>CM057342.1:53572313-58572313 GCA_030015575.1 Agapanthus africanus | reverse complement strand
AAGAATGCGCATAGCCCAAGACCGACAGAAGCATTGGGCTGAAGCAAAGCGTCGACATCTGGAGTTCCAACCTAGAAACCATGTTTTTCTGAAGATCTCTCCAAACAGAGGAGTGATCCGCTTTGGCAAGAGGGGTAAGCTCAGTCCTGGATACATAGGACCGTTCGACATTCTTGAACGAGTTGGAGAAGTGGCATACCGTTTGGCACTACCACCCTTATTGGAAGGAGTGCACAACGTGTTCCACATATCCCAGCTATGAAGATATGTGAGCGACCCCAGCCACATCATTGATCACTCAGAGATCACAGTACAGACTGACCTGACTTGCAAGCAACAACCCGTTGAGATGCTGGACCGAAAGGTGAAGACACCGCGGAACAAGGAAGTAAACTTGGTCCGAGTGATGTAGAGAAAAGATTCGCCATGAGAATCAACGTGAGAACGAGAAGAAGACATGCGTGCAAGATACCCTTACTTATTTGTAAATTAGTCCTTATGTAAATATAAATTTCGAGGACGAATTTTTTATAAATAGGGTAGAATGTAACGACTCTGAATTTACTGTATGGAATTTTCCAGTTTAATATACAGAAATGAGTTATACAGCTTGAGATTGAGTTATAAGTTAATTTTGTTAAATAACAGCAAGAAATAACTTGTAGCTAACTGGTAAAGCCCTTGCACTGCTGTGACGTAGACCATGTGTTCGATCCCCATCAGACACATTATTTTTTCTGCTTTTTTCTTTTGAACTTTTTGGAAGTCCAAAAGTTTACACGTGCAATACACATAAAAATGAAAGGTCAGAAAAATCAAACATGTTCAAAAGGGTTTAAACACTGAGAAGTACACGTAGCATCAATCCAGAGACCCAACCCCTCAGATCGGCCGGCAGAAATCCCTTTTAGGCCGGCACCGACGGTCAAACCGTGGCCACTGAGGCCCGGGCTTTGCACACTTGACTCTTCCCCTACCCCTAACTCCCCTGCACTGTTTGATTTCCCTGCAATCAAACAGTGACCCTTCATTTCACCATTTATCATCTTTTTAATGCATTTTAATTCACCATTTTAATTCCAAAACCCTAATTCTACACTATAAATACCACCCCACACTTTGGTTTAGCATCATTCTAAAATTTCTAGCCAAAACTCTCAAAAATTTCCTAAACACAGGTGAAGTACAAGTGGAGTTAGCAAGCGATCAACTTCAGGCAAAGGATCAAAGTTATTCCGGAGCTCCCGCGATGCCACGATAACAACTTTCTCTTTTTATATCTTTTCTTAACCTAACTAACTTGTAAGTCCCTTCCAATCTTCATTTCTCTTCTTTAAAAAAATTCATTTTAAAATGAATATCGGTAAGTGAAGTTAATACCGATATCTATTTTTTAAAGCCTAAAAACTCCTCTTTTTCTTACATATTATTCATCCAAATTTTACACAATAATTGTAATCTTAATTATAAATGTTTAGAATAAATTTTAACCTAGAATTTCATGCAAAATAACTTTAACTTAAGTTTTTCATTAAGATACCAGGAACGTATTAACGTGGCACGAGATGGTCACTTAAAAGACACCTACATGAACTCTCGTGCCGTTGTCCCATGGATTTTGATGGGGCCTTGTACTACAAGTTACCATAGTCCACGGGGTAAGATGGACTCTTCTCGTATACACAAATACCTTCTGTACCAAGCTACAAACAACTACGCTAGAATAACAATTATATACTTGTACAACTTACCAGTTCAATTATTATTACCGTTATATTCCATTCCTTCTTTTAGGACTTACCAAGCGTTAGTTCACTGACGACATTTCTTATATTTCTTTCTTTGGAATGTTCGTCAGGAGGACTGGTCACTGAAGAGATCGAGCCTAACCAGGAGGATTTGGACCAGCTCACTGCCCAGCCAGACTTTTAGCTCTCCTTATATTTACTTTCAGTTTGTATGCCACTGTTTAGGCACTGTTTATATCATTGTATCTTTTCATTTTCAAACAGTTGTATGTAAAGTGCATATAAATAAAATTGTTGTTTGTTTATTTTATATCTCTTGTCATTCTTATGTATTATATATATATATATATATATATATATATATATATTGCTTAATTACTCTTAACGTATTTATTTCTTAGTAAATACGTTGCGGCCCGCCACGTCACCGATTCCATACACTGGGAAGCAGGGCGTGACAAAAACTTGCTTTATACTTCTTTTAATTTTATTCATTTGGGTTGTGATCGATTCGAATAGTAGAGGTAGTTATCTGACCCTATCCGCATGTGTTAAACCCAGTATGGCGCTAGATTAATATTTTGTTTAATATTTATCTGTAAACTAAGTCTGTGAGAATCTAGTATAGCATATATACATAATATCTAAATTATAAGCACATATCTTTTGCAGCCACAAGTTAAGGATAATTTGTAATTGTTAACTGCCATCATATGGTTAAGCATCCCATATCTTATTTTTTTGCTTTTACCTATTACGTTTAAATCTCAAGGTATCTAATACCAAATATTTGTTAAATATATATATATATATATATATAAAATCCTTTTTAATCTTATATTAGGGGGTATAATTTATTTAAATTATATTCTTGCGTTATGGTTTAAAAGATTACGTATAAGTATTATTTTCCAAAATATATTTTTTGATGAAATTTTGGTAGAGATTGGCAGAAATTTGATAATATCTGTATACTATTAGTTATAATTATATTATACTAAATATTTATAACTTAATTTATAACTTACTATATATATAAACATACTTTATATATTCTTTTAATAAATAAAAACTCTTTCTTCTCTTTTTGTTCTCTCTCTCCCCCTCGTCTCCCTGATCATCCCGAGCCCTAACCCACGCCACCGTCGACCTCTCCCTTCCTCCTCTCGTCACCGTTCTCTTCCTCTTTATCCTCCCCTCGCACCCCCTTCCTCATCTCTTCGTCGTCGACTCACCAACCCTCATCATCATCGTCCTCAACTCCTTATCAACTCATTATTCATCTCCTCGCCAATGCCTGCACCTTATTCCCTCACCTCGCCTACCACGTCGTCATCGTCACCATCCCTAACTCACATCACCGACCACCTCCTCACAAACCTAGACTTTCACCCGACCAAGAACCCAACACCGCCGTCATCATCTTAATTCATCACCACCACTGCAAACCAAGACCCTTCTCCCTCGCCTTCACCGTGAGCCTCGCCTTTACACCCAGAACCCCGAGCCTCTGAAGTTCCAGAGCCGAGAAGCCAGCCCCTAACACCGTCCCATCGTCACAATTGTCCAAGTTCAGGCCGAGACTTTGATTGCGTCGTGTTTTACGTCGTGGTCATCATTCAGTGTTCGTGGCGTGGATATCTATGTGTCGTCTTAATTTTATACTGATCGAGGCAAGTTTTAACTTGCAACATGCTAGTTTACATATACCAATTTATACACATTTATGATATATACATATAGTTACAAAATTGCAAAGTATTGCCAATATACAGTTTTATAGAAACAATCTATATTTTTATTACTTAGTTAACATTAGCACGTGTATAGAAACAATTTATAAATTGATGCAAAATTACATCTATCACTAAAATTTACGAACTATTCTAATTGATTAATCGAAGAGTAGGAATGGATACAGTTTGATTTATAATAATGAACAAACGTAAAAATTTATCATAAATATGGTTAGATCTATTATACAGTAAATAAATAATCAAATCTTACAATTTAAAACAGTATGCATTAGTTATTTTGCACAGTGGATTAAATAAATTGATCATTGTTATTTCTTGATTATGATACTTCTGATAACTCTAGTTATTATGACATGCATGTGAACTATTGCTATTGTCATACCTGATACCTGTAATAACTACCGATGCCAACAATATTGACTTGTTATCCTCATTGACCTAACTTGTTGTCTTTCTAGACAAGATATGTGCATGCTTGATACTGTGTTAGCACTAGGTAGATATTGTTTCTATACCTGACAGAACATGAAATCTAAGGAAAAGGGGAAATCAAAAATGAAACCCGACTTGTAACTCAACAGTTCACTACTTTCCAGTGACTGATCAGTCGATACGAGTTTCAGGCTCCCGAATGATGATGATGACATCATTCATCTATATATGACATTGTTTTACTGCCTAGCGGCACGTCTCGGATTCAGCCTCGAGAATCATAACCGTGGTCCCGGACATGTACGGGATACTATAGAGTTACGATGAGAATTACATTAATTAGTTTCAAATACCGTTAGGATAGATAACCTAGAAACACAGATTTTATGATACACGTGACATACCTATAGCTTGTTGTTATATCACCTGTGATTGTTTGTTTATAATCATACATTATTTTGCACATAAAACCCTATATAGTACATTGCTCCGTTATTTTTATTATGATATTTATGACGCACTGATGTCTGGGTTTTGCATGGCCCAGTTCCTTTAACCTTGTCGCAGGAAGATCGAGAATATTTTGACAAACCAACTGAGCAGTGAGGAGCTTTGCTGATTAGTTTAGTGATATTTAGTTTATTTTATTATCTAGCTATGGTTTAACGTTGTGATTCCATAAGGGGTGTGGTTAGGATATTATTTCTTGTTGGATCCTTATCTGTTTCAGTTACTTTCTTGTCATTATTTTATTGTGGCAGTTGAACATGTGTTAGTTAGATTTTTATTTACTGTTCTTGATATCTGATTGATAGTCGTAATGTAACTATGGAAGGATTTCTCCTCGCCATAGATAGCATGATTAGCTTTGTCACGTACCATATTTATGGATTTTGCAAAGCGGGGCGTGACACCGTAGGCACTACTACAAAGATGGGATGCACCTACGGTTATGACCGTGGAGGCAAATCACTGTCCCCACGGTTTCCACCGTAAGAGCTAAATTAGTAACCTTGTGGGTAAAAGGCGAAGGGGCAAGGGTATACCCCCACGTTTGAAACTTTGCCTCTACGGTTATCACCGTAGGGGATTCTGTCCCTACGGTTTATTCCGTGGTAGGCATTTTTTATTCCCAAATTATCTCAAAAAAATAGTGATATGTTTCCCCTACAGTTTAGTCCATAGGGGCATCACATTTCCCCTACGGATTACATCGTAGGGGCTAAGTTCAAAAAAAAATAGTTTATTTTATTTTTTTATATGCCCCTATGTACTTAACCGTAGGGACATATATTTTCCCCTACGGATTCTAACGTAGGAGCAGGTATAAAAATTATAAATTAGCTTTTTAAAAAATATTTTTAATATGTCCCTACAGTTATAACCGTGGGGGCAGGTAAATACCCCTACGGTGCTAACCGTAAGTGCTAAATATCAGATAAAGTAGTGAATAAATATCAAAAAAACTGATATTTATCCCCTGCGGTTACAGCTGTATGGGCATCACTTGCCTCCACGGTCATAGCCATATAGCACATGGATACAGAAATATGTATCCAAAATATCCCACGCATAATATATATATATAACGAAATAACCAAACAAAATGCAAAATCAAAATAAAAAATCAAGAAATACAACAAACAATATCCAAGATATACGATACGTATCAAATATAGTACATACAACGTACAAAAATAAAAAAAAATGCATCGGTACTGTCTCGGTCCAGATGCTCCATCTCCAAGTATTTGGGAAATCCGACGCAGTTGGTTTTCGCTGTAGCCCCGGACTGACAAAAGCTGAAAAACTGGATTGTCAGGAGTGGGGGTGGGCTACAGAGCCGAACCAGTGGGATGCGGAGCCGAAGCAGCGGCCTGCGGAGCTAAAGCCGGAACCAAAAGAGTAGCCTGCGCAACCGCAGCCGAAGTAGTGATATAACCAGGTCGAATAAAATATGGTAAAACCGTGCTTAACGATGTGAAGCTTTACCGCTTCTGCATTCTGCCAATACTTATTCCCACGCCTGTCGCACGGATAAAGGATCTTCCCCAAGATTTCCTTATGATGTTCACGTGCAAATTTGATGAAAGCAGCGACTCCGTCGATGAACTTAGGGTTCATGTGTTGATGC
Organism: Agapanthus africanus; assembly: GCA_030015575.1. Classification (NCBI taxonomy): domain Eukaryota; kingdom Viridiplantae; phylum Streptophyta; class Magnoliopsida; order Asparagales; family Amaryllidaceae; genus Agapanthus; species Agapanthus africanus. Next base: position 58,566,242 of record CM057342.1, on the reverse strand, counting down.
AAATCCATGTACATCCAGTTCTTAACTCTGATGTGCTCATGCGCCATGTTAGATTGTATGACATATAAATTGTAAGTTATGGAAGCTCGTTTTTTATGGTGACTTGAGGAATCTAAAAACGGGATGGTTATTGATATAGAAAAGAATAGGAAGGGTGAGTTTGTCGTTGATTTCAATTTTTGATTTCGCTTAGGTGTAGAGTTGTTATTGTGTATGTCTTTGTATATGTGCGTGTTGTGTATGCGTGTTGTATGTGTGTGTTTCGGCTGTTGGGGTAAGTCTTTTATCCCATTAAGAATGTATAGAGCAGACATCCATTCGTTTGTACTTTCATCCGTTTCGAGAAAATTATGGCAGCACCTTCTTAATGTTCTCCGAGTACGCTGTAATAGAAAAGATGATCATTTCAATGCTTAAAATAACGTTGAAACGAACATCTAATCTATCGTTGTACACGGAGAACCAGTGGAAAGGTACCGACAAAATATTTCGAATCGAATGGAAAACACAAGTGAATGCAGGTGTTTATTTTATACATTTCTAATTTGTCCATACGGGACAAATCTATCGATTATCATATGATTCAATATTCTTGTCACATAGACTGCGCGACGGTTGTTAGAAACCGAAAAATACCTTCCAATATTTAACAAGTTTCGTGTAATTTTATGTCACAACGAATATCAAACGTATGTTAACCGATAGACGGGAACTAAGTCGTGTTTTGATTTTCACATATTATTATAGATGATAATATGAAAAATTCATATTAACATCAAGTATCATATATACACTTAGCGTAAAATTTAATTTGAATTGGTTTTACCGTTTACATTTCAATTACACGGTTTTGAAGTTTTTAATTTAGGGTAAATTTTTTTACATTTACGATAAAGTTTTACGTTTACGTTATCATCTAGTATCATACACTTAGCTATTATTGTTTTCCACTAAACTACCTTAAAATTTTTCCTAAGCAATTTCTTCAATTACACTAAAATACCCTTAACCATTATTGGTTTTTCACTAAACTACCTTAACAAATTTAACAGTACACTAAAATTTTTCCTAAACTACCTTAACAAATTTAACTAATGATTCATCTTTTTAAATTAACTAAATAACTATAAATTTCACTAAAATAACCTTAACTATTGTCGTCATTCACTAAACTATCATTAAAAAATTTTAGTAAAAACCCATTGCTATATTTTATTCTTTTACACTAAAATACCTTTAGCAATATAGGTTTTTCACTAAAATACTCTAAAGTATGGTTTCTTTTCACTAAACTACCTACAAAAATTCACTAAAAAGTTAGCTTAACCCTAACACTTAAACCTAATTGATAATAAGTTTAGCCCTAAACCAAGTCATAAAAATAACTCTAACCAGTAACCCTAATCATAACATTAACCCTAATTAACTCTAACCCTACCCCTAGTCCTAAACCTAACCGTAACCCTATCCTTAACCCCAACCATAACCTTAACCCTAACCTCCTAATTAACACTAACCATAACCCTAATCATTCTAACCGACCCATACCCATCCCCTAACCAACCCATACCCATACCCATACCCCTAACCTAAATTCAACAACATTAACAATAAAAACAACCAAATAATAAATTAATTCCTACAATTAAAGAAATCAAAATCAAAATTAATTAGAAAAATTAAAATTCAAAATGGAATAAATAACTAACCTCTAGAGGAATCGACGGCCGTCTAGACGGCGAGGTGGTGAAGGAATCGACGGCTCCTGCTCGACGAGGCTACGCCGAAAAGGAGGAGGGCTTCGACGGCGAAGCGGTGCTGGAGGTGATGGAGGCGGCGCTGGAGGTCGGAGGAGACGACGTGGGAGGAGGCGATGATGGCGCAGGAGGTCAGAATAGGCGATGAGGACGAGGAAATTTTGGGGGAAATAAATTTAGGGAATATTAGGATACTGTAGGAACAGGGAGGGGGAAATTTTGTTTTTTTTTAAATGCCCGATTTTGCCCCTACGGTGATAATCGTAAAGCCTTCTCTTGCGGTACCGTAGGAACAACTGCATACGTTAAATTTTTATATTTTTTATGTCTATATGCCTCTACGGTTTTGACCGTAGGGGCATTTGTTGTCCTTACGGTGGGAACCCCAAAGGCAACCTAAAATTGACTCAACGGATTTTCCCATCCGTAAGGGCAAGTCATCTTTGTATTAGTGAGGGACAGTGATTTGCCCATACGGTTCGAACCGTAGGGACAAGCCATATTAGTCATAGTGTATAAATGCGTGACTCAATTAATTAAAAGGTTTTTTCAAAAATATTTTTATATATACACCCCCTCTCTAATATATGTATCTGGATGTTGCTTCTGAAATCTTGAGCCGACATTAAAAAAACACACTTTCATCTATAGTCATTCAAAAGTTCATCCTTTTGAGTCACAAAGATAAATTTTATTTAGTCTATTTAGGGTCAAAATGGAAAGTGAATATTATTTCCAATATTTTTTAGTTTTTTAATCATTTTTTCTGTAATATATACAAAAATATACATACTTTATTAAAGTTCATTAAATTGTCATAATTTATGCAAACTTATTATTTTTATCACTATTTTACTATATCATATACATTTTACTTAAGTTCAAGCATAATTATGAAGATTTGAGTGATAAATTTGAAAATTAAGTTTAGTTAAATATAGGCCATAGTGGTTAGCAACAAAAATAAAAGCTTAAGTTAAATAAAAATTATTAGATAAATATAATAGACTTTGCATTAACTTAAGTAATGTCCAATTTATATGTACATTCAATTTAGACAAAAAGTAATGTCTTATTAGATAAATAAAGGGTTTTGTAAGACAACATATAAGATTTGCAGGGGTAATATATATATATAAGTTTGCAAGGGAGTATATATGTAAAAACCTAGTTAAACATTCCAAATTAAACCGTTAGCTAGGTTTTCCATCATTTTGTTTCTGGCACTGGCTCGTAAACCCTAACATATGCATACAACACACACAACACATCAATGCGCACACATCACACACAACCACACACACACACCTAGAGGACCCGCAAATTTGCGTTGAAAGCGTTAAGGCTCTGTTTGGATATGGAGTTATGATAACTATGGTTTATTTTAAAGTAGAGATGGGGGATATACAAACTATGGTTTGCAATCTCCAAACTTCAAAAAATGGAGTTTGATTAACTTTTATTTTAAATTAGAGATAACTACAATTTAAGGCATAAAAATTGCAATTATCTCAACTCCAAAATGAGTGTCAAACAAGACAAAGTTAGCATTTTGGAGTTGAGTTTTGCTAACTTTATGAAACCATAGCTTACCAAATTAAGTTAACTTCATTTCCAAACATACCCTAATTTGTAGTTACTTCTAGGATTCCTGGGTTCGAACCCCGTACTCTCCAAAATGTTAAAATGTTTTTCATCATCCTTTTGAAACTAAAAATACCTCTAACAATTTCCTTTTGTTGTGATGTTGAGATAATTACCATGTAAAGTTATTCCATAATATATGAGACAATGCGCTCAAAAACATTCCCTTTGGCCCATCTCTGGGTTTTCTTTTCCAGCTGTGTCCTTGATCCCACCATTTTGTAATGTTGTTTCCTTTGAATGGTACCAATTCTCTTTAATGAAATAGAGAACAATTATATATATATATATATATATATATATATATATATATATATATATATATATATATCTTATATCTTATGTTTTTATCAAGGGGCCCCGGTCCATATGCCAAAATATAATTTCCAATGATAATTGTGGCACAATCTCAATATATCTCAAGCATAGCAATCAAAAGGAATAATGTAATCCTATTAACAGCAAAAACTATTTTATGGGATTGCTTTTTTGTTTGTTCTTCTAACTTAATTAATTGGACCACCAATATTTTGGTTTATATATTAACAATCAATTTTGGTCCAAATGCAATACATGCTCTTGAATCTACTGTACTTCTGTAAATCCAAACATCTGTTGTTCTATATCAAAATACTATTTGAATAGGTTGCGATTTTGATCTATAGTCCTAAATGGCACAAACCATAAAAAGCCTAATAAAAATGCTTACTAAAATGTTTATTTAATATCAAAGCAAGCATAAGACGTCATTAAAAAAATGGATACGGTTTTTTCATCAGCGATTAGATTATACATTATCCATATTCACATACAAAAACAATAGTGTGTATATGTCTTGGTAATCTAGTTATATTCTAAACATATGAACATCGAATATGTATACATCTGTTGAAAAACGGATGCAGATAAAAAAAAAATGGAATTTGTATTTTGAGAACATGACAAGTAAGAAGATCCAAGTGGAACATGTGATGGTATGTTTAGATAATAGGACAAGATCCAAAGTGCAACACATGTGGTGGCATGAATGTGTGGCTTTCTCATGGCTTTTGTGTTTTGGAGCTTTTCAAATTGAACGAGGTGGGAGAATATTTGCATCTCCCCTCTCATCATGGGAAACTGCAATGACTTGGACATCTCAAAAAGTCCCAACCCCCAAGTTAAGGGACCATTGGATGCAAGCAAAGATATATATTTTAAACTCTAAAAGAATATCATATGATGTTATAATATAAATACATATAGATATAGGAACCGGCCCGTAAGCCCTAACCTACAACACATCCATAAACACCATCCACACACACACACATCTAGAAGACTGCCTATGGATTTGTCCCGAAAGCGTTAATCTGTGGTCACTTCCTCTTTTTGGGTTTCTAGGGTTCGAACCCCGCACTCTCCCTAAAAGAGAAAGTGCCCATACCAACTGAGCGATTGCTTGTTGGCATTTTCTTTAAATTTCAATTAAAAAACTAGGCCATATCTATATCTATATCCATATTATTGCAAAGGTAAGTCACCCGGAGAATATTCCATCATCTTGGAAATTTTTGGCAAAACAACAATAGCATCATTTTCCTGCTTCCTGATTTACCGTTGGTTAAGTTGGGTTATGTTCTTGGTGTAAGGGGCATTAGAATAACTTTCTCTTGTGCTCGTTTTTATGAAGACAACTTTTTATTAGTTATTAAATAACTTTTAATTATTATACTTTTAATTCAGCTATGTTGATGCTTATCTTAGGATCTTTTTCATTAATAAAGCATAAAATTACCCTAGCAAAAGAATTTTTTCAAACTTTATTTTTAAAAAGTAAAATGTCATACCCTAAAAAAAAGAGAGTAAAATTCCAATTCATGTTCTTCATTCGATTATTCATTTCTTATTTCCTCCTTAAATAAGATAATTTACTAAATGTATAAGCTTCTAAGTTGATTTTAACAAATATATTATAGCAAATATAAGATAAAATTACATCGCGGATTGCATATTTCTTAATAACGACAACAAAGAAATGTTAAGATTATCAAGTAATATAAGCTTTGTAAGTTTATAAGTTTTAGTATTTAATTTGTTCCAAACACACATCTATTATAACTCGATATAAACTACCCTTTTTCTATATTTATGATTACAATTTTTATATAACAATTATAATTTTTATATAACAGTATCAAACTAGGTAAATAAAATATCTAAATTTATTTAGATATAAATGAATTCATTTAGTATATAGCTCCTGTAGCAATTTTACAAGTGGACAATGGATATGTCAATTAACCAACTTATTTATTTAATTTTTCTAAGTATTTTAATGGTCATGCATGACAGCATAATAATATAAATATTTATAAAATTTCTTCCATATAAAGTGAGCTCCACGCGACGCATGAGATCACTCGCTGGTTGTGGGGCAATTGGTATAATGTTTGTCCAACATTTTTTCTCAAAACGGTACCAATTAATTAATAATATAATTATTATGCTCGCTTAACATTAAAACTTTTAGATGCAGATACAATGCTCGACATCTGCAAAGAAGACAATATATATTTGAAACTAAAGTTTCAATGTGTGTTTTAAGAGGCACGGCTAACCGGATTTCTTTTACTCTTAATAAAAAGTAAAATTAGTGCATTTATCTAATGCATTCTATGTCTTTATTTTGAAAGGAAACTAAGATAACAAAAGGTTTAAATGAAGAGACAAAAAAGAAGAAGAAGAAAGCTAAACACATCGATCATATTCATAATTTCAATTCATGTTAGGTATTAGGCCATAAGAGATGTAATCATAAAAAGTGACACTGGAATCCACAAAAGTGACAGCTATACAATCAAATCACAGCCATAAACATAAGCCTAAAAAATTTTTAAAAAACTAAATTTATAATAATACTATAAAATAATTACTTTAATATAACTTTTCGCAGAGAATATTGGCTTTTTCCAATTATCTTTGGCTACCAATGCGCATGCGCATGCGCAAAAAAGAGCTGCATTTAAAAAACATTTTTCTTTTTCTTGAATATGCTTTTTGTTTTTTTGAAAGAAAAAAGTTGTTAATATTATTAAAAAAATTATGCAAAGGTTTTGTAGTTTGACTTTGACTGGAGAATCTAATCATTGAGCTCGGAGCTCGGAAAGGTTAAAAATCGAGGCTCTGACGCACGTGCGCGATGCAGCTACTCACGTGAAGTCAGCAAGTACCACAGTGCATGGTATTTTCTTTTTTCTTTTGAAATTTAAATTTCATGCACCACATACACAGTACTAAAAATTACGTGACCTTGATACTAGTTATATGGATTTTCAACCGACATTGATTTACAAATTGCACCTTCATGCAACCTTAAGGGTGATGGTATGAAAAATATGTGCATGTGGCTGCACACAGAGACACAATATATAGCTGCTATTGTAGTTCAAAAATGGAGGAAACAATAGGTCTTTTCCTCGAGTGAGTGAGTCTCAACCATGTTCTCTTGTTGTTAAGCCACGGTCGGAGCTGATATCTATGGTCAACAGAAACTATAGTTTTGTATGACTGGAGTTAAAATTTCCTTCTCAAAGACCCCTAGCTAGTAATTTAATTTATTTATAGCAAAAGATTACACCTTCAGTACCTTCAAAAGGCTATCTGCAAAGGTTCCAACTGTCACGTCCCGTTTTCCAAAATACGGAATACGAGAGGTGACAAGGCCAGTCATGCTCCTACGGTCAAGAAAATATCATGCCGTAGTCACACTTCAGCTTCTAGCATTACGTGGTAATTAGTAATCATACCACAGGTAATAAGAAATGCAGTCACTAATTCTATCAAAACAGATAGAAAACTAACCAAATAGAAATCAAGGAAAAGATAGCGCTGGCGTCGCTGATCTAGATGTCCGCAATATTCTCGAGGTAAAACAGGTCCTGATCTGAGCTAAATCCACTCCTCACTCTGAGCATGCATACGCAAGTCGTCAGAGCGACACAATAGCAATGTAGACATATATAATGTGCAATGATGATAAACATAAAACAGTAAGTGTAGAATAATGACGCGAGCATGAAATAACCGGTAGATATAACGATAAAGCAAGTGTATCAGATCAGAAGTCAATGCAATGTCTATATCACTAAGCAATCAGTCTCTAGGTCTCACTGTCCGAATCACTAAACCCATCGTCGGTCAAAATGTGAGCGTCAACCACCGCAGGAGTATCCACAACCCAAGGATAGGCCCCAGGGGCAAGGAAACACGGGCCCGAATCACGCTCGCTAATAATCAGAAATATCATCCATACGACTCCCGAAATCACTATATATGCCGGCAGTGGGACTCCTGAAATTCCGTTGATCGAACTCACACTCAAACTACCCCACACCCCGCGGTCTACATCAAACACCGACCATGAATCGGAGTATCCCCAACCCAAGGATAGGCCCCAGAGGCAAGGAAACACAAGCCCGAATCACGCTCGCTAATAATCAGAAATATCATCCATACGACTCCCGAAATTACTATATATGCCGGCAGTGGGACTTCTGAGATTCCGTTGATCGAACTCACACTCAAACTACCCCACACCCCGCGGTCTACATCAAACACCGACCATGAATCCAAATATTAGTCGCTCCATGACAAGTCTACACGAGAACTGGAGACAGGGTCTCCATCAAGCATGTCTCGACTGGTATCCAAGATAAATGGACAGTGCTCGATATCTTACCTATGATACTAATATAAGTGCTTCCATAACCGTCCCATACCAGTTATAGTTAAACTTATATATGTCTCATAGGCGTCGACAATGCAATAACTAATTGGTTCCGCTGATTGTGCACAAGCACGTATCACTTCACTTATTCATTCACACTTTTACACTAACGTACTTGCCACAATCCAATCGCTAACATTTATCACTTGGTAATGTAACACGGTCACTAGGTTATCAATACATATGACCACTATTCACTGAGGGTATAGCCGCTACATGATATGATAAGTATGCAATTAATTATGATACGAATAAAAATATAGCAGCCAGTGTCATACAACTTGCAAAATTCACTATAAATCACACGTGCTGAATTGAGCAAAACAATATAAAAATAGTAAGCATTATATTTAATTATCTCTACATAAAAATTAGTTTCGAGTCAATCGGGTTTCAGATTTGTGAGTTATGGTCATTTCATTTTAAGTGTTCACTGCTGGAAATCCAGTTTCAGAACTGGAAGTTCATTTCGTAACAAGTTTTACTCCCTGTTGAGAGCATAATTAGGCGACACTACAGTTAGATAATATTTAGATTTATCTGTTATGTTTCTAACGCATCATACGGATCAATAATATCCACTGTATGCAGGGAGATATGCACTGTCTAAGGTTAAGGTATACATTATGTTTCTGCATGAAACTGCAGGACACATCGACGGTTTAAAAGGGGTTATAAATACCAAACGACACCGGAATACAATGAGACTAGTACCTTTGGAAATATAATTCGGTTCTCTATGCTTCTATGTATTGTTAAGCACACTTGTACATTTAAACGGTGAGGTATATGCGTTCTAAAACAAGCAAAGACGGAGATTCTTGCCCCGGACTGCAGTTCAGAGCTATGAATTGCCTCAGTATTCGTTGTTATAACTTATTAAAATGCAAAGATGAACTATGGGGTGCTGTAGGTTTATCTGTTGTCCTCGATACGAGCCATAGCACTCTGAGATCCGATATATAGATAATTTATTACGATTTTAACCGTTCAGCTTGTCCGAGAAAATTTAGCTTTCACAAGGGTTATTGGGTTGTCGTTTTAGGGGGTAACCAACTTTATTTTACAGCCAAATTTATATACGGTATTCGTTAACCATGCAGGGTTTCATCGATCATGAGTTATGCCATATTAGAGTAGGTTTACGCTTAGGATTCGTATCGAACACCTAGGTTAGATGTAATACCCAGTTCCGATTATATCGTGACCATATTTTTATAAATAATTTCCAAATATTCTTCCCTAAAATTTTCATACATAATTTTCTATATTTTTTTTTAAATACAATTCCTATAAATAATTTCCTACATTTTCCTAATATTAGTTTACTAAACCTTTACTTAATTAAATACTTCCTAACCAATTTTCCCAACCCACTAGCCCGGCCCATTCCTTCCCCCTCTCTCTCTCTTAAATTCTTTTTCAAATCCAGCCTAAGAACCTCGGCCCAAACTTTTCCCTCATCATTTTCCCTCACCGACCCGACCCGACCCAAGCACACCCGACCCGACCCAAACTCCCTTCTTCTCCTTCTCCTCGCTTTTCTTTCCCGCTATTTCCCCCTTCCCCTGCATGACTCGCTCTCCCCATGACTCGCGCCCACTTCCTCAACGCTCCCGCTTCCCTCACTCATTCCCCCACGACCCGCGCCCACGCCACAACGGCCGCACCCGCTTTCTCCCGACCTGTGCTCGCCCCACGACGACCCCCTCTCTGCTCCATTCTCTCCTCCCCAACTCAACTCCACCTCCTCCCATCAACACGACCCCCACCGCCATCACCCACGTTCCCGACCATGACGAACCTTAACCCTCGCCTCGACGCTTTCCTCCATTCCCCTGCAACCATCTCCCTGAGTCCTTCCCTGCACACCCACCACCTCAACCTACTACAACCCAAACCCAAGAACCCCGACGAGAATCCACGACACCATCGTTGCCCTCTTCTCCGACGATCCCTTCGGTCGTCGCCGTCTTCCCAACCCCAACCTACTCCTCTCGCATCCCCCTTCAACTCCACGCTACCACCATGACTACAACTCCCGACGAACACATCACCAAGCCACCACCTTCACCCGAGCAACCACCTCAACGCCGGTGATCCCTCATCGTCGCCTCGCTCCCTCGCCATCACTTAGTTCTCCCCTCTCCAACCCAGCACCACCTTCTTCCCCGAGCCAACCCTGACGAGCACCTGCACAACCCGTGACCCCCGCTGCCTCGCCAAAAAACCTATCGACGGCACCTCCGACCGCAAGGGACTCCACCGCCGAGTTTCCAATGCCCCTGCTCACCCTCGAGCTCCTCACCTCACCATCGACCACCTTCTTCCCGAACGCCGGCCACTGCAACCCTCCACCTTCAATGACCACCAGCTCAATCCCCGCCTCCTCTTCTCCTCTTCTCCTCTGCTCCCTGACTCCGAGCCACAACACCCGCAGTCATCGAATTCCTCCTCCCGCTCCATTTTGCCAACCAACTTAAACGCCGGCAACCCCATCCATGACACCAAGTCCTCGTCCTCGTCTCTCCATCGTCGGAGCTCGCCACTTCCAAGCTGCAGGCCCCGAGCACCCCAACACCCTCTCCCTGCACCCATTGCCTCCAACCGACGTCCAAGCTCGCTGCCGTCGCCGTTGCTGGTGCCGGACCGGGCCCTTACGCGTACCTCTCACCGTCGTCGCTGCCGGGCTTATCATCGTCGCGTTTGTCTGAGGCAAGCGAACCTCCTTCACTTGTTCAATTCATGCTACGTACTTATATAGTTAGTAAATGTAACAACCCTAATTTTCCTATACACTTTTCTATATAAATTTTTTTAAAATTCATAAAGGGGTATTTATTACCTGAGCACAAGACTTAAGTAATTAAATAACTCCATTTTTAAAGTACAAAAAATTGAATTAAATTCAAAGTATACTTGGATTATTTAATGTTGCTGATATCTCTTTAAGTAATTATTTCACACAAATAATTACAAGAAAGAGCTTGTGGCTCATTGGTAATACCTTGCACTGCTGAACCAAACCACCAGAGTTTAAATCCTATACTCCATATTATTTTTAATATTATTTTGTTTTAAATCCTTTGGAAGCCCAACAGTCCAAACACCATAACTTCCAAAACTTGAATTTCACCTGAAAATCTAAAAGCACCAGTGCCTACCCCACGAGACCCCCCACCTCCCGACCGACGAACTCGGCCCGCCGCCGCCGGCCGGAGTTGCCGATTCCGGCGAGGTGTCAACATGAAAAACCTGTCTTTTCGTATTCTAAACTCCCCTGCATACCCCAAATTAATGGATTGGTTCCCGAGACTTAATTATCCCCTATTTACTACAATTTTTAATGATTTTCTATAATTTTTTTCAATTTTTTTAATTAAAAACCTTTCACCTACCCTATCCTAGCCTGTCCTATAAATACACCCCCTACCCTCTACCCTCTCATCCCAAAACCCTAAGCTCACTCTCTCAAAATTTTTCCAAGAGTGTGTACTTTGAAATCAAGTTCGCGGCGAAGCTCCGACGAAATTCCGGCGGAAATTCCGGCGACGTTTTTAGGAACAACCGGCGACGAAGCAACGCCTCGGCAACCTCTTTAGTCCCCCTTCACTCCTTTGCTTAATCAAAAACCGTAAGTCCCATTCTATTTCCCTTTCTATTTCTCTAAAATACGAAACTACGAAATCCGACGGAATCGGAACAAATCCGATTTCCGATTCGGTTTTCTATAAAATTTCACTTCTCACCAATACATTCATGCCTAAATATCTTTATGTTGACTATTAAATATTTAACAATCAATTTGAATAAGTTTCATCACATGAAATGATAGCCTTTCCAATTTATCGTATTTTTCACTTAAATACCACAATATTTCGATTTCACATTTAACCCCTTAACTTTGATATACATTCAAAGTAGAGCACGAGCTAATGACCTATCTCCACACACACGCAAATACAACCCTAAACGACATCATCAAAAACTTAGAATACGATTAAACAATACTTTCATTTAAATACTATATTTTAATAAAATCATTTCTAAAAGTTTAGCTTTGATACAATTTTAAATAAATGCCTCTTATTAGTAAAACACGATAAGTTGTGGACATCGATCGTTTATCTAAACCGGACTTTGTGGTGTTTAGGCTAGGCAAGTGAGAAAAGGTAACTTTAAAAGGCCCGTCTCACGATTCGTGAGCGGATCCCTCCTTTCCTCATTTGTACTTACATGGCCACAATTGGCGGTGAAGAGGCGATTTGAGAATTCTAACGACTTGTCGTTTAGACCATTTAGAAATAGGCTAGTTGACTTAGGAAACCCTAGAATTTAAAATACGGAAAATTTACACCTTTGCAAATAAATACCTTTTACTTTATAAAACCGTTTTCTAAAGGATTAGTATTTTACAATCTTTACAAAGCGCCGCTGCAACCCATTTTTGGGGAACCCGTTCGGGATTGTGCGGTTTATCGCACACCCTCGGGCTAGTAGTGTGAGATTCAAACCTCCGCAAGGAGCATTCGGCCTCGAAAGGTTTCAAATACGATATCTTAAGAAAATGAGATTTTTGGAATATAAAATATTTATTAAAATTATTTTTATATAAACATATGTATATTTATCATTTAAATACCTATTTTATCATAATATAAATTTTTCACCTTTTTCTAAAAATCACAAGAATAAATTTTACACTAAAATACTATGAATTCCAAATAAATCAACTTTACAAATAAATACCTTTATTTATGAAATTAGGATATTTTCGCTAGAAATGTCACAACATAAAATCCACCCTCATTACAACTCTAAAAACGAACAATAAATACTTGAGGTGTATTTTGAAAAGTATATAAAAGTATTTTTACATAAAACCCCCTCAAGTTTTATAAATTATCCTAAGGACCCTAGCAATTAAAAGACCTCGATTCACATTTCTGTTTGTCTGACTCGGGTTTGAGTCTGATTATTCTGACTTGAATATGATTCAAGTCAATTTATAAACTACAAGATTCCAATTCAATATGAACGCATGAATCCATGAATTCAATTATCAATTTATACAACTTGACCGAACCGAACCATGGATATATTCCTTTTACATGATTCTCAGTTATTCCATTTACATGACCCTACGGTTACAACCGTTTCCTGATATCATGGTTTCGGTCAGTCAGTCAGTCAATTATACAATCAATACAATTTACAAGACAAACAATACAATCATAACTACACGGGGTATTGGGGTAGTTCATTCGTGAATCCAACATAATCTCAAGAGTCCCCCTAAATCATGAATTCATGTCTACTAACATAAGCAAGCAATCATGAAGGCCCGTGTTTCCATGCTCCTGGACTGTGGCTTGTTGAGTTTGGAATACTTCGACGACGGTCGAAGTCCCGCTACTAACATTTGATTCGGGCCCGTGGTTCCCTACCCCTGGACTGTGGCCTGTTGGGTTTGAGAACACTCTTGAGATTAGTTGACATTCACCCTTGAACTTACGATAACAACAGCGTATCGCTAAAACAATATAATACAACTATAAAAGCTATTCTCTCTATCTTACTCTCTGTTTATTCTCCTCTTACCTTTGGGACTTACCGAGCGACCTGTTCGCTGACGACATTCTATTTCTTTCTTCTTTGAATGTCGTCAGGTGATTTGGACCCGGCAGAGATCGAACCATCTCAAGAAGACTTGGAGCAGTTTGCCGAAGACCCTGCACTTTAGTTTCATTGTACACTTTTTCTTTCTGTACTTTTCTTTTCCTGTGATGCCACTGTTTAGGCATCTTTTTATTTCAGTTGTATTTCCTTTTCATGCATTGTACAAAAGAATGTTAATAAATAAAGTTGCTATTTTTATTATCCTTGTCTCTTGTGTATTCCTTTTATATTGCTTAGATACGCTTAGCGTATGTACTTCTGAGTATATATGTAGTGGGCCTTGTCGCGTCCCCTTCGCCGTATACTGGGAAGCGGGGCGTGACAGATTTTGTTGGCGGCCCATGCAGGTCAGAGCTGTATGGAACCTTAAGCAATATAAAACACAAGAACCAGCAACTAAAACATTATTTACAATCACGTTCCTTGAATCTTACAATTTCATGTTCTTTGAATCATATACCTTGAATCTGTCCTAACCTAAACTTTTCTTCAAGGTTATGGATTCCCCGAACAACACCAGCACCAATGTCAACAACACACATCCACCACTACCACTCACACCTGCCGTTCCTGCTCCACTCAACGAGCAAACGGTTCTGCTTGAGGCAATCCGCAGCCTCCTAGAGAGACAGCAACAACTCCTGAACCGTCCCGAGACTGAAGCACCTGGGGTGAAGCAATTCAGGGTTTTACATCCCAAACAGTTCTCAAGAAAGGGAAGCCCACTGGAAGCTGAGGAATGGGCTCAGAGTATCGAGGACGATCTGGCAGCAGCACAAGTGCCAGAAATAGCCTGGGTCCGAGTTGCGAAGCTGCAACTCACGGACAATGCACGGAACTGGTGGAAGGCGGAAGAAAGCCGTCTTAATCAGCCCATTGAATGGAAGAATTTTCGCGATAAGTTCGACGCGAAATACTTCCCTGTGACTGCCAGGTTTTCCATGGAACAGCAGTTCATTCATCTACAACAAGGTTCGTTGTGGGACAAGTCAGTAAATGAGTATGACGCTAAATTCACCATGCTCAGTCGGTAAAATATGTCACGGTATTTCAAATTTTTAATATCACATACCACACAGCTAACACAAGACCGTAACAGATTTGCGGCACACCTGATACCGACGGATGAGATCAGAGCCCGTCGATTTCAACAAGGTTTGGACACGGAAATCCAGGCTGCACTAGCCACAAGAAAATTTCTGACTCATGACGATGCTCTGGAAGCTGCCCGCAGTTATGAGGCAGTGATAAAAGCGAGGGACAGACCTCACTCTGCAGGAGTTAAGCGCCCTGCCAACCAGATGGCAGGAGAAGCCGCATCAGGACCACCATTTGTACCAAGAAGACTGGGAGTACCACTCTACAGGCCCAATCCAGCCTTTTGTACCTACTGCAAGAGAGCTGGACATCTGATAGAAGTTTGCCGACGAGCAAACGGTCTTTGCCTGATATGTGGATCATCCTCACATACCATAGGAACTTTTCCACACAACCGAACTAATTCTAATTCCGCAGCTAGGACAGCTTTCCAAGCCCCACGTACCCGGTTAACTCTTCCTGCACCACCTCTACGTGGACCACCTTTACCTCAACAATCAGCATTGTACCAGCTTGCACGAAGAAGCGTGCCGAGACGCCAGGCTTACAATTTGGCGGCCGTAGAAGCTGATACGGTTGGTCAGGATAACCCTGGTAATTCTCTTCAACCTTTTTCACACCTTTGCATCACCTTGTCATTCTTCACACTCTCACCAAAGTTTTCTTGAATTTGTTACACCCTCCTTATAAAAATTTCAAGAACGAAATTTTTATAAGGAGGGTAGAATGTAACAACCCTAATTTTCCTATACACTTTTCTATATAAATTTTTTTTAAATTCATAAAGGGGTATTTATTACCTGAGCACAAGACTTAAGTAATTAAATAACTCCATTTTTAAAGTACAAAGAATTGAATTAAATTCAAAGTATACTGGAGTATTTAATGTTGCTGATATCTCTTTAAGTTATTATTTCATACAAATAATTACAAGAAGGAGCTTGTAGCTCATTGCTAATACCTTGCACTGCTGAACCAAGCCACCAGAGTTCAAATCCCATGCCCCACATTATTTTTAATATTATTTTGTTTTAAATCCTTTGGAAGCCCAACATTCCAAACACCATAACTTTCAAATTTTGAACTTCACCTGAAAATCTAAAAGCACCAGTGCCTACCCCACGAGACCCCCCACCTCCCGATCAACGAACTCAGCCCGGATCGGCCAACTCGGCCGGTGGACCGGCCGACTCGGCCCGCCGCCGCCGGCCGGAGTTGCCGATTCCGGCGAGGTGTCAACATGAAAAACTTGTCATTTCGTATTCTAAACTCCCCTGCATACCCCAAATTAATGGATCGGTTCCCGAGACTTAATTATCCCCCATTTACTACAATTTTTAATGATTTTCTATAATTTTTTTCAATTTTTTTTAATTAAAAACCTTTCACCTACCCTATCCTAGCCTACCCTATAAATACACCCCCTACCCTCTACCCTCTCATCCCAAAACCCTAAGCTCACTCTCTCAAAATTTTTCCAAGTGTGTGTACTTTGAAATCAAGTTCGCAGCGAAGCTCCGTCGAAATTCCGGCGGAAATTCCGGCGACGTTTTTAGGAACAACCGGTGACAAAGTAACGCCTCGGCAACCTCTTTAGTCCCACTTCACTCCTTTGCTTAATCAAAACCCGTAAGTCCCATTCTATTTCCCTTTCTATTTCTCTAAAATAAGAAACTACGAAACCCGACGGAATCGGAACAAATCCGATTTCCGATTCGGTTTTCTATAAAATTTCACTTCTCACCAATACATTCATGCCTAAACATTTTTATGTTGACTATTAAACATTTAACAATCAATTTGAATAAGTTTCATCACATGAAATGATGGCCTTTCCAATTTATCGTATTTTTCACTTAAATACCACAATGTTTCGATTTCACATTTAACCCCTTAACTTTACTATACATTCAAAGTAGAGCACGAGGTAATGACCTACCTCCATACACACGCAAATACAACCGTAAACAACATCATCAAAAACTTAGAATACGATTAAACAATATTTTCATTTAAATACCATATTCTTAATAAAATCATTTCTAAAAGTTTAGCTTTGATACACTTTTAAATAAATACCTCTTATTAGGAAAACACGATAAGTTGTGGATATCAATCGTTTATCTAAATCTGACTTTGTGGTGTCTAGGCTAGGCAAGTGAGAAAAGATAATTTTAAAAGGCCCGTCTCACGATTCGTGAGCGGATCCCTCTTTTCCTCATTTGTACTTACCTGGCCACAATTGGCGGTGAAGAGGCGATTTGAGGCTTCTAACGAATTGTCGTTTAGACCATTTAGAAATAGGCTAGTTGACTTAGGAAACCCTAGAATTTAAAATACGGAAAATTTACACTTTTGCAAATAAATACATTTTACTTTATAAAACCGTTTTCTAAACGATTAGTATTTTACAATCTTTGCAAAGCGCCGCTACAACCCATTTTTGGGGAACTCGTTCGGGATTGTGCGGTTTATCGCGCACCATCGGGCTAGTAGTGCGAGATTCAGACCTCTGCAAGGAGTATTCGGTCTCGAAAGGTTTAAAATACGACATCTTAAGAAAATAAAATTTTTGGAATATAAAATATTTATTAAAATTATTTTTGTATAAACATGTGTATATTTATCATTTAAATATCAATTTTATTATATTATAAATTTTCCACCGTTTTCTAAAAATCACAAGAATAAATTTTACACTAAAATACTGTGAATTCCAAATAAATCAACTTTACAAATAAATATCTTTATTTATTAAATTAGGATATTTTCACTAGAAATGTCACAACATAAAATCCACCCTCATTACAACTCTAAAGACGAACAATAAATACTTAAGGTGTATTTTGAAAAGTATATAAAAGTATTTTTACATAAAACCCTCTCAAGTTTTATAAATTACCCTAAGGACCCTAACAATTAAAAGACCTCGATTCACATTTCTGTTTGTCTGACTCGGGTTTGAGTCTGATTATTCTGACTTTGAATATGATTCAAGTAAATCTATAAACTGCAAGATTCCAATTCAATATGAACACATGAATCCATGAATTCAATTATCAATTTATACAACTTGACCGAACCGAACCATGGATATATTCCTTTTACATGATTCTCAGTTATTCCATTTACATGACCCTACGGTTACAATCGTTTCCTGATATCATGGTTTCGGTCAGTCAGTCAATCAATTATACAATCAATACAATTTACAAGACAAACAATACAATCATAACTACACGGGGTATTGGGGTAGTTCATTCGTGAATCCAACATAATCTCAGGAGTCCCCCTAGATCATGAATCCATATCTACTAACACAAGCAAGCAATCATGAGGGCCCGTGTTTCCATGCTCCTGGACTGTGGCCTGTTGAGTTTGGAATACTTCGACGACGGTCGAAATCCCGCTATTAACATTTGATTCGGGCCCGTGGTTCCCTACCCCTAGACTGTAGCCTGTTGGGTTTGAGAACACTCTTGAGATTAGTTGACATTCACCCTTGAACTTACGATAACAACAGCGTATCGCTAAAACAATATAATACAACTATAAAAGCTACTCTCTCTCTCTAAATTACTCTCTATCTATTCTCCTCTTACCCTTGGGACTTACCAAGCGACATGTTCGCTGACGACATTCTATTTCTTTCTTCTTTAAATGTCATCAGGTGATTTGGACCCGGCAGAGATCGAGCCATCTCAAGAAGACTTGGAGCAGTTTGCCGAAGACCCTGCACTTTAGTTTCATTGTACACTTTTCCTTTCTGTACTTTTCATTTCCTGTGATGCCACTGTTTAGGTATCTTTTTATTTCAGTTGTATTTCCTTTTCATGCATTGTATAAAAGAATGTTAATAAATAAAGTTGCTGTTTTTATTATCCTTGTCTCTTGTGTATTCCTTTCATATTGCTTAGATACGCTTAGCGTATGTACTTCTGAGTATATACGTAGCGGGCCTTGTCGTGTCCCCTTCGCCGTATACTGGGAAGCGGGGCGTCACAGTAAATATATTCTAACGGTTTAATTGGTAAAATGTATGATGTGCGTATGTATAAATAGATAGCATCCACATACGCGTACCGAGTGCTCGATGCGATTACCCTATTAAAAATCCCCAATTTTTATTATTAGAAGTTTCGATTGATGTTAACAAGTGACGTATAAGAAATCGGGATCAAACAGTTAAAGCATCAAATGTAAAATGACATTCCAATTGGTTACGTCAAATCTGAAAATCACCGTACCCATCATGTCATAAAATTAGTAGTTAATTAAATATAAATCTCATCAAGGTGTTCCAGTGCTCGTATCAAACCTAACTATATAACCTATAACCCTATTTAATTAGTTATTGAATATTGCAATTTCATGATACTGAAAAATGAAGAGGAACGCAACTCCAGACTGCAGTCCGGGGCAGCGTTCGTGTTGAATACATGCCTTGGGAACTCCTGTACACCCCTTCCTTAAACTGAAAATACGCGGAGCCCTATATGGTCACGTAGATAATTTAGTTATCTAACACTTGAATCTAGTCCCGTATCGTTTCACCTTTGTTCTATATTTAATTCGTATTTTAGAATACCGTTGTGTCCTACAGTTTTCTGCAGTGACAGTTTGTACACATTGATATTAGACTGAACATATCTTCCCGTATTCAGTGGATATCATTGATCCGTATGATACGTTGGAAACATAACTGTTAAACCTAAATATTATTAAACTGTAGCATCGCCTAATTACGATCCCAACTGGGATTAAAACGTGTTACGAAACGGGCTTCCAATTTAGAAATTGGATTTCCAGCAGTGAACACTTAAAATGAAATGACCATAACTAGCAAACCTGAAATCCGATTGATGCGAAACTAATTTTTATGGATAAATAATTAAACATACTGCTTACCACTTTTATGTTGTTTTGCTTAATTCTATACGTATGATTTATAGTAAATTACGCAAGTGGTAGGACACTGGATACTGATATTTTATTCATAGCGTGATTATTGCATTCTCATCATATCATGTAGAGGTCATTATATTGGTAACCTAGTGATCGTGTACATTATCCAGTGATAGATATTAGTGTTTTGATTGTGGCAAGTACGTTAGTGTTAAAACGTGAATGAATAAGTGAAGTGACACGTACTTGTACACAATCAGCGAACCCAGTTAATTTATTGCATTGTCGACGTCTATGAGACATATATAAGTGTAACTATAACTGAAATGAGACGGTTATGGAGCACTTATATTAGTGTCATAGGTAAGGCGTCAAACGCCATCCATTTATCTTCGGTACCAATCGAGACATGCTTGATGGAGATCCTGTCTCCAGTTCTCGCGTAGACTTGTCATGGACCGACTAGTATTTGGATTCATGATTGGTATTTGATGTAGACCACGGGGTGTGGGGTAGCTTGAGTATGAGTTCAGCAGAATCTCGGGAGTCCCACTGCCGGCATATACAGCGATTCTGGGAGTTATATGGGTGATATTACTGATTATTAGCGAGCGTTTCGGGCCCGTGTTCCCTTGCCTCTGGAGCCCTACCCTTGGGTTGGGGATACTCCTGCGTGGTTGACTCTCACACTTAGACTGATGATAGGTTTAACAATCTGGACAGTGAGATTTAGAGACTGATAGGTTTAGTGACATGCATTGATTATTGATTCGATATACCTACTTTACTGCTTACTTGTACTGGTTATTTCATGTGCGTTATCATTCTATATTTACTGCTTCATGTTCATCATCATTCCACGTGTTTACTTTTGCATTTATATATATTGCTATTGTGTCTCTCTGACGACCTGAGTATGCATGCTCAGAGTAAGAAGTGGACTTAGCTCGGATCTGCACCTGTCGTACCTTGAGGATATTGCGGACATCTAGATCAGCGACGTCAGCGCTATCTTTCCTTTGACTCCATCTGGTTAGTTTATATCTATTTTGATTTAGTGACTGCATTTCTCATTACCTGTGCATTGATTACTGATTACCACGTAAAGCTAGAAACTGAAGTGTGACTACGGCAGGATATTTCCTAGACCGTAGGAGCATGGCTGGTCTTGTCACCCACCGTATTCCGTATTTTAGGATGCGGGACGTGACATGGTTTTGTTGATATCAGAGCCAGGTTTGGTTTAGAATGGGATTACAGTTTTCGTGTAGGGCTTGACAATCTAAGCCACCCTTCGGACTAGATTGTAAACTTGTTATCCTTGATCTTGACTCATACAGTGTATTCTTCTACATATTTTGATCCATCCGCTAGAGTTTTGGGTGACTTAGTAGAGTTACGTGATTGTAGTTATGAATTACAGCATAGTTACAATACCGTACTCTGTTTAAGTGATTTGGAGTTCTACACGTGATCCCCGCTCGATTGAGCTTCACTCACCACCTATTCTTGTTTCGTTCTATATCTTACTATGATATTATATCTTGTACCTTATGTCGTCCTAAAATTATTGTTTCAGGACCATATCTTCCAACGACTCTTCTTCTATCTCCACTCCCCAGAATCAGACCGTCGAGATTTTGAGTGCACAGCAAGGCTTGAAGAAAGCCCAGGAACGAACGAACGACCTCTTAGCTGAAGGATTAAGAAAGCAAATGGATCAGGAGCCAACGGAAGCCCCCAATCATAAGAGAATTCTTGCTAGACAAAATGGTGGTGTGCAAATGAAGCGCTCCTTTTTTTCTCAGCAACAGAAGCAGTAGAGAACCCAACATTGTGGTTATTGCGGGAGACCAAGACACCTTCAGAAAGACCGTCGCAGGGCTAAAAGGGCAATACCTGATTTGTTGATCCAACGAGCATTTTATCAATGGTTGCCCTCGAAAGAAAGAGTTACAAGGAGGAGATTCGTCAACACCTTCCATATTTACTTGAGCGACTTGGTTATTTCGTAGTTCGAGTTCGAGGATGATATGGGCCCAGCACAAGATTCAGACTTGTCTTACGAGATTGCAGAGATAGATATCGCAGTAGAGTTATCACCTTTTCTGCTTTCAATAAAAATATTGTCACTCTTTAGTAAATGTTTCCTTTCATTTAAAATCTTATATCCGTTGAACTTCTTAGTTTAAATGCAATAAAATTGTGAGTTGTAATTTATGTATCGTCCCCTTGCCACTCATTTTCCTTATACTGCTTACTGCATCATTATTCAAAAGTTTGATTTTTCAGTCCTTACCTGCCGTATATTTTCCATATGCTCCACATCTTTGGTTATTTTTCTTTGTGTGTTCCACTCTCTGATCATGACTCTCCCTTTTCAAGCCATGGCCAATCCTGGAGCAGCGCCGTCTATCGATGAGGACGCTCGGTCTTGCGTTTCCTTGGACTGTATACTGGTGAATTCAGATGACGAGGTCGACAGCCCATATGTTGTTTTCGGCAACAGCGATTCCAAGGACGAGGGAGTCGCAGCCCCAGAAGTCAACACGATCAGCAACTCCGACGACGAAGAGGACCCCGAAGAGGAACCGATGGAAGAAGAACGGATAGAAGAAATCCAGAAGAGGTGAATCACGTGGAAGCAGACCACGATGAAGAAGCTCCAGCCGAAGAAGAAGGACCTGGAGGAGAAGACCCCGTGGGGGAAAAACCCGAAAACGAGACCCCAGCCGAGGAAGAGTCGGAGGATGAAATCTCGAGTGAGGAGGAATTGGAGGTGGAAGAACCTCCATTGGTAATCCCTGCGAGGCGCTATGGAAATGGACGCCCCTATCTTAGCGCGAGAGCTTACCGTAACCTGTTGAACTTCCATAACCGCGCCTGACGCGACTTATCTTTGTTTCTTCTAACCAAATAAATCTATGTATAGTTTAGGGCCATTTTTATCTTTTGAGTATGCCTTGTTTGAAATTTTTTCTAGAAAACTAAATAATAATAAAGTTCTGAGTGCGCAAAATTTTGAGTATTGATTCACATGATGCATTGACTGTTTTCCCTCCCCAATAAATTTCTTTCCCTCCGGAGATTCATTACTCTTCATCCTTGCACCTTGTAGTGACCTGACCCTAGTCTCTTCAACATTCAGATTAAAATACCGCATTCCGACCTTTTTGAATGGGCCATACTCCATTATAATCCATACCTTGACTAGCCCCTTATACAATATTAGTGCTATTTCTTATTACTATAATTACATTCAGTGACGTCGTTATTCGAAATTTAGTTTTCATTATTTGTGTTTATCGAAAAATTGCGTGTTATTAACTACTTCCATTTTACTTATTCTAAATGCTTTACTATCCTTCACATTTTCAATGGCGCAAACATATATCACACATACTATTTTGTTTTATTATCTATTGTTTCGCCATATGGGTTTTCTCAAGTTATTTTAAATTGCTTGATCGATATTTTTACTAAAATATTTTTGGCTTATCAGTCAATTCTTCACTATTGTTTATTATTGTTATCCTATTTTTCTATTTTCTTTTTGTATTTGTATATGTACGGTTTTATTACCATTAATGGTTATGTCCTTATTTTTACATATGACTATTCATTTTAGCTGCACTATTTCTTACAAACAAATATTGGATTCTCATTTAGTTGCTTTTACGTATATTACTATATAATGGTGTTCGATTTTCCTAGTTGCTTTCGTGTGACTTTTATAGCTTATTGTTTATTTTGAATTTCGAGGACAAAATTTTCCTTTTAGGTGGGTATGAAGTAATACCCAGTTCCGATTATATCATGACCGTATTTTTTATAAATAATTTCCAAATATTCTTCCCTAAAATTTTCATACATAATTTTTTATATTTTTTCTAAATATAATTCCTATAAATAATTTCCTACATTTTCCTAATATTAGTTTACTAAACCTTTACTTAATTAAATATTTCCTAACTAATTTTCCCAACCCACTAGCCCGGCCCATTCCTTCCCTCTCTCTCTTTTAAATTCTTTTTCAAATCCAGCCCAAGAACCCCGGCCCAAACTTTTCCCTCACCGACCCGACCCGACCCGAGCACACCCGACCCGACCCAAACTCCTTTCTTCTCCTTCTCCTCGCTTTTCTTTCCTGCCATTTCCCCCGCACGACTCTCTCTCCCTATGACTCGCGCCCACTTTCTCAACGCCCCCGCTTCCCTCGCTCATTCCCCCACGACCCGCGTCCACGCCCCAACGGCCGCACCCGCTTTCCCCCCGACTTGTGCTCGCCCCACGACGACCCCCTCTCTGCTCCATTCTCTCCTCCACAACTCAACTCCACCTCCTCCCATCAACACGACCCCTACCGCCATCACCCACGTTCCCGACCACGACGAACCTTAACCGTCGCCTCGTCGCCTTCCTCCATTCCCCTGCAACCATCTCCCCGAGCTCCTTTCCTGCACATCCACCGCCTCAACCCACTACAACACAAACCCAAGAACCTCGACGAGAATCCATGACACCATCGCTGCTCTCTCCTCCGACGATCGCTTCGGTCGTCTCCATCTCCCCGACCCCGACATACTCCTCTCGCCTCCCCCTTCAACTCCACGCCACCACCATGACTACAACTCCCGACGAACCCATCACCAGGCCACCACCTTCGCCCGAGCAACCACCTCGACGCCGGTGATCCCTCGTCGTTGCCTCGCTCCCTCACCACCACTTTGTTCTCCCCTCTCCAACCCAGCACCACCTTCTTCCCCGAGCCAACCCTAACGAGCACCTGCACAACCCGTGACCCCCACCGCCTCTCCAGAAAACCCATCGACGACACCTCCGACCGCGAGGGACTCCACCGCCGAGTTTCCAATGCCCCTGCTCACCCTCGAGCTCCTCACCTCATCATCGACCACCTTCTTCCCGAAAGCCAGCCACTGTAACCCTCCACCTTCAACGACCACCAGCTCGATCCCCGCCTCCTCTTCTCCTCTGCTCCCTAACTCCGAGCCACAGCACCCGCAGTCATCGAATTCCTCCTACCGCTCCATCTCACCGACCAACTTAAACGCCGGCAACCCCATCCACGACACTGAGTCCTCGTCCTCGTCTCTCCATCGTCGGAGCTCGCCACCTCCAAGCTGCAGGCCCCGAGCACCCCAACACCCTCTCCCTGCACCCATTGCCTCCAGCCGACGTCCAAGCTCGCTGCTATCGCCGCTGCTGGTGCCGGGCCGGGCCCTTACATGTACCTCTCACCGTCGTCGCTGCCGGGCTTATCATCGTCGCGTTTGTCTGAGGCAAGTGAAACTCCTTCACTTGTTCAATTCATGCTACGTACTTATATAGTTAGTAAATATATTCTAACGGTTTAATTGGTAAAATGTATGATGTGCGTATGTATAAATAGATAGCATCCACATACACGTACCGAGTGCTCGATGCGATTACCCTATTAAAAATCCCCAATTTTTATTATTAGAAGTTTCTATTGATGTTAACGAGTGACGTATAAGAAATCGGGATCAAACAGTTAAAGCATCAAATGGAAAATGACATCCCAATTGGTTACGTCAAATCTGAAAATCACCGTACCCATCATGTCGTAAAATTAGTAGTTAACTAAATATAAATCTCATCATGGTATTCCAGGGCTCGTATCGAACCTAACTATATAACCTATAACCATATGTAATTAATTATTGAATATTGCAATTTCATGACACTGAAAAATGAAAAGGAACGCAACTCCGGACTGCAGTCCGGGGCAGCGTTTGTTTTGAATACCTGGCCTTGGGAACACCTGTACACCCCTTCCTTAAACTGAAAATGCACGGATCCCCATATGGTCGCATAGATAATTTTGTTATCTAACACTTGAATCTTGTCCCATGTCGTTTCACCTTCGTTCGATATTTAATTTGTATTTTAGAATACCGTTGTGTCCTGCAGTTTTCTGCAGTGACAGTTTTTACACATTGATATTAGACTGAACATATCTTTCCGTATTTAGCGGATATCATTGATCCGTATGATACGTTGGAAACATAACTGTTAAACCTAAATATTATTAAACTGTAGCGTCGCCTAATTACGATCCCAACTGGGATTAAAACGTGTTACGAAACGGGCTTCCAATTCAGAAATTGGATTTCCAGCTGTGAACATTTAAAATGAAATGACCATAACTATCAAAACTGAAATCCGATTGACGTAAAACTAATTTTGATGGACAGATAATTAAACATGCAGCTTACCCCTTTTATGTTGTTTTGCTTAATTCTGTACGTATGATTTATAGTAAATTACGCAAGTGGTAGGACACTGGTTGCTGATATTTTATTCATAGCGTGATTATTGCATTCTCATCATATCATGTAGAGGTCATTATATTGGTAACTGTTTCCCTCCGAAAGACGGCGGCGACGCTGCGTCTCGCCTGAGGTTCGGGGCATATGCTAATTGGTGCTATCCGTCCACCTCTCCGAAGATGCCAAGTTGATTTATGGCACCATGTATCGAAGGTTTAGACGGATGCGTCCGATGTAGCAGACTTCGTCAGATTCCCCCTCGTTTGAGGGGTTTTTGATTGTGGGGACGCTCTTCCCTGCAGGCGCAAGCCCCTGCAGTTAATTACGCTACCGCATTGCGGTAACAACTTTCTCCTTCTCCGGATGGTCACTTCGTGTCGTGGGTATTTGTTTTGTATTTTGTTGCCCGTGGATTGTTTACGGAGACTGAGTTATGTCGTCGCCCGTAGGGCGTGGACTAGTCCAAATCCGCATTATCTTAGATTTGGGTTTGGGGGGTTTGGTTTGAGGATACGTCAGCCATACGTGAGGCTAAGATCAACTCAAACGTTTGTTAAGGATACGTTAGTCTCACTTTAAGACTAAGATCAACTTAACGGGATCGTTTAGATCCGACAAAAGAGCGTTTGGACTCTAATGTTCCAGTTTAGGGACATAGTGGTCCATCGTATGTATGGCCGTCGGGACCCGTCACCTCTCTGAAGACGTTGAAGGATTACAACGACGGATGTCAGAGGAGTTCAGAGATGTACCCTTGAGCCAGGGTTAATTGGGGGGATTCGTAGTCCACTCTGTTTGAAGGTTTAAGGATACGTTAGCCATCTTTGAGGCTAAGATCAACTTAAACGGGACCGTTTAGATCCGACAAAAGAGCATGCGGGGCTCTATTGTTCTAGTTTAAGGACGTTGCGGTCCATGGGTAGTTTAAGGACATTGCGGTCCATGGGTAGTTTAAGGACATTGCGGTCCATTGTTAGTTTTAAGACATCTCGGTCAAGGTTAAGGACGTCGTAGTCCATGGGTTTAAGGACCCCACAGTCCATTGTTAGTTTTAAGACATCTCGGTCAAGGTTAAGGACGTCGTAGTCCATGGGTTTAAGGACCCCACAGTCCACTGTGCTCTGGATGCTTCACACGGGTTCACTGCCGTGCTTGGCGAGGACCAGGCTCCGCTCTGGACGTTTTCCACGGGGTCAAAGAGTGACATTATCCGCGTTCCACGTAACCAGGAATTTGCATTAGACATGAGTTTAAGGACCCCACAGTCCATATCGATGTGTGGTCGTCGGGACCCGTCACCTCTTTGAAGACATTGAGGGATTACAATGCCGAGTATCAAAGGAGTGAAGAGATGTACCCTAGAACCGGAGTGGATTAAATAGTCCTTGGCCCAATTTGGGGTCAAGACGAATTAATTGTGTTATGAGTCCATTGGACCAGTTAATCACCAATTGAGGACTTATGGCCATCTTGGGCTAAGTCCAATCAGGAGAGGCTTTGCCTCTATCCATTTAGGCCAATTGGGCCAAAGTCTAGTGTTAAACACTACAGAGCAGTCAGTGTTGAACACTGGGAATGAGGTTGACAAGTTAGCGTTTAACACTAAGAGATAATTGGTGTTAAACACCAGCAACAAGGCTTTTCGAATTAGTGTTAAACACTAAAAACAGATCAGTGTTGAACACTGCAAATGAAGATCTCAGATTAGTGTTTAAACGCTAAGGTAATCAGTGTTGAACACTGCAGATAAAGCTTTTCAATTAGTGTTAAACACTAAAGCCCAACAGTATTTTAACACTGAGTTCGAGAGTTTCAATTTAGTGTTAAACACTAAGACAAGAGGGGTCATGTGGCAGCACGTGAGAGCGCCCTCTCTTCATTTATTCTGAGATTATCGTGCCTTTCAGGGCATCACGTGCCATCACGTGATGGGCATTCAAATGCCTATGTATTAGAGCTTCTGCCGAGGGTCACGTGGGTCACGTGGGGTGCTGCCTCAAAGGGACTTTCTGTAGATCTCTTGGGGGGGTCACGTGATGACACGTGACCCTGCCTCTATATATTTTTGTTTAGAGGCTTTGTTAATCTTTTTTCAGGAATTAAATTCCTCGAACTGTAAATTTCTGAGGAATTAAATTCCTACTTCCTTTCGAAGACTTTGTATTCTGGAATAGAGTTTAACTCTGAATTTTCTGTAGGAATTAAATTCCTCATATATGTGAAGGGCTGAATAGGGTTAAACCCTAATAAAAGTTTTTTAAGGAATTGAATCCCTATTCCCTGTTAAATGATGATTAAGGGAATTAAATTCCCGTTGTTTCAACAGAACTAAGTTCTTTAATTAGGGTTAAACCCTGTTTCTTTTTTGTTCTGAAGGAATTAAATTCCCATGATATAGGGTCAAGCCCTACTTTTATTTTAAAGGAATTAAATTCCTATAGTTCTGTGAGAATTAAATTCTCGTGCTTGCATTCCCTCTCTATGTTTTGGATCTGCATGGCAGGATCTCAACCCATTGAGAATTAAATTCTCAACCTTAAGGGGAGATGTGCACTTTGCAGATCCTCTATCAAAGAGAGAAGAAATATGTTCTTCTGTTTTTACATTATCAGAGTTAAACTCTGTTGAGAATTAAATTCTCTTTCTTTCAAAAGGCCTTCCCTTTCTTACCTAGGGTTTTTTGCAGAAGATCCGAGTCTTTTCAAAGTATCAAAGCTCTTCTCCTTTTTTTTTCTCTGCGTATGTATCTCTTTCTCTGTGTCTCTTGGCTCCTATTTATAGGAGAAGCAGCCGAATCAATCAGTTTTTGACGAATCTTCATTAAGAGATTTGATTTACATCCATTATTCGTTTTGGACCTTCGGATTATTAGGTGAATTTTATTCACCATTGGATTTTAAATCCAGAGATTCTCCTTTGTTATTTTGGTTAGATTTAAAGGGGAAATCTTTCCAAACCCGAGATTTTCCCATAGATAGATGATATTTCATCACCTCTGAATCTTTAATTTGATTGGTTCCAGATAGTTGCTTTCCTTTGGAAAGATTTGATTCTCCTTCAGAATTTAATTCTGTTTGACAAAATGGGCTTTGAGAGCCGGTCACGTGTGACCACGTG
The DNA here is from genome assembly GCA_030015575.1 of Agapanthus africanus. Taxonomy (NCBI): domain Eukaryota; kingdom Viridiplantae; phylum Streptophyta; class Magnoliopsida; order Asparagales; family Amaryllidaceae; genus Agapanthus; species Agapanthus africanus. The sequence goes on along the minus strand of CM057342.1, from coordinate 58,536,963 downwards.
ACTCATGGTCACGTGTGGGCACGTGACCCCCTTTGGAATGAGCCTTTTCCTTTCTTTTGCTCTCTGTCTTCTGATCGTTGCTTAAACGTCACGTGCCACCACGTGGCTCCCTGTCACGTGTGAGCACGTGACCCATGTTTGAACTCTCTTTCCTTGGTTCATTTGGAGAACGAGTCTGCTGCCTTGAACGTCACGTGCCAACACGTGACTCTGGTCACGTGGGAGCACGTGACCTCTTCTGAAGCCTTTTCCTTGACTTGATCAGGGAACTGGTGTGCCTTTGACGCTTGCATTTAAATGTCACGTGTCGCCACGTGACCCTGGTCACGTGGGAACACGTGACTCTTTCTGAAGCCCACTTTTCTTCAACGTAGTCAGGAAACTGAACTTGCCTTGATGATGTTTTTAGGTGTCACGTACCAACACGTGACCGCTAGTCACGTGTAAGCACGTGACCCTCTTCTGAAGCTTTTTCCATAAGCTTTCCTGATTTTAAATCAGGAAACAAATCCCCCCACAGCGTTGTTCTCACGTGTCAGCACGTGAGTGCAACGCTGTCACCTTTTATGACCGCTGGACCTGCTTTGGGGGAGTAGGGTAGACGAAACGTCCTTTTAGAAGCGCCTTCACTTTTTCATGTCCTTCCTTTCAAACCTTTCTTTTAAGAATTTGATTCTCGTTCTCAGAGCTTAGTTCTCTGTTGTGCCTGTGCAGTGCCGCCTCATTTTCCATCAAAGGCTAGTGCTCACGTGTTGCGTATGCAGGGATCTGCTTGATGGGGACGTTTCATTTCCCTAACCTAATTCCAATGCGTCATTGGATTTCATTTCCAACGCTCTCCCCTTCTTTTCGGGCTTTGAGAATAGTTCCACCATGCACAACATTTTTTGTGCATGGCATTAAATGCGCCCCTTTATAACCTGAACCTTATGCCTTACTTCTTTTCTTCACAGAGAAACCCATTCATACCTTAAGGTGGTCGTTTTTGAGAACCCGATCAATCTCCATGGCTTGCGATCGTCCCCATGCTCGTCGGCAACCATGGGAGGTGCCCCTTGAGGAGATAATTCCTCGCTTCGATGCGCGGCTGGCGGATCCCCTTCTCACCGACGCTCAATGTGACACGGTGATGTACGAGCTACTGACCCGTCGGGGTTCTCCTCTTCCCATGGGCTCCATTTGGCTCCGGATGATCCTCCTGTCTGTGCTTGCCGATATACCCCCTCATCCAGCGGAGATGACTTCGGCGATCCTTGACGCGGCGGAGGACAAGCTTGAGTGCTTTCATGAGGCTTGTCTAATCACTCAAGCTCTGAAGGATCACTCAGTTCATTTACTGAGTCAGATAAGAGCTCGTCGGGCCGTCATGTCTGCTTTCGCTGATGAGCACGGCTCCAACCGGTGGGGAGCGACTCCTCGCGAAAACCGCCGTTTTGACGTGCTGGAGAAGGCGGAAAGGGAGTTGGAGAATTTTGTGTTTTGCTTTGTTAACCCTTGTATTTCTGATCCCTTGTTTGGTAATCTTTTCCCACTGATGTAGCATGTTTGAATCAATGTACTCCTTTAATCATTGGTGGTTTGCATTCTTTCTGTTGAATTTTCACGCTTGTCAGATAATTGTACGTGTGTCTTGCTTGCGTAAATGAGCTGTCTGTTTTTCTTGAATTACGAGCACCATCGTTACGTTGCATGCACATCAGTGCCTCCGGCAACATTTCCTTTTAAACATTCGTACAGTTGCAAATGCGTGCTTGATAGGATACAGATCAGAAACTTGCCACGTTATCTCCCGTATCGGGTGGTTTGTGCTGGCTTTAGATCGAGTATTGTTGTCGAAGGGAGGTTTATAAATGAAGACATATTCTTCTCTTCAATGGTGTGTCCCCTTTTCATTGAATGTATTCTGCGAATATACTATCTTGATCTCCTTGCAGGACAGCGATGGCTTAAGGCTCCGGGTTAAGATCTGCTTGCTAAGACTTTTGCATTTTACGAGCCACGAGGGTCCCATAAAGAGTTTTTCTCCCCACAGGTCGAAAGGATCCCATAGGTGTAAGTTCTTCTTAAAGATCGTAAGGATCCTTAAGCGGGTCTTCCCTTGAGAGTCGTAAAGATCTCGCAAGAGAGTTTTTTCTTCCTTACAGGTCGTGAGGGCCTGCAAGTGTTGGATGCGGTCACCCTTGTCCGTGTTTTACGGAGTCGGGAGTTTCTCAGGGTATCGTAGTTTAGAGACGTCACGGTCAAGGTTAAGGACCTCATAGTCCGTGGATTTAGGGACCCCACAGTCCGATGTTAGTTTTAAGACATCACGGTCAAGGTTAAGGACTTCATAGTCCGTGGATTTAAGGACTCCACAGTCCGCTGTTAGTTTTAAGACATCACGGTCAAGGTTAAGGACCTCATAAGTCCGTGGATTTAGGGACTCCACAGTCCGGTGTTTGGTTGCAGGGACCCGTCACCTCTTTGAAGACGTTGAGGAATTACAACGCCGGGCATCAAAGGAGTGAAGAGATGTACCCTTAAACCAAGGCAAAGTCTGTAGGGAATCGGGGTGTTGATCGTTAGTTTTAAGACATCACGGTCAAGGTTAAGGACGTCATAGTCCGTGGATTTTAAGGACTCCACAGTCCGGTATTTGCTCTGGATGCTTCACACGAGTTCATTGCCGTGCTTGGCGAGGACCAGGCTCCGCTCTGGACGTTTTCCACGGGGTCAAAGAGTGACATTATCCGCTTTCCACGTAACCAGGAATTTTGCACTAGATGCTTCACACGGGTTCATTGCCGCGTTAGGCGAGGACTAGGCTCCGCTCTGGATGCTTCGCACGGGTTCACTGCCATGCTCTGCGAGGACCAGGATCCGCTCTGGACGTTTTCCACGGGGTCAAAGAGTGACATTATCCGCGTTTCACGTGACCAGGAATTTTGTACTAGATGCTTCACACGGGTTCACTGCCGCGTTAGGCGAGGACTAGGCTCCGCTCTGGATGCTTCGCACGGGTTCACTGCCATACTCTGCGAGGACCAGGATCCGCTCTGGACGTTTTCCACGGGGTCAAAGAGTGACATTATCCGCTTTCCACGTAACCAGGAATTTTGCACTAGATGCTTCACACGGGTTCACTGCCGCGTTAGGCGAGGACTAGGCTCCGCTCTGGATGCTTTGCACGGGTTCACTGCCATGCTCTGCGAGGACCAGGATCCGCTCTGGACGTTTTCCACGGGGTCAAAGAGTGACATTATCCGCGTTCCACGTAACCAGGAATTTTGCACTAGATGCTTCACACGGGTTCACTGCCGCGTTAGGCGAGGACTAGGCTCCGCTCTGGGCGTTTTCCACGGGGTCAAAGAGTGACATTATCCGCGTTCCACGTGACCAGGAATTTTGCACTAGATGCTTCACACGGGTTCACTGCCGCGTTAGGCGAGGACTAGGCTCCGCTCTGGATGCTTTGCACGGGTTCACTGCCATGCTCTGCGAGGACCAGGATCCGCTCTGGACGTTTTCCACGGGGTCAAAGAGTGACATTATCCGCGTTCCACGTAACCAGGAATTTTGCACTAGATGCTTCACACGGGTTCACTGCCGCGTTAGGCGAGGACTAGGCTCCGCTCTGGACGTTTTCCACGAGGTCAAAGAGTGACATTATCCGCGTTCCACGTGACCAGGAATTTTGCACTAGATGCTTCACATAGGTTCACTGCCGCGTTAGGCGAGGACTAGGCTCCGCTCTGGATGCTTTGCACGGGTTCACTGCCATGCTCTGCGAGGACCAGGATCCGCTCTGGACGTTTTCCACGGGGTCAAAGAGTGACATTATCCGCGTTCCACGTAACCAGGAATTTTATCGATTGTATCCGCATTTCACGGAATGGAGGTTTGACTCTTGGCGATACGTGTACCCCCGAGCCATGGAACTGGGCGTTGCTGCTGTTCCGCTTAGCTTGAAGTTGTGTCTGCTGCGTCGAGATGATCTCCAGGTTATTTGTGAATCGTCGAGATTTGGCTTCCTCTCATGATGAAACCCGGGGGAGGAGTACGACTCCTTCTTTGTTTGCGCCCCTGGATTGTATACAGGGACTGATGTAGCATCACCTGTAGGGCAAAAAGGTTTCATTTTTCCATCATTTCTTTTATTCTTTCCGCGATGCTCTATCATTTCAGCTTTTTATATCGCGAAGGTCGCGATTGCCCAATCATTTCGGCTATTTCTCGCGGTGCCCAATCATTTCGGCTATTTGTTTTATTTTTACTCGCTGCTTTTTATTGCGAGTTGCCCCATCATTTCGGCTATTTTGCATGCATATATAATTTTTTTTACTTGCTGATTTTTATTGCAAGTTGCCCCATCATTTCGGCTATTTCGTATGCACGTATGGCTCGCTTTTTTTTATCGCGAGTGTGGAACTTGGAATCTGGTGCCAATCTCAGCATCAGCATCGCTACGACTGGAATATTGCCAGGAGCGAATCATCATTTTCCATGAAAGAACTTGGGATTTGATACCGGTTTAGGCGTCAGCATCGCTGCAACTGGAATATTGCCAGGAGCGAATCATCATTTGCCTCTGTCGATGTTGAACAAAGGTGGCTTAGCAAACAGGGTTAAGGTCCTGCCGACTAAGGCTTTTGACTTCATGAGCCGTAAGGGTCTCACAAAGGTATTTCTCCCTACAAGTCGTGAGGATCTTGCAGGTGTATTTTCTCCTTAGGGATCGTGAGGATTCCTAAGTGTATGTTCCTCTGTAAGTCGTAAGGATCCTACAGGAGGGTTTTCTCCTTATGGGTCGAGGGGACCTACAAGGGTTGGACTTTGCTGGGGAAATGTTTATTCGCGCCCGTGGATTGTATACAAGGGTCAGTATTGAGCCTCTTGTAGGGCAATATCGGAGGTTGTGGAGGATTTGCTTAAGAACAGGTTCAGGTTTCTGTAACTTAAGACTTTCAAATCTCATGAGCCGTGAGGGTCCCATAAGAGAATTCTCCTTACGAGTCGTGAGGATCTCGTAAGTGTATTTTCTCCTTAGGAATCGTGAGGATCCCTAAGTGTGTTGCTCCTTTGTGAGTCGTAAGGATCTCACGCAGGTGGTTTCTCCTTACAAGGTCGAGAGGACTCTGTAAGTGTCCTTTAACGAGGTTGCGCCCTTTCGGGTTTTCACAAACACTCGCCGGTAGTCCTGCTGTTTTTACTCACGGAGCCCTTTTCGGGTTTTCATCCGTGCCCATTTTGCTTATAGACATACCGTTTTTTTTTATTCTTCTTCTTTTTTTTTTTACTTTTCTTTTTTACAAGGTCGCGCCCTTTCGGGTTTTCACGAACACTTGCCGGCAGCCCTGCTGTTTTTACTCACGGAGCCCTTTCGGGTTTTCATCCGTGCCCACTTTGCTTATGGACATACCGTTTTTTTTGTTTTTTTTTATTTATTATTTTTTTTTATCCATCTCGTCAACCTAAGGACGTTGCGGTAGTAGTTTAGGGACGTTTCGGTCCGTCGATAGTTTAAGGACGTTTCGGTCCGCTGTTAGTTTAAGGACGTTTCGGTCCGTCGATAGTTTAAGGACGTTTCGGTCCGCCGTTAGTTTAAGGACGTTTCGGTCCGTCGTTATAGGAAGGCCGGCTGCTGCTTGTAAAGTCTGAGCTTAAAAAAAAAATAGTGAGCGGACATAGTCGTCATCATCTATCATTGACTTAGGCTGTGGCTTATTAAGCGTAGTATTTCTTTAAGAAGCGGCCGTTTATTGGCCTGAAAGGCCTTTCACCGTGCATGTCCATGAGTAGGTAGGCTCCACTCTGGTAGACCTTGTCTATGATGTACGGGCCTTCATAGTTTGGCTCAAATTTTCCTCGCTTGGCACGATTGGGGATCATAGGTCTTTTGACCACTAGTACGAGTTCGCCTTGGCGGAATGTCCTCGGCCTGGTCAATCTTTCGTACGAGCGCGTCATCTTTGCTTTGTAGGCTTCTAGATTTTGTTGCGCTATGAGCCGGGTTTCATCGAGGGCATCAAGCTCCTCAAGCCGAAGGTGAGCATTTTCTTCGTTCGTCAGCTCGTGGTGGACTGCTACTCGTAGAGAGGGTAACTCTATCTCGAGGGGGAGCACTGCTTCTGTCCCAAATACCAACGCGTACGGCGTTGTGTTTGTGGGCGTCTTGAATGTAGTTCGATAAGCCCAAAGGGCTTCTTGCAGCTTTTCGTGCCAGTCTCTCTTATTCCTGGAAACGGTCTTTTTTATGATCTTCGTCAAGGTCTTATTGAAAGCCTCGGCCAGGCCGTTAGCTCGTGGATTGTAAACTGAAGAATATCTCCAGTCAATATTGTGCTGCTGTGCGAAGCGGCTAATCTTATGGCTTCGGTAGGCCGGCCCATTGTCGGAGATAATCCGCCGTGGGGTCCCAAACCGATAGATGACGTGCGTCTTGAAGAAATGGAGGATATTCTCCGTTTTCACTTCCTTTAGTGGTACTGCTTCTGCCCATTTGGAGAAGTAATCAGTTGTCGCCAGGATAAAGCGGTGTCCCCGGGATGATGCTGGCTCAATGGGGCCGACTATGTCAGTCCCCCACATTTCGAATGGCCAACTAGCCAGCGTCGGGTGCAGTGGATTCGGATGTTGGTGGATGAAGTCTCCATGGATCTGGCATGAGTGGCATTGCTTCGCATACTCGAGGCAGTCCTGGATCATCGTGGGCCAGTAATAACCCATCCGTTTAATTTTTAACTTCATCTTTGGGCCTGCTTGGTGAGAACCGCAAAGTCCATCATGAACTTCCTGAATGACTCTTTCTGCTTCGTCAGGTCCTAAGCATCTGAGCCATAGAGAATCAAACGATCTCTTGTATAGAATGTCGTTGACGAAAGCGAAGGATAGAGCTAGTTTCATGAGCTGATGTCTTGAGGACGCTTCTTCAGGCATTCGGTGGGACTTAAAGTAGTCTATGAAGACTTCCCTCCAGTCTTCGGCCTTCTCATGGTCTTTTATTTGTAGGGTCGTCTGCTCAGTCGTTCCCTTTTCTTCGCATGATTCCGGAGATATTTCTGCCGGGGCGAGCACTCGACAGCTTTGTACCACGATTCTGACGTCATCGAGGTTCTCGTCAGCCAGTTCTTTAGCAAGTTTAGCCAACGCGTCTGCTTTGCTGTTTTCCGCGCGCGGTATGTTCTCCAAAGTATAGGAGGGAATTTGGGTCAATAGTTGTTGCACCCTTTCGCCGTACTTCACCAATTCCGGCTTGCACGTTTGGTAGTCACCATTTACTTGACTGACGACCAGCTGAGAATCCCCGTATATGAGGAGGTCTTCAATTCCCATGTCGATGGCGATCTCGAGGCCTGCTATCAGGGCTTCGTATTCGGCTTCATTGTTTGTCCTCGGCTCTGTTAAGGAGAAGGCGAAGCGCATTATCCCTCCTTGTAGAGTTGCAAAGATGAGGCCTATCCCTGATTTGATCATTGGGATACCTTGTTTCTGTTTCTTTATGGAGGAGGCTCCATCGAAATAGAGTTCCCATCGGGTGCTTCCGCCGCTAATCGCATCAAATGCATGCTCGTCCGGCAAATCACAGTTCAGAGGAGAATTGGCCGGTATCGGGTGCTCGGCGAGGAAGTCGGCAATGGCCTGGCCTTTCACTGCCTTGAGAGGTTGATACGTTATCGAGAACTCCATCAAGAGCAGGGCCCACTTAGCAAGTCGTCCCGTCAATATGGCTTTCGACATCAGATATTTGAGAGGGTCCACCTTCGAAATAAGACGGACTTCATGTGCTAATGCGTAATGTCTAAGCTTTGTTATTGCGAAGATCAACGCCAGGCAGTGCTTTTCAATGGGGGAATAGTTGCTTTCTGCCCCCAGCAGCACTCGACTTAAGTAGTAAAGTGCTCTTTCTTTCCCCTGATCGTTCTCTTGTGCCCATAATGCGCCCAAGGAACCTTCGAGGGCGGCCGTGTAAAGAATGAGGGGTTTTCCCTTGACCGGCGCGGCCAACACCGGAGGGTTCTGCAGGTACTGCTTGATCTCGTCTAGTGCACCTTGACATTTGTGATCCCAAACGAATGGGGTTCCTTTTTTCATAAGGTGGCTGTAAGGACGGCATTTGCCCGAAAGATTAGCGATAAACCGCCGGATGTATGCGAGCTTCCCTTGGAGAGACCGCAACTGCTTGAGGGTTCTTGGCGGAGGCATTTCCATGATCGCCTTAATCTTTGACGGATCTATTTCAATACCTCGGTGTCGAACGATGAATCCCAGAAATTTGCCCGAGGAGACTCCAAACGCGCATTTGAGGGGATTCATTTTCAAATTATATTGCCGAAGGCGTTGAAATACAGTCTCCAGATGCTTTAAATGTTCTCCGTATGACATGCTCTTTACTACGAGGTCATCGATATAGCACTCGACGATGTCATGTATGAGGTCGTCGAAGATCTTTGTCATGGCCCTTTGATAGGTGGCGCCAGCGTTCTTAAGACCAAAGGGCATAACCCTGTAGCAAAATATACCCAAAGGGGTGCGGAAAGCGGTATGCTTCTGGTCTTCGGGATGCATCTTTATCTGATTGTATCCTGACGAACCATCCATAAAGGAGAAAACCTCGTGAGTTGACGTGTTATCTATCATTAGCTCGGTTACCGGTACTGGGAAATCATCCTTTGGACAGGCTTTATTGAGATCCCTGAAATCCACGCATATGCGTACCGTCCCATTCTTCTTCATTACCGGGACGATATTGGCAATCCAGTCGGGATATTGGACTTCTTGGATAAATCCAGAATCGATCAACTTCTTGACTTCGGCGTTGATGCTCATTTCAAGCTCGAGTCGCATCCTCCTTGGCGCCTGCTTGACTGGCTTGATATCTGGGGATATTGCTAATCTATGCACAGCAATCTCCGGATCCAATCCTGGCATCTCGGAGTAGTTCCACGCGAAGCAATCTTTATGCCGTAGAAGCACGTTCTTTAACGCAGCCACCTTTTCTTCGGATAATAGCTCGCTGACAAATGTCGGTCGCGGGTCGTCTGCCGATCCCAACTCAATCTTCTTGAGGTTATCTGCAGTAGTATGTATACCATCTTCCAGTTCTTTCGGAGCGGGCGAAAATTCTGAGATCACCTCATCATTGCTGTTCTCAAAGCACCGGGGAAGGTCATCTACGTTCTCGGGCTCTTTTCCTAATATCGTAATCGTATAACAAGTGCGAACCCGCTCCCTGGACTGAGGTGGATCCGGTTCTGCTCTTGCGGCCTTGGGCTCATGCTTTTGCGGTGGCGTCACATTCCAGCCGTCGGATAAAGCGAATCTGCCCCGTCGGTACTGGTCCTCGACCCAGTTCTTGAAGGTGAAGCAGTCCTCGGTAGGATGTCCTATGGCTTGGTGATAAGAGCAATAACTCGGATGAGAGACCTTGCTAGCTTGCTCAGGACGTCTAGACTCTGGAAGCGTGATCATTTGATGTTTTATAGCGAGGTTGAGTAACCTCTCCGTCTTGTCTCGGGGGAAGGAATACGCTCGACTCATCTTCTTCACGAGGGGCAAACCCGAGCCGCTTCTTGATTTATTTCCGTCTCTGCGTCGGGCCTTTCGTACAACGGATTGACGAGGATATGCGTCTTTGTCTTTTTCGGTACGTTGAGATAGACGTTGCGTCCTGGCCTTCTTGTAGATGGCCATCTCGCGGTTGCGGTCTTCCTGAGCTCTCTGACCCGTTTTCCTGATAGGCTTGTTCGTTCGTTCTTCAAATGACGGACTCGGTGCTTCAATCGCGGGGTCTAGTTTTAATGAAGGGTTGGCGTCTCCTGACAGGGCGTCCTCTTCTTCATCAAAGGTATATATAGTGTAGCTGCTGTGAGTCCGTTCCCGTTTTCCAGCTCTTGCGTATCCAAGCCCGAGTGTTTCCATCTTCCCGTTGGGCAATTTGCGTTGAGTCCCGGGGACATCCCAAATCTTGTTGTAGAACCGCGCCTGCCGAACGGTCTGTTCTAAAGGTACTCCTTGGCGCTTCAATAGCTTCTTTAATCCATCCGTATAGTATCTGGGCAGACGGATGGGTTGGAGCCTGTCGAGTGCAGTATCTGCGCCATGCCAGATCTCTTTCTCTATTTTCGACTCTGAGGATCGGTAAAATAGGATCACTTTCTCACCCCTTCGCCTGGGAGGGATGTAAAATGTTTCCAGGTCCTGCACACTGTGAGCTTGAAGCGTGTCGAGATCCTTGTAGTGTTCTCGCGGTACCATGGTGATTTGCAAACTATGGTTATCGCCAGGGGGTGTTTGTGTTGACAGCCGATTGGAGAACACAGCATTAACTTCATCTTCTGAATCACTTCCGAAGACCAACACGGGGGCGGGCGTCCCTAAGTTGTTGCGTTGAGATGGCCCTGCATAAACTATCTCTTCCTCGTCTTCGGTATCACTCCCGAAAACGGGGATGGTGGCGGCGGTTTTGTTCCCCGAGTTGCGACACCTTTCTGTATCCTCGAAATCTGGCAAAAAGTACTTCGCATCTTCGTATTTGCGGACTTCGTTCACGGAAAATGGGTTTAACTCACCTGTTACGGTATACTCAAAACCATCCTTGAAGTACTTCATACACTGATGTTGTGTAGAAGGGATGATATTGTACTCGTGTAGCCAAGGACGGCCGAGCAAGGCGTTGTAGCAGGTCTTGGCGTCGATGACATGGAATTTGATGTCTGTGACGAGAAGTCCAAAGCGTAATGTTAGTATCACAGATCCGAGAGTCCATGACGATTGTGAATCGAAACCGGAGATAGTAATTTTGTCACGAGCGAGGTGTTGCACACTCATGCAGATTTCCTTCAACACCCGAACATTAAGGAGGTTGACGGAGGATCCATTATCCACCAGGATCTTGCCTATCTTGATATCATGGCAGTATCCGGAGACATATAGGGGACGGTTATGGTCGCATGTCCCGAGAAGGAGGTCTTCATCACCGAAAGTGACGTCGGCCGTATGCACTTCCTCCAGTTCATCCTTCATCTTTTCAGTGGCGAGGAAGGCTTGGAATTGCTCGGGTTCTTGTAACGTCTTAATTAGTGAGTCTCGCGCTTCTTTCAATAATAGGAGGGCATCGAGAATGCTAAGCTGAGAAGGTAGCTTCCTTAGGTGCGCGAGGATGTTATAGTCCATTTTACTCTTCCTAGGAGGGTCTTTGGCAGCCAGCTCTCTCATGACTTGGTCATCTAAAGTGATATCTTCAGTGACCTTTTCCTTTCCCTTATCCTTTCTATTCCCGGGCCCGAGATTCTTTTCTGGGAGTGTGCGATTGCGCAGCTGAATGTTCTCGCAGATCTCCGATTCCTCCTCTTTCCCTGAGACAGATTCTTTAAAGAGAGGGCCCAGAGCCATTTCTTCATCGGAGTCGCTCCCAAATGTGAGAACTTGTGACCCCCTGGCGTTAACCATGCAACAGTTGCCAGTCGTTCTGTTGTGCCCATCGACAGTACTTCTTCGCTCCCGACGGATCTTGCGTTTCATGCGCTTAAAATGTTGCCGATGAGCAACATATCCTTGCCACCATATCTTAAAGGCGTCGCACTCCTCCGTGGGATGTGAGACTTTCCGGTGATATGCGCAATAGTCAGGGTGCCTCTCCACCCCGTCGTGTGTGTTTCCTTCCGAGGGCGGTAGCTTCATCCCCAGTGACATGGCTTTAGCAAACCTTTTTCTCGTCTTGACTATCTTCTTGTTTACTTCGGATGCCTTTCGCTCTGGTAGTTCAACTCTTTCGTTTAGCTGCCCGCATTTGGCTCCTTCAGATGCGGCCATCCCGCGCTCCTGGTCCGCTTTACATTTTAGACGAATCTCGTCCAGAAAAGCGTCGATCATTTCATCTGTTGGCCATGCACGCTCTGGTACAGGCTCTGTCTCCAGCTTTTCAATGCCAGGAGTTTTCCCGTCATCGGTAAACGCATGGGAGATTACGTTACAACTCGCCACATATCCTTCGGATTCACCCGACGAGCTTTCTCCATTATCTTCTTCTCGAAAGATGTGGTTGAGGAACTCTTGCAGTGTGACAGGGGTTCGCGCCTTTTGATTGTATTCTTCCAGTGCGTCGATTTGCTTCTGCAAGTTCGTGTGCTCGTCTCCAAGCTTCACGGGCTTCTTGGATTTCCTCTTCTCTTTCTTCGAGGATTTCGACGGTTGGGCGTGAGTGTTTGGGCTCTTATCGCGAGTCTTCGTAATTGGGTGGGGCTTCAACATTCCTTTGATAATTTGAGGTTCAAGAGGGTCCTTCCATTCGATCGCAGGGCACGCATGAAGGTCTCTCAGCATTCTTTTGGTTTTAGTTGATAGCACGACCTCCCATGGAGCTTCTTCAATAAAAGAACATGTTGCCCCCGGTGTATCCGCTTTCCTAGGAGCATGCGGCTGTGGTGGGTTCACCTTCCACTTTTCGGACAGTACAAACTTCCCCTGGAGGTACTGGTCTTCAATCCATCCTTTGAAGACGAAGCAATCTTCAATCGGATGGCCTACCGTCTGATGGTAAGGGCAATAGTTAGGGTTATTCACCTCGGTGGGTTGCGGCGGTCGCCTTGGATTTGGCAGGTTTATAACTCTGTTGCGTATTGCCAGCTCGAATAGCCGTTTCGTCTTGTCCCGTGGGAACGAGTAGGGACGCTTCATCTTCTCATTATAATACCGACGTCTTTCCTCCAGTTGATCTGCCGGTTTCGGGGCGTTAGGTTGCTCTTGGGCATTCGCAACAAAGGTTGCTCTTCCTTTACCCTTGTCATTCCGAGGTTCCGACTTCGGTGTAGGTGGTCTATGACCCATCTGGTCCATCTGAGCCAACTTGTCGATCAAGGCCTGGAATGTGGTTGGCTTAAAGAACATCATAAACTGGGAGATAGTTGCGTGAGGGTCTAGAGTTCCTACGAACATGCCCACCGCAGGTGCTTCCTCGATGCGTTGCTCACATCTCGACCACAAGTTCCGCCAGCGTATAGCGTACTGGACCCAGGTTTCGCCCGGTTTTACCCTGGCGTTAATAAGTGCAGTTATTGGAGTGCGTTCGCTGGCACTTGCAAATCGCTGGGTGAACAACAACTCCATTTCAGCGAACGTTTTGATAGAATCGTTCGGGAGTTCCGAATACCATTCGAACGCTGTTTCTGATAAGCTTCCCACGAACTGGCGGAGCAACAATTTATCATCACCGCCGGTGTTACCGCAGAGGGCCCGAAACTGGGCGACATGTTGATGGGGATTGCCAGTCCCCTTATACACGTGGAATTTTGGTATCGTATAGCCTTGCGGGTATTTGATTTGGTCGTACCAGCTCGGATACGGCCGCCCCGTTTTCACGACTTGACCAGCTGCCTCAGTAGCGTGATGAACCCGGATTTGCTGGGCTATGTAGTCAGCCAAGTCAGCCTTAGAAATCGCTTCCTCCTTTGCCGTTGAGAGGGCCGGCGGTGGATTTGATGTTTCTCCTCGGTCATCTTCGAGAACGATTGGGGGATCCTCGGCGGGTAAGTCCTGTTGGATCATCATTCCTATCACATCTTGGAAGAGAAGGCCCATCCGTTGTATGTTGGCCGCTTGTTCAGCAGCCTCTTTGTCCCTTTTCTCTAGTGTCCGGCGAAGGAATTCAGCATCGGTTTCTTCCTCCCGGCGTGCGTCTGAGGACGTTTCTGGGTTTTCTTTTGGCCCGGTGAGCGCGGCCATAGCATTCATCATTTCTTGAAGCTTTTGTTGCTGCTCCTGGGCTTTCGTCACGGATCGGGTTAGCGGTCGGTGGCCCGTAGAAGTGCGGCTTTCCTCTTTTCCAGAGGCCATGTAAACAGTGTGCACCACCATGCCCCCAGACTTAGGGCGTCTGGGCTCAGTGCTTTTAGCCGTCGTTGCATGCTGTGGGGTCTTCTCTGGCCTCCTTCGTTTATGAGTAAGTTGATCAACAGCCTTTTGGGGTTTAGCCTGGTGACCAGCTTCCGGTTGGATTTTCAGCTTCTTGTGCTGGCGGGAGAAGTTTGGATCGATGATCGAGTCTCGGGCCTGCCGCCAAACCTTATAGATTTTGGAAGACAGCCGTTGAGGAGATCGGGGCTGTTCGGGTTTTATTTCCACAACCTTTTTTAATGGGGGAGGAGACCCCTTCAGCACTGCAGTAGCCGAATTCCTTCGCACCTTATTTAGCATTTCGAAGCTGTTCCCAGTTGGAACAGCAGCATTAACTTCTGCCACCGGGGCCGATGGAGTCAACCCGGAGGGGGAGTTGCCCCCAGCCTTCCTCACTCGGCGCCAATGGCGACGTCGAGCGTGCCGAGCGGACGGCGTAGAGCCAGCGGTAAGAATGGTTTCGTCTTGCCCCCTGTGTAGGTGGGGGGTCGTTGTTGGTGTTAACCTGTCAAAGACCGACGTCCTTTGGGCAGCAGGAGCGGGAGCGGGAGCCGTCAATCTTGTAAAGACCGACCTTTTGGCCGGAGAAGCCGCCTTGACGATTTCGGGAGCAGGAGCAGCCACTTTCTTGGAAGCAGCCTTCTCTGAGATTGTAGGCCCCATGATGGGTTTGCAGGATTTCTGGCCCAATCTAGAGAAGACCGAGGCGTTGACGTTGGGCGACTCGTTGAGAGGAGCCGCGGCAGGGGTAAGACGATCAAAGACCGACTTCTTGAGAGCTTCCGTTGTCAGCACTGGAGCGGTGAAGTTCATCGGCGGGACCATGGTCCCAAAGAACAATCCTGTGGTGGCACGAGTGACCTGTTCCACGGGCATTGTGAATAGCGAAGCAGCTTGGGGTCCGTAGGCTATACCTCCTGGCGAGGCAGAGCGTTGGTTGCAATTGCAGTCTGAGCAGTTGGAGACTTTCACGGAAGTAGAAGCCATCGATCCTTTGCTTTCTGCAATAAGAAAGACGCCAATTCTTAGTATCTTGAAACCCAAGGGCAACCATTGGCGAACCGCGATTGGTTCGCGAGTCACGACACACGAAGTGTGGAGTGGAAAGAGGAAAAGGTCCCACCGGGCGTGCCAGAATCTGTTCCCCTCCGAAAGACGGCGGCGACGCTGCGTCTTGCCTGAGGTTCGGGGCAGATGCTAATTGGTGCTATCCGTCCACCTCTCCGAAGATGCCAAGTTGATTTATGGCACCATGTATCGAAGGTTTAGACGGATGCGTCCGATGTAGCAGACTTCGTCAGATTCCCCCTCGTTTGAGGGGTTTTTGATTGTGGGGACGCTCTTCCCTGCAGGCGCAAGCCCCTGCAGTTAATTACGTTACCGCATTGCGGTAACAACTTTCTCCTTCTCCGGATGGTCACTTCGTGTCGTGGGTATTTGTTTTGTATTTTGTTGCCCGTGGATTGTTTACGGAGACTGAGTTATGTCGTCGCCCGTAGGGCGTGGACTAGTCCAAATCCGCATTATCTTAGATTTGGGTTTGGGGGTTTGGTTTGAGGATACGTCAGCCATACGTGAGGCTAAGATCAACTCAAACGTTTGTTAAGGATACGTTAGTCTCACTTTAAGACTAAGATCAACTTAACGGGATCGTTTAGATCCGACAAAAGAGCGTTTGGACTCTAATGTTCCAGTTTAGGGACATAGTGGTCCATCGTATGTATGGCCGTCGGGACCCGTCACCTCTCTGACGACGTTGAAGGATTACAACGACGGATGTCAGAGGAGTTCAGAGATGTACCCTTGAGCCAGGGTTAATTGGGGGGATTCGTAGTCCACTCTGTTTGAAGGTTTAAGGATACGTTAGCCATCTTTGAGGCTAAGATCAACTTAAACGGGACCGTTCAGATCCGACAAAAGAGCATGCGGGGCTCTATTGTTCTAGTTTAAAGACGTTGCGGTCCATGGGTAGTTTAAGGACGTTGCGGTCCATGGGTAGTTTAAGGACATTGCGGTCCATGGGTAGTTTAAGGACATTGCGGTCCATTGTTAGTTTTAAGACATCTCGGTCAAGGTTAAGGACGTCGTAGTCCATGGGTTTAAGGACCCCACAGTCCATTGTTAGTTTTAAGACATCTCGGTCAAGGTTAAGGACGTCGTAGTCCATGGGTTTAAGGACCCCACAGTCCACTGTGCTCTGGATGCTTCACACGGGTTCACTGCCGTGCTTGGCGAGGACCAGGCTCCGCTCTGGACGTTTTCCACGGGGTCAAAGAGTGACATTATCCGCGTTCCACGTAACCAGGAATTTGCATTAGACATGAGTTTAAGGACCCCACAGTCCATATCGATGTGTGGTCGTCGGGACCCGTCACCTCTTTGAAGACATTGAGGGATTACAATGCCGAGTATCAAAGGAGTGAAGAGATGTACCCTAGAACCGGAGTGGATTAAATAGTCCTTGGCCCAATTTGGGGTCAAGACGAATTAATTGTGTTATGAGTCCATTGGACCAGTTAATCACCAATTGAGGACTTATGGCCATCTTGGGCTAAGTCCAATCAGGAGAGGCTTTGCCTCTATCCATTTAGGCCAATTGGGCCAAAGTCTAGTGTTAAACACTACAGAGCAGTCAGTGTTGAACACTGGGAATGAGGTTGACAAGTTAGCGTTTAACACTAAGAGATAATTGGTGTTAAACACCAGCAACAAGGCTTTTCGAATTAGTGTTAAACACTAAAAACAGATCAGTGTTGAACACTGCAAATGAAGATCTCAGATTAGTGTTTAAACGCTAAGGTAATCAGTGTTGAACACTGCAGATAAAGCTTTTCAATTAGTGTTGAACACTAAAGCCCAACAGTATTTTAACACTGAGTTCGAGAGTTTCAATTTAGTGTTAAACACTAAGACAAGAGGGGTCACGTGGCAGCACGTGAGAGCGCCCTCTTTTCATTTATTCTGAGATTATCGTGCCTTTCAGGGCATCACGTGCCATCACGTGATGGGCATTCAAATGCCTATGTATTAGAGCTTCTGCCGAGGGTCACGTGGGTCACGTGGGGTGCTGCCTCAAAGGGACTTTCTGTAGATCTCTTGGGGGGGTCACGTGATGACACGTGACCCTGCCTCTATATATTTTTGTTTAGAGGCTTTGTTAATCTTTTTTCAGGAATTAAATTCCTCGAACTGTAAATTTCAGAGGAATTAAATTCCTACTTCCTTTCGAAGACTTTGTATTCTGGAATAGAGTTTAACTCTGAATTTTCTGTAGGTATTAAATTCCTCATATATGTGAAGGGCTGAATAGGGTTAAACCCTAATAAAAGTTTTTTAAGGAATTGAATCCCCATTCCCTGTTAAATGATGATTAAGGGAATTAAATTCCCGTTGTTTCAACAGAACTAAGTTCTTTAATTAGGGTTAAACCCTGTTTCTTTTTTGTTCTGAAGGAATTAAATTCCCATGATATAGGGTCAAGCCCTACTTTTATTTTAAAGGAATTAAATTCCTATAGTTCTGTGAGAATTAAATTCTCGTGCTTGCATTCCCTCTCTATGTTTTGGATCTGCATGGCAGGATCTCAACCCATTGAGAATTAAATTCTCAACCTTAAGGGGAGATGTGCACTTTGCAGATCCTCTATCAAAGAGAGAAGAAATATGTTCTTCTGTTTTTACATTATCAGAGTTAAACTCTGTTGAGAATTAAATTCTCTTTCTTTCAAAAGGCCTTCCCTTTCTTACCTAGGGTTTTTTGCAGAAGATCCGAGTCTTTTCAAAGTATCAAAGCTCTTCTCCTTTTTTTTTCCTCAGCGTATGTATCTCTTTCTCTGTGTCTCTTGGCTCCTATTTATAGGAGAAGCAGCCGAATCAATCAGTTTTTGACGAATCTTCATTAAGAGATTTGATTTACATCCATTATTCGTTTTGGACCTTCGGATTATTAGGTGAATTTTATTCACCATTGGATTTTAAATCCAGAGATTCTCCTTTGTTATTTTGGTTAGATTTAAAGGGGAAATCTTTCCAAACCCGAGATTTTCCCATAGATAGATGATATTTCATCACCTCTGAATCTTTAATTTGATTGGTTCCAGATAGTTGCTTTCCTTTGGAAAGATTTGATTCTCCTTCAGAATTTAATTCTGTTTGACAAAATGTGCTTTGAGAGCCGGTCACGTGTGACCACGTGACTCATGGTCACGTGTGGGCACGTGACCCCCTTTGGAATGAGCCTTTTCCTTTCTTTTGCGCTCTGTCTTCTGATCGTTGCTTAAACGTCACGTGCCACCACGTGACTCCCTGTCACGTGTGAGCACGTGACCCTTGTTTGAACTCTCTTTCCTTGGTTCATTTGGAGAACGAGTCTGCTGCCTTGAACGTCACGTGCCAACACGTGACTCTGGTCACGTGGGAGCACGTGACCTCTTCTGAAGCCTTTTCCTTGACTTGATCAGGGAACTGGTGTGCCTTTGACGCTTGCATTTAAATGTCACGTGTCGCCACGTGACCCTGGTCACGTGGGAACACGTGACTCTTTCTGAAGCCCACTTTTCTTCAACGTAGTCAGGAAACTGAACTTGCCTTGATGATGTTTTTAGGTGTCACGTGCCAACACGTGACCGCTAGTCACGTGTAAGCACGTGACCCTCTTCTGAAGCTTTTTCCATAAGCTTTCCTGATTTTAAATCAGGAAACAGTAACCTAGTGATCGTGTATATTATCCAGTGATAGATATTAGTGTTTTGATTGTGAAAAGTACGTTAGTGTTAAAACGTGAATGAATAAGTGAAGTGACACGTACTTGTACACAATCAGCGAACCCAGTTAATTTATTGCATTGTCGACGTCTATAGGACATATATAAGTGTAACTATAAATGAAATGGGACGGTTATGGATCACTTATATTAGTGTCATAGGTAAGACGTCAAACGCTGTCTATTTATCTTGGGTACTAGTCGAGACATGCTTGATGGAGATCATGTCTCCAGTTCTCGCGTAGATTTGTCATGTACCGACTAGTATTTAGATTCATGATTGGTATTTAATATAGACCATGGGGTGTGGGGTGGTTTGAGTGTGAGTTCAACGGAATCTCAGGAGTCGCACTGCTGGCATATACAGCGATTCTGGAAGTCATATGGGTGATATTACTGATTATTAGCGAGCGTTTCGGGCCCATGTTCCTTGGCCCCTGGGGCCCTACCCTTGGATTGGGGATACTCATGCGTGGTTGACTCTCACACTTGGACTGACGATAGGTTTAGCAACTTGGACAGTGAGACTTAGAGACTGATAGGTTTAGTGACATGCATTGATTACTGATTCGATATACCTACTTTACTGCTTACATGTACTGGTTATTTCATATGCGTCATCATTCTATATTTACTGGTTCATGTTCATCATCATTGCACGTGTTTACTTTTGCATTTATATATATTGCTATTGTGTCGCTCTGACGACCTGAGTATGCATGCTCAGAGTGAGAAGTGGACTTAGCTCGGATCAGCACCTGTCGTACCTTGAGGATATTGCGAACATCTAGATCAGCGACGTCAGCGCTATCTTTCCTTTGACTCCATCTGGTTAGTTTATATCTGTTTTGATTTAGTGACTGCATTTCTCATTATCTGTGTATTGATTACTGATTACCACGTAAAGCTAGTAGTCGAAGTGTGACTACGGCATGATATTTCCTTGACCGTAGGAGCATAGCTGGCCTTGTCACCCATCGTATTCCGTATTTTGGGAAGCGGGGCGTGACATTAAGCATTCGGTATCAAACAAAACACACATTTTCCGTACTTAAACGAAACTAGTTATTATCCCTAAATTTCTACGTGATCTCAACATGGTCATAAGTCCTAGACGGGATTTATTAGCACAATTAACACAAACGTTCGCTATTAGGTTCGAATCACGATTCAATTATGTTTATAATTAATTGTAATAGTAATCATAACATGATAAGCAAGTTTTGAAACTTGCCAGACGACGATGAGCGCGACATGGGCACACACGAGCTAGGCACGGCGACAACGAGGCAGCAGTAACAACATGACACCGGCAACGACACGGCCGTAGCAACAACAACAAGGTGAGCTCGGCAACTACAAGGCTTGGCTTGATGAGGCGACAACGACGGTGGTCACAGTGGAGCGGTCGGCGGCGAGAGGCAGCAGCAGTGGAGGTCGACGGCCACGGTATGAGTGTTCGATGAAATGTCGACGGAGGGCTCGGCTTGGCTTTGTGCAGCGGGGAGGTGAGCTGCTGGCGAAGGAGAGGAGCTTGGCTAACGAAGGCAGCGGGCGACATGAACTTGGAGACGGGGAGGTGCTCGAAGAAGTTGGAACTCGGTGGCGGTGCTCGGGGCTCGCCAGTGAGATGGTGGTTGCAGCGGGGTTCGAGTTGGTCGCTGGAAGTTGAGGGGGTGGCGAGGCGGCGATGGGTTCGTGGTGGTAGTGAGCTCGTCGGTTCAAGGGAGCTCCGGTGCGGTGGCAACGGTGATGAGGCAAGGGATGCGCCGGTAAGGTGGTCAGTGCTTAGGTGCAGGGGTGAACTTGTCGACGGTTGAGAGGGGCTCAGAGCTGGGTTGTGGAGAAGGTGCGAAGATGATGGTGTTGGCGTGGTGCTCGGGAAGCGCTGGGGTGATGGCAGGGGTGAGGCCTGCGACTGCAGTCGACGATAGGAAGCGGTGTCGCAGGAAGGAGAAGAAGCAAGTTGATGGTGGCGATGATGAGGAGGTTGTGGCGGAGAAAACTCATCGGCGATTGGGTGCAGTAATGGGGAGTAGAGGTGGGGTTGGTAGAGAAAACGAGATAGGGAGGTAGAGAGAGAGAGAGAGGAGTTGTTGAAGAGATCGAGAATAGGATCTCGAGAGGGCAGTGGTGTGGGCGAGCGGGTCGTGGGGAACAATTGTGAGAAGAGGGGGAGGCATTGGCGATGAGCTCGGGGGTAGTTGAGGGAGGGGTAGTCGGTGATGATGGGTTGGCATTGGGATTGCGCCGACGTAGCCTCGTAGGTGGAGTTGTTCGGGCGGAGGACCGTTGCAAGGAGGAGTGACGAGTTGTTCGGAGGTGGGCACGGGTCTCGCAGGTAGCACGAGAAAGGTGGAGACGGGGATTCGAGTGGGAAAAGAAATGAGAGGGAGAAGAAGAAGGGAGTGAACGTGGGCGAGTCGGGTCGGGGGTGTCGGGTCGGGTAGAGGGTTTGAGGAAGAGGGAAGTGGGTTCGTGGGCTGGGCTTTGGGGTTAGAAAAATAGATTGGTTTAGGGTTTAGGTTAGGAAAAGTATAGAAATTAGGAAAAAATAAAAAGGGTTAGGGTTTTAAGTTAAAACTAAAAATAATCGGTTAGGGTAAAATAGAGAAAATAATTAGGAGATTAATAGAAAAGTATATGAAATAAAATGAAAATTATTGGGAATAAGAAAAATGAATTTTTTATAGAAAAGTTTTGGGAAAAACATTTATTCATAAATACGGAAAATATTAACAAAGGCTTACTGTTCATAAAATCTCTCTCTCTCTCTCCCTCCAGGGTTTTTCTCTCTCTGAAAACTCGCTGATCGATAGTCGAATCCTTTGTTTCTAGATCTAAATTCGATGCTTTTAGTTTGCTTGTCTTCATCGTGTCTAAATCATTTCTGGTGCATTTTATACTTTCTTAACTTCCTGTGGAGTATGGACCCTTCATGATCTCCTATAATACACACAGGGAGAATTGATCTGTAAATAAACTCCTAACCATGTGTGTTCAAGAGGAAGAAAGACTTAACCATGAAATTATAGAAAGTGTTAATATGACGACTCATGATAAGAATAATGCATTTAAAGACAAGAAAGGCACTGATTTCCATGATACTGCAAAATATATGCAACCGGTTTATTTAATTATAAATGGCTCTACTCTATACCAGATTGGCTTTAATGTTCTACTTTATAGAGATTAGCTTATATTTAAATCTTGAATTTTATGCTCTACTCTATACGAGATTGGTTTCAATGCTCTACTCTATAAAGATTAGTTTATATTTAAATCTTGGTTTTTGTGCTCTACTTTATACGAGATTGGATTTAATGCTTTACTCTACAGAGACTAGCTTATATTTGTCCAGTTTTTAAAAAAAAGTTTTTAGTCTATAAAACTAAATTAACTATAATTTTGATATGCTTATCATCTTTTGATAATTTAACTTTCGTTAGAAAGAATATTTTGATGCCCGGTAAATAAATTTGTTTATAATATATATATATATATATATATATATATATATATATATATATATATATATATATATAAGTTACAATAATTATTGAGCATGTTAAAGGGTAACTAGATGTAAATGTTAACATTTATTATGCGGTTTTTTAAAAAAAACTTGTAGAGTAGCCGCAGCATCTATAAGTCAAGAAATAGATACGTTATATCCCATTGTTACATTTTTTAGGCATCTAGTATTGTGATTAATTTATGTAAATTTCTACTCTACCCTACAGCGAAGTAGTTATATATGTAAATTAATTGGGTTAAGAAAGCATATTAGATTTTAGTGGAAGGAATTTCTTATACCCACACATACAGAAATTTTTTCCTGGTTATTATCGAATTATGTTGGTCCTAACTGAAGACTAAGTAATGAATTTATGCATTTAGGAGCTTGAAGATAAGTTATTACTTAAGATAAGGTTTATATTCCTAACATTAACAATTTGTTTCATATAAATACAATTATTCATGTTCCTGCAGTTAATGATATTTCTTTACTAAGTGGTGACAACTTTCAATATCCTTCTTAAGTTGGACTGTGTAGATCTAGATTTGGCTCTTGGTAAAGAATGTCCTCTAATTCCCACGGAGACAACGGAACCAAGTAAGAAAGTTGAATTTGAAAATTGGGAGCATGTAAACAGTCTCAGTGTGATACTTATGAAATCACATATTAACAGCCGTACAGGGGATCAATTCCTGAATTTGATAATGTGAAAGATATTTTTAAAGCAATCGAGGATCAATTTTTCATTTGTGATAAGGCTTTAACAACAACCTTGATTCAAAAATTCACAAATGTCAAATATGATACTCGTAAATATATGCACATGCATATTATGCAATTAAGGGATATTACTTCCTAACTTAAACCTCTAAGGATTGAGATGTCTGAATCATTTCTGGTGCATTTTATACTTTCTTCACTTTCGGTGGAGTATGGACCCTTCAAGATCTTCTATAATACACACAAAGAGAATTGGTCTGTAAATAAACTCCTAACTATGTATATTCAAGAGTAAGAAAGGCTTAAGCATGAAGTTATAGAGAGTGTTAATATGATGGCTCATGACACGAAAAATGCATTTAAAGACAAGAAAGGGGCTGATTTGCCCAAGGTAAAAGGAAAATATCCTGTGAAGGTCAAAGGCAAGGGTCTAAAGTGTTTCTTCTGCAAAAAACGAGAACACATAAAGAAAGATTGTCTCAAATATAAGAAATGGTTCCAAAAAAAGATGATCTTATCTCGTATATTTGTTATAAATTTAATTTTAGTAATGTCCTTAATAATACTTCGTGGATTGATTCTGATTCATCAATTCATGTTTCTAATACCAGACAGGGATTTCTAACCCAGCGGAGGCCGATGGGAAGTGAATGTGGCATCTACTCAGGAAATAGGATGCGGTCACTTGTAGAGGCCGTAGGAACGTATCAACTTATTTTAAAAATCCGGTTATGTAATTTATTTGAAAAATGTGTTTTATGTATCTTCATTTTCTAGAAATTTAATTTTTTATCAAAACTAAGTATTTATAGTTATGTTGTTAATTTCAATGTTAACGGACTTTTTTATAGAAAGATGATGTTTTTGTTGGTTATGGAATATTATCTGAAAATCTTTACAAGCTTGATTTAGATACAAATTTTGAAAATAATTTACTTTCTTTTAATGTCGATAATATTGGCAACAAGAGAGGTATAATTAAGGAAAATTCCTCTATATTATAGCATAAGAGATTAGGTTATATTTCAGTTAATAAAATTAAAAGGTTGGTAAATGAATGGATTCTTCAGAATCTAAATTTTGCTGATTTTAGTACATGTGTGGACTGCATAAAAGGAAAGCAATCTAACATTATTTAAAAAGGGTTCTAAAAATACTACATGATTTCTGGAAATTTTTCATACAGATATATGGAGGCCATCTCCAATTTCTTATCTAAATGGTCAAAAATACTTCATCTCATTCATTGATGATCATTCTAGATACATGTATTTATACCTCTTAAATGGAAAGTCTGAAGCATTTAATACTTTTAAGACTTGTAAAGCCGAGATAGAGAATAAAATGGACAAGAAAATAAAGATTGTGAGATCGGATAGGGGTGGAGAGTATTATGAGAGGTATACCGAAAAAGGACAAATGCCTGGTCCGTTTTCCCAATTCCTTAAAATTGAAGGTATGGTAGCACAATATACAATGTCAGGTACACCACAACAAAATAGTGTGGCTGAAAGAGAGAATAAGACATTAATAGATATAGTTAGAAGCATGATCAGTGATACTGATTTACCGACATCTCTTTGGAGTGAAGCACTAAAGACAACTGTGTATATACTTAATCGAGTTCCATCGAAAACATTCCAAAAACTCTTTTTTAGATTTGGAAAGGATGAAAACCTAGTTTAATTCATATGCATGTATGTGGTTGTCAAGTTGAAGTGAGAATATATAACCTTCACATGAAGGAACTTGATCCTAGAACCGAAAATGGCTTCTTTATTGGATATGCGTTGAATTCAAAAGGGTACAAATTCTATTGTCTATCACACATACAAAAAAATTGTAGAATTTAGGAACACTAAAGAATTCAATTTTTAATGAGTTTCCTCGTAAAGTTAGAATTGAGGAAATAAAAAATTCTAGTTCGTCAGGTTAATGAATTACTTGTACCAAGAAGAATTGTGCCTATGATTGAAGACACCAAATCAGGGTATGAATGGAGAAAATTCTTATTTATAATGCCATGAAAGAGAAAATGAAATCCATGGGAAATAAAAAACGGAATCATGGAAAAGAATCAAGTATGGAATCTTATTGAATTACCAAAAGGAAGCTCCGTTGTTGGTAGTAAATAGATATTTAAAACCAAATGAGACTCGTCTGGTAGCGTAGAACGATATAAAACCAGACTTGTAGCTAAATAGTTTACCCAAAAGGAAGAACAATAATTTCAGTTTTTTTTTAAGTATCCTCATTTGATATTGATTGCAACAATTATGGATGAAAGTATGTAATTCAAATTTGTTTTTGGTATGAAAACAAGTATTGTAATTGTTAATCATACCACAAGTTTTAATAATTGATATCGGAGCAAATGTTAGAATTATGACTCAATATGTCTATTATATATAACATGCAGCACTATCATGAATATAGTTATTGTAGCAAATAACTAAATAAAATATGGACTACATAGATAGTTTTCATAACTATATGGGTAGTTAGAACTTCTTGATGGAAGAAGTTCTATAAATAGAAGAGTCTTGCCCACACACAAACAAGTACCATGAATTCAAATTATAAAGAAATCAATCTATTTTTATGTATTGTGGAGTGGGCAAGACTTTTCTATTTATAGAACTCCTTCCATCAAGAATTTTTATGTATTGTGGAGTGGGCACGACTCTTATATTTATAAAACTCCTTCCATCGAGAATTTTTATGTATTGTGCAGTGGGCATGACTCTTATATTTATAAAACTCCTTCCATCGAGAATTTTTATGTATTGTGGAGTGGGCAAGACTCTTCTATTTATAGAACTCCTTCCATCAAAAAGTTCTAACTACCCATATAGTTATGAAAACTATCCACGTAGTCAACATTTTATTTAGTTATTTGCTACAATAACTATATTCATGATAGTGCTACATGTTATTATATAATAGACATATTGAGTCATAATTCTAACACATCATTGCTGATCGAAATAGATAACATGATCGAATCGCGATTACGCGATTAAGTCTGATTTGAAAACTGCTGTGGATTTTGTTGTTATAAATTGCATAAGAATTTGGGGAAGAAATGACGCAGAAGATCGAATTGGATCGTGGGAAGAGCATAATTGAGCCGCCACTGGATCGTTCTCCTTCAGCTAGAGGATGCCTCAGGTCTATCTAAATCTTTCTTCCTTTTTGTAATTTTAGTTTTAATTTTCTTGTGAATTGTTCGTAATTTTTCAAGATTTTGTGGTTCTTGGTTTGTTTGGAAATTCTAATATCAGTTTAGGATAATTCTTGTATTTGACATAAATCTGAGATCATTTTTATGGTGGATCGATTGTATCTTGTGTGGACTCATTTTCTTTAAAATTAATCATATCTTAGAATGTTTCTTGATGAATCGATTGAATATTATTCTTTTTAGTATTTTCCAATTATGGGATGCATTTTGTGCTTCAATAATATGCAAGATTTTTATGTTTCTTGACTTTATTTTGGCCTATTTGACATACATTTGAGAATATTTGGTAGATCTTTTTTATCATAATCAAAATTTATACTGATCAAAATAAAATCGGCTGTAGATTACTAACCAAATTTGAAAATACGGCATTATAGAATTGACCAAAACGTGGCCCTAGGTAATTTTAGTGCTTACATGATGATATCTATCTTCTACTCTAATAATCTTCAAGATTTGGGTTCTTGTTTTCTTTGGAAAGTCAAAGATCGGTATCGGAAATCCATTAATTTGACATTTCTTTTTGCTAGATAATTCTTATATTTGAATCTTAAAATGCATCTGAGAATTTGTTTTTTTTTTATGCAGTAACATATACTATATAAATGACAATTTAGATGGGAGAACTTGACTTGTAAATTTGGTGCATGTTGTGCCACTACGGTGTTCATCCCTTCCTTCCACAACTACAGGATTTTGTCATTTCTGGGACTCGTCATAACCACTTACACTTTTTGGCATCTTGCAGTTGCATCACTACTTAATGGCCAGGTAATAACAACTTGAATCGAACTCGAAACATGCATCGTTTGGAAAGCTTGCTTTAATATCATGCCGAAAGCCATTTTATGATCAGTAGATCGCAAGAGTCGTTGTTAACAATATGCTTTTGTTAACGTTGTTGTTTAAATTGAGGCGTGTTCGTCTACTTATTCATGAAGGTATTGATCAAATGTTGACGGATTCCGGATGCTCTGGAGGAAAAAAGGTCAATGCAGTGGCGGCCGATACTTACGACACATATTCTATTGGCTAACCAGAAAGAAATGGTTTGATATAGTTTCAATTTTTGTTCGGCCGAAATTTGAACTCTTTGTTATTCGTTCATATATTCATCTATTTGTATTTGGCTGATATTCGCCGATATTATTACTTGTTTTGAGTAAGGATGACAAATTGCTTATATATTACTGGTTGGTCTAATGAATGTTAAAAATTGTTGACATATTTACTTTATTATCGTCTATATTGGCCGATACTATTATACAAATAATATTTTTGTTGATATTATCTGTTTTACATAGTCGATATTGGCCGATATTATGATATGAATAATATCTTTGCTGATATTATCAGTTTTATATAACCGATGTTGGATGTATAGGAGGCCTTGATACTCGAGGAGCTAAGCTCCAAATTTTTTTCTTAGAAGTTAAATACAACTAATTAAAACTTACAGTCAAGTGTTTAGAAATTACGTGCCACTAATTAGAAGTTACAGATAGCTAATTAGAAATTACATACAAGTTGTTAGAATTACATGCAAATGCTTACAAATTACAGGTAACTTGTTAAAAGTTACATGCAACCAATTAAAAGTTACAGCCAAGTGGTTAGAAATTAAAGACAAGTGCATAAAAGTCATATGCAACTAATTAGAAGTTACAGACAACCAATTAGAAATTACAGATAAGTTGTTAGAAATTACAGGTAAGTGCTTACAAACTACATGCAGCTAATTAGAAATTACAAGCAAGTGGTGAGAACTAAAAGGCAAGTGCATAGAAGTCACATGCAATTAATTAGAAATTACAAGAAAGTAGTTAGAAATTACAAACAAGTACTTACAAATTATAGGCAGCTTGTTAGAAATTACAGGCAACTAATAGAAATTACAGATAAGTGGTTAGAAATTAAAGGCAAGTGCATAGAAATCACATGAGTTACAGGCAACCGCTTACAAGTAACAGACAACTTAACTTGTCAGAAGTTACAGGAAAGTGCTAACAAATTACAGGCAATTTATTAGAAGTTACATGCAACTAATTAGAAGTTACATGCAAATAATTAGAAATTAAAGACAAGTGCATAGAAGTCGCATTCAACTAGTTAGAACTTACAGGCAAGGGGTTAGAATTTAAATGCGAGTGCATAGAAGTCACATGCAATTAATTAGAAGTTATAAGCAATTGCTTATAGGTTACATGCAACTTATCAGAAGTTACAGACAAGAGCTTACAAATTACATGCAGCTTATTAGAAATTACAGGGCGTTAGAAGTTAGAGACAAGTGCATAGAAATCAAATGCAACTAATTAGAAGTTGCAGGCAATGTCACGCCCCGCTTCCCAAAATACGAAATGCGAGGGGTGACTAGGCCAGCCATACTCCTACGGTCAGAGAATAATACCGCCGTAGTTACACTTCGGCTTCTAGCATTACATGGTAGTCAGTAAACAATACTAGAGTAAAGAAAATCACAGCTCACAACTTTATTACATCAAAATAAAAGAGTTCAAGATACATTTATTTATATGGAAGAAATAACTAATCAACGAAATAACAATGTTCTTTTAGCAAAAAAGGGATGGTGTTGATGTCACGGTCTAAACCTCCGCGAGCTCGAATGGCAGGTCCTGCTCTTTAGCTAGGTCCACCGCGTTCTCTGAGCATGCACACTCAGGTCGTCAGGACGACACGTATAGCAATAAATATAGTGTGTGTGCAATATTATTAAATATGAAAGGTGCGACAGAATACAGAAACATAAGAAAAATGAATATCATTTGAATATGAACATCGCGATATATGTATCATGTAAGTAAACCAGGCAATGTGTATGTCACTACTTATCAGTCACTAAGTCAATGAAATCAATTGGTGGAAAGGATGCTCGTGTTTAACAAGGGTCTCGTGTATGCCCGAGACTACGGTCCACTGTTGCCCGGGATATGACCCTGCAGCCGTGCCGCTAGGCCCACGACCTAATGTGTGTGTGTGTATCACTAAAATGATCATCCTCTAAGTCACTGTACCTCGCTAAATACGAGTTCAATTTCACCTTGATTTACTCATCCCCCTGGTCTCAATAACTATAAGTATATGATTAATTGTATACTAGCACGCGCCAAATCACGGTCTTTGTCATTTTCACAGCATTGTTTACTTTCACTAGTCAATCACTTATCACTGGCGTGCTTGATACAACTAATCCAATACCACTCGCATTCGACAATGCAAGTCGGTCGCTAGGTCTCAATGTAAACGATCACTTTGCACTGGGTATAAAGCAACACAAAATAAGGTAGAAATGCATTAAACAAATGTTCACTAAATTATGACAGCCAACGCCATATGACTTGCAAAATTCACCATAAATCACACGTATAGAATCGACCAAAATAATATAAAAGGCGTGCGAAGTATACATGATTATATAAGCGGTAAAATTAGTTTCATGTCAATAGGAATTCAGTTTAACGATTTATCATCATTTTAAATCAGCAATCAGTTGTTGGAATTCCAGTTTCAGAACTGGAAGTTCAACTTCACGCGCAGTTTACTAGGGATTGTGTTTAGATTCAAGTGTTGCCCCAGTGAATAAAACCTAGTTATATCTGTTAGGTTTCTGACGCATCAGGAGGATCCATGATATCCTTTCTGTACTAGGAGATATGTCATGTTTAATGTGAAGGTATAAAAAATGTCGCTGCAGAAACTGCAGAACGCGTCAACAATCTAAAATATAAACAAAATTCCAAACGACAGTGAAACTGAACAAGACTAGAACCATATGTTAGCTAACTAAATTACGTAGGGATTTTGGTTCAGAACTGCAGTCCAGAGCCACAAACTCTTTCAGTTTCTGCTATCTAAAAGACATGATATTCAGTAAAAGTCACTGTAGATTTTTAGATTATACAGTCCTCTTCGCAGAGAGCCTGAGAACGCTATGATCCAATTTATGTACAATTTATTATGAATTAAATAGTCTAGCATGTTCAGGAAAATTCTGATTTCGCAATAGTTATCAGAAGCAACATATTATGGGGGAAACGATATTAATTTGCAACCAAATTCTTACAGTATATATGGAAACAGTAAACGGGTTCAACAAACACAAGTTCCGCCAATTTTAATTAGATTTTAGCTTAAGGTTCTTATCAAACACCTTGGGTTATCGATCGAAACACATGTTTGCTTTAGCCAAACGAATTTAGATATTAACCATATAACTTCTACGTGATACCAACACATTAATAAGCCCTAGTCGGGCTCCATTCCATAAGATGGTATTATGGTTCGCTACACAAATTCAATAATAATTTACGATCTAATTATGTTTATGTATATCTAGTTATTGTAAATGTCTTTGGCTAATATTTATAATAACATGAAAAACAAGTGAAGGTTTTCATCTGCTTTCGGTCGCTGATATAGAAGCGACACCACGTGCGGGATCCGTCTCGATACACGAGACGAGACGATGCTGGACACGGTGTATGGCACGTGCGCGATGCACGGAGACCTGGTACTGGACATAGTCTTAACTCGGTGCGTGGTGCTGGTGTGGCACGGCGCAACACGGTACAGAACGCGACGCTGGTGTGGGAGTGGGCACAGTGCGTGCACTGGAGGGGCATGGGTGGCACGGAGGCTGGCGCGCACGTGGCACGGAGGCTGGCATGGCCCTGGGTTGTCGACGACAATTGCCGACGGTGAAGGGTGAGGTTGGCAAAGTTGCAGTAGGGCTCGAGAGTGGGTCATGAGAGTTCGAGTGACATGTAGGGGCTCGGCTACGGTTGGGTTGGTGGAGGTTGCGGTGAGGTGAAGGAGATGAGGCTCGCCGGCAATGATGGCGTAGAGGTGGTGCTCGACGGTGTCTCTGGTGGTGTTGTCGTGGTGGTTGTCGGATAAGATCGGCGGTGGTGCTCAGTGGGTGCTAGCGGTGTTGGAGTTGGGTTCGAGGAAAGAAGGTGGAGGGGCTTGTGGGTGATGCTGGTGGCTAGAGGGGTCGCCGGAGGTGGAGTTGTGGTGGTGATGATGGTGATGATAAGGAGCTTGGGTCGTCGTCGGTAAGGCAGAGGGGGTCGGGGTCCCGCTCAGTGCAGTGGAGTGAGAATGTATGAGAGGGAAATTAGAGGGCGGCGAGGGTTTTGAGGAGGAGATCTCAGAGGCAGGCGGGGGTCACGAGAGTTGCTTCTTTGTGGCCGTTATGGGGGCGAACGGTTCCTGCGGGGTCGTTGCGAGGGAAGAGGCGCTCGATCATGAGGAAGAGGAAGGAGAAGAAAAGAGAGGGAAGGAGAGGGTTGGGAAGCGAGGGGTTGGAGAGATGAGGATTTGAATGAGGTGATCTCGAAGTTCGTTGGCGATGAAACGAGAACGCGGGCGGGCGCGGGTCATGAGGCGGCGGTTGCGAGGAAGGGGGAGGTACGTTGGGGAACAGGCCTTGCGAAGACGAGAGGAGAGGGAGTGAAGATTCGGAGGAGAGGATCTCGGGGAGATCGTTGGCGAGCGGGGAGCGGCGTCGACGAGGGCCGATCGGGGTCGAGCGCAAGAAGGGGAGTCATTGAGGAAAATTTTGGAGGGAAAAAAGAGAAAAAGAAGAAAAAGAATGGGGAAATGGGTCGGGTCAGATAGGGTCGGGTTGGGGTTTGGGAATGGGGTTGGGTTTAGATTAGGAAAATATAATAAATAATTTTAAAAAGGTAAAATTTATATATATATATATATATATATATATATAGGGAAAAATATATACATGGAACTGGGGATTTACATGCAAGTTGCAGGGAAAAATATATACATGGAACTGGGGATTTACATGCAAGTTGCTTAAAGTTATATGCAAATTGTTAGAAATTACGGGCAAGTGTTTACAAATTACAGGCAACTTATTAGAACTTATATGCAACTATTTAGAATTTACAGGCAAGTGGTTAGAGATTAAAGGGAAGTGCATAGAAGTCATATGCAACTAATTAGAAATTACATGCAACTGCTTACAAATTACAGGCAATTAATCAGAAGTTACAACCAGGTGCTTAAAAACTACAGGCAATGGTTAGAAATTAAAGGCAGGTGCATAGAAATCACATGTCAGAAGTTACAGGCAACTAATTAGAAATTATATGTAAGTGCTTAGAAGTTAAAAGCAAGTGCATAGAAGTCACATGCAATTAATTAGAAATTACAAGCAAGTGGTTAGAACTTAAAAGCAAATATATAGAAGTCATATGCAACTACTTAGAAATTACATGAAACTGCTTACAAATTACATGCAACTTATCAGAAATTACAAATAAGTGCTTATAAGTTATAGACAATATATTAGAAGTTATAGGCAACTAATTAGATATTACAGGCAAGTGGTTAGAAATTAAGGCAAGTGCATAAAAGTCACATGCAACTAATTAGAAATTACAGGTAACTGATTACAAGTTACAGGCTGCTTATCAGAAGTTGCAGATAAGTGGTTAAAAGTTAAATGTATGTGCATAAAAGTCGCATTTAACTAATTAGAAGTTACAGACAAGTACTTATAAATTGCAAGCAATTTATCAGAAGTTATAGGTAAACGGTTAGAAATTAAAGCCAGATGCATAGAAATCACATCCAACTAATTAGAAGTTACATGCAACTGTCTACAAGTTACATGCAACTTATCAAAAATTACAGGCAAGTGCTTACAATTTATATTCAACTTATTAGAAATTACAGGCAACTAATGAGAAATTACAGACAAGTGGTTAGAAATTAAAGGTAAGTGCATAAAAATCAAATGCAACTAATTAGGAATTATAGACAACTGGTTACAAGTTACATGCAACTCATCAGAAATTACAGGAAAGTGCTTATAAGTTACATGCAACCTATCAGAAATTACAGGAAACTAATTAGAGGTTACAAGAAGGTGGTCAGAAATTAAAGGTAAGTGTATAGAAGTCACATACAACAATTAAAAGTTACAGACAACTGCTTACAAGATATAGACAATTTATCAGAAATTACAGACAAATACCTAGTTTGTTGGGGTAGTAAATGAAAGTAGAGTAAATGAGAGGACAATGGATAATGGAAAAAATGAATGGGATAATTCCTGTTTTGTTGGCAATATAGGTTTTTGGGATAGTGGATTTGGAGCGAAAATAGCTAGATTAGAGCAACAAAACACAATTCAGGATAGAAATTACAGGCAACTGAAAATAAGAGTTTTCCTCCAAGTAAATACATCTGTCAACTTGTACTTAGACATACGGGTCTCTAAGGGTATTCTTAGAATATACTAAAATACATATGGATATTTATATTGCGTGGAATAAGTGATGGGTTTAGGGGTTTTTTCACATGATGTAAAAGCCCATGGACTTTTTGACACGTTTTTTTGGTAGGGGGTTTTTCAATAATTTACCCAAAAGTTTTTAATCATTGGATCTCAAATCATAAATTGGGCTTGAACGGATAAGCTTTCCTAAGCAAAAGCTATAACTTGTATTATTAGGCCCAAATATTATTTAGCCTTTTAAATTATACATAATACAAAGAAGTCCATTGGAAGCTCTTCATGATACAAGGGTTCGGACTCATGAGCTCATGCATGACATGGGCGATCTGAGTACACACGTGCATAGAATTATTCTCGACTATAAGAGACTGCCACGGCCATGACAGGTCTTCTCCAGACATTATCTTGTTGCCTCTGTGTGAGGACTATGCTGGAGGCTGGAGCTGTTTCCCGGCCTACCAAGGGTGTGATCAGATTTCAAGCGGCGCCATACAACATATATATTTTCATAGCGTGATTTATCTCGGGCTTAGAATGGGCTTGACCGAATATTCTAACTGCCAAAATAACTGCCATAACTGTCTCAAGTTGGCCAAATTTATGAGAGAACAGTTGCACATATGTCCAAGAGGTAAGAGACGAAACACAGTTGTGGAAAGAGCTGAGGCAACCAAAGTACATAGGCGAGCACCACAAAGCAACAGGATTGATATTTTTCTCTATGTCCTCTTCTCTCATTTGCCAACCTCTCTCTTCTCTCTCTAAGATGAAGAACTCCAATCTTGCAGCAGCCACAGGGAAAAAACAGGTCAGTTTTTTCTTTTAATGGTTCATTATGATGTAGTGAATTTGTTCATAATAAGAAGGTTGTTTACAACATAATAACATTATATTTCACCTGTTTTTTTTCCGCATAAGATATTAATGTCATTGAGGAATGATCCCCAACAAAGTTGAACGAAAGAAAACGATTCATATAGGGGCTGTTTGGTTGCAGGATTATGGAATTTGGATTCCAAAAATAGTACGGTTGAAATTTCTGGATTTGGTAATTTGTTGTTTGGTTGGTTTTGGATTCCTAGTATTGGATTTGTAGATCCTTGTAATATTTATTTGGTTGGTGGAAAAAAATGGGATTTGGATTTGAAGATTTTAGAGAGAGATAGAGAGAGAGAGAGAGGATTGCTAAATAAATAAAGTGCATGGGCCCCATCTAAAAGTACAATGAATAGTGCCAATTTCTTGAGAATCCTTGAAAATTTTTAGGATTCATGAATCCTTCTTTTGTGGTGGGCCTTCCATACAAAACAAAGGAATCCTAGAAATCCTAATCTTGCAACCAAACACAAAATTGTGGAATCCTAGGATTCCACAATCCAAAATCCAAATCCAAACCCATAATCCTGCAGCCAAACAGGCCTATAGGAGATCCTAAGATTTTGGAATAGACACTTGTTGCCATGTCCCATCATCGGTCATGTAGTACTTCATGAAGATGATCCTAAATAACCCTCTCACATCTTCAAATCATGCTACATATGCAGCCAAATTGGATGCAGCAAATATTGTAGCTCATTAAAACCAGAGGAAACGGGGTTTACAGGGACACTGAAGGCCCATAACTGCAGTGTCCAGACTGCGGGCGTCGGACATTGCAGTTATGGGCCTGCAGTCCTCTTATAGCCTTAAAATTAATAAGGGGGCATGTAATTTATTTTTTAAAAACATAATATTCAACTTTAAATTCAAAATCCTACACCTTTTGCGCCTACCATTAAAGCAAAGGATCTGGAGCTTATTTGTTCTGACAAATGCTACACACGACGATGCTTCATTTCTTATTGCAGTTCGTCAAACACTCTGAAAAGAACTTAGTGATTTAATCCAGGTACCATTTGCACGAAAAAGAGATCATCCGCGATTTGAAGGAATTAGAAATTTGGAGTACTCTTCTTCATCGGTTCGAACCTACAAATCGACAACTTCACTTGGGGATGTCTCACAATCATATCTATCAAGATCTTTATCGGATATCTGGGAATTTGAGTCCAAGCAAAGCTCACCGGTCGATATCACAGAAGCTGTCACTATGAAATCAGAGAAAATATTAGAAGTGGAAGAAAAAGAGGAAGAGGAACAGGAAGAGGAGAGGAAAGATAACATTGAAATTCCTGAAGTTCACATTCCTCGATGTGCAGCATCATATTATAGTCACAACTTAATGCAAAATGACGCATCAAAATTATGCAAAAGCATGGAAAAATTGAATCAATATTTGAAATCTAGTAAGGATGATGTTGAAGCAGGTGTCCCTGGACGATATTTGCGCGCCGTGATTACCCAGGATGTAATTGGTAATTTCATAATTCAACCTTTATATTTTTGTGCCGATTTTCTTATTGTTTTTATATATATATATAAGATTTTGTTGTTTTGCAGATTTGGGGTGTTTCGTTTGCGCCATCATGTATGCATTTTACTTGAACGAGACTCGAAAAGATAGCCAGGTTTGTACAGTTCCTGTCATTAACATGAAGAGAGCGGATTTGAGCGCGCGCGTGGAGATCAAATGGTTGCTTAAATCGTGTTGTATGGACGAATCAAGTTTGATTTTCATCGACGAGGTATATGCGTGATTGTTAATTTTTTTTCACTTATCTATTTCCATTTATTTAGTTCAAATATTTTACTTGCATTAATATAAACAAGAATTATCAAATACTTGGACTAATCATGTTTAGTGACAAAAAGGTCGAGCTCTCGTATTATGAACAGTTCGGAAATCTGAAGTTAGTACTAGTAAATGGAAACAAACTTCCTTCAAAGCAAGAGGTAATTATTTCCTAATTCACATAAATAATTCCATATTCAGATAACGACATTTCGCTAAATGAACGTAAGATTCTTTTTAATTTGTACAGGGATTGAAGGAGGCCGTGGTTGAAATATTCTACGTCAAAGAAGTATGTTTGTTCTTTTAATATTTATATGTAACCAATCCCCACACAATAATGCATTTCTTAAATTATTTGGTTTTGAAATATAGGTTGATTCACAATATCCTTGGGTTGAAGAAATCACCAAAGCACAGGTAAAATTATTTGGTTGTATAGTTTGAAATGCATATTAATTTATGTTGTAAATTGGTTGTTAATGCAAACGGCGGGAAAAAAAATAATGAAAGAAATTTAATTTCTATGGCTCTCTAAAATGGAACAGGATTGCTCATCATGTACACTTCTCGCCGAGATGTTTGTGGAGAAAATACCAGAAATCTTAGCTGGGCAGGGATTTAGTAGACTTCTGGTATTTATACACCTCAACATTACAATATTGAAAATTACCGACAGATATTTATTGGTTTCTTCTGATTTTGATTCAGTTATCAAGCATCCTGTTGGACACAACAAATTTGACTGGTGCGAGTTGCACCTTGAAAGATAAATGCATGGCAACATTATTGATTAAAGGAGCTGGTAGGCTTGGATGCAATGGACTTTACCAAATATGTAAGCTATTTAACATATCAATGTGAATATTACTAACAACTATATTGTAATAGGAATTGAATTTTCCTATGAATAGTTTCCTTAGATATAAATTAGCCCTCTCATTTTATCGCTATTTATCTTGATTAACTTCATAAAGTTAGGTATATAAAATCATGACAGCAATTTTCTTTTCCAGTGAAAAACAAGATGAATGATATTTCTGATCTGAATGTGAGGGATATTCTTCGTCGAGAATTTAAGAAGTGGACTCGAGTTTCAGGTAATGATCTTCATAAAATTTTTGAATATAATTGAAACTCAGATTACGCAATACATTTGAAATTGAGATGTCTAATACAATTTTTTCACTCAACAGGGAAACCTAACAGTACAGGTTCTAGATTAACCATTTCGCACATCGGGATGAGTTGCATAGGAATCTCACTCGAGGATCTTCTCGCTCATGAAGATTCGGCTGCTGAAGAAATTCTTTTATTTCTAGGTAACAAATTCAACTTTTTATTTCATGGTTTATCATGTATATTACATTTTCTTTAAAAATTGAGGTGTTCAACTATTTCACATACTCGTCGCAAAATTTGTCCTTCAGAATCAGAGAAGTTACGGCTGTTCATGATTGTTTCAGGCTATTACGATGACAAAAAGAACTTCAAGGTACTGCTTTTTCTTTCTTTCTTTCTTTCTTTTTCTTTTTCTGTTCTTTAAGCTGTTTTTACCAATGCTAATGAAACCATGCATTTTACTTCAGAGGGAGATTTTGGTATCTGCTACCACTATAGAGCTAATGAGAGATTTTCATCGCTTTTTCGATATAAACGGAACTCATCTTCCCCTCAAAGCTCTAGATCAACTGGGTGAGCAATGTTATTTCTTATCATATATTATGAGATTCTATTTTCATGAAATTATACACCAAAGTCACTTCGAATTTTTCTTTCAAATTTCAGGTGTAAAAGAAGAGTTGAGAGCATTTGAGATTGATAACCAAATGACATCAAGGAGGACCATAGAGAGGTTGTTGGAAGAGTTTGGTGGTGTATTGAGGCAAAATTAAGAGCTGCATTAGATTCATAAACTTGTGTCTCTCATTATAATTGCTTTTGGATGTTTTTTTATTAAATTTTTTTATATAGTGGTGTCAGGACACTTGATTCTGAAGAATTTCGGGAATCTTTCCACTGACTAAAATTTTCAAATAAATATGAAGCAATAATGTAAACCATTACGATTTGCATTTACACTTTAAGAATCTATTTTGAATTTTTGGGCATCCTCAAGACAATTACATATGATGATATATATGTGTGTTATATATTGATTAAGCTACCAGTAAGGATTTGATTACCACTTGAATTCACGCAAGAAATAGCTAATGTGATCTGAGAGTGCATTAAATCTATCGATAAACATGCTGTGGAAATCGATCCCCACAAACCAAATCGAGAATTTAAGCATGGCAACAAAAAATGTAACAAAAAGAAACAGCACACCGGATATAACGTGGATCAGCCATTCGGCCTAGTCCACGGGGCAATCGTCTCACTCGGGGGTTTCATTATAATTAAAGAATAACATACAAGAGTTTACGAGTTGTCACAACAGTCTAATCACTATCTCCCTCTCCACAAGAGAGAGAGCCACACCAAAACCGAAAGAGACTACATTTTGGCACACACGACCAACTCCTTTCAATAGGAGTATATATAGTGTTAACAAACTAACACTACACATCATCCATGGTAGCCTACACCAATGAATAGCTCGGCCCATAAGGTCCGAACCCAGGTCGGACTCCATCTGGGTGTACGAATGGATACGAGACGCATCCCAACAATCTCCACCTTGGCTCGAATCCGTGAGCAGAAACTCGGAGATGCAACAACGTTCTCGCAATCCGTTTCTCAGACATAAACATGCACATACACATGCTCCACCTGCCAGCGACAGCTTATATTGTCATCAATGCCTCAAATACAAGCATCGTAATCAAACTAATATGCTCCAGCTCGGTCCAATCACCAAGACCGCAAACTGAGACAAAACCCAATGACGTGTACACCATGTGCCACATAATGTCTGCAAATAATCATACACCTAGGAAAATATGAGGCATCATACCTTATCATGCACTATAGTGCCTCAATATGGCCGAAGTATCTACATCGACCAACTCATCACGTATCATTAAAGCAGCAAAACCTCCAAAAAGCAATAACTGCTAGCAACAAAAGAACTGACCCAAACAGAATCCACCACGAACCGCTCAAAAAAAAGATGCACAACACAGCTCGATCAAATCTTCATCTTGGCTCAGAAGATAACGTGTCACCAAAGTTTCGACAATGAACAAATCACACTAAATGTGATAAACCATATGGCAACAAATGCGAAAATTCATACGATCCGCATGTGAACAAATTCACGAAGTAAACAAACAAAGCATCTTGATATACGCCTGTTCGAACAAACGGCAATGAATGGAGTAGAATTTTCCTCGAAGCACCAAACTAAACTGAATGTAATTATCCTCGAACCACTGAATCCACGATTAATAGAAGGATGCGAAAAACGAACAAGTTGTAAAGCAAGCCTGATGTAAATTGTAAAGGCTATAAAAAGCCTGCGTCCGAGTCAAGTTTAAGTTCAAGCATGGGGTCGGCCCCATGCCAAAAAGAGAGAAGAATTATGCAATAAATAAATTTAAGGTATTTTTAGAATTAAATGTAAAAGAATTCGACAAAAAAACCAAAAGTTGTAAAACTCAAGAGGCCCAATGTAAAATGTAAATGTTATAAAAAACCAACCCTATGATAAAAATAAAGAAGAAATTTTCCTCTCCTAAAAATCTAGGATTTTGTGTCGTCATTTTCTTCTCCCTCTCCCATCTCTCACATTCTATCTCTCTCTCTCTCTCTCTATATATATTTCTTTGAGAAGACTCTCTCTCTCTCCATTGTAAATACATTCATATATCAAGACTTCCCAAAAAGGAAAAAAAATGGATCTTCTTGTCTTTTCTTCCATCCATCAAAGTCCCAGAGGCAGAGAAAGGAAGCAGAGGGAGGGCCACATTATCCAAGCACTATTGCAACAAAAAAATAAATCAAGAAAGGGTAGCGTAGATCTTTTTTGGATCTAAATCCTAGCCTTGAAGATCCAAGAGAACACTTTTGACCCAATCAGAAAGTTGCGGTGACCCCATCAAAGAGAAAGCATTCGGACTTTTCCTTTGGGAAAACCCTTGAGAATGCGGATTCCGATCTATATTTTCCTTTTGATGGCTTGGGAATGCGGATTTCAATCCGTATTTCCCTTTTGAAGGCTCGGGGATACGGACTTCGATCCGTATTTCCTTTTCGGGAACTCTGGAATACGGACCTCGAACCACTAAATAAAAAATTATAGAGCCTCTCCGTGAGGGGAGGCTCCAGCCTCTTTGAAGCCTTCCCAGATGGGAAGGATCCCGCTTCGGGGCCCCGCTCCCCATCAAGAGGGAAGGGGCCCGCTTCTTGGAGCTCCCCAATGGGAGACTCCCGCTTGTTGGAGCCTTCCCATCTAGGAAGGCTCCCGCCTCCACTCACGTGGGGACTTACCCTTTAAGTCCCTTAAAGGGAAAGGGATAGTCCTTTTTTTAAAATCAAAAGATTATTTTATTTCATCAAAAAAGTATGATAAGCTGGGACGGTTCAAAATTGGCTTCAATGCACACACGTAAACGCTTTAAAAATATATATATATTTGAAAACATAAAATAAAACAAGAAAATATAAATGGATAAATAAGAATGAACATTATAAAATTGAAACGAACGCCGTATTTACACACAGACATTCTGTATTGAGTTCGCAAAATTTGTATGACCATTAATCACAGGTTCTCTCGTTTCAGAACGAAGGGTAATTAACAGTAGTTTAGCTTGCGACTGCCGGAGATTAGGATTCCACAATCAATAAACCCCAGCTTACCCTACACAGAGGGAATCTATACAATGCCTGACCAGTGTAATACCCAGTTACTTTAAATAATTTCCGTGTTTTAAAAAAAAACAAAAATTTCAAAATTTTATTAACTTAAATATTTTATTTTCCTAACCCTAACCTTTAATTTCTTAAAACCCTAATTCTTTTAACCTTTTCCCTAACCTTTAATTAATTAATTTTTACCTAACCCAAACCCCAGCCAAGCCCAGCCCACTTCCCCCTTCCCGGGACCGACCCGAGCAAACCCGACCCGACCCGAACACTCCCCCCCCAACACACACACTTCTTCTTCTTCCCCTTCTCGTTCTCTTTCCCGCGCAAATCCCCTCCTCCTCCCTTGCGCCCCTCCCCCGCACGACTCGCCCCTCTCTCGCAACTTCCTCCGCTCAACCCGCTCTCTCCCGTGACCTCATCCTCGTCCCAACTTCCCCCGCGTCGAGCTCCCCCTCGTGCCCTCGCGCTCCTCGAGACCCGTGCCTACTTTCCCAACCGCCGCGTCTCCATCTCTCTCCCTATGTCTCTCTCTCTATTCTCACTCACTTTCTCCTTTCTCTCTCCCTCACTCAGTTTTCCTTCCCTTCTTCTCCCCCCCCTCATAACTCCACCCCGAGCCCTTCCTCTCTCCCACTTCCTCTGCCGACTCCCGTCACCGCGACCAGCCACCGGCCACCGCACCCTCGCACCTCCATCACCGCCGCCTGAGCACCCACCGCCGCTTCCTCCTCCGTCGAAGAGCTCGAGCCTAACTTCCCCCTTGCCTCCACTTAACTACCCCACGATCCACCTTCGGCCGCTGCGACCCGCCCTAACCTCCAACGTACCCACAACATCCCGACGAGACCGCACCGCCACCACCTCCTCTCCCGTGCTAACCCTCGCTGGAACCTGACGAGAACCCATCGCCTGCCCTCGAACCCGAGCCATTATAAAATTGAAACGAACGCCGTATTTACACACAAACGTTCTGTATTGAGTTCGCATAATTTGTATGACCCATTAATCACAGGTTCTCTCGTTTCAGAACGAAGGGTAATTAACGGTAGTTTAGCTCGCGACTGCCGGAGATTAGGATTCCACAATCAATAAACCCCAGCTTACCCTAGACAGGGGGAATCTATACAATACTTGACCAGTGTAATACCCGGTTACTTTAAATAATTTCCGTGTTTTAGAAAAAACAAAAGATTCAAAATTTTATTAACTTAAATATTTTATTTTCCTAACCCTAACTATTAATTTCTTAAAACCCTAATTCTTTTAACTTTTTCTCTAACCTTTAATTAATTAATTTTTACCTAACCCAAACCCCAGCCAAGCCCAGCCCACTTCCCCCTTCCCCGGACCAACCCGAGCAAACCCGACCCGACCCGACCCGAACACTCTCACCCCCCCCCCCCACACTTCTTCTTCTTCCCCTTCTCGTTCTCTTTCCCGCGCAAATCCCCTCCTCCTTCCTCACGCCCCTTCCCCGCACGATTCGCCCCTCCCTCGTAACTTCCTTCGCTCAACCCGCTCTCCCCCGCGACCTCATCCTCGTCCCAACTTCCCCCGCGTCGAGCTCCCCCTCGTGCCCTCGCGCTCCTCGAGACCCGCGCCCACTTCCCCAACTGTCGCGTCTCCATCTCTCTCCCTACATCTCTCTCTATTCTCACTCACATTCTCCTTTCTCTCTCCATTTTCCTTCCCTTCTTCTCCCCCCTCATAACTCCACCCCGAGCCCTTCCTCTCTCCCACTTCCTCTGCCGACTCCTGTCACCGCGACCAGCCACCGGCCATTGCACCCTCGCACCTCCATCACCACCGCCTCAGCACCCACCACCGCTTCCTCCTCCGTCGAAGAGCTCGACCCCAACTTCCCCTTTGCCTCCATTTAACTACCCCACGATCCACCTTCGACCACCGTGACCCGCCCTAACCTCCGACGTACCCACAACATCCCGACAAGACCGCACCGCCACCACCTCCTCTCCCGTGCGAACCCTCGCTGCAACCCGACGAGAACCCATCGCCTGCCCTCAAACGCGACCCATCGTTGCCGCGCCTCGCCGTCATCACCTGCATACCTCTTGCGCCCGAGCTCCTCTCGCCTCGTCGAACCCAAAACTCATTGCCCCTGCAGCACCTGTTGCCGTCACCATCGTCCCCTTCCTCCTCGACGCCACACCACCTCTGACGAACAAGACCTGCGCCTCAACCTCCAACACCCCGAGCTCCTCATCACCCTCCTGAACCCAACAACTCCACTGTTGCCGCCGCCTGCAACCGCCGACGACCACCTCACCTCCACCACCGGGCTCAACAACCCACCAACACCCCGACGAGTTTAGTGCCACCACCAGCATCTGCTCCACCTCTTGCCACCTCGACCTTGCCTCCACGACCGAGCTCCATCCCACTACCAAAGCCTCCTCCGTACTGCCTCCACCGAGCTCCCCTCAACCCCTAACCTGAGCCCTTGCCGCCATCACTGCCAGCCTCAAACCCCATCGCCAACATCCTCGCTGGTGCCTCACTGCCTCGTTGCCTTTCGCTCTACCATCGCACACCCGAGATACTAGCTGAGCCCAAGCCCCAAAGCCGCACCGAGCTCGAGC
The DNA here is from genome assembly GCA_030015575.1 of Agapanthus africanus. Lineage (NCBI taxonomy): Eukaryota > Viridiplantae > Streptophyta > Magnoliopsida > Asparagales > Amaryllidaceae > Agapanthus > Agapanthus africanus. Next base: position 58,493,478 of record CM057342.1, on the reverse strand, counting down.
CGAGGCCAAACTTTCCGTGTTGCCGTGTCGTGCCCAGTCCGTGCATGCAACGTGCCGTACCAATCATCACCGTTCGCTGTTGTCGTGTCGCCGATCGTCATCGTCAAGCAAGTTTTGGAACTTTCTTATCATGTTAAAAATTTGATATATATAACGTATCATATTTGATTGTACTGAACCGAACCCAAATTCGTGTCTAATATCCCGTAGCAATGTTGTATAAAATTTATAGGATTTTAATCTTGTTTAATCAGTGATTAAAATAGGCATTTCGATTGTTACCTAGATAAATAACCTTGGTGTTCGACACGAAACCCTAAACGAAAACCCTATTTAAAATGGCATAATTTGTGACCAATAAATCCCTTTACTGATAATGAATGTCGTGTAGGGATTTGAGTTAAAATAGCTAGGTTATACCTATGAAATGTTGCCCTAAAAGGCGACGTTAAATCTGGAAATCGTCGTGCATATCACGTTGTAAAATTAATAGTAAATTAGATATGACTCGTATCGTGACATGCTTAGGCTCATTACGAAGCAGACTGGATAATATATAAACCTCTGATAATATTTACTGAATATTGTTTTGTTATGATACTGAAAACTGAGGGGGGAATACGACTATGGACTGCAGTCCAGAGCAGTATTTTCCGACGACGCCTGATTTTAAATGTATATACGTCCCTATAAAAATCTGAGAAAAACGCGGAGTCCTATATCATAGCGTATATAATCAAGTTATCTAAATAATGGGGTTAGTTTCATTCAATTTAAATAATGTTTCCTATTTTAAAAGTATTTTAGATCGTCGACATATCCTGCAATTTTCTACAGTGACAGTTTGTACACATTGATATTAAACTGAACATATCTCCCCGAATACAGCGGGTATTATCGATCCGTCTGATATGTTGGAAACCTAACTGTTAAATCTAAATATTATCCAACTGTAGCGTGGCCTAATTATCTCTCAACTGGGAGTAAAACGTGTTACGAAACGGACTTCCGGTTCAGAAATTGGATTTTCAGCAGTAAACACTTAAAATGAAATGGCCATAACTAGAGAACCTGAAACCCGATTGACGCGAAACCAATTTTGATGGATAGATAATTAAATATACTGCTTACCCCTTTTATATTGTTTTGCTTAATTCTGCACATATGATTTATAGTAAATTTTGCAAGTTGTATGACACTGGATGCTATATTTTATTTGTATCATGAATAATTGCATTCTCATCATATCAAGTAGCGGTATACCCTCATTGAATAATGGTCATGAAGTATTGATAATCTAGTGATCGTGTACTACCCAGTGATAGATATTAGTGTTTGGATTGTGGCAAGTACGTTAGTGTTAAAGCGTGAATGAATAAGTGAAGTGACACGTACTTATACACAATCGGCGGACCCAGTTAATTTATTGCATTGTCGACGTCTATAGGACATATAAGTGTAACTATAACTGAAATGGGACGGTTATGGAGCACTTATATTAGTGTCATAGGTAAGATTTCAAACACTGTCCATTTATCTTGGGTACCAGTCAAGACATGCTTGATGGAGATCCTGTCTCCAGTTCTCACGTAGACTTATCACGGACCGACTAGTATTTGGGTTTATGGTCGGTGTTTGATGTAGACCGCGGGGTGTGGGGTAGTTTGAGTGTGAGTTCAACGGAATCTCGGGAGTCCCACTGCCGGCATATACAGTGATTTTGGGAGTTGTATGGATGGTGTTACTGATTATTCGTGCGTGATTCGGGCCTGTGTTCCCTTGCCCCTGGAGCCCTACCCTTGGGTTGGAGATACTCATGCGTGGTTGATACTCACACTTAGACTGACGATAGATTTAGCGACCTGGACAGTGAGACTTAGAGACTGATAGGTTTAGTGACATGGCCATGCATTATTTTACTGATTCGATATACCTGCTTTATTGTTTACCTATACCGGTTACTTCATGCTCATGTCATCGCTCCATGCTTACTGTTTCATGTTCATCATCATTGCACGTGTTTACGTATTTATATATATATATATATTGCTATTATGTCGCTCTGACGACCTGAGTATGCATGCTCACAGTGAGAAGTGGACTTAGCTTGGATCAGGACCTACCGTACCTTGAGGATATTGCGGACATCTAGATCAGCGACATCAGCAATATCTTTCCTTTGACTCTATCTGGTTAGTTTTTTTTATCTGTTTTGATTTAATGACTGCATTTCTCATTACATGTGCATTGATTACTGATTACCACGTAATGCTAGAAGCCGAAGTGTGACTACGACAAGATATTTCCTCGACCGTAGGAATAAGGCTGGCCTTGTCACCCCTTGTATTCCGTAATTTGGGAAGCGGGGCGTGACATAGTTTTGTTGGTATCAGAGCCAGGTTGTAGATTGAGATTACAGTTCCTAACTAGGGCTTGACAATTTAAGCCACCCTTTCGGTTTAGATTGTAAACTTGTTATCCTTGACCTTGATTTATATAGTGTGTTCTGCTACACATTTTGACTCCTTTCGCTGGAGTTTTGGGTAACTTGGTAGAGTTATGTAGTTGTAATTATGAACTGCAGTATAGTTACAATACCGTACTCTGTTTGAGGAACTTGGGATTCTGCCTTTGATTCTTTTCTCGATTGAATGTTACTATATCGCATAATCTTGTTTTGGTCGACAAATCTCTATCTCCATTTATACCTTATATCGTTCCCGAGTTTTCAGATCTATTTTACATTTTCATCCTTATACTTTTCCTATTGATCCTACACCTGCTTACGTTTCTTATCGCACTCATTGCATTCTCACGTCTTCGTTTCTTCAAAGTTATTGTATCGCGTTGCATATTTTAAGTTCCTATCCAAGTGGCACAGCGGAAGCTAAAACCGGGCTTCCAACGACTCTTCTTCCGCCTCCACTCTTCAGAGTCAGACCGTCGAGATTTTGGGTGTACTGCAAAGTTTGATGGAAGCCCAGGAGAGAACGAATGATCTCTTAGCTGAAGGACTAAGAAGGTGAATGGCTCAAGTCCCCAATCGTAAGGGGATCCCTGTTAAACAAAGAAGATATGTGAAGATGAAGCACCCATTTGTTCCTCAGCAACGGAAGCAGCGGAGAACTCAACGTTGTGGTTATTGCAAGAGACAAGGACACCTTCACAGAGACTGTCGTAAGGCTAAAGGGCAGTGCCTGATTTGTAGATCCGACGAGCATCTTATCGATGGTTGCCCTCAAAGGAAAGTGCTACAAGGAGGAGATTCGTCAACGCTCTCCACGTCGGCTTGAGTAATTTGGTTATTTCGTAGTTCGAGTTTGAGGATGGTACGGTCCCAGCACAGGATTCAAACTCGCTTGACGAGATCGGAGAGATTTAGTTATCGACATGAAGTTATCACCTTCCCTGCTTCCAACAAAGATATCCCTTTTCAGTTGTTCTTTTTCGTTTAACTCTTGTATCTATTGAACTCCTTTGTTTATATGCCAAAAAATATACGTTTGTTTTCCTCATCTTTTCTAAGTACTACACTATTTTCAAATCTTTCATAATTCTACCTTACACTGCATATTTATTTTCTAATTTGTTTTCCTACTAATGCTTTTCATACTATCGTCCTCTTATTATGAAGTTCCATTCTTCATGCCTTTTTGTCTTGATCTTTTTATCTGCTTAAGTACAGGATGTCATTTTGAGCTATTTGCTACTCAATATTTATTTTAATATTTTATTGTTTATCATACTGGTGTCATTCATAATCATTTCGTTATTGATTGAATTTCAAAATTTATATTATTAGCAGTTTGAGTTTTCTTTAAAATGGGTTAAATATTGATTTTCTATATAGTATTCCCTTTTCTTTGTTCATATGAATGCTAACTATCTTCTGTTTTCGTATTTACGTTTACCTACATATTTTTGTGCTCCAATCAATTTAAATTTTCTATTTACTAAAATATAAATTATAGTTAACTTGTATGCTAGACTGATAATAACGATCCACATAAAAGAGCTGCATAGATAAATAACATCATACTTACGTACATCATTAACCACTGAGATTGTAGAGCAGGTACTAATATTGCCGATTGATGCATTTTACTTAAAAGACCTGATGTGGCGAAACCTTGGGTAAAAATGGCACGTCGCTTGCTACGCCCTTCCTCGTCTCTGGGTGCCTAGGTATCCACCGTAAGCCTTTCCTCGTTTGAACCTCGCCATTAATGTATTGCCCCACCAACTAGCTAATCAGACGCGAGCCCCTCCTCGGGCGGATTCCTCCATTTGCTCCTCAGCCTTCGGGGTATTAGCAACCGTTTCCAGTTGTTGTTCCCATCCCAAGAGCAGGTTCTTACGCGTTACTCACCCGTCCGCCACTGGAAACACCACTTCCCGTCCGACTTGCATGTGTTAAGCATGCCGCTAATACATTTTAATTACTTGTACGTATATCATTATTATTTCGGTATTATCTTAGTTTCTTTTGTATTGTATTATCTTCACACTTTTGCAAAAATAGTTTAGTCTTGGCCTTTACGTTAATTATTGATATCTGGTTTGTTTACTAGTCACCTATGTTTTCATTTTATTTTCTCCTATACTTTACCGTATGAGTACCCTCAACTAATTCTATAATTGCTTGATTTGTAGCTTTATTAAGATAGTTTTGGTTCTTAAGGCCTATGAGCCAATCCTTCCTTATTGTTTATTACTATCATTTTATTTTTTTGTATATATATAATTTATCACTATTAATAGTTATGTCCTTATGTATGACTGTCCCTTTTGACTGCGCTATTCCTTATATATAAATATTTCATTTTCATCTAGTTGCTCTTGCGTAAATCTCTACATAATAGTATTTGATTTTGTTGTGTTTCGCATTACATTTTATTAGCTTGTCGTTCATTTTAATTTCGAGGACGAAATTTTATATAAGTGGGGTATGATGTAATACCCAGTTACTTTAAATAATTTCGGTATTTTAAAAAAACAAAAATTTCAAAATTTTACTAACTTAAATATTTTATTTTCCTAACCCTAACTATTAATTTCTTAAAACCCTAATTATTTTAACTTTTTCTCTAACCTTTAATTAATTAATTAATTTTTACCTAACCCAAACCCCAGCCAAGCCCAGCCCACTTCCCCCTTCCCCAGTCCGACCCGAGCAAACCCGACCCGACCCGAACACTCACACATATACACACTTCTTCTTCTTCCCCTTCTCGTTCTTTTTCCCGCGCGAATCCCCTCCTCCTCCCTTGCGCCCCTCCCCCGCACGACTCGCCCCTCCCTCCCAACTTCCTTCGCTCAACCCGCTCCCCCCCGTGACCTCGTCCTCGTCCCAACTTCCCCCTGTTGGGGTAAAAATTTACACCCCGGTTGACCGAGTCAAAGTCAAGGTCAACCCCAAGCTAGGTGGGCCCAAGACCAGGTCAAGCGGGCCCATGCCCAAGTCGAGCCCGCGGCCAGCCTCCTCCATGCCAAAATATAGATCATGTAATAAATAATTTTTATGTAATTTTTTATACATGAATGCATGCAAAATGGGCATAAAGCCAATATTTTGTAAGCCCATGGCTTATGTGCAAAAAGAAATGGCACATAAGCCATGGGATGGGCAAAACGCCATTTTGTAGAGCCCAAGGGGCTATATGTAAATATGTAAGCCTATAAAAGGCAACATGATGATGAATAAAAAAAACAACACTTTTCATTCTCTCAAAAACCTAGGGTTTGTACATCTTTACCTTTTCTGAAGGTTTCAAACCTTCTTCTTCCTTTTGAATTAAATCAAGAGTTTTACTCTTCCTTTTCCAAAACTAAATAGTTTTTCACCACAAAACCTACGAAGAGGAACTTGGATCTACCATCAGATCTCAAAAAGAAGAGATTTTTAATATCCCACATCACTTGATCTTCAAGATCCTGTCAACAGAGGAGGAAGAAGAAAAACCCCTTTTATCAACCCCAAAACATCTTAGGAGTTTAATTCCACTCTAATTTCTCTTTCGAGAGTTTCTGGGGCTAAAAGCCCTCTTTTCCTCGCCGGCGCCGAGCGCCCACGTGCCGACACGTGGTGCGCTTGCGCTCCTGCGCACTGCGCCCGAGCGCAAAGCGCCCACGTGCCGACACGTGGCGCGTTTTCGCTCGAGCGCCCAGCGCTCATGCGCAAAGCGCCCACGTGTCGACACGTGGCGCGCTTGCGCCTGAGCGCACAGCACCTAAGCGCACAGCGCTCAAGGCGCTGGCCCCACGCATCCCTTAGATGCCTTTTCCCCCTCTTTTTATGTACATACATATATGTATACATATCTGCACACACACGTACTCCACGACACTGTCCCTGTTAGAAAAAAATTTCTAACGGGGCGCTGCCCCGCACCCCGCAAGGGGGCTGCTAGCCCCCTTGACCCCCAGCCCGCTATCCGGGTAGCGGGACCCCCGTAAAAACTCTGCGTGGCTCCCGACATGTCCAAAAACCCCTTTCAAAACACATCACACGCACACTGCACATTGAGTTCTCATGACCAGTTTAAACCGTCAATCGGAGATTCCCTCGCTCCAAAGGTGAGGGGTAATTAACGGCAGTTTAGTCCGCGGCTGCCGGAGATTCGGATCCCCACAATCATTAAACCCCAGCCTACCCTAAGCTGGAGGAATCTGTAGTACGCCTGACAAGCGTGCGTGTATTCCCATCTCAATGGGTGACAAAAAACACCCTACAGATTCTGGCACGCCCGATGGGACCTATCTCTCCTCCCATATTTTGGGTTAAACGTTCATGCGAACTCAATTAATATACATACCTATATTTATACTAAAGTAATGCTCTTTCATGCAGGTTTTCCAAGCAATCACTTTTCAACAATGTCTCCAAGGATGAACTCAGCTCTCAGCACAGCTCCCGTCTCCTACACGATGAAGATAGATGCCAGGACGGTCCTTCCGGCCAGTCTCCGGCGACAATGGGAAGAGCTGCCGCTACCATTCGGCTCTATCATGTTCGTGTCTGCTAACGCCATCCCAGCTCCTCGAGCCCCGGAAGCAGACAAACCGGTCTCGAAAGGCAAGAGGACAAATGTGGTGGTCTCGAAGGCGTCCCAACTAAAACGCAAGTCGGTGTTTGAACGACTCTCCTTGGCCCCAGCTGGGGGCAAGGTCATCAACACCAACAAAGTAACAAGGCGTCTCGAGCAAGCTCCGGCGGTGCCCCTGACAACTGCTCGATCGGGTGTCTTCTCTAAGCTCCCCGCAAATCGACTCACGGTGGCTTCCCAGGAAACAGATGCCCGCCAAGCCCTTAAAATTGAGAAGCTAAGGCAGAAAAGGCTCAGATATAGAGTCAACAAAAGGGCTAGGGCTCCTGCTAAGCTGAACCTCATGAGGTTCGAGGAACAGGGTTACCCCGCCAAAGACGAGGAAATGGCTGGATATGTGGTCCACACTGTCTACATGGTGGGCACGCGCAGCAAGAGGAAGGACGGGGCCACCACATCTCAAATCCAATCTGGCTTGAATGTGGTTGCCGCTTCCCAAGAACAGCCGCCTCCGCTGGATGATGAAAACCCTCTCGATGAGGATGATAGGCAGAAAGACCCTTCGATCCATGAGGAGTCGGGCTCGGAAAGTGAAGAGGAGCCAATCTTCCGTCCCAAGAATGCAGAGCAGCAACTTCTCTAAGAGCTCCGAAAACAGCTCAGAAGCAAAGACAAGGAGATGGCCAAACTTTACTCCAAAATTGACGACTTGACGAACGTCATCTTGCAGCTCACGGCTCGACTTGCCTCTCAGCCGCCCAATCAAGCGCAGGGCTCTGCTCGTGAACCGGGAAACGGTGTCCCAACGCAGCCGACGCCTATTCCCTCAAATCCAAAAGTGGGCGAACCGCATGAAAATCAGTCGCATCCTATCTCGGGAAATGTCTTAGCTACCGATGACAGTAGCCCGCTAACTCAAGATCAAATCATGGATTTGGTTGCCAGCAAAGTCAAAACACTGGTAGCCGAAGCTGAAGCGCAAAAAGATGTTAGCAGTAGCGGGAGACTATATCCTGCTCAATATGATCTGGTAGAATTTCCTAGCGGCTATGTCATTCCTAAATTCGGAAGATTCGATGGGACGGGAAATGCGAATCAGCACATCGCCCACTTCAAAGCCTCGTGCGGGAATACTGGGGGCAACGATGCGCTTCTCCTCCGCCAGTTCGTTAATAGCTTGACCGATGTTGCTTTCGACTGGTACGCAAGCATACCGGATGGCTCCATTACTACTTTCGTCCAAATGGAATCTTTGTTTCGACAAAGGTTCATGAGCGTCAGCGATAAGATCACCATTGTCGAGCTCGTAAGGACCAAGCCCAAGAACAACGAAAGCAGCACGGAGTTTATAGTCCGATGGCGCAATCTCTCCGTCAAATGTGAACCGCCGATAGAGCAGGACCAATCTGTCAGTCTCCTTGTCGGAAATCTCAACAATTGGATGGCCCCGTTTCTATGCACAGCGGGTCTTAAAACATTCCAAGAGCTGACCCGGAAAGTTCAGATGCTGGAGCGCTCAAAGCAGGAGTCCTCCTCGGATTCCCAAAATAACAATAAGTCCTGGAGAAACCAAAAGGATGATAATCGCAAAGGCGGGAACTCCGATGATTCTGAGTCTTTCAACACTTCGGCTAACCGAAATAAGCGAGGGATAAGCGGGCCTAGTGCCAACCAGCCTCGGATGCCAGTGTTCGGAGAGGGAGGAGAATCTCCACTGAAAGAGAAGCTGGACAAGGTCTATTCCTTCAGAAGGGACAAAATCCGTAAAATATTCAAAGACACCCTGAGGAACGGTCTACAACTGCCAGAGTCAAAAAGACCGCAGGAAGCGAATATGGCCGACGACCCCAAATACTTCCCCTATCACAGAGTGATAGGTCATGCCATTGAGGACTGCTTCGTCTTCAAAGATTAGGTCGAAAAGCAATACAAGGCAGGAGAGATAGAACTGTCCAAAGGCGTGTTAATAAACAGTCAAGTCGCAACCGCCAATTTACACAAACGGAGACCGAAGATCTTCGTGAAACTGATTCTCTCAGGCATCTGCCTTTCACTGAAAACAATCGACCACCGCGTCATTAAACTGGGAACAGCAGACCACCAAGTCTTTAAACTGGGAATAATCGACCTCTAAGTCGTTAAACTGGGAATGTAAAAAAATGTAAATAAACGAAAAATGTGTAAATAAAAGAAAAATAAAGAAAAGCCGAAATGATGGGGCAACTCGCAATAAAAATCAGTGAGTAAAATAAAGAAGAAATAAAGCCGAAATGATGGGGCAACTCGCAATAAAAATCAGCGAGTAAAAATAAAGACGAAAATAAAGCCGAAATGATGGGGCAACCGCGAATAAAAAGCCGAAATGATAGGGCAATCGCGACCTTCGCGATAAGAAAAGCTGAAATGATAGAGCAATCGCGGTAAATAAAAAAATAAACAAAAAAACAAAAAAAACGGCGAATGATGAGTCGCTCCTGGTACCATATTCTAGTGCAGCGATGCAGACGCCAACAAAAATTCGAATTTCCAAAATTCTTCCTGCCCTACGGTTAGTCCCCAAATTGACTACCGTATACAATCCACGGGTTCAAATAATTCTCATCATACCCATATCCCACTGCAATCACCAGTCCAGAGGTTGGTCTCCGCCCTCGGAATTATACTCTATTGGGAAGACCCACTTATGTGTCCTGGCACCTGTGCTTCAGTGTTAGCAACGCTGATGCCGGCCCCTACCCCAAAATTCCAAGCTCGCCATCCATAGACCTCTAAGTCGTTAAACTGGAAACAGACAACCTTTAAGTCGCTAAATTGGAAACAGTTGACCACCATGTCGTTAAACTGGAAACAATTGACCACTAAGTCGTTAAACTGGAAAAAGATGACATCTAAGTCGTTAAACTGGAAACAGTAGACCTTTAAGTCTTTAAACTGGAAAAAGATGACCTCTAAGTCGTTAAACTGGAAACAGTAGACCTCTAAGCCTTTAAACTGGAAATAGATGACCACTGAGTCGTTAAACTGGAAAAAGATGACCTCTAAGTCGTTAAACTGAAAACAGTAGACCTCTAAGTCTTTAAACTGGGAATAGATGACCACTAAGTCTTTAAACTGGAAATAGATGACCGCTAAGTCGTTAAACTGGGCACAATGGACCCCTAAGTCTCTAAACTGGAAACAGATGACCTCTAAGTCGTTAAACTGGAAACAGTCGGCCTCTAAGTCATTAAACTGGGAACGGGGGAAATCCACTCATGTGTCCTCACGATGCATGAGGAGAACAAACCTTACGGAATCCTCATGACTCGTAAGAAAACACCTTATGGGATCCTTACGACTCACAAAGGAGCAACACACTTAGGGATCCTCACGATTCCTAAGGAGAACACACACCTGCGAGATCCTCTCGACTCGTAGGGAGAAAATACTTTTATGGGACCTTTACGGCCCATAAAATTGAAAAGCTTTAGGTGATAGGGATCTAAACCTGTCTCCTAAGCCATCAATTCCCAAATCATTCCGGGGCAAATGATGAGTTGCTCCTGGCATTATTCCAGTGCAGCAATGCAGATGCCAAACAAAAACCAATTCCCAAATCCTCCCGGGGCAAATGATGAGTTGCTCCTGGCATTATTCCAGTGCAGCAATGCAGATGCTAAACCAAAACCAATTCCCAAATCCTCTCATGGCAGATGATGATTCGCTCCTGGTACCATATTCCAGTATAGCGATGCTGATGCCAACCCAAATCACAATCAACAAGTCAACTTCAACTCCGACACCGCAGAAAGCGGAGCAAGTCAGAATCCAGTCTCGACACCGCAAGAAGCGGAGCAAGTCAAATTCACCCCTGACACTGCAGAAAGCAGAGCAAGTCAAACAGAGCGTCGACCGTCCAGGTCGTAAAAAGGGCAGTGCAGTGCAGGCTTCCCCAAATCGGGAACCCAAATCGCTCCGGATCAGAGCGTCGAACGTCCAGGTCGTAAAAAGGGCAGTGCAGGCTCCCCACAAATCGGGAACCCAAATCGCTCCGGATCAGAGCGTCGACCGTCTACGTTACAAAAAGGGCAGTGCAGGCTCCCCACAAATCGGAAACCCAAATCGCTCCGGATCAGAGCGTCGACCGTCTATGTCGCAAAAAGGGCAATGCAGGCTCCCCACAAATCAGGAACCCAAATCGCTCCGGATCAGAGCGTCGACCGTCCAGGTCGTAAAAAGGGCAGTGCAGGCTCCCCACAAATCGGGAACCCAAATCGCTCCGGATCAGAGCGTCGACCGTCCAGGCCGTAAAAAGGGCAATGCAGGCTCCCCCAAATCAGGAACCCAAATCGCTCCGGATCAGAGCGTCGACCGTCCAGGTCGTAAAAAGGGCAGTGCAGGCTCCCCACAAATCAGGAACCCAAATCGCTCCGGATCAGAGCGTCGACCGTCCAGGTCGTAAAAAAGGCAGTGCAGGCTCCCCATAAATCGGGAACCCAAATCGCTCCGGATCAGAGCATCGACCGTCTACGTCGCAAAAAGAGCAGTGCAGGCTCCCCACAAATCGGGAAACCCAAATCGCTCCGGATCAGAGTGTCGACCGTCTACGTCGCAAAAAGGGCAGTGCAGGCTCCCCACAAATCGGGAACCCAAATCGCTCCGGATCAGAGCGTCGACTGTCTACGTCGCAAAAAGGGCAGTGCAGGCTCCCCAAATCGGGAACCCAAATCGCTCCAGATCAGAGCGTCGACTGTCTACGTCGCAAAAAGGGCAGTGCAGGCTCCCCCCAAATCGGGAACCCAAATTGCTCCGGATCAGAGCGTCGACCGTCTATGTCGCAAAAAGGGCAGTGCAGGCTCCCCACAAATCGGGAACCCAAATCGCTCCGGATCAGAGCGTCGACCGTCCATGTCGTAAAAAGGGCAGTGTAGGCTTCCTACAAAGCGGGAACCAGATCACTCCGGGCCAGGGAAACGTCTACCACGGACACTCCGTCTCGGAGATGCGTCAAGCATCGACCGTCCATGTCGTAAAAAAGGCAGTGCGTCCAAAAAAGTGGGAACCAAAGCAAGTCGCCTCCACGCAAAAGAAGATCCATCAATTTCATGCACACGACCCACATGTGCAGTGTGCATTCATTGATGGGGAGCAATTTGTTGGGGTAAAAATTTACACCCCGGTTGACCGAGTCAAAGTCAAGGTCAACCCCCAAGCTAGGTGGGCCCAAGCCCAAGTCAAGCGGGCCTATGCCCAAGTCGAGCCCGCGGCCAGCCTCCTCCATGCCAAAATATAGATCATGTAATAAATAATTTTTATGTAATTTTTTATACATGAATGCATGCAAAATGGGCATAAAGCCAATATTTTGTAAGCCCATGGCTTATGTGCAAAAAGAAATGGCACATAAGCCATGGGATGAGCAAAACGCCATTTTATAGAGCACAAGGGGCTATATGTAAATATGTAAGCCTATAAAAGGCAACATGATGATGAATAAAAAAACAACACTTTTCATTCTCTCAAAAACCTAGGGTTTGTACATCTTTCCCTTTTCTGAAGATTTCAAACCTTCTTATTCCTTTTGAATTAAATCAAGAGTTTTACTCTTCCTTTTCCAAAACTAAATAGTTTTTCACCACAAAACCCACGAAGAGGAACTTGGATCTACCATCAGATCTCAAAAAGAAGAGATTTTTAACATCCCACAACACTTGATCTTCAAGATCCTGTCAACAGAGGAGGAAGAAGAAAAACCCCTTTTATCAACCCCAAAACATCTCAGGAGTTTAACTCCACTCTAATTTCTCTTTCGAGAGTTTCTGGGGATAAAAACCCTATTTTCCTCGCCGGCGCCCAAGCGCTCAAGCGCCGAGCGCCCACGTGCCGACACGTGGCGCGCTAGCGCTCGAGCGCAAAGCGCCCACGTGCCGACACGTGGAGCGTTTGCGCTCCTACGCCCTGCGCTCGAGCGCAAAGTGCCCACGTGCCGACACGTGGCGCGCTTGCGCTCTAGCGCACTATGCCCGAGCGCAAAGCGCCCACGTGCCGACACGTGGCGCGCTTGCGCTCGAGCGCCCAGCGTTCATGCGCAAAGCGCCCACGTGGCGCGCTTGCGCCTGAGCGCACAGCACCTAAGCGCACAGCGCTCAAGGCGCTGGCCCCACGCATCCATTGGATGCCTTTTCCCCTCTTTTTATGTACATACATATACATATATATATGTATACATATCTGCACACACACGTACTCCACGACACTGTCCCTGTTAGAAAAAAATTTCTAACGGGACGCTGCCCCGCATCCCGTAGGGGGCTGCTAGCCCCTTGACCCCCAGCTCGCTATCCGGGTAGCGGGACCCCCGTAAAAACTCTGCGTGGCTCCTGACATGTCCAAAAAACCCTTTCAAAACACATCACATGCACACTGCACATTGAGTTCGCATGACCAGTTTAACCCGTCAATCGGAGGTTCCCTCGCTCCAAAGGTGAGGGGTAATTAACGGCAGTTTAGTCCGTGGCTGTCGGAGATTCGGATCCCCACAATCATTAAACCCCGGCCTACCCTAGGCTGGAGGAATCTGTAGTACGCCTGACAAGCGTGCGCGTATTCCCATCTCAATGGGGTGACGAAAAACACCCTACACCCCTACGTCGAGCTCCCCCTTGCGCTCCTAGGGACCCGCGCCCACTTCCCCAACCGCTGTGTCTCCATCTCTCTCCCCACGTCTCACTCTCTATTCTCACTCACTTTCTCCTTTCTCTACCCCTCACTCAGTTTTCTTTTCCTTCTTCTCCTCCCTCATAACTCCACCCCGAGCCTTTCCTCTCTCCCACTTCCTCTGCCGACTCCCATCACCGCGACCATCCACCGGCCACCGCCCCCTCGCACCTCCATCACCGCTGCCTGAGCACCCACCGCCGCTTCCTCCTCCGTCGAAGAGCTCGAGCCCAACTTCCCCTATGCCTCCACTCAACTACCCCACGATCCACCTTCGGCTACCGCAACCCGCCCTAACCTCCGACGTACCCACAACACCCCGGCGAGACCGCACCGCCACCACCTCCTCTCCCATGCGAACCCATCGCCTGCCCTCGAACCCGACCCATCGTTGCCGCGCCTCACCGTCATCGCCTGCATACCCCTTGCGCCCGAGCTCCTCTCCCTTCATCGAACCCAAAACTCATCGCCCTTGCAGCACCTGCTGCCGTCACCATCGTCCCTTTCCTCCTCGACGCCACACCACCTCCAATGAACAAACCCCGCGCCTCAACCTCTAACACCTCGAGCTCCTCATCACCCTCCAGAACCCAACAACTCCACTGTTGCCACCGCCTGCAGCCGCCAAAGACCACCACACCTCCACCACCGGGCTCAACGATCCACCAACACCCCGACGAGCTTAGTGCCACCACCAGCATCTGCTCCACCTCTTGCCACATCGACCTTGCCTCCACGACCAAGCTCCAGCCCACTGCCAAGCCTCCGCCGTACTGCCTCCACCGAGCTCCCCTCATCCCCTAACCTGAGCCCTTGTCGCCATCACCGCCAGCCTCAAACCCCATCGCCAACATCCTCGCTGGTGCCTCACTGCCTCGTCGCCTTTCGCTCCACCATCGCACACCCGAGCTACTAGCTGAGCCCAAGCCCCGAAGTCGCATCGAGCTCAAGCCGAGGCCAAACTTTCCGTGTTGTCGTGTCGTATCTAGTCCGTGCATGCAACGTGCCGTACCAATCATCACCGTTTGCTGCTGTCGTGTCGCCGATCATCGTCGTCAGGCAAGTTTTGGAACTTGCTTATCATGCTAAAAATTTGATATATAAATATAACGTATCATATTTGATTGTACTGAACCGAACCCAAATTCGTGTCTAATATCCCGTAGCAATGTTGTATAAATTTTATAGGATTTTAATCTTGTTTAATCAGTGATTAAAATAGGCATTTCGATTGTTACTTAGATAAATAACCTAGGTGTTCGACACGAAACCCTAAACGAAAACCCTATTTAAAATGGCATAATTTGTGACCAATAAATCCCTTTACTGATAATGAATGTCGTGTAGGGATTTGAGTTAAAATAGCTAGGTTATACCTGTGAAATGTTACCCTAAAAGGCGACGTTAAATCTGGAAATCACCGTGCATATCACGTTGTAAAATTAATAGTAAATTAGATATAACTCGTATCGTGACATGCTTGGGCTCATTACGAAGAAGACTGGATAATCTATAAACCTCTGATAATCTTTACTGAATATTGTTTTGTTATGATGCTGAAAACTGAGTGGGGAATACGACTCTGGACTGCAGTCCAGAGCAGTATTTTCCGATGACACCTGATTTTAGATGTATATACGTCCCTGTAAAATTCTGAGAAAAACGCGGAGTCCTATATCATAGCGTAGATAATCAACTTATCTAAATAATGGTGTTAGTTTCATTCAATTTAAATAATTTTTCCTATTTTAAAAGTATTTTAGATCGTCGACATATCCTGCAGTTTTCTGCAGTGACAGTTTGCACACATTGATATTAAACTGAACATATCTCCCCGAATACAGTGGGTATTATCGATCCGTCTAATACGTTGGAAACCTAACTGTTAAACCTAAATATTATCCAACTGTAGCGTGGCCTAATTATACTCCCAACTGGAAGTAAAACGTGTTACGAAACGGACTTCCGGTTCAAAAATTGGATTTCCAGCAGTAAACACTTAACATGAAATGGCCATAACTAGCGAACCTGAAACCCGATTGATGCGAAACCAATTTTGATAGATAGATAATTAAATATACTGCTTACCCCTTTTATATTGTTTTGCTTAATTCTATACATATAATTTATAGTAAATTTTGCAAGTTATGCGACACTGGCTGCTATATTTTATTTGTATCATGAATAATTGCATTCTCATCATATCATGTTGCGGTATACCCTCATTGAATAGTGGTCATAAAGTATTGATAACCTAGTGATCGTGTACATTACCCCGTGATAGATATTAGTGTTTGGATTGTGGCAAGTACGTTAGTGTTAAAGCGTGAATGAATAAGTGAAGTGGCACGTATTTGTACACAATCGGCGGACCCAGTTAATTTATTGCATTGTCAACGTCTATGGGACAAATATAAGTGTAACTATAACTGAAATGGGACGGTTATGGAGCACTTATATTAGTGTCATAGGTAAGGCGTTAAACACTGTCCATTTATCTTAGGTACCAGTCAAGACATGCTTGATGGAGATCCTGTCTCCATTTCTCGCGTAGACTTGTCATTGACCGACTAGTATTTGGGTTTATGGTCGTTCTTCTCTCTTAAGCCTGGGATCTTCTCTTGAGCCTTGGATGTTTTCCAAAGTGGGATTTTCGGAGATGGGTCTCCTTCTTCCTCCTCTTTGTTGGCCGGATCTTGGAGAACAGGAGAGGTGAGATTTTAAAAGTCTCCCCTTTTTGAGATCTAATGGAAAATCTGAGCTCCCTTTTGTGGGTTTTGTAGTGAAAAACTATTTAGTTTTTAAAAAGGAAGAATAAAACTCTTGATTTAATTCAGAAAAAGGAAGAAGGTCTAGAACCTTGAGGAAGGAAGGAAGCACAAACCTTAGTTTTTTTTAGAGAGAAAAAAAAGATGTCATGGATATTTCATCATGTTTGCCTTTATAGGCTACACACTTTACATATAGCTCCTTGGGCTTTACAAAATGCTATTTTGCTCATCACATAGCTCATGTGCTCATTTCTTTTGCACATAAGCCACGGGCTTTACAAAAATTTGGCTTTATGCCCATTTTTCTTATATTTATTCATAAAATAAAAATAAAAGAAATACACCAAAATTATTTATTACAAAATTTTTATTTTGGCATGGGAAAGGCCGGCCGCTTCATGTTCGGGCTCGACCCGGTCATTGGCCCACTTGACCTGGGTTTGGGCCCACTTGGCTTGAGGTTGACTTTGATTTTGACTTGGTCAACTGGGGTGTAAATTTTTACCCCAACAAATTGCACCCCATCAACAAATGCACACCACATATGTGAGTTGTGTGCATGAAATTGATGGATCTTCTTTCGCGTGGAGGTCGACTCCGTTTTGACGACGTGGAGGTCGATGCTGCCCTTTTTGCGACGTGGACGGTCGGTGCTGCCCTTTTTACGACGTGTACGGTCGGTGCTGCCCTTTTAGCGACTTGGACGGTCGGTTCTGCCCTTTCTGCGACTTGGACGGTCGGTGCTACCCTTTTAACGACTTGGACGGTCAGTTCTGCCCTTTTTGCGACGTGTACGGTCGGTGCTGCCCTTTTAGCGACTTGGACGGTCGGTTCTGCCCTTTTTGCGACTTGGACGGTCGGTTCTGCCCTTTTTGCGACTTGGACGGTCGGTGTTGCCCTTTTAGCGACGTGGACGGTCGGTGCTGCCCTTTTAGCGACGTGGACGGGGTCAGTACTGCCCTTTTTGCGACTTGGACGGTCGGTGCTGCCCTTTTAGCGACGTGGACGGTCGGTTCTGCCCTTTTGGGGACTTAGACGGTCGGTGCTGCCCTTTTAGCGATGTGGACGGTCGGTTCTGCCCTTATTGTGACTTGGACGGTCGATGATGCCCTTTTAGCGACGTGGACGGTCGGTTTCGCCCTTTTTGCGACTTGGACGGTCGGTGTTGCGCTTTTAGCGACGTGGACGGTCGGTGCTGCCCTTTTAGCGACGTGGAAGGTCGGTGCTGCCCTTTTAGCGACATGGACTGTCGGTCCTGCCTTTTTAGCGACGTGGACCGTCGGTTCTGCCCTTTTTGAGACTTGGACGGTCGGTGCTGCCCTTTTTGCGATGTGTACGGTCGGTTTTGCCCTTTTCGCGACTTGGACGGTCAGTGCTGCCTTTTTAGCGACGTGGACAGTCGGTGCTGCCCTTTTAGCGACGTGGACGGTCGGTTCCGCCCTTTTTCCGACTTGGACGGTCGATGCTGCCCTTTTAGCGACGTGGACGGTCGGTGCTGCCCTTTTATCGACGTGGACGGTCGGTTCTGCCCTTTTTGTGACTTGGACGATCGGTGCTGCCCTTTTAGCGACATGGATGGTCGGTACTGCCCTTTTAGCGACATGGATGGTCGGTGCTTTGATTTGACTTGCTCTGCTTTCTGCGGTGTCGGGATTTGACTTGTTTCCGAGGTGGAGCATGATTCCTCCAGGGAGGTTGTTGTTTTTCTTGCTAACTTGATATGATTTGGGTTGACATCAGCACCGCTACACTGGAATATGGTACCAGAAGTGAATCATCATTTGCTATGAGAGGATTTGGGGATTTTGGTTTTGGTTTGGCATCAGCACCGCTATACTGGAATATGATACCAGGAGGGAATCATCATTTGCCGTGAGGGGACTTGGAGTTTGGATCTTGTTTGGCATCAGCATTGTTGCACTGGAATAATGTCAGGAGCAACTCATCATTTGCCCCGGGAGGACTTGGCATTTGGGTTTTTGGTCGGCATCAGCACCGCTAACACTGAAGCGAAATGCCAGGAGTAACTCATCATTTGCCGTTGCCCATTGGGGAGCGATGGCTCAGGAGACAGGTTTAGATCCCTATCACCTAAGGCTTTTCAATTTTATGAGCTGTAAGGGTCTCATAAAAGCATTTTCTCCCTACGAGTCGAGAGGATCTTGCAGATATATGTTCTCCTTAGGAATCGTGAGGATTCCTAAGTGTGTTGCTCCTTTGTGAGTCGTAAGGATCTCACGCAGGGATTTTCTCCTCACAGGGTCGAGAGGAATTTGCGGGTGTATTTTATCTCTTTTCATGAGTTTGCGCCCTTTCGGGTTTTCACAAACTCGCCGGCAGTCCTGCTGTTTTTACTCACGGAGCCCTTTCGGGTTTTCATCCGTGCCCGTTTTGCTTGTGGACTTACCCTTTTTTTATTAGGCCGGTGGAACTTTAAATGTAGTCTCGCCGGTAGGACTTTGGGAGAGATAAGGGTCGTTTACGCCCGTAGATTGTATACGGTTTTGCAGGATGTATGATCCAGACCGTAGGGCCGGTGTGCTCAATTCGCCAGCGACTTGGAGCATTCACGCGTAGTATTTCTTGAGATATCGGTCATTGATGGGTGGCATGGGCCTTTCTCCCTCGGCATTTATTAGTTGGTAGGATCCTCCATCGAACACTTTCTCGATGACGTACGGTCCTTCCCAGTTTGGCTCGAATTTTCCCTTGGCATGTCGATTAGGGATGATCAGTCTTTTGAGGACCAACACTAATTCGCCATTCTTGAAAGCGCGAAAACGAGTCATCTTGTCATAGGCCCGTGACATTTGGGCTCGGTACAGCTCCAGATTTTGCTGTACTGCTAGCCTCTTTTCTTCGAGGGAGTCGAGCTCATCGAGCCGAAGGAGCACGTTTTCCTCCACCGTCAACTTGTGCTGAACGGCCATTCTTAAGCTTGGAACTTCGACTTCGAGGGGGAGGACCGCCTCCACTCCGAAGAGCAATGAGTATGGAGAGGATTGAGTTGGAGTGCGGTGTGTGGTACGATATGCCCACAATGCCTCGTGAAGTTTGAGATTCCAGTTTCTCTGGTTGGCTGAAGCATTTTTCCTCAGGAGCTTGCATAGAGTTTTATTGAAGGCTTCGGCTAGCCCATTGGCCCTTGGATTATAGATGGAGGAATATCTCCAGTCTATCTTGTTCTGAGTAGCGAACCTTGAGACTTTGAAGCTCTTAAAAGAAGGCCCATTTTCAGAAATGATTCTTCTTGGTGTACCGAAGCGTTATAGAATATTATGCTGGAAGAACGTCAGAATATTTTCTGTCTTGGCTTCTTTTAGCGAGACAGCTTCAGCCCATCTGGAGAAATAGTCAGTTGCGGCCAATATGAACCGGTGGCCTTTGGATGACGGAGGATCGATTAGGCCAACAATGTCGGTGCCCCAAACTTCAAAAGGCCACGTCGCCACCGTAGGATGCAACGGATTGGGATGCTTGTGAATGAAATCACCGTGAATTTGGCAGATATGACATTTCTTTGCATGCTCTCCGCAATCCCGTATCATGGTGGGCCAGTAATACCCAAGCCGTTTAATTTGAAGTCGCATCTTGGGGACAGATTGGTGAGCACCGCAAACGCCCGAGTGAACTTCTTTCATGACTTTTTGGGCTTCGGCCAATGACAGATGTTGGGGTAAAAATTTACACCCCCGTTGACCGAGTCAAAGTCAAGGTCAACCCCAAGCCCAGGTCAAGCGGGCCCATGCCCAAGTCGAGCCCGCGGCCAGCCTCCTCCGTGCTAAAATATAGATCATGTAATAAATAATTTTTATGTAATTTTTTATACATGAATGTATGTAAAATGGGCATAAAGCCAAATTTTTGTAAGCCCATGGCTTATATACAAAAATGAAATGGCACATGAGCCATGGGATAGGCAAAAATGCCATTTTGTGAAGCCCAAAGGGCTATATGTAAATATGTAAGCCTATAAAAGGCAACATGATGATGGATAAAGAATACTTTTTCATTCTCACAAAAAAACCTAGGGTTTGTATCTCTTTCCCTTCTCTGAAGGTCTCAAACCTTCTTCTTTCATTTGAATTAAATCAAGAGTTTAATCTTCCTTTTCAAAAACAAAATAGTTTTTCACCATGAAACCCACAAAGGGGAACTTGGATCTGTCATCAGTTCTCAAAAAGGAGAGATTTTGAGATCTCACATCTCTTGATCTTCAAGATCCAGTTAACAGAGGAGGAAGAAGAAGAACCCCTTCCATTAACCCTAAAAACACACTCAGGAGTCCAACTCCTCTTTGATTTCTCTTTCGAGAAATCTTTTTTTTAGGCTAAAAGCCTCTTTTTCTCACCGGCGCTCTTGCGCTCGAGCGCAGAGCGCCCGCGTGCCGACACGTGGCGCGCTTGCGCGCAAGCGCTCAGCGCTCGAGCGCAAAGCGCCCACGTGCCGATACGTGGCGTGCGCGCTCGAGCGCAAGTCGCCCCCGTGCCGACACGTGGCGCGCTTGAGCTCAAACGCAAGCGCTCGAGCGCAAGTCGCCCCCGTGCCGACACGTGGCGCGCTTGCGCTCAAACGCAACCGCTCGAGCGCAAGTCGCCCCCGTGCCGACACGTGGCGCGCTTGCGCTCCAGCGCAACCGCTCGAGCGCAAGTCGCCCCCGTGCCGACACGTGGCGCGCTTGCGCTCCAGCGCAGAGCGCCCACGTGCCGACACGTGGCACGCTTACGCTCAAGCGCCCAACGCTCAAGCGCACAGTGCCCACGTGCCGACACGTGGCACTCTAGCGCCTGAGCGCACAGCACCTAGGCGCACAGCGCCCAAGGTGCTGCCCCACGCATCCTTTGGATGTCTTTTCCCCCTCTTTCTTTTGTATATATATATACATGTATATATACATATATATATATATATGTACATATGCATACATATTTACACACACACATACTCCACGACACTGTCCCTGTTAGAAAAAAAATTTCTAACGGGGCGCTGCCCCACACCCCGCAAGGGGGCTGCTAGCCCCCTTGACCCCAGCCCGCTATCCGGGTAGCGGGACCCCCGTAAAAACTCTGCGTGGCTCCCGATATATCCAAAACCCTCCTTTCAAAACACAACATACGTACACTGCACATTGAGTTCGCATGACCAGTTTAACCCGTTAATCGGAGGTTCTCTCGCCCCAAAGGCGAGGGGTAATTAACGGCAGCTTAGTCTGCGGCTGCCGGAGATTCGGATCCCCACAATCAATAAACCCCCGCCTACCCTAGGCAGGGGGAATCTGTAGTACGCCTGACAAGCGCGCGCGTATTCCCATCTCAATGGGGTGACGAAAAACACCCTACAGATTCTGGCACGCCCGGTGGGACCAATCTCTCCTCCCATATTTCGGGTTAAGCGTTCATACGAACTCAATCAATATACATACCTGTATTTATACTAAAAATAATGCTTTTTCATGCAGATTTTCAAGCAATCACCTTCCGACGATGTCTTCGATGATGAACTCAGCTCCCGTCTCCTACACGATGAGGATAGACTCTAGGACGGTCCTTCCGGCCAGTCTCAGGAGAAAATGGGAGGAGCCGCTGCTACCATTCGGCTCTATTGTGTTCATGCCAGTTGGCGCCATCCCAGCTCCTCAAGCCCCGGTGGCAGACAAACCGGTCTCGAAAGGCAGGAGACCAAATGTGGTGATCTCAAGGGCGCCCCAACCCAAACGCAAGTCGATGTCTGAACGACTTTCCTTGGTCCCAGCTGGGGGCAAGGTCATCAACACCAACAAAGCTACGACGCGTCTTGCGCAAGCCCCAGCGGTGCCTCTGACAACTGCTCGATCGGGTGTCTTCTCTAAGATCCCCGCTGATCAACTCACCATGGCTTCCCGGGTAGCGGATACCCGCCAAGCCTTCAAAATCGAGAAGCTGAGGAAGAAAAGGCTCAGATATAAAGCCAACAAAAGGGCTAGGGCTCCTGCCAGGCTGAACCTCATGATGTTCGAAGAACAGGGTTACCCCGCCGAATATGAGGAAATGGCTGGGTATATGGTCCACACTGTCTACATGGTGGGCACGCACAGCAAGAGCAAGGACGGGGCTACCACATCTCAAACCCAATCTGGCTTGAATGTGGTGGCCGCTTCCCAAGAACAGTCGCCTCTGCTGGGTGATGAAGACCCTCTCGATGAGGATGATAGGCAGAAAGACCCTTCGGTCCATGAGAAGTCAGGCTCGGAAAGCGAAGAAGAGCTGGCTTTTCGCCCCAGGACCGCGGAGCAAGAGCTGCTTCAAGAGCTCCGAAAGCAGCTCAGAAACAAAGACAAGGAGATGGCCAAACTCTACTCCAAAATCGACGACTTGACGAATGTCGTGATGCAGCTCACAGCCCGACTTGCCTCTCAGCCGCCCAATCAAGCGGAGGGCTCTGCTCGTGAACCGGGAAGTGGTGTCCCAAAGCAGCCGACGCCTATTCCCTCAAATCCAAAAGTGGGCGAACCGCATGCAAATCAGTCGCATCCTATCTCGGGAAATGTCTTGGCTACCGATGACAGTAGCCCGCTAACTCAAGATCAAATCATGGATTTGGTTGCCAGCAAAGTCAAAACACTGGTGGCCAAAGCTGAAGCGCAAAAAGATGTTAGCAGTAGCGGGAGACTATATCCTGCTCAATATGATCTGGTAGAATTTCCTAGCGGCTATGTCATCCCCAAATTCGGAAGATTCGATGGGACGGGAAATGCGAATCAACACATCGCCCACTTCAAAGCCTCATGCGGGAACACTGGGGGCAACGATGCGCTTCTCCTCCGCCAGTTCGTTAATAGCTTGACCGATGTTGCTTTCGACTGGTACGCGAGCATACCGGATGGCTCCGTCACAACTTTTGTCCAAATGGAGTCTCTGTTTCGGCAGAGGTTCATGAGCGTCAGCGATAAGATTACCATTGCCGAGCTCGTAAGGACCAAGCCCAAGAGCGACGAAAGCAACACGGATTTTATAACCCGATGGCGCAATCTCTCCGTCAAATGCGAACCGCCGATAGAGCAGGACCAATCTGTCAGTCTCCTCGTCGGAAATCTCAACAATTGGATGGCCCCGTTTTTATGCACCGCGGGTCTCAAAACATTCCAAGAGCTGACCAGGAAAGTCCAGATGCTGGAGCGCTCAAAACAGGAGTCCTCCTCGGATTCTCAAAATAACAATAGGTCCTGGAGAAACCGAAAGGACGATAATCGCAAAGGCGGAAACTCCGATGATTCTGGATCTTTCAACATTTCGGCTAACCGAAATAAGCAAGGGATGAGCGAGCCTAACGCCAACCAGCCTCGGAAGCCAGTGTTCGGAGAAGGAGGAGAATCTCCACTGAAAGAGAAGCTGGATAAGGTCTATTCCTTCAGAAGGGAAAAAATCCGTAAAATATTCAAAGACGCCCTGAAGAACGGTCTACAACTGCCAGAGTCAAAAAGACCGCAGGAAGCGAATAGGACCGACGACCCCAAATACTGCCCCTATCACAAAGTGATAGGTCATGCCATTGAGGACTGCTTCATCTTCAAAGATTGGGTCGAAAAGCAATACAAGGCAGGAGAGATAGAACTGTCCAAAGGCGTGTTAGTAAACAGTCAAGATGCGACCGCCAATTTCATACAAACGGAGACTGAAGTTCTTCGTGAAACGGATTCTCTCAGACATCTGCCTTTCTCTGAAAACAATTGACCACCACGTCATTAAACTGGGAACAATCAACCTCTAAGTCGTTAAACTGGGAATGTAAAAATATACATATATATATATATGTAAATAAAAAAATGTGTAAATAAAAGAAAAATAGAGAAAAGCCGAAATGATGGGGCAACTCGCAATAAAAATCAGCGAGTAAAATAAAGATGAAAATACAGCCGAAATGATGGGGCAACCGCGAATAAAAGCCGAAATGATAGGGCAATCGCGATCTTCGCGATAAGAAAAGCTGAAAGGATAGAGCAATCGCGGTAAAACAAAAACAAAAAAAAACACAAACAAAAATCCAATTTTTCAAAATTCCCTCGGCCCTACGGTTAGTCCCCAAATTGACTACCGTATACAATCCACGGGCTCAAATAATTCTCATCATACCTATGATAGACCTCTAAGTCTTTAAACTGGAAACAAATGACCTCCAAGTCGTTAAACTGGAAACAGATGACCTCTAAGTCTTTAAACTGGAAACAGATGACCACGATATCGTTAAACTGGAAACAGATGACCTCCAAGTCGTTAAACTGGAAACAGATGACCTCTAAGTCTTTAAACTGGAAACAGATGACCACTATGTCGTTAAACTGGAAACAGATGACCTCCAAGTCGTTAAACTGGAAACAGAGGACCTCCAAGTCGTTAAACTGGAAACAGACGACCACCAAGTCGTTAAACTGGAAACAGAGGACCACCAAGTCGTTAAACTGGAAATAGATGACCGCCAAGTCGTTAAACTGGAAACAGATGACCGCCAAGTCGTTAAACTGGAAACAGATGACCGCCACGTCGTTAAACAGGAAACAGATGACCGCTAAGTCTTTAAACTGGAAACAGATGACCACCACGTCGTTAAACTGGAAACAGATGACCTCCAAGTCGTTAAACTGGAAACAGATGACCTCCAAGTCGTTAAACTGGAGACAGTAGACCTCTAAGTCGTTAAACTGGAGACAGTAGATCTCTAAGTCTTTAAACTGGAAATAGTAGACCTCTAAGTCGTTAAACTAGAAACAGATGACCACCACGTCGTTAAACTGGAAACAGATGACCTCTAAGTCGTTAAACTGGAAACAGTCGACCTCTAAGTCATTAAACTGGGAACGAGGGAAATCCACTCATGTGTCCTCACGATACATGAGGAGAACAAACCTTTGTGGGATCCTTACGAGTCACAAAGGAAAAACACACTTAGGAGTCCTCACGACTCCTAAGGAGAAAATACACCTGCGGGATCCTTACGACTCGCAGGGAGAAAATGCCTTTATGGGACCCTCACGGCCCATAAAATTGGAAAGCCTTAGGTGATAGGGATCTAAACCTATCTCCTAAGCCATCGCTTCCCAACCCCCAAGTAGCGAATGATGAGTCACTCCTGGTACCATATTCCAGTACAGCGATGCAGACGCCAACCAAATTCCAAATCCCATACCCCGGCGGCGAATGATGAGTCGCTCCTGGTACCATATTCCAGTGCAGCGACGCAGACGCCAACAAAGTCCCAAAATTTTTTATGGCCCTACGGTCTGGATCATACATCCTGCAAAACCGTATACAATCCACGGGCGTAAAACAATCCCAATCTCGCCAAAAATAATAAAAGAAAAAGAAAAAAAAAAGAAGGTATGTCCACAAGCAAAATGGGCACGGATGAAAACCCGAAAGGGCTCCGTGAGTAAAAACAGCAGGACTGCCGGCGAGTTTGTGAAAACCCGAAAGGGCGCAAACTCGTGAAAAAGAGATAAAATGCACTCACAAGGTCCTCTCGACTTTGTGAGGAGAAAATTCCTGCGTGAGATCCTTACGACTCACAAAGAAGCAACACACTTGGGAGTCCCCACGACTCCCAAGGAGAAAATACACTTACGGGATCCTTACGACCCGTAGGGAGAAAATGCTTTGTGAGATCCTTACGGCTCACAAAATTGAAAAGTCTTAGGTGATAGGGACCTAAAACCTGTCTCCTAAGCCATCGTTTCCTAATAAGCAAACGCAAATGATGATTCGCTCCTGGTACCATATTCCAGTGTAGCGATACTGATGCCAAACAAAAAAAAATTAAAAAAACCAATTCCCAAATCCTCTCATGACAAATGATGATTCGCTCCTGGTACCATATTCCAGTGTAGCGATACTGATGTCAACCCAAATCAAACCAAACCAACAACCTCTACGGCGGAATCATGCACCGTCCCAGAATTCACCCCGTGTCGAAATCATGCTTCACCTCGGGATATCTACCTTCCCAGCCGGAATTATGCTCCGTCTCGGAATTAAATCAACCAACAAGCTCTGTGTCGGAATTATGCTTCATCTCAGAATGCACCCCGTGTCGAAATGATGCTTCGCCTCGGTGTACCTGCCTTCCCTGTCGAAATTATGTTTCGCCTCGGGATCAAGTCAACCAACAAGCTCTGCGCCGGAATCATGCTCCGTCTCAGAATGTACCCCGTGTCGAAATCATGCTTCGCCTTGGAGTATATGCCTTCCCGTCGGAATTATGCTTCTCCTGGGAATCAACCTCTGCATCGAAATTATACTTCGGTCAGAATATCTGCCGCCCTTCGGAACGATGCTCCGAACCTTGGAATTATGCTCCGCCCTTCGGAATGATGCTCCGAATCCTTGGAATCATGCTCCGCTCTTCGGAATGATGCTCCGAATCCTGGAATTATGCTCCGCTCTTCGGAAAGATGCTCCGAACTCTAGAATCATGCTCCGCCCTTCGGAATGATGCTCCGAATCTTGGAATTATGCTCCGCTCTTCGGAAAGATGCTCCGAACTCTGGAATCATGCTCCGGCCTTCGGAACGATGCTCCGAACCTTAGAATTATGCTCCGCTCTTCGGAATGATGCTCCGAACCCTGGAATTATGCTCCGCTCCTCGAAAAGATGCTCCGAACTCTGGAATCATGCTCCGCCCTTCGGAATGATGCTCCGAATCTTGGAATTATGCTCCGCTCTTCGGAAAGATGCTCCGAACTCTGGAATCATGCTCCGATCCTCGGAACGATGCTCCGATCCTCGGAACGATGCTCCGAACTTTGGAATTATGCTCCGCTCATCGGAATGATGCTCCGATCTCTGGAATTATGCTCCGCCCATCGGAACGATGCTCCGATCTCTGGAATTATGCTCCGCTCTTCGGAAAGATGCTCCGAACTCTGGAATCATGCTCCGCTCTTTGGAATGATACTCCGAATCCTGGAATTATGCTCCGCTCTTCGGAATGATGCTCCGATCCCCGGAATCATGCTCCGATCTTCGGAATGATGCTCCGACCCTGGAATTATGCTCCGCAAATCGGAATTATGCTCCAACTCTTCGGAATGATGCTCTGACCCTGGAATTATGCTCTGCTCTTCGGAATGATGCTCCGATCCTTGGAATCATGCTCCACTCTTTGGAATGATGCTCCGAACCCTGGAATCATGCTCCACTCATCGGAATGATGCTCCGATCCCTGGAATTATGCTCCACAAATCGGAATGATGCTCCGATCCACGAGAATCATGCTCCCCGAGGGATACTCCGACCTTGAAATTATGCTCCGCGAATCAGAATGATGCTCCAATCCCCGGGAATCATGCTCCCCGGGATGATGCTTCGCCTCCGGAATGATGTTCCACCTCGAAGTTCAGCTTCAAGATCCATCAATTTCATGCACACAACTCAAATGTGCGGTGTGCATTTATTGATGGGGGGCACTTTGTTGGGGTAAAAATTTACACCCCCGTTGACCGAGTCAAAGTCAAGGTCAACCCCAAGCCCAGGTCAAGCGGGCCCAAGCCCAGGTCAAGCGGGCCCATGCCCAAGTCGAGCCCGCGGCCAGCCTCCTCCATGCTAAAATATAGATCATGTAATAAATAATTTTTATGTAATTTTTTATACATGAATCTATGTAAAATGGGCATAAAGCCAAATTTTTGTAAGCCCATGGCTTATGTGCAAAAATGAAATGGCACATGAGCCATGGGATAGGCAAAAATGCCATTTTGTGAAGCCCAAGGGGCTATATGTAAATATGTAAGCCTATAAAAGGCAACATGATGATGGATAAAGAATACTTTTTCATTCTCACAAAAAAACCTAGGGTTTGTATCTCTTTCCCTTCTCTGAAGGTCTCAAACCTTCTTCTTTCATTTGAATTAAATCAAGAGTTTTACTCTTCCTTTTCAGAAACAAAATAGTTTTTCACCACGAAACCCACAAAGGGGAACTTGGATCTGTCATCAGTTCTCAAAAAGGAGAGATTTTGATATCTCACATCTCTTGATCTTCAAGATCCAGTTAACAGAGGAGGAAGAAGAAGAACCCCTTCCATTAACCCCAAAAACACACTCAGGAGTCCAACTCCTCTCTGATTTCTCTTTCGAGAAATCTTTTTTTTAGGCTAAAAGCCTCTTTTTCTCGCCGGCGCTCTTGCGCTCGAGCGCAGAGCGCCCGCGTGCCGACACGTTGCGCGCTTGCGCTCAAGCGCTCAGCGCTCGAGCGCAAAGCGCCCACGTGCCGACACGTGGCGCGCTTGCGCTCCAGCGCAAGCGCTCGAGCGCAAGTCGCCCCGGTGCCGACACGTGGCGCGCTTGCACTCAAGCGCAAGCGCTCGAGCGCAAGTCGCCCCCGTGCCGACACGTGGCGCGCTTGCGCTCAAACGCAAGCGCTCGAGCACAAGTCGCCCCGGTGCCGACACATGGCGCGCTTGCGCTCAAACGCAAGCGCTCGAGCGCAAGTCGCCCCGGTGCCAACACGTGGCGCGCTTGCGCTCCAGCGCAAGCGCTCGAGCGCAAGTCGCCCCCGTGCCGACACGTGGCGCGCTTGCGCTCCAGCGCAGAGCGCCCACGTGCCGACACGTGGCACGCTTGCGCTCAAGCGCCCAGCGCTCAAGCGCAGAGCGCCCACGTGCCGACACGTGGCACTCTAGCGCCTGAGCGCACAGCGCCCAAGGTGCTGCCCCACGCATCCTTTGGATGTCTTTTCCCCCTCTTTCTTTTGTATATATATACATGTATACATACATACATATATATATATACATATGCATACATATTTACACACACACATACTCCACGACACTGTCCCTGTTAGAAAAAAAATTTTGAAAGGGGGTTTTGGATATATCGGGGAGCGCCCACGTGTCAGTACGTGGGCGCTTTGTGCTCGAGCGCAGTGCGCCTGAGCGCAAGCGCGCCACGTGTCGGCACGTGGGCGCTTTGCGCTCGAGCGCTGGGCGCTGGCGAGACAAAGGGGCTTTTAGTCCCAGAACCAGAAGCTATGCTTCAGAAAAGAAATATTTATTATATATATATATGTAAATATATGGAGTTAAACTCCTAAAATGTTTTGGTTGATGAAAGGGGTTCTTCCTCTTCCTCCTCTGTTGGCTGGATCTTGATGATCAAGAGATGTGAGATCTAAAAATCTCTCCTTTCTGAGATCTAATGGTAGATCCAAGTTTCTCTTTGTGGGTTTTGTGGTGGAAGACTTCTTAGTTTTTGAAAAGAAAGAGTAAAACTCTTGATTTAATTCAAAAGAAATGAGAAGGTTTAGAACCTTGGAGAAGGAGCAGGAGGCACAAAAGATCTCAAATCTAAAATTTTTGTGGAGAGAATGAAAAGTGTTCTTATTCATCATCATGTTGCCTTTTATAGGCTTACATATTTGCATATAGCCCTTGGGCTTCACAAGATGGCATTTTGCCCATCCCATGGCTTATGTGCCATTTCTTTTTTGCACATAAGCCATGGGCTTACAAAATATTGGCTTTATGCCCATTTTGCATACATTCATGCATAAAAAATTACATAAAAATTATTTATTACATGATTTTGTTGTTGGCATGGGGAGGCTGGCCGCGGGCTCGACTTGGGTATGGGCCCGCTGGACCTGGGCTTGGGCCCACCTGGCTTGGGGTTGACCTTGACTTTGACTCGGTCAACCGGGGTGTAAATTTTTACCCCAACAAATTGCCCCCCATCAATAAATGCACACCATATTTGTGGGTCGTGTGCATGAAATTGATGGATCATCTTTCACGTGGAGGCGACTTGCTTTGGTTCCCACTTTTTGGGATGCACTGCCCTTTTTACGACGTGGACGGTCGACGCTTGACACGTCTCCGAGACGGAGTGTCCGTGGTAGACGTTTCACTGGCCCGGAGCGATCTGGTTCCTGCTTTGTAGGAAGCCTGCACTGCCATTTTTACGGCGTGGACGGTCGACGCTTGACGCGTCTCCGAGACGGAGTGTCCGTGGTAGACGTTTCCCTGACCCGGAGTGATTTGGTTCTCGATTTGTAGGGAGCCTGCACTGCCCGTTTTGCGACATGGACGGTCGACGCTCTGATCCGGAGCGATTTGGTAGACGTGCCCCCGGCACGGAGTGTCGCTGGTCGACGTTTCCCCGAGGCGGAGTGTCGTTGTTCGACTTTTCCCCGGCGCGGAGTGTCGGGTTGACTTTTCCCCTGCACGGAGTGTCGCTGATGGACTTTTTCTCGGCGCGGAGTGTCGGGTTGACTTTTCCCCGGCACGGAGTGTCGCTGGACTTTTCCCCGGCATGGAGTGTCGTGGGTTGACTTTTCCCCGGCACGGAGTGTCGCTGGTTGACTTTTCCCCGTCACGGAGTGTCGCTGATGGACTTTTCCCCGGCGCGGAGTGTCGGGTTGACTTTTCCCCGGCACGGAGTGTCGCTGATGGACTTTTCCCCGGTGCGGAGTGTCGGGTTGACTTTTCCCCGGCACGGAGTGTCGCTGATGGACTTTTCCCCGGCGCGGAGTGTCGGGTTGACTTTTCCACGGTATGGAGTGTCGCTGATGGACTTTTCCCCGGCGCGGAGTGTCGCTGGTTGACTTTTCCCCGGCACGGAGTGTCGGGTTGACTTTTCCCCGGCACGGAGTCTCGCTGATGGAGTTTTCCCCGGTGCGGAGTGTCACTGGTTGACTTTTCCCCGGCATGGAGTGTCGCTGATCGACTTTTCCCCAGCGCGGAGTGTCGGGTTGATTTGATTCCGAGGCGGAGCATAATTCCGGCAGGGAAGGTAGATATCCCGAGACGAAGAATGATTTCGACACGGGGTAAATTCTGGGACGGAGCATGATTCCGCCATAGAGGTCGTTGGGTTGATTTGATTTGGGTTGACTTCAGCATCGCTACACTGGAATATGGTACCAGGAGCGAATCATCATCTGTCTTGAGAGGATTTAGGAAATTTTTTTTTTTTGGCATCTGCATTGCTGCACTGGAATAATGCCAGGAGCAACTCATCATTTGCCCCGAGAGGATTTGGGAATGGGTTTTTTTTGTTTGGCATCTGCATTGCTGCACTGGAATAATGCCAGGAGCAACTCATCATTTGCCCCGAGAGGATTTGGGGAATTTTTTTGGCGGTATCTGCATTGCTGCACTGGAATGATGCCAGGAGCAACTCATCATTTGCCCCAAGAGGATTTGGGAATTGGTTTTTGCTTGGCATCAGTATCGCTACACTGGAATATGGTACCAGGAGCGAATCATCATTTGCGTTTGCTTATTAGGAAACAATGGCTTAGGAGACAGGTTTTAGGTCCCTTTCGCCTAAGACTTTTCAATTTTATGGGCCGTAGGGGTCCCATAAAAGCATTTTCTCCCTACGAGTCGAAAGGATCTCATAAGTGTATTTTCTCCTTAGGAGTCGTGGGGACTCCTAAGGGTGTTGCTCCTTTGTGAGTCGTAAGGATCTCACGCGAGAATTTTCTCCTCGCCAAGTCGAGAGGACTTTGCGAGTGCATTTCATCTCTTTTTTTACGAGTTTGCGCCATTTCGGGTTTTCACAAACTCGCCGGCAGTCCTGCTGTTTTTACTCACGGAGCCCTTTCGGGTTTTCATCCGTGCCCATTTCGCTTGTGGACATACCTTCTTTTTTTTCTTCTTCTCTTTTTCTTCTGTTTTTTTTTTAAATCTTCCCTGCCGGTGGGACTTTGAATGTGGTCTCGCCGGTAGGACTTGGAAGAGATTGGGATCGTTTTACGCCCGTGGATTATATACGGTTTTACAGGATGTATGATCCAGATCGTAGGGCCAAAAACATTTCGGGACTTTGTTGGCGTCTGCATCGCTGCACTGGAATATGGTACCAGGAGCGACTCATCATTCGCCGCCGGGGTATGGGATTTGGAATTTGGTTGGCGTCTGCATCGCTGCACTGGAATATGGTACCATGAGCGACTCATCATTCGCCACTTGGGGGTTGGGAAGCGATGGCTTAGGAGATAGGTTTAGATCCCTATCACCTAAGGCTTTCCAATTTTATGGGCCGTGAGGGTCCCATAAAGGCATTTTCTCCCTGCGAGTCGTAAGGATCCCGCAGGTGTATTTTCTCCTTAGGAGTCGTGAGGACTCCTAAGTGTGTTTTTCCTTTGTGACTCGTAAGGATCCCACAAAGGTTTGTTCTCCTCATGTATCGTGAGGACACATGAGTGGATTTCCCTCGTTCCCAGTTTAATGACTTAGATGTCGACTGTTTCCAGTTTAACGACTTAGAGGTCATCTGTTTCCAG
Source organism: Agapanthus africanus (assembly GCA_030015575.1). Lineage (NCBI taxonomy): Eukaryota > Viridiplantae > Streptophyta > Magnoliopsida > Asparagales > Amaryllidaceae > Agapanthus > Agapanthus africanus. Next base: position 58,460,705 of record CM057342.1, on the reverse strand, counting down.
TTTAACGACGTGGTGGTCATCTGTTTCCAGTTTAACGACTTAGAGGTCTACTGTTTCCAGTTTAAAGACTTGGAGGTCATCTGTTTCCAGTTTAACGACTTGGAGGTCCTCTGTTTCCAGTTTAACGACTTGGTGGTCGTCTGTTTCCAGTTTAACGACTTGGAGGTCGTCTGTTTCCAGTTTAACGACTTGGTGGTCGTCTGTTTCCAGTTTAACGACTTGGAGGTCATCTGTTTCCAGTTTAACGACATAGTGGTCATCTGTTTCCAGTTTAACGACTTGGAGGTCATCTGTTTCCAGTTTAAAGACTTAGAGGTCTATCATAGGTATGATGAGAATTATTTGAGCCCGTGGATTGTATACGGTAGTCAATTTGGGGACTAACCGTAGGGCCGAGGGAATTTTGAAAATTTGGATTTTTGTTTGTGTTTTTTTTTTTCGTTTTTGTTTTACCGCGATTGCTCTATCCTTTCAGCTTTTCTTATCGCGAAGATCGCGATTGCCCTATCATTTCTGCTTTTATTCACGGTTGCCCCATCATTTCGGCTTTATTTTCATTTTTATTTTACTCGCTGATTTTTATTGCGAGTTGCTCCATCATTTCGGCTTTTCTCTATTTTACTTTTATTTACACATTTTTTTTATTTACATATATATATATATATATATATATATATGTATATTTTTACATTCCCAGTTTAACGACTTAGAGGTCGATTGTTCCCAGTTTAATGACGTGGTGGTCAGCTGTTCCCAGTTTAACGACGTGGTGGTCCTTTTTGCTTATCCCAGCTCCTTGAACTTTGATCTTGGCGGAGCTGTGTTGATGACCCATCTCTGTGGCTTGCCGATACATCCGAAGATTGTGAGGTTTTTCCAAGGTTATATTGGTCCTCTGCCCAATCTTTGAAAATATAGCAGTCTTCGATGGTATGACCCACCACTCTATGATATGGGCAGTATATGGGATTGCCGGTCATGTTCATTTCCTGTGGCCTCTTTGGAACAGGCAGTTGCAGACCGCTGTTCAGGGCGTCCATGAATATTTTGCGGACTTCATCCCTCCTGAAGGAGTATACCTTCTTCTTTCCCTCCATTAGAGTAGGTGCCTTTACTGATGCTGGTCCTCGAGGCACATGTCTGGGAGGATTAGGTTCCCGAAAGGTTTCGGTCTCCATTTGCATGAAATCGGAAATCGTAGCTTGACTGTTTGCTAACACACCTTTAGACAGTTCTATCTCTCCCATCTTGTATTGCCTTTCGACCCAATCTTTGAAGACGAAACAGTCCTCAATGGTATGACCTATCACCCTGTGATAGGGGCAATATTTTGGGTCGTCGGTCATATTCTCTTCTTGCGGTCTCTTTGATTCTGGCAGTTGTAGACCATTTCTTAGGGCGTCCCTGAATATCTTGTGGACATTTTCCCTCTTGAAGGAATAGACCTTTTCCAGCTTCTCTTTCAGAGGCGATTCCCCCCCGGTGTATGTATCGGAGGGACTGGAGGCTGATTGTGGCCGTTTTTCGCGAAGGCGCTCCGCTTTTAGGTTGAAAGGGATATCAGTTGGCTGCCCCCGGGTATCAATCCCTAGCTCATGAGCCAAAATTTGATTCTGTTGTAATTGCAATCGGGCGACTTGGGTCACGAGATCTGCCACGACGTTTGCCAGCTCGTCGACTTTGGAATAGACCTCGGCCATCTTCTCATCCCTGTCCTGAAATTGCCTTTGGAGCCAGTGGAATAATGCTTGTTCTGTAGTTCCGGCTATGACAACCGGGTAATCATTATTGCCTGAGCTCAATTCCGTAGGAACCACGGGCTCCTCTGGCTTATCGGCCTGAGCGGGCTCTTCATCATTTAGATCGAGCCGATGCTGAGTAGCGTCAACCATATCATCACCATGGCTGTGAAGAAGAGAAGGGTTCGTTTCTTCATGTCCGGCCATGTAGACAGTGTGGATAACACACTCAGCCATTCTTTCATCACTGGCAGCTGGTTTCGCGGAGCGGTCCGGGCTTTGGAAATTCATAAATTTTAACATGGCCAGAACCCTAGCCCTTTTGTTGGCTCTATATCTGAGCCGCTTCTGCCTCAGCTTCTCTGCCTTAAGCGCTTGGCAGGCTTCTGCTCTTCGGGAAGCCGCCATAGGCCGAGTGATGGGGATGCTTAAGAAGACACCCAATCGAGCAGTTGTCGGAGGCGTCGCTGGAGATTGCTCAAGACGCGTTGTAGCTTTGTTGGTGTTGATGGCCTTGCCCCTAGCTGAGGCCAAGGAAAGTCGTTCAGACACCGACTTGCGTTTGGGTTGGGGCGCCCTCGAGATCACCATATTTGGTCTCCTGCCTTTCGAGACCGGTTTGTCTGCCACCGGGGCTTGAGGAGCCGGGATGGCGCCAATAGGCATGAACATAATAGAGTCGAATGGTAGCAGCGGCTCCTCCCATTGTCGTCCGAGACTGGCCGGAAGGACCATCCTGGAGTCTATCTTCATCGTGTAGGAGACGGGAGCTGAGTTCATCATCGAAGACATCGTCAGAAGATGATTGCTTGAAAATCTGCATGAAAGAGCATTATTTTAGTATAAATACAGGTATGTATAATGATTGAGTTCGCATGAATGCTTAACCCGAAATATGGGAGGAGAGATTGGTCCCACCGGGCGTGCCAGAATCTGTAGGGTGTTTTTCGTCACCCCATTGAGATGGGAATACACGCGCGCTTGTCAGGCGTACTACAGATTCCCCCTGCCTAAGGTAGGCCGGAGTTTATTGATTGTGGGGATCCGAATCTCCGGCAGCCGCGGACTAAGCTGCCGTTAATTACCCCTCGCCTTTGGGGCGAGGGAACCTCCGATTAACGGGTTAAACTGGTTATGCGAACTCAATGTGCAGTGTGCGTGTGTTGTGTTTTGAAAGGGGGTTTTGGATATATCGGGAGCCACGAAAAGTTTTTACGGGGGTCCCTCTACCCGGATAGCGGGCTGGGGGTCAAGGGGGTTAGCAGCCCCCTTGCGGGGTGCGGGGCAGCGCCCCGTTAGAAATTTTTTTCTAACAGGGACATTGTCGTGGAGCACGTGTGTCTGCAAATATGTATACATATGTATATGTATATGTATGTACATAAAAAGATGGGGAAAAGGCATCCGAAGGATGCGTGGGGCCAGCACCTTGGGCGCTGTACGCTTAGGTGCTGTGCGCTCAGGCGCAAGCGCGCCACGTGTCGGCACGTGGGCGTTTTACGCTTGAGCGCAGTGCGCTGGAGCGCAAGCGCGCCACGTGTCGGCACGTGCGCGCTTTGCGCTCGAGCGCAGTGCGCCACGTGTCGGCACGTGGGCGCTTTGCGCTCGAGCGCAGTGCGCCTGTGCGAAGCACGCCACGTGTCGGCACGTGGGCGCTGTGCGCTCGAGCGCAGTGCGCCTGAGCGCAAGCGCGCCACGTGTCGGCACGTGGGCGCTTTGCGCTCGAGCGCTGGGCGCTGGCGAGACAAAGGGGCTTTTAGTCCCAGAACCAGAAGCTATGCTTCAGAAAGGAAATATTTATTATATATATATATATATGTAAATATATGGAGTTAAACTCCTAAAATGTTTTGGTTGATGAAAGGGGTTCTTCCTCTTCCTCCTCTGTTGGCTGGATCTTGATGATCAAGAGATGTGAGGTCTAAAAATCTCTCCTTTCTGAGATCTAATGGTAGATCCAAGTTTCCCTTTGTGGGTTTTGTGGTGGAAGACTTCTTAGTTTTTGAAAAGAAAGAGTAAAACTCTTGATTTAATTCAAAAGAAATGAGAAGGTTTAGAACTTTGGAGAAGGAGCAGGAGGCACAAAAGATCTCAGATCTAAAATTTTTGTGGAGAGAATGAAAAGTGTTCTTATTCATCATCATGTTGCCTTTTATAGGCTTACATATTTGCATATAGCCCTTGGGCTTCACAAGATAGCATTTTGCCCATCCCATGGCTTATGTGCCATTTCTTTTTTGCACATAAGCCATGGGCTTACAAAATATTGGCTTTATACCCATTTTGCATACATTCATGTATAAAAAATTACATAAAAATTATTTATTACATGATTTTGTTGTTGGCATGGGGAGGCTGGCCGCGGGCTCGACTTGGGTATGGGCCCGCTGGACCTGGGCTTGGGCCCACCTGGCTTGGGGTTGACCTTGACTTTGACTCGGTCAACCGGGGTGTAAATTTTTACCCCAACAACAGACACCTGAGCTAGAGTTGGTCATATGACCTGCGGTATAGCGTGTAGTTTAGAAATATGTATCAAAGAGCTCTCTTCTTCAGCTGAATCCTGGCAGATTTTCCTTTAGGCAGCTTGTCGTATCGGAGGTACTCAATGAAGGGTTCTCTCCAATCGGGCTCGTCTTGGATGATCGAAGCTTCTTCGGTAGGATTGTTCTCTTGTTCTACGCCTTCTTCTTCACGCAAAAAGGCTGGAGGCAAAATTTGCCGGTTTCTGACTGTGATTAGAATTTCGTCCATGTCAGGATCAGCTAGCTCTTTAGCTAGGCGAGCGAGTATGTCGGCTTTTCCGTTCAATGCTCTAGGGACTCTCATCAGTTCAATGTGAGTGAATCGTTTCATGAGTTCCACCACTCGGCTTCTGTACCAAGCTAACTCGGGTTTGTATATCTTATAGTCACCACTTACTTGGTTGGCAACAAGCTGCGATTCACCGTAGACTCGTAGCCGAAGGATTTCCATTTCTATAGCGAGCTCCAGACCAGCTATCAGAGCCTCGTACTCAGCCTCATTGTTTGTGCGGGGCTCGGTGAGAGTAAAAGAACGCCGTAGGGTTCCCATCGATGGCGTGATGAACATCAATCCTATCCCTGCTTTTATCTGCGGGATGCTTGATTTTCCGGAGCTCCTCATTGATGAAGCTCCGTCAAAATAGAGCTCCCAACATGGCTCGTCGTCCTTAAGGTGCAATATTTGTTCATAGGGTAATTCACAATTTAGCGGGGACCCTTCTGGTATAGGATGAGCAGCGAGGAAATCGGCGTGGGCTTGCCCTTTTATTGCTTTCCGAGGAGTATAAATTATGTCAAACTCAAGCAGCATGACAGCCCATCTCGCCATTCTGCCGGCGAGGCTTACTTTGGTCATTAAGTGTTTGAGCAGGTCGATCTTGGAGATCAGCATAACCCGATGAGCAAGCAGATAGTGCCTCAGCTTCTTCACAGTAAATATCAGAGCCAGGCATTGCTTTTCGATCAGGGAATAGTTATGTTCCGCCTCGACTAAAGTTCGACTGAGGTAGTAAAGGGCGTTCTCCTTTCCCTCCTCGTTGTTCTGGGCAGTATAGAGAATCAACGGTTTATTTAGAATAGGGGCAGCAAGCACTGGAAGGTGCAATAGGTACTGTGTGATGCTTTCGAACACTTCTTGACATTCGGCATCTCAGACAAAAGGAGCTTCTTTCTTCATGAGCTTTGAGAAAGGCCTACACCTCCCCGATAAATTTGAGATAAACCTTCGTATATAAGCAAGTTTGCCTTTAAAAGATCTTAGCTGCGTCAGACTCTTTGGAGAGGGCATCTCCATGATGGCCTTTATCTTGGATGGATCAACTTCGATCCCCCAATGTCGGACTATAAAGCCCAGGAATTTTCCCGATGACACGCCAAAATCACACTTCAGAGGATTTATCTTCAGATCATATTCCCTCAACCTAGTAAGAACAATCCTAAGATCTTGGATGTGATCGGCATTTGCTTTAGTCTTGACGACCAGATCATCAACATAGTATTCGACAACTTTATGGATTAGGTCATCAAAGATATTGGTTATTGCCCTTTGGTATGTAGTACCTGCATTCTTCAGTCCGAACGGCATCACCTTGTAGCAGTATGTTCCGATCGAGGTTTGAAATGTTGTGTGTTTCTCATCCTCAGGCGACATCTTGATCTGATTATATCCAGACGAGCCATCCATGAAGGTGAACAGCTCATAATTTGAGGTGTCATCGACCATCATTTCCATGACCGGTAGCGGGAAGTCGTCTTTAGGGTATGCCTTGTTGGGGTCCCTGAAATCGACACAAACGCAGATCTGCCCATTTTTCTTCTTCACTGGGACTATGCATGTGATCCAGTCCGCATATTTCTCTTCTCTGATGAAGCCAGCATCGATAAGTTTCTTAGTTTCCTCGATGACCATTTCTTCCAATTCCCTTCTCATTCTTCGAGGAGCTTGTTTGACTGGCTTAGCATCAGGAGATATAGTCAGCTTATGCACGGCCACTTTAAGGGAAAGGCCAGGCATTTCTTTGTATGTCCACGCGAAGCAGTCGACGAACTCATGCAGCAAGGCAATTATCTGCTCTTCCATTTCCTATGACAAGAGTGAGCTGATGTAGGTCGGCCTTGGATTATCGAGCGTTCCTAAGTCAATCTCGGTTAGCTCGTCAAAAGTTGCATGTCAGCCATCTTCGAGCTCTTGAAGAGCTTCTTCTGGCTCGGCTAGCTCGTCGTCATCATTTGATCTTTCGCTAGCTTCACCAACACGGATCATGTAACATGCCTTGGAATCAGGCTGGATGAAACCTATGCCCCGTCTATCTGGAATTCGTCCATCGATGAGTGTCCGGACCTGAGACGGATGCCATATCCCTTCATAAAACTTTGCTTTGGACTCCAATTGATATAACCGGCATCCACATCTTTTGAAATATTCCCGCATCTCGGGCGCATAGTATCTGGGATTGAGGACGGCTCTTATGCCTCTTTCATAGGGAAGGCACGCGACAGAAAAATCGTCCGGGTGCACAACAGGATTTGACCCATAAAACAGGATGCTCTTCTGTCCACTTTTCTTTCCGGGGACGTAGAAAGTTTTCAGCTGGTCCACGGTAGAGACTGACAATGCATCGAGCTCTTTGCACATCTGCTCCGGCACCCTTGTGACAACTAAGGACCCTTCTGTAATTTCGAAGGTCTCTCGTAGTTTCGCTTGTTGCATAGGGGTCCAATCTGCACAGCTGTTGCAAGGCAGGTCCTCTTCTTCCGACTCTTCAGTCGCTGCCAAGATGAGGGCGAACTTTTCTGCTAGATGGGCCTTCGGTATCAGATTCGTCCGTGTCGCTACCGAAACGAGGGCGAGTTTTGCGGAAGGACCAACTTCCAGCGTCGAACTCATCAGTGTCACTACCGAAACACGGGCGCACTTGGGGGTTTCTGCTTTTGAAAGTGACAGCCGACTCAGACTTGCTTTTGAGTTTCGGGGTTATTCTGTCTTTGGTCAGCTGTGGCTCAGCACTTTGGAGGTTCACAAAATACCGATAATCTTCATATCGGACTTCATGCACACCGAATGGCTGGATGTCTCCGTCAATGCGTCTTTCTTCGCCATTTTTAGTATACTTCATGCATTGATGGAGAGTTGACGGAATGATGCCATAATCATGAAGCCACGGCCGTCCCAAAAGAATTTTATAAGACATGTCAGCGTCGATCACGTATATTTTAGGTTCGGTTTGCAGATCCCCAAACTTGATTGGCAGAGCTATAGAACCCAGAACTTGCTGGCAGTTTTGATTGAAACCTTGAATGGCAATCCTTTCCCTTGACAGGTGTCGGACGTCCATTGACAAACTCTTCAGAGTCTGCAAGTTCATGATGTTCACTGAGGATCCCGGATCAATCAATATGCGATTAATCCGGTCTCCGTCGCTGTATCCTGTCACGTAAAGCGGCCGATTATGCTCAGCCGTTCCTAGTAGCAAGTCTTCGTCCTTAAACGTGACTGCGGAGGCATGCAGAGAGTACTGGGCTTCTTTCATATTAATTTCCGCAAAACAAGCCTGATACCGCTCAGGGTTTTGTAGAGCGTGAATGAGAACATCTCTAAGCTCTTTAGATAGGACCAAGGCATCGTAGATGCTCAGGAGAGACGGAAGCTTCCGGAGATGAGCCAAGACGTTGTATTCCACTGAGGAAGGACTTGAGTTTTCATTAGCCGGTTCTCTTCTATCTTCCTCATTAGCCACATGTTTTTCCTTTTCTTTTGGCGTATTGCCCTGATTTGGCGGCAGAGCCCTGCCGCTTCTGAGCTGGATTTGGTTGGCCCTTGTGGCGAACTCCTTGTCCTGTTTGGGAAAACAGAGCTCCTCCTCAGAGTCGCTGCCAAGATGGATGGCGTCGCAGGTCACTATAGGGATCTCTTCATTGGAGTATTCCTCTAACTCCTCCAGAATTTCAACCGCTTCTATAGGGAGGAACTCCTTCAATTGAATCAGAGTTCTTTCCTTCTGTTCATAGTCTTCGAGGGAATCGATATATTTTTGAATGGTCGATCTCCCTGCAGACTCTTTTTCGCGCCGAGCTGCACTTTTCTTCTTCTTGAGCTTTTTGGATTTTGAGCCTGATGGGGCCGCATTGGCAGCTGGAATGGTAGGCTTCTTCTGCCCTTCCCATTCCGTCCTGGGCTCTTTCCGAAGTAGCTTTATCATCTTCTTCGTCTTATTAGATATGTGCATACTCCACGGAGGCCGCAGTGAGTCCGTTTCATTTCTCAGAGCAGCGGGTTCGGCTGTTTGCCACCAGAAGGCTTCAGCTTCTGTCTGTATAAAGTTGGTGGTTGCAACTTGATTGTTCACCAACACACTTTTGGACAGCTCGATCTCTCCAGCCTTGGACTGCTTCTCGACCCAGTCTTTGAAGATATAGAAATCCTCGATCGTATGGCTCACTACTCTGTGGTACGGGCAATACAGGGAATTGTCGATCATTTTTTCTTCGTGGGGTCTCTTCGACTCCGGCAATTGTAGACCATTGTTCAAGGCATCTTTGAATATCTTGCGGACCTTATCCCTTCTGAAAGAGTAAACCTTGTTCTTTTTCTCCCCTAGGGAAAGCCCTTCTCCTCCCAGCAATGGCTTTAGAGGCCGGTTGGTTTTGGATTCGCCTGCCTTTCGCTTGTCTTCATTATCGGACGCATTGAAGACATTGGTACTGCTAGAACTCCCGCTTCTACGGTTGTCATCCCGCTTGCTTTTCCAAGTCTTGTCACTCTGAGAGTCCGGGGTAGACTCTTGCTTCGAGCGTTCCAGCATTTAAACTTTCTTGGTTAGCTCTTGAAACGTCTTGAGGCCTGTTGTACACAAGAATGGGACCATCCAATTACTGAGGTTCCCAATGAGAAGGCTGACGGACTGGTCCTGCTCTAGCGGCGGTTCGCACTTGACTGTGAGATTACGCCATCGGGCGATAAAGTTGGTGTTGCTTTCATTCTTCCCCGGCTTGGACCTCACAAGGTCAGCAATGGAGATTTTATCACTGACACTCATGAACTTTTGCCGAAACAGAGACTCGATTTGGGCAAAGGTAATGACGGACCCGTCTGGTATACTCGCGTACCTGTCAAAAGCGACACCGGTCAGGCTGTTGAAAAACTGACGAAGAAGGAGCGCATCATTGCCCCATGTATTTCCGCACGATACTTTAAAGTGGGCGACGTGCTGGTTTGCATTGCCTGTCCCGTCAAACCTTCTGAATTTAGGAATGACGTAGCCGCTCGGGAACTCGATCAGATCATACTGTATGGGATATGGTCGTCCACTACTGCCAATTTCTTTCTGAGCTTCGGCTTCGGCCACCAATGTTTTAGCCTTGCTGGTGACCAAATCCATTATCCGATCTTGTGTTAACGGGATAGTGCTATCTGGGGCCAAGGCGTCCCCAGAAGCAGAATGTGGCCGGCTTTCGTGCGGCTCGACCAATCTTGGACCTAAAGGGACATGCATCGGCTGCTTCGGGTTGTCATCACCCGGCTCATGAGTAGCGACTTGTGCTTGATTGGGAGGCGCTCGAGCAATTTGAGCCGTAAGCTGCATCACAACGTTCGTTAGATCGTCAATTTTCAAATAGAGCTTGGCCACCTCTTTATCTTTGCTCCTGAGCTGTTTTCAAAGCTCTTGAAGCAGCTCTTGCTCCGCGGTCCTGGGGCGGAAAATCGGCTCTTCCTCGCTGTCCGAGCTTGACTCTACATGGACCGAGGGGTCTTTCTTCCTATCATCCTTATCGAGAGGGTTTTCATCATCCAGCGAAGGCGGCTGTTCTTGGGAAGCGGCAACCACATTCAAGCCAGACTGGGCTTGGGATGTGGTAGCCCCATCCTTGCTTTTGCTGCGAAGGTTGTCGCCAGGGCGCCCACCCGCCATATAGACCGTATGGATAACATATCTAGCCGTCTTTTTATTATTGGCGGCTAATTTCACGGATTGCTGTCTTGACCCTCCTGTTTTGGTAACGGGCAGTCGACTGAAGGCGGCTGGCCTGGCCGGATTCTTGAATGGTGCTGACGCTTTCTTTTTGGTTTTGTCCGGTTGTTTTCACGCGGCACAGAGCGCCTGGTAGACTCTTGAAGAGACAGTGCCATACTTTTTCTGTTGGGGCCGGGGCACGTCTCTTTGTAGCAACGTTCGGACCGCTGTCTTCTTGATTCTGGCGGTCATGGCATCTTTCTGAACCCACTTCAGAGGTTCGAAGGAATTGCTGATTTTTACGGCCGATTCAGCCGTCGTCGCAGGATGACTCTGCTCTTGGAATCTCACAAGACTCCACTTGGCCGGAGTCCTGGCCCTCTTGTTGGCTCGATACCTGAGCCGCTTCTGTCTCAGCCTTTCTGTTTTGAGCACTTGGCTGGTTACAGCTCTTCGGGAAGCCGCCGTAGACCGGGCGATGGAGGGCTTTGGAGATACGCCTGATTGTGCATTTGTTGGAGTCATCGCCTGAGCTCGTCCGCAATGTTTGATGTTGCCCTGTGTACCGGAAGTCTTGCCCCCAGCTGGAGCACCAGAGAGTCATTCAGACACCGTCTTAAGTTTCGTTTGTGGTGGCTTAGCGATCACAACATTCGGCCTCTTGCCCCTTAAGACCGGCTTGGCCACCTGTTTTGCCGGATTTTCTGCCAGATGAGCGCTTCCGGCAGGGTAGATGATGACAAAACCAAATTGGCGGGGCAATTCCTCCCACTGTCGACTGAGGCTTGCGGGGAAAACCACACGAGCATTGATCTTGACCACGTACGGAATCGGGGTCGCATCAGAAGCTGGATCCATCTTAGGAGATATTGTCGTTGAAAGTTGATTGCCTACGCGGAAAAACATTATTTCAGTACAAACATTGGCATATATGTTAAATGAATTCGCATGAACACTTGACCCGAGATATGGGAGGAAAGAATCTGTAGGGTGTTTTTCGTCCCACTGGGCGTGCCAGAATCTGTAAGGTGTTTTTCGTCACCCCATTGAGATGGGAATACACGCGTGCTTGTCAGGCGCATTCAGATTCCTCCTGCCTAGGGTAGGCTTAACACTGCTACTTCGCCTCGAGTGTGTTTCCACTGTTCTTTGATTACTACCCTACCACGGCTCAAAGGAGTCGTGCAAACATGTAGTAGTTGGGTGCAGTCCCGAAACACTTGGAGGCAGTAGCGGTTAGATAGGATTTGTCTTTCCCGGTATTGGGGGTTGATATCGCGCTGTGTTCGGAAGGCTATTACACAAAGTCCTTGGCCAAGGCAAGCGAGATTTACTGATAGGTACTCCAGTAGTTTCTTAGGATGTTTTGGGCTACACCCCGACACGACTTATTGCGCTATTAGGGGTCTGACGATTACCGCCCCCTATGCCCGATATGCAATACTCTTAGACGAACAGACCGGACTGTACGGAGATTGTCACAGATATGTTCAGTAGGAGTTCGGATGAGTTTGCTCATCGACCTTCTTATCGACATGTACCTGGATAGCAGTTACGTGCAGCTAGTACCGCTTGCGGCTTGTGGTTAAACTCACTGCCAGCGTAGTGTCGAGTCTTTAGAGTCCCACACAGAAGGTTTTCCTGCATCGGGCAAAAGATGTAGAGGTCGTATGGTTTTACGACAGGGTTCGATCACGTACGTGTACTTATGCATGGATGATAATTCGGACAGATAATACTGGTGGGTTTTGGTTTAAGCCGGATCCTAGTATTATACTGATGAATTATTTTTGTCTCTTTTGTATTCGTATTTTTCAGAATACGGATACGGATATGTATATACGGATGAGGGGCATTTTCATAATTTTTTCAAAGATGCTTCTAGAAGAAGACACCTCATATTATGTATTAATATTTTAGGTTAAATGATAATGCATTATGAGGTGGAGGAAATGAGGTGGATTTTTGCATAATTTGGAGTATGGCTCTTGGTGACACATAGAGGGTTTTCAAGCCATGACTCGCTAAGAGGAGATATGAACCATACTTGATTATTCATTAAATTTATTCTATGGAAAATAGAGCATGGTTCAGTTCTACACTAAAGAGTTCATTCTCTTTTCTATGCAAAACTTCACTAGCTTTTTCCCCAAGTTGTTCTTCTTCTGCCTCTAGCCTTTCATGTCTCATATGTTGAGAAACCTAAGGCTATGAGAGACAAACCATTCCATCTATATTCTCTATATCATCTAGGTCATCTAGTGTAGCGAACTAGGTGCCCTAATTACTTCAGATTTGATGTGGGAGCTCAATCTACAGACTCTCGGGTGGATCTTCTTTGACATAAGAGGACCGACGAGGAGGCCCGTTCCAAACGATCCTTGGAGCTTATGACGAGGTGGAGGACAGCGACAAGAAGACCCGAAGGACATGTAACGTAAGGTATAAACTTATTTCCTAGTAGTTAACCTCTTACATGTTTGTTGGTTAGGGTTTAATATCGATCATGGAGTTCAAGTCGGTGTTGCGAGCTTTGTAAAAATCGTATTTTAAATATTCCGCCTCCCCGCGGACCCGTGGGGTGCGCGATATCGACTTACAGTGGTATCAGAGCCTACTAAATCTTTACTAGCTTGTTAGCAAGTGTTAGAACTTCGATCGTCGGAAAAACCGGAAAATGAAACACCGATACCCTATGTTTCTGTCGATATTTATAAGTGCCAGAAAAATTATTTCAGAGGTATGAAAAATGTGTGCAGGGTATTATTAGAACTCCCAAGAAAAACGAGTCAGTGAATCGCCAAGACGGCCGCGGAAGCGCGGCGGAACGGTGCTTTCCGCCGCGGTTCCGCGGCTGAGTCGAAGACGATTCGACTCGTTCTTCTTCTGTTTGTTCTAATTTTTGGTGTATTGTTTTCTGGAATATTTGGTTTCTACCCAGTATTTTTTGGTGTGCTGGTTTGCACTTGGGGTAGACACGGAAAATATGTTTCGATCGAAATTCTAAATGTTCTTGGCTAACCGGATCTTCTGTGTTGTTATATGTGTTTTTAAACTTCAGCTAATTGCTATACGTCGGTTAGCTTGAGGTTGCACATATCTGTTGGTTTGTGTATATGAACTTTATTGGATCATCGATGATGAATAGCCGGAAATGTGAGAAGAGAGTTGTTTTTCTTTCATTCGATGTAAATTGTAAAGTGATGTAATATTATTTTGTGGGGCATATTTGGGTTAAGGTTGTAGCCACCGCTGTATTATTTCTTTTACTGCTTTTTGCTCCTAGGATAGACCCAAGGTGGGGTGCACAAACTACCGGGTTCTTTGAAGTGCCGAGTGGCCTACTCACTTTGCTGAGGGATGTTGCTTCACTTCGGGCATTTGGCGGGTAGTTTGCCGCACCCGTAGGGGTCTGGGGTGGGATTTGGCTATTCCTCACGACGGTGGAATCCGTTTTTCGTTACAGGCTTAAACGAAACGCGAAATTCCTAGTATATCCAATATGTTCATCTGTGATCTGGAATGCCTATTATTGTGTGAAACGAATGATTATTATATATATGCTATATAGTAGACGTTGCTTATGTTTTGCATCCGCGTTAGTCCAGCCCCCGCTCTGACGTTAGTTAAGTAACATAACAGTGTTAGACGGGGACCAGTGGCGAATGCGGATGGCATAAACGGACGTGTTATTTTCGTTTCTCTCTGTAATGATAGGTGTAATTGATAAGACTGCATTAGATTAATGCAAAGCAGAAAAACCAAAGCTGAATCATTGGAACAAATTTTAAAACCACTAGGTTTTTTCAAAACAGAAACTTTTAAATGCGGAGCTTAAACCACTCCTTAAAAAGCTATCAGGTTCCTTTGATTATATCAAGTTCATTACGTTCACGGTTTCGCCAAAACCAGCCGTAGCCCTCCGTCATTTCAGTTGAATATTCAGTAGTATTCAAGCTATGTATTTTGACCTTCGCCAAGGCATAGTGATTGGTAGCTGCTGAATATTCATCTGTAGCATAGATAGATGCGTTGGTTTGGGACAGTCGTACTACTATTTTGGCCTTCGTCAAGGGTATATATGGGTGGGTTCAAATTAACCTGGACAATAATGGGCAGAACTTGACATGTGACTTATGATATGTTGGCCTTCATCAAGATTATATGAGCATGGAGCAAAAATCCACATCGGGAGTTTCTAAGGAAACTGAAAGTTGCTAGTGCTGCATACCATTTGGAGTGTGATAATGTTGGTAGGATTCCTTCAGGATTATCACATAATGATATTTGGATCACGATCCTACTGTGAGTATCCGCTACTCCTCGGAAGATTTTTTCACTAAAAACAATCAATGCTATAAACCAAGTAGGTGACTAGAACGGTGTTAGCGGGGTTACGTCTCCAGGGAAAAGAGGTTATGCAATTAAGAAACTTCGCGAAAGCGTTGGAAAACCTTCCTCGAAGTACCAACACCAGCCTGGTTGAAAGGTTAAGCAAGTATTGTAGGGTGAGATTAATCCTGACTAATTCTTATTTTATGGTTTGAGGAAGGATTCGAGAAACAGTGGGAGTCATCATGTTTAGATAAACTAAAAATCAATCTAAACTTACAAGAGCATCATGCTGAGTGTTTCTCCTCTCTCTCCTAATTGCAGCAACCTTGTGACCGGACTTAGATTACAGCTAAATGATTAATTGACTAAACCAGACTATATATTGGCAAAGATTTGTCCAAATGTCCATTACCTATGACAAGCTAGGCCACCTCCTTACTATTATCACCACGCCGTCCTAGGTCCAGTTTCCACCATCACGGATGTTGATATTCGTAAGACAAGGGAAAAAGACAGTGCGAATGCCAAGTGCCTCGTGTTGGCCTCAGCGAATAGTGTATACCAAAGGCAACACGAGAATATGGACTTAGCTTCCATCTTCCTCCATAACAAAGATTTATATGAAGAGCAATCTCGTATCATAAGGTATGAGACCTCGAAAGAATTGCTTCAAGCGAGATTGGCTGTTGGGTCATCTGTAGGGGACCACGTCCCTACAATGATCAGCTGTATTAAACAGCTCACGGACCTGGAGACCACGTTAGAGAACGAGTCATATGCTGACTTGATTCTGCAGTCCCTACCTTCTACTTACGCCCAGGGGAAGAAAGTTATACTTCCAGTTGAGGGCACCCGGAAGAAACCAGAGAGACACCCGCTCTGCTTATTGGGAAATCTTCCTCTTCTGGATCCAAAGCGAAAGCCAAGGGTGAGAAGAAGAAGACCTCCACAAAGCCGATAGGCGGTGCCAGTAAGATAGAAGGAAAGGGCATGGCAAAATTTTCAGGGCTAACAGTAGGGAAGGAGGGATGTTCATATTGTCACGGGAAAGGGCATTGGCAGAAGGAATGCAGGGCTTGGAAAGCCAGAATCCAGGATCTGAAGCATGTCATAGCTTCGGCTTCGGGTGTGTTTGTGATTGAAAACAATCTGTCAATTAACTCTACTTCCTGGGTATTAGATACCGGATCAGGATCTTATATCTGTAATTCTTTACAGGCTTTGAGAAACCGTAGAGTTATCAGGACTAGTGATATAACTCTCAGGGTTGCTAATGGAAGGAGCATGGACGCTGTATCCGTAGGAGAATATCACCTAGAATTGACAAATGGGCAGATATTGATTTTTACGTAACTGTTTGTGTGTACCTAGTCTAGCTTGTAATATCATATTTGTATATTTACTTTCTAAAGAAGGATATGATGTTACATCTGTAAGCGGTATGGTTCACATACACCTAAATTAAAGTTTTATTGGGTCAGGTACACTAGATAACGGTATATACGTATTAAATCAAGCTCAAGTTTTCAACGTCCATAACACACTTAAAAGAAAGTCTCCAGAATTAAATCAGGGTTTCTTATGGCATTGTAGACTGAATCACATCAATGAAACAAGGTTGACAAAGTTACATAGAGAGGGTTGGATCCGTTCGAATATCAGTTTTATTCAACTTGTCAATCATGTCTTATTGGAAAGATGACAAAGACTCCGTTCACTGGACACAGAGTAAAAGCGAGCGAGCTCTTGGGACTCATGCACAGCGACGTATATAGTCCAATGTCTACACATGCACGAAGTAGTTATTCCTATTTCATTACTTTTTACGGATGATTTCTCTAGGTATAGACATGTCTTCTTATTGAAGCATAAATCCGAGACCTTTGAGAAATTTCGGAAATATAAGAATGAAGTGGAAAAACAAACCGGCAAAAGTATCAAGACACCGAGATCTGATCGAAGTGGTGAATACTTAAGTGCCGAGTTCCTGGATTACCTAAAAGAGAATGGAATTCTCTCTCAGCTTACTCCTCCATACACACCACAACACAACGGTATATTGGAAAGGCGGAACCGAACCCTATTGAATATGGTACGTTCTATAATGAGTAACACTGAGTTACCGCGATCCTTCTGGGGTTATGCACTAGAACATATCTTTTGAACAAGGTTCCTACCAAGACTATGCCTACCACACCATATCAGATGTGGAGTGTGAAGAAACCCTATCTTCAGTATCCGAAAATATAAAGATGTCCAGCTTTTGTCAAAAAGCAGCATGCGGACAAGCTCGAGACACGCTCAGTACTGTGTAAGTTTGTGAGATACCCAAAGAACTCCAGGGGTATCTTTTCTATTACGCAGAGGAACAAAAAGTTTTTGTTTCTCGTCATGTCCACATTTTTGGAAAATCAATTTTTGGAAAAAGAAACTAGTGGGAGCGCAATAGAACTGAAAGAAATTTCAGAACCACAAGCTATTACTGAAAGCATGGTAGAACCAGAGGTTTAAAGAGAACAGGACATCCCCGTGCCACTCCGCAGAACTAGTAGGCTGTTGTAGGGTATTTTTGGTCACCCCATTGAGATGGGAATACGCGCGTGCTTGTCAGGCATACTACAGATTCCCCCTGCCTAGGGTAGGCCGGGGTTTAATGATTGTGGGGATCCGAATCTCCGGCAGCCGCGGACTAAGCTGCCGTTAATTGCCCCTCGCCTTTGGAGCGAGGGAACCTCCGATTGACGGGTTAAACCGGTCATGCGAACTCAATGTGCAGTGTGCGTGTGTTGTGTTTTGAAAGGGGTTTTGGATATATCGGGAGCCACGCAGAGTTTTTACGGGGGTCCCGCTACCCGGATAGCGGGCTGGGGGTCAAGGGGGCTAGCAGCCCCTTTGCGGGGTGCGGGGCAGCGCCCCATTAGAAATTTTTTTCTAACAGGGACAGTGTCGTGGAGTATGTGTGTGTGTAAATATGTATGCATATGTACATATATATATATATATATATATATATGTATGTATACATGTATATATATATATATAAAAGAAAGAGGGGGAAAAGACATCCAAAGGATGCGTGGGGCAGCACCTTGGGCACTGTGCGCCTAGGTGCTGTGCGCTCAGGCGCTAGAGTGCCACGTGTCGGCACGTGGGCGCTCTGTGCTCGAGCGCTGGGCGCTTGAGCGCAAGTGCGCCACGTGTCGGCACGGGGGCGATTTGCGCTCGAGCGCTTGCGCTGGAGCGCAAGCGTGCCACGTGTCGGCACGGGGGCGACTTGCGCTGGAGCGCTTGCGCTGGAGCGCTTGCGCTGGAGCGCAAGCGCGCCACGTGTCGGCACCGGGGCGACTTGCGCTGGAGCGCTTGCGCTGGAGCGCAAGCGCGCCACGTGTCGGCACGGGGGCGACTTGTGCTTGAGTGCAAGCGCGCCACGTGTCGGCACCGGGGCGACTTGCGCTCGAGCGCTTGCGCTTGAGCGCAAGCGCGCCATGTGTTGGCACGCGGGCGCTTTGCGCTCGAGCGCTGAGCGCTCGAGCGCAAAGGAGCCACGTGTCGGCACGCGGGCGCTCTGCGCTTGAGCGCCGGTGAGAAAAAGAGGCTTTTAGCCTAAAAAAAGATTTCTCGAAAGAGAAATCAGAGAGGAGTTGGACTCCTGAGTGTGTTTTTGGGGTTAATGGAAGGGGTTCTTCTTCTTCCTCCTCTGTTAGCTGGATCTTGAAGATCAAGAGATGTGAGATCTCAAAATCTCTCCTTTTTGAGATTTGATGACAGATCCAAGTTCCCCTTTGTGGGTTTCGTGGTGAAAAACTATTTTGTTTTTGAAAAGGAAGAGTAAAACTCTTGATTTAATTCAAAAGAAAGAAGAAGATTTGAGACCTTCAGAAAAGGGAAAGAAATACAAACCCTAGGTTTTTTGTGAGAATGAAAAGTGTTCTCCTCTTTTTTTTTATTCATCATGTTGCCTTTTATAGGCTTACATATTTACATACAGCCCCTTGGGCTTTACAAAAATGGCATTTTAGCCATCCCATGGCTCATGTGCCATTTTATTTTTGCACATAAGCCATGGGCTTACAAAATATTGGCTTTATGCCCATTTTGCATACATTCATGTATAAAAAATCACATAAAAATTATTTATTACATGATTTTTTTGTTGGCATGGCGGAAGGCCGGACGCTTCGTGTTCGGGCTCGACCTGGGCATTGGCCCACTTGCTTGGGCTTGGGCCCACCTGGCTTGGGGTTGACCTTGACTTTGACTTGGTCAACCGGGGTGCAAATTTTGACTTCAACAAAGTGCCCCCCATCAATAAATGCACACTACATATGTGAGTCGTGTGCATGAAATTGATGGATCTTCTTTCACGCGGAGGCGACTTGCCTTGGTTTCCACTTTTTAGGATGCACTGCCCTTTTTACGACGTGGACGGTCGACGCTTGATGCGTCTCCGAGACGGAGTGTCCATGGTAGACGTTTCCCTGGCCCGGAGTGATCTGGTTCCTGCTTTGTAGGAAGCCTGCACTGCCCTTTTTGCGACATGGACGTTCGACGCTTGACGCGTCTCCGAGACGGAGTGTCTGCTTGACGTTTCCCCGTTACAGAGTGTCTGTTGTCGATGTGCCCCCGGCACAGAGTGTCTGGTTGACGTTTCCCCGAGGCAGAGTATCGGCTGGTTGACGTATCCCCGAGACGGAGTGTCTATTGTCGATGTGCCCCCGGCACGGAGTGTCTGCTTGACGTTTCCCCGAGGCGGAGTGTCTGCTTGACGTTTCCCCGAAGCGGAGTATCGGCTGGTTGACGTATCCCCGAGACAGAGTGTCTGTTGTCGATGTGCCCCCGGCACGGAGTGTCTACTTGACGTTTCCCCGAGGCGGAGTATCGGCTGGTTGACGTATCCCCGAGACGGAGTGTCTGTTTGACGTTTCCCCGGCACGGAGTGTCGCTGTTGGACGTTTCCCTGATGCGGAGTGTTTGTGTTGGACGTTTCCCCGATACAGAGTGTCGCTGATTAACGTGTCCCCGGCACGGAGTGGCTGCTTGACGTTTTCCCGGCACGGAGTGTCGCTGTTGGACGTTTCCCTGATGCGGAGTGTCTGTGTTGGACGTTTCCCCGATGCAGAGTGTCGCTGGTTGACGTTTCCCCGATGCGGAGTGTCTGTGTTGGACGTTTCCCCGATGCAGAGTGTCGCTGGTTGACGTGTCCCCGGCAGGGAGTGTCGCTGATCGACTTTTCCCCGGCGCGAAGTGTCGGTGGTTGACTTTTCCCCGGCACGGAGTGTCGCTGATCGACTTTTCCCCGGCGCGGAGTGTCGGGTTGACTTTTCCCCGGCACGGAGTGTCGCTGATCGACTTTTCCCCGGCGCGGAGTGTCGGGTTGACTTTTCCCCGGCACGGAGTGTCGCTGATCGACTTTTCCCCGGCGCGGAGTGTCGGTGGTTGACTTTTCCCCGGCATGGAGTGTCGCTGATCGACTTTTCCCCGGCGCGGAGTGTCGGGTTGACTTTTCCCCGGCACGGAGTGTCGCTGATCGACTTTTCCCCGGCGCGGAGTGTCGCTGATCGACTTTTCCCCGGCGCGGAGTGTTGGGTTGACTTTTCCCTGGCACGGAGTGTCGCTGATCGACTTTTCCCCGGCGCGGAGTGTCGGTGGTTGACTTTTCCCCGGCACGGAGTGTCGCTGATCGACTTTTCCCCGGCACGGAGTGTCGGTGGTTGACTTGATTCCGAGACGGAGCATAATTCCGGCAGGGAGGGTAGATATCCCGAGGCGAAGCATGATTTCGACACGGGGTAAGTTCTGGGACGGAGCATGATTCCGCCATAGAGGTTGTTGGTTTGATTTGATTTGGGTTGACATCAGCATCGCTACACTGGAATATGGTACCAGGAGCGAATCATCATCTGTCTTGAAAGGATTTGGGATTTGTTTTTTTTTTGTTTGGCATCTGCATTGCTGCACTGGAATAATTCCAGGAGCAACTCATCATTTGCCCCGGGAGGATTTGGATTTGGTTTGTTTGGCATCTGCATTGCTGCACTGGAATAATGCCATGAGCAACTCATCATTTGCCCCGAGAGGATTTGGGAATGGGCTTTTTTGTTTGGCATCTGCGTTGCTGCACTGGAATAATGCCAGGAGCAACTCATCATTTGCCCCGAGAGGATTTGGGGATTTTTTTTTGTCGGCATCTGCATTGCTGCACTGGAATGATGCCAGGAGCAACTCATCATTTGCCCCGAGAGCATTTGGGGATTTTTTTTTGTCGGCATCTGCATTGCTGCACTGGAATGATGCCAGGAGCAACTCATCATTTGCCCCGAGAGGATTTGGGAATTTTTTTTTGTCGGCATCTGCATTGCTGCACTGGAATGATGCCAGGAGCAACTCATCATTTGCCCCGAAAGGATTTGGGAAATTTTTTTTGTCGGCATCTGCATTGCTGCACTGGAATGATGCCAGGAGCAACTCATCATGTGCCCCGAGAGGATTTGGGAATTGGTGGCTTAGGAGATAGGTTTAGATCCCTGTCACCTAAGGCTTTTCCATTTTGTGAGCCGTAAGGGTCTCACAAATCATTTTCTCCCTACGGGTCATAAGGATCCCGTAGGTGTATTTTCTCCTTGGGAGTCGTGGGGACTCCTAAGTGTGTTGCTCCTTTGTGAGTCGTAGGGATCTCACGCGGGAATTTTCTCCTCACAAAGTCGAGAGGACTTTGCGAGTGCATTTCATTCCCCCCCCCCTTTTTCTTTACGAGTTTGCGCCCTTTCGGGTTTTCACAAACTCGTCGGCAGTCCTGCTGTTTTTACTCACGAAGCCCTTTCGGGTTTTCATCCGTGCCCATTTTGCTTGTGGACATACCGTTCTTTTTTTTTCTCTTTTTTTTTTTGGAGAGATCGGGATTGTTTTATGCCCGTGGATTGTATACGGTTTTGCAGGATGTATGATCCAGACCGTAGGGCCGGAAAAATTTCAGGACTTTGTTGGCGTCTGCATCGCTGCACCGGAATGTGGTACCAGGCGCGACTCATCATTCGCCGTTGGGATATGAGTTTGGAATTTGGTTGACGTCTGCATCGCTGCACTGGAATATGGTACCAGGAGCGACTCATCATTCGCCACTTGGGGATTGGGAAGCGATGGCTTAGGAGACAGGTTTAGATCCCTATCACCTAAGGCTTTTCAATTTTATGGGCCGTGAGGGTCCCATAAAAGCATTTTCTTCCTACGAGTCGTAAGGATCCCGCAGGTGTATTTTCTCCTTAGGAGTCGTGAGGACTCCTAAGTGTGTTTTTTTTTCTTTGTGAGTCGTAAGGATCCCACAAAGGTTTGTTCTCCTCATGCATCGTGAGGACACATGAGTGGATTTCCCTTCGTCCCTAGTTTAATGACTTAGGGGTCATCTGTTTCCAGTTTAACGACGTAGTGGTCGTCTGTTTCCAGTTTAACGACTTAGTGGTCATCTGTTTCCAGTTTAACGACGTAGAGGTCATCCGTTTCCAGTTTAAAGACTTAGGGGTCTGTGGTGCCCAGTTTAACGACTTGGTGGTCATCTGTTTCCAGTTTAGAAACTTAGAGGTCTACTGTTTCCAGTTTAACGACTTAGAGGTCATCTGTTTCCAGTTTAAAGACTTAGGGGTCTATCTGTTTCCAGTTTAACGACTTGGAGGTCATCTTTTTCCAGTTTAACGACTTGGTGGTCATCTGTTTCCAGTTTAACGACGTAGAGGTCATCTGTTTCCAGTTTAACAACTTAGAGGTCATCTGTTTCCAGTTTAAAGACTTAGGGGTCTATCTGTTTCCAGTTTAAAGACTTAGAGGTCTATGTTTCCAGTTTAACGACTTGGAGGTCATCTGTTACCAGTTTAACGACTTGGTGGTCATCTGTTTCCAGTTTAACGACTTGGTGGTCGTCTGTTTCCAGTTTAACGACTTGGTGGTCGTCTGTTTCCAGTTTAACGACTTGGTGGTCATCTGTTTCCAGTTTAACGACTTAGGGGTCTATTGATGGCGAGCTTGGAATTTTGGGGTAGGGGCCGGCATCAGCGTTGCTGACACTGAAGCAGAGGTGCCAGGACACATGAGTGGGTATTCCCAATGGAGCACAATTCCGAGGGCGGAGACCAACCGCTGGACTGGTGATTGCGGTGGGGCATGGGTATGATGAGAATTATTTGAGCCCGTGGATTGTATACGGTAGTCAATTTAGGGACTAACCGTAGGGCCGGGAGAATTTTGGAAATTTGAATTTTTGTTGGCGTCTGCATCGCTGCACTGGAATATGGTACCAGGATCTACTCATCATTCGCCTTTTTTTTGGTTTTGTTTTTGTTGTTTTTTTTTTACCGCGATTGCTCTATCATTTCAGCTTTTCTTATCGCAAAGCTCGCGATTGCCCCATCATTTCGGCTTTTATTCGCGGTTGCCCCATCATTTCGGCTTTATTTTCATTTTTATTTTTACTCGCTGATTTTCATTGCGAGTTGCCCCATCATTTCGGCTTTATTTTCATTTTTATTTTTACTCGCTGATTTTCATTGCGAGTTGCCCCATCATTTCGGGGTTTTTTTTGTATTTATTTATTTACACATTTTTTTTTACATTTCCAGTTTAACGACTTAGAGGTCGATTATTCCCAGTTTAAAGACTTGGTGGTCTGTCATCCCCAGTTTAACGACGTGGTGGTCAGCGTGTGTTCCCAGTTTAACGACGTGGTGGTCCTCTTTGCTTATCCCAGCTCCTTGAACTTTGACCTTGGCGGAGCTGTGTTGATGACCTAGCTCTGTGGCTTGCCGATACATCCGAGAATTGTGAGGTTTTTCCAAGCTTATATTGGTCCTCTGCCCAATCTTTGAAAATATAGCAGTCTTCGATGGTATGACCCACCACTCTATGATATGGGCAGTATATGGGACTGCCGGTCATGTTCATTTCCTGTGGCCTCTTTGGAATAGGCAGTTGCAGACCGTTGTTCAAGGCGTCCATGAATATTTTTGCGGACTTCATCCCTCCTGAAGGAGTATACCTTCTTCTCTCTCTCCATTGGAGTAGGTGCCTTTAATGATGCTGGTCCTCGAGGCACATGTCTGGGAGGATTAGGTTCCCGAAAGGCTTCGATCTCCATTTGCATGAAATCGGCGATCGTAGCTTGACAATTCTATCTCTCCCATCTTGTATTGCCTTTCGACCCAATCTTTGAAGACGAAGCAGTCCTCAATGGCATGACCTATCATCCTGTGATAGGGGCAATATTTTGGGTCGTCGGTCATATTCTCTTCTTGCGGTCTCTTTGATTCTGACAATTGTAGACCGTTTCTTATGGCGTCCCTGAATATCTTGTGGACTTTTTCCCTCTTGAAGGAATAGACCTTTTCCAGCTTCTCTTTCAGAGGCGATTCCCCCCCGGCGTATGTATCAGAGGGACTGGAGGCTGATTGTGGCCGTTTTTCGCGAAGGCGCTCCGCTTTTAGGTTGAAAGGGATATCAGCTGGCTGCCCCCGGGTATCAATCCCTGGCTCATGAGCCAAAATTTGATTCTGCTGTAATTGCAATCGGGCGACTTGGGTCGCGAGATTCGCCACGACGCTTGCCAGCTCGTCGACTTTGGAATAGACCTCGGCCATCTTCTCATCCCTGTCCTGAAATTGCCTTTGAAGCCATTGGAATAGTGCTTGTCTGTAGTTCCGGCTATGACAACCGGGTAATCTTTATTGCCTGAGCTCAATTCCGTAGGAACCATGGGCTCCTCTGGATTATCGGCCTGAGCGGGCTCTTCATCATTTAGATCGAGCCGATGCCGGGTAGCGTCAACCATATCATCACCATGGCTGTGAAGAAGAGGAGGGTTCGTTTCTTCATGTCCGGCCATGTAGACAGTGTGGATAACACATTCAGCCATTCTTTCATCACTGGCAACTGGTTTCGCGGAGCGGTCCGGGCTTTGGAAATTCATAAATTTTAACATGGCCAGAGCCCTAGCCCTTTTGTTGGCTCTATATCTGAGCCGCTTCTGCCTCAGTTTCTCTGCCTTGAGCGCTTGGCAGGCTTCTGCTCTCCGGGAAGCCGCCATAGGCTGAGTGATGGGGAGCTTAGAGAAGATACCCGATCGAGCAGTTGTCAAGGGCACCGCCGGAGCTTGCTCGAGAGGCCTTGTCGCTTTGTTGGTGTTGATGGCCTTGCCCCCAGCTGGGGCAAAAGAAAGTCGTTCAGATGCCGACTTGCGTTTGGATTGGGGCGCCCTCGAGATCACCACATTTGGTCTCCTGCCCTTTGAGATCGTTTTTTCTGTTACTGGAGCTTGAAGAGCTGGGACGGCGTTAGCTGACACAAACATGATAGAGCCAAATGGTAGCGGCTCTTCCTCCCATTGTCGCCCGAGACTTGCCGGGAGGACCGTCCTGGAGTCTATCTTCATTGTGTAGGAGACGGGAGCCGAGTTCATCTTCGGAGACATCGTCGGAAGGTGATTGCTTGAAAATCTGCATGAAAAAGCATTATTTTTAGTATAAATACAGGTATGTATATTGATTGAGTTCGCATGAACGCTTAACCCGAAATATGGGAGGAGAGATTGGTCCCACCGGGCGTGCCAGAATCTGTAGGGTGTTTTTGGTCACCCCATTGAGATGGGAATATGCGCGCGCTTGTCAAGCGTACTACAGATTCCCCCTGCCTAGGGTAGGCCAGGGTTTAATGATTGTGGGGATCCGAATCTCCGGCAGCCGCGGACTAAGTTGCCGTTAATTGCCCCTCGCCTTTGGAGCGAGGGAACCTCCAATTGACGGGTTAAACCGGTCATGCGAACTCAATGTGCAGTGTACGTGTGTTGTGTTTTGAAAGGGGTTTTGGATATATCGGGAGCCACGCAGAGTTTTTACAGGGGTCCCGCTACCCGGATAGCGGGCTGGGGGTCAAGGGGGCTAGCAGCCCCTTGCGGGGTGCGGGGCAGCGCCCCATTAGAAAATTTTTTCTAACAGGGACAGTGTCGTGGAGTATGTGTGTGTGTAAATATGTATGCATATGTACATATATATATATATATATATATATATATATATAAGAAAGAGGGGGAAAAGACATCCAAAGGATGCGTGGGGCAGCACCTTGGGCGCTGTGCGCCTAGATACTGTGCGCTCAGGCGCTAGAGTGTCACGTGTCGGCACGTGGGCGCTCTATGCTTGAGCGCTGGGCGCTTGAGCGCAAGTGCGCCACGTGTCGGCACGGGGGCGATTTGCGCTCGAGCGCTTGCGCTTGAGCGCAAGCGCGCCACGTGTCGGCACGGGGGCGACTTGCGCTGGAGCGCTTGCGCTGGAGCGCAAGCGCGTCGCGTGTCCGCACGGGGGCGACTTGCGCTTGAGTGCAAGCACGCCACGTGTCGGCACCGGGACGACTTGCGCTCGAGCGCAAGCGCGCCACGTGTCGGCACGCGGGCGCTCTGCGCTCGAGCGCTGAGCGCTGGAGCGCAAGCGCGCCACGTGTCGGCACGCGGGCGCTCTGCGCTTGAGCGCCGGCGAGAAAAAGAGGCTTTTAGCTTAAAAAAAGATTTCTCGAAAGAGAAATCAGAGAGGAGTTGAACTCCTGAGTTTGTTTTTGGGGTTAATGGAAGGGGTTCTTCTTCTTCCTCCTCTGTTAGCTGGATCTTGAAAATCAAGAGATGTGAAATCTCAAAATCTCTCCTTTTTGAGATTTGATGACAGATCCAAGTTCCTCTTTGTGGGTTTCGTGGTGAAAAACTATTTTGTTTTTGAAAAGGAAGAGTAAAACTCTTGATTTAATTCAAAAGAAAGAAAAAGGTTTGAGACCTTCAGAAAAGGGAAAGAGATACAAACCCTAGGTTTTTTGTGAGAATGAAAAGTGTTCTCCTCTTTTTTTTTATTCATCATGTTGCCTTTTATAGGCTTACATATTTACATACAGCCCTTTGGGCTTTACAAAAATGGCATTTTAGCCATCCCATGGCTCATGTGCCATTTCATTTTTGCACATAAACCATGGGCTTACAAAATATTGGCTTTATGCTCATTTTGCATACATTCATGTATAAAAAATTACATAAAAATTATTTATTACATGATTTTTTTGTTGGCATGGCGGAAGGCCGGACGCTTCGTGTTCAGGCTCGACCTGGGCATTGGCCTACTTGCTTGGGCTTGGGCCCACCTGGTTTGGGGTTGACCTTGACTTTGACTTGGTCAACCGAGGTGCAAATTTTGACTTCAACAGCTGTCTCATCCGTCCGAGAGAAACTACGGTTTTCTCGTAGACGGGGATAGAGAGGATTGCATCATTAATAATGATGAGCCAACTAGCTTCCAGCAAGCCATTTAGAGCAGAGACTCGGTAAAATGGCCGGATGCAATGCGGACCGAGATGGAGTCCATGTACACCAACAAAGTACGGACTAAAGCAGGTATCGCGGAGTTGGAACATCTGTTTTGATGAGACGGTCAAAGAATTCGACTTTATCAAAAATCCAGATGAACCATGCATATATAGTAAGATTGTAGGGAGAACTGTGGTATTTCTCGTCTAGTACGTGGATGACATTCTCTTGATAGGAAATAATATTCTTATACTACAATCAGTCAAAGGATTCTCGTCACACAGGTTCTTCATGATTGACCTGGGTGATGCCTCTTACATTTTGGGAATCCAGATCTATCGTGATAAATCTAAGAAGATGTTGGGACTTTCACAGTCCAGGTACATCGACACCATACTAAAAAGATTTAGTATGGAAGATTCTAAGCACGGTAGTCTACCGGCTTGTCACGGAATCACCCTATCCAAAAAGATGTCTCCCAAGACTGATTTGGAAAGGGCTCGCATATCAATTATACCCTACGATTCTGCGGTAGGCTCTATAATGTATATGATGTTGTGTACCAGACCAGATGTTGCTTACACACTATATCAGTCAAACCCAGGAGAAAAGAACTAGATAGCAGTAATGAACATTCTTAAGTACCTGAGAAGGACTAAGGAGATATTCTTGGTGTATGGCGGATAAGACCTCCAGATCGAGGCCTTTGCTGACTCTTGCTTCCAGAGTTATAAGGATGACTCCAAGTCCATATCAGATTATGTCTTTACCCTCAATGGAGGGGCGGTCTATTGGAAGAGCTCCGAGTAGGACACCGTTTCTAACTCGACGATGGAAGTGGAGTATATCGCTGCTTGTAACGCCGCAAAAGAAGCGGACTGGATGAGAAAGTTCTTAACTGAACTTCAGGTGGTTCCAACCATTGTTCCAATACCTCTGTATTGTGACAACGACGCTATAGCTTTAGCGAAGGAACCCAGGTCCCATCAGAAATCCAGACATATCTTGAGACGGTACCACCTGATCAGGAAGATCGTTGATCGCTGGGAGATCGAGGTGAGGAGAGTAGATACAGAGAACAACACTGCAGATCCACTTACCGAGGCCATCCCTCAGACACTGTTCGAGAGGCTATTCGAGATCATAGACCTGCGATACGCCAATATATGGACTTAGTGCAAGTGGGAGATTGTTAGTGATATATGCCCTAGAGGCAATTATTGTATCATACTGATTTGTATATTATTTAATGGAAGCTTGGAATATACACAGATATAGTAACAGTCTTGCTCGAAATGGTAGTATGCTACCTGATTTGTTTCTGCCTCAATATGTGCATGTGATTTTGCATATCGCTTATACATATTGGTAGAGCCCTTAGGATATTTGCTTGACTACCAACGTTGTCATGACAGTCACACTAGTGAGGGCTGGATGGTCTATAAGCACATCCTTGTACTCCCTACTTGTAGGATTATCAAGACGGGATATCAATACTCCAGAATAGACTAGTGTATCCGTTTCTCATCCCAGTAGGGGAGATAGTCTGTCTCACAGTCATTGGTACGTCGTACTGAAGATAGTATACAGGTGCTCATTAGGTTATGAGTACACTGTACAGGACTCATTGGGAACTGCTGGTGAGTATTATACCTATCGTCGGGTACGAGAGACAGACTTCTTGTTAGAGTTGATGTGTAGGATGAATCGCAGTCCAACGCTGCTTGAAATGCTTCAAAATCTTTCATCCACTGTCCACACACAATCAGATTTCAGAGCACGGTCTAAAAAATGTAAGGAAAGAAAGACAGCATAGAATGTAAAAGGCCTGAAACTAATAAGAGCTTTGTACTTAACATGGTCCTCCCCAAAGGTTTAAATGGTGACATCTCACATAATGTAGTGATTACAACATAACATTACTCTTATTGATTGATTATATAGTGATTACAACATAACATTACTCTTATTGATTGATTATTGAACAAATTATTGAACATTACTCTACCTACTTCATTACAAGATTTTCTCAGTGAGAGAGAAATCTAAGACCTAAGAATCAGAGGGGTTCAACTTTAGCAAACTGCAGTAAACTGCCAACAAGAAATTCTTAAATAAGGGTTGAAAATTTTAAAACATTTTAGTTTATAGCCCACTGCCACCACTGCCTTGGTTATCACTCAAGAAAAGATCCTAAAAATTTCATTGTGAATAGAACCATATATTAAAGCAGATGCAACTAATTGTAGTTATAGAATAGAGACCATAGCATATCTGGATCATAGAATTAAGTGAATGGGAAACTCTGCTATTATCAAATCCTGATCACACATCACTAATAAAAAAAACACAGACTCATGTGTCCCCTGTTTTTACCCGCTCCTTACTATTGATCTAATAGTTCCCAATAGTAAAGGATGATAATAGCAGGCACCCCGAATCCAGAATTAAGTACATAGAAGACAAAAGAATAAGATAAACAAAAGCATCACGTCTCATTAAAGTAAAGGGATTGAGCATCAGAAATGGAAGCATCAAAATATGTATAAGTAGCATGGATCCGAATTCGATTATGAGACACGACACAATTCGGACTGGCCATTCGGACTGGCCTATTCGCAAATTTCCAAAACTATAAGATACAATTTGTTAGGACACACTAATTTTTAACTGTTTGATTTATATATACACAATAACAAAAACTATGAATATAACAAACCTAGATTAAGAATACGAAAAAATTCTCAACAATTCTCAACAATATACATGATCTGTAGATTTAAAATACAATATACATTTTAGGATGCGTCAAAAAGAGTGTCATTGACAATCTGAATGAATCCAATAGGGATAGAAATCCGTTACGAATTTGCCGCCTCGACGACAAATCCGTGCAGCATAGTTTACAGTTAGGTTACTGTTTCAGCTAATGCTATCATTCGGCAACACCCTACAAGAAAGGAAAAAACATAAATACTTTAGCTCCAGCTAAAATTTGGCCAAGCAAGAATTGTACAGTTTACAGAAAGTCTTTTTCCAAGGCAACAATTGTAATGGATTCATCGCCCAAAAAACGCTATAACTTACATAGTTAAACAGATTAAGATGCACAAGTAGTTAACAGCAAGAAAAGAAACTAAACAATGACAGAAGAGTCTTGCATGCCTTCTGCAACAATAAAGACGAGCATAATCCTAAATAGAAGATTGAATTTAAATGATGTTGGATACTGACATGTCAATATAAAATTCAGCACTGTGAACTTTGGCACTGAACAACAGTTTCAATTTTTGTTTAACAATCCGACCCATGCTCGGAATGACTTATGGATATCCAAGACTACTAAGAGCTTGTACTTAAGAGACAAGAATTCATGGAGCAGTAAAGAAGGGGAAAAAAAACAATGAACGGAAGACGATATGCAAATGTTGTATTGAATATATTAACACCGAAGGAGCTTGTACTTAAAATTGTCCTCCTAAAAGGATAATGGTGACATGATTGACATCTCACATAAATGATGCAACTTCCACATGATATTACTCTTATTGATTGATTATTGAACAAATATATTTATTCTACCTACTTAGCTACTTAATTACAAGATCATTCAGTAGATGAAAAATCTAAGACCACAGAATTAGAGATGGCTTACTTAAGTAAATTGCAGGGAACGACAACTAATAACACTCAAATAAGCCTTGAAAATAGATTATCAAGTTTGAATCGAGTCCTAAGCAACCAAACTCAAGGAAAGAAAATCTTAAAAAAATCATTGTGAAGAGAACCTTATATAGAAACAGTTATAATTGGTCATAGTTATGGAATGAAGACTACCATCTCGCTGGTGCAGAGGATTAATAATATAGAGGGATGCATAATAATAAGATAAACAAGAACATCATACCTCGTTAAATAAGGGATTGGGTATCAGAAATCAAAGAATCAAACATGTATTTACGAGTAGGTATCGTTTCAGTAATAGCCATCATTCAGCAACACCATATATGAGAGGAAAAACACAATAACTTAGCTGCAGATAAGATTCAGACAAGCAAGAATAGTAGTCTCTACAGCAAGCCTTTTTTTCAAGGCAAAAGTTTAAGACGAATCCATCGGCACCAAAAAACTACAGCCACATAGCTAAATTGATTAGCCTGCACAAGTATTAAAACAGCAAGAACATAAACCGAACAATGACGGAAGACACATATGAGCTAAAGACAGCCTTCTATTACATTACAGACAAGCACAGTCCTAAAGAGGAGGTTATATTAAAATGATGGCGCATTGATGGCATGTCAATATAATAAAGCTGATAATATTGAGCTGTGAACTCTGGCCCATGATAACAGTATCGATTCTTTTCTATGTTCTGAAACCAAATAATTTCAAGTACCAATAAATATTCTGAACCACTCAGTAAGATTTGATAATATAATACCACAAAATACTTTCAAAATTTTAATTGCCTCAAGAATCAAGCGAGCATGACTAAAGTATGAAAGAAAACCATCTAAAGTATGAAAGAAAACCATTATAATATGGTTAATAGAGAGATACTTGAGTAGATATAGGGAAGAAAACATATGTCTAGTAGCTATATTGATGTGATTCAAGATATATATTATGGCGAGGTAATAGGATTAGATCAATTGGATCACATAGTTATTCCTTCTCAACATATGTTGACACCGAGACTATGTACGGAGTAGTTATCAATACTATTTAGCTGTGGGTGAATTTACATACCATGTGTGGAACTCAATGAAGTCCCATTGTGCGTGTTGTCTGTTGATGATGTCGCGCTATTTATGAACTTATACTTCTTGAATTCGATAATTACTAAAGGAAATATGATGAATCTACAAGTTTTTTGAATTTTTATTTAAAAGATGGAATGTATGGAATGTAGATTTAACAAAAATATGAGAAGAAAAGAGCAAATGATCACTTTATGGCTAGTAAACAATAAGGGGGTGTTGGTCCCAAATAATTTTAGAATCCAGAATTTATAAATGAAATGACCATTATTTTGATAAATTCATTTCTATTCAAATTACTAGTCATTTAATTTCAAAATCCATATGTAATTTAGGACAATAAATTTAATAGTGGACGTGAGGTTTGACGGACGCCGATCGATGGCGGATGATGACCGGCGGCGACGAGGATGATCAGCCGGCGGTCGGAGGCGGCGATGGTGCCGGCTGCGGGCGACGGCGATCGGCGGGCGGCGGCGGCGATCGGGGACGGCGGCTACAGGCGGTCAGGGACGGCGATGGTTGGCTAGCGGTCGGAGGCGGCAATCCGGGACGGCGGCAGGTGGCGGCAATGGTGACCGGCGGTCAACGACGAGGATGGTCGACCGGCGTTCGGAGGCGGCGATGGTGGTGGCGACGGCGACCGGCGGTCGATGACGAGGATGGTCGGTCGGCGGTCGGAGGCGGCGATGGTGGCGGCGGCGGCGGCGACCGGCGGTCAATGACGGGGATGGTCAATCGGCGGTCGGAGGCGATGATGGTGGCGACAATCATGGGCTGATGCAGCCGATGAGGATGGTCGGCCGGCGATCTAAGGCAGCGATCGGGGATGGCGGCGAGCGGCGGTGATCGAGGACTGTGATTGGGGACGGGCGGCGGTGATCGAGGACGGCAATCGGGGACGGGCGGCGATGGTTGCGGCGATCGGGAACAGCGGCGGGCGGCGGTGATGGTGACGGCGAATGGGGTGGGCGATGGTTGGCAGTGGGAGGTCGGCGATGGGCGACGACGACGTTGGTAGGACGGCGATGTCGTTGGGGACGATCGATGCCCAGTTATTGGTGGCGATGCCCGATGTAACGGTTTATCTAAATTTTGATCTATTATGTATACTGTCCATTTTAGAAAACTCAAGGTACATGGTGATTTGAAAATTGATAAGTTTTTCATTTTTGTACTATAAGTTCAATGATGAATTCTAAAATCCAAATTCTCGCATTTTAAAATACTAGTTTCGACTAACACGATTAAGCAAATTCTAATTTTAAATAACACTAACACGAATTTTCAAATTCCCGAATTGTATTTTTAAATGACTTGGGACTAACACCCCCTAAGAGTGGTCATTATTTCAGCTGTTTTTTCGCGGTGTCCAATCATTTTGGCTATTTTTTTACTCGTTTTTTATTATGAGTTGCTCAAACATTGGATTCATCGGACTATTCGAAGTGCTAGAGCGAGTAGGGAAGATGGCTTATCGACTTGCCTTGCCTCCATCGTTAGCTGGTGTGCATGATACATTTCATGTGTCACAGTTGCGGCGTTACGTTCGAGACGGCAGTCACGTTCTTGATCATTCGGAGTTGATATTGGGTACCGACTTATCTTATGTGGAGCAGCCTACTCCTATTCTCGATCGCAGAGAGAAAGTGCTGAAGAACAAGGTCATTCCGCTAGTCCGAGTATCTTAGGGTGGTCGTTCTCCAAGGGAGTCTATCTGGAAACGTGAGGAGGATATTCGTTCATGCTTTCCGCATCTTTTTGAGTTCGTTTGTTTGTTTCCATTGTTTTCGTCTTTAATTTTGAGGATGAAATTTTTGTAATGGGGATATGATGTAAATCCCTAGTTCCATTGTACATCATGTATTTAAAATTTTAATCCCAATAAATTTCCGTTTAAATCCTAATTAAATGTTCTATGTTTTTCCTAATTGTTTTTCCAAACCCCAAAATCCTAGCACTAACCCCAAATTAAAACCCAAACCCTAATTAATTCCTAACCCAAACTCCCCCGGCCCAAGGCCCATACACCCGAATCCGACCCGATTCTTCTTCTTTTGTTTTCCTTTCAAAAAAAACCCACGATTTCCTTTCTTCTCCTTCTTCCTCGCCAACGTTCCTCCGCTCGACCTGCACCACCCCGACTTCGCCCACGTCGCCAACGACTCTTACGAGATCCTCTCGACCTCCCATCATCTCTCAATGTCTATCTCTTTATCTCACACTCTCTCTCGTTTCTCTCTTTCTACAAAGAAAAAAACTCTCCCCCCGAAGTCCAGCACCGGCCACCTTCTCCCTTGCCACCAAGGAGCCATCGTCGACGAACCCTCCTCACACAGCCGCCCTCTTCTCCACTATGCCACCACCGACAACACCGACCCCCACGAACTCCTCCAAGATCTCCACTTCTCCACTCAACCCAACCACTAAGCTCACTGCCTCCACCTCCGGTAACCCTCCTCGTCCTCGACGAACAACACTACACCGCAACCCCACTCCCTCACCATCACCACCACCCTCCCCGAGCTTCTCCACGACCACCGCTGCCAGTCGATGCCGTCACCGCCGCCGCCTGCGTCGTCTGAACGTCGCCAACCGATCTTCACTAAAGCCCTGTCTGAGCTCAAACCTGGGCTTGTGTCACCGTGTCGTGCCCGTGCTGCGGTCGTCGTTGTTGCCATCGCCGCCGTCAATATTTTCCTCGTCGTTGTGATCTTCCCCAGGCAAGTGAATCCCTTCACTTGTTTTCATGCTATAGTAAATTCGGTTAGTGTATAAATGTAACACTTTTTAATATTGACTGAACCGAAAATGAACCCCTATTGTAAATCACCCATTAATTTTTGCGGAACACGTAACCAATGAACTTTATACCTGATAACGAACATATTGAAATTTTACACCAATCGGATAATATTTGACCACGGTTTGATACCCCCAAATCAGATATCGAAACAGACAAAAACGGCTCTTTTTAGACAAATCGTTGTCTTTACGTCTTGATAGCGGTACCACTGATACTTGTATTTATTTAGTGCTAAATAGCGACATGTTAAAGTTTTGCAGCAAAAGAACACAATTTCACACATAAAGTGACGCCCCTAGTGTCTATACCGGAACTCGCGTTTTACCGAACACTTGACACCGTTAAATTCATAATTAATTCCAGAAAAATCCAATCGCAGCGTGCTTGGGCTCGTTGCGAATTTTACTGGATAACCTTTAACATGATGTATAGCTTTGCTGTTGAATATATCATTTGAACATCGAAAACAGAGAACTTGCATGACTTTGGACTGGAGTCCAGAGCAGGAATTCATCCCTTAACATGCCTTTATACACCTAAAACCTTATTGTTTAATTATGATAGTGTGCAGAACCATTTATCGCCGCGTAGAAAATTGTTTTAGATTTCTAATGGTTCTGGTTTCACTGAATTTCAGTATCATTTGGTATTTTAAAACATATTTTAATCCGATGATATGTACGGTAGATTTCTGCAATTTCAGTTTATACCCTTCATCGGTAAACGGATCATAACTCCTAAACTAAGATGACTATTGTTGATCCGTCTTCAAAACTCTAGAGTTAACTCATAACCCTACAAATAGTTGAACTGTAGCGTCGCCTAACTGTGATCCTAACAAAGAATAAAACGTGTTACGAAATGGACTTTCAGTTCATAAACTGAATTTCAAGCAATGAACACTTAAAATGGAGTGACTGTTACGCGCAAACCGGAAACCCGATTGACCTAAAATCAATTTTGTTGGATTGTTGTTTAAGTTTACTTTCTACCACTATTATATCATTTTGCCTAATTACGATCATACAATTTAATATGATTTTCTGAACTCATAAGGCACGTTGTGATTCATATTGTACATGACTTGATTGGTGGCATAATTCACATACTTATCCGACCGTAATACATTTAGTGATAACGAACACTCTTATTGATTCTTAGCGATTATTGCATTGTCGAACGTGAGTGGTATCGAATTAGTTGTGTCAAGTACTTCAGTGAAAAATGAATGATTCGTGAAAATGAACAGTGCAGTAAAAAGTGAATAAAACAGTGTTATTGATGTGTGCTTATACACAACTAGCTCCATACATATAGTTATTAAAACCTGGGGAAAAAGGGAAAATCAAAGTGGAATGAAATTTGTATTTAGGAGGCTTTAGCGATTTAGAGGATGATCATTCGAACGACTCATATATTTTAGGTTATGGGCTTAGCGGTCCGGCTGCCAAGATTATGTCCCAAACAACAGCGGGCCGTAGTCTCAAATATGCACGACCCTCATTAAACATGATCACTCTTCTCCACAATTCAATTTCAAATTGATCTTGAGACCAATTAGAATATAGATCATATACTGCATTGATTATTGATACACTGATTACCTGCATTTACTGTCTCCACTGTTACTACCATTCATTTCATGCTTTATTATATTACTATTATATTATTGTTATTGTGTTACCCTGACGACCTGAGTATGCATGCTCAGAGTTTGGAGAGGACACAACTCAGAAATCAGATCTACCGTTAGAGCTTGTAAAGATCTAGACGATTTACTTTCGGCACTCTTATTGTTGTCCCTAAAATAATATTGTGTTCACACTTGGTTAGTAGTTTCCTTTCCAGTTGAACTATTGTAAATTGTGACCAATGAAAGTCGATATAATAAACTAGTGATGTGTTTTCTTTACTGTAATGTACTGTACTGATATTGATTACCATAGATTACTAGAAGCCATAGTGTGACTACGACATGATTCTTTCTTGGCCGTAGGAACATGGCTGGCCTAATCACCCTCGTATTCTGTATTTTGGGAAGCGGGACGTGACAAAGAGGAAGACTCCAACCTCGTTGCCTCGATTGAATCGAGGCATTCATTACTCATTGTGCGGGAGATTTTAGATCATCCTCTTTCGGTAAGTCCCTCATACCTTTCTCCATCTATTATTTTTTTTGAATTATATTTTTATATAAAAAAAAGATATCTTTCGATAAGGAACACCAAGCCTAGTTTATATTATAGAGCAAAAAGATAATTTGTTTATGAAAGTGATTGGATATGTAAATTCAAGATATTAATATTAAAAGGAATATTTTTATCCAAGGTCATCGTAATAATTCCAATATAGTGTTTTAAATTCTTTTCATTGTTTAATCTAAAATCCTACCTCGAGGGTGTTTGCTTCAATATCGTTTGTTATAAATTTTAGTTGTTTAACGCCCTAGTCTTTTTATGTCATAGTCTATTGTTGATGCACCTCATGTCACGGGTGCATCATTATCATGAAAATTACTTTTCGGTGCATCACATGTCACGGATGCACCTTGTTGACTTGTTTTAAAAATATTGATGTTTATATGTTCTATTGATTTTTTTCGTAGATATTATTGTGCGATATTATCCACCTCATTTCACGGGTGTGACGATATCGATGTTAATTTTTTTTCCTTTTATTGATTTATTTATACCCTATGTTACGGGTATACCCTTTACGAAAATGGTCTTAACCGTAATTATAATATCGTAATGATTCAGCAACCACTTTGCCATAGTTAATTAATCTACGGTTCATGATATTTTCCCGATGTAAGTACGAAATTCATAATTCAAGTTAAGTCGGGTTATTACATTGTTTTTCTTTTATGAATGAAATCCGTTTTTTCTTGTATGCTGAAACTGATTTACACATGCCTTAGAATAGACATATCTTCTAGTTCTGATGTCCAAATTGAGCAAACTCAAGTTTCTAGAATATCTAAAGAGAAATGGCTACAATTTTCTCTTAGGTTAATTTTACTGAAAACTGACGAAAACCAACTTAAAATACGTTTTAAAAATATATGTTGAATCTGGATAGCAGCAGGAATTATATGCGTAGCTGTCATAAAACAACCATAACTTTCTCTTTGGTTATCGTAACCCAAAGATTTTTATGGTGAATCGTTCACAACTCATAGACGCTCATTTCTTATTTAATATTTAAAATCATAAAATGAACAGAACCTACTTGAAAATGCAAAATACTGCCAGTACAAGCATTCCGAAATCTGCACTAGCCTGCTCTACGCAGCAGTACGAAAACACCCATAACTCCCTCATCTAGAACCCAATCGAGACAAACTTAGTCTCGTAATTTACACAACTTCCTGAACTAGAATTTACTCCTTAGACAATAACTTCTAATTCCAACCCAAAACTGTTTGTTTCTGCATGTGAACTTGTGATATATATATAGACCTGAACTTGAATTATGTTTTTATTGATGCATTATTGTTACCATAATGGAGGAATTTATGTGTAACAGGAGATCATACTTATTCCTCATGGTACCGGAGAATATGGTACATTGCATTACATATAAATTTTGAATCTCGTGAATTTCGTGTTGCTATTGTTCCGCGGAAATTACGGAATATTCTAGTTACATAATAAAACTCCCACAAATCGAGTTTATACTTATAATTAATAATATTGATATATCGAATGTCGTGATACTATAATTACCCTGCACTGATTAGCACATGCTATTTATTTGGCATGCACACTACCGTTTATTGTTTACATTTATTCTCATACCTTGTACTGATACTACTAATATATACTAGCTACTGGATAACCAATTTAGTAATCAATTTATTATATGAGTAACACTTGGAATAACATAATCCAATAATGCATATTAAAATAATGAATAGCGCTGACCTTTCATTAGAATATAATTTATAATAACTAATAATTAAATATCTTGTTATACTATATTATTTAGTTATGTAAAAAACGGTCAATAATCCTGTATGATCTTTTGTTAAGTTTTAACATACCAAAAACAAAATGCCTAGTATTATGTATACCATGTTTCGTTTTAAATACTGTTTTTTTATAAAATGGGATTTACAGAATTTTAGTTCGTTGACGACATTCTTGTTTTCCGTTTTCTTTTCTGGGAAATGTCGTCAAACGACAATGGGACAGAAGAAGAGCCTAAGTACGAGGTAGTACCAACTAAGGAGGACAGTCAATATCTTTCTAGTCAAGTCGAGCTCTGTTTTTCCTCTTCAATTAGTGTGCCTAAGGTTTAAGACGTTTTCCTTTAACTCTTGTTTGTTTATTTGAAGTCGTTAGACTTTTACCAGTGAACTTGAAACTTGTAATAAATGTTGATGAATGATATTTATTTATTTTAAATTCTTGTTGGTTTTATATTTATTCTGCTTAATCCAGACGCTTAGCGTATTCATATCAGGAAGGGGTGCTTCCCAGTATGAATGTGTCGCGAACTTGTCGCTCTCATTTTCTTTTTTGGGAAACGGGGTGTGACAATGGGTTTTCATGCATACTAGTTATAATGGTTAGTCTCTATTTACTGCTTACTCCCTATTTATATTCTACAAGCAACAACACGTCTCTCTCCTACTTTTGGTGTTGAATACATTTAGTTCCCACCTTTTTCCATTCAGATTTCTTAAACACCCTCCTCTCTATTAAGTTTTTTTGGGGGGACCAAAATGAACGTAAATACCCCCATGTTTTATTAAATGAAAGTTTTAACGAAACTAGCACATCCTCTCTATTAAGTTAACTGACTTATCCTTTCTAATCACATTATTTATGTTATTTTTGGCCAACCTATAACTCCTGCTGCTTCAATAACTACAATTTTGTCACTCTTCTGATTGGCAATTTCCTGTCGGTTGTCTATGCCGTAATCATTTCAGTTGGATCTCTCATTTATACTCCCTAGGAGGTACCAATATCATCTTCTGGATATGCTCATTTCTTACCTTTTTTCTCTTATGTCTACATTCTGGTTTTAGCTACTTTTGATTATTTTTGGTCATATTTCCATAATGCTCTTCGTTTGGTTTCAATTGATTTATTTTGGTTGTTTCTTGCATGTGATTTTGGGTGTATTTTATAGATTAAGCTTAATAATAGTGTGAAGTGAGAACTACAAGAAAGGAGTTCCATGGTTTGACCTCAACAATCTCCTCAATTTTTGGGCAGATTTCTACTACTGCTACTAAACTAGAGGCAGGGTTAAGGTAAGATGAAGTTTAGAGTTGAAAGGTGTGCATGCGCTCGTGCA
The DNA here is from genome assembly GCA_030015575.1 of Agapanthus africanus. Taxonomy (NCBI): domain Eukaryota; kingdom Viridiplantae; phylum Streptophyta; class Magnoliopsida; order Asparagales; family Amaryllidaceae; genus Agapanthus; species Agapanthus africanus. The sequence goes on along the minus strand of CM057342.1, from coordinate 58,420,957 downwards.
TGACTGTGTCCAACTTATAGAAGCTTAATTGAAGGCTTAAATTTCCAGCAAAAACTCAAAGTCTCATACAATGACACTATCTTCAGCAACAATATTACATTAGAATCATTACTGTTTATGTTCTAAAGAAACAATTTAAGGATTGGAGACAACAATGACACACCTCAATCCCAATGATGTTGCTAACTCCATATATATATTTAAACCACATACTATCTCCCGGATCACAGCATCGATCGATCACAGCATCGATCCATGGGCATAGGCCACCACATGTTAAGATGCAAGCACAAACTTCATCTGGCCGAAAATAAACCTAACAACACGAAATAAACCATTAAAAAATTCCCAAATCTACCGCCCAAATGAATCTAAAAGCAGTTTTTATTTAAAATGATACCTTCTCCCGAGGTCCAGCACATCGAAAATGCACTCCTCTGTACAACTATCTAAGAGGCGCCAGAAGAAAAGAGTAAAGCAAACTCCAGGTCACAAAAGACATTTAAAAAGAAGAAGAAGAATTCAAGTTGGTCAACATTCGAGGAGATGACCTTAACGCATCTAAGTGGAAGAAAAGGATTCAAGTTGCTAACCGCAAAAGTGTAGGATACAGTACTACTGCTGCTATTGGTGTAAAAGAAAAAAAGGAATAGTTGAGCATGTTATCTCATATCATGTGATATAGATATAGATAAATTGCACATGTTATCTCATATAATTTTTCCCCCTATACAAATTCAAATAGTTTCATGTACTCTACACCCAACTAAACCCAGCCTCTTTTGCAGCCCTCGTCCCTCTTCTTTGCTTCTCTGCATCATCCCATTTCCCTACTTCAGAATACATATTTGACATAGCAACAAACATTGGCTTATCCTCACCTTTCATTTCCAAGATATGCTTCTCAGCAACTTGTGCTAGCTCGATATCGCCATGAACCTTACAACTAGCCAAAAACACGGTCCAAACCGAAGCGTCAGCCTCGAACGGCATGTAATAGATAAACTTTCTGGCTCTGTCCAACATTCCGGCCCTACCAAACAGATCGACCATGCAGGCATAATGCTCCATCATCGGTCTGCACCCGTGCTTTGAGACCATAAGCTCAAATATTTCGATCCCATTTTCAACCAGCCCGCAATGGCTACAAGCCGATAATAAAGAGACAAATGTTATGAGGTTCAGGTTTATATTATCCTTTTCCATTGTTTTATATAGCTCGATGGCCATAAGGCCATGCCCGTGTTTAGCATAGCCAGCGATCATCGTGTTATAAGAAACCAAGTCTTTTGTATCGAGCCCGTCGAAGAATCTCCTAGCATCTTCGAGGGCCCCGCACTTTGCATACATGTCTTAAGAGGGAGCTCTTCGTGAACTCATCGTTGGTGAGCCCGCGCTTTGTGACACACGTGTGCATGCATCGCCCTTGATTGATGTACGCTAAACTACCACAAGCTTTTAAGATGGCGGAGAATGTGAAACTATTCGGGATAATCTCCGTTGATCCCATTTCTTTGAAAAGCTTGATGGAGTCAAGATGTTGGTTTATTTGGTTAAGTCCCGATATCATTGTCGTCCACGAAACGACATTTCGCTCTTTCAATTTTCCAAAGAGTTCTTGAGCCTCTTCTGCCGAACCCTTCTTAAAAAGTCCTTCTAATAGAGCATTTTGGACCATCAAATTCGATCTGAATCCGTGTTTTATTGCATGAACATAGATAGACCACTCTCTTCCTAAACAAGAACTCAATAGGTTAACAAAGGTAAAGAGATCAACGTCTTTTCGTTGTCGCTTCATCTCGACAAAGAGGCGCACCGCCTCCTCAAAATTACCGTTCTGCCCTTGTCCTGAGATCATCGAATTATACGAGATGGAGCTCCTTTCGTGCATTCGATCAAACACTTTGCAACTCTCCTCTACTTTTCCACATTTCATGTACATATCGGTTAACGCGGTGTTGGCGACTAAGTCCTGGCAAAACCATGACTTCTCTACGAGCCCATGAACCATCATTCCTAAGTTAAAAGACTTGAGACTGCTGCAAGCTTTAAGCGCGCTTGAAAACGTACACTCATTAGGGATCAGCCCTTCGAGGATCAATGTACGGAAACAGATCAATGCATTCTCATCGAGACTGTTCTTCAAATACGCAACAATCGTAGCATTATATGAAGCAATATCAATGAACAAGATGCTATCAAAGACCATCTGCATACTCTTTATATCCCCAAGTTCTCCATACATATCCACAAGCGAGGTCCCGATAACACAACTGGACTCAAAACCAGTCTTTACTATAAAAGCGTGAAGCTCTTCGCCTAAATACTTATCCAACTCCGAGCACGCCTTAATCAGGCTCCCGAAACTAAACTCTGTCAGCTTGAAATCAAAATCCTTTCTAGCTTCACAAAATAACGATAGAGCTTCCTTAAATGCCCCAAAGCTTACATAACAATGCACCATAGAATTGAACAGGGCCGAGTCACGAACCGAGCATTGCTTAAACACCGAGACTACAGAATGCACAAGACCGGTCTTTGAGTACATGTCGATTACAGAGGTGCAAACAAACACGTCCGAATCGAAACCCGAAACTACGATTTGGGCATGGATTTGTTCTCCTAAAACAATTGAGTTCAGCTTAGAACAAGCTTGCATAGAGCTCGAGAACACGAATTGGTTGGGTGCAATGTTCAGTGTTGGCAGCTGGCTCATGAGCTTTAAGGTGAGCTTGGGATCGCCCGACCGAGAATGGGAAGAGATGAGCGTCGAGTAAGAGATTAGGTTCTTGTGGGGCATTTCATCAAACAGTTGGTGTGCATCTTGGAGATGGTGGGATTTAGAGTAGAGGTTGAGGAGGTGGTTGCAGATAATGGGCCGTGGGTAGAAACCAACCTTGATCGAGAGGGCATGGAGAGATTGGCCAGTGAAGAGAGAGCCTTGGGATATTGAGGATTTGACTGCTGAGATTATGAAGGATTGAGTGCGAGTATAGTTCATTATAGTAGAAGAAAGCAAAATGCAGTGTAAGATTAGTAAAAAGATTTTCTTACAGTCTTCTTCCGGTACCTTCGTCCTCGGCGACGCCCTTAATCTCCTTTAGGGTTTTGGTGTAGAGCGAGATCAGCACCTCTCATGCGTTTGGGACCACATCGAGGCCAACGATCCCCGTCGTCTCCTTCACCCTCGCCATCAAGGCGCCGCTCGCTAGGATGCGCCGCAGGAACATCGCACCGTGGTCAATAGATATGTTGTTAGGGTTATCGAGAGTCAGCTCAGTGGAGAATCTTTAGAGAGAGAAAAATTGCGGAAAAAGTATGGGATTTGCTGCTGAACTATGAACACTAATGAGGAAAATTACGCTAAAATACCTTAATGTTGTTTTTTACGCTTTTCACTAAAATACCTTCACTGCTATTTTTCGGATTGTATTTTAGTGAAAACCTCCTCTTTAAAACCATAGTTTCAAGTTATTTTACTGTAAAACTCAAGGTATTTTAGTTATTTTATTGTAAAACTCAAGGCCCCGCTTTCCAAAATACGGAAAACGAGAGATGACTAGGCCAGGCATGCTCCTACGGTCAATAAATAATCCGGCCGTAGTCACACTTCGGCTTCTAGCATCACATGGTAATCAGTAAACAAAGCACAGAAGTAAAGAAAATACATCACTAAATTATTATATCAACTTTCATTGTTCACAATTTACAATAAAATAAGGAAAAGAACTATTAACCAGTGCGAATACAAGATTACTTTAGGAAAAACAGTAAAGGTGAAGGAGGTATTCCCGACTAAGTCTCCGCAAGCTCGAAGGGCAAGTCTGACTCCTGTACTGGTTCTTCCTCGAGGTCTGAGCATGCATACTTAGGTCATCAGAGCGATGTGATAGCAATATGATAATAGTGACAAGAAACAAGCAAAGAAGGTAATAACAGTGGAAGTAAAATGCAGGTAATCAATATGTCACTAACTGATGTAATGTATGATCTGTGTCCCTATCAGTCTCTAAGTCGTCTTTAAAATCGAGTTGTGGAAAGGAAGATCATGTTTAACGAGGGTCTCATACATACCCGAGACTACGGCCCGCTATCGCCCGGGACATAACCCTGTCAGCCGGACCGCTAGACCCAACCTAATATATATAAGAGTATTTCTTCGAATGACCATCATCTAAATCACTGTCCTCGCTAAATACAATTCTCTTTCCACTTCGATTTCCCCTTTTTTCCCGGGTTTACACTATTTACGAGTATGGTCTAGTCGTGTACAAGTATGCACCAATAACACGGTTTTTGTCACTGTTCACTGTATTGTTCACTGTCACGAATCATTCACTTTTCCACTGGCGTACTTGACACTCCTAAACCGATACCATTCACGCACGACAATGCATGTACACTGAACAATAACGCGCACTATCACTAGAAGTATGGCAATCGGGTAAAATATGTGCATTTATACAGTTAATAGATCATGTGTAATATGAACTATCATGCGACTTATGAATTTATAAAAATTGCATTAAATCATACATTCAAAATTCAGTGAAATGATACCAATGCGGTAGCAAGTAAACTCAGTCAGCATTCCAACAAAATTTATTTCAGTGCAATCGGATTTCGGGTTTGCAAGTTACAGCCGTTTCATTTTAAGTGTTCGCTGCTGGAAATTCAGTTCCTGAACTGAATGTCCATTTCGCAACACAATTTTCACCCTGTTGGGATCAAAATTAGGCGACGCTATAGTTGAACGAAATTTAGGTTTTTCAATTGGGTTTCCAACGCATCAGACGGATTCTCAATCGCGCCTCTACGTCAGAAGTTATGTACTGTACAATAATGGGATATAAGTTCTGTTTCTGTTTGGGACTGCTATACGTCTTGTTCATTTAAATTACAGTTTAAATAGTAAACGACGGTAAAAAGGGACAAAACTACTTTAATTAGTTATCTAACTGTTTCGCATTCACTATGATGTAGGGTTCCGCAATATAATATGTTCAAGCAGTAGAGGGTAAGCATTACAAGATGGGAATCAACAGCCAGAGCTGCTCCGGACTGCAGTCCAGAGCCGCTCTCCGAACCATTTTCCGTCATCTTTTCAGCATAGAAACAATTTAAAACTCTTATGGGGTCCTAGTTCGTCGAGTCGGCTTCGATTTGAGCCCTCGAACGCATCATTCCAATTTATAAACAATTAGTTATGATTTTTACAAGTTTCAGACGCGGAAAATTTTCAGTTTTAACGGGTGTAAATGGGGATGATCGATCACGTCAGTAACGACTGTATTTTTCAGCAAAAATAATACACGATGTTCATTACTATACGAGCCAACCTATGTGATCAGTTTCCGTTAATTTAATGGAAGTTTTTCATTCGGGTTTTGCATCAAACACTTACGTCATATTAATTTGCACGAATTGTATACACGGAATTCATAGGATTTCGAATTGTAATAGAACAATTTAGCATGAAACAAGCAGGGTACTTGCCTGATGACGCGTTGACGATGCACGGCAGCGGCAGCGGCAAGATTGCGCCACGAACGGCGCGGCTAGGGTTCGCGGCCTCGGTTCGAGTTTGGGTTCGTCGTCGGAATTGCTCGGGGGATGGCTCTGTTGGCGTCGAGTGGCTGCAATGTCGAAGCTCAGGTGAACGGCGGTGGCTGTGGTGGTCGCCGGTGAGGGTGCAGCGAGGAGGTTCGGGGCTCGAAGCTTGGTGTAGGGTGCAGTGAATGGAGTGAGGTAGTGGAGGGGGCTCAGGGTAGTAGGAGGTGATGGCGATGACGCTGAGGGGTCGATGAGGTGGCCGGCGGCGTGATGGGAGCGGGGTGACCGTCGGCAGCGCGAAGGTGTGCAGGGGAGGCTCGGTGAAGAAGTTGGGTGCCGGGTTCGGTCGTGCAGGCGAGGTGGGGAGGAGGTGAAGTGGGGCTCGGGTTTTGGAGAGAGAAGCGAGAGAGGAATGACGAGGGTGATGCCGGCATGGTAGCTACGGCGATGGGTGAGCGCGGTCGTGGACGTGGGCGAGAGAGGGAGCGGGAAGATATGGGGAAGGAGAGAGGGAGAACGAGAGTGAGGGGGGAGAGAGTTAGAGAGACGAGGTGGGCTTGAGGAGCTCGTGAGCGCGCGCACGGTCTCGGTCGACGAGTGGGGACGTAGGGCGACGAGGCGGGGACGTGGGGTACGTGGTGAAAACGAGCAGGAAAACGAGAAGGAGGGAGTGGGGAACAGGGTGAAACGGTCGGGTCAGGTCGGGTTTGGGCGCGGGTTTGTGCGCATGCCGGGAGTAAGGACATGGGCCGGGCTTGGATTTTGGGGATTTATTTATATATTTAGGTTTTTTTGTTGGGTTTTTCTTAATTGTTTTCTTTTGGGTTTTAGTTTAAATGTTTAGGAAAATTAAATTTTGAGAATTAAAGGAAACACAAGGATTCTAAATTCCTCCAAAAATAACGGGAAAAAATAGAAAATATTCGGAAGGCTTGGAAAAATTTTGGAAAAATTTTAGAAAATTTTTATTGACGGAACCGGGAATTTACACCGGGCTTTTGAGATGCCCATACAGCACCATTGAACTTCCAAAATGCCATGAAACCCTCTTGAATTAGAATTATTATATGGAAAAGTTAGTTTCTTTAACTCATTTAAAGCACGAGTCGGTTAAATAAAATGGCCTTGTACATGGATTGAATCAACCCAAAATTGAATTGGATATGAAATTTTTGATGAAAATATCTTTACAAAAATATCCTTCAAGAGGGTTCATGATATTTTTAATGGTCAATGGTGCATATAAAAAACCTTGAAAGTTTGATGGTGTTTCATGAAATTTACCCTTTATTTGTAATTTAATCTATTACGATTATGCATGGTTTTATCATGTAAAATACAAATGTTCTTAGAATTATCATCACAGATTAGTTTCTGTTTTCTACAATTATAAAACCTATCATTTCGAATAAAAACCAACACACATGTTGTATGATTTTGTTTTTCTTCTTCTTAAAGCATATAGTTTCACAATCATTAGCCAAAAGAAAGAAGAGGGGATTGAGGTTATAACGAAAAATAACCTTCAGAAACCGAAGTGATCAACTTCCTCATCTTCGCTTTCATCTTCTTCCTCGTCCTCCTCGGATAACTGCAAGTCCTCTATATCTTCTTCTTCCCCGTCCTCGTTTTCTTCGACCATCATATCTCTATTAGGTTCCTTGTCTTTCAAGCCAGTGTTAAAGAACCACTGTTTGCCCTTTAGTTTTCTCCATATCCTTTCGCAACCTATCCATGCTCTCTTTTCTCCTCTCGGACTCTAATCGTTCCTTCTCTGCACGCCTCTTATCAAGATCAGCCCTAAAAAATAGGATAAATCAGTCTTATGATTTTGGAATTTTAATTAAACATCTATTAATGTCCCTGCATTGCACCAAAACTCTCAGGTTGTAGTGAGAGTCGAGGAAAAAAAAAAATTTGTATTCTAATACACCCTCACAAGTTAATCTCTATTTTAAGGGGAGAAACCCACACTTTTTAGGCTAAATTGCACTAATTACCCTTAACAGTTGCTAAGGAATTTTTTAGTACAAAAAATAATCTCAAGGATTCTTTTTTCCCCACTAAAATACCCGTAAATGTAGCTCTTTAAGGGAGCTTAATGTAATTTAAAAACTCTTAAGGTAATTTGGTGGAAAACAACAATAAATGAGAATAGTTTAGTGTAAATATGCGCCCTAAGGAATTCGAACGTTGGTGATTCTAATACCCAACTTAATGTCCATACCAACTAAACCCAAAAACTGAAGTTGTGGTGAGAGTTGAGGGATGTTTTTATTAGACTATTAAAGGAGGTAAGAAAATACTTGTAGTTCTCCATGTACTCTTTGGCGCTAGCTTCTATAGCATTGAAGAAGGCGTCCATTCCGGCACCGGAAACTGCTGAAACGCCGACGGAACGAAGATTCCTATAGAACTCGTCGAGTACGAGAGACAGACTTCTTGTTAGAGTTGATGTGTAGGATGAATCGCTGTCCAACGCTGCTTGAAATGCTTCAAAATCTTCCATCCACTGTCCACACAATCAGATTTCAGGGCACAGTCCAAAAAAAATAAAGGAAAGCATAGAATGTAAAAGGCCTGAAACTAATAAGAGCTTTGTACTTAACATGGTCCTCCCCAAAGGTTTAAATGGTGACATCTCACATAATGCAGTGATTACAACATAACATTACTCTTATTGATTGATTATGCAGTGATTACAACATAACATTACTCTTATTGATTGATTATTGAACAAATTATTGAACATTACTCTACCTACTTCATTACAAGATTTTCTCAGTGAAACAGAAACCTAAGACCTAAGAATCAGAGGTGTTCAACTTTAGCAAACTGCAGTAAACTGCCAACAAGAAATTCTTAAATAAAGCTTGAAAATTTTAAAACATTTTAGTTTATAGCCCACTGCCACCACTACCTTGGTTATCACTTAAGAAAAGATTCTAAAAATTTCATTGTGAATAGAACCATATATTAAAGCAGATGCAACTAATTGTAGTTATGGAATAGAGACCATAGCATATCTGGATCATAGAATTAAGTGAATGGGAAACTCTGCTATTATCAAATCCTGATCTCACATCACTAATAAAAAAAACACAGACTCGTGTGTCTCCTGTTTTACCCACTACTCACTATTGGATCTAATAGTTCCCAATAGCAGAGGGGTGATAATAGCAGGCACTCCGAATCCAGAATTAAGTACATAAAAGACAAAAGAATAAGATAAAAAAGAACATCACCTCTCATTTGAAGTAAAGGGATTGAGCATCAGAAATGGAAGCATCAAAATATGTATAAGTAGCATGGATCTGAATACGATTATGAGACACGACACAATTCGGATTGGCCTATTCGCAAATTTCCAAAACTCTAAGATGCGATTTGTTGGGATACACTAATTTTTAACTGTTTGATTTATATATACACAATAACAAAAACTATGAATATAACAAACCTAGATTAAGAATACGTAAAAATTCTCAACAATATCCATTAGGTTACTAGTATTTTTACCTATTTATACATGATCTGTAGATTTAAAATACAATATACATTTTAGGATGCGTCAAAAAGAGTGTCATTGACAATCTGAATGAATCCAATAGGGATAGAAATCCGTTTCGGATTTGCCGCCTCAACGACAAATCCGTGCAACATAGTTTACGGTTTGGTTACTGTTTCAGCTAATGCTATCATTCGGCAACACCCTACAAGAAAGGAAAAAACATAAATACTTTAGCTCCAGCTAAAATTTGGCCAAGCAAGAATTGTACAGTTTACAGCAAATCTTTTTCCTAGGCAACAATTGTAATGGATTCATCGCCAAAAAAACGCTATAACTTGTAAAGTTAAACAGATTAGGATGCACAAGTAGTCAACAGCAAGAACAGAAACTAAACAATGACAGAAGAGTCTTACATGCCTTCTGCAACAATAAAGACGAGCATAATCCTAAATAGAAGATTGAATTTAAATGATGTTGGATTCTGACATGTCAATATAAAATTCAGCACTGTGAACTTTGGCCCTGAACAACAGTTTCAATTTTTGTTTAACAATCTGACCCATGCTCGGAACGACTTATGGATATCCAAGACTACTAAGAGCTTGTACTTAAGAGATAAGAATTCATGGAGCAGTAAAGAAGGAAAAAAAACAAGGAACGGAAGATGATATGCAAATGTTGTATTGAATATATTAACACCGAAGGAGCTTGTACTTAAAATGGTCCTCCTAAAAGGATAATGGTGACATGATTGACATCTCACATAAATGATGCAACTTCCACATGATATTACTCTTATTGATTGATTACTGAACAAATATATTTATTCTACCTACTTAGCTACTTAATTACAAGATCTTTCAGTAGATGAAAAATCTAAGACGACAGAATCAGAGATGGCTTACTTAAGCAAACTGCAGCGATCGACAACTAATAACGCTCAAATAAGCCTTGAAAGTAGATTATCAAGTTTGAATCGAGTCCTAATTGCAAGGGTGTACACCAACAACTAAGCCTTTATTCCAAATTTTTGGTATCGCCTAATTGCAAGGGTATTTGTACTATTTAACATTATATATTATCTTTTTCCTTTGCGTATATCGCATCTACAACTCTCGTTAGGGGAATCCTGTTGTGATGGTACCAGTTATAGCACATCTTGGGTTTGGTGGAGTGAGATGTTGAGCTATTCACGAAGCACGGTCTCAAAAGGGAAAATACGGTTTTAAAACAAAATAAAACGATTGCAACAATATTAAAAATAATGAATTAATTTAGTTATCACGCATAACTTAAATGAAAACGAAGTTACAAATTAGATTTCAATAAAATACCCTAAGTTTTCAAAAGATGGATTTTTCACTAAAATACCATAAACTTCTATAAGTTAGGATTTGTCAATAAAATACCATAAATTCTAAAGTATATTTTTATTAAACACACTCGACATTTCAATTAATAAATATTTTTACCAAAACACCCTCAAGGTTTTTAAAATATAATATTTTACAGAAAACCCCTTGAGAATTTAATGATATAATTTCACATAAATACCTAGAATCTATAAAATAACTATTTTTTAAGGTATTTAGGTAACAGTTGGGTTTAAATGACCTATTTTCTCTCAAGCCTCAGGGAGCCAGAAACAATAAGTGCTTTCACTTGTCTAATCTTCCTAGTCAAACAAAGTTGTTCAACTTGACTTGAATACAACTTGACTCAACTTAACTTGAATCATGAATATATATACATGACATGAACTCTTGATCTTGACATAAATTCAATTGTATCTACATGACTTACTCGATCAAACCTATCACATACTTGATTAGACTTGACCCGGATTATGAATACATAATGACTTGACCTGAACAGTTGATATGAATACTTGAACTTGACATGAATACATGAATTCGACTTGAACCATGAACTTGTACTCTTCTTATGTATTCATTGATTCGGGCAAGACTTGTAACTATAATTGTAAATTAGATTACGCGGGGTGTTGAGATAGTTTAAGTATAAATCTAACAAAATCTCAAGAGTCCACCTAGTTTATGATTCCATGTCTACTAACACATGCAATCTATCATGAGGACCCGTGTTTCCATACTCCTGGATTATAGCCTGTTGGGTTTGGAATACTTCGACGACGGTCGAAGTCCCGTTACTAACACTCTTAATTCGGGTCCGTGGTTTCTTTCCTCTGGATTACAGTCTGTTGGGTTCGAGAACACTCTTAAAATTTGGTTGGCGTTCACACTTGAAATCGCGTTAGTTAGCTTATCCTTTTAGTGACCACTTTAGGACACATTGTTATTCATTACATGTTCACCGCTTTTACTTATTACATGCTCACTATACCTACACTATACGGCCATGCTATACTTGTTTGCCATGCTCATGTTACATTATTATGCTTATGTTAAATTGTCATGCTTATATACATATTGACATACTCGTGATGCTTTACCATGTAAATATAGTTGTTAGGTTTAATTGACACCCTTATATAAACCACATTAGAATTCATATTCTGCTTACATGTTATTTACCACATTCACATTTCTATCCTTTTAGGTGACTTACCGAGCGCAAATTCGCTGACGGGCATTCCATCCATCTCTTTATATCCTTAGAATGTTCATCGGGTGATCTAGGGACTGAGAAGATCGAGCCGAGTCAGGAGAATTACTCTCTGCTTGTGGAGCAGACCGACTACTAGCTTCTCATTCAGCTTTTCCTTTCAGTATGCCTCTTGTTAAGGTTTCTTATGTTATTTTACTTTGTATTTCGGACATCTTGTCAACTGTTAAACTCTATGGATTTGAATGTAATAAGTAGTTGTTGTAATTTTCATTATCATGTTCATTCTTATCATTTTTATATTGCTTACATACACTTAGCGTATTTGTTTCGGGAAATGGCCTTCTCGAAATAAATACGTCGCGGGCTTGTTACATGCATGCTTCCGTCTTTTAAGAAGCATAGCATGATACATGAACCAGGTGACAACGATCCGAAGCAGCCGACGCCTGTCCCCTAAGTCCAAAAGTGGGTGAGCCTCAGGAAAGTCGACCACACTCAGCTTCAGGAGATGTCTTGACTCTCGATGACAGTAGCCTGCTGACACAAGATCGGATCATGGATTTGGTCACCAACAAAGTCAAAACATTGGTGGCTGAAGCCAAAGCGCAGAAAGACGTTGGCAGCAGTTGGAGACCATACCCTGCACGATACGATCTTGTAGAGTTTTCCGGTGACTATGTCAATCCCAAATTTGGAAGGTTATGCCATGCCCCGCTTCCCAATATACTCAAATACGGGAACGTAATAAAGCCAACCGTGTTATCTACTATTAGGAATATGTATGCCCTATAGGCCATTATTGTTGATATAGTGGATGCATGGACATATATATAGAGGACTTTCTTGCTCGACGTGATAGTATGCTATCGGGTTACCTTTATCTTAACATGTAGATTGGTATTTATGATATTTATTGATTTAGAAAAAGCGTACGACAAGGTACCTAGAGAGGTATTATGGGGGACAATGATGAAAAAGGGGGTCCCCGTCAAGTATATTGACATAATCAAGGATATGTACGACGGAGTAGTGGCAAATGTCAGAACTTGCGGTGGCTTAACAAGTGATTTTCCGATTACTATTGGTTTACATCAAGGATCTGCATTAAGTCCTTTCCTGTTTACCATCGTGATGGATGAGCTTACTAGAACTATCCAAGATGAGGTCCTTTGGTGTATGCTATTCGCTGATGATATTGTTCTAGTAAATGAGACGAAAGCAGGGGTTAATGCCAAATTGGAATTATGGAGACAAACATTGGAATCTCGGGGATTCAGATTAAGCAGGTCCAAGACAGCATATATGCACTGCAAATTTAGTAGCCAGAGAAGTCAAAACCATATTAGTATAACATTGGAAGGGCAAGAGATATCACCGAGCGACCAGTTTAGATATCTAGGTTCCATCATCCAAAGGAATGGGGAGATCGATAGTGATGTTAATCAAAGGATCCAAGCTGGTTGGTTGAAATGGAGGAGTGCAACAGGGATTTTGTGTGATCGTAACTTTCCGTTAAATTTGAAAGGGAAGTTTTATCGGAGCGCTATTCGGCCTGCCTTATTATATGGTACAGAATGCTGGGCTCCTAAGAAGCATCATACACAGAAGATGCACGTAGCAGAGATGCGCATGCTTCGTTGGATGTGCGGTAACACTAGAAAAGACAAGGTGCGAAATGAGGATATTCGTGCAAAAGTTGGTGTAGCACCCGTGGAGGAGAAGATGCGGGAAAACCGGCTTAGATGGTTTGGTCATGTGCGACGCAGACCTATGGAAGCACCGGTTCGACGAATAGATACTCTCGATATGGGTAATGGCAAAAGGGCAAAAGGGAGACCGAAGAAAACATGGATGTAGGTGATACGAAACGATATGGTTGCCAAAGGACTCAATGAAAGTATATTGTTCGATAGAAGTGAGTGGAGACAGAGGATTCATGTGCTGGACCCGGCGTGATTCTCATGTTGGTTCATGTAGCCTACCCCATATGCTTGGGATAAAAGGCTCAGTTGTTGTTGTTGTAGATTGGTATTTATACTGTCTGTATCTTACATGTTGATAAAGCCCTTAGGATATGTACTTGACTACCAGGATTATGATAAGATCATACTAGTGGGGTCAGGGTGGTCCAAAAGTACATCTTTTAATCAGTTCCTAGTCGAGAGAATATTGAGACTAGGGCATCGATATTCCAGAGTAGACTAATGAGTATGTTTCTTGTCCCTTAAAGGGCAATGGTTGATCCCACAACCATTGGTGTGTGACATCAAAAATTGTATACAAGTGTTTATTGGAGAATGGGTACACCGAACAGGGCTCGCCGAGAACTCCTATGTGGTAGTATACCTATCGTCAAATAGCAGTCCTCTGGTGACACTGGTACAGGTTAGTCTGTAGACCCGAGATCGTCATAGAGTCTTGTGCGGCTCCCACTGTATTTTGATTTCCTCCTTACCACGCTCAAAGGAGACGTGCAAACAGGTGGATTTTGGGTACAGCCCCGAGTCGCATGGAGGAAATGAACGATAGGAAGGGTTTCGTCTCTCCCGGTATTGGGGGTTGATGTTGCGTTATGCTCGATTGGCTATAACTGGAAGTCCCTGGCCAGGGCTGCTTATGAGATTTACTGATAAGTGTTATCAGTAGTTTCTCGAACCGTTATAGGCCAGACATCGGCATGACTTATCACGTTACTGGGGTCTGACGCTTACCATCCCTAGACATGATATGCGACATATCAGACGAAGAGACCGGACTGTACGGTAGTGTTACTGATAGGCTTCATGGAGACTATGGACAAGCTTGCTTGTTGATCTTCATATCGCCCAATAGCCGGGTAGCCGTTACGTCCAGATAGTACCGCTGACGGCTTGTGGGTGACTGATGTGATCATCACCTACTATTGGCGTATTGACGAGTATTTAGAGTCCCACACAGAAGTTTCCTGGTTCAAGCGAAACGAAGTAGGACACATATGTGATATGTGTGTGGGCCTGATTAAATACGTGTATGTGATACCGTATTGTAATCTGGCAGTTATCTGTTATCGGTTCGGTTATATGTGATATAACCAGATTGTCGAATCAAGTGTTGATTTGATAATATGATATTCAGATAAATAATATTAGTCGGTCATATGTGATATAACCGGTTTATTAAATCAAGTGTTGATTTAATAATGTGATATATATTATATGTGATATAATTATGTCTTAACTAATATCATTAGCTCACTAAATATTTTCTTATATGTATTAATATATATATATATATATGATATATAAATATATATATATGTAGCATGGCATGATTTCTATTTTTGAGGAAAATAGAAATGAGGTGGAAAATGAGAGCATGGTTGCAAGCATGGAATTTATAGTTGTTTATTCATCTTGACTCACTATTCAAGTATGATTGCAATTTTATATTGTAAATTTCCATGCTTGAATGAGTGGGGGTCAAGTGTGGCCATTCATACTTACTTCATTCTCAACACTTAGCCATTTTTCTTGAGTTGCTCCCATGGTTGCTCTCTCGCTTCTTCATCCTCCTCATTGTCATGGTTCAAGCTTATACCCTCACATGTGATGTGAACCATGAAGCTTAAACACAAACTTGTGAGCTTTAACATCCCCTACTTCACCATCCTACACTTGACTAGTGATCGAGTGTAGCGTGTTTCCTACGCTAAAGAGTTTAGTGTAGAGGTAGCTTGAGTTGGAGGGGCTTTGCGTGGATCATCTTTGGCACGAAGGTCATCGGAGGAAGCTCGTTCAAAACCTCAAGTGGAGCCTAGTGGAGTCGCGGAACTACTACATGGAGCATGTGAAGTGAAGGACTCGAACTACAAAGGTTTTCCATCTTGCACTTCTCATAGTTTTACTAGATATAAAAAACTAAACCCTAATATTCTAGTAAAGATCTTGTATAGTCTAGCTTAGCACCTAATAAAATTTGAATTTAGCATCCTTGATATCACTTGGACCTCATGGTGGACCTAGGGTCGACTTACATGGTATCAGAGCCAAGCTAGAACATTATGGTAGACTATCATAGCTTGTAGCGACGTTAGAAATCCGCAGTTTTTGTCGCGCAAAAACTGCCGATAAAAACAGTTTCCTATATGATGTTTTGAGTTGTTTGCATACCCCGCGGGCTCACGGTTTGAACCGAGAAGCCGCGGGGTGGAGCGTACGCACCCTGGGGACACCCCAGGGGGGACCAGAGGTCGGACCTACACCCCAAGAAGACCATAGGCTTCTTGGTCTTCTTCTTTTTCTTCGAAGACTTTGAAGGCTGGACTTGGAGATTTTGCCCTTTGTCAACAATTTTCGGTACGGGACACGGTTTCAGCATCCCTTTGATGATTTCAGGTTCAAGTGGGCTTTTCCACCTGACTGCCGGACATGCCTGTAGATCCTTTAGCATTCTTTTGGCCTTTGCTGAAAGAACGATTTCCCATGGAGTTTCTTCCACGAGCGAGCATGATGCCCCGGTGCATCCACCATTTTGGGAGTGTGCTTCTGTGGCGGGTTTACCCTCCAGTTCTCAGACAGCGCGAACTTCCCCTATTGATACTAATCTTCAACCCAGTTCTTGAAGACGTAGCAATTCTCAATTGGGTGGCTCACTATTCTGTGTAGGAGCAGTAGTTGGGGTTGTTGATGTCGCCGGGTTGCGGTGGACACCGTGGGTCTGTCAATATGATAAGTTTGTTGCGCATTGCAAACTCAAATAATCTCCTCGTCTTTTTGGGTCGATCGGTTGTTGTTGAGTGTAGGCGACGAAAGCCGCTTTCCCTTTACCCTTGGCATTTCGAGGGTCCTTATTTGAGGAGGAAGGCTCATGGCCCATCTGGTCTATCTGGGCCAGTTTATCAATCAGATCCTGGAAAGTCATCGGCTTGAAGAATGTCATGAACTGAGACACAGTCGTTTGTGGATCTAAGGTCCTGATGAACATGCCCACGGCGGGGGATTATTCGATGCGTTGTTCGCACTTTGACCACGGGTTTCGCCACCGGATCGAATATTGGACCCAGGTTTCTTCCGGCTTTAACCTGGCATTGATTAAAGCCGTGATCGGGGTGCGCTCACATGTCACGCCCCGCTTCCCAGAGTACGCTAGATTGGGCACGTGACATAGCCAACCATGCTACCTGTGGGTAGGAAGTATCCATCCACAGTCACATTACGGCTGTAGAGATATCAAGAACAAGACAAAACTATCTAAAACATGTCCATAATCCAGAATAACAAGAGTCAATAATAAATAAGTGCGGAAGCAAATGATCCAATACAAATAACTGAAAGGTATGTCCCATAATGCGGGCTCACATCAGGAAATAAATGCAGGAAAAATAAAACTAACCACTACTGAACTCACAACTCAGCCTGCTGGTTGAAGTACTCCTGCTCGGATTGCGACAGTGGTACAGGATCTGGGCCATGCAAAACCCAGACGTCAGCGCGTCATGTCAACAAGTAATATAGTATGAACAGTGTAACAGGCAATGCAAAAGTAAACATGAATAGAGCAATAATGTGAAACAAGCAGTGCAGGGTAGTGTGCAATGGGTAACTAAACTGTTCTATCAGGTTTTCTATTCTAAAGTCTTTGAAACCAATTGATGGATCGTCGATGTAACTCAATAGTATCCCGTACATACCCGGGACCACGGCCACAATATTCTCGGCTGCAGCCGAGACATGCCGCTAGGCACAAAACAGGAATGTGTACACTCGATAGTATCCCGTACATACCCGGGACCACGGCCACAATATTCTCGGCTAAAACCGAGACATGCCGCTAGGCACAAAACAGGAATGTGTACACTCAATACAGGTAGTGAACTGTCAAGTTACAAGTCAGATTTCACCTTTGATTTCCCCATACCCCCAAGTTATATATGTCAGGTCAGGTATTCAGTAATCAAGAACTAATGCCAACACAGGATCAGGTAAAAGCAGATTTGTCTGGATAGACAACAGGAACGGTCCATGAGGACTACATGTCAGGTTGTTGGCATTAGGCACGAGATCAGGTAACAGGTCGGGTCATGGTACATCAGGTCAAGTCAACAGTAAACGGTACCATGTCAGGTGTATCAATATATACCATGTGTAACAAAGTCAAGTCAAGATGTAACAATATCGTGGGTGTGCTCACAAACAAATATATAATCGAACAGGGTATTTAACAACATGAAATAAGTAATGGATTAAATAATAAGCATGTTTCATTTAATCACAAGAGTGCAGTAATACTATGCAGCCGTTTAAGTATGTTAACAGGTTTAAGCACCCTTAGCGGTGCAATAGTTTAGGTATTGGTGCAATACAGTTATATCAAGCCTTGGAATACGAATGTCCGAATGTAATAGAACTACATGGGTAAGTACTACCATCTACTAAACAGTACAATGTGATTAACAGGTAAACTTGGTTATTAGGGTTAAATTGGCAAACTGTAAATTTTATGTTAACTGTAAAATGATATAATGCCATATTGCAACCAAATGAGAAATGACTATACCAAGTTAAGTTTTACAAGTTTAATGTGTCAAAGCATATATAAATATATCGTATAGCATGTAGCAAGGGATACTTGCCTCGGCGGGTCGCGAACCGGGAAAAACGGAACGTAACGTCGGCGGGGAAACACGCGACGATCGCACGGTTCACGGATTGAACCCAAACAACGAACCAAGGGACCTCACGGGTCAGAGTACTTTGTTGGATCGTCGGGACACGTCACCGGCACGGCCGAATTCCGGTGAACAGCGACTACAAAAATCCAGAATTTAATGCACAGCCAAAGGATAAACCGGAGGGGGAATGGAAGGAGGAAGAGGGGAGAAGGCTTACTGGTGTTGCAGAGGGTGCGACGGCGATGAGATCGACGGCGGTGAGGCGCCGGCGAGGAGGTTGCAGCGGCTAGGGTTAGGGCTCGGGTATGGAACTTCGGTGCAGGGAAAGGAAAACGGAGAGGGAGAGGAGATGGTCGGGTGCTGGAGTGCGCAGGTGGTGAGGAGGTCGCTGGTGATGGCGCGGACGGCGACGACGAGGGCCGCCGGCGAGGAGGCGACTGCAGGGAATTCTGCAGGTGGCCGCAGCAGTCGTGCAGGGTGCGCGGGGGAGAAAACAAGGGTGAGGTTGAGAGGAGGAGGCGGAGGCGAGGGTGACGGTGACGTTGGCGCCGGCGTCGTGGCTGCGGCGACGACGGTGAAGGCGGCTAGGGCTGAGGCTCTCGGTGGGTTTTGTTTTCGCGTTCTGGAAAATATATGAGGGGAGAAATGAATATATAGGGAAGCGAAAGAGAGAGAGAGTTAGAGAGAGAGAGAGAGATAGGGAAAGATAGAGAGAGAGACAGAGAAAGAGAGAGGAAGATAATGGAGGGGCCCACGGGGAAAATCTGCCCTCGTGATTGGCCAGAGGAAGAAGTTAGTGGTTAGAGAAAATATATTAAAGATTTATTAATCAGTAAAGATTGTATGTGAAAGAAATATTATATGGTTTTAAAGATTATATTAATTTGGGATTTTGGCGCTAAAAAAAACATTTCCAAATCGCGTCCGGGTTGGGTCCAAAAATTCGAAATTTAAATAATAGGATTTTAAGCGGGTTCCAAATTTTAAAATCAAGTGTTTTATGATTAAAAAGCATACCCCCAAGTCGGACACCTGTACAAGCGCGTAGCCGTCCAAACTCGCCCATTTCACCGAACGGGACGAGAACTCGATGCACGGACGCTACCACGAGGCTAGGGGTGTCGAGTAGGCCAAGATAGATATTTTTAATTTCATTTTAGATACTAAAATTTGTTATATGCAGAAATGGCTTAGCTAGATAAAATTTCACGGTAAGTGTCAAACAGGCAAGCTAAATGAAATGAGTACTATCTAATGCTCAACCAGTAATAGAAAATAGTAGTATTGGGCTCGGGTGTTACATTATACCCAACTACAAAAAGAATTTCGTCCTCGAAATTCCAAGAATACAAGATAGAAAACTACAGAAAAAGGTGAGGAAACTTCTGCCGGATCTCATCTTCTCGTTCACAAATGGACTCCCCATGCGATCGATTACCCCAAGAAACAAGCACAAGGGGGATAACCTTGTTCTTAAGAACCTTTTCCCTTCGATCCACGATTTCAACCGGTCGCTCCTCAAAAGTCAAATCTTCCCGTACTGTTAACTCCGATGATCCAAAACGTGTGTTTCATCTCGAACATACCGTCGTAGTTGAGATAAGTGAAACACATCGTGCACATCTGCCAAGGACTGCGGTAACGCCAAACGGTACGCTACCTCTCCAACACGCTCCAATACCTCAAAGGGTCCAACAAATCGAGGACTAAGCTTTCCTCGACTCCCAAAGCGAATCACCCCTCTAGTCGGTGATATCTTTAAGGATACCAAATCACCCACGGCGAACTATAGAGGTCTTCTTGACGTGTCAGCCCAACTCTTCTGTCTGTCTTGAGCTGCCTTCATGTGATTTCTGATAGTGTTAACCTTCTCAACTGTCTGCACTACCAAATCTGGTCCCAACAATCTTCGTTCACCGACATCATCCCAACAAACAGGTGAACGGCACTTACGACCATACAAAGCTTCAAACGGAGCCATCTGGATAGTTGCCTGAAAACTGTTGTTATAAGAAAACTCCACCAAGTGTAGATGATCCTCCCAAGAACCCTTGAAGTCCAACATGCATGCTCTCAACATGTCTTCAAGAGTTTGGATCGTTCTCTCCGACTGACCATCAGTTTGAGGATGATAAGCTGTGCTAAACTTCAATCGAGTCCGCAAACTTTCCTGTAAACTCCTCCAGAAGTGTGATAAGAACCGAGAGTCCCAATCGGATACGATGCTCACCGGTACACCATGTAATCTTACAATCTCCGGCATGTACCGCTCTGCCAAAGTCTCCGTTGATTGACCAACCCGGAAAGGAACAAAGTGAGCAGCCTTGGTCAACCGACCAACAATCACCCATACTGCATTGTTGCCCTTTGGACTCCGCGGTAAAGCCATCACGAAATCCATGGTTATATGTTCCCACTTCCACTGAGGAATCGGAAGTGGTTGCAATAAACCAGCAACCCGTTGATGTTCAGCCTTAACTTGCTGACACACGAAACACTTAGCCATAAAGCGAGCAATCTCCCGTTTCATGCCTTCCGACCAGAAATGTTGTCGAATATCACGGTACATCTTTGTGCCTCCTGGATGTACAGAGTAAGCTGAACTGTGTGCCTCCTTCATAAGCTCTTCACGAACATCTCCCTTTGGCACACACAAACGGCTACCATACCGCAACGAACCATCTTCGTGGATCAATAAATCTGTTCGTAGTCCGGCTTCAACTTGCTCCCGAAACTTTTGCAGTCTAGGATCCTGCGATTATGCTGCTTTAATTTTCTCAATTAAAGACGACTGTACTTGCAACTGCATCAACTGTCCCGTAGAACGTGGTAGCACAACTTTCAAGTCGAATCTTCGAAAATCTGCAATGATCTCCCTCTGCGTAGTTAACACCTGAATTGCTGGTAACCGACTAAGTGCATCCGGCACGACGTTAACCTTCCCCGGATGGTACTTAAGATCAAGATCGTAGTCGGCCATCAACTCCAACCATCTACGCTGCCTCATATTCAACTCCTTCTGAGTGAACACATACTTCAAACTCTTATGATCTGTAAAAACTTCGACTCTCTCGCCCAAAAGGTAGTGTCTCCAAATCTTCAAAGCGAAGATCACAGCCGCAAGCTCCAAGTCATGAGTTGGATAATTCTTCTCATGGGTCTTCAGTTGTCTCGATGCGTATGCTACAACTTTCCCATGCCGCATCAAAACACATCCCAATCCTTTCCCAGATGCATCGCTGTGAATCACCAATCCTCCGGAATTGTCTGGCACGGTCAGAATAGGGGCGGTTATCAACTTCTGCTTCAACGTCCCAAAAGCTAACGCACATTTATCCGTCCATACAAAAGGTACCTCCTTGCGCGTAAGCTTGGTCAACGGCTCTGCCAGACGAGCGAAGTTCTCCACAAATCTCCTGTAGTATCCGGCTAATCCAAGGAAACTTCTTATCTCAGCTACATTCTTTGGAATAGGCCAATCTCGAACTGCTGTAATCTTTTCGGGATCGACGGCGATTCCATCGCCCGACACAACATGCCCCAGAAACTTCACTTCCTCCAGCCAAAATTCGCACTTACTCATCTTCGCATACAATTTCTCCTGTCTCAACGTCTGCAGTGCGATCTTCAAATGCTCAGCATGCTCCTCAAAACTCTTCGAGTAAACCAGAATATCGTCAATGAACACCACAATTAACTGGTCCAAGAACGGTGAGAAGATTCAGTTCATCAAGTCCATGAATATTGCCGGCGCATTCGTTACTCCGAAGGGCATCACTAAGTACTCGTAATGTCCGTACCGAGTTCGAAACGCTGTCTTGCAAATATCTTCTGCTTTCACTCGGACCTGATGATATCCAGATTGCAAATCCAACTTCAAGAATACCCTCGCGCCACTAAGCTGCTCAAAAAGTTCTCCAATGCGAGGGATCGGGTACTTGTTCTTAATAGTCACCCGGTTTAATTCTCGATAGTCGATGCACATTCTTCTTGTGCCATCCTTCTTCTTTACTAGAAGAACTGGAGCTCCCCAAGGCGAGTTGCTGCTTCGAATCCAACCCTTCTCAAGCAATTCAGCAACCTGTTTCTTAACTTCTTCCAACTCTACTGGTGCCATTGGATAATACGCTTTAGATACTGGCGCTGTACCAGGAATAAGGTCAATTGCGAACTCCACGTCTCGCTTCGACGGTAAACCCGATATATCTTCAAATACGTCCATAAAATCGCGAACAACCGCCGGCTCTTCACTACTATCAACTTCCATTGCTGCAAGAATATTGTTTGTCGGCCTAGCCCTAAACTCGACTGGCCCGACAGAACTGCTTCCTCCATTAAAGGTAAACTCAGGATGTCCGGGAATCTGGAAAATTACTTTCTTTGCCCTACAGTCAATGTGGGCGTGGAAAGTGCCAAGAAAATCCATTCCCAAGACAACTTCATAGCTGCCCGTATCAATCACCAAGAAATCTGCAAAGAGTTCCCGTCCGCACACAACAACTGTACAATCTCTACACTCCCTACTAGCTATGATTTTCCCATTCCCAGTGTGTATGTCCCAGAAACTAGACAGGGTCGTGTAGGTAATCGAGTGTGTAGTTATAAATTTAGATGACATAAAACAGTGGGATGCACCAGAATCAAATAATGCCAATGCGGGAAAACCATGAACGAGTAAAGTACCAGAAACAACTTCTCCTGATGCCTTGGCCTCCTCAGCTGTCAAGGTAAAAGCTCGAGCCTGATTAGGTCCTTGAGTCAGCTGTTTCTGCCCTTGGAACGGTCTCTGTGGAGGCTTCTGTATATCATCTCTTATGCGAAGCTTCGACGGACAGGCACCAACTGCGTGATCAGCCGCTCCACAAACCAAACAAAGTCCCAGCCTCCTTCGACAATCCTTTTGCATGTGGCCAGGTAAATTGCAGTAGTTATAATTTATGCTCTTTCTTCGATCAACAATCACAGGCTTCTTCATGGGTGCTACACCACGACGGTCCACTGGAATACCCTTGCGCCCATGAGCTCGGTTAGGTACAAATGCGGGCTTCCTGGCCGCAACTGCTGTCTGCTGCAAGCTTCCTTTCATCCCAGATAGACTCTGTTGTTCCCGAGCTGCCGTAAGAACCTGTGAGAAAGTGGTCAAATCCAGGGAGACGATCTGCCTCTGGATGTCCACATCCAAACTGCGCATGAACCTTCGTGCCCTGTCTGCTTCGTTGGCGACTAAAGGTCCAGCGAATCTGCTGAGTCTCGTCCACTCTGCTGCATGCACGTCTACGGGTGCTCCATTCTGCCTTAACCCAATAAACTTCTCTTCCATTTCCTCCCGTGCAGTCCGCGGGAAGAACTTCTCCAGGAAACTCTTAGAAAACTCCGCCCAACTGATCGGCTTGGGCAAGCGGGTCTCTTCCACAAGCCACCACTCTCGGGCGTAATCCACTAGCTGAATGCGTACCACATCAACCCTTTTGTCCTCTGGATCTGTGCCGCAATCAGAAAATTCTCCGTGTCGACTAGCCACTGCTCGGCTGGCAACGGCTCCTCCAAACCAGTGAATGTAGGCGGACCCAAACGTCTGAAATCTGCCATGGTCCCTACTCGGTCAACTGGTTTAGCTCCAGCGTTGTTTACAGACTGCCGAACGATCTGCAAACCTTCCTGAAACGAATCTGCTTGTTGCTGCATCAGCTCGGTCTGCCTCTTCTGATTTTCCAGCATTCCTCTTATTACTCCAAGCATGGCGGCTTCGTCCACACGCCTCTGGTACGTCTTGAAATTCTTATCTGCCATATTCCTGAAATCAAAACACCCAACATTAGCATGATGATAGATTCAATATATTGATCAAGGCTAGAACTCCAAGATACTTAAATAGAGTACCGCATTGTAACTATGTCGCGGTATCATAGCCACAATTACTTAACTCCACCCAAGTCGCCTAAGTCCTAGAGATAACAAGAAATCAGGTTTTTCGAGTCGACATGCAAATTAAGTTTGCACGTCCTAAAAGATATAATCAGGAAGGATGTGATTCAAGAATGGTAAACGGCAAAGTGGCAGGACATGTATCCTAACACGGGTATTCTGATTCGGGTATTGGGTACAATATCCAACCACAAAAGAATCAACCCAACTAACCTATGGCTCTGATACCAAAAAAACCATGTCACGTCCCGCTTCCCAGAGTACGCTAGATTGGGCACGTGACATAGCCAACCATGCTACCTGTGGGTAGGAAGTATCCATCCACAGTCACATTACGGCTGTAGAGATATCAAGAACAAGACAAAACTATCTAAAACATGTCCATAATCCAGAATAACAAGAGTCAATAATAAATAAGTGCGGAAGCAAATGATCCAATACAAATAACTGAAAGGTATGTCCCATAATGCGGGCTCACATCAGGAAATAAATGCAGGAAAAATAAAACTAACCACTACTGAACTCACAACTCAGCCTGCTGGTTGAAGTACTCCTGCTCGGACTGCGACAGTGGTACAGGATCTGGGCCATGCAAAACCCAGACGTCAGCGCGTCATGTCAACAAGTAATATAGTATGAACAGTGTAACAGGCAATGCAAAAGTAAACATGAATAGAGCAATAATGTGAAACAAGCAGTGCAGGGTAGTGTGCAATGGGTAACTAAACTGTTCTATCAGGTTTTCTATTCTAAAGTCTTTGAAACCAATTGATGAATCGTCGATGTAACTCAATAGTATCCCGTACATACCCGGGACCACGGCCACAATATTCTCGGCTGCAGCCGAGACATGCCGCTAGGCACAAAACAAGAATGTGTACACTCGATAGTATCCCGTACATACCCGGGACCACGGCCACAATATTCTCGGCTAAAACCGAGACATGCCGCTAGGCACAAAACAGGAATGTGTACACTCAATACAGGTAGTGAACTGTCAAGTTACAAGTCAGATTTCACCTTTGATTTCCCCATACCCCCAAGTTATATATGTCAGGTCAGGTATTCAGTAATCAAGAACTAATGCCAACACAGGATCAGGTAAAAACAGGTTTGTCTGGATAGACAACAGGAACGGTCCATGAGGACTACATGTCAGGTTGTTGGCATTAGGCACGAGATCAGGTAACAGGTCGGGTCATGGTACATCAGGTCAAGTCAACAGTAAACGGTACCATGTCAGGTGTATCAATATATACCATGTGTAACAAAGTCAAGTCAAGATGTAACAATATCGTGGGTGTGCTCACAAACAGATATATAATCGAACAGGGTATTTAACAACATGAAATAAGTAATGTATTAAATAATAGGCATGTTTCATTTAATCACAAGAGTGCAGTAATACTATGCAGCCGTTTAAGTATGTTAACAGGTTTAAGCACCCTTAGCGGTGCAATAGTTTAGGTATTGGTGCAATACAGTTATATCAAGCCTTGGAATACGAATGTCCGAATGTAATAGAACTACATGGGTAAGTACTACCATCTACTAAACAGTACAATGTGATTAACAGGTAAACTTGGTTATTAGGGTTAAATTGGCAAACTGTAAATTTTATGTTAACTGTAAAATGATATAATGCCATATTGCAACCAAATGAGAAATGACTATACCAAGTTAAGTTTTACAAGTTTAATGTGTCAAAGCATATATAAATATATCGTATAGCATGTAGTAAGGGATACTTGCCTCGGCGGGTCGCGAACCGGGAAAAACGGAACGTAACGTCGGCGGGGAAACACGCGACGAACGCACGGTTCACGGATTGAACCTAAACAACGAACCAAGGGACCTCACGGGTCAGAGTACTTTGTTGGATCGTCGGGACACGTCACCGGCACGGCCGGATTCCGGCGAACAGCGACTACAAAAATCCAGAATTTAATGCACAGCCAAAGGATAAACCGGAGGGGGAATGGAAGGAGGAAGAGGAGAGAAGGCTTACTGGTGTTGCAGAGGGTGCGACGGCGATGAGATCGACGGCGGTGAGGCGCCGGCGAGGAGGTTGCAGCGGCTAGGGTTAGGGCTCGGGTATGGAACTTCGGTGCAGGGAAAGGAAAACGGAGAGGGAGAGGAGATGGTCGGGTGCTGAAGTGCGCAGGTGGTGAGGAGGTCGCTGGTGATGGCGCGGACGGCGACGACGAGGGCCGTCGGCGAGGAGGCGACTGTAGGGAATTCTGCAGGTGGCCGCAGCAGTCGTGCAGGGTGCGCGGGGAAGAAAACAAGGGTGAGGTTGAGAGGAGGAGGCGGAGGCGAGGGTGACGGTGACGTTGGCGCCGGCGTCGGGGCTGCGGCGACGACGGTGAAGGCGGCTAGGGCTGAGGCTCTCGGTGGGTTTTGTTTTCGCGTTCTGGAAAATATATGAGGGGAGAAATGAATATATAGGGAAGAGAGAGAGAGAGAGTTAGAGAGAGAGAGAGATAGGGAAAGATAGAGAGAGAGACAGAGAAAGAGAGAGGAAGATAATGGAGGGGCCCACGGGGAAAATCTGCCCTCGTGATTGGCCAGAGGAAGAAGTTAGTGGTTAGAGAAAATATATTAAAGATTTATTAATCAGTAAAGATTGTATGTGAAAGAAATATTATATGGTTTTAAAGATTATATTAATTTGGGATTTTGGCGCTAAAAAAATCATTTCCAAATCGCGTCCGGGTTGGGTCCAAAAATTCGAAATTTAAATAATAGGATTTTAAGCGGGTTCCAAATTTTAAAATCAAGTGTTTTATGATTAAAAAGCATACCCCCAAGTCGGACACCTGTACGCGCGCGTAGCCGTCCAAACTCGCCCATTTCACCGAACGGGACGAGAACTCGATGCACGGACGCTACCACGAGGCTAGGGGTGTCGAGTAGGCCAAGATAGATATTTTTAATTTCATTTTAGATGCTAAAATTTGTTATATGCAGAAATGACTTAACCAGATAAAA
Organism: Agapanthus africanus; assembly: GCA_030015575.1. NCBI lineage: Eukaryota > Viridiplantae > Streptophyta > Magnoliopsida > Asparagales > Amaryllidaceae > Agapanthus > Agapanthus africanus. The sequence goes on along the minus strand of CM057342.1, from coordinate 58,393,739 downwards.
TTTCACGGTAAGTGTCAAACAGGCAAGCTAAATGAAATGAGTACTATCTAATGCTCAACCAGTAATAGAAAATAGTAGTATTGGACTCGGGTGTTACATTATACCCAACTACAAAAAGAATTTCGTCCTCGAAATTCCAAGAATACAAGATAGAAAACTACAGAAAAATGTGAGGAAACTTCTGCCGGATCTCATCTTCTCGTTCCCAAGTGGACTCCCCATGCGATCGATTACCCCAAGAAACAAGCACAAGGGGGATAACCTTGTTCTTAAGAACATTTTCCCTTCGATCCACGATTTCAACCGGTCGCTCCTCAAAAGTCAAATCTTCCCGTACTGTTAACTCCGATGATCCAAAACGTGTGTTTCATCTCGAACATACCGTCGTAGTTGAGATACGTGAAACACATCGTGCACACCTGCCAAGGACTGCGGTAACGCCAAACGGTACGCTACCTCTCCAACACGCTCCAATACCTCAAAGGGTCCAACAAATCGAGGACTAAGCTTTCCTCGACTCCCAAAGCGAATCACCCCTCTAGTCGGTGATATCTTCAAGAATACCAAATCACCCACGGCGAACTCTAGAGGTCTTCTTGACGTGTCAGCCCAACTCTTCTGTCTGTCTTGAGCTGCCTTCATGTGATTTCTGACAGTGTTAACCTTCTCAACTGTCTGCACTACCAAATCTGGTCCCAACAATCTTCGTTCACCGACATCATCCCAACAAACAGGTGAACGGCACTTACGACCATACAAAGCTTCAAACGGAGCCATCTGGATAGTTGCCTGAAAACTGTTGTTATAAGAAAACTCCACCAAGTGTAGATGATCCTCCCAAGAACCCTTGAAGTCCAACATGCATGCTCTCAACATGTCTTCAAGAGTTTGGATCGTTCTCTCCGACTGACCATCAGTTTGAGGATGATAAGCTGTGCTAAACTTCAATCGAGTCCCCAAACTTTCCTGTAAACTCCTCCAGAAGTGTGATAAGAACCGAGTGTCCCAATCGGACACGATGCTCACCGGTACACCATGTAATCTTACAATCTCCTGCATGTACCGCTCTGCCAAAGTCTCCGTTGATTGACCAACCCGGAAAGGAACAAAGTGAGCAGCCTTGGTCAACCGATCAACAATCACCCATACTGCATTGTTGCCCTTTGGACTCCGCGGTAAAGCCGTCACGAAATCCATGGTTATATGTTTCCACTTCCACTGAGGAATCGGAAGTGGTTGCAATAAACCAGCAACCCGTTGATGTTCAGCCTTAACTTGCTAACACACGAAGCACTTAGCCACAAAACGAGCAATCTCCCGTTTCATGCCTTCCCACCAGAAATGTTGTCGAATATCACGGTACATCTTTGTGCCTCCTGGATGTACAGAGTAAGCTGAACCGTGTGCCTCCTTCATAAGCTCTTCACGAACATCTCCCTTTGGCACACACAAACGGCTACCATACCGCAACGAACCATCTTCGTGGATCAATAAATCTGTTCGTAGTCCGGCTTCAACTTGCTCCCGAAACTTTTGCAGTCTAGGATCCTGCGATTATGCTGCTTTAATTTTCTCAATTAAAGACGACTGTACTTGCAACTGCATCAACTGTCCCGTAGAACGTGGTAGCACAACTTTCAAGTCGAATCTTCGAAAATCTGCAATGATCTCCCTCTGCGTAGTTAACACCTGAATTGCTGGTAACCGACTAAGCGCATCCGGCACGACGTTAACCTTCCCCGGATGGTACTTAAGATCAAGATCGTAGTCGGCCATCAACTCCAACCATCTACGCTGCCTCATATTCAACTCCTTCTGAGTGAACACATACTTCAAACTCTTGTGATCTGTAAAAACTTCGACTCTCTCGCCCAAAAGGTAGTATCTCCAAATCTTCAAAGCGAAGATCACAGCCGCAAGCTCCAAGTCATGAGTTGGATAATTCTTCTCATGGGTCTTCAGTTGTCTCGATGCGTATGCTACAACTTTCCCATGCCGCATCAAAACACATCCCAATCCTTTCCCAGATGCGTCGCTGTGAATCACCAATCCTCCGGAATTGTCTGGCACGGTCAGAATAGGGGCGGTTATCAACTTCCGCTTCAACGTCCCAAAAGCTAACGCACATTTATCCGTCCATACAAAAGGTACCTCCTTGCGCGTAAGCTTGGTCAACGGCTCTGCCAGACGAGCGAAGTTCTCCACAAATCTCCTGTAGTATCCGGCTAATCCAAGGAAACTTCTTATCTCAGCTACATTCTTTGGAATAGGCCAATCTCGAACTGCTGCAATCTTTTCGGGATCGACGGCGATTCCATCGCCCGACACAACATGCCCCAGAAACTTCACTTCCTCCAGCCAAAATTCGCACTTACTCATCTTCGCATACAATTTCTCCTGTCTCAACGTCTGCAGTGCGATCTTCAAATGCTCAGCATGCTCCTCAAAACTCTTCGAGTAAACCAGAATATCGTCAATGAACACCACAATTAACTGGTCCAAGAACGGTGAGAAGTTCAGTTCATCAAGTCCATGAATATTGCCGGCGCATTCGTTACTCCGAAGGGCATCACTAAGTACTCGTAATGTCCGTACCGAGTTCGAAACGCCGTCTTGCAAATATCTTCTGCTTTCACTCGGACCTGATGATATCCGGATCGCAAATCCAGTTTCGAGAATACCCTCACGCCACTAAGCTGCTCAAAAAGTTCTCCAATGCGAGGGATCGGGTACTTGTTCTTAATAGTCACCCAGTTTAATTCTCGATAGTCGATGCACATTCTTCTTGTGCCATCCTTCTTCTTTACTAGAAGAACTGGAGCTCCCCAAGGCGAGTTGCTGCTTCGAATCCAACCCTTCTCAAGCAATTCAGCAACCTGTTTCTTAATTTCTTCCAACTCTACCGGTGCCATTGGATAATACGCTTTAGATACTGGCGCTGCACCAGGAATAAGGTCAATTGCGAACTCCACGTCTCGCTTCGGCGGTAAACCCGATATATCTTCAAATACGTCCATAAAATCGCGAACAACCGCCGGCTCTTCACTACTATCAACTTCCATTGCTGCAAGAATATTGTTTGTCGGCCTAGCCCTAAACTCGACTGGCCCGACAGAACTGCTTCCTCCATTGAAGGTAAACTCAGGATGTCCGGGAATCTGGAAAATTACTTTCTTTGCCCTACAGTCAATGTGGGCGTGGAAAGTGCCAAGAAAACCCATTCCCAAGACAACTTCATAGCTGCCCGTATCAATCACCAAGAAATCTGCAAAGAGTTCCCGTCCGCACACAACAACTGTACAATCTCTACACTCCCTACTAGCTATGATTTTCCCATTCCCAGTGTGTATGTCCCAGAAACTAGACAGGGTCGTGTAGGTAATCGAGTGTGTAGTTATAAATTTAGATGACATAAAACAGTGGGATGCACCAGAATCAAATAATGCCAATGCGGGAAAACCATGAACGAGTAAAGTACCAGAAACAACCTCTCCTGATGCCTTGGCCTCCTCAGCTGTCAAGGTAAAAGCTCGAGCCTGATTAGGTCCTTGAGTCAGCTGTTTCTGCCCTTGGAACGGTCTCTGCGGAGGCTTCTGTATATCATCTCTCGTGCGAAGCTTCGACGGACAGGCACCAACTGCGTGATCAGCCGCTCCACAAATTAAACAAAGTCCCAGCCTCCTTCGACAATCCTTTTGCATGTGGCCAGGTAAATTGCAGTAGTTACAATTTATGCTCTTTCTTCGATCAACAATCACAGACTTCTTCATGGGTGCTACACCACGACGGTCCACTGGCGTGCCAGAATCTGTTCTCCGCCGGAAGACGGATCGGGACGTTGGGACATCTGGCCTGAATTCTGGGGGCAGATGCTATTTGGATTTATCCGTCCACCTCTCCGAAGATGCCAAGTTGATTTATGGCACCGTATATCGGAGGTTTGGACGGATGCGGCCGTTGTAGCATACTTTATCAGATTCCCGCTTGTTTGTGAGGGGATTTTTGATTGTGGGGACGCTCTTCCCTATAGGAACAAGCCCCTGCAGTTAATTACGTTACCGCATCGCGATAACCACTTTCTCTTGCTCCGGAGGTTCATTTCGTGTCGTGTGTATGTTTGTTTTATTTTAGTTGCCCGTAGATTGTATACGGAGACTATTTTATGTTGTAGCCTGTGGGGCGTGGATTAGTCCAAATCCGTATATTCTTAGATTTGGGTTTGGTTTGATTTAAGAATCGTTAATCTAGTTTGAGATTAAGATCAACTTAAACATATGAGCATTTGGGCTCGATTATTTTAGTTTAAGGACATCGCGGTCCATTATCGCCATGTTTGAGACGAAATGTTAATTTAAGGACGTTTCGGTCCTTTGTCGCCGTATTTGGGGGCAAATATTAGTTTAAAGACATCTCGGTCCATTATCGTCGTATTTGGGGCGACTATTAGTTTAGGAACATTTCGGTCCATTATTCATCTTGCGCGCACGTGTATTTGTTACGTGACGAAGTGAACAATGGAGATATGGAATGTGCCCAATTTGGAGCACGATCCGATTTAAGGCATGCACGTCAATTTGGTAGTGCATCAGCGAAAGAAGTTGTTGATCATCGGGACCCGCTACCTCTCTAAAGACGTTGAGGAATTACAACGACATGTATCAGAGGTATGGAGAGATGTACCCTTTTGAACCAAATCCCGTATTTGAGGGGAAAAGGGTTGTTGTGGATCTAAGAATCATTAGTCATATTTGAGACTAAGATTACTTTAGAAGACATAGGATGAATATCATTTTGGATATCATCAATGGTGATATGAAATGTGCCCAATTTGGGGCACGATCCGATTTGAGACATGTATGTCAATTTGGAAGTGCATCAGCGAAAGAAGTTGTTGGTCATCGGAACCCGCCACCTCTCTGAAGACATTGAGAAATTACAACGACATGTATCGGAGGTATGGAGAGATGTACCTTTTTGAACCAAATCCCGTATTTAAGGGAAAAAGGGTTGTTGTGGACCTAAGAATCATTAGTCGTATTTGAGACTAAGATTACTTTAGGAGGCACAAGATGAATATTATTTTGGATATCATCAATGGGAAACCGCTAGTCATTTTTGAGACAAAAATCAGTTTGTGAAACCATGAGCAATATGAGCTCGGTTGATTTAAAATCAAAGAGGTTTAACCTCAGGAAACTTTGCTGATTTGTTCTGAGATTGGGTTTCCATAATTATCCAACAGTGCTAAGCACCGAGGCATACAGTGCTCACGTGCATTTCACGTGGGCACTGAATTAGTGTTAAACACTAGAGTTTTGTGGCGCTCACGTGACACACGTGAGGCACCCAAATATGGGCACTGCCCACTGGGTTTTATCTCCCCTTCTTTTTTTTACAGAAGTGCTAAGCACTTGGCTATCATTCTCGTGCAAAACACGTGACTGCCAATTTTCTTTTTGATACTGGGATGCTTTAACACTTACATGGGAAACAGGTGAGGCAGTTTTAGTTGCTCTCTTTGTTCGTTTGAAGCACTCACGTGGGAAACACGTGAGGCTTCAAAATAGTGCTAAGCACTAACGATTCTGGTTTTGAGGATCATCATCACTGCTTTTCTTTATGGAAGAACTAAGTTCTTTATATATAGGGTTAAACCCTAATTTTTGGAGAAATTAAATTCCTATATGTTCTCGTTCTTCTTCTCTTTTTTTATATAACTTAATTTTTTCCCCTAGGTTTTGAATCTGCATAGCAAAATCTTCCCGGTAAGAATTAAATTCTCAATTTGTGGGGAGATTTTCTTCTACAAATCTCAACTAGGGAGAGAACCGAGTTCTTAAATGAAGGGTTAAACCCTTAGATAGGTAAAGGAGAGACCATATGATCTCTGGGTTTTTTTTACCTCTGGTTTCAATGAGGAAAGTCTTATTCTTTGAGAATTAAATTCTCTTGTTCTCTCAAGATCTCACTGTACTCTTTTTTGCAGAAGCTTGTGTCAAGTTCTCTCTCTCCTTTCTTTTTTTTATTTTTCCCTTCTATTTATAGGATAAGAGAAAAGATCAATTTGTTAGGAAAATCTTTGATTGAGAGATCACGATCAATCCAAAATGATCTCTCGGGTCACTTGGTGAATTTTATTCACTATTGGATTTTTAATCCAAAGGCTCTCTGTTTAACAGAGAAGTTTTCTTGTTTATTTAACAAGATTAGGAAATATCTTTTCCTAATATAGAATTTTTATTCTATCGGATGATCGGTGGGTGATTTTATAATCACCGTTGGATCTTTGATCCAAAGATCTTTCTAGTTTGAGAAAGATTGTAACAACCCTAATTTTCCTATACAAATTTTTGTACAATTTTTTCAAAATTGTTTAAAGGGGTATTTATTACCTGAGCACAAGATAAGTAATTAATTAGCAATTTAATTACAAGAAGGAGCTTGTGGCTCATTGGTAATACCTTGCACTGCTGAACCAAGCCACCAGAGTTCAAATCCCATACCCCACATTATTTTTAATATTGTTTTATTTTTGATTTCTAGAATACCAACAGGTTACACGTGCATTACTCACAAAAAACCCCACTACACCCACAAATGTTAATGTACCAGTAAGAAGGTGAGACGACGGTGCACACCCAGGTGGCCGGACTCGGCCAGGATCCGCCGGCCGGACTCGGCCGGACCGCCGAGTCCCCAACTGATGAAATTTGCCTCTTGGGCTCCCCTACCTCCCTGCACACTTCATTTACCTAGATCGGTTCCAGAGAATTCATAAAGCCTCATTTACTCCATTTTTTAATACATTTTAATATATTTTTATATTTTTTTCAATTAAACTCTTCATCTACCCTAACCCTATAAATACCACCCCTAAACACTACCTCCTCACCCCAAAATTCTGAGCCAACTCTCAAGAAATTCCTAGAAACCCTAGTGTACTTTGGAAGAAGCGAAAGGCGAAGCTCCGGCGAATTTTCCGGCCATCTTCCGACGACGATCCTAGGAACTCCCGACGACGAAACGACGCACCGTCGACTCCTCTCGTCTCCCCTTCCTCTCCTCTGTTAACTAAACCCGTAAGTCCCCATCCCTCTTCTCTATTCTTTTTCTAAAAATACGGAATTACAAAACCCGACGGAATCGGAACAAATCCGATTTCCGATTCGGTTTCTTCCTAAAACCTCACTTTTCTTTAATACAATTATGCTGAAACTAATTCATGTTGACTATTAAACACTAACTAATCATATTGAACAAGTTCTATATCAAAACAAATTGCTATTTCTATTTTACCGTATTTTTTCACTAAAATACCATGTAGTTTCATTTCGGCATTTAAACCATTAAACTTGCTATACTTTTAAGTAAATCACGAGGTAATGACTTACCTCCTCACATACTCATATGCAACATAGCACAATACCCTCGGGAACATAGAATACGGGAAAACGACACCTTTTCAAATAAATACCATTACTAATAAAACCATTTTTCTTAATGATTAGTATTTTACACAAATCTTTGCAAAGCACCGCTACAACCCATTTGGGGAACCCGTTCGGGATGGTGCGGATTATCGCACATTCTCGGGCTTAGTAGTGTAAGATGCAGACCTCCGCAAGGAGCATTCGGTCTCGAAAGATTTAAAATACGACACTTAAGAAAATGAGATTTTTAGAATTATAATATATATATTAAAATTATTTTTATATAAACATATATATATATATATATATATATATATATATATATATATATATATATGTAACATTAAAAGATCTATTTTGTAATAATATAAATATAACAACACTTTTCAAAAATCACAAGAATCACTTTACATTAAAATACCATGAATTCTATACAAGTTCAATATTACAATTAAATACCCTATATTATGAATTTAGGATATTTTCACTAGAAATATCACAAATATAAAATCCACATCTATGATAACTCTAAAGACGATAATTAAATACTTGGGTTGTATTTTGAAAACTATACAAAAGCATTTTTACATAAAACCCCCTCAAGTTCTATAATTTACCCTAAGGGCCATAGTAAACATAGGTTTAAGCGGGACCAATCTCTTGAGCCTCAGGGAGCCGGAGAAGTGGGTGCTTGCCTATTTAAGGTAGACAACTTAACAACGGTGTTATCAACGCGGTAATCGTCTTTGAAAAAAACACAAATCCTGCCGCCCATGTGCAGTGGTTACCGATAACATCAAAACCATCAGGACTTCAATTTACTTTTCTAATTGTTTGACTCAGATTGAGTCTCATTATAATCTGACTTGAATATGATTCAAGTACAATCTACAATCTACAATCTATAATCTACAATATTACAATTCAACATGAACCATTATTCCATATATTCAATTTATCAATCTATACAATTTGACTAAACCGAACCATGGATATACATTCCATTTACATGATTCTCCAGTTATATCCATTTACCTGATTCTACAGTTACATTCGTTTACTGATATCATGGTTTCGGTAAGTCGTCTAATTATACAATCTACATTACAATACAATTCAAGTTACAATACAATTACAATACAAACAATACAATCAAGATAACACGGGGTTTAAGGGGTAGACTGGTACGGAAGGTGTTAAAAGTGGCACGAGACTGCAAGATTTAATACGTAATTACAGCCATGCCGTTGTTCCGTAGTATTATTGACGGAGCCTTGTACTCTATATTTCGTTTGCCCTAGTCTCTAGCATATAGAGACCCCTCTCGTATACACTAGCATCCTTCTGTACCGAGCTACAAACAACAGCGTTAACACAACATTATAACAATATACTATAACTTTAAAAGCTACCTTCTTATTCTGTCTATTATATTTCTCCCTTATCTTTGGGACTTACCGAGCAACCTGTTCGTTGACGACATTCTCTTTCTTTCTTCTTTGAATGTCATCAGGTGATCTGGACATTCCTGAGATCGAGCCCACTGCTGAGGACTTGGACCAGTTTACTGAAGACCCAGAGTTTTAGCTTCATTATACACTTTTCCTTTTAGTACTTTCATTTCTGTTATGCCACTGTTTAGGAATCGCTTTATTCCACGTATTTATTTTTCCATACATTGTGCAAAAGAATGTGAATAAATAAAGTTGTTGTTTTATTATATCTTGTCTCTTGTGCATTTACTTTTATATTGCTTAGATACGCTTAGCGTATGTACTTATGAGTATATACGTAGCGGCCTCGTCTCCTCTGCCAGTATACTGGGAAGCGGGGCATGACAAAGATCAAGAAAAATATTTCCCAAATAGAATTTAATTCTATCTTACCAAAGAGTGCAGCAGAAGAACTCACGTGTTTAATACGTGACCCCTGGCATGAGTTTCAGTATGCTTTATTTTCAACGCTCATATTCCTATCAACTCTCACGTGTTTAACACGTGAGGTCTGTTTGGCTTGCCAATTATTTGATTGCAGCGCCTATATGCTTTGCATATAGGCGCTCACGTGTTTAACATGTGTGGCTCTTTTAACTTATTTGTTTTTAATTGCAGCGCCTATATGCTTTTGCATATAGGTGCTCACGTGTTTAACACGTGAGACTCTTTTAGCCAATTTGTTTTTAACTGCAGCGCCTATATGCTTTTGCATATAGGTGCTCACGTGTTTAACACGTGAGACTTTAATAGTGGGGAATTTCCCCTTTTTTTATGAGGGAACAGTCCTGCCACATTATTGTCGTGATTCTTGAATCTTATATTTCCCTTGACTCTTTATCTTGACGATAGGGAATGATTTTGCATCTCCGCTTAGGAATGCTCCTGATTCTTTATTGGTTGTCCCCTCCTATTCCTTCGATTCTGATACTAGGATTTGGACGACTTGAATGGAATTATGTGATTGTAACTATGAACCGCGGTATGGTTACAATGCGGTACTCTATTTAAGTAACTTGGAGTCCTATTTTGATTCCTTCTCTTGATTTATGGTCGTTATATTAGCTTGTTTCCTCTCGGCGTCACTGTTTATAAGTTTATGTCTTATCGCGAGCTTGAATCTAGCAACCACGATATATCTTTCTTCTCATCCCGTAAGAACTAATCCGTTTGTGTTTCGAAGAATAAGGAGAAACACATAAGAAGCTTTTGATTGCAGTAGTACAGACTGCTTCAAGACAATTCTGATGTAGGATGTTTCGAGAAGTTCCGATGAACCCACCGCCGATTATCAGAGTAGCGTAGCGGAAAAGTAGTGGGCCAATAACCCACAAGTCTTAGAACAAACTTGTAAATCCATGATGAAAGGAACCGTTTACTGAAAGGTGAAGTTCGTAAACAAGTTATAGATGAGGCAAAGAGAGCAGTTCGGGATTAGAAGAAGTCAAGAAACAGGTTGCCGAATTATTAGAGAAGGATTGGATTCGCAGCAGCAATTCACCCTGGAGAGCTTCAGTTCTTCTAATCAAGAAGAAAGATGGCACGCGGAGGATGTGCATTGACTATCGAGAATTAAACTGGGTGACTATTAAGAACAAGTACCCGATCCCTCGCATCGGCGAATTATTCGATCAACTCAGCGGCGCGAGGGTATTCTCTGTTAGTTATATGCATGCCCTAGAGACCATTATTATACATGCGATGTATATTATAGTGGATGCTTGGACATATATAGGGAGGACTTTCTTGCTTGACATGATAGTATGCTATCTGGTTGCTCTTTATCTTAACATGTACACTTATTGTCTCTCTATTACATGTTGATAAGACCCTTAGGATGATTACTTGACTACCAGGATTATGATGCAGATCATACTAGTGGGGCAATGGTAGTCGGTAAGTACATCCTTCAAATATTCCTAGTCGTGGGAGTATCGAGACGGGGCATCGATATTTCAGAGTAGACTAGCGTATATGCTTCTCGATCCATATGATGGGCGATGGATGATCCCACATCCATTGGTGTTTGGCATCAGAGATGGTATACGGGTGCTCAGTGGAGACTGGGTACACTGAACGGACTCGCCGAGAACTCCTACATGGTATTATACCTATCGTCAGATAGCAGTTCTCTGGTGACACTGGTACAGGTTAGTCTGTCGACCCGAGATCGTCATAGAGTCTTGTGTGATTCCCACCGTGCTTTGATTTCCACCTTACCACGTTCAAGAGATCGTGCAAAATGGTGGTTTTTGGGTACAGTCCCGAGTCACATGGAGGCAATGAGCGATAGGAGGGGATTTCGTTTCTCCCGGTATTGGGGGTTGATGTTGCGCTATGCTCGATTGGCCATAACAGGAAATCTCTGGCCAGGGTTGCTGAGATCTACTGGTAAGTGTTATCAGTAGTTTCTCGAACCGTTATGAGCCTCATATCGGCATGACTTATCAGGGCTATTGGGGTCTGACGTTTACCACCCTCAGGCTGAGATATGCGACATATCAGATTAAGAGACCGGACTGTACGGTAGTGTTACTTATTGGATTCGCAGGAGTATGAGCAGGCTTGCTTGTTTATCTTCTGATCACTCAATACCCGGGTGGCCGTTACGTTTAGCAAACCGCTTGCGGCTTGTGGGTGACTGATATGATCACTACCTACTGCCGGCGTATTGACAAGTCTTTAGAGTCTTACACAGAGCTTTCCTGGCTCAAGCGAAACGAAGTAGGAGCACATATGTGATATGTGCGGGACCGAGATTAATACGTGTATGTGATACTGTATTCTATTCTCGCGATATGTGATACCGGTCGGTTATATGTGATATAGCCGGGTTATCGGATCAAGTGTTGATTCGATAAGTTGATACATATGGTATTAGTCGGTTATATGTGATATGGCCGGATTATTAAATCAAGTGTTGATTTAATAATTTAATGTATAATTATATATTTGATATATTGAATTACATTAACTAATATTAGCTCACTTAAACATTTCTTTTTCTCACTTTTGTGTACACTTTAATATATATGTGATATATGTTATTGTGTCATAGTTGTTGATATATGCAACATGGGTGTATAAGACTAACACCATGCTCTTGATAATTAAAGGTTTTTATTTATTTTAGTAATTCACAAATTGGTGGAATTAGTCATGGCTGAAGCTTGTAGAAGCTTGTAGTGTCCATTGACTTAGTCTACTAATTTGTTTTACTTAAGATATTTATTAACCTAACTATTATCCTTAGCCATAGTTTAGTCTCTACATGAGTTAGTATGTGATACAAACTTACCCATTGTTGCTATTCTCACCTCATGAGTTTCATTCTCTTCTCTATTTCATCTTCTTCTTCATCAAGAGAAAGGTTTCTTGCTTTTCTCAAGGTGAAAAAATACTGTGAGAAAAATAAATCTAAAGTGAGCAAAATTCCTACTTCATCATTCTCTACTATAATAGCTATTTAGTTTAGGGTGTTTGCTTCACTAAACCCTTTTTAGTGAAGATGTAGCTTGAGTTGGTGTCTCCTCGACGTAAATCATCTTCGGCCTCGAAGACTTCAAGCAAGCTTGTTCCGTTCATCTTGTGGAGCCTTTCTAGAGTCCGGGAGTTCACTACTTGGAGCGAAGGGACCACTACACGGAGCTATTGAAGTGAAGGACCGGTCTACAAAGGTTGTATTACTTGTTCACTTAGATGTAAAGATGTTTACATGCTTATTTCGTCTAATTCTCTAGTTAAGATTCTAGGTTAGGGTTCTTTAGCGCGCCAAATTTTTTAAAACGGCATGGTCGATGCCTCCCAAAACCCAGCGGCGACCCTAGGGAACCCTTCATTCTCGAAGCTGGATTTGCGATCCGGATATCATCAAGTTCAAGTAAAATCAAAAGATATTTGCAAGACAGCGTTCCGAACTCGATATGGGCTTTACGAGTACTTAGTGATGCCATTCGGAGTCACGAACGCACCAGCGATATTCATGGACTTGATGAACCGAATCTTTTCACTATTTTTGGACCAGTTTATAGTAGTGTTTATCGATGATATTCTGGTGTATTCGAGGAGCCAAGAAGAGCATGCAGAACACTTGAAGATTGCACTGCAAACGTTGAGGCAAGAAAGATTATATGCGAAGATGAGCAAGTGCGAATTTTGGCTCGAAGAAGTAAAGTTTTTGGGGCATGTCGTATCTGGAGATAGAATTGCCGTTGATTCTGAAAAGATTGCAGCGGTTCATGATTGGCCGATTCCGAAGAACGTAGCGGAGATCAGAAGCTTTCTTTGGCTTGCTGCATATTATAGAAGGTTCATGGAGAATTTCGCTCGATTAGCTGAACCGTTGACCAAGCTTACGTGAAAAGAGGTACCATTCGTATGGACGGAGAAGTATGCATCAGCTTTTGAAGCGTTGAAGCAAAGATTGACCACCGCTCCTATCTTGACAGTGCCAGACAGTCCGGAGGGTTGGTTATTCACAGCGACGCATCTGAGAAAGGCTTGGGATGTGTTCTTATGCAGTATGGGGAGGTTATAGCCTACGCATCGAGACAATTGAAGACCCATGAGAAGAACTACCCAACTCATGATTTGGAGCTAGCAGCTGTGATTTTCGCTTTGAAGATTTGGAGACACTACTTATTGGGCGAACGAGTAAAAGTATTTACCGATCACAAGAGCCTAAAGTATGTGTTCACGCAGAAGGAGCTCAATATGAGACAGCGTAGATGGTTAGAGCTGATGGCTGACTATGATCTTGATCTCAAATACCATCCGGGGAAAGTTAATGTAGTGCCGGATGCGTTAAGTCGGTTGCCAGCAATACGGATGTTGACTGCACAGAAAGAGCTTATAAATGATTTCCAGATATTCGAGTTGGAGATTGTACTACCGCATTCTTCGGGACAGTGGATGCAGCTGCAAGTACAGTCGTCACCGATCGATAATATTAAAGCAGCGCAGTCGCACGATCCAAGATTACAGAAGTTTCGAGAATAGATAGAAGCAAGACTTCGAACGGACTTGTTGATTTATGAAGATGGTTCGTTACGATATGGGAGCCGTTTATGTGTGCCGAAAGGAGATATTCGTGAAGAAGTTATGAAGGAGGCATATAGTTCCGCATATTTCGTACATCCGGAAGGCACGAAGATGTACCGTGATCCACGATAGCATTTCTGGTGGGAATGCATGAAAAGAGAGATTGCTCGCTTTGTAGCGAAGTGCTTGGTGTGTCAGCAAGTCAAGGCTGAACATCAGAGGGTAGCTGGTTTATTGCAACCACTTCCGATTTCTCAGTGGAAGTGGGAACATATAACCATGGATTTCGTGACGGCATTACCGCGGAGTCCAAAGAGTAATAATGTGTTTTGGGTGATTGTTGATCGATTGACAAAGGCAGCTCATTTCATACCGTTTCGAGTTGGTCAGTCGACAGAAGCGTTAGTAGAGCGGTACATGCGGGAGATTGTGAGATTGTATGGAGTACCTGTGAGTATCGTTTCCGATCGTGATACCCGATTTTTGTCGCACTTTTGGAGGAGTTTACAGAAAAGTTTGGGAACTCGATTGAAGTTTAGCACCGCTTATCATTCTCAGACAGATGACCCAGTTCCTCTATCTCTATCGCAGGCTGACCAGGAGTATTTTAGCCGTCTAGCCGAGCAGCGCGGATCGTGTTTAGTGTTATTTAATTTAGTTTTTCCGCAGCTTTTATTTCCTGATGTGAGCCCATATTGGAACGTACTTTCAGATATTGTTATTTATTGGATCCATCGTTTCCGCTTATATATTTCTTGACTCTTTTATTCTGACAGATGGATATAAATTAGATAATTTTATATTTTTACTGATCTTGATATCTTATAGACAGTTGTAATGTGACTGTGGAAGGATATTTTCTAGCCACAGGTAGCACGGTTAGCTCTGTCACGTGCCGTAGTTAGTGCACTCTGGGAAGCGGGACGTGACAGGGTTTGTTTGGTATTTCTTGATTTGGGAAAAGAATTAATCTTTGATGTGGGCCATCTCTTAACCAAAATCTGTGTGCAAGCCGCTGCAGCCGAGTATTCTATTCGATCCGCTAAGACACGTGCGGCAAACTTTGTCTTTTGTGCTGTGGGGGGGCCACTTCGCGAAGAAGCAGTTACAGTACGAGCTCTGACTTGCATCCATTCTCGTCACGTGCGTTCGCGTGATAGCTCTACACCCAGTCAGGCCCATATCAAAATTGGGCCCACTAGCGTTACAAGATGGTGAGATTTGGGCCGTCCTTATTTTAATGGAGCCCACCCAATCCAATTGGGACAATGTGGGGGCCTACGAAATGGGAGATGAACCGTTGAATTCGTTGTTTCACAAAACCCCTCCCAATTAAACAGCTGCGGTTTTTGCCCCCTCAACTTTGATTCCATCGTTTCGCTTCCAAAAATACCCTTTATCCATTAATTTTGACTATGCATGTTTGCCAAGTGAAGTTGATCTTGATTGGTTAGGATGAGAAGAAAGAAAATTGTGGACAAAATTATAAATTGAAATGGTCTTATAGGGAAAGAACCAAGTCTTTTGCAATATATTAACCAAACGGTGCCTTGCAAGATGAGACAAAAACATGAAATATAATTTTTACACACACATTTTGTCTCTGTCAAACCATACACAAGCATGAGTATGCACGCGGGGCGCTAACACAAGCCACACCCACCCACATTCATGCACACGCCAACGGTCATAGGGTTACTTTGCAATCTGCTCTTTCACTTTAAAGAATTTTGAAGATTGGAAAAGTTATTTAAGATTTTCATAAATGTTTTATTTTCACAAAACCTTCAAGATAATATATAAAATATAAATAAGGAATTTAGGATCTGCCGTTTCTCTCTACCAATCTGTTTTCCATATAATTACGAGGAATCACATAAAATAGAGCATTTTATCCACAACATCTTTCATATGCAATATTTAATTACCATTCACAGTTGTTCACATTTTATTTTAAAAAGAAAACAATTCAGGTATATCATTGTCAGCAGCAATAGGTTTCCAAATCACCAAAAGAAAAATATTATGCCACTGAAGATTCTAATTTCCAAATAAAAAAATACTAAAAAGATCTGCATTTTAATGCCAAATTCAATAGTAAGGAAAAATCTGCCAAAATCTCTGTTTTTGCGCTCTCTCTCTCTCTAGATCATAAAGGTACTCTCTCTCTCCTCTCCTCTCCTCTCTCTCTCTCTCTCTCTCAGTTGTGACTTGTTTAGCATTCTCTTGGATTTGTTTTCAAATTTGGTTTAATTATTTCTGGGTTTTTCTCTAATGTAAAAAAATGGCATGAGATTTGCATCATTGGGTATTCATCCTCGCCTTTTGATTAACATTTGATGTTTTTTGGCAATAATTTCATATGGGTTTTTTCCCCTTGAGTCTTGGAATATGACCAAAATTGCTTATTTTTGAAAATGGCACCAATTTTTCTTTTAATATTTTTGTTTATGTTATATCTTATTACTTGCTCATCTGATGAATTTTGCTTAAATGTTTACTTTGATGATGTTTACTTAACCAAAATTAATCAGTGGGCTTCTTTTGTTAACTTTCAATGATAAAAAGGACATCAAAATGGCATCTTTGCTATAATCATAGAGAATTCTGCTTGGATTTCTCACTCATGATTACTCATTTTGTGAATCCTTTTATTTAAAAAAAATAGAAAAAAAAATAATATTGACTGTGGAAACAGTCAAAATTGTATCTTTTGATGTGATAATCTTGTGTGTTGCAAGTTTGTGGCGACATGCTGCTTTCCTTCAGCTCCGCTCATTTTTCTTAATGTTTTTTGATTCTTTGTGTAATGCTATTAAAACCATACATGTGTCGCATTTATCAATTTGAAACCTAGGATGTCTGCCTTTTTAAAAGAAAATTTTGATTCTTTTTTGGATGGTTAGCAAAAGGGTGCTTTTGTATCTTTACAGGAATTGTAGCTGAGGGCAGAAATTAATGATGGCTGCTGCAGGGCATAATTCCTCTCAGTCTCAGTGCATTACAAGCCATAACAATCTTCGTAATTCCGCGGGTCCTACCGAGCCATTGATCAATAGTGTCGATGTTGATCAAATCATAGTCCCGGAGGTATTATTTCTTTTGCATTTCATAATTCTATTCTCTACACAATACGCATGAACTGGGATAGAGTCAATTAAGAACGATATGTTAATTGCTTATTTAACTGAGGAGACCGTCCTTAACCAAGCAAAATGGAAGAGAAGATTTCATATAGCCGACCCTAAGAATCTGGGATGAAGGCTTGTTGTTGTTGTCATCGTCGTCTACACACTGCTTCATCTGAACTGATTTTTTAAATAAATTTATTACTGTAACGAGGATTTGTTTTTGTCGGTATATTTTCATGAAGATTAACACGGGCTATTTCGTATATTGTTATAAATTGTTCGATATTAATTGGTACGATCCCTGCAGACGAAAAATTGGAAAAAATTCTTTTCATATCTAGGCCCCGGATTTCTTGTATCTATCGCATATATTGATCCTGGGAATTGTAAGAATTTTTATTCTCTTCCCCTTTCCATTAATCTTTTAGTAGAAGAGTTTAGATTTTCTAACTTGCATTATTTATCGATACGCAGTTGAGACGGATCTATGTTATTGCCGCACTGGCAGTGGTCGCATGCGATATTCCCGAAGGTATCACTTAAAAGCATACAAACTTGTATTGTTTTATAAGGTATCACTTAAAAGCATACAAACTTGTATTGTTTTATTTCATTTTATTGCCATTGTAGCACTAGTAAAATAGAGGGTTGTCCCTACGGATGTTGGAATCCGTAGGGGCAGATTTAACTTGGCCCTACGGATTAATCCGTAGGGCTAAAAGGTTGCCCCTACGGGCCCAGACGTCCAAGAATAAAAATATTAATTCTTAATTTGGTGTTTGCCCCTACGGAGCCGCAAACAAAGAACCTACGGGTATATCCGTAGGGGCAACTAAATATCAAATTACTAAAGCTCAGATCTCGATCGCCTACGCTCACAATTTCTTTCTCTCTCGATCTCGATCGCGCGCGAAAACAACTCCTCGTCGCCACCGTCGTCCTCCTCGTCGCCACCGTTGTCCTCCTCGTCGCCACCGGCGTTTTCGTCGCCAGCGCCGTTCAGGTCGTCGCCAGCGCCGTTCGGGTCGTCGCCACCGCCGGTCAGGTGAGTAAATCTTGAGGTAAATTAAAGAATTTTTTGATTAACATACGTGCTGGGTCTGGGGTCGGGGGGTTGCGCGCGCGCGAGTTGAGGTTCAGCAGGGGTCGCGGTCGGGGTCGGGGTTGGGGTTGGGGTTAGGGTTAGGGTTGGGGTTCGCTGCTGCTGGGGCTGGGGCTGGGGTTAGGGTTTGCCTTAGGGTTGGTGTTGGGGTTTAGCTGGCCGCGCTGGGGTTAGGGTTAGGGTTAGGTTGGGGCTGGGCTGGGCTGGGGCTGGGGGCTGGGGCTGGGCTGGGCTGGGGCTGGGGGCTGCCCCTGGGGCTGGGTGGGGCTGGGGCTGGGGCTAGGGTTAGGTTGGGGTTAGGGTTAGGTGGATTGATGACAACAAAATACATGGATGGATCGATGAATTTAGTGATGTTATGTGTCCCGCCAACATAGGAAATTCAAACGTATACTCCGTTTTCTCATCTTAAAACTAGCAACCAAAATGTGACTAAAAAATCTTTCTAAATATATTTGAAACACATTTATTAGTTGGGTTGAATATTTGTGATTCCATTATATTATATTGTAAGATGCAGAAATTGTATCCTAAAACTACT
Organism: Agapanthus africanus; assembly: GCA_030015575.1. Classification (NCBI taxonomy): domain Eukaryota; kingdom Viridiplantae; phylum Streptophyta; class Magnoliopsida; order Asparagales; family Amaryllidaceae; genus Agapanthus; species Agapanthus africanus. The sequence continues at coordinate 58,375,002 of CM057342.1, read as the reverse complement.
TGATCCAATCATCCAACAAATACATTCATAAGATACTTATTAATTTTCCTGTATCTTGTATTGAATCGTAAGATTGATTTGCATGTCGTAAGATATTTGACAACACTAGGATGTCTTTCATAAAACAGAAAGTAAATTGGTGTAGGGAGAAAGCTGCTTGATGGGTGGTGACTGGGTCCATTCTTTCTTCATAATCCCCTTCAACTCTATGCCTTTCAATTATTGTGGGAAAATTAGATATTACTTGAGTGATCATGATATCATTTTTTTTGAATATTTCTTCCGAGAATTTATGCATGGTCTTGACATTGAACTTTATCATACTTCTTAATATTACTTTAGTGATTGATAATATTCAATAAGCTTATGTTGTTGACCCAAATTAAGTAAGGGGGTTAGTCAATTGGAATTGGTGTTTGGAACTTTGAAGTATATCTTTAATGGGATAGGTTTATTTGGTGCCAGTCAAATAAAATGAGAAGTAGAACCTTTTATTGTTAGTTATGAATGAATCTAATATTGGAAGTTGATGGTTTCAGTTAGAACTTTTTTGGTATATGATAGATTTCCGCCTACCAAAATCGTTCCATCCAAAAAGTGAATACAGTGGAACTTCTGTTCTCCTTGCCCATCCACTTTTTCTCTCTGGAAATTTGTAGTCTATATAACTATCTAAAATGTATTTGCTAATACAATTATTTTAACCTGACATACTAAAATATTATTATATTGTTTATGTTATCAATAAGTTATTATTAGTATTCTCTTGATTGGTAAAAGGGGCATGGGCGTTCGCTCTATACATTCTTAATGGGATAGAAGCCTACCCCCCACAGCCGGAACACACACATACAACAAGAATACACAACAAACGCATAATTAGAGAGCGATTCGAGATGTTCGGGTTAAAACCAATATATGATACTCGATGATAATATGAAACCTTCATATTCCCATCGAAACTCATATATGAAACTAAAAGCGCCACTTAGTCCCCGTCTATCGGTTAACATACGTGCGATGCTCGTCGTGACCTAGAACTATACGAAGGTTGTTAAATATCGGACAGTATAGCTCGATACTAACAACCGTCGTATAGTCTACGCGACGAGAAAATTCAATCGTATGGTAACCCATAGATTTGTCCCGTGTGGACAAGTTAAGAATGTATAAAGCAAACGCCTTCATTCACTTGTGTTTTCATCCGTTTCTAGATATTTCGTCGGTACCTTTCCGCTGGTTCTCCGTGTACAAAGATAGATTAGATGTTCATTTCAACGTTGTTTCACAGCTTTGAAATGATTATCTATTCTATTACAGTGTACTCGGAGAACAGCGGGGAGGTGCTGCCGAAATTTATTCGAAACGGTTGAAAGCACAAGTGATGGGCGTTCGCTCTATACATTCTTAATGGGATAGAAGCCTACCCCCGACAGCCGGAACACACACATACAAATGCATAACTAGAGAGCGATTTGAGATGTTCGGGTTAAAACCAATATATGATACTCGATGATAATATGAAACCTTTATATCCCCATCGAAACTCATACATGAAACTAAAAGCGCCACTTAGTCCCCGTCTATCGGTTAACATACGTGCGATGCTCGTCGTGACCTAGAACTATACGAAGGTTGTTAAATATCGGACAGTATAGCTCGATACTAACAACCGTCGTATAGTCTACGCGACGAGAAAATTCAATCGTATGGTAACCCATAGATTTGTCCCGTGTGGACAAGTTAAGAATAACGTGACTGCTAAATGGGATGGTTACAATAACGTGACCTTCGGGATGGATCCGACGAGACAGGTCAAACCACAATATTGGAACAAGTTAAGCATTTTCTTCGAGCTTCCGTACTGGTCTACAAATTCAGTGCGTCATTGTCTGGACGTCATGCATATAGAGAAGGGAGTATCAGAGCACATACTTAACTTGCTTCTGTGTAAAGACGGGAAATCGAAAGACAACATGAATGCCCGGATGGATCTACAAGAGTGGGGAATAAGAAGTGAACTGCACCCTAAACCGGTAGCGGGTAAACCGGGCAAGTTTGTACTTCCCAATGCCGCTTATCATATGTCACAACCGGAGAAGAAAAGATTCCTGCAGGTGTTGCATGATTTGAAAGTCCCCACAGGTTTCTCAGGATCATTCAGCAAGAAAATAAAAATTGTGAAGGGCAAGATCGATGGGCTGAAAAGTCATGATCACCATGTTATCGTGGAGCACCTTCTTCCATTAGCCCTCAGGACTTCTCTCCCCGACTCGGTTGGTCTAGTAATCAACGACCTATGTTGTTTTTTCAGGGAGTTGTGTGCTAAAACACTGGAGGTTGCGACGCTGGATAAACTAGAAAATTCTATTGCGTTGATACTTTGCAAGTTTGAGCGTATTTTCCCACCGTCATTCTTCGATATCATAATACACTTGACGGTTCATCTTGCAACTGAGGCGAAGTTAGCCGGACCGGTACAATATCGATGGATGTATCCCGTCGAGAGGTACGTGTAATTTTTCGTTTCGCGCAATTTATAAATTTATTGTTGTCCTGTATGCCCGTGTTTATTTATTCAACATATTCTCATTAGGTACCTTTACACTCTTAAGAAGTATATACGCAATAAAAATCGACCAGAGAGTTCTATCATGCAAGGTTATCTTCTTGATGAAGCAATCACATTTTGTTCCCGCTATCTGGACGAGAACATTGAGACAAGGCTTAACCGACCACGAAGAATTCAAGACGGGCCATATGGTAAAGCCGAGTATAAGAGGGTAGACACTATGTTTATCAACAAGATATACCGGTTTATCTTGCTTAATTGCGCATGTCTTGAACAAATTAGAGAGTAAGTTCTTTTGGATTAATTGTTATATCTGTGTTTGTGTGTGTATGAAATGACATAATATTAATGTCACAATTATTTGTCGAAAACAGAACTCATTTTAACGAGGTACGTGAGGGGCATCCTGATTGGAACGAAGAGCGTTTGGAAAAATACCATCAGGATAATTTTTGTGATTGGGTCACAGAGCATGTAAGTTATTCGAATTACATTTTATTGCTATCAGTTTTAATCTAAACTTGTATCGTTATGTATTTATCGTAAAATTTGTTTTGTTAGATCCACGATCCGAACTTGTCTGCATCATTTGAGAGTGATTCAAGATGTTTAGCTCAATTTCCTAGTATGGAGGTTGCATATTACAAAGGATTTGGTGTCCTTGGATACAAATTCGAAGTTAAGGACATAGAAACATCTAGAACCACTCAGAATAGTGGGATTGCGACGGTAGGATCGGACGGTGTGATTTACTATGGGTACTTAAATTGTATACTCGGCATCCACTATCCCGGACGATCAGAACCCTTTTATATATTCCACTGTACTTGGTACGATTCGCGAACCGATACAGACAGGTGGAGAAGCAGTCTTGGGACTTGGAAAGATGAATATGGATTGACCAGTGTGAACACACTTCGATTTTACGGTCAGGACGATCCGTTTATCTTTCCGAACCAAGCGTTCCAAGTATACTACTCACAGTGTTTGAAGCATCCGGGGTGGAGTGTTGTATGCCGATGGAAACCTAGAGATGTCTACGATGTCCCAGAATACGAGGACAGCGATGAGGACGAAGAAGAGAGAAGGCTTAAAGTGCTCCGACCGTCTGTTTCGAAGGACGGGTTGTCTTCGACCGATCATGAAGTTACGTGGGTTAGAAATGACATCGACGATGAAATCCAAGTAGATATGTATGATGCGCCCACGAAACGAAAAAGGTTATCAGTAATGTTATATTATTACTTCACATTTTACGCTCTAGATCATATATAGTCAATACTTTTAATGATTGTCTAATGCGTCTACGAACCGTTTATCTAAATTTGATGACGATGTCGGGAGCAGCGAGGGGCGGCAGGAGCTCCAGCCGCGGCAGAGGCAGAGGCAGAGCGGTTCTGCCGCCCGGAGAGCTCCGTAGGGAGCTTCAGAGGGCCGGTCTTGCACCCAGATCGGAGACCCCTTCGGATGCCTCCTTCCGTGTTGATTTGGCCAGACCTCCAGGTATACTGCACGCATATCCATTTTGAATGTAATATTACAGATATTCATGCATGTTTATGTCAAAATTACTTATATTGTCAATGTTTGATTGTCTAGTTGTTGGTGATGCGTCCACATCTGGGACAGAGGCCACCCCCGCTCCTCCAGGTATGTTTATATATCATATAGTGTATGTATATTGATTTAGAATGCTATATCATAAATATACACATTCCTTTTGCTCTTACTTAGCAATTTTTATTATTGTCTAGCTGTAGGTGGTGACACCACCGCACCTGCGGGAATGTTTATATGTCCTATAGTGCATGCATATTGATTTAGAACGTTATATTATTGATCTACACATTCTTTTTGCAATTACTTATATAATCTATTTTTAATTGTCTAATTATAGGTGGTGCGTCCACACCTTCCACAGGGGCCACTCCTGCCGCTTCTATACCCTCCGTATCGTCTGCAGGTTAGTATGAATAAATTTAAAATATTTATTTATTTTACATATGCTCTATAGAATAAATATGAACTTCATGGAAATTTAGCGTCGATATTTATTTTATAGTTGGAGGGGATGCGTCCGGGTCCGGGACCCCGGTTGTTCCTCACCGGAGGAACTATCGTCCCGCTCGTGCTGCTGCTCGGGCCCAGGCTCGTGCGCTAGTCACCGGAGGTATATATCACACTTGAATTTTTGTTTAACCTTGATTTCTTAATACAACTTTGCCTTATTATTGATTGTCTTGATATTTCGTGCAGACGCAGGGCCTCTCCATCCCCAGAGGGGGACTCGAGGCCCGAATCAGTCCCATAGGCTGAGGCCTGATAGAGCTAGGGGGGAGGCAGCATTCCCCCTATTTTTTACCCTTGACTATCGCTATACCGGTCCTCATGCCGAGAGGTTCGGCCGGTATTTGGGGGACGAGAGCCGGATCGTGAAGAACTATCCACTTCACGTTGAGTGGGGCGAGCAGCACCAGCGCTCATTCGCCCTCTTCTTTGATCAGGCTCGGGTATGTATTAATATATATTTTCATTTGATCTATCCAATATATTTATTATTAACACTTGCAATCTAATAACAATGTTTTTTTTTTGTATTTTCAGTTGGATTACGATTTTCAGCCTGTAGCCGATCCTGATCATCCGGGAAGGGTGCTCGACCTTCATGCTCTGTATAATGGCCTGATGAAGAACATGCAGGCCAAGGTCCGATACAACAGGAATGAGCTGAAGGCCGACTGCTACTCCCTGTGGATCGCGACCCCCGAGGCAGAGAGAGCGGCCCTCCTATCTACTCCGGCGTTTGCGAGAGTCGACGTAGAGACATGGCCTCTATTGTGTGCTTATTTCGACTCCGAACGCAAACAAGTATGTATTTTAAATTTAATTCATTATTTATGATATAATTTATTTCTTTGTGTTTCTTAATTAGAAAACTAAATGTTAATGCGTTGTGCAGAAACAGGCCGCTCAGAATACGGAGAATAGGAAGTCGGCGAAGAGGGGTCGCCCCACTTACACAGGTGGCTCGAGGAACATTACTCGAGCCATGGAGTTATCGGTAAATTAAGAGTTATTCTCTAATATTCTGCAATATTAAGAGTTATTCTCTAATATTTCTAATATTAAGAGTTACTTTCTAATATTGCAGACATCTCGGACCGTGGCGTCAGGTGGTACACCGAGCGTGCTGTCCGCATATCTTGCCGTCCACGGCACCTCGACAGATCCCGCCACGGGCGAGCTTCGATGTCCCGACGTCGCTACCCAGGAGTACTGCGTAAGTGTTAATATTTTTTCTACCCAAATTTGAAATTTTAGTTTTGGAAGGTTCAAGTTTAAATTTTATACTTATACTTTACTGCTTAATGTGGGTGTAGGAGCGGGTGGTTGAGCAGGTCCAGGCCTCGGGGATCGATTTTACCGGACAGAACGATCCGAGGCTGCTGACCCCAGTTCTGGACGCCGCACACGGAGGGCACCACGGAGGTTGGGAGAGAGGCCGGGGATTGGGCCCTAGCAGGGCCCATATGAGGTTGGACTCCACCCCGGCGGTTACTTCCTCCGTCTCCAGTGACCGGCATGTCCATCAGGAACTGGATAGCTTGAGGGCCACCGTTCAGGAGTTGAAGGAGATGCTGGTATGTATACTACTTTATAGTAAAATATCATTTCATATTATATACATATCAACATATCCATAATTAGTACGTAGCTTGAGCTTATTTGGTTTTAGACTTAAGTTTGATTAATCATACATACATATGTAATTAAAATAAACAACGCTTTTCCAAACTAGATATCCAAACAGGGTTTCGAAATAACTTAATAATGAAACGAATTCGAATAATACACAGTTCTTACACGCTTCTTACACACGTTATGTCCAAACGCGACAGGGTAGATCGGCCGAGCCTCCACATGCATCTCCTTCGGCTGCGGCTCCGCAAGCCACTACATCGGCTGCGGTTCCGCAGACAGCTCCTGTAGCTCCACCGCCCACTCAGACTCCCGCAGCCGCGGCTCCGCAAGCGACTACCTCGACGGCGGCTGCGCAGACCACATCGCCAGCTCCACATGCCGCTCAGACTCCCTTATTTGTAGCATTGCAGAGTGTATTGACCGAGGAGCAAGCGCGCGTTATTCTAACGTTATTCAAAGGTGGAGCTGGACCGAACTAGGGTAGCTTTTTGGTTCTTATTTTTTGAAACATGTTTTTATATCACATTGTACTACATTTTGAAACGATATTGATATTGGTTTGTATTTATATCATATTCAGTTTTTGGGTTTCTTTTGTATATTATATATATGCGTGAGATGTGATTATGAATACTGCAATATATGATTTGATTGATGTATATAGTATTGTGCACAGGGCGGGAAAAAATGTAGCAGCCCATTTTTAAAAAAAAAATACAGACAATATATACCTACGGATTAAGCCGTAGGTACATACGTTGCCCCTACGGATTTATCCGTAGGGGCAAACTATCAGGAAACCTGATATTTTCCCACCTGATCTCAGTGCAGGGTGTTGGGAGTGCCCCTACGGATATGTCCGTAGGGGCCACTGTCTATCCCCTACGGATTTATCCGTAGGGGCAAAATATCAGGTTTCCTGACATTTTCCCCCTTGATCTCAGTGCAGGGTGTTGGGATTGCCCCTACGGATATATCCGTAGGGGCCACTGCCTATCCCCTACGGAGTTATCCGTAGGGGTAGAGAAAGGACCTACGGATGTATCCGTAGGTATATACAATATATTCAAAAAAAAAAATACATATATGATTTGATTACCCCTACGGAGTACTCCGTAGGGGCAATAACACCTACAGATATATCCGTAGGGGCAAGAATTTGCCCGTAGGGGCAAGTTCAGGGCCTCAACTTGCACCTGCGGTCTTTGCACCTACGGGGTATTTTTTCGCCCCTACGCATATATCCGTAGGGGCAGTGGGTTGCCCCTACGGATTTATCCGTAGGGGCAACCCTTATTCGTAGTAGTGTAAGGTATAAAGATAACCCCCTAACTGTTTTATTTCAACGGATCTGAATCCAGAAGATAAGATGAGCTGCCAGGACCTTGATCTCAACAAAGCGTCATTTTTACTCAAGGTATAAAATGGGACTTTCACTATGGCAATTCTTTCATTTCATTTTGTAATGCCTCAATTCTCAGAATACGGAAATATGGACCGAAACCGCCAGTCTCCTAAGCAAGGGGGAAATCACTTTGCCATAGTCACACCTAAAGCTCTAGCTAAACCTTTACGATAATATCCCAAAATATAATATTAATATCATGCTGCAAGAATAACGAGTAATATCAAAAATGGAATCGCAAGATGATGATAGATCCAATAAAATATCTATGGAAGATAAAAAATTCGAATAAACGAAACATATGATTCAAAATAAAGATACATCACTCCTAACGTCCCGCGAGGGCGCACATTCTAATAGCAACATAAATAAAATAGAAATAAATTTACAAATAGTACTGGTATTCGGTAAACTCCTGATAGTCATTCTGATCCTGCTCTGCCTGTGAACCGGTCTTTAAATCTGAAATGGTAAGTCTCAGAGATGTCAGAATATCTCAACAAGTATTCAATCGTAATAGTGTGTGTATATCTGTGATAGTATGAATATGCGAGTGTAGTGAAACCTGTGTGCACATGTAAATATGGATATGGTAATAATATGAAGCAAGCATGTAAACTGGTCAAGTCATATCCTAGTTGGTCATTAAAAGGGTAATCTATCACATCGTGAGTTTGAGTATGTACGTCAACTTTTGCAGGAGTATTCCCAATCCAAGGATAGGGCCCTAGGGACAAGGAAACACGGGCCCAACTGTGGAATGAACAAGTGATCGTATAAAGCACAATACCGGCAATAGTAACATATGACTGTTTAAAACCCAGTACCAGCTAATGAACATGTGATCGATATAGCCCGATATGAGCTCCAATGACCAATATAGCTCGGTACGAGCCATATGAACAAGTGATCGATATAGCCTGGTACGAGCTGCTGACAATGGGACTTCTAAGATCATGTTGAACGAATGCACACTCAAATTATCCCAACACTCCGCGTATATATAACTAACATGGTAATAAAGTGAATCACTAATTAAGAATGCTGATGAACTGGAACTTGTAATATCATGTTAATTGTACGGAAGTGAAACTTGTAAACAGTATAGATTATGTCATGGCATGTAATTCAGCATTCCAATTAGAGATCTCGTTTTAATATAAGGAAACAGTATTCGTGAACATGCATGTCATGTCAAACAAGTTGATGATAATACTCTCAAGCAGTATGTCAAGTACAGTTGATATAATATGATAGTATCAATAATGTAAACAAGAACTACATGAATTTGCAAGTATCTCTATTTAATGTCCGGATGTATTATTGGAAAGAATAATAAACTAAAATATGGTTTTAAAGGATTAATATGATTAATGAGTGCTCTAGAAGTCCTAGGGTTTTCATTTCATTCACGATAAACATAATGTTTCATTTAATCAAGATTTCACGGTATTCCGATTTGATCTAATCAAATATAATTAATTAAAGTGTACTTGCCTCGGAGACAGGAAAATTGGTCGGGGATGAAGAGGAGGCTGTGGTCGAGTCGGAGTGATGGTGGCTCTCGCGATTGAAAGGAGATGGCGATGCTTGGGGATTCTAGGTGGGCAAAGGAGAGAGAAGGAGAAAGTCAGGGCTCGACCAAAATTTTGGAGGAAGGAGATGATAGAGAGAGAATGAGAGAGATGGGTTTCTATATATTGTGTTAATATTGGTGTAGTGTTAGTTATTGGTTGCAAGATTATGAAATTTGGATTCCAAAACATTACTGTTGAAAATTTTTGGGTTTGATAATTTGTTGTTTGGTTGGTTTTGGATTTCTTGTATTGGATTTGTAGATTCTTGTAATTTTTGTTTGGTTTGTGAAAATAAGATGGGATTTGGATTTGAAAATTTTAGAGAGAGATAGAGAGAGGATTATTAAATAAATAAAGTACACGGGTCCCATATAAAAGTACAATGAATGGTGTCAAATCCTTGAAAATTTTTAGGATTCAAGAATCCATATTTTGTGGTGGGCCCCCAATAAAAAACAAAGGAATCCTAGAAATCCAAATTCTCCAACCAAACATAAAATTATGGAATCCTAGGATTCCACAATCCAAATCCTAACAAATCATGCAACCAAACAGGCCCTTAAGGGAGAGAGACATGGCTTCCAATATACACTGTTTAAAAACTATCAACATACAAAAATCTTTTGTTAAAATATATGCTAAGATATGAATATGGTTACAAAAATGATATTAGAAAATATGCATATAAATAAGATATCATAGATTCATAGATAATATAAATACCAGTAAAATATATAATTAGTAATTAGTTAAATAGGTTTGATAACTATATTATATAGATATATATTATCTATTATACGAAATATTAAACAAGATATTATAAGATAAGCATAAAATATTAAACTAATTTTCATGTTTATTTAATAAACTAAGAAAGCATAATTATAATCTATTATGGAAATACCTTATACTTACCAAATTACCTTTTGTTCTAAATTAATTGGAAGTAATGCTCTTCGCTAAAATCAACCGTTGTCACATTTCTTCTGCTCGTCTTTCTTTAAATTTCTCTTGCTGAAAATTTATACAAATCTTGGCAGATGATTTTATCATTTGTGCTTCCATTTGCTCTTGTTCCCCTCCTGAAGTTTACAAGCAGCAAGACAAAAAAGGGGGCTTATGCCAACTCATTTGCGGTAAGTTCATCATATCTGAATTTTTATCCTTTTAAGTTTTAATTGTGTGTGCCCTAAGCTACAATTTGGTTATGTTGGAAGCCGAAAAGATATGCTGTAGTTTAGAAAAATTAATTTTCGGCTGATTACCAAATAGAACTTGAGGAAGAACGGCTAAATGACATAAAGAAATCCAGTCTGATAATGCATACAGCTGAATAATCTTAAGTTTTCAACAAAACAAAATTTACGGAAGTTTTTATCCTATAACGGCGAAAATTTCAATGTTCTAACTTTTCAAGGCTTAAAATGCCAAGGGCTTTAAATTTTTGATTGTGTAAGTTAATTCCATGAATTTTATAATTACAAAGTAAATAACATGAACTTCTTAAATTGCAAATAACCACCACCAACTTTTAGCAATTTTCTATTTAATAGCAATGTTTGTAAAAGTTTAATTAAAAGCCTAATTGAAAAAAGAAAGTATGATGAGTAAATTCATGGTATTTATTTTCAATTTGTAAAACTATAGCATTTATCTCAAAAACATTCATAGGCCATGGTATTCCAGTGAAAGTTGACCAATCTTAGTGCTTACGAAAACAAATAGTTAGTCGATTTCTGTCTTCTTTGATTTATCTAATTTTACGCCCCCCCTCCCCCCCTATATACTAGATCTCGGCATTTACATGGATCACAAGCTCGTTGATTATGACCATCAACTCATACTATCTCGTGTCGGGCTTCATCAAATTGCTCCTTAAAAGTGGATTACCAACTGTATCGAAAGCTTTTGCGGGAATATTTGGCTTTTCGGCCATGCTAGTGTACTTGGCCGCAGTACTCTACTTGGTATTTCGGAAAAATAGAAAATCAACTCAACCTTCGCTTAGAGATGCTGAGGCTGGAGAAACCATGAACGATGCTGCTGATACTGAAGCTAACAATTCGATATACAACTTATCAAGAGAGGACATTTTGAGCATGCAGCTGCCTCAGAATAGATCTGCGCTCGATCTTGATTGATATTTGTTCGTCCCTAATAGTTTAGTTTATAGGTTCTATCATTGGTTAGCTAATTCGAGATCGAGCCTTGTTAGTTTGAAACTAGAAATAAAGCGCAAGCTCTTTTTTCTTTCCTCCTTTAGCTGTCTTGAATGTATGGCATATCATAATCTTTGCTAGAGAATATTTGTGCCCTTCTCTTTTTTTCTGGTTAAATAACACTAAACTACCTTAACTATCTTCATTTTTCACTAAACTACCATATTGTTCTTTTTTGTTTTGACATAGCAGGCTCTTTTAAGGGTATTTTAATTAAAAACTCTGTTAAACCCAAAGTTCAAGGGAGTTTACTGCAATTTTAAAAACTTAAGATGTGTTCCAATTCTTATATTGAATGAGGTCAATCTTTACATTGTTTATAAGCCTAGTTTGAGGGCATTTGATATTTCATGTCCTCATTATGATCATGATAAATTATAAATCATTTGGAAATCAACCTCTTTAATTATTTGTAATAACTGTGATATAACTTTCATTTTTGTTTGTTTTCAACCTAAATTTATAGTTGATAAATAAATTGAAAAAGGCAATTTTTTTTGTTGATGAAAATTACAAATTGGAGCAAATTCATCCACATACTGTGAAGCTAATGTGAGAGAGGCATGCCATTTTTAACAAACAAAGGTCTATATCCAAGCAACCAGCTATCCCAAGTGCTATAAAAAGGAATTGTTTTGTAGCTTGTGCTTCTAATCAAACATAACATTTGCATACAATGGTTTCCTCTTTCTTTTATTCAGAGCAATTATGATAAATTCACTCCCAATTCATCATATAGCTTTGCGAAATGTCTTTATTTAATTTATTTTTCCTTTTTCTCGGTCTCTTCGACCGACCCATAGCACCGATCACAGGCATCTCCGCCACAGCTCCGCGAATCTCGCCTGACGCGAGATATCCGCCGTCCACGATCCCGCGTTCCACGCCATCTCGTTCCCCTATTAACGAGCGCATCTCGTCATTTTTGGGAAATCCCATCTTTCATGCAGGCGTAACGCCAGGGGCGTAACGACCGGCGTGAATCTCGTGCCCGCCAGCCCACGGCTGCCACTATATAAACCCCTCTCGCAGACGACTCGGGTAACGCAATTTTCAACCCAATAGGCCGCTACTCTGTCCATTTAGCCCGTCTAACTTGATCGTTGGAGGGTCTTCGGTGGAATAACCACCCTGGGACTTTCTTGCAGGTAGCTCGGCTTCATCCACTTCAAGCCTATTGAGATCCACACACACCAAGGGGAAACCCTCAGATCCAATCTCAGCCACTCGTCACCACTCGCCGCGGATCAACGGAAGGTAATAACTGAAGGAGATCCAGAGCTCCATCAGTTGGTACCGTTTGTGGGAAATTCATCTAGTTCCACTCAACGAAAGTTCACCTTCCGATCTCGAACATATGGCGAGTGATCACCGCGACGACCCGAGCTCCAGTCGCCGTCCTTCCCACAACGGAGACGCGGGTGGATTTTTCCTCCCACGAACGCCATTCACGCCCTATCGGCTCGCGTCCGTCGTGGACGTGCTTGTCCGCGTCCAAACGGCGGGACAAGGTCCCCAAGTCGTCGTTCCCCCACCTCAGGAGCGACACATGGGGAGAGAAGACACTACCCATGCCGGCACTTCTGGGCGTCGCCTCGCTATCACGGGCGGCCATAGATCCCCCATGTTGACCAACTTGATGACCCGGTGGACGCCTCACAGCTCCACACCGAGGTCTCTAGCAAGAGCACCCCGTCCTGAGGCCCATTACGCTCCTGTCCCTCCCGAGTAGGTGTCGGTCAGCTCGTCTGCTCCAGGCATGACCGACGCCCCCTCCCTCGACAGGGTTGTACGGACGGGACTCACCACGGTAGCTCGAAAACGACCTCGCCAGGGGACCTAAGAAATCTCATCGAACGGAACCAGAGCCGCGGTCAGGCGCAGGTCGCCAGCAGCAGAGGCCATAAATCAGAGTATGCCGAATCATCGGGATACCATGACCGACTCGACGCCCTCGAAAAGAAGATCGAAGGCATACATCGGGAAAATCGTCCTTCAAGCGACGGGGCTAAATATGTCGCCGACTCGCTCACGAAGCCCTTCACTAAAGAGCTACTCACCGTCCACGTCTCCTCTCGGAACAAGCCCCGAAGGTCTCCCACTTCGACGGGAAGTCCGATTCGAAAGACCATTTGGATGCGTTCACAGCCGAGATGAGTTTCCAGGACAATTCCGACGCCGCGCAATACCACGCTTTCCCCGCCACTCTCATCCACTTTGGACGAGACTGGTTCCGAGGACTCACGCCACGCTCAATCTCTACCTTCGATGAGTTGGCCGCCCAATTTCTCGGTCATTTCGTCGGGAACAGACAGCAGAAGCGGACCGTTGATCATCTCTTCACCATAAAGAGAGGGGACAAAGAATCCTTCAAAGGATACGTCACCCGCTTCTACAACGCTCTCCTTGAGGTCCCAGAGCACCGGGGCGAGACGGTCATTACGGCCCTTAGGTCGGGTCTTAGGAACAAGGAGTGGTTACGCTCCTTTGCATTAGCGCAACCTAAGACCATGGCTGAGGTAAAGTCCTGGACCGAACGTAAGATCCATCTTGAGTCCGAGGTGAACGTCAACCTGCCCCGGACAGAGCAAGCCGATCAGAAGAAAAGGGCCAGGGAGGAGAAAAAGAAGATTGAACGGCCAAAACCTTACTCCCAGAAGTTTCGGGAGTACACCCCGCTCAACGTCTCCCAGACGGAACTGTTGGAGGAGGCAAAGGGCGAGAGGTTCTTCAAATTCCCCCCAGTCTCGAATAGGGCGGCCAAGTGTACCCGGGGCCCTTACTGCGCTTTCCATAGGTCGCTGGGCCACCCCACCGAGAACTGCAAGCAGCTCCAAGACTACATCAAGGAGTTGATCCGCTCAGGGCACCTAGCAAGGTACTTGCGAGACAAGCGGTAAGCCGATCGTGAGCAAGAGCACCATCCCCCTCCCGGCGAGTTGACAATCGGCCAAATCATGGTCATGTCAGCGGGGGGTACGACGGGGACCGACGAAACGCGGCACCCCTTACCGGTCGAGGGGACTGGCAGCCACCCAAGGAAGAGGGCTAAAGCGGTCGAGCCGATCATCTTTACCGACGAGGACCTCCACGAGATATCCCTGCTTCATAATGACCCTCTGGTGATCACAGCCCGGGTCCACCGCTATGAAGTGCAGAGGATATTGGTCGACTCGGGAAGCTCGACAGACATTGTCTTTTATGACTGCTTTCTGCGTATGGGATTCACCCCGTCGGACCTAAGGCCGACCGCCCACATCCTGTCAGGGTTCACTAACCACTCCATCCCGGTGGAAGGGGTAATCACCCTCCAACTTAACATCAGGGGGGCGGGTCGTACACGCACCGTGCCCGTGGAGTTTATCGTCGCGAGAATTCCATCGGCCTACAATGTCCTCCTAGGTCGCCCGACACTGAACTCCCTCCGGGACCAGATATCGACCTACCACCTAGCGATAAAATTCCCACTCGACCAAGGCGGGATAGGTCGGGCCTTCGGGAACCAACAAACCGCAAAGGTTTGCTTCACAGCAACATCTACATCTGAGCGACCAAACAATGACCTTGAGGGCGAAGATGATATCAAGGGTTCCCTGGATACTCGAGACGAGCAAAAAGAGGTCCGAGGAACCCCGGTGGAAACACTGACTGAGGTCCCCCTTACAGAGGGGGACAATGAGCGAACCGTCCAGATCGGGTCATTCTTGACGAGGAATCGCCGAGACGACCTGATCCACTTCCTCAGAAATAACTCGGACGTATTCGCCTGGGCGCCTGCCGACATGCCTGGGATTGACCCCAAAATCATATCACATAAGCTCGGGGTGGACCCTACGGTTCGGCCCGTCGGGCAGAAAAAGCGAATTATCGCCCCGATCAAACAAAAAGAGATCGAGGACGAAATAAATAGGCTCCTCGCCGCCAACTTCATTCGGAACGTGCCTTACTCGGAATGGTTGGCGAATGTAGTCATGGTTAAAAAGTCTAGCGGGAAGTGGCGCATGTGCGTCGACTTCACTGACCTCAACAAGGCCTGCCCGAAAGATAACTATCCCCTCCCTCGGATAGATCAGCTCGTCGACAGTTCGGCAGGCCATGAGCTACTTAGCTTCATGGATGCTTTCTCCGGCTACAACCAGATCTGTATGAATCCGGCGGACGAGGATCTCACCGCATTCACAACAGACCGGGTGGTATACTGCTATAAGGTGATGCCCTTTGGCCTAAAAAACGCCGGAGCTACGTACCAACGCTTGGTTAATCGGATGTTCAAGCCACAGATCGGTAGGAACATGGAGGTTTACGTCGATGACATGCTCGTCAAATCAACCTCGTCGAATGAACACGCCAAGGATTTGGGCGAGGCCTTTGACGTCCTCCGCAGATACAAGATGAAACTGAACCCCGCCAAGTACGCATTCGGGGTCACTACTGGAAAGCTCCTCGGCTTCATGGTCACCCACCGTGGAATCGAGGCTAACCTGGAGAAAATCAGCGCCATCCTCAACATGGCCGCGCCCAAGACTAACGTCGAAATCATGCGGCTAACAGGGCGGGTAGTCGCTCTGAGTGGTTTCATGTCGAGGTCTGGGGAAAAGTGTCTCCCGTTCTTCAAAGCTCTAAGAAAGATACCAAGGTTCGAATGGTTAGAGGAGTGCCATACCGCCTTTGAGCAATTAAAGAGGCACCTTGCGACTCCCCCACTGCTCACCCGGCCAGTTGTAGGGGATGAGCTATCGCTATATCTAGCGGTGTCCGACCAAGCTGCAGGTTCGGTTCTCGTCCGAAAGGTCGAGGGAGTCCAGAAGCCGGTATACTATGTGAGCCACATCTTCAAGGACACAGAAACGAGGTACCCGGCCACAGAGAAGATCGTCTTGGCACTCATCATGGCCTTAAGGAAACTACAGCACTATTTCCAGGCGCACACCATCCTCGTTCTTACCGAGCGGCCTTTAGGAGCTATCCTCGCTTCCCCCGAGTCCTCTGGTCGTTTGGAGAAATGGAGGTGGGAGTTGTCCCAGTTCGACATAAAATACCGCCCGAGGCAGGCTATCAAGGCACAAGTCCTGGCCGATTTTATCGTCGAGTGCACCATCCCCAGTAAAGAGGCGGAATCCACGCTGGCCCCCGGAGCTCAACCCTCAATCGATGAGAGGCCCGACTCCGTCCCTGATTGGATCCTTTACGTCAACGGGTCCTCAACCGAGGACGGCTGTGGTGCCGGCCTCATCATTCGGGGCCCGAAAGAGGCAGAGATGGAGTATTCTCTGAAGCTCGGGTTCAAAGCCTTAAACAATGCAGCGGAATATGAGGCCTTGCTGGCCGGACTATGGATAGCCTCCGGAGTGGGGTTAAAAACGATCCTGATCCGTAGCGACTCCGCCCTAGTCGTTGGCCAAGTGACCGGCCGATTCGAGGCACGGGAGCCTCTGATGGTGAAGTATCTGGCCGAGGTGAGAAGATTACGAAAAGACTTCGACGAAGTCCAAGTGGAGAAGATCCCCAGACAGCTAAACGCCCAAGCCGACGTCTTGAGTAAGCTGGCTTCATCTTATACGGCCAACAACAAGAGAAACATTCTCTTCGAGATCTTACCACGGCCCAATGTGGAAGACGGGGCGACGTCACTTCAAGTGTACATAGCTCGGGAAGAAGACCGGGCTTGGAGGAAGCCCCTTGTGGAATTCCTGAGGGAAGGTACACTCCCAGAAGATCGAGGGGAATCCCGCCGTCTCCGAGCCAAAGCTCGCCATTTCGTCTGGAGCAATGGGAACCTCTACAAGAAATCCTTCACTTAACCCTTGCTCCGGTGCGTCGACCCCCACAAGGCCGACTACGTCCTCCGTGAGATTCACGAAGAGGTCGGCGGCGCGCACCAAGGGCCCCGCACCTTAATCCAGAAGGCACTGCTCCAAGGGTACTATTGGCTGACGATTCATCAGGATGCCCAGAAGCTCGTCAGGAGGTGCAAAAGCTGCCAACTCCATGGCAGCATACCTCGCCTTCCGGCTACCGAGCTAATAGCCCTAACCTCCCCTTGTCCGTTTGCCCAGTAGGCAATGGACATGATAGGCCAGTTCCCTACCGGTACGGACAGACACAAGTACGTCCTCATCGCAGTGGACTACTTCACGAAGTGGATCGAGGCCGTCCCCATCAGGAAATTGGACGCCACCTCGACTATCAAGTTCCTGCTGAATAAAGAAATACTCCGGTTCGGTATCCCGAGGCGTATCATCACCGACCACGGGACATATTTCGAGAACGAAAAAGTTAAGGAATTCTGCAGCGAATACCATATCCTTATGAAGTTTGCCGCGGTCACGCATCCCCAGTGCAATGGGCAGGCCAAGGTCGCTAACCGGGACGCCATCCGAGGTCTTCGGACACGCCTAGAAGGACGACAGGACAGTTGGGTCAAGGAACTACCCCAAGTCTTATTGGCCTTGCGCACGTCGAAGAAGACCCCTACCGGAAAGATCCTTTTCAGCCTCTGCTACGGCACTGAGGCAATGGTCCCAGCGGAGATCGGGCTGCCCAGTCATAGGGTCGAGCACTTCGACGGTGAAGCCAACACCTCGGCCCTCTCGACTAATCTGGACGTGTTGTTAAGAGAAACGGGACCGGGCTCATATCAGAGCTGCCTCTTATCAACAGCAAATCGCTCGCTACTACAACGCGCGAGTCAAGCGTCGCTTCTTCAAAACCGGAGACTTAGTCCTAAGGCGGAACGAGTTCGTCGATCAAGGCAAGCTGCATAAGTTTTCCCCGAAATGGGATGGTCCCTTCCTTGTCTTCGAGGTCCTGCCTGGCAGAGCCTATCGTTTACAATATGCGAATGGTCGCAAATTTCCACGGCCTTACAACGCCAAGAAGCTCAAGCTGTACCTCTGAAAAGAATATCTATGAATGTATATTTCTTCTTTCACAAAAGCGATGTAATTTTTTCTAAAGTTATTTTTATTTAATAATAAGAGGGAAACAATAGAGTATCGCAAAAAGGAGAATTTTATTTATTCAAAAGGTATTGTAGGCTCCTCAGCCTTACATCAAAAAGAAAAATTCTTACAACAGCGAGGGGAGGGGGTGCAAGAAGCATTGCTCGTGGTACTCTGAAGAAACTGCCGTCAGCCGAGCCCTGGCCGCCTCGGATCTCTACCTCTGATGCTGTCCGCGAACCTTCGAGGCCACGGACGGGCCGGAGGGCTCTACGGGTGGGCACCCATCGGCGAGATGCCTCAGTTAATAACACTCGAGGACGAGTGCCACCGATCGATCCCGCTGACTCATCGAGATCAGGCCGAGACGACATAGCGATCTCAGCTTGCCAACCGCCTAATCCTTCAGTTGTTTGGACAAGGGGTTGTGCAGCCCCGGTGACGCCCTCTAAATCGAATACATCAGCAGCTGGAGTAGGGGTGATCGCTGGGGAAGCAGGCAGCCGACATGATCCTCAACGCGCCAAACCACCACCTTCAACATCTCCTCGGAGCTCCGTTGATCATACAAATATACATCTTCATCGGAAATGATCTCGGAAATAGGGAACGGGAATCCGTCCATTATTATGTTTCGGGGTGCAAAGCTAAATATGGACAACACGCCCTTCTCTATTTATAACCCCAAACAGGATCCCTAAGGACCTAAATTTGCACGCGCATGGGCGCGAATCCTAGGATCCACCCAAATTACTCCAATACCGCACCGCCACGTGGCGGAAATCCCTTATTTCTCGACGAACCGAAGTCGGACCGACGCGGCTCTTCGAAACGCTTCGCCTCCCCTATGAGTTTCTGACACGTACCGTCCGCGACGGTCACTCTTCTCGATGTTCACACACCAAGGAAGGTTGGACAGAACCTCGCAAAGCCGAGCATCTCCCCTACCGGTCCATCCTTGGCTGGTAATCTCTTACCCGACGACGCCAAGGATCGAAGCCCTCACCAAGAGGCAACCGAGCAGCTGCCCTGCTCGGTCCATCCTTAGCAGGCAACTCCTTGCCCTCCCGCGCTAAGGATCGAAGCCCTCACTATGAGGCAACCGAGCAGCTGCCATGCTCGGTCCATCCTTAGCAGGCAACTACTTGCCCTCCCGCGCTAACGATCGAAGCCCTCACCATGAGGCAACCGAGCAGCTGCCCTGCTCGGTCCATCCTTAGCAGGCAACTCCTTGCCCTCCCGCGCTAAGGATCGAAGCCCTCACCAAGAGGCAACCGAGCAGCAACCCTGCTCGGTCCATCCTTAGCAGGCAACTCCTTGCCCTCCCGCGCTAAGGATCGAAGCCCTCACCAAGAGGCAACCGAGCAGCAACCCTGCTCGGTCCATCCTTAGCAGGCAACTCCTTACCCTCCCGCGTTAAGGATCGAAGCCCTCACCATGAGGCAACCGAGCAGCTGCCCTGCTCGGTCCATCCTTAGCAGGCAACTCCTTGCCCCCCTCCCCGCGCTAAGGATCGAAGCCCTCACCAAGAGGCAACCGAGCAGCAACCCTGCTCGGTCCATCCTTAGCAGGAAAATCTTTGCCCCCCCCGCTAAGGATCGAAGCCCTCACCAAGAAGCAACCGAGCAGCTTCCCTGCTCGGTCCATCCTTAGCAGGCAACTCCTTGCCCTCCCGCGCTAAGGATCGAAGCCCTCACCAAGAGGCAACAGAGCAGTTGCCCTACTCGGTCCATCCTTAGCAGGCAACTCCTTGCCCTCCCGTGCTAAGGATCGAAGCACTCACCAAGAGGCAACCGAGCAGCTGCCCTGCTCGGTCCATCCTTAGCAGGCAACTCCTTGCCCCCCCCTGCGCTAAGGATCGAAGCCCTCACCAAGAGGCAACCGAGCAGCTACCCTGCTCGATCCATCCTTAGCAGGCAACTCCTTGCCCTTCTATGCTAAGGATCAAAGCCTTCGCCAAGAGGCAACTGAGCAGCTACCGTGCTCGGTCTATCCTTAGCAGGTAATTTCTTACCCATGCACACTAAGGATCAAAGCCCTCATCAATAGGCCACCGAGCAGCTTCCCTGCTCAATCCATTCTTAGAGGGTGACTTCCTACCCGTCTTTACTAAGTGATCCCTACCTCGACTTCGGGGGGCCATGGAGATACCGACCTTGCACCGGTCTTTGCACACTTGGCAAATGGTTGAGTTTAACTCGACGTGTGATCGCCAGATGAAGGACCGGTCTTCGACCTAACACATCATGAAAGCAGTACCGCGCAAATGGAGATTTTACCACAAACAAAGGGAAAATATGTACGCAAAGAATACTACAAAATGATTTCATTCACAAAGGTCGGAAGTCTTTACAGAGGTATTATGGGCTCCCCAGCCTTACAAAAATGCCCGGAGGCTTGCAAAATTTCAGCGCAAAAGAAAATAAGAAGAAGGTGAAGAGATTCAGGCCTTGGGGCCGGAAAGAACCCCGACGAGCTCCGCTTCCACCACGATGGCCGGGATGGCGGCTGGTGGGTCAGCGCCCACCGCAGGAGCCTTGACGTTGGGAGTCGGGACGACCGACTTCTCCCCGACGCTCCCACCTGGGGCCTTCCCCCGGCGACGCTTTTGGGGGCATTCCCCTGCGCCTCACCCTTAAAGGGTACTCATCCCGAAGATCGCCGTCAGGAAACTCCGGCATCATGGCCTTGACGGCGTCGAGGGCCTCATGCCAAACGAGGGTAGCGGCTTCAGCGAGGTCGGTGTAGTACTGGTCCGACTTCTTGTAGTTCTCCACCGCCTTCGCTGCTCGGAGGTCGGCACACCTAACTTCTTCCTTCGCCGCCTCATTCTCCTTCTTGAGGGTGCTCGCCGTCTTCTTCAGGGTGATAACAAGCACCCTGGTATCTTCCAACTTGGCCTCGGTGGCCTGGTTGGACTCCCTCAAAACTCGGACGGCCTCTCGGCAGTTGGCGATCTCCTGATCCCCGGCCGCCACCCGGTCTTCGAGGACGGTAACCCTCTCCTTCACCGCTTGCAGCTCCAGCCTCAAGCTCTCCTCCCACGAGGAGGACTCGCCCGCGATCTGCATCGCCGGGGAAATTTCCTCGTCCTCCATGCTGACAACGAGGGCGCAGTGCTGGAGAACCTGAAGAAAACAAAGGAGGGGTTAAAAAGAAAAGGGGGCGCACCCAATCTTGCGAACAAAAAGTACTGAATAAAAACCCAAGTGGGGGCCGAACACTGACCTGCACGGCCTCCTGGGCTATGGCCGCCATTTGGGCCCTGAAGGTCCCCCGAGAGATTCTGTCCCCGGCCGACCTTTCCATCTCCGAGAGCAGGCTGTTGGCGACGGAAAGCCCCGAGGGCACCTCGAAGCGAATCTCCCCATCTTCCACGATGATCGGGGAGGCCGGGGTACGGGGCACCATCCTATGATACCTCTTGAGGAGGGGCGTGCGGACATCCTCCTTATCTTCGAGGTCCGGGGCCCGGGGCTCCTGCTCCCGAGCGTGTTTGCGGCTCTGCGCTCAGGGGGGGCTCCGAGGTCTGGGGCGTGCTCGAGCGCCTGGCCGGAGCGGCCGCCAGTGGATCCGGGCTCGTAGAGGGACGTGACGGGCCGGCGCCTCCGGCCTTCCTCCCTTTCTTCTGTTCGACAAGGTCCGCCCGAAATTTAGCTCGGTCCATCGGTTCTGCAAGAAAGCGAAAATACAAAGAAGGAGTTAGCAACGCCAGAAGAAAGTGGAAGATTACACAAGTCTAAACAGGTCGCCCAAAACTCCTAACTTACCCGCAAGCTGAGCGGGGCTGATCCCGGCCCAACTGAGGCCATGCTCAGACAACAACATATCGGCTCGGTGGACGGGCTCCCACTCCAACACAGCCACCGCATCGGGATCATTTGACCGCCTCACCCACGGGCAGTTGGCCCTGTGCCACTGGATGGGCATAGCCCAATCTCACCCTCGGGTGGCCCGACAAACAAAAACTTCTCCTTCCACTCGTGAATGGAAGAAGTTACTGCGACGACCCCCGACCCGGCCGTACCTTCCCGGTGCTTTCTAAAAGAAATATATACCCAGCTCGGCTCGGCCTTGCGAGTGTCGGGGTGGTTTTTGTAGTAGAAATAAGAAAGGAGAAGGTTCAGACTAAAAGGGATCTCCCGTAATTTCAACCGGATCAGGAACCCGAGGAGAATTCTCCAGGAGTTTGGCACTAACTGGCCTGAGGCTAACTCAAAACAACGCAACACCGCACTCACCTTGGGAGAGAAGGGCATGCGCATTCTGACCCAAAAAGCCTCTAAGTACAAGGCAATCTCCTTGCCATGTACCTGATCTGCCCTCTCTCCCTCCCCGGCCAAACGAAGCGAGTAGCCGGAGAGAATGCGGAAGCGAGCCCGAATTGTGGTGAGCTCATCCACGTGCCTCAAAAGGAAAACTACGTCGCGAACACTCCTGGCGCTCGCTTTGGGGACCATCCCCGCCACACGACCCTGGGAAGCGCGACTAACCCTAACCTCTCGGAAAGATTCCGACCCGGACGAAGAAGAGGAAGCTGCAGAAGACTTCCTAGACTCTACCCAAACTATTTCTACGAACTCCTCAGAAGAAGACATCTAACCTGACCAAGAGAAGGGGTCCTCCGAGGAAAGAACACAGGAAATCCGACCTAGAGGGAAGAGCGCCAAGCTTACACATGAAGGGAAGAGGAAATTATAGCAAAGTGTGGACCCTTGGGGGAATCCTACCTCTATTTTTAGCAATCGGCGAACATATCCAGCGGCGCCGATCATCTATTGCTAAAATGACACTTCGCATTCAACGGCCATCAACGCTCCACCCGTCGCACGCGCATTGGGCGCGTCCCATCGGGCGCGAGAACACCAGCGGCCCGTCACGTCAGCCAACCAGCGTCGGACATGTGACCTAGCACTCCGATGAACGTACGCCCGAATCGACACTTTCTCTTTAATGCAAGATCTCTTCCCTGATCTGCTGACGTCATTAAATAAGAACTTAGCCCGGGTGACCGGTTAGAACACTCTCGACCCGACCCATAAATAGGTCAGAACGAGAGTGGGGGGCTAATGATGATGCTCGGTACTGAGCACTCCCCAGATCATGACACGTGGCAGATGACGTGTCCCAGGGCTTGCAGGAAAGGAGCAGGAACGGTACATTGGAAGAATGCCCCAGGCCTTCGACCCGAGAATGTTCTCGACCTTCAGTGGCCTTCCCGACGACTCCTGTGCCTGCCTTACAAACTACCATTGGCTCGCCTCCGAACCCTCCCACACGCTGAGTTCCCTCAGCCCTCCTAGCTCGCCTCCGAGCTATCACATGAACCAAGCCTACTCGGCCTCTCGCTTGCCTCCGAGCCCCCCGCCAAGCTTATTTTCCTCGATCTCATTGTCATACCCCGCTTCCCGGTATACGGGGAAGGGAACGCGACTGGCCCGCTACGTATTTACTCTGAAGTAAACACGCTAAGCGTATCTAAGCAATATAAGTAAAATACACAAGAGACAAGATATAAATGAACAACAACTTTATTTATTAACATTCTTTTCACAATATATCTGAAAAGTAAATACATGAAATGGAAAGCAATGCCTAAACAATGGCATAACAGAATGGAACTACTGAAATGAAATGTACAAGTGAAACTAAAGCTCGGGATCTTCAGCAAACTGGTCCAAGTCCTCGCTGCTGGGCTCGATCTCCGGTGAGTCTAAAACACCTGACAACATTCCAAAGAAGAAGAAAGAGAATGTCGTCAGTGATTAAATCGCTCGGTAAGTCCCAAAGATGAGGGAGAAGTAGAATAGACAGAGAGAGAGTATAGTTTTATAATGTTTTATTATAAGGTTAGCGCAGTTGTTTGTACCTTGGTACAGAAAATGCCAGTGTGTACGAGAGGAGTCCCACTTACACCGGAGACTTTAGTAACCCGTAGTACAAGGCTCCGTCGATAATACCACGGAACAACTGCATGGATGTAATTACGTCTTAAATGACCACCTCGTGCCACCTTTAACATGTTCCGTACCATTCTACCCCTTTATAAACCCCGCGATATCTTGTTTGTATTGTTATATTATTTGTATTGTATATTGAATATAGACGGATGACTTGCCGAAACCATGATATCAGTAATGGAACGGATATAATGGATGATCATGTAAAAGGAATATATCCATGGTTCGGTTCGGTCAATATAAATTGATTAGATTGAATAGCTGGATTCATAGATCCATGTTGTATTGTAGTTTGATACTTGAATCATATTCAAGTCAGATTGATTATATTGAGACTCAGTTTGAGTAAGACAATTAGAAAAGAAATTAAAGTCCTGAATTATGTTTTGGTGCTATCGGTAACTGCTGCACATGGACGGCAGGATTTGTGTTTTTTTCAAAGACAATTACCGTGTTGATAACACCGTTTGTTAAGTTGTCTACCTTAAATAGGCAAGCATCCATATCTCCGTCTCTCTGAGACTCAAGAGACTGGTCCCGCTTAAACCTATGTTACCAGGATCCTTATTGTAATTTAGTATAACTTGAAGGGGTTTTATGTAAAATAGTTTTGTTATACTTTCAAAATATATCTCAAGTATTTACTTATCGTCTTTAAAGTTTTCATAGATATTTCTTTTATTCAATGTGAAATTTCTAGTGAATAAAACCTAATTTCATAATATATGGTATTTATTTGTAATATTGGAATTGTATGGTATTTTCTTGTAAACGAGATGTTTTTCTTGAATTTTGGAAATGTGGAATATTATAAATATTAAAAATAGATATTTTGATATTAATTATATATATATATATATTTATTTATTAAAAATATAAGTTTTATTGATAATAGAAATCATATTTTCTAAGAAAAATTGTATTAAAAATCTTTTGAGATCGTATGCTCCTTGCGAAGGCCTGCATCTCACTCTACTAGGCCCGAGAATGTGCGATAATCCGCACCATTCTGAACGGGTTCCCCAAAATGAGTTGTAGAGCCTCAATTGCAAAGATTTGCTAAATACATTTCTTATAGAAAAAGGCTTTATAAGTTGAAGGTAGTTATATGTAAAGTCGTATTTTCCCAAATCTATATTCCCAAATTCCATCGTGCTATATTAGATATATGTGTTGTGAGGAGGTAGGTCATTACCTCGTGAGTTATCTAAAGGTATAAAAGTATTATAGAGTTTATGTCGGAAACTAAAGTTTGTGATATTTTAATGTAAAATTGCGATAAAAGATGCATATAACAATGTTTTGTGATAAAACTCGTTATAGATGTTTATTAATATTTAATGAACAATATGTGATGATATGAAGGTATCTTGATTAATAAAAAATGTAGTTTTTAAAGAAAACCGAATCGGAAGTCAGACTAACTCCGCTTCCGTCGGATTTTAGTTTTGCATGTTTTTAGAATAGAGAAAGAAGGAGAAGTATGGACTTACTGGATGATTAGCTAGAGGAGAGAAAGAGGAAGAGGTGGGAGTTGCCGATGTGTCGTTTCATCGTCGGAAACTCCTTGAGTTGTCGTCGGAAGTTCGTCGGAGCTTCGCCCTTTGCTAACTCCATTTGCACACAAAAGGATCTTGGAATTTTCTTGAGAGTTTTTGTAGGAAATTTCAGTGTGAAGGGGTAAAAAATAGAGTGGTATTTATAGGACAAATTTAAGGTTTGGGGTGTGATAAAAATGCATTTAAATAGAATTTAAAAGGCTGTATTATTCTCTGTAAATGTGCAGAGTAAATAAGCAATACTGGGGTTGAGGGGGTAGTTCAAGAGTCGCTTGGGTTAAGAAAAAATAGGGTTTGGGCTCACTAGAACCAGCGGCGCCGGCCTAACCTTGCCTCTCTCCGGTCGGATCCGAGATATGGGGGCTCGGATTCTCGCCACGTGTCCCTGACGCTTGGCCTAGCCTCATGCACGTGTTTGTTTAGGCTGTGACTCTTGGTTTTACGGGTTGTGCACGTGTAGAATCTTGGGCTTCTAAAATATTAAAAGAATTTTAAAATAAAAAAATATGTGGCTGATGGGATTTGAACTCTGGTGCTATGGTTTAGTAGTGCAAGGTCTTACCAATGAGCTACAAGCTACTTCTTGCTGTTCAAAAGCAAATTAAATTTATAATTTGTGCTCAAGCTCAAATACCCCTTTCTGTATTTTTGAAAAAATTATACAGAAAGTTTAAGGTTGTTACATTCTACACTCCTTATAAAAATTTCGTCCTCGAAATTTTTAAATGGAAAGTGTAACAGATTGAAGGAAAGTTTGGTGAAAGAAGTACTGATAGTGTATGAAAAAAATAATAAAGTGATATAATGGTTTGAAAAGGTTGAAGAGAATTACCAGTGTTACCTTGATATACAGCCTCTGCTTCATTGGCTGCTAAAAGGAAAGCCTGAAGCCGTGGTTCATTCCTCCTAGCTTGGGGCACATTCCTCTGTCCTTGGGGCATGTTTCTCTGCCCTCAAAGCATGTTCCTCGGTGTCTGTTGGAATTGGAGATTAGGCTGTGTAGGAGGTGGAGCTGGGAGTGCTAAACGAGGTGCAGGAGCCTGGATAGCTGGCCGCTGCGGATAGTTGGTGGGTGGGTGAGCTGGGTTGCGTCTATAAGGACAGTTTCCAATTCTGTGATTGGATGCGCCACAAACTAAGCACAGGCATTAGGCGCGCCTACAGTCCTTCCACAAATGTCCTTCCCTCTTGCAATAAAAGCAAAAATCTGGACTCGGCTGGTTATGGGTTTCATCCGGTCTCCTGGGTTCAACAGTTATCCTTGAAGAGGCTCCTCCTGCCATCTGGGTGGCAGAACGCTTCACTCTGGCAGATTGAGGTCTACCCTTCCTCTTCACCACTACCTCGTATCTTCGGGCAGCCTTCAAAGCCATATCATGGGTTGGGAAATCCCTTGTAGCTAATGCAGCTTGGATTTACGGGTCCAACCCTTGCTGAAATCTTCTAGCCCTGATCTCAGCAGTCGGTATGAGATGGGCCGCAAACCTGTTACGGTCTTGTGTTAGCTGTGTAGTATGTGATATAGAATTGAATATTGAGACATATCTTACCTGCTGAGCATGGTAAACTCAGTATCATACTCATCTACTGATTTGGTCCGTATTGAACCTTGTTGCAGATGTATGAACTTCTACTCCATATCAAAGTGGGCAGTCTCAAAGAAGTACTTTGCATCGAACATGTCATGGAAAGTCTTCTATTTGATGGGTTGATCAAGACGGCTTTCTTCCACCTTCCACCAAACCCGTGCATTGTCCGTGAGCTGCATCTTCGCAACTCGGACCCAAGCTATCTCTGGTACTTGTGCCGCTGCCAGATCATCTTCAATGCCTTGAGCCCATTCCTCAGCTTCTAGAGGGATCTCTTTTCCTGAGAATTGCTTGGGGTGCAATGCCTTGAATTGCTTCACCCCAGATGCTCCTGCCTCTGGTCGGTTCATCAGGATAGCAGTCTGCTGCTGCTGTCTTTCCAGGAGGCTACGGATTGCCTCAAGCAGAACCGTCTGCTCGTTGATTAGAGTAGCGACGGAAGGTCTGAGTGGTAGTGGTGGGGGAGGGTTGTTGACAATCATGCTGGTGTGTTCCCCTCCGAAACGCGGAGACGCGATAAACGTCTTGGCTGAATTTCGGGGCAGATGCTAATTGGTGCTATCCGTCCACCTCTCCGAAGATGCCAAGTTGATTTATGGCACCATGTATCGAAGGTTTAAACGGATGCGGCCGATGTAGCAGACTTCGTCAGATTTCCCCTCGTTTGAGGGGTTTTTGATTGTGGGGATGCTCTTCCCTGTAGGCGCAAGCCCCTTGTTTCCCCCAATCAGAGCAAAGCTCTGTTGAAATTCAAAATTCAAATTTTGAAGCAACGCTTCAAATCCTAGGCGCAACGCGCCACGTGTCAGGTGCTGATACGTCAGCGCAGCGCCTGAGGCAGCGCGCCCAATCAGAGCAAAGCTCTATTAAAAAACAAAAGGAAGCAACGCTTCAGTTGCGCAAGCACTGCTCTGCGCGACACGTGTCAGCGCAGATGCGCTAGCGCAGTTGCGCTGCTCTGCGCGACACGTGTCAGCGCAGATGCGCTAGCGCAGTTGCGCTGCGCGACACGTGTCAGCACAGATGCGCTAGCGCAGTTGCGCTGCGCTGTGCGCTGCTTGACACGTGTCACGCGCTGGGGGGTTTGCGCCAAACAGAATTAAGATTTTAAAGAAATCTTTCTGTTCTTGTTAAAACAAAAAGATTTTCTTCTGTAAAACAGAAGCCCTTGGATCAAAGATCCAACGGTAGGGAAAATTCCCCAAATCACTCAGAGAAAGATCTTTTTAACAAATTTATGGGCGCTATATAAAGGCCCCTAGACCTCAATTCAAAGTATCAACATTTTGTGAGAAATCAAAAATTTCAAGCAGAGAGAACTCTGAAGAAAGTCCAAGAAGAAAAAAGGTAAAAGACCTTTTAGATAGAAGAATTTCTTCTGATAGGTCATTGATTTAAGAACAAGACCAATGACCTTTAATAAAAAAACAAATAAAAATAGTGCTTTGCACTTTTTATTAACCTCTGGTTCCCTGAAATAAGAAAAACAAGAGAAACTTGTTTTCTTTGATCTAAATTAGATCAAGAAATCAAATAGTGCTTTGCACTTCTTTTATGAACCATTGGTTCAGGAATCTAAAAGATTCTCAAAATTAATAGTGCCTTGCACTTGCAAAACTGCGCTGTTGCGCTCTTGGGTTGGCGCCACCTCATGAAAAGCGCCATCTCATTCTGCCTGAACACCAGGTAGCCCGGCCGAATGGAATAGAGATGGAGGATCTCTCGGGCTTTCAATATGGAGGCTCCGTCCTTAAAATCATCGCACAGCGGCACCACCGACTTAGTGGTTTCTGAGCCTATGGTTATGACCTTGTCCAAAAAAGAAACCTTCGCTCCGACCAGGTGTGGACGAAGGAGTATCCCCCTGGCCTCTCGTGGAGACGCAACCACAATTGAAGCGCCGACCAGCCGCATGACTCTCGGGAGTCTGCACTTTTCAAAAAACGGAGGGATCTTGTGGACGCCGAACACCCCATGCACGTGCATTTCCATCCAAGAGGTGAAGTAGTGCATCGGGAAATTAGCAGGCTGCACCCCGGGTTCATTAGCGTCCGCCGCCACGCTAAGTCCATTATAGAGGTGAGCCAACCCGGCAATTCCTATTGTTAACTGCAGACCAGCCACCATCCGATGCGCTGGGTAGAAAACGGATGGCCGCATGAAACATGGGTGCATTGGGAGCGCAAAGTTGCACAACCACAATCCCAGGAACCCTATAAAAAAGGTTTCTTCATCCATATCCGAGACGGAGATCTCCGATAACGGCATGACGGCGGCGCTGGGGAGATAAAAATCCTTTTGATCGCCCTCCGATGTTGGTCGACGGTCCAGGCCGAAGCCGAAAGGGTCGTCAAGCTTGGCGAACTTCTCGCACTGTTCCGATAGAAACTCCGGTCGAATGAAGCGGGCGATAAAATCTGCGAAACTGACTCCCCGAGTGCCCGATTCTAAATAAAGCCCTTCATAGATCTCCAGCACCTTCACCAAGCCCGGAAACAGGTGCTGAATGGCGTTCTCTGGCGTCAGGTTGAACACCAACGGCTTGGTGGCAAAGACATATTCATCAGGAGGAAGCATCTCCTCATAATGCTCCCCCCTCATCGGCAAGCCTGAGACTTCAGCAAACTCCTCCAAGGAGATAGAAACTTCCCTGTCCGTCATCAGGAAGGTGTGGGTAGGGATGTTCCATTGTTCAATAAAAGCTTTAACCCACCACGTTGGAGGAGAGGGATACTCGAAGAGCGAGACATAGATGGCCGAATACAAGCCTATCTTCATCAGATAAGTCCTTTTCGCTGACAAAATATACCGGGCCCACTGTAAATATCCGGCGGGCGGTCGCGGCATCAATCCGTTGTTATAGGCCTGTCCCCAAGGGCGTGCTTCACCCTGACAGATTCGCCTCCCTAAAATATCTATTGCCAGCGGTGGCTGCACGGGAATAGCACCAATCGTGGGTTGGAGGAGGTCATCCGAGTTCCAATTTTTAACCTCCACGGCATACTTCACCGGGGGTTCATCCGCGTAAGGGAGTGAAGATATGGGCTCAGATGGCGTGGCGGAACCGAAACTTCGGCGACTCTGGATGATCTCATTGTACCACCTACCCCACAGATGAAGGCTCTTATGCTCGGGGTCATGATCCTTAATGAGAGCGAGCACTACTCGGTCCACTGGTGCCTGGGGAAATCCTCCCTCTCAGCGAACAAATGGGAAAGACAGATCAGCAGACATGATTGCCTGCAAAGAAAAACGAAATTCAGCCGTCAGTGTCATAATTCAATTTTAAAAAGCCTGACACTTGATACTACACTGCAATGCAGTGTAGGGGGGACCAAAGAGGGACCCACAAAATCCAGGGGACAATGTGCCAATTAATAAGACAGCCCCATCATTGGATGGGACTGTCAATTAATAAGGAGATCCCCAAAAGAATGCTCTCATTAAATGATAAATCCCTAGAGACAAGGAGAGAATCTCCCCTTTCAGAGCAAAGCTCTGCCACAGAGTGACACTTGTCAAACTCTGGTCTCAAGGGAATAAAATTCCTTAGAAGAGCCTAGCTCTATAATAATGATAAGAGAATACATTAAATAAAAATTTTTAGAAGTTAAAATTTTTTGAGATCTTAAAGATCCATGAAAACTTTTAGGAGTTCTCCATTTTCAGATTAAAAATGATCTACATTTGATCCATGAGCAAAGCTCTGTACATGGGTTAAAACCCATGAACAAGATCTCTTCAGATCTACGGATTCTTGAGAGCAAGGCTCTGTTGGTGAAACCCCAAAGGGGTTTTCTTTAGATCAAAGATCTATGAGAGCAAGGCTCTGTTGATTAAATTTAATTTAATTTATTTAAGTTAAATTTTACCTAAAAATGTTCTAGAGTTTGAACTCTAAAGTTCTTGAAAAACAAGAGCAAGGCTCTGAAGTTGTTAAAAGCAAGAGCAGGGCTCTTGTTCCCCTCCGAAAGACGGCGCGCAGGACTGCGGTGTCTTGGCGCTGAGATTCGGAGCAGATGCTAATTGGTGCTATCCGTTCACCTTTCCGAAGATGCCAAGTTGATTTATGGCACCATGTATCGAAGGTTTAAACGGATGCGTCCGATGTAGCAGACTTCGTCAGATTCCCCCTCGCTTGAGGGGTTTTTGATTGTGGGGACGCTCTTCCCTGCAGGCGCAAGCCCCTGCAGTTAATTACGCTACCGCATTGCGGTAACAACTTTCTCCTTCTCCAGCTGGTCACTTCGTGTCGTGGGTGTTTGTTTTGTGTTTTGTTGCCCGTGGATTGTTTACGGAGACTGAGTTATGTCGTCGCCTGTAGGGCGTGGACTAGTCCAAATCCGTATTATCTTAGATTTGGGTTTGGGGGTTTGGTTTGAGGATACGTCAGCCATACTTGAGGCTAAGATCAACTCAAACGTTTGTTAAGGATGCGTTAGTCTAACTTTGTGACTAAGATCAACTTAACGGGATCGTTTAGATCCGATAAAGGAGTGTTTGCACTCCATTGTTCCAGTTTAGGGACCTAGAGGTCCAACGTATGTATGGCCGTCAGGACCCGTCACCTCTCTGACGACGTTGAAGAATTACAACGACGGATGTCAGAGGAGTTCAGAGATGTACCCTTGAGCCAGAGTTAATTGGGGGGATTTATAGTCCACTCTGTTTGAAGGTTTAAGGATACGTTAGCCATCTTTGAGGCTAAGATCAACTTAAATGGGACCGTTTAGATCCGACAAAAGAGCATGCGGGGCTCTATTGTTTTAGTTTAAGGACATTGCGGTCCATGGGTAGTTTAAGGACATTGCGGTCCATGGGTAGTTTAAGGACATTGCGGTCCATGGGTAGTTTAAGGACATTGCGGTCCACTGTTAGTTTTAAGACATCTCGGTCAAGGTTAAGGACGTCGTAGTCCATGGGTTTAAGGACCCCACAGTCCGTTGTTAGTTTTAAGACATCTCGGTCAAGGTTAAGGACGTCGTAGTCCATGGGTTTAAGGACCCCACAGTCCGTTATGTGCTCTGGATGCTTCACACGGGTTCGCTGCCGTGTTCTGTGAGGACCAGGCTCCGCTCTGGACGTTTTCCACGGGGTCAAAGAGTGACATTATCCGCGTTCCACGTAACCAGGAATTTGCATTAAACACGGGTTTAAGGACCCCGCAGTCCGTATCAATGTGTGGTCGTCGGGACTCGTCACCTCTTTGAAGACATTGAGGGATTACAATGCCAAGTATCAAAGGAGTGAAGAGATGTACCCTAGAACCGGAGTGGATTAAATAGTCCTTGGCCCAATTTGGGGTCAAGACGATTAATTATGTTATGAGTCCATTGGCCCAGTTAAGCACAAATTGAGGACTTATGGCCATCTTGGGCTAAGTCCAATCAGGAGAGGCTTTGCCTCCATCCATTTAGGCCAATTGGGCCAAAGCCTAGTGTTAAACACTACAGAGCAATCAGTGTTGAACACTGGGAATGAGGTTGACAAGTTAGTGTTTAACACTAAGAGATAATTGGTGTTTAAACACCAGCAACAAGGCTTTTCAAATTAGTGTTAAACACTAAAACAGATCAGTGTTGAACACTGCAAATGAAGATCTCAGATTAGTGTTAAACACTAAGGCAATCAGTGTTGAACACTGCAGATAAAGCTTTTTAATTAGTGTTGAACACTAAGGCCCAACAGTATGTTAACACTGGGTTCGAGAGTTTCAATTTAGTGTTAAACACTAAGGCAAGAGGGGTCACGTGGCAGCACGTGAGAGCGCCCTCCCTTCATTTATTCTGCTGAGATTATCGCGTCTTTCAGAGCGTCACGTGCCATCACGTGATGGGCATTCAAATGCCTATGTATTAGAGCTTCTGCCAAGGGTCACGTGGATCACGTGGGGTGCTGCCTCAAAGGGGCTTTCTGTAGATCTTTTGGGGGGTCACGTGATGACACGTGACCCTGCCTCTATGTATTTTGTTTAGAGGCTTTGTTAATCTTTTTTTTTTTCAGGAATTAAATTCCTCAAGCTTTAAATTTCAGAGGAATTAAATTCCTACTTCCTTTCGAAGACTTATATTCTGGGATAGAGTTTAACTCTGAATTTTCTGTAGGAATTAAATTCCTCATATATGTGAAGAACCAAATAGGGTTAAACCCTAATAAAAGTTTTTAAGGAATTGAATTCCCATTCCCTGTTAAATGATGATTAAAGGAATTAAATTCCCGTCGTTTCAACAGAACTAAGTTCTTAATTAGGGTTAAACCCTGTTTCTTTTTATTCTGAAGGAATTAAATTCCCATGATACAGGGTCAAGCCCTAATTTTATTTTAAAGGAATTAAATTCCTATAGTTCTGTGAGAATTAAATTCTCATGCTTGCATTCCCTCTCTATGTTTTGGATCTGCATGGCAGGATCTCGACCCATTGAGAATTAAATTCTCAACCTTAATGGGAGATGTGCACTTTGCAGATCCTCTATCAAAGAGAGAAGAAATATGTTCTTCTGTTTTTATGTATCAGAGTTAAACTCTGTTGAGAATTAAATTCTCTTCTTCTTTCAAGGAGCTTTTCCCTTTCTTACCTAGGGTTTTTGCAGAAGATCCAAGTTCTCCAAGTATCGAAGCTCTCTTTCTTTTCTCTTTTTTTTTTCTCTCTGCGTATGTGTATCCCTTTTCTCTGTGTCTCTTAGCTCCTATTTATAGGAGAAGCAGCCGAATCAATCAGTTTTTGACGAATCTTCATGAGAGATTTAATTTGCATCCATCATTCGTTTTGGACCTCTGGATTATTAGGTGAATTTTATTCACCATTGGATTTTAAATCCAGAGATTCTCCTTTGTTATTTTGGTTAGATTTAAAGGGGAAATCTTTCCAAACCCGAGATTTTCCCATAGATAGATCACCTCTGAATCTTTAATTCGATCGTTTCCAGATAGCCGCTTTCCTTTGGAAAGATTTGATTCTCCTTCAGAATTTAATTCTGTTTGACAAAAATGGGCTTTGAAAGCCGGTCACGTGTGACCACGTGACTCATGGTCACGTGTGGGCACGTGACCCCCTTTGGAATGAGCCTTTTCCTTTCTTTTGCGCTCTGTCTTCTGATCGTTGCTTAAACGTCACGTGCCACCACGTGACCCCTGGTCACGTGTGAGCACGTGACCCTTGTTTGAACTCTCTCTTTCCTTGGTTCAACTGGAGAACGAGTCTGCTGTCTTGAACGTCACGTGGCAACACGTGACCCTGGTCACGTGGAAGCACGTGACCTCTTCCGAAGCCTTTTCTTTGACTTGATCAGGGAACTGGTGTGCCTTTTGACTCTTGCATTTAAATGTCACGTGTCGCCACGTGACCCAGGTCACGTGGGAGCACGTGACTCTTTCTGAAGCCCCCTTTCCTTCAACGTAGTCAGGAAACTGAACTTGCCTTGATAATGTTTTTAGGTGTCACGTGCCAACACGTGACCGCTAGTCACGTGTAAGCACGTGACCCTCTTCTGAAGCTTTTCCCAGAAGCTTTCCTGATTTTAAATCAGGAAACAAATGCCCCCACAGCGTTGTTCTCACGTGTCTGCACGTGAGTGCAACGCTGTCACCTCTTGCGACCGTTGGATTCTTCTAGGGATCTGGGGAGACGAAACGTTTTCATCGTCTTCTATAAATACCTCTGTCTCTTCATAGGAGCCTTCACTTTGTTCATCTTCTTCTTCTGAGAACTTCTTCTTTGAGAATTTAATTCTCGCTTTCAGAGCTTAGTTCTCTGTCTTGAAACAATCTTCAGAGTTTAACTCTGTTCGAAAGGAATCCTTTTTCCTCAGGTAATGTTCTTGGACAACGATGGACCTTCACATTTCTCTGGATTTTAAATCCAAAACAAGGGTTTTTACCCTTTTTTCTTCATATTTTCCATAAGAACATGAAACTGTTTAATCTTTCAACTGTAGATCTCTTAGGGTTTAGATGATCTTTGGGGAGATGATGATGACGGTTCAAATCCATGGAATTTAATTCCATCCAAAATGCTTCTGGGAATTTAATTCCCTTTTCTCAATAAGGAATTTAATTCCAACGAAGAACTCGATTTCTTCACACAGAGGCTTCCTGGGGTCTCTTGGCCCGAGGTTGTTCTTCTGCAATTAATGCAATGGGGGCTTTGTAATGAATCTCACGACCTTTATTTCAGGTATCATGGATGCCCATCTGTATGATCTTGACGAGATCATTTCCTATGGGAATATTCGTGCGCTGGGCCGCAGTCAGAACCAGGAGTTCACCGATGCTCAATGTGCCGAGATTATGAGCCGCTTTGATGAGTACAACCATCGGTTACTCCCCCGTCGCTCTTCTCTTCTGAGGCTGATCGTGTTGGCGATCAGGGAGGCTCTCCCTCTATTCTGTGCTGGTGTGCCGCTTGGGGCATTGGACGCCGCCGAGGATAAAGTACACTCGGTGTATCTGATGCACTTGATCTCAAAGAGAAGGCGGGATAATCTCATTGATCTCCTGCATCAGATGTTCCAGCAGTCGGCCATACTTGCCGCCTATCGGAGGGTGGAGGACATTCGTGAGGACCCCGATGCTTGTGATCGTGAGAGGAAACATACTCGGGAGGTTCGAAATGCTTGGAAAATCTTGGATAAAGTTAATTTTGAGTTTCTCAACCCATGTCCCGCATCTGAAGCTTTACCGTTGTAAATGCGTCCTCTGTGTTTTGTATGAACCTCTTGAAGTATGAGTGACAATTGTTATTATGTCTTTCTATGTTTGCATCTGGGATTTTATCATTTTTGCTATTGTTGTCGTTTGTGCTTTTAATATGCAGGGTACTACTCCATATATTTCCTTTTAAGCGCGCATCAGGTTTAGGCCTCACGTATTCTGCACGTGGGTCCCTTGATGGGGCGGTTCACAAAATTTTCTCATGCCGTATTTTCAGTGCATAATATTGGATGCAGAGAAAGGGCCTTGGAAATAGTTTCATTTCCTTGATTTTAGATGCCCTTCCTTTTTTGGGCCTCGGAAATAGCCTTACCATGCCAGATTTTCCGCGCACAGCACTTAATGCACTTCTTTATATATGAAGCTATAGCTTTCTTTTCCTTTCACAGAGAGCTTCATATTATTATTATTATTAATTTTTTTTTGAGTAACTTATCTTGAGAAACAAACGAGCGTCATGGCCTGCAATCGTCCTCATGCTCGCCGACAGCCGTGGGAAGTTCCTATTGAAGAGATGATCCCCCGCTTTGCTGCTCGGTTGGTGGATCCCCTCCTTACCGACAACGAATGCGACTCAGCCATGCACGAACTCTCGATCCGTAGGGGATCTCCCCTCCCGATGGGTTCTCTCTGGCTCCGGATGATCCTCATGGCCGTGCTTGCCGACATTCCTCCTCACCCGGCAGAGATGACCCTGGCAATGCTTGATGCGGCGGAAGAAAAGCTCGAGGGCTTTCATGAAGCATGCCTGATTACTCAGGCTTTGAAGGACTGCTCAATTCATCTGCTGAGCGAGATAAAGGCCCGGCGAGCTATTATGTTTGCATTCGCGGACGAACATGGCACCAACCGATGGGGAGCGACTTCTCGCGAGAATCGTCGCTTCGATGTGCTGGAGAAAGCGGAGAGAGAGATGGAGAATTTTATCCTTTGCTTCATCAACCCCTATGCCGTTGATCCTGTGTTTGGTGACCTTTTCCGTTAGTGTAGAACCTCTTTAAATTAGTCCCTCCTTTTTGTATGCTTTATGTTGAACCTCCATGTAGGCTCGGTACTCGTATGTATGTTTCCGCTTGCATGAATAAATTTTGTGTTCCTTTTATGAAAATTTTCTTCAATTATCAATACTGTTGTCATGTCGCGTGCACATTACAGCTTCGAATTTTATTTCCTTTTTCGGATGTTCACATGATTGCGAGCACATGCTTGATAGGATAATCGTCGGAAAATTTTTGTTGCTTTTCATACCGGGTTGTGTGAGCGCGTTTTGGATCGATTATTGCTGTCGATCGGAAGCCCATTTATATGGTCTTGTAAATGTCTTGTTTCCAAGGCCGCTGTCACGAAAGCGAGCTTACGTGGCTTGACAGAGCGACACGTAGCGAACATATTGTTGTGCGAGAAAAGGGCCCGGCCGTAAATTTTCGGAAAGGGCATTGGCTTCTAAGGCGCTGAGCGAGCTTCAGGCCAGCCTTATAGCCAAGGCCAACAAAGCATACGAATTCTGGCGGGTGCTTCAGGAGTCCACAAAAGAGGTGGTGGCTCTTGATAAAGTTGCCATGTTCACTCGTGAGAGGGTCGAGGCTCATAAAGCCACCGAGAAAGAGCTCGAAGCTCGGCTCGCTTCGTCTCAGGCTCAGCAAGCTCAAGCGGAGGCTCGTCTTCTGGAGATCTTGCGTCATGAAGCCGTGGCTCAGCAAAAGCAGGATGAGCTGACCAAGCTGCTGAATCGCCCGCCGGCTTGAAACATTTGTATCTTTTTCTTCCTTTTTGTACATACTCATGGATGAGAGTATTTTCTTTTTGTTTCTTTCATGAATTGTACTTTGTACCCGTTTTGGTTTATGAATAAAGATACATTTTTCTTCTCAATGATGTGTCTCCTTTTCATCGAACGTATTCTGCGGATATTCTATCTTGATCTTCTTGTAGGACAGCAATGGCTCAGGACTCAGGGTTAAGATCTGCTTCCTAAGACTTTTGCATTTCACGAGCCACGAGGGTCTCATAAAGAGCTTTTCTCCCCACAGGTCGAAAGGATCCCATAGGTGTAAGTTCTTCTTAAAGATCGTGAGGATCCTTAAGCGGGTCTTCCCTTGAGAGTCATAAAGATCTCGCAAGAGAGTTTTTTCTTCCTTACAGGTCGTGAGGGCCTGCAAGTGTTGGATGCGGTCACCCTTGTCCGTGTTTTACGGAGTCAGGAGTTTCTCAAGGTATCGTAGTTTAAAGACATCACGGTCAAGGTTAAGGACCTCATAGTCCGTGGATTTAAGGACTCCACAGTCCGCTGTTAGTTTTAAGACATCACGGTCGAGGTTAAGGACCTCATAGTCCGTGGATTTAGGGACTCCACAGTCCGGTGTTTGGTTGCAGGGACCCGTCACCTCTTTGAAGACGTTGAGGAATTACAACGCCGGGCATCAAAGGAGTGAAGAGATGTACCCTTAAACCAAGGCGAAGTCTGTAGGGAATCGGGGTGGTTGATCGTTAGTTTTAAGACATCACGGTCGAGGTTAAGGACGTCATAGTCCGTGGATTTTAAGGACTCCACAGTCCGGTATTTGCTCTGGATGCTTCACACGGGTTCACTGCCGTGCTTGGCGAGGACCAGGCTCCGCTCTGGACGTTTTCCACGGGGTCAAAGAGTGACATTATCCGCGTTCCACGTAACCAGGAATTTTGCACTAGATGCTTCACACGGGTTCACTGCCGCGTTAGGCGAGGACTAGGCTCCGCTCTGGATG
Source organism: Agapanthus africanus (assembly GCA_030015575.1). Taxonomy (NCBI): domain Eukaryota; kingdom Viridiplantae; phylum Streptophyta; class Magnoliopsida; order Asparagales; family Amaryllidaceae; genus Agapanthus; species Agapanthus africanus. Next base: position 58,336,025 of record CM057342.1, on the reverse strand, counting down.
CTTCGCACGGGTTCACTGCCATGCTCTGCGAGGACCAGGATCCGCTCTGGACGTTTTCCACGGGGTCAAAGAGTGACATTATCCGCGTTCCACGTGACCAGGAATTTTGCACTAGATGCTTCACACGGGTTCACTGCCGCGTTAGGCGAGGACTAGGCTCCGCTCTGGATGCTTTGCACGGGTTCACTGCCATGCTCTGCGAGGACCAGGATCCGCTCTGGACGTTTTCCACGGGGTCAAAGAGTGACATTATCCGCGTTCCACGTAACCAGGAATTTTGCACTAGATGCTTCACACGGGTTCACTGCCGCGTTAGGCGAGGACTAGGCTCCGCTCTGGATGCTTTGCACGGGTTCACTGCCATGCTCTGCGAGGACCAGGATCCGCTCTGGACGTTTTCCACGGGGTCAAAGAGTGACATTATCCGCGTTCCACGTAACCAGGAATTTTGCACTAGATGCTTCACACGGGTTCACTGCCGCGTTAGGCGAGGACTAGGCTCCGCTCTGGATGCTTTGCACGGGTTCACTGCCATGCTCTGCGAGGACCAGGATCCGCTCTGGACGTTTTCCACGGGGTCAAAGAGTGACATTATCCGCGTTCCACGTAACCAGGAATTTTATCGATTGTATCCGCATTTCACGGAATGGAGGTTTGACTGTTGGCGATATGTGTACCACCGAGCCATGGAACTGGGAGTTGCCGCTGTTCCGCTTAGCTTGAAGTTGTGTCTGCTGCGTCGAGATGATCTCCAGGTTATTTGTGAACCGTCGAGATTTGGCTTCCTCTCATGATGAAACCTGGGGGAGGAGTACGACTCCTTCTTTGTTTGCGCCCCTGGATTGTATACAGGGATAGATGTAACATTACCTGTAGGGCGAAGATTTCATTCTTTCGTCATTTTTTTTATTCTTTCCGCGATGCTCTATCATTTCAGCTTTTTATATCGCGAAGGTCGCGATTGCCCAATCATTTCGGCTATTTTTCGCGGTGCCCAATCATTTCGGCTATTTGTTTTATTTTTACTCGCTGCTTTTTATTGCGAGTTGCCCCATCATTTTGGCTATTTTTCATGCATACATTTTTACTTGCTGCTTTTTTATTGCAAGTTGCCCCATCATTTCGGCTATTTTGTAGGCATGTGTGGCTTGCTAGCTTTTTCGCCGCAAGCTCGGATTTTGGACACCGATTTTGGCATCAGCATCGCTGCAACTGGGATGTTGCCAGGAGCGAATCATCATTTGCCATGAAAGAACTTGGGATTTGATACCGGTTTAGGCATCAGCATCGCTGCAACTGGAATATTGCCAGGAGCGAATCATCATTTGCCTCTGTCGATGTTGAACAAAGGTGGCTTAGCAAACAGGGTTAAGGTCCTGTCGACTAAGGCTTTCGACTTCATGAGCCGTAAGGGTCTCACAAAGGTATTTCTCCCTACAAGTCGTGAGGATCTTGCAGGTGTATTTTCTCCTTAGGGATCGTGAGGATTCCTAAGTGTATGTTCCTCTGTAAGTCGTAAGGATCCTACGAGAGGGTTTTCTCCTTATGGGTCGAGAGGACCTACAAGGGTTGGACTTTGCTGGGGAAATGTTTATTCGCGCCCGTGGATTGTATACAAGGGTCAGTATTGAGCCTCTTGTAGGGCAATATCGAAGGTTGTGGAGGATTTGCTTAAGAACAAGTTCAGGTTTCTGTATCTTAAGACTTTCAAATCTCATGAGCCGTAAGGGTCCCTTAAGAGAATTCTCCTTACGAGTCGTGAGGATCTCGTAAGTGTATTTTCTCCTTAGGAATCGTGAGGATTCCTAAGTATGTTTCTCCTTTGTGAGTCGTAAGGATCTCACGCAGGTGGTTTCTCCTTACAAGGTCGAGAGGACCCTACAAGTGTCTTTTAACGAGGTTGCGCCCTTTCGGGTTTTCATAAACACTCGCCGGTAGTCCTGCTGTTTTTACTCACGGAGCCCTTTCGGGTTTTCATCCGCGCCCATTTTGCTTACGGACATACCCCCCCTTTTTTTTTACTTTTTCACCCCTTTTTTTTTTACAAGGTCGCGCCCTTTCGGGTTTTCATGAACGCTTGCCGGCAGCCCTGCTGTTTTTACTCACGGAGCCCTTTCGGGTTTTCATCCGTGCCCATTTTGCTTACGGACGTACCGTTTTTTTTTATATTCTTTTTCATATATTTTATTTTTTTATTTTTTTATTTTTTTTTTATTTATCTCGTCAGCCTAAAGATGCTGCGGTAGTAGTTTTAGGGACGTTTCGGTCCGTCGTTAGTTTAAGGACGTTTCGGTCCGTTGATAGTTTAAGGACGTTTCGGTCCGTCGTTAGTTTAAGGACGTTTCGGTCCACCGTTAGTTTAAGGACGTTTCGGTCCGTCGTTAGTTTAAGGACGTTTCGGTCCGCTGTTATAGGAAGGCCGGCTGCTGCTTGTAAAGTCTGAGCCTAGGAAGATAGTGAGCGGACATAGTCGTCGTCATCTATCATTGACCCCGGCTGCGGCTCATTAAGCAAAGTACTTCTTTAAGAAGCGGCCGTTTATTGGCCTGAAATGCCTTTCACCGTGCATGTCCATGAGTAGGTAGGCTCCACCCTGGTAGACCTTGTCTATGATGTACGGGCCTCCATAGTTTGGCTCAAATTTTCCTCGCTTGGCACGATTGGGGATCATAGGTCTTTTGACCACTAGTACAAGTTCGCCTTGGCGGAATGTCCTCGGCCTGGTCAATCTTTCGTATGAGCGCGTCATCTTTGCTTTGTAGGCCTCTAGATGTTGTTGCGCTATGAGCCGGGTTTCGTCGAGGGCATCAAGCTCCTCAAGCCGAAGGTGAACATTTTCTTCGTTCGTCAGCTCGTGGTGGACTGCTACTCGGAGAGAGGGTAACACTATCTCGAGGGGGAGCACTGCTTCCGTCCCAAATACCAACGCGTACGGCGTTGTGTTCGTGGCCGTCTTGAATGTAGTTCGATAAGCCCAAAGGGCTTCTTGTAGCCTTTCGTGCCAGTCTCTCTTATTCCTGGAAACGGTCTTTTTTATGATCTTCGTCAAGGTCTTATTGAAGGCCTCGGCTAGACCGTTAGCTCGAGGATTGTAAACCGAAGAATATCTCCAGTCTATATTGTGCTGCTGTGCGAAGCGGCTAATCTTATGTCTTCGGTAGGCCGGCCCGTTATCGGAGATAATCCGCCGTGGAGTCCCGAACCGATAGATGACGTGCGTCTTGAAGAAATGGAGGATATTCTCCGTCTTTACTTCCCACAGTGGTACTGCTTCTGCCCATTTGGAGAAGTAATCAGTTGTTGCCAGAATAAAACGGTGTCCCCGGGATGATGCTGGCTCAATGGGGCCTACTATGTCAGTCCCCCACATTTCGAATGGCCAACTAGCCACCGTTGGATGCAGTGGATTCGGATGTTGGTGGATGAAGTCTCCATGAATCTGGCATGAGTGGCATTGCTTCGCATACTCGAGGCAGTCCTGGGTCATCGTGGGCCAATAGTAACCCATCCGTTTGATTTTTAACTTCATCTTTGGGCCTGCTTGATGAGAACCGCAAAGTCCGTCATGAACTTCCTGAATGACTCTTTCTGCTTCGTCAGGTCCTAAGCATCTCAGCCATAGAGAATCAAACGATCTCTTGTATAGAATATCGTTGACAAAAGCGAAAGATAAAGCTCGTTTCATGAGATGATGTCTTGAGGAGGCTTCTTCGGGCATTCGGTGGGACTTAAAGTAGTCTGTGAAGACTTCCCTCCAGTCTTCGGCCTTCTCATGGTCTTTTATTTGTAGGGTCGTCCGCTCAGTCGTTCCCTTTTCTTCGCATGATTCCAGAGATATTTCTGCTGGGGCGAGCACTTGACGGCTTTGTACCACGATTCTGACGTCATCGAGGTTCTCGTCAGCCAGTTCTTTAGCAAGTTTAGCCAACGCGTCTGCTTTGCTGTTTTCCGCGCGCGGTATGTTCTCCAAAGTATAGGAGGGAATTTGGGTCAATAGTTGTTGCACCTTTTCGCCGTACTTCACCAACTCCGGTTTGCACGTTTGGTAGTCACCATTTACTTGACTAACGACCAGCTGAGAATCCCCGTATATAAGGAGGTCTTCAATTCCCATGTCGATGGCGATTTCGAGGCCTGCTATCAGAGCTTCGTATTCGGCTTCATTGTTTGTCCTCGGTTCTGTTAAGGAGAAGGCGAAGCGCATTATCCCTCCTTGTGGAGTTGCAAAGATGAGGCCTATCCCTGATTTGACCATTGGGACACCTTGTTTCTGTTTCTTTATGGAGGATGCTCCATCGAAATAGAGTTCCCATCGGGCGCTTCCGCCGCTAATCGCATCAAATGCATGCTCGTCCGGCAAATCACACTTCAGAGGAGAATCGGCCGGTATCGGGTGCTCGGCGAGGAAGTCGGCAATGGCCTGGCCTTTCACTGCCTTGAGAGGTTGATATGTTATCGAGAACTCCATCAAGAGCAGGGCCCACTTAGCAAGTCGTCCCGTCAATATGGCTTTCGACATCAGATATTTGAGAGGGTCCACCTTCGAAATAAGACGGACTTCATGTGCTAATGCGTAATGTCTAAGCTTTGTTATTGCGAAGATCAACGCCAGGCAGTGCTTTTCAATGGGGGAATAGTTGCTTTCTGCCCCCAGCAGCACTCGACTTAAGTAGTAAAGTGCTCTTTCTTTCCCCTGATCGTTCTCTTGTGCCCATAATGCGCCCAAGGAACCTTCGAGGGCGGCCGTGTAAAGAATGAGGGGTTTTCCCTTGACCGGCGCGGCCAACACCGGAGGGTTCTGCAGGTACTGCTTGATCTCGTCTAGTGCACCTTGACATTTGTGATCCCAAACGAATGGAGTTCCCTTTTTCATCAGGTGGCTGTAAGGACGGCATTTGCCCGAAAGATTAGCGATAAACCGCCGGATGTATGCGAGCTTCCCTTGGAGAGACCGCAACTGCTTGAGGGTTCTTGGCGGAGGCATTTCCATGATCGCCTTAATCTTTGACGGATCTATTTCAATACCTCGGTGTCGAACGATGAATCCCAGAAATTTGCCCGAGGAGACTCCAAACGCGCATTTGAGGGGACTAATTTTCAAATTATATTGCCGAAGGCGTCGAAATACAGTCTCCAGATGCTTTAAATGATCTTCGTATGACATGCTCTTTACTACGAGGTCGTCGATATAGCACTCGACGACGTCGTGTATGAGGTCATCAAAGATCTTTGTCATGGCCCTTTGATAGGTAGCGCCAGCGTTCTTAAGACCAAAGGGCATAACCCTGTAGCAAAATATACCCAAAGGGGTCCGGAAAGCGGTGTGCTTCTGGTCTTCGGGATGGATTTTTATCTGATTGTATCCTGATGAACCGTCCATAAAGGAGAAAACCTCGTGAGTGGACGTGTTATCTATCATTAGCTCGGTTACCGGCACCGGGAAATCGTCCTTTGGACAGGCTTTATTGAGATCCCTGAAATCCACGCATATGCGTACCGTCCCATTCTTCTTCATTACCGGGACGATATTGGCGATCCAGTCGGGGTATTGGACTTCTTGGATAAATCCAGAATCGATCAACTTCTTGACTTCGGCGTTGATGCTCATTTCAAGCTCGAGTCGCATCCTCCTTGGCGCCTGCTTGACTGGCTTGATATCTGGGGATATTGCTAATCTATGCACAGCAATCTCCGGGTCCAATCCTGGCATCTCGGAGTAGTTCCACGCGAAGCAATCTTTATGCCGTAGAAGCACGTTCTTTAACGCAGCCACCTTTTCTTCGGATAACAGCTTGCTGACAAATGTCGGTCGCGGGTCGTCTGCCGATCCCAACTCAATCTTCTTGAGGTTATCTGCAGTAGTATGTATACCATCTTCCAGTTCTTTTGGAGCGGGCGGAAATTCCGAGATCACCTCATCATCGCTGTTCTCAAAGCACCGGTAAAGGTCATCTACGTTCTCGGGCTCTTTTCCTAATATCGTAATCGTATAACAAGTGCGAACCCGCTCCCTGAACTGAGATGGACCCGGTTCTGCTCTTGCGGCCTTGGGCTCATGCTTTTGCGGTGGCATCACATTCCAGCCGTCGGATAAAGCGAATCTGCCCCGTCGGTACTGGTCCTCGACCCAGTTCTTGAAGGTGAAGCAGTCTTCGGTAGGATGTCCTATGGCTCGGTGATAAGAGCAATAACTCGGATGAGAAGCCTTACTAGCTTGCTCAGGATGTCTAGACTCTGGAAGCGTGATCATTTGATGTTTTATGGCGAGGTTAAGTAACCTCCCCGTTTTGTCTCGGGGGAAGGAGTACGCTCGACTCATCTTCTTCATGAGGGACAAACCCGAGCCGCTTCTTGATTTATTTCCGTCTCTGCGTCGGGCCTTTCGTACAACGGATTGACGAGGATAAGCGTCTTTGTCTTTTGCAGCACGTTGAGATAGACGTTGCGTCCTGGCATTCTCGTAGATGGCCATTTCGCGGTTGTGGTCTTCCCGAGCTTCCTGACCCATTTTCCTGATAGGCTTGCCCACTCGCTCTTCAAACGACGGACTCGGCGCTTTAATTGCGGGGTCTAGTTTTGATGGGTGGTTGGCATCTCCTGACAGGGCGTCCTCCTCTTCATCAAAGGTATATATGGCGTAGCTACTGTGGGCCCGTTCCCGTTTTCCGGCTCTTGCGTATCCAAGCCCGAGTGTTTCCATCTTCCAGTTGGGCAATTTGCGTTGAGTCCCGGGGACATCCCAAATCCTGTTGTAGAACCGCGCCTGCCGAACGGTCTGTTCTAAGGGTACTCCTTGGCGCTTCAATAGCTTCTTTAATCCATTTGTATAGTATCTGGGCAGACAGATGGGTTGGAGCCTGTCAAGCGTAGCATCCGCGCCATGCCAGATCTCTTTCTCTATTTTCGACTCTGAGGATCGGTAGAATAGGATCACCTTCTCACCCTTTCGCCTGGGAGGGACGTAAAATGTTTGCAGGTCCTGCACATTGTGAGCCTGAAGCGCGTCGAGATCCTTGTAGTGTTCTCGCGGTACCATGGTGATTTGCAAACTATGGTCATCGCCAGGGGGTGCTTGTATTGACAACCGATTGGAGAACACAGCATTAACTTCATCTTCTGAATCACTTCCGAAGACCAACACGGGGGCGAGCGTCCCCAGGTTGTTGCGTCGAGATGGCCCTGCATAAACTATCTCTTCCTCTTCTTCGGTATCGCTCCCGAAAATCGGGATGGTGGCGGCGGTTTTGTTCTCCGGATTGCGACACCTTTCTGTATCCTCGAAATCTGGCAAAAAGTATTTCGCATCTTCGTATTTGCGGACTTCGTTCACGGAAAATGGGTTCAGCTCGCCTGTTACGGTATACTCGAAACCGTCCTTAAAGTACTTCATACACTGATGTTGTGTAGAAGGGATGATGTTGTACTCGTGTAGCCAAGGACGACCGAGCAAGGCGTTGTAGCAGGTCTTGGCGTCAATGACATGGAATTTGATGTCTGTGACGAGAAGTCCAAAGCGTAATGTTAGTATCACAGATCCGAGAGTCCGTGACGATTGTGAATCGAAACCGGAGATAGTAATTTTGTCACGAGCGAGGTGTTGCACACTCATGCAGATTTCCTTCAACACCCGAACATTAAGGAGGTTGACGGAGGATCCATTATCCACCAGGATCTTGCCTATCTTGATATCATGGCAGTATCCGGAGACATATAGGGGACGGTTATGGTCGCATGTCCCTAGAAGGAGGTCTTCATCACCGAAAGTGATGTCGGCTGTATGCACTTCCTCCAGTTCATCCTTCATCTTTTCAGTGGCGAGGAAGGCTTGGAATTGCTCAGGTTCTTGTAATGCCTTAATTAGTGAGTCTCGCGCTTCTTTTGATAGTAGGAGGGCATCGAGAATGCTAAGCTGAGAAGGCAGTTTCCTTAGGTGCGCGAGGATGTTATAGTCCACTTTACTCTTCCTAGGAGGGTCTTTGGCAGCCAGCTCCGTCATGACTTGGTCATCTAAAGTGATATCTTCAGAGACCTTTTCCTTTCCCTTATCCCTTCTATTCCCGGGCCCGAGATTCTTTTCTGGGAGTGTGCGATTGCGCAGCTGAATGTTCTCGCAGGCCTCCGATTCTTCTTCTTTCCCCAAAACGGATTCTTTAAAGAGAGGGCCCAGAGCTATTTCTTCGTCAGAGTTGCTCCCAAAGGTGAGAACTTGTGACCCCCTGGCGTTAACCATGTAACAGTTGCCAGTCGTTCTGTTGTGCCCATCGACAGTACTTCTTCGCTCCCGACGGCTCTTGCGTTTCATGCGCTTAACATGTTGCCGACGAGCGACATATCCTTGCCACCATATCTTAAAGGCATCGCACTCCTCCGTGGGATGTGATATTCTCCGATGATATGTGCAATAGTCAGGGTGCGTCTCTACCCCATCGTGTGTGTTTCCTTCCGAGGGTGGTAGCTTCATTCCCATTGACATGGCTTTGGCAAACCTTTTCCTCGTCTTGAATATCTTCTTGTCTACTTCGGATGCCTTACGCTCTGGCAGGGGTAGTTCAACTCTTTCGTTCAGTTGCCCGCATTTGGCTCCTTCCGACGTGGTCATCTCACGCTCCTGGTCCGCTTTACATTTTAGACGAATCTCGTCTAGAAAAGCGTCGATCATTTCATCTGTTGGCCATGCACGCTCTGGTACAGGCTCTGCCTCCAACTTTTTAGTGCCAGGAGTTTTCCCATCATCGGTAAACGAATGGGAGATTACGTTACAACTCGCCACATATCCTTCGAATTCATCCGACGAGCTTTCTCCATCATCTTCTTCTTGAAAGATGTGGTTGAGGAACTCTTGCAATGTGACAGGGGTTCGCGCCTTTTGATTGTACTCTTCCAGTGCGTCGATTTGCTTCTGCAAGTTCGTGTGCTCTTTTCCAGGCTTCACGGACTTCTTGGATTTCTTCTTCTTTTTCTTTGAAGATTTTGACGATTGGGCGTGAGTATCTGGGCTCTTATCATGAGTCTTTGTAGTCGGGCGGCGCCTTAGCATCCCTTCGATAATTTGAGGTTCAAGAGGGTCCTTCCATTCGATCGCAGGGCACGCATGAAGGTCTCTCAGCATTCTTCTGGTTTTAGTTGATAGCACGACCTCCCATGGAGCTTCTTCAATAAAAGAACATGTTGCCCCCGGTGTATCCGCTTTCCTAGGAGCATGCGGCTGTGGGGGGTTCACCTTCCACTTTTCGGACAGTACAAACTTCCCCTGGAAGTATTGGTCTTCAATCCATCCTTTGAAGACGAAGTAATCTTCAATCGGATGGCCTACCGTTTGATGGTAAGGGCAATAGTTAGGGTTACTCACTTCAGTGGGTTGCGGTGGTCGCCTTGGATTTGGCAGGTTTATAAGTCTGTTGCGTATTGCCAGCTCGAATAGCCGTTTCGTCTTGTCCCGTGGGAACGAGTAGGGACGCTTCATCTTCTCATTATAATACCGACGCCTTTCCTCGAGTTGATCTGCCAGTTTCGGGGCGATAGGTTGCTGCTGGGCATTCGCAACAAAGGTTGCCCTCCCTTTACCCTTGTCATTCTGAGATTCCGACTTCGGGACAGGTGGTCTATGACCCATCTGGTCCATCTGAGCCAACTTGTCGATTAAAGCCTGGAATGTGGTTGGCTTAAAGAACATCATAAACTGGGAGATAGTTGCGTGAGGGTCTAGAGTTCCCACGAACATGCCCACCGCAGGTGCTTCCTCAATGCGTTGCTCACATCTCGACCACAAGTTCCGCCAGCGTATAGCGTACTGGACCCAGGTTTCGCCCGGTTTTACCCTGGCGTTAATCAGTGCAGTTATTGGAGTGCGTTCGCTGGCACTTGCGAATCGCTGAGTGAACAACAGCTCCATTTCAGCGAACGTTTTGATAGAATCGTTCGGGAGTTCTGAATACCATTCGAACGCAGTTTCCGATAGGCTGCCCACGAACTGGCGGAGCAACAGTTTATCATCACCGCCGGTGTTACCGCAGAGGGCCCGGAACTGGGCGACATGTTGATGGGGATTGCCGGTCCCCTTATACACGTGGAATTTTGGTATCGTATAGCCTTGCGGGTATTTGATTTGGTCGTACTAGCTCGGATACGGCCGCCCCGTTTTCACGACTTGACCAGCTGCCTCAGTCGCGTGATGAACCCGGATCTGCTGGGCTATGTAGTCAGCCAAGTCAGCCTTAGAGATTGCCTCCTCCTTGGCCGTTGAGAGGGCTGGTGGTGGATTTGACGTTTCTCCTCGGTCGTCTTCAAGAATGATTGGGGGATCCTCGGCGGGTAAGTCCTGCTGGATCATCATTCCTATCACATCTTGGAAGAGGAGGCCCATCCGTTGTATATTGGCCGCTTGTTCAGCAGCCTCTTTATCCCTTTTCTCCAGTGTTCGGCGAAGGAATTCAGCATCGGTTTCTTCCTCCCGGCGTGCGTCTGAGGATGTTTCTGGGTTTTCTTTTGGCCCGGTGAGCGCGGCCATAGCATTCATCATTTCTTGAAGCTTTTGTTGCTGCTCTTGAGCCTTCGTCACGGATCGGGTTAGCGATCGGTGGCCCGTAGACGTGCGGCTTTCCTCTTTTCCAGAGGCCATGTAAACAGTGTGGACCACCATGCTCCCAGACTTAGGGCGTCTGGGCTCAGTGCTTTTAGCCGTCGTTGCATGCTGTGGGGTTTTCTGTGGCCTCCTCCTTTTATGAGCCATAGAGGTTGAGGGGGCCGTTGAGGTGGGCGTCCAGACAGCCTTTTGGGGTTTAGCCTGGTGACCAGCTTCCGGTTGGATTTTCAGCTTCTTGTGTTGGCGAGAGAAGTTTGGATCGATGATCGAGTCCCGTGCCTGCCGCCAAACCTTATAGATTTTGGAAGACAGCCGTTGAGGAGATCGGGGTTGTTCGGGTTTTATTTCGACAACCTTTTTTAATGAGGGAGGAGACCTCTTCAGCACTGCCGTAGGAGAATTCCTTCGCACCTTATTTAGCATTTCAAAGCTGTTCCCAGTTGGAACAGAAGCATTAACCTCTGCCATCGGGGCCGATGGAGTCAACCCGGAGGGGGAGTTGCCCCCAGCCTTCCTTACTCGGCGCCAATGGCGACGTCGAGCGTGTCGAGCGGACGGTGTAGGGTCAGCGGTAAGAATGGTTTCGTCTTGCCCCCTGTCTGGGTGGGGGGTTGCAGTTGGTATTAGCCTGTCAAAGACCGATGTCCTTTGGGCAGTAAGAGCGGGAGCTGAAGCCGTTAATCTTGTAAAGACCGACCTTTTGGCCGGAGAAGCTGCCTTGACGATTTCGGGGGCAGGAGCGGGCACCTTCTTAGAAGCAGCCTTCTCTGAGATTGTAGGTCCCATGATGGGTTCGCAGGATTTCTGGCCCAATCTAGAGAAGACCGAGGCGTTGACGTTGGGCGACTCGTTGAGAGGAGCCGCGGCAGGGGTAAGACGATCAAAGACCGACTTCTTGGGAGCTTCCGTTGTCAGCGTTGGAGCGGTGAAGTCTGTAGGCGGGAGCATGGTCCCAAAGAACAATCCTGTGGTGGCGCGAGTGACCTGTTCCACGGGCATTGTGAATAGCGAAGCAGCTTGGGGTCCGTAAGCTATACCTCCTGGCGAGGCAGAGCGTTGGCTGCAATTGCAGCCTGAGCAGTTGGAGAATTTCATGGAAGTAGAAGCCATCGATCCTTTGCTTTCTGCAATAAGCAAGACGCCAATTCTTAGTATCTTGAAACCCAAGGGCAACCATTGGCGAACCGCGATTGGTTCGCGAGTCACGACACACGAAGTGTGGAGTGGAAAGAGGAAAAGGTCCCACCGGGCATGCCAGAATCTTTTCCCCTCCGAAAGACGGCGCGCAGGACTGCGGTGTCTTGGCGCTGAGATTCGGGGCAGATGCTAATTGGTGCTATCCGTTCACCTCTTCGAAGATGCCAAGTTGATTTATGGCACCATGTATCGAAGGTTTAAACGGATGCGTCCGATGTAGCAGACTTCGTCAGATTCCCCCTCGCTTGAGGGGTTTTTGATTGTGGGGACGCTCTTCCCTGCAGGCGCAAGCCCCTGCAGTTAATTACGCTACCGCATTGCGGTAACAACTTTCTCCTTCTCCAGCTGGTCACTTCGTGTCGTGGGTGTTTGTTTTATGTTTTGTTGCCCGTGGATTGTTTACGGAGACTGAGTTATGTCGTCGCCCGTAGGGCGTGGACTAGTCCAAATCCGTATAATCTTAGATTTGGGTTTGGGGGTTTGGTTTGAGGATACGTCAGCCATACTTGAGGCTAAGATCAACTCAAACGTTTGTTAAGGATGCGTTAGTCTAACTTTGTGACTAAGATCAACTTAACGGGATCGTTTAGATCCGATAAAGGAGTGTTTGAACTCCATTGTTCCAGTTTAGGGACCTAGAGGTCCAACGTATGTATGGCCGTCAGGACCCGTCACCTCTCTGACGACGTTGAAGAATTACAACGACGGATGTCAGAGGAGTTCAGAGATGTACCCTTGAGCCAGAGTTAATTGGGGGGATTTATAGTCCACTCTGTTTGAAGGTTTAAGGATACGTTAGCCATCTTTGAGGCTAAGATCAACTTAAACGGGACCGTTTAGATCCGACAAAAGAGCATGCGGGGCTCTATTGTTTTAGTTTAAGGACATTGCGGTCCATGGGTAGTTTAAGGACATTGCGGTCCATGGGTAGTTTAAGGACATTGCGGTCCACTGTTAGTTTTAAGACATCTCGGTCAAGGTTAAGGACGTCGTAGTCCATGGGTTTAAGGACCCCACAGTCCGTTGTTAGTTTTAAGACATCTCGGTCAAGGTTAAGGACGTCGTAGTCCATGGGTTTAAGGACCCCACAGTCCGTTATGTGCTCTGGATGCTTCACACGGGTTCGCTGCCGTGTTCTGCGAGGACCAGGCTCCGCTCTGGACGTTTTCCACGGGGTCAAAGAGTGACATTATCCGCGTTCCACGTAACCAGGAATTTGCATTAAACACGGGTTTAAGGACCCCGCAGTCCGTATCAATGTGTGGTCGTCGGGACCCGTCACCTCTTTGAAGACATTGAGGGATTACAATGCCAAGTATCAAAGGAGTGAAGAGATGTACCCTAGAACCGGAGTGGATTAAATAGTCCTTGGCCCAATTTGGGGTCAAGACGATTAATTATGTTATGAGTCCATTGGCCCAGTTAAGCACAAATTGAGGACTTATGGCCATCTTGGGCTAAGTCCAATCAGGAGAGGCTTTGCCTCCATCCATTTAGGCCAATTGGGCCAAAGCCTAGTGTTAAACACTACAGAGCAATCAGTGTTGAACACTGGGAATGAGGTTGACAAGTTAGTGTTTAACACTAAGAGATAATTGGTGTTTAAACACCAGCAACAAGGCTTTTCAAATTAGTGTTAAACACTAAAACAGATCAGTGTTGAACACTGCAAATGAAGATCTCAGATTAGTGTTAAACACTAAGGCAATCAGTGTTTAACACTGCAGATAAAGCTTTTTAATTAGTGTTGAACACTAAGGCCCAACAGTATGTTAACACTGGGTTCGAGAGTTTCAATTTAGTGTTAAACACTAAGGCAAGAGGGGTCACGTGGCAGCACGTGAGAGCGCCCTCCCTTCATTTATTCTGCTGAGATTATCGCGTCTTTCAGAGCGTCACGTGCCATCACGTGATGGGCATTCAAATGCCTATGTATTAGAGCTTCTGCCAAGGGTCACGTGGATCACGTGGGGTGCTGCCTCAAAGGGGCTTTCTGTAGATCTTTTGGGGGGTCACGTGATGACACGTGACCCTGCCTCTATGTATTTTGTTTAGAGGCTTTGTTAATCTTTTTTTTTTTCAGGAATTAAATTCCTCAAGCTTTAAATTTCAGAGGAATTAAATTCCTACTTCCTTTCGAAGACTTATATTCTGGGATAGAGTTTAACTCTGAATTTTCTGTAGGAATTAAATTCCTCATATATGTGAAGAACCAAATAGGGTTAAACCCTAATAAAAGTTTTTAAGGAATTGAATTCCCATTCCCTGTTAAATGATGATTAAAGGAATTAAATTCCCGTCGTTTCAACAGAACTAAGTTCTTAATTAGGGTTAAACCCTGTTTCTTTTTATTCTGAAGGAATTAAATTCCCATGATACAGGGTCAAGCCCTAATTTTATTTTAAAGGAATTAAATTCCTATAGTTCTGTGAGAATTAAATTCTCATGCTTGCATTCCCTCTCTATGTTTTGGATCTGCATGGCAGGATCTCGACCCATTAAGAATTAAATTCTCAACCTTAAGGGGAGATGTACACTTTGCAGATCCTCTATCAAAGAGAGAAGAAATATGTTCTTCTGTTTTTATGTATCAGAGTTAAACTCTGTTGAGAATTAAATTCTCTTCTTCTTTCAAGGAGCTTTTCCCTTTCTTACCTAGGGTTTTTGCAGAAGATCCAAGTTCTCCAAGTATCGAAGCTCTCTTTCTTTTCTCTTTTTTTTTTCTCTCTGCGTATGTGTATCCCTTTTCTCTGTGTCTCTTGGCTCCTATTTATAGGAGAAGCAGCCGAATCAATCAGTTTTTGACGAATCTTCATGAGAGATTTAATTTGCATCCATCATTCGTTTTGGACCTCTGGATTATTAGGTGAATTTTATTCACCATTGGATTTTAAATCCAGAGATTCTCCTTTGTTATTTTGGTTAGATTTAAAGGGGAAATCTTTCCAAACCCGAGATTTTCCCATAGATAGATCACCTCTGAATCTTTAATTCGATCGTTTCCAGATAGCCGCTTTCCTTTGGAAAGATTTGATTCTCCTTCAGAATTTAATTCTGTTTGACAAAAATGGGCTTTGAAAGCCGGTCACGTGTGACCACGTGACTCATGGTCACGTGTGGGCACGTGACCCCCTTTGGAATGAGCCTTTTCCTTTCTTTTGCGCTCTGTCTTCTGATCGTTGCTTAAACGTCACGTGCCACCACGTGACCCCTGGTCACGTGTGAGCACGTGACCCTTGTTTGAACTCTCTCTTTCCTTGGTTCAACTGGAGAACGAGTCTGCTGTCTTGAACGTCACGTGGCAACACGTGACCCTGGTCACATGGAAGCACGTGACCTCTTCCGAAGCCTTTTCCTTGACTTGATCAGGGAACTGGTGTGCCTTTTGACTCTTGCATTTAAATGTCACGTGTCGCCACGTGACCCGGGTCACGTGGGAGCACGTGACTCTTTCTGAAGCCCCCTTTCCTTCAACGTAGTCAGGAAACTGAACTTGCCTTGATGATGTTTTTAGGTGTCACGTGCCAACACGTGACCGCTAGTCACGTGTAAGCACGTGACCCTCTTCTGAAGCTTTTCCCAGAAGCTTTCCTGATTTTAAATCAGGAAACAGCTCTAGAAAATAAAATCTTGAAGATGGTAAAAATTTTCTAAGGACCAAGTGTCCTATTTATAGGCACCTGCGCCCTTTCACCTCACCGGTTGATCCAATGGCTAGGATCTTGCCACCGCTGCACTCACGTGCGCGCCACGTGAGCGCAACGGTGGGGGGGCATTTGTTTCCCCCAATCAGAGCCAAGCTCTGTTGAAATTCAAAATTCAAATTTTGAAGCAACGCTTCAAATCCTTGGCGCAACGCGCCACGTGTCAGGTGCTGATACGTCAGCGCAGCGCCTGAGACAGCGCGCCCAATTAGAGCAAAGCTCTATTAAAAAACAAAAGGAAGCAACGCTTCAGTTGCGCAAGCACTGCGCTGCGCGACACGTGTCAGCGCAGTTGCGCTGCTCTGCGCGACACATGTCAGCGCAGATGCGCTAGCGCAGTTGCTCTGCGCTTTGCGCTGCGCGACACGTGTAAGCGCAGATGCGCTAGCGCAGTTGCGCTGTGCGCTGCTTGACACATGTCACGCGCTGGGGGGTTTGCGCCAAACAGAATTAAGATTTTAAAGAAATCTTTCTGTTCTTGTTAAAACAAGAAGATTTTCTTCTGTAAAACAGAAGCCCTTGGATCAAAGATCCAACGGTGGGGAAAATTCCCCAAATCACTCAGAGAAAGATCTTTTTAACAAATTTATGGGCGCTATATAAAGGCCCCTATACCTCAATTCAAAGCATCAACATTTTGTGAGAAATCAAAAATTTCAAGCAGAGAGAACTCTGAAGAAAGTCCAAGAAGAAAAAAGGTAAAAGACCTTTTAGATAGAAGAATTTCTTATGATAGGTCATTGATCTAAGAACAAGATCAATGGCCTTTAATAAAAAACAAATAAAAACTTTTTATGAACCTCTGGTTCCCTGAAATAAGAAAAACAAGAGAAACTTGTTTTCTTTGATCTAAATTAGATCAAGAAATCAAATAGTGCTTTGCACGTCTTTTATGAACCATTGGTTCAGGAATCTAAAAGATTCTCAAAATTAATAGTGCCTTGCACTTGCAAAACTGCGCTGTTGCGCTCTTGGGTTGGCGCAAGCCATCTGAGAGCGCCACGTGTCAACATCTGAACCATTTGCGCTATGCGCTTTTAAATAGAGCCTTGCTCTCTGAAACTGGCGCAACTCATCACAACGCGCCACGTGTCAGCAGCGCAAGCGCAGCGCACCGCGCTTGCATGACACGTGTCATCACCACAAGCGCTTGCGCTCTTTGATTGGCGCAAAGCGCCTGACAAATGCAATGCATTTCTTTTGCTAAAGGGCCAGGCCCAAGTCAAAAAGGCCTAGCAGGCCAAAATAAATTGCAAAGCAATAAAAGGGTAGAGCCCAAATAAAATTGATGCTCTGCATCATTTATAAAGGGCAGAGCCTAAGTAAAATTGATGCTTTGCATCCTTTATGGGCAGAGCCCAAACAAAAATAAAAAAACAATGCAATGCATTATTTAAATGTGGGCAAAGCCCTAGCACAGGTCTAATAGACCAAAAATAAATAAAAGCGTTGAATATTTTTCAACTGGACTTAGCCCAATCATGGCCGTAAGTCCTCAAATTAAATCGACCGAGCACAGCTGCTCTCTCTTAAATCAATTTATATCCGGTTCAAGGGTACATCTCCGAACTCCTTTGACTCCTATCGTTGTAATCCTTCAACGGTGTCAGAGAGGTGACGGGTCCCGACAACCACACATCAACACGGACTGTGGGGTCCTTAAACTCATGGACTTAAGCGTCCTTAAACCAAAAGACGGATTGTGGGATCCTTAAACCCACGGACTTAAGCGTCCTTAAACTAAAACACGGACTGTGGGGTCCTTAAACCCACGGACTTAAGCGTCCCTAAACTAAATATGGACCACTACATCCCTAAACTGGAATATGGACCACCACGTCCCTAAACTGGAATATGGACCGCAATGTCCTTAAACTACCTATGGACCACTATGTCCCTAAACTGGAACAATAGAGTCCCTAAACGCTCTTTTGTCGGATCCAAACGATCCCGTTAAGTTGATCTTAGTCTTAAATCAGACTAACGTATCCTTAACAAACATTTAAGTCGATCTTAGCCTAAATATGGCTAACGTATCCTTAAACCAAAACACCAAACCCAAATCTAAGTAAATACGGATTTGGACTAATCCACGTCCTACGGGCGACGGCATCACTTAGTCTCCGTATACAATCCACGGGCAACCACAAACAAAACAAACACACACGACACGAAGTGAAATTCTGGAGAAGGAGAAAGTTGTTACCGCGATGCGGTAGTGTAATTAACTGCAGGGGCTTGCGCCTGTAGGGAAGAGCGTCCCCACAATCAAAAACCCCTCAAGCGAGGGGGAATCTGACGAAGTCTGCTATATCGGCCGCATCCGTCTAAACCTCCGATACACGGTGCCATAAATCAACTTGGCATCTTCGGAGTGGTGGACGGATAAAATCAAATAGCATCTGCCCCGAACCCCAGCGTCAGGACTTCGCAGTCTTGTGCGCCGTCTTTCGGAGGGGAACACCCCTGCAGTTAATTACGCTACAGCATCGCGGTAACAAATTTCTCCTTCTCCATATGGTCACTTCGTGTCGTGGGTGTTTGTTTTGTGTTTGTTTGCCCGTGGGTTGTATACGGAGACTAATTTATGTTGTCGCCTATAGGGTGTGGACTAGTCCAAATCCGTATCTTTCTTAGATTTGGGTTTGGGGGGTTGGGTTTAAAGATACATTAGTCTCATTTGGGACTAAGATCAACTTAAACGTTAGTTAAGGATACGTTAGTCTCCTTTTAGACTAAGATCAACTTAACGAGATCGTTTAGATCCAACAAAAGAGCAATTGGACACTATTGTTTAGTTTAGGGACATTGCGGTCGATTAGTTTAAGGACATTACGGTCCAATGTTAGTTTAAGGACATCTCGGTCCATTGTTAGTTTAAAGACATCGCGGTCGAGGTTAAGGACATCATAGTCCGTGAGTTTAAAGACCCCACAGTCCAATGTTAGTTTAAAGACATCACGGTCGAGGTTAAGGACATCATAGTCCGTGAGTTTAAGGACCCCATAGTCCAATGTTAGTTTAAAGACATCACGGTCGAGGTTAAGGACATCATAGTCCGTGAGTTTAAAGACCCCACAGTCCAATGTTAGTTTAAAAACATCACGGTCGAGATTAAGGACATCATAGTCCATGAGTTTAAGGACCCCACAGTCCAATGTTAGTTTAAAGACATCACGGTCGAGGTTAAGGACATCGTAGTCTGTGAGTTTAAGGACCCCATAGTGGAATGTTAGTTTAAAGACATCATGGTCTAGGTTAAGGACATTATAGTCCATAAGTTTAAGGACCCCACTGTCCGTAGTTTAGAGACGTCATAGTCTGTGAAATGTGTGGTTGTCGGGACCCGTCACCTCTTTGAAGACGTTGAGGAATTACAACGACAAATATCAAAGGAGTGAAGAGATGTACCCTTGAACCAAGGTTGATTGGGGATCTGTAGTCCAATTTGGAGCTAAGATCAATTAATTAGATTATGAGCTCATTGGCTCAGTTAAATCTGAATTGAGGACTTATGGCCAATTTGGGCTAAGTCCAATTAGATTAGAAATATTGGCTCTTTGTTGGACCATTACACACTTGTCTGGGTTCAAACCCACATTATTTAGCAATGCTAAACCAGAGTTTGAAGGCTCTGATAACATTTTTGTCTTTGACTGAGCATTAAACATTGTGGCTATGAGTTTTACTCAACTTTGAGATTTAGTCAAAGGGGAGGTTTTTGGCTCTGGAAACTTAGCCAATTTGGCTAAAAAAAATAGTGTTAAACACTAAAGGACAATCAGTGTTAAACACTGGAAATGAAATGCTCAAAGTAGTGTTGAACACTAGAAGACAACAGTGTTAAACACTGGAAATGAAACGTTCAAATTAGTGTTAAATACTAGAGAGGAAGGAGTCACGTGGGGACACGTGAGGGCACCCAAAGGTGGGGCTAGATCTCTTTTACTTTGTTCTCAGAACGGCAAATAAGTGTTAAACACTTTTAATTTTCATAGCCATCACGTGTGGACACGTGATGGGTACTTATGCCCTGATTTATTAGAACGCTTATTAAGGGTCACGTGGGGACACGTGAGAGCGCCCAAAGCCAGCGTTGCCTTTGCTTTTATTCTCTTTGTTTTGGATGTCATATGGGAGCACGTGAGGCATTGCCTCAGGGTTAATTCCTTCCTATTTTGGAGGATCTTTTCAGGGGTCACGTGGGGACACGTAACCTTAGTTCTTTACATGCATGGAGATCTTTCAAGTCTCTTTATTTTTTAAGAATTAAATTCTCTATAGGGTTAAACCCTAATTATGTTTTAGAGGAATTAAATTCCCATGTATATGAAAGAATTAAATTCTTATATAGGGTTAAACCCTAGTTCTGTCTTGGAGGAATTAAATTCCTATAACTTTGGGAAAATTAAATTCTTATATAGGGTTAAACCCTAGTTTATCTTGAAGGAATTAGATTCCTGTGAGTTTGGGAGAATTGAATTCTCATATAGGGTTAAACCCTAGTTTTATCTTGGAGGAATTAAATTCCTGTGAATTTGGGAGAATTAAATTCTCTAAACTCAATTCTCCCTCTAAGTTTTGGATCTGCATGGCAGAATCTCCCCGATGAGAATTAAATTCTCAACCTGTGGGGAGATTTGCTTCTGCAGATCTTCAACCAAAGGAAGAGCTAAGTTCTTTTGCAGAAGTGTTAAACTCTTAGATTGAGAATTAAGTTCTCTTTTTTGATTTATGAAGCTTTGATCATTTTCCCCTTTCTCATCTAGGGTTTCTTTTCTTGAGAATTAAATTCTCCTTTCTTTTCTCTCTACTATTTCAAGATCCCAAAATTCTATATCCCCCTCTTCTCTTCTTGGCTCCTATTTATAGGAGAAGGAAAATAATCAATTTGTTTAGTAAATCTTTCATTGAAATATTTTTTTTTAACCAACATGATCTTTTAGATCACTCAGTGAATTTTATTCACCATTGGATTTTTAATCCAGAAGATATTCTGTTTGTTATTTTTGGTGAAATTTAGGTAGATCTTTCCTTGTATAAAATCTTTCCATAAATTGGTGATTTTTAATCACCCTTGGATTTTTAATCCAACGGTGCTCCACTTTACAGAGCATAATTCTTTTTGTTTGGAAAGATTTAAAAAAATACTTTCCCAGTTAGGGTCTTTGATTTCCCTAAATTAGAATTTAATTCTATTAACTCATAGATCTTTTGGAACCCATCATGTGTTGGCACGTGACCCCCTGATTAAGCATTTGACCAGAATTTAATTCTGTTGTGTTAAAGAACTCAGGAATTATCACGTGTCAGCACGTGACCCTTGGTCACGTGTTGGTACGTGATGCCCCATTGGGGTTTTTATTTTATTTTATTATACCTTTAATTCTTTTCAGTGATTTTAAAGGCCTATCACGTGTTGACACGTGACCCCACTGATTAATTATTTCCAATTATTTATTTTATTCAGTACTTCAAGGCTTTGCCTGTAAATGGTCACGTGTCTGCACGTGATGCCCGGTCACGTATGGGCACGTGATACCTCATAACTTTTGATCCCGAATGAATTATGAGGCCCATAATATATCAAATCGAAGGCTTTTTCGAGACGCTTTCGATACCATCAGAATTTAGCTGTTTCTCATTCGGGATTCTATCGAAATGCAGCCCGGAAAATACTGGTTCGCATTTTTCTTAAGCGTATCGCTGCCATTTGATACCCTGGGCTCTTTTGCGCAGAAATTTTTGGCGGGAATAAATGCCCCCCACTACTTTGCCCACGTAAGTATGTACGTAGGTGAAGTACTGCAGATTCATGCATAGCGTATGACCAGTTTCGGGTTGGTATATAATTTTCAGAATCATGATCTGAGAAGATAACGAGCGGACACAACCGTCGTCATTTATCATTGAATCAAATCTCGACTCTTAAGGGATATAGTTCCAAACCCTCAGCTCCATGAGCCGCACCTTTCTATTTCTTTATGTTTTACTCTGGCGTGAAGTAGTTTATATGCTCATGAGTAACTTCTCCATTTCAGTGGCATGTAGCTTTGGCAAGTGTGGCCCTTAGATGGTAAATAACAGTTCATCTTGAACTCTTTATAAGGTAGCGATGGCTTAGGAAACAGGGTTAGAATCTGTTGCCTAAGACTTTCCAACTTTATGAGCCATGAGGGTCTCATAAAGACTTTTCTCCCTACGAGTCGTGAGGATCTCGTAGGTGTCTTTTCTCCTTAGGAGTCGTGAGGACTCTTAAGTGCGTTTTCTCTTGAGAATCGTAAGGATCCCACAAGAGAATTTTCTTTATGCTTCGGGACACTAATTTCCCCGCAAGTTGAGACGAATCGAGAGATTCTCGCAAAGACACTGATTTCCTTGCGGGTCGAAACGAATCGAGAGGTTCTCGTAAAGGACGCTGATTTCCCTGAATTGAGATAAGAAGCGATGGCTTAGGAAACAGGTTTAGATCTGCCGTCTAAAACTTTTCAACTTTATGAGCCGTGAGGGGCTCCTAAAGATTTTTTCTCCCTACGAGTCGAGAGGATCTCATAGGTGTATTTTCTCCTTAAGAATCGTGAGGATTCCTAAGTGTATTTTCTCTTGAGAGTCGTAAGGATTTCATAAGAGAATTTTCTTCCTTACAAGTCGAGAGGACTCGTAAGTGATTGATGAGTTGACCTACTCCCGAATCAAAGCATTGCTTCAACAGGAAGGTCGAGGGTTGACTTTGGGTTGTCTGTGCACCGCCGAGTCATGGAACTGGGAACTTTGTCGCGGCTCCGCTCTGCTGACGTTGTATATTCATATAGAGACACTGATTTCTCTGCGGGTCGGCACGAATCGAGATGTTCTCGTCAAGGACGCTGATTTCCAT
Source organism: Agapanthus africanus (assembly GCA_030015575.1). Classification (NCBI taxonomy): domain Eukaryota; kingdom Viridiplantae; phylum Streptophyta; class Magnoliopsida; order Asparagales; family Amaryllidaceae; genus Agapanthus; species Agapanthus africanus. The sequence goes on along the minus strand of CM057342.1, from coordinate 58,313,665 downwards.
GAATCGAGGAGGTTGCCAGGGACACTGATTTCCCCGAAGTTGAGACGAATCGAGGTATTCCTGCAAAGACACTGATTTCCTTGCGGGTCGACGCGAATCGAGATGCTCTCGCCAAGGATGCTGATTTTCCTGAATCGAGGTTTTACCAAGGACACTGATTTCCTTGGAGTTGAAACGAATCGAGATATTCCTGCAAAGACACTGATTTCTCTGCGGGTCGACGCGAATCGAGGTGCTCTCGTCAAGGACGCTGATTTCCCTGAATCAAGGAGGTTGCCAAGGACATTGATTTCCCTGGGGTTGAGAAGAATCGAGGTATTCCTACAAAGACGCTGATTTCTCTGCGGGTTGACGCGAATTGAGGTTTTGCCAAGGACACTGATTTCCCTGGGGTTGAGACGAATCGAGGTATTCCTGCAAAGACGCTGATTTCTCTACGGGTCGATGCGAATCGAGATACTCTCATCAAGGACGCTGATTTCCCTGAATCGAGGTTTTTGCCAAGGACGCTGATTTCCCCGGAGTTGAAACGAATCGAGGTATTCCTGCATAGACGCTGATTTCTCTGCGGGTCGATGCGAATCGAGATGCTCTCGTCAAGGACGCTGATTTCCCTGAATCGAGGTTTTGCCAAGGACACTGATTTCCCTGGGGTTGAGACGAATCGAGGTATTCCTGCAAAGACGCTGATTTCTCTGCGGGTCGATGTGAATCGAGATGCTCTCGTCAAGGACGTTGATTTCCCTGAATCGAGGTTTTTGCCAAGGACGCTGAATTCCTCGGAGTTGAGACGAATCGAGGTATTCCGGAAAGACACTGATTTCTCTGCGGGTCGACGCGAATCGAGATGCTCTCGTCAAGGACGCTGATTTTTCTGAATCGAGGAGGTTGCCAAGGGCACTGATTTCCCTGGGGTTGATACGAATCGAGGTATTCCTGCAACGACGCTGATTTCTCTGCGGGTCGACGCGAATTGAGAAGTTCTCACAAGAATGTCCTAACATCATAGTTAACCTCTGCTCTTTACGACAGAGGTCCGTTAGGATCTGTGGTACTAGGGTTTTGCTTGTCGTACCGTCGCGTTGGCTGATGTATCCCTCGATAGGAAATCTTGCTGTTCGAGTAGCCTTGCGACTGTCGTGTCCCTGATCCCTTCGGGGGCTGGACAGGACGTCTTCGAGCAATCTTCCTAGGCAGTTTGACCGTCGGAAGAGCAAGCGTTAGGAATTTTGCCACGCTACTTTTAACTTGAGGTTAGGCTCAGTTTGGGGAGCCCCGATGAGTCATAACCACTCTGCGCTGGTGTGGGATGATCTCCGATAGTCTTTCAGGTTTTATATGAGTTTCCGTCAAGACCCTGAAGCTAGGAATATTGCCTTCGCTTTGTTTGTTGGCATTGCGTCTGCTGTATCGAGACGAATGTCACGGTTGTCTCTAGGTTGTTGGTGAACCGTCGAGGCTTGGAACTAGGGACTTTGCCATGGCTCCGTTGTTGGTGTCGCGTCTGCATCTTGTTGGAGGAAGAACGCTGGGGTGACATCGCGTCTGCTGTATCGAGACGAACGTCGAGGTGGTCTCTAGGTTGTTAGTGAACCGTCGGGACCTGGAACTAGAGACTTTGCCATGGCTCCGTTGTTTTGTGTCGCGTCTGCATCCTGTTGGAGGAAGAACGCTGGGGTGATATCGCGTCTGCTGTATCGAGACGAACGTCGAGGTGGTCTCTAGGTTGTTGGTGAACCGTCGGGACCTGGAACTAGGGACTTTGCCATGGCTCCGTTGTTTTGTGTCGTGTCTGCATCCTGCTGGGGGAAGAACGCTGGGGTGACGTCGCGTCTGCTGTATCGAGACGAACGTCGAGGTGGTCTCTAGGTTATTTTTGAACCGTCGAGACTTGGAACTGGGGACTTTCCCGTGGCTCCGATTTGTTTTGACCTTGGGGTCGCTTGTTGACGTCTCGTCTGCATTCCGTTGTAGTAAGAAGAAACGTTGTTGTTGGTCTCCAGGCTGTAGATGTGGCCGTCGAGACTTGGAACTCGGGACTCTGCCATGGCTCCGTTTGTTGACGTCGTATCTGCTTCTGGTTGGAACGAGAAGGGACGTCGTTGTGGGTCTCCAGGCTGTAGATGTGGCCGTCGAGACTTGGAACTAGGGACTCTGCCATGGCTCCGAGATTGATTGTCGCATTCGAATCCTGCCGGAATGAGGAGGAACGCTGTTGTGATCTCTAGGCTGTAGATGTTGCCGTCGAGACTTGGAACTAGGGACTCTGCCATGGCTCCGAGGTAGTCTCTAGGTTGTCTGTGAACCGTAGAGTCTTGGAACTGGGAACTTTTCCGTGGCTCTGATTGATGGTGTTGCGTCTGCATCCGATTGGAGGGAGGAAGAACGCCGATGTTGATCTCTAAGTTGTCGATGTTGACGTCGAGACCCTGAAGCTACGGATCTTCCTTCACTTCATTTGTTGACATTGTGTCTGCAATATTGCGATGAATATCGAGATGGTCTTTAGGTTGTCTATGAACCGTCGAGATTTGGCTTCGCTTCGAAGAAGCCTGGTGGGAAGGTATGGTTCCCTCTTTGTTTGTGCCCCTGGATTGTATACAGGGATCGATGTGATCTTATCTGTAGGGCAAAAAGTTTCATTCTTTCATTTTTTTTATTTCCGCGTTGCTCTATCATTTCAGCTTTTATATCGCGAATGTCGCGATTACCCAATCATTTCGGCTATTTTTCGCGGTGCCCAATCATTTCGGCTATTTTTTCTTTTTACTCGCTATTTTTTATTGCGAGTTGCCCAATCATTTCGGCTATTTTTGTACGATTATCTTTTACTTGCTGATTTTGTTGCAAGTTGCCCCATCATTTCGGCTATTTCATATGCATTTTTGGTTCGCTGATTTTTTATCGCGAGTGTGGAACTTGGAATCTGGTGCCAATCTTAGTATCAGCATCGCTGCGACTGGAATATTGCCAGGAGCGAATCATCATTTGCCATGAAAGGACATGGAATTTGATACCTATTTAGGCATCAGCATCGCTACAACTGGGATATTGCCAGGAGCGAATCATCATTTGCCTCTGTCGATGTCGAACAAAGGTGGCTTAGCAAACAGGGTTAGGATCCTGTCGACTAAGGCTTTTGACTTCATGAGCCGTAAGGGTCTCATAAAGGTGTTTCTCCCTACGAGTCATGAGGATCTCGTAAGTGCGTTTTCTCCTTAGGAATCATGAGGATTCCTAAGCGTGTGTTCTCTTAGAAGTCGTAAGGATCTTACAAGAATGTTTTCTCCTTGCAAGTCGAGAGGACCTACAAGTGTTTGTTCACCGTGTGAGCATATCCCTAGTCGCTGGTGGGACTCTGTTAGGGAAATGTTCATTCGTGCCCGTGGATTGTATACAAGGGTGTAACACCCGAGCCCAATGCTACTATTTTCAGTTACTGTTTGAGTATAATGTGGTACTCATTTCATTTAACTTGCTTGTTTGTTGCTTACTGTAAAATTTACCTGGCAAAGTCATTTCTACATATAACAAATTTTGGCATCTAAAATAAAATTGAAAATATTCATCTTGGCCTACTTGACACCCCTAGCCTCGTGGTAGCGTCCGTGCATTGTGTTCTCGTCCCGTTCAGTGAAACGGGCGAGTTTGGACGGCTACGCGCGCGTACATGTGTCCGTTTTGGGGGTATGCTTTTTAATCATAAAACACTTAATTTTAAAATTTGGATCCCGCTTAAAATCCTATTATTTTAATTTCAAATTTTTGGACTCGACCCGGGTGCGATTTGGAAATGTTTTATTTGGCGCCAAAATCCTAAATTTAATATTATTAAAACCATCGCATATATTTTTCTAACTAACCTGATATCTTACTGTTCATTACCTATCTTTTAAATCTTTAAATTAACCTATATATATATCCTACTGTTCTTTAAAATGTTTTGAATCTTTAATTAATATTTATCCCTAACTAACGATTCCTCTTTAGCCAATCGCGTTCCTTTTAATTCTGTGGGCCCCCACCTGCAGCTCTCTCTCTCTCTCTCCACTTTTTCTCTCTCTTTCTCTCATATATTCTCTCGTACTTCTCTTTATCATTCTTTCTCTTCTTGCTTCATGTCTCGTTTCTCTTTTTTTTAACTGTTCTTTTGTTGCCGGAATTCCGTCGTGCCGGTGATGCTTCTCGGCGTTCCAGCGAGGTACCCCGACCCGTGTGGTTCCTTTGTTCGTCGTTTGGGTTCATTCCGTGAACCGTGCGCCCGTCGCGAGTTTTCCCCGCCGACGGTTAACGTTCCGTTTTCCCGATTCGCGACCCATCGAGGCAAGTTAATCTTGCTACATGCTATATAATTCATTTTATATCTATTTAAATAAATACCATACCTATAGTTTAAATCTAGTGCCCCATGTTTAATTTTATAACGCTTCGATGTTCCGTTTGCATCCGTTTATATCATATTAAATCTAGATCATGAAAACTTATCTTGTGACATACTAGATTACATTATACTGCAACCATATCATTTAAAATATATATCGTCGTAATATTTATTATTATTATCTTTAATTAGTTTATAATCTTCATTTTATAATGTTATATATTTGAAAATCTTATAGTTTACATATGAAAAGTCGTTGAAAAATCGGATATGACAAATCTGAAATTTACTGCACACCTTACCTTATAAAATTCATTATAAATTATAGAAAAATTATTAGTATACGTTCTTTAGTTTGTTACGAAGCTAACTCAGAATACTATAACTCAATAAAATATTTACTTGCAAAATAAATTGTTTAAATAATGTAAAATGCAAATGAATATGTCTTTAAACTGCTGTCCAGGCAAATTCCAGCAGCAAACTTTCAACTTCGGATGTTTATAACTTTTTGTAGGGACAACCTGAGATGTTTATACTTATAAAAATGAAAACCTTATTGAATTATCTTTGTTTTGGTATAAGACACGTCTCTTTTGGAGAACGTTTGTTATTTTTAAGCTATTTTACAAATTAGGGTGACGCTGAATTTCTGAACGGAACCTTCTTGTGCATGGTTAATCAATACCACTTTTATAGTTATTAATCGCTTTGAATATGCTATCCATATTAATATTATTATATCAATATTTATATCACATATTGCTTAGTTGTACATCCCACATCACCATTTTATAGTTTTATAACTTTTCGGATACCCGTTTGCATCCATCGCATTTAAGATACATATAATTGCATCCATAGATCACATTACTACATAATAATGTGATATTAACACTCCATGTTTAATAAATTGCATCCTAATTAATATTGGAACTATAAATGTAACCCTAATCGATAACTGTGCATCCATATCCTTGAAATTATATATATTTGCATATCATATTACATGTTCCAGTTTATTGTTCTGATAGTACTCATGCTTGTTTATTTATACACATGCTTATGTTAGTTTGATTATGAGCACCCACATGACATCTTGTGCTTCCTGACATGACCTGTTACACTTCCTACTTGACATGATATGGTACCGTACACTGCTTTACTTGACCTGATGTACCATGACCTGACCCGTTACCTGATCCTGTGTCTAATGCCAACAAACCTGACATGTAGTCCTTACGGACCGTTCCTGTTGTCTATCCAGACAAACCTGCACTTACCTGATCCTGTGTTGGCATTAGTTCTTGATTACGGAATACCTGACTTGAACACATAACCTTGGGAGTATGGGGAAATCAAAAGTGTAAACTAAAGTGTAACTTAAAAGGGTATTACTTGATCCGTGGTCCCGGGGGGTAATGGGACAGAGCCATTCGTGACTCTTACATCTTGATCCGTGGTCCCGGGGGGTAATGGGACAGAACCACTCTTGGTTCATATATTCCTGATCCGTGGTCCCGGGGGGTAACGGGACATATCCTTTGAGTTACATGGAGGATTACATTAATTGATTTCAAACAAACTTTAGAGTAGACAACCCAGTAGCACAGTTTAGATTGATCACTGCACGTCACATACACTGATACACTTCACTGTTATACATCCCTGTTGACTTGTTACTATTTATGATTCATGCCTGCATATCTCGTGTATCCTGTTCATTTATTATTGCTTGATGTTATGACGCGCTGACGTCTGGGTTTTGCATGGCCCAGATCCTCTATCTTTGTTGCAGACTGATCAGGAGTTTTGCCGCTGTTAGATCGAGCGGTAGGGATCATGTCGGTATCCGGTCTTACTTTCCAGGTGTTTATTTGATCTTTTGCTTCCGCATACTATAGCATTTCTTGACTCTTTTACTCTGGCTTATGGACATGTATTAGATAGTTAGTTTACTTTCCTGTTCTTGATATCTCTACAGCCGTAATGTGACTGTGGAAGGATTTTTCCTAACCACAGGTAGCATGGTTGGCTATGTCACATGCCTATTTTAGCGTACTCTGGGAAGCGGGGCGTGACATGGTTCTTTTGGTATCAGAGCCATAGGATAGTCGGGTTGATTCTTTTTAGTTGGGTGTTGTAGCCAATACACGAATCAGAATACCCGTGTTTAGGAAACATGTCCTGCCACCTTACCGTTTACCATTCTTGAATCACATTCTTCCCGATTATATCTTTTACGATGTGCAAACTTCCTTTGAATATCGACTCGAAACCTGATTCGTTGTTATCTCTAGGACTTAGGCGACTTGGGTAGAGTTATGTAATTGTGGCTATGATACCGCGGCATAGTTACAATGCGGCACTCTATTTAAGTATCTTAGAGTTCTAGCCTTGATCGATATTCAGAATCTATCATCATGCTAATGTTGGGTGTTTTGAGTTCAGGAATATGGCCGGTAAGAATTTGAAGACGTACCAAGGTGTGTGGACGAAGCCGCCATGTTTGGAGTGATAAGGGGAATGCTGGAGAATCAAAAGAAATAAACCGAGCTGATCCAGCAGCAAGCGGACTCATTTCAAGAAGGTTTGCAGATCGTTCAGCAGTCTGTGAACAATGTTGGAGCTAAGCCAGTTGACCGAGTAGGGACAGTAGCAGATTTCAGACGTTTGGGTCCGTATACATTTACTGTATTGGAGGAGCCGTTGCCAACAGAGCAGTGGCTAGTTGACACAGAGAATTTTCTTATTGCGGCACAGATTCCAGATGAGAAAGAGTTGATGTGGTACGCATTCAGTTAGTGGATTACGCCCGAGAATGGTGGCTTGTAGAAGAGAACCGTTTGCCCAAGCCAATCAAGTGGGCGGATTTTTCGAAGAGTTTCCTAGAGAAGTTCTTCCTGCGGACTGCACGGGAGGAAATGGAAGAGAAGTTCATCGGACTAAAGCAGAAGGGAGCACCCGTGGATGTGCATGCAGCAGAATGGACGAGACTCGGTAGTTTCGCTGGACCTTTAGTTACCAACGATGCAGATAGGGCACGGAGGTTCATGCGCAGCCTGGACGTGGACATCCAGAGGCAGATTGTCTCCCTGGGTTTGACCACTTTCTCACAAGTACTTGCGGCAGCCGAGAGCAGCAGAGTTTATCTGGGATGAAGGGGAGTTTTTCTGTCGGGCCAGTCGAGTTTAGGGCTAGGCCGACAAATAATATTCTTGCATCAATGGAAGTGATGAAAGTGAAGAGCCGGCTGTTGTTCGTGATTTTATGGACGTGTTTGAAGATATATCGGGTTTACCGCCAAAGCGAGACATGGAGTTCGCAATTGATCTTATTCCTGGGGCAGCGCCAGTATCCGAAGCGTATTATCCAATGGCGCCAGTAGAATTGGAAGAAGTCAAGAAACAGGTTGCAGAATTGCTTGAGAAAGGTTGGATTCGAAGCAGTAACTCGCCTTGGGGAGCTCCAGTTCTTCTAGTAAAGAAGAAGGATGGCACAAGAAGGATGTGCATCGACTATGGAGAATTAAACCGGGTGACTATTAAGAACAAGTACCCAATCCCTCGCATTGGCGAACTTTTCGAGCAGCTTAGTGGCGCGAGGGTATTCTCGAAGCTGGATTTGTGATCCGGGTATCATCAGGTCCGAGTGAAAACAGAAGATATTTGCAAGACGGCGTTCTGAACTCGGTATGGACATTACGAGTACTTAGTGATGCCTTTCGGAGTAACGAATGCGCCGGAAGTATTCAGGGACTTGATGAACCGAATCTTTTCACCGTTCTTGGACCAGTTTATCGTGGTTTTTTTATTCATTGACGATATTCTGGTTTACTCGAAGAGTTTTGAGGAGCATGCTGAGCATTTGAAGATCGCACTACAGACGTTGAGACAGGAGAAGTTATATGCGAAGATGAGCAAGTGCGAGTTTTGGCTGGAGGAAGTAAAGTTTTGGGGCATGTTGTGTTTGGCGATGGAATTGCCGTCGATCCAGAAAAGGTTGCAGCAGTTCGTGATTGGCCGATTCCAAAGAGTGTTGCGGAGATAAGAAGCTTTCTTGGACTAGCCGGATACTACAGAAGATTTGTGGAGAACTTTGCTCGTCTGGCAGAGCCGTTAACCAAGCTTACGCGCAAGGAGGTACCTTTTGTATGGACTGATAAGTGTGCGTTAGTTTTTGAGACGTTGAAGCAGAAGTTGATAACCGCCCCTATTCTGACCGTGCCAGACAATTCCGGAGGATTGGTGATTCACAGCGACGCATCTGGGAAAGGATTGGGATGTGTTTTGATGCAGCATGGGAAGGTTGTAGCATACGCATCGAGACAGTTGAAGACCCATGAGAAGAATTACCCAACTCATGATTTGGAACTTACGGCTGTGACTTTCGCTTTGAAGGTTTGGAGACACTACCTCCTGGACGAAAGGGTCGAAGTTTTTTTTACTGATCATAAGAGCTTGAAGTATGTGTTCACACAGAAGGAGCTTAATATAAGGCAGCGTAGATGGTTGGAGCTGATGGCTGACTACGATCTTGATCTTAAGTACCATCCGGGGAAGGTTAACGTCGTGCCGGATGCGCTTAGTCGGTTACCAGCAATTCAGGTGTTAACTACGCAGAAGGAGATCGTTGAAGATTTTCGAAGATTTGACTTGGAGGTTGTGCTATCACATTCTACGGGACAGTTGATGCAGCGGCAGGTACAGTCATCATTGATCGAGAATATTAAAGCAGCACAATCGCAGGACCCTAGACTGCAAAAGTTTCGAGGATAGGTTGAAGCCGGACTACGAACAGATTTATTAATCCCCGAAGATGGTTCGTTGAGGTTTGGTACCTGTTTGTGTGTGCCAAAAGGGGATATTCGTGAAGAGCTTATGAAGAAGGCACACAGTTCAGCTTATTCTGTACATCCAGGAGGCACAAAGATGTACCGAGATATTCGACAGCATTTCTGGTGGGAGGGCATGAAACGGGAGATTGCTCGCTTTGTGGCAAAGTGCTTGGTGTGTCAGCAAGTTAAAGCTGAACATCAAAGGGTTGCTGGTTTATTGCAACCACTTCCGATTCCTCAGTGGAAGTGGGAACATATAACCATGGATTTCGTGACGGCTTTACCGCGAAGTCCAAAAGGCAACCATGCTATATGGGTGATTGTTGACCGATTGACCAAGGCAGCTCATTTTATTCCTTTTCGGGTTAGTCAATCAACAGAGACTTTGGCAGAGCGGTACATGCAAGAGATTGTAAGATTGCATGGAGTACCGGTGAGCATCGTGTCCGATCGGGACACTCGGTTCTTATCACACTTTTGGCGGAGTCTACAGGAAAGTTTGGGGACTCGATTGAAGTTTAGCACAGCTTATCATCCTCAAACTGATGGTCAGTCGGAGAGAACGATCCAAACTCTTGAGGATATGTTGAGAGCATGCATGTTGGACTTCAAGGGATCTTGGGAGGATCATCTACTTTTGGTGGAGTTGTCTTACAACAACAGTTTTCAGGCAACTATTCAGATGGCTCCATTTGAAGCTTTGTATGGTCGTAAATGCCGTTCACTTGTTTGTTGGGACGATGTCGATGAACGAAGATTATTGGGACCAGATTTAGTTGTGCAGACAGTTGAGAAGGTTAACCCTATCAGAAATCATATGAGGGCAGCACAGGACCGACAGAAGAGTTGGGCAGATACATCAAGAAGACCTCTAGAGTTCACCGTGGGTGATTTGGTATTCTTGAAGATATTACCGACTAGAGGGGTGATTCGTTTTGGAAGTCGAGGAAAGCTTAGTTCTCGATTCTTTGGACCCTTGAGATCATGGAGCGTGTTGGTGAGGTAGCGTATCGTTTGGCGTTACCGCAGTCCTTGGCAAATGTGCACGATGTGTTTCACGTATCTCAACTTCGTAAGTATGTTCGAGATGAAACACACGTTTTGGATCATTCAGAGCTAACAGTACGAGAAGACTTGACTTTTGAGGAGCGACCGATTGAAATCGTGGATCGAAGGGAAAAGGTTCTTAAGAACAAGGTTATCCCCCTTGTGCTTGTTTCTTGGGGTAATCGCTCGCATGGAGAGTCCACTTGGGAACGAGAAGAAGAAATCCGGCAGAAGTTTTCTCACCTTTTCTTGTAGTTATCTATCTTTGTATTCTTGGAATTTCGAGGACGAAATTTTTTTGTAGTTGGGTATAATGTAACACCCGAGCCCAATGCTATTATTTTCAGTTACTGTTTGAGTATAATGTGGTATTCATTTCATTTAACTTGCTTGTTTGTTGCTTACTGTAAAATTTACCCGGCAAAGTCATTTCTACATATAACAAATTTTGGCATCTAAAATAAAATTGAAAATATTCATCTTGGCCTACTTGACACCCCTAGCCTCGTGGTAGCGTCCGTGCATTGTGTTCTCGTCCCGTTCAGTGAAACGGGCGAGTTTGGACGGCTACGCGCGCGTACATGTGTCCGTTTTGGGGGTATGCTTTTTAATCATAAAACACTTAATTTTAAAATTTGGATCCCGCTTAAAATCCTATTATTTCAATTTCAAATTTTTGGACTCGACCCGGGTGCGATTTGGAAATGTTTTATTTGGCGCCAAAATCCTAAATTTAATATTATTAAAACCATCGCATATATTTTTCTAACTAACCTGATATCTTACTGTTCATTACCTATCTTTTAAATCTTTAAATTAACCTATATATATATATCTGTTCAGTTGATAAAACTGCACATTTGTATTACATTTTTCCTACCATTTTCATATTAAAAAAAGGACTTTATTATGATATATTATACATATGAGGGTTTATGTGTAAAAACACTATTTTCCATGTGTTAATATATTTTAATTAGCATTTGGTAGAAAAATGTATGCAAATAAATTCATTGACCAAATCCTAGTAGAACTAAGTCTACTAAATATTATTTAAGATTATTGTGCAGAATTTTCCAAGTTGTTATGCAGAATATATCAAAAAAATCAAGCTGTTGAAGAAGACTTGCCTAATTAAGAAGCAAAACTTGGAGACTAAGTCTCGAAGCAACCGAGAGAAGATTTCTGAATTCTAAAGGTGTCTAGGATTGCCACATGTCACAAGAAGAAAGCCCAAGAATTTTGATCAAGAGATCCTCACCTTTGAGCGCGGATCCGCGGCCAAACCCCCCTTGGGCCGCGGATCCGCCGCAATTATAGGGAATCAGAGCACAAGATTTTTTTGGCGTAAATCTCTGCTGAATTTTACCAAGTTTCCAACTAAAAGATTCTGGCTTTGCACTATAAAAGAGCACCGAGAGCCTCCTGGAAAAGTTATCAAGCCGACGTGATCACGAAGCCCCAGACGCTCACGTATCCAGGCTGATCATCAACTGTTCGTCTACCTCCTTAGGAAAGATCGAGAAGCAAACCAAGTTTTGTAATCATTTTCTACGAAATAAAAGTGTAGATTGTTCAGTTGATTAATAAAGGTAGTTATTTTATTTAATTCTTTTGCATTTTACATTATGTTTTCCCTCTCTTTCTTTTCATCTTCTTCTCCCAACATGCGCGAGTAATTCTCCGCTTGTTAGGGTTCGTAGGATTAGTGTAGGCTAATGGACGATGAAAATAACTAAACCCTTTTTAAGTCCTATAAAGTTTAGGAACTTTATCAAAAGAATCATTAACATCATAATCGGGCGCGCTAGCAATTCTTTGCTAGTTCCGACCGCAATTAGAGATTAGATTAATAATTGTTTTGGTAAAGGCTAGATATGAACGGAGTTCCGTGTCGAGATAAGGGTTAAGAGTGGGATTTCTTTTCCCTCCAGAAACCCTAATCTACACGCATCACCGTCGTTCTAGTTCTAAATCTATTAATGGATAAAAAGGGTAACTTTTAATCAATCGTCCATAACTACTAAATCCTAACGAACCCTACAAGCCCTCTTATTATATTATCTACATCTTTAAAATAATCTAGATCTATATTTTACATTCTTGTTTAACGTAGATCTAGAAACCATTCTATAAAATTCTTTATTCCTCCTCTCTTTCTCAACACATCTAAAGTAAAAGTAAAAGGTTCCACGTTTCCCAGAGGACGACCCGTACTCATCTCGGTTTAGCTACACGCGACACCGTTATTGATTGCGGTTAACTACAAACAAAAACACTCTTTCGAATCAATCAAATGGCGCCGTTGCTGGGGATACGTGCGTAATTTTTTATTTTTACTATTTGTGTTGGATTCTTAGACGAGTCATATCATTATTAACACAAAACCGCAAATTGCATATTTAACGATTTGTGCGTGGATTTTTGCAAGGAGATCTGGAGTCACAGAATTGAGGAAAACAGGAAACAGAGACATTTTTAGAGATCCAGAGGAGCAAAGGAGATCACAGAAAAATTTTCAACAAGCGATCCATCCACCTTGCGGCGGAACCGCGGCACAAAGGTGCTTCCTGCGGCGGAAACGCGGCTGCTTGGAGGGATTAGGGCTACAGAACTCTCTGGTAAGATTCTCAACTCCTTCTCTCTCTCCTCAAATCCAATAAAATCTATTTTCTGCAAGATTCTTTGCAAAATTGCGCCGCTCAAAAATCTTTTTGCAAAAGTTTTGTGATTGGTTTTGTTTTGCATATTTAATACGGACTTTAAGGGGCAAAGACCAAATCAAGATTAGGTGGGGATTTCATCACCCTTCCTAAGCCCCACAAATCACAAACCGAGCATATAGATCAACTCTTCATTAATTTAAAAAATATCTAGACCAGACTCTAAGAACTGTCGCGCTCAATAAGGACAGAGGAAGGTCGTGGGTAATCTATCGTTTATCCGCATTACTTTTGTAGTGCCTAGGCAAGTGTGACAAAGGCTAGTGGTTTTTAATTAGGCCCACGACGTGGTTCCTTCCCACTTACCTGGCTACAAGGGTAGTACGGAGGCGGTAGAGGATTGATCCTGCGGCTTGTCCTTTGGAAATCTAGGAGCGGTCTAGAGACTGACCTAGGTAACCTTAGTTCTAGGGTTGCTTGTGCATCATAGGGTGATTTGTCTTGAGTCCTACTTTTTCAAAACAAGCCAATTTTAAATCACACACGCTGCCACTTGCACTAAACCCGCTTAGTGCATACTCGGCTGGACACGGGATCCTAGTGCCCGTCTTGTCCGCGTTCCTGCTATCGACACCGAAGTCGGTACTTCTTCATCTTCTTTTCCACCACCACACACCACAACCGAGATGGACGGCACTCCATCAGAGTATAACACCACGCTGCCACCGCCCGCAGGTGAGCAGAATCCACCGCGCATCTCTCTCCAAGAGAGATGCTATCCTATTCGTGGTCCTCTTCCTACTTGTCTATCTCTTCCACCACCTAACGGGGATAATTTCGAAATTAAACCCTACTACATCAATCTGCTGCCCAAATTTCACGGGCTTGAGTCGGAAGACGCGTACGTTTTCATCACCAAATTCGAAAACGTATGCGCAATGATGGGTACTTCACAATTGACTTTAGATGCTATGCGCTTACGTCTTCTCCCATTCACACTGTGCGACTTGGCAGAAAAATGGCTTTATAATACTGCCACACACTCTATCACTAATTGGGATGAATTCGTCGTAGCATTTCTTAAGAAGTTTTACCCAAATCATAAGACTGCCCACATTAGGAGCGAGATCAACCAGTTCACCCAGCTTCCCAATGAACCATTTTGGAAGTGCTTTGAACGTTTCAAAGATCTGCTTGTCCAATGCCCCCATCACGGAATACAAAGATGGGATTTATGTCGGATTATATATGAGGGCATTAATCCAGCGACAAAGCAGATGCTTGAAACAATGTGTCAATGCAACTTCATGTCTAAAGATGACGGTGAAGCATGGAAATATCTGGAAGATCTCGCAGAAAGCACTTTGCAGTGGGAAAGTGTAAGACCACCTTCAACTAAGGGAGGTATTCACCAGCTCGATGTTTCTATCGCAGTAAAAGCCGAAATAGCAGCGATACAAAAGAAACTCGATGCTATTGAGAACAAATTTTCATCATTCTCCTTAAATCAGGTCACGCTCCCTAAGACCGTTTGTGGTTGCTGTTCGGATCCTTCACACTTAACGGAAGAATGTCCTATGAATGCATCGTTTCAAGCTAATGCTGCTTTTCAGCAGCGACCTAGAAACGACCCTTATTCTTCCACATACAATCAAGGGTGGAGGAATCATCCTAACTTTGCTTGGAATCAAAACCAACAAAGCAATTATCAAAGACCTCCTCTACAGCAACCACAACCACAGAATCAGCCCCCCTTTCAGTCACAAAATTTCCAAAATCCGGCCAACACTTCTACACCACAAATGGCCGGTACTGATAACTCTTCACTCGCACAAACTTTGGATATGTTCATGAAACAATCCATGCAATTTTCGGCTGAGATGAGGTCTTCTATTGATACCTTAACGAAAAACTCCGCCTCCGATGGTGAGAGTATTAAATCAATAGAAAACCAAATCGCACAGTTAAACGCCGCAATGAGTGCGAGAGAGAAAGGGAAACTCCCATCTCAACCCATACCTAATCCTGGCCACTCACAAAGTTATAATGTGAGTGTTGTTACCACGTTGAGATCGGGAAAAGTGCTGAATAACCGAGTGGGTGAGCAGTGTGATGATAGTGACACCAATGATACCCCAGCTTCTTCTTCTTCCTCTAATTCGTCTAGTCTTCCACCTTCACCCGAGCCTATTCTCCGTTTTCCCCAAGGCTCGAACCCTTCGCCCACTTCGCCAAATCTATCTAAGTCGATTCCCACTCCAGTTTTGGGATCGAATCCGTCCCCACAATCCTCTCCAATGTTGGACCAAGCCCTTATTGATAAAGTACCTTATCCAAACAGGTTAAGGGGCAACAGACCAAGTCCACAAATGGAGAAAATTGTGGAAATTTTTAAGCAAGTTAACATAAACATTCCTCTCCTAGATGCTATTCAACAAGTTCCGTCTTATGCGAAAATCCTAAAGGACTTGTGCACTAGGAAGAGAAAAGTTCAAGTACCTAAAAAAGTTTTCCTTGCGAGTAATGTGAGCACTGCTTTTACACAACAACTACCCAAGAAACGAAAGGACCCCGGAAGTCCTACAATTTCTATTTCCATTGGGGGTAAGAATATCAATCGTGCTCTACTCGATCTAGGTGCTAGTGTCAACTTGCTTCCGTATTCTGTTTATGAGCAATTAGGGATCGGAGAGTTAAAACCTGCGCATTGCACTCTTCAGATGGCCGATCGATCTATCACCCAACCTAGGGGTGAGCTAGAAGATGTGTTAATCAAAGTCGGGGAATTCATCTTTCCTGTGGACTTTATCGTTATAGATACACAACCTGTAGCAAACCCACGCAATCAAATCCCGGTGATACTCGGTCGACCCTTTTTGGCCACTTCCAACGCAGTAATCAATTGTAGAAACGGCTCTATGACCCTATCCTTTGGAAAGAAGTCAATTGAGTTTAACATTTACAAGTTGGGAAGTGAACCCTCCGAACCCTATGCTCATGTGTGTTCTGTCGAATTAATGGATGTCGACAGCAGCGAATTTGATCAACCTCATAATTCTGACTCTTTTCTTATGTTGTTGCTTGACACGGACTCTTCCACCGAGTTGTCCGGGTCAACATCTAACGCTGATGAGGAACCTTTTATAGAGTCTGACGATCACCCCATTTTTTCTGATGATATTATTCTTCGGGGTATCGATGAAAGCTTTGAGGAAATTTTCGCTGATGAACTCGCATCTTTACAAGACACGGGTGTTGAGATGAATCAACTCCAAGATGAAGAAATTGGACATCCACTCCTTCTTTTGGACAATCATGATAATGCGAGTAATCCATCATTACTATCACTGTGTCGTCTCTCCAAATTGAGACGCAATCTTTTTCCATTACACCTCTTGTCACCTCCCCACTTCTTCACGTCCATAAGTGACATGTTCTTCCACCAACCTTGGTGCTTCATCGATAAAATTTTTGAATGGTTGGTGTTGACCTTCGGTCTTTGCAAAGCTTGGCATTGACCAATAACCTTGACCTCCTCGTGTGATTTTAAAAGATTAAAATTGTTTAACTCAAGTTTGGGGGGTGGTATATTTTGGCTCTTGAAAGAAAATGATTTTTACAAAATTGTGAGCCTATAATAAGTTTGGGGGAGGATTTTCACTTTCATATATTCTTGCCCCATTAATAATTTCCTCCCAAGTCTACAGGTTTTTGAGCTTAACGAATGACATCAGTGAGGACACTGCTGTAAACAGGTTTGGGGGAGGTTTGTGCTTATTTACACATCAATTTGCATCATATTTTGCATAAGCACAACATTTTCAAAAATTTAAATAAAAAAAAAATATTTTATAACAAAAGAATAGAAGGTGAAAAAAATTACATCCAAAAGATAGGAATAGTTTAAGAAAACCAAGAAAATTAGAAGTTTTCTTAAACGAACTGGTAATAAGTAGTTATGAGCTGTTGTCCCAAGGGTTAGTAAGATGAAGGAAGTCATTAATCTGAGGATAAAAATAAGTCTGAAAAATAGTTTCTATTCTGGAAGCCAAACATTTGAATGTTGATACCCTACTATTTTCACTTACACACGTCTTGAAACTCGGGATAGTAGAGGATACCTTGAAATGCTCTTGTCTAAAAGCCAAAATATGAAGGAAATGAAAAAAAAATAAAGAAAATATAAAAATGGTGAAAAGAAAAAAAAATGAACACCGGTTTTGTTATCGCCAAGGCAGCAATAAAAAAATATAGCGAGGGTGCCTCTTCACCTAGTGCTCTAAGGCCAACTGGTCTGGGAGTCACTGCTAAGTCTTAGGTGGTGCAAGACGAGGAAAATATTATCACCTAATCAGCAAGCACATGAGTAATCGGTTGGTTAGTACCTCAAGAAGTATTAACGGTCGCATGAAAATATGTGAGCAAATCTTAATATTCATTAAATTAAAAAGTACTAAGGCAGATGGACAAGAGTATAATAGCTTGAATTGAATTCTCCGAGTGTAGGGATGTTCTTTACACACACGTGGGGTTATATGATCAATGTTTGGATGAAAGGTAGGAATGAAGAATAAAGACGATGTTTTATTGAGGGATGATATGATTTCTAACATTTTTTCATGACTATTAAGATAGGGCTCATGACAACTGAAAAGCTAGTATAGTTGGAAACTCTTCTTTTCAAGGCCTTTTTTTTATGGTTCTTATCTTTATATGTAAATTTCACCATCTTTATTTTGTTATTGGATTTTGTGGGTGTAATCCGCTGAAACCCTCAGGAGACAACACTCCTCCTACTAGGGACACCTAGAGGTTTAACGGCTTATTGCACTTGCTCAGTGCAATCGTGTCTGCCTACGAAAGTGTGCTTAGTTTTCTCCTTTCTTTTTCTCCTCTTAAATAAATTAGTTTGCTCGGGACGATCAAAGATAAGTTTGGGGGTATTTGTTCAGTTGATAAAACTGCACATTTGTATTACATTTTTCCTACCATTTTCATATTAAAAAAAGGACTTTATTATGATATATTATACATATGAGGGTTTATGTGTAAAAACACTATTTTCCATGTGTTAATATATTTTAATTAGAATTTGGTAGAAAAATGTATGCAAATAAATTCATTGACCAAATCCTAGTAGAACTAAGTCTACTAAATATTATTTAAGATTATTGTGCAGAATTTTCCAAGTTGTTATGCAGAATATATCAAAGAAATCAAGCTGTTGAAGAAGACTTGCCTAATTAAGAAGCAAAACTTGGAGACCAAGTCTCGAAGCAACCGAGAGAAGATTTCTGAATTCTAAAGGTGTCTAGGATTGCCACATGTCACAAGAAGAAAGCCCAAGAATTTTGATCAAGAGATCCTCACCTTTGAGCGCGGATCCGCGGCCAAACCACCCTTGGGCCGCGGATCTGCCGCAATTATAGGGAATCAGAGCACAAGATTTTTTTGGCGTAAATCTCTGCTGAATTTTACCAAGTTTCCAACTAAAAGATTCTGGCTTTGCACTATAAAAGAGCACCGAGAGCCTCTTGGAAAAGTTATCAAGCCGACGTGATCACGAAGCCCCAGACGCTCACGTATCCAGGCTGATCATCAACTGTTCGTCTACCTCCTTAGGAAAGATCGAGAAGCAAACCAAGTTTTGTAATCATTTTCTACGGAATAAAAGTGTAGATTGTTCAGTTGATTAATAAAGGTAGTTATTTTATTTAATTCTTTTGCATTTTACATTATGTTTTCCCTCTCTTTCTTTTCATCTTCTTCTCCCAACATGCGCGAGTAATTCTCCGCTTGTTAGGGTTCGTAGGATTAGGATAGGCTAATAGACGATGAAAATAACTAAACCCTTTTTAAGTCCTATAAAGTTTAGGAACTTTATCAAAAGAATCATTAACATCCTAATCGGGCGCGCTAGCAATTCTTTGCTAGTTCCGACCGCAATTAGAGATTAGATTAATAATTATTTTGGTAAATGCTAGATATGAACGGAGTTCCGTGTCGAGATAAGGGTTAAGAGTGGGATTCCTTTTCCCTCCAGAAACCCTAATCTACACGCATCACCGTCATTCTAGTTCTAAATCTATTAATGGATAAAAAGAGTAACTTTTAATTAATCGTCCATAACTACTAAATCCTAACGAACCCTACAAGCCCTCTTATTATATTATCTACATCTTTAAAATAATCTAGATCTATATTTTACATTCTTGTTTAACGTAGATCTAGAATCCATTCTATAAAATTCTTTATTCCTCCTCTCTTTCTCAACACATCTAAAGTAAAAGTAAAAGGTTCCACGTTTCCCAGAGGACGACCCGTACTCATCTCGGTTTAGCTACACGCGACACCGTTATTGATTGCGGTTAACTACAAACAAAAACACTCTTTCGAATCAATCAATATCCTACTGTTTCTTAAAATGTTTTGAATCTTTAATTAATATTTATTCCTAACTAACGATTCCTCTTTAGCCAATCGCGTTCCTTTTAATTCTGTGGGCCCCCACCTGCAGCTCTCTCTCTCTTTCTCTACTTTTTCTCTCTCTTTCTCTCATATATTCTCTCGTACTTCTCTTTTTCATTCTTTCTCTTCTTGCTTCATGTCTCGTTTCTCTTTTTTTTAACTGTTCTTTTGTTGCCAGAATTCCGTCGTGCCGGTGATGCTTCTCAGTGTTCCAGCGAGGTACCCCGACCCGTGTGGTTCCTTTGTTCGTCGTTTGGGTTCATTCCGTGAACCGTGCGCCCGTCGCGAGTTTTCCCCGCCGACGGTTAACGTTCCGTTTTCCCGATTCGCGACCCATCGAGGCAAGTTAATCTTGCTACATGCTATATAATTCATTTTATACCTATTTAAATAAATACCATACCTATAGTTTAAATCTAGTGCCCCATGTTTAATTTTATAACGTTTCGATGTTCCGTTTGCATCCGTTTATATCATATTAAATCTAGATCATGAAAACTTATCTTGTGACAAACTAGATTACATTATACTGCAACCATATCATTTAAAATATATGTCGTCGTAATATTTATTATTATTATCTTTAATTAGTTTATAATCTTCATTTTATAATGTTATATATCTGAAAATCTTATAGTTTACACATGAAAAGTCGTTGAAAAATCGGATATGACAAATCTGAAATTTACTGTACACCTTACCTTATAAAATTCATTATAAATCATAGAAAAATTATTAGTATACGTTCTTTAGTTCGTTACGAAGCTAACTCAGAATACTATAACTCTATGAAATATTTACTTGCAAAATAAATTGTTTAAATAACGTAAAATGCAAATGAATATGTCTTTAAACTGCTGTCCAGGAAAATTCCATTAGCAAACTTTCAACTTCGGATGTTTATAACTTTTTGTAGGGACAACCTGAGATGTTTATACTTATAAAAATGAAAACCTTATTGAATTATCTTTGTTTTGGTATAAGACACGTCTCTTTTGGAGAACGTTTGTTATTTTTAAGCTATTTTACAAATTAGGGTGACGCTGAATTTCTGAACGGAACCTTCTTGTGCATGGTTAATCAATACCACTTTTATAGTTATTAATCACTTTGAATATGCTATCCATATTAATATTATTATATCAATATTTATATCACATATTGCTTAGTTGTACATCCCACATCACCATTTTATAGTTTTATAACTTTTCGGATACCCGTTTGCATCCATCGCATTTAAGATACATATAATTGCATCCATAGATCACATTACTACATAATAATGTGATATTAACACTCCATGTTTAATAAATTGCATCCTAATTAATATTGGAACTATAAATGTAACCCTAATCGATAACTGTGCATCCATATCCTTGAAATTATATCTATTTGCATATCATATTACATGTTCCAGTTTATTGTTCTGATAGTACTCATGCTTGTTTATTTATACACATGCTTATGTTAGTTTGATTATGAGCACCCACATGACATCTTGTGCTTCCTGACATGACCTGTTACACTTCCTACTTGACATGATATGGTACCGTACACTGCTTGACTTGACCTGATGTACCATGACCTGACCCGTTACCTGATCCTGTGTCTAATGCCAACAAACCTGACATGTAGTCCTTACGGACCGTTCCTGTTGTCTATCCAGACAAACCTGCACCTACCTGATCCTGTGTTGGCATTAGTTCTTGATTACGGAATACCTGACTTGAACACATAACCTTGGGGGTATGGGGAAATCAAAAGTGTAAACTAAAGTGTAACTTAAAAGGGTATTACTTGATCCGTGGTCCCGGGGGGTAACGGGACAGAGCCATTCGTGACTCTTACATCTTGATCCGTGGTCCCGGGGGGTAATGGGACAGAACCACTCTTGGTTCATATATTCCTGATCCGTGGTCCCGGGGGGTAACGGGACATATCCTTTGAGTTACATGGAAGATTATATTAATTGATTCCAAACAAACTTTAGAGTAGACAACCCAGTAGCACAGTTTAGATTGATCACTGCACGTCACATACACTGATACACTTCACTGTTATACATCCCTGTTGACTTGTTACTATTTATGATTCATGCCTGCATATCTCGTGTATCCTGTTCATTTATTATTGCTTGATGTTATGACGCGCTGACGTCTGGGTTTTGCATGGCCCAGATCCTCTACCTTTGTTGCAGACTGATCAGGAGTTTTGCCGCTGTTAGATCGAGCGGTAGGGATCATGTCGGTATCCGGTCTTACTTTCCAGGTGTTTATTTGATCTTTTGCTTCCGCATACTATAGCATTTCTTGACTCTTTTACTCTGGCTTATGGACATGTATTAGATAGTTAGTTTACTTTCCTGTTCTTGATATCTCTACATCCGTAATGTGACTGTGGAAGGATTTTTCCTAACCACAGGTAGCATGGTTGGCTATGCCACATGCCTATTTTAGCGTACTCTGGGAAGCGGGGCGTGACAAAGGGTCGGCATTGAGCCGCTTGTAGGTCGGCATTGAGCCGCTTGTAGGGCAGCATTGGAGATTGTGATGGCTTAAGAACATGTTTAGATCTCTGTAGCTTAAGGCTTTTGAACCCTGTGAGCCGTGAGGGTCTCAAAGTGGAATTCTCCTTACGAATCGTGAGGATTTCGTAAGTGTGTTTTCTCCTTAGGAATCGTGGGGATCCCTAAGTGTGTTGCTCCCTTTTGAGTCGTAAGGATCTCACGCAGGTGGTTTCTCCTTACAGGGTCGAGAGGACCTTGCAAGTGTTTTTTAACGAGATTGCGCCCTTTCGGGTTTTCACAAAACTCGCCGGTAGTCCCACTGTTTTTACTCACGGAGCCCTTTCGGGTTTTCATCCGTGCCCATTTCGCTTATGGACGTACCGTTTTTTTTGTTGTTTTTTTTACACCATGTCAGCCTGGGGACGCCGCGGGTTTGTATTAGTTTAATGACGTTTCAGTCAGTTGCAAGTTTTAGGACATTGCGGTCCATCGTTAGTTTAGGGACGTTTCGGTCCGCTGTAGCTTTGAGGCGAAGTTTCACCGGATGCTTTATGAACAAGTAGGTTTCTCCTTGATAGACCTTGTCACACAATCCAAGGGTTTTGGCAATGCTCCTGCCCACAGCCCCTCTACGTTATCTCCTAACGCCGAGTGAGCTACTTTGTTAATTAACGACAAATGAGCGATCATGTGGCAACTTGCCACATAATCTTCGGATTCTTCTGACAAGTCGTCTCCCTCATCATTGTCGTTATTTTCATTCTCAAGGATGTGACTGAGGAACTCTTGAAGCGTGACTGGGGTTCGCGCCCTCTGGTTGTATTCTTTCAGCGCATCAATATGCTTTTGCAGATCCGTGCGCTTGTCGTTAGACAGCTCGGGCTTTTTGGTCTTCTTCTTTTTCTTCGAAGACTGTGACGGCTGTTCCTGGGTGTTTTGCCCATTGCTAGTAATTCCCGATGTTGGGCGTGGTTTCAGCATCCCGTCGATGATCTCCGGCTCTTGCAGGCTTTTCCACCTGATCGCCGGACATGTTTGAAGATCTTTCAGCATTTGTTTAGTTTTTTTCGAAAGAACAACTTCCCATGGAGCTTCCTTTATGAATGAGCACGATGCCCCGGCATGTCCATCTTTTTCGGAGCATATGGTTGTGGCGGATTTGCCTTCCAGTTTTCGGACAGCGCGAACTTGCCCTGTTGATACTGGTCTTCAACCCAATTTTTGAAGACGTAGCAGTCTTCGATCGGATGGCCCAATACTCGGTGGTAGGGGCAGTAATTAGGATCGTTGACGTCGTTCGGTTGTGGTGGGTATCTCGACTCCGGTAGAGTAATGAGCCCATTGCGCACTGCCAGTTCAAACAGTTTCCTTGTTTTATCCTGGGGAAATGAGTAAGGACGTCTCAACTTCTCATCGAGGGACTGCCGCTTGTTGCTTTGGCGAACAACCCGTCTCGGGCCACTCGGTTGTTGTCGAGCGTTGGCGATGAAGGTTGCTTTCCCTTTGCCCTTTTCATTCCAAGGCTCCGTCTTTGAAGAGGAAGGCCTATGGCCCATCTGGTCAATTTGAGCCAGCATGTCAATCAAGGCATGAAAGGTGGTCGGCTTGAAGAACATCATGAATTGGGATATGGTCGCTTGAGGGTCAAGAGTACCCACGAACATGCCTACCGCAGGCGCTTCTTCGATGCGTTGCTCGCACTTCGACCATAGATTCCGCCATCGTATTGCATACTGGCCCCATGTTTCGCCATGCTTCACTCTGGCATTGATCAATGCCGTGATTTGGGTACGTTCACTAGCACTCGCAAAACGTTGGGTGAACAGTAATTCCATCTCTGTAAAAGTTTTGACGGAGTCGTTGGGCAGCTCTGAATACCACTCAAACGTCGTCTCTGCTAAGCTGCCGACGAATTGGCGAAGCAGTAACTTATCATCCCCTCCGGAATTGCCACACAAGGCTCTGAATTGAGCGACATGCTGATGCGGATTTCCCGTCCCCTTATAAATATAGAATTTGGGGATCGTGTATACCGGGGGGTACTTTATTTGGTCATACCAACCCGGATAGGGTCGTCCAGTCTTAACAATCTGACCGGCCTCCTCGTTCGCTTGGTGAGCTCGTATCTATTGAGCGATGTAATCATCCAGGGCGGCTTTTGAGATGGTCTCCTCTTTGGCTGCTGAACAAGCCGGAACAGGGTTTGACGTCTCCACTCAGTCGTCTTCGAGGATAATCGGAGGATCTTCAGCTAGAGGGTCCGGCTGGATCATCATGCCCAACATATCTTGGAATAGAAGGGCCATTTGTTTTATATTGGCTGCTTGTTCCGCGGCCTCTTTGTCCTTCTTCTCAAGCATTCTCCGAAGGAATTCAGCATCGGTTTCCTGCTCACGGCGCTGCTCCGAGGATGTCTCCGGGCTTGCTTTTGGTCCTGTAAGTGCGGCCATGGCTGTTAGCATCTCTTGGAGCTTTTGTTGTTGTTGCTCCCGAGCCTTAGTCACTGATCGCGTAAGCGGTCGATGACCTGTGGAGATACGGCTATCCTCTTTTCCGGATGCCATATAGACGGTATGCACCACCATGCCCCCAGACTTAGGGCGTTTAGGTTCAGTGCCCTTATGATTTGCCAAAGACGCAGGGATCTTCTCCGACCTCCTTCTTTTGTGGACGGTCGAAGCTGAGGGGGCCGTTGCAACGGGCACCCAGGTAGATGACGCCTTTTGTGGCTTGAAAGGATTGTCCTCTTCTCGCCGCGCTTTCATCTTTTTCTGTTGGCGGGGATGGTCTTGATCAATCATGGAGTCTTGGACCTGTCGCCAGACCTTGTAAATTTTGTAGGACAGCCGCTGAGGGGGCTGCTCCGGCTTTTTCTCTGTAGCATTCTCTACAGGTGGAGGAGATCTCTTCTGCATGGCAGTCGGAGAGTTTTTGCGCACCCTCCTTAGCGGTTCAAAGTTGTTCCCGGTTGGAACAGCAGCATCAACTTCCACCATTGGAGCCGGCGGAGTCAGTCCAGAAGGGGAATTGCCCCCAGCTTTCTTCACTCGACGCCAGTGGGGACGTCGAGCATGTCGTGCGGCCGGGATCACCTCCGCTGTTGGATCAACTTTTCCGTGCCCCCTGTTCTGATGAGAGTCTGCTGTTGGCGCCAGCCTGTCACAGACAGATGCCTGCTGAGAGGGGGTAGTCAGTCTTGCGAAGGCCAACTTTCGAACAGGGGAAATAGCCCTCATGACTTCACGTGGAGTCGGAGCTGAAACGGCCGGTCTTGTGAAAACCGACCCCTTAGCAGGAGAAGCCGCCTTGGGGACTTTAGGAGTAGGAATGGCTATCCGTTTTGGGATGACCTCTTCAGGAATTGCGGGCTTCTTCACGGGTCCGTTGGAGCTTTGGCCCAGTCTGGCGAAGATCGAGGCGCTGGAGCTGGACGACCCGTTGAGAGCGGGCCGCAGTAGTTGTAAGCTGATCAAAGACCGACTTCTTGGGAGCTTCTTGTGTTGGTATAGGAGCGCTGAAGCTCGTTGGCGGGAGCATGGTCCCGAAAAACAATCCAGTGGTGGCCTGAGTGACCTGTTCCACTGGCATAGCGAAGATGGAGGCCACTTGGGGCCCGTAAGTCACTCCTCCGGACGGGACGGAGCAAGAGTTACAGTTGCAGTTAGTGCAGTTTGAAGCCATTGATCTTCTGTTTTCTGCACGGAGCAAGACACCAAATCTTAGTACCTCAAATCCACATACAACCATAGCAAACCACGATTCGTTCACGAACACGACACACGAAGTGTGGAGTGGAAAGAGGAAGAGGTCCCACCGGGCATGCCAGAATCTGTTCCCCTCCGAAACGCGGAGACGCGATAAACGTCTTGCCTGAATTTTGGGGCAGATGCTAATTGGTGCTATCCGTCCACCTCTCCGAAGATGCCAAGTTGATTTATGGCACCATGTATCGAAGGTTTAAACGAATGCGGCCGATGTAGCAGACTTCGTCAGATTCCTCCTCGTTTGAGGGGGTTTTGATTGTGGGGACGCTCTTCCCTGCAGGCGCAAGCCCCTGCAGTTAATTACGCTACCGCATCGCAGTAACAACTTTCTCCTTCTCCATATGGTCACTTCGTGTCGTGGGTGTTTGTTTTGTGTTTGGTTGCCCGTGGGTTGTATACGGAGACTAATTTATGTTGTCGCCCGTAGGGCGTGGACTAGTCCAAATCCGTATCTTTCTTAGATTTGGGTTTGGGGGGTTGGGTGTAAGGATACGTTAGTCTCATTTGGGACTAAGATCAACTTAAACGTTAGTTAAGGATACGTTAGTCTCCTTTTAGACTAAAATCAACTTAACGGGATCGTTTAGATCCAACAAAAGAGCAATTGGACTCTATTGTTTAGTTTAGAGACATTGCGGTCGATAAGTTTAAAGACATTACGGTCCAATTTTAGTTTAAGAACATCTCGGTCCATTGTTAGTTTAAAGACATCGCGGTCGAGGTTAATGACATTATAGTCCGTGAGTTTAAAGACCCTACAGTCAAATGTTAGTTTAAAGACATCACGGTCGAGATTAAGGACATCATAGTCCATGAGTTTAAGGACCCCACAGTCCAATGTTAGTTTAAAGACATCACGGTCGAGGTTAAGGACATCATAGTCCGTGAGTTTAAAGGCCCCACAGTCAAATGTTAGTTTAAAGACATCACGGTCGAGGTTAAGGACATCGTAGTCCATGAGTTTAAGGACCCCACAGTCCAATGTTAGTTTAAAGATATCACGGTCGAGGTTAATGACATCATAGTCCATGAGTTTAAGGACCCCACAGTCAAATGTTAGTTTAAAGACATCACGGTCGAGGTTAAGAACATCATAGTCCATGAGTTTAAGGACCCCACAGTCCAATGTTAGTTTAAAGACATCACGGTCAAGGTTAAGGACATCATAGTCCGTGAGTTTAAAGACCCCACAGTCCAATGTTAGTTTAAAAACATCACGGTCGAGGTTAAGGACATCATAGTCCATGAGTTTAAGGACCCCACAGTCCAATGTTAGTTTAAAGACATCACGGTCGAGATTAAGGACATCGTAGTCCGTGAGTTTAAGGACCCCACAGTCCAATGTTAGTTTAAAGACATCATGGTCGAGGTTAAGGACATCATAATCCATGAGTTTAAGGACCCCACAGTCCGTAGTTTAGAGACGTCATAGTCTGTGAAATGTGTGGTTGTCGGGACCCGTCACCTCTTTGAAGACGTTGAGGGATTACAACGACAAATATCAAAGTAGTGAAGAGATGTACCCTTAAACCAAGGTTGATTGGGGATCTGTAGTCCAATTTGGAGCTAAGATCAATTAATTAGATTATGAGCTCATTGGCTCAGTTAAATCTGAATTGAGGACTTATGGCCAATTTGGGCTAAGTCCAATTAGATTAGAAATATTGGCTCTTTGTTGGACCATTACACACTTGTCTGGGTTCAAACCCACATTATTTAGCAATGCTAAACCAGAGTTTGAAGGCTCTGATAACATTTTTGTCTTTGACTGAGCATTAAACATTGTGGCTATGAGTTTTACTCAACTTTGAGATTTAGTCAAAGGGGAGGTTTTTGCCTTGGAAACTTAGCCAATTTGGCTTTAAAAAATAGTGTTAAACACTAAAAGACAATCTGTGTTAAACACTGGAAATGAAATGCTCAAAGTAGTGTTGAACACTAGAAGACAACAGTGTTAAACACTGGAAATGAAACGTTCAAATTAGTGTTAAATACTAGAGAGGAAGGAGTCACGTGGGGACACGTGAGGGCACCCAAATGTGGGGCCAGATCTCTTTTACTTTGTTCTCAGAACGGCAAATAAGTGTTAAACACTTTTAATTTTCATGGCCATCACGTGTGGACACGTGATGGGTACTTATGCCCTGATTTATTAGAACGCTTATTAAAGGTCACGTGGGGACACGTGAGAGCGCCCAAAGCCAGCGTTGCCTTTGCTTTTATTCTCTTTGTTTTGGATGTCACGTGGGAGCATGTGAGGCATTGCCTCAGGGTTAATTCCTTCCTATTTTGGAGGATCTTTTCAGGGGTCACGTGGGGACACGTGACCTTAGTTCTTTACATGCATGAAGATCTTTCAAGTCTTTTTATTTTTTAAGAATTAAATTCTCTGTAGGGTTAAACCCTAATTATGTTTTAGAGGAATTAAATTCCCATGTATGTGAAAGAATTAAATTCTTATATAGGGTTAAACCCTAGTTCTGTCTTGGAGGAATTAAATTCCTATAATTTTGGGAGAATTAAATTCTTATATAGGGTTAAACCCTAGTTTTATCTTGAAGGAATTAGATTCCTGTGAGTTTGGGAGAATTGAATTCTCATATAGGGTTAAACCCTAGTTTTATCTTGGAGGAATTAAATTCCTGTGAATTTGGGAGAATTAAATTCTCTAAACTCAATTCTCCCTCTAAGTTTTGGATCTGCATGGCAGAATCTCCCCGATGAGAATTAAATTCTCAACCTGTGGGGAGATTTGCTTCTGCAGATCTTCAACCAGAGGAAGAACTAAGTTCTTTTGCAAAAGAGTTAAATTCTTAGATTGAGAATTAAATTCTCTTTTTTGATTTATGAAGCTTTGATCATTTTCCCCTTTCTCACCTAGGGTTTCTTTTCTTGAGAATTAAATTCTCCTTTCTTTTCTCTCTACTATTTCAAGATCCCAAAATTCTATATCCCCCTCTTCTCTTCTTGGCTCCTATTTATAGGAGAAGGAAAAGAATCAATTTGTTTAGTAAATCTTTCATTGAAATATTTTTTTTTAACCAACATGATCTTTTAGATCACTTAGTGAATTTTATTCACCATTGGATTTTTAATCCAGAAGATATTCTGTTTGTTATTTTTGGTGAAATTTAGGGAGATCTTTCCTTGTATAAAATCTTTCCATAAATTGGTGATTTTTAATCACCCTTGGATTTTTAATCCAACGGTGCTCCACTTTACAGAGCATAATCCTTTTGTTTGGAAAGATTTAAAGAAATACTTTCCCAGTTAGGGTCTTTGATTTTCCTAAATTAGAATTTAATTCTATTAACTCATTGATCTTTAGGAACCTATCACGTGTTGGCACGTGACCCCCTGATTAAGCATTTGACCAGAATTTAATTCTGTTGTGTTAAAGAACTCAGGAATTATCACGTGTCAGCACGTGACCCTTGGTCACGTGTTGGCACGTGATGCCCCATTGGGGGTTTTCCTTGTTATTTTATTATACGTTTAATTCTTTTCAGTAGGTTTAAAGGCCCATCACGTGTTGACACGTGACCCCACTGATTAATTATTTCCAATTATTTATTTTATTCAGTACTTCAAGGCTTTGCCTGTAAATGGTCACGTGTCTGCACGTGATGCCCGGTCACGTGTGGGCACGTGATACCTCATAACTTTTGATCCCGAATGAATTATGAGGCCCAAAATATATCAAATCGAAGTCCTTTTCGAGACGCTTTCGATACCATCAGGATTTAGCTGTTTCTCATTCGGGTGTCTATCAAAATGCAGCCCGGAAAATACTGGTTCGCATTTTTCTTAAGCGTATCGCTGCCATTTGATACCCTGGGCTCTTTTGCGCAGAATTTTTTGGCAGGAACATGGTGTTGTTTGGGGAATCCATTACCTTGAAAGAAAAATTTGGGTTAGGACAGATTCAAAGTATATGAAATTATAAAATTCAAGGAATATGAATTGTAAAGAATGTTTTCAGTTGCTGGTTCATGTGTTATATTGCTTAGGTTGTCCACGCAGTGCTGACCTGCATGGTAGGGTTCTATACAGCTCTGACCTGCATGGTCCACCAACAAAACCTGTCACGTCCTACTTCCCGGTGTATGGGGAAAGGAACGCGACTGGCCCACTACGTATTTACTCTGAAGTAAACACGCTAAGCGTATCTAAGCAATATAAGTAAAATACACAAGAGACAAGATATAAAAGAACAACAACTTTATTTATTAACATTCTTTTCACAATACATCTGAAAAGTAAATACATGAAATGGAAAGCAGTGCTTAAATAGTGGCATAACAAAAATGGAACTACTGAAATGAAATGTACAAGTGAAACTAAAGCTCGGGATCTTCAGCAAACTGATCCAAGTCCTCGTTGCTGGGCTCGATCTCCAGTGAGTCCGAAACACCTGACGACATTCCAAAGAAGAAGAAAGAGAATGCCGTCAGCGAACAAATCGCTCGGTAAGTCCCAAAGATGAGGGAGAGGTAGAATAGACAGAGAGATAGTATAGTTTTATAATGTTTTATTATAAGGTTAGCGCAGTTGTTTGTAACTTGGTACAGAAAATGTCAGTGTATACGAGAGGAGTCCCACTTACACCGGAGACTTTGGTAACCCGTAGTACAAGGCTCCATCGATAATACCACAGAACAACGGCATGGATGTAATTACGTCTTAAGTGAGCACCTCGTGCCACCTTTAACATGTTCCGTACCAGTCTACCCCTTTATAAACCCCGCGATATCTTGTTTGTATTGTTGTATTATTTGTATTGTATATTGAATATAGACGGATGACTTACCGAAACCATGATATCAGTAATGGAACGGATATAATGGATGATCATGTAAATGGAATATATCCATGGTTCAGTTCAGTCAATATAGATTGATTAGATTGAATAGCCGGATTCATAGATCCATGTTGTATTGTAGTTTGATATTTGAATCATATTCAAGTCAGATTGATTATATTGAGACTCGGTCTGAGTCAGACAATTAGAAAAGATATTGAAGTCCTGAATTATGTTTTGGTGCTATCGATAACTGCTGCACATGGACGGCAGGATTTGTGTCTTTTTCAAAGACAATTACCGTGTTGATAACACCGTTTGTTAAGTTGTATACCTTAAATAGGCAAGCACCCATATATCCGGCTCGCTGAGGCTCAAGAGACCGGTCCCGCTTAAACTTATGTTTACTATGGTCCTTATTGTAATTTAGTATAACTTGAGGGGTTTTTATGTAAAATTGTTTTGTTATACTTTCAAAATATACCTTAAGTATTTAATTATCGGTTTTAGAATTTTCTTAGATATTTCTTTTATTCAATGTGAAATTTCTAGTGAATAAAACCTAATTTCATAATATATGGTATTTATTTGTAATATTGGAATTGTATGGTATTTTCTTGTAAATGAGATATTTTTCTTGAATTTTGGAAATGTGGAATATTATAAATATTAAAAATAGATATTTTGATATTAATTATATACATATATATATATATATTTATTAAAAATATAAGTTTTATTGATAATAGAAATCACATTTTCTAAGAAAAATTGAATTAAAAATCTTTCGAGATCGTATGCTCCTTGCGGAGGTCTGCATCTCATTCTACTAGGCCTGAGGATGTGCGATAATCCGCACCATACCGAATGGGTTCCCCAAAATGGGTTGTAGAGGCGCAATTGCAAAGATTTGTTAAATACATTTCTTATAGAAAAATGTTTTATAAGTTGAAACTAGTTATATGTAAAGTCGTATTTTTCCAAATCTATGTTCCAAAATTCCATCGTGCTATGTTAGATATGTGTGTTGTGAGGAGGTAGGTCATTACCTCTTGAGTTATCTGAAGGTATAAATGTATTATATAGTTTATGTCGGAAACTAAAGTTTGTGGTATTTTAATGTAAAATTGCGATAAAAGATGCATATAACAATATTTTGTGATGAAACTTGTTAAATATGTTTATTAATAATTAATGAACAATATATGATGATATGAAGGTATCTTGATTAAGAAAAATTATAGTTTTTAAAGAAAACCGAATCGGAAATCGGACTAACTCTGCTTCCGTCGGGTTTTAGTTTTGAATGGTTTTAGAATAGAGAAAGAAGGAGAAGTAGGGACTTACTGGATGATTGGTTAGAGGAGAGAAAGAGGAAGAGGTGGGAGTTGCCGGTGCGTCGTTTCGTCG
The DNA here is from genome assembly GCA_030015575.1 of Agapanthus africanus. Classification (NCBI taxonomy): domain Eukaryota; kingdom Viridiplantae; phylum Streptophyta; class Magnoliopsida; order Asparagales; family Amaryllidaceae; genus Agapanthus; species Agapanthus africanus. The sequence goes on along the minus strand of CM057342.1, from coordinate 58,281,788 downwards.
TCGGAAACTCCTTGAGTTTTCGTCGGAAGTTCGTCGGGGCTTCTCCCATTGCTAACTCCACTTGCACACAAAAGGATCTTGGAATTTTCTTGAGAGTTTTTGTAGGAAATTTCAGTGTGAAGGGGTAAAAAATAGAGTGGTATTTATAGGAAAAATTTAGGGTTTGGGTGTGATAAAAATGCATTTAAATTTGCATTAAAATAGAATTTAAAAGGTTGTATTATTCTCTGTAAATGTACAGATTAAATATGCAATACTGGGGTTGAGGGGGTAGTTCAAGAGTCGCTAGGGTTAAGAAAAAATAGGGTTTGGGCTCACTAAAACCGGCGGCGCCGGCCTAACCTTGCCTCTCGCCGGTCGGAACCGAGGTATGGGGCATCGGATTCTCGCCACGTGTCCCTGACGCTTGGCCTAGTCTCGTGCACATGTTTGTTTAAGCTGTGACTCTTGGTTTTATGGGTTGTGTGTAGGGTGTTTTTTGTCACCCCATTGAGATGGGAATACGCGCACGCTTGTCAGGCGCATTACAGATTCCCCCTGCCTATGGTAGGCTGGGGTTTATTGATTGTGGGGATCCGAATCTCCGGCAGCCGCGGACTAAGCTGTCGTTAATTACCCCTCGTATTTGGAGCGAAAGAACCTCCGATTGACGGGTTAAACTGGTCATGCAAACTCAATGTGCAGTGTTGTGTTTTGAATGAGTTTTGGATATATCGGGGGCCCCGTAGGGTCTTTACGGGGGTCCTGTCACCCGGACAGCGGGCTGGGGGTCAAGGGGGCTAGCAACCCCCTTACTGGGTGCGGGACAGCGTCCCGTTAGAAATTTTTTCTAACAGAGAACAGTGTTGTAGAGTATGTGTGTGTGTGTATATACATACATATATGTATATATATATATCGAAAAAGGGAAAGAGCATCCAAAGGATGCGTGGGGGCCAGCGCCTCGCGTGCATGGCACGCAGGCGCTGGGCGCTAGGCGCTGGCACTCTGGGCGCTGGGCGCCTCACGTGCTCGGCACTTAGGCGCTAGCACTCTGGGCGCTGGGCGCACCACGTGCTCGGCACGTGGGCGCGAGCGCGCTGGGCGCTGGGCGCACCGTGTGGGCGCCAGCGCTCTGGGTACTGGGCGCACCATGTGCTCGGCACGTGGGCGCGAGCGCGCTTGGCGCACCACATAGGCACCAGCGCTCTGGGCGCTGGGCGCACCACGTGCTCGGCACGTGGGCGCCTGCGCTCTGAGTGCTGGGCGCACCACGTGCTCATCACGTGGGCGCCTGCGCTCTGGGCGCTGGGTCAGAAAGGGGACTTTGTCCCTGAACTGGGAGCTGTGCTCTTGATTTGACCCTTGGAGTTAAACTCCTAAAAAGTTTAGAAATGATCAAAAGGGGGCTGCTTTGTTTCTCCCTTTGGCTCTGGATCTTCCCAAAATGGGATTTTTGGAGATGGGTCTCCTCCTTCTTCCTCTGTTGGCCGGATTTTGAAGAACAAGAAGTATGAGATTTTAAAAATCTCTTATTTCTGAGATCTGATGGGAGATCTGAGTTCCCCTTTGTGGGTTTTGTAGTGAAAAACTATTTAGTTTTGGGAAAGGAAGAGTAAAACTCTTGATTTAATTGAAAAAGGGGAAGAAGGTTTTGAACCTTGAGGAAGGAGAAAGAGGCACAAAGAACCCTAGATTTTTGAGGGAATGAAAAGTCTATCCTTTATTCATCATCATGTTGCCTTATATAGCCTTACATATTTACATATAGCCCCTTAAGCTTTACAAAATGTCATTTTGCCCATCCCATGGCTCATGTGCCATTTCTTTTTGCACATAAGCCATGGGTTTTATAAAAAATTGGTTTTATGCCCATTCATGCATAAAAAAATTTACATAAAAATTATTTATTACATGATTTCATTTTGGCATGGGGGTGGCTGGCCGCGGGGCTCGACCTGGGCTTTCTCCCACTTGGGCATGAGCCTACTTGACCTGGGCATGGGCCCACTTGACCTGGGCTTGGGTCCACCTGGCTTGGGATTGACCTTGACTTTGACTTGGTCAACCAGGGTGCAAATTTTGACCCCAACATTGTGCACGCGTAGACTCTTGGGTTTCTAAAAGATTAAAAGAATTTTAAAATAAAAAAAATATATAGCTGATGGGATTTGAACTCTGGTGCTATGGTTCAGCAGTGCAAGGTCTTACCAATAAGCTACAAGCTCCTTCTTGCTGTTCAAAAGCAAATTAAATTTATAACTTGTGCTCAGGCTCAAATACTCCTTTCTGTATTTTTGAAAAAAATTGTACAGAAAGATTAGGGTTGTTACACTCATCGACCGACCTATAAAACCGATCATAAGCGTCTCCGCCACAGCTCCGCGAATCTCGCCTGACGCGAGATATCCGCTACCCACGATCCCACGTTCCACGCCATCTCGTTCCCCCATTAACGAGCGCATCTCGTCATTTATGGGAAATCCCGCCTTTCACGCAAGCGTAACGCCAAGGGCGTAACGGCCGACGTGAATCTTGCGCCCGCCAGCCCACGACTGCCACTATATAAATCCCTCTCACAGATGAATCAGGTAATGCAATTTTCACCCCAATAGGCCGCTATTCTGCCCATTTAGCCCGTCTAACTTGATCGTCGGAGGGTTCTCGGTGGCACAACCATCCCGGGACTTCTTTGTAGGTAGCTCGGCTTCATCCACTTCAAACCCATTGAGATCCACACGCGCCAAGGGGAAACCCTCTGATCCAATCTCAGCCGCTCGTCATCACTCATTGCGGATCAACGGAAGGTAACATCTGAAGGAGATCCAGAGCTCCATCAGTGATGATTGGGGTTAGGGTTAATTAGGTAAAATAGGATTGGTGATGATTAAGGTTAGAGTTAGGGTTAATTAGATTAATTAGATTTAATTTTGGTTTGGGTTATGATTAATTTGGGTTAAGGTTTGAGTGATGATTAGGGTTAGGGTTAATTAAGTAAAATAGGGTTAATTTGGCTTAGGGTGTTGATTAGGGTTAATTTGGTTTAATTAGGTTAATTTGGGTTAGAGTTTGGGTGATGACTATGGTTAATTTTGGGTTAATTAGGGATAATTTGAGTTAGGGTGACGATTATGGTTAATTTGGATTGATTAGGTTAATTTGGGTTAATTAAGGTTAGGATTTAGGGTGCACTAGTTCTTTCAGTAGGATACTCGATGATAATATAAACGTAAAATTTTATCGTAAACGTAAGAAAACTTTATCCTAAACTAAAAACTTCAAACCCTTAAAATTGAAACGTAAATGTAAAACATATTCAAGTTAAATGTTCAAGTTAAAACCAATATTGATACTCGATAATAATATGAAACTTTTATATTCCTATCGATAGTCATATATGAAAATCAAAGCGCAACTTAGTCCCCGTCTATCGGTTAACATACGTTCGATATTCGTCGTAATATAGAACTATACGAAGGTTGTTAAATATCGGACGGTATCGTTCAGTGCTAACAACCGTCGTGTAGTCTATGTGACGAGAAGATTCAATTGTATGATAATCGATAGATTTGTTCAGTTTGGACAAGTTAGGAATGTATAAAGCAAACACCTGCATCCACTTGTGTTTTCATTCGTTTCGAGTTATTTCGTCGGTACTTTTCCACTGGTTCTCCGTGTATAAAGATAGATTAGATATTCATTTCAACGTTGTTTCACAGCATTAAAATGATTATTTATTCTATTAAAGTGTACTCGGAGAATATCGGGGAGGTGCTGCCAAAATTTACTCGAAACGGATGAAAGCACAAGCGAATGGGTGTCTGCTCTATACATTCTTGATGGGATAGAAGCCTTACCCCCGACAACCGAAACACACATATACAACACGAATACACAACAAACGCACACACAAAGCACATACACACTAACAACCCTACACCTAAGCGAAATCATAAATTGAAACACATATACATAGAATACAAATTATACTTGGGTATCTTCAAATCTAACTGTTAATCGATAATTTATTCTTTTCAACGACAAACTTGCATCTACGGATTTTCTTCCTTGCCAATAACCATCTCGTTTTTAGATTTCTCAATATAGTCACCATAACTTACAATTTATATATTATACAATCTAACTTAGCCCATGAGTACATCAGAGTTAAGGACTGGATGTATGTGGATTGGCAACAACGCATACAATCTAAGTTTGTCGCAGGAGTTGCTGCTTTCATTGAATTTGCACGCGCACATAATCAGATCGTGTTAGAGAAGATTCTCTGTCCGTGCGATAGATGTGGGAATAAGTTTTGGCAGAAGGTAGAAATCGTAGAGCTTCACATCGTTAAACATGGTTTTACTAGACTTTATACAACTTGGCTATATCACGGGAAAGGATAAGAAAAAGACGGTAATGCGGTAGAAGAAGAAGGAAAAGACGGTAATGCGGTGGAAGAAGAAGAAGACGATAACTTCTCTCCAGGAGAAGAAATGGATGATATGGTAGAGGCTGCCCTCGGTGATAGTATTCCTACCAAAGATGACATTCCTTCCGGTCAAAAACCACGTGCGGATAAGTATGAAAAGTTCATGAATGATGCTGGAAGACCAATTTATAAGAATGCAAAGTATTTCACCCTATCATGGTTTGTCCAACTTTTCCAGATTAAATGCCTAAATGGATGGAGCAACAAGTCATTCACGATACTTCTGAAGTTCTTGAAAGATTCTATGCCCCGGGAAATAACGTGCCCAACAGCTGGTACAAAACCCAGAAGATGATGTCTGATTTGAGTCTAAACTGTGAGAAGATTCATGCATATTCCAAAAATTGCGTGTTGTACCAAAAAGAGAATTCAGATTTGAAAGAGTGTCCAACATGTGGAGAGCCCAGTTATAAACCGAAAGAATCTGATAAGAAGCTCGATATACCTGTCAAGATAGCACGATACTTTCCCATAACATAGAGCCTGCAGAGACTATTCATGTGCAAGAAAACAGCCGAGGTAATGATTTGGTATCACCGTGCTGCTCCAAGCGAAGATAGAAAAATGAGTCATTCAAGAGATTCACTGGTATGGAAGGATTTCGATAGGAGGCACCAAATATTCAGTACTGATCCTCAAAATGTCAGGCTCGGACTGGCTAGTGATGGCTTCTGCTCATTCAACTATATGGCTGGAAGTCACAGCACATGGCCCGTTGTAATGATAGTTTATAATCTGTCGTCTTGGTTGGTTATGGATCTATCCTATTTTATAATGCCTCTTCTTATTGACGGACCAAACTCACCGGGAAACAATATCGACGTCTATCTCCGACCTCTGATCGATGAGTTAAAATCTTTATTCATTGATGGTGTAGAGACTTACGATGCAAACACAGATACAACCTTCACAATGCATGTAGCTTTAATGTAGACAATTAATTACTTTCCTGCGTATGGAATGCTATCAGGTTGGTCCATACATGGTCACAAAGCATGCATTTATTGCCATCAAAATACAGCATCGAAATGGTTGAATTTTAGCAGGAACGTTTGTTATTGCGGTCATCGGTGTTTCCTGCCACTAGACCATCCCTACAGGTTAGACGTTGCTCACGTTAATTGTCATCAGGAGTTTCTTGGACTTCCAGCCCTATTATCCAGAAAGGACGTGATTGCTCAGTGGGATGGTTACAATAATGTGACTTTCGGGATAGATCCGGCAAAATAGGTCAAACCACCATACTGGAACAAATTAAGTATTTTCTACGAGCTTTCGTACTGGTCAACAAATTTAGCGTGTCGTTGTCTGAACGTCATGCACATAGAGAAGGAAGTATCCGAGCACGTACTTAACTTGTATCTTTGTAAAAACGGAAAATTGAAAGACAACCTCCGTGCTCGGATGGATCTTCAGGACTGGGAAATTAGAAATGAATTACATCCTAAACCGATAGCGGGTAAACGAGGCAAGTATGTACTTCCCAATGCTGCGTATCATATGTCACAACCGGAGAAGAAAAGGTTCCTGCAGGTGTTGCATGATTTGAAAGTTCGCACAGGTTTATGTTAGTTATGTATATGCCCTAGAGGCCATTGTTGTACATATGATGATATTATAATGGATGCTTGGATATATATAGAGAGGACTTTCTTGCTCGTCATGATAGTATGCTATTTGGTTTTCCTTTATCTTAACATGTTGACTTGTATATGTTTACTGTCTTACTCTCACATGTTGATAAAGCCCTTAGGATCTGTACTCGACTACTGGGACTATGATGAGATCATACTAGTGGGGCCACGGTAGTCGATGAGTACATCCTATAACTGTTCCTAGTCGAGGGTGTGTCGAGACAGGGCATCGATACACCAGAGTAGACTAGCGTATACGCATCTTGACCCATATGATGGGCGATGGATGATCCCACATCCATCGGTGTTTTGACATCAGAGATGGTGTACGGGCGCTCAGTGGAGATTGGGTACACTGGACGGACTCGCCGAGAACTCCCAGATGGTGATATGCCACACGTCAGATGGCAGTTCTCCGATGACACTGGTACAGGGTAGTCTGTAGACCCGAGATCGTCATAGAGTCTTGTGTGATTCCTACTGTGCTTTGATTTCCACCTTACCACGTCTAAGAGGGCGTGCAAAACGGTGGCTTTTGGGTGCAGTCCCGAATCACATGGAGGCAATGAGCGATAGGAGGGGATTCGTCTCTCCCGGTATAGGGAGTTGATGTTGTGCTGTGTTCGATTGGCTATAACTGGAAGTCCCTGGCCAGGGCTGATATAGAGATTTACTGGTAAGTGTTACCAGTAGTTTCTCGACCCGTTATGAGCCACATATCGACACGACTTATCGGTTATTGGGGTCTGACGTATACCACCCCTAGACTAAATATGCGACATATCAGACGAAGAGACCGGACTGTACGGGAGTGTTACTGATTGGATTCATAGGAGAATGTCCAGGCTTGCTTGTTGATCTTCTGATCGCTCAATACATGGGTGGCTGTTACGTTTAGCTGACCGCTTGCAGCTTGTGGGTGTTTGATATGATCATCACCTGCTACCGGCGTATTGACGATTCTTTAGAGTCCTACACAGAGGTTTCTTGACTCAGGAAAAATGGAGTAGGATCACATATGTGATATGTGCAGGACCGAGGATAATGCGATATGAGATACCGTATTATATTCTCGCGAAATTTTGATATGAGCCGGGTCATCGGATCAAGTGTTGATTCGATGAATCGGTACATGATATATTAGTCGGTTATATTCGATATAGCCGGATTGTCGGATCAAGTGTTGATTCGATAATTTAATGTATAATAATATATATGATATATTGCATTACATTATCTAATATTGGCTCGCTTTATTATTTCATTTTCTCACCGGGTAATACATTGATATATGTGCGATATATATTAATTGTATTATTTTCTTTTGTTACAAATAAATAATATATATGTGATATATATTATTGTAACATGATATGATTACTAATGCAACATGTTTAGTGGAGATTAAACAAGGTTAGGATTTGAATTGGGTTAGTTCTTTCATGAACCTTCTAGAAGGTTTCTTTTTGTTTTGAGCTAAGATATTATGGTTGATATTTTCTTATGACTCATTCTTAACCTAACCCAAACCCTTAGCCTTAGTTAATTCTGTACATGGGTTAGCCTTGTCATAGTTAACCATGGTTGCATTATTAATCATATATCATTTCATTATTCATCACAAAAGGTTTTATCCATTATTTCTTCTTCTTCTTCAACCTTGAGCTTTGAGAAAGCTTTCTAGATTTCATTTTGTGATGATTAAGAGTGGGAATTTAATAAGAAAAGAGAGCACAAATACTACTCCATCATTCTCATCTAATCTAGCCAATTAGATTAGGGTGTTCACCTCATTAGAGAGAGAGAGAGATTGAGTTATAGAAACTTCGAGGTAGATCATCGGAGAAAAGGAAGACTACAACCTAGCATGGATCGTTCGAGTTGTGGAGCCTCTCTTGAGTCCGGGAGATCATGGATCGCGGCGAAGAGACTTCTACTCGGAGCTTATGAAGCGAAGGAGCGGACTACAAAGGTTGTAATCCCTTACACTTAGTTGTATATATGTTTACTTGCATGTTAAACCCTAATAATCTAGCAAAGATCCCGGCTTTGGGTTGTTCGGCACGTCTAAATTTTTATTCGGGCATGGTTGATGCCTTATAGACCTTTATAAGAGTGCCTAGGAACCCTACAGTGGTATCAGAGCCTAGCTAGAGCATTAGGCGACGTGTTTACGAAGTTAAAACTCCGATCGAATCCCGATACATCGAACTAGACCCCCTCTCTGGAAATTTTGTAAAAATGTGTTTTTTTTTGCATTAAAAATACTCAAAAAATCAGCAGGGAATTCTAAGAATTACCATGAAACACGAACCCAAAATACCATGAAGTCGCCGCGGAACCGCGGCAGGAACCTGCTTCCCGCGGCGGCTCCACGGCCGAACTTTGGCATTATGGACAAGTGTTTGCGCAGTATTATCCGTAGGTGTTTCTGCATATTTCTGGGTATTTTTAATCTGACTCAAGTGTTGAGTGATCTGGGGATTATTTTGAATTCGTTGATTCGATCGGAAAATTTAATTTCGTTCTGTTTTCCGGATAATTTAGAAACTGTTAAAATGTTCGAACGGATATCATTAACTCACTTTTTCTCGGCACGAAAAACTTTCAAAGGTTGATTTTTTCTTGAGTTTAAATCTTTCGGAAAAACGTGCAAGTAACACGGTGGTCCCTCTAGAAGAACACAAACCTTAACTCGATTATGTGACCGTCTGAACCGCCTCTAAATCTTAGGGTTTGGGGCAGTACGGCGTGCCACATGTGAGGCGTTGGCTTGACCCTTCTACGGCTGGACCATTGGTACTGTGGCATATTCTGGGACTTTTTGAACTCCGCTCAAGTGTTGAGCTATTTAGAAAATCTTGGGTATTTGATTATTCGATCGGAAAGTTTAATATTATCTATTTATCTGAAATATGATACAATATGTGGAATTCATATAGTTAGGCATGAAATGCGAAGTATGTGATATTTCAGATTTACGATGTCTAAAATGATTGTGGATTCCAAATGTTGTAGTTTTACACTTTCTTTTCTGTGACCGTAAGCGTAGTATGTGGGGTATCGCCGGCTTCGTTGCTATACATCAACGACAATCGGGATACGCATACTTGCTTACGTTGATGATATGAGATATTATGTGTTGCTGTGATATGTTGTATTGGATCGTCGTGTTCTGAATAGCCGGGGGTTTTATGTGAGATGAGGGTTTTTATTTTCATATATGTAAAATTCATTTGTATGTATTATTCTTTTATTGGGGCACTTCCGGGATGAGGTTGATGTCACCGGTGTATATTATTTACTTTTCCGCATTAGGTAGGCCCAAGGAGGGGAGCACAAGTAACCGGGTTCTAGGGTCTAGTGGGAGACCATCTCGAGGAGTCGAGACCGGGTCTCCTAACCCTAGAATTGGCAGTGTTGCTTGCCTCTCTCGTAGGGGTCTAGGGATGTGGGTTTGGCTATTCATCGCGACCGTGGAATCTATGTATTATACAGGCTCGTATTAAAAACACGGATAACCTAGTATATCCAATATTTCATATATGTTCTTCTGCTGCAATGTTCTGTGATGAGATCATATTACTGCCTGAGACGAATGCTTATACTATATATATATGCTGATATATAAATATTACTGCTTTCGTTTCTTCTGTGATGCTTAGGAAGCATAAGCTGATGGGAAATATTAATGAGATTAATAAAAGAAAAGAAACCTAAAAGATGTTGTAGAATCAAAACTTTATAAAAAGGGTAGCTACAGTTTTGCTTTGCATAGCGGTATATATGATATACCCTGCACCTTATTCGATGAGGAAAGAGCCGAGATCCCTTCACCGGGAGTGACCTCTTTAGCGAAACTGGCAGATGCTACAAACTCGCGGTTTAGTTTTTGACAACCTATATAGTTCTTGCTTTGCACAGCGGTATATATGATATATCCTGCACCTTATTCGATGGGGAAAGAGCCAAGATCCCTTCACCGGGAGTGACCTCTTTAGCGAAACTAGAAAAGCCTCAAAAACACTCCTTTTTCAAAAATCACTTGATTCTACGACGATATCAAGTTCATTACGCTCATGGTTTTCTTAAAAACCTGCGTAGCCCTCCGTCATTTCAGATAGAGACTAGTTAGTATTCGTGCTACGTTTGTTGACTATGTTAAGGCGTAGTGTGCGGTAGCTAATTAGTACTTATCTACTAAAACATGAGATGTGATTGGATTAGGGTAGTTGTACGACTTTGTTGACTATGTTAAGGGTCGTACAGGTGGGTTTAATTCAATCGGGAAATGACGAGTTGAACTTGGCTAGCAATTATGATTTGTTGACTATGTTAAGGTCATAAGTTGCTAGGGGCAAAATATTATCGGGAATTTCAAGTGTTGAAATTTGCAATGAGATTGCATACCTCCTATGAGATAGTTGGATCGCGATACCCACTGCGAGTAAGAGTTACTCCTGGGAGAATTTTATACAGGACAATTAGCCGATCAAGTAGGTGTCTAGAAAGGTGTTAACGGGGTTATGCCTCTGGGAAAACGAGGTTTATTTTAATTAGGTCCGTGCGAAAGCACGGGGAACCTCCCTCAAGTACCGACACTGATCTGGCTGAAAGATTGACGAAATTATAGGGTGTAATTAATCCCGGCTAATCTTACCTTTTAGGGTTTGAAGGAAGATTTGATGAAAACAGTGGGAGACATCCTGATTAGATAAGATAGTAACCAATCTAATCTTGCAAGAGCATACGCTAAATTGTTTCCTTCTCTCTCTCCAGGTAGCGACCATGTCAGGCCATAATCAAGATAATAATATGGATGTATTGACTGAACCCGCTTATTATACTGAGCAGGGGATCGTTGGTCCCGTTCTTTCTTATAAGAGTTATAAGACTGAACAGGAAACATGAGAATATCTGGATTCTCATACCGTCCAAACGGAGAACATGCATGTTGATGCACCTTCTTCGGGTGTGTTAGTTATTGAGAACTGTTTCTCAGTTCACCCTACGTCCTGGGTATTAGATACCGGATCGGGATCCCATATATGTAAAATGTTACATGGGCTACGTAAAGGTAGAGAACTGGGAAAAGGTGATCATTCCGTTCAAGTAGGGAATGGTGTAAGTATTGCAGCCAAAGCAGTTGGCAAATATCACCTAGTATTACCAAGTAGTAATACACTGATTCTGAATGAGTGTTATTATATACCGAACATGATGTGCAACATTATATCAGTTTCTTTAATAAGTAAAGAAGGATATAATTTTGTAGTACAGGATAATGTTATAAACATATTCCTGAATCAAAAGTTGATTGGATCAGGCTCGTTACATAATGGCATATTCATTCTCAATCAAAATACAGTTCTTAATATACAAAACACACACAAGAGGAAAAGTTCAGAAATGAACGAATCCTTCTTGTGGCATTGTAGACTTGGTCATATCAATGCGACACGACTAGCTAAGTTACATAAGGATGGATATTTGAATCCGTTCAAATTATCATCTTATGATACTTGCCATTCATGTCTCAAAGGCAAAATGACTAAAGCTCCGTTTAGTGGACACGGAGAAAGAGTTACCGAACTCTTAGGACTGGTACATAGTGATGTATGCGGTCCTATGTCTACGCATGCCAGGAACGGTTCTTCCTACTTCATTACATTCACCGACAATCTCTCTAGATACGTACATGTGTTCCTGATGAAACACAAGTCTGAAGCTTTTGAGAAATTCAGAGAATATAAGCACGAAGTAGAGAACCAAACGGGCAAAAGTATTAAAATCCTTCGATCTGATCGAGGAGGAGAATACTTGAGCAATGATTTTCTGGATTATCTAAAAGAGAATGGGATTCTCTCTCAGCTTACTCCTCTTTATACACCACAGCACAACGGTGTATCGGAGCGGAGGAATCGCACCCTATTAGATATGGTGCGCTCTATGATGAGCACTGCTGAGTTGCATATTTCCTTCTGGGGTTATGCGCTTGAGACAGCAGCATACCTATTGAATCAAGTTCCGTCTAAATCTGTACCTACCACACCATATGAGATATGGAGTGGGAAGAGACCAAATTTTAAACGAGTTAAGATATGGGGTTGTCCGGCTTATGTCAAAAGGCAAAATCCGGACAAACTCGAGGCACGATCAGTTCTTTGCAAGTTTGTGGGATATCCTAAGAATTCCTAAGGATAATTTTTCTACCGCGCTGAAGAATAAAAAGTGTTTGTTTCTCAATATGCCACCTTTTTGGAAAAGGAATTTCTTGCAAAAGAAATTAGTGGCAAAGAGGTAGAGCTGGAAGAGGTTCCAGCACCACAAACTACAACTGATGATTTATTGGAGCCAGAGGATTCAGTAGTACCCGACGAACCCCAGCCTCTCCACTGATCTAGCAGGGTTTCTCATCCACCTGAGAGATACTACGGTTTTCTCACTGATGGTGGAAGCGAGGATTGCATCATGGAAGATGATGACCCGACTAGTTTCGAGCAGTCCATCACGAGTGGTGACTCTGTGAAATGGCTGGATGCAATGCGATCTGAGATGGAATCCATGTACACCAACAAAGTATGGACTTTGGAAAATGCTCCTGAAGGGGTAAAACCCATTGGGAGCAAGTGGATCTTTAAAAAGAAAATTGGTGTAGATGGAAAAGTTGAGACTTTCAAAGCTAGACTTGTTGCAAAGGGTTTTCATCAATGACCATGTGTGGATTATGACGAAACCTTTTCTCCAGTGGCTATGCTTAAGTCCATCCGGATCTTACTTGCCATTGCTTCATACCATGACTACGAAATCTGGCAAATGGATGTTAAGACCGCCTTTCTAAACGGTGATTTAGAAGAGTGCGTGTACATGACTCAGCCAGAGGGCTTCGTAGATAGTGGGAGCAGCGGAAAGGTGTGCAAGCTGCTTAAATCCATTTATGGGTTAAAGCAAGCATCGCGGAGTTGGAACATCTGTTTTGATGTTGTAGTCAAAGAGTTTGACTTCATCAAAAATATAGATGAACCTTGTATTTATAAGAAGGTTGCAAAGAGTAAGGTTGTATTCCTCGTATTGTACGTGGATGACATACTCTTGATAGGAAATGATGTTCATATGCTGCAATCAGTCAAGCTCTTCTTATCACAAAGATTCTCAATGAAAGATCTAGGTGATGCCTCCTGCATATTGGGAATTATGATCTATAGAGATAGATCTAAACGGATACTGGGATTGTCCTAATCCAGGTACATTGACACCATACTAAAGAGGTTTAGTATGGAAGAATCCAAGCGTGGGAACCAACCCACGATCTCTGGACCCACTCTCTCCAAAGAGATGTCTTCCAAGACTGATTTGGAGAGAGCTCTCATTCAAGGGATACCCAATGCTTCGGCAGTAGGCTCTATCATGTATGCGATGCTATATACGAGACCCGATGTAGCATACTCACTACGTGTAGTGAGTCGGTATCAAGCAGATCCTGGAGAGAGTCACTGGAAAGCTGTGAAGAACATTCTCAAGTACTTGCGAAGGACTAAAGAGATGTTCTTGGTGTATGGTAACGGAGAACTCCAGGTGGAGTCCTTTACCGATTCGAGCTTCCAAAGTGATAAGGACGACTCTAAGTCGTACTCAGGATTTGTCTTTACCCTCAATGGAGGGGCAGTATGTTGGAAGAGTTCCAAACAGGATACCGTTGCAGACTCGACGATGGAGGCTGAATACATCGCTGCCAACGATGCTGCCAAAGAGGCTGTCTGGATAAAGAAGTTCATTAGTAAACTTGGTGTGGTTCCATCCATTGAGCATCCAATACCTCTGTATTGTGATAACAATGGAGTTGTGGCTTTAGCCAAGGAACCCAGGTCCCATTAAAAGTCCAGACATATTCTGAGGCGGTATCACCTGATCAGGGAGATAGTTGATCGCTGGGAGATCGAGGTCAGGAGAGTAGATACGAAGGACAACACTGCGGATCCACTCACGAAGGCCATTCCCTAGATACTGTTTGAGAGATTATTCGGGATGCTAGGTATGAGATACTACAGCAGCTGGCCTTAGTGCAAGTGGGAGATTGTTAGTTATGTATATGCCCTAGAGGCCATTGTTGTACATATGATGTATTTTATAATGGATGCTTGGATATATATAGAGAGGACTTTCTTGCTCGTCATGATAGTATGCTATTTGGTTTTCCTTTATCTTAACATGTTGACTTGTATATATTTACTGTCTTACTCTCACATGTTGATAAAGCCCTTAGGATCTGTACTCGACTACTGGGACTATGATGAGATCGTACTAGTGGGGCCACGGTAGTCGATGAGTACATCCTATAACTGTTCCTAGTCGAGAGTGTGTCGAGACAGGGCATCGATACACCAGAGTAGACTAGCGTATACGCATCTTGACCCATATGATGGGCGATGGATGATCCCATATCCATCGGTGTTTTGACATCAGAGATGGTGTACGGGTGCTCAGTGGAGACTGGGTACACTGGACGGACTCGCCGAGAACTCCCAGATGGTGATATACCACACGTCAGATGGCAGTTCTCCGGTGACACTGATACAGGGTAGTCTGTAGACCCGAGATCGTCATAGAGTCTTGTGTGATTCCCACTGTGCTTTGATTTCCACATTACCATGTCCAAGAGGGCGTGCAAAACGGTGGCTTTTGGGTGCAGTCCCGAATCACATGGAGGCAATGAGCGATAGGAGGGGATTCGTCTCTCCCGGTATAGGGAGTTGATGTTGTGCTGTGTTCGATTGGCTATAACTGGAAGTCCCTGGCCAGGGCTGATAAAGAGATTTACTGGTAAGTGTTACCAGTAGTTTCTCGACCCGTTATGAGCCACACATCGACACGACTTATCGGTTACTGGGGTCTGACGTATACCACCCCTAGACTAGATATGCGACATATCAGACGAAGAGACCGAACTGTACGGGAGTGTTACTGATTGGATTCATAGGAGAATGTCCAGGCTTGCTTGTTGATCTTCTGATCGCTCAATACATGGGTGGCTGTTACGTTTAGCTGACCGCTTGCAGCTTGTGGGTGTTTGATATGATCATCACCTGCTACCGGCGTATTGACGATTCTTTAAAGTCCTACATAGAGGTTTCTTGACTCAGGCAAAACGGAGTAGGATCACATATGTGATATGTGCAGGACCAAGGATAATGCGATATGAGATACCGTATTATATTCTCGCGATATTTTGATATGAGCCGGGTCATCGGATCAAGTGTTGATTCGATGAATCGGTACATGATATATTAGTCGGTTATATTCGATATAGCCGGATTGTCGGATCAAGTGTTGATTCGATAATTTAATGTATAATAATATATATGATATATTGCATTACATTATCTAATATTGGCTCGCTTTATTATTTCATTTTCTCACTGGGTAATACATTGATATATAGGCGATATATATTAATTGTATTATTTTCTTTTGTTACAAATAAATAATATATATGTGATATATATTATGGTAACATGATATGATTACTAATGCAACATGTTTAGTGGAGATTAAACAAGGTTAAGATTTGAATTGGGTTAGTTCTTTCATGAACCTTCTAGAAGGTTTCTTTTTGTTTTGAGCTAAGATATTATGGTTGATATTTTCTTATGACTCCTTAACCCAACCCAAACCCTTAGCCTTAGTTAATTCTGTACATGGGTTAGCCTTGTCATAGTTAACCATGGTTGCATTATTAATCATATATCATTTCATTATTCATCACAAAAGGTTTTATCCATTATTTCTTCTTCTTCTTCAACCTTGAGCTTTGAGAAAGCTTTCTAGGTTTTCTTTTTGTGATGATTAAGAGTGAGAATTTGATAAGAAAAGAGAGCACAAATACTACTTCATCATCCTCATCTAATCTAGCCAATTAGATTAGGGTGTTCACCTCATTAGAGAGAGAGAGAGAGCTTGAGTTATAGATACTTCGAGGTAGATCATCGGAGAAAAGGAAGAATACAAGCTAGCATGGATCGTTCGAGTTGTGGAGCCTCTCTTGAGTCCGGGAGATCATGGATCGCGGTGAAGGGACTTCTACTCGGAGCTTATGAAGCGAAAGAGCGGATTGCAAAGGTTGTAATCCCTCACACTTAGTTGTAAAGATATTTACTTGCATGTTAAACCTTAATAATCTAGCAAAGATCCCGGCTTTGGGTTGTTCGGCACGTCTAAATTTTTATTCGGGCATGGTTGATGCCTTATAGTCCTTTATAAGAGTGCCTAAGAACCCTACAGTTTATTTGGATCATTTAGCAAGAAGATAAAAATTATGAAAGGCAAGATCGATGGACCGAAAAGTCATGATCACCATGTTATTATGGAGCCTTCTCCCATTAGCCCTCAGAACTTCCCTTCTCGAATCGGTTGGTCAGTAATCAATGACCTTTGTTGCTTTTTTAGAGAATTGTGCGCTAAAACCTTGGATGTTGTGACGCTGGAGAATATAGAAAATTCTATTTCATTGATACTTTGCAAACTTGAGCGTATTTTTCCGCCGTCGTTTTTCGATATCATAATACACCTGATGGTTCATCATGCAACCGAGGCTAAGTTTGCCTGACCGGTACAATATCGATGAATGTGTCCCGTCAAAAGGTATGTTGAATTTTTCGTTTCACGCATTTTGTAAAATTATTGTCGTCCTATATGCCCGTATTTATTTATTTAACATATTTTTTTAGGCACCTCTACACTTTAAATAAGTATATATGCAATAGAAATCGACCAGAGGGTTCTATCATGCAAGATTATCTTCTAGATGAAGCAATCACATTTTGTTCTCGTTATCTGGACGAGAACATTGAGACGAAGCATAACCGGCCTCGGAGAATTCATGACGGGCCATATGGTAAAGCTGATTATAAGAGAATAGACATTATGTTTATCAACAAGATATATCGGTTTATTCTCCTCAATAGCATATGTGTTGAACAAATTAGAGAGTAAGTTTTTTTGGATTAATTGTTATATTTATATTTGTGTGTGTATGAAATGATATAATATTAATGTCATAATTTATTGTTAAGAACAAAATTCATATTGATGAGGTACATGAGGGGCATCCTGATTGGAATGATGAACGATTAGAAAAATATCATCAGGATAATTTTTGTGATTGGGTTGTAGATCATGTAAGTTATTCGAATAACATGTTATTACTACCAGTCTTAATCTAAACTTATATCTATGTATTTGCCGTAAAATTTATTTTATCAGATCCACGATCCGAACTTGTTTGCATTATTAGAGAGAGATTCAAGATATTTAGCTCGGTTTTCTAGCATGAAGGTTGCATATTATAAAGGATTCGGTGTCCTTGGATACAAATTTGAAGTTAAAAACATAGAAACATCTCAAACCACTTAGAATAGTGGGATTGCGACTAAAGGATCGGATGGTGTGATTTATTATGGATACTTAAATTGCATACTTGGCATCCAATATCCCGGATGATCAGAACTGTTTTATATATATTAGTGTATTTGGTACGATACACGAACCGATACTGATAAATGGAGAAACAATCTCGGGACTTGGAAAGATGAATATGGATTGACTAGTGTGAACACACTTCGATTTTACGGTCAAGACGATCCATTTATCTTTCCGCAACAAGCGTTTCAAGTATACTACTCACAGTTCTTAAAGCATCTGGGATAGAGTGTCGTATGCCGTTGGAAACCCAGGGATGTTTATGATGTCCCAGAATTCGAGAATTGTATGGAGGACAGCGATGAGAATGAAGAAGAGAGAAGACTTAGAGTGCTCCGACCGTCTGTTTCAAAAGACGGGTTGTCTTCCGTTGATCGTGAAGTTACGTGGGTTAGAAAGGATATCAATGATGAAATTTAAGTAGATATGTCTAATGCGTCTACGAAACGAAAATTTTTATCAGTAATGTTATATTATTACTTCACATTTCTACGATCTATACATATATTGCATGCATATGTAATGATTGTACTCTTATCTAGGTTTGATGACGATGCCCGGAGCAGGGAGGGGTAGCAGGAGCACCAGCCGTGGCAGAGGCAGAGCGTTTCTGCCGCCCGGGGAGCTGCATAGGGAGCTCCAGAGGGCTGGTCTTGCACCCCAATCCGTATCCCCTTCGGATGACTCCTTCCGTGTGGATTTTGCTACACCTCCAGGTATATTGAACGCATCTTCATTTTGAATGTAATATTATAGATGAGAATAATGGAGGAAAGATGTCATAGGAGGAAATTTTCTCCTATGGCGTCGAAAAAATACGCCCCCATCGTGTTTTCCGACGATCGGAACCCATCGTCTTCATCGTTATCATCTAAGATGTGGGTACGCCAAATTTCATGTGATTCTACAACTTTTTCACCCTTGATTTAGCAATGTAAAAAGTTATATTGTCGATAAACTGTTAATTTTGAACCCACTAATTCAACGGTGAAAAAGTTGTAGAATCACATGAAATTTGGTGTATCCACATCTTAGATAATAACGATGAAGATGATGGGTTCCGATCGTCGGAAAACACGATGGGGTGTATTTTTTCGACGCCATAGGAGGAAATCCCCTCCTATGGCCTCTTTCCTCCATTATTCTCATTATAGATATACACGCATATTTATTTTAAAATTACTTATATAGTCAATGTTTAATTGTCTAGCTGTAGGTGGTGCGTCCACATCAGAGGCAGATGCTACTACCACACCTGCAGGTATGTTTATATATCGTATAGTGCATGCATATTGATTTAGAATGTCATATCATAAATATACACACATTCTTTTTGCTCTTACTTAGATAATCAATTTTTGATTGTCTAGCTGTAGGTAGTGCCTCCACATCCCGAGCAAAGGACACCACCGCACATGCGAGTATATTTATATATCCTATATTGCATGCATATTGATTTAGAATGTTATATCATAAATATACACACATTCTTTTTGCTCTTACTTAGATAATCAATTTTTGATTGTCTAGCTGTAGGTGGTGCCTCCACATCCCGGGTAGAGGCCACCACCGCACCCGCGAGTATGTTTATATATCCTATATTGCATGCATATTGATTTAGAATGTTATATTATAGATATACACATTCTTTTTGCAATTACGTATATAATCTATTTTTAATTGTCTAATTATAGGTGGTGCATCCACATCTAGCGCAGAGGCCACTCCCACCACATCCGTACCCTCCGCTCAGTCTGCAGATTAGTATTCTTAAATATAAAATATTTATTCATTTTACATATTCTATAAGAATAACCATGAATTTCATGTAATATTATCGTCAATATTTATTTTCTAGTTGGAAGGGATGCGTCCATGTCCGGGTCACCGACTGTTCCTCACCGGAGGAACTATCATCCCGCTCGTGCTGCTGCCTGGGCCCAGGCTTGTGCTGCTGTCGTCGGAAGTATATATCGCACTTCAATTTTCGTTAAGCCTTGATTTCTAAATACCGTTTTGTCTTAATATTGTTTATCTTGATATTTCTTGTAGATGCAGGGTAGCCCCATCCCGAGAGGAGGACTCGAGGGCCAAATTAGTCCCACAGGATGAAACCTGATAGAGTTAGGGGGGAGGCACCATTCCCCCTCTTCTTTACCCTCAATTATCACTATACTGGCGATTATGCCGAGAGGTTCGGCCGGTATATGGGGGATGAGAGCCGCATCCAAAAGAAATATCAACTTCACGTTGAGTAGGGCGATCAGCACCGACGCTCATTTGCCCTCTTCTAGGATTAGGCTCGGGTATTAATATATATTTTCATTTGAATTATCAAATAAATTTATTATTATTTAACATTTATAATTTAAATACATTATTTTCTTGTATTTGCAGTTGGATTACGACTTTCAGTCTGTACTCGACCCTGATCACCCTGACACAGTGCTCGATCTTCACGCTCTTTACCCGGGTCTCATGAAGAACATGCAATCTAAGGTCTAATATAATAGGAATGAGCTGAAAATCGATTGCTATTTGGTATGGCTGGCGACCCCGAGGCGGAGAGAGTGGCTCTTCTACATTCTCTGGCCTTTTCCAGAGTCGACGTAGATACATGGCCTCTTTTGTGCCAATATTATGGCTCTGAGCGCAAATAGGTTTGTAATTTAAATGTAATTCATTGTTTAGTATATAATTTATTTTTTTGTGTTGCTTAATTAGAAAACTAAATCTGATTGTGTTGTGCAGAAACATGCCGATCAAAATAAGGAGAATAGGAAGTCGGCGAAGAGGGGTCGCACCACTTACACAGGTGGCTCAAGAAATATTACTCGTGCCATGGAGGCATCGGTAAATTACAATAAATCTATTTTGATATAATGTAATATTAAGAGTTATTTTATAATATATGTAAATTTTTGGCGAATTGCAGAGAGCTCAGACCCTGGCGTAGGGTGGTATACTGAGCGTGTTGACCGCGTATCTTGCCGTCCACGGCACCTCGAAAGATCCCGCCACGGATGAGCTTCGATTCGCCGACACCGCTACCCGGGAGTATTGTGTAAGTGTTAATATTTATTCTAATTTGAATGAAATTTTTGTTTTGATAAGTTCAAATTTAAATGATATACTTATATTTTAATGATTAATGTGGGTGTACTCGAGAAATTTTGATTTGGTTATGATCCAAAGAGGAAAGGGGGTGGAATAATCATTATACAATTGAAATTAAATAGAAACGGGTGGTGGAGCAGGCGGAGGCATCGGGGATCGATTTTAGTGGACAGACCGATCTGATGCTACTGACCCCAGTCTTAGACACCGCATACGGAGGACACCACGGAGATTGGGAGAGAGGCCTGGGACTGGGTCCTAGCAAGGCCCATATGAAGTTGGTCTCCACCCCGACGGTTACTTTCCCTACCCCCATGAGCGACGTCTGGAGCATGATGTTGTCGTCTTACCACCGTCGAGGAGTTGAAGGAGATGTTGATACGCATATTACTTAATAGTAAAATATTATATCATATTATAGATAGTAACATATGCAATATCAGTAGCCTGGACTTATTTGGTTGTAGACTTAGCTTTGATTAATCATATTTACATAAAACTATCTAATTAAACATAACTCTATAATCATAACCATACCGCATTTTTCTTCATTTTGGAGTTTTAAAAGTTATGATTATCCAAATTCAAAACCTAATATGTGGAATCTCAAAAAAGCGTATATAAATTCACGGTTTCGCAATAATCTGATAATGTAAATTCCCTGTTCCGTAAATAAATTTTTTCAATATTTTTCCAAGTCCCCTTGAATATTTTTCTATTTTCTCGTTATTTTGTAGGAACTTAGGTGCATATTTTTAAATTCTAAATTTTTCCTAAACTAAAATTCCGGCCCAAGCCCATACCCATATCCGGCCCAACCCCCTTACCCGACCCGTCCTCTTCTTCCCCACCTTTTTCTTTTCCCGCTTCTTTCTTTCTTTCCCCACGTCCCCGCCGCTCGTCCCCACGTGTAACACCCTAGTTCATTTATACCATTTCCAGTTTGCGTGTTTCGTTAATTATGCTATTTTCTTGATTTACTGTATTTTGGATGCAAATATTATATCTGACATCTATATTAGTATCCAACCCGACCCGGGCGTGTTTTGGAATATTTTTGTATCCCGCCAAAATTCAAATTTATTTATTTAATTTAATACCTTTAATTTAAATCAACAGTTTAAATTTCGTTAACAGCTTTAACATTTATAAAACTAACTAATATATTTTTAAATTAAATCTAAACCTGTTTAACTACTAGAATCTCAATCTCTCTCTCTCTCTTTTCCTGTCACTGGCCCCACATCCCCCACCAATCATCTCTTCTCTCTCACTCTCTTCCCTCTCTCTTCTCTTTCCCCGCACTGTCTCTCTCTCTCTTTCTCTCTCTTCTTTCTCTCTCATTTCGCGGCTCTCTCTCCTCTCGGATTTACTGTGTATATCTCGATTGTGGTCACCTCCCTCAAGCTTATACTTACCTCCCTTCACGAGATCCCTATATTTTTCTCTTCTTCCCTTCTTATAAAACCCGAGCCCTCTTCTTATTAACCCATCAACCCATCTGCCTTCCTCAAACCTTAACCCTAAAAATCTTCACCACCGCCTCATCGACCTCACCCTCATCTCCTCTTCTTTCTCCTCCTCGCCATCTCCATCTTCTTCCTCCTTCCCGAGCCTTGACCAACACCACTACACACCGAGAACCCATCACCTCACTCCATCGCCGCCAATCACCTCCAACTCTCGCCTCCACCTTCATCACCTTCTTCTCTCCCTCTCCTCTGCTTATCTCTTACACCTAACCCTGCAACCAAAAACCCAGCCAACAACCCAAACCCGAGCCAAACCCTACCTTAACCCTAACACCAAACCCTAGCCTCGCCGGAGCTCCGATCATCTCCTCGACACCAATACTCTTCTCCTGACCCGAGACAACCACAGAGCACCAACCACAGTAAGCCTTTCTCTTCTTCTTCTTCCTCCTTCTTTCTTTCTTTTCTTTTATTTTCTTTAGTTCTTGAATCTTACATTTTCATAGTTCACCGGAGCCGAGCTTGACGCCGATGATCCAGACAACCCAGAGGACATACCTTACCTGCGTGATCACCCTCTTGCGTTGTTTGGACCCGTCCCGTGTGCCGTGCGTGCGTCGCGACATTTTGCCGACGTCGGATGTACCGTACATATCCGTTTCGTGATCCGTCTAGGCAGCTTTATCTTGCTACATGCTACGTTACTTTATATACATCTATTTTAACAAATATAATACTGGTATTTCAAATCATGCACCCCATGTTTAGTTTTACGGTTTTTCGACATCCGTCTGCATCCGTACGTGTTATTTTACATCTAGCACATGAAAACCTATCTTGTTACATATTATACAACAATATACTGCATCTAATTGAATATAACAGTTCATATCGTTTAATTGTACATCCCTCATTTACCAGTTGTTTCCCCCAATCAGAGCAAAGCTCTGTTTCAAAATTCAAAATTTAAATTGAAGCAACGCTTCAAATTCTGCGCACCACGGGCTGCGCGCCGCGCGCCAAACGCAGACGCGCTAGCGCCAGGAGTGTTGCGCCATAGGCGGCGCACCCCCAATCAGAGCAAAGCTCTGTTTTAAAATTCAAAATTTAAAAAGTTGAAGCAACGCTTCAGATCCAGCGCTCTGCACTGCGCGCCACGTGTCAAACACGGGTGCGCTAGCGCAGTTGCGCTGCGCTCTGCGCTGCGCGCCATGTGTCAAACGTAGGTGCGCCAGCGTTGGAATTAAAAATTCCCCACCGTTAGATCAAAAGATCTACTAATAATAAATTATTAATTAATCAGAACTAAAATTCTGTTATGAAAAGATTTTTCAATCTTATTGAAACAAGAAGATTATCTTCTGTAAAACATAAGCCTTAGGATCAAAGATCCAACGGTGGGAAATATTCCCAAATCAATCAGAGAAAGATCTCTTAAAATTGATTTAACAAATCATTTGGCCTTATATAAAGGCCCCTAGACTTCAAGTCTAAAAAAAATGAAGAGAGAGAAAAAAAACCATCTGCAAACTTTGAGAAAAAAGAAGAGCAGGCTCTTAGAAAAAAAGAAGATTTTTTCTTCATCTTCAAGGTAAAGAACCATGTTCTTGAAATAACAGAGATGAAACCATCTCGTAAAAAGAAGAACCATCTTCTAAAAGATCTTAGATCTATAAAAAGACCAAGGTCTTTGATTTAAAGAAAAGATCAAAAGATCTAATCATAAAATAATAAAAGAAGTATTTTTACTTTATTCACAGATCTTTGATCTATAAAGGCAGAGCCTTTTATAAAAAACAAGAACTTTTGTTCTTGGATCTTGAGGCAAAGCCTCCTTTAAAGAAGAACATAAATCTGTTCTTTGATCTTAAAATTGATCAGATGCGCTTTGCGCTATCAGAAAGTGCCTTACACTCATGAATTGCGCTTTTGTGCTTCTTGGACCGGCGCTCAGCGCCAAAACATGACGCGTGTCAACCATAGACACCACTTGCGCTTTGCGCTTTTAAAACAGCGCACTGCGCTCATGAGCTGGCGCTCAGCGCCAAGCGCGCCACGTGTCACTCACTGGCACGCCAACAGACTAGCGCAGAGCGCTCATGAATTAAAAGCACATTGCACTAACAAACTAGTGCTTAGCGCTAAGCGCAACACATGTCATCTTCGTGTGCGCTACCTGACAGAAGCGCAATGCGCTCTTTAGCTGGCGCAAAGCGCCTAGCGCGCCACGTGGTGCACTATCAGAACACAATTTGTTCTGATGAAGACAAAAGATGTCAGAGCCCAATGCTTAGCATTATTAAAAGGGCTGAGCCCAAATGAAAGCTTAATAGCCAAAACAAAAATAAAATGTTAAAACATTTTAATAGGACTTAGCCCAATTCTGGCAATAAGTCCTCAACTTATCTTGAACTGAGCACATCTGCTCTTTCAAACAACTCACCTTAGTTCAAGGGTACATCTCTTCACTCCTTTGATATTTGTCGTTGTAATTCCTTAACGTCTTCAAAGAGGTGACGGGTCCCGACAACCACACATTTCACGGACTGTAGGGTCCTTAAACTCATAGACTATGATGTCCTTAACCTCGACTGTGATGTCTTTAAACTAACATCAGACTGTGAGGTCCTTAAAATCACTGACTATAATGTCCTTAACCTCGACCGTGACGTCTTAAAACTAACATCGGACTGTGGAGTCCTTAAATCCACGGACTATGATGTCCTTAATCTCGACCGAGATGTCTTTAAACTAACAATGGACCGAGATGTCCTTAAACTGACATTGGACCCCCATGTCCTTAAACTGGCAATCGACCGCAATGTCACTAAACTAAACAATAGAGTCCAATTGCTCTCTTGTCGGATCTAAACGATCCCGTTAAGTTGATCTTAGTCTAAAATTAGACTAGCGTATTCTTAACAAACGTTTAAGTTGATCTTAGTCTCAAAGGAGGCTAACGTATCCTTAAACCCAAACCCCCAAACCCAAATCTAAGAAAGATACGGATTTGGAGTAGTCCACGCCCTATGGGCGACAACATAACTTAGTCTCCGTATACAATCCACGGGCAACCAAATACAAAACAAACATCCACGACACGAAGTGACCATATGGAGAAGGAGAAAGTTGTTACCGCGATGCGCTAGCGTAATTAACTGCAGGGGCTTGCGCCTGAAGGGAAGAGCGTCCCCACAATCAAAACCTTTCAAACGAGGGGGAATCTGACGAAGTCTACTATATCGGCCGCATCCGTTTAAACCTTCGATATACGGTGCCATAAATCAACTTGGCATCTTCGGAGAGGTGGACGGATAGCACCAATTAGTATCTGCCCCGAATTTCAGGCAAGACCGACCTGCGCGGTCGCGTCTCCGCGTCTTTTGGAGGGGAACACCAGTTTATCATTTTACAGTTATATCACGTCCGTGTGCATCCATATTAGTAATTATATATCTAGTCATATACTAAATCATTTTGCTACATGCTAGGTATAGTAGTACGCATCCATATGAGTAAAATGTTACCCGTTTATCATATTATACATCCACATGCAAGTTTTACAGTTTTTGGATACCCATTTGCATCCATATCATATAGTATACATATAACTGCATCTACAGATCACATTAATACATAATACTGTTATATTAACACCCCATGCTTAATAAAATGCATCCTAATTAGTATTGGAACTACAAATGTAATCCTAATTGATAATTGTGCATCCATATCATTGATCTTATATCTATTTGCATACCATGTCACATCATCTCATTTTATTGTTATATTAGTACTCCATACTTGATTTTGTGCACCCATGCTTACTACAGTTTGATTATGAACACACACTTGATACCTGTACATTACTTGGCATAACCTGATACACTATTTGACATGACTTGATACATAAACACTACCTTACATGACCTGATATACTACTACTTGACTTGATACCTGGTCTTATTACTAATGCCGACAATTTTGACATGTTGTCCCTACGGACATTTCCTGTTGTCTATTTAGATAAACCTGCACCTGCTTGATCCTGTGTTGGCATTAACTCCAGATTTATCAATACCTGACTTGAACACATAACTTGGGGGTATGGGGAAATCAAGAATGTATCTGAACGTAACTCAAAAGGCTATTATATCATTTTACCGTGGTCCCGTGGAGAATGAACGGGACATAGACTCACAGTCTATCATATCATTTTACCGTGGTCCCATGGGGAATGAACGAGGTATAGACTGATGGGTTACGATGAGGATTACATTAATTGATTTCAATAACTTTAGAGTAGATAACCATATAGCACAGTTTAGACTACTCACTGCTATTCACCTGTATATATCCTGTTCACTGATCTATATTCATGTTACTGCTTATTTCTTGATAACTTGTTACTGTTCATACTTCATGCCTGCATATTTCATTACATCATGCTTGCTTAATATTATTGATATCATGACGCGCTGACGTCTGGGTTTTGCATGACCCAGATCCCTTATCCTTATCGCAGGCTGCTCAGGAATATTTTGATCAACAGGCCGAGCAGTGAAGACCTATTATTAGTTTAGTTTAGTTTTCCTTTCAGTATTTTTCATTCCTGATGTGAGCCTGTATTATGAGACGTACATTCCAGATTATTGTATTTGAATCTTTTGCTTCCGCATTATTTTATTTCATGACTCTTTATTCTGGCTCATGGACATGTATTAGATAGTTGTTCATTATTTCTACTGTTCTTGATATCTCTACAGCCGTAATATGACTGTGGAGGGATATTTCCTATCCACAGGTAGCATGGTTGGCTCTGTCACGTGCCGATCTTAGCGCACTCTGGGAAGCGGGGCGTGACAGGGTTTGTTTGGTATCAGAGCCATAGGATTTAGGATTAGTCGGGTTTGATTCTTTGTAGTTGGGTATTGAACCCAATACACGAATCAGAATACTCGTGATTAAGAACATGTCCTGCCACTTTACCATCTTGCCATTCTTGAATCTTAACTTCCTCTTGATCTTTACCTTGACGATATACAAACCACATTGCATCTCGACTTGAAACCTTTTTGGTTCCCTGTTGTTTCTCCATGTTCCTTGATTCGGATACGAGGATTTGGGCGACTTGAGTGGAGTTATGTGATTATAACTATGTACCGTGGCATGGTTACAACGCGGTACTCTATTTAAGTAACTTGGAGTTCTAATCTTGATTCATATCCTTGATTCACGGTCATCATTCATCGCAAGTTTTGAATCTTGTTCATCATACTAATCCTCTTTGGTGTATTGGTTGCAGAATCATGGCGGACAGAAGTTTAAAGACGTACTAGAGGCGTGTGGATGACGCCGCCTTACTTGGAGTAATTCGTGGCTTGCTAGAGGACCAGAAACGGCAGACCAGGCTGAACCAGCTGCAGGCCGAAGCGTTTCAGGAAGGTTTATGGGCCGTCCAGCAGACCGTGAACAATGTTGTGGCCAGACCAGTTGAACGTGTGGGTACCGTGGTGGATTTCCGGAGACTGGGTCCGTCCGTCTTCACTGGTTTGGAAGAACCGTTGCCAGCAGAGCAGTGGCTGGTTGATACGGAGAATTTGCTCGTCGCGCCATAGATTCCAGAGGATAAAAGAGTGGATGTCGTGCGCATCCAACTGGTAGACTATGCCCGTGAATGGTGGCTTGTAGAGGAGACCCGTTTGCCCAAGCCGATCAGTTGGGCAACGTTCTCGCAGAGATTCTTGGAGAAGTTTTTCCCGCAGACTGCACGGGAGGAAATGGAAGAAAAATTCATCGGCTTGAAGCAGAACGGCGCACCCATGGATGTACATGCAACTGAGTGGACACGGCTCAGTAGATTCGCTGGACCTTTGGTTGCCAATGATGCTGATAGGGCAAGGAGGTTCATGCGCAGTTTGGACGTAGACATCCATAGGCAAATTATATCTCTGGGTTTGACCACTTTCTCATAAGTACTTAAAGCAGCTCGAGAGCAGCAGAGCCTATCAATGAAGACTGGAAGTACGCAGCAGCCGACAGTTGCGGTACGGAAGCCGGCGTTTACGCCGAATCGAGCGCCTATACGCAAAGGTATTCCGGTGGACAGGCGTAGCAATATACCAATGAAGAAGCCAGTTTTGCCCGAGAAAAAAGGAAGGGTGTTGTGCGATTGTTGCCAACGACCGGGTCATTTCTGGAGAGATTGTCGAAGGAGACTTGGACTTTGTCTTATTTGTGGATCAGCTGATCATACCACTGATACCTGTCCATCGAAGCTTCGCATGAAAGATGATGTTCAGAAGCCACCGCAGAAGCAGTTTCGGGAGCAGAAGCAGTTGACTCAGGGACCCAATCAAGCTCGAGCCTTTACCCTGACGGCTGAAGAGGCCAAGGCTTCAGAGGAAGTCGTTTCAGGTATCCTACTTGTTCGTGATTTTCCCGCATTAGCGTTAATTCGATTCTAGTGCATCCTATTGATTTATGTCGTCCAAGTTTACTGCTACACACTCGATTACTTGCACGACCCTGTCTAGTTGTTGGGACATACACACTGGGAATGGGAAAATCATAGCTAGTAGAGAATGTAAGGATTGTTCTGTAGCTATTTACGGACGGGAGTTATTCGCAGATTTCTTGGTGATTGATACCGGTAGTTATGAAGTTGTCTTGGGAATGGATTTTCTCGGCACTTTCCACACTGACATTAATTGTAGAGCAAAGAAAGCGAATTTCCAGATTCCAGGACATCCAAAGATTGTTTTGGAGTTAACAGTTCTGTTGGGCCAGTCGAGTTTAGGGCTAGGCCGACAAACAATGTTCTTTCGTCGATGGAAGTTGATAATGAAGAAGCGCCAGCTGTAGTTCTAGATTTCATGGACGTGTTCGAGGACATCTAGGGTTTACCGCCAAAATGAGATGTGGGGTTCGCGATCGATCTTGTTCCTGGTGCAGCGCTAATCTCAAAGGCGTACTACCCAATGGCACCAGTGGAGTTGGAAGTAGTCAAGAAGCAGGTTACTGAATTGCTAGAGAAGGATTGGTGATTCACAGCGATGCATCTGGGAAAGAATTGGGATGTGTTTTGATGCAACATGGAAAGTTTATAGCCTACGCATCGAGATAATTGAAGATCCATGAGAAGAATTACCCAACTCATGATTTGGAGCTAGCAGCAGTAATTTTCGCTTTGAACATTTGGAGACACTACTTATTAGGCGAAAGGGTTGAAGTATTCACCGATCACAAAAGCCTAAAGTACGTGTTCACGCAGAAAAAGCTTAACATGAGACAGCGCAGATGGTTGGAGCTGATGGCTGACTACGATCTTGATCTTAAGTACCATCCGGGGAAAGTTAATGTTATGCCGGATGCGCTTAGTCGGTTACCAGCAATTCAGACGTTAACTGCACAGAAGGGGATTATCGAAGACTTTCGGAGATTCGAACTGGAGATCGTGCTACCGCATTCTTTGGGACAGTTAATGCAGCTGCAAGTACAGTCATCGTTGATCGAGAATATTAAATCAGCGCAGGTACAGGACCCAAGATTGCAGAAGTTTCGAGAACAAGTTGAAGCTGGACTTCGAACGGACTTGTTGTTTCGCGAAGATGGTTCGTTGCGGTATGGTAGCCGTTTGTGTATGCCGAAAGGAGATATTCGTGAAGAAGTTATGAAGGAGGCACACGGTTCCGCGTATTCCGTACATCCAGGGGTCGCGAAGATGTACCGTGATTTAAGACAGCATTTCTGGTGGGAAGGCATAAAAAAGGAGATCGCCCGCTTTGTGGCGAAGTGCTTGGTGTGTCAGCAAGTTAAGGCTGAACACCAAAGGGTTGCTGGTTTATTGCAACTTCCGATTCCTCAATGGAAGTGGGAACATATAACCATGGATTTCGTGACAGCTTTACCGCGGAGTCCAAAGGGCAACAATGCAGTTTGGGTGATTGTTGATCGATTGACCAAGGCAGCTCATTTCATACCATTTTGAGTTGGTCAGTCAATGGAAACGTTAGCAGAACGGTACATGCAGGAGATTGTAAGATTGCATGGAGTACCTGTGAGCATCGTTTCTGATCGTGATACCCGATTTTTGTCGCACTTCTGGAGGAGCTTACAGGAAAGTTTGGGGACTCGATTGAAGTTTAGCACAACTTATCATCCTCAGACAGATGGCCAGTCGGAGAGAACGATCCAAACTCTTGAAGACATGTTGAGAGCTTGCATGTTAGACTTCAAGGGTTCTTGGGAAGATCATCTACACTTGGTGGAGTTTTCTTACAATAACAGCTTTCAGGCGACTATTCAGATGGCTTCATTCGAAGCATTGTATGGTCGCAAGTGTCGCTCACCCGTTTGTTTGGATGATGTTGGAGAGCGAAGATTGTTGGGACCGGATTTGATCGCGTAAACAGTTGAGAAAGTTAATACTATCCGGAATCATATGAGGGCAGCACAAGATCGACAGAAGAGTTGGGACGATACATCGAGAAGACCTCTAGAGTTCACTGTTGGTGATCTTGTGTTCTTGAAGATATCACCTACTAGAGGAGTGATTCGTTTTGGGAGTTGAGACAAGTTTAGTCCTTAATTCGTAGGGCCTTTCGAGATTTTGGAGCGTGTTGGAGAAGTGGCTTATCGATTGGCTTTACCGCAATTTTTGGCGAATGTTCATGACGTGTTTCATGTATCTCAACTCCGTAAATATGTTCGAGATGAAACACACGTGCTGGATCATTCGGAGCTGACTGTAAGAGAGGATTTGACTTTTGAGGAACGACCGATGTCGATCGTTGATCGAAGAGAAAAGGTCCTTAAGAACACGGTTATTCCTCTCGTACTTGTTTCTTGAGGGAATCGCATGGAGAATCAACTTGGGAATGAGAAGATGAAATCCGACGGAAGTTTCCATACTTATTCTTGTAGTTCTTGATTGTTTATCTTTCCTTGTTCTTAGAATTTCGAGAACGAAATTCTTTTTGTAGTTGGGTATAATGTAACACCCTAGTTCATTTATACCATTTCCAGTTTACGTATTTCGTTAATTATGGTATTTTCCTGATTTACTGTATTTTGGGTGCAAATATAATATCTGACATCTATATTAGTATCCGACCCGACCCGGGCGTGTTTTGGAATATTTTTGTATCCCGCCAAAATTCAAATTTATTTAATTAATTTAATACCTTTAATTTAAATCAACGGTTTAAATTTCGTTAACAGCTTTAACATTTATAAAACTAACTAATATATTTTTAAATTAAATCTAAACCTGTTTAACCACTAGAATCTCAATCTCTCTCTCTCTTTTCCTGTCACTAGCCCCACACTCCCCACCAATCATCTCTTCTCTCTCTCTTCCCTCTCTCTTCTCTTTCCCCGCATTGTCTCTCTCTCTCTCTCTCTCTTCTTTCTCTCTCATTTCACGGCTCTCTCTCTCCTCTCGGATTTACAGTGTATATCTCGATTGTGGTCACCTCCCTCAAGCTTATACTTACCTCCCTTCACGAGATCCCTATATTTTTCTCTTCTTCCCTTCTTATAAAACCCGAGCCCTCTTCTTATTAACCCATCAACCCATCTGCCTTCCTCAAACCTTAACCCTAAAAATCTTCACCACTGCCTCATCGACCTCACCCTCATCTCCTCTTCTTTCTCCTCCTCGCCATCTCCATCTTCTTCCTCCTTTCCGAGCCTTCACCAACACCACTACACACCGAGAACACATCACCTCACTCCATCGCCGCCGATTACCTCAAACTCTCGCCTCCACCTTCATCACCTTCTTCTCTCCCTCTCCTCTGCTTATCTCCTACACCTAACCCTGCAACCAAAACCCCAGCCAACAACCCAAACCCGAGCCAAACCCTAGCTTAACCCTAACACCAAACCCTAGCCTCGTCGGAGCTCTGATCATCTCCTCGACACCAATACTCGTCTCCTGACCTGAGACAACCACAGAGCACCAACCACAGTAAGCCTTTCTCTTCTTCTTCTTCTTCCTCCTTCTTTCTTTCTTTTCTTTTCTTTTCTTTAGTTCTTGAATCTTACATTTTCATAGTTCACCAGAGCCGAGCTCGACGCCGATGATCCAGACAACCCAGAGGACATACCTTACCTGCGTGATCACCCTCTTGTGTTGTTTGGACCCGTCCCGTGTGCCGTGCGTGCGTCGCGACATTTTGCCGACGTCGGACGTACCGTACATATCCATTTCGTGATCCGTCTAGGCAAGTTTATCTTGCTACATGCTACGTTACTTTATATACATCTATTTTAACAAATATAATACTGGTATTTCAAATCATGCACCCCATGTTTAGTTTTACAGTTTTTCGACATCCATCTGCATCCGTACGTGTTATTTTACATCTAGCACATGCAAACCTATCTTGTTACATATTATACAACAATATACTGCATCTAATTGAATATAACAGTTCATATCGTTTAATTGTACATCCCTCAATTACCAGTTTATCATTTTACTGTTATATCACGTCCGTGTGCATCCATATTAGTAATTACATATCTAGTCGCATACTAAATCATTTTGCTACATGCCAGGTATAGTAGTATGCATCCATATGAGTAAAATGTTACCCGTTTATCATATTATACATCCACATGCAAGTTTTACAGTTTTCGGATACCCATTTGCATCCATATCATATAGTATACATATAGCTGCATCTACAGATCACATTAATACATAATACTGTTATATTAACACCCCATACTTAATAAAATGCATCCTAATTAGTATTGGAACTACAAATGTAACCCTAATTGATAAGTGTGCATCCATATCATTGATCTTATATCTATTTGCATACCATGTCACATTATCTCATTTTATTGTTATATTAGTACTCCATACTTGATTTTGTGCACCCATGCTTACTACAGTTTGATTATGAACACCCACTTGATACATGTACGCTACTTGGCACGACCTGATACACTATTTGACATGACTTGATACATAAACACTACCTGACATGACCTGATATACTACTGCTTGACTTGATACCTAATCTTATTACTAATACCGACAATCTTGACCTGTTGTCCCTACGGACATTTCCTGTTGTCTATTTAGACAAACCTGTACCTGCTTGATCCTGTGTTTGCATTAACTCCAGATTTATCAATACCTGACTTGAACACATAACTTGGGGGTATGGGAAAATCAAGAATGTATCTGAACGTAACTCAAAGGGCTATTATATCATTTTACGGTGGTCCCGTGGGGAATGAACGGGACATAGACTCACAGTCTATCATATCATTTTACCGTGGTCCCGTGGGGAATGAACATGGCATAGACCGATGGGTTACGATGAGGATTACATTAATTGATTTCAATAACTTTAGAGTAGATAACCATATAGCACAGTTTAGACTACTCACTGCTCTTCACCTGTATATATCCTGTTCACTGATCTATATTCATGTTACTGCTTATTTCTTGATAACTTGTTACTGTTCATACTTCATGCCTGCATATTTCATTACATCATGCTTGCTTAATATTATTGATATTATGACGCGCTAACGTCTGGGTTTTGCATGGCCCAGATCCCTTATCCTTATCGCAGGCTGCTCAGGAATATTTTGATCAACATGCCGAGCAGTGAAGACCTGTTATTAGTTTAGTTTAGTTTTCCTTTCAGTATTTTTCATTCCTGATGTGAGCCCGTATTATGGGACGTACATTCCAGATTATTGTATTTGAATCTTTTGCTTCCGCATTATTTTATTTCATGACTCTTTATTCTGGCTCATGGACATGTATTAGATAGTTGTTTATTATTTCTACTGTTCTTGATATCTCTACAGCTGTAATGTGACTGTGGAGGGATATTTCCTATCCACAGGTAGCATGGTTGGCTCTATCACGTGCCGATCTTAGCACACTCTGGGAAGCGGGGCGTGACACCATGACCCCGCTCCTCGTCGTGACCATGTCTCCACTCCTCAACCCACGACCTCGCGCTCGCGCGCTCGCGAAACTTCCCTCGACCCCGTCTCTCCCTGTAACACCCTAGTTCATTTATACCAGTTCTATTTCGAGTATTTCTTTATTTATGGTATTTTCCTGATTTATTATGTTTTTGGTGTGAATAGTGTATTTAACATCTGTATTTGAATCCGACCCGACCCGCTTGCTGGAAACCCGTCTTGATTCCTGTTTATGTTTTATCCCGGCTTGTTATATGGATCCGTGCACTTTCATTTTATTTTATACATTGCATACTGGCATTATATCTGGCATTCGCATTTTTTTAATATAACATTTAAAGTCAAGAAAAATATTTTAAAAATATAATGCATGGCCTGCTTGATACCCCTGACCCTGTGGTAGCATCCGCACCCGTGTTCTCGTCCCGTTCAGTGAAACAGACTCGTTTGGATGGCTACGTGCACATGCGTGCATCCGTTCTTGGGGGTATGCATTTTCGTTACCCGGATATCCAATTTTGGTTTTGGTTGACACGTATGTTTTCTGTATTTTAAAACCGAATTTTTAAACCCGACCCGGGCGTGTTTTGGACTATTTTTGTATAAGCCTTAAACTCAAAAATTTACTAATATTAAATTCTATTAGATTTTAAACTGCTAATAAAATAAATATACGATTTAAAATTTATTTTTAACTAAAAGATTTTCCTAAATTCTCTCTTTATATCTTTCTCACTCTCCCTCTCTCTCTATCTCTCTCTATCTCTCTCTCACCCGTGACTCTCTCTCTCTCCTCCTTTCTCCCACCTCTCGCAAATACTGTGCATTCCTCGAATCCGCTCACCTCCCTCAACGCTACACTCACCTCCCTCTTTCTTTCTTCCTCTTCTTTAAATAAGCCCGCGACGAGAACCCACTGCCGCTCACAGAAACCCAAACCCTAGCCTCGCGCTCGTCCCTCGACGACCCTCTTCTCGACCTCGCTCCTCCCCTCCTCCTTCAACACAACCTCTCTCTCTCTCTCCTTTTCACCTCGAATAACCATCACCACCCGACACCACCTTAAACCCCGACTGCAAACCTCACCTGACCCCAAGAAACCCGCTGTCCACTGCCTTGACGTCGAACCTCGTCGGAAAACCCATTGCCAACGTTTCGCCTCGCTTCGTCTCTGCCCCAGAGCACCAAACCCTAGTGCAACCTTCATCTCTTCTCTTTCTTCTTCTTCTTGTTCTTCTCTTCTTGCTTTTCTTGATTGCGCTTTTCCGGTGATCGTCGGAGCCATGCTCGACGCCGACGATCCGAGTAATCCAGTGAACGTCCCTTGCCTGCATGATTACCCTCTTGCCCTGCCTGGATCCGTCCCGCGTGCCGTGTGTGCATAGCGACGATTACCCGACATCGGACGTACCGTATGCATCCGTCGTGTGATCCAATTGAGGCAAGTTTATCTTGCTACATGCTATGATATATATTACATCCATATTAATAATAATATTACATGTTTAGTGCATTGTGCATCCCATGTTACCATTTTACTGTTTTACGACGTCCGTTTGCATCCGTACAATTTATTACATATCTAGTTGCAGGCAAGTTTATCTTGCTACATGCTATGTTATTATATTTGCATCTATATTAATAAAAATATCACATGTTGATTGCATTGTACATCCATACTCATGTTTTACTGTTTTCGGATACCCGTATGCATCCATATCATCTATTTTACATGTAGCTGCATCTACAGATCACATTAATTCATATTACTGCTACATTAGTACCCCATGTTTCATAATGTGCATCCTACATAGTTATGGAGCTATAGTTGTAACCCCTGATAGATAATTGAGCATCCATGTTTTATTGTGTACACATACCATTAATTCTTTATATCTAGTCGCTTGCCATGTCATATTAATTCATAATATTATTACAATAACACCCAATGCTTGATAATGTGCATCCTACATAGTCATGATGTAACCCCTGATAAATATTTGTGCATCCATGTTTTTATCGTGCATCCGTACTTGCTACAGTTTTATTATGAGCATCCGCTTGATACATGTGCACTACCTGTCATGACCTGATATACCACTACTTGACTTGATACCTGATCCTGTTACTAATGCCGACAATCCTGACCCGTTGTCTTGACGGACGTGTCCTGTTGTCTACATAGACAAACATATACCTGCTTGATCCTGTGTTGGCATTAGCTCCAGATTATCAATACCTGACTTGAACACATAACCTTGAGAGCATGGGGGAATCAAAAGTGTAACTGAAGTGTAGCTTAAAAGGGTATTACTCGATCCGTGGTCCCGGAGGATAACGGGACAGAATCATTCGTGATTCTTACTTGATCCGTGGTCCCGAAAGATAACGGGACAGAGTCATTCATGACTCCCACTACCTGATCCGTGGTCCCGGGGGATAACGGGACATATTCTTTGAGTTACATGGAGGATTACTCTAATTGATTTCAAACAAACTTTAGAATAGATAACCCAGTAGCACAGTTTAGACTACTCACCGCACGGCACATACACCGATACACTTCACTGCTCTATATCTGTGTTTACTTATTACATTCATGTTACCATTCATGCCTGCATGCCTTGTTACCTCCTGATTTTATTATTGTTGATATTATGACGCACTGACGTCTGGGTTTTGCATGGCCCAGATCCTATATCTTTGTCGCAGGCCGTTCATGAGTATTTCAGTCAACAGGTCGAACAGTAAGGACCTGTTAGTATTTTTTTAGTTTAGTTTTCTTTCAGCATTTTCATTCCTGATGTGAGCCCGTATTTTGGGATGTATTTTCCAGATGTTATTGTTATTTGGATCTTTTGCTTCCGCATATTATTTCTTGACTCGTTCATTCTGGTTTATGGACATGTACTAGATAGTTTATTTTTTTCTACTGTTCTTGACATCTTATAGACAGCCGTAATGTGACTGTGGATGGATGTTTCCTAGCCACAGGTAGCATGGTTGGCTCTGTCACGTGCCGATCTTAGCGCACTCTGGGAAGCGGGGCGTGACACTCCCTCTCTCACCAAAACCCACCTCTCTCTCCCCCTCACTCTCGTTCTCCCTCTCACTCCACTTCCCTCCTCACACCACTGCTGCCTCCACCGACCTCGACGCCAACAGAGCCCCCACTCTAAGCTCCACTCAAACTACAGCAGAACACCCACAACCAACCCTTTTGTGCACCTCCGCCGGCCCCTCCCTGCCATCGTCGTGACCACCACCACGACCTCCTACACAGTCCCTCCTTCCCCACTGCAACCCCGTGACCACCACCATACCGCCCAAGCTTCCCTAACCCAACTCCACTTCTCTCCATCCCAGACTGCACAACCCTAACCTACTGCATCCCCGCCGAACTCCTCCTCTGTCACCGACGACCACCTCAGCCATCTCGGCTGCCTCGCCATCAAGAGCTGACGCCAATGACCACCACCACCCTCGCCGTCAAGACCCCAGCAACCAAGCCGCCGCTGCCGAGGACTCGAGCTCGAGCCAAGTCGAGTTGCCATGCTGCGCTTGTGTCGCGATCGCGCCGCTGCCGCTGCCGTACCATCGTCAATACGTCACCAGGCAAGTATAATGCTTGCTTCATGCTAATTTTACCTATTTCAATTCAAATTACCAATAAATTCTATATATACTTTTCGTGCGAATCAATGTAATTAAAGTGTTCGATGCAAAACCCGAATGGAAAACCCCCGTTACGAAAACTAATCACATAGGATGGCCCGAGTGATAACGAACGTTGTGTTATAATTTGGCTGGAAAATACGGTCTTTAATGACGTGATAGGTCTTTCCCATTTAGACCCGTTAAAACTGAAATTTTCGTACCTGAATCTTGTAAAAATCACAGTTAATTGGTTATAAATCGGAATGTTGCATTCGAGGGCTCATATCGAATCCAACTCGACGACCTAGAACACCATAAGAGTTTTAATCTGTTTCTATGCTAAAAAGGCGATGGAAACTGGTTCGGAGTGCGGCTCTGGACAGCAGTCCAGAGCAGCACTGGCTGTCGATTCTTGTTTTGTAATACTTTCTCCCTGCTGTATGAAAATGTTATGATGCAGAACCCTATATTATAGCGAATATAAATCTGTTATCTGACCATTGAAAGTGGTTTCATTCGTTTTTACTGTCGTTTACTATGTAAATTATATTCTAAATCAACAGAACATATAGCAGTCCCAAACAGGGACAGAACGTATACCCCTTTATTGTACAATGCATAAATTCCAGTAAACCATGGATATTATCGATCCATCTGGTGCGATGGAATCCTAACTAATAAATCTAAATTTTGTTCAACTATAGTGTCGCCAAATTTTGAACTCAACAGGGTGAAAACTGTGTTGCGAAATGGACCTTCAGTTCAGGAACTGAATTTCCGGCAGCGAACACTTAAAATGAAACGACTGTAACTTGCGAACCCGAAGCCCGATTGACTTGAAATCAATTTTTTTGAACTTCTGACTGAGTTTACTTATTTCCGCTTTTGTATCTTTTTGCTTAATTCTGAATGCGTGATTTAATACGAATTTTCTATGTTCATAAGGTGCATAACGACTTGTACTGCATATAAACTGTTTAGCGGCATGATTCATAGTTCTACCCGACTACAAGACCTCTAGTGATAGTGAATATTCGTGTTAATTCTCCGTGTATATTGCATTGTCGAACGTGTACAGTATCGGTGTGGTTGTGTCAAGTACGCCAGTGAATAGTGAGTGATTCGTGACAATGAACCATACAGTGAACAGTGAATAAAATCGTGTTACTGATGCGTACTTGTACACAACTAGCCCATATTCATGAATAGTGAAACCTGGGGAAAAAGGGGAAATCGAAGTGGAAAGGGAGTTGTATTTAGCGAGGTCGGTGATTTAGAGGATGATCATTCGAACAGCGACTCTTATATATATTAGGTTGGGCCTAGCGGTCCGGCTGACAGGGTTATATCCCGGGCAACAGCGGGCCGTAGTCTCGGGTACGTACGAGACCCTCGTTAAACATGATCAACCTTTCCACAACTCGATTTCAAAAGTGACTTAGAGACCGATAGGGACACAGATCATACATTGCATCAGTTAGTGACATATTGATTACCTGCATTTTATCTCCACCGTTATTACTTTCATTTTCTTGTCTTTTGTTATCATTATAATATTGCTATTATGTCGCTCTGACAACCTGAGTATGCATGCTCAGACCTTGAAGAAGAACCAGTTCAGGAGTCAAACCTGCCCTTCGAGCTTGCAGAGATTTAGACGGTCGTGCCTCCAGTATCTTTACTGTTTTCCCTAAAGAAACCTTGTATTCGCACTTGGTTAGTAGTTCTTTTCTTTGTTTCGTTGCAAATTGTGAACAATGAAAGTTGATGTAATAACTAGTGATGTATTTCCT
This sequence comes from Agapanthus africanus, assembly GCA_030015575.1. Classification (NCBI taxonomy): domain Eukaryota; kingdom Viridiplantae; phylum Streptophyta; class Magnoliopsida; order Asparagales; family Amaryllidaceae; genus Agapanthus; species Agapanthus africanus. The sequence continues at coordinate 58,242,205 of CM057342.1, read as the reverse complement.
TTAGTTCTGTGCTGTGTTTACTGATTACCATGTAATGCTAGAAGCCGAAGTGTGACTACGACGGAATTATTCCTTGACCGTAGGAGCATGGCTGGCCTAATCATCCCTCGTATCCCGTATTTTGGGAAGCGCGGCGTGACATGGTTTTGTTGGTATCAGAGCCGCGTTTAGTAGTAAGGGATAATATTAACTACACTTTATTACATTATTTTCACTTCACTATCCCTCGCTTTCATCCTGGTATCTAATCATATCCGTTTAAATGTCTTCCAGTGACATGACGTCCCCGAACGACCACTCCTCGGACTCAAGTTCTCAGGATCGCACGGAGAGGATCTTGAATGCACTGACGACTATCGCAGAAGCTCAAGAGAGAAATACGGACCTACTCACCGAGGGACTCAGGGTCATTACCACAGTAGGGGGACCCTCCGCTCTTATTACTGCCCCCGAGGGCACTACTTCACCAGCTTTTTCTGCCATGGCTGGCACCGTGTCGGATTTTTGGAGGTTACATCCAGCTGTATTTCCGGGACTAGCCGAACCACTCGAGGCCGAGCAATGGCTGGTCAATATGGAGAACCTACTGACGGCCGCAAGGGTACCCGATGATGAGAAAGTGAATGTGATAAAGATCCAGTTGGAGGACGAAGCCCGTACTTGGTGGGCGGTTGAAGAAAGCAGACTAGAAGGGGCCAATCGAATGGAGCAAATTCAAGAAATGCTTCTTGGACCACTATTTTCCTTCCACCGCCAAGGCAGAGATGGAAGAAAGATTCATCTTACTGAAGCAGAATGGCCGTCCCGTAGACATATATTCGGCAAAATTCAACCGTATGAGCTGATTTGCTCCGTATATGGTCGTTTCAAAGGCCACCAGGGCCAGGCGTTTCTTATAGGGACTTGATTTTGAGCTACAGCAGTTGATCGCGTCACTCGAGTTGCAGACTTTTGCGCAGGTGCTCAACGCGGCACGAATTCAGGAGAAGCTGATCAATAAATTTAGGGGCCCCAGCTCGAGTAATAGGAGGCCACCAGTAGCCCCTCCGCGTACTCACACATCGTCCCGAGTGGTTATACCAATCCACAGGCCAGGGACGGCGCAGATGAAGCGTCCATTCGTGCCCCAGCATCGCCCTCAGAGTAAAGACTTAGTTTGCGGCTACTGCCACAGGGATGGGCACACCCAGAAGGACTATCGCCGTGCCAAGGGATAGTGTTTGATTTGCGGATCCAGCCAGTACCGAGTTAGTGGTTGCCCCGAGCGAACAGAATTACAGGGAAGGTCTGGACCGCAGCAGCAGAGGTCACAGGAGCAGATGCAACCCTACCCAGGCCGCGGTCAAGGACGTGCTTTCACCTTGACCGCCGAGCAGGCAGAGGCTTCAGGTGAAGTTGTTACAGGTATTCTACTCGTTCATTCCATGCCAGCTAGAGTACTGTTTGATTCTGGAGCATCACACTGTTTCATATCTGCACATTTTGTTGATACACACTACATACCACATGAACCATTAACCAAGGGTTGGGAAATACATACGGGTAATGGTGTTATAGTATCTAGTCGAGAATGTAGATCCTGTCCAGTTGTAGTGTATGGCAGGGAATTCTATGCGAATTTCCTTTTAATCGGAACAGGCGGCTATGACGCAATTCTCGGGATGGATCAGATGAGTACATTCCATGCAATTATTGATTGCCGGGCAAGGAATGTGATTTTCCGCATTCCCAATCACCCAGAGTTTATTTTTGAAGGTGGGAGCGAGTCTTTGGAGCCAGCCAAGTTTAGAGCCAAGCCAAAAGTGTTGACAGCTATGGAGATCGATGAGAGTCTAGCCCCAGAGATTGTTCGGGATTTTCTGGTTGTGTTCCCTGAAGACTTACCGGGTCTACCACCTCCCCGCGTCTTGGAATTCTCGATTGATTTGATTCCAGGTACAACACTAGTTTCCAAGGCCCCGTACAGAATGGCACCGGTTGAGTTGGCAGAATTGAAGAAACAAATTGGAGAACTTCTGGAGAAAAGATTTATCCGCCCAAGCGCTTCACCGTGGGGTGCACCAGTTTTATTGCTAAAGAAAAAGGATGGATCGCTACGGATGTGCATAGACCATCGGGAGCTGAACAGAGTCACGATAAAGAACAAATACCCCATTCCGCGCATCGACGACTTATTTGATCAGTTAAGTGGGGACAGAGTATTTTCGAAGTTGGATCTCCGTTCGGACTATCACCAGATCAGAGTAGCGGCCGAGGATATATGCAAGACGGCTTTCAGGACCCGATATGGGCATTATGAGTTCCTTGTGATGCCGTTCGGTGTTACCAATGCTCCAGCTATATTTATGGATTTGATGAATCGAGTATTTGCGAAGTACTTGGACACGTTTGTCGTTGTATTCATCGACGACATACTAGTCCACTCTAAGACTCGAGAGGAGCACATCGAACACTTGTGAACGGTATTAAAAATTCTTCGGGAAAAGAAACTGTACGCAAAATTGAGCAAGTGTGAGTTCTGGCTCAACAAGGTGCGGTTCTTGGGACACGTTGTTTCAGGCGAAGGCATCTCAGCGGACCCGGCAAAGATAGAATCTGTTAGAGATTGGCCAACACCGAAGTCAGTGGCCGAGATCAGAAACTTCCTGGCACTGCCCGGATATTATCGACGATTCGTTTAAGACTTTGCACGAGTCGCTGAACCTTTGACGAAGCTGACACGGAAGGATGTATCGTATGTGTGGACGGAGGAGTGTACTCGGGCTTTTGAGGCACTGAAGCAGAAATTGACCACGACGCCTATTCTTACAACACCAGAAAATTCCGGTGGGTTGGTGATACATAGCGATGCTTCAGGGAAGGGCTTAGGCTGTGTTCTGATGCAACACGGTCGGGTGGTTGCTTACACCTCACGACAGCTGAGGAATCACGAGAGGAACTACCCTACTCACGACTTGGAGTTAGCCGCAATGGTTTTCGCATTGAAGATCTGGAGGCATTACCTGTTAGGCGAGAAGGTAGAGGTGTACACGAATCACAAGAGTCTGAAGTACGTGTTCACTCAGAAAGAACTGAATATGAGGCAGCGCCGATGGCTAGAATTAATGGCAGACTATGACTTAGACTTACAGTATCATCCGGGAAAAGTAAATGTTGTACCCGATACTCTCAGTCGCAAGCCAGCGGTCATGATGTTGACCAGCCAGAGGAGCATCATTGAGGATTTTCAGAAGCTCGAGCTAGAGGTCGTTACACCGAGTGCAATCAGGCAGTTTTGGCAACTACAGGTGCAGTCTTCTCTTGTAGATCGCATCAAGGCTGCGCAACCTGATGATCCTCGATTGCAAAAGTTCAGAGAGCAGGTGGAAGCCGGGCTGAGAACAGACTTACTCATACATCGAGACGGTTCTCTGAGATTCGGTAGCAGACTCTGCGTACCCAAAGGGGATGTTCGGGAAGAGGTACCAGTTGAGGTTCATAGTTCAGCTTATTCTGTGCATCCAGGAGGCACGAAAATGTATCGAGATCTAAAGCAACACTTTTGGTGGAACGGGATGAAGCGAGAGATTGCACGGTTTGTATCCAGGTGTTTGGTATGTCAGCAAGTGAAGGCGGAACACCAGAGAACAGCAGGACTGTTACAACCGCTTCCGATACAGGAGTGAAAGTGGGAGCACATTACTATGGACTTCGTGACTGCCATACCACGGAGCCCTGGGGGCAACAACGCCGTTTGGGTTATCGTCGACCGCCTTACGAAAGCTGCACACTTTTTACCCTTCCAGGTGGGACAGTCGACAGAGTCGCTTGCGGAGAAATACATGCAATAGATAGTGCGACTTCATGGAGTTTCGGTCAGCATTGTGTCAGATCGAGACACCAGATTTGTTTCGCACTTTTGGAAGAGCTTACAGGAGAGTCTGGGTACCCGCCTCAAGTTCAGCACAGCGTATCATCCACATATGGACGAACAATCCGAGCGTACGATTCAGACGCTCGAGAACACATTGAGGGCTTGTATGTTGGACTTCCAGGGTTCTTGGGAGGATCATTTGCATCTGGTTGAGTTTTCTTATAACTACAGTTACCAGGCTAGCATCCAGATATTTCCTTTCGAAGCACTTTACGGACGCAAATGTCGATCCCCTGTTTGTTGGGATGACGTGGGCGAACGAAGATTACTGGGCCCCGAACTCATTGTTCAGACGGTGGACAAAGTCCAAATGATCAGGCAGCGCATTAAGACGGCTCAGGACCGACAGAAGAGTTGGGTGGATGCCAGTAGGAGAGCGCTAGAATTTGAGGTCGGAGATCACGTATTCTTGAAGATTTCCCATACTCGCGGAGTTATCAGATTTGAAGGTCGCGGGAAACTCAGTCCCCGTTTCATCGGACCTTTTGAGGTGCTAGAGCGAGTAGGAGATATAGCCTATCGACTTGCCTTGCCTCCGTCGCTAGCTGGTGTGCACAATACTTTCCACGTATCTTAGTTGTGGCGTTATGTTCGGGATGACAACCATGTTCTGAACCACTCGGAGTTAGCTTTGGGCACTGACCTATCTTACGAGGAGCAGCCCACCACTATCCTCGACCGCAGAGAAAAAATGCTGAAGAATAAAGTCATTCCGTTAGTTCGAGTGTCTTGGGGCGGTCGTTCCCCAGGAGAATCTACTTGGGAGCGTGAGGAGGATATCCGTGCACGTTTTCCACATCTGTTTGTATAGTGTTGTTGTTTCGTTGTCTCTTTTTTTTAAATTTCGAGGACGAAATTTTATAAGGAGGGTATGATGTAAATTCCCTGTTCCGTAAATAAATTTTTTCCAAGTCCCCTTGAATATTTTTCTATTTTCTCGTTATTTTGTAGGAACTTAGGTGCATATTTTTAAATTCTAATTTTTTCCAAAACTAAAATCCCGACCCAAGCCCATACCCATACCCGGCCCAAGCCCCTTACCCGACCCGTCCTCTTCTTCCCCACCTTTTTCTTTTCCTGCTTGTTTCTTTCTTTCCCCATGTCCCCGCCGCTCGTCCCCACACCCCCGCTCCTCGTCGCGACTACGTCCCCACTCCTCGACCCACGACCTCGCGCGCGCGTGCTCGCGAAACTTCCCTCGACCCCGTCTCTCCCTCTCTCGCAAAAACCCACCTCTCTCTCCCCCTCACTCTTGTTCTCCCTCTCACTCCACTTCCCTCCTCACACCACCGCTGCCTCCACCGATCTCGACGCCAACAGATCCCCCACTCCAAGCTCCACCCAAACTACAGCAGAACACCCACAACCAACCCTTCTGTGCACCTCCGCGGGCCCCTCCCTGCCATCGTCGTGACCACCAGGACGACCTCCTACACTGTCTCCCCTTCCCCACTGCAACCCCGTGACCACCACCATACCACCCAAGCTCCCCTAACCGAACTCCACTTCTCTCCATCCCCGACTGCACAACCCTAACCCACTGCATCCCCGCCGAACTCCTCCTCTGTCGCCGACGACCACCTCAGCCACCTCGGTTGCCTCTCCATCAAGAGCTGACGCCAACGACCACCACCACCATCGCCGTCAAGACCCCAGCAACCAAGTCGCCGCTGCCGAGGACTCGAGCTCGAGCCAAGTCGAGTTGCCGTGCCGCGCTCATGTCGCGATCGCGCCGTTGCCGCTGCCATACCGTCGTCAATACGTCACCAGGCAAGTATAATGCTTGCTTCATGCTAATTTTACCTATTTCAATTCAAATTACCAATAAATTCTATATATACTTTTCGTGCGAATCGATGTAATGCAAGTGTTTGATGCAAAACCCGAATGGAAAACTCCCGTTAAATTGACGGAAACTAATCACATAAGATGTCCCGAGTGATAACGAACGTTGTGTTATGATTTGGCTGGAAAATACGGTCTTTAATAACGTGATAGGTCTTTCCCATTTAGACCCGTTAAAACTGAAATTTTCGTACCTGAACCTTGTAAAAATCACAGTTAATTGGTTATAAATCGGAATGTTGCGTTCAAGGGCTCATATAGAAGCCGACTCGATGACCTATAACACAATAAGAGTTTTAATCTATTTATATGCTAAAAAGGCGATGGAAACCGGTTCGGAGTGCGTCTCTGGACTGCAGTCCAGAGCTGCACTGGCTGTCGATTCTAGTTTTGTAATACTTTCTCCCTGCTGTATGAAAATGTTATGATGCGGAACCCTATATTATAGCGAAGATAGGTCTATTAGATAACCATTGAAAGTGGTTTCATTCGTTTTTACTGTCGTTTACTATGTAAATTATATTTTAAATCAACAGAACATATAGCAGTCCCAAACAGGGACAGAACGTATACCCCTTTATTGTACAATGCATAAATTCCAGTACACCATGTATATTATCGATCCGTCTAGTGCGATGGAAACCTAACTAATAAACCTAAATTTTGTTCAACTATAAAGTCGCCAAATTTTGATCTCAACAGGGTGAACTGTGTTGCAAAATGGACCTTCAGTTCAGGAACTGAATTTCCGGCAGCGAACACTTAAAATGAAACGACTGTAACTTGCGAACCCGAAGCCCGATTGACTTGAAATTAATTTTTTTGAACTTCCGACTGAGTTTACTTATTACCGCTTTTGTATCTTTTTGCTTAATTCTGAATGCGTGATTTAATACGAATTTTCTATGTTCATAAGATGCATAACGACTTGTACTGCACATAAACTGTTTAGCGGCATGATTCATAGTTCTACCCGGCTACAAAACCTCTAGTGATAGTGAATATTCGTGTTAATTCTCCATGTATATTGCATTGTCGAACGTGTACAGTATCGGTGTGGTTGTGTCAAGTACGCCAGTGAATAGTGAGTGATACGTGACAATGAACCATACAGTGAACAGTGAATAAAATCGTGTTACTGATGCGTACTTGTACACAACTAGCCCGTATTCATGAATAGTGAAACTTGGAGGAAAAGGGAAAATCGAAGTGGAAATGGAGTTGTATTTAGCGAGGTCAGTGATTTAGAGGATGATCATTCGAACAGCGACTCTTATATATATTAGGTTGGGCCTAGCGGTCCGGCTGACAGGGTTATGTCCCGGGCAACAGCGGGCCATAGTCTCGGATACGTACGAGACCCTCGTTAAACATGATCAACATTTCCACAACTCGATTTCAAAAGTGACTTAGAGACCGATAGAGACACAGATCATATATTACATCAGTTAGTGACATATTGATTACCTGCATTTTATCTCTGCCATTATTACTTTCATTTTCTTGTTTTTTGTTATCATTATAATATTGCTATTATGTCGCTCTGACGACCTGAGTATGCATGCTCAGACCTTGAAGAAGAACCAGTTCAGGAGTCAGACCTGCCCTTCGAGCTTGCAGAGATTTAGACGGTCGTGCCTCCGGTATCTTTACTGTTTTCCCTAAAGAAACCTTGTACTCGCACTTGGTTAGTAGTTCTTTTCTTTGTTTCGTTGCAAATTGTGAACAATGAAAGTTGATATAATAACTAGTGATGTATTTCCTTTAGTTCTGTGCTGTGTTTACTGATTACCATGTAATGCTAGAAGCCGAAGTGTGGCTTATTCCTTGACCGTGGGAGCATGGCTGGCCTAATCATCCCTCATATCCCGTATTTTGTGAAGCGGGGCATGACAAATAATGATACGAATTCGATTAAAATCTAATACGCTGTTCTTACTCGTTTATTACACACACAAAATTTTACAGATTCGGTATGCTACTTCCGCTGCAGCTCCACATGCATCTCCTTCGGCCGCGGCTCCGCAAGCCACTACCTCGGTTGCGGTTGCGCAGACCACTCCTACAGCTCCACAGCCCGCTCAGACTCCCGCACAGTCCGCTCCTTCATTAGTCGAGTTTTTGACAACTCAGGATTGCACCAAGGAGCAGATGCGTCAGACTACAGCGATTATTAGAGGTGGAGGAGCTGGACCGAGCTAGGTTTGGTTTATTTATATTTTTGATGATGTATGTACTTATCTGATACATATTGTATATATTTTGGACGATATTGGTGGTTGTTTGTATGTTCACGATAATTTTAGATTGATTTCGTATTCTGTTTGTTTATTTCTTTTATATATTATGCGTGAGATGTTGATTATGAATATTTTTGTATTTGGCTATATGATATATATATTATTATGCACAGGACGTGGAAAAAACGGGAAGCCACCTTTTAAAAAAAACCCTGATATAATGTCCCTACGGATTACTTCGTAGGGGCAACTGTTGCACTTACGGATTAATCAGTAGGGGTAAGTTTTGCCCCTACACATTTCTCCGTAGGGACAAAATATCAGATATCTGATATTCTGTCCTTATAGACTCAGTCTTTTAGTCCAAACAGAACTGGAACCCAGAGAGCTAGCTTTCTTCGTTTCAGAATAAGCAGTTCCAGATGAGTGAGTAATAGTGTTCTTATGGACTCAGTAATAGAGGCAAAACTTGCTCCTACGGATTAATCCGTAGGTGCATTTATTAGGCTCTACGGATAAATCCATAGGGACAAGTATTTTATTTTATAAACAGATAAATTAAATAAAAATTATGTTCATACGGAATAATCCGTAGGGATAAATATCCCTACGGATTAAGGCGTAAGGGCAATTATTACTTCATAGAAGCATGTTCAGGACGAAGACTTGCACCTGCGGTTTTTGGACCTACGGAGGAATTTTATGTCTTTACGGATATATCCATAGGGGCAATGGTTTGTCCCTGCGGATTTAAAATAAATCTGCAGGGGCAAGCGATTATTGTAGTAGTGAATACGCGTGTGGAGAATCAAATTATTTATCCACCATTTTAATTCTTTAAAATAAAAAACAAAAAACAAAAAATGGAATTAACCACCGTATCTTTACCATTATAAGAAAAAAAGGGTCATTTAATTTTGAAATTCACCAATGATATGTCAATACCGACAACAATGAAATTTCTAAATCAAATAAAAAAACACCGTTGTTTTATATGCAATTGACGTGATTAAATGCCACGTCATTATCATTTTATAAGTGCGACATGTATTTAAATCGCCACATCATTATTATTTTATAAATGTGATACACGTAGTTAATTTAATAAAGAAATTTATCCTAAAAATTTCTATAATTACGTATTAATGAGCGTGTATATATCAATTTCCAAAAAAAATTAATAAAATCCAAACCTTTAATATGTGGATAATATAGTCGCATATTGAAAAAGCTATAAGAGGTCTATGCATATAAAGATACAAGATGTGATAAATCGATTATACATGGCTTCTTAATATAATAAATGTTTTATCTATAAGACATAGATTTAGCTGTACAACTTTTTGCAACGTGGGTTATCCACGTATCTTGAACACAAACCAATTATAACCTTGCACTTCCCCGCTTCCATAGATAAAAAATCCAGCAGCGAAAACCTCCCAAAATCCCAACAAAAACCCTAGGATCCCTTTCCTCTCTTCTCTTCTCACTCTCTTTGAAGATGGGCGATGCGAAAAAGCCCCAAAAGGTCGTTCATTTACCTTCCCCCTTTTCATGTTTCTGTTCAATTTGTTTAGTTTTTGTTGCAAATGATATGTTTTTAGATGATGGGTATGTTGCAAGTTAATCCCTTTTGATGTTTGTAGATGATTTGTGTTGGGTATTGGCCGAATTGGGTTGTTATTGAGAAATGTTCGTAGTTTTGGTTTGATTTTGCATTACTATTGAATCTTGGAGACATGAGAAGGCTATTTATTGAATGATTTTTGGTTGATTGCTGGGGAAATCAAGGCCTTGTTTTGAAATTTGGGTCTCAGAAACCAAAAACATCAGACTTTGTTATGTTTGGGAGCTAACATAGTGTTGCAGAAAAAAATGAGATTTGTGACCTTAAAATCAGCAAAACTATCCCAGTTATAAAAACTGGGGTTCACATGTATAAATTTTTTGGCTTACACTTCAACTTAAACAAAACAGTGGTTCCAATTAGGGTTAGGGCTTCATCAGAATCAGAAATGATTGAAGTTCCGCAAGTTAAATATTAATTAAGAGAAAACAACAAATGCATTAACACATCCATATCGAAAAGTTCCAAACCTGATTTAAAATATGGATTGCGGAAGCTAATTGTTCTTCGCATATGTATCTCAGATGCTTCTCTTGTATCTGGTTGTTGGTAGTTGTGTAACCGAGCTAATATTGTAGTCAAGCTGATTAACATGCAAAATAAAATCACAAACTTCTCCTTGATTGCCCCCCCCCCCCCCCCCCCCGCCCTTCTGAAGCTATGAGATTATTCTCATGCAGGGCTCACCCTCCTGTAAATTAATATGCTTGATCTCCAATCCCTTCTTGAAGTTGCGAGTTGCTACCTCCTTGTCATAATTCTCATGCCCTACCAACTATGAACTATCCCACCCCTTAGAATTCAATGAATTTATTAAGATGTTTGTTTCTATTTAGTTTTTATAAAAGAAAAAGAATGCTAACGTTGTCGGTTATATTCTAGTTATGAAGCAGCTCTTGACAAAAATGAGAACAATATTCATGAGAATATCCAGGAAGATGAATCTGTTGTTTTAAGTGGTACTGCATATGAGTGCGCAAATACATGTGAGTATATTCGCTGGCATGTGTTCTTTGTGTTTATTAGAATAAAATATCATTAGATCCACCATAAATTCTGAACTTGATGGGGAGGAACATAGTGCAGTTATATAGACAGAGATACTGAAGTAAGCGTTGACGTCTAAGTTACTTGTTTAATAGTATTTGCATATGTAATTATATTTGCTATGAGACAATGGATACATCCATTGTGGAATTTGAGAAAGGGGGCATGTACAAGATAAAGACTTAGCCTTTTAAGATAAATGTAGGGGATGCATGCATGCAAATTGCAAGCCATGATCATTATATTCAGACTAGAAAGGGGGGGGGGGAGGGTTGTTCATTCTTTTCGTTATAAGAAATACCATCTTCTTCTACACATTATTAGCATGGTTCTTATTTCATATTTCCTTTCTCTGCAATTTTGTGCCCGTGTACGGGTTAATTGGGATCACAGAGAGTATGGATGGCGAACATGTATTTCATTTTTTCCTTTCTATAATTCTTTCAGTTTAGTTCATTTTTTTAATAAAAATGGTTGATTCTTGATGATGAAGTGATTGGAAAATATTGTTTTCACGTCTTTTCTTCCGGTTAATATTTGTGTGAACAATTTTCTTTTCCTGTGCTTTAATGTCGTTGATGCTCCATGAGTTTGCATTTCTGGCAATGAGATTTATCCACGACATGGAAAATTAACTAGGAATTCATAACCATAATCATGTTGAGAATCAGTTGTTCTGCCTGTTACTTTCCACATGTTGCTTGTATTTGTGAAAGTAGTATTCTTTTCCACACTAGGAAAATAAGGGAGAGTTTGAGGATTAACACAATTCTAGACGATCGACACTTTCCATCTTAATTTTACTTGTATCGTTTGGATCTTTTGATAGTTGAATCACACCCAATATATTACATTGACTTACTTTTTCATTCATTTAACCATGCAGCTTAGAGTTTGTTACACATGCGGCGGCAGTGGCTCTGCTGACTGCTTGAAAACTTGCTGCTTTTGCAAAGAAACTACTGAACATGTGTACGTGCTGTTTATATTTATCCGAATGCTTTCCTTTCAACAAGTATTTAACTACAATCATGTTAACAAGAATGATGATCTTCTTTTGTTGTAACCTAGTCCCTTTTGAAACATCACTTCATTCGCAGAATAATATCATTTTAAAATTGTTTTGATACGAAGATATCTTATATCTATTTCCAGCTTTTGTATGACGATATTTCTCCATCCCATTCCCAAAATATGGTGCTGTGATGATTGCAAAGAAATTCTTTTTGCAAACCAAAATGTTCAGCTCACATACCAGAGAATTATGGAAGAGTGTAGTTTGGATGCTCAGAAATATCTTAGGGAACTGGTGAGGAACTACAACAATTCTAAACAAACTACCATTGATGTGAAGAATCCAATTAAGTCAGAGAAATTTGAGATCCCGTCTCAGGACTCTCATCGGAGGAAGAGAGAGATTAATATTGAAGCGCATTATCCTCCCTCAAAGTATCTTGCTGTTCCTAAGAGCGTTGGTAACGGAAAGCAAGGACCGAGTCTGGATAATGAAGATCCAGGTTGGTATGCCCACTTGGTTTTGGTTAAACTATGATTCATTCTTAATGATAAACTATAACTCATTGTTAGGCATAACCCTTTAATCCCCACTCGGTTTAAACTTTTTAGGCATACCCACTTGGTTTCAGCTGAGTTCTCAAACCATGGGTATGCCTAACAATGAACCAATCCTACATTTCACTATGCTATGATTCACTAAAATAGTTTAAACTACGGATGCTTTTCACTCAACTACCAAATTTTTTTTAAGAATCGCATTCCCTTAAAGTCTTAAAGTATAACATTACAGGGAATATTTGTGATAAAAACTTCTCTTTAAACCAAAGTTGGAGGGAGTTTGTTGTAATAGATAACTATAAGGTAGTTTAGTCAAACACATCAATAGTTAAAGATAATTTATTGAAATTTAGCCAATTATTTTAATGGCTAATTGCCTAATTCTCATGTTTCTTTGTGCTTGAACTAAATTTCAGGGAAAGAGTTTTCTCCCGACTTCCACAGAAAAGAAACTATGGAGGGATCTAGTGATGGGCAAAAATGTATATTCGAAATCAAAGTGGAAAATGTGGCTCTAGGTATGTGTATTCCATATTTATATTTTCCTGTATAGAGATGATGCAACTTTATTTTTACTTAAACATTAGTAGTGGTTTGAACAGCCCGCATCAAGGAAGAACCCAATGAAGACTGTTTAGATGGTGATGTTTCTAAATCTCCATCAAAGATTATAAGCGCAGCGAAGTCTACTGTTTCTATTGACAGTAAGTTCCTGGATTACTTATGGCAGGGACAGTAATGAGGCTATTGTGTCTTTTCTCATCTGTCCCTTATTGTTTCAACATTGCAGACAAGAATAAGATTCAGGACCTCTTGAAATTAAAAATTGCAACCTTGATTTTAGATTCCTCAAACGACAAGATTTCCACCAACTTTGAATTAAAACTATCGCCTTTGATATTCAAATGATAATTCTATTTTATAGCCCATTTTATGAAATAAGCCTGAATTTGAAACCTTACTCGAATTATGGTGCTTTTTCATGACCCTGCATGATTGAGTAGGTTAAAGATCAACTAATACTGATGAAAAATGAATTTTTTACCGTTGAGAAAGAACTGACTAAATCGCCCAGACAAGAATGGTGGGACCACACTTAAATAGAGGGACATAACTAATTAATGAAATTTTCCTTGGATTTCAAATAGACAAAAACGTCCTTCTGATCCAAAATCTTGTCCAAAGCAACAGAATGCTTCCCATACAAACAAATGCATGAATATATAAAACGTCTTGGCATATATATATATATATATATATATTACCGGATGGCATTCCATGCATTGTTCAGCCAGAGAAAAGACATAAAAACCATGAAATTCCTATGATATAAAAGCTGACAATCATACCGAAGTGAACACACTTAGGGTGTTTTGTCGTGATACCTGTTTGCTGTTTGCGGCTCTGGGAGGGCAGAAATTGAATCTGAAATGAAAGCTTATGCATACATCCCTCTTATGTTTCATGTTGGTTTTCAGAACAAAAGCCTTTTATGAAGCCATGTGAGGAATGTCCTTCCATGACAGAGACTGCAAAAGGATCTACAATTGATAAGAAATTTGATCATTTACATGATAAAATCACTGCGGGCCTTCTACCATCTAGTGTGTCTGGTAAATTTTTTTTACCAATTATTATTGTAGATGCTGTGAGGATATTGAGTTTACTTAAATATATTATAATTTGTTTCTTCCATTTCAATTCTGGACTTTTACCATAGGCACCATTCAACCATTTAGTCTACTCTTGCATCAAGATCCAAACATTTCAAATAGCCTTAATCCGGCAATGTATTGGGAGTAAGTATCACTCTTTACCCATGTCGGTCTTAAATAAGCATTGAATTTTCTACTAGTGACTTAATGATGTTTACATATCAGAAATGGCTTATAGTTGTTATAAGCAGGAGTAATGATATAATATGCTGAACTAGGATATCGGATGATTGCTTACCTTTCTATGAAGATGTTATCCTGCATATAAAAATGAAAAAAAGTTAGTAAAATTTGCCTTGTATTTCAATATGAGAAGTGAATATTGTGCATGCTGAGATATATATCTACATGCTAATGATATCATTTTTGAATAACTAATCTACCTTTCACTTTCAATATCAGAAAGAAACGCCTTTCCCATTTTTCCTGCTTAGTACTTTATGAAAAATTCTATACCATGAGGTTATGGTGATATTTGCTTCATTTTTGTTCCACTGTATCCACCCACCCGTAAGTCTTTCTTTGAATATGATATCAGATGATTGCTTATCTCTCTACCATAGTTTTTTTTTATTGTGCATATAGAATGAGAAAAGTTACTTATTGCCTTATCCATTCAATATGCGTTACTTATTGTGCATGTTGAGAGATGAATATCGTACAAATGCGATTGTGGACAATGTACTGCATGCAAATGAAGTCAGTTGATTTTTATTTATTTTTTAAAAAAGAAAAATAATTTAACCTTCACATTCGATATCAGAAAGAAATGCCTTTCACTTCTTTCCTGTTAATACTTAATGAAAAGCTACATACCATATTACCATGACGGTGTGCTTAGTTGCATAATTTTTGTGCCACTGTGTGCACCGGGTAGGTCTTTCTCTAGTTACGCCAAAGACCATAGTTTAGAACCCCTTTCCCTATATTTGCCAAAATGGCTTGAAGATGCCAAAGAGATACATTTCATATCCCCCCCCCCCCCTTTTCCCTAGAAAGGCTATCTCATAGACAAATGCAATAATATTTATTGGTGCTGTAAACAAGCCCTAAAAGAAGGGAAAAGAAGTAGTGAATTGTGTCTAACATTAGATTAGACGTAGTAAGCCAATACACAAGTTAATAAATTAATAAACAAGAAAAACCTTACCCACAAGTGCTAATACACAAGTTAATGAATTGATTATTCATCTAATAATCAAGTTCCCTCCATCAAATTCATGCCGTCATATTTGCAGCTAAAAGTTTAATGTTCATTTATTCAGGTTCAAGTTCCCTCCATCAATTTCAAGTTCCCTCCATTTAATTATTGATTATTTGTCTGTTTTATTTTTACGAGTTCTACTTTTAAGCGTACTCTTTCCTGCAGGGGAATCTTCCGTGTTTCAGATAAAAATTGCAATAGTCGCTTTGGAGTGCAAGCTCATTTATCTCGCCAAGCGTCTGACAGAGTAGCATCCGTTTCAAAGGAATTTAATGGAGACATGAAGTTTAATATCTTGTCTCGCCTACTTGTTTGGCCAAAAATCTTTCAATTAGACCCCGCATCTCATCAAGACATCGCATTATACTTCTTCCCCTCTAAACAGGGGAGGTTCGGTCACTAACTTGAATTAATTTTTATTTCAAATATCGCATAATCTATTTATACTTTAGTTGACATAAGTTCATATGAGCTACCCTAACTGTTTTCTAATGTTTATTCTCTTTTACTTTAGGTCTATTGAGAACTACATGAAACTTATGGAGCATATAAACTCGAACGACTTGGCACTGCAAAGTTATGTGGGCAATGCAGAATTGATGATATATTCCTCCAAACAACTGTCTACAAATTCTGAAAGTAAGTCATCTTTCATTTTTGAAAAAACATTTCGTACAGTAATGCTTATGTCCGACTATCCCTTTAAGAAAATTATTATCAATCTATTAGGTTTCTAAATTAGAAAACGATTATAAAATGAAATATGAAAAGAAAATATGTTGTATGCGGCACACAAGGTGTTAAAAGGATGAGAAATTATTCCAGTTCCTTAATGATTGAACAAATAAAGAACTCCAAGATAGAACACGACTTTTATTTGTTGAATCTTCATTCTGGCATATGAAAATATGCTAGTACTTTCATGATGAGATGATTGTCCATTTGATACAGGTATAGGTATCGCTATGTACCTATGGGGAGTATTCCGAGAGTTAAAAAGTAGGCGTCACATCAAGTCTAAAATGAAGGCCGCAGGTAAAAGCATTACAGATATTACGCCTGGGTTTTCTATCGCTTCTGCTGGGAAATACAAAAGAAACAATACTGCATCAGGTACACATTTGAAGAAGTAGATTAAGTCGTAAGTTGTAAATCTGAATCATCACTTATTCTTCCATTTCTATTCTTTCTCCCGATGGTTTCCACAATTGGTTTGTTGCTTCAGACTATATAGCTTGCCATGATTGCTCAACATAAAACCGCGACAATTTCTTCTTGTTATTCTCGATTTTTAATTACAAAAGATCGGAGATGTACAAAGATTTATTGATTACTTTACTATGATGTGTAAATAACATTCATTTTAGAGTTCTGTTTAACTCATGAAAATTTTATCGACAGGTGCTCAACGATCATCGAGAGAATGAGGTGAAGAGAATATGTACTGAAACAAAAATATAAGTTGTGTAAAAGAAAAGACAAGCTGTAATTAGGGGGGAAAGAAGAAGCAGTTACAGTATTTTTACCAAAGTTAGACCAAGTTATCAGCTCAATGAGAGCAAACTGCATATGGGATCATGAACTGAGTACCCATTTAATTGTTTCCTTGTAATCTTTCCAATGTGAAAATCATTTTAGCTATGCTTGTCCTGTGTTTTCATCGATTACCATTTTGTTGATACACTATGACGATGAGAAAGTATATGAAACTCGAAAATTATGTTTAGATGCATAGCAAGAGAGTAAACAATAGAAGGGATTTTCTTATGGCAATTTGAGTTATACAATTTCTATATGAGCCATATATGTGGCGGCTGGCTGCAGCTGACTTGTCTGCATCCGACCCGAAAAAAAGGGACAAATGGCCCACATGTGCTTGGTGCCGGTTCCATAAAGAAAACCAATCATCTTTTTGTGTAGCGGATGCATGCAAGTTGTCTACCGTTGGCCATGGTAACATTTATACATTTCTATTGGCACATTTTTCATTGTGTGACTACATGAACCAATATATTAGGTATCTACTAGGCATCAAATGGGTTTTCAGTTAGGGATATTTTTTGAAATAGGGTAATTTGAATTTAAAATTATAAATATATGGGAGTTTGAATTTTATTTGGGAGAATATGACGGTTTGGTGGACCCCATTTCCTTCCCAGTTTAGAAGGTGGGTTCCTAGAACCCGTCCTCTGCTTATTATAGCGGAGAGCGGGTTCTAAGAACCCGCCCTCCCCTCATTTATGAAACCCGTCCTCCCCTCATTTATGAAACCCGTCCTCCCCTCGTTTATGAAGAGGGCGGGTTCTCCTTTATAAAGGAGGGGGCGGGTTTTCAAAACCCTCCCGTCTTCTTTTATTAAAAAAAATTAAATTAATATATTGAAATTAATTAATTATTAAATAAATGAAAGGAGAGGGCGGGTTTTCAAAACCCGCCTTCTTTTATTAAAAAAAAATAAATTAATATATCGAAATTAATTAAATATTAAATTAATTAAATATTAAATAAATGAAATAAAATTGTATAATATTAATTCTTGTTTACATATGAATCTGGTATACACTCTAATAACAAAATGAATCCGTCAAATTTACAATACAAAAAAATCATATCTGTTTGTAACATGTAAATTCTATCTCGATGGTCAAATTTATAATAGTAAAATGAATCCGTCAAATTTATAATACAAAGAAATCCTCAAATTTAGAATACCAGATTCATATGTAAACAACGATTAATATTATACAATTTTATTTCATTTATTTAATATTTAATTTATTCATTTATTTAATATTTAATTAATTTTGATATATTAATTTAATTTTTTTTTCATAAAAGAAGGCGGGTTTTCCTCTTCATAATTGAGGGGAGGGCGGGTTCTAATAACACGCCCTCCCCTATGATAAGTAGAGGGCGGGTTCCTCTAAACTGGGAAGGGGGTGGGATCCACCAAATCGTCCTATTCTCCTAAATAAAATTCAAACTCCCCTATATTTATACTTTTAAATTCAAACTACCCCATTTCAAAAAAAAACCAAGGAAATTATCATAATATCATTTTAAGAAATCCGATTTGGAAAAAGAAATCGGTAACTATCCAAATTTCTAGCGAACATTCATGGGTCCGAAATATGCTCATCCAATCTTACAACAATTTAGAAATTACAAAATAGAAGGACTTTTATGCAAAAAGTCAGTGCAAATTTGGAATTGAAGCGTGACTTTTGTGCAAAACATACAAATGCCGCTCGTCTTATCTCTCGTTTGATTCCGAATTTATTATTGGTTGCCATAAGCCATATTGATTATCTAACAAACCCCCCAATATTCTTTGAAATCCTGGAAGAAATTCAATCCCAAATTTCTAGAGTTTTTTCTCCGCCTCATTCAATTGAGGCCACGAAGAAGGAGAACGCTAATCGAATTGGAGGTCTCAATTGATTGATCTGTGTGTTACATATAAGGCGGAGGTAAAAAAAAAGAAGAAAGGTCTCTCCTTTGATCAAGGGTTTCGAGGGATTCAGCCCCAACTTCTTTAATATCGGAGGTAATTTTGATTGAAATGGATTTCTTGTAACAGTTTATGCAGATGATTGGTTTTCTTGATGTATCGATATAAATCTAAGCTTAAATTGAGGCAGCGCTTTGATAACTTTATTGATCTGATATCAATTTAGGGTTTTTCTCTCCGATGAATGTGTTACTTTCTATGTTGTTGTTGTGATTGGTTTCCTGTGGTAATTATGGTGAATCTTATCTGCATTGTAATTAGATGGCATTTTAGTATTCCCATTTTTGGAATCTTTGATCTTGAATTTAGATGTTTGTACTTTTTTTGACAACGGAGCACCCCTGGCTAGCCCAGGGGTCCCATGACACACACACCCATGCCGCCCAGGATCGAACCTGGGCGTGCGCATTTAATTAAAGAAAGAAAGGGGAAGGGGGAAATATCCTGTGCGTGTGGGGGCTCGAACACGAGACCTCCCATCCTGCACACCAATGCCACAACCAACTGGCCCATGAGTTATCGGTTAGATATTTGTATCTTTAGCTGAATGCAGACAACTCTATGTACACTCTTAGGAATCATCATTGATGATAACCTTGCCATATTGTTGGTATGCTGATTTCTGGTTAATGGCGTTGTAGGATGCAGAGCCAACTTGTGTGCAATGGATGTAGGAATGTTCTTCTTTACCCCAGTGGAGCAACTAACGTTTGTTGCGCAATATGCAATACAATAACCCCAGTGCCCCCTCCAGGTATCATTCCTTTTTCATACATCTCTCCTTGCTACTTTGATCATAGAATGTTAGATATCTTTTTTATTTAAGCTAATATTGACACCAGTGAATATTTTTTGGAAACAAGTATGTGCAAGATAGATATAATTATCTTGATTGAGAAATTTAAGAAAAATAATTTCAAGTCTTGATTCATTTCATCTTTGTAATGCTTTTCCTTATGGTTTTGAATGCTTGTTGTGGTCTAAAAAATGTGAAATATGCTTGCCGACACATGCATGGCTTCAGGTCTATATGGACATTAACATATGTCATAATGCCATATATATTAAACCTGGTTACATAATCTAACAAGATGAGCAACTTATCATTTTCTTCATCTTGAAATTTTAAGAGTGGTTATTTGTATTGTTGCTTTGAAACTGATGTTTCTTGTGTGGTTTGGCTTGAGAAAGTTCTCCACATATATCGACATGACACCTTAAGTCTTAATTATAACCATCAAGCATTCTCCTGTTCTCCCCTTGGATCTCCAAGGCTCAAATGTGAAAATTCTTAAATAACATGGTAATCGAGTTTTTGTACTTGTATCTTTTGGCCCATTGGCTTATTTTATGCTTAAAAATGGAATATGCTTACATCTAGTATCATCTATCTTCTTTGTTTTAAGTCTTAACTCTTCCGTTGTGTTGCGGAATGTATATGAGTTTCAGTTGGCCGTCAAGGTTTTATTTTAGGTTCCTCGCTTGCTGGTTTTCTCATAATTTGCCCCTATTCAAGAAATTTGGCAACAGCTTTCTCAGGGTTGCATCTGGTTGATAAAGAGTGGTCTTGTTCTTTTTGGAACTTTACTGGTTTGAGTTGTGCTCCAGAGACAACCCTTTTTTTTGATGGAAAATCTTACTTGATGGTAATGATGTTGATGAGGAGTATGCTCAAGTGCATGGAGAGAAGACCTAAGCACCTGTTCATACATATGATCTATTTTGGATTTAAACTTATTTTGTACCACATATTGTTGCCACCTTATTTTCCTGAGCTTATCTGTCATTCTACTGATGCATGGACTTTAATGCATGACAATTTTACTTTCTAATATTTGTGTTTGTTTTGTTGACCTGCTCTGAATTGTTAGTTGATGGCCTCTTTTTGCACCAGTGCAGCTTATTTATAACATTGTTATGCATTAAGTTGGACCAAGGTGAATGCAAGATAGATTGATAACTTCCTATTCTCTTTGTATCTGAAGGCACTTTCATTAGTTTGTACATTATGGTAGATAAAGTTTATGCTGGTAATTCTAGCTTGTTTCTCTTTTCACCGGTATTGGTATTTTCGGCTCTAAAGATACAGTTCGATATGAAGATCGCTTTGTGACAGTTAGCCTCGATAAACATATCAAATGTCGTATTACAAAGAGCAACTCGAAAGACAGTTTAATGTATTAAAGTTTATACAATTTAGTTTTTTTTTTAAAAACTTTTGCAGGAATGGAGATGGCTCAACTAGTGTGTGGAAATTGTCGAACACTATTAATGTACACCCGTGGTGCAACCAGTGTGAGATGTTCCTGCTGTAACACGATGAATCTTGCTAGATCAGGTCTCATCTATTCATATGCTAAACTCTTGCTTGTACTTGAATATTGATAGTTGGACCCAACAATCTACTTTAATGTGTGTTTCTACTTTTAAATTAATCTGACCTTGGATAGTGTTTCTACTTTTAAATTTATATCTTCACCAAGTTATACATGCTTTAAAGTTTATTAATGGTTGATCGTTGCCCTAAACATCCCTTGGCGCACCAATGACTTCTCTGTAGCATTGGTGTTCATTTGCTTCGTCTAAAGTTCTAAACCCAATACCTAAATACCCCTACTCTCTTATAAAAAATGAAGCACGTCCGGACCCAATTTACTTCACTTATACCAGGGGTAAACCCTGCTTGTTGCGCATGAATTTTGGAGGAAATGTTAGTAGATTTTGAATAGTGAATGCATATGAAAATTCAATTGGAATAAGAAGATTTTAATAAGTTAAAATCTCAAACATACCGTAGATGTCCATTTTAACTGAAATATGAACGTATTGTCCGTAGAAGGCTCAAAATCTTTGAAATTTACCTTGTATTAACCAAATTCAATAGTAAGTTTCATATCGGGATAACGAAAATTATTATACAATTATTAAAACAATAGCAGAAGATGAGTTGAGCCATTGTAGAATTTTACAAAGTATGACGTAGAAAAAGAGATGGAACATAAATAGAATGAGAAAAATGAAAAACTTGTCACGTTTAATCAAACAGAATATGAATATTGTAAACTACCAACATCTTTATAAAGATGGAACATGCAGAAAACTCACCAGAATCTCTACAACCACTTGTTAATAAGCCAACAAGAGAATAATTTTTTAAAGTTTCAAATAAAAGTGGTTTTTAGCTACCTTTCCTACAATAACAATAGAATTATGAACACGACTGTTGATGTTTTAAAGATTTATGGAAATTTTAAAAATTCTAATAATGTACCAAATTTTTAATTTGGTAGGAAGTAATGCAGAAAACTAATATTTTCTCAGAGAATGATGAAAGGAGAGCATTGGTAACTATCCTGAATTAACAGTAGAAGTTGATAATTCCACCTGCTGTTTTAGGAAATAAGATTCTAAAATTATTCTTGCTATCATTTTGGTATAGGAAATAACTTTTGAAAAATATTCGTTGTTGAATGCAGAGCTCTGCAAGTTTGAACGCTTCTTTCTTTAGCTCTTTTATGTATATGTTTTTATCCCTTAACTGATAGGGTCCCACGTCAGCCAAATTGAAGCCCCTCCTCTCGTAATTTCCCACTGATGTCCCACAGCCCAATTAAGAGCTGACAATTGGGTCTTCCTAGCAGCAAATTGCAAAAGAATCTCCTATGCTAAATACCTAAAATAGCCCAAGTTATTTCCCAAATATTAGCCAAACTTAAAAGCCACAAAAGGATATAGGCGGAACATCACCCAAATTCCAGGAACAGAATTGTGACTGCTGGAAATTTCAGCAGGTTGCAAAAGATTTTCTCCACACCCACTTTACTAAGTAATATATGCTCGCCTCGTTTCCCAACTCTACGGAAGAATGGTTCTGATAAAATCCGATCTAACTCTACCTGCTGCTCTACATCCTTTTTTCGAATATGGACATTCACATATCCATGTCTGGTATATGTATATTTCTAAAATCTCCGAATCTCAGTCTGAGTTTGGTGTATATCAAGGAACACTTTACCCGAAAGCTTAAGATTTTGGCTTGTGGGATGCATATCAAGTAACATAAAGCATTCTAGGATATTTTGGGGCTTTGGAACATCTATGCTTCAACGTGCAAATCTCTAGATAGATAAACTAACATCATAAAGTGTCTTTTCATAAACCGAGGAATACAAATCTAACCTTGAGAAGGCGTACATGAATGATCAATCCATTTTCTATGACCAGCTCTAGCTGGCTACCTAATTACCACGCTGGTGCAAGTCCTCAACCTTTGACGACATTTCAAAAAGATTGTGGAGAATCCAAGAATAAACTAACTCTAGTAAATGCCATCACTCTATTTATTACTTTAGTGACCACAGAACTAGCATGGGATATATAGTAGTCATATAGATACATGACATTATTAATAAATAATGTTACTAAGGTTTAATGTGAACTTTTAATGTTTAGTTGAATGAGTTTGATTACAGAAAGTTTTGCTAGTTTTTCAATGACATAGTTTACGAATAAGTTGATTATTGGAGAATTAAATAACCCACTGATGAACTTTCAGTCTGGACATAGGACATTCACCAGATGCATAGGTCTATTTTTGAGGCTATATGTAGAGAATTACACCACCAGGTGACTTAATGTTATTTCTTAATTCATCAATTATTACATATTACATGGAAAGCCCTATTGGGGGCAGAATCAAGCTGTTTTTTGGCTTTTAGCGTGAAAAATTATCCCCAACCCCCTGATTTCTATGGTAATTTGTATTTGGCCCCCAGAAACTTAGAATGCACCCAGATAAAATCCCCTAGGAAATTCAGCAACGCCCCTGGCTTCCATATAAATTTGCATTTGGCCCTTTCTTGGCCTATCTCAATTATGAACAAATTTTTGCTCAGCCCCTGCATTTCTGTTAGATTTCCATTCGCCCCACGCATGTGCATGGGGCACCTTGCTAGTATGATCATAATCATGTATAATGCCTCTAAAATTTATTTTTATTGCAATTATGTATGATAAGCAGCAAATCAGGTTGCCCATGTGAATTGTGCCCAATGTCGGACTACTCTGATGTATCCCTATGGAGCACCCTCGGTTAAATGTGCGATATGTCATTATGTTACAAATGTTGGGGTACGTCAGAGATCTTAATCTATTCTTTCTTTCTCTATTTACTTATACATTTTATTTTCTAAATACATTATTCTACTTTTTCTCTCCCATTCTTAAATAGATGGGTAGCATGAGAGTGCCGATCCCTGTCAGTAGGCCAAATGGAAATACAGCCATTCCACCGTCTGCTCCAGCTGTGTGTGAAATTATTCCTAAATTTTATTTTCTTTCGTGCCTTTTGCTTAGGATCCTTGTTTAACCCCCTTTTTTTTGGGATACAGTCTAACAGCCAAACTGTTGTGGTTGAGAATCCCATGTCAAGGGATGCAAGTGGCAAACTGGTATCACCCTCGTCTTCCTCTTTTTCTTAGTTTTCTTCACTTTTGTTTAAAGTTCTTGTGCATCATACCATTACACCTTGCCTTTGTTTCACAATACATTGCCACAATTGGCCAAGCAGCCTGCCCCTTTTTGAGTTCAAAATTTTTAAGAAATAGAATATGGTGGCAGCATTCAAACTAGGAGTTTCTATTCTAAACTTTTTGTCAGGGAGGATTTTTACCACTTGGCTGGACTTTGGTTTGTATCTATTTTAAATTCACCCTTGAAAATAAGTGGGGGATGTGAGCTTATTAGGAGTCCTCTAGTATCTTTATCTTTTCAATAAGTTTAATTAGCAAGATCAATTTTCTTGTGAACATACTGTCATACAAGAAATTCTAGTTATTTAAACAATGATTGACTGCATGATTTGCATTTGACCCCAACTGATATGATAAGGTTGAGATGAAATGAGACTCAATGGATGAATGGTATACTCTAAAAGATATGATAAAAATTGAGTTCATTGGTAAGTAGTTTTTTGGCTACTCCCATGGAGTATAAATGAAGGAGAAACAGTCAAGATGGTTTAGATGTTGCAAGGTCAATATATAGTTAGTGAAGCAACAAGGCTAGAGGTAGGGTTAAGCAAACATGGATGTAGAGGTGGTTAAAAAAGATATGTTTATTTTACAGAGCTGAATGGACGAAAACGTTCATGTAATCGACTTCAAAAGTAAGTTTGGGATGAAGGCTTGTTCCTGATGCTAATGTTTACAGAAGAATATACATCTGAGCAGAAGACTATTATCTAATGGATTTGATCGTTTGAATTCCTTTGATGATTTGACTGATGCATTACATTGCAAAATTCCACCTTAAAATCTATGAGAGGTTTGTTTGTAATATGGTATAGGAAAAGAGAAGATCTTTGAGATCTAGGGTTTTTGTTTGAGAGAGGAGCTGAAGGAGAGATGAGATACTCTCTCTCATCCGCCGCTTTGTGCTCTCTCAGAAAACCCTAGGGCTCCTCTTTTTGGTTGGATGGTTGGTTATATAGAGATTTCATGGGCTGTTTGGATTGGGAATAATAAAATAACTGGAATTTCCAGTTTTGCTGTTAAAAAAAAAAAACCAATGCTCTGTAGCGTTATTCAATGATCACATATGAACAAATCAATAATCTTAAGATTCCTAATAAAGATTTGAACCTTAGGCAATCATATCAGAAACCTTTATATTATTACAGAATCACATAATTTCTGAAAGTGCTTTTTTTTTGTCCCATGTCATATGATGCAGGTGAGCAATGTCGTGGTTGGGGTCACCACTGATAAAAAATAACTACAAAATGGTGTTTCAGATATTGTGGAAGTATATTTGTTGTAAATTTAAAGCTGGTAATTCCCTGTTATCATTTTATGTTTTGGGGAACTCAACTATATATGTTATTGGGACAGATAATAACATAAGAAACTGTACTACGATTGTTTATAGATGAAAATGAGCAATGCATTAAACTTGAAGTTGTTTCTTCTGTTTTTTAAAAATATTTTTTGAAGAAAATTTGTCAGCCAATCTGCCAAGTAATGGTGGTGTGAATAACTTTGATTGAGTAATTTATTGGATTAAATATATAATTAAGCTATTAATTTTTCTTTTGTTTATGATTCATTTCATTAAGATGTTACCAAGTCTTATCCTGTTCTTTGATAAATGCAACTTTTTTCCATCTAACTTAAGCTGTCGGACACATATTTTTATTTTCCCTGGTCTTGAATGTTTTTTTAAAAAAAAAAAATATGAATCTCCTGAAATTCATTTTCATCCTTTTTCTGCTGATTCAGACGTGCTTTTTACAACTTCTCTTTTTTCTGATTGGTGCTTTAGCCTTGCATCATGTTATTTTTATTTTTATTTATCTATTTTGCATAGATGGTGATAATGCTTAATTTTGTAGAAGTGATTTCGAAAGCAAATTAATTAATTGTTAAGGAATGGGATACAGGCATGGATTTTGAGCAAGGACTGATGTGGATATCTTGAAAGGAAATTATTTTATTTTACCCTCTCTTAAAATGAACAATAGGGGTGTTGCTTGTCATTGAATTATAGCTTTAAAAGAATGTAATTCTTTAATAGATGAGTTGCATTCTATTAGTAAATATACCACTTATATAACAACAACAGGTACGATCAATAATTTATATATGTTGTTGTTGTTTTCAAGAATCTCAGTAGGTGGAGTAGGGTGCAAGAAAAATTCTTAATTAGCAGCTGTGGTTTGGATAAACTAAAACAGAAATTCTAGGGGCTTAACAATCAAAGTGGTCAACGTTTAACACTAATGAAATGAAATGTATAGGGGTTGCCCTGTAGAAATAAGATTGGACAATATGGTATCAAGCATAAAATTAAGATGCTATACAATTATAAGATTGGATCTTAATAATGATGAGAAGGTGGGAAGAATTTTTGTCATGCTGAATCATTTGAAATTCATAAACCACTAATTATTGGTATGCTTAGTTTGTTTTAACTTGTATTATTATACAATCATCCGTGTGGCGTTATGAACTAATCTTCATATTCAATCTCTATCATTATGCTCTCATCAACTTAATTTTTTTTTTGGGTTTTTGGGGGGTGGGGTGTGTGGGTGTTGGGGGGGGGGGGGGGGCGGGGGGGGGGGAGGAGCTGGGGATGAATCATACACAACAATATTTTGAATTGTAGTGTGCATACCATTGAAGGCCTACAATACAAGTACTCATTTTTCTAAAGGATTTCCACAGTTAGGTCTCTTTCACAATAGAAAGATGATTTACAAATTTCTTATTTTATGGAAAGTTGGCTAACTAAATTTTATGTGGGCATAGAAATCCATTAGAAATAGAGTCTATATCTTCTCAACGCAAATTGCTGGACACAACTTCAATATCTGGAACATATTAGTTGGTCTTGGAGTCTAATGAATCATCAAATATATAAATATTTTTTGATTTTAAAATCTACTAAACACTTTGTGCACCGATACCATGTTAATGCTGCTTTTTAGAATTATCGGGGCGTCGCTTATAGTCGTCGTATCAGCGGTGTTTTCTGTTGTGTAAAAGATCATTGATAAAACTACCTAACGATGAAGTAGGAATCTTTTATTCAAAATTCTCTTAAATATATCTCTCAAAGAACAACAAATAAAAAGGTAAGAAAAAAAAGCTTTGAGAACTAGTGTCCTAGGGTTTGCCACCATCTACAGTCACAAAGAAATAAGTTTGTATGCAATAATCTAAAATTGAAGAACGTTCATTAATTCACTTATAATTTACAAAAATAGTTTACCACATAAAAGACAATCCATTCTCCAAAAAAAAACTTCCACCTATGCTTCCTTCTCCAAGATGTGGGTGTTGTGGGTCCCACTTTCGGTTTCCCTCCAACTTTGGTAGTTGATTTAAAACACCCCTCATCACTATCTTATCATGATCCAATTGGTTTAAACCTGAATCCATCATCTTGTCACGAGCTTGACTCTTGATGACCATGCTTCTTTCGGTCGCCGGGATCAGCGGGCCCGCCGTCGCCGGATTAGGGTTTTGGAAGGGGTTGATGGAGAAGCAGGGCACTTGCTCATGATGATAGCTCTCCAAGGCCATTGGGGTTTGGCCATGGCCAAAGGCGAGGTAGCTCTCCATTAATGGTGGGAGAGATGAAGAGCTTGTGTCTTCATTGTAATTGGTAGTGTTTGGACTTGGTTTTGAGACGAGCCCTCTGCTTTTGTCGGACACTCTGCATAACACCCAATCTTCCTGTTTGTAGGAAAGAAAACAATAATACAAATGTCACCAATGATCATTCCAAGTCATTAATTAATTAATTAATCTAAGTTTTTATATGCATGAAAGATTTTGCTATATATATTGTTGGAAATACTAATTAACAAACTCAAGCCAACTATATAAATTTAATTATTGTACATGAATCAAAACATATATAAATGTAGGAATTAATTATATCTAGTTGATAAATTAATTCTTATTCAAAACCATGAGTCACACATCCTTTATTTAAATTACTTTATTATGTTTGAATCTATCTAATTCCATGTTCCCATATAGTACTTAATTTCAACTTGAAATGGCACCATGTATCTCTTTCACCCCGAATTGTCAACAATTTATCCCTTGTCTTATTTAGAAAACTTAAGGTTTAAATAAAACATGTTCATTGACATTCAATATAAACTTCTTTCGTATGATTAAATACTACCAAATCACAATTAAAAGAGTTCTAAAATTACATTAAAACGGACTAGATTATACCTTAGCATAACACTTTGAAACGTCTTCCGGTGATTCCATTCGAAATTCATGCATGACCCAATCCGTCTTTTTCCCTTTTGGAGCCCTTCCTTTGTAGAACACCAATGTTTTCCTCATCCCAACAAGCATTCCTTGTCGAATTATATGCCTATCTTTTCCTGTAGCTTTCCAGTATCCCGACTCCGTCGCCCTATTTGTTCGCTGACCTGTAGCGTATTTTCGATCCCGGAGATTGAAGAAGTACCACTCTTTGCTCCCCACGCATGCCACCTCTATAGATATGAAAGTAGGAGTTGAGCATCACAATAAATGGAAAGTTCATTTAAAAACCAAAATACAAATGCATACTAATTTATATATGATGATTTTAGTCCTAAATAACTTTTGCTTAATAGTTCCTACTTATTCAAAAGAGAGAAGAAAATATATATGAAAGAGAAAGGGAATTAAAGAACAAAATTGTGCTTTATTCTTTGGATTCTTTTATGATTCTATAAATGGGCAAAAGTTTTCTAGCTCTCCACTTCATTGCTATCTTAGGGATAAATGAAGGGAGGGATGACACATGAAGAGGTTGAGAAGGGGGCAGACTCTTTCGTAAAGAATATCTTTCTGTTATGGAGGAGAAAAGTCCAAGAGAGTGACTTCATTTGGACTTGTGTATAAATGCAATGTATACATATATTAGCTGTTCTAAAAAATTTAAGAATTTAATGGGTCCGGGATCGACCACAGCCGTGGTCATGAGACCCAGCTTATGGGGATGCGGCCCGTCCAATTTAACCAATGACCCACCCTTTTGTTTGGTCTATGGATGGACGCAACGATCAAAATTTAATTATATTACCCTAAACAGGAAGGAAAGTCAATAGACTCAACACCATGTTTATTATTTTACTTATTTATTTATTTTCAAGCGGATAACTGCATTAAACAAGACAAAAAGGAGAAAAGGACAACATATAAAAGAAATAACAAGCACTTGTTTTAGGTAAGTGTAGACAAAGAACAACACAATCTCTATCTTCAGAAAAGTCATATAATCTGGTGCTTAGCCAATAATCATTTTCCTTCGGTGTTTATATTTACATAGCTAACTTAATACTTAGCCAAATAATCACAGATATACATGGAACTTGGTTTCTTCAGGCTGTTTTATTAGGATCATTTGGCATAGGAAAAATTAGCAAAGCTCTACAAGAATAACTAAACTCTATATGCAGCTTATATAGAAAGGTTATGGTAATTTATAGAACGTCTACAAAATAAAACTAAGAAAAAAGAAAATAAACCTAAACCCTGGAAATTACTTGATGAATAGCAATGAAATCTGTAGGCTTAGAGTTTTAAGAGACATGAGAAGCTTAATTACTAAATCTTAATTTGCTTGTTATTCTTTAATAAGGATTTCATCAGTACGCAAGATTTCAAACTAATCAACAAAAGTACGTATCACATAATTAATTTGCAAAGTGAAACATGCAAAATATTAACAAGTTTATCAGAGGCTTGTTATTAAGATATTTAACAAACAAAGAATTAATTAGTACACACCAGGAAGTTCCCATGGCTCGCAGTTGTTGAGATCTACGTCGATAATTGTAGGAAAAACATCACATAAGTTTCCGATAGTACTGCTATCCCCTGAGATTTTCTTCGCGAGATAGTCGCAAACGAGTTCTTCGTCTCTAGGGTGAAACCTAAACCCTGGAGGCAAATTTGCCTCCATCATGCTCAAGGAGCTCATAGCCATGAATAAATTTTTTGGGTGAATAGTTAAAAAATAAATGAAGATATGAGAGAGAGAGAGAGAGAGAGAGAGGTGCTATAACTCTAAGACAAAAGGAAAGGTTAAGGGGGGGATTTAAATAAAAAGAACCAAGGAATCGAGGAAGTCAACTTCCAATAATAATAGGAGTGGATGTAGGAGGATGGAACTGTGTTTCATGCGCTGGCCATCGAGCTCCTTCCATATTACGATGCCACAGCCCAACTAGGCATGCTGATGTCAGCAGCAGCCAAGTCGCTCCTAGGATCAGCTGTGTGTGTGTGTGTAGTTTAGAACAGCAAAAGTAATGCAAATAGGGCTCATGAATCATTCTTGTCAAATCAATACCACATGATTAGAGAGATGGCCCTATCTCCCATCAATGGATTCAATCATAGACACAAATTAAATAGCTGTTTCCTGTTTCAGATCACACCCCAACCATATAATGCTTCATTTGAGGGTTGCCATCACAACCTTTCTATCACCTTCTCTATGTTCATTTCACATAATCGCATTAGCCAAAACTGTCCCTTAACAAAAGATAATTACAACATAAATTTAGTTTTGGGTTTTGGGTAGCATCATTCCACGACATCCATCGATCGATCATTACGGGTAAGATGCGGTCCCAACCCGCTCACTTCTCCGGTCCATCCACGTATTGGACACATGCACATTGCCATTTACAATTGTCCGATCGCGATCGGAACCACCAGTCATTCTAAAAGCACGTGTTGGGAACAGCTACCCCTTTGTTTTGATGTAGAACATGGGTCAATGTTGAAGCCTTCAGTGTCCACACCGTCTTTTGATGGCCATGTTCTTGTTTTCTAGCAATCAAGTCTTGAGTGTATCCAATTCAAGGGGATCCAAGATGAGCTTGTTCGATGCGCCACATGGCAACAGCGAAGGCACTTGAATAGGCGAGAGAGATTGCGTAGGTTGTTAGGCATCCCAGGGTAACAATGGGATGATGATGATGATCACCTCCTTTGGCTAATTCTCAAATCGTCGTCTTAGCCTTTTCCAACTTAATGATGTAAGCGAGCCAGCGCATGCCATCACACACACACAATGCAAGGTAACAGTATTTGTCAATATAATGGAAAATATCCTTGACGGAACCAAGTCTATTTATCAAACTTATAAAATATCAAAGTGTTTCAAAAGATTGGTTAGCCATAACTTTGACCCTAACAAATGAAAATACTCAAAGTAATATATCGCAAACAAAAATCTGAACATCAGAAAAAATAATATTTTAGCTGTAACATCACAAATATAGCTTACCTTAAACAAATTTTCAGAGTTTTGACTTGCTGGACAAATTCATTGAAGAATATTACGCGTGAATAAATTATAAGCCACTGCAGCCCAAAGATATAAAAAAAAATATTCACATGTGTGCATTGATGCCACCATCTCATCAAATTCTTCTCTCTGCATCAGAAATAATCAAATGAGGCTTATGCCAAACCTCCACCTAAAATTCTATATAAGCTCCAGTTGCTGATGAGTGGTATAATAATGAGATGCCTAATAGAATAAATGATGTTAGGTAAACCACATGTTGATCTCAATACAAGTGTGCAATTGATATGATAGATTAAAGACTTAATTTGGATAATTCCAATTCGTGGATGGAGATGAACAAAGGTCACATTCATAAGAAAGGGAGAGATCACAAAGGCTATGCTGCTTTCCATTGAGGTCATAAAGACAGATGTAACCCTAAGAGTATTCGATGCAAAATAAAGAAATACGTAAACTATTATTGATTCTTTCACGCGTACGCGTAGAATAGCAAGAGCTGAACCATATCTGATGCAATATATAGGTATTTTCAATATAACCTAAGAAGTTGGAATGATTATATCAAATTTTTTGTATATTTTCCATATCATGCTAATTGTAATCAGCAGTCTAAAATTACAGCTCATAGGAGGCTGCCTTAATAAACTTCAATAATAATGTTATGATGAGTTTCATATTTCATACATTCCAGGTTAATGTGATTATATTTGATTATCAAAGCAACATAACTATGACAGCCTTCACCAGAAGTCTTTTGGATAGCTAGCTAAATCGAGTTTTTCTATATAGACTAATCATCCAACTATTAAGTAGCAATCATCGTTACTGTTTATAGATTAATCAAATATGGAATGAGGCGGAATTAAAAGAGTAGAAGACAAAGTGATTTAAAGTCTAGTCACAAACACAGCTACCTCTCAAAATCCAGTGCTAACTAGCTATCCATAGTGTAGGGGAATGATGGATCTCCTGACACTAACCGATGCTGAACCCCGATAAGGGACAAACCTCGAAAGAACAAATAGATGAATGCGGATTAGTTCGTTCATGGGGGTTTAGCATAATCACATTTAAAATAAATTTTACTATCCTGTCAAACTCTGCAGAAAAGAGTATCGACAACGGAGAGACTTTATACAAGAGCTTAGCAAAAAGGCCTCTCCACTGTAACAAAAGAATACATCAAGAACGATAATTTCATGTAGATCGAGCAATCATCATTAACCCCCAACTACTATAGAGAAGAGATGGGCCTACAAAACATATAAATCACATAGTCGACGCTCGTGCAACCAAGAAAGGAGTTCAAAGTTAAAGCCTGTAGAATAGGAAAAATGATTGAATTCATACCCTAAAAAGGATTGCTCAAGTCTTTACAATGCCAAAGATTATTGAATAATGAACATAAAAGGGTATATTGGGCGATCCTGAAAGTGACATGAACAAAGTGTAGTGGCCGTCGCTTCAAGTTTGCAGGAGAACTGACTGAAATCATGTATAGAGAGGAGGGCATCAAAGTTGATGAAAGCATATTTGTTTTGGTCAAACTTGGTAGGTAAATGACAAGCTGCCTAATCTTTTATACAAGTGATCACGACTCCTTTTCTACGCAAGCTACACACGTGCACCGCCTAAAGGAAACATTCTAAAATGCTCCAAATTGTCAATGAGAGATGATCATCTTTCACATTCAAAGTTGCATATTTGTTAGTAGTGAGGCAAGGTTCATAGTACAAAACTGTGTGACTAGCACAAAAATTGCCAGGAAATGGAAGGAATTGCCAGGATTTAAAAGACCATGGTGTGTGTAGTCTATTTTTCCATTTTCTTTATGTTTGATCTCCAAACCACAGCTCGTGAGTTTCCAACACTTGTGTGCATCAAATAGCCATTTACGTTTAAAACACTTTTGTGAGGTTTCGA
This sequence comes from Agapanthus africanus, assembly GCA_030015575.1. NCBI lineage: Eukaryota > Viridiplantae > Streptophyta > Magnoliopsida > Asparagales > Amaryllidaceae > Agapanthus > Agapanthus africanus. The sequence continues at coordinate 58,208,768 of CM057342.1, read as the reverse complement.
ATTCTATCAACTTATCTCTGTAAAGGATACTTTTTATAGGATCTCACTCCAGGCATCCACAATTATGGATTTTAATATTATCGGTCCTGAAATGTGAATGATTGAAAAGAGGAAGAAACCTCAGAAACTTGCTATGTTTTAGCAAGTGAACTTCCACTAGCTTTGGTCCCTTCCATATGAACTCACCTGCCAAGCAAAAGGAAAAAAAATGTTGACAAGTCATTTTCATCTTTCCTTTCTCAATGAGAGAAGAATGCTAAGTGGAATTTGAAAAGCTATATTTGTAGCCATCATTCTAACAAAATGATATAATTTATTTTCATGACCAATTCATAAGCGGAGGTTAGAACCAGTGTTTTTGAAAACGTTTCTGAGGGTGAATGGCTAGGGTTTCGCCCTGGAGTGCAGAGGAGAGAAGATACCTTCCCTTGAAACGTACGCTTCATCTGCGAGGCTCTATTGAGGCGAACGAAGCGCACGCTTCAATCGTGAAGTGTATGCTTCTTTCGTGGGCCCCACGACTGAAACCCAATTACATGTGGGTATTCCCGAGCCGTCGATAACTCAAAACGAGGCGTCAGTTGGGGGGATTGAAGAAAAGGGAAGAAAAAGAGTTGAATTAACTATAATATGATTTTTTCTACATTTGCTGTAATTTAACTATAACTTCTTAAATTTTAGGCAAAGGCAAGGAGATTGCACTTGAAGTCGTAGAAGACGTGGAGGAATATATTGATGGCAGCATTGGAGACGAGGACGATGAGTTGATGGTCAGTATTAACGACCTAGTAGATGCTTATGATGATTGAAGGCCTCATATTGATATTTTTGTTTTGATTTTGACATTGGCTTCTTAAAATTATGTTAAGGATATCTTTGTTTTGGCATATGAGTGAAATAAGACCATAATATTGTTTTATATTCTGAATTTTCTCTATTTATTTATATTTATAATTAATAAAAATACAAAAATCATGAAACTTACACCTCACGCCTCGAGACCTAAAGCCTCGCCTAGCCGAGGGTCAAACGCTTTGCCTCACACCTCCGCCTTTTAAAACACTGGTTAGAATCACTACATGGGTACCAAATAAAATAATAGGTGATTATCTCATTCCAAATTAATAATTAATTATGCAGAATTCTATTATTGTCAAAACTTTTAATGAATCATTGCAGGGAAAATTTAAAATAATTAAGTTCACGTGCAGATAAGGTGAAGAATGAAGAGCTCTAACTTTTAGAAATAAAATCAATAGAGTAATGGCTTCAAAATAGAAAATTGGACATGAAGTTCCTTAGTCTTAGGCCCAGTGATAATTAGTTATATAATAACCATTTTTCTTCAAGGTGATGTAATATTGAGAAGTTGGGTGTTATCCAAATTCCACACTTGCAGAGTAATGTGAAACAAAATCAAATGAATAAATTGCCATGTCTCTTTGAAGACACATTAGTTTTCATGCAACTTATACTTGACTCATAACTCAAGAGTTTCGATTCTACTTCATGCATTCGTTTATGTTATAGAAGCACAAGAATATACAAACCAAAAGGCAACAACTGTAAAGATTTTAACAGGATTCTTAAGTAAACCAACAAAGCATTTCTCCTGAATATCGGGGAAGAACGTATAAAGATTTCCAGTTCTATAATAGAGTCCAAGTCCTGATGGAAAAGTTCTAGTTCGCAAATGCTAAACTCTTCTTGATGCCCAAGACTTGGTTTTCTATTTGTTAGTTGCCGATTTTATTTTGATTGATTCATCGATACATCCTCAAATCTATGAGGTTAATAGCCCAATATATACGTCGAAAACTGAGCTTAACATGAAAAGTCCTGATAAGAAGAATATAAATCTTTTTTTTTTGATAACATAAGAATATAGAATCTTAATCCTGATAGCATAAAGAAAAACTCTAATTCCAATTGTAGAAAATAGAAAAGCTAAAGGTATTTTAGGAAAAAGAAAATCACTTAAAACCAAAGTTTTAAGGAATTTTACTGTCATAAAAATAGCTTTAAGGTTGTTTGGTAAGAAATAAAGATAGTTAAGGGCAGTTTAGTGTAATTTAGCATATGAAAAAATGTGCATTATATTTGAATCGGACCTGAAAATCTTAAAATAATTAGAGTAGATTTGGTTTCAACATATATTTTTTAAAGGCCTGAGTATATTTACAACAGGCAAAAAATCCAGGAATATATTTCCTATATCAAGGAATTTACAGCTTTAATGACAATATGTATCATATATATTTGATCACCAGTTATTGTATGTAAGTCAAGATCCATCATACATTCTAGAGCAATTTCATAGGTATCTCCTATTGTTAAATATATAAAAGTCACAGAAATAGAACAATGGCAAACCTTCACAAAAGTCCTTTGGGTAGCTAGATAAATCATTTTTTCTACATAAACTAATCATTCAACTATTAAATAGCAATGATTGCAACCATTTATAGATTATCAGTGGAATGTGGTGTAATCAATAAGGTATAAAACAAACTGACTCAAAGTCAAAATCACAAACATAGTTACCTCACAATATCAGTGCTAACGGATTTCAGTTGGGAATTGGAATGAACCTAATGACCCTGGTTCTTCATCGGCAGGAAATCATCGTTCAGAACATAACAAGGGTAAATTTATACTAAATCCCACAAACTTTCACTAATAAAATCAATGAACACATTACATTTGGATAAACCCACCGAATTACCATTTCCTACATTTTAATGGAGTAATCTGTAACTTTAAGAGGTTGTTCAATGGTGTCATCTGTAATTTATAAAGTTCAACATTTTTATCTGAAAAACAGGAAAATTACAACTAATATATGCTTCGGTAGTATTCTTAACCCCCAGCAATTATAGAAAGATGGGCCTGCAAGCATATTTGTCAGAGTCCAAGCTCGAGCAACTGTTTAAAATCGTAAAATAGGTAAAACCTTTGAAAGGAACAAAGTTCGGAGTCATGTCTAAAATAGGATCGCAGAAGCCTCTGCAATGCCTAGGATAATATAAGAATGATGTTTATAAAGCGAATGTTTTAAACATCGGCTTTGGTTAATCCTGAAAGTGACCTTGAACAAAGTCTAGTAATTGTCGGTTCAAGATTAAGATTCCTGTGCCGACTCATGCATAAGCTTCTTTGTTTTAGTCAAAATTGGTGGTACCGATTCATATGACAAGTTGACTAATTTTTTATGTAAGAGATCATGACTAATTTTATACTTAAGTCATCAAGGAGAAAGGTTCAAGCTAAATATGTTGCGCCACCTAGAAAAACATTAACGCTCTAAATTGTCGATGAGAGATGATAATCTCTTAGGCATGAACAGTTGCATTAGCGGCTAGACTTGCACTAAACTTGTCAGGCCCTCAAATTAGAAGCTAGACTCGCTGCTAATAATAATCATAGAAGAATTAACAATAGCCATGACCGTGATATGTAGTTTATGTTTCCATTTCTTTATGTTTGGTCACCAAAACAGGTACCTGTCAGTCTCCAACGCTTGTGTGTAAAGAAGCAGCCATTTGTGTTGAAGATACTTTTCTGCATATGCAACTGGTTATTATCAATTAGTGTCTTTATAGAAATTTTAAGCGTTTAAAATACCAACATATATATGTTTTAGGTCAAAGTTGTGACATGTAACGAATTTGTGAACTACCTTCAAATATGGTGGTAATGAAGAAAATTATTTTATAATTAAATGATTCTACCTATAAGGACACCTGTTTCAAAATTCAATTTTAAGAGAATTACAATCACGAATTTAAACAAGTTTTTCATGTTATAGCAGCCTACCCGATGGTAATTAAGGGTTTTAATATCATCTATTTCAAATCAATCTATTTAGTAATAAAATTAGCCTTTTCAAAATGTGAATGATTAAAAAGAAGTAACCTCAGACACTTGCTACAGTTAAGCAAGTGTACATCAACTAAGCTTTGGTCTCTTCCTGATATATCAAGTCACCTGCTAGACAAAGGAAAATGATTAGCGGATAGGTCATTTTCTTCTCCCCTTTCTGTATGAGAGAGAGATGATAAGTGGAATTTGAAGAGCCATCTTTGTAGCCATCATTTTCTGCATATGATATAACTTAATTCCTTGACTAAACCACTAGCAAGGTTGGATTCTCTAGAAGCTACCCAAATGAAATTATAGGCGACCATCTCTTTCCAAATTAATAATTAATTATGCAGGATATCTATTATTGCCAAGAGTTCAAATGTCACATAGTGGGGACAACTTAAAATAATCAAGTTCACGTGTGCAGATCTAATTAGGTGAAAAATTGCTAAAAAGTTGTTCTCCACCCTAATTTCCGGAGAAAAATATAGGATCATTAGAATGATGGATTCAAATGTTAAAACAGACATGAAATTCTTTAAATATAGGTCCAATGACGATTCATGATGAAATAAATAACAGTTTATTTCAAATGTGATGGATTATCGATAGGTATGGCTTATATATTCATCTAAAGTTTACATACGCAGAATAAAGTAAAACATGATTAAATAAATAAAATTGCAATTTCCCTGTTAAAAAACAAATTATATCTCCACATAACTGACACTTGTATTCATGATGCATGATTATTGTACTTGATGCATTCAATTGCGTGTTAAAAGCTCAGGAACATATGAAATAAGTAGCAAACACTGTTAAGGCTTATAAGGATATGAAGTTGACCGACAAATCATTTCTTGTAAATATTTGAGGCAGAACTTATACAGATTTCCAGTTTTATATTAGAGTTCAAGTCCAGATAGAAGAGTTCTAGTTCACAAATGTTAGATACTTTTATTTCTATTATTATAGCTAGAACACAAGGGGGCATATGGCATTTCCAATTTCAATTTTAAGAAGCAAGAAAAATCCTTAATTATTAGGATGCACACATCATATCAATAATTTAGTTGCAATTTCTTGGGAAGAAAACTACCCACCTCTATTTACAGGGTAGTTACAAGTTCATTTTTAATCAAAATTTCCAATCCATAATCTATACTGGCAAACCGACAGTCTTCACTCCACGTGCGGTCTTCACATGGAAAATTTTAGCCCTTATAAATGATATACATTGTTGTACGCGTTACCTATTGATTCTCTTCTAATAGAATCATTGAAACAATATCCAATCCATGATGCTAGTAGCCCACATACATGTTTACAAAACTGATTTTGATATGGAAAGCCCTGATAGGAAGAATATAACGAATGCTACCTCCAGTTTTACTCATGATCTTAACATCCTTCCTCAAACTCATGAAGGATCAAATCCGTAAATTTTGATTAATAATCAAATTGGAACATCTACAAACTGCAAAAATGATGATTTTCAAAATAATATCTATTAAGAAATGCTTCAGAAAAAGCGAACCAATCACCTCTCTCTTTAAGGGATCTAGGAGTAGGGCCATTTAATGCTCATGGGTGAATATAGATTGGTTATTCTGATTTTAATTTAATTTTATTCTTTTTAGTCAGAGTCGACGGGTGGCAATTCAAATGAAAAGTTTCTTTTATGCAAGCGATCACGACTCTTAGTGGCCTTTAAGTCACGAAGGACAAAGGATTTAAGCTATACACATAGCGTCACCTAAAAGAACAATTCTTAAATTTCCAAATTGCCAATGAGATATGATTCTTTTTAGCATTCAAAGGTGCATATATAATGGTTCTTAGGTACTGTTCATAGTATAAAACCATGGGGGTTTGCATTAAACCAAGTCATGGAGGTAGGAAGCTAATTGTCATGACAATTAATCCATAACAAGAAACCTTAGACACTAGTTACTACAGTTTAGCAACTGAGCTTCACAGTGTGCTTTAATCATTACAGTTCTCGTCTCTTACAGAATAGGCAGATAAATAAAGGAAGAAAAATAGTTTATGGGTCATTTTCATCTTTCCTTCCAATTTGACAAAAGTAGAAGTTTCATGGAAGTTGAAGAACTATATTGTTGAAGCCATTATTCTTTACAAATGATGTGGCTTACTTTCATTAAAAAAATGATGCAACTTATTTCCATGAACAAACTATCAGCAAGGTTAGATTTTCTACAAGTCTACCAAATTAAATTATATGTGATTATCACATTCCATATTAATTATTTCTTACACAGGCCTTTAATCTAGTCAAAAGTTTAATATGACACATAGTCGGAACAACTTAAAATGATCGAGTTCACGTGTACACGTTCAATAAGGGGAAGAAATTTCTGTAAAAGTTGATGTTCTCAACTTTATCTTTGAGACAAAACTAATAGCAATAAATATTGGCTTCGTGATAAAAAAAAAGACCTTATAGGGTATCAAAGGAGTACAATTGGATTCCTCATCGTATTCCCCCAAATGGCTGACTAATAATCTAATAATTTTTAGCATCCAAAGGAAAAAATAAACCATCGCTGGACTACTCCATGTAATATATGAGGGAATGAAACTTTGGATATCTATGTGCCCGATTTTAAAATTTGGTATGTATCTGCTAAAGGTAAAAAAAAAACTTTCGCTATTTTGATGCCATAAAGTCTTAAGAAAACTAAAAGGGAAAGCAATTTCTATTCTACCCACTAAATATACCCGTGAGCTCATTGCTAAACGTGCCATGTCAACTTAGTCACTAGTCTCGCTAATCAGTAAAATATCTATAGAATAATTAATATAGCAGCATGAATATGATATGTGGTTTATGCTTCCATTTTCTTTATGTTTGGGCGCTAAAACAACTGTCTGTTACTTTCCAACACTTCTGCGCAAAAGAGTAGTCATTTGTGAACAAAACACTTTTGCTGAACTATGAATTTGATTAACGACGTATGCAACTAGTTATTTATCTATGTTTTTGTTTTAAATTTAAGAATTCTATAAAACCAAATTTAAATTTGTTTTCAATCAAATTCCTCACATGTAAGTATGTAACAAATTTGCGAACCACCGTCATAATTAAGTAAATTACTTAAAATTCTATCAACCATATATTGATGCATGTATCTTCGATGAGTTAAACCTATGAGAAAATGAGTTTTAAGAATTCAATTTAAGAGAATTATGATCATGTCATCCTTGCGCAGGGGAAATCCAAAATTTTCCTATATAACAACAACAACTGAGCCTTTTATCCAAAGGATATGGGGTAGGCTACATGAAAACATGAGAATCACGCTAGGTCCAGCACATGAATCCTCCGCCTCCACTTACTCCAGCACATGAAATCCAAATTTTCTATATTGTTACAAATTTATCAAGACGTCCCGGAAGTGAGAATTATGACCATGAATTTAAATTCGTTTTCTACCTTACCACAAGCTAGCCCATGGTAATTAAGGGTTTAATATCATCCATTTCAATTTATTTGGAAATAAAATTAGCCTTTTGGAAATGTGAATGATTGAAAAGAATGTAACCTCAAACACTTACTATAAGCAAGCAAGTGAACTTCCACTAGCGTTGGTCTCTTCCATATATATCAAATCACCTGCTAAACAAAGGGAAAAAATTAGTTATGAGTCACTTTCATCTTCCTTTCTCGAAGAAAGAGAAATGCTAAGTGGAATTCGATAAGCTATATTTGTAGCCATTATTGTCAAAAAATGATATATAATTTATCGTTCATTAAAAACCATAGTTATACCAAATTAAATTATAGAAGTATAAAATGGCTAAAAAGAAAGTTAAAAAAGCTGTTCGGGAAGCTAAACCTAAGGTCTACAAGGAGATGTACGAGAAATTAGACACTAAAGAGACAGAAAATGATATTTACCGGATTGCTCGGATGCGGGAAAGGAAGACCAGAGACTTATGTGCGGTGAAATGTGTCAAAAATGAAAATCAGAAGGTTTTAGTTCGAGATGAGGATATCAAGGGAAAATGGAGAGATTATTTTGACAAATTGTTCAATGAGAGCTTTACTAAGAATTTGGATGGACTTGTCATTCAATCTCAAGATATAAACCGCGATTTCATGCGTAAAATAAGACTACCTGAGGTTAAAGAAGGTTTGAACTGAATGAGTTTACGAAAAGCGGTTGGTCCTGGCGGGATTCCTATCGAGGTTTAGAGATACTTAGGAGAAATAGACGTTAAATAGCTGGCAGATCTGTTTAATAAGATTTGGCAGACAAAAAAGATACCAAATGAATGGAGGAAAAGTATCCTTGTACCTATCTACAAGAACAAGGGTGGCATTCAAAGTTGCTCAAACTACCGTGGAATAAAACTTATGTGTCACACCATGAAACTTTGGGAGAGAGTGATTGAACACAGGCTAAGAATATTAAGATAACAGAGAATCAGTTTTGGTTCATACCTGGACGATCGACGACAGAGACTATTAATTTGCTTCATCAACTTGTCGAGCGTTTTCGAGAGAAGAGAAGAGATTTGCATATGATATTTATTGATTTAGAGAAAGCGTACGACAAGATACCTAGAGAGATATTATGGAGGACGATGATGAAGAAGGGTGTACCCGTCAAGTATATTGACATAATCAAGGATATGTACGATGGAGTAGTGGCAAATGTCAGAACTTGCGGCGGCCTAACGAGTGATTTTCCGATTACAATTGGTTTACATCAAGGATCTGCATTAAGTCCATTCATGTTTACCATCGTGATGGATGAGCTTACTAGAACTATCCAAGATGATGTACCTTGATGTATGCTATTCGCTGATGATATTGTTCTAGTAAATGAGATAAAAGCAGGGGTTAATGCCAAATTGAAATTATGGAGGCAAACATTGGAATCTCGGGGGTTCAAATTGAGCAGGTCCAAGACAGCATATATGCATTGCAAATTTAGTAAACAGAGAAGTCAAAACCATATTGATATAACATTGGAAGGGCAAGAGATATCACCGAGCGATCAGTTTAGATATGTAGGTTCCATCATCTAAAAAGATGGGGAGATCGATAGTGATGGTAATCAAAGGATCCAAGTTGGTTGGTTGAAATAGAGGAGTGCAACAGGCATTTTGCGTGATCGTAACTTTCCGTTAAAATTGAAGGGGAAGTTCTATCGGAGCGCTATTCGGCCTGCCTTATTATATGGTATAGAATGCTGGGCTCCTAAGAAGCATTATACACAGAAGATGCACGTAGCGGAGATGCGTATTCTTTGTTGGATGTGCGGTAACACTAGAAAAGATAAGGTGTGAAATGAGCATATTCGTGCAAAAGTTGGTGTAGCACCCGTGGAAGAGAAGATGCGGGAAAACGGGCTAAGATAGTTTAGTCATGTGCGACGCAGACCTATAGAAGCAGCGGTTCGACGAATAGATACTCTCGATATGGGCAATGGCAAAAGGGCAAAAGGGAGACCGAAGAAAACATGGATGGAGGTGATACGAAACGATATGGTTGCTAAATGCCTGAATGAAAGTATATTGTTCGATAGGGAGTGAGCGGAGGCAGAGGATTCATGTGCTGAACCCGGCGTGATTCTCATGTTGGTTCATGTAGCCTACCCCATATGCTTGAGATAAAAGGCTCAGTTGTTGTTGTTGTTGTATCTCATGTTCTCATTCCAAAAATTACCAAGTACTCCAGCATTCTATTATTGCCAAAAGATTACACGATACATTGTGGGACTAAATTAAAATAATCAAGTCCAAAGTGTGTAGATGTAATTAGGTGAAGAAATTCCTTTAGAGTTGTTCTCCGTCCTAACTTTGGGAAATAAAAATGAACAGAGTAATGGCTTCAAAATAGAAAATGAGCATGAAGTTCCATAAGACCGAGACCCAGTGATGACTCACAATATAATAATCAGTTCCTTTAAAGTGAAGGAATTATGAAAGCTTTGTGTGTCACTAAAAAACCAGATTAAAATAAATAAACTGTAATGACCTGTAAGTTCCATTATTTTACTTCATGCATTCATTTATGTCACACAAGAATATACAAACCAAACAGCAACGGTTGTTAAGAATTTGTACAGATTTCCTGTTTTATATTAGAATCCAAGTCAAACAAGTTCTAAATCTAAATTAGACGATCGTTTTGAGTGGTTTGGAGATGAATGCGGGTGCATTTAGGCTTTTGATCAATGAACAGAGGTCATCTTTGCACTAATAGCTCACTTGAGGGGCATAAGTGGTATAAAAGTAAAACTACAGGGTTGTTTTGTGAAGTTAACCGTAAGGATTTTAATATCAGTTCAAATCAATTTATTTGGTTCCAAATATGAATGATGAAACAACAGGTAACCTCAGACACGTACTACAGTTAATCAAGTGAACTTCCACTAGCTTTGCTTTCTTCCAGAGATATATAATCACCTGCTAAAGAGAGGAAAAAGATTAGTCGACAAGTCATTTTAATATTTCCTTCTGAATGAAGAGATGTTACATGGAGTTTGAAGATCTATATTTGTAGCCATCATTCTCTACAAATGATATAAGTTGTTTCCATATCTAGATTATCAGCAAAATTTAGATAATCTACAAGTTTAGCAAAGGAAATAATAGACGATGATCTCGTTCCAAATTAATAATTAGTTATGCAGGTTTTCTATTATTGCCAAAAATATTAAGTGATGCATTGTGGGGCCAATTTAATAAATCAAGTTCACGTGTGCAAATCTAATTAGGTGAAGAATTTGTTATAAAAACTGCTCTCTCCCCTAACTTTGAGAAGTAAAAATTTGATAAAGTAATAGAAAAATGGACATGAAGTTTCTTAGCCTAAGGCCTAGTGACTCACTGACTATTCATAATATAATAACCACTTCCTTCAAAAGTGATGGTATGTGTAACAATTAGGAGTAAATAGCCATCCAAATTCCTTCCATACAAGTAAAACACAACAAAACAACTTAACCGATGCTTATACCCATGACTCATGAGTTTCATTATTCTGCTTCATGCAGTTGGTTATGTCAAAGAACCACTAGAATATACAAACTAAAAAACAACCACTGTTAAGATCTTAAATGTATAACACAGTTGGCCAACAAAGTATTTCTCGTAAATATATGAGGGAAAACTTATACAGCTTTCCAGATCTGTTTTAGAATTCAATTCCAATTGAAGAGTTCAAGTTACTGCATGTTAATGCTTCATCCTAATGGCTGAGACCCGTCGTTCTTTTTAGTCGTTGATTCTATTTTGGGTAAATTGTCTGAAAAAAACCTGGCCCATTTCAAACTTGTGTAAAAACCCTGAGCCTCTTGCTCTTGTTAAAAAAAACCTTGGTCCAATTAAAAAACCCTTTATACTGGTCGCTTGTAATATCTAAGCAGATGCCTGTTGTAGCCGCCAACCTGCAAAAGGGGAAGACAAGGAAGCCACAATGAGACGAAGACCGGCTTAGCTAACCGGAGTCGCCACCCGCGTCTAAATGCTCGAAAGAGAGGAGATAGGAGGGGAAAAATGGAGTGGGGGTGAAAACCAGAGAAGGGAGGGACAAGGAATTGCAAAATCCTCATGAAAACCCGACGGGAATCGGCTACCCACGAGAAAGTTTCCAATCAGGCACGACTCGGCTTTGCTTTGAAAAATTTAGCGTCGGAATACACCCACACAACCCAAGTGTGCTCGTATGAGGGTATGGAAGATGCAAGAGCAGCGAAGGGAGTAAAGAAGAGGCGAAGCCGACACGAAGAATGCTTGCAGACAGAGGCTGTCTCTGTCTGCAGAGCAAGGTACCTGGGCGCCTTCTTACAAGGCGCCTGGATACCCCGAGGGCTAAAAATGGAATTTCCTCACTATTTTTGCTCGGGTCTCGATCAAAATGAAGTCTATGACAGAGAGTCCTCAGGTATACTCTTACCCACTTTTCTCTTGACCGGAATTTGCAAAAGCGATCAAAACGTAGGATTGATCCAAGAACTAAACCATTTTTTATCTTTTGAAATTCATTTTTTTGTTTTTAGCGAGATTTCGGCCTAAGGAGAGAGTTCTAGGATAATTTTTTTTTCTCTTTACCGTTTAGATACTCATCCCAAGTGAATAACAAGAAAGTCAAAAGAGAAACATAAAAAGAAGAGCTCCTCCACTTATATGAGAAAGGAAGGAAGCTAAAAATCAATAGAATGTGAAAAAAATAAAAGAGATCTCCATTTTTCCAAAGTAGTGGTTGTTTGAAGAGTTCAAAGCTTAACCAGACGATCTAAAACTAAGAAGTAGGGTCTTCAATCCTAAATTCTAGTCCTAGAAAGTAAAGTTCAAGTCTTTCTTTCTCTTGTTTGTGGTTTTTCTGAGATTTTTTGAGTTTTTGTTGGTTTTTGGTTTTTTTTAGGGATTTCTAACCTAATCTAAGGGTTGTTTTTGTTTGAAGGGTGGAGGTTTGAGATTTTGGAGAGATCAAATGAAAGGTTTAGAAAGTTAATGAGGTGAGAGATGGAAGAAGGATCAAGTCTCCTTTCTCATGAGCATGAGAAAGCTCATTTATGGAGGGTGGTTAAGATATGAAATGGAGCGTTGAGATTGAGTGTAGGGGTAGAATGGTTGAGATTTTGTAGAGATGAACCGATCTCTATCAATTCCTAAGCTTATTTCACTCTAAAACGCTCGGCTCCATGCAATTTCCAAACAAAGCAAAGAGATGCAAGTTAGGTATACTTTTAGGTAGAAAGAGTGCATGTTATGGTGTTAATGAGATGCAAGTTAAGTTAATGGTTCGCTTGGAGGAGAATCCTATGCCATAGGTTTGACAAGTCAAGTAGGGATTAATTATCACTAATCAAGTGCTTGAAAACAACGATTAGCTTAATTAATCCCTAATCGCTCATATTCAAACCAAATAGCAAATAATACTCAAATGGCTTAAAATTTTGTGTGGAAAATCATCCAAGTGAGTTATGAGAATCCGTTAAGAAAAATTGGCAATTTTACACTCGCGGACCCACCATATTATTTTAATGATAAAATAATAATAGGGCTTTGGCTCATAGGGCAAATGTTGTCGATTTTAGTTGAAATTTTTATGGCATGTCCTCATAAATATGCTAAGATGATCCGAAATTTTGATATCATTTGGCTTAAAGGATCATGAGATATGGATTTTTGAGCGTATCAAAAAGGGTATTTCGGTCGCTTGAACGAATCTTAAACCATGCACCTAAGTTACCTCCATGTATACCAAACAGTTATTTTTATGCAGAAATGAGGTGAATGACATGATGCAGATGCACTGGCGAGATGAGAATGCAAGGTTATGATGCAACAAACGATGCAGGGATAAAAGGGTAAATTCGCAAATCGCTGCTTCGCTGGAATGTCTACATATGCCCTTTTTGGACAGAGGTTGGCTATCATTGAAGGCAACCGATTGACAAAGTCGAGAGACACCATATAGAAACAGCAAAATGTATTATTTTTTTGAAGATATGTAGATGCAAATGCATGCAAAAATCCTATTTAACTAGAAAAAAGAGCAGCCTCCCGCTTTCAGATGGGGGATTAACTGTAAGAGGAATTCGTTCTAGGTTGTGTGGCCGATCCACTCTCAAACACAGTCCCTTGTCGGGTGCCAGGATGCATGATGGTACTAATCTATGTGGTGCACGGATAATACAACTATTCTATATGATGCAACTATTCTAAGTGATGCAAAGATGATGTAATGATGAGCTGAAACCTAGTAAAGAGAACTATACAATGGCAGGAAATCTATTCCTGTAACCAGATAACAGATGAGAGCTTATTGGTTCGGGGGTACAGAGTCGGAAGCTTATCCTATGGATTGGGATCTACACCTTCAAACAAAAACCAACTTATTTGATATTTGACTTTTGAAAATGAACACCAACTAATTGATTTGGAAAATCAACTTGTTAGTATTTCATCCTGTGACGGGGATTTTTTTGAAGTTTAGGAAGTCTTGAAATAGACATTATTGTTTTGAAAGATTTTTTTTTGGAAGAAAGAGAAACAAAAACTTTTTTTCTAAAACATTTTTATATGTATATGTATAACTAATTATGCTTCTTGACGTGTAGCAGTATCACGACTGTCTAACCAAGTAGGGCACTAGATCCATTTTACGTCAGCCAGCAAGACGAGCTCACCTAATTAAAGGCCGTAGTTTTACGTCTTCAGACAAATCAAGTTTTTGACGGGAACTTGTAAACCGTGAAGTTGTGGAATTCCAAACCCTTGGTGGGTCCAAGAACGAATCCATATTGGATTCATGGAGTAGCATCATCCATTACTTATTTTTGAGACGCGTGTTCCAATTTTGGAAAATGCGTATTTGAAATATTATAGACAAGATGCAATAGATCAATTGGTTATCGACGTAGAACATGCAATACGTGTTTGAGTAAAAATGAACGAACTCGAACTCTTGATGGATGAGGCCTGTTTGAAATCCACTAGTCGTTCTAATCGTTACTTTACGCTGCCCTTAGTCAAAAACCATGACTCGTCGATGCGCTTTCTTCTTTATCGATTCTATGCTTTATTGGTCATACCGGAAGAGTACCAATGATGTGACAGTTGCCAGGTGCTATTAAGGCCTTTGCAAGTTTTCACCTAGTAGTTGTATTATTATTTTTCTTTCTTTTTTTTCTTTTTATATTTTTTGAACGAGTCTGTGCCCTTTCGGGTTTTCACAAACTCGCGGATAGTCCTGCTGTTTTTACTCACGAAACCTTTTCAGGTTTTCATTTGTGCTCTTTTTGCTTGTGGACTAACCTTTTTTTATTTTTTTCTTTGTTTTTTTAACTCTTTTTTTCTTTTTTTTTTGAAATAGTAACAAACTAAATATATACAATGATAACAGTCATCCCTTCAATCTGATTTCTTTGAATGATAACTTAAAAACTACTAAAGATAGGATCGGATACGTCATAACTCTTATATCTCACCGTATTGCTTGTTGGACTTGTGAGGACTTTTTCGGTTGTAATAAGGCTAGGGTTGAACAAAAGATGTCGGTTAGGCACAAAAGATGATAGTAATTCTGGCGACCAAGAGTATCGATAATTTGCTCGTTCTTTTTCTTGCCGCTTTCATTTTTGCTTTTTTTTGTTTTAATGATTTTTTCTTTTCGTTTTTGCTATTTTTTGGCATTTTTTGGATGACAACTCATTTTCAATATGTACAAGGGTGAATCAAAGAAATTAAAAGGCTCAAAATGATATGCAAATGGAAATAATTTGTACATGGTATTTTTAGGAAGTGGCGGTCAAATGAAGGCCTCGTCCAGCAAACTTTATAATGAAAACTCGAATTTAAACGTAGTATTTCCGAAGACATCCAGCATTTATAGGCCTGAAGCTATCCGTTCAATCTATGGTGATGAGTAGGTAGGCATTTCCAGAGTATGCATGATCGACCACGAACAGTCCCTCCCGATTTGACGTGAATTTACCCTTTGTTGATGCTTGTTGGCAATATTTTCTTAAGGACTAAATCACCTTTTTGAAACGATCTCTCGTGAACCTTCTAGTTGTATGTTCTCGCTTTCTTCGTTGACAGCATTATGCATGACAGGGCTTTTAGTCTCCTTTCTTCAATGAATTCCAGTTCGTCGAATCTGTTTCTGAACCATTCAAGCTCGTTGGTACCTTCCGCCTCTGTCAAGACTTTCATAGACGGTATCATCACTTCTACAGGAAGGACTGTTTCGTTTCCATGAACGAGTATGGTGTGGCTCCAGTAAAGGTCTTAATGGTCGTTTGATATGCCCATAAAGCGTAGGGGAGTTTCTCGTGCCAATCTTTATGAGTCACGACCATCTTCTCTATTCTCTAGTATCCGTATGATATTCTTATTAGCTGCTTCAACTGCTCTATTTGTTTACGGCCTGTAAGGTGATGAGAAGCGATGTTTGATCTTGTGCTCTTCACAGAAGTCTTGAACCTTCTTTGCAGCAAAATTTGTCACGTTGTCAGTTATGATCTCGTGAGGGAGTCTGAATCGGCAAATCAGATTTTCTAAGAACTTGACAATCTGGTTGGCTTTGATATTTTGTATATGATACAGCCTCAACCCATTTAGTAAAATAATCAATTGCGACCAATATAAACTCATGACCGTTCGAAACTTTTGGCGATATCTTGCCAACCACATCTAAGCCCCATATTGCAAAAGGCCATGGCGCAGAGAAGTTATGAAGCTCGGTCGATGGGACTTGGATGAGATTTGAGTGTATTTGACATTAGTGACACTTCTTTAGGAGTTGATGATAATCGGCTTTTATGGTCAACCAGAAGTAACCTTGTCGTCGGATCTTCTTCACAAGTGTGTTGCCGTTCGTATGAGCTCCGCAGATTCCGGAATGCACTTCTTTCATCACTTTATGAGCTTCTTCTTCGTCTAAGCACCATAATAGTATTTCTTCAAACGGTCGCTTGTAAAGTTCTTCATTGCAGATTACAAAATTTCAAGAGATTGACGAGCGCCTTTCGACCTACTAGAGTCCCTTCCGGTAAAGCGAAATCCTTTAGAAACCTTTTAATATTATAGAACCAGGGTTTTCCGTCATTGTTCGGCGTGACTTGCTCTGCGCTACAGCAATAGATAGGAGTTTCCTTCTTGATGATCTGGATTTTAAAGGTTCCACTTTCTGGGATGTCACACCATGTGGCCAAAGTAACTAAAGTGTCGGCGAAGCGATTATTAGTGCGTGGCAGGAATTCGACGCGAATTTCATCAAAGTTTTTCTTCAGCTGGATCAGAAAATCATGATAAGAGGTCAGCTTTTCATCTAGGGTTTAGAATTCTCCGGTGGTTTAAGATATCACGAGCAGAGAATCATTACGTACATGTAGCTTCTTGATTTTGTTTTGCATCGCCATTTGTACCACCAGAATACAGGCTTCATATTTTGCAATATTGTGTGTATCCAAAATTGATTAGGAAGGCTGTTGGTAATTGGTTTTCTGTCGGACTCTCCCGCCCTTACCGTTCTTGTTGGTTGCGCCATCGAAATATCCGATCCATGCATCATTGTCTTCACTATCTCCTGTAGCTAACATTATATCTTCATCTGGAAAGTACTTTTAAAGGTTCGTAATTCTCGATAGGATGTTCGGCGAGCTGGTCTGCGATTGCTTGCCCCTTAATAGCCTTCTGAGTGACGAACCGAATATGATACCGTGTAAGAATCATTTGCCATTTTGCAATTCTTCCAATGAGGGCTAGCTTCTGGAAGATGTATCATAGAGGATCGTGTTTGGCGATGAGTGGCATAGTATGACTGAGTGCGTAGTGACGAAGACGTATATCCCGTACCAATGTTAAACACAATTTCTCAATGAATGAATACTTTGCTTCATATACGGTCATCCGCTTACTCAGATAGTATATTGCCTTTTTCTTTCCGTCCCGTTTCGTTTCGTTGTGTTGCCCGCGCACGCAACCCATATACGTGTCAAAAGTGACTATATACATAATCAGCGGTCTTCCAAGAACTGGTGGCAGCAAAACTGGAGGATTGGATAGGTAATACTTGATTTTGTCAAATGCTATTTGACAATCTTCAATCCCATTTTGCGGGGGCGTCTTTTCTGAGTAACTTGTAGATGGGTTCGAAAGTTGGAGCGAGTTGTGCTATAAAGCAGCCGATATACTGGATTCTTCCGAGAAAGCCTCTGGCTTCTTTTTCTGTCCTCGGCGATGGCATTTCCTGTATGGCTTTAACTTTGGACTGATCTATCTTGATTTCTCTTTCGGTAACGATGAAGCCTAAAAGCTTGCCCGAAGTTATCCCAAACACGCATTTTGCTGGATTCAAACGCAATTTATATTTTCTTATACGGGCGAACTACTTTTTTAAATCATCGACGTGGTGTGCAAGTTCTTTTGATTTAGCGATCATGTCGTCGATGTACACCTCTAACTCGTGTATCATATCATGAAATAAGGCCGTCATCGTCCTTTGATACGTCGCGCCTGCATTTTTCAGTCCGAACGGTATTACTTGATAACAAAATGTTCCCCACAGCGTGATAAAGACCGTCTTCTCTTGATCTTCTGCCGTGAGCTTGATTTGATTGTAATAGGAGACCCTGTCCATAAGGATAGCATCGCATGCCCTGCGGTGTTATCTACTAGGATGTCGATTACGGGCAGAGAGAATTCATCCTTCGGAGTGGAACGATTAAGATCTCTACAGTCGACGCATACTCTTACAGTTCCGTTCTTTGGCAACGACACTATGTTTGCTATTCATACTGGAACATTCGTATTTCGGATGAACCCAACATTGAGCTGGTTCATGACTTCTTTGACTTGCATAAAATGTTCTGGTCAAAATTTCCTCAGCTTCTGTTTCAATGGTTTCGCTCCTTCGGAGTGGTAGATGGTGAGTCACGATCGCCGGATCCAATCCTGGCATGTCCGCATATGTCCAGGCAAAGACGTCGGATACTCGTGCAACAATGAGATCAAGCGTTCTTTGATTTCAGGGTATAGTTGTGCTCCGATCTTCACGGCCTTCGATTCATCGGCCTCGCCGAGATTTACACTCTCGATGTCATCGCACGTCGAGTCCTTTGGTCGCTCATTTTTTCTCAAACTATCGACTAGACCGAGATCTATATCCGCATCACATTACTCTAGGTCAATATGTATCAATTCCATGTCACAATCCGTAAGGACTGCCCGGGATCGTAGCATGGATTTGAAGAAACCATCACGGATGTCTATGGTTTTCATGGGGTCGAGTGAGTTTTTTGGAATCCCAAAATCTTTTTCAAATCCATTTTGCAAATCTCTCCGGGGATCTTTCGTGTAATAGAGAAACATCTCCCAGGTTTTGTCGGCAATCCGCTCTGATGCAAAAAATATCAGTGTGGATTTGAACAAAAATAGTTGGCTGGTACATGTGTTCTTTTGGGGGAAAAGTGTTTTACGGGCGCAATGGATCTCTGAAGGTCGAGATCCATGGATTCACCATCCATTTCTATCTCCGGAAGAAAGGTGATCAAAGGGACAACAACCGAAAAGGTGAAAGTTGCAACAGCACTTCTCTCAACAAGAAGAGAGTGGGCGGGACGAAAACTAAAAAACCCTGAAAGCCAAGTTTGGAGAAAAGGAGAAATAAGGTCTACTCTTTCAGAAGAGACAAGGTCCACAAAATATTCAAAGATGCTCTGAAGAATGGCCTGCGGTTACCAGAACCAAAAAGGCCGAGTGAAGCAAACAGGACTGATCATCCCAATTTTTGCCTATACCACCGAGTGTTGGGACACACTATTAAAAACGGTTGCATTTTCAAGGATTGGGTCGAGAAACAATACAAGACGGGAGAAATCTCATTGTCCCCTAGCGTGTTGACAAACGATCAAGCCGCGACCGCCAATTTTATACAGAGACCGAGGTATTTCGGGAACTGTCCATTCTCAATTGTTCACCCTTCCCTGAAAGGGACAAACCGCAGCAACAATTTAAAGGTCCAGTGAGTAACGTTGACAATGAAGGGGCAACAGACAGATGCGCAATCCATACGGTCTACATGGTCGGACATGAAGAAACGAACCCTCCTACGCTTTACAGCCATGGTGATGATATGGTTGATGCCGCCCAATACTGGCTCGGTTCAGATAATGACGAAGGCCCTGCCCAAGCTGCTAAGCAGAAAGAGCTCATGGTTCTTGGAGAATCAAGCTCAGGCGATGAGGATAACTCAGTCATCGTCCCCAAAACTATGGAACAAGCGTTATTCCAATGGCTTTAAGAGCAATTTCACAACCGTGATAGGAAATTAGCCAAGATCCGTTCCAAAGTCGACGATCTGGTGAATGTTGTGGCAAATCTCGCAATCCGAGTCTTTCAAGTGCAATCACAACAAAATCAAAATTTGGTCCATGAAGCAGGGATTGATGTCCCAAAGTAGCCAACAGCTATTCCCTCCGGTCTAAGAGCGGAATACCTTCATGAAAGTCGACAACGGCTAGCCCATAGGAAAGTCCAGACGCATGACTGTAACCAGTTGACACGGGACGGAATTAAGGGAAAGTTATCAGCAGATCCCGAAACTCTCCAGGACTTGCTTAGAAAAGTCATGGTAGAACATGCGGATCCCGAATCTCTTTCAAACTTCCAATATAACAATAAGTCCAGATATCCGGAGAACAACCACAAAGGCGGGCCTCCCAAGTGCACTGAATTCTCTAATGCATCTTCCGACCAAAGTAGACGAGGAACATGCGGGCCTAATACCGACCAGTCTAAAAAAACAGTGTTTGGAGGGGAGGGGAATCGCCCATGAAAGAGGAATTGATTAAGGTCTATTCCTTCATAAGGACAAAGTCCACAAAATATTCAAGAATGCCCTAAGAAACGGTCTACAATTGCCAGAATCAAAAAGACCACAAAAAGCGAATATGACCAATGACCCCAAATATAGCCCTTATCACAGAGTGATAGGTCGTGCCATTGAAAATTGCTTTGTTTTCAAGGATTGGGTTAAAAAACAATACAATGAGGGAACGGTCTCATTGGCCAAAGATACGTTAGCAGAAAACCAAGCAACGATCGTTCGCTCCATTCGAACGAAGACCAAAACATTCTGGGGGCAGACGGCTCAATCGCCAGCTCCAGAAAATGACCCGGTCCACCGTAGTTTCTACAGGGCACGCGTACACGTCTCTCCAAAAGGACAAAGAGAGTATTGAAGCACCGTGAGATCAAAGTTCAAGGATTTTGAATAAGCGCACAGTGATGACCTCTAAGTCGTTAAACTGGGAAATAAAAGAAAAATAATGTAAAAAAAACGGTATGTCCACAAGCAAAACGGACACAGATGAAAACCCAAAAGGGCTCCATGAGTAAAAACGGAAGGACTGTCGATGAGTTTGTGAAAACCCGAAAGGTAAAGAGACGAAAATACACTCGCAAAGTCCTCTCGATCTTGTAAGGAGAATATTCCCACATGAAATCCTTACGACTCACAAAAGAGCAACACACTTAGGAATCCTCACGATTCCTAAGGAGAATATACACCTGTAAGATTCTCTTGACCCGTAGGGAGAAAAGGCTTTTATGGGACCCTTACGGCTCATAAAATTGAAAAGCCTTAAGTGATAGGGACCTGAACCTTTCTCCTAAGCCATCGCGCCCCAACAAGCAAAAGCAAATGATGAATTGCTCCCGGCACCGGTGCTCCAGTGTTAGCAACGCTGATGCCGATCCCAACCCCAAAATTCTAAACTTTCAATCCAATAGTCCCCAAAGTCGTTAAACTGGGAACAGATGACATCTATGTCGTTAAACTGGGAATAGATGACTCCTAAGTCGTTAAACTGGGAACAGATGACATCAAAGTCGTTAAACTGAACGAAGAAAATCCCCTCACAGCCATAGTCACAAATTCGCCGTTCGGGAATTATTCGGCAAGGTCGAAAATTCGGATTCGTGGAACTATTCGGAAAAAAGCAGCAGGTATTCGGAAAAGATTCGGCAAGTATTCGGGAAATGTTCGGAAAGGATTTCGAGCAAGAAATTAATATATGAGGCGCTGGGGTTTGATATTGCGAATTATTCGCTGTTTTTTGAATTATTCGCTGTTTATTTGAATTATTCACGAATAATTCGCGAATTATTCGAAGCGTTCGCCAGTGGCGATTAAATCGGAGAATTAATCGGCCGATCAAAAATTCGCGAATTATATGACTATGCTCACGGTAAATGATGAGTCGCTCCTGACGCTACGCTTCAGTGTTAGCGGTGCTGATGCCGACCCAAAGTCCAAATCCCCTAAATTCTTCCAGCCCTACGGTCAATCCCAAGTTGACTACCATATACAATCTACGAGCATAAACAAACTAGATCACACCCATGCCTCACAGCAATCACCAGCCCTGCGGCCGGTCTCCACCCTTGGAATTATACTCTATTTAGGAACACCCACTCATGTGTCCTCACAATACATGAAGAGAACAGTGCTTACAAGGTCCTCTCGACTCATAAGAAAACGCTTTCGTGGGATCCTTACGGCTCACAAAGGAACAACACACTTGAGAATCATCACGATTTCTAAGGAGAATATACACCTACGAGATCCTCTCGACTCGTAGGGAGAAAAATGCTTTTATGAGACCCTTACGGCTCATAAAATTGAAAAGTCTTAGGTGATAGGGATCTAAACCTGCATACTAAACCATCGCTCCCCAACGGACAGAAGCAAATGATGATTCGCTCCTGGTACCATATTCCAATGTAGCGATGCCGATGCCAAACCAAAACCAAAATCCCCAAATTTTCTCATGGCAAATGGTGATTCACTCCTGGTACCATATTCCAGTGTAGCAATACTGATGCCAACCCAAATCTCAAGTTCTCCACGGCAAACGATGATTCGCTCCTGATATCATATTCCAGTGTAGCGATACTGACGCCAAACAAAAACCCAAATTCCAAGTCTCAGGCTCAAAAACCCTGTTGGACGGATAACAAACTCCCAAATCAAATCGAATCAACCAACGACCTCCCCGTCGGAATCGCACTCCGTCTCGGGGAAATATCAAACAGTGACACTCTGTCTCGGGAAAATGTCAAACAGACTCTCCGTCTCAGGAATACGTCAAGCAACAGACACTCCGTCTCGAGAAAACATCAAACAGACACTCCGTCTCGGGAAAACGTCAACCAACGACACTCCGTACCGGGGATACGTCAAGCAGCGACACTCCGTACCGGGGATACGTCAAGCAGCAGACACTCCGTCTCGAGGAAAAGTCAAACAAACACTTCGTACTGAGGATACGTCATGCACCAACACTCCATACCGGGGATACGTCAAACAGCAGACACTCCGTCTCTAGGAAAAGTCAAACAAACACTCCGTGCCGGGGACACGTCAACCAGCGATACTCCGTCTCGAAGATACGTCAACCAACGACACTCCGTGACGAGGATACGTCATATTCTGACACTCCATCTCAGGGATACGTCACATAGAGACATTCCGTTTCGGGAAATCGTCAAACAGACATTGTCTTGTGGATACGCAAAACGGACACCCCATCTCGGGATACATCAACCAACGACACTCCGTGTCAGGAACACGTCAACCAGCGATACTCCGTCTCAGGGATACGTCACATAGAGACACTCCGTTTCGGGGAACGGCAAACAGACACTCCGTCTCGGGGATACGTCATATACAGACACTTCGTCTCGGGGATACATCAAACAAACATTCCGTCTCGGGGATACGTCACATATAGACACTCTGTTTCAAGGAAATGTCAAACGAACACTCCGTCTCAAGGAAATGTCAAACGAACACTCCGTCTCAGGGATACGTCAAGCAGCAGACACTCCGTCTCGGAGATACGTCAAGTATCGACCGTCCATGTTGTAAAAAGGACAGTGCCAGCTTTCCAAAAACGGAAACCAAATCAAGTCAACCTCCACACGGAAGAAAATCCATCAATTTCATGCACACAACCCATATATGTAGTATGCATTCATTGATGGGGAGCACTTTGTTAGGCTTAAAATTTACACCCTATTGACCAAAGGTCAAAGTCAAACCGCGAACAAGTAGGCCCAAACCAAAGCAAACGAACCCTATTGTTGAATCCATGCCGAGTCCACGCCCGAACCCAAGCGCAGACTGGCCCCATACCAAGAAAGTACAACAAATAAATGTAATATTTAAATAAATGTGCAGAATGTAAAATAAATAGGCCAAAAGACAAATTTTTGTAAAGCTCATGGCTCATGTGCAAAAATAAATAAGCACATGAGACATGTAATAGGAAAAATACTATTTTATAAAGCCTAAAGGGCCATGTGTAAATTTGTAAGCCTATATAAGGCAACATTACGAAGAAATGAAACAAGAATTCATTACCCTAAAAAATATTAGGGTTCTGTGTCTCTTTCTCCTTCCTCAAGGTTTTAAATCTTCTTCCTTTTTTGAATTAAATCAAGAGTTTAACTCTTTTTCCCAAAAAGAAATAGTTTAGGGGTGTTCAAATCTATCTTCAAATCTTTAAAAGAGAGATTTTAAATCTCACCGTACATTTTCTCCAAGGTCCAATAAAAAGATAGGAGGAAAAAGTAACCCATCTCAAAAGAACCCATTTTAGGAAAGGCCAAGGCTTGAAGAGGAAGAAAAAGGGCCTCTTTTCACCATCCAAAATCAAAATCCTTTGGGAGTTTAACTCCAAATCAATTTTTGAGGAGTTCAACTCCAAAATCCAAGATCCAAATCCTTAAAGGGGTTTAACTCCAAACCCAGATCTTTCAGGAGTTTAACTCCAAATAAAGATACTTCTTTTCTTAGGAGTTTAACTCCAAAATCTCTCGGGAGTTTAACTCCGAGTCCGGGGGCTAAGCCCCTTCTTCCGCTGGCGCCCAACGGCCGCGTGCCGGACGCGTGACCCGCTGACGCCCAGCGGCCGCGTGCTGTCTCATGCGTCCTTAGGACGTTTCTCACCCCTCCTTTTTTTCAAACGTTTCACACTAAAAATACTTCTCCCGTTAGAAAAAATTTCTTAACGGGGCGCTGCCCCGCACCCCGTAAGGGGCTGTAACCCCCTTGACCCCCAACCTGCTATCCGGGTAGCGGGACCCCTATAAACTCTGCGAGACCCCCGATACATCCAAAACACTTTCAAAACACACGCACACTGCACATTGAATTCGCATTACCAGTTTTACCCGTCAATCGGAAGTTCTCTCGCTCCAAAGGCGTGGGGTAATTAACGGCGGCTTAGTCCGCGGCTGCCGGAGATTCGTATCTCCACAATCAATAAACCCCAGCCTGTCCCAGGCAGAGGGAATCTACATACGCCTAACAAATAGGCTCATTCCGATCTCAATAGGATGCCGAAAAATACTCTACAGGATTAAACTTGGGACTGGCAATGTTATCGGTGATCTTGTAAACCAAATTTACCCTTTATTGAAGGCCCGCGGCTAACTTTAACCGATTTTAGAAATTTCAAGTGGGCTTCAGACAATTATTGAATTGGACAAAATAAATCATTATATATGAAGAAGGCGGCGGCTAAAATTTTGGCAAACAAAAGTAATGAGAAGCAGGCGATAACATAAACAAAACAACAGCACCTATCAGAGAAATTTCTTTTCACACTGCACATCATAATGAACCAAAACACTATCATTATTACTACTACTATTACAGCATATGGGCCAAACCTTAGTTTTAGATTCTTTCAAACCTTTTTAATTATCTACAATATGGGCCCCCAAGGCCCACTATTTGTAATTGGCAATACTGCACCACAACCTACAGTTTAGCCACAGTGGCAAGCCCCTTTATCAATTTTATCTTGTCCTATTTGCTTCTTGTGGGCACTGGGTACACAGAGGAGATCCGTCACTAAATTACTCAATTTCTCCCAGTTGTCCTTTGTGATCCCTCCCTAGTTCTTCCATGATTGAGTTGTAAGATTTGAAAGGGAAAGTCTGCCAAAATGCAGAGAGCGTCTCTTTTACCATACAATCACAAGGACTTGTGCTGAAGTTGCAGAGTAGTGCATAGTATTATTGCACGAGCCTTATGTAGCTATGGTCGACCACAGCCATCGACAACAATGTGAAACAGGGGACTGGGTCCACCTTGGGATTTAGTGGGTAGGATCTGCCCCTAAACGCTGTGTCGACCGCTGAGGTTGAGCGCAACGACAATTAAATCTAATTGCACCCTAAAATAGAAGAAATTGGCATTACTTGTACAAATTAGGATTCATTTTGAAAGCTAGGGTGTCTTTGCTGAAGGCAAAAGGCTAGAGCCCATCTTGATTTGAGAGAGGAAAATAGAAAATTCTTGGATGTCTAAGTTCTCCAGATTGAACTATTGAAGACAGGATAAATTGGGCTTTCTATGATGAACTTAACAAGAAATTGATCCAAAGATTACTCAAATAGAATATATTGTTGGATTCAAACAACTGCAATTGGGAACCTGTTGAGCTAATTAACTATAGGGATCTTATGACCAATACCTCAACATTAAATAGTACATTGTTTTTCCAACAGCAAAAGCTTATATGGATTGATTACCCTTATCCATCAGGAGCTAAACTCCTATCTTACAATTCTATTAAACACCGATCAATAATTAACTAAAAGCATAGAATCAATAAAGTATTGTGTGTTTCAAAAATCCAACTAATAATATAGCAGAAGGATTATGTTTGAGCAACAAAATCAACATTATCCCATATGAAGTTGAGTAAACCACATGAACGCCTACATCATCAAAAAAAAAATACACGTCGTAACAACTTCGAATGAGTATTTTGGCTGATACATGGCTGCCCTATTATTAATTTTCATCTATTAGAGACTTTGAGACTACATGATCTATCCTAGATAATATCTTCAACGAATCAGTCTTGAACAACAAAACGATGAACTACAAATTCCGGACAAAGATACATATCATCACCTACTCCTTTAAACTTTTGTGACCTCCATTAAGCATCATCAATGTCCAAATCAAAACACTATTATCTCCACCAACTCCATTGATAATCTCATATTAGGCTACCTATCTACTAATCATGACGTGATTTTTTTCCAATTATGGTAACGGGTCCTAAAATAGGTCAAATTCAAGTCTTAAACCTCAACATATATATATATATATATATACACACACACACACACGCGCACGCGCACACGCACACGCAAACACACACTTGAATAAAGAGCTTACATTATAGCTCTTACCTGAAAAATTCGCCGAAAATTCTCGAATTTATTCAATGGCCTCCGCTTGCTTGAATTATTTGCCGCCGCACCTCTCGTATGCTTTGTTCAACGATCGGAACCCGAACCCATCACCGAAGGTATCGGATTCGGGTTCAGGCCGCGATGGATCCGATAAGGATCCGTTGGATTTCGAGTTCACCATCAGCGACTCCGCCGCAATGTTCACCGCCGACGAGCTCTTCGCTGACGGCAAGCTCGTCCCCATCCAGCTGACGTCATCTCGCCCGCGAACCAATACCAAGTCCACTATCGGATCCGCTATCGCGTTATCGGATCCTCCAATTTCATCTCCCAGGGCTCCGAAATGCGCCAGCCGCTGGTGCGAGCTACTCAGCCTCAAGAAGCTCCGTAACCCGAGACCCGATCCATCTAGAAACCCTAACCCTAGATCTCTTCCGTCGCTTCGAGACTCGGACTCCGACTCGCTTTCCCTCTCCTCTTCCCGCCACTCTCTCGTCCACGTCGTCGTCGTCGTCATCGGAGTCATCGAATCGGGTCCGGACCCGGCCCGTTACGAGACCCGCGGAGAGCCCGAGGATGAGTTCATCGGGGAAAGGTGTGTTTTTTAGCGGGGGACTGGAGAGGAGCTCGAGCAGCCCCAGCAGCTTCGATGGCGGAGCTAGCGGGGTTAGGGCTAGGGGAATGCCCCGGTCTTTTTCGGCGAATGTGGTTCGACCGAGCCCCATACTTAATCTTCCGGTTTGCTCCGGTTCGGTTCTTGGGTTCTTCTCTTCGAGCAAGGGGAAAGGGGAGGCAAAGGGCGTGCGGGCCTCACGTGATTAGGTACGATTTGTATATTTTTTGGTTTTGGTTGTAAATATAATATCTTTTGGTGTCTGTGTTTATATTTAGGGTATTTTGGTAATATAGAATTTGTTTTCTCTTTTTCTTTGTACCAGTAGTTTTGTTAAAATTATCTTTAAACGAAACACATGTTGTCGACCTGTTTTTTGGCCAACTCTAAAGTTTGTTAAATTTTTATCAATATATGCGTTTATATTACTTACATAGAGTTGTTAAATCTTTATCAATATATGCATTTATAATAAGTACAGAGAAAACTGATGAGTAATATATAGCATTTTCTTTGGGGGTTGACCGACATGAGATCTTGTGAAACTCAATTCTTATGGAGTTCAAAAGGACAAATATTCGAGTCCTCAAAACCTTTCGGAACCTCGGATTCAGAAACTCTATTTTGGTAAGCCACTGTGCATCGAAATCTCATGAAACCTGGATTTTGGAAACTGTAACCATATTATCATACAAGGATATATGATGTGATTTGACAGAGAAGTCATGATTCTTTCATAAATTATTATAATGCTACAAAAATGATACTATAGGTTTGGCTAACAGCTCAGCCTTTTATCCCAAGCATACGGGGTAGGCTATATGAACCAACATGAGAATCACGCCGGGTCCAGCACATTAATCCTCCGCCTCCACTCACTCCTATCGAACAATATACTTTCATTGAGTCCTTTGGTAACCATATCGTTTCGTATCACCTCCATCCATATTTTCTTCGGTCTCCCTTTTGCCCTTTTGCCATTGCCCATATCGAGAGTATCTATTCGACGAACCGGTACTTTCATAGGTCTGCGTCGCACATGACCAAACCATCTTAGCCGGTTTTCCCGCATCTTCTCCTCCACAGGTCTACACCAACTTTTGCATGAATATCATCATTTCGCACCTTTATCTTTTCTAGTGTTACCGCACATCCAACGAAGCATGCGCATCTCCGCTACGTGCATCTTCTGTGCATGATGCTTCTTAGGAGCCTAGCATTCTGTACCATATAATAAGGCAGGCCGAATAACGCTCTGATAAAACTTCATTTTCAATTTTAACGGAAAGTTACGATCACACAAAATCCCCGTTGCACTCCTCCATTTCAACCAACCAGCTTTGGATCCTTTGATTAACATTACTATTGATCTCCCCATTCTCTTGGATGATGGAACCTAGATATCTAAACTGGTCGCTCGGTGATATCTCTTACCCTTCCAATGTTATACCAATATGTTTTGATTTCTCTGGCTACTAAATTTGCAATGCAGATATGTTGTCTTGGACCTGCTCAATCCGAATCCCCGAGATTCCAATGTTTGCCTCCATAATTCCAATTTGGCATTAACTCCTGCTTTCGTCTCATTTACTAGAACAATATCATCAGCGAATAGCATACACCAAGATACCTCATCTTGGATAGTTCTAGTAAGCTCATCCATCACGATGGTAAACAGAAATGGACTTAATGCAGATCCTTGATGTAAACCAATTGTAATCAGAAAATCACTCGTTAAGCCGCCGCAAGTTCTGACATTTGCCACTACTCCATCGTATATATCTTTGATTATATCAATATACTTGACGGGGACCCCCTTCTTCACCATTATCCCCCATAATACCTCTCTAGGTACCTTGTCATACGCTTTTTCTAAATCAATAAATATCATATGGAAATCTCTTCTCCTCTCTCGAAAATGCTCGACAAGTTGACGGAGCAAATGAACAGCCTCTGTCGTCGATCGTCCAGGCATGAACGCAAACTGATTCTCTGTTATCTTAATATCCTTCCTTAGCCTGTGTTCAATCACTCTCTCCCAAAATTTCATGGTGTGACTGTTAGTGTATATGCCCTAGAGGCCATTACTGTATCATACTAGTTTGTATATTACTTGATGGAAGCTTGGGATATTCACCTTGTATAAACAATCTTGCTCAATATAGTAGTATGCTACTTGGTTTGTTTCTACTTCAATGTGTACTTGTGTTTATTTCAGTATATCACTTATACGCATTAGTGGAGCCCTTAGGATCTTTGCTTGATTACCAGCGTTGTGATGGCAGTCACACTAGTGGGGGCTGGGTAATCTATAGGCACATCCTTATACAGGTCCCTAGTCGTAGGACTATCGAGACAGGGCATCGATACTCCGGAGTAGACTAGCGTATGCGCTTCTCATCCCAGTGTGGGAGATGGTCTGTCCCACAGCCATCAGTACGTCGTACTGGAGATAGTATACGGGTGCTCGTTGGGTTACGAGTACACTGGACAGGACTCGTCGGGAACTGACAGGTTGGTATTATACCTATCGTCAGTTATCAGTTCCCAGGTGACATGAGTACAGCTTAGTCCGCTGACTTGACACTGACACTTCGCCTCGAGTGTGTTCCCACTGCACTTTGATCACTACCCTACCACGGCTCAAAGGAGTCGTGCAAACAGGTGGTGGTTGGGTGCAGTCCCGAAGCACTTGGAGGCAGTGACGGTTAGACAGGATTCGTCTCTCCCGGTATTGGGGGTTGACATCGCGCTGTGTCTAGGAGAGCCATTACACGAGTAGTCCCTGGCCAGGGCAAGCGAGATATACTGGTAGGTTTCCAGTGTTTATCTCAGGGTGTTTTGGGCTTCACTCCGACACGACTTGTACCGCTATTGGGGGACTGACGTTTTACCGCCCCCTAGGCCCGCCATGCGATGTATCAGACGAACAGACCGGACTGTACGGAGAATGTCACATTCAGACTCAGTAGGAGTTCAGATGGGGTTTCACCTCGTCAGCCTTCTTGTCGGCATCTACCTGGGGACCGTTACGCACAGCTAGTGCCGCTTGCGGTCTGTGGTTAAACCCACTGCCAGCGTAGTGTCGAGTCTTTAGAGTCCCACACAGAGGGTATTCGTCTCTGGGCAAAACAGAGTAGAGGTCGCATGGTTTTGCGACAGGGTTCGTTCTCATCCGCGCACTTGTGCACGTTTGGAGTCCGGACGGATTATACTGGCAGGCTCTGGTTTGAGCCAGATACTGGTATATGTTTTGGGGGTTGCTTTTATATCTTGGTATTCTTGTTCCTCGGAACGAGAATGCAGGTGTGTATGCACAGTTGCTTGAGGCGGAGAATGAGGTTTTTCATTAGGGTTTCGGATCGGGTGCGTATGCACAGTTGACAGTTATCATTTTCCAAACCCTAATGGATTTGTATATTATCTATTAATAATAGTAATTAAATAAGAATTATGTTATGGTTGTTTTTCTTGTTGACTTGTTGACCTTGGTTGACTTGTTGACCATTGACCACTTTTCATGCCTTGAAAGTCTTCCTTGATTCATGCTTACACTTCATTAAAAGAGGTATGATAGTGGTCATTCCAAAATAACCATCAACTATTCTTATTTCAATTATTATCATTTAGATAATTCATTTTCTTTTGCAATATGGTTGCAAGAAAGAAATAATTGAGCTCATTCTATCATTCTCACTCTCTCTCCTCATTTCATCTTCTTCCTCCTCTTGAAAAGAGAAACCTTCTCATGTGTTGAGATTCATTCTCTTTAGATAGAAAAGCAAACCCTAATCTCTCTCTACTCATTCTAGGATGAAGGTTTAGCAAGCCGGAAACCCTAGTTCACTCAAAGATCGAGGAAGAGCCCAAAGTCGAACCTTCGAGGTGGATCTATCTTCGGCAAGAAGAAGGCGACGAGAAGAGAACCAATCAAGCTTCTACAACAACAAGAAGAGAAGGAGTTCAAGTTTAGGTATAACCATCTTCCATAGTAGCTAACTCTCTTTAGCTTGTTAACTAGTTTTAGTTTAGACAACGATCCCGACAAAGTTTAGTCCATGTTGCCTCTTGCGATAAAAATTCGTTTTTTATACCGTTTCCGCCTCCCCGTAAGTACCGGGGGTCGCAATATGGACTTACAGTGGTATCAGAGCCTAACTAAACTAAAACTAGCTTGGTAGTGAAGTGTAACGAAGTTCGGAACCGAAAAATCGCAAAACCGGAAAATCAAAACCCTAACTTTCTGTTGAAATTTTTTCTGCTCAAAATGAAAAACGTTATACTTGTAAAATCGTCTCAGGGTTTTCTAAGAACACACAAGAAAAACGATATCATGATTCCTCCAAACCGCCGCGTTTCCGCGGCCTCACCTACTCATCTGGCCGCGGAACCGCCGCAAGTTGGTGTCATCTTTGCATCGTTTTTCGTGCAGTGTTCTTCTGTGTTGGTTTTGGGATTTTTAAGATATATTATATGTACCCAGATTTTCCAGAACAGAAATTCACTTTTGGGGTCCTATAATTCCGTATTTTTTTTCCGAACTTCACTGCACTTTGACTATGTTGGTTATATCTGTGATGTTTGCATGTATTGAACGTCGGCTAATTGCTATAAGTCGATTAGTCGGGGTTATACATGATCTGTAATGTTCTGGAATGTGTTTATGAATGTGTTGGACTGTCGCGGGTGAATAGCCGGGGTGGATGTGAGATGAGCTTTTGTTTTTCTTTCATTCATTGTAAATGTAAATTGATGTAATAATATTATTTGTTTGGCCGCACAACCGGGTCGGGGTTGTAGCCGTCATTGTATAATTCTTTTTACTGTTTTTGCTCCTAGGATAGACCCATGGTGGGGTGCACAAACTACCGGGAACTAGGAGGGTAGTTTGCCGCACCCGTAGGGGTCTTGGGTGGGGTATTTGCTATTCACCGCGACCGTGTTATCCGCTTTTCGTTTCAGGCTCGAAAGAAATGCGGATTGCTAGTATATCCAATGTATTCATCTGTGATCTGTAATGTCTATCATTGCTTTCTATTTAGGCGTTGCTTATGTTTTACAGCCGCGCTAGCCCAGCCCCCGCTCTGTCGTTAGTTAAGTAACCTAACGAGTGATGACGGGACCCCGTGGCGAATGCGAATGGCATAAGCGTACGTCATATTTTGGTTGTTTTCTGCAATGGTAGGAATTAAATGATGGGACGCATTAAAAGAACTAATGCAAGAATATCACGCATTAAAAGAACTAATGCAAGATAATAAACCAAGTTTAAGTCGATGGAACACTTTCGAAAAACCACTCGGTTCTTTTCAAAACTAACTTTTAAATGCGGAGCTTGAGCCACTCCTTCTAAAAGCTATCTCGTTCCATCGATTATATCAAGTTCACTACGTTCACGGTTTTACCAAAACCATTCGTAGCCCTCCGTCGTTTCGCATGAATAGGCAATAGTATTCAAGCTGTGTATTTTGGCCAAAGTCAAGGCACAGTGATTGGTAGCTATTGGGTGTTCATGTGTAGCATAGATAGATGCGTTGGTTTGGGACAGTCGTGCTGCCATTTTGGCCAAAGTCAAGGGTATGTACGGATGGATCCAAATTAACCTGGAAAGTGACGGGAAGAACTTGACATGTGACTTATGATATTTTGGCCAAAGTCAAGGTCATAAGAGCATGGGGCAAAAATCCACATCGGGAGTTTCATAAGTACTGAAACTTGCTAGATTTGCATACCATTTGGAGTGTGATGATTATGGTAGGATTCCTTCATTTTCATCACGCGATGATATTTGGATCCCGATCCTACTGTGAGTATATGCTACTCCTCGGGAAATTTCTCACTAAACGATCAATGCTATAAACCTAGTAGGTGCCTAGAAAGGTGTTAGCGGGGCTACGCCCCCAGGGAAAAGAGGTTCTTAAATTAAGGAACTTCGCGAAAGCGTTGGAAAACCTCCCTCGAAGTACCGACACTGGCCTGGCTGAACGGTTAAGCAAGTATTGTACGGTGGGATTGATCCCGGCTAATTCTTCCTTTGTGGTTTGAGGAGGGATTCGAGAGACAGTGGGAGCCATCCTGTTTAGACAAATTAAAAACCATTCTAAACTTGCAAGAGCATCGTGCTAAGTGTTTCTTCTCTCCCCCTGCAGCGACCAAATCGAAATGACTGGACTTAAGTTACTTCTAGATAAAAACATATTGACAGGGCCAAACTACAAAGATTGGCTCAGGAATGTCAAATTGGCAATCTCTTACGACAAGCTGGGGTATCTTCTTACCACCAAAGCTCCCCCCGTCCCAGGTCCCACCTCCAGCGTCGCGGATAAGGAAATCCGTAAGACTTGGGAGATTGACAGCGCGAAGGCCAGATGCCTCGTACTTGCCTCGATGGACAATGACCATCAGAGGAGGCACGAGAATATGGATTTGGAATCCATATTTCTTCATACAAAAGAACTGTATGGAGAGCAGTCTCGTATCGCAAGATACGAAGTGTCGAAGAAGTTATTTTCGACTAAGTTGGCCGTCGGATCATCGGTAGCGGACCACGTGCTTAAGATGATTGGCTACACTGAGGAGCTCGCGGAACTTGGGACCACGTTGGATAGTGAACTCTACACAGATATAATTCTCCAGTCCCTTCCATCCACTTACGCCCAGTTCATACTGAATTTCAACTTGCAAGAAAAGGAAGTTGAACTTTCAGAACTCCTCAACCTGCTGAGGAGCGCAGAGGGCACCCTACAGAAGGGTAGGGATACATCCACTTTGTTTGTAGGAGGATCTTCTTCTTCTAGGTCCAAGGCGAAAGCCAAGGGAAAGAAGAGGAAAGCCCCCGCCAAACCAAGGGGCGGTGTTAGTAAAGTGGGTGCGAAGGGAAAGGAAAAGGCAACAAAGATAGCGGGGAAGCTTGTTGGTAAAGAGGAATGCTTCTATTGTCACAAGAGTGGACACTGGAAGAAAGATTGCAGGGCTTGGAAAGCCAGGACACAGGAACTGAAGCAGGTTGCAGCTTCAGCTTCAGGTGTGTATGTTATTGAAAACTGTCTTTCTATAAACTCTACTTCCTGGGTATTGGATACCGGATCAGGATCTCATATCTGTAATTCTTTGCAGGCGTTGAGAAACCGTAGGTTTTTGAAGGAAGGTGACATGACCCTCAGAGTTGCGAACGGAGCTAGCATGGATGCTAAAGCCGTGGGGGACTATCACCTAGGAATGTCAGATGGACATATTTTGGTTTTGCGTAATTGCTTTTTTGTACCCAACGCAACTTGTAATATCATTTCTGTATCTTTGGTTTCTGAAGAAGGTTATGAATTTGCGTTTGTAAGTAATGTTGTTAACATTCACCTTAATCAAGTTCTGATTGGGTCAGGTACATTGAGCAATGGTATATACGTATTAAACCAACCACAGATTTTCAATGTCCAGAATACACACAAAAGAAAGTCACCAGATATTAATCAGACTTTCTTATGGCATTGTAGACTGGGTCACATCAATGAGAGAAGGTTGACTAAGTTACATACAGAAGGATATTTGGATCCGTTCGAATATCAATCATATGCCACTTGTCAATCCTGTCTCAAAGGAAAGATGACAAAGACTCCGTTCACTGGACACGGAGTAAGAGCGAGCGAGCTCTTGGGACTCGTACACAGCGACGTGTGCGGTCCAATGTCTACACATGCACGAAGCGGTTATTCTTACTTCATTACTTTTACGGATGATTTTTCAAGATACGGTTATGTCTTCTTAATGAAACATAAGTCAGAATCTTTTGAAAAATTCCAGGAATTTAAGAATGAAGTAGAAAAACAGACCGGCAAAAGTATCAAGATTCTAAGATCGGATCGAGGTGGAGAATACTTAAGTGCCGAGTTCCTGAATTATTTAAAAGAGAATGGGATTCTCTCTCAGCTTACTCCTCCATACACCCCGCAACATAACGGTGTATCGGAGAGACGGAACCGGACCCTATTGGATATGGTACGGTCCATGATGAGTAACGCTGAGTTACCGCGATCATTCTGGGGGTATGCACTAGAATCAGCTGCGTACCTTTTGAACCGAGTTCCTACTAAGACTGTGCCTACTACACCATATGAGATGTGGTGTGGGAAGAGACCCCATCTCAGTCACATTAAGACTTGGGGAAGTCCAGCTTTTGTTAAAAAGCAGCATGCGGACAAGCTCGAGGCGCGCTCAGTACTGTGTAAGTTTGTGGGATATCCAAAGAATTCTAAGGGATATCTCTTCTACTACGAAGAGGAACAAAAAGTTCTTGTTTCTCGTCATGCCCACTTTCTAGAACATCAGTTCTTAGAAATAGAATTAAGTGGGAGCGCAGTAGAACTGGAAGAAATTCCAGAACCACAGACTATTACTGAAAGCTTAATGGAACCAGAGGGTTCAAATGAACAGGACATTCCTATGCCGCTCCGCAGAAGTAGTAGGCAGTCTCATCCGCCTGAGAGATACTACGGTTTTCTCATAGACGGGGATAGAGAGGATTGCATCATAGACTATGATGAGCCTACTAGCTTCCAGCAGGCCGTTCAGAGCATTGACTCGGTAAAATGGCTGGATGCAATGCGGACCGAGATGGAGTCCATGTACACCAACAAAGTATGGACGTTGGACATTGCTCCAGACGGGGTAAAACCCGTAGGATGCAAGTGGATCTTCAAAAGGAAGATTGGTGTAGATGGACAGGTTGAGACCTATAAAGCTAGACTTGTAGCAAAGGGTTTTCGTCAAAGACCTGGCTTGGACTACGACGAAACCTTTTCTCCAGTGGCTATGCTGAAATCCATTCGGATCCTTCTTGCCATTGCTGCCTTCCACGATTATGAGATTTGGCAGATGGACGTAAAAACCGCTTTTCTAAATGGAAATTTAGAGGAGTGTGTCTATATGGATCAGCCAGAGGGTTTCATTCAGAGTGGGAGCAGCGGAAAGGTGTGCAAGTTGCTTAAGTCCATCTATGGACTAAAGCAGGCATCGCGGAGTTGGAACATCTGTTTTGATGAGACGGTCAAGGAATTTGACTTTATCAAAAATCCAGATGAACCGTGCATCTATAGTAGATTTGTAGCGAGAACTGTGGTATTCCTTGTTTTATACGTGGATGACATTCTCTTAATAGGAAATGACATTCCTATGCTACAATCTGTCAAGGGTTTCTTGTCACACAGGTTCTCCATGAAAGACCTGGGTGATGCCTCTTACATCCTGGGGATCCGGATCCATCGTGATAGATCCAAGAGGATATTAGGACTTTCACAGTCCAGGTACATCGACACCGTACTGAAAAGATTCAGTATGGAAGATTCCAAGCGCGGTAACTTACCGGCTTGTCACGGGATCACCCTCTCTAAAGAGATGTCTCCCAAGACTGATTTGGAGAGGGATCGCATGTCTATTATACCCTACGCTTCTGCGGTAGGCTCTATAATGTATGCGATGTTGTGTACCAGACCGGATGTAGCTTATGCACTGAGTGTAGTAAGCCGGTATCAGTCAAACCCTGGGGAGAAACATTGGATAGCAGTAAAGAACATTCTCAAGTACCTGAGGAGGACTAAGGAGATGTTCTTGGTGTATGGCGGAAAAGACCTCCAGATTGAGGCCTTTGCTGACTCCAGCTTCCAGAGTGACAAGGATGATTCCAAGTCCATGTCGGGTTTTGTCTTTACCCTCAACGGAGGGGCGGTGTGTTGGAAGAGTTCCAAACAGGAAACCGTTGCAGACTCGACTATGGAAGCGGAATACATCGCTGCATCTGATGCCGCAAAAGAAGCTGTCTGGATAAGGAAGTTCTTAAAAGAACTTCAGGTGGTTCCGTCCATTGTTGACCCAGTACCTCTGTATTGCGACAACAACGGGGCTATAGCTTTAGCAAAGGAACCCAGGTCCCATCAGAGATCCAGGCACATCTTGAGGCGGTATCACCTGATCAGGGAGATCGTGGATCGCAAGGAGATCGAGGTTCGGAGGGTTGCTTCAGAAGAGAACACTGCAGATCCATTCACCAAGGCCCTACCCCAGACTCAGTTCGAGCGGCTGATCGAGATGATAGGTCTTCGATACGCCAGTATATGGCCTTAGTGCAAGTGGGAGATTGTTAGTGTATATGCCCTAGAGGCCATTACTGTATCATACTAGTTTGTATATTACTTGATGGAAGCTTGGGATATTCACCTTGTATAAACAATCTTGCTCAATATAGTAGTATGCTACTTGGTTTGTTTCTACTTCAATGTGTACTTGTGTTTATTTCAGTATATCACTTATACGCATTAGTGGAGCCCTTAGGATCTTTGCTTGATTACCAGCGTTGTGATGGCAGTCACACTAGTGGGGGCTGGGTAATCTATAGGCACATCCTTATACAGGTCCCTAGTCGTAGGACTATCGAGACAGGGCATCGATACTCCGGAGTAGACTAGCGTATGCGCTTCTCATCCCAGTGTGGGAGATGGTCTGTCCCACAGCCATCAGTACGTCGTACTGGAGATAGTATACGGGTGCTCGTTGGGTTACGAGTACACTGGACAGGACTCGTCGGGAACTGACAGGTTGGTATTATACCTATCGTCAGTTATCAGTTCCCAGGTGACATGAGTACAGCTTAGTCCGCTGACTTGACACTGACACTTCGCCTCGAGTGTGTTCCCACTGCACTTTGATCACTACCCTACCACGGCTCAAAGGAGTCGTGCAAACAGGTGGTGGTTGGGTGCAGTCCCGAAGCACTTGGAGGCAGTGACGGTTAGACAGGATTCGTCTCTCCCGGTATTGGGGGTTGACATCGCGCTGTGTCTAGGAGAGCCATTACACGAGTAGTCCCTGGCCAGGGCAAGCGAGATATACTGGTAGGTTTCCAGTGTTTATCTCAGGGTGTTTTGGGCTTCACTCCGACACGACTTGTACCGCTATTGGGGGACTGACGTTTTACCGCCCCCTAGGCCCGCCATGCGATGTATCAGACGAACAGACCGGACTGTACGGAGAATGTCACATTCAGACTCAGTAGGAGTTCAGATGGGGTTTCACCTCGTCAGCCTTCTTGTCGGCATCTACCTGGGGACCGTTACGCACAGCTAGTGCCGCTTGCGGTCTGTGGTTAAACCCACTGCCAGCGTAGTGTCGAGTCTTTAGAGTCCCACACAGAGGGTATTCGTCTCTGGGCAAAACAGAGTAGAGGTCGCATGGTTTTGCGACAGGGTTCGTTCTCATCCGCGCACTTGTGCACGTTTGGAGTCCGGACGGATTATACTGGCAGGCTCTAGTTTGAGCCAGATACTGGTATATGTTTTGGGGGTTGCTTTTATATCTTGGTATTCTTGTTCCTCGGAACGAGAATGCAGGTGTGTATGCACAGTTGCTTGAGGCGGAGAATGAGGTTTTTCATTAGGGTTTCGGATCGGGTGCGTATGCACAGTTGACAGTTATCATTTTCCAAACCCTAATGGATTTGTATATTATCTATTAATAATAGTAATTAAATAAGAATTATGTTA
The DNA here is from genome assembly GCA_030015575.1 of Agapanthus africanus. NCBI lineage: Eukaryota > Viridiplantae > Streptophyta > Magnoliopsida > Asparagales > Amaryllidaceae > Agapanthus > Agapanthus africanus. The sequence goes on along the minus strand of CM057342.1, from coordinate 58,169,993 downwards.
TGGTTGTTTTTCTTGTTGACTTGTTGACCTTGGTTGACTTGTTGACCATTGACCACTTTTCATGCCTTGAAAGTCTTCCTTGATTCATGCTTACACTTCATTAAAAGAGGTATGATAGTGGTCATTCCAAAATAACCATCAACTATTCTTATTTCAATTATTATCATTTAGATAATTCATTTTCTTTTGCAATATGGTTGCAAGAAAGAAATAATTGAGCTCATTCTATCATTCTCACTCTCTCTCCTCATTTCATCTTCTTCCTCCTCTTGAAAAGAGAAACCTTCTCATGTGTTGAGATTCATTCTCTTTAGATAGAAAAGCAAACCCTAATCTCTCTCTACTCATTCTAGGATGAAGGTTTAGCAAGCCGGAAACCCTAGTTCACTCAAAGATCGAGGAAGAGCCCAAAGTCGAACCTTCGAGGTGGATCTATCTTCGGCAAGAAGAAGGCGACGAGAAGAGAACCAATCAAGCTTCTACAACAACAAGAAGAGAAGGAGTTCAAGTTTAGGTATAACCATCTTCCATAGTAGCTAACTCTCTTTAGCTTGTTAACTAGTTTTAGTTTAGACAACGATCCCGACAAAGTTTAGTCCATGTTGCCTCTTGCGATAAAAATTCGTTTTTTATACCGTTTCCGCCTCCCCGTAAGTACCGGGGGTCGCAATATGGACTTACAGTGACACATAAGTTTTATTCCACGGTAGTTTGAGCAACTTTGAATGCCACCTTTGTTCTTGTAGATAGATACAATGATACTTTTCCTCCATTCATTTGGCATCTTTTTTGTCTGCCAAATCTTATTAAACAGATCTGTCAGCCATTTAACGCCTATTTCTCCTAAGCATCTCCAGATCTCGATAGGAATCCCGTCAGGACCAACCGCTTTTCTTAAACTCATTCTGTTCAAAACTTCATTAACCTCGGGTAGTCTTATTTTACGCATGAAATCGCGGTTTATATCTTGAAATTGAATGACAAGTCCATCCAAATTCTTAGTAAAGTTTTCATTGAACAATTTGTCAAAATAATCTCTCCATCTTTTTTTAATATCCTCATCTCGAACTAAAACCTTCTGATTTTCATTTTTGACACACTTCACCGCACATAAGTCTCTAGTCTTCCATTCCCACATCCGAGCAATCCGGTATATATCATTTTCAGCCTCTTCAGTGTCCAAATTCTCATACACCTTCTTGTAAACCTTAGATTTAGATTCCCGAACAGCTTTCTTAACTTCCTTTTTAGCCATTTTATACTTCTCAAATCTCTCCATATCTCTACTTTTCTTCAAATCTTTATAAGAATCCGTTTTAATTTTAATAGCAACCTTTACTTTTTCATTCCACCGTGATGTGTCCTTAGATGGTGGAGCACCACCTCTCGACTCACCGAGTAGATCTCTAGCTATCTTCGTGATATAACTAGCCATTTTGTTCCATATTCTGTCCGAATCATCTTCCGACTGCTAATCCGCTTCTTGGACTACACGATCTATAAAAACCTTTTGGTTACTTTCTTTCAATCGCCACCATTTAATTTTAGGCTCTACCTTACGTCTAATCTTCTTAGGTCCTCTTCTAAATCGAAAATTTAGAACTAAAAGTCTATATTGAGTGGTTACACTCTCACTTGGCACTACCTTACAGTCGATACAACAAGCTCTATCTATTTTTCTCGTCAGAAAAAGTCTATTTGACTAGCACTTGATCCGCTCCTAAAAGTGATAAGGTGGGACTCTCTTTTTCTAAACCAGGTGTTTGCTAAGGTCAAGTCATAAGATAAGGAAAAATCTAGAATCGAGTTACCTACTTCATTCCTTTGTCCAAAACCAAAACCTCCATGGATAGTATCAAACCCACTACGACTAGTACCTACATGTCCATTAAGATCACCACCAACAAATAACTTCTCTCCACTATGTATACTTTGCACCATCTCGTCTAAATCCTCCCAGAATAGACGCTTACTAGCGTCATCAAGACCTATCTGTGTTATATAAGCGCTAATAAAATTAAGGATCTCTCCACCTAGAATAAGTTTAACCAGTAAAATTCTATCACCTTTTCTCCTAATCTCAACTACATCCTCAAGCAACCGTCTATCTATGATTATGCCTATCCCATTACGATTTTTATCTCTGCCCGTATACCAAAACTTATAACCCCAAGGCTCTATGACTCTACTCTTTTCACATACCCACTTAGTTTCTTGCAAACACATAATACCAACTCTCCTCCTAATTATCACCTCCACTAATTCTATTAGTCTATCCGTAAGGGAATCTATGTTCCAGGAAGCTAGACGGATCCTATGAAACCTTTGCTTATTTGTCACTACACCCGGGGTCCGATATAGCGCGCCGTTTCTGGACGACGACCCTTGCTTATTTGTCACTACACCCGGGGTCCGATGTAGCGCGCCGTTTCTGGACGACGACCTAGAAGCCCTTGCATACTTAACACTACACCCGGGATCCGATATAGCGCGTCGCTGAGTAGGGGACGCCCCAACGATATTCTTATTATGGTTCATGTCATAGAATGTGACAAAGTTTTACGTTGGCTGTCACAAGCCTACCACAATTCTCACCCTTTCTTATCCGGATTTGGGACCAGTAACGGTGTTTTTTTTGGCTAACTAGTTCATGCCAGGAATTATTAATACTGGTTCTGATTTTCCTTTTCCTTTTGTTCCTGTTTGGGAATGAAGTTAGGCTAACTGCAATTTATTTTTAATTGCAGTTTGAGGATGGGTTGCAAGTCCCAAACTCTAAAATTGGAGTTATTTTTAACTTTGATCAGATTGAAGTTAAGATAACTGCAGTTTTTGGTTGAAATTCGCAGTTAAATGGTTGTTAAATAAGGCAAAATTAATATTTTGGAGTTGAGGCTCCCAACTTTATGAAATTGTAGATTAAGGGAATTAGCTCAATTCCCAAACAGAGTCTTAAAAGACAAAAAAAAAATCCAAGTATTTTTTAAGCCTTTCCTAGTTATTTATGACAAGAATACTACGCAACAAAATGCACCTAGAAGAGCTAAGGGCAGCTCATTGGTGGGGACATGGAAGTGGGGCCCATTTATGAGGGGATGGCTAATTTATTTCATCAATTATCTCAAAAAAAATGCACACAGATAGGCCAAAACCTTCAAATTTCTTTTGAGTCCAAAGAAAGGAAATTATGCAACATCATTAGGAACAAAAATTAGTCGTTGTCTTGTTGCTTTCCAAATCGCCTTTTCTAAGTCCAACAACAGGGAAGAATGCTTATGCTACCTAATCCTTTTGTTTGCTTAAAGCTCAAGGGTCAGGGAGCAAAGCTAAAATTAACTTTGTGGGCACAAGCTAAAGCTGGTAGCTGCCTTTATTTTAATAGCATCTTCCTGAATTCGAGTTTACAATGTGTTTCTGTTTTCTATTTCTCATGTTCATCCCCCTGATATGTATGCAACAAGCCATAACATTTGATACTATATATATACTTGTACAACATTTAGGTCAGAGACAGAGATTCCCAACACATTCAGTTCAAAATCACTTTTGCATGTTTACTAGCTACCAATTCATCAAAAAAAATTTCCTCAAATGTCAACAGAGAAGAAGCTCAAAGCTACCATAACCAAACACAAAACAAAGTAAATGTGCACATACATAACCATCGATCCCCAAAAGCTAGGTTACAAAAGAAACTCTAAGGAAAGCCAGGAATATGAAAAGGAGGCATCGGAGGAAACACGGGTATATGCGGAATTGGCGACAGATGAGGCATCGGAAAATGAATGCGGCACAAATGGAATCGTAGGAAGAGCCGGCAATGCTGCAGTTTTGATGTCGTTCAACTCTTTCTTTGCTTCCTTATTAAGCTCTCTACCTTCAGCAAAGCTGCTCATGATCATAATCACTAACTAAGAAACCAATAAAGCTAAGGGAATAGATAGTAGTCTTAGCCATGGGTTATTGGCTCGATTTAAGTTGTTAGTTAGCAGTTGCAAATGCAATTGCATTGGTAATTATAAAGCTCTACCAACTCATGGCAAATAAAGGGTGAGTTGAGAGGAGTGCTTCATTTGATGGCTAGCCAGGATGAGATCATGAGATGAAGGCAGTCAAACTGGTGGCATGCTTGAGGAACCTTAGATAACTGCATTAAATAGTTGAACCTTGGAAAACTTACAAGAATTGAATGGACCCTGTAGGGTTACAAGATAGAGCTCTTGGCCATGCTAGCTAGTGGCTACATGTTGTCTCATACATTGGCAAGTGGAGCGTATGAAGTGTTGCAAGGGGTGTTTGGTTGCATGTAGTTGGAGCCCTATGTAATTTCAATTACACCTTTTTCTAAAAAAGAGTGTTTAGTTACATGTTTTTGCAACTTGTCATGTAGTTCCAAAAGCAAAGGAGATGAAAAAGGTGTGCTTGGAGCAACACTCAAAATGGGTGTATCTCCAACTACATGTTTGAACTTGTGCAAAATACTTGCCATGTCATCAAATTCTTACTAATACCATAGTTTTATGATATTTATCTCTAAATAAAAAAGTTAATGAGCATTAAACATTATTCAATATTTAATTGGTCTAGTTGAAAAAACAATACAACCAAACAATGGAATGCAATACCAACCGCGGTAGTTGGAGAAGCATATTGTTGAAGATACAATGTTATTCTAACTACACATGACCAAACACACTCTAATATGATTAGAATACAGCATGTAGCCAAGAATAATTTTTATTTTTGAAAATTAAATGGTGGTTGTAAATTTTATTAGTCCTGGTTTTTTCGCTAAAATGCCATAATCTCTCTACTTAATTCAGACAAATTAATGTTGGTTTAGTTTCTTTTTTTGCCATAATATTAGTAATAATTTGTTTTTAAATTTGCTTATGGAGTCTGGACCGGGAATCTCGTCCATTAAAGGAACAATATTAATACCTGACCGGAGTGAAAGCAAAAGATGCAGGGGTTTCACCGCCTTAGTTCGGATGGTTTACTAGTCTGATATCGGATGAGGTAATAGCAAGCCCTAGGTCAGTGAACTTCTTTAATATCGGAAGTAGGAAACATCTACAACTACCGCCTGATCTGCATCTAAACATCTTCCGCCATAGGCACCACTTTCAAGATGACATTGATGAAGCAATCAAAGCGGCAGCAGCAGCAGCATCAGGATCATAGTAAAGGACTCTGCGATTGAGAGGAAGCAGGCAAGCAAGCAGACAGGCTGAATCTGCTCATTAGGCAAGCAAGCGCAAGGAGCAAAGCAAACAGTAGAAGCAGCAGAAGCCGGTGTTATTATGTCTATCTTTAGGCCAACTTTACTAAAGAAAAAAACAGTAGTTTGTGATCTCCTGGGGATGTTCTTTGCGAGTATTTTATCTGAAGAATACAAAAACAAACCGATGTTTTAATAGAATAGACTATTATAACCTTAATCGACGAAATTTGGATGTTAACTGAATGGAACTCAACTATGGGGTGTATTTTAGCCAAGTTTTCAGATTTGGGTGTGTTTTTTAGAAATAGCAAGTTTTCGGGGTTTTTTTTATAAATATCAAAGTTTAAGGGGTTAATTTTTTTTAAATACCAATTAATTATTTATATCAGCGATAATAAAATGCTAGAAGTATTATTAATTATTAGCACGTGCGATGCACGGGTGTGTATTTTGAAGGCATGTGTATAATTATTTATTCTCCATGAATATTTCTAAAGATATCTATAATTTTTCTAAATTTATATTAAATAAATAAGTCAGTGGTGATATTACAATTGAGAAATATATAAGTTATACAAAATAACAAAGATATAAGAGCTTATATATAAATTTGTAAGGCGTATCTTTTTTTTGGGATTGATGGAGCTCCTTTTCGGGCCTCCGTCAGATGTTGTCTTCCGTTGATCTCGCGATGAACTTGACTGATTATCCTTCATTGCGTGTGGGTCTCAACGGGTTTTTGGAGGAAGAGGTGTGGTGAGGAAGTTGTTGCCGAGTACCTGCAAGGAAGTCCCGGGGTGGTTTGGTACCACCGAGGACCCTCCGACGCTCAAGTTAGTGATGAGATCCGAGCAGAGTAACGACATAAAAGTGTAAAAAATGGCTTACTTGACCCCTCTGTGATGGGGGTTTATATAGCGGTGGTGGCATGCAGCAGCAGGCGCGAGAATCTCGCCGGCAGTTACGCTCCCGACGTCACGCCCGCGTAAAGAGCGGATCGCCCATTAATGGGGATCGTGATGGCGTGGAACGTGGGATGTTGCTGATGGAGAATCTGCGCATGACGAGATTTGCGGAGCGGTGGTTACGCCTGTGAGTGGTGGAGTTGGTCGGTCGGAGGGACCGAGGAAGATGGTCTCGGCGGGAGAGCTCGGGAACGAGCGAGAGGGCCGAGGTATCTTGGTCCTGCGGTAGCTCGGAGGCGAGCTAATAAGCCGAGGAGGCCAATTTACAGGGGGCCCTGAGGTGAGCCAGCTTTGTGCTTGTAGGTCGGGTACAGGGGTGGCCTGATCGGCCCCTGTGGGCCCTCTCTTCTGAGTTCTGGGACACGTCATCTGCCACATGTCCTGATCTAGAAGGTCGCCAATATAGAGCATCATCATTAGCCCCCCGCTCTTGTCCCGACCAGCTGGCGGGTCGGGCCAAGAGTGGACTGTCGGGCCGTCCGGGGAGAGCTCCCTCCTAAGATTTCATCAGGACGCGTCCCTTGGCTGTCAGCTGCCTTTTCTGCCAGCAAATCAAGGTGAAATCTCTGCATTTAAGGAAAGTGCGCCGGTTTGTGCATCCTGTCACTGAAGCGACTGTCTACGTGTCAACCGTCGGTTGGCCGACGCAACGTGTGCAGACCTGTGGACTGATGGGGCCCAGCCCAGTGTAGGCGTGACATGTGGAGCGATCGGTCGTCGAGTTGATTTCGATCACTTGCCGAGTGTGCCAAGCGCTGCTGAGAAGGAGGCATCTCCATGGCCCCGAAGTCGATGGGGGATTACTCAGACTTGGATAGACCTGATGTCTCTCGTTGGGAATTCGGATCCGCTGCATGTGATGGGCTCAGTGGCCTCGTTATGAGGGCTACAAACCCGCAGCGTCTGTTGGGCAGGAGGATGCCTGCTGGGGATGACCGAGTAGGGAAGCTGCTCGGTTGATCTTGGCGAAGGTCTTGACCCCTGGCATTGCGAGTAGGGAAGATACCAGCCAGGGGTAGTCGAGTCTGGAAGGACTTTAATCCTTGTCTTTGTTGGGTAGGAAGCTACCCGCCGGGATGCGCCGAGTAGGAAAGGGCTCGGTGGCCTCGCGAAGAGGGTTTCAGACCCTCAACGTTTGATGGGCAGGAGGACGCCCGCCGGGGATGCGCCGAGCAGGAGGAACTCGGTGGCCTCGCGATGAGGGCTTTAGACCATCAGCGTCTGATGGGCAGGAGGATGCCCGCTGGGATGCGCCGAGCAGGAAGGAACTCAGCGGCCTCACGATGAGGGCTTGAGATCCTCAGTATCTGATGGGCAGGAGGATGCCCGCTGGGGATGCGCCGCAGGAAAGAACTCGGCGGCCTCACGATGAGGGCTTTAGACCATCAGCATCTGATGGGCAGGAGGATGCCCACTGGGGATGCGCCGAGCAGAAGGAACTCGGCGGCCTCGCGGTGAGGGCTTGGGATCCTCAGCGTCTGATGGGCAGGAGGATGCCCGCTAGGGATGTGCCGAGCAGAAGGAACTCGGCGGCCTCGCGGTGAGGGCTTGAGATCCTCAGCATCTGATGGGCAGGAGGATGCCCGCTGGGGATGCGCCGAGCAGGAAGGAACTCGGCGGCCTCGCGATGAGGGCTTCAGACCATCAGCGTCTGATGGGCAGGAGGATGCCCGCTGGGGATGCGCCGAGCAGAAGGAACTCGGCGGCCTCGCGGTGAGGGCTTGAGATCCTCAGCGTCTGATGGGCAAGAGAATGCCCGCTGGGGATGCGCCGAGCAGAAGGAACTCGGCGGCCTCGCAATGAGGGCTTCAGATCCTCAGTGTCTGATGGGCAGGAGGATGCCCGCTGGGGATGCGCCGAGCAAAAGGAACTCGGCGGCCTCGCGGTGAGGGATTGAGATCCTCGGCATTTGATGGGCAGGAGGATGCCCGCTGGGGATGCGCCGAGCAGGAAGGAACTCAGCGGCCTCACGATGAGGGCTTTGGTCCTTGACGCTGGAGGGGCCGTGAGAGGCCTGCGAAGGATGGCCGATGTAACACCCGAGTTCATTTATACCAATTCTAGTTCTGGTGTTTCTGTATTCGTGATACTCTTGCTTTAACGTATTTTGGGTGCGAATGGTATTTTACACCTTACATTGCATTCGACCCGACCCGCTTGCTTGAACCTGTTTGATTCTTATTTATGAATCACCCTGACTTGTTTTGTAGACTTGTGCAATTTCAACTTTATCACATGCTGGCATTTTATCTGGCATGTCATCTTTTACCATATAACCTTTTAAGTCACGAAAAATATTTTTAAAATACATTTCATATTCTGCATGATACCCCTAACCCCGTGGTAGCATCCGCACATCTTGTTCTCGTCCCGTTCAGTGAAACGGACGTGTTTGGATGGCTACGCGCACGTACGTGCATCCGTTCTTGGGGGTATGCATTTTCTTTGACTGAGCATTCATTTTGAAATTTGGAAGTAACATATATTTTTCATATTTTAAATCTGAATTTTTAGACATGACCCGGGCGTGTTTTGGAGTAAGTTTGTATTTATCAAAATCTAAAACGGACTAATATTATAATATTATATTCTAATATTTTCACACTCTTAATAATCTTTCAAAACTAATAAAATATTCCTAAAACATATTTCTCTCTCTCTCTCCGTTTCTTACTCTCTCTCTCTGTCTCTCTCGTCTTTCTCTCTCTCTTTCCCTACATAAATATTTCTTGAAACTAACATATATTTTTTATACAGATTCATGCACGTATCTTTCTTCTCCTTCTATAATTTCTTTTTCCCACCTCACGCAAACCTTCGAACCCACGCCCGCGCCGCGTCCATCGCCCGCGACCCTCGTCACGCCCGTCGCCTGCACACCTCGTCATCGACCGCTTCTCGACCTCGCCATCACCGCTGTCCTCCCTTGTTCCTCGCCCTCGCCCTGGCCTCCAGATCAGCCCTCGAATCTAGATCGAGGCCTCGCCTCGCCTCCAAATCAGCCATCGCCTCCCTTTGACCGATCGCCTATCATCGATGGCCTTCCTCGCCGCATCCCTCACATTACTCGCCGATCTCCATCACCACCTTTTCCCCAAAACCTAGGGTTAGAGTTTGCATCCCTTCCAAAAATGTGGAACTCAACGGAGCCTGCGTTCCCGCGCTCTACCTCGTACCGCGAGCGCGAAGTCGACGAGGAGGCGCTCCAGTGGGCGGCGCTCGAGCAGCTGTCGACCTTCAGTCGAGTGAGGCGAGGATTCTGGAAGTTTTCTGCAGGGAAGTACTCGGAGATCGATGTTTGTGCGTTCAGCTCTGTAAAACGCACTGAGCTGATCGATAGGTTGCTCGGCGACACTGGCGGCTCCGAGCAGTTCTTTCGGCGGTCCGCCAGCGATTCGATGCAAGTTTCACTGTTAATGACAAGCTTCCAGTAATTTACAAGCATAGGGACTTGCATTTCTACCCGCCCTGGGCTTACACTTCCTTCTTGGGTCCTAAGCATTCCAACATCACCTGTAGAGTCCGCAATATGGGTGGCGATTACATACTATGCTGTGGGATATGATCCACTGATAACCAGATCGCGTCCAGATCGCGCCCAGACCATGCACCAGATCGCGCCCAGACTATGCACCGGATCGCGACTAGACCCAGTACCGTGTCGCGCCGTTTCACACACCGTATCGTGTCATATCGCACCAGGCCGCCTGCATATCGACCTTTGTTCTGAGGCAAGTGAAACTTGCTACATGCTATTTACAGTATTCCAGATTTATTTGCATATATATATATATATATATATATATATTTTTAACATGAAGTTTGAATTGGTGCCTATATCACATTTTACCATCCGATGTCCGTTTATATCATTTTGAGTTAATTGTGAAACACACTCGGTTGCATGTTAGATTACACTATTTTATGCCCATGCCTATATTTTATAACATAGTTTTTGGTCGCATAGCATAGTACCCTTTAAATAGTTCTTAACTGTGCAACACTCGTTTGCATCCTTCTAACCTGTTTTATACATATTATTGCATCCATTTAACCTTTTTACATATACTTGCATCAAGCGGTCTTTTAATACATGATAGTGTGATTTTAATATTCTATATTCATTTAAGATATGATACTTCATGTTGGAACTAGAACCCGAACTCTAATCGATAACCGTACATCTATCTAGTTTATTATGTACCCATTTGCATATCATATTACATGTTCCAGTTTATTATTCTGACAGTACCCGTGCTTGTTTATTTATAACCATGTTTATGTTAGTTTGATTTATGAGCATCCACATAACATTTTGTGCTTCCTGACATGACCTGTTGCACTTCCTACTTTGATATGACATGGTACCGTACTCTCTTGACATGACATGACACCTAAATACACTACTTGACCTGACCTGATGTACCATGACTTTACCTGTTACCCGATCTTTTGTCTAATGCCAACAAACCTGACCTGTAGTCCTTACGGACCGTTCCTGTTGTCTATCCAGACAAACCTGCACTTACCTGATCCTGAGTTGGCATTAGTTCTTGATTACTTAATACCTGACTTGAACACATATAACTTGGGGGTATGGGGAAATCAATGATGAAACCTGACTTGTAACTCGACAGTTCGACATCTGTTCTGATCAGTCTTACGGGCTAGGCCAGCCCCGGGGTGATGATGCCGACATCACTCATCTTTATATGCTACCTTTTACTGCCTAGCGTCACGTCTCGGATTCAGCCCGAGAATCTTGACCGTGGTCCCGGGCACGCACGGGATACTATTGAGTTACATCGATGATTCATCAAATTGATTTCAAAGACTTGAGAGTAGTTAACCTAATAGACCAGTTTAGATAACTCACTACACATTACTTCACTGTCCTTACTTATAACACTGTTATGCTTGTTTTACCATTTATACTCATACTTGCATGTATTGCTACCCATGTTTTATTATTGCTTGATGTTACGACGCGCTGACGTCTTGGTTTTGCATGGCTCAGATCCTTCTACCTTTGTTGCAGACTGATCACGAGTATTGCCGCTGTTAGACCGAGCGGTGAAGATCCTGTTGGTATGCAGTTTTACTTTCCATATGTTTCATTTATTGTATCCTTTGCTTCCGCATATTATCATTTCTTGACTCATTTATTCTGGCTCATGGACATGTACTAGGTAGTTTAGTTTACTTTTCTGTTCTTGATATCTCTACAGCCGTAATGTGACCGTGGAAGGATTTTTCCTATCCACAGGTAGCATGGTTGGTTATGTCACGTGCCTATTTTAGCGTACTCTGGGAAGCGGGGCGTGACAGCCGAGCAGGGTAGCTGCTCAGTGCCTCTTGGCGAGGGCTTTGATCCTTGACGCTGGAGGGTCCCTGAGAGGACTGCGAAGGATGGCCGAGCAGGGTAGCTGCTCGGTGCCTCTTGGCGAATGCTTTGATCCTTGATGCTGGAGGGTCCCTGAGAGGCCTGCGAAGGATGGACGGGCAGGGTAGCTGCTCGGTGCCTCTTGGCGAAGGCATTGATCCTTTACGTTGGAGGGGCCCTGAGGGGCCTGCGAAGGATGACCGAGCAGGGTAGCTGCTCGGTGCCTCTTGGCGAGGGCTTTGATCCTTGACGCTGGAGGGTCCCTGAGAGGCCTGCGAAGGATGGCCGAGCAGGGTAGCTGCTCGGTGCCTCTTGGCGAAGGCTTTCTGATCCCCGGCGTTGCGGTAGGGAAGCTCGGGCTCGACTGCCTCTGGGAGGACTTTTTGATCCCTGGCGTTGTGGTAGGGATGCTACCCGCCAGGGATAGCCAAGCGAGGGATCCTCGGGCTCGACTGCCTCTATGAGGACTTTTGATCCTTCAAGACGGGGACCGAGTAGGGTTACTGCCCAGTGCCTCTTGGCGAGGACTTTGATCCCTGTCGGTTGTGGTAGGAAGCTACCAGCCGGGGATAGCCGAGCAAGGACCCGACTGCCTCCGGGAGGACTTTGGTTCTTGGCACGGGAAGAGCTATAGGGCTGCAAGAAGCCTACCAAGGACCCTTGGCCGGGCAGGGTTACTGCCCGGTGCCTCTTGGCGAGGGCTTTTGTCCTGAAGGATAGCCGAGCGAGGGATCCTCGGGCTCGACTGCCTCTGGGAGGGCTTTCTGATCCCTGGCGTTGCGGTAGGGAAGCTACTCGCCAGGGATAGCCGAGCGAGGGATCCTCGGGCTCGACTGCCTCTGGGAGGACTTTCTGATCCCTGGCGTTGCGGTAGGGAAGCTACCCGCTAAGGATAGCCGAGCGAGGGATCCTCGGGCTCGACTGCCTCTGGGAGGACTTTCTGATCCCTGGCGTTGCGGTAGGGAAGCTACCCGCCGGGGATAGCCGAGCGAGGGATCTTCGGGCTCGACTGCCTCTGGGAGGACTTTCTGATCCCTGGCATTGTGGTAGGGAAGCTACCCGCCAGGGATAGCCGAGCGAGAGATCCTCGGGCTCGACTGCCTCTGGGAGGACTTTCTGATCCCTGGCGTTGCGGTAGGGAAGCTACCCACTAGGGATAGCCGAGCGAGGGATCCTCGGGCTCGAATGCCTCCGGGAGGACTTTCTGATCCCTGGCGTTGCGGTGGGGAAGCTACCCGCCAGGGATAGCCGAGCGAGGGATCCTCGGGCTCGACTGCCTCCGGGAGGACTTTCTGATCCCTGGCGTTGCGGTAGGGAAGCTACCCGCCAGGGATAGCCGAGCAGGGTAGCTGCTGGGCTTCCTCTTAGTGAGGGCTTAGATCCTTGGGCGAGGTGGCCCTCGAGCCTCCGTGGCGAGCCCCCTCTGTGCGACCCCGTCAAGGGAGGGGTGTCGGTCTATTGGCCGGCGAGGGCGTTGATGACGGTCGCCAGAGGAGGTTCACCTGTGCCTCCGGTGAGGGGGAGGCGGTGGCTGGTATCTGGATCTTCAGGGTGATCGCTTGCCATGGGGATGGAGATCGGAAGGCCAACTTTGTTTTTTGTGGAGTTTCGTTTCCCACAGACGGCGCCAACTGATGGAGCTCCTTTTCGGGCCTCCGTCAGATGTTGTCTTCCGTTGATCTCGCGATGAACTTGACTGATTATCCTTTGTTGCGTGTGGGTCTCAATGGGTTTTTGGAGGAAGAGGTGTGGTGAGTAAGCTGTTGCCGAGTACCTGCAAAGAAGTCCCGGGGTGGTTTGGTACCACTGAGGACCCTCCGATGCTCAAGTTAGTGATGAGATCCGAGCAGAGTAACGGCATAAAAGTATAAAAAATGGCTTACTTGACCCCTCTGTGATGGGGGTTTATATAGCGGTGGTGGCATGCAGCAGCAGGCGCGAGAATCTCGCCGGTAGTTACGCTCCCGACATCACGCTCGCGTAAAGATCGGATCGCCCATTAATGGGGATCGTGATGGCGTGGAACGTGGGATGTTGCTGGCGGAGAATCTGCGCATGACGAGATTTGCGGAGCGGCGGTTACGCCTGTGAGTGGTGGAGTTGGTCCGTCGGAGAGACCGAGGAAGATGGTCTCGGCGGGAGAGCTCAGGAACGAGCGAGAGGGCCGAGGTATCTTGGTCCTGCGGTAGCTCGGAGGCGAGCTGAGAAGCCGAGGAGGCCAATTTGCAGGGGGCCCTGAGGTGAGCCAGCTTTGTGCTTGTACGTCGGGTATAGGGGTGGCTTGATCGGCCCCTGTGGGCCCTCTCTTCTGAGTTCTGGGACACGTCATCTGCCACGTGTCCTGATCTGGAAGGTCGCCAATATAGAGCATCATCAGGGATCGATTTTGAGTATAAGCGAGAATGTGTAATGAATGAGAGAAAGAAAGTATTGTTGACTTTTCATTTTCTTATGTTTGTCTTTTATGGTGGATGGGATGGACATTCCCAATTCTCAATTTTGACTATTGGAATTTTTCTTTTTTTCTTTTATTGATTAATGACATCATCTAAGTACTTCTAGTTATTATAATAGTAAAGATAGCCTATAAAGCCTCTCTTGGATATGAAGTGGGATATAGAATGCAAGTAACTAGGTAGCCTACAAGAAATATTAATTCAATGAAACTCAAGAAAACATATAAATTCATATTTTATGTCAGGATATAAAAAAAATGAGATCCTGGAATGATAGGTGTAATAAATTAGCCATCCCTCCTCATTGATGCAGTATTTCGGATTCGAACCCGGGTCTCCCTCATGGACTCCTCCAACCCCCAATTTTATGTTAGGATATTGAGAAGGAAGATGAAAATATTCTGCCAGAAATAAAAACACAAGAATAATCAATGATAATTGGAATTTTCTACTAAAGGTTTATACTGCATGGAGTGTAAGAAGTTCAAAAGTAACATTAACCGAAGAAGAATCGGTTGGACTTGGATATAATAGTGTGCCCATTAAGAATGTTTTGGAGAGGAAGAAACATATTGTCATGCCCTGCTTCCCGAAATACGGAATACGAGAGTTGACTAGGCCAGCCATGCTCCTACGGTCAGGAAATAATCTCTCCATAGTCACACTTCGGCTTCTAACATTTCATGGTAGTCAGTAAACAGTACTAGAGTAAAGGAAAATTACGGTTCACAACTTTATTATATTCGAATAAAAAGAGTTCCAGATACATTTATTTTCCAGAATGAATACTAACCAACGAAATACAAAGTGCTGAAAGCAAAAGAAATGGTGCTGATGATGCAGTCTAGATCTCCGCGATCTCGAATGGCAGGTCCTGCTCCTGGGCTGGGTCCACTTCATCCTCTGAGCATGCACACTCGGGTCGTCAGGGCGACACATGTAGCAATAATTATATAACGGGCGTGCAATATTATTATTAAACATGAGAAGTGTAACAACATGCAGAACATGAGTATAATAAACATCAACTGAATATGAATAGTGCAATATAGGTATCATCTCAGTAAACTAAGCAATGTGCATGTCACTACTTATCGGTCACTAAGTCAATGAAATCAAATGGTGGAAAGGATGCTCGTGTTTAACAAGGGTCTCGTGCATGCCCGAGACTACGGCCCGGGACATAACCCTGTCAGCCGTGCCGCTAGGCTCACAACCTAATGTATGTATATATATATCACTAATAGCGAATGATCATCCTCTAAATCACTGTATCACGCTAAACACGATGTCAAGCCCTGCTTCCCAGTATATGGATAGAGAACGCGACGAGGCCGCTGCGTATTTACTCAGAAGTAAACACGCTAAGCGTATCTAAGCAATATAAGTAAAATGCACAAGAGACAGGATGTAAATGAACAACAACTTTATTTATTAACATTCTTTTTACAATACATCGGAAAAGTAAATACATGGAATGAAAACAATGCCTAAACAGTGGCATAACATAAATGAAAATACAGAATGTGTACAAGGAATCTAAAGCTTCGGATCGAAAGCTAGCTGGTCCAAATCCTCGCTGGTGGGCTCGATCTCCAGTGAGTCCAAATCACCTGACGACATTCCAAAAAAGAAGAAAGAAAATGTCGTCAGCGAACAAATCGCTCGGTAAGTTCCAAAGATGATAGAGAAGTAGAATAGACAGAGAGAGTATATTTTTATAATGTTGTATTTAGTGTTAACGCTGTTGTTTGTAGTTTGGTACAGAAGAGACCAGTGTATACGAGAGGAGTCTTATTAGACTAGAGACTACGGTATATAGAGTACAAGACTTCGTCAATAATACCACGGAACAACGGCGATTGAATTCAGGTTAGTGTCTTATGGTTGCAGTCTCGTGCCACTTTTAACACCTTCCGTACCAATCTACCCCTTATAAACCCCGCAATGTCTTATTTGTATTATTTGTATTATATTGTCTTGTAAATTGAATTGTATAGATGGATGACTTGCCGAAACCATGATATCAGTAAATGGATGTAATTGGAGAATCATATAGATGGATGCATATCTATGGTTCGGTTCGGTCAATATTGATTGATTAGATTGAACAGATTGAATATATATATATATATTCATATGTTGAATTGTAATTGTACTTGAATCATATTCAAATCAGATTAATTATATCGAGACTCGGTCCGAGTCAGACAATTAGAAAAGAAATTGAATTCTGAATTATGTTATGGTGCTATCAGTAACCGTGTTGATAACACCGTTTGGTATCCTTTTCAAAGACAATTACCGTGTTGATAACACCGTTTGTTAAGTTGTCTATCTTAAATAGGCAAGCACCCATATCTCCTGCTCCCTGAGGCTCAAGAGATTGGTCCCGCTTAAACCTATACTTACTAGGGTCCTTATTGTAATTTAGTATAACTTGAAGGGGTTTTATGTAAAAATAATTTTATACAATTTTCAAAATACACCTCAAGTATTTTATTATCGTCTTTAGAGTTTTCATGGATATATATTTTATCAATGTGACATTTCTAGTGAATAAAACCTAATTTCATAATATATGGTATTTATTTGTAATATTGGAATTGTATGGTATTTTCTTGTAAATGAATTGTTTTTCTTGAATTTTGGAAATGCAGAATATTATAAATACTAAAAATAGATATTTTGATATTAATTACATATATATATATATTTATTAAAAATATAAGTTTTATTTATAATAGAAATCACACTTTCTAAAGAAAATTGTATTTTAAATCTTTCGAGACCGTATGCTCCTTGCGGAGGTCTGCATCTCACTCTACTAAGCTCGAGGATGTACGATAATCCGCATCATCCTGAACGGGTTTCCCAAAATGGGTTGTAGAGGCGCATTTGCAAAGATTTGTTAAAACACATATCTTGTAGAAAAATGTTTTTATAAGTCGGAGGTAGTTATGTGTAAAATCGTATTTTCCCAAATCTATGATCCCAAATTTCAATCGTGCTATATTACATATGAGTGTTGTGAGGAGGTAGGTCATTACCTCGTGAGTTTTCTAAAGCTAGCATGGTTAAAAGGTATAAATATGTCGATATGAAATATAAAGGTATTTTAATGTAAAATTGAAATAAAACTGGCTATGGTTATCATTTTAATGTCAAACTTGATCTATTATCTTAGTTAATGAGTATTAAATATTATATCAAAAGTTGTAGATTTGTTATTAAGAAAATGTTGTATTTTTGAAAGAAAAGAGAATCGGAAGCCGGATAACTCCGCTTCCGACACGTTTTAAGAATTAAGAATTTGAGAATAGTAAAAGAGAAAGAGAAGGGGGACTTACAGGATTAGTGTCAAGAGAAGAGGAAGAGGAAGATTGGGGAAATACCGGTGCGTCGTTTCGTCGCCGGAAACTCCTCGGATTGTCGTCGGAAGTTCGTCAGAGCCTCGCCCTTTGCTAACTCTACTTGCACATAAAAAGTCTTGGAATTTTCTTGAGAGTTTGGGCAGAGATTTGTGAGTGAGGGGGGTGATTTGAGGTGTGGTATTTATAGGAAAAATTAGGGTTTAGGGTAATGAAAGGATGTATTAAAATTTTGTATTAAAAAAGGATTAAATGGGGGTTTTAATTTGCTCTGTAAATGTGCAGGAAAATTAAATAATACAGGGGTTATGGGGGGGGGGGTTCAAGAGTCGCCAGAGAATCGAAGAAATTAGGGTTTTGGGCTGAGTCGGCCGGCGGCGGTGGCCGATTCACGCATCCCGCCAGCCCGAGTCGGGGCTCGCCTCGACGCCACGTGTCACTGACGCTTGGACTTGACTCTTGGACCCGTTTGTTTTATGTGTGACTCTTGGTTTTACGGGTTATGCACGTGTAGACTCTTGGGCTTCTAAAAATATTAAAAGAAATCAAATTAAAAATAATGTATGGCTGATAGAATTTGAACTCTGTTGCTATGGTTCAACAGTGTAAGGTCTTACTAGTGAGCTACAAGCTCCTTCTTGCTGTTCAAAAACAAATCAAACATATAACTTGTGCTCAGGCTCAAGTACCCTTTTCTGTATTTTTGAAAAAAAAATTGTACAGAAAGTTTGCGATTGCTACACACGAGTTCAATTCCATCTTGATTTTCCCATTCCCTAGGTTATAGTATGAATTTATGTATTCAATGGGCTATGAACAAATACGTATCACTTTCAGTTTCAATCACGTTTCCCCTTCTCAGTATCATTTTCGTATTTACCACAACCTAATCATGAACACTTATATCGACAATGCACAACAGTCTCTAGGTCTCAATGCAACAATCACTATGCAGAAGGTATACAACAACCATATAATAGGTATAAATGCACTGAAGATGTATTCACTAAATTACAATACCCAAAGCCATACGACTTGCAAAATTTACCATAATTCACATGTATAGAATCGTCCAAAATAATATAAGAGTGGTAAGAAGAACACTTGATTATCTAATCATTAAAATTAGTTTCATGTCAATCGGAATTCAGGTTCGGGAATTATCATCATTTTAAATTAGCGATCGGTTGCGGAAATTCCAGTTTCAGAACTGAAAGTCCAACTTCGCGCGCTGTTTGCTAGTGGTTATGTTCAGATTCAGGATTGCCCCAGTTGAATAAAATCTATTTCTATCTGTTAGGTTTCCAACGCATCAAACGGATTATCAATAGCATCTCCTTATTAGAAGTTATGTCCTGTTTAATGTGAAGGGGTAAGAAATGCTACTGCAGAAACTGCAGAACACATCGGTACTCAAAAATACAAATTAAATATCAAACGATGGTGAAACTTCACGGGACTAGATTCATGTGTTAGCTAACTAAATTATCTATGTGACCATAAGAGTCTCCGCGCATTTTCAGTTTAAAGCAGGGATGTACAGGTGGTCAAAGTATTGAATCCAAATCGAAATGCTGCCCCAGATTGCAGTCCAGTGCCGCGTTCGCAATCAAGTATTATCACAGTAATCTAAAATCGTCGAGAAAAAAACCATGAATGGTTTTAGGTTATCGAGTCGGCTTCGATATGAACCATAGAACTTTACGTTCCAAACTGTATGTAATTTACAATGATTTTAACAAGGTAGCATGCGCGGTAAAGTTCAGATTTTGTGTCGCCTTTAGGAGTGACATTACGCGATCTAAACGTCGTTTTTTTCATGTATAAATTCTATAAAATTATTAGTTAACAAGTAGATAAAACTAGTGATCATAAAGTTGGGGACTTTGAATAGGGTTTTCATATAAGTAATGCCTCGAATACTTTGATTATAAACACGAGTACCAATCTAATGTCGGTTTCATATAAATAATTAAAACAAGTAATTAAACCCTGTGTGTGATACATCCATTATAGTCAATGACAACAATTTGTTTTCATAGATTGAAGGATAAATCACGGTGAATCACATGTATTAATCTTATTGATCTACTCTGTATAATTTATCGGTGTGTGTGTACGCGCGCGCGCGCATGAAATCACTTATCATTATTAATTTGCTTACTACTATATTAGCATGAATAAGCAAGTGACGGATATTCACTTGCCTAGAGGTAGATGACAACACGGCAGTGAACGACGACAGATGGCACGGCTCAACGCACGCACGACATGGTACGTCATGACAACAGTTTGAGCTCGGCTACACACTGCGGAGCTTGGCTTGGAGATGAGAGGTCGGGGAAGTTGCTGGTGACAAGTCGAAGACGATGAGGTCGTGGCGACGATGGTTCCGGTGATGGGGCAACGGCTGTGGTGTCGAGGCAGCAATGAGGATCGCAGCGGGTTCTGGTTGTGAGGGAGGAGCTCGGTCGTTGAGGAGGGGGAAGAAAGGAGGAGACGGAGGTTGGACTCATCGGCGGGGTGGAGCTGGTGGTGGCTACGGCGATGGGCGCAGGGCTCGGCAGGTCGACGGTGGGTTCGTGGTGGCGGTGCGCTCGAGTTGAAGGAGGAGGAGCCGGGGGTTATCGGCTGCGAAGGGGGAGCTCCGAGGATGGAGTGGGGTCGTCTTGGGAGCTCGAAGGCATCGGTGGTCGCCGACGATGTGGAGCTCGAGGTTGGAGTTAGGGATGGTGGAGTGAATGGGAGAGTGGGAACGAAAGAAGAGTAGAGAGAGACGAGGGGGAGAGTGAAGTAGAGAGAGAACGAAGGATCGTCGGGGAGTTAGGCGAGTGGATTTGTGGCCGTCGTTGCCGTTGGAGGAAGCGGGGACGTGGGGGGAGCGGATCTCACGACAATGGAGCGAGAAGAGGGGAGCCGTTGGAGGGAAAGACCGTTGGGGGGACGTGAGCGGGGCGCGGTGGAGTTGGACGTGGGCGCGATTGTCGCGGGCGAGCGCAAGGGAGCCGTTGAGAAAATGGGCGGGAAAAGAAACGAGTGAGGGAGAAGAAGAAGTGGGGGGATGTGTGGGTCGGGTCGGGTCGGGTGAGTCGGGTCGGGTAGGTTAGGATTGGGTTTAGAGTTTAGGTTTTGGTAATAATTAAAATATAATATAAATACAATATATATATATATATATAAATAAAAAAATAGAATAAAAATCTGGAAAAATACGGAAAAATTATATACGGAAACTGGGGATTTACATCATACCCTCCTTACAAAAATTTCGTCCTCGAAATTAAAAACGAAAACAACGGAACAACAACACTACACAAACAGATGCGGAAAACGTGCATGAATATCCTCCTCGTGTTCCCAGGTAGACTCCCCTGGAGAACGATCACTCCAAGAATCTCGAACTAAGAGAATGACTTTGTTTTTCAGCACTTTTTCACGGCGATCGAGAATGGTGGTAGGCTGCTCCTCGTAAGACATATCAGTGTCCAATGTTAACTCCGAATGGTCCAGAATATGGCTGTCATTCCGAACATAGCGTCTCAACTGAGAAATATGGAAAGTATTATGCACACCAGCCAGCGATGGAGGCAAGGCAAGTCGATAAGCCACCTCTCCTACTTGCTGTAGCACCTCAAAAGGTCCGATGAATCGGGGACTGAGTTTCCCGCGACTACTAAACCTGATCACTCCCCGAGTGGGCGATATCTTCAGAAACACGTGGTCACCAATACCAAACTCCAACGATCTTCTCCTGGTATCTGCCTAACTCTTCGGTCGGTCTTGAGCCGCTTTGATCTGTTGCCTGATCGTCTGAACTTTGCTTACTGTCTGAACTATCAGCATAGGGCCCAACAACCTTCGTTCACCTACGTCGTCCCAACATACAGGGGATTGACACTTCCATCCATACAGAACCTCGAACGGTGCCATCTGGATGCTAGCCTGGTAACTGTTGTTATACGAAAACTCTACCAGATAGAGGTGATTCTCCCAAGAACCCTGAAAGTCAAGCATACATGCCTTCAATATATCCTCGAGTGTTTGGATAGTACGCTCGGATTGCCCGTTCGTCTATGGATGATAGGTCGTGCTAAACTTGAGACGCGTGCCCAAACTCTCCTGCAGGCTCTTCCAGAAATAGGAAATGAACCTGGTGTCTCGATCAGACACGATACTAACGGGCGCTCCGTGCAGTCTCACAATCTCCTGCATATACTTCTCCGCTAGCGACTTCGTCGATTGCCCGACTCGGAAAGGTATTGTTGGGATTGAAAATTGCACCCTGGTTGACCAAGTCAAGGTCAAGGTCAACCCCAAGCCAGGTGGGCCCAAGCCCAGATCAAGTGGGCCCATGCCCAGATTGAGTCCGAACATGAAGCGGCCGGCCCTCCTCCATGCCAAAATAAAAAGTCATGTAATAAATAATTTTGATGTAATTTTTTATGCATGAATATAAGCAAAATGGGCATAAAGCCAAATTTTTGTAAAGCTTATGACTTATGTGTAAAAAGAAATAGCACATGAGGCATGGGATGAGAAAAATGCCATTTTGTAAAGCCCTAGAGGCTATGTGTAAATGTGTAAATCTATATAAGGCAACATGATGATGAATAAAGGAGACACTTTTCATTCCCTAAAAAAAATAGGGTTTGTGCCTCCACTCTCTCTTTTTCAAGTTCTTCCTCTTCCTTTTCATTTTCCAAATAAATCAAAAGCTTAGCTCTTTCTTTTTTTTAAACTAAACAAAGTTTTACCATAAACCCACCTCCCAAGACTCCATCAAGAGAAGAAAAATGGTTTTTTTTTATCATCCAAGATCTAGATCTTGGAGTTTCAAGAGAACCCATTTTGGGTTTCTTCTCAAAAGAGAAAGGGGAAAATCTTTTGGAGTTTAACTCCACAAATAAAATTATTTTGGAGTTTAACTCCACTACAGAAATTCTTTTGGAGTTTAACTCCACAGTAAAAATCTTTTTTTGGGGGAGTTTAACTCCACATTAAATCTTTTTAGGAGTTTAACTCTATATAAAATTCTTTCGGAGTTTAACTCCACATTTAAAATTCTTTCAGAGTTCAACTCCACAATAAAGATTCTTTCGGAGTTCAACTCCATTTAAATTCTTTTGGAGTTTAACTCCACAAACAAAAATTCCTTTGGAGTTTAACTCCACAATAAAAACCTTTTTTTTTTTGAGTTGAACTCCATTTAAAACTCTTTTTGGAGTTTAACTCCACAATAAAAATCTTTTTGGAGTTAAAACTCCATTTAAAATCTTTTCGGAGTTGAACTCCATATTTAAAATTCTTTTGGAGTTTAACTCCATAAAAAAATTTCTTTTGGAGTTCAGCTCCATATTAAAAAATAAAAAAACCACCTTTTTGCCGCCATCACATGCTAGCACGTGAGGGGGAGGGATCCCATTTAATAGGAGCCTTTTTTGCCCCCTCACATGCTAGGTCATATGCTAGCATGTGATGTCCCCCTCACATGCATGCTGGGCATGTGATGGCCCCCCTCACATGCTAGCATGCTAGCATGTGACCCTCACATGCTAGTGAGGGGGTGAGGCTCCCGTTAAATGGGAGCCCAGGTTCTCCTCCTTTTTTTAAATTCTTTTTTTCCTTCTTTCTTCCTTCTTTTCTTTATTTAATCATTTTTTTATTTTAAAAATAAAATAAAATAAAATAAATAAATATTAAATAAATAAAATAAATTATAAATAATATTTTAAAATAAAAAATAGTAAATTAAAATTAAAAAAAACGTTTATCTAAATATTTATTTACTTATTTATTTTTGTTATATATATATATATAATTTTTTTTTCCTTTAACAAATGGAACAAAAAAAAATACACACACCAATACATCGCATTGAGTTCGCATGTCCAGCTTGACCCGTCAATCGGAGGTTCCCTTGCTGCAAAGGCGAGGGATAATTAACAGCAGCTTAGTCCGCGGCTGTCGGAGATTCGGATCCCCACAATCAATAAACCCCAGCCTACCCTAGGCAGGAGGGATCTGTACTGTGCCTGACAAACGCGCGCGTATTCTCATCTCAATGGGGTGACGAAAAACACCCTACAGATTCTGGCACGTCCGGTGGGACCGATCTCTCCTCCCATATTTCGGGTTAAACGTTCATGCGAGCTTAATCAATATATATATCGATTGTCTATACTGAAATCATGTTTCTATTTGCAGGGTTAACAACTTTCAATTGCCATCTTTGAACGCAAGTCGGTATTTGAACAACTTTCCTTGGCCCTAGCTGGGGGCAAGGCCATCAACACCGACAAAGTGATAAGGCATTTCGGGCAAGCTCCAGCGGTGCCCCCGACAACTGCTCAATCGGGTATCTTCTCTAAGCTTCTGATCCAGCTGACCACCATGTCGTTAAACTGGGACAGCTGATCACCATGTCATTAAAATGGGAATAATCGACCTCTAAGTCGTTAAACTGAGGATGTAAAAATGTGTAAATAAAAAAATATATATATATGCATATATATGTATATAAATAAAAAGCCAAAATGATAGGGCAACTCGCAATAAAAATCAGCGAGTAAAAATAAAAATGAAAATAAAGCCGAAATCATGGGGCAACCGCGAATAAAAAGACGAAATGATAGGGCAATCGCGACCTTCGTGATAAGAAAAACTGAAATGATAGAGCAATCGCGGTAAAAAAAAAGACGAATGATGAGTTGCTCCTGGTACCATATTCTAGTGTAGCGATGCAGACGCTAACCAAATCCCTTACCCCAATGGCGAATGATGAGTCGCTCCTGGTACCATATTCCAGTGGAGCGATGCAGACGCAAACCAAATTCCAAATCTCAAAACGGCGAATGATGATTCGCTCCTGGTAGCATATTCCAGTGCAGCGATGCAGACGCCAACCAAATTCCAAATCTCAAAACGGCGAATGATGAGTCGCTCCTGGTACCGTATTCCAGTGCAGCGATGCAGACGCCAACCAAATTCCAAATCCCAAAACGGCGAATGATGAGTCCCTCCTGGTAATATATTCCAGTGCAGCGAGGCAGACGCCAACCAAATTCCAAATCCCAAAACGGCGAATGATGAGTCGCTCCTGGTACCATATTCCAGTGTAGCGATGCAGACGCCAACCAAATCCCATACCACAACGGCGAAAAATGAGTCGCTCCTGGTACTATATTCCAGTATAGCGATACAGACGCCAACCAAATTCCAAATCTCAAAACGGCGAATGATGAGTCGCTCATGGTACCATATTACAGTGTAGCGATGCAGACGCCAACCAAATTCCAAATCTCAAAACGGTGAATGATGAGTCGCTCCTGGTACCATATTCCAGTATAGCGATGCAGGCGCCAACCAAATTCTAAATCCCAAAACGGCGAATGATGAGTCGCTCATGATACCATATGTAACACCCGAGCCCAATGCTACTAATTTCTGTTACTTTATGAATGGAGTGTGACCTTTATTTCATTTATCTTGCTTGTTTGTTACTCATTGTATTTTACCCTGTCAATTCAATTTTGCATATAACATTTTAAAGCATCTAAAATAAAATTAAAAATATTCATCATGGCCTACTTGACACCCCTAGCCTTGTGGTAGCGTCCGTGCATCGTGTTCTCGTCCCGTTCAGTGAAACGGGCGAGTTTGGACGGCTACGCACGCGTACGTGTGTCCGTTTTGGGGGTATGCTTTTTGATCATAAAACACTTCATTTTAAATTTTGGATCCCGCTTAAAATTCTAGTTTTTCAATTTCAAATTTTTGGACCAGACTCGGGCGCAATTTGGAAATGTTTTACTTTGCGCCAAAATCCCAAGTTTTAATATTTTAAACCGTCGAAATATTTAATCTTATACAATATTTTTTATAATCTTAAAGATTTTCCTTAACCAGAATTTTACCCCAACCAATCACAATCCATTATATTTTTCCGTGGGCCCCACCTTCCATCTCTCTCTCTCTCTCTATCTCTCTCTCTCCCTCCCCGTCTCTTCATCTCTCTCTCTCTCTCATTTAAATCTCTCTTTCCCTCCTCCATTCTTTTCCTCAGGCGAACCCAGCACCCACCTCGCGCTGCCTTAGCCACCGCCTCCTTCCTCGCCGCCGACGATCACCTCGTCGTCGCCTCCCGCCAACATCCTCATCTCCATCACCTCACCTTCATCTCCCATCTCCAACCCGACAACCACCTCCTGCAACCCGGAATCCACGACCCGAACCTCGCCGGTGATCACCTCGTCGCCGACCAACCCAACGTATTCTCCTCTCCTATTATCCTCTCCTCTTCCCTCTCCATCCCCTACAGCCCACATTCCCAATAACCCGAGCACCTCCTGCACACCAACTGCAACTCGCCGGCAACCCCATGCCGGAAAACCTCATCCTCACCCTTGCCATCTCGGCCCAGAACCCCAACCCAGGGCACCAAACCCACATCCTTCTTCTTCTTTCTCTTTCTCTTTTCTCCTCCTTCTTCTTTTACTTTCTCGTTCTCTTTCTTGGTCTGTATTTTACCGACGATCGCCGGAGCTCCGTTAACCCGACACCATCACCTCGTCTTCCCTGACCCCAGCGCACCATATCCAGTGAGCACCAGTCCCCTCTCTCTTCTTCTTCCTCTTTTCTTTTCTTTATTCTTTTCTTGAATCTTGATTTGCAGCCGTCGCCGGAGCCGTGTTTGATACCGACATTCCAGCGAGGTACCCCGACCCGTGTCGTTCCATTGTTCGTCGTTTGGGTTCTTTTCGCGCACCAGATCGCGTCCGTATAGCGCACCAGATTGCGTCCAGATCGCGCCCAGACCGTGCACCAGATCGCGACTAGACCCAATACCGTGTCGTGCCGTTCACACACCGTATCGTGTCACGTCGCACCAGGCCGCCTGCTTATCGACCTTTTAAGGCAAGTAACCCTTGCTAAATGTTATACTATATTTACATATATATTATAACACCCTAAACCTGTAAGTTTAACTTGGTGCAATCATTT
Source organism: Agapanthus africanus (assembly GCA_030015575.1). Classification (NCBI taxonomy): domain Eukaryota; kingdom Viridiplantae; phylum Streptophyta; class Magnoliopsida; order Asparagales; family Amaryllidaceae; genus Agapanthus; species Agapanthus africanus. The sequence goes on along the minus strand of CM057342.1, from coordinate 58,143,594 downwards.
CTCATTTTCATGTACAATATTGTTATATATCATTTTATCTTTAAAATTGGAACCTACAGCTTGCAATCTAACCTAATAACCGCATTTACCTGCTTAATCACATTTTTTAATATTGACATAGCATATGGCATCTATCCCTGTAGTTTTGTTCCATTTGGACACTCGTATGCATTTTAACCTGTAATAGCTGCACTGAACCGTTATCTAAATCATGGCACCTCTAAAAGTTCTTAAACTTGTTAACATGACTAAACTGCTATAATTGTCTTACCGCACTCTTGTAATCATCTCTGTGACACAATTGATAACTGTATTGCAAATCGAATGAATATGCCTATTGCTTAATTCATTACTTATATCATGTTGTTGATAACCATGCTTGATTATATAATTAATTGTGAGCACACCTATGACATTGTTTACATCATGACTCGACTTGCCACGCGCATATTGATTGACCCGACATGGTACCGTACACTGCTTGACTTGACCTGATGTACCATGACCTGACCCGTTACCTGATCTTGTGTCTAATGCCAACAAACCTGACATGTAGTCCTCATGGACCGTTCCTGTTGTCTATCCAGACAAACCTGCTTTTACCTGATCCTGTGTTGGCATTAGTTCTTGATTACTGAATACCTGACTTGACATACATAACTTGGGGGTATGGGGAAATCAAAGATGAAACCTGACTTGTAACTCAACAGTTCGATACCTGTTCTGATCAGTCTTACAGGCTAGGCCAGCCCCGGAGTGATGATGCTGACATCACTCGCCTATACCTGCTACCCTTTACTGCCTAGCGGCACGTCTCGGTTTCAGCCCAAGAGTCTTAGACCGTGGTCCCGGGCATGCACGGGATACTATTGAGTTACATCGATGATTCATCAATTTGGTTTCAAAGACTTGAGAGTAGGAAACCCAGTAGAACAGTTTAGTTTACTCACTGCACACTACCCTGTACTGCATGACTTATAATATTGTTACTTTTGCTTTATTCATGTTTATATTGCATTGCCTGTTACCCTGTTTATATTATATTACTTGTTGACTTGACGCGCTGACGTCTGGGTTTTGCATGGCCCAGATTCTTCTACCCTGTTGCAGACTGATTAGGAGTTTTGCCGCTGTTAGACGAGCGGTGAGGTTCCTGTCGGTATGTATTTTTCACTCCAGGTGTTTCATTTATTGTATCTTTTGACTTCCGCATATTGTTATCTCTTGACTCTTTTACTCTGGCTTATGGACATGTACTAGATAGTTAGTTTACTTTCCTGTTCTTGATATCTCCACAGCCGTAATGCGACTGTGGAAGGATTTTTCCTATCCACAGGTAGCATGGTTGGCTATGTCACGTGCCCACTTTAGCGTACTTTGGGAAGCAGGGCGTGACACCATATTCCAGTGCAGCGATGCAGACGCCAACCAAATTCCAAATCCCATACCCTAACGGCGAATGATGAGTCGCTCCTGGTACCATATTCCAGTGCAGCGATGCAGACGCCAACAAAGTCCCGAAATATTTCCGGCCCTACGGTCTGGATCATACATCCTGCAAAACCGGATACAATCCACGGGCGTAAAACGATCCCAATCTCTCCCAAGTCCTACCGGCGAGACCACATTCAAAATCTTACTGGCGATGAAGATTCAAAAAAAAGGTATGTCCACAAGAAAAATGGGCACGGATGAAAACCCGAAAGGGCTCCATGAGTAAAAATAGCAGGACTGCCGGCGAGTTTGTGAAAACCCGAAAGGGCGCAAACTCGTGAAAAAGAGATGAAATGCACTCGCAAAGTCCTCTCAATTTTGTGAGGAGAAAATTCCCGCGTGAGATCCTTACGACTCACAAAAGAGCAACACACTTAGGAGTCCCCACGACTCCTAAGGAGAAAATACACCTACGGGATCCTTACGATCAGTAGGGAGAAAATGCTTTGTGAGACCCTTACGGCTCATAAAATTGAAAAGCCTTAGGTGATAGGGATCTAAACCTGTCTCCTAAGCCATCGCTTCTCAAGTCGTCCCGGGGCAAATGATGAGTTGCTCCTGGCATTATTCCAGTGCAGCAATACAGATGCCGATCCAAAAAGCCAATTCCCAAATCCTACCGGGGCAGATGATGAGTTGCTCCTGGCATTATTCCAGTGCAGCAATGCAGATGCCGACTAAAACCAAAATCCCAAAATCCACTTATGGCAAATGATGATTCGCTTCTGGTACCATATTTCAGTATAGCGATGCTGATGTCAACCCAAATAAAATCAATCCAACAACCTCTGCGGTGGAATCATGCTCCGTCCCAGAATTTACCCCGTGTCGAAATCATGCTTCGCCTCGGGATATCTACCTTCCCTGCAGGAATTATGCTCCGCCTCAGAATCAAATCAACCAACCAGCTCTGCGTCGGAGTCATACTTCGTCTCAGAGTGTACCCCGCGTTGAAATCAAGGTTCGCCTCGGTGCATCTGCCTTCCCTGTTGGAATTATGCTTCGGCTCGGAATCAACCAACGACCTCCTCGACGGAATTATGCTCCGCCTCGGAATCAAGTCAACCAGCAAACTCTGCGTCGGAATCATGCTTCGTCTCAGAATGTGCACCTCGTGTCAAAATCATGCTTCGCCTCGATGTACCTGCCTTCCCTGTCGAAATTATGTTTTGTCTCGGAATCAAGTCAGTAAACAAGCTCTGCGCCGGAATCATGCTCCGTCTCAGAATGTACTCCGTGTCGAAATCATTCTTCGCCTCAGAGTAATTGCCTTCCCTGTCGGAATTATGGTTCGCCTGAGAATCAACCTCTGTATCGAAATTATGCTTCGGTCAGAATGTCTGCCGCTAGTCGTAATTATGCTTCGACCCCTATAGAATCATGCTCCGCTCTTCGGAATTATGCTCCGATCCCTGAAATCCTGCTCCGCTCTTCGGAATGATGCTCCGGTCCCTGGAATCATGCTCCGCTCTTCGGAATGATGCTTCGATCCCTGGAATCATGCTCCGCTCTTCGGAATTATGCTTCGACCCCCTTGGAATTATGCCCCGCTCTTCGGAATGATGCTCCGATCCCTGGAATCATGCTCCGCTCTTCGGAATGATGCTCTGATCCCTGGAATCATGCTCCGCTCTTCGGAATGATGTTCTGATCCCTGGAATCATGCTCCGCCCCCGGAATGATGTTCCACCTCGAAGTCCAGCTTCAACATCCATCAATTTCATGCACACAACTCAAATGTGCGGTGTGCATTTATTGATGGGGGCACTTTGTTGGGGTCGAAAATTGCATCCCGGTTGACCAAGTCAAAATCAAGGTCAACCCCAAGCCAGGTGGGCCCAAGCCCAGATCAAGTGGGCCCATGCCCAGGTCGAGTCCGAACATGAAGCGGCTGGCCCTCCTCCATGCCAAAATAAAAAGTCATGTAATAAATAATTTTGATGTAGTTTTTTATGCATGAATATAAGCAAAATGGGCATAAAACCAAATTTTTGTAAAGCCCATGGCTTATGTGCAAAAAGAAATAGCACCTGAGGCATGGGATGAGGAAAATGCCATTTTGTAAAGCTCAAGGGGCTATGTGTAAATGTGTAAGTCTATATAAGGCAACATGATGATAAATAAAGGAGGCACTTTTCATTCCTTAAAAAAAAATAGGGTTTGTGCCTCCACTCTCTCTTTTTCAAGTTCTTCATCTTCCTTTTCATTTTCCAAATAAATCAAGAGCTTAGCTCTTTCTTTTTTTTATACTAAACAAAGTTTTACCATAAACCCACCTCCCAAGACTCCATCAAAAGAAGAAAAATGGTCTCTTTTTTTATCATCCAAGATCTAGATCTTGGAGTTTCAAGAGAACCCATTTTGGGTTTCTTCTCAAAAGAGAAAGGGGAAAATCTTTTAGAGTTTAACTCCACAAATAAAATTATTTTGAAGTTTTAACTCCACTACAAAAATTCTTTTGGAGTTCAACTCCACAGTAAAAATCTTTTTTTTGGGGAGTTTAACTCTACATTAAATCTTTTAGGAGTTTAACTCCATATAAAATTCTTTCGGAGTTCAACTCCACAATAAAAATTCTTTCGGAGTTCAACTCCATTAAAATTCTTTTGGAGTTTAACTCCACAAACAAAAATTCCTTTGGAGTTTAACTCCACAATAAAAACCTTTTTTTTGAGTTGAACTCCATTTAAAACTCTTTTTGGAGTTTAACTCCATAATAAAAATATTTTTGCAGTTAAAACTCCATTTAAAATCTTTTCGGAGTTGAACTTCATATTTAAAATTCTTTTAGAGTTTAACTCCATAAAAAAAATTCTTTTGGAGTTCAGCTCCATGTTAAAAAAATTCCTCTTTTTGCCCCCATCACATGCTAGCACGTGAGAGGGAGGGATCCCATTTAATGGGAGCCCTTTTTGCCCCTCTCACATTCTAGCATGTGAGGGGTCACATGCTAGCACATGCGGGTCCCCCTCACATGAGGGGTCACATGCTAGGCATGTGATGGCCCTCTACACATGCTAGCATGTGACCCTCACATGCTAGTGAGAGCGTCACATGCTAGCATGTGACCCCTAAGGGGAGGCTCCCATTAAATGGGAGCTAAGGTTCTCCCCCCTTTTTTAAATTCTTTTTTCTTCTTCTTTCTTCCTTCTTTTCTTTATTCAATCCTTTTTTATTTTAAAAATAAAATAAAATAAAATAAATATTAAATAAATAAAAATAAATTATAAATAATATTTTAAAATGAAAAAATAGTTAATTAAAATTAAAAAAAACGCTTATCTAAATATTTATTTACTTATTTATTTTTGTTTATATATATATATATATATATATATATATATATATATATATATTCTTTAACAAATGGAACAAAAAAAAAATACACACATCAATGCATCGCATTGAGTTCGCATGTCCAGTTTGACCCGTCAATCGGAGGTTCTCTCGCTGCAAAGGCGAGGGGTAATTAACGACAGTTTAGTCCGCGGCTGCCGAAGATTCGGATCCCCACAATCAATAAACCCCAGCCTACCCTAGGTAGGGGGATTCTGTACTGTGCCTGACAAGCGCGCGCGTATTCCCATTTCAATGGGTTGACGAAAAACACCCTACAGGTATGAAATGCGCTGCCATCGTAAGATCAACAATAACCCAGACGGCATTGTTGCCCCTTGGACTTCGTGGTAGTGCCGTCATAAAATCCATGGTGATGTGCTCCCATTTCCACTCTAGCATTGAAAGCAGCTGCAACAACCCAGCTATTCTCTGATGCTCGGCTTTCACCTATTGGCATACCAGACACTTGGAGACAAAGCGAGTAATCTCCCTCTTCATCCCGTTCCACCGGAAGTGCTGCCTCAGGTCTCTATACATCTTGGTGCCACCTGGGTCCACCAAGTAGGCGGAACTGTGTTCCTCAACTAGAACTTTATCTTGAATACCCCCTTTTGGAACACACAACCAACCGTTGAATCTTAGAGAGCCATTTTCATGAATCTGCAAATCCGTCCTCAAACCAGCCTCGACTAACCCTCTAAATTTCTGCAACTAAGGGTCTCCAGCCTATGCAGCTTTGATGCGATCTATAAGCGATGATTGAACATGCAGCTGCCAGAGCTGTCCTGGTATACCCGGAATAACTACCTCCAACTTGAGTCTCTGAAGGTTATCGAGAATCCCCTTATGACAAGTCAGCAACGCAGCTGACGGCCTACGACTGAGAGTATCAGGAACGATGTTCAACTTCACCGGGTGATATTGTAGATCAATGTCGTAGTCTGCTGTCAACTCCAACCATCTGTGTTGTCTCATATTCAGTTCCTTCTGAGTGAACACGTACATCAAACTTTTATGATCCGTGTACACCTCCACTCTTTCGCCTAGTAAGTAATGCCTCCGAATCTTTAAGGCGAACACAACAGCCGCTAACTCCAGGTCATGCGTGGGGTAGTTCTTCTCGTGAGTTCTCAGCTGACGAGAGGCGTAAGCCACCACTCAACCATGCTGCATCAATACACAGCCTAAGCCTTTGCCCGACGCATCACTATAAACAACCAAGCCGCCCGAGCTGTCTGGCACCATCAAGATTGGGGCCGTGGCCAACTTCAATTTCTATAGTCGAACGCCTGGGTACAATCCTCCGACCAAACATACAGAACCTCTTTCCGTGTGAGCTTCGTCAAGGGTTCCGCTACTCTGGCGAAATCTTGGACAAACCGTCGATAATATCCAGCCAGTCCTAAGAAGCTTCTTATCTCAGCCACTGATCTCGGTGTCGGCCAGTCCTTGATAGATTCGATCTTCGCTGGATCCACTGAAATGCCGTCACTCGAAACGACATGCCCCAGAAATTGCACCTTGACGAGCCAAAACCCGCACTTGCTTAACTTAGCATAGAGCTTCTCCTCCCGTAGAACCTGCAATACAATTCATAGATGCTCGGCATACTCCTCTCGACTTCTGGAATAGACTAGAATGTCATCGATGAATACGACAACAAACTGATCCAAGTACTTGGAGAAAACCCTGTTCATCAGATCCATAAATATGGTTGGTGCATTGGTAACACTAAACGACATCACAAGAAACTCATAGTGGCCATACCGGGTTCGGAAAGCCGTCTTGCATATATATTCCGCCTTAACCCTGATTTGGTGATACCCTGACCGAAGGTCTAGTTTTGAGAATACTCGAGCACCACCCAGCTGGTCAAACAAGTCATCGATGCGGGGAATGAGGTACTTGTTCTTCACGGTCACTTGGTTCAACTCCCGGTAATCGATGCGCATGCGTAAGGAACCGTCTTTCTTCTTCACCAGTAATACAGGGGCACCCCGCAGGGAAATACTTGGACGGATAAATACCTTGTTCAAAAGATCTTCTATCCGCTTCTTTAATTCTGCCAATTCAACTGACGCCATCCTGTAAGGAGCTTTGGTAACTGGCGCCGTCTCTAGAATCAAGTCAATAGAGAATCTCAAGATGCGGGGAGGTGGTAGACCTGGTAAATCTTCCGGGAATACATCAAGAAAATCCCGAACGATCTCTGGGGCTGGACTCTCATCAATCTCCATATCCATCAATACTTTTGTCTTGGCTTTAAACTTGGCTGGCTCCAAAGACTCGCTCCCGCCTTCGAAAAAAACTCAGGGTGATTGGGAATGTGGAAAGTCACTTTCCTAGCTCGGCAATCGATGATCGCATGGAAGGTACTCATCCAATCCATCCCGAGAATTGCGTTATAGTTGCCCGTCCCGATTAAAAGGAAGTTCGCATAAAATTCCCTGCCACATATTACCACCGGACATAACCTACACTCTTGGTTGGACACAATAATTTCATTACCAGTATGTATCTCCCAACCCTTGGTCAACGGCTTGTGAGGTATAGAGTGTGTGTCAACAAACCGTGTAGAAATAAAGCAATGCGAAGCACCCGAATCAAAAAGAACTCTAGCTGGTATAGAATAAACAAGGATGGTACCTGTAACCACTTCTCCAGAAGCCTTTGCCTGCTCGGCGGACAGGGTGAAAGCCCGTCCCTGATTTCGACCCGTCCAGTCTGCCTTTGACAAATAACTGCTGCTGGGATACTCGAGGTGGACCCCTTGCCGTACTACAGTTGTTGTTTCTCGAACCCTCCCTGTAGCTCAGATCTCTGGGGACACCCGCTGACCTTGTGTTTGCTGGATCCGCAAATCAGACACTGCTGCTTAGCTCCGCGACAATCTCTCTGCATGTGTCCTGGTCTCTGGCAATAATCGCAAAACAGGGCCCTCCGTTGCGGCTGCTGAAGTGAGAAAGTGCGCTCCATCTGTGTGATACCCTGTCTGTGAACTGGGATTGCTCCACGGGGGGAGATGGTAGACCGTGCTGGGACCACATGGGGTCTCCTGTCCATCGATCCTTAGCCCTTAGCCTTCTCCACCAATCTTTCCTGTACTCGGGAAGCGTTCAACACTTAGGCAAAGGTTGGTAGATCGAGAGACGCGATAAGCTGTTGTAGTTCAATATCGAGCCCCTGCTGGAACCGTCTTGCCCTGGCGGCTTCTGCGGCTACCATGTACGGTGCGAAGCGACTCAGCCGGTTAAACTCTGTGGCGTAGACATCTACTGTGCGTCCATTTTGTTTTAACATGATGAATTTCTCCTCCATCTCGGCCTTGGCAGTAGCCGGAAAATAGTGATCTAGAAAACATGCGGAGAACGTGTCCCATCCGATAAGTTTCTTTAGCCAGCTTTTGTTTCCCCCAATCAGAGCAAAGCTCTGTTCAAGTTTTCAAAATTTGAAATGAGCAGCGCTTCATAAGAGCGCCAACGCTCTGAGGCAGCGCTCATGTGCAAAGTATGAGTGCGCTCGCGCAAAGAGCGCCAGCGCTCTGAAGCAGTGCACACGTGCAAAGTACGAGTGCGCTCGCGCAAAGAACGCCAGCGCTCTGAAGCAGCGCTCACGTGCAAAGCATGAGTGCGCTAGCGCTGGAACTAAATGTTCCCCACGGTCAGATCAAAGATCCAATAAAGATGATAAACCGTCAATTGACCAGAATGAAATTCTGTTAAGGAAAGATTCCTCAAAATCTTTCCAAGCAAAAAGATTGTGCTTTGTAAATCAAAGCACCGTTGGATCAATGATCCAATGGTGATTAAAAAATCACCAAAATACAGAATAATAAATTCTGTATGGGAAAAGATTTCTTAATCTTGTTAAAAATAAGAAGATTGCCTTCTGTAAATCAGAAGCCTTTGGATCAAAAATCCAACGATGGGGAAATCCCCAAATCAATTGGAGAAAAAATCTCCTTAACCGATTGAACAAATCAGCTTGCCCTATATAAAGGCCCAAAGACTTCAAGTCTCATATATAGGAACCCCCCATAAACTTTGAGAAATTTCAAAGCCAAAGAGCAAGCTCTTAGAAGAAGAAAATTTTCTTCAAGGTAAAAAAGAACAGAGAGATGAAATCATCTCATATAAAAGAAGAATTTACTTCTTTTTCTAAGATCATAGATCTATAAGACCAAGATCTTTCACAACAGAGATCAAAGTATCTCATCATAAATAATAAGGGGAAGAACTTAATCTTCTTCAGATCATAAATCTATAAGACAAATTATCTTTCAGAGATTATAATATCTCATTATAAAAGGGGGGAGAATAATTCAATTCTTTTAGGATCACAGATCCATACAGGCAAAGCCTTTTCACCAAAACATAAGAGATTGAAAACATCTCCTATAAAGTAAGAACTTTGTTCTTAAATCCATGAGACAAAATCCCTTATAAGAGAGAACTTAATTCTCAGAGCGCAAAGCCGCTTAAAAAGAGCCTTAGCGCTCTAATTAAATTTAGCACTCAGCGCTCCAAATCTGACGCACAGCGCTCCAAAATTAACGCATAGCGTTGCAGAGCCTTAGCGCTCCAAACTTCACTAGAAGCGCAATGCGCTCATTGTCTGGCGCTCAGCGTCAAGCGCGCCACGTGCTTCTCATGTGTGCGCTACTTCACCAGAAGCGCAATGCGCTCATTGACTGGCGCTCAGCGCCAAGCGCACCATGTGCTCCTCACGTGTGCGCTACTTCACCAGAAGCACAATGCGCTCATTGTCTGGCGCACAGCGCCAAGCGCACCACATGCTCCTCACGTGTGCGCTAAGAGAACATAAATTGTTCTATAATTAAATGCCCCAGAGCTATAATGAGTGCTCAGCACTCAATAAAGGATAAAAACAATTGTCAGAACCAATGCTCAACATTTTAATTGAGTGGGCCGAGCCCAAAATGGACACAAAACCCTCATTAAGATTAATTGAGCCCATATGCTCATGAATCTTTGATCTCAGTCCCAAATTGGACTATAGATCGCCCAACCAATATTGGTTCAAGGGTACATCTCTTCACTCCTCTGATATTTGTCGTTGTAATCCTTCAACGTCTTCAGAGAGGTGACGGGTCCCGACAACCAGACATTCCATGGACTGTGGGGTCTTTAAACTCATGGACTATGATGTCCTTAAATTTTACGGACTGTGGGGTCCTTAAACTCATGGACTATGATGTCCTTAAACTTTACAGACTATGATGTCTCTAAACTACTATGGACTGTGGGGTCCTTAAACTTTACAGACTAAGATGTGTTTAAACTGGACCGCAAAGTCCCTAAACTAAAACAATAGAGTCCAAATGCTCTTTTGTTGGATCTAAACGATCCCGTTAAGTTGATCTTAAGATAAAATTAGACTAACGTATCCTTAACTAACGTTTAAGTTGATCTTAGTCTCAAATGAGACCAACGCATCCTTAAACCCAACCCCAAATCTAAGAAAATATGGATTTGGACTAATCCACGCCCTATGGGCGACAGCATAAATTAGTCTCCGTATACAATCCATGGGCAACCAAAAAAAAAACAAACACCCACGACACGAAGCGACCATCTGAAGAAGGAGAAAGTGGTTACCGCGATGCGGTAGCGTAATTAACTGATGGGGTTTGCACCTGCAGGGAAGAGCGACCCCACAATCAAAAACCCCTCAACGAGGGGGAATCTGACGAAGTCTGCTACGTCGGCCGCATCCGTCTAAACCTTCGATACACGGTGTCATAAATCAACTTGGTATCTTCGGAGAGGTGGACGGATAGCACCAAATAGCATCTGCCATCGAAATTCAGGCAAGACGAACCTATGCGGTCTCATCTCTGTGTTCGGCGGAGAACAGATTCTGGCATGCCTGGTGGGACCTTTTCCTCTTTCCAGTCCACACTTCGTGTGTCGTGTTTCGCGAACAAATCATGGTTTGCTATGGTTGCCCCTGGATTCGAGGTACTAAGATTGGGTGTCTTGCTCCGTCCAGAAAACAGAAGATCAATGTCTTTCAACTGCACAAATTGCAACAACTGCAACAACTCTCACTCCGTCTCCGCCAGAGGAGTGACCTACGGGCCTCAAGCGGCCTCCCTTTTCACAATGCCGGTGGAACAAGTGACCCAAGCCACCACTGGGCTATTCTTTGAGACCATGATCCCACCAACGAGCTTCAACATTCAAATGTTGTCGCACGAAACTCCAAATAAGTCGGTTTTTGATCGGCTTACAACTACCGCGGCCCCTCTTAACGGATTGCCCAAGTCCAGTGCTTCAGTTTTCAGCAGACTGGGCCAAAGCTCAACTGGGCCATGAAGAAGCCCGTGATACCTGAAGCGGACATCCCGAAGCGGATAGCCATTCCTACTCCTAAAATTGTCATGGCGGCTTCTCCTGCTAAAGGATTGGTCTTCACAAGACTGGCTGTTTCAGCTCCTACTCCACACGAAGTCACGAAGGCTGTTTCCCCTGTTCGAAAGTCGGCCTTCGCAAGACTGACTATCCCCTCTCAACGAACATCAGTCTTCGACAGGCTAGCACCAATAACAGCCTCTCCTCAAAGCAGGGGGCATGAAGAAGCTCATCTAACAGCGGAGGTGATTCCGGCCGCACGACATGCTCGACGTCGCCACTGACGTCAAGTGAGGAAAGCTGGGGGCAGTTCACCCTCTGGACTGACTCTGCCAGCTCTAATTATGGAAGTTGATACTGCTGTTCCAACTGGAAACAGTTTTGAACCACTTAAGAGGGTGCGCAAGAACTCTCCGAATGCTGTGCTGAAAAGGTCTCCTCCACCTGTGGAGAATGCCAAAAAGGCGAAGCTTGAACAGCCCCCTCAGCGTCTGTCCTATAAAATTTACAAGGTCTGGCATCAAGTCCAAGACTCGATGATTGATCAAGATTACTCCCGCCAACCGAAGAAGATAAAGGTTCGGCAAGAGAAGGACTAGTCTGTCGTACCACCGAAGGTATCGTCTACCTGGGTGTCCGCTGCAACGGCCCCCCCAACTTCACCAGCCCACAAAAAGAGAAGGTCGGAGAAAATCCCCGTGTCTGCGACAAATGTCAAGGGCACTGAGCTTAAATGCCCTAAGTCTGGGGGCATGGTGGTGCATACCATCTATATGGCATCCGGAAAAGAGGATAGCCGTATCTCCACAGGTCATCGACCGCTTACGCGATCAATGACTAAGGCTCAGGAGCAACAACAACAAAAGCTCTAAGAGATGCTAACAGTTATGGCCGCACTCACGGGACCAAAAGCAAGCCCGGAGATATCATCGGAGCAGCGTCGTGACCAGGAAACATATGCTGAGTTCCTTCGGAGAATGCTTGAGAAGAAGGACAAAGAGGCCGCGGAACAAGCGGCCAACATAAAACAAATGGCCCTCCTATTCCAAGATATGGTGGGCATGATGATCCAGCCGGACCCTCCAGCCGAAGATCCTCCAGTAATAATTGAAGATGATAGAGGAGAGACATCAAATCCTCTGCCGGCTCTGTCAGCAGCCAAGGAGGAGACCATCTCCAAAGCCACGCTCGATGATTATATAGCTCAACAAATACGAGCTCATCAAGCGAATGAAGCAACCGGCCAAGTCGTCAGAACTGGGCGACCATATCCAGGATGATACGATCAGATCAAGTACCCACCGGGATACACAATTCCTAAATTCCATGTGTACAAGGGGACAGGCAATCCCCATCAACATGTCGCTCAGTTCAGGGCTCTCTACGGCAATACCGGAGGTGATGACAAATTGTTACTTCGTCAGTTCGTCGGCAGCTTGGCAGAATCGGCCTTTAAGTGGTACTCAGAGCTTCCTAACGACTCCATCAAAACTTTTACGGAGATAGAATTACTATTTACACAGAGATTTGCCAGCGCTAGCGAGCGTACACCGATCACCGCGTTAATTAACGCTAGAGTGAAGCCAGGCGAAACATGGGTGCAGTATGTGATACGATGGCGGAATCTATGGTCGAAGTGCGAACAACGCATCGAAGAAGCGCCTGCAGTGGGCATGTTCATGGGAACCCTTGATCCTCAGGTGACCATTTCACAATTCATGAAGTTCTTCAAGCCAACTACTTTCCAGGCCTTGATTGACAAACTAGCCCAAATGGATCAGATGGGTCATAGACCCTCTTCTTCGAAGTTGGAATCTCGAAACGAGAAAGGGAAAGGGAAAGCGACCTTCGTCGCCAATGCTCAGCAGCAGCCTAGTGGTCTAAAGCCAACTGATTGCCAAGATGAAAGACGGCGATTCTTCAATGAAAAACTGAAGCACCCTTATTCGTTTCTCCGGGATAAAACGAGGAGACTGTTCGAGCCGGCGGTGCGCAACAGGCTCATCAACCTGCCGGATCCAAAACGTCCATTACAACCCGGCGAGGCTAATAATCCCAATTATTGCCCCTATCACCAAGCGATAGGCCATCCAATCGAAGATTGCTTCGTCTTCAAAGGGTGGATTGAGAACCAATACCAACATGGCAAATCCGCACTGTCCGAGAATTAGAAAGTAAACCCGCCCCGGCCATACACTCTTAAAAAGGCGGACACACCTGGCGCATCTTGCTCTTTTGTAGAAGAAGCTCCATGGAAAGACGGAGAATATCCTCCATTTCTTCAAGACACACGTCATTTATCGGTTCAGCACTCCGCAACGGATTATCTTCGATAACGGGCCAGCCTACAGAAGCCACAAGATCAGCTGCTTCGCACAACAGTATCATATAGACTGGAGATACTCTTCGGTCTATAATCCCCGAGCTAACGGTCTGGCTGAGGCTTTCAACAAGGACGGTGTCCAAAAATAAAAAGGACTGGCATGAGAGACTGCATGAAGCTCTCTGGGCATATCGAACCACGTTCAAAACGGCCACAAACACAACGCCGTATGCATTGGTATTCGGCACTGAAATAGTACTCCCTTTGGAGATAGAGCTGCCCTTCTTACGAGTGGCGGTTCATTACGAGCTAACAGGCGAAGAGAATGCTTATCTTCGGCTTGAGGAGCTCGATACCCTCGAAGAAACCCGGCTCATGGCACAGCAAAACTTGGAAGCTTACAAAGAAAAAATGACGCGCTCATACGATAGATTGACTAGGCCGAGAACATTCCACCAAGGCGAACTCGTGCTAGTGGTCAAGAGACCTATGATCCCCAATCATGCCAAACGGGGGAAATTCGAGCCGAACTACGATGGCCTATACATTATAGACAAAGTCTACCAAGGTGGGGCTTACCTGCTCATGGATATGCATGGCGAAAGACCCTTCAGGCCAATAAACGGCCGGTTCCTAAAAAAATACTACGCCTGACGAGTCACGGCCTAGGTCAACGATAGATGACGACGCCTATGTCCGCTCGCTGTCTTCCCAAGCCCAAACTCTATAAGTAGTATCCAGCGAAAACGTTGTCTCCAAAATGGCAACAATAGACCGAAACGTCCCTAAACTAACAACGGACCGCAATATCCTGAAACTAACTACGGACCGAAACGTCCCTAAACTAACGATGGACCACAATGTCCTAAAACTTGCAACTGACCGAGACGTCTATAAACTACTACGGACCGCAGCATCCTAAAGCTGATGCAAAAAAACAACGGTATGTTCACAAGCAAAATGGGCATGGATGAAAACCCGAAAGGGCGCCGTGAGTAAAAACAGCAGGGCTACCGGCGATATTTGTGAGAACCCGAAAGGGCGTAGACTCGTAAAAAAAATGGTACGTCCATAAGCGAGATGGGCACGGATGAAAACCCGAAAGGTCTCCGTAAGTAAAAACAGCAGGACTACCGGCGAGTTTGTGAAAACCCGAAATGGCGCAATCTCGTTAAAAGACACTTACAAGGTCCTCACGACCTTGCAAGGAGAAAATACCTGCGTGAGATCCTTATGACTCACAAGGGAGCAACACACTTAGGAATCCCCACGATTCCTAAGGAGAAAACACACTTACGAGATCCTCACGACTTGTAAGGAGAATTCCCTTTTGAGACCCTCACGGCTCATAGGATTCAAAAGCCTTAAGCTACAGAGATCTGAACCTGTTCTTAAGCCATCATACACCCCAATTTTTCCCTACAAGCGGTTCAATATTGACCCTTGTATACAATCCACGGGCACGAATAAACATTTTCCTAACAAAGTCCCACCAGCGACTAGGGATATGCTCACACGGTGAACAACACTTGTAGGTCCTCTCGACTTACAAGGAGAAAACACTCTTATAAGATCCTTACGACTTATAAGAGAACACACACTTAGGAATCCTCACGATTCCTAAGGAGAAAATGCACCTACGAGATCCTCACGACTCGTAGGGAGAAATACCTTTATGAGACCCTTACGGCTCGTAAAGTCAAAAAGCCTTAGTCAACAGGATGCTAACCCTGTTTGCTAAGCCACCTTTGTTCGACATCGACAGAGGCAAATGATGATTCGCTCCTGGCAATGTCCCAGTGGTAGTGATGCTGATGCCTAAATCGATATCAAATCCCAAGTCCTTTCACGACAAATGATGATTCGCTCCTGGCAATATTCCAGTCGTAGCGATACTGATGTTGATATTGGCATCGGGTTCCAAGTTCCATACTTGCAACAAAATCAGCAAGTAAAAGAAATGCATATGAAATAGCCAAAATGATGGGGCAATTTGCAACAAAATCAGCAAGTAAAAGATATGCATACAAAATGGCCGAAATGATTGGGCAATCACGACTTTCGCGATATAAATAGCTGAAATGATATAGCATCGCAGAAAGGAAACAAAAATACATATGAAATGAAATTTTTGCCCTACAGATGAGATCACATCGATCCCTGTATACAATCCAGGGGCACAAACAAAGAGAGGATCATATCATCCTACCAGGCTCCGTCAGAAAGACAACCTAGAGAACAACAACAGCGTTCCTCCTCATTCTAGTAGGATCCAGACGCGACGATCAATTTTGGAGCCATGGCAAAGTCCCTGTTCCAAATCTCGACGGTTCACAAACAGCCTAGAGATCACCAACAGCGTTCCTCCTCATTCCAGCAGGATTCAGACGCGACAATCAACCTTGGAGGTATGGCAAAGTCCCTATTCCAAATCTCGACGGTTCACAGACAGCCTAGAGATCACCAACAGCGTTCCTCCTCATTCCAACAGGATCCAGACGCGACAATCAACCTTGGAGCCATGGCAAAGTCCCTGTTCCAAATCTCGACGGTTCACAGACAGCCTAGAGATCACCAACAGCGTTCCTCCTCATTCCAACAGGATTCAGACGCGACAATCAACCTTAGAGCCATGGTAAAATCCCTGTTCCAAACCTCGACGGTTCACAAACAACCGAGAGAGCAAATCCTGGTCCTGTAGAACACGGCTAAAGTCAATCTTGACCCCGTAGGAAACAGCCAGAGCAAATCCTGGTCCCGTAGAACACGGCTAAAGTCAATCTTGACCCCGTGGGAAACAGCCAGAGCAATTCCTGGTCCCGTAGAACACGGCTAAAGTCAATCCTGACCCCGTGGGAAATAGCCAGAGCAAATTCTGGTACCGTAGAACATAGCTAAAGTCAATCTTGACCCCGTGGGAAACAGCCAGAGCAAATTCTGGTCCCGTAGAACATGGATAAAGTCAATTTTGACCCCGTAGAAAACAGCCAAAGCAAATCCTGGTCCCGTAGAACACGGCTAAAGTCAATCCTGACCCCGTGGGAAACAGCCAGAGCAAATCCTGGTCCCGTAGAACATGGCTAAAGTCAATCCTGACCCCATGGGAAACGACCAGAGCAAATCCCGGTCCCGTAGAACACGGCGAAAGTCAATCCTGACCCCGTGAGAAACAGCCGGAGCAAATCCTGGTCCCGTAGAACATGACTAAAGTCAATCCTGACCCCATGGAAAACAGCCAGAGCAAATCCTGGTCCCATAAAACACGGCTAAAGTCAATCCTGACTCCGTAGGAAACAGCCAGAGCAAATCCTGGTACCGTAGAACACGGCTAAAGTCAATCTTAACCCCGTGGGAAACAACCAGAGCAAATCCTGGTCCCGTAGAACATGGCTAAAGTCAATCTTGACCCCGTGGGAAACGACCAGAGCAACCCCGGACCCCGTACGGCTAAAGTCAATCCTAACTCCGTATGGCTAAAGTCAACCCCTCCTAGCCCCGTAGAATACGGCTAAAGTCAATTCTGATTCCATGGGAAACAACCAGAGTAAACCCTCGAACTCCCCGTCAAAGTAATGCTTTGACTCAGAAGCATGTCAACTCATCAATCACTTACGAGTCCTCTCGACTTGTAAAGGAGAAAATTCTCTTGTGAGATCCTTATGACTCTCAAGAGAAAACGCACCTAGGAATCCTCACGATTCCTAAGGAGAAACCACACCTGCGAGATCCTCTCGATTAGTAGGGAGAAAAGTCTTTATGAGACCCTCACGGCTCATAAAATTGAAAAGTCTTAGGTGGCAGATCCTAACCCTGTCTCCCAAGCCATCATTGCCTCGCAGAGAGATCAAGGTAGATTTTCTACAAGCCACACTCTCCTAAGTCAAATATCGACAAGAAAGGAAACAACCACTTACAAGTGCTCTCGACTTGTAAGGAAGAAAATTCTCTCGTGAGATCCTTACGACTCTCAAGGGAAAAGCACACTTAGGAATCCTCACGAATCCTAAGGAGAAAATACACCCACGAGATCCTCTCGGCACGTAGGGAGAAAAGTCTTTGTGAGACTCTCACGGCTCATAAAGTTGAAAAGTCTTAGGAACCAGACCTGAACCTGCTTCCTAAGCCATCGCTACCCTAAAAGGAGACTAAGATGAAATGTTCTCTACTATCTACAGGCCACACTTGCTAAAATCACATAGGGATGACACAGTGAAGAGAAGAAAGCAACAATAGAACAAAAAATGTGTATCTTTTATTCATGAATTCAATGGAGTACAAGTTGAATCATATGAAAGAATAAAAAAATGGATACATATTATTCAAAGGTTACAAGTGTTCAATCTATACAAAAACAGTTACTGAGGAGGAGGTGTCTTCAATAAATCAGCTAGCTGTTCGCGCATTCCTCTCAACTCCTTCTCATGATGGGCCGCCGCGGCCAGCTCCGCTTCAATTCGAGCCCGCTGCTGCAAGCACGATGAAACCTTCTCATCGATTTTCCGTTGGGCAGCTTCGCGACTCTGCGTAACCCGCTTAATGAAGTCGAGCTTCCGCCTCAATGCCAGCCCGTCCGAAATACATCACTGCAAATTATCAAAGACGGCTCTCAGTTGCGCGGCATTTGCTTCAACTTGGGCGCGCAGCCGAGCAGATTCACCTGAAGCCTCCTCGCGTTCCTTCCGCCTCAAGGTCGCTTCTTGTTCAAAATGGCAGAGGAAGAACACGCTCTGCTCGACCCACGCAGCCCGCTGGGAGTTCAAAGCCAGAATCTCAGGAGCAGGACGTCTAAGCTCAAGCTCATGTAGGCAAGCCTAAATCTTTCTGCAGTGGTTAACCCAAGACTCAACGACGCCTTCGTTATGGAAGTTCACAAGCATCGCCAATATTGGATTAACCTCGGCAGCAAAATCCGCAGCGAATGTAAGGGCTTCCGTATCAAGCTCCTCGATATATTCGCTCAACATACGCAAACTAGTCACAGCGCCTTTTGAAGATGGACGTCTAGAAAAGGGGCCTGCCGGCATTGTGATACGAGATTCGAACGGAGCTGGAGTCGGTGCGACCGCTGCAAAACAAATCATAGTCAGATGTCGACTCAAGAGATAAAGAAAATGCACGAACAATAGAGTTTACCATACCAGCTACGATAGGGGGCAGAGTTGGGAGTACTGGTGGCGCGACAATATTCTTGTCCTTTGCTTTAATTTGTAGCACTGTAATCAATTTAAAGTTAACAACGGCAGGGTCACCCATTAAAGAAAAGAAAAGACGTCGGTTAGAGAAGATACTCACCGGCACCAGCAGGCAGACTAACTTCCGATTGGAAGGAGAAGTGCGGGTTCAACACTTGATACAGATGATCGAAGTCAGTACACAAAAGATGTTGTCCCTGATTTAAATTAATCCCAAACCCATACCTTCCAGCATTTGAGAGAATATAAGAGGAGACGAAGGGGCAACGGCCATCAAGACAACAGCCGGTGGTGCTTCTTCAGGTGTCGCAACCTCAGCGCTCACCACACCTACATTTGAAAGGAACAAAATGTCATCAGAAGGGATTGCAAAATGAAAAAAATGCAGGGACCCAAGACCTACCAGACAGGCCATCAGCCAAAACGGTGACGGAAGCATCGCCAAGCATCACGACTTCTTCGATCTCATTTGGGGGGATGGTTTTTCCGCCCGTGGCTTCGTCCCTTGATTCCATGAGGGTCGTCGTGACGCTCGCAATGCCGGGCGATGGCAGGGAACCGCAAGGGGAAAGAGCGGCAATTGGAGCAGTCCCGGACTCTTGGGAGAGAGTAGCCATTTCAGACTCAGCGGTTGCCGTAATCTCTGTAGGGTGTTTTTCGTCACCCCATTGAGATGGGAATGCGCGCGCTTGTCAGGCGCATTACAGATTCCCCCTGCCTAGGGTAGGCTGGGGTTTATTGATTGTGGGGATCCAAATCTCCGGCAGCCGCGGACTAAGCTGCCGTTAATTACCCCTCGCCTTTGGAGCAAGAGAACCTCCGATTAACGGGTCAAACAGGTCGTGCGAACTCAATGTGCAGTGTGCATGGGTTGTGTTTTAAAAGGGGTTTTGGATATATCGGGGGCCCCACATAGTTTTTACGGGTGTCCCGCTACCCGGATAGCGGGCTGGGGGTCAAGGAGGCTAGCAGCCCCCTTGCGGGGTGCGGGGCCGCGCCCCGTTAGAAATTTTTTCTAACGGGGGAAGTGTTTTTAGTGTGGAGTATGTGTGTGTGTGTGTATATACATATATACATATATATAAAAAAGGGAAAGCGTCCAAAGGATGCGTGGGGCCAGCGCCTCACGTGCCTAGCATGTAAGCGCTGTGCGCTTGAGCGCTGTGCGCTTGAGCGCTGTGCGCTTAGGTGCTAGCACACCACGTGTCCGACACGTGGACGCTAGGTGCTTGAGCATTGTGCGCTTAGGCACTGTGCGCGTAAGCGCTAGCGCACCACGTGTCCGACACGTGGGTACTGTGCGCTTAGGCGCTGTGCGCTTAAGCACTAGCGCACCATGTGCCCGGCACGTGGGCGCTGGGCGCTCGAGCACTAGCGCACCATGTGCCCGGCACGTGGGCGCTGGGCGCTTGAGCGCTTGGGGCGCTAGGCGCTCGGGCGCCGGTGAGGAAAAAGGGCTTTTAGTCCCAGAAATAGGATTTTAAAATCCCAAAAGAGAATTTAGAGTGGAGTTAAACTCCTAAGATGTTTTGGAGTTGATGAAAGGAGTTCTTCTTTGGAGCCTGGATCTTCTCTAAAATGGGGTTTTCGGAGATGGGCCTCCTTCTTCCTCCTCTGTTGGCCGGATCTTGAAGACCAAGAGATGTGAGATTTTAAAAATCTCTTCTTTTTGAGTTCTGATGGAAGATCTGAGCTCCCCTTTGTGGGTTTTATGGTGAAAAACTATTTATTTTTGGAAAAGGAAGAGTAAAACTCTTGATTTAATTCAAAAGAAAGAAAAAGTTTTAGAACCTTCAGAAAGGGGAAAGAGACACAAACCCTAGTTTTTGGAGGAATGAAAAAGTCTATGCTTTATTCATCATCATGTTGCCTTATATAGGCTTACATATTTACATACAGCCCTTTGGGCTTTACAAAATGGCATTTTGCCCATCCCTTGTCTCATGCGCTATTTCCTTTTGCACATAAACCATGGGCTTACAAAAATTTGGTTTTGTGCCTATTTTGTTTACATTTATGCATAAAAAATTACATAAAAATTATTCATTACATGATTTCATTTTAGCATGGGGAAGGGCCGGCCGCTTCATGTTCGGACTCGACCTGGGCATAAGCCCACTTGGCTTGGGGTTGACTTTGATTTTGACTTGGTCAACCGGGGTGCAATTTTCGACTTCAACAAAGTGCCCCCATCAATAAATGCACACCACATATGTCAGTCGTGTGCATGAAATTGATGGATCTTCTTTCGCGTGGAAGCGACTTGCTTTGGTTCCCACTTTTTGGGATGCACTGCCCTTTTACGATATGGACGGTCGACGTTTGACGCGTCTCCGAGACGGAGTGTTCGTGGTAGACTTTTTCCTGGCCCGGAGTGATCTGGTTCCTGCTTTGAAGGAAGCCTGCACTGCCCTTTTTGCGACATGGACGGTCGACGCTCTGATCCGGAGTGATTTGGTTCCCGATTTGTGGGAAGCCTGCACTGCCCTTTTTGCGACCTGGACGGTTGACGCTCTGATCCGGAGCGATTTGGTTCCCGATTTGTGGGAAGCCTACACTGCCCTTTTTACAACATGGACGGTCTATGCTTAACGCGTCTTCGAGACAGAGTGTCCGTGGTAGACATTTCCCTGGCCCGGAGTGATTTGGTTCCCTCTTTATAGGAAGCCTGCACTGCCCTTTTTGCGACATGGACGGTCGACGCTCTGATCCGGAGTGATTTGGTTCCCGATTTGTGGGAAGCCTGCACTGCCCTTTTTCCGACATGGACGGTCGACGCTCTGGCACGTCTCCGAGACGGAGTGTTCATGGTAGACTTTTCCATGGCCCGGAGTGATTTGGTTCCTGCTTTGTAGGAAGCCTGCACTGCCCTTTTTGCGACATGGACGGTCGACGCTCTGATCCGGAGCGATTTGGTTCCTAATTTGTGGGAAGCCTGCACTGCCCTTTTTACGACATGGACGGTCGACGCTTGACGCGTCTACGAGACGGAGTGTCCGTGGTAGACTTTTCCCTGGCCCGGAGTGATCCGGTTCCTGCTTTGTAGGAAGCCTGTACTGCCCTTTTTGCGACATGGACGGTCGACGCTCTGATCCGGAGTGATTTGGTTCCTGATTTGTGGGAAGCCTGCACTACCTTTTTTGCGACATGGACGGTCGACGCTCTGATCCAGAGCGATTTGGTTCCCGATTTGTGGGAAGCCTGCACTACCCTTTTTGCGACATGGACGGTCGACGCTCTGATCCGGAGCGATTTGGTTCCCGATTTGTGGGAAACCTGCACTGCCCTTTTTGCGACATGGACGGTCGACGCTTGACGCATCTCCGAAACGGAGTATCCGTGGTAGACGTTTCCATGGCCTGGAGTGATTTGGTTCCCTCTTTGTAGGAAGCCTACACTGCCCTTTTTGCGACATGGACGGTCGACGCTCTATTTGACTTGCTCTGTTTCCTGCAATGTCTGGGGTGAACTTGACTTGCTCCTCTTCTTGTGGTGTCGAGTTGAAGTTGACTTGTTGATTGTGATTTGGGTTGATATCAGCATCGCTATACTGGAATATGGTACCAGGAGCGAATCATCATCTGTCTTTGAGAGGATTTTGGGATTGGTTTTTTGTCGGCATCTGCATTGCTGCACTGGAATAATACCAGGAGCAACTCATCATCTGCCCCGGGAAGATTTAGGAATTGGTGGCTTAGGAGACAGGTTTAGATCCCTATCACTTAAGGCTTTTCAATTTTATGGGCTGTAAGGGTCCCATAAAAGCATTTTCTCCCTACGAGTCGAAAGGATCTCGTAGGTGTATTTTCTCCTTAGGAGTCGTGGGGACTCCTAAGGGTGTTGCTCCTTTGTGAGTCGTAAGGATCTCATGCGGGAATTTTCTCCTCACAAAGTCGAGAGGACTTTGCGAGTGCATTTCATCTCTTTTTTACGAGTTCGTGCCCTTTCGGGTTTTCACAAACTCGCCGGCGGTCTTGCTGTTTTTACTTACGGAGCCCTTTCGGATTTTCATCCGTGTCCATTTTGCTTGTGGACATACCATTTTTTTAGTGGGAATTTGAATATGGTCTCACTGGTAGGACTTGGGAGAGATTGGGATTGTTTTACGCCCGTGGATTGTATACGGTTTTGCAGGATGTATAATCCAGAGCGTAGGGCCGGAAAAATTTCGGGACTTTGTCGACGTCTGCATCGCTGCACTGGAATATGGTACCAGGAGTGACTCATCATTCGCCGTTGGGAATTTGAGTTTTAGACGGCGTCTGCATCGCTGCACTGGAATATGGTACTAGGAGCGACTCATCATTCGCCGTGGGGATTTGAGAAATTTGGAATTTTGGTTGGCGTCTGCATCGCTGCATTGGAATATGATACCAGGAGCGACTCATCATTTGCCATTGCCTGTTGGGGAGCGATGGCTTAGGAGACAGGTTTAGGTCCCTATCACCTGAGGCTTTTCAATTTTATGGGCCGTAAGGGTCCCATAAAAGCATTTTCTCCCTACGGGTCGTAAGTATCCCGTATGTGTATTTTCTCCTTAGGAGTCGTGAGGACTCTCAAGTGTGTTTTTCCTTTGTGAGTCGTAAGGATCCCACGAAAGTTTGTTCTCCTCATATATCGTGAGGACACATGAGTGGGTCTTCCCAATGGACCATAATTCCAAGGGCGGAGACCAGCCACGTAACTGGTGATTACGGTAGGGCATGGGTATGATGAGAATTATTTGAGCCCGTGGATTGTATACGGTAGTCAATTTGGGGACTAACCGTAGGGCTAGGAGAATTTTGGGAAATTGGATTTTGGTTGGCGTCTGTATCGCTTGTAGGGTTCCTAGGCACACTAATGAGGTCTCACAAGGCATCAACCATGCCAACTTCAAATTTTTTCATGTGCCTACAAACCCTAATACGGATCGTTAACTAGAGTTTAGGCGAAAACAAATGCAAATAAACAACTTTACTCTAAAGTGAAAGAGACCACAACCTTTGTAGATCCGGTCCTCCACTTCTTTAGCTCCGTGATGATGTCCCTCCGCTGCGATCATCGGATCCCGGACTCTAGTGATGGTTTCGTCGAAGAAATGATCGGGCTAGGTCGTCGACTTCGATGCCGAAGATGATCTACGTCGAGGCAACTCAAGATCAGGCTCCAACTTCACCAAGTCAAGAAACTTGTGAAGAAAACACCCTATACTACTTGGCAAGTGGTAGAGGATGAAGAAATAGGAAGTGGGTTCACTTTGGATTTGGATTTCTCACTTGGAATTATCACTTGACATTTTTGAAGCAAGCTTTTCTTTTCCTTCTCATGAAGAAGAAGAAGAAGAAATGAAAAATCAATTCAATTAAAAATGAAAAATCAAGTGAAGAGTTATCATAATGCAACCATGGGTGAGACTAACTCATGTAGAGAATGAACTAGGGTTTAGTTAAAGGGTTAGGGTTTAGGAAAGAAACAAAATGGTTTTGACTTTCAAAGCTTCATGAAGCTTCAAGTGAAATCCAAATAAAGTCACCATTTTATTTCTTACCAAAATGAACAAATAAATAAATGAATAAGTAAATAAAGCAAATGAAATGAAACCCTAACCATTTACTAAACATTGTTTAAATCAAACATACACCCAAGTTTGCATGTATCATCAAACATGATACAATCTTGTGCACAAAAATATATCACATATACAATGTGCACAAACAAGTGAGAAAAACATCTTAAGTGAACCAATATTAGTTAATGTAAAGTAATATATCAAATATATAATTATATATTAAATCATTAAATCAACACTTGATTTAACGATCCGTTCATAATGCATATAACTGACTAATATCAATAGTAACAACTTATCGAATCAACACTTGATCCGATAACCCGGCTATATCGCATATAACCGATCAATGTCATAAATCGCGAGAATCGAATACAGTATCACATACTGGTATTATTCTCGGTCCCGCACATATCTCATATGCGCTCCTATTTCGTTTCGCTTGAGCCAGGAAACCTCTGTGTAGGACTCTAAAGACTCGTCAATACGCCGGCAGCAGATGATGATCATATCAAGCACCCACAAGCCGCAAGCGGTCTGCTAAACGTAACGGCCACCCGGGTATTGAGCGATCAGAAGATCGACGAGCAAGCTCGCTCACACTTCTGTGAATCCAACCAGTAACACTTACCATACAGTCCGGTCTGATCGTCTGATATGTCGCATATCTTGCCTAGGGGTGGTAAGCGTCAGACCCCAGCAACTCGATAAGTCGTGTCGATATGAGGTCTATAACAGTTCGAGAAACTACTGGTAACACTTACCAGTAAATCTCAGCAGCCCTGGCCAGGGATTTCCGGTTATAGCCAATCGAACACAGCGCAACATCAACTCTCTATACCGGGAGAGACGAATCCCCTCCTATCGCTCATTGCCTCCATGTGATTCAGGACTGTACCCAAAAACCACCGTTTTGCACGCCCTCTTGGACATGGTAAGGTGGAAATCAAAGCACAGTGGGAATCACACAAGACTCTATGACGATCTCGGGTCTACAGACTAACCTGTACCAGTGTCACCAGAGAACTGCCATCTGACGTAAGGTATAATACCATCTGGGAGTTCTCGGCGAGTCCGTCCAGTGTACCCAGTCTCCACTGAGCACCCGTATATCATCTCTGATGTCAAACACCAATGGATATGGGATCATCCATCGCCCATCTGTATGGGTCGAGAAGGTATACGCTAGTCTACTCTGGTATATCGATGCCCCGTCTCGATACACCCACGACTAGGGACCTTGAAGGATGTACTTATGGACTACCATGTCCCCACTAGTATGATCCGCATCATAGTCCAGGTAGTCAAGTACACATCCTAAAGACTTTACCAACATGTAACAGAGAGACAATCATTGTACACGTTAAGGTAAAGAGCAACCAGATAGCATACTATCATGTCGAGCAAGAAAGTCCTCCCTATATATGTCCAAGCATCCACTACAATATACATCCTATGTATAGCAATGGCCTCTAGGGCATACATATAACTAACAATCTCCCAGTTGCACTAGGGCCATCTGATAGCAGTGGTTGTAGCATCTCATACTCAACCATCCCATAAAAGTATCTCTCTGGGAAAAGGCCTTTGTGAGTGGATCCGCCGTGTTGTCCTCTGAGTCTACTCTCCTGACCTCGATCCCTTGGATATCAACCATCTCCATGATCAGGTGACACTGCCGCAGAATATGTCTGGATCACTGATGGGACGGGCGTTCCTAGGCATAAGCCACAACTCCATTGTCTTACAATGGTAGGAACGAAGTTCATCTCATGAACTAATATACACCCAGACTTCCTCTTTGGTAGCATCTTTGGTAGCGATGTAGCCAGCCTTTATCGTCTAGTATGCCACGGTATCTAGCTTGGAACTCTTTCAACATACCGTCCCTTTACTGAGGGTAAAGACAATGCCTGTGACTGACTTTCAGTCGTCCTTATCACCCTGGAACCCTTCCAGTGATTCTCCCCAGGATCGATTGATACAATCTCACTACAACTAGTGAGTATCCTAACATCCAATTAGATCTATCTCATAGATCCAAAATCCAGGATTTAGTAGGTATCACTTTGATCCTATATGGAGAATCTTTGTGGTAAGCGGAGATTGACCGAGCGTAGCATAGGAAACTCCCTTCTTATCAAGAGTATGTCATCCACGTACTCTACAAGGATCACCACCATACTCCCTACTACCTTTTTGTATATACAAGGTTCATCTACCATTTTGATGAAGTCAAACTCTTTGACTACCATATCAAAACAGACGTTCCAACTTCGCGATGCCTGCTTTATCACATAAAACATCTTGCACACGTTTCCGCTGCTCCCACTGTCTACGAAGCCCTCTGGCTGTGTACTTACAGACGCTCTCTTCTAAAACATCATTTTAGAAAAGCAGTCATGACACCCAACCGCCAGATATCATAGTCATGGTATGTAGCCGTGGCAAGTAGGATCCGGATGGACTTAAGCATAGCCACTGGAAAAGGTTTCATCATTAACCACGCCTGGTCGATGACGAAAACCTTTAACAAGTCTAGCTTTGAAAGTCTCAACTTTTCCATCTACACCAAGTAATCTTCTCAAGATATACTTGCTCCTGATAGGGATTTAACCCTTCAGATATAGCAACCAAAGTCCATACTTTGTTGGTATACATGGATTCCATCTCAGATCGCTAAGCATCCAGCCATTCTTACAGAGTCCCTACTCTCGATGGCCTGCTCGAAACTAGTTGGGTCATCATCTCATGATGCAATCCTCGCTCCCACTGTCATAGAGAAACAGAAGTATCTCTCAGGTGGGTGAGAAACCCTACTAGATCGGCGGAGAGGCTGAGGTTCGTTGGTAACTATTGAATCCTTTGGTTTTATCAAATCATCTGCTGTAGTTTGTATAGCTGGAACCTTTCCAGTTCTACATTACAGACCTTGCCTCGATCTTGTCCGGATTTTGCTTTTAGACATAGGCCGGTCAACCCCAAATCTTAACTAGCTTAAGACATGGGCTCTTCCCATACCATATCTTATATGGAGTGGTAGGCTGTGATCTGATCCGAACCTAATTCAATATGTATGCAGCTTCTCAAGTGCATAACCCCCAAAAAAAATAGGAAACTCAGTAGTACTCATTATAGAGCACACCATATCACATAGGGTGCTATTGCTCCATCCCGATATACCATCGTGCTATGGTGTATACGGAGGAGCAATGCTGAGAGAGAATCTCATTCTCCTTTAGAAAAGTCCAAGAATTCCGTGCTCAAGTATTCTCCTCCCTGATCTCATCATAGTACATAATACTTTTACCCGGTTTTTGGTTCTCTACTTCTAACTTATATTCATATGAATATCTCAAAAGTTTCGGACTTGTGTTTCAACAGGAACATATGTCTGAATCTTGAGAGATTATCAGAGAATGTAATGAAGTACAAAGAACCGGTCCTGGCATGTGTAGACAGGGGACCTTACATACATCATCATGTATCATCCTAAGAGTTTACCAACTCTTTCTTTGTTTCCAATAAACAGGGCTATGGTCATCTTATTTTTGTGACATGACTGGCAAGTTTCACAAGATGTAAATTCAAACTCTTTTAAATATGCATCTAAATGTAACTTCAGCCAGTCGGGTCGCATTGATATGACCTAGTCTACAATACCTCAAGAAGGATCCATTCATTTCTGAACTCTTCCTCTTTTGTGTGTTCCGTATACTAAGAACTGTAGTTTGATTTAGAACATTAATGCTTTTTAGATAACGTGCCTGAACCGATCAACTCTTGATATAGGAAATGTTCAAAACATTATTCAACAATACAAAATTATATCCTTTTTTTACTAATAAAGAGACTGATATGATTTTGTATATCAGGTTCGGTATCTAATAACATTCGTTCAGAATCAATGTATTGGTAATACAGGGTGACAGTGACCAACAGACTTGGCTGCAACACTTGCCCCGTTTTCTGTCTCATGAAACTTATCACCCGTTCTCAGTTCTTTACCTATCTGTAGCCCATGTAACAAATTACATATGCGGGATCCTGATCCGGTATCTCATATCCAGGACATAAAGAGTACTGAGAAACAGTTCTGTATAATGAACACACCCGAAGATGATGCATCAGTATGCACTTTCTTCGTTTGGGCGGCACGGGAATTCTGGTAATCCCCAATTTCCTGCTCTGTCTTATAATAATTATAAGTTGGAGAGGGACCAACGTTCCCCAGCTCAGTATAACAAGCGGGTTCGGTCGATAATCCGTATTATTATCTTGATTAAGGCGTGATATGGTCGCTACCTGGAGAGAGAGAGAAGAAAACACTCAGCGTGCGCTCTTGCAAGAATAGATTGGTTATTATTTTATCTAATCAGGATGGCTCCCACTGTTTTAATCAAATCTTCCTTCAAACCCTAAAAGGAAAGACTAGCCGGGATTAATTACACGCTACAAGTTAGCCAATCTTTCAGCCAGGCTAGTGTCGGTACTTTGAGGGAGGTCCCCCATACTTTCGCACAAACCTAATTAATGTAAACCTCGTTTTCCCAGAGGCGTAATCTCGTTAACACTTTTCTAGACACCTACTTGATCGGCTAATTGTAATGTGTAAAACTCTCCCAGGAGTAACTCTTACTCGCAGCGGGTATCGGGATCCAACTATCTCATAGAAGGTATGCAATCTCATTGCAAATTTCAACACTTGAAATTCCCGATAATATTTTGCCCCTAGCGTCCTATGACCTTGACGGAGGTCAACAAACCATAGGCTACTAGTCAAGTTCAACCCGTCATTTCTGGATCGAATTAAACCCACCCGCACGACCCTTGACGGAGGTCAACAAGGCCGCACGACTACCCTAATCCAATCTGCATCATATGCATAAACAAATAAATACTAGTTAGCTACCGCACACTACGCCTTGACGGAGGTCAACAAACGTAGCACGAATACTAAGTAGGACTTATCTGAAATGACGGAGGGCTACGACAGGTTTTTCTGAAAACCTATTGCGTAATGAACTTGATATCGGCAGAATCAAATGATTTTAAAATGGAGTGTTTTTTAGGCTTTTCTAGTTTTGCTAAAGGGATCACTCCCGGTGAAGGGATCGTCGGCCCTTTCCTCGTCGAATGAGGTGCGGGACATATCATATATATCACTGTGCAAAGCAAGAACTATAGAAGCAATCAAAAGACAAACCGAGGGGTGTAGCATCTGCCAGTTATTTCTAAAGGGGTCACTCCCGGTGAAGGGATCGTCGGCCCTTTCCTCATCGAATAAAGTGCAGGATATATCATATATACCGCTGTGCAAAGCAAGAACTGTAGCTACCTGTTTTATTTTTGAAATTCGATTCTTCAATATCTTTAGGTTTCTTTTACTTTCATTAATCATATTAATGAAGTCCCATCATTTAAGTCACCTAAACATCACAGATAAATACGACGTACACTTATGCCATCCGTGTTCGCCTCGATATCCCCTCGTGCACCGTTAGGTTAGGTGACTAACGGCAGAGCGGGGCAGGGCTAGCGCGGGTGTAAAACATAAGTAACGTCTATATAATATATCATATATACTATATAAAGTATTTCTCACAGAACATCAAAAAATCACATCACAGATATCGCAGCAGAAGAATCATATGAAATATTGGATATACTAGGACGTCCGTGTTTTCAATACGAGCCAGTATAAAACACGGATTCCACGGTCGCGATGAATAGCCAAACCCACACCCCTAGACCCTTACGAGAGCGGCAAGCAACCCTACCAATTCTGGAGTTAGGAGACCCGGACTCGACTCCTCGAGTTGGTCTCCCACTGGACTCCAGAACCCGGTTACTTGTGCCCTCCTCCTTGGGTCTATCATAGTGCGGAAAAGTAAATAATATACAAAGGGTGACATCTTCCACAACCTGGAAGTGCCCCAATAAAAGAATATTACATACAAGTTTTTTACATGAATGAAAATGAAAAACACTCATCTTACATAAAAAAAACCCGGGCTATTCAAACACGACGATCCAATATAACATATCCAGCAACACATTACATCACATGTCATCAACGTAAGTAAATATGCCCATCCCAATTGTCGTTGACGTATAGCAACGAAACCGGCGATATCACACATTATACTTACGGTCACAGAAAAGAAAGTGTAAAACTACAACAGTTGGAATCCGCAAACTCTTTAGACATCGCATGCCTAATCAAATGAATTACATAGACATCGCATGCCTAACAATTATAAACCCCGCATTTTAGTCTCTATATCGAAAACACTTTTCAATATCAAGTCGGGCAATTCAACAGGATTCCCGACATTCTGATCGAATGCTCGTCGCAAACTTTAGTAGACGGCCGCACCCCCGATACCATCGACGAAGTGCACTAAGATGGAACACCGCTGCCGCGAGCACCCGAACGGATGCTTTCGGTGACGGGGTTCTCCTACAGTCACTTGGTCGGGGCTAAGGGGTGTAGCTGTCTATTAAGTTTACCGGCGAGTATCCGCGTACGCTACGTGATTGCGACGGACTTTTGATCACATCAAAATTCCGTGGCAACCGATCAAGTGAGACTAAACTGCTAGATTCATAACATTCATTTCAGTTATCTCATAACTACATGTGGATTCCAAATATTGCATCACATTCCAGATAAATAGAAAATGTTAAACTTTTCGATCGAACAGTCAAACACCCAAGTTTTCCCGAAACAGCTCAACACATGAAATAAGTTTAAAGACATCCAGTTCATGCCTCAGTACCAACGGTCCAGCCGTAGAAGGGTCAAGCCAACGCCTCACATGTGGCACGCCGTCCTACCCCAAACCCGAAGGTTCAAAAGGCAGTTCAAGACGGTCACATAATCGAGTTAAGGTTTGTTGTCTTCTAGAGGGTCCATCGCGTTACTTGCACTACTTAGAACGTTATTAAACCACGGAAAGATCCAACACTTGGAAATTTCCCGACAGGGGAAAAAGTGGGTATTTATATCCGGTCGAACCTTTTTAACATATTCTAAAATAATCCGGAAAAACCTATAGACGAAGTTAAACATCCCGATCGAAACACCGAGTCCCCAATACAACCCAGAAAACTCAACTCTTGAGTAGAATTTAAAAATTCCCAGAAAATACAGCACTAAAATATAGGAATTACTGTGCAAATTTCAAAACGTGATGCGACAGAATGGCCGCGGAACCGCCGCACGAGGCATGCTCGTGCCGCGGTTCCGCGGCGGTTTAGAGGAATCAGGCGCACGTGCTGCACAGTATTTCTTAGAAATCCCTGCTGATATTTCTGCATATTTTTAATTCACAAAAATCCCCGATTTCAAAAAAATGTACAGATAGTGGATTTGGATTAGGGTTTCGGGTTCGATCGGGTCTCTAACTTCGTCTACACATCGCCTAAGGCTCTAGCTGGGCTCTGATACCACTGTAGGGTTCCTAGGCACACTAATGAGGTCTCACAAGGCATCAACCATGTCAACTTCAAATTTTTTCATGTGCCTACAAACCCTAATACGGATCGTTAACTAGAGTTTAGGCGAAAACATATGCGAATAAACAACTTTACTCTAAAGTGAAAGAGACTACAACCTTTGTAGATCCGGTCCTCCACTTCCTTAGCTCCGTGATGATGTCCCTCCTCTGCGATCATCGGATCCCAGACTCTAGCGATGGTTTTGTCGAAGAAATGATCGGGCTAGGTCGTCGACTTCGATGCCGAAGATGATCTACGTCGAGGCAACTCAAGATCAAGCTCCAACTTCACTAAGTTAAGAAACTTGTGAAGAAAACACCCTATACTACTTGGCAAGTGGTAGAGGATGAAGAAATAGGAAGTGGGTTCACTTTGGATTTGGATTTCTCACTTGGAATCATCACTTGACATTTTTGAAGCAAGTTTTTCTTTTCTTTCTCATGAAGAAGAAGAAAAGAAAAATCAATTCAATTAAAAATGAAAAATCAAGTGAAGAGTTATCATAATGCAACCATGGGTGAGACTAACTCATGTAGAGAATGAACTAGGGTTTAGTTAAAGGGTTAGGGTTTAGTTAAGAAACAAAATGGTTTTGACTTTCAAAGCTTCATGAAGCTTCAAGTGAAATCCAAATAAAGTCACCATTTTATTTCTTACCAAAATGAACAAATAAATAAATGAATAAGTAAATAAAGCAAATGAAATGAAACCCTAACCATTTACTAAACATTGTTTAAATCAAACATACACCCAAGTTTGCATGTATCATCAAACATGATACAATCTTGTGCACAAAAATATATCACATATACAATGTGCACAAACAAGTGAGAAAAACATCTTAAGTGAACCAATATTAATTAATGTAAAGTAATATATCAAATATATAATTATATATTAAATCATTAAATCAACACTTGATTTAACGATCCGGTCATAATGCATATAACCGACTAATATCAATAGTAACAACTTATTGAATCAACACTTGATCCGATAACCCGGCTATATCGCATATAACCGATCAATGTCATAAATCGTGAGAATCGAATACAGTATCACATACTGGTATTATTCTCGGTCCCGCACATATCTCATATGCGCTCTTATTTCGTTTCGCTTGAGCCAGGAAACCTCTGTGTAGGACTCTAAAGACTCGTCAATACGCCGGCAGCAGATGATGATCATATCAAGCACCCACAAGCCGCAAGCAGTCTGCTAAACGTAACGGCCACCCGGGTATTGAGCGATCAGAAGATCGACGAGCAAGCCCGCTCACACTCCTGTGAATCCAACCAGTAACACTTACCGTACAGTCCGGTCTGATCGTCTGATATGTCGCATATCTTGCCTAGGGGTGGTAAACGTCAGACCCCAGCAGCTCGATAAGTCGTGTCGATATGAGGTCTATGACAGTTCGAGAAACTACTAGTAACACTTACCAGTAATGTTCCCCTCCGAATGGCGGCCGAGACGTTAGGACGTCTGTGCCTGAGATTCGGGGCAGATGCTATTTGGTTTTATCCGTCTACCTCTCTGAAGATGCCAAGTTGATTTATGGCACCGTGTATCGAAGGTTTAGACGGATGCGGCCGATGTAGCAGACTTTGTCAGATTCCCCCTCGCTAGAGGGGTTTTTGATTGTGGGGACGCTCTTCCCTGCAGGCGCAAGCCCCTGCAGTTAATTACGCTACCGCTTCGCGGTAACAACTTTCTCCTTCTCCAGAATTTCATTTCGTGTCGTGGGTGTTTGTTTTGTTTGTGGTTGCCCGTGGATTGTATACGGAGACTGAGTAATGCCGTCGCCCGTAGGACGTGGATTAGTCCAAATCCGTATTTAATTAGATTTCGGTTTGGTGTTTTTAGTTTAAGGATGCATTAGGCGCGTTGTGGCTAAGATCAACTTAAACGTTCGCTAAGGATACGTTAGTCCTGTTTGAGACTAAGATCTACTTAACGTGATGATCCATTTAATATAGGGCCGTCGGGACTCGTCGCCTCTCTGACATCGTTGAAGGATTACAACGATAGGTGTCAGAGGAGTTCAGAGATGTACCCTTGAACCAAAGTTGATTTGGAGTTTTATAGTCCATTTGAGTGTTCAAGGATACGTTAGCCGCGTTTGGGGCTAAGATCAACTTAAACGGGATCGTTTAGATCCGGCAAAAGAGCATTAGGAGGCTCTATTGTTCCAGTTTAGGGACATGGTGGTCCATATTCTAGTTTAAGGACATGGTGGTCCAATGTTAGTTTAAGGACGTTTCGGTCCATTTTCCAGTTTAGGGACGTGGTGGTCCAATATTAGTTTAGGGACGTTTCGGTCCATTTTCCAGTTTAGGGACGTGGTGGTCCAATATTAGTTTAAGGACGTTTCGGTCCATTTTCTAGTTTAGGGACGTGGTGGTCCAATATTAGTTTAAGGACGTTTTGGTCCACGAGTTTAAGGACCCCGCAGTCCACATTGATGTGTGGTCGTTAGGACCCGTCACCTCTTTGACGTCGTTGAGGAATTACAATGATGGATGTCAAAGGAGTTCGGAGATGTACCCTCAAACCGGATGTAGATTGATTTAGGAGAGCCAATTTGCTCAGTCAGTTTAATTTAAGGACTTATGGCCACGATTGGGCTAAGTCCAGTTGAAAATGTCCAGCATTTTATTTGCTTTTACATTGCATTTCTTTTTATTCTTATTTAGGCCTTGCCCAGAAAGGATGCAGAGCATCAATTTGTTTTGGACTCTGCCCTTTTTAGGCCTGCTAGGTCTTTTTGATTTGGGCCTGGCCTTTCAAGTAATGCATTGCATTTGTGCAAAGCACTAGGAATCTTTTAGATTCAAGAACAGAAGTGCAAAGCACTTTTTTAATTTCTTGATCTAAATTTAGATCAAAGAAAAAAAACAAGTTTTTCCTTGTTTCAGAGAACCAAAGGTTCATAGCAAGTGCAAGGCACTATTTTTTATTTATTTTTTATTTATTTATTTATTGAAGATCACTGATCTTGTTCTTAGATCAATGATCTATTCCTAAGAGAATTTTCTCTTATTTTAAAGGTTTTTACCTTTCTCTTTTTTTTTGTATTCTCAAGGAGTTCTTAAGAGTTCTCTTCTCTCTTCTTTTTTTTTTATCCAGACGTCTCTCTCTTTTTCTTTGAAATGAGGTCTGGGGTCCTTTTTATAGTGCTCAAAAATTAGTTAAATTTGTTAAAAAGATCTTTTTCTAAGTGATTTGGGGAATTTTCCCCACCGTTGGATCTTTGATCCAAAGGCCCCTGTTCTACAGAAGAAATCTTCTTGCTTTAACAAGAACAGAAAAAAAAAATTTCCTTAAATCTTCATTCTGTTTTTGCGCAACTCCCCAGTGCGTGACACGTGTCGCGCAGTGAAGCGCTTGCGCAACTGCGCTACACGTGTCGAGCAGTGAAGCGCTTGCGCAACTGCGCAGACACGTGTCGAGCAGTGAAGCGCTTGCGCAACTGCGTTTGCGCAACTGCGCGGACACATGTCGCGCAGCGGTGCGCTTGCGCAGTTGTGCTTGCACAACTGCGCGGACACTTGGCGCGCTGTGGTGTACTTGCGCAGTTGTGCTTGCGCAACTGCGCTGACACGTGTCGCGCAGCGATGCGCTTGCGCAGTTATGTTTGCGCAACTGCGCAGACACGTGTCACGCAGCGCAACGCTTGCGCAACTGAGTGTTGCTTATGTTTTTTTTAAAGAGCCTTGCTCTGATTGGACGTACTGCCTTGGGCGTTGTGCTGCCGTGTCAACTTCTGACACGTGGCGCGTTGCGCGCAGTGCACGGGATCTGAAGCGTTGCTTCAAAATTTGAATTTTTGAAATTCAAACAGAGCCTTGCTCTGATTGGGGGAACAAATGCCCTCCCACCGTTGCGCTCACGTGGCGCACACGTGAGTGCAGCGGTGGCAAGATCCCGACCGTTAGATCATGGAGGTCAGGTGAAGAGGCGCAGGCGCCTATAAATGGGACCCTTGGTCCTTTAATTTCTTTACCGTTTCAAGAACTTTGATTCAGAGCCTTGCTCTTGCTTAAGAACTCTCAGAGCCTTGCTCTTGCTTCTTCCCAAGAACTTTAAAGTTCAGAACTTAGAATCACTCTAGGTAAAAAATTTAAATTAATTTAAATTAAATTTAATTAACAGAGCCTTGCTCTTATAGATCTTTGATCTAAAGAAAACCCCTTTGGGGTTTCTTCAACAGAGCCTTGCTCTCATAGATCTTTGATCTAAAGAAAACCCCTTTGGGTTTCATCCACAGAGCCTTGCTCAAAAATTTACAGAGATCTTGTTCCTGGGTTTTAACCCATGAACAGAGCCTTGCTCATAGATCAAATGGAGAACTCCTAAAAGTTTTCATGGATCTTTAAGATCCCAAAAATTTTCTTTTAATCCTTACGAGTTATAGTTTTCATTACTATTACAGAGCTAGGCCCCCCCTTTTTTTTAGGAAGTTTTATTCCCTTGAGACCAGAGTTTGACAAATGTCACTCTGTGACAGAGCTTTGCTCTAAAAGAGGAGATTTTCTCCTTGTCTCTGGGGATTTCTCCCCAATGAGGATATTCTTTTGGGGGTCTTTTTCATTAACCGACAATCTCATCCAATGATGGGACTGTCTTATCAAATGATGCGCCGTCATCTGGATTTTATGGGTCCCCTTTTGGTCCCCTACCCACTGCATTGCAGTGTGATGTAGGACTTTAAAATGTGAAGCATTGGAACACTAACGGTTATTATTTTCTTGCTTTTTCTACAGGAAACATGTCTGAAGATTTGTCTTTCCCTTTCGTTCGCTCGGAAGGAGGGTTCCTCCATTCGCCAGTGGACCGGGTGGCGTTCGCTCTCATTAAAGATCATGACCCTGAGTACAAAAAGCTCCACCTGTGGGGAAGGTGGTACAGCCAGATCATCCAAGGCCGTCGCAGCTTCAGTTCTGCCTCGCCGTCTGAGCCTACAGTCACGATCCCCTATGCAGACGAACCCCCGGTGAAGTATGCCGTGGAGGTTAAAAACTGGAATTCTGATGACCTCCTCCAGCCTGCGATCGGTGCCATTCCCGTGCAGCCGCCGCCGGCAATAGACATTCTGGGGAGGCAAATCTGTCAGGGTGAAGCATGCCCTTGGGGACAGGCTTACAATATTGGACTGATCCCGCGACCCCCCGCCGGATATTTGCAGTGGGCCCGGTACATTTTATCGGCGAAAAGGACTCATCTAACGAGGATTGGTTTATATCCAGCCATCTACGTTTCGCTTTTCGAGTGTCCCTCTCCTCCAACGTGGTGGGTCAAGGCCTTTATCGAACAATGGAACATCCCCACTCACACCTTCCTGATGACGGATAGGGAAGTCTCTATCTCCTTGGAGGAATTCGCTGAGATTTCGGGTTTACCAATGAGGGGAGAGCACTACGAGGAGCTGCTTCCTCCTGACGAGTACGTCTTTGCCACCAAGCAGCTGGTATTTGACTTGACTCCGGAGAACGCCATTCAGCATCAGTATCCGGGCTTGGTGAAGGTATTGGAGATCTATGAGGAACTCCATCTGGAATCGGACGACCGGGGCGTCAGTTTCGCAGATTTTATTGCTCGCTTCATTCGCCCAGAGTTCCTATCAGAGGAGGGCGAGAAGTTCGCTCAGCTTGGTGACCCTTTTGGTTTCGGCTTGGACCGTCGACCCGTATCGGACAATGACCAGAAGGATTTCTATCTCCCCAACGCTGCCATTGCTGCTTTCTCGGAAATTGCCGTCCCAGGCATGGATGAGGAAACCTTTTTTATTGGATTCTTGGGCTTGTGGCTATGCAACTTTGCACTCCCCATGCACCCCCGCCTCATGCGGCCCTCTGTCTTTTACCCAGCGCATCGGATGGTGGCTGGTTTGCAGTTATCGGTAGGAATCGCCGGGCTGGCTTACCTTTATCATGGACTTAGCGTAGCGGCGGACGCCAGTGAGCCCGGGGTACAGCCCGCTAACTTCCCGATGCACTACTTCACTTCTTGGATGGAGATGCATGTGCGAGGGGTGTTTGGTGCCCACAAGACTCCTCCGTTCTTCGAGAAATACAGACTCCCGAGAGTCATGCGGTTGGTTGGGGCTTCAATTGTGGTTCCAGCCCCGCGGGAGTCTAGAGGGCTGCTCCTTCGTCCACATCTGGTCGGAGCGAAGGTTTCTTTTGTGGACAAGGTCATAACCATAGGCTCAGAGACCACCAAGTCAGTGGTGCCCCTGCGTGATAACTTCAAAGATGGGGCATCTGTATTGAAAGCTCGGGAAATCCTCCATCTCTACTCCATCCGGCCGGGCTATCTAGTGTTCAGGCAGAATAAGACAACCTTGTTTATGAGATATAACCCACACCGATTTGCCCGGCAGTCAAGCTACAACCAAGGGATCCCGCTGGAAGCTTTCTTGGAAACGCCCGTGGTTGGCCCAGAGGGGATAAAGAATGCGATGCATCATTTTACACGGCTTAACACAGGTTCCTATTTCTTCATTAGTGAACCCAGCTGTGCCCCTAAGATGCTTAATTCATACGTGGCCTGGAATGCGCACGCGATGGGCCCAATTATCTTAACGGAGAAGCGTATGCTGGTTGACCGTAGGGGTGCGCCTCCCGGCGGCGATCGCAAGGCCCCTTTGCAGCCAAGGTTCCCGGTCGTCCCTCCGCTAAAAGATGCTGGAGTCGATCGACCACGCGTGTTGAGCCCCCCGCGGGGATTGCCGCTGCCCGCTACGGTGGATGCACCATCGGCGCCCCGTGCTCCCACGAAGGCGGCTAATGTAGTATCGCCAGAGCCAGGCGTAGGAGCAGATATTGGGACCCGCCGCCCTAAAGTGACCGCCAAGCGCAAATCTACTCCGGGTGGATCTAAAGCTGGCGAACTGAAGCAGAAGAAGAAGAAGTCCACCCTTTCCCTCGATGCGATCCTCAGCTTAAAGCCTGCGGCTCCTCCCACCGAAGGCATATGTGAATATGGCAGTAATGAGGGCTTCTCGGTAGACCCTGTGGACACCAATTTGGCTGCCGCCATTGCAGCTTCTGAGCGATCGGCGAGGCTCAAAGCGATGTTAAGGAAACTCGCTGAGTCCGGTAATCATCAGCCGCTTTATTTTTCATTTTATTGCACTTTTTATTATTATCTTTAACTAATATTTGCTCCATTTTCAACAGGTGTCTCTACTGAAGAGGCTATTGCTGCCTCCCTGAAAACCTTCCAGGAGGAGGAGGAGAAGCGTGCCCTAGCAGGCGTCGGTATGTTTCACCCCTTTCTCTTTTATAAGGAAAATTTGTCGTCTTTTTCTGATGGTCAACCTGACCTTCTTTTGTTTCTTTGCAGGGGTTGTATCAATTGATGCGTGGATCCTTCCCGAGCCCGTTACCAAAGTCCCGGCTTCGTCGAAGTTGCCGCAAGAGCCTCGGCTTGACAAAACGACGAGGGATGCCCTGAAAAATCTAGAGGCCTCCCTATTTACGGACGAAGAAGCCTCACTCAAAGAAGCCTTAGTGGCATCCGTCTCAACGGCTCGAGAGGAGCGGAAGCGGTTGAGACGCGAAGCAAAGGCGCGCAGAGCTGCTTTGGCCACAGGAGCGGGACCTAGCACTATTCCTCGTGCCGACACTCCTTCTGAAGAGGCCCCTGCCGCCCTGTCTACTGCTCATAGGCAAGTGGCGCGCGCGGCCCGGAGTGCAAACGATAAATCTTCTTCAGGTAGCATTTCTTTCAGAACCTTGTTGTAAGAATTATAAAGCCATTGGCTCATATGCATTCCATCTTGCAGGGCCAGGTCCGACTGAGGGGGAGGCGGAGACCGTCGAACCCAGGGGGGCGGAGGAAGCGGTACTTGCCGAACCAGAGCCGACAGTGAGCAACGTCGTCGGGGCCACGGGGCCTGAAACAGAGGTTGAGGGATCCGCCGCCGAGAGGGTCATTGATGCCGCACCTGAAGTAGCGGCAGATGAGATGATTGCCTTAACCGAGACGAAAGCAGTAGAGGGCGAAGCGCTTGAGGCTGGAGACCTCGTGGTGCCGATGGACGAGACAATCGCGACCGCAGAACCCGAGGGAGTATCGGGTGAGGCGGCCACGATTCCTGAGGAGGAGCTGACCGCTCTTTCCCAGGAATCTGGCAATACTCCGATCATAGCCCTCCCCGTGTATGGTTCCTTGCCGTCTCCAGGGCTTGCGAGCACAACAACGGTTCCCATCGAGTCGGGTGATGAGGCTACGGGCGGTGGTCTCATGTCACTGGAGGAGGGGATTGCTTCAGTTTCGGCTGGCAGCTCGTCGGGTAAATTTTTAATTACGAGCGTTCTTCTTTTTTTTTATATATGTCTCACGACCTCTTCTAACAAGTTTGTCTTTGCAGGTGCGGCCAGTGCCGACGCTCCATTGCTCGAGGGAGCACCGTCAACTACTGCTTTGGCGGTGGTCACTTCCCTGCCTTCCCTTGTACCATCGCGGATGTTGGAAGGTATGGATTTACGACTCATGCATTAATAATTTTTTTTTTAAAATGTAGCTTTTGTACTAACGTTATATTACTGTGCCCTTTCAGGAGTGCTCTTTGATCATTTATATCAAGTGTTGCTCCCACACTTCTCCTTTCCATCCGAACTCGCTTCTCCCTCTAGTGGCGCCGGTGAGTATACTTTCACTACAATGTCTTTATTTATCCCTTTTTTAGCAATGGAATGATTTCTGACTTTTCCTTTTCTTTATTGCAGTGCCACAAATCGAAGGAGGGGATGCAAGACCTGCCATGCTACCGGCCCTTCCGGCTTTGCCGTCCGTTGCAGCTGGTATAGTAAATTTCCTTTTTGGTAACCCTTCAACATCTCTTGAACCATCGTTTGACCATGTTTTGTTTTGCAGCTATTGTTCCAGCTCCGGTCCCTTTTGAGTCTCGCGTCCTTTCACCGGCAGGCCCTTTCTTGAAACGTCCATCTTCAAAGGGTGCTGTGATGAGTTTGGGCATGCTGAGCGGGTACATCGAAGAGCTCAACATGGACGCTCTCCCTTCTGCCGTAGATTTCGCTGTGGAGGTTAATCCGATGTTGGCGGCGCTCGTAAATTTTCATAACGAAGGCGTCGTCGAATCTTGGGTTAATCACTGCAGGGAGATCGAGGCCTGTCTACATCGGCTGGAGTCGACACGTCCTTCTCCCGAAGTTTTAGCCCTGAGCACCCAACGAACAACTTGGCTCGAGCAAAGCACTTCTCACTTCCGCCATTTGGAGCAAGAAGCAGCTTTAAAACTAAGG
Source organism: Agapanthus africanus (assembly GCA_030015575.1). Classification (NCBI taxonomy): domain Eukaryota; kingdom Viridiplantae; phylum Streptophyta; class Magnoliopsida; order Asparagales; family Amaryllidaceae; genus Agapanthus; species Agapanthus africanus. The sequence continues at coordinate 58,102,543 of CM057342.1, read as the reverse complement.
GAGTGCCAAAAGACCTCGAACGAGACGGCCCATCTGCGCGCTGAGGTTGAAGCAAATGCTGCCCAAGTGAAGACTATCTTTGAGGGTCTCTTGGAGCGCATCTCCCATGGGCTAAACTTGAAGCGGAAACTTGACGTAGCTGAGCGCAATATCCCAGGTCGGGAAGCTGCCTATCAGGTCGTCAGGGAGCAGCTTGCGTCTGTCTTGCAGCAATGAGCCCAAGTGGAGGCAGAGCTGGCGGTGGTAGCCGATCAAGAGAAGGCATGGAAGGGCGTATGCGAGCAATTGCTAAATCTATGCAAGACGCTTCCTTCCCAGTAATTCTCCTTGTATCATTTGTACTTGTAAAATATATGTATATATTTTTATATATTTTTTTATTCTCTAGTGCAATGTATCCTGTACTCGATCAAGATTTATGAATAAAAGATACACATTTTTGTAATGTCATGTGTCACTTCTTCGCTTTTTCTTTCTTTTCAGCATGACATCTTTAATGCAGCTTATTGGCAGATAACTTCATTTCTCCCAGAGATAACGATGGCCTAGACTGCAGGTTCAGATCTGCCGCCTAGGACTTTTCAACTCTATGAGCCGTGAGGGTCTCATAGAGACTTTTCTCCCTACGGGTCGAGAGGATCTCGTAGGTGGTTTTGTTTTTTTCTCCTTAGGAGTCGTGAGGATTCCTAAGTGTGGTTTTCTCTTATAAGTCGTAAGGATCCTACAAGAGAATTTTTCCCTCTTACGAGTCGAGAGGACCCGTAAGCGGTTGTTTCCCTCCTTACCGAAACTCGACTTTGGAGAGTGAGACCCGTGTATAGTATACAAGAGATCATTTTAGATCGACTTGTAGGGTCCCATCGTTCAGGAAGCAAGTTTTCCCACCTCTGCTGCCTGAGGTTTCATCTTGCAAATTAAGAAGCAAGTCCAATTTGTTGAAGAAATCCCCTTTTCTGAATGATTTGACGGAATTTTCCCCACCGTCGGATCTTTGATCCAAGGGCTTCTGTTTTACAGAAGAAAATCTTCTTGTTTTAACAAGAACAGAAAAGATTTCTTCAGAACCTTAATTTTGTTTAGCGCAAATGCTCCAGGGTATGATACGTGTCGCACAGCGCACAGTGCAGCGTATCTGCGCCGACACGTGTCACGCAGCGCACGGCGCATACGCCGCTGAAGCGTTGCTTCCTTTAATTTTGCTTGAAATAGAGCTTTGCTCTGATTGGGTGCGCTGCTTTGGGCGTTGCGCTGATGCGTCTGCGTCAGACACGTGGCGTATTGCACAGCGCAAATAATCTGAAACGTCGCTTTATTAAATTAATTTTCAAGTCAGAGCACGGGGAAGACGAAGCGTTGCTTCATCTCCCGCCTCGGAATTTGAACAGAAGTTTGCTCCGATTAGGGTAAACTGCCGTGACAACTCTTGGAAGTCGAAGAGGCACTTGATGCCTATAAATAAGACCTTTCGTCCCCCCCAGATATTTATCATCTTTCAGATTTCTATTTTCGAAGACCTCAGAGCTTTGTTCTTGCCTTCAAGAACTCCGGTGCCTTGCTCCTCCTTTTTTTTTCAAAGTTTTTAGGAAAACTTTAGGTAAAATCGATTCTTAGATTAATCTTAACCAGCAGAGCTTTCATCCAGGGGACTTTATCCTTGAACATAGTTTTTCTCTTTAGGAATTTAGTCCTCTACGTATATTATTGCTTTTCTATTGCTGATCTTCCTGTAATATTTCCTCCAGGCATAATGGCGGCGGTGCATCTATACAGTTTGCACGAGTTTATTACCTACGACGATATCCGCGCTCAGGGTCGTCAACAAAACCAGGAGTTTACAGACGCTGAATGTGCAAAAGTCATGGGTCGTCTGAACGCAAGCGGTGGTTGGCTGTTGCCTCGTCGTTCGGCCCTTTTGAAAGTCGTGTTGGGAGCCATATGGAGAGCACTTCCGGGTCTTCATGAGGCCTTACCGCTCAACGCGCTGGATGATGCCGAAGACAAGGTGCATTCAGTGTACCTGACAGGGCTGATTTCAAAGAAACGACGGAACAGCCTTATTGACATCCTACACCAAGTCTTCCAGCAGACGACGATAGTTGCTGCTTATCAAAGGCCAGGAGGGCTCGCCGATGATCTCGATACAGAGGAGCGAGAAAGACTGCGCATAAGAATAATTAGAAAGGCCAGAAGAACTCTGGATGGCCTTACTTTTGATTTCCTCAATCCGTGCCCCGGATCTGAGGTTATACCGTTTTAATAATTCATTATTCTTGTGCTTGTAAAAGAAATTTTTTTTTTAGCAGTATGAATGGAAACCCTTCCCTTTTCTATTTCAGCTTGTCTTATTTCTCGTCCTGAGTCTTCTGCCCATGCATAAATGAATGCGTCATGCACGCCAGATCAAATATAGACCGGATATTCTTTCTGTCATCTTCTTTCTTTTTTTTATTGTCAGCAGGCTGTCTTAATAACCATGGTTGATGGATGTCTAAAACGAGTATTCCGACTTCCTTAGGAAATAGCGATGGCTTAGGCCGCAGGTTCTAGTCTGCTGCCTAAGATTTTTCAACTCTATGAGCCGTGAGGGTCTCATAGAGGCTTTTCTCCCTACGGATCGAGAGGATCTCATAGGCGGATTTTCTCCTTAGGAATCGTGAGGATTCCTAAGTGTGGTTTTCTCTTATAAGTCGTAAGGATCCTATAAGAGAATTTTCCCTCTTACGAGTCGAGAGGATTCGTAAGCGGTTGTTTCCCTTCTCGTCGAAATTCGACTTCAGAGAGTGAGACCCGTGAATAGTATGCAAGAGACCAGTTTGGATTGACTTGCAGGGCCTCATTGCTCAAGAAGCAAGCTTTTCAATCCTTGCTGTCTGAGACTTCTTCTTACAAATTGAGACGAATCGGGGATTTGCTTGCGGAGAGGGTGGTGGTTCTGCGAGTTGACATGAGTTAAGAAGCTCTCGTCACGGAGTGTTTGTATCCGTGAGTCGAGGAGTTTGCTAGGGATTATTTGTTTCCCAAGCGCCAAGGATTATTTGTTTCCTTGGGGTTTGAAACGAGTCGAGAATTCCCACGGGGGCACTGGTGGCTCTGCGGGTCGACGCGGATCAGGAGGCTCTCGTCAAGGAGTGTTTGTATCCGTGAGTCGAGGAGTTTGCTAGGGATTATTTATTTCCCAAGCGCCAAGGATTATTTGTTTCCTTGGGGTTTGAAACGAGTCGAGAATTCCCACGGGGGCACTGGTGGCTCTGCGGGTCGACGCGGATCAGGAGGCTCTCGTCAAGGAGTGTTTGTATCCGTGAGTCGAGGAGTTTGCTAGGGATTATTTGTTTCCCAAGCGCCAAGGATTATTTGTTTCCTTGGGGTTTGAAATGAGTCGAGGATTTCCACGGAGGCGCTGGTGGCTCTGCGGATCGACGCGGATCAGGAGGCTCTCGTCAAGGAGTGTTTGTATCCGTGAGTCGAGGAATTTGTTGGGGATTATTTGTTTCCTAAGCGCCAAGGATTATTTGTTTCCTTGGGGTTTGAAACGAGTCGAGGATTTCCACGGAGGCGCTGGTGGCTCTGCGGATCAACGCGGATCAGGAAGCTCTCGTCAAGGAGTGTTTGTATCCGTGAGTCGAGGAATTTGTTGGGAGGGTATGGTTCCCTCTTTGTTTATGCCCTTGAATTGTATACAGGGATCGATGTGATCTTAACTGTAGGGCAAGAAGTTTCATTCTTTCATTTTTTTTATTCTTTCCGCGATGCTCTATCATTTCAGCTTTTATATCGCGAAGGTCGCGATTGCCCAATCATTTCGGCTATTTTTCGCGGTGTCCAATCATTTCGGCTGTTTATTTTATTTTACTCGCTGCTTTTTATTGCGAGTTGCCCAATCATTTCGGCAATTTCGCATGCATACATTTTACTTGCTGCTTTTTATTGCAAGTTGCCCTATCATTTCGGCTATTTCGTATGCATGTGCGGCCTACTGGCTTTTCGCTGTAAACCTGAACTTGGACACCGATTTTGGCATCAGCACCGCTACAACTGGGATATTGCCAGGAGCGAATCATCATTTGCTTCTGTTGTTGTCGGACAAAGGAGGCTTAGCGACCAGGGTTAAGGTCCTGTCGACTAAGGCTTTTGACTTCATGAGCCGTAAGGGTCTCACAAAGGTATTTCTCCGTACAAGTCGTGAGGATCTTGTAGGTGTATTTTCTCCTTAGGAATCGTGAGGGTTCCTAAGTGTTTTGTTCTTCTGTAAGTCGTAAGGATCCTACAGGAGGGTTTTCTCCTTGTAAGTCGAGAGGATTTACAAGGGTTGTTTACCGTGTGGACATATCCCCTAGTCTCAGATGGGACTTAGTTAGGGAAATGTTTATTCGCGCCCGTGGATTGTATACAAGGGTCAGTGCTGAGCCACTTGTAGGGCAATATCGAAAGTTTTGGGGGTTGCTTAGGCACAGGTTTAGATCTCTGTAACTTAAGACTTTCAAATCTTACGAGCTGTGAGGGTCCCATAAGAGCGTCCTCCTTACGAGTCGTGAGGCTCTCGCAAGTGTATTTTCTCCTTAGGAATCGTGGGGATTCCTAAGTGTGTTGTTCCCTTGTGAATCGTAAGGATCTCACGCGGGTGGTTTCTCCTTATAGGGTCGAGAGGACCCTACAAGTGTTTCTTAACGAGGTTGCGCCCTTTCGGGTTTTCACAAACACTCGCCGGTAGTCCTGCTGTTTTTACTCACGGAGCCCTCTCGGGTTTTCATCCGTGCCCGTTTTGCTTATGGACATACCGTTTTTCTTTATATTCTTTATATTTTTTTTTTATTATTTTTTTTTACGAGGTTGCGCCCTTTCGGGTTTTCACGAACACTCGCCGGTAGCCCTGCTGTTTTTTACTCACGGAGCCCTTTCGGGTTTCATCCGTGCCCTTTTGCTTATGGACATACCGTTTTTTTTTATTTTATTTTTATATGTTTTTTTATATCTCGTCAGCCTAAAAGATGCTGCGGTAGTAGTTTAAAGACGTTTCGGTCTGCTATTAGCTTAAGGACATTTCGGTCCGCTATTAGTTTAAGGACATTTCGGTCCGACATTGAGAGGTTGGCTACTGCTTATAAAACATGAGCTTAGGAAGATAGCGAGCGGACATGGTCGTCGTCATCTATCATTGACCTAGGCTGTGGCTCATTAAGCGTAGTATTTCTTCAGGAAGCGACCGTTTATCGGCCTGAAAGGCCTTTCACCGTGCATGTCCATGAGTAGATAGGCCCCACCCTGGTAAACTTTATCTATGATGTACGGGCCTTCATAGTTTGGCTCGAATTTTCCCCGCTTGGCGCGATTGGGGATCATAGGCCTTTTGACCACTAGCACGAGTTCGCCTTGGTGGAATGTCCTCGGTCGGGTCAATCTTTCGTATGAGCGCATCATCTTTGCTTTATAAGCTTCCAGATATTGTTGCGCTATGAGCCTAGTTTCATCAAGGGCGTCAAGCTCCTCAAGCCGAAGGTGAGCATTTTCTTCGTCCGTTAGCTCGTGGTGAACTGCCACTCGTAGAGAGGGTAACTCTATCTCGAGAGGGAGTACTGCTTCCGTACCGAACACCAACGCGTATGGCGTTGTGTTTGTGGCTGTCTTGAACGTGGTTCGATACGCCCAAAGAGCTTCTTGCAGTCTCTCATGCCAGTCTTTCTTATTTCGGGACACTGTTTTCTTTATAATTTTCGTCAAGGTCTTGTTGAAGGCCTCGGCGAGACCGTTAGCTCGTGGATTATAGACTGAGGAATATCTCCAGTCTATGTTATGCTGCTGTGCGAAGTGGCTGATTTTATGACTTCGGTAGGCTGGCCCGTTATCGGAGATGATCCGCCTCGGAGTTCCAAACCGATATATGACGTGCGTTTTGAAAAAATGGAGGATATTCTCCGTCTTCACTTCTCTCAACGGTACTGCTTCTGCCCACTTAGAGAAGTAGTCAGTCGTCGCTAGGATGAAACGATGTCCTTTAGACGATGCTGGTTCGATGGGGCCGACTATATCAGTCCCCCACATTTCGAATGGCCAGCTAGCCACCGTTGGATGTAGTGGATTGGGATGCTGATGGATGAAGTCCCCATGAATTTGGCATGAGTGACATTGTTTTGCATATTCGAGGCAGTCCTGAATCATCGTGGGCCAGTAGTAGCCCATCCGTTTGATCTTTAACTTCATCTTTGGGCCTGCTTGGTGAGAACCGCAGATTCCGTCATGAACTTCTTGAACGACTCTTTCCGCTTCGTCCGGTCCTAAGCACCTCAGCCACAGAGAATCGAATGACCTCTTGTATAGAGTATCATTGACGAAGGCGAAAGACAGAGCTCGTTTCATGAGCTGGTGTCGTGCGGACGCATCTTTGGGCATTTGGTGGGATTTGAAGTAGTCTATAAAGACCTCCCTCCAATCCTCAACCTTCTCATGGTCTTTTATTTGTAAGGTCGCTTGTTCAGTCACTTTCTTTTCTTCGGGTGATCCCGGAGGTATTTCTGCGGGGGCGAGCACCCGACGACTTTGTACCATGATTCTAACCTCATCGAGGTTCTCGTCAGCCAGTTCTTTAGCAAGCTTAGCTAACGCGTCCGCTTTGCTATTTTCTGCGCGTGGTATACTTTCCAAAGTATAGGAGGGAATTTGGGTCAGCAGTTGTTGCACCTTTTCCCCGTATTTTACCAATTCCGGTTTGCATGTTTGGTAATCGCCGTTCACTTGACTGACGACTAGCTGGGAGTCCCCATATATGAGGAGGCTTTCAATTCCCATGTCAATGGCGATCTCGAGACCTGCTATCAAAGCTTCATATTCAGCTTCATTATTCGTTCTCGGTTCTGTTAAGGAGAAAGCGAAGCGCATTATTCCTCCTTGTGGGGTCACGAAGATAAGGCCTACTCCCGATTTGATCATTGGCGTACTTTGTTTGTGCTTTTTCATGGAAGATGCTCCATCGAAATAAAGCTCCCAACGGGTATCACCACTATCGACTGCGTCAAACGCATGTTTGTCTGGCAAATCGCACTTTAGGGGAGAATCGGCAGGTATCGGGTGCTCAGCAAGGAAGTCGGCGATGGCCTGGCCTTTCACTGCCTTGAGAGGTCGGTACGTTATCGAGAACTCCATTAAGAGCAGGACCCATTTAGCGAGTCGTCCCGTCAATATGTCCTTTGACATTAGGTATTTAAGAGGGTCCACCTTCGAAATGAGGCGGACCTCATGCGCCAACGCATAGTGCATGAGCTTTGTTATCGCGAAGATCAACGCTAAGCAGTGTTTTTCAATGGGGGAGTAGTTGCTTTCTGCCCCCAGTAGAACTCGACTTAAGTAGTAGAGTGCTCTTTCTTTCCCTTGATCGTTCTCTTGTGCCCATAATGCGCCTAAAGAACCTTCGAGGGCGGCTGTATAAAGAATGAGAGGCTTTCCCTTAACCGGAACGGCCAACACTGGAGGGTTTTGCAGGTACTGTTTGATCTCGTCTAGTGCGCTTTGGCACTTTTGATCCCAGACGAACGGGGTTCCCTTCTTCATCAGGTGGCTGTAAGGACGACACTTTCCTGAGAGGTTGGCTATAAATCGCCGTATGTACGCGAGCTTCCCTTGGAGAGACCGCAGCTGTTTGAGAGTTCTCGGTGGAGGCATTTCCATGATTGCCTTGATCTTGGACGGATCTATTTCGATACCCCGGTGTCGAACAATGAATCCCAGGAATTTTCCTGAGGAAACTCCGAATGCACACTTGAGCGGATTCATCTTCAAGTTGTATTGCCGAAGACGTTGAAATACGGTCTTCAGATGCTCGAGATGTTCCTCATATGATTTGCTTTTAACAACGAGATCGTCGATATAGCATTCGACGATTTCGTGTATAAGGTCATCGAAGATCTTCGTCATGGCCCTTTGGTAGGTGGCACCGGCGTTCTTTAAACCGAAGGGCATCACCTTGTAACAGAATATTCCCAAAGGAGTCCGGAAAGCCGTATGTTTCTGGTCTTCAGGATGCATTTTTATTTGATTATATCCTGATGAGCCGTCCATGAATGAGAAAATCTCATGCGTGGACGTATTGTCTATCATCAGTTCGGTGACTGGTACTGGGAAATCATCCTTCGGGCAGGCTTTGTTGAGATCCCGAAAGTCCACGCATATGCGCACCGTCCCATTTTTCTTCATCACTGGGATGATATTAGCAATCCATTCAGGGTATTGAACCTCCTGGATGAAGCCGGAGTCTATCAGCTTTTTGACTTCAGCGTTGATGCTCATCTCGAGCTTGAGCCGCATTCTTCTCGGCGCTTGTTTGACTGGCTTGACACCCGAGGATATCGCCAGTCTATGTACAGCAACTTCTGGATCTAGTCCCGGCATCTCGGAATAGTTCCATGCGAAGCAATCTTTATGCTGTACAAGGACGTCTTTTAACGCAGCCACCCTCTCTTCAGACAGCAGCTCGCTGACGAATGTCGGTCGCGGATTGTTTATCGTCCCCAACTCAATTTTCTTGAGGTTATCTGCAGTGGTATGTATTCCATCCTCCAGTTCTTTCGGAGCTGGGGGAAATTCTGAGATCACCTCATCATTACTGTTTTCGAGGCACCAGGGAAGGCTGTCCATGTTCTCGGATTCTTCTTGTAGTATTGTTATCATGTGACAGGTACGAATTTGCTTCCAATCCCAATGTGGAACTGGTTTTTCTTTCGTGGCCTTAGGCTCGTGCTTTTGTGGTGGTGCTACCCTCCAGTTGTTGGACAGAGTGAATTTACCAAGCTGATATTGATTTTCGACCCAATTCTTGAAGGTGAAGCAATCTTCAAGAGGATGACCTACTACTCGATGGTAAGAGCAATAGTCCGGGTGTGAGGCTTCGCCTGCTTGTTCAGGGTGTTTAGACTCCGGCAATGTAAGCATTTGATGTTTCAGGGCGAGATCAAGTATTTTCTTCGTCTTGTCCCGAGGAAACGAGTATGCTCGCCCCATTTTCTTCATAAGGGATAGATCAATAACGCTCGACTCCCGTTTGCGTGGCTTCTTAGCCCTGCTTTGTTGTTGTTGAGTGCCTTTTTGGCCTTTCAACTTATTTCTGCTTTTGAGCTGAGCCTTCTTTATAACAGGTTGACAAGGAGCGGCATTTTCATCCTTTACAGCCTGTTGGAGAAGGCGTCGCGTCTTAGCTTTCTCGTAGATGGCCGTCTCACGGTTGTGATCATCTCGGACCTTTTGACCAGCTTTCTTTATAAGTCTGTCCATTTGTTGCTCGAACGACGGACCGGGTTCTTTTGCATCTGGAACTTTTACTGGCTTAGGATTAGCGTCCTCCCATTGAGCATCCGCTTCTTCATCAAGGTCATATACGACGTAGCAGCCGGGTAGTAACTCTCGTTTCTTTGAACAGATGTATCCAAGCCCTCTTGTTTCCATTCTCCCGTTAGGCAGTTTGCGTTGGATCCCGGGAATGTTTCAGACCCTGTCATAGAATTTGGCCTCTCTAACGGTCTGTTTGAAGGATATCCCTTGACGTTTCAGCAGCTTTTTCAAACCTTCTGTATAATATCTGGGAAGACGGATAGGCTGAAGCCTGTCGAGCGTGGGATCCGCGCCATGCCAGACTTCTTTTTCCACCTTGTTTTCTTCAGAACGGTAGAATAGGATTGCCTTCTCGTTTTCTCGCCTGGGAGGGATATAGAATGTCCGCAGCTCTTCTACACTGTAGATATTAAGTGCGTCCAGTTCTTTATGATGTTTAGGCGGCACCATGGCGACTTGCAGACTTTGCTCTTCGTCAGCGGAAGCTTGTATTGAAGGTCGAGCAGAGAATACGACATGGACCTCATCCTCCGAATCACTACCAAAGACCAATGTAGGAGTGGACGGTCCTGGCTTGTTATGTTGGGGTGGACCCGAATAAACGATCTCCTCTTCCTCCTCGGTATCACTGCCGAAGACAGGGATGGTGGCGTTAGTTTTATTTTCCGGCTTGTGACACTTCTCCGTATCTTCGAAATCCGGCAAGAAGTATTTGGCATCTTCGTATTTGCGGACCTCGTTCACAGAGAACGGGTTCAGTTCTCCCGTCACGGTATACTCGAAACCATCCTTAAAATACTTCATACATTGATGTTGCGTAGAAGGGATGATGTTGTACTCGTGTAACCATGGTCGGCCGAGCAAAGCGTTGTAGCATGTCTTGGCGTCTATGACGTGGAACTTAATGTCCGTGACGAGTAGCCCGAAGCGTAGCGTCAGTATCACAGATCCAAGAGTCTTTGACGATTGGGAGTCGAACCCGGAGATGGTGATCTTGTCCCGAGCGAGGTGCTGGACGCTCATGCAGATTTCCTTCAACACCCGCACGTTGAGTAGGTTAACAGACGACCCGTTATCGATCAGGATTTTGCCTATCCTTATATCATGGCAGTATCCCGAGACATAGAGAGGGCGATTGTGTTCGCACGTCCCAAGTAGAAGGTCTTCATCACCAAAAGTAACATCAGCCGTGTGCACTTCCTCTAATTCATCCTTCATCTTTTCCTCGGCCAGGCATGCTTGGAATTGTTCCGGGTCTTGGAGCGCCTTAATCAACGAATCTCTCGCCTCTTTTGATAGCAAAAGGGCGTCAAGAATGCTGAGCTGTGAGGGCAGCTTCCTCAGATGCGCCAAAACGTTGCAGTCTACCTTATTTCTCTTCGGCGGGTTCTTGGCGTTTAACTCTTCCGCCGCTTGGTCATCTAAGATGATATCTTCAGAGACCTTTTCTTTCCCTTTATCTTTTCTGTTCAAGGGTCCGAGGTTCTTTTCAGGCAGCGTCCGATTCCGCAGCCGGATATTTTCGCAGACCTTCGGTTCTTCTTCTTTTCCTGAAGCGGACTCTTTAAAGAGAAGGGCAAGTTCTAGCTCTTCATCAGAATCACTCCCGAATGTAGGCACTTGTGATCCAACGGTGTTAACCATGCGACAATCGCCAGCAGTTCTTTTAAGCCCTTCGGTCGTATTTCTCTGCTCCCGACGGGTTTTACATTTTTCCCGCTTAAAGCGTTGTCGATGAGCAACGTATCCTTGCCACCATCTATCGAAAGCTTTGCACTCTTGAGTGGGGTGCGAAATCCTCTGATGATATAAGCAATACGAGGGGTGCGTTTCCACTTCACCGGCGATGTTTCCTTCAGAGGATGGTAGCTTCATGCCCATTGATATAGCTTTAGCGAACTTTTTCCTCATCTTGAGTTGGCTTTTGTCGGTAGCGGAGGTATTTTGCTCCAGCGGGATCGTCTCAGCTCCTTCATCAAGTCGCTGGCGCTTGGCCCTTTCAAATATAGCCGTCTCGTGCTCCCGATCAGCTTTACTTTTCAACCGAGCTTCATTAAAAAGTGCATCAATTACTTCATCTGATGGCCCCAGAACTTTTGGTTCAGGATCTGCCCCCAGCTTTTCGGTGCAAGGAATCTCCTCATCATTCGTGATCGAATGGGAAATCATATGACAGCTCGCCACATATTCCTCGGATTCATCTGATGAACTTTCTCCCTCATCCTCTTCTTGAAAGACATGGCTGAGGAACTCTTGGAATGTAATGGGGGTTCGTGCCCTCTGATTGTATTCTTCCAGCGCGTCAATTTGCTTTTGTAAGTCCGTGCGCTTGTCGCCAGGCTTCACGGGCTTCTTAGATTTCTTCTTCTTCTTTTTCGAAGATTTTGACGGCTGGTTATTAGTGTTTGGGCCACTTCCACCAATCTTTTGAATCGGACGAGGTTTTAGCATTCCCTCCATAATTTGTGGCTCCAATGGGTTCTTCCACTTGACCGCTGGACATGTCTGAAAATCGTTTAGCATCCTCTTTGTCTTGGCTGATAATACGACCTCCCAAGGAGCTTCTTCAATGACGGAGCATGTTGCCCCCGACGTATTCGTCCCCTTAGAGGTGTCGGGCTGCGGGGGATTCACCTTCCATTTGTCAGATAACGCGAACTTGCCCTGTCGGTATTGGTTTTCAAGCCAATTCTTGAAAACGTAGCAATCTTCGATCGGGTGGCCTAGTACTCGATGATAAGGACAGTAGTTGGGCTCGTTGACGTCACTTGGTTGCAGCGGACGTTTTGGATCCGGCAGATTTATGAGTCTGTTGCGCAACGCCAGCTCGAATAACCTCCTCGTTTTATCGCGGGGGAAGGAATAAGGACGTCCCATCCTATCCTCAAGGGGTACGTACGGGCGCGTATTGTTTGGACGAGCAACCGGCTTCGAGTCGTTCGGTTGTTGTTGAGCATTAGCGACAACGATCGCTTTTCCCTTTCCTTTGTCATTTCGGGAGTCCGGCTTTGGGAGAGGGGGTTTATGGCCCATCTGGTCCATCTGCGCTAGTTTGTCAATCAAAGCCTGGAAGGTAGTCGGCTTGAAGAACATCATAAACTGTGAGATGGTTGCTTGTGGATCAAGGGTTCCAACAAACATTCCCACCGCAGGGGCTTCTTCTATGCGCTGCTCACACTTCGACCATAGATTACGCCACCGTATAGCGTACTGAACCCATGTCTCGCCGGGTTTTACCCTAGCGTTAATCAGTGCCGTCATCGGGGTACGTTCACTGGCACTTGCAAAGCGTTGGGTAAACAGTAGCTCCATTTCCGCGAAGGTTTTAATAAAATCATTAGGGAGTTCAGAGTACCACTCGAACGCCGTATCTGATAGACTTCCAACGAACTGGCGGAGCAAAAGCTTGTCATCGCCGCCGGTGTTACCGCAAAGCGCCCTGAACTGGGCAACATGCTGATGGGGATTTTCGGTCCTCTTGTAGACATGGAACTTGGGAATTGTGTAACCCGGCGGGTACTTGATTTGGTCATACCAGCCTGGATATGGCCGCCCCGTTTTTACGACGTGGCCGGCTGCTTCGGCCGCATGATGAACCCTTATTTGCTGGGCTATGTATTCGTCCAGATCAGTTTTAGAGATTGTATCCTCTTTAGCCGTTGATAGAATGGGCTGAGGATTCGATGTCTCTCCTCTATCGTCTCCAAGGACGATCGGAGGTTCTTCATTCGGGGGATCTTGTTGTATCATCATCCCTATCATGTCCTGGAAGAGGAGGCCCATACGCTGTATGTTGGCCGCTTGTTCAGCAGCCTCTTTGTCCTTCTTTTCCAATATTCGGCGAAGGAACTCGGCGTCGGTCTCTTCGTCTCGGCGCTCATCTAAGGACGCTTCAGGGTTTTCTTTTGGCTCTGTAAGCACGGCCATAGCATTCATCATCTCCTGGAGCTTTTGTTGCTGCTCCTGAGCCTTGGTCACTGATCGGGTGAGCGGTCGGTGACCCGTAGAAGTGCGGCTTTCCTCCTTTCCAGAAGCCATATAAACCGTATGAACTGTTATGCCCCCTGACTTGGGGCGTTTAGGTTCACCGCTTTTAGACTTTGCCATTGTCACGGGAGCTTTCTCTGGCCTCCTTCTTTTGTGGACCGTTGAAGTGGGCATCTTAGCAATTGTTGCCCCCTGTTGTTTAATGGGGAGGTTTTTGTCTATTTCCACCTTTGCCTTTTTCTGGCGATGAAAGTGGTCCGGGTCAATCACGGAGTCTTGAACTCTACGCCAAACCTTGTATATTTTTGACGACAGCCGTTGAGGGGGCTGTTCCTGCTTTGTCTCTGGAGCTTTGTCCATAGGCGGAGGAGATCTCTTCAATGTAGCGGTTGGAGAGTTCTTCCGTACCCTTCTCAGCAGCTCAAAGCTGTTCCCAGTTGGAACAGTAGCGTTGACTTCCACCACTGGAGCCGGTGGAGTTAGCCCTGAGGGAGAGTTGCCCCCTGCCTTCCTCACTCGTTGCCAATGGCGACGTCGCGCACGACGAGCCATCGGGATTGGTTTGGAATTTGAGATAGTTTCTTTTTGCCCCCTGTTTGAATGTGGGGTGACTGCCAATGTCAGCCTATTGAAGACTGACGTCCTTTGACCAATAGGGGCAGGAGTGGGAATCGTCAATCTCGCGAAGACCGATTCTTTGATGGGAGAAACCGCTTTAACGTCTTCCGGGGCAGCGGCCGCTGCCCTCTTTGGGACGGCCACTCTATGGTTCTGATCTAGTCTGGCGAAAACGGAGGCTGTTGGTTTGGTAACGGGCGACCCGTTGACAGGGGCCGTCGTAGCAGTGAGCCGGTCGAAGACCGACCTTTTGCTTACTTCCAGTGCAGGTATTGGTGCAGAGAAGCTTGTAGGTGGGATCATGGTCCCGAAGAACAAGCCGGTGGTGGCTTGGGTCACCTGGTCTACCGGCAGAGCGAGGAAGGAAGCTGCTTGGGGTCCATATGCTACACCTCCTGGTGAGGTAGAGCGTCCGTTGTAGTGGCATTTCGAGCAGTTGGTGCAGTTAGAGGCCATTGAATCTTGAATTCTGCGCCAGGTAAAAGACCAAATCTTAGTAGCTTGAAATCCGAAGACAACCATTTAACAAACCGCGATTGGTTCGCGAAGACGACACACGAAGTGTGGAGTGGAAAGAGGAAGAGGTCCCTGTTTCCTGATTTAAAATCAGGAAAGCTTATGGAAAAAGCTTGAGAAGAGGGTCACGTGCTTACACGTGACCAGCAGTCACGTGTTGGCACGTGACACCCAAAAGTACCGGCAAAGCAAGTTCAGCTTCCTGACTACATCAAAGAAAAAGGGCTTAAGAAAGGGTCACGTGCTCCCACGTGACCAGGGTCACGTGTTGGCACGTGACATTTTAAAGCGGATTCAAAGGCACATCGTTTCCCTGATCAAGTCAAGGAAAAAGAGTCCAGATCAGGGTCACGTGCTCACACGTGACCAGGGGTCACGTGATGGCACGTGACGGTTAAGCAACAACCAGAAGACAGCGCAAAAAGAAAGGAAAAGGCTCATTCCAAAGGGGGTCACGTGCCCACACGTGACCATGGGTCACGTTGTCACACGTGACCGGCTTTCAAAGCCTATTTTGTCAACAGAATTAAATTCTGAAAGAGATTCAAATCTTTCCAAAGGAAAACGACTATCTGGAACCAATCGAATTAAAGATTCAGAGGTGATGAAATATCATCTATCTATGGGAAAATCTCGGGTTTGGAAAGATTTCCCCTTTAAATCTAACCGAAACAACAAAGGAGAATCCCGGGACTTGAAATCCAATGGTGAATAAAATTCACCTAATAATCCAAAGGTCCAAAATGAATGATGGATGCAAATCAAATCTCTCAATGAAGATTCGTCAAAAACTAATTGACTCGGCTGCTTCTCCTATAAATAGGAGCCAAGAGACACAAAAAGAGATATATACGCAGAGGGAAGAAAAAAGAGAGAGAGCCTTGATACTTGGAGGAACTTGGATCTTCTGCAAAAGAAAACCCTAGGTAAGAAAGGGAAGGCTTTTTGAAAGAAAGAGAATTTAATTCTCAACGGAGTTTAACTCTGATATATAAAGCAGAAGAACATATTTCTTCTCTCTTTGATAGAGGATCTGCAAAGTGCACATCTCCCCTTGAAGTTGAGAATTTAATTCTCAATGGGTCGAGATCCTGCCATGCAGATCCAAAACATAGAGAGGGAATGGCAGCACAAGAATTTAATTCTCACAGAACTATAGGAATTTAATTCCTTTAAAATAAAACTAGGGCTTGACCCTGTGTTATGGGAATTTAATTCCTTCAGAACAAAAAGAAACAGGGTTTAACCCTAATTAAGAACCTAGTTCTGTTGGAACAGCGGGGATTTAATTCCCTTGATCATAACTTAAAAGAAAGTGGGAATTTAATTCCTTAAAAGCTTTTATTAGGGTTTAACCCTATTCAGTTCTTCACATATATGAAGAATTTAATTCCTACAAAAAATTCAGAGTCCAACTCTATTCAGAATATAAACCTTCGAAAGGAAGTGGGAATTTAATTCCTCTGAAATTACTGTCAGGGTTTAACCCTACGAGGAACTTGATTCCTGGAAAAGATTAACAGATCCTCTAAAACAACATACATAGAGGCAGGGTCACGTGTCACCACGTGACCCCCCCAAGAGATCTACAGAAAGCCCCTTTGAGGCAGCACCCCATGTGACCCACGTGACCCTCGGCAGAAGCTCTAATACATAGGCATTTGAATGCCCATCACGTGATGGCGCGTGATGCTCTGAAAGATGCGATAATCTCAGCAGAATAGATGAAGGGAGGGCGCTCTCACGTGCTGCCACGTGACCCCTCCTGCCTTAGTGTTTAACACTAAATTGAAACTCCCGAACCCAGTGTTAAAACACTGTTGGGCCTTAGTGTTCAATACTAATCAAAAAGCTTTGTTTGCAGTGTTCAACACTGACTACCTTAGTGTTTAACACTAATCTGAGATCTTCATTGCCAGTGTTCAACACTGATCTGTTTTAGTGTTTAACACTAATTTGAAAAGCCTTGTTGCTGGTGTTTAACACCAATTATCTCTTAGTGTTAAACACTAACTTGTCAACCTCATTCCCAGTGTTCAACACTGACTGCTCTGAGTGTTTAACACTAGGCTTTGGCCCAATTGGCCTAAATGGATAGAGGCAAAGCCTCTCCTGATTGGACTTAGCCCAAGATGGCCATAAGTCCTCAATTTGTGATTAACTGGGCCAATGGACTCATAACATAATTAATTCGTCTTGATCCCAAATTGGGCCAAGGACTATTTAATCCACTCCGGTTCTAGGGTACATCTCTTCACTCCTTTGATAATTGGCATTGTAATCCCTCAATGTCTTCAAAGAGGTGACGGGTCCCGACGACCACACATTGATACGGACTATGGGGTCCTTAAACCCGTGTTTAATGCAAAATTCCTGGTTACGTGGAACGCGGATAATGTCACTCTTTGACCCCGTGGAAAACGTCCAGAGCGGAGCCTGGTCCTCGCAGAGCACGGCAGTGAACCCGTGCGAAGCATCCAGAGCACATACCGGACTGTGGGGTCCTTAAACCCATGGACTACGACGTCCTTAACCTTGACCGAGATGTCTTAAAACTAACAATGGACTGTGGGGTCCTTAAACCCATGGACTACGACGTCCTTAACCTTGACCGAGATGTCTTAAAACTAACAATGGACCGCAATGTCCTTAAACTACCCATGGACCGCAACGTCCTTAAACTACCCATGGACCGCAACGTCCTTAAACTAGAACAATAGAGCCCCGTATGCTCTTTTGTCGGATCTAAACGGTCCCGTTTAAGTTGATCTTAGCCTCAAAGATGGCTAACGTATCCTTAAACCTTCAAACAGACTGGACTATGAATCCCCCCATTAACTCTGGCTCGAGGGTACATCTCTGAACTCCTCTGACATCCGTCGTTGTAATCCTTCAACGTCATCAGAGAGGTGATGGGTCCCGACGGCTATACATACGATGGACCACTATGTCTCTAAACTGGAACAATAGAGCCCAAACGCTCCTTTGTTGGATCTAAACGATCCCGTTAAGTTGATCTTAGTCTCAAAGTGAGACTAACGTATCCTTAACAAACGTTTGCGTTGATCTTAGCCTCAAGTATGGCTGACGTATCCTCAAACTAAACCCCCAAACCCAAATCTAAGATAATACGGATTTGGACTAGTCCACGCCCTACGGGCGACGACATAACTCAGTCTCCGTAAACAATCCACGGGCAACAAAATACAAAACAAACACCCACGACACGAAGTGACCATCTGGAGAAGGAGAAAGTTGTTACCGCAATGCGGTAGCGTAATTAACTGCAGGGGCTTGCGCCTGCAGGGAAGAGCGTCCCTACAATCAAAACCCCCTCAAACGAGGGGGAATCTGACGAAGTCCGCTACATCGGACGCATCCGTCTAAACCTTCGATACATGGTGCCATAAATCAACTTGGAATCTTCGGAGAGGTGGACGGATAGCACCAATTAGCATCTGCCCCGAATCTCAGGCGAGGCATTCCATGTCGCGCCGCCATTCGGAGGGGAACAGTCCCACCGGACGTGCCAGAATCTGTTCCCCTCCGAATGGCAGCCGAGACGTTAGGACGTCTGTGCCTGAGATTCGGGGCAGATGCTATTTGGTTTTATCCGTCTACCTCTCTGAAGATGCCAAGTTGATTTATGGCACCGTGTATCGAAGGTTTAGACGGATGCGGCCGATGTAGTAGACTTTGTCAGATTCCCTCTCGCTAGAGGGGTTTTTGATTGTGGGGACGCTCTTCCCTGCAGGCGCAAGCCCCTGCAGTTAATTACGCTACCGCTTCGCGGTAACAACTTTCTCCTTCTCCAGAATTTCATTTCGTGTCGTGGGTATTTGTTTTGTTTGTGGTTGCCTGTGGATTGTATACGGAGACTGAGTAATGCCGTCGCCCGTAGGACGTGGATTAGTCCAAATCCGTATTTAATTAGATTTGGGTTTGGTGTTTTTAGTTTAAGGATGCATTAGGCGCGTTGCGGCTAAGATCAACTTAAACGTTCGCTAAGGATACGTTAGTCCTGTTTGAGACTAAGATCTACTTAACGTGGTGATCCATTTAATATAGGGCCGTCGGGACTCGTCGCCTCTCTGACATCGTTGAAGGATTACAATGATAGGTGTCAGAGGAGTTCAGAGATGTACCCTTGAACCAAAGTTGATTTGGAGTTTTATAGTCCATTTGAGTGTTCAAGGATACGTTAGCCGCGTTTGGGGCTAAGATCAACTTAAACGGGATCACTTAGATCCGGCAAAAGAGCATTAGGAGGCTCTATTGTTCCAGTTTAGGGACATGGTGGTCCATATTCTAGTTTAAGGACATGGTGGTCCAATGTTAGTTTAAGGACGTTTCGGTCCATTTTCCAGTTTAGGGACGTGGTGGTCCAATATTAGTTTAGGGACGTTTCGATCCATTTTCCAGTTTAGGGACGTGGTGGTCCAATATTAGTTTAAGGACGTTTCGGTCCATTTTCCAGTTTAGGGACGTGGTGGTCCAATATTAGTTTAAGGACGTTTCGGTCCACGAGTTTAAGGACCCCGCAGTCCACATTGATGTGTGGTCGTTGGGACCCGTCACCTCTTTGACGTCGTTGAGGAATTACAACGATGGATGTCAAAGGAGTTCGGAGATGTACCCTCAAACCGGATGTAGATTGATTTAGGAGAGCCAATTTGCTCAGTCAGTTTAATTTAAGGACTTATGGCCATGATTGGGCTAAGTCCAGTTGAAAATGTCCAGCATTTTATTTGCTTTTACATTGCATTTCTTTTTATTCTTATTTAGGCTTTGCCCAGAAAGGATGCAGAGTATCAATTTGTTTTGGGCTCTGCCCTTTTTAGGCCTGCTAGGTCTTTTTGATTTGGGCCTGGCCTTTCAAGTAATGCATTGCATTTGTGCAAAGCATTAGGAATCTTTTAGATTCAAGAACAGAAGTGTAAAGCACTTTTTTAATTTCTTGATCTAAATTTAGATCAAAGAAAAAAAACAAGTTTTTCCTTGTTTCAGAGAACCAAAGGTTCATAGCAAGTGCAAGGCACTATTTTTTTTTTATTTTTTATTTATTTATTTATTTATTGAAGATCACTGATCTTGTTCTTAGATCAATGATCTATTTCTAAGAGAATTTTCTCTTATTTTAAAGGTTTTTACCTTTCTCTTTTTTTTTGTATTCTCAAGGAGTTCTCAAGAGTTCTCTTCTCTCTTCTTTTTTTTTATCCAGATGTCTCTCTCTTTTTCTTTGAAATGAGGTCTGGGGTCCTTTTTATAGTGCTCAAAAATTAGTTAAATTTGTTAAAAAGATCTTTTTCTAAGTGATTTGGGGAATTTTCCCCACCGTTGGATCTTTGATCCAAAGGCCCCTGTTCTACAGAAGAAATCTTCTTGCTTTAACAAGAACAGAAAAAAAAAATCCTTAAATCTTCATTCTGTTTTTGCGCAACTCCCCAGTGCGTGACACGTGTCGCGCAGTGAAGCGCTTGCGCAACTGCGCTTGCGCAACTGCGCAGACACGTGTCGAGCAGTGAAGCGCTTGCGCAACTGCGCAGACACGTGTCGAGCAGCTGTGCACTTGCGCAACAGTGTTTGCGCAACTGCGCGGACACGTGTCGCGCAGCGGTGCGCTTGCGCAGTTGTGCTTGCGCAACTGCGCGGACACGTGGCGCGCAGCGGTGCGCTTGCGCAACTGCGCAGACACGTGGCGCGCTGTGGTGTACTTGCGCAGTTGTGCTTGCGCAACTGCGCTGACACGTGTCGCGCAGCGATGCGCTTGCGCAGTTGTGTTTGCGCAACTGCGCAGACACGTGTCACGCAGCGCAACGCTTGCGCAACTGAGTGTTGCTTATGTTTTTTTTTAAAGAGTCTTGCTCTGATTGGACGTACTGCCTTGGGCGTTGTGCTGCCGTGTCAACTTCTGACACGTGGCGCGTTGCGCGCAGCGCACGGGATCTGAAGCGTTGCTTCAAAATTTGAATTTTTGAAATTCAAACAGAACCTTGCTCTGATTGGGGGAACAAGTAAATCTCAGCAATCCTGGCCAGGGATTTCCAGTTATAGCCAATCGAACACAGCGCAACATCAACTCCCTATATCGGGAGAGACGAATCCCCTCCTATCGCTCATTGCCTCCATGTGATTCGGGACTGTACCCAAAAACCAACATTTTGCACGCCCTCTTGGACGTGGTAAGGTGGAAATCAAAGCACAGTGGGAATCACACAAGACTCTATGACGATCTCGGGTCTACAGACTAACCTGTACCAGTGTCACCAGAGAACTGACTTCTGACGTAAGGTATAATACCATTTGGGAGTTCTCGGCGAGTCCGTCAAGTGTACCCAGTCTCCACTGAGCACCCGTATATCATCTCTGATGTCAAACACCAATGGATATGGGATCATCCATCGCCCATCTGTATGGGTCGAGAAGGTATACGCTAGTCTACTCTGGTATATCGATGCCCCGTCTCGATACACCCACGACTAGGGACCTTGAAGGATGTACTTATGGACTACCATGTCCCCACTAGTATGATCCGCATCATAGTCCAGGTAGTCAAGTACACATCCTAAGGGCTTTACCAACATGTAACAGAGAGACAATCATTGTACACGTTAAGGTAAAGAGCAACCAGATAGCATACTATCATGTCGAGCAAGAAAGTCCTCCCTATATATGTCCAAGCATCCACTACAATATACATCCTATGTATAGCAATGGCCTCTAGGGCATACATATAACTAACATCGCTGCACTGGAATATGGTACCAGGTGCGACTCATCATCCGCCATTGGTTTTTTTTTTTTACCGCGATTGCTCTATCATTTCAGCTTTTCTTATCGCGAAGGTCGTGAATGCTCTATCATTTCAGTTTTTTATTCGCGGTTGCCCCATCATTTCGTCTTTATTTTTATTTTTACTTGCTGATTCTTATTGCGAGTTGCTCTATCATTTCGGCTTTATTTTTATTTTTACTCGCTGATTTTTATTGCAAGTTGCCCCATCATTTCGTCTTTATTTTTATTTTTACTCGCTGATTCTTATTGCGAGTTGCCCTATCATTTTGGCTTTATTTTTATTTTTACTCGCTGATTTTTATTGCGAGTTGCACCATTATTTCGGCTTTTTATTATTATTATTTCTTTTGTTTTATTTACACATTTTTACATTCCCAGTTTAACGACTTAGAGGTCGATTATTCCCAGTTTAATGACGTGGTGGTCGACTGTTTCCAGTTTAACGACGTGGTGGTCATCTTTGCTTATCCTAGCTCCTTAGATTTTGATCTTGGCGGAGCTGTGTTGATGACCGTAGCTCTGTGGCTTGACGATACATCCGAGAACTGTGAGGTTTTTCCAAGCTTGTATTGGTCCTCTGCCCAATCTTTAAAAACACAGCAGTTTTCAATGGCATGACTCACCACCCTATGGTATGGCCAGTATACGGGATTGCCGGGCATATTCATTTCATGTGGCCTCTTCAGAATAGGCAATTGCAGACCGTTGTTCAAGGCTTCCTCGAATATATTGCGGACCTCATCCCTCGTGAAGGAGTACACCTTCTTCTTTCTCTCCATTAGAGTAGGTGCCCTTACTGATGCTGGTCCTTGAGGCCGATCAGTCTTTGGTTCACCCTTTTCAGATAATGGCATATGTCTGAGAGGATTAGGTTCCTGAAAAGCTTCGGTCTCCATTTATATGAAATCGGCGGTCCTAGCTTAATTGTTTGCTAACACGCCTTTAGACAGTTCTATCTCTCCCGTCTTGTATTGCTTTTCGACCCAATCTTTGAAGACGAAACAGTCCTCAATGGCATGACCTATCACTCTGTGATAGGGGCAGTATTTGGGGTCGTTGGTCATATTCGCTTCCTGCGGTCTTTTTGACTCTGGCAGTTGTAGACCGTTTCTTAGGGCGTCCCTGAATATCTTATGGACTTTGTCCCTTTTGAAGGAATAGACTTTTTCCAGCTTCTCTTTCAGAGGCGATTCCCCTTCGGTGTATGCATCGGAGGGACTGGAGGCTAATCGCGGCCGTTTTTCGTGAAGGCGCTTCGCTCTTAGGTTGAAGGGGGTATCAGTTGGCTGCCTCCGGGTATCAATCCCTGGCTCATGAACCAAAATTTGATTCTGCTGTAATTGCAATCGGGCGACTTGGGTCGCGATATCTGCCGCGACGTTTGCCAATTCGTCGACCTTAGACTGTACTTTAGCTAACTTCTCATCCCTGTCCTGAAGCTGCCTCTGAAGCCATCGGAATAATGCTTGTTCTGTAGTTCCGGTTATGACAATCGGGTCATCCTTATTGCCTGAGCACAATTCCACAGGAACTCTGGGCTCTTTTGGCTTATCGGCCTGAGCGAGCTCTTCATCATTTAGGCCGAGTGGACGTTGGGCAGCGTCCGCCATATCATCACCATGGCTGTGAAGTATGGGAGGGTTTGTTTCTTCATGTCCGACCATGTAGACAGTGTGGACCACATACCCAGCCATCTCTTTATCTTTGGCGGCTGATTTCGCGAAGCGGACCGGGCTTTGGAAATTCATAAATTTTAATATGGCCAGAGCCCTAACCCTTTTGTTGGCTTTGTATCTGAGCCGCTTCTGCTTCAGCTTCTCTGCCTTGAGCGCTTGGCAGGCTTCTGCTCTTCGGAAAGCCGCCGTAGGCTGAGTGATGGGGGGGTTGAGAAGACACCCAATCGAGCTGTTGTCAGAGGCGCCGCTGGAGCTTGCCCGAGATGTCTTGTTGCTTTGTTGGTGTTGATGGCCTTGCCCCCAGCTGGGGCCAAGGAAAGTCGTTCAAACACCGACTTGCATTTGTGTTGGGGCGCCCTCGCGACCATGACATTCGGCCTTTTCCCCTTTGCGACCGGTTTGTCTGTTACTGGAGCTTGAGGAGCTGGAACGGCGTTAGATGACACGAACATAATAGAGCCAAATGGTAGCGGCTCCTCCTCCCATTGTCGCCCGAGACTGGCCGGAAGGACCGTCCTGGAGTCCATCTTCATCGTGTAGGAGATGGGAGCTGAGTTCATCTTCGGAGACATTGTTGAAAGGTGATTGCTTGAAAATCTGCATGAAAGAGCATTATTTTAGTAGAAACATAGATATGTATATTGATTGAGTTCGTATGAACATTTAACCAGAAATATGGGAGGAGAGATTGGTCCCACAAGGCGTGCCAGAATCTGTAGGGTGTTTTTCATCACCCCATTGAGATGGGAATACTGCGCGCTTGTCAGGCGCATTACAGATTTCCCCTGCCTAGGGCAGGCTGGGGTTTATTGATTGTGGGGATCCGAATCTCCGGCAGCCGCGGACTAAGCTGCCGTTAATTACCCCTCGCCTTTGGAGCAAGAGAACCTCTGATTAACGGGTCAAACAGGTCATGCGAACTCAATGTGCAGTGTGCGTGGGTTGTGTTTTAAAAGGGGTTTTGGATATATCGGGGGCCCCGCAGAGTTTTTACGGGGTCCCGCTACCCGGATAGCGGGCTGGGGGTCAAGGGGGCTAGCAGCCCCCTTGCGGGGTGCGAGGCAGCGCCCCGTTAGAAATTTTTTCTAACGGGGGAAGTGTTTTTAGTGTGGAGTATGTGTGTGTGTGTATGTATATATACAAATATACATATATATAAAAAGGGGAAAAGCGCCCAAAGGATGCATGGGACCAGCGCCTCACGTGCCTAGCATGCGAGCGCTGGGCGCTTGAGCGCTGTGCGCTTAAGTGCTAGCGCACCACGTTTCCGACACGTGGGCGCTGTGCGCTTGAGCGCTGTGCGCTTAGGCGCTGTGCGCGTAAGCGCTAGCGCACCACGTGTCCGACACGTGGGCACTGTGCGCTTAGGCGCTGTGCGCGTAAGCGCTAGCGCACCACGTGTTCGACACGTGGGGACTGTGCGCTTAGGCGCTGTGCGCTTAAGCGCTAGCGCACCACGTGTCTAACACGTGGGTGCTTGATTAGTAGAGATTTTACGATCAAAAATATTAATACCGCAATCAGAAACGGCGTCGCTTCGCAGCTAGCCGGTGAGTACGGGTCGATCCACAGAGACGGGTAAATTTCTTTAAAGTGTTTTAACGAGTTGATTCTATTTGTAGTTTTGGTTGGTTTATAAAAATCTAAAGACTGGATCTAATTAATCTAATTAAGAATCTTGCTAGGGTTAGGATTAGGGGAAGTTTTGGAAATTAATCTTTTTTTCCTCACCGCTTTCAATACCTTCTTTTTTTTTAGATCTATTAGGTGTTAAGTTAATTATCAATAAAGTGGATACAAATCTTTTGGGAAGATGTTTCTTCCTCTAGATTTGTACCCTACCTTTGTTGATAATTATCCTAACCCTCACGGAAAACGCGCGGAACCGGCCCTTTATACTACGGTTCATCGTTACCTCGAAGGGTAGGATGCCGCAGGGAGCGGTTGTGCTCGTATGCGTGAAGTTCTAATTCATTAGGTGAAGGTGGCATTGAAAGGGGCGAGAGATTTCATCTCTCAACCCTTTTCCTAAGGCTAACCCTAACAAGCGAGGAGACTACTCGCTCATTAGGGGATGAGAAGACATTATAATTAAAAGAAATAAAAGACTTACTAGGTTGACGGCTCCCTTCAAACAAGAAGAACAGATCTGAAATTTACTCCCAGAAATTCTGAATTTTATTGATTGAAAAGAGGCATACAATTTTTAGATCTAAAATTACAATTTATAGGAAAATAAGAAACCTAGGGTTACAGGCTCTCGCACATGCGCAATTACTGATTTGCCCACTTAAAATCACAACACCCACAACAGCGCACCGTCACAGAAAAACTGCGCCGACACGCGCACTAGATGGCCGCGGAACCGCGGCTAAAGGCAGGGTTTGGCCGCGGTTCCGCGGCCAATAAAGGGAGTTGAGCCCTGTGGTTTTTGGGCTTGGTTCATTGGCTCTTTGGGCTTCTGTTTCTTCACTTAGTTTCTTTTTTGGGCTTCTGTTTCTCTTCCAGATATTTCAGTGAACACTTGTAGCGATCTTTTAACCGTTCACATGACATTTTGGACCTTGTACTGTTCTTTGTCTCGGCTTGAGTAAGATCCGTCTAATTGCTGGTCAAAAGTCCCTTTTCAGTTGTTTTGTGTCTTTTTCACTGTATTTGCTCCAGAAACCTGTATCCTGTAATATGCGACAAACGTGCGTCAAGAGTACCTGTTTATTTATAAAAAGGGTAAGAATAGGGGAATGATAAATGCAATATTATGGTCTGAACAAATACCCCCAAACTTACCTTTTGCTCGTCCTCGAGCAAACTTATTTTTTTATTCACTACAAAAAACCTACCCGCACTTTCGCAGGGAAACGCGATTGCACTGAGCTCGTGCAACAAGCCGTTAAACCTCTAGGTGTCCCTAGTAGGAGGAGTGTTGTCTCCTGAGGGTTTTCAGCGGATTACACCCACAAAATCCTATCAATTCTGCCCATTGACTTTTGTTCTTCAATTAGGTCTTCTAATAAGGAATTCTATTATCTTATACTTGTAAATCATCCACCCATATTCTTCACGCTTCCTCATTATTTAACTTAAGATTATATATGTTATGTAGACCTACTTAGCTTTCGGCATCTCTTAAGTCTTCCTTCTAGGGTTTCATCTCCACTTAGGAATTTCTATCAACTCTATTAAAGATACAAGTTCTATCTTTTGTTCCTTTCTCTTATCTAAATTCCAATCACATACCCCTACGTGTGTGTATAGATCACCCCTACACTTGGAAATTCAATTCAAGCAATCATCCCCTTGTCTATTGTCCAAAGTACTAATTAGTTGGTGAATTTAAATGAAATTTGCTTACACATCCTTCATGCGACCGTTAATACTTCTTGAGGTACCAACGACCGATTACAAAATGCGTTTGCACTTTAAAGCATACTTCCTAGTCCTTGCAACACCCTAAGGCTTTAGCAGTGACTCCCAAACCAGTTGGTCTAAGGCACTAGGTGATGAAGCACCCTCGCTAAATATTTTTCTATTTTTGCAGCCTTAAGTAATCACAAAAACCAGTGTCCATTTTTTTTTATTCACACTTTTTCATACTAAAGACTTTAGACAAGAGCCTTTCAAGGTCTCTTCTACTATTCCAAGTTTCAAGGTGCGTGATTGTGCAATTTGTAGGGTATACGTTTTCAGAATCTAGACTTAAGCTAGGAACTATTTTTCAAACTTATACTCTAATAAGAACATCAATACTCTTCCCTCATTTTGACTTAGCCCAAGGAGTGAACCCAAAATTTGCCTATTTCTAAATAAACTACAAAAACATATACTCTCTACCGTTAAACTTTAAGGAAGGTTATTTTTAGGGTTTTTAATTCACTAAGTCTAAGATGTAGTTTTTCCTAGCTAGTTAACCTATTTGTCAAACTCTAGTCAATTAGCCAAAATTGAATACATTTTTATAATTTTTCAAATTTTTCAAATTTTTATGGGTTTTCAAATAAGTATGCAAATGAATGCGAAGGAAGAAGACTACCGAGCATACCCCCAAACTTGAACTTGACAGTGTCCTCACTGTCATGCTAAACCAAGAGGGTCAAAATACCGATACTCCCCTGTTTATTTATTTATAAATTTTTTATTATTAAGAAAAACAAAAATATATACAAAAAGACCCTCCCCCAAACTTCAATTAAACTATGTTAGACAATACTGCCCAACTTTGCATCGGCCAAAAGTCAGCACCAACCATTTGAAAAATTTATCAGTAAAGAATATTGGTGGGTGAAAAAATAAGTTGTGGTGGTCCGCAAAGAATTGGGGAAGATGGAAGTAGTGGTATGGGAGGTATGAAAGTAAATATACAGGTGATGGTGATGCATCGATACGAGAATGTAAATGATCAGCAATCAGTGGAGTGTTGGCATTCTCGTACCTAATTAAAAGAAATGGGGGTATTTCAACTTCTAAGGGAGGAAGTTGGCTCACCACAATACCCCCAAGATGTTCCTATGGGTCCTCTATTGACATGGCATCATCCATCACATGTTTATGATATTCACTTATGAGGGAACTGATCTCCTCGATGTCCGCCCTAGTCCAATTGGAAATTTGCCGCCTATCTTGTAAGACTTTTAAAATAGCGTTCTCTTGCTCGAAGGCTAGAGAGGCTGATATGATAATGGGAAAAGTCTCATTCTCACTTATATGAGCATATTTAAGTTGAGGCGGTAAGGACATGAGTTCGAATTTCTGAGGCGAAAGATTCATTGCGGAATCCACCTCGAACTCAAAGGACTCTAACACAGGTTCGAAATCACTGCAAACAACCGATTCGGATGGTTCGACTGACTCATCCAAAAATTCAAACGACTCATATTCGGGCTGTGAGTCATCATCATCCAAAAAAGTGAAACATTCATAATCAACATCGGTTGTGTCAACGGTGGTAGGCTCAAGGAGGGACGCACTAGTGGCGTCAGAACTGTTTTCATCAAATAGAAATCTTTCAAGCTCGCAGTCCTCCTGCGTGATTTCGTGAATAGAGCAAACTTCTCGTGTACTAGCTTTAGGCACGGGGGGCAGACTTCCCATCTTATAGATATTGAACTCACTAGACCTCTTTCCGAAGGATAGAGTCATGGAGCCATTGCGACAATTTATTACAGCATTGGAAGTGGCCAAAAATGGTCGACCAAGAATCACCGGAATTTGGTTTCTTGGGTTAGCAACAGGTTGTGTATCCATAACGATAAAATCAACGGGGAATATGAATTCCCCGACTTTGATCAACACATCCTCTAGTTGACCCCTTGGATAGGTGATTGATCGATCAGCCATTTGGAGAGTGCAACGAGTGGGTTTCAACTCTCCAACCCCTAATTGTTCGTACACGGAGTAAGGAATCAGGTTAACACTAGACCCAAGATCTAAAAGTGCACGATTAATTTGCTTATCCCCAATCGTGATTGAAATAGTAGGACAGCCGGGGTCCTTTCGTTTTTGGGGTAAGGTTTGATGGTGGTTAATAGCATTGCTCACTGCACTAGCCACTAGCACTTTCTTGGGTACTTGAGATGCCTTTCTCTTCGAGGTGCACAAGCCCTTTAAGATTTTCGCGTATGAAGGGACTTGTTGGATAGCATCCAAGAGAGGTATATTTATGCTAACCTGCTTAAAGATCTCCACAATCTTCTCCACTTGTGCATTTGGTTTATTAGGACTCAACCTGTTTGGAAATGGTGCATTTTGAAAATTTGTTGAGTCACAAGTCTGTGGAGTAGAATGTGGAATAGGAACGGATCCCAGTGTGGATGTGTTCGTGTTGTTAGAAATGGGTCCGTTCGAGTCAGAAGAAGTAGAGCCGTGTGAAGGGTGGAGAATAGGCTCTAAAGAAAAAGGTGAAGAAGGAAGTGAAGAAAATGAAGAAGGGGAAGAAGAACCGCCGGCGGGGATGTCATCACTAGTTTCCACATTATTTTGCAACTCTCTTCCGGATCTCAACGTGGTCACCGCATTTACATTGTGATTGTGATATGCGTTTTGTGGGTGACCGGGATTGGGCAATGGTTGAGATGGAAGCTTTCCCTTTTCTCTCTCGCTCAACGCAGCAGTTAATTGTGCAATTTGTGCCTCAATAGATTTGATACTTTGATCGTGTGAGGCATTGTTATTCATTAAAGATTGCACATAACTTTCAAATCTTGCTGCGGATTCTGTTGTTTGCTTGAGAAATGCTTCAAGACTTTTCTCGAGCGAGCTAACCTTATCATCATTAGGTTGAACCAAATTGTTCGTTTGATTTGTATAAGGTTGTTGTTGGAAAGGTTGTTGTATTTGAGTTTGTAAGGGTGCTTGTTGTTGTTGTGGAGGAGCTCTTTGAAAATTGTTATTCCCTTGGAACTGTTGATTTGGGTGACTCCTCCACCCCTGATTGTATGCCGAAGAGTACTGATCATTTCTTTGTCTTTGCTGGAATGCAGCATTGACTTGATCCTGCCCTTGAATAGGTGCATTATAAGGGCACTCTTCGGTGAGATGTGATGGATTAGAACAACAAGCACAAACAGTTCGTGTGGGTAGAGTAGGGGCAGGAGAAGACGATGAGATTTTTGTCTCAATGGCTTCTAGCTTTTTCATAAGTGAGGCCATCTCGGCCTTCATAGCGATCGACATATCTATTTGATGTATGCCTGCCCTAGATTGACCAACTGAAGAAGATGATGTGGTCTTGGTACTCTCCCACTGAATTGTTTGCTCACTTAGGTCCTCAAGAAACTGCCAAGCTTCGTCGCTAGACTTGGAGAGAAAATGACCTTGACATATTGTTTCTAGCAACTGCTTCGTTGCCGCATTCAATCCCTCGTATAATGTTTGGCAAAGTTGCCAATTTTCTATCCCATGATGAGGGCATTGAACAAGTAGGTCTTTAAATCTCTCGAAGCATTTCCAGAATGGTTCGGACGGAAGCTGTGAAAATTGTATAATCTCATTTCTGATTCTAGCAGTTTTGTGGTGAGGATAGAACTTTTTCAGAAAAGCTCTCACAAACTCGTCCCAATTTCTAATGGAGTGTGATGCGGTGCTGTATAGCCACTTCTCGGCTAGGTCACATAAGGTGAAAGGAATGACCCTTAGCCTTATTGCGTCATCACTTAATTGGGTTGTCTTCATCATGCTGCAAACGTTTTGGAATTTATTAATGAAAATATATGCATCTTCGGATTCCAATCCATGAAACTTAGGCAGCATATTGATGAATTGTGGTTTTATTTCAAAGTTGTCCCCATTTGCCGGTGGGGGTGAAAGACATGTAGGTAAAGAAGTGCGAACGGGGTAGAAGAGATCCTGGAGCGCAACTCGTGCGGGCGCTACAACAGGCGGTAGATTCGGGTTATTCGCACCTAGCGGAGGTGGAATCATTCCCGTCGGCAAGGTATAGTTGGGGTCGTGTCCCGACATACCTTCGAAAGAAGAATTTGAATGTGGAGGTAAGGAAGTGGACGGAAGATCGACGAAGGGTTCGTCGAAGGGTTCGTTGGTCGGCACCAACGAAACACGGACTAATCGGGCGTTAGTGTCCCTAGTCCAAAATGACATACACTAAAGGGTAGTGCAGTCAGAAAAAAAAGAAAAACAGAATGTGGGGGTAAGATAACGTCAGTGAGAAGAAGTGGTGGAAGTGAGTTTCAAATTTCTTCGCGACAAGTTGCAAGTTTGAAAAGATTTTTCTTTATTATTATTTCTTTTTTATTTATGTGTGAGTTTTTGCAAGGAGGTTTTTTTTAAAAAAAAAAAAAAAAAACGGACTCTTGACACAAAAAGTATCAACCACACATGCACAATCAGGCCTAGATCTAGGGTCGCCTAGGTCTACTAGACAGCTCCTAACTAGGGCTAGAAATAGACCTCGAACCGCCTCTTCACGGACAAGTACGGCCAGGTAAGTGGGAAGGAACCACCACTACAGTGGGCCTAATTAAAAACCACTAGCCTAGACACCGCAATGTCGGTTAGGATAAACGGCCGATGCCTACCCTAGTCCTTTTCCTATTGAGCTCGCTGTCCTTAGGTCTGAGTCTAATCTTTTTTTTAATTAAAGGTGGTCGATGCAAAATGCTTATGTGTTTTCTGGGGTCCTGGGAAGGGTGATGAAATCCCCACCCAATCTGGATTTGGTCAAATAGCCCCTTAGAGTCCGGTTAAATTATGCAAAACAAATAAAAATTCACTTGCAATCAGAAAATTTTTTTTTTAGCGCGGCGCAAAGAAACCTGCAGAAATCTGTTATTTAGAAGGGGGGAAAAAGATTTTTACGCAAAGAAATCCTGCAGAAAGATTTTTACAGAGAGATATATGGGAGATTGCAGAGGGGAGAGAGAAAAATCAAACCAGCAAAATTTCGTATGCTGACGTGGCCAGGCGAGCGCGGAAGCGCGGCAGGAACCCCCTATATGCGGCGGAAGGGCGGTCAGGGAGTGGGTTCAGCCGCTGGAAAAAATTGTGTTTCTCTGTAATGATGGTTCCTCTCTTCTCTTATATGCAACTTTCTGATTTGCGCTCTGTAAAATTTCAGATCTTCGCTGTTCCTGCAAGACTCAAAAATAAACCCTTCAAACAGATCAAAATTCGATTATTTTTTATATTTTTTATATTTTCAGATTTTTATAATTTTTAAAATTTATATCAACCCGAAAATTCACAAAAAAGAAAGATTACGCCGTCCCCGGCAACGGCGCCATTTGATTAGTAGAGATTTTACGATCAAAAATATTAATACCGCAATCAGAAACGGCGTCGCTTCGCAGCTAGCCGGTGAGTACGGGTCGATCCACAGAGACGGGTAAATTTCTTTAAAGTGTTTTAACGAGTTGATTCTATTTGTAGTTTTGGTTGGTTTATAAAAATCTAAAGACTGGATCTAATTAATCTAATTAAGAATCTTGCTAGGGTTAGGATTAGGGGAAGTTTTGGAAATTAATCTTTTTTTCCTCACCGCTTTCAATACCTTCTTTTTTTTTAGATCTATTAGGTGTTAAGTTAATTATCAATAAAGTGGATACAAATCTTTTGGGAAGATGTTTCTTCCTCTAGATTTGTACCCTACCTTTGTTGATAATTATCCTAACCCTCACGGAAAACGCGCGGAACCGGCCCTTTATACTACGGTTCATCGTTACCTCGAAGGGTAGGATGCCGCAGGGAGCGGTTGTGCTCGTATGCGTGAAGTTCTAATTCATTAGGTGAAGGTGGCATTGAAAGGGGCGAGAGATTTCATCTCTCAACCCTTTTCCTAAGGCTAACCCTAACAAGCGAGGAGACTACTCGCTCATTAGGGGATGAGAAGACATTATAATTAAAAGAAATAAAAGACTTACTAGGTTGACGGCTCCCTTCAAACAAGAAGAACAGATCTGAAATTTACTCCCAGAAATTCTGAATTTTATTGATTGAAAAGAGGCATACAATTTTTAGATCTAAAATTACAATTTATAGGAAAATAAGAAACCTAGGGTTACAGGCTCTCGCACATGCGCAATTACTGATTTGCCCACTTAAAATCACAACACCCACAACAGCGCACCGTCACAGAAAAACTGCGCCGACACGCGCACTAGATGGCCGCGGAACCGCGGCTAAAGGCAGGGTTTGGCCGCGGTTCCGCGGCCAATAAAGGGAGTTGAGCCCTGTGGTTTTTGGGCTTGGTTCATTGGCTCTTTGGGCTTCTGTTTCTTCACTTAGTTTCTTTTTTGGGCTTCTGTTTCTCTTCCAGATATTTCAGTGAACACTTGTAGCGATCTTTTAACCGTTCACATGACATTTTGGACCTTGTACTGTTCTTTGTCTCGGCTTGAGTAAGATCCGTCTAATTGCTGGTCAAAAGTCCCTTTTCAGTTGTTTTGTGTCTTTTTCACTGTATTTGCTCCAGAAACCTGTATCCTGTAATATGCGACAAACGTGCGTCAAGAGTACCTGTTTATTTATAAAAAGGGTAAGAATAGGGGAATGATAAATGCAATATTATGGTCTGAACAGTGCTGGGCGCTTGAGCGCTAGGCGCTTAAGTGCTAGCGCACCACGTGCCCGGCACGTGGGCGCTGGGCGCTTGAGCGCTTGGGGCGCTGGGCGCTCGGGAGCCGATGAGGAAAATGGGCTTTTAGTCCCAGAAATAGGATTTTAAAATCCCCAAAGAGAATTTAGAGTGGAGTTAAACTTCTAAGATGTTTTGGAGTTGATGAAAGGGGTTCTTCTTTGGAGCCCTGGATCTTCCCCAAAATGGGGTTTTCGGAGATGGGCATCCTTCTTCCTCCTCTGTTGGCCGGATCTTGAAGATCAAGAGATGTGAGATTTTAAAAATCTCTTCTTTTTGAGATTTGATTGGAGATCTGAGCTCCCCTTTGTGGGTTTTATGGTAAAAAACTATTTAGTTTTGGAAAAGGAAGAGTAAAACTCTTGATTTAATTCAAAAGAAAGAAGAAGGTTTAGAACCTTCAGAAATGGGAAAGAGGCACAAACCTTAGTTTTTGGAGGAATGAAAAAGTCTATGCTTTATTCATCATCACGTTGCCTTATATATGCTTACATATTTACACACAGCCCCTTGGGCTTTACAAAATGGCATTTTGCCCATCTCTTATCTCATGTGCTATTTCCTTTTGCACATAAGCTATGGACTTACAAAAATTTGGCTTTATGCCCATTTTGTTTACATTCATGCATAAAAAATTACATAAAAATTATTCATTACATGATTTCATTTTGGCATGGAGGACGGCCGGCAGCTTCATGTTCGGACTCGACCTGGGCATGAGCCCACTTGGCTTAGGGTTGACTTTGACTTGGTCAACCGGGGTGCAATTTTTGACTTCAACAATCTCGCCTGCCACCTCCTCACCCGGACTCGGTTCTGCAGGGTATGATATATGAGAATCTGAAGATTAAACACTAATAAAAGGACCCAGTGTTACGTTACCTTGGGTTGACTTTTCAATTGCTTCCCGAGCCGCGCGTGCCGCCTATCTAT
Organism: Agapanthus africanus; assembly: GCA_030015575.1. NCBI lineage: Eukaryota > Viridiplantae > Streptophyta > Magnoliopsida > Asparagales > Amaryllidaceae > Agapanthus > Agapanthus africanus. The sequence continues at coordinate 58,068,622 of CM057342.1, read as the reverse complement.
GAGTGGTAGACAGGGTGACCAGAGCACCCTCTGAAGAAGCAGGAACAGGGGAAGCATCACTTGAGCCTGCACCTACAGCCAAGGTGGCGTTACGTTCCTTTGCTGCACGCCTCCTGCGCTTTTTTTCTGCCTGGGCCGTAAGAACCTATCTTCTTAAGACCCCTGATAAAAAGACATCATCGTCCGAGCCAGGAGCTACCTCTGGAGCTGTTATGGCGTCCGTCATCCGATGCTTAAGTAAAGCCTCTTTTGGCGATACTAGGGAAGCTGGGACTTCGGCAGCCAGCTTTAGGAGCGTTGCCGCGTCACCACTCGCTATTGGCGCTGCACTTGGGATAACCTAAGTCAAGGTAGTCCCTGCAATAAGATGGAAAAGAAGAGTTAGTTTACCCATAAAAACGGGAATGGAGGCACAGTGAGCCAAAATGTACCAATGCCCAAGAAAGCACGTAGCCTTTCCTCCTCTTCAAAAGTCTTGAGAGAAGCCGCTAGAGCTTCTTCAGTGGAGATACCTGTTAAAGAAAAAGTGTCAATCAAGGCATGATAATAAAAACGTAACAGTGGAAAGATATGACTGAGGTCTACCTGACTGTGCAAGGGTGACCAGTCCTGCTTTGTGGCTAGCTAATCGCTTGGAAGCTGCAATAGCAGCCTCTAGATCAGTATCATCCGGCGCCATGAATAAGCCTTCATTGGTCCCGTATTCACTTATGCCCTCACTGTATGGAGCATGAGGCTCCTGGCCAAATGCAACGTCTGCAGAGAGTATTGACTTCTTTCTCTTCTGCGAGCGAGTGCCGGTAGCCGCTAGCACAAGTTTACGCTTGGTGGGCGCCTTTGGGCAACGAGTCCCAATTTCCGTACCCACACCCGACTTGGGAGATGCGGCAGCTACTTCTTTTTCAGGCACACTGGGTAGGGGCAGCTCATGTATAGCACGTGGAACCGCAGCCATAGCAGTTTCTCTCAAGGGAGGACGGATAATGGTTCGTCGCTTCAGAGGAACATTTGGATTACAAGCCAGGGCTGCACCCTTGCGATCAAGTAAAAGTCGCTTCTCCTCCTTGATAACAGCACCCATCGCGTGTTGATACCATATCACGTATACGTTCAGGGCTTTCGGAACACAACTCGGCTCACTAATGAAGAAATTGGACCCTGTGTTTAGGCGCATGAAGTAGAGCAACGCGCTCTGGATACCCTCTTCAGTAGCAGCCGGTTCTGCCAAGAATACCTCGAGCGGGACGCCCTGATTGTAACTTGATTGTTGGGCAAAGCGGTGGGGGTTATATATCATGAACAAATCCGAGTCGTTCTGCTTGAACACCAAGTATCCTGGCCTGATCGAGTACAAATGGAGAATCTCTCGAGCTTTCAAGGTAGAAGCTCCGTCCTTAAAGGTGTCCCGCGGCGACTGCACCGTCTTAGCGGATTCCTTACCTATGGTTATGACCTTATCAGCAAAGGTCATGCCATCCCCGACTATACGTAGGCGAAGAATCACACCCCGAGCATCTCGCTGACTTTGCTCCACAGTGAAAGCATCGACCAACCGCATGATCCGTGGAAAATTACAAGTTTCATAAAAATGGGGCCGCTTGTGCATTCCAAAAGCACCAAGCACATGCAGCTCGAGCCATGAAGTAAAATAATGCATCGGGAAGTTCACAGGCTGCACCCCCGGTTGAATAGTGTCGGCCGCCAAGCTAAGGCCGTGATACAAATAAACCAGCCCGGCAATCCCAACAGCAACCTGTCTCTCTTCAACCATCCGATGAGCTGGGTAGAAGACAGACGGCCTCATGTAACGAGGGTGCATGGGAAGCGCGAACCAGCTTAACCACAAACCGAGGAACCCTAGAAAGAACGCTTCTTCGTCGATGTCCTGAGTGGAGATTTTTGAAAAGGGGACGACTGCGACGTTGGGAAGGAAGAAACTCTTTTGATCGACTTCTGCAATCGACCGGCTATCCAAGACAAAACCAAAAGGATCATCAAGTTTGGCAAACCTTTCGCCTTCTTGCGCTAAAGCTTCTGGGTGGAGAAAATGGGCGATGAAGTCCGCAAAGCTAACCCCGTGGCTTCCAGATTCAAGAAATAGGCCCTCGTAAATGTTCAGCACCTTGATCAGGCTGGGGAATCGATGCTGAACGGCATTTCCTGGGGTTAGACCCATCATCACCAGTCGGGTAGCGAAAATATACTCGTCAGGGGGCAAGATCTCCTCATAATGATCTCCTCTGACAGGCAAGCCAGAGATATCCGCAAACTCCTCCAAAGAGATGGAAACTTCCCGATCTAGCATAAGGAAGGTGTGAGTTGGAACGTTCTATTGTTCCAAAAAGGCTTTAACCCGCCATGCTGGAGGTATGGAATACTAGAACAGAGAAGCATAGATCGCGGGGTACAACCCGAGCCTCAGCAGCTCTAACTTCTTTGCCGATAGGATATATCGGGCCCACTGTAGATATCCAGCTGAGTGACGGGGAGTTAAGCATATGTTGTATGGCTGTCCCCAAGGGCACGACTCACCCTGGCATATACGTCGCCCTAGGATATCCAACGCCATTGGAGGCTGTACGGGTATCGCAGCCAAAGAAGGCTGAAGGAGACCATCTGAAATCCAATTAATCTCCTCCACTGCATAATTCACCGGGGGTGGGTCGGCGTAAGAGATCGCCAAAATGGGCTCTGAGGGTACCGCGCAAGAAAAGCTCCGCCGACCCCTGATGATTTGGTTGTACCATGTTCCTCATAGATGAAGATTCTTGTGCTCCGGATCATAGTCTTTGATCAGTGCAAAAACTTCTCGGTCTACGGGCGCTTCGGGGAATCCGCCTTTCGAACAGACGAACGGGAAGGAAGTGTCGAAAGACATAGTAGCTGCGCGGAAAAGAACAAATTTTCAGCTGCCAATGCTACAGATTAATTTCCATCACTAGGTACTTTAAATCCGTACCGTACTGTAATGCAATGAAAAGGGACCAAAGGGGACCCACATAATCTAGATGACAGTTCATCATTAATGAAACGGTCTCATCATTTGATGAGACTGTCATTAAATGGGAAAATCCTCAAAAAATTCCCATTTAATAAGAACTTCTCGGACCAAGGAGTAAATCTCCCATTGAGAGCAGCGCTCTATAACAGAGTGACATCTATCAACTCTGATGATGAAAGGAATAAAAATTCCTCAAGAGCCTTGCTCTATAAAAATGATGGAATAACCCATCAAAAAACTTAAAATAATTTTTTTTAATGAATTAAAATTCTGAGATCTTCAAGATCTATGAACAAACTCTAAGAATTTTCATGAAAGATTAATAAATCTATATGATTTGAAAAGAGCAAATCTCTGTTGATGGGTTAGGATACCCTAAGAAAGATCTAAGATCTAACAAGAGCAAAGCTCTGTTGAGAAATCCTAAAAAATGTTTTCTTGAAGATCTATGATCTAAGAAGAGCAAAAGCTCTGTTAATGGGTGAAACCCTAGTTTATTGACTAATCTCTTTAAAGATTTGATCTTTTACCTAAAAATTTGACAGAGTTCTGTCTTTAAGAGAGTTCTTAAAACAGAGAGCTATGTTCTAAAGGATAAATTGATTCTCAGAAAACAAGAAAGAAGATGAACAGAAGTCATCTTAAGGGCCAAAGGCCCTATTTATAGGCACTGAGAGTCGTTTCAACTTCAAAGTTGATCTAATGGTGGAGATGCTGCCACCGCTGCACTCACGTGTGAACCACGTGAGTGCAACGGTGGGGGGGCATTTGTTTCCCCCAATCAGAGCAAAACTCTGTTCAAGTTTTCAAAATTTGAAATGAGCAGCGCTTCATAAGAGTGCCAGCACTCTGAGGCAGCGTTCACGTGCAAAGTACGAGTGCGCCAGCGCAAAGAAGCAGCGCACACGTGCAAAGCACGAGTGCGCTCGCGCAAAGTGCGCCAGCGCTCTGAAGCAGCGCTCACGTGTAAAGAACGAGTGCGCTAGCGCTGGAACTAAATGTTCCCCACCGTCAGATCAAAGATCCAATAAAGATGATAAATCATCAATTGACCAGAATGAAATTCTGTTAAGGAAAGATTCCTCAAAATAAAAAGAGTGCGCTCTATAAATCAGAGCACCATTGGATCAATGATCCAATGGTGATTAAAAATCACCAAAATACAGAATAAATTCTGTATGGGAAAAGATTTCCCAATCTTGTAAAAAACAAGAAGATTGCCTTCTGTAAATCAGAAGCCCTTGGATCAAAAATCCAACGATGGGGAAATCCCCAAATCAATTGGAGAAAAGATCCCCTTAACCAATTGAACAAATCAGCTTGCCCTATATAAAGGCCCCAAGACTTCAAGTCTCATATAGAGGAACCATCCCATAAACTTTGAGACATTTCAAAGACAAAGAGCAAGCTCTCAGAAGAAGAAAATTTTCTTCAAGGTAAAAAAGAACAGAGAGATGAAATTATCTCATATAAAAGAAGAATTTACTTCTTTTTCTAAGATCATAGATCTATAAGACCAAGGTCTTTCACAACAGAGATCAAAGTATCTTCTCATAAATAATAAGGAGAAGAACTTTATCTTCTTCAGATCATAGATCTATAAGACAAATTGTCTTTCAGAGATTATAATATCGCATTATAAAAGGGGGGGAAAATAATTCAATTCTCTTAGGATCACAGATCCATAAAGGCAAAGTCTTTTCACCAAAACATAAGAGATTGAAAACATCTCCTATAAAGTAAGAACTTTGTTCTTAAATCCATGAGACAAAGTCTCTTATAAGAGAGAACCTAATTCTCAGAGCGCAAAGCCGCCTAAAAAGAGCCTTAGCGCTCTAATTAAATCTAGCGCTCAGTGCTCCAAATCTGGCGCACAGCGCTGTAGAGCCATAGCGCTCCAATCCAAAGAAGCGCTTTAACGCTCCAAAATTAACGCATAGCGTTGCAGAGCCTTAGCGCTCCAAACTTCACTGGAAACACAATGCGCTCATTGTCTGGCGCCAAGCGCGCCACGTGCTCCTCATGTGTGCGCTACTTCACCAGAAGCGCAATGCGCTCATTGACTGGCGCTCAGTGCCAAGCGCGCCATGTGCTCCTCACATGTGCACTACTTCACCAAAAGCGCAATGCGCTCATTGTCTGGCGCACAGCGCCAAGTGCACCACGTGCTCCTCACGTGTCACTAAAAGAACATAAATTGTTCTATAAATAAATGCCTCAGAGCTATAATGAGTGCTCAGCACTCAATAAAAGATAAAAACAATTGTCAGAACCAATGCTCAACATTTTAATTGAGTGGGCCGAGCCCAAAGTGGCCACAAAACCCTCATTTAGATTAATTGAGCCCATATGCTCATGAATCTTTGATCTCAGTCCCAAATTGGACTATAGATCGCCCAACCAATATTGGTTCAAGGGTACATCTCTTCACTCCTCTGATATTTGTCGTTGTAATCCTTCAACGTCTTCAGAGAGGTGACGGGTCCCGACAACCAAACATTCCACGAACTGTGGGGTCCTTAAACTCATGGACTATGATGTCCTTAAACTTTACGGACTGTGGGGTCCTTAAACTCATGGACTATGATATTCTTAAATTTTACAGACTATGATGTCTCTAAACTACTATGGACTGTGAGGTCCTTAAACTCATGGACCATGATGTCCTTAAACGTTACAGACTAAAATGTCTTTAAACTGGACCGCAAAGTCTCTAAACTAAAACAATAGAGTCCAAATGCTCTTTTGTTGGATCTAAACGATCCCATTAAGTTGATCTTAGGCTAAAATTAGACTAACGTATCCTTAACAAACATTTAAGTTGATCTTAGTCTCAAATGAGACTAATGCATCCTTAAACCCAACCCCAAACCCAAATCTAAGAAAATACGGATTTGGACTAATCCACGCCCTACGGGTGACATTATAAATTAGTCTCCGTATACAATCCGCGTACAACCAAAAACAAAACAAACACCCACGACACGAAGTGACTATCTGGAGAAGGAGAAAGTGGTTACCGCGATGCGGTAGCGTAATTAACTGCAGGGGCTTGCGCCTGTAGGGAAGAGCGTCCCCACAATCAAAAACCCCTCAACAAGGGGGAATCTGACGAAGTCTGCTACGTCGGCCGCATCCGTCTAAAACTTCGATACACGGTGTCATAAATCAACTTGGTATCTTCAGAGAGGTGAACGGTTAGCACAAAATATCATCTTCCCTCGAAATTCAGGCAAAACGAATCTACGCGGTCTCGTCTCTGTGTTCGGCGGAGAACGGCTTTCCTCCACGGACCACCACGTGCGAGTCTCGTCTTCCAGCTGGATCTTCACCACGTTCACTCTGTCGTCGTCGGGAACTCGAGCGGCTGTCAAAAGGTTCTCCACGTTGATGAGCCATTGCTCGGCCTCAAGTGGATTTGCTGATCCCGTGAACATCGCTGGATGAAGCCTCCTGAAGTCCGAAACAGTACCAACCCTACCCTGGGTAGTCGGTACGAGGGTGCCCTCGAGGGCGGCGGGAACAGCCGTAGATCTCTTCAGGACGGTAATTGCGGTCTCCTGTACCGCCTTCAATCCCTCGGCCAGGAGATCGGTCTTCCTCTCTTGAGCCTGGGCCAGGGTCATCAGTGTGCTGAGGATCTTCTCTGTACGATCATGAGAACCGGCACCTGAGGAGTTGCTCGAGGAGTCCATATTCCTGAAAGGATCAAAGAAATTTGATTCAAACAAGGGTTACACAATGATTCAACGAGGATTAGAAAGTGTACAGAAATGTAGTAAAGTACACGTCATGGGTGTAACTCAATCTAGGGATCCCTCAACCGAACTGTAATTTCATCCGAAACCTGGCTCTGATACCAACAAAACCATGTCATGATCCACTTCCTAAAATACGGAATACGAAGGGTGACTAGGCCAGCCATGCTCCTACGGTCAGGGAATAATCCCGCCGTAGTCACACTTCGGCTTCTAGCATTTCATGGTAGTCAGTAAACAATATTAGGGTAAAGGAAAATCACAGTTCATAACATTATTACATTTCAATAAAAAGAGTTCGAGATACATTTATTTTGCAGAATGAATACTAACCAATGAAATACAAAGTGCTGAAAGCAAAATAAATGGCGCTGATGATGCAGTCTAGATCTCCGCGATCTCGAATGGCAGGTCCTGCTCCTGAACTGGGTCCACTTTGTCATCTGAGCATGCACACTCAGGTCGTCAGTGCGACACATATAGCAATAATTACATAATGGGTGTGCAATATTATTATTAAACATGAGAAGTGCAACAATATGCAGAACATGAGTATAATAAATATTAACTGAATATTACTAGTGCAATATAGGTATCATGTTAGCAAACTAAGCAATATGCATGTCACTACTTATCGGTCACTAAGTCAATGAAATCAAATAGTGGAAAGGATGCTCGTGTTTAACAAGGGTCTCGTGCATGCCCGAGACTACGGTCCGCTGTGCACGGGACATAACCCTGTCAGTCGTGCCGCTAGGACCACGACCTAATGTATGTATGTATATATATATATATATATATATATATATATATATATATATATATATATATAACTAATAGCGAATGATCATCCTCTAAATCACTGTACCTCGCTAAATACGAGTTCAATTCCACCTTGATTTCCCCATTCCCCAGGTTATAGTATGAATTTAGGTATTCGATGGGCTGTGAACAAATACGTATCACTTTCAGTTTCAATCATGTTTCCACTTCTCAGTATCACTTTCGTATTTACCACAACCCAATCACTAACACTTGTATCGACAATGCACAACAGTCTCTAGGTCTCAATGCAACAATCACTATGCAGAAGGTATACAACAACCATATAATAGGTATAAATGCGATGTATTCGCTAAATTACAATACCCAAAGCCATACGACTTGCAAAATTTACCATAATTCACACGTATAGAATAAACCAAAATAATACATGAGTAGTACGAAGCACACTTGATTATCTAAGCAGTAAAATTGGTTTCATGTCAATCGGAATTCAGGTTAGGGAATTATCATCATTTTAAATTAGCGATCGATTGCTGAAATTTCAGTTTCAGAACTGGAAGTCTAACTTCGTGCGCTGTTTGCTAGTGGTTATGTTCAGATTCAGGTATTTCCCCAGTTGAATAAAATCTAGTTATATCTGTTAGGTTTTCAACGCATTAAACGGATTATCAATAGCATTTCTGTATTAGAAGTTATGCCATGTTTAATGTGAAGGGGTAAGAAATGCTACTGCAGAAACTGCAGAACACATCAGTACTCAAAAATACAAATTAAATATCAAACGACGGTGAAACTGCACGGGACTAGATTCATGTGTTGTCTAACTAAATTATCTATGCGACCATATGGGGATCCGTGCATTTTCAGTTTAAAGCAGGGATGTACAGGTGGTCAAAGTCTGGTATCCAAATCGAAATGCTACCCGGACTGCAGTCCAGTGCCGCATTCGCAATCAAGTATCGTTACAGTAATCTAAAATTGTCGAGAAAAAAACTATGGATGGTTTTAGTTTATTGAGTCGGCTTCGATATGAGCCTTAGAACTTCACGTTCCAAACTGTATTTAATTTACAATGATTTTAACAAGGTAGCATGCGCGATAAAGTTCAGATTTTGTGTCGCCTTTAGGGACGACATTACGCGATCTAAACGTCGTTTTTTTCATGTATAAATTCTATAAAATTATTAGTTAACAAGTAGATAAAACTAGTGATCATAAAGTTGGGGACTTTGAATAGGGTTTTCATACAAGTAATGCCTCAAATACTTTGATTATAAACACGAGTACCAATCTAACGTCGGTTTCATATAAATAATTAAACCCTGTGTGTGATACATCCATTATAGTCAATGAAAACAAATTTTTTTCATAGATTGAAGGATAAATCACGGTGCATCACATGTATTAAACTTATTGATCTACTCTGTATAATTTATCAATGTGTGTGTACGCGCATGCGCGCGCGCACATGAAATCACTTAACATTATTAATTTGCTTACTACTATATTAGCATGAATAAGCAAGTGACGGATATTCACTTGCCTAGAGGTAGATGAAAACACGGTAGTGAAAGACGACGGACGACATGGCTCGACGCACGCACGACACGGTACGTCACGACAACAGTTTGAGCTCGGCTACACATTGGGGAGCTTGGCTTGGAGATGAAGGGTCGGGGAAGTTGCTGGTGACGGGTCGAAGACGATGAGGTCGTGGCGACGATGGTCCGGTGATGGGGCAACGGCTGCAATGTCGAGGCGACGATTTCGCTGCGAGTTCTGGTTATGAGGGAGGGAGCTCGGTCGTTGAGGAGGGAGAGGAAAGGAGGAGACGGAGGTCGGACTTGTCGGCGGGGTGGAGCTGGTGATGGCTGCGGCGATGGGCGCAGGGCTCGGTGGGTCAACGGTGGGTTCGTGGTGGCGATGCGCTCGAGTTGAAGGAGGAGGAGATGGGGGTTGTCGGCTGCGAAGGGGGAACTTCGAGGATGGAGTCGGGTCTTCTTGGGAGGTCGAAGGCGTCGGTGGTCGCCTGAGGTGGTTGCCGATGATGTGGAGCTCGGGGTTGGAGTTAGGGATGGTGGAGTGAATGGGAGAGTGGGAACGAGAGAGGAATAGAGAGAGACGAGGGGGAGAGTGAAGTAGAGAGAGAACGAGGGATCGTTGGGGAGTTAGGCAAGTGGAGTCGTGGCCGTTGGAGGAAGCGGGGACGTGGGGGGAGCGGGTCTCGCGATGATGGCGCGAGAAGAGGGGAGCTGTTGGAGGGAAAGGCCGTTGGGGGGACGCGAGCGGGGCGCGGGGGAGTTGGACGTGGGCGCGATCATCGAGGGCGAGCGTAGGGGAGCCGTTAAGAAAATGGGTGGGAAAAGAAACGAGCGAGGGAGAAGAAGTGGGGGGGTGAGCGGGTCGAGTTGGGTCGGGTGAGTCAGGTCGGGTAGGTTAGGATTGGGTTTATAGTTTAGGTTTTGGTAATAATTAAAATATAATATAAATATAATAAAATATATATATAAATGAAAAAAATGGAATAAAAATCTGGAAAAATATGGAAAAATTATATACGGAAACTGAGGATTTACACATACCAACTGATTGTGCAGGTATTTATGTTATATAGATATATCTATTAGTGAATAATGGAGGAAAGATGCCATAGCAGGGGATTTACTCCTATTGCGTCGAAGAAATACAACCTTGACCATTTTTTCCGACGATCGGCATCCATCATCATCATCGTTACTATCTAAGATGTGCATACACCAAATTTCATGCGATCCCATCACTTTTTCACCGTTGAATTAGAAATTTAAAAAGTTATATTGTCGGTAAACCATTAATTTTGCACCAACTAAATCAACGGTAAAAAAATGGTATAATCACATGAAATTTGGTGTATCCACATCTTAGATGATAAAGATGGAGGTGATGTATGCCGATCATCGAAAAAAATCATAGAGGGTGCATATTTTCGACGCCATAAGAGGAAATTCCCTCTTATGGCACATTTCCTCCATTAACCTCCATATATTATAACCATACTATATATAAACACTAGAATATAACCCTGCGCCAGTGCAGTATGGTTTTCTATATATACTATTTTGAGATTAAAATAATATTTTTAAGTAAAAGAAATTACTAACCACCATCTTTGGTTTTACCAAATCCCATCAACATTTAGAAAAAGAAATATTATTTGAGATTAAAATAATATTAATATCATATATCATAGAAAATTATACTTTTCCAAAATTATGTGATATTTTACGAACCACAAAGTAAAATTCATATGCACTCTTTTACCCTTAGTTTTACGAAATTCCAGCTACAAATTAGAAAAATTAAAATTCCAGATGCCCTCCCCGATGCGTAGGATTTATGATGGTACTATTTGTAATGAACAAAGCCTGCGGTATTTATCAGAATAACAGTGAAAATTCATGATATTTATTAGTAACGAACAAAGTCCATGATATTAATCTTAAAAAAGTAAGAGTTCATAGTATTTATTTGTACCGAACAAAGTCTATGGTATTTTTCTGAAAAACTTCAAAAGTTCATTGTATGTATTTGTGAAAATAAGGTCCATGGTAGTTTTCTAAAAATGGGAAGTTCATGGTATTTGCTTCTAAGAAAATAAAGTCCATGGTATTTATCTAGAAGACGATGAAAGTTAGTGGTATTTATTTATAAACAACAAAGTTCGTAGTATTTATCTGAAGAACGTTGAAATTCCATGGTATTTATCTGTAGAGAATAAAGTCCATGACATTTATGTGAAAAACCTTAAAAGTTCATTGTGTTTATTTGTAACAAACAAAATTAATGGAATTTATTTGGAAATGTTCGAAAGTTAGTATATATTTGTGAGACACAAAGTCCATGGTAGTTTCTGAAAATTAGGGAAAGTTAATGGTATTTATTTGCAAAAAACGAAGTCCATGGTGTTTATCTGAAATACGATCTAAGTTCATGATATTTATTTATGAACAACAAACTCTATTTATCTAGAAAAAAATTTGAAATTTCATGGTTACTACTCATAAAAAACAAAATCCATGGTACTTATCTGAAAAACTTCGAAAGTTCATGGTATATATATATGGGAAACAAAGTCCATGACAGTTTTCTGAAAATTGGGCAGTTTTCTGAAAATTGGGGAAGGTTCATGGTATTTATTTGTATAAAACAACGTCTGTGGTATTTATCTGAAGGACGATGAAAGTTCATAGTATTTATTCGTGAATTAAAAGCCTATGGTATTTATTTGAAAAAAAATTAAAATTCCATGATATAAATTCGTAAAAACAAAGCCCATGATATTTATATGAGAAATTGTAATACCCTAGTACTTTTATACTATATATTTGGGGTATTTCAAATCTTGCGGCAAAATTCTTTACTATTGTTGCTATTGAGTTGCAAATGATGCAATTAGTAGCTGTGGTTATTATCCGACCAGACCCGCATGGTTGAAACCCAACATGGTTCGATATTATATCAAATATTTGCTAGTACAGTGTATCCATGCAAATCTAGAATATATATACACATATAATATATTTTACAATCCACATATCTTTTTATAATACAATATAAAACCAAATAATATATTTTCCCATCTAGCCTTGAATGTCATACTACCCCATATCAGGTGGTTGCGCCTATATATCGTGTTCGTATTCGAAGGGTTAGACAGGCTGGTATTTGGATCGCTGCGTAGATCTTTATTTGGGGTATATATTTTTAATTACAGGATATTGCAACATAGTTTAAATCCTGACGTATATTCTTCATATTTAAAAACTAAATTTTTAAAGGGATACGGGTAATATTCGGAGCAATATGGTATTATCTATAAAATCTTACCATATATATATTTTTATATAACTAATATATAAACAGTTATATATATATATAATATTAATTATTAATTTTAAATAAAAATAAAGAAAACTCTCTCTTTCTCTCTGTCTCTCTCTCCCTGTCCCCATACTCTCTCTCCCCACACTATCTATAATATTAATTATTAAATTTAAATATAAAATTTTTATAAACAACTCTCTCTCCCCCTATATATATAATATATATAATATAAAAATTTTATAAACAACTTTCTCTCCCCCCTCGTCACGAACCCTAACCAACTTTCAAACCCTCTCGCCGTCGCCGCTCCCCGTCGTCACCACCCCTCGCGTCGCCGTCATCCTCTCGTCCTCGTCCTCACCTCTACCTCGCCGACAGCCTTTCCTTCTTCTCCTTTCCCGACGACAACCCAAGCTCCTAACCCTGACACCAAGAACCTATCATCCCTTCGTCTTCGACCTATCGCCGGAACTCGACCACCACCCGATCACCCCCGTCATCCTCCTCGTCTCGTCGACAGCCCCAAAGCATCCATAACACCACCACACCCTCTTCTTCTTCCCCTTTCTCGTTCCCCGATCACTACAATCCCCATCGGGCACGACGCCTCACCGTCGGCCTTCCCTCCGACCGCCTCTCCCATCTCCTTGCACTCGATAACCCTCAGAACACCAGCAACCCCCAACAACTTATTACCTTCTTCTTCTTCTTTCCTTCTTCTTCTTCTTCTTTATTTCCTTCTCTTTTCCGATCGCCTCGCTGGAGTTACGCACGTCGCCGACGACCCAGTCACCGTCGTCGTCTAACACAGTTACCACGTCACGCAGCTGCTCAGCCAGGTCAAGTCCTGCGTGCGTAAGTTTTGCGTCATTACGTTATTTCGCGTCGGAACGTGATATCCGTATCTCGACGTGAGATTCGATCAGGCAAGTTCTAAACTTGCAACATGCTATTTTGATTATATCGATATTTATATACTTGACTATAGTGTGTACGTTTTAATATTCAGCAAGTAGAAGCGATTTACCGTTTTATAATATCAGTCTGTATCCGTACTGATAATGGTTTACCTAGTTGCATGCCGGATCATCACAATATTATCATACTATTATATCAGTTCAGTATGTTATCTAGATTGCACTATACATGGTAATGGATGTGAAACGGTTATTACAGATAGATACATATGCATCCTGGCATTAGTTGTGTTTACCGTGTTTAGATATTGGTTACAGTGTTACATTTGGTGTCTATTCTGGTTAAAATACATTGCATGACATGTTTAAGACCCACTACCAGACTTGTTACTTGGATCTTTTACTAATGCCGACAATCCTGACTTGTTGTCCTGACGGACGTGACTTGTTATCTACATAGACAAGACCTATACCTGCTTGATCCTGTGTTGACATTCGATTTACATCATCAATACCTGACTTGAACACAAAACCTTAGAGTAAGAAGAAATCAATAATGAAACCTGATTTGTAACTCAACAGTTCGATACTCCAGATACCGATCAGTCTTTACGGGATCGGCTAGTCCCGAAATGATAATACTAACATCATTCATTTGTACATGTTACCTGTTTACTGCTTAGCGGCACATCTCGGATTCATCCCGAGAATCTTGACCATGGTCCCGGGCACGCACGGGATACTATTGAGTTATATCGACGATTCCATTAAATTGATTTCAAAGACTTGTAGAATAGATAACTTAGAAGCACAGACTCTTGGATACACATCACATACATATATCTCACTGTTTTACCCATGTGTTATTTATTTATATTCATGTTTAATAATAGCATCACATCCTGGTTATTACTATTATTTTGATATTATGACGCACTGACATCTGAATTTTGCATGTTCCAGTTCCTCTGGCATTATCGCAGGCAGATCAGGAGTACTTTAGCAAGCAAACCGGGTAATGAGAAGCTAGATGTTTAGTTTAGAGATACTTAGTTTCTTTTATTTCCATAGTTTTATTCTATCGATGTGAGCCCATAAGGGACATGATTCTGAGATTGTTTTTATTTGGATCTTGATTCGTTTCCGCTATATGTATTTCTTGATTTTATTTACTGTGGCAGATGGACATATGTTAGTTAGATTTTATTTTACTGTTCTTGATATCCGATTGACAGCCGTAATGTGACTATGGAGGGATTATTCCTAACCATAGGTAACATGGTTGACTCTGTCACATGCCGTATTTACGTATTGTGGGAAGCGGAGCGTGACAAAAATGTTGAAAGTTCATGGTGTTTATTTGTAAGAAAGTTTATGATATTTATTCCAAACAAAGTTGATGGTATTTATTTAAAGTTTCATGGTATTTTCATTTTATTTTCATAGAAAGGACATGATTGGAATTATCTCAAAAGTTCACCATCTTTCTTTTTCACTGCCCTAATCTCCAGTTTGGTACAGCATACTAGAATGTGCCCGGCGTTTGCGCCGGATGTTTAAATAAGTTAAGCATTTTTATACAATTTTGTATAATGCTAATTATGTGCAACATAGTAAATATTTTTTATATGTTAAAACAAAATTTAATGGCATGATATAGATTGCTTATTTCAAATGTTTAATGTTATTTTTCAGTCACGTTCAATATATATTGTTAGTGAAGAAACCGCTCTATGAATTTTTCTGCAGATGACATATTTATAGGGCATTTAATGAGTCTCTTTCTCATGTGATAAGTGAAGAGTGCCACGGTCTATTTTTTTTTATCTATGTCCATACTTCTTTCTTCTTATTTTTTCTGGTTTTGTTTTTCTTTTCTTTCTTTTTTGGTTCATAATGTTCAATCGACATGATGATCATGTTATTTGGACCTATTTTTCTGCTGCTATTGTAATCCATTTTAGTTTATTTTGTGATATATGCTATACATTGGATCTTAGACGATCCTAAATTTTAAGCTGGTTTGAAATTGTATTTAAAAATTTCTATAATATAGGTGAATGGTTGAAATCATATTATTATCTTTCTTTCCATAGCGTGATCTTGAAATCGGTTGAAGTTTTTCTCTAATTCTTATCTCGTCAAAATTATGTTAACAAGTGACAATCCTATTATTTATTGCTAACAATTATTTAGCATAAAAGTAATTTTTTTTTTTACCTATTTGGCTGAGAATGTTATTAGCAAGTAAAGTCTAAAAAGATATGAACATATCCTTTTGTTCTCTAATTCATCCACAACCATATATTCAATGGTTATTAATTGCGATGTCTAATTTACTAACTAATTAAAATGCCGAATATGCTTAACCTACCCACTATAAATTTCTACCAAAATCTACATACTTTTAACATTATGATTTGCAAGTTAACTTTGTTATATTTCTTTATCATTTGGGACACTAGCCTTTAAATTTAACACCAATGAAGAAATCATATATCGATCCCTTCCACTTTAATAATAAATTCTATTTATGTATTACACCAACATTTTGTTTATATGCATATATTTTCTTAACTCAATTGAAAGTCATAAATATCAATATACATGCAACAAATTCTTGCTGTAGTTAATTTCTTGGATCATGGTCCTTGCGTAAGCATTGTAATAGTATATTTACGTTCTCTAGTCTAACATATCTAGTTTAATTGGTTGCTGATAGAGCGTAGATCTGAGACAGCTTGGGCTTTATCAATAAATTTGTATGGTGGGACTGTTTGAGCAAAAGCGGCAAACCTCCGGATCCGAGAACTTGCAAAATAAAGGATCTCCTGGGTTCGAACCCAGGGCACCCCCTCTGATGCTTAAATTAATAAAGATGTATCATATGTATAAAGCTTGTAAAGTAGACGTTTAGAAGACGGTGGGAGAGCCGAAATCTCCTTGATGGCGGAAACCCTACGTCGGGCCACCTTTTCTTCTTCCTTTTAGGGTTTCCCCCTTTTGGGTATGCTTTTTCGTTTCTCCTTTTATAGGGTTTATGTGTGGTATTTATAGCATGCCTAGGATGATTGATGTAGGTCCTCTATAATATTTATTAGTTAAGATCTGCGGTTATGTGCGGGCTTTGGGCCTTATGAGGCCTCCAGACTGAATGAATATACGGGTTCGGATCCGATAAATCAATTCGGTCAATTTATGCTATATCAGTACCCCTTGCTTTAAACTCTTCACATGCGAGTGAGAGATTAAAGTATAGAGAGCCTGTCAGTTCAGAGTTACCGTTGTGTTGGATTCGGAGCACCAAGGTATGGGTTGCAGCATATTCCTCGATCGTGATGAACGGTTCAGGATGATTCTTGCCACTTTCTGATGTGGTTGTAAGGTCGTCATACTATCTTCGAGAGATTTTCTAGAGCTCGCTTCGGCAATTATCGGCGATCAACAAGTTGTATAGCCTTGACGCGCCAAATTTTGCCTCCTACCCCTAGTCGTGCTAAAAGGGTATTAGGATGTCGAGATGAGTTTAGGTCTCAACTTCCCATTTAGTCTTGAGCTTAATAGATGCTTTATTGTGTCGTTAGAGGTTAGTGTTCGCTTGTTGGAATTACTTAAGACTAAATGATTTTTCGATACATGGTTAGCCCGAGAGAAGCTCGGACTTTAAGAAATCCGTAAAAGAGTACCGAGGCATGCCTCGGGCAGAGAAGGGCTCGGACTTTATAAATCCATCACGATTTTAATAAGTTCGCGCAATAAATATACCAAAGTTCTACTCAGACCGAGAAGGGCTCGGATTTTAGAAATCCAGCACGTCTTTAATAAGTCCGTGCAATAAATATACCAAGGTGTAGCTTGGACCAAGAAGGGCTCGGACTTTAGAAATCCAGCATGACTTTAATAAGTCCGTGCAATAAATATAACGAAGTGTAGCTCGGGTCTTCTTCCTCAAAATTACGGAGAGGCATTGTAACAACCGAGTCCAGTTCTACAAATTTCTGTTGCCGTATGTGTGGTGTGTGGTATTTATTTCATTTATCCTGCTTTGACTGTTACTAGTTATAATTTACCTCGACAACTCATATTCTTGTATATAACAATTTAAGTCGTTTAAAATAAATTAAAAATATTGGCATGGCCCGCTTGGCACCCTAACCCTGTGGCAGCGTCCTTGCATCATGTTCTCATCCCGTTCAGTGAAACGGACGTGTTTGGATGGCTACGCGCACGTACGTGCGTCCGTTCTTGGGGGTATGCTTTTTAATTATAAAATCCTTCATTTTAATTTTTAGAACCCGCCAATAATTTTCATTCTTTCGAATTCAAATTTTTGGACCCGACCCGGGCGCAATTCTGAGATATTTTGTATTTTCGCCAAATCCTATTTTTTCTAATTTTAAAATCAGCCAGAGTGTTTGTTTTAGCCTGTTATCAAATTTTAAACCAAAGAAATTATTCTAATAATATTTCTACGCTGAAGATCTCTATTCCATACTGTTCCAGCCAGTGAAAAATTAGAAAATCTTTTATAAATTTTTTCCTAAAACCATTTAACTCCACGAGCCAATCACAATCCTTTATTTTTTACCCGGGCCCCACACGTCTCTCTCCCTCTCTCCTTTCTCCCTCTCTTTCTTTCTCTTCTCTCTTTCTCTCTCCCTGCATAACGACGAGTTTCTTTCTCCTCCTCGTTTTCTCTCTCCTCTTGATCTCTCTCTTCCTCTCTATCTCTCCCCTCTCGAATCTCTCTCTCTCTCTTTCCCCCTGATATATTCTTTCTCCTTCCCTTATTCCTTCAGCGAAACAAACCCACCTCAGAACCTAGCCGCCACCTCTCTCCTCGTCGCGCAGCCGACGACGAAGCCCTCGACCTCGCCATCTCCACCATTACCTCCCCCGCTTCCACTTACCTCCTCTCCACAGAGCCGTTCCTGCATCCCCAGCACCCTGCACCAAGCAACCGCGCGCCCCTGCACACTGCTGCACACCGTGGTATCGCCACCGGTGATCTTGATCCGTGTCCCTGGCCTCGTGCACCCCCTCTGTGAGCATGGCTTCCCTTCCTCTTCCTCTTCCTCTTCTTCTTCTTCTTCTCCTTCCTTCTCCTTCTTTCTTTTCTTTTCTTTCTTTCAGATCTGTTCTTGACCGCTGATGGTCGCTGCAGGCACCTCGTCGGAGCTCCGTCGACGCCGTCGACCCTCACGATCCCTCTACAGACCAGTGTAAGCCTCGTCCCCTTCATTCTCCTTCTCTTCTTCTCGCTTATTTCATACAGTTCTTGGAATCTCAAAGTTCACCGTTTTCTGTCTTGCCGGAATCCGGTGGTGCCGACGACGATCCCGACGACCCAGCGGGTGTACCTGACCCGTGTGATCTCATCGTGCGTTATTTGGAGTGATTCCGTGTACCGTGCGCGCATCGCGACGTTTCCCGCCGACGCATGACGTTCCGTTTTCCGTATCGCGACCCGTCGAGGCAAGTGAAACTTGCTACATGCTATTTAAACTATTCTTATGCTAATTTATTTATTTCATATTAAATCGCTAAATAGAATCGAAAGTATTGGAGTTCAAGTTAACCGTATAAAGTTCCGTTACATATTTCATGATCTCGAACTTGAAACTTAATTGTTGTATTTAGTTATTTATACCTAATAATCACCTGTAAATGATAGACCACATGATCACATGTGTTTATAGCCATGATACCCCTTTTTATCCAGTTTTAACCTATCAGACATCCATGTGCAACTTTAACCGGTTTTAATTACGACTGCATCCATTGAACAGATTATACATGTCGTAGCATCCATAGATTACTCAATACTTATTAACCCGGTTGTTAGCATTCACATCTATCATACTGTATTCGTATAATGCTGACACCATCTGATAAACACAACTGATAACTGTACGGCTAATTAATTAAATCTGCTTTATTGCTTAACTTATTGCTTAGATTGTGTTGTTGATAACCATGTTTGATTATTTATAACCATGATTATGCTAGCTGATTATGAGCACCCACATGCTATCTTTACACCCTGACATGACTTGCTACACGCATATTACTTGACCCGACATGGTACCGTACACTACTTGACTTGACCTGATATACCATGGCTTGACCTGTTACCTGATTTTGTGTCTAATGCCAACAAACCTGACATGTAGTCCTCACGGACCGTTCCTGTTGTCTATCCAGACAAACCTGCTCCTACCTGATTCTGTGTTGGCATTAGTTCTTGATTACTGAATACCTGACTTGACATACATAACTTGGGGGTATGGGGAAATCAATGATGAAATCCTGAGTTGTAACTCGACAGTTGCTTGTTTTTACTGATCAGTTTTAGAGGCTAGGCCCGCCTCGTGACGATGCTACTGACATCGTTGGTCTTACCCTTTTCCTGTTAGTGCTTAGCGGCACGTCTCGGTTTCAGCCCGAGAGTCTTAGACCGTGGTCCCGGGCATGCACGGGATACTATTGAGTTACATCGATGATTCATCAAATTGATTTCAAAGACTTGAGAGTAGAAAACCCAATAGAACAGTTTAGTTTACTCACTGCACACTACCCTTCACTGCCCTGATTTTTATTACCGTTACACCTGCTTTTCATTCATGTTTATATTTGCATTGCCTGTTACCCTGTTTACATTTTATTACTTGATGACATGACGCGCTGACGTCTGGGTTTTGCATGGCCCAGATTCCGTACCTTTGCTGCAGTCCGAGCAGGAGTACTTCAGTCAGCAGGCTGAGCAATGAGGTTTCAGTAGTAGTTAGTTCTTTTATTTTCTGCATTTTATTCCTGATGTGAGCCCGCATTATGGGACGTACATTACAGTTATTTGTATTGGATCTTTTGCTTCCGCACTTTTATTATTCTTGACTCATGTTGTCTTGGCTTATGGACATGTATTAGATAGTTACATTTTGTTCTTGATATCTCTACAGCCGTAATGTGACTGTGGATGGATACTTCCTACCCACAGGTAGCATGGTTGGCTATGTCACGTGCCCAATTTAGCGTACTCTGGGAAGCGGGGCGTGACAGGCATAGTAGTTGCGTCACTCTTTTAAGCGAGATCTTCTTATTATTTTCTCTTCTGAGGCTTGCTTGGGCATCCGACGCCTGCTCGTCGGGCATCCACGTCTTTTTATTTATTTAGCGCGGCATCTGAGACCTCTTGGAATTTACCTCAGGTCTTCTTTTCATCCGAGTCATGCTCGGACGTCTGATGCCGGCTCGTTGGGCATCCGCGTCTTTTTATTGATTGGCGCGGGCATTTGGGACCTCTTGGGATTTACTCCAGGTCTTCTTTTCATCTGAATCATGCTCGGGCGTCCAATGCCTGCTCTTCGGGTATACGCGTTTTTTTATTGATTTGGCGGGGCATCTGAGACCTCTTGTGATTTACCTCAAGTCTTCTTTTCATCCGAGTCTTGCTCGGTTGTCTTACGCCTGCTCATCGGGCATCCACGTCTTTTATTGATTTGGCGCGGGCATCTGCAACCTCTTGAGATTTACCTTAAGTTTTCTTTTCATCCTGCAGAGTGCTTTTCATCACCCATTAGGATGAATGCTCCCTTTTGTCAGACGTTGTATAGATTCCCCCACCCGATGGTGGGCGGGAGATTATTGATTATGGAGATTCTAATTTTCGGCAGCCGCGGACAAAACCACTATTAATTACCCCTCGCTTTGAGGCGAGAGAATCTTCGACTAACTGGTCTTGCGATCATGCGAGCTCAGTGTGAAATATATGTGTTTGAAAAGAGAAAATGCATATTTGTTCATTCATTTTTTTTGTTATTTATACTTTATTATATTTATTATTTATTAAAGATAAAGGTCCGGATGTTCCTGAGAGTGGAGACCCAGGTTCGGGTACCTCGGGGGCACCCGGGATGGCTTCCCCTTTGGGAGGGAACCAGGGTCAACTCCTTTATAGGAGGTCAGCTCCCTTCCACCTTTGGAAAGGGGCCGGCTCCCTCTTTGGGGAGGGGCCGGCTCCCTTAAAAGGGAGCGGGTACCCCAAAAAGCCTTCTCGATGGCATTTGGAAGGAGGGGATGCCCGAGTCGGGCGCCCCCCAACGGCTTGAATTTATTTATTATTATTATTATTATTTTATTTTACTTATATATATTTTTAATTTTTGTTTTCTATCCTAAACTTATTTTCTTGAAAAGACCAAGTGTGCGGATTTCGGCGAAATTTCGACAGCATAACCGCTAGATTTCGACGGTTTTCGTTTATTGAAATATAGATCGGAACCTATGTTTCCATCTGGATGAAGCACGGATGGAAATCTGCGTTCTAGAGAGATGTACGGACCAAAATCTGCATACCCAAGGGTTTTCCCAAGAAAGAAGCTCAAAGGCTTTCTCTTTGGTGGGGTCACCCTCAACCTTCTATTTATTTTCGTCAAAAGTGCTCTCTTGATTCTTGACGAGTTGAGATTAGAATCTTGTATGAGGGAAAAGGGGATCCTTTCCCTTCTTTTTTGCCTTGGATCTTGAAGCAGTGATGTTTGGAAGATGGGTTCTTTTCTATTCTTCCTCTTTCTTTGGATTTGAGGAAGATGATGAAGGATGATGTCTAAAAGCTCTCATTTATGGGATTTTAAGGAAGAAAGATACTCTTTCTCAATGGATTTATGGGTTTTTGTTATTTATTTTAAGTAAAAAAGAGATTTTTCTCTTAATTTATGTGGAGGAGAAGAAGAAGAAGAGGAGAGAGAGAGAAGAGGGAGGCACAAACCCAAATATTTTTGTGGGAGAAGAAAAACTTAAGCCATGTGCTCAGTTCTTTTTGCATTTAAGCCATGAGTGTTACATAATTTTGGTTTTTTGCTTATTTGTATTATATTTTCACACTTATTTGCATACAAAATTTACTTATTACAAATTTCTTTCTCTTTCTTCTTCTTCGATGGTCGTCGGGCTTCGCTTGGACTTGAGGCGGCTTGGACGTGGGACCCACTTGCTTGGGCTTAGGTCCGGATTAGTTGGACTTGGGTCCACTTGTATGTGCGTTAATTTTGACTTTTAATTTTTTTTATTTTTAATTTCGACGGTGGGGTATAAATTTTGACCCCAACACATCCGAGTCCTGCTCGGGCGTCCGACGCCTGCTCGTCGGGCATCTGCGTCTTTTATTGATTTGGCATGGACATCTGGGACCTCTTGGGATTTACCTCAGGTCTTCTTTTCCTCCAAGTCTTGCTCGGGCGTCCGACGCCTGCTCGTCGGGAATCCGTGTCTTTTTATTGATTTGGCGCAGACATCTGGGACCACTTGGGATTTACCTCAGGTCTTCTTTTCATCCGAGTCCTGCTCAGGCGTCCGACGCCTGCTCGTCGGGCATCCGCGTCTTTTTATTGAATTGACGCGGGCATCTGGGACATCTTAGGATTTACCTCAGGTCTTCTTTTCATTCGAGTCCTGCTCGGGCGTTCAACGCCTGCTCGTTGGCATCCGCCTCTTTTTATTGATTTGGCACGGGCATCTGGGACCTCTTAGGATTTACCTTAGGTCTTCTTTTCGTGTGAGTCCTGCTCGAGCGTCCGACGCCTGCCCATCAGATATCCGCGTCTTTTTATTGATTTGGCGCGGACATCCGAGACCTCTTGGGATTTACTTTAGGTCTTCGCTTCTCGAGGTGTTCGTTCCTCGAATCATAGAAATCCTGCACTGATACCAGCACATATTTTATTTAAGCATAAAATGAAATAAACAAATGCTGATATGTGGGTTTTAAGTGTCGGGAGTGGGTCCTGTCCAGTCATCATGTGTCGGACTTGTTCTAAGGGGAGAGAGTTTTGCCAGTCTTCGTGCCTTTGACAGGTTGGCTCAGGACATCGCATCTTTGGCAGGTTTTAGCTCTCTGGGCTTCACGTCTTTGGCAGGCTTAGCTCTCGGGGCTTCACGTCTTTGGCGGATTGGCCTTCGGGGGTTTCACCTTTTAGCGGCCATCAGCGCTCGTGCCTTTTGTCACCCCTCGGAACTTCGTGCCTTTTGCGTGTTCACCCCTCGAACCTTCCTGCCTTTTGCTGATTGGCCCTTTGGATATTCCTTCCATTTTGGACCTCAGTCAGTATTTTCTTGGTGGTGCTGGGAGTGAAGCTCGACCGGTCTTATGACAAGCCTTCTATTTTTCTTGATACCTGTTTCTTTTACATGTTGCTCAAAAGAGAGATTAAAAGCATGTGCAACATTATAAAAATATCTCGTTTTATAATAATTTGATTTTAAATATAAAATCTTACTCTACCTCCACCTTATTTAAGGATTCTCTTATTAGTATATGGGCTTGTAAGCGTGGGTGCTCGAAGAGTTCAGAGTCACGTTTCAGAGCTTGTTTATGGGTGTTCGCATCCTGTGGGTGGCTTTTAGGAGCTCGCAGCTCGCAGCTGAGAGCTCACGGCTCTTTTCTGATAGCTCACGGCTCGTAGCTTGTGGGGCTAGATTGCAGCTTGGAGCTCGCATCTCTCCAGCTCGTATGCCGTAGCTCGGAGCTCGCACCTCTCCAGCTCGTAGGTCTTCAGCTCGTATCTTGTTGGTCTAGGTTGCATTTACTTCGTCTTGTCGGGCTTGGTCCTGGTGCGGTATTAAATCTCATAGCTGGAACTCAACTTAGTAGCCCTGTTATTACATCAATCTTATAGATTATCTCTCCTATGATTAAGGTTAGTAGACAAGTCTATGCTATTAATAAATTATTCGCTCTATGTCAATCGATTCGACTTATTATTTTAGATATGTAAGTCATGCACCTCGATTTTTATTTAAAAATAAAAATGAAGTATGTACTATCATGTCTTCCTAAAGAATTAATCATGATATACTAACACTATATTTGCCGAACCATGTTAGGAACAAACTCTGCAAAATATGAATCTTTCCAAAATACCATGTTAGAAACCAACTCTTCAAAATCTTCAAAATATGAATAACAAGAGATCTCCTATATCTTTTCAAAATATATGAAATAAATATATTCGAAATAAGAAATCCTCTATATTTAAAATATCTTTAGAAAAAGATTTGAAATATCATTGCATCTTTAGCTTTAATATAAACTTCAAAATCAATTTGATGCAAAACTTGATCATATCCTCAAATCGATCATATCCTAAAAGTCATCATAAAATCAAAATACGTTGTAAAGTACTCTATTTTTTTTAAAGATAAGCTCATCACAAAAGCACAAAAGCATATAATATCAATGCCATAGATTTACCGATGTGATTTTATCATGACCTGTTCTAAAAAGATAGCCTTTTAATCAAAAAATTAAATATTTACGCACCTTGATTATTGCAAATTGATGTACCTCTTTATTCGCCTAGGTTTCAATGAAAAGTCAGGATCTTTTGATCGCAAGCACAGATCTAAGATCTACTGCAAAGCACTTTTCCACATAAGGCGCCAATTGATAGAGCGTGGATCAAAGACAAGTTTGGGTTTTATCAATAAATTTGTATAGTGGGGTTGTTTGAGCAAATGCGGCGAACCCCCGGATCCGAAAACCTGCAAAATCAAGGATCTCCCGGGTTCAAACTCAGGGGACCCCCTTCAATGCTTAAGTCAATAAAAATGTATTATAGGTATAAATTATGTAAAGTAAACGTTTATGAGACGACGGGAGAACCGAAATCTCCTCGACGGTGGAAACCCTAGGTCAGGCGGTCTTTTCTTTTTTCTTTTAGAGGTTTCCCCTTCTTAGGGGTTTCCCCCTTTTGTGTATTCTTTTCCGTCTCTCCTTCTCCAGGGGTTTATATGTGGTATTTATACCATGCCTAGAAGGGTTACTGTAGGTCCTCTATAATATTTATCAGTTAAGATCCGCGGTTATGTGCGGGCTTTGGACCTTACGAGGCATCCAGGCTGAATAAGTATACGGGTTCGGATCCGATAAATCAATTCGGTAAATCTATGCTATATTAGTTGCCTTCTAAGTTAAGCAAAGACTTGAAAATAACATAAATCATTCCAACTTTCTTTTTTCCACTCAGCGATTCTCATCCTATTTTTATTATTTTATTTCAGATAATTCATAAATTTAGAAAATGTGTTGAATCACATATTGTATGAATTCTTGATATAGTTAGATCGCGGTTTAGTTTAATACCAAGTAATGAAATGATGATATTTTCTATATCTGACAAATAATGTTAAATATATTGTATGAATTACTGTTTTTTATTTTAATAAATAATTTTTTATTTTATTTTATTTTATTTTATTAAATTAGATTAGTTATTTTATTTATTAAATAAGATTATTTAAGATTAACTAATATGAGTTATTATGTTTAATTCTCAACAAATCCCAACATGAAATTGGACATAGTTGGTATTATGCATAAATTTCACTTTTTTGACTATCCTTATCTTTATTTTTATATAGTACTGGAATGCAACCTGCGCGGAGAGATGGACCGATAAATAAGGGAAATTCCCATCTCTATTTTGCTATAGACAACTGCTATTGAGGAAATTATTATTCAATCTAATATTCTAATATGTTGTAATAAATTTATATATATATATATATATATATATATATATATATATATATATATATATCCAAAACTTGCTATAAGGGGTAGACTATTACAACAATATAATTGTGAGATAGATTGTATTAGGTAATCTTTAGAAATAGAAATATTATTTAAATCACAATGGGGATGTTTGGTTGAGTGTAGTTGGAGCCCCATGCGGTTCCAACCACATAAAATTATTAAAATCAAGTGTTTGGTTCAAGTAGTTGCTATTTTAATCTGTAGTTGGAAAAACAAATTGTGTTAAAAATCGTGTAATTACAACAACACTCAAATTAAGCGCTTTTGCGCAACTATATGAGTTTGAATGCAAAAGAGAGTAGAAAATTTTGTCATTGTGATGCAACTATATGCAAACAAACACATGAATTGCAAAGTATGTAGTTGCAACTACATTCTAACCAAATAAAAGAATGAAATTGTAACCACGGTATTTACATCTACACATCACTACATGTAGTTGTAAATACATTGTTTTTTCAACCACAAGCAACTAAACAACCCCAAAGCGTATTTACATAATAGAGGCAAAATGCCTACATGAAAACTTGAACACACACTTTACATAGTTACCAAAACATGCGCTCAGAATACCTTCATACCCCTTGAAGATGAACTGATCCGTCTGGATCCATCGTTCTCAACTTGCTGCCTCTTTCATCCATTATTGCCACCTACATCTATCCACCTCTTATATATTTTTGTCCTTCATTAATCTATAAGATTTTAATTTCGTTGTCGTATTTTCTCGCCAAACTTCATTCTCTATTTCTTGCCTTTAATTTGCACCTGGCTGATATACGACGCCAAGTTGTTTCCATGCTGACTTGAGAGAGAGAGACAATTCAATAGATATTCAAGTAATCCAAACTTGCAGCACTTTAAGGGGGATAAATAAAAGCTATGTAGCAGAAAAGCAGCCATCACTAACAATAGCAGAAAACATAAAAATGCAGATCATACATTCTTCATAACCAATGACCCCACAATCATATGATCTAGTATAGAAATATATAGTTGAATGCGGGACATTATAAAGGTAGACAAAAGAGGGGCAATTCTAATGTCGCGATTTAGAGCGATCCGAAGCTTTCACCTTTCTCTTTTGGTCAATATTGTCAGCGGCTATAAGTATTTCATCAACTGTCTCCCTAGTATATATATGATTGGCGTGATCACCTATCTCTGGTATGGATACTCGGTCTCGTTCTCGGACGGCGGACTCTCTTGTTCACAGTACTTCAAATGTTTCAATTCTCAACGCCTTGATTTTTGCATCTTCATCGTACCCTTCGGGCACCAACTACATTTTTCACACACATGCAGTTTCTTTAGCCTCTTGCAAGAATCCATGATCACCATTAACACTGTCCATTCCAGTCACGGCGCTGATGCAAAGGTAGGTCAGATTGGGGAGCATACCCAATAAACGCAGCGAATCGTTCAGGTTGATGTCTTTATGAGAACCAATCATTTGAAACCCGCTAATATGGTTGCAGTGGTTGCAGAATACTGGAAGAATCTCTTGCTGTTCTCACCGAGGAAAAGCATTTCGAGGTTCTTTAATTTTCCTTTGTTAATACTCCAGTAATGGAAGGACAATGATTTTCAGCGATGGGCACCTGGAGAAGGCATAAACAAGCTGAATGTTGTCGTCAGTTTGAAGTAGACACGCACACTCAAGAAGCCGGGGAGGGAAAAAAACAAGATGAATTAATTTATTTCTTACTGAGTGGGAATATAGAGAAGGTCCTCCCATGCATGTGGCTCCCCGGCCCTATGATCATCGATAAAAGATAATCTCCTCCCTGGCTTCTGCCGATCATAAGTTTAATTAAGAAAACCCCAAAAAGAGCAGCTACTACTAATTTCTTTTTGGGTTTATGTTGGAGACTCAGGTCCTGTATTTGGATATGGGGCCGGGATAACTGTGGTTTATTTT
Organism: Agapanthus africanus; assembly: GCA_030015575.1. Classification (NCBI taxonomy): domain Eukaryota; kingdom Viridiplantae; phylum Streptophyta; class Magnoliopsida; order Asparagales; family Amaryllidaceae; genus Agapanthus; species Agapanthus africanus. The sequence continues at coordinate 58,040,781 of CM057342.1, read as the reverse complement.
TAAGTGGAGGTAAGGGGAAGCAAACTGTGGTTTGCAGGCCCCAAACTCTAAAAGTGTAAAATGGAGTTTACAAAACTTTGATCGGATTGGAGTTGACATAGCTGAACTTATCCCTACATTTGGACTGAGATAACTATAGTTATCTCAATTCCAAAATGATTGTCAAACAATGCAAAGTTAGGATTTTGGAGTTTGGTTTTGCTAACTTTATAGAAAACTTCACTCCATTTCGAAACAGGTAATTATGAGTTTCTTTTCCAAAATGAGAGGTCACCGGTCCCTTCAGATCACATCCAGGAAAAAAATCATGAGTTTCTTCTTATATTTCCAAAATTTACTAGGCCTGTATAAAAAAATTTGGGGGTAGAATTAATTAGAAATGATAGCTATATGGTTGTAGTATATTGATATTGATCATATATGTTTAATAGGGAGTTGAATAGATGAGGTATTCTTTTGGTTTGTGGGTTTGATCTAGATGTTTACCATCTAGGTAGGTATTGGACTCGTATAGCATGAGTTATGGTATCTTTTTTTAAGTCTCAAGTCATTCTTAAAATACTTCAACAACTCTATTCTCCATAATCAGATTCATGTTCTTAAGCACTATGTCGATTTACGCGTATCATTTTTTTTAGTTCTTAGTCATTCTTAAAATATTTCAACTCGATTCTCCATAACCAGATTCATGTTCTTAAGCACTGTGTCGATTTCCGCGTATTTGTGATCATGACTGTTATTGATCAATATATGATGATATGATGATTAAACATGATACTTTAAACGTTTCTATGTGATTCATGGAGTCATTGACATGATATCACGCGCATTTCGTTGTTTATTGAATTATCACATTTGAGATTATCATTCCTAAAGATGCATACCTGGATTATATAACTTATAGATTATGGATAGGAGTTTAGCTGTGTCAATGCCATGCGGATGTTCCACCGTAGGCCTCGGGATATTTGCCGTTGTAGGCCTCATCGATGACTGGTATGTAAATGATAACCCGGCCATTAATATTTGGTGTATTATCCAAAAGAAAAGAAACAGTGCATGTTCCTGTATATACATCAACACTATGTCAGATATCATAAACCAAAAGAGAAAATTACCTTACAATATCAAACATTGCCCTAACATCTGACAACAAACATTTGTACACACTAACAACAACAGAAGCTAATTAAAAAGCGTAACCATAAGACAATTCAATAGATATTCAAAACATACAACAAAAACTCTTCCCATATTCACAAACAAAAATACATAACTGTCCTTCACAGTTTACATAAACCACCAATTTCAACAACATCAGATTCTATCTCTTAAGAAGAGTTAATTAGGTGGAGGAGACGGAAGCCCCGGAATATGAGGCAAGGGTGGCAACAAAGGGATATCGGGCACCGGAGGGAGGTCAGGCATCGGAAGAGGCGGTACAAAGGGTACCGGAGGAAAGGATGGCAGACCTGTAACCTTTTGGCTGTTTAAGTCACTCATTGCTTCTTTAAGCTCTCTGCCTTCAACAAGAAGGCTACCCATGATCACTAGGAACACAAGTGATGATGCTCAATATTGACGATCTCCAAGATTAGGACACGTGGCAAATGACGTGTCCCAGAATTCAGAAGAAAGGGCCCACAGGGGCCGACCAGGCCACCCCCGTACCCGGCCTGCAAGCCCAAGCTGGCTCTCCTCAAACCCCTTGCAAATTGGCCTCCTCGGTCTCTCAGCTCGTCCCGAGCTACCGCAAGACCGAGACTCCTCGGCCCTCGTGCTCGCCTCTGAGCTCCCCAGCCGAGGCCGTCTTCCTCGGTCCCTCCGACCGACCAACTCCACCACTCACAAGCGTAACCGCCGCTCCGCAAATCTCGCCATGCACAGATTCTCCGCAGACAACATCCCACGTTCCACGTCATCACGATCCCCATTAACGGGCGATCCGCTCTTTACGCGGGCGTGACGTCGGGAGCGTAACTGCCGGCGTGATTCTCGCGCCTGCTGCTGCATGCCACCACCGCTATATAAACCCCCATCACAGAGGGGTCAAGTAAGCCATTTTTTTTACACTTTTATGCCGTTACTCTGCTCGGATCTCATCACTAACTTGAGCGTCGGAGGGTCCTTGGTGGTACCAAACCATCCCGGGACTTCTTTGCAGGTACTCGACAGCCGCTCCCTCACCTCACCTCTTCCTCCAAAAACCCATTGAGACCCACACGCGAAGGAAGATAATCAACTAAATCCACTGCGAGATCAACGGAAGACAATATCTGACGGAGGCCCGGAAAGGAGTCCCATCAGTTGGCACCGTCTGTGGGAACCGAAACTCCACAAAAAAACAAAGTTGGCCTTCCGATCTCTATCCCCATGGCAGGCGATCACCCTGGAGATCCAGATACCAGCTGCCGCCTCCCCCTCACCGGAACCATGGGTGAACCTCCTCTGGCGACCGTCATCAACACCCTCGCCTGCCGAATAGACCGACACCCTTTCCCTTGACGGGGTCGCACAGAGGGGGCTCGCCACGGCGGCTCGAGGGCCATCTCGCCCAAGGATCTAAGCCCTCACTAAGAGGCGGCCCAGCAGCTACCCTGCTCGGCTATCCCTGGCGGGTAGCTTCCCTACCGCAACGCCAGGGATCAGAAAGTCCTCCCAGAGGCAGTCGATCCCGAGAATCCCTCGCTCGGCTATCCTTGGTGGCTAGCTTCCTTACCGCAACGCCAGGGATCAGAAAGTCCTCCCAGAGGCAGTCGAGCCCGAGGATCCCTCGCTCGGCTGTCCCTGGCGGGTAGCTTCCCTACCGCAACGCCAGGGATCAGAAAGTCCTCTCAAAGGCAGTCGAGCTCGAGGATCCCTCGCTCGGCTATCCCTGGCGGGTAGCTTCCCTACCGCAACGTCAGGGATCAGAAAGTCTTCCCAGAGGCAGTCGAGCCCGAGGATCTCTCGCTCGGCTATCCCTAGCGGGTAGCTTTCCTACCGCAACACCAGAGATCAGAAAGTCCTCGCAGAGGCAGTCGAGCCCGAGGATCTCTCGCTCGGCTATCCCTGGCGGGTAGCTTCCCTACCGCAACGCCAGGGATCAGAAAGCCCTCTCAGAGGCAGTCGAGCCCGAGGATCCCTCGCTCGGCTATCCTTCAGGACAAAAGCCCTCGCCAAGAGGCACCGGGCAGTAACTCTACCCGGCCAAGGGTCCTTGGTAGGCTTCTTACAGCCCTATAGCTCTTCCCGCGCCAAGAACCAAAGTCCTCCCAGAGACAGTCGGGTCCTTGCTCGGCTATCCCCGGCTGGTAGCTTCCTACTACAACCGACAGGGATCAAAGTCCTCGCCAAGAGGCACTGGGCAGCAACCCTGCTCGGTCCACATCCTAAAGGATCAAAAGCCCTCACAAGAGGCAACCGAGCAGCTGCCCTGCTCGGTCATCTCCGGCTGGTAGCTCTCTACCCACGATGCCAGGGATCAAAGCCCTCACAAGAGGCATCCGAGCGGATACCCCGCTCGATCATCCCAGGTTGGTAGTTGCCTACCCACGATGCCAGAGATCAAAGCCCTCGCCAAGAGGCACCGAGCAGCTACCTTGCTCGGCCATCCTTCGCAGGCCTCTCACGGCCCCTCCAGCGTCAAGGATCAAAGCCCTCGCCAAGAGGCACCGAGCAGCTACCCTGCTCGGCCATCCTTTGCAGGCCTCAAACGGCCCCTCCAGTGCCGAGGATCTCAAGCCCTCACCGCGAGGCCGCCGAGTTCCTTCTGCTCGGCGCATCCCCAGCGGGCATCCTCATGCCCATCAGACGCTGAGGATCTCAAGCCCTTACCGCGAGGCCGCCGAGTTCCTTCTGCTCGGCACATCCCCAGCGGGCATCCTCCTGCCCATCAGATGCTGAGGATCGGAAGCCCTCATCGCGAGGCCGCCGAGTTCCTCCCTGCTCGGCGCATCCCCAGCGGGCATCCTCCTGCCCATCAGATGCTGAGGATCTCAAGCCCTCATCGTGAGGCCGCCGAGTTCCTTCTCGCTCGGCGCATCCCAGTGGGCATCCTCCTGCCCATCAAACGTTGATGGTCTGAAGCCCTCATCGCGAGGCCACCGAGTTCCTTCCTGCTCGGCGCATCCCCAGCGGGCGTCTTCCTGCCCATCAAACGCTGAGGATCTGAAGCCTTCTTCGGAAGGCCGCCGAGCCCCTTCCTACTCGGCGCATCCCGGCGGGTAGCTTCCTACCCAACAGAGACAAGGATCAAAGTCCTTCCAGACTCGACTATCCCTGGCCGGTAGCTTCCCTACTCGCAATGCCAGGGGTTAAGACCCTCGCCAAGATCAACCGAGAAGCTTCCCTACTCGGTCATCCCCAGCAGGCATCCTCCTGCCCAACAGACGCTGCGGGTTTGTAGCCCTCATAACGAGGCCACTGAGCCCATCACATGCAGCGGATCCGAAGCCCCAACAAGAGACATCAGGTCTATCCAAGTCTGAGTAATCCCCCCTCGACTTTAGGGCCATGGAGAAACCTCCTTCTCAGCAGCGCTTGGCACACTCGACAAGTGATCGAAATCAACTCGATGACCGATCGCTCCACATGTCACGCCCACACTGGGCTGCGCCCCATCAGTCCACAGGTCTGCACACGTCGCGTCGGCCAACCGGCGCTCGACATGTGGACCGTCACTTCAGTGGCAGGACGCACGAACTGGCGCACGTTCCCTAAATGCAAATATCTCGCCCCGATAACCCGGCAGAAAAGACAGCTGACAGCCCGGGGACGCGTCCCGACGAAACCTTAGGAGGGAGCTTACCCCAGACGGCCCGGCAGTCCACTCTTGACCCGACCCACTAGCTGGTCGGGACAAGAGTGGGGGGCTAATGATGATGCTCAATATTGACGATCTCCAAGATTAGTACACGTGGCAGATGACGTGTCCCAGAACTCAGAAGAGAGGGCCTACAGGGGCCGACCAGGCCACCCCCGTACCCGGCCTGCAAGCCCAAGCTGGCTCTCTTCAGACCCCTTACAAATTGGCCTCCTCGGCCTCTCAGCTCGCCCCGAGCTGCCGCAAGACCGAGACTCCTCGGCCCTCGTGCTCGCCTCTGAGCTCCCCAGCCGAGGCCGTCTTCCTCGGTCCCACCGACCGACCAACTCCACCACTCACAGGCGTAACCGTCGCTCTGCAAATCTCGCCATGCGCAGATTCTCCGCCGGCAACATCCCACGTTCCACGCCATCACGATCCCCATTAACGGGCGATCCGCTCTTTACGCGGGCGTGACGTCGGGAGCGTAACTGCCGGTGAGATTCTCGCGCCTGCTGCTGCATGCCACCACCGCTATATAAACCCCCATCACAGAGGGGTCAAGAAAGCCATTTTTTTTACACTTTTATGTCGTTACTCTGCTCGGATCTCATCACTAACTTGAGCATCGGAGGGCCCTTGGTTGTACCAAACCATCCCGGGACTTCTTTGCAGGTACTCGGCAGCCGCTCCCTCACCTTACATCTTCCTCCAAAAACCCATTGAGACCCACACGCGAAGGAAGATAATCAACTAAGTCCACTGCGAGATCAACGGAAGACAACATCTGACGGAGGACCGAAAAGGAGCCCCATCAATAAGGAAGCTAAGGTAATGGAAAGACTTTACCATGGCTTGGTTTATGTTATGAGGTAATAGTAGGGGATTGAATGGTATTTATACTTGCAAATGAGAAGATATGCATGAGTAGTGATGGAGCTCCTTTTCGGGCCTCCGTCAGATGTTGTCTTCCGTTGATCTCGCGGTGAACTTAACTGATTATCCTTCATTGTGTGTGGGTCTTAATGGGTTTTTTGAGGAAGAGGTGAGGTGAGGAAGCTGTTGCCGAGTACCTGCAAAGAAGTCCCGGGATGGTTTGGTACCACCGAGGACCCTCCGACGATCAAGTTAGAGAGGAAATCCGAGCAGAGTAACGGCTAAGTGGGGTGAAAAAAGCTTACTTGACCCCTCTGTAATGGGGGTTTATATAGCGGCGGCGGCACGCAACAGCAGGCGCGAGAATCTCACCGGCAGTTACGCTCCCGACGTCACGCCCGCGTAAAGAGCATATCGCCCATTAATGGGGATCGTGATGGCGTGGAACGTGGGACGTTGCTAGCAGAGAATCTGCGCGTGGCAAGATTTACGGAGCGGCGGTTACGCCTATGAGTGGTGGAGTTGGTCGGTCGGAGGGACCGAGGAAGACGGCCTCGGCTGGGGAGCTCGGAGACGAGCAGGAGGGCCGAGAGGGCCGAGGAGTCTTGTCCCGTGGCAGCTCAGGGCAAGTTGAGGGGCCGAGGAGGCCAATTTGCAGGGGGCCCCGAGGAGGGCCAGCTTGCGCTTGCAGGTCGAGTACAAGGGCGGCCTGACCGGCCCCTGTTGGACCTTCTTTCTGAGTTCTAGGACACGTCACCTGCCACGTGTCATGATCTTAGGGATCGCCAACATCGAGCACTATCATTAGCCCCCTACTCTTGTCCCGACCAGCTAGTGGTCGGGTCAGGAGTGGACTGCCGGGCCTCCCGAGGTGAGATCCCTTCTATGGTTTCGTCGGGGCGAGCCCTCGGGCCGTCGGTTGTCTTTTCCGCTAGCGAATCAAGGCGAGATCTTTGCATTTAAAGGAGGTGCGCCGGTTCGTGCACTCGTCGAAGCGACGGTCCATGTGTCGAGCGTCGATTAGCCGATGCGACGTGCGCAGGTCTGCGGCGTGTGATGGGACGCGGTCCAGCGCTGGGCTACCACGTGGAACGATCGGGGCCGCTGGGTGCGAGGAGTCGTTTTGGCAAGAGGTGGCGAGCGCCGTTGGATGCCGCCGTACGCGGTGATAAAGCGGGGGAGGGGCCCACCTCAGGGCCCCCAACCTTTCATTTCCCTTCTTCCTTGAGTCGCTGCCGCTCGGCGTTCTTCTCCCTTTGGGACACATGATTCGCTCCCATCCTTTGGGCGGCCCGCGCCGGGAGGAAGCTAGTGGCGTAGCCGAGCCCCTGGCCAGCTCGTGCCCTCCACCGGATTCTCTGCTGGCGGCAGGGTCGTTCATTTCGTCGACGGCATCTGGTGGTTTCTTTGGTGGAAGCCAGAGTCGCCGGCAGTTGCCCGAGTCCCAGACTGGGGAGGGGGGAAGGGCGAGGGCAGCCCCCTTCTCAAGAGGAAGAGGACGGCTTCTCGCGCGCCGCCGTCGAAGGCCCCTGAAGGGATTCCCGTGCAGGAAGGGGGCTCCGTCTTCACGGTTCCGTCCGGGCTTTCTGTCGCCGCCGGCCTGCTCGCCGGGATGGAGGAGTCGGCTGGGGGAAAGCATCCGTGTGGCTCCTTGAGGGATCAACTGGAGGCCATGACGCAAGGGTCGGTCCAGGTACGAATCCCTCCACGCGTATTTGTCTTGGTGTGCCTTCCCGTGGTTTGGATGCTTCCAAGTTTCTCATCGGCTTTCTGTCAGGTTCTTCAACACTGCGCCCTTGCCACTCGCATGGAGGTCGAGGGGGCGTTCCACGCCCCAAGGCCAATGGAGGCGTTTCCTTCGGAGGTCAAGATTTTGCAACGCGGCCTGCGCCAGGAGAGGGAGAAGGCTGACGTTGTGGCGGGCCGGGCGGAGGCTGCGGAGCTTGCCAACTCGGCGACTCGGGGTACCCTTCGTCGTCTGAACGCGTCTCTCCGGGTTGCCGATAGGAAGCTGGAGGACATGGCCAAACGCTTTGTGGCCCTGGAAAAAGAGAGGGACGCCAGCAGGGGAGATGCCGAGGCGGCGTTGCTGAAGGCCCTAGTTGCCGAGGCTCGGGCTAAGAAAGCTGTGGCCGAGTACAAGGTATCAGAGCAGTTTTACGCCGAACTCGGGAAGTATTCTGCCGTCGCGTGAAACAAGGCTCTGGACGCCGTGAAGGAACAGCTTCCCGAGTTCGACGATGGTGAGCTCCGTGCACGGGTTCCGCTTCCGGCGACGAGGCCTCCGGTAAGAGATGGCGAGGGAAGCAGGGTGTCCCCCTGGTGGCAAAGTCTCCGGTGGTAGGGCCATGGGCCGTGGCGCCGACGATGAAGTGGCCGAAGTGAGCTTCCGGGCAGTTTGTAGGGCTGGGGGGCCCCAGAATACCCTTTGTAAAGACCTTGATTTTAGCAATAAAAGAAAAAATCCTTGATTCGTCGGTTTGCATTTTGTCTTTTGTGTGTGAAGGACGTTCGTAAGATATCCTCGCTTGTATTGTCGTGTTTCTGTATCAGGTTGGCCATTTGTTCGACGATCTCCTGTCGAGTTGACTCCAATCACCAGCCGGCGAGTGTGTCAAGCGCTGCCGCGGAGGTATCCTCATGTATGGCCCCCGAGGTCGATGGGAGACCGTTCAGACTCGGATGAACCTGTTGTCCTTCCGGGTGCCTTGGATCCTCATGTATGGCCACAGGGCTACCGGCCGGGCTTGACCGAGCAAGGGCTCGACCGCCTTTGGGAGGACTTTGGGCCCTAGCGTGTGAAGGGCTGTGGGGGGCCATTAAGAATGACCGGGCAACGAGGGCGCGCGGTTGCCTCTTGGTGAGGGCTTTGATCTCTGGTGTCGTGGGTAGGCAACTACCAGCCTTGGATGAATGAGCGGGGTAACCGCTTTGGTGCCTCTTGTGAGGGCCTTTGATCCCTGGCGTCGAGGGTAGGGAGCTACCAGCCGGAGTAGACCGAGCAGGGTAGCTGCTCGGTTGGCTCTTGCGAGGGCTTTGATCCTTCAGGACGGGGACCGAGCAGGGTTACTGCCCAGTGCCTCTTGGCGAGGACTTTGATCCCTGACGGTTATGGTAGGAAGCTACCAGCCGGGGATAGCCGAGCAAGGACCTGACTGCCTCTGGGAGGACTTTGGTCCTTGGCGTGGGAGGAGCTATAAGGCTGTAAGAAGCCTACCAAGGACCTTTGGCCGGGCAGGGTGTTGGAGATAGTGCCCTCAGAGTCAATTATTGGATCACAGGCACGTGATTGCAATGATTGAGGGGAGGACCTATCCCGGTAGGACAGTCTTACTCGAGATGATAGTATGCTATCTGGTTCACCTTTATCATCGTGTACTGCTTTAGGTGACCTTTCGAGTCGCTATTACACGTTGATAAAGCCCCTAGGATTCTTGCTTGACATCCAGCAGTATGAGGGCGATCATATAAGTGGGAGCTGGGGTCTACAAGCACATCCTTAAAAGGTCCCTAGTCGTGGGAGATTCGAGACAGGGCATCGATTCTCCACAGTAGACTAGTGTATACAGTCGAGACCCCGACGAGGGGCGGTGGCCGGTCTCACAAGCCACTGGTGTCAGTTGGTTCACCTAAGATGTATACAGGTGCTCATTGGGTTATGAGTACACCGGACAGGACTCGCCGGGAACCTGCTAGTTGGGCATATACCAGACGTCAGATAGCAGTTCCCAGGTGACATGTGTACAGGTTAGTTCATCGACCTGGGATCGTCATTTGTCTCGTGTGAGTTCCCACTGTACTTTGATTACTACCCTACCACGGCTCAAAGGAGTCGTGCAAACAGGTTTTAGTTGGGTACAGTCCCGAGCCACATGGAGGCAGTGAGCGGATCTGCAGGGGTTCGTCTCTCCCGGTATTGGGAGTGAGGTCGTGCTGTGTCTAGGAGAGCCAGAACATGAAAAGTCCTTGGCCAAGGCAGGAGATTTGCTGGTAGGTATTCCAGTAGTATCTCAGGGTGTTCTGGGCTACACTCCGACACGACTTGTACCGCTTTTGGGGGTCTGACTTTTACCAACCCCCTAGGCCCGCCATGCGATACTCATAGACGAACGGACCGGACTGTACGGATATTGTCACTGACAGGCTCAGTAGGGTGTCAGGATGAGTTCGCTCATCGACGTCCCTTTTGGTCAATAGCTGGTGGCCCGTCACGTATGGCTAATACCTCTGACGTGCTAGTGGTTAAATCCACAGCCATAGTATTGACGAGTCTTTAGAGTCCACCATACAGACAGTTACTCAAGTTTCGGGCGAAACGCTGTAGAGGCCGTATGGAGATATGGCAGGGTTCGATCAGATAAGTGCGGTATTGCACGGATCGTGATCGGACGGTTTTTACTAGCCGGCTTTGGCTTAAGCCGGATACTAGTATTTGATAGTGTAGTTTTGTCTCTTTGCATTTGTGTTCAGTGGGAATACAAATGCGGGCATGTATTTGCAGTAGCGGGGTTTTCCTGTAATTTATTACGGGATCGGTTTTATGAAGTTGCCAGTTTGTATTCCGTTCCGGCCGGTTTTCCTTTTTTCCTTCTCGGCCGGACTTTTCGTTGGAAGGGGGTTAATTGCAAGTTTGCAATTAACTCTGTTGTGAGGGGCTTTCTTGCATATGTTGCTTTTGATGAGACTTGCATCATCATGATATTCCTTTCTTGTCCATTTGATGGCTTTTCACTTGATGGTTAGTGAGTGGTTTGATAAGGAAATGGTTGTGACCATTTTCTTTTTGATTTGGTTTTTCCATTCTATTATGATACATATTGTGGTGCCATTCTTTTTCTCTCTCCAATCTAATTCTATGGAGAGGGGGCCGGCCACTTTGGCTAGAGAGAGAGGATCATTTCTTTTTGAGTGAGAAAAATGCTTCATATCTTTTTCCATGCTACCAAGTTCATAAGCACATTTTCTTGAGTTGCTTTTCTTCTCCTCCTCACATCCTTCCATCAAGGCAACTTCAAGAACCCCAAAGAGATAACCTTCTACACTATTTCTATAACAAGTCTTGGACGCGTCGGCTAGCCAACTTCGCGCCCGAGTTGCCTCGGTCAAGAGGCGGGAGCCCGTAAAAGATTCCGGCTACGTGGTGCCCCTTTCCGACGAGCGAGGAGGTGACGGAGATTCCGCGGGAGATCGGAGTGGAGACGAAGACCGAAGGACACGGATCGCTTGGTATAGCATCTCTACTCTTTTCCTTTTTGCTAGCTAGCTAAGTTAATGGCCCGATCCGGGTGAAAAGTCCGCGGCGGTGCCGTATTGCAAAGTTCGCAAAGTTTTTGTTTTCCGCGTTTCCGGCGTCGGATCGACGGCCGGGGCGCCCCCGCGGGCTTACAATGGTATCAGAGCCACGCCATTAAGCTAGCCTAGCTTGCTCTAGCGCGTTTAGAACCCGATCGAACAAAATCCCCAAAAACCGTATTTTTGTGCACATGTGTTCTCTGTTAAAATTTTTTGAGCTCCTAAAATTTTTCTGGTGATTGCAGAGACATGTACAACAAATTATAAGAAATCTGGGAAAATACGATCCACCAATTCCTCAGTTCCACCGCGGAAGCACGGCCAAAACCCTGGTTTGGCCGCGCTTGCGCGGCGGATAAGAGGAATTGTGGCACCAAATTTTCCCAGTAAGCTTGTGGTATAGAAATAGGGCTTTTGGGATATTTTATTTGGGCCCAGGTTTTCTGTAAGTGCTACAGTTCTTTTTGGGGGCCCACTTTGATAAATTTGTTCGATCGGATATTTTAAACATGCTAGTTCACAGTTTTTACATTATATCTGCGACTGTGAATGTCACTTGATCGGTAAATCCCGTCTAACTGCTATAGCCCGGTTAGACGGATTTGCGAACGTGATTTTCACGTTGATGTTCTGTGATTGTACTGTGTTGTTGCGGATCGGTCGTGGGGATAGCCTGGTCGCAGTGGTAGTACAGTTCTGTTGTATTATGTACATTTGATATTGCGGGGCGAGCGTCCGACATGTGGACTGCCGTCACTGCCTGTTTGTATTATTCTTTTGGGGCACGACCTGGTTGCGGTCGATGTACCCGTTGTATGTATATTTTACTTTCTGTACTAGGTTTACCCCGCGGAGGGGTGCACGTGTAGCCGGGTTCTGGAGGGCAACAAGCCCGCATCTCATAGCGTTGAGACGGAGGGGGCTTCACTCTAGGATTGGCGGGCTATTCGCCGCACTCGTAGGGGGTATAGGGTTGACCCAGGAGGGGTGCCCAAGTTACCGGATTCCGTGAAGTGCTGGGTGGTCCATTCACGTTGTTGAAGGGGGCTGCCTCGCTTCAGGTTTTGGCGGGTAACTTGCCGCGCCCGTAGGGGCTAGGATTTCATTGCACAGGCTATCCACACGACCAGGGGAACGTCGGGTTTCAGCAGCGGCTCTGTGAAACCCGGGGATCCCAGATATCTGTATTGATCTGTGTTGCTATACATTTCTGTGTTGCTTTTTATCACGCCTTGAGCGAAAATTATATATTATATATATATTAGTAGATGTTGTATATGTTTTTCATCCGCGCTAGTCCAGTCCCCGCTCTGTCGTTAGTAAGCTAACCTAACGGGTGATGACGGGACCCAGTGGCGAATGCGGATGGCATATACGTACATCAGTATATTTTCGTTCTTTGTGGTGTGATCAATTGATGGGACTGCGTTGATTCGGATCAATGCAAGTTAAACAAACCTAATCTGATGTTGTTGGAACACTTTTTCAAAAAGCTGTTATTGCAAGGGCGTTCTCTTTTGTTTTGCACAGTGGTATTCATTTGGAATATCCTGCTCCTCAGTCGACGAGGCAAGGGCCGAGATCCCTTCACCGGGAGTGACCCCTTGGACAAAAGTTTGCGTCAGGGCAGTAACTTCACTATAGCCGATTACTTTTGCTTTGCATCGTGGTATTCATTTGGAATATCCTGCACCTCATTCTACGGGGAAAGAGCCGAGATCCCTTCACCGGGAGTGACCTCTTTAGCGAAGGTTTTCGTTACTATATTTTTCTAAAAAGCTATCCGTTCCTTCAACGATATCAAGTTCATTACGTTAAAGGTTTTCGCCAGAAACCATTCGTAGCCCTCCGTCGTTTCATATGGATGGTCAATAGTATTCAAGCTGTGTATGTTGGCCAAAGTCAAGGCACAGTGTTTGGTAGCTGTTGGGTATTCATATGCAGCATAGATAGATGCGTTGGTTTGGGACAGTCGTACTGCCATTTTGGCCAAAGTCAAGGGTATGTACGGGTGGGTTCAAATTAACCAGGAAAATGACGGGTAGAACTTGACATGTGACTTATGATATGTTGGCCAAAGTCAAGGTCATAAGAGCATGGGGCAAAAATCCACATCGGGAGTTTCAAAAGTACTGAAACTTGCCAGATATGCGCATACCTTCTGGAGTGTGATAACCTGAGCGGATTCCGTCACGTTATCATGCGATGAGAGTTGGATCCCGATTCCCACTGATGAGTTGGTTTACTCCTCGGGTTATCCCGGCTAATTCTTCTTTCAGGTTTGGGGAAGAATTTGACGTTACAGTGGGAGGTTTCCAGATTAGATAAATTGGTAACCATTCTGATCTAGGTTAGAGTGCACGCTGAGTGTTTCTTTTCTCTCTCTTTCTGGCAGCGACCATTGACCCGACCCTAGACTATGACTCAGTGACCAAGTTGACCGAACCTACTTAACACAGGCTTTTGGATTGTCAGAGTCGCAAACCTCTTTGCCACTCCTACATTTACCCTTTTCTCCGGGACACCCCGTATTACTACGAACGTCCACTTCCATTGGACAAAACCATCGTATGGTTATATACGAACTCGAAGGACTTCGAGGATGGTTTCTGGTTCTGGAGAAAAAGGAATAAAGTACATTCAGTTGTCTTTTCTTTTCACCTCCTCTCAGGTTGCGAGTACTCCTTGGTTTAGGAGTAGTACACCTATTACGCAAATTGGATAGTCTTCTTCCAGACCCTAGGCTGGTGCCGACCGGTAGGGAATGAAGAAAGCCAATTAGCCTAAACGATGTACAGAAGGTATTAAGTTCAGACAAAGCAAGGGATTAGTAAGAGGGCAAAGTAAATTGCGACTGCTATTCACGACCAAACCATGTACTTCTTTGTCAATCCTAAATCACCTATGAATTAAGTTCATTCGATTGTCTTTTATCCTCACCTTCTCTCGCATTGCGAGTGTTCCTAGGACTAGGACAGTACACCCATTATGCTTATTGGATAGTCTTCTTCCAAACCATAGGCTGGTGCCGAACGGTAGGGAAGGAAGAAAACCATTTGGCCTAAAGGGGTGTACAGAAGGTAATGACTAAAGACATGTAAAGGGATTTAGAAAGATGGCAAAGAATTATACGGTTATAGTTGTGAATCTGGATAATGGAAGAGGCATTACTAAGAATACCAGGATACCCCATCGAAACATTTCAATGTTTCAGTTCCACTGTGTACTGTTAAATGAAAACTAATTTCCCGATTAGATACTTACTCCAGGGTATGTATTTACCAGGTATGAGTCTCACGTCTGTATGGTTTTACAGATGATGAGTGGGAGTAAGTTATTGGGAATTAGGTGACCGTCCTCATAATATCGGGATTCGTTGTAATTGGTGATATTTGAGGAAGCCACCTGGGTTGTTTGCCGGTCGGCAAATATTTGGTTTTGAATATCCGTTGTTGTGCACCAATTTCAAATTGATATATCTGTACGTCTACTTTTATAGAGTGAGACATATTTTTTTGAAATTATGTCTATGACATTTACCTATACCAGTGGATGGTTAGGTAAGGAGCATTGAACAGCGGTGTAATTCTTCTTAACCAAAAGTACAGTTTTCAACCTACGACACACAGTGAATGAGTCACTAGACTCAGGGGACTTATACAGAGTATTGTATATTGTCCAGTGTCCATCAGGACAGAGGGGTTGGTCCTCGTACTATATTCTGTTTACTTTTAACTTCTCTAGTTCTTAGACATGTGTTTCGTAGAAACACAGGGTCTAAGTTTTGAGGAGTTATAGGTATAAGAATACAGTAGAGAACCAGGTATTGCAAGTATCGGGATTCTTCAAGGTGATCGAAGAGTAGATATTTGTGAATGGTATTCAGTTGATAGTAATGATAAAGAGATCTTGCTTCTCTTTCAGGTTACTCATAATTGGAAGTATTCCTAAGTTGAGTAACGCTGATCGGCCTCCTTCCATTTAGTTGACATGTACTGGAGACAGCTGCATGATTTGAATCTGGTTCAATTAAATCAGTGCCTCTGTTTCTTGGATATAGAACAGTTCATATCTTGACATTGTTAAGATACGGGGAGTTGTCCGGCTTATGCTTAAAACCAGACTCTGGACAACTCAAGGCACGTTTCAGTAATGGTTGTTTGTGGGTTGACCCGGGCTATGACGAGGGTTGACTTTCTACCATCTGGAAGATCAATAGTGATATTGTTCTTGACTCGCCACAGTTTTATTAAAAATGGATTTTTCAGAAAACAGTAGTGGGAGTATGGTAGAACTGGAAGTGATTCCAGAACCACAAACGATTACTGAAGATTTGATAGGAACCTAAAGATTCAATCTGGATTGACATTCCATTGGCCACTCCGCAGATAAGGTGGGTAACCTCAGGCACCCGAGAGATACTTCGGTATACTCAAGGACGGTGGCAGGGAGGTTCTTGTTTACCCAGACTTGCCATTGCTGTTGTTCCAGACTATGAGACCCGGCAGGAGGATGAGTATAGCGTCGTTCTAAACTGGTTTTAGAAGCGTACGTATATATGACTCTGCCAGAGGGTTGTCGTAGTCAGTGGGAGCAGCAGAAGCATTGGTGGACATCAGGCTTATGTCTATTTATAGACTAAAGCAGATATAGCGGAGATAGATCATCTATTTCTGATGTGACAGTCATAGGTTTGACTTCATCAGAATAAGGGATGGATCTGTTAAGAAGGTAGTAGGGTGTGATGTCCTGGTATTTGATGACATACACAGAGTAGGAAGTGATATTCCTATACTACGATCGGTTATACTTTGGTCGTCACACAGTAGTTTCTCCACATAGGACTTGGATATTATATCAGACATTCTGGTTACTAGATCTATGGTTTTAGATCTAGATTTGGGTGGTTTCCCAATCTGGGTACTTTGACCGCATTCTATGAGTATTTAGAATGGACGACTCCTGGCACGGTAGTATACCTGCAGGTGATGGAGTCACCCTCTCTAAAGGTGTCTTACAGACTAAAGGGGAGAGGGATACGCATGATTGACAGAACACTTGCTTAGGCAATTGAGTCAATCATAAGATGTCAAGTACCACACCAGATGTTGTTCTTGCAGTAAGTGCAATAAGTTGATATTGATCCAATCCTGGAGAAACAATCGGAAGCAGTTTTAGAACATAAGTTGATGTTCTAGGGATTTGATAACGGCAGCCTCCATTAGGAGACGGTTATCATTCCAGGCTTCCAAGGTGACCTGGATTGCAGAGTGACTGTCAGAGTTATAGTTTTCCCTCTAACGAGGGGCAGTATTTTGGACAGGTGGTCCAGGTGGAAACTGAGGGAAGGCATGGCGCAGGACACTGATTAAGTTCAGTTGTCGATACAGTCGAAGAAGTTTGGATTTGGAGTTCACTTATGAGCTAGGTCCCATCAGACATCCAGACATTCTAAGACAGGTATTGCTCACTTCGGGAGATGGCTTTCTCCGCGAACATGGGATATGGAGAGACATAGAAAGAAACATCAAAGCGGATCCACTCACTGAGGCTATTCCTCGAACGCAATAGTTTCGCAAACGAGCTTTGTGAGACTGACTAGTAGAGGAGTTGGGTGTTCGGTATCACACGGGCTGTGAGTATGCGACATCGCAATAATTAGCCTCGAGTGCAAGTGGGAGATTGTTGGAGATAGTGCCCTCAGAGTCAATTATTGGATCACAGGCACGTGATTGCAATGATTGAGGGGAGGACCTATCCCGGTAGGACAGTCTTACTCGAGATGATAGTATGCTATCTGGTTCACCTTTATCATCGTGTACTGCTTTAGGTGACCTTTCGAGTCGCTATTACACGTTGATAAAGCCCCTAGGATTCTTGCTTGACATCCAGCAGTATGAGGGCGATCATATAAGTGGGAGCTGGGGTCTACAAGCACATCCTTAAAAGGTCCCTAGTCGTGGGAGATTCGAGACAGGGCATCGATTCTCCACAGTAGACTAGTGTATACAGTCGAGACCCCGACGAGGGGCGGTGGCCGGTCTCACAAGCCACTGGTGTCAGTTGGTTCACCTAAGATGTATACAGGTGCTCATTGGGTTATGAGTACACCGGACAGGACTCGCCGGGAACCTGCTAGTTGGGCATATACCAGACGTCAGATAGCAGTTCCCAGGTGACATGTGTACAGGTTAGTTCATCGACCTGGGATCGTCATTTGTCTCGTGTGAGTTCCCACTGTACTTTGATTACTACCCTACCACGGCTCAAAGGAGTCGTGCAAACAGGTTTTAGTTGGGTACAGTCCCGAGCCACATGGAGGCAGTGAGCGGATCTGCAGGGGTTCGTCTCTCCCGGTATTGGGAGTGAGGTCGTGCTGTGTCTAGGAGAGCCAGAACATGAAAAGTCCTTGGCCAAGGCAGGAGATTTGCTGGTAGGTATTCCAGTAGTATCTCAGGGTGTTCTGGGCTACACTCCGACACGACTTGTACCGCTTTTGGGGGTCTGACTTTTACCAACCCCCTAGGCCCGCCATGCGATACTCATAGACGAACGGACCGGACTGTACGGATATTGTCACTGACAGGCTCAGTAGGGTGTCAGGATGAGTTCGCTCATCGACGTCCCTTTTGGTCAATAGCTGGTGGCCCGTCACGTATGGCTAATACCTCTGACGTGCTAGTGGTTAAATCCACAGCCATAGTATTGACGAGTCTTTAGAGTCCACCACACAGACAGTTACTCAAGTTTCGGGCGAAACGCTGTAGAGGCCGTATGGAGATATGGCAGGGTTCGATCAGATAAGTGCGGTATTGCACGGATCGTGATCGGACGGTTTTTACTAGCCGGCTTTGGCTTAAGCCGGATACTAGTATTTGATAGTGTAGTTTTGTCTCTTTGCATTTGTATTCAGTGGGAATACAAATGCGGGCATGTATTTGCAGTAGCGGGGTTTTCCTGTAATTTATTACGGGATCGGTTTTATGAAGTTGCCAGTTTGTATTCCGTTCCGGCCGGTTTTCCTTTTTTCCTTCTCGGCCGGACTTTTCGTTGGAAGGGGGTTAATTGCAAGTTTGCAATTAACTCTGTTGTGAGGGGCTTTCTTGCATATGTTGCTTTTGATGAGACTTGCATCATCATGATATTCCTTTCTTGTCCATTTGATGGCTTTTCACTTGATGGTTAGTGAGTGGTTTGATAAGGAAATGGTTGTGACCATTTTCTTTTTGATTTGGTTTTTCCATTCTATTATGATACATATTGTGGTGCCATTCTTTTTCTCTCTCCAATCTAATTCTATGGAGAGGGGGCCGGCCACTTTGGCTAGAGAGAGAGGATCATTTCTTTTTGAGTGAGAAAAATGCTTCATATCTTTTTCCATGCTACCAAGTTCATAAGCACATTTTCTTGAGTTGCTTTTCTTCTCCTCCTCACATCCTTCCATCAAGGCAACTTCAAGAACCCCAAAGAGATAACCTTCTACACTATTTCTATAACAAGTCTTGGACGCGTCGGCTAGCCAACTTCGCGCCCGAGTTGCCTCGGTCAAGAGGCGGGAGCCCGTAAAAGATTCCGGCTACGTGGTGCCCCTTTCCGACGAGCGAGGAGGTGACGGAGATTCCGCGGGAGATCGGAGTGGAGACGAAGACCGAAGGACACGGATCGCTTGGTATAGCATCTCTACTCTTTTCCTTTTTGCTAGCTAGCTAAGTTAATGGCCCGATCCGGGTGAAAAGTCCGCGGCGGTGCCGTATTGCAAAGTTCGCAAAGTTTTTGTTTTCCGCGTTTCCGGCGTCGGATCGACGGCCGGGGCGCCCCCGCGGGCTTTCACAGGGTTACTACCCGGTGCCTCTTGGCGAGGGCTTTTGTCCTGAAAGATAGCCGAGCGAGGGAACCTCGGGCTCGACTGCCTCCGAGAGGGCTTTTTGATCCCCGGCGTTGCGGCAGGGAAGCCGCCCGCCTGGGATAGCCGAGCGAGAGAACCTCGGGCTCGACCGCCTCTGAGAGGGCTTTTTGATCCCCGGCGTCGTGGCAAGAAAGCTGCCTGCTGGGGATAGCCGAGCGAGGGAACCTCAAGCCCGACTACCTCTGGGAGGGCTTTTCATTGTACAGGGGGAACTCTACCGGGGAAAAAGATTAGAAGTTTCTTTATTTGCACGGGTAGGAATTCTAGACAACGCTTTATACCATCTTGTTAAAGGGAAATCTCGAGTGGTAGCTGGGGTGCGACGCTTCGCTAGCTTTGACCTCATTGGTATAGCTTGAGCTTCGCGGCATTGTAAGGCCGAGGGAGCTTCCGCCCGTCCGCGTCCTGGAGGCGGTAGGCTCCACCGGGGAGCGCTTCGGAGACAAGGAAAGGACCTTCCCACTTCGGGGAGAACTTTTGAAGCCTGCCTTGGTCGATGAATTCGTTCCGCCGCAGGACTAGGTCCCCGGTCTTGAAGGAGCGGTGTCTTACCCGAGCATTGTAGTATCGGGTCGTCTGCTGTTGATAGGCGGCGGCTCTGATTTGGGCCCGATCCCTTTTCTCCAACAGTATGTCGAGGTTGGTTCGTAGTGCCATGGTGTTTGCGTCATCGTCGAAGTGCTCGACCCAGTGGCTGGGTAGCCCGATCTCTGCTGGGACCATCGCTTCAGTCTCGTAGCAGAGGCTGAAATGGGTCTCCCCGGTGGGAGTCTTTTTTAACGTGCGCAGGGCCTATAAGACCCGGGGTAGCTCCTCAACCCAGCTGCCTTGTCTCCTTTCCAGGCAGGTTCGGAGACCCCGGAGGACGTCCCGGTTAGCGACCTCGGCTTGCCCGTTACATTGAGGATACGTGACCGCGGCAAACTTCATGAGGATATGGTATTCTTTGCAGAAGTCCCTTACTTTCTCGTTCTCGAAGTTCGTCCCATGGTCGGTGATGATGCACCTAGGGATCCCGAACCGGTGTATCAGGTTGTTTTGGAGGAACTTGATGGTTGTGGCGGCGTTCGGTTTCTTGATGGGAACGGCCTCGATCCACTTAGTGAAGTAGTCCACCGCGACGAGGACGTATTTATGCCCGCCAGTTCTGGTGGGGAACTGGCCGATCATATCCAAACCCCACTAGGCGAATGGCCATGGGGATGTCAGGGCAGTTAGCTCGGTAGCCGGGAGGCGGGGAATACTGCCGTGGAGTTGGCAGCTCTTGCACCTCCTGACCATCTTCAGGGCGTCCTCGTACATGGTGGGCCAGTAGTACCCCTGGAGTAGTGCTTTTTGGATCAAGGTTCGAGCCTCCTGGTGTGCGCCACCCACCCCTTCATGGATTTTCCGCAGGACGTAGTCGGCTTCGTGGGGGTCAACGCACCGGAGCAGGGGCTAAGTGAAGGCCTTCTTGTAGAGGTTTCCGTTGCTCCAGACGAAGTAGGTTGCTCTGGCCCGGAGGCGGCGGGCGGCCGCTCTGTCCTCCGGGAACGTGCCGTCCTTCAGGAATTCCACGAGGGGCTTCCTCCAATCCCGGTCGTTCTCCTGCACCGTGTATACTTAGAGTGTCGCCGCCTCGTCTTCCACGCTGGGTCGGGTCAAGATTTCGAAGAGTATCGACCGCCTATTGTTGGCCGAGTATGATGAAGCCAGCTTGCTCAGGGCGTCTGCTTGAGCGTTCATTTGCCTGGGTATTTGTTCCACCCGGACTTCGTCGAAGTTTTTTCGGAGCTTCCTCACCTCGTCTAGGTACTTCATCATTAGGGGCTCCCGGGCCTCAAAGCGGCCAGTCACTTGGCCGACAACTAGGGCCGAGTCACTGCAGACTCGGATGATCTTCAGCCCCAGCCTGACGGCCATGCGCAGTCCGGCTAGGAGGGCTTCATACTCCGCCGCGTTGTTCGATGCTTTGAAACCGAGCCTCAAGGAATACTCCACCTCTGCTTCGTTTGGGCCAAGGATAATGAGGCCGACACCGCAGCCTTCCTCGGTAGAAGACCCGTCGACGTAGATGACCCACTCCGAAGCTGAGCTATGGCTTTCCCGGACGAGATGCCAGGATGTGAGGGGCAGCGCGGAATCCGGCTTCCTGCTAGGGATGGTGCATTCAATGATGAAATCGGCCAGGGCCTGCGCCTTGATGGCTTGCCTCGGGCGATACCTTATGTCGAATTGAGACAGCTCCCATCTCCATTTCTCTAGACGGCCTGAGGACTCCAGTGATGCTAGGATAGCCTCCAATGGGCGCTCAGTGAGGACGGCGATTGTGTGTGCCTGGAAGTAGTGCCGCAGTTTCCGCGAGGTTACTACGAGGGCCAGGACAATCTTCTCTATGGCGGGGTATCTCGTCTCCACGTCCTTGAATACATGGCTCACACAGTACACTGGCCTTTGTGCCCCCTCGGCCTCTCAGACGAGCACCGAGCCTGCTGCTTGGTCGGATACTGCCAGGTACAGCGACAGCTCGTCCCCTTCCACGGGTCGGGTGAGCAGGGGCGGTGTTGCGAGGTGCCTCTTCAGTTAGTCGAAGGCGGCTTGGCAATCTTCCAACCACTCGAACCTCGGAATTTTCCTCAGCGCTTTGAAAAACGGGAGGCACTTTTCCCCCGACCTGGACATGAAACGGCTCAGAGCGGCGACCCGTCTTGTGAGCCGCATGATCTCGACGTTGGTCTTCGATGCGGTCATGCTCAGGATGGCGTCGATCTTCTCTGGGTTAGCTTCAATTCCGCGGTGAGTGACCATGAACCCGAGGAATTTCCCTCCGGTGACTCCGAACCCACACTTGGCAGGGTTCAGCTTCATGTTGAATTTGCGGAGCACCCCAAACGCTTCGCCCAGGTCTTTGGCGTGGTCGGCCGACGAGACGGACTTGACGAGCATGTCGTCAGCGTAGACTTCCATGTTCCTGCCGATATGTGGCTTGAACATGCGATTGACCAGCCTCTGATATGTGGCATCGGCATTCTTGAGGCCGAAAGGCATCACCCTATAGCAGCACACCCCCCGGTCCGTTGTGAATGCGTTCATATCTTCGTCATCAGGATTCATGCGGATTTGGTTATAGCCGGAGAAAGCGTCCATGAAGCTCAGAAGCTCGTGCCCGGCCGAGCTGTCGACGAGCTGGTCTATGCGGGGGAGCGGGAAGTTATCCTTGGGGCAGGACTTGTTGAGGTCGGTGAAGTCGACGCACATACGCCACTTTCCACTCGACTTCTTGACCAGGACCACGTTTGCCAGCCACTCTGAGTATGGCACATTCCTGATGAAGTTGGCGGCGAGGAGCCGGTCAACTTCCTCCTCGATAGCCTTCTGTTTGACCAGGGCGAAGCTTCTTTTCTTCTGCCTAACGGGTCGGGCCGTAGGATCAACTTCAAGCTTGTGGAAGATGATTTTGGGGTCGATCCCAGGCATGTCCGCCGGTGCCCAGGCGAAGACGTCGGAATTGCTTCGGTGGAACTCAATCAGGTCATCCCGCTGAATTCCTGTCAGGAGTGACCCGACCTGGACGGTCTTCCCTGGGTCTCCTTCCGCTAAGGGCACCTCGGTCAGAGGCTCGACCGGTGATTCACGGACCTCCTTCCGCTCATCCCGGGTGTCCAAGGACCCTTTAATGTCGCCGCATGCACCAGCGCTCTCGGTGTGCTGCTCGGGGGAAGATGCTTCTGTCAGGCCTACCTCCGTGACCCGCTGGCTCCCGTATGCCCGGCCTACCCCACCCTGATCGAGGGGGAATTTTATCGCCAGGTGGTATGTCGAGATCTGGGCCTGGAGGGAGTTCAGTGTCGGCCTGCCGAGGAGGACGTTGTAGGCCGATGGGACCCTAGCCACAATGAAGTCCACAGGCAGTGTGCGCGTGCGGCCGGGCTCCCCGATCGTGAACTGCAGGGTGACCACCCCTTGTGCCGGGACGGAGTGGTTGGTGAACCCCGAGAGGACGTGGGGGGTCGGTCTCAAGTCTGCTGGGGCCAGCCCCATACGCAAAAAGCAGTCATGGAAGAGGATGTCCGCCGAGCTGCCCGAATCGATGAGTATTCGGTGGACCTCGTATCGGTGAATTTGTGCTACGATCACCAGCGGGTCGCTGTGGGGCACAGATATGCCGTGGAGATCCTCGTCGCTAAAGGTGATGGGCTTTCGGCCCCTAGCCCTTTTGCTCGGGCGGCCGCCGGAGCCTGTGAGACGGCAGCCAGCGGGGGGACCGACGATCTTAGGCGAGGGTTCGCCCGCGTCTCCGTTGCGAGGGAGGCGACAGCGGGTTTTTGGATCTTTAGGGGAATCGGTTGTCATGTGGGCGGAGATCGGAAGGCCAATTTGTATTTTGTGGAGTTATTGTTCCCACAGACGGCGCCAACTGATGGAGCTCCTTTTCGGGCCTCCGTATGATGTTGTCTTCCGTTGATCTCGCGGTGAACTTAACTGATTATCCTTCATTGCGTGTGGGTCTCAATGGGTTTTTTGAGGAAGAGGTGAGGTGAGGAAGCTGTTGCCGAGTACCTGCAAAGAAGTCACGGGATGGTTTGGTACCACCGAGGACCCTCCGACGATCAAGTTAAAGGGGAAATCCGAGCAGAGTAACGGCCAAGTGGGGTGAAAAAAGCTTACTTGACCCCTCTGTGATGGGGTTTATATAGCGGCGGCGGCACGCAGCAGCAAGCGTGAGAATCTCACCGGCAGTTACGCTCTCGACGTCACGCCCGCGTAAAGAGCGGATCGCCTATTAATGGGGATCGTGATGGCGTGGAACGTGGGACGTTGCTGGTGGAGAATCTGCGCATGGCGAGATTTGCGGAGCGGCGGTTACGCCTGTGAGTGGTAGAGTTGGTCGGTCGGAGGGACCGAGGAAGACGGCCTCGGCTGGGAAGCTCGGAGACGAGCAAGAGGGCCGAGGAGTCTTTGTCCCGTGGCAGCTCAGGACAAGCTGAGGGGCCGAGGAGGCCAATTTGCAGGGGGCCCCGAGGAGGGTCAGCTTGTGCTTGCAGGTCGGGTACAAGGGCGGCCTGGCCGGCCCCTGTTGGACCTTCCTTCTGAGTTCTGGGGCACGTCACCTGCCACGTGTCATGATCTTGGGGATCGCCAACATCGAGCACTATCAAGTAGTGAGGGTTAAGAGTTATGAAGGGGTCTACGGGACTTGTGAAATGGATGCATGCATGCATGGATGAGAAATCCAAGATCTTGGAATTCTTCATGCTTTTAATTAACATTAATAGGCTGCATTCTTTAATAGAAATGGATATACATTGAATCTCTATAGGTTGCCAAGTGGTGTGTATACAGTGGACCAATGCCTTTAACCAATCCTGTACACAGAACTAATTTGATATATAACTCAGCAACATTTACATTTCTAGGTATTTATATGCCATTTAGTTTATATTCATAGTTTACATCGAGAACATAAACAACAACAGAGATCTAACATGATCACTGATAGTCTGCAAAGATTTAAAATAATGCATCGACTTATAGAGAGAATCAACATTAAGAGAAGAGTTGCCAAACATTTCGATTCATAGAGCAGGAATCAAAGCATGTATTTGCATCCATTCTACATGAATGAATAATTATTCAGATATGACAACACCGTAACTGTACGTGGGGAAAAGATTGCATTGCAGCAATACGGCCATCACTCGACATGCACATGTAGCAGAAACCAACACAAACCACATTGATCATAAATAACGATCGCATAATCTCATGATCTAATTGAGAAAATGTTGGATCATATAAAGTTCTAATATTGAACTCAGCAAATTAACACAAACTAGAGGGATCAGTAGATTTGGATGGACTTATCATTCAATCTCAAGATATAAACCGTGATTTCATGCGTAAAATAAGACTACCTAAGATTAAAAAAGTTTTGAACAGAATGAGTTTAAAAAAAGCGGTTGGTCCTGACCGGATTTCTATCGAGATTTGGAGATGCTCAGGAGAAATAGGCATTAAATGGCCGACAGATCTGTTTAATAAGATTTGGCAGACAAAAAAGATGCCAAATGAATGGAGGAAAAGTATCCTACCTATCTACAAGAATAAGGGTGACATTCAAAGTTGCTCAAACTACCGTGGAATAAAACTTATGTGTCACACCATGAAACTTTGGGAGAGAGTGATTGAACACAGGCTAAAGAAGAATATTAAGATAACAGAGAACCAGTTTGGGTTTTTGTCTGGACGATCGATGACAGAGTCTATTCATTTGCTTCGTCAACTTGTCGAGTGTTTTCGAGAGAGGAGAAAATGTTTGCATATTATATTTATTAATTTAGAAAAAGCGTACGATAAGGTACCTAGAGAGATATTATGGGGGATAATGATGAAGAAGGGGGTCCCCGTCAAGTATATTGACATAATCAAGGATATGTACGATGGAGTAGTGGCAAATGTCAGAACCTGCGGCGACTTAAAGAGTGATTTTCCGATTACAATTGGTTTACATTAAGGATCTGCATTAAGTCCATTCTTGTTTACCATCGTGATGAATGAACTTACTAAAACTATCCAAGATGAGGTACCTTGGTATATGCTATTCGCTGATAATATTGTTCTAGTAAATGAGACGAAGGCAAGCGTTAATGCCAAATTGGAATTATGGAGGCAAACATTAGAATCTCGGGAATTCAGATTGAGCAGGTCCAAGACAACATATATGCGTTGCAAATTTAGTAACCAGAGAAGTCAAAACCATATTGGTATAACATTAGAAGGGCAAGAGATATCACCGAGCGACCAGTTTAGATATCTAGGTTCCATCATCCAAAAGAATGGGGAGATCGATAGTGGTGTTAATCAAAGGATCCAAGCTGGTTGGTTGAAATAGAGGAGTGCAACAGGGATTTTGTGTGATCGTAACTTTCCGTTAAAATTGAAAGGAAAGTTTTATCGGAGCGCTATTCGGCCTGCCTTATTATATGGTACAGAATGTTGGGCTCCTAAGAAGCATCATACACAGAAGATGCACGTAGCGGAGATGCGCATGCTTCGTTGGATGTACGGTAACACTAGAAAAGATAAGGTGCGAAATGAGGATATTCGTGCAAAAGTTGGTGTAGCACCTGTGGAGGAGAAGATGCGGGAAAACCGGCTAAGATGGTTTGGTCATGTGCGACGCAGACCTATGAAAGCACCGGTTCGACGAATAGATACTCTCAATATGGGCAATTGTAAAAAGGCAAAAGGGAGACCGAAGAAAACATGGATGGAGGTGATACGAAACGATATGGTTGCCAAAGGACTCGATGAAAGTATATTGTTCGATAGGAGTGAGTGGAGGCGGAGGATTCATGTGTTGGACCCGGTGTGATTCTCATGTTGGTTCATGTAGCCTACCCCATATGCTTGGGATAAAAGGCTCGGTTGTTGTTGTAGAGGGATCAGTAGATTTCACCTTTGTCATCTTCAAGTCATTTAGAACTACCATGCATAGCAGTTCTATGTGCATCAAGGGCCGAATAAAAAGCGAAAAGATACGAAACCCCTACTGCCACCACACTCCAATCTATGATACGATACTCGGTCACATGAACCTCTGATGCTAATGGCATCTGGAGATCGAAATCAGATGTTCCAAGTTTTGATGCCTTTATCTACTCCTGCAAGCACATTCCTCACATGGAGTTCCTTGAGCCTCTTGCAACTATCAAAGATAACTGTAGCAAGCAGAAAACGAACTCATGTAGGCTCCGCTTATCTCCATTGCATGCTGCAATATAAATGGAAGGGGTGCATCTTCCAATATCTTGTTGAGTCCTGTAAAAATAAGAACAATTTATGAATAACCTGTTGTTGTATCTTCTTTATGTTTTTAAGGCCGAGAGTTCAGGCAGTAAATCAAGCATCTTTATCAAATTTTACTTTTGTTGAAGATGGTTGAAATTATTTATCCTGTACAAAAAAAGGAACAGCTAAAGGTAATAATCAAATTATTGGGAATTAATAAATCTGAACGATGAATTTGTCCCAAACACAACAATTAATCGATCCAAAATAAGTCGCTTCAGAGGGGCGATATCCTTGAAACTCGCCTAGTTCAACCTGTATTATTACAGAACTAGACTCTGAATGCATAACAGAGTGATTTTCTCCTGCTATTGAACAGAGGAATTCATATACTTATTCTAATGGCATACTAAAAAGTATAATAAAATCTAACAAATGAAGGTGCAAAAAGGACTGAATAGATCAAAGCATTGAAATCTAGCACAAAATAAGTCAAAGCTAATTAAGAAGTAGCAACCAACATAGAGAACGTCATTGAAACACTCTCTTTTAATTCACCTCATAGTCATGTTCAGAAACTATCGGTTCTGATTTCAAACGATCCAATAAATTACATGATACTAACAAAAGAGAGACAATGGTCGGATATTGTCGAATAGATGGAAGAAAGATTCATTCTACTGAAGCAGAATGGCCGCCCCGTGGACGTTTATGCGGCAGAGTTCAACTGTCTGAGCCGATTTGCTCCATACATGGTCGCTTCAGAGGCCACCAGGGCCAGACGCTTCTTGCAGGGACTTGATTTCAAGCTGCAGCAGTTGATCGCGTCACTGGAGTTGCAGACTTTTGCACAGATACTCAACGCGGCGAGAATTCAGGAGAAATTGATCAACAAGTTCAGGAAGCCCCCAGTCGTACCAGCACGCACCCACGCACCCTCTCGAGGAGCCATACCGGTTCACAGGCCTGGAACGACACAGATGAAGCGTCCGTTCGTGCCCCAGCATCGCTCCCATAGACAAAACGTAGTTTGCGGCTACTACAATAGAGATGGGCATACCCAGAAGGACTGTCGCCGCGCCAAGGAACAGTGCTTGATTTGCGGATCCAGTCAGCACAGGATTATCGGTTGCCCCGAGCGAGCAGAGTTACAGGGAGGTCCTGAACCACAGCAGCAGAGGCCACAGGAGTAGAGGCAACCCTACACAGGTCGCGGTCAGGGACGGGATTTCACCTTGACCGCCGAGCAGGCAGAGGCTTCAGGAGAAGTTGTTACAGGTACTCTACTCGTACATTCCTTGCCAGGTAGAGTATTATTTGATTCTGGAGCATCGCACTGTTTCATATCTGAGCATTTCATTGATACACACTCCATACCACATGAACCATTAACCAAGGGTTGGGAAATACGTACGGGTAATGGCGTGATAATATCTAGTCGAGAATGTAGATCATGTCCGGTTGTAGTGTATGGCAGGAAATTCTATGCGAATTTCCTTTTGATCGGGACAGGCAGCTATGACGCAATTCTCGGGATGGATTGGATGAGTACCTTCCATGCAGTTATTGATTGCCGAGTAAGGAATGTGATTTTCCGCATTCCCAATTACCTGGAGTTTATTTTCGAAGGCGGGAGCGAATCTTTGGAGCCAGCCAAGTATAGAGCCAAGCCAAAGGAGCTGACAGCTATGGAGATTGATGAGAGCGTAGCCCCAGAGATTGTTCGGGACTTTCTGGACGTATTTCCTGAAGATCTACCAGGTCTACCACCGCCACGCGTCTTGGAGTTCTCGATTGATTTAACTCCGGGTACAGCACCAGTTTCCAAGACCCCGTACAGAATGGCACCGGTTGAGTTGGCGGAGTTGAAGAAGCAAATTGAAGAGCTCCTGGAGAAGAGATTTATCCGGCCGAGCGTTTCACCTTAGGGTGCACCAGTTCTGTTAGTGAAGAAGAAGGATGGATCGCTGCGGATGTGTATAGATTATCGGGAGCTGAACAAAGTCACAATAAAGAACAAGTACCCAATTCCGCGCATCGACGACTTATTCGATCAGTTAAGTGGGGCCAGGGTATTTTCGAAGTTGGATCTCCGTTCTGGATATCATCAAATCAGAGTAGTGTTAGTTATATGTATGCCCTAGAGGCCATTACTGTACATAGGATGTATATTGTAGTGGATGCTGGGACATATATAGGGAGGACTTTCTTGCTCGACATGATAGTATGCTATCTGGTTGCTCTTTACCTTAACGTGTATACTGATTGTCTCTCTGTTACATGTTGGTAAAGCCCTTAGGATGTGTACTTGACTACCTGGACTATGATACAGATCATACTAGTGGGGACATGGTAGTCCATAAGTACATCCTTCAAAGTCCTTAGTCGTAGGTGTATCGAGACGGGGCATCGATATACCAGAGTAGACTAGCGTGTACCTTCTCGACCCATACAGATGGGCGATGGATGATCCCATATCCATCGGTGTTTGACATCAGAGATGATATACGGGTGCTCAGTAGAGACTGGGTACACTGGACGGACTCGCCGAGAACTCCCAGATGGTATTATACCTCACGTCAGATGGCAGTTCTCTGGTGACACTGGTACAGAGTAGTCTGTTGACCCGAGATCGTCATAGAGTCTTGTGTGGTTCCCACTGTGCTTTGATTTCCATCTTACCACGTCCAAGAGGGCGTGCAAAACGGTGGTTTTTGGGTACAGTCCCGAGTCACATGGAGGCAAT
Source organism: Agapanthus africanus (assembly GCA_030015575.1). Lineage (NCBI taxonomy): Eukaryota > Viridiplantae > Streptophyta > Magnoliopsida > Asparagales > Amaryllidaceae > Agapanthus > Agapanthus africanus. Next base: position 58,011,408 of record CM057342.1, on the reverse strand, counting down.
GAGCGATAGGAGGGGACTCGTCTCTCCCGGTATAGGGAGTTGATGTTGCGCTGTGTTCGATTGGCTATAACAGGAAATCCCTGGCCAGGGTTGCTGAGATTTACTGGTAACTGTTACCAGTAGTTTCTCGAACAGTTATAGACCTCATATCGACACGACTTATTGAGCTATTGGGGTCTGACGTTTACCACCCCTAGGCAAGATATGCGACATATCAGACGATCAGACCGGACTGTACGGTAGTGTTACTGGTTGGATTCACTGGAGTGTGAGCGGGCTTGCTCGTCGATCTTCAGATCGCTCAATACCCGGGTGGCCGTTACGTTTAGCAGACCGCTTGCGGCTTGTGGATGCTTGATATGATCATCATCTGCTGCCGGCGTATTGACGAGTCTTTAGAGTCCTACACAGAGGTTTCCTGGCTCAAGCGAAACGAAATAGAAGCGCATATGAGATATGTGCGGGACCGAGAATGATACCAGTATGTGATACTGTATTCGATTCTCGCGATGTGACATTGATCGGTTATATGCGATATAGCCGGGTTATCGGATCAAGTGTTGATTCGATAAGTTGTTACTAATGATACTAGTCGGTTATATGCGATATGACCGGATCGTTAAATCAAGTGTTGATTTAATGATTTAATGCATAATTATATATTTGATATATTACTTTGCATTAACTAGTATCGGTTCACTTTAAATGGATTTTCTCGCTCGGGTGTGCACATTGTATATTCGATATAGTTTTGTGCACTTGCTTGTATCATGTTTGATGATACATGCCTTATGGTTAAGTGTTAAGAATTAAACTATAGTTAAGTGGGTGATTAGGGTTTTTGATTTCATTTTATTCATTTATCTTTTTGGAAAAAGAAAAGGGAAAATGAGGAAAATGGTTGCTTTCTTTTGTTCATTCATGAACCTTCATGAAGACTTTGACTTTTTGACCATTTTGTCTCATGCTTAACCCTAACCACTCACTTAAACCTTAGTTAACTCTCTACATCTAACCATGGTTCAATATATGATAAGGATTGATTTTTCTTTTGAATAACAATATTCTTATCATATATTTTAGCTTCTTCTTCTTCTTCTTCCTTCAAGTGAAGAAAAGCTTGACTATCAATGGCAACTTGATGAAATGAGTGAGAAATCCAATTCTAAAGTCTACCCACTTCCTATTTCTTCATCCTCTACCTCTTGCCAAGTAGTAGAGTGTGTTTCCTTCACAAGTTTTCATGGCAAGGTGAAGGCGGAGCTTGATTTAGCGATGCCTCGACGTAGATCATCTTCGGCATGGACATCGACGACCTAGCTCGCTTATTCTTCGACGAAGCCGACGCTGGAGTCCGGATTCTTTTTGGACAGCGGAGGGGACTTCGTTGCGGAGCTATGGAGGTGGAGCACCGAATCTACAAAGGTTGTATTTCCGTATCTCTTAGTTAATTGTTAACTAGTTATCTTTTCGCCTAGTTTTCTAGCAAACGATCCGTAGTCGGGTCTCTCGGCACCTAGATTTTTTGAAATTGGCATGGTTGATGCCTTGTGAGACCTCATTAGGATGCCTAGGAACCCTACAGTGGTATCAGAGCCTAGCTAGAGCCTTAGGCGAAGTCCAGACGAAGTTTGAAACCCGAACGAACCCGAAACCCCAACTCAAATGTGCTCTCTGTACTTTTTCTAAAAACAGGGATTTTTCAGTATTAAAAATATGTAGAAATATCAGCAGGAAAATATAAGAGTAACTGTGCAATTCGTAACCCTAATTCCATTAAAGCGCCGCGCTTCCGCGGCACGAGCTTGGCTCGTGCGGCGGAATCGCGGCCTGTTTGTCGTTTTGTCAGGTGATGTTTGCACAGTAACTCCTATTTAACAGTGCTGGTTTTCCTGGGTATTTTTAATATTTATTCAAGTGTTGAATAATCTGGGATGTTTTGGAGCTTCGATGATTCGATCGGGTTTATCAAATTTTGTCTGTTTGGCTTTCCGGATAAATTTTAGAATATGTTAAAAAGTTCGACCGGATATAAATACCCAATTTTTCCCCTGTCGGGAAATTTCCAAGTGTTGGATTTTTCCGTAGTTTAACGACGTTCGAAGTAGTGCAAGTAACGCGATGGACCCTCTAGAAGACAACAAACCTTAACTCGATTATGTGACCGTCTTGAACTGCCCTTTGAACCTTCGGGTTTGGGGCAGTACGGCGTGCCACATGTGAGGCGTTGGCTTGACCCTTCTACGGCTGGACCGTTGGTACTGAGGCACGAACGGAATGTTGTTAGACTTGTTTCATGTGTTGATTTGTATCGGGAAAACTTGGGTGTTCGATTGTTCGATCGGAAAGTTTAACATTTTTTAATTATCTGGAATGGGATACAATAATTGGAATTCACAAGAAATTATGAGATAACTGAATGAATGTTATAAACATAGCAGTTTAGTCTCACTTGATCGGTTGCCACGGAATTTTGATGTGATCAAAAGTCCGTCGCAATCACGTAGCATACGCGGATACTCGCCGGGTAAACTTAATAGACAGCTTCACTCCATAGCCCCGACCAAGTGACTGTAGGAGAACCCCGTCGCCGAAAGCATCCGTCCGGGTGCTCGCGGTAGCGGTGTTCCGCCTTGGTGCACTTGGTCGGCTGCGTCGGGGGTGCAGCCGCCTACTAAAGTTTGCGACGAGCATTCGATCAGACTGTCGGGAATCTTGTTGAATTGTCCGACTCGATATTGAAAAGTGTTTTCGATATTGAGACTAAAATGCGGGGTTTATAATTGTTAGGCATGCGTTGTCTAAGAAATTCATTTGGTCAGGCATGTGATGTCTGAGGTGGTTGCGGATTCCAACTGTTGTAGTTTTACACTTTCTTTTCTGTGACCGTAAGTGTAATATGTGATATCGCCGGTTTCGTTGCTATATGTCAACGACAATTGGGATGCGCATATTTACTTACGTTGATGACATGTGATGTTATGTGTTGCTGGATATGTTACATTGGATCGTCGTGTTTGAATAGCCGGGGGTTTTTATGTGAGATGAGTGTTTTTCATTTTCATTCATGTAAAAACTTGTATGTAATATTCTTTTATTGGGACGCTTCCAGGTTGCGGAAGTAGTCACCGTTTGTATATTATTTACTTTTCCGCACTAGGATAGACCCAAGGAGGGGAGCACAAGTAACCGGGTTCTGGAGTCCAGTGGGAGCCCAACTCGAGGAGTCGAGTCCGGGTCTCCTAACTCCAGAATTGGTAGGGTTGCTTGCCGCTCTCGTAGGGGTCTTGGGGTGTGGGTTTGGCTATTCATCACGACCGTGGAATCCGTGTTTTATACTGGCTCGTATTGAAAACACGGACGTCCTAGTATATCCAATATTTCATATGATTATTCTGCTGCGATATCTGTGATGTGATCATGTGATGTTCTGTGATAGATACTGTATATAGTATATATGATATATTATATAGACGTTACTTATGTTTTACACCCGCGCTAGCCCTGCCCCGCTCTGCCGTTAGTCACCTAACCTAACGGTACACGAGGGGACATCGAGGCGAATGCGGATGGCATAAGTGTACGTCGTATTTATCTGTGATGTTTAGGTACTTAAATGATGGGACTTCATTAATGTGATTAATGAAATAAAAGAAACCTAAGATGTTGTAGAATCGAATTTCAAAATAAAACAGGTAGCTACAGTTCTTGCTTTGCACAGAGGTATATGTGATATATCCTGCACCTTATTCGATGAGGAAAGGACCGAGATCCCTTCACCGGGAGTGACTCCTTTAGCAATAACTGGCAGATGCTACACACTCGGTTTGTCTTTTGATTGCTTTTAAGTGTTTTTGCTTTGCACAGTGATATATATGATATATCCCGCACCTCATTCGACGAGGAAAGGACCGACGATCCCTTCACCGGGAGTGACTCCTTTAGCAAAACTAGAAAAGCCTCAAAAGCACTCCATTTTAAAATCATTTGATTCTACAACGATATCAAGTTCATTACGCAATAGGTTTTCAGAAAAACCTGTCGTAGCCCTCCGTCATTTCAGATAAGTACTAGTTAGTATTCGTGCTACGTTTGTTGACTATGTTAAGGCGTAGTGTGCGGTAGCTAATTAGTGCTTATCTGCATAAGCATATGATGTGATTGGATTAGGGTAGTCGTGCGACTTTGTTGACTATGTTAAGGGTCGTGCGGGTGGGTTTAATTCAATCGGGAAATGACGAGTTGAACTTGACTAGCACTTATGATTTGTTGACTATGTTAAGGTCATATAGCTGCTAGGGGCAAAATATTATCGGGAATTTCAAGTGTTGAAATTTGCAATGAGATTGCATACCTTCTATGAGATAGTTGGATCCCGATACCCGCTGCGAGTAAGAGTTACTCCTGAGAGAGTTTTATACATTACAATTAGCCGATCAAGTAGGTGTCTAGAAAGGTGTTAACGAGGTTACGCCTCTGGAAAAACGAGGTTTACATTAATTAGGTTCGTGCGAAAGCACGGGGGACCTCCCTCAAAGTACCGACACTGGCCTGGCTGAAAGATTGGCGAACTTGTAGTGTGTAATTAATCCCGGCTAGTCTTTCCTTTTAGGGTTTGAAGGAAGATTTGATAAAAAGCAGTGGGAGCCATCCTGATTAGATAAAATAAAAACCAATCTATTCTTGCAAGAGCGCACGCTGAGTGTTTTCTTCTCTCTCTCTCCAGGTAGCGACCATATCACGCCTTAATCAAGATAATAATACGGAATATTGACCGAACCCGCTTATTATACTGAGCTGGGGAACATTGGTCCCGCTCCAACTTATAATTGTTATAAGACAGAGCAGGAAATTGGGGAATACCAGATTTCCCGTGCCGCCCAAACGAAGAGAATGCATGATGATGCATCATCTTCGGGTGTGTTCATTATATAGAACTGTTTCTCAGTATCCTTTACGTCCTGGGTATGTGATACCAGATCAGGATCCCAGATATGTAATCTGTTACATAGGGCTACAGATAGGTAGAGAACTGAGAACGGGTGATAAGTTTCATGAGGCAGAAAACGGGGCAAATGTTGCAGCCAAGTCTGTCGGTCACTGTCACCCTGTATTACCAATACATTGATTCTGAACGAATGTTATTAGATACCGAACCTGATATACAAAATCATATCAGTCTCTTTATTAGTAAAGAAATGATAAAATTTTGTATTGTTGGATAATGTTTTGAACATTTCCTATATCAAAAGTTGATCGGTTCAGGCACGTTATCTAAAAGCATTAATGTTCTAAATCAAACTACAGTTCTTAGTATACTGAACACACACAAGAGGAAAAGTTCAGAACTGAACGATTCCTTCTTGAGGTATTGTAGACTAGGTCAGATCAATGTGACCCGACTAGCTAGAGTTACATATAGATGCATATTTAAATCAGTTTGAATTTACATCTTGTGAAACTCGCCAGTCATGTCACAAAGATAAGATGACCATAGCTCCGTTTACTGGAAACAGAGAAAGAGTTACTGAACTCTTGGGATGATACATGTTGATGTATGTAGGTCCCCTGTCTACACATGCCAGGACTGGTTCTTTATACTTCATTACGTTCTCTGATAATCTTTCGAGTTTCAGACCTATGTTCCTGTTGAAACACAAGTCCGAACCTTTTGAGATATTCACAGAATATAAGTTAGAAGTAGAGAACCAGATATACGGGTATAAGTATTATGTCCTATGATGAGATCAGGGAGGAGAATACTTGTGCACGGAAATCCTGGACTATTCTAAAGGAGAATGAGATTCTCTCTCAGCATTACTCCTCCGAATACACCATAGCACGATGGTATATCGGGGCGGAGCAATCACACCCTATGTGATAAGGTGTGCTCTATGATGAGTACTACTGAGTTACCTAATTCCTTTAGGGAGTTATGCACTTGAGAAGTTGCATACCTATTGAATAGGGTTCAAATCAAATCAGTTGCCTACCACTTCATATGTGATATGGAAAGGGAAGAGCCCATGTCTTAAGCTACTTAAGATTTGGGGTTGTCCGGCCTATGTCTAAAAGCAAAATCCGGACAAGCTCGAGGCAAGGTCTGTTATGTAGAACTAGAAATGTTCCAGCTATACAAACTACAGCAGATGATTTGGTACAACCAGAGGATTTAGTAGATACCAACGAACCTCAGCCTCTCCGCCGATCTAGTAGGGTTCCTCACCCACCTGAGAGATACTTCAGTTTCTCTATGACAGTGGGAGCGAGGATTGCATCATGAGATGATGACCCAACTAGTTTCGAGCTGGCCATCAGGAGTATGACTCTGTAAGAATGGCTGGATGTTTAGCGATCTGAGATGGAATACTTATACACCAACAAAGTATGGACTTTAGTTGCTATATCTGAAGGGTTAAATCCCCATCAGGAGCAAGTATATCTTGAGAAGATTACTTGGTGTACATGGAAAAGTTGAGACTTTCAAAGCTAGACTTGTTAAAGTTTTTCGTCATCGACCAGGCGTGGATAATGATGAAACCTTTTTCCAATATCTATGCTTAAGTCCATCCAGATACTACTTGCCACGTCTACATACCATGACTACGATATCTGGCGGTTGGGTGCCATGACTGCTTTTCTAAATGATATTTTGGAAGAAAGCGTCTATAAGTACACAGCCAGAGGGCTTCGTAGACAGTGGGAGCAGCGGAAACGTGTGCAAGATGCTTTATAGGATAAAGCAGGCTTCGCGGAGTTGGAACATCTGTTTTGATGTGTTAGTCAAAGAGTTTGACATCATCAAAATGGTAGATGAACCTTGTATAAACAAAAAGGTGGTAGGGAGTATGGTGACGATCCTCGTAGAGTACGTGGATGACATACTCTTGATAGGGAAGGAGTTTCCTATGCTACGCTCGGTCGATCTCCGCTTATCACATGGATTCTCCACCTAGGATCATAATGATACCTACTAACTCCTGGATTTTGGATCTATGAGATAGATCTAAATGGATGTTAGAATTCTCACTTGTCGAAGTGAGATGGTATCACATGATCCTGGGGAGAATCACTGGAAGGGTTCCAGGGTGATAAAGACGACTGAATGTCAGTCGCAGGCATTGTCTTTACCCTCAGTAAAGGGACGGTATGTTGGAAGAGTTCCAAGCTAGATACCGTGACATACTAGACGATAAAGGCAGGATACATCGCTACTTAAGATGCTACCAAAGAAGCTGTTTGGGTGTATATTGGTTCATGAGATGAACTATGTTCCTCCCATTGTGTGACAATGGAGTTGTGGCTTATGCCAAGGAACGCAAGTCCCATCAGTGATCCAGACATATTCTAAGGCAGTATCACTTGATCATGGAGATGGTTGATCTCCAGGGAGATCGAGGTTAGGAGAGTAGATTCTGAGGACAACACAGCGGATCCACTCACAAAGGCCTGTTCCCAGAGAGAGACTTTTATGGGATGGTTGAGTATGAGATACTACAACCACTGCTACAGATGGCCCTAGTGCAAGTGGGAGATTGTTAGTTATATGTATGCCCTAGAGGCCATTACTGTACATAGGATGTATATTGTAGTGGATGCTGGGACATATATAGGGAGGACTTTCTTGCTCGACATGATAGTATGCTATCTGGTTGCTCTTTACCTTAACGTGTATACTGATTGTCTCTCTGTTACATGTTGTAAAGCCCTTAGGATGTGTACTTGACTACCTGGACTATGATGCGGATCATACTAGTGGGGACATGATAGTCCATAAGTACATCCTTCAAAGTCCCTAGTCGTAGGTGTATCGAGACGGGGCATCGATATACCAGAGTAGACTAGCGTGTACCTTCTCGACCCATACAGATGGGCGATGGATGATCCCATATCCATCGGTGTTTGACATCAGAGATGATATACGGGTGCTCAGTAGAGACTGGGTACACTGGACGGACTCGCCGAGAACTCCCAGATGGTATTATACCTCACGTCAGATGGCAGTTCTCTGGTGACACTGGTACAGAGTAGTCTGTTGATCCGAGATCGTCATAGAGTCTTGTGTGGTTCCCACTGTGCTTTGATTTCCATCTTACCACGTCCAAGAGGGCGTGCAAAACGGTGGTTTTTGGGTACAGTCCCGAGTCACATGGAGGCAATGAGCGATAGGAGGGGATTCGTCTCTCCCGGTATAGGGAGTTGATGTTGCGCTGTGTTCGATTGGCTATAACAGGAAATCCCTGGCCAGGGTTGCTGAGATTTACTGGTAAGTGTTACCAGTAGTTTCTCGAACAGTTATAGACCTCATATCGACACGACTTATTGAGCTATTGGGGTCTGACGTTTACCACCCCTAGGCAAGATATGCGACATATCAGACGATCAGACCGGACTGTACGGTAGTGTTACTGGTTGGATTCACTGGAGTGTGAGCGGGCTTGCTCGTCGATCTTCAGATCGCTCAATACCCGGGTGGCCATTACGTTTAGCAGACCGCTTGCGGCTTGTGGATGCTTGATATGATCATCATCTGCTGCCGGCGTATTGACGAGTCTTTAGAGTCCTACACAGAGGTTTCCTGGCTCAAGCGAAACGAAATAGAAGCGCATATGAGATATGTGCGGGACCGAGAATGATACCAGTATGTGATACTGTATTCGATTCTCGCGATGTGACATTGATCGGTTATATGCGATATAGCCGGGTTATCGGATCAAGTGTTGATTCGATAAGTTGTTACTAATGATACTAGTCGGTTATATGCGATATGACCGGATCGTTAAATCAAGTGTTGATTTAATGATTTAATGCATAATTATATATTTGATATATTACTTTGCATTAACTAGTATCGGTTCACTTTAAATGGATTTTCTCGCTCGGGTGTGCACATTGTATATTCGATATAGTTTTGTGCACTTGCTTGTATCATGTTTGATGATACATGCCTTATGGTTAAGTGTTAAGAATTAAACTATAGTTAAGTGGGTGATTAGGGTTTTTGATTTCATTTTATTCATTTATCTTTTTGGAAAAAGAAAAGGCAAAATGAGGAAAATGGTTGCTTTCTTTTGTTCATTCATGAACCTTCATGAAGACTTTGACTTTTTGACCATTTTGTCTCATGCTTAACCCTAACCACTCACTTAAACCTTAGTTAACTCTCTACATCTAACCATGGTTCAATATATGATAAGGATTGATTTTTCTTTTGAATAACAATATTCTTATCATATATTTTAGCTTCTTCTTCTTCTTCCTTCAAGTGAAGAAAAGCTTGACCATCAATGGCAACTTGATGAAATGAGTGAGAAATCCAATTCTAAAGTCTACCCACTTCCTATTTCTTCATCCTCTACCTCTTGCCAAGTAGTAGAGTGTGTTTCCTTCACAAGTTTTCATGGCAAGGTGAAGGCGGAGCTTGATTTAGCGATGCCTCGACGTAGATCATCTTCGGCATGGACATCGACGACCTAGCTTGCTTATTCTTCGACGAAGCCGACGCTGGAGTCCGGATTCTTTTTGGACAGCGGAGGGGACTTCGTTGCGGAGCTATGGAGGTGGAGCACCGGATCTACAAAGGTTGTATTTCCGTATCTCTTAGTTAATTGTTAACTAGTTATCTTTTCGCCTAGTTTTCTAGCAAACGATCCGTAGTCGGGTCTCTCGGCACCTAGATTTTTTGAAATTGGCATGGTTGATGCCTTGTGAGACCTCATTAGGATGCCTAGGAACCCTACAAGTAGCACCCGAGGATGTATGCAAGACGGCTTTCAGGACCGGATACGGACACTATGAGTTCCTCATGATGCCGTTCGGTGTTACTAATGCTTCAGCGATATTCATGGACTTGATGAATAGGGTGTTTGTAAAGTACTTAGACACGTTTGTCGTTGTATTTATCGACGACATACTTGTCTACTCGAAGACCCGGGAGGAGCATGTTGAGCATTTGTGCACGGTTCTACAAATTCTTCGGGAAGAGAAGCTGTATGCGAAACTAAGCAAGTATGAATTCTGGTTCGACAAGGTTCCGTTCTTGGGACATTCGGGCGAAGGCATCTCAGTGGACCCGGCAAAGATAGAATCTGTCAGAGATTGGCCAACGCCGAACTCAGTGGCCGAGATCAGAAACTTTCTGGGATTGGCAGGTTATTATCGGAGGTTCGTCCAAGACTTTTCACGAATCACTGAACCGTTGACGAGGCTGACACGGAAGGATGTACCATTTGCGTGGACAGAGGAGTGTACTCAGGCTTTTGACACACTGAAGCAGAAGTTAACCACAGCGCCTATTCTTACAGTACCAGATGATTCTGGTGGTTTGGTGATACATAGTGATGCCTCAGGGAAGGGATTAGGCTGTGTTCTGATGCAGCACGGCCGAGTGGTTGCTTACGCCTCTCGACAGCTGAGAAATCACGAGAAGAACTATCCTACGCATGACTTAGAGTTAGCTGCAGTAGTTTTTGCGTTGAAAATTTGGAGGCACTATCGAGAAAGTAGAGGTGTACACGGATCATAAAAGTCTGAAGTACGTCTTCACTCAGAAAGAACTAAACATGAGGCAGCACCGATGGCTAGAGCTGATGGCAGATTACGAGTTGGACCTTCAGTATCACCCGGGAAAAGTAAATGTTGTATCAGATGCTTTCAGTCGCAATCCAGCGGTCATGATGTTGACCAGTCAGAGAAGCATTATTGAGGACTTTTAGAAACTCGAGCTTGAAGTCGTCACACCTTGCGCACTCAGTCAATTTTGGCAACTACAGGTGCAGTCTTCCCTTGTGGATCGTATCAAGGCTGCACAAGCGGATGATCCTCGATTGCAAAAGTTCAGAACGCAAGTGGAAGCCGGGCTGAGAACGGACTTAATCATACATGAAGACGGCTCTCTGAGATTCGGTAGCAGACTCTGCGTACCCAGAGGAGATGTTCGAGAAGAGGTACTGACTGAGGCGCATAGTTCAGCTTATTCTGTGCATCCGGGAGGTACGAAGATGTATCGAGACCTAAAGCAGCATTTTTGGTGGAACGGAATAAAGCGGGAAATTGCGCAGTTCGTATCCAAATGCTTGGTCTGCCAGCAGGTGAAGGCGGAACATCAGAGGACAGCAGGGCTGCTGCAACCACTTCCGATACCAGAATGGAAGTGGGAGCACATTACAATGGATTTCGTGACGGCCTTACCACGGAGCCCTAGGGGCAATAACGCCATTTGGGTTATCGTCGACCGCCTCACGAAAGCTGCACACTTCTTACCATTCCGAGTGGGACAGTCGACAGAGTCATTGGCAGAGAGATACATGCAGGAGATAGTGCGACTTCACGGTGTTCCAGTCAGCATTGTGTCAGATCGAGACACCAGATTCGTGTCGCACTTTTGGAGGAGCTTACAGGAGAGTTTGGGTACCCGCCTCAAGTTCAGCACAGCTTATCACCCGCAGACGGATGGACAATCCGAGCGTACGATTCAGACGCTCGAGCATATGTTGAGAGCCTGCATGTTGGACTTTCAGGGTTCCTGGGAAGATCATCTGCATCTAGTCGAGTTTTCCTATAACAACAGTTACCAGGCTAGCATCCAGATGGTTCCTTTCGAAGCACTTTACGGGCGGAAGTGTCGATCCCCAGTGTGTTGGGATGATATGGGAAAGCGAAGATTACTGGGTCCCGAGCTCATTATTCAGACAGTCGACAAGATCCAAATGATCAGGCAGCGTATTAAGACGGCTCAGGATCGACAGAAGAGTTGGACAGATACCAGCAAGAGGGCACTAGAATTTGAAGTCGGAGATCACGTGTTCCTGAAGATTTCCCCTACTCGTGGAGTTATCAGGTTCGGAGGTCGGGAAAAGCTCAGTCCCCGTTTCATCGGACCTTTTGAGGTGCTAGAGCGAGTAGGAGAGGTGGCCTACCGACTTGCCTTGCCTCCATCGCTAGCTGGTGTGCACAATACCTTCCACGTGTCACAGTTGCGGCGTTATGTTCGGGATGAGAGCCACGTTCTGGACTATTCGGAGTTAGCTTTGGGTACCGATCTATCATACGAGGAGCAGCCCACCACCATCCTCGACCGCAGAGAGAAAGTGCTGAAGAACAAGGTCATTCCGTTAGTCCGAGTGTCTTGGGGTGGTCGTTCCCCAAGAGAATCCACCTGGGAGCGGGAGGAAGATATCCGTGCACGTTTTCCACATCTCTTTGTTTAGTACTTTTGCTTCTTTGTATCCTTGTTAAATTTCGATGACGAAATTTTTGTAAGGGGGGTATGATGTAAATCCCCGTTTCCATCAATAAAATTTTTCCTATATTTTTCCTAGTCCCCCGATTGCTTCCCTATCTTTCCTCGTGATTTTGTAGGTATTTGGTTGCTCAAGTTTTACTAATTGTTTTTCCAAAACCAATTAAAATCAAAACCCAAAATTAAAACCAAATATGTAATTTCCCACCATTTAATCCAGCCCAAGCAAATTAAATCCCCCAGCCCAACATAATTAAATAGATTGGCATTAAAAATCCCCAGCCGACCCAACATCCCCTCCTTAGCCTAAGAAAAATAAAAAGCAATTAAATTAACTAGAATCCCTGGCCCAGCCCGTTTCCTAAGCCTACGCCCGCGGCACCCCGGACCCGACCCGCTCCTTAACTCCTTCTTCCCCCAACGTCCAAACTTTTCCCGCTCGATTTTTCCTTTCAACCCACGTTCCCCCACGTCTCCACGCTCGACCCTACGTCGCCGACGCCTCGCGTCTGTCACCCACGTTTCCACGACCGCGCACCCTTCTCAAACTCACCTTCATCTCAACTCCTTTCTCCCTCTCAATCTCAACTCCTCCTCTCCTCTCTCTCGAAAACTTCCACAACCCACTGCCTTCGAGCGCTCACCCCCCGACGACGACGACCGACCTCCTCCTTCGTCACCGAGCACCCTAGCCTCCTCCTAAAGCCATCATCCTTCTTCCCTGGCCCTCTTCTTTCCATCAACAGAGACTCCACTGCCTCACCGAGCCTCCCCCGCACCACCACAGCCACCCCCTGCACCTCGACGCCGGCGAGCCCCCACTGCCCTGAACCACCTCGTCAACACCCTACATCCTCAGTATCATCGCTTTTACTTCCAAACCCGAGCCCCACTGCCCCCTCTCTCTCTCCAAACCCACTGCCTTTATCCAAACGCCCGCTGCTGCCCATCGCCGGAGCGACACCGCCGACCATCGTCGATCCCACCGCACTCACAGAGATCCATAGCACCACACTCCGCCTCCAGTGACCACGAGTCGTTCCCCAGACAACTCCGACGACGAAACCGAAACGCGAGCCGAGGCCGCGAACCCTAGCCGCGCCGTTCGTCGCGCGTTCGTGCCGTTGCCGCTGCCGTGCATCGCCAAAGTGTCTCCAGACAAGTACCCTATTTGCTACATACTAGATTATTTCCGTTACAAATTAAAATCGTATTAAATCCATGTTTACGATTCCCGAAAACTTATATGACATAACTGTTCGATGCAAAACCCGAAAGAAAACCTTCCACTAAATTGACGGAACTTGATTGCATATTCTGGCCCGTCTGGCAATGAACCTTGTGTAGAAATTTCACTGAAAAATACGATTGTTACTGGCTTCAACGAACACCCCCAATTACACTCGTAAAAACTGGGAATTTCCCGCACCTGAAACTTGTTAAAATTATAATTAATTGTGTATATATTGAAATGATGCGTTCGAGGGCTCAAATCGAAGCCTACTCGACGACCTGTAACCCTATGCAAGTTCTTAATTGTTTTTGTACTGAAATTATGACAAAAATTTGTTCGGAGAGCGGCTCTGGACTGCAGTCCAGAGCAGCTCTGGTTGTTGTTTTCTGTCTCGTAATGCTTACCCCTTCGCCGCCTGAACTTGTATGTTGCGGAACCCTGTACTGTAGTAAATATGAATCTGTTAGCTAGATAACGCAAGTGATTTCACACCTTTTTATCGTCGTTTACTATTTAATCTGCAATTTAAAAGATCAGGACGTCTAGCAGTTCCAAACAGAATCAGAATTGATACACTAGTGTTGAACAGTGCACTGACGTACAGACGCGATTGAGAATCCGTCTGTTGCGTTGGAAACCCTATTGAGAAACCTATATTTCATTCAACGGTAGCGTCGCTAAATTCTGATCCCAACTAGGTGAAAATTGTACCGCGAAACGGACGTTCAGTTCAGAAACTGAATTTCCTGCAGCGAGCACTTAAATTGAAACGGCTGTAACTTGAATACCAGAAATCCGATTGTACTGAAACCAATTTTGATGAACTTCCGACAGAGTGTGCTTGTTACCGTATTTGTATCATTTCACTGAATTCTGAACATATGAATTACTGCAATTTTTGTAAGCTTATGACGTGCATATTAGTTCATATCACACATGACTTGTTAACTGCATAAATATGCATACCTTACCCAACTGCCATATATATAGTGATAGTGCGCGTTGTTATTCAGTGGACATTGCATTATCGTGCGTGAATGGTATTGGTTTAGGAGCGTTAGGTACGCCAATGGAAAAGTGAATGATTTCGTGACAGTGATTAATACAGTGAACAGTGACAAAACCGTGCTATTGGTATACTTGTACATGACTAAATCATAATCATCAATAGTGTAAACCTGGGGGAAAAGGGGAAATCGAAGTGGAAAGATTATCGTATTTAGCGGGACCGTATTTTAGAGGATGGTCATTCGAACAGTGATTCTTATATATATTAGGTAGAATCTAGCGATCCGGCTGACAGGGTTATGTCCCGGGCGTGTGGGCCGTTGTCTCGGGTATGTACGAGACTCCTGTTAAACATGATCCTCCTTTCCACTATACGATTTCAAACATGACTTAGAGACCGATAGGGACACAGATCATACTTTGCATCATTTAGTGACATAGTGATTACCCGCATTTTACTTTCACTGTTATTACTTTATTTACGTGTTTCACGTCATTGTTATAATCTTGCTATTACGTTGCTCTGACGACCTGAGTATGCATGCTCAGACCTCGAGGAAGAAGCAGCGCAGGATTCGACGTGCCGGGTGTAATACACCCGGGCAAGGGTTGAGAGAGAGGAGAGAGCTTCGGACGGCCTTGAGCAGCGTGGGCCCACACTTCTATTTCTTCTCTCTTGCCCGGATGTATATGGCCGGCACATGAAATAATTTTTCCTCTTCTAGAGGCAGCTTATTGAATACAGTAACAAGACAGCCACTTGGTAAATATTCCCATCTGTAACAAGACAGCCACTTGGTAAATATTCCCATCTCCTTTCATTCTCCATCTCTTTTTCCTTTTACCTTCAAAATTTAAGAGTGGACCGATTGGTTTAAATAGAAGCTTAGCACCATTGATTTATTGGATGTTGGAGACATATGAGTTCCCAACCTAATATTATTGCCTAGACTCATAGACTTCTTCAATTTCCAAAATTTACACTTAAAACATCACATTGGAAGCATACAAATTAAATACTCATTTGCCAACTTTTGGTCTACTTGCATGCACAAAGTTGTAAACAGAGAATTTTCACAAATTAACCCCTAACAGTTCTTAGTAAGGTGGTAGGATTTTATATGGTTTCCTGTATAATTCCAATAACAATTTATATAGAGAACTTAAAATATTTCATACAATTATTTTAAAGCTTCTAGTTTCAGGTCTAGACCTTCCAAATTCATTCATACCCAGATGCATCAAGTAAATTAATAAATATCTAGAATTTACACCTGACCAGGTAATTATGAAAGATTAGTATGGGGATACAAATTTGAACATTCAGGTTACACTCAAATTGTATTAGCAGGGTTTTAGCACCACAGGGACCCTTAAACAGAGTACTTCGGTACCTAATGCCAAATTCAGGTGAAAATGGGCAAATAGTTCAATAGTGTAATGTATTTTCACTAATGGAGAAAGGAAAAATAAAAATAAAAAATCACAACAGGTGCCTAATGCCAAATTCAGGTGAAATGGGCAAATTGTTCAATAGTATACTGCATTTTCACTAACAAAACAAAAAACAAAATTTAAAAAAAAAATCACAGCAGACCCTTGTGACCGTTGGACACTCCACACGTCAAGATTTTTGAGATTAAATCAAGGCTTAAACATCAAAAATGAATTAGAGCAAACACAAGGATATCATCAAAAAGTAAAGGCGCATGACGTTTGTATGGATAAAAGAGAAAAGAAAGCACCTGCTTTGCAATGCCAACGAAAATACTGCAACAATATATCTGCAGTCTGTTTCTCTACAGGAGAATCAATATCTTATTCATTGACAAGTCAGAATTCAGATAACAGTAAGCATAAGCAATATCCATGGAGAAAAAAAGGAAGCCAACTTATGTCATGAGATGCTCAGAGGGACAGAGAAACAATAATGCAAGCACTAAATGAAAGCTAGTAAAAGACCATAGCAGACTGATAAGAACCAGCATCAGCCACACACACAAACAGATGAGAGACAAAGGTCACATTGACCTCAGCAAAGTATCACTACCTAGAGCAATCAGAAGGTTTCTTCTATGTCATTTTCAAGTTCATTCAGAGCTATGATAGAAGCTCTATGTCATTCTTTGGTCTGCTGGTTGCCTAAATATGGTTGCATACACATATCCATATCAGCCGCCACACTCCAATCTATGGTACTGATACTCAGTCTCCTGCATTGTTGGTGGCCGCATTAGATCAAACTTGAAGGTCTGAATTCTCAATGCCTTTATAATTACCTCTTCATCAACTCCTGAACTGAACAAATTTCTCACACAGAGGTCCTTCAGCCTTTTGATTGCTATCCCTCCCTTGTTGATTGCAGGCATGGCGTAAATACAAAGGTAAGTCAGATTCGGAAGCATCCCCAAGAGACCCAAACCACTTACGTGGATGTAGTTGCTGTAGAGCACTGGAAGAATTTCTTCCAATGGAAATTAGTTCTGACCCAGATAAAGCCTTTTGAGGGTATTCCATTTGCCAGATAATGTTGAGAAGCAAACTTTGTCGTACTCAAGTAAGGACAAGGATTTCAGTGTTGGGCACTTGCAAAATGCATACACAAGCTGAATGTTATAAATTTGTATGTAAGTAGACCATATAATAAGAAAAAGATGAAATTAAAATATTTAACTTGGGTAAGGTAAGAGGAGCTCTTCCTGAGTGGAAATATATAGAAGGTCCCCCAATGTGGCTCCGTTGTCATGATACATCGACACTCATGAAATATTATCTCCTCAGCAGATCACTGGCTTCTGTTGACCATAAGCTTATGAAACCCCTCTGCAGAGAAATTATCGAGGTAATATTGTTGCTTGCACCCATCAGCAAAAGAACCTTCTCTTTTAAAATCAGCTTACCGTTACATAAACAAGACAGTCTCTTGGTAAATCTTCCATCTCCTTTCATTCTCCATCTATTTTTATCTTCTGAAATTAAGACTGGACCGATTAGTTTAATAGAGAAGGCTTAACACTATTCATAATTCACAATTTCCTTCTAAAGTTATACTCTGCATAATTAGACAACATTTATTCCGGCCATATATTACGATGAGTCAATGCTCTAATTTGTAATAATGAAAACTGAAACCCAACCACCATGCTAGCAGTTGAAGCAAAAGAGGAAGTACATGCAGAATTTTCACCAATTAGCCCCTTCCAGTTACTAACCAGAAAAAGATACGAAGAAAACTAAAGTTTGTATAGCCAAACAAAATGTTTAAATCTTCCTCAAATATTTAAAGTGTACATCTTGAGAGGTTACATTCATTGACATGCCTTGAATCACAACTAAGATCGTAAATTGACATGTATTGTCAGGAAATTGGAACTTAACATGAATCTCTGACATGAAGTTTATAACTCAGAATCCAACGCCATCTCCTCTTGAAAGAACATTTTACTCCTCAATCCTCAAAGATAAAAGGAAACCAATTGCATCAGTTATTTGTCTGTAAGCCTGGAGAGAATGGAAACTTCAATTTGATTAGCAACTCAGGCATAATGATCCCATAACATGGTAGAAACAATTTGATAGTATTCTACTATTATTTATTTCACAATATAAAATGCATAGAACAAGACATAGGACTATTATACTTGCAGAGATCCAGTAAATTTGTCAGCAAGGTTCCTAAAGTAAATATGTTTGACCTGTTTAAATACCAAATACAATTTACAGAGAGAACTTGGAAAAATATTTTATATGATTCTTCATGCTTATTGTTTCAGGTCCAGACCTTCCAAATTCATACCCAGCTCTGTTAAATAAGTAAATCGATAACTAGCATTGACACCTGACCAGGTAATTATGAAAACTTATTTTGGGAATAAACATGAAGGGTTCCTCAGATTAAGGTTTTAGTACTATTGTGCCTAATGCCAAATTCAGATGAAAAGGAGCAAATTGGCTAACAGTTTACTGCATCTTCAGCAGTAAAATCACAGTATACGAGAAACAAAACCTTGGAACAGTTGGTCACTCCACATGTCAATAGATTTTTGAAATTTAATCAAGGACATCATCTAAAAGTACAGGTGATCATAGTAAAGTTTGTTTGTATACAAGAGAAAAGAAGAGCACCTGCTTTACAATGTCAATGAAGATGCTGCAACAATATCTGGAGGTAGTTTCTCTGCAAAGAAGAGGGGAATCAAGATCTCATTCATCTACTAGTTTAAATGTATTTAACAGTAAACATAAGCACCATCCAAGGAAAGGAAGATTATGAGATTCTTAGAGGACAAATAGACAACAATGCAACCACTATAAATGAAAGCTCGGCCAAGACCATAGCACACTGATAGGAACCAGCAATAGACTTTAAAACAAGAAATTAATCATGATAAATGTCATTCTGCAGGTAAAGCTATAGCCAAGGACTGCGATTTCATCTGATGACAATACTTATCAACCATATATCGGATTGATTTTTTGAGCATAGGATAGGGAAATCTATGTCGCATGATATATATGGCTTTGCAAATCAGAACATTAAAAGCTAACGGGTTAAAACATTACCATTTGGTACACCCGTAGAAAGTATCCGGTCAATGTTATCGATTCGCCTTTGTATTGACTTCAGGACAAAATTTAATGATGCAACTCTCCTGCGAATAGACAAAATCTTCGTTGCATGCTGCATTATGAATGGCAGGGGTGCATCTTCCAATAGCTTGTCAAGTTCTGTAAAAGTAATCACAATTTATAAACAAACACTCGTTACACCTTTCCGTTTTAAGTCATAATGTTGGTCACAATCTCTCATTATATTTAAAGATGAAGCATGCACTCCTACTCACCTTGAGAAAACGACTAAACTCTCATCTATAATCCCACACCCTAATCTCTCAAAGAAATCAATACTTTACATATTTTTGGTTGGCAAGCTGGAATCATCCAAATCATACTATACCGAAGTAAACTGTAACTCTCGGCGAAGCATATATCCCCAAACCTCGATAACTATAGGGCAAATGAGCTAAATCTTTTATTTAAAAAGTCGAAAGAACATAGTTAGCTCTACAAAAATGACAACTTTTCATATAGTTCACTACAATTTCAGCAAGATCAACAAGCATTATTAGTGAAACTAATAAGAAAAATCACAAAGCTTATTCTTGTTCTTATTAAGCATATCAAACTAATTGATAAAAGGGCCAACTTTAACATCGCAATCTAGCAACTTCCCCAATCCTCTTCCAAAAAAATTCCTTTCTCCTCTAATTATACCTCAATTATAGCATAAATCGCATGAAAACCAGCTTTTGATGAGATCTTCAAGAACAAATCACATCAAAATACAAGCTTTAATTCAAATTGAACTAACAAAATACTCAAACTAACCTGCAGTGAGCCGATCGATCGACTGACTAAGCTCATCCTGGCTTCGAACCGCGCCCTCAGCTCTCGAATCGAACTCCTTCATCACCGATCCCAACGTCGAAGAGATCGCCTTCGCAAGCGCATCGCAGCCCTCGATGCGGTGACCCAACTCGGCCTCACCGGCGGACCACGCCGCCGATGGCTCCGCCTGCTCCGTCACCGCCGATTCATCAACGCCGCCCATCATTGAGCGACTTACCCCTCGATTTTCCGACCCGAACCCGACCCGTTTTCAAACCCAAGCGTAGTTCTGGCAGCTCGTGATAATCGACGGCTACGATGACAAGTAAATATTGATTGGGTCGTAAATGACCATATTGCCCCTTCCATATGTTTCTAGATCTAGGGTTTCAAGATGAAGTTCCTCTATAAATAAAGGGGCTTCTATCGCTAGAGCTTGACGCCGTTCAAGAGAGGGGTTGTGGAAGCTAGCCGAGATTTTGTTCGATCGCAATGAGGGCGAAGGTAAAATTTCGATATTTGATCTATTACTGCATCGGTTTAGATCCCATCCCCTAATTTTTTTTATGTGATTAGGGTTTTATTGTTGATTTGCTTAGGTTTTTGAGTGATTATGATTCGGTGACTTCCGTCCTAATAATTTTTGTTTATATTTATTCTTTTTCGAGAATTGATCCTTGAAAGTCCGTTCTTTTAGTAAATTCGAAAACAATCTTTCCGAAAAAAATCACCTTTACAAATTTATTTAGAGGGGATCAAGTGATGAGGGAAAACTGCAACAAAATGATGGTCCAAACCATTTATAATGATTCTTATGTATTTAAGTCTCTGATGATCTCTGGATAAATGTTTAGTTTTAGTTTTTTGTTGATCAATTATATAAAAGTTGGAACTTTTGATGTATAATCACAATAATCTCTATACACAATTGTTTGGTTAATTCAATATTTAGTAAATGTCCTATTACCTTTATGTTGATTAATGATTCGCAATGGAGATGATGAGGGAAATAATTGGTCCGTGTTTCTGAATCTATTTGACTGATACATCTAACCAACCTCTGATCTTATAATTTTGTTGAATTAAGCCGCTGATTATATTTATATAGCATAAACATAGAGGCTATTGTTATTAGCTTTGTATTGATAGTGTTGTATCTATTTTTGGATGCGGTTCATATATGTAAAATGGTGAAATGTCTGGGGATGATGAGGAAGTAAATTGGTCCGTGTTTCTGACGTATGTGACTGAGATTCAAACCAACCTCTGATCCTACATTGCTGTAAATTGTTTGATTTACATTTAGGTAATTGGAGTTTCATAAAATTATCTAAACTTACCTCCAAAATCCTAACTTTGCTCTGGCATGGATTTTAGAGTTCAGAAATCTATGGTTATGTAAACTCCGAGGTTGAAAAAATCGGAGTTTTCAAAACACTAATCCAACTAACTAAACTTTTCTTAACCATCAAACTTGTGAAGAAAACACCCAATTTGGCCTTTAGATAATCTAAAGCCATCAAAGCTATTAAATAAAGATAGGGCCTTGCAAATTGGAGTTTGTATAGGCTTTGCGTTCGCTTAAAAATAAACTCCAGTTTACCCAACTCAATACCTAAATAGGGTTTCAGTTGTTTTGTCACGGTGATGAATATCGAACAATGCATGTCAGACTTTAGAGGTATGAATGTACCAATGAGAAGATAAGTTCTTTATTCTGAGTGTTTTAATTCTTCTTTTGCCGGTACTTTGTCCATTTTTGTTAATTTTTTAGCTGGCTTCGAGATATATATAATTTTTTGTATTTCGATAATTTTTGTTTTAGGGTCAGTTTGGAACATGATTAGCTTAATATTATGAATATTTGTTTACAATTTAGTAGACCACCCGTAGATCATTTTACTAAGAAGCTCGTCATTATTGAAATCAAAGTTTCTCATTTCTTGACATAGTAATTGTTTTTAATCTTTTGTTTTACTTTGAATTTTTTATACTTTTTTTTGGCTTGCAAATTCGTTAACGCGTGTACATAGTTTCTAAGTTATTCTCTAATGCAAATTAACAGTAGTTTTGAATTTTTGATTTGCATAGCGTTCTCTTGCATTGTACATTATATATCTTAATTTTTTTTTGTATGTTTTATATATTGATCGATAACCCTTCATTTGTTTACTTCAGTGGAAGAAGAAGCGCATGAGGAGGCTTAAGAGGAAGCGCCGAAAGATGAGGCAGAGATCTAAGTAGACGGATGCTGGCGAAGGTGTCCTGAAGCCTTTTCTTGCAGTTTTCTTATTAGGTCGGGTTATTAACTGGTTATATGTTATGTACTACTGGTTATATGTTATGTACTTTCAACCATGAACGCTTTGATTGTGTTTTGATTGTGTTTAGTTAATTATGTCATTTGCTTTGAACTGATTTGGTATTATTAGATATTGGAATTTTAGTCTTAAGTTTGTTTTATGTCGGTCTTATGTTGAATGAACTTTCGTATGGTGTTAGATTTTGCGAGTCGTCATAGCTGAGCTGCTGTTTGATATTTGTCTATTTTGCTACACATGGCATGTTTGGGGAGCAGCAAAAAAGAATTTCCAATAAATGTTGCATGCTACATTTATTTCAGAAAAAAATGGTCCAAATCCTTTGTTTTTGTTTTGGTTATGTTGTGTTACAAATTGCAGGTTTGGGAGGACATCACATACATAGGTTCGTTTTTAGTATTGGCCTCCTTGCTATTTTGAAATACATCCCTCTAAAACTTCATATTTTTAAATACACTATTTAAAATTCTTGATTAAGCTAAATTAGTCATGGCTATTTTTTCCGAAATAGAGTGATTAAATATTAAAATTAGTAAAATAATATAATTTAAATCATAATTATAAGAATATAACGATTTGGATTGGATACGGTTAGAAAGCGGGTTTCAGAAACCCGCTCTTAATATTTAAAAGGTGAAGGGCGGGTTATGAGAACCCGTTCTATTCACACCCCGACCCCCACCCCTACCTTGCCATCCCGTCATGGAGGGAGGGTTTTAGAAACCTACCCTTCCCTATTGATGTGGAGGGCGGGTCCCACCCCTTCTGAAGAGAGCGGGTTCTGAGAACCGCCCTCTCAAAATTAAAATTTAAAATTTAAAATAAAAATATTATTAAATTAAAAAAATAATTTATTAAATCGGGTTCCAAAAACCGTCAATGCCGGATAGAGCGAGTTCTCGGAACCCGATTTCGTACAAATACTGGATAAGATTGTTGTTATTGTTATTGACGTGGAGATAAGTATTATTACTGTTTATATAGAAAGAATTCAATACATAGATCATACTATGAATATGAATCTTGTATACACTTCGGTAACAAAATGAATCCATTAAAAGAATTGGACATTTTTGACACCCAAATTAAAATTATACAATTAACTTATCCCCAATTCTTTTAATGGATTTATTTTGTTACCGAAGTCTATACAAGATTCATATTTATAGTATGATCTAAGTATTGAATTCCTTCTATATAATCAGTAATAACACATATCTCCACGTCAGTAACAACAACAATCTTATCTAATATTTGTGCGAAATCAGATTCCAAAAACCTGCTCTATCCGGAATTGCCGGTTTTTGGAACCTGATTTAATAAATTATTTTTTAATTTAATAATATTTTTATTTAAAATTTTTAAATTTTAATTTTAAAAGGACGGGTTCCTAGAACTCGGTTTCTTCCCTTCAATGGGGAGGGCGGGTTCCTAGAACCCGTCCCCACCTGGCCTCTAAAGAGGGAGAGTTCCTAAAACCCTCCCTCTCAATGGAGATAGATTCCTTTAGGATTGGATTCCCCCTTTTAAAATCGGACGTGAAGGTTTTCTCTCATCCGGCTCAAGCAGTTGCACCAAATAAAGAAGGAAGTTCTTTTTTTTTTTACTTTATTCGATAGGAGAGGGAGGGTTTTGGGAACCCTCCCTCTTTAGAGAGGGGTGAGGGCGGGTTCCCCATTGAAAAGAAGAGGGCGGGTTCCTAGAACCCGTCCTCTATAGCGGGATTGGGGGAGGGGATGGGGTAGGAGGTAGGGGTAGGGCAGGTTCTCATAACCCGTCTTTCATCTTTTAAATATTAAGAGCGGATTTTTGGAATCCGACTTCTAACCGTACTCAATCCAAACCGTCATATTCTCATAATTATAATTTAAATTATATTATTTTACTAATTTTAATATCTAGTCATCATATTTCGAAAAAAAACCATTAGTCGCTGTATTTAATTATCGTACCTAACACCGTTTGAAATCTTTATTAGGGAGCTAAAATGGCAATTTTGTTCTTCTAATGGCTTTATATTTGCATTGAAGAGAGAGAGATTATTAAAATGAGAGGGAAGAGAGAGGTCTTGAAGATGAGAATCGGAAAGAATGAGAATGACGGGTTTTGCATGAAAATAAAAAAAGATGAAGGTTTCTTAAAGAGTGACTAAGGTACAAAAGTCTTTTTATCCATAATTCATCGTGTTAGTTTTAATCCGGTTTTTAATCCTAATTAACACTAGTGTTTTGCACGTGCGGTGTACGTGATATAATAAATTCCATATTACAAATTGAAATACCTCCAAATTACATATAAATATTTAAGCATGCTTATTATTGCAACATTTAAAAGCGTCTCTCTCAATTCATATCAGTATCGATCTAAACCTTCAGTGTTCTTCGTCCCCATTAACATCATTAAACCATCATGTGTATATAATCAAGTTTTTAATCCAAATAAACATAAGAAGAGGGGTGTTTATGGTTAACAAAAGAGTTTTATGGGGTGTGTTTAAAAATATGAAGGTTTAAGGGGTTTTTCGAAATAGCAATGTTTTAGGGGGCCTATACAAAAAAACCCATATAAATAGAAGGGTAAATTGTCAAAAAAAAAAAAACCAAGCGCTTTTCTATGTTGTCAAAAAACCCCGGCCTCAAAAAGCTATTCAAAACCCCCTAAAAAAGGTTTAGCTGTCAAGAAACTCTTTATCTGTGATATCTAGCAATTACCTACTATATCTAGTTTTCGGTGATATCTAAGTTAGCAACCAGCGATATCTAAGCAGTTTGCCTGTGATATCTAAACCGTTACCTGCGATATCTAAATAATTTGTATGAATTGATTAAATATAGTAGATTACTATGCAGATACTGCAAGAAAAATTTCCAAAGATTTTCTCACTACTGTTTCGAGACTAGGGGGTTCTTGACGGCGGAAAAAAGTGCTAAGTTCCAAAACCGATTGTTGCTTTGGTTTTCTTCCGCCCTGCAACAACTCGGCCTATCCAATCCAAACACAAGAAATTAATCTATGCTGATAATTGATAGTTACCATTGAACTTGTTATTGTATTGAATATCCTTGCATATGGATGGCCAAACCAGTAAAAACTCTTTCTTGCAAATGAAAATCCAAGCTTGCTTGCTAGCCTTACACCAAGATTAATTGTGGATATAAATATTAAAGTAGGATTTATTAGTAAGATCGCCCTTAGCTCAGTTGGTAGAGCGGAGGAGTGTAGTTGTTGGGGGCACATCCAGGACATCCTTCAGGACCTGTTTGGTTGCAAGATTTGTATGGATTCGGATTGTGAAATACCAGGATTCCATAATTTTGTGTTTGGTTGATGAATTTGGATTTCTAGGATTACTTTGTATTTTATGGAGGGCCCACCACAAAACAAGGATTCTTGAATCCTAAAAATTTTAAAGGATTTTCAAGGACTTGACACTATTTATTGTACTTTTAGATGGGACTCGTGTACTTTATTTATTTAATAATCCTCTCTCTATCTCTCTCTCTAAAATCCGCAAATCCAAATCCCACTTTATTTTCACCAACCAAACAAAAATTACAAGAATCTACAAATCCAATATTAGGAATCCAAAACCAACCAAACAACAAATTACCAAATCCAGAAATTTCAACTGTACTATTTTGGAATCCAAATTTCATAATCTTGCAACCAAACAGGCCCTTAGGTGTCGGTTAGAATCCGATGGGTTGGCACCTTTTTCTTTATTATTTTTATTTTTCTTCTTGTAAACATTATTTTTTTCTCAAATGCCACAGAGAGAAGTTTTGTTAACCAACAATACGCTAGAATGCAAGAAACCATCCTCGTTATTTCCCAAAACCCAAAAAATCCGTCCTGCCTTGAAAATTCGGCACTTCACTCCAAAATTCTGACACATTCAGTTTTTTCCGGTGTGATTTTCCAAAATGTATTTCCATCTTTTCTCTTCCGAATTTCATCCTCTTCTTCGAATTCTACTTTCTCTCTTTCCTTCAAGGAGTGAAGATGGATTTTAACATGATATGGATTGCTTTTTGTATAAATAAAAAAAAGTATTTGAGTTAGTAAATTAGAATTGATTAAATGACAATTTTCTTATAAAAAAGTATCATAGATAAAAAAAAAAGGGGTAATTTAACAGAAACCCTCTCGTGGTTTGAGGTAATATCCAGAAATCCCATATGGTTTGACCGTTAAATAAAAAAACCCTAAGTTTCCAATTGTTACCCAGAACCTACTATAGTTAAATTTCACTTGAAATGACTGAAATACTCTTTTTCTCTTTCTCAGATTACAATAAATATTTCTTATAATTATTTCATGGGTTTTATTTCCAAATAGGATGTTTAGGTATAAAAATTTGTAAAATATGATGATATAAATTATATTTAGAGGAATAGGATGGTTTGGAGAGGACGGGTTATCAAAACTGTTTATATCCCAGCCCATCCCAAACACCCCGTCTCGACTCCATCCCATGCACCCCCCGACTCCATCCCATCCTACCCCACCCTCCAAAGAAGAGGGCGGATTCTGGAAACTCGCCCCCTCCTTTTTAAAGAAGATGGAGGGTTTCCAAAACCCTCCCTCTTCTTTAAAAATGAGGGGGCGGGTTCTCCGAATCCATCCTAAATAAAAATTTTAAAATTCAAAAAATATATTATTAAATTAAAAAAATAATTTCATTTCTAACCGGAATACTAGTACATCGGGTTGGGATCACCAGCCTGTCCAAGACAATACTGAAAATAAAAGGGAAGAACAAGCGGAATAGCGGCCGCCGCCGCCATATACACAAGACACGGGAGGTCGTCTAGTCACCCAAAGAGACATAAACTAATGTCAAGGCTTTTCGGGTTGGAAAAGGAAAAAGGGAAAGCGTTAATTGTATACTTTTAATTTGAGTGTCAAAAATATCCAATTCTCTTAATATATTCATTTTATTACTGAAGTGTTTCTCATTCATATTTATAGTATAATCTAAGTATTGAATTCTTTCTATATATACAGTAATAACACTTATCCCTACATCAGTTTTAAAACCCGATTTATGAAATTATTTTTTTAATTTAATAATAGTTTTATTTTAAATTTTAAATTTTTATTGATTTTTTAATTTTAATTTTTTTAGGCAATCCGACCCCGTCCTTTAAAAAGGAGGGGGCGGGTCCTAGAACCCGCCCTCTCCTTTAAAAGGAGGGGACGGGTTCACAGAACCCGCCCTCTTTTTGTGGAGGGGGGAAGATGGGGGGTTGGGCGGGTTCCTAGCCCAACCCATGGAAGGGGAGAGGGTGGGTTCCTAGAACCCGCCCTCCATGCGGGGTCAGGTGGAATGGATTGGGATGGGGTTTGGGGTGTAAGCAGAGCGGGTTCTGAGAACCCGTCCTTCACTTTTTAAATAATATTGGCGGGTTCCAGAAACCCGCCGTCTACATGTGCACTTTCCAAACCGTTCTATTCTCATAATTATAATTTAAATTATCCTATTTACCTAATTTTAATAACTGGCCATCCTATTTGCAAAAAAAAACCTTTTTTCATTCTCTTCTTTAGCTCTTCTCTGTTCCATTTCCACAACCCCACTTCCATGGTGGTCGGCGACGCCAAGCCAACGCCATCTTCATCAGCTCCACTCTCAGCTGATCACTACATGCCTCATCACCTTCCAATTCGCCATCAGCCCCCTCATTGCCTTCGCTGCCCTCTCTCTCTCAACGGGGACCTCAGGTATGCAATCAAGCTTTTTGGTGAAATCCCAACACCCAATCTCCTCGCTTGGAATGTGATGATCAGAGCTTTGAGCAGAAGCAACTACCTTGAGATTTCACTTCATTTTTATGTGCAAAACGTTGGGTCCTTGCTATTGTTGTTGTTGTTCTCCTGATTCTTACACATTTCCATTCTTGTTGAAGTCTTGTTTGCATCTCTTGGGGTTAGCAGAAGAACGGAAAGTTCATGCCCATGTAGTCAAATTTGGGTTGAGGTCTGATTCTTATGTTGCAGATTCATTGATTCATTTTTACTCTGCGTTGGGTCAGTTTGAGTCTGCTCGCTTGGTGTTTGACAAAATGCCTGAGGGGGAGAAAAGCGAGGTTTCTATGGCTTCTATGATTGTCGGGCTTGTGAGTAACGATCGGCCGGAGGAGGCAATTGCTTCTTTTCTTTTTTGTAAGAAAGATTGGAAGAGGTTGAGGTTTGATAAGGTAACAATTGCAATTGTTTTCGTGTGAAGAATTTGGAGCTGGGAAAGGAATTGCATTGTGTTTGGAAGGATATGGTTTGGGCACTGAAGCAAATGACTACGACGTAAAAAAATTGATTCCTGGCATCAATGTAAGTTTATGGATAACATTTTTCTTTGGCCTCGTTTCAGGATTCATGCTCAAGCCATTACACTGGCAGTGCTCTGCGGCGCAGCGATCAAGCATTACTACCACGTAGAAAATTGATTCCTGACATCAATAGAAGTTAATTAGGATGCATTTGCGTTTTTAGATTTCGTTTATATATGGAAGTTTATGTTGATATATAATATAAATGTAATGCAACAACTATTTTTATTTCTATTTCTATATATATTAGCACATGCAACAAGCTCTGAGAACTCGAGGAATAAATCAAGCTGCTTCCTTTTCTTTTGTTTTCTTTCTTTTTCTCCTTTTTTTCCACTTTTTATTTTCCCTTTTTATTTCTGTCACTGCGATTTAGCACCAACAGAGGGAATGAAAGAAAAATTCATTACTCTTTTGTAAAAAATGTAAATACTTTAAAGAATATTTTGTTGGCAAACAAGATTCTTGACAATCTTAAGAATAATGTCACAAATATCATGCAATGTATCTGAAAGATATACATTTTCTTTTACTTATACAAGCACTGAAGGGTAAAATGGGTATTTAAAAAAATTTAATATGTCGGCCATTTAAAAATGAGATTTAACGCACTAGTACTAGAGGGTTCTGGATAACGATTTAATGACCAAACCGCATGGAGGTTTCTGGATATTACCTCCAAAAATAAGCCTTTAAACAACTAACAGGAGTATATCCTGCTTTTTGCGCAGAAGTGGGCAGGTTTTTCCTCACTTGATATTTGTATTTTCTTCCATCAGGTAGAAAATTGAATATCAATCACAACAGAATTTATGGTAAATTTACTTGAAAATATATTTCATAACCAAACATTTGCTAAACAAAGGAACAACACGTTCAGAAGCCTTAAACCTTTTCAAGATGCACAAATTAGAGAAACAAATGGAGTAACCAAACAAATATTTAAGTTAAATAATTTATAAGCAGTATATCATCAGCCTAAACAATTCTACAGACTTATGAAAAGACATAACAAAGTGAAAGGGGAAATAAAAAAAGACTAGTATTTACAAATTAAGTCAATGAAGAGTTGACTGATTAAGAAATTTTCCAAGGAACTAATCATTTGCTATTCCCATTGCAATGGTGGCCGAATCCATTGCTGCAAGCTTCTTTGCGCTTCAGTTTGTTGTTGTTACTGATAGTTTTGAGCCCCCAAATACGGATCGTGCGGTCATCGCTGGCAGATGCGAGCATGTGGGGATTGGTCGGGTTCCAGCTGACACAGTTCACGGACCCCGCATGACCCGGTAGAGAATCTATGAGATCCCCGGTGGCCCGATGCCATATATATACCTGAACATCCAACAATATGTTAGAAAATAGAAGTGGTTTTCGTAGCCACTCGAGTTCAATTCACATCAGTTGTGCATTTTTAAAGGGGAAAATAAGGGTTAGTTGCATATTCCCTCAGCTACAAATCGGCGCATAGCACCCATGAATTTGTTAAACAAACAAGTCTAATTTTTTCTTCTGAGTTTTATGGAGACTGACCCTAGAGGCTTCCTTCACAATTAATTCTAAGAAAATCTTTCACAAACATTCGGGTATTGGAAGGAAATAAAAAAGAGCTCGACCTGGGAGCATGTTAGATTATAAAAGTCATATCGCTTAACCCTTACCAGTCCAGGGTTTTAGTGCAGTGGCGCAGTGATATTAAGAAAAGCGAAAGCACGTAAAGAAGAGTTCATGAGTTAATCGACAAAGTGAGAAATATAAAGTAGTAAAATTTGATATCTTGTGCAGAAATCAGGGGAAGAAGTACAAAAACTGAGGAAAATAGCCACATGTACCCAGCACATCAACCAAAATAATTCAGTATTTAGCTTAGCAAAATCAACGACGCCACAGGTATCAAGACAATGCTGCTAATATCTCGACCTACTCACCTTTAAGATCAACAATGTATTTGCATGCAAATGCACACATGCGCCATCACGTGCACGCTTATGAGGGAAAAGCACGCTAAACAAGAAAAGGGACACGATCTCTGTCCTACTGATAGACCACATCAGATATACTGCATCATAATTTCTGTTTCATCCCTTGTCATGTGGTTTTATGGGGGGGAAAAAACAAAAATAAATTCTTTGGTTTGCCCTGCTAGTAGAAACTCAATTGCAGTTTAACAAAATTAATTCCGCCAGAGATAGAAAATCTCAAAATTTTCGCACTTCATGACATTATATGCAAGCATCATGAGAAGATTAGTAAAATATCGATGGAATTTATATATTAAAAAACGCTCAACCTATGTATCCTACCAAATTGAGCATAGCCAGCTATAACAGCTCCCAAAAAAAAAGTATTAGCCGATACAGGTCTGACGCTGGCCTGATACCGATTGATAAAATGATAATGATCATAATATAAATAGGATATTAAAATAATTACAATTACTATACAGTAACGCATTATATATATATATATATATATATATATATATATATATATATATATATATATATAAGGTTAATGGAGGAAATGTGCCATAGGAGGGAATTTCCTCCTATGGCGTCGGAAAAATGCACCCTTCTTATTTTTTTCGACGATCAGTATACATAACCTCCATCTTTATCATCTAAGATGTGGATACACCAAATTTCATGTGATTATACCATTTTTTACCGTTGATTTAGTTGGTGCAAAATTAATGGTTTACCGACAATAGAACTTTTTACATTGCTAATTCAACGGTGAAAAAGTGGTGGAATCACATAAAATTTGGTGTATGCACATCTTAGATGATAACGATGATGATGATGGATGCCGATCGTCGGAAAAAATGGTGGAGGTTGTATTTTTTCGACACCATAGGGGGAAATCCCCTCCTATGGCCTCTTTCCTCTCTCTCTCTCTCTCTCTCTCTCTCTCTCTCTATATATATATATATATATATATATATATATAATGTAATAAAATGCTATAATATAACAAATGGTTAGTGGGATTTAGTCGTTAGTTGGTATTTTCGATAAAAACATGTTCCTTGGCGATACTTGACCATTTATAGCCGTATCAAATAAAAAAAGGTAGCATGATATTATAGAAGAGTGCTCTAAACTGATATTTAACAACTGCGACAACCAAAATCACAAGAGGGCGCATTTTACTATAGAAGAGTGTTGATATTTGATAATTTTTACAGCAATTATATGTTTATAATTGACTCCGCTTAATAAGACAGTAACGATTTTTCAATGCTAACCAAAAGATGAATTTATTAACTTACTAAGAAAAATTTCAATTGTCATACCTGTGAATCTTCGCTTCCGCTAGCAATAAAAGCCTGCTCAACCCCCCCGAAACAAGACCGTATCACGAACCTACTGCGCTTGTGCCCTTTGTATCTCATAACAACTTCCATATCATCTGTAATCCTCCAAAGATGAATCTCCTGATTCACGAGATTCACTAGCAAAAAACGACCATCCTTCGACAACGAAAACGAAGTAATTGTCTGCTCCTCTTCAATTGCTTTCTCAAGCTTCGTTTCCCTATCAAACAAAAGAATTGAATCCTCCTTATACATGCTTATGATCCTTTTGCCGTCTTTGGTGATCGCAATATCTGAAGACTTGATTGCTCTATTACTTTTCCAAGATTCGATTTCTTTGCCATCAAGATCCCACAAGCAAATGCTTTTGTCGGTGACACCGGTGAAAAATTGTTTTCCATTTGGGAACCAACCGCAAGAAATTAAGCCAAGACCATTTTTTTCATAATTCTGGAGGCAGACTCCGGAAACGACATCCCATCGCTTGACGACTTCTTCAAATCCGCAAGTGAGAAGCTCGAGGTCATCAGGACTCCATGCAACCATCAGGACCGGTTTCTTATGGCCTTTCAGTGTGTGTTTAAGCGAGAGTTCCCCATTTTCATGAATCTACAATATTATATGAATTCCTCAAAGATAAGATGTACAAAGTATAATTTCTTCATTAGTGATGAAAGAAAAAGGAACAGCTTCTACATCAACGCAGACGATAAGAATCAAATAGGTAAAACAAGTGGAATTTTGGACAAGATCTTTGAAGAATAAGAAGGTTCCTTAAGGAAGATATCCAGATTTTGCTACCAACAAAAACGCTTATTGGTGATCCAGTTATGTAGTTATTTTACTTCCATTGTTCAGAGTTCATCTTTAGGGAGCTTATATTATATCTTTAACTTGTACATTCTTATTGTAACACCCCTTATATTATGTTCTCAATGAAATATTTTATTAATTTATTTGGTTAGGTCCTTATTGATTATATTCTCAAAGAATTAAGTATTGTTTCAAAAAAGGATAAACAGAGAATAAAACAAATCCATATGAGAGATTTCCCATGTATGCATGGATTGTTGGTCTCACCCCATTTATGTTTTGATTATTAACAAACATATTATTCCACGTTTGTTCTAACCGACTTCTAACCATGTTTATAGCTTTAATTAATTATGGAACAATTGGCGGAGGTCGACGACATTGAGCTAAATTGCCGCATCTATTGGAGGTTGATGGAAAAAGTTGGGACTTCACCAAACTCAAGTTAAAATCAATTATGAAGCCCATAAGAGTCTAAACAAGTTTTTGGGTTTATGGGGTTATCTATTTTTATTTTGTAATTCTATTTTGTTTTAAATAGGACTTTATTGTAAAAGGACCAGGTTGCTAGAAAGCATGATCAAAATGCACGTACACTTTTGTTTGAATTTTTCAAGAACGAAAATTTTTCATATAGTTTTTGAGTTTTGGATTTAATTGCTTATATTTATTATAACTCAAAAATATGTTTTAAGAGCTTAAATGTTATTGTTTTATTTTATGACAAAATTAGTGTTTGTAAACTCCCGGAATCATTTCAACACTAAATACTATTTTCATGATTTTTTGAATAATTTATTAATTTATTGTACTTTTATATAGTGTATGCCTCTTAATATAATTGTTTCAATTATAAATTAAAATATGTTAGGCTAATTCTTTTTTATTGTCCCACGATTATACAATATATATTTCTTACATTTATTTACTTTATTTAACCCATGTGCATGTTGATGCAAGCATGGAGTTAAATTTTCTTACAGTGGCAAATCCCCAGCTCTCACGTGTATTGTGGGGCCCATATTTAAGAAGTAAAGAACCGTTAGGCTCAAGCTCAAAAGAGCTCTCCGGTAAAGACTTTTTAGCTTTTTTAATTGCTCTTTTAATTGAAATTTAATTGGATTTTTTCTCATGTTTTAAAGTCATCTTAAAGCTATAGTAAAAGGTATTTTGGTCATTATTATAGTATCAACAATTTTTAAAATGTTATAAATACTTCTCATTTATTTTTCAATAGTTTTAAGGGCTGTTGTTAGATTTTACTCTTATAACAACTTTCGTCTTTCTTGAGTAATACTAGAGAGATTCAAGCCAACTTTCATTTGCAAATCATTCTTTATCGATCATTCATTTAACGAGCTCTTAAACCCTATTAGGGATGTAAATGGAACCGGATAATCCAATCCAGATCTGTTTTCGAATCCGATAATTTGTGGATATGGATACTAAAAATCTATATCCGGATGAGTTTTTTAGTATCCGGATTCGGATGCGGATTCGAATCCGGATCCGACTTGAATACAAATTTCCTATCCGAATGCGGATCTGGATATCCGAAATAATGGTACCCATTATCTAACTACTAATTACTATTAGTTATAATCAGTCTTATAGATGGCGTGTAGACTTGATGTTATATGAAAAGGCACCAATTTAAAACTATTAAGACTTGTGGACTTGATATGATTGTTTGAATCTAAGAACATTGATTAACCTATTCAAATATTTTATTAGTTGTAGTTATGAATCATGACTTTTTATATTTATCCGAATAATATCCATATCCAATTTTAACAGATATGGTTTTTACAATATCCGATCCGTATCCGTATTCGATTTGTAGCGGATATAGATAGTAAATTTGTTACCGACAACTATCTGTATCCACATTCGCATCCATAAATAGATACCGGATACGGAAATGGTAACACCTATATCCGATCCGTTACATCCCTAGTCCCTATTAATGAGTGAGAAAATTTATGAGCTACATTTCCTCTTATCGATTAGAGAGACTTCTACGAAAATTGTTTGTAGACTCAGAAAAAGTTGGCTGTAAAGGTTTTACTCCTATCCAGTGAAATGAGCAAGAATAGTGAAGGCTGGGAAAGTCTAAAGACGATGTCTTTAAGGGAAGACTAACGACAGGGACGTCGAACCTCTTTATATTGTCGGGTTTGCATTTGCTCTCATCTCGTTTATTTTACCGCATTCATATTTATTCTTAATTGTTTCGATTTGTGGTTTGTGTTTAATTAGATTGCAAATTAGTAAAGAATCTATATTAAACTCTATTCACCCCCTCCCCCCCTCTATGGTTGTAACTTTGTATTTCATGGATTACGGTTCACTACCCACTTAGTCATGATAAGACAAATAAATACAAAATTCAAAGATAATGAGAAATTTGGTGTGCTTTGCTGCATATATAATGAAGAGGATTTGTCAAGGCAATGACATGGTTCTCTTGTTAGAAAGAAGCATAATGATCATGGTTCAAAGTTAGAGTCAAACAATTCTAAGGACCCAAGGAAGAGTGTTTCCTCATATACTGAAAAGCACGGGCATAGTTGCTCGTATGATTATGTTTAGATATGCTTGCACATCCAAAATGTTCATACTCGTATTTCTTGATGATATAATATCATGTAAATTCTTACATATATGGTAGAAACTAACCCATCATACATGCTATGCTTTGCAAATGAAAATGCCTTGGATCTTCAATTTTTTTATAAATAACAGTTTAATGCATCTCGATTTATATATGTCCTTTTAGATTCATTGTTTTGACATCCTTTTAGATTCATTGTTTTGACACTGTGTACAGAATGCAAAGAAGAGCATGAAAAGATGTAGAACATATTACCTTAGAAGTTTTTCAACTAATTAGATGAGAGTTCTACCATCAAGCCCGTGGGTAAGCAATAGACAAGAATTTAATCATAAATTCCCTAATAAACAAGATGACCAAAGAAAATAACCAACAAGATCACTATTCACTAAGACCGAGGGAACAATTAGATATTTCCATAATTTATCACACAATAAAATTACCTCCCATATGATTGCGGATTTATCATTAGATGCTGATGCTAAGTATTTCCCATTATTTGAGAATTGTAGGTACCATACTTCATCTTGGTGAGACTGCAATATCTGTTCCATATAAATATAATATTACCAAATCGGAATAAAATTCAAAATGAATATATGAAGACTTAGTGAAGTGCCCAATAGTTAAGTCAAATTGAATAACATATTTGTAAATAACACGTACAATGATTAGGTTGAAGAAAATGGTTTGCTCATCCATTATTAAGAAAATGATACAGTTTTTTCGAGAAAATGATACAGTTTTTTTGAGAGAAAAATTTAAGTTAAATATACATAGATACATTTTATTCTTTAAAATGATATTTGTATCTTTGAAAATAGAGGAAGCCTTTGAAGGAGCACAATGAACATGAAAAGTACTCGTGTCGGTGATCCAAATGCTTGCGATAAAGCCGGTTGTTTTGTATCATTAAACCTTTTCACTTTTCAATGGTCCCACTTAATACTTCCGAATCATTCCATATGAATGTTTAATGGTAACAATATTCAGCCTCTTTATCGAACAAGTTAAAACAGCAGGGAGCTATTCAAACCAAGTGCAAAGAGTCCTAACATGAAATGCTTAAAGACAGATTATGGATCATATTACTCAACCCAGCTAAGGAGAAACAGACAAGAATAGTTTTACAAATCCATACATCAATACATAAGTATTTGACTGTAATATAAAAAAAGGAACCATAGCCTAAAGGGTCACTGTATGATGCGCCTGACTGACGTGGCACCATTCTATTGGTTGATACCTATTATTCAGAGTGACATGACAGTTCTCTGGTATTAATTATTGAATTGGCTTTATGTCAGATCCCTTTATTTAATATACAACATCGAGTAAAATATTGCCACCTCAGCTCCACTGTATAGTGTACCCTATAGCGACACTTATTAAGGCCCTGATCCCTCTAAGTAAAATTACAATTAAAAATATTTCTAACCTGTGTTGTTCGGGAAGGAATCTGATCTTTTCCACATAGATGATTAGTGTATAATGACAATTTATCCAAAGTATTGTGGAAATAACAAGCCTCTCGTTGCACATCGAGAGCTTGTTCAATCAAATGATCCAACCTTTTTTCCGGCATCATAATAGTCGGCGGAATCAATCTCTGTAATTCCTCAAGAAGCTTCAGTTGTGGCTTTGAGAAGTCAATACCAAGCGATACACGTTTTGAAGAAGAAACAACACAACTACAAAGCTCATGGACACGCTCTTTTCTAATGCCAAGAGGAGTAATCTCATACCTCAAAGTTTTCAATGCATCCATGACTTTGTCCCTTTCAAGAAGTTCAAAAAACTTCTGTTCCAATATTAGAAAAGATGCTGCTTTCAAAATATTTTCATCTGCAAGTCCAATTTTATGCAAAGCGGCCACACTGTCATCCCAATTTCCATCAAGCACGTGCTTCCTGAAGAGATTCACCATAGGTGAATGCAAGTGTATTCCTGACTCTTCCTCTAGTATAGCAGCAATTTTCTCATAACCAAGAGAGTAAAGAGCTTGGGCGATGATCCTGACAAACTCGACTTTTTTAATAAGTCCGCTAGGACCAACAGTTTCTTCTTTACCCTGGGATTGTAATTGTCTGGCCATTGAGTTATTTGAGAGGCTCTTCAAGTCACTTGAGAGTGCTTTCAAGCGTTTTGAGGGTGGCTCATCATCTACACCTCCCATGAAACAAGCCCATATATATTTGGCCACACTTATATAAGCTTTTATTAAGGATGGGAGTAATATTCTGTAGCAAAATCATGAATAGGATGTGAGGCAAATTTCTTAATTACATGAAAGCTAACTTACATTAAAGGATGGGAGCAATCTTCGGTAACAGAATCATGAATAGGATCTGAAGCAAATTTCTTAATTACATTAAAGCTAATTTCTTAGCTATCGATTAATTTCACTATATTACCTTAAAGTTTTTTTTAAAAATTTTATAGTAAGATCCCTTAAACTGCTACTTTAAGAATTAAGAGTATTTAAGTAAAAAAATCCTTAAAACCTAAGTTTATGGGAGTTAGCTGTAATAATAAAAAAATTAAGATAGTTTAGTGAATAAACAGTAATAATTCAAGAGCTAAAATTTGATTTTTCAATAATACAGCTAGTCGCCTCACTACACAAGGTTGGCATACTAAATCCAAATTTAACTCTTAAAATACAAAAAGAAAAAAAATTAAAGAGAACCTCCAAAATAGTTACTGAAAAACTAAAATCATAGCACTCCTCCGCAGAGAAAGATGACACTTTAGCCCCTGCTTTGTAACATTGAAGTAGTCTTCCTGTCAATCCTCGTGCTTTAATTAATGGTTAAGATCCTAACTATAGTGCATTAAGGTTTTGACTTTAGCAAGGTTGTAAAATGCGCTAGGCGGTGCTGAGCAATTGGGATACTACCTAGCGCCTAGCCACCTAAACGGTTTTTTTTATTTCGGTTAAAATTATATTTAATATATATATACATATTAAAATTTCAGCAGTATATTGACACTTTAGCATAGAAAACAACATATTGAAATTTCAGCAGTAGAAATAGAAATATATTGATAATTCAGCATAATAACCAATAACATATTGATGTTTTAACATTAAAGTCATTTTGAGCTATATAACTCAAAAAAAAGTCAGAAAAGGAAACAAAATTGATTAACTTTTATTTCATTAAGTATGAGTTTGGGTGGTGAGAACAAAGCCGACCCAGATGCTTCAAAAATGACTAAATTTGATTCTATTGAATGGGCTGGGTCCACTTAGGCGCTCGCTTAAGCGGTCTCAGCGGCTTAGGCGTTTATTAAGCGCTTAAACCGCTTAATTAAGCAGTTTAAGGCTGAGTCGGAGCGGCTTCGCGCCACGGCCGCCTAGACCGCTTTTTAGAACACTAGAGTTTACTCACAGTTTGTAACTTGCAAATGTTAAACTAAATTGTAAAGCAATATTATAGTGCAAACTTCCTGTTGTAGCTCGAAGTTACCAGAAAAAGTCGTAACCCCTACCTTTTCTGTTTTGGTCCTCAAACATGGGATGTTTTCATTTGCGAACACTGAATTTGGTGTTCCGGAGGAACAATCAACTTCTTCCCCTTTTGTCTTATTGTAAAAATAAATATAATAAAAGCATACGAACTTATATCTCATTTATTCTAGTGGTTTGTCCGAAGGTCTATTAAAAATGTAGAAAATAGCGCACTACGTTGCGGTAAATAGCGCGCCACACAGCATAGCACGACCATTTTGCTATGCAGTAAGCCAATATAGCGCATTTCCAAATTAGCGTACACTATTTATGAAAATAGTGTTACATAGCGTAGCTCTGTAACTTAAACTATTTAAGCTATGCAACAAAAGGTTATTAGAGGGTGTTTTATATAATGACCTACCTGGATCCATTAGACCTAATAACAAAAGGTGAACACTATTTCAAAGTGTAGGATATACAAGAAGCGGCAGCAGCCTCTCTCCTCTTCCCCCTCACCCGATCTGCTAATCCCCAACCATCATCGGCCATCCATGCCCGTCGCATTCTATCCCCACTCTATCCCCACTCGTCCCAGGCCAAATATCGAGGCCATCAAAGGCCTTTGCAACCACTATTAAGGCATCATTGCAGCCACTTTTATATTTAGTATAACTATATTTATCGAGGCCATCAAAACTATATTTATATTTTTTAAATTAAAATATCAATAAAATGTGTATCTTACGTTATACACTATGTTATTCACGCTTTTTGCTATTTCATGGTGGAGCACTACGCTCTACGCTATCGTTATTTTCAACATTGACTAAAGTATTAGTTATACGGAGATCTTTTAGATGGAGATATCTATGAACACCAAGGGAAATACTTTTTTAATGTGCTAAATGACATTTTATCGGTTGTTTAATTCGCCAAATGTTTCATTTATTTTCAATTTC
The DNA here is from genome assembly GCA_030015575.1 of Agapanthus africanus. Lineage (NCBI taxonomy): Eukaryota > Viridiplantae > Streptophyta > Magnoliopsida > Asparagales > Amaryllidaceae > Agapanthus > Agapanthus africanus. The sequence goes on along the minus strand of CM057342.1, from coordinate 57,971,728 downwards.
TTTATCTATGAACCAAAAGGTACGCAGAAAAATCATTTTACCAAATATTACAAGGCATTAGAAAAGTAATGAGGAAAAAGGAGTATTGCTTGAAAACTATGTATTCTTCGGAAAATAACTAAACATGATTATAGTCTCATCTATGAAACACCAACAAACATTGACTATTTATAAAAATGAGAACACAGGAACATGACTATTTATTTATCTTTATATATAATTATATATAGTAAGCAATATAGTAAACTACGAGAAGAAACATGTGCTAATATAACTTTACAAGCACAATAAAAATAAAAATCAAGATTATAACTTTCAACCATAACCATTAGTTTTCTTAAGCACAATGAAATACATATATAAAACTAAAGTGAAACACACAAAATTCAATCCATAAGTCTTAAAACAAACAAAATACTAACCCTTTATAATTTGAGCCAGTATTCATAGATCCGACTTAATCATTTGAATCATTTTGAACCTTTACTCATCCTAACTCTACCCCGTCATAAGAGATTATAAATATAAATAGGATAAATTGTCAATAAGCCCCCAGGCCGCATTTCATTTAGGCCTTTATTCCCTCCAGCTGCTTAAATATTACAGGCAACTACTTAGTTATTACAAGCAACTAGTATAAAAGGGGTTTTAATTGGGCCCGGGTTTTTTTTAACAAGAGCAAAAGGCCTAATGGTTTTTACACAAGCTTGAAGCGGGCCGGGGGCTTTTTGACAATTTACCCATATAAATATTCTTTAATTCACTAATGTATCAAAGTTGCCCATACGTATATTCCACGTTCTTAGTTTTCAAACCCCTATGCTATGTAGAAATGTCGGACACGTCCAATAAGGACCAATATGGCCCAAGTGTGTCGGACACCATGTTGGGTGGAGTGTCTGAGTGTCCAAGCGCCTAATGCGTGTCAGACACAGGCATGACAAGCAAATAGAAGTGTCCATGCTTCCCAAATTTCATCATAAGGGAACTTTCTCTGCATAATCCATCTACACATTGATCATATTCTTATAGAGCTAAACTGGAAAAAACATACGAACATGTTTTCATTTCCCGGAGAAAGTAATATGCTATGGTTCAACTAATCGGTATTACACAATCCCATAAAGAAAATTTGGCCAGAAAGCATTGTTGCCAATTAACATTTATATTCTTACACATAGGAAATACCAAGGAAGAGAATAAGAGGGATAACAAATTATGTACATAACGATTACATAGAAAAGCAAATGGAGTTCTAAACCAACCCATTTCCCCTTGCTAAAGAGTACAATTACAAATAATAGCACACAAGAGAGCATAAAATTTTCGATAACATAATTAATATATCAAATTTAATCTGCATGATGCCACAAATAACTGACTGTTGATGATGATTGATAACAATGCCAGTAAAATTTCATTTCTTTTATCTCAAATGGGTCAACTTTCCTTCACATAGGTGATAAAAAAAAACTTGATGATATGTCCTCAATTTCTACCTAATCTTATAAGTTGCAAAAACCCCATCTCATAAATGACATCAACTATCAATTAAATCAACAAACAATGTTTTTTACCCAAATAATATGTTTGGTGGATTAAAACATCAATAATCAATAGACGCCAGATAAGATCCTAACCCAAAAAATAGCAATCGAAACATGAAATCCACAATAATTGCTGAAGGATAAAATCAGTTACAGATCTTCCAAAATTCTAACCTTTTTGATGATCTAAAAACAAAACCCAAATCATCCAAAATCGATTGAGATGGCGATTTTGAGATGGGCAACTCAATTTCGATGTTTCTTCTAATAGGAGAATGATTTTTAATATAAGTGGGCTTGTTGCTTTAGCCTGAGAAGCAAGCAAAGAAGAGATGAGGAGAGTAATAAAAAGAAAGAGAGAGAAGGGGAGAGAGAGAGGAAAAAGGAAAAAAGAGGAGGGGTAAAATGAAAAAATAAATAAAGCCCATGAAGTTTTAGGCCTTTGTCAAACATAACTGAGGTTTCAGGGCACATGTTTTTGATACCATTTTCTGAATTTATGCTTCACCTATGAATTTGACTGAAGCAATTAAAAACGAATATGTTAATTGCTTGTTGATTAGAGGAGCAGAATGAAAATACATATTCATATATATGACCCCAGTAATGCAGGGTGTTTTTCATCACCCCATTGAGATAGAAATACACGCGCGCTTGTCAGGCGTACTATAAATTTCCCTTGTCTAGGGTAGGCGGGGGTTTATTGATTGTGGGGATCCGAATCTCCGGCAGCCACAGACTAAGCTGCCGTTAATTATCCCTCGCCTTTGGAGCGAGAGAACCTCTGATTGACGGGTCAAACGGGTCATACGAACTAAATGTACAGTGTACGTATGTTTTGAAAGGGGTTTCGGATATCGGGGGCCCCGCAGAGTTTACGGGGGTCCCGCTACCCGGATAGCGGGCTGGGAGTCAAGGGGGCTAGCAACCCCCTTGCGGGGTGCGGGGCAGCATCCCGTTAGAAATTTTTTCTAGCGAGGGAGATATATTTAGTGTGGAGTGCATGGGAAAAAGTAGGGTGAGAGGGCGTCTTAAAGACGCCAGGGAGTTGGGCGCTTGCGCGGGCAGTGGGCGGTGGGCGCTTGGGCGCTGGCGCCTCACGTGCCCGGATCTTCTTCTGAGCCTTGGATCTTTTCAAGATGGGATTTTTGGAGATGGGTATTCTTTTTCCTTCTCTTCTATTGGCCAGATCTTGGAGAAAGAGGGTGAGATTTAAAAATCTCCCCCTTTTGAGATCTGATGGAAGATCTGAGTTCCCCTTCAAGGATTTGATGGTGAAAAACTGTTTATTTTTTGAAAAGAAAGAGTGAAACTCTTAATTTAATTCAAAGAGAGAAAGAAAGTTTAGAATCTTGAGGAAGGAGAAGAAGACACAGAACCCTAATTTTTGAGAGAGAGAAAATGTTGTTGAGATTTTTTCATCATCTTTGCCTTTATACGCTACACACTTTACATATAACCCCTTGAGCTTTACAAAATGATATTTTGCCAATCCCATACCTCATGTGCTCATTTCTTTTGCACATAAACCATGGGTTTTACAAAAAATTGGCTTTATGCCCATTTTTCTTACATTTATTCATAAAAAAATACACCAAAATTATTTATTTAAAAAAAAATTATTTTGGCATGGGGGAGGCCGGTCGCTTCATGTTCGGGCTCGACTCGGGCATAGACCCACTTGACCTGGGCTTGGGCCCACTTGGCTTGGGGTTGACTTTGATTTTGACTTAGTCAACCAGAGTTTAAATTTTGATCCCAACAAATTGCCCCCATCAATAAATGCACACCACATATGTGGGCTGTGTGCATGAAATTGATGGATCTTCTTTCGTGTGGAAGTTGATTTAATTTGGTTCCTGTTTTGACGACGTGGAGGTCGTTTCTGCCATTTTAGTGACGTGGACGGTCGGTTCTGCCCTTTTTGCAACATGGACGGTCGATACTGCCCTTTTTGCGACATGGTCGGTCGTTTCTGCCCTTTTTGCGACTTGGACGGTCGGTGCTGCCCTTTTTGCGACTTGGACAGTCGGTGCTGCCCTTTTTGCGACTTGGACGGTCGGTGCTTCCCTTTTAGCGACTTGGACGGTCGGTTCTGCCCTTTTTGCGACTTGGACGGTTGGTGCTGCCCTTTTTGCGACTTGGACGGTCGGTTATGCCATTTTAGCCACGTGGACGGTCGGTGCTGTCATTTTTTCGACTTGGACGGTCGATGACTTGCTCCGCTTCTTACGGTGTCGGGGTTTGATTTGACTTGCTCCGTTTTCTGCGGTGTCGGGATTTGATTTGACTTGCTCCGTTTTCTGCGGTGTCGGGGTGAAGTTGACTTGCTCCGTTTTCTGCGGTGTCGGGGTTGAAGTTGACTTGCTCCGCTTTCTACGGTGTCAGGGTTGATTTGTTTGATTTGATTTATTTTAGGAGTTCCCTACCTGTCTAGCGGGACTTTTGAGTTTGGAAGCGCTACCGGGTGGGGACATTAATTTGATATGTTTGTTATCTACATTATTTGGCGGGACTTTTGAATTTGATAGGAACTTGGAATTTAGATTTTGTTTGGCATCAGCATTGCTGCACTGGAATAATGCCAGGAGCAACTCATCATTTACCCCGGGGGGGCTTGGGATTTGGTTTTTGGATCGGCATCAGTATTGCTGCACTGGAATAATGCCTGTTCCCCTCCGAACGGCGGCCGGGACGTCGGGACGTCTGGGGCGTTAGGTTCGGGGCAGATGCTAATTGGTGCTATCCGTCCATCTCTCCGAAGATGCCAAGTTGATTTATGGCACCATATATCGAAGGTTTAAACGGATGCGACCGATGTAGCAGACTTCGTCAGATTCCCCCTCGTTTGAGGGGTTTTTGATTGTGGGGACGCTCTTCCCTGCAGGTGCAAGCCCCTGCAGTTAATTACGCTACCGCATTGCGGTAACAACTTTCTTCTTCTCCAGATGGTCACTTCGTGTCGTGGGTGTTTGTTTTATTGCCCGTGGATTGTTTACGGAGACTGAGTTATGTCGTCGCCCGTAGGACGTGGACTAGTCCAAATCCGCATTATCTTAAATTTGGGTTTGGGGGGGTTTGGTTTGAGGATACGTCAGCCCTACTCGAGGCTAAGATCAACTCAAACGTTTGTTAAGGATACGTTAGTCTAACTTTGTGACTAAGATCAACTTAACGGGATCGTTTAGATCCGACAAAAGAGTGTTTGGACTCTAATGTTCCAGTTTAGGGACATAGTGGTCCATCGTCTGTATGGCTGTCGGGACCCATCACCTCTCTGACGACGTTGAAGGATTACAACGACAGATGCCAGAGGAGTTCAGAGATGTACCCTTGAGCCGGAGTTAATTCGGGGGATTCGTAGTCCAGTATGTTTGAGGGTCTAAGGACGCGTTAAGCATCTCCAAGGCTAAGATCAACTTAGACGGGGCCGTTTAGGTCCAACAAAAGAGCATAAGAAAGGGCTCTATTGTTCTAGTTTTAGGGACATCGCGGTCCGTGGGTAGTTTAAGGACATTGCGGTCCGTGGGTAGTTTAAGGACATTGCGGTCCGTGGGTAGTTTAAGGACATTGCGGTCCGTTGTTAGTTTTAAGACATCTCGGTCAAGGTTAAGGACGTCGTAATCCATGGGTTTAAGGACCCCACAGTCCGGTATGTGCTCTGGATGCTTCACACGGGTTCACTGCCGTGCTTAGCGAGGACCAGGCTCCGCTCTGGATGCTTCACACGGGTTCACTGCCGTGCTCTGCGAGGACCAGGATCCGCTCTGGACGTTTCCCACGGGGTCAAAGAGTGACATTATCCGTATTCCACGTGACCAGGAATTTGTATGAGTTTAAGGACCCCACAGTCCATATCATGGGTGGTCGTCGGGACCCGTCACCTCTTTGAAGACATTGAGGGATTACAATGCCAAGTATCAAAGGAGTGAAGAGATGTACCCTAGAACCGGAGTGGCTTGAGCAGCCCCTGGCCCAATTTGAGGTCAGGACTGATTAATCATGTTATGAGCCCATTGGCCCAATTAGTCACGAATTGAGGACTTATGACCAGCTTGGGCTAAGTCCCATCATGTCTGGAATATTGATTCCTTGTGAGTCCATCGAGGGAGAAGCTTTGCCTCCATCCCTTTAGCCAATTGGGCTATAGACTAGTGTTAAACACTTCAAAGCAATCAGTGTTGAACACTGGGAATGAGTTTGACAAGTTAGTGTTTAACACTAGAAGAATAATTGGTGTTAAACACCAGCAACAAGGCCTTGAAATGATCATAAGCACTAAAACAGCTCAGTGTTAAACACTGGCAATGGGGATCTTAAATTAGTGCCGAATATTAAAACAATTAATATTGAACACTACGAACAAAATTCTTTAATTAGTGTTGAACACTAAGGCCCGATAGCACTTCAATACTGGATTCGAGAGTTTTAACTTAGTGTCAAACACTACAGCAAGAACGGTCACGTGGCCCCACGTGAGAGTTCCTTCCCTTCAATGATTCTGCCGAAATTACTGTGTCTTTGATAGCGTCACGTGTTAGCACGTGACGGGCATTCAAATGCCTATGTGTTAAGGCTCCTGCTGAAAGTCACGTGTGTCACGTGGGGTGCTGCCTCAAAGGGGCTTTCTGTAGGGCTTTTGGGGGGGTCACGTGGTGACACGTGACCCTGCCTCAATGCTGTTTTTGGAGGATCTGTTGCTCCTCTTTCAGGAATTAAATTCCTCGAACTTTTAATTTCAGAGGAATTAAATTCCTATTTCCTTTTGAAGGCTTATATTCTGGAACAGAGTTTAAATCTGAGTTTTCTGTGGGAATTAAATTCCTTGTTTATGCGAAGAACCGAATAGGGTTAAACCCTAAAAGCTTTTAAGGAATTAAACTCCCCTTTTCTGAGGATTATGATTAAAGGAATTAAATTCCCACTGTTTCGACAAAACTATGTTCTTGATTAGGGTTCAACCCTGTTTCTTTTTGTTTTGAAGGAATTAAATTCCCATAATACAGGGTCGAACCCTAACTTTATTTTGGAGGAATTAAATTCCTATAGTTCTGTGAGAATTAAATTCTCATACTTGCATTCCTTCTCTATGTTTTGGATCTGCATGGCAGGATCTCGACCCATTGAGAATTAAATTCTCAACCTTAAGGGGAGATGTGCACTTTGCAGATCCTCTATCAAAGAGGGAGGAGATATGCTCTCTCGTTTTATGCCTCAGAGTTAAACTCTGTTGAGAATTAAATTCTTTTTCTTTCTCAAAGGCTTTCCCTTTCTTACCTAGGGTTTTTTGCAGAAGATCTGAGTCTTTTTCAAGTATCAAAGCTCTTCTCCTTTTCTCTTTTCTTCTCTGCGTATGTATATATTTCTCTGTGTCTTTTGGCTCCTATTTATAGGAGAAGCAGCCGAATCAATCAGTTTTTGACGAATCTTCATTGAGAGATTTGATTTGCGTCCATCATTCATTTTGGGCCTTTGGATTATTAGGTGAATTTTATTCACCATTGGATCTTAAATCCAGAGATTCTCCCTTGTTATTTTGGTTAGATTTAAGGGGGAAATCTTTCCAAACCCGAGATTTTCCATAGATAGATGATATTTAATCATCTCTGAATCTTTAATTTGATTGGTCCCAAATAATTACTTTCCTTTGGAAAGATTCGAATTTCCTTCAGAATTTAATTCTGTCGTTAAAAAAATATGGGCTTTGAAAGCCGGTCACGTGTGACCACGTGATCCATGGTCACGTGTAGACACGTGACCCCCTTTGGAATGAGCCTTCTGCGCTGCGTCTTCTGATTGCTGCTTAAACATCACGTGCTACCACGTGACCCCCTGGTCACGTGTGAGCACGTGACCCTTGTTTGAACTCTCTTTCTTTGGTTCAACGGGAGAACGGGTCTGCTGTCTTGAACGTTACGTGTCAACACATGACTCTGGTCACGTGAGAGCACGTGACCTTTTCTGAAGCTCTTTTCCTTGACTTGATCAGGGAACCAATGTGCGCCTTTGCTGCTTGAATTTAAATGTCACGTGCCGACACGTGACCTTGATCACGTGGGAGCACGTGACCCTTCCTGAAGCCCCCTTTTCTTCGACTTAGTCAGGAGACTGAACTTGCTTGAATGATGCGTTCAGGTGTCACGTGCGAACACGTGACCGCTAGTCACGTGTAAGCACGCGACCCTCTTCTGAAGCTTTTCACAGAAGCTTCCTGATTTTAAATCAGGAAACAAATGCCCCCACAGCGTTGTTCTCACGTGTCTGCACGTGAGTGCAACGCTGTCACCTCTTGTGACCGTTGGATCTGCTTTGGGGGAGTAGGGTAGACGAAACGTCCTTTTAGAAGCGCCTTCACTTTTTCATGTCCTTCCTTTCAAACCTTTCTTTTAAGAATTTGATTCTCGTTCTCAGAGCTTAGTTCTCTGTTGTGCCTTTGCAGTGCCGCCTCATTTTCCATCAAAGGCTAGTGCTCACGTGTTGCGTATGCAGGGATCTGCTTGATGGGGACGTTTCATTTCCCTAACCTAATTCCAATGCGTCATTGGATTTCATTTCCAACGCTCTCCCCTTCTTTTCGGGCTTTGAGAATAGTTCCACCATGCACAACATTTTTTGTGCATGGCATTAAATGCGCCCCTTTATAACCTGAACCTTATGCCTTACTTCTTTTCTTCACAGAGAAACCCATTCATACCTTAAGGTGGTCATTTTTTTGAGAACCCGATCAATCTCCATGGCTTGCGATCGTCCCCATGCTCGTCGGCAACCATGGGAGGTGCCCCTTGAGGATATAATTCCTCGCTTCGCTGCGCGGCTGGCGGATCCCCTTCTCACCGACGCTCAATGTGACACTGTGATGTACGAGCTACTGACCCGTCGGGGTTCTCCTCTTCCCATGGGCTCCATTTGGCTCCGGATGATCCTCCTATCCGTGCTTGCCGATATACTCCCTCATCCGGCGGAGATGACTTCGGCGATCCTTGACGCGGCAGAGGACAAGCTTGAGTGCTTTCATGAGGCTTGTCTAATCACTCAAGCTCTGAAGGATCACTCAGTTCATTTACTGAGTCAGATAAGAGCTCGTCGGGCCGTCATGTCTGCTTTCGCTGATGAGCACGGCTCCAACCGGTGGGGAGCGACTCCTCGCGAAAACCGCCGTTTTGACGTGCTGGAGAAGGCGGAAAGGGAGTTGGAGAATTTTGTGTTTTGCTTTGTTAACCCTTGTATTTCTGATCCCTTGTTTGGTAATCTTTTCCCACTGATGTAGCATGTTTGAATCAATGTACTCCTTTAATCATTGGTGGTTTGCATGCTTTCTGTTGAATTTTCATGCTTGTCAGATAGTTGTACGTGTGTCTTGCTTGCGTAAATGAGATGTCTGTTTTTCTTTAATTACGAGCACCATCGTTACGTTGCATGCACATCAGTGCCTCCGGCAACATTTCCTTTTAAACATTCGTACAGTTGCAAATGCGTGCTTGATAGGATACAGATCAGAAACTTGCCACGTTATCTCCCGTATCGGGTGGTTTGTGCTGGCTTTAGATCGAGTATTGTTGTCGAAGGGAGGTTTATAAATGAAGACATATTCTTCTCTTCAATGGTGTGTCCCCTTTCTATTGAATGTATTCTGCGGATACTCTATCTCGATCTCCTTGCAGGACGGCCGTGGCTTAGGATTCAGGGTTAGGATCTGTTTCCTGAGGCCTTTGCATCTTATGAGCCACGAGGGTCTCATAAGGAGTCTTTCTCCCTATAGGTCGAGAGGATCCCATAGGTGTGAGTTCTTCTTAAAGATCGTGAGGATCCTTAAGCGGGTTTTCCTTTGAGGGTCGTAAGGATCTCACAAGAGAGTTTTTCTTCCTTACAGGTCGTGAGGGCCTGCAAGTGCCAGGTGTGATCACCTTTTTCCGTGTTTCACGGGGTTAGGGATCTCTCAAGGTATCGTAGTTTAAAGACGTCGCGGTCAAGGTTAAGGACCTCATAGTCCGTGGATTTAAGGACTCCACAGTCCGCTGTTAGTTTTGAGACATCGCGGTCAAGGTTAAGGACCTCATAGTCCGTGGATTTAAGGACTCCACAGTCCGGTGTTTGGTTGCAGGGACCCGTCACCTCTTTGAAAACGTTGAGGAATTACAACGCCAGGTATCAAAGGAGTGAAGAGATGTACCCTTAAACCAAGGCGAAATCCGTAGGGAATCGGGGGGGTTGATCGTTAGTTTTAAGACATCACGGTCGAGGTTAAGGACGTCATAGTCCGTGGATTTTAAGGACTCCACAGTCCGGTGTTTGCTCTGGATGCTTCACACGGGTTCACTGCCGTGCTTGGCGAGGACCAGGCTCCGCTCTGGACGTTTTCCACGGGGTCAAAGAATGACGTTATCCGCGTTCCACGTGACCAGGAAGTTTGCACTAGATGCTTCACACGGGTTCACTGCCGCGTTAGGCGAGGACTAGGCTCCGCTCTGGATGCTTCGCACGGGTTCACTGCCATGCTCTGCGAGGACCAGGATCCGCTCTGGACGTTTTCCACGGGGTCAAAGAGTGACGTTATCCGCGTTCCACGTAACCAGGAAGTTTGCACTAGATGCTTCACACGGGTTCACTGCCGCGTTAGGCGAGGACTAGGCTCCGCTCTGGATGCTTCGCACGGGTTCACTGCCATGCTCTGCGAGGACCAGGATCCGCTCTGGACGTTTTCCACGGGGTCAAAGAGTGACGTTATCCGCGTTCCACGTAACCAGGAAGTTTGCACTAGATGCTTCACACGGGTTCACTGCCGCGTTAGGCGAGGACTAGGCTCCGCTCTGGATGCTTGGCACGGGTTCACTGCCATGCTCTGCGAGGACCAGGATCCGCTCTGGACGTTTTCCACGGGGTCAAAGAGTGACGTTATCCGCGTTCCACGTAACCAGGAAGTTTGCACTAGATGCTTCACACGGGTTCACTGCCGCGTTAGGCGAGGACTAGGCTCCGCTCTGGATGCTTCGCACGGGTTCACTGCCATGCTCTGCGAGGACCAGGATCCGCTCTGGACGTTTTCCACGGGGTCAAAGAGTGACGTTATCCGCGTTCCACGTGACCAGGAAGTTTGCACTAGATGCTTCACACGGGTTCACTGCCGCGTTAGGCGAGGACTAGGCTCCGCTCTGGATGCTTCGCACGGGTTCACTGCCATGCTCTGCGAGGACCAGGATCCGCTCTGGACGTTTTCCACGGGGTCAAAGAGTGACGTTATCCGCGTTCCACGTAACCAGGAAGTTTGCACTAGATGCTTCACACGGGTTCACTGCCGCGTTAGGCGAGGACTAGGCTCCGCTCTGGATGCTTCGCACGGGTTCACTGCCATGCTCTGCGAGGACCAGGATCCGCTCTGGACGTTTTCCACGGGGTCAAAGAGTGACGTTATCCGCGTTCCACGTAACCAGGAAGTTTGCACTAGATGCTTCACACGGGTTCACTGCCGCGTTAGGCGAGGACTAGGCTCCGCTCTGGATGCTTCGCACGGGTTCACTGCCATGCTCTGCGAGGACCAGGATCCGCTCTGGACGTTTTCCACGGGGTCAAAGAGTGACGTTATCCGCGTTCCACGTAACCAGGAAGTTTGCACTAGATGCTTCACACGGGTTCACTGCCGCGTTAGGCGAGGACTAGGCTCCGCTCTGGATGCTTCGCACGGGTTCACTGCCATGCTCTGCGAGGACCAGGATCCGCTCTGGACGTTTTCCACGGGGTCAAAGAGTGACGTTATCCGCGTTCCACGTAACCAGGAAGTTTGCACTAGATGCTTCACACGGGTTCACTGCCGCGTTAGGCGAGGACTAGGCTCCGCTCTGGATGCTTCGCACGGGTTCACTGCCATGCTCTGCGAGGACCAGGATCCGCTCTGGACGTTTTCCACGGGGTCAAAGAGTGACGTTATCCGCGTTCCACGTGACCAGGAAGTTTGCACTAGATGCTTCACACGGGTTCACTGCCGCGTTAGGCGAGGACTAGGCTCCGCTCTGGATGCTTCGCACGGGTTCACTGCCATGCTCTGCGAGGACCAGGATCCGCTCTGGACGTTTTCCACGGGGTCAAAGAGTGACGTTATCCGCGTTCCACGTAACCAGGAAGTTTGCACTAGATGCTTCACACGGGTTCACTGCCGCGTTAGGCGAGGACTAGGCTCCGCTCTGGATGCTTCGCACGGGTTCACTGCCATGCTCTGTGAGGACCAGGATCCGCTCTGGACGTTTTCCACGGGGTCAAAGAGTGACGTTATCCGCGTTCCACGTAACCAGGAAGTTTGCACTAGATGCTTCACACGGGTTCACTGCCGCGTTAGGCGAGGACTAGGCTCCGCTCTGGATGCTTCGCACGGGTTCACTGCCATGCTCTGCGAGGACCAGGATCCGCTCTGGACGTTTTCCACGGGGTCAAAGAGTGACGTTATCCGCGTTCCACGTGACCAGGAAGTTTGCACTAGATGCTTCACACGGGTTCACTGCCGCGTTAGGCGAGGACTAGGCTCCGCTCTGGATGCTTCGCACGGGTTCACTGCCATGCTCTGCGAGGACCAGGATCCGCTCTGGACGTTTTCCACGGGGTCAAAGAGTGACGTTATCCGCGTTCCACGTAACCAGGAAGTTTGCACTAGATGCTTCACACGGGTTCACTGCCGCGTTAGGCGAGGACTAGGCTCCGCTCTGGATGCTTCGCACGGGTTCACTGCCATGCTCTGCGAGGACCAGGATCCGCTCTGGACGTTTTCCACGGGGTCAAAGAGTGACGTTATCCGCGTTCCACGTAACCAGGAAGTTTGCACTAGATGCTTCACACGGGTTCACTGCCGCGTTAGGCGAGGACTAGGCTCCGCTCTGGATGCTTCGCACGGGTTCACTGCCATGCTCTGCGAGGACCAGGATCCGCTCTGGACGTTTTCCACGGGGTCAAAGAGTGACGTTATCCGCGTTCCACGTAACCAGGAAGTTTGCACTAGATGCTTCACACGGGTTCACTGCCGCGTTAGGCGAGGACTAGGCTCCGCTCTGGATGCTTCGCACGGGTTCACTGCCATGCTCTGCGAGGACCAGGATCCGCTCTGGACGTTTTCCACGGGGTCAAAGAGTGACGTTATCCGCGTTCCACGTAACCAGGAAGTTTGCACTAGATGCTTCACACGGGTTCACTGCCGCGTTAGGCGAGGACTAGGCTCCGCTCTGGATGCTTCGCACGGGTTCACTGCCATGCTCTGCGAGGACCAGGATCCGCTCTGGACGTTTTCCACGGGGTCAAAGAGTGACGTTATCCGCGTTCCACGTGACCAGGAAGTTTGCACTAGATGCTTCACACGGGTTCACTGCCGCGTTAGGCGAGGACTAGGCTCCGCTCTGGATGCTTCGCACGGGTTCACTGCCATGCTCTGCGAGGACCAGGATCCGCTCTGGACGTTTTCCACGGGGTCAAAGAGTGACGTTATCCGCGTTCCACGTAACCAGGAAGTTTGCACTAGATGCTTCACACGGGTTCACTGCCGCGTTAGGCGAGGACTAGGCTCCGCTCTGGATGCTTCGCACGGGTTCACTGCCATGCTCTGCGAGGACCAGGATCCGCTCTGGACGTTTTCCACGGGGTCAAAGAGTGACGTTATCCGCGTTCCACGTAACCAGGAAGTTTGCACTAGATGCTTCACACGGGTTCACTGCCGCGTTAGGCGAGGACTAGGCTCCGCTCTGGATGCTTCGCACGGGTTCACTGCCATGCTCTGCGAGGACCAGGATCCGCTCTGGACGTTTTCCACGGGGTCAAAGAGTGACGTTATCCGCGTTCCACGTAACCAGGAAGTTTGCACTAGATGCTTCACATGGGTTCACTGCCGCGTTAGGCGAGGACTAGGCTCCGCTCTGGATGCTTCGCACGGGTTCACTGCCATGCTCTGCGAGGACCAGGATCCGCTCTGGACGTTTTCCACGGGGTCAAAGAGTGACGTTATCCGCGTTCCACGTAACCAGGAAGTTTGCACTAGGTGCTTCACACGGGTTCACTGCCGCGTTAGGCGAGGACTAGGCTCCGCTCTGGATGCTTCGCACGGGTTCACTGCCATGCTCTGCGAGGACCAGGATCCGCTCTGGACGTTTTCCACGGGGTCAAAGAGTGACGTTATCCGCGTTCCACGTAACCAGAAAGTTTGCACTAGATGCTTCACACGGGTTCACTGCCGCGTTAGGCGAGGACTAGGCTCCGCTCTGGATGCTTCGCACGGGTTCACTGCCATGCTCTGCGAGGACCAGGATCCGCTCTGGACGTTTTCCACGGGGTCAAAGAGTGACGTTATCCGCGTTCCACGTGACCAGGAAGTTTGCACTAGATGCTTCACACGGGTTCACTGCCGCGTTAGGCGAGGACTAGGCTCCGCTCTGGATGCTTCGTACGGGTTCACTGCCATGCTCTGCGAGGACCAGGATCCGCTCTGGACGTTTTCCACGGGGTCAAAGAGTGACGTTATCCGCGTTCCACGTAACCAGGAAGTTTGCACTAGATGCTTCACACGGGTTCACTGCCGCGTTAGGCGAGGACTAGGCTCCGCTCTGGATGCTTCGCACGGGTTCACTGCCATGCTCTGCGAGGACCAGGATCCGCTCTGGACGTTTTCCACGGGGTCAAAGAGTGACGTTATTCGCGTTCCACGTAACCAGGAAGTTTGTCGATTGTATCCGCATTTCACGGAATGGAGGTTTGACTGTTGGCGATATGTACACCGCCGAGCCATGGAACTGGGAGTTGCCGCTGTTTCGTTTAGCTTGAAGTTGTGTCCGTCGTTACGAGACGAGTGTTGAGACGATCTCCAGGTCTCCTTTGGCCCGTCGAGATTTGGCTTCTTCTTCTTTGGTGAAACCTGGGGGAAGGAGTACGACTCCTTCTTTGTTTGCGCCCCTGGATTGTGTACAGGGATTGTTGTAGTATCACCTGTAGGGCAAAAAGGTTTCATTTTTCCATCATTTCTTTTATTCTTTCCGCGATGCTCTATCATTTCAGCTTTTTATATCGTGAAGGTCGCGATTGCCCAATCATTTCGGCTATTTTTCGCGGTGCCCAATCATTTCGGCTATTTGTTTTATTTTTACTCGCTGCTTTTTTATTGCGAGTTGCCCCATCATTTCGGCTATTTTTCATGCATACATTTTTACTTGCTGCTTTTTATTGCAAGTTGCCCCATCATTTCGGCTATTTCGTAGGCATGTGTGGCTTGCTAGCTTTTTCGCCGCAAGCTCGGATTTTGGACACCGATTTCGGCATCAGCACCGCTACAACTGGAACGTTGCCAGGAGCGAATCATCATTTGCTTTTGTCGATGACGAACAAAGGTGGCTCAGCAAACAGGGTTAAGGTCCTGTCGACTAAGGCTTTTGACTTCATGAGCCGTAAGGGTCTCACAAAGGTATTTCTCCCTACAAGTCGTGAGGATCTTGCAGGTGTATTTTCTCCTTAGGGATCGTGAGGATTCCTAAGTGTATGTTCCTCTGTAAGTCGTAAGGATCCTACAAGAGGGTTTTCTCCTTATGGGTCGAGAGGACCTACAAGGGTTGGACTTTGCTGGGGAAATGTTTATTCGCGCCCGTGGATTGTATACAAGGGTCAGTATTGAGCCTCTTGTAGGGCAATATCGGAGGTTGTGGGGGATTTGCTTAAGAACAGGTTCAGGTTTCTGTAACTTAAGACTTTCAAATCTCATGAGCCGTGAGGGTCCCATAAGAGAATTCTCCTTACGAGTCGTGAGGATCTCGTAAGTGTATTTTCTCCTCAGGAATCGTGAGGATCCCTAAGTGTGCTGCTCCTTTGTGAGTCGTAAGGATCTCACGCAGGTGGTTTCTCCTTACAGGGTCGAGAGGACTCTGTAAGTGTCCTTTAACGAGGTTGCGCCCTTTCGGGTTTTCACAAACACTCGCCGGTAGTCCTGCTGTTTTTACTCACGGAGCCCTTTCGGGTTTTCATCCGTGCCCATTTTGCTTATGGACATACCGTTTTTTTTTTATTTATATCATTTTTACTCTTCTCTTTTTTTTTTTACAAGGTCGCGCCCTTTCGGGTTTTCACGAACACTTGCCGGCAGCCCTGCTGTTTTTACTCACGGAGCCCTTTTCGGGTTTTCATCCGTGCCCATTTTGCTTATGGACATACCGTTTTTTTTGTTTTTTTTTTTATCATTTTTTTTTTATCCATCTCGTCAACCTAAGGACGTTGCGGTGGTAGTTTAGGGACGTTTCGGTCCGTCGATAGTTTAAGGACGTTTCGGTCCGCTGTTAGTTTAAGGACGTTTCGGTCCGACGATAGTTTAAGGACGTTTCGGTCCGACGATAGTTTAAGGACGTTTCGGTCCGTCGATATAGGAAGGCCGGCTGCTGCTTGTAAAGTCTGAGCTTAGGAAGATAGCGAGCGGACATAGTCGTCGTCATCCATCATTGACCTAGGCTGCAGCTTATTAAGCATGGTATTTCTTCAAGAAGCGTCCGTTTACTGGCCTGAAAGGCCTTTCACCGTGCATGTCCATGAGTAGGTAGGCTCCACCCTGGTAGACCTTGTCTATGATGTACGGGCCTTCATAGTTTGGCTCAAATTTTCCCCGCTTGGCGCGATTGGGGATCATAGGTCTTTTGACCACTAGTACGAGTTCGCCTGGGCGGAATGTCCTCGGCCTGGTCAATCTTTCGTAAGAGCGCGTCATCTTTGCTTTGTAGGCTTCTAGATGTTGTTGTGCTATGAGCCGGGTTTCATCGAGGGCGTCAAGCTCCTCAAGCCGAAGGTGAGCATTTTCTTCGTTCGTCAGCTCGTGGTGGACTGCTACTCGTAGAGAGGGTAACTCTATCTCAAGGGGGAGAACTGCTTCCGTCCCAAATACCAACGCGTACGGTGTTGTGTTCGTGGCCGTCTTGAATGTAGTTCGATAAGCCCAAAGGGCTTCTTGCAGCCTTTCGTGCCAGTCCCTCTTATTCCTGGAGACGGTCTTTTTTATGATCTTCGTCAAGGTCTTATTGAAAGCCTCGGCTAGACCGTTAGCTCGTGGGTTGTAAACTGAAGAATATCTCCAGTCTATATTATGCTGCTGTGCGAAGCGGCTAATCTTATGGCTTCGGTAGGCCGGCCCATTATCGGAGATAATCCGTCGTGGAGTTCCGAACCGATAGATGACTTGCGTCTTGAAGAAATGGAGGATATTCTCCGTCTTCACTTCCTTCAGTGGTACTGCTTCTGCCCATTTGGAGAAGTAATCAGTTGTCGCCAGGATAAAGCGGTGTCCCCGGGATGATGCTGGCTCAATGGGGCCGACTATGTCAGTCCCCCACATCTCGAATGGCCAGCTGGCCACCGTTGGGTGTAGTGGATTCGGATGTTGGTGGATGAAGTCTCCATGGATCTGGCATGAGTGGCATTGCTTCGCATACTCGAGGCAGTCCTGGATCATCGTGGGCCAGTAGTAACCCATCCGTTTAATTTTTAACTTCATCTTTGGGCCCGCTTGATGAGAACCGCAAAGCCCGTCGTGAACTTCTTGAACGACTCTTTCTGCTTCGTCAGGTCCCAAGCATCTCAGCCATAGAAAATCAAACGATCTCTTGTACAGGGTATCGTTGACGAAAGCGAAGGATAGAGCTCGTTTCATAAGCTGATGTCTTGAGGACGCTTCTTCGGGCATTCGGTGGGACTTAAAGTAGTCTATGAAGACTTCCCTCCAGTCCTCAGCCTTCTCACGGTCTTTTATTCGTAGGGTCGCTTGCTCAATCGCTCCCTTTTCTTTATATAATTCCGGAGGTATTTCTGCCGGGGCGAGCACTCGACGGCTTTGTACTATGATTCTGACGTCATCGAGGTTCTCGTCGGCCAGTTCTTTAGCGAGTTTGGCCAATGCGTCTGCTTTGCTGTTCTCTGCGCGCGGTATGTTCTCTAGAATATAGAAGGGGATCTGGGCCAACAGTTGTTGCACCTTTTCGCCGTACTTCACCAATTCTGGTTTGCACGTTTGGTAGTCACCATTTACTTGGCTAATGACCAGCTGAGAATCTCCGTATATGAGGAGGTCTTCAATTCCCATGTTGATGGCGATTTCGAGGCCTGCTATCAGAGCTTCGTATTCGGCTTCATTGTTTGTCCTTGACTCCGTTAAGGAGAAGGCGAAGCGCATTATTCCTCCTTGTGGAGTTGCAAAGATAAGGCCTATCCCCGATTTGATGATCGGGCTACCCTGTTTCTGTTTCTTTATGGAGGACGCTCCATCAAAATAGAGTTCCCATCGTGTGCTTCCACCGCCAATTGCATCAAATGCATGCTCATCCGGCAAATCACAGTTCAGAGGAGAGTTGGTCGGTATCGGGTGCTCGGCGAGGAAGTCGGCAATGGCCTGGCCCTTCACTGCCTTGAGGGGTTGATATGTTATCGAGAACTCCATCAAGAGCAAGGCCCATTTAGCGAGTCTTCCCGTCAATATAGCCTTTGACATCAGGTATTTAAGGGGGTCCACCTTCGAAATGAGGCGGACTTCATGTGCCAACGCATAGTGCCTGAGCTTCGTTATTGCAAAGATTAATGCCAAGCAATGTTTTTCGATGGGCGAGTAATTGCTTTCTGCCCCCAGCAGCACTCGACTTAAGTAGTAAAGTGCTCTTTCTTTCCCCTGATCATTCTCCTGTGCCCATAATGCGCCCAAAGAACCTTCAAGGGCGGCCGTGTAAAGAATGAGAGGCTTTCCTTTCACTGGGGCAGCCAACACCGGCGGATTTTGCAAGTATTGTTTGATCTCGTCTAGTGCACCTTGACATTTGTGATTCCAAACGAACGGGGTTCCCTTTTTCATCAGGTGGCTGTAAGGACGGCATTTGCCCGAAAGATTAGCGATAAACCGCCGGATGTATGCGAGCTTCCCTTGGAGAGACCGCAACTGCTTGAGGGTTTTTGGCGGAGGCATTTCCATGATCGCTTTAATCTTTGACGGATCTATTTCAATACCTCTGTGTCGAACGATGAATCCCAGAAATTTGCCCGAGGAGACTCCAAACGCGCATTTGAGGGGATTCATTTTTAAATTATATTGCCGAAGGCGTTGAAATACGGTTTCAAGATGCTTTAAATGCTCTTCGTATGACATGCTCTTCACTACGAGGTCATCGATATAGCATTCGACGATGTCGTGTATGAGATCGTCGAAGATTTTTGTCATGGCCCTTTGATAGGTGGCGCCAGCGTTCTTTAGACCAAAGGGCATAACCTTGTAGCAGAATATGCCCAAAGGAGTCCGGAAAGCGGTGTGCTTCTGGTCTTCGGGATGCATCTTTATCTGATTGTATCCTGATGAACCATCCATAAAGGAGAAGACCTCGTGAGTGGATGTGTTATCTATCATTAGCTCGGTTACCGGCACCGGGAAATCGTCCTTTGGGCATGCTTTATTGAGATCCCTGAAATCCACGCATATGCGCACCGTTCCATTCTTCTTCATTACCGGGACGATATTGGCGATCCAGTCGGGGTATTGGACTTCTTGGATAAATCCGGAATCGATCAACTTCTTGACTTCGGCGTTGATGCTCATCTCCAGTTCAAGTCGCATCCTCCTTGGCGCCTGCTTGACTGGCTTGATATCCGGGGATATTGCTAATCTATGCACCGCAATCTCCGGATCCAATCCTGGCATCTCGGAGTAGTTCCACGCGAAGCAGTCTTTATGCCGTAGGAGCACGTTCTTTAACGCGGCCACCTTTTCCTCGGATAACAGCTCGCTGACAAATGTCGGCCGCGGGTCGTCTGCCGATCCCAGCTCGATCTTCTTGAGGTTATCTGAGGTAGTATGTATACCGTCTTCCAGTTCTTTCGGAGCGGGCGGGAATTCTGAGATCAACTCATCATCGCTGTTCTCGAAGCACCGGGGAAGGTCATCTTCGTTCTCGGGCTCTTCTTTTAATATCGTAATCATATAACAGGTGCGAACTCGCTCCCAAGACTGAGGCGGATCCGGTTCTGCTCTTGTGGTTTTGGGCTCGTGCTTTTGCGGCGGCGTCACTTTCCAACCGTCGGATAAAGCGAATCTGCCCCGTCGGTACTGGTCCTCGACCCAGTTCTTAAAGGTGAAGCAGTCTTCGGTAGGATGTCCTATGGCTCGGTGATAAGAGCAATAACTCGGATAAGAGACCTTGCTAGCTTGCTCAGGATGTCTAGACTCTGGAAGCGTGATCATTTGATGTTTTATAGCGAGGTTGAGCAGCCTCTCCGTCTTGTCTCGGGGGAAGGAGTACGCTCGACTCATCTTCTTCATGAGGGACAAGCCCGAGCCGCTTCTTGATTTATTTCCGTCTCTGCGTCGGGCCTTTCGTACAACGGATTGACGAGGATAAGCGTGTTTGTCTTTTGTAGCACGTTGAGATAGACGTTGCGTCCTGGCCTTCTCGTAGATGGCCATTTCGCGGTTGTGGTCTTCCCGAGCTTTCTGACCCACCTTCCTGATAGGCTTGCCCATTCGCTCTTCAAACGACGGACTTGGCGCTTCGATCGCGGGGTCTAGTTTTGATGAGGGGTCGGCCTCTCCTGACAGGGCGTCCTCTTCTTCATCAAAGGTAAATATAGCGTAGCTGCTGTGGGTTCGCCCTCGTTTTCCGGTTCTCGCGTACCCAAGCCCAAGTGTTTCCATTTTCCCATTGGGCAATTTGCGCTGAGTCCCGGGGACATCCCAAATCCTGTTATAGAACCGAGCGTGCCGCACCGTCTGTCTTAAAGGTACTCCTTGGCGCTTCAATAACTTCTTCAATCCATTTGTATAGTATCTAGGCAGACGGATGGGTTGGAGCCTGTCAAGTATAACATCCGCGCCGTGCCAGATCTCTTTCTCCACCTTCGACTCTGAGGATTGGTAGAATAGGATCACCTTCTCACCCCTTCGCCTGGGAGGGACGTAAAATGTTTGCAGGTCTTGCACGCTGTGAGCTTGAAGCGCGTCGAGATCCTTATAGTGTTCTTGCGGTACCATGGTGATTTGCAGACTATGGTCCTCGCAAAGGGGTGCCTGTATTGACAGCCGACTGGAGAATACGGCGTTAACCTCGTCCTCCGAATCACTCCCGAAGACCGGTATGGGGGTGGGCGCCCCCAGGTTGTTGCGTTGGGATGGCCCTGTATACACTATTTCTTCCTCTTCTTCAGTATCGCTCCCAAAAACGGGAATGGTGGCGGCGGCTTTGTCCTCTGGGTCGCGACACCTTTCTGTATCTTCGAAATCTGGCAAAAAGTATTTCGCGTCTTCGTATTTGCGAACTTCGTTTACAGAAAACGGGTTCAACTCGCCTGTTACGGTGTACTCGAAACCATCCTTGAAGTACTTCATACACTGATGTTGCGTAGAAGGGATGATGTTGTACTCGTGTAGCCAAGGACGACCGAGCAAGGCGTTGTAGCAGGTCTTGGCGTCAATGACATGGAATTTGATGTCTGTGACGAGAAGTCCGAAGCGTAACGTCAGTATTACAGATCCGAGAGTCCGTGACGATTGAGAGTCGAAACCGGAGATAGTAATTTTGTCACGAGCGAGGTGTTGCACACTCATGCAGATTTCCTTCAACACCCGAACATTAAGGAGGTTAACGGAGGATCCATTATCCACCAGGATCTTGCCAATCTTGATGTCATGGCAGTATCCAGAGACATATAGGGGGCGGTTGTGGTCGCACGTCCCGAGAAGGAGGTCTTCATCACCGAAAGTGACATCGGCCGTATGCACTTCCTCCAGTTCATCCTTCATCCTTTCAGTGGCGAGGAAGGCTTGGAATTGCTCGGGTTCTTGTAACGCCTTAATTAGTGAGTCTCGCGCTTCTTTCGATAATAGGAGGGCATCAAGAATGCTAAGCTGAGAAGGTAGCTTCCTTAGGTGCGCGAGGATGTTATAGTCTACCTTACCCTTTTTGGGAGGGTTTTTGGTAGTTAGCTCTTTTATGACCTGGTCATCTAGAGTGATATCTTCAATGACCTTTTCCTTTCCCTTATCTTTTCGGCCGACGGGCCCGAGATTCTTTTCTGGGAGCGTGCGATTGCGCAGCTGGATGTTCTCGCAGATCTCTGATTCCTCCTCCTTCCCCGAGAAAGATTCTTTAAAGAGAGGGCCCAGAGCCATTTCTTCATCAGAGTCGCTCCCAAAGGTGAGAACTTGTGACTCCCTGGCGTTAACCATGCAACAGTTGCCAGTCGTTATGTTGTGCCCATTGACAGTGCTTCTTCGCTCCCGACGGATCTTGCGTTTCATGCGCTTAAAATGTTGCTGACGAACAACATATCCTTGCCACCATATCTTAAAGGCGTCGCACTCCTCCGTGGGATGTGAGATTTTCCGATGATATGTGCAATAGTCAGGGTGCGTCTCTACCCCATCGTGTGTGTTTCCTTCCGAGGGCGGTAGCTTCATCCACATTGACATGGCTTTGGCAAACCTTTTTTTCGTCTTGAATATCTTCTTGTCTACCTCGGATACTTTTCGCTCTGGCGGAGGTAGTTCAACTCTTCCGTTCAGTCGCCCGCATTTGGCTCTTTCCGACGTGGTCATTTCACGCTCCTGGTCCGCTTTACATTTTAGACGAATCTCGTCTAGAAAAGCGTCGATCATTTCGTCTGTTGGCCATGGACGCTCTGGTACAGGCTCTGCCTCCATCTTCTTAGTGCCGGGAGTTTTCCCATCATCGGTAAACGAGTGGGAGATTACGTTACAACTCGCCACATATCCTTCGGATTCATCCGACGAGCTCTCTCCCTCATCTTCCTCTTGAAAGATATGGTTGAGGAACTCTTGCAGTGTGACAGGAGTTCGCGCCTTTTGATTGTATTCTTCCAGCGCGTCGATTTGCTTCTGTAAGTTCGTGTGCTCGTTTCCAAGCTTCACGGACTTCTTGGATTTCTTCTTCTTTTTCTTCGAAGATTTTGACGGTTGGACGTGAGTATTTGGGCTCTTATCGTTAGTCTTTATAATTGGGCGGGGCTTCAACATTCCTTTGATAATTTGAGGTTCAAGAGGGTCCTTCCATTCGATCGCAGGGCACGCATGAAGGTCTTTCAGCATTCTTTTGGTTTTAGTTGATAGCACGACCTCCCATGGAGCTTCTTCAATAAAAGAACATGTTGCCCCCGGTGTATCCGCTTTTCTAGGAGCATGCGGCTGTGGTGGGTTCACCTTCCACTTTTCGGACAGTACAAACTTCCCCTGGAGGTATTGGTCTTCAATCCATCCTTTGAAGACGAAGCAATCTTCAATCGGATGGCCTACCGTTTGATGGTAAGGGCAGTAGTTGGAGTCATTCACCTCGGTGGGTTGCGGCGGTCGCCTTGGATTTGGTAGGTTTATAAGCCTGTTGCGTATCGCCAGCTCGAATAACCGCTTCGTCTTATCTCGCGGGAACGAGTAGGGACGCTTCATTTTCTCATTATAGTACCGGCGTCTTTCCTCCAGTTGATCCGCCGATTTCGGGACGTTAGGTTGCTGTTGGGCGTTCGCGACGAAGGTTGCCCTTCCTTTACCCTTGTCATTCCGCGGTTCCGATTTCGGGGGAGATGGTCTATGACCCATCTGGTCCATCTGAGCCAACTTGTCGATTAAAGCCTGGAATGTGGTTGGCTTAAAGAACATCATGAACTGGGAGATAGTTGCGTGGGGGTCTAGGGTTCCCACGAACATGCCCACCGCAGGTGCTTCCTCGATGCGTTGCTCACATCTCGACCACAAGTTCCGCCAGCGTATAGCGTACTGGACCCAGGTTTCGCCCGGCTTTACCCTGGCGTTAATAAGTGCGGTTATTGGAGTGCGTTCGCTGGCACTTGCAAATCGCTGAGTGAACAACAACTCCATTTCAGCGAACGTTTTAATGGAATCGTTCGGGAGTTCTGAATACCATTCGAACGCTGTTTCTGATAAGCTGCCCACGAACTGGCGAAGCAACAATTTATCGTCACCGCCGGTGTTACCGCAGAGGGCCCGGAACTGGGCAACATGTTGATGGGGATTGCCGGTCCCTTTATACACATGGAATTTCGGTATCGTATAGCCTTGCGGGTATTTGATTTGATCGTACCAGCTCGGATACGGCCGCCCCGTTTTCACGACTTGACCAGCTGCCTCAGTCGCATGATGAACTCGGATTTGCTGGGCTATGTAGTCAGCTAAGTCAGCCTTAGAGATTGCCTCCTCCTTGGCCATTGAAAGGGCTGGTGGTGGATTTGACGTTTCTCCTCGGTCGTCTTCAAGAACGATCGGGGGATCCTCGGCGGGTGAGTCCTGCTGGATCATCATTCCTATCACGTCTTGAAAGAGAAGGCCCATCCGTTGTATGTTGGATGCTTGTTCGGCAGCCTCTTTGTCCCTTCTCTCCAGTGTCCGGCGAAGGAATTCAGCGTCTGTTTCTTCCTCCCGGCGTGCGTCTGAGGACGTTTCTGGGTTTTCTTTTGGTCCGGTGAGCGCGGCCATAGCATTCATCATTTCTTGAAGCTTTTGTTGCTGCTCCTGAGCTTTCGTCACGGATCGGGTTAGGGGTCGGTGGCCCGTGGAAGTGCGGCTTTCCTCTTTCCCAAAGGCCATGTAGACAGTGTGCACCACCATGCCCCCAGACTCAGGGCGTCTGGGTTTAGTGCTTTCAGTCGTCGCTACTTGCTGTGAGGTCCTCTTTGGCCTCCTCCTTTTGTGAGTCAGTTGATCACCGTCTTTTTGGGGCTTAGCTTGGTGACTGGCTTCAGGTTGGATTTTCAGCTTCTTGTGCTGGCGGGAGAAGTTTGGATCGATGATCGAGTCTCGGGCCTGCCGCCAAGCCTTATAGATTTTGGAAGACAGCCGTTGAGGAGATCGGGGCTGTTCGGGTTTTGTTTCCTCAACCTTTTTCAATGAGGGAGGAGACCTCTTCAGTACTGCCGTGGGGGAATTCCTTCGCACCTTATTTAGCATTTCAAAGCTGTTCCGAGTTGAAACAGCAGCATTGACCTCCGCCACCGGGGCCGCTGGAGTCAGCCCGGAGGGAGAGTTGCCCCCAGCCTTCCTTACTCGGCGCCAATGGCGACGTCGAGTGCGTCGAGCGGGTGGCGTTGGGTCAGCAGTAAGAATGGTTCCTTCTTGCCCCCTGTGTGGATGGGGGGTTGTTGTTGGCGTTAGCCTATCGAAGACCGATGTCCTCTGGGAAGCGGGAGCAAAGGCCGGAGCCGTCAATCTTGTAAAGACTGACTTTTTGGCTGGAGAGGTTGCCTTGGCGATTTCGGGAACGGGAACGGCCATCTTCTTAAAAGCAGCCTTCTCTGAGATTGTAGGCCCCGTGATGAGCTCGCAGGATTCCTGGCCCAGTCTAGAGAAGACCGAGGCATCGACGTTGGGCGACTCGTTGAGAGGAGCCGCGGCAGGGGTAAGACGATCAAAGACTGACTTCCCGAGAGTTTCCTTTGTCAGCACTGGAGCGGTAAAGTTTGTCGGCGGGATCATAGTCCCAAAGAACAATCCTGTGGTGGCGCGAGTGACCTGTTCCACTGGCATTGTGAATAGCGAAGCAGCTTGGGGTCCATAGGCTATACCTCCTGGCGAGGCAGAGCGTCGGCTGCAATTGCCGTCTGAGCAGTTGGAGGATTTCGCAGGGGTGGAAGCCATCGATCCTTTGTTTTTCTGCAATAAGCGAGATGCCAATTCTCAGTACCTTGAAACCCGAGGGCAACTATTAGCGAACCGCGTTTGGTTCGCGAATCACGACACACGAAGTGTGGAGTGGAAAGAGGAAAAGGTCCCACCGGGCGTGCCAGAATCTGTTCCCCTCCGAACGGCGGCCGGGACGTCGGGACGTCTGGGGCGTTAGGTTCGGGGCAGATGCTAATTGGTGCTATCCGTCCATCTCTCCGAAGATGCCAAGTTGATTTATGGCACCATATATCGAAGGTTTAAACGGATGCGACCGATGTAGCAGACTTCGTCAGATTCCCCCTCGTTTGAGGGGTTTTTGATTGTGGGGACGCTCTTCCCTGCAGGCGCAAGCCCCTGCAGTTAATTACGCTACCGCATTGCGGTAACAACTTTCTCCTTCTCCAGATGGTCACTTCGTGTCGTGGGTGTTTGTTTTATTGCCCGTGGATTGTTTACGGAGACTGAGTTATGTCGTCGCCCGTAGGGCGTGGACTAGTCCAAATCCGCATTATCTTAAATTTGGGTTTGGGGGGGTTTGGTTTGAGGATACGTCAGCCCTACTCAAGGCTAAGATCAACTCAAACGTTTGTTAAGGATACGTTAGTCTAACTTTGTGACTAAGATCAACTTAACGGGATCGTTTAGATCCGACAAAAGAGTGTTTGGACTCTAATGTTCCAGTTTAGGGACATAGTGGTCCATCGTCTGTATGGCTGTCGGGACCCATCACCTCTCTGACGACGTTGAAGGATTACAACGACAGATGCCGGAGGAGTTCAGAGATGTACCCTTGAGCCGGAGTTAATTCGGGGGATTCGTAGTCCAGTATGTTTGAGGGTCTAAGGACGCGTTAACCATCTCCAAGGCTAAGATCAACTTAGACGGGGCCGTTTAGGTCCAACAAAAGAGCATAAGAAAGGGCTCTATTGTTCTAGTTTTAGGGACATCGCGGTCCGTGGGTAGTTTAAGGACATTGCGGTCCATGGGTAGTTTAAGGACATTGCGGTCCGTGGGTAGTTTAAGGACATTGCGGTCCGTGGGTAGTTTAAGGACATTGCGGTCCGTTGTTAGTTTTAAGACATCTCGGTCAAGGTTAAGGACGTCGTAGTCCATGGGTTTAAGGACCCCACAGTCCGGTATGTGCTCTGGATGCTTCACACGGGTTCACTGCCGTGCTTAGCGAGGACCAGGCTCCGCTCTGGATGCTTCACACGGGTTCACTGCCGTGCTCTGCGAGGACCAGGATCCGCTCTGGACGTTTCCCACGGGGTCAAAGAGTGACATTATCCGTATTCCACGTGACCAGGAATTTGTATGAGTTTAAGGACCCCACAGTCCATATCATGGGTGGTCGTCGGGACCCGTCACCTCTTTGAAGACATTGAGGGATTACAATGCCAAGTATCAAAGGAGTGAAGAGATGTACCCTAGAACCGGAGTGGCTTGAGCAGCCCCTGGCCCAATTTGAGGTCAGGACTGATTAATCATGTTATGAGCCCATTGGCCCAATTAGTCACGAATTGAGGACTTATGGCCAGCTTGGGCTAAGTCCCATCATGTCTGGAATATTGATTCCTTGTGAGTCCATCGAGGGAGAAGCTTTGCCTCCATCCCTTTAGCCAATTGGGCTATAGACTAGTGTTAAACACTTCAAAGCAATCAGTGTTGAACACTGGGAATGAGTTTGACAAGTTAGTGTTTAACACTAGAAGAATAATTGGTGTTAAACACCAGCAACAAGGCCTTGAAATGATCATAAGCACTAAAACAGCTCAGTGTTAAACACTGGCAATGGGGATCTTAAATTAGTGCCGAATATTAAAACAATTAATATTGAACACTACGAACAAAATTCTTTAATTAGTGTTGAACACTAAGGCCCGATAGCACTTCAATACTGGATTCGAGAGTTTTAACTTAGTGTCAAACACTACAGCAAGAACGGTCATGTGGCCCCACGTGAGAGTGCCTTCCCTTCAATGATTCTGCCGAAATTACTGTGTCTTTGATAGCGTCACGTGTTAGCACGTGACGGGCATTCAAATGCCTATGTGTTAAGGCTCCTGCTGAAAGTCACGTGTGTCACGTGGGGTGCTGCCTCAAAGGGGCTTTCTGTAGGGCTTTTGGGGGGGGGGTCACGTGGTGACACGTGACCCTGCCTCAATGCTGTTTTTGGTGGATCTGTTGCTCCTCTTTCAGGAATTAAATTCCTCGAACTTTTAATTTCAGAGGAATTAAATTCCTATTTCCTTTTGAAGGCTTATATTCTGGAACAGAGTTTAAATCTGAGTTTTCTGTGGGAATTAAATTCCTTGTTTATGCGAAGAACCGAATAGGGTTAAACCCTAAAAGCTTTTAAGGAATTAAACTCCCCTTTTCTGAGGATTATGATTAAAGGAATTAAATTCCCACTGTTTCGACAAAACTATGTTCTTGATTAGGGTTCAACCCTGTTTCTTTTTGTTTTGAAGGAATTAAATTCCCATAATACAGGGTCGAACCCTAACTTTATTTTGGAGGAATTAAATTCCTATAGTTCTGTGAGAATTAAATTCTCATACTTGCATTCCTTCTCTATGTTTTGGATCTGCATGGCAGGATCTCGACCCATTGAGAATTAAATTGTCAACCTTAAGGGGAGATGTGCACTTTGCAGATCCTCTATCAAAGAGGGAGGAGATATGCTCTCTCGTTTTATGCCTCAGAGTTAAACTCTGTTGAGAATTAAATTCTTTTTCTTTCCAAAAGGCTTTCCCTTTCTTACCTAGGGTTTTTTGCAGAAGATCTGAGTCTTTTTCAAGTATCAAAGCTCTTCTCCTTTTCTCTTTTCTTCTCTGCGTATGTATATATTTCTCTGTGTCTTTTGGCTCCTATTTATAGGAGAAGCAGCCGAATCAATCAGTTTTTGACGAATCTTCATTGAGAGATTTGATTTGCGTCCATCATTCATTTTGGGCCTTTGGATTATTAGGTGAATTTTATTCACCATTGGATCTTAAATCCAGAGATTCTCCCTTGTTATTTTGGTTAGATTTAAGGGGGAAATCTTTCCAAACCCGAGATTTTCCATAGATAGATGATATTTAATCATCTCTGAATCTTTAATTTGATTGGTCCCAAATAATTACTTTCCTTTGGAAAGATTCGAATTTCCTTCAGAATTTAATTCTGTCGTTAAAAAAATATGGGCTTTGAAAGCCGGTCACGTGTGACCACGTGATCCATGGTCACGTGTAGACACGTGACCCCCTTTGGAATGAGCCTTCTGCGCTGCGTCTTCTGATTGCTGCTTAAACATCACGTGCTACCACGTGACCCCCTGGTCACGTGTGAGCACGTGACCCTTGTTTGAACTCTCTTTCTTTGGTTCAACGGGAGAACGGGTCTGCTGTCTTGAACGTTACGTGTCAACACATGACTCTGGTCACGTGAGAGCACGTGACCTTTTCTGAAGCTCTTTTCCTTGACTTGATCAGGGAACCAATGTGCGCCTTTGCTGCTTGAATTTAAATGTCACGTGCCGACACGTGACCTTGATCACGTGGGAGCACGTGACCCTTCCTGAAGCCCCCTTTTCTTCGACTTAGTCAGGAGACTGAACTTGCTTGAATGATGCGTTCAGGTGTCACGTGCGAACACGTGACCGCTAGTCACGTGTAAGCACGTGACCCTCTTCTGAAGCTTTTCACAGAAGCTTCCTGATTTTAAATCAGGAAACAATGCCAAGAGCAACTCATCATTTGCCCCGGGAGGACTTGGGATTTGGTTTTTGGGTCGGCATCAGCACCGCTAACACTGAAGCAATGCCAGGAGCGACTTATCATTTGCCGTTAGGAAAACTTGGGATTTAGGTTTTGGGTCGGCATCAGCACCGCTAACACTGAAGTAATGCCAGGAGCGACTCATCATTTGCCGTTGCCCGTTGGGGAGCAATGGCTTAGGAGATAGGTTTAGATCTCTATCACCTAAGGCTTTTCAATTTTATGAGCCGTAAGGGTCTCATAAAAGCATTTTATCCCTACGAGTCGAGAGGATCTCGCAGGTGTATGTTCTCCTTAGGAATCATGAGGGTTTCTAAGTATGTTGCTCCTTTGTGAGTCATAAGGATCTCACGCAGGGATTTTCTTCTCACAAGGTCGAGAGGACTTTGCGAGTGTATTATATCTCTTTTCACGAGTTTGCGCCCTTCCAAGTTTTCACAAACTTGCCGGCAGTCCTGCTGTTTTTACTCACGGAACCCTTTCAGGTTTTCATCCGTGCCCGTTTTGCTTGTAGACATACCATTTTTTTAGAACTTTAAAAGTAGTCTCGCCGGCAGGATTTGGGAGAGATAGGTGTCGTTTACGTCCGTGGATTGTATACGGTTTTACAGGATGTATGATCCAAACCGTAGGGCCGGTGTGCTCAATTCGTCTGCGACTTGGAGCATTCACGCGTAGTATTTCTTGAGATATCGGCCATTGATATATAGCATCGGCCTTTCTCCCTCGGCATTTATCAGCTGGTAGGATCCTCCATCAAACACTTTCTCGATGACGTATGGTCCTTCCCAGTTTGGCTTGAATTTTCCCTTGGTATGTCGATTGGGGATGATCGATCTTTTGAGGACCAACACCAATTCGCCTTTCTTGAAAGCGCAGAGACGGGTTATCTTGTCATAGGCGCGTGACATTTGGGCTCGGTACAGCTCCAGATTTTGCTGTACTGCGAGCCTCTTTTCTTCGAGGGCATCGAGCTCTTCGAGCCGAAGGAGCACATTTTCCTCCTCCGTCAATTCATGCTGAATGGCCATTCTTAGGCTTGGAACTTCGACTTCGAGCGGGAGGATTGCTTCCACTCCGAAGAGTAGTGAGTATGGAGTGGACTGAGTTGGAGTGCGGTGTGTGGTACGATATGCCCACAACGCCTCGTGGAGCTTGAGATTCCAGTCTCTCTTGTTAGCTGAAGTATTTTTCCTCAGGAGCTTGCATAGAGTCTTATTGAAGGTTTCAGCTAGCCCATTGGCTCTTGGATTATAGATGGAGGAATATCTCCAGTCTATCTTGTGCTGAGTAGCAAACCTTGAGATTTTGAAGCTCTTGAAAGAAGGCCCGTTGTCAGAAATTATCCGTCTTGGTGTACCGAAGCGGTATAGAATATTATGTCTGAAGAACGTCAGAATATCTTCTGTTTTGACTTCTTTTAGCGGGACGGCTTCAGCCCATCTGGAGAAGTAGTATGTCGCAGCCAATATGAACCGGTGGCCTTTGGATGATGGAGAATCAATTGGGCCAACTATGTCGGTGCCCCAAACTTCGAAAGCCCACGACGCCACCGTAGGATGCAACGGATTGGGATGCTTGTGAATGAAACCACCGTGAATTTGGCAGAGATGGCATTTCTTTGCATGCTTTTCGCAATCCCTTATCATGGTGGGCCAGTAATATCCAAGTCGTTTGATCTGAAACCGTATTTTGGGGCCGGACTAGTGAGCCCTGCAGACGCCTGAGTGAACTTCTTTCATGACTTTTTGGACTTCGGCTGATGATAGGCACCTGAGCCAGAGTTGGTCATATGATCTGCGGTATAGCGTATTATTTACAAACACATATCGGAGAGCTCTCTTCTTCAGCTGAATCCCCGCAGATTTTTCTTCGGGCAGCTTGTCGTATCGGAGGTACTCTATGAAAGGTTCTCTCCAATCGAGCTCGTCTTGAATGATCGAAGCTTCTTCGGCAGGATTGTTCTCTTGTTCTACGCTTTCTTCTTCACGCAAAGAGACTGGAGGCAGAATTTGTCGGCTTCTAACTGTGATTAGAATTTCGTCCATGTTAGGATCAGCTAGCTCTTTAGCTAGGCGAGCGAGTATGTCGGCTTTTCCGTTCAACGCTCTATGGACTCTCATTAGTTCAATGTGAGTGAACCTTTCACGAGTTCCACCACTCGGCTTCTATATCGAGCTAACTTGGGTTTGTATATCTTATAGTCGCCGCTTACTTGGTTGAAGACAAGCTGGGAGTCACCGTAAACCCGTAGCCGAAGGATTTCCATTTCTATAGCGAGCTCCAAACCAGCTATCAGAGCTTCGTACTCAGTCTCGTTGTTTATGCGAGGCTCGGTGAGAGCAAAAGAACGTCGTAGGGTTCCCATCGATGGCGTGATGAACACCAATCCTATCCCTGCTTTTATCTGCGGGATGCTTGATTTGCCGGAGCTCCTCATTGATGAGGCTCCATCGACGTAGAGCTCCCAACATGGCTCATCTTCCTCGAGGTGCAGCACTTGTTCGTCGGGAAACTCGCAATTCAGCGGTGATCCTTCTGGTACGGGATGAGCAGCAAGGAAGTCTGCAAGAGCTTTCCCTTTTACTGCTTTCTGAGGAGTATAAACTATGTCAAACTCAAGTAGCATGACAACCCATCTTGCCATTCTACCGGCTAGGCTTGCTTTGGTCATTAAGTGTTTGAGCGGGTCGACCTTGAAGATCAGCAACCCGATGAGCGAGCAGATAGTGCCTCAGCTTCTTCACAGCGAACATCAGAGCCAGGCATTGCTTTTCAATCGAGGAATAGTTGTGTTCCGTCCCGACTAAAACCAGGCATTGCTTTTCGATCGAGAAATAGTTGTGTTCCGTCCTGACTAAAGTTCGACTGAGCTAGTAGAGGGCATTTTCTTTTCCCTTCTCATTGTTCTGGGCAAGGAGCTCACCGAGTGACTCATCTAGCGCGGTAGTATAGAGAATCAACGGTTTATTTGAAACATGAGCAGCAAGCACTGGAGGGTGCAACAGCTACCGTTTGATACTTTCGAACGCTTCTTGACATTCGGCATCCCAGAAAAAAGGAGCTCCTTTCTTCATGAACTTTGAGAAGGGCCTACATTTCCCCGATAAATTTGAGATAAACCTTCGTATATAAGCAAGCTTGCCTTGAAAAGATCTTAGCTGCGTCAGATTCTTCGGAGGGGGCATCTCCATGATGGCCTTTATCTTTGATGGATCAACTTTGATCTCTCGATGTCGGACTATGAAGCTCGGGAATTTTCCCGATGACACGCCAAAAGCGCACTTTAGAGGATTCATGTTCAAATCATATTCCATCAGTCTAGTGAGAACGGTTCTAAGATCTTGGATGTGATCGGCCTTGGCTTTAGTCTTGACGACCAAATCATCAACATAACATTCGACGACTTTATGGATTAGGTCATCAAAGATATTGGTCATTGCCCTTTGATATCTAGCGCCTGCGTTCTTCAGTCCGAATGGCATCACTTTGTAACAGTATATGCTGATCGGGGTTCGAAATGCTGTATGCTTCTCATCCTCAGGCGACATTTTTATCTGATTGCACCCAGACGAACCGTCCATGAAGGTGAACAGCTCGTAATTTAAGGTGTCATCAACTATCATTTCCATGACCGGAAGCGGGAAATCATCTTTAGGGAATGCCTTGTTAAGGTCCCTGAAATCGACGCAAACCCGGATCTGCCCATTTTTCTTCTTTACTGGGACAATGCATGCGATCTAGTCTGCGTATTTTCTCTTTCTTGATCAAGCCAGCATCGATAAATTTCTTAGTTTTCTCGATGACCTTTTCTTCCAGCTCCCTTCTCATTCTTCAAGGAGCTTGTTTGATAGGCTTGGCATCAGGAGATATAGCCAGCTTATGCACGACCACTTCAGGGGAAAGGCCAGGCATTTCTTTGTACGTCCACGCGAAGCAGTCGGCGAACTCATGCAGCAGGGCGACTACCTACTCTTTCATTTCTTCTAACAAGAGTGAGCTGACGTAGGTCGGCCTTGGATTATCGGGCGTTCCCAAATCAACCTCGGTTAGCTCGTCGAGGGTTGCTTGTCCGCCATCTTCGAACTCTTGAGGGGCTCCTTCTGGCTCGGCTGGCTCGTCTTCGTCATTTGACTCTTTGCTGGCTTCACCAATATGGATCATGTAGCATGCTTTGGAATCAGGTTGGATGAAACCTATGCCCCGTCTATCTGGAATTCGTTCATCGATGAGTGCTCGGACCTGAGGCGGATGCCATAGCTCCTCATAAAACTTTGCCTCGGACTCCATTTGATATAACCGGCATCCGCACCTTTTGAAATATTCCCGCATCTCGGGTGCATAGTATCTGGAATTGAGGACGGCTCTTATGCCTCTCTCATAGGGAAGGCACGTGACAGACAAATCGTCCGGGTGCACAACAGGATTTGACCCATAAAACAGAATGCCCTTCTGTCCATCTTTCCTTCCGGGAACGTAGAAAGTTTTCAGCCGGTCCACGGTAGAGACTGACAATGCATCGAGCTCTTTGCACATCTGCTCCGGCACCCTTATGACGGCTAGGGACCCTTCTGCAATTTCGAAGGTCTCTCGTAGTTTCGCTTGTTGTGTGGGGGCCCAGTCTGCATGGCTGTTGCAAGGCAGGTTTTCTTCCTCCGACTCTTCAGTGTCGCTGCCTAAACAAGGGTGAATTTTGCTGTCGGATGGACCTTCGGTATCAGATTCGTCCATATCGCTACCGAAATGAGGGCGAGTTTTACAGAAGTACGGATTTCCAGCGTCGGACTCATCAGTGTCACTGCCGAAATGCAGACGCACTTGGGGTTTTTTTCTTTTGAAAGTGACAGACAGCTCAGATTTGCCTTTGAGTTTCGAGACCGTTCTGTCTTTGGTCAGCTGTAGCTCAGCACTTTGGAGATTCACAAAGTATCGAGAGTTTTCATATCGGACTTCATGCACACCGAACGGCAAGATGTCTCCATCAATGCATCTTTCTTCTCCGTTTTTGATATATTTCATGCACTGATGGAGAGTTGACGGAACAATGCCATAATTGTGGAGCCACGGCCGTCCCAGAAGAACCTTATAAGACGTGTCAGCGTCGATCACGTATATCTTAGCTTCGGTTTGCAGATCCCCAAATTTGATTGGCAGATCTATAGACCCCAGAACTTGCTGGCAGTTTTGATTGAAGCCTTGAATGACAATCCTTTCCCTTGACATGTGTCGGACGTCCATTGACAAACTCTTCAGAGTCCGCAAGTTCATGATGTTCACTGAGGATCCCGGATCAATCAATATGCGAATAATCCGATCTCCGTCGCTGTACCCGGTCACGTAAAGCGGCCGATCATGCTCAGCCGTTCCTAGTAGCAAGTCTTCATCCTTAAACGTGACTGCGGCGGCATGCAGAGCGTACTGGGCTTCTTTCATATTAATTTCCACAAAGCGAGCCTGATACCGTTCGGGGTTTTGTAGAGCGTGGATAAGAACATCTCTAAGCTCCTTAGATAGGACCAAGGTATCATAGATACTCAGGAGAGACGGAAGCTTCCGGAGATGAGCCAAGACGTTGTAGTCCACAGAGGAAGGACTTGAGTTTTCATTAGCCGGTTCTCTGCCATCTTCCTCATTAGCCACCTATTTTTCCTTTCCTTTTGGGGCGTTTCCCTGATTTGGCGGTAGAGCCCTGTCGCTTCTGAGCTGGGTTTGGTTAGCCTTTGTGGTGAGTTCTCGTCCTCTTCGGAAAAATAGAGCTCCTCCTCAGAGTCGCTGCCAAGATGGATGGTGTAGCAGGTCACTATAGGGATCTCTTCATTGGAGTCTTCTTCTAGCTCCTCCAGAATCTCAGCCGCTTCTACAGGGAAGAACTCCTTCAATTGAATTAGAGTCATTTCCTCCTGTTCATAGTCTTCGAGGGAATCGATATGTTTTTGAATGGTCGATCTCCCTACAGACTCTTTTTCACGTCGAGCTGCACTTTTCTTCTTCTTGAGCTTTTTGGATTTTGAGCCTGATTGAGCCGAATTGGCAGCTGGAATGGTGGGCTTCTTCTGCCATTCCCATTCTGTTCTGGTCTCTTTCCGAAGTAGCTTTATCATCTTCTTCATCTTATTAGATATGTGCGTACTCCACGGAGGCTGCGGTAAGTCAGTTTCATTTCTCAGGGCAGCGGTTTTAGCTGTCCGCTCCCAGAAGGCTTCAGTTTCTGTCTGTATAAAATCGATGGTTGCAACTTGATTGTTCACCAACACACTCTTGGACAGCTCGATCTCTCCAGTCTTGTACTGCTTCTCGACCCAGTCTTTGAAGATATAGCAATCCTCGATCGCATGGCTCACTACTCGGTAGTACGGGCAATATAGAGGATTGTCGGTAATTTTTGCTTCGTGAGGTCTCTTCGACTCTGGCAGTTGTAGACCGTTGCTCAAGGCGTCTTTGAATATCTTGCGCACCTTGTCCCTTCTGAAAGAGTAAACCTTGTTCTTTTTCTCCTTTAGGGAAGACCCTTCTCCTCCCAGCAATAGCTTTCGAGACCGGTTGGTTTTGGAATCGCCTGCCTTTCGCTTGTCTTCATTGTCGGACGCATTAAAGACACTGGTACTGCTAGAATTCCCGCTTCTACGGTTGTCGTCCCTCTTGCTTTTCCAAGTCTTGTTTCTCTGAGAGTCTGGGGTAGACTCTTGCTTCGAGCGTTCCAGCATTTGGATTTTCTTGGTTAGCTCCTGAAACGTCTTGAGGCCTGCTGTACACAAGAATGGGACCATCCAATTGCTGAGGTTCCCAATGAGAAAGCTGACGGACTGGTCCTGCTCCAGCGGCGGTTCGCACTTGACCGTGAGATTATGCCATCGGGCGATAAAGTCGGTGTTGCTTTCATTCTTTCTCGGCTTGGTCCTCACAAGGTCAACAATGGAGATTTTATCACTGACACTCATGAATCTTTGCCGAAACAGAGACTCCATTTGGGCGAAAGTGACGGACCCGTCTGGTATACTCGCGTACCAGTCGAAAGCGACACCAGTCAGGCTGTTGACAAACTGACGAAGAAGGAGCGCATCATTGCCCCCTGTATTTCCGCACGACGCTTTAAAGTGGGCGACGTGCTGATTTGCATTTCCCGTCCCGTCAAATCTTCCGAACTTAGGAATGACATAGCCGTTGGGGAACTCAATCAGATCGTACTGTGCGGGATATGGTCGTCCACTGCTGCCAATTTCTTTCTGAGTTTCGGCTTCGGCCACCAATGTTTTAATCTTGCTGGTGACCAAATCCATTATCCGATCTTGTGTTAGAGGGATGTTGCTATATGGGGCCAAGGCGTCCCCAGAAGCGGAATGTGGTCGACTTTCGTGCGGCTCGCCCAATCTTGGACCCAAGGGGACAAGCATCTGGTGCTTCGGATTGTTATCACCTGGCTCATGAGTAGAGACTTGTGCTTGATTGGGAGGCGCCCGAGCAATTTGAGCCGTGAGCTGCATCACGACATTCGTCAAGTCGTCGATTTTGGAGTGAATCTTGGCCATCTCGTTATCTTTGCTCCTGAGCTGTTTTCGGAGCTCTTGAAGCAGCTCTTGCTCTGCGGTCCTGGGGCGGAAAGTCGGCTCTTCCTCGCTGTCCGAGCTTGACTCTACATGGACTGAGGGGTCTTTCTTCCTGCCGGCCGCCTCATCGAGAGGGTTTTCCTTATCCAGTGGAGGCGGCTGATCTTGGGAAGCGGCAACCACATTCAAGCCAGATTGGGTTTGGGATGTGGTGGCCCCCTCCTTGCTTTTGCTGCGGAGGTTGTCGCTGGGGCGCGTGCCCGCCATATAGACAGTGTAGATAACATATCCGGCCGTCCTTTCATTATTGCTAGCTGATTTTGTGGACCACCGTCTTGGCCCTTCTGTTTTGGTAACGGACAATTGATTAAAGATGGCTGGCCTGACCGACTTTTTGAGTAGTGCCGACGCTTCTTTTCTATATTTGCCCCGCTGCTTTCGCGCGGCATAGAGCACTTGATAGACTTTTGAAGAGACAGTGTCATGCTTTTTCTGTTGGGGTTAGGACACGTCTCTTTGTAGTATCATTCGGACTGCTGTCTCCTTGATTCTAGCGGTCATGGCATTTTTCTGAACCCACTTCAGAGGTTTGAAAGAATTGCTGACTTTTACGGCCGACTCAGACGTCGTCACGGAGTAATCTTGCTCTTGGAACCTCACAAGATTCCACTTGGCCGAAGTCCAGGCCCTCTTGTTGGCTCGATACCTGAGCCGCTTCTGTCTTAACTTTTCTGTTTTAAGCACTTGGCAGATTTCGGCTCTTCGGGAAGACGCCGTAAACCGATTGACAGAGAGCCCGGAGAAGTTGCCTGCTCGCGCGATTGTCAAGGGCACCACCTGAGCTTGCTGGAGATGCTTTGTGGATCCATTGGTGTTGACGGCCTTACCTCCAGTCGGAACAGTGGAGAGCCGTTCGAATACAGATTTGCATTTGGGGTGGGATGCTTTGGCGACCACAACGTTCGACCTCCTGCCACTTGAGGTCGGTTTAGCCGCTTGGTTTGCCGTGACCTCCGCCAGATGAGCGCTTCCGGCAGGGTAGATGATGACGGAACCAAATTGACGGGATGGCCCCTCCCATTGCCGGTTGAGACTGGCAGGGAGAACCACACAGGCATTGATCTTGACCACGTACGAGATCGGGGTCGCGTCGGAAGCTGAATTCATCTTAGGAGATATCGTCGTTGAAAGTTGATTGCTGCACGAAAAAAACATTATTTCAGTACAAACATCGGCATATCTACACATTGGGTTAGCATGACCCGTTTGACCCGTTAATCGGAGGTTCCCTCGCTCCAAAGGCGAGGGATAATTAACAGCAGCTTAGTCCGCGTTCAAAGTCCTACCGGGCGTGCCAGAATCTGTAGGGTGTTTTTCGTCACCCCATTGAGATGGGAATACACGCGCGCTTGTCAGGCGTACTACAGATTCCTCCTGCCTAGGGTAGGCGGGAGTTTATTGATTGTGGGGATCCGAATCTCCGGCAGCCGCGGACTAAGCTGCCGTTAATTATCCATCGCCTTTGGAGCAAGGGAACCTGATATTGACGGGTCAAACGGGTCATGCGAACTCAATGTGCAGTGTACGTATGTTTTGAAAGGGGTTTCGGATATATCGGGGGGCTCGCAAAGTTTACGGGGGTCCCGCTACCCGGATAACGGGTGGGGGTCAAGGGGGCTAGCAGCCCCTTGTGGGGTGCGGAGCAGCGCCCCGTTAGAAATTTTTTCTAGTGGGGGAGGTATATTTAGTGTGGAGTGCATTGGAAAAGGTAGGGTGAGAGGGCGTCTTAAAGACGCCAGGGAGTTGGGCGCTTGAGCGTTGGCGCTGGCGTTGGGCTCTTGGGCGCTAGCGTCTCGCGTGCCCGGCACGTAGGCGTGGGCACGCGAGGCGCAAGGCGCTTGGACGCCGTCGGAAAGAAGAGGCTCTAGCCTCGGAAATAGGAGTTAAACTCCTGAAAAAGAGATTTTTTGTTTTATTTTGTTGTTATTATTATTATTATTATTATTGTGTGGAGTTAAACTCCAATAGATCTTGAATGGAGTTAAACTTCCAGAAATCTTTGGAGGTGATCAAAGGGAACCCCTTTCTCCCCCCCTTCGGCCCTGGATCTTCTTCTGAGCCTTGGATTTTTCCAAGATGAGATTTTTGGAGATGAGTCTCCTTCTTCCTACTCTTCTGTTGGCCGGATCTTGGAGAAAGGGAGGTGGGATTTAAAAATCTCCCCTTATTGAGATCTGATGGAAGATCTGAGTTCCTCTTCAAGAGTTTGATGGTGAAAAACTGTTTATTTTTTGAAAAGGAAGAGTGAAACTCTTGATTTAATTCAAAGAGAGAAAGAAGGTTTAGAATCTTGAGGAAGTAGAAGAGACACAGAACCCTAATTTTTGAGAGAGAGAAAAAGTTGTTGAGATATTTTCATCATCTTTGCCTTTATAGGCTACACACTTTACATATAGCCCCTTTGGCTTTACAAAATGGCATTTGCCCATCTCATACCTCATGTACTCATTTCTTTTGCACATGAGCCTTGGATTTTACAAAAACTTGGTTTTATACCCATTTTTCTTACATTTATTCATAAAAAAATATACCAAAATTATTTATTTTAAAAAAAAAATTGCAGGGGGAGGCCGGCCGCTTCATGTTCGGGCTCGACTCGGGCATGGACCCACTTGGTTTGGGGTTGACTTTGATTTTGACTTGGTCAACCGAGGTGTAAATTTTGACCCCAACAAGTAAATCGAAATAGAATCTTGTTTTTGCTGTTGCTGTATATTCTTTACCTGTACAATATTAGGTTTTTCTTGTGAACTTATAGCATTCGGTTAACTTACATGTGTCATGAATATATTAAATTCAACAATTGGGCTTTTTAACAACTTTAAAATCATGCATATATTAAATTCAACAATTGGGCTTTTTAACAATTTTAAAATCAGGGGTTGTAAAATCGCATATGTGATTCTCTTATCTCAATTCTCTACTATTAATATTGAAAACATAGTGAGCCTATGGCGCTTCCATCTTCGATTGACAGAAAAAAAATTGGGAAAAAAAGGTAGAAGAAAAATTATTTTTGATTATTAGACTGTTCACATGGTTATGATTTTTCCTTGAACTTTCGCAATGGATAAAACATTCAGCAAAATTAATTATTATCTCTATTGTAATGTTGTTGTTGTTGTATATAAATTATATACATTCACATGCCATCACATGCCACCGCACCATCCAGATAAACTCATTTATTCTAAATAACTTCTGTGACTGGGTAACAATAGCAGAATTGCAAAATGAAATATTTGAAAGAGCATTCAAAGAATAATGGGTAAATTGTCAAAACCCCCTGAAGTACTTTTTTCTGTTGTCAAAAACCCTCCGGCCTCGAAACAGTAGCAAAACCCCCTAAAAAGTTTTTAGTTATCAATAAAATCCTTACATGTAATATCTAGGAGTTTCATGCCATATCTAGTTCCCTGTGATATCTAAGCAGTTGCCAGTGATATCTAAACCGTTTCATGCGATATCTAAATAGTTTGTATGAATTGGCTGAAAATTTTCCAGAAGATTTTTGACTACCGCTTCAAACCCAGGGGTCTTTTGACTGCTGAAAAAAATGCTTGGTTTTTTTTTCCAATTTACCCACTAATAATTGATGTAGAAAAGTCAGTGGCCCCAATGCAATATCCTAATTTTTGCAGGACTTATTTATATAGAACAACATGGGCACATGTCCTTCCATAGCTGATTTACTTTTGAATATAAATTAAAATAAGGTTTTTTTTATATCTCATCCCCGAAATTTCAATATTTTCAAATTTCATCCGAAAAATCTGGCATTTCCAAATTTGACCCAAAAAATATCAAGTTATCCAAATTTCACCCCAAAACCATTAAGTTGTCCAAATTTCACTTCTAAAATTTAGTATTTCCAAATTTCACCCTCAAAACCATTAAGTTGTCCAAATTTCACCCCAAAACCATTAAGTTATCAATAATTAAAACTTCATTTTTGCAAAAAAATTCTTAATTTTCTCCATTTCGTTGTCAGCTTTTTCTCCAAGATCATTGGGCTCAGCCTATAATACCCTAGCCGCAAAATACTTAAATTAAACCACTACTTGCATAAGGAGTAACTCTAATTCATATTGTTGATTCGGGTTGTCGTAATTGTTTTGGCAAAACAAGAAAGAGCTTGATTTTATCTATTAAAATGACAAATATTGGCTGAAGGCAAAATGTCCTAAATTTCCCTCTCAAGATAATTCCTAATTTTAAAATTATGAGAAATCTAAAACCCTGGTCTCTATTTAACATAAGAAAGAAGAAGAGAACTATTTGAGATAAAATTTGGAGAACTTAATAGTTATGGGATGAAATTTGAAAATAATAAATTTTGGAAATGAAATTTGAACTTGATAGTTTTGAGAATGAAATTTAGAAATACTCGAGTTTCGGAATGAAATTTGGACAAAACCATTGTTTTGGGATGAAATTTGGGCATACTAGATTTTGGGGATGAAATTTAAAAATATTGAAATTTGGGGATGAAATATAAAAAACCCTTTAAATAATTGAAAATGGTCTCATCACGTCAAGAAATTTTGCATTGCAGCAGTAGAGATAGAGGTTAGAAAAGACTACAGTTAATAGGTTAAATTCCTCATCGTATGTACTTACAAAATATTTTTATAAAAAAGATATTTGCCAAATGAACACGCACGGGTGTGCACACACACCAAATGTCCATATTTTGCTCTCAAATTTACATCCGAAACATCTAATATCATAAGGTAAGGAAATATTGACCTACAACACCATATTTTCCCTTCAAATCTACTTCTGATTACATTCAATGCCCTAAGCCTGTGTACAACACTCTCTCTCAAAAGAATATCATATTTTGCCCTAAATCCTAATACCAAGTTCCAAAAACATCACAAATTTTCTTGAGAATACCGAACATATTCAGTTCTCAGCAACTCAACGACTTGCTCGTCGAACTCGTCGAGCTCTCCAGCGTCACGCATTTTGGGATACAAATGGGCAATACTAGTGACCGCGACTTCAAGTATTTTCCACTGCTCGAGCTCGGCAGCGTAATGAATGAGCTGAGCTGATGATTTTTGATCGGAGTCCAAGCATGCAGTGATTATATTTAAGCTCTCGGTAGCAACTTCTTCTTCTAAGAGCCAGTATTGGGATAGCGAAGATAGCTCTGCATATTGTTTCAATTCATATAATTGTTGATTTGCATCCATATTCTTCCATTGGCAATCAGTTTCAATCCTTGGTAGCTCTCCTGAATAGAAATACTTGACTAGTTTGACAAGAGCATTCCAACTAAGTGGGACTTTGATGATCTGTGATTGGCTGCAAGAGGAAAACGTGGTTTATAATTATAAATGACATGGGAACTTATAATTTCGAGTAGCGGGAATAGACTTTGTAAATTGGGTTAATTGCACAAAACACCCCATGTAGTTCACCACGTCTAGCACTTATTACCCTTCAACTAATTTATTAGCGCTGCAATCCAGTCTTTGATGGTGTAGTTGATATGTCGTGACAGGAACCAGAGCTAGGTTCTTTCGACCCCCTTTGTTCATCGACCAAAACCCCCAAAACACTGATATTGTACTCCAAACAGCACAAATAAATTCAAGTTAAATTAGACAACCATCAGAGTTGAGAGTTGAATTTGACTGTTTCTAAGGGGCTATAAAAAGAGGGTGTGTCTGCACTAATAAATCACTTGAGGGGGTGTGCATGTGCTATACATGGTACAGTACCACGGTTTTTCTTTCCCTTTTTCTTTTTTTCTTTCTTTGTTTTGTGTTTGTGTGTGTGTGTGTGTGTGTTGGGGTTGGTGGGTTGGGGTTATTGGGGTGGGGGGGGGTTAACCCTTAGAAACGTAAAAAGATGTATTTCAAGATGTAAATAAATGCTTCAGTTTGTAATTGCATGGAGTGAATCTCATATGCTTTTCAAGGCCAATATGAACAAAAAAACCTCATTAAAGAAACAATTGTTAACATACTAAAAAAATTAACAATATATACCTTTCATGCATTCCTGACTGAAACAAACTTCGTAGATAATCGCAGCAACTGCATAATATGATTTTGTGGGCATGAATGTGTGGCGTTGATAGCTGGCATTGACTACAATCCCAGGTCTCTCCACTTTCCTTGGCTTCCAAGATTATGTCACTGCAATACATGACTTTTATCAATACAAATGCCAACAAAAAACAATTCCTTGCAACAGAATATCCTTTAATATAACAACAAAGACAACATGCCTTTATCTAAAAAAAATTGGTGTCAGCTATATGAATCCTTTTTTATTCATTCTGCTCCTCAAGGTTGTCTCCTCGGTTAATCAAAGACTAACACATCATTTTTAACTGAATATCCTTTAATGAAAACTATAAATGTACTTAAAGGCAACTTTCAAGGGGAAAAAAAATCAAACGCTTCATGCAGAAGAAACGACTACAATTTTTTTTAAAAGTTCTAATGGAAAACGAACTTACGAGAATGAAATTTCAGTTGATTCCAAGGCTTTAGTGAAATCCCAACTAGGACAGGCAGAACCCCATGTAGGTACTTTTCGATGAAGCATATGCGATAGAGACTCCAAGCCACAAGATTTTGCAAGAACTTTTAATGGTTTTAAAAGAACGTCTTCTACTAAGGTAACCCCTGTATAAGTATATTCCAGAATCTTCACCAGTGAACAGTACTCCACACGATCAGACATGCGAACCTCAAGCACTGATTCTGTCAGGTTCTGTTTGGTTTCTTTCTCATCATTAGAACTATCATTCTGTGTCCTATGTTTCAAGAGAGTTTCTTTAGGAGGCAACAAATATGGGCACCTGAAAGAAAGAATAGCAGCATGAACCCTCAGAGACTGTCCATTAGATAACATAAATTGCAAGTCAGCAAGCTCATTCTCATTAAGAACTCTCTCCATTTTCTGTCCAAGCTTGCTAGGGATGCCAAAGAGACCGAAGAAGCTCAAAATGTGTGCGGAATACAATTTGGGTCCTGGGCTAGGGTTGTTATTTAATATGTATTTAAGGTTACCGATCAAACCATGAGCATCAGAGTCAAAAATCTCTCTTGAAGTCTTCTTATAATGATCAAACCGTATCAACTGCGAAAGAGCCTGAAGACTGTAAAATAAGAGAATGTCGCTACCTTCCCAATCTTCCAAATGATTCCAGCAGCATGCTTTTTCTTCCGTATGAAGATGAGAAGAAACGCTTGGCCTACTAACATGTGTATCACTATTTA
This sequence comes from Agapanthus africanus, assembly GCA_030015575.1. Taxonomy (NCBI): domain Eukaryota; kingdom Viridiplantae; phylum Streptophyta; class Magnoliopsida; order Asparagales; family Amaryllidaceae; genus Agapanthus; species Agapanthus africanus. The sequence continues at coordinate 57,927,925 of CM057342.1, read as the reverse complement.
AGCATTTTTCAATAATGGCAGAGATTATTTGTAAACCTCTCTTATTGACAATGAACCCCTGGAACTGAGATAAAGTAGAATAGCATGCAAAAGCTATGAGATTAATTGCGGTTTGAACACTGTCAGCCACTAGAGAGACCTCACCTGTAGAAAGTAACTTCAGGGAGAATAATAGATTTTCTAAAATACACCCACAACAAGGCTTATCTTTTTTGGTCAGAAAGTATCTTGCAGTTTCGGAAATATGCTTTGAAGGTGAAAAGACCATCATCAGAACTGCTCTACATACAGGTTCAGCATCAGATATATTAGGGGAAAAGGCACTCCGTCTTTTAAGCATCAAATCCTTGGCCACTGCACTATTGAAAACAATATTATCAGTACAAACAGTGGACTATCTATATACAATCATCAAGAAGAAGCAATTTTGTAAAACATATATTCACTTTCTGTTCGATTTGGACAGTGCATAACACACAAACGAATTATACGTTGCATAAATGGATTACATGGCATTACTTAGACTTTTAGTATAAATTATATAGAAACAACCGCCCCCCCCCCTCCCTCCCCCCCAATAACAAACAAACAAACAAACAAAAGAAAAGACAGATAATAATGTCCATGGAAAATAACACGAAAAGAACCAGGGATTCATACGGTGGATATTGAGTTTGTGCAATGTGTTTCGGATATCGGGTGGGTTGTATGCATCATATACACATCAGAGTAAATGACCATTTACCCACATTTTCTGCATAATGCCAATTATGCAGTCATTTGGCATTTTAATTCTATTTGATACAGTTGGTAACCAAAAACATTTAAACCCCGATTAATAGACCTTTTTCTTAATAACACTGAGAATAACAAATTGGAAAACGAGACTTGTAATTTTACCATGCACAAAAAATAAGAACCTCTAGGCTACGAAGCATGCTCTTAGTTGTAGGAAGAAAATCATCCTGGCAATATGTTACAATCCATCCGAGGATCTCCCATATGTATGGTCTTGCATTTGTTGTGTTATCACGGACTTTAGCTGTTAGTTCTTCAGACGGCAGAAATTCTTCGGTATAACTTGTGCCACAATTGCCAATAAGAATATCAAGAAGGACTCTATAAATGTCGAGACTCCAGAGACAAGAATGATGACTTCCAGACCAACGAGTTATGAGTGCAGTACGACATGCCACCATCACTAAAGGCATCTGATCACTAGGAACTCTTATGGAACATGATAATCGCCATCCACCCATTCCCCAAATTATTCCTCGAACGATTTGCTCACAATATGAATTAATTAGCAAAGAGAATCCTTTTGCAGGTCTCTGTGAAGACAAATAAATAGATGATGACGTCCATCAATTAGTAATTAATATAATTAATAGAAAAAGAATTAATTTCACCACACCCTCCTGTAGTTTATCCTGTACAGCACTTATACCTCCTCAAGTGATTTATTAGCGCCAGTACCCCCTCCGCTCATTGACCAAAACCTTTCAAAAAACCAACTTCTACTCTAAACAACACAAACAAGTTACATATGTAAACTGGAAAATCATTTGAGTTCTTTACAATTGAATTTGAGTATCTTTAAGGCTTTGATCAAGCGGAGGTTGCACTAATAAATCACTTTATGGGGTATACGCAAACCGCAGGTTTTCTTTTTTTTTTTCTTTTTCTTTTTTTGCGGGGGGGGGGGGGGGGGGGTTACAATTAACCCTAAAAAGGTTAAAGAAAAACAAGATACCTAAAGCAATTCATAAACCCAATGTATCACAAAAAACGTTAACTTGCATTGAACTCATACCATCAAGAGCTGGCAAAGCTTTAGTGCTTCAAGTTGGACTTTATCTGGTTGCGATGCTCGTAGGCTTAGCACAATCTTAGAAAGCAGTTCCGTATTTTCTAACATCTTCATTGCCCAGTTACCACAAAGAGCTGAGACAATTGTTGCAATATTTGTTAAAGATATATTTGTACCATAGAAAGATATATTTTTACCAAGGAAAAGTATCTTAGCATGAATTCAATAGAATGAATTACCATAAGAGTAATACCTAGAGCTGAATATATTTGTAGAACTATAACAGTAATGGAAGTGTTATGATTTGGGCAATTATCTTGTAGTTTGTCCATCAACTTAGTGCTACTCCAAACACAGTATCTCAAGGAAGGCCATCTCCATATTATTGTCTTAAGAAGATATGCCATCTCTCTGAAATATTCAGTTGGTTGAATTTCATCTACATGTTCTTGCACTGCACAAACAACACTATCAACCATATTTGTTTTCACCATAATCTCCAAAATTTCCTTGTTATTTTGGCACCTCGTTGCCTCTAGCTTTCTCACTATTTGGTTCAGAGAAATTGCGCATGAAACCGCAACAGATGCTTTTCGAGTTGGTAGCAAGCATGACAAAGAACTAAAGATCTCCAGCATATCATATTGGCAAATGGATCCCCCTAAGCTGCTAATTAACTTCTTTGTCAAATCTACCGCCAGGCCCAATACCCTATCGTTTTCTGATCGTAGAATTCCTTCCAAGGCCACCAATATATCTGAGATTGATTCCTAGAACAGAGTAAAAGAACTCCAATAGTTAAATATCACAAACCTGATAAAATTCAGCATAATTATTACTTGTAGCCTGACTCCATCCTATTCACCTAAAAATATTAAGGCTTCATAGAAGAAGCAAACTTCACTCCTATGTGCGCAAATGTGAGCAATAAACTAAATAGAGTTACTATTATTATAGTACTTAGGACAATGAAAGTCCAATGTCCAGTGAGCCATCAAGATCAAGTAGGCAACCATACTGATTGTACATGTCATAAGTGCCTTCGTGTGTGTGTGTGTGTGTGTGTGACAATTATGATTATCATAATAAAAAAAGATAAATCACTATCATACGACTCGGTGATCAAGGATCAAGCTAATGTTAAATTTTGCAGATGTCAACTCATCTTTGAGTTTTATATTTGAACCGCATTATGGTAAGTATCTAGCAATAATCCTTTAGTTGAGTAGAGGAATATACACTTTGTATTTAAACATTAAACCTTACACAGAAATTCAGTAGCATTCACGAAATTATAGTTATATTCCTTTTTTCGCTTTAGCAAAAAATTAGTCATACAAGTCACAAAAGAAGACGGTATGAAATGCACATTCAGTGCATTAAATAGAAGAATTAGAGGTGGATGCACAAACTAGAAAAGTGCTTTTGGAGTGTTATCTAAAGGACCTATGCCCTAAGAACTACATGAAACGGCAATAATTTACAACATTTATTACAGATCAGAATGTTAAAAGATGCAAGGGTCTGAGAAAACAACAAAAGCATAGCATATTTTAATAATGTTAAGGTGGTTAATGGTAAAAGTAAGAAATAATTAGGTCACCTGAGTTAATAAGCATTACTTGGTTATGGATAAAGGTTTTGGAACTTGCTTTTGAAAAACAGATGATCACAGATGATGCCTTATATTAATAATTGGTTTGCTAGATTTTCAAAATTCAAGTCACGGGAGTTGGATGCAAATTGATGAAGATGTGAGCAGTTATGGCAGTTTGTCTCCTCATGCTATTTAAATTGTATGTAAAATTTATAAAAAAATTATATCAAGTTTGTCTTTAGAGAAAAACTTATTATGAATCTCAATATAAAGTCGCACGGTAGAAAATTTCCTACATTAGCGGCTTGAAAAGTCAACCGTCCGGGGATTTTTTGGGCGATCGGTTCCGGCCATATTAATCTTCATGTCTTAAACTATGGGTACACCATTATTCATATTGTTTTGATACTCTTTGCCCATTCATTTAGCATCGGAACATGTTCTATCTTCAGAAAATCGTTAATTTTGCAATCATCCAATGCAAAAACAAACAATATCCAAATCACATGACATTCGACGTACATATATTTAAGGACATGATACTAAAGATAGCCAGTGCCGATCAATGGAAAATCGCCAGATTGATAGCTTTTAAAACCGCCAATGTAGGAAATTTCCTACCATGCCACTATATATTCCGCATCCAATCCAATTTTGACATAATACAATGACAAACTGAATATGCGCTTGCTAGTAAGATAACCATAGATAAAATATTTACTAGGTAGTCTAGATTAGTGTTCCTTAAAGAGAAAAGAACCAGAAGGATACCTTCATCAGAGGAAGCTGTAATGGAGCTGAAGGCATACAATCAATGAAAGCAGACATAGCCCGAAGAGCATGTAAATTTATTTCAGCATCGGTACAGTGCCATCTTCTTTTTTTGTTATCAATGTATCTACAGCGTGAAAGAAAAAAGTCTTCAAAATCTTGCTCAGTGGACATGTCCAAGCACATATATACCATATGTTAACTTTTATTAGGGGGAAAAACATAAAACAAAAACACCCCAATCCCAAACTTTCAGGGTCAGCCGTCAGCTACATGTATTCCCTTCATCTATAATTTTATATCAAGAATTCTAGACTCATCTTCCTAATTAAATTCACAATTAAAAAATATTTTTTCAACTACCACCATCCTAATCATTTCGGCCTACCTGTAGCCACCATGCTCCATTAACTACAGTTTTGCCACTCCTAACTAGCCAACTTATTGGCCTATGTTGCACATGCCCATCCATCATCTACCTCTAACTTTGGGCAAATGCAATAAATTCTCGTTCTATCTATTAGAGTATTGTCGCTCGTTCATCTCACCAATTTCAGAGAAACCCAGCTAATATTTTATGCTGGCTTCAAGTACCTAATGAAGTCTTCTTCTGTATCTAGATAGTCTTAGGGGAGACAATGAAATATCTAAGACATTTAAGGCAGTAAAAACATTTAAAGAATGATTCCAAATGAAGCATATTGCAGGTCATCCCCAATTAACCTGAAATATTAAAAGGAAGACCGAACACATAATGATAGTAATAAAAGAAAAAGGATACCCACTCCAAAATCCTCTCTGCTTCAACCCATCAAAAAAATTAAAGTAAATGTTAATCACCACTAATTTCACAAGCCCAAGGAAACAATCTGAGGTACCAAGGCATTAGTGCATTACATATCAAAATCTTTACCATTTTAATTCCAAATTAAACCCAGTCCTCTAAATGTCAACGAATCGAGCAGTTAGTTAGATGGAAGGGGCTTCCACTAATTGATTGGCTTAAATGTTTTAACAAAATCAAGAAGGAATTGGGTTAGTTGCGAATCAAGAAATTTTAGGGGTTTAATCTTATCTGATCCAAACTCTACTTCTTCCTCGATTATACGTGTTTTTGCTAGATTGCGACTTGTCTTTTCTTGAAAAATGCCATTTTTGGATTCATTTAGCCGTTAATTTCACAATTTACAAACAAATTACACAAGAATAATAAGTTCCGGGAGAAATGAAAACCTAATTCCAAGAGCGAGGGCTTGATGGAGACGATTGCGAACGGTGAGGGTGTGATCGCTGAGATCTTTCTTCTTCTTCTCTTGAGCCGCCTTCGATGAAGAGCCTGATGCCGATCGCATCTTCAACTGCGCTCCAATTTCCTTCATTTGCTCTCAGTTTTTCAGTTAGGGTTTTGTAAGATTTGAGTTTTTTTTTTATTTAAATAAAAAGAACGATGGAAGAAAAATCTCGATTTCATTGCCTCCCCCTTTTTGGTTTTGTATTTATACATGAAGGAAAATGTAGCGGAATTTTTACAAGAAACACCGCTGCATTTCCAGAATTTACATTTCGGTTGAAAAGTAACATGGCGTGTGCTGATTTAGCTTTGCATATGTCCTCGAATCTAAGGGGGCTATACTAGTTAAACCCGAGGACTCATCCTTCTGCTCTCCCAGTATTGGCAGTGTGACCGTAGCGAATTATATAGATGGCCAACTCGCTTCATTCCTTTCTTGTATTGCTGAACTCAGCTTGCTGTTATTTGGAAAAATCCCATTCTTAAGAATACAAAAATTCAGATCTGTTCTCGCCTCACTCGATGTTGCAGCACAAGCTTCGGATGTTGAAACATCCAACGAGTTGACGTTTTGTCTTGTATAGGCGAGCAAATTGCCATATACCTTCTGGCAGGGCTCTTCTTGTATTTAAGCCGGAGCAGGCGATGGAATCCCTGCAGCCATCCCGATGGAACCTCCACCATTAAAGAAGGGGAGATGGAACAGATGGGCGGAAGAGATTAATGTTTGTAACCCCCTAATACGATCATACGATATTAATCAGTATTTTTTTTAAAATTTTGTTCATTTATTCTATGGGTTGTGATTGGTTCGAATGGTAGATGCGGTTATCCGACTTGACCCGCTTGCGTAAAATCCGTTATGGTGCAAGAGTATCTTTTATTGATATTTATCCGTAAACTAAATCTACACGAATCTTAAATAACAGATATATAATATTTAAATTATATGTATATATTTTCTGGTAGCCATACGTCAGGGATATTTTCATATATTAATTGTCAGCATATTTTATCCTATTTAAATATCTCATGTATTATATTGACAATTATCTATTGCAGGTAAATTTTAAACATTCTAAGATATTGTAAGATTGGAATATATTTTTTTTCTAAACCATTCGATTTATAGGTTAAATAGGCTACGTATGTGTAGATAATTTCTAGTATTTTGAGATTTAGTGGAGACGGTTTGGGGGTTTATAATATCTTTTATTATATTATTAGTTATATACAAAACTACACACACACACTATATAAACATAGTATATTTATATTTTCCTATTTAAATTAAAAACTCTCTCTTTCTTTTTCCTTCTCTCCTCTTCGATTCATCACATCCCAACTCCTTCCGTCGAGCTGAGTAACAAAGCTTAGATTTTTATATCGTATCGTCGTGTTTTATCCGTCTCCGAAACAAGTATTCGATACTTACTTATACATAATAGTAACGACGATGATTATGTATCGTAATATTTTATAATTACAATATCTCTTGCATGGTGTACACATTAGTAATCATATGTTATACATATGAAAATCTCATATATATTATACATTATGATTACTGTGATAACAAATTAATTATTATGAATATATATAGTTCAGGGAACGACAGCGATTGTTTCCCCCAATCAGAGCAAAGCTCTGTTCAAATTTTGAAATTTGAAATAAAGCAGCGCTTCATAAAAGCTCTAACGCCAAGAGCGCCAACGCTAAGAGTCAAAGGCTCTGAGGCAGCGCTCACGTGCAAAGTACGAGAGCGCTCGCGCTAGCAGCGCCAGCGCTGAGAGTTAAAAACTCTGAGGCAACGCTAAGTGCACTAGCACCAAGAGTCAAAGACTATAAGGCAGCGCTCACGTGCAAAGCACGAGAGCGCCAGCGCTAAGTGCGCCAGCGCTAAGAGCCAAAGACTCTGAGGCAGCGCTCACTGCAAAGCACGAGAGCGCTAGCGCTAGCAGCGCCATCGCTGAGAGTCAAAGACTCTGAGGCAACGCTCACGTGCAAAGCACGAGAGCGTTAGCGCTAAGTGCGCTAGCACCAAGAGGCACCAAGAGTCAAAGACTCTGATGCAGCGCTCAGGTGCAAAGCACGAGAGCGCCAGCACTAAGTGCGCTAGCACCAAGAGTCAAAGACTCTGATGCAGCGCTCACGTGCAAAGCACGAGAGCGCCAGTGCTGGAACTAAATGTTCTCCACCGTTGGATCAAATATCCAATGAAGATGATAAGTCATCAAATTACCAGAATAAAATTCTGTTAAGGAGATACTCCTCAGAATCTTTCCAAACATGAAAGATTGTGCTCTGTAAATCGGAGCACCGTTGGATCAATGATCCAATAGTGATTAAAAATCACCAAAATACAGAACAATCTCTGTATGGGAAAATATTTTCCCAATCTTGTTAAAAACAAGAAGACTGCCTTCTGTGAAACAGAAGCCCTAGGATCAAAGATCGAACGGTGGAAAAATCCCCAAATCAATCAGAAAAAAGATTTCTCTAACTGATTCAACAAATCAATCTCCACTATATAAAGGCCCCAAGACTTCAAGTCTTAGACAGACACAGATAGAAAAAAGAAACCTTCCATAAACTTCAAGCACAGAGAGGAACCCCCTCACAAACTTTGAGAAATTTCAAAGAGAAGAGCAAGCTCTCAGAAGAAAAATTTCTTCAAGGTAAATAAAACAGAGAGATCAAAGTATCTCATGAAAAAAGAAGAACTTAGTTCTTTTTCTAGATTATAGATCTATAAAGACAGAAATCTTTCATAAAAGTAGAAGAGATTGGAGCGTCTCATCATAAAAAGGGAGGGAGAAGAACTTAGTTCTCTTTAGATCACAGATCTATAAGATAAAGACAAAGTCTTTCACAAAAGAAAAACATAAGAGATCGTAACATCTTCTATAAAAATAGGAACATCGTTCTTAGAGCCACGAGACAAAATCTCTTATAAATGAGAACTTAATTCTCAGAGCATAAAATTGATCAAGAGCGTTCTGCACTCAGTGGCTGGCGCTCTGCGCCAAGCGCGCCACGTGCTCCTCATGTGTGCGCTATTTCACAAGAAGCGCTCTGCGCTCATTGACCGACGCTCAGTGCCAAACGCGCCACATGCTCCTCACGTGTGCGCTATCTCACAGGAAGCACCTTAGCGCTCTAAATCTGGCGTTCAGCGCCAAGCGCGCCACGTGCTCCTCACGTGGGTGCTGAGAGAAGATAAACTGTTCTATAAATAGAACCTCAGAGCCATAATGAGTGCTCAACACTCAATAAAAGACAAAAAAGTTATCAGAACCCAAACCAATGCTCAACATTGTTAAATAAAAAAAGGACCGAGCCTAATTAAATGTTCAACATTTTAATTGAGTGGGCCGAGCCCAAGTTGGCTACAGACCCCTAATTCAGATTAATTAAGCCCATATGCTCATAAATCTTTTAACTGATCTTAGTCCCAAACTTGATTACAGATCTCCCAACCAACATTGGTTCAATGGTACATCTCTTCATACCTCTGATATATGTCGTTGTAATTCTTCAACGTCTTCAGAGAGATGGAGGGTCTCAATAACCAATAACTTTTGGTGCATCCTCAAACGGTTGAACCAAAACTACATAGACTATGGCGTCTTTAAACTAAACTATGATGTCTTTAAACTCTGCGGACTATGAGATCCCTAAACCCATGGACTATGATGTCCTTAAACTTATGGACCGTAACGTCCCTAAACTAAGCTCTACGGACTATGATGTCCTTAAACTTATGGACCGCAACGTCCCTAAACTAAATCCCACAGACTATGACGTCTTTAAACTTCATGGACTATGATGTCCTTAAACTCCACGGACTATGATGTCCTTAAACTTATGGACCGTAACGTGCTTAAACTAAAACGATAGAGTCCAAATGCTCTTTCGTTAGATCTAAACGATCCTAAAACCCCCGTTAAGTAGATCCTAGTCTAAAAATTAGACTAACGTATCCTTAACAAACGTTTAAATTGATCTTAATTTCAATGAGATTAACGATCCTTAAACCCAACCCAAACCCAAATCTAAGAAAATACGGATTTGGACTAATCCACGCCTTACGGGCGACAACACAAATTAGTCTCCGTATACAATCCACGGGCAACCAAAAATAAAATAAACATACACGACACGAAGTGACCATCTGGAGAAGGAGAAAGTTGTTACCGCGATGCGGTAGCGTAATTAACTGCAGGAGCTTGCGGGGAAGAGCGTCCCCATAATCAAAACCCCCTCAAACGAGGGAGAATCTGACGAAATCTGCTACAATGGCCGCATCCGTCTAAACTTCCGATACACGGTGTCATAAATCAACTTGGCATCTTCGGAGGGGTGGACGGATAAAACCAAATAGTATTTGCCCCCAAATTCAGGCAAGACGGCCTACGCGGTTCCGTCTCTGTATTCGGCGGAGAACAGATTCTGGCACGCCCGGTGAGACATTTTCCTCTTTGCACTCCACACTTCGTGTGTCGTGTTCGCGAACGAATCGCGGTTTAATATGGTTACCCTTGGATTTGAGGTGCTAAGATTTGATGTCTTGCTCCCGTGCGGATCAATGGTTTCAAACTGCACTAACTGCAACAACTCCCACCCCGTCCTGTCTGGAGGAGTAACTTACGGGACCCAAGCGGCCTCCATCTACGCCATGCTAGTGGAACAGGTGACGCAAGCCACCACTGGAATGTTCTTCGGGACTATACTCCCACCAATGAGCTTTAACGTCCCAATGCCATCGCAAGAGGCTCCGAAGAAGTCGGTCTTTGATCGGCATGCAACTACCGCGGCCCCTCTCAACGGGTCGCCCAAATCCAATGCCTCGGTCTTCGACAGATTGAGCTTGAGCTCAAGTAGGCCCTTGAAGAAGCCTGCAATACCCGAAGGGGTTATTCCAAAACGGATAGCCATTCCAGCTCCAATAAACAAAATCATCAGAGAGGCTTCTCCTGCTAAAGGATCAGTCTTTGCAAGACTGGCCGCTCTAACTCCCGCTTCAGGCAAAGTCACCAAGACTGCTACCCCTGCCCAAAAGTCAGTCTTCGACAGGATGGACGTTCCTTTTCAACGGACGTTAGTCTTTGACAGGCTGGCACTAACAGCAGTTTCTCATCAAAGCATGAAGCACGGTGAAGTTACCCCGACAACGGAGGTGATCCCGACAACACGACACGCTCGACGTCGCCACTGGCGCCGAGTAAGGAAAGCTGGGAGTAGTTCCCCTTCTGGACTGACTCCGCCAGTTCCAACGGTAGAACTCGATGCTGCTGTTCCAACCGGGAACAGTTTTGAACAACTTAGGAGGGTGCGTAAAAACTCTCCAACTGCTGTGTTGAAAAGATCTCCTCCACCTGTGGAGAACGCTACAAAGGCAGAGCCAGAACGACCCCCTCAGCGGTTCTCTTCTAAAATTCATAGGGTATGGCGAAGGGTCCAAGACTGTGTGGTTAATCAAGACTACTCCCGCCGACTAAAGAAAATGAAGGTTCGGCAAGAGAAGGACCACCCTGTCGTACCACAGAAAGTGTCATCTACTTGGGTGCCCGCTGCAACGGCCCCCACAACTTCGACCGTCCATTAAAGAAGAAGGCCGAAGAAAATCCCCGCATCCGCGACGAATCTCAAAAGCACTGAATCCAAACGTCCCAAGTCTGGGGGCATGGTAGGGCACACCATTTACATGGCTTCCGGAAAAGAGGATAGCCGTATCTCCACGGGTCATCGACCACTTACACGGTCTGTGACAAAGGCTCAAGAGCAACAAAACAAGCTCTAGGAGATGCTAACGAAGATGACCGCACTCACTGGGCCAAAAGAAAGCCCGGAGACATCGTCGGAGCAACGACAAGAGCATGAAACCGACGCTGAATTCCTCCGAATAATGCTCGAGAGGAAAGATAAAGAGGCCGCGGAACAAGCGGTTAATATAAAACAAATGGCGCTCATGTTCCAAGATATGGTCAGGATGATGATCCAGCCGGATCCTCCAGCTGAAGACCCTCCGATAATCCTCGAAGATGACAGAGGGGAGACATCAAACCCTCTTCCGGCTCTATCAGCAGCCAAGGAAGAGACCATCTCCGAAGCCGCCCTTGACGACTATATATCTCAACAGTTACGAGCTCATCAGGCGAATGAAGCAACCAGCCAAATCATCAAGATTGGACGACCCTATCCAGGTTGGTACGATCAAATAAAGTACTCGCCAGGATATACGATCTCTAAATTCCATGTGTATAAGGGGACGGGTAATCCACACCAACACGTTGCTCAATTTAGGGCTCTGTGCGGTAATACTGGGGGTGACGACAAACTTCTACTTCGCCAGTTTGTTGGCAGCTTATAGGAGACATCATTCGAGTGGTATTCCGAGCTTCCAAACGACTCTGTCAAGACATTTGCAGAAATGGAGTTTCTGTTCACACAGAGATTCGCGAGCGCTAGCGAACGTACCCCAATCACGACGTTGATCAATGCCACAGTGAAGCCAGGCGAAACCTGGGTTCAGTATGCAATCCGGTGGCGGAACCTATGGTCGAAATGCGAACAACGCATCGAAGAAGCTCCTGCAGTAGGCATGTTCATGGGTACCCTCGACCCGCAGGCGACCATATCACAGTTCATGATGTTTTTCAAGCCGACTACCTTCCAGGTCTTGATTGACAAGCTGGCCCAAATGGATCAGATGGGCTATAGTCTGTCTTCCTCGAAAATGGAGCCTCGAAACGAAAAGGGGAAAAGGAAAGTGACCTTCATCGCCAATGCTCAACAGCAGCCCAGTGGTCCAAAACCAGCTGATCGCCAAAGCGATAGACAGCAACTCTTCAACGAGAGGCTAAAACGCCCTTATTCGTTTCCTCGGGATAAAACGAGAAGACTGTTCGAGTTGGCGGTGCGCAACAGGCTCATCACCCTGCCGGATCCGAAACGCCCACTGCAGCCCGGTGATGTCAACAGTCCCAACTATTGCCCATACCATCGAATAATGGGCCATCCAATCGAAGATTGCTTTGTCTTCAAAAACTAGATTGAGGACCAGTACCAACAAGGCAAATTCGCGTTGTCTGAAAACTGGAGGGTAAACCCACCACAACTACACGCTCCGAAAAAGATGGACTTGCCGGGGGCATCATGCTCATTTATAGAGGAAGCTCCATGGGAAGTTGTTCTTTCGACAAAAACTAAAAGAATTTTGAAAGAGCTCCAACCATGTCCAGCGATTAGGTGGAAGAGCCCTCTGGAGCCCGGGATTATTGAGGGGATACTGAAGCCGCGCCCAATGCTGAAAGTTGGTGAAGGTGGACAAAACACTCAGGCTAAGCCTCCGAGGACTTTAAAGAAAAAGAAGAAGGCCAAGAAGCCTGAAGACAGCCGTACAGGTCTGCAGAAATACATCGATGCACTGGAAGAATATAACCAGAAAGCATAGACCCCGATCACACTGGATGAATTCTTTAAACATGTTCTTGAGAATGAAGTTGATGACGCTGATGAAGGGGACAATTCCTCAGAAGAGACCGAGGATTATGTGGCAAGCTGCCACATGATCTCTCACTCATCAATAAATGGCAAAGAATCTCCTGATGCAGAGAAACTGGGGGCAGACCCAGAACCAGAATCAAAATCCCTGGAGCCATCGGACGAATTGATTGACAGATTGCTAAGCGAAGCTCTTCAGAAAAGCAAATTTGACCGAGAGCGGGAAACGACCATATATGAAAGGGCCAAGCGTCGGCGTCACGTTGAAGAAGCTCTGTTATTGAGAAGCTATAGAGTACCTCAACCAGATATAAGCACTTCTGCCGCCAGCAAAAGCAGGTTTAAGACAAGGAAGCAGATCGCTAAAGCCCTGTCGATGGGAATGAAGTTGCCACCTTTCAAAGAAGACACTTCAGAAAATACGTTCTCCGACGAACTAGATGCACATCCAAAATACTGCTTAAACCATCGGAAGATCACGCACCCTACCGAGGAATGCATGGCCTTTAAAAATTGGTGGCAGGGATACGTTGCTCATCGACAACATTTCAAACGAATGAAGCGCAAAACTCGTCGAGAGTAGAGAAGCACGATAGATGAGCGCAAAAGAACTGCCGGCGAATGTCACATGATTGATTCTGGGGGATCACAAGTTCTCACCTTCGGGAGCGATTCTGATGACGAAATAGCCCTCGGCCCTCTTTTCAAAGAATCCACCTTAAGAAGAGAGGAAGAAGCGAAGACCTGCGAGAATATTCAGCTGCGTAATCACACGTTACCCGAAAAGAATCTCGGACCCACGAACAGGGGATCGGATAGAAAACATAAAGGGAAGGAAAAAGTCCCCGAGGATATCACCCTCGATGATCGAGTCGTCAAAGAGCTGGCAGCCAAGGACCCGCCGAAGAAAAACAAGATGGATTACAACGTTCTGGTACACCTGAGGAAGATACCCTCGCAGCTAAGCATTCTCGATGCCCTTCTACTATCTAAAGAGGTGAGAGATTTTTTGATCAAGGCACTACAAGAGCCCGAGCAGTTCCAAGCTTTCCTTGCCGAAGAAAAGATGAAAGACGAGCTGGAAGAAGTGCACACTGCTGACGTCACTTTCGGCGATGAAGATCTCCTCCTTAGGACGTGCGAGCATAACCGTCCCCTCTACGTTTCTGGGTATAGCCATGACATCAAGATAGGGAAGATCCTAGTTAACAACGGGTCCTCTGTCAATCTCCTGAATGTGAGGGTGTTAAAAGAAATCTGCATGAGCGTGCAGCACCTCGCTCGGGATAAAATCACCATCTCGGGTTCGACTCCCAGTCATCACGGACGCTCGGGTCTGTGATACTGACGTTACGCTTTGGGCTGCTCGTCACTGACATCAAGTTTCTTGTCATTGACGCCAAGACTTGCTACAACGCTTTGCTCGGCAGGCCTTGGTTACACGAGTACACCATCATCCTTTCTACACAACATCAGTGTATGAAGTATTTCAAAGATAGTCTCGAGTACACCGTAATGGGGGAGCTAAGCACATTCTCCATTAATGAAGTCCGCAAATACGGGGATGCAAAGTATTTCTTGTCAGACTTTGAAGACACGGAAAGATGCCATAAACCGGAGAATAAGCAAAAAGTTATCACCACTATTCCGGTCTTCGGGAGCGATACCAAGGAGGAAGAAGAGATAGTCTATTCGGGGCCGCCCCAATGCAACAAGCCGGGACCATTTACCCCTATTCTGGTTTTTGGCAGTGACTCTGAAGACGAAGTCAACACGGTATTCTCGGTTCGTCCATCAGTGCAAGCCTTCATTGGAGATGATCAGAGTTTGTAGATCGCCATGGTTCCACTGCGGCACTACAAAGAACTTGATGCGCTGGAGACATATAGTGTGCAAGAGCTTAAGACATTCTACGTCCCTCCCAGGCGAAAAGATGAAAAGGCGATCCTCTTTTATCGATCCGCGGAAACCAAAGTGGAGAAAGAAATCTGGCGTGGTGCGGACTCGACACTTGACAGGCTCCAGCCCATCCGTCTGCCCAGATATTACATAGAAGGAATAAAAAGGTTATTGAAGTGCCAAAGCATCCCCTTCAAACAGACTGCTCGACAAGCTCAGTTCTACAACAGGATCTGGAACGTCCTTGGAACTCAGCAAAAATTGCCCAACGGGAGAATGGAAACAATCGGGCTTGGATATGTTCAATCTAAGAAACGGGAGCGATTCCATGGATGCTACGTTATACATGACTTCGATGAAGAGGGAGATGCTCTTTGTAACAACTCCATTTTTAATGTACAAAGAATTGATTTAAATTCAATGTATACTTGGAGTATTTATTACAGCTGATATCTCTTTAAGTATTTATTTCACTCCATAATTACAAGAAGGAGCTTGTGGCTCATTGGTAATACCTTGCACTGCTGAACCAAGCCATCAGAGTTCGAATCCCATGCCCCACATTATTTTTTATATTGTTTTGTTTTAATTTTTTTGGAAAGTCAACAGTCAAACAGCCATAACTCTCAAAATTTATACTGCACATAAAAAGTTAAATATACCAAAATTCCCCCCATGTGAAACCCCACCCAACGAGCCCCCGACTCGGCCGAGTCATCAACACGGAATTTCTCCGTGTTGACCTGGTCATCCCCCCTACATACTTTATTTTCTTTGATCGGTTATCAAATTCCCATTAAATCTCTTTTACTCCAAAATTTAATGATTTTTTTAATGTTTTTTTATATAATTTTTATATTTTTTTAATTAAAACCCTAACCCTAGCCTAGCCCTATATAAACACCACTACCCTCTACCATTTCACCCTACATTCCTAAGTCCACTCTCTTAAAATTTCAAGAGAACTCGTTACGTTAGAAAAAGAGCTAAAGGCGAAGCGCTGCCAAAATCGACGACGAATTCCGGAGATCGTACTAGGACCCTTCATGACGTTTCGACGCACCGTCAACCCACCACCTTCCTAGCACTCTCTAGCTTGTCCAAACCCGTAAGTCCCCCTCTTTCTATCTTCCTTTTCTTTTAAGAAAAATACGTCTTTTTAAAACCCGATGGAAATCGGAACAAACCGATTTCCGATTCGGTTTTCTATCAAAACTCACTTGTCACAAATTACATAATGCTTAAACATATTCATGTTGACTATTAATCACTTAAAAATCAATTTGGATAAAGTTTTTCACATGAAATGATAACGTTTCCATTTATCGTATTTCTTTCACTTAAATACCACAATATTTAGTTATCACATTTAACCCTTAACAATTGCTATACCTTAACGTAGATCACGAGGTAATGACCTACCTCCACACACACGCAATTACAACCCTAATTGATATCATCAAAACTTAAAATACGATAATACAAGACTTTGCATTAAAATACCATTTTCTTTATAAACCTTTTCTAAAAGTTCTAAGTTGTTTACAATTTTAAAACAAAATCTTTTAATAGGAAAATACGATATGTCATGGACATCGATCGTTTATCTAAACTGACTTTGTGGTGTCTAGGCTAGGCAAGTGAGCTTGGGTAATTTTAAAAGGCCCGCCTCACGATTCGTGAGCGGATCCCTCCCTCCTCACTTGTACTTACTTGGCCGCAATTGACGGTGAAGAGGCGATTTGAGATTTCTAATGACTTATCATTTAGACCTTTAGAAATAGACTAGTTGGCTTAGGAAACCCTAGAAACTAAAATACGGAAATTTACACTCTTTTACAAATAAATACCTTATTTTTATAAAACCGTTTTCTAAATGATTAGTATTTATAAAATCTTTGCAAAGCGCCACTACAACCCACATTTGGGGAACTTGTTAGGGATTGTACGGTTTATCGTGCACCCTCGGTCTTAGTAGTGCGAGATTCAGACCTCCGCAAGGAGTATTCGGTCTCGAAAGGTTTAAAATACGACATTTAAGAAAAATGAGATTTTTGGAAAATAAAATATTTATTTAAAATTATTCTTGTATTAACATATATATAATTATCATTTAAACGTCTATTTTGTTATAATATAAAGTTTCCACCTTTTCCTAAAAATTACAAGATTAAGAGTTACATTAAAATACCATGAATTTTCAAATAAATCAATGTTATAATTTAATACTTTTATTAGGATATAATCACTAGAATAACACAAATAAAATTTACACTCATTATAACAATAAAGACGAATAATAAATACTTGGGGTGTATTTTGAAAACTATACAAAAGTACTTTTTACATAAAACCCCCTCAAGTTTTATAAATTACAATAAGGACCCTAACAATTATAGAACTTCAAATTACTTTTCTTTTAGTCTGACTCGGGTTTGAGTCTGACTATTTCTGACTTGAATACGATTCAAGTCAGTCTATATTCCTTAATATTCCAAATCAATATGAACACATGAATCCCTGAATCCAGTTAACAATCTATTCAACTTGACTGAATCAAACCATGGATATACATCCATTATTCCGTTATTCCAATTACCTGATACAATCCGTTTACTGATATCATGGTTTTGGTCAGTCATCCAACTTACATAAAACAATACAACAATACTGTTAAAACACTACGGGGTTTAAGGGGTAGATTGGTACGGAAGGTGTTAAAGGTGGCACGAAGTGGTCAGATTAAGACACCTAACTTATATTCCGTTGCTGTTGTACCGTGGCTTAACGGTTCCTTGTACATTCCGTTTGTCCTGGTCTCTAGCATATAGAGACCCCTCTCGTATACACTGGTATTCTTCTGTACCAAGCTACAAACAACAGCGTTAACACAATATTCCATAATATTCTGCAACATAATACTTTAGAAAATACTTTTATTCTGTATTTCTAATTCTTCCTTATCTTTGGGACTTACCGAGCGACCTGTTCGCTGACGACATTCTATTTCTTTCTTCTTTGAATGTCGTCAGGTGCTTTGGACCCAGCAGAGATCGAGCCCACCGGTGAAGACTTGGAGTAGTTTCACGAAGACCCTGAGCTCTAGATATTGTACCTTGTTCTTTTCAGTATTTTCATTTCCTGTTATGCCACTGTTTAGGCATCGCTTTTCATTTCAGTTGTATTTACTTTTCATGCATTGTACAAAAGAATGTTATTAATAAAGTTGCTGATATTTTTATATCTTTTGTCTCTTGTGATTTGCTTTATATTGCTTAGATACGCTTAGCGTATGTACTTCTAAGTATATACGTAGCGGACCTCGTCGCGTCCACTTCGCCGTACACCGGGAAGCGGGGCGTGACAGGTTTTGTTGGTGGCCCATGCAGGTCAGAGCTGTATGAATCCCTATCATTCAGTTCTGGTCTGCGTGAACAACCTAAGCAATATAACACAAGAACCAGCAACTAAAACATTCTTTACAATTCATGTTCCTTGAATCTTGCAAATTTTTTGTCACGACCCAAAGTTCGGCCCGTGACCGGCACTTAACCATGTAACGTCTGAAGGCGTAACATGACTAAGTAAGCCGAAAACCCACAAATCAAAACCATATAAATGTAGAGTGTAAAAATATTTTGTAAAAACGGTTGCAAATGTTTTAGAAGATCTTTTAATTAATTTCGTAGAAAAATCCTTTTTACGTTCAAGTGTTAATTAATAATTTTATTTGTGTGCAACATTTCCTTATAAAAGAATTTGTCATGTGGAATAAATAGAGCATCACAATAATGATGATACGACTAAGAGAAAAATGTACTGAAGATAGCAAGAAATGTAAGACTGCATAAATGAAGTCGGCTCACAACGAGCTCGACACCAGAGTACAAATAACATATGTCGTCCTCACAACTGTCTCTAAGTCAATACATGAAGGTAGATGGAGAATACTAGATACATCAATATACAGCTGAAAGTAAACAGATACCGTACAAAACCCCACCAACTAGCAATGGTATCTGCGTCAAAAGGTGCGGTAAACAGCCAGCCGCGACTACTCCAAAGGGCAACCTGCAAACACTGTGGCACAACGGGGTGAGTTGCCAACTCGTGAGTAGTAGATAACATATAAAGGTAATCGCGAGTATGCACGTGCTGCGATACTCTAAACTATGCCAACAGGTAACATCTATATGATGAACTGGATGCTCAATATCAAGCAACAAGTGCTATCTAAAGACATCTCTATGTAATGAGCAAGATACGTGATAGTCAGACATGGCGATATGATCTAACAACCCTATACATGATGAGCAGGGTACGCAATGATATGCAAGCATGTGTACTCTATCAGGTATGCTAGCTACAGGATGAGATGTAAAGTAAAAATGCTGAGTATGGGAAGAAATAATGTCTACACGGAATGTCAACGTGGAAAAATAACCGGTGTCTGTCAATACACCCAATCCTAAAACAACTCAGGCGCCGTCATCCACATCGGCCCTCAAATCCTGTAATCTCATAAAATCGTGAGTGCCCAACATCGGCACCCAAATATCAAGAAAACTCGTGTCCAGCATCGACACGCAAAACCTCATATCTCGGGCACCCGTCAATCCGGGTTAGCCCACGGGCTCTGTCTGCGGTGTCGGCCCTCGGCCCCGGCAGTACGAGTCGTCCCGTATCCATCTCTCGACTCTGATCGGTATCCTCCGGACAACCGCCAGGTCCAACCAATCACCGGTAGGTAGTAGTCCCTCTGCCAGGCTCACCGTCTACTGCACAGCGATCCGTTCTCGTCCCGGGATACCATACCGGGTCCACCATGTACCCGCAATCGGCCTCGTCCAGCTCCTCGACTCGGGTTTCCATGTATCGCTCTAGCACCGAGAAAACACATGGTGGACGCACTAAAATATCAAATCAAGGAAACCGGGGTTTTAAACAGTGCGTATTTTTCTTAAAATAGTACTCCGGTTCCCAAAATCCAGAAATCACATGAATCAATCTAATGCGTAAATCCATGCCATGTGTCGTATGGAAGAAAAGGGAAAACCGCTCTTTTTCTAAAAATACCCAGTTTGGAAAATACCAAATGCGGTCCCTTAGTTTTTAAGTCAAGTCAATATCATCCATGTATGTTTTATATGAAAATGAGTATAGGTATGGATGTGCAAGTAGCTAAATATGCTAAGTGAGTGTAGCAATATACACGTACACCAATGTGGAAATGATGCATATGTGTCCAAGATATATATATATATATATATAAGCATTATGATGAGCTACAAGGTGATCGCGGTAAAATATGCATATGCGGGTATGGCAAAACATGACAACATCAGTGAAATGAAATCAGTATAACCTATAATTTCTAGCAATCCTATACTGTGAGTGTCATGGCAATCACTAACGGTGTGAGTGTAGCATATAGATCGTGCTCGTGCAGCATGTACCGTTAGTAACAGTGCAGTGTTCTATACTACCAGTTCTATATATGTAATAAGGGTATGCTACTCTAGTATGGTTGCATGAATATATAAAAGTAAACATCCTACTACGCCCTGACGCTTAACGCCATACGGGCGATTTCCCCGTAGATGTTAAATCTACTCACCTGGTCGTGTACTAAGTATAGCCGACCACTTGCTTCCCTTTCCCAGTGGCGTCTGACGTACCAGCCTGCGAACCTGGAATTTACACAAGAATCCAAATAATATCAAAATTTCGCATGCGCGATAAAACAAAACGAGAACTCGTGTCGCGAATTGACGCGCGTGTGTGCGATACGCTGAAACGTGCGTGTATGTGCCTAGCGCTTAACCCGATACGCAGCGATACGCCGAATCACAGAACCACACGCGTATCGCGCGTATCGCGCAGACCAAAAACACCTGAAAACAATATAGTGCCCCAGATTTTACCCAGATCAACATATTGCAAAACTATGTATACCAGAGACCTATAACATGTAGCAGACACCTGTAGAAAAAACCCTAGGACCTAACTCCCTAGTCTGGCCGCAATTTGCGGCCAGAATGAATTTTCTGGCGGCCTGGGTTGAGGGTGGTGGGGTCGGGCTCTGGTAGTTGGGTCAGTATGTCACCAGTAGGCTATGGTCCACTCAATTTTATTCTGAACCTACAAGGGTAGCAGCAGATTTCAAAAAGCTATGTTTTGCTCAAAAACGCCAAGTTTTGTACCAATTGACAACTTAGGGTATTTTTGTGTAATCTGTGGTTTCCTAGGTTAACTTGGTCCTAACCATTCCTAATTTGGCTAGTCTAACTAATATTAACATTACCTAACACCAAACCACAAGAATCACCAAAATCGTAAAAGGATACGCGTGCGTGAAACTAAATGCATGTGCATACGACATGTCGCGACGCGTGTGAACTCTCCAGAACCAACTTCGACGCGCTGTGGCGCGCCACAGAACCACACGGATCATGCATGTGTCGCACAGGGTTAAAAACATCGAAAACGCGTTTATAGCTCCAGATTTTGCCTCTGGGCCAAACTACAAAAGTTACAGATACCAAAAGCCTAAGCTACCCATAATAACCCTACAGCCAAAAACCCAACACCATATCCCCTGCTCTGGCCGCAATTTGCGGCCAGAAGGAATAAACCGGCGGCCTAAATTTTGAGGTGGGTCCCCGTGCTCTGTGTGTGTGTCTCTGATGAGGTCACTATGCTACAGTCTTCACAATTTTATGATTTAAGATTCGGGTAAATAGCAGATCCCACAGAGCCTCAAAAGTCCCTAAAATCGCTAATTTACGCCAAGTCGGGCCAATTGGTTAATCTGGTGAAAACTTGGATAAATCTTGGTTTCACTAGCCTTAACAGCACTTACTAAAGTTATACTAACCATTAAAACCATTACTTGTCTAACTTCCACCCAAGTCTCTACCACTAGCACTTAAACTACCAAATAAAAACACTAACTACATCACAACCATAACATGAGCAAGAGAAGTGGGGTTTAAGGGAATTATACCTCTATAGATCCTAGTTGAAGGAGAAAAGAAGAAGGAGAGGGAGGAAGTTGTGCTGCTGGATTGCTGCTGCTAAAGGCCCAAGTGCTCAATGTCTTGGCTGAACGGCTGATCTGCTCACTGCTGATGCTGTACCCAGCTGTTGCTGTTGCTAAAGCTGCTGCTTGTATGTTGTAGTGGGGGTTGTGTGGTGTTGGTGTGGGTGCAAGGAGCTGCTGCTGCTTTGCAACTGCTGCTGTATAAAAGGTTGGCTGTTGATGCAGCTGATGTTGCTGAGTTCTGAAAGAATTCAAAAGCTGAAACTGATGTTAAAGTGATGGGTTGGGGGGGCTGATGGTGTGCTGGAATGGATTGAGGTTGGGCTGATGGGGTGGTTTTGGTGGCTGATCTGATGTTTTTAGGGGCTGAAATTGAGTGTGAGTGAGAGGGATTTGAGTGAGAAGATACATTCAAAAAGTTTGGTGTGACACAACCTTAAACCATCATGGCAACCATCACATCTCTCTCTCTCTCTCTCTAGCAAGTCAGCTTGAAACATCCTAAGCACCCTTGGTCAAAGCCAACCACCCTAGTTAAACTCATTTGCTCCAAAATCCACTCAATTAACTTAAGCAAGGCCCAAATCCTACTATGGTGGCTAAACATGGCTAACCCACCATGCACACCCAAGCTAGGTCACTCTAAGCCTAACCCTAGCTGTAAGTCCGCGGGGGCGCCCCGGCCGTCGATCCGACGCCGGAAACGCGGAAACAAAAACTTTGCAAACTAGCAAACCGGCACCACCCCGCACTTTTCACCCGGATCGGGCCATTAACCTAGCTACTAGCAAACAAGAAAAGAGTAGAGAAGCTATACCAAGCGATCCGTGTCCTTCGGTCTTCGTCTCCACTCCGATCTCCCGCGGAATCTCCGTTCATCTCCTCCTCGTCGGAAAGGGCACCACGTAGCCGGATTCTTTTACGGGCTCCCACCTCTGGACCGAGACAACTCGGGCGTGAAGTTGGCTAGCCGACGCGTCCAAGATTTGCTGTAGATATAGTGTAGAATGGTTGTCTCTTTTGGGGTTTGAAGATGCCTTGTATGGATGGAGGTGGAGAAAAATGACTTAAGAAAAATGGTGATATATCTTGCAAGCCAAATGAAATGAACAATATCCCCTCACACAAAATGAAAACCTCTCATCTCCCCCCCAAAAATGGCCGGCCCCTCTTAAATAAAATGGTGGAGGAATGAACAACAAAATCATGAAGGGAGGTGATGGTAGGAAAAAGGAGAGGGTGACCACAACCCAAAGTGAATGATAATAATATCAAATCAATTTCTTATCCATTCAAATAAAAAAAAAGCAAGAAATGATCATAGAAAAGAATGGTATCAAAAGATGCTTTCATAATCTATGCAAATGCAAGAAACCCTTCCACAATGTGTTATTTGCAAACTTGCAAATAACACCCTCCATCGAAAAGTCCGGCCGTGAAGGAACAAAGGAAAACCGGCCGGAACGGAATGCAAACTGGCAACCTCAGAAAACTGATCCCGTAATAAATTATAGGAAAACCCCATTACTGTATATACATGCCCGCATTTGTATTCCCACTGAACACAAATGCAAAGAGACATAATAGTAGGATCCGGCTTAAGCCAAAACCGGCTAGTAAAATCCGTCCGATCACGATCCGTGCAATACCGCACGTATCTGATCGAATCCTGCCATATCTCCATACGGCCTTAACAGCGTTTCGCCCGAAACTTGAGTAACTGTGTGTGTGGTGGACTCTAAAGACTCGTCAATACTATGGCTGTGGATTTAACCACTAGCACGTCAGAGGTATCAGCCATACGTGACGGGCCACCAGCTATTGACCAAAAAGGGACGTCGATGAGCGAACTCATCCTGACACCCTACTGAGCCTGTCAGTGACAATATCCGTACAGTCCGGTCTGTTCGTCTATGAGCATCGCATGGCGGGCCTAGGGGGTTGGTAAAAGTCAGACCCCCAAGAGCGGTACAAGTCGTGTCGGAGTGCAGCTCAGAACACCCTGAGATACTACTGGAATACCTACCAGCAAATCTCCTGCCTTGGCCAAGGACTTTTCATGTTCTGGCTCTCCTAGACACAGCGTGACCTCACCCCCAATACCGGAAGAGACGAACCCCTGCAGATCCGCTCACTGCCTTCATGTGGCTCGGGACTGTACTCAACTAAAACCTGTTTGCACGACTCCTTCGAGCCGTGGTAGGGTAGTAATCAAAGCACAGTGGGAACTCACACGAGACAAATGACGATCTCAGGTCGATGAACTAACCTGTACATACTCACACGAGACAAATGACGATCTCAGGTCGATGAACTAACCTGTACATATGTCACCAGGGAACTGCTATCTGACGTCTGGTATAATCCCAACTAGCAGGTTCCCGGCGAGTCCTGTCCGGTGTACTCATAACCCAATGAGCACCTGTATATATCTTGTGTAACATTTTAAAAATAATTAAATAAATAATTAAATGAATAAAAGTGTTTAAGTGAATTTTAGGATTTTCGGTAAAGTAAAATGTATTTTTCGTAAAACCAAACCGTGATTGTTTTTCACTATAAATTTAAAAATATCTATTTTAATTATGAAATTACTAGTAAATAGTGTTTATTTAGCCACTTATAAATTTTTGGTTTAATAAAATATTTTTCCTAAATTAATTATTTTAAATATTAACATAAGCTTTATTTTTACACTAAATTAGTGTAAATTACAAATTTAAATGGTTTTAATTTGTAAAAATGAACCATGGCATATTAGAATTTAGTGTGTATCATGCAAAATTTATTTGCAAATTTTTCCTTGTTTCTAGATCTTTCTTGAGTTATTTTAGAAAAGAATTAAAAGAAAATGAATAAAGCATGAAAAGACATTAAGATGATGACATTTTGGAGAAGTTTCTACACCATTTCTCATGTGTTTCTCCCTCTTCCCCTTATTGTGTCCGGCCTCCCCATCACCATGGCTGCCCCCCCCCCATTTTCCACCTCATTTTTTATTCAAAAATCATCAAAAATACTACAAAAATCCAATTTAAATTCCACAAAAACCTAATTATTTCATACCCTTTATTCTCTACTCTTCTCTACATGGATTTTGGAGTGGGAAAGCATGTATTTTTGAGGCTCATTTTCAAGTTTGGACATGTGGTTGTGGAGGTATAAATCCTTCTCTTTTGTTTTATTTCTATTAGATATTTCTTTTAAAGCATAATTAGATTAATTAGATTAATTCTTGTTGCAAATTCTAAAATTCAAGTTAGGGTTTGAAAATTCAAGAGGTGATTTTTGTTAATTAATTAGGGTTATAATAGCTAGTTTAACATCTTTTAGAGTGGAAAATTCTTGCATGGTGGTGGTATAATAAATTGTTGATCGAAATTGTTTAATTTAAACTATTTAGCTAACTAGATTTTTTCTAAAATGTGTTGTGGGTAAAATAAAATTATTATTAAGGGTGTTATCATTAGATGGTAATTTTAGTGAGAATATTAGCATGTTAATTGAATGAAAAACCTAGTTTGATCACTAGATTATTTTGATAATTGGAAAAATAGTAATAAAATGCTATTATTTTGTAAACTAGATTTTAGGAATTTCTAAATAAATGTGATTAAAAATATAATTATAGTTTCATTACATCATTATCATCATAAATTGTGGTTTAAGTGATTAATTTATGCAAAATCATGTTTTGAGGTGGAATTGTGGTATTTTGCTTAGAAAATGTAAAATTGTTAAAAGTTGCAAACTAGAAATTTCAAATAAATGCAAAATTGTGTAATAAAAATATAGTAATGGTTTGTATAGTCTAGTAATGCTATTTAATGAGTTTTATGACCATTGATTTCATTTAAATGTCAAGTTTCGATGAAAAACGGTAAATTGGCATTTTCGGGTTTTTCGAAAACGGACGATTTGATCGATT
Source organism: Agapanthus africanus (assembly GCA_030015575.1). NCBI lineage: Eukaryota > Viridiplantae > Streptophyta > Magnoliopsida > Asparagales > Amaryllidaceae > Agapanthus > Agapanthus africanus. Next base: position 57,902,081 of record CM057342.1, on the reverse strand, counting down.
TTAGTGTTTCGATGAATTTGATCATGTTTTACAATATAAGTAATGTGTTTTAAAACTAAAAGTTGTTTGATGATGTTATCTCGATCCATCGGAGTTTGTACGCCGATATCGAGCGGTATTTGGTTCTTTTGCGTGGACAGGACATAGGTTTTAACCTGTGCTTGCTCTTCGTATCGTTTGAATTTTGTATGTGATCCGGTTTACGATGCTATTTATATGTTTGCGTCTAGGTACCCTCACGTGGACTGCGGGCGATGAAGAGGAGGATGGCGACACTGTCTTCGGCAGACATGGACCAGGTGAGTAGATGCATATCTACGGGGGGAAGTCGGGTGGATGGCGTTTAGCACCCCCGCAACGTAGAATAGGAATAGTACTTATTGACATTAGGAAACCAGACATGACCCTAGTAGGACCCTAGTATTGACCCTAGGCTGGACTAGACCGATTTAGGAAAACTATATCAGAGGATGAGTACCTTGGAAGAGGTTCGTAGGTTTCAGATAGAAACACACCAGCGCACACACTGAAAATCGACATGGGGTACGTGTATGTGTATATATATAGAACTAGGTATAGGTATATACATATATATACAACACATATAGGTGATTCAGTGATGTGATATGATATCCGAGGTATGATGAAATAGTATAACTGGGCTTGATGCCGTGATTTTTGACTATACAGTCGTAGTAAAGTGTTAGCGGATCATTAGGGAATGAGATAATGAACTTGAATATATAAATTACAAAGAGTGGTGGTGATATTGATGTACATGGGACGCTAGAATAGTACTCGGACTGTAACTTGTGACTGATTACGATATGATATATGTATAACTTGATTTCGACATTATATTGGTGTGACCTGATGCCGATATCATATGAGTATGACTTAATCACAATATGATACATACGACATTATACGAATGAGGAGACACCTAGGAGATACTTGACCGTACCCCGACATTGGGATGCCGTACGATGGATTTTACCGTACGAGGCTTAGATTTGATGATTGATCCGCACTCTTGATTCAAGAAAGCCGTACTACGTACGTGACGCTGTTGAGGCGGGATCGCCGACTATTAGAGATATTGATTCAGACCTTAGGTAGACTCTTATTTCTATTGACTAGTTCTTAGGTTTAGTTTTCCTTAGGAGGTTAGATGGACACTAGGTTAGGTTCGAGTCATATAGTGGTAGTAGTATTAGTATATTAAATGAGTAGGTAATATACATTCGTCTTTACTTTCACACTGTAATCATAATGTTGCATGTTCATACATATGTTGCTATAAATAGTATAAACCTTACCTGTTAGGACACCAGCACCATTACCGATGATGCGCATATTCCACGCACACTTATTTGCCGGCTCACACACATCATCATCGGTAATTGCTATGTCACGTACACTTTAGATCATATTATCTTTTATTGATAGAATCAGTTAACAACTAAACCGATGTAGTATTGTGATCACTTTCTGATGTTAAGTATAAGACATGCCATTCATTACTTAGATATTCATGCATTCATATTTTCGTGTTATCATGCAGTATTATGGGCATATGCCGACACTTATCATATAGTGCTCATGATTTTGAGATTTGGATTTCTATGAGATTTCTGGATTTTTGGGGAAAACCACAAAAATATATAAAAACTTCTCTCTCTCTCCTCTTCTTTTTTTTTTAAAATAAGATGCGGTTTTCTCGTGATGTATGTGTCGTCCACCATGAGTATTTCATGTTTTCTGATGGATTTCGAGACCCGATTCGAGGAGTGGATGAACCGTCTCGGGTACATGGTGGGCCCGGTATGGTACCCCGGGGCAAGAAGATCGAGTTGTAGACGATGAGCCTGGCAGGGGAAGGCTACCTACCGGTGATGTCTGGCGCGGCGGATATCCGGAGGATACCGACCGTTGTTGTGGGATTTGATGATATGGGCCGATCCGGACTGACGGAGCCCGACATATTGATACTTGAGGTTACATGTGTTGTGTCGATGCTTGACACGGATTTCCATGGATTTCATTGTTGAGATTTCAGATGCTTATACACACTTTACTATGATAACGGCTAAAGGTTCTCATACATATATATCTGGATTTCAGGATTTGTGACTTTACATTCATGGTGCATGCATTTCATTTCATATGACTTAGTACTATATGAGGCACTGACACGACACGGAGTATTTGCACTTACACGTAGTATTACCCTGCTATTACTAGATGTTTGGGATATAGTAGTGTATTATTATGACCTAGGATAGCGTCGTGCATTCGATTTCTTTTCGTAGATGTCTTCTACTCACGAGTTGGCAACTCACCCCCGTTGTGCCAAATTCTTTACAGGTTCGATGTACAGGTTTCCCGTGGCAGCTTGTTGGCACATCTTTTCTTCAGGGCGATTGGCACGGTAGGTTGGTTCACTTGTATCCGAACCACCATTGTACTTTTATTCATTCATTTGTATCTAGTAAGCTCCATCAACAATATTTGTATTACTTGATAAGTTTTTGGACCAGTCTTTTACTTTGACCTTAGAGTCGCGCCTGTATTATTCTGATCTGGTGGTTTTGCTTTCTTTTGAGTTTTGAGCCTCGCCCTCTGGCGTTGTATATTATTGTGCTTGTTGTGGTTGTTTCCGCCTGTTGGCGTTGATGCTAGCACCCGTTTGGGGATGCTTTTTATTGTTTATTCATATTATACTTGTTGTACCCGTTTGGGGGCCAGTTTTTACAGAGGAGACTCTGCCGAAATTTTTGGTAAAATTTGCTGATGTTTTTTTTTTACTTGTTTTCTTTTCTTTTCTTCTTTTTCTTCTTTTATGGTTTAGATCTCTGGGCTTCGGCTTACTTAGGTCACGTGGCGCCTCTAGACGCATCGTAATCTAAGTGCCGGTCACGTTCCGTACTTTCGGGTCGTGACATCTTGTTAGTTATATGTATGCCTTAGAGGCCATTACTATACATAGGATGTATATTGTAGTGGATGCTTGGACATATATAGGGAGGACTTTCTTGCTCGACATGATAGTATGCTATCTGGTTGCTCTTTACCTTAACATGTACACTGATTGTCTCTTTGTTACATGTTGGTAAAGCCCTTAGGATGTGTACTTGACTACCTGAACTATGATGCGGATCATACTAGTGGGGACATGGTAGTCCATAAGTACATCCTTCAAAGTCCCTAGTCGTGGGTGTATCGAGACGGGGCATCGATATACCAGAGTAGACTAGCGTATACCTTCTCGACCCATACAGATGGGCGATGGATGATCCCATATCCATTGGTGTTTGACATCAGAGATGATATACGGGTGCTCAGTGGAGACTGGGTACACTGGACGGACTCGCCGAGAACTCCCAGATGGTATTATACCTTACGTCAGATGGCAGTTCTCAGGTGACACTGGTACAGAGTAGTCTGTTGACCCGAGATCGTCATAGAGTCTTGTGTGGTTCCCACTGTGCTTTGATTTCCACCTTACCACGTCCAAGAGGGCGTGCAAAATGGTGGTTTTTGGGTACAGTCCCGAATCACATGGAGGCAATGAGCGATAGGAGGGGATTCGTCTCTCCCGGTATAGGGAGTTGATGTTGCGCTGTGTCCGATTGGCTATAACCGGAAATCCCTGGCCAGGGTTGCTGAGATTTACTGGTAAGTGTTACCAGTAGTTTCTCGAACTGTTATAGGCCTCATATCGACACGACTTATCAAGCTATTGGGGTCTGACGTTTACCACCCCTAGGCGAGATATGCGACATATCAGACGATCAGACCGGACTGTACGGTAGTGTTACTGGTTGGATTCACTGGAGTGTGAGCGGGCTTGCTCTTCGATCTTCTGATCGCTCAATACCCGGGTGGCCGTTACGTTTAGCAGACCGCTTGCGGCTTGTGGGTGTTTGATATGATCATCACCTGCTGCCGGTGTATTGACGAGTCTTTAGAGTCCTACACAGAGGTTTCCTGGCTCAAGCGAAACGAAATAGGAGCGCATATGAGATATGTGCGGGACCGAGAATGATACCAGTATGTGATACTGTATTCGATTCTCGCGATTTGTGACATTGATCGGTTATATGCGATATAGCCGGGTTATCGGATCAAGTGTTGATTCGATAAGTTGTTACTGTAGATATTAGTCGGTTATATGCGATATGACCGGATCATTAAATCAAGTGTTGATTTAATGATTTAATGCATAATTATATATATTTGATATATTACTTTGCATTAACTAGTATCGGTTCACTTTAAATGGATTTTCTCACTCGGATGTGCACATTGTATATGTGATATATTTTTGTGCACATGATTGTATCATGTTTGATGATACATGGATGCTAGGGTTTTTGTGTAAAGAATTAAACCATGGTTATTTAAATGGTTGGGGTTTTGATTATCTTAACTAATTATTTAGGTTATTTCCTTTTTAGGCATATAAAGAGAAAATGGTTTCTTTTCATTCATGAAGCTTGATGAAGCTTCATGAAGACTTTGACCAAGTGACCATTTTGTCTCATGCTAAACCCTAACTATTCCATTTAACTATGATTAACTCTCTACACATTACTATGGTTAATATTATGATAAGAATGATTTTATTATTCTTTTTCATAATAACTTATGATATTATCTTCTTCTTCTTCTTCATCTTCTACTTGAAGAAAAAGCTTGCCTCATCAATGGCAACTTGATGAAAAGAGTGAGAAATCCAATTCTAAAGTGAACCCACTTCCTATTTCTTCATCCTCTACCTCTTGCCAAGTAGTAGAGTGTGTTTTCTTCAAAAGTTTCATGACTTGGTGAAGTGGGAGCTTGATCTTGTGATGCTTCGACGTAGATCATCTTCGGCACGAAGCCGACGACCTTGTCCGCCCATTTCTCCGATGAAGCCGACGCTAGAGCCCGGATTTTGATTTGGACAGCGGAGAGGACTTCATCACGGAGCCGTGGAGTTGGAGGATCGGATCTACAAAGGTTGTATTTCCGTCACTCTTAGTAAAGTAGTTTACTAGTTCTAGTTTTCGCCTATATTTCTAGCCAACGATCCGTATTAGGGTTTCTCGGCACCCCTAATTTTTGAAATTGGCATGGTTGATGCCTTGTGAGACCTCTTGAGAGTGCCTAGGAACCCTACAGTGGTATCAGAGCCTAGCTAGAGCCTTAGGCGATGCGTAGACGAAGTTTAAAACCCGAACGAACCCGAAACCCTAACACAAACATGCTCTCTGGACTTTTTACAAAATCTGGAGTTTTTCGATATTAAAAATATGCAGAAAAATCAGCAGGGAATTGTAAGAATTATTGTGAAGCCCGTACCCATGAATCCACCAAAGTGCGGCGGAACCGCGGCAGAAGCCTGGCTTCTGCGGCGGTTCCGCGGCCGTATGATGACGTCAGCTTCCTATTTTTGCACAGTAATTCCTCTTTTCTGGTGTTGGATTTTCTTGGAATTTTTAATATTTATTCAAGAGTTGAATTTTCTGGGTTGTTTTGGGGATTCGTATGTTCGATCGGATTGTCTAATTTTGTCTATGTGGCTTTCCGGATATTTTAGAATATGTTAAAAAGTTCGACCGGATATAAATACCCAACTTTTCCCCTGTCGGGAAATTTTCAAGTGTTGGATCTTTCTATGGTTTAATAACGTTCTAAGTAGTGCAAGTAACGCGATGGTCCCTCTAGAAGACAACAAACCTTAACTCGATTATGTAACCGTCTTGAACTGCCCTTTGAACCTTAGGGTTTGGGGCAGTACGGCGTGCCACATGTGAGGCGTTGGCTTGACCCTTCTACGGCTGGACCGTTGTACTGAGGCATGAACTGGATGTTTTTAAACTTGTTTCATGTGTTGATCTGTTTCGGGAAAACTTGGGTGTTTGACTGTTCGATCGAAAAGTTTAACATTTTCTATTTATCCGGAATGTGATACAATACTTGGAATCCACAAGTAGTTATGAGATAACTGAATGAATGTTATAAACATAGCAGTTTAGTCTCACTTGATCGGTTTCCACGGAATTTTGATGTGATCAAAAGTCCGTCGCAATCACGTAGTGTACGCGGATACACGCCGGATAAACTTAATAGACAGCTACATCCCTTAGCCTCGACCAAGTGACTGTAGGAGAACCCCGTCGCCGAAAGCATCCATCTGGGTGCTCGCGGCAGCGGTGTTCCGCCTTGGTGCACTTCGTCGACGGCATCGGGGGTGCGGCCGTCTACTGAAGTTTGCGACGAGCATTCGATCAGTATGTCGGGAATCTTGTTGAATTGCCCGACTTGATATTGAAAAGAGTTTTCGATAATGAGACTAAAATGCGGGGTTTATAATTGTTAGGCATGCGATGTCTAAGGAATTCATTTGATTAGGTATGCGATGTCTATGGAGGTTGCGGATTCCAACTGTTGTAGTTTTACACTTTCTTTTCTGTGACCGTAAGTGTAATATGTGATATCGCCGGTTTCGTTGCTATATGTCAACGACAATTGGGATGGACATATTTACTTACGTTGATGACATGTGATGTTATGTGTTGCTGGATATGTTATATTGGATCGTCGTGTTTGAATAGCCGGGGGTTTTTATGTGAGATGAGTGTTTTTCATTTTCATTCATGTAAAAACTTGTATGTAATATTCTTTTATTGGGGCACTTCCAGGTTGCGGAAGATGTCACCGTTTGTATATTATTTACTTTTCTGCACTAGGATAGACCCAAGGAGGGGAGCACAAGTAACCGGGTTCTGGAGTCCAATGGGAGACCAACTCGAGGAGTCGAGTCCGGGTCTCCTAACTCTAGAATTGGTAGGGTTGCTTGCCGCTCTCGTAGGGGTTTAGGGGTGTGGGTTTGGCTATTTATCGCGACCGTGGAATCCGTGTTTTATACTGGCTCGTATTGAAAACACGGACGTCCTAGTATATCCAATATTTCATATGATTCTTCTGCTGCGATATCTATGATGTGATCATGTGATATGTTCTGTGATGGATACAGTATATAGTATATATGATATATTATATAGGCGTTACTTATGTTTTACACCCGCGCTAGCCCTGCCCCGCTCTGCCGTTAGTCACCTAACCTAACGGTGCACGAGGGGACATCGACGCGAATGCGGATGGCATAAGTGTACGTCGTATTTATCTGTGATGTTTAGGTACTATAATTGATGGGATTTCATTAATGTGATTAATGAAAATAAAAGAAACCTAAGATGTTGTAGAATCGAATTTCAAAAATAAAACAGGTAGCTACAGTTCTTGCTTTGCACAGCGGTATATATGATATATCCTGCACCTTATTCGATGAGGAAAGGACCGAGATCCCTTTACCGGGAGTGACTCCTTTAGCAATAACTGGCTGATGCTACACACTCGGTTTGTCTTCTGATTGCTTTTAAGAGTTTTGCTTTGCACAGGGATATATATGATATATCCCGCACCTCATTCGACGAGGAAAGGACCGACGATCCCTTCACCGGGAGTGACTCCTTTAGCAAAACTAGAAAAGCCTAAAAAACATTCCATTTTCAAAATCATTCGATCCTACAACGATATCAATTTCATTACGCAATAGGTTTTCAGAAAAACCTGTCGTAGCCCTCCGTCATTTCAGATAAGTCCTATTTAGTATTCGTGCTACGTTTGTTGACCTCCGTCAAGGCGTAGTGTGCGGTAGCTAACTAGTATTTATCTGCTTATGCATATGATGCAGATTGGATTAGGGTAGTCGTGCGGCCTTGTTGACCTCCGTCAAGGGTCGTGCGGATGGGTTTAATTCGATCAAGAAATGACGGGTTGAACTTGACTAGTAGCCTATGGTTTGTTGACCTCCGTCAAGGTCATAGGGTGCTAGGGGCAAAATATTATCGGGAATTTCAAGTGTTGAAATTTGCAATGAGATTGCATACCTTCTATGAGATAGTTGGATCCCGATACCCGCTGCGAGTAAGAGTTACTCCTGGGAGAGTTTTACACGTTACAATTAGCCGATCAAGTAGGTGTCTAGAAAGGTGTTAACGGGGTTACGCCTCTGGAAAAACGAGGTTTACATTAATTAGGTTCGTGCGAAAGCACGGGGGACCTCCCTCAAAGTACCGACACTGGCCTGGCTGAAAGATTGGCGAACTTGTAGCGTGTAATTAATCCCGGCTAGTCTTTCCTTTTAGGGTTTGAAGGAAGATTTGATAAAAAGCAGTGGGAGCCATCCTGATTAGATAAAATAATAACCAATCTATTCTTGCAAGAGCGCACGCTGAGTGTTTTCTTCTCTCTCTCTCCTGGTAGCGACCATATCACGCCTTAATCAAGATAATAATACGGATTATTGACCGAACCCGCTTGTTATACTGAGCTGGGGAACGTTGGTCCCGCTCCAACTTATAATTGTTATAAGACAGAGCAGGAAATTGGGGATTACCAGAATTCCCGTGCCGCCCAAACGAAGAGAGTGCATGCTGATGCATCATCTTCGGGTGTGTTCATTACAAAGAACTGTTTCTCTGTATCCTCTACGTCCTGGGTATGTGATACCAGATCAGGATCCCAGATATGTAATCTGTTACATGGGCTACAGACAGGTAAAGAACTGAGAACGGGTGATAAGTTTCATGAGGCAGAAAACGGGGCAAGTGTTGCAGCCAAGTCTGTTGGTCACTGTCACCCTGTATTCCAAATACATTGATTCTGAACGAATGTTATTAGATACCGAACCTGATATACAAAATCATATCAATCTCTTTATTAGTAAAGAAATGATAAAATTTTGTATAGTTGGATAATGTTTTGAACATTTCCTATATCAAAAGTTGATCGGTTCAGGCACGTTATCTAAAAGCATTGATGTTCTAAATCAAACTACAGTTTTTAGTATACGGAACACACACAAGAGGAAGAGTTCAGAAATGAACGAATCCTTCTTGAAGTATTGTAGACTAGGTCATATCAATGCGACCCGACTAGCTAAAGTTACATAAAGATGCAAATTTAAATTAGTTTGAATTTACATCTTGTGAAACTTGCCAGTCATGTCACAAAGATACGATGACCATAGCTCTGTTTACTGGAAACAGAGAAAGAGTTAGTGAACTCTTGGGATGATACATGTTGATGTATGTAAGGTCCCCTGTCTACATATGCCAGGACTGGTTCTTTGTACTTCATTACATTCTCTGATGATCTTTCGAGATTCAGACCTATGTTCCTGTTGAAACACAAGTCCGAACCTTTTGAGATATTCATAGAATATAAGTTAGAAGTAGAGAACCAATACGAGTATAAGTATTATGTCCTTTGATGAGATCAAGGAGGAGAATACTTGAGCACGGAAATCCTGGATTATTCCAAAGGAGAATGAGATTCTCTCTCAGCATTACTTCTCCGTATACACCATGGCATGATGGTATATCGGGGCGGAGCAATAGCACCCTATGTGATATGGTGTGCTCTATGATGAGTACTACTGAGTTTCCTATTTCCTTTTGGGAGTTATGCACTTGAGAAGCTGCATACCTATTGAATAGGGTTCAAATCAAATCAGTTGCCTACCGCTTCATATGTGATATGGAAAGGGAAGAGCCCATATCTTAAGTTGGTTAAGATTTGGGGTTTTCCGGGCTATGTCTAAAAGCATAATCCGGACAAGCTCAAGGCAAGGTCTGTTATGTAGAACTGGAAATGTTCCAGCTATACAAACTGCAGCTGATGATTTGAAAGAACCAAAGGATTCAATAGTTACCAACGAACCTCAGCCTCTCCGCCGATCTAGTAGGGTTCCTCACCCACCTGAGAGATACTTCGGTTTCTCTATGACAGTGGGAGCGAGGATTGCATCATGAAATGATGACCCAACTAGTTTCGAGCTGGCCATCAGGAGTAAGACTCTGTAAGAATGGATGGATGCTTAGCGATCTGAGATGGAATCCTTATACACCAACAAAGTATGGACTTTGGTTGCTATATCTGAAGGGGTAAATCCCCATCAGGAGCAAGTATATCTTGAGAAGATTACTTGATGTACATGGAAGAGTTGAGACTTTCAAAGCTAGACTTGTTAAAGCTTTTCGTCATCGACCAGGCGTGGATAATGATGAATCCTTTTCAAGTGGCTATGCTTAAGTCCATCCAGATCCTACTTACCACGGCTACATACCATGACTACGATATCTGGTGGTTGGGTGTCATGACTGCTTTTCTAAATGATGTTTTGGAAGAGAGCGTCTATAAGTACACAGCCAGAGGGCTTCGTAGACAGTGGGAGCAGCGGAAACGTGTGCAAGATGCTTTATAGGATAAAGCAGGCATCGCGGGGTTGGAACATCTGTTTTGATGTGATAGTCAAAGAGTTTGACTTCATCAAAATGGTAGATGAACCTTGTATATACAAAAAGGTAGTAGGGAGTATGGTGATGATCCTCGTAGAGTACGTGGATGACATACTCTTAATAGGGAAGGAGTTTCCTATGCTACGCTCGGTCAATCTTCGCTTATCACAATGATTCTCCATATAGGATCAAAATGATACCTCCTAAATCCTGGATTTTGGATCTATGAGATAGATCTAATTGGATGTTAGGATTCTCACTAGTTGTAGTGAGATGGTATCAGTTGACCCTGGGGAGAATCACTGGAATGGTTTCAGGGTGATAAAGACGACTGAATGTCAGTCACAGGCATTGTCTTTACCCTCAGTAAAGGGACGGTATGTTGGAAGAGTTCCAAGCTAGATACCGTGACATACTAGACGATAAAGGCAGGATACATCGCTACTTAAGATGCTACCAAGGAGGATGTTTGGGTGTATATTGGTTTATGAGATGAACTACGTTCCAACCATTGTGAGACAATGGAGTTGTGGCTTATGCCAAGGAACGCCGGTCCCATCAGTGATCCAGACATATTCTAAGGCGGTGTCACCTGATCATGGAGATGGTTGATCTCCAAGGAGATCGAGGTTTGGAGAGAAGACTCAGAGGACAACACAGCGGATCCACTCACAAAGGCCTGTTCCCAGAGAGAGATTTTTATGGGATGGTTGAGTATGAGATACTACAACCACTGCTATCAGATGGCCCTACTGCAAGTGGGAGATTGTTAGTTATATGTATACCCTAGAGGCCATTACTATACATAGGATGTATATTGTAGTGGATGCTTGGACATATATAGGGAGGACTTTCTTGCTCGACATGATAGTATGCTATCTGGTTGCTCTTTACCTTAACATGTACACTGATTGTCTCTCTGTTACATGTTGGTAAAGCCCTTAAGATGTGTACTTGACTACCTGAATTATGATGCGGATCATACTAGTGGGGACATGGTAGTCCATAAGTACATCCTTCAAAGTCCCTAGTCGTGGGTGTATCGAGACGGGGCATCGATATACCAGAGTAGATTAGCGTATACCTTCTCGACCCATACAGATGGGCGATGGATGATCCCATATCCATTGGTGTTTGACATCAGAGATGATATACGGGTGCTCAGTGGAGACTGGGTACACTGGACGGACTCGCCGAGAACTCCCAGATGGTATTATACCTTACGTCAGATGGCAGTTCTCAGGTGACACTGGTACAAAGTAGTCTGTTGACCCGAGATCGTCATAGAGTCTTGTGTGGTTCCCACTGTGCTTTGATTTCCACCTTACCACGTCCAAGAGGGCGTGCAAAACGGTGGTTTTTGGGTACAGTCCCGAATCACATGGAGGCAATGAGCGATAGGAGGGGATTCGTCTCTCCCGGTATAGGGAGTTGATGTTGCGCTGTGTCCGATTGGCTATAACCGGAAATCCCTGGCCAGGGTTGCTGAGATTTACTGGTAAGTGTTACCAGTAGTTTCTCGAACTGTTATAGGCCTCATATCGACACGACTTATCAAGCTATTGGGGTCTGACGTTTACCACCCCTAGGCGAGATATGCGACATATCAGACGATCAGACCGGACTGTACGGTAGTGTTACTGGTTGGATTCACTGGAGTGTGAGCGGGCTTGCTCGTCGATCTTCTGATCGCTCAATACCCGGGTGGCCGTTACGTTAAGCAGACCGCTTGCGGCTTGTGGGTGTTTGATATGATCATCATCTGCTGCCGGCGTATTGACGAGTCTTTAGAGTCCTATACAGAGGTTTCCTGGCTCAAGCGAAACGAAATAGGAGCGCATATGAGATATGTGCGGGACCGAGAATGATACCAGTATGTGATACTGTATTCGATTCTCGCGATTTGTGACATTGATCGGTTATATGCGATATAGCCGGGTTATCGGATCAAGTGTTGATTCGATAAGTTGTTACTGTAGATATTAGTCGGTTATATGCGATATGACCGGATCATTAAATCAAGTGTTGATTTAATGATTTAATGCATAATTATATATATTTGATATATTACTTTGCATTAACTAGTATCGGTTCACTTTAAATGGATTTTCTCACTCGGATGTGCACATTGTATATGTGATATATTTTTGTGCACATGATTGTATCATGTTTGATGATACATGGATGCTAGGGTTTTTGTGTAAAGAATTAAACCATGGTTATTTAAATGGTTGGGGTTTTGATTATCTTAACTAATTATTTAGGTTATTTCCTTTTTAGGCATATAAAGAGAAAATGGTTTCTTTTCATTCATGAAGCTTGATGAAGCTTCATGAAGACTTTGACCAAGTGACCATTTTGTCTCATGCTAAACCCTAACCATTCCATTTAACTATGATTAACTCTCTACACATTACTATGGTTAATATTATGATAAGAATGATTTTATTATTCTTTTTCATAATAACTTATGATATTATCTTCTTCTTCTTCTTCATCTTCTACTTGAAGAAAAAGCTTGCCTCATCAATGGCAACTTGATGAAAAGAGTGAGAAATCCAATTCTAAAGTGAACCCACTTCCTATTTCTTCATCCTCTACCTCTTGCCAAGTAGTAGAGTGTGTTTTCTTCACAAGTTTCATGACTTGGTGAAGTGGGAGCTTGATCTTGTGATGCTTCGACGTAGATCATCTTCGGCACGAAGCCGACGACCTTGCCCGCCCATTTCTCCGATGAAGCCGACGCTAGAGCCCGGATTTTGATTTGGACACCGGAGAGGACTTCATCACGGAGCCGTGGAGTTGGAGGACCGGATCTACAAAGGTTGTATTTCCGTCACTCTTAGTAAAGTAGTTTACTAGTTCTAGTTTTCGCCTATATTTCTAGCCAACGATCCGTATTAGGGTTTCTCGGCACCCCTAATTTTTGAAATTGGCATGGTTGATGCCTTGTGAGACCTCTTGAGAGTGCCTAGGAACCCTACACATCTTAGGTGAACCAACTGACACCAGTGGCTTGTGAGACCGGCCACCGCCCCTCGTCGGGGTCTCGACTGTATACACTAGTCTACTCTGGAGAATCGATGCCCTGTCTCGAAACTCCCACGACTAGGGACCTTTTAAGGATGTGCTTATAGACTCCAGCTCTCACTTATATGATCGCCCTCATATTGCTGGTAGTCAAGCAAGAATCCCAGGGGCTCTATCAACGTGCAATAGCGACTTGTAAGGTCACCTAAAGCAGTACACGATGATAAAGGTAAACCAGATAGCATACTATCATCTCGAGTAAGACTGTCCTACTGGAACAGGTCCTCCCCTCAATCATTACAATCACATGCCTGTGATCCAATAATTGACTCTGAGGGCACTATCTCCAACAATCTCCCACTTGCACTCAAGGCTAATTATTACGATGTCGCATACTCACAGCCCGTGTGATACCGAACACCCAACTCCTCTACTAGTCAGTCTCACAAAGCTCGTTTGTGAAACTATTGCGTTCGAGGAATAGCCTCAATGAGTGGATCCGCTCTGGTGCTTCTTTCTATGTCTCTCTATATCTCAAGTTCACGGAGAAAACCATCTCCCGAAATGAGCAATACCTGTCTTAGAATGTCTGGATGTATGATGGGACCTAGCTCATAAATGAACTCCAAATCCAAACTTCTTAGACTGTATCGACAACTGAACTTAATCAGTGTCCTGCGCCATACCTTCCCTCAGCATCTGCTTAGACCACCTGTCCCAAATACTGCCCCTCGTCAGAGGGAAAACTATAACTCTGACAGCCACTCTGCCATCCAAGTCACCTTGGAAGCCTGGAATGATAACTATCTCCCGAAGGAGAATGTTGTTATCATATCCCTAGAACATTAACTTATGTTCTAAAACTGCTTCCAATCGTTTCTCCAGGATTGGATTAATATCAACTTATTGCACCTACTGCAAGGACAATATCTGGTATGGTACTTGACATCTCATGATCAACTCAATTACCTAAGCAAGTGATCTGCCAATCATGCGCATCCCTCTCCTCTTTAGTCTGTAAGACACCTTTAGAGAGGGTGACTCCATTACCTGCAGGTACACTACCGTGCCAGGAGTCGTCCATTCTATATACTCATAGAATGCTGTCAAGATACCCTGATTGGGAAACCACCCAAATCTAGATCTAAAACCATAGATCTAGTAACCAGAATGTCTGATATAATATCCAAGTCCTATGTAGAGAAACTACTGTGTGACGACCAAAGTATAACCGATCGTAGTCTAGGAATATCACTTCCTACTCGGTGTATGTCATCAAATACCAGGACATCACACCCTACTACCTTCTCAACAGATCCATCCCTTATTCTGATAAAGTCAAACCTATGACTGTCACATCAGAAATAGATGATCTATCTCCGTTATATCTGCTTTAGTCTATAAATAGACATAAGCCTGATGTCCACCAATGCTTCCGCTGCTCCAGGGTATGTATTTACCAGGTATGATTCTCACATCTGTATGGTTTAACTGAAGAAATTTGGTGCGGTGTTGCTACAGTAAGGGGTTTCTGGTAATTTTATTTTGTTGCTACAGAAATAGATGCGTTGGTTTGGGACAGTCGTACTGCTATTTTGGCCTTCGTCAAGCGTATGTACGGGTGGGTTCAAATTAACCTGGATAATGACGGGCAGAACTTGACATGTGACTTATGATATGTTGGCCTTCGTCAAGGTCATAAGACCATGGGGCAAAAATCCACATCGGGAGTTTCTAAAGAAACTGAAACTTGCTAGTGTTGCATACCATTTGGAGTGTGATAATTTTGGTAGGATTCCTTCAACTTTATCACACAATGATAATTGGATCCCGATCCTACTGTGAGTATATGCTACTCCTCGGGAAATTTTTCTCACTTAACGATCAATACTATAATCCAAGTAGGTGTCTAGAAAGGTGTTAGCGGGGCTACGCCCACAGGGAAAAAAGGTTATTTAATTAAGGAACTTTGCGAAAGCGTCGTAAAACCTCACTCGAAGTACCGACACCAGCCTGGCTGAATGTTGTACGGTGAGATCAATCCCGACTAGTTCTTCTTTTATGGTTTGAGGAAGGATTCGAGAAACAGTGGGAGCCATCCTGTTTAGACAAACTAAAAACCACTCTAAACTTGCAAGAGCGTCATGCTAAAGTGTTTCTTCTCTCTCTCTCTTAATTGCAGCAACCAAACATCATGACGGGCCTTAAGTTACTATTAGATAAAAATATACTGACAGGGCCAAATGTAACGCCTTAGATTTCGGTTAGTGTTCGTTTAGATGTTAATGCGGGTTTACTGTAAAAAGTTTATCAATTCGGGTTCTTCACATTTTATAACAGTTAATTAATAAATTATTATTATTTGTTATAAGCATGCACGCACGTGTGCACGTAAATGTGAGTTTTGTTTGTGCTAATTTTGATCTTAGCAATCTTGACACTTAACCTAATCTTTCTTTAATCCAATCCTTAACCTAAACCTTAGATCTTTTGAGTGTGAGAGAGAGATATTTATTTTGGTGTGGTGAGGTGTGTGTGAAAACATTAATGATGCATTAATGCTAGTGATACACTCACTCTCATTCTCACCCTACACTCACCTCCTTCTCTCATTTCCTCACACCCTCTCTCTTTTTCTCGATCTCTTTCTCATTTCTTCATCTCTTTCTATTCTAAACTGAACACTCTCTCATTTCTTCACACAAATCCATCACAAAATTCACAAAGTTCACCAAAATCACATCTTTGATCACTTTTCTCCTCTTGGATGCCTAGGAGCATGCAAAACTAGGATCTTTGTATTCTTTTGGCTAGGTATTGATCCCTATCTGTTCTTTATGTAGTTTTTGTGATATGTAGCTAGTTAGTTTCTGTTTAGGTTGTGTAAAGTTAAGTTTTGTGCGAAATATCGTATTTTAGTGCCTTTTTGTGATATCTGTGATCTGCTGTGACCGGGATTTTTTACTAGAAAACTAAACAATTTTGTTGTGATGTACCTGTGACCATAGGACCTTACCTGGAGCATGGACCCTTGGAGCTCGGACCCGGCCGGCGACATATGAAGAGCGATCCGGCGACCTCGGCTTGGTGGGAGAGTTGGAGTTTGGGTTTTTCTGGGTAGGTGTCTGCTGTGGTTTAGGTAAGTTTGGTCTTGTTTGATTGTTGAGTTTTCTCTGTATGCAAAATCTGGGATCACTTAGGTAGTTTCTAGTGTTTTGTGTCCGCGCGATATGTTATACGACATGGATCGTGCACTTTGTGTGGTTTTGCTCTTGGGTTAGTTTCGTCATGTCGCTATGCACGTTAGCCACAATACGAACACTTGAGAGTATGTTTTGTGTTGTTGCGTCGGTCTAGTGTAGTTAGTATGTGTTTTGATCAATTATTAATATATACTTGTTTTATCGTATTATGTTGCAGGTTCGCAGGCGGGGACTTCGGACACTGCTACCACGGGAAAACAGGTGGTAGACTTCACCTAGCTTGGAGCGTTGGTGAGTGGATTTAACATCTACAGGGGAATCGCCCGCATGGCGTTATGCGTCTGGGTTAGAGATGTTATTTCTGTCGCATATTCTATGTCATATTTAGAATTTGCGCATTCACCCTACTGCTTAGTTAGTGTTGTGCTTGGAGTAGTATGCTTAGGACACTGTACTATTATTGACGATTCATATTGCACGAGCACTTATTGTATATCACACACACCATCAATAATTGCGATGTCACGCACAACCCACTTATAGATATGATATTGCTTGGTTAGGGACATTGTGATATTGATTCATATTTCTTATCGCATATGACATATAGCATACCTGTATATCTACATGCTTACACATATGCCTTCTTATACTTACATGATAGTTACCTGTATACCTATAGAGTATTGTACCATTAGTGATAGGTACATACATACTATATGACATAGCTATAGGTATACCTTGCACACATACTTCACTTATACCTAGGGGGTATATTACATCATTACTTATAAGTAGATACATATGTCTTGCTATACCTTTATGTTTACACTACATCAGTTATAGCTACATGTTTACCTTTACTTGATATTATTTTAGAAATGGAGAAATTAGGAACCGCATGTTATTTTATATTAACTTATTGCAGTTAATTAGCGGCTTTTCCTTTATATGCTTACATTTCAGTTTATGTTGCATATATTATATTCATGGATTTTCGCATTTGAGTTATGGATTTTTCATGATGTTTTCTGGATTTGGGGACCGTGGGAGTTCATGAAATTATGCATTATTTGAAAAAGCCGGTTTCCCTTGATATGATATTTCAGCATCCACCATGAGATTTATCGGTTCTGATTATATACTCCATACGGGGAGTGGGTGCCGTATGAAGGTACATGGTAGGGCCCGGTACAGTTCCCCTCGGTAAGATGATCGATGGACCTTGACGATTGAGCCTGGAAGGTGGGCAAGTACCTACCAGTGACATTACCAATGACTCAGCGGTTATCATGTGGATGCCGACGGAGTCATGTACGTATAGATACGTCGAGAGACGAGGGTCAGAGCTAGGCACTCGAGCTTTCGGGATAGCGTATGATACGTACTTATCAGGGTGCCAGTCTTGGTGACAGCACCTGATAGATCAACATTTCTGTGTCGATACTTGACACATTGGTTTCATGATATTTCTTTTTACTCCTTTGTATATATAACAGAGGATTAGGCCGCTGTTATATATGCCCTTACACCAATATTAGTGGAATGGGACGCTAATATATGCGTATTGACATTTTTACTTCTTTGTATATATAACAGTGGGTTAGGACGCTGTTATATATGCCCTTACACCAATATTAGTGGAATGGGACGCTAATATATGTGTATTGACTTTAATTTATATACATCATCATATTTATTCATGCAAATATATTTAGGATGTTAGATTTTTACTTGATAATTTGATTTGGGATATAGGTGATTCATTTGATATTGGATACATGATATTTATGAGATTGTTGATTTGTACATTCAGGATATATGAGATTTATTCGATATTGTACATTCAGGATTTGTGAGACTTATATGATATGAGAGCCAATTTGTGGGCTGATTTGAGGAATTAGAATTTGGATTTATCTTGATAGATTGTGATCCTACCACGATATCAGGATTCCGTGGAAATGACATATTTCATTCCATACTCCACATTTATTATTTATGCACTGCTTCATGTATTAGTTGTACCTGCTAGTGTACCTTTCATGATTATTGCATTCATATGACTTTTTATCGCTATTAATTGCACATGTTAGATTCACGCTGTACGTGCATACTTGCGATTACCTGCATATGTTATTTACCATTCACGAGTTGGCAACTCACCCCCGTTGTGCCACAGTTTGTTTTGCAGGGTGTTCCCCAGAGTAGTCGAGGCAGGCTATTCTTCTATCATCTTTTGCTACGGATACCACATCAGCTCACAGTGTGCAGTTTGCTTAGGTGGGTTTTGTGGTTATTCGTTTGTTGTATTGTATATTCGTTGTATCCTTGTACTCTTCATCTACTATATTTTCTTGTTGACTTAGAGACTTGGTGAGGATGATATTGTATATTATTTGTGACTTGTTGTCTTTTATACAGTTTCCTGTCTATCGTCTTTTATTTCTTCGCTACGGCGTCGTATATTTGTTGTGGTGGTTGTTTTCCGTCTTTGGGCGTGTATTTGCTCCCGTTTGGGGATTCTTTACTTTATATTTATGTTGTACCCATTTTTGGGGCTAGCTTTTACAAAGGAGGTGCTGCCAAAATTTTAAAGGAAATAAAGTTGGACTTTTAAAGAATTTGGGTTGTGATTTCAAAGACTTTTAAACAATGTTTCTTATCTTTTCTTGTCTTTTAATGGTTTAGATTTCTGGGTTTTGGCTTTCTTTTACTGTGTTACGCCTGTAGACGTTGCGTAGTATTAGGGCCGTCACGTGCCAAATTCGGGTCGTGACACCAAACTACAAAGATTGGTTTAGGAATGTCAAAATGACAATCACTTATGACAAGTTAGGGTATCTCCTTACCACTAAGGCCCCCGCCGTCCCAGGTTCAGAATCCAGTGTTGCAGATAGCGAAATCCGTAAGACCTGGGAGATTGACAGCGCGAAGGCCAAGTGCCTCGTGCTTGCCTCTATGGACAATGAATATCAGAGGAGGCACGAGAATATGGATCTTGAATCCATATTTCTCCATACTAAGGAACTATATGGAGAGCAATCCCATATCGCAAGATACGAGACCTCGAAGAAGCTATTTTCAGCGAGGTTGGCCGTCGGATCATCTGTAGGGGAACACGTCCTTAAGATGATTGGCTACAATGAGGAGCTCGCGGACCTCGGGACCACGTTAGAGAATGAGCTGTACACTGACTTGATTCGCCAGTCTCTTCCTTCCACCTACTCCCAGTTTATCCTGAATTTCAATATGCAAGGAAAAGAAGTTGAACTTCCGGAACTCCTCAATATGTTGAGGAGTGCAGAGGGCACCCTGCATAAAGTCAGGGAAACACCCGCTTTGTTTGTTGAAGGAGCTTCCTCTTCTAGGTCCAAGGCGAAAGCCAAAGGAAAGAAGAAGAAGCCCCCCACCAAACCAAGGGGCGGTGTTAGTAAGGTGGAAGACAAGGGAAAAGCAAAGGTAGCGGGACAGATTGTGGGGAAGGAAGAATGCTTTTATTGTCACAAGAAAGGACACTGGAAGAAATATTGCAGGGCTTGGAGGGCCAAGAACCAGGACCTGAAGCAAGTTGTGGCTTCGGCTTCAAGTGTGTATGTAATTGAAAACCGTTTTTCAATCAAATCTACTTTCTGGGTATTGGA
The DNA here is from genome assembly GCA_030015575.1 of Agapanthus africanus. NCBI lineage: Eukaryota > Viridiplantae > Streptophyta > Magnoliopsida > Asparagales > Amaryllidaceae > Agapanthus > Agapanthus africanus. The sequence continues at coordinate 57,881,852 of CM057342.1, read as the reverse complement.
TACCGGATCAGGATCTCATATATTTAATTCTTTGCAGGCACTGAGAAGCCGTAGGGTTTTGAAGGCGGATGATATGACCCTCAGAGTTGCAAACAGAGCAAGCATGAATGCTGAGTCCGTGGGGGACTATCACTTAGGATTGACAAATGTACATGCTTTGGTTTTGCGCAACTGTTATTTTGTACCCAGTTCGACTTGTAATATCATATCTGTATCTTTAATGTCTAAAGAAGGTTATGATTTTGCATTTGTAAGCAATGTTGTAAACATTCACCTTAATCATGTTTTGATTGGGTCGGGTACATTAAGCAACGGTATATACGTATTAAACCAACCGCGGATCTTCAATATCCAGAATACACACAAAAGAAAGTCTCCAGAATTAAATCATGCTTTCTTATGGTATTGTAGACTGGGTAACATCAATGAGACAAGATTAACTAAGTTACATAAAGAAGGATATTTGGATCCGTTCGAATATCATTCTTATGCAACTTGTCAATCATGTCTCAAAGGAATGATGACAAAGACTCCGTTCACTGGACACGGAGTAAGAGCGAGCGAGCTCTTGGGACTCGTACACAGCGATGTGTGTGGTCCAATGTCTACACATGCAAGAAGTGGTTTTTCATATTTCATTACTTTTATGGACGATTTCTCTAGGTATGGACATGTCTTCTTAATGAAGCTTAAATCCGAGGCCTTTGAAAAATTCCGGGAATATAAGAATGAAGTAGAAAAACAAACCGGCAAAAGTATCAAGACACTAAGATCTGATCGAGGTGGTGAATACCTAAGCGCCAAGTTCCTGGATTACCTAAAAGAGAATGGAATTCTCTCTCAACTTACTTCTCCATACACTCCACAACATAACGGTGTATCGGAGAGACGGAACCGAACCCTATTGGATATGGTACGTTCCATGATGAGTAACACTGAGTTACTGCGATCATTCTGGGGTTATGCACTAGAATCAGCTGCATATCTTTTGAACAAGGTTCCTACCAAGACTGTGCCTACCACACCATATCAGATGTGGAGTGGAAAGAAACCCTACCTTCAATATCTGAAGATATGGGGATGTCCGGCTTTTGTCAAAAAGCAGCATGCAGACAAACTCGAGACACGCTCAGTACTGTGTAAGTTTGTGGGATACCCAAAGAACTTCAGGGGGTATCTTTTCTATTACGCAGAGAAACAAAAGGTTTTTGTTTCTCGTCATGCCCACTTTCTGGAACATCAGTTCTTAGAAAAAGAAACAAGTGGGGGCGCAATAGAACTGGAAGAAATTCCAGAACCACAAGTTATTACTGAAAGCTTGGTGGAACAAGAAGTTTCAAAAGAACATGACATTCCTGCACCGCTCCGCAGGAGTAGTAGGTTTTCTCATCCACCTGAGAGATACTACGGTTTTCTCATAGACGGGGATAGAGAGGATTGCATCATTGACAATGATGAGCCGACTAAATTCCAGCAGGCCATTCAGAGCACTGACTCGGTAAATTGGCTGGATGCAATGCGGACCAAGATGGAGTCCATGTACACCAACAAAGTATGGACTTTGGACGTTGCTCCAGAAGGGGTAAAACCCGTAGGCTGCAAATGGATCTTCAGAAAGAAGATTGGTGTAGATGGACAGGTTGAGACCTATAAGGCTAGACTTGTTGCAAAGGGTTTTCGTCAAAAACCTGGTTTGGACTATGACGAAACCTTTTCTCCAGTGGCTATGCTCAAATCCATTCGGATCCTTCTTGCCATTGCTGCCTTCCATGATTATGAGATTTGGCAGATGGACGTAAAAACCGCTTTTCTAAATGAAAATTTAGAGGAGTGTGTCTATATGGACCAGCCAAAAGGTTTCATTCAGAGTGGGAGCAGCGGAAAAGTGTGCAAGTTGCTTAAGTCCATTTATGGACTGAAGCAGGCATCGCGGAGTTGGAACATCTGTTTCGATGAGATGGTCAAAGAATTTGACTTTATCAAAAATCCAGATGAGCCATACATTTATAGTAAGATTATAGAACGAACTGTTGTATTCCTCGTCTTGTACGTGGATGACATTCTCTTGATAGGAAATGACATTCCTATGCTACAATCTGTCAAAGGGTTCTTGTCACACAAGTTCTCCATGAAAGACCTGGGTGATGCCTCTTACATTCTGGGAATCTAGATCTATCGTGATAGATCTAAGAGGATATTGGGACTTTCGCAGTCCAGGTACATCGACACCATACTGAAAAAATTCAGTATAGAAGATTCAAAGCGCGGTAATTTACCGGCTTGTCACGTAATCACCCTCTCCAAAGAGATGTCTCCCAAGACCGATTTGGAAAGGGATCGCATGTCTATTATACCCTATGCTTCTGCGGTAGGCTCTATAATGTATGCGATGTTGTGTACCAGACCAGATGTAACTTATGCACTGAGTGTAGTAAGCCAGTATCAGTCAAACCCTGGGAAGAAGCACTGGGTAGGGATAAAGAACATTCTAAAGTACCTGAGAAGGACTAAGGGTATGTTCTTGGTTTACGGCGGAAAAGACCTCCAGATCGAGGCCTTTGCTGACTCCAGCTTCCAGAGTGACAAGGATGACTCCAAGTCCATGTCGGGTTATGTCTTTACCCTCAATGGAGGGGCAGTCTGTTGGAAGAGTTCTAAGCAGGAAACCGTTACTGACTCGACGATGGAGGCGGAGTATATCGCAGCTTCTGATGCCGCAAAGGAAGCAGTCTGGATGAGGAAGTTCTTAACAGAACTTCAGGTGGCTCCGTCCATTATTGCTCCAATACCTCTGTATTGTGACAACAATTGGGCTATAGTTTTGGCAAAGGAACCCAGGTCCCATCAGAAGTCCAGACACATCTTGAGGCGGTATCACCTGATCAGGGAGATCGTGGATCGCCGGGAGATCGAGGTTCGGATGGTTGTTATAGAGGATAACACTGCAGATCCATTCACAAAGGCCATTCCTCAGACGCAGTTCAAGAGGCTATTCGAGATGATAGGCCTGCGATATGCCAGCACATGGCCTTAGTGCAAGTGGGAGATTGTTAGTGTGATATGCCCTAGAGGCCATTATTGTATAGTACTAGTTTGTATATTACATTTTGGAAGCTTGGGATATATATATACACAGAGTTATAACAGTCTTGCTCGACATGATAGTATGCTACTTGGTTTGTATCTATCTTAATATATGTATATGTTTCTTTTGACGTATCGCTAATACATATTGATAGAGCCCTTAGGATCTTTGCTTGACTACCAGCGTTATGATGGCAATCACACTTGTGGGGGTTGGGTAGTGTTCAGACCATAATATTGCATTTATCATTCCCCTATTCTTATCCTTTTTTATAAATAAACAGGTACTCTTGACGCACGTTTGTTGCATATTACAGGTTACAGGTTTCGGGAGCAAATACAGTGAGAAAGACACAAAACAACAGAAAAAGGGACTCTTGACCAACAATTAGACGGATCTCAGTCAAGCCTGGTCGAAGAACAAGTGCAAGGTCCAAAAAGTCAAGTGAAACGGTTAAAAAGCCCAATACAAGTCTTCACTAAAAATCTGGAGAAAACCCAAAAGCCCAACAGAGAAAGTACATATAAAACTCCAGAGCCCAAGAACCATTGAAGAAACTCCAGAAGTCCAAGAGCCTAATTCCCTAGTTTGGCCGCGGAACCGCGGCCAAACCCTACCTGGCGCCGCGGTTCCGCGGCCATATAGTGCGTATGTCGGTGGATCTTTTCTGAGTCGGCGCGACTGTTCAGGTGTTGGGATTTTAAGTGGGCAAATCTGTAATTTTGCATGTGCGAGAGTCTGTAACCCTAGATTTCCTATTTTTCTATAAATTGTAGTTTTAGATCCGAAAATTGTATGCCTCTTTTCAATCAATAAAATTCAGAATTTCTGGGAGTAAATTTCAGATCTGTTCTTCTTGTTTGAAGGGAGCCGTCAACCTAGTAAGTCTTTTATTTCTTTTAATTATAATGCCTTCTCATCCCCTAATGAGCGAGTAGTCTCCTCGCTTGTTAGGGTTAGCCTTAGGGAAAGGGTTGAGAGATGAAATCTCTCGCCCCTTTCAATGCCACCTTCACCTAATGAATTAGAACTTCACGCATACGAGCACAACCGCTCCCTGCGGCATCCTACCCTTCGAGGTAACGATGAACCGTAGTATAAAGGGCCGGTTCCGCGCGTTTTCCGTGAGGGTTAGGATAATTATCAACAAAGGTAGGGTACAAATCTAGAGGAAGAAACATCTTCCCAAAAGATTTGTATCCACTTTATTGATAATTAACTTAACACCTAATAGATCTAAAAAAGGAAGGTATTGAAAGCGGTGAGGAAAAATATTAATTTCCAAAACTTCCCCTAATCCTAACCCTAGCAAGATTCTTAATTAGATTAATTAGATCCAGTCTTTAGATTTTTATAAACCAACCAAAACTACAAATAGAATCAACTTGTTAAAACACTCTAAAGAAATTTACCCGTCTCTGTGGATCGACCCGCACTCACCGGCTAGCTGCGAAGCGACGCCGTTTCTGATTGCGGTAACTCAAATTTTTGACATTAATCAAATGGCGCCGTTGCCGGGGACGGCGTAATCTTTCTTTTGTGAATTTTCGGGTTGATATAAATTTTAAAAAATTATAAAAATCTGAAAATATAAAAAAATATAAAAAATAATCAAATTTGATCTGTTTGAAGGGTGTATCTTTTGGATCTTGCAGGAACAACGAAGAATCAAGGATCTGGAGTTTTACAGAGGGCAAATCAAAATTTGGTACATAGGAACAGAGAAGAATTACAAGCACAGAGCAGCACAAAAACTTTCAGAGCGAGATTCCTTCATAGAGCCGCGCTTCCGCCGCGCAACTAGCTCATCTGCCGCGGATCCGCGCTTGGTGTGACACGTCAGCGCACCAAATTTCTCTGGTTTGATTTTTCTCTCTCCCCTCTGCAACCTCCCATATATTTCTCTGTAAAAATCTTCTGCAGGATTTCTTTGCGTAAAGAGTCTTTCTCCCCCTTCTAAATAACAGATCTCTGCAGGTTTCTTTGCGCCGCGCTATAAAATTCTGATTGCAAGTGAAATTTTATTTGTTTTGCATAATTTAACCGGATTCTAAGGGGCTATTTGACCAAATTCAGATTGGGTGGGGATTTCATCACCCTTCCCAGGACCCCAGAAAACACATAAGCATTTTGCATCGACCACCTTTAATTAAAAAAAGATTAGACTCAGACCTAAGGACAGCGAGCTCAATAGGAAAAGGACTAGGGTAGGCATCGGCCGTTTATCCTAACCGACATTGCGGTGTCTAGGCTAGTGGTTTTTAATTAGGCCCACTGTAGTGGTGGTTCCTTCCCACTTACCTGGCCGTACTTGTCCGTGAAGAGGCGGTTTGAGGTCTATTTCTAGCCCTAGTTAGGAGCTGTCTAGCAGACCTAGGCAACCCTAGATCTAGGTCTGATTGTGCATGTGTGGTTGATTCAGTTGTGTCACGAGTCCGTTTTCAAAAACCTCCTTGCAAAACTCACAAATTAAAAAAAAAAATAAAGAAAAATCTTTTCAAAAACTTGCAACTTGCCGCTAAAGAAAACTTGCAAACCACTTCCACCACTTCTTCTCACTGACGTTATCTTACCCCCACATTCTGTTTTTCTTTTTTCTGACTGCACTACCCTTTAGTGTATGTCATTTTGGACTAGGGATACTAACGCCCGATTAGTCCGTGTTTCGTTGGTACCGACCAACGAACCCTTCGACGAACCCTTCGTTGATCTTCCGTCCACTTCCTTACCTCCACATTCAAATTCTTCTTTCGAAGGTATGTCGGGATTCAACCCCAACGATACCTTAACGACGGGAATGATTACACCTCCGCCAGGTGCGAATAACCCGAATCTTCCGCCTGTTGTAGCGCCCGCACGAGTTGCGCTCCAGGATCTCTTCTACCCCGTCCGCACTTCTTTACCTACATATCTTTCACCCCCACCGGCAAATGGGGACAACTTTGAAATAAAACCACAATTCATCAATATGCTGCCTAAGTTTCATGGTTTGGAATCCGAAGATGCATATATTTTCATTAATAAATTCCAAAACGTTTGCAGCATGATGAAGACAACCCAATTAAGTGATGACGCAATAAGGCTATGGGTCATTCCTTTCACCTTATGTGACCTAGCCGAGAAGTGGCTATACAGCACCGCATCACACTCCATTAGAAATTGGGACGAGTTTGTAAGAGCTTTTTAAAAAAAATTCTATCCTCACCATAAAACTGCTAAAATCCGAAACGAGATTATACAATTTTCACAGCTTCCGTCCGAACCATTCTGGAAATGCTTCGAGAGATTTAAAGACCTACTTGTTCAATGCCCTCATCATGGGATAGAAAATTGGCAACTTTGCCAAACATTATACGAGGGATTGAATGCGGCAACGAAGCAGTTGCTAGAAACAATATGTCAAGGTCATTTTCTCTCCAAGTCTAGCGACGAAGCTTGGCAGTTTCTTGAGGACCTAAGTGAGCAAACAATTCAGTGGGAGAGTACCAAGACCACATCATCTTCTTCAGTTGGTCAATCTAGGGCAGGCATACATCAAATAGATATGTCGATCGCTATGAAGGCCGAGATGGCCTCACTTATGAAAAAGCTAGAAGCCATTGAGACAAAAATCTCATCGTCTTCTCCTGCCCCTACTCTACCCACACGAACTGTTTGTGCTTGTTGTTCTAATCCATCACATCTCACCGAAGAGTGCCCTTATAATGCACCTATTCAAGGGCAGGATCAAGTCAATGCTGCATTCCAGCAAAGACAAAGAAATGATCCGTACTCTTCGGCATACAATCAGGGGTGGAGGAGTCACCCAAATCAACAGTTCCAAGGGAATAACAATTTTCAAAGAGCTCCTCCACAACAACAACAAGCACCCTTACAAACTCAAATACAACAACCTTTCCAACAACAACCTTATACAAATCAAACGAACAATTTGGTTCAACCAAATGATGATAAGGTTACCTCGCTCGAAAAAAGTTTAGATGCATTTCTTAAGCAAACTACAGAATCCGCAGCAAGATTTGAAAGTTATGTTCAATCTTTAATGAATAACAATGCCTCACACGATCAAAGTATCAAATCTATTGAGGCACAAATTGCACAATTAACTGCTGCGTTGAGCGAGAGAGAAAAGGGAAAGCTTCCATCTTAACCATTGCCCAATCCCGGTCACGCACAAAATGCATATAACAATCACAATGTGAATGCGGTGACCACGTTGAGATCCGGAAGAGAGTTGCAAAATAATGTGGAAACTAGTGATGACATCCCCGCCGGTGGTTCTTCTTCCCCTTCTTCATTTTCTTCACTTCCTTCTTCACCTTTTTCTTTAGAGCCTATTCTCCACCCTTCACACAGCTCTACTTCTTCTGACTCAAACGGACCCATTTCTAACAACACGAACACATCCACACTGGGATCCGTTCCTATTCCACATTCTACTCCACAGACTTGTGACTCAATAAATTTTCAAAATGCACCATTTCCAAACAGGTTGAGTCCTAATAAACCAAATGCACAAGTGGAGAAGATTGTGGAGATCTTTAAGCAGGTTAGCATAAATATACCTCTCTTGGATGCTATCCAACAAGTCCCTTCATACGCGAAAATCTTAAAGGGCTTGTGCACCTCGAAGAGAAAGGCATCTCAAGTACCCAAGAAAGTGCTAGTGGCTAGTGCAGTGAGCAATGCTATTAACCACCATCAAACCTTACCCCAAAAACGAAAGGATCCCGGCTGTCCTACTATTTCAATCACAATTGGGGATAAGAATATTAATCGAGCACTTTTAGATCTTGGGTCAAGTGTTAACCTGATTCCTTACTCCGTGTACGAACAATTAGGGGTTGGAGAGTTGAAACCCACTCGTTGCACTCTCCAAATGGCTGATCGATCAATCACCTATCCAAGGGGTCAACTAGAGGATGTGTTGATCAAAGTCGGGGAATTCATATTCCCCGTTGATTTTATCGTCATGGATACACAACCTGTTGCTAACCCAAGAAACCAAATTCCGGTGATTCTCGGTCGACCATTTTTGGCCACTTCCAATGCCGTGATAAATTGTCGCAATGGCTCCATGACTCTATCCTTCGGGAAGAGGTCTAGTGAGTTCAATATTTATAAGATGGGAAGTCTGCCCCCCGTGCCTAAAGCTAGTACACGAGAAGTTTGCTCTATTCACGAAATCACGCAGGAGGACTGCGAGCTTGAAAGATTTCTATTTGATGAAAACAGTTTTGACGCCACTAGTGCGTCCCTCCTTGAGCCTACCACCGTTGACACAACCGATGTTGATTATGAATGTTTCACTTTTTTGGATGATGACGACTCACAGCCCGAATATGAGTCGTTTGAATTTTTGGATGAGTCAGTTGAGCCATCCGAATCGGTTGTTTGCAGTGATTTCGAACCTGTGTTAGAGTCCTTTAAGTTCGAGGTAGATTCCGCAATGGTTCTTGCGCCTCCGAAACTCGAACTAATGTCCTTACCGCCTCACCTTAAATATGCTCATATAGGTGAGAATGAGACTTTTCCCATGATCATATCAGCCTCTCTAGCCTTCGAGCAAGAGAACGCTATTTTAAAAGTCTCACAAGATAGGCGGCAAGTTTCCAGTTGGACCATGGCGGACATCGAGGAGATAAGTTCCCTCATAAGTGAATATCATAAACATGTGATGGATGATGCCATGTCAATAGAGGACCCACAGGAACATCTTGGGGGTATTGTGGTGAGTCAACTTCCTCCCTTAGAAGTTGAAATACCCCCCTTTCTTTTAATAAGGTACGAGAATGCCAACACTCCACTGATTGCTGATCATTCGCATTCTCGTTTCGATGCATCACCATCACCTGTATATTTCCCTCCACACCTCCCATACCACTACTTCTATCTTCCCAAATTCTTTGCGGACCACCACAACTTATTTTTCCACCAACCAATATCCTTTACTAATAAATTTTTCAATTGGTTGGTGTTGACTTTTGGCCGATGCAAAGTTTGGCAGTCATGTCTAACATAGTTTAAATGAAGTTTGGGGGAGGGCCTTTTTGTACATATTTTTGTTTTTCTTAAATAAAATATAAATTTTATAAATAAATAAACAGGGGAGTATCGGTATTTTGACCCTCTTGGTTTAGCATGACAGTGAGGACACTGTCAAGTTCAAGTTTGGGGGTATGCTCGGTACGTCTTCTTCCTTCGCATTCATTTGTACATATTTTTGCATTTGCATATTTATTTGAAAACCCATAAAAATTGAAAATTTTCAAAAATTATAAAAATATTTGTATTCAATTTTGGCTAGTTGACTTGAGTTTGACTAATAGGTTAACTGGTTAGGAACAACTAGATCTTAGACTTAGTGAATTAAAAACCCTAAAAATAACCTTCCTTAAAGTTTAACAGTAGAAAGTATATGCCTTGTAGTTTATTTAGAAATAGGAAAAATTTTGGGTTCACTTCTTGGGCTAAGTCAAAATGAGGGAAGAGTATTGATGTTCTTATTAGAGTATAAGTTTGAAAAATAGTTCCTAGCTTAAGTCTAGATTCTGAAAACGTATACCCTACAAATTGCACAATCACGCACCTTGAAACTTGGAATAGTAGAAGAGACCTTGAAAGGCTCTTGTCTAAAGTCCTTAGTATGAAAAAGTGTGAATAAAGAAAAAAAAAATGGACACTGGTTTTTGTGATTACTTAAGGCTGCAAAAATAGAAAAATATTTAGCGAGGGTGCTTCATCACCTAGTGCCTTAGACCAACTGGTTTGGGAGTCACTGCTAAAGCCTTGGGTGTTGCAAAGACTAGGAAGTATGCTTTAAAGTGCAAACGCGTTTTGTAATCGGTCGTTGGTACCTCAAGAAGTATTAACGGTCACATGAAGGATGTGTAAGCAAATTTCATTTAAATTCACTAACTAATTAGTACTTTGGACAACGGACAAGGGGTTGATTGCTTAATTTGAATTTCCAAGTGTAGGGGTGACTTATACACACACGTAGGGGTATGTGATTGGAATTTAGATAAGAGAGAGGAATGAAAGATAAAACTTGTATCTTTAATGGAGTTGATAGAAAATTCCTAAGTGGAGATAAAACCCTAGAAGGAAAACTTAAGAGATGCCGAAAGCTAAGTAAATCCACAGGATGTATATGATCTTAAGTTAAATGATAAGGAAGCGTGAAGAATATGGGTGGATAATTTACAAGTAGAAGATAATAGAATTCCTTATTAGAAGACCTAATTGGAGAACAAAAGTCAATGGGCCGAGTTGATAGGATTTTGTGGGTAGTATCCGCTGAAAACCCTCAGGAGACAACACTCCTCCTACTAGGGACACCTAGAGGTTTAACGGCTTGTTGCACGTGCTCAGTGCAATCGCGTTTCCCTGCGAAAGTGCGGTTAGGTTTTTTGTAGTGAATAAAATAATAAGTTTGCTCGAGGACGAGCAAAAGGTAAGTTTGGGGGTATTTGTTCAGACCATAATATTGCATTTATCATTCCCCTATTCTTATCCTTTTTTATAAATAAACAGGTACTCTTGACGCACGTTTGTTGCATATTACAGGTTACAGGTTTCGGGAGCAAATACAGTGAGAAAGACACAAAACAACAGAAAAAGGGACTCTTGACCAACAATTAGACGGATCTCAGTCAAGCCTGGTCGAAGAACAAGTGCAAGGTCCAAAAAGTCAAGTGAAACGGTTAAAAAGCCCAATACAAGTCTTCACTAAAAATCTGGAGAAAACCCAAAAGCCCAACAGAGAAAGTACATATAAAACTCCAGAGCCCAAGAACCATTGAAGAAACTCCAGAAGTCCAAGAGCCTAATTCCCTAGTTTGGCCGCGGAACCGCGGCCAAACCCTACCTGGCGCCGCGGTTCCGCGGCCATATAGTGCGCATGTCGGTGGATCTTTTCTGAGTCGGCGCGACTGTTCAGGTGTTGGGATTTTAAGTGGGCAAATCTGTAATTTTGCATGTGCGAGAGTCTGTAACCCTAGATTTCCTATTTTTCTATAAATTGTAGTTTTAGATCCGAAAATTGTATGCCTCTTTTCAATCAATAAAATTCAGAATTTCTGGGAGTAAATTTCAGATCTGTTCTTCTTGTTTGAAGGGAGCCGTCAACCTAGTAAGTCTTTTATTTCTTTTAATTATAATGCCTTCTCATCCCCTAATGAGCGAGTAGTCTCCTCGCTTGTTAGGGTTAGCCTTAGGGAAAGGGTTGAGAGATGAAATCTCTCGCCCCTTTCAATGCCACCTTCACCTAATGAATTAGAACTTCACGCATACGAGCACAACCGCTCCCTGCGGCATCCTACCCTTCGAGGTAACGATGAACCGTAGTATAAAGGGCCGGTTCCGCGCGTTTTCCGTGAGGGTTAGGATAATTATCAACAAAGGTAGGGTACAAATCTAGAGGAAGAAACATCTTCCCAAAAGATTTGTATCCACTTTATTGATAATTAACTTAACACCTAATAGATCTAAAAAAGGAAGGTATTGAAAGCGGTGAGGAAAAATATTAATTTCCAAAACTTTCCCTAATCCTAACCCTAGCAAGATTCTTAATTAGATTAATTAGATCCAGTCTTTAGATTTTTATAAACCAACCAAAACTACAAATAGAATCAACTTGTTAAAACACTCTAAAGAAATTTACCCGTCTCTGTGGATCGACCCGCACTCACCGGCTAGCTGCGAAGCGACGCCGTTTCTGATTGCGGTAACTCAAATTTTTGACATTAATCAGGTAGTCTACAAGCATATCCTTATACAGGTCCCTAGTCGTAGGATTATCGAGACAGGGCATCGATACTCCAGAGTAGACTAGTGTGTATGCTTCTCATCCCAGCTGGGGAGATGGTCTGTCCCACAGCCATCAGTACGTCGTACTGGAGATAGTATGCAGGTGCTCATTAGGTTATGAGTACACTGGACAGGACTCGTCGGGAACTTTTGGTTGGTACTATACCTATCGTCAGTTAGCCGTTCTCAGGTGATATGAGTACAGCTTAGTCCGTTGACTTGACACTGTCACTTCGCCTCGAGTGTGTTCCCACTGTTCTTAGATTACTACCCTACCACGACTCTATTGAGTCGTGCAAACAGGTAGTAGTTAGGTGCAGTCCCAAAGCACTTGGAAGCAGTGACGGTTAGACAGGATTCGTCCCTCCCGGTATTAAGGGTTGATATCGCGCTGTGTCTAGGAGATCCATTACATATAGTCCCTGGCCAGGGCAAGCGAGATTTACTGATAGTGTTTCCAGTAGTTTCTCAGGGTGTTCTGGGCTACACTCCGACATGACTTGTACCGCTATTAGGGGTCTGACGTTTACCACCCCCTTAGGCCTGACATGCGATACTCTTAGACGAACAGACCAGACTGTACGGAAATTGTCATATTCAGGCTCAGTAGGAGTTCGGATGGATTCACTTCATCGGTCTTCTTATCGACATCTACCTGGGGACCGTTACATACAGTTAGTACCGTTTGCGGCCCGTGGTTAAACCCACTGCCAGCGTAGTGTTGAGTCTTTAGAGTCCCACACAGAGGGTTGTTCACCTTTGGGCGAAACGAAGTAGAGGTCGTATGGTTTTACGACAGGGTTCGTTCACATACGCGCACTTGTGCACGTTTCGTGTTCGGGCAGTTGATACCAGTGGGCTTTGGTTTAAGCCAGATTCTAGTATTTGTTTTGGGATTGGTCTAGTCTCATTGTATTCGTGTTTCTATGGAACACGGATGCAGGTATGTATGTACAGTTGACAGAGGCGGATAGGGAGACACCTCATTAGGGTTTTGACCATTGACTTGATCAAAACCATAATGAGAAGGAGGAAATTAATTAATATTTTTAATTAGAGTTAATTGTGTCATGGCTAATGTTGGTTTGACCATTTGACCAAGTTGACCCATGTTGACTTAGATATTTTTGTGAGCATGCTTAGCATTAAATGTGATATGATAATGGTCAAATCAACACACCATCACAATTATCCTAATTAATATTATTATTATCATATTTTCCTTATATGAGAGTTTATCCTCTCATTTCTCACATAACCTTTCTCTCTCATGGTTTGCTCTCCCTCTTTCTCTCTCAAAAGGCTTAAGTGTTTCATGTGTTGAAAATCAAAGTTTTGAGACTAAACCACCAAAATACTTCTCTACTCATTCTAGGGTTCTTAGTGTAGCAAGCCAAGCACTCTAGTTACTTCATTGTTGAGGTAGGAGCTCAAGGTAGAGGCCTTCGGGTGGATCGTTCTTTGACCTAGAGAAGACAATGAGGAGGAGCCATCTACACCACTCCAAGAAGCTCGCAACAAGGAGGACCACAACAAGAAGAGAAGGAGTTCAAGAACTAGGTATAACCATCTAACCTAGTAGTTAAAACTCCGTATTAGTTTGTTAGTTTTCGTTTAGCAAAGATCCTTCATGGTTTGTCTATGATACCTTGTGATAACTATTTGATTTTTACCTTTTCCGCCTCCCCGTTAAGCACCGGGGTGGGTAACATAGACTTACAGTTACCGTTATTGCTATAGCTGTATTATCTATATATGTTACCTATAATAGCTACCGATACAAACAATATTGAATTGTTATCCTGATAATTGACATGACTTGTTGTCTTGCTAGACAAGATTTGCACATGATTGTCCCGGTATTGGCATTAGGTAGACATTCTATTGATACTTGACTTGAACATGAAATCTAGGGAAAATGTGAAATTAAGAATGTAACCGAAATGTAGCTCAAGAGCATATTATTGTTTCCGTGATTCCGAGAGTGTATGGAATAACTATTGTTTACTGTACCGTGGTCCCGTGGGGAATGAACGAGATATATTGTACCGTGGTCATGTGAGGAATAAACGGGATATAAACTGTTGAGTTACAATAAGAATTATATTAATTGGTTTCAAATATACGTAGGATAGTAAACCTAGAATTACAGACATTAGGATACACATGACATATCTATAAACTACTGTTATATCACCTATGATTGGTTTGTTTGTACTCATACTTCAATTTGCACATGACACCCTATATTGTACACTGCTCGGTTTATTATTATTATTATTATTATATTTATGACGCGCTGACGTCTGAGTTTTGCATGACCCAGATACTTGACTTTAGCACATGAGAATCGTGAGTATTTTGACAGGATCGCCGATCAGTGAGGATCATTCTACTGATATAGTTCTTATTTATGGTTTATGTATTCTCTTATTTTCTTGGATTTTTACTGCTTCTGCTATCGTTTCCTGTTATCGTTTGTGGTTATTGGACATGTTTAGAGATATATAGTTATAATACTGATTGACAGCCATAATGTGATTATGGGAGGATATTTTCTTATCATAGGTAGTATGGTTGGCTTTGTCACGTTCCGAATTGACGTATTTTGGAAAGCGGGGCGTGACAGTGTTTGATTAGAGTGCATAGCAAATTGAAAGAACGATAGGAGTATGATTATTAAAAGAGGTATGGCTGGTAGATCTGATTCTAACTCTATTGTCTTGTCATTGTTGATTAAAGACATCCTCACAAATGCACCATCCTTGTTAGGTGTAACGCCATTATATTTTTGGGTATATATTACACTAAAATACCCGTATTTATTCATCACAACACCTTAAAGGTTGTTTATTACATCAAAATACGTTAAATGCTATTTTGAGGGTATTTTAGTAAAATAAAATCTTTGAAAACCACAGTTTAAGGTATTTTTCGATAATAAAATAGCTTTTAAGGTATTTTAGTGAAAAATACAATAATTTTAAGGGTATTTATTGTATTTCAATTCACCCTATTTTTTCATCTTCAAAGTGCCATCGAGTAAACTTGCGCCCCTCAGTCAGTTTATTACTGCATAAGATCTTCTAATTAGAAAGGGCTTGGAGTAGTCCAATGGTGGGAAAAAATCTACTCTATAAGGGCTTGCACCATGCAAACCCCTCTAAAGACCTTTGATGGGCTTCCCTTGCACAAAAAGGAAGCGCATCCAAGAGCTATGCAAGGGCTCGTACGGTGCAAGCCCTTGCATAGTAGATTTTTTCCAATGGTGGGGTGTTGGAATTTGGGGAGGAGACCCGGGTTCAAACCGGATGGGTGGCTAATTTATTCCACCCACCCGGTAACAACTAGTTAACAATCACGTAAATTTCAGTTTCTAAGTCATATAGGGTAACAACTAACTTTATGGTTAGCACAAGAAAGCAATTGAGTACTAGCTACATAGACATAAACCATGCATGTCTCATTCAAATTAGAGGGGTGACTTTTCTTCTTACTTAATTCCAAAAAGTCACCACTACAATAATGGGTTGCTCTTACGGATTTAGCCGTTGGGGCAAATTACTGCCCCTACGGATATCTCCGTAGGGACATAAAACTCCACCGTAGGTCCAAAAATCGCAGGTGCAAGTTTTCGTCCTGAACATGCCCCTACGGAGTAATAATTGCCCCTACGTCTTACTCCATAGGGGCATTTATCCTTACGGATTACTCCGTAAGGACATAATCTTTATTTAATTTATTGGTTTATAAAATAAAATACTTGCCCCTACGAATTTATCCGTAGGGCCTGATAGATTCCCCTACGGATTTATTCGTAGGTCCAGATAAATGCCCTTACGAATTAATCCGTAGGGGCAAGTTTTACCCCTGTTACTAAGTCCATATGGACAAAATATCAGGTATCCTGATATTTTGTCCCTACGGCGAACTGTGTACGAGCAAACATTGCACCTACGGATTAATCCGTAGGTGCAACAGATGGCCCTACGGATTAATCCGTGGGTGCAACAGATGGCCCTACGGATTAATCCGTAGGGACAAAATATCAGGTTTTTTTAAAGAATGAGCTTCCTATTTTTTCCTCTCCCTGTGCACAATAATATATACATCATATAACCAAATACAAAAATATTCATAATCAACATCTCACGCATAATATATAAAAGAAATAAACAAACAGAATACGATATCAATCTAAATCATCGTGAACAAGAAAACAACCACTAATATCGTCCAAAATATATACAATATGTATCAGATAAGTAAATACGTCCTCAAAAATATATAAAAAGCCACCCTAGCTCGGTCCAGCTCCTCCACCTCTGATAATCGACGTAATCTGGCGCATCTGCTCTTCGGTGCAGCCCTGAGTCGTCAAAAACTCGACTAATGAAGGAGCGGACTGTGCGGGAGTCTCAGCGGGCTGTGGAGCTGCAGGAGTGGTCTGCGCAACCGCAGCTGAGGTAGTGGCTTGCGGAGCCACAGCCGAAGAAGATGCATGTGGAGCCGCAGCCGAAATAGCCTGCCGAATCAGTTTAATTTTGTGTGTAATAGACGAGTAAGAACGGTGTATTAGATTTTAGTTGAATACGTATCATTATCAGGTTATTGCAAAACCCAATCTAAGAATATTTAGGGACTTAGGGCTCGTTTGGGTATCTAGTTTGGAAAACCGTAGTTTATTTTAATTAGATAGTTTTATGTAAGTATGATTAATCAAAACTAAGTCTACAACCAAATAAGCTCAGGCTGCTAATATTGCATATGTTACTATCTATAATGTGATATAATATTTTACTATTAAGTAATATACGTACCAACATCTCCTTCAACTCCTCGACAGTGGTCTTCAAAGCGGCAACATCATGCTCCAGACGTCGCTCACGAGGAGCAGGGGAAATAACCGCCGGAGTGGAGACCAACCTCATATGGGCCTTGCTAGGACCCAGTCCCTGGCCTCTTTCCCAACCTCCATGATGCCCTCCGTGTGCGGCGACTAGGACTGGGTCAGTAGCATCAGATCAGTCTGTCCACTAAAATCGATCCCCGATGTCTCCGCCTGTTCCACCACCCGCTCCTACACCCACATTAACCATTAAAATATAAGTATATCATTTAAATTCGAACTTATCAAAACAAAAATTTCATTCAAATTAGAATAAATATTAACACTTACGCAATACTCCTGGGTAGCGGTGTTGGGGAATCAAAGCTCGCCCGTGGCAGGATCTATCGAGGTGCCGTGGACGGCAAGATACACGGTCAGCACGCTCGGTGTACCACCCTACGCCAGGGTCTGAGCTCTCTGCAATTTGCCAAAAATTTACATATATTATAAAATAACTCTTAATATTACATTATATCAAAATATATCTATTGTAATTGTAGGGTTACTAGGCACTGCCACAAGGGTCTACGAGGCATCAACCATGCCCGATTTAAAATTTAGCCGTGCCGAACAACCCTTAACAAGATCTTTATACTAGAGATTAGGCGAAAACAAGTATGTTAAACACTTTAACACTAAGTGAGAGGGATTACAACCTTTGTAGATCCTGTCCTTCACTTCTTAAGCTCCGTGTTGAGGTCCCTTCGCTGCGATCATCGTTCCGGACTCTCGAGAGGCTCCACGAAGAGAAAGATGCAAGCTTGCTTCCGATCTTCGATAACAAAGATGATCTACCTTGAAGTTTCATTAACACAAGCTCTCACTCACAAAATGAAGTGAACACCCTCATCTAAATGGCAAGGGTAGATGGGGATGATGAAGTAGGATTTTTGCTCTCATTTTTTTTCTTATTCTCACTCCTTTTCATCACAAAAATCAAAGCAAGAAAGCTTTGCTCCAAGGAAGAAGAAGAATAGTGATCAATCCTTTTGTGATGAATAATGAAAAGATAACAATGATTAATCATGCAACCATGGTCAAGGATGACACATGTAGAGATTTAATTAGGGCTAGCGTTTGGGTTGGGTTAAGAACGAGTCACACAAAAATATCAAGCATAATATCTCTTTCATGACAAAAGAAAAAACCTTCTAGAATGTTTATGAAAGAACTAACCCAATTCAAACCCTAACCTTGTTTAATCTCCACTAAACTTGTTGCATTAGTAATCATATCATGTTACAATATTATATATCACATATATAATATATTTTATAACAAAAGAAAATAATACAATTAACATATATCGCATATATATTAATGTATTACCCGAGTGAGAAAAAGAATCTTTTAGTGAGCTAATATTAGTTAATGTAATTTAATATATCATATATATTATTATACATTAAATTATCGAATCAACACTTGATCCGACAATCCGGCTATATCGCATATAACCGACTAATATCTCATTTACCGATTCATCGAATCAACACTTGATCCGATGACCCGGCTATATCTCATATCGCGAGAATCTAATACGGTATCGCATACACGCATCATTTTTGGTCCCGCACATATCACATATGTGCTCCTACTCCGTTTTGCCTGAGTCAAGAAACCTCTGTGTAGGACTCTAAAGAATCGTCAATACGCCGACAGTAGGTGATGATCATATCAAACACCCACAAGCTGCAAGCGGTCAGCTAAACGTAACAGCCACCTAGGTATTGAGCGCTCAGAAGATCAACAAGCAAGCCTGTACATTCTCCCGCGAATCCAATCAGTAACACTCCCGTACAGTCCGGTCTCGTCGTCTGATATGTCGCATATCTCGCCTAGGGGTGGTAAACGTCAGACCCCAGTAGCTTGATAAATCGTGTAGATATGAGGTCCATAACAGTTCGAGAAACTACTGATAACACTTACCAGTAAATCTCAGCAACCCTGGCCAGGGATTTCCAGTTATAGCCAATCGAACACAGCGCAACATCAACTCCCTATACCGGGAGAGACGAATCCCCTCCTATCGCTCATTGCCTCCATGTGATTCGGGACTGTACCTAAAAGCCACCTTTTTGCATGCCCTCTTGGACGTGGTATGATGGAAATCAAAGCACAGTAGGAATCACACAAGACTCTATGACGATCTCGGGTCTACAGACTAACCTGTACCAGTGTCACCAGAGAACTGCCATCTGACGTGAGGTATAATACCATCTGTGAGTTCTCGGCGAGTCCGTCCAGTGTACCCAGTCTCCACTGAGCACCCATACACCATCCTTGATGTCAAACACCGATGGACATGGGATCATCCATCGCCCATCATATGGGTCAAGATGCGTATACGCTAGTCTACTCTGGTGTATCGATGCCCTGTCTCGATACACCCTCGACTAGGAACAGTTATAGGATGTACTCGTCGACTACCGTGGCCCCACTAGTATGATCTCATCATAGTCCCAGTAGTCGAGTAAACATCCTAAGGGCTTTATCAACATGTATATATAGAGACAATCAGAGTACATGTTAAGATAAAGAGCAACCAGATAGCGTACTATCATGTCGAGCAAGAAAGTCCTCCCTATATATGTCCAAGCATCCACTACAATATACATCGTATGTACAGTAATGGCCTTTAGGGCATACATATAACTAACAATCTCCTACTTGCACTAGGGCCATCTGTTGTGGTATCGCATACCTAATAATTAGTTTTGGTTGAAGTATCTCATACTCAACCATCCCATAAAAGTCTCTACTGGGAAAAAAAGGCCTTTGTGAGTGGATCCACGCTGTTGTCCTCTGTGTCTACTCTCCTTACCTCGATCTCCCTAGAGATCAACCATCTCCATGATCAGGTGATACTGCCTAAGAATTATATCTGGATTTCTGATGGGACGGAGGTTCCTTAGCATAAGCCACAACTCCATTGTCACACATGTTAGTGTTTATGCCCTCGAAGGCCATTACTGTATCATACTAGTTTGTATATTACTTAATGGAAGCTTGGGATATTCACATGTATATAACAGTCTTGCTAAACATGGTAGTATGCTACTTGGTTTTTCTATCTTAATATGTGAGTATACGTATTGATAGAGCTCTTAGGATCTTGCTTGACTACCAGCGTTGTGATGGCAGTCACACTAGTGGGGGCTGGGTAGTCTACAAGCACATCCTTATTCAGGTCCCTAGTCGTTGGATTATCGAGACAGGGCATCGATACTCCGGAGTAGACTAGTGTGTACGCTTCTCATCCCAGTTGGGGAGATGGTCTGTCCCACAGCCGTCAGTACGTCGTACTGGAGATAGTATGCAGGTGCTCGTTAGGTTACGGGTACACCGGACAGGACTCACAGGGAACTGTTGGTTGGTTTTATACCAGTCGTCAGTGAGCAGTTCCCAGGTGACATGAGTACAGCATAGTCCGCAGACTTGACACTGCTACTTCGCCTCGAGTGTGTCCCACTGTTCTTAGATTGCTACCCTACCACGGCTCAAAGGAGTCGTGCAAACAGGTAGCAGTTGGGTGCAGTCCTGAGCACTTGGAGGCAGTGGCGGTTAGACAGGATTCGTCTCTCCCGGTATTGGGGGTTGATATCGCGCTGTGTCAGAGAGCCATTACGCAAAGTCCCTGGCCAGGGCAAGTGAGATTTGCTGGTAGGTTCCAGTAGTTTCTCAGGGTGTAATGGGCTTCGCTCCGACACGACTTATACCGCTATTAGGGGACCGACGCTTGCCGTCCCCTAGGCCCGATATGCGATAGTCTTAGACGAACGGACCGGACTGTATGGAGATTGTCACATCAGACTCAGTAGGAGTTCGGATGGGTTTCCTCATCGGCCTTCTTATCGACATCTATCTGGGGACCGTTACGTACAGCTAGTGCCGCTTGCGGTATGTGGTTAAACCCACTGCCAGCGTAGTAGTCGAGTCTCTAGAGTCCCACACAGAGAGTTTCCCTACTCCAGGCGAAACGATATATAGGTCGTATGGTTTTACGACAAGGGTTCGGACGCATACGTGTGTTTACGCACGTACGACTTTCGGACAGATTTTACTAGTCGGCTTTGGTTTAAGCCAGTTACTAGTATCCGGTTATTGGATTTATACAGTCTAAAGTTTTTCCGCGTTTTCGCGGATAGGAGGGGCGTTCTCGTAATTGCGCGAGAAGCTTCTAGAAGATGGTGACTAAGGAGGTTAAGATGGCATATACATTGAATGAGATTAGTGAGTCATATGAGTGATTCATCCATGTCATTAATGCATCATAAATTCTTAATGACTCATGGTAATGAATCACCATTAGATATTTATGAAGCATGATTACTCATCATTTGTTTTTCTTTTATTGATAAATCTTAATGCTTCATATATATTATGATAACTCATTTTCTCATATCAATTATTCTTCTCACCTTCTCTCTCCTCAAGCTTCCTCTCTTCAAACCCTAATCCTCCCCTCTCATATGTTGAGTACATGGATTAGTTAGACTACTTAATCCATAACCCTTACTCTATATCATCTAGGTACTTTGATTAGCACTTAAAGAAACCTAGTTGCCTCAGGTTTAGAGGCAAAGCTTGGAGTAAAGCTCTCGTGGTGGATCGTCTACTACTTGGAGAAGGTCGAGGAGGAGGTGGAGTTCGTAAAGACGAAGGACACGGTTCTACAGGTATAATCACTTCACATAGTAGTTTAGAACTCCTATGTTAGTTGTTAGTTATCGTTTAGCTTCGATTCATGCGGTTAGTCGATGTTTAAGCAAACAACAAGATCGTTTTTCATATTTCCGCCTCCCCGCTAGTCGTGGGGTGTTGTACATCGACTTACAACACAATGGTAGGAACGAAGTTCATCTCATGAACTTATATATCCAAACTGCCTCTTTGGTAGCATCCTTGGTAATAATGTATCTTGCCTTTAATCGTCTAGTAAGTCACAGTATCTAGCTTGGAACTCTTCCAACATACCGTCCCTCTACTGAGGGTAAAGACAATGCCTGCGACTGACATTCAGTCGTCCTTATCACCCTGGAACCTTTTCCAGTTATTCTCCCCAGGATCGATTGATACCATCTCACTACAACTAGTGAGACTTCTAACATCCATTTAGATCTATCTCATAGATATAAAACCTAGGATTTAGGAGGTATCACCTTGCTCCTATATGGAGAATCCTTGTGATAAGCGGAGATTGACCGAGTGTAGCATAGGAAACTCCTTTCCTATCAAGAGTATGCCATCCACGTACTCTACGAGGATCACCACCATACTCTCTACTACCGTTTTGTATATACAAGGTTCATCTACCATTTTGATGAAGTCAAACTCTTTGACTACTACATCAAAACAGACGTTCCAACTCCGCGATACCTGATTTATCACATAAAACATCTTGCTCACGTTTCCGCTGCTCCCACTGTCTACGAAGCCCTCTGGCTGTGTACTTATAGACGCTCTCTTCCAAATCATCATTTAGAAAAGCAGTCATGACACCCAACCGCCAGATATCGTAGTCATGGTATGTAGCTATGGCAAGTAGGATCTGGATGGACTTAAGCATAGTTTTGAAAGTCTCAACTTTTCCATATACACCAAGTAATCTTCTCAAGATATACTTGCTCTTGATGGGGATTTAACCCTTCAGATAAAGCAACCAAAGTCCATACTTTGTTGGTGTATAAGGATTCCATCTCAGATCGCTAAGCATCCAGCCATTCTTACAGAGTCCCGCTCTTGATGGCCTGCTCGAAACAAGTTGGGTCATCATCTCATGATGCAATCCTCGCTCCCACTGTCATAGAAAAACCGAAGTATCTCTCAGGTGGGTGAGGAACCCTACTAGATTGGCGGAGAGGCTGAGGTTCATTGGAAACTATTGAATCCTTTGGTTCTACCAAATCATTTGCTGTAGTTTGTATAGCTGAAACTCCTTCCAGTTCTACCACATGACCACTAATTTCTTCACAAGAAATTCCCTTTCACAAAGGTGGCATGTTGAGAAACAAAACATCTTTTGTTCCTCGGTTAGGTAGAAGATATTTCCTTGCGAATGCTTGGGATATCCAACAAACTTCTACTGAACTGACTTTGCCTCGAGCTTGTCCGGATTATGCTTTTAGACATAGGCTGGACAACCCCAAATCTTAACATACTTAAGATATGGGCTCTTCCCATTCCATATCACATATGAAGTGGTAGGCAACTGATTTGATTGGAACCCTATTCAATAGGTATGCAGCTTCACAAGTGCACAACTCCCAAAAGGAAATAGAAAACTCAGTAGTACTCATCATAGAGCACACCATATCACATAGGGTGCTATTGCTCCGCCCCGATATACCATCGTGCTATGGTGTATACGGAGGAGTAATGCTGAGAGAGAATCTTATTCTCCTTTAGAATAGTCCAGGAATTTCGTGCTCTAGTATTCTCCTCCTTGATCTCATCAAAGGACATAATACTTATACCCAGTTTTTGGTTCTCTACTTCTAACTTATATTCATTGAATTTCTCAAAAGTTCCAGACTTGTGTTTCAACAGGAACATATTTCTGGATCTTGAGAGATAATCAGTGAATGTAATGAAGTAGAAAGAACCGGTCTTGGCATGTGTAGACAGGGGACCTTACATACATCATCATGTATCAATCCCAAAAGTTCACTAACTCTTTCTCTGTTTCCAATAAACAGAGCTATGGTCATCTTATCTTTGTGACATGACCGGCAAGTTTCACAAGATGTAAATTCAAACAAATTTAAATATGCATCTTTATGTAACTTCAGCTAGTCGGGTCACATTGATATGATCTAGTCTACAATGCCTCAAGAAGGATTCGTTCATTTTTGAACTCTTCCTCTTGTGTGTGTTCTGTATACTAAGAACTGTAGTTTGATTTAGAACGTCAATGCTTTTAGATAACGTGCCTGAACCGATCAACTCTTGATATAGGAAATGTTCAAAACATTATCCAACAATACAAAATTATATCCTTTCTTTACTAATAAAGAGACTGATATGATGTTGTATATCAGGTTCGGTATCTAATAACATTCATTCAGAATCAATGTATTCTGATAATACAGGGTGATAGTGACCAACAGACTTGGCTGCAACACTTGCACCGTTTCTATCTCATGAAACTTATCACCCGTTCTCAGTTCTCTACCTATCTGTAGCCCATGTAACAAATTACATATGTGGGATCCTAATCCGGTATCAAATACCCAGGACGTAAAGGATACTGAGAAACAGTTCTCTGTAATGAACACACCCGAAGAAGATGCATCAACATGCACTTTCTTCGTTTGGGCGGCACGGGAATTCTGGTAATCCGTATTTCCTACTCTGCCTTATAACATTTATAAGTTGGAGCGGGATCAACGTTCCCTAGCGCAGTATAACAAGCGGGTTCAGTCAATACATCCGTATTATTATCTTGATTAAGGCGTGACATAGTCGTAACCAGGAGAGAGAGAGAGAAGAAAACACTCAGCGTATGCTCTTGCAAGATTAGATTGGTTATCTAATATATCTAATCAGCATGTCTCCCACTGTTTTAGTCAAATCTTCCTTCAAACCCTAAAAGGTAAGACTAGTCGGGATTAATTACACCCTACAAGTTCGCCAATCTTTCAGCCAGGCCAGTGTCGGTAGTTTGAGGGAGGTTCCCCGTGCTTTCGCACGGACCTAATTAAAATAAATCTCGTTTTCCCAGGGGCGTAACCCCGTTAACACCTTTCTAGACAACTACTTGATCGGCTAATTGTAATGTGTAAAAACTCTCCCAGGAGTAACTTTTACTCGCAGCGGGTATCGGGATCCAACTATCTCATAGAAGGTATGCAATCTCATTGCAAATTTCAACACTTGAAATTCCCAATAATATTTTACCCCTAACCTCCTATGACCTTGACAAAGGCCAACAAACCATAGGATGCTAGTCAAGTTCAACCCGTCATTTCCTGATTGAATTAAACCCACCCGCACGACCCTTAACAAAGGCCAACAAGGTCGCACGACTACCCTAACTCAATCGCATCATATGCTTATACAGATAAGCAGTAATCAGCTACCGCACACTACGCCTTGACAAAGGCCAACAAACGCAGCACGAATACTAACTATTACTTATCTGAAATGACGGAGGGCTACGACAAGTTTTTAAGAAAACCCTTTCCGTAATGAACTTGATATCGTTGTAGAATCGAGTGATTTTAAATGGAGTGTTTTTTAGGCTTTTCTAATATTGCTAAAGAGGTCACTCTCGGTGAAGAGATCTCGGCTCTTTCCTCATCGAATAAGGTGCAGGATATTTCACAAATACCACTATGCAAAGCAAGAACTATAGAAGTAATCAAAATACAGACTGAGTTTGTAGCATCTGCTGGTTTCGCTAAAGAGGTCACTCCCGGTGAAGGGATCTCGGCTCTTTCCTTATCGAATAAGGTACTGGATGTTCTACAAGGAACACCGCTATGCAAAACAAGAACTAGAGCTACCAGTTTTTAAACAAGTTTCTACAACATCTTTAGGTTTCTTTTAGTTTCATTAATCTCATTAATGAAGTCCCATTTTATTATGCTTCACAAGTATCACATTTGAAACGAAATCTGCAATATAGCATATATCTCATATATATAATATAAACATTCGTCTCTGGCGGTAATATGATCTCATCACAGAATATTACAGCAGAAGAACATATATGAAATATTGGATATACTAGGACGTCCGTGTTTTAATACGAGCCTGTATAAAACACGGATTCTACGGTCGCGATGAAAATCCAAACCCACATCCCTAGACCCCTACGAGAGCGGCAAGCAACTCTGCCAATTCTAGGGTTAGGAGACCCGGTCTCGACTCCTCGAGATGGTCTCCCACTGGACCCTAGAACCCGGTTACTTATGCTCCCCGCCTTGGGTCTACCTAATGCGGAAAAGTAAATAATATACAATGGTGACATCATCGTCAGCCCGAAAGTGCCCCAATAAAAGAATATTACATACAAATGAATTTTACATGAATGAAAAAGAAAAACTCTCATCTCACATAAAACCCCCGGCTATTCAGAACGCGACGATCCAATATAACATATCACAGCAACACATAATATCTCATATCATCAACGCAAGTAAATATGCGTATCCCAATTGTCGTTGATGTATAGCAATGAAGCCGGCGATACACCACATACTACGTTTACGGTCACAGAAAAGAAAGTGTAAAACTACAACAATTGGAATCCGCAACCTCCTTAGACATCGCATGCATAACCAAATGAATTCCTTAGACATCGCATGCCTAATAATTATAAACCCCGCATTTTAGTCTCATTATCGAAAACTCTTTTCAATATCAAGTCGGGCAATTCAACAAGATTCCCGACATCCTGATCGAATGCTCGTCGCAAACTTTAGCAGACGGCCGCACCCCAGGATGCCGTCGACGAAGTGCATTAAGGCGGAACACCGCTGCCGCGAGCACCCGAACGGATGCTTTTGGCGACGAGGTTCTCCTACAGTCACTTGGTCGGGGCTATGGGGTGTAGCTGTCTATTAAGTTTACCCGGTGAGTATCCGCGTACGCTACGTGATTGCGACGGACTTTTGATCACATCAAAATTCCATGGCAACCGATCATCTGAGACTAAACTGCTATATTTATAATATTCAAATTAGTTATCTCATAACTACTTGTGGATTTCAAATATTATATCACAATTCAGATAAATAGACAATGTTAAACTTTCCGATCGAATAATCAAACATCCAAGTTTTCCTAAATAGTTCTCAACACTTGAAATTAGTTTAAAAAACATCCATCACATGCCACAATACCAATGGTCCAGCCGTAGAAGGGTCAAGCCAATGCCTCACATGTGGCGCGCCGTACTGCCACAAACCCTAAGCTTTAGAGGCAGTTCAAGACGGTCACATAATCGAGTTAAGCTTTGTTGTCTTCTAGTGGGTCCACCGCGTTACTTGCACGATTTAGAACGTTCTTAAACTACAGAAAAATCTAATGCTTGGAAATTTTCCGGCAGGGGAAAAAGTGAGTTATTGATATCCTTTCGAACTTTTTAACACGTTCTAAAAATTACCCGGACAAACTAAACGAAGTTAAATTATCCGATCGAATCAATGAGTCCCCAATACAACCCAGAAAACTCAACACTTGAGTAAAAATTAAAAATTCCCAGAAGAATCAGGAAACACCTACGGAGGTTACTGTGCAAAACACAAACCAATATACTACTGTTTGGCCGCGGAACCGCCGCGCAAGCCATGGTACGGCCGCGGTTCCGCGGCTCTTTAATGGAATTGGAGGCACGTGTTTCACAGTAACTCTTGTATTTCCCTGCTGATTTTTTTGAGTATTTTTAATCCAGAAAAAATCACAGTTTTAGAAAATTTCCAGAGAGGGGTCCGTGTCGGGGTTTCGGGGTTCGATCGGAGTTTAAACTTCGCCTAGACTTCGCCTAAAACTCTAGCTTGGCTCTGGTACCACTGTAGGGTTACTAGACACTGCCACAAGGGTCTACGAGGCATCAACCATACCCGATTTAAAATTTAGCCGTAACGAACAACCCTTAACAAGATCTTTATACTAGAGATTAGGCGAAAACAAGCATGTTAAACACTTTAACACTAAGTGAGAGGGATTACAACCTTTGTAGATCCTGTCCTTCACTTCTTAAGCTCCGTGTTGAGGTCCCTTCGCTGCGATCATCGTGTTCCTGATATTTTGTCCCTACGGCGAACTGTGTAGGAGCAAACATTGCACCTACGGATTAATCCGTAGGTGCAACAAATGGCCCTACGGATTAATCCGTGGGACAAAATATCAGGGGTTTTTTAAAGAATGAGCTTCCTGTTTTTTCCTCTCCCTGTGCACAATAATATATAGATCATATAACCAAATACAAAAATATTCATAATCAACATCTCACGCATAATATATAAAAGAAATAAACAAACAGAATACGATATCAATCTAAATCATCGTGAACAAGCAAACAACCACTAATATCGTCCAAAATATATACAATATGTATCAGATAAGTAAATACGTCCTCAAAAATATATAAAAAGCTACCCTAGCTCGGTCCAGCTCCTCCACCTCTGATAATCACCGTAATCTGGCGCATCTGCTCTTCGGTGCAGCCCTGAGTCGTCAAAAACTCGACTAATGAAGGAGCGGACTGTGCGGGAGTCTCAGCGGGCTGTGGAGCTGCAGGAGTGGTCTGCGCAACCGCAGCTGAGGTAGTGGCTTGCGGAGCCACAGCCGAAGGAGATGCATGTGGAGCCGCAGCCGAATTAGCCTGCCGAATCTGTTAAATTTTGTGTGTAATAAACGAGTAAGAACGGTGTATTAGATTTTAGTCGAATTCGTATCATTATCAGGTTATTGCGAAACCCCAATCTAAGAATATTAAGGGACTTAGGGCTCGTTTGGGTATCTAGTTTGGAAAACTGTAGTTTATTTTAATTAGATAGTTTTATATAAGTATGATTAATCAAAACTAAGTCTACAACCAAATAAGCTCAGGCTGCTAATATTGCATATGTTACTATCTATAATGTGATATAATATTTTACTATTAAGTAATATACGTACCAACATCTCCTTCAACTCCTCGACAGTGGTCTTCAAGGCGGCAACATCATGCTCCAGACGTCGCTCACGGGGAGCAGGGGAAATAACCGCCGGAGTGGAGACCAACCTCATATGGGCCTTGCTAGGACCCAGTCCCTGGCCTCTTTCCCAACCTCCATGGTGCCCTCCGTGTGCGGCGTCTAGGACTGGGTCAGTAGCATCAGATCAGTCTGTCCACTAAAATCGATCCCCGATGTCTCCGCCTGTTCCACCACCCACTCCTACACCCACATTAACCATTAAAATATAAGTATATCATTTAAATTCGAACTTATCAAAACAAAAATTTCATTCAAATTAGAATAAATATTGACACTTACGCAATACTCCTGGGTAGCGGTGTTGGGGAATCGAAGCTCGCCCGTGGAAAGATCTATCGAGGTGCCGTGAACGGCAAGATACACGGTCAGCACGCTCGGTGTACCACCCTACGCCAGGGTCTGAGCTCTCTGCAATTTGCCAAAAATTTACATATATTATAAAATAACTCTTAATATTACATTATATCAAAATATATCTATTGTAATTGTAGGGTTACTAGGCACTGCCACAAGGGTCTACGAGGCATCAACCATGCCCGATTTAAAATTTAGCCGTGCCGAACAACCCTTAACAAGATCTTTATACTAGAGATTAGGCGAAAACAAGCATGTTAAACACTTTAACACTAAGTGAGAGAGATTACAACATTTGTAGATCCTATCCTTCACTTCTTAAGCTCCGTGTTGAGGTCCCTTCGCTGCGATCATCGTGTTCCGGACTCTCGAGAGGCTCCACGAAGAGAAAGATGCAAGCTTGCTTCCGATCTTCGATAACAAAGATGATCTACCTTGAAGTTTCATTAACACAAGCTCTCACTCACAAAATGAAGTGAACACCCTCATCTAAATGGCAAGGGTAGATGAGGATGATGAAGTAGGATTTTTGCTCTCATTTTTTTTCTTATTCTTACTCACTTTCATCACAAAAATCAAAGCAAGAAAGCTTTGCTCCAAGGAAGAAGAAGAATAGTGATCAATCCTTTTGTGATGAATAATGAAAAGATAACAATGATTAATCATGCAACCATGGTCAAGGATGACACATATAGAGATTTAACTAGGGCTAGCGTTTGGGTTGGGTTAAGAATGAGTCACACAAAAATATCAAGCTTAATATCTCTTTCATGACAAAAGAAAAAACATTCTAGAATGTTTATGAAAGAACTAACCCAATTCAAACCCTAACCTTGTTTAATCTCCACTAAACTTGTTGCATTAGTAATCATATCATGTTACAATATTATATATCACATATATAATATATTTTGTAACAAAAGAAAATAATACAATTAACATATATCGCATATATATTAATGTATTACCCGAGTGAGAAAAAGAATCTTTTAGTGAGCTAATATTGGTTAATGTAATTTAATATATCATATATATTATTATACATTAAATTATCGAATCAACACTTGATCCGACAATCCGGCTATATCGCATATAACCGACTAATATCTCATTTACCGATTCATCGAATCAACACTTGATCCGATGACCCGGCTATATCTCATATCGGGAGAATCTAATACGGTATCGCATACACGCATCATTCTCGGTCCCGCACATATCATATATGTGCTCCTACTCCGTTTTGCCTGAGTCAAGAAACCTCTGTGTAAGACTCTAAAGAATCGTCAATACGCCGGCAGTAGGTGATGATCATATCAAACACCGAAAAGCTGCAAGCGGTCAGCTAAACATAACATCCACCCAGGTATTGAGCGCTCAGAAGATCAACAAGCAAGCATGTACATTCTCCCGCGAATCCAATCAGTAACACTCCCGTACATTCCGGTCTCGTCGTCTGATATGTCGCATATCTCGCCTAGGGGTGGTAAACGTCAGACCCCAGTAGCTTGATAAGTCGTGTCGATATGAGGTCCATAACAGTTCGAGAAACTACAGATAACACTTACCAGTAAATTTCAGCAACCCTGGCCAGGGATTTCCTGTTATAGCCAATCGAACACAGCGCAACATCAACTCCCTATACCGGGAGAGACGAATCCCTTCCTATCGCTCATTGCCTCCATGTGATTCGGGACTGTACCCAAAAGCCACCTTTTTGCACACCCTCTTGGACGTGGTATGATGGAAATCAAAGCACAGTGGGAATCACACAAGACTCTATGACGATCTCGGGTCTACAGACTAACCTGTACCAGTGTCACCAGAGAACTGCCATCTGACGTGAGGTATAATACCATCTGGGAGTTCTCGGCGAGTCCGTCCAGTGTACCCAGTCTCCACTGAGCGCCCGTACACCATCCTTGATGTCAAACACCGATGGATATGGGATCATCCATCGCCCATCATATGGGTCAAGATGCGTATACGCTAGTCTACTCTGGTGTATCGATGCCCTGTCTCAATACACCCTCGACTAGGAACAATTATAGGATATACTCGTCGACTACCATGGCCCCACTAGTATGATCTCATCATAGTCCCAGTAGTCGAGTAAACATCCTAAGGTCTTTATCAACACGTATATATAAAGACAATCAGAGTACATGTTAAGATAAAGAGCAACCAGATAGCGTACTGTCATGTCGAGCAAGAAAGTCCTCCCTATATATGTCCAAGCATCCACTACAATATATATCGTATGTACAGTAATGGCCTCTAAGGCATACATATAACTAACAGTAATTTACCGATACCTCCATGGCACGAGTAATGTTCCTCGAGCCACCTGTATAAGTGGGGCGACCCCTCTTCACCGACTTCCTATTCTTCTTATTTTGATCGGTCTATTTTTGCACAACACATTCAGATTTAGTTTTCTAATTAAGCGTCACAAAAAAATAAATTATATACTGAATAATGAATTACATTTAAATTACAAACCTTTTTGCGCTGAGAGTCGTAATATTGGCACAAGATAGGCCATGTATTTACGTCGATTCTCGCAAAGGCCAGAGTATGTAGGATAGCCGCTCTCTCTGCCTCGGGGGTCATCAGCCATACCAAATAGCAGTCGATCTTCAGGTCGTTCCTATTGTATCGGACCTTTGATTGCATGTTCTTCATCACGCCCCGATACAGAACGTGAAGATCGAGCACTCTCTCAGGGTGATCAGGGTCGGGTACAGGCTGAAAGTCGTAATCCAACTGCAAGTACAAAAAAAAAATATTTAAATTACAAGTGTTAAATAATAATAAATATATTGGATAAGTCAATGAAAATATATATTAATACCCGAGCCTGATCCCAGAAGAGGGCAAATGAGCGCCGGTGCTGATCGCCCCACTCAACATGAAGTGGATACTTCTTTTGGATGCATATCTCATTCTCCATATACCGGCCGAATCTCTCGGCATAATTGTCAGTATAGCGATAATCGGGGATAAAGAAGAGGGGGAATGATGCCTCCCCCTAGCTTTATTAGGCCTCAGCTTATGGGACTGATTCGGCCCTCGAGTCTCCCTCTCGGGATGGGGCTGTCTTGCATATACAAGAAATATCAAAACAAGCAATATTAAGACAAAATGGTATTAAGAAATCAAGAATTAAAGAAAATTAAAGTGCGATATATACCTCCGGCGACAGCAGCACGAGCCTGATCCCGGGCAGCAGTACAAGCGGGACGATAGTTCCTTTGGTGAGGAATAGCCGGTGACCCGGACGTGGACGCATCCGCTCTAACTAGAAAATAAATATTGACAATAAAATTACATGAAGTTCATATTTATTCTTAGAGGATATGTAAAATGAATAAATATTTTATATTTATTTATACTAACCTGCAGACTGAGCGGAGGGTACGGAAGTGGCGGGAGTGGCCTCTGCGCCAGATGTGGATGCACCACCTATAATTAGACAATTAAAAATAGATTATATAATTAATTGCAAAAAGAATGTGTATATCAATAACATAACATTCTAAATCAATATGCATGCAATATAGGATATATAAGCATACCCGCAGGTGCGGTGGTGGTCTCTGCCCGAGATGTAGAGGCACCACCTACAGCTAGACAATCAAAAAACGATTATCTAAGTAAGAGAAAAAAGAATGTGTGTGTATTTATGATATAATTGTAGGGTGTTTTTCGTCACCCCACGCGCTTGTCAGGCGCATTACAGATTCCCCCTGTCTAGGGTAGACTGGGGTTTATTGATTGTGGGGATCCGAATCTCCGGCAGCCGCGGACTAAGCTGCCGTTAATTACCCCTCGCCTTTGGGTGAGAGAACTTCCGATTGACGGGTCAAACAGGTCATGCAAACTCAATGTACAGTGTTGTATCTTGAAGGGTTTTGGATACATCGGGGGCCCCGCAGAGTTTTTACGGGGGTCGTGTTTTGAGTGTAGAGTGTGTGTAAAATGAGGGGAAAATGGCGTCCAAAGGACGCGTGGGTGCCAGCACCTCACGTGCCTAGCACGCTGGCGCTAGCGCTTGTGCGCTTAGGTTAGCGCTAGGTGCTTGGGCGCTGGCGCCAGAGCTTTGGACACTGGCGCTAGCGCCCTCACGTGCCCGGCATGTGGGCGCTCGGGTGCTGGCGCTAGCGCTTTGGACGCCAGCGCCTTACGTGCCCGGCACGTGCCTGGCACGTGGGCGCTCGGGCGCTGGCGCTGGCGCGAGCGTCCCACATGCCTGGCACGTGGGCGCTTGGACGCTTGGGCGCTCGCGCCTCACGTGCCCGGCACGTGGGCGCTGGCACTAGCGCTTGGGGCGCTAGCGCCTCACGTGCCCGGCACGTAAGCGCTTGGGCGCTGGGCGCTAGTGATAGGAGTTAAACTCCAGAAGAGGATTTTGAGTGGAGTTAAACTCCACTCAGATCTGGATTAGGAGTTAAACTCCTTTGAGGATTTGGGTCTTGGAGTTGAACTCCCTAAAAATCTTCAGAGGTTCTTCTCTCTTAAGCCTTGGATCCTTCCCAAATGGGATCTTTGGAGATGGGTCTCCTTCCTCCTCTTCTGTTGGCCGGCTCTTGGAGAACAATAGGGGTGGGATTTTAAAAATCTCTCCTTTTTAAGATCTGATGGAAGATCCAAGCTCCCCTTTGTGGGTTTTATAGTGGAAAACTATTTAGTTTTGGAAAAGAAAAAGTAAAACTCTTGATTTAATTCAAAAAAAGAAGAAGGTTTAGAACCTTGAAGAAGGAGAAGGAGACACAAAAACCCTAGAGTTTTTAGAGAATGAAAAAGTTCTGCTTTATTCATTATCATGTTGCCTTATATAGGCTTACACATTTACATATAGCCTCTTGGGCTTTACAAAATGGCATTTTGCCAATCTCATGCCTCATGTGCTCATTTCTTTTGCACATAAGCCATGGGCTTTACAAAAATTTGACTTTATGCCCATTTTGCTTGCATTCATGCATAAAAAATTAAATCAAAATTATTTATTATATGATTCTTATTTTGGCATGGGGGGTCGGCCGCTTCATGTTCGAGCTCGACTTGGGCATGGGCCTATTTAATCTGGGCTTGGGCCTACCTAGCTTGGGGTTGACCTTGACTTTGACTTGGTCAACCGGGGTACAATTTTCGACTCCAACAAAGTGCCCCCCATTAATAAATGCACACCACATATGTGGGTCATGTGCATGAAATTGATGGATCTTCGTTCATGTGGAGGCGATTTGATTTGGTTCCCGCTTTTTGGGAAGCTGGTACCGCCCTTTTTACGACATGGACGGTCGATGCTTGACGTGTCTCCGAGATGGAGTGTCGGTTGACTTGATTCCAAAGCGGAGCATAATTCCGATGAGGAGGTCGTTGCTGCCCTTTTAGCGACGTGGACGGTCGATGTTGCCCTTTTAGCGACTTGGACGGTCGATGCTGCCCTTTTAGCGACATAGACGGTCGATGCTGCCCTTTTTACGACTTGGACGGTCGGTGCTGCCCTTTTAGCAACGTGGACGGTCGATGCGCCCTTTTTGCGACTTGGACAGTCGGTGCTGCCCTTTTTGCGACTTGGACGGTCGATGCTGCCCTTTTAGCGACGTGGACGGTCGATGCTTCCCTTTTAGCGATGTGGACGGTCGGTGCTTGACGCGTCTCCGAGACGGAGTGTCCGTGGTAGACGTTTCCCTGGCCCGGAGTGATTAGATTCCCGCTTTGTGGGAAGCCTGTACTGCCCTTTTTACGACATGGACGGTCAATGCTGCCTATTTTTGCGACGTGGACGGTCTGTTCTGCCCTTTTTGCGACTTGGACGGTCGGTGCTGCCCTTTTTGCGACTTGGACGGTCAATGCTGCCTTTTTAGCGACATGGACGGTCGGTGCTGCCCTTTTAGCGACGTGGACAGTCGGTGCTGCCCTTTTAGCGACGTGGACAGTCGGTGCTTCCCTTTTAGCAACGTGGACGGTCGATACTGCCCTTTTAGCGACGTGGACGGTCGGCGCTTGACGCGTCTCCGAGACGGGGTATCCGTAGTAGACGTTTCCCTGGCCCGGAGTGATTTGGTT
Organism: Agapanthus africanus; assembly: GCA_030015575.1. Taxonomy (NCBI): domain Eukaryota; kingdom Viridiplantae; phylum Streptophyta; class Magnoliopsida; order Asparagales; family Amaryllidaceae; genus Agapanthus; species Agapanthus africanus. Next base: position 57,846,928 of record CM057342.1, on the reverse strand, counting down.
CCCGCTTTGTGGGAAGCCTGCACTGCCCTTTTTATGACATGGACGGTCGATGATGCCCTTGTTTGCGACGTGGACGGTCGGTTCTTAGGGTTCCTGGGCACACTAGTGAGGTCTCACAAGGCATCAACCATGCCATTTTCAAATTTAACGGTGCCGAGAAACCCTAAAGTACGGATCGTTTGCTAGAAGTCTAGGCGAAACAATAAACTAGTTAACACTTAACTAAGAGATACGGAAATACAACCTTTGTAGATCCGGTTCTCCACCTCCATAGCTCCGCAATGAAGTCTCCTTGCTGTCCATAACAAGTCCCGGGCTCTAGCGTCGGCTTCATCGGAGAATGGACGGGCTAGGTCATCGATGTCCATGCCGAAGATGATCTACGTCGAGGCATCGCTAAATCAAGCTCCGACTTCACCAAGTCAAGAAACTTGTGAAGAAAACACACTCTACTACTTGGAAAGAGGTAGAGGATGAAGAAATAGGAAGTGGGTAGACTTTAGAATTGGATTTCTCACTTGTATTCATCAATCACCATTGATGAAGTAAGCTTCTTCATGTGAAGAAGATGAAGAAGAAGAAGATAATTGTTATGATAAGTTATTATCAAAAGAATAATAAATTTATCCTTATCATAATATTAACCTAAGTTAAGTGTAGAGAATTGACCAAGGTTAAAGAATGGTTAGGATTAAGGAGATGAGACAAAAATGGTCACTTAATGAATGCTTCATGAAGCTTCATGTTGCAAACAAAATAAGCCACCAAAAAACTGGGATTTTTCCAGATTAAAAATCCTTAAAAAATTCAGCAGGGAAATATAAGAATTACGGTGCAAAAAGTTTCTCGTGAACAGTACAAACCGCGGCGGAACCGCGGCATAAGCCTGGCTTCTGCGGCGGTTCCGCGGCATGTTGATGACGTCATCTTCCACTGTTTGCACAGTAACTCTTATTAAATTATGCTGGATTTTCTGGGAATTTTTAATATTTATTCAAGAGTTGAATAATCTGGAGTTGTTTTGGGGATTCGGTGTTTCGATCGGGGTATCAAATTTCGTCTTTGTGTATTTCCGGATAATTTTTAGAATATGTTAAAAAGTTCGACCGGATATAAATACCCAACTTTTCCCCTGTCGGGAAATTTCCAAGTGTTGGATTTTTCCGTTGTTTAACGACGTTCTAAGTAGTGCAAGTAACGCGATGGTCCCTCTAGAAGACAACAAACCTTAACTCGATTATGTGACCGTCTTGAACTGCCCTTTGAACCTTCGGGTTTGGGGCAGTACGGCGTGCCACATGTGAGGCGTTGGCTTGACCCTTCTACAGCTGGACCGTTGGTACTGAGGCACGAACGGAATGTTGTTAGACTTATTTCATGTGTTGAGCTGTATCGGGAAAACTTGGGTGTTCGATTGTTCGATCGAAAAGTTTAACATTTTCTGTTTATCTGGAATGGAATACAATAATTGGAATTCACAAGAAATTATGTGATAACGGAATGAATATTATAAACGTAGCAGTTTAGTCTCACTTGATCGGTTGCCACGGAATTTTGATGTGATCAAAAGTCCGTCGCAATCACGTAGCGTACGCGGATACTCGCCGGGTAAACTTAATAGACAGCCTCACCCCATAGCCCCGACCAAGTGACTGTAGGAGAACCCCGTCGCCAAAAGCATCCGTTCGGGTGCTCCCGACAGCGGTGTTCCGCCTTGGTGCACTTCGTCGACGGTATCGGGGGTGCGGCCGCCTACTAAAGTTTGCGACGAGTATTCGATCAGGATGTCGGGAATCTTGTTGAATTGCCCGACTTGATATTGAAAAGTGTTTTCGATAATGAGACTAAAATGCGGGGTTTATAATTATTAGGCATGCGATGTCTAAGGAATTCATTTGGTCAGGCATGCGATGTCTGAGGTGGTTGCGGATTCCAACTGTTGTAGTTTTACACTTTCTTTTCTGTGACCGTAAGTGTAATATGTGATATCGCCGGTTTCGTTGCTATATGTCAACAACAATTGGGATGCGCATATTTACTTACGTTGATGACATGTGATGTTATGTGTTGCTGGATATGTTATATTGGATCGTCGTGTTTGAATAGCCGGGGGGTTTTTATGTGAGATGAGTGTTTTTCATTTTCATTCATGTAAAAACTTGTATGTAATATTCTTTTATTGGGGCACTTCCAGGTTGCGGAAGTTGTCACCGTTTGTATATTATTTACTTTTCCGCACTAGGATAGACCCAAGGAGGAGGGCACAAGTAACCGGGTTCTGGAGTCCAGTGGGAGACCAACTCGAGGAGTCGAGTCCGAGTCTCCTAACTCTAGAATTGGTAGGGTTGCTTGCCGCTCTCGTAGGGGTCTAGGGGTGTGGGTTTGGCTATTCATCGCGACCGTGGAATCCGTGTTTTATACTGGCTCGTATTGAAAACACGGACGTCCTAGTATATCCAATATTTCATATGATTCTTCTGCTGCGATATCTGTGATGTGATCATGTGATGTTCTGTGATAGATACAGTATATAGTATATATGATATATTATATAGGCGTTACTTATGTTTTACACCCGTGCTAGCCCTGCCCCGCTCTGTCGTTAGTTACCTAACCTAACGGTGCACGAGGGGACATCGAGGCGAATGCGAATGGCATAAGTGTACGTCGTATTTATCTGTGATGTTTAGGTACTTAAATGATGGGACTTCATTAATGTGATTAATGAAATAAAAGAAACCTAAGATGTTATAGAATCGAATTTCAAAATAAAACAGGTAGCTACAGTTCTTGCTTTGCACAGCGGTATATACGATATATCCTGCACCTTATTCGATAAGGAAAGGACCGAGATCCCTTCACCGGGAGTGACTCCTTTAGCAATATCTGGCAGATGCTACACACTCGGTTTGTTTTTTGATTGCTTTTAAGAGTTTTTGCTTTGCACAGTGATATATATGATATATCCCGCACCTCATTCGACGAGGAAAGGACCGACGATCCCTTCACCGGGAGTGACTCCTTTAGCAAAACTAGAAAAGCCTCAAAAACACTCCATTTTAAAAATCATTTGATTCTACAACGATATCAAGTTCATTACGCAATAGGTTTACAGAAAAACCTGTCGTAGCCCTCCGTCATTTCAGATATGTACTAGTTAGTATTCGTGCTGCGGTAGTTTGGCATTCGTCAAGGCGTAGTGTACGGTAGCTAACTAGTATTTATCTGCTTGAGCATATGATGCGATTGGATTAGGGTATTCGTACGGCGTTGTTTGGCATTCGTCAAGGGTCGTGCGGGTGGGTTTAATTCGATCAAGAAATGTACGGGTTGAACTTGACTAGTGGACTATGGGTTGTTTGGCATTCGTCAAGGTCATAGAACGCTAGGGGCAAAATATTATCGGGAATTTCAAGTGTTGAAATTTGCAATGAGATTGCATACCTTCTATGAGATAGTTGGATCCCGATACCCACTGCGAGTAAGAATTACTCCTGGGAGAGTTTTACACATTACAATTAGCCGATCAAGTAGGTGTCTAGAAAGGTGTTAACGAGGTTACGCCTCTGGGAAAACGAGGTTTACATTAATTAGGTTCGTGCGAAAGCACGGGGGACCTCCCTCAAAGTACCGACACTGGCCTGGCTGAAAGATTGGCGAACTTGTAGTGTGTAATTAATCCCGGCTAGTCTTTCCTTTTAGGGTTTGAAGGAAGATTTGATAAAAAGCAGTGGGAGCCATCCTGATTAGATAAAATAATAACCAATCTATTCTTGTAAGAGCGCACGCTGAGTGTTTTCTTCTCTCTCTCTCCAGGTAGCGACCATATCACGCCTTAATCAAGATTATAAAACGGAATATTAACCGAATCCGCTTGTTATACTGAGCTGGGGAACGTTGGTCCCGTTCCAACTTATAATTGTTATAAGACAGAGCAGGAAATTGGGGATTACCAGAATTCCCATGCCGCCCAAACGAAGAGAGTGCATGCTGATGCATCATCTTCGGGTGTGTTCATTATACAGAACTGTTTCTCAGTATCCTTTACGTCCTGGGTATGTGATACCAGATCAGGATCCCAGATATGTAATGTGTTACATAGGGCTACAGAAAGGTAGAGGACTGAGAACGGGTGATAAGTTTCATGAGGCAGAAAACGGGGCAAGTGTTGCAGCCAAGTCTGTTAGTCACTGTCACCCTGTATTACAAATACATTGATTCTGAACGAATGTTATTAGATACCGAACCTGATATACAAAATCATATCAGTCTCTTTATTAGTAAAGAAAGGATATAATTTTGTATTGTTGGATAATGTTTTGAACATTTCCTATATCAAAAGTTGATCGGTTCAGGCACGTTATCTAAAAGCATTAATGTTCTAAATCAAATTACAGTTCTTAGTATATGGAACACACACAAGAGGAAGAGTTCAGAAATGAACGGATTCTTCTTGAGGTATTGTAGACTAGGTCAGATCAATGTGACCCGACTAGCTGAAGTTACATTTAGATGTATATTTAAATTAGTTTGAATTTACATCTTGTGAAACTTGCCTGTCATGTCACAGAGATAAGATGACCATAGCTCCGTTTACTGGAAACAGAGAAAGAGTTAGTGAACTCTTGGGATGATACATGTTGATGTATATAAGGTCCCCTGTCTACATATACCAAGACCGGTTCTTTGTACTTCATTACATTCTCTGATAATCTCTCAAGATTCAGACATATGTTCCTGTTGAAACACAAGTCCGAACCTTTTGAGATATTCACAGAATATAAGTTAGAAGTAGAGAACCAATATGGGTATAAGTATTATGTCCTTTGATGGGATCAAGGAGGAGAATACTTGAGCACGGAATTCCTGGACTATTCTAAAGGAGAATGAGATTCTCTCTCGGCATTACTCCTCCGAATACACCATAGCACGATGGTGTATCGGGGCGGAGCAATCACACCCTATATGATATGGTGTGCTCTATGATGAGTACTACTGAGTTACCTATTTCCTTATGGGAGTTATGCACTTGAGAAGCTGCATACCTATTGAATAGGGTTCAAATCAAATCAGTTGCCTACCATTTCATATGTGATATGATAAGGGAAGAGCCCATATCTTAAGTTGGTTAAGATTTGGGGTTGTCCGGGCTATGTCTAAAAGTAAAATCCGGACAAGCTCGAGGCAAGGTAAGTTATGTAGAACTGGAAGTGTTCTAGCTATACAAGCTACAGCAGATGATTTGGTAGAACCGAAGGATTCAGTAGATGCCAACTAACCTCAGCCTCTCCGCCGATCTAGTAGGGTTCCTCACCCACCTGAGAGATACTTCGGTTGCTCTATGACAGTGGGAGCGAGGATTACATCATGAGATGATGACCCAACTAGTTCCGAGCTGGCCATCAGGAGTGTGACTCTGTAAGAATGGCTGGATGTTTATCGATCTGAGATGGAATCCTTATACACCAACAAAGTATGGACTTTGGTTGCTATATCTGAAGGGTTAAATCCCCATCAGGAGCAGGTATATCTTGAGAAGATTACTTGGTGTACATAGAAAAGTTGAGACTTTCAAAGCTAGACTTGTTAAAAGTTTGCATCATTGACCAGGTGTGGATAATGATGAAACCTTTTTCAAGTAGCTATGCTTAAGTCCATCCAGATCCTACTTGTCACGGCTACATACCATGACTACGATATCTGGTGGTTGGGTGTCATGACTGCTTTTCTAAATGATGTTTTAGAAGAGTGCGTCTATAAGTACACAGCCAGAGGGCTTCGTAGACAGTGGGAGCAGCGGAAACATATGCAAGATGCTTTATAGGATAAAGCAGGCATCGCGGAGTTGGAACATCTGTTTTGATGGATTAGTCAAAGAGTTTGACATCATCAAAATGGTAGATGAACCTTGTATAAACAAAAAGGTAGTAAGGAGTATGGTGGTGATCCTCGTAGAGTACGTGGATGACATACTCTTGATAAGAAAGGAGTTTCTTATGCTATGCTCGATCAATCTCCGTTTATCACAAAGATTCTCCGTATAGGATCAAAGTGATACCTCCTATATCCTGGATTTTGGATCTATGAGATAGATCTAATTGGATGTTAGGATTCTCACTAGTTGTAGTGAGAAGGTATCAATCGATCCTGGGGAGAATCACTGGAAGGGTTCCAGGGTGATAAAGACGACTGACTGTCAGTCACAGGCATTGTCTTAATCCTCAGTAGAGGGACGGTATGTTGGAAGAGTTCCAAGCTAGATACCGTGACATACTAGACGATAAAGGCAGGATACATTGCTACTTAAGATGCTACCCTAGAGGCTGTTTGGGTGTATATTGGTTCATGAGATGAACTACGTTCCTCCCATTGTGTGACAATGGAGTTGTGGCTTATGCCAAGGAACGCAGGTCCCATCAGTGATCCAGACATATTCTAAGGCAGTGTCACCTGATCATGGAGATACTTGATCTCCAAGGGATCGAGGTTAGGAGAGTAAAGTCAGAGGACAACACAGCGGATCCACTCACAAAGGCCTGTTTCCAGAGAGAGATTTTTAAGGGATGGTTGAGTATGAGATACTACAACCACTGCTATCAGATGACCCTAGTGCAAGTGGGAGATTGTTAGTTATATGTATGCCCTAGAGGCCATTACTATACATAGGATGTATATTGTAGTGGATGCTGGGACATATATAGGGAGGACTTTCTTGCTCGACATGATAGTATGCTATCTGGTTGATCTTTACCTTAACGTGTACACTGAATGTCTCCCTGATACATGTTGGTAAAGCCCTTAGGATCTGTACTTGACTACCTGGACTATGATGCGGATCATACTAGTGGGGACATGGTAGTCCATAAGTACATCCTTCAAAGTCCCTAGTCGTGGGTGTATCGAGACGAGGCATCGATATACCAGAGTAGACTAGCGTATACCTTCTCGACCCATACAGATGGGCGATGGATGATCCCATATCCATTGGTGTTTGACATCAGAGATGATATACGGGTGCTCATTGGAGACTGGGTACACTGGACGGACTCGCCGAGAACTCCCAGATGGTATTATACCTCACGTCAGATGGCAGTTCTCTGGTGACACTGGTACAGAGTAGTCTATTGACCCGAGATCGTCATAGAGTCTTGTGTGGTTCCCACTGTGCTTTGATTTCCATCTTACCACGTCCAAGAGGGCATGCAAAACGGTGGTTTTTGGGTACAGTCCCGAGTCACATGGAGGCAATGAGCGATAGGAGGGGATTCGTCTCTCCCGGTATAGGGGGTTGATGTTGCGCAGTGTTCGATTGGCTATAACAGGAAATCCCTGGCCAGGGTTGCTGAGATTTATTGGTAAGTGTTACCAGTAGTTTCTCGATTTGTTATAGACCTCATATCGACACGACTTATCGAGCTATTGGGGTCTGACGTTTACCACCCCTAGGCGAGATATGCGACATATCAGACGATCAGACCGGACTGTACGGTAGTGTTACTGGTTGGATTCACTGGAGTGTGAGCGGGCTTGCTCGTCGATCTTCAGATCGCTCAATACCCGGGTGGCCGTTACGTTTAGCAGACCGCTTGCGGCTTGTGGGTGTTTGATATGATCATCACCTGCTGCCGGCGTATTGACGAGTCTTTAGAGTCCTACACAGAGGTTTCCTGGCTCAAGCGAAACGAAATAGGAGCGCATATGAGATATGTGCGGGACCGAGAATAATGCGTGTATGTGATACCGTATTTCATTCTCGCGATGAATGTATCGATTAGGTTATATGCGATATACCCTAGTTATCGAATCAAGGGTTGATTCGATAAACCGATGCATTGCATACTAGTCGGTTATATACGATATGACCGGATCGTTAAATCAAGTGTTGATTTAATGATTTGATGCATAATTATATATTTGATATATTACTTTGCATTAACTAGTATCGGTTCACTTTAAATGGATTTTCTCGCTCGGATGTTCACATTGTATATGTGATATACTTTTGTGCACTTGATTGTATCATGTTTGATGATACATGTTTTAACTATAGTTAAGTGTAATAAATTAAGCCATGGTTAAACTAATGATTAGGGTTTTCTTTTCTTACTTATTTATTTATTTATTTTGAATAGATGAGAAAAGAATGGTTGCTAGTTTTGGAGTTTAGTTGAAGCTTCATGAAGCTTTGATCAAGTCAACCATTCTTATCTCATCCTTAACCCTAACCATTCCCACTAACCATGATTCATTCTCTACACTTGGCTATAGTTAATATTATGATAAGTATTGTTTTTCTTTTCTTTTTCAAAATTAACTTATCATAATACTAGCTTCTTCTTCTTCCTTTCTTCACTTGAAGAAAGCAAGCTCCATCAATGGTGATTGATGGAAATGAGTGAGAAATCCAATTCTAAAGTCTACCCACTTCCTATTTCTTCATCCTCTACCTCTTGCCAAGTAGTAGAGTGTGTTTCCTTCACAAGTTTTCATGGCTTGGTGAAGGTGGAGCTTGATCTAGCGATGCCTCGACGTAGATCATCTTCGGCATGGACATCGACGACCTAGCTCGCCATTTCTCCGATGAAGCCGACGCAAGAGCCCGGATTTCGATTTGGACAGCGAGGATACTTCGTTGCGGAGCTATGGAGGTGGAGAACCGGATCTACAAAGGTTGTATTTCCGTTCACTTAGTTAAAGTAGTTAACTAGTTGCTTTTTCGCCTAGAAATCTAGCCAACGATCCGTTCTAGGGTTTCTCGGCACCGTTAATTTTTGAAATTGGCATGGTTGATGCCTTGTGAGACCTTCTTAGGGTGCCTAGGAACCCTAGCTCTTCATTGCTCTTTTTCCAACTTGGACGGTCGATTCTGCTCTTTTTGCGACTTGGACGGTCGATTCTGCTCTTTTTGCGACTTGGACGGTCGGTGCTGCCCTTTTAGCGACGTGGACGGTCGGTTCTGCCCTTTTAGCGACGTGGACGGTCGGTGCTGCCCTTTTAGCGACGTGGATGGTCGATGTTTTGATTTTATTTGCTCCGCTTTCTGCGGTGTCGGGATTTGACTTGTTTCCGAGGTAGAGCATGATTCCGCTAGAGAGGTTGTTGGTTGTTTTGCTGACTGGATATGATTTGGGTTGACATCAGCACCGCTACACTGGAATATGGTACCAGGAGCGAATCATCATCTACCATGACAGGATTTAGGGATTTTGGTTTTGGTTTGGCATCAGCATCGCTGCCCTGGAATATAGTACCAGGAGCGAATCATCATTTGCCATGAGGAGATTTCCCTCGTTCCCAGTTTAACGACTTAGGGGTCTGTAACATTTCAAAAAAATAAAATATTATTTTTAGGAATTTTCATAATTTAATATTAATTTTTAATGAATATTTTAATAGTCGGTATAATTAGATACCGATAAATGGTGAAAACTTCGGAGAAAATTATGGAAATTCTAAAATAGGTTATTTTGTGGAAATATGCCATTTTACAGTTTTTTTTATGATGGATTATATGGTATTTTAATGTTAATCGCGATTGAAAATCGCTAATTTGTATTTTTGGCTTTTGTGCAAAAATGTGCACATAACATTTTCTACACTTGCACACTTGTCTCATGTTTTGGACCCATGTTAAGCCGAGGGTTGAACCATGCCTTGGTGACCATGGTGACTTGAACCAATTGTTTAGGTTAGTGGGGTTACTTAAGGGTTGTTAATTTTTTTTAAGGGTGTAGTTTGGTTTAATTAGGGTGGAGTTGACTTGTGGCAAGAGAGAGAGAGAGAGGGAGATGGTTAGGGTGTGCTATGACCCATCCCATTTCATAACCTCTTGTGCTCTTTACTCCCTCTCACACATCAGCCAATAAACAACAACAACTTCAGCAACAGCTGAAGAAAACATCAGCTGCTAATACACAAATTCAGCCCCATTTTCAGCCAACATATCAGCCACAAAACAGCCCCTAAATTCAGCTGAAACAATACCATCAGCCATCATCACCCCACTAGCTACCCTACACCAGCTCCTAAACCCCTTAGCCTAATACCTATACACTCACATCAGCCACCATATACAACATCAGCACCACTTTTATCCCATCAGCATATTCAGCCCCCTACATCAGCCACCTACAACAGCTGCAGCAGCTGCAGCCACCACCCTAGCACCATAGCCCAAAACCTACACCCTAAATCCCTCACACCAGCAGCTACTTCAGCCCCCTATACCTGCTGCTTCAGCAGCCACCCCAGCCTCAAAAATCACATCTGCAGCATCATTTCAGCTGCAACTGCAGCTGAGGCAACCCATCAGCCCCAATTCCAGCATCAACTTAGCACAAAGCAGCCCAATTTCTAGCACATCAGCAACTTCATCCATCATACTCCAACCCACACAACACTTACCAGCCTTTAACACCATGGCTTATCACCACAAACCAATACCCAACCTAAACCAACAACAGCAGTGGCTGCTGCACACAGCCAAAGGGATAAGCAAAGGAAATTTGCAAGCAGCAGCAGCTGAAACCAACAGCAACAGCAACCCAACACCAACACCACTACATCCACATCAGCCCAGCACTGCATCAGCACACAAAAAACAGCAGCAGCAGCAGCCTGAGCAGCAACACCCTCAGCCACCAGAGATAACCCAGCCACAAACTGTAGCTGTAGCACTTCAGCAGCCCCAACCCACTCCTCCACCTTCCCTCCTCCTTCGTTCTAGGATTTTCGTGAGGTATAATCTTGCAACCCAACTCCTATCTTGTTAAGATTTGGATAATTTGCTGAAGTTACTGTTATATCCATAGTCTAGTGCTAGTTTAGGGATTTTGAGTGAGAAGTGGCTAAGTGTTGGTTTTAATGATTAAGGTAACCTTATTAGGTGTTTTTGAGACCATTGTAACCAATATTACCCCAGATTCCTAGTATTTACCAGAGTTATTCGACTTGGCGTATTTTAGCAATTTGTCGACTTTCTAGCCTTTCTGGAAACTGCTACAACCCGAGGGACCCTAAAATGAAATTGACTTGGCAGTGAGATGTACAGGCTAGTAGAAACCAACACCCAAAACCCTAACCCCAACCACCATTTTTGGGCCGCCAATTAATTCCTTCTGGCCGCAATTTGCGGCCAGAACTAGGTGGAACTGCCTCGTTTTGCGTGCACAGCCCTATTTCATGTAAACTTGACCCCCTGTATGTCTAGTTTTGACTGTTTCCAGTTAGGGTAAAATCTGGGTTCATTTGCATGAGTTGGCGTATGATTTACGACTTGTTTTCGTATGGTTTTTGGTATTCGATGATTCGTTTCCGTCGGGTGGCGTTTGAACGCCAACGACCAGTGAGCATTGACTGTGTTTGCACACGAGGCCACAGGTTTTTACCTAAGGGCGTAGCGTGCACCATTTTGGTTTCCGATATGATTTTCATGTGTTTTAGCGTGTAATATCTTTGTAGGTACCCCACGTGGCGTCAAGGCGTTGGAGATGCAAACGGCGACATCGGCACCGGCACACATAACAAGGTGAGTAGATTTATATCTACGGGAAGAAGTCGGGTGGATGGCGTAAAGCACCCCCGCAGTCCGTGGTGATGTATACGGATGCGTATACACACCTATAATCATTATATGTTGTTTGGGATTAATTATTTGATGTTTAGGATGGATAATTGATGGACTTGGATGATTTGGTGTCGCGAAACCCTAGGTAGTGGGTACACTACACATACATATACACACATACATATACACACATACATACTTGCATACATCCTTATTTCATATGTGGTTTTGGGATTCTATATAGAAATGTGTTCACATGGGTTTGGGATTATGTGCTCACATACGGATTTGAGGATGATACATAGGATTGATATGAGTCGAGGAGTTTGATCTGAGATTATGATATCGGTGATATGACATGTTATGACGGTAAAATTCATGATTAAGATACGTCTTGATACTTTAGGGGATTTTGGGAATGATGATGCCATAGTAATAGTGACATATATATTATGTGGTCGACATGTGATTATGTTATGAGATATGATATGATATGATATGACAGGATACTTGTGATAGGCCGCCTTGGGCGATGTATACTCTTGTGACGATATGTGATGATAATTTCGATTTATACTAGACTGTCGATCAGTAGTCAGATCTTGATTATAGTGATGATGTTAGCATTGTACCAGACATAGGTCAGTACCCAGATGATGATATTTGATAAAGAGAATACTCGATGAATGATATGACAAATGTGATATTGACCCGTACTCAGATTTGGGGAGGCCGTACGACGGATTTACGTACGAGCTATAAATTGATGTTTGATCCGCACTCTTGATTTGGGAATAACTGATTAGAGAGATATGTTGTCGGATGTGATATTATTGAGGCGGATCACCGACTATATATACATATACATATATCGACTCAGAGGTTAGGCGGTTTTCCCTTACCTGCAGTTAACCTTTTAGCTCAGCCTTATAGTTGGTGTAGCTATAGGATTCTTGACATTAGATGCAGTTCAGCCATCATTGTGTTAGTATTCAGCTCCCGCACTTTATCATTGTTGCTCTGCATCGCATATTGTTATGATTCATATTTCATTATTGATATCCTGCTGTTAGGACACCAGCACCATTACCGATGATGCGTATGTACCACGTACACTTATTTGCCGGCTCACACACATCTTCATCGGTAATTGCCATGTCACGAACACTTAGAAAATATTATTGCTTGATTTAGCTTGCTAGCTAGTAGTGACATGATATTAGTATGCTTGTCTTATATGTTAGCTTGACATTGTAGCTATCACTTGTCACTTCATGCATACTGTTATTCATTATATACTGCATTCATGGATTCTCATGCTTATATTCATGATTTCACATGCTATTGATGATTTAGATTCGGGTTTCCATGAGATTTTCTGGATTTGGAGGGAAAACCGCAAAACATATATATAAACTGCTTTCTCTCTTTTTAAATAAATGCGGTTTTTCCATGATGTATGAGTCGTCCACAATGAGTTTGCTGATGGATTTCGAGACCCGATTCGAGGAGTGGAGGAACCGTTTCGGGTACATGGTAGGCCCGGTGCGGTACCCCGGGGCAAGAGGATCGCAGATGATGGCGTTGAGCCTGGCAGGGGAGCACGACCGACCGGTGATATTACCCGACACGTCGGATATCCGGAGGATACCGTCGTAGTCATGAGATAGATGGTAGGGGCCGATCTGGACTGACGGCGCCCTGGACATTATGATTGAGACATTGAGATTTGAGATATTGAGGTACAGAGATTGTGATACAGAGATATCGAGATATTGAGATTTATGTTTTGTGCCGATGCTAGGCACTGTTTTATGCTGATTTCATGATGATACCCCATTTTAAAAATACAGAAATCTCACAAATTTATGAAAGTAGTTTTCTTCAGTACATGCATTTTGTTTCATGCATTCGTACATCATTCATATGATATATTGCCACCCGATGCACCGACACAGGCACATGGGTTTACACTTGGGTTAGATATTTACCCTAGACATGGTTAGAGATTGCTGGTTATATATTTGAGGATTATATATATTGATCGTATGACTTAGGATTGCGTCATATATGTGATTTCTGTTCGTAGATCTTTTTCTACTCACGAGTTGGCAACTCACCCCCGTTGTGCCCCAGTTTCTTGCAGGTGTTGCCGTACGGGTTTTGTTACGGCTTTGCGGGCATAGCCTCTTTCAGGTGACTTGCTAGTAGGTGGGTTATTTGTATCATACCCATCATTATACATTGTATATTATATTCAGTTGTATCTAGAAGTTCCATCAACCAAACATGTATTTTTTGAGATAGAGACCAGTGATGTTTATTCTTTCGACCTTAGAGTTGCGTGTTATATTTCCATGGGTTTCTTGCTGGTTGAGTTTCATTTCTGTTGTGATCCTCGCCTTTAGGCGTTGTATATTATATTGCTTACAGGTTGTTTTGTTATGGTTTTCCTACCCTCTACCACTTTTCTTGGTTTGGATTTCTGGGTTCGGCTTACTTAGAGTACGTATGCCTCGAGACGTTCGTAGTCTAAGTGCCGGTCATGTTCCATACTTTCGGGTCGTGACAGGGTCATATGTTCCTAGTTTAACGACTTAGAGGTCATCTATTCCCAGTTTAAAGACTTAGGGATCTATTGGATTGAGGTTTGGAATTTTGGGGTTAAGGTAGGCATCGGCGTTGCTAACGCTGAAGCACATGTGCCAGGAGCAATTCATCATTTGCCTTTACCCGTTGGGGAGCGATGGCTTAGGAGACAGGTTTGGGTCCCTATCACCTAAGACTTTTCAATTTCATGGGCCGTAAGGGTCCCATAAAAGCATTTTCTCCCTACAGGTCGTAAGGATCCCGTAGGTGTATTTTCTCCTTAGTTGTCGTGAGGACTCCCAAGTGTGTTTTTCCTTTGTGAGTCGTAAGGATCCCACGAAGGTTTGTTCTCCTCATGCATCGTGAGGACACATGAGTGGGTCTTCCCAATGGAGCATAATTCCAAGGGCGGAGACCGACCGCTGGACTGGTGATTGCAGTGTGGTATGGGTATGATGAGAATTATTTGAGCCCTTGGATTGTATACGGTAGTCAACTTAGGGACCAACCGTAGGGCTGAGGGAGTTTTGGAAAATTGGATTTTTGTTGGCGTCTGCATCGCTGCACTGGAATATGGTACCAGGAGCGACTCATCATTCGTCGTCGGGACATTCAGAGTTTGGTTAGCGTCTGCATCGCTGCACTAGAATATGGTACCAGGAGCGACTCATCATTCGTCATTTTTTTACTGCGATTGCTCTATCATTTCAGCTTTTCTTATCGCGAAGGTCGCGATTGCCCTATCATTTCGGCTATTTATTCGCGGTTGCCCCATCATTTCGGCTTTATTTTTCATCTTTATTTTTACTCGCTGATTTTTATTGCGAGTTGCCCCATCATTTCGGTTTTTTATTATTATTATTATTTATTTTATTTACACATTTTTACATCCCCAGTTTAACGACTTAGAGGTCGATTATTCCCAGTTTAATGACATGGTGGTCAGCTGTTTTCAGAGAAAGGCAGATGTCTGAAAGAATCAGTTTCATAAAGGATTTCGGTCTCCATTCGTATGAAATTGGCAGTCGCAGGTTGACTGTTTGTTAACACGCCTTTAGACAGTTTTATCTCTCCTGCCTTGTATTGCTTTTCGACCCAATCTTTAAAGACAAAGTAGTCCTCAATGGCGTGACTTATCACTCCGTGATAGATGCAATATTTTGGGTCGTCGGTCATATTCTCTTCTTGCGGTCTTTTTGATTCTGGCAATTATAGACCGTTTCTTAGGGCATCCTTGAATATTTTACAGACTTTGTTCCTTCTGAAGGAATATACCTTATCCAGCCTCTCTTTCAGTATAGATTCTCCTCCCTCTCCGAACACTGGCTTCCGAGGCCGGTTGGCATTAGGCCCGCTCATCTCTTGCTTATTTCGGTTAGCCGAGGTGTTGAAAGATTCAGAATCGTCGGGATTTCCGCCTTTGCAATTATCGTCCTTTCGGTTTCTCCAGGACCTATTGTCATTTTGGGAATCAGAGGAAGACTCCTGCTTTGAGCGCTCCAACATCTGAACTTTCCTGGTCAGCTCTTGGAATGTTTTGAGACCCGCGGTGCATAGAAACGGGGCCATCCAATTGTTGAGATTTCCGACGAGGAGACTAATAGATTGGTCCTGCTCTATCAGCGGTTCACATTTGACGGAGAGATTGCGCCATTGGGTTATAAAATCCGTGCTGCTTTTGTTGTTCTTTGGCTTGGTCCTTACGAGATCGGCAATGGTGATCTTATCGATGACGCTCATGAACCTCTGCCGAAACAGAGACTCCATTTGGACGAAAGTTGTGACGGAGCCATCCGGTATGCTCGCGTACCAGTCGAAAGCAACACCAGTCAAGCTATTAACGAACTGGCGGAGGAGAAGCGCATCGTTGCCCCCAGTATTCCCGCATGAGGCTTTGAAGTGGTCGATATGCTGATTTGCATTTCTCATCCCATCAAATCTTCCGAATTTGGGGATGACATAGCCGCTAGGAAATTCTACCAGATCATACTGAGCAGGATATGGTCTCCCACTACTGCTGATATCTTTTTGCGCTTCGGTTTCGGCTACCAATGTTTTGACTTTGTTGGTAACCAAATCCATGATTTGATCTTCAGTTAGCGGGCTACTGTCATCGGTAGCCATAACATTTCCTGAGATAGGATGCGACTGGCTTTCGTGCGGTCCGCCTACCTTTGGATTTAAGGGAATATGCGTCGGCTGTCTCGGGACACCGTTTTCCGGTTCATGAGCAGAGCCCTGCGCTTGATTGGGCGGATGAGAGGCAACTTAGGCCGTAAGCCGTAAGACGACATTTGTCGAGTCATCAATCTTTAAATAGAGCTTGGCCATCTCCTTGTCTTTGCTTCTGAGCTGTTTTCGGAGCTCTTAGGGAAGTTGCTGCTCTGCGGTCTTAGGATGGAAAGTTGGCTCATCTTCGCTTTCCGAGCCTGACTCCTCATGAACTGAGGGCTCTCTCTGCCTATCAGCCTCACTGGGAGGATTTTCATCACCCTCCGGAGTATGCTGGTCTTGAGAAGTGACAGCTATATTCACACTAGGTTGGATTTCAGATGTGGTATCCTCGTCCTTACTCTTGCTGCGCGTGCCCACCATATAGATAGTGTGGACCACATATCCAGCCATCTCTTTATCTTTGGCGGGGTAACCCTGTTCCTCGAACCCCATGACCTAGCAGGAGCCCTAGCCCTTTTGTTGGCTCTATACCTGAGCCTTTTCTGTCTTAGCTTCTCGATTTTGAAGGCTTGGCGGGCATCCATTATCCGGGAAACCATTGTGAGTCGATTAACGGGGAGCTTAGAGAAGACACCCGATCGAGCAGTTGTTAAGGGCACCGCCAGAGCTTGCTCGAGACGCGTTGTAGCTTTGTTGGTGTTGATGGCCTTGCCCCCAGCTGGGGCCAAGGAAAGTCGTTCAAACACCGACTTGCGTTTGGGTTGGGGCGCCTTCGAGACCACCATATTTGGCCTCTTACCTTTAGAGGCCGGTTTATCCATCACCTGGGCTTGAGGAGCAGAGATGGTGTTAGCTGGCATGAACAGAATAGAGTCGAATGGTAGCGGCGACTCCTCCCACTGTCGTCCGAGACTGGCCGAGAGGACCGTCCTAGCGTCCATCTTCATCGTGTAGGAGATGGGAGCTGTGTTGAGAGCTGAACTTGCCCTTAAAGATATTTTGTTGCATTCGAAGATTGCAGTCGAAAGTCGTTAGCCTGCAAATAGAAGCATGAGTTCAGTACAGACAATCAATGTATATGTTGATTGAGTTCGCATGGAGGTTTAACCTGAAATATGGGAGGAGGGATTGGTCCCACCGGGCGTGCCAGAATCTGTAGGGTATTTTTCGTCACCCCATTGAGATAGGAATACGCGCGCGCTTGTCGGCGCATTACAGATTCCTCCTGCCTAGGGTAGGCTGGGGTTTATTGATTGTGGGGATCCGAATCTCCGGCAGCCGCGGACTAAGCTGCTGTTAATTACCCCTCACCTTTGGAGCGAGAGAACCTCCGATTGAAGGGTCAAACAGGTCATGCGAACTCAATGTGCAGTGTTATGTTTTAAAGGGGTTTTGGATACATCAGGGGCCCGCGGAGTTTTTCCTAGCGGGGGACGTGTTTTGAGTATAGAGTGTGTGTAAAATGAGGGGAAAATGGCGTTTAAAGGACGCGTGGATTCCAGCGCCTCACATGCCTAGCACGCTGTTGCTGGGCGTTGGTGCTAGCGCTTGTGCGCTTGGGTTAGCGCAAGGTGCTCAGGTGCTGGCGCTGGCGCTTTGGGCGCTAGCACCCCACGTGCCCGGCACGTGGGCGCTCGGGTGTTGGCACTGGCGCTTTAGGCACTAGCGCCCCACGTGCCCGGCATGTGGGCACTTGGGAGCTAGCGCTAGCGCTTTGGGCGCTAGCGCCTCACGGGCCCGCGCTTTGGGCGCTAGCGCCTCAGTGCCCGGCACGTGAGCGCTTGGGTGCTGGTGAAAAGGAGGGGTTTTTACCTCCGAAAATAGGAGTTAAACTCCAAAAGAGGATTTTGAATGGAATTAAACTCCACTCAGATATAGATTAGGAGTTAAACTCCTTTGAGGATTTGGGTCTTGGAGTTGAACTTCCTAAAAATCTTCAGAGGTTCTTCTCTCTTAAGCCTTGTATCCTTCCCAAATGAGATCATTGGAGATGGGTCTCGTTCCTCCTCTTCTGTTGGCCGGCTCTTGGAGAACAAGAGGGGTGTGATTTTAAAAATCTCCCCTTTTTAAGATCTGATGGAAGATTTAAGTTCCCCTTCGTGGGTTTTGTGGTGAAAAACTATTTAGGTTTGGAAAAGGAAGAGTAAAACTCTTGATTTAATTCAAAAAAAGAAGATGGTTTGGAACCTTGAGGAAGGAGAAGGAGGCACAAAAACCGTAGAGTTTTTAGAAAATGAAAAAGTTTTGCTTTATTCATTATCATGTTGCCTTATATAGGCTTACACATTTACATATAGCCCCTTGGGCTTTACAAAATGGCATTTTGCCAATCCTATGCCTCATGTGCTCATTTCTTTTGCACATAAGCCATGGGCTTTACAAAAATTTGGCTTTATGCCCATTTTGCTTACATTCATGCATAAAAAATTACTTAAAAATTATTTATTACATGATTTTTATTTTGGCATGGGGGGTCAGCCGCTTCATGTTCGGGCTCGACTTGGGCATGGGCCCACTTGATCTGAGCTTAGGCCCACCTGGCTTGGGGTTGACCTTTACTTTGACTTGGTCAACCGGGGTACAATTTTCGACTCCAACAATAACATTCTAAATCAATAGGCATGCACTATAGGATATATAAACATACCTGCAGGTGCGGTAGTGGCCTTTGCCTCTGATGTGGACACACCACCAATAGCTAGACAATTAAACATTGACTATATAAGTAATTTTGAAATAAATATGCATGTATATCTATAATATTACACTTAAAATGAATATGCGTGCAATATACCTAGAGGTGTGGCAAAGTCCATACGGAAAGAGTCATCTGAAGGGGATACCGATCGGGGTGCAAGACCAGCCCTCTGAAGCTCCCTATGCAGCTCCTCAGGCGGCAGAACCGCTCTGCCTCTGCCTCTGCCGCGGCTGGTACTCCTACTGCCCCTCGCTGCTCCGAGCGTCGTCATCAAAACTAGATAAGAGTACAACCATTACATATGCATGCAATATATGTATAGATCGTAGAAATGTGAAGTAATAATATAATATTACTGATAACCTTTTTCGTTTCGTGGACACATTAGACATATCTACTTGGATTTCATCATCGATATCATTTCTAACCCACGTAACTTCACGATCAGCCGAAGACAACCCGTCTTTTGAAACAGACGGTCGGAGCACTCTAAGTCTTCTCTCTTCTTCATCCTCACCGTTTTCCTCATACGATTCTCGAATTCTGGGACATCGTAAACATGCCTGGGTTTCTAACGGCATACGACACTCTATCCCGGATGCTTTAAGCACCGTGAGTGGTATACATGGAATGCTTAGTTCGGAAAGATAAATGGATCGTCCTGACCGTAAAATCGAAGTGTGTTCACACTAGTCAATCCATATTCATCTTTCCAAGTCCCGAGATTGTTTCTCCACTTATCCGTATCGATTCGTATATCGTACCAAGTACACTGAAATATATAAAACGGTTCTGATCGTCCGGGATATTGGATGCCAAGTATGCAATTTAAGTATCCATAATAAATTACACCATCTGATCCTACCGTCGCAATCCCACTATTCTGAGTGGTTCGAAATATTTCTATTTTCTTTAACTTCAAATTTGTATCTAAGGACACCGAATCCTTTATAATATGCAACCTCTATGCTAGGAAACTGAGCTAAACATCTTGAATCTCTCACTAATAATGCAAACAAGTTCAGATCGTGGATCTGACAAAACAAATTTTACGGAAAATATATAACGATATAAGTTTAGATTAAGACCGGTAGCAATAACATGTTATTCAAACAATTTACATGATCTGCAACCCAATCATAAAAATTATCCTGATGATATTTTTCCATTCGTTCATCATTCCAATCAGGATGCCCCTCACGTACCTCATCAATATGAATTTTGCTCTTAACGATAAATTATGAAATTAATATTATATCATTTCATACACACACAAACACAAATATAACAATTAATCCAAAAAAACTTATTCTCTAATTTCTTCAAGACATACGCTATTGAGAAAGATAAACCGATATATCTTGTTAATAAATATAGTGTCTACTCTCTTCTAATCAGCTTTACCATATGGCCCGTCCTGAATTCTCCGAGGCCGGTTAAGTTTCGTCTCAATGTTCTCGTCCAGATAACGGGAACAAAATGTGGTTACTCCATCTAGAGATAACCTTGCATGATAGAACCCTCTGGTCGATTTCTATTACGTATATACTTTTTTAGAGTGTAGAGGTATCTAAAGAAAAATATGTTAAATAAATAAATACCGGCATATAGGGCAATAATAATTTTACAAAATGCGTGAAACGAAAATTTTCACGTACCTTTCGACGGGATACATCCATCGATATTGTACCAGTCCGGCAAACTTAGCCTCGGTTGCAAGATAAACCGTCGGGTATATTATGATATCGAAGAATGACAGTGGGAAAATACGGTCAAGTTTGCAAAGTATCAATGAAATAGAATTTTCTAGATTCTCCAGCGTCACAACATCCAAGGTTTTAGCGCACAATTCTCTAAAAAAGCAGCAAATGTTATTGATTACTAGACCAATCGATTTGGGAAAGGAAGTTCTAAGGGCTAATGGGAGAAGGTGTTCCATAATAACATGGTGATCATGACTTTTCAGCCCATCGATCTTACCTTTCATAATTTTTATCTTCTTGCTAAATGATCCTGAGAAACCTGTGGGAATTTTCAAATCATGCAAAACCTGCAGGAACATTTTCTTCTCCGGTTGTGACATATGATACAGACCAACCTGATAGCATTCCATACGCAGGAAAGTCATTAATTGTTCACATTAAAGCCGCGCGCATTGTGAAGGTCGTATCTGTGTTTGCATTGTAAGTCTCTACACCATCAGTGAATAAAGGTTTTAACTCATCGATCAGAGGTCGGAGATAGACGTCGATATTGTTTCCCGTTGAGTTTGGTCCGTCAATAAGAAGAGATATCATAAAGTAGGATTGATCCATAACCAACCAAGGCAATAGATTATAAACTATCATTACAACGGGCCATGTGCTGTGGCTTCCAGCCATATGGTTGAATGGGCAGAAACCATCACTAGCGAGTCCGAGCTTGACATTGCGAGAATCACTACTGAATATTTTGTGCTTCCTATCGAAATCCTTCCATACCGGTGAATCTCTTGGATGGCTCATATTTCCATCTTTGCTTAGAGCAGCACGGTAATGCCAAATCATTGCCTCAGCTGTTTTCTTGCACCTGAATAGCCTTTGTGGCCTCTGTGTTATGGGAAAGTATCGTGCTATCTTGACGGATATATCGGGCTTCTTATCAGATTCTTTCGGCTTATATCTGGCCTCTTCGTATGTTGGACACTCTTTCAAATCTGAATTTTCATTTCGGTACAACACGCAATCTTTGGGACATGCATGAATTTTCTCACACTTCAGACCCAAATCAGACATCATCTTCTGGGCTTCATACCAGCTGTCGGGCACGTTATTTCCCGGAGGCATAGAATCTTTCAGGAACTTTAGAAGTATCGTGAATGACTTGTTGCTCTATCCATATAGGCACTTAATCTGGAAAAGATGGACGAACCATGATAGGGTGGAATAATTTGCATTCTCATAAATTGATCTTCTAGCATCATTCGTGAACTTTTCATACTTATCCGCACGCGGTTCTTGACCGGAAGGAATGTCATCTTCGGTAGGAATACTATCACCAAGGTCAGCCTCTACCATATCCTCTATTTCTTCTCCTGGAAAGAAGTTATCGTCTTTTTTTTCTTCTGCCGCATTACCGTCTTCTCCCTCTTCTTTTGCCGCGTTACCGTATTCTTCTTTTCATTCCCCGTGATATAGCCAAATTGTATAAAATTTAGTAAAACCATGTTTAACGATGTGAAGCTCTACAATTTCTACCTTCTGCCAGAACTTATTCCCACATCTATCGCACGGACAGAGAATCTTCTCTAACACGATCTTATTATGTGCGCATGCAAATTCAATGAAAACAGCAACTCCTGTGACGAACTTAGATTGCATGTAATGTTGCCAATCCACGTACATCCAGTCCTTAACTCTGATGTACTCATGGGTCATGTTAGACTGTATAACATATAAATTGTATGTTATTGTGGCTATATTGAGAAATCTAAAAACGAGATGGTTATTGAAAAAGAAGAAAATCCGCAGAGCCAAGTTTGTCGTTGAAAAGAATAAATTATCGATTAACAAAATTAGATTTGAAGATACCCAAGTATGAGTTATACTCTGTGTATGTGTGTTTCAATTTATGATTTCGCTTAGGTGTAGGGTTGTTAGTGTGTATGTGCATTGTGTGTGCGTTTGTTATGTATTCGTGTTGTATGTGTGTGTTTCGGCTGTCGTGGGTAAGTCTTCTATCCCATTAAGAATGTATAGAGCAGACACCCATTCGCTTTTGCTTTCATCCGTTTCGAATAAATTTCGGCAGTACCTTCCCGCTGTTCTCCGAGTACACTGTAATAGAATAGATAATCATTTCAATACTGTGAAATAACGTTGAAATGAACATCTAATCTATTTTTGTACACGGAGAATCAGCGGAAAAGTACCGACGAAATAACTCGAAACGAATGAAAACACAAATGAATGCAGATGTTTGTTTTATACATTCCTAACTTGTCCACACTGGACAAATTTATCGGTTATCATACGATTAAATCTTCTCGTCACAAAGACTATACGACAGTTGTTTGCACCGAACTATACCGTCTGATATTTAACAACATTCGTATAGTTCTATGTCATGATGTACATCGAACATATGTTAACCGATAGACGGGGACTAAGTCGCGCTTTGATTTTCATAAATGGGTATCGATGAGAATATGAAAGTTTCATATTATCATCGAGTATCATATATTGGTTTTAACTTGAACATTTAACTTAAATAGGTTTTACGTTTACATTTCTTTTTTAAGGGTTCGAAGTTTTTAGTTTAGGATAAAGTTTTCTTACGTTTACGGTAAAATTGTACGTTTACGTTATCATCGAGTATCCTACTGAAGAAACTAGTGCACCCTAAACCCTAATCCTAATTAATCTAAATTAATCATAATCATCACCCTAACTCAAATTATCCCTAATTAACCCAAAATTAAGCTAATTAAACCAAATTAACCTAATTAACCCAAATTAACCCTAATCACCACCCTAACTCAAATTACCCATAATTAACCCAAATTTAAGCTAATTAAACCAAATTAAGCTTAATCAACACCCTGACACAAATACACTATATTCTACCTAATTAACTCAAATTAATCCTAGCCCAAACCCTAACCCAAATTAACCTAACCCTAATTATCACCCAAACCCTAACCCAAATTAACCCTAACCTAAACCAAAACTAACCTTAATCAATCTAATTAACCTTAACCCTAATCATCACCAACCCTATTTTACCCAATTAACCTAAACTAACCCTAATCCTAATCCTAACCCTAAACATCAACAAACCCTAACCCTGCCTAATTAACCCTAAGCCTAACCCTAACCCAAATTAACCCCCAATTAACTCGGCCCTATAACCCTAACCCTAAAATCAAAAACAATGACATAAAAAACAGCATAATTATAAATTAAACTCGAAATTAACTCATCTCGGTAGTCACCGGCCGACGACAAAGAGCTCCACGAGATAGAGGAGGCCGGGAAGAAGGAGCTCGAAGAGGTGCTCGCGGCAAGAGTGTGGTGGCTACGAAGAGAGTGTGGTGGCGACGAGGAAGTCGACGTCGGTGGTTGTGGTGACGACGAGGAAGTCGACGACGATGGACGTGGTGGCGACGATGCACGGGTGCTCGATCGGAAATTGGTGGGAAACTTTGGAGACGGTGGGAAATTACTTGGTTTTATTTTTTTTATAAATAACTCTTTGTTGCCCCTACGGATAGGGGTTTCTTTTGCGGCATGGTAAGGCCAAATAAAAGAGCACCGTAGGGGCAAACAGATGACCCTACGGATTAATCCGTAGGGGCAATAAAAGTTGCTCCTATGAATTTCTCTATCCGTGGGGATAACCCCTCATTGTAGTAGTGAGTTATTTCTCGTTCTAGATGCAATGCATCCGGATAGAGAGAAAATTAGAATTAACGAAACAACTTTCCAAAAAACCTTTTGATCCCACGGTCATTTCTCTCTCTCTCTTATATGCAGGCATGCAATGTCATCGGACACGACTGGTTTTTCCTTAATACTCTAGATAAAAGCTAAAAACGTTGAATATATGGGAGGTTTGATTTGATGCAAACAAAACTGATTCAACATTTATTGCATGCATCCCATTTTTCAACTTTGACTTAGGTTTCCAAATCAAGAACACATTTCATGTATGACAGAACAAAAATAAAAGTAAATGAGGGGATATATAATATAACATCCAAACAAACTATTATAATCACATTTTCCCAAAGAAGTGCAGCAAATGTAACCAGAATCAGATTGGGTGTTTGACTGCACTTCGCTAATTAAATTCCATATCCTTTCCAATTTTTGGCAACTAAACATGAAAAATGCATTTATAAGAACAAAGTTGCATTCATCTCCACTTGCAAACAACCGCATATTGTTATATGAATAATTTCTGTGTACCCAAAGATGCTAAAGCTTTCTATCATTCTGTGTACCATTTGGGAACTTCAACCTCGTTAACAAAACAATTCTGTTACAGTCACAAGTAAGATAAATTCACAAACTTTTATATGCAACCCATAAACTTAATTTGAATTGGAATTCTTGCAAGATGTATATTTCGGTTGAATTGAGGGTCTAAGTTCTCTGCCATTAATATCAAACATTAGATGGGGAAGAAACAGACATGACCACTCAAATCAATTTTCAATACAGCAAGATAGTATACAGCATTGCTCAAAGCTCAAATGGTTGTATAAAACTGTAGTAAGAATTCACACAAGAAGGGATGAAAATCATACATGGCTTTAAAATTTTCCACTACAAAATTCAATTTTTTACAAAATGCCCTGTGTTTCCTCCTTATTTATTTTCCAAATCTCTACATTTACATTCTATATGAATACCAAGCATACATATATATTTCATGCACTGAGCACAACCTAAGAATGAGAGTACAGCCTTCGAACAAACATTAGTGAACACCTTCAGCGTGGAGCCGATCACTTTGTCCAATGGTGTTATTTGATACTAACATCTTCCAAAGAGTCATTGGACTAACTCTCGAACAGCACTGAAACCCAAAATAAGATTAATGAATCGCCGGTGATATAAAAAGCTTAAATGAATATTGTCATTGTGTCCCTCGACACAATCTCCCTCCCCCCCCAAAAAAAATATTGAAATAAATCAATCGACTTAGTCTCTGCTGTGGAAATATATATAACCTTTTCTTTTTTAAGGAATTAAAACAATGGGTTGTAATTAGGGATATGGAAAATCATGTGCTTTCTAGAATAAAAAATAGCTTCTTTTTATAAATTCATGCGTTTACAAGGGATTTAATATTAAATATTATTTAAAATTAAAGGCAGTACTAAACAACTAAATCCTATAACAATACAATAGTACGTAGAATGAAATACATGTTTCATTCTTAACATGCGGCAAATGTTTGTTATTTTAATGACCTTTTCATTACCCACTACAGTTATAAACTGTCCATTTTCATCCAATGATTTGGAATGTGTTTGATGAAAAATCAATCTCCTTTTAAATTAATGTAAGATCATAATCGATATTTACATTCACACAAAATCTAAACACTTGAAAGAAAACTTGCGTATGTAATTATAAATAATAAAAAAAAACGAGCGAGACTTAAACAGGAAAAAACTACAAAATAAGGTGCTCGTTTTCACTTTCAGGAATTGTTTAGATCTTTAGATTAGATGCGACTTTACTATGCTTGAATTTTTCTATAACCTGCCTCGATTAGCAAAGAAGTAATGATTCAAAGCGCCGATGCTAATCGTGAGCCATAGCCATTGGGATGAGACTTTTGCCATCTCCATGCAACACGAAGGCTCTCTTGAAGATCAGTGTACTTTGCAGTCCAGTTCAATTCTCGGTTTATCTTTGAAGGATCACTGTAAACTTCAGCGTAATCTCCTGGTCGGCGACTCAAGTAGTCGACTTGGATATTGACACCCGTTGCTGTCTTGCATGCTTCGACGAACTCATTCACGGATCTACCTGATACGCAAAAACAATGGAAGTTTTAGAAAAGATGTGTCTTCATCGTCATTTTAGTCATTTACCGTCATAAGGAATTTAAGCTAAATTACACAAACTCACGAACCCTCAACCATGAGCCCTTTTAAATTAACTGCTTTAAAGTTAATTACAATAAGACCCCGTAAAGTGCTATATTTAAGGGTAGTTTGGTGGGAAAACTTCGCTACCAATATAACTTTATGGGATTTTATTGTAATAAAAACTTTAAAAGGTAGTTTAGTAAAAACAACTATAGTAAAGTACTCAAGTGTAATTTAGCCTATAGCTTATAGTCTATGTAGAGAAAGAAAACGAGGTCTGCGGTACAATCATAACACCTATTGCAGGATTTGGCCTATTTTTTAAATTGGTGGCACATATAACTTCAATTAAATGGTTCGCTTTATTTTTTTGACGAAAAAATGGGTTCACTTTATGTCATGTTAATTTATATAATAGGCAACGACTATACTAATAGGCGTTCCAACATAAGCCAGTGTAGTTATCTGTTAGGTACCCTAAAAGATAAGGAACCCAACTTAACAAGAACTATCAACAACCCAACAAGAATTTCAAGAAAACGGGGAATGCGCAGGAATTCATTGAATAGTGATAGAATAAGAGCTTGGATGCTCTCTAGACCCTTACAAACAAACCAAAACTAAACCAATACAATTTTCATCATCATGATCTTTCTTCCCTCTTAGTCCTCTATTTTTAAATCTTCACTAACTACAACCATACAACTTTTACTAATAAACCAGCAACTAACTACTAACTTATTGGTATCTAACAATAGCTCCCTGCAGTAGATCTTGTTTCATTCTGTGTGCTTTGAGTGTGTGCGTGTGCAGATATCTGTGTGTGTGTGTGTGTGTTTATGCCGACACATTATCAGAGGGTCTGATTTTTGGTAGTTTCTGTAGTTTGAATTTTTGCAAGAATTTAGATTCTAACCTATTTTCTCTTAGGCCATGTCCATAAACAAAACATTTCAGAATATGGAATATCTTGCCTCCATAACAATCGCTTCAGTGAAACATCTGGAAATAGGAGGAAATTATAACAGGTTTTACTTGGACCGTAACGATAATAAAGTTGAACTTTGAAATTTTGGTCTCGAAAGAGAATAAATTAAGATAAACCATCGCTCATTGATCTAAAAAAAATACTTGGCAGACAAGACTGCAAAAAGAGCATATCACGCTCTTCAGTTAAGAGCATCGGACACCCTCTATGTTTCTTTGATTTATAGCCCGCTTTATTTGTTGGATATATCACCACCTACTCACAAGTGGTTGTTCGATGCTAAATAAATCTCAATAAGTGGTTATAATTGCTACAACATGAAATAATATAGTAACACAAAATTTGATTTGCCATCATCATTGACACGATAACCTGACAGTATTAATAGTTTGTGTGCACTATGTCCATGCACAAATTCTATTGATAGAACCCATATCCTATTTTTCTCATTACAAATAGCTGGCCATAATTTGCATCATAGCTATGGAGAAAATAAAAGAAATTAGAAGTACTAGACAACACTAGAAGTACCGTTTCCAGTACCGACGTTAAAAATTCCAACTTTATTAGGCTTCGCATGATTGAGGGCTTTCACATGAGCATCAACTAAGTCAGTGACATCAATATAATCTCTAACACAAGTTCCGTCAGCAGTCGGGTAATCTGTTCCTTTAACCTGAAACCCCAAAAAGATTATTTATCAATTAATATAATTGACCATCAAACTAAATACCATAAAAATATATATACCTTGAGTCCTGGACTGATTCCTAATGCTGCATCAAAGCACGCACCAGAAATACGCCCGTGTTCCCGGAGTTCGGGTCTTGGAGCTTCACCCAATCTTCCTTCCGGATCTGAACCGATCACATTGAAGTATCTGGTAAAGGGTAAAATGGGAATCAAAGACTGTTGACGATTTTTTTTAAGTATTTTGTAGATTGAAGAAGCAATGAACCTTAGAATCATAACAGCCATGTCAGTGTTCTTCAAGTAATCCAAAATGATGTCCTCTGCCATTTTCTTGGCTTTACCATATGGATTAATAGGAAACTGCACAATATAAAAATTCAAATTTATGACTTGATAGCACAGAGATATAAATTCTTTATTTATCTTTTTTGGCTCATCGAAAAAACATTCACGTCTTCTTCAATAGGCTAGCTAAGTAAAATAAGGTTAAAAGAACTAAAGCTATATGGCCGTCACATATATTTAGCATTTACACTAATTTCATGGATATTTCGATATATTCAGCAACCATTAGTGATATATGATATTAATAGGGTTACCCTTCATCTATACCTTGGATTAGTCAGCTATCATGTCAAATTTGATATTCTAGAGCCGATCGATACTAATCTTAGTGGTGCTTAGTATTAAATGAAGGGTGTTATATGCAATTAATGGGAAAAGTTAATGAGACTACAAGTTATAACTAAATAAAATCCAATAAATCATTTGAAGCTAACCTGAGGTGTAAGCTCAGTGATGGGCATTTTCTTGGGCTCTCCATAAGTGGCACATGTACTCGAGTATATGAGAGTTTTAACATTATGAGATGTCATAGCCTCAAGAACTACTAAAGTGTTTGATGTGATGTTGTGATAGTATCTGATTCACGACAGAATAATTTTTTTTCAAAATGCAAAAAAGAAAATTCAAATTTCAGAAAAATCTCAATTGAGGCTTAAAACGTACCTAAGAGGTTCAAGTGTACTCTCACCAACATAAGCAACTGCTGCAAAGTGCATAACAGCATCAAATGCATTCTCGGCAAATATTCGGTGAACCTAGAATTGGTTAAGGAATTCAACTAAAAACAATTCTTATGCACAAAAAATATTTAATCTTCCTATAGTTTTAGACTTTATGCGAAAAGGATACAGCTTTGGAATCCCCTAAATCAGTGTAAATGAACTGAAGTCGCCCTGGTTCTGGAAATAAATCTTGGAGAACCTTAACGGCCCCAATGTTTCCCCTTGAAAGATTATCCTGGAAAAAGAAAATCATATAAAAGTAGTTAGTTTTTGTTGCATGCAGATATTCAATATCATGTTAGTACAATCTAAATCAATGGGGAGATAAATGGTAAGTTACCACTATAGTTACTCGGTATGAGTCCTTGAGAAGGCGAAGAGCGGCATGTGACCCGATATAGCCAGCACCACCAGTAACTAAGACATGTGTTACCCCAGGTTCTCGTCGAGAAAACTGTAAGGTGTAAATATTGATCGGACACATAACAAGCATTTCACAAAATTTTAAGTGTAATAAGTGCAGAATTAATTGTATGTTTTCTTAATATTTGTGGCCATCTACAACAACAAGAAGAAGAATTTATAAAAAGTTTTTCAGGACCGGTTATATGAATCATTTTCTTCCAATATGCTCTGTTAAGGGTTTCCTCTTCAATTATATTGACAATGAACATATCTGTTTTAACCGACACTATCCATTTTTGATTAGTCTACCCTAGCCCTCATTGCACAATCAACTACAATTTTACCAGTTTTCCTAACTGGAGCATGTACTGACCTCCGTTGCACATGTCCAAACCATCTCAATAAATTCTCCACTCATTTTATCATTCTTTTGGTTTGTCTTCTTAATTGGTAACGTTAGCAAAACCCCCACGCACCCACCCGCCCCCACAAAAAAAATACATACACAAATAAAGACTTTTGTCCAATAATGATTAAGCAAAATCGACATACCACTCGACAAAGGTGATGGAAAAGAGTAACATCTGTCATTTGATTTACAGTATTTGAGTTTGTTAAACTATATAGAGATAAGGAGATTTATGCATATTTGTAAGTTTGAATGCCATAATTTTAAATGTCATTTGATATATGAGAAGAGTAAGACAAAAACAAATTCCAAAGAGATGATGATTGCATTAAACTTCGTAAATGAATTTACCACACTGTTGCTGCTAAAACCAGGGGATTGCTTTAGAATGACAAAGCACAAGGCTGTGAGAACAGACGCCATGAGAATTTTTACTAGAAATTGAGGCTTCCTTCTTGAATCTGAGTGGTCCATTCCTATCAAGAGAGAACCTTCATATTTAAATAAACTTAATAAAAAGAAAAACCAATTTGACTTATAATAGGTTGTTACATGAATTATGAACATCGCAACTTGAGATTTACATTTCATACTAAAAGTTCTTTGACAGATACAACATGCAATCTTTGACAGATACAACATGCAAGAGCAAATTAGCTAGTAATGATCTTTTTTCTAGGGAAAAAAATGGAATTTCTGAAAGACTGGTTCCACACACAAAAAAAATTACATGTACACTAAAGAGTTATTCCCATATACGCTGAAAATGATTTCTCATTTTCTGAAACATAGTGATTATAAAAAAAATCACAACTTTTTTCGAGTGTCAAATGTATGGGTGGAACACACAATGAAGTATCTACAAAAGAATTAAATCATTTTTCATGGAAAAATAATTCTGCATTGCCCATATAAAATTGAAAAAGGAGATATAAAGGAACATTGAGAACAATGGATAATGTAATTTCAAATGGGAAAGCCTAGCATAGCCTAATAACTTTTACATTGAGCAAGCAGCAAGAAACAATTGCACATAGCAATTTAGAGTCATAATCAACATCCTGAATTCATCAAGTGATGATTCTAACAAATGTATCTAAACTATGATTCCGATACTACAAAGAAGCTAATATTGCTAATTGATCAGCAATAAAACAAACCAGAAAAAGGCCAAGCTCTACCAGCCCTAGGCTGAGTTCTATTCCTATTAGGTAGCATGTGATTAGGAATTTCCCTTCTCAAGAACCAAAGGAATCAAGCACGACGATGCTTTTAATTCAGGAAATAATTCGCTCCGAGCCCGATGTATATAATCCTGCATTGGTTGTCAAATTTCATAATACATATAGAATTGCAAAATAGAATTGCTCAAACCAATAACAGCTTGTATTTTTAAATTCTTGAGTTAAACAATTCCAATTAGCATTGTAAGATAAAAGTGAAAATTCCTAAAATGCATATGACAAAAACTAGAAAGAAAAAAAAATAACTTGAAATTGCTTTTGGAGAAAATTTTCATGCAAATTGATGTTCTTGGTATGATTACCAAAAAAGGGCTAATTAAATAATACATTTTCCCCTTACTGTAAGAAGACAAGAAAGTCAAATAAAAATCGGAACAGAATGCACAGTCACGTGAATAAAATGAAACCCACAAGTATAAAAAAGAGGAAGAAGTTACCATCTGATGAAATAAAAATAAATGACAATAGTTTCAATTTAATGACATTGTTGAAAGAAATAAGCCAATCCCATTTTGAAGATGAAGAGAACAAATTAAGCCAAAATAATCAAAATGAGACCTTTGGATGCCCATTAACTCCCAAAAAAATATGGCATTAAATTCCAATTCCAGGAACACTGCAGCTACATGAAAGCAATCAAAATGGAAAATATAATTCAATCAAACAAAGAAAAAATGTCTCAGATAACAAAAAATGGGAAGAAGAGAACCTACCTAAGATTCAAAATTTAAAGAGACCCAGATGATAAAAGGCCAAAAGGATCACAACCCACCTCATAAAACACCATTAAAATGCCAGATAATAGCTCAAAAAAATACATCTTTGAGAAAAATCGTACCTTGAAACGCAGAGGGGAAAGAAGAGAGAAAGAGAGGGTAGGTGAGGAGAGTTGAGACCGAGTCTTTGGCTCCCTGTGAGGAGTTTGTATGGAAAACAAATTTTGTTCTTTGTGTGAGGGCCTTTTATATATATTTTTTCTCTAAATATTTTTTTTAATCGCCCACACTTTTATTTAAAAAATATTTAGGATCATGTTCTTTTTTTTAGGGGTCTTACTTCGCTGAAAATAACTGTGATAATTTAAGGGTTTTTTTTTGAATTATTATATTTTAAAAATTATATTATGAAAATAGGGGAGTAAAAATTTTATTTATCAAAATAGGGTGGTTTCACCCCACCACCCCCACCCCTAGTATAGGGGGCGGGTTCTGGGAACCCGCCCCCTATACAAATGTATAAGGGGCGGGTTCTGGGAACCCGCCCTCTATAGTTTTCTATAGAGGGCGGGTTCTGGGAACCCGCCCCCTATACATTTGTATAGGGAACGGGTTCCCAGAACCCGTCCCTTTTTTTTTTAAATTAAATTAATTTTTAATTATACTGATATAATTTTAATATAATTATTATTATTATTATTATAATTATAATTATAATTATAATTCTTTAAAATAAAATAAAATTAAATAGACAAAAAAAAACATTTAAATTAAATAATAAAATTTCACTATATCAAATTTTTTTTTACAGAATGAATCCGTCAAAATTTACAATGCCAAAAAATCCTATCTATTTGTAAAATGTAAATGCTATATCGACGGTCAAATTTATAATAACAAAATGAATCCGTCAAATTTATAATACAAAAAAATCTGAGTGCACTTGTCACGATCCTGAAGGTCCCGCCCCTGATGCATATCCTGGACATCTGGTCCTATAATGGCCTGGTTGTTTGCATAGGCTACATCTGGATTGCCTTTGCTGAGGATCAGCATCCATTGTCATTCGATCTCGACGTACCTTAGGTCTTCCGGGCCTTATATTTTTTTCCGGCGGTAATACAGTCGGTGTTTGTCTGTTGGCAGTATAATAGTGCCAATAGCGACTGTCCGGTATAGGATGAAATTTTGGATCGTATGCACCTTGGTAATTAGAAACTGTATAGTAATGGGAAGCAAAATTGTAATGTGAGGTATGCATACTGCTCGCAGCAGCAATTGCGTGGGCACAAGGTAAATGTTGTTGCTGGAAAAGACCGCATGTACACGAAGAGAGCCCTTCATCTCTAAAGTTCACGGTATATTGATTCTCATTACCGCCCGTCGCCTGAAACTCCGCCGTGTCAAACCTTTCGGATCTGTAGTATTGTGCTCTGCGCTCTCTTTTCCGAAAGATATCTTCGTAATACGCGGTGAGCGGAGTGTCCATCGCCAAGGACTTTTCTCTTCTGTGCACAAAATAAGTATTCATCCGGAAAAATGTTCGAACAATCAACCCCTGTATCGGTAAGCCTCTAACCCCTTTAAGGACCCCGTTGAAGCTTTCAGACATATTAGTCGTCATTAGGAGATATCTGCACCCATCATCATGTGCTTGTGACCACATGCGTACTGGATACTCATCTAACCACACTTTCGCGGCTTGACTCATCTCCCCAATTTTCGTCATGTATATGTCGTGAACATTAGGGTCAGGCGTTTCACCGGCTCTGTACATAAGTTTATGTAGATCCGAATTTTTAAATTTTCGATCAAAATTTTGCCTGAAGTGTCGTAGGCAAAACCTATGTGGGGTCGTCGGAAATACAGATCTCATTGCAGCTAGTATTCCCAGATGTCTATCAGATATGATGCATAAATCCGTTCTATGAAGAACAGATGGGATATTTTTGAGGTTGCGGAAAAACCATGACCAGGATGATGTATTTTCACCCTCGACAATAGCAAATCCCAACGGAAATATACCGTTATTAGCATCAACACCTGTAGCAATTAACATGCAGCCTCTGTACTTACCGTATAGATACGTACCATCAACGCACAATACCGGCCGACAGTGTGTGAAACCAGCCGCACATGGACCAAAGCACCAGAAAATTCTTTGAAACCTGACAGAGCCCTCGACGTCTGTTTCTGTGGTTTTTAACCGGTATACGGTCCCCGGATTTGATGCTTTCATGGCTTCCATAAAAGGGACTAGTGAGTTGTACGAGTTTTCCCAGTCCCCGAATATCTTGCACAAAGCCTTTCTACGAGCATCCCATGCCTTCACATACGAAATCTGAATTTTATGCTCTCCGCTAACCAAGAGCCGTATCTCTCGGGAAGTCATCACCACATCTGTACGGATCAGGGGCATGATTAGCGAGCAAATGTAAGATGAAGTGCAATTCCGGTGATCCTGTAACATGATAGAATTGATGCAAGTGTGTTCTTGGTTGTATTTCGTGACCTTCCAAGCCTTGGCTCTTTTGGAACAACATGCATGCAATCTCCACTGACATTCAGGAGCTTTCGTACATACCACAGTATAGTACGTCTTATTTGACTCTTCGGTTTTAAATGTAACGTTTTGCTGAATGGACCACGACTTCAGCTTACAAATAAGATCTCCTTTTTCCTGAAACAAATCCCCGACGCTGATGCAATCTTCGCTTGCTGCTGTCGCGTCCAAATAGGGTGCCGTATTTACTTCTGCAACGGCTAAGTCTACCCAACCATCATCTTCCAGCGGATCGAGGCCGGGATCTTCTAGTTCGACAAAATCGTTATTCGCAGCCATACCATCAAAGAATGCTACCTCATTCAATCCAGCAGCATATTCCACGCTATCCTCCCCCTGATGATCTTCACCGGTTTCATCATCATCACTGCCACACATATCAATATCACCGGTAGCAACATAAGGCTCGGGTGCAATATATGATGGTTGTGGTCGGTGTAATGTGGATGGTTAGGGGTGAGAAGACCGGAAAGATGTGGACGGACATGCTTGGAATGCGCTGCTTGGATCGTGTTGGAATGATGCGGAGGTATGGGGAAATCTGCGTTTAGTATATAAATTGTTATTATAATATTATTCCTTAATATTTTCGTAACTAAATCATCACTTGTTTCAAATTTATTTACCTGTGGAAGGCTGTGTATGGTAATTCTTGCTGTTCTTCTGGGGTGCATGTAACTGCAGCAATCGACTGGGGAAACCTGGATTTATGCATTTTATTAAATGTTTGAATATTAGTATATAGGTATTACTAAAATGTTTAAATATGGGTTTATAAAATGTTTACCCATGTGCTTGAAGATTTGAATAATGTTGTGTATAGTCATATCCACCGGCACTAACGGCATCATCGTTGACCATGTGACCGTACCCCCAGGAACTATCTCCAGCATTACCATCAAAATTACCCGTTGGAGGGACATCTGATACTTCCAATTGGTCCTTCTGAACCAAAAGTTCGAAAGAATGCTGGGTGCTCGAGAGACCGAAATCTATCATCGAAGATATTGATGCATCGTCTATAATTTCAACCAATGCATTTCCACTGAACATAGGCCATATACAACTTAACTTAACCCTACTTTCACGGGGATCGTATTTCGTAATTTTGAACACTTTAGCCTCTAGTTCATCATAAGTCGTTGATGCTTCCAATCGCATGATTCGTGCAGACCCGCCCATATACTCGGGACCTTGTGCACTTGTGATAACCTGGCCATCGTATTTACATACAACAAATATACTTGGGGAGGCCATAATCTTGCACAAAAAACAGTTATATTTTTTATGTTGTGTTGAAATTGCAAAAAACTTTCAAACTCGAAGATTGCTTACTTCCAATACTTTATGAACTGTTCTACTGCTCGAAGATTGCTTACTCGCAGAATATGGTACTGAACTTCACCTTCTTCTAAAACTCCACACTTACACAAAATTGATAGTGGAGAAGAATTGATTGAAGTAAATGGATAGTGAGCGGTGTAGGATGAAAATTTGATAGAGATGAAATGAAATGGGTAGTGCAGAGACATATTTATAGCGGCAAGATATTGAAGAGAGCGGGTTCCAAGAACCCGCCCTCTTCAATATGATGTTCTGCAGATTTGACAAGACAATATAAAAATACAAAATTAATGAAGAGGGCGGGTTCCAGGAACCCGCCCTCTTACTTTCTGACATATCTTAACAAACGACAAATACAACGTTACTTCTGCACACACGTTACTTCTGCACACTTACTTACACTTACATTGATTTGATAAAACAATATAAACAAACAAAATTAATGAAGAGGAACCCGCCCTCTTACTTTCTGAAATTGATGTGACATATGAATATTAACGTTACTTCTGCACACACGTTACTTCTGCACACTTACTTACACCTACATTGATTTGACAAGACAATACAAACAAACAAAATTAATGAAGAGGGCGGGTTCCTACTTTCT
Source organism: Agapanthus africanus (assembly GCA_030015575.1). Classification (NCBI taxonomy): domain Eukaryota; kingdom Viridiplantae; phylum Streptophyta; class Magnoliopsida; order Asparagales; family Amaryllidaceae; genus Agapanthus; species Agapanthus africanus. Next base: position 57,810,279 of record CM057342.1, on the reverse strand, counting down.
GAAATTGATGTGACATATGAATATTATTGATGTGACATATGACATATGAATATTATTGATAATTTACAAATTACTATGACAAAGTTCAACGTTAATGGAAAAAGTACAAATAGTACTTAAATAGTACTGATGTGACCTCTCACTAATTAATGAAGAGGGCGGGTTCCTAGAACCCGCTCTCTTCTTTGTGAATAAGAACGCTCTCTGTAATTTTTGAAGAGGGCGGGTTCCACGATCCCGCCCTCTTCATTAATTAGTAATTGATTTGACGAATTATTGAAGAGGGCGGGTTCCTGGAACCCGCCCTCTTTGAGAACAAAGACTGTAGCGGGTTCCTGGAACCCGTTCACCCTCTATAAAAGCCGCATTCACACTTTCATCAACCACACTTTCTTTCACACTTTCTAACTTTCATAAAACTCTCGACAAATCTCTGCTCCAGTACATTTCAATGGAGAATCAACCACTCGACAAATCTCTGCTTGTGCATCAAAACGAACACAGATCGTTCAATATATTACACGGGGAGGAAATATTCTAAACTTAGTTAATTTTTTTTAATTACACCTTTCATTTAATTCTAATAGTTGAAAATAACATTATTTAATTTTGCAGGATGAAGATAATCTCACCGTCGTCACGCATAGCTCAGACAAATGGGTAGTTAGCGACCAACGAATAAACCATCGGCTTAGACGGGCCGAATTTTATGAAACGTCGTTGATTCGGCATATCCAAATCGACCACGCCCTCGTCACCTCTCTGGTCGAACGTTGGAAAAAAGAGACCCACACATTTCATCTAAGATGGGGTGAGGCCACAATCACACTCCAGGATATTGGCCTCTCACTCGATTTACGAGTCAATGGGCTTGGATTGGTCGCTGGAAAAATTGTCGGTCCAGATACCGACCACCCATACTGGGATACATATGCCGAGTCTGCTCTCGGACAGGTAAACAATTTCATTCTGCTTTCCCTATTTAGTGTACCTATTTTATGTTTTACATTATTTCTAGCTTTAATATTTAAAAAAATGCTAATATCAGGCACCAGGAGACCGCAGTAAGGGGTATAAAATCAATTTGAACTGGTTAAGAGATACATTTAGTAATATCCCTGATGAAGCCACCGATGAAGTTTTGGATAGACATGCACGTGCCTACATTCTGTACATGATCGGTTCTTGGTTGATGCCGGACCAATCAACAACGCATGTCCATCCGTTATACCTTGGCTTCCTAGCGGATTTTGATGTCTGTGGCCAATATGCTTGGGGAGCAGGGGTCCTGGCCTTTCTTTATAAGGAACTCGATAAAGCATGTGCTCCTACGAAGAATAAAATTTGTGGATGCAGTACATTACTTCAGGTAAATTCTTTATTTTTCACAGCTAGAATTTTGCAATATTGGTTTTCTCTCTTATAATCTGAAACTTTATTTGTAGATCTGGTCGTGGGAGCATATGTATATAGAAAGATCAGAGAATATTAAAATAACTGGCTTGGATATCCCCGGAAAGCCGCTCGGCTGCTGGTGGAATGGGAAGAAAGCGTATAAGGCTCCTCGTCGAGTGCTTAAGTACTATAGAGATGAGTTGGATCGCATGGAGGCGGCTCAGGTAATCATAATTTAGGTAATTTAATTTGTTTTACAATTTTGAAATACCTAAATCACAATTTTTTTACTATGTTATTTGTGCAGTTTCTGTGGACGCCTTATACAGCATATCGTCTAGAAAACTTACCCGGCATCTGTCTCGAAGGAGAGCCGGTTTGGCGGGCTCGATGCCCACTCCTCTGCATCAATGTCGTTGTTATGCACCTCCCGGATAGGGTATTGCGGCAGTTTGATATATTGTAACATATTCCTGTCCCGCCGCCTTCGCCTATGACAGTAGAGGGAGACATGCGAGGAGGAAATACGGAGCGTGATTGGAGGGAGCATCATCATCAGTATTTGCTGAGATGGGAGGATAGGCAGCATAGTATTGCCTTACAGCAAATAGGTGACCACACAGCTACCGACGCTACCAAAGTATATCTATAGTGGTATAAGCGTGTCACCATAAGATATCTTTCTGCTCCTCCCAAAAACTTCCCAAATATCTCGCGGTACGAGCCTAGAGGCCACATGGAACGAGATTTGGTATGCCGCCCTCTTTATATCATATTACTTTTTAACATCCGGCGGTATGAGTCAATACTTATTTCTTATTTCTAATGTAATGACAGGCTCGTGGGTTGCATCTCGTACAAACAATGGTGCGGGAACCATACCCGACTGATGCTGGTCCGGCATCTCAGGCTCGATTTTCAAATGTCGACCAATTTATTGGTGATGTATTTGGTTCATATGGTATTTCTCAACATTTATCGCCGGCACCGGAGCCGCAGTATCAGCCGGCACAGGAGCCGCAGTATGAACCGGCACCGCAGCCGCAGTATGACCCGGCACCAGAGCCGCAGCATCAAGGAGATCCAGCGCAGCAGGATCAGTGGTTTGGATCACCATACCGTCAGCAGCAACCCTGGCATACCGGACAGGCGCAACAACACCAGTCTTGGGGATCAGGTTTTGCAGAACAGCCGTCTTGGGGGTTAGGTTTTGCGTAACAACAGCACCCTTGGGGGTCAGGATTTGCGCAGCCATGGGGCCAAGGTTTTGTGCAAAATCAGCCGCATGAAACCGGGACAGGTTCTTCGCTACAACTGCCCAGTTGGAACACGGATTTAGCGTCCTACGCAAATTTGTTGGGAAGCAGCACATATCCGACACCTGTCCCACATTCAGGTTCAGGATTTGTGGATCAACAGCCTGTCCAAGACGTTGCTGAAGACGAAGCTGAAGCAGAACCCGAACCCGAAGTAGCAGAGCAGACGCCGCCGCCGCCGCCGCCATCTATCCAAGAAACAGGTGGTTCCTCCAGTCATCCCAGGAGGCATAGGTTTATGTCAAGCCTTCTCGGATTTCATAAAGGAAAAGGAAAAGGAAAAAAATAGTATTTACATTTTACAAATAGATAGGATTTTTTGGCATTGTAAATTTTGACGGATTCATTCTGTAAAAAAAAATTGATATAGTGAAATTTTATTATTTAATTTGATGGATTTATTATTTTTTTGTCTATTGAATTTTATTTTATTTTTAAGAATTATAATTATAATTATAATTATAATAATAATAATAATAATAATAATAATATTATTATAATTATATCAGTAATAATTATAATTTAAAATTAAATTAATTTTTTTTTTAAAAAAAGGGGCGGGTTCTGGGAACCCGCCCCCTATACAAATGTATAGGGGGCGGGTTCCCAGAACCCGCCCTCTATACAAAACTATAGAGGGCGGGTTCTGGACCCAGAACCCGCCCTCTATACTGGGGGTGGGGGGTGGGCCAGCGGGGTTGTCTGAAACCACCCTATTTTGCAAATTAAAATTTTTACCCTCCTATTTTCATAATATAATTTTAAATTCATAATAATTCAAAAAAAACCCATAATTTAATGGTGAGTATTTATTGATGGCAAGGGTCCAAAATTCTCATTCCTAACTTACACCAACAGAATATGTATATTGCATGGTTGATTTTGGAAAAGTGATCGGTTCATATCACATAAATTTCAACTTGATTCCATGAACTTTGGTTATTTTTTCTCAAAACTACTACGAGCTTCTAAACTAAAGCAAAACTACCATAATTTTTTTTGGTAGCTGAAAGGTCTCTAGCGGAGTTAACATGTGGTTAATAAAAGAGATAAAATGACTAAAATACCCAACATATATCAATTTAAAAACTAACGTTTTTCCAAAGAATTAATATATGTTGAGTATTAATTCAGTCATTTTCTCTTTCTTGTTAGTCAAATGTTAACTCCGTTAAGGAGTTTTCTGATACAAGCAAAGTTCGTGGCAGTTTTGCATCATTTTAAAAGTTTATGGTAGTTTCAGGGGAAATGACTAAAGTTCATGGTATTAACTTGAAATTTATCTTTTAAAAAAATTGTAGAGTTGCTAGATAAAAGTACATCAAGAATTGCATAAACCACATTTCTGTAAAATGACTACGGGTAAAAATGCCCATACGAGTAATAAAAATTGTGTCTATTATTTAGTCAGTATACGGCTGGCCGATGTAAGTGTAACAAACGAGTCATCCATGAGCTTATATTATACATGGTTGCATATATAAAAACATGTACATAAACACAAAAATAAATAGAGTCGCAAACAAAGTTTCATAACAAAAGAAGAACAAAACGAAAACTTTCACATGAAATGAACATTGGATAGGCTCGCTTGAACCAATCACAGTTGTTATTTGGAAGCTCCGATACGTTCAGAGTCAATCCCTTAGGTTAGGTCGATCGGATGACTTATAAATGGATGGATTGAATATTGATGATTGTTAAGCGGGTGATAAATTTTTTATCCATGGCCATTATTTTACGGATACGAATCAAACAAGAGAGATCCACACAACTTTTTTCTTAAACTTAAAACATTAAGTATTGCATTAATTTGATAATCAAATATAGTTGATAATAAACCTACAGGGCACCATAATATAATGATATCTGATTAAAACAATCCAGAGCTTACTTTCACAACCATGACACTGATCTTTTTGCATTCCTTACAAGTTACAACCAATTAAATGTTTTCAAATTACTGAGACTAATAAAAGGGAATATTTAAATTAGTAAACTTTTAGAGGGTTATGTATAATTTTCCATTTAAGTTCCATGGTGAACGGGCTCAAAATGTGAGACTTTTTTGGGGAAAGAAAGCAATGTGAAAATTAGAATCACTCCTGTTATAACTACAATTCTTTGGTTCCTCAATTTAAATTTTGATTTGACTAACAAAAGTTTGTTGCATGCCACGGTTTCATTCTTATAGAAAAAGAAATTGAAAATATAAACCAACACAAAAAAGAAGAAAAAAATTAAACCAAATCCACACAAAAAAGATATAAAATGATTTGATAATAATGACTACTTATCTAATAAAAATTACCTTTTAATTCATGAATTAAAACCAACTTTAGATCATGGATTAAAACAACCTTCACCGCTCAATGGCTATTGTTTAGCTTAAAAAAAACGAAAAGGATGAAGAATAAGGAAGAGACTAGACGATGAAGCCAAATAAACGCTTCTTTTTTCTTTTTCCTCTATATTTCTTATTAGGATCGTAAGTTCTTTTTTCTAATTTATATATTTCAAGATTTCATGTTTAGATGATTAATTTGATTTCAATTTTAGTTTACTTTTCTTTCTTTTTAGAGTACTTTGTTTGAGAAATCATGATGATAGAAAGATGATCTCTAAAGATTGATTTATATCTACATCGATTGAGGTATATTCTTTTTAATTTCTTTTCAATTTTTTTTATAGTATTACAAATTATAGACATACCCGCATTGTGCAATACACTAGTGTAGACTAATTTTGATGATTTTTTGAGTTTATATTCAAAAAGATGATAAAATGACATGTGGCATCCCTTCATTTATCGTGAAAGATATCAAATTATCGGAAAGATGTGAACATAGTTGTAGCTGCTTAATCGCACTTTGAAAGAACTAAAAGAACGCAACCTTTTCCTTCACAAGTTAAGTTTTCTTATTCTTTTTCTTTTCTTTTTCAAGAAAAAGGAACTTAAAGAAATGTTTTTTTGACCTCTTTTCTTTTTCAAGGAAAAGGCAACTTATGAAATGTTTTTTTGACCTCAACGAGCCCATCAGTCCAGCGTGTCCCTCTTCAAAGCATTAGAAAGAAAATCCCGGCTTTGAACTCTGATCTCTCCCTATAAACTCCTATTGGCCACTGCCGCACACAACTTATGAAATGTTATAAGCAACAAGAAAATTGTAAAGCAAATATGGTTGCAATTGCTTTGTACTTTGAAGCCTCGTTACAAGTTTAGAGTCAAAAAAGCGTTTGTAGACTAGCAACCAAATCCAAACGTATGTTATGCATTGATTGTATGTGAGTCCAAAGCTTTCAACATCTTCCTAATTAACTAACAAAAGCATACTATGATTAATTATAACTTAATTGATATGGACACTTTTCTATCCAGGGAGAGCTGGGATTTGAGCCTTAGGACGGAAGTGGCCACAATTTAACGCCTACGGGGTAAACTCGTGGATCCCCTGGGTGTGTGTGTGTGTTGTGCGATTGTGTGTGATAGGTGCGTAAGCGTGTTGTATGCATAGGTTAGGGTTATCTGGCCAGTGCCCAAAATAAAAGATAATTAAGATGTTTGTAACTCGTTGTCTCTACCATTATAACAAGAAGAAGAGAAAAGCAGGTGGCGCTCTCATAAATAAAATATTCAGAAAAACAAGAAAAATTATTCAACACAAGTATCATCGACTTTTCGAATGCTGTGGGTAGATATCGGTATCACTAACAAAAGATTTGCAGGTTTCTTAAAGACTTCAAATTATGATGATATCAAACATTTATTTCAATACACACGTGCATCTCACATAAGAAATACTAGTATATATTGAGACATGCTGCATGCTTGACAGGTGCTCAGTGGTGCATGTATATATAAGATGAGAGAACATAGCAATCGGATGTTTAAGGACGTCTTCAACGAAACAACACCAACAAAAATTAAGCTTATATCCTATAAATTTACATATAGTTATAATCCTTAAATTGGCTAATCCATGACTATATATAGGGAACTAGTTAGTTAAGGATTTGTTAATTATTAATATAGACATGGAAGGTTTATGCAATTAATAATCCAAAGAAAATTCTAAGATGTAAATTCAATATAGTCCCACATGGGGTGTCTTTTGGGCATCGGGAACCTCTGCTATTAAACAATGATTGGATGTGTGCTATTAAGCAATCTTGGTCATGTATTATACGTGTAAAGCACGTACGATACACCAATACCAAAAGACTTGTTTTACGTAAATTTCGACCGTTGATTTCAATTTTAGACGAAACTTGACCGTTGATTGTGATAGCAGGAAATAGCAGAGAATAAAAATAGCAAGGTCAGGTTGAAATTTTTGATTTCAGACTTTGCTATTATTGTTGCGCGGCTCAGGTCGAAATTTTTTCCATGTGCTGGCCGTGTATGTCCGGACAAGAGAGATAAGAAATAAAAGTACGGGCTTCACACGCTGTCCAAGACTGTCCGAAACCCCCTAATGATGCTCAATATCGGCAATCTCCAAGATCAAGACACGTGGCAGATGACATGTCCCAAGACTCAGAAAAAAAGGCCCACGGGGGCCGACCAGGCCGTCCTACGCCCGACCTGCAAGCACAAGCTAGCCCTCCTCGGGGCTCCCTGCAAATTCGCCTCCTCGGCCCCTCAGCTCGCCTCGAGCTGCCACAGGACCAAGACTCCTCGGCCTCCTCGCTCGTCCCCGAGCTTCCGCCGAGGCCGTCTTCCTCGGCCCTCCGACCAACTCCACCACTCACAGGCGTAACCGCCGCTCCGCGAATCTCGCCATGCGCGGATTTTACGCCAGCAACGTCCCACGTTCCACACCATCACGATCCCCATTAATAGGCGATCCGCTCTCTACGCGGGCGTGACGTCGAGAGCGTAACTGCCGGCGAGATTCTCGTGCCTGCTGCTGCGTGCCGCCACCGTTATATAAACCCCCATCATAGAGGGGTCAAGTAAGCCATTCTTTACTCTTCTAAGCCGTTACTCTGCTCGGATCCCATCACTAACTTAATCGTCGGAGGGTCCTTGGTGGTACCAAACCACCCCGGGACTTCTTTGCAGGTACTCGGCACCAAACTCCTCATTCCACTTCTTCCTCCAAAACCCATTGAGACCCACACGCAACAGGAGATAATCAACAAAGTCCACCGGGAGATCAACGGAAGACAACATCTGACGGAGACCCGAAAAGGACCTCCATCAGTTGGTGCCGTCTGTGGGAAACACTCCACAAAACACAAAATTGGCCTTCCGATCTCCGCCCAAATGGCAAGCAGCCACCCTGATGATCTCGGTACCAGCCGCCGCCTTCCACTCACCGAAGGCGAGGATGAGCCTCCTCCAATGACCGTCATCAATGCCCTCGCAGGCCGGATAGATCGGCTGCAATCCCTCGTGGAGGCCCTCGTCCGCGTCCAAACGGCCGGGCCTGGTCCCCAGATCGCCGCTCCACCGCCTCCAGAAGGCTCTGCCCCGCCTGGACCGCTGACCACCATCAGGCAACAACTCCTGGCCACCGATCTCTCGAGCCGGTGCTCCCTGAGGCCCGTTGGGCGCCCCACGGCTCCACACCGAGATCCGCCGCCAGAACGCCCCGCCCCGAGCCTCCACGCGACCCTTATCCCCCTGAGGAGATGTCAGTCACCTCGCCTATCCACAGGCGTGGTCGACACCACCACACTCGGCGGGGCCGCACAGAAGGGGTTCGCCGCAGCGGTTCCAGAGCCACCTTGCCTCGGGATCTGAGACACCTCATCAAGAAGAACCGAGGCCGCTCCCGGACGCAGGTTACCCACAGCGGAGGCCAGAGATCCCAAGGCGCCGATTCCTCGGGATACCACGGTCGGCTTGACGCCCTCGAAAAGAAAATCGAGGGCATGCGCTGGGAGGCTCACCTCTTGAGCGACAGGGCTAAATATGCCTCCGACTTGCTCACAAAGCCGTTCACCGAGGAACTGCTCGCCGTCCACGTCTCCTCGCGCAACAGGCCCCCAAAGGTCTCTCTGTTCGACGGGAAAACCGACCCGAAGGACCATTTGGACACTTTCATCACGGGGATGAGCTTCTAGGATCACTCCGCCGCCGCCCAGTGCAGAGCCTTTCCAGCCACCCTTATCCACGCAGGTCGGGACTGGTTCCGGGGGCTCGAGCCCCGCTCGATTTCGACCTTCGACAAGCTAGCTACCCAGTTCCTCGGCCATTTCGTGGGGAACCGTCGACAGAAGCGCACGGTCAACTACCTCTTCACGGTTAAGAGTGGGGACAAGGAAACGTTCAAGGCCTACATTACCCGTTTCTACAATGCCCTTCTCGAGGTGCCCGAGCACCGGGACGAAACCGTCATCACGGCGCTTAGATCTGGTCTGAGGCACAAGGAATGGTTACACTCCTTCGCATTGGCGCAACCTAAGACCATGGCCGAGGTCAAGACATGGACCGAGCGTGAGGTTCAGCTGGAATCCAAGGTGAATGCTAATCTCCCCCGGGCAGAACGGTCCAACCAGAAGAAGAGGGCTCAGGAGGAGAAGCCGGAGCGTCAGCAGCCTACCACCCGAAGTTCCAGGAGTATACCCCTCTCAACGTCTCCCTCGCAGTGTTGCTGGAGGAGGTCCAGAACGAGGGGTTCTTCAAGTTCCCTCCGATCTCGCGTCAGGCCGCAAAGCGAACCCGGAGCCCCTACTGCACTTTCCACCGGGTACTGGGCCACGCCACGGAGGACTGCAAACAACTGAGGGACTACATCGAAGAGCTCATCCGGTCTGGGCACCTCGCCGCCTACTTGAGGGACAAACGGCAGGCCGACCGCGAGAAGGAGCAGCATCACCCTCCCGCCGACCTGACCATCGGTCAGATCATGCCCGTTTCAGCGGACGGACGGCCCGGAGCTCAAGGAGCCCCATACCCTAGGCCAAGCGCGGAGGCCAACAGCCCCTCAGGGAGCTCGGCCCAAGCCAATAAAGTCATCTACTAGCCTGTACCTTTCTTTAAAGCAATGTAAATTCTTCCTAGGATCTATTGTTAATTTAATAAAGATCAATGGAGCATTGCGAAAAGGGAAGAAAAACTTTGTTTATTCAAAAGGTGTTATGGGCTCCTCAGCCATACATGCAAAAAGAAAAAAAAATTACAACAGTGGGGGAAGGGGGTGCAGCGAGCACTGCTCGTGGTACTCGGTAAAGATCTCCGCCAACCGGGGCCACGCAAGGTCCAACCTCCGTCCCCGGTTCCCCCCACGCGCGTCGATCCCGAGCCTCAGCTCTTAGCATTCGCGGACGAGCGCTTCTGAGCAGGCCAGCCGGTTCGCGGAGATTAGGCCGAAGCGCCTCAAAGACCGCAGCTTGCCCACGGCCTCGTCATAGAGCAGCTCAGACAGGGGGTTGTAAAGCTCCGGCGACGCCCTCCAGATGGAGTACATCAGCATCTGCAGCAAGGAGGAGCGTCTGGGGAGCAGCCGGCCGAAATGGTCCTCAATGCTCCCGTAGACTAGCTGCACCGTGTCCTCGGTGCAGTACGGGTCGTAAAGGTACACATCTTCAAAGCGGACAATGTTGGGGATGGTAAACGGGAAGTCCTGCATTCTCGACGACCTGTTTACGAAGGATGGAAGGACCAGTACTCCTTCAGCCTTATATAGCCCACTGCGCAGCCCAACAGTCGCTCGCTTTCACCCAGGGAGTCGCCGCCACGCGGCAGCCATCAAGCCTTCTCCGGTGGAATCGAAGCGACGCACCCCTAGCGCTTCGCCTCCCCCCGCATTCAATGCACTGGCTACGCGCGTCGTTGCCCCGATCGTTCCCATTCCCCGCACCTACAACTGGACGGTCGGGCTACACCTCGTCAAGATTCAACCCGGCAGCTACCCTGCTCGGTCATCCCCAGCGGGCAGCTTCCCTGCCACAATGCCGGGGATCAAAAAGCCCTCCCAGAGGCAGTCGAACCCGAGGATCCCTCGCTCGGCTATCCCCAGCGAGCAGCTTCCTTGCCACAACGCCGGGGATCAAAAAGCCCTCCCAGAGGCAGTCGAGCCCGAGAATCCCTCACTCGGCTATCCTTCAGGACAAAAGCCCTCGCCAAGAGGCACCGGGCAGTAACCCTGCCCCGTCCAAGGGTCCTTGGTAGGCTTCTACAGCCCCTCCCGCGCTAAGAACCAAAGTCCTCCCAGAGGCAGTCGAGTCCTTGCTCGGCTATCCCCGGCTGGTAGCTTCCTACCACAACCGACAGGGATCAAAGTCCTCGCCAAGAGGCACTGGGCAGTAACCCTGCTCGGCCCCCGTCCTGAGGGATCAAAGCCCTCGCAAGAGGCAACCGAGCAGCTACCCTGCTCGGTCAACTCCGGCTGGTAGCTCCCTACCCTCGACGCCAGGGATCAAAAGCCCCCACAAGAGGCACCAGAGCGGCTACCCCGATCGTTCATCCCAGGCTGGTAGTTGCCTACCCACGACGCCAGAGGTCAAAGCCCTCGCCAAGAGGCAACCGCGCAGCTTCACTGTCCGGTCATCCTTAGTGGGCTTCTTACAGCCCCTCCAGCGCTAAGGACCCAAGTCCTCCCAGGGGCAGTCGAGTCCTTGCTCGGCCATCCCTAGCGGGTAGCTCCCCTACCACAACGCCAGGGACCAGAAAGCCCTTACAAGAGGCGACTGGGCAGCTACTCTGCCCAGTCACCCCCGGATGGTGGTCAATGCTCGAAATCAGAGATGCCCTGTGGCCCGCGGAGGATCCGAGACCCCAGTGAGGGGATTCAAGTCTATCCAAGTCTAAACGATCTCCCTTCGATTCCGGGGCTCAGGGGGATACCTCCTCGGCAGCGCTTGGCACACTCATCGGCCAGTGATTGAAGTCAACTCGACAGACGATCGCCAGACAGATGGCCAGTCTGACATAAAAGCACAACGGTACAAGCAAAGATATCTTACGAGCATTCTTCATAAACAGATGGAAGAGCGCAATTCTATGGAGCCGAAGAAAAACTTTATTACTACCAAAGATAAAAGTTTTACAAAGGGTATTTTTTGGGCTCCCCAGCCTTACAAAATTCAAGAAAACAAAATAAAAAGAGGAGAACGGGGGCTCTACACCTCGGGGCTAGGTACGACCTCGAGGTCCTCGACCTCCACCACGTGGCGCGCTGGGTCATCGGCGACCTCCTCGCCAAGAACCACTTCCCCTTGCTCGTCGGCGCCCACGAGGGGGAACTCGGCCCAGAGATCTGCGTCGGCGAACTCCGGCATCCGGGACTTAACGGCATCGAGGGCATCATGCCAAATGCGGGTCGTGTCCACGGCCAAGTCGTCATAGAAGTCCTTCGACTTCTTATAGCCCTCCACCGCCCTCGATTCGGCCGACTTAGCCGCCTCAGCCGCCGCCCCCAGCTCCTTCCGGAGGGCCTTCACCGTCCTCTTCAGGTTGCTGGCGAGCACCTGGACATCCTCGAGCTTGATCTCGGCAATCACTGCAGCCTCACGGTGCCGGGCCACCTCCCATTTTCCGGCCTCCACCTCGCCTTCCAGGGCGGCGACCTTCGCCGTCATCGCCTCCAGCTCCCGCTTGGAGCTCTCTTGCAGGGAGGCGAACTGACCCGCAGCCTCCAGCGCCGGGGCTACCACCTCGGCCTTCATGCGCAGGGCGAGGGCTACGTGCTGGAGAACCTGGAAAACATGGAAAAATCAAAAAGATGAAGGAAGCACTGAATCTCACAATGAACCAAAAAGAACTTACCTGCACGGACTCCTGGGCAATGGACGCCAGCTGAGCCTTGAAGGTCCCCCCGGGGACTCTACCCCTTCCGAGGTCTCTATCTCGTGAGAAGGATGTCCGCCACGGACAGCCCCAATGGCACCGCAAACCGGAGGCCGCCTTCCTCCACCATAGTCGGTGAGGACCGACCCTGGTAGGGCCTCCGGGAGCTCCTCTTGAGCGGCTCCGAGGGAGAGCCGATCTCCTCTTTCGAGGCCGGGTCCTCCTGGATCAGGGCCCGCTTCCGGCTCGATACTCTGCTGGGGCCCGGGGCGGGATCCGCCCCCGGGCGCTCACGGGACGCCGCCACCGGAGCGGTCGGAGCCGGGGCGGGCTTCGCCCGAGAAGAACTGGCGCCCCCAGCCCTAGTAGGCTGCCTCGGCTGGCGCATGGAAGCTCGGAGGGAGACGAAGTCTATAGATCCTGCACGAAACAAACACCCAACAAATCAGCGACACGAGTAAAACACAAACCCAAAAGCAAGCCTAACTCACCGACGAACTCGATGGGCCTAAGCCCGGCCCAGCTCAAGACCCTCTCGGACAGCAGCACGTCAGGTCGGGGGATGGGCTCCCACGATGCCACTCTCACCGCGGCGGGATCATCGGACTGGTTCCCTGGCAAACATTTCTCCCTCGACCACTTGGTAGGCACGGGCCAGTCCTCGCCCTCGGGAGGGGAAACGAAGAAAAATTTCTTTTTCCAATCATGGATGGAGGAGGGCAAGGCCACGACCCCGATCCCGGCAGTGCCCCCCGGCCGCTTCCTGAAGGTAAGATAAACTCATCTCGGGTCGCCCGCTCGACCACCAGGGTGACTCTTGAAGACGAGGGAGGAATCGAGAAGGGGAAGGCTGAAGGGAACCGTCTGTAACTTCAGGTGGATCAAGAACCCAAAAAGGATCCTCCACGAGTTCGGCACTAACTGGCCGGGGGCCAAACCGAAGAAATTCAGCGCGGCGATGATCTCGGGAGAGAAGGGCTGGCGCATTCCGCCCCAAAAAGCTTCCAAATACAGGACGATCTCCCTGCCCCGTACCTGATCTGCCCTCTCTCCCTCCTTGGCCAGTCGAAGCGTGTAGCGCGACGGGATGTGGAAGCGAGCACGAGCATTGACGAGCTCATCCTCATGCCTCACCCAGCACGAGGTGCTAGGGGCCACATCTGCCGTCTCCTCCCTGGAGGCGGCCCCCGCTTCACGATCCCGGGGAGATGATCCAACCCCTGCTCCCCGAGGAGACTCAAACACAGCTAAAGAGACCCTAGCACCTACTCCTACAACGTCTACTGATTCTACAGAGGAAGACATCTAACCTTGGAAAAGAAAATCTTCAAGAGCTGAAAACGGGAGAAGGGAGACAAGCGCCGAGCAACCGAGACTTGAGAGAAGAAAATATGAAGGAGTAAGGGCCCTAGAGCGGACCCCACCCATGTTTATTGCTGCATATGGCCTCATCCAACGGCGCCCGTCATCTCCCGCCGAAACGGCTCCTCGCACCCAGCGGCTCCGATCGCTCCACGTGTCAGTTCTGCACCGGACCGCGTCCCATCAGACGCTGCAGGCCTGCATACGTCGCATCAGCCAATCGGCGCTCGACACGTGGGCCGTCGCTTCAGTTGCAGAGTGCACGAACCGGCGCACCTTCTTTAAATGCAGAGATCTCGCCTTGATTCGCTAGCGGAAAAGACAACCGACGGCCCGAGGACTCGTCCCGACAAAGCCCTAGAAAGGAACTCACCTCGGGAGGCCCGGCAGTCCACTCCTGGCCCGATCCGCTAGCTGGCCGGGACAAGAGTGGGGGCTAATGATGATGCTCAATATCGTCAATCTCCAGGATCAAGACACGTGGCAGATGACGTGTCCCAAGACTCAGAAGAAAGGGCCCACGGGGGCCGACCACGCCGCCCGACCTGCAAGCACGAGCTAGCCCTCCTCGGATCCCATCACAGAGGGGTCAAGTAAGCCATTCTTTGCTCTTCTAAGCCGTTACTCTGCTCGGATCCCATCACTAACTTGATCGTCGGACGGTCCTTGGTGGTACCAAACCATCCCGGAACTTCTTTGCAGGTACTCGGCACCAAACTTCTCATTCCACTTCTTCCTCCAAAACCCATTGAGACCCACACGCAACAGGAGATAATCAACAAAGTCCACCGGGAGATAAACGGAAGACAACATCTGACGGAGACCCGAAAAGGACCTCCATCATCCCCTCTCTCTCGCCCCTGCCGGCCGGGATGTATTACACCCGACACACCGAATAATTCCTCGAAAAGGAAGGAAAACATGGATGGATCAACATACTTTGCAACGACTTAGAACTATTCTTTCTAGATTTCCAATATCTATGATGCATCTAACAAGGCGCATTTTGGATACACCACCGTTCACATCTTCATCAAGTGTGTGTGCGCCGTGTGTATATTTGAAATCAAAACCTTTTGGGGAACAAACTTGTGATCTCTCACGCTCAACATATCAAAGCATATATGTTAGATTTGGCTCTCTCTTTCTTTATCTTTTTATTTTTGGCACTGTGGCTCTCCCTTATATAAACAGATATCATGTTTGTGATTCTGCGTTATGGGAATAAAGAAACTTACTAGTGAGACAAGAAGGAAGACACTCAGTTAATTAGTTTCTAGACCAATATTATTATAAAAAAAATAATGATCAAGATCAATGGAATTATTCCCCTCAAAAAACATTAAGCATCACATGAAAACAACTGACGTTGATTTGTTTTCTCCATGGAGAATCTATGCGAGTGTTTATGGCATATAGACTAATTAATTACATTAAGAAAATTAATGCAGAACGATTTCTAATTTGCAATTTCGAGTGATCGCCACACCAAAGTTTGGCACGTTTATATTAATATATATGGAAAATAACTAGAGATTAGAAGGGCATATGTGGTGAAGAAATGGGCGTATAATATGTATGAATCAAGAAATATTCTTATATCCATGAATACTCTCTTGGAATATACGCATGCATACCTTATTATTCAATATGAGCTAGTATTTGTTGGGTCCCACCGGCATGCTTTCAAAATGATGTTCATATTATAAACTAACATCGCGATATTAAATTAGGTTGAGCTGCAACCAAAAACAAGTATTTTTATTGACTTTAGCTTACACAGCTGATCTTATGATAAAAAATACAAAAATATAGATCATGTCATCAATGGATGATATCAATCGGTTTATATGTTTTATAGACAAATTCAATAGAAAAAAATATGAGAAAGAACTCGTTATCGGTTAATCTTTCCGGTCAAGGTAGATCATTATCCTAAATTTACGTCTTTTTAAACTTATAAATTTGAATATCTTGTTCCCAACTCTCTCTCTCTCTCCCTCTCCGCAAGGCATCAAGGTACTAGTATATGTGATCCTTTGCTTTGTCTGTTTAGAGTTATCTTAATTGTGATTTATTAGATGGTAACAAACTAGAAATCAAAAATCAAATTGAAAAGCAATGTATCAATTTGAAAATAAGTAGCAGTCTTAATCTAGAAAAAGATCCCATGATCTCTAACGTTTTACGAAAATTCTGACAGTTTGCAATTCAGATTTGCATTGATATACCGTAGTCTGTCTCCTGCCGCTATTGTTATGTATTGATATATTGGAGTTGATTTAATACTTGCAAAACTAACTTGACATGGCTGCATATGACTACACAAAACAATCATTAAATTAATCGTAATAATAAATTTATTGCTCATCAAATTTCACATAAGAAATTATGTTTCATAACGTCGAGCTCCATGCAGCATCAGGAGCTCCATGCAGCATCAGGTCGTATGTTCATACATAGCCTTCCTTCCTTTATATATAAAACCGAAGATATATAACCACAATAAGCTATGTTCTCACATAATTTTCAATCACCTACTTGCAATCTTAAAAGAAAACTACAGATGGAAATAAAAACAGAGATATATTAATATTGTGATATCAGCAAATATTGAAGCATTTGATACTTTGAATTTAACATATATAACAGAATAACATATCAACACAGTTCATACATTTCTTTCCAAACTAGATTACTCATTTCTCAATTATTGTTTGATCAAGCAAAAATGACGACCCATAACAACTAATGCAAACGAGAATATTTAAGCATCATGTTTATGTAGGATTTCAACTACTTTCCATGCTTACACTAAAACCAAACATAGATTGAATCATCAAAACAAAAGAAACAAACGATCATAGAGATGGTAAAAAGCTCGGTCCCCGGCCCCATAAACACCAACTTTTCTCAAAAGCGAGGAACAACCCCCCAACCCGTCCATCTTCAGTAAAGAAAAAAAAGAACATCGCAAAACGGATAGCTTCAAGTAGCCAAACCTGTACAGCTTCTACCCCTACTAAATTTTGCTTACAGTTCCAATTCCGAGCAATTAAAAACCGCGCTCTCCCCATGACGAGAACTCACAGGCAAAAACTCCCACTACAGTACTAGGAAATAAAAGGTCCACTGCATTAAAACGAAGTAGTTTAACTATGAACTGATTCAGAAGTGGTTGGTCCGTTGCTGCCCCCGTTCGCGCTATGACTCGCCACTGGCATCGATCTCTGAGCAAAATCGAGTAAAATTTTCCTCTGGCCCTCGTTGGTGTGAGGCAAACTCGCGCTTAACAGCTCCACAGGAATTTCTCTGCTTATGGCCTGTGCAAACTCTGGCCCGACAATAGCAGCAGCTTTGAACAAATCAGCCACGCCCTCATATTTACCTACACAATAATCCGTGAGCAGCACAAAGAAGGCGTCAAACGATTCCTGCCATAAATTCCGAACGCTATAGTTATCTGCAGTAGCATTCCGATCTGTTAAGAGTTGAGTGGCTCGCTCGAGAACAGATTTAACAATTACGGTCGCGCCATCGCCAGCTGGACTGCCAAGTGGACACAGCGGCGGCTTCTCCGATGAGCAAACAATCGCAGCAAGGCACGCGCTTAATGAGCCTAAATCCATTCCGGAAACAGTTGAAGCGATAGAGGCCATGAGATCTCTAGTTGTTTTCGCTGCATTCACATCCTGTTGCACATCACCGAATAAAAATCTAAGGTGGCGGAAAAAAGCCATGCAAACAATTCGAGCCAGGTCATCGCCAGGGTGGACAAGCTTAATGTAACGAGAGAGAAGCTTTCGCCCTTTTGGAAGAGAAACAATGCGAAGGAAGACGAGATCGTCCTTTGGTGCTAAGCTACGGCCCAATGGATCAACTAGTTGCAATGATGCAGCTAACTCTTCTAGAAGCCCCTGCCTTCGTTGCCTTAATTGGGCCCAACCGTCTTGTACCGAAATAAGCTGTAACCACCGGTCGATGTCATCAACATCAAGGAGAAGGGAAAGGCCGTCCTCAATAGCAATCCTTGCCGCTAGCATCGGCTCTTGCTCTAAAGGCTTGATAGAGGATTTAGGGTTTGAAGTTTCATCACTAGGGTTTGAGGGTGGGTCCACTTCGAGTAAAGGGCGAGGTCTTCGAATTGAAGAGAAGGGGAGGCGACCTAGTGCATCGACTTGAAGGTAAGCGTGAGGCTCCGAGTTGGCCTTGGATCGCAGAGGTGGGTCCTGAATTGAAATCGGGCAGAAATGGTGCCTTACCCTTGAGTTTGAGCTCAAAGAATTTTTCGCTAAACAAGCTTGGTGATAGTAGTCATCTACATAGGGGTCATTGCTATGGGTCGCAGCATGCTGGATCCTAATGATGTTATCGATCTCTTCAGATGACATGTGCTTTCCTTGAAATCGAGGGTTTTGTCTTCCCCTTTGCATCGGTCTCATCCCATGCATTGGAGGAGGGTGTGAACTGAAATTTGAGATATGAGGTGGTGAAGGTTGCATATGATGCATTCTAGGATGCATTAACCCGTTAGGGTTGTGTAATCCTTGCCAATAATTAGGGTTTGGGTGACGAGTATTTACCGGAAAGCCCTGGGGGCCAAATTGCGGCGTATTTTCTTCACCAGGAAATTGTAGCCCGTGTGGCATTCCCGAGAAATGGGAAATATTTGGGGGCGAAAATGGAATTGGAAGTCCGACATGAGGAGGGAATGAAGGGAACGAGGATTTGGGAATGATGTTAACAGGGTTGGTGGCCATGTTTTGTTGTTGATGATGAGGATGTGGTTGTCGAGGGTATGAAGAGGTCCGGTACAATGGTGTTTGGGATGACCATCGCTTAGGGTCATAGGAATTTTCAGCATTTATAATTTGTTGGTCAATCCAATTCAAGTCTGGCTCTTGTGCCCAATCTGTAGTAAGAGAACCTAACAGACAGAAATACAAATATTTTAGGCAACTGAATTATAGGATTGTAAGTTGGTGAAAAGAGCATGTATAAAGATATTTATCTCAAGGAAAGTAATTAGTGTTTGATACAAAGAAAAGCAAGTAGAGAAATGGTACTCTCTCAAAAAAAACAGTTCTTACAGTATCCAGATAAAAGAACCAAAAATATCTAAGACAGAAAATCTCTCAAGCATTACAGCATGTTTGCTTATTAAGGCTTTTCAAGTAGCTCAATTTTATTGCTAACCACCCAACTAGAAAAATAGCACTTTACTATTCAATCGGAAAAAGGAAAAGGGGAGGATTTCTTTTACCGCTTTCCTAAATTCAAATTGTTTATCAGCGCCTTTCAAATGGTGTACAATCTAAAAGGTAGTTTTAATTTACATAGCCGACCAATTTAGCACATTCATCAAAGCAGCAGGTCGCCCATCAAGAAAAAATATTTAACTAAGTGATTCCATAACTTTTGAACTAGCATTTAATAGGCAACCAGTTAGCAAGCTGTAGAACTTTGTTTTGTTCTTTTTTGCTGTTAAAAAGGCTTAGTTGATCATGAACAGCTAAAGATCAGAAAAATACTCACTTTCCCTGGAAAATGATCCTCTACCATGAGTTTGTCTTGCGCTTTGTGGATCACTAATAGTTCTGTTTAGCTGAGTAAGAAGAAATATTACAAATGTCAAGATGTGAATAATACAGCGTGAAACAGTAATGAAATGGGGAGATTACAAGGTAAATTGGACAAAGCTGAGAACACTCATATTATTAACTCAAAACACAGAACATTGGCCTGATCATATTTTGATAGAGCGAACACACACAGTTTACTTCAGAAGAATGCTGTGTTATTATATATCAAGTACAAGTCCTCCAAATATAAAACTGTTCATAGAGTATCCATGAAATATTTTATAAAATTATTTTTTTAATAATGGTTTGCTTAAAATATCTTAACAGCCCACAAGAATTTGCTAAAAGGTCCTGATTGCTTATTTCCAATATCTTTCAAGGAATTTGGTTAACTTTCTTTTTCAACAAACTACAACGTTAAGTCAATAGATTAAGGAGGGTTTCTAGCTTTTATAAGATGATCAATGGCCTCAAAAATCAAGCACATTCCACAGAATATTAATATAAACAAACAAAGCTCCATGAATTCAGCATGAATTCGGCAAATATTTTACCAGTGTCAACCCTTGGTGAACTGGACAGTTTAAGGAAAATGCAATAGGAGTGCACAAAACGAAACTGAAAAGCTAAGCCAACATTTAGGAAGACTGACAAACCTAGACATGAGAAAAACAATATTGTTTTCATAAAGATAGAGCACTTTAAGAGGTAGGAGTCCTCTAGGCCCGAGCCTAAACTTAGAAATTCCAGCATCACTTCAAAACCTAAAAATTTTGAACATTTTCGAGGATCTTAACCGTTCATGTTGATCTAAACGATGAATTACAAGGGTGGGCTAAAATTCATGCGGCTTTGAAATCGTTTGCATGTTAATCTAATGGTTTCAAAATCAATGGTTTATAAAATATCAATAAACCATGAACTTTAGTATACTTGGGTCAACAAGCAAACGATTTCAAAACAAAATGAATTTCGGCGCACCCGTGTATTTCACCGTTTAAACCAACATGAAATGTTTGGATCGTCGAAAATGTTTAAAAATTTAAAATTTTGAAATGGTGCATGAATTTCTAAGTTTAGGATCTTAACCCGGCACTTTAAATTTGATTTATCACAATTACTAACATCCAAAATACAAACCTACCACATGAGAGACAGTTCTATAAGAATTTTCCATCTCTGTATTTTTTTGGATGTGACCCATTCAAGGATATTAACCCAGTGGTGCATACTCCTCTTATTTACTCTTATCCTATTTTTAGTTACCTCGCCTTATTCATTGACTTACGTTCCAATCTCATCTTTCTTGCTCTAAATTTATTGCCATATAGATTCAGTAGACGCTTCTGATAAGCGTATAACCCTAACTGAAATTCTGAAATCTAAGTTTGACACTAAAAATTCTATGAATAATATGTTAGCTCGATCGACAATTTTGCATTGGTGTTTCGAAATTGTTTTGACAAATCGCCTGCAAACATTAGCACGCAGACAAACGTACAATATAGCTTATGTCAAGTCCTTGTGGGCAAAGTTGTCATGTCGAGATATGAATCGTGTATCATTTTTCTTATGAATCGTATCTATTAAGAATAACCCGTATTATATACGGGATTATATGTAATTAAGATAATAATAGGGATGTAATTACATAATGTGTTTGCCTATATAAAGAGGGAAATTAGTCTTGAGCTAATTAACCCATTACATTTCCCTAATCATTTTCTATCTCTCTCTAACATGGTATCAAAGCCAACCTAAGTCACTCAGATCCTCGGATTTAATCTCAACCCTCCATCACTAACCATCTCTAATCTCAACCCTCCATTACTATCAAACCCCAAACCCTAACCTAGCCGCAACAACCATCGTCACCGCCTCCCACCACCGTAGACCCTCGCCGGAGCCTCGCCGACCTTCGACGACCGTCGCCTGATCTTCGATGAAGCTTCTCGACGCCGATTGGTAATGATTCAAGCTGATTCGACACCCTTATCATCGATCTCTTGCTGATATGCCATCAATGATGAGGATGATCTCGACTTGAGCTCGATTTGGGTGTATTCAGATCTACTTCTTGTTCAATTTCGATTTGGAGATTTTGGAGATTTAGTGCTCAGTCTGTGTTCGATTTGGGATTTTTGTGTTTGCTTTGGAAGTTAAGTTCTCGGTTTGGGGATTTTAAGCTCTTTCTTGGTGATTGCTACAGTAATACAAGGATTTTTAAGGGAATTTCTCGATCGATTGATATTGATTAGTCTTATTTTCATTGAGTTCCGCGAATGATTGTATTGTCGGCATTTCGGAGTCGTCGGGGTCTGTGATCGGATCCGATTGAGTTGGTTGTTTGTTTGAGTTGTAGTAGTTTGATCGTGGATTGAATCTTAAGAGATCAATCACGATATTTGGGTGGAATCTATGTAGATTCCTTTCTTTGGTTGGCATTCTTGATTGTATTTAGGTGAGACTTTGAAGATCTCTTTCTTTTGAGGTGTAGATTCAAGCTCGTTTGCAGATACGAGCATTATTTTGATGGTTGCCTCGATTTTGAGAGCACCATTTCTTGTTATTTGGTGTTCGAAACTGATGAGCTTAAGCCACCCCATCAGGTGTTTGATAGATTGATTGAGAACATTTCCTGTTTACGAATAGCCATGATGATGACATCGGCTGCATCTCCTAATTTGGAAGGGTTCTGCGTAAGTGATGAAATACAAAGACTTCGTCTCCTTATGTCCTCACTCGCTTCAAATTTGATCAAGACAAGAGGCAATCATATATCTTGTCTCTCGCCAACAAATGCTCATTGTCCTTGGATTATTGATTCGGGCGCTACAGATCATATGACAGGGGAGCAAAATATATTGTCTTCCTATAAGGAGAAACATGAAACCACCCCGGTCACTTCAGCAAATGGCACTACTGAAATTGTAGGAGTGGATTCAGTTCAGGCTACATCACAATTACCTGTCTTCTGTTCTATACTTACCTCGATTACCTTTCAACTTATTATCCGTTAGCCACCCGACTCGGCAATTAAATTGTAGCACCACCTTTTTCTCTGGAGGATGTGTTTTTCAGGAGCGTGAAACGAAGCGAACGATTGGCACTGAGACAGAGATTGATGGACTATACCACCTTGATGAGCACCCACGTCTTATAGCATATCCAACATTGTGGGCCTTACATCAGCCTTAGATACCCATTGCCGTTTTGGTCACCTGTCCTTACAAACGTTGAAGAAGATGATTCCATCTCTTGGTTCCTTGTCTACTTAGAATGTGACTCATATGAGTTGGGCAAGCATCATCGCTCTAGTTACCCATCTCGTATTAATAAGAGTGACAAAACCTTTTGATTAAGTTCATTCTGATGTTTAGGGGCCATGCCATGTTGTTGCCCAGGAAGGGTTTCGATACTTTGTGACCTTCATCGATGATTTTTCTCAAGTCTCGTGGTTATTTTTGATGAAATCCAGGAGTGAAGTGTTTTCTCATTTCCAGACCTTTTGTTCTGAAGTGAAGACTCAATTTGGAGTTAGTGTACGTATCTTGAGTGATAATGCCAAGGAGTACTTTGATACATCTTTTCGGGCATATACAGAGCAATTTGGAATTATTCATGAATTCTCTTGTCCTTATACCCCTCAACAGAATGGGGTGGCAGAAAGGAAGAATCGGCAATTGTTAGAGATCACTCGAACTCATTTCTCATATATGGGTGTCTAAATCTTTTTAGGGAGATGCAATCCTTACTGCTAATCACTTGATTAATAGCATGCCCCCGTCGGTCTTCAATGGACAGATTACTCATTCCATATTGTTCCCGTCGATGGTCTCTTCTTATTCTGTCCCTCCACGGGTATTTGGATGTGTTTGCTTTGCCCATGATATACTACCAGGGGTTCTAAACTAGATCCCAATGCTATTAAGTGCATTTTTCTTGGGTATTCTCGGGTTCAAAAGGGATATTATGGTTATAGTCCTGAATTACGTCGTCGATTTATATCGGCCGACGTGACTTTTCATGAGTCCACTCCATACTTCTCTACATCGCACACTCCTATAGACATGGACAGTGACTTTCTTTCAGATCTCTCCTATTTTTTGTCATATGACATCCCGTCTGAGTCGGTTGCTTCTCCACCTCATGTATTGGAAATCACCTGCACCGTTCTTATTGAGCTACCTACTACTCATGATTCTTCACTATTGGATTCCACACCACCGATTACGAGAGTATATGCTCGTCGAGCCCGTACGGCTTCCGAACCTCAGCCTGCTCCTGAGCCCCATCCTCTTGTTGCTAATCTCTCAGAGTCCCAAACTTTGCCAGAGAGTGATATTGATCTCCCCATTGCCTTACGGAAAGGCATCCGGAGCTGCACTTCTTACCGTATGGCTCACCATGTGGCCACCTCACTTATCTTTGACGTATCACACATTTATCTCCTCACTTACTCTTATGCTCTACCCAAGTCTCTTTTGGATGTTGTCCCATAAAGGGTGGGTCGATACTATGATTGATGAGATGCTTGCCTTAGAACTGAATCAGACATGGGATTTGGTTCCTCTTCCGGCTAGAAAGAAGGCCGTAGGGTGTCGTTGGGTATACACTGTGAAGCTTAACCCTGATGGGACACTTTCCCGTTTGAAAGCATGTATGATTGCAAAAGGATATTTGCAAACTTATGGAGTTGATTATGAGGAGACTTTTTCTCCTGTGGCGAAAATGACTTCTGTTCGTCTACTTATGTCTCTTGCCGCTACTCATCATTGATCATTGCATCAGCTTGATGTGAAAAATGCCTTCCTTCACAGTTCTATGGTCGAAAAGGTATATATGGAGCAACTATGGTTTGTTGCTCAGGAGGAGTCGGGTCTTGTTTGTCGATTGAAGAAGTCATTGTATGGCTTGAAACAGTCCCCTCGAGCTTGGTTTGGGAAATTTACTGAGATGGTTAATTTGTTTGGCCTCAAACGATATGCACATGACCATTCAGTGTTCTATCGAAATAACACCAATGGTCTTCGTATTCTTTTGGCGGTGTATGTCGATGACATAGTAATTACTGGCGATGATGAAGCTGGTATTGCACAGCTTAAGCACCACCTGCAAACGAAGTTTCAGACTAAGGACCTTAGGAGCCTTCAAGTATTTTTTGGACATCGAAATTGCTCGGTCAAAAGAGAGCATCTCCATCTCACATCGTAAGTATGTGTTGGATATTTTGACTGAAGCTGGGATATTAGGATGCAAACACACAGAGGATCCAATAGATCCGAATACCAAACTACTTCCGGAACAAGGTAACTTGGTTGAAGATCTTAGAAGATGCCGACGATTGGTCAGTAAATTGAATTATCTCACCGTCACTCGACCGGATATCTCATATCATGTTAGCGTTGTGAGCCAATTTATGGCTGATCCTCGAGTGACTCATTGGGATGCAGTGATTCACATACTTCGTTATTTGAAGAATGCTCCAGGAAATGGCCTATTGTACTCAGATCAGGGCCATTCGAGAGTGGCAGACTTTACAGATATGGATTGGGCTGGAGTCCATCTGATCGCAGATCTACTACGGGATACTGTGTTTGTAGGAGGTAACTTGATCTTCTGAAAAAGTAAGAAGCAAAACGTTGTCACGCTTCAGCGCTGAGTCAGAATATCGAGCCATGACGAATACCACTTATAAGCTTGTGTGGATTCGATTTACACTGGAAGAGCTTGGTTTTGAGCCCATCTTACCTATACGGCTATATTATGATAATAAGGTTGTGATTTATATTGCTTCAATCCTGTGTTCCATGAACAAGCGAAACATATTGAAGTGGATTGCCACTTTGTAAGGGAGAAAGTTGAAAATGGGATTGTTGATGCCTACTATGTTCAATCGGCACATCAACTTGCAGACTTATTCACAAAACCCTTAGGAAAAAATAGAGTGCAATTTCTTTGTAACAAACTGGGCATGTTTGATATGTATGCTCCAGCTTGAGTGCGTGTTAAGAATAACCCATATTATATACGGGGATATATGTGATTAGGATACCAATAGGGATGTAATTGCATAATGTGTTTGCCTATATAAATAGGGAAATTAGCCTTAAGCTAATTAACCCATTACATTTCGCTAATCATTCTCTCTCATCTCTCTCTGTCAGTATCAAATTGTAAAATACGTTATTCGTTTGTGCATAAGCTCAACAAATAGACATATAACTGTATATTTAATAATTATATGACTAAATTAGCAATGTAGGACAATACGTTAAAAAACTATAGTTTTTAGTTATTTGCCAGTCGCACAACTGACATAATGAACACTTAAATACGTGCAAAATACAACAAACGATATATAAATCATCTAAAGGAGAGGAATATATGATCAATCATAACAAATAAGATAAGCAAAAGCCATGTGAATATATGCAAAATGCAATAGAGAGGAAGTCGAGGGAGCGACGAAAGGAGCAAAGAAGTCGAGGGCCAGGCGTTGAGGTGTTAAGGCAAGGGCGAGGCAGCAGGGAAGTCGATGGCTCGACGGCATCAAGGAAGTCAAGGGCGTCGGATCGACAACTCGATGGCGAGTAAGTTTGAAGGACTCTCTCATGAGGAAGAGAGGGAGACCGGGAGAGACCGAAAGAGGATTGTAAAATTAGAGATTTTGCATATTTGCGGATTATTGAACTAAATCATAAATTGTTAAAGGGCTCAATATTCATATCCCAACTCGAAACCTTCGACCCAACCCATTTACCGAATCGATCCAAATCGTAAAAATCAAATCGAACCGTACGATTCAAATCGTGAATCGTACGATTCGATTGCTACTCAATACAACCTTGCGATATGTATCGAAATCTGTCCTAAATGTATCGAATCGTGTCGAATCGTAAGATTCAAATCGTAAATCGTACGATTTTAACAACGATGCTAGTGGGCTGCCTCATTAATTTGATCATAGAAAAACAAATCATTGAGGGTCAGCATATTGAAGAACCAGTTACTGAAGCAAGAAATGCTATCAGTTAAAATATTTGAACATGAACAAAAAGAGTACATGTTATGATTCCTTAACTTAGAGCCCAAGTCAAGAAGTAACCGATGATCAATAACTGAAATTCAAGATGAAGCCACACTTAGATCTATGTTATCTCCACTTGAAAAATCCATAATAACCTCAAAACCAAGAAGACTAAACATCTCAAGATAAATGATCGTGGGATAAAAATATTATTAACCAGGTGCGTCTGAGCAAATATGGAACTACAATTAATTTAAGATCCATATTTGGTACAAATGAATTCAGATTATGACTGATAGGATACAAATGATGGTTTGATATTAATGAGAGTGAGTTTGGCACTTTAACATTAGACCATACTAATTAAAAAAGAATTGTATAATACCAAATTATCTTGCATTTTAATCAATATCCTACACCCCGTATTATTTGAAATGGATTAAATAACGTAAACAAATAGAGTACATCAGGATTTGTATTTAGATATTTCAATAGTCTTTCATTACCATATATGCATCATATCCAAATTTGTTAAGAAATAAATGTCATGTCACATTCTGAAGTGACTATTGTATTTGTTCGGAAGCATAGCTGTCCATCATTAGAATCATTGAGATACAATGGTTGGTGAAGACATGACTCATAAACAAGGGCCATGGAATAGAACTGAAATGGGCAGTACATTTATTGCCCTTCCCACAAAAATGTAATTAGATAGATAATTTCATATTGAAATTGGAATAGCACAATTGTTGTGAAAGTTAAGATTTTTTTGAATTGTGCGCGAGACAAATATTTAGATAATTTGAAATTAAATCATACAATATCCAGACAGTAGTTCTATACCTAGGTTTCAAAAATACAAAGCAATAATATAAAAAGTAATCTCGTAAGACCTGAAGGACTTCGAAACAAAATTCAATTTAAAATCTGCATAACAATAACAATTTAAAACGTGTGATAGCTTTCCTTAAACCAATTCCAGGACACATGTCAAAATGTACCAGAGAAACTAACCTTAGAGAATGTACTTGAAAGGTCATCGATATCAGACAACGACCCAATGCCATCACCCTGCAAATGCAACACATTGGTCAACATTAAATACAAAAGTAGTGCAACTTAGGAGACTGCATACCGACATAACAAGTACTAGTTAATAAAGTAAAATTCACCAAATAAAAAGATCATTAGTTCACAAGTAATATGAAGGGAGCATCACTCGTATACCAATCTAAAATCTCACCATCCTTGCAGTGGAAATTTTCCCACTTCTACATGGATCCATCAGTAGCAGCAGCGGAAACAACAACAACAACAACAACAACAACTGAGCCTTTTATCCCAAGCTTATGGGGTAGGCTACATGAACCAACATGAGAATCACGCCGGGTCCAGCACATGAATCCTCTGTCTCCACTCACTTCTATCGAACAATATACTTTCATTGAGTCCTTTGGCAACCATATCGTTTCGTATCACCTCCATCCATGTTTTCTTCGGTCTCCCTTTTGCCCTTTTGCCATTACCCATATCGAGAGTATCTATTCGTCGAACCGGTGCTTCCATAGGTCTGCGTCGCACATGACCAAACCATCTAAGCCGGTTTTCCCGCATCTTCTCCTCCACGGGTGCTACACCAACTTTTGCACGAATATCCTCATTTCGCACCTTGTCTTTTCTAGTGTTACCGCACATCCAACGAAGCATGCGCATCTCCGCTACGTGCATCTTCTGTGTATGATGCTTCTTAGGAGCCCAGCATTCTGTACCATATAATAAGGCAGGCCGAATAGCGCTCCGATAAAACTTCCCTTTCAATTTTAACGGAAAGTTACGATCACACAAAATCCCTGTTGCACTCCTCCATTTCAACCAACCAGCTTGGATCCTTTGATTAACATCACTATCGATCTCCCCATTCCTTTGGATGATGGAACCTAGATATCTAAACTGGTCGCTCGGTGATATCTCTTGCCCTTCCAATGTTATACCAATATGGTTTTGACTTCTCTGGCTACTAAATTTGCAGTGCATATATGCTGTCTTGGACCTGCTCAATCTGAATCCCCGAGATTCCAATGTTTGTCTCCATAATTCCAATTTTGCATTAACCCTTGCTTTCGTCTCATTTACTAGAACAATATCATCAGCGAATAGCATACACCAAGGGACCTCATCTTGGATAGTTCTAGTAAGCTCATCCATCACGATGGTAAACAGGAAAGGACTTAATGCAGATCCTTGATGTAAACCAATAGTAATCGGAAAATCACTTGTTAAGCCACCGCAAGTTCTGACATTTGCCACTACTCCGTCGTACATATCCTTGATTATGTCAATATACTTGACGGGGACCCCCTTTTTCATCATTGTCCCCCATAATACCTCTCTAGGTACCTTGTCGTACGCTTTTTCTAAATCAATAAATATCATATGCAAATCTCTTCTCCTCTCTCGAAAGCGCTCGACAAGTTGACGAAGCAAATGGATCGCCTCTGTCGTCGATCGTCCAGGCATGAAACCAAATTGGTTCTCTGTTATCTTAATATCCTTCCTTAGCCTGTGTTCAATCACTCTCTCCCAAAGTTTCATGGTGTGACACATTAGTTTTATTCCACGGTAGTTTGAGCAACTTTGAATGTCACCCTTATTCTTGTAGATAGGTACAAGGATACTTTTCCTCCATTCATTTGGCATCTTTTTTGTCTGCCAAATCTTATTAAACAGATCTGTCAACCATTTAACGCCTATTTCTCCTAAGCATCTCCAAATCTCGATAGGAATCCCGTCAGGACCAACCGCTTTTCTTAAACCCATTCTGTTCAAAGCTTCTTTAACCTCAGTAAGTCTTATTTTACGCATGAAATCATGATTTATATCTTGAGATTGAATGACAAGTCCATCCAAATTCTTAGTAAAGCTCTCATTGAACAATTTGTCAAAATAATCTCTCCATCTTTCCTTGATATCCTCATCTCGAACTAAAACCTTCTGATTTTCATTTTTGACACACTTCACCGCACATAAGTCTCTAGTCTTCCTTTCCCGCAATGATATTACTTGAAAAGGCTATTGTCCATTAGACTCTAAATATGATAACAAAACTCTGAGTTCGTTGCTTACATTTTTCCATGTTAACAAATATTTTGATTATGCAGGATAAACACGTATAGGAATTAGGTCATTGATATGCAAATCTGAACACTTGTTGCTTCTGCTTATCTATATTAACAAAATATTTACGTTATGTAGGACAAACACAGCATAATATTCATGCCGTCGACTCCAAAAGTTTGAATAAAGGCTTTGTTGTGGTATGATAAACACATGAACCACTGACTAGATTTAATAAGTTCGCCTTAAATGGTTCTATTTTAACGATAAATGGTATGCAAAGAATATAAATAGAATTATTTTTACGAAATATAAAATAAAATAAAATAGATATCAGATATCATTACCTTATACCACAGTCAAAAAGAATGGATGCATAAAACATGGGTAATTCATTAAATTTGAATGGCAATGGAAAAAGAGCACATTTGAAAACAAATATAGCAACACTGTAATTGGAATTGGTATAACTGAAGTTGGAATTGGTATAATTGAAGTCACCTCTTCTCTAATCAAACTCGCATCATCACAATCATCATCTAATCCCCCAAGCTCAACCTCCTCCACAACATCCTTACCAAAGAAATCATACTGTGAAGCATCAAATACAGCATTACCTGCAGAAAGAAGGAAATGGTCAGAACAGAGAATGGAAAATTTGCAATTGCGCCTACAGGTAAACCAACATAAAGAAGTAGGATCCACAACCAATGGAAAATAGTAAAACATGAATTCAAACATTAGTCAACAAAAGGTTCTAATAAGTCAAAACATTCAATATGTAGCTCAAGTTGTAGTAACATGAGAAAAAACAGAAATTTCATCAAAACGTTCGTAGACAGCAAGGCAATTAGGTAAACCCAAGATCAAGTTCGTTACAAAAACATGAAATAGAAAGATCTTCCACTAAGAAATGTTGTCCTTGAACTAGTTCCAAATAATTTACTGAATAGAGCAAAATTTATAACTGGATGGTTCAACAACACCTCAAATTTAAAATTGTTGTCCTCATACATTATGTTACCAAAAAACAATAGAGCGCACTTGTCAAATAGGAACCTAAAAAAGCTTCAGATAGAAGCAGCTAGTGAGATCCAGCTGAATCAAATGCACCTCATATTAGTTAAATGTGAAGGATCTGATCTCATATTTATTGAAAACCTGATATAATATTTGCTCACTGAACCCCGAACCAATTGGAAAACTGCAAAATACGTAGATAGAGACAATATAGTTTATCCTCTTGAACTCAATCCAACAGAGAACCAAACATGGTTGTCTATGTATGCATTGCAACAAGAAAAGTAATAGACGAGTACTAATCCTATCCAATGCTCAAAACAATAAAGTGATCTAAGATCCAATAAAGTGGCATAAACCCCACGATAAAATACAGTATAAACACATATCACGGGAAAGTTAACCACTCAGTACCGCAAGCAGAGCAAATAAACCAAACCCGTTCACGCTCTACAACCATTCCCGAAATAAACACACACTCGAAGCACAGTCCAGGAATAGCACGTCAGGCAAAATTAAACCTCGCAACGAAACATTCAAAACAAATGGGGGTAATGGGTTAATTGTATATAAAACCTTCCACAGATATCTTCTCCAGCACTGATCACTCGCCAACTAATCTATTAGCACCGAGGCGTTATAAGTGCTAAGAGTTATAGTTAAGAGGGTGCAATTTGCAATTAACCTAATCAATCCCCATGCTAGAACTACTAAACTATGATCCATTTACACCAAACTAAAGTAAAATTCTGTGATTAAACAGTACACAGATACAGCGATTATATTTCTGTTCAAGTCCAACAGCTAAACCCCAGCTAAATAAGAAATTACATGGAATTATCTATACAATTGAGCCATAAAAACAGATCTATGCAACAAAAAGAAATACAAATTTCATTAAAGACCAAGATGGAATCTCACCTGAAGCAAGATTAGGGTTTTCTGAAACCCTAGCCTGACCATCGATCTCCCCCATCTCCCAATTCGATATTAACACCTTCAAGATCGAAAATCTTTGGATACAAGAGTACAGAAATCGATGGCTATAGAAAGACCCGTATACATCAAATTGACAAAAAATCTAAAAATTCTATCACGAAGAAAGAAAAAAATTGATGGGTTTTGTTCAGCGAAGAGATCTGAGTGCAGAGATGCAATCAAAAAGCAATCTTGCTCAGATCTGATCCTAGTGTCAGAATTCTAAACTATAAGAATGAAACCCTAGAAATGGTTTATATAGAGAGGAGACGAAAAAAGATAGTGGGGGAAGGGGGAGAGAGAGTGAGAGAGAAAAGAGATTTTTTATTTTTTTATTTTTTTTTATAATATTTGTAGCCAATAGAAATAGGGTATAAAAATAAAAAATAATAATTAAAAGATAAGAGTTTTAATTTTTATCTTTTTTGTAATCATATGTATTTGTTGGATGTGTTCTTTTATGATGATAATTTTTAATAAATCACTGTGACCTTTGATGGTTTTATATGATGAATCATCACTCAAAAAAATATTTAATTGGAAGAATTTGGCATGATTCTAAAAAAAAAGTAAAAAAGAAAAAGTAAAAGAAAAGAACAAGGCTTTTTTGTGGAGATTAACTGTTCCAAAATCTCCAATAAAATAATAAATGATAATTGGAAGTATCAGTCTATGTCTACAGTGTACACTATGTATGTCATGATCAATCAATAATTTGTATAAAATATTATAAATATTATGAGAATGATTAGAGTGCTGTAGACATAAAATAGAATAAGTGATCTTTTTAAAAGGTGTGGATTCAAACTAAAATAAAACAAAGTAAATTCATATAAGTGATCTTTTTAAAACTCAACTAAACAAGATGATATTTCATGTAACATTTTGAAAATTATTGATACTATTTTAGAATTAAATAACGATATTATGAGTTTTACACATATAATACTAAGTATGGATTGAGATTTCGTAAATTAATATCCGTATGTATATTTATTTTTGGGAATTTGTAAAATATGAGATATTTTAGAATGACAAGTATTTTTGTTTATATGAAAAAATATGGGATTTATGTGATAGTGGTAGAATTATTTGAGAGAGAGAGAGAGAGTGATGAAGCTCAATATCGGTGATCTCCCAGATCGTGACACGTGGCAGATGACGTGTCCCGAAGCTTACAAGAAAGGACCTACAGTGGCCGACCAGACCACTCCTATGCCCGTCCTACAAACAACCGTTGGCTCACCTCCGAGCCCCTGCACAATCGGCCTCCTCGGCCCACTCAGCTCGTCTCCGGGCTACCGCAGAACCAAGATACCTCGGCCTCCCGCTCGTCCCCGAGCCGCCTGCCAAGCTCACTTTCCTCGGTCTCATCGACCGACCGACGGCACGTACCGCAGGCGCAACCGCCTCACCACCGCGAATCTCGCCATGTGCGAGATATCCGTCGGCCACGTCACGCGTTCCACGCCATCACGATCCCCCATTAACGAGCCTGTCTCGTCATTAATGGGAGATCCCGTCCATCACGCGGGCGTGACGCCGGGAGCGTAACGGCCGACGTGATTCTCGCGCCTGCCTGCCTGTTGCCACCACTATATAAACCCCTCCTTCAGACGGTTCAAGTAAGTCATTTGCTCTTCACTAGGTCGTTACTCTGCTCAAATATCCGGTCTAACTTGATCGTCGGAGGGTCCTCGGTGGTACAACCATCCCGGGACTTCCTTGCAGGTAGCTTGGCCTCAACCACCTCAAACTCATTGAGATCCACACGCTTCAGGAGTCAACCTCCAACCTAATCTCAGCCGTCCATCGTCGTCAACAGCAAATCTACAGAAGGTAACATCTTGACGTGATTCGACATCCGTCAGCTGGCGCCGTCTGTGGGAAATTCTTGATTTTACGGAACAAAGTTCATCTTCCGATCTCGACTCAATGGCGAGCGATCACCGCGACAATCCAAGCACTAGCCGCCGCCTCCCTCACAACGGAGGCGCGGACAAATCTCCTCCCCCGAACTCCATCAACGCCTTAGCCACCCGGATAGATCGAATCGCGTCCGTCCTAGATGCGCTCGTCCGTGTCCAAACGACAGGGCAAGCTCCCTAGGTTGCCGCTTCCCCACCTCAGGACCGGGACCCCTACAGAGGGAGAAAAGACTCTGCTCGTGCTGGCACTGCCGACCACCGCCTCACTGCCTCCAATGGACGCAGATCTCCCGGGCCAATATATTCTATGACTCGCTGGGCGCCCCACAGTTCAACACCGAGGTCCGTCGCCAGAGCGCCTCGCCCCGAGCCCCTTCGTACCCCCGTCCCTCCCGAGGAGATGTCGGTCAGCTCGCCTGCTCCCAGGCATGACCGGCACCCCCTCCCTCGATAGGGTCGCGCGGACGGGACTCGTCACGGCAACTCGAAGACTACCTCGCCAGGGGACCTAAGGAACCTCATCAAGAGGAACCGGGGTCATGGCTAGACAAAGGTCTCCAACAACAGAGGCCAAAGATCAGAATGTGCCGAATCGTCGGGATATCAATGCCGACTCGACGCCCTCGAAAAAAAGATCGAGGGTATGCATCGGGAAGGTCATCACTCGAGCGACGGGGCTAAGTATGTCGCCGACTCGCTCACCAAACCCTTCACCGAGGAGCTGCTCACCATCCATGTCTCCTCCCGGAACAAGCCCCAAAGGTCTCTCTCTTCGACGATAAGTCCGACCCGAAGGACCATTTGGACGCATTCACCGCAGGAATGAGCTTCCAAGACAACTCTGATGCTGCCCAATGCCGAGCTTTCCCGGCCACTCTCATCCGCTCCGGACGGACTGGTTCTGAGGACTCACGCCATGCTCGATCTCAACCTTCGACGAGCTGGCCACCCAATTCCTCGGCCACTTCGTCGGGAACAGACAGCAGAAACGGACTGTCGACCATTTTTTCACAATCAAGAGCGGGGACAAAGAAACGTTCAAAGGGTACGTCACCCGCTTCTACAACGCCCTTCTCGAGGTCCCAGAGCATCGGGAAGAGACGGTCATTACAGCACTTAGGTCCGGTCTTAGGCATAAGGAGTGATTATGCTCCTTTGCATTAGCGCAACCTAAGACCATGGCCGAGGTAAAGGCCTGGACCGAGCGTGAGATCCAACTCGAGTCCGAGGTGAACGCAAATCTCCCCGGGGCAGAGCTAACCGACCAAAAGAAAAGGGCGAGGGAAGAGAGAAAAAGACTTGAGTGGCCAAAGCCCTACTCCCCAAAGTTTCAAGAGTACACCCCGCTCAACGTCTCCCAGACGGTACTGCTAGAAGAAGCTAAGGGCGAGGGGTTCTTCAAGCTCCCCCCGATCTCGCGCATGGCGGCAAAACGCACCCGGTGCCCATACTGCGGTTTCCACAGGTCACAAGGCCATTACACAGAGAGCTGTAAGCAACTCCGAGACTACATCGAAGAGCTCATCCGTTAGGGACACCTAGCAGCGTACTTGCGGGACAAACGGTAAGCTGACCGCGAGCAGGAGCAGCGTCCCCCTCCCGGCGAGTTGACAATCGGCCAAATCATGGTCATGTCGGCGAGGGGTACGTCGGATACCTACGAGGCTCAACACCCCACGACAGTCGTGGAGGCCAACAGATATCCGAGGAACTCTAACTGTACCAATAAAAATAATATCTACTAGCGTGTACTTCTTTTTACTAAGGCAATGTAAAGTTTTCTCAAAGATCTTTTTGTTTATATAATAAGAAGGGATCAATAAAATATTGCAAAAAGAAGAGTTTTGTTTATTCAAAAGGGCGCTATAGGCTCCTCAGTCGTACACCGAAAAAGAAAAATTACAATAGTGGGGGAAGAGGGTGCAGAGAACATTGCTCGTAGTACTCCGAGAATATTTCCGCCAGCCGAGCCCTCGCGGCCTCATACCTCTGCCTCTGATGCCGCCCGCGGACGTCGGCATCATGCATCAATTGGTAGCACTCAAGGATGAGCGTCACCGAGCGATCCCGCCGACCCGCGGAGATCAGGCCGAAGCGCCGCAAAGAATTTATCTTACCAACCGCCTCGTCCTTCAGCTGTTCGGACAAAGGGTTGCAGAGCCCCGGCGATGCCCTCCAAATGGAGTACATCAACAGCTGGAGCAGGGGGGAGCGCCGGGGAAGTAGTCGGCCGAAATGATCCTCAATGCGGCCTATCACTAACTGCACCGTGTCCTCGGTGCAGTGTTGATCATAGAGGGGAAGGAGTGCTTTACGAGGCCAACGGTCGCTCGTTTCACCCACAACTGTACCGCCACGCGGCAGACATCGAGCCTCTCTCGACGAAATTGAAACGACGCGACTCCGGCGCTTCGCCTCCCCCACGCGTCCATGACACGTGTCGCCCGCGCCTGTCCCGTTTCCCGATGCTCACACCACCGGGCAGCAACCCTGCTCGGCCCGTCCTTAGAAAGCCTCTTACGGTCCCTCCCATGCTAAAGATCAAAAGCCCTCGCCAAGAGGCAACCGGGCCCGCCCTTGCTCGGTTATCCCTGGCTGGTAGCTCCCTACCCTAAAGCGCCAGGGATCTAAGACCTCGCCAAGAGGCACCTGACAGCAACCCTACTCGGCCCGTCCTTAAAAAGAGCATTAAAAGAGGTGAGATATTCCTAACTCGAACTAATCTAATCCTCACCCTAGCAAGTCCTTTATCATTTTTTATCTCGTTAGTAGATCTTAACACAAAACCCAAAAAATTTGGATTTAACTCGTTAAAATATAAAGAAAAAGATTCCATCTCCCTGTGGATCGACCCGTACTCAACCGGCTAGCTACCAAGCGACACCGTCTTGATTGCGGTAATTAAAAATTTAAGCACGTATAGAAAATAGCAAACAATCAAATGGCGCCGTTGCCGGGGAGATGGTAGTTTAATTCTTTGTGTAATTTCGGGTTAATTAAAAAAATTGAAAATATAAAAATTGAAAAACCAAAACAAAAAAAAATCATCTTGTTATTTTTGATTAGTTTTTGTGCAAGTGTGCAGGCTCGGAGCAAACTCTTTTTCAATTCTGGAGCAAACTCAGTGAACAAATAAAGATTAAGGGATCTAAACAGGAAGAGGAGAACCAACTAAGCACAGAGACCAAATTTGAAGATCCAAACCAACTGTTCAGCCGCGGAACTGCGGCAAAAGCAAGGGTTTGACCGCGGAACCGCGGTTAACGGGTGACGTCAGCAACTAAAAACTCTATGTGAGTAACTCTTTTCTCCTCTCCTCTCCTCTACATTCCACTGAAATATTTTTCCTCCAGGATTCTTTGCACAGATTCTCTTCCCCTCTCCAATAAAATTGTTTTTGTGCAGGATTCTTTGCACAACAAAAAAAAAATTGCAAGTGTTTTAGATTTTTGGTTGTTACTGCTTTGCATAACTGATACGGACTTTAATGGGCTATAACATCAATTCAGATTGGGTGGGGATTTCATCATCCTACTTAAGACCCCAAAAATCACTAAAAGCATACGCATCACTGTTCCCCTCCGAAGGACGCAGCGGAGACGCGATGGGCGTCTTGCTTGAAATTCGGGACAGATGCTAATTGGTGCTATCCGTCCACCTCTCCGAAGATGCCAAGTTGATTTATGGCACCGTGTATCGAAGGTTTAGACAGATGCGTCCGATATAGCAGATTTCGTCAGATTCCCCCTCGTTCGAGGGGTTTTTGATTGTGGGGACGCTCTTCCCTGCAGGCGCAAGCCCCTGCAGTTAATTACGCTACCGCATCACCGTAACAACTTTCTCCTTCTCCAGATGGTCACTTCGTGTCGTGGGTGTTTTGTTTGTGGTTGCCCGTGGATTGTATACGGAGACTAATTATGTTGTCGCCCGTAGGACGTGGATTAGTCCAAATCCGAATTTTCTTAGATTTGGATTTAGGGTTTTGGTTTAAGAATACGTTAGTCTCATTTTAGACTAAGATCAACTTAACGGGATCGTTTAGATCCAACAAAAGAGCATTTGGACTCTATTGTTTTGTTTAGAGACATTGCGGTCGGTTTCCATTTTGAGGACGAATATTAGTTTAAGGACATTTCGGTCCAACATTCCCATTTTGGGGACGAATATTAGTTTGGTCCATGAGTTTAATGACCCCACAGTCCGTAGCAATGTATGGTTGTCGGGACCCGTCACCTCTCTGACGACGTTGAAGGATTACAACGATAAATATCAGAGGAGTTCAGAGATGTACCCTTGAACCGGGTGTAAATTGATTTGGGAGAGCAGTTGTGCTCAGTTCAATTTAAATTGAGGACTTATGGCCAGAATTAGGCTAAGTCCATTTGAAAATGTTCAACATTTTATTCATGTTTTGCCTATTAGGCTTTTGCTTGGGCTCTGCTCTTTTACAATGCAGAGCATCGGGCTCTGTAATTAAATGCATAGCATTTATATTTGGCATGTTAGGCCTTTATTTGGGCTCTGCCCTTTTAAATAATGCACTGCATTTAAATTGGTCTGTTAGACTTTTTAATTGGGCTCTGCCCTTTCTTAATAATGCCCAGCATTTGTGGTCTGACAATGTGCCACGTGGCCTGTCAGGCGCTTTGCGCCAATTAAAGAGCGCAAGGCGCCAGCGCATGTAGAGCCGACACGTGTCACGCTTTGCTGAACGCAAGTCTGTTAGCGCAGTGCGCTGCGTCAGTGCGCTGCGTCAGTGCGCTTCGTCAGTGCGCTGCGCTAGTGCGCTGCTGACACGTGGCACGCTCTGGTGAGTTACGCCAGTCCAAGAGCACATCGCTATGTTTTTAGGAGCGCAAGGCGCATATTGACACGTGGCGCTCTCTGGTGACTTGCGCCAGTCCAAGGAGCGCAACAGTGCAAATTAAGAGTGCAACGCACTGTTCAATAGCGCAGAGCGCATCTTGATCTAATTAAGATCAAAGAAACAAGTTTTTCTTGTTCTAAAGAGGTTCTACCTCAAGATTCAAGAAGCAATGGTTCATCAAAAGGCTATGCCTTTATATAGATCAAAAGATCTAGGGGTGAAGTAAATTACTTCTTTATTGTTTTTGTGATTAGATCTTTATGATCTTTTTCTTTTTATTATAGATCTTGATCTTGTTCTTAGATCTTTGATCTTTTTAGAAGAAATTCTTCTTTTATATGAGGTGTTTTCATTTATGTTCTTCTAAGAATTTAATTCTTTACCTTGAAGAAGATGATCTTCTTTCTTCAAAGGCTTGCCTTTCAAATTTTTTTTTAGAGTTCTCTCCTTTTTCTATTTCTCTATCTATGTGTATATCTGAGACTTGGAGTCTAGGGGCCTTTATATAGGGCCAATTAGTTTGTTAGGTTAGTTACAGAGATCTTTCTCTGATTGATCTGGGGATATTTCCCTACCGTTAGATCTTTGATCCTAAGGCCTCTGTTTTACAGAAGACAATTTTCTTATTTTAATAAGATTGGAAAGATTTTTCTAGAATTTTAATTCTGATTAATTAAATAATTCATTATTTAAGTTTTAGTGCTGGCGCAGTTGGCGCAACCGCACCTGCGCTTGACACGTGTCGCGCAGCGCAACTGAGCTAGCGTAACTGCGCTGACACGCAGAGCGCAGCGCAACTGCGCTGACACGCAGAGCGCAGCGCAACTGCGCTGACACGTGTCGCGCAGTGCAGAGCGCAAGTTATCTGAAGCGTTGCTTCCTTTTTAATTTGAATTTTAAAACAGAGCATTGCTCTGATTGGGGGAAACAGAAGTGTTGCTTCATTTCCCGCCTTGGAATTTGAACAGAGCTTTGCTCTGATTGGGGGAAACAAATGCCCCCCCACCGTTGCGCTTACATGGCCCCAAACGTGAGCACAGTGGTGGCAGAATTTCAACCGTTGCGCCAACTTTTGGAAGTTGAAACGGCTCTCAATGCCTATAAATAGGACCTTTGGTCCCTTAGATGATTTTCATCTCCTCCTTGAGAATTTTATCCAGAGCCTTGCTCTCGTTTTCAAGAACTTTTAAGAGTTAGAACTTTAGAGAATTTTTAGGTAAGAATTAAATTAAATTAATTTTAAGAGTCTTGCTCTTAATAGATCCCTGATCTAAAGAAAACCCATTTAGGGTTTCACTAGCAGAGCTTTGCTTCATAGGTCTGAAGGGATCTAAAGAGGACTAAAGAGAACCTTATTAGGGTTCCATTAATAGAGCTCTGCTCTCTAAAAGGAATTTTCTTGTGTTTTCTTAATTCATTAATGGAGCTTTGCTCTTTCCAAATCATATAAAAGAACTCTTAAGAGTTTTTCATGGATCTTGGAGGTTAAAGATGGTATTTTATTTTTTTTTATGAATTATATCATCTTGCTTAATCAGTCTGTCTGCTAATTTTGCTGATTTTCTTTTATAGGAGTAATGGACGCCCACATGTATGACCTTGACGAGATCATCTCTTATGGATACATTCGCCGACTCGGCCGTTCTCAGAACCGAGAACTCACAAATGCCGAGTGTGCCGAAATTATGAGTCGCTTCGACGCATATAACGGTCAACTGCTTCCTCAGCGCTCCCCTCTCCTAAAGCTTATTGTGGGAGCAATTTGGGAAGCGCTTCCCCTATTCTTTACCGGCGTGCCGCACAGGGCGTTAGATGTCGCCGAGGATAAGGTGCATTCGGTGTACCTGATGAACCTAATCTCGAAGAGACGGCGAGACAATCTTGTCTATCTCCCGCACCAGGACTTTCAACAGTCCGCCATACTTGCTGCTTATCGGAGGGTGGAGGACATCAGTGGGGATCCCGACGCTCGTGCTCGCGAAAGAAAGCAAAGCACACTAGAATGGTTCGCCAGGCTTGGAAAGTCCTGGACAAGGTCACTTTCGAGTTCCTCAATCCATGTCCTGGATTTGAGGTTTTGCCATTGTAATAGCATTTCAACAATGCTGTTTTTGTTTATTGTCTTTATTAATGTAAAAATTTTCCAAGTATGAATGATAAATCTTTTGCCTCCTTCCTTTCATTTTCTGCTTTGTTATTGGCATATTCCTTAAGTAAGCATAGCCTGTAGGTGATATAGCACATTCTGTCTTGAATACCTTGGGGGGGTAGTGATGGCTTAGGAAGCAGGTTCAGATCTGCTACCTAAGGCTTTTCAACTTTATGAGCCGTGAGGGTCTCATAAAGACTTTTCTCCCTATGAGTCGAGAGGATCTCGTAGGTGTATTTTCTCCTTAGGGGTCGTGAGGACTCCTAAGTGTGTTTTCTCTTGAGAGTCGTAAGGATCTCACTAGAGAATTTTCCCTCTTACAGGTCAAGAGGACCCGTAAGCGGTTGTTTCCCTCCTTGTCGAGATTCGACTTTAGAGAGTGTGGTGTGTGAATAGTATGCAAGAGTCCGTTTTGGACCGACTTGTAGGGCCCCAGTGCTTAGGAAACAGGTTTTTAAATCCCCACTGCCTAAGGCTTTTCCTTACGAGTCGAGACGAATAGAGCATTTCTCGCTAGAATATCCTAACGTCACAGTTAACTTCTGCTCTTTACGACAGAGGTCTGTTAGGGTCTGTGGTACTTAGGGTTTTGTTCGTCGTACCGTCGCGTTGGCTGATGTATTCCTCGATAGGCAATCTTGCTGTTCGAGTAGCCTTGCGACTGTCGTGTCTCTGATCCCTTCGGGGGCTGGACAAGACGTCTTCGAGCAATCCTCCTAGGCAGTTTGACCGTCGGAAGAGCAAGTGTTAGGAATTTTTCCATGCCGCTTTTTACTCGAGGTTAGGCTCATTTTGGAGAGCCCCGATGAGTCATAACCACTCCACACTAGTATGGGATGATCCCCGATAGTCTTTCAGGTTTTATATGAGTTGCCGTTAAGACCCTGAAGGTAGGAATTTGGCCTTTGCTTCGTTTTGATGGCATTGCGTCTGCTGTAACGAGACGAATGTCGCGGTTGTCTCTAGGTTGTTGGTGAACCGTCGAGGTTTGGAACTAGGGATTTTGCCATGGCTCCGTTGTTTGATTGTCGCGTCTGAGTCCTGTTGGAGGAAGAACGCTGTAGTGACATCTCGTCGAGGTCTTTCCGGTTTTATATGAGTTGCCGTCAAGACCCTGAAGCTAGGAATTTGGCCTTCGCTTCGTTTGCTTTAGCGTGTCTGAATCCTGTTGGAGGAAGGACGCTGTAGTGACATATCGTCAGCTGTATCTAGACGAACGTCGAGGTGGTGACCACTCCGTGCTGGTGTGGGATGATCTCCGATGGTCTTTCCGGTTTTATATGAGTTGCCGTCAAGACCCTGAAGCTAGGAATTTGGCATTCGCTTCGTTTGCTTCGGCATGTCCGAATCCTGTTGGAGGAAGGACGCTGTAGTGACATATCGTCTGCTGTATCAAGGCGAACGTCGAGGTGGTGACCACTCCGTGCTGGTGTGGGATGATCTCCGATAGTCTTTCAGGTTTTATACGAGTTATCGTCAAGACCCTGAAGTTAGGAATTTGGCCTTTGCTTCGTTTGCTTTGGCGTGTCCGGATCCTGTTGGAGGAAGAACGCTGTGGTGACATCTCGTCTACTGTATCGAGACGAACGTCGAGGTGATGACCACTCCATATGGGATGATCTCCGATTGTCTTTTAGGTTTTATATGAGTTACCATCAAGACCCTGAAGCTAGGAATTTGGCTTTTGCTTCGTTTGGCGGCATTGCATCTGCTGTATCGAGACGAGTGTCGCAGTTGTCTCTAGGTTGTTGGTGAACCGTTGAGGTTTGGAACTAGGGATTTTGCCGTGGCTCCGTTGTTTGATTGTCGCATCTGAACCCTGCTGGAGGAAGAACGCTGGGGTGACATCTCGTCTGCTGTATCGAGACGGACGTTGAGGTGGTGACCACTCCGCGCTAATGTGGGATGATCTCCGATAGTCTTTCAGGTTTTATATGAGTTACCGTCAAGACCCTGAAGCTAGGAATTTGGCCTTTGCTTCGTTTGCTTTGACTGCGTCTGCTGTGTCGAGACGAATGCTGAGGTGGAGCTGAGATTTTGCCGTCGCTCCGCTTTGCTTCGACCGTGAGGTCTTTTGTTGACGTTGCATCTGCATCCTGCTGGACTGC
The DNA here is from genome assembly GCA_030015575.1 of Agapanthus africanus. Classification (NCBI taxonomy): domain Eukaryota; kingdom Viridiplantae; phylum Streptophyta; class Magnoliopsida; order Asparagales; family Amaryllidaceae; genus Agapanthus; species Agapanthus africanus. Next base: position 57,767,688 of record CM057342.1, on the reverse strand, counting down.
GAAGGAACGCCATTGTTGACATCTCGTCTGCTGTATCGAGACGAATGCTGAGATGGAACTGGGATTTTGCCATGGCTCCGTTTGATGGTGTAACATCTGTGTCATGCTGGAATGAGGAGGCCTACCGTCATTGGTCTCCAGGCTGCAGATGTGTCCATTGTGATTTGGAACTAGGGACTTTGCAATGGTTCCGTTTCGTTGCGACTCTGAGGTCGATTGTTGACGTCACGTGTGCATCTGGTTGGAATGAGGAGAAACGCCGTTGGTGATCTCTAAGTTGTCGATGTTGACGTCGAGACCCTGAAGCTAGGGATCTTCCTTTGCTTCATTTGTTGACATTGTGTCTGCAATATTGCGACAAATGTCGAGGTTGTCTCTAGGTTGTCTATGAACCGTCGAGATTTGGCTTCGCTTTCTGATGGAGCCTGTTGGGAAGGTATGGTTCCCTCTTTGTTTGTGCCCCTGGATTGTATACAGAGTCGATGTGATCTCATTTGTAGGGCAAAATTTTCATTATATATATTTTTTCCTTTTATTTCTTTTCCGCGATGCTCTATCATTCCAGCTTTTATATCGCGAAAGTCGCGATTGCCCAATCATTTCGGCTATTTTTTGCGGTGCCCCATCATTTCGGATATTTATTTTATTTTTATTCGCTGCTTTTTATTACGAGTTGCCCAATCATTTCGGCTATTTTGCATGCATACATTTTTACTTGCTGACTTTGTTGCAAGCCGCCCCATCATTTCGGCTATTTCGTATGCATGTGTGGCTCGCTAGCTTTTTGCCGCAAGCTTGGGATTAGACACCGATTTCGGCATCAGCACCGCTACGACTGGGATATTGCCAAGAGCGAATCATCATTTGCCTCTGTCGATGTCGAACAAAGGTGGCTTAGTAAACAGGGTTAGGATCCTGTCGACTAAGGTTTTTGACTTCATGAGCCGTAAGGGTCTCACAAAGGTATTTCTCCCTACAAGTCGTGAGGATCTCGTAGGTGTGTTTTCTCCTTAGGAATCATGAGGATTCCTAAGTGCAGGTTCCCCTGTAAGTCGTAAGGATCTTACAAAAGGGTTTTCTCCTTATAAGTCGGGAGGACTTACAAGGGTCGTTCACCATATGGACATATCCCTAGTCACGGGTGGGACTTGGTTAGGGAAATGTTTATTCGCGCCCGTAGATTGTATATAAGGGTCAGTATTGAGCCACTTGTAGGGCAGTATCGAAGGTTGTGGGGGTTGCTTAAGAACAGGTTCAAGTCTCTGTAACTTAAGACTTTCAAATGTTATGAGCCGTGAGGGTCTCATAAGAGGATTCTCCTTACGAGTCGTGAGAATCTCGCAAGTGTAATTTCTCCTTAGGAATCGTGAGGATTCTAAGTGTGTTGCTCCCTTGTGAGTCGTAAGGATCTCACGCAGGTGGTTTCTCCTCACAAGGTCGAGAGGACCCTGTAAGTGTCTTTTAACGAGGCTGCGCCCTTTCGGGTTTTCACAAACACTCGCCGGTAGCCCTGCTGTTTTTACTCATGGAGCCCTTTCGGGTTTTCATCCATGCCCATTTTGCTTATGGACATACCGTTTTTTTATATAACGAGATCGTCCCCTTTCGGGTTTTCACAAGCATTCGCCGGTAGTCCTGCTGTTTTTACTCACGAAGCCCTTTCGGGTTTTCGTCCGTGCCCTTTTTGCTTATGGACATACCGTTTTTATTTTTTTTTCTTTCTCTTTTTTTTATATATCGGCTTTGGGATGTTGCAATCCACCATAGTTTATCGACATCTCGGTCAACAGCTAGTTTTAGGACGTAGTGGTCCATCATTAGTTTAAGGACGTTTCAGTCCGTTGTTGAAGAAGGCCGGCTACTACTTATAGAGTTTGGGCTTAGAAAGATAGCGAGCGGACATAGTCGTCGTCATCTATCATTGACCTAGGCTGTGACTCATTAAGCGTAGTATTTCTTTAGGAAGTGATCGTTTATTTCCCTGAAAGGCCTTTCACCGTGCATATCCATGAGTAGATAGGCTCCACCGTGGTAGACCTTGTCTATGATGTACGGGCTTCATAGTTCGGCTCGAATTTTCCCCGCTTGGCGTGATTGGGGATCATAGGTCTTTTGACCACTAGCACGAGTTCGCCTTGGCGGAATGTCCTCGGCCTGGTCAATCTTTCATACGAGCGCGTCATCTTTGCTTTATAAGCCTCCAGATTTTGTTTCGCTATGAGCCGGGTTTCATCAAGGGCATCAAGCTCCTCAAGCCGAAGGTGAGCATTTTCTTCGTCCGTCAGTTCGTAGTGGACTGCCATTCGTAAAGAGGGTAATTCTATTTCGAGGGGGAGTACTGCTTCTGTACCGAATACCAACGCGAACGGCGTTGTGTTCGTGGCCGTCTTGAACGTAGTTCGATACGCCCAGAGAGCTTCTTGCAGTCTCTCGTGCCAGTCCTTCTTATTGCAGTCTCTAAGCTCCTCGGTCGTACTTTTCCGCTCCCGATGAGTTTTGCGCTTCTTTCGCTTAAAATGTTGCCGGTGAACAACATACCCCTGCCATCATCTATTGAAAGCTTTGCACTCTTCGGTGGAGTGCGAAATCTTTCGATGATATAAGCAGTAGGAAGGGTGCATTTCTGCTTTGCCGGCAATATTTCCTTCAGAGGGTGGTAGCTTCATCCCCATTGATATGGCTTTGGCGAACCTTTTCCTTGTCTTGAACCTGCTTTTATTTGTGGCGGATGTGCTTTGACCTGGTGGGAGTGTTTTAACCCTTTCGTCCAGTCGCCGGCATTTGGCTTTTTTCAAATATGGCCATTTCGCGCTCTCGATCAGCTTTGCTTTTCATAAGAGCTTTGTTCAGGAATACGTCAATCATCTCGTCTGACGGTTCTAGGAGTTCCGGATCGGGATCTGCTCCCAGTTTCTCTACATTAGGAGCTTCTTCACCATCTACCGGCGAGTGAGAGACCACGTGGCAGCTTGCCACATAATCCTCAGGTTCATCTGACGAGTCTTCTCCCTCATCTTTGTCACTATCTCCGTCTTCAAGGATGTGGTTGAGGAACTCTTGAAGTATGATTGGGGTTCGCGCTTTCTGGTTGTACTCTTCTAGCGTCTCAATCTGTTTCTGTAGGTCCGTGCGCTTGTCGCCAGGCTTCACGGGCTTGTTGGGGTAAAAATTTACACCCCAGTTGACCGAGTCAAAGTCAAGATCAACCCTAAGCCAGGTGGGCCCAAGCCCAGGTCAAGTGGGCCCATGCCCAGGTCGAGTCCGAAACATGAAGCGGCCGACCCTCCCCATGCCAAAAATGAAATCATGTAATAAATAATTTTTATGTAATTTTTTATGCATGAATGTAAACAAAATGGGTATAAAGCCAAATTTTTGTAAGCCCATGGTTTATGTGCAAAAAGAAATGACACATGAACCATGGGATGGGCAAAATGCCATTTTGTAAAACCCAAGGGGCTATATGTAAATGTGTAAGCCTATATAAGCCAACATGATGATGAATAAAGCATAGAATTTTCATTCCCTCAAAAAACTAGGGTTTGTTCCTCCACTCTCTCTTTTTCAAGTTCTTTCTCTTCCTTTTCATTTTCCAAATAAATCAAGAGCTTAGCTCTCTTTTTTTTTTGAAAAACTAAATAAAGTTTTACCATAAATCCACCTCCCAAGACTCCATCAAGAGAGGAGAAAGGGTCTCTTTTTTTATCATCCAAGATCTAGATCTTGGAGTTTCAAGAGAATCCATTTTGGGTTTCTTCTCAAAGGAGAAAGGAGAAAATCTTTTGGAGTTCAACTCCACAAATAAAAATCTGTTGGAGTTCAACTCCACAAATAAAAATCTTTTGGAGTTCAACTCCACCACCAGGAAAATTATTTTGGAGTTTAATTCCACTACAAAAATTCTTTTGGAGTTTTACTCCACAGTAAAAATCTTTTGGAGTTCAAATCCACAAATAAAATTCCTTTGGAGTTCAACTCCACAAACAAAATTCTTTTGGAGTTTAACTCCACAAAAAAAAATATATTTTTTTGGGGAGTCTAACTCCACATTACATTTTTTTAGCCATATAAAATACTTTTGGGGTTGAACTCCACGTTCAAAAAAAAAAGGTGGAGGTCACATGCAAAGCATGTGACCAGCCCCATCACATGTTTAACATGTGACGGGGTCACATGCAAAGCATGTGACCAGCCCCATCACATGTTTAACATGTGACGGGTGTCACATGCAAAGCATGTGACGGCGTCACATGCTAAGCATGTGATGGCCTTCTCACATGCTAGCATTTGACCCCCCCTCATATGAGGGGTCACATGCTAACATGTGACCCCCCCTCACATGAGGGGTCACATGCTAACATGTGACCCTCCATGTCACATGCTAGCATGTGACCCCCCTCATATGAGGGGTCACATGTGACCCCACTTTTTTTATAAAACAAAATTCTCTTTTCTTCTTTTCTTCTTTCTTCCTCCTTTTTTTATATTTAAAATAAAAATAAATAAATATTAAATAAATAAAATTAAATTATAAATAATATATTTTTTTTAAAAATAATAAATTAAAAAAAAATTCTCCAAATATTTATTTACTTATTTATTTTTGTTTTTATATATAGAAAATATATATATGTATATATATCTTTTTTTTACAAGTGGAACAAACAAAAAAAATACACACACACCAACACACTGCATATTGAGTTCGCATGACCAGTTTAACCCGTCAATCGGAGGTTCCTTCGCTCCAAATGCGATGGGTAATTAACGGCAGCTTAGTCCGCGGCTGCCGGAGATTCGGATCCCCACAATCATTAAACCCCGGCCTACCCTAGGCCGGGGGAATCTGTAATGCGCCTGACAAGCACGCGCGTATTCCCATCTCAATGGGGTGACGAAAAACACCCTACAGGGCTTTTTGGATTTCTTCTTCTTTTTCGAAGATTTTGACGGCTGGATGTGAACACTTTGGCTATCCTCACCAATCTTTGGAGTTGGGCGCGGTTTCAGCATCTCTTCGATGATCTGGGGTTCCAGCGGGTTTTTCCACCTGATCGCCGGGCATGTTTGGAGATCATTCAGCATCTTTTTGGTTTTGGCTGAAAGAACGACCTCCCATGGGGCTTCTTTAACAAGGGAGCACGTTGCCCCCGGCATATTCGCCTTTTTAGGGGTATGAGGTTGCGGCGGGTTCACCTTCCATCTTTTGGATAACGCGAACTTTCCTTGTTGGTATTGGTCTTCAATCCTGTTTTTGAAGACGTAGAAATCTTCGATCGAATGACCCAATACTCGGTGGTAGGGGCAGTAATTGGGATCATTGACGTCGTTTGGCTGCAACGGACGTTTTGAATCTGGCAGATTGATGAGTCTGTTGCGCACTGCCAGCTCGAACAGTCTTCTCGTTTTATCTTGAGGAAACGAGTAAGGACGTCCTCGCCTCTCCTCGAGGGATAGGCGTGGACGCATATTGTTTTGACGGACAACCGGCTTCAAGTTGCTCGGCTGTTGTTGAGCATTGGCGACGACGATCGCTTTTACTTTCCCCTTCTCATTTCGAGAGTCCGGCTTTGGAGGAGATGGTCTATGGCCCATCTGGTCCATTTTGGCTAATTTGTCGATCAAGACCTGGAACGTGGTTGGTTTAAAGAACATCATGAACTGTGAAATAGTTGCATGAGGATCTAGGGTGCCTACGAACATGCCCACCGCTGGCGCTTCTTCGATGCGTTGTTCGCATTTTGACCATAAGTTCCGCCATCGGATTGCATATTGAACCCAAGTTTCACCCGACTTTACTCTTGCATTGATCAAAGCTATTATTGGAGTATGCTCGCTGGCGCTTGCGAAACGCTGGGTAAACAACAACTCCATTTCAGCGAAAGTTTTGACGGAGTCGTTCGGAAGCTCGGAGTACCATTCAAACGCCGTCTCCGATAAGCTGCCGACGAATTGGCGAAGCAGGAGCTTATCATCGCCGCCGGTGTTGCCACAAAGAGCCCTGAACTGGGCAACATGTTGATGGGGATTGCCTGTCCCCTTGTAGACATGGAATTTTGGGATCGTGTAGCCCGGCGGGTATTTGATCTGATCATACCAACTCGGATATGGTCGCCCCGTTTTGACAACTTAACCGCCTGCTTCAGTTGCCTGGTGAACTCGTATTTGTTGAAAAATATAGTCATACAGGGCGGCTTTGGAAATTGTCTCCTCCTTGGCTGTTGAAAGAGCCGGCGGTGGATTTGACGTTTCTCCTCTGTCATCTTCAAGGATAATCGGAGGATCTTCGGCTGGGGGATCCGGCTGGATCATCATCCCGACCATGTCTTGAAATAGGAGAGCCATCTGCTTTATATTGATCGCTTGCTCTGCAGCCTCCTTGTCCTTCTTTTCAAGCATTCTACGAAGGAACTCAGTATCGGTTTCGTGTTTGCGACGCTGCTCCGATGACGCCTCCGGGCTTTCTTTTGGTCCGGTGAGCGCGACTATTGCAGTCAGCATCTCCTGGAGCTTCTGTTGCTACTGCTCCTGGGCTCTTGTGATGGATTGGGTGAGTGGTCAGTGGCCCGTTGAAGCGCGGCTATCCTCCTTCCCAGACGCCATGTAAACGGTATGGACGACCATGCCCCCAGACTTAGGGCGTTTGGGTTCAATGTTTTTGGCTTTTGTCGCCGGCACAGGGATCTTCTCCGGCCTTCTTTTCTCAGGAGCGGTCGAAGTTGAGGGAGCCGTCGAGGTGGGCACCCAGACAGCTTTTCGTGGCTTAGCAGGATGGCTGACTTCCTGTTGGACCTTCAGCTTCTTGTGCTGGCGGGAGAAATTTGGATCGATCACCGAGTCTCGGGCCTGCCGCCAGACTTTATAGATTTTGGAGGACAGCCGTTGAGGGGATTGGGATTGTTCTGGTTTTGCTTCTACAGCCTTTTCCAGCGGAGGAGGAGGCCTCTTCAGTACAGTGGTAGGAGAATTCCTACGCACTTTATTTAGCAGTTCAAAACTGTTCCCAGTCGGAACAGCAGCATTAACTTCCGTCGTCGGGGCTGGTGGAGTTAACCCAGAAGAGGAACTACCTCCGGACTTCCTCACTCGGTGCCAGTAGCGACGTCGAGCATGTCGAGTTGTGGGAATTGGCTGGGTGATGGGGACGGCCTTGTCCTGCCTTCTATTCAGGTGAGGGGCTGTAGCCGGTGTCAGCCTAGTAAAGACTGATGCCTTTTGAGTAGCCGGAGCGGGAGTAGGAGTTGGGACGGTCAGTCTTGTGAAGACCGACCTCTTAGCGGGAGAAGCCGCCCTAACGACTTCAAGAGCAGGTTTGGCTACTCTCTTTTGAATAACCTTCTCTGCGACCGCAAGCTTCATCGTGGGCCCGCAGGAGGCCCAGTCTGGAGAAGACCGAGGCACTGGTGTTGGGCGACCCGTTGAGAGGGGCCGCAGCAGCTGTAAGTCGATCGAAGACCGACTTCTTAGGAACTTCTGGTACGGGCACTGGGGTAGTGAAGCTCATTGGCGGGAGCATGGTCCCGAAAAATAGTCCAGTAGTAGCCTGGGTGATTTGTTCCACCGACATCATGAACAGTGATGCCGCCTGAGGTCCATAGGCTACACCTCCAGGTGAGGCGGAGTGTCGGTTGCAGTTGCAGTTGGAGCAGTTCGAGCAGTTGAACGCCGTTGCTTTTTGCCTTCTACGCCAAGAAAGAGACCAAATCTTAGTAACTGGAAACCCAATGGCAACCATTAACAAACCGCGATTGGTTCGCGAATACGACACACGAAGTGTGGAGTGGAAAGAGGAAAAGGTCCCACCGGGCGTGCCAGAATCTGTTCCCCTCCGAAGGACGCGGCGGAGACGCGTTGGGCGTCTTGCCTGGAATTCAGGGTAGATGCTAATTGGTGCTATCCGTCTACCTCTCCGAAGATGCCAAGTTGATTTATGGCATCGTGTATCGAAGGTTTAGACGGATGCGTCCGATGTAGCAGACTTCGTCAGATTCCCCCTCGTTCGAGGGTTTTTGATTGTGGGGACGCTCTTCCCTGCAGGCGCAAGCCCCTGCAGTTAATTACGCTACCGCATCACGGTAACAACTTTCTCCTTCTCCAGATGGTCACTTCGTGTCGTGGGTGTTTTGTTTGTGGTTGCCCGTGGATTGTATACGGAGACTAATTATGTTGTCGCCCGTAAGATGTGGATTAGTCCAAATCCGTATTTTCTTAGATTTGGGTTTGAGGTTTTGGTTTAAGGATACGTTAGCCATATTTGAGGCTAAGATCAACTTAAACGTTAGTTAAGAATACGTTAGTCTCATTTTAGACTAAGATCAACTTAACGGGATCGTTTAGATCCAACAAAAGAGCATTTGGACTCTATTGTTTAGTTTAGGGACATTGCGGTCGGTTTCCATTTTAAGGACATGGTGGTCCAACATTCCCATTTTGAGGAAGAATATTAGTTTAAGGACATGGTGGTCCAACATTCCCATTTTGAGGAAGAATATTAGTTTAAGGACATTTTGGTCCAACATTCCCATTTTGAGGACGAATATTAGTTTAAGGACATTTCGGTCCAACATTCCCATTTTGGGGACGAATATTAGTTTAAGGACATTTCGGTCCAACATTCCTATTTTGAGGACGAATATTAGTTTAAGGACATTAGTTTAAGGACATTTCGGTCCAACATTCCCATTTTGGGGACGAATATTAGTTTAAGGACATTTCGGTCCAACATTCCCATTTTGGGGACGAATATTAGTTTGGTCCATGAGTTTAATGACCCCACAGTCCGTAGCAATGTATGGTTGTCGGGACCCGTCGCCTCTCTGACGACGTTGAAGGATTACAACGACAAATATCAGAGAAGTTTAGAGATGTACCCTTGAACCGGGTGTAAATTGATTTAGGAGAGCAGTTGTGCTCAGTTCAATTTAAATTGAGGACTTATGTCCAGAATTGGGCTAAGTCCATTTGAAAATGTTCAACATTTTATTCATGTTTTGCCTATTAGGCTTTTGCTTAGGCTCTGCTCTTTTACAATGCATAGCATTGGGCTCTGTAATTAAATGCATAGCATTTATATTTGGCCTGTTAGGCCTTTATTTGGGCTCTGCCCTTTTAAATAATGCACTGCATTTAAATTAGTCTGTTAGACTTTTTAATTGGGCTCTGCCCTTTCTTAATAATGCACAGCATTTGTGGTCTGACAATGTGCCACGTGGCCTGTCAGGCGCTTTGCGCCAATTAAAGAGCGCAAGGCGCCAGCGCATGTAGAGGCGACACGTGTCACGCTCTGCTGAGCGCAAGTCTGTTAGCGCAGTGCGCTGCGCTAGTGCGCTGCTGACACGTGGCACGCTCTGGTGAGTTGCGCTAGTCCAAGAGCACATCGCTCTGTTTTTAGGAGCCCAAGACGCAGATTGACACGTGGCGCTCTCTGGTGACTTGCGCCAGTCCAAGGAGCGCAACAGTGCAAATTAAGAGTGCAAAGCACTGTTCAATAGCGCAGAGCGCATCTTGATCTAATTAAGATCAAAGAAACAAGTTTTTCTAGTTCTAAAGAGGTTCTACCTCAAGATTCAAGAAGCAATGGTTCATCAAAAGGCTATGCCTTTATATAGATCAAAAGATCTAGGGGTGAAGTAAATTACTTCTTTATTGTTTTTATGATTAGATCTTTATTATCTTCTTTTTTATTGTAGATCTTGATCTTGTTCTTAGATCTTTGATCTTTTTAGAAGAAATTCTTCTTTTATATAAGGTGTTTTCATTTATGTTCTTCCAAGAATTTAATTCTTTACCTTGAAGAAGATAATCTTCTTTCTTCAAAGGCTTGCCTTTCAAATTTTTTTTTTAGAGTTCTATCCTTTTTCTATTTCTCTATCTATGTGTATATCTGAGACTTGGAGTCTAGGGGCCTTTATATAGGGCCAATTAGTTTGTTAGGTTAGTTACAGAGATCTTTCTCTGATTGATCTGGGGATATTTCCCTACCGTTGGATCTTTGATTCTAAGGCCTCTGTTTTACAGAAGACAATCTTCTTATATTAATAAGATTGGAAAGATCTTTCTAGAATTTTAATTCTGATTAATTAAATAATTCATTATTTAAGTTTTAGTGCTGGCGCAGTTGGCGCAAGCGCACCTGCGCTTGACACGTGTCGCGCAGCGCAACTGCGCTGACACGTGTCGCGCAGCGCAACTGCGCTGACATGTGTCCCGCAGCGCAGAGCGCAACGCAACTGCGCGAGCGCAACTGCGCTGACACGTGTCGCGCAGCGCAGAGCGCAAGTTATCTGAAGCGTTGCTTCCTTTTTAATTTGAATTTTGAAAACAGAGCCTTGCTCTGATTGGGGGAAACAGAAGCGTTGCTTAATTTCCCGCCTTGGAATTTGAACAGAGCTTTGCTCTGATTGGGGGAAATAGAAGCATTGCTTCATTTCCCGCCTTGGAATTTGAACAGAGCTTTGCTCTGATTGGGGGAAACAATCACCCTTAAGCTTAATTAAAAAATATCTAGACTCGTCCAACTAAGGACTGTCGTGCTCATTAGGACAGAGGAAGGTTGTGGGCCTTCAATCGTTTATCTAAACTTGATTTTGTGGTGCCTAGGCTAGACAAGTGAGAAAGGTAATTTTAAAAGGCCCGTCTCACGATGATTCGTGAGCGGAACCCTCCTTTCTTCATTTGTGCTTACCTGGCCACAATTGGCAGTGAAGAGACGATTTGAGGGTTATTTCACAACTTGTCACTTTGGAACAATTAGGAGCAGTCTAGTGGACTTAGAAGACCGTAGCTCTAGGTTTGATTGTGCATGTTTTAACTGTGATTATTTGAAGTAAGTCCGTACACATTCTTGCAAAACTCTTTCTAGAAAAGACAAAAAAAACACAAAAACAAAAACTTTTATAAAAACCTACCCTTTGACGCCAGAATCCCATTTCACCCACCTTTCATTCACATTTCTTCATTGACATTTTCTTACCCTCACATTCTACGCTTTGACTACACTAAACTAATTTAGTGTATGTCCGGTTGGACTCGGGACAATAGTTCCCAACTAGTCCGTGTTTCGTTAGTTGCTACCGACTACGCGATCGACTCCGACGTCGAAACTTCCTCCACATCTCTTTCACCTTTACCTTTGCCGGCCAACTCCGACGTTGACCGGAATTATGTTCATACATCTTTATCTTCACTTTCATCACTACCAAATTCTTCTGAGATGTCAGGATTTCCTCCTAACATCCTTTTACCTCCCTCAGGACTGATTCCACCTCATCTAGGTGCGAATAACCCGCAACCACCTCCTGTCGAAGCGCCACAGCGAATCGTGCTTCGGGATCGTTTTTATCCCACCCGCTCCGCACTTCCTACCTGTCTTTCACTTCCGCCGGCCAATGGGGATAATTTCGAAATTAAGCCCCACTTCATCAACATGTTGCCTAAATTTCACGGTCTGGAATCCGAAGATGCCTACATCTTCATTAACAAATTCCAGAACATCTGTGCAATGATGAAGACTACCCAACTGTCCGACGATGCTATACAGATACGAGTCATTCCTTTCACTTTGTGTGACCTAGCTAGCTGAGAAGCGGCTGTATAGTACCGCATCGCATTCCATAAACAGTTGGGATGAATTCGTAAAAGCTTTTCTTAAAAAATTCTACCCAAATCACAAAACCTCGAGAATACGAAACGAAATTAATCAATTTTCCCAACTTCCTGCCGAACCTTTTTGGAAGTGCTTTGACCGATATAAAGACCTTCTTGTTCAGTGCCCTCATCATGGTATTGAGAGATGGCAACTTTGCCAGACCTTATACGAAGGACTAAACCCAGCAACTAAGCAGTTGCTGGAAACCATTTGTCAAGGCAACTTCCTATCCAAATCTGACGAGGAAGCTTGGCAATTTTTCGACGATCTCGCGGAGCGAACGCTTCAGTGGGAAAGCACCAGACCGAACACTTCATCTACTACTTCTTCCGGTTCCTCTAAGGCAGACGTTCATCAACTTGATCTCTCAATTGCAATGAAGCCCGAAATGGCAGCGATCACACGAAAACTAGAAGCAATTGAGAGCAAATTCTCATCGCTTTCTCCTGCCCCTGCTCTTCCCCCTCGTACCATCTGCGTTTGTTGTTCAGACCCATCCCATCTGACCGAAAAGTGTCCTTACAACCCACCTTCTCAAGGACAGGATCAGGTCAATACTGCATTTCAGCAAAGACAAAGAAATGATCCATACTCTTCCACTTACAATCCTGGTTGGAGGAACCACCCCAATTTCGCCTGGAATCAGAACCAGCAACAATTCCAAGGCCATAATAACTTTTAAATGCCTCCTTTTCCTCAACAACAAGCTCAAAATAAATATCAGTAGCCTTTCCAATCCCAACCTTTTCAAAATCCTACGAACAATTTTGCACCCAACAATTCTTATCCTCAAAACAATTTTGTTCCGTTAAACAACGATAAGGTTTCCTCGCTAGAACGAAGTCTGGAGGCATTTGTAAAGCAATCGACTCAATCAAACGCCAACATCCAGTCTTCCATTTAGTCTTTGGTAAGCATCAAAACCATTGAAGCCCAGATTGCACAACTGAATGCAGCTTTAAGCGAGCGAGAGAAGGGGAAGCTTCCATCTCAACCACTCCCAAATCCTGGTCACCCACATAATGCACATGTTGCTCTTGAACAACAAAACCATAATGTGAGTGTCATGACTACGTTGAGATCTGGAAGGATGCTGCACAACAATGTTGGCACAAATGATGACACCCAGGCCGCTTCTTCTTCTTCTTCGTCGTCGTCTTCTGAGCCTGCTCTCCATTCTTCAGAAGGCTCTTCTTCTTCTGCTGCTCCGAACGGACCCATATCTCACTCCACGAAAACACCAGCACTGGGATCCGTTCCAACTCCACAATCTACTCCATAAGCATTGGACTCAACCAATTTCAAAAACATTCCATTTCCAAACCGGTTAAGGTCTAATAAACAAAATCCACAAATGGAGAAGATTCTGGAGTTGTTTAAACAGGTTAACATTAACATTCCCCTCTTAGATGCAGTCAAACAAGTCCCTTCCTATGCAAAAATGTTGAAGGACTTGTGCACTAAAAAGAAGGAAATCTCAGGTACCCAAGAAGGTTTTCTTAGGTAGTGCCATGAGTGATGCTCTTACCCAAGCTTTACCTAAAAAACGGAAGGACCCTGGCTGTCCTACGATTTCAATAACCATTGGGGATAAAAACATCAACCGCCCACTTTTGGATCTTGGTGCCAGTGTTAACCTGATTCCGTATTCGGTATATGAGCAACTAGTGTAGGAGAGCTGAAACCCACATACTGTACTTTCCAAATGGCCGACTGATCTATCACTCATCCTAGGGAGCTATAGGACGTGTTAATAAAGGTAGGGGACTTCATTTTCCCCGTTGATTTTATTGTTCTAAATACACAACCTGTAGCAAACCCATGGAACCAAATTCCAGTGATTCTCGGTCGACTCTTTTTGGCCGCTTCCAATGCTGTAATCAACTGCCGTAATGGCTTTATGACTTTATCCTTCAGGAAGATGACAATTGAGCTTAATATCTACAAGCTAGGAAGTCAACCCTCCGAACCTTCTGCTCATGCATGTTCTGTCGAATTAATAGATGTCGACAGCAACGAATTTGATCAGCTTCACGATACTGATCTAGAATCTTTTCATATGTTGTTGTTTGACCCAACTATATATTATACACGTACGGACTCTTCCATTGAGTTGTCCGGGTCAATATCTAACGCTGATTATGAATCTTTAATGGAGTCTAGAGATCATCTCGCACTTTCTGATGACATTATTCTTCGGGGTATCGATGAAAGGTTTGAGGAAATTTTCGCTGATGAGCTCGTATTTTTAGCAAACACGGGTGTTGAGATGAATCAACTCCAAAAAGAAATTGAACCTCCACCCCTTCTTCTTGACAATCACAAAAATGTGAGTAATCCATCATCACAATCACTGTGTCGTCTCTCCAAATTGAGAAGCAAACCCTTTCTTTTCCACCACTTATCTCTTCCCCACTTCTTCATGGCTCCGTACAACATGTTCTTCCACCAACCGGTGCGTTTCACTGATAAATTCTGCGAATGGTTGGTGTTGACTTTTGGTCTTTGCAAAGCTTGGCATTGACCAGTAATTTTGACCCCCCTCTTTAAAAGCTTAACATTGTTTAACTCAAGTTTGGGTTTTTTTTTATAATTTGGCTCTTCAAAATATTTTTTTTTTCTCAAAGTGGTGAGCCAAAAATAAGTTTGGGGGAGATTTTCACAATCATATTTCATATCCCCGTTAATAAATTTTTCCTCCCAAGTTTACAGGTTTCTGAGATTTAACAGATGACAACAGTGAGGACACTATTGTAAACAAGTTTGGGGGAGGTTTGTGCTTATTTACGCATCAATTTGCATCATACTTTGAATAAGCACAAAAATTTTCAAAAATTTTCTTTTATAATAAAAGATTAGAAAGTGAAAACTACATCCAAAGATTAGAAAATTTTTAAAAAACCTAGAAAGTTAGATGTTTTCTTACACAAAACTAGTAATAAGTAGTTATGAGCCGTTGTCCCAAGAGTTAGTAAGATGAAAGAAGTCACCAATCCGCGGATAAAAATAAGTCTGAAAAATAGTTCTTATTCTGGACGCCAAACATTTGAATATTGATACCCTACTATACGCACTTACACACGTCTTGAAACTCGGGATAGTAGAGGATACCTTGAAATGCTCTTGTCTAAAACCCAAAGTATGAAGGAAATTATAAATGGAGTATAAAAGATAAAATGGTGTAGAAAAATGAACACTGGTTTTGTAATCACCAAGGCAGCAATAAAAAAAATATAGCGAGGGTGTTTCATCACCTAGTGCCTTAGACCAACTGATTGATCTGTGAAAATAGTGTTTTTGTAGTTTAACCGCAATCAGAACGGTGTCGCGTGTAGCTAGACCGAGGTGAGTACGAGTCGTCCTCAGGGAAACGTTGAATATTTTACTCTTACTTTAGATATGTTGAAAAAGAGAGGAGGGAATAAAGAATGTTGTAGAATGGTTGTATGATCTAGATCTACGTTAAACAAGAATGCAAAATATAGATCTAGATTAACTACGGATGTAAGTTTATATAAGAAGAGAGCTTGTAGGGTTCATTAGGATTTAGTAGTTATGGATGATTAATTAAAAATTACTCTTTCTATCCTTTAATAGATTTAAAACTAGAACGACAGTGATGCGTGTAGATTAGAGTTTCTGGAGGGAAAAGAAATCCTACTCTTAACCCCTATCTCGACACGGAACTCTGTTCATATCTAGCCTTTACCAAAACAATCATTAATCTAATTTCTAATCGCGGCCGGGACTAAGAATGAATTGTTAGCGCGCCCGATTAGGATGTTAATGATTCTTTTGATAAAGTTTATAAACTTTATAGGACTTAAAAAGAGTTTAGAGATGTTCATCATCCATTAGCCTACCCTAATCTTACGAACCCTAACAAGCGGAGAATTACTCGCGCATGTTGGGAGAAAAAGAGATGGAGAGAAAATGCATAATTAAACTACGAAGAAATAGAATAAGAAAAAGAAAGCTACCTTTATTAATCAACAATATTCATTACACTTTGATCCCTTAGAAAATGATTACAAATACTAGTTTGCTTCTCGATCTCTTCCAAGGAGGTAGACGAACAGTTGATGATCAGCCTGGATGCGTGAGCCGTCTTGGACTTCGTGATCTCGTCGGCTTGATGATTTTTCCAATAGGCTCTCGGTCCATATTTATAGTCCAAAGCCAGAAACCCTTGCTTCCAAATATGGAAACTAACAGTAGAGATTCTCGCCAGAAATTTGCAGCAATTAAATCTTCAAGATTGCCGCGGATCCGCGGCCCAAGGGGGGTATGGCCGCGAATCCGCGACCATATGATCTCGGCCGTTGATCATTTTCTTGGGTCTTCCTCTATGTGACATGTGGTGTTCTCTGGAATCTTTGGATCTTTGAAATCTTCTCGTAGTTGCTGCCAGACTTGATCCCCAAGTTTTGCTTTCTTAATTAGGCAATTTTTCTTTAACAACTTGATTTCTTGAAAAATTCTGCACAACAACTTGGAAAAATTCTGCACAACAACTTAAGTAGACTTTGTTCTAGTAGGATTTGGTCAATGATATTATTTGCATATATTTTCCTACCAAATACTAATTATAATATATCAACACATGGAAAATATTATTTTTACAGATAAACCCTCATATGTATGATATATTATAATAAAGAACTTTTTTAATATGAAAATGGTAGGAAAAATGTAATAACAAATATGCAGTTTTATCAACTGAACAAATACCCCCAAAACTTATCTTTGTTCGTCCCGAGCAAACTAGTTTATTCAAGAGAAGGAGAAAAAAGAAAGGAGAAAACTAAGCACACTTTCGCAGGCAAACACGATTGCACTGAGCACGTGCAACAAGCCGTTAAACCTCTAGGTGTCCCTAGTAGGAGGAGTGTTGTCTTCTGAGGGTTTTCAGCGGATTACACCCAGAAAATCCAATAACAAAAGAGAGATGGTGATATTTACATATAAAGATAAGAACCATAAAAGAAAAACTTTGAAAATAAGAGTTTCCAACTACACTAGCTTTTCAGTTGTCATGAGCCCTATCTTAATAGTCATGAAAAGATGTTAGAAATCACATTATCCCTCAATAAAACATCATCTTTATTCTTCATTCCTACCTTTCGTCCAAACATTGATCATATACCCCTACGTGTGTGAAATGGACATCCCTACACTCGGAGAATTCAATTCAAGCTATCATACTCTTGTCCATCTACCTCGGTACTTTTTAACTTGATGAATATTTAGATTTGCTCACACATTTTCATGCGACCGTTAATACTTCTTGAGGTACTAACCGACTGATTATTCATGTGCTTGCAGATTAGGTGATAATATTTTCCTCGTCTTGCACCACTTAAGGTTTAGCAGTGACTCCCAGACCAGTTGGCCTTAAGGCACTAGGTGATGAAGCACCCTCGCTATATTTTTTTTATTGCTGCCTTGGCGATAGCAAAACCAGTGTTCATTTTTCTTTTCACCATTTTTATATTTTCTTCATTTTTTTCATTTCCTTCATATTTTGGCTTTTAGACAAGAGCATTTCAAGGTATCCTTTACTATCCCGAGTTTCAAGACGTGTGTAAGTGCAAATAGTAGGGTATCAACATTCAAATGTTTGGCTTCCAGAATAGAAACTATTTTTCAGACTTATTTTTATCCTCAAATTAGCAATTTTCTTCATCTTACTAACCCTTGGGACAACAGCTCATAACTACTTATTACTAGTTCGTTTAAGAAAACTTCTAATTTTCTTGGTTTTCTTAAACTATTCCTATCTTTTGGATGTAATTTTTCACTTTCTACTCTTTTGTTATAAAAGAAATTTTTTTAAAATTTTTGAAAATGTTGTGCTTATGCAAAATATGATGCAAATTGATGTGTAAATAAGCACAAACCTCTCCCAAACCTGTTTACAGCAGTGTCCTCAATGGTGTCATTCGTTAAGCTAAAAAACCTGTAGACTTGGGAAGAATTATTAATGGGGGCAAGAATATATGAAAGTGAAAATCCTCCCCCAAACTTATTTTTGGCTCACAATTTTGTAAAAATCATCTTCTTTCAAGAGCCCAAAATATACCCCCCCAAACTTGAGTTAAACAATTTTAATCTTTTAAAATCACACGAGGGGGTCAAGGTTATTGGTCAATGCCAAGCTTTACAAAGACCGAAGGTCAACACCAACCATTCAAAAATTTTATCGATGAAGCACCAAGGTTGGTGGAAGAACATGTCACCTTTCGACGTGAAGAAGTGGAGAGGTGATAAGAGGTGTAATGGAAAAAGATTGCGTCTCAATTTGGAGAGACGACACAGTGATAGTAATGATGGATTACTCGCATTATCATGATTGTCCAGAAGAAGGGGTGGAGGTTCAATTTCTTTATCTTGGAGTTGATTCATCTCAACACCCGTATCTTTTAAAAATGTGAAAAGAGTGTTTTTGTAGTTTAACCGCAATCAGAACGGTGTCGCGTGTAGCTAGACCGAGGTGAGTACGGGTCGTCCTCAGGGAAACGTTGAATATTTTACCCTTACTTTAGATGTGTTGAAAAAGAGAGGAGGGAATAAAGAATGTTGTAGAATGGTTGTAGGATCTAGATCTACGTTAAACAAGAATGCAAAATATAGATCTAGATTAACTACGGATGTAAGTTTATATAAGAAGAGGGCTTGTAGGGTTCATTAGGATTTAGTAGTTATGGATGATTAATTAAAAATTACTCTTTCTATCCTTTAATAGATTTAAAACTAGAACGACAGTGATGCGTGTAGATTAGGGTTTCTGGAGGGAAAAGGAATCCCACTCTTAACCCCTATCTCGACACGGAACTCCGTTCATATCTAGCCTTTACCAAAACAATCATTAATCTAATCTCTAATCGCGGTCGGGACTAACAATGAATTGTTAGCGCGCCCGATTAGGATGTTAATGATTCTTTTGATAAAGTTTATAAACTTTATAGGACTTAAAAAGAGTTTAGAGATGTTCATCATCCATTAGCCTACCCTAATCTTACGAACCCTAACAAGCGGAGAATTACTCGCGCATGTTGGGAGAAAAAGAGATGGAGAGAAAATGCATAATTAAACTACGAAGAAATAGAATAAGAAAAAGAAAGCTACCTTTATTAATCAACAATATTCATTACACTTTGATCCCTTAGAAAATGATTACAAATACTAGTTTGCTTCTCGATCTCTTTCAAGGAGGTAGACGAACAGTTGATGATCAGCCTGGATGCATGAGCCATCTTGGACTTCGTGATCTCGTCGGCTTGATGATTTTTCCAAGAGGCTCTCGGTCCATATTTATGTTAGTTGTATGTATGCCCTAGAGGCCAGTATTGTACAGATGATGTATATTATATTGGATGCTTGGACATATATAGAGATGACTTTCTTGCTAGATATGATAGTATGCTATCTGGTTACTCTTTATCTTAACATGTATACTAGTCTCTTTAAACTGTCTTATAGTTACATGTTGATAAAGCCCTTAGGATGTGTACTTGACTACCTGGACTATAATGCAGATCATACTAGTGGGGACATGGTAGTCCATAGGTACATCCTTCAAGGTCCCTAGTCGTGGGTGTATCGAGACGGGGCATCGATATACCAGTGTAGACTAGCGTATACGCTTCTCGACCCATGACATGGGCGATGGATGATCCCATATCCATTGGTGTTTGACATCAGAGATGGTGTACGGGTGCTCAGTGGAGACTGGGTACACTGGATGGACTCGCCGAGAACTCCCAGATGGTATTATACCTCACGTCAGATGGCATTTCTCAGGTGACACTTGTGCAGGTTAGTCTGTAGACCCGAGATCGTCATAGAGTCTTGTGTGATTCCCACTGTGCTTTGATCTCCACCTTACCACGTCCATGAGGGCGTGCAAAACGGTGGTCTTTGGGTACAGTCCCGAGTCACATGGAGGCAATGAGCGATAGGAGGGGTTTCGTCTCTCCCGGTATTGGGGGTTGATGTTGCGCTGTGCTCGATTGGCCGTAACAGGGAAGTCCCTGGCCAGGGCTGATCAGAGATTTGCTGGTAAGTGTTACCAGTAGTTTCTCGACCCGTTATGAGCCTCACATCGGCACGACTTATCGGTTATTGGGGTCTGACGTTTACCACCCCTAGACTTGATATGCGACATATCAGACGAACAGACCGGACTGTACGGTAAGTGTTACTGGTTGGATTCACAGGAGTGTGAGCGGGCTTGCTCATTGATCTTCTGATCGCTCAATACCCGGATGGCCGTTACATTTAGCAGACCGCTTGCGGCTTGTGGGTGCTTGATATGATCATCATCTGCTACCGGCGTATTGACGAGTCTTTAGAGTCATACACAGAGGTTTCCTGGCTCAAGCGAAACGAAATAGGAGCGCATAAGAGATATGTGCGGGACCGAGAATAATGCGTGTATGTGATACCGTATTTCATTCTCGCGATTAATGTTTCGATTGGTTATATGCGATATAACCTAGTTATCGAATCGAAGATCGATTCGATAAGTCGATACATTGGATACTAGTCGGTTATGTGCGACATGACCGGATCATTGAATCAAGTGTTGATTTAATGATTTAATGTATAATTATATATTTGATATATTACTTTGCATTAACTAGTATTGGTTCACTTTAAAGGGATTTTCTCACTTGAAAAGCACATTGTATATGTGATATATTTTGTGTGCACTTGATTGTATCATGTTTGATGTTGCATGGTAACTTGTGTTTTGTGTAAAGATTAAACCATGGTTGTGTAATGGTTAGGGTTTCCTTTTTATTACTCATTTATTTATTTATTGATTTTGGAAAGGATTATGAAGAAAAATGGTGGCTTTCTTTGTATTTAGTTGAAGCTTCATGAAGGTTTGACTTTGTTACCATTTTGTCTTCATCCTTAACCCTAACCATTCTAACTAACCATGATCTATTCTCTACACTTTACCATGGTTAGCATATGATAAGTATTGATTTTATTTTCATTTTAAAAGCAACACTTATCATATTCTTTCTTCTTCTTCATCATCTTCATCAAGAAAGAAAGCTTGATTCCATTAATGGCATCTTGAGCAAAAGAGTGAGAAATCCAATTCTAAAGTGAACCCACCTCCTATTTCTTCACCCTCTACCTCTTGCCAAGTAGTATAGGGTGTTTTCTTCACAAGTTTCACAACTTGGTGAAGTTGGAGCTTGAACTTGTGTTGCCTCGACGTAGATCATCTTCGGCACGAAGCCGACGACCTTGCCCGCCCATTTCTCCGATGAAGCCGATGCTTGAGTCCGGGATTCGAGATGGACAGCGAGAGGACGTCTACGTGGAGCTAAGGAAGTGGAGAACCGGATCTACGAAGCTTGTAGCCTCTTTCTTATAGTTAAGATGTTAACTAGTTTCATTTTTTTGCCTAAACTCTAGTCGACGAATCCGTATTAGGGTTTCTCAGCACTCATAAAATTTGAAATTGGCATGGTTGATGCCTTGTGAGACTTCATTAACGTGCCTAGGAACCCTACAGTGGTATCAGAGCCTAGCTAGAGCCTTAGACGAAGTGTAGACGACGTTTGAAACCCGATCGAACCGAAACCCTAAAAACCTAAGTGCTCTCTGGACTTTTTCTAAAACCTGGGTTTTTTCCAGATTAAAAATGCTTAAAAAATTCAGCAGGGAATTCTAAGAATTACGGTGCAAATTTTTCAAAATGAAGAGTCCAAAGTGCGGCGGAACCGCGGCGGAAGCCTGGCTTATGCCGCGGTTCCGCGGCCTGGTGATGACGCCATCCTTCCCTGTTTGCACAGTAATTCCTATTTTATTATGCTGAGTTTTCTGGGAATTTTTAAATTGACTCAAGAGTTGAGTGTTCTGGGGTTGCATTGGGAATCGAAGATTCGATCGGATTATCAAGCTTTGTCTATGTGTTTTTTGCGGATAATTTTGGAATATGTTAAAAAGTTCGACCGGATGTAAATACCCAATTTTTCCCCTGCCGGAAAAATTTCCAAGTGTTGGATTTTTCTGTGGTTTAAGGACGTTCTGAGTAGTGCAAGTAACGCGATGGTCCCTCTAGAAGACAACAAACCTTAACTCGATTATGTGACCGTCTTGAACTGCCCTTTGAACCTTCGGGTTTGGGGCAGTACGGCGTGCCACATGTGAGGCGTTGGCTTGACCATTCTACGGCTGGACCGTTGGTACTGAGGCATGAAGTGAATGTCTTTGAACCTATTTCATGTGTTGAACGGTTTCGGGAAAACTTGGGTGTTCGAATGTTCGATCGGAAAGTTTAATATATTATATTTATCCGGAATGGGATACAATAATTGGAATTCACAAACAGTTATGAGATAACTGAATGAATGTTATAAATCTAGCGGTTTAGTCTCACTTGATATTGAAAAGAGTTTTCGATAATGAGACTAAAATGCGGGGTTTATAACTGTTAGGCATGTGATGTCTAAGTATTTCATTTGATTAGGCATGCGATATCTAAAGAGATTGCGGATTCCAACTGTTGTAGTTTTACACTTTCTTTTCTGTGACCGTAAGTGTAATATGTGATTTCGCCGGTTTCGTTGCTATATGTCAACGAGAATTGGGATGCGCATATTTACTTACGTTGATGACATGTGATGTTATGTGTTACTGGATATGTTATATTGGATAGTCGTGTTTGAATAGCCGGGGTTTTTTATATGAGATGAGTGTTTTTCATTTTCATTCATGTAAAAACTTGTATGTAATATTCTTTTATTTGGGGCACTTCCAGGTTGCGGAAGATGTCACCCTTTGTTATTATTTACTTTTCCGCATTAGGATAGACCCAAGGAGGGGAGCACAAGTAGCCGGGTTCTAGGGTCCAGTGGGAGACCATCTCGAGGAGTCGAGTCCGGGTCTCCTAACCCTAGAATTGGTAGGGTTGCTTGCCGCTCTCGTAGGGGTCTAGGGGTGTGGGATTGGCTATTCATCACGACCATGGAATCCGTGTTTTATACTGGCTCGTATTGAAAACACGGACGTCCTAGTATATCCAATGTTTTATATGTTTCTTCTGCTGCGATATCTGTGATGCGATCATGTGATGTTCTGTGATAGATACTGTATATAGTATATATGATATATTATATAGACGTTACTTATGTTTTACACCCGCGCTAGCCCTGCCCCGCTCTGCCGTTAGTTACCTAACCTAACGGTGCACGAGGGGACATCGAGGCGAATGCGGATGTCATAAGTGTACGTCGTATTTATCTGTGATGTTTAGGTGACTTAAATGATGGGACTTCATTAATGTGATTAATGAAAGAAAAGAAACCTAAGATGTTGTAGAATCAAATTTTAAACAAAACAGGTAGCTACAGTTCTTGCTTTGCATAGCGGTATATATGATATACCCTGCACCTTATTCGATGAGGAAAGGACCGAGATCCCTTCACCGGGAGTGACTCCTTTAGCAATAACTGGTAGATGCTACACCCTCGGTTTGTTTTTGATTGCTTCTATAGTTTCTGCTTTGCACAGTGATATATATGATATATCCCGCACCTCATTCGACGAGGAAAGGGCCGACGATCCCTTCACCGGGAGTGACCCCTTTAGCAAAACTAGAAAAGCCTCAAAATCACTCCATTTCAAAACTTCATTTGATTCTACAACGATATCAAGTTCATTACGCAATAGGTTTTCAGATAAACCTGTCGTAGCCCTCCGTCATTTCAGATAAGTAGTAGTTAGTATTCGTGCTACGTTTGTTGGCCTGCGTCAAGGCGTAGTGTGCGGTAGCTAACTAGTATTTATCTGCTTATGCATATGATGCAGATTGGATTAGGGTAGTCGTACGACTTTGTTGGCCTGCGTCAAGGGTCGTGCGGGTGGGTTTAATTCAATCAGGAAATGACGGGTTGAACTTGACTAAGCGCACTATGGTTTGTTGGCCTGCGTCAAGGTCATAGGACGCTAGGGGCAAAATATTATCGGGAATTTCAAGTGTTGAAATTTGCAATGAGATTGCATACCTTCTATGAGATAGTTGGATCCCGATACCCACTGCGAGTAAGAGTTACTCCTGGGAGAGTTTTGCACATTGTAATTAGCCGATCAAGTAGGTGTCTAGAAAGGTGTCAACGAGGTTACGCCTCTGGGAAAACGAGGTTTACATTAATTAGGTTCGTGCGAAAGCACGGGGGACCTCCCTCAAAGTACCGACACTGGCCTGGCTGAAAGATTGGCGAACTTGTAGTGTGTAATTAATCCCGGCTAGTCTTTCCTTTTAGGGTTTGAAGGAAGATTTGATAAAAACCAGTGGGAGCCATCCTGATTAGATAAGATAATAACCAATCTGATCTTGCACGAGCATACGCTAAAGTGTTTTCTTCTCTCTCTCTCCAGGTAGCGACCATGTCAGGCCCTAATCAAGATAATAATATGGATGTATTGACCGAACCCGCATGTTATACTGTGCTGGGG
Source organism: Agapanthus africanus (assembly GCA_030015575.1). NCBI lineage: Eukaryota > Viridiplantae > Streptophyta > Magnoliopsida > Asparagales > Amaryllidaceae > Agapanthus > Agapanthus africanus. The sequence goes on along the minus strand of CM057342.1, from coordinate 57,743,558 downwards.
AACGTTGGTTCCGTTCTTTCTTATAAGAGTTATAGGACTGAACAGGATATAGGGGAATACCAGGATTCCCATGCCACCCGAATGAAGAAAGTACATGTTGATGCATTTTCTTCGGGTGTGTTCGTTACAGAGAACTGTTTCTCCATTTGCTCTACGTCCTGGGTATTAGATACCGGGTCAGGATCCCATATATGTAATCAGTTACATGGGCTTAAGAAAGGTAGAGAACTTGGAGAAGGTGATAAAGACATTAGAGTTGGAAATGGTGCAATTGTTGCAGCTAAGACTGTCGGGGAATATCACCTTGTATTACCAACTGGTAATACATTGGTTCTGAACGAATGCTATTACATGCCGAACCTGATATGCAACATTATATCGGTTTATTTGTTGAGTAAAGAGAGATATAATTTTGTATTACATGACAATGTTATGAACATTTTCCGTAACCAAAAGTTGGTTGGATCAGGCACGTTGTGCAATGGCATTTATGTTCTAAATCAATCAACAGTTCTGAGCATAATAAACACACACAAGAGGAAGAGTTCTGAACTGAACGAATCCTTCTTATGGCATTGTAGACTGGGTCACATCAATGCGACACGACTAGCTAAGTTGCATAAAGATGGATATTTAAATCCGTTTGAATTTTCATCTTATGACACTTGCCAGTCATGTCTCAAAGGCAAGATGACCAAAACTCCGTTTACGGGACACGGAGAAAGAGTTACCGAACTCTTGGGACTTATACATAGTGATGTTTGCGGTCCCATGTCTACACATGCCAGGGATGGTTCTTCATACTTCATTACATTCACTGACGATCTCTCTAGATTCGGATATGTGTTCCTGATGAAACACAAATCAGAAGCTTTTGAGAAATTTAGAGAATATAAAATGGAAGTCGAGAACCAAACCGGAAAAAGTATTAAAATCCTTCGATCTGATCGAGGAGGAGAATACTTAAACAATGAATTCCTGGACTTCCTAAAAGAGAATGTGATTCTCTCTCAGCTGACTCCTCCATATACACCACAGCAAAACGGTGTATCAGAACGGAGGAACCGCACCCTATTAGATATGTTGCGCTCTATGATGAGCACAGCTGAGTTACCTATTTCCTTCTGGGGATATGCACAGGAAACAGCTGCAGACCTATTGAATATGGTTCCCACCAAATCCGTGCCAACCACTCCATATGAGATATGGAAAGGAAATAGACCATGTCTTAATTATGTTAGGATATGGGGTTGTCCGGCATATGTAAAAACGCAAAATCCGGACAAACTCGCGGCAAGGTCCATTCTGTGTAAGTTTATTGGATATCCCAAACATTCGCGCGGGTATATCTTCTACCACACCGAGGAACAAAAAGTGTTTGTTTCTCGACATGCCACCTTTTTAGAAAAGGAATTTCTTGAAAAAGAGATTAGTGGCAAGGAGGTAGAACTGGAAGAGGTTCCAGCAATACAGACTACGACAGAAGATTTGGTTGAACCAGAGGATTCAGTAGCTCCCGATGAACCTCAGCCTCTCCGCTGATCTAGTAGGGTTCCTCGCCCACCTGAGAGATACTACGGTTTTCTCATGGATGGTGGGAGCGAGGATTGCATCATGGAGGATGATGACCCAACTAGCTTCGAGCAGGCCATCACGAGTAGAGACTCAGTGAAATGGCTGGATGCTATGCGGTCCGAGATGGAATCCATGTATACCAACAAAGTATGGACTTTGGAAGTTGCTCCTGAAGGGGTAAAACCCATTGGCAGCAAGTGGATCTTCAAGAAGAAACTTGGTGTAGATGGGAAAGTGGAGACTTTCAAAGCTAGACTTGTTGCAAAGGGTTTTCGTCAAAGACCAGGTGTGGACTATGACGAAACCTTTTCTCCAGTGGCTATGCTTAAATCCATCCGGATCATGCTTGCCATTGCTGCATATCATGATTACGAAATCTGGCAAATGGATGTTAAGACCGCCTTTCTAAATGGTGATTTAGAAGGGTGCGTGTACATGACTCAGCCAGAGGGCTTCGTAGACAGTGGGAGCAGCGGGAAGGTGTGCAAGCTGCTTAAATCCATTTATGGATTAAAGCAAGCATCGCGGAGTTGGAACATCTGCTTTGACGTCGTTATCAAAGAGTTTGATTTCGTCAAAAACCCAGATGAACCTTGTATCTACAAGAAGGTGGCAGAGAGTAAGGTTGTCTTCCTCGTATTGTACGTGGACGACATACTCTTGATAGGAAATGATATTCCTATGCTGCAATCAGTCAAGCTCTTCTTATCACAAAGATTCTCAATGAAAGATCTTGGTGATGCCTCCTGCATATTGGGAATTAGGATCTATAGAGATAGATCCAAACGGATATTGGGATTGTCCCAATCCAGGTACATTGACACCATACTAAAGAGGTTTAGTATGGAAGAATCCAAGCGTGGGAACTTGCCCACGATCTCTGGAGTCACTCTCTCTAAAGAGATGTCTCCCAAGACTGATTTAGAGAGAGCTCGCATGCAAGGGATACCCTACGCTTCGGCTGTAGGCTCTATCATGTACGCGATGCTATGTACCAGACCCGATGTTGCATACTCACTAAGTGTAGTGAGCAGGTATCAAGCTGATCCTGGAGAGAGTCACTGGACAGCTGTGAAGAGCATTCTCAAGTACTTGCGAAGGACTAAAGAGATGCTCTTGGTGTATGGTAACGGAGAACTCCAAGTGGAGTCCTTTACCGATTCAAGCTTCCAGAGTGATAAGGACGACTCTAAGTCGCAGTCGGGCTTTGTCTTTACCCTTTACGGAGGGGCGGTTAGCTGGAAGAGTTCCAAGCAGGAAACCGTGGCAGACTCGACGATGGAGGCTGAATACATCGCTGCCAACGATACTGCCAAAGAGGCTGTCTGGATCAAGAAGTTCATTACTGAACTTGGAGTGGTTCCATCCATTGAGCATCCAATACCTTTGTATTGCGATAACAATGGAGCGGTGGCTTTGGCCAAGGAACCTAGGTCCCATCAGCGATCCAGGCATATTCTGAGGCGGTATCACCTGATCCGGGAGATAGTTGATCGCCGGGAGATCGAGGTCAGGAGGGTTGACACGAAGAATAACACGGCGGATCCGCTCACGAAGGCCATTCCCCAGATACAGTTTGAGAGACTCTTCGGGATGCTCGGTATGAGATACTACAGCAGCTGGCCCTAGTGCAAGTGGGAGATTGTTAGTTGTATGTATGCCCTAGAGGCCAGTATTGTACAGATGATGTATATTATATTGGATGCTTGGACATATATAGAGATGACTTTCTTGCTCGATATGATAGTATGCTATCTGGTTACTCTTTATCTTAACATGTATACTAGTCTCTTTAAACTGTCTTATAGTTACATGTTGATAAAGCCCTTAGGATGTGTACTTGACTACCTGGACTATGATGCAGATCATACTAGTGGGGACATGGTAGTCCATAGGTACATCCTTCAAGGTCCCTAGTCGTGGGTGTATCGAGACGGGGCATCGATATACCAGTGTAGACTAGCGTATACGCTTCTCGACCCATGAGATGGGCGATGGATGATCCCATATCCATTGGTGTTTGACATCAGAGATGGTGTACGGGTGCTCAGTGGAGACTGGGTACACTGGACGGACTCGCCGAGAACTCCCAGATGGTATTATACCTCACGTCAGATGGCAGTTCTCAGGTGACACTTGTGCAGGTTAGTCTGTAGACCCGAGATCGTCATAGAGTCTTGTGTGATTCCCACTGTGCTTTGATCTCCACCTTACCACGTCCATGAGGGCGTGCAAAACGGTGGTCTTTGGGTACAGTCCCGAGTCACATGGAGGCAATGAGCGATAGGAGGGGTTTCGTCTCTCCCGGTATTGGGGGTTGATGTTGCGCTGTGCTCGATTGGCCGTAACAGGGAAGTCCCTGGCCAGGGCTGATCAGAGATTTACTGGTAAGTGTTACCAGTAGTTTCTCGACCCGTTATGAGCCTCACATCGGCACAACTTATCGGTTATTGGGGTCTGACGTTTACCACCCCTAGACTTGATATGCGACATATCAGACGAACAGACCGGACTGTACGGTAAGTGTTACTGGTTGGATTCACAGGAGTGTGAGCGGGCTTGCTCATTGCTCTTCTGATCACTCAATACCCAGATGGCCGTTACGTTTAGCAGACCGCTTGCGGCTTGTGGGTGCTTGATATGATCATCATCTACTACCGGCGTATTGACGAGTCTTTAGAGTCCTACACAGAGGTTTCCTGGCTCAAGCGAAACGAAATAGGAGCGCATATGAGATACGTGCGGGACCGAGAATAATGCGTGTATGTGATACCGTATTTCATTCTCGCGATTAATGTTTCGATTGGTTATATGCGATATAACCTAGTTATCGAATCGAAGATCGATTCGATAAGTCGATACATTGGATACTAGTCGGTTATGTGCGACATGACCGGATCATTGAATCAAGTGTTGATTTAATGATTTAATGTATAATTATATATTTGATATATTACTTTGCATTAACTAGTATTGGTTCACTTTAAAGGGATTTTCTCACTTGAAAAGCACATTGTATATGTGATATATTTTGTGTGTACTTGATTGTATCATGTTTGATGTTGCATGGTAACTTGTGTTTTGTGTAAAAATTAAACCATGGTTGTGTAATGGTTAGGGTTTCCTTTTTATTACTCATTTATTTATTTATTGATTTTGGAAAGGATTATGAAGAAAAATGGTGGCTTTCTTTGTATTTAGTTGAAGCTTCATGAAGGTTTGACTTTGTTACCATTTTGTCTTCATCCTTAACCCTAACCATTCTAACTAACCATGATCTATTCTCTACACTTTACCATGGTTAGCATATGATAAGTATTGATTTTATTTTCATTTTAAAAGCAACACTTATCATATTCTTTCTTCTTCTTCATCATCTTCATCAAGAAAGAAAGCTTGATTCCATCAATGGCATCTTGAGCAAAAGAGTGAGAAATCCAATTCTAAAGTGAACTCACCTCCTATTTCTTCACCCTCTACCTTTTGCCAAGTAGTATAGGGTGTTTTCTTCACAAGTTTCACAACTTGGTGAAGTTGGAGCTTGAACTTGTGTTGTCTCGACGTAGATCATCTTCGGCACGAAGCCGACGACCTTGCCCGCCCATTTCTCCGATGAAGCCGATGCTTGAGTCCGGGATTCGAGACGGACAGCGAGAGGACGTCTACGTGGAGCTAAGGAAGTGGAGAACCGGATCTACAAAGGTTGTAGCCTCTTTCTTATAGTTAAGATGTTAACTAGTTTCATTTTTTCGCCTAAACTCTAGTCGACGAATCCGTATTAGGGTTTTTCGGCACTCATAAAATTTGAAATTGGCATGATTGATGCCTTGTGAGACTTCATTAACGTGCCTAGGAACCCTACAGTGGTATCAGAGCCTAGCTAGAGCCTTAGGCGAAGTGTAGACGACGTTTGAAACCCGATCGAACCGAAACCCTAAAAACCTAAGTGCTCTCTGGACTTTTTCTAAAACCTGGGTTTTTTCCAGATTAAAAATGCTTAAAAAATTCAGCAGGGAATTCTAAGAATTACGGTGCAAATTTTTCAAAATGAAGAGTCCAAAGTGCGGCGGAACCGCGGCGGAAGCTTGGCTTATGCCGCGGTTCCGCGGCCTGATGATGACGCCATCTTTCCCTGTTTGCACAGTAATTCCTATTTTATTATGCTGAGTTTTCTGGGAATTTTTAAATTGACTCAAGAGTTGAGTGTTCTGGGGTTGCATTGGGAATCGAAGATTCGATCGGATTATCAAGCTTTGTCTATGTGTTTTTTACGGATAATTTTGGAATATGTTAAAAAGTTCGACCGGATGTAAATACCCAATTTTTCCCCTGCCGGAAAAATTTCCAAGTGTTGGATTTTTCTGTGGTTTAAGGACGTTCTGAGTAGTGCAAGTAACGCGATGGTCCCTCTAGAAGACAACAAACCTTAACTCGATTATGTGACCGTGGGGCATCACATGTCTACACGTGACCAGGGGTCACGTGCTGACACTTGATGATTCCTTAGTTCTTTAAAATAGCAGAATTAAATTCTGGTTAAAATGTTTAATCAGGGGGGTCACGTGTCAACACGTGATGGGTTTCTAAACTCTTTAATTAATAGAATTAAATTCTATTTAAAATGATCAAACAGTGGGATCACGTGCCAACACGTGATAGGCTCTTAAGCCTTCGGAACTAATAGAATTAAATTCTAATTAAGAGGGAATCAAGAACCCTAACTGGAAAAATATTTTCTTAGATCTTTCCAAACAAAAACAGACTGTGCTCTGTAAAGTGGAGCACCGTTGGATTAAAAATCCAATGGTGATTAAAAATCACCAATTTATAGAAAGATTCTATACAATGAAAGATTTCCCTGAAATTCACCAAAAATAACAGACATAATATCTTTTGGATTAAAAATCCAATGGTGAATAAAATTCACTGAGCGGTCTAAAAGATCGTGTTGGTTACAAAATCAATTAAAATTTTTCAATGAAAGATTGACTAAACAAACTGATTCTTTTCTTTCTCCTATAAATAGGAGCCAAGAAGAGAAGGGAATGGTTCTTTTTGGAGAGAAATAGAAGAAGAGAGAGGAAAAAAAGAAGAGAATTTAATTCTCTAGAGAGAAAAGAAGATTTCTTCAGAAGAGAAAGAAACCCTAGGTGAGAAAGGGGAAAGAGATCTAAGCTCCATAAAACAAAAGAGAATTTAATTCTCAATTTAAGAGTTTAACTCTTCTGAATAAGAACTTAGTTCTTCCTTTGGTTGAAGATCTGCAGAAGCAGATCTCCCCACAAGTTGAGAATTTAATTCTCATCGGGGAGATTCTGCCATGCAGATCCAAAACTTAGAAAGAGAATTAAGTTTAAAAGAATTAATTCTTCCAAATTCATAGGAGTTTAATTCCTCCAAATGAAACTAGGGTTTAACCCTACATAAAAATTTAATTCTTCCAAATTCATAGGAATTTAATTCCTCCAAATAAAACCAGGGTTTAACCCTATATAAGAATTTGATTCTTCCAAATACATAGGAATTTAATTCCTCTAAATGAAACTAGGGTTTAACCCTACAAAAGAATTTAATTCTTAAAACAAGATACTTGAAGCTCTCCATGCACGTAAAGATTAAGTATCCAACATGATCACGTGGTAACACATGACCCTTCATCCCAACGAACAAAAAGGAATGAATAAGGCATGCTCACGTGCCCCCATGTGACCCTTTAATGGACTCCTCAAAATAAGAAGGAATTATCCTAGAGGCAATGCCTCACGTGCTCCCACGTGACCCTCAAAATAAAAGAGAACAAAGCCAAATGTAGTATTGATCTAGGGCGCCTCACATGTCCCCACGTGACCCCTGACAAACACCATTTTCAAAAGAATAAAATAGGGGAAGACAGAGGAATTGATGCCCAACGCAGAGGCATCATCACGTGTCCACACGTGATGATTTCAAAGACTAAAAGTGTTTAACACTTATTTGAATATTCTGAGAACAAAATAAAGGAAGTCTGGCCCCATCTTCAGATGCCTCACGTGACCCCACGTGACCAATTCAATTTTAGTGTTTAACACTACGTTAAATGCTTCGTCCTTGGTGTTTAATACTATTTTCAGCACATCACGTGGGAGCACGTGATCGTCAAATATCCTCTAGTGTTTAACACTATTTTTAAAAAACCAAGCTTGGCCCAAATTGGCTAAGTTTTCCAAAGGCAAATCCCTTCTTCAAATGAATCTTAAAATCCAGAGCTATAATGAATGGTTGTGCTCAGCCAAAGACAAAATGTTGTCAGAGCCCCCAAACCCCTGTTTAGCATTGCTAAATAATGGGGGGGCTGAACCCAGACAAATGTTCAACAGTCCAACAAAGAGCCAACATTTCAAACTTAATTGGACTTAGCCCAAGTTGGCCATAAGTCCTCAATTCAGATTTAACTGAGCCAATGTGCTCATAATCTAATTAATTGATCTTAGTCATAAATTGGACTACAGATTTCCCAATCAACTTTGGTTCAAGGGTACATCTCTTCACTCCTTTGAGATTTGTCGTTGTAATCCTTCAACGTCTTCAAAGAAGTGACGGGTCCCGATAACCAATCATTCCATGGACTGTGGGGTCCTTAAACTCATGGACTATGATGTCCTTAAACTTTATAGACCATGACGTCTTTAAACTACGGACTGTGGGGTCCCTTTGAACCTGTAGACTATGATGTCCTTAACCTTAGACGGTGGGGTCCTTAAGCCCATGGACTATGATATCCTTAACCTCGGACTGTGGGGTCCTTAAACCCATGGACTATGATGTCCTTAACCTTGGACTGTAGGGTCCTTAAGCCCATGGACTATGATGTCCTTAACCTTGGACTGTGGGGTCCTTAAACTCATGGACTATAGTGTCCTTAAACTTTATAGACTATGACGTCTTTAAACTACGGACCGTAGGGTCCCTTTAAACCCACGGACTATGATGTCCTTAACCTTGGACTGTGGGGTCTTTAAGCCCATGGACTATGATGTCCTTAACCTCGGACTGTGGGGTCCTTAAGCCCATGGACTATGATGTCCTTAACCTCGGACTGTGGGGTCCTTAAGCTCATGGACTATGATGTCCTTAACCTCGGGCTGTGGGGTCCTTAAGCCCATGGACTATGATGTCCTTAACCTTGGACCATAATGTCCTTAAACTAATGATAGGCCGTAATGTCCTTAAACTAATTTTGGACCACCATGTCCTTAAACTGGTACTCGACCGCAATATCCCTAAACTAAACAATAGAGCCTAAATGCTCTTTTGTTGGATCTAAATGATCCCGTTAAGTTGATCTTAGTATGAAATTAGACTAACGTATCCTTAACATACGTTTAAGTTGATCTTAGTCTCAAATGAGACTAACGTATCCTTAAACCCAACCTCCAAACCCAAATCTAAGAAAATACGGATTTGGACTAATCCACGCCCTACGGGCGACGACATAAATTAGTTTCCGTATACAATCCACGGGCAACCAAAAACAAAACAAACGCACACGACACAAAGTGACCATCTGGAGAAGGAGAAAGTGGTTACCGCGATGCCACAGCGTAATTAACTGCAGGAGCTTACGCTTGCAGAGAAGAACGTCCCCACAATCAAAAAACCCCTCAACGAGGAGGAATCTGACGAAGTCTGCTATAACGACCGCATCCGTCTAAGCCTTCGATACACGGTGTCATAAATCAACTTGGCATCTTCGGAAAGGTGGACGGATAGCACCAATAAGCATCTGCCCTCGAAATTCAGGCAAGACGAACCTACGCGGTATCGTCTCCGTTTTCGGCGGAGAACAGGGGGTATTTGTTCATATCAGATTTTTGCTTTTTTATACCGCCCATTCTTAATCGCATTGTATATAGGTAGGTATTTTTAATCCGTGTTTGCTGAATAAGTGCAGGTTACAGGTTCTCAGCCCTTTACAGTGAAATTCGTGAAAAGTTGCAACAAATGCGGGACTACGACCAACAACAGATAAATACGGGTTTCTGCGCACTATCCGTATGATGCCGCCTACCAGTTCAAGAAACAAAATGGAAAATCGTTGGTCACTTCAATGCATAAAGCACAAGGGCAGCACAAGATCCAAGACTTCAACGCGGAGCTCAAGGCAAAAGTCCACATCATTTTTGCACTGTTGAAAATCTGGAAGGAAGTTGAAGAGACTCTGAGAAACCAAGTGGATAAATCAGAAGATAAAAGCAACTTGGAGAAGCCCTGAAAAGATGGCCCCACAATTCCACCAAATGGCCGCGGAACCGCGGCTAAACAGGCACTTATGCTGTGGTTCCGCGGCCGCATATGCACATTGTCGGTGGCAGTGTCGGTGCGTTGATTCGGCTCTTTTGGGGTAGTTTTGTAAATTCGTGATTGGATCAGAATGTAAAGCTAAGGTTTTTCTATCTATAAATAGGAGAGCTCAAAACCAAATTAGGATGTCTCTTTTTATTAGATCTAGAATTTAAATTCTCTATGAAAAATTGTAGTGTGTTTTGAGAGGTTATCAATAAAAAAAAGAGTTCTTTTATTTATCTTGCATGTCTATTTATTTTCTGCAATTTATTATCGCTTCTTATTATTTGCTAATCTAGTCATAATATTTAATTGTGTTTTTCTTTTGTTTTTCTCTTTTCTATTTTTCTTTATCATTAAACAACGATGATGCTTGAGTAAGATCCTTACCTAGGTGAGGTCTCAAATAGCTAGTTGTAAATTCCTCTTAACCTAAATTCTTTCTTCCTTTCCTCTTGTTTTATTTTTATCTTTTTAATGGGTGAGTAATTTCTTACTTGTTAGGGCAGGAGAAGGAAGGATTGAGAGAAGGAAATCTCTCTCACTCCTTTCTTTGCCCAACACCTTAATTCAGACTCCTTTTAATTGAACCACAATCCGCTCACTATGGCACCCTATGCTACATGATAGCGGTGATTCCCTAGTTGGACCGGTTGTGGTTGAATTAATTGGAGGTTAGGGCTATGAGATAAGAACGGAAGGACAAGGACCAAAAGGAAGAAACTAAGCATGGAAAGCCTAACTTATACTTACAAGTTCCTTCCTAGTCGTGCTAATCCCTATTGTTGCCGATTACCTTAACACCGATATTAAAAAGAGCATTGAAAGAGGTGAGATATTCCTAACTCGAACTAACCTAATCTTCACCCTAGCAAGTCCTTTATCATCTTTTATCTCGTTAGTAGATCTTAATACAAAACCCAAAATATTTTGATTTAACTCGTTAAAATATAAAGAAAAAGATTCTATCTCCCTGTGGATCGACCTATACTCAACCGGCTAGCTACCAAGCGACACCGTCTTGATTGCGGTTGTTCCCCTCCAAAAGACGGCGCAAGACTGTGCGTCTTGGCACTGAGATTCGGGACAGATGCTATTTTGTGCTATCCGTCCACCTCTCCAAAGATGCCAAGTTGATTTATGACACCATGTATCGAAGGTTTAAACGGATGCGGCCGATGTAGCAGACTTCGTTAAATCCCCCCTCGTTTGAGGGGTTTTTTATTGTGGGGACGCTCTTTCCTGCAGGCGCAAGTCCCCGCAGTTAATTACGCTACCGCATCGCGGTAACAACTTTCTCCTTCTCCAGATGGTCACTTTGTGTCGTGGCTGTTTGTTTTGTTTGTGGTTGCCCGTGGATTGTATACGGAGACTAATTTATGTTGTCGCCCGTAGGACGTGGATTAGTCCAAATCCGTATTTTCTTAGATTTGGATTTGGGGTTTTGGTTTAAGGATACGTTAGCCATATTTGAGGCTAAGATCAACTTAAACGTTTGTTAAGGACACGTTAGTCTAATTTGAGACTAAGATCGACTTAACGGGATCGTTTAGATCCAACAAGAGAGCATTTGGACTCTATTGTTTAGTTTATGGACATTGCGGTCGATTGCCAGTTTAGGGACATGGTGGTCCATTGCCAGTTTAGGGACATGGTGGTCCAACATTCCCATTTTGAGGACGATTATTAGTTTAAGAACATTTCGGTCCAACATTCCCATTTTGGGGACGAATATTAGTTTAAGGACATTTTGGTCCATGAGTTTAAGGACCCCACAGTCCGTAGCAATGTATGGTTGTCGGGACCCGTCACCTCTGACGACGTTGAAGGATTACAACGATAAATATCAGAGGAGTTCAGAGATGTACCCTTGAACCGGGTGTAAATTGATTTGGGAGAGCAGTTGCGCTCAGTTCAATTTAAATTAAGGACTTATGGCCAGAATTGGGTTAAGTCCATCTGAAAATGTTGAACATTTTGTTCATGATTGGCCTGTTTAGGCCTTTGCTTGGGCTCTGCCCTTTTTTGAAATAATGCACAGCATTGGGCTTTTTAATTAAATGCACGGCATTTAGATTAGGCCTGTTAGGCCTTTTAATTGGGCTCTGCCCCTTTTTTAATAATGCATAGCATTTGTTTTGGTCTGTTAGACCTTTTAATTGGGTTCTGCCCATTTTTTAATAATGCATAGCATTTGTTTTGGTCTGTTAGACCTTTTAATTGGGCTCTGCCCCTTTTTAATAATGCAGAGCATTTAATGGTCTGACAGTGCGCCACGTGGCCTGTCAGGCGCTCTGCGCCAATTAAAGAGCGCAAGGCGCCAGCGCATATGGGAGTGACACGTGTCACACTCTGGTGAGCGCAAGTCTTTTAGCGCAGTGCGCTGCGCCAGTGCGATGCGGTAGTGCGCTGCTGACACGTGGCGCGCTCTGGTGAGTTGCGCCAGTCCAAGAGCGCAGCGCTATGTTTTTAAGAGCGCAAGACGCAGATTGACATGTGGCGCTCTCTGGTGACTTGCGCCAGTCCAAGTAGCGCAACAGCGCAAATCAAGAGTGCAAGGCACTGTTCAGATCAGAGAACAAGTTCTTCTTGTTCCAAAGAGGTTCTACCTCAAGATTCAAGAACCAAAGGTTCATCAAAAGGCTGTGCCTTTATATAGATCAAAAGATCTAATAATGAAGTTAATTACTTCTTTTTTTATGATTGGATCTTTTTTCTTTTTATTTTTATTGAAGATCTTGATCTTGTTCTTAGATCTTTGATCATTTTAGAAGAAATTCTTCTTTTTCAAAGGTTTACCTTTTTTTTCTCTTTGAGTTTTTTCTCAAAGTTTTTGGAGGAGCTCTGTATATCTGAGAGTTGGAGTCTAGGGGCCTTTATATAGGGCTAATTAGTTTGTTAGGTTAGTTACAGAGAATTTTCTCTGATTGATCTGGGGATATTTCCCAACCGTTGGATCTTTTGATCCTAAGGCCTCTGTTTTACAGAAGATAATTTTCTTGTTTTAATAAAATTAAAAAGATCTTTCTAGAATTTTAATTCTGATTAAATAATTCATTATTTAAGTTTTAGTGCTGGCACCGTTGGCGCAAGTGCACCTGCGCTTGACACGTGTCGCGCTAGCGCACTGCGCTGACACGTATCGCGCAGCGCAGAGCGCAGCGCAGCTGCGCTAGCGCACTGCGCTGACACGTGTCGCGCAGCGCAGAGCGCAAGTTATCTGAAGCGTTGTTTACTTTATTTGTAAAGTTTAAATTTTAAAACAGAGCCTTGCTCTGATTGGGGTGCGCTGCCTTGGGCGCAGCGCCCCTTGCGCTGGCGTGTCTGCTTTTGACACGTGGTGCTCTGCGCGCAGCGCAAGGGATCTGAAGCGTTGCTTCACCTTTTGAATTTGAAATTCAAACAGAGCTTTTCTCTGATTGGAGGAAATAAATGCATGTTCCCCTCCGAACACCGAGACGCGACCGCGTTGGTTCGTCTTGCCTGAGATTCGGGGCAGATGCTATTTGGTTTTATCCGTCCACCTCTCCGAAAATGCCAAGTTGATTTATGGCACCGTGTATCGGAGGTTTAGACGGATGCGTCCGATGTAGCAGACTTCGTCAGATTCCCCCTCGCTTGAGGGGTTTTTGATTGTGGGGACGCTCTTCCCTGCAGGCGCAAGCCCCTGCAGTTAATTACGCTACCGCATCGCGGTAGCAACTTTCTCCTTCTCCAGATGTTCACTTCGTGTCGTGGGTATTTGTTTTGTTTGTGGTTGCCCATGGATTGTATACGGAGACTAATTTATGTCGTCGCCCGTAGGACGTGGATTAGTCCAAATTCGTATTTTCTTAGATTTGGGTTTGGGATTTTGGTTTAAGGATACGTTAGGTCTATTTAAGGCTAAGATCAACTTAAACTTTCGTTAAGGATACGTTAGCCTAATCTCCAGACTAAGATCAACTTAACGGGATCGTTTGGATCTGACAAGAGAGCAATTGGCTCTATTGTTTAGTTTAATGACGTTGCGGCGATTTCCAGTTTAGGGACCTGGTGGTCCATGCTCCAGTTTAGGGACGTAGGGGTCTATCTCCAGTTTAGGGACATGGTGGTCCATCATTCCCATTTGGGGACGAACATTAGTTTAAGGACATTTCGGTCCAACATTCCCATTTTGGGACGAATATTAGTTTAAGGACGTTTCGGTCCACGAGTTTAAGGACCCCGCAGTCCGTATCAATGTGTGGTTGTCGGGACCCGTCACCTCTTTGACGTCGTTGAAGGATTACAACGATAGGTGTTAGAGGAGTTCAGAGATGTACCCTTGAACCGGATGTAAATTGATTCAGGAGAGCAGTCTTGCTCAGTCAATTTAATTTGAGGACTTACGGCCATGATTGGGCTAAGTCCAGTTGAAGATGTTGCGGTTGTTGGGTCCCATCACCTCTCTGACGTCGTTGAAGGATTACAACGATAGGTGTCAGAGGAGTTCAGAGATGTACCCTTAAACCGGATGTAAATTGATTTAGGAGAGCAGTCTTGCTCAGTCAATTTAATTTGAGGACTTACGACCGTGATTAGGCTAAGTCCAGTTGAAAAATGTTCAACGTTTTTATTTATCTTTGGCCTATTAGGCCTGTGCTAGGGCTTTGCCCCTGTTTAATAATGCACTGCATTTTATTCTGTCCTGCTAGGCCTTTTTGATTTGGGCTCAGTCCTTTTATAAATGATGTAGAGCATCTGTTTTGGACTCTGCCCTTTTTAAAATAATGCATTGCATGTTATTAGGCCTGTTAGGCCTTTTTTAATTGGGCTTGGCCCTTCTGTAAATAATTCAGTGCATTAATTACTTGACAGTGGCTTGTCAGGCGCTTTGCACCAACTACTGAGCGCAAGCGCTTGTGGTGGTGACACGTGTCACGCTCCGATGAGCACAACAGCGCAGTGCGCTGCGCTAGTACGCTGCGCTGTTGCGCTGCTGACACGCGGTGCGCTCTGGTGAGTTGCGCCAACTTTAAAGAGCAGTACTCTATTTTTAAAAGCGCATGGCGCAAGTGGTTCTGGAGTTGACACGTGGCGCTCTCTGGTGGCTTGCGCCAACCCAGGAGCGTAACAGTGCAGTTTTTGCAAGTGCAAGACACTGTTTCAATAACTTGATCCAATTTTGGATTCAAGAAAAGAATCTTTAAGATTCAGAACCAATGGTTCATAAAAAAGTGCAAGGCACTGTTATTATTTTTTTATTTTTTTTTATTGAAGATCATTGATCTTGTTCTTAGATCAATGATCTATTCAGAAGAAGTTCTTCTTTTATTAAGGTTTTTACCTTTTTTCTCTTCTTGAGTTCTTCTCACAATTTTTTTAGAGCTCTCTCTATTCTCTGTGTTGTTTTTGATGTTGATGTTGTTGATTCTTATTGAATTGGGGTCTAGGGGCCTTTATATAGTGCCCATTAATTTGTTAAATTTGTTAAAGAGATCATTTTCTTAGTGATTTGGAGAATTTTCCCCACCGTTGGATCTTTTGATCCAAGGGCTTCTGTTTTACAGAAGACAATCTTCTTGTTTTAACAAGAACAGAAAGATCTTATTGGAATTTTAATTCTGTTTGGTGCAGATGCACCAGCGCTTGACACGTGTCGCACAACGCAGAGCGCAGCGCGCAACTGTGCTGCTACGTGTCGCGCAGCGCAGAGCGCAGATCATCTGAAGCGTTGCTTCTTTTAATTTTTGTTTTAAATAGAGCCTTGCTCTGATTGGGCGCACTGCCTTGGGCGCTGAGCTGACGTATCAGTTTTTGACACGTGGCGCGTTGCGCGCAGCGCAAGGGATTTGAAGCGTTGCTTCAATTTTGAATTTTTGAAATTCAAACAGAGCTTTGCTTTGATTGGGGGAAACAAATGCCCCCCACCGTTGCGCTCACGTGGTGCACACGTGAGTGCAGCGGTGGCAAGATCTTGGCCGTTGGATCAACTTGTGAGTTGAAAGGGCGCAGGCGCCTATAAATAGGACCCTTGGTCCTTAGTAAATGTTTTACCATTTTCAAGAATCTTGATTTTCAGAGCCTTGCTCTTGCTTTTGAGAACTTTAGAGCCTTGCTCTCGTTTCTTTTCAAGAACTCCAGAGTTCAGATTTTAGATCATCTTAGGTAAAATTTAACTTAAATTAAATTAAATTAACTTTAATCAACAGAGCCTTGCTCTTATAGATCTTTGATCTAAAGAAAACCCCTTTGGGGTTTCACCAATAGAGCCTTGCTTTCAAGAGTTCATAGATCTATAGAGATCTTGTTTCATGGGTTTTAACCCATGAACAGAGCTTTGCTCTTGGATCAAATGTAGATCTTTTTGATCTGAAAATGAAGAACTCCTAAGAGTTTTCATGGATCTTTAAGATTCCAAATTTTTTAATCTTTAGGAGTTTAAACAAATTTTTTCTTTTAATAGATTTTCTCATCATTATCACAGAGCTAGGCTCTTTTAAGGAATTTTATTCCCTTGAGACCAGAGTTTGACAAGTGTCACTCTGTGACAGAGCTTTGCTCTGAAAGAGGAGATTTTCTCCTTATCTCTAGGGATTTTTATTAATGAGAATATTCTCTTGGGGATTAATTGACAGTCTCATCCAATGATGGGGTTGTCCTATCAACTGATGCACTGTCATCCAGATTTTGTGTGTCCCCATTTGGTCCCCTACCTACTGCATTGCAGTGTGGTGTAAATTTTTAAAATGCCAAGCGTTGGAATTACAACACTGACGGCTAATTTTTGTCCCTCCACAGGAAACATGCCTGCTGACCTATCATTCCCGTTTGTTCGCTCGGAGGGAGGATTTCCCCAGGCACCAGTGGACCGAGAGGTGCTCACTCTCATCAAGGATCATGACCCCGAGCATAAAAACCTTCACTTGTGGGGTACGTGGTATAACGATATCATCCAGGGTCGCCGAAACTTCAGTTTTGCTACGCCGTCCGAGCCAATATTTTCGATCCCCTATGCGGATGAACCCCCGGTGAAGTATGCCGTGGAGGTCAAAAATTGGAATTCGGATGACCTCCTCCAGCCTGCAATTGGGGCTATTCCCGTGCAGCCGCCGCCGGCAATAGACATTTTGGGGAGGCGAATCTGTCAGGGTGAAGCAAGCCCTTGGAGACAGGCCTATAACATTGGATTGATTCCGCGACCGCCCGCCGGATATTTGCAGTGGGCCCGGTACATCTTATCAGCGAAGAGGACTCATCTGATGAAGATTGGTTTGTATTCGGCCATCGTCTCGCTCTTTGAGTATCCCTCTCCTCCAACGTGGTGGGTTAAGGCTTTTATTGAACAATAGAATATCCCCACCCACACCTTCCTGATGACGGACATGGAAGTCTCTATCTCCTTGGAGGAGTTTGCTGAAATCTCGGGTCTGCCGATGAGGGGGGAGCATTACGAGGAGCTGCTTCCTCCTGACGAATACGTCATTGCCACCAAGCCGCTGGTGTTTGATCTGACGCCGGAAAACGCTATTCAGCACCAGTTTCCGGGCTTGGTGAAGGTGCTGGACATATACGAAGGGCTCTATCTGGAATCAGGCGTCCGGGGAGTCAGTTTCGCAGATTTTATCGCCCGCTTCATTCGACCGGAGTTTCTATCGGAGCGGAGCGGACCGGAGAATCTGTTCCCCTCCGAACACAGAGACGCGACCGCGTAGGTTCGTCTTGCCTGATATTCGGGGCAGATGCTATTTGGTTTTATCCGTCCACCTCTCCGAAGATACCAAGTTGATTTATGGCACCGTGTATCGGAGGTTTAGACGGATGCGGCCGATGTAGCAGACTTCGTCAGATTCCCCCTCGCTTGAGGGGTTTTTGATTGTGGGGACGCTCTTCCCTGCAGGCGCAAGCCCCTGCAGTTAATTTCGCTACCGTATCGCGGTAGCAACTTTCTCCTTCTCCAGATGTTCACTTCGTGTCGTGGATGCTTGTTTTATTTGTGGTTGCCCGTGGATTGTATACGGAGACTAATTTATGTCGTCGCCCGTAGGACGTGGATTAGTCCAAATCCTCATTTTCTTAGATTTAGGTTTGGGATTTTGGTTTAAGGATACGTTAGGCCTATTTAAGGCTAAGATCAATTTAAACTTTCTTTAAGGATACGTTAGCCTAATCTCCAGACTAAGATCAACTTAACGGGATTGTTTAAATCCGACAAGAGAGCAATTGGCTCTATTGTTTAGTTTAATGACGTTGCGGTCGATTTCCAGTTTAGGGACCTGGTGGTCCATGCTCCAGTTTAGGGACGTAGGGGTCTATCTCCAATTTAGGGACATGGTGGTCCATCATTCCCATTTGGGGACGAACATTAGTTTAAGGACATTTCGGTCCAACATTCCCATTTTGGGACGAATATTAGTTTAAGGACGTTTCGGTCCACGAGTTTAAGGACCCCGCAGTCCGTATCGATGTGTGGTTGTCGGGACCCATCACCTCTCTGACATCGTTGAAGGATTACAACGATAGGTGTTAGAGAAGTTCAGAGATGTACCCTTGAACCGGATGTAAATTGATTCAGGAGAGCAGTCTTGCTCAGTCAATTTAATTTGAGGACTTACGGCCATGATTGGGCTAAGTCCAGTTGAAGATGTTGCGGTTGTTGGGTCCCGTCACCTCTCTGACGTCGTTGAAGGATTACAACGATAGGTGTCAGAGGAGTTCAGAGATGTACCCTTGAACCGGATGTAAATTGATTTAGGAGAGCAGTCTTGCTCAGTCAATTTAATTTGAGGACTTACGGCCATGATTGGGTTAAGTCCAGTTGAAAAATGTTCAACGTTTTTATTTATCTTTAGCCTATTAGGCCTGTGCTAGGGCTTTTCCCCTGTTTAATAATGCACTGCATTTTATTCTGGCCTGCTAGGCCTTTTTGATTTGGGCTCAGTCCCTTTATAAATGATGTAGAGCATCTGTTTTGGACTCTGCCCTTTTTAAAATAATGCATTGCATTTTATTAGGCCTGTTAGGCCTTTTTTAATTGGGCTTGGTCCTTCTGTAAATAATGCAGTGCATTAATTACTTGACAGTGGCTTGTCAGGCGCTTTGCGCCAACTACTGAGCACAAGCGCTTGTGGTGGTGACTGTTTCCCCCAATCAGAGCAAAGTTTTGTTTGAATTTCAAAAATTCAAAATTCGAAGCAACGTTTCAAATTCCTTGCGCTACGCGCAACGCGCCGCGTGTCAAAAGCTGATACGTCAGCGCAGCGCGCCCAATCAGAGCAAGGTTCTATTTAAAACAAAAATTAAAGGAAGCAACGCTTCAGTTGCGCAAGCGCTGCGCTGCGCGACACGTGTCAGCGCAGTTGCGCAAGCGCAGTGGCGCAAGCGCTGCGCTGCGCGATACGTGTCAGCGCAAACGCAGTTGCGCTGCGCTGTGTGACACGTGTCAGCGCAGTTGCGCAAGCGCAGTAGCGCTGCACTGTGCGCTGCGCGACACGTGTCAGCGCAGTTGCGCTGCGCTCTGCGCTGCGCGACACGTGTCACGCGCTGGGGCGTTTGCGCCAAACAGAATTAAATTCTAGTAAGATCTTTCTGTTCTTGTTAAAACAAGAAGATTGTTTTCTGTAAAACAGAAGCCCTTGGATCAAAGATCCAATGGTGGGGAAAATTCCTCAAATCACTCAGAGAAGGATCTCTTTAACAAACTTAACAAATTTATGGGCACTATATAAAGGCCCCTAGACCCCAATTCAAATAATGAACATTGTGAGAGATTAAGAACCTCAAAACAGAGAGAACTCTGAAGAATGTTCAAGATAATGGTAAAAACCTTCACAAAATAGAAGAATTTCTTCTAATAGATCATTGATCTAAGAACAAGATCAATGATCTTCAAATAATAATAAGTGCCTTGCACTTTTTTATGAACCACTGGTTCTCTGAAAACAAGAAAAACAAGAAAAACTTGTTTTCTTTGATCTAAATTGGTTCAAGAAATCAAACAGCGCCTTGCACTTTTTTATGAACCATTGGTTCTGGAATTATTGAAATAGTGCCTTGCACTTACAAAAAAACTGCACTGTTGCGCTCCTGGGTTGGCGCAAGCCACCAGAGAGTGCCACGTGTCAGCACCTGAACCACTTACGCTATGCGCTTTTGAAATAGAGTCGTGCTCTCTGAAATTGGCGCAACTCACCAGAGCGCGCCACGTGTCAGCAGCGCAAGCGCAGCGCACTGGCGCAGCGCACTGCGCTCGCGTGATACGTGTCATCACCACAAGCGCTTGCGCTCATTGATTGGCGCAAAGCGCCTGACAAATGCAATGCATTGTTTACTAAAGGGCCAGGCCCAAATCAAAAAGGCCTAGTAGGCCAAAATAAATTGCAATGCAATAAAAGGGCAGAGCCCAAACAAAATTAATGCTCTGCATCATTTATAAAAAGGGCAGAGCCCAAACAAAATAAAATGCAGAGCCCAGACAAAATTGATGTTCTGCCTCATTTATAAATGGGCAGAGCCCAAACAAAATAAAAATAATGCAATGCATTATTTAGAAAGGGGCAAAACCCTAGCACAGGCCTAATAGGCCAAAGAAAAATAAAAGCGTTGAACATTTTTCAACTGGACTTAGCCCAATCATGGCCGTAAGTCCTCAAATTAAATTGACTGAGCACAGCTGCTCTCCTAAATCAATTTACATCCGGTTCGTGGGTACATCTCCGAACTCCTCTGACTCTTATCGTTGTAATCCTTCAACGACGTCAGAGAGGTGACGGGTCCCGACAACCACACATCAACACGGACTGTGGGGTCCTTAAACCCGCGGACTTATGCATCCTTAAACTAAAATACGGACTGTGGGGTCCTTAAACCCACGGACTTAAGCGTCCTTAAACTACCCATGGACCACCACGTCCCTAAACTGGAATATGGACCACCATGTCCCTAAACTGGCAACGGACCACTATGTCCCTAAACTGGAACAATAGAGCCCCCAAATGCTCTTTTGTCGGATCCAAACGATCCCGTTAAGTTGATCTTAGTCTCAAATCAGACTAACGTATCCTTAACGAACATTTAAGTTGATCTTAGCCTCAATATGGCTAACGTATCCTTAAACTAAAACACCAAACCCAAATCTAAGTAAATACGGATTTGGACTAATCCACGTCCTACGGGCGACGACATCACTTAGTCTCCGTATACAATCCACGGGCATCCACAAACAAAACAAACACACACGACACGAAGTGAAATTCTGGAGAAGGAGAAAGTGGCTACCGCGATGCGGTAGAGTAATTAACTGCAGGGGCTTGCGCCTGTAGGGAAGAGCGTCCCCACAATCAAAAACCCCTCAAGCGAGGGGGAATCTGACGAAGTCTGCTACATCGGCCGCATCCATCTAAACCTCCGATACACGGTGCCATAAATCAACTTGGCATCTTCGGAGAGGTGGATGGATAAAACCATATATCATCTGCCCCGTATCTCAGGCAAGACGTCCTAACGTCGTCTTGGCCGCCATTCGGAGGGAAACTGATTCTGGCACGCCCGGTGGGACCTTTTCCTCTTTCCACTCCAGACTTCGTGTGTCGTATTCGCGAACGAATCGCGGTTTGTTAATGGTTGCCCTTAGGTTTCAAGTTACTAAGATTTGGTCTCTTGCTTAGCGCAGAAAGCAAAACAGCAATGGCATTCACCTGTTCGAAGTGCTCCAACTGCAGCTGCAACTCGTGTCCTGCCTCAATTGGGGGCATAGCCTACGGGCCCCAAGCGGCCTCTTTGTCCACGATGCCCGTGGAGCAGATTACTCAAGCCACCACAGGGCTGTTTTTCGGAACCATGCTTCCACCAACAAGCTTCAGCACCCCCGTGCCCGCACCGGAAGCTTCAAGAAAGTCGGTCTTCGATCGACTTGCTACTCCCACGGGCCCTCTCAACGGGTCGTCCAATTCTTCAGTCTTCACCAGGCTGAGCTCGAGCACCAAAGGGCCAATCAAGAAGCCCATAACACCTGAGGCGGTCATCCCAAAGAAGACGGCTGCTCCCGAAGTCGCCAAGGCGGCTTCTCCTGCTTAGAGATCGGTCTTTACAAGACTGACTGTCCCAACTCCCACTCATGCTCCTGCTGCTCAAAAGACATCGGTCTTCAATAGGCTGACGCCGGCAACAGCCCCACACCTGAACAGGGGGCAAGACAAAGCCATCTCCATCACAGAACCAATATCGACAACTCGTCAAGCCCGACGACGCCACTGGCGCTGGATAAGGAAGACTGGGGGTAACTCCCCCTCTGGGATAACTCCACCAGCTCCAACGGTGGAAGTTAATGCTGCTGTTCCAACTGGGAACAGCTTTGAGTTGCTGAACAGGGTACGCAGAAACTCGCCAACTGCGGTGCTCAAAAGATCTCCTCCACCGGTAAAGACCGCCGTGGAAGCAGAAAAGCCGGAGCAACCTCCTCAATCGCTGTCCTCCAGGATTTACAAGACATGGCGACGAGTTCGAGAATCTGTGGTTGATCCTAATTTCTCTCGCCAGCACAAGAAGTCGAAAGGTCGGCAAGAAGAAAATTCCCCGATCAAGCAACGAAAGGCGACGACCACTTGGGTGCCCAAAGCAACGGCCCCCTCAACTTCAACGGCCCATAAAAGAAGAAGGCCGGAGAAAGTGCCAACGCCGACGACGAATATCAAAAGCGGTGAACCCAAACGCCCTAAGTCAGGGGGCATTGTAGTTCATACCGTCTACATGGCGTCTGGTAAAGAGGACAGCCGCCTATCCACAGGTCATAGACCGCTCACAGCGATCGGTGACCAAAGCGCAGGAGCAGCGGCAGAAGCTCCAATTGATGATGAACGCGATGGCCGCACTTACTGGGCCAAAAGAAAGCCCTGAAATGTCCTCGGATGAACGCCAGGAGCAAGAGACTGACGCCGAATTCCTTCGTCGAATATTGGAGAAGAAGGATAAAGAGGCTGCTGAACAAGCAGCCAACATAAAGAGTATGGGCCTCCTGTTCCAAGACATGGTGGGGATGATGATCCAACAAGATCCTCCGGCCGAAGATCCCCCGATCGTCCTTGAAGACGATAGGGGAGAAACGTCGAATCCTCCATCAGCTCTGTCAACAGCTAAGGATGAGACAATCTCCAAAGCTGACTTGGACGAGTACATAGCCCAACAAATACGGGTTCATCATGCGACTGAAGCAGCCGGCCAGGTCGTAAAAACAGGACGACCATATCTGGGCTGGTATGACCAGATCAAGTACCCGCTAGGCTACACAATTCCCAAGTTCCATGTCTATAAGGGGACAGGCAATCCCCACCAGCATGTTGCCCAGTTCAGGGCACTCTGCGGCAACACCGGCGGTGATGACAAACTGTTGCTTCGCCAGTTCGTTGGAAGCTTATCAGATACATCGTTCGAGTGGTACTCTGAGCTCCCGAACGACTCTATCAAGACCTTCGCGGAGATGGAGCTGTTGTTTACCCAGCGTTTTGCAAGCGCCAGTGAACGCACCCCGATGACGGCACTGATTAACGCCAAGGTGAAGCTAGGCGAGACATGGGTTCAATATGCTATACGGTGGCGGAACTTATGGTTAAAGTGCGAGCAGCGCATTGAAGAAGCTCCTGCAGTGGGTATGTTTGTGTGAACCCTTGATCCACAAGCAACCATCTCGCAATTTATGATGTTCTTCAAGCCGACTACCTTCCAGGGCCTGATTGACAAGTTAGCGCAAATGGATCAGATGGGCCATAGACCTCCTCTTCCAATGCCCGACTCCCGAAATGAAAAGGAGAAGGGGAAAGCGATCGTTGTCGCAAATGCTCAACAACAGCCGAGCAACTCGAAGCCGGTCGTTCGTCAAAATAATATGCGTCCGCAAGTACCCCTTGAGGAGAGGCTAGGACGTCCTTACTCGTTTCCCCGAGATAAAACGAGAAGATTATTCGAGCTGGCGTTGCGCAACCGACTCATAAATCTGCCGGAGCCAAAACGTCCGTCGCAACCAAATGATGTCAATGAGCCCAACTACTGTCCCTATCACCGAGTATTGGGTCATCCGATCGAAGATTGCTACGTCTTCAAAAATTGGCTTGAAGACCAGTACCAACAGGGAAAGTTTGCATTATCCGACAGATGGAAGGTGAATCCGCCGCAACCTCACACCTCTAAAAGGATGAATATGCCGGGGGCAACGTGCTCTCTCGTCGAAGAAGCCCCATGGGAGGTTGTGCTGTCAGCCAAGACAAAGAGGATGCTGAACGATCTTCAAACATGCCCAGCGATCAAGTGGAAGAACCCGTTGGAACCGCAGGTCATTGAGGGGATGTTGAAGCCGCGTCCAACTCCAAAGACCGATGGTGGTGGCCCAAGCACTCACAACCAGCCGTCAAAATCTTCGAGGAAGAAAAAGAAGAAATCCAAGAAGCCTGTGAAGTCTGGCGACAAGCGTACAGACTTACAAAAATAAATTGACGCGCTGGAGGAATATAACCAGAAAGCACGGACTCCCATTACACTCCAAGAGTTTCTCAACCACGCCTTTCAAGAGGAAGATGAGAGAGAAAGTTCGTCGGATGAATCTGAGGAATATGTGGTGAGCTGTCATGTGATTTCCCATTCGTTCACGGACGATGGGGGGACTCCTTGCACTGAAAAGCTGGGAGCAAATCCTGAATCAAAAATTCTGGGGCCATCAGATGAAGTAATTGACGCATTCCTCAATGAAACTCTGTTGAAAAGTAAAGCTGATCGGGAACGCGAGACGGCTATATTTGAAAGGGCCAAGCGCCAGCGACTTGACGAAAGAGTTGAGATACTCCCGCTGGAGCAAAATACATCCTTTACGGACAAAAGCAAATTCAAGACGAGGAAAAGGTTTGCTAAGGACATATCAATGGGCATGAAGCTACCATCCTACGAAGGAAACATTACTGGTGAAGTGGAAATGCACCCCTCCTATTGCTTATATCATCGGAAGATTTCGCACCCCACTGAAGAGTGCAAAGCTTTCAATAGATGGTGGCAAGGATATGTTGCTCATCAACAACATTTTAAACGGGAGAAGCGCAAAACTCGTCGGGAGCGAAAAAATGCAACCGAAAGGCTTAACAGAACTACCGGTGATTGTCTCATGGTTAACGCCGGGAGATCACAAGTGCTTACATTCGGGAGCGATTCTGACGAGGAGCTGGCTCTTAGCCCCCTCTTTAAAGAGTCCACCTCGGGGAAAGAAGAAGAGCCGAAGATCTGTGAAAATATCCGGCTGCGTAATCGCACGCTTCCCGAAAAGAATCTCGGACCCTTAAATAAAAAAGATAAAGGGAAAGAGAAGGTCCCTGAGGAGATCGCCCTAGATGACCAAGTTGTGGAGGAGCTAACTGCCAAGGACCCGCCAAAGAGAAATAAGGTGGATTACAACGTCTTAGCGCATCTGAGAAAGCTACCCTCGCAGCTCAGCATTCTTGACGCCCTTTTGCTATCAAAAGAGGTGAGAGATTCATTAATCAAGGCACTGCAGGATCCGGAACAATTCCAAGTTTTCCTGGCCGAAGAAAAGATGAAGGATGAATTGGAGGAAGTGCACACGGCCGATGTCACTTTCGGCGACGAGGACCTTCTCCTTGGGATGTGCGAACACAATCGCCCTCTCTATGTCTCAGGATACTGCCACGATATAAAGATAGGCAAAATCCTGATCGACAATGGATCCTCCGTTAATCTCCTCAACGTGCGGGTATTAAAAGAAATCTGCATGAGCGTCCAGCACCTTTCTCGGGACAAGATCACCATCTCCGGGTTCGACTCCCAGTCATCAAGAACTCTTGGGTCTGTAATACTGACGCTACGCTTTGGGCTACTCGTCACGGATATTAAGTTCCACGTCATAGACGCCAAGACATGCTACAATGCTCTGCTCGGCCGACCATGGTTACACGAGTACAACATCATCCCTTCTACACAACATCAGTGTATAAAGTATTTTAAGGATGGTTTCGAGTATACCGTGACGGGAGAATTAAATCCGTTCTCTGTGAACGAGGTCCGCAAATATGAAGATGCCAAATACTTCTTACCGGATTTCGAGGATACGGAAAGATGTCACAAACCGGAGAACAAAGCTAATGCCACCATCCCTATCTTCGGCAGTGATATCGAGGAGGAAGAGGAGATAGTTTATTCGGGTCTGCCCCAATACAACAAGCCGGGACCATCTGCTCCTACGTTGATCTTTGGTAGCGACTCGGAAGATGAGGTCCATGCTGTATTCTCTACTCGACCTTCAATACAAACGTCCGCTGACGAAGAGTAAAGTCTGCAAGTCGCCATGGTTCCACCTAAACACCATAAAGAACTGGATGCACTTGATATCTACAGTGTAGAGGAGCTGCGGACATTCTATGTCCCTCCCAGACGAAGGGGCGAAAAAGCAATTCTATTCTACCGCTCTGAAGAGAGTAAAGTGGAGAAAGAAATCTGGCATGGTGCGGATCCTACGCTTGACAGGTTTCAACCCATCCGTCTGCCCAGATATTATACAGAAGGCTTGAAAAGGTTGTTGAAACGCCAGGGGATATCCTTTAAACAGACCGCTCGAAAGGCCAAATTCTATGACAGGGTCTGGAACGTTCCCGGGACTCAACACAAGCTGTCTAATGGGAGAATGGAAACAATCGGGCTTGGATACATTCGGTCCAAGAAACGAGAATTACTCCACGATTGCTACATCATGCATGACTTCGATGAAGAAGCGGATTCTCAATGGGAAGATGTTAATCTCGAACCAGTAAAAGTTCCAGACGCAAATGTGCCCAGTCCGTCGTTCGAAGAACAAATGGACAAGTTTATAAGGGAAGCTGGTCAAAAAGTCCGAGACGGCCATAACCGCGAAATGGCCATCTACGAGAAAGCTAAAACGCAACACCTCCTCCAACAGGCTGTGAAAGATGAAGATGCCGCTCCTTGTCAACCTGTTATAAAGAAGGCTCGACGCAGAGGCAGAAACAAGTCGAAACGCGAAAAAGGCGCTCAACAGCAACGAAGCGAGACTAAGAGATCAGGCAAGCGGGAATCGAACGGTTCCGATCTATCCCTCATAAGAAAAATGGGTCGGGCGTACTCTTTTCCTCGGGACAAGACGAAGAAATTACTTGACCTTGCTCTAAAACATCAGATACTTACACTGCCGGAGTTTAAACACCCCGAACAAGTAGGCGAAGTTTCGCACCCAGACTATTGCTTTTATCACCGAGTGATAGGGCACCCTCTCGAAGACTGCTTCACCTTCAAGAATTGGGTCGAAGATCAATATCAGCTTGGTAAGTTCGCTCTGTCCGACAATTGGAGGGTAGCGCCGCCACAGAGGCACGAACCGAAGGCCACGAAAGAAGAACCAGTTCCACATTGGGATTGGAAGCGAATTCGTACTTGCCACACGATAACAATATCAAAAGAAGAGCCCGAGAACATGGATGACCTTCCCTGGTGCTTTGAAAACAGCAACGACGAGGTGATCTCAGAATTCCCACCAACGCCAAAAGAGCTGGAAGATGGAATCCATACCACTGCAGATAACCTTAAGAAAATTGAGTTGGGAACGGCGAACGACCCGCGACCGACATTCATTAGTGAGCTGCTGTCTGAAGAGAAGGTGGCTTCATTAAAAGACCTGCTTATGCAGCATAAAGATTGCTTCGCATGGAACTATTCCGAAATGCCGGGACTAGATCCAGAAATTGCTGTGCACAAATTGGCAATATCCCCGGACGTCAAGCCAGTCAAGCAGGCACCAAGAAGAATGCGGCTCCGGCTTGAGATGAGCATCAATGCTAAGGTCAAGAAGCTGATCGACTCCGGCTTCATCCAGGAAGTTCAATACCCTGAATGGATCGCCAACATTGTCCCCGTGATGAAGAAAAATGGGACAGTGCACATATGCGTGGACTTTCGGGATCTCAATAAAGCCTGCCCGAAGGACGATTTCCCAGTACCAGTCACCGAACTGATGATAGACAACACGTCCACTCATGAGGTTTTATCCTTCATGGATGGCTCATCAGGGTATAATCAGATAAAGATGCATCCTGAAGACCAGAAGCACACCGCCTTCAGGACTCCTTTGGGTATATTCTGCTATAAGGTGATGCCCTTTCGGTCTAAAGAACGCCGGTGCCACTTATCAGAGAGCCATGACGCAGATCTTTGATGACCTTATACACGAAATCGTCGAATGCTATATTGACGATCTCGTGGTTAAAAGCAAATCATACGAGGAACATCTCGAGCATCTGAAGACTGTATTTCAACGCCTTCGACAATACAACTTGAAGATGAACCCGCTCAAGTGTGCATTCGGAGTTTCCTCGGGCAAATTCCTAGGATTCATCGTCCGACATCGAGGTATTGAGATAGATCCGTCAAAGATCAAGGCGATCATAGAAATACCTCCGCCAAGGACTCTCAAACAGCTCCGGTCTCTCTAAGGGAAGCTCGCGTATATACGGCGATTTATAGCCAACCTTTCAGGCAAGTGCCGTCCTTACAGCCACCTGATGAAGAAGGGAACCCCGTTCGTCTGGGACCAAAAATGCCAAAGCGCGTTAGACGAGATCAAGCAATACCTGCAGAACCCGCCAGTGTTGGCTGCTCCGGTCAAGGGAAATCCCCTCATTCTTTATACAACCGCCCTCGAAGGTTCCTTAGGCGCATTATGGGCGCAAGAGAACGACCAAGGGAAGGAAAGAGCACTCTACTATTTAAGTCGAGTTCTACTAGGGGCAGAAAGCAACTACTCCCCCATTGAAAAACACTGCCTGGCATTGATCTTTGCGATAACAAAGCTCAGACACTATGCGTTGGCACATGAGGTCCATCTCATTTTGAAGGTGGACCCTCTTAAATATTTAATGTCAAAGGCCATATTGACGGGACGACTCGCTAAATGGGCCCTGCTCTTGATGGAGTTCTCGATAACATATCAACCTCTCAAGGCAGTGAAAGGCCAGGCCATCGCCGATTTCCTCGCTGAGCATCCGATACCCGTTGATTCTCCTTTGAATTGCGATCTTCCAGACGAACATGCGTTTGATGCGATCGACGGTGGTAATACCCGATGAGAGCTTTATTTCGATGGAGCATCCTCCGTGAAGAAGCGCAGACAAAGTACCCCTATGATCAAATCGGGGGTGGGACTTATCTTTGTAACTCCACAAGGAGGGATAATGCGCTTTGCTTTCTCCCTAACAGAGCCGAGGACAAACAATGAAGCCGAATACGAAGCTTTGATAGCAGGCCTCGAGATCGCTATCGACATGGGAATTGAAAAACTCCTCATATATGGAGATTCTCAACTGGTCGTTAGCCAAGTAAACGGCGACTACCAAACGTGCAAACCAGAGTTGGTGAAGTACGGCGAAAAGGTGCAGCAACTGTTGACCCGAATTCCCTCCTATACTTTGGAAAACATACCGCGCGCGGAAAACAGCAAAGCGGACGCGTTGGCCAAGCTCGCTAAGGAACTGGCTGATGAGAACCTCGATGACATAAGAATCGTGGTACAAAGCCGCCGGGTGCTTGCCCCAGCAGAAATATCTCCGAAATCATCCGAAGAGAAGAAAGCGACCGAGAAAATGGCTCTGCAAATAAAAGATCGGGAAAATACCGAGGATTGGAGAGAAGTCTTTATAGACTACTTCAAATACCGTCGAACGCCCGAAGATGCGTCCTCAAGACATCAGCTTTATGAAATGAGCTCTGTCTTTCGCCTTCTTCAATGATACTCTGTACAAGAGGTCATTCGATTCTCTGTGGTTAAGATGTCTGGGACAGGACGAAGCGAAAAGAGTCGTTCAGGAAGTACACGACGGACTCTGCGGTTCTCATCAAGCAGGCCCAAAGAAGAAGTTGAACATCAAACGGTTGGGCTACTACTGGCCCACGATGATTCAAGACTGCATTGAGTATGCGAAGCAATGCCACTCATGCCAAATTCATGGGGACTTCATCCACCAGCATCCAAATCCGCTACACCCGACAGTGGCTAGCTGGCCATTCGAAATGTGGGGAACTGACATAGTCGGCTCCATCGAACCAGCATCGTCCAGGGGACATCGTTTCATCCTGGTGACGACTGACTACTTCTCCAAATGGGCAGAGGCAGTACCGCTGAGGGAAGTGAAGACGGAGAATATCCTCCACTTTTTCAAGACGCACATCATTTATCGGTTTGGAACTCCGCGTCGGATCATCTCCGATAACGGGCCAGCTTATAGAAGCCACAAGATCAGTCGTTTCGCGCAACAACATAATATAGACTGGAGATATTCCTCGGTTTATAATCCGCGAGCTAATGGTCTAGCTTAGGCCTTCAATAAGACCTTGACAAAGATCATGAAGAAAACGGTCTTCCGAAATAAAAAGGATTGGCATAAGAGACTGCAAGAAGCCCTCTGGGCGCATCTAACTACGTTCAAGACGGCCACGAACGCAACGCCATATGCGTTGGTATTCGGTACAGAAGCAGTACTCCCCCTCGAGATAGAGTTACCCTCTCTACGAGTGGCAGTCCACTATGAGCTGACGGACGAAGAAAATGCTCACCTTCGGCTTGAGGAGCTTGATGCCCTTGATGAGACCCGGCTCATAGCGCAACAAAACCTGGAGGCTTATAAAGCAAAGATGACGCGCTCGTATGAAAGATTGACCCGGCCGAGGACATTCCACCAAGGCAAACTCGTGCTAGTGGTCAAAAGGCCTATGATCCCCAATCGCGCCAAGCGGGAAAAGTTCGAGCCAAACTATGAAGGCACGTACATCATAGACAAGGTCTACCAGGGTGGAGCCTATCTACTCATGGACATGCACGGTGAAAGGCCTTTCAGGCCAATAAACGGTCGATTCCTAAAGAAATACTACGCTTAGTGAGTTACTGCCTAAGTCAATGATAGATGACGACGACTATATCCGCTCGCTATCTTCCTAAGCTCAAACTTTATAAGCAGTAGCCGGCCTTCTCCGTGATGGACCAAAACGTCCTTAAACTAATGGCGGACCGAAACGTCTTTAAACTATTACCGCAGCATCTTCAGGCTGACGAGATGAGTAAAAGAAAAAGAAAAAATATATATAAAAAAAATATAATAAACAGTATGTCCATAAGCAAAATGGGCACGGATGAAAACCCGAAAGGGCTCCGTGAGTAAAAACAGCAGGGCTACCGGCGAGTGTTCGTGAAAACCCGAAAGGGCGCGACCTCGTAAAAAAAATATATAAAAATAAAAAGAATAAAAAAACCGGTATGTCCATAAGCAAAATGGGCACGGATGAAAACCCGAAAGGGCTCCGTGAGTAAAAACAGCAGGACTACCGGCGAGTGTTTGTGAAAACCTGAAAGGGCGCAACCTCGTTAAATGACACTTATAGGGTCCTCTCGACTTTGTAAGGAGAAACCACCCGCGTGAGATCCTTACGACTCACAAGGGAGCAACACACTTAGGGATCCCCACGATTCTTAAGGAGAAAATACACTTACGAGATCCTCACGACTCGTAAGGAGAACTCTCTTATGGGACCCTCACGGCTCATAAGATTTGAAAGTCTTAAGTTCCATAGACCTAAACATGTGCTTAAGCAACCCCCACAACCTTCGATATTGCCCTACAAGCGGCTCAGTGCTGACCCTTGTATACAATCCACGGGCGCGAATAAACATTTCCCTAACCAAGTCTCATCCGTGACTGGGGATATGTACGCATGATGAACAACCCTTGTAGGTCCTCTCAATTTACAAAGAGAAAACCCTCTTGTAGGATCCTTACGACTTACAGAGGAATATACACTTAGGAATCCTCACGATTCCTGAAGAGAAAATACACCTACAAGATCCTCACGACTTGTAGGGAGAAATACCTTTGTGAGACCCTTACGACTCATGAAGTTAAAAGCCTTAGTCGACAGGACCTTAACCCTGTTCGCTAAGCCACCTTTGTTCGACATCGACAGAGGCAAATGATGATTCGCTCCTGGAAATATCCCAGTTGTAGCGGTGCTGATGCCGAAATCGGTGTCTAATTTCAGGTTTACGGTGAAAAGCCGGTAGGCCGCACATGCATACGAAATAGCCGAAATGATGGGGCAACTTGCAATAAAAAGCAGCAAGTAAAAACGTATGCATACAAAACAGCCGAAATGATTGAGCAACTCGCAATAAAAAGCAGCGAGTAAAAATAAAATAAATAGCCGAAATGATTGGGCACTGCGAAAAATAGCCGAAATGATTGGGCAGTCGCGACTTTCGCGATCAAAAGCTGAAATGATAGAGCATCGCGGAAATAAAAAAAAATGAAAGAATGAAACTTTTGCCCTGCAGGTAAGTCCATAGTGACCCTTGTATACAATCCATGGGCATAAACAAAAAAAGGGAAAGGGGAATATATTTCCTCACCAGGCAGCGTCAAAGGGAAGTCAGATCTCGACTACCATATCTACAGCCTGGAGACCAACAGCGGTGTTCCTCCTCATTCCAGCAGGACATGGACGTGACATCACCAATCGGAGCCATGGCAGAGTCCCCAGTTCCAAGACTCTACGGTTCACAGACAACCTAGAGTCATCAAATGACCTCCGTCGTGGAAACAAGTCAGCAAATGACCTCCGTAGTGGAAACAAGTCAACAAATGACCTCCGTCGCGGAAACAAGTCAGCCAAGGACCTCCGTCTCGGAAATAAGGCAGCCAAGGACCTCCGCTGCGGAAACAAGTCAGTCAATGACCTCCGTCTCGGAAACAAGTCAACCAACGACCTCCGTCTCGGAAACAAGTCAGCCAATGACCTCCGTCTCGGAAACAAGTCAGCAAATGACCTCCGTCGTGGAAACAAGTCAGCCAATGACCTCCGTCGCGGAAACAAGTCAGCCAACGACCTCCGTTGCGGAAACAAGTCAGCCAATGACCTCCGTCTCGGAAATAAGTCAGCCAATGACCTCCGTCTCGGAAACAAATCAACCAACGACCTCCGTCTCGGAAACAAGTCAACCAATGACCTCCTCGTCGGAACAACGCTCCGACCCGGAAACAAGTCAGCCAACGACCTCCTCGTCGGAACAACGCTCCGACCCGGAAACAAGTCAGCCAACGACCTCCCCGTCAGAGCAATACTTCGACTCGGAAACAAGTCAACTCACCAATCACTTACGAGTCCTCTCGACTTGTAAGGGAGAAAATTCTCTTATAAGATCCTTACGACTTATAAGAGAAAACACACTTAGGAATCCTCACGATTCATAAGGAGAAAATCCACCTACGAGATCCTCTCGATCTGTAGGGAGAAAAGTCTTTATGAGACCCTCACGGCTCATAGAGTTGAAAAGTCTTAGGCGGCAGATCTGAACCTACGGCCTAAGCCATCGCTATCTCTTGAAGAAATCTAGGTGCTTACTCTATTATCTGTCAATTGTGTTTATCAAGACAGCATGCTGATAATAAGAGAAGGGAGAAAGCAAAGAAATAGTACAAGACATTGCAAAGAAAAATGTGTATCTTTATTTATTAATTTAACCAAGTACAAGGTAAAGCGTACAAAAGAATAAAGAATGGATACATCTTATTCGAAAAAGAATTTTTTTTACAAGTATATTGATACAAGGGGAACTACTGGGAAGGAAGCATCTTGCATAGCTCTAGCAATTGTTCGCGCACCTCCTTCCACACTTTCTCCTGATCGGCCACTGCCGCCAGTTCTGCCTCCACTTGAGCCCGCTGCTGCAAGAAAGATGCAAGCTGCTCCCCAACGGCCTGATGAGCAGCTTCGCGGCCTGGGGTGTCACGCTCGGCGACATCAAGCTTTCGCTTCAAGTTTAGCCCATGAGAGATGCATTCCAGGAGGCCCTCAAAGATAGCCTTCACTTGGGCAGCATTCGCCTCAACCTCAGCACGTAGACGAGCCGTCTCGCTCGAGGTCTCTTGGTATTCCCTCAGCCTTAAAGCCGCTTCTTGTTCCAAGTGGTGGACGTAAGAAGCGCTTTGCTCGATCCACGCTGCTCTTTGATTGCTTGCGGCTAAGGTCTTGGGAGCAGGGCGCATAAACTCCAGTTGATGCAGGCGAGCCTCGATCTCCCTGCAGTGGTTAACCCAACACGCGATGATGCCCTCGTCATGGAAATTTACGAGTATCACCAGCATCGGGTTAACCGCCGTAGCGAAATCTGCAGCAGACGTAGGAGTCTCGATATCGAGTTCCTCGATGTAGTCGCTCAACATACGCAGACTGTTCGCGGCGCCTTTTGAGGACGGACGTCTTAGGAAAGGGCCTGTCGACATTGTGATGCGAGGCTCGAAGGGCACCGAGATCGGAACGACAGCTAAGAAAAAAAAACAAGATACGATCAGATAACAGTTCAACAAATATGAAAAAGTCATTGATGAGATAGTCTACTATACCAGCTGCAGCAGGTGGCAAGGCCGGAAGGGCCGGTGGCACGACCGATCTTTTGTCTCCTCCTTCGATTTATAGCACTGCAATCAGAACAAAGGAAAATTAGAAATAATTCCATTACTAAAAAAGGAAAGACATCAGTTGGAAACTATACTCACCAGCGCCACTGGAGGAAGAAGCAAGTTCAGATGGGAAGGAGAAGTGTGGGAGCAACATTTGATAAAGATGATCAAAAAGCACTCCTGAAAAGACACAACAGTACGACTTTAGTACATAAATTATGCGGCTAAAAGACGAAACTAATAGGTTGCAAACCCATACCTTCCAACATCTTCGATGGTACGAGAGAGGGCTGAGAGGTGACCACCGCCAAGGCAGTAGTTGACGGCGCTCTCTCGAGCAATGGAGCATCGGCACTGCCCGCACCTGCGTTAAAAAACAAGGGTAAACCTATCAAGAAAGATTGTAAGATAAAAAAAAAGGACGGAAATCCGAAATTTACCTGATGAGCCTCCAGCCGAGACGGAGGCGTCTCCCTCCTCCATCGACATAAGTCCACCACCCGTGGCCTCAGCCCCAGACTCCACGGGGGCCGTCGTCGTGCTCGCAAGGCCAGGAGACGGCGGAGGACCGTAGGCGGGGAGAGCAATGACCGGAGCATTGCCAGACTCCTGAGAAAGAGCGGTCGGCTCGTCCTCAGGAATCATGTCCATCTCACCCGCTACTTCTTTGGGCTCAGCGGTCTCCATTGTCTCATCCACCGCCACCAGAGGGTCACTGGCCTCAAGCACTTCGTCCGCCGCTACCTCGGGCTCAGTTGTAGCGGTCATCTCATTTGCCGCCATCCCAGTCTCGGCATCAACGACCTTCTCGGGTGAGGCTCCCTCAGCCCCCAACTCAGGCTCAGCAACCCCGGCAACGTTGCTCACCGTCTGCTCGGGTTCGACCGGCGCCTCTTCCTCTGTCTCCTTGGGATCGACGGTCTCCGCCTCCCCCTCGGTTGGACTTAGCCCTGCAGAACAGAATATATAAGAACCGACAGCTTTATAGTTCTTACAACAAAATTCTGAAAGAAATATTACCTGAGGTGGACTTATCGGTAGCCTCCCTATTGGCGCGCACCGCCTGTCTGTGAGCTGTAGACAATGCGATCGAGAGCTCTTCTGAGGGAGTATCAGCACTAGGGACAGTGCTTGGGCCCGTTCCAATGACCAAAGCAGCCCTGCGTGCCTTCGCTTCACGCCTCGACCGCTTCCTCTCCTCCCGGGCTGTCGCGATGGACCTCTTCAATGCTTCCTTCATCAAGGTGTCGTTGTCCTCGTTCAGAGTTGCCTCTAGAGCCTTTAAGGCATCTCTCATCGGCTCTTCAAGACGGACTTCTCGCGGTAGCCCCGAGGAAGCAAAAACATCGGCAGCTGGCAAGGGAAGAGTCTCCGCGTCACCTGGCGGGATCGGCATTGTGGTTCCTGCGATAAAAAAAGGGGAGATTAGATCGACCATAACACGAGGAAAATGAAGACTTGATGAATCGAAATTTACCAAGGCCTAAGGACGCTTTAAGGCGTTCCTCCTCTTGGAAAGTCTTGAGGGAAGCAGCAATGGCTTCTTCAGTGGTGATGCCTGTTTGAAGAAAAGAAGGGAAAAACATTAGTCAAGGGAAATAATAAAGATATGATACAATAAAAAAAATGCGACTAGTGATTACCTGATTGCGCAAGCTTAGCTAGCCATGCGTCACGCCTCGCCAACCGCTCTGAAGCTACGATGGCGGCCTCCAAGTCCGTGTCATCCGGCGGCATGACTAACCCCCTGTTGGTCCCGTATTCACTCAGGCCCTCACCATAGGGAGCATGGGGTTCCTGACCGAACATGACGTCAGTCGCGAAGAGCGACTTCTTTTTCTTCTTCTGCCCATCAGCCCTAGGTGCACCTGGAATCGATTTGCGCTTTGCAGGCACCTTGGAGCGGCGGGTCCCGATGTCCGCACCCACACCATACTCCGGCGAGGCTACAACCACTGTCTCCACTGGAGCACAGGGTGCTGGTGGTGCATCCGCAATATCGGGAAGAGGAAATCCGTGTGGAGGACTCTGCGCACGCGGTAGTCCGGCTCTAGTATCTTTTAGAGGGGGAACTACCAGGGTCCTTGGCACTAAAGGAGCGTTGCAGTCACTACCTGGAGGCACACCCTTATGGTCGACCAGCAGTCGCTTTTCCTCCTTTATGACGGCTCCCGTCGAATGACTGTACCATTCTGTATATACCTTGAGGAGTTGTGGGGCGCAAGCCGGCTCACTGATAAAAAAGTGGGAACCCGTATTCAGACGCATGAAGTGATGCAGCGCGCTCTCCATCCCTTCTTCGGTAGCAGCAAGTTCCGATAGGAAAGCCTCCAGTGGTACCCCTTGATTGTAGCTCAGTTGTTGGGCGAAACGATGCGGGTTGTATCTCATGAAAATCGCCGCACCGTTCTGCCTGAACACCAGGAAGCCCGGTCTGATAGAATATAAATGGAGGGTCTCGCGGGCCGTCAAAACTGGGGCTCCATCCTTGAAAATGTCTTGCAATGGCCGCACTGCAGTGGTAGATGCCTTTCCAATAGTCAACACCTTGTCGATGAAAGACACCCTGTCTCCAACGGTGTGGGGGCGAAGGAGTAAACCCCTGGCATTCCGTGGCGATGGAGTCATAATTGATGCGCCAATCAACTGTATGATGCGAGGGAAGCTGCACCTGTCATAGAACGAGAGCCTTTTGTGCATGCCGAAGATGCCCGATGTGTGTAGCTCGAGCTACGATACGAAGTAGTGCATCGGGAAGATCACGTGCAGTACCCCGGCTCATTAGCATCCGCCGCTCGACTGAGGCCGTGATACAAGTGTGCCAAGCCGGCGATCCCAATGGCCACTTTTACCCCGATGGTCATCCGGTGAGCTGGGTAAAAGACAGAGGGCCGCATATGGCGAGAATGCATCGGGAGCGCAAACCAACTCAGCCATAGCCCAAGAAATCCTAAGAAGAAGGCCTCCTCGTCCATCCCAAGGGCTGCAACTTCCGCAAAAGACATAGTCGGGGAGTTAGGAAGGAAAAAACCCTTTTGGTCTATTTCCTTCGCCGGCAGGTTATCCAAACCTAGACCGAAAGGGTCATCAAGGGTGGAAAACTTGGCAGCTTCTGCCGAAAGGACGTTTAGGTGAAGGAACCGAGCGATGAAATCCTCGAAGCTAACTCCGCGACTCCCACGTTTGATGAAAAGGGCCTCATAGATGTTCAACACTTTGATCAAACTTGGGAATTGGTGTTGAACAGCATTCTCCGGGGTGAGGCCCCTTACTGCCGGCTTAGCACCGAAGACATACTCTTCTGTAGGAAGAAACTCCTCATAGTGCTCCCCTATAACCGGTAAACCGGAGACCTCTGTGAATTCCTCCAGAGAAATTGACACTTCCCGGTCCATTGCGAGGAAAGTGTGAGTGGGAATGTTCTACTGCTCCAAGAAGGCCTTGAACCACCAGGTGGGAAGCGTGGGATACCGGAAGAGGGAGACGTAAACCGCAGTGTACAACCCTAACCTTATCAACTGCGACTTCTTCGCCGACAGGATATAGTGAGCCCACGGCAGATAGCCGATCGGGTGGCGGGGGATCAGACCTATGTTATATGATTGCCCCCAAGGTCGCGCCTCGCCTTGACAGATACGGCGTCCCAGGATATCCAAAACCATAGGACGCTGAACCGGAATTGCATCTATGGCAGGATGAAGAAAGCCCTTCGAGGTCCAATCAACCATCTCCACGGCATACTACACCGGGGGGGCTGGCATAATGGATCTCCGTAATGGGCTCTGATGGTACTGCGCACGTGAAGCTCCGTCGACCCATGATAATCTGGTTGTACCACGACCCCCAAAGGTGAAGACTCTTATATTCCGGGTCATGGTCCCTGATCATAGCTAGGACTTCGTGGTCCAAGGGCGCTTCAGGAAACCCTTCCTCCGAACGAGCGAACGGAAATGAAGTATCGAAAGACATAGTCACTGCAAGGGAACAAAATTAGCCGTTAGTATTGTAATTCCAACTCTTGGCGTTTAAATTTTTTTTAATTAATTAATTAACTAAATTTAAAAATTAAATTAAAATTAATTACACCATATTGCAGTGCAGTGGGAAGGAGACCAAAGGGGGGACCCACAAAATCTGGATAACAATGCATCAGTTAATAAGACAACCCCATCATTGGATTAGATTGTCAGTTAAACCCCAAGAGAACATTCTCATTAATAATAAAAAAAATCCCTAGAGATAAGGAGAAAATCTCCTCTTTTAGAGCAAAGCTCTGTCACAGAGTGACACTTGTCAAACTCTGGTCTCAGGGAAATAAAATTCCTTAAAAAAGCCTAGCTCTGTAATAATAATAAAAAAATCCATCAAAGAAAAAATTAATTAATTCCTAAAAAAAAATTAATTAATTAAAGTTCTGGGATCTTAAAGATCCATATAAAAAAAACTCTCTAAGAGTTCATCATCAGAAGATCAAAAGATCTATATTCTGTCAATGAGCAAAGCTCTGTTCATGGGTCAAGAAACCCTGAAACAAATTTTTGAGAGCAAAGCTCTGTTTATGAAACCCCAAAGGGGATTTCTTTAGATCAAAAGATCTATGAGAGCAAGGCTCTGTTGGTCAAGATTGATTTAAATTAATTTTACCTAAAGTTTTTCTAACTTTGGAAATGAGAGCAAAGCTCTAGAGTCTGGAAACAAGAGCAAAGCTCTGAAGTTCTCAAGCAAGAGCAAAGCTCTGAAAATCAAAATCTTGGAAAATAGTAAAGATTTTCTAAGGGCCAGGGGTCCTATATATAGGCGCTTGCGCCCCTTCAGCTCCTGAGTCGATCCAACGGTCAGGATCTTGCCACCGCTACACTCACGTGCGCGCCACGTGAGCGCAACGGTGGGGGGCATTTGTTTCCCCCAATCAGAGCAAAGCTCTGTTTGAATTTCAAAAATTCAAAATTCGAAACAACGCTTCAAATTCCTTGCGCTGCGCGCAACGCGCCACGTGTCAAAAGCTGATACGTCAGCGCAGCGCCCAAGCCAGCGCGCCCAATCAGAGTAAGGCTCTATTTAAAACAAAAATTAAAGGAAGCAACGCTTCAGTTGCGCAAGCGCTGCGCTGCGCGATACGTGTCAGCGCAGTGGCGCAGCGCTGCGCGACACGTGTCAGCGCAGTGGCGCAAGCGCTGCGCGACACGTGTCAGTGCAAACGCAGTTGCGCTGCGCTGCGCGCTGCGCGACACGTGTCAGCGCAGTTGCGCTGCGCTCTGCGCTGCGCGACACGTGTCACGCGCTGGGGCGTTTGCGCCAAACAGAATTAAATTCTAGTAAGATCTTTCTGTTCTAGTTAAAACAAGAAAATTGTCTTCTGTAAAACAGAAGCCCTTGGATCAAAGATCCAACGGTGGGGAAAATTCCCCAAATCACTCAGAGAAGGATCTCTTTAACAAACTTACCAAATTTATGGGCACTATATAAAGGCCCTTAGACCCCAATTCAAATAATGAACATTGTGAGAGATTAAGAACCTCAAAACAGAGAGAACTCTGAAGAAAGTTCAAGATAAAGGTAAAAACCTTCACAAAATAGAAGAATTTCTTCTAATAGATCATTGATCTAAGAACAAGATCAATGATCTTCAAATAATAATAAGTGTCTTGCACTTTTTTATGAACCACTGGTTCTCTGAAAACAAGAAAAACAAGAAAAACTTGTTTTCTTTGATCTAAATTGGATCAAGAAATCAAACAGCGCCTTACACTTTTTTATGAACCATTGGTTCTGGAATTATTGAAATAGTGCCTTGCACTTGCAAAAAAACTGCACTGTTGCGCTCCTGGGTTGGCGCAAGCCACCAGAGAGCGCCACGTGTCAGCACCTGAACCACTTGCGCTATGCGCTTTTGAAATATAGCATTGCTCTCTGAAATTGGCGCAACTCACCAGAGCGCGCCACGTGTCAGCAGCGCAAGCGCAGCGCACTGCGCTTGCATGACACGTGTCATCACCACAAGCGCTTGCGCTCATTGATTGGCGCAAAGCGCCTGACAAATGCAATGCATTGTTTACTAAAGGGCCAAGCCCAAATCAAAAAGGCCTAGTAGGCCAAAATAAATTGCAATGCAATAAAAGGGCAGAGCCCAAACAAAATTGATGCTCTGCATCATTTATAAAAAGGGCAGAGCCCAAACAAAATAAAATGCAGAGCCCAGACAAAATTGATGTTCTGCCTCATTTATAAATGGGCAGAGCCCAAACAAAATAAAAATAATGCAATGCATTATTTAGAAAGGGGCAAAGCCCTAGCACAGGCCTAATACGCCAAAGACAAATAAAAGCGTTGAATATTTTTCAACTGGACTTAGCCCAATCATGGCCATAAGTCCTCAAATTAAATTGACTGAGCACAGCTGCTCTCCTAAATCAAT
The DNA here is from genome assembly GCA_030015575.1 of Agapanthus africanus. NCBI lineage: Eukaryota > Viridiplantae > Streptophyta > Magnoliopsida > Asparagales > Amaryllidaceae > Agapanthus > Agapanthus africanus. Next base: position 57,702,785 of record CM057342.1, on the reverse strand, counting down.
TTACATCCGGTTCGAGGGTACATCTCCGAACTCCTCTGACTCTTATCGTTGTAATCCTTCAACGACGTCAGAGAGGTGACGAGTCCCGACAACCACACATCAACACGGACTGTGGGGTCCTTAAACCCGCGGACTTATGCGCCCTTAAACTAAAATACGGACTGTGGGGTCCTTAAACCCACGGAATTAAGCGTCCTTAAACTACCCATGGACCACCACGTCCCTAAACTGGAATATGGACCACCATGTCCCTAAACTGGCAACGGACCACTATGTTCCTAAACTGGAACAATAGAGCCCTCAAATGCTCTTTTGTCGGATCCAAACGATCCCGTTAAGTTGATCTTAGTCTCAAATCAGACTAACGTATCCTTAACGAACGTTTAAGTTGATCTTAGCCTCAATATGGCTAACGTATTCTTAAACTAAAACACCAAACCCAAATCTAAGTAAATATGGATTTGGACTAATCCACGTCCTACGGGCGACGGCATCACTTAGTCTCCGTATACAATCCACGGGCATCCACAAACAAAACAAAAACACACGACACGAAGTGAAATTCTGGAGAAGGAGAAAGTGGCTACCGCGATGTGGTAGCGTAATTAACTGCAGGGGCTTGCGCCTGCAGGGAAGAGCATCCCCACAATCAAAAACCCCTCAAGCGAGGGGGAATCTGACGAAGTCTGCTACATCGGCCGCATCCGTCTAAACCTCTGATACACGGTGCCATAAATCAACTTGGCATTTTCGGAGAGGTGGACGGATAAAACCATATAGCATTTGCCCCGAATCTCAGGCAAGACGTCCTAACGTCGTCTTGGCCGCCATTCGAAGGGAAACAGTGACACGTGTCACGCTCTGATGAGCGCAAGCGCAACAGCGTAGTGCGCTGCGCTAGTGCGCTGCGCTGTTGCGCTGCTGACACGTGGCGCGCTTTAGTGAGTTGCGCCTGTTAGTGTATATGCCCTAGAGGCCATTACTGTATCATACTAGTTTGTATATTACTTAATGGAAGCTTGGGATATTTACCTTGTATAAACAATCTTGCTCAATATAGTAGTATGCTACTTGGTTTGTTTCTACTTCAATGTGTACATGTGTTTATTTTAGTATATCACCTATACGCATTAGTGGAGCCCTTAGGATCTTTGCTTGATTACCAGCGTTGTGATGGCAGTCACACTAGTGGGGCTGGGTAATCTATAAGCACATCCTTATACAGGTCCCTAGTCGCAGGACTATCGAGACAGGGCATCGATACTCCGGAGTAGACTAGCGTATGCGTTTCTCATCCCAGTGTGGGAGATGGTCTGTCCCACAGCCATCAGTACGTCGTAATGGAGATAGTATACGGGTGCTCGTTAGGTTACGAGTACACTGGACAGGACTCGTCGGGAACTGACCGGCTGGTATTATACCTATCGTCAGTTATCAGTTCCCAGGTGACATGAGTACAGCTTAGTCCGCTGACTTGACACTGTCACTTCGCCTCGAGTGTGTTCCCACCGTACTTTTATTACTACCCTACCACGGCTTAAAGGAGTCGTGCAAACAGGTAGTAGTTGGGTACAGTCCCGAAGCACTTGGAGGCAGTGACGGTTAGACATGATTCGTCTCTCCCGGTATTGGGGGTTGACATCGCGCTGTGTCCAGGAGAGCCATTACACGAGTAGTCCCTGGCCAGGGCAAGCGAGATATACTGGTAGGTTTCCAGTGTTATCTCAGGGTGTTCTGGGCTACACTCCGACACGACTTGTACCGCTATTAGGGAACTGACGTTCACCGCCCCCTAGGCCCGCCATGCGATGTATCAGACGAACAGACCGGACTGTACGGAGACTGTCACATTCAGACTCAGTAGGAGTTCAGATGGGGTTCACCTCGTCAGTCTTCTTATCGGCATCTACCTGGGGACCGTTACGCACAGCTAGTGCCGCTTGCGGTCTGTGGTTAAACCCACTGCCAGCGTAGTGTCGAGTCTTTAGAGTCCCACACAGAGGGCTATTCACCTTTGGGCAAAACAGAGTAGAGGTCGCATGGTTTTGCGACAGGGTTCGTTCTCATCCGCGCACTTGTGCACGTTTGGAGTCCGGACAGATATTACTAGCGGGCTCTGGTTTGAGCCAGATACTAGTATATGTTTTGGGGTTAGTTTTATCTCTTTGTATTCATGTTCCTCCGAACAAGAATGCGGGTGTGTATGCACAGTTGATTGAGGCGGAGGAAGAGGATTTTCATTAGGGTTTCGGAACGGGTGTGTATGCACAGTTGACAGTCGTCTTTTTCCAAACCCTAATGAATTTATGATATATCAATTAATAATATTAATTAAATGAAATTGTGTCATGGTTGGGTTTGTTGACCAGTTGACCAAGGTTGACTTGTTGACCATAGTTGAAACTTTGACTATCATCATTACATATCAAAGATGCTCTTTGATTCTAGCAAAACCATTTAATGTGTGTAATGATAATTGACATTCCAAACCATCCATCAACTATTTCATTTAGATTATTATTATTAATTTGATAATTCATTTCATATTATGTTATGGTTGTAAAAAGTTTATTGATTCTATCATAACACTTCTCTCTCCTCTCTTCTTCTTCCTCCTCCTCTAGTTCAAGGAGACTCACTCTCATGTGTTGAGAAACCCTCTCCTTGAGATAAAAACACCCCAAGACCATTCTCTACTCACTCTAGGGTTAGAGGTCTAGCAAGCCAAAGACCCTAGTTCTCTCAAAGTTCGAGAAAGGAGCCCGAAGGTTGAACCCTCAGGTGGATCCATCTTTGACGGAAGAAGGCGACGAGAAAAGCACCATCAAAGCTCTACAAAGGTTTCAAGAAGAAGGAGTTCAAGTTAGGTATAACATCTTTTCCGAGTAGCTAACTCTCTTTAGCTTGGTAGCTAGTTTAGTTTAGAAAAGATCCCGACTTTTGTTAGTCCATGTTGCCTAATACGCTAAAAATTTGTTTTTTATACCGTTTCCGCCTCCCCGCAAGAACCGGGGTTGGCAACGTGGACTTACAGCGCCAACTTTAAAGGGAAATGCTCTATTTTTAAAAGCGCATGGCACAAGTGGTTCTGGAGTTGACACGTGGCGCTCTCTGGTGGCTTGCGCCAACCCAGGAGCACAACAGTGTAGTTTTTGCAAGTGCAAGGCACTGTTTCAATAACTTGATCCAATTTTGGATTCAAGAAAATAATCTTTAAGATTCCAGAACCAATGGTTCATAAAAAAGTGCAAGTCACTGTTATTATTTATTATTGAAGATCATTGATCTTGTTCTTAGATCAATAATCTATTCAGAAGAAGTTCTTCTTTTATAAAGGTTTTTATCTTTTTTCTCTTCTTGAGTTCTTTTCACAATTTCTTTTAGAGCTCTCTCTATTCTCTGTGTTGTTTTTGATCTTGATGATGTTGATTCTTTGAATTGGGGTCTAGGGGCCTTTATATAGTGCCCATTAATTTGTTAAATTTGTTAAAGAGATCATTCTCTGGGTGATTTGGGGAATTTTCCCCAACGTTGGATCTTTGATCCAAGGGCTTCTGTTTTACAGAAGACAATCTTCTTGTTTTAACAAGAACAGAAAGATCTTACTGGAATTTTATTTCTGTTTGGCGCAGATGCACCAGCGCTTGACACGTGTCGCGCAGCACCGAGCGCAGCGCAACTGCGCTGCCACGTGTCGCGCAGCGCAGAGCGCAGATCATCTGAAGCGTTGCTTCTTTTAATTTTTGTTTTAAATAGAGCCTTACTCTGATTGGGCGCGCTGCCTTGGGCGCTGCGCTCCCTGCGCTGGCGTGTCTGATTTTGACACGTGGCGCTCTGCACGCAACTCAGAGGATCTGAAGCGTTGCTTCATTTATTAAAATTTAAATTTTCAAAGTAGAGCTTTGCTCTGATTGGGGGAATCAGAAGCGTTGCTTCATTTCCCGCCTTAGAATTTGAACAGAGCTTTGCTCTGATTGGGGTAAACAAATGCCCCCCCACCGTTGCGCTTACGTTGCCCCAAACGCGAGCGCAACGGTGGCAGAATTCCAACCGTTGCGGCAACTTTTGGAAGTTGAAAGGGCATTTGATGCCTATAAATAGGACCTTTGGTCCTCAACAGATGATTATCATCTTTAAGGTTTTTACTTTCAAAACTTCAGAGCTTTGCTCTTGCCCTCAAGAACTCCTAGAGTTAGATTTTCTTCAAAAGAAACTTTTTAGGTAAAAATTAATCTTGAATTAAATTAATTTCAATTAATAGAGCCTTGCTCTCATAGATCTTTTGATCTAAAGAAAACCCCTTTGGGGTTTCACCAACAGAGCCTTGCTCTCAAGAATTTGTTTCAGGGTTTCTTAACCCATGAAAAGAGCTTTGCTCTTTGGCAAAACATAGATCTTTTTGATCAAAAAAAATGATGAACTCTTAAGAGTTTGAATATGGACAATGAAGATTAAAAATGGAGTTTTGTCTTTAATGGATTATATCATCTTTTAATAGTAAGGCTTTCAGAGTTCTCGGGGAATTTCTTTAAATTCCCCTCATTATTGGATTTTGACAGTCACTCCTGTTTGCAGAGCGTTGCTCTCGAGGAGTTTAACTCTCTGTGTCTTTTTTTTATCGCTAATCTTCCCATGATGTTTCCTCCAGGCATTATGGCGGTACGTCTATACAGTTTGCACGAATTCATCACTTATGAGGACATCCGCGTACAGGGCCGTCAACAACACCAAGAGTTTACAGATGCCCAGTGTGCGGAAGTCATGGGTCGTCTGAACGCACGCGTTGGCTGGCTGCTCCCCCGCCGTTCTGCTCTCTTGAAAGTCATGCTGGGAGCAGTTTGGAGAGCACTCCCGGGGTTCCACGAGGCCATACCGCTCAATGCGCTGGACGATACCGAAGACAAGGTGCATTCAGTATACCTGTCGGGGCTGATCTCGAAGAAACGGCGGGATAGCCTCATCGACATTCTGCATCAAATTTTTCAGCAGACGACGATAATCGCTGCTTATCAAAGGATAGGGGGCCTTACCGAAGATCTTGACACTCGTGAGCGCGAGAGGCTGCGCACGAGAATAATCAGAAAGGCCAGAAGAACTCTAGACGGCCTTACTTTCAAATTCCTCAATCCGTGCCCTGGATCTGAGGTTATACCATTGTAATCATTTGAATAATGTCTTTGTTTTATTTCTTTATGATTGTAAGAACCCTTGACAATATGAATGGAGGTTGTTTTTTTTAATTCCAGCTTGTCTTATTTCTCGTTCTGAGTCTCTTGCACGTGCATGAATGTGTCTCGAACGCTTGACCAAATGCCAATCAGATGTTCTTTTTATCGCTTTCTTCTTCCTTTTATTATCGGCATGCTGTCTTGATAAACATGGTTGACAGATAATAGAGTAAGCATCTTGGTTTCTTCGAGAGATAGCGATGGCTTAGGCTGCAGGTTCAGATCTGCCGCCTAAGACTTTTCAACTCTATGAGCCGTGAGGGTCTCATAGAGACTTTTCTCTCTACGGATCGAGAGGATCTCGTAGGTGGATTTTCTCCTTAGGAATCGTGAGGATTCCTAAGTGCGTTTTCTTTTATAAGTCGTAAGGATCTTATAAGAGAATTTTCCCTCTTACGAGTCGAGAGGACTCGTAAGCGGTTGTTTCCCTCCTTATCGAGATTTGACTTTAGAGAGTGAGACCCGTGAATAGTATGCAAGAGACCGTTTTAGACCGACTTGCAGGATCCCAGTGCTTAGGAAATAAGTTTTTAAATCCCTGCTGCCTAAGGCTTTATCTTCCAAGTCGAGACGAATCGGGAAGTCCTCGCGAAGACACTAATTTCCTCACGAGTCGAGACGAATCGAGCAGCTCTCGTCAAGGACACTAATTTCCCTGAGTTGAAGTATTTTGCCGAGGACGCTGGTTTCCTCGAAGTTGAAACGAATCAGAGTACTCCTGCGGAGACACCGGTTTCTCTGCGGGCCGACGCGAATCAGGATGTTCTCATCAAGGACACTGGTTTCCCTGAGTCGAAGGATTTGGCCGAAGACACTGGTTTCTTCGGGGTTGAAACGAATCGGAGTATTCCTGTGGAGACACTGGTTTCTCTGCGGGCCGACGCGAATCAGGAGGCTCTCATCAAGGACACTAGTTTCCCTGAATTGAGGTATTTGCCAGGGACACTGGTTTCCCTGGGGTTGAAACGAATTGATGTATTCCTGCAAAGATGCTAGTTTCTCTGCGGGTCGACGCGAATCAAGAAGTTCTCGTCAAGGACACTGGTTTCCCTGAGTCGAAGGATTTTTTCGAAGACACTGGTTTCTTCGGGGTTGAAATGAATCGGAGTATTCCTGCGGAGACACTGGTTTCTCTGTGGGCCGACGCGAATCAGGAGGCTCTCATCAAGGACGCTAGTTTCCCTGAATTGAGGTATTTGCCAGGGACACTGGTTTCCCTAGGGTTGAGACGAATCGATGTATTCCTGCAAAGACGCTAGTTTCTCTGCGGGTCGACGCGAATCAAGAAGTTCTCATCAAGGACACTGGTTTCCCTGAGTCGAAGGATTTGTCCGAAGACACTGGTTTCTTCGGGGTTGAAACGAATCGGAGTATTCCTGCGGAGACACCGGTTTCTCTGCGGGCCGACGCGAATCAGGAGGCTCTCATCAAGGACGCTAGTTTCCCTGAATTGAGGTATTTGCCAGGGACACTGGTTTCCCTGGGGTTGAAACGAATCGATGTATTCCTGCAAAGAAGCTAGTTTCTCTGCGGGTCGACGCGAATCAGGATGTTCTCGTCAAGGACACTGGTTTCCCTGAGTCGAAGGATTTGGCCGAAGACACTGGTTTCTTCGGGGTTGAAACGAATCGGAGTATTCCTGCGGAGACACCGGTTTCTCTGCGGGCCGACGCGAATCAGGAGGCTCTCATCAAGGACGCTAGTTTCCCTGAATTGAGGTATTTGCCAGGGACACTGGTTTCCCTGGGATTGAAACGAATCGATGTATTCCTGCAAAGACGCTAGTTTCTCTGCGGGTCGATGCGAATCAGGATGTTCTCTTCAAGGACACTGGTTTCCCTAAGTCGAAGGATTTGTCCGAAGACACTGGTTTCTTCGGGGTTGAAACGAATCGGAGTATTCCTGCGGAGACACCGGTTTCTCTGCGGGCCGACGCGAATCAGGAGGCTCTCATCAAGGATGCTAGTTTCCCTGAATTGAGGTATTTGCCAGGGACACTGGTTTCCCTGGGGTTGAAACGAATCGATGTATTCCTGTAAAGACGCTAGTTTCTCTGCGGGCCGACGCGAATCAGGATGTTCTCGTCAAGAACACTGGTTTCCCTGAGTCGAAGGATTTGTGGTGGTCTTTCAGGTTTTATGTAACTTACCGTCATAACCGTGAAGCTAGGAATTTGATCTTCGCTTCGTTTGCTGGCACTGCGTCTGCTGTATCGAGACGAATGTCATGGTTGTCTCTAGGTTGTTGGTGAACCGTCGAGATTTGGCTTTGCTTTCTGAAGGAGCCTGTTGGGAAGGTATGGTTCCGTCTTTGTTTGTGCCCTTGGATTGTATACAGAGATCGATGTGATCTCAACTGTAGGGAAAAAGTTTCATTCATTTTTTTATTGTTTTATTTCCGCGATGCTCTATCATTTCAGCTTTTGATCGCGAAAGTCGCGATTGCCCAATCATTTCGGCTATTTTTCGCGGTGCCCAATCATTTCGGCTGTTTATTTTATTTTTACTCGCTGCTTTTTATTGCGAGTTGCCCAATCATTTCGGCTATTTTGTGTGCATACGTTTTTACTTGCTGCTTTTTATTGCAAGCTGCCCCATCATTTCAGCTATTTTGTATGCATGTGCGGCTTGCTGGCTCTTCGCCATAAACCTGAAATTAGACACCGACTTCGGCATCAGCACCGCTACAACTGGGATATTGCCAGGAGCGAATCATTATTTTCCTCTGTCGATGTCGAACAAAGGTGGCTTAGCGAACAGGGTTAAGGTCCTGTCGACTAAGGCTTTTGACTTCATGAGCCGTAAGGGTCTCACAATGGTATTTCTCCCTACAAGTCGTGAGGATCTTGTAGGTGTATTTTCTCCTTAGGAATCGTGAGGATTCCTAAGTGTATGTTCCTCTGTAAGTCGTAAGGATCCTACAAGAGGGTTTTCTCCTTGTAAGTTGAGAGGACTTATAAGGGTTGTTCATCATGCGTACATATCCCCAGTCACGGATGGGACTTGGTTAGGTAAATGTTTATTCGCGCCCGTGGATTGTATACAAGGGTCAGTAATGAACCACTTGTAGGGTAATATCGAGGGTTGTGGAGGTTGCTTAAGCACAGGTTTAGGTCTCTGTAACTTAAGACTTTCAAATCTTATGAGCCGTGAGGGTCCCATAAGAAAGTTCTCCTTACGAGTCGTGAGGATCTCGCAAGTGTATTTTCTCCTTAGGAATCGTGGGGATCCCTAAGTGTGTTGTTCCCTTGTGAGTCGTAAGGATCCCACGCGGGTGGTTTCTCCTTACAAGGTTGAGAGGACCCTGTAAGTGTTTTTTTCTAACGAGCTTGCGCCCTTTCGAGTTTTCACAAACACTCGCCGGTAGTCCTGCTGTTTTTACTCACGGAGCCCTTTCGGGTTTTCATCCATGCCTATTTTGCTTATAGATATACCGTTTATTATATTTTTTATTTATTTATTATTTATTATTTATTTTATATATTTTTATATATTTTTTTATTCATCTCGTCAGCCTAAGGATGCTGCGGTAGTAGTTTAAGGACATTTCGGTCCTTCGTTAGTTTAAGGACGTTTCGGTCCGTCATTAGTTTAAGGATGTTTCGGTCCGGTGTTGAAGAAGGCCGGCTACTACTTATAGAGTTTGGGCTTAGGAAGATAGCGAGCGGACATAGTCGTCGTCATCTATCATTGACTAAGGCTGTAACTCGCTAAGCGTAGTATTTCTTTAGGAAGCGACTATTTATTGGCCTGAAGGGCCTTTCACCGTGCATCCATGAGTAAATAGGCTCCATCATGGTAGACCTTGTCTATGATATACGGGCCTTCATAGTTCGGCTCGAATTTTCCTCGCTTAGCGCGATTGGGGATCATAGGTCTTTTGACCACTAGCACGAGTTCGCCTTGGCGGAATGTTCTCGGCCGGGTCAATCTTTCATATGAGCGCGTCATCTTTGTTTTATAAGCTTCTAGATTTTGTTGCGCTATGAGCCGGTTTTCATCGAGGGCATCAAGCTCCTCAAGCCGAAGGTGAGCATTTTCTTCGTCCGCCAGCTCGTAGTGGGCTGCCACCCATAGAGAAGGTAGCTCTATTTCGAGGGGGAGTACTGCTTCTGTACCGAATACCAACGCGTACGGCGTTGTGTTCGTGGCCGTCTTGAACGTAGTTCGGTATGCCCAGAGAGCTTCTTACAGTCTCTCATGCCAGTCTTTCTTGTTTCGGGACACCGTTTTCTTCATGATCTTTGTCAAGGTCATGTTGAAGGCCTCGGCTACACCATTAGCTCGCGGATTATAAACCGAGGAATATCTCCAGTCTATATTGTGCTGCTGCGCGAAGCGACTGATCTTGTGGTTTCTGTAAGCTGGCCCGTTATCGGAGATGATCCGTCGCGGAGATCCAAGCCGATAAATGACATGCGTTTTGAAGAAATGGAGGATATTCTCTGTTTTCACTTCCTTCAACGGTACCGCTTCTGCCCATTTGGAGAAGTAGTCAGTCGTCGCCAGGATGAAACGATGTCCTCTAGACGATGCTGGTTCGATGGGGCCGACTATGTCAGTTCCCCACATTTCGAATGGCCAGCTAATCACTGTTGGGTGTAGAGGATTTGGGTGCTGATGGATGAAGTCTCCATGGATTTGGCATGAGTGGCATTGCTTCGCATATTCGAGGCAGTCCTGAATCATCGTTGGCCAATAATAGCCCATCCGTTTAATCTTCAACTTCATCTTCGGGCCTGCTTGGTGAGAACCGCAGAGTCCGTCGTGAACTTCCTGAACGACTCTTTTCGCCTCCTCAGGTCCCAGACATCTCAACCACAGAGAATCAAACGATCTCTTATACAGAGTATCATTGACAAAGGCGAAAGACAGAGCTCGTTTCATAAGCTGATGTCTTGAGGACGCATCTTCGGGCGTTCGACGGTATTTGAAGTACTCTATAAAGACTTCTCTCCAATCCTCAGCCTTTTCCCAGTCTTTTATTTGCAGGGTCGTTTACTCAGTCGCTCCCTTTTCTTCGGATGATTCCGGAGATATTTCTGCTGGGGCAAGCACCCGACGGCTTTGTACCACGATTCTGACGTCATCGAGGTTCTCATCAGCCAGTTCTTTAGCGAGCTTGGCTAACGCATCCGCCTTGCTATTCTCTGCACGCGGTATGTTTTCCAAAGTGTAGGAAGGAATTTGGGTCAACAGTTGTTGCACCTTTTCGCCGTACTTCACCGGTTCTGGCTTGCACGTCTGGTAATTGCCGTTTACTTGACTAACGACCAGTTGAGAATCTCCATATATGAGGAGATTTTCAATTCCCATGTCGATGACGATCTCGAGGCCTGCTATTAAAGCTTCGTATTCGGCTTCATTGTTTATCCTCGGCTCTGTTAAGGAGAAAGCAAAACGCATTATCCCTCCTTGTGGAGTTAGGAAGATGAGGCCCACCCCCGATTTGATTATACGGGTGTTCTGTTTGCGCTTTTTCATGGAGGACGCTCCATCAAAGTAAAGCTCCCATCGGGTATCACCACTGTCGATCGCATCAAACGCGTGTTCGTCTGGCAGTTCGCAATTCAGAGGAGAATCTCCAGGTATCGGATGCTCAGCGAGGAAGTCGGCGATGGCCTGGCCTTTCACTGCCTTGAGAGGTTGATATGTTATCGAGAACTCTATCAAGAGTAGGGCCCATTTAGCGAGTCGCCCCGTCAATATGGCCTTCGACATTAAATACTTAAGGGGGTCCACCTTCGATATGAGACGGACCTCATGCGCCAACGCATAGTGCCTGAGTTTGGTAATCGCTAAGATCAACGCCAGGCAGTTTTTTTCAATGGGGGAATAGTTGCTTTCTGCCCCTAGTAGAACTCGACTCAAATAGTAGAGTGCTCTTTCTTTCCCTTGGTTATTCTCTTGCGCCCATAATGCGCCTAAAGAACCTTCAAGGGCGGTTGTATAAAGAATGAGGGGCTTTCCCTTGACCGGAGCAGCCAACACTGGCGGGTTCTGCAGGTTTTGCTTGATCTCGTCTAGCGCGCTTTGGCATTTTTGGTCCCAGACGAACGGGGTTCCCTTCTTCATCAGGTGGCTGTAAGGACGACATTTGCCTGAAAGGTTGGCTATAAATCGTCGTATATACGCGAGCTTCCCTTGGAGAGACCGTAGCTGTTTGAGAGTTCTTGGCGGGGGTATTTCCATGACCGCCTTAATCTTTGACGGATCTATCTCAATACCTCGGTGTCGGACGATGAGTCCCAGGAATTTGCCCGAGGAAACTCCGAATGCACACTTGAGAGGGTTCATCTTCAAGTTGTATTGTCGAAGGCGTTGAAATATGGTCTTCAGATGCTCGAGATGTTCCTCGTATGATTTGCTTTTAACCACGAGATCGTCGATATAGCATTCGACGATTTCGTGTATAAGGTCATCAAAGATCTTTGTCATGGTCCTCTGATAGGTGGCACCGGCACTCTTTAAACCAAAGGGCATCACCTTATAGCAGAATATACCCAAAGGTGTCCTGAAGGCGGTGTGCTTCTGGTCTTCGGGATGCATCTTTATCTGATTATACCCTGATGAGCCGTCCATGAAGGAGAAATCCTCGTGAGTGGACGTATTGTCTATCATCAGTTCGGTGACTGGCACTGGGAAATCGTCCTTCGGGCAGGCTTTATTGAGATCCCGGAAGTCCACGCATATGCGCACTGTCCCATTTTTCTTCATCACCGGGACGATGTTGGCGATCCACTCGGGATACTGAACCTCCTGGATGAAGCCAGAGTCGATCAGCTTTTTGACCTCAGCATTGATACTCATCTCAAGCTCGAGCCGCATTCTTCTTGGCGCCTGTTTGACCGGCTTGACGTCCGGAGATATCGCCAATTTGTGCACAGCAATTTCTGGATCTAGTCCCGGCATTTCGGAATAGTTCCATACGAAGCAATCTCTATGCTGCACAAGCACATTTTTTAACGCAGCCACCCTTTCTTCAGATAGCAGTTCGCTGACGAATGTCGGTCGCGGGTTATTCGCCGTCCCCAACTCAATTTTCTTGAGGTTATCCGCGGTAGTATGTATTCCATCCTCCAGCTCTTTCGGTGCTGGTGGAAATTCTGAGATCACCTCATAGTTGCTGTTTTCGAAGCACCAGGGAAGGTCATCCATATTTTCGGGCCCTTCTTTTGATATTGTTATCATATGACAAGTACGAGCTCGCTTCGAAGACCGATGTGGGTCTGGCTCTACTTTCATGGCTTTGGGTTCATGTTTCTGTGGCGGTGTTACCCTCCAACTGTCAGATAGAGCAAACTTGCCGAGCTGATACTGATCTTCGACCCAGTTCTTGAAGGTGAAGCAATTTTCGAGAGGGTGTCCTATTACCCTGTGATAAGAGCAATAGTTCGGGTGTGAGACTTCGCCTTCTTGTTCCGGGTGCTTGGACTCTGGCAGTGTAAGCATCTGGTATTTTATAGCTTGGTCAAGTATCTTCTTCGTCTTGTCCCGAGGAAAAGAGTATGCTCGACTCATCTTCTTTACAAAGGAGAGATCTGGACCGCCCGATTCCCGCTTGCGTGGCTTTTTAGTCTCGCTTTGCTGTTGAGCGCCTTTTTCGCTTTTCGACTTGTTTCTGCCTTTGCGCCGAGCCTTTTTTGCAACAGGTTGAAATGGAGTGGCACTTTCATCGTTCACGGCCTGTTGGAGGAGGCGTTGCGTTTTGGCTTTCTCGTAGATGGCCATCTCATGGTTGTGGTCGTCTCTGACTTTTTGGCCAGCTTCCTTATAACCTTGTCCATTTATTCTTCGAACGACGGACTGGGCACTTTTGCATCAGGAACTTTTACTGGTTCAGGAGTAGCGTCCTCCCATTGAGCATCCGCTTCTTCATTGAAGTCATGCACGACGTAGCAATCATAAAGTAGCTCTCGTTTCTTGGACCGAATGTAACCAAGCCCGATTGTTTCCATTCTCCCACTAGGCAACTTGTGCTGAGTCCCGGGAACGTTCCAGACCCTGTCATAGAATTTGGCTTTTCGAGCGGTCTGTTTGAAGGATATCCCCTGGCGCTTCAGCAGCCTCTTCAAGCCTTCTGTATAATATCTGGGTAGACGGATAGGCTGAAGCCTGTCAAGCGTAGGATCCCTGCTGTGCCAGATTTCTTTCTCCACTTTGGTTTCTTCAGAGCGGTAGAATAGAATTGCCTTTTCGCCTTCTCGCATGGGAGGGACATAGAACGTCCTCAGCTCCTCTACACTATAGGTATTGAGCGCATCCAGTTCTTTATGATGTTTAAGTGGAACCATGGCGACTTGTAGACTTTGCTCTTCGTCAGCGGATGTTTGTATTGAAGGTCGAGCAGAGAATACAGCATGGACCTCATCTTCTGAGTCACTACCAAAGATCAACGTAGGAGCGGATGGTCCCGGTTTGTTGTATTGGGGTGGTCCCGAATAAACTATCTCCTCTTCCTCCTCGGTATCACTCCTGAAGACAGGGATGGTGGCGTTAGCCTTGTTCTCCGGCTTGTGACACCTCTCCGTGTCTTCGAAATCCGGTAAGAAGTATTTGGCATCTTCATATTTGTGGACTTCGTTCACGGAGAACGGGTTCAGTTCTCCCGTCACGGTATACTCGAGACCATCCTTAAAATATTTCATACACTGATGCTGTGTAGAAGGGATGCTATTATACTCGTGTAACCATGGTCGGCCGGGCAGAGCATTGTAGCATGTCTTGGCATCTATGATGTGAAATTTAATATCTGTGACGAGTAGCCCAAAGCGTAGCGTCAATATCACAGACCTAAGAGTTCTTGATGGTTGGGAGTCAAACCCGGAGATGGTGATCTTGTCCCGAGCAAGGTGCTGGACGCTCATGCAGATTTCCTTTAACACCCGCACGTTAAGGAGATTAACAGAGGATCCATTGTCGACCAGGATTTTGCCTATCTTTATATCATGGCAGTATCCTGAGACATAGAGGGGGCGATTGTGTTCGCACGTCCCAAGGAGAAGGTCTTCATCGCCAAAAGTGACATCGGCCGTGTGCACTTCCTCCAATTCATCCTTCATCTTTTCCTCGGAGAGAAAAGCTTGAAATTGCTCGGGTTCTTGCAGCGCTTTGATCAGTGATTCTCTTGCTTCTTTTGATAGAGGGCGTCAAGAATGCTGAGTTGCGAGGGTAACTTCCTCAAGTGTGCCAGAACGTTGTAGTCCACCTTATTCTTCTTTGGCGGTTAGCTCTTCCACAACTTGGTCATCTAGGGCAATATCCTCAGAGACCTTTTCTTTTCCCTTATCTTTTTTGTTTGAGGGTCCGAGATTCTTTTCGGGTAGCGTCCGATTACGCAGCCGGATATTTTCGCAGGCCCTCGGCTCTTCCTCTTTTCCCAAGGTGGACACTTTAAAGAGAGGGCCAAGCTCCATCTCCTCATCAGAATCTCCCCCGAATGTGAGCACTTGTGATCCCCCGGCGTTAACCATATGACAATTGCCGGTAGTTCTGTTAAGCCCCTCAGTCGTACTTTTTCGCTCCCGACGAGTTTTGCGTTTTTCCCGCTTAAAATGTTGCCGGTGAGCAACATATCCTTGCCACCATTTATTGAAAGCTTTGCACTCTTCGGTGGGGTGCGAAATCTTCCGATGATACAAGCAGTAGGAGGGGTGCATTTCCGCTTCACCAGTAATGTTTCCTTCAGAGGATGGTAGCTTCATGCCCATTGATATGGCCTTAGAAAACCTTTTCCTCGTCTTGAATTTGCTTCTATCCGTGGTGGATGTACTTTTCTCCAGCGGGAGTGTCTCAACTCTTCCGTCAAGTCGCTGTCGCTTGGCCCTTTCAAATATGGCCATCTCGCGTTCCCGATCAGCTTTACTTTTCAACAGAGCTTCATTGAGGAATGAAATATTGTTTCATCCGATGGCCCCAGAAGTTCTGGTTTAGGATCTGCCCCCAGCTTTTTAGTGCAAGGAGTTTCCTCATCGTCTATAAACGAATGGGAAATCATATGACAGCTCGCCACGTATTCTTCAGATTCATCCGACAAACTCTCTCCCTCATCTTCCTTTTGAAAGACGTGGTTGAGGAACTCTTGGAGTGTAATGGGAGTCCGTGCTTTCTGGTTGTACTCCTCCAGCGCGTCAATTTGTCTTTGTAAGTCCGTGCGCTTGTCGCCAGGCTTCACAGGCTTCATGGATTTCTTCTTCTTCTTTGAAGATTTTGACGGCTGGTTGTAAGCGCTTGGGCCACCACCATCGATCTTTGGAGTTGGGCTCGGCTTCAACATCCCTTCAATGATCTGAGGTTCCAACGGGTTCTTCCACCTGATCGCTAGGCATGTTTGAAGATCGTTCAGCATCCTCTTTGTTTTGGCTGATAGCGCAACCTCCCATGGAGCTTCTTCAACGAGAGAGCACGTTGCCCCCGGCGTATTCATTCTTTTAGAGGTGTGAGATTGCGGCGGATTCACCTTCCATCTGTCGGACAACGCGAACTTGCCCTGTTGGTACTGGTCTTCAATCCAATTTTTGAAGACGTAACAATATTCGATCGGATGATCCAGTACTCGGTGATAGGGACAGTAATTGGGATCATGGACGTCGTTTGGCTGCGACAGACGTCTTGGATCCGGCAGATTAATGAGTCGGTTGCGCAATGCCAGCTCGAATAATCTTCTCGTTTTATCTCGGGGAAACGAGTAAGGACGTCCTAGCCTCTCTTCAAGGGGTACGTGCGGACGCATATTATTTTGACGGACAACCGGTTTCAAGTTGCTCGGCTGTTGTTGAGCATTAGCTACCACAATTTCTTTTCCCTTCCCCTTCTCATTTCGAGAGTCCGGCTTTGGAGGGGGAGGTCTATGGCCCATCTGATCCATTTGAGCTAGCTTGTCGATCAGGGCCTGGAAGGTAGTCGGCTTGAAGAACATCATAAATTGCGAGATGGTCGCTTGCGGATCAAGGGTTACCACAAACATACCCACTGCCGGAGCCTCTTCTATGCGTTGCTCGCATTTTGACCATAAGTTCCGCCACCGTATCGCGTATTAGACCCATGTCTCGCCTGGCTTCACCCTGGCATTAATCAATGTCGTTATCGGGGTGCGTTCGCTGGCGCTTGCGAAACGCTGGGTAAACAATAGTTCCATCTCCGCAAATGTCTTGATAGAGTCGTTTGGGAGCTCAGAGTACCACTCGAACGCTCTATCTGACAAGCTGCCGACGAACTGGCGAAGCAACAATTTATCATCTCCGCCGGTGTTGCCGCAAAGCGCTCTGAACTGGGCAACATGCTGGTGGGAATTGCCCGTCCCCTTATAGACATGGAATTTTGGTATCATATAGCCCGGCGGGTACTTGATCTGATCATACCAGCTCGGATATGGTCGGCCTGTTTTTACGACCTGACCGGCTGCCTCAGTTGCATGATGAACCCGTATTTGTTGGGCTATATATTCATCTAAGTCAGCTTTGGAGATTGTTTCCTCCTTGGCTATTGACAGGGCCGGTGGAGGGTTTGACGTTTCTCCCCTGTTGTCTTCAAGGACGATCGGAGGATCTTCTTCAGCAGGAGGATCTTGTTGGATCATCATACCCACCATGTCTTGGAACAGGAGGGCCATTCGCTTTATGTTGGCTGCTTGTTCCACAGCCTCTTTTTCCTTCTTCTCTAATATTCTCCGAAGGAACTCAGCGTCGGTTTCTTGCTCCTGTCGTTGATCCGACGAAGCTTCGGGGCTTTCTTTTGGCCCAGTGAGTGTGGCCATCGCATTCATCATTTCTTGGAGCTTCTGCTGTTGCTCCTGAGCTTTGGTCACCGATCGCGTAAGAGGTCTATGACCTGTAGATGTACGGCTGTCCTCTTTACCAGACGCCATGTAGACGGTATGGACCATGATGCCCCCGGACTTAGGGCATTTAGGTTCACTGCCTTTGACATTTGCTGCGGGCGTGGGGATCTTCTTCGGCCTTCTTCTCTTGTGGGCCGTTGAAGTTGAGGGGGCCGTTGCAGCGGGCACCCGGCGGTTGTCGTCCTTTGCTGTTTAACAGGACGGTTTTTTTCTTCCTGCACTTTCGCCCTTTTCTGCCGGTGTGAGTGATCTTGAACCCTCCGCCAGACTTTATAAATTTTGGAGGACAGCCGTTGAGGGGGATGTTCCAGCTTCGTTTCTGTAACCTTCTCCGCAGGTGGAGGAGATCTTTTTAGCGTAGCAGTTGGAGAGTTCTTACGTATCCTCCTAAGTGGTTCAAAGCTGTTCCCAGTTGGAACAGCAGCATTAACTTCCACCATTGGAGCGGGTGGAGTTAGCCCTGAGAGGGAGTTGCCTCCGGCCTTCCTTACTCGGCGCCAGTGGCGACGTCGAGCGTGACGAGCCGTTAGGACTGGCTCAGCGACAGAGACAGCTTCTTCTTGCCCCCTGTCCAAATGAGGTGCTGCTGGTGTTAGCCTCTTAAAGACTGATGTTGGCCTTTGAGTGGCGATGTTCAATCTGTCAAAGATAGATTCTCGAGCAAGAGCAGGAGTAGTCAGCCTTGAAAAGACTGACTCTTTAACAGGAGAAGCCGCCTTGACGACTTCTGGAGCAGGGGTGGCTATCTTTCTCAGGACGGCTATATCAGGGTTCATGGGCTTCCTGGTGGGCCCATCAGGGTTCTGGCTCAGCCTGGCAAAGACAGAGGCTGCCGGTTTGATATTGGACGACTCGTTGAAAGGGGCCGTTGTAGCAGTGAGCCGATCGAAAACTGACTTCTTGTTCGCTTCTGGTGCGGGCACTGGCATGGTGAAGCTTGCAGGCGGGAGCATGGTCCCGAAAAACAGACCGGTGGTGGCCTGAGTCACCTGTTTTACCGGCATGGCAAGGATGGAGGCCGCTTGAGGCCCATAGGCTACACCTCTAGGTGAGGCGGAGCGTTGGTTGCATTGGCACTTTGAGTAGCTCAGGCAGTTAGAGGCCATTGATGCTTGATTTCTGCATCAGGCAAAAGACTAAATCTTAGTAACTTGAAATCCAAAGGCAACCATTAACAAACCGTGATTCGTTCGAGAAGATGACACACGAAGTGTGGAGTGGAAAGAGGAAAAGGTCCCACCGGGCATGCTGGAATATGTTCCCCTCCGAACACGGAGACGCGACCGTATAGGTTCGTCTTGCCTGAGATTCGGAGCAGATGCTATTTGGTTTTATCCGTCCACCTCTCCGAAGATGCCAAGTTGATTTATGGCACCGTGTATCGGAGGTTTAGACGGATGCGGTCGATGTAGCAGACTTCGTCAGATTCCCCCTCGCTTGAGGGGTTTTTGATTGTGGGAACGCTCTTCCCTACAGGGGCAAGCCCCTGCAGTTAATTACGCTACCGCATCGCGGTAGCAACTTTCTCCTTCTCCAGATGTTCACTTCGTGTCGTGGGTGTTTGTTTTTTTTGTGGTTGCCCGTAGATTGTATACGGAGACTAATTTATGTCGCCGCCCGTAGGACGTGGATTAGTCTAAATCCGTATTTTCTTAGATTTGGGTTTGGGATTTGGTTTAAGGATACGTTAGTCCTATTTAAGGCTAAGATCAACTTAAACTTTCATTAAGGATACGTTAGCCTAATTTTCAGACTAAGATCAACTTAACGGGATCGTTTGGATCCGACAAGAGAGCAATTGGCTCTATTGTTTAGTTTAATGAAGTTGCGGTCGATTTCCAGTTTAGGGACCTGGTGGTCCATGCTCCAGTTTAGGGACGTAGGGGTCTATCTCCAGTTTAGGGACATGGTGGTTCATCATTCCCATTTGGGGACGAACATTAGTTTAAGGACATTTCGGTCCAACATTCCCATTTTGGGACGAATATTAGTTTAAGGACGTTTCGGTCCACGAGTTTAAGGACCCCGCAGTCCGTATCGATGTGTGGTTGTCGGGACCCGTCACCTCTCTGACGTCGTTGAAGGATTACAACGATAGGTGTCAGAGGAGTTCAGAGATGTACCCTTGAACCGGATGTAAATTGATTCAGGAGAGCAGTCTTACTCAGTCAATTTAATTTGAGGACTTACGGCCATGATTGGGCTAAGTCCAGTTGAAGATGTTGCGGTTGTTGGGTCCCGTCACCTCTCTGACGTCATTGAAGGATTACAACGATAGGTGTCAGAGAAGTTCAGAGATGTACCCTTGAACCGGATGTAAATTGATTTAGGAGAGCAGTCTTGCTCAGTCAATTTAATTTGAGGACTTACGGCCATGATTAGGCTAAGTCCAGTTGAAAAATGTTCAACGTTTTTATTTATCTTTGGCCTATTAGGCCTGTGCTAGGGCTTTGCCCCTGTTTAATAATGCACTGCATTTTATTCTGGCCTGCTAGGCCTTTTTGATTTGGGCTCAGTCCCTTTATAAATGATGTAGAGCATCTGTTTTGGGCTCTGCCCTTTTTAAAATAATGCATTGCATTTTATTAGGCTTGTTAGGCCTTTTTTTAATTGGGCTTGGCCCTTCTTTAAATAATACAGTGCATTAATTACTTGACAGTGGCTTGTCAGGCTCTTTGCGCCAATTACTGAGCGCAAGCGCTTGTGGTGGTGACACGTGTCACGCTCTAATGAGCGCAAGCGCAACAGCGCAGTGTGCTGCACCAGTGCGCTGCGCTTTTGCGCTGCAGACACGTGGCGCGCTCTAGTGAGTTGCGCCAACTTTAAAGAGCAATACTCTATTTTTAAAAGCGCATGACGCAAGTGGTTCTGGAGTTGACATGTGGCGCTCTCTGGTGGCTTGCGCCAACCCAGGAGCGCAACAGTGCAGTTTTTGCAAGTGCAAGGCACTGTTTCAATAACTTGATCCAATTTTGGATTCAAGAAAAGAATCTTTAAGATTCCAGAACCAATGGTTCATAAAAAAGTGCAAGGCACTGTTATTATTTATTATTGAAGATCATTGATCTTGTTCTTAGATCAATGATCTATTCAGAAGTTATTCTTTTATAAAGGTTTTTATCTTTTTTCTCTTCTTGAGTTTCTCTCACAATTTTTTTAGAGCTCTCTCTATTCTCTGTGTTGTTTTTGATCTTGATGATATTGATTCTTTGAATTGGGGTCTAGGGGCCTTTATATAGTGCCCATTAATTTGTTAAATTTGTTAAAGAGATCATTCTCTGAGTGATTTGGGGTATTTTCCCCACCGTTGGATCTTTGATCCAAGGGCTTCTGTTTTACAGAAGACAATCTTCTTGTTTTAACAAGAACAGAAAGATTTTACTGGAATTTTATTTCTGTTTGGCGCAGATACACCAGCGCTTGACACGTGTCGCACAGCGCAGAGCGTAGCGCAACTGCGCTGCCACGTGGCGCGCAGCGCAGAGCGCAACTGCGCTGCCATGTGTCGCGCAGCCCAGAGCGCAGATCATCTGAAGAGGGATTAGCATTATTGACCCCATGAGAAACCACTAACACCTTCCTCGTTGGGTCTCCGCGCACTGGGAAAAGGCTTCCGCGTAAGTACAGAAATAAACCGACTTCTTTTAATTTTTGTTTTAAATAGAGCCTTGCTCTGATTGGGCGCGCTGCCTTGGGCGCTGCGCTCCCTGCGCTGGCGTGTCTGATTTTGACATGTGGCGCTCTGCGCGCAACGCAGAGGATCTGAAGCGTTTCTTCATTTATTAAAATTTAAATTTTCAAAGTAGAGCTTTGCTCTGATTGGGGGAATCAGAAGCGTTGCTTCATTTCCCGCCTTGGAATTTGAACAGAGCTTTGCTCTGATTGGGGTAAACAATGCCCCCCCACCGTTGCGATCACGTGGCGCACACGTGAGTGCAGCGGTGGCAAGATCTGATCTGTTGGATCAACTCAGGAGTTGAAGGGGCGCTAAAGTGCCTATAAATAGGACCCTTGGTCCTCAGCAGATGATTATCATCTTCAAGAATTTTATTTTCAGAGCCTTGCTCTTGTTTTCAAGAACCTCAGAGCCTTGCTCTCATTTTCAGAGTTAGATATCTAGAAACATCTTAGGTAAAAATTAACTTAACTTAATTAGATTAGTTTTAATTAATAGAGCCTTGCTCTCATAGATCTTTTGATCTAAAGAAAACCCTTTTGGGGTTTCACAAACAGAGCTGTGCTCTCAAGAATTTGTTTCAGGGTTTCTTAACCCATGAACAGAGCTTTGCTCTTTGACAAAACCATAGATCTTTTGATCTAAAGATGATGAACTCTTAAGAGTTTTTCATGGATCTTCAAGATCCCAAACTTTAATTTTTAGAAATTAATTTTTCCTTTGATGGATTTTTCCATCATTATTACAGAGCTAGGCTCTTTTAAGGAATTTTATTCCCTTGTGACCAGAGTTTGACAAGTGTCACTCTGTGACAGAGCTTTGCTCTGAAAATGGAGATTTTCTCCTTGTCTCAAGGGATTTCTCATTTAATGAGAATATTCTTTTTGAGGATCTCCTCATTAATTGACAGTCTCATCCAATGATGAGGCTGTCTTATTAACTGATGCATTGTCATCTGGATTTTGTGGGTCCCCTTTCCACTGCATTGCAGTGTGGTATAAATTTTAAAGTACCAAGCATGGGAATTTTTAAAATTAACTTATGGTGCTGATAACTGAATTTTGCTTTTTCTTGCAGGCACCATGTCTTCTGACCTTTCATTCCCATTCTTCCGCTCAGAGGGAGGATTCCCTGAGGCGCCGGTGGACCGGGAGGTTCTTACTCTTATTAAGGATTACAACCGTGAGTATAAGAACCTTCATCTGTGGGGCAGATGGTACAGTGAAATCATCAAGGGTCGCCGAAGCTTCTCTTGCGCGACGCCGTCATAGCCAATCTCGTCGATCCCATATGCAGATGCACTCCTGGTGAACTATGCCGTGGAGGTCTTCTGAGTCCGGGGAAGCAGTAGAGTGAACTATAGAATCACCACCAGCTTCAGTTTGAGAGTGACCGGTAGGGCGACTACTTGTACTTCTATCGCAACCGCCTGTGCAACAGCAACAGCGTCAAGCTTGCCATGATAGGCAGTTACATTAGAAACAGTCGTAAATTGGAACTCGGAGGATCTTCTTCAACCTTCGATTGCAGTCATACCCGTGCATCCGCCGGCGGCCGTGGATATTTTAGGGCGGCGCATATGCCAGGGTGAGTCGCGCCCCTGGGGACAACCCTATAACATTGGATTGATCCCTCAGCTTTTGGACGGGTACTTGCAGTAGACCAGGTACATCTTGTCAGCGAAGAAGACGCATTTGCTGAAGATTGGTCTGTACCCCGCAGTCTACGCCTCATTGTTCGAGTACCCTGCTTCTCCGACGTGGTGGGTTAAGGCATTCGTGGAACAATGGAACATCCCCACCCATACCTTTCTTCTGACGGACAGGGAAGTCTCCATCCCCCTGGAGGAATTTGCTGAGATTTCGGGTTTGCCGGTGAGGGGGGAGCATTATGAAGAGTTACTTCCTCCTGACGAATACGTCTTCGCCACCAAGCCGCTGGTAATGGGCCTAACGCCGGAGAATGCTATTCAACACTAGTTTCCGAGTCTAGTGAAGGTGCTGAATATGTATGAAAGTCTCTATTTGGAATCGGGAGACCGGGGAGTCAGTTTCGCAGATTTAATCACCCGTTTTCTTCGACCGGAGATTCTATCACAGCGAAGCGAAAAGATCGCCAAGCTCGACGACCCCTTCGGCTTTGGCTTAGATCATCGACCAGTATTGGAGGACGACCAAAAGGTTTTTTACCTTCCTGACGCTGCAATCATGCCCTTATCGGAAATCGCCGCCCCGGGCATCGACGAGGAGACCTTCTTTTGGGGGTTTCTGGGGCTATGACTGTGCTGGTTCGCGCTCCCCATGCACCCGCGCAACATGAGGCCTTCCATCTTCTACCCAGCGCACCGGATGGTGGCTGGTATACAATTATCGATTGGAATTGCCGGGTTGGCCCACCTGTACCATGGACTCAGCGTGGCGGCGGACGCAAATGAACCAGGGGTGCAACCCGCCAATTTCCCGATGCACTATTTTACTTCATGGATGGAAATGCATGTGCTCGGGGTATTTGGTGTTCATAAAAGACCTTCGCTTTACGAGAAGTACAGATTCCCGAGAGTTATGCGGCTGATCAGCCCCTCTATTATGAATCCGTCTCCGCGGGAGGCTAGGGGGTTGCTTCTTCGTCCGCGCACGGTCGGAGCGAGCATTTCTTTTACGGACAAGGTCATGACCATCGGCTCGGAGACCTCCAAGGCGGTATTGGCGTTGCGCGATAACTTCAAGGACGGGGCCTCCGTATTGAAAGCCCGGGAGATTCTTCACTTATACTCCATCCGGCCGGGCTTCCTGGTGTTTAGGCAAAATGATATGGCGCTCTTCATGAGGTACAACCCCCATCGGTTCGCCCAATAATTAAGCTATAACCAGGGGGTCCCACTGGAGGCGTTTTTGGAAGAGCCTGCGGTCACCGGAGAAGGGATACGGAATGCATTACATCACTTCATGCGGCTAAACACGGGCTCCTATTTCTTCATTAGCGAGCCGACTTGCGTTCCAAGGGCCCTCAACGTGTATGTGGCTTGGTACGCGCACGCGATGGGTGCTGTCATCCGGGAAGAGAAGCGGTTGTTGGTTGACCGCATGGGTGTGCCCCCTGGCAGCGACCGCAAAGCTCCCCTGAGGCCAAGGATCTCTGTCGTTCCTCCGCCGAGAGATGCTGGAGCTGAGCCACCGTGCGTGCTTAGCCCTCCGTGCGGATTGCCTCATGATACCGTGGACATGCCCCCAGCGCCCCGTGCTCCAGTGGAGACGGTGAATGTGGTTTCGCCTGAATCCGGCGTGGGCTTGGACATCGGGACCCGCTGTCCTAAGGTGCCCATGAAACGTAAGTTGATTTTGGGTGCTTCCGGGGTTCGTGCGCAGAAGAGGAAGAAGAAGTCGGTTCTTTCCCTTGACGCCGTCCTCAGCTTAGAGCCTCAGGCCCCTCTCGCCGAAGGCTTAAGTGAGTATGGAACCAACGAAGGTTTCGTCGTAGCGCCAGAAGACACCGATCTGGCGGCCGGCATTGCATCTTCTGAGCGATCGGCAAGGCTTGACGCGTGGTTGGCTAAACTCGTGCAATCAGGTAATCACTAGTTGCATTCTTCGTCATTTTATCGTACTTTTATCATTGTCTTTGACTAAAGCTTTTCTTTTCTTTGAACAGGCATTTCTACCGAAGAAGCCATCGCTGCTTCCCTCAAAACCTTCCAGGAGGAAGAGATGAAACGCACTCTATCGGGTGTTGGTATGTCTCGGCTCACTGAGTCTTTATTCTCCTTTTTATGGCCAATCTAATCTTTTCTTTGTCTCTTTGCAGGGGCCGCGGGATCTACTGCACAGGCCGATGCGGGGATTCTCCCCGGGCCAGCTACCGATGTTCCGGCCTCTTCGGAATTGCCGCAAGAGACCCAACTCAAAAAGCCGATGATGGATGCCATGAAGGATCTGGAGGCAACTCTAAACGCGGACGACGACGCCTTGCTGAAGGAGGCCTCCAAGAGGTCCGTCGTGATGGCCCGGGAGGAGAGGAAACGCTTGAGGCGCGCAGCGAAGGAGCGCAGCGCTGCTTTGGCCGTTGGAGCGGGCCCAAGTGCCGTTACTCCCGCTGCTACTCCTTCCGAGGAGCCACTGGTCGCCTTATCTACTGCTCATAGAAGGGCGGTGCGTGCAGCTCGAGAAACCAGCGATCAATCCACCTCAGGTAACGTGTTTTTCGAGACTTTGTTGTAAGAGTTGTAAAACTATCGGTTCTTATACATCTTGTCCTGCAGGGCCAAGTCTAACTGAAGGAGCGGAGGAAACCGTCGAGCCTGAGGGGACGGTGGAGAAAGGAGCAGCTGATCCCGAGGCGACGGTAAGCGGTGCAGCCGTGGTTGCCGGGCCCGAGCTAGTGGCTGACGAGACAGTCACGCCTACTGTGCCCGAGAAGGTTGCTGATACCGAGCCCGAGGGGGCGGCAGTTGAGACGGCTGCTACAATCGAGCTTGGGGCAGCAACGGATGGAGCGGCTGCGACCGATGAACCTATGGCGGTGGTGGACGAGACGGCTGCGACCGCCGAGCCCGAGGTGGTAGGGGATGAGACGGGCATGATCGCTGAGCATGAGACGGCCGCTCTTTCGCAAGAGTCGGGTGCTGCTTCGATCATCGCTCTCCCCGTTTACGGCTCTTTGTCGTTTCCTGGCGCCGCGAGCGTGACGACGGCTCCTTTGGAGTCGGGCGATGAGGCAACGGGAGGTGAGACCGTCCCAATAGAGGAGGAAGACGCCACCGTTACATCAAGTAACGCCCTCGTTAGGGCCCTGGCTGGCGGCTCATCAGGTAAATTTTAGGTCACCGTCCTTCTCTTTTTTTTTTTATTCTGCAGTCTTTCCTAATAAAATTTATCTTGTTCAGATGCAGGTGCGGCTGGTGCCGATATCAAGCTACTCGAGATAGCACCGTTAGTTACCGCCCTGACGGTGGTCACCTCTCTACCCTCTTTCGTACCGTCGCAGATGCTGGAAGGTATGGATTTGTGACTTATCAATCTTATCTTTAGGCTGCATAATTTATGTACTAACGTTGCATTATTGCGTCCTTGCAGGAGTGCTTTTTGATCACCTGTATCAGGTGCTGCACCCACACTTCTCCTTCCCGTCGGAGCTTGCTTCTTCCAGTGGCGCTGGTGAGTAAGTTTTCAATTAATGCCCTTTCTTTCTTCAGTAATAGAATTATTTCTGATTCTTCCTTGCCCTGATTGCAGTGCTACAGATCGAAGGAGGAGATGAAAGATTGGTTGCGCTACCGGTCCTTCCGGCTTTGCCACCTGCTGCAGTTGGTATAGTAGATTCCGTCATTAATGAACTTTCTATATTTCTTGAACTGTCATTTGATTGTGTTTTATTTTTGCAGCTACCGTTCCGATTCCGGCCCCCTTCGAGTCTCGCATCATGATGCCGGCAGGCCCATTTTCCAGACTTCCATCCTCAAAGGGTGCCGCAATGAGTCTGAGTATGCTGAGCGGGTGCGTCGAGGAGCTTGACGCAGATGCTCCCACATCTGCCGCAGATTTTGCTGCCGAGGTTAATCCGATGCTGGCGACGCTTGTAAATTTCCATAATGAAGGCATCGTCGAGTCTTGGGTTAACCACTGCAGGGAGATCGAGGCCCGCCTGCATCAGCTGGAGCTTATGCGCCCTGCCCCCGAGGTTTTGGCCACGAGTACTCAACGGGCGGCATGGATCGAGCAGAGCGCTTCTTACTTCCAACATCTGGAACAAGAAGCAGCTTTGAGACGGAGGGAATGCCAAGAGACCTCAAGCGAGTCTGCTCGACTGCGTGCTGAGGTCGACGCGAATGCTGCCCGGGTGAAGGCTATCTTCGAGGGCCTTCTGCAAAGTATTTCTGATGGGCTAACACTGAAGCAGAAGCTCGATGCCGTTGAGCGTGATACCCAAGGTCGGGAAGCAGCTCAGCGAGCCGTTGAAGAACAGCTTTCATCCTACTTGCAGCAGCGGGCCCAGGTGGAAGCAGAGTTGGCCGCGACAGCCGATCAGGAGAAGGCGCTGAAGGGAGTGCGAGAGCAATTGATGGGCCTACTTAAGACACTTCCTTCTCAGTAGCTGTCATGCCCTGCTTCCCAGAGTACGTTAAGTAGGCACGTGACATAGCCAACCATGCTACCTGTGGATAGGAATTGTCCTTCCACAGTCACATTACGGCTGTAGAGATATCAAGGACAAAAATAAAACTATCTAATACATGTCCATAAGCCAAAATAAAATGAGTCAAGAATAATAATGCAGAAACAAAAGATCCAATACAAAATATAAATGGAATGTATGTCCCATAATGCGGGCTCACATCAGGAATAAAATGCTGAAAAGTAAAAGAACTAACTACTACCGGATCCTCACTGCTCAGCCAGCTGGCTGAAATACTCCTGCTCGGACTGCAGCAACGGTACGGAATCTGGGCCATGCAAAACCCAGACGTCAGCGCGTCACAACATCAAGCAATAATAATGTAGCAAGACATGCAAATATAATCATAAGTTGTAAAGCAGGCGTAACAGCAATATAGCTCCAGGCAGTGAAAGGCAGTGTACAGTGAGAAATCTAAACTGGTCTATTGGGTTGAATAGTCTCAAGTCTTTGAAATCAATTTGATGAATTATCGATATAACTCAATAGTACCCCGTGCATGCCCGGGACCACGGTCTAAGACTCTCGGGCTGAAACCGAGACGTGCCGCAAGGCACTAAAAGGAAAAGGGTAAAGACGAACGATGTCAGCAGCATCGTCCCGAGGCGGGCCTAGCCTCTAAAAACTTATCAGTATAAGCAAGTAACTGTCGAGTTACAAGTCATGATTTCATCATTGACTTCCCCATACCCCCAAGTTATATGTGTTCAAGTCAGGTATTTATAAGTAATCAAGAACTAATGCCAACTCAGGATCAGGTAGGTGCATGTTTGTCTGGATAGACAACAGGAACGGTCCGTAAGGACTACATGTCAGGTTTGTTGGCATTAGACACAAGATCAGGTAACAGGTCAAGCCATGGTATATCAGGTCAGGTCAAGTAGTGTACGGTACTATGTCGGGTCAAGTAATATGTGTGTAGCAAGTCATGTCAGGGTGTAAAAGATATCATGTGGGTGCCCATAATCAACTAACATAATCATGGTTATAAATAAACAAGCATGGGTATCAACAACATAATAAAGTGGCACATGTAATAGGTTAAGCAATATGTGCAGATTAAACTACTTAGCTGTACGGTTATCAGTTTATGTTTTAAGAGATGGTTTCAACATTATATGAATACGGTATTGACAAATATGGATGTTAAAATCAGGTTAATAAACATTAAGTAATCTAGGGATGCAATAACATGTATAATATGTTCAATGGATGCAATTATAACTAAAACCGGTTAAAGATGCACGCGGATGTCCAATAGAGTAAAACTAGAGAAAAGGGTATCATGGCTATAAATCAATTGTGATTATGTGATCTAACATATAAATGTGATTACTAAGTATAGTCAACTAGATGCAACAATTAGGTTTCAAGTTCTAGATATGAAAATATGTAAACGGAACATTGTGCGGTTAACTTGGAATTTAAGACTTTAGATTCTATCTATAGATTTAATAGAAAAAAAGATAAATTAATATAGGAATAGTATGAATAGCATGTAGCAAGTTTCACTTGCCTCGACGGATCGCGATACGGAAAACAGAACGTCTCGCGTCGGCGGGAAAAGTCACGACGTGCGCACGGTACACGGAATGAGTCCGAACGACGAACAGTGGAATCACACGGGTCAGAGGTCCTCGCTGGGTCGTCGGGGATCATCGCCGGCACGGTCGGATTTCGGGAACAAAAACAACAGTGAACTCTTTGATGGTAAAAGAATGCATGGACTGGAAACAAGAATATTGATAGAGAACAAAGGAGATTGAGGAACGAACTTACTCACTGGATTGCAGAGGGATGGCAGCGTCGTCGGTGAGGGTCGGCGGAGCTTCGGCGAGGGTGTAGGTGCTCGGGTAAGAGGTTAGGGTTGAGCTAGGGTTTGGTTTGGTTTGATGTTTAGTGGGGTTTCGCTGCAGGGTCAGGTGCTCGGGAAAGAGCAGAGGGAAGGAGCAGAGGGAGAGGGAGGTGGTGACGACAAGAAGAGGGAGTCGGCGGCGACGAGATGGCAGTGCTGGGTTAAGGCCACAGTGGGTGTTTCTGGGCTCAGTGGGTTTCTTTTGGGGGAGGAAGAAGGAGAAGAGATGATGGAGATGAAGGGCTGCAGAGGGTGTCGACGAGGAACAGGGTTAGGGTGATGGAGGCGATGAGGAGTTGGGTTCTTGGAGGCGAGGGTAGTGCATGGGCTGTTAAAGAAAAGGAGAAGAAGAAGAAATGTAGAGGGAGGTGACGGGATCCATGCGGGGGTGACGAGATTCGAGGAGTGCACAGTGATCGCGAGATCTGAGAGAGAGGGTGCGAGAGGAGAGAGAAAATGAAGAGAGAGAGAGAGAGAGAGACTCGCAGCAGAGAGAGAAAGAGAAAGGGGAAAGAGAGAGAGAGGGAGAATTGTGGGCCCGGTATAAAGAAATGAGACGCTGCGATTGGCTCGTGGCGATTTAAAGAATATAAGGAGAAAAGAGAAAAGATTCAGTGGGAAAAATGAAACGTATGGGGCCCAGCATTGCAACAGAGGGAAATTTGATTGGTTGGGGAGATTTTATAAAATATTTAAAGAAAATCTCGTTGGCTTTAAGAGAAGATTTCCAACCTTAAAAATATTGCTTCAGCTGATAAAAAAAGGTTAAGTAAAAATTACAATATTAAATAATTACAATTTGGCGGGATACAAAATATTTCAGAATTGCGTCCGGGTCGGGTCCAAAAATTTGGATTTGAAATATGAAAATTATCAGCAGGTTCTAAAAATTGAAATGAAGGACTATGTAATGAAAATGCATACCCCCAAGAACGGACGCACGTACGTGCGCGTAGTCATCCAAACACGTCCGTTTCACTGAACGGGACGAGAACACGGTGTAAAGACGCTACCACAGGGTTAGGGGTATCCAGCGGGCCATGACATGTATTTTAAATTATTTTAAATGACTCAAATTGTTATATGCAACAATGTGTAATGTTAGGGTAATCTATAATTAGGAAACAACGAGCTCAAGTAAACGGGTCAAAGTAAATTACCATTTTGCAACCAAACATGATAAATGAACTAGATACCACAAGCAACATATACGGTAACAGGAATTGGTATAACAGAACTCGGTTGTTACAGTAGCTGCCTTTGTACCAATTATACCCTTGTAATCTTTGAATAATATGTATCCATTCTTTATTCTTTTATATGATTCGCCTTGTACTTAATTGAATTCATGAATAAAGATACACACATTTTTTTTGCAATGTCTTGTGTCATCTCTGCGCTTTCCCCCTTCTTTTATTATCAGCATGTTAGCTTAGTAAAGATGGTCGACAGATGATAGAGCGAGCATCCTGTATTGGCTTCTTCAAGAGGTAGTGATGGCTTAGGAGGCAGGTTTAGATCTGCTGCCTAAGACTTTTCAACTTTATGCGCCGTGAGGGTCTCACAAAGACTTTTCTCCCTACGGATCGAGAGGATCTCGTAGGTGTATTTTCTCCTTAGGAATTGTGAGGATTCCTAAGTGCGTTTTCTCTTATAAGTCGTAAGGATCTTATAAGAGAATTCTCCCTCTTACGAGTCGAGAGGACCCGTAAGCGGTTGTTTCCCTCCTTGTCGAGATTCGACTTTAGAGAGTGTGACCCGTGAATAGTATGCAAGAGTCCATCTTGGACCGACTTGCAGGGTCCCAGTGCTTAGGAAACAGGTTTTTTTTTAATTCCCGCTGCCTAAGGCTTTATCTTACAAGTCGAGACGAATCGAGAAGTTCTCGCAAAGACACTAATTTCCTCACGAGTCGAGACGAATCGAGCAGTTCTCGCAAGAATATCCTAACGTCACAGTTAACATCTGCTCTTTACGACAGAGGTCCGTTAGGGTCTGTGGTACTTAGGGTTTTGTCCGTCGTACCGTCGTGTTGGCTGATGTATTTCTCGATAGGCAATCTTGCTGTTCGGATAGCCTTGCGACTGTCGTGTCTCTAATCCCTTCGGGGGCTGGACAAGACGTCTTCAAGCAATCCTCCTACGCAGTTTGACCATCGGAAGAGCAAGCGTTAGGAATTTTGCCATGCCTCTTTTTACTTGAGGTTAGGCTCATTTTGGAGAGCCCCGATGAGTCATAACCACTCCGCGCTGGTGTGGGATGATCTCCGATAGTCTTTCAGGTTTTATATGAGTTACCGTCAAGACCCTGAAGCTAGGAATTTGGCCTTCTCTTCGTTTGCTGGCATTTCGTCCGTTGTATCGAGACGAATGTCACGGTTGTCTCTAGGTTGTTGGTGAACCGTCGAGATTTGGAACTAGGGATTTTGCCATGGCTCCGTTGTTTGATTGTCGCGTTTGAATCCTGCTGGAGGAAGAATGCTGTCGTGACATCTCGTCTGCTGTATCGAGACGAACGTCGAGGTGGCGATCACTCTTTGCTGGTGTGAGATGATCTCCGATGGTCTTTCCGGTTTTATATGAGTTACCGTCAAAACCCTGAAGCTAGGAATTTAGCCTTCGCTTTGTTTGCTTTGTCACGTCCAGATCCTGTTGGAGGAAGAACGCTGTCGTGACATCCCGTCTGTTGTATTGAGACGAACGTCGAGGTGGTGACCACTCCGCGCTAGTGCGAGATGATCTCCGATTGTCTTTCAGGTTTTATATGAGTTGCCGTCAAGACTTGGCTCCGTTGTTTGATGGAGCATGGGGAGGGAAGATGTGTTTCCTTCTGTGTTTGTGCCCCTGGATTGTATACAGGGATTGCTGTGATATCACCTGTAGGGCATAGATTTTATTTATTATACTTTTTTTTATTTTATTTCTTTCCGCGATGCTATATCATTTCAGCTTTTATATCGCGAAGGTCGCGATTGCCCAATCATTTCGGCTATTTTTCGCGATGCCTAATCATTTCGGCTATTTATTTTATTTTTACTCGCTGCTTTTTATTGCGAGTTGCCCAATCATTTCGGCTATTTTGCATGCATGCATTTTTACTTGCTGATTTTGTTGCAAGTCACCCCATCATTTCGGCTATTTTGCATGCATGTGTGGCTTGCTGTCTTTTCGCTGCAAGCTTGGGATTAGACACCGATTTCAGCATCAGCACCGCTACAACTGGGATGTTGCCAGGAGCGAATCATCATTTGCCTCTGTCGATGTTGAACAAAGGTGGCTTAGTAAACAGGGTTAGGATCCTGTCGACTAAGGCTTTTGACTCCATGAGCCGTAAGGGTCTCACAAAGGTATTTCTCCCTACGAGTCGTGAGGATCTCGTAGCTGTGTTTTCTCCTTAGGAATCATGGGGATTTCTAAGTGTATGTTCTCTTATAAGTCATAAGGATCCTACAAGAGTACTTTCTCCTTATAAGTCGAGAGGACTTACAAGGGTTGTTCACCGTGTGAACATATCCTCAGTCATGGATGGGACTTGGTTAGGAAAATGTTTATTCACGCCCGTGGATTGTATACAAGGGTCAGCACTGAGCCGCTTGTAGGGCAATATCAAAGATTGTGGGGGTTGCTTAAGAACAGGTTCAAGTCTCTGTAACTTAAGACTTTCAAATCTTATGAGCCGTGAGGGTCCCATAAGAGAGTTCTCCTTACGAGTCGTGAGGATCCCGTAAGTGTAATTTCTTCTTAGGAATTGTGAGGATCCCTAAGTGTATTGTTCCATTGTGAGTCGTAAGGATCTCACGCGGGTGATTTCTCTTCACAAGGTCGAGAGGACCCTGCAAGTGTCTTTTAACGAGGTTGCGCCCTTTCGGGTTTTCACAAACACTCGCCGGTAGCCCTGCTGTTTTTACTCACGGAGCCCTTTTGGGTTTTCATCCGTGCCCATTTTGCTTATGGACATACCATTTTTTTTATTCTCTCTCTTTTTCTTCTTCTTCTTCTTTTTTTTATTCTAACGAGGTTGCGCCCTTTCGGGGTTTCACAAGACTCGCCGGTAGCCCTGCTGTTTTTACTCATGGAGCCCTTTCGGGTTTTCATCCGTGCCCATTCTGCTTATGGACATACCGTTTTTATTTTTATTTTATTTTATTTTATTCTTTTCTCTTTTTTTTTGTATCGGCTTTTGGATGTTTCAATCCACCATAGTTTATCGATATCTCGGTCAACAGCTAGTTTTAGGACGTAGTGGTCCGTCATTAGTTTAAGGACATTTCGGTCCGTTGTTGAAGAAAGCCGACTACTACTTATAGAGTTTGGGATTAGGAAGATAGGGAGCGGACATAGTCGTCGTCATCTATCATTGACCTAGGTTGTGACTCATTAAGCGTAGTATTTCTTTAGGAAGCGACCGTTTATTGGCTTGAAAGGCCTTTCACCGTGCATATCCATAAGTAGATAGGCTCCACCCTGGTAGAGCTTGTCTATGATGTACGGGCCTTCATAGTTCGGCTCGAATTTTTCCCGCATGGCGCGATTGGGGATCATAGGTCTCTTGACCACTAGCACGAGTTCGCCTTGGCGGAATGTCCTCGGCGTGGTCAATCTTTCATATGAGCGCGTTATCTTTGCTTTATAAGCCTCTAGATTTTGTTGCGCTATGAGCCGGGTTTCATCAAGGGCATCAAGCTCCTCAAGCCGAAGGTGAGCATTTTCTTCGTCCGTCAGCTCGTAGTGGACTGCCACTCGTAGAGAAGGTAACTCTATCTCGAGAGGGAGTAATGCTTCTGTACCGAATATCAACGCGTACAGCGTCGTGTTCGTTGCCGTCTTGAATGTAGTTCGATACGCCTAGAGGGCTTCTTGCAGTCTCTCGTGCCAGTCCTTCTTATTTCGGGACACCGTCTTCTTCACGATCTTTGTCAGGGTCTTGTTGAAAGCCTCAGCTAGACCATTAGCTCAGGGATTATAAACTGAGGAATATCTCCAGTCTATGTTGTGTTGTTGCGCGAAGCGGCTGATCTTGTGGCTTCTGTAGGCTGGCCCGTTATCGGAGATGATCCGTCGTGGAGTTCCAAACCGATAAATGACGTGCGTCTTGAAGAAATGGAGGATATTCTCCATCTTCACTTCCCTCAGCGGTACTGCTTCTGCCCATTTGGAGAAGTAGTCAGTCGTCGCCAAAATGAATCGATGTCCCCTGGATGATGTTGGTACGATGGGGCCGATTACGTCAGTCCCGCACATTTCGAACGGCCAGCTGGCCACTGTTGGATGTAGAGGATTTGGGTGCTGATGGATAAAGTCCCCATGAATCTGGCATGAGTGGCATTGCTTCGCATATTCGAGACAGTCCTGAATCATCGTGGGCCAATAGTAGCCTATCCGTTTAATATTCAACTTCATCTTTAGGCCTACTTGGTGAGAACCGCAGAGTCCGTCGTGAACTTCCTGAATGACTCTTTTCGCCTCTTCAGGTCCCAGACATCTCAACCACAGAGAATTAAACGACCTCTTATACAGAGTATCATTGACGAAGGCGAAAGACAGAGCTCGTTTCATAAGCTGATATCTTGAGGACGCATCTTCAGGTGTTCGACGGGATTTGAAGTAGTCTATAAAGGCTTCTCTCCAATCCTCAGCCTTTTCCTGGTCATTTATTTGCATAGCCATTTTCTCAGTCACTCCCTTTTCTTCGGATGATTCCGGAGATATTTCTGCTGGGGCAAGCACCCGACGGCTTTGTACCACGATTCTTACATCATCGAGGTTCTCGTCGGCCAGTTCTTTAGCAAGCTTAGCTAGTGCATCTGCTTTGCTATTTTCCGCGCGCGGTATCCTTTCCAGCATGTAGGAGGGGATTTGAGTCAGCAATTGCTGTACTCTCTCACCATACTTTACCAGTTCGGGTTTGCACGTTTGGTAGTCGCCATTTACTTGACTGACGACCAGTTAAGAATCTCCATATATGAGGAGGTTTTCAATTCCCATGTCGATGGCGATCTCGAAGCCTGCTATCAAAGCTTCGTATTCGGCTTCATTGTTCGTCCTCGGCTCTTTTAAGGAGAAAGCAAAGCGCATTATCCCTCCTTCTGGAGTTACGAAGATAAGGCCTACCCCCGATTTGATTATAGGGGTGCTTTGTTTGCGCTTCTTCATGGAAGACGCTCCATCAAAATAGAGTTCCCATTGGGTATTACTACCGTCGATCGCATCAAACGCATATTCGTCTGGCAGCTCGCAATTCAGAGGAGAATCGGCAGGTATCGGATGCTCAGCGAGGAAGTCGGCGATGGCCTGGCCTTTCACTGCCTTAAGAGGTTGATAAGTTATTGAGAACTCCATCAAGAGCAGGGCCCATTTTGCGAGCCGACCTGTCAGTATGGCCTTTGACATCAAATATTTGAAAGGGTCCACCTTCGATATGAGACGGACTTCATGTGCCAACGCATAGTGCCTGAGCTTTGTTATCGCGAAGATCAACGCCAGGCAGTGTTTTTCGATGGGGGAGTAGTTGCTTTCTGCCCCCAGTAGAACTCGGCTCAAGTAATAAAGAGCTCTTTCTTTCCCTTGGTCGTTCTCTTGTGCCCATAATGCGCCTAAGGAATCTTCAAGGGCGGTTGTATAAAGAATGAGAGGCTTTCCCTTGACCGGAGCAGCAACACTGGCGGATTCTGCAGATATTGCTTGATTTCGTCCAGCGCGCTCTGGCATTTATGATCCCAAACGAACGGGGTTCCCTTCTTCATCAGGTGACTGTAAGGGCGGCACTTGCTTGAGAGGTTGGCTATAAATCGCCGGATGTACACGCGCTTCCCTTGGAGAGACCGCAATTGCTTGAGAGTCCTTGGCGGAGGCATTTCCATGATCGCCTGGATCTTTGACGGATCTATCTCGATACCTCGGTGTCGGACGATGAATCCTAGAAATTTGCCCGAGGAAACTCCGAATGCGCACTTGAGAGGGTCCATCTTCAAGTTGTATCGTCAAAGGCATTGAAATACGGTCTTCAGATGCTCTAAATGCTCCTCGTATAATTTGATTTTAACCACGAGGTTGTCGATATAGCATTCGACGATTTCATGTATAAGGTCATCGAAGATCTTTGTCATGGCCCTTTGATAGGTGGCACCGGCGTTCTTTAGACCGAAGGGCATCACCTTGTAGCAGAATATACCTAAAGGGGTCCGGAAAGCGGTGTGCTTCTGGTCTTCGGAATGCATCTTTATCTGATTATATCCTAATGAGCCGTCCATGAAGGAGAAAACCTCGCGAGTGGACGTGTTATCTATCATCAGCTCGGTGACTGGCACTGGGAAATCGTCCTTCGGGCAAGCTTTATTAAGATCCTGAAAGTCTACGCATATGCGCACCGTCCCATTTTTCTTCATTACCGGAACGATGTTAGCGATCCATTCAGGATATTGAACTTCCTGGATGAAGCCGGAGTCGATCAGCTTCTTGACCTCGGCGTTGATGCTCATCTCAAGCTCAAGCCGCATTCTTCTCGGTGCTTGTTTGATTGGTTTGACGTCCAGGGATATTGCCAATTTATGCACAGCAATTTCTGGATCTAGTCCTGGCATTTCGGAATAGTTCCATGCGAAGCAATCTTTATGCTGCATAAGCACGCCTTTTAATGAAGCCACCGTTCCTTCAGACAACAGCTCACTAACGAATGTCGGTCGCGGGTCGTTTGCCGTCCCCGACTCAATTTTCTTGAGCTTATCTGCAGTGGTGTGTATTCCATCTTCCAGCTCTTTCGGCGCTGGTGGAAATTCTGAGATCACCTTATCATCGCTGTTTTCGAAGCACCAGGGAAGATCATCCATACCCTCAGGGTCTTCTTTTGATATTGTTATCATATGACAAGTACGAGCCCTCTTCCGAGACCGATGTGGATCTGGTTCTGCTCTCGTGGTTTTGGGTTCATGCTTCTGTGGCGGCGTTACCCTCCAGCTGTCAGATAGAGCGAACTTGTCGACCGATACTGATCTTCGACCCAGTTCTTGAAGGTGAAGAAATCTTCGAGATGGTGTACTATTACCCTGTGATAAGAGCAATAGTTCGGGTGTGAGACTTCGCCTGCTTGCTCGGGGTGTTTAGACTCCGGAAGTGTAATCATTTGATGTTTTATACCGAGGTCAAGTATCTTCTTTGTCTTGTCCTGAGGAAAAGATTATGCTCGACTCATCTTCTTCATAAGGGACAAATCCGGACCGCTCGATTCCCGCTCGCATGACTTTTTGGTCCTGCTTTGTCGTTGCTGAGTGCCTTTTCCGCTTTTTGACTTGTTTCTGCCTCTGCGTCGGGCTTATTTTTGCAACAGGTTGACAGGGAGGGGCATTTTCATCTTTTGCAGCCTGTTGAAGAAGACGTTGCGTCCTGCCTTTCTCGTAGATGGCCATTTCGCGATTGTGGTCGTCTCAGACTTTTTGACCAGCTTCCTTTATAAGCTTGTCCATTTGTTCTTCGAACGACGGACTGGGCATTTTTACGTCGGGGACTTTTTCTGGTTCAGGATTAGCATTCTCCCATTGAGCATCTCCTTCTTCGTCAAAGTCATGTACGACATAGCAGTCGCGGAGTAGCTCCCGTTTCTTGGACCGAACATATCCAAGCCCGATCGCTTCCATTCTCCCGTTGGGCAACTTGCGCTGAGTTCCGGAAACGTTCCAGATCCTGTTGTAGAACTTAGCTTTTCGAGCGATCTGCTTGAAGGGTATCCCTTGGCGCTTCAATAGCCTTTTCAATCCTTTTGTGTAATATCTAGGCAGGCGGATGGGCTGGAGCCTGTCAAGTTGCCAGATTTCTTTTTCCACTTTAGTTTCCCCGGAGCGGTAGAATAGGATCACTTTTTCACCTTCTCGCTTGGGAGGGACATAGAACGTCTGCAGCTCTTCCACATTATAGGTATCAAGCGTGTCCAGTTCTTTATGATGTTTGGGCGGAACCATAGCAACTTGCAAACTTTGCTCTTCATCAGCGAATGTTCATATTGGAAGCCGAGCAGAGAATATAGCATGGATTTCATCTTCCGAGTCACTGCCAAAGATCAACATAGGAGCGGACGGTCCTGGCTTGTTGTACTGGGGTGGGCCTGAATAAATCATCTCTTCCTCTTCCTCAGTATCACTCCCGAAGACAGGGATGGTGGTGATAGCTTCGTTCTCCGGTTTGTGACATCTCTCTGTGTCTTCGAAATCCGGTAAGAAATATTTTGCATCTTCATATTCGCGGACTTCGTTCACGGAGAATGGGTTCAGCTCTCCTGTTACGGTATACTCGAGACCATCCTTAAAATATTTCATACACTGATGTTGTGTAGAAGGGATGATATTGTACTCGTGTAACCAAGGCCGGCCGAGCAAAGCGTTGTAGCATGTCTTGGCTTCAATGACATGAAATTTAATGTCTATGAGAAGCAGTCCGAAACATAGCGTCAATATCACCGACCCGAGAGTCCGCGATGACTGGGAGTCAAAACCAGAGATGGTGATCTTATCACGAGCGAGATGCTGGACGCTCATGCAGATTTCCTTCAACACTCGCACGTTGAGAAGATTAACGGAAGACCCATTGTCGACCATTGCCTATCTTTATATCGTGGCAGTATCCCGAGACATAGAGGGGACGGTTGTGTTCGCACGTCCCAAGGAGGAGGTCTTCGTCGCCGAAGGTAATATCGACTGTGTGTACTTCCTCCAGCTCGTCCTTCATCTTTTCTTCAGCGAGAAAAGCTTGGAATTGCTCTGGCTCCTGTAGCGCTTTGATCAATGAATCTCTTGCTTCTTTTGATAGTAAGAGGGCATCGAGAATACTGAGTTGCGAAGGTAACTTCCTCAAGTGCGCCAGAACGTTGTAGTCCACCTTATTTTTCTTTGGCGGGTCTTTAGCGGTTAGCTCTTCCATGACTTGGTCATCTAGGGCGATATCCTCAGAAACCTTTTCTTTTCCCTTATCTTTTTTATTTGAGGGTCTGAGATTCTTTTCGGGTAGCGTACGATTACGCAGCCGGATATTTTCTCAGGCCTTCGGCTCCCCCTCTTTTCCCGAGGTGGACTCTTTAAAGAGAGGGCTAAGAGCCATTTCCTCGTCAGAGTCGCTCCCGAATGTGAGAATTTGTGCTTCCCCGGCGTTAACCATGCGACAATTGCTGGTAGTTCTTCTAAGCTCCTCGGTCGTACTTTTCTGCTCCCGACGAGTTTTGCGCTTCTCCCGCTTAAAATGTTGCCGGTGAACAACATACCCCTGCCACCATCTATTGAAAGCTTTGCACTCTTCGGTGGGATGCGAAATCTTTCGATGATATAAGCAGTAGGAAGGGTGCATTTCTGCCTTGCCGGCAGTGTTTCCTTCAGAGGGTGGTAGCTTCATCCCCATTGATATGGCTTTAGCCAACCTTTTCCTCGTCTTGAATTTGTTTTTATCCGCAACGGATGTCTTTTGATTTAACGGGAGTGTCTCAACTCTTTCGTCTAGTCGCCGGCGCTTGGCCCTTTCAAATATGACCGTCTCGCGTTCCCAATCAGCTTTACTTTTCAAAAGAGCTTCATTGAGGAATGCATCAATTGTTTCATCTGATGGCCCCAGAAGTTCCGGTTTAGGATCTGCCCCCAGCTTCTCAGTGCAAGGAGTTTTCTCATCTTCTGTAAACGAGTGGGAGATCATATAACAACTTGCTACGTAACCCTCAGATTCATCCGACGAGCTTTCTCCATCATCTTTCTCCTGAAAGACGTGGCTGAGGAACTCTTGGAGCGTGATGGGAGTCCGTGCCTTCTGATTATACTCCTCCAGCGCGTCAATCTGTTTCTGTAAGTCTGTGCGCTTATCGCTAAGCTTCATGGGCTTTTTGGATCTCATCTTCTTCTTCTTTGAAGACTTTGACGGCTGTTTGTGAATGCTTGGGCCATCACCACCGATCCTTGGAGTTGGGCACGGTTTTAGCACCCCTTTGATGATCTGGGGTTCTAGCGGCTTCTTCCACCTGATCGCCGGGCATGTCTGGAGATCATTCAGCATCCTTTTGGTTTTAGCTGAAAGCATGACCTCCTACGGAGCTTCTTCAACAAGGGAGCACGTTGCCCCCAGTATATTCACCTTTTCAGGGGTATGAGGTTGCGGCGGGTTCACCCTCCATTTTTCGGATAATGCGAACTTGCCTTGTTGGTATTGGTCTTCGATCCAGTTTTTGAAAACGTAGCAATCTTCGATCGGATGACCTAATACTCGGTGGTAGGGGCAGTAATTGGGATCATTGACGTCGTTTGGCTGCAAAGGACGTTTTGAATCTGGAAGATTGATGAGTCTGTTGCGCACTGCCAGCTCGAACAATCTCCTCGTTTTATCTTGAGGAAACGAGTAAGGACGTCCTAGCCTCTCCTCGAGGGATAGGCGTGGACGTATATTGTTTTGACGGAAAGCCGGCTTCAAGTTGCTTGGCTGTTGTTGAGCATTGGCGACAACGATCGCTTTTCCTTTCCCCTTCTCATTTCGAGAGTCCGTCTTTGGAGGAGACGGTTTATGGCCCATCTGGTCCATTTGGGCTAATTTGTCGATCAAGGACAGGAACGTGGTTGGTTTAAAGAACATCATGAACTGTGAAATAGTTGCATGAGGATCTAGGGTACCCACGAACATGCCCACTGCTGGCGCTTCTTCGATGCGTTGTTCGCATTTTGACGACAAGTTCCGCCATCGGATTGCATATTGAACCCAAGTTTCGCCCGGCTTTACTCTTGCATTGATCAAAGCTGTTATTGGAGTACGCTCGCAGGCGCTTGCGAAACGCTGGGTAAACAACAACTCCATTTCAGCGAAAGTTTTGATGGAGTCGTTCGGAAGCTCGGAGTACCGTTCAAACGCCGTCTCCGATAAGCTGCCGACGAATTGGCGAAGCAGGAGCTTATCATCGTCGCCGGTGTTGCCACAAAGAGCCTTAAACTGGGCAATATGTTGATGGGGATTGCATGTCCCTTGTAGACATGGAATTTTGGGATCGTGTAGCCCGGCGGGTATTTGATCTGATCATACCAGCTCGGATATGGTCGTCCCGTTTTGACAACTTGACCAGCCGCTTCATTTGCCTGGTCGACTCGTATTTGCTGAGCAATGTAGTCATCCAGGACAGCTTTGGAAATTGCCTCTTCCTTGGTTGTTGAAAGAGCCGGCGGTGGATTTGACGTTTCTCCTCTGTCATCTTCAAGGATAATCGGAGGATCTTCGGCTGGGGGATCCTGCTGGATCATCATACCCACCATGTCCTGGAACAGAAGGGCCATTCATTTTATATTGGCTGCTTGTTCCGCAGCCTCTTTGTCCTTCTTTTCTAGTATTCTCCGAAGGAATTCGGCATTGGTTTCTTGCTCTTGGCGTTGATCCGAGGATTCTTCTGGGCTTTCTTTTGGCCCGGTGAGTGCGGCCATCGCAGTCATCATTATTTCTTGGAGCTTCTGCTGCTGCTCTTGAGCTTTAGTCACGGATCGTGCAAGCGGTCTATGACCTGTGGATATATGGCTATCCTCTTTTCCGGACGCCATGTAGACGGTATGTACCACCATGCCCCCAGACTTAGGGCGTTTGGGTTCAGTGCCTTTGACTTTTGTCGCCGGCACAGGGATCTTCTCCGGCCTTCTTTTATCAGGAGCGGTTGAAGTTAAGGGAGCCGTCGAGGTGGGCACCCAGTCAGCTTTTCGTGGCTTAACAGGATGGCTGAATTCCTGTTGGACCTTCAGCTTCTTGTGCTGGCGGGAGAAATTTGGATCGATCACCGAGTCTCGGGCCTGCCGCCAGACTTTATAGATTTTGGAGGATAGCCGTTGAGGGGATTAGGTTTGTTCTGGCTTTGCTTCCACAGCCTTTTCCAGTGGAGGGGGAGACCTCTTCAGTACAGCGGTAGGAGAATTCCTACACACTTTATTTAGCAGTTCAAAACTGTTCCCAGTTGGAACAGCAGCATTAACTTCCGTCGTCGGAGCTGGTGAAGTTAACCCAGAAAGGGAACTACCTCTGGACTTCCTCACTCGGCGCCAGTGGCGACGTCGAGCATGTCGAGTTATGGGAATTGGCTCGGTGATGGGGACGACCTTGTCTTGCCCCCTGCTCAAGTGAGGGGCTGTAGCCAGTGTCAGCCTATTAAAGACTGATGTCTTTTGAGCAGCAGGAGCGGGAGTAGGAGTTGGGACGGTCAGTCTTGCGAACACTGACCTCTTAGCGGGAGAAGCCGCCTTGACGACTTCAGGAGCAGGTTTGGCTACTCTCTTTTGAATAAGCTTCTTTGGGACCGCAAGCTTCATCGTGGGCCCGTAAGAGTTTTAGCTCAGTCTGGAGAAGACCGAGGCATTGGTGTTGGGCGACCCGTTGAGAGGGGCCACAGCAGCTGTAAGTCGATCGAAGACCGACTTCTTAGGACCTTCCGGTACGGGCACTGGGCAGTGAGGCTCATTGGCGGGAGCATGGTCCCGAAAAATAGTCCAGTAGTAGCCTGGGTGATTTGTTCCACCGGCATCGTGAACAGTGATGCCGCCTGGGGTCCATAGGCTACACCTCCAGGTGAGGTGGAGCGTCGGTTGCAGTTGCAGTTGGAGAAGTTCGAGCAGTTGAACGCTGATTGTAATAAATTCTTGATGTGTAATATGAAAATTTGTAAAGAAATCACAACCAAAAATTATTTGACCGCAATCAACTACGGTGTCGGATGTAGATTGTAAGTGAGTACGGATCGTCCACAGGGACAGTGTAATCGTTCGTCTTTTGAATTAGATGAGTCGAAACTTTAAAGAAAACAAAACAAAACAATTCATGATTTAAAGATTGAAGTTCAAGAATTAGAAAAATCTAGATCTAATAACAAGAAAAGGATAGAATCAAGAATTGATAGTTTGTTGATTTTTCCAAACCAAATATCAAGAATCGAAATGAGGCTCGTAGGAATCGATCGGATCTATAGATGTGATGTAATCACATAATTACGTATTCTTATCCTTCGATGAATTGATACTAGATCGATGATGATCGGCGAGAATTAGGGATTTCTTGTGAAACTAGGGTTTCATCTTATCCCTTGTTCTTTCATCGATATCATTCATATTCTAGCCTCTAGTAGTTTCAAGAAACGATCGTAGATCCCTAATTTCGAGCGATAACAATCAAGAAAGTATCGCAACGAAACTAGGTTGTCGATTCTTGAACTTGCTGGGGTTTACAAAACTCGTAGGACTTAAAAATAGTATTAAGATTTGTTACATCATCTTTCTATTGATCGTCTCGACTCCTTAACGAGCGGAGTTTTACTCAAACATCACAACAAGAACTACAATTACAAATTGAGATCTAATCATGATGCAAGAATTAAAAGAAAGCAAGATTAAAGAATTTCACCTTTAATTTATATCAACAATTTCATTACATTCGCTCAAGAACTACAAGAGGAAGAACTCGATCGTCGATTTGGCTTCGCTCGTCTCCTTGAGTCACGGATCGGCTTGGATCACTTGCCCGATTGAAGATCGGCTCTGCTCATAAAAGGTTGAAGGCTTCTCACTTGATTTGGTACTCGGGATCTTGAATTTGGGTTGGAATTAGGGTTAGGGTTTCGCACAAGTTTTGTCACTAGACTTGTGGAAGAAGATAAAGAATTGAAGAAGACTAAAGATTATGGAAGAACTAATGAACTAACTAAAGATTGAACCACTAAAGATTGATTAACCTTTAACCCTAGGTCTAGGCTTCTATTTATAGACATCCAACCCTAGTTCTAGGATTTCAAATTCTAAGTTTCCCTCCAAAAGTTTGTTGAGGAAATTTGAATTTCCCTCCAAAAGGTTGTTGAGGAGAAGCTTCTAGATGTGATTAGTTAGGAGGGAGCTTCTAGAAGAGGTTAGTTAGGAGCTTAATTAGGATTAGCTTTGCTTAATGATCTTTGTTGATCTGGTAGAAGACTCTGGAGAATTCTGGAATTTGACGTGTCAAAATGAGGTGTAGGCCTTGAGATAGGAGTTTGCACTGAAAATTGAGCGATGATGTGGCAATACCGCCGCGGAACCGCAGTGCAAGCCGGCTCCCGCCGCGGTTCCGCTGCTCTTTTGAAGCTTCAGGGCTTGGTTCTTCTAGTGCTTGTTGGTCTTGAGTTGTGGGCCTTTCTTTGATATGTTTAATTGTATTTCTCCCTTTGGATTGCTACCAGATCTCAAAACTTGGAGTTGGTGTAATGTTTGATCAGCAAAATGACAATTTGGCTTTTCTTCCGGATTTTCCTGCACAATTTCTCAAGACAAGTGTTGCGCAATATAGAGATGATGCAATGCCATGAAATGCAGTCAATTTCCCTTAAAGTGCCGGTTTAAAAGTCTAACACATGAAATCTGATATTTTACGACTGTTTTGTTAATATGTGAAATATGAATACCGAACACTTCTAAATGAGTGC
Organism: Agapanthus africanus; assembly: GCA_030015575.1. NCBI lineage: Eukaryota > Viridiplantae > Streptophyta > Magnoliopsida > Asparagales > Amaryllidaceae > Agapanthus > Agapanthus africanus. Next base: position 57,658,597 of record CM057342.1, on the reverse strand, counting down.
AAATGATAGGGAAATTGCCGTGTTAAAAATACATTATTTTCGACTGATCAAATACCCCCAAACTTAATTTCGATCGTCTCGAGCGAATGTTTTATTAAAAAGAGAAGGAGAAAATAAAGAAAGAGAAAAACTAACTAGCACACTTTCTTAGGCAACACGATTGCACTGAGCACGTGTAACAAGCCTTTAAACCTCTAGGTGTCCCTAGTAGGAGGAGTGTTGTCTCCTGAGGGTTTTCAGCGGATTGCACCCACAAAATCCAATAATAAAAGGAAGATCGTGAATATTACATTTAAAGAAAAGAATTGTAAAAGAAAAGCTTTGAAAATTAGGGTTTCCAACTAAGCTGGCTTTTCGGTTGTCATGAGCCCTATCTTAATAGTCATGAAAAGATGTTAGAAATCACGTCCTCCCTCAATAAAACATCATCTTATTCTTCATTCCTATCTTTCTTCCAAACATCGATCATATAACCCTGCGTGTGTGTAAAGACATCCCTACACCCGGAGAATTCAATTCAAGCTATCATACTCTTGCCCATCAGCCTCAGTACTTTTTAATTAATGAATATTTAGATGAGATTACTCACACACTTTCATGCGACCGTTAATACTTCTTGAGGTACTAACCGACCGATTACTCATGTGCTTGCTTATTTGGTGTATTTTCCTCGTCTTGCACCACCTCAGGCATAGCAGTGACTCCCAGACCAGTTGGCCTGAGGGCACTAGGTGAAAAGGCACCCTTGCTATACATTTTTTATTGCCCTTGGTGATAACAAAACCAGTGTCCATTTTTCTCACCACTTTATATTTTCTTCATTTTTTTAATATTTCCTTCATACTTTGGCTTTAAGACAAGAGCATTTCAAGGTATCCTCTACTATCCCAGGTTTCAAGACGTGTGAAGTGCGAATAGCAGGGTATCAACGTTCAAAATGTTTGGCTTTCCAGAATAGAAACTATTTTTCAGACTTATTTTTATCCTCAGATTAGTGACGTCTTTCATCTTACTAACCCTTGGGACAACGGCTCATAACTACTTATTACTAGTTCGTATAAGAAAACTTCTAATTTTCTTGGTTTTCTAAAATTTTTCTAATCTTATGGATGTAATTTTTCACTATCTAATCTTTTATTATCTTATTTATGTACAAAAAATATTTTTTTTTTGTTTTGAAAATTTTTAAATTTTTACAGTTTTTTTCAAAAATGTTTTGTGCTTATGCAAATGATATGCAAATGATGCAAAAATAAGCACAAACCTCCCCCAAACTTGTTTTCAACAGTGTCCTCACTGTTGTCATCCGCTAAATCTCGAAAAACCTGTAAGCTTGGGAGGAATTTATTAGTGGGGGCAAAATATTTAAGTGAAGACCCTCCCCCAAACTTATTCTTGGCTTAAAATTTTTGTAAAAATTTTCTTTCCAAGAGCCAGAAAAATTGTTCCCCCCCAAACTTGAGTTATGCAATGTTAAGCTTTGAAAATCACATGAGGGGGTCGAGAATCATTGGTCGATGCCAAGCTTTGCAAAGACAGAATGTCAATACCAACCATTCAAAAATTTTGTCAATGCAGTGCTCTGGTTGGTGGAAGAAGAAGTGGGGAAAGGTTAAGTGGTGGAAGAGAGTGTGTGTGCGTCTCATTTTGGAGAGACGATGCAGTGAATGTGATGGATTACTCACATTCTTTTTACAGTTCAGAGGAAGGGGTGGAGGTTCAATTTCAGCGATTGGGTCATGATTCATCTCAACACCCGTGTCATTCAAAAATGCGAGTTTATCAGCGAAGATTTCCTCAAAAGTCTCATCAATACCCCGAAGAATAATGTCATCACAAAGTGCGGGGTGATCTTCAGACTCTAAAAGCGGTTCATAATCAGTGTTAGTTGTTGACCCGGACATCTCAGTGGAAGAGTCCGTATGTGTATGATATATAGTTGGGTCAAACAACAACATATGAAAAGAGTCAAGATCAGTATCAGGAGGATCATCAAATTCGCTGCTGTCGACATCCATTAAGTCGACAGAATAGACATGAGCAGTAGGTTCGGAGGGTACACTTCCCAACTTATAAATGTTCAGCTCAATTGACCTATTCCCGAAAGATAGGGTCATAGAACCATTACGACAGTTGATGATAGCGTTGGAAGTGGCCAAAAAGGGGCGACCTAAAATCACCGGAATTTGATTCCGTGGGTTCGCTACAGGCTGTGTATCAAGTACAATAAAATCCACAGGGAATAAAAATTCCCCGATCTTTATTAACACATCCTCCAGTTCACCCCTAGGTTTGGTGATTGATCGGTCATCCATCTGGAGAGTGCAATGGGTTGGCTTCAACTCTCCGATACCTAGTTGCTCATAGACTAAGTATGGAAGCAAGTTAACACTAGCGCCAAGGTCTAGTAGAGCACGGTTGATGTGTTTTTCCCCAATAGAAATGGAAATAGTAGGATATCCGGGATCCTTACGTTTCCTCGGTAATTGTTGGGGGAAAGCCGTGTCTACAGTCTTTGCCATGAAAATTTTCTTGGGCACTTGAGTCTTCCTCTTCTTAGTGCACAAGTTCTTAAGAGTTTTCGCATAGGACGGAACTTGTTGGATGGCATCTAGGAGAGGGATGTTGATGTTAACTTGCTTGAACATGTCCATAATCTTCTCCATATGTGGACTCGATGTGTTAGCCCTTAACCGATTAGGATAAGGTGCTTTAGCAATAAGCGCTGGGTCCATCATAGGAGAAGGAAGTGTGTGTGGAACCGATCCCAGAATAGAAGTGGGGATCGTCCGTGGAGGGGTAGAAGAGGTGGGCTGAAGTGGCGAGCCTTTTGGGAAACGAAGAATAGGCTCGGAAGAAGGTGGTGGGGTAGAAGAACAAGGATCAGAACTAGAAGTGTGAGTGGAAGGAAAGGACTCAGCCGGGGTGTTATTGATTGATTTATCAGTATCATCAAACTCTTCCCCAACGTGATTGTCAAGCACTCTTCTAGATCTCAACGTGATTTCATCCACATGATGTGAATAGCTAGGATTAGGTAAAGGTTGAGCTGGAAGTTTCCCTTTCTCTCTTGCACGCATTTCGGCTTTTAGTTGTGCAATTTATTCTTCCATCGATTTGATATTCTCATTTTGAGAGACAATGATCTTTATCACATTCTCGACGGAAGATTGCAAACTTGCCGTCTCTTGGATAGATTGTTTCATGAAAGTATCCAAGGTTTGTGCTAGTGCAGAGGTATTATCTGTACCGGTCAATTGCAAAGAGTTTTCATGTGATGCAAAAGTGTTAGCCGGATTTTGGAAGTTTTGTGCTTGGAAGGGGTGCTGACTCAATTGAAGTGGTGGCTGCTGTTGTGGTGGAGGGACCCTTTGGAAATGATTCGTGTTTGGAACCGTGTTTTGAGATTGGGATTGGTTCCAAGCAAAGTTCAGGTGATTCCTCCAACCCTGATCATATGTGGAAGAAAAAGTGTCGTTTCTAGGTCCTTGTTGGTAGGCAGAATTGATATGATCTTGAAACGGAGAATTTATTGGACATTCTTCCGTGAGATGTGAAGGATCAGAACAACAACCACATACAGTTTTGGAGAGTGACATTTGATTCAGGGCGGCTAAAAATGTGTTTTCCATAGTCTCAAGTTTCTTTTGCATAGCCGAAATGTCAGCTCTAACTCCTATGGAAATATCATTGCCATCCCTAGACGATTGACTCACACCCTCCCACTGTAAAGATTTTTCAGCGAAATCTTCTAGGAATTTCCAGGCTTCCCCATCATCTTTAGTCATGAAGTTGCCTTGACACATGGATTCAAGGGTGTCACGCCCCGCTTCCCAAAATACGGAATACGAGGGGTAGACAAGGCCAGCCATGCTCCTACGGTCAAGGAAAGTCCTGCCGTAGTCACACTTCGGCTTCTAGTTTATCATGGTAAACAGTAAACGATGCGCAGGTAATGAGAAATGCAGTAACTGAAGTAAACAATGTAAAGACTGACCTGAGGTGGAACAAATGAATGTAACTCGGGAGGGCAAGTCAAGAAGTCTGTGATGCACTGATCCAGGCTAAATCGTCTTCTCACACTGAGCATGCATACTCAGGTCGTCAGAGCGACACAATAGCAATATAATGTATATAATCAAGTAACAGTTCTAACAGCGGTGAAGGATATGAATAACAGTAAATAAATAACAGCATGAATATAAATGAGCAGAAATAAATGCAGCGGAGCAGTAAAGCAGTATAACGATATGTCATGTATGTCAACACAGTGTATAAGGAATGTAAACGACAGTAACCCTATCAGTCTCTAGGTCTCACTGCACAGGTCAATAAGCCTATCGTCAGTCCAAGTGTGAGAGTCAACCACTCGCGAGTGTCCTCCACCCAAGGGTAGAACCCAAGGGCAAGGGACCACGGGCCCAACATGTAACGAATGTATCACGGTGATATAGCACATACCCTGTAAATCTCCATATAACTCCCTAAATATATAAGCCGGCATGGGACTCCCGAGATTCTGTTGAATTCACACTTGAACTACCCCACACCCCGTGGTCTACATCAAACGCTAACCATAACCCTAAATACTAATCGATCCGTGACAAGTCTGCGCGAGAACTGGAGGCAGGACCTCCATCAAGCACGTCCCGACTAATACCTAAGATAAATGGCAGTGTCGGATGCCTTATCTGTGACATCCGTGCAAGCGCTTCCATAAGTGTCCCATACCACTTATAGTCACACGTACACGCATCCCACAGACGTCGACAATGCAATAGAATAAAAGGGACACTGATTGTGCACAAGTACGTATCACTTTCACTTAATCACGAATACACGAACACTGACGTACTTGCCACAATCAACACTAAAATCTAACACTGGGTAAATGCACGATGTCACTAGGTTATCAATACAATGACATGGATATGATATGATGCGTGAACAAGTATATAAACATGGTGAGGATGTTATAAAATCGCATTCTTTCACTTGCACGATTTATCATGAAACATATGTATATAATTTGGCGAAATGAAAAACAGGTAGTAATTAATATGTTCAGTTATCCATCCATAGAATTTTGTTTCAAGCCAATCGGGTTCCAGAATCAAAAGTTATAACCATTTCATTTTAAGCGCTCGCGGCTGGAAATCTGGTTTCAGGATCAGGAATCCATTTCGCAACGCATTTTAACCCCAGTTGGGATCATAATTTAGTGACGCTACAGTTGAATGAATTCTAGGGTTTTCAGTAAGGTTTTCAACTCAACAAACGGATCTGCAATCGCATCTGTACGTTAGGAGTTATAACCAGTTTAATATTAACATGTCAATTCTGAATCTGCTGGGACTGTTATGTGTCCCGATGTTCTAAATTACAGTTTAAATATCAAACGGTAACGAAACAGGATGAAATCAATTGTGTTGTCTAAATAACAGAGTTACCTACAATAAGCAGTGGAGTTCCGCAACCTAATGGTTAAGCAAATCTTATGGTATCCATTACGGAACAGCAAACACGACTGAAGTCGCTCTGGACTGCAGTCCAGAGTCGCACTCCGGTACGAATATCATCACAGTTTAAATACAGAAATGTCTGGAAACTAGTATAGGGTTAAAGTTCATCGAGTTGGCTTCGATTAGAGCCCTCGAACGTACTATTATATTATTTATATGATTTATGGTGAATTTAACGGTTTTCAAGTACAACAGGATTACAGTTTTACAGTTAAATTTGAGGGCAGTTGTTTTAGTCATTATCGATTACATCATCCAACAAAATTCTCACACTATGTTCACTGCCCTACGGGCCAACCTACACCATTGAGTTCCGTCAAATTTGATATTATCTTCCTAAGGGAACAAGCATCGAACAGTTGTGTTGCAATATTTAACATAAAGCGAACATGAGATATATATATGATATTGACTTGTAACATATAGATAATAGCATGAAAGCAAGTAGAAACTTGCCTGGAGGTGTCTAGGCGATGCACGGCAGTGGTAAAGTCACGAACGCGCGACGGGCATGCACCACGACGGCTACGGCTCCGAGTGACAAAAGCCTCGATCCTGGCTCGAGCCTGGGTTTGATGTGATGCGAATGCACAATGAGGCTCGTGGGTGCGGCTGGCCGTTGTCGAAAGAGAAGTGACGACGGCAAGGGAAATAACAATGGTGTTTGAAGTGAGACGTAGGAAAGAGGAGAGAGAGAGAGGTTTTAGAGAGAGAGGGAGAGAGTGAGAGAGAGAGAGAGAGAAGGGCAGAGGGAAGAGAGACAGAGAGTGAGAGGTATGAGAGATTAGAGAGAGGGTGTGAGAAAACAGAGAGAGAGAGATAGCAGGAGAGAGAAATAGAGTGTAGAGTAAAGGTGAGAGAGGAACAGGATTGAGAGAGAGAAGGAGTCCAGTGAGAAGAGAGAGAGTTCAGGTGGTCGATGATGCACGGAGGAGCTGAAGGTCGCCGGTGCAGCTCAGGCGGTGGCACGTCGGGGTTCCGGTGGTTGGAGCTAGGTGAAGGTATTCGGCAGAGGTTGTCGAATGGGTCTCGGGTTGATGGAGTCCTCGCCGTTGATGGTGTCACGGGGAAGAAGACGATGAGTGTCGCGCAGGGGCCTGGCCACGACGGAGGCACTGGTGAGTGGCTTGCAGGGGTGTGCTCGGGTCGGCAGTGAGCGGGTGCGCAGTGCTCGAGCTTGGTGGTGCTGGTACTCGTGACGAAGGTTGTGGATGAGTGATCAAGAGGGGGAGAGGGATGGTTGCGACGGTGATGATGATGATGATGATGGTGGTTGTCGTCGTCGGGGCGACGAACAGAGTTGGGGGGAAAAAACAATGGCGCTCGTGAGTTTGGGTGAGTGGAGAGGAGTGGGGAAGATTTTGCAAACGGTAGAGACGAGGGAGGTGAGGATGTGAGGAAGAGAACGAGGGTTGACTTCGTGGGCGTAACGTCGCAAAACGGGCGTGGGCGTAGGCTGCGGCGGAGGAGACGTTCGCGAGCGGGAAAGGGGGAGAGCCGTTGGAGGAAGGAAGTGAATAGGGAAGCGGGTCGGGTCGGTTGAGAAGCGGGTCACGGGTGCGGGGAGTGGGCCGAGCGAGCTGGGCCAGAGAAAAATAAAGAATTGTGAAGGAGAGGGAAGGAGGGCCAGGCCGAGAGAGAAAAAAGGGAAGCGGGCTGGAGTGTTTGGGCTGCGCAATTTATAGAGAATAAAGAAAAATGGGGCTGGGCCAAGCCGGGACTGAAGGAATTATTGAGAAGAGAATTAGAGAAAGGGAACGGGCCAGGATTGTTGGTTTAATGGGGTTTAAAGGGAAATTTAAATGGAAAATAAAAGGGAGTGGGCTGGCCTGAGGGCTGAGGGGGTGAGGAAAAATTAAAGGTATTAATTAATTGGGCTGTGGGAATAAATAAGGTTAGGGCTTGATACTAGAAAATAAAGAAATGGCCCATGAAATTTGAATGAATTAATTAGATAAATAGGTGGGCTTAGGGTAAAGAAAATATAGAGTATAAAATAATATGGTTTGAGTTCATCACAAGAAAGGATTATGAATATTGGAAGGGGCCGGCTGCTAGGCTCGCAAAAGAATTTCCATGTCCAAAAGATTTGGGCTCGGCCAGAATTAAGATTTTAATATGAAACATGGATAGGCTGGGAAAATAAAATAGGGGGTGGAGAACTAAAATAGATTGAAAAATTCAGAACAATGAATAGTTATAAATAAAATTTTATAGGTGAAAAAGAAAATACGGGTATAAACGTACAAAAAGAACTGGGTATTACATCATACCACCCTTACAAAAATTTCGTCCTCGAAATTTAAAATGATAATAAGTTATAGAACGTAAGCAAAAGCCATCATAGTTGCAAACTAATATATAAGGAGTTACTAAAAATCCGCGGACGAAGAAACTTGAAAAAATATAGATGTAAATAAGGACAACATACGGAAGGGTAGATCTAATAGATATAAGGCAGGAACAACTATAAGGGTAAATACATGTATATGAGAATTTAGGTAACAATAGCGAATAATAATACTCAAGGCTTGTTCGATAGAATCGAACCCAAATATGTGTACATATAAGCATATCAAAAGTAGCAAGGTAGAAATAATAAGTATAAGACACAATCATTTATAATAGTAAACATAGGCACAACACCCGGAGATATAGTAACGACAAAGAGGTAGTGAAAGCTTAGCCGGTAGGTTAAAATATTTTAAGGTAATTTATCGATCGAATAGTTTTAAATCAGCTTAGAAAACTCACATAACGAAAACGTGGAACATAGAACAATATATGCGCAGTGTTGGTTTGCGCTACCGAAAACGAGATTAATAATAGCGTACTTAAAATATATGAAATAGAGTAATCAATAACACACTCTCTTTGATAAATTCAAAGTACTGAAAACTGAATTTTTGTATAATAGTGTCCCTAAATATCATTAGGGTAATAGGGAGAACACAGATAGGTATAGGGCTAGATAGGAAATGATTATAAGGAAGTGTGGCTCAATTAGAAGGTCGGAGTGTGGCGGCTTTAGGCTGAAAGTTAAAGAGATTAGGATAGGGTCAGCACAGGATGTAAGGATGAGCAACAAAAGAATACAAAAGGTAAAGTGTGGGGGTAACAACAGTTGGTACAGCGCACAAATCAAAATTTGAAGAGCTAATGAATTCGGAAGTTTCACAAGAATTGCCTTCCTCCCAGAAGGGTCTCAAACGGGACACAGACGAGGGGTGAAGGGTGCGGTATTTTCTAATCGAACGGGGTGAAAACTACATAATGAGTAGGGGTGGACAGTCAGGGAACTCGGCCGGAAAATAAATGGATAAGGGCAATAAACAAGTATCAATCGAACCAATAATCAAAAGGTTTACAAACTCAGAAGATTTATTTCATTCAAGAAGATTTGAAACAAGATATCCCCAAAGGCGAAAAGTGGCCCTAAACTATACACATTTTATTTGGCCAGAAAGACAACATCAAAGAAATTCCATCAGTCGCGGTTGTGGAGATTCAGCAGGTTGCGGTAGGCCCGTGCGCTCAGGTAGGGCCGTCCATTTCCATAGCGCCTCGCAGGTATCGCTAAAGGAAGTTCTTCCATGGCAGGGTCTTGATCTTCTGGTCCTTCATCCTCGGGTAGAACTTCTTCATCGAGGTTCGATCCCATGTGATTTTCTTCTTCTGGGTTTTCTTCCGCTGGATTTTCTCCTATCGGTTCTTCCTCGGGGTCTTCCTCTACCGGGTCTTCCTCTATAGGGTTCTCTTCAGGATCTCCTTCTTCTTCGTCAGAATCAGCTATCATGTCAAACTCTGGGGCGTCCGCTTCTTCGTCCTCTGAATCATTGTTTTCGAAGTTGACCTGGGGACCGTTGATCTCATCGTCGGAATCCATCAGTGTGCGGTCTAAGGAAACGCATGACTGTATATCCTCATCTAGGTGCGGCGCTGCTCCAGGGTGGGCCATGTCTGAAAGAAAATTCATGATTAGACAGTGGAACACATCAAGGAAAGTTCATAGTGCGAAGTATAAGAAAATATGCGGTTGCAGGAACTGAAAGGTCGGAATGAAAATACTGTGATAATGAATAGAATTTGACATAGAGAAAGTATGCGAATGATACAAATATTATGATTCAAATTTTATTTCATTCAACTAAAAGTTCGACAGATACACAGGTTCAAACGGAAAGAAACATTCATAAAACGACAATATTATTACTGAAAGTAGATAACATGAAAAAAATCATTCTTCGTCTGTTATAACAGTGCATTCTCGCCGCGTGAGTTGAATCCTGTGTTTGATCCGCCTTATCGTCGAAGTCCGAACTACGCGGCAATCCTCACTTGGCAGAAGTGGGGAGGGTGGACAAGTTTCTTCCTTGCAGTTCTTTCCTTTCTGGACAGCCGTTGATGAGATGGTTGTTGGAACCGCATATCAGACATTTCCCTTGGGCACGGCGGCAATCCTTCTGAAGGTGTCCAGGCCTCTTACAATATCCACAGCAAGGGTTCTTCTGATGCTTCTGTTGACGCTTCATCTTCTTCTCCTTTCCGCGTCCAATAGAGATCCCTTTATGATAGGAGACTCCCGCTGGGGTCTGACTCACCTGTCTTCTCAGCCCTTCAGCTAATAGGTCGTTTGTTCGCTCCTGTGCTTCCTTTAAACCTTGTAGTACACTAAGGATCTCAACAGTTTGATTCTGGGGAGCGGATAAAGATGAAGATTCGTTGGAAGACATGATCCTGAAACAACAATTTCGAGAATGATATGTGTCACACGCTAAATGAATCAAAATATGATATGGATAGGAAAAGGATTCAAGAATATCAAAGATGATGAATATCATTACAAGTGGAGAATCAACAGTATCACTTTAAGTCACTTGAGTAGAGTACGGTAGTGCAATTGCCACCACGTACCCTTGTCAAGTCACCCGAACCATAGTGAATGGATAGCTGAACACACGATGTGAATATGGATCAAAAGTGACAAGTTTACAACCTAGACCGAGTGATGTCACAGATTGCCAAACTATACACGGAAAACTGCAATCCCAAACGATGCAAAACCTGGCTCTGATACCAACTAAACCATGTCACGCCCCGCTTCCCAAAATACGGAATACGAGGGGTAGACAAGGCCAGCCATGCTCCTACGGTCAAGGAAAGTCCTGCCGTAGTCACACTTCGGCTTCTAGTTTATCATGGTAAACAGTAAACGATGCGCAGGTAATGAGAAATGCAGTAACTGAAGTAAACAATGTAAAGACTGACCTGAGGTGGAACAAATGAATGTAACTCGGGAGGGCAAGTCAAGAAGTCTGTGATGCACTGATCCAGGCTAAATCGTCTTCTCACACTGAGCATGCATACTCAGGTCGTCAGAGCGACACAATAGCAATATAATGTATATAATCAAGTAACAGTTCTAACAGCGGTGAAGGATATGAATAACAGTAAATAAATAACAGCATGAATATAAATGAGCAGAAATAAATGCAGCGGAGCAGTAAAGCAGTATAACGATATGTCATGTATGTCAACACAGTGTATAAGGAATGTAAACGACAGTAACCCTATCAGTCTCTAGGTCTCACTGCACAGGTCAATAAGCCTATCGTCAGTCCAAGTGTGAGAGTCAACCACTCGCGAGTGTCCTCCACCCAAGGGTAGAACCCAAGGGCAAGGGACCACGGGCCCAACATGTAACGAATGTATCACGGTGATATAGCACATACCCTGTAAATCTCCATATAACTCCCTAAATATATAAGCCGGCATGGGACTCCCGAGATTCTGTTGAATTCACACTTGAACTACCCCACACCCCGTGGTCTACATCAAACGCTAACCATAACCCTAAATACTAATCGATCCGTGACAAGTCTGCGCGAGAACTGGAGGCAGGACCTCCATCAAGCACGTCCCGACTAATACCTAAGATAAATGGCAGTGTCGGATGCCTTATCTGTGACATCCGTGCAAGCGCTTCCATAAGTGTCCCATACCACTTATAGTCACACGTACACGCATCCCACAGACGTCGACAATGCAATAGAATAAAAGGGACACTGATTGTGCACAAGTACGTATCACTTTCACTTAATCACGAATACACGAACACTGACGTACTTGCCACAATCAACACTAAAATCTAACACTGGGTAAATGCACGATGTCACTAGGTTATCAATACAATGACATGGATATGATATGATGCGTGAACAAGTATATAAACATGGTGAGGATGTTATAAAATCGCATTCTTTCACTTGCACGATTTATCATGAAACATATGTATATAATTTGGCGAAATGAAAAACAGGTAGTAATTAATATGTTCAGTTATCCATCCATAGAATTTTGTTTCAAGCCAATCGGGTTCCAGAATCAAAAGTTATAACCATTTCATTTTAAGCGCTCGCGGCTGGAAATCTGGTTTCAGGATCAGGAATCCATTTCGCAACGCATTTTAACCCCAGTTGGGATCATAATTTAGTGATGCTACAGTTGAATGAATTCTAGGGTTTTCAGTAAGGTTTTCAACGCAACAAACGGATCTGCAATCGCATCTGTACGTTAGGAGTTATAACCAGTTTAATATTAACATGTCAATTCTGAATCTGCTGGGACTGTTATGTGTCCCGATGTTCTAAATTACAGTTTAAATATCAAACGGTAACGAAACAGGATGAAATCAATTGTGTTGTCTAACTAACAGAGTTACCTACAATAAGCAGCGGAGTTCCGCAACCTAATGGTTAAGAAAATCTTATGGTATCCATTACGGAACAGCAAACACGACTGAAGTCGCTCTGGACTGCAGTCCAGAGTCGCACTCCGGTACGAATATCATCACAGTTTAAATACAGAAATGTCTGGAAACTAGTATAGGGTTAAAGTTCATCGAGTTGGCTTCGATTAGAGCCCTCGAACGCACTATTATATTATTTATATGATTTATGGTGAATTTAACGGTTTTCAAGTACAACAGGATTACAGTTTTACAGTTAAATTTGAGGGCAGTTGTTTTAGTCATTATCGATTACATCATCCAACAAAATTCTCACACTATGTTCACTGCCCTACGGGCCAACCTACACCATTGAGTTCCGTCAAATTTGATATTATCTTCCTAAGGGAACAAGCATCGAACAGTTGTGTTGCAATATTTAACATAAAGCGAACATGAGATATATATATGATATTGACTTGTAACATATAGATAATAGCATGAAAGCAAGTAGAAACTTGCCTGGAGGTGTCTAGGCGATGCACGGCAGTGGTAAAGTCACGAACGCGCGACGGGCATGCACCACGACGGCTACGGCTCCGAGTGACAAAAGCCTCGATCCTGGCTCGAGCCTGGGTTTGATGTGATGCGAATGCACAATGAGGCTCGTGGGTGCGGCTGGCCGTTGTCGAAAGAGAAGTGACGACGGCAAGGGAAATAACAATGGTGTTTGAAGTGAGACGTAGGAAAGAGGAGAGAGAGAGAGGTTTTAGAGAGAGAGGGAGAGAGTGAGAGAGAGAGAGAGAGAAGGGCAGAGGGAAGAGAGACAGAGAGTGAGAGGTATGAGAGATTAGAGAGAGGGTGTGAGAAAACAGAGAGAGAGAGATAGCAGGAGAGAGAAATAGAGTGTAGAGTAAAGGTGAGAGAGGAACAGGATTGAGAGAGAGAAGGAGTCCAGTGAGAAGAGAGAGAGTTCAGGTGGTCGATGATGCACGGAGGAGCTGAAGGTCGCCGGTGCAGCTCAGGCGGTGGCACGTCGGGGTTCCGGTGGTTGGAGCTAGGTGAAGGTATTCAGCAGAGGTTGTCGAATGGGTCTCGGGTTGATGGAGTCCTCGCCGTTGATGGTGTCACGGGGAAGAAGACGATGAGTGTCGCGCAGGGGCCTGGCCACGACGGAGGCACTGGTGAGTGGCTTGCAGGGGTGTGCTCGGGTCGGCAGTGAGCGGGTGCGCAGTGCTCGAGCTTGGTGGTGCTGGTACTCGTGACGAAGGTTGTGGACGAGTGATCAAGAGGGGGAGAGGGATGGTTGCGACGGTGATGATGATGATGATGGTGGTGGTTGTCGTCGTCGGGGCGACGAACAGAGTTGGGGGGAAAAAACAATGGCGCTCGTGAGTTTAGGTGAGTGGAGAGGAGTGAGGAAGATTTTGCAAACGGTAGAGACGAGGGAGGTGAGGATGTGAGGAAGAGAACGAGGGTTGACTTCGTGGGCGTAACGTCGCAAAACGGGCGTGGGCGTAGGCTGCGGCGGAGGAGACGTTCGCGAGCGGGTAAGGGGGAGAGCCGTTGGAGGAAGGAAGTGAATAGGGAAGCGGGTCGGGTCGGTTGAGAAGCGGGTCACGGGTGCGGGGAGTGGGCCGAGCGAGCTGGGCCAGAGAAAAATAAAGAATTGTGAAGGAGAGGGAAGGAGGGCCAGGCCGAGAGAGAAAAAAGGGAAGCGGGCTGGAGTGTTTGGGCTGCGCAATTTATAGAGAATAAAGAAAAATGGGGCTGGGCCAAGCCGGGACTGAAGGAATTATTGAGAAGAGAATTAGAGAAAGGGAACGGGCCAGGATTGTTGGTTTAATGGGGTTTAAAGGGAAATTTAAATGGAAAATAAAAGGGAGTGGGCTGGCCTGAGGGCTGAGAGGGTGAGGAAAAATTAAAGGTATTAATTAATTGGGCTGTGGGAATAAATAAGGTTAGGGCTTGATACTAGAAAATAAAGAAATGGCCCATGAAATTTGAATGAATTAATTAGATAAATAGGTGGGCTTAGGGTAAAGAAAATATAGAGTATAAAATAATATGGTTTGAGTTCATCACAAGAAAGGATTATGAATATTGGAAGGGGCCGGCTGCTAGGCTCGCAAAAGAATTTCCATGTCCAAAAGATTTGGGCTCGGCCAGAATTAAGATTTTAATATGAAACATGGATAGGCTGGGAAAATAAAATAGGGGGTGGAGAACTAAAATAGATTGAAAAATTCAGAACAATGAATAGTTATAAATAAAATTTTATAGGTGAAAAAGAAAATACGGGTATAAACGTACAAAAAGAACTGGGTATTACAAAGGGTCTGTCTTGTGTTAGGATTAATGCCCTCATAAATGATTCGGCATAATTCCCATCTCGGGATGCCGTGATGTGGACATTGGACTAACAGATCTTTGAAACGTTCAAGACAATTTGAAAATGTTTCATTTGGAAGCTGGGTGAATTAATAGATTTCGCTACGGACTCGAGCTGTCTTTTGATGTGGGTAGAATTTCTTAAAGAACGCTTTGACGAATTCGTCCCAATTTGAAATAGAATGTGCGGTAGTGTTGTATAGCCACTTCTCGGCTAAATCGCACAATGTGAATGGGAGAAGACGAAGACGCAAAGCATCCACAGAAAGCTGTGAAGTACCCATCATTGCGCATACATTTTCAAATTTCGTGATAAACATGTATGCGTCCTCAGACTCGAGACCGTGAAATTTTGGTAGAAGGTTGATGTATTGGGGTTTTATTTGAAAATTTTCCCCGTTGGCTGGTGGAATGGAAAGACAGGTGGAAAGGGGGCCTCGTGTAGGGTAACACCTCTCTTAGAGAGAGATGCGAGGTGGATTCTGCACACCAATAGACGGCGGCAGAGTAGTGGAAAAGAAATTCGATGGAGACGGATCCATCGATGTGGGTGTGATGGTGGGTAAAAGAAAGGTAAATGTAGAAATACCGACTTTTGGGTCGATGAGGGAAACGCGGACTTAACGGGCACTAGAATCCCGTGTCCAGCCTATCTTGCACTAAAAAGGGTTAGTACAAGTGGCAGCGTGAATTTATAATTAGGGGAAAGAATGAATGTATGCGGTGTTTGTTTTGAAAAATGATACGAACTTTTGAAAAAATGATGCAACACAACAAATACAACACACAAAACCCTAAAATCTAGTGGTCACCTAGGTCCGGCTCTAGACCGCTCCTAACTGCCAAAAGACAAGTCGCAGGATCAATCCTCCACTGCCTCTTTGTCCCCCTGTGGCCAGGTAAGTGCCAGGTAAGTGGGAAGGTACTCCACTACGTAAGTAGTGGGCCTAATTAATAACCACTAGCCTTCGACACACTTGCCTTAGACACCACAAGAAAACGCGGATAAGCAATGAATTACCCACGGCCTTCTTCTGTCCTAAGTGAGCGCGACGGTCCTTAGAGTCATCTCTAGATATTTTTTTAATTAATGAGGGTAAATGCGGATGCAAATTTTGTGATTTTCGGGGCTTAGGAAGGGTAATGAACTCCCCACCTAATCTGGATTTGGTCGTGCCCCTTAATTTCCGTATTAATATGCAAACAACCTGTAACACCCGAGCCCAATAATACTAGTTATATTACAAGTTGAGGGTTATATATTGCTCTTTTCCAATTTTCCTAATTTTCTGATGTTTATGGCTAAATTATAACCGGTTAAGTCTTTTGGCACATAACAAATTTTAACTCCTAAAATGAAATTTAAGATGTCCATGTTAGCCTACTCGTCGCCACTAGTCGCGTGGTAGCGTCCGCGTGTCGAGATTCCGTTCCGTTTGGCTAAACGGGCAAGTTTGGGCGACTACGCGCGCGTGCAAGTGTCCGACTTGGGGGCATGCATTTTAATCATCAAACACCTATTTTCAAAATTTGGAACCCGCTTAAAATCCTATAATTTGAATTTGGAACATTTGGGCGCAACCCGGGCGCGATTTGGAAATGTTTCATTTCGCGCCAAAAAGGGCCCGTTTCAATTTAATATCTTAAACTATTTTTATACGTTTATAATTCCTCTAACAGTTCAAATCCTTCACAAATCTTTCTCAATTTTCAACCAGCCAATCGCGAGCACTCTTTTAAGCGAGTGGGCCCCGCCTCCTTTTCCCATCTCTCTCTCTCTCTCTTCCCTCAATCTCTCACGTTCTCTCTCCAATCTCCCTCTCTCTCTTCATTATATAAACCATGCAGCCCCTGTTCATTCCTCACCATCGCGAGAACATCCCCAGCGCACCCACACGAAACCCTAACCCTAGCCTCGCGATCTCACCGCCGACTTCCTCGCGACCTCGCCGTCGCCGCCCTCACCACCACGACCTCCACCGCACCCACCTACCCTCTTCCTCCCGTTCTCCCGACGATTCCCGCGCCTGCACCCAACCCAGACCTCGCCTCCAACCCCTGCAGACCTCGCCGACGACTCCCACGACTCCCTCTCACCCTCCTCGTCACAACCTCGTCGTCGCCTCCCTTCCCCACTCGACGCAGCACCCCTTTCCAGCGACCCCGAGCCTTTTCAGCCGTTTCCAGCACCCTCGCCGCACCTCCTGTTCACCGCCGGCGCGTCCATCGCCGTCGGGCCCGTCATAGTTACCCCTGTTTCTCCTCTGTAAGCATCACTTTACTTCCTTTGGTGCAAAATCCCGTTGATCTTGTATGTTTATCTTATTGCTAACTTGTTGCCGATAACTTTTGCCGGAATCCGACCGTGCCGTTTGACGAACCCGACGCTGTAGCGAAGTCCCCTGGTCCGTGTGATCCCGTTGATCTCTGTTGGGACTCGATCCGTGGCCCGTGCTTCCATATCGCAGTTTCTGCCGACATCGCATCCGTGTTTCGGTTTGCGGAACCGCCGAGGCAAGTATCCGAATACTTGCTTTAACATGCTACAACTTAATCATCATATTATAACCACACAACTATTATAACATCGATACCTTTTATAACTTAGAATTGCTAGTCACAATTATCCGTAACTTTAAATCAATGAAATCATTGCTCGTATTAACCGGTCTGCTATTAATTCATACTTAACTAATCAAACCAAGTAGATCATCCCCACTTCATTGTTAAAATCACTCATGAGACAACTATTATGCTTAGTTCAAATTCATGTAACTCCATTACGTATATTATCGATATTGTTTCGTCTTGTGGCTATTGCACCTCAAAGGTGCGTGAACCGGATTAATAAGAGAATACGAAACATCACCGTGTTTACCTAGATTAATATTGTTATTTACTGTTTCCTGCTACTGTTCATTATTGATTGCATACCTGTTGCGAGCACACACCTGATTGCATTACATATTGACCGATCTTGATACACATGACACATGTACTGATACACCGGACATGACACCCTGTGCATATCGACTCGACCTGTTGAAAGTAACCTGACCTGTTACCTGATTTCATGCCTAATGCCGACAAACCTGACCATTCCCGCTGTCTATCCAGACAGACCTACTCTTACTGGATCTTGCGTTGGCATTAGTCCTTGACAACTGAATACCTGACCTGACATACATAGCTTGGGGGTATGGGGAAATCAAAGGTGAAACCGACTTGTAACTCAACAGTTCGATACTTGTTCTGATCAGTCTTACGGGCTTGGCCAGCTCCGGAGTGTTGATGCTGACATCACTCATCTATCCTACTACCTTTTACTGCTTAGCGGCACGTCTCGGATTCAGCCCCGAGGATCATGACCGTGGTCCCGGGCACGCACGGGATACTATTGAGTTACATCGACGATTCATCAATTGGTTTCAAAGACTATAGAGTAGAAAACCTGATAGGACAGTTTAGTCACCATTGCACATTACCCTGCTTGTTACTTCTTATTACTGCTTTATTCATGTTCATGTTTGCATTGTTTATTACCATGTTTTACTGTATACTTGATATCATGACGCGCTGACGTCTGGGTTTTGCATGGCCCAGATTCCGGACCCTTGTCGTCGACCGAGCAGGAGTACTTCAGCCAGCAGGCTGAACAGTGAGTCCTTAGGATTTAGTTTATTTATTGCTTTTCATTTCCAGATGTGAGCCCGCATTATGGGACGTGCTGTTTATTCATTGTATTGGATCATTAGCTTCCGCACTTATTGTTTATTGATTCTTGTTATTATGGATTTGGACATGTATTAGTTTAGTTTATTATCTTGTTCTTGATATCCTTACAACCGTAATGTGACTGTGGATGGATACTTCCTACCCACAGGTAGCATGGTTGGCTATGTCACGTGCCCAAACTTGCGTACTCTGGGAAGCGGGGCGTGACACAACCAAGAATCAAAACACACACAAATTTTATTTTGCTTTTGCGGCGTTGCGATTATTTGCAAAGAAACCTGCAGCAAAATGTTAATTGGAGCAGATTTTAGGAAGGAGATAAGAAAGATTGAGATTACTTGAGAATTTGGTGCAGTGACTCAGCAAGGGGGCCGCGGAACCGCCGCACTTGGGTACTTAGACCGCGGAATCGCGGTGGGATGGTAGGATCTCTGCACAGAAATTTATCACAATACTCCTGTTGCTCCCTTTATCTCTCTGGAATATTCACAAAATTTTTATCCAAGCTCCGATGATTCCAGATTTTCTCGCAATCAAATCACAACACACGTATTAGGGTTTGTGCGAGTTTAGATCTAAAAATTAGATGGAATAAAATTTTCAACTCAAATTTCAAAATACGAACAATTAGCGCACTATCCCCGGCAACGGCGCCATTTGATTGTAATAAATTCTTGATGTGTAATATGAAAATTTGTAAAGAAATCACAATCAAAAATTATTTGACCGCAATCAACTACGGTGTCGGATGTAGATTGTAAGTGAGTGCGGATCGTCCACAGGGACAGTGTAATCATTCGTCTTTTGAATTAGATGAGTCGAAACTTTAAAGAAAAAAAAATAAAACAATTCATGATTTAAAGATTGAAGTTCAAGAATTAGAAAAATCTAGATCTAATAACAAGAAAAAGATAGAATCAAGAATTGATAGTTTGTTGAGTTTTCCAAACCAAATATCAAGAATCGAAATGAGGCTCGTAGGAATCGATCGGATCTATAGATGTGATGTAATCTCACAATTACGTATTCTTATCCTTCGATGAATTGATACTAGATCGATGATAATCGACGAGAATTAGGGATTTCTTGTGAAACTAGGGTTTCATCTTATCCCTTGTTCTTTCATCAATATCATTCATATTCTAGCCTCTAGTAGTTTCAAGAAACGATCGTAGATCCCTAATTTCGAGCGATAACAATCAAGAAAGTATCGCAACGAAACTAGGTTGTCGATTCTTGAACTTGCTGGGGTTTACAAAACTCGTAGGACTTAAAAATAGTATTAAGATTTGTTACATCATCTTTCTATTGATCGTCTCGACTCCTTAACGAGCGGAGTTTTACTCAAACATCACAACAAGAACTACAATTATAAATTGAGATCTAATCATGATGCAAGAATTAAAAGAAAGCAAGATTAAAGAATTTCACCTTTTATTTATATCAACAATTTCATTACATTCGCTCAAGAACTACAAGAGGAAGAACTCGATCGTCGATTTGGCTTCGCTCGTCTCCTTGAGTCGCGGATCGGCTTGGATCACTTGCCCGATTGAAGATCGGCTCGGCTCATAAAAGGTTGAAGGCTTCTCACTTGATTTGGTACTCGGGATCTTGAATTTGGGTTGGAATTAGGGTTAGGGTTTCGCACAAGTCTTGTCACTAGACTTGTGGAAGAAGATGAAGAATTGAAGAAGACTAAAGATTATGGAAGAACTAATGAACTAACTAAAGATTGAACCACTAAAGATTGATTAACCTTTAACCCTAGGTCTAGGCTTCTATTTATAGACATCCCAACCCTAGATCTAGGATTTCAAATTCTAAGTTTCCCTCCAAAAGTTTGTTGAGGAAATTTGAATTTCCCTCTAAAAGGTTGTTGAGGAGAAACTTCTAGATGTGATTAGTTAGGAGGGAGCTTCTAGAAGAGGTTAGTTAGGAGCTTAATTAGGATTAGCTTTGCTTAATGATCTTTGCTGATCTGGTAGAAGACTCTGGAGAATTCTGGAATTTGACGTGTCAAAATGAGGTGTAGGCCTTGAGATAGGAGTTTTGCACTGAAAATTGAGCGATGATGTGGCAATACCGCCGTGGAACCGCGGCGCAAGCCGGCTCCCGCCGTGGTTCCGCGGCTCTTTTGAAGCTTCAGGGCTTGGTTCTTCTGGTGCTTGTTGGTCTTGAGTTGTGGGCCTTTCTTTGATATGTTTAATTGTATTTCTCCCTTTGGATTTCTACCAGATCTCAAAACTTGGAGTTGATGTAATGTTTGATCAGCAAAATGACAATTTGGCTTTTCTTCTGGATTTTCCTGCACAATTTCTCAAGACAAGTGTTGCGCAATATAGAGATGATGCAATGCCATGAAATGCAGTCAATTTCCCTTAAAGTGCCGGTTTAAAAGTCTAACACATGAAATCTGATATTTTACGACTGTTTTGTTAATATGTGAAATATGAATACCGAACACTTCTAAATGAGTGCAAATGATAGGAAAATTGCTGTGTTAAAAATACATTATTTTCGACTGATCAAACGCCATTGTTGTTTGCTTTCTGCGCCAAGCAAGAGACCAAATCTTAGTAACTTGAAACCCAAGGGCAACCATTAACAAACCGCGATTCGTTCGCGAATACGACACACGAAGTGTGGAGTGGAAAGAGGAAAAAGTCCCACCGAGCGTGCCAGAATCTGTTCCCCTCCGAAAGACGGCGCAAGACTGTGGGTCTTGGCACTGAGATTCGGGGCAGATGCTATTTGGTGCTATCCGTCCACCTCTCCGAAGATGCCAAGTTGATTTATGGCACCATGTATCGAAGGTTTAAACGGATGCGGCCGATGTAGCAGACTTCATCAGATTCCCCCTCGTTTGAGGGGTTTTTGATTGTGGGGACACTCTTCCCTGCAGGCACAAGCCCCTACAGTTAATTACGCTGCCGCATCGCGGTAACAACTTTCTCCTTCTCCAGATGGTCATTTCGTGTCGTGGGTGTTTGTTTTGTTTGTGGTTGCCCGTGGATTGTATACGGAGACTAATTTATGTTGTCGCCCGTAGGACGTGGATTAGTCCAATTCCGTATTTTCTTAGATTTGGATTTGGGGTTTTGGTTTAAGAATACGTTAGCCATATTTGAGGCTAAGATCAACTTAAACATTTGTTAAGGACACGTTAGTCTAATTTGAGACTAAGATCGACTTAACGGGATCGTTTAAATCCAACAAGAGAGCATTTGGACTCTATTGTTTAGTTTAGGGAAATTGCGGTCGATTGCCAGTTTAGGGACATGGTGGTCCATTGCCAGTTTAGGGACATGGTGGTCCAACATTCCCATTTTGAGGACGAATATTAGTTTAAGGACATTTCGGTCCAACATTCCCATTTTGGGGACGAATATTAGTTGAAGGACATTTCGGTCCAACATTCCCATTTTGGGGACGAATATTAGTTTAAGGACATTTCGGTCCATGAGTTTAAGGACCCCACAGTCCGTAGCAATGTATGGTTGTCGGGACCCGTCACCTCTCTGACGACGTTGAAGGATTACAACGACAAATATCAGAGGAGTTCAGAGATGTACCCTTGAATCGGGTGTAAATTGATTTGGGAGAGCAGTTGCGCTCAGTTCAATTCAAATTGAGGACTTATGGCCAGAATTGGGTTGAGTCCATCTGAAAATGTTTAACATTTTGTTCATGATTGGCCTGTTTAGGCCTTTGCTTGGGCTCTGCCCTTTTTTTAAATAATGCACAGCATTGGGCTTTTTAATTAAATGCACAGCATTTAGATTAGACCTGTTAGGCCTTTTAATTGGGCTCTGCCCCCTTTTTAATAATGCATAGCATTTGTTTTGGTCTGTTAGACCTTTTAATTGGGCTCTGCCCCTTTTTAATAATGCAGAGCATTTAATGGTCTGACAGTGCGCCACGTGGCCTGCCAGGCGCTCTGCGCCAATTAAAGAGCGCAAGGCGCCAGCGCATGTGGAGGTGACACGTGTTACGCTCTGGTGAGCGCAAGTCTTTTAGCGCAGTACGCTGCGCCAGTGCGCTGCTGACACGTGGCGCGCTCTGGTGAGTTGCGCCAGTCCAAGAGCGCAACGCTCTATTTTTAGAAGCGCAAGGCGCAGATTGACATGTGGCGCTCTCTGGTGACTTGCGCCGGTCCAAGGAGTGCAACAGCGCAAATCAAGAGTGCAAGCCACTGTTTAGATCAGAGAACAAGTTCTTCTTGTTCCAAAGAGGTTCTACCTCAAGATTCAAGAACCAATGGTTCATCAAAAGGCTGTGCATTTATATAGATCAAAAGATCTAATAATGAAGTAAATTACTTCCTTTTTTATGATTGGATCTTTTTTCTTTTTCTTTTTATTGAAGATCTTGATCTTGTTCTTAGATCTTTGATCTTTTTAGAAGAAATTCTTCTTTTTTCAAAGGTTTACCTTTTTTTTCTCTTTGAGTTTTTTCTCAAAGTTTTTGGAGAAGCTCTGTATATCTGAGACTTGGAGTCTAGGGGCCTTTATATAGGGCCAATTAGTTTGTTAGGTTAGTTACAGAGATCTTTCTCTGATTGATCTGGGGATATTTCCCAACCGTTGGATCTTTGATCCTAAGGCCTCTGTTTTACAGAAGATAATCTTCTTGTTTTAATAAGATTAAAAAGATTTTTCTAGAATTTTAATTCTGATTAAATAATTCATTATTTAAGTTTTAGTGCTGGCACAGTTGGCGCAAGTGCACCTGTGCTTGACACATGTCACGCAGCGCAGCGCAACTGCGCTGACACGTGTCGCGCAGCGCAGAGCGCAAGTTATCTGAAGCGTTGCTTCCTTTATTTTTAAAGTTTAAATTTTAAAACAGAGCCTTGCTCTGATTAGGGTGCGCTGCCTTGGGCGCAGCGCCTCTTGCGCTGGCGTGTCTGCTTTTGACACGTGGAGCTCTGCGTGCAGCGCAAGAGATCTGAAGCGTTGCTTCACCTTTTGAATTTGAAATTCAAACAGAGCTTTGCTCTGATTGGAGGAAACGGCGGTATTTAAAAATTTAAGCACGCATAGAAAATAGCAAACAATCAGTCTTTTAGTGACCACCTCGTGTCACCTTTAACATGTTCTGTACCGGTCTACCCCTTTATAAACCCCGTAATGTTTATTGTATTGATTATAATTATTGTATTGTATTGTCTTGTAGTAAATAGAAGACTTGCCGAAATCATGATATCAGTAAACGGAATGGATATAAATGGATAGTCATGTAATCAGAGTATATCCATGGTTCAGTTCAAGTCATGTTCATGTTGATATGGATTGTATTCTGGTATTCATGGATTCATATTGTATTGCCATTATGAACCGATGTCCTTTAGACAATGCCGGTTCAATGGGGCCAATTATATCGGTTCCCTACATTTCGAACGGCCAGTTAGCTACTGTTGGGTGTTGCGGATTTGGATGTTGCTGGATGAAGTCTCCGTGAATTTGGCACGAGTGACGCTGCTTCGCATATTCGAGACAGTCCTGAATCATTGTGGGCAAATAGTAACACATTCTTTTGATCTTCAGCTTCATCTTGGCCCAGCTTGATGAGAACCGCAGAGTCCGTCGTGAATTTCTTGAATGACTTTCTTTGCTTCCTTTAGCCCTAAGCATCTTAGCTATAGACAGTCGAACGATCTCTTATATAGAGTATCATTGACGAAAGCGAAGGACAGAGCTCGTTTCATGAGCTGATGTCAAAACGATGCATTTTTGGGCGTTCGTTGGGATTTGAAGTAGTCTATGAAGACTTCCCTCCAATCATTGACCTTTTCTTTGTCCTTTATTTGAAGGGTTACTTATTTGATCGTTTCTTTTCCTTCGGATGGCTCTGTTAAGTCTTCCGAAGATATTTCTGTTGGCGTGAGGATCCAGCGGCTTTGCATGATGATCTTTACGTTATCGAGGTCTTCATCAGCCAGTTCCTTAGCCAATTTGGCCAACGCATCCGCCTCGCTGTTTTCTGCATGCAGTATACTTTTCAGGATGTAAGAGGTGATTTGTGTCAACAGCTGTTGCACTCTTTCGCCATACTTTATCAGCTCTGGCTTGCACGTCTGATAGTCACCATTTATTTAGCTAATGATCAGCTGAGAGTCTTCATATATGAGGAGGTCTTTGATTCCTATGTCGACAGCGATCTCGAGGCCCGCTATCAAAGTTTCATATTCAGCTTCGTTATTAGTCCTTGGCTCCGTTAAGGAGAGGGCGTAACGCGATATCCCTCCTTGCGGAGTCACGAAGATAAGGCCCACCCCGGCTTTGATTATGGGGGTGTTTTGCCTTCGCCGCTTAATGGAAGATACTCCATCGAAGTAGAGTTCCCATTTGGAATCATTTTCTTCCTTCTCTCCTTTGATTATGTCGAACGCATGTTCATCTGGCAACTCACAATTTAAGGGGGAGTCGGCTGGTATCGGATGCTCTGCGAGAAAGTCGGCAATGGCCCGGCCTTTCACTGCTTTGAGGGATCGATACGTTATCGAGAACTCCATCAGGAGGAGGGCCCATTTGGCAAGCCTTCCTATTAGTATGGCCCTTGAAATAAGATATTTGAGAGGATTCACCTTTGATATGAGATGGACCTCGCATGCCAAGGCGTAATGTCTGAGCTTCGTTATCGCGAAGATCAGCTCCAGGCAATACTTTTCAATGGGGGTGTAGTTGTTTTCTGCACCCAGGAGAACTCGACTCAAATAGTACAGAGCTCTCTCCTTTCCCTAGTCGCTTTCTTGTGCCCATAGCGCGCCTAGAGAACCCTCAAGGGCTCTTGTATATAGGATAAGGGGTTTTCCCTTAACCGGAGCGGCCAATACCAGCGGATTTTGTAGGTATTGCTTGATTTCGTTTAGTGCATTTTGGCACTTTTGATCCCAGACGAATGGGGTTCCCTTCTTCATTAAATGACCGTAGGGACAGCATTTTCCGGAGAGGTTGGCTATGAACTGCCGGATATATGTGAGCTTTCCTTGAAAAGATTGCAATTGTTTAAGAGTTCTTGACGTGGACATTTCCATAATCGCCTTGATCTTTGAGAGATCAATTTCGATACCCCGATACCGTATGATGAATCCTAGGAATTTGCCTGAGGAGACTCCAAATGCGCATTTTAGAGGATTCAACTTCAGATTATACTTCCGAAGACGTCGAAACACTATTTTTAGATATTCCCAATGTTCCTCATGAGATCTACTTTTAACCAAAAGGTCGTCGATGTAGCATTCGACGGTCTTATGGATGAGGACATTAAAGATCTTTGTCATGGCCCTCTGGTAGGTAGCGCCAGCGTTCTTCGGACCGAAGGGCATCACCTCATAGTAAAATATGCCCTGCGGAGTCCGGAAGGTAGTATGCTTTTGATTTTCAGGATGCATTTTTATTTGATTGTATCCTGAAGATCCATCCATGAAGGAGAAGACCTCATAGGTAGACGTATTATCGATCATCAGCTCGATAACAGGTACCGGGAAGTCATCCTTCGGGCAAGCTTTGTTGAACTCCCGAAAGTCCACGCAGATGTGCACCATCCCATTTTTCTTCATCACCAGAACGATGTTGGCGATCCAGTCAGGATATTGAATTTCTTGGATGAAACCGGAGTCGATTAGTTTCTTGATCTTAGCATTTATACTCATCTCAAGTTCGAGCCACATTCTTCTTAGCGCCTGTTTGACTGGCTTTATGTTCGGAGATATGGCCAGTTTATATACTGCCATCTTTGGATCTAGACCCGACATATCGGAATAGTTCCATGCGAAGCAGTCTTTATATTGCATGAGCACGTCTTTTAACGCGGCTACCTGTTTTTCAGATAGTAGCTCACTGACGAATGTCGGCCTCAGATCATTTTCTATACCTAAGTCAATTTTCCTTAGGGTGTCCGCCATCGTATATATCCCATCTTCCAGCTCTTTTGGTGCCGGTGGAAACTCGGAGATCATCTCGTCCTCGTCTTCATTTGCGAAGCACATGCGAGGGTCATCCATAGTCTCGTGCTCTCCCTCCTTTGAGAGTGTTATCATGTGGCAAGTACGAGTTCGCTTCCATTTTTGTGTTGAGCAGGTCCTATCCTCATGGTATAGGTCTTCTTTGGCTCATGCTTTTGCGGCGGGGTTACCTTCCAGTTGTCGGATAAAACGAACCTGCCTTGTTGATACTGGTTTTCTATCCAGTCATTAAAGGTGAAGCAGTCTTCAAGGGGATGACCTATTGCTCAGTGGTAGGAGCAATATTCCGGATGACAGACTTCGTTTATTTGTTCAGGGTGCCGAGACTCCGGGAGTGTCATCATTTGATGCTTCATGAAAAGGTTGAATATTTTCCTCGTCTTGTCTTGAGAGAAAGAGTGTTCCCGACCCATCTTCTTTATAAAGGACGGGTTCCAACCGAGTTTTTCTTGATAGCACGGCTTCTTAGATCCGCCTTGTTGTTTGCGAACGTTGTTTGCGCTCTTTGTCCTGTTTTTGCCTCTATTTCGGGATTTTCCCCTTTTGCGAGGATATACAGCGGGCTGGGAATAAAGGGCGTTGTAGCGCTGCGTCCTGACCTTTTCATAAATGGTCATTTCACGACTCTGATTGTCTCGGCTCTTTTGACAGGCTTCTTTTATTAGCTTGTCTATTTGTTCTTCGAGCGACGGATTTAACATTCTTAGAGCGGGATTTCGCTCTGTTTTAACATCACGGCCATTTGGACGAGTACTTTCCTCTACGCTGAAGCTGTTTATGACGCAGGAGCTGTGGAACTGCTCCCGTTTCTTGGACCGAATGTATCCGAGCCCAGTTGTCTCCATCTTCCCGTTGGGCATCTTTCGCTGGGTTCCAGGGATATCCCAAATCTTTTTATAGAATTGGGTTTGCCGAACAGTTTTTTCGAGGGGTACACCCTGGCACTTTAACAACCTTTTCAATCCCTACGTGTAGTATCTTGGCAGACGAATTGGTTGAAGCCTGTCGAGTGCAAAATCGACATCATGCCAGACTTCTTTCTCTACTCTGGTCTGCGTAAATTGGTAGAAGAGGATCACCTTTTCACCTCTTCGTCTGGGAGGGATGTAGAAAGTCTGTAGTTCTTGGACGCTGTATGTATCAAGCACATCAAGTTTCTTATAATGCCGATGTGGAGCCATTGTGATTTGCAGACTTTGATCTGCTCCGGCGGGAGTTTGCACTGACAGGCGGATAGAGAACACTGCATTGTCCTCGTCCTCAGAATCGCTGCCAAAGACCAGAATAGGGATAGATGGTCCGGGCCTATCGTTTTCTTTCTGGGGTTGCCCCGAGTAGACTATTTCTTCATCTTCCTCGGAATCGCTCCAAAAAATCAGGATAGTGGCGGCGGACTTTTGTTTATCCTCCGGCTTATGACACCTTTCTGTATCTTCGAAGTCTAGTAGAAAGTACTTTGCGTTTTCATATTTCCGGACTTCGTTTATGGAGAACGGATTTAGCTCCCCTGTGACGGTGCATTTCAAGCCATCCTTGAAATACTTCATACACTGATGTTGCGCAGAAGGGATGACGTTGTACTCATGCAATCAGGGCCTGCCGAGCAAAGCGTTATAGCAAGTCTTGGCGCCAATGATGTGAAATTTGATGTCAGCGACGAGCAACCCGAAGCGTAACGTCAGTATTACGGACCCAAGCGTCCGTGACGACTGTGAGTCAAACCCGGAGATTGTAATTTTGTTTCGGGCCAAGTGCTGAACGTTCATGCAAATCTCCTTCAGCACTCTCACGTTGAGAATGTTGACGGAGGATCCGTTGTCGACAAGGATTTTCCCTATATTGATGTCGTGGCAGTACCCGGTGATGTATAATAGGCGGTTATGTTCACACGTACCGAGGAAGAGATCTTCATCGCTGAATGTAATGTCAGCTGTGTGAACTTCTGCCAGCTCATTATTCATCTTCTCCTCTGCGAGGAAAGCATGGAACTGATCGAGCTCTTGTAATACCTTGATCAGAGACTCTCGTGCTTCTTTGGATAAGAGAAGAGCATCCAATATGCTCAACTGTGAGGGTATTTTTCTCAGATGTTCTAGGACATTGTAATCCACCTTGTTTTTCTTTGGCGGGTCCCTTACTGCGAGCTTTTTGACAACTCCATTGTCGAGGGCAATTTCCTCAGGGATTTTTTTCTTTCCTTTTGTCTTTTTTGATCAAACCTTTGTTTGTAGGTCCGGGCTTCTTCTCAGGCAACGTGCGGTTACGCAGCTGAATGTTCTCACAGCTCTCTCCTCCTCTTCTTTTTCGGAGGTGGAGTCTTTGAAGAGAGGACTGAGATGTATTTCGTCCTCAGAATCGCTCCCAAAAGTAAGAACTTGGGGCTTTTCCCCTTCTGAACTGGTACCAACCATATGACAATTGCCAGCCGTTTTTTCACGCGCATCTGTCGCACTCTTTTGCTGTCGACGAGTTTCGCGCTTCAAGTGATTTTTATGGGCAACGTATTCTTGCCACTACTTCTTGAAGGCACTGCATTCCTTGGTGGGGTGGGTAACCCTACAACGATATAGGCAGTAATTTGGATGTGAATCCTCTCCATCGAGGCATATGACATCAGGAGTGTTTTCTACTAGAAGTGGCAGCTTCATTCCCATTGACAAGGCTTTGGCGAACCGGTTCTCTACCTTGATCCTGCCCTTATTTGTCGCAGGTATTCCTTGGTTTGGTTGGAGTACTTTACGACTCCACCTTGCCGCAGCTTCTTCATCCTGACGCTGACGCTTAACCTTTTCATATATGGCTGTTTCGCGTTCTCGTCAGCTTTACTTTTTCGAAAGGCTTCTTTTAACAGCCTATCGATCGGGTCTTCTGGTAGTTCCGGAGATTTTAGCGCTGATCTTGCCCCCGGTCGCTCCCCATTGTTTTTTGACACTGAGGGAGTTTCTTCGTCATTTAACAACGAATGGGAGACCATGTGGCAACTTGCTACATAGTCTTCGGTTTCTTCTGATGATTCATTTTCTTCATCGTTGTCACTATCTTCGTTCTCAAGAATATGCTTGAGGAACTCTTCGAGCGTGACCGGTTTCCGCGCCTTCTGGTTGTATTCCTCTAGCGCGTTGATGTACTTTTGTAGGTCCGTGCGCTTGTCGTCATACTCGGCAAGCTGCACAGGCTTCTTAGTATTCTTCTTTTTCTTTAAAGACTTTGAAGGCTTGACTTAAGGATTTTGCCTTTTGTCAACAATCTCCGGTACGGAACGCGGTTTCAGCATCCCTTCGATGATTTCGGGTTCAAGTGGGCTTTTCCACCTGACTGCTGGACATGCCTGTAGATCTTTCAGCATTCTTTTGGTTTTAGCTGAAAGAACGACTTCCCATGGAGTTTCTTCCACAAGCGAGTATGATGCCCCCGATGCATCCAATTTTTTGGAAGTGTTCTTCTGTGGTGGGTTCACCGTCCAGTTCTCAGACAGCGCGAACTTCCTGTGCTGATACCGGTTCTCAACCCAGTTCTTGAAGACGTAGCAATCCTCAATTGGATGGCTCATCATTCTGTGATAGGAGCAGTAGTTAGGGTTTTTGACATCGCCGGGTTGCGGTGGACGCCGTGGGTCTGGCAATGTGATAAGTTTGTTACGCATTGCCAACTCAAATAGTCTCCGTGTCTTATCGCGGGAAAACGGGTAAGCACGTCCTAGCCTTTCTTCCAAGGATAGGCGTGGACATGCGTTTTTTTGGTGAGCAGCCGGTTTTGGGCCAATCCGTTATTGTTGAGTGTTAGCAACGAAGGCCGCTTTCCCTTTACCCTTAACGTTTTGAGGGTTCTTACTTGAGGAGGAAGGCCCGTAGCTCATCTGGTCCATTTGGGCTAGTTTATCGATCAGAGCCTGGAAGGTCGTTGGTTTGAAGAACGTCATGAACTGGGACACAGTCGTTTGAGGATCAAGGGTCCCAATGAACATGCCCACGGCAGGGGATTCTTCGATGCGTTGTTCGCACTTTGACTATAGGCTCCGCCACCGGATCGCATATTAGACCCAGGTTTCTCCTGGCTTTACCCTGGCATTGATTAATGCCGTGATCGGGGTGCGCTCGCTTGCGCTGGCGAACCGCTGTGTAATGGCAATTCCATCTCTATGAATGTTCTTACTGAGTCATTTGGGAGCTCCGAATACCATTCAAAGACCGTCTCTGACAAGCTGCCAACGAACTGGCGAAGTAACAGTTTGTCATCGCTTCCAGTGTTGCCGTACAAAGCTCTAAACTGCACGACGTGCTGATGTGTGTTGCATGTCCCCTTGTATACATGGAACTTGGGGATCGTATATCCGGGCGGGTATTTAATTTGGTCATACTAGCCTGGATACGGTCGCTCGGTTCTAATGATTTGGCCTGCGGCTTCATTTGCCTGATGAGCTCGTATTTGTTGAGCGATATAGTCATCAAGAGCAGCCTTGGAGATTGTTTCCTTCTTGGTTATCGATAGGCCGGAAGAGGATTTGATGTTTTCCCTTTGTCATCCTCGATGATTATCGGCGGATCCTTGGCCGGGGGTTCTGGCTGGACCATCATCCTAACCATGTCTTGAAACAAGAAAGCTATCTGCTTTATGTTAGCAGCCTGCTCAGCAGCTTCCTTGTCCTTTCCTTCAAGCACCCTTCGCAAGAATTCTGTATCGGTCTACTGCTCCTGGCGTTGTTCGGCTATTATATCCAGGCTTTCTTTCTACCTGGTTAGTGCTGCCATTTTGATCAGTATTTCCTGGAGCTTTTGTTGTTGCTCCTGAGATTTTGTCAGCGACCGAATTTGCGGCCGGTGACCTATGGAAGCACGGCTTTCTTCTTTCTTGGAAGCCATGTTGACCGTATGAACGATCATGCCTCCAGAATTAGGGCGTTTGGGTCCATCGCCTTTGGAATTTGCCGTCGGCGGTGGGATTTTCTTTGGCCTCATCCTTTTGTAGGAGATCGAAGTTGAAGGAACCGTTGTAACAGGCGCTTGTGTAGAAGAAGTCCCTCGCTGTATGACGGAGGGATGATCTTTCTCTTGCCGAGCCTTCGATTTCTTTGGTCGACGAGAGTAAGTTTAATCAATCACGGAGTCTTGGACTTTTCGCTAGACCCTGTGAATTTGCGAGGAGAGCCGTTGATGCGGGCGCTCCGTCTTTGCCTGCACTGTGGTTTCGGCAGGCGGGGGTGATTTCTTTAACACCGCCGTTGGAGAGTTCTTGCATAACCTCCTGAGTAGATCAAAGCGATTCCCGGTTAGAACAGCAGTGTCAACTTCCACCATTGGAGCTGGTGGGGTAAGTCCAGAGGAGGAGTTGCTACCAGCTTTCCTCACTCGGCGCCAGTGACGACGTCGAGCGTGTCTTACAGACAGGACCGCCTCAGATTTGGAAGCGGCTTCTTCATGCCCCTGGCTTTGCTGAGGGGCTGCTGTTGGCGTCAACCTGTTGAAGACTGATATCCTGATTGATGTTTGGGAAGGGCCGGCCAATCTTTCGAAGACCGACTTTCTAGTAGGGGAAGCGCCTTTGACGACTTCCCCCGTAGCAGGAGTTGAGATGGCTATCCGTTTTGGGGCAGCCCTTTCAGGTGTCACGAGCCTCTTTGTGGGACTGTTTGGGTTATTGCCCAGCCTGTTGAAGACTGAGACGTCAGCTTTGGACGACCCGTTGAGAAGGGCCGTTGTGGTCGCCAGTCGATCGAAGACCGACCCCTTTGGAGCTTCTTCCTGCGGCGCTGAGGCACCGACACCCACTGGTGGGAACATGGTCCCGAAGAATAGTCCGGTAGTGTCTTGCGTTACTTGCCCTACAGGCATTGAAAAGATAGAGGCCGCGTTGGGCCCGTACGTCACTCCTCTAGTTGGGGTGGAGCGAGAGTTGCTGTTGCAAGAGGTGCAGTTGGAAGCCATCGATTTTCTCTGCACAAGAGCAAGACACCAAGTTTTAGTACCTCGAATCCAAGGGTAATCATAGCGAACCGTGATTTCGTTCGCGAAACACGACATACGAAGTATGGAGTGGAAAGAGGAGAAGGTCCCACCGGGCGTGCCAGAATCTGTTCACCACCGGAAGACGGACCGAGACGTTAGGACGTCTGGCCTGAATTCTGGAGGCAGATGCTATTTGGATTTATCTGTCCACCTCTCCAAAGATACGAAGTTGATTTATGGTACCGTATATCGGAGGTTTGGACAGATGTGACCGTTGTAGCAGACTTTATCAGATTCTCCCTCATTTTATGAGGAGTTTTTTTGATTGTGAGGACGCTCTTCCCTGCAGGCGCAAGCCCCTGAAGTTAATTGCGTTACCGCATTGCGATAACCACTTTCTGCTGCTCCGGAAGTTCACTTCGTATCGTGTGTGTTTTTATTTGTTTTGGTTCCCCGTGGATTATATACGGAGACTACTTTATGTCGTCGCCCGTAGGACGCGGATCAGTCCAAATCCGTATATTTTAGATTTGGGCTTAGGTATATTTAAGGACCGTTAATCTGGTTAGAGATTAAGATCAACTTAAATGTGTGAGCATTTAGAATTAATTTGTTCTTGCTAAGGATGCGTTAGTCTAATTTGAGACTAAGATCAATTTAGAAAAATTTCAAGAATCATTTTTATTTAAGATCCAGAAAAAGAGCATTTGGGCTCAGCTGCAAGAAAATTTCAGAGACTTGGCCAGTTTGGGCTAAGTCTACTCAGCCTTTTTTTAATTCAAAAGTGCTAAGCACTTATTTGGGCTCTGTTTGTTCAGCCATTTTCTTCTCATGTAAAAGTGCTAAGCACTTATTTGAGCTCTAACACTCATATGTATGTCAGGTGAAGCATTCAGTCATGGGCGCTGCCCAGTAAATGTTGAACACTTTTAGTCATTTTGACTAAATATGAAGTGCTAAGCACTTTTTATGGCGTCCACATGAGGTGCGCGTGAGACGCTGGGCGCTGCCCAATCAGTGCTAAGCATTCAGCCGTTTTGGCTGCATATGAAGTGCTAATCACTTTTTGTATGGCGCCCACGTGAGGAGCACGTGCGGCGCTGAGCGTTGCCCAATCAGTGCTAAGCACTTAGCTGTCTTCGGCTGCATAGGGAGCGCTGAGCACTTTTATTCAACGCCCACGTGTGGAGCGCGTGAGGCACTAGTCCTTTTTCCTTTATTTTTTAGAGATTAAATTTTTGTTAATGGCATTTTGACCATTAAATGATCACCAAGATCTTCGTTTTTTGAAGATCTGGGATCAGGTTTTTTCTTTAAAAACTAAGTTTTTTTATAGGTTCCTTTCTCCTTTTGTTTTTTCTTTTGGGCCTGGTTCTTTTCCGAACCTTTGATTCTCAAGAACAAGATCTTCCCGATAAGAATTAAATTCTTAACTTATGGGAGACTTGTCTTGTGAATCTCAGATCTAGAGAAAGAACTATGTTCTTTAAAAAGGGTTAAACTCTTAAATGTGATAGAGATATTTTGATTTCTTTTCTTTACCTAGAGTTTTTGAGAAGGAAGACCCTCTTCTTTGAGAATTGAATTCTCTGTTCTTTTTTAGAGCTCCCTGTATTTTTTCTGTCCCCTCTTTAAGACTTGAAGTCTCGGGGCCTTTATATAGTGGAGGCAAATTGTTAACTAGTTTTGAGAAAATCTCTCATTGAGAAATTCCAATTGATTTAATTGGACTCAAAATTGATTTGGGGAATTTTACCCACTGTTGGATCTTTGATCCAAAGATTTCTGTTTACAGAATATGATTGAGGAAATATTTTCTCCTGTACAAAATTTATTTTGTAAAACGGTGATTTTTTAATCACTATTGGATTCTTAATCCAAGGGTTTTCTGTTTTACAGAGAGCAATTTTTCTTATTTAGAAAGATTGAGAGAATATATTCCAAAATAAAATTTTATTCTATAATTGGATTTTTGATCCAACCGAAAGTGTCTTTCTTATTTTAGAAAGATTTGGGAAATTTTTTCTCCCAACAGAATTTAATTTTGTATTTTGATGATTTATCATCTCCGTTGGATTTTTGATCCAACGGTTCTGTTTAACAGGGAGTATTGTAGAATTTTAATTATACCTGGACGCCGGCGCTCATATGTTATGTGCGCTACTTAAGAATTTATTTCTTATAATGGGTATTTATGTACTTTGCACATTGGCGCCCGCGTGAGAAGCACGTGCGGCGCCATCTAAGAGTTTACCTCTTGTGCAATGGACTCTTCTGTGCTTTGCACATTAGCGCCCGTGTGAGGAGCACATGCGGCGCCATCTAACAGTTTAACTCTTATGAACTCTTCTGTGCTTTGCACATTGGCGCCCGCATGAGGAGCACGTCAGGTGCCACCATAGGATTTAATCTTATAAGATTGGCTCTGGCGCCCTCGTGGAGAGCACGTGAGGCTCTAACTCATTAGATTCAACAGAGCTTTGCTCTTTTATTAGGTTAAATATTGGGGAAACACCATGGATGTTTTCCAGGGGTCGATCGGTGAGAATGATGATGGTATGAGCCTGGAAATAGTGTCAAAGTTTCCTGGATGCGACAACGAGCACCAGGACTATCTTTTCGATGGCCGGGTACCTGGTCTCCGCGTCTTTGAAAATGTGGCTGACGTAGTAGACCGGATTCTGTATTCTCTCGGATTCTCTGATGAGCATGGAGCCGGCAGCCTGGTCGGAAATGGCCAGATACACCAGCAGCTTGTCTCCTTCAGCTGGTCGGGTGAGAAGCGGTGGCGTCTTCAGATAAGACTTGATCTGCTCGAAGGAGACTTGACACTCCTCGGACTACTCGAACCCGGGGATTTTCCTTTAGGCTTTGATGAAATGTAGGCACTTTTTGCCGGATCTGGAAATGAACTGACTCAAACCGGCCACCCTGCCTGTGAGCCGCATGATTTCAACGTTGCTCTTGGGCGTCGCCATGTCAATGATGGCCCTGATCTTCTCCGGGTTTGCTTTGATTTCCCCATGCGTGACCATGAATCCGAGGAACTTTCTGCCCGTGACACCGAAAGCACACTTGGCTGGATTTAGCTTCATTTCATACTTTCGCAAGACCTCAAAGGTCTCGCTGATGTCCGCGGTATTCCCGGCTGACAGGGTGGATTTCACGAGCATGTCATCGATGTAGACTTCCATATTCCTCCCAATCTGTGGCTTGAATAACTTGTTGACCAGTCGTTGGTACGTTGCCCCAGCGTTTTTGAGGCCGAATGGCATTACCTTGCAGTAGTAGACTCCTCGATCGGTGGTGAAGGAGGTGAGCTCTTCATCGGCCGGGTTCATCCGGATTTGATTATAACTGGAGAAGGCATCCATGAAGCTCAGCAGCTCATGACCGGCCGAGCTGTAAACTAGCTGATCTATCCGAGAGAGCGGATAGTTGTCTTTAGGGCAGGCCTTGTTCAGGTCGATAAAATCAACACGCATGCTCCACTTCCCATTTGCTTTCTTGACCATAACTATGTTGGCTAGCCAAGCCAAGTAGTCCAGGTTCCTGATGAAGCCAGCTGTGGGTAGTCGGTCCACTTCCTTTTCTATCGCCTTCTGTTTCACAGCCGCGAAACTTCTTTTCATTTGTCGGACCAGCCAAGCTTTTGAGTCAATTTCGAGCTTGTGGGAGATCACCTTAGGGTCGATCCCCGGCATGTCCGCAAGAGTCCAAGCAAACATGTCAGAGTTGTTTCGAAGGAACTGGATTAAGGTTGTCCCGAATTTCCCCGGTTAAGAGGGAGCCGATCTGTACAGTTCGACTGTTGTCTCCCTCCTTGAGGGGGGCCTCAGACAAGGCCTCCACTGGGGAACCCCGGATCTCCTTCTCGTCATCACGTGTATACAGCGATTCCCGAGGTCACACGGTCCCTCAGATAGGTCAAATTCTTTATCCTTGGGCACCGTCGCGGTGAGGCATACCCTAGCGATTTGCTGATCTCTGTAAGCCCGGCCTATCCCCCATCACCCAGAGGGAACTTAAGCGTGAGGTGGTAGGTCAAGATTTGAGCCTGGAGGGCGTTTAAAGTAGGGCAACCCAAGAGGATGTTATAAGACGAAGGACCCGGGAGACGAGGAAACTCATAGACATGGTCCGGGTTCTTCCGGCCTTCCCAATGTTGAAAGAGAGAGTGATCGTTCTCTCGGCTTGGATGGAGTGGTTAGTAAACCCATAGAGGACGTGCGAGGTCGGTTGGAGATCGGATGGGTTTAACCTCATACGCTATAAACATTCAAAAAATAGGATATCCGCCAAGCTTCCCGAGTCAACTAGGATTCTCCGGACCTCGTACCGATTTACCCGGGCCGTGATCATCAGGGGTCATTGTGTAGGACGAATATGCCATGAAGGTCTTCCTCCGGTGAAGGTGATGGGAGTAACCTTCTTGCACTTCTTAGAGGGGGGAGCACCTAAGGTCATGACCGGCTGGATACGGCGGGTGTTCTCGTTGCTTGGAGTCGAGCCAATACAGAAGACCATGATCTGCCCAACCGTCAACTTTCCGGTTGGAGGTCGGTCTTCTTACTCCCGACCTGCTTGATGTTTGTCTCGTAGGTATTTTTCTAAGTGACCGGAGCGGATCAGCTCCTCGATATAATCATGGAGATGTTTGCAGTTCTCGATCAGGTGCCCATGTAACTGATGAAAGGCACAGTATGGGCCACGGAGTCGCTTACCCAGCCTTTGTATCATTAGAGGGAGTTTGAAGAATCTCTCACTCTTTACCTCCTCTAGCAGCTCGACCTGAGAGACATTCAAAAGAGTGTACTCATGAAACCTCGGAGAATAAGGTTTTGGACGATCGGTCTTTTTCTTCTCCTCCCAGTCCCTCTTCTTTCGGTCCGTCCGGTCCCCGCGGGGAAGGTTGGCGTTCACTTCATATTCAAGTTAGATATCCCACTCGGTCCAGATTTTTAGCTTGACCATGGTCTTAGGTTGCGCTAATGCAAAAGAGCGGCGCCACTCTTTGTGTCTTAGATCGGATCTCAAGGTGGCGATGACCGTTTCGTCCCGGTGCTCGGGTACCTTCAGGAGGGCATTATAGAATTGGGTGATGTAACCCTGAAAGATTCCCTGTACTTACTCTTGATGGTGAACAGGTAGTCGACCATCCTCTTCTGTCGTTGGTTGCCGATGAAATGACTGAGGAACTGAGTATCCAGCTCGTCGAAGGTTGAGATTGAATGCAGAGTAAGGCCGCGGAACCAATCTCGCCTGGCCCGGATGAGGATGGTGGGGAAGGCTCGGCACTGATCCACGTCCGAGTTATCATGGAAGCACATGCCTACCATAAACGCGTCCAAGTGGTCCTTTGGGTCGGACTTCCCGTAGAAGAGGGCCATCTTCGGCGGTTTGTTCCGAGACGAGACCCGCTCACTTAGTAACTGCTCCGTAAAAGGTCTCGTGAGAGAATTCGTGGAGTATTTTGCCGATCCTTTGGGCAAATGAGTAGCAAGCCACATGTCCTCAATCTTCTTCTCAAGGACCTCGATTCGCTGTTGGTACCCCGAGGATTCTCTATAGTCGGAGTGCCTGCTGTCTCTGTTTCGGGCTTACGCTATAGAGCGGCTTCGGCTTCGCTTTATCACGTTCCTTACATCCTCGGGGTGAACCCTTCATGGTTTTCCCCGACATGCACCATGTGCGCGGCCTCGATGAGTATGGTGATGTCGATCTTCCCTGGAATCAGGCGACGTGACCGACGTCTTTTCGAAAGGCGAGGGAGCGCGGCGAGTGTTGAAGCGATAATCTGGTTAGCCCCGAAACCTCGGTGTCGGACTGTCCGGCGCCCAACGAGTCATGAAATCATTCCTTGTATGGGGCCGCGACTGCCGGAATCGGCATGTCGGTGTTCTGTGACATTGAGATTGGCACGAGCGAGACAGAGGACTTAAACGTGCCCCCCTGTCGCCTCGTGCATGTCGTCATTCCGGGGAGCAGGGACGGCGGTTTGGCGGGCGTGGCCAGCCATTTTGATACGAGCGAGCGCGTCCACCATCGCTGTGAGTCTGTCGATCCGTGTAGATAAGGCTTCAACAATGTTGGGAGACGGAGTAGAACTACCCCCGCCTCCATTGCAGAGGATGGGGTGGCTTGTGCTGGGATCTTCGTTACGATGATCGCTGGCCATCGAATTGAAGGCGGAAGATCAACTTTTTTGGGTGGAAAAGAGTTCCCACAGACGGCGTCAACTGATGGAGGTCAGAATCTCCCTCAGATGTTGTCCTCCGTTGATCTTGCGGCCAGCGGGGCTGAATGGCTGAGATTTGTTGTAGAAGATTGAGCGTGTAGATCTCAATAGGTTGTTGTTGATGCCAACCAACCTGCAAAAGAAGTCCGGGGGTGGGAAACTACCGTAGGACCCTCCGACGATCAAGTAAGTACCGAGGAATAGATGGGCAGAGTAGTGGCGCATTGGATTCAATTCGAGTTCCCTGGATCGTCTGGAAGAGGGGTTTATATAGAGGTCGCATAGAGCGAGCCGATGCGAGATTCTCGCCTTCTGTTACGTCCTTGCTTCACGTTCGCGTTGATGGCGGGATACACCCATTAATGGCGAGATACACTAGCGTGGGATGCGGGATATGGAGCGGCAGGGATCTCGTTATGGCGAGATACACAGAGCCGTTACGGGGGCGCTCGGGCTCTGTGCTCCCGGCTGAACAGGGACGCTGAGGAATCTCAAATATAGAATAGCTCGGAGATGAGCAAGTGAGCCGAGAAGTCTCAGCTATAGGATAGTTCGGAGACGAGCCATTGGCTGACGGTCAGCCGAAAGGGAAACGTACTCCGGAGAGGTCTTCTAAAAGGTCGAGTCCAACCTCTGAGGCAAGGCGCCGAGGAATGTCCCCAATGCATCATACTTATTCCAATTCCATAGCCCTTAGGAATCTAGCGAGCTTATATGGATGACATGCCATCCACTACGTGTCGTGATCTGGGAAATTCCCACTTATAAGCATCATCAGAGTCAATTAATGAAACCAATGCTTGATACCTTTGTTTTTTATAATCAACGGAAATGGTGTGGTATAAGCCACGTTTAAGATAATATGACATGTCAAGGTCGGCACCCCAATGTTCAACAATTTGTAAACGTGTTGTGAAGCTCGCAAAGCACCATGCACAAAAAGTTTGGTAAGCCTACTCGATGCCAATTTTGTTAATCTTCCTTCAATTATTATAGACAAGTTGAATAGTTATTTAGATACATATACAACTATGCACCTACCTGTTCGCTCTAAAATTAGATCCGCAATAAAGACAAATTAATCAGCGCAACACTGTATCCCTTGACAGATGAGCAGTCATTAAAGTAAGGGGAGAACATTCTTCCTATAAAATAAAAATAAACCCCTTGGTGGCATGGATAAAATTGATAAATAACCCTTCGATCTTAGATTAGATATGCACTAAAAACAAAAATAATTAGCACGACACTGTCTCCCTCCACACATGGGCGGTCGTTAGAGAAAGGGGAGAATATTCTTCGTTAATAAAATAGATTTAGATCTCTTGGTTGCATGGACAGAAATTTATAAACTACACAGCAGAGATAACAACCTGTAGGTTTCTTTGGCACGACCACAAGGTTTCGGGAGGCATCATACATGCCGTATTTAAAATTTTCTAGCATGCCAAACAACCTAACCTAGGATCTAACTAGAGTTTTAGGAGTAAATGAACATGTAATCTACCATTACACTAAGTGAATGAGAAATACAACCTTTGTAGACCGGTCCTTCACTTCTAAAGCTCCGTGTTGACATCCCTTCGCTGCAATCATCGATCTCCCGAACTCTAGTATGGGTTTCCTCGGAGAAATGAACATGCTTGCTTGTAGTCTTCGAGGCCGAAGATGATCTACGTCGATGAGACTCAAACTCAAGCTAACCCTTCACTAGGTAATGAACTTTGTGAAGAGAACACCCTAAACTAAATGGCAAGTAGTAGAGGATGATGAAGTAAGAAGTGGGCTCACTTTAGATTTTATTTTCTCACTCATTTTAACCATTTTCCATGGAGCTAGAGAGCAAGAGGAAGAAGATGAAGAAAGCAACTCAAGAAAATAAACCAAGGTGAATGAATGAGTTATGCAACCATGGGTGAGTTAGTATCATATACTAACCATTGTAGAAACATAACCATGGCTAAATAATAATGGTTAGGTTTAAAATATCTTAAGTAAAACAAATCAAGTGGACTTGGTCAATAGTTATCCAAAAGCTTCATGAAGCTTCATGCCATGACCAATTTCCACCTCATTTTGATTTACTAAGATAATTAAAACCCCTCATTATTAGTAGCATGGTGTAAGTCATACACACACCCAAGTTTGCATGTATCATCAAGCATGATACAATCATGTACACAAACATATATCACATATACACTATGTGCACATCAAGTGAGAAAAACAATCTTAAATGAGCTAATACTAGTTAATGTAAAGTAATATATCAAATATATAATTATACATTAAATCATTAAATCAACACTTGATTTAATGATCCGGTCATATCACATATAACCGACTAATATCATATGTATCAATCTATCGAATCAACACTTGATTCGATAACCCGGCAATATCGCATATAACCGACCGATGATACAAATCGCGAGAATAGAATACGGTATTACATAGGCGTATTAATCTCGGTCCTGCACATATCTCATATGTGCTCCTACTCCATTTCGCCTGAGCCAGGAAACCTCTGTGTAGGACTCTAAAGACTCGTCAATACGCCGGCAGTAGGTGATGATCATATCAAACACCCACAAGACGCAAGAAGTCTGCTAAACGTAACGGCCACCCGGATATTGAGCGATCAGAAGATCAACAAGCAAGCCTGCTCATACTCCTGCGAATCCAATCAGTAACACGTACCGTACAGTCCGGTCTGTTCGTCTGATATGTCGCATATCTGGCCTAGGGGTGGTAAACGTCAGACCCCAGTAGCTTGATAAGTCATGCCGATGTAAGGTCCATAACGTGCGTGAAACTAATGATAACACTTACCAGTAAATCACATCTACCCTGGCCAGGGATTTCAGTTATGGCCAATCGAGCATAGCGCAACATCAACCCCCAATACCGGAAGAGACGAATCCCCTCCTATCGCTCATTGCCTCCATGTGACTCGGGACTGTACCCAAAAACCATCTGTTTGCACGACTCAATAGAGCCATGGTAGGGTGGAAATCAAAGCACGGTAGGAGACACACAAGACTCTACGACGATCTCGGGTCGACAGACTAACATGTACCAGTGTCACCAGAGAACTGTCATCTGACGTGAGGTATAATACCATCTAGGAGTTCTCGGCGAGTCCGTTCAGTGTACCCAGTCTCCACTGAGCACCCGTATACGATCTCTGATGTTAAACACCAATGGATATGGGATCATCCATCGTCCATCATATGAGTCGAGAAGATATACGCTAGTCTACTCTGGAATATCGATGCCCCGTCTCGATACTCCCACGACTAGGAACATTGAAGGATGAACTCATGGACTATACATGCCCCACTAGTATGATCTGCATCATAATCCTGGTAGTCAAGTACACATCCTAAGGGCTTTATCAACATATAACAGAGAGACAATAAGTGTATATGTTAAGATAAAGGGCAACCAGATAGCATACTATCATTTCGAGCAAGAAATTCCTCCCTATATATGTCCCAGCTTCGACTATAATATACATCTCATGTACAATAATGAGCTCTAGGGCATACATACAACTAACAATCTCCCACTTGCACTAAGGCCAGTTGTTGTAGTATAGCATACCCAACACCCTATAAAAGTCTCTCGCAGGAAAGGCCTCAGTGAGTGGATCCGCCGTGTTAACCTCTGAGTCTTCTCTCTTAACCTCGATCTCTTGGAGATCAACCATCTCCATGATCAGGTGATACTGCCTTAGAATATGTCTGGGTCACTGATGAGACCGGGGTTCCTAGGCCAAAAGCCACACCTCCATTGTCACACAATGGAAGGAACCTAGTTCATCTCATGAACAAATAGAAACTCGGACTTCCTCTTTGGTAGCATCTTTGATAGCGATATCACCAGCCTTTATCGTCTAGTTTGTCACGGTATCTAGCTTGGAACTCTTCCAACATACCGTCCCTCCATTGAGGGTAAAGACAATGCCTGTGACTGATATTTAGTTGTCCTTACCACCCTGGAAGGTATCCAGTGATTCTCCTCAGGATCGATTGATAGCCTCTCGCTACACCTAGTGAGAATCCTAACATCCACTTAGATCTATCTCATAGATCCAAAACCCAGGATTTTAGAAGGTATCACCTTGATCCTATATGGAGAATCAATGTGATAAGAGGAGATTGACCGAGTGTAGCATAGGAAACACCTTTCCTATCCGGAGTATGTGATCCACGTACAATACGAGGAAGACCACCTTACTCTCTACTACCTTTTTGTATATATAAGGTTCATCTACCATTTTGATGAAGTCAAACGCTTTGACTATCACATCAAAACAGACGTTCCAACTCCGCGATGTCTGCTTTATCACATAAAGCAACTTGCACACGTTTCCGCTGCTCCCATTGTCTACGAAGCCCTCTGGCTGTGTACTTATAGACGCTTTCTTCTAAATCAGTATTCAGAAAAGCAGTTATGACACCCAACCGCCAGATATCGTAGTCATGGTATGTAGCAAATGGCAAGTAGGATCTGGATGGACTTAAGCATAGGTACCGGAAAAAGTTTTCATCAAAAATCACACCTGGTTAATGGCGAGAACCTCTTACAACAAGTCTAACTTTGAAAGTCTCAACTTTTCCATCTACACCAAGTAATCTTCTCAAGATATACTTGTTCCTGGTGGGGATTTAACCCTTCAGATAAAGCAACCAAAGTCCATACTTTGTTATTGTACATAGATTCTATCTCAGATCGCTTAGCATCCAGATATTCTTATAGAGTCCCCACTCTTGATGGCCTGCTCGAAACTAGTTCGGTCATCATCTCATGATGTAATCTTCGCTCCCACTGTCATCGAGAAACTGAAGTATCTCTCAGGCGGATAAAGAACCCTACCAGATCGGCGGAGAGGCTGAGGTTCGTCGGGAACTATTGAATCCTCCAATTCTACCAAATCATCAGCTGTAGTTTGTATAGCTGGAACTCCTTCCAGTTCTACCTCATGACCATAAATTTCTTTCCAAAATAAATTCCTTTTCCTAAAAAATGCGGCATGCCGAGAAATAAAACACCTTTTTGTTCCTCGGTGTGGTAGAAGATATTCCTTTGTGAATGCTTGGGATATCCAACAAACAAAACTGACCTTATCTCGAGCTTGTCCGGATTTTGCTTTTAGACATAGGCCAGACAACCCCAAATCTTAACTTGCTTAAGAGATGGTCTCTTCCCATTCCATATCTCATATGGAGTGGTAGGCACAGATTTGGTTGGAACCCTATTCAATAGGTATGCAGCTTCACAAGTGCATAACCCTCAAAGGAAATAGGTAACTCAGTAGTACTCATCATAGAGCGTACCGTATCTAATAGGGTACTATTGCTCCGCCTCGAAACACCGTTATGCTGTGGTGTATACGGAGGAGTAATGCTGAGAGTGAATCTCATTCTCCTTTATAATAGTCCAAGAATTCCAACCATAAGTATTCTCCTCCCTGATCCCATCAAAGGACATAATACTTTTACCCATTTTGGTTCTCGACTTTTGACTTACATTCATTGAATTTCTCAAAAACTTCAGACTTGTGTTTCAACAGGAACATGTGTCCAAATCTTGAGAGATCATCAGTGAATGTAAGAAAGTACAAAGAACCAGTCCTGGCATATGTAGACAGGGGACCATATACATCTCTATGTATCAGTCCTAAGGGTTCACTAACCCTTTCTCTGTTTCTTGTAAACGGAGCTATGTTCATCTTATCATTGTGACATGACTGG
This sequence comes from Agapanthus africanus, assembly GCA_030015575.1. NCBI lineage: Eukaryota > Viridiplantae > Streptophyta > Magnoliopsida > Asparagales > Amaryllidaceae > Agapanthus > Agapanthus africanus. The sequence goes on along the minus strand of CM057342.1, from coordinate 57,614,314 downwards.
TAAGTTTCACAAGATGTAAATTCAAACTGATTTAAATATGCATCTAAATATAACTTAGCAAGTCGGGTCGCATTGATATGACCTAGTCTACAATGCCTCAAGAAGGATTCGTTCATTTCTGAACTCTTCCTCTTGTATGTGTTCTGTACGTTAAGAACTGTGGTTTGATTTAGAACGTATTTGCTTTTAGATAACGTGCCTGATCCGATCAACACTTGATATAGGAAATGTTCAAAACATTATCCAACAATACAAAATTATATCCTTCTTTAGTAAATAAAAAGAATGATATAATGTTGCATATCAGGTTCAGTATCTAATAACATTCGTTCAGAATCAATGTATTTGGTAATACAAGATAATACTTGCCAACTAATTTGGCTGCAACAATTGCACCAATCTCTATAATTAGAGACATATCACCTTATTCTCAGTTCTCTACCTATCTGTAGCCCATGTAACAAATTACATATGCGGGATCCCGATCCGGTATCAAATACCCAGGACGTAGAAGATACTGAGAAACAATTCTCTGTAATGAACACACCCGAAGAAGATGCATCATCATGCACTTTCTTTGTTTGGGCGGTATGGGAATCCTGGTATTTTCTTATTTCCTGCTCGGTCTTATAACAATTATAAGTTGGAGCGGGAACAAAGTTCCCCAGCTCAGTATAACAAGCGAGTTCGGTCAATACATCCATATTATTATCTTGATTAAGGCATGACAAGGTCGCTACCTGGAGAGAGAGAAAAGAAAACACTCTGCGTACGCTCTTGCAATATTAGATTGGTTATATATTTTATCTAATCAGGATGGCTCCCACTGTTTTTATCAAATCTTTCTTCAAATCTTAAAAGGAAAGACTAGCCGGGATCAATTACACCCTACAAGTTCGCCAATCTTTCAGCCATGTCAGTGCCAGTCCTTTGAGGGAGGTTCCCCGTGCTTTCGCACGGACCTAATTAAAATAAACCTCGTTTTCCCAGGGGCGTAACCCCGTTGACACCTACTTGATCAGCTAATTGTAAAGTGCAAAACTCTCACAGGAGTAACAATTACTCGCAGTAGGTATCAGGATCCAACTATCACATAGAAGGTATGCAATCTCATTGCAAATTTCAACACTTGAAACTCCCGATAATGGTTTTTACCCCTAGTGGCTTATGACCTTAACTATGGTCAATAAATCATAAGCACTAGTCAAGTTCTACCCATCATTTCGTGATTAATTAGACCCACCCACATGACCCTTAACTATGGTCAACAAAGTCACATGACTGTCCTAACTAATCACATCATATGCTATGTAGGAAGACATTACTTAGCTACCGTACACCGTGCCTTAACTATAGTCAACAAACACAGCACGAATACTAAGTACTCTACTTCTTAAAATGACGGTGGGTTGCGGATGGTTTTTAAGAAAACCTTTAATGCTTTTAACTTGATATCATTGCAGAATCAAATGATTTTAAATGGAGTGTTTTTGAGGCTTTTGCTAGTTTCGCTAAAGAGGTCACTTCCGGTGAAGGGATCTCGGCTCTTTCCTCGTCGAATGAGGTACAGGATATTCACAATACCACTATGCAAAGCAAGAACTAGAAAAGCAATCAAAAGACAAAACCGCGGGTTGTAGCATTTGCCAGTTATTGCTAAAGAGGTCACTCCCGGTGAAGGGATCTCGGCTCTTTCCTTATCGAATAAGGTGCTGGATATTCTACAAGGAATACCGCTATGCAAAGCAAGAACTGGAGCTACCTATTTTTGAAAATTCGATTCCACAACATCATTAGGTTTATTTTCTTTCATTAATCTCATTAATGAATGTCCCATCATTTAATTTATCTAAGCATCACAGATAAATACAACGTACGCTTATGCCATCCACATTCGCCTCGATGTCCCATTATACACCGTTAGGTTAGGTAACTGACGGCAGAGCGGGGCAGGGCTAGCGCGGGTGTAAAACATAAGCAACATCTATATAATATATCACATATACTATATACAGTATCTATCTCATCATATCAAATGATCACATCACAGATAACGTAGCAGAAAACAACATATGAAATATTGGATATACTAGGATGTCCGTGTTTTATTTTGAGCCAGTATAAAACACGGATTCCACGGTCGTGATGAATAGCCAAACCCACATCCCTAGACCCCTACGAGAGCGGCAAAAAACCTTACCAATTCTATAGTTAGGAGACCCGGACTCGACGCCTCGAGATGGTCTCCCACTGGACTCTAGAACCCGGTTACTTGTGCTCCCCTCCTTGGGTCTATTCTAATGTGGAAAAGTAAATAATATACATCAACGGTGACATATTTCTCAACCCGGAAGTGCCCCAATAAAAGAATATTACATACAAGTTTTTACATGAATGAAAAAAGAAAAACTCTCATCTCATATAAAAAAAACCTGGCTATTCAAACACGACGATCCAATATAACATATCACAGCAACACATAACATCGCATGTCATCAACGTAACTAAATATGCGTATCCCAATTGTCGTTGACGTAAAGCAATGAAACCGGCGATAAACCACATATTACACTTACGGTCGCAGAAAAGAAAGTGAAAAACTACAACATTTGGAATCCTTATAACTTTAGACATCATAAACCCGAAGTATCACATACTTCGGATTTCATGTCTAACTATATGAATTCCACATATTGTATCACATCACATGATATTCGGACGACATTAAACTTCTCGATCGATTCATCAAAGTCCTACAATTCTCATACGGCTCAACACTTGAGCACAATTTAATAATACCCAGTACATACCACAACACCTATGGACTAACCGTAGAAGGGCAGACCCAAGTCTCACTCATGTCTCCACGAAACTGCAGCAAACCCTAAGGTATGACCGCGGTTCCGCGATCCAAAAAAGTCGAGTTAGATTAAATTCTTCTAGAGGGTCCACAGAATTACTTACATGTTTTTCCAAATACCTTAAACTTAAAAAAATGAGTTTTTGACATTCGTTTGAGTTTTTTAACTTCGCCTAGGTAATATGTGAATACCCGAAAAAGGATAAACGATGTTAAACATTCCGATCGAATCAACGAATTCCCAATAAATTCCAGAAAGCTCAACACTTGAGTAATATTAAAAATTCCCAGAAGAATGATGTAGTAGCTACGAATCACCCCTTGAAGTACGATTCCATAACTCACAAGTTTTGCCGCGGAACCGCCGCCAAATGCATGGGATGGCCGCGGTTCCGCGGTGACTTGATCGAGTTAGGGAATCGTACTTCTCCGAGATCCATAGAATTACCTGCATGATTTTTTGAGAATTTTTAATATGGAAAATTCCAACATTTTGAAAAATTTCCAGAGAGGGGGCATCAAGTGGGTTTTTGGGGTTCGATCGGATTTTTAATTTCGCATAGATAACTCCTAATGCTCTAGTAAGGCTCTGATACCACTGTAGGTTTCTTTGGCACGACCGCAAGGTTTCGGGAGGCATCATACATGACGTATTTAAAATTTTCTAGCATGCCAAACAACCTAACCTAGGATCTAACTAGAGTTTTAGGAGTAAATGAATATGTAATCTACCATTACACTACGTGAATGAGGAATACAACCTTTGTAGACCGGTCTTTCACTTCTAAAGCTCCGTGTTGACGTCCCTTCGCTGCGATCATCGATTTCCCGAACTTTAGTATGGGTTCCCTCGGAGAAATGAACAGGCTTGCTTATAGTCATCGAGGCCAAAGATGATCTACGTCGAGGAGGCTCAAACTCAAGCTAACCCTTCACTAGGTAATGAACTTTGTGAAGAGAACACTCTAAACTAAATGGCAAGTAGTAGAAAATGATGAAGTAGGAAGTGAGCTCACTTTAGATTTTATTTTCTCACTCATTTTCACCATTTTCCATGGAGCTAGAGAGCAAGAGGAAGAAGATGAAGAAAGCAACTCAAGAAAATAAACCAAGGTGAATGAATGAGTTATGCAACCATGGGTGAGTTAGTATCATATACTAACCATTGTAGAGATATAACCATGGCTAAATAATAATGGTTAGGTTTAAAATATCTTAAGTAAAACAAATCAAGTGGACTTGGTCAATGGTTATCCAAAAGCTTCATGAAGCTTCATGCCATGACCAATTTCCACCTCATTTTGATTTACTAAGATAATTAAAACCCCTCATTATTAGTAGCATGGTGTAAGTCATACACACACCCAAGTTTGCATGTATCATCAAGCATGATACAATCATGTACACAAACATATATCACATATACACTATATGCACATCAAGTGAGAAAAACAATCTTAAATGAGCTAATACTAGTTAATGTAAAGTAATATATCAAATATATAATTATACATTAAATGATTAAATCATTACTTGATTTAATGATCCGGTCATATCACATATAACCGACTAATATCATATGTATCAATCTATCGAATCAACACTTGATTCGATAACCCGGCTATATCGCATATAACCGACCGATGATACAAATCGCGATAATATAATACGGTATCACATAGGCGTATTAATCTCGGTCCCGCACATATCTCATATGTGCTCCTACTCCATTTCGCCTGAGCCAGGAAACCTCTGTGTAGGACTCTAAAGACTCGTCAATACGCCGGCAGTAGGTGATGATCATATCAAACACCCACAAGACGCAAGAGGTCTGCTAAACGTAAAGGCCACTCGGGTATTGAGCGATCAGAAGACCAGCAAGCAAGCCTGCTCATACTCCTGCGAATCTAATCAGTAACGCGTACCGTACAGTCCGGTCTGTTCGTCTGATATGTCGCATATCTGGCCTAGGGGTGGTAAACGTCAGACCCCAGTAGCTTGATAAGTCATGCCGATGTAAGGTCCATAACGTGCGTGAAACTACTGATAACACTTACCAGTAAATCGCATCTACACTGGCCAGGGATTTCAGTTATGGCCAATCGAGCATAGCGCAGCATCAACCCCAATACCGGAAGAGACGAATCCCCTCCTATCGCTTATTGCCTCCATGTGATTAGGGACCGTATCCAAAAACCACCTGTTTGCACAACTCAGTAGAGTCATGGTAGGGTGAAAATCAAAGCACAGTGGGAGGCACACAAGACTCTATGACGATCTCGGGTCGACAGACTAACCTGTACCAGTGTCACCAGAGAACTGCTATCTGACGTGAGGTATAATACCATCTAGGAGTTCTCGGCGTGTCCGTTCAGTGTACCCAGTCTCCACTGAGCACCCGTATACGATCTCTGATGTCAAACACCAATGGATATGGGATTATCCATCGCCCATCATATAGGTCAAGAAGATATACGCTAATCTACTCTGGAATATCGATGCCCCGTCTCGATACTCCCATGACTAGGAACATTGAAGGATGAACTCATGGACTACACAGGCCCCACTAGTATGATCTGCATCATAATCCTGGTAGTCAAGTACACATCCTAAGGGCTTTATCAACATGTAACAGAGAGACAGTAAGTGTACATGTTAAGATAAAGGGCAACCAGATAGCATACTATCATGTCGAGCAAGAAAGTCCTCCCTATATATGTCCCAGCTTCCACTATAATATACATCTCATGCACAATAATGGCCTCTAGGGAATACATACAACTAACACAGTCATCTAGCCATTATATTATTGATAAAATTAGATTACAGTTACATATGATCTGATAATAAAAACAAACTCTCAAATCCTTGGATCAAGACCCAATCTTGATGACCAAGTGCAAGAGCAAGGATGAACATCTAAATCTTCTACACAGCGAGCCTCAAGCCGAATCATGATTCATCGGCCACACCGCTCGGCCTGCTTTCAATACCCGAGCGCAGGAATGAACGTCTAAATCGCTCGGTCATTTGTTAACAGACCGAGCGGAGGACCGATCGCCTCGCTTAGACCAAGACCAATCTCAGGATCACGACACAAGGGCAGGAATGAATCTCTAAATCCCTTGTGTTATGACCACCAAGCTTGACGCGGTCAGAGACCGAGATCGGTTCTATTATCATGTTACGAGAGTAGGGACGGGTGTCTGAATCTCTCATAACCATGATAACAGCCTCGATCAGGCCATCGATGCTCTTGGCCATACCCCAATCGGCGATATATGAGCGATGGCGCGCCGAAAGGAGGGCCGAGGGGCGTTCCTTCATCTTGATGCACTGCTTTCTGTAGATCTAAAGGAACGTGGATGCATACTGATCGAGCAGGAATGGTCGTCTCAAGTTTCGACAGAGCCTCGGTGGGACTGCGTTAATCACTAATGATCTAGTATACATTAACTAAGATAGGGTGGCTGAGAAGCCCTGAAACTAGAAAAATTGATAATTGATTGATTGATTGAGAGAGATCTCACTCCTTCGTCTTCAACTCTGGCCTTTATAAGACTACAGTTTGTTGAGAAATATTTTAAAACCTTAGATTTTCCTTGATTCGAGCATCAATTACACTCTTGCTTTGGTGCTTAAGTTTCGCAACTATCGACTTCTGATTAATTGTAAATCTCTCATAAAATCTTATTCCAATCCTTCGTATCTTCCTTGATTATATTAACCCGGTTCCTTAAGTAACCGATTCGACCCCAAATGATTTGTGCCGAACCAACCTTTACCTATTCTGCCTCATTCAGTCCGCTTAATCGAATGCCGCTTTTTTGTGTAAACCATAACACAGCAAAGATAATAGTCATCCAGCCATCATATTTCACTAATAGAAATTAAGTTACGGTTCCATATGATTTGATGATAATAGCAAACTCTCAAACCCTTGGATCATAATCTCATCTTGAAGATAGAGTGCAAGAGTAGGGATGGGCATCTAAATCTCCTACACCGCGAGCCTCAAGCCGATTTATGATTTATCGGCTACACCGCTCGGGCTACTCTCAATACCCGAGCGCAGGAATGGACGTCTAAATCGTTCGGTCGTTTATTTGACTCGGTCGGAGGTCGAGATCGGTCCTATTATCATGTTACAAGAGTAGGGATAAACGTTTGAACCTCTCGTAGCCATAATAATGCCTCGATCCGACCATCGGCACCCTCGGCCAGACCCCAATCGGCACTATACGAGTTCTGGCGCGCCGAAAGGAGAGCCAAGGGGCGTTCCTTCATCTCGATGCTTTGCTTTCTATAGATCTAAAGAAACGTGGAAGTATTCCTGATCGAGAAGGATTGATCGTCTCAAGTCTCGACAGGGCATCGATGGAGATAGCGTTAGTCACCGGAGATCTAAATTATATTAACTATGATAGGATGGCCGAGAAGCCCTAGAACTAGAATAATTGATAATTGATTGAATGAGAGAGAGAGAGTCTCTTTCCTTTGTAGTTGGCTCCGGCTTTTATAGGACTAGGATTTGTTGGGAAGTAGCCCAAAACTTTAGATTTTTCTTGATTTGAGTATCAATTACGTTCTTGCATGATGCTCAAGTCTCGCAACCACGAATCCGCTGCAAATCGTCTAAGAAATCTTGGTGAATCTTTCTTCAGCCGACCTGACTTTGATCATAATTGCATTGAGGCCTTCTTCATTGGCCGGTTCTTTCTCTCACTTGGCCCGCTCGACCAAAGTATTATTTTTTTGTGCAAACACAGCTGGAAAAAGAGAATGTCACGTGGCATATTAGATTGTTCGCAGTCTAACAAAAATTTTGGTTATGTGTCAAATCTGTATTGTTTCTTTTTGTCTGGAGGATGCATGACATCCAACGCACTGCACAATATCCAAATATTATGAATATCTTTTTGCTATACTTTCATTTATCAAAATTTTATAAAAGTAAACATATTGTTTCATGCTACATAAAAAATGGTGCCACACAAGCTAATTTATGACCCATTGACATACTTTGGATAACAAATAGATAACAAATACTGTTAGCATGTATTTATGCTTCATGAGTATGGCCATGAAAAATGATAGGTAACATGCATTCATATTTAGATCAATCAAGCAACCAACACAGTAATTTACCTGAATGCTTAATATTTCTTTCCCCTGTCTACATTCTTTTTTCGTCTACATTTACATTTTACTCCATCTATCTAGAAGACAACCATACAAAGCATATGGTATCCGTATTTTATGCCACAAAAAGTACTTTAGATCCAAGTCATTGGATCCATATTCTTCTTGGACAAAAGAGTGCACCAAGCATCAATTTGTATGCATTATCTACTCATTCTTTCAACTCGACAGTCTCAATCCAAAAACACGTGGGAAACACAGTTGCTTACGCCATAAGAAAAGCACTAAAAAGCCACACATGAAAGCAAAATAGTTTCTCTTTCACCTTTCCTGTCCTTCGAGTAGTAAAAGCTAAAGTAGGAAAGGCAAGAGGTAGGGACAAAAGTAAGGAATATGGGACTATTCAAAGCTTTCCAAAGGCAAAAATTTGTAAAAGCCCATGATTCTAGGATTTGGCTAAGTGTCGAACCTCCTTTGCCTCCCAAAGGCATTACCATTGGCCTTTTGCCATGAGCTTTCAGCATTTCCCAACCTTTTGAAAAGCTTGGGAAACTTTCATACACTACTTTTAATTGAATAGATTATGTACACCTTGGAATAAAAAAGCATCGTAATGAATAGCCAGAAAAACATCGATTTATGTCAACGCGTGGTTTGTAAGTTCAGCCAATTCTGTACAAGCGTTCAACAGATTTCGATATATCGAGCTTAGCCGGTCGCTTTCTTTACGCAACTGGTTCAGTTCGTGAGTTAATCTCGAAATAGTATCAACATTGAACCGATGAGCATTCTTCTTAAGTAAATTTAACCAAGCCTTTTCAGAAAAGGCATGCATTTCCTGTTCTTGATGGGCTTTGTTAATGCAGGAGATTGCAGCCGAGGGGTCGGCTTCTTCTAATTTGATGCAAAATCTTTCTTGGATGATTGGAGGTGGCGGAGCACGATTGGAACGGATGAAAGAGTCCCAGGCAGTTTCATTTATCGACCTCGCATGAGGATACAAACAATTTCATGAATACAAAGCGATACTGAAGCGCTATTTGGTTTACTATAATAGAAAAAAAGTAGCATTTGTTGCATGCAAAATATGATGTTGCAAGTAATGAAACCAAAATCCATCATTGGGTTGTTTTCAACTTTTGTTGCAGGATTTCCAAATCCAAAGCACATTGTTTTTATTTGGAAGAACAGAAACAACTGAAACTACAACATATGTTAGCCAACTTGCTTCAACTAATTGAATGGCTATAATCTAATTTCCAAGAGTAAAGAGTTGTTGCATTTGTGGAAGCCAAAATTGGCGATAATAAATGCAGCAAGAGATTATCAGATTTCACGCAAAAAAATGTATAAAATACAAAATATATAAATATATAAAAATAAAATAAAAAGAAATCATAAATTCGCACAAGAATGAACACAACAAACAGAAAAAATGGAGAAAAACATATGCTAACTCAATGGACTACAAGCCGAGATATAATTGAGAAAAATAAATTACCTGTCCGGTCCTGAAAGCATCAAGCACCAGCCGAAGGTGCCTTCTGGCATCGAAATGGAAGCCATGGTACAACATTTGTTCATATGCATTCTGAAAATCATCCCAATTACCTTTCGCGGTGCACACATCCATCATGGTATTAAATGTAAATTTATCTGGATTCGCCTTATGATCTGAATCATCTTTGCTTCTGATCTGATGGCTACCATCCAGTATCTTCTGAAATTGATCTTTTGCTTCCTCATACATTCCGTGCTGTACATAAGATTTCAGCATGATATTGCAAGTAATTGTGTTTGGTGAGCAGAATTACTGCATTTCATTGAAGATATATGTGCCATTATCAATGCTTCCAGAGTCTAGACAAGCTTGAATTAATCAAGTGTAAGTAACAACTGATGTTGCTCGATATCGGCGATCTCTCATATCATGACAAGTAGCCGATGCCGTGTCGCAGAGCTCAGAAGAAAGGGCCTATAGCGGCCGACCAGGCCACCCATGTGCCCGACCCGCAAGCGCAAGCTGGCTCTCCTCAGAGCCCCATGCACAAATTGGCTTCCTCGACCTTCCAGCTCGCCTCTGAGCTATCCCAGGACCAAGATGCCTCGGCTCTCTCGCTCGCCCCCGAGCTCTCCCGGCGAGGCCATTTTCCTCGGTCTCATCGACCGAACAACCGTACCACTCACAGACGTAACCGCCGCTCCGCGAATCTCGCCATGCGCGAGATCTCCGCCGGCCACATCCCACGTTCCACACCATTACGATCCCCATTAACGAGCCTGTCTCGTCATTAATGGGAAGATCCGCTTATCACGCGGACGTGACGTCGGGAACGTAACGGCCGGCGTGATTCTCGCGTCTGCCCCTGCATGCCGCCGCCGCTATATAAACCCCTCTCCCAGAAGGATCAAGTAAGTCATTTTTTACTCCACTAAGCCGTTACTCTGCTCGGATCTTGTTACTGACTTGATCGTCGGAGGGTCATCGGTGGTACCAAACCATCCCGGGACTTCCTTGCAGGTACTCGGCGCAAATATCCTCCAATCCATTGAGATTCACACATCGCAAGAGATCACGCTCCAGATCAAATCCCAGCCGTCAATCGCAGCTATCGGCAGATCAACGGGAGACAACATCTGAAGGAGACCGGAAATGCCCCTCCATCAGCTGGCGCCGTCTGTGGGAAACTAACTCCACAAAAACAAAAATTCGTCTCCCGATCTCCAACCACATGGCGAGCGATCATCCCGAATATCCAAGCATCAGCCGCCGCCTTCCCCTCAACAGAGGCGCGGATGAACCTCCTCCAGCGATTGTCATCAACGCCCTTGCTGGCCGAATAGACCGACTAGCGTCCATTGTGGAGGCGCTCGTCCGCGTCCAAATGGCAGGGCCTGAACCTCAGATCGTCGCTCCTCCGCCTCGAGAAGACTCCGCCCGCGTCGGCACGGCCGACCACCGACAAGCTACCTCCCACGGCCACAGATCTCCCAGACCGGTACTTTCTGCAGCCCGCTGGGAGCCCCACCACTCCACACCAAGATCCGCCGCCAGAGCGTCTCGCCTCGAGCCTCCTCGCGACCCTTACCTTTCCGAGGAGATGTCGGTCAGCTCGCCTGTTCCTAGGCATGACCAACACCCCCTCCCTCGACAGGTTCGTGAGGACGGGGCTCACCACTGCGGCTCGAGGGCTACCTCGCCCGGAAATCTGAGGAATCTTATCGAGAGGAACCGGGGCCGCGCCCAGACGCGGGTCTCCCACAGCAGAGGCCAGGGATCAGGGGGTGCTGAATCCTCGGGGTACCACGGCCGACTCGACGCCCTCAAGAAGAAGATCGAGGGCATACGTCGGGAAGGTCACCTCTCGAGCAACGGGGCTAAGTACGCCGCCGACTCGCTCACCAAGCCATTCACTGAGGAGCTGCTCGTCGTCCATATCTCCTCGCGCAACAAGCCCCCAAAGGTCTCTCTCTTTGACTGGAAAACCGACCCGAAGGACCATTTGGATGCTTTCACCGCGGGGATGAGCTTCCAAGACCACTCCGACACCGCCCAGTGCCGAGCTTTCCCGGCCACTCTCATCCGCTCCGGGCGGGAATGGTTTCGAGTACTCGAGCCTCGCTCGATTTCAACCTTCGACGAGCTGGCCACTCAGTTCCTTGGCCACTTCGTCGGGAACCGTCGGCAAAAGATCATGGTCAACTACCTCTTCACAATCAAGAGCGGGGACAAGAAGACATTCAAAGCTTACGTCACCCGCTTCTACAACGCCCTTCTTGAGGTCCCCGAGCACCGGGAGGAAACGGTCATCACGGCACCCAGGTTAGGTCTTAGGCACAAGGAGTGGCTACCCTCCTTTGCACTGGCGCAACCTAAGACCATGGCCAAAGTGAATGCATGGACTGAGCGCGAAGTCCAGCTCGAGTCCGAGGTGAATGCGAACCTTTCCCGGGCAGACCGACGCGACCAGAAGAAAAGGGCAAGGGAAGAGAGACCAGAGCGTCAGCAGCCCTACCATCCGAAGTTCTAGGAGTACACCCCGCTCAACGTCTCCCAAGCAGTGCTACTGGAGGAGGCTAAGAGCGAGAGTTTCTTCAAGTTCCCTCCGATCCCGTGTCAAGCCTCGAAGCGAACCCGGGGCCCCTACTGCGGTTTCCACAGGTCGCTCGGACACTCCATAGAGAGTTGCAAGCAGCTCCGGGACTATATCGAGGAGCTCATCCGATCAGGGCACCTCGCCGCTTACCTGAGGGATAAGCGGCAAGCCGACCACGAGCAAGGAGCAGCGCCCCTCTCCTGCCGAGCTGACCATCGGCCAAATTATGCTCGTATCAACAGATGATACGTTCGGCGCCCGCAGATCCCGGTACCCTCTGCCGAGCACGGAGACCAACAAACATCCGAGGGGATCGGACTGTGCAGATAAGGTCATCTACTAGCATGTACTTCTTTTTCAAAGGCAATGTAAACTCTTCCTAGAATCTGCTGGTCATGTAATAAAATAGATTGATGGAACATTGCGAAAAAGAAGAAAACGGTTTTATTTATTCAAAAAAAAGGGGCACTAGGGGCTCCTCGGCCATACATCAAAAAAAATTTGCAACAGCGGAGGAAGGGGGTGCAGAGAGCACTGCTCGTGGTACTCCGAGAAGATTTCCGCCAGCCGGGCCTCGCGGAATCCAGCCTCTGCCCTCTGTTTGTAAGTCCACGTTGCTCATCCCGGTTCTTACGGGGAGGCGGAAACGACGAAAAATAAAGATTTGGCGCAAGGCAACATGGACTTAAAGCACGGATCTTTGCTAAACTAGTAACTAGTAAACTACAAGAGGCTTTAACTACTATGCTGTAGAAAGTATACCTCACGAAACCGGTCCTTCGGGTCTTCATTCCGCTGTCCCGCTCGTCCATCCAAGCTCCAAGTATCGATCCGGACCTTGGGCACCTCCGCGGCTTTCTTGAGTCGAAGACGATCCACCCGAGAGTCGTACACCGAGCTCCACCTCGAGCCAAGGCAACTAGGGTGACGAGATCGCTAATCTAGAAGCCCTAGGTTGTGTAGAAGTGATGTATGGATGTGTTTGTCTTTGTGGGATCTTTTTCTCTCAACACATGAGATCAAAAGATAGAATCAAGAGGAGGAAGAAGGAGGAAAACTTAGCAACCATGAGAGCTCATTTTCTTTTCTTCTCATGAGAAAGAGCAAGAGAGAGAAATGAGAATGAATTATGAGCTAAAGAAAATGAGCCATGGTTCAATAATGCAAAAACATTATCATTACTAATCCCATCAAGATAAAGTTGATGGCTACATTGAAATGACCATTTTCATAATCAAAAGAAAAAGAAATCAAAAGAAGAGTGTAGATCTCTCATGAAGGTCAATGGTCAACCCCGGTCAACCGGTCAACAAAGTCAAGAGAGGTCATGGTGGTCAAATGGTCAATGCAATTAGCCATCTTATAATTATCACTAATAGGATTAGTAAATAATGTCTCCGGCTTATAACGTTTTTGACCAAACGAACTGTCAAAACCCTAATGAGCGTGCCACATTATAGTTTTGGCCGAACCAGCTGCCAAAACTCTAATGGGGCACCTCCTCCTTCATCGCTCCTCAAAACTGTGCATACACACCCGCATCCGCATTCCGTAGAATGCGAATGCACAGAAGACAAATCAAATCCATCTGTACAATACTAGGATCTGGCTTAAACCAAAGCCCACTAGTATTGCCTGCCCGAACAGCATACGCACACAAGTGCACGTAAGTGATCGTAGCCCTGCCGTAAAACCATACGGCCTCTACACGTTTCGCTCAATGCAGGGAAACTCTCTGTGTGGGACTCTAAAGACTCGACACTACGCTGGCAGTGGGTTTAACCACAGACCGCAAGCGGCACTAGCTGTACGTAACGGTCCCCAGGTAGATGTCGAAAAGAAGGCCGATGAGGTAAACCCATCCGAACTCCTACTGAGCATGTATGTGACAATCTCCGTACAGTCCGGTCTGTTCGTCTGATACATCGCATGGCGGGCCTAGGGGGGCGGTGAACGTCAGTCCCCTAATAGCGGTACAAGTCGTGTCGGAGTGTAGCCCAAAACACCCTGAGATAACACTGGAAACCTACCAGTATATCTCGCTTGCTCTGGCCAGAGACTACTCGTGTAATGGCTCTCCTAGACACAGCGCGATGTCAACCCCCAATACCGGGAGAGACGAATCCTGTCTAACCGTCACTGTCTCCAAGTGCTTCGGGACTGTACCCAACTACTACCTGTTTGCACGACTCCTTTGAGCCGTGGTAGGGTAGTAATCTAAGTACAGTGGGAACACACTCGAGGCGAAGTGACAGTGTCAAGTCGGCGGACTAAGCTGTACTCATGTCACCTGGGAACTGATAACTGACGATAGGTATAATACCAACCAACAGTTCCCGACGAGTCCTGTCCAGTGTACTCGTAACCTAACGAGCACCCGCATACTATCTCAAGTACGACGTACTGACGGCTGTGGGACAGACCGTCTCCCCCGCTGGGATGAGAAGCGCATACGCCAGTCTACTCCGGAGTATCGATGCCCTGTCTCGATAGTCCTACGACTACGGACCTGTTTAAGGATGTGCTTATGGATTACCCAGCCCCACGAGTGTGAGCGCCATCACAACGCTGGTAATCAAGCAAAGATCCTAAGGGCTCTACTAATATGTATATAAGCGATATGCTAAAAGAAACACATGCACATATTGAAGTAGAGACAAACAAAGTAGCATACTACCATTTTGATCAAGATTGTCTGTACAAATGTGAATATCCCAAGCTTCCATCAAGTAATATACAAGCTAGTATGATACAGTAATGGCCTCTAGGGCATATACACTAACAATCTCCTACTAGCACTAAGGCCATGTACTGGCGTATCAAAGACCTATCATCTCGATCAGCCGCTCGAACTGAGTCTGGGGTAGGGCCTTCGTGAGTGGATCTGCAGTGTTATTCTCCGTATTTACTCTCTTTACCTCTATCTCCCGGCGATCTACGATCTCCCTGTTCAGGTGGTACCGCCTCAAAATGTGCCTGGACTTCTGATGGGACCTGGGTTCCTTCACTAAATCTATAGCTCCGTTGTTGTCGCAATACAGCGGTATTGGATCAACAATGGTAGGAACCACCTGAAGCTCCGTGAGGAACTTCTTTATCCAGACAGCTTCCTTTGCGGCATCGCAAGCAGTTATGTACTCCGCTTCCATAGTTGAGTCAGCAACGGTCTCCTGCTTGGAACTCTTCCAGCAAACCGTCCCTCCATTGAGGGTAAAGACATAACCCGACATGGACTTAGAGTCATCCTTGTCACTCTGGAAGCTGGAGTCAGCAAAGGCTTCGAGCTGGAGCTCTTTTCCGCCATACACCAAGAACATCTCCTTAGTCCTTCTCAGGTACTTGAGAATGTTCTTTACCGCTATCCAGTGTTTCTCCCCTGGGTTTGACTGATACCGTCTTACAATGCTCAATGCGTATGCTACATCTGGTCTGGTACATAACATCGCATACATTATAGAGCCTACCGCAGAAGCGTAGGGTATAATAGACATGCGATCCCTTTCCAAATCAGTCTTGGGAGATATCTCTTTGGAGAGGGTGATCCCGTGACAAGCCGGTAGATTACCGCGCTTGGAATCTTCCATACTGAATCTTTTCAGTATGGTGTCGATGTACCTTGACTGTGAAAGTCCCAACATCCTTTTAGATCTATCACGATAGATCTGGATCCCCAGAATGTAGTTGGCATCGCCCAGGTCCTTCATGGAGAACCTCTGCGACAAGAATCCTTTGACTGACTGTAGCATAGGAATATCATTTCCTATTAGGAGAATGTCATCCACGTACAAGACGAGGAATACCACAGTTCTCCCTACAATCTTACTGTAAATACATGGTTCATCTGGGTTTTTGATAAAGTCGAATTCTTTGACGGTATCATCAAAGCAGATGTTCCAACTCCGCGATGCCTGCTTAAGTCCATAGATGGACTTTAGTAACTTGCACACTTTACCGCTGCTCCCACTCTGAATGAATCCTTCTGGCTGATCCATATAGACGCACTCTTCTAAATTTCCATTTAGGAAAGCCGTCTTTACGTCCATCTGCCAGATTTCATAATCGTGGAAGGCAGCAATGGCAAGAAGGATCCGAATGGATTTCAGCATAGCCACTGGAGAAAAGGTCTCGTCATAGTCCAAACCAGGTCTTTGACGAAAACCCTTTGCAACAAGTCTAGCTTTATAGGTCTCAACCTGCCCATCTACACCAATCTTCTTTCTGAAGATCCATTTGCAGCCTACGGGTTTTACCCTTTTCTGGAGCAAAGTCCAAAGTCCAAACTTTGTTGGTGTACATGGACTCCATCTCGGCCCGCATTGCATCCAGCCATTTTACCGAGTCGCCGCTCTGAATGGCTTGCTGGAAGCTAGTAGGCTCACCATAATCCATGGTGCAATCCTCTCTATCCCCGTCTATGAGAAAACCGTAGTATCTCTCGGGCGGATGAGACTGCCTACTACTCCTGCGGAGTGGCGCTGGGATGTCCGGTTCTCTTGAAACTTCTGGTTCTTCCAAACTTTCAGTAATAGTTTGTGGTTCTGGAATTTTTTCCAGTTCTACTACGCTCCCACTTGCTTCTTTTTCTAAAAACTGATGTTCCAGAAAATGGGCATGACGAGAAACAAAAACCTTTTGTTCCTCTGCGTAATAGAAAAAATACCCCCTGGAGTTCTTTGGGTATCCCACAAACTTACACAGTACTGAGCGTGTCTCGAGCTTGTCCGCATGCTGCTTTTTTACAAAAGCTGGACATCCCCATATCTTTAGATACTTAAGACAGGGTTTCTTCCCACACCATATCTGATATGGTGTGGTAGGCACAGTCTTGGAGGGAACCTTGTTCAAAAGATATGCAGCTGATTCTAGTGCATAACCCCAGAAGGATCGCGGTAACTCAGCCTTACTCATCATGGAACAAACCATATCCAATAGGGTTCGATTCCGCCTTTCCGATACACCATTGTGTTGTGGTGTGTATGGAGGAGTAAGCTGAGAGAGAATTCCATTTTCTTTTAAGTAGCCCAGAAACTCGGCACTCAAGTATTCACCACCTCGATCAGATCTCAGTGTCTTGATACTTTTGCCTGTTTGTTTTTCAACTTCATTCTTGTATTCCCGAAATTTCTCAAAGGCCTCGGATTTGTGCTTCATCAAGAAGACATGCCCATACCTAGAGAAATCATCTGTGAAAGTAATGAAGTATGAATAACCACTTCGCGCATGTGTAGACATTGGACCACACACATCACTGTGTATGAGTCCCAAGAGCTCACTTGCTCTTTCTCCGTGTCCAGTGAACGGAGTCTTTGTCATCTTTCCCATGAGACAAGATTCACAAGTGGCATAAGACTGATACTCGAACGGATCCAAGTATCCTTCTTTATGCAACTTTGTCAACCGTGTCTCATTAATGTGACCCAGTCTACAATGCCATAAGAAAGCCTGATTTAATTCCGGAGACTTTCTTTTAAGTGTGTTCTGGACACTGAAGGCCTGAGCTTGATTCAAAACGTATATACCGTTTTTCAATGTACCTGACCCAATCAGTACTTGATTTAGGTGGATGTTTACTACATCGCTTACAAAAGTAAAATCATATCCTTCCTTAGAAAGTAAGGATACAGATATGATGTTACATGTCGCACCTGGTACATAAAAACAGTCACGCAGAATCAATATCTGCCCAGTTGTCAGTCCTAGATGATATTCCCCTACGGATACAGCATACATGCTCATTCCGTTAGCAACCCTGAGAGTCATATCACCTTTCCTAATAACCCTACGGTTTCTCAGAGCCTGTAACGAATTACAGATATGAGATCCTGATCCGGTATCCAATACCCAGGAAATAGGGTTAACTGACATACAGTTCTCTATTACAAACACACCCGAAGCCGAAGCCACAACATACTTCGAATTCTGGCTACTGGCTTTGCAAGCCCTGCAATCCTCCTTACAATGTTCATTCCCGTAACAATAAGAACATCCCTCTTTTACTACATATATTCCCAAAACTTCTGCCCTTCCCTTTCTTTCTACTTCCCTGGTTTCCTTCAGGTTAGTAGGTAGGGACTGTTGAACTAAGTCAGCATCTGACCCGTTCTTCAACGTGGTCTTCAGGTCTGTGAGCTCGAAAGAGCTGGTCTCTGTAAGGACGTTGCCCCCTACAGATGACACGATAGCCAACCTCGCTGGAAGCAATTCGTTCGAGATCTCATATCTTGCGATACGAGATTGCTCTCCATATAAATCTTTGTTATGGAGGAAGATAGAAACTAAGTCCATCTTCTCATGCTGCCTCTGGTATGCACCATCAACTGAGGCTAACACGAGGCACTTAGCTTTCGCACAGTCTTTTTCCGATGTCCTATGGATATGAATATCCGTGACAGGGGAAGCTGGACCTGAGACGGCAGGGGTTGGATTAGTTAAGAGGTGTCCCAGTTTGTCATGGGCAATGGACATCTGGACAGACCTTTGCCAGTCATAACAGTCAGATTTAGTCATTTTATTATCTAGATGTAACCTAGGTGCGGTCACTGGGTCGCTGCAATTAAGAGAGAGAGAAGAAAACACTCAGCATGATACTCTTGCAAGTTTAGATTGGTTTTTAATTTATCTAAACAGGATGGCTCCCACTGTCTCTCGAATCCCTCCTCAAACCATAAAGGAAGAATTAGTCAGGATCAATCTCACCGTACAATACTTGCTTAACCGTTCAGCCAGGTCAGTGTCGGTACTTCGAGGGAGGTTTTCCAACGCTTTCGCGAAGTTCCTTAATTAAGTAATCTCTTTTCCCTGTGGGCGTAGCCCCGCTAACACCTTTCTAGACACCTACTTGGTTTATAGCATTGATCGTTAAGTGAGAAAGTTCCTGAGGAGTAGCATATACTCACAGTAGGATCGGGATCCAAATATCATCGCGTGACAAAACTAAAGGAATCCTACCAGAATCATCACACTCCAAATGGTATGCAGCGCTAGCAAGTTTCAGTACTTTTGAAACTCCCGATGTGGATTTTTGCCCCATGCTCTTATGACCTTGACGAAGGCCAACATATCATAAGTCACATGTCAAGTTCTACCCGTCATTATCCAGGTTAATTTGAACCCACCCGTACATACCCTTGACGAAGGACAAAATAGTAGTACGACTGTCCCAAACCAACGCATCTATCTATGCTACAGATAAATATTCAGCAGCTACCAATCACTATGCCTTGGCGAAGGTCAAAATACATAGCTTGAATACTACTGAATATTTAACCGAAATGACGGAGGGCTACGGATGGTTTTGGTGAAACCGTGAACGTAGTGAACTTGATATAATCGATGGAACGAGATAGCTTTTAAAAGGAGTGGTTCAAGCTCCGCGTTTAAAAAGCTGGTTTTTGAAAAGAACCGAGTGGTTTTGAAAGTGTTCCAACGACTTTTACTTGGTTTATTTTCTTGCATTAGTTCTTTTAATGCGTCCCATCATTTAATCCTACCATTGCAGAAAACAACCAAAATATGACGTACGCTTATGCCATTCGCATTCACCACGGGGCCCCGTCATCACCCGTTAGGTTACTTAACTAACGACAGAGCGGGGGCTGGGCTAGCGCGGCTGAAAAACATAAGCAACGCCTAAATAGATATCATATATAGATATATAGCAATGATAGCCATTACAGATCACAGATGAACACTTTGGATATACTAGGAACCCGCATTCCGTACGAGCCTGTAACGAAAAGCGGATTACACGGTCGCGATGAATAGCCAATACCCCACCCAAGACCCCTATGGGTGCGGCAAACTACCCGCCAAGTACTCGAAGCGAAGCAACCTCCCTCAACACTGTGAGTAGGCCACTCGGCACTTCGGGATACCCGGTAGTTTGTGCACCCCCTCCATGGGTCTATCCTAGGAGCAAAAACAGTAAAAAGAATTATACAATGACGGCTACAACCCCGACCCGGTTGTGCGGTCATACAAATAATATTACATCAATTTACAAATTTTACAATGAATGAAAGAAAAAGAAACTCTCATCTCACACCCATTCCCGGCTATTCATCCACGACAATCCACCGAGTTCATATCCACAAACCATCAACATTACAGATCACAGATATGTATAACCCCCACTAATCGACTTATAGCGATTAGTAGACGTTTAATACATATATCACATCACAGAAAATATCCATTAGCCAAAGTCTACGGAATATCGATCAAAATACGGATTTTTAACCACCCCAAAAGTCAATTTGCTCTCTGGAAAATTTGGGTGGAAAAAACATGCATTAAAAATCCCAAAACATCCAAACTAAAACACTGCACAAAACCCGATCCAGTGACGAGTCAAAACCGCGGCGGAACCGCGGCAATGAGCATGTCATTGCCGCGGAACCGCGGTCGTTTGATCGATTCACTGGATCGTTTTTCTGCAGTGTTTTCACAAAACCCTGAGACGATTTTTCATATATTTTAAATCACCTTTTGAGCAGTATGAAAATCGACAGAAACTAGAGGTTTTTGCGGATGTGTTTTGCGACTTTTTTCCGATCGATATTCTAAACACTTTGCTAACTTACTAGTTTATGTTTAGCTAGGCTCTGATACCACTGTAAGTCCACGTTGCTCATCCCGGTTCTTACGGGGAGGCGGAAACGACGAAAAACAAAGATTTGGCGCAAGGCAACATGGACTTAAAGCACGGATCTTTGCTAAACTAGTAACTAGTAAACTACAAGAGGCTTTAACTACTATGTTGTAGAAAGTATACCTCACGAAACCGGTCCTTCGGGTCTTCATTCCGCTGTCCCGCTCGTCCATCCAAGCTTCAAGTGTCGATCCGGACCTTGGGCACCTCCGCGGCCTTCTTGAGTCGAAGACGATCCACCCGAGAGTTATACACCGAGCTCCACCTCGATCCGAGGCAACTAGGGTGACGAGATCGCTAATCTAGAAGCCCTAGGTTGTGTAGAAGTGATGTATGGATGTGTTTGTCTTTGTTGGATCTTTTTCTCTCAACACATGAGATCAAAAGATAGAATCAAGAGGAGGAAGAAGGAGGAGAACTTAGCAACCATGAGAGCTCATTTTCTTTTCTTCTCATGAGAAAGAGCAAGAGAGAGAAATGAGAATGAATTATGAGCTAAAGAAAATGAGCCATGGTTCAATAATGCAAAAACATTATCATTACTAATCCCATCAAGATAAAGTTGATGGCTACATTGAAATGACCATTTTCATAATCAAAAGAAAAAGAAATCAAAAGAAGAGTGTAGATCTCTCATGAAGGTCAATGGTCAACCCCGGTCAACCGGTCAACAAAGTCAAGAGAGGTCATGGTGGTCAAATGGTCAATGCAATTAGCCATCATATAATTATCACTAATAGGATTAGTAAACAATGTCTCCGGCTCATAACGGTTTTGACCAAACGAACTGTCAAAACCCTAATGAGCGTGCCACATTATGGTTTTGGCCGAACCAGCTGCCAAAACCCTAATGGGGCACCTCCTCCTTCATCGCTCCTCAAAACTGTGCATACACACCCGTATCCGCATTCTGTAGAATGCGAATGCACAGAAGACAAATCAAATCCATCTGTGCAATACTAGGATCTGGCTTAAACCAAAGCCCACTAGTATTGCCTGCCCGAACAGCATACGCACACAAGTGAACGTAAGTGATCGTAGCCCTGCCGTAAAACCATACGGCCTCTACACGTTTCGCTCAATGCAGGGAAACTTTCTGTGTGGAACTCTAAAGACTCGACACTACGCTGACAGTGGGTTTAACCACAGACCGCAAGCGGCACTAGCTGTACGTAACGGTCCCCAGGTAGATGTCGAAAAGAAGGCCGATGAGGTAAACCCATCCGAACTCCTACTGAGCCTGTATGTGACAATCTCCGTACAGTCCAGTCTGTTCGTCTGATACATCGCATGGCGGGCCTAGGGGGCGGTGAACGTCAGTCCCCTAATAGCGGTACAAGTCGTGTCGGAGTGTAGCCCAAAACACCCTGAGATAACACTGGAAACCTACCAGTATATCTCGCTTGCCCTGGCCAGGGACTACTCGTGTAATGGCTCTCCTAGACACAGCGCGATGTCAACCCCCAATACCGGGAGAGACGAATCCTGTCTAACCGTCACTGCCTCCAAGTGCTTCGGGACTGTACCCAACTACTACCTGTTTGCACGACTCCTTTGAGCCGTGGTAGGGTAGTAATCTAAGTACAGTGGGAACACACTCGAGGCGAAGTGACAGTGTCAAGTCGGCGGACTAAGCTGTACTCATGTCACCTGAGAACTAATAACTGACGATAGGTATAATACCAACCAACAGTTCCCGACGAGTCCTGTCCAGTGTACTCGTAACCTAACGAGCACCCGCATACTATCTCAAGTACGACGTACTGACGGCTGTGGGACAGACCGTCTCCCCCGCTGGGATGAGAAGCGCATACGCCAGTCTACTCCGGAGTATCGATGCCCTGTCTCGATAGTCCTACGACTAGGGACCTGTTTAAGGATGTGCTTATGGATTACCCAGCCCCCACGAGTGTGAGCGCCATCACAACGCTGGTAATCAAGCAAAGATCCTAAGGGCTCTACTAATATGTATATAAGCGATATGCTAAAAGAAACACATGCACATATTGAAGTAGAGACAAACCAAGTAGCATACTACCATTTTGAGCAAGATTGTCTGTACAAATGTGAATATCCCAAGCTTCCATCAAGTAATATACAAGCTAGTATGATACAGTAATGGCCTCTAGGGCATATACACTAACACTGTTGGGGTCGAAAATTGCACCCCGGTTGACCAAATCAATGTCAAGGTCAACCCCAAGCCAGCTGGGCCCAAGCCCAGATCAAGTGGGTCCATGCTCGAGTTGAGCCGGAACATGAAGCGGCTGGCCTCCCCATGCAAATCATGTAACAAATAATTTTGATGTATTTTTTTATGGGCATAAAGCCAAATTTTTGTAAGCCCATGGCTTATGTGCAAAAAGAAATGGCACATGAGCCATAGGATGGGCAAAATGCCATTTTGTAATGCCCAAGGGGCTATATGCAAATATGTAAGCCTATAAAAGACAACATGATGAAAATATCTAAAAACAATTTTTCATTCCCCCAAAAAAATAGGGTTTTTTATGCCTCCTGCTTCTTCTCCAAGGTTCTAAACCTTCTCATTTCTTTTGAATTAAATTATGAGTCTTACTCTTTCTTTTCCAAAACTAAATAGTTTTTCACCACAAAACCCACAAAGGGGAATTCAGATCTGCCATCAGATCTCAGAAAGGAGAGATTTTTAGATCTCACATCTCTTGATCTTCAAGATCCGGCCAACAAAGGAAGAAGAAGGAGACCCATCTCCAGAAACCCCACTTTGGGAAAGAACTAGGGCTCAAGGGGAGAAGCCCTTCATCAGCTTCAAAATATCTTAGGAGTTTAACTCCTCATATATATATATATATATACACACACACACACACACACACACACAGAATAGTAAGTACTCCTTTCTGGGAGTACAACTCCCATTGCAGGAACCAAGTCCCTTTTGCTGCTCGAACGCCCACGTACTGACACGTGGTGCGCCAGCGCTCAAAGCGCTAGCACTCTAGCGCCTAAAGCGCTAGCGCTCTAGCGCCCGAGGGCCCACGTGTTGACACGTGGCGCGCTAGCGCGCTTGCGCTCAGAGTGCTAGCGCCAAAAGCGCTAGAGCCCGAGCGTCCACATGCTGACACGTGGCGCGCTACTGCTCAGTGCGCTAGCGTTCTTACGCTCAGAGCGCTAGCGCCCAAAGCGCTAGCGCTCGAACGCCCACGTGCTGACGCGTGGCGCGCTAGCGCTCAGTGCGGTAGCGTCCGAGCGTCCACGTGCTGACATGTGGCGCGCTAGCGCTCAGTGCGCGGGCGCTAGTGCCCAGAGCACTAGCACCCGAGCACCCACGTGCTGACACGTGGCGCGCTAGCGCTCAAAGCGCTGGCGCTGGCCCCACACATCCTTTGGATGCCTTTTCCCCCCTTTTATATATATACATATATATATATATATATATACATATGTATACATATGTACACACACACATACTCCATGACACTGTCCCTGTTAGAAAAAAAATTCTAACGGGGCGCTGCCCCGCACCCCGCAAGGGGGCTGCTAGCCCCCTTGACCCCCAACCCGCTATCCGGGTAGCGTGACCCCCGTAAAAACTCTGCGTGGCTCCTGATATATCCAAGCCCCCCTCCAAAACAAAACACACGTACACTGTACATTGAGTTCGCATGACCAGTTTAACCTGTCAATCGGAGGTTCCCTCGCCCCAAAGGCGAGGGGTAATTAACGGCAGCTTAGTCCGCGGCTGCCGGAGATTCGGATCCCCACAATCATTAAACCTCGGCCTACCGTAGGCAGGGGGAATCCGTAATGCGCCTGACAAGCGCGCGCGTATTCCCATCTCAATGGGGTGACGAAAAATACCCTACAGATTCTGGCACGCCCGGTGGGACCTATCTCTCCTCCTATATTTCGGGTTAAGCGTTCATGCGAACTCAATCAATATACATATCTATATTTATACTAAAATAATGCTCTTTCATGCAGGTTTTCAAGCAATCACTGCCCAACAATGTCTCCAAAAATGAACTCAGCTCTCAGCACGGCTCCAATCTTTTACACGATGAAGATGGACGCCAGGACAGTCCTTCCGGCCAGTCTCGGGCGACAATGGGAGGAGCCGCCGCTACCATTCGGCTCTATCCTTTTCGTGTCAGCTAATGCCATCCCAGCTCCTCAAGCTCCGGTAACCGACGAACCGGCCTCGAAAGGAAAGAGGCCAAATGTGGTGGTCTCGAAGGCGTCCCAACCTAAACGCAAATCGGTGTCTGGACGGCTTTCCATGGCCCCAACTGGGGGCAAAGCCATCAGAACAAAAGAAGTTGCCAGACGTCATGGGCAAGCCCAGGCGATACCTTCGACGGACACGCGGGCAGATGTCTTCTCAAGCATCCCCATCACTCGGCTTATGGCGGCTTCCCGAAGAGCAGAAGCCTGCCAAGCGCTTAAGGCAGAGAAGCTGAGGCAGAAGCGGCTCAGATATAGAGCCAACAAAAGGGCTAGGGCTCTGGCCATGTTAAAATTTATGAATTTCCAAAGCCCGGACCACTCCGCGAAACCAGCTGCTAGTGATGAAAGAATGGCTGAATGTGTTATCCACACTGTCTACATGGCCGGACATGAAGAAACGAACCCTCCTCTTCTTCACAGCCATGGTGATGATATGGTTGACTCTACCCAGCATCGGCTCGATCTAAATGATAAAGAGCCTGCTCAGGCCGATATGCCAAGGGAGCCCGTGGTTCCTGCGGAATTGAGCTCAGGCAATAAGGATGATCCGGTTGTCATAACCGGAACTACAAAACAAGCATTATTCCGATGGCTTCAGGGGCAGCTTCAGGACAGGGATGAGAAGTTAGCCAGGGTACAGTCCAAGGTCGACGAATTGGAAAACGTCGCGTCAGATCTCGCGACCCAAGTCGCCCGATCGCAATTACAGCAGAATCAAATTTTGGTTCATGAGCCAGGGATTGATACCCGGAGGCAGCCAACTGATACCCCTTTAACCTAAGAGCGGAGCGCCTTCGCGAAAAACTGCCGCAATCAGCCTCCAGTCCCTCCGATACATGCACCGAGGGGGAATCGCCTTTGAAAGAGAAACTGGAAAAAGTCTATTCCTTCAAAAAGGAAAAGGTCCACAAGATATTCGGGGACGCCCTAAGAAACGGTCTACAACTGCCAGAATCAAAGATACCGCAAGAAGCGAATTTGACCGACGACCCAAAATATTGCCCCTATCACAGGGTGATAGGTCATTCCATTGAGGACTGCTTCGTCTTCAAAGATTGGGTCGAAAGGCAATACAAGACGGGAGAGATAGAACTATCTAAAGGCGTGTTAGCAAACAGTCAAGCTACGACCGCCGATTTCACACAAATGGAGACCGAAGCCTTTCGGGAACCCAACCCTCCCAGACATGTGCAGGGCGAACCAAAGACTGATCGGCCTCAGGGACCGGCATCAGTGAGGGCACCTTCTCTGATGGAGAGAAAGAAGAAGGTGTACTCTTTCAGGAGGGATGAGGTCCGCAATATATTCGAGGAAGCCCTGAACAATGGCCTATTCCGAAGAGGCCACATGAAATGAATATGACCGGCAATCCCGTATACTGCCCATACCATAAGGTGGTGAGTCATACCATTGAAGATTGCTGTGTTTTCAAAGACTGGGTAGAGTACCAATACAAGCTTGGAAAAACCTCACAATCCTCGGATGTATCGGCAGGCCACAGAGCTACGGTCATCAATACAGCTCCGCCAAGGTCAAAATCCAAGGAGCTGGGATAAGCAAAGGGGACCACCACGTCGTTAAACTGGGAATGTAAAAATATATATATATATGTAAATAAACAAAAAATGAGTAAATAAAAGAAAAATAAAGAAAAGCCGAAATGATGGGGTAACTCGCAATAAAAATCAGCGAGTAAAAATAAAAATGAAGATAAAGCCGAAATGATGGGGCAACCGCGAATAAAAGCCGAAATGATGGGGCAACCGCGAATAAAAGCCGAAATGATAGGGCAATCGCGATCTTCGCGATAAGAAAAGCTGAAATGATAGAGCAATCGCGGTAAAACAAAACAAAAAAACAAACAAAACAAAGGCGAATGATGAGTCGCTCCTGGTACCATATTCCAGTGCAGCGATGCAGACGCCAACAAAAATTCAAATTTCCAAAATTCGTCGGCCCTACGGTTAGTCCCCAAATTGACTACCGTATACAATCCACGGGCTCAAATAATTCTCATCACACTCATGCCCCACCACAATCACCAAATACACGGCTGGTCTCCGCTTTTGGAATTATGCTCCATTGAGAAGACCCACTCATGTATCCTCATGATACATGGGGAGAACAAACCTTTGTGGGATCCTTACGACTCATAAAGGAAAAACACACTTAGGAGTCCTCACGACTCCTAAGGAGAAAATACACCTGCGGGATCCTTACGACTCGTAGGGAGAAAATGCTTTTATGGGACCCTCACGGCCCATAAAATTGAAATGCCTTAGGCGATAGGGATCTAAACCTGTCTCCTAATCCATCGCTCCCCAGTCCCCAAGTGGCGAATGATGAGTCGCTCCTGGCACCATATTCCAGTGTAGCGATGCAGACGCCAACCAAATTCCAAATCCCAATCCCCAAGTGGTGAATGATGAGTCGCTCCTGGTACCATATTCCAGTGCAGTGATGCAGACGCCAACCAAATTCTAAATCCCAATCCCCAAGTGGCGAATGATGAGTCTCTCCTGGTACCATATTCCAGTGCAGCGATGCAGACGCCAACCAAATTCCAAATCCCAATCCCCAAGTGGCGAATGATGAGTCGCTCCTGGTACCATATTCCAGTGCAGCGATGCAGACGCCAACCAAATTCCAAATCCCAATCCCCAAGTGGTGAATGATGAGTCGCTCCTGGTACCATATTACAGTGCAGCGATGCAGACGCCAACCAAATTCAAAATCCCAATCCCCAAGTGGCGAATGATGAGTCGCTCCCGGTACCATATTCCAGTGCAGCGATGCAGACGCCGACCAAATTCTAAATCCCATACCCCAATGGCGAATGATGAGTCGCTCCTGGTACTATATTCCAGTGCAACGATGCAGACGCCAACAAAGTCCCAAAATTTTTCCGGCCCTACGATCTGGATCATACATCCTGCAAAACCGTATACAATCCACGGGCGTAAAACGATCCCAACCTCTCCCAAGTCCTACTGGTGAGACCGCATTCAAAGTCCAAAAAAAATGATGAAAAATGAAAAAAAATAATAAAATAAATAAAATGGTAAGTCCACAAGCAAAATGGGCACGGATGAAAACCCGAAAGGGCTCCGTGAGTAAAAACAGCAGGACTGCCGGCGAGTTTGTGAAAACCCGAAAGGGCGCAAACTTGTGAAAAAGAGATGAAATGCACTCGCAAAGTCCTCTCGACTTTGTGAGGAGAAAATTCCCGCGTGAGATCCTTACGAATCACAAACGAGCAACACACTTAGGAGTCCCACGACTCCTAAGGAGAAAATACACCTACGGGATCCTTACGACCCGTAGGGAGAAAATACTTTGTGAGACCCTTACGGCTCACAAAATTGAAAAGTTTTAGGTGATAGGGACCTAAAACCTGTCTCATAAGCCATCGCTTCCTGATAAGCAAGCGCAAATGATGATTCACTCCTGGTACCATATTCCAGTGTAGCGATACTGATGCCAAGCAAAAACCAATTCCCAAATCCTCCCGGGGCAAATGATGAATTGCTCCTGGCATTATTCCAGTGCAGCAATGCAGATGCCAAAACAAGACCAAAATTCCCAAATCTTCCCGGGGCAAATAATGAGTTGCTCCTGGTATTATTCCAGCGCAGGAATGCAGATGCCGACAAAAAAAATTCTCCAAATCCTCTCAAAGACAAATGATGATTCGCTCCTGGTGCCATATTCCAGTTTAGCGATGCTGATGTCAACCAAAATCACAATCAACAAGTCAACTTCAACTCCGACACCGCAGAAAGCGGAGCAAGTCAGAATCCAATCTCGACACCGCAAGAAGCGGAGCAAGTCAAGTTCACCCCTGACACTGCAAGAAGCAGAGAAAGTCAAATCAAGCGTCGACCGTCCATGTCGCAAAAAGGGAAGTACGGGATTCCTACAAATCGGGAACCAAATCGCTCCGGATCAGAGCGTCGACCGTCCATGTTGCAAAACGGGCAGTGCAGGCTTCCCACAAATTGGGAACCAAATCGCTCCAGGTCAGAGCGTCGACCGTCCATGTCGCAAAAAGGGCAGTGCAGGCTTCCAACAAAGCAGGAACCAGATCACTCCGGGCCAGGGAAATGTCTACCACGGACACTCCGTCTCGGAGATGCATCAAGCGTCGACCGTCCATGTCGCAAAAAGGGCAGTACGGGATTCCTACAAATCGGGAACCAAATCGCTCCGGATCAGAGCATCGACCGTCCATATCGCAAAACGGGCAGTACAGGCTTCCCACAAATTGGGAACCAAATCGCTCCAGGTCAGAGCGTCGATCGTCCATGTCGCAAAAAGGTCAGTGCAGGCTTCCTACAAAGCAGGAACCAGATCACTCCGGGCCAGGGAAACGTCTACCACGGACACTCCGTCTCGGTGACGCATCAAGCGTCGACCGTCCATGTCGCAAAAAGGGCAGTACGGGATTCCTACAAATCGGGAACCAAATCGCTCCAGATCAGAGCGTCGACCGTCCATGTCGCAAAACGGGCAGTGCAGGCTTCCCACAAATTGGGAACCAAATCGCTCCAGGTCAGAGCGTCGACCGTCCATGTCGCAAAAAGGGCAGAGCAGGCTTCCTACAAAGTAGGAACCAGATCACTCCGGGTCAGGGAAACGTCTACCACGGACACTCCGTCTCGAAGACGCGTCAAGCGTCGACCGTCCATGTCGCAAAAAGGGCAGTACGGGATTCCTACAAATCGGGAACCAAATCGCTCCGGATCAGAGCGTCGACCGTCCATGTCGCAAAACGGGCAGTGCAAGCTTCCCACAAATTGGGAACCAAATCGCTCCAGGTCAGAGCGTCGACCGTCCATGTCGCAAAAAGGGTAGTGCAGGCTTCCTACAAAGCAGGAACCAGATCACTCCGGGCCAGGGAAACGTCTACCACGGACACTCCGTCTTGGAGACGCATCAAGCGTCGACCGTCCATGTCGCAAAAAGGGCAGTACGGGATTCCTACAAATCGGGAACCAAATCGCTCCGGATCAGAGCGTCGACCGTCCATGTCGTAAAACGGGCAGTGCAGGCTTCCTACAAATTGGGAACCAAATCGCTCCAGGTCAGAGCGTCGACCGTCCATGTCGCAAAAAGGGCAGTGCAGGCTTCCTACAAAGCAGGAATCAGATCACTCTGGGCCAGGGAAACGTCTACCACGGACACTCCGTCTCGAAGACGCGTCAAGCGTCGACCGTCCATGTTGTAAAAAGGGCAGTGCATCCCAAAAAGTGGGAACCAAAGCAAGTCGCCTCCACATGAAAGAAGATCCATCAATTTCATGCACACGACCCACATATGTGGTGTGCATTTATTGATGGGGGCACTTTGTTGGGGTCGAAAATTGTACCCCGGTTGACCAAGTCAATGTCAAGGTCAACTCCAAGCCAGGTGGGCCTAAGCCCAGATCAAGTGGGCCCATGCCCGAGTCGAGCCGGAACATGAAGCGGCCGGCCTCCCCATGCAAATCATGTAAAAAATAATTTTGATGTATTTTTTTATGGGCATAAAGCCAAATTTTTGTAAGCCCATGGCTATGCAAATATGTAAGCCTATAAAAGGCAACATGAAGAAAATATCTAAAAAAAAATTTCATTCCACCAAAAAAATAGGGTTCTTTGTGCCTCATGCTCCTTCTCCAAGGTTCTAAACCTTCTCATTTTTTTTGAATTAAATTAAGAGTCTTACTCTTTCTTTTCCAAAACTAAATAGTTTTTCACCACAAAACCCACAAAGGGGAATTCAGATCTGCCATCAGATCTCAGAAAGGAGAGATTTTTAGATCTCACATCTCTTGATCTTCAAGATCCGGCCAACAAAGGAAGAAGAAGGAGACCCATCTCCAGAAACCCCACTTTGGGGAAGAACTAGGGCTCAAGGGGAGAAGCCCTTCATCAGCTTCAAAATATCTTTGGAGTTTAACTCCTCATACACACACACACACACACACACACACACACACACACAAAAAATAATAAGTGCTCCTTTCTGGGAGTACAACTCCCATTGCAGGGACCATGCTGACACGTGGTGTGCTAGCGCTCAAAGCGCTAGCGCTCTGGCGCCCGAGGGCCCACGTGCTGACACGTGGCGCGCTAGCGCTCAAAGCGCTAGCGCTCTGGCGCTCGAGGGCCCACGTGCTGACACGTGGCGCGCTAGCGCTCATAGCGCTAGCACGCTTGCGCTCAGAGCACTAGCGCCCAGAGCGCTAGCGCTCGAGCGCCCACGTGTTGACACGTGGCGCGCTAGCGCTCTTGCACTCAGAGTGCTAGCGCCCAAAGCAATAGAGCCCGAGCGTCCACGTGCTGACACGTGGCGCGCTACTGCTCAGTGCGCTAGTGTTCTTGCGCTCAGAGCGCTAGCGTTCTTGCGCTCAGAGCGCTAGCGCCCAAAACGCTAGCGTCCGAGCGCCCACGTGCTGACACGTGGCGCGCTAGCGCCCACGTTCTGACATGTGGCGCGCTAGCGCTCAGTGCGCTAGCGCCCAAAGCGCTAGCGCCCGAGCGCCTACGTGCTGACACGTGGTGCGCGAGCGCTCAAAGCGCTGGCGCTGGCCCCACGCATCCTTTGGATGCCTTTTCCCCCTTTTTATATATATACATATATATATATATACATATGTATACATATGTACACACACATACTCCACGACACTGTCCCTGTTAGAAAAAAATTTCTAACGGGGTGCTGCCCCACACCCTGCAAGGGGGCTGCTAGCCCCCTTGACCCTCAGCCCGCTATCCGGGTAGCGGGACCCCCGTAAAAACTCTGCGTGGCTCCCGATATATCCAAGCTCCCTCTAAAACAAAACACACGTACACTGCGCATTGAGTTCGCATGACCAGTTTAACCCGTCAATCGGAGGTTCTCTCGCCCCAAAGGCGAGGGGTAATTAATGGCAACTTAGTCCGCGGCTGCCGGAGATTCGGATCCCCATAATCATTAAATTCCGGCCTACCGTAGGCAGGGGGAATCTGTAATGCGCCTGACAAGCGCGCGCGTATTCCTATCTCAATGGGGTGACGAAAAACACCCTACACCCTCGATTCCCCCCGCGCGCGTTGGTATCGAGCCTCAATTCGTAGCACTCACAGAGGAGCGCCACCAAGCGGTTCAGCCGACCCGCAGAGATCAGGCCGAAACGCCTCAGAGACCGTAGCTTGTCCACGGCCTAATCTTGGAGCTGCTCGAAAAGGGGGTTGTAGATCCCCGGCGACGCCCTCCAAATAGAGTACATCAGCAGCTGCAGCAGGGGCGAGTGCCGGGGGAGAAGCCGGCCGAAGTGATCCTCGATGCTGCCAACAACCAACTGCATCGTGTCCTCGGTGCAGTTCTGGTCGTAGAGGTACACGTCTTCGAAATGAATGATGTCGGGGATTGTGAAGGGGAAGTCTTCCATCTTTATGATTTGCTTATGAAAAGAGGAAGGACCAACACTCCCTCCGCTTTATAGCCCGCTGCACTTCCAAAGGACCCAACAGCCGCCCGTTTTCTCCCACGAAGGTGCCGCTACACGGCAAACATTGAGCCTTTTCTGGAGAAATCGAAACGACGCTGCTCTGGCGCTTCACCTCCCCCACGTATTCAATGCGCATGTTACGCGTATTCACCGCAACTGTTCCTATTCCCCATACCAACATAGGGAAGGTCGGACAAAACATCATGAAGAAGCTACCGCGCAGCTTCACTGCCCGGTTATCCTTAGCAGGCCTCGTACGGCCTCTCCAGTGCTAAGGATCATAGCTCTCACCTAGAGGCAGTCGAGCGGCGACCCTGCTCGGCTATCCCTGGACGATAGCTTCCCTACACACAACACCAGGGATCAAAGTCTTCGCCAAGAGGCAACCGCGCAGCTTCACTGCCCGGTTATCCTTAGCAGGCCTCCTACGGCCCCTCCAGCGCTAAGGATCAAAGCCCTCGCCTAGAGCAGCCGAGCGGCTACCCTGCTCGGCTATCCTTGGCCGGTAGCTTCCTTACACACAACGCCAGGAATTAAAGCCCTCGCCAAGAGGCAACCGCGCAGCTTCACTGCCCGATTATCCTTAGCAGGCCTCCTGCGGCCCCTCCAGCGCTAAGGATCAAAGCCCTCGTCTAGAGACAGCCGCGCAGCTACCCTACCTGGCTATCCCTGGCTGGCAGCTTCCCTACACATAATGCCAGGGATCAAAGCCCTCGCCAAGAGGCAACCGCGCAGCTTCACTGCCCGGTTATCCTTAGCAGGCCTCTTACGGCCCCTTCAATGCTAAGGATCAAAGCCCTCGCCAAGAGGCAGCCAAGCGGCTACCCTGCTCGGCTATCCTCAGCTGGTAGCTCCCTACCCATGACGCCAGGGATCAAAGCCTTCGCCAAGAGGAACCGGCAGTAACCCTGCTCGACCCTATCCTAAAGGACAAAAGCCCTCGCCAAGAGGCATCGGGCGGTAACCCTGCCCGGCCACCATCCTTAGTAGGCTTCTTACAGCCCCTCCCACGCTAAGGATCAAAGTCCTCCCTAGAGGCGGCCGAGCCCGAGCCTTGCTCGGCTATCCCCGGCTGGTAGCTTCCTACCACAACCGACAGGGATCAAAGACTTCGCCAAGAGGCACCGGGCAGTAACCCTGCTCGGCCCCCATCGTGAAGGATCAAAGCCCTCCCTAGAGGCGGCCGAGCCCGACCTTTGCTCGGCTATCCCCAGCTGGTAGGTCCCTACCCACGATGCCAGGGATCAAAGCCCTCGCTAAGAGGCACCAAGTAGCTACCCTGCTCGGTCATCCCCGGCTGGCAGATACCTACCCACAATGCCAGGGATCAAAGCCCTCGCTAAGAGGCACCGAGCAGCTACCCTGCTCGGTCATCCCCGGCTGGTAGGTCCCTACCCACCACGCCAGGGATCAAAGCCCTCTCCAAGAGGCACCGAGCAGCTACCCTGCTCGGTCATCCCCGGCTGGTAGCTACCTACCCACGACGCCAGGGATCAAAGCCCTCGCCAAGAGGCACCGAGCAGCTACCCTGCTCGGTCATCCCCGGCTGGTAGCTCCCTACCCACGACGCCAGGGATCAAAGCCCTCGCCTAGAGGTACCGAGCGGCTACCCTGCTCGGTCATCCCCGGCTGGTAAATCCTTACCCACGACGCCAGGGATCCAAGCCCTCGCCAAGAGGCACCGAGTGGCTACCTTGCTCGGTCATCCCCGGCCGGTAGCTCCTTACCCACGACGCCAGGGATCCAATCCCTCACCAAGAGGCAGCCGAGCGGCTACCCTGCTCGGTCATCCCCGGCTGCTAGCTCCTTACCCACGACAACAGGGATCAAAGCCCTCGCCAAGAGGCATCTGAAGCTCTCAGAGTGAGGACACCGAGCTCTCTTCGGCTCGGCACATCTGCAGCGGGCAGCCTACTGCCCATCAAACGCCACGGATCTGAAGCACTCTCCAAGAGACACCAGGTCTATATAAGCCTGAGCGATCCCCCTCGACTTCGGGGCCATGGAGATGCCTTCTTTCCAACAAAATCAACTCGACGCGCGATCGCCAGATGAAGAACTGACCTGACATGGAAGCTCAATAGTGCAAGTCCGAATATTCTACGAGTATTCTTCACAAACAAAGGATAATATGCAAGCAATGAAACAGCAAAACTTTATTCGCACAAACAAAATTCTTTACATGGGTATTGGGGGCCCCCAGCCTTACAAAATTCCCGATGAGACAAAATAAAAGAAGCAGGAAGACGAGGGGCTTCAGGCCTCGGGGCCAAGCGCAACCCCGGGAACCTCAATATCTACCACGGCTTGGGCAGGGTCCTCGGCCACTTCCTCGTCAGGGACATCTTCTTCTCCGAGGTCGTCCCCATACTCGTCGGTAACCGTGAGGTGGTATTCGGCCTGGAGCTCTTCATCAGCGAACTCCAACATCCGGGCCTTGACGGCGTCGAGGGCCTCGTGCAAGATATTTGTAGTGGCCACAGCTAGGTCGGAGTAGTAGTCCTTCGACTTCTTATAGTCCTCCACCACCTTAGCCGCCCCGAGATTGGCCCGCTTCACTTCCTCAACCGCCACCTCCAACTCCTTCCGGAGGGTCTCCACCGTCTTCTTCATGGTGCCGACAAGCACCCTGGCATCCTGGATCTTGGCCTTGGCGGCCAGGGTGGCCTCATGGTGCCGGGCATCCTCCTGCTTCGAGGCCGCCGCCGTCCGTGCCGCAACGGCCACCTCATGCTTCCCGGCCACCACCCCGCCCTCCAGAGCAGTGACCCTCGCCATCGCCGCCTCCAGCTCCAGCTTGGAGCTCTCCTCCAGCGAGGTGAGCTAGCCCGCGGCCTTCATCACTGGGGATATCACCTCTTCCTCCATGCGGATAGCGAGGGCGACATGTTGGAGGACCTGAGATAATCAAAGAGAGGTCAGAAAGACAAAGGAGGCACCAAATCTCACGAATAGCCTAGCGCTTACCTGCACGGCCTCCTGGGCAATGGACGCCATCTGGTCTCTGAGGGTCCCCCCGGGGACCTTGCCCCTATCGACTTCTCGATGTCGAACAGCAGGCTGTTGACGACGGCGAGCCCCGAGGGCACCGCAAAGCAGAGGCCCTCCTTCTCCACCATGATCGGGGAGGCCGGGGTCCGAGGAACCCTTCGGTGGACCCTCTTGAGAGGGGCTGATGGAGACCCGGTCTCCTCCTCCGAGGTTGGGCCCTCCTGTTCACGCACCCGCTTCCGGCTCGGCGCTTTGCTGGAATCCGGGGCGGGACCCGCCCCCGAACGCTGAGGAGGTACGGCCACCGGAGGCACCGGGACGGCGGCCGAAGGAATTGGGACAGGCTTCGAGCGGGAAGAGTTGGCGCCTCCAGCTTTTGGGACCTTCTTCGGCTGCCGCATGGAGGCTCGAAGTTCGTTCATATCCATGGGTTCTGCATAAAACAAGATGCAGTGGAGTCAGCGCCGCATACAAAAATAAAGCAAAACGCATGCCTAACTCACCGACGAACTCGACGGGGCTACGCCCGGCCCAACTCAAGGCCCGCTCAGATAGCAGCACGTCAGGTCGGGGAATGGGCTCCCACGACGCCACTCTCACCGCGGCGGGGTCATTGGACTGATTTCCCGGGAAGCACTTATCCCTTGACCATTGGGTCGGCACGGGCCAGTCCTCACCCTCGAACGGCGCAACAAAGAAGAACTTCTTGTTCCAGTCATGGATAGAAGAAAGCAGGACTATAACTCCTGGCCCGGCGGTACCCCCTATCGCTTCCTAAAGGAGAGGTAGACCCATCTCGGGTCGCCTGCTCGACCCCCAGGATGATTTTTGAAGAGGAGAGAGGAATCAAGGATGGAGAGATTGAAAGGGACCGCCTGTAACTTCAGGCGAACCAGGAACCCGAGAAGGATCCTCCATGAGTTCGGAACTAACTGGCCCGGAGCTAACCCGAAGAAGTTCAGCGTTTTGACGACCTCCGGAGGGAAGGGCAGGCGCATTCCGCCCCAAAAGGCTTCCAGGTACAGGGCGATCTCCCTACCCCGTGCTTGGTCCGCCCTCTTTCCTTCCTTGGCCAAGCGAAGCGTATAGCCAGAAGGGATATGGAAGCAAGCCCGAGCGTTGGTGAGCTCATCCTCGTACCCCATCAAAGACGGCGTGCCAGGAGCGGCGTCCGCCGCCTCCTCCCTGGGGACTGCCCTAGTCGCACGATCCCGGGAAGAGGATCTGACCCCTCCTCCCCGGGAAGACTCGGGCTCGACTGGAGGGTCCCTAGTGCCTACTCCCACCACATCTACAGACTCTATAAAGGAAGACATCTAATCTGGAGAAGAGGGATTCTCGGGAGGCAAAAGCAGAAGAAAGAAGAAGAGCGCCGAGCAATCAAGACTTAAAGCGAGGAAAGTATGAAGAGATAGAGGCCCTGGAGTGGACCCCATTCCTATTTATTGCTGCCATCACCCTCATCCAAAGGCTCCCTTCATCCTCCGCCAAAACGACTTCTCGCGTCCGACGACCCCGATTGCTCCACCTGTCGCTCCAGCATTGGGCCGCATCCCATCAGACGCCGCAGGTCTGCAACACGTCGCGTCGCCCAACCGACGCTCGACGCGTGGACCGTCGCTTCAGTGACGGAACGCATGAACCGGCGCATCTTCCTTAAATGCAGAGATCTCGCCCATGATTCACTAGCAGAAAAGACAACAGATTGCCCGGGGATACGTCCCGACGGTATCTTCGAAGGGAGCTCACCCCGGGTCCCCCGGCAGTCCACTCTCGACCCGACCCGTCAGCTGGTCGAGACGAGAGTGGGGGGCTAATGATGTTGCTCGATATCGGCGATCTCTCAGATCATGACACGTGGCCGATGACGTGTCCCAGAGCTCAGAAGAAAGGGCCTACAGGGACCGACCAGGCCACCCCTGTGCCCGACCCGCAAGCGCAAGCTGGCTCTCCTCAGAGCCCCCATACACAAATTGGCTTCCTCGGCTTCCCAGCTCGCCTCCGAGCTATCACAGGACCAAGATGTCTCGGCTCTCCCGCTAGCCCCCGAGCTCTCCCGCCGAGGCCATTTTCCTCAGTCTCATCGACCGACCAACGGTACCATTCACAGGCGTAACCGCCGCTCCGCGAATCTCGCCGTGCGCGAGATCTCCGCCGGCCACATCTTACGTTCCACGCCATTACGATCCCCATTAACGAGCCTGTCTCGCCATTAATGGGAAGATCCGCTTATCACGCGGGCGTGACGTCGGGAGCGTAACGACCGGCGTGATTCTCGCGCCTGTCCCTGCATGCTGCCGCCGCTATATAAACCCCTCTCCCAGAGGTATCAAGTAAGCCATTTTTACTCCGCTAAGCCGTTACTCTGCTCGGATCTTGTTACTGACTTGATCGTCGGAAGGTCCTCGGTGGTACCAAACCACCCTGGGACTTCCTTTCAGGTACTCGGCGCAAATCTCCTCCAACCCATTGAGATCCACACATCGCAGGAGATCATGCTCCAGATCAAATCCCAGCCGTCAATCGCAGCCATCGGCATATCAACGGGAGACAACATTTGAAGGAGACCGGAAAAGCCCCTCCATCAACAACCAATGGCTTCTTTGCGACTTTGCATATTTTGTTGATCTGCAATGACAAATTTTAAGCCTAGCTTGCTACTTTGTATCCAATAGCAATAATAATGTAGTCATACTAGATGAAACTAATCAAGATATTTAGCCAAGTTGTTACTTCTTTTATTTGTGCAGATCAGATAAAACGCTGGCTCACTCCAAAATAAATAAAAATATTTTAGGAATATATCATCTCAGTATTTTGATATACCTTACTTACTTTCAAGCATCCTGTTATGTCTACTGTAGAAAATGTCAAAAGTAAAAAATAAAAAAAGGAAAAAAAATGATGAAGCCTGTGCCTTTAGATTTTAAGCTTTCACTTAAAATTGCTGAAGAGGCGGTGTGTATGAGATATGCTTCCATTTTTTAAACATTGGATTATACAAATCATTTGTGTTATCCAATCTCCACAATCAAGATAATGAACAAGTAGCTCAAAGAAGGTAGGATATACTCTCGAGTGCATATAACATGATTATCAATAATTAGCAACTCCTCGTCTTTCCATATCCTTGACTGCTAATACAGTTTCATCCATCTTCCCTTCTCTCCATAGAGTATTTACAAGTACTGAAACAAGAGATATAGTTGATAAAAAATGGGAAAAGATATAAAAAATGGGAAAAGATATATGTGTGCTGCATTTGATACCTTTATAATTCAATGCTCTTGGGATTGAAGTCTTCTCAGCCTTCCCGAAAAACTCATGCACCAAGCTGTACTTTCTGCTTGTGATGGAGGGTGGAATCTCCTTCAGATGTTGTCGCCCGTTGATCTGCGGATGGCTGCGATGTGTAGCTGGAATTGGATCTGGAGGCTGTCGCTCCTGATATGTGTGGATCTCTATGGGTTGGAGGAGATTTGCGCCGGGTACCTGCAAGGAAGTCCCGGAATGGTTTGGTATCACCGAGGATCCTCCGACGATGAAGTCAGTAACAAGATCCGAGCAGAGTAACGGCTTAGTGGAGTAGAAAATGGCTTACTTGATCCCTTTAGAAGAGGGGTTTATATAGCGGCGGCGGCATGCAGGGGCAGGCGCGAATCACATCGGCCGTTATGCTCCCGACTTCACGCCTGCGTGATAAGCGGGTTTTCCTATTAATGGCGAGACAGGCTCGTTAATGGGGATCGTAATGGCGTGGAACATGGAATGTGGCCGGCGGAGATATCGCGCATGGCGAGATTCACGGAGCGGCGGTTACGCCTGCGAGTGGTGCCGTTGGTCGGTTGATGAGACCGAGGAAGATGGCCTCGGTGGGAGAGCTCGGGGGCGAGAGGGAGAGCCGAGGCATCTTGGTCTGTGATAGCTCGGAGGCGAGCTGGGACGCCGAGGAAGCTAATTTGTGGATGGGGGCTCTGAGGAGAGCCAGCTTGTGCTTGCGGGTTGGGCACAGGGGTAGCCTGGTCGGCCCCTGCAGACCCTTTCTTCTGAGCTCTG
The DNA here is from genome assembly GCA_030015575.1 of Agapanthus africanus. Classification (NCBI taxonomy): domain Eukaryota; kingdom Viridiplantae; phylum Streptophyta; class Magnoliopsida; order Asparagales; family Amaryllidaceae; genus Agapanthus; species Agapanthus africanus. The sequence continues at coordinate 57,574,832 of CM057342.1, read as the reverse complement.
GGACACGTCATCTGCCACGTATCATGATTTAGGAGATCGCCGATATCGAGCATCATCATTAGCCCCCCACTCTCGTCCCGACCAGTTGACGGGTCGGGTCTAGAGCGGACTGTCGGGCCATCCGGGGTGAGCCCCCTTCGAAGATATCGTCGGGACGTGTCCCCAACCTGTTCTCTTTTCAACCAGCGAATCATGGGCGAGATCTTTGCATTTAAGGAAGGTGCGCCGGTTCGTGCATTTCGTCCCTGAAGCGACGGTCCACGTGTCGAGCGTCGGTTGGACGACGCGACGTGTTGCAGACCTGCGGCGTCTGATGGGATGCGGCCCAATGCTGGAACGACAAGTGGAGCAATCGGGGTCGTCGGACGCGAGGAGTCGTTTTGGCGGGGGATGAAGGGCTCCGTTGGATGAGGGCGATGGCAACAATAGGTAGGGATGGGGTCCACTCCAGGGCCCCTATCTTTTCACACTTTCCTCGCTTTAAGTCCTGATAGCTCAGCGCTCTTCTTCTTTCATCTTCTTTGGCCTCCTGAGGATCCCTCTTCTCCAGATTAGATGTCTTCCTTTGTAGAGTCTGTAGACATGGTGGGAGTAGGCTCTAAAGACCCTCCAGTCGAGCCCGAGTCTTCCCGGGAAGCAGTGGTCAAATCCTCTTTCCGGGATCTTGCAACTGGGGCAGCCCCCAGGGAGGAGGCGGCGGACGCCGCTCTTGGCGTGCCGTCTTCGATGAGGCACGAGGTTGAGCTCGCCAACGCTCGGGCTCACTTCCATATCCCTTCTGGCTATACGCTTCGCCCTGTACCTGGAAGCCTTTTGGGGCGGAATGCGCCTGCCCTTCCCTTCGGAGGTCGTCGAAGCGCTGAACTTCTTCGGGTTAGCTCCGGGCCAGTTAGTGCCGAACTCATGGAGGATCCTTCTCGGGTTCCTGGTTCGCCTGAAGTTACAGGCGGTCCCTTTCAATCTCTCCATCCTTGATTCCTCTCTTCTCTTCAAAAATCATCCTGGGGGTCGAGCAGGCTACCCGAGGTGGGTCTACCTCTCCTTTAGGAAGCGACAGGGGGGTGCCGCCGGGCCAGGAGTTGTAGTCCTGCCTTCTTCTATCCATGACTGGAAGAAGAAGTTCTTCTTTGTTGCGCCGCCTGAGGGTGAGGACTGGCCCGTGCCGACCCAATGGTCAAGGGATAAGTGCTTCCCGGGAAATCAGTCCAATGACCCCGCCGTGGTGAGAGTGGCGTCGTGGGAGCCCATTCCCCGACCTGACGTGCTGCGATCTGAGCGGGCCTTGAGTTAGGCCGGGCTCAGCATCGTCGAGTTCGTCGGTGAGTTAGGCTCGTGTTTTGCTTTATTTTTGTATGTGGCGCTGACTCCGATGTATCTTGTTTTGTACAGAACCTATGAATATGAACGAACTCCGAGCTTCCATCCGGCGGCCGAAGAAGGGCCCGAAGGCTGGAGGCGCCAGCTCTTCCCGCTCGAAGCCTGTCCCAGTTCCTTCGGCCGCCGTCCCGGTGCCTCCGGTGGCCGTACCTCCTCAGCTTTCGGGGGCGGGTCCCGCCCCGGAGTCCAGCAAAGCGCAGAGCCGGAAGCGGGTGCATGAACAGGAGGGCCCAACCTCGGAGGAGGAGACCGGGTCTCCATCAGCCCCCCTCAAGAGGGTCCACCGAAGGGTTCCTCGGACCCCGGCCTCCCCGATCATGGTGGAGGAGGAGGGCCTCTGCTTTGCGGTGCCCTCAGGGCTCGCCGTTGCTGACAGCCTGCTGTTCGACATCGAGAAGTCGGCAGGGGTCAGGGTCCCTGGGGGGACCCTCAGAGGCCAGATGGCGTCCATTGCCCAGGAGGCCGTGCAGGTAAGCGCTCGGCTATTCGTGAGATTTGATGCCCCCTTTGTCTTTCTGACTTCTCTTTGATTATCTCAGGTCCTCCAACATGTCGCCCTCGCCATCCGCATGGAGGAAGAGGTGATAACCCCGGCGATGAAGTCTGCGGGCCAGCTTACCTCCCTGGAAGAGAGCTCCAAGCGGGAGCTTGAGGCGGCGATGGAGAGGGTCGCCGCTCTAGAGGGCGAGATGGCAGCCAGGAAGCAGGTGGTGGCCGCTGCGGCGCAGGCGGCGTCGGCCTCGAAGCAGGAGGCTGCCCGACACCACGAGGCCACCCTGGCCGCCAAGGCCAAGCTCCAGGACGCCAGGGTGCTCGTCGGCACCATGAAGAAGACGGTGGAGACCCTTCGGAAGGAGTTGGAGGCGGCGGCCGAGGAGGTGAAGCGGGCCAATCTCGGGGCAGCTAGGGCGGTGGAGGACTATAAGAAGTCAAAGGACTACTACTCCGACCTAGCCGTGGCCACTACGAGCATCTGGCATGAGGCCCTCGATGCCGTCAAGGCCCGGATGCCTGAGTTCGCTGATGAAGAGCTCCTGCCCGAATACCCCCTCGCGGGTGCCGATGAGCAGGGGGACGACCTCGGAGAAGAAGAGGTCCCTGATGAGAAAGTGGCCGAGGAACCTGCCCGTGCCGTGGCAGACATTGATGTTCCCGGGGTTGCGCCTGGCCTCGAGGCCTGAAGTCCATTGTCTTCCTGTTTTTTTTTTATTTTGCCTCATCGGGAATTCCGTAAGGCTGGGGAGCCCCCAATACCTTTGTAAAGAATTTTGTTTGTGCGAATAAACTTTTGCTTCATTGCTTGCATATTATCCTTTTTTTGTGAAGAATACTCACAGAATATTCGGACTTGCACTGTTGAGCTTCCATGTTAGGTCAGTTCTTCGTCTGGCGGTCGCGCGTCGAGTTGATTTTGATCACTTGCCAAGCGTGCAAGAAGGATGTTGGAAAGAAGGTATCTCCATGGCCCCGAAGTCGAGGGGGGATCACTCAGGCTTATATAGATCTAGTGTCTCTTGAAGAGTGCTTCATATCCGCGGCGATTGATAGACAGTAGGCTGCCCGCTGCAGATTTGCCGAGCCGAAGGGAGCTCGGTGTCCTCACTCTGAGGGCTTCAGATGCCTCTTGGCGAGGGCTTTGATCTTTATTGTCGTGGGTAGGTAGTTATCAGCCGGGGATGACCGAGCAAGGTAGTCGCTCGGATGCCTCTTAGTGAGGGATTGGATCCCTGACGTCGTGGGTAGGGGGCTACCAGCCGGGAATGACCGAGCAGGGTAGCCGCTCGGTGCCTCTTGGTGAGGGCTTGGATCCCTGGCGTCGTGGGTATTGAGTTACCAGCCGGGGATGACCGAACAGGGTAGTCGCTCGGATGCCTCTTGGTGAGGGATTGGATCCCTGGTGTCGTGGGTAGGGGGCTACCAACCGGGAATGACCGAGCAGGGTAGTCGCTCGGTGCCTCTTGGCGAGGGCTTGGATCCCTGGCGTCGTGGGTATTGAGTTACCAGCCGGGGATGATCGAGCAGGGTAGCTTCTCGGTGCCTCTTGGCGAGGGCTTTGATCCCTAGCGTCGTGGGTAGGGAGCTACCAGCCGGGGATAGCCGAGCAATGGTTGGGCTCGGCTGCCTCTAGGGAGGGCTTTGATCCCTGGCATCGTGGGTAGGGAGCTACTAGCCGGGGATAGCCGAGCAAGGGTTGGGCTCGGCTGCTTCTAGGGAGGGCTTTGATCCTTCAGGACGGGGGCTGAGCAGGGTTACTTCCCGGTGCCTCTTGGCGAGGCTTTGATCCCTGTCGGTTGTGGTAGGATGCTACCGGCCGGGGATAGCCGAGTAAGGGTCGGGCTCGGCCGCCTCTAAGGAGGGCTTTGATCCTTAGCGTTGAGGGGGCCGTAGGAGGCCTGCTAAGGATAACCGGGCAGTGAAGCTGCGCGGTTGCCTCTTGGTGAGGGCTTTGATCCCTGGTGTTGTGTGTAGGGAAGCTACCGGCCAGGGATAGCCGGGCAGGATAGCTGCGCGGCTGCCTCTAGATGAGGGCTTTGATCCTTAGCGCTGGAGGGGCCGTAGGAGTCCCGCTAAGGATAACCGGGCAGTGAAGCTGCGCAGTTGCCTCTTAGCGAGGACTTTGATCTTTGGCGTTGTGTGTAGGGAAGCTACCGGTCAGGGATAGCCGGGCAAGGTAGCTGCGCGGCCGCCTCTAGATGAGGGCTTTGATCCATAGCGCTGGAGGGGCCGTAGGAGTCCCACTAAGGATAACCGGGCAGTGAAGCTGCGCGGTTGCCTCTTGGCGAGGGTTTTGATCCCTGGCGTTGTGTGTAGGGAAGCTACCGGCCAGGGATAGCCGGGCAGGATAGCTGCGCGGCTGCCTCTCAATGAGGGCTTTGATCCTTAGCGCTGGAGGGGCCATAGGAGTCCCGCTAAGGATAACCGGGCAGTGAAGCTGCGCGGTTGCCTCTTGGCGAGGGCTTTGATCCCTGGGGTTGTGTGTAGGGAAGCTACCGGTCAGGGATAGCCGGGCAGGGTAGTTGCGCGGTTGACTCTTCATGATGTTCTGTCCGACCTTCCTGGTCGTTGTGTGTAGGGAAGCTACATGCGCATTGAATGCGTGGGGGAGGTGAAGAACCAAAGCAGCGTCGTTTCGATTTCGCCAGAAAAGACTCAATGCTTGCCGCGCGGTGGCACCTTTTTAGGCGAAAACGGGCGGCTGTTGGGTCCCTTGGGAGCGCAGCGGGCTATAAAGCGGAGGAAGTGTTGGTCCTTCCTCTCTTCATAAGCAAATACTGAAGATGGAAGACTTCCCCTTCACTATCCCCGACATCATTCACTTCGACGACGTGTACCTCTACGACCAGAACTGCACCGAGGATACGGCGTAGTTGGTTTTTGGCAGCATCGAGGATCACTTCGGCCGGCTTCTCCCCCGGTGCTCGCCCCTGCTGAAGCTGCTGATATACTCCATTTGGAGGGCGTCGCCGGGGCTCTACAACCCCTTGTCCGAGCAGCTCCAAGACGAGGCCATGGGCAAGCTACGGTCTCTGAGGCGTTTCGGCCTGATCTCCGCGGGTCGGCTGAACTGCTCAGTGGCTCTCCTCCGTGAGTGCTACCAATTGAGGCTCGATACCAATGCGCGCGGGGGGAATCGAGAGTAGAGGGTGGATTCCGCGAGGCCTCGGCTGGCGGAAATCTTCTCGAAGTACCACGAGCAGTGCTCTCTGCACCCCCTTCCCCCGCTGTTGTAAATTTTTTCTTCGATGTATGGCCGAGGAGCCCCTAGTACCCACCCACTTTTTTTTTGAATAAATAAAACTGTTTTTTCTTTTTCCCAATGTTCCATCGATTTTTTTTACATAAGCAGCAGATTCTAGGAAGAGTTTACATTGCATTTGAAAAAGAAGTACATTCTAGTAGATGACCTTATCTGCACTGTCCGAGCCCCTCGGATGTTTGTTGGTCTCCGTGCTCGGCAGAAGGTGCTGGGCTCCGCGGGCGCCGGACGTATCATCTGTTGATACGAGCATGATTTGGCCGATGGTCAGCTTGGCGGGGTAGGGACGCTGCTCCTGCTCGCGGTCAGCTTGCCGCTTATCCCTCAGGTAGGCGGCGAGATGCCCTGATCGGATGAGTTCCTAGATATAGTCCCGGAGCTGCTTGCAACTCTTCGTGGAGTGGCCGAGCGACCTGTGGAAACCGCAGTAGGGGCCCCGGGGTCGCTTCGAGGCCTGACGAGGGATCGGAGGGAACTTGAAGAACCCCTCGCTCTTAGCCTCCTCCAGTAGCACTTCTTGGGAGACGTTGAGCGGGGTGTACTCCTCGAACTTTGGATGGTAAGGCTGCTGACGCTCTGGTCGGTCTTCCCTTGCCCTCTTCTTCTGGTCGGGTCGGTCTGCCCGGGGAAGGTTCGCATTCACCTCGGGCCTAAGCTGGACTTCGCGCTCGGTCTATACCTTCACTTCGGCCATGGTTCTAGGTTGCGCCAGCGCAAAGGAGCGTAACAACTCCTTGTGCCTAAGATCCGACCCGAGTGCCGTGATGACCGTTTCGTCCCAGTGCTCGGGGACCTCAAGAAGGGCGTTGTAGAAGCGGATGACGTAAGCTTTGAACGTCTCCTTGTCCCCGCTCTTGATTGTGAAGAGGTAGTCAACCATGCACTTTTGCCGACGGTTCCCGACGATGTGGCCGAGGAACTGAGTGGCCAGCTTGTCGAAGGTTGAAATCGAGCGAGGCTCGAGTCCTCAGAACCAGTCCCGCCTGGAGCGGATGAGGGTGGCCGGGAAAGCTCGGCACTGGGCGACGTCGGAGTGGTCTTGGAAGCTCATTCCCACGGTGAAAGCATCCAAATGGTCCTTCGGGTCGGTTTTACCGTCAAAGAGAGAGACCTTTGGGGGCTTGTTGCGCGAGGAGACATGGACAGCGAGCAGCTCCTCGGTGAATGGCTTGGTGAGCGAGTCGGCGGCGTACTTAGCCCCGTCGCCCAAGAAGTGACCTTCCCGACTCATGCCCTCAATCTTCTTCTCGAGGGCGTCGAGTCGGCCATGGTACCCCGAGGATTTAGCACCCCCCAATCCCTGGCCTCTACTGTGGGAGACCCGCGTCTGGGCATGGCCCTGGTTCCTCTCGATGAGGTTCCTCAGATCTCCGGGTGGGGTAGCCTTTGAGCCGTCGTGGCGATCCCTGTCTTCGCGACCCCGTCGAGGGAGGGGGTGTTGGTAATGCATGGGAACATGCGAGCTGACCGACATCTCCTCGGGAGGGTAAGGTCGCGAGGAGGCTCGAGGCGAGGCGCTCTGGCGGCGGATCTTGGTATGGAGTTGTGGGGCGCCTAGCGGGCTGCAGGGAGTACCAGTCCGGGAGACCTGTGGCCGCGGGAGGTAGCTTGCCGGTGGTCGGCCGTGCCGACACGGGCGGAGTCTTCTCGAGGCGGAGGAGCGACGATTTGGGGTTCAGGCCCTGCCGTTTGGATGCGGACAAACGCCTCCACGATGGACGCTAGTCGGTCTACTCGGCCGGCAAGGGCGTTGATGACAATCGCCGGGTGAGGTTCATCCGCGCCTCCATTGAGGGGAAGGCGGCGGATGGTGCCTGGATCTTCAAGGTGATCGCTCGCCATGTGGTTGGAGATCGGGAGACGAACTTTTGTTTTTGTGGAGTTAGATTCCCACAGACAGCGCTAGCTAATGGAGGGTGGAATCTCCTTCAGATGTTGTCTCCCGTTGATCTGCGGATGGCTGCGATGTGTGGCTGAGATTGGATCTGTAGGCTGTCGCTTCTGATATGTGTGGATCTCAATCGGTTGGAGGAAATTTGCGCCGAGTATCTGCAAGGAAGTCCCGGGATGGTTTGGTACTACCGAGGACCCTCCGATGATCAAGTCAGTAGCAAGATCCGAGTAGAGTAACGGCTTAGTGGAGTAGAAAATGGTTTACTTGATCCCTCTGGAAGAAAGGGTTTATATAGCGGCGGCAGCATGCAGAGGCAGGCGTGAGAATCACGTCGGCCATTACGCTCCCGACGTCACGCCCGCGTGATAAGCGGATCTTCCCATTAATGGCGAGACAGGCTCGTTAATGGGGATCGTAATGGCGTGGAACGTAGGATGTGGTCGCCGGAGATCTCGCGCATGGCGATATTCGCGGAGCGGCGGTTACGCCTGCGAGTGGTGCTGTTGATCGGTCGATGAGACCGAGAAAGATGGCCTCAACGGGAGAGCTCGGGGGCGAGAGGGGGAGCCGAGACATCTTGGTCCTTTGATAGCTCGGGGGCGAGAGGGGCGAGAGGGCGAGCTGGGAGGTCGAGAAAGCCAATTTGTGCATGGGGGCTCTGAGGAGAGCCAGCTTGTGCTTGCGGGTCGGGCACTGGGGTGGTCTGGTCGGCCCCTGCAGACCCTTTCTTCTGAGCTCTGGGACACGCCATCTGCCATGTGTCACGATCTGGGAGATCGCCGATATCGAGCATCATCAGCTTGCAAGCATCACCTGCTCATTTAAATACGGGAACTTGTAAACTGAAAACTCTGAGTAATTATAAAAGGGTTTATGTGATGTCGATTATGGGCATATGACTGGAAAAAAATGTAAAAAGATGCTTCAATTACCTATCTGATACGGATTTCTTGGGGACACACACACACATTGCAGAACTAAACTTCAACATTATTATATTTGATACCAGATTTCTTTGAACTTGAACTCCAATTGAGGTCCCAACCTTCTTCCAAAATAAGGCATTTCCAAAATTAGGCCTTTTAAGCCATAGAGCCAACCTTGGCAACCTCATCCGGTCGTAAATTCAATCAGACTCACAGTGATTTGACACCATGAAAACGTCGACCTTGTCATGGTTATTGCATTATAACAATAAGTACATGAGAGGTTAAGAAACTAGACCTTGAGTTCTACCAAGAGTTTTGCCAAGAAATATTGCAGGCTCGTCTTACCATGTAAACAATTCAAGTATCAAGCAAAACACACACACACACACTATATCTATCTATCTATCTATCTATATTAAGAAGACTAGCTATTAAGAAAATGAAGTGTTGGCATAGCTATTTTCAAATCTTTATGATTTCTCAAATGTTTGATTAGAATCATGGAGACTGTTTTCATAGCAAAGCCACATCATTTGCTGTGTGATGAATACGAGCAAGCTCTTCGACTTTTTGACACGTAGAAACTGGATTAAATTAGGCTTACCTCCATGATAAGACCAAGAGTTGTATTAGTAGAGGCCGTATATTCTGCAGTTTTAATTGTTGCAGCACCCAGAATGAACCTGCCAACGCAAGCATTTAACACCTGAAATTGTACAATTCTCATTAATATCTGTTAACCAAAAGGAAAGCAGAAGGTCAAGCATTTCAAGGTTCAAACACTACTCACTGCATTGTATACAACAAGATCAGGTTCCAAGCGTGGATCCCATTTTTGGAGCGATCACAGCCTAAATTTCTTCTCTGGTGCAGCTCGCATGCAATCGATGACATCGAATAATTCTTTCATAAGTCCTGCTTGACCAAGAGTGACGGCAATACAATGATACGCTGCAAGGTCAGGATATGAAGATAGTTCTTCCTGCAAAAACAAATGAAAACTGCCCTTCTAACTGTAAGTAAGAAAACTAAATGAGTAGGATATAGTGATAAATTTATTACATGCATAGCAAAAAATATATTCAGTGCCTCAACGGGTCTCTTTGCCTTTCCAAGGACATCAAGCACACTTGTGTGAATATATCTGCATAAAAAAGAATGTACGATAAAAGATGCTAAGAGTATATATAATTCCATCAAATGTTGTACTTAGCATAAACGTGATAGTTGTTAGACTATTAAGGGATTGTTCAATGTTTTTAGATTGAAGTTAAAGTCATCAACAGGAGAAAAGTAGAAATGTACTCGATTTTTTTCAAAGAAAAGTGCGTAGAAAAGACCCATGTTATTCAACGCTTGAGAATGCTGGAAAAATTGAAGGGTTACACTTAAGATATAGATTTAGCACAGTCGAAAAAGTTAACACAACTTGTTATTAAAGCTGAGAGAATAGGGAATAGTAAAAAACAATTTATTATTTATTTTATGTAAGGCTCGAAAATTTCTTCAAGTAACTTTGCCCTTTCAAATTCTTGGTGCGCTACCAGTTGATGCATGATATTTACCTTGCTCTTGTAGGACTTGAACTGTTCACGTGACTGTAGCCATTCAACAACTTTTTTACGAGGTAGCATCCATGCCTTTCCTCTTAAAAATGAGGTCGGATATGAAGCAAAGCTTCATTGAAATTAAACGGTCTCATGTTGAGTGTCCATCTATTCGCAAAGCTACACGAGTATAGCCATTTCCTAAAGTTTGCACCTACACGGCGGTTGTATTGAAACACGATATTTTGCATCTTAAATGATATATGTCAATATGTGTAACATTTGTGGCGACGTACATGGCTAGCTAGAGCTGTTATTGTAGCTAGCTAGCTTGAGTTCATGGGTGTTGTGCTATACTTTAGAGGGTCATGACTCATACGATGTTATTTCTTGTCAGTCATGTGTGTGTCTGTGCGTGTGCGCACGCGTCTGTGTGGGGTCTCAAACCCCAATAGCCATACACCATCACTACAATACATATACCAAGAATACAATTTAATCATGCTGGCGCCCTTTCCTCTCTGACCTAATGTTTGAAGTATGCCTGCTGACGGTGTGGGTCCGATATCGATATATTATAAATTTCGATATAATTTATACTGATATGTCAAACCGATATTTCAAAGGTGTATCGATTGTTTTGCAAAATCCCGATCTGGTACACCATCAATGTATAAAAGTTGATGATATAATATATAAATTTTTATAGAAATAACAAATTATCTTACACCAACCGTATTAATATATTAATCAACATTAATCACAAATTATTAAAGCATAAGTTCAAACATAAGTGTTATTTAGTTGAGAATAATGGAGGACAAAGGCCTAGGTGGGGATTTCCTCCTATGGCGCCGGAAAAAGTATATCGTCCACCGTTTGTTTTGAAGATCATTACCCACCATACTCATCTTTATCGGGTAAGATGTAGATATACAAAATTTCATGCGATTCTAACATTTTTCACCTTTGATTTACAGGATGCAAAATTAACGTTTTTCTGACAATAGGACATATTTAGAATTTTCACATCACTTGATCAACGATGAAAAGGTGTTAAAATCATATGAAATTTGGTGTATCTACATCATAGATGATAAGGATCAAGATGGATGGTGCCGATCGTCGAAAAATTCGGTGGAGAGCATACTTTTTTCGGCGCCATATATAGGAGGGTTTCCCTCGTAAGGCCTTTGTCCTCCATTATTCTCTATTGAGTTTTAGCTATTAAGAAGATCATGTACAAATTATTAGTGTTTTTATCATGTTATATTTTATTACTTTAATAATATTTAAATTTAATTTAATATAGCAATCCTACTAATTATTAATTAACTTTTTCCCTATAATGATTATTAATTCTTATTGATTGTTGATATATTAAATTTATTAAAGCCCACTGTTTATTATCAATAATAAACTAATAATAGAATATTGCTTACATACTCTTCAAGAATTAGAAAAAGTAAATGATGGTGTTTCAAATTGATTTGGTTGATACGTCACTAAAAATCGTGTATAATAGGCTGATCATACATCATGTCAATGGTATACCACTTGTGTTTTTTTAATCAAGAAACTATTTTAATAGAATTAAAAACATGATATTTATTTGTATACGGGCAATATCGGCTTCTACACGGCCAATATCGGCCTCTGACCGATATATACCGATGAAAACCGATATTTCAAACGATGGTCACAGAGCTGCCTTGTCAAGTTGTCATGCATCTTGAATGAAGCCCATGCATGCGACAAAATCTTTTATTCAAACCATTTGATAGGTACATACGGTTTGGCTTTTTATGCTACCTATGAAAATTGGATTTTTCATTGCTGCTCTTTCTTTCTAAAACAACTTGGTGTAAGACTGCAAGGCCCTGTTTAGGAATGAAGTTAGGTTTTCTAAACGTGGTTTCATAAGTAAGAAACAAATAACTCTAAAATCCTAATTTTGGCCATTTTGGGGCTTATTTTTGAGTTGAGATAACTACAGTAATCTCACATTTGAATGTGAGAAAACCCCGGTTATCTAAACTCCAATCTGATCAAAGTTTTGATAACTCCATTTTTGGAGTTTGAGACTTGCAAACCAAGGTTTGCATCTCTCTACATCAACTTAAAAAGAAACCATAGTTATCTAAACTCCATTTTCAAACAAGGCCTAAGTACTCCTGATGATGCTCGATATCGGTGATCTCCCAGATCAGGACGTGTGGCAGATGACGTGTCCTAGGGCTCAGAAGAAAGGACCTACAGTGGCCGACCAGACCACTCCTGTGCCCGTCTCACAAGCAAACGCCGGCTCACCTCCGAGCCCCCCAGAACAATTGGCCTTCTCGGCCCCACAGTTCATCTCCGAGCTATTACAGGCCCGAGCCTCCTCGGCCCTCTTAGCTCGCCTCCGGGCTCGAGCAGAACCAAGATACCTCGGCTCTCCCACTCCTCCGGGAGCTCTCCCGCCGAGGTCATCTTCCTCGGTCTCATCGACCGACCAACAGCACCGCTTGCAGGCGTAACCGCCATCCCGCGAATTTCGCCATGCGCGAGATCTCCGCCGGCCATATCCCATGTTCCACGCCACCACGATCCCCCATTAACGAGCCTGTCTTGCCATTAATGGAAGGTCCTGCTCATCACGCGGGCGTGTCGTCGGGAGCGTAACGGCCGGCGTGATTCTCGCACCTGCCTCGCCTGCTGCCACCGCTATATAATCCCCTTCTCCAGACGGTTCAAGTAAGCCATTTTTACTCAACTAAGCCGTTACTCTGCTCGGATCTCTAGTCTAACTTGACCGTCGGAGGGTTCTCAGTGGTACACACTACTACAAATAAGGGTTGCCCCTACGGATTTATCGGTAGGGGCAACCCACTGCCCCTACGGATATATACGTAGGGGCGAAAAAAGACCCCGTAGGTGCAAAGGCCGCAGGTGCAAGTTGAGGCCCTGAACGTGCCCCTACGGACAAATTTAAGCCCCTACGGATATATCAGTAGGTGTTATAGCCCCTACGGAGTACCCCGTAGGGGTAATAAAATCATATATGTAATTTTTTTTTTGAATATATTGTATATACCTACGGATATACCCGTAGGTCCCTTTTAGATCCCTACGGATACATCCGTAGGGGATATTAAGTAGTTCCTACGGGTAAGTCCGTAGGGGCTACTCCCAACACCCTGGACTGATATCAGGTGGGAAAATATCAGGTTTCCTGATATTTTCCCCTACGGATAAATTCGTAGGGGATAAACACTGGCCCCTACGGACATATCCGTAGGGACAACCCCAACACCCTGCACTGATATCAGGTGGGAAAATATCAGGTTTCCTGATAGTTTGCCCCTACGGATATACCCGTAGGGTTAGTGTATGTACCTGCGGCTTAATCCGTAGGTACATATTGTCTGTATTTTTTTTTTAAAAATGGGCTGCTAGATTTTTTGCCGCCCTGTGCACAATACAATATACATCAATCAAATCATATATTGCAGTATTCATAATCACATCTCATGCATATATATAATATACAAAAGAAACCCAAAAACTGAATATGATATAAATACAAACCAATATCAATATCGTTTCAAAATGTAGTACAATGTGATATAAATAAATACATGTTTCAAAAAATAAGAACCAAAAAGCTACCCTAGTTCGGTCCAGCTCCACCTCCGAATAACGTTCGAATAACGCGCGCCTGCTCCTCGGTAAATACACTCTCCAATGCTACATATAAGGAAGTCTGAACGGCATGTGGAGCTGGCGATGTGGTCTGCGCAGCCGCCGTCGAGGTAGTCGCTTGCGGAGCCGCGGCTGCGGGAGTCTGAGTGGGCGGTGGAGCTACAGGAGCTGTCTGCGGAACCGCAGCCGATGTAGTGGCTTGCGGAGCCGCAGCCGAAGGAGATGCATGTGGAGGCTCGGCCGATCTACCCTGTCGCGTCTGGACATAACGTGTGTAAGAAGCGTGTAAGAACTGTGTATTATTCGAATTCGTTTCATTATTAAGTTATTTCGAAACCCTGTTTGGATATCTAGTTTGGAAAAGCGTTGTTTATTTTAATTACATATGTATGTATGATTAATCAGACTTAAGTCTAAAACCAAATAAGCTCAACCTACGTACTAATTATGGATATGTTGATATGTATATAATATGAAATGATATTTTACTATAAAGTAGTATACATACCAGCATCTCCTTCAACTCCTGAACGGTGGCCCTCAAGCTATCCAGTTCCTGATGGACATGCCGGCCACTGGAGACGGAGGAAGTAACCGCCGGGGTGGAGTCCAACCTCATATGGGCCCTGCTAGGGCCCAATCCCCGGCCTCTCTCCCAACCTCCGTGGTGCCCTCCGTGTGCGGCGTCCAGAACTGGGGTCAGCAGCCTCGGATCGTTCTGTCCGGTAAAATCGATCCCCGAGGCCTGGGCCTGCTCAACCACCCGCTCCTACACCCACATTAAGCAGTAAAGTATAAGTATAAAATTTAAACTTGAACCTTCCAAAACTAAAATTTCAAATTTGGGTAGAAAAAATATTAACACTTACGCAGTACTCCTGGGTAGCGACGTCGGGACATCGAAGCTCGCCCGTGGCGGGATCTGTCGAGGTGCCGTGGACGGCAAGATATGCGGACAGCACGCTCGGTGTACCACCTGACGCCACGGTCCGAGATGTCTGCAATATTAGAAAGTAACTCTTAATATTAGAAATATTAGAGAATAACTCTTAATATTGCAGAATATTAGAGAATTAACTCTTAATTTACCGATAACTCCATGGCTCGAGTAATGTTCCTCGAGCCACCTGTGTAAGTGGGGCGACCCCTCTTCGCCGACTTCCTGTTCTCCGTATTCTGAGCGGCCTGTTTCTGCACAACGCATTAACATTTAGTTTTCTAATTAAGAAACACAAAGAAATAAATTATATCATAAATAATGAATTAAATTTAAAATACATACTTGTTTGCGTTCGGAGTCGAAATAAGCGCACAATAGAGGCCATGTCTCTACGTCGACTCTCGCAAACGCCGGAGTAGATAGGAGGGTCGCTCTCTCTGCCTCGGGGGTCGCTATCCACAGAGAGTAGCAGTCGGCCTTCAGCTCATTCCTGTTGTATCGGACCTTGGCCTGCATGTTCTTCATCAGGCCATTGTACAGAGCATGAAGGTCGAGCACCCTCCCCGAGTGATCAGGGTCGGCTACAGGCTGAAAATCGTAATCCAACTGAAAATACAAAAAAAAACATTGTTATTAGATTGCAAGTGTTAATAATAAATATATTGGATAGATCAAATGAAAATATATATTAATACATACCCGAGCCTGTTCAAAGAAGAGGGCGAATGAGCGCTGGTGCTGCTCGCCCCACTCAACGTGAAGTGGATAGTTCTTCACGATCCGGCTCTCGTCCCCCAAATACCGGCCGAACCTCTCGCATGAGGACCGGTATAGCGATAGTCAAGGGTAAAAAATAGGGGGAATGCTGCCTCCCCCCTAGCTCTATTAGGCCTCAGCCTATGGGACTGATTCGGGCCTCGAGTCCCCCTCTGGGGATGGAGAGGCCCTGCGTCTGCACGAAATATCAAGACAATCAATAATAAGACAAAGTTGTATTAAGAAATCAAGGTTAAACAAAAATTCAAGTGTGATATATACCTCCGGTGAATAACGCACGAGCCTGGGCCCGAGCAGCAGCACGAGCGGGACGATAGTTCCTCCGGTGAGGAACAACCGGGGTCCCGGACCCGGACGCATCCCCTCCAACTATAAAATAAACATCGACGCTAAATCTCCATGAAGTTCATATTTATTCTATAGAGCATATGTAAAATAAATAAATATTTTAAATTTATTCATACTAACCTGCAGACGATGCGGAGGGTACGGAAGCGGCAGGAGTGGCCCCTGTGGAAGGTGTGGACGCACCACCTATAATTAGACAATTAAAAATAGATTTTATAAGTAATTGCAAAAAGAATATGTAGATCAATAATATAACGTTCTAAATCAATATGCATGAACTATAGGACATATAAACATACCCGCAGGTGCGGTGGTGTCACCACCTACAGCTAGACAATAATAAAAATTGCTAAGTAAGAGCAAAAGGAATGTGTATATTTATGATATAGCATTCTAAATCAATATACATACACTATATGATATATAAACATACCTGGAGGAGCGGGGGTGGCCTCTGTCCCAGATGTGGACGCAGGACCAACAACTAGACAATTAAAAATAGATTTGATAAGTAATTGCAAAAAGAATGTGTAGATCAATAATATAACGTTCTAAATCAATATGGATGCACTATAGGACATATAAACATACCCGCAGGTGCGGTGGTGTCACCACCTACAGCTAGACAATAATAAAAATTGCTAAGTAAGAGCAAAAGGAATGTGTATATTTATGATATAGCATTCCAAATCAATATACATACACTATATGATATATAAACATACCTGGAGGAGCGGGGGTGGCCTCTGTCCCAGATGTGGACGCAGGACCAACAACTAGACAATCAAACATTGACAATATAAGTAATTTTGACATAAACAGGCATGAATATCTGTAATATTAAATTGAAAATGGATATGCGTGCAGTATACCTGGAGGTGTGGCAAAATCCACACGGAAGGAGGCATCCGAAGGGGTCTCCGATCTGGGTGCAAGACCGGCCCTCTGAAGCTCCCTACGGAGCTCTCCGGGCGGCAGAACCGCTCTGCCTCTGCCTCTGCCTCTGCCTCTGCCGCGGCTGGAGCTCCTGCCGCCCCTCGCTGCTCCCGACATCGTCATCCAATCTAGATAAACGGTTCGTGGACGCATTAGACAATCATTAAAAGTATTGACTATATATGATCTAGAGCGTAAAATGTGAAGTAATAATATAACATTACTGATAACCTTTTTCGTTTCGTGGGCGCATCATACATATCTACTTGGATTTCATCGTCGATGTCATTTCTAACCCACGTAACTTCATGATCGGTCGAAGACAACCCGTCCTTCGAAACAGACGGTCGGAGCACTTTAAGCCTTCTCTCTTCTTCGTCCTCATCGCTGTCCTCGTATTCTGGGACATCGTAGACATCTCTAGGTTTCCATCGGCATACAACACTCCACCCCGGATGCTTCAAACACTGTGAGTAGTATACTTGGAACGCTTGGTTCGGAAAGATAAACGGATCGTCTTGACCGTAAAATCGAAGTGTGTTCACACTGGTCAATCCATATTCATCTTTCCAAGTCCCAAGACTGCTTCTCCACCTGTCTGTATCGGTTCGCGGATCGTACCAAGTACAGTGGAATATATAAAAGGGTTCTGATCGTCCGGGATAGTGGATGCCGAGTATACAATTTAAGTACCCATAGTAAATCACACCGTCCGATCCTACCGTCGCAATACCACTATTCTGAGTGATTCTAGATGTTTATATGTCCTTAACTTCGAATTTGTATCCAAGGACACCAAATCCTTTGTAATGTGCAACCTCCATACTAGGAAATTGAGCTAAACATCTTGAATCACTCTCAAATGATGCAGACAAGTTCGGATCGTGGATCTAACAAAACAAATTTTACGATAAATACATAACGATACAAGTTTAGATTAAAACTGATAGCAATAAAATGTAATTCGAATAACTTACATGCTCTGTGACCCAATCACAAAAATTATCCTGATGGTATTTTTCCAAACGCTCTTCGTTCCAATCAGGATGCCCCTCACGTACCTCGTTAAAATGAGTTCTGTTTTCGACAAATAATTGTGACATTAATATTATGTCATTTCATACACACACAAACACAGATATAACAATTAATCCAAAAGAACTTACTCTCTAATTTGTTCAAGACATTCGCAATTAAGCAAGATAAACCGGTATATCTTGTTGATAAACATAGTGTCTACCCTCTTATACTCGGCTTTACCATATGGCCCGTCTTGAATTCTTCGTGGTCGGTTAAGCCTTGTCTCAATGTTCTCGTCCAGATAGCGGGAACAAAATGTGGTTGCTTCATCAAGAAGATAACCTTGCATGATAGAACCCTCTGGTCGATTTTTATTGCGTATATACTTCTTAAGAGTGTAAAGGTACCTAATGAGAATATGTTGAATAAATAAACACGGGCATACATGACAAAAATAAATTTATAAATTGCGCGAAACGAAAAATTACACGTACCTCTCGACGGGATACATCCATCGATATTGTACCGGTCCGGCTAACTTCGCCTCAGTTGCAAGATGAACCGTCAAGTGTATTATGATATCGAAGAATGACGGTGGGAAAATACGCTCAAACTTGCAAAGTATCAACGCAATAGAATTTTCTAGTTTATCCAGCGTCGCAACCTCCAGCGTTTTAGCACACAACTCCCTGAAAAAACAACATAGGTCGTTGATTACTAGACCAACCGAGTCGGGGAGAGAAGTCCTGAGGGCTAATGGAAGAAGGTGCTCCACGATAACATGGTGGTCATGACTTTTCAGCCCATCGATCTTGCCCTTCACAATTTTTATTTTCTTGCTGAATGATCCTGAGAAACCTGTGGGGACTTTCAAATCATGCAACACCTGCAGGAATCTTTTCTTCTCCGGTTGTGACATATGATAAGCGGCATTGGGAAGTACAAACTTGCCCAGTTTACCCGCTACCGGTTTAGGGTGCAGTTCACTTCTTATTCCCCACTCTTGTAGATCCATCCGGGCATTCATGTTGTCTTTCGATTTCCCGTCTTTACACAGAAGCAAGTTAAGTATGTGCTCTGATACTCCCTTCTCTATATGCATGACGTCCAGACAATGACGCACTGAATTTGTAGACCAGTACGGAAGCTCGAAGAAAATGCTTAACTTGTTCCAATATTGTGGTTTGACCTGTCTCGTCGGATCCATCCCGAAGGTCACGTTATTGTAACCATCCCATTTAGCAGTCACGTCCTCTCCGGACAATGGGGATGGAGGCCCAAGAAGCTCCTGATGACCATCAAAGTGAACCGTGTCTAACCTGTAGGGGTGGTCTGGAGGCAGAAAACGTCGATGGCCGCAATAACAAACCTTCCTGCTAAAATTCAAAAATTTTGATGTTGTGTGTTCATGGCAATGAGGACATGCTTTGTGACCATGTACGGACCAACCTGAAAGCATTCCATATGCAGGAAAGTCATTAATTGTCCACATTAAAGCCGCACGCAGTATGAAGGTTGTATTTGTGTTTGAATCATATGTCTCTACACCATCAATAAACAAAGTTTTCAGCTCCTCAATCAGAGGTCGGAGATAGACGTCGATATTGTTCCCCGGTGAGTTTGGTCCGTCGATAAGAAGAGGCATCATAAAGTATGATTGGTCCATAGCCAACCAAGGCGACAGATTATAAATTATCATTACAACGGGCCATGTACTGTGACTTCCAGCCATATAGTTGAATGGGCAGAAGCCATCGGCAGCCAGTCCGAGCCGGACATTGCGGGGATCGCTACTGAATATTGCGTGCCTCCTATCGAAATCCTTCCATGCCGGTGAATCTCTTGGATGGCTCATTTTTCCATTTTCGCTTGGAGGAGCACGATGATGCCAAATTATTGCCTCGGCTGTTTTCTTGCACCTGAATAGCCTCTGTAGCCTCTGTGTTATGGGAAAATATCGTGCTATCTTCACAGGTATATCAGGCTTCTTATCAGAATCTTTCGGCTTATACCTGGCTTCTCCGCATGTTGGACACTCTTTCAAATCTGAATTCTCTTTCCGGTACAACACGCAATTTTTAGGACATGCTTGAATCTTCTCGCACTTTAGACCCAAATCAGACATCATTTTCTGGGCTTCGTACCAGCTTTCGGGCATATTATTTCCCGGAGGCATAGAATCTTTCAAGAACGAAAGAAGCATTGTGAATGACTTGTTGCTCCATCCATTTAGGCACTTAATTTGGAAAAGTTGGACGAACCATGAGAGGGTGGAATACTTCGCATTCTCATAAATTGGTTTCCTAGCATCATTCATGAAATTTTCATATTTATCCGCACGCGGTCCTTGACCGGAAGGAATGTCATCTTCGGTACGAATAGATTCACCTAGGGCAGCCTCTACCATATCCTCCATTTCTTCTGATGGAAATAAATTTCCGTATCCTGCCGTATTACCGAATTCTTCTTCTTCTCCTGCCGCATTATCGTGTTCTCCTTCTTCTACCGCAGTACTGCATTCTTCTCCTTCCCCGTGATATTTCCAAATTGAATAAAGTCTAGTAAACCCATGTTTTACAATATGAAGCTCTGCCAATTCTACCTTCTGCCAGTACTTATTGCCACATCTATCGCACGGACAGAGAATCTTCTCTATTATGATCTTATTATGTGCTCGTGCAAATTCAAGGAAAGCAGCAACCCCTGCGACAAACTTAGGTTGCATACGTTGTTTCCAATCCACATACATCCAGTCCTTAACTCTGACGTACTCATGGGCCATGTTAGACTGAATAACATATAAATTGTAGGTTATGCTGACTATATTGAGAAATATAAGAACGGGATAGTTACTGACAAAGGAGAAAATCCATGTATATGCTTTGTGTGTGCGTTTGTCGTTGAAAAGAATAAATTATCGCACGTTATGTTGACCGATAGACGGGGACTAAGTGGCGCTTTTAATTAGTTTCATATATGGGTATCGATGGGAATATGAAGGTTTCATATTATCATATATTGGTTTTAACCCGAACATCTCGAGTCGCTCTTTGATTATGCGTTTGTATGTATGTGTTCCGGCTGTCGGGGGTAGGCTTCTATCCCATTAAGAATGTATAGAGCGAACGCCCATCACTTGTGCTTTCAACCGTTTCGAGTAAATTTCGGCAGCACCTCCCCGCTGTTCTCCGAGTACACTGTAATAGAATAGATAATCATTTCAAAGCTGTGAAACAACGTTGAAATGAACATCTAATCTATCTTTGTACACGGAGAACCAACGGAAAGGTACCGACGAAATATCTCGAAACGGATGAAAACACAAGTGAATGAAGGCGTTTGCTTTATACATTCTTAACTTGTCCACACGGGACAAATCTATGGGTTACCATACGATTGAATTTTCTCGTCGCGCAGACTATACGACGGTTGTTAGTATCGAGCTATACTGTCCGATATTTAACAACCTTCGTATAGTTCTAGGTCACGACGAGCATCGCACGTATGTTAACCGATAGACGGGGACTAAGTGGCGCTTTAGTTTCATATACGGGTATCGATGGGAATATGAAGGTTTCATATCATCATCGAGTATCATATATTGGTTTTAACCCGAACATCTCGAGTCGCTCTCTGATTATGCGTTTGTATGTATGTGTTCCGGCTGTCGGGGGTAGGCTTCTATCCCATTAAGAATGTATAGAGCGAACGCCCATCACTTGTGCTTTCAACCGTTTCGAGTAAATTTCGGCAGCACCTCCCCGCTGTTCTCCGAGTACACTGTAATAGAATAGATAATCATTTCAAAGCTGTGAAACAACGTTGAAATGAACATCTAATCTATTTTTGTACACGGAGAACCAGCGGAAAGGTACCGACGAAATATCTCGAAACGGATGAAAACACAAGTGAATGAAGGCGTTTGCTTTATACATTCTTAACTTGTCCACACGGGACAAATCTATGGGTTACCATACGATTGAATTTTCTCGTCGCGCAGACTATACGACGGTTGTTAGTATCGAGCTATACTGTCCGATATTTAACAACCTTCGTATAGTTCTAGGTCACGACGAGCATCGCACGTATGTTAACCGATAGACGGGGACTAAGTGGCGCTTTAGTTTCATATACGGGTATCGATGGGAATATGAAGGTTTCATATCATCATCGAGTATCATATATTGGTTTTAACCCGAACATCTCGAGTCGCTCTCTAATTATGCGTTTGTATGTATGTGTTCCGGCTGTCGGGGGTAGGATTCTATCCCATTAAGAAAAAATGGAGTGTATTTCGCTGTGAGAGACTCTTCAAAGAAATGGAGGAAGAAGCACTAAAGAAAAAAGAGAGAAAAATAAGAATATAAAGTTGAAACTAAACTTGAGCTATCCGCTGAAATCATAAAGCATAGGAAAGTTGATTGAGTCTTGATCTATTGCTCTTTCTTTGCATTATCTCGTATGTCCATTTATAGATTTTAATGCCACATGAGATGTAATCAGTCAGCTCCCTATGGTTGTATTAATGTCAGCTCTTACACAATATGGGTATCTGCCTTACCATTAAGACAACTATGGAATATGTTAATTTAAAATGTAAGGCTAGCTTTCTATGTATTCTGAGGGACTGCTTGCATAGAACTTAGCTTGATCCTCTCAATTATTACACATAAATATGCTGACATGCCTTTCATAACCCTAACCCCAGCCCCACAGTAACCCTAACCCTAGCCCCAACCCTAACCCCAGCCCACCGTAACCCTACCCCAGCCCCACAGTAACCCTAACTCTAGCCCCAACCCTAACCCCAGCCCACCGTAACCCTACCCCAGCCCCACAGTAACCCTAACCCCAGCCCACCGTAACCCTACCCCAGCCCCACAGTAACCCTAACCCCAGCCCCACCGTAACCCTAACCCCAGCCCCACCCCAGCAGCAGCCGAACCCCAACCCTAACCCGACCCCGACCCCGACCGCCACCGCGCCCCTGCCCAAACCAACTCTCGCGCGCGCAACCCAGACCCAGCCATGAATAATCCAAAAATGCTTTAATTTACCTCGAGATTTATACCTGAACGGGTGCGCTGGTTACTTGGAGCGACGACGGCGTCGAATTGGCGAAGAAACCGGCGGTGGCGACGACGGTGGCGACGAAACCGGCGGTGGCGACGAGGGTGGCGACGAAATCGGCGGTGGCGACGACGGTGGCGACTCTGCCCAACGACGGTGGCGACGCAACGGTGGCGATTTAGGGTTTTTCGCGCGCGTTTGAGGGAGAGGGAGAAAATGAGCGTAGGCTTTTCGATCTGGCTTTGTTTTAAATCGATATTTAATTGCCCCTACGGATATATCCGTAGGTCCTTTGTTTGCGCCACCGTAGGGGCAAACACCAAATTAAGAATTAATTTTTTTATTCTTGAACGTCAGTGCCCGTAGGGGCAACCCTTTAGCCCTACGGACTAATCCGTAGGGCCAAGTAAAATCTGCCCCAACGGATAATTCCATCCGTAGGGGCAACCCCCTATTTTACTAGTGACAACCACCCCGGGACTTCCTTGCAGGTAGCCCGGCAATCACAACCTCAAACCATTGATATCCACACGCTTCAGGAGCGACAGCCTCCAGATCCAATCTCAGCCACCTATCGCCGGCATCAGCAGATCAACGGGTAGCAACATTTGAAGGAGACCAACGCCTCCATCAGCTGGCGCCGTCTGTGGGAATCCCATGATTCCACAAAAGCAAAAGTTCACTTTCCGATCTCAATCCAACGGCGAGCGATCATCACGACGATCCAAGCACCAGCCGCCGCCTCCCCCTCAGTGGAGGCGCATATGAACCCCCTCCGCCGAATGCCATCAACGCCCTAGCCGACCGCATAGATTGACTCGCGTCTATTGTGGAGGCGCTGATCCGCGTCCAAACGGCGGGGCAAGATCACCAAGTCGCCGCTCCCCCGTCTCGGGGCTATGACCCCTACAGGGGGAGAGAAGGCTCCGTCTGTGTCGGCACCACCGACCACCGCCTCGCTACCTCCCACGGCCGCGGATCTCCCGGACCGATACGTTCTGAGACCCGCTGGGAGCTTCAAAGTTCGACACCAAGGTCCGTCGCCAGAGCACCTCGCCCCGAGGTCCTCCGCGCACCTGTCCCTCCCGAGGAGATGTCTATCAGCTCGCCTGTTACCAGGCATGACCGACACCCCCTCCCTCGATGGGGTCGAACGGATGGGACTCGCCGTGGCGGCTCGAAGGCTACCTCGCCGAGGGATCTAAGCCCTCACTAAGAGGCGACCGAGCAGCTTCACTGCTTGGTTCATCCTTGGCAGGCCTCCCACGGCCCCTCCAGTGCCAAGGATCAAAGCCCTCGCCAAGAGGCACCGAGCAGCTATCCTGCTCGGCTATCCCTGGCCGGTAGCTCGCCTACCCCACAACGTCAGGGATCTAAACCCTCACTAAGAGGCGACCGAGCAGCTTCACTGCTTGGTTCATCCTTGGCAGGCCTCCCACGGCCCCTCCAGCGCCAAGGATCGAAGCTCTCACGAAGAGGCAGCCCTGTAGCTACCCTGCTCGGCTATCCCTGGCTGGTAGCTTCTATACCCTACAACGCCAGGGATTTAAGCCCTCACCAAAAGGCAGCCCAGCAGCTACCCTGCTCGGCTATCCTGGCTGGTAGCTTCCCTACCCCACAACGCCAGGGATCAAAGCCCTCACCAAGAGGCAGTCCAGTAGCTACCCTGCTCGGCTATCCCTAGTTAGTAGCTTACCTACTCCACAAAGCCAGGGATCAAAGCCCTCACCAAAAGGTAGCCGAGCGGCTACCCTGCTTGGCTATCCCTGGCCGGTAGCTTCCCGACCTCACAATGCCAGGGATCAAAGCCCTCGCCAAGAGGAAGTCGAGCGGCTACCCTACTCGGCTATCCCTGGCCGGTAGCTTCCCTACCCCACAACGCCAAGGATCAAAGCCCTCACCAAGAGGCAGCCCTGCAGCTCCCTGCTCGGCTATCCCTGGCCGGTAGCTTACCTACCTCACAACGCCAGAGATCAAAGTCCTCACTAAGAGGCAGCCCTGCAGCTACCCTACTCGGCTATTCCTGACTGGTAGCTTACCTACCTCACAACGCCAAGGATCAAAGCCCTCACCAAGAGGCAGCCCTGCAGCTACCCTGCTCGGCTATCCCTGGCTGGTAGCTCCCCTACCACACAATGCCAGGGATCAAAGCCCTCGCCAAGAGGCACCGGGCAACAACCTTGTTCGGCCATCCTTAAGGACAAAAAGCCGTCGCCAAGAGGCACTGAGCAGTAACCCTGATCGGCCATCCTTAGTAGGCCACTTACGGCCCCTCCCGCGCTAAGGATGAAAAGCCCTCGCAAGAGGCAACTGAACCCGCCCTTGTTCGGTTATCCCTGGCTGGTAGCTCCCTACCCTAACAAACCAGGGGTAAAAGTCCTCACAAAGGCAATCGGACCCGCTCTTGTTCGGTTATCCCTGGCTGGTAGCCCTCTACCAAACCAGGGGTCAAAGCCCTCGCCAAGCGGCACCTGGCAGCAACTCTGCTCGGCCTGTCTTTAAGGATCAAAGCCCTCGCAAGAGATAACCGGGCCCGCCCTTGCTCGGTTATCCCTGGCTGGTAGCTATCTACCCCAACAAACCAGGGATCAAAGCCCTTGCTAAGAGGCACCGGGCAGCTACCCTACTCGGCCGTCCTTAGTAGGCCACTCACGGCCCCTCCCGCGCTAAGGATCAAAGCCCTCTCCAAGAGGCACCGAGCAGCTACCCTGCTCGGCCATCCTTAGTAGGCCACTCACGGCCCCTCGCGCGCTAAGGATCAAAGCCCTCGCTAAGAGGCACCGAGCAGCTACCCTGCTCGGCCATCCTTAGTAAGCCACTCACGACCCCTCTCGCGCTAAGGATCAAAGCCTTCGCTAAGAGGCACCGAGCAGCTACCCTGCTCGGCCATCCTTAGTAGGCCACTCACGACCCCTCCCGCGCTAAGGATCAAAGCCCTCGCCAGGAGGCTACCAAGCGGCTACCCTGCTCGGCGCATCTCCAGCGGGCAACCTCCTGCCCATCCGACGCTGAGGATCTGAAGCCCTCATCGCGAGGCCGCCGAGTCCCTTCCTGCTCGGTGCATCCTCAGCGGGCATCCTCGTGCCCATCAGACGCTGAGGATCTGAAGCCCTCATCGCGAGACCGCCGAGTCCCTTCCTGCTCGGCGCATCCTCAGCGGACATCCTCTTGCCCATCAGATGCTGAGGATCTGAAGCCCTCATAGCGAGGCCGCCGAGTCTCTTCCTGCTCGGCGCATCCCCAGCGGGCATCCTTATGCCCATCCGATGCTGAGGATCTGAAGCCCTCATCGCGAGGCCGCCGAGTCTCTTCCTGCTCGGCGCATCCCCAGCGGGCATCCTTCCGCCCATCAGACACTGAGGATCTAAAGCCCCCATTGCGAGGCCGTCGAGTCTCTTCCTGCTCGACGCATCCCCAGCGGGCATCTCCCTGCCCATCAGACGCTGAGGATCTGAAGCCCTCATCACGAGGCCGCCGAGTCCCTTCCTGCTCGGTGCATCCCCAGCGGGCATCCTCCTGCCCATCAGACGCTGAGGATCTGAAGCCCTCATGTGAGGTCGCCGAGCCCCTTCCTACTGGAGGCATCCCCAGCGGACATCCTCCTGCTCATCCGACGCTGAGGATCTGAAGCCCTCATCGTAAGGCCGCTGAGTCCCTTCCTGCTCGGAGTATCCCCAGCAGGCATCCTCCTGCCCATCAGACGCTGAGAATCTGAAGCCCTCATTGTGAAGCCACGGAGCCCCTTCCTGCTCGGCGCATCCCCAGCGGGCATCCTCCTGCCCATCAGACGCTGAGAATCTGAAGCCCTCATCGCGAGGCCACCAAGCAGCTACCCTGCTCGGCGCACCCTCAGCGGGCAACCTCCTGCACATCCGCGCTGAGGATCAAAGCCCTCGCCAAGAGGCACCGAGCAGCTACCCTGCTCGGCCCCATCCTTAATAAGCCACTCACGACCCCTCCGCGCTAAGGAACATCAACTCAACAAGAGGCATCCGGTTTATCAACATCTTAGCGATCTCCACATCGACTTCGGGGCTATGGGAATACCGTCTTCCCGCTAGTTCTCGCACACTCGGCAAGTGATCAGATTCAAGTCGACGAGTAATCGCTAGACGAGGAATGTGCCGAACATGAAGGCAGTCTGTGCTAATACAAGTATCTACCAACAAAAAGAAATACAAGCACAGACACTACTGCAAAAACAAAAAATCTTTATTCAAAAAGTCAAACCTTCTACAAGGGTACTGTGGGCTCCCCAGCCTTACAAAAATGCCCGAAGGCCTACAAAATACCCGAGGTAACAAAAGAAAAGACAAAGAGAAGACGAGGGGCTTCAGGCCTCAGGGCCGGGCGCGATACCGATGAGCTCGACGTCCACCACGACTGGGGATGCGTTCGTCACTAGAGCCTCGGCGTCCCTCTCGCCGAGAGTCTCTTCCCCGACAGTGTTCCCGGGGGCATCCCTTTGCTCGTCATCCCCGCGGGGATATTCTGCTCGGAGCTCTTCATCAGCAAACTCCGGACCCGGGCCTTGACGGTGTCGAGAGCCTCGTGCCAGATGAGTGTAGTGGCCGAGGCTAGGACGGTGTAGAACTGCTCTGACTTCTGGAAGTTCTCCACCGCCTCCGCCGCCCTGAGGTCGGCTCTTTTCGCTGCCTCTACCGCAGCCCCCAACTCCTTTCGGAGGGTGCTCACCGACTTCTTCATGCTGCCGACGAGCACCTTGGAGCCCTGATGCTTGGCCTCGGCGACCTGGGCGGCCTCGCGGAACCTGGCCACCTCTTGCTTCGAGGCTGCAACCTCCTGCTTCGCTGCCGCCGCCTCCTGCTTCGCGGCCGCCGCCTCTTGCATCCCGGCAGCCACCTCGTCCTCGAGGGCAGCGACCTTCGCCATCGCCGCCTCCAGCTCCCGCTTCGATCTCTCCCCCAGCGAGGAGAGCTCGCCCGCGGCTCGCATCGTCGGGGCTATCTCCTCCTCCTCCATCCGGGCGACGATAGCGACGTGCTGAAGGACCTGAAGAAATCAGAGGGAGGTCAGAAAGAAAAAGGGGCATCAAATCTCCTAAGCAATGAGACGATATACGAGCGCTAACCTGCAAGACCTCTTGGGCGATGGACGCCATTTGTGCCTTCACCGTTCCCCCAGCGACCCGGCCCCCGGTCGACCTCTCCATGTCGTGCAGCAAGTTGTCAGCGACAGAAAGCCTCGAGGGCACCTCAAAGCGGAGCTCCCCCTCGTCCACCAAGATCGGAAAGGCCGGGGTCTGCGGAACTACTCGGTGGAACCTCTTGAGAGACGACGGCGAAGAGCTCGTCTCCACCTCCGAAGCTCGGGTGTCCTCTTCCCGAGCCCTTTTTCTGCTCGGCACCTGGCTGGGCCCTGGGGCTCGATCCGCACTCGAGCGCTGGGGCGGGACGGCCGCGGAGGAAGCTGGGATCGGCGTTTGACGGGAAGAGCTGGCCCCTCTAGCCTTCGACCCCTTCTTCGGCTTGCGCATGGCTGCTCGGAAGAGGCCCGCGTCCATGGCTTTTGCACAAGACAAGATATAATGGAATCAGCGACACAGACAAAGTAAAAACAAATACAAACTCCTAACTTACTGGCGAACTGAACGGGGCTGAGTCCGGCCCAACTGAGCGCCCGCTCAGAAAGCAGCACATCAGCCCGAAGAATGGGCTCCCACGCCGCCACTCTCGCCGCGTCGGGGTCATTGGATGGATTTCCCTGCCAGGACCTATCCTTAGACCACTGGACGGGTACGGGCCAGTCCTCACCCTCTGGCGGCCCGACGAAGAAAAACTTCTTCTTCCAATCATGGATGGAAGAAGGCAAGACGACAACTCCTGACCTGGCTACACTCCCTGTTGCTTCCTAAAGGAGAGGTAAACCCACCTTGGGTCGCCAGCGCGAGTTCCATGGTGACTTTTGTAAATAAAGGAGGAGACAAGGATGAACAGACTAAAGGGGATCGTCTGCAACTTCAACCGGACCAGGAACCCAAGGAGAATCCTCCAGGAGTTCGGCACTAGCTGGCCCGGGGCTAACCCAAAGTAGTTTAACGTAGCTACAACCTCGGGAGATAAAGGCAGGCGCATTCCGGCCCAAAGGGCTTCCAGGTACAAGGCGATCTCTCTACCTCTCACCTGATCTGCCCTCTTCCCTTCCTCGGCCAATCGTAGCGTGTAGCCGGAAGGAATATGGAAACGAGCCCGAGCGGTGACAAGCTCGTCCTCATATCTTACTGCGGACGACGCACCAGGGGTGTCCGCCGCCACTGCTCTAGGAACCGCCCCAGACGCACGACCCCGGGAAGAGGATCTGACCCCAACTTCCCGAAGGGGCTCCAACCCGGGGGAAGAATCCTTAGTATCTACCCCTACGACATCTACAAACTCCTCGAAACAAGACATTTAACCTGATGGGAGGAGATCCTTGAGAAGAGAAAACGCTGAGATCCGACCTAAAGGGGAGAGCGCCGAGCAAATAAGGCTCAGAACGAGCAAACTGTGAAGAGAGAGAGAGAGATCCTAAATCAGGCCTCCTCCCTATTTATACTACCGGCGTCCTCATCCAACGGCGACGGTCGACTCCCGCCAAAACGATTCAGTGCTCTCGACGGCCACGATCGCCCCACCTGTCGCACGCACATTGGCGGCGTCCCATCGGACGCCAGAAGCCTGTGGCACGTCATATCAGCCAACCGGCGTCCGACACGTGGTCTGTCGTTTCAGCAAAAGTGCACACGATCCGGCGCACCCTTTTTAATGCGGAGATCTCGCCCTGATCCGCTGACATCACCCGGAAAAACAACCGATCACCTAGAGACACGCCCGACGATATCTTCGAAAAGAAGCTCACCTCGGGTGACCCCGCAAACCACTCTCAACCCGACCCGTCAGCTAGTCGGGACGAGAGTGGGGGCCTTATGATGATGCTCGATATCGGTGATCTCCCAGATCAGGACGCGTGGCAGATGACGTGTCCAAGGGCTCACAAGAAAGGACCTACAGTGGCCGACCAGACCACTCCTGTGCCCGTCCCACAAGCAAACGCTGGCTCACTTCCGAGCCCCCAGCACAATTGGCCTCCTCGGCCCCACAGCTCGTCTCCGAGCCATCACTGGCCCTGGCCTCCTCGGCCCTCTCAGCTCGCCTCCGGGCTCGAGCAGAACCAAGATATCTCGGCTCTCCCGCTCCTCCGCGAGCTCTCCCGCCGAGGTCATCTTCCTCGGTCTCATCGACCGACCAACAGCACCGCTTGCAGGCGTAACCGCCGTCCCGTGAATCTCGCCATGCGCAAGATCTCCGCCGGCCACATCTCACGTTCCACGCCACCACGATCCCCCATTAACGAGCCTGTCTCACCATTAATGGGAGATCCCGCTCATCACACGGGCGTGACGTCGGGAGCGTACGGCCGGTGTGATTTTCGTGCCTGCCTCGTCTGCTGCCACCGCAATATAAACCCCTTCTCCAGACGGTTCAAGTAAGCCATTTTTACTCAACCAAGCCGTTAATCTGCTCGGATCTCTAGTCTAACTTGACCGTCGGAGGGTTCTCGGTGGTACAACCACCCCGGGACTTCCTTGCAGGTAACTCGGCAACCACAACCTCAAATCCATTGAGATCCACACGCTTCAGGAATGACAGCCTCCAGATCCAATCTCAGCCACATATCGCCGCCATCAGCAGATCAACGGAAAGCAACATCTGAAGGAGACCAATGCCTCCATCAACTCCAGAAGTGTGTGTTTTTTTTGGGTCATGTGAGCAATCTTTGGATCATATCAAGCTCTATTTTAAGGGTGTAATGAATGTGAGCTGCAGGTCAAAAGAAAACTGTGGTAAAAAGTGTCATGAGTTTAAGAGATGGAAAAAGGGAAACTTGGAGCTGGCCTTTATATGGGATTCTCTCTATCTTCCTACCACTGTTCATGATGTGAACGGTGCCTATCTTTTTATCGTATTATCGTGTTGTTTTACGATACGATTCATCAAACAAGTTAGGACTTGCTCTATTAATTTTCAGCTACTTGAAATTTGTTGTCATGCTTGATTTACATGTAAGACCGCTGCCGCAAATTAGATTTATTGTATTTTAATCCTATGATCGAATTAATGACCGTAGAAAAATCGTTAGAACGTAAGTTGTAGAGTCGCTGGCGCGCAACTGTACTCGAAGGCTATATATCTCTGCTATAAAACTCAGAATATGGTGAGTCTTTGGCCTAGCGACATCTGCTCGGCAGACGCACAGCTTTCCAATAATATGTATTTTCAAACTTAGAACGTAAGACACTCAAATCTGCAACACAAAACACGACTTGTGCGTTGGTCGGGTAGCTGGAACAAATCAGACCAACCGTACTTAACTTTAGATTCCTTGTACATATGAACTCCGAATTGACTGAATCTTATGTCGGTTAATATCCACACGAAATCATCTAAACTTCTTATGTTCTGAATTTCTTCTGAAATTTATGTTAAA
Source organism: Agapanthus africanus (assembly GCA_030015575.1). Classification (NCBI taxonomy): domain Eukaryota; kingdom Viridiplantae; phylum Streptophyta; class Magnoliopsida; order Asparagales; family Amaryllidaceae; genus Agapanthus; species Agapanthus africanus. The sequence continues at coordinate 57,544,066 of CM057342.1, read as the reverse complement.
ATTGAGTTTTCTGTCTTTTTAAAATTATGCGACCATAAAGTACCCATGCTGTTCTGAAACCATAGGATGACGACGACAGTAAAATACCCATAGCTTCCATCCCAGAAGTCAAAACCCACAATTTTCTAGTTGAACGCTTTTCTAAATTTTGAACTGAAACGACTTAAAACTGCACTTCAATTTCAGTCATGCTCTCTGGAAAATTCTGGACTGCACCGCGCATCAAATATGTATACACCGTAACTCGGGCTGTAGTTCCCCGAACTGGACAACCGTTATATGCTCTGTTATCTAAACGTAACATGCTTTATTTTTCATGCTGACATCATGTACAGAAAACAATGTTTGCTATGACATTTCTGTTCTAGAAGTTCATGATGTGTGTTGCACTGATCATGTATGTGTTTCCATACCATGTTATCATGAGTTGATTGTATAAACGGATATCGCGGCAAGGGTTATTGATGATACTCATAAGTGGAAATTTTTCAGATCACGACACGTAGCAGATGACGTGTCATCCACGTAAGCCCACTAGATTCCTAGGGCTATGGAACTGAAATAAACATGATGCAAAAGGAACGTTCCTTGGGGCCTCATCTCCAATGCTCAGTCCGAGGAACAGGCTCCGGTCTCTCGGGGCCTCCGACGTGTCATCCACATAAGTCCACTAGATTCCTGAGGACTACGGAACTGGAATAAGTATGATGCAAAAGGAACGTTCTTCGAGGCCTCGTCTCTGAGGCTCGGTCCGAGGAAGAGGCTCCGGCCTCTCGGGACCTCCACCCGGTGCATTCCTCCCTTGCCTAAACCATTTGCCCATTACTTGCCTCCGAGCTACCCTATAACCGAGATTCGCAGCTCCCTTGCTCGTATCCGAGTTATCCTATAGCTGAGATTCCTCAGCGTCCCTATTTGACCGGGAAAACGAGGCACGAGTGCTCCCGTAATGGCTCTGTGTATCTCGCCACGACGAGATCTCCGCTGCTCCACGTCCCGCATCCCACACTAGCGTATCTCGCCATTAATGGGCGTATCCCGCCGTCAACGCAAACGTGACGCAGAGGTGTAACGGACGGCGATAATCTCATATCGGCTCGCTCCAATACGACCCCTATATGAACCCTTCCTCCAGACGATTCAAGTAACTCGAGCTCAATCCAATACACCGCCACTCTGCCCAATTATTCCTCGGTACTTGATCGTCAGAAGGTCCTACGACGATTTCCCACCCCGAGACTTCCTTTGCAGGTAGCTCGACGTCAACAACCACCCATTAAGATCCACGCTCATCCTTCACCATAAATCTAAACTGTTCAGCCCCGCTGGTCACAAGATCGACGGAGGACGACGTCTGAGGAAGATTCCGGCCTCCATCAGTTGGCGCCGTCTGTGGGAACATTGTTTTCAATCCAAAAAAGTTGATTTTCCGTCTTCGATTCGATGGCCGACGATCATCGTAATGAAGATCTAGCATGAGCCATCCCGTCTTCCACAACGAAGGCGGAGACGGTTCTACTCCTCCCAATATCGTCGAAGTCTTATCTGTGCGGATCGACCGACTGACAGCAATGGTGGACGCGCTCGCTCGTGTCCAAACTGCCAGCCACGCCTGCCACACTGCCGTCCCCGCCCCCAGAACGGCGACGTGCGCGAGGCGGCAGAAAGGCACGTTTAGGTCCTCGGCCTCGCTCATGCCAATCTCGACGCCACAGAACACCGGCGTGCCGATCCCGACAGTCGCAGCCCCCTATGAGGAATGACTCCATGACTTGTTGGATGCCGAACAGTCTAACGCCGAGGTCTCCGGACCAACCAAATTATCACTTCAACGCTCGCTACGCTCCCTCGCCTTCCGAGGCGTCGTTGGTCAGGTCGCCCGATTTCAGAGAAAACCGACGTCACCATACTCATCGAGACCACACACAGGACGCATGTCGGGGCAAGCTACAAAGGTTTCATTCCCAGAATTTGAGGAACGTGATAGAGCGGAGCCGAAACCGCTCCATCGCGTAAGCCCGAAGCAGAGACATCAGACACTTCGATTATGGAGAATCCCCGGGATACCAGCAGCGAATCGAGGTCCTCGAGAAGAAGATCGAGGGCATGCGGCTCGCCACCCTTTCGTCCGGAGGATCGGCAAAATACTCCGCGGATTCCCTCACGAGGCCCTTCACGGAGCAGTTACTAAGAGAGCGAGTCTCATCTCGGAACAAACCGCCCAAAATAGCCCTCTTCAACGGGAAGTCTGATCCAAAGGACCACTTGGACGCGTTTACGGCAGACATGAGCTTCCAAGATAACTCGGACGCGGCTCAGTGCCGAGCCTTCTCCACCACTCTCATCCGAGCCGGGCGAGACTGGTTCCGCGGCCTAACTCCGCGTTCAATCTCAACCTTCGACGAGTTGGCTTCTCGGTTCCTCAGTTATTTCGTCGGTAACCGACGACAGAAGAGAACGGTCGACTACATGTTCACCATCAAGAGCGAGGACAGAGAATCTTTCAAGGGTTACGTCACCCAGTTCTATATTGCTCTTCTAGAAGTGCCCGAGCACCGGGACGAGACGGTCATCACCGTCTTGAGATCCAGTTTTAGGCACAAAGAGCGGCTCTGCTCTTTTGCATTTATGCAACCTAAGACCATGGCCGAGCTAAAAATCTGGACCGAGAGGAAGATCCAACTTGAGTCTGAGGTGATCGCTAACCTTTCCCATGAAGACCGGACGGACCGAAAAAAGGGACCGAGAGGAGAAGAAAAAGACCGATCGTCCCAAACCTTATTCTCCGAGGTTTCATGAGTACACTCCTCTGAATGTCTCTCAGGTCGAACTGCTAGAGAAGGTAAAGAGTGAGAGATTCTTCAAACTCTCGCCGATGATCCATAGACCGGGCAAGCGACTCCGTAGCCCATACCGTGTCTTTCATCGGTCACATGGACACCCGACTGAGAACTGCAAACAGCTCCGCGGTTATATTGATGAGCTGATCCGCTCCGGTCACTTAGCAAAATACCTACGAGAAACGTCAAGTAGATCGGTAGCCAGCAGACCAACTTTCCATTGGAGAGTTTACGATCAGACAGATCATGGCCGTCTCCGTTGGCTCGACTCCGAGCGACAGGGACACCCGCCGCATCCGGCCGATCATGACCTTAAGTGCTCCTCTCTCCAAGAAGTGCAAAACGGCTGCTCCCATCACCTTCACCGATGAAGACCTTCATAGCATATTCGTCCCACACAATGACCCCTGGTGATCATGGCCAGGGTAAATCGGTACGAAGTCAAGAGAATTCTCATCGATTCGGGAAGCTCGGTGGATATCCTATTCTACGTCTGTTTTCATCGTATGGGATTAGACCAGTCCGATCTTCAACCAACCGCGCATGTTCTCTCCGGTTCTACTAACCACTCCATCCAATCCGAGAGGACGATCACTTTCCCTTTCAACATTGGGGAGGCCAAAAAAAACCAAACAATGTCCTCATCGCCCGCGTTCTTTCATCTTATAGCATTCTCTTGGGTCGCTCACCATAAACGTCCTCCAAGCTCAGATCTCAACCTACCACCCCACGCTCAAGTTTCCTCTGAACGATGGGGAATAGGCCGGGCTTACGGAGATCATCAAATCACTAGGGTGTGTCTTGCCACACCGGTGTCCGAAGACAAAGAAGTTGATCTGTCCGAGGGACCAAGTGATCCTTGAAAATCGCTGGATACACGTGATAATAAGGAGATCCGGTATTCCCCAGTCGAGGCCTTGTCCGAGGTCCCCCTCAAAGAGGGAGACAATGGATAAAATGTCCAAATCGGCTCCCTTTTGACCGGGGAAACTCGGGACAATCTTATCCAGTTCCTCCGAAACAACTCCGACGTGTTTTGCTTAGACTCCTGCGGACATGTCGGGGACCGATCCCCAGGTGATCTCTCACAAGCTCGGAGTTGACTCAAAAGCCCGGCCGATCCGACAAAAGAAAAGAATCTTCGCTCCAGTCAAGCGGAAGGCGATTGAGGAGGAAGTGGACCAACTACTCGCGGTAGACTTCATCAGAAACCTGGACTGCTTGGCTTGGCTAGCCAACGTAGTCATGGTCAAGCAAGCAAATGGGAAGTGGCGCATGCGCATCGACGTTACCGATCTAAACAAAACATGCCCGAAAGACAACTACCCGCTCCCTCGGATAGATCAGCTGGTGGACAGCTTGGCCGGTAACGAGTTTCTGAGCTTCATGGATGCCTTCTTCGGTTATAATTAAATCCGGAAGAATCCAGTCAATGAAGAGCTCACCGTATTCACCACCGACCAAGGGGTCTACTTCTATAAGGTAATGCCTTTCGGCCTAAAAACGCTAGGGCAACGTACCAACTGCTGGTCAATAAGTTGTTCGATCCACAGATCGAGAGGAATATGGAAATTTATATCGATGACATGCTCGTGAAATCCGCCAAGTCAGCCGAACATACCGTAGACCTTGGCGAGACCTTTGAAGTCCTGCGAAAGTACAAAATGAAGCTGTATTCAGCCAAGTGTGCTTTCGGCGTCACCGGCGGAAAGTTCCTCGAATTCACGGTCACCAACCGAGAAATCAAGGCAAACTCGGAGAAGATCAAGGCCATCATTGACATGACGACGCCCAAGAGCAACGTAGAAATCATGCGACTCATTATGTCTAAATTCGGCGAAAAGTGCCTACCTTTCTTCAAAACCTTGAGGAAGATCCCCGGGTACAAATAGTTCGAGAAGTGTCAAGTCGCCTTCGAGCAGCTCAAGGCTCATCTATCGACGCCATCGCTTCTCACCCGACCGGCCGACGGGGATGAGTTGTTGCTGTACCTGGCCGTCTCCAACCAGGCAGCCAGCTCCGTGCTTATCAAAGAATCCGAAAGAATACAGAGGCCGGTTTACTACATTAGCCACGTTATCAAAGACGCGGAGACCGAGTACCTAGCCATTGAAAAGATAGTTATCGCGCTCATCATCGTCCCAAGGAAGCTTTAGCACTATTTCCAGGCTCATACAGTCATCGTTCTCACTGATCGACCCCTGGGGAACATCATCGGTTCCTCCGAATTATCGAGCCGCTTAGAGAAGTGGATATGGGAATTGTCACAACTTGACAACCGATACCGACCGAGGCAAGCCATTAAAGCCCAAGCCCTCACCGATTTCGTGGTCGAATGCGCTATTCCCAACAAAGAAGAAGCGCCGATGCGAGATCCAAACCCAGAACACTCAGTCGAAGAACGGCTCGGTCCGGTTCCGGACTGGGTACTCTATATGGACGGCTCCTCCACAGAGGATGGAAGTGAGGCTGGGCTGGTCATCCGTGGTTCCAATGAAACCAAAATGGGATATTCTCTGTGGTTCGACATCAAGGCCTCGAACAACGCCGCGGAATATGAATCCTTATTGGCCGGTCTGTGATTCACCTCGGGGTGGGGCAAAAGAAAATTAGAATTCGCAGCGATTCCGCGTTGGTCGTCGACCAAGTGACCGGACAATTCGAAGCCCGGGAACCTCTAATGATGAAATACCTCGCCGAGGTGAAAAGGTTACTAAAAAATTTCAATGAAGTTCAAGTAGAGCAGGTTCCCTGGAGCATGAATGTCGAAGCCAACACTTTGAGGAAGCTCGCCTCCTCCTATTCGGCCAATCATAAAAGAAACATTTTCTTCGAAGTCCTACCGCTACCCAGCATCAAATATAAAGAAGTGATACACCAGGTCTACACCATTCAAGGAAGTATCCCGAATTGGAGAAGGCCCATAGTGGAGTTCCTCAAGAATAGAATGCTCCCCGAGGATCGAATGGAAACGCACCGGCTCTGCATAAAAGCTTGCCACTTCATATGGAGCAAAGGAAACTTGTACAAAAAATCGTACACCCAACCTCTACTCAGATGCGTCGATTCCGACGAAACTGAATACGTTCTCCAAGAGATACACGAACGAGTCGGAGGCGCACATCAAGGGGCCACAATCTAATTCAAAAGATACTGCTGCAGGGGTATTATTGGCCGACTATCCACAGCGACGCAAAAAAGCTCTTACGAAGATGCAAGACGTGTCAACTTTTCGGCAGCGTTTCTCGGTTACCAGCCGTTGAGCTGAGCTAATTCCAATAAGCCCCCCTTGGCCATTCGCATAATGGGAAATGGACATGATTGGACAACTCCCTACTGGTACAGAGAGCACAAATATATCCTCGTCACCTGCACCTCGCCGTCGACGGCCCATCGTCGTCGACGACTCCCTCGCCTCACCTCTGACCCCAGAGCACCCAAGCCAGAGAACAACCCTCTCTTCTTCCTTCTTCTTCTTCTTCTTCTTCTTCTTCTTCTACTTTTCTCTTTTCTTGGTCTCTTGTTTCCGGTGATCGCCGGTGCCGTAACCGTCGCTGTCATTCCAGATGACCCAGTGGACGTACCTTACCTGCGTGATCACCCTCTTGCATTGCTTGGACCCGTCCCGTATGCCGTGCGTGCGTTGCGGCGTTTTACCGACGTCGGACGTGCCGTGCGTATCCGTATCGTGATCCATCGAGGCAAGTTTATCTTGCTACATGCTATGTTACTGTATTTACATCTATTTGAATAAATATAACACTTGTATTTTAAATCATGCATCTCATGTTTAGTTTTACAGTTTTACGACATCCGTATGCATCCGTACAAGTTATTTCACGTCTAGTGCATGCAAACCTATCTTATTACATACTATATTACAATATACTGCACCAAATGGAATATTTATATCTCATATTGTTTAGTTATACATCCTGCATTTACCAGTTTATCATTTTACTGTTATATGACGTCCGTGTGCATCCGTATCATTATTTACATGTCTAGTCGCATGCTAAATCATCTTGCTACATACTAGGTATAGTATTATGCATCCATATGAGTAAAATGTTACCCGTTTATCACATTGTACATCCATACTGAAGTTTTACTGTTTTCGGATACCCGTTTGTATCCATATCACTAAAAATATATATAACTGCATCTATAGATCACATTAATTCATATTATTATTGTAGTGACACTCCATTCTTAATAATGTGCATCTCATTTAGTCTTGGAACTGTAAATATAATCCTAATAGTTAATTATGCATTCATATTTTATTGTGCATCCATACCATTAATTATATATCAATTTGCATACCATGTCACATTATTACATATTGTTGTTATATTGACACCCCATGCTTGATATTGTGCACCCTACGTAGTCATGATGTAAGCCCTGATCGATATTTGTGCATTTATGCTTTTATTGTACATCCGTGCTTTCACCCTGATTCAATACTTGCTACAGTTTAATTATGAGCACATGCTTGATACTTGTGCACTACTTGACATGACCTGATACACCACTACTTGACATGATTTGATACATGTACACTACCTGACATGACCTGATATATCACTACTTGATATATTACCTGATTCTGTTTCTAATGTCGACAATCCTGACATGTTGTCCCGATGGACATATCCTGTTGTCTGTATAGACAAACATGTTCCTGCTTGATCCTGTGTTGGCATTAGTCTCAGATTTATCAATACCTGACTTGAACACATAACTTGGGGGTATGGGAAAATCAATGATGAAACCTGACTTGTAACTCGACAGTTCGATACTTATACTGATCAGTTTTACGGGCTAGGCCAGCCCGGGGATGCTGCTGCTGACATCATTCATCTGTACATGTTTCTTGTTTAGTGCCTAACGGCATGTCTCGGTTTCAGCCCAAGAATCTGAACCGTGGTTCCGGGCATGCACGGGATACTATTGAGTTATATCGACGATTCATTAAATTGATTTCAAAGACTTGAGAGTAGTTACCCAGTAGTTTAGTTCAGATTACTCACCGCACGTCACACGTGCTTATACCCTTCACTGTTTCTTATGCATGTTACTGTTATACTCTTATTACTGTTCTTACTCATGCCTGCATATCTTGTTACCTCCTGATTCTATTATTGTTGATATTATGACGCACTGACATCTGGGTTTTGCATGGCCCAGATCCTCTACCTTTGTCGCAGGCTGATCAGGAGTATTTTCTGCCGTCAGGCCGAGCAGTGAGGATCCAGTTAGTATCCAGTTAGTTCAGTTACTTCCGTACTTTCCAGATTGTTATTGTTACTTGGATTTATTGCTTCCGCATATCATTTCTTGATTCGTTTATTCTGGCTCATGGACATGTACTAGATAGTTTATTTTATTTTCCTGTTCTTGATATCTTCTAGACAGCCGTAATGTGACTGTGGAGGGATATTTCCTAGCCACAGATAGCATGGTTGGCTCTGCCACGTGCCGATTTTAGCGCACTCTGGGAAGCGGGGCGTGACATAATCTAAGAACAATGGGAACACACTCGAGACGAAATAGCGATGTCAAGTCAACGGACTAAGCTGCACTCATGTCACCTGGAAACTGCTACCTGACGATGGGTATAGTACCAACCAACGGTTCCCCACGAGTCCTGTCCAGTGTAACTCATAAGCTAATGAGCACTTGCATACTATCTCCAGTACGACGTATTAATAGCTGTGGGACAGACCATCTCCCATGCTGGGATGAGAAGCGTATACACTAGTCTACTCTGGAGTATCGATGCCCCGTCTCGATAATCTTACGACTAGATATCTGTATAAGGATGTGCTTATAGACTACACAGCCCCTACTAGTGTGACTGCCATCACAACGCTAGTAGTCAAGCAAATATCTTAAGGGCTCTATCAATATATATTAGTGATACGTTAAAAGAAATATATACACATCTTAAGATAGAATCAAACCAAGCAGCATACTGCCATATTGAGAAAGACTGTTATTATATCCGTGTATATCCCAAGCTTTCAAAATGTAATATACAAATTAGTACTATACGATAATGGCATATAGGGCATATATCACTAACAGGTTTCTGGTGTGTAAAAGTATGTCGAGGGATGAATTCCTGCTCTGGACTGCAGTCCAAAGTCAGGTAGGTTTTCTGTTTTCGATATTCATAGGATATATTTAACAGTAAACATATATATCATGTTAAAGATTACGCAGTACACCCAGCAACAAACCCAAACACGCCGCGATTGGATTTTTCTGAAATTAATTATGAATTTAACGGTGTCAAGTGTTCGGTAAAACGCGAGTTTCGGTATAGACGCTAGGGCGTCACTTTATGTATGAAAACGATATCGATTTGCCACCAAATTTCTACAGAGTGTTTGTTAACAGTGTTAGGGTCTAAATATCATGAGTTCTACCATTTTAGACTTTGTTTTCACATATGATTCGCATCGGACACATCGGCTATATATGTATACGATATTCCAACGAATTGTTGGATTCTTTTATTTAGTCACACCAAAGTCTCTTCATGAATTTCTTACTTGGTGTAAACGCGAATAGTAATCTTCAGGAGGTCTCAATGTTAAATTAACAAGATGATGGTCGAATTTTAATATATAACAATCATGCTATCTAATAACAATCCAACCATAATGTTATGTAATAATATATATATATATATATATATATATATATATATATATATATATTTGTAAGTATATTATATGTATATACATGTAGCATGATAGCAAGCTTGAAGCTTTCCTCAAGACGACCGTAACAACGACGGCGACACGGACGACACGATCACAGTGACTGCGGCAACGACGGCACACTACGAGTCTCGGCTTGGCTAGGGGTTTGGCACAACTTGGGGTTCGAGCTTGGGCTTGAGTTTTGAAGCTGGCGCAGTGTCGGTGGCGAGGAGCTCAGGTGTTGTGACGGTAGTGGCCTGCGGCAAAGAGAAACTCGGTTGCGGCTTGAGATGCGAGGAGGTCGGCTATGTGCGATGGAGGCTCGACGATGGGGTTCTCGGGTGCACGGCAAAGGGTCCTGGGTCGCCGGCAAGGTGGGTGTTTTTGGAGTTGGCCTCGGTTATGGGTGCTCGGCTATTGATAGAATGACGACGACGGCGCGGCTGGAGTTGTGAGAAAGCGCCGGCGGTTGATGGGATGAGGGAGAAGGAGGCAGCGGTGGCTGCGGTGAAGGGTTGCTGAAATATGGGAGAAGATGGTTGTGGTGTTGAGGGTTCACCGGCAGTAGAAGGAAGTGGAGGTGCCGATGAAGTCGATGGCCGGAATTGATGGGTATAGGGGAGGAAAAAGAAGAAGTCGACGGTGATGGTGAGGGGCTATGGAGTCAGGGCCGAAGGTGATCGGTGAAGGGGACGATGATGGAGATGGCGCTGATGTCGAGGCGGCTGTGGTCCAAATGGTGGTCGACGGTGAGGGTGCAGTAGGCTCGTTCGGTTTTGGAGAGAGAAAGAGATTAAGAGAGAGAGTGTGTGAGATTAAGAGAGAGGGCGAAGGTTATTGCGAGAGTGGGGGAGCAGGCGAGGGCTTCTTGGGGGACGTTGGGGCATGGACGAGATCGTGGGGAGAGCGGGTTGAGCTGTGAGGAAGGAGGGATAGACGTGGAGCGCGGAAGGAGAAAGGGGGAGGAGAGACAAAAGTGGGGGGAAAGAAGGAAACCGAGTTGGGTTGGGCCTTAGGCCATAGGTTAGGGTTAGAATATAAAATTCATGTTAGGGGATTAAAATTATTAGGAAAAGTGAAGAGAAAGTAGGAAAAATATATAGGATTTTATTTGGAATATAGAAAAACAGTAAAAATATTTTATTCAAAATACGGAAAATATTTATAAAGAAACTGGGTATTGCATATTGATTGTAACAAGCGTTGTAACTTTGGGAATGGTGGGTATGATAATTATTATGAGGTGTCACATAAGCTTTGTATATGACACATGTGCAAATTTGCAATAAATGTTGCATTTTCTTTAGTTTTTTGTTCAACCATGTGAAATGTCCTTTCCACTGCACCAAAACATCTAAATTATGATGAGGGTTGAGAGAGTATATTATATATTCTAACACGCCCCCGTAGGTCGAAGGTCCTTTGCACCGAAACCTGGGTTTTTGCGCAGCGGTATTTTTTATTTGCTAAATCCACATTTAATATGCGTCCGGTGGAAATCGAACTAGGATTGCTCTGATATCATGTAAAATGTCACCTTCACTGCACCAAAACTCCGAATTTATGATAAGGGTTGAGAGAGTATATTATATATTCCAACAAACCAAACACAAAAAATTGTTTTGGATTTTGTCCAATTGCAAAAATGGAAGATAGCCTAACAATGGATTTTGGTCTCTTTTTTTGCAGCAACGTTTATTGCATGGCATGATGCAAATTTATTTTTTTGCTTATCACACATGGCCTACAAGCAACTCAAATTAGATATTACAGGGGTTTTAATTGGGCCCTAGGGTTTATTAACGAGAGCAAAAGGCCCAGGTTTTTACACAAGTATGAAGCGGATTGGTTATTTATTTATTTATTTACAATTTAAGTTTTTTTTTTTTGCCTTTGAAGTGGTAACCTAATCTCGTTCTGTTTGAAATCATCTCTTGTATTCAAAATTTCTTAACCATTCTACTATGATAAAAGTAAAAAATGAAAAATATTTTAAGAGTCGGCCTTATTGCTCTTTAATCGAAAAAACAACAAAAATCTACATCTATTCATTTATTTTAATATATTTTATTATCTTATGCTGTATTTTTCTAGCCAATCATCAATGACCGTGGTTGTTGTAATGACCCCAAAATCTTTATATATTTGTATTATCTCTCTTCAATAATATACCGTATTTGTTTGTACTTGGTATTTTCCTTTTTCTATTAAATTTATTATTATTTTATTCCTCAATCTATTATGTATTTTTTTCTAGGTACAGTTTCTTTTTCTTATATTTAAGTTTTTAACTTCTCATTCTTATTTTTTCCTTTCATAAATATTTAACCCAAATCCATTATTCTTATTCTCTACAGCCCATCTAAAAAGCCCATTTTCTTTTTAAGCAACATCATATATTTAATTTTAATTAAATATATGCATGAACAACCTTATAGCTCATTGGTTAAATCCTTGCATTGTTATTCCATAAGTCACATGTTCAAATCCCCATTCTTGTAATTATTTTTTATCAATTTTTATTCTTCTCATAACCTACAAATGAGACCTTTCATTTCCAAAATGAATGGTGGCCTTTCATTTCTCTTTTAATTCTCATGTTAAATGCATATATTATTATTCACCATTACACCATCTTTATTTGTCCTCCTCTATCTTTTCCTTCCTCACATTTTTAATCTCTCACTTCTCCCTCTTCACCTAGAGTCCAAGAAGAAGAACATGAAGAAGTCTTCAAAAAGGTCTCGCTAGTAACGCGAGGCTATCGGCGGATAGACAAGCCCGGTGACAATACCGGTTTGTGTATGTAAGTCCCTTCTCTCTCCTTTCCCCCCACCTCTTATTTTCCTCTTGTCATCCATCGTGAACCCCCTATTCTTTTCATATCAAAATCCATAAGAGAAGATACACATAAACATATACATATACATATACATAAGTTTAGATATATATGATTCTATATGGTTTAATAATATCTTATTATCTCTTGTTCAAATTAAAGTATTTTTAATTCTTTCTTCATGACTAGGAATGTTTATTACAAGTTGTGAGAACACAAATTTCATGCCACAATATATCTATAATGTCACATGAAATCGGTTTGTTTATTAAAAGAAAATAGAAGCCTGCATAAAATACTAGTTAATCTTTCTGCCGATTTTAGTATACACATCAATACCTTTAGTTTTAAAATAATTTTTAGAAATTAATTTTTACTTCTGAAAATTTCATGGAATTTACATATGATAGATTATATTATTTTATACATGCTGTAAAAATTTTAGATCGATCCGCATAACGGTTTAGGAATTACATCGTATTTATTCACTGATCGTAAAACAGAAAACTGCAGTTATCGGTCAACTTCTAGGACATATAACTTGGTATACCGGTATCCAAATTGAGTAAACTCAGGTGTTTTTGATATCTACATCGAATGATCTAGATTTTATTAGTTTTATAGTTTTACTAAAAACCCATCTAAGATAAAGAAAACTGTGTTACAATATTAAGTGACGGATCTGGATAGAATCTGTTCCGATTCGCACACTGTTTTTAAATTGGACATAACTCGAACACCCGATGTCCGTTTGTGACAAAATTTAGATGTGTAGATGCACCATTGATAGAACTATAATTGGACATAACTCGAACACCCGATGTCCGTTTGTGACAAAATTTAGATGTGTAGATGCACCATTGATAGAACTATAATTTTATGTATATTATATTACGTAGTAATGCATGAAACAAGCTGTTATAGGCTTTACAATACAATATATAGTTGTTGTCCAGAAATCTGAATGTCTGTTTTAAACGCTGATATTAAAATGATCATAACTAGAGCTTCAGAAATCCAAATCATATGAATCTTGGTGTTTTCGATAAGTACATCGAAATACCTACAATTTTCTAATAATTTTCGTAACCTGAAAACTGATAGAAATTAACTCAAACTGCGTTTTAAAAATATGTGACGGTGCCGAATAGATTCTGATCTGGTTTGCGCGACGATACGAATACATATATATCTCTCAAACCGGTAGTCGTATTTAGGTGAAACTGGAACACACGCATGCAAAACATTTAGAGCCATATTTCTGTTTTTATTCCGCATTCGTTCAACTTGATTAATTAGCCGCACAAAATATTTCTTTACAGTATTGTTTATGGTAGTTACTCGAATAATATACTTGACTCATTTCATGCTATTCGAACATGTATACATATTTATCTTGATCATTAAATTGTTGTATGTACATAAAGACGATAATTAAATACTTGAGTTGTATTTTGAATACTATACAATATTACTTTTTACAATAAACCCCCTCAAGTTTTATAAATTACAATAAAGCCTCTAACAAATATTGAACTTCAACTTACCTTCTTTAGTCTGACTCGGGTTAGAGTCTGACTATTTCTGACTTGAATATGATTCAAGTCAATCTTATTCTTTTATATTCCAACTCAATATAAATACATGAATCCCTGAATCCAGTTAACAATCTATATAACTTGACTGAACCGAACCATGGATATTCCTTTTACATGTTTCCCAGTATTCCATTTACATGACTCTACAGTTATAACTGTTTCCTGATATCATGGTTTCGGACAGTCGGTTAATCAATCTTACAATCAATACAATTTTACAAGAGAACAATACAAACAAGACATCGCGGGGTTTAAGGGGTAGATTGGTACGGAAGGTGTTAAAGGTGGCACGAGGTGGTCAGATTAATACACCTAACCTGAATCCCATTGTTATTGTACCGTGGCATAACGGTTCCTTGTATTACACGTGCCCTAGTCTCTGGCAAGTGAGACTCCCCTCGTATACAGTGGCATCCTTCTGTACCAAACTACAAACAACAGCGTTAACATAACATTACAACAATAGTTTACACTTTAAAAATGTATCTTCTTATTCTGTCTTCTCTACTTCCCTCTTACCTTTGGGATTTACCGAGCGATCTGTTCGCTGACGACATTCTGTTTCTCTCTTCTTTGAATGTCGTTAGGTGACCTGGACCCGGCAGAAGTTGAACCAACCCAAGAAGACCTGGAGCAATTTGCCGAAGACCCAGCAGTATAATTTCATTGTACACCTTTCTTTTCAGTACTTTCTTTTTTCTGTTATGCCACTGTTTAGGTATTTTTATTTCAGTTGTATTTTCCTTTCCATGTATTGTACAAAGAATGTTAATAAATAAAAGTTGCTGTTCTTTTTATACTCTTGTCTCTTGTGTATTTATTTTATATTGCTTAGATACGCTTAGCGTATGTACTTCTGAGTATATACGTAGCGGGTCTCGTCTCGTCTCCTTCGCCGTACACTGGGAAGCGGGGCGTGACAGGTTTTGTTGGTGGCCCATGCAGGTCAGAGCTGTATGAAACCCTATCATACAGTTCTGTTCTGCGTGAACAACCTAAGCAATATAAAACACAAGAAACAACAACTGAAAACATTCTTTATATTACATATTCCTTGAATCCATCTTGAACTCCACCTTCGGTTTCCTTGAAGTCCATCTCTCCACTTTTGAGTTTTTAATTCTTATTCATCCTTTCTATTTATATCTTGTAGACTTATTAGCTCAATTGGTTAAAGTATCAATTGACGGAGCTCGAGGAAGTCGTCATCCTAATCATGTTTCCTTACTCTGTTACATCATCCTTCTTAAGTAATTTCGAGGACGAAATTATTTTTAAGGAGGGTAGAATGTAATGACCCCAAAATCTTTATACATTTGTATTATCTCTCTTTAATAATATGCCGTATTTGTTTGTACTTGGTATTTTCCTTTTTCTATTAAATTTATTATTATTTTATTCCTCAATCTATTATGTATTTTTTTCTAGGTACAATTTCTTTTTCTTATATTTAAGTTTTTAACTTCTCATTCTTATTTTTTCCTTTCATAAATATTTAACCCAAATCCATTATTCTTATTCTCTACAGCCCATCTAAAAAGCCCATTTTCTTTTTAAGCAACATCATATTTAATTCTAATTAAATATATACATGAACAACCTTATAGCTCATTGGTTAAATCCTTGCATTGTTATTCCATAAGTCACATGTTCAAATCCTCATTCTTGCAATTATTTTTTATTATTTTTTATTCTTCTCATAACCTACAAATGAGACCTTTCATTTCCAAAATGAATGGTGGCCTTTTATTTCTCTTTTAATTCTCATGTTAAATGCATATATTATTATTCACCATTACACCATCTTTATTTGTCCTCCTCTATCTTTTCCTTCCTCACATTTTTTATGTCTCACTTCTCCCTCTTCACCTAGAGTCCAAGAAGAAGAACATGAAGAAGTCTTCAAGAAAGTCTCGCTAGTAACGCGAGGCTATCGGCGGATAGATAAGCCCGGTGACAATACCGGCTTGTGTATGTAAGTCCCTTCTCTCTCCTTTCCCCCCACCTCTTATTTTCCTCTTGTCATGCATCGTGAACCCCCTATTCTTTTCATATCATAATCCATAAGAGAAGATACACATAAACATATACATATACATAAGTTTAGATATATATGATTCTATATGGTTTAATAATATCTTATTATCTCTTGTTCAAATTAAAGTATTTTTAATTCTTTCTTCATGACTAGGAATATTTATTACAAGTTATGAGAACACAAATTTCATGCCACAATATATCTATAATGTCACATGAATTCGGTTTGTTTATTAAAAGAAAAATAGAAGCCTGCATAAAATACTAGTTAATCTTTCTGCCGATTTTAGTATACACATCAATACCTTTAGCTTTAAAATAATTTTTAGAAATTAATTTTTACTTCTGAAAATTTCATGGAATATACATATGATAGATTATATTATTTTATGCATGCTGTAAAAATTTTAGATCGATCCGCATAATGGTTTAGGAATTACATCGTATTTATTCACTGATCGTAAAACAGAAAACTGCAGTTATCGGTCAACTTCTAGGACATATAACTTGGTATACCGGTATCCAAATTGAGTAAACTCAGGTGTTTTTGATATCTACATCGAATGATCTAGATTTTATTAGTTTTATAGTTTTACTAAAAACCTATCTAAGATAAAGAAAACTGCGTTACAATATTAAGTGACGGATCTGGACAGAATCTGTTCCGATTCGCACACTGTTTTTAAATTGGACATAACTCGAACACCCGATGTCCATTTGTGACAAAATTTACCCATCTAAGATAAAGAAAACTGCGTTACAATATTAAGTGACGGATCTGGACAGAATCTGTTCCGATTCGCACACTGTTTTTAAATTGGACATAACTCGAACACCCGATATCCGTTTGTGACAAAATTTAGATGTGTAGATGCACCATTGATAGAACTATAATTTTATGTATATTATATTACTTAGTAATGCATGAAACAAGCTGTTATAGGCTTTGCAATACAATATATAGTTGCTGTCCAGAAATCTGAATGTCTGTTTTAAACGCTGATATTAAAATGATCATAACTAGAGCTTCAGAAATCCAAATCGTATGAATCTCGGTGTTTTCGATAAGTACATAGAAATACCTACAATTTTCTAATAATTTTCGTAACCTGAAAACCGATAGAAATCAACTCAAACTGCGTTTTAAAAATATGTGACGGTGCCGAATAGATTCTGATCTGTTTTGCGCGACGATACGAAAACATATATATCTCTCAAACCAGTAGTCGTATTTAGGTGAAACCGGAACTCACGCATGCAAAAAATTTAGAGCCATATTTCTGTTTTTATTCCGCATTCGTTCAACTTGATTAATTAGTCGCACAAAATATTTCTTTACAACATTGTTTATGGTAGTTACTCGAATAACATATTTGACTCATTTCATGCTATTCGAACATGTATATATATTTATCTTGATCATTAAATTGTTGTATGTACATAAAGACGATGATTAAATACTTGAGTTGTATTTTGAAAACTATACAATATTACTTTTTACAATAAACCCCCTCAAGTTTTATAAATTACAATAAGGCCCCTAACAAATATTGAACTTCAACATACCTTCTTTAGTCTGACTCGGGTTAGAGTCTGACTATTTCTGACTTGAATATGATTTAAGTCCATTTTATTCTTTTATATTCCAACTCAATATGAATACATGAATCCCTGAATCCAGTTAACAATCTATATAACTTGACTGAACCAAACCATGGATATTCCTTTTACATGTTTTCCAGTATTCCATTTACATGACTCTACGGTTATAACCGTTTCCTGATATCATGGTTTCGGACAGTCGGTTAATCAATCTTACAATCAATACAATTTTACAAGAGAACAATACAAACAAGACATCGCGGGGTTTAAGGAGTAGATTGGTACGGAAGGTGTTAAAGGTGGCACGAGGTGGTCAGATTAATACACCTAACCTGAATCCCATTGCTGTTGTACCGTGGCATAACGGTTCCTTGTATTACACGTGCCCTGGTCTCTGGCAAGTGAGACTCCCCTCGTATACGCTGGCATCCTTCTGTACCAACTTACAAACAACAACGTTAACATAACATTACAGCAATAGTTTACACTTTAAAAATGTATCTTCTTATTCTGTCTTCTCTACTTCCCTCTTACCTTTGGGACTTACCGAGCGATCTGTTCGCTGACGACATTTTGTTTCTCTCTTCTTTGAATGTCGTCAGGTGACCTGGACCCGGCAGAAGTTGAACCAACCCAAGAAGACCTGGAGCAATTTGCCGAAGACCCAGCAGTATAATTTCATTGTACACCTTTCTTTTCAGTACTTTCCTTTTTCTGTTATGCCACTGTTTAGCTATTTTTATTTCAGTTGTATTTTCCTTTCCATGTATTGTACAAAGAATGTTAATAAATAAAAGTTGCTGTTCTTTTTATACTCTTGTCTTTTGTGTATTTATTTTATATTGCTTAGATACGCTTAGCGTATGTACTTCTGAGTATATACATAGCGGGCCCCGTCTCGTCTCCTTCGCCGTACACTGGGAAGCGGGGCGTGACAGTTGTTCTTTGCGGCATGACATATTGGATTTAGAAGACGATATTTTTAAAGTCTGGTTTTCCTTATGAGATTAAGAGGTTACGGCACAGCGGACTAGGGCTTATAAACAAGCCGAGTTTTAGATTGTTCGACTTGACTCGGTTATTTAAATGAGGTTAAATACTCGTTCAGGTTTGGCTCGTATATTTATCAAGCGAGCTCGAGATGAGCCTTCATTGAGCCCGAGCAGCCTCGAGCATTATCGAGCCTATCTAAAATCTAGAAAAAAATCTATCAATAGTTACATCAATGTATACAAACATCATATCAATGTCCAGTATTATACCTGACAAAGTGAACAGCGAGTAATGCAGTTATTATAATTAAATATTTTTTTTTTTAACTTTGTCAACAAGATTTAAAGTTATCGATTATTTAAATTCTTCAATATTTTAGCATTACAATATCGGATTCAATATTTATCATGATGTATTCAATTGACATCAACAATCTAATAATTATAATATAATTTAAGAATAAGTAATCGAATTTTTATTGATAGCGAATACCAAATAAGTTATAAATTATTCACTTTTACATGAGTCTTAAACAGGCCAAGCTCGAGCCTGCCGTAGTCATATTTATTTGTTTATTTCACCGAGTTTAAGAATAAGTAATAATATTTTTATTCATAGTGGATACCAAATAAGTAACAAATTATTCAACTTTACACGAATCTTAAACAATCCGGGTTCGAGCCTGCCGTGTTCATATTTATTTGTTTATTTTACCGAGATTAGATTTTTGTTCAAGCTCGGCTCGTTTGGTTATCAAACGAACCTGAGCCGAACTTTTAACATGCGAATCCCTAGTCGAGTTCCGAGCTTTAAGCTTTTTTAATTGCCCTGCAACATACACGTTGAGAAAAAACAAGGGGTCCCACATCAAAGAGCAACGGGTTAGAATTCACCCGCTCTGTACACTTTATCGCCCGTTGCTGTGCAGCTGTTTGACGACTACTTGCGCTTGGTAGGAGCTAATCTAAATGGGTTGCGTCTAAAAAATATTTATGGGAATATACAATTAGCGTAGTAATTAAACGACCTTATTTCATAGAAATCATATTTCCTCCAAAATCGATGTCTATCCTAAATTACTATGAAATATTTCCACCTAACACAACACGTGCCATCACCGTTCACCATCTCTAGCCGCCGTCCCGCCGGCTTTCCGCCCACCCCATCGCCGATCGAACCGTTCACCGCCAGCCATCCACCCACCCGTCACCGGCCGGCCGTTTGCTACCGGTCCGCCGCCGTCCTGCCGCCAACCCACCTGCCATCGGTCAGCTGCACCCCCGTCGCCCGCCCTCTAGCCACAGGTTGGTCGTTCACAGCCGGTTGGCGACCGTCTTCCTGCCCGCCGCAGCCAGTTGGCTGTCCGCCCACCAGCAGCCGACGGTCGGCCTCCAGCGTAGGTCTATGGCTGAACATACATATATTGCCGGGGATGAGTAAAATATATCAAGGATGTTAATACAGGATTTCATAAAATTAAATGCCCGGTCTTCTCATTCCTCAGAATGTACAAAGCATGAGCAAAAGTTTAATCACTAAGGGCCTATTGGTTGCAAGATTATGGAATTTGGATTCCAAAATAGTACGGTTGAAATTTCTGGATTTGGTAATTTGTTATTTGGTTGGTTTTGGATTCCTAGTATTAGATTTGT
The DNA here is from genome assembly GCA_030015575.1 of Agapanthus africanus. NCBI lineage: Eukaryota > Viridiplantae > Streptophyta > Magnoliopsida > Asparagales > Amaryllidaceae > Agapanthus > Agapanthus africanus. The sequence continues at coordinate 57,523,789 of CM057342.1, read as the reverse complement.
AGATCCTTGTAATATTTGTTTGGTTGGTGGAAAAAAGTGGGATTTGAATTTGAGGATTTTAGAGAGAGATAGATAGAGAGAGAATTATTAAATAAATAAAGTACACGGGTCCCATCTAAAAGTACAATGAATAGTGCCAAATCCTTGAAATTGTTTAGGATTCAAGAATCCTTAATTTGTGGTGGTCCCCTTCATAAAAAACAAAGGAATCCTAGAAATCCAAATGTATCAACCAAATATAAAATTATTGAATACCAGGATTCCACGATCCAAAATCCAAATCCATAACCGCAACCAAACAGGCCATAATGAAAACATGCCTAAAAAATATAAAAAGAATGAAGGCAGGTCTCTAGGATCACATAGAATTTAAAACAAAAGAATTTATAGATGCCAAAACCTCATTATTTTTTTTCTCACCGCATCACTACTAAAAAACCAACACAGCAGAGCTCTGCAGCAGCACAGAGCAGAATCAATCCAGGGTGCAAAAGCCGAAAAAGGTAACCAAATGGGTCCTTTTCTTGGGTCCAAATCCAAGCGAAAGTAACTCCCATGACTCAAAAAAATCCCCAAAAAAAAAAAAAACTCCTGTCTTTTCACAATTTCACTGTAGAAAATCACAAGGGAGAATGCACCCAAATGTCCATTCAAAATTCAAACTTTCAAATCTTACTGCTTGCTTTCTTTCGTTATTATTGCACGCTTCCCCATCCAGGGGACTCTCTCGAGCCTGGAGCTGTCTCTGTCTCAAAATCCGCTCCAATTTATTAATGTGAAAAATTTTTAGAAAAAGAAGAGAAAAACCCACTACTTTTTTCTTGGGTTTAGCGATAAACAAACAATGGGGTTTTGACTTTTTCGAAGTGGAAGGAGAAGCAAGGTGGTGTTTTTGGCTTCATCGGTTGCTGCTTCTTTTCCCTGTGAGCAATTTGAAGTAAAAAGGTAATTTTTTCACATGGGTTTTGTTTATTTTTGCATGATTTGAGGCTTAAAGTTGGATTTTGGAGGGATTTAAGAGAATTGTAATCTGTATTTTTTAAAAGCATTGAAGAGATAGTTCGACTCTGATACTGACTTGTTGTCAAAATTTGCTCCAAATACTACAAAAAAACTGAAAAAGGGGAGATTTTTCTGTAGTTTTTTTTAGTGGTGATGAAAGCTGAAGGCTTTGAGGAGGTAATGTAGTTTGCTTAAATGGGTTATCTCTTTTTTGCATGATTTTAAGCTTAGAGTTGATTTTTTGGGAGTTTTTAGAGCATTATAAATTGTACATTTCTTGTTTCTTTTAGAGCCGCTTAAAACTGGAGTTGTCTTGTTCTCAAAATCAGCCCAAAAATTAATGTAAAAGAGCCATGGGGTTTTGACTTTAAAGAAAAAAGATCAAAAATCTGTTTTTTGAATGGATTTTTAAAAGGTGGAAGATGAGCTATTTGAGGAGATAAATGTAGTTTTCTCAAATGGGTTTTATTTATTTTTGCATCATTTTAACCTTAGCTGGAATTTCTTTTTATTCTTTGGTGTTTTAATGGAGAGATATCTAGATTCATCATTACATTTTTTTTATGGAGATGATTGGTAGTTTCTGCTCATACTTTAGAGTTTAGGCTTTTATGAAAGCAACATTAGGTTTTATATTAGATTTCTTCTTTTTGAAAGACAATGCATCTCTCATTAGATGCAAATAACTGGAAAATGCCATCTGTTAAATATTTGGCAAGGCAGTATGTTTCTCTTGTCAAAAGTTTGTGAATTATGTTTTTTCCTAAAATCAGTGATTTGTGCTGAAACTGTACATTTTCTACTCGTTATTGATATTACCATGGAATTGATAGTGTTTCTAATTCCCTTGTGTCTTAAATTTTAGGATAGTGGTCTCCTTATATATACCGGATTAATAATGAGAGAAGATATTGTTGTTGACACCCAATCGAAAAGCCAAAGCTCAAGAGCCAATGGCAAAACAAGCGGCAACCCTCCAAAACCTAAGTCTAGTTCCTTATGGGGATCCCAAATCGTCAAGGGTTTTGTCACAGAAAAGAAATCCAAGTCTCAAGCATCAATTCCGAACAAGAAGCCCCCTGTTGCAAACTTGGAAGTCTCTATTCAAAGAAATCAACAAACAGCTTGCCAGTCTCGCGTTAAGAGATCTCTTATTGGAGAATTCCCATGCTCGGCAAATTCTGCTCAGGTTCATCCCCATGCAATGGAAAATCATTGGTTAAGGTCTCCCTCTTCTCGCGATTTATTTGTTGAGCTTGATCACCTTCGAGGCTTACTTCGGGATTCGAAAGATAGAGAATTAGTACTACAGTCTCATCTTTTGCAATATAAGGAGAACCCGAGAGTTTCCGAGCTTGAAAAGGACCTCGATGTCAAAAGAATTGAAGTTGAGCACCTTAAAAGGAGAGTTGACTTGCTAGAAGCGGAAAAGGATAATCTTTCAGAACAGTTGGCCTCTTTGAATTCTATATTGGAAGCCCGTGCGGATTGCTCTGATACACGTGGAGAGAGGACAACTAGCTATAGGAATCTGGAGATGGAGGTTGTTGAATTACGCCGCTTGAATAAGGAACTCCAGCTTCAAAAGCGAAGTTTAGCTTTCAGACTTTCTTCAGCCGAGTCACAATTCGCCGCCCTTGCAAAGGTTACAGAGGTAATTTTTTCTCTTGATTACAATGGTATTCCATTTTCAGAATGCTCTCATATTTTTCAAGTTTTTTACTTTTAATTCTTAGTACAAATTGTTAGTGTAAATAAATGTATACTTTAACCCTCAATACAACCTTGGAGGTTTGGTTGTTTAGAGTAAATTTTGAGTTGTCTAATTTATAACTAAAGTGGTTTGGTCATCAAATTTAACTCTAAACTTGTTAATCTTTCTGTTTAGAGTAGATTTTTAGGGGTTTGGTTGTCTAATTTACCCCCAAAACTTCGGAGGTGTGGTCATTTGAAAAAGAAAATGAAAAGAAAAGAAAAACAAATTAGAGGTTTGGTTGTCTAATAATTCACTTGAGGGGGTACAAGTGCTATATAGGATATGGTCAACCCCTTCAAATTCAGAATTAAAATTGTAACACCAATGTACAAAATTTTAGTTTCAGCCTGCAAATATATCTGCCATCACTTGTTACAACTTTGGAGTTTTTGTCAAGTTGCGGGGGCATTAAGACAAGTTATTACCAATCAATTTCTTGAAAAGCATCAAAACTCTCGGAAAAGCCCACGTACGATGAATTTTTTGGTCCCCCCAAAGATGTATTTTTGAATCCATTTTTAAGGAACTCGAAAAAATAATGATAATATTTTTCAAATCGATCAATGATATTATCTGCTATTTTCTGCTGCTAGTGTTTGTTATTAGCCATTTTCACCTGCTTTGAATTTATTGACTCTGAAAGTAAAAAGCTTGTTTTCGCATCCCTTACAGATGCCCTTAAACCTGGAAACTCCTAGTTCAAGAGACTAATTCTTCTAATTCCTCTTCCTTTTTTCGTGAAAAAAACTTATTAACCTTTTGCATTTATAATGAATTACTTGCATATGTTCTTACGTCTTAACTATGTGATTTTCTTCTCTTATATTTGTTGCCTTCAGAGCGAAATCTTGGCAAAGGTTCAAGAAGAAGCATCGGTACTGCGACACACAAATGAAAATCTCTCCAAGCAAGTTGAGGGCCTTCAAATGAGCAGACTAACAGAGGTTGAGGAACTTGCATACTTGCGCTGGGTCAATTCATGCCTAAGAAACGAGCTTTCCAACTCTGAAGGATTATCAAGGGATAATACAGACTTAGACAAGGACATGAGGACTAAATTTAGAAACACCAATGGAATTTTAGAGGATAAGAAAGCGGACGACATGAAAAAGCTAAATAAACACCCTCAAACTACTGAAAATTGCCAAACCCTCATAGATAAAGATTGGATTGAATCTGAACAAGTAAGAAGCCCTCAGCGTAGACACTCAATTAGTGGACCAAAGGGGTGTTTTGAATACATCACTCTTAACAAAAGACGCCAATCTGATGGATTTATTTACCCTAAAGAGATTGAAAATGACCAGAATCCTCAAAAATTCAATATTGATGTTGTTTTTAAACCAGAACCTTGCAAGATTGCAGCTTTAGATGTTGAGAAGCGCACACTTAGGATTCCTAAGCCTCCTCCAAGGCCTTCTAATTGTGTTTCCAATCCAATTAAGACGAACATTTCAATTCCGCCACCGCCACCTCCACCACCTCCTCCTCCAAAGTTCACTAATAATAGTAACAGGAGCTCGGGGGTGATGCAAAGAGCCCCGCAAGTGGCTGAGCTGTACCATTCGCTTATGAGACGTGATTCGAGAAAGGAATCTTCGGGTGGGGCCGTTTGTGATGCTCCTAATGTTGATAATGTTAGAAGTAGCATGATCGATGAAATTGAGAACCGGTCTTCACACTTGCTTGCTGTAAGTTTTCTGCTATTCTGCTGTCGAGCAATCTTATTTGTACTGCGATATTAATTTGTTAGCAATTAATATTTTGGAATTCGATGTTGTATCTTTATATGCAAAACTTTCTGTATCTATATTAGAAAAAAGCATATTTGTTTTAGGAGAAGCATTATACTCTTTGTAATCATGAATTGTACAAAGTAAATAATTTTGGTTTTACGTTTAAAAAATTGGAGAAACATGGAAAACAGAGAGTGATTGCATATTGAAGACCCTGGAATCAAAAAAATAATTTAATGACTTGTAGAAAAGTCAATTTGTAATATAAAATAAAGTTATACATTAGGTGTTCGTTCGTCATTTTGACGAAGTTTAGACATAAGGTGAAGTTTAGTTTATGTGTTTCTTCATTTGACAGAAAGTCATATTTTAGGTGTATTTCTAACCAAAAAAATTTCATCAAATTTTTAAAAAATAGTTTTAACTAATTTTAGTCATATGATAGATGACAGCGAAAGTATTCACTTTAGGATTACCCTTAAAAGTTTAAATTGTTTGTGTTTTCTATTCGCTTGGGCAAAAATAAGAACATCTTTTATTTGTATTTAGATAAAGGCTGATGTCGAGACTCAAGGCGAATTTGTGAAGTCCCTGATAAAGGAGGTGAATGATGCATCTTACCAGGACATTGAAGATGTGGTTTCTTTTGTGAACTGGCTTGATGATGAGCTTTGCTTTCTTGTAAGTTCTATTCTCAAAATATATGTAGTATTATTGTATTACTAACAAGTAAACTTGACATTTTCTGAAGGCCATGCTGTTATTTTTTCTGAATGAAGGTGGACGAGAGAGCAGTGTTGAAGCATTTTGATTGGCCTGAGAAGAAAGCTGACACTCTTCGGGAAGCAGCATTTGGATATCGAGATCTGAATAAACTTGAAGCTGAAATTACAAATTATAAGGATGATCCTCGGCTCCTTCGTGATGTTGCATTAAAGAAGATGGTAGCCTTGTCTGAAAAGTGAGTTTTTATTTCAACCTGCGCTCCACATAGTTCAACCAGTTTAAAGTGAGATTATAGCATGCAAGCATATGGAAGTTGTAGTTACTTGTTTTCTCTAAATTTGGTTCCATTCACTTACACAATGCGGGATGTTGGGTGTTTCACTGAGTAAGAATATTCATGTATGCACATAAAATACACATCATTAGTTCTAATTGAAGATGGAAATGTTTGAGATGGATGAGCGGCAAAGATATGCCGAGAAATGAGTGAAAAATTAGTACAATACTGAAGAAGTTGGTAGTAGTAGATAGCTATGTTGCGAATAACATGAGTTAAATTTGGTTGTTAAGGTCATATCCAACTGGACACTCCCTCTAGGACAAATTACAGAGTTATTTTGGTTGCACAAGCAGAAGTGCCGTGATTTTTTTATATTATTTTTTGTGTGTGTCGAATGCGAGTTACATAACATAGACTATTGCGTTTGCTGGCATGCTAGAGTTTAAATTTGTAGATATCGCCGTAGTTTCTCTAACAACACTAAACCCCCTCACTTTTGCCTCTACAGTAGGTTACCCTCACTCTATTTGAAAAGCTATATTCTGGATGCGCATATGATCGGCATGAGTTTCCCTGCTTTTTGCAATGTTTTATTCCCAAAAGACCCCTCTATCAGAGCATTGAGTGTACCATATTAATAAATAAACGACACAACCCCCCCCCCCCCCCCCCCCCCCCCCGCCCGCCGTTTTATTCCCAGACTGACATATGATCAATGGCAACATGAGTCAATCAAGGCAACAAAAAGTGTTATTCTGCTATACGGGCAGAAGTGAGGGAGATTTCATGCAATTTAGCCTTAAGAATACACACACTTGATTGATGCCTCACAGGCATGGCATCATATATTAGTATTATAAACGGTTTCCGACTGGACATTTGTATTCCCAATTTCTTCTTTAAACAATTTTTGGCCATCTCTAGTTATACTTCCTAATGATGCCAATTATTTCTCAAACCAAGGATGGAGCGAAGCGTGTACAACCTTCTTCGTACAAGAGATGCGATGATGCGACACTGCAAGGAGTTCCAGGTTCCGACAGATTGGATGCTCGACAATGGCATTATTAGCAAGGTAAGTAATTAACTTGGAAATATTACAATTGCAAATATTTTTCTTTCTCTTAATCGTATAATGGAAACACATTGGTATTCTTTTTTTTTTGTTTTATTTCCCAATCTATCGGGCAGATAAAATTTGCATCGGTGAAGCTGGCAAAGAAATACATGAAGAGAGTGGCGACGGAACTGCAAGTGATGGGTGCATCAAACAAGGACCCTGCTCTAGAGTACATGCTGCTTCAAGGAGTGAGATTTGCTTTCAGAATTCACCAGGTCAAGTAACAACTTGTGCTTTATTTTAGCCAGATTTGAAGCATTTGCCTCTTTTTATTAACTGGACCGACCTTGTACAATGCAGTTTGCGGGAGGGTTCGATTCGGAGACGATGCATGCGTTCGAGGAGCTGAGGAACCTTGCTCATGTTAGAAAGAAGCTATAAGTATTGAGCAGGAAAGGAGAGTTGAAACATTGGCTTACATTCTCAGTAAGCAGCAATATGTAATATCTATATATGTATATATCTTTTGATTTATATTTTGTGGCTGGTGTTTTGGATAGATTTCAAGAGTGGGGGGCCCAAAAGGGAGGGGGGTGGGGGTGGGGGTGGGGAAGGGAGTGTTGTTTATCCTCCTTGGACATGGACAATTTCTAAACTTGTCTCGTGTTCAGTTTTTTCATGGTCTTTTGAGTATAATGTCATGTATTTTATATTTGGTGTTTTACCAGCAGGAGATTCAGATTTGATATATATTATCTTGCTATATTAAATTTGAATTAGTTTGAGTGTTTGGATCTGGTTTAATTTAAGTTTCCATCTCGGTTCCATTTATACTCTTAACTATGATAAATGCTTTGGGTTGCGGGTTTGGATTCGAATCCAGTCCAACCCGATTCTCTTTTAAACCCATAGGTTAATGTAAAATTCAGATCAAACCCTGCAATTGCTTGAATACTATTTAACCCTCTTTAGCTTGTTTTTCCCCCAAAATGTCTCTCTAGAATTTTACTTTTAGCCCTCTGTACCTGTAAATTATTAGATTTAGCCTCCTTCAGCACCATAACTATTAATAAATATTAACCAGCTTAGTATTTTTAGCCTGGAATTTTCTATTTAGATCCCTGAACGTCTCTAAACTAATGATAGACCTCTAAAACTATATAAAATGGTTCTAAAAATATTGGAAAATTATTTATAATATTGTTAATGATTAAAGAATGTATTTTTTATTAGTATTGGGAATTGATAATTGCATAATTAGTCAACCAAAATACGACAAATTATTAATTTAGCGTAATATGTTTATTTAGAGCCTTCGGTTGGAGCTTAGAAGAGCGTCACACCTATCAAATCAATTTTACTTTTCGGTGACAGTAAGATTATGATGCAACTTTATGATTTTATTGTTATTGATATTCACATTATATGAAACATGTCTTTTTGCTTGGTTGATGCTATGTTACTTGTTTTGATGGTTACCTATGCAAGTTAAAATACTTCTATTGTTGTTACTATTAAACTTTGACATGCATGTTTTTGGTGGTCTTGATTGCATATTTGTGTCTCGAGCGTGTGGACATGATAATATATTTATGCCTTGGGTACATGATTGGTTATTTTAAATAATATATATCCCTTTATTATCTGAAAATAAAAGGGTTATATGCATTTCGTAGGTGAATACCGGTATGAGTTGAAAATATCAAGTAGGTTGCAGCAAGGCTAGTAGTGAGCCCATGGGGGCTGTTGCGTGCGCCATAAGGCAATCTCACCGCGGGTCAAGATTGGTTCTCCTAACCACGGACTATATATAGTGGCGTTTTGCTTATGTCAATTGAGCCAGAGGTGTTGACCGTACTTAGTCGTAACCTTCTGGTATTTCCATGGATGGAAACTATATTTTCATAAATTGCATAATTTTAGATATTTGATGTTAATCAATATTTGTTATTTTATTGGTATTTAACTTTATTATATAAATTGCCAGAGATGTGTCATTTTCTTACTAAGCGTCAAAGCCTACCTACCTTTTATTGTGGTTGCTAATCAAAATGCAGGGAATCCGGTTGGATTAGTATTATGATAGAAAGTTAGAATTTTTCCCGTTGTGACCCGCAGCAGTATCTTGCATAAGAATGCGTTCTTGCGGCGAGCAATTAGTTTCTTTTTTATATTTAGCAGTTTGGTTACTGAAACTTATCGTGTTATTTTTGGAAAATAATTGTGTAAGAACCATGTTAGTTATTTAGACCTTGTTATTTTCAAGAGATATTGCATATATTTTTTTAAAGATTACAAATTAAGCCTTGCGGTCTCATTATCGAGATCGTGACAATATCCCTTCCCTCCCTTTCCTTTCCATCGTGTCTAGCCTGGCTTGGACCACATTTATTCCTCGAACCCTTTATTTTTTTATCCAAGATTTTCCAAATAGCGATTGGGTGCGTTTGGAATGAATTAATTTTTTTATTTTCCTGACTTTACTTACAACGGCACATCTCTATTATATCTATTCCTAATTACAATGCAACTTTCTAGGCATAGACCATGTTACCAATTGATGCCCGATCTTAGAAAGAGAATATAAGAAATGAGATAAATTTCCAGATGAATTCTCTTATTTCAATCATTCATATTATCAATTTATCATATTTTAGATCTCCTTTCCTCACTCTCATTCCAAAATCCAAATCTATCAACACCATCATTCTTATTTAAAATTCCACGTTTGCTCTTTTGAATTCAACCATTCAGTATACCCACCTTCTTCTCTCTTCGGCTCTTTTTCTCAAAAAAAAAAAAATTTGTATAAAACTATTGTGTTTTTTTTTCTTCTCCCCAAAACACATTCTTTAGCCGTGTGACCGTGACCAACGATTCGATGAGACGAGAAAATCACCCGTTTGATCGAGTATGCTACTAATCGATCTCTACATGTCATTATTGGGTGTGCGTATACAAGAATGAAGTTTGAGTTTGATGCAATCATGCAAATGGCTAAAATACCTTCTGCTTAGGGAAGGGGCCAGTCTTCATAATCAGAATTCTGGAACGGGTTCTTGGTTTTACATATTCCTAAATTTCCCCCCTAAAAATTCATATTTCTAAATTTCCCTCCTAAAACTTAACTTGTTAAAAAATCTATCATAGTTTTAGATTTGCTGAGCATCTTTTAAGAATTTTCTGTTAGTTTTGAAGTTTCACCCATTAAGAAACTTGAAAAAGACCAAAATGCCTTCAACAATCATCTTCTCTTTCAAATTACAGGGTTAGGCTATGATTTCTTCTTGATTTCGAAATTAGAGGTTTACTTTAGACAAAAAACTAAAGGTTTTCCTCTTCATCTATTGCTTATGGGTTGATACAATTGCAAAGGAGTTTGAGCTCCTTATTGTACCAATTTTGACAACTCCAATAAAAATACGATTTATGATCTATTGAAATGATGAAATCCATGAAAAAGTTAAAGATGGAAAGAGAAGCAGGATTCTTGGTTCTTGGAGGAGAAAGACGGAGTGTGATCGCGCCTCTAACTCAAGTGCTTGGTTAAATCAAAGCCATCCAAGTTAAATTCTCACTAAATATAGATGATGTGGGTTTTTTGGTCAACGGAGAAATTTTACAGCGGGAAGTTAGAAATATGAATGTTTAAGAGTGAAATTTAGAAATTTGTAAGTTTTGAGGGTGAGATATATAAAAAAGACCAAAACTATTTATTTAATTATGTTTATCGCGCTTGCAAAGAATTAGCCAAATAAGCCCATTAATTAATAGTGCACCTTGTGGATCTTTGTTGAGATAAAGCAGAGTCGAGCTTGATGTAAAGGGAACCCAAGCAGGGAATGGGTAGTGGACCGAATATAAACTCTCGTTCGTGTTTTTAAAAGTCCCAATTGCAGGGAAATCCCATGAAGTTCAAAAAACCGCACTGTCTCAACCTTAATTTATTTTCAAAATGCTCTTCATTTAAAATATTTAATTAAAAATTCTACTTTTCCCTTTTTCTTATTTCATTTAAATATCTTACACCTTTTGGCTGCTTGGAATGGATTATAAATTTGGGTCGGATTAAAAAATTGTCAAAACTCATCCGACCCGACCCGCTTTCACCGAGACAATGTGGCTAACCAAACAATCAACCATGTTTTTCATCATAACGAAAGGCCACGATATCTCAGAATAAGGGTTTTTTACTAAAAAGCCTTCTCAGACTTCGCTAAATACTAAAAAGCCTCTTCATATTCTATATTTACTTAAAAGACACATCATACATTTAAATTGCACTAAAAAGCCCTCCACAGGCGAAAAAGAATTGTTTTTTGGAATTTTCCATCACTCTATTAGGAGGTTAACAATAAATATTGGTTAGGGTTTTACAATCTTTCCAACTCTCCTTTTCTCAAAATTCATAGATTTTTTCCAAATTGGCTTTAGTATTAGGATTTCGATAAAAAATTTCTCAAATTGATCATGAAAACCGGTCCGTTTTTCTTAACCTCTTTCAGCAACGAGCTTATCGAGTGTCGTTGTTTCTTCAAATGCAAGCCTTGAGTTCGTGGGCAACCTCATTTGAAAATATAGCGATTTTTTAGCCACAATAAATTTTAATCTTCAATTAAACGAGAATGTGAGTTTATTTTATAGGAGAAACACCTATCTAACTATCTAGATAGTAAGAGAACTCCTCAAAAACAGGATTCAGTTCTATCTTTCTAACGGGTCGCTAACTTTTGATGGAAAACTAGTGATTATGGAGGCTTTTTAGTGCAATTTAAACATATGAGAGTTTTTTTAAGTAAATATGAAATATACGGAGGCTTTTTAGTAATTAGCGAAATATAAAAAGATTCTTTTAATAAAAAAAAACCCTATAAATAAATACAAGCTATTGACTCTCTCAAGTTTCAAATCTCATCAAATTTAAATTTCCCCCTCCCCTCCTCCGGGGACAGGGGAGGGATCCGGAGCCCTGCTATTTTCACCTATTAAGATGAACGATCCAAAAATTTTGGATCTTAAAATCAACGATCACGATTGGTTGTCAAACAGTGTAAAACGGTGGGTTTTGGTGTTGGTGCATTTTACGCGCTTTGCACGTGTGATCCATGTGCGGCTAGATGCTCTCAGTGCACCATAATAGCCTGCATGGAGAAAAACAGTAGGGTTTTCAAATTCAGCCACTTTGGATCCCTCCTCCCTCCCTTCTAGCTAGCTTGTCCATATGCCAAACTGCTCGATCTCAAATGCCGCCGTTGAAATGATGACCATCAGGGTCCCTATTGACATCGAGGCACCTCCCCTCCCCGATGTCGACGTCGATCATACGATCACTATAGCCATTCAGTCTTATCAGTAACGTTTCCATGGAGCCGATGGCAGCACCAAGATCCTGGATCGATCATAAGCTCACCAAAGTTGCAACAGCCACGCTCGTCATGGCTTGCGGCGCGCGGGATCTTTCATGCATCTGCCGAAAGCGCTTTATGCTATGCAGCCCGGTATGTATACCTGATCGCCAACCTCTACCTCTCTAGCTAGTATGTTCCTTTTGCTGTTCCTCAGCATCCTGCGCTGCTCTCTATATATCTCCATGAGATTTTGATATGAGTTCCTGATACCGTTCTGCTGGCTGCTGCCGGAATCGTGTACCGGGCTCTGGTCGTCGTCGTCCTGCTTGTTGGGCTTCTCACTATATATCTCCATCCTCTTCTTTCTTTAATTAATTCCATGCATGCATTAATCCTACTATTTTATATTAGTCTATGGTTTGAGATTTCAGAGCAGTGTATAAGCTTGTGGGAATGTTATATGCAAACTGCAGGTCTGGTGTCTGTATATGTAGCAGAGCTTTTCCAGGTTTGGTGTTTGTATGCAACAGAGCTTTTCCTGCATGCATGTAATTAAAGCCTGCAACAGTTTTGACTGATATTGGCAACAAACAGGAAACTCACCGGAGGCAAAAGATCCAGAGTCCAATGGCTCAAAGAAGGTGATCAAAACATCAGTATTTTCACTCTCCATAAAATGGCTAGTTTTAATAGAAAAAACAATTACATTCATGCTCTTGAGATTAATGGGCTCTTAATAACAATTTTGATGATATGCATACTGATTTTCGTAGTTTTTATATGCATTTGCTTGGTACTCCTTCATCTTTTAGACTGGATTGTGATTTGCATGCTGTGTTTAGAGACGCTGCTATTGTACAACTTAATGACTTGGATAATTCCTTTACTCTTGATGAGATCAGGTTGGCTGTCTTTGGTCTGGGTGCTGACAAAACATCTGGACCAGATGGTTTTTCTTTGATTTTTTATCAACACTTTTGGTAGTTGTTAAAGGATGATTTGCTTGCGCTTTTTCATTACATTTATACTGAGAATTGTTCTCTTGATAGTATTGAAAATATCATAGAGGGTGTGTGTGTGGAAGTGTTTGAATAAGGTAATTATAATATCCTATGGCAAATTTAAAACTTAAATATTATTTCTAAAGTGATTATCGAGTTTCAATGGAAAATATTCAAAACAAGTTTTAAATAAGAAACTTAATAAGATAATCAATATAAACACAGGAAAGTAAAAGAGTAAGAGCAATGCAAACACAACGATATGTTGACTAGGCTTCACCACCTCCTGTTGCTAGTCCCCCGCCTGAGTTTCTTGCTCAGGATTTTCCACTATATGTCTGAAGTATACAAACCTCACTTCACAGGGATGTGAAGAAATAAGATATCTCTCTTCACAAAGATCATTCATTTAAATTGCAATTCCTTAGAAAACAAGTTTTCTTTCACTATAGACCGTGATTCTCTAAGAAATCCACACTTTCCTCTTTAATCCACGTCTTTCTAAAAAGATCTTTTTTTCCGCTCCGAATCTACAATTCAAGTGAAAAGGGAAGCACCCCTTCTCTTGGGTTACAAATCGCTTTTATTACAAACGATTTCACTCGCTCACAATCCTATTGATCTCAAAAATTATTTCCGGTCAGACACAAAAATTGTTATGAGAGATATGGACAAGTTTAAAGCTTTTGAGAAAATGAAAAATCTGAACAAGATAAAGCGCGAAGAACACAGATTTTCATAAAGATTTGCAGTGAATTTCCTTGTTTTTTTGAATCGTGAGATCTCAATGGTATTTATAGAGAATTGAATGAGAAGTTATTGTAATTGCCAATAATTGCCAAAAACTACCATAAAATAGATAATGACCGTTTAGAGAAAATTAGGAGTAAATTTGGCGCAAGTGTCCATTCATTTCAAAATTTAAAATTCAAAATTTTGATTCAAACTGCCCGTGCTGATGTCAGGGGTAGATGTCAGGTATACAAAATTTATTCTAGTGACGTCAGGGTAGGCGTCTCTAAGATCTTAAACAGAAAGATGAAAATCAGAGATTTTTTCTACTGATATTTGGAGTGACGTCAGCTGTTCAAACTTTTCTTATACCGACGTCAAGGGCTGACGTCAGTGTTCAAACTTTTCTGATACCGTAATACTCAGTTTCGAGTATACCTTAACCGTATTTTTGTAAATAATTTCCCCCAAATTTTCTACATAATTATATTTTTCTATAACCTAATTTATAAACCTTTACCTCCAAATTAAACGCTAACCTCTTATTTTTCCAAATTCTTATTTTTCCTAGCCCACTTCCAGCCCCGGCCCAATTCTCTCATCTAAACCCAATCCTAAACCCCATACCCGACCCGAACTACCCGACCTGACTTCCCCATCTCCCTCTTCTTCTTCCCCTTCTCTTTTCCCACTTTTCCTTCTCGCCACTTCCCCGACCCCGTCCTCGTCCCAACGTCCTCACGCCCGCTCCATGACGACCGCATACGCTCCGCGAAGACTGCACCTACCTCCATGACGACGAAGCCCACGATACCAATAACCCTAGACCTGCACTCCCCCACGATGAGCTCCTCCATCTTTCTCGACCACGCCACCTGCATCACCACGGAGCTTCTCATTTCATCACCATCTCCTCCACCCATCAACAACACCGACCCATGAGAGCCTTACCGCACTGCCAACCTTCTCCCATCGCCGGAGCTCCCTTAAACCACCACGAAAACCTCTAGTGACCCACTTCCTCATCACCTCACACCATCGACCACTACCCGCTGCCGAACCCAACCGCTAGCCTCCATCGCCATCGTTCTGCATCAACAGCTCGCATCCTCGACCTCGTGACCACGCTCGCCGCCACGAGCACCGATCACCACCATCGTCGTCGGCTCACCCCAGCGCCCCTGAGCACCCCCAACCGACCTCATCGCCGAGCTTCTCTCCTCTTCCTCCGCGTGGTCCACCCCGCTGCGAGTACCACCGTCTCTCTCTGCACCGATCCCACCCAACACCCGAGCACCTACGGCCACCGCTTAACTCCGACGAACCTCTCCACCCATCACTACCACAACCTCCCTGCCGTAATGTAACATTTCAGAAAATAAAATGTTATTTTTGAGAAATTAAATAATTAAAATAGTAAATTTTATAAATATTAGAGAAAATTAGGAAATTAATAATAAATATTGATTTTAAAAGAATTTATGTGATTTGGACATTCTACAATTTATTATACAATTAATTATATAAGCTTATCGCTAAACATGATTAATTTTTACTAATTATGCATTAATCTCATTTATGTATTTCTCATGCAACATAACATGTTGCAAAAGATTTGTTGCATTTTATAACCATGGCTCCATTTTTCCATTTTATTTGTTTTTGTTTTTAAAAAATGGAGGGAAAGATAATAAAAGAAAGGAGATGAGAGTGACATGATGGAACAAGTGTTATGGTTGAGATGAGAGAGAGAGGGGAGGGAAGTTTCTACACTCTCTTGCCATAACTTATTCTTCACTTGCTCATCCTTTTTCATCTTTCCTCCTCTTACCTCCACCTCCTCTAGCTCTATGCAACACCTCCAAAACCACCACCAAACACTTTAACCTCTTCACAAAAAATGATCCCAAGTCCCTTACAAACACCATGGACCAACCAAGTTGAGGTTTTGAAGATTTTGAGTAACTCAAGAAAATTTTTGAGTTGCCAAATGAGATATATTTTCACACCATTAGTTTAGAATTTGTTTCCTCTTATCTTCTAGTTTAGTTTAGAATAGAACTAATGAGGTTTAGTGATTTTAGAATTTCCAAGATGAGCTTTGGGGTTTAGTATGACTTGTGGGAGTGTGTTTGGGATGTATTTAGTGATCATAACCTCAGTAGTTCTAGAATTTTGGATAAAACCCGAGACCCTGACCCCAAGACATGAACTTAGAATCTCCGATGTCGGGTTTTGTGAGAATTTATGGTAATACATTGATATCTGCTACAAATAGGAAATCCTAAAAATTATATAGCGAACATAGTGAGACGTGCAGGCAACCTGGAAGCTACCATAGAGACTCGAGACCCTAAATCCATTGCCTGGCCGCCAATAAATTAGATTTAGCCGCAATTTGCGGCCTGGGTGAGGTAAAAATGATTCATGCTTTGTCGATTGCTCCATTATCAGTTAATTAGACCCTCCACGTATGCAAAATTGGCTAATTTCACCTGGAGTAAAATCTGAAAGTGTTTTTCATAGTTTCTGATTTCGGTTTATGAATTCTGTGAACTTGAACTTTGGTATTTGTGTTTTGTCTCGGTCACTTGACATTTGTATGTCGATATCGAGAGTTGTTTGATTATTCTTGCATGCGTAGACCATTGGTTCTAACCTATGTGTGTTTTGTGTGCCGTTTTTGTTTTCGCACGCGATTCTTGTTTACGATACTATGTGTTTATATATGTAGACACCTTCACGTGGACTTCGGATAATAAGGAAGAGCGTGGCGTCATCGACTCCGGCAAGCGAGGATCGAGGTGAGTAGATGTTTATCTACGAGGAAAGTCGGGTGGATGGCGAATAGCATCCCTACAAATTTATAAATTAGGATGTGTATGGTATGGAAATGGCTAGTACGGATACTTAGCAATAGGGTTCTCTAGGAGACCTTAAGTGAGATGAAGTATACTGGGAAGAAGTTTGCTCTTAGTTAGTTTCGAGTCGCGGACCCGTAGTGTATAGGTTGTCACACACACACGCATACGCACGCATGAGATATGATGTGTGTGTGTGTGTAGTATACACATACGTATAAAACGAGGATATGAGATGTTAAACGGTGATGAGTTGATATGATCGGGCATGATACCGTGAGATTGTGATATGTGATTGAGTCGCAATATGATATATGATATGATATTATAAAGGATCATTGGGTGATGTGTATTCATACATACTATAATATAGGTTTGATGATATTGGAATGTACTAGACTTTAGAACTGTACCCCTAATCATGATATTGTACGATGATGATACCGTACGAAAGATGATATTGTATATGATTTGACCCGTACCCTCGATTTTGGGGATGCCGTACGATGGATTTTACCGTACGAGGTATATATATGATGACTGATCCGCACTCTTGACTCGAGGATACCGTACTATATATTACTCAGTATGTGACGCTATGAGGCTGGATCGCCGACCACTAGGTATACGACTCGGATTATATATTTAGATTTTCTTCTCCTTCCGACTAGTTTCTTAGTTAGTCTTTTAGTTGTTTAGGTAGATGCTAGACCAGGCTTGAGTCATACCTATTTTCAAAACTAACGAATTGTGAGTATTTTTAAAGATAGCCCGAGAGATACTACGGATTTTTCAAAGGACGTATCTTTTCTCAAAAACCCCGTAGCCCCTACTTTTCTAAAATCAACGATTCGTGCTATTTCAAAACACTAAAACCGTATGACTCATACATTGATACGTGTATTTTATAATGCTACAGTTACTATTCACTTGTTCTGTTATTTTATGTTGTTCTCATTGCATTGCATACTTATTACATGTGTTTCTTTAGTTATTATGAATCTCGTTTGTTAGGACACCAGCACCATTACCGATGATGCGTATGTTTCACGTACACTTGCTTGCCGACTCACACACATCATCATCGGTAATTACCATGTCACGTATATTTTAGAAAACATTAGTTCATTGGGATAACCTGCTAGCTGGTAGTTTCAACATAGTACTAGTATGCTTACTCTTATATGCTAGTTTAGATATTGCATTACTTACTTAGATACCCTATGTATTATATATTCATTCTGCTATGCAATATTGTGGGGATTTATGCCGGTATTCACTGCTTATTGACTCTTGATTTTGGGATTTCGGATTTTCCATGAGATTTTTGGATTTGGGGAAAACCGCAAGAATTTTATAAACTCATTATCATTTAAAAAATGCAAGTCGCGGTTTTCTCGTGATATGATGTATATGGCGTCCACCATGAGTTTTTCTGGTTGAGTTGGTTTTCGAGACCCGATTCGAAGAGTAGGATGAACCGTTTCGGGTACATGTTGGACCCGGTAAGGTACCCCGGGGCAAGAAGCTCGAGTTGTAGACGATGAGCCTAGAAGGGGTAGACTACCTACCGGTGATGTCGGACGTGGCGGATATCCGGGGAAAACCGACCGTAGTCGTGAGATTTGATGTTATGGGCCGATCTGGACTGACGGACCTCGAGATTTAAGGATTTATGTATCGCTGTTGGACACGGACTTCATGATGTTTTGAGTGTCGGTGCTGGGCACTCGGGTTTTATCATTATTGGTGTGTTGTTGCTGAACACACGTTGAATAACGCATTCTTACATGTTACACATTATATATTATTACTCATGACACAGACACGAGTACTGGATATCATACTTATGTTATACTGTCACCCTTGTTGTAGTATTAGTATATTATTGTATGACCTAGGAGATCGTCATACATTTGGTTTCTACCCGATGATATCTTCTACTCATGAGTTGGCAACTCATCCGCGTTATGACACAGTTTTTTGCAGGTTTAGCCGTACAGGTTCCATGGCGACTTCGATGGCACACTACTTCCTTCCGGGTGATTGTTTTGGTGGGTGGGTTCACTTGCATCGTAACCACCATTGTACTTTTATTTATTTCACTTGTATCTAGTAAGCTCTATCAACCAGACTATATATATTTAGTAGACTTAGAAAACCACAATTTTTTATTCATTCGGCCTTAGAGTCATACTTCTGTATTTATTACTGTTTCTGGTTTTCTTTATGATGCTTAGTTTTCTCTCTTTATTTCTGAGTTTTGATCCTCGCCCTTCGGAGTTGTATATTCATTTTATCTTGCGTGGTTGTTCCGCCATTTGGCAAAGAGCTAGCTCCCGTTTGGGGATGCATATATATAACATTGCTTGTACCGTTTTTGGGTTACATTTTACAAAGGAGGTGCTGCCCAAATTTTCAATGACGAAAATATTTTCAAGTTAAGAATAAACATTGCGTTTTCGTATACTATTATCTATGTTTTGTGGAAGGAATTTGTTTTCATTATACCATTATTTCAAAACTTCACCTCCATTATTTTCCCCTAAAAAGGTTTAGATTTCTGGGCTTTTGGCTTACTTGTATTAGGTGTAGTCCTATAAACTTTACCTGATGCAAGTGCCAGTTACGTGCCTTTTTTGGGTCGTGACAAAGTTGGTATCAGAGCGCTAGGTTTAACATTGGTTTGAGTCTAGGTTTGACTATGCGGAGTCTAGGGCATGTATATATATTCGGAACTTAGGCTTGACCTTACGGAACTTAGACTTGGCCGAGGGGGCATTAGACACGAACTTTCGTCGCATAGGTTGAGCTTGGTTGATGGAGTAGGTGACTTAAGTAGAGTGACGTACCGTATGTATGTTCCGCGGCATACTTACGATACGTCACTCCGCTTAAGAAGCCTTAGGATGTATATTTCTTAGGCACTGTATTTTTATTCGTTCCTATGATCAATCCTCACTGATGTCGAATTGTGGTTTCTGTTACCACGGTTACATGAGCAGAGAGTAAGCCGTGGTTAGAGTTGCGGTCAGCATAAGCTCGTCATGGACGAGGACTGACCAGGTTATTTTCCGGTAGTATACGAAAAACATCGATATATTGTTATTGGGATTTTTCCTTTGGCACGAGCATTCGAGATTTGTCCCATATGATCGGGCTATTGCCAGAGACCAGCTGTATTGTAAAGAATACTAGGGTACCGTCTACTTCAGATGATTGAGACATTGTTTACCGTGTGGACAGATGAGCCAACTGTTGCTGAGTTGATAAGATATTGTTCCCAGATCAATGAAGCTAATGCAGCGTGGGTCTACACTTGGGGATATGATAGAAGATCGCTAGTCATCCATAGATTAATGACTAGGACATGTTGTTCGCTTGGATACCCCGATGCGAGATGACTAGATTGACTAACTTCTGCTAGAAGAGGCCCTCACACAGACGTGCTGCGAGCCGATCAAGAAAAGGCATTATTCGTTGGATGCTCCGATGTAGGATCAGTTAGTCGACTAGCTCCGGATAGAAGGAACTCACCCAGATGCGCTGTGAGTCGATTGAGAAAGGACGACTAAAAGCGCGTCACTCCGATGATTTGAACGAGTTCCCGAGAATGTAATTGGCAAGATGCCTACTACAGGACATTAGAGATACCGAGTTGGTAACTTCGGAAAAGAGACTCTAGATATGAGTGCATCCGTTTGTAGCATGGTCCACACAGTTACGAAGAGATGATTCCAAATTGGACCACATTGAAGGAAAGTGGAGTAAGAGATTCGTACGAGATCTTGGCAAGATGACATTCCACTCCGTTGATATCAGAGATGTGATACGCGTGCAGAGGCGTTGAAAATGGATATATCTTCCGGAAGGAAGTCATGAAGAGGATGCAGCTGCCCCGGAAACAAGAAATGGATTAAGTAAAGAATGATGACTTCCGGGCAGTCCGGCAATGACGAGATTTGGGAGAGACCCCGACAGAATCTTTCTGAAATACTACACGAGAAGGCTTGGACCTAGGATCGGTCGTATCATACACACTCAGTGGGCCAGAGTTTGCCATCGTTGACGAGATATGTTACGAGTGACCATGTTAATCGGTCAGGAGATCTACAGAGAAGGCGCCAGACAGTGAACAGGAGAAAAGTAGATACTTGCTCTGCTAGCTTTGGATGCACTGACACCCTTCGACATTGAAGGAGGAGCATATCGACGAAAATATTTATAATTTGTGGTGTTTCGGATTTGACGTTTCCGTTATTTTGGATTCTTGTATTTTGAGGATTTCGTTTTATGATTGATATTTTCTATATGCACCACAGTTGCAAATGATTCGTATTTCTATGTATCAGTTGTGCTGATTTTGTTTTGTGCACATTCATTGCAGTTGATTCGATTTTATGCCGTCCGAGATATTTGATTTGGGTTTCATACATATGGTATACATATGATTTGACTTATGCTTTCGGCATAGTTTTTATGAACTTTTAGCACCTTGATTTGGTTTTGTGCACACCGATGTACATGGTTATGAGTTTATACACTACGGTATACTTGATTTTGAGTTGGTGTATGTCGTATACCGTTGATTTCGATTTTTTATACTCGATATTCGTTTTCGTGCACGCTAGTGCACTGAGATTATGTTTTTGTGCACCATGTGTACTTGATTGAGATTCTTGTGCACACCTGGCACACTTGATGCGATTTTGTGCACACCAGATACACTAAATCGGGATTTTTCGTGCATATCAGATGCACTTAATATTATTGTCGTACACACCCGTTGCACTTGATAGATATTTTTGTGTACACCTGTTGCACTCAGTTTTGTTTCTGTGCATATTCGTAGCACCTGTATTTGGTTTTGATTTCTGTGCGCACCAGACGCACGCGGTATTTTTGTGTGCTGTATTTGAGATTGATTTCATTTCAAGTATCATGTTTTACGACATATATTATATGGTATAGTAACTGAGCAGGACTAGTCCGAGGACAATACCTGAATATATTTTACATGTATCGATATTTACCGAAGGGATTTCCAAAAATGAGTTGTAGTCTCAATATTTTCTTACGTGTCCATGATGATATAAAACTTTACAAAGGAAACCCTTCTAGATCGTTTTCAAAAGGCGGAACGGATATGTTAAACAGAAGATATATATAGCTATCTTCTTACAATGAACGTCCGCTACTTGTGCCGTGATACGCGTATCGCACAGCGATTTGAAAAAGGTTTTGCATGCATTTCTACTTGGATGTTTTCTCGATTTTACAACGATGCGTACTATATATGTATTATCGTTTGAATACATCATATTGGTTTTCGTATTGGATTTTGACACTGTATATTCGCCATAACTCCGATGATTGTGTGACGCTTGACGGAGTTTTGATTTTGAGTTTTACACTTGTTATCATTGCGCATGTATTGCGCTATGATACGTTTTGTGTATTCATGAGTTTGGAGCCCCGACGATATGATTATTTTACCGAAATGTTTTAGTATTTGGGGAGTTTAAATTTAAATTCGGGGACCGAATTTATTTAAGGGGGGAAGACTGTAACATTTCAGAAAATAAATGTTATTTTTGAGAAATCAAATAATTAAAATAGTAAATTTTATAAATATTAGAAAAATTGGGAAATTAATAATAATTATTGATTTTGAAAGAATTTATATGATTTGGACATTCTACAATTTTTTATACAATAAATGTATATAAGTTTATTGCTAAATATGATTAATTTTTACTAATTATGCATTAATCTTGTAACAACCGAGTTTATTTATACCAATTCAGTTTCTGTATTTATATATATCTGTGGTATTTTATTGATTTATCATATTTAGGTACGAATGGTAGTTTACATTTTACATTGCATTCGACCCGACCCGCTTGCTTGAACTGGTTGATTCATATTTATAGATTACCCTGGCTTGTTGCATAGACGCGTGCATCTAGTGTATACTGCATATTAACATTTCACCTAGTATCGCGTATTTTACATATAACATTTTAGATCACGTAAAACAAATTAGAATTGCATTTCTTAGCCGGCATGATACTCCTAACCCCGTGGTAGCATCCGCGTATCGTGTTCTCGTCCCGTTCAGTGAAACGGACGTATTTGGATAGCTACGCGCACGTACGTGCGTGCGTTCTTGGGGGTATCCATTTTAGTTACCTAAGCATCCACTTTGAAATTTGGAAGTCACATATATTTTTCGTATTTTAAAACTAAATTTTTAGACCCGACCCGGGCGCGTTTTGGAATATTTTTGTATCCCGCCAAAATTCAAGTTTATTAAATATTTAAAATTCATTTAACCGTTTAAAATCTTATTTAACAGTTCATATTAACTAACCAAATATATTTTTAAATTAAAATCAAAATAATTTTTTTAACAAACCATTCATCTCTCTCTCTTTCTCTCTTTCTCGCTGCAACCAGACCCCACTTGCGCTCTCTCTCTCTCTCTCTTTTCTCTCTTTCTCTTTCTCCCTCTCCTCGCAGTCTCTCTCTTTCTCTCTCCCCTCACTAGTCGACAACTTTATCTCTCCTCCCCTCTCTCTCCTCTCGCTTACTCTCTCTCTCCTCTCGCATCTCTTCCTCTCTCCTCTCGCGGTGAACTGAATCTCGTTACCGCCCTCAAACCTTACGCTCACCTCCCTTCTATTTTCCTCGTCTCCTTCTTCTATTAAACCCCCGAGCCTATGAGAAAACCCACTGCAAACTCAACCCTAACCCTAGCCGCCTCCTCTGCCTCCTCAAAGCTCAACCCTCATCTCCATTCTCATTTCCTCCTCCTCATCGTCATCATCTTCTTCTTCTTCTTCCTCATCTGAGCCCAGCCGCACCATCACCCTGCACCCAAGAAACCCACATGCACCACCTCATTCCATCGCCACCGATCACCTCTCGTCGCCTTCACCACCTCTTTCCACCTCTTCTCTCCCTCTCCTCTGTTCTCTTCTCCCTCATCAGACCCTGCACACCCAGCAAACAAAACCCTAACCCTACCTCCTCTAAAACAAACCCTAACCTCATCGCCGGAGCTCCTCCGATCATCACCGTCGACGCCATCATCCCTCTGCAAATCCAGTGAGCAACCCTCTTCTTCTCATTCTTCTTCCTCCTCTTCCTTTCTTCTCTTTCTTTCTTTTCTTTCTTTTCTTTTCTTTAATTCTTGTTTTCTTTTAGATTGCCAGAATCCGGTCGTGCCGACGACGATCCCGACGACCCAGCGAGCATACCTGACCCGTGTGATTCTCTTGTACGTTGTTTGGATCCGTTCCGTGTACCGTGCGCGCGTCGCGACTTTTCCCGCCGACGTGTGACGTTCCGTATACCCGTTTTTTGATCTGTCGAGGCAAGTGAAACTTGCTACATGCTATTCATAATATTTTACACTTATTTAATTTCATATTAAACCTGTAGATCAAATCTAATGTCACATGTTCCATTTTAACATTTCGATATTCCATTTATATCATTTTAGATCTAGAACCTGAAACATTTCATATTGCATATTAGTTTACGATACACGGTACCCATATCCATATTTGAATCACATATTGCTTATTTGCATAGCCCATAGTACCCCGTTAATAGTTTATACCCTATCGGACAACCGTTTGCATACATCTAGCCTAATATATATTCAATTGCACCTCTAGATTATTTAATACATATTAGTGAGATTTTAACATTCCATATTTGATAAAGTATATTCTAGTTAACGTTGGAACTATAATCTCAACCCAAATTGATAACTGTGCATCCATATGCTTTAATCTGTACCTTTTGCATACCACATCATAATGTTCCATCTTATTGTTCCATTAGCACCCCATACTTGTTTTGTATACCCATTCTTATTATAGTCTGATTATGAGCACCCACATGACATTTATGCACCCCTGACATGACTTGATACACCTACTACTTGACACGACATGGTACCGTGCACTTCTTAACATGACATGATACCTATATATTACCTGACTTGACCTGATGTACCATGGCTTTACCTGTTACCTGATCTTGTTACTAATGCCAACAGCTTTGACATGTTGTCCCTACGGACATTTCCTGTTTTCTATCCAGAAAAACCTTTACCTGCTGATCCAGTGTTGGCATTAGCTCCAGATTTATCAATACCTGACTTGAATACATAACTTAGGGGTATAGGGAAATCAATGATGAAACATGACTTGTAACTCGACAGTTCGATACCTTTACTGATCAGTTGTAGAGGCTAGGCTAGCCTTGGGATGATACTGCAGACATCATTCATCTATACATATTTCCTATTTTAGTGCATAGCGGTATGTCTCGGCCTCAGCCCGAGAATTTTCACCATGATCCCGGGCACGTACAGGATACTATTGAGTTATATCGATGATTCATCAAATTGATTTCAAAGACTTGAGAATAGTTAACCCAATAGACCAGTTTAAATTACTCACTACACATTACCCTCACTGTCCTTACTTCTGAATCCAGGTGGACGTTCCCAGCCAGCGTGGTCACATTCTTGTTTCGCCTGGTTCAGTTCTGAACGCCCGCGTGTGCCTCGTGACATTTACCGACGTCGGACGCAGCGTACTCACCCCGTCGTAAGATCCAATCAGGCAAGTTTATCTTACTACATGCTATGTATTATATTTGCATCCATATTAATAATAATATTAAATGTTCATTGCATTGTGCATTCTATGTTATAGTTTTACGGTTTTACAATATTCGTTCGTATTTGTACAGTTTATTACATATCTAGTCGCATGCAAGTTTATTTTGCTACATGCTATGTCTATATATTTTCATTTATATGAATAAAAATATTGCATGTTCATTGCTTTGTGTATCCCATGTTATCGTTTTGCCGTTTTATAATACCCGTTCATATCTGTACTGTATATTACGTAATTAGTTGCATGCCGGAACCTGATTGCTTCATGTTACTGCTAGATTCATATACGATGCTTGCTAGTATGCATCATACGACTCATGGACTCATTATATGTTACCGCTGATTTCTATTCGTGCATCCGTGCTTTTACCGTGTTTCGATATCTGCTACATTTTACTGTTGGGTATCCATTTGATACATTGTGTACCACCTGACATGACCTGATACACCACTGCTTGACTGGATACCTGAGCTTGTTACTAATGCAGACGACCTTGACTTGTTGTCCCGACGGACATATCCTATTGTCTATTCAGACAAAACCTATACCTGCTTGATCCTATGTTGGCATTAGCTTCATATTTATCAATACTTGACTTGAACACATAATCTTAGGGGTAAGGGGAAATCAATTATGTAACCGAACGTAACTCAAAGGGCTATTATATTGTTACCGTGGTTCCGTGGGGAATGAACGGGGTATAGACTGATCGATTACAGAACATATTGTTACCGTGGTCCCGTGGGGAATGAACAGGGCATAGTCTGATGGGTTATGATGAGAATTACATTAATTGATTTCGAAGACTTTAGATTAGATAACCTAGAATCCAGAAATAGGTTGCACACCACATGCACATACACCTCACGGTTTCAGTTCCGTGTTTACTTTCTATATTCATGTCATCATTTATATTCATGCCTGCATATCTCGTGTATCCTGTTCACTTTATTGTTTGATATTATGACGCACTGACGTCCAGGTTCTGCATGGCCCAAATCCTTTATCTTTGTCGCAGGCTGACCAAGAGTATTTCAGCCGACAGGCTGAACAGTAAGGAGCATGTTAGTGTTTAGCTTTGTTTATTTTCCTTTCTGTACTTTCATTTCCTGATTTGAGCCCGTATTTGGGACGTATTTTCCAGATTGTTACCGTTTATTCGATTTATTGCTTCCGCATATTATTTCTTGACTCGTTTATTCTGGAAGATGGACATGTACTAGATAGTTTATTTTTTTACTGTTCTTGATATCTTATAGACAGCCGTAATGTGACTGTGGAGGGATACTTTCTAGCCACAGGTAGCATGGTTGGCTCTGTCACGTGCCGATCGCAGCGCACTGTGGAAAGCAGGGCGTGACAAGATCCATCTATAACATCAACAAAAGGGCTGTTACCACTCCCCTAATTCATATTGTTTTTGGAAGGGTTTGCAAGATTATAGTGCCAGTTTTTATAATCATATTTCATGGAGTATAGGTGATGGCAAACAAATACACTTTTGGTCAGATATGTGGGCTTGTAACGATTCTGAAATCTTAGTATGGAAATTCTTCAATTAAAATACAGGATAGAGTTTCACAGCCTGGGTACAAATTATAAGTTAATTTTGTTTAAGAACAGCAAGAAACAACTTGTATCTTATTGGTAAATCCCTTGCACTGCTATGACGTAGCCCGTGTGTTCGAATCCCATTAGACACATTAATTTTTTTCTGATTTTCTTTTTAAACTCTTTGGAAGCCCAAAAGTTTACACGTGTGATGCGCATAAAAATGGAAAGACAGAAAAATCAAATATGTGCACAATGGTTCAAACAGAGAGATGAACACGTGGCAAGAATCCACCGGCCCCACTCCCAAAATCGGCCGGCGGAATGGCGGTTTGGGCCGGCACCGACGGGTGAACCATGGCCAATGAGGTCCGGGCTTTGCACACACGACTCTCCCCCTACCCCTAACTCCCATGCACTGTTTGATTGCTCTGCAATCAAACAGAGACCCTTCAATTTCTCATTTATCCTCATTTTAATACATTTTAATTCCAAAACCTTAATTCTACACTATAAATACTATCCCATGCTCTAGCCTTTCACCATTCTGAAAAATTATAGTCAAAATTCTCAAAATTTTCTAAGTACAAGAGGAGTAGAAGAGAAGTTAGCAAGTGATCAAATTCCGGCGATGATCGAAGCAAATTCAGGCGACCCCGCGACGCCACGACGACAACCATCCCTTCTTCTACCTTCTTTTAACCTAAGTAGCTTGTAAGTCTATCCCAATCTCGCTTCTTCCTCTTTGAAAATCTCTTTTCAAAACATATGTCGGAAGTGGAGTTAACACCGATATTGTCACGCCCCGCTTCCCAGAATACGGAATACAAGGGGTTGACAAGGCCTGCCATGCTCCTACGGTCAAGAAAATATCCTGCCGTAGTCACACTTCGGCTTCTAGCTTTACATGGTAATCAGTAAACAACGCACATGTAATGAGTAATGCAGTATCTAAAACGAAACAAATGCCAAGAACTGACCTGATGAAGGTAAAAAGGGTATAACTCTGGATAGCTGTTCAAGATGTCCGCGATGTACGACTGGTCCCGGTCCAGGCTAGATCCACTCCTCACTCTAAGCATGCATACTCAGGTCGTCAGAGCGACACGATAGCAATATAAATATATAGATGCAAGTGGCAACTCGAACAGTGATAATAGATATATATAACAATAAATCAAGACGGTAAAGATATGAACATGCAGTAACCAATGCAGTATCTAGTAGATCAGGTGAACAGTAAAGCAGTAAAAATAGTATGCCAGGTATGTCAACACAGTAAGTAATGTATATCAATGCCATTATCCCTATCAGTCTCTAAGTCTCACTGTACAGGTCACTAAGTTTATCGTCAGTCCAAGTGTGAGAGTCAACCACTCGCGAGTGTCCTCCACCCAAGGGTAGGACCCAAGGGCAAGGGACCACGGGCCCAAAATGTAACTCACGGTAATAATCATGTACCCTATAAATCTCCATATATCTCCATATATATAAGCCTGTATGGGACTCCCGAGATTCTGTTGAACTCACACTCAAACTACCCCACACCCTGTGGTCTACATCAAACGCTAACCATAACCTCAAATACCAGCTGGTCTGTGACAAGTCTGCGCGAGAACTGGAGACAGGATCTCCATCAAGCACGTCCCGACTAATACCCAAGATAAATGGCAGTGTCTGGTGCCTTATCTGCGACACCCGTGCAAGAGCTTCCATAAGTGTCCCATACCACTTATAGTCACACTTACACGCATCCCACAGACGTCGACAATGCAATAGAATAGTAGGGTTCACTGATTGTGTACAAGTACGTGTCACTTTCACTTATTCACTCATGCACGAACACTAACGTACTTGCCACAGTCATTACAAATACCTAACACTGAGTAATGCACATGATCACTAGGTTATCAATGCAGTGACATATGTATGATATGATGAGGGAACAGTATGTAAAGCATGATTAAAATGTCGTAAATCAGTATTCTACCACTTGCATAATTTATCATAAATCATACGTGTACAGTTTAGCGGAACGATGAATGGGGAATAAATAGTATGTTTGATTATCTATCCAGCGAATTTAGTTTCACGTCAATCGGGTTTCAGGATCACTAGTTATGGCCAATTCATTTTAAGCGTTCACGGCTGGAAACCCGGTTTCAGAATCGGAAGTCCGTTTCGCAACGCATTTTAACCCCAGTAGGGATCATAATTTAATGATGCTACAGTTGAATGAAATCTAGGGTTTCCAATAAGGTTTTCAACGCAATATACGGATCTTCAATCGCGTCTGTACGTCAGGAGTTATACACAGTTCAATACTAGTATGTCAATTCTGATTCTGTTGGGATTGTTATACGTCCCCATATTTTAAATTACAGATTAAATAGCAAACGACGATGAAACAGAATGAAACCACTTTTGTTATCTAGATAACAGTGTTACCTTTACTAAACTGTAGAGTTCCGCAACATACGAGTTCAAGAAAACAGGTGGCACGCATTATGGAACAGTAAACAGCAACCAGAGTCGCTCTGGATTGCAGTCCAGAGTTGCACTCCGATCCAAATATTGCCACAATATCGAAATAGATAGAAATTTACATAGGATTACAGTTC
This sequence comes from Agapanthus africanus, assembly GCA_030015575.1. NCBI lineage: Eukaryota > Viridiplantae > Streptophyta > Magnoliopsida > Asparagales > Amaryllidaceae > Agapanthus > Agapanthus africanus. Next base: position 57,494,413 of record CM057342.1, on the reverse strand, counting down.
ATCGAGTCATCTTCGATTTGAGCCCTCGAACACAACATTCCAGTATGTACATAATTTACGATGATTTTAACGATTTTCAAATACGGTAAATTTCTAGTTTTACGGGTAAATTTGGGGGTATTCGTTTTAGCCATTAACGGTCGTATTTTCCAGTGAAATTTATACACAGTATTCATCACTACATGGGCCAGCATAGACAAACCAATTCCGTAAATTTAGACGAATATTTTCATTGAGGTCACACATCGAACATGTATATCACATGAGTTATCATAAATTATAAATTAGCAACTTATACTATTTGAGTTTGTAATGTAATTAGATTAGCATGTAGCAAGTATAAATACTTGCCTTTGACGATGAATTGATGGCACGGCAGCGAAGGCAGTGGTGACACGGCACGGGCACGAAGTAGCAACAACACGACGAGTCTCGGCTAGGCTTGGGCTTGGCTCGAGCTTGGTTCTTGGACTTGATGTCTCGGTGGGTGCGACGGACACTGTGGCTCCAGCAGGGAGGAGAGGCGCTGAGAGGGAGAGAGAGAGATTTAGAGAGAGAGAGAGAGAGAGTTAGACAGTGAGAGAGAGAGGGAGAGAGAGTTAGACACAGAGAGAGAGTGTGTGTAACAGAGAGGGAGAGGGGAGTGAGGTAGAGAGAGAGAGAGAGTGAGATTAACAGAGAGGGAGAGGGGAGTGAGAGAGTACAGAGGGAGAGAGAGATACAGAGAGAGAGAGTAACAGAGAGAGGGGGAGACAGAGATTGAGGTGATGAGAGAGGAGGTCGGGTGAGGGAGCTGAAGGCGGAAGAAGGTGAGGAGGTGCTCGGTCGATGGAGGCTGTTGGCGACGTGGAGGAGGTCGTGTTGGTGCTCAGGTGGTGTCCAGCGGCGAGGGGATGCCGGCGTTGATGGAGGCAGGGTAGCCGAGCTCGTGTGTGAGTGGGTTGGGTGTGCAGGGGAGTTTGGCAGGGTGCTCGGTCGACGTAGTGGATTGGTGAGGGACTCAGTTGGTGGAGGAGGAAGGGAAGAGGTTTGTCGTCGTCGTCGAGGGGAGCGGGTGAGGGAATCTGTAGTGGGTCGTGGCCGGCTTGGTGAACGAGAGGGAAGATTTGAGAAGAGAGAGAGGAGTGAGGGTGTGAGGGAGATATGGGAGACGAGGGGTGCGCATCGTGGGGTAACGGCGCACGAGCGTGGGCGTGGGCGTGGGCGCGAGGTGCGGCGAAGATGGTGGATCGAGGGAACAGGGAGCGGGAAAATGGGAGGGAGCCGTTGGGAAGATGAAGTGTAGGGTGTGGGCCGGGTCGGGTTGGTGAAAGAGCTGGGCTTGGGCTGAAGAAGTTGGGTTGGGGTTTAAATTTAAATCCTATTTTAATTTACGTGGGCTGCTGGGCTGGGCTGGGAAAAAGGTTATTTAATTTAATAAATAATAAAAAGGAATGGGCTGAGGAATGGTGCTGGGCCGGGGTTGTAAAATAAAAATAAAAGAAATAATAATGGAAGAGGGGGGCCGGGGCTTCAAGGAAGAATCTGGGAAAAAATGAGATATAGTAGGGTTTGGGTTTTAGGGTTTAATGGAGTTTTTAAAATAATAAATAATTATAAATAAAAATAAAAAAATTTATAGGTTAAAGAGAAATACGGATATAGGCGTATATAAATGAACCAGGTATTACATCATACTACTCTTACAAAAATTTCGTCCTCGAAATTTAAAATAAACGATAAGTTATAAAATCATAAACGAAAGCTACTATATCGCAAACTAACACATAATGATTTACTTAAAACAAGTGAATAAGAAAATTTTGAAGGTTTACATATGTATACAATTAATACAACTAAAAGAATATATCTAAAAGTATAAGGTAGAAATCAATTATGAGGGAAACCCATATGTACAAAAGTAGAATAGCAATAACAAATAATAACATCCGAGACGTGCTAGATAAAAATTGAAATCCTAAACATGTGCACACCTCGCATATCAAAGATAACGCAGCTAAAATAATAAGAATAAGTCACAACCAAAATGAAATAGTGAAAGATTTGTCGGTAGGTTAAAACATTTTAGAATAATGTGTCGATCAAACAATTTTTTTAACATAACTTAGAAAACCACTTGGCGAAAATAAGAAACATAGCGCAAATAATATGTGCAATATATGGGTGCGCTACCGAGAAAATGGGAAGAATAGCAGTGTACTAAAATGCATAAAACGGAAGTAGTCAATATCACGCACTTTTTGATAATTACAAGATAATGAAAACTAAATTTTCGTATAACGATGTCTTTAAATATAGTTAGGGTAACAGGGAAAAGCACAAATATGTATAGGCTAGCTAGTGTAGGGATTACAATGGAGTGTGGCTCATACAAAAGGTCGGAGTGTGACGGCCTTAGACTGAAGGTCAAAGAGATTGGGGTCGCGTCAGCACAGGAAGTAAGGTGAGCAGCAAAGGACTACAAGGGGAAAAAGAATATATGGGGAGGATAACGGTCGATATATCATGTGAATAAAAAATCCGAAGGGTCAGCTAACTCGGAAATTTCACTATGAATTTCTCCTCCCAGAAGGATCTCAAACGAAGCATAGACGAAGGATGAAGGGTGGCCCATTCCAAAGATCAGGGTGCGGTACTTGTTAGTCTAAGTGGGGGTCGAAAACAGCACAGGGTATAGAGGTGGACAGTCAGGGGTCTCAGGAGGAAATAACGGTATAGGGCAAAAAGTCAAAGCATCAAGTGAAACAGTAATCAAAAGATTTGCGAACTTAGAAAGTTTATTTCATTCTAGAAAATTCGAAACAAAGCACTCTCGAAAAGTAATAAATGGTCCTAAACTATACACAGATTTATTTGGCCAGAGAAAACAACAGCTAAAATCCCGTCAGTCGCGGTTGTGGAGGTTCAGCAAGTTACGGTAGGCTCGCGCGCTCAGGTAGGGACGTCCATTTCCATAGCGCCTCACAGGGATCGCCATTGGGAGTTCTTCCACCGCAGGGTCTTGTTCTTCTGGTCCTTCTTCCTCGGCTGGAGCTTCTTCATCGAGATCTGCTTCCATGTGATTCTCTTCTTCTGGATCTTCTCTCGTGAGATTTCCTCCACTGGATTTTCTTCTATCGGGTCTTCCTCGGGATCTTCCTCTACCGGGTTCTCTTCAGGGTCTCTTTCCCCTTCGTCGGAATCGCCGATCATGTCAACCTCTGGGGCGGCGTCTCCTTCGTCCTCGGAATCGCTGTTTCCGAAAATGACCTGGGGACCGTTGACCTCATCGTCAGAACTCACCAGCATGCGGTCTAAGAAAATGCATGACTGTACATCCTCATCTAGATGCGGCGCTGCTCCAGGGTGGGCCATGGCCTGAAAAGAAAGAGTCATGATCAGACTGTGAAACATATTAGGAAAAATCAAGGATACGGAGTACAAGAAAATATGCGATAAGCAAGGACTGAAAACAAAATCTACAATACTGATGCAACGAATGGTATAAGTAAAGTGAGGGGGAAGAGATGATATATACATCATGATTCAAAGTCTTATCGCATTCAACCAAGAGTTCGACGGATACAAGATTTCAAACGAAAGGAAATTTTTACAAAAAGGGGTAACAGTATTATTATAGAAAGCAGAAAACATAATAACTCTTTTTTGATTTCTGGACCGCTGCAATCTTGTCACACGGGTTGAATTCTAAGCTGGGTACACACTATCCTCGAAGCTCGATTTACGAAATAATCATCACTTGGCAGAAGTGGAGAGTGTGGACGAGTCTCCTCCTTGTAGCTCCTTCCTTTTAGGACAACAGTTGATAAGATGTTCGCTGGATCCGCAAATTAGGCATTTCCCCTGGACGCGGCGACAATCCCTCTGAAGATGTCCTGGCCTCTTGCAGTACCCACAACATTGGGTCTTCTGCTGCTTCTGTCTCGGGGGAATAAATGGGCGCTTCATCTTCTTCTCTTTTCCTCGTCTAACAGGGATCCCTTTACGATTGGAGACTCTCGCTGGTGCTTGATTCACCTGCTACCTCAGTCCCTCAGCTAACAAGTCGTTTGTTCACTCCTGGGCTTTCTTCAGGCCATGCAGTACACTCAGAATCTCAACGGTCTGATTCTGGGGAGTGGAGATAGAGGAAGAGTCGTTGGAAGACATGATCCTGAAACAAAATTTTGAGGACGATATAAGGCACAAGCTATAAGAATTAAAACATAATATGGATTGGGAAAGGAATCAAGAATATCGGGTGTGATGAAATTCATTACAAGTGAAAATCAACTGTAGGGCTCTAAGTCACTTCAACCGAGTACAGTATTGTAACTATGAGGTAGTTCACAATTACAACTACGTCACTCTGCCAAGTCTCCCGAAACCTCAGCGGATGGATAGCAGAATACACAATGTGAATAAGGATTAAGAATAACAAGTTTACAACCTAGACCGAGGGATGTCTTAGATTGTCAAGCTCTACACGGAAAACTGCAATCCCAATCGAAGCAAAACCTGGCTCTGATACCAACAAAACCATGTCACGCCCCACTTCCCAGAATACGGAATACAAGGGGTTGACAAGGCCAGCCATGCTCTTACGGTCAAGGAAATATCCTGCCGTAGTCACACTTCGGCTTCTAGCTTTACATGGTAATCAGTAAACAACGCACAGGTAATGAGTAATGCAGTATCTGAAACGAAAAAAATGCCAAGAACTGACCTGATGAAGGTAAAAAGGGTATAACTCTGGATAGCTGTTCAAGATGTCCGTGATGTACGTCTGGTCCCGGTCCAGGCTAGATCCACTCCTCACTCTGAGCATGCATACTCAGGTCGTCAGAGCGACACGATAGTAATATAAATATATAGATGCAAGTGGCAACTCGAACAGTGATAATAGATATATATAACAATAAATCAAGACGGTAAAGATATGAACATGCAGTAACCAATGCAGTATCTAGTAGATCAGGTGAACAGTAAAGCAGTAAAAATAGTATGCCAGGTATGTCAACACAGTAAGTAATGTATATCAATGCCATTATCCCTATCAGTCTCTAAGTCTCACTGTACAGGTCACTAAGTTTATCGTCAGTCCAAGTGTGAGAGTCAACCACTCGCGAGTGTCCTCCATCCAAGGGTAGGACCCAAGGGCAAGGGACCACGGGCCCAAAATGTAACTCACAGTAAAATCATGTACCCTGTAAATCTCCATATATCTCCATATATATAAGCCGGTATGGGACTCCCGAGATTCTGTTGAATTCACACTCAAACTACCCCATATCCCGTGGTTTACATCAAACGCTAACCATAACCTCAAATACCAGCCGGTCTGTGACAAGTCTGCGCGAGAACCGGAGACAGGATCTCCATCAAGCACGTCCTGACTAATACCCAAGATAAATGGCAGTGTCTGGTGCCTTATCTGCGACACCCGTGCAAGAGCTTCCATAAGTGTCCCATACCACTTATAGTCACACTTACACGCATCCCACAGGCGTCGACAATGCAATAGAATAGTAGGGTTCACTGATTGTGTACAAGTAGTGTCACTTTCACTTATTCACTCATGCACGAACACTAACGTACTTGCCACAATCATCACTAATACCTAACACTGGATAATGCACATGATCACTAGGTTATCAATGCAGTGACATATGTATGATATGATGAGGGAACAATATGTAAAGCATGATTAAAATGTCGTAAATCAGTATTCTACCACTTGCATAATTTATCATAAATCATACGTGTATAGTTTAGCGGAACGATGAACGGGGAATAAATAGTATGTTTGATTATCTATCCAGCGAATTTAGTTTCACATCAATCGGGTTTCAGGATCACTAGTTATGGCCAATTCATTTTAAGCGTTCACGGCTGGAAATCCGGTTTCAGAATCGGAAGCCCGTTTCGCAACGCATTTTAACCCCAGTAGGGATCAAAATTTAATGATGCTACAGTTGAATGAAATCTAGGGTTTCCAATAAGGTTTTCAACTCAATAGACAGATTTTCAATCGCGTCTGTACGTCAGGAGTTATACACTGTTCAATACTAGTATGTCAATTCTGATTCTGTTGGGACTGTTATACGTCCCCATCTTTTAAATTACAGATTAAATAGCAAACGACGATGAAACAGAATGAAACCACTTTTGTTATCTAGCTAACAGTTTCACCTTTACTAAACTGTGGAGTTCCGCAACATACGAGTTCAGGAAAACAGGTGGCACGCATTATGGAACAGTAAACAGCAACCAGAGTCGCTCTGGACTGCAGTCCAGAGTCGCACTCCGATCCAAATATTGCCATAATATCAATACATAAATAGATATAAATTTACATAGGATTACAGTTCATTGAGTCGGCTTCGATTTGAGCCCTCGAACGTAACATTCCAGTATGTACATAATTTACGGTGATTTTAACGATTTTCAGATACGGTAAATTTCTAGTTTTACGGGTAAATTTGGGGGTATTCGTTTTAGCCATTAACGGTCGTATTTTCCAGTGAAATTTATATACAGTATTCATCACTACATGGGCCAGTATAGACAAACCAATTCCATCAATTTAGACGAATATTTTCATTGAGGTCACACATCGAACAGGTATATCACATGAGTTATCATAAATTGTAAATTTGCAACCTATACTATTTGAGTTTGTATTGTAATTAGATTAGTATGTAGCAAGTATAAATACTTGCCTTTGATGATGAATTGATGGCACGGCAGCGAAGGCAGTGGTGACACGGCACGGGCACGAAGTAGCAACAACACGACGAGTCTCGACTAGGCTTGGGCTTGGTTCTTGGACTCGATGTCTCGGTGGGTGCGACGGACACTGTGGCTCCAGCAGGGAGGAGAGACGCTGAGAGGGAGAGAGAGAGATTTAGAGAGAGAGAGAGAGTTAGATAGAGAGAGAGAGAGTTAGACAGAGAGAGAGTGTAACAGAAAGGGAAAGGGGAGTGAGGTATAGAGAGAGAGAGAGATTAACAGAGAGAGAGAGATAGAGTGAGAGAGTACAGAGGGAGGGAGAGATACAGAGAGAGAGAGTAACAGAGAGAGGGGGAGACAGAGATTGAGGTGATGAGAGAGGAGGTCGGGTGAGGGAGCTGAAGGGGGAAGAAGGTGAGGAGGTGCTCGGTCGATGGAGGCTGTTGGCGACGTGGAGGAGGTCGTGTTGGTGCTCAGGCGGTGTCCAGCGGCGAGGGGATGCCGGCGTTGATGGAGGCAGGGTAGCCGAGCTCGTGTGTGAGTGGGTTGGGTGTGCAGGGGAGTTTGGCAGGGTGCTCGGTCGACGTAGTGGAGTGGTGAGGGGCTTAGTTGGTGGAGGAGGAAGGGAAGAGGTTTGTCGTCGTCGTTGAGGGGAGCGGGTGAAGGAATCTGTAGTGGGTTGTGGCCGGCTTGGTGAATGAGAGGGGAGATTTGAGAAGAGAGAGAGGAGTGAGGGTGTGAGGGAGATAGGGGAGACGAGGGGTGCGCATCGTAGGGTAACGGCGCACGAGCGCGGGCGTGGGCGTGGGCACGAGGTGCGGCAAAGATGGTGGATCGAGGGAACAGGGAGCGGGAAAATGGGAGGGAGCCGTTGGGAAGATGAAGTGTAGGGTGTGGGCCGGGTCGGGTTGGTGAAAGAGCTGGGCTCGGGCTGAAGAAGTTGGGCTGGGGTTTAAATTTAAATCCTATTTTAATTTACGTGGGCTGCTGGGCTGGGCTGGGAAAAAGGTTATTTAATTTAATAAATAATAAAAAGGAATGGGCTGAGGAATGGTGCTGGGCCGGGGTTGTAAAATAAAAATAAAAGAAATAATAATGGAAGAGGGGGGCCGGGGCTTCAAGGAAGAATCTGGGAAAAAATGAGATATAGTAGGGTTTGGGTTTTAGGGTTTAATGGAGTTTTTAAAATAATAAATAATTATAAATAAAAATAAAAATTTTATAGGTTAAAGAGAAATACGGATATAGGCGTATATAAATGAACCGGGTATTACAGATATCTTAATTTAAACCTCTAAAATTCCATATTTTCTTATGTTTTCTTCATGCATATTCCTACACCATACTTGTTAACATAAAACCAATGCTTAGAATCAATTTTTAATCAAGAATATCATGTATAATAGGTTTAACTTAACTTTTATACTAAAATACCAAGAGTTTCACATATATCTCTTTTAGTATTTTTTTTTGTTAATTTTACCTTTAGAAAACTTCGCGGGATAATGATTTGCCCCTCACAAACACACATGATTCCATAGCATGATACTCTTCGAGCGTATTTTAGTTACGAACACAATATTTCATTAAAATACCATCTACTATAAAAACGGTTTTCTTTGGAATTGTATTTTAAAATTTCTTTGCAAATAAGTCTCTACAACTCTTTTCAGGGGACCCGCTATTGGATGGTGCGGATTATCGCACATCCTTGGACTAGTAGAGCGAGATGCAAAACTTTTCACGTAGCATTCGGTCTCGAAAGGTTTTAAAATACGGTTTTTAAGAAAAACGCATTTTCTACTTAAATAAAAAAAAATTAATTTTTTAATAATTATATAAATATTACAAAATCCATATATTTTCAAAATATAATAACCTTATATTTTTTCAAATGAAAAAATTACAAGTTTTATCAAAATACTATCAAGATACCAACAAAAGTCAAACTTTACAGTAAAATACCATGAACTTTCCAAGCTAAGCTATTATCACTTAAATACCTTAAATTCTTAAAATTCATATTCATGGAAACCATAAATAATATAAATAACTTTTCGAGATTATTTTGAAAATATATTAAAAATATTTTTCATAAACCCCCATCGAGTTATATAAAACTATGTTTAAGGATTTTAGTAAATATAGGTTTAAGCGGGATCAATTCTCTTGAGCCCCAGGAAGCCGAAGAAATTGAGTGCTTATCTGTCTAAGGTAGAAAACTTAATGGTATTATCAATAGTAATTGTCTTGGAAAAAAACACAAATCCTGCCGTCCATGTGCAGCAGTTACCGATAACTCTCGAACCTAATTCAGGATCTAAATCAGTTTATAAGTGTCTGACTCAAGTCTGAGTCTAACTCAAGTCTGAATCCAAACTCATATCTGAATCTAAAACCAAACACGAATACTTGATCATGAATACTTGAATTCAAACAACAAAAGCAAACATGTATGCTTGACCCTTGATCATGAATCAGAACACTTGAACTTGACTCAATCAAAATATGAATATTAGAACACTATGAATTAACTCGAATCATGAATACAACTTGATATAAATACTAGATATAGACATGAACTCAATCTTGCAACTTGATGTATTCATGGATTCGAGCAAGGCTGGTAATTTTAGCTGTAACTTAGCATACACGAGGTGTTGGGGTAGTTCATGCATGAATCTAATGAAATCTCAGGAGTCCTACTAGATCATGAATCCATATCTACTAACACAAACAAGCTATCATGAGGGCCTGCGTTTCCTTGCTCCTAGATTACAGCCTATTGAGTTTGGAATACTTCAACACTAGGTTGAAATCCCGTTATTAACACTTGATTCGAGTCCGTGGTTTCTTACCCCTGGATCACAGCCTGTTAGGTTTAAGAACACTTTTAAGATTGGTTGACATTCACCGTTGAACTTACGTTAAATTAGTATACCCAAGTAGAGACCGTTAAGACACTTACATTTACTTCATGTTCGCTATACCTACACTACACGGCCATATTATATTCTGATCATATTAGTGACCATGATATATAGAACTGCATGCTAAATAAACTTGCCTGGTTTACATTAAACGACAGGCCGACATATCATATTTCATAATTAATTGTTCATGATATACATTATTTTCTTTATCTGTACACTTTATATTTCACTTCATTTCTTTGGGACTTACCGAGCGAAAGTTCGCTGACGGGCATTCCGTCCACCTTTGTTTTCTTGGAATGTTCGTCAGATACTGTGGAGACTGAGGAGGTAGACATCTCAGAGGAGGAGCACGATCAGATAGCGACCCAGGCCTAGACTGGTTATCTTTTTTCAGTTTTTGTATGCCATTGTTTAGGCATTTCCATTCTTGTATTTTCTTTCAGTTGAAATCATGTATTGTAAATGAATCAAATTGAATGTAAATAAAGTTGTTGGATTTTAAATCTTATGTTAATTCTCCTGTTGTATTTTATATTGCTTATTTTACGCTTAGCGTATTTATTCCGGGAAATGACCTTCTCGAAATAAATACGTCGCGGGTTTGCCACATCACCGTTTTTGTCTACTGGGAAGCGGGGCGTGACACGGCTTCTCCTCACGCTCTGTCAGAATTATATTCTTCTCTTTACAAAATTGCTTGGAACCAACATGCTCTAGCTCATACACAGGGCTAGTTTAGCAAAGGTATGTGGATTTGGAAAATTGCTTTCAATAATGTCATCTCATCTGAGGATAGAGTTCACATGCAGAATTTTAGGGCTAGTCTTGCTAATTACACCATCAATCCTGATATTAAGGATAACTTTACTTGGTCTGATTCCCCTATTGGTTTATTCACTGTTAAATCTGCATACAATACCTTGAATAGGCTCAATATTCTTTACCCTTTTTACAATACCGTGTGGAAAAACTCTGCTCCTACTATAACTAAAGTTTTTCATGGTTGTTAGCTCAGGATACAATCTTGACTAAAGAAAATCTTATTAAGAGAGGTTTGTTTAACAATGCTGCTTGTGTTTTTGATTCTTGTATGATTAAAACATCTACTCATCTCTTTTTTGAATGCAAAGTGGCTAAGTCCGTTTGGAAAGACTTACTTCATGGTATTAATGTTTATACTGTCCCTGACACCTTCATCCATGCTATTGATGATTGGAAGTCTGCTAATATTCAGGCTAAGTTTGGTCACATGTGGATTCTTTTGCTTTATTCTACTTGTTGGAATATATGGAAGTGTAGGAAGATTTTCAATAACATTGATTACTCTCATACTCAGCTTTTGAATACTATTCTATATCACTTTTTCGCAACATGAATAAGCATAATATTCTTGCTTCTCAAGAGTTCAAAAATCTGCAAAATTTTCATCATAGGGAGGTGGCTGTGCTTGTCAGTAGACAATACAACCCCTTTTTGATGCCTTAATCTTTTTTCTTCTTGGGGAACTCTATACTTTTTCTTTTGCTATGAGGTGTTTGTTGGTAAATTAATTTATTCTTGTTCAAATACCAGATGCCTAATTGATGATGTAACTATCTTTATCTTCCTGATTTTTATGAAGATGTTCATCCCCTTAAAGTTTTACTTACTTAATATATACACCCAGGTCTCATTAAAATGTAGGGTGTTCTGCTTCTTTTGCATCATGAAGGTTTTTGGAATATATAACAGTTTTTAGTCTTTAGTTTTGGTCTTTGGGCGACTATTATTATACATTTGGTCAAGTTCTGAACCTTTCAGGATTTTTGATGTTTCTGATACAGGGGTTTAGCTTTTTATGATTATCATATTTTATATCTAGCCCAGTTCAAAATTATACTCCACAATGTTTGTTCTCTGGTTTTAAAATGCATGTATGAGTAAAACTTCTGAACAGTTTTTTAATAAACCTTTTCCTCGGTTGTTATGTTCGGTAAGGGGTGGACTTTTACAGCGCTACTGAAATTTATTTGGTATTTTGCAATATTGAATTCAGCTACATTACATCTCATATCAAAATATAACTTTGGTATCCAGTCTATGTACTTTCTTAAGCAAGCTTTTATGTCTATGTTGTCCCTGATGCTGCTGCTGCTGATCAAAGTTGCAAAATTCAAAAACAAAGATCTTTGCTTCATTCTGTTTACATAAAGGGTTGGAGGTTTTACCTTTAGAGAGTCACATATATATTGAGAGTGTGCTTCTGGACCTTGCTGATGGGGAATTGCAAAAAAATTGAGAAGTTCTGCTCCAGCTCTTTGGTGATCAAGCTGCTACTGTCTTCTTTTGCTCTTTTCTTTTCTTCTCTTCTCTTCATTCTATTTTTCTTTCTTCTCTGCTTTGCATAAATTTCTGTCTTTTGGTTGGTGCATGTTCGCGCGTGTTGGCTGATGTAATTATCCTACATCTTGTATACTTTCTATTGTTTCTATATATTTTTATGGGACGGAATCTTGGAGTCCTGCTCTTCTATCAAAAAAAGAAAGAAAAGAAAAGAAACCTGCAACGGTTTATTTGTTCTCTTGTTATATCTATAAGATTAATAATTAATTACCCTGTATTTTCCTTGATGCACGTGTGACTATATTAGATGTATTGGCAAAGGATTGTAAAATTTAAAAGATGTAAAAAAAAATGTTTAAGGGATTATCAATAAATTCTTCAAATTCACGATGCATGTATGTGTCTTTTTCTTCTATCATCTTGCGACTAATAAATGATCAGTGAGAGAAAGAGAGAGGGGAAGGTTTGAAATTTGAATCAAAAAACCATTTAAAAAGGTTAATTATGATGACGGGCATCTCTCTAATGAGATTATAGATTTGTAGGCTTTTCTTAATTTTTGAATTATATATTTTACCATTTCATCAATAGATGATATAAGCTACATTTAGCATTATAATAACTAGATTTCAAAACCCTGTGCGTAATAATGCAGGCTTGCAGAATAAAATAATTACATACTCTAAAATCAACCCTGCGCGTAACGTGCAGACTTGCAGAATAAAATAATTCCATACTCTAAAACCAATTGTAAAATTAAAAAAATTTCTTGCAACATTATTACTTTACGTAGGAAAAATATAGAAAATACATCCTATGCGTTAAATCGCAGGCTTGCAAAATAAAACAATTACTTACCCTAAAACCAAAGTCAATACTTCTTATCGTTTCAAATATAATCGTTTAACAATCTGTGACAAAACTTGTGTGCGCGCGCGCGCAAAGCATTATGTAAAAGTAGGCACATAGAAGTATTAATATCGAAAGAAAATATTTGTATTTTTTTAATGCCATCGATAGTTTTCTAATCTTACTCTAATTTAGACATGGGTTTTTTTGTGCATTAATTTGTAATTTTTTAAATAGTCACTTTGTTTAAATATCAAGACATATTTGATTTTTTTATTTATAAGAAATATCATACGTCAAAGTGCCAAACTCAGATCTTAATATAATATTTCAAGGCTGGATAAAGGCTAAATTTCACTTAAATACCAAAAGTATTTCGTATTATTTTAGTATATACCAAGAGCAATAAATGATACAAAAATAAATAACATGTTTGATCTTAGTATAACATTTTACGGCTGGATAAAGACTAAATTTCACTTAAATACCACAAGTCTATAGCGTTTTTTAGTATTTACCTAGAATAATAAATGATTCATAAATAAATAACATGTTTTGATGTTCTTCGATTTATAATTTACACATACAAAAGTCAAGTTTATACTATGCATCGTGGCAATAACCAATAAATTTATTACCTATTTAACTTTTAAATAACGATAGTTATTCGATTTGTGAAATATTAACACTTTCTTTGAAGTAAGTATAATTTCTATCCGCGATGTAAAGCAACTATTGTTTTTTAAAACAATCTTGTTTGAAAAAAGTATATGATATTTTTAGTTAATTTTATTATTTAGATAAATATATTATTATTTCTTCTTTTTTATTTTTCCAAATTCTTATCAATTATTGTTAGCCATAAAACTCAATCATGAACATTTTTAATTTTGAACATTTTTTGTTATTTAGATACATATACCTTTGTAGAAAATTCACTCATGAGCATTTTTCAAAGATAAAAATAAAAAAAATACGGAAAAGTTTAATTGATTATTTTTAATAATGGGAAATTCTTAGGAAATAACGTTTTAGCCAAATAAAATTAAATTAAATTAAAATAAACCAAATAATTTTAAAAGACTGACCATGAAAATTTTCTTTTGTTCTTGGGCCTCGAATAAATAGGCCTATAAGAAATAAATAAGGAGTAAATGTGAATAAAGAGAAGGGCAAAAGAGAAAACCCTAAAATCAGTGCTTTGGCTTACAAATGATACCTTTGACCAACCGTACTTTGTATTAGTATACTAGAATTTGATCCCACGCGTGACGCGTGGGATCAAAGACAATCCAATATATTCATAAATGAATTCATGCACTATATAAAGTTGTTACAATTTGAGATGTAAGTAATACATGATAAAAGAAATTACATAGCCATCTTCTTCTTTCACAAAACAATCATTGTTGGTCGTATTTTGTTATAGATTGTGATATTTCTTCATAAATATTATAGTTCTTACATAAATAAATAGAGTTTGCATTTATTTTAGTCTTGTATGAATTATAAGCACGCGATATGTTATTAATTATGATTGAACTATAATTATTGAATGTAATTTACTAAAAGATATAATTATATACTTTATATCACGCATGATAAATAATCTAAATATTGAATATAATTTTAGTGATTTTTTCAAATATCCGATCCGAACCTTCACTTTCACCTGTAGTTGCCTGTTTTGCTTTATTTTACGGAAGAAGGAGCGAGCTCTAATCCGCATTCTCTGGTCCAATTGCTGTTTTTATTTCTGTATTCCTGATTTATCCACTGGGTCAATCTGGTTGGTTCTTTGCGCCCAGTTTTGGTGTAGCAGCTATATTTCGATTTTCTTTATTTAAATATCAAGATAGTATTTAATTTCTTTTTCTATGAGGAATATTATATGAAAACTTAGATCTTAGTTTAATATTTCATGACTGTATAAAAGCTAAATTTCACTTAAATACCAAAATCTTTTGGTATTTTTTTTAATATAAATATCATATACTTTGTGAATTATAAGTAGATACCAAGAACAACATATCTAAATAAATACCCTGTCTTGGTGTTTTCAATTTACAATTTACAAATATGAACATCAAGTTTATATTATGTATGTGGCTATAAACCAATAAAATAATAAATTATGACAATACTTTGGCTAAAAATTTGTTTTTCAATAAATTCATTAACTAGTAAATTTCTGAATAGCGATAGTTATTTGAGTCATGAAATTTTACAATAAGCTTTAAAGCAATTATAGTTTCTATATATAAATGTAAAATAACTATTATTTGAAACATTATTTGAAAAAAAAAGAAGATATAGGATATTTTTAGCAACTATTTTGATACAAATATTATCTTTTCTCTCTCTCTTTTAATTTTTCAAAATTTCTATCAAATATTATAAGCGATAAAACCACAGGAAAACTTTTCCAAGGATTTTGCAAATCCTATGCATGAACAACTTGAGAATCATTAAGGATTTTGTTTCCAAATATACCCTTGCTCTACAAAACAAGAAACATTATTACATTTAAAATTAAAAATGACATTTTGGGAAGAACTTGCCAAAATTAATATTTTTGGCAAAAGATTTCATCTTATGTAAAAGATTCCTTCCTAAAAGCCAACTTTATATTGGTATATAAGATAGATATAGAGAGTGATATTCAGATCTGATTTTGCTAAGTGTGATCGTTAGACTGTTGTGCTCTCTTAAATGCCACCATAAAAATATTTTATTTTTAAGAAAATGATTGGATGACAATATTCTAATAAGTAGGCCAAGCCAATTTAGTTTGGTGACCCGTGTTGTCTGTGCGGTCCCCTAACAAACTTTAGCTTCGGCTTCAATAAACTCTTCATGCCAAAAAGCCTTATCTTGAACGGCAAATATACTCTCCCACTGAGTGGAAGGTCCAAAATTCAAATCCCCACACTTTGCGGTGGTAAGAAAGAATTTTCGACCGAAATATGCGGAGCCCCCTCCCCTCCTCGGTGCGTGCAAGAAAAAAGCTTACTAGCTATTGCCCCAAAAGGGAGTTCTCCACGCTAAGAATTTCTCATTAATATTAGCCGGTAAGAATTTCCTTTACAAAGTGAGAGCTCACGGATTCAATTCATGAAAGGGGTCGTACCCACCAAGGTTCGAGAACTCGGCCGAAACGGCAGAGTTTTGGCCATTTTAGACCGGTCTCGGAGGGGACCGGTCTGAAACTATGCTTTGGAACTCGTTTCAGGCGCTACGAGAAAATATCGGACGGTATCGGTAAGTATCGGCCTAAATTTCGGCCGATACAAACCTATACGAACGGAAACAAATTATTTCTAAAACCAAAACCTATTTTGCAAAGTTTTTCACATGTTAAAGTTGAAGAAAAAACCAAAATGAAAAATAGAATACGAGGAAGAAGAGTAGAAGGATGAGGAGGGGGAGAGAAAGATAAGACAAACTAACCTGATCAGTGCTTGCCACCGCTACAACCATTTAGTTGTGCATCTGCTCTTGCTCGTGTTCTTGCTCGTCACTGCTGCCGCCATTCTTTTTTTCACTTGAGTTCAAGAAAATGAGGAAGAGAATTTTCGGATTTTTGCCAAAGTAAGAGGGAGAGAGTTGGTGAAAAGATGAGGGCCCATGTCCTTTTTCCAAAAAATACTCATATTTTGTTTGGCTCGAAAGCAACATTTATACCTTTTCTTTATTATAAAAAACCATTCTTCATCAAATGCTATCTTTAAAATGTTTAAATTGAAAAGTTATTTTATCTAAGCCCATTTTTCATAAACCGACTTTATAAAAAATGCTTTTAAATACATATTACAGTTGAAAGCTTATTAAAATATGTTAAAAGTAAGCAAATTATTATATATACATGTGTCAAAATAGTCTGAAAACAAAACTTAAACCGAAACTTATCACAATGTACCGAAACTAACCAAATCCAAAAGAAGCAAAACGGAAACCGAAACCGAGTTCTTAAACCTTGATATCCACCACAAGGGGAGAAAAAAAGTACTATGGTTTGTGATAAACCCGAATATGAAATCGCAGACCTCTTAAACCTAGTGATTTAGAATTTTTCAGTCAATAATTTAAAGTTGTGAAAGAAGTCCAAAATAACACTGGTAATTTTATGAAACACCTTTATCAGATATCAGAATAATCAGAAGAGGGGAGGCACACTTTGCTCATTCCTAAAGAAGTTATAGGGATCAACCTTAAACTTCACATAGGCCAATCTCTTGAAATTACCTTTAAAATATTTTTCACCCCACTTCCTTGCCTTCAAATAACTAGCCCTCCCCTCTAAATTCCTTCCCAAATCC
The DNA here is from genome assembly GCA_030015575.1 of Agapanthus africanus. Lineage (NCBI taxonomy): Eukaryota > Viridiplantae > Streptophyta > Magnoliopsida > Asparagales > Amaryllidaceae > Agapanthus > Agapanthus africanus. The sequence goes on along the minus strand of CM057342.1, from coordinate 57,477,276 downwards.
AAATCCCTATAGTTATAATAAGCACTCCTCGGATTCTGTGAAACATAAGGAGCCATATATTCATAAAATTTTCTGATCCAATTCAAATGGATGCTCGCATCTCCATTTTCTTCTGTGCTCCACTTCACCAGATACTGCAGGTTATACAAATTCCCAGCTCTATAAGGAAAAGGAGTCTCGGACTCTGCTATCTCGTCCATCCGACCGCCGAGAGGGTCCAGTATCACGATCAAGAACTCTTCATCATTATAAAACCACTTCCAAATCTGCTCCCATCCTTCTTCGAAAATCGGCTTCTTCACGAAATCGGACTTCGCTTTAAATGGGGCAAAGTAAGGATCGTGTGCTCTCTCAAGAAGTACACTTTCATTCTTTCCAAGAGATAAATAGCCGGAAAAATCCAGAATGCTCTCGATCCAACTCATTTCCCGACAATCCTTTTCTCGCAACCCCAGTTCAGGGAAACTTGCTTCCATCAAAGGAAGCAACTCGACTTTCGACCCGAGAAACAAGGAATTAAATGTAGCCTGCACCGTTTTCTTCCCTTTATCATCCTTAATAGCCAAAAGGATCACTCTAATGAATAGCCTTTTATCAAGTTTACTAGCCAAATGTTGCCACCTTGTAACAAGCCTAGTTGCGCCTTGCTCTAGTGTTTTCCTTATGCTAAACACCGTGACATTTGAAGGAATTTGTACTAGTGTAACCTTGAATGATAACATCACACCAAAACTACATCCACCTCCTCCTCTAATAGCCCAAAAAAGATCGTCGCCCATCGATTTCCGATCGAGAATCAATCCATTAACATTCACTAGCCTCGCATCGATAATGTGATCGGAAGCAAGCCCAAAAGCCCTCATCATTGTTCCAAGCCCACCGCCACTCAATTGGCCACCAATTCCAACACTTGGGCACAATCCCGCGGGGAAAGCAAAATCCCGGCCCATAACTTTCGCTATTTTATAGTACAATTCGCCTAAGGTTGCACCAGATTGGACCCAAACCGTGTTGCTAGTGGTGTCAATATCTATAGACCGAAGATTTCGAAGGTCAACCAGGACGAAAGGACCAAATCCAGCCGTGGACACATAAGAGAGGCCTTCGTAATCGTGTCCCCCGCTACGAACTCTTATGTGGATGCTATGCTTGTTCGCACATATGACGGTCGATTGGACATGAGATTCCCGGATCGGGGAAATCATAAGTAATAGCTTGTGGGTTGATTCATTAATGTTGATTCTTGGGTTTTGGATTGAGGAGTTGAGAGAAGCAATGAAGGTGGCTGAGTTTGGGGCTGTGATGATTGAAGATGGGATGTTGTGGTTGTGAAGGCAATGAAGAAAGGCTTGTGAAGAGATGGAGGACAATGAGAGGGAGAGGAAAACAATGTAAAAGGAATTTTTAAATGGTAGATGATTCATTCTTTTGAGTGAGTTTGAAGATATTTGAGGTTAATTTAAATAGGAAGAAGGGTATCTTGTCAATGCGGCAAATTTTTAAATTTTTCATTGGAGATGTATAGATTGAAGAATCTTAAGCTGACTCTAATAATATTAATAGACACTAAGACAAGGTTGGTATAATCTAGGTTATATTGCTACAAAATGAAGATACGATGGTGCCTGGTGAAACAAAAAGAGAAGAACAAAGAGAATATTTAGTTATTAAGACAATTCTGCACTAGATGATAAATTTTAGAGGAGAATAATATAACAAACGATACCTTTAGATAATTTAAGAACCGAAGGATTACTAAATATATAGTTATTTCTCAATTAACCTTATTTGTTTTAGATGGGAAAGGGCAAAAAATTGACTTGAGAAAAGAATTTAACAATTTAGGGAAAACAGTGCAGTAAAATGGGTCCTTAGTGCAATTTGGAGATTATATGGTATCTTTATGCAAAAGGAGTTATAAAAAACCGCCGTTGCCGGGGATCGAACCCGGGTCACCCGCGTGACAGGCGGGAATACTCACCACTATACTACAACGACTTTGTTGTTATCCTGACTGTTAAAAATACTTTTATAAGTAAACAAACTATAATAATCAACAGATTAATAACGAAATCTTTTGGTTCTTTTTTTTTTTTTTTATTTGCTGATTTTGCTACAAAGTGATTAGCATAGCGATTTTTTGTTATGTACTAGTTGTTTGCTTTGTCATGGACTTTAGTACAATATGCATGCTTAATAGCCAGCATTTACATGTGCATTTTAATCTGTTGAAGACAAAAACATAAGATGCATGCCTGCAATCTTTTCCCTAAAAATGGCATAAAAGTTGCTAGGCATCTTCATCTTAACCTGCAGGTATCTACAATCTTCTGATGATTAGAAAATTTCATGTATGCGCTTGTCTTGCCTATGCTTTTCACTTGCGAGTGAATTTGTTCTTCTAGATGTTGTACGTGATTCTCAATTTTAGTTATCAAACGCTAGCTGCGATGTTTTGGTATTAAGGTAAAGCTAGGATAACTAGGGTTTTGCAGTGTCTAAACTTAGCCCAAAATCCTTAATTTGGTCTCGCTGTACTACCTGCATTTTAAAGTTTAGATAACCATAATTAATTAGCTGTAGGGCCTTGTTGGAAACACAATGATGTTTTACTGTGTTAGTTTAGATCAACCCTTTTTATTGGAGTTCAGATAGCTCATGAAATCTAACAGCAAAAGAATGTTTATTTATTTATTTACTTATCCATATATTCTATGTTGACAGGGTTTTGCAAACCAAAGTTTGCATTACCTCTATTTGATCTAGTATTGTCCTACATAGCTTTTCTCTCATCATATTATTTAAGTTCCTTCTCTTTCTTATTTTAATGTGATAAAGAGCAGAAATTATATACTTTATTATTATATTAAAAGATATAGAGAACTCCTCTGATATAGGTGTTTCAATATATCTACTCTCCCTATTTAACCAATGTGGGACTAAACTCTTTCTTATATCAAATTCTAATACTCCTCCTCAAGTTGGAGTATATAAATCGTTCATACCCAACTTGTTACAAATAAATTGTATCCTATCACGAGCAAGTGATTTAGGAAGTATATCGGCTAAGTGGTGACTTATGCGCACATGTCGTGTCTCAATCTCTGTAGACTCCTCCTCAGTTCCAACAATCTTATTCTGTACCACCTGAAAATCTACTTCGATATGTTTGGTCCGCTCATGGAACACTGAATCTGAAGCAATATGATAACAGCCTGATTGTCGCAATATAACCTCTTCAAATTGTGTTGAACCACACCAAGTTCTTCCAGAAATCATTTGACAAATACTATCTTATAAGTGATATCCGCCATAACACAGAACTCGGACTCTGCACCAGAACGTGATACCAAACGTTACTTCTTGCTCTTTCAAGTCACTGGATTTCCACCTACGAACACACAATACTCTGTAGTGGATCTTCTAGTTATCGGGCACCCTGCCCAGTCAGCATCAGAAAAACCCGCTATTCTATTGTGTCCTCCATCAGTATACAACAATCCTTTTCCTAGAGAACTCTTCAGATATTAAACTAATAGCTGCATCCCAATGGCCTATGTAGAGTGATTTCATAAACTAACTCACAATACTAACTGGATATGAGATATCTGGTCGAGTGACAGTGAGATAGTTTAACTGATCAACTAACTTCCTGTATCTAGCTGGATTATCTAGTAACGTTCCCTGATTTGGAAACAACTTGGAATTTGGATCCATCAGCATGTGATGAGGTGTGCAGTCCAACATTCTATTTTCAAAAAGAATTTTCAGTGCATATTTCCTCTGTGATAGATAAATTCTCTTCTTAGATCGAGCTACCTCAGTGCATCAGAAAGAATTTTTAATGCATATAGTAAAACATTCTATTTTCAAAAACCGGCGTTTAAAATTTTAGGCGCAAACAAAACCCGTCCAAAATCTAAACCATAAACCTATACTAGCAAACTAAAGAAGCTAAACTAAAGGATTAGAAGTGATATACCAAAAAAACCAAGTCTTTCGGTTTTCCACCACCTTCCTAAACTCCTTAAGGCGTGCTCGAACGAACTTGGCCGCCGGTCTTCCTCCGTCGAAGATGATCCACCCGAGAGATGTAGTCATGGCTTTAGCTTCACATAAAGAATGCAAGTGAAGCAACTAGGGTTTCTAGGTTGCTAATCTAGAAAGCCTAATATGTAGTGAGTGAACTAAGTGTTTATCTATCTCATCTCACATTCTCTCATGATTCTCAACACATGAGATAGTTGAGAGGAGGTGTGTTTCCCCCAATCAGAGTAAAGCTCTGTTCAAAATTAAAATTTTGAAATGAAGCAATATTTCAGAAGCAGCACCAAGTGCGCTGCGCCCTAAGTAGCGCACCACATGCAAAGCACGTGTGCGCTAGCGCTAGATGCGTTGCGCTCTAAGTAGCGCACCACATGTAAAACACGGATGCTCTAGCGCTGAGTATGCTGAGCCCTAAGCAGCGCACCACGTGCAAAGCACGTGTGCGCTAGCGCTGAGCCCTAAGCAGCGCACCACGTGCAAAGCACGGATGCGCTAGCGCTAAGTATGCTGCACTCTAAGCAACGCACCACGTGCAAAGCACGGGTGCGCTAGCGCTGGAACTAAAAGCTCCCCACCATCAGATTAAAAATCCAATAATAATGATAAATTATTAATTAATCAGAATTAAATTCTGTTAAGAAAAGATTCCTCAAAATCTTTCCAAACAACAAGAATGCGCTCTGTAAATCAGAGCACCGTTGGATCAATGATCCAATGGTGATTAAAGATCATCAAAATACAGAATAAATTCTGTATGGAAAGATTTTCCAATCTTGTTAAAAACAAGAAAATTGACTTCTGTAAATCAGAAGCTCTTGGATCAAAGATCCAATGGTGGGGAATCCCCAAATCAATTGGAGAGAAGATCTCCTTAACTGATTGAACAAATCAGCTTACCCTATAAAAAGGCTCCCAGACTTCAAGTCTCAAGATACAGAAGCATAGAGAGGAACCCTCCAGAAGCTTTGAGAAAATCTCAAAAAGAAGAGCCAAACTCTCGATAGAAGAACTTCTTTTCTTCAAGGTAAAAGAACAGAGAGATGAAATTATCTCATAATTAAAAAGAAGAATTCACTTCTTTCTTCAAGATCATAGATCTCCAAGATCAAGGTATTTTACAAAGAGATCAAAAGATCTCATCATAAAATAAAAGAAGAATTTACTTCTTTCTCACAGATCATAGATCTATAAAACTAAAGTCTTTCTCAAAAAGATCATGAATATCTCATTATAAAAAGGGGGAGAATAATTCAATTCTCTTAAGGATCACAGATCCATAAAAGCAAGGCCTTTCATCAATATAAGAGATTGAACATCTCCTACAAAATAAGAATTTTTGTTCTTAGGATCTTGAGACAAAGTCTCTTCTAAGGGAGAATTTATTTCCCAGATTATAAAATTGATCAAATGCGTTTCTGCGCTCTTGGACTGGCGCTCAGCGCCAAGCGCACCACGTGTCACTCACGTGTGCGCCACTCAACAGTTAGCGCTTTACGCTCTTGAACTAGCGCTTTGCGCTCATGGACTGGCGCTCAGCGTCAAGCGCACCACGTGTTCCTCACGTGTGCGCCTTTGAACAAATAGCGCTACGCGCTCATAAATCAGCGCAACGTGCTCATGGACTGGCGCAAAGCGCCAAGTGCGCCACGTGTCCCTCACGTGTGTGCTACCCAGCAGAAACGCACTGCGCTCTTTTGATTGGCGCCAAGCGCACCATGTGCTGCGCTGATAGAATATGAATTGTTCTTTAATAAAGCCCAGAGCTATGATGAATGCTCAGCATTCAGTAAAAGACAAAAATATTGTCAGAATCCAAATCAATGCTCGGCATTGTTAAAAGGGCCAAGCCCAAATGAATGCTTAACAGCCCAAAATAAATGTTAAACATTTTAACTTGACTGGACTCAGTCCAAGATTGGCCATAAGTCCTCAATTCAGATTAATTGAGCCCATATGCTCACAAATCTTTTGATCTTAGTCTCAAATTGGACTACAGACCTCTCAACCAAAACTAGTTCAAGTGTACATCTCTGAACCCCTCTGATACACGTCGTTGTAATCCTTCAACGTCTTCGGAGAGGTGACGGGTCCCGACAACCATATATTTCATAGACTATGACGTCTTTAAACTGGGCTGTGGGGTCCTTAAGCCCACGGACTATGATGTCCTTAACCTTGGACTGTGGGGCCCCTTTAAACCCACGGACTATGATGTCCTTAATCTCGGACTGTGGGGTCCCTTTAAACCCACGGACTATGATGTCCTTAAACTCGGACTGTGGGGTCTTTAAGCCCACGGACTATGATGTCCTTAACCTTAGACCATAATGTCCTTAAACTAATCGACCACAATGTTCCTAAAATAAACAATAGAGCCCAAATGCTCTTTTGTTAGATCTAAATGATCATGTTAAGTTGATCTTAGTCTAAAATTAGACTAACGTATCCTTAACAAATGTTTAAGTGGATCTTAGTCTCAAATGAGACTAACGTATTCTTAAACCCAACCCCCAAACCCAAATCTAAGAAAATACGGATTTGGACTAATCTACGCCCTACGGGCGACAATATAAATTAGTCTCCGTATACAATCCACGGGCAACCAAAAACAAAACAAACACCCACGACACGAAGTGATCATCTGGAGAAGGAGAAACTGATTACCGCGATGCGGTAGCGTAATTAACTGCAGGGGCTTGCGTCTGCAGAGAAGAGCGTCCATACAATTAAAAACCCCTCAACGAGAGGGAATCTAACGAAGTCTGCTATATCGGCCGCATCCGTTTAAACCTTCGATATATGGTGTCATAAATCAACTTGGCATTTTCGGAGAGGTGGACGGATAGCACCAATTAGTATTTGCCCCCAAATTCAGGCAAGACAGACCTACGCGGTCATGTCTCTGTGTTTCGGCGGGGAACAAGATGGAAGATGAAGGTGGAAGAAACCACGAAACTCAAGAGAGGAGTTAAGTACAAAATGGTGAGGAGAAGATGACATGCTCAAGAGAAAGAACCATCTCACAAAAATAATGAGCTAATCATGGAGAGAGAAAAATGAGCATGCTTGGTTTTGTGAAACAATATCTTACATTTTTAAAATGTGCCCATACTTTAATAGTATGCACAAATGAATTAAAAATTCATTTGTGCACACTATGCAAGCATGGTCCTCACCATACTCCCATCAAATCATTACCACCTCATTTATCCATTTATAATAAATGATCAAATCCTAAAATGAAGCGTCCACCTTCTAGAATGTTATCTGTAAAAAATACGGATTACATTCTACTGTATATACATACATGTATTCATACCGAAACACGAATACCCTGTTGGGGTCAAAATTTACACCCCGGTCGACCAAGTTAAAATCAAAGTCAACCTTAAGCCAAATAGGCTCAAACCCAGGTCAAGTGGGCCAATGCCCGGGTCGAGCCCAAACATGAAGCAGCCGGCCTCCCCCATGCCCAAAATAAAAATTTTGTAATAAATAATTTTGGTGTATTTCTTTTATTTTATTTTATGAATAAATGTAAGAAAAATGGGCATAAAACCAAATTTTTGTAAAATCTATGGCTCATGTGCAAAAGAAATGAGCACATAAGATATGTGATGAGCAAAATGACATTTGGTAAAGCCCAAACAACTATATGTAAAGTTTGTAGCCTATAAAGGCAAACATAATGAAAATATCTAGATAACTTTTTCATTCTCTAAAACTTTAGGGTTTTTGTGCCTCCATGTCTTTCCTCAATGTTCTAAATCTTCTCTTTTTTTTGAATTAAATCAAGAGTTTAACTCTTTCTTTTCCAAAAATAAATATTTTTCCTCCACAAAACCCATAAAAAAGAGCTCAGATCTTCCATCGGATCTTAAAAAGGAGAGATTTTTAAAATCTCACTACTTTTGTTCTTTAAGATTCGACCACCAAAAGAGGAGGAAGGAGACTCATCTCTAAAGATCCCATTTTGGTAAAGATCCAAGGCTCAAGGGAGAAGAAAGGGGTCCCCTTGAGCATTTACAAAGATTCCCTGGAGTTTAACTCCACAAATCAAAGTTTCTGGGAGTTTAACTCTATAAAAATAAACAAACAATAATAATACATCTTTTTAAAGGAGTTTAACTTCAAAAGTCAATAGGAGTACAACTCCCAGTGTGGGGGGCTGAACCCTCCCTTATTTTCCGTTAGCGCCTTGTCCCTAGTGTCCGTGTGCCAGGCACGTGAGGCGCTGGCGCCTTCCGCCCAGCGCCAGCGTGCCAGGCACGTGAGGCGCTGGCGCCTTCTCCCACGCATCCTTTGGATGCCCTTTTCTCCCTTTTATATATATGTATGTATACACACACACACACACACACACTCCACGACCCCCGTAAAAAACTCTGCGGGGCCCCCGATATATCCGAAACCCTTCCAAAACACAACATACGGATACTGCACATTGAGTTCGCATGACCTGTTTGACCCGTCAATCGGAGGTTCTCTCGCTTCAAAGGCGAGGGATAATTAACGGCAGCTTAGTCTGCGGCTGCCGGAGATTCGGATCCCCACAATCAGTAAATCTCAGCCTACCCTAGGCCGGGGGAATCTGTAATGCGCCTAACGAGCGAGCGCGTATTCCCATCTCAATGGAGTGACGAAAAACACCCTACATACCCGAAGAGATAGAATAACACAAAGAACATAATACTAGAATATATGTATCCAAATATGCATACGTAAATTATTAAATCAATACCTAATTTAATAATCCGGCTCAAACCCGAGTCGGCTAATATTACCAACTATCCAATCGAAAGTCCGGGTACTAAGTACATTCAATCGATCGGAACCCTACACGTATCTAATACGACTACGACATCATTTTGCCAGAACCAGGGAAACCCTCTGTGTGGGACTCTAAAGACTCGTCAATACGCTGGCAGTGGGTTTAACCACAAGCACGTCAGCAGCACTAGCTGTACGTAACAGCTACCCATGTATTGAGCGAAAGGAAGGCCGACGAACAAGCTCATCCAAACCCCTACTGAGCCTATTCATGACAATCTCTATACAGTCCGGTCTATTCGTCTAAGAGTATCGCATATCAAGTCTAGGGGGGTGGATAAAGTCAAACCCCTAATAACGCGACATTTCGTGTCGGCATGAAGCCCATCACCCACTGAGAATCTACTGATCCGAATTAGTAATTCTCGTCCACCTCGGCCGAGGATTTCTGGTGATGGCCATCCGTGCACAACGCGACATCAACCCCCAATACCGGGAGAGACGAATCCCCGACGATCCGCTCACTTCCTCCATGTGGATCGGGAATGTATCCAACTAAAACCTGTTTGCACGACTCCTTTGAGCTGTGGTAGGATAGTAATCAAAGCACAGTGGGAACTCACACAAGACAAATGACGATCTCAGGTAGACAGACTAACCTGCATTCATATCACCTGGGAACTGCTATCTGACAATCGGTATAATACCAAATAGCATGTTTCCGGAGAGTCCGTCCAGTGTACTCAAACCCAATGAACACCTGTATACTATCTTAGGTGACTAACTGACACCAATGGCTTGTGAGACCGGCCACCGCCCCTCGTCGGGGTCTTAATAAGTATACACTAGTCTACTCCGGAGTATCGACGCCCAGTCTCGATACTCCCACGACTAGGGACATTTAAGGATGTACTTATAGACCACCCAGCTCCCACATATATGATCTCCATCATAATGCTGGTAGTCAAGAAAAATTCTTATGGGCTCTATCAATATGTAATAGTGATCTGTAATGCCACCTAATGTTGTACATGATGATAAAGACAAACCAGATAGCATACTATCATCTTGAATAAGAATGTTCTCCCCGTATAGCTCCTCCCTCAATCATCACAATCACGTGCCTGCGATTCAATAATTGACTTGAGGGCACTATAGCCAACGATCTCCCACTTGCACTTAAGCCTAATTATTGTGGTGTCACATACTCACAGCCCGTGTGATACCGAACACCCAACTTCTCTACTAATCTGTCATGACCCGAAATGGCACGTGACTGACACTTGAATCATATGAAGTCTATAGGACCCCATCTAATTCAAGTAAGCCAAAAACCCAGAAATCTAAACTATTTTAAATAAGAAGTGAAGGAAAACTTGTTTAAAGCAAGTGGTTTAAATAACATAAATGACATTAAACATTTAAAAGTAACATCATATTTTCCTGAAAATTTCGGCAGAGTCTCTTTTGTAAATACTGGCCCCAAACAGGTACAACACATAAAATATATAAAAATGATGAATAAAGGCACCCCCAAATGGGAGCTAGCTCTTCGCCAATTGGCGGTCACAACCACGCAGCAATATAATATACAACACCGAAGGGCGAGGATCAAAACTCAGAAGAAAACCAAAGGAAAAGCATAATAATACAACGCGCGACTCTAAAGTCGAAAGAATATACAACTGGTCTTCTAAGTCTATCAATAATACAAGTTTGGTTGTTGGAGTTTACTAGATACAACTGAATAAATATAATATAATGGTGGTCACGATGCAAGTGAACCCACCTACCAAGCAATCACCCGGAAGGAAGCAGTGTGGTAGCAAGCCGCAACGAAATCTGTACGGCAAAACCTGCATGAAACTGTGGAACAACGGGGGTGAGTTGCCAACTCGTGAGTAGAAAATATCACCGAGCAGAAATCGTATGTATGACACAATCCTAGATCATACAATAATAATATATCCTCAATAATATATCCTGAACCATATACAAATAAGTGTAATACCACGTGCTCGTGTCAGTGCCTCAGGTAGCAACATATCATATATATGATGTATGAATGCATCGAAATGAAAACAGAATACCTTATGAATGAGAAAACTGTTTTCTTTATTTAATGAGATTTCTGTATATATAAATCGAGGTATCATCAATGAAATCAACATAAAATCCGTGTCAAATATTGACACAACACATAAATCCCAATATCCAAAATCACGGGCTCCGGCTATCCGGACTGGCCCATATCATAATATCTCAATACCTCAAAGTCTCAATATCTCGGGCTCCGGCCATCCGGACTGGCCCCTGGGCTCCGGCAATCCGGACTGGCCCCAAAACATCAAATCTCACGACTACGTCGGTATCCTCCGGATATCCGCCATGTCACAAATAACCGGTCGGTAGTGCTCCCCTGCCAGGCTCAACGCCATCATCTGCGACCATTTTGCCCCGGAGTACCGCACCGGGTCCACCATGCACCCACAGACGGTTCCTCCTCCTCCTCGAATCGGGTGTATGATATCGCTCAAGAGCCGGAAAACTCATGGTGGACATATCTCATATCATATCACGAGAAAACCGCAACTTGCATTTTTAAAATGATATTAAGTTTATATAAAATCCTTGCGGTTTCTCCAAATCTAGAAATCTCATGGAAATCCAAAATTCCAATCTCAAGAGTAATAACAATGAATTACCAGGCTCCGGCAATCCGGACTGACCCATAATATCGCATGGCAAATGAATATATAAATATGCATGAAATATCACAATAATAAATGCAATATCTAAACTAGCACAGTAATAATATATCGGAACTATCAGCTAGCAAACGATATCAATAAAGTAATATTCTCTAAAGTGTACGTGACATGAAAATTACCGATGATAATTTGTGTGAGCCGGTAAGCAAGTGTATGTGGAGCATACGCATCATTGGTAATGGTGCTAGTGTCCTGACAGCATGGTTTCATAATCACTAAAATACACATTAAACATTCAATGCGATGATAACAACATGAATAAACAGAGAATGAATAATAAACGCGACAATACAGAATATACATATCTATATACGAGTCATACAGTTTGTTGTCTGAAATCGCACGAATCGTGGTGTTTAGAAAATAGGGGCTACGGTGTTTTTAAGAAAAGGTACGTCTTTTGAAATATCCGTAGTCTCTCTCGGCCTGTCTTTAAAATACACACGATTCGTTAGTTTTGGAAAAAAGTATGACTCACGCCCAACTCTAACATCTACTAAAATAAACTACAGGATAGCTAAGAGACTAACAAAAGGGTAAGGAAATCCACCTAAGTCTGAGTCGATCTATATATCTAGTGGTCGGTGATCCCGCCTCAATAACGTCACATACGATAACATATATATAATACAACATTCTCGAATCATGAGTGCGGATCAATCATCATTTTATATCTCGAACGGTAAATCCATCGTACGGCATCCCAAAATTGGGGTACTGGTCGCCTATCACATATACCTCAATATCCACATGGTATCATTATCATAATATCATGAACAGGGTACTGATCTAAGTCTAGTACATGCCGATACCATCAATATATATATCTACGTGTGTATGAAAACACATCGCCCAACGATCTGCTATAATAATATGTCGTATCTCATAACACGACCCAAATCACATCACCGATCTCACGGCATCCAGCCCAATCACATCGACTCATCTCCAAATATCATATACTATCCTCATCATACCTGTATACACACACACACATATGTATATATGTGTGTCTACACACACACACACATACCCATATACGCACAAGAACATCGAATGTATGCGTGCGTGTGTGCGTGTGTGCAAAACATTACTCTAGGGTTTCGCGACTAAGAAACTAAACTAAGTTACTATTTTCTGAATACGCTAACACTAATCTAAAGTCACCTAAAGTATTACTTACTAAGTATGCACATCTCATAACATGTATATACATATAAATATCATAACGCATCGGAATGCTACGAACTTGCGGGGGTGCTATACGCCATCCACCTGACTTCCTCCATAGATATATATCTACTCACCTGGACGCCTCAGCTAATCTGTACCGATCTCCGTCTTGTCTTTCCGCGCCGCGTCCGACGCCTCTGCACCTGATCCTAGAATTGTACATAAGGAAATAAGAGAATAAATACACGAATAGTCGCGGAACAAACGACACAATTCAACCACGCGCACAATAAGACGCGCACACACTTGGTGCACAAACGCGCTCGCGGCAACGCCACTAACCCGACTAGGGCCGCAATACGTGACCACAACCATATTTAAAACCCACTCGCGCACTCACGACACATTAAATATAATATGAAATAGGTTATAAATCAACAAAACCGCAACTTAATTAAAATCGATTTAATTCCGAAAACCTAGTAAGCACCAATTTCCGTTTTAGTTTAAAACTTGATGTTTTAACAAACTAGTGGTCACAATACTCACTAGACATCTTAATTAAGTCACCCAAACCATAACTAAATTTTTATTTCATTTAATTACAATAATCCCAAAAACCTAGTTTGCAGAATAGCTTAATTGGTACAATTTTTAAAATAACAATTAGCAAACTAGCAACTAGGTTAGGTTTTGCAAAACTCAAGATGTTAATCTAAACATCACAACTAATATCAAGCGATCAAACCCTAGTTTTAATTCAAAACCCTCACTTGAATTTCCAAACTTTCAATTAAAACCTAAATTAAACACTTAATTAGACAAGATTGAAGTAATTAATCAACAATTAACCAATGGGTTAGGATTATACCTCAACAAGTTTGAGATCAACATGCAAACTAGCCTCCCAAACTTCCTTCCATGCTCCAAGATCCATGCTAGAATAGCCAAGAAAAAATAGGTAAGGGTTGGATTTGGAGTTTGTATGAGTTTTTCATTGATTTTTGAAGCAAAATGAGGAATTTTAGAGAGGAAAAGAGATGAAGCAATTGGGGGAGCTGCTGCTGCTCATGGGGATGGGGGGCTCGGCCAAATTAAGAGAGATGAGGTGTTGAAAGTCGATAACAACAATGTCTCACATATCTTAAACCATACCTTATTAATTTACTATATTTCCTTTCTTTCTTTCTTTTTTTCCTTTATTCTTTGATGATATGAAGAAGAGTTGAATGGAGAGGGGGGCTGTGCTCGGCCAGGTGTGGGGGTGTGGTGGCGGGGGAGGGGGGAATTTCCAAGTAATGAAAACTCAAAACTCAAATTAACATGCACCAAACCTCATTTTGTCTATTTATTTAATTCATTTATTTTCTAGCTTAAACATAGAAATATTTAGAACCATCCAAACATTTTTCTTTAAAAGAACATGTTACAATATGTGTTTAGATGTGTCATGATGCACAAAGTTTGTATTAACCCATTTCAATTTGTAATTTTCACTAATTAAATGTATTAGTGCAAACTTATAATAATATTAAAAATAATTAATTATGGAAAATATTTGAGTAAACTAGAAATTTACAAGTGGCCAATTAAATACCAAATACTAGCAATTATATAGCTAGAATATGCATATTTAATTTTATATTGAAAGATAATTATATCTTGGTTTTTACGGAAAACATCAGTTATTTTACCGATTATCCGAAATTTCATCTAAACGATTTTGAAAACTTTATAATCACCCCCCTTAAAGAAATTCGGTCCCCGAATTTAAATTAAAACTCCCCCAAATAGTAAAACATTTCAGCAAAACAATTAAGTTGTCGAGGCTCCGAAATCATCAATACATAAAACACATCTTAGCGCAATGCATGCGCATGAAAATAAGTATATAACTCAAAATCAAACTATAACATGTACATAGTACGCGTCGGTGTAAACTCGTCAAAATATCTGAAAGAAATGCATGCCAAATCTTTTTCAAATCACTGTGCAATGCGCGTATCACAGCACAAGTAGCGGACGTTCATTGTAAGAAAATAACTATATATATATATATATATATATATATATATATATATATATATCATTTGTTTAAGGTACACGTCCTGCCGTTTTTTTGAAGATCATTTTAGAAGGGTTTCCTTTATAAAATGTTCGTGTCATCTCGGACATACAGGAAAATACTGAGACTATAGCACCTTTTTGGAAATCCCTTCGATAACTATCGATACATGCAAAAATATATTCAGGTACTATCCTTTGATTAGTCCTGCTCAGTCACTATACCAAATAGTAAATATCATAAAAACGGGCTGCTCGAAGGAAATCATACTCAATAGTATATGTAATAATGCCACGTGCGTCTGGTGCGCACAGAAATCGAAATCAATGAATGTGCTGTGCACGTGCACAGAAACAAAATATAAGTGCAATGGGTGTGCACGAAAACACCTGTCAAGGGCAATGGGTGTGCCTGACAACAATAGCATGTACATCTGATATACACAAAAAATCCCGATTTAGTGCATCTGGTGTGCACCAAAATCGCATCAAGCGCCCAAGTATGCGCAAGAATCCAAATCAAGTGCACAAGGTGCACGGAAACAATATGGAGTATCACGATCAAAATCGAAGGCATACACATCTCAATCCAAATCAGGTATACAGTGGTATATAATCTCAAAATCATGTGCATCAGCGTGCACAAAATCGAATCAAAATACTAAAAGTGCATGAAAACTACACCGAAGGCACAAGTCAAATCACATATATGCCATAGGCATGAAATCAAAATCAACCTTCTCGAACGAAATCAAATCGAAGTCGAGTGCAACTGTGGTGCACAGAATCTTAATCATGCAAATGAATTACCCAAAATACCGAAATCCAAAATAACGGACACGTGATATTCGAATCACCAAATCGCAAATCATAAACACTGTCGTCGATATGTCCTTCCTTCGCAGTCGAGAAGGTGTCGGTGCATCCAGAGCTAGCAGAACAAGATATCCGCTTGCCTCCTTTTCACGGTCCAGCGTCTTGTGCCCTTAGGCTCTCGTCTCTCACTGCGAATTACCAGTTACATAACTCTTCGGCTCAACGGCCCAATATGGAAATGACGACGGAAACAGTTCTACTCTGGCACATCCTCTAAAGATCTCTGGCCAACTATCATGGTCACTCATAACATGTCTCATCAATGATGTCGAACTCTGGCCTACTGGGTGTGCGTAATAAGTCCGATCTTGGGTCCAAGTCTTCTCGTGTAGTATCCCATCATATGATATCCAGACGACGTCGAAATTTTCGATCGATTCATCAAAGTCCCATAATTCCCGAGAGCTCAACACTCGTGCACTGTTTAATAATATCCAGTACATACCACGGTACCTATGGACCAACTGTAGAAAGGCAAACCCAAACCTCATTAATGGCACCGCGGAACTGCTGCAAACCCTAAGGTTCAAAAGCATTCCCATGGTCATTATATCGAGTCAGGGTTTCATTCTTCTAGAGGGTCCACAGAATTACTTGCATATTTTTTCGAATACTTTAAATTTGGAAAAATGGGTTTCTGACATTCGTTCATTTTATCGACTCACAACGTGCCTATATGATGTCTTCTCTAGCTGGAATCAATAAATCTGATGACCTCGCATTGGGGTATGCAAACGAACCACATGTCCTAGTCATTCATCCATGAGTGACTAGCGATCTTCTATCACCTCTCTAAGTACAACTCGTGCTGTAATAGCTTCAAACATCTGGGGCAATATCTTATCATTCGCAGCAGCAACTGGCTCATTCATCCACAAGCTGAACAGTTCCTCAATCATCAAGAATAACGGTGCATTGACGGTCATCACATTCTAGCCGGCCTCTATCAGTGGCCCAATCCTCTGGTGCTGATCTGCACGTTCGAGAAATCCTTGTAAAAGCAAACCATCAAACGCTCATGGCGCGAAAAACACAATAAAACGACACATCTATACAATCGTATGTCACCGGAATTACGCCCTAGTCAGTCTCCGTCCAAGACGAGCTCATGCTGACCGCAACTCTAGCCGCAGCTCTCTCTGTCTATGCAATCGTGGTAACAAAACCACCAACCGATATCGATGAGGATAGATCATAGGAATGAATATAATACTGTGTAAGGAAATGTACATCCAAAGGTTTCTTAAATGGAGTAGCGTATCGTAAGTATGCCATGGAATATACACATGGTACATTACTCTCCTTAAGTCACCTACTCCATCAACCAAGGTCAACCTACGCGACGAAAGTTTGAGTTTAATACCCCCTTGACCAAGTCTAAGTTCCGTAAGGTCAAGCCTAGGTTCCGAATATATATAAACGCCCTAGACTCCGCATAGTCAAATATAGACTCGAACCAAGGTTAAACCTAGCGCTCTGATACCAACTTTGTCACGACCCGAAATGGCACGTGACTGGCACTTGAATCATATGAAGTCTATAGGACCCCATCTAATTTAAGGAAGCCAAAAGCCCAGAAATCTAAACCATTTTAAATAAGAAGTGAAGGAAAACTTGTTTAAAGCAAGTGGTTTAAATAACATAAATGGTATTAAACATTTAAAAGCAACATCATATTTTCCCGAAAATTTCGGTAGAGTCTCCTTTGTAAATACTGGCCCCAAACGGGTACAACACATGAAATATATAAAAATGATGAATAAAGGCATCCCTAAGCGGGAGCTAGCTCTTCGCCAATTGACGGTCACAACCACTCAGCAATATAATATACAATACAGAAGGGCGAGGATCAAAACTCAGAAGAAAACCAAAGAAAAACCATAATAATACAACGCGACTCTAAAGTCGAAAGAATATACAACTGGTCTTCTAAGTCTATCAATAATACACGTCTGGTTTATAGAGTTTACTAGATACAACTGAATAAATATAATACAATGGTGGTCACGATGCAAGTGAACCCACGTACCAAGCAATCACCCGGAAGGAAGCAGTGTGCCAGCAAGCAGCAACAAAATCTGTATGACAAAACCTGCAAGAAACTGTGGCACAACGGGGCTGAGTTGCCAACTCGTGAGTAGAAAATTTCACCGAGCAAAAATCGTATATATAACTCAATCTTAGGTCATACGATAATAATATATCCTGAACCATCTACACATAAGTGTAATACCACGTGCTCGTGTCAGTGCCTCAGCTAGCAACATATCATATATAAGATATATGAATGCATCGAAATGAAAACAGAATACCTTATGAATGAGAAAACTGTCTTCTTTATTTAATAAGATTTCTGTATATATAAATCGAGATATCATCAATGAAATCAACATAAAGTCCGTGTCAAGTATCGACACAACACATAAATTCTAATATCTAAAATCTCGGGCTCCGGCTATCCGGACTGGCCCATATCATAATATCTCAATACCTCAATGTCTCAATATCTCGGGCTTCGGCCATCCGGATTGGCCCCTGGGCTCCGGCTATTTGGACTGTCCCCAAAACATCAAATCTCACAACTACGTCGGTATCCTCCGGATATTCGCCGCATCACAAATAATCAGTCGATAGTGCTCCCCTGCCAGGCTCAACGCCATCATCTGCGACCATCTTGCCCAGGGGTACCACACCGGGTCCACCATGCACCCACAGACGGTTCCTCCTCCTCCTCGAATCGGGTGTATGATATCGCTCAAGAGCCGAGAAAACTCATGGTGGACATATCTCATATCATATCACGAGAAAACCGTAACTTGTATTTTTAAAATGATATTAAGTTTATATAAAATCCTTACGGTTTCTCCAAATGCAGAATTCTCATGGAAATCCAAAATTCCAAGCTCAAGAGTAATAACAATGAATTACCAGGCTCCGGCAATCCGGACTGGCCCAATGGCAAATGAATATATAAATATGCAAGAAATATCACAATAATAAATGCAATATCTAAACTAGCACAGTAATGATATATCGGAACTATCAGCTAGCAAACGATATCAATAAAGTAATATTCCCTAAAGTATACGTGACATTGCAATTACCGATGATGATTTGTGTGAGCCGGCAAGCAAGTGTACGTGGAGCATACGCATCATCGGTAATGGTGTTGGTGTCCGACAGCATGGTTTCATAATCACTAAAGTACACATTAAACATGCAATGCGATGATAACAACATGAATAAACGGAAAATGAATAAAAAAACGCGACAATACAGAATATACATATCTATATACGAGTCATATAGTTTGTTGTCTGAAATCGCATGAATCGTGGTATTTAGAAAATAGGGGCTACGGTGTTTTAATGAAAAGGTATGTCCTTTAAAATATATGTAGTCTCCCTCGGCCTGTCTTTAAAATACTCATAATTCGTTGGTTTTGGAAATAAGTATGACTCGCGCTCAACTCTAACATCTACTAAAATAAACTACAGGACAGCTAAGAGACTAACAAAAGGGTAAGGAAATCCACCTAAGTCTGAGTCAACCTATATATCTAGAAGTCGGTGATCCCGCCCCAATAGCGTCACATACGATAACATATATATAATATGACATTCTCGAATCATGAGTGCGAATCAATCATCATATTTATATCTCGTACGGTAAATTCATCGTTCGGCATCCCAAAATCGGGGTATGGGTTGCCTATCACATATACCTCAATATCCACATGGTATCATTATCATAATATCATGAACAGGGTACTGATCTAAGTCTAGTACATGCCGATACCATCAATATATATATCTGCGTGTGTATGAAAACATATCGCTCAACGATCCACTATAATAATATGTCGTATCCCATAACACGACCCAAATCACATCACCGATCTCACGGCATCCAGCCCAATCATATCGACTCATCTCCAAATATCATATACTATCCTCATCATACATGTACACACACACACACACACACACACACATATACATATTTCCATATACGCACAAGAACATCGAATGTATGCGTGTGTGCAAAACATTACTCTAGGGTTTCGCGACTAAGAAACTAAACTAAGTTACTATTTTCCGAATACGCTAACACTAATCCAAAATTACCTAAAGTATTACTTACTAAGTATGCACATCTCATAACAACGTGTATATACATATAAATATCATAACGCATCGGAATGCTACGAACTTGCGGGGGTGCTATATGCCATCCTCCCGACTTCCCCCGTAGATATATATCTACTCATCTGGACGTCTCGGCTAATCTGCTCCGATCTCTGTCCTGTCTTTTCGCGCTGCGTCTGACGTCTCTGCACTCGATTCTAGAATTGTACACAAGGAAATAAGAGAATAAATACATGAATAGTCGCGGAACAAACGACACAATGCAACCACGCGCACAATAAGACGCGCACACACTTGGTGCACAAACGCGCTCGCGACAACGCCACCACCCCGACTAGGGCCGCAATACGTGACCACAACCATGTCTAAAACCCACTCGCGCACTCACGACACATTAAATATAATATGAAATAGGTTATAAATCAACAAAACCGCAACTTAATTAAAATCGATTTAATTCCGAAAACCTAGTAAGCACCAATTTCCGTTTTAGTTTAAAACTTGATGTTTTAATAAACTAGTGGCCACAATACTCACTAGACATCTTAATTAAGTCACCCAAACCATAACTAAATTTTTATTTCATTTAATTACAATAATCCCAAAAACCTAGTTTGCAAAATAGCTTAATTAGTACAATTTTTAAAATAACAATTAGCAAACTAGCAACTAGGTTAGGTTTTGCAAAACTCAAGATATTAATCTAAACATCACAACTAATATCAAGCAATCAAACCCCAGCTTCAATTCAAAACCCTCACTTGAATTTCCAAACTTTCAATTAAAACCTAAATTAAACACTTAATTAGACAAGATTGAAGTAATTAATCAACAATTAACCAATGGGTTAGGATTATACCTCAACAAGTTTGAGATCAACATGCAAACTAGTCTCCCAAACTAGCTTCCATGCTCCAAGATCCATGCTAGAATAGCCAAGGAAAAATAGGTAAGGGTTGGATTTGGAGTTTGTATGAGTTTTTCATTGATTTTTGAAGCAAAATGAGGAATTTTAGAGAGGAAAAGAGATGAAGCAATTGGGGGAGCTGCTGCTGCCCATGGGGATGGGGGGCTCAGCCAAATTAAGATAGATGAGGTGTTGAAAGTCAATAACAACAATGTCTCACATATCTTAAACCATACCTTATTAATTTACTATATTTCCTTTCTTTCTTTCTTTTTTTCTTTTATTCTTTGATGATATGAAGAAGAGTTGAATGGAGGGGGGGGGGGCTTTGCTCGGCTAGGTGTGGGGGTGGGGGGATTTCCAAGTAATGAAAACCCAAAACTCAAATTAATATGCACCAAACCTCATTTTGTCTATTTATTTAATTTATTTATTTTCTAGCTTAAACATAGAAATATCTAGAACCATCCAAACATTTTTCTTTAAAAGAACATATTACAATATGTGTTTAGATGTGTCATGATGCACAAACTTTGTATCAACCCATTCCAATTTATAATTTTCACTAATTAAATGTATTAGTGAAAACTTATAATAATATTAAAAATAATTAATTATGGAAAATATTTGAGTAAACTAGAAATTTATAACTGACCAATTAAATACCAAATACTAGCAATTACATAGCTAGAATAGGTATATTTAATTTTATATTGAAAGATAATTATATCTTGGTTTTTACAGAAAACACCAGTTATTTTACCGATTATCCGAAATTTCACCTAAACGATTTTGAAAACGTTACATAATCAGTCTCGCAAAACCCGTTGGTGAAACTATTGCGTTCGAGAAATAGTCTCAGTGAGTTAGTCCACTCCAGTATTTCTTTCTTTATCTCTCTCTATATCTCAACTTCGCGGAGAATGACTATCTCCCGAAATGAGCGATACATGTCTTAGAATTTGTCTGGATGTCAGATGGGACCCAGTTCACAAATGAACTCCAAATCCAACAAACTTCTTAGACTGTATTATTTACTAAATTTAATCTGTAACCTGCACCATGTCCTCTTCTGTATCCGCTTGGACCACCTGTCCAACATACTGTCCCTCAAAAGAGGGAAAACTATAACTCTGACAGCCACTCTGTCATCCAGGTCATCTTGGAAGCCTAAAATGATAATCGCCTCCTGAAGTCGCTGCCGTTACCATATACCATGAACATCAACTTATGTTCATAACTGCTTCCCAAAGTTTCTCCAGGATTGGATTAATATATATGCTTATTGCATCTAGTGCAAAAACAATATCTGGTGCGGTACTTGACAATTCATGATTGACTCAATTGCCTAAACAAGTGATATGTCAATCATGCAAATTTCTCTCCTTGTCAGTCTGAAAGACATCTCTTTAGAGAGGGCGACTCCATCACCTGCAGGTACACCACTACGCCATGAGTCGTCAATTCTAAAACACTTTAGAACAGCAAGTACCCAAATTGGGACACTTCCCAAATCTAGATCTAAAACCATAGATCTAGTAATCAGAATCCCTAATATTTTATCTAGATCCTGTGTAGAGAAACACCTTGTGACAACCACAGTATAACCAATCGTAGTATCGGAATATCATTTCCTATCAAGAGTATGTCATCCAAATATCAGGACATTAATCCCTACTACCTTCTTACCAGATCCATCTGTTATTCTGATGAAGTCAAACTATATAACCGTCACATCAAAAATAGACGATCTATCTCTACTATCTCCGCTATATCTGGTTTAGTCTATAAATAGACATAAGCTACTTTCTTACCATGCTTCCGCTGCTCCCACTGACTACAACAACCCTCTGGCAGAGTCATATACACGTGCACTTCTAAAGCTGGTTTAGAGCGACGTTATACTCATCCTCCTGCCGGGTCTCATAGTCTAGAACAGCAGCAAATGGCAAGTTTGAGTAATCAAGAACCTTCCTGTCACCGCCTCTGAGAAAATCGAAGTACCTCTCAGGTACCTGAGGTTACCCACCAAATCTGCGGAGTGGCTAATGGAATGTTAAATCCAATTGAATTTTTAGGTTCCTCTAAATTATCAGTAATCGTTTTTGGTTCTGGAATCACTTCCAGTTCTACCATACTCCCACTAATGTTTTCTAAAAAAATTTATTTTACTAAAATCGGTGGAAAGTCAAGAACAATATAACTATTGATCTTCCAAATGGTAGAATGTTAACCTTCGTCAAAACCCGGGATAACCGACAAACTGCCCTTACTGAAATATGCCTAGAGTTTGTCCAGATTCTGGTTTTAAGTATCAGCCGGACTACTCCATATACCTTAACAATGTTAAGATATGAATCCATTCTATATCTCCAATATAGAAACAAATGCACTAATTTAATTGGAACCAGATTCAAAAATACATGCAGCCGTTTTCAGTACATATCAACCAAATGGAAGGAGGCCAATCAGCATTACTCATCAAGAAATGCATCCATATATGAATAACCTGAAAAAGAGAAGTAAGTTCTCAAAACCATTACTATCATCGGAATACCTAGCACAGGTATCTACATTTTCGATCACCTTGAAGAATCCTGATACTTTGCAACAAATGGTTCTCTAATTTATTCTTATACCTATAACTTCTCAAAATTTGGACCTTGTATTTTAATGAAATACTTGTCTTAACCTAGAAAAGTCAAAAATAAATAGAATATAGTACGAGTATCAACCCCTTTGTCTTAACGGATACCGAACACCATACAATACTCTGTATAAGTCCACTGAGTTTAATAACTCAAACCTTGTGCGTCGTAGGTTGAAAACTGTACTATGGTTAAGAAAAATTACACCGCTGTTGAATGCTCCTTACCTAACCATCAACTGATATTGGTAAATGTTATAGATATAATTTCAAAAAGTTATATCTCATTTTATAAAATAAACGTACAGATATATCAGTTTGAAATTGGTGCATAACGACGGATATTCAAAACCAAATATCTGCCGTCAGGCAAAACCCAGGCGATTTTCTCAAATATCACCAATTACAAAGAATTCCGATGTGTTGAGGATACAATCACCCAATTCCCAATGTCTTACTCCCACTCAACATCTGTAACGCCATACAGATGTGAGAATAAAATCTGGTAAATACATACCCTGGAGTCAAAATCTAATTGGGAAAACAGTTTTCAATTAATATCGCACAGTCAAAATGAAACATGAAAATGTTTCTGTTCCCCTCCGAACGGCGGCGCACAAGACTGCGATGTCTTGGCACTGAGATTCGGGGCAGATGCTAATTGGTGCTATCCGTTCACCTCTCCGAAGATGCCAAGTTGATTTATGGCACCATATATCGAAGGTTTAAACAGATGCGGCCGATGTAGCAGACTTCGTCAGATTCCCCCTCGTTTGAGGGGTTTTTGATTGTGGGGACGCTCTTCCCTGCAGGCGCAAGCCCCTGCAGTTAATTAC
Source organism: Agapanthus africanus (assembly GCA_030015575.1). Lineage (NCBI taxonomy): Eukaryota > Viridiplantae > Streptophyta > Magnoliopsida > Asparagales > Amaryllidaceae > Agapanthus > Agapanthus africanus. Next base: position 57,453,037 of record CM057342.1, on the reverse strand, counting down.
GCTACCGCATTGCGGTAACAACTTTCTCCTTCTCCAGATGGTCACTTCGTGTCGTGGGTGTTTGTTTTATTTGTGGTTGCCCGTGGATTATATACGGAGACTGAGTTATGTCGTCGCCCGTAGGACGTGGACTAGTCCAAATCCGTACTTATTTTAGATTTGGGTTTGGGGGTTTGGTTTGAGGATACGTTAGCCATATTTGAGGCTAAGATCAACTCAAACGTTTGTTAATGATACGTTAGTCTAACTTGAGACTAAGATCAGCTTAACGGGATCGTTTAGATCCGACAAAAGAGCATTTGGGCTCTATTGTTCCAGTTTAGGGACATAGTGGTCCATTGAATATGTGGCCGTCGGGACCCGTCACCTCTCTGACGACGTTGAAGGATTACAACGACAGATATCAGAGGAGTTCAGAGATGTACCCTTGAACCGAAGTTGATTTGGGGGGATTCATAGTCCAGTCTGTTTGAAGGTTTAAGGATACGTTAGCCATATTTGAGGCTAAGATCAACTTAAACGGGATCGTTTAGATCCGACAAAAGAGCGTTTGGGCTCTATTGTTCCAGTTTAGGGACATAGTGGTCCATCGCTAGTTTAAGGACATTGCGGTCCATGGGTAGTTTAAGGACATTGCGGTCCATTGTTAGTCTTAAGACATCTCGGTCAAGGTTAAGGACGTCGTAGTCCATGGGTTTAAGGACCCCACAGTCCATTGTTAGTTTAAAGACATCTCGGTCGAGGTTAAGGACGTCGTAGTCCATGGGTTTAAGGACCCCACGGTCCATTGTTAGTTTAAAGACATCTCGGTCGAGGTTAAGGACGTCGTAGTCCATGGGTTTAAGGACCCCACGGTCCATATCAATGTGTGGTCATCGGGACCCGTCACCTCTTTGAAGACGTTGAGGGATTACAACGCCGAGTATCAAAGGAATGAAGAGATGTACCCTGGAACTGGAGTGGATTAAATAGTCCTTGGCCCAATTTGGGATCAAGACCAATTAATTATGTTATGAGCCCATTAGCCCAGTTAATTACGAATTGAGGACTTATGGCCAGCTTGGGCTAAGTCCAATCATGTCTGGAATATTGGCTTCCTGTTGGTCCATTGACGGAGAGACTTTGTCTCTGACCATTTAGCCAATTGGGCCAAAGTCTAGTGTTAAACACTACAGACCAATCAGTGTTGAACACTGGGAATGAAATTGACAAGTTAGTATTTAACACTAAAAGATAATTGGTGTTAAACACCAGCAACAGGGCTTTCAAATTAGTGTTAAACACTAAAACAGATCAGTGTTAAACACTGGCAACAGAGATCTCAAATTAGTGTTAAACACTAAGGTAGTCAGTGTTGAACACTGCAAATAAAGTTTTTTGATTAGTGTTGAACACTAAGGCCCAACAGTGTTTTAACACTGGGTTCGGGAGTTTCAATTTAGTGTTAAACACTAAGGCAAGAGGGGTCACGTGGTGACACGTGAGAGCGCCCTCCCTTCATTTATTCTGCGGAGATTATCGCATCTTTCAGAGCATCACGTGCCATCACGTGACGGGCATTCAAATGCTTGTGTGTTAAAGCTTCTGTCAAGGGTCACGTGGGGCACTGCCTCAAAAGGGCTTTCTGTAGGTCTTTTGGGGGGGGGGGTCACGTGGTGGCACGTGACCCTGCCTCTATGTATGTTGTTTAGAGGATCTGTTAATCTTTTCCAGGAATTAAATTCCTCGTAGAGTTGAACCCTGACAATAATTTCAGAGGAATTGAATTCCTACTTCCTTTCGAAGATTTATATTCTGGAGTAAAGTTGGACTCTGAATTTTCTGTAAGAATTAAATTCTTCATATATGTGAGGAACTGAATAGGGTTAAACCCTAATAAAAGCTTTTAAGGAATTAAACTCCCATTCTCTGTTAAATTATGATTAAGGGAATTAAATTCCCACTGTTTCCACATAACTAGGTTCTTAATTAGGGTTAAACCCTGTTTCTCTTTTTTCTGAAGGAATTAAATTCCCATGACACAGGGTCAAACCCTAATTTTATTTTAAAGGAATTAAATTCCTATAGTTCTGTGAGAATTAAATTCTCGTGCTTCCGTTCCCTCTCTATGTTTTGGATCTGCATGGCAGGATCTCGACCCATTGAGAATTAAATTCTCAACTTCAAGGGGAGATGTGCACTTTGCAGATCCTCTATCAAAGAGAGAAGAAATATGTTCTTCTGTTTTATATATCAGAGTTAAACTCTGTTGAGAATTAAATTCTTTCTTTCAAAAAGCCTTCCCTTTCTTACCTAGAGTTTTCTTTTGCAGAAGATCCAAATTCCTCAAAGTATCAAGGCTCTCTCCCTTTTCTTCCCTCTGCTTATCTATATCTCTCCCTGTGTCTCTTGGCTCCTATTTATAGGAGAAGCAGCCGAATCAATTAGTTTTTGAAGAATCTTCATTGAGAGATTTGATTTGCATCCATCATTCGTTTTTGACCTTTGGATTATTAGGTGAATTTTATTCACCATTGGATTTCAAATCCAGGGATTCTCTTTTGTTATTTCGGTTAGATTTAAAGGGGAAATCTTTCCAAACCCGAGATTTTCCCATGGATAGATGATATTTAATCATCTTTAATTCGATTGGTTCCAGATAATCGCTTTTCTTTGGAAAGATTTGAATCTCCTTCAGAATTTAATTCTGTTAACAAAATGGGCTTTGAAAGCCGGTCACGTGTGACCACGTGACCCATGGTCACGTGTGGGCACGTGACCCCCTTGGAACGAGCCTTCCTCTTTCTTTTTGCGCTCTGTCTTCTGGTTGCTGCTTAACCGTCACGTGCCACCACGTGACCCCTGGTCACGTGTGAGCACGTGACCCTTGTCTGGACTCTTTTTCTTGATTTAACTGGAGAACAATTCTGATGTTTTGAGCGTCACGTGCCAACACGTGACCCCTGGTCACGTGGGAGCACGTGACCTCTTTTGAAGCTTTTTCCTTGATTTGATCAGGGAACCGATGTGCCTTTGAATCCGCTTTAAAATGGCACGTGCCAACACGTGACCCTGGTCACGTGGGAGCACGTGACCCTTTCTGAAGCCCTTTTCTTTGATGTAGTCAGGAAGCTGAATCTGCCTTGATGATGCTTTTAGATGTCACGTGCCAACACGTGACTGCTGGTCACGTGTAAGCATGTGACCCTCTTCTGAAGCTTTTTCCATAAGCTTTTCTGATTTTAAATCAGGAAACAAATGCCCCCACAGCGTTGTTCTCACGTGTCTGCACGTGAGTGCAACGCTGTCACCTCTTGCGACCGTTGGATTCCTCTAGGGATCTGGGGAGATGAAACGTTTCCATTGCCTTCTATAAATACCTCTGTCTCTTCATAGGAGCCTTCACTTTGCTCATCTTCTTCTTCTGAGAACTTTTTCCTTGAGAATTTAATTCTCGCTTCCAGAGCTTAGTTCTCTGTCTTGAAACAATTTTCAGAGTTTAACTCTGTTCGAAAAAAATTCTTTTCCTCAGGTAATGTTCTTGGACAAACGATGGACCTTCACATTCCTCTGGATTTTAAATCCAAAACAAGGGTTTTTACCCTTTTTTCTTCATGTTTTTCCATAAGAACATGAAACCGCTTAACCTTCAAACTGTAGATCTCTTAGGGTTTAGATGATCTTTGGGGAGATGATGATGGCGTTTCAACTCCATGGAATTTAATTCCATCCAAAAATGTTTTTGGGAATTTAATTCCCTTTTCTTAATAAGGAATTTTAATTCCAATGAAGAACTTGATTTCTTCACGCGGAGGCTTCCTGGGGTCTCTTGGCCCGAGGTTGTTCTTCTGCAATTAATGAAATGAGGGTTTTGTAATGATGTCTTCTGTGGGAATTTAATTCCTTTGATCTTGTTGGATTCATTGTATAGCCCGAGACAGATCCTGTTGGGGGGAATGTGCATGGTCATCATTCTTTATTAAATGAGGATATTCCCTTTGTTTTATTGTAACTATTTGGTCTCATTATTAATGAGTCGTCATCTGGATTCTGTGGGGCCCATGTGTTTTGTAGCCAATGGTCCCAGGAAACTCTGCTGTTGCTTTCTTCAACTAGTCTTCATGTTCATGCATGAATATATATTGCTAACTTTTCTTTTAACGGTCTTCCTTTATTGGATTTCAGGTGCGATGGCTTCTGTTCCACGCTTTCCCTTTTCTCGCTCGGAGGCTGCTTTTCCTCAGTCACCATCTGATGAGGAAGCAATGGCGATGATTCGGGCCCATGACCCGAACTGCACCAACCTTCTTCAATGGGGATCTTGGTACAGTCAGATTATTCAGGGTCGCCGGAGTTTTCTTTGCGCGGTGCCGACGGAGCCCACTTTCCTATTTTTACCGATGGATCCTCCGAGGACAGTTTTTGTTGTGGAAATGCCCAACTGGACTCCAACGGGGAGGCTCGAGCCTTCGACGACCGGTATTCCGAACCATCCGATCCCGGCCATAGACATCTTGGGGTGGCGTATCTGCCAGGGTGAGGCCCACCCGTGGGGGCAGATCTATAAGATAGGGCTCACTCCCCGACACCCCACGGGCTATCTTTTCTGGGCTCGCTACATCCTTGCCACCCATCGTGCGCGGCTGCAGAAGGTCGGGCTTTATCAGGCAATATACGCGTCACTCTTCCATTATAAGTCCCCGCATGTCTGGTGGGTTAAGGCGTTTTTGAACCAATGGAATCTTCCCACCAACACTTTCATTCTAGGAGATCGTGAGGTCTCGATCTCTCCTGCAGAATTTTATGAAATCTCGGGATTGCCAATCAGGGGTGCACTGTATGAGGAGTTGTTGCCTCCTGACGAGTATGTCTTTGAGCCCGAGTCTGCACCGGCTGACGGCTTGTTTGTTGAGAACGCCGTTCGCCACAAGCGCCCCAGCTTGATCAAGGCGCTGGGTATTTTTGATCGATTGTTGACTGAATCTGAGGAGTAGGGTGTTACTTTTAAATGCTTCATTTCCTGCTTCCTTCGTGAGGACGTCATATCGAAGACTGCTCCGAAGTTTGCTAACATCAAAGACCCCTTTGGGTTTGGTTCGAAGAAGCTACCGACCGCTGAATCGGACCTGCCACAATATTATATTCCCATCGTGTCGCCGATGTCTTTTGAGTCCGTTGCAGCACCCGGTATGGATGAGGAAACATTCTTCGTGGGGTTTGTCAGTGTTTGGCTTAGTTGGTTCGTTATCGCCATGCATCGCCGCTTCATGAGAGCCTCGGTCATCTACCCGGCTCATCGTATTGCTGAGGGGACGCGGTTGGCCATCGGCATCCCGGCCTTGGCGCACCTCTATAATGGATTGGGCACCGCAGCTAATACCTCTACGCCTAGCGTGGATGTGGTAAACTTTTCGCTTCATTATTTCACGTCCTGGATCGAAATGCACGTATTGGGGGCTTTTGCCATGCATCAGAGGCCCTCATTTTACGATGCCTACCCCTTTCCACGACTTATGCGATTAGTGGATGCTTCTGCCGCCGACCCGACTCAATTCGGGGCTGTTCGGGTGCTGATTTCTCCTTACGCTGCCGCTGGCGGGATGGTTTTTAATGATCGGGTCTTGTCTACTCCCTCAGGTCCAGTTCAACAACTCTGGGATTTGTCAAAAGACAACGCACCTTCTTTGAAGCCCCGGGAGGCTGCGCACTTATATACAATTAGACCGGGCTACTTGGTGTTTCGCCAGGACAGTGCAGCTCTTTTCATGCGGTACAATCCGCATCGATTTGCCCGACAACTTGGATACGACCAGGGTGTTCCCTTCGAGGCATTTCTAGTCGCCCAAATCCCTTCGCTCGATGCCGTTCGCGATGCAGCTCATCATTTCATGAGGCTAAACACCGGCTCCCACTTCATTGAACCTGAAGCTGAATACCTGCCCCGGTGCGTGGGCGCGTTTACGGGTTGGTATCTTCATCGGGTCATCCCAATCATTCTTGAGGAAAGGAGGGTGCTTCTCGGCCACGATGCCCCTCCTCTGGTTCCAGGAGCTAAGCTGCGACCGAGGGCTCCGGTCCGCTTCCCTCTAAGGGATACCGGCACTGCGCTCATCCCAGGAGAATCGGAGGTAAACCTTACTCCAACGGCCGGTATGCCCCTGGGTTCCCGCTCGCGAGGTGGAAGGGCCCCAGTAGTAGCACCACCGCCTGTGGCAGCACCGCCCCCCGTGGCATTGACAATGACAGTGTCATCCTCGGCCGTGGCACCAGGCGAGGGTAATAGAGATGAGGGCGTCGTAGGCGATGTGGGTCAGCGTCGCCCTAAGGCTTCGCGGGGGAGGAAACGGTCATCCTCGGCGACTGGCTCTGGGTCTAAGCGTTGAAGGAAGGTGGCCACCAATTCGCTCGATTCTTTGGCAGAGTCTGAGCCTACTCTTGAAGACGAGCCGTTGGTCCTGCAAGAGTCAGACGCTGGACTTCCTTTCCCGAGTTCAGCCGATGAGGAGGCCGCACAGTTGGCTGAGGCCATACGGCGTTCCAAAGACGTGTCTCATAATGCCAGGGTTCCGAAGAAGTCCTATCCCGCTGTAATCTTTTACGAAGACCCTTCGTGGATTCGGCGGCGATTTATCGGTCCTTTGGAGGAATGGGGGGAGAGGGCTTTGAAGCAGGCCGCTTCAGAAGATGCAGCTGACGCACTTTCTTTATGGACCGGCGGCCATGAGTCCACTCTCGAACCCCGGCGAGCCCACCTCCTTGAGAAGGAGCAGCGGCTTGAAGAAGCCATATTGAGGGCTTCTTTGCGCATCGGTACGTTGTGGTTCTTTTCGTAGTTCTTCAGATTGTTTGTGCCCGTGCATATGTATCATTATTCTTATTTGAGTCGTGCAGAATCTTCGACGCTGGGGGAGCTCCCTACTGGCCCATTAAAGCTAAAGCCCGCCGAAATTCTCAATGAAGCCTTGCTGGATGCGGAGGGGGCTGACGAGGCTGCTCCTCTCATGGTAGAACTTCCAGCGGCGGTTCTTGATCAGGGAGTGCTTGCCCCTTTGGGGGAGGCTCCTTTGGAGGCCGCCGCCCCAATGACTCTTACTGAGGGCGGCCCAAAGGCTGGAAGCGAGGTAGTCAGGACTACTCTCCCTTTGTTGGAGCCTGAGGTCACGGCGGAGACCGTTGAAGCTGCTATCCCCTCGGCCGAGAACGGGAGGAGTGTTGAAGGTATCCCTCTGCGTTTTAATTTAGCAACCCCTTCATAGTCTGAACTCTTTTATCTTTCCCAGAATTGCGCGGTTTGGCGGCCACGATCGCGGATCTGTCGCCTCGACAGTCATTTCAGCGTTTATTGGAGATGGCAGCTCCGCAGGCGATCTCCCCTCAGCGTATTGTCCTTTCCTCTGGGCAAGGTTAGTGTCATTCGCCCCCTTTTTTTTTACCATAGCATTGTTACTATTTTGCGAAATGACGTTGATGTCTCTTATAGTTTTGGAAGCCGACGATAAGGTCGAGGTCGTTGAAGGGCCAGGGGAACCTTCAGCTCCTACTTGCATGACTGTCGGTGAGTGACATTTTATTATAGTCCCGTTCGTTCTGCGTTTAAGAGTTTTACTAACATTTGCCAAATTTGAACAGCCCTGCCAGTCTCCATGGCTTTGGAATCACGCATTGTGATGCCGCCCGGCCCCTACGCTCTGCGGGCTTCAGAACGCTTGGCCCAATTGAGCCTTGTCTCCCTATCTTCTTTCGTCGAGGAGCTCCGTGCTGGTAGTGCGACCACAGCCGAAGCGTTTGCCGCTGAAGCTAACGGCTCCCTTCCTTTTCTCGCCACCTATCACGGCGAGGAGGTGGTGCGGGTCTGGGTGGAGTTCTGTAGGAAGGTGGAGGCTTGTTTGTATGCTCTCGAGTGTTCTCGCCTTTCCTCGGAGGCCGTGGCTGCAAAGGCGGAGTTACGGGGGCTGATAGCACGGTGCGCGGCAAACATGACGTCATGTGAGAAGAGGCTTGGTCGCAAGTTCTCGGAGAGGGAGCTAGCCTCCAAGGCGCTGGGCGAGTTTCAAGCCAATCTCACAGCCAAGGCCAACAAAGCGTATGAACTCTGGCGGGTGCTTCAGGAGTCCATCAAAGAGGTGGTGGCTCTCGATAAAGCTGCCACGTTTACTCGTGAGAGGGTCGAGGCTTATAAAGCCACCGAGAAAGAGCTTGAAGCTCGGCTCGCTTCGTATCAGGCTCAGCAAGCTCAGGCGGAGGCTCGTCTTCTGGAGATCTTGCGTCATGAAGCCGTGACTCAGCAACAGAATGACGAGTTGGTAAAATTATTGCACCGCCCGCCGGCTTGAGGACTTGTATCTTTTTTCCCTTTTTTGTACATACTCATGGATGAGAGTGTCTTTTTTTTGTTTCTTCATGAATTGTACTTGTATCCATTTTGGTTTATGAATAAAAGATACATTTTCTTCTCAATGGTGTGTCCCCCTTTTTATTGAATGTATTCTGCGGATATTCTACCTCGATCTCCTTGCAGGACAGTGATGGCTTAGGATTCAGGGTTAAGATCTGCTTCCTAAGACTTTTGCAATTACGAGCCACGAGGGTCTCATAAAGAGTTTTTCTCCCTACAGGTCGAGAGGATCCCATAGGTGTGAGTTCTTCTTAAAGATCATGAGGATCCTTAGCGGGTTTTCCTTGAGAGTCGTAAGGATCTCACAAGAGAGTTTTTCTTCCCCCGCAGGTCGTGAGGACCTGCAAGTGTTGGATGTGGTCGCCCTTATCCGTATTTCACGGGGTCAGGGTCGCTCAAGGTATCGTAGTTTACAGACGTCGCGGTCAAGGTTAAGGACCTCACAGTCCGGGATTTAGGGACTCCACAGTCCGATATTAGTTTTAAGACATCACGGTCAAGGTTAAGGACCTCATAGTCCGTGGATTTAGGGGACTCCACAGTCCGATGTGTGGTTGCAGGGACCCGTCACCTCTTTGAAGACGTTGAGGAATTACAACGCCAGGCATCAAAGGAGTGAAGAGGTGTACCCTAAACCAAGGCAAAATCTGTAAGGAATCGGGGTGTTTTGATCGTTAGTTTTAAGACATCTACGGTCGAGGTTAAGGACGTCATAGTCCGTGGATTTTAAGGACTCCACAGTCCGGTATTTGCTCTGGATGCTTCACACGGGTTTACTGCCGTGCTCGGCGAGGACCAGGCTCCGCTCTGGGCGTTTTCCGCGGGGTCAAAGAGTGACGTTATCCGCGTTCCACGTAACCAGGAATTTTGCACTAGATGCTTCACAACGGGTTCACTGCCGTGCTCGGCGAGGACTAGGCTCCGCTCTGGACGTTTTCCACGGGGTCAAAGAGTGACGTTATCCGCGTTCCACGTAACCAGGAATTTTGCACTAGATGCTTCACACGGGTTCACTGCTGTGCTCGGCGAGGACTAGGCTCCGCTCTGGACGTTTTCCACGGGGTCAAAGAGTGACGTTATCCGCGTTCCACGTAACCAGGAATTTTGCACTAGATGCTTCACACGGGTTCACTGCCGTGCTTGGCGAGGACTAGGCTCCGCTCTGGATGCTTCACACGGGTTCACTGCCGTGGCTCTGCGAGGACCAGGATCCGCTCTGGACGTTTTCCACGGGGTCAAAAAGTGACGTTATCCGCGTTCCACGTAACCAGGAATTTTGCACTAGATGCTTCACACGGGTTCACTGCCGTGCTCGGCGAGGACTAGGCTCCGCTCTGGATGCTTCATACGGGTTCACTGCCGTGCTCTGCGAGGACCAGGATCCGCTCTGGACGTTTTCCACGGGGTCAAAGAGTGACGTTATCCGCGTTCCACGTAACCAGGAGTTTTGCTGAATATATCCGCATTTCACGAATGGAGGTTTGACTCTTGGTGATATGTATATCGCCGAGCCATGGAACTGGGGGTTGCCGCTGTTCCGTTCGCTTGATGTTGTGTCTGCTGCCATGAGACGAACGTCGAGATGATCTCTAGGCTATCTATGAACCGTCGAGATTTGGCTTCTTGTTATGATGAAACCTGGGGGAGGAGTATGATCCCTTCTTTGTTTGCGCCCCTGGATTGTATACAGGGATAGATGTAACATCACCTGTAGGGCATAAAGGTTTCATTTTTTCCATCATTTCTTTTATTCTTTCCGCGATGCTCTATCATTTCAGCTTTTTATATCGCGAAGGTCGCGATGTGCCCAATCATTTCGGCTATTTTTCGCAGTGCCCAATCATTTCGGCTATTTGTTTTATTTTTACTCGCTGCTTTTTATTGCGAGGTTGCCCAATCATTTCGGCTATTTTATATGCATACATTTTTACTTGCTGCTTTTTATTGCAAGTTGCCCCATCATTTCGGCTATTTTGTAAGCATGTGTGGCTTGCTAGCTTTTTTGCCGCAAGCTTGGATTTTAGACACCGATTTCGACATCAGCACCGCTACAAATGGAATGTTGCCAGGAGCGAATCATCATTTGCCTTTGTCGATGATGAACAAAGGTGGCTCAGCAAACAGGGTTAAGGGTCCCGTCGACCAAGGCTTTTGACTTCATGAGCCGTAAGGGTCTCACAAAGGTATTTCTCCCTACAAGTCGTGAGGATCTTGCAGGTGTATTTTCTCCTTAGGGATCGTGAGGATTCCTAAGTGTGTGCTCTTCTGTGAGTCGTAAGGATCCTACAAGAGGGCTTTCTCCTTATGGATCGAGAGGACCTACAAGGGTTGGACTTTGCTGGGGAAATGTTTATTCGCGCTCGTGCATTGTATACAAGGGTCAGTATTGAATCCCTTATAGGGCAATATCGAAGGTTGTGGAGGATTTGCTTAAGAACAGGTTTAGGTTTCTGTAACTTAAGACTTTCAAATCTCATGAGCCGTGAGGGTCTCACAAGAGAATTCTCCTTACGGGTCGTAAGGATCTCGCAAGTGCATTTTCTCCTTAGGAATCTTGAGGATCCCTAAGTGTGTTGCTCCTTTGTGAGTCGTAAGGATCTCACGCAGGTGGTTTCTCCTTACAAGGTCGAGAGGACCCTACAAGTGTCTTTTAACGAGGTTGCGCCCTTTCGGGTTTTCACAAACACTCGCCGGTAGTCCTGCTGTTTTTACTCACGGAGCCCTTTCGGGTTTTCATCCGTGCCCATTTTGCTTATGGACATACCGTTTTTTTTTATTCTTTTTCATATATATATATATATATTTTCTCTTTTTTTTTTATCTTGTCAGCCTAAAGATGCTGCGGTAGTAGTTTTAGGGACGTTTCGGTCCGTCGTTAGTTTAAGGACGTTTCGGTCCGTCGATAGTTTTAAGGACGTTTCGGTCCGTTGTTAATTTAAGGACGTTTCGGTCCATCGTTAGTTTAAGGACGTTTCGGTCCATCGTTAGTTTAAGGACGTTTCGGTCCATTGTTATGGGAAGGCCGGCTGCTGCTTGTAAAATCTGAGCCTAGGAAGATAGCTAGCGGACATAGTCGTCGTCATCTATCATTGACCTAGGCTGTGGCTTATTAAGCATAGTATTTCTTTAAGAAGCGGCCGTTTATTGGCCTGAAAGGCCTTTCACCGTGCATGTCCACGAGTAGATAGGCTCCACCCTGGTAGACCTTGTCTATGATGTACGGGCCTTCATAGTTTGGCTCAAATTTTCTCCGCTTGGCACGATTGGGGATCATAGGTCTTTTGACCACTAGTACGAGTTCGCCTTGGCGGAATGTCCTCGGCCTGGTCAATCGTTCGTACGAGCGCGTCATCTTTGCTTTGTAGGCTTCTAGATGTTGTTGCGCTATGAGCCTGGTTTCATCGAGGGCATCAAGCTCCTCAAGCCGAAGGTGAGCATTCTCTTCGTCTGTCAGCTCGTGGTGGACTGCCACTCGTAGAGAGGGTAACTCTATCTCGAGGGGGAGCACTGCTTCCTTCCCAAATACCAACGCGTACGGCGTTGTGTTTGTGGCCGTCTTGAATGTAGTTCGATAAGCCCAAAGGGCTTCTTGCAGCCTTTCGTGCCAGTCTCTCTTATTCCGGGAAACGGTCTTTTTTATGATCTTCGTCAAGGTCTTATTGAAGGCCTTGGCCAGACCGTTAGCTCGTGGGTTGTAAACTGAAGAATATCTCCAGTCTATATTGTGCTGCTGCGCGAAGCGGCTAATCTTATGGCTTCTGTAGGCTGGCCCATTATCGGAGATAATCCGCCGTGGGGTTCCAAACCGATAGATGACGTGTGTCTTGAAGAAATGGAGGATATTCTCCGTCTTCACTTCCCTCAGTGGTACTGCTTCTGCCCATTTGGAGAAGTAATCAGTTGTCGCCAGGATAAAACGATGTCCCCGGGATGATGCTGGCTCGATGGGGCCGACTATGTCAGTCCCCCACATTTCGAATGGCCAGCTAGCCACCGTTGGGTGTAGTAGATTCGGATGTTGGTGGATAAAGTCTCCATGAATCTGGCACGAGTGGCATTGCTTCGCATACTCGAGGCAGTCCTGGATCATCGTGGGCCAGTAGTAACCCATCCGTTTAATTTTTAACTTCATCTTTGGGCCTGCTTGGTGAGAACCGCAAAGTCCGTCGTGAACTTCCTGAATAACTCTTTCTGCTTCGTCAGGTCCCAAGCATCTCAGCCATAGAGAATCAAACGATCTCTTGTATAGAGTATCGTTGACGAAAGCGAAAGATAGAGCTCGTTTCATGAGCTGATGTCTTGAGGACGCTTCTTTGGGCATTCGGTGGGACTTAAAGTAATTTATGAAGACTTCCCTCCAGTCCTCGGCCTTCTCATGGTCCTTTATTTGTAGGGTCGTCCGCTCAGTCGCCCCCTTTTCTTTATATAATTCCGGAGGTAGTTCTGCCGGGGCGAGCACTCGACGGCTTTGTACCACGATTTTGATGTCATCGAGGTTCTCGTCAGCCAGTTCTTTAGCAAGTTTGGCCAACGCGTCCGCTTTGCTGTTTTCCGCACGCGGTATGTTCTCCAAAATATAGGAGGGAATTTGGGTCAACAGTTGTTGCACCTTTTCGCCGTACTTCACCAACTCCGGCTTGCACGTTTGGTAGTCACCATTTACTTGACTAACGACCAGCTGAGAATCCCCGTATATAAGGAGGTCTTCAATTCCCATGTCGATGGCGATTTCGAGGCCTGCTATCAGAGCTTCGTATTCAGCTTCATTGTTTGTCCTCGGCTCTGTTAAAGAGAAGGCGAAGCGCATTATCCCTCCTTGTGGAGTTGCAAAGACGAGGCCTATCCCCGATTTGATCATTGGGATACCTTGTTTCTGTTTCTTTACGGAGGACGCTCCATCGAAATAGAGTTCCCATCGGGTGCTTCCGCCGCTAATCGCATCAAATGCATGCTCGTCCGGCAAATCACAGTTCAGAGGAGAATCGGCCGGTATCGGGTGCTCAGCGAGAAAGTCGGCAATGGCCTGGCCTTTCACTGCCTTAAGAGGTTGATACATTATCGAGAACTCCATCAAGAGCAGGGCCCACTTAGCGAGTCGTCCCGTCAATATGGCTTTCGACATCAAGTACTTAAGGGGATCCACTTTTGAAATGAGACGGACTTCATGTGCCAACGCATAGTGCCTGAGCTTTGTTATCGCGAAGATTAACGCCAAGCAATGTTTTTCAATGGGAGAGTAGTTGCTTTCTGCCCCCAGTAGAACTCGACTTAAGTAGTAGAGTGCTCTCTCTTTCCCCTGATCGTTCTTTTGTGCCCATAATGCGCCTAAAGAACCTTCGAGGGCGGTTGTATAAAGAATGAGGGGTTTTCCCTTGACCGGCGCAGCCAACACCGGAGGGTTCTGCAGGTACTGCTTGATCTCGTCTAGTGCACCTTGGCATTTTTGATCCCAAACGAATGGAGTTCCCTTCTTCATCAGGTGGCTGTAAGGACGGCATTTGCCTGAAAGATTGGCGATAAATCGCCGGACGTATGCGAGCTTCCCTTAGAGAGACCGCAACTGTTTGAGGGTTCTCGGCGGAGGCATTTCCATGATCGCTTTAATCTTTGACGGATCTATTTCAATACCTCGGTGTCGAACGATGAATCCCAGGAATTTGCCCGAGGAGACTCCAAACGCGCATTTGAGGGGATTCATTTTCAAATTATATTGCCGAAGGCGTTGAAATACAGTCTCCAGATGCTTTAAATGCTCCTCGTATGACATGCTCTTTATTACGAGGTCATCGATATAGCACTCAACGATGTCATGTATGAGGTCATCGAAGATTTTTGTCATGGCCCTTTGATAGGTAGCGCCAGCGTTCTTTAGACCAAAGGGCATAACCCTGTAGCAGAATATACCCAAAGGGGTCCGGAAAGCGGTGTGCTTCTGGTCTTCGGGATGCATTTTTATCTGATTGTATCCTGATGAACCGTCCATAAAGGAGAAAACCTCATGAGTGGACGTGTTATCTATCATTAGCTCGGTTACCGGCACCGGGAAATCGTCCTTTGGACAGGCTTTATTGAGATCCCTGAAATCCACGCATATGCGTACCGTCCCATTCTTCTTCATTACCGGGACGATATTGGCGATCCAGTCGGGATATTGGACTTCTTGGATAAACCCAGAATCGATCAGCTTCTTGACTTCGGTGTTGATGCTCATTTCAAGCTCGAGTCGCATCCTTCTCGGCGCCTGCTTGACTGGCTTGATATCCGGGGATATCGCTAACTTATGCGCAGCAATCTCTGGATCTAATCCTGGCATCTCGGAGTAGTTCCACGCGAAGCAGTCTTTATGTCGTAGAAGCACGTTCTTTAACGCAGCCACCCTTTCTTCAGATAGTAGCTCGCTGACAAATGTCGGTCGCGGGTCATCTGCCGATCCCAACTCAATCTTCTTGAGGTTATCTGCAGTAGTATGTATACCATCTTTCAGTTCTTTCGGAGCGGGCGGAAATTCTGAGATCACCTCATCATTGCTGTTCTCAAAGCACCGGGGAAGGTCATCCATGTTCTCGGGCTCTTCTTTTAATATCGTAATCGTATAACAGGTGCGAATCCGCTCCCAGGACTGAGGTGGATCCGGTCCTGCTCTTGCGGCCTTGGGTTCATGCTTTTGTGGTGGCGTTACCCTCCAGCCGTCGGATAAAGCGAATCTGCCCTGTTGGTACTAGTCCTCGACCCAGTTCTTGAAGGTGAAGCAGTCTTCGGTAGGATGTCCTATGGCTCGGTGATAAGAGCAATAGCTCAGATGAGAAGCCTTGTTAGCTTGTTCAGGGTGTCTAGATCCTGGAAGCGCGATCATTTGATGTTTTATAGCGAGCTTGAGTAACCTCTCCGTCTTGTCTCGGGGAAAGGAGTACGCTCGACTCATCTTCTTCATGAGAGACAAATCCGAGCCGTGCAATACCCGATCACGTAACTCTCTAATCCTGCGTCGTTGTTGTCGGCTCCTCTTTCCGCTTCTTGATTTATTTCCGTCTCCGCATCGGTCCTTTCGTACAACGGGTTGACAAAGGCGAACATCCTTGTCTTTTGCAGCTTGTTGAAATAGACGTTGCGTCCTGGCCTTCTCGTAGATGGCCATTTCGCGGTTGTGGTCTTCCCGAGCTTTCTGACCCACTTTCCTGATGGGCTTGCCCATTCGTTCTTCAAACGACGGACTCGGCGCTTCAATCGCGGGGTCTAGTTTTGATGGGGGGTTGGCATCTCCTGACAGGGCGTCCTCCTCTTCATCAAAGGTATATATAGCGTAGCTGCTGTGAGCCCTTTCCCGTTTTCCGGTTCTCGCGTATCCAAGCCCAAGTGTTTCCATTTTCCCGTTGGGCAATTTGCGTTGAGTTCCAGGGACATCCCAAATCTTGTTGTAGAACCGAGCCTGCCGGACATTCTGTTTTAAGGGTACTCCTTGGCGCTTCAATAGCTTCTTTAAACCATTTGTATAGTATCTGGGCAGACGGATGGGTTGGAGCCTGTCAAGTGTAGCATCTGCGCTATGCCAGATCTCTTTCTCTACTTTCGACTCTGAGGATCGGTAGAATAGGATCGCCTTCTCACCCCTTTGCCTGGGAGGGACGTAAAATGTTCGCAGGTCCTGCACATTGTGAGCTTGAAGTGTGTCGAGATCCTTGTGGTGTTCTCGCGGTACCATGGTGATTCGCAAACTATGGTCATCGCCAGGGGGTGTTTGTATTGACAGCCGATTGGAGAACACGGCATTAACTTCATCTTCTGAATCACTTCCGAAGACCAACATGGGGGCGGGCGTCCCCAGGTTGTTGCGTTGAGATGGCCCTGCATAAACTATCTCTTCCTCTTCTTCGGTATCGCTCCCGAAAACAGGGATGGTGGCGGCGGTTTTGTTTTCCGGGTTGCGACACCTTTCTGTATCCTCGAAATCTGGCAAAAAGTACTTCGCATCTTCGTATTTGCGGACTTCGTTCACGGAGAATGGGTTTAACTCACCTGTTACGGTATACTCGAAACCATCCTTAAAGTACTTCATACACTGATGTTGTGTAGAAGGGATGATGTTGTATTCGTGTAACCAAGGACGACCGAGCAAGGCGTTGTAGCAGGTCTTGGCGTCAATGACATGGAATTTGATGTCTGTGACGAGAAGTCCGAAGCGTAATGTTAGTATCACAGACCCAAGAGTCCGTGACGATTGTGCATCGAAACCGGAGATAGTAATTTTGTCACGAGCGAGGTGTTGCACACTCATGCAGATTTCCTTCAACACCCGAACATTAAGGAGATTGACGGAGGATCCATTATCCACCAGGATCTTGCCTATCTTGATATCATGGCAGTATCCAGAGACATACAGGGGACGGTTGTGGTCGCACATCCCGAGAAGGAGGTCTTCGTCACCGAAAGTGATGTCGGCCGTATGCACTTCCTCCAGTTCATCCTTCATCCTTTCAGTGGCGAGGAAGGCTTGAAATTGCTCAGGTTCTTGTAACGCCTTAATTAGTGAGTCTCGCGCTTCTTTTGATAATAGGAGGGCATCGAGAATGCTAAGCTGAGAAGGTAGCTTCCTTAGGTGCGCTAGGATGTTATAGTCCACCTTACCCTTCCTAGGAGGGTCTTTGGCAGCCAGCTCTCTCATGACTTGGTCATCTAAAGTGATATCTTCAGTGACCTTTTCCTTTCCCTTATCTTTTCTACTCACGGGCCCGAGATTCTTTTCTGAGAGTGTGCGATTGCGCAGCTGAATGTTCTCGCAGGCCTCCGATTTCTCCTCTTTCCCTAAAACGGATTCTTTAAAGAGAGGGCCCAGAGCCATTTCTTCATCAGAGTCGCTCCCAAAGGTGAGAACTTGTGACCCCCCGGCGTGAGCCATATAACAGTTACCAGTAGTTCTGTTGTGCCCATCGACGGTACTTCTTTGCTCCCGACGGATCTTGCGTTTCATGCGCTTAAAATGTTGCCGATGAGCAACATATCCTTGCCACCATATCTTAAAGGCGTCGCACTCCTCCGTGGGGTGTGAAACTTTCCGATGATATGCGCAATAATCAAGGTGCCTCTCCGCCCCATCGTGCGTGTTTCCTTCCGAGGGTGGTAGCTTCATTCCCATTCACATGGCTTTGGCAAACCTTTTCCTCGTCTTGAATATCTTCTTGTCTACTTCGGATGCCTTTCGCTCTGGCAGGGGTAGTTCAACTCTTTCGTTCAGTCGCCTGCATTTGGTTCCTTCTGAAGCGGCCATCTCACGCTCCTGATCCGTTTTACTTTTTAGGCGAATCTCGTCTAGAAAAGCGTCGATCATTTCGTCTGTTGGCCATGCACGCTCTGGTTCAGGCTCTGCTTCCAGCTTCTTAGTGCCAGGAGTTTTCTCATCATCGGTAAACGAGTGGGAGATTACGTTACAACTCGCTACATACCCTTCGGATTCATCCGACGAGCTCTCTTCATCATCTCTCTCTTGAAAGATGTGGTTGAGGAACTCTTGCAGTGTGACAGGAGTTCGCGCCTTTTGATTATACTCTTCCAGCGCGTCGATTTGCTTCTGCAAGTTCGTGTGCTCGTTTCCAAGCTTCATGGACTTCTTGGATTTCTTCTTCTTTTTCTTCGAAGATTTTGACGGTTGGGCGTGAGTATTTGGGCCCTTATCGCGAGTCTTCGTAGTTGAGCGAGGCTTCAACATTCCTTCGATAATTTGAGGTTCAAGAGGGTCCTTCCATTCGATCGCAGGGCACGCATGAAGGTCTCTCAGCATTCTTTTGGTTTTAGTTGATAGCACGACCTCCCATGGAGCTTCTTCAATAAAGGAATAGGTTGCTCCCGGTGTATCTGCTTTCTTAGGAGTATGCGGTTGTGGTGGGTTCACCTTCCACTTTTCGGACAGTACAAACTTCCCCTGGAGGTATTGATCTTCAATCCATCCTTTGAAGACAAAGCAATCTTCAATCGGATGACTTACCGTATGATGGTAAGGGCAATAGTTAGGGTTATTCACCTCCGTGGGTTGCGGCGGTCTCCTTGGATTTGGTAGGTTTATAAGTCTGTTGCGTATTGCCAGCTCGAATAACCGTTTCGTCTTGTCTCGTGGGAACGAGTAAGGATGTTTCATCTTTTCATTATAATACCGGCGTCTTTCTTCTAGTTGATCTGCCGGTTTCGGGGCGTTAGGTTGCTGTTGGGCATTCGCGACAAAGGTTGCCCTTCCTTTACCCTTGTCATTCCGAGATTCCGACTTCGGGGGAGGTGGTCTATGACCCATCTGGTCCATCTGAGCCAACTTGTCGATTAAAGCCTGGAATGTGGTTGGCTTAAAGAACATCATAAACTGGGAGATGGTTGCGTGGGGGTCTAGGGTTCCCACGAACATGCCCACTGCGGGTGCCTCCTCAATGCGTTGTTCGCATCTCGACCACAAATTCCGCCAGCGTATAGCATACTGGACCCAGGTTTCGCCTGGTTTTACCCTGGCGTTAATCAGTGCTGTTATTGGAGTGCGTTCGCTGGCACTTGCGAATCGCTGAGTGAATAACAACTCCATTTCAGCGAACGTCTTGATAGAATCGTTCGGGAGTTCCGAGTACCATTCGAACGCTGTTTCCGATAAGCTGCCCACGAACTGGCGAAGCAACAGTTTATCATCACCGCCGGTGTTACCGCAGAGGGCCCGGAACTGGGCGACATGTTGATGGGGATTGCCGGTCCCCTTATACACGTGGAATTTTGGTATCGTATAGCCTGGCGGGTATTTGATTTGGTCGTACCAGCTTGGATACGGCCGTCCCGTCTTTACGACTTGGCCAGCTGCCTCAGTCGCATGATGAACCCGGATTTGCTGGGCTATGTAGTCAACCAAGTCAGCCTTAGAGATTGCCTCCTCCTTGGCCGTTGAGAGGGCTGGTGGTGGTTTTGACGTTTCTCCTCGGTCGTCTTCAAGAACGATTGGGGGATCCTCGGCGGGTAAGTCCTGCTGGATCATCATTCCTATCATATCTTGGAAGAGAAGGCCCATACGTTGTATGTTGGCCGCTTGTTCAGCAGCCTCTTTGTCCTTTTTCTCCAGTATCCGGCGAAGGAATTCAGCGTCGGTTTCTTCCTCCTGGCGTGCGTCTGAGGACGTTTCTGGGTTTTCTTTTGGCCCGGTAAGTGCGGCCATAGCATTCATCATTTCCTGAAGCTTTTGTTGCTGCTCCTGGGCTTTCGTCATGGATCGGGTTAGCGGTCGGTGGCCCGTAGAAGTGCGGCTTTCCTCCTTTCCAGAGGCCATGTAAACAGTGTGCACCACCACGCCCCCAGACTTAGGGCGTCTGGGCTCAGTGCTTTTAGCCGTCGTTGCATGCTGGGGGGTCTTCTCTGGCCTCTTCCTTTTATGAGCCATGGAGGTTGAGGGGGCCGTTGAGGTGGGTGTCCAGACAGCCTTTTGGGGTTTAGCCAGGTGACCAGCTTCCAGTTGGATTTTCAGCTTCTTGTGCTGGCGGGAGAAGTTTGGATCGATGATCGAGTCTCGGGCCTGCCGCCAAACCTTATAGATTCTGGAAGACAGCCATTGAGGGGATCGGGGCTGTTCTGATTTTATTTCCACAACCTTTTTTAATGGGGGAGGAGACCTCTTTAGCACTGCAGTAGGAGAATTCCTTCGCACCTTATTTAACATCTCGAAGCTGTTCCCAGTTGGAACAGCAGCATTAACCTCTGCCATCGGGGCTAATGGAGTTAACCCGGAGGGGGAGTTGCCCCCAGCCTTCCTTACTCGGCGCCAATGACGACGTCGAGCGTGTCGAGCGGACGGCGTAGGGTCAGCGGTAAGAATGGTTTCGTCTTGCCCCCTGTGTGGGTGGGGGGTTGCTGTTGGTGTTAGCCTGTCAAAGACCGACGTCTTTTGGGTAGCAGGGGCGGGAGCTGAAGCCGTCAATCTTGTAAAGACCGACTTTTTGGCCAGAGAAGCCGCCTTGGCGATTTCGGGAGCAGGAGCAGCCACTTTCTTAGAAGCAGCCTTCTCTGGGATTGTAGACCTCATGATGGGTCTACCGGATTTCTGGCCCAATCTAGAGAAGACCGAGGCGCTGATGTTGGGCGACCCGTTGAGATGAGCCGCGGCAGGGGTAAGACGATCAAAGACCGACTTCTTGGGAGCTTCCTTTGTCAGCACCGGCGCCGTGAAGCTTGTTGGTGGGAGTATAGTCCCGAAGAACAATCCGGTAGTGGCCTGAGTCACCTGGTCCACCGGCATTATGAATAACGAAGCAGCTTGGGGGTCCGTAGGCTATACCTCCTGGCGAGGCAAAGCGTTGGTCGCAATTGCAGTCTGAGCAGTTGGAGAATTTCACGGAAGTAGAAGCCATCGATCCTTTGCTTTCTGCAATAAGCGAGACGCCAATTCTTAGTATCTTGAAACCCAAGGGCCACCATTAGCGAACCGCGATTGGTTCGCGAATCACGACACACGAAGTGTGGAGTGAAAAGAGGAAAAGGTCTCACCGGGCGTGCCAGAATCTGTTCCCCTCCGAACGGCGGCGCACAAGACTGCGATGTCTTGGCACTGAGATTCGGGGCAGATGCTAATTGGTGCTATCCGTTCACCTCTCCGAAGATGCCAAGTTGATTTATGGCACCATATATCGAAGGTTTAAACAGATGCGGCCGATGTAGCAGACTTCGTCAGATTCCCCCTCGTTTGAGGGGTTTTTGATTATGGGGACGCTCTTCCCTGCAGGCGCAAGCCCCTGCAGTTAATTACGCTACCGCATTGCGGTAACAACTTTCTCCTTCTCCAGATGGTCACTTCGTGTCGTGGGTGTTTGTTTTATTTGTGGTTGCCCGTGGATTGTATACGGAGACTGAGTTATGTCGTCGTCCGTAGGACGTGGACTAGTCCAAATCCGTACTTATCTTAGATTTGGGTTTGGGGGTTTGGTTTGAGGATACGTTAGCCATATTTGAGGCTAAGATCAACTCAAACGTTTGTTAAGGATACGTTAGTCTAACTTGAGACTAAGATCAGCTTAACGGGATCGTTTAGATCCGACAAAAGAGCATTTGGGCTCTATTGTTCCAGTTTAGGGACATAGTGGTCCATTGAATATGTGGCCGTCGGGACCCGTCACCTCTCTGACGACGTTGAAGGATTACAACGACAGATATCAGAGGAGTTCAGAGATGTACCCTTGAACCGAAGTTGATTTGGGGGGATTCATAGTCCAGTCTGTTTGAAGGTTTAAGGATACATTAGCTATATTTGAGGCTAAGATCAACTTAAACGGGATCGTTTAGATCCGACAAAAGAGCGTTTGGGCTCTATTGTTCCAGTTTAGGGACATAGTGGTCCATCGCTAGTTTAAGGACATTGCGGTCCATGGGTAGTTTAAGGACATTGCGGTCCATTGTTAGTCTTAAGACATCTCGGTCAAGGTTAAGGACGTCGTAGTCCATGGGTTTAAGGACCCCACAGTCCATTGTTAGTTTAAAGACATCTCGGTCGAGGTTAAGGACGTCGTAGTCCATGGGTTTAAGGACCCTACGGTCCATTGTTAGTTTAAAGACATCTCGGTCGAGGTTAAGGACGTCGTAGTCCATGGGTTTAAAGACCCCACGGTCCATATCAATGTGTGGTCATCGGGACCCGTCACCTCTTTGAAGACGTTGAGGGATTACAACGCCAAGTATCAAAGGAATGAAGAGATGTACCCTGGAACCGGAGTGGATTAAATAGTCCTTGGCCCAATTTGGGATCAAGACCAATTAATTATGTTATGAGCCCATTAGCCCAGTTAATTACGAATTGAGGACTTATGGCCAGCTTGGGCTAAGTCCAATCATGTCTGGAATATTGGCTTCCTGTTGGTCCATTGAAGGAGAGACTTTGTCTCTGACCATTTAGCCAATTGGGCCAAAGTCTATAGTGTTAAACACTACAGACCAATCAGTGTTGAACACTGGGAATGAAATTGACAAGTTAGTGTTTAACACTAAAAGATAATTGGTGTTAAACACCAGTAACAGGGCTTTCAAATTAGTGTTAAACACTAAAACAGATCAGTGTTAAACACTGGCAACAGAGATCTCAAATTAGTGTTAAACACTAAGGTAGTCAGTGTTGAACACTGCAAATAAAGTTTTTTGATTAGTGTTGAACACTAAGGCCCAACAGTGTTTTAACACTGGGTTCGGGAGTTTCAATTTAGTGTTAAACACTAAGGCAAGAGGGGTCACGTGGCGACACGTGAGAGCGCCCTCCCTTCATTTATTCTGCGGAGATTATCGCATCTTTCAGAGCATCACGTGCCATCACGTGACGGGCATTCAAATGCTTGTGTGTTAAAGCTTCTGTCAAGGGTCACGTGGGGCACTGCCTCAAAGGGGCTTTCTGTAGGTCTTTTGGGGGGGTCACGTGGTGGCACGTGACCCTGCCTCTATGTATGTTGTTTAGAGGATCTGTTAATCTTTTCCAGGAATTAAATTCCTCGTAGAGTTGAACCCTGACAATAATTTCAGAGGAATTGAATTCCTACTTCCTTTCGAAGATTTATATTCTGGAGTAAAGTTGGACTCTGAATTTTCTGTAGGAATTAAATTCTTCATATATGTGAGGAACTGAATAGGGTTAAACCCTAATAAAAGCTTTTAAGGAATTAAACTCCCATTCTCTGTTAAATTATGATTAAGGGAATTAAATTCCCGCTGTTTCCACAGAACTAGGTTCTTAATTAGGGTTAAACCCTGTTTCTCTTTTTTCTGAAGGAATTAAATTCCCATGACACAGGGTCAAACCCTAATTTTATTTTAAAGGAATTAAATTCCTATAGTTCTGTGAGAATTAAATTCTCGTGCTTCCGTTCCCTCTCTATGTTTTGGATCTGCATGGCAGGATCTCGACCCATTGAGAATTAAATTCTCAACTTCAAGGGGAGATGTGCACTTTGCAGATCCTCTATCAAAGAGAGAAGAAATATGTTCTTCTGTTTTATATATCAGAGTTAAACTCTGTTGAGAATTAAATTCTCTTTCTTTCAAAAAGCCTTCCCTTTCTTACCTAGGGTTTTCTTTTGCAGAAGATCCAAATTCCTCAAAGTATCAAGACTCTCTCCCTTTTCTTCCCTCTGCCTATCTATATCTCTCCCTGTGTCTCCTGGCTCCTATTTATAAGAGAAGCAGCCGAATCAATTAGTTTTTGACGAATCTTCATTGAGAGATTTGATTTGCATCCATCATTCGTTTTTGACCTTTGGATTATTAGGTGAATTTTATTCACCATTGGATTTCAAATCCAGGGATTCTCTTTTGTTATTTCGGTTAGATTTAAAGGGGAAATCTTTCCAAACCCGAGATTTTCCCATGGATAGATGATATTTAATCATCTTTAATTCGATTGGTTCCAGATAATCGCTTTCCTTTGGAAAGATTTGAATCTCCTTCAGAATTTAATTCTGTTAACAAAATGGGCTTTGAAAGCCGGTCACGTGTGACCACGTGACCCATGGTCACGTGTGGGCACGTGACCCCCTTGGAACAAGCCTTCCTCTTTCTTTTTGCGCTCTGTCTTCTGGTTGCTGCTTAACCGTCACGTGCCACCACGTGACCCCTGGTCACGTGTGAGCACGTGACCCTTGTCTGGACTCTTTTTCTTGATTTAACTGGAGAACAATTCTGATGTTTTGAGCGTCACGTGCCAACATGTGACCCCTGGTCACGTGGGAGCACGTGACCTCTTTTGAAGCTTTTTCCTTGATTTGATCAGGGAACCGATGTGCCTTTGAATCCGCTTTAAAATGTCACGTGCCAACACGTGACCCTGGTCACGTGGGAGCACGTGACCCTTTCTGAAGCCCTTTTCTTTGATGTAGTCAGGAAGCTGAATCTGCCTTGATGATGCTTTTAGATGTCACGTGCCAACACGTGACTGCTGGTCACGTGTAAGCATGTGACCCTCTTCTGAAGCTTTTTCCATAAGCTTTTCTGATTTTAAATCAGGAAACAGTTTCGAAGGGGTATCCGGGTATTCGTAGTAATGCCTCTTCCACTATCCAGATTCATGACAGTAACCGTATACTACCCTGCCCTCACTCCAATCTCTTTATATGTCTTCACTTATTACCTTCTGTACACCTTACTTAGACTAATTGGTTTTCTTCCTTTCCTATCTCTCGGCACGGCCTAAGATTTGGAAGAAGACTATCCAATAAGCGTAATAGGTGTACACTCCTAATACCAGGAGCCCACGCAATCTGAGAGAAGGTAAAGAGAAAAGACAACTGAATAATCCTTATTCTATTTCTCCAGAACCGGAAACCATTCTCGAACTGGAACAAGTTCCTTCGAGTTCGTATGTAACCATACGATGGCATATCCAAGAAATGTGTATCTTTGTAGTATACGGAATGTTCCAGAGAAAAGCAAAAGTGAAGTAGGAGTGGCAGGGGTATACGCGGTTTCGGCATGAATGATAGCAGTCGCAATTTCCTTTGCCCTCACTCTAATCCCCTTATGTGTCTTTACTTATTACCTTATGTACACCATATTTAGGCTAATTGGTTTTCTTACTTCCCTACCCTTCGGCACTAGCCTAAGGTTTAGAAGAAGATTATCCAATAAGCGTAATAGGTATACTCTCCTAATACCAGGAGCTCTTGCAATCTGAGAGAAGGTAAGGGAAAAGACAACTGAATAATCCTATTCAATTTCTCCAGAACCGGAAACCATTCTCGAACTGGAATAAGTTCCTTCAAGTTCGTATGTAACTATACGATGGCATATCCAATAAATATGGATCTTCGTAGTAATACGGAATGTTCCAGAGAAATGCAAAGAAAAAGTAGGAGCGGCAATGAGTTATGCGACTAAGATAATCCAAAAGCCAAAGTGTTTTAAGAAAGTTTGGTTAGCTTGATTCATGAGTTTTAATTTAGGGTCGGGTCATGGTCGCTGCTAAGGAGAGAAAGAAAAGAATCTCTCAGCGTGCACTCTAACCTATATTAGATTGGTTGATCACTTTATCTAATCTGGATGGCTCTCACTGTTTCCTCGAATTCTCCCTCAAACCCTAAAAGGAGAATTAGTCGGGATCATGTAAAACCACCCAAGGAGTAACACCAACTCATCAGTGGGAATCGGGGTCCAACTATTATCGCATGATAACTTGATGGAAACCACTCAAGTCACCACACTCTAGAAGGAATGCGCATGCCTGACAAGTTTCCTATATGTTGGAAACTCCCGATATGGTTTTTACCCCTAGAACCCAACTAATCTTGACTAAAGATCAAAATGTCAAAAAGTCCTAGTCAAGTTCTACCCGTCATTATCTTGATTGTATTAGACCTACCCGTACTGTCACGATCCAAAATTGGGCACATGACCGGCGCTTAAACTACGTAACGTCAACAGGCGTAACGCAATTAAGTAAGCCGAAAAACCCATCAATCAAAACCATTACAAGAAGAAAGATAAATCACCTTTAAAAAATCTCGATGCAAAACTTTAAACTTAAGTTTGTTTCTCATAAAATTTCGGCGACACCCCCTTTGTAAAAGCTAGCCCCGAAACGGGTACAAACATAAGATAAAAATAAAACATCCTCAAACGGGAGCAAATCTCGCCCAGCGGCAGAAACAACCACCACAACAGATATACGATGCCGTAGCGAAGAAATGAGATAATCCATATATATAAATGCCGGCTCACACAAGCACGACAACTAGAGTCATACGAATAAACAACATCGATCCTCACAACTCGTCTCTAAGTCAATACATGAAGGTGGTAGATGGAGAGTACTAGATACAAGAAATATACAATGTACATCATCGGATAACCGCAACCCACCTATAGCAAACGGCTTCACAGCCAACCGTAGCGGTATCCGCAAAAGTAGAGATAAAAAGGCGCTCTACCGTGACCGCTCTGATGTTAAGACCTGAAAAACCCTACGGCACAACGGGAGTGAGTTGCCAACTCGTGAATAATAAATAACATCATACAGTAATCGCAAGTATGTACTAACAACGATAATCTATCACATGTAATCTGATAGCATAAGTATGACAATATGTATATGCAACAGTCATGAAAGATACTCTATCAGGTACTACTAATACATGAAGCAAGTGCATATCAAATAAATGCGGAGTATGGGATAAAACATGTCATCCTCACGGAATCCTCATCGTGGCAAACCAGTGTCCATCAAGACAATTTAAATCCCCAAATTCCCTCAAATCGGCCCCCATATCGGCCCTCATATCGGGCACATCATCCCCTCATGTCGTAATGAATAAGAATACATGCACAGATTATTATGATGATATATATTATATAGATGTACATATATATAACAGCGTCTCATACCACTGATATATATATACATGTACATATATCAGCGTCCCATACCACTGATATATATATACCCAGGAGCAAAACATCCAAGAAACATCATATGAAATCCATATATCAATGCGAAATCCATGAAATATAATATATGCAACATGAAACAGTAATATGAGCATATAAAGGAAAAACCGCTATTTAACTGCAACACGTTATTAAATATATCATGCGCCTAATTTCTCCGAAACTAAACATAACATTATATAAAGGTGAACATGTAGCTATAACCAGGTATGCGTACCCATGTCGGTATAGCAAGATGTGTGTATCTACCTATCAATAATGATGTAATACCCTCTAGGTATATGTGCAGCTATATCAAACTAGGTATATGTATATACATGTCAATAATGATACAATACCCTCCAGGTATGTGTGTAGCTATATCAAGCTAGGTTTAGCAAGGTATATGTGTAAGCATGTAGGTATACAGGTATGCTATATGTCATATACACAATGGAATATGAATCAATGTCTCAATGTCCCTAACCAAACAATATCATATATGTATATGTGTTGCGCGTGTCATGGCAATTATTGACGGTGTGGGTAGTATACAATCAGGGCTCGTGCAATATGAACCGTCAATAATAGTGCAGTGTCTAAAGGGTACAAGTTCAAGCACAACAAGTAATAATATGCAATGAAGTTTATACGCAAACTCTATATGTGCAATATAAACATGCGGCTAATATCATATCATATCTAGCCCTGACGCATAACGCCATGCGGGCGAATTCCCCGTAGATGTTAAATCTACTCACCGACAGTCGCGGGCTAGGTAAATCCAATCACCTGCTTCCCTTTCTTCGCAGCGTCCGAAGTCCCCGTCTGCGATCCTATTAACACAAAACATAACCAGTGAAAAATCTCAGAAATCGATCAATATCACGTACGCAAGACGTTTGACCAACGCACCAACTCCAATCCGACCCACAAGTGTTCGTCTAACGGCTAACCTGCGTAACGACACACCAACACCAGCCCAAGTGTAGCAGCACACCAGATCACGAACCGTGTCGGATAACGTAACATGCGTATTCAAAACACTAGAATATAGCAAAGTGGTCCCAAATTTTGATACACTAAAAATTGGTGAAAGTTGCAAGTACCACGAGACCACAAACAACCCCAGAGACCCCACGACAAAGATTCAACACCCCAGCCCCCACTCTGGCCGCAATTTACGGCCAGAACCATTAAATTTGCGGCCCAAAAATG
Source organism: Agapanthus africanus (assembly GCA_030015575.1). Classification (NCBI taxonomy): domain Eukaryota; kingdom Viridiplantae; phylum Streptophyta; class Magnoliopsida; order Asparagales; family Amaryllidaceae; genus Agapanthus; species Agapanthus africanus. The sequence continues at coordinate 57,425,049 of CM057342.1, read as the reverse complement.
AAGGGGTGGTCTCAGGTTTTTATGGTGGGTTCTATAGCTCAACACTATGTCACTGTGATGGGAACTTTTCCAACAAACACCTGGTTTTACAGCAGATCACAAAGACACAAAGTTGACACTAATAATACGATATTTTGCACAAAATGCTACCTTTAGTGTTCCAATCCATAACAACAAGGCAACACAACAATATAGCTCCTAATTATCAGTTTGTGGTCATTACCTAACCACTCTTGCTTAAAAATCCTAGCTTTCCAAGCTCCAAGGCAACCAAGTGGCGAAAACAAGACTTTTGAAGTGTTTAAATAGGATTTTGTGAAGTTTAGCAAGGTTTTTATGAAGAGGGAGTGAGGTTTCAGTTGTGGGAGTGAAGAGATGAAGAATAATTGAGAGAGAGAGAGAATAAGAAAGTGAGAGAGAAATAATGGTGAGGGGTGGGTGTAGGGTGAAACAAAATCTTATGCTCACTCTCTCCCTCACCTCCATTAATGCCACCATTAATGCTTCTTGACTCATCTTGCCACCTCTCTCTCATCCAAACTAGATATTTTTTCACACCAAAAGATCTAAGGCAAGATTAAATTAGGGCAAGGATTAATTAAGGTGTCTTGGTCACTTAACAAGATTAACACTAACCCACCCTCACATTAACATGCACATGTGTGTGCAAGCAAAACAACAACAACTGAGCCTTTTATCCCAATTATATGGGGTAGGCTACATGAACCAACATGAGAATCACGCCGGGTCCAGCACATGAATCCTCCGCCTCCACTCACTCCTATCGAACAATATACTTTCATTGAGTCCTTTGGCAACCATATCGTTTCGTATCACCTCCATCCATGTTTTCTTCGGTCTTCCTTTTGCTCTTTTGCCATTGCCCATATCGAGAGTATCTATTCGTCGAACCGGTGCTTCCATAGGTCTGCGTCGCACATGACCAAACCATCTTAGCCGGTTTTTCCGCATCTTCTCCTCCACAGGTGCTACACCAACTTTTGCACGAATATCCTCATTTCGCACCTTATCTTTTCTAGTGTTACCGCACATCCAACGAAGCATGCGCATCTCCGCTACGTGCATCTTCTGTGTATGATGCTTCTTAGAAGCCCGGCATTCTGTACCATATAATAAGGCAGGCCGAATAGCGCTCCGATAAAAATTCCCTTTCAATTTTAACGGAAAGTTACGATCACACAAAATCCCTGTTGCACTCCTCCATTTCAACCAACCAGCTTGGATCCTTTGATTAACATCACTATCGATCTTCCCATTCTTTTGGATGATGGAACCTAGATATCTAACTGGTCGTTCGGTGATATCTCTTGCTCTTCCAATGTTATACCAATATGGTTTTGACTTCTCTGGTTACTAAATTTGCAATGCATATATTCTGTCTTGGACCTGCTCAATCTGAATCCTGAGATTCCAATGTTTGCCTCCATAATTCCAATTTGGCATTAAACCCTGCTTTCGTCTCATTTACTAGAACAATATCATCAGCGAATAGCATACACAAAGGTACCTCATCTTGATAGTTCTAGTAAGCTCATCCATCACGATGGTAAACGGGAATGGACTTAATACAGATTCTTGATGTAAACCAATTGTAATCGGAAAATCACTCGTTAAGCCGCCGCAAGTTCTGACATTTGCCACTACTCCATCGTACATATCCTTGATTATGCCAATATACTTGACGGGGACCCCCTTCTTCATCATTGTCCCCCATAATACCTCTCTAGGTACCTTAGCGTACGCTTTTTCTAAATCAATAAATATCATATGCAAATCTCTTCTCCTTTTTCGAAAACGCTCGACAAGTTGATGAAGCAAATGAATAGCCTCTGTCGTCGATCGTCCAGGCATGAACCCAAACTGGTTCTCTGTTATTTTAATATCCTTCCTTAACCTGTATTCAATCACTCTCTCCCAAAGTTTTATGGTATGACACATAAGTTTTATTCCACGGTAGTTTGAACAACTTTGAATGTCACCCTTGTTCTTGTAGATAGGTACAAGGATACTTTTCCTCCATTCATTTGGTATCTTTTTTGTCTGCCAAATCTTATTAAACAGATATGTCAGCCATTTAACGCCTATTTCTCCTAAGCATCTCCAAATCTCGATAGGAATCCCGTCAGGACCAATCGCTTTTCTTAAACTCATTCTGTTCAAAACTTCTTTAACCTCAGGTAGTCTTATTTTACACATGAAATCACGGTTTATATCTTGAGATTGAATGACAAATCCATCCAAATTCTTGGTAAAGCTCTCATTGAACAATTTGTCAAAATAATCTCTCCATCTTTTCTTGATATCCTCATATTGAACTAAAACCTTCTGATTTTCATTTTTGACACACTTCACCGCACATAAGTCTCTAGTTTTCTTTTCCCGCATCCGAGCAATCCGATATATATCATTTTCAGCCTCTTTTGTATCTAATTTCTCGTACACCTCCTTGTAGACCTTAGATTTAGCTTCCCGAACAGCTTTCTTAACTTCCTTTTTAGCCATTTTATACTTCTCAAATCTCTCCACATCTCTACTTTTCTTCAAATGTTTATAAGAATCCCTTTTAATTTTAATAGCAACATTTTCTTCTTCCTTCCATCATGATGTATACTTAGATGGTGGAGCACCACCTCTCGACTCACCAAGTAGATCTCTAGCTACCTTCTTGATACAATTAGCCATTTTGTATCATGTTCTGTCTGAATCATCTTCCGACTGCCAATCCGCTTCTTAGACTACACGATCTATAAAAACCTTTTGGTTACCTTCTTTCAATCGCCATCATTTAATTATAGGCTCTATCTTATGTCTAATCTTCTTAGGTCCTCTTCTAAATCGAAAATGTAGAACTAAAAGTCTATGTTGAGTGGTTACACTCTCACCTGGCACTACCTTACAGTCGATACAACAACTATCTATTCTTCTCGTCAGAAAAAAGTCTATTTGACTAGTACTTGATCCGCTCCTAAAAGTGATAAGGTGGGACTCTCTTTTCCTAAACCAGATGTGTGCAAGCCATATCAAATAATAATAAAATATTAATTAATTGATATAAAATGTGAGGAACCCGATTTAGTAAACTTTTCCTTAAAAACCCGCATTAATGCTTAGTTAACACTAATCGCATTCCAAAGTGTTACACGTACGAGCCTTGATTAAAGATCAAAATGATCGCACGACTGTCCTAACCAATTGCATTATCATGCCACGAAAAAGCATTACATAGCTACCGAACACTACGTCTCGACTAAAGATCGAAATGCGTAGCACGAATACTAAACACTACCAATCCAAAATGACGGAGGGCTACGACTGGTTTTTGCCGAAAAACCCTTTAACGTAATGAACTTGATATCGTTGAAAGAACTCGAGCAATTTTGCAAATATATAGTGGCGAAAACTTTTGCTAAAGAGGTCACTCCCGGTGAAGGGATCTCGGCTCTTTCCTCATCAAATGAGGTGCAGAATATTCTTAACCGAATACCACTGTGCAAAACAAAAGAATCGACTATAGAGCAGTTATCACAAATACGCAAACTTTCGCCCAAGAGGTCACTCCCGATGAAGGGATCTCGGCTCTTACCTCGTAGAATAAGGTGCTGGATATTCTGAACTGAATACAACTGTGCAAAGCAAAAGGAAACGTCTTGCAACAACAGTTTTTCAAAATTGATTCCAACAACATCAAATAGGTTTTTTTTTTGTATTGATCAGAATCAACGCAGTCCCATCAATTAATCCGTATCACACCACAGAAAAGGAACGAAAATAAAATGTACGTATATACCATCCGCATTCGCCACTGGGCCCCGTCATCACCCGTTAGGTTACTTAACTAACGACAGAGCGGGGGCTGGACTAGCACGAGTGCAAAACATATACAACATTTACTAGTATATATATAAATATATATAACATTCGTCCCAGGCATGATATAAGCAACATCACAGAATAACGGATAATTTAGGAGCCCCGGGTTTCTTTTAAGCCGCAAATGAAATCCGACATCCCCCGGTCGTGTGGATAGCCTGTGCAATGAAAACCTGGACCTCTACGAGCGCGGCAAGTTACCCGCCAATCCCAGAAGTGAGGCAATCCCAATCAACAAAGTGAATGGGCCACCCAGCACTTCACGAAATCCGGTAACTTGAGCACTCCACCATGAGCCATCCTATACCCCCTACGAGTGCGGCGAATAGCCCGCCAATTTTAAAGTGAATCCCCCTCTGTCTCAATGCGATGAGATGAGGGCTTGTTGCCCTCTAAAACCCGGATATTCGTGCACTCTACCGTGGGGTAATCCTAGTACAGAAAAGAAAAGATATATACAATGGCGACATCGACCTCAACCCGATCGTGCCCCAATAAAAGAATATACAATCTGGCTGAGATGGCAGTCCACATGTCGAACGCTCGCCCCGCAATAACAAATATACAAATGAATCTGAACTGTACTACTAGCACTGCACTCCAGGCTATCCACCACGACAATCCAACCATAATATCATCACAACACAGAACATCAACGTGAATATTATGTTCGTAAACCTGTCTAGTTGAACATATAGCAACTAGTCGGGTTGTATCGCTCAATAATATTCACGGTCGCGGATATCATCACATGTACTGATAAACACACAGTTAAAATTTCGATCGACTAAAACTTTCCCAAATTGGCCCCAAATGCAAAACAGCACTTTAAACAAATCTAGGCCAAAACTTAATATGCCAAAAATCAAATTTCCTAGTCAGAGAGTGCCAGAAGAAATTTGGAGCAAAACACCCACAAATCTGCCGCGCTTCCGCGGCCAAAGTGCATGTATTGCCGCGGAACCGCGACCATTTTATGGGGTCTGCTCCCTAAATTTCTTGTGGTGCCCTAATTATGCCTGCACGGATTTTTAAGATACACAGAAAGATTTTTTTGAACACTTTTCAAAATCGACAGTAAGCACGTAAAAATGGAAAAATGATTCGGAAAGTTTGGTCGATCAATATTCTAATTTCGTGCAAACTAGCTGGTATTGGTTTATGGGTGGCTCTGATACCATTGCTGGGTTTTGCCTGTGTCCTGGCCATCTACGGTGGCCGATACGGAACAAAAACTGGCGTTTAAAATTTTTGGCGCAAACAAAACCCGCCTAAGATCTAAACCATAAACCTATACTAGCAAACTAAAGAAGCTAAACTAAAGGGTTAGAAGTGATAAACCAAAAGAACCAAGTCTTTCGGTCTTCCACCACCTTCCTAAGCTCCTTGAGACGTGCTCGAACGAACTTGGCCGCCGGTCTTCCTCCGTCGAAGATGATCCACCCGAGAGATGTAGTCATGGATTTAGCTTCACATAAAGAATGCATGTGAAGCAATTAGGGTTTCTAGGTTGCTAATCTAGAAAGCCTAGGATATAGTAAGTGAACTGAGTGTTTATCTATCTCATCTCACATTCTCTCATGATTCTCAATACATGAGATAGTTGAGAGGAGATGGAAGATGAAGGTGGAGGAAACCATGAAACTCAATAGAGGAGTCAAGCACAAAATAGTGAGGAGAAGATGGCATGCTCAAGAAAAAGAACCATCTCACAAAAATAATGAGCTAACCATGGAGAGAGAAAAATGAGCATGCTTGGTTTTGTGAAACAATATCTTACATTTTTAAAATGTGCCCTTACTTGAATAGTATGCACAAATGAATTAAAAATTCATTTGTACACACTATGCAAGCATGGTCCTCACCATACTCCCATCAAATCATTGCCACCTCATTTATCCATTTATAATAAATGGTCAAACCCTAAAATGAGGTGTATACCTTCTAGAATGTTATCTGTAAAAAATACGAATTATATTCTACTGTATATACATACATGTATTCATACCGAAACACGAATACCCGAAGAGATAGAACACAAAGAACATAATACTAAAATATACGTATCGAAATACATATACGTAAATTATTAAATCAATACCTGATTTAATAATCTGGCTCAAACCCGAGCCGGCTAGTATTACAAACTGTCCGATCGAAAGTCCATGTACTAAGTACAATCAATCGATCAGAACCTTACACGTATCCAATACGGCTACTACATCATTTTGCCAGAACTAGAGAAACCCTCTGTGTGGGACTCTAAAGACTTGTCAATACGCTGGAAGTGGGTTTAACCACAAGCACGTCAGCGGCACTAGCTGTACGTAACGGCTACCCAGGTATTGAGCGAAAGAAAGGCCGATGAGCAAGCTCATCCAAACCCCTACTGAGCATGTCCGTGACAATCTCCATACAGTCCGGTTTGTTCGTTTAAGAGTATCGCAAATCGAGTCTAGGGGGTGGATAAAGTCAGACCCCTAATAATGCGACATTTCGTGTCGATGTGAAGCCCATCACCCACTGAAAATCTACTGATCCAAATCAGTAATTCTCGTCCACCTCGGCCGAGAATTTCTGGTGATGGCCATCCGTGCACAACGCGACATCAACTCCCAATACCTGGAGAGACGAATCCCCGACGATCCGCTCACTGCCTCCATATGGCTCGGGACTGTACCCAACTAAAACCTGTTTGCACAACTCGTTTGAGCCATGGTAGGATAGTAAACAAAGCACAGTGGGAACTCACACGAGACAAATGACGATCTCAGGTCGACAGACTAACATGTATTCATGTCACCTGGGAACTGCTATCTGACAATAGGTATAATACTAACTAGCATGTTCCCGGCGAGTCCGTCCAGTATACTCATCACCCAATAAGCACCTGTATACTATCTTAGGTGACTAACTGACACCAATGGTTTGTGAGATCGGCAACCGCCCCTCGTCGAGGTCTCGATAAATATACACTAGTCTACTTCGGAGTATCGATGTCCAGTCTCGATACTCCCATGACTAGGGACATTTAAGGATGTGCTTATAGACCACCCAGCTCCCACCTATATGATCGCCATCATAATGCTGGTAGTCAAGCGAAAATCCTATGGGCTCTATCAACATGTAATAGTGATCTGTAATGCCACCTAATGATGTATATGATGATAAAGACAAACTTGATACCATACTATCATCTTGAGTAAGACTGTTCTCCCCGTATAGGACCTCTCTCAATCATCACAATTGCGTGCCTGCGATTCAATAATTAGCTTGAGAGCACTATAGCTAATAGTAAGGTTGAGTGAGAACAGTCTTGTCCTCTGGAATGTCGGGGTATTCAAGAAATGCCATGTCACGGGTGTCATTTTGGGATAGACTCACGGGAAAGAAAGACTGCGACTCAAGAAAGATGACATCAGTTGAGATAAAGCAACGACGAAGGATAGGATGATAACAACGATATCCTTTTTAGGATCTAAAGTATTCTAAAAAGACACACCGAAAAGATTGAGGATCCAACTTAGTTCGACCGGGCCTATGTTCATGGATAAAACACACACAACCGAAAATTCGAGGAGTAACAGAAAACAGAGGATCATTAGAGAATAAGATAGAAAAAGGCGTTTGACCATCTAACATAGAGGAAGGCATACAATTAATGAGATAAGCGGCCGTAAGAACCGCATCTCCCTAGAAACGATGGGTAACCTGTCGATGAATGAGTAGTGTTCGGACGACTTCTACCAGATGACAATTTTTGTGCTCAATAATACCGTTCTGTTGGGGGTACAAAAACAAGAGAACTCATGAAGAATACCATATACGGACATAAAATTCTGAAACTCGGAAGAAAGATATTCTTTCGCATTATCACTACGGAGTATTTTCACATAAACGTTAAATTGTATTTTAATTTCAGCACAGAATTTGCGAAATACGAAGAAAAACTTCAAAACGAGATTTTTTTAGATATAACCAAGTTGCACGGGAAAAGTTATTAACAAATGTGACAAAGTACTGATCACCAAATAACGACTCAACGGGATATTGTCCCCATATATCGGAATGAACTAAACTAAATAGAGTACTAACTCGCTTATTGACTCGAAAAGGGTAAGATACACGATGATACTTACCCAGCCGACAAGACTCACATAATAACTCAGTAATCGCAGAAATTTTTGGATATAACTTTTTCAGGTTCTGTAATGATGGATGTCCTAACTGACAGTGCAAATTTAAGACTGTAGAATCACTCAAGGATGCAACTGACTCTGAAAAACTACTTATCCGATACAGACCATCAGACACGTGTCCAGTGCCAATCTTCTACCTCGTTCCCAGTTCCCAAAATACATCGTGGTTGGGATAAAAAAAATACCACAACAGTATAAGGATTTTGTGAGTTGACTAATAGAAAGCAAATTGAAAGGAAAACGGTGCATATATAAAACGGGATGCAAAGGCATAGACGGATTTAAAATCACTGAATCTATACCATTAACAGGTGAAACAGAACAATCAGCTAGTTTGATAGGTGTGAGAAATATATGAGAAATTAGATAATATACCTGAATTCTCAGTCATATGATCTAACGCTCCTGAGTCAATCACCCATGATATAAGAGCTACTAAGGAAATCCCAGCAGTAGAGTTGCCTGTCTTAGCAGCACTAGAGCATGACTGCGTCTGAGAGAGCTGAAACTGTTGAAACGATCTAAAACTTTCCAACGTCTCTGCATCTATAGAATTAATGACAGAGTCGGTACCGAAAGCGACATGTGTTGTAGCTGTTGCTTTTCTTCAGGCAATCATATTTCATATGTCCAAATTCATGACAATAATTATACTGAACCCCCTCTCACTACCACTAAATCCTCTCCCTGAATAACTACCCGGCTACCATCCCCACTAACTCCTCTTCCAGAATAACTGCCACAACCTCCTCCTCGACCAAAACGACCTTTGTCTCGACTGAAACCGCCTCTCTGTGGAACAGCGGCCAATGCAGACTTTTCTGTGACTGGTTCTGCACTCGGATGAGTTGAAAACATCTCTCGAATTCGATGGAACGCCTCCTGAAGATTCTTCGAAGACTCACTACCAATCATTAGTGGTCGTGATGCATCATTATAAGAATTCAGACTCCCTAAAATGGCCAGTACATCTAGCTTATCTTGGCGTGTTTTCATTTTCTCCAAATCAGATTCTAAAAGGAAAATAGCCCATAACTCATTACATGCCTTTTTGAAGGCAGCAAAGTGCTCCCCTAATGTTCGACTCCCCTGATCTGATTTAGAATAAGTCTAAGCGATAGAGTAAGTTCGGAACATGATACTCTTCCATGAACAAGTGGACGGCAAAAATGTCCACATCTCATTCGCGGTAGAGCAAATAAGAACCAGATCCATCACCTCCTGCTCCATGACCTCCCATAAAAAACTTTTCACCAAACTATCATTTTTTATCCAAGCAGCAATTTCCAGGTTGGGAGATCATTGGTGAAATGATGATTTTTACCCCTCCAAGACAAATTCGTCATCACAATAATTTATCATTGTTGCCAATTCGAACCATTGAGTTTCCAATCCAACAACTTAACATAAGCCAAGGTTGGCCTAGCTACAAATCGCTTGACAACCTCTTTTTCAGCGTCACTCATGGCAACAACAGAGTCACAAAAACTCCTAACACCACCCTACCTCCCAATCGACCAATCGAATCCGAATAGATGATCCACGACCGGATCTAAACCGAACAGATGATCGGCAACTAGATCTAAACCGAGCAGATGATGGAGTAGATCATCAATACAATGGTGATGATGCGACAGTGGTGCAGGGTGATGCGATGGTGATGCAATAATGGTGCGACGATGATGCGGTGGTGGAGATGCAGGGTGACGCGATGGCTAGAAGATCCACCACATGGTATTGTGCGTTCGTAGATGGAAATCTAATGACTTGGAAGAACAAGAAGTAACGTGTGGTATCACGTTCTAATGCAGAGTCTGATACCATAATAAGAAGAAGAAATTAGATACTTTATTATATTAAAAGATATATAGAACCGCTCTCTATATATGTGTGTTACAATATGTCTACTCTTCCTAAATTACCAATGTGGGACTAAACTCTTTCTTATATCAAACCCTAACATAATGCAATCCTTTTGGTAATAATCGAACCGGTGATCTATCACTTTTAAGCTTCTTACGTACAATCATCCAACATAGCTTTTCTCAGCGTACTATACAGTTATGGCTGTATAAAAAGGAAAACGCTCATGAACTCAGAATCATTACATATATCATTCTAAACTAGAATTGTACTTCAACATGCAGCCTTAAACCCATCCCTGGCACACCCCGAACTATACAGCTGCATTTTGAAAAGTTCCATTAGTAATTACTTAGGCACCAGGTTTTGAATATTGGATATTTGCGGACATCAAAATCATATCTGATAGGAGTTTTACTTATACTATAAGGATGATACCACTGATGTTTTCAAACTGTCGGCCAATATATCGGTTCGATCATATCGCAAGAGGTCTCATGTAGTACGGAAATTTGAACAGATTATTCAGTAACAGTATAAGCTACAGCTAACAGAGGAACCAATTTGTATTAATTCAAATCTACCAGCAAAGGTTCAAATAATGGGATGTTTGAACAGTGACAAAACAGAAAATAACTGAAACTAATTATTCAAGGAAAGCAAGGCGTCCCTTGTAACCTTTTCTTGCCTTACATGAAATTCTAATTAAGTTAAGCAGACTCTTTTTCTCACCTTAATAAGAAATTTAATCTCCCTTATAGTATATATCAAGGATTAGACTCTAACAAAGCTAACTTGGACATAATCCAAAATCAATGTGGCACAATATAGATTTTATGATATCAAGGACTGGACTTAACAAAGTTAACTTGGGCATGATGCAAAACAAATTTTAGAATAATGATCGGCTTTGACAATTAAATGGATTCATACCCTAGAATATTGACAAAAGATTTACGTGTGCTACATATACAAGTAACATAGCCCCAGCAAACTAAATGGTGCATGAAATTCCACAGTATATATATAGAAAATGACGGGTTCAATAGACCCCCATCATGACATTAAAGTTTCGAAAAATATTTATCTGAACAGTTAATTCCTGTGATGATATATGATAAGCCATAAATGAATAAATAAACAAATAAATTGCAAAGGACTTGAACAAGGGAAACATGTTTCTCACTAAGTCCGCGACGGTGTACTAAATTATAACCGATGACTGCGTCAAACTACAATTTGTGTAAAGTTAACACAAGGAAAACTTTCTTTTCTAAAGTGAGCAAAAATCTATTGCATAAACACTACCTAAAACATTTAGACATTTCCTCATCTAAGACTAATTCAAAATAACATTTTATACAACATAAAATCCAACCTACTCTCCCTCTGTAAATACCTGAGAACTAATGAACACTTCCAATCCATCCCACATCAAGTGCTAAAATGACTGCACAATTGCTTTGTGTTGTTCTCATTGCCCTTACCTCATCTCTACTGTTTTCCGCTGATCCGAGCCCTCTTCAAGACTTCTGTGTTGCTGACAAGATGTCTAATGGTATGAAACAATTTACAATTTTGACTATATAGATTGTAGTTTGCATTATTCTCAAATATTATATACTAAATTTCTGTTCACTTAATTTTGCAGTAATAGTAAATGGGTTGGCCTGCAAGGACCCAAAGCTTGTGAAAGCTAGAGAATTCTCCTTCTCTGACCTAGACAAGCCAGGAAACACAGCAAACAAACTGGGATCAAATGTGACCCAAGTCAATGTTGCTCAAATTCCAGCCTAAACACCCTAGGTATCTCCTTGGTTCGTATAGACTATGCACCCTATGGGCTCAACCCACCTCACACTCACCCAAGAGCTACTGAGATACTTACAGTATTAGAAGGCTCGCTCTATGTTGGATTTGTCACATCGAATCCAGATAACAAACTCTTCACCAAGGTGCTTTACAAGGGAGATGTGTTTGTGTTTCCGCAAGGGCTCATCCATTTCCAGTTCAATATTGGGAAGACGAATGCCGTGGCTATCGCAGGGCTTAGTAGCCAGAATCCGGGTGTAATCACAGTAGCTGATGCTGTCTTTGGGTCAAAACCTGCAGTCTCTGATGATGTGCTTGCAAAGGCATTTCAGGTCGATAAGAAGTTAGTAAACTGGCTCCAGGGTCAATTTTGAATGGAAAACAATTAGAGGTTTTGGCAACTATTGCATAATGATGACTTTATTAACCATTTGTATTTGTCTGGTTAGAATAAATAAACGCTATTGTGTGTAGTGTGTTGTATGTTATCATTCTATAGAAGACTCTGTTGCCTTATATATAATAAAAGATGTTTCCTATTATAAGAGTTATTTTGTAGTCGACATCTTGCCAGCTTTAGCTTTACATTCTTTGTTAGTTAAAATCCAACAGTGTTCAGTTATCAGCACCTGGTGACATACAAAAGTTGAATGTTAATTACAGCATATAGGAGAAAGGTACCTATTTAAACAAACCTTTGAAGATGACACATGCCTAGCAAATGTATCCAATTAGCAAGCATTTTCCTTCACTCCTTATACCTTTACCATATCCTTCTTCTCTTACTAATTCCATCACCAAGAATTAGCAAATAAAATTTAGGTAGCGTATAGACCATGTGAAGCCAATTATTAAAGTTAACTCTAAAACATAAGGGATAAAACATGCAGATAGTACCTAACCTTGTACAAGCTATTAAAACCAACTATTAATGTATCCAATTAGCAAGCTTCCTTCTTGTGAATAAAAGAAGCTAGCAAATTCAAATTCAGAACATGTCTCCCAAGATTCCCAATTCAGGATGAATAAGTAGCACCATTGGCAATTGTGGATGATTTCTATATCTTTTTTTTCTAGGTGTATAAATAATTAGCAAATAAAGTGTGCTGTTGTGTATTGATGATTTCTACACCTTATTCCTGAGTGTAAACATATAATTAGCAAATAAAGCGTTGCATGTCCGCAAGTTGTCGGTAATGAGTGACTGTTTATATAATGTGCCTACACTTTGATAGAAAAGGTTGCATCTTTTCATTGAACAAGCATACTCAATGTACCTTTATAGAAAAAAAAAACATAAATTATATCAGCAAACATAAATCATTTCACCAGAAGTCAGTCTCATGCATATATTGTTCAAAACTAGAGCTATGCTTCGTTATCTAACCATAAACTCATTTTGCTGTTGAATCATACACTTGCTCTTAATTCTTCAAGCATTCTAATTAATAGTAACACAAGAACTAAGAGATGCTCTAAAGTAGAAATTACTTTTATACCAATCCATATCTAAAAGACTAAAAAAATGAGAGACTTGAAATCAATGGATTGAGCTTTGATCAAAATTTCCAATAAACTGCAATTTAAACAGCATAGCAGAAAACTAAACATGAAAAAGGTGTGGTTAGACAATTTCTGGACTAATATAAAGTTCTGATCAAATCAAACAAACTCGTTTGTCATCATAATAAGAGAAAGAGACTTCATTGCTTGGGGGGGGGGGTGTGCTGAAGAGATTATGATATCATGGATAGAGTACAACGAAGTACACTTGGAAATAATCAAAAACAGCTTCCAGAGAAATATATACGTCGACAATTTAAATATCTCTAGCACTAGAAAATTGACAATTAAATTGTGTTATGTGTTTTTATGATCAACATATCTCAGCAAACTAAAAGGTTTACGCAATTCTACAAGCTAACAACTGACAGGTGTTAAAAATCCAAAAAAAATCTATAGTGTATATATACAGTAGTCGTCATTGCAGTTCAAGCTTATATCAAGATAGAAGAAAAGATCCCTCGTCATAAATAAATATTTAAAACTGACTCATTTTATAATGAAATCTCTGTACATAGTAAACGATAAACCCTAAATAAATAAATAAACTGCATCAGAACTTGAGCAAAGGGTGACTTGTTTCTTGGTAAGTCCACAACCACGTCCTTGAATTAACCACGACTGCATAAAACTTTAATCTGTGGAAAGTTAACATACAAGGAATAATTCTTTGCAAGAGTAGGCACCAACCACAACTGTCTACTTTATTTTTTAACAGGATAACTATTGTTAAACGCTACCTAAAACATTTCGATTGCAGGACCAAGAGTGCAGCTTTAACCAGTATTTTTATTTACAGTGTTTTTATGATCAACATGACTCGTCAAAGGAAAATGTGCAAGCAATTTTACAGAAAACAACTGGCAGGTATCATACAGAAAAATAAGAAATAAATAAGTACATACATATATGCATGTGTGTGTGACATGTGTGTATATACATGCTTATGTATATATACATGTATATGCATATATACATATGTATGTATATGCGTACGTATATAGGTATGTATAAATGTATGTATACACATACGTATGGATAGGAATGTATATATGTGTGTATACACATGCGTATGCAATGTGTACGTATACACAGACGTACGCATAGGGGTGTGTGTGTGTACGTACACACATACGCAAACTTACCTGTCTCTCTAAAGGAGCCAACTACCACTGGTTCTGGAATTTAGCAGGTGATGCATTGAATATAACACCTCACTAGTGCACTTCTTACTTCTACCCTTTTAAATTGAAAGCCTGACCACTTCAAAGCATTTCTCCCAACATTTCGGTTTTCTAAAATCATGTTTGACTTCATATATTTGCCAATGTATGGTCACCTCCACCCTTATATGATTATCAAGTATCATATCCCTTATTCTCCTTCCTAAAAATATTCATGTGCAGCCTGTTTATTGCTCTCTTTGCCATAAACCTCCTCTCACACAATTGCTTCATACCACAGCCACGTGCAGAACTTCTGTGTCAGTGGTAAGATGATGTGCACATGAAACCCATTATTCTAGCCCACTCCCCAATAACACATGTTCTCAACTATTTAGGACATGCTTGTACTTTCTTTTATGCTTCCTTTATTTTAGAAGACCGTCTCTCCACTACTTTTATTTGTTTTCTATATAATGCAATTGTAATGAATGTAGGAAGGTAAAGAATGAAAACCACCCAAAAATGCTATTTTAGCAATTGTTCTAGAGGAGATTCGCCATCTCGAATCGGCTTTATCTATCGTGTACGTATCATTGGTATCAGAGCTTCTTCGATCCTCCAGGATGGCCGAAAACAATCTATCTAAACTTGATGCTCCAAGATGTCGTTGAATGATGCATCAACAACAAGAACGCTCCAACCCTCCATGACGACCGATAACAATCAACCTAAACCCGAACACGAAACTCTGAGATGTCGTTGAATGGTGCATCAACAACGAGAACACTCCGTCCCTCCACGACGGCCGATAACCCGAAACTCCGAGATACTGCTGAAATGGTGCATCATGTCATGAATACTCACGATCACTATCGTGGGTTTCAACCTTGAGGACATGTTGTTTGAAAAGTGGTGGTTTGATGTGTGCATGAAACCCATTAGTCCAACCCACTCCCCACTAACACATGTTGTCAACTATTTAGGCCATGCTTGCACTTTCTTTTATACTACCTTTATTTTAGAAGCCTATATCTCCATTACTTTTATTTGTTTTCTATATAATGCAATTGTAATAAATGCACAAAGGTAAGGAATGAAACCCCCAAAAAAATGTTATTTTAGCAATTGTTATAGAGGAGATTCGCCATCTCGAATCGGTTTTATCTACCATGTATGTATCAATTGGTATCAGAGCTTCTTCAATCCTCCGCGAGGCCGAAAACAATATGCTTAAACTTGAGGCTCCGAGATGTCGGCGAATGGTGCATCAACAACGAGAACGCTCAGACCCTTCATTACGGCCGATAACAATCTACTTAAACCCGAGGCTCTGAGACGTCGTTGAATGCTGCATCAACAATGAGAACACTCCGTCCCTCCATGACGGCCGATAACAATCTGCCGAAGCCCGAAGCTCCTAGATGATGCTGAAATGGTGCATCGTGTCATAAAAACTCACGATCCCTGTCATGGGTTTCAACCTTGAGGACACGATTGTTTGAAGAGTGGTGGTTTGATGTGTGCATGAAACCCATTATTCCAACCCACTCCCCACTAACATATGTTCTCAACTATTTAGGTCATGCTTGCACTTTCTTTTATACTTCCATTATTTTAGGAGACTAACTCTCCACTGCTTTTATTTATTTTCTATATAAAGCAATTGTAATGAATGTACTTTTATTTATTTTCTATATAAAGCAATTGTAATGAATGTACGAAGGTAATGAATGAAAACCTAAAAAAAATGCATAGATAGCTCCATGGATGCTCGAAATTAAATTGTTTCCCCTCCTTTCTTCTTCCTATCCCCTTCTTATTGTCTCTGCTTTTGTTCTATTTTTCATCTTTCTTCTTTTCATAGTCAATTTAATTGAGGAATAGAAAAGGGGAAAATGGTTTATGTAAAAGACCCCAAAAGTTCGGGAGAAAATTTCATCTTTCTTCTTCTCTGTTTCTTCTTCTCTAGTTCCCCCCATCTAAAATTTCTCCATTATATGGTTACTCTTTACATTTATAAACATAATACCATAATGAAAAATCGTCCAGCCGAAATGGAGACCTTTCTAGCACCTTTTCCGACGCTGAAAATTAAGTGAAAAATGTGTAACAATAACATAGAAGTGCAAGTAATCAGACAGCATAAATCTGCCTATTCTTTTCGCTTGAAAAATAGGATCAAAATTACATAGAAGAGGTCAAAAATTTTGCATAGCATAACAGAGAATTATTTCTATAGTTGTCACTTGCCATTCATATAAAAATGTTCTCGCTCTGTAAAAAGCCTGGCCAGGGAAATAGAAATGATTACAACATATACACACTATTTGTTTTGTTTTATCCCCAAAGAAAAAAGGTAAATAGCATTCAAGAAGTCGTCAACATTACTAAAAACAAACAAATCTTAATAAATAAACTAGTTGCCAACAAAAAACTTAGGCTGTAAACCGTGATAAGTAATACCTAACATATACGGTTCCCAGAGTGCAATCAAGGTGTCCTAGCATTCCTTATAATGAACATCACGTAAATGGTTTGAGAAACTTGTGAGATTCCTTGCATGTTCTCTCCCTCTTCTGATTAATTTGCTGAATCCTTGTACAGAAGCCCTCAAAGACATAGAATAGTTTCCACACTTTTTACTTGAGATTTAAGATCGTGACAAAACCCCTTTCGAACTGCAATAACCAAATGATGTTATAAAATTTGAAGCATATTGTTAACATTTACCAAATCGCAGAGTGAATATGATGATGAACTATTAAACATATATAAATAAATACATGAATCGCCTTTAAGCTAAATCACCTTTGTTATACCCCAAAAAAAGTAAGATAGGTTTTCAGAACAACCTTTTGTAAGAGTTGAATAACTTTATTTGCTGTATCTAAACTTTAGGACATGAAGATATATGAACAATGCAGATATCCAATTAAGTGGTGTAGGGTTGAGGTTTTTACTGCCATAATAGAAGATTTCCTGTTATTGAGGCAGCACTAATTCCAAGGCGGTGTGTATAAATACAAATGGAGGCTGACAATCATTGCTGTCATGTGTGTGTGTGTGTGTGCATATACAAATACATAAACAATAAAAGTTTGTGCACGCGCTATAGCTTTGGTGGGCCAAAATGCAGAACTTGGGTTTCATTTACTTGAGAAGAAATGAACATGGGAGTAAAGTAAAATAAAACCTTTATAATACTATAGCTTTGGTGGGTAAAACCAAGTTAACATTTGTTATACTTATTTAGCATGTATGTCGAGCCAAGTACAAGAGTGACCGTTGCCCTTGGCTATATGTTTTTCATTGTATCATAAAGACTGGAGCTGACAATCAAAGAGAGACAAATTTATATAATGAACATGAGCTCAATAAAAGCCTTCTGAAAATTCCAGAGTCTCAACAATCAGTTGTGCAAATTGAAGTCAAATTTTCTGGATCATTAGAATATCAATATCAAATAACAAATCAAACAGATATTAGAGGGCCTATTGCATAATATTCGCAGGCGGCCGGGGGTGGGGGTGGGGGTAGTTGAACCAGAACAGACCTTGGAACACTGCCACGACGGCGTGGGTCATATTCTGTGGCCTGACGCAGAGCTCTAGCAAATGCCTTGAATGTTGCCTCAATGATATGGTGTGAGTTTATACCTGCACGCTGTTTGAAGAGCAGGAATATTTTAATTATTATCAAATCTGACTAATCCCATATATATGGAACAAACTCATAAAAAGTGGACTTATTACCGAGATGGTAGAAACTATATACCTAGATGCTGGCTCAGGAACTTAGAACTAGGGTATCCATGGCCAAAAGTTGCAGTTTACAGGAATTAAAGGGATTGGCTTGAAAGGAAAAATTCAGAAAGATTGACTAGCAAGGCCCAAGACTGATGCGCTAACAGCAGGTCATGGATCATTCTGTAAGGACAAGCACTTCTTCATGGGAGATAGAATATAATTATTCACAAGTTTGCACCATGATCTGACGTCTAAACATAATTTAACTAATATGCAGAACAGGAAAGGAGAAAGTGATAGGTTCAACAAAAAACAGGAGTGAAAATATATCAAATGGCAGTACCTGCTGGATGTGCAATGTCAAGCCGGATGTGTTAACTAGAGACTGAAAGAAGTGTTCCACCAGCTAAATATGGCAACAGAAAACATATATTAGTGCAGCATATAGATATATACAGATCCAAATAAAATAGAAGGATGGGTGTTATCTTAAAAGATAAAGGAGAAGAGACCTGTGGATTTTGCGGTTAAAGATTGACATCGTAATGTATCTAGGATTAATGACATAGCAAAACACATAAAGCTAATGACAAATGCATTTTCAAGTTTAATTGGTCATGCTTATAGAATAGGCTTTTCCAAACTTTATCCCATAGCATTTTCAAATTAAGGCCGTAAATCTTTCAAACATTAAACTATGTCAGTTGCCTATGTTTCACTAATCTTTCCAATAAATGGACATCCCCGTATCAAATTTGTATCCAATAATTGGAGAACGCACTGTATACTTCAATTCTTGATGGTTAATATGCCGGATATTTCATTGGGGTCCAAATAACTATTAGGCATACCAGACATATGAAAGATGTACTAAAATTTTAGCACAATAGATTCAAAATTTTACTTGCTCAGTCAGAGATACATAGGTAATGTCCACTTATTAATGAAGAATTATGATTGTTATGCATAACTATAAATTTATGTAATACAAAACTTGAATATATTTTATTCTATGTTAGTCATTGGTGCTTTTTAATTTAATGGCTTTACAAATTCAGAATATTTATAAGAATGTTTCGTCATACTAACTCAGACATATAACTTATATCGGTGATTGATTCATATTCTATACTTTAAGGCTTTGCAGTATCCGTATACCCATATCATATTGCATCCATACTAGTAGGGTAATGTAATTTTTCATCATTCAACTATGTTTTGTGCCTATGTTTCACTGATCTTTCCAACAATATGGACATCCCCATATTGAATACCCATCAATTACATGGAGGACATACTGTATCATCCAATACTTGATGGTTACAAGTCGGATATTCTGTCAGTCGTCCTAAAATATATATAAGACATACCAGACGACAGACGTAACAAAGATGTACCAGAATTTGTTCAAATTCTAATGAATGGATGATAGATTCAAAAATAGATCCAAATTTTTATTTGACTCGGAGATGCATGGATAATGTCCACTTATTAATAAAGTATTGTGATTGTTTTGCATAACTATTACAAATTACAAAGCTTGAAAATTATTTATAGTATCTTAGTCATTGGTGCTTTTTAATGTTATGACATTACAAATTCAAGATATAGATAAAAGCATGTTATGGCATACTAACTTAGACACACAAATTTTTATCATCGATGTATTCATATTCTAAATTTTTAGGATTTGTCGAACCCCCGAGTACCCATCTCATATTGTATCCATGCTGGTGGGCAATGTAATCACTAGTAATATCAATAGAAAGACACTGATAGCAGATATAACAAAGCAATTACGACATAGGACACACATTAGCAGATAGTGAATGGATAAAGTTACCTGTGTATCATAACTCCCAACTCTTTGAGTTGGGATTTGCAAATCATAGCTCAAGTGAGGACGGCCAGACAAATCCTAGATTTAAAATAAACAAAGGGTAAAACATTAAGATCCAAAATTTTCATGGTGGAAAGGATAAAATTTTAGAGTGTACATTTTAAAAGCATCATATTACCACAGAAGAGAGAGAAGCATTACTCAATAGCTCAAGAATATTTTGGAACCTATAACGTGTTAAAGGTAGGCAAGGTATGGTGGACAGTAAACATCGCATGCTTTTCGTTGGGGGGGAATCGTCCAGAAGACAGATTGCAGATATTATACTTGAGAAAATATGGGACTATAGGAGGGTTGTAATAAAAGAGCAAACGGGAATTGTAGAAAATTTATGTCCAGCTCAAACCAAACAAAGCAGGTGTATGCAAATGGCTGGAGAACAATAAAAATTATGTGATGAAAGACTAGGGAGATGTATATTCAAATTTTACTTCAAACTTTTAGGCTACTTCTTCCTAAATTATTTTTTCCCCTAAATAACTGGTTGTGCAAATTAAACGGACTTGAAAGAACATAGATTGCATAAAATTGTAAATTGTAAGGACAGTTTAAAATGTTTGGGCTAACATAAGGTTTACATATGCATGCTAAAGATGCAGATTGTACCAAAATTACTTCAACAGCAGCTTCATCGAGTGGTGCTGTAAGGTTTCCAAATCTATGGATCCCTTTCCTATCTCCAAGTGCATGAAGCAATGCCTGCAAGTACGGAAAAAATATTACCTAGCGCATCATAGATGAAATAAAATGCAAAATATAATTGACGAAATTACTTTTTTTTAGCAACTAGAAGAAAATAAAATGAAGACTACACTCTGGATCAATATACTCACCGTTCCAATTGCAAGAGCGACATCTTCATTAGTATGATGATCATCGATGTGGGTATCACCGGATGCTTTTACACATAGGTCGAACAGTCCGTGTGATGCCAGTTGCTGCAGCATGAATATTCCAAGTCAGCAAACCAATTGATGCTTCCACATGCAACACCCATGACAAATGAAGCAGAATGAGGTTGAACCAGTAACGATATTGCCAAAATCATTAATGCAGCACTTAAGATAAAAATATATATAAAAACTAATCAATCCCCTTTATCGTAGCTCACATTGAAAGGCACACTTTGTAACAAGTTAACTACAGTTCTTCAAAACAGCGAATATGCAATGAGTCTGATGGCAGTTTTCTTTAATCTCGTCATTCTAAAGTACTATAAAATGTGGGTTTTTTCCAGTAATCTGAAAAAAACCAATTCTTTCAGTAATCTGAAAAAAACCAATTCTTTGCGCAATACTGATTACAAGACTCCAGTAGGTACAGAAATGCTTATACTCCGTCAAGAGGCGAGGCAAGACGGAATTTTTTGGCTTGAACAGCTTGTCCTCCATCCTTCATAGAAAGCATAGGTTAAGCGCTAATGCATGTCATTTGTTGGCAGCCTACATAGGACCTACAGAAGAAAAGCTTCTCACTCCTAGCACCAGACTTGCATTATTGTCCAAGTTAATAATATTGAAGTAAAATCTAACCTTCATTACATTATAGGAAAAATCAGTCAACATTTTCTCCATCAGAACGCCATGTCATTAATCGACTTTCTGCATACTTCAGCAACAATGATTCCCTTATATATCGTGTGGACATGGACTGACCGACATAACCTTGGCGACATGAAATTGAACACACCTTGCTATGTTCCACCAATATTCCACTAACTCCAGAATGTTATGATAAAGTTGATGAATGGGATCTCGTTCAAAATAATCCAATAAGCAACCGAAAAAATGATTCGTTGCATGTGGTTCGGCTATGCTTCGAAAAATATGAGCTACTTCAACAATGATAATGTTTGGGATAAAAATAACTATTTTCATGTTAAATTTGCACACTTTCATTATGTATATGTCATATAGATCATAGACTTATGTAATAGCAAGAAATATTTCAGCTGCTTGACTTCGCATACAAATCATTAGTGTGTCATCAATCATGATACTTGCAGATATTCATACATATTAACTTTATTTAGATTTCCGGAAATAGTCAATGTAGATTACAAAAGAATAAAAAGCATTGCGTAGCATCTTAATTGCGTGCTATTTATTGGCACCCCCCTCCTACCATACTCCTATTATTACTTATGATGGTAGAGGTAAACCATTAAACATCAACAAGGGCGGATCCAAGGTGGGTCGCGGTTAGGCAAGCGACCCACCTGGATCAACAGTTCTGGTATACAAGTATGCTAGTAAGAAGTTTAAATACTGTATAAAAATGGTATTTTGTCTCCTCTAAAATAATTACAAGCTAGCCTAGTGGTGGATGCTTGATGTTTTGTTTTTTCTTTTGGCAAAAGACCCACGTTCAAATCTCTTAGCCAACGCTTATTTTGAATTTTTTTTGATCTAGTGATCACTTAGATATTGCCTAAATCCTAATTCTATTCAGATATTTATAAATCAATCAATTCTATTTATGGTAAAGGAGGTTGCTAACTTGGTTAAGTGTTCAAATATTTTTTTATTTTTTTTTGAAATTTCTTCTTCTGAATTGCTTGCCCTACCTGACATTTGTTGTTGACTCCGCCTCTAGCGGCAAGAGTGGGCAAAAAGACACCAATATAAAAAAATTTACTCTATGTTTAAACCCTCTCAAGCGGATGGCAATCCACTGCAAACTTGATCATAGTAGCAGCCTGATCAATACAGAACTTCGTAGATAGGTTATCGGATGCATGTTGCTTCGAAACAAATAAAATGGATCGGCTTTTGTTTTTGAGTTCTCTAGGTGATTTTCTTAATGCAAGGCCAGACATTCCTTTCCTACCGTGTATAATGATGGTTGATCAAGCATGTAATGCTTGTGTGCATGATATCCTACACAGTCTAAACCAAAAATGCTGACATGAAGTATGTACATGTGCTGACATGAACTTCATACATAAGTGCTGCTAACAACTCCATAGACCATAACCGTAATTATATGCAAAAAAATTACCATATCGATAGCAATTATGGAAAGTACCCGATATATAACAGCTAATCGGTATGGGCAATAATATCACTCTGAGCTACATAAGAACATTTCAATAATTCATCTTTTAAAGCAAATCATAAGCGAAAGATTATTGTAAGGGCATCGAATTCTTACATCCAACATATGATCCAAGAACGGAATCCCCGTATTGCAATCAGAAATTCCAGTACCATCCAAGTTTATCTTCACATAAACATCCGTCTCCTTCGTAACCCTCTTGACCTCCCCAATCCTCGAGGCTGCCAAATTGCAAACAAAATCCATTAGAAACAAAAAAAAAAAAATAGAAACCCTAATCTACATAACATCGATATCAAAACTAGAAACTAGATAAACCCAATAATCATGAGATTACAAGATCCAGCCGTGGCGATCGGAGCGCCGTTGTCTTCGCCGTGGGAGGCCTTGATGCTGGACATTTGGCGGGAAAATCGAGGGGAAGTGAAAAGTTGAGATTTTGAATCGGGGAATGAGGAGGGAGGGATGGGACAAGCCCTAACCCTAACCCTAGAATTTTCCAGGGTTTTGAAGAGAGGAGACGAAGAGAAGGAGCAAGAGCTCAGTGAACCCATTAGGTTAAAGACTCAGCTCATTGTCTTTGCTCTTGATATTTAGTTCCGCATGGTAACGGGTCGGGTATGGGTGTGTGTCAATAGTAGAACCAAACTAAAGGTGGCAAGATTTAGTTAGTTTAGGGCCTGTTTGTGTTCAATTCAAGGCCTAAATTGACTACGGGCCTGTTGTATTTGGTATGAAAATTTATTTTCCAAAATCCGGCCTGCATTAATTTACAAATTATTATTCAAAATAATTAGAGAATCGCAAGAGAGAGAGAAAAAAAGAGAGAAATATGTAGCTGGAGGCTTGGATGGCTGCGGGTGCAGGAGAGAAAGGGGTGTAGACCTAGAGAGAAAAGGACGGGGGAGGGGCCCAATTAGGTTTAAGTGGGTTGGGCTCCATCCGTTCCTTTCTCTTTTGCGTCCACAGCCCCCCTAATATTAAACTCGAAAAAAATAGTATTGCAAATAAGAGAAGGGAATTGAATTTTTCTATCTTTTGGATTAACCAAGCCACAAACTAGGTTTGTAGGGAGTTGTATCATGGGCCAAATAGATCACAAAAATTTACATGGCCCTATAGGCTATGGCTTGAGTGTATGCATGTCCAAAAATCTTCTCCATTTTTATTTTGTAACACTTGAAATATACCGAGTTTCATTAAACAATGGATGCAACGTTTCTAGGATGTTATTTTCTGTTTTGTGCTCATGAATGTATTTAACAGTATAATTTTAATTTTTTTGGAACAACTTAAAAATTTTCTTTTGGTGGGATAAACATTAAGATAGTGTTAGAGCATGCACCCATTTGAGTTGAGAGAGAGAGAGAGACCCTTTGGAATAATCATGTTTTAAATTGTATTCCTTAAAAAAAAAATCATCCAGATGGTTTAAAAATATTGAATATCAAATTATAATCGTAATCATTTTGGTATAATTTGTAACAACCAATCTTCTTGTGTACATTTTCTCATATTTTTAATAAATATTTCTTTTCCAAATTGTTGCTTTACGTATTTTAATAAAATCCAATCTTTCCATTCGTGTAAATTTATCATGATTTTTCCCGGATGACGCTCTTATCCTAATTATTTTCCTAACATTTCTATTTTTCCCCATTTCCTAATTCCCTAAACTAAACCCAAGCCCCAGTCTCCTTCCAATTAACTGTGCTTTTTTCTTCCTATATTTTTTCTAATTCAAATTTCTTTCAAATCTTATCAGAAAACCTCCCATGAATTTTCCATTAATATCCAATTAAACCAAACTTTATTCTATTAATTAACTCCCTATAAGTCCCCATAATCTTTCATCTCTCTCTCAAAAAACTCTCGTTCTCTTCTCCTCTCGTTCTCTCTCTCCCTCTTCAAACCAAACCACCAAGCTCATCCCCGCCGTACAAGCCATGACCTCGGTCTCTGTAGCCGTCACGATCATCAACGCGGTCGTCGTCGCAACACCGCACGCGTCCATCGCAGCCCATATCACGCTCGAGTCTCGCACTGTGCCCGATTCTGCAACGTTCGTAGCCGTCTCGTGTGTCGATGCGATCTCCGCATCCGTGTCGTTTCTAATTCAGTGACCCGAGGCAAATGAACCTCTCGCTTGCTTATCATACTACGCACGCGCGCGCGCGGGCGTACACACACGGGTTAATAGTAATTAAATCTCTTGTCGATGCAATTATGGTTTATTAATATTCAGTAAATATATAACTTTTCCTTTGAGTTAGAACTCCCATTTCGTGATGAATAGTTCGTGTTACTTATAATCAACAACAAATAGAAAATTAGGATCAGAACGTTAGCTATTCGATCATAAAATGATGCCCCCAAAAGGCGTCGTCGATAAACCGGAAATTCACTATACATGCTACCGTATTAAATTCATTGTAAATTAAATACAGATCGAAATGTAATGTTCCAGAGCTCGTATCGAAGCCGGCTAGATAAACTAGAACCCTCTACATATCGTTATTTATTATTGGCATGCTACAATAATGAAAACTTAAGGGAAATACGGCTCTGGACTACAGTCCAAAGCAGTAATCCCTGCTAATACCTTTTTTTAAACGCCTATATCTCTCTGTTCAAACATGCTATTGTGCAGATTCTTATATCTATGTGTAGATAACTTGGTTAGCTTTTATATTCCAATAGTTTCACCAAATTTCATCACATTTTGATATTTTTAACCCAATTTATATTATCGACCTGTATGGCTGATTACTGCTGTAACAGTTTATACGTTGTGATATTAAACAGACCATAAACCCCTGCATACGATGGATATTACCGATTCATCAGTTGATTTAGAATCCTAACTGGTAAATCTATATTTTGTTGAACTATAGAGACGCCTAAATCTGAACATAACTATTAGAAAAATGCGTTCGAACCTGGGCTTCCAGTTCAGAAACTAGAATTCCAGCCTTGAACATATGTTTTAAAATGATCATATCTCCCTAACCAGAACCTCGATCGGTGTGAAACTAATTTTATTGTCTAGATCGTTGGCTCTACTGTTTATGACTTTTATATTGTTTTGATTGATCTTACACTTATAAATTACTGTGAATTTTCTAATTTGAATGACATTGACTGCCCATATTTTACTCCTAGTATATTTTAATGGATTTCTATCATATTGCGTGACTATTATACTGTAACGACTCTGAATTTACTGTAAGAAATTTTCCATTTTAATATACAGAAATGAGTTTATAAGTATGAGTATGAGTTATAAGTAAATTTTGTTAAAGAACAGGAAGAAACAACTTGTAGTTAACTGGTAAAGCACTTGCACTGCTGTGACGTAGCCCTTGTGTTTGAATCCTATCAGATATATTATTTTTTCTGATTTTCGCTTTCAATATTTTGGAAGTCCAAAAGTTTACACGTGCAATACACACAAAAATGAAAAAACAGAAAAATCAAACATGTGCACAAGGGTTTAAATACAGACAAGTACACGTAGCATCAATCCAACGACCCCATTCCCTCGATCGGGCGGCGGAAATTGAGTTTGGGCCGGTACCGACGGGTGAACCGTAGCCAAAGAGTCCCGTGCTTTGCACACTCGACTCTTCCCCTACCCCTAACTTCTCTGCACTGTTTGATTGCCCTGCAATCAGACAGAGCCCCTTCAATTCCTAATTTATCATTTTTAATGCATTTTAATTCTCCGTTTTAATTCCAAAATCCTAATTCTACACTATAAATACTATCTCATTCCCTAACCCTTCATCATTATGAAAATTCTAGCCAAAACTCTCAAAATTTCTTAAGCACAAGTAGAGTAAAAGAGGAGTTAGTAAGCGATCAACTTCCGGCGAGAACCGAATCAAATTCCGGCGACCCCGCAATACTACGACGACAACCTTATATTCCTACACCTTTTTTTAAGCCTCCTAAATCGTAAGTCCCTCCCAATCTTCTTTTCTATTTCTTGAATTTCTTTTTAATCAAATCGGTAAAAAGTGGAGTTATTACCGATATTCCTTTTTCTAAAACATATAACTCCATTTTCCTTTACCTTTTGATCAAACAAATTGTACCACTTCACTTATAAGCTTAATACTCATGTCTAGAATAAATTTTATCCAAGAATGTTTTGTAAAACAATCACAATTTAACATTTTCATTAAAATAACATGAACTTTAGATAACACCTCTTTTCGTATTTTGTTAAAACATACCTTTCGAAAACTTCACAGGGTAACGACCTACACCTCACATACACACATGGTTCCATAGTACATTATATCCTTGTATGAATTTTTGTTACGAATACGATATTACATGAAAATACCATTTACCATAAAATCGGATTTCTTTTAAATTGTATTTTAAATTCCTTTGCAAATATGCCTCTACAACACTCTTTAGGGGACTCGCTATTGGATGGTGCGGATTATCGTACATCCTTGAGCTAGTAGAGCGAGATACAGACCTCCTCACGGAACATTCGGTCTCGAAAGGTTTTAAATACGGTTTTTAAGAAAAAAATTTTCTACTTAAATAAAATTTAATTTTTAATAATTATATAAAAATTACAAATCCATATATTTTCAAAATATAATAAACTTGCATTTTTTTAAAGTGAAAGAATTACAAGTTTCACCAAAATACCATCAAGATACCAACAAAAGACAAGTTTTACAATAAAATACCCTGAACTTTCCAAGTTATGTAATTATCACTAAAATACCTCAAATCCTTAAAATTCATATCCATGAAAACCCTAAATAATATAAATAAATACTCGAGATTTATTTTGAAATTTTATTAAAAATATTTTTCATAAAACCCATTCGAGTTATATAAAACAATATTTAAGGACTTTAGTAAATATAGGTTTAAGCGAGATCAATTCTCTTGAGCCTCAGGAAGCCGGAAAAAATGAGTGCTTGCCTATTTAAGCTAGAAAACTAAACGGAGTTATCAATGATAATTGTCTTGGAAAAAAACACAAATCCTGTCATCCATGTGCAGCAGTTACCGATGACTCCCGAACCTAATTCAGGATCTAAATCAGTTACAAGTTTCCAACTCAAGTATGAGTCTAACTCAAACCTGAATCCAAACTCAAATCAAAGTTCAAATCAAACATGAATCCAAGGTCTAACATGTATATTTGAATATGAACCTGAATACCTGAATTCAAATTTCGATATCAAACATGAATACATGACTTGACTTGACCGAACCATGGCTATAACTTGACATGACTACAAGATTACATCCTGAACCTGTTTACTTGAACAATTTGTATCCATGGTTTTGGCAAGACTTGTAAATATAACTCTATACAATACATCACGCGGGGATAACGGGGTAAATCGATACGGAATATATAGCGTGGCACGAGATGGTCACTTAAAAGACACCTAAATGAACTCTCATGCCGTTATCCCATGGGTTTTGACGGGACCTTGTACTACATGTTACCATAGTCCACGAGGTAAGATGGACTCCTTTCGTATACATAAATACTTTCTGTACCAAGTTACAAACAACTACGTTAGAATAACAAATTTATACATGTACAACTTACCAGTTTCAATTCTCATTACTTGTTCTATTCCATTCTTTCTTTTGGGATTTACCGAGCGCTAGTTCGCTGATTGATTCTATGTGAGTGTTTAGTAAATAACCGCAATCAATAACGGTGTCGCTTGTAGCTAGCCGAGATGAGTACGAGTCGTCCTCAGGGATATATTGAATCTTTTAATCTTACTTTAGACGTGTTGATTGAAAAGAGAAAGAAATATAAGAATAAAGAATAATTATAGATTCTAAATCTATATTAAACACGGATATAGAATACAGATCTAGTTTAATTACGGATGTAGATTTTATATCAGAAGAGGGCTTGTAGGGTTCGTTAGGATTTAGTAGTCATGGATGACTAATAAAGATTACTCCTTTTATTTATTGATAGATTTAAAACTAGATTGATAGTGATGAATGAGAATTAGGGTTCTTGGAAGAAACTAGGGTTTCCACACTATTGACTCTTGTCCTTTCATTGATCTCTATTCATGTCTAACCTTTAATAAAAAAATTGTTAATCTAATCTCAAATCGCGGTCGAGATTAGCAATAAATTGGTAGCGCGCCCGATTTGGATGTTAACGATTCTTTTACTAAAGTTTATAAACTTCATAAGACTTAAAAGAAATTACAATATTTTCTCATTCATTGTTCTACCCTAATCCTATGAACCCTATCAAGCGGACAATTACTCACGCATTATGGAGATAGAAGAAGAACGGATAGAGAAAGAGATCATAATGCAGAAATTAAATGCTAAATAATTAATCTAATGATCTACCTTTATTAATCAAATTCACAATTACAAAACCTTAGTTTAGATTACAAGAAGAAGAAGAACTTGCTCTCGATCTCTGCCTCGTAGGAAGTAGATGCTCCGTCGAATCTTACGTCACTTTATCACGTCGAATCGCGGACCTTTCATGGATCACTTATTCTTTGACGGTGTTTTGCTTCGTGTAAAAGGTTGATGATTTCTAAGATTAGCCATCGGTTCTTTATATAGCCCCAAAACCATAAACTATAGATCCCCATAATTAGGGTTTGTTGTTGCAAATTACAACTAAAAATCCCAAATTCCGACTCAGTAAATCGGCCGTGGATCCGCCGCATTGATGCTAGTTTGGCTGCGGAAGCGCGGTTTGTTGGTGAGATCTTGGCTTCAGAATTCTGGAGCTGCTTCGTTGTGACACATGGAGATTTATTTGATGTCTGGAATCTTCATATCTTTTCTGAGTTTCTGCCAGTATTGATTCTTCGATTTTATTTAATTTTATCGGCGGATTTTTGATTCCCGATATCTCAACATCTCGATCTCCTGACCTGAACTAAAACTTATACAATATCTCAATGAATAATGTTAGTAATATTTGGTATTTTTGAGATATTATCCTAACAAATTTGATATGATATTATATTTTAAGAATATTGATTAAGAATATTTGATATGATATGCATATTTAAATTATCAAAATATTATATAAATATTATATGCATACATTTTCCTTCATAATGTTAATTATAATATATAAATATATGGTAAATAGTATTTTTACAGATAAACCCAAATATGTTCTATATTTATAGTAAACACATTTAGATTTTTAAGAAAAGTAAGGAAAATGTTATATCAAATGTGCGATATTTTCGACTGAACATTCGCCGACGACATTCCTGTCTATTTTCTCTCTTTGCAATGTTCGTCAGGAGGACCGGACTCTCAGGAGATCGAGTCTAGCCAGGAGGACGTGGACCAGCTTACTGCCCAGTAGGACTTCTAGCTCATCTTGTACTTATTTCAGTTTGTATGCCACTTTTTAGGCATTGCTTTATATCATTGTATCTTTCCTTTTCAAAGAAGTTGTATTGTAAAGAGGAATATTAATCAAAATTGCTGTTTATTTTATATCTCTTGTCATTCTTGTGTATTTTATATATATTACTTAATTACGCTTAACGTATTTATTTTTTAGTAAATACGTTGTGGCCCGCCTCGTCACCGTTTCCGTCTATTGGGAAGCGGGGCGTTGCAGGTTTTGTTGGTGGCCCATGCAGGTTTGTTCTGCATGAAATCCTAAGCAATATATATCACAAGAATTATAAGAATCGGCAAGTATGCATTCCTTATATTTCAAATTCCTTGAATCTATCCTAACCTTTTCTTTTCTATCAAGGTCATGGATTTACCGAACAACACAAGCACAAACATCAATGGAAACACCCCACCGCCTACCTTACCACCACCACCTACAGTTGTAGCTCCCATTAACGAGCAAACGGTACTACTTGAGGCGATCAAGAGCCTCTTGGAGGGTCAGCAGCAGCAGACTGCTATACTCATGCACTGCCAAGAAGTCGAGGCACCCGGAGTCAAGCAATTTCGGGCACTGCACCCGAAGAATTTTTCAGGAAAAGAGAGCCCAGTGGAGGCAGAAGAATGGGTTCAGTCAATAGAAGATGATCTGGCAGCAGCACAAGTGCCAAAAATTGCTTGGGTGAGAGTTGCAAAGATGCAACTAACAGACAATGCCAGAGTCTGGTGGAAGACTGAAGAAAGCCATCTCACCAAACCGATTGAATGGAAGACATTTCGTTATATGTTCGACGCGAAATACTTCCCTGAGACTGCCCATTTCGACATAGAACATCAGTTCATCCACTTATAACAAGGCTCGATGTGGAGCAAGTCCGTGGATGAATACGATACTGAGTTTACCATACTTGGCAGGTAA
This sequence comes from Agapanthus africanus, assembly GCA_030015575.1. Classification (NCBI taxonomy): domain Eukaryota; kingdom Viridiplantae; phylum Streptophyta; class Magnoliopsida; order Asparagales; family Amaryllidaceae; genus Agapanthus; species Agapanthus africanus. The sequence continues at coordinate 57,393,526 of CM057342.1, read as the reverse complement.
GATATGTCTTAATATTCTATTTCCTGAATACACTGCTAACACAAGGCCATAACAGGTTCGCGGCACACCTTATCCCGACTGCTGAGATCTGGGCATGACGATTTCAGCAAAGTTGGACCCGGAAATTCAAGCTGCACTCGCTACAGGGGATTTCCCAACCCATGATCTTGCTCTGAAGGCTTCCTGATGCTATGAGATAGTGGTGAAGAAGAAGGGAAGACCTTAGACTGCCGGTGTGAAATGCCATGCCACTCAGATGGCAGGAGGAGCCTCTTCCAGGCCTACTTTTGTACCCAGGAGACCGGGATGATCATTTAACCGGCCCAGTCCAGGATTTTGCTTCTATTGCAAGAGGAATGGATACTTGGAGAAACACTGCAGACGTGCAAATGGCCTTTGTTTGGTTTGTGGCGCATCCACTCATGCCATAGGAGCATGTCCATATCGACTCAACCCAGCTCCATCATCTATACCCGCAATCACGGTTCCGCAGCGGCCAGCTATTCAGGCTCCTGCACCTCGTCTAGGTCTACCTGCACCACCTCTACGTAGAAGCATGCGATTCCCGTAAAGCCACTCATTTCAAACTGGAATGTCAGTTCCGGGAATGGGGTCTTGAAAGCAATTATGGGATTTGATCAGTGTCCAGTTATAGTTTACGGACGAGAATTCTACACGAATTTCCAAGTACTGGACATCCCAAATTTCAATGTTGTGTTGGAAATGGACTGACTGGGAGTTTTCTATGCTACGATTGACTACCGTCAAAGGAGGGTAGTATTTGAGATACCAGATTACCCAGTCTTCTACTTCAAGAGTGGAGACAGAACGTTAGAGCCAGGAATCTTCCATGCTAAGCTAAAGAATGCAGAAGTGTTTACTCTACCGGCGGAAGAAGAAAAGCCAAAGGTAGTTTGAGAGTTCGAAGATGTATTCCCTGAAGATATAACAGGTTTGCCTCCCGATCAAGCTCTTGAATTCAGCATTGACTTAATACCTGGTGCACAACCGGTAATCAAAACTCCGTACCGGTTAAGTCCAGAAGGATTGAAGGAGATCCGTTCTCAGTTGGACGAACTCCAGAAGAAAGGTTGGATTCGTCCCTGTAGTTCAAGCTGGGGATCTCCAGTTTTTCCTGTGAAGAAAAAAGAAGATTCATACAGGATGTGTGTAGATTACCGAGCTCTGAACGAAATAACAATAAAGAACAAGTATCCACTATCTCATATCGATGATTTTTTCGATCAGTTAAGTGGGTCTTGTGTATTTTCGAAGCTTGATCTTCGTTCGGGTTATCATCAGGCGAAAGTCAAAGAGTCTGATATTCCGAAGTCGACGTTTAGGACTTGCTATGGTCATTATGAGTATCTTGTAATGCCATTTGGAGTGACCAATGCACCTGCTATATTTATAAATCTGATGAACCAAGTTTTCCGAGAGTACTTAGACAGGTTCGTTGTCATCTTCATCGACGACATCCTGGTGTATTCAAAGAATAAAAAAAACACGCCGAGCATTTACGGATTGTCTTGGAGAAATTGTGACAACATCAGCTCTATGCCAAGTACAGTAAGTGTGAATTTTGGCTAGATCAAGTCGAATTTCTCGGACATATTGTTTCAGGCGAAGGAATCTCAGTAGATCCAGCTAAGGCGTCAGCTGTCAGCGAATGACCGACACCAAAGACAGTAAAAGATATACAAAGTTTCTTGGGATTAGCAGGATACTACCGAAGATTCATTAAAGGCTTTTCGAAGATTGCAGCATCTCCGACCAAGCTCACACGTAAAGACGAAGCATTCGTGTGGTCAGAAGCATGTGAACAAGTTTTTATAGCACTCAAATCAAGATTAACTTCTGCTCCTATTCTTGTAATACCGGATCAATTTGTAGGATTTTTTGTGCATTGCGGTGCGTCTGGTAAAAAATTAGGACGTGTTTTACACCATCATGAAAAGGTTGTAGCTTTTGCATCAAGACAGCTAAAAGTTTATGAGCGCAACCATCCAACACATGATCTGGAGTTGGCAGCCGTTATCTTTGCACTTAAGATTTGGCGCCACTATCTTCTCGGAGAAAGAGTGGATATATACACTAATCACAAAAGTCTGAAGTATATATTTACTCAGAAGGAATTGAACATGCAGCAGAGAAGATGGCTAAAACTTATGACGGACTTCGACATCAACCTACAGTATCATCTCGTGAAGGTGAATGTAGTTCCTGATACACTTAGCTGCCAGCCATTAGCAATGAATTTCACCACTCAGTGGAAGCTACAACGGGAATTGCACGGATTGGCAATTGAAGTAGTTATGCCAGGTAACACTTCATATTTTATGAACTTATAAGTCCAGTCTACTCTTGTCAATCAGATCAAAGCAGCTCAAGCAAATGATGCCAAGCTATAAAAGATCCGAGAACAAGTAGAAAGTGGAATTCGAACTGATCTCATCATCCACGAAAATGGATCCTTGCGGTATGGAAGTAGATTGTGTGTACCAAACGGCTCAGTTCGAGAAGAGTTGATGAGAGAAGCTCATAGCTCTCCTTATTCTGTACACCCCAGAGGTACAAAAATGTACAAGGATCTACGGCAACACTACTGATGGTATGGAATGAAGCGCGAAGTAGCCAGAAGCGTAGCCAAGTGTTTGGTGTGTCAGTAAGTGAATGGTGAACATCACAGAACTGCTGGGCTACTTCAGCCATTACCAATCCCAGAATGGAAATGGCAGCACATTACCATGGACTTCGTGACTGCCCTCCCTCGCAGCACGAAAGGTAACGATGCAGTATGGGTTATTGTGGATCGACTCACAAAGTCGGCTCACTTTATTCCCTTTCGAATTGGCCAATCTGCTGAGACGTTAGCAAAGAAGTTCATGGAGATAAGCATGAATCTAAAGTAAGATTTAACTTCAAAGTTTACTATATTTGATACCCATGAACTCATGCAGGAGATCGTGAGATTACATAGAGTACCGGTTTGTATCGTCTTCGATCGTGATACCAGATTCCGATCACAGTTTTGGCAGAGTCTGCAAGCTAGCCTGGGAACGAGTCTGAACTTCAGCACGGCTTACCATCCACAAACGGATGAATAGACCGAGCGAACAATTCAGATTTTGGAGGACATGCTAAGAGCTTGTATGTTAGCCTTCGGAGGTTCGTGGGAAGATCACCTACATCTTGTGGATTTTTCATACAACAACAGCTATCAGGCAAGCATTAGAATGTCACCATTCGAAGCACTCTACGGAAAGAAGTGTCGTTCACCACTAAGTTGGGACGACATCGGAGATCGTGAACTTCTTAGACCAGATATGATCGTGGCAATTGTGGACGTAGTTCGCACGATTAGGAAAATAATGCGCATAGCCCAAGACAGACAGAAACATTGGACAGATGCAAAGCGCCGACACATGGAGTTCTATCCTGGAGACCATGTTTTTCTAAAGATTTCTCTAAACCGACGAGTGATCCGCTTTGGCAAGAGGGGTAAGCTCAGCCCCAGATACATAGGACCGTTCAACATAATCGAACGAGTACTACCCCCCTCATTGGAAGGAGTGCACAACGTGTTCCATATATCCCAGCAATGAAGATATGTGAGCGACCCCAGTCATATCCTTGATCACTCAGAGCTCACAACTGACCTGACTTACGAGTAACAACCCGTTGAAATCCTGGACCGAAAGATGAAGTTACTTCGGAACAAGGAAGTAAACTTGGTCTGAGTGATGTGGAGAAAAGATTCACCAGGAGAATTAACGTGGGAACGAGAAAAAACATGCATGCAAGATATCCTTACTTATTTGTACATTAGTTCCTATGTAAATATAAATTTCGAGGAAGAAATTTTTATAAGGAGGGTAGAATGTAACGACTCTAAATTTACTGTACGAAATTTTCCAATTCAATGTACAAAAATGAGTTTACAAGCCTGAGTATGAGTTATAAGTAAATTTTGTTAAAGAACAGCAAGAAACAACTTATAGCTCACAGGTAAAGCCCTTGCACAGCTGTGACGTAGCCCCTGTGTTCGAATCCAATCAGACACATTATTTTTTCTGATTTTCTTTTTAAGCTTTTTGGAAGCCCAAAAGTTTACACGTGCAATACACACAAAAATGAAAATACAGAAAAAAATCAAACATGTGCACAAGGGTTTAAATACAGACAAGTACATGTGGCATCAATCCAACGACCCCACTCCCTCGATCAGCCGGGGGAAATTGGGTTTGGGCCGGTACCGACGGGTGAACCGTAGCCAAAGAGCCCCGTGCTTTGCACGCTCGACTCTTCCTCTACCCCTAACTCCTCTGCATTGTTTGATTGCCCTGCAATCAAACAGAGCCCCTTCAATTCCCAATTTATCACTTTTTAAAGCATTTTAATTCACCATTTAAATTCTAAAACCTTAATTCTACACTATAAATACGACCCCATGCCCTAGCCCTTCATCATTTTGAAAATTCTAACCAAAACTCTCAAAATTTCTTAAGTACAAGTGGAGTAAAAGAGGAGTTAGCAAGCGATCAACTTCCGGCGAGAATCGAAGCAAATTCCGGCGACCCCGCGATGCCACGACGACAACCCTCCCTTCCTACAATTTTCTATAAGCCTTCTAAATCGTAAGTCCCTCCTAATCTTCCTTTCTATTCCTTGAATTTCTTTTTAATCAAATCGGTAAAAAGTGGAGTTATTACCGATATTCCTTTTTCTAAAGCATATAACTCCATTTTCCTTTACCTTTTGATCAAACAAATTGTACCACTCACTTATAAACTTAATACTTATGTCTAGAATAAATTTTATCCAAGAATCTTTTGTAAAACAATCACAATTTAACCTTTTCATTAAAATACCATGAACTTTAGATAACAGTTCTTTTCGTATTTTGTTAAAACATACCTTTAGAAAACTTCACGGGGTAACGAGCTACCCCTCACATACACACATGGTTCCATAGCATGATATATCCTTGTATGAATTTTTGTTACGAATACAATATTACAAGAAAATACCATTTACTATAAAACCGGATTTCTTTTAAATTGTATTTTAAATTTTTTTGCAAATATGCCTCTACAACACTCTTTAGGGGACCCGTTATTGGATGGTGCGGATTATCGCATATTATTAAGCTAGTATAGCGAGATATAGACCTCCTTATGGAGCATTCGGTCTCAAAAGGTTTTAAATACGACTTTTAAGAAAAACGCATTTTTTCTACTTAAATAAAATTTAATTTTTAATAATTATATAAAAATTACAAATGCATATATTTTTAAAATATAATAAACTTATATTTTTTTAAGTGAAAGAATTACAAGTTTCACCAAAATACCATCAAGATACCAACAAAAGATAAGTTTTACAATAAAATACTCTGAACTTTCCAAGTTATGTAATTATCACTAAAATATCTCAATCCTTAAAATTCATATCCATGAAAACCCTAAATAATATAAATAAATACTCGAGGTTTATTTTGAAATTTTATTAAAAATATTTTTCATAAAACCCTCTCGAGTTATATAAAACAATATTTAAGGACTTTAGTAAATATAGGTTTAAGCGGGATCAATTCTCTTGAGCCTCACGGAGCCGGAGAAAGTGAGTGCTTGCCTACTTAAGGTAGAAAACTTAATGGAGTTATCAATGGGAATTGTCTTGGAAAAAGACACAAATCCTGCCGTTCATGTGCAGCAGTTACCGATAACTCCCGAACCTAATTCAGGATTTAAATCAGTTACAAGTTTCTGACTCAAGTCCGAGTCTAACTCAAACCTGAATCCAAACACAAATAAAAGTTCAATTCAAATATGAATCCAAGGTCTAACATGTATACTTGAACGTGAACCTGAATACCTGGATTCAAACTTCAATATCAAACCTGAATACATGACTTGACATGACCGAACCATGGCTATAACTTGACATGACTACAGGATTACAGCCTGAACCTGTTTACTTGAACAACTTGTATCCATGGTTTCGGCAAGACTTGTAAATATAACTCTATACAATACATCACGCGAGGATAACGGGGTAGATCGGTACGGAATGTATAACATGGCACGAGATGGTAACTTAAAAGACACCTGCATGAACTCTCGTGCCGTTATCCCGTGGGTTTTGACGGAGCCTTGTACTACATGTTACCATAGTCCGCGGGGTAAGATGGACTCCTCTCGTATACACAAATACTTTCTGTACCAAGCTACAAACAACTACGTTAGAATAACAAGCTTATTTTTGTACAACTTACCAGTTTCAATTCCCATTACTTGTTCTATTCTATTCTTTCTTTTGGGACTTACCGAGCGCTAGTTCGCTGACGACATTCTTGTCTATTTTCTCTCTTTGGAATATTTGTCAGGAGGACCGGACTCTCAGAAGATCGAGCCTAGCCAGGAGGATGTGGACCAGCTCACTGCCCAGCAGGACTTCTAGTTCATCTGGTACTTATTTCAGTTTGTATGCCACTGTTTAGGTATTGCTTTTATATCATTGTATTTTTCCTTTTCAAAGCAGTTATATTGTAAAGATGAATGTTAATAAAAGTTGATGTTTATTTTATATCTCTTGTCATTCTTGTGCATTTTATATATATTGCTTAATTACACTTAACGTATTTATTTCTTAGTAAATATGTTGCGGCCCGCCACGTCACCGTTTCCGTCTATTGGGAAGCGGGGCATGACATATACCCTCAATAATTAGTGATCATTTGCATTGATACCCTCATGACTATTTTAGATTACCGTGTGATAAGTGTTAGTGATTGGATTATGGCAAGTACATTAGTGTAAGAACATGATTAAATAGTGAAAATGACTCGTACTTGTACACAATCAGCGGAACCATCTACTTATTGCATTGTCGATATTTATGGGGCATATATAAGTGTAACTATAACTGAAATAGGACGAGTATGAAAGCATTTATATTAGTGTCATAGGTAAGATATCGAGAACTGTCCACTTATTTTAGATGCCAGTTGAGACATGCTTGATGGAGACCATGTCTCCAATCTTCGCGTAGACTTGTCATGGAGCGACTAGTATTTAGATTCATAGTCGGTGCTTGATATAGACCGCGGGGTGTGAGGTGGTTTGAGCGTGAGTTCGATCAATGGAATCTCAGGAGTCTCTTTACCGTTATATTTCGTGATTTTGTGATATTGTTAATGATCGTTTTACTGACTCTTACTGATTGTGATTCGTGACCGTGTTTCCAAGCCCCTGGATAGGTGTTTAGTGCATTGGTTTGAGAATACTCATGCGATGGTTGACACTCATACTCGGGATGACGATAGGTTAGTGACATGTACATTGAGACTTAGAGACTGATAGATTTAGTGACATCGACATTACATAGATTACTGGACTTATACACATGCTATTGCTTACCTATACCTGTTATTTTCTGCTCATGTTATTACTTTATGCTTACCACTACATGTTTATTTTTATTGCACATTTTATATATATTGCTATATTGTGTCGCTTTGACGAACCGAGTATGCATACTCAGAGTGAGAAGTGGATTTAGCTTAGATCAGGACCTACCTTACTTCGAGAATATTGCGAAGATCTAGATCGGTGACGTCAGCGCTATCATTTTCTTTGACTCTATCTGGTTAGTTGTATCCCTGATGTTATAGATTTGTATCTATTGCACTCTGATGTGATAGAATTAGTGCCTTCATTTGTCACGCCCTGCTTCCTAACATACGGAATACGAGGGATGACAAGGCCAGCCATGCTCCTACAGTCAAGCAAATATCTTGCCGTAGTCACACTTCGGCTTCTAGCATTACAGGGTAATCAGTAAGTCACAACACTGATAAAGAGAAATACAGTCACTAGAACTATCAGATGTAAAGAAACCGAGCGCAACGGATACAAACCAAAGAGACAACTAATCAGTGATATCAGAGAAATGATACCGTTGGTTCACTGGTCTGGATCTCCACGATCTTCTCGAATTTAGTCAGGTCCACTTCTTCCTCTGAGCATGCAAACTCAGGTCATCAGAGTGACACAATAGCAATATATACATATATAATGTGCAATGATGATAACATAAAGCAGTAAGTATAGAGTAACGCCATGAACATGAGATAACCAGTACATGTAACGGTAAAGCAGGTGTGTCGAATCAATAATAAATGTAATGTTCTATCAGTCTCACAGTCTCAATGTCTAAGTCACTAAACTTATCGTCATTCAAAGTGTGAGAACCAACCACCGCAGGAGTATTCCTAACCCAAGGGTAAGCCCCATGGGCAATGAAACACGGGCCTGAATCACGATCAGTAAGAACCAGTAATACGATCAGTAACAATATCATGAAATCATGAAATATGCCGGCAATGGGATTCCTGAGATTCCGTTGAACGAACTCACACTCAAAATACCCCACACCCCATGGTCTACATCAAACACCGACCACGAATCTAAGTACTAGTCGCTCCATGACAAGTCTACGCGAGAATTTGAAGACATGGTCTCCATCAAGCATGTCTCGACTGGTATCCAAGATGTGTGGACAGTCCTCGATGTCTTACCTATGACACTAGTATAAGTGCTTCCATACCCGTCCCATACCAGTTACCCGTCCCATACCAGTTATAGTTACACTTATATATGCTCCATAGGCGCCGACAATGCAATAACTTAATGGTTCCGCTGATTGTGTACAAGTATGTGTCACTTCCACTATTCAATCACGCTTTTACACTAACGTACTTGTCACAATCCAATCACTAATATTTATCACCTGGTAATGTGACATGGTCAGTAGGATATTAATGTTTATAGCCACTATTCAATAAGGGTATAATAGTTACATGATATGATAAGAATGAAATCAATTATGACAAATAAAATATAGCAGCCAGTGTCATATAACTTGCAAAAATTCATTATAAATCACACGTGCAGAATTGAGCAAAACAATATAAAAGGAGTAAGTAGTATATTTAATTATATATACAGAAAAATTGGTTTTGAGTCAATCGTGTTTCAGGTTTGCGAGTTATGGTCATTCCATTTTAAGTGTTCTCTGCTGGAAATCAAGTTTCATAACTGAAAGTCCGTTTCGTAACACAGTTTACTCCATGTTAGGATTATAATTAGGTGATGGTACAGTTAGATAATATTTATATTTATCCGTTATGTTTCCAACGCACTAGACGAATCAATAATATACACTGTACACAGGGAGATATGCACCGTCTAAGGTTAAGGTATACATTCTGTCTCTGCATGGAATTGCAGTACACATCGATGGTTTAAAAGGTGATATAAATAACAAACGATACTGGAATGCAATAAAACCAGTACCATTAGAAAGATAATTCAACTATCTAAGCTTTCATGTATGGTTCCTCACACTTTCGCACTTTAACAGCGAGAAACATGCGTTCTAAAACAAGTAAAGGTAGAGATTCTTGCTCTGGACTGCAGTCTAGAGTCCTGAATCGCCTCAGTTTTCATTGTACTAGCTTATTAAAATTCAGGGATGAACTATGTGGTATTGTGGGTATATATGTTGTCTTTGATAAGAGACATGTAACGCCAAAATCAAATATATAAATGATTTATTATGAATTTAACGGTTTAGCTTGTTCGAGAATATTCAGCTTTTGCAAAGGTTATCGAGGGTAACATTTTATGGGTGAAACGACGTCGTTTTGCTGTCCGATCTCTACAAGGTAAACATTAACAGTAATAGGGTATAATGATCATGGGCTCCACCATATTCGCTTAAGTTATCACATAGGGTTGTATATCGAACACTTAGACTATGCAAATGGTTATTGATCGAAATATCGATTTCTTTTACCCGATCAACACGAAATTAATTCAGGAGTTACTATATGATATTACTATGGCTTAATCGACCCAAGTCGGGTTTCAAACACTAAAATTTACGATGATGGTTCTTATTCGATATTAAATTCGCAACGATGTATATATGAAATATCTATACTTAAACATGTATATATATATATCAACATATATAATATCTAGAGATTACTATAGCATGAAGAACAAGTGAAGGGGTTCACTTGCCTTGGGTCGCTGATATAGAAGCGACACGACGTGCAGGGTTCATCTCAATACATGAGATGGCGTGATGCTGGACACGGTGCGTGGCGCATGCGCGATGCGTAGTGACCCGGTACTGGACGCGGTGGCGACGTGGGTGATATGGTAGTAGGCACAGTCTTGACTCGGTGCATGGTGCGGATGTGGCACGACGCGACATAGTACTGGACGCTACTGAACACAGTGCTGGGCATGAAGCGGGCATAAGTCATGGTACATCTGGGCATGCGGGCGACATGGGGCTGGGCACGACGGATGTGGAGTGGGCACGGCTCCTGGCACAGTGGTGGTGCGGCGGGGATGCAGTGGGCTCGGTGACTGAGTTCGAGGGGATGAGAGGTTATTGGATCGAGCACGACGATGGACGGTAGGGGCACTGCTGGCACGACGCGGAAGCAAGGTGTCACATCGGGGGGTCGATTAGAGATAGGGGATAGAGGAGGATGAGGTGGGCACGGCTATGGAGAGGGTGGCCGGAGGAGGCTGCGGCGTGCATGGTGAGATAGTGGAGGTTGCGGCGATGGATGCCTGAGTTCTCAGTTGTGGGTCATTAGAGGGTTCGTCGACGACGTTGGGTGCTGACGAGGAGACAACGACGAGTTGGCGGTTGTGAGCGTCAGTGACGAGATGAGGAAGTGGTGGTGCAGGTATGCCGGCAGTGAGTGAGGTTGAGGGTGCTCGGGTGTAGAGAGGTGATGCTCGGAGGTCGGCTGAGAGGGAAGGAGGAGGAAGTTGATGGAGGGGTCGCGGTTGGTGGTGGAGGTGAGTGAGGAAGCTCAACTCGCGGTGACGTGGTGGTGGTGGTTCTGTGGTTCGCCAGTGGTTCAACGGTCCCCGGGGAGAGAGGAGGTAGAGGGAGAGATTGTCAGAGAGGGATAGTGAGCGAGATTCAGAGAGAGAGAGAGAGAGAGAGAGAGAGAGAGAGAGGATCGTTGAGAGAGGGCGGGATTGGAGGAGGAGATCGGGGTTGGGTGCGATGATCTCGGGGACGTTGGGAGAGGCGCGAACATGGGGGCTCTCGTCGCAAAGGAGGAGGGAAGAAGATCGAGCAGAGAGAGAAAGAGAAAGAAGCGAGAGGAGAGAGAGAAAAGAGAGAGAGGGAAAAATGGGTCGGGTCGGGTCGGGTCTAGGGGTTAGGTAAGGGTTTGATAGAGTTAGGAAAATAAAATTAGAAATTAGGGTTTAGAAAAATAGGAAAATAGAAAAATGGAAAATAGGAAAAATAAAAGGAAAAATATCTGGAATATAATGAATTGAAAATATTCGAAATACGGATAATAGAGTACAAAATAAGCTGGGTATTACATCATTTCTCATTACCCGTGATGTATTTACTGCTTATCATGAACTGCTAGAAACCGAAGTGTGACTACGGCAGAATTATTCTTTGACTGTAGGAGCATGGCTGGCCTAACTTCCATCGTATTCCGTATTTTAGGAATCGGGCCGTGACATAATTCCTTTTTGTTTAAAATCACGAGACATTGGATTTCTAAATCCATAAACTTCAATAATACAAAATATTAAGAGATTAATGTAGGAAAGAGGTGGCATCGAAAAAATACGCCCTCCGTCATATTCCACGACGATCGGTACTCATCATCTTCAACTTTATCATCTAAGATGCGGATACACCAAATTTCACGTGGTTCGACCACTTTTCACCTTTGAATGGGCAATGTAAAAAGTTCTATTGTTGATAAACCGTTAATTTTGCAGCCACTAAATCAACGGTGAAAAATTGTAGAATCACATAAAATTTGGTGTATCAAGATAAAGATGAAGATGATGGATGCTGCCCATCGTGAAGTATGATGGAGGGTGTATTTTTTCGACGCCATAGGAGGAAATCCCCTCCTATGTCCTCTTTCCTCCTTTATTTTCCAATATTAAAGTTAGTGAGTGGAAACTATGCGATGATGTGGGGACAATGAACGGTGGTTGATGATGCTCACGAGTGGTATCTCCTCAAGATTACGACACATGGTAGATGACATGTCCCGAAAGCTACGGGGGTGGAATAAATGAGTCGTATTATAAGGATTCCTAGGGACTTCGTCTCGAGGAATGTGTCTGACCTTCCAAGGGGCTTCCCTAAATACATTTCACCTTCACCTAGGAAACTACCAACAGCTCGTCTCCGAACCGTCTAGCACGCCGAGCTTCCTCGGCCTACTGGCTCGTCTCCAAGCCTTCGACGTGCCGAGCTTCCTCGGCCTCCCCCGACCCACCCGGAGTGCAGATCCCATGCGTCCCGCAACGGCTCCGCGTATATCGCCTGGGCGAGATATCCGCCGCCCCACGTCCCACGTCCCATGCTGGCGCATCCCCCATTAATGAGCATATCCAGTCATTGATGGAGGGATCCCATCATTCACGCAGGCGTAACGTCAGGGGCGAAACTGACGGCAAAGATCTCGCACCTGCTCGCTCCATGCGATCACTATAAAAATCCCTCTCTCAGATGAATTAGGTAACTCGAATTATCTCAATACGCCGCTACTTTGCTCCTATTCCTCGGCTCTAACTTGATCGTCGGAGGGTCCTACGGTGGTCACCCATCCCGGGACTTCTTTGTAGGTAGCTCGGCGTCCAACACTAACCCATTGAGATCCACACCCAACAACTCCAAAACCAAATCTCAGCTATCCAAGATCACCATCGCAGGATCGACGGAGGACAGCATCTGAAGGAGATCCGAACCTCCATCAGTTGGCGCCTGTCACGCCCCGCTTCCCAAAAATGTGGAATACGGGAAGCGACGAAGGCCAGCCGTGCTACCTACGGTAAGGAAAAGTCCTACCATAGTCACATAAGGCTATCTAGATTAACCTGTCAAAAATAAAATCCAATACCAAAAGAAATAATACTGATAATCATGCTGCAATGAAACCACAAGAAATCCTAAAATGGGTCCACTAGATAATTGATGCAATTAAATATCCAAAACAAAAGATTCGGAATAAATAAGATCCGAAAGAGATACAAAAGTCCTAATGTCCCATAAGGGCGCACATGCTAAGAGCTAAAAGTAAAGAAAAATAACCTACGATTACTGATCTTCAGCAAAGTCCTGGTAGCCGCTCTGTTCCTGCTCAGCCTGCAGATCTGTCTCTAAACCTGAGATGGCAAATCTCAGGGTTGTCAGAACATCCCAGCAAGTACTCAACGTATAAAGAGTGTGTAGCATAAAAACAAGAATATATAAAAGTGAAGCCCGGCGCACAAGAAAGCATGTATATAAGTAATTAAATGCATTAACACTATGAAACATGTATGTAAGGGATCAGGTCATAACATAACCGACCACTAAAGGGTAAACTATCCTATCGTAAGCTTGAGTGTGTGCGTCAACCTCTGCAGGAGTATTCCTAACCCAAGAGTGGTGCCCCAAGGGCTAGGAAATACGGGCCCAACTGTGGAATGAACAAGAGACCGCTATAGCCCGGTACGAGCTGTAAACATGTAACCGCTATAGCCCGGTACGAGCTGTAAACATGTAACCGCTATAGCCCGGTACGAGCTGTAAACATGTGACCGCTATAGCCCGGTACGAGCTGTAATCATATGACCGCTATAGCCCGGTATGAGCTGTAATCATGTGACCGCTATAGCCCGGTACGAGCTGTAATCATGTGACCGCTATAGCCCGGTACGACCTGCCGGCATGGGACTCCTGAGATCCTGTTGTACAACGCACACTCAAACTACCCCAACACCCACGTATGTATAGTTGCTATGGTAAATATTAAAATCACTAATTAAGAATGCTGAAAAGACAGGAACTTGCAGTATGGTAATTGTATGGAAATAAAACTGGTGAATAGTGGTGTCATGACATGTAGTCCAGCACTCTAATTAATGATTTTACTTAAGAAAATAAATAATAAAGATCATGAATAAGCATGTCAAATCAAGGTGTTCTATACATGTAATCAACATGAGTCTCGAATGTGTATAAAGCATGTAAAAGGATTCATGTGCATAATATTCATGTCATAGCATTACATAACGAAAAAGCAAGCAGCAGTCAGCATTATATATTAGCAAGTGTTACGATAAGGACAGATGATAAAACTGTGAAAGAAACATCTTTCCTCTAATATCCAAACTTGTACAGGCTAAGAGCTAATTTAGATAATCGCCGATGTTGCATCGACAAAAATGAAAAGAGCAAGAGTACTTGCCTGAGGATAGCGATCACGAAAACGATGTACGAAAATGCAGGCACGATCTCAGCTAAGGTGCGACTTTGGATCTGAGTTATATGATCTGCCTAGATAAATTTCATCGATTTAAATCATAAGTATTTACATAAAAAATTGTCACACATAATTATTTCAATTTAGGGTTTTGATACAAATTTTCCCTATTCAATTTCTCGCTGATTTCATACCATTTTATTCATTCATTTATTTATTTCTTCTTCTTTTTTTTTCAGAACAGAACAGAACAGGGATCAAGAGTGCTTACAGGGGAAATCGTAGCTGTTGCGATTGCTAGGGTCCAGATCTACGATGGAAGGACAGGGGTGATGTTGCTGCAGTGAGTTGTGGAGATTTGGGTGACGGGAGCGGCGACGAGGGAAGACGAGGGTTGCGGCGACGTCGAATGCTCTGTGCAGGTAGCTGGAAGTCGTGGTGGAGTCGGAGATGGCTGTGCGAAGGGACGTTGGCTGCGGTGGTAGGACGAGATGAGGAGATCGGGGTTGTGGCCGCGCGAGGGATGGAGGCGACGTCGACGGGAGGAGGACGAGAGCGAGGGCAAGGCGAAGGAGAGAGGAAAGGGTCTCGGCGTTGATGGAGGAGAGAGGAGGGTTCGGGGTCTGCGGCGGTGTTGGTGGCGATGACTAGGGTTAGGGTTTCGGGGGTGAGGAACTAGCGGCGGGGAAAGAAAGAGAGGGGTGCGGGTATGAGAGAGAGAGAGATTAAGTTGTGAGAATGAGAGATAGAGAGATTAAGTTGTGAGAATGAGAGATAGAGAGAGATTTTTAGTGTATATATAAAATATTTTTATAAATATATTATAAGGATACATAACTTTAATTGGTTGTATTTAGAGATTCGGTGCAGATTTTCTCGTTCTCATTTTAACAGTAAACAGATATGAAAAATATTTTTTTTGCTGACAGTAAAAGAATATTATTTATATAATCTAAAAACTGAATATTTTCCAGATCAAAATTGTTCGCAGAGAAAAATCTAAATTAAAATATTTTAGCGGCCAACCAAAACTTCAAAATATTTTGGGAAAAGAATCTTGATAAACTCTTGAATTAAGCATTCAAATAGGGTTGTTACATCCTACCCACCTTACAGAAAATTTCGTCCTCGAAATTGGAAGGACGACTACAAGATCAAGAAAACAGGTGTGGGTACTTTTGACGAATCGTGTCCTTACGCTCCCAAGTAGATTCCCCGCGAGAACGTCCGCCCCAAGATACAAAAACTAAAGGGATGATCTTGTTTCTCAATACCTTCTCCTTACGGTCGACAATGGCTGTAGGTTGCTCTTCATACGAGAGATCGGTGCTCAAGGTTAATTCAGAGTGATCGAGAACATGACTGTCATCGCGAATGTACCGACGCAACTGTGATACATGGAATACGTCGTGCACACCAGCCAAAGAAGGTGGTAAGGCCAATCTGTAAGCCACTGCTCCAACGCGTTCCACATTCTCGAATGGTCCAATAAATCGGGGACTGAGTTTCCCACGACTACCGAATCTAATCACTCCTCGAGTCGACGAAATCTTAAGGAAGGCATGCTCTCCTACTCCAAACTCGAGAGGTCTTCGACTAGTATCTGCCCAGCTCTTCTGACGATCCTGTGCTGCCTTGATACGGTCCCTGATCAACTGGACCTTCTCAACTGTTTGGGTTACGAGCTCCGGTCCCAATAATCTTCGCTCACCCACATCATCCCAGCAAAGTGGAGAACGACATTTACGTCCGTAAAGTGCCTCGAATGGTGCCATCTGGATACTCGCCTGATAGCTGTTATTGTACGAGAATTCCACCAAGTGAAGATGATCCTCCCATGATCCCTTGAAATCTAGCATACAGGCTCTCAACATATCTTCTAGTATCTGTATCGTACGTTCAGACTGTCCGTCAGTCTGGGGATGGTAAGCTGTGCTGTAGCGAAGACGAGTGCCTAAACTCTCTTGTAAGCTTCTCCAGAAATGTGAGAGGAATCTCGTGTCTCGGTCCAATACTATAGTGATAGGCACCCCATGCAACCGTACGATCTCTTGCATATACTTCTCTGCCAATGTCTCCGTCGATTGTCCCACTCGAAAGGGTAGAAAATGGGCCGCCTTTGTGAGACGGTCGACGATGACCCAAATAGCATTATTGCCCTTAGGACTCCGTGGTAAAGCCGTCACGAAGTCCATAGTGATGTGTTCCCACTTCCACTGGGGAATGGGAAGTGGTTGCAATAGGCCGGCCACTCGCTGATGTTCGGCCTTCACCTGCTGGCACACTAAGCACTTTGATACATAGCGGGCAATCTCTCTCTTTATGCCATTCCACCAAAAGTGTTGTTTAACGTCCCTATACATCTTGGTACCACCCGGGTGCACCGAATAAGCTGAACTGTGTGCTTCCTTCAACACTTCCTCTCGAACGTCGCCCCTTTGGCACGCATAATCGACTGCCGAATCTTAAAGAGCCATCTTCGTGTATCAATAGGTCTGTTCTCAATCCTGCCTCTACTAACCTGCGGAGTTTCTGCAATTGCGGGTCCCCAGTCTGTGCAGCTTTAATGCGATCAACTAACGAAGACTGCACCTGTAGTTGCCAATATTGTCCGAGCGTCCCCTGCTCTACCACTTCTAGATTGAGCCTTCGAAATTCATCAATGAGTTCCTTCTGGCCAGTCAACCACATTGCTGTTGGTCTCCGACTGAGAGCATCCGGTACCACATTTACTTTCCCGGGATGATATTTCAAATCGATATCATAATCAGCCATGAACTCCAACCACCTACGCTGTCTCATATTTAGCTCCTTCTGCGTGAATACATATTTCAAGCTCTTATGGTCCGTAAAAATTTCCACTCGTTCTCCCAAAAGATAATGCCTCCAAATTTTCAAAGCAAAGATTACAGCGGCCAACTCTAAATCGTGAGTTGGGTAATTCTTCTCGTGCGTCCTCAGTTGACGCGAGGCATAAGCGACAACACTCCCACGTTGCATCAAGACACAGCCTAGCCCCTTACCGGAAGCGTCGCTATGAATCACCTGTCCTCCTGTCCCATCTGGTACGGTCAATATGGGTGCGGTTGTGAGTTTCTCCTTCAATAATTCGAACGCTCGGTTGTACTCTTCTGACCATACGAATGGTATCCCCTTTCGAGTAAGTCTTGTCAATGGCTCAGCCGCTCGTGCAAAATCTTTAACAAATCTGCGGTAGTAGCCTGCGAGTCCCAAGAAACTTCTAATCTCTGCTGCTGACTTCGGTGCTGGCCAATCCATCACTGCTTCAATCTTTGCCGGATCTACTGATATACCGTCTCCAGAAACGATGTGGCCCAAAAATTGAACTTGTTCAAGCCAAAACTCGCATTTACTAAGCTTGGCGTAAAACTTTTCTTGCCTCAGTATCTGCAACACGATCCTCAAATGCTCGGCATGCTCCTCCTTGCTTTTAGAGTACACAAGAATGTCGTCGATGAAAACTACGACAAACTGATCAAGGTACTGGGAGAAAACTCGGTTCATTAAATCCATGAACACGGCTGGGGCATTAGTAACACCGAATGGCATTACCAAGAATTCATAATGACCGTATCGAGTTCTGAAGGCTGTCTTGCATACATCCTCCGCTTTAACACGAACTTGATGGTACCCTGACCGAAGGTCCAACTTAGAGAACACTCGAGCACCACACAATTGATCGAACAAATCATCGATCCGAGGTATAGGGTACTTGTTTTTAATCGTAACCCGGTTCAACTCTCGGTAATCGATGCACATGCGCAACGAGCCGTCTTTCTTCTTTACTAGTAAAACTGGAGCGTCCCACGGAGAAGTACTCGGGCGAATGAATCCTTTGCTGAGGAGGTCTTCTATCTGCTTCTTCAATTCCGCTAATTCAACTGGTGCCATCCTGTAGGGTGACTTAGAAATTGGTGCCGTTCCTGGCAATAATTCTATCGAAAACCCCAAAGCACGAGGCGGGGGTAAGCCGGGTAAGTCCTCAGGAAAGACATCCAAAAATTCCCGAACTACGACCGGTGCCGAACTCATATCAACCTCCATTGATGTCAGTATGTCGCACGTCGGCTTTGCTCTAAACTTAATGGGTCCCAGAGATTTGCTCCCTCCAATGAACACGAACTCTGGGTGGTTAGGAATGCGAAAGTTTACAGTTTTGGCCTGACAATCAATATGTGCGTGAAAGGTGCCCAACCAATCCATTCCTAAGACGACATCATAACTACCGGTCCCAATCAACAGGAAATCTGTGAAAAGCTCTCTGCCGCAAATCACAACTGGACAAAGCTTGCACTCTAGGTTGGTGGTAACTACCCCATTTCCAGTGTGAATGTCCCAACCAACAGTCAGTGTTTTGTGTGCAATAGAATGTGTTGTGGCAAAATCCAAAGACATAAAACAATGCGAAGCTCCGGAATCGAAAAGTGCTATAGCAGGAACAGAACAAATTAGAACGGTACCTGAAACGACATCCTTCGATGCTTCCGCCTGCTCAGCTGTCAGTGTAAAGGCCCGTCCCTGTCCACGTCCTGTGTTTCCTCGCCTCTGCTCAAAAAGTTGCTCCTGAGGGACAAGTCCTTTCTGAGGTTGGTTGCGCTCTGCTCTCCTTGGACAACTCCCAATCTGATGGTCACTAGCACCACAAATCAGATATAGACCCTTAGCGCGGCGGCAATTTCTCTCGACGTGTCCCGGTATCCGACAGTATCCACAAACCGGAGATTCCCATTATGGTGGGGTTTCGGTACGCTTCATCTGAACTGCTCCATGCTGTCTAACTGGAATCCTCCCTGAAGTTTGATTCACGGGCCGTTTGAATCTTCCACTCTGAAGTTTCTAACTCTTATCCATAACTGTCTCAATTCTGCGGGCCGCATTTAATACCTCTGAATAAGTTCTCAGATCATGTGAAGCTAACTTCTCCTGTATTTCCAGAGTGAGACACTGAAAGAATCTTCTAGCTCTATCCTCTTCCTGGGCTACCATTGAAGGAGCAAAACGACTGAGTCGGATAAACTCGGCCGCTATCTCGTCCACTGTGCGATCTCTCTGATGAAGATTGATAAATTGCTGTTCCATTTCGATCCTGGCCGATTTAAGGAAGAATTTCTCAAGAAAAGCTGTAGAGAAATCAGTCCATGTAATCGGTTTCTCCAACCTGTTCTCTTCTGCGAGCCACCAAATTCTAGCAATATCCTGCAGTTGAATCTTGACTATATCCACTCTGTCCTCTTCAGGAACCCGGGCGACTGACAGCAAATTCCCCATGTCGACAACCCACCGCTCGGCATCCAGTGGTCCGCCTGCGCCAGTGAAAACTGCCGGCTGTAGTCTTCTGAAATCGGCGACGCTGCCCGGGCGTCTACCTTCACGAACCTCAGCCACCTTGTTCAAGGCCGCAGTAGCGGTCTGCTGAGAAGCAAGTAGGCCCCCTTGTAGCAATTCGGTCTGCTGTTGTTGGCTCTCCAGCATGCCACGTATAACTCCAAGCAGTGCAGTATTGTTGTCACGTCTCCCATATACTCGCAAATTTTCTTCGGCCATGATTCTGAAGTCAAAACGAACGACGAGATTTAGCAACGAAAACGAGGTTTAAATTCAAAATATTAAAACTGAGTGAAGCAAAGAGATAATGAAATAATCAACTCAAGGAATACAGATCAAGTGTAGGACTCTAAGTTACTCATACAGAATACCGTATTGTATCCATGCCGCGGTACATGGGCACAATATCGTAACTCTATGTAAGTCGCCCGAATCCTACGGTCAGAGTCAACGGAATCTGCAGCATGACATACTGGGGAAAACTTAGACATGTGTTTCTAACCTAAAAGGTCGGTAGAACCAAGACTAACTTTGAAGTCAGCCTGGGCTCTGATACCAACAAAACCTTGTCACGCCCCGCTTCCCAAAAATGTGGAATACGGGAAGCGACGAAGGCCAGCCGTGCTACCTACGGTAAGGAAAAGTCCTACCATAGTCACATAAGGCTGTCTAGATTAACCTGTCAAAAATAAAATCCAATACCAAAAGAAATAATACTGATAATCATGCTGCAATGAAACCACAAGAAATCCTAAAATGGGTCCACTAGATAATTGATGCAATTAAATATCCAAAACAAAAGATTCGGAATAAAATAAGATCCGAAAGAGATACAAAAGTCCTAATGTCCCATAAGGGCGCACATGCTAAGAGCTAAAAGTAAAGGAAAATAACCTACGATTACTGATCTTCAGCAAAGTCCTGGTAGCCGCTCTGTTCCTGCTCAGCCTGCAGATCTGTCTCTAAACCTGAGATGACAAATCTCAGGGATGTCAGAACATCCCAGCAAGTACTCAACGTATAAAGAGTGTGTAGCATAAAACAAGAATATATAAAAGTGAAGCCCGGTGCACAAGAAAGCATGTATATAAGTAATTAAATGCATTAACACTATGAAACATGTATGTAAGGGATCAGGTCATAACATAACCGGCCACTAAAGGGTAAACTATCCTATCGTAAGCTTGAGTGTGTGCGTCAACCTCTGCAGGAGTATTCCTAACCCAAGAGTGGTGCCCCAAGGGCTAGGAAACACCGGCCCAACTGTGGAATGAACAAGAGACCGCTATAGCCCGGTACGAGCTGTAAACATGTGACCGCTATAGCCCGGTACGAGCTGTAAACATGTGACCGCTATAGCCCGGTACGAGCTGTAATCATGTGACCGCTATAGCCCGGTACGAGCTGTAATCATGTGACCGCTATAGCCCGGTACGAGCTGTAATCATGTGACCGCTATAGCCCGGTACGAGCTGTAATCATGTGACCGCTATAGCCCGGTACGACCTGCCGGCATGGGACTCCTGAGATCCTGTTGTACAACGCACACTCAAACTACCCCAACACCCACGTATGTATAGTTGCTATGGTAAATATTAAAATCACTAATTAAGAATGCTGAAAAGACAGGAACTTGCAGTATGGTAATTGTATGGAAATAAAACTGGTGAATAGTGGTGTCATGACATGTAGTCCAGCACTCTAATTAATGATTTTACTTAAGAAAATAAATAATAAAGATCATGAATAAGCATGTCAAATCAAGGTGTTCTATACATGTAATCAACATGAGTCTCGAATGTGTATAAAGCATGTAAAAGGATTCATGTGCATAATATTCATGTCATAGCATTACATAACGAAAAAGCAAGCAGCAGTCAGCATTATATATTAGCAAGTGTTACGATAAGGACAGATGATAAAACTGTGAAAGAAACATCTTTCCTCTAATATCCAAACTTGTACAGGCTAAGAGCTAATTTAGATAATCGCCGATGTTGCATCGACAAAAATGAAAAGAGCAAGAGTACTTGCCTGAGGATAGCGATCACGAAAACGATGTACGAAAATGCAGGCACGATCTCAGCTAAGGTGCGACTTTGGATCTGAGTTATATGATCTGCCTAGATAAATTTCATCGATTTAAATCATAAGTATTTACATAAAAAATTGTCACACATAATTATTTCAATTTAGGGTTTTGATACAAATTTTCCCTATTCAATTTCTCGCTGATTTCATACCATTTTATTCATTCATTTATTTATTTCTTCTTCTTTTTTTTTCAGAACAGAACAGAACAGGGATCAAGAGTGCTTACAGGGGAAATCGTAGCTGTTGCGATTGCTAGGGTCCAGATCTACGATGGAAGGACAGGAGTGATGTTGCTGCAGTGAGTTGTGGAGATTTGGGTGATGGGAGCGGCGACGAGGGAAGACGAGGGTTGCGGCGACGTCGAATGCTCTGTGCAGGTTGCTGGAAGTCGTGGTGGAGTCGGAGATGGCTGTGCGAAGGGACGTTGGCTGCGGTGGTAGGACGAGATGAGGAGATCGGGGTTATGGCCGCGCGAGGGATGGAGGCGACGTCGACGGGAGGAGGACGAGAGCGAGGGCAAGGCGAAGGAGAGAGGAAAGGGTCTCGGCGTTGATGGAGGCGAGAGGAGGGTTCGGGGTCTGCGGCGGTGTTGGTGGCGACGACTAGGGTTAGGGTTTCGGGGGTGAGGAACGAGCGGCGGGGAAAGAAAGAGAGGGGTGCGGGTATGAGAGAGAGAGATTAAGTTGTGAGAATGAGAGATAGAGAGATTAAATTGTGAGAATGAGAGATAGAGAGAGATTTTTAGTGTATATATAAAATATTTTTATAAATATATTATAAGGATACATAACTTTAATTGGTTGTATTTAGAGATTCGGTGCAGATTTTCTCGTTCTCATTTTAACAGTAAACAGATATGAAAAATATTTTTTTTTTCTGACAGTAAGAGAATATTATTTATATAATCTAAAAACTGAATATTTTCCAGATCAAAATTGTTCGCAGAGAAAAATCTAAATTAAAATATTTTAGCGGCCAACCAAAACTTCAAAATATTTTGGGAAAAGAATCTTGATAAACTCTTGAATTAAGCATTCAAATAGGGTTGTTACATCCTACCCACCTTACAGAAAATTTCGTCCTCGAAATTGGAAGGACGACTACAAGATCAAGAAAACAGGTGTGGGTACTTTTGACGAATCGTGTCCTTACGCTCCCAAGTAGATTCCCCGCGAGAACGTCCGCCCCAAGATACAAAAACTAAAGGGATGATCTTGTTTCTCAATACCTTCTCCTTACGGTCGACAATGGCTGTAGGTTGCTCTTCATACGAGAGATTGGTGCTCAAGGTTAATTCAGAGTGATCGAGAACATGACTGTCATCGCGAATGTACCGACGCAACTGTGATACATGGAATACGTCGTGCACACTAGCCAAAGAAGGTGGTAAGGCCAATCTGTAAGCCACTGCTCCAACGCGTTCCACATTCTCGAATGGTCCAATAAATCGGGGACTGAGTTTCCCACGACTACCGAATCTAATCACTCCTCGAGTCGGCGAAATCTTAAGGAAGGCATGCTCTCCTACTCCAAACTCGAGAGGTCTTCGACTAGTATCTGCCCAGCTCTTCTGACGATCCTGTGCTGCCTTGATACGGTCCCTGATCAACTGGACCTTCTCAACTGTTTAGGTTACGAGCTCCGGTCCCAATAATCTTCGCTCACCCACATCATCCCAGCAACGTGGAGAACGACATTTACGTCCGTAAAGTGCCTCGAACGGTGCCATCTGGATACTCGCCTGATAGCTGTTATTGTACGAGAATTCCACCAAGTGAAGATGATCCTCCCATGATCCCTTGAAATCTAGCATACAGGCTCTCAACATATCTTCTAGTATCTGTATCGTACGTTCAGACTGTTCGTCAGTCTGGGGATGGTAAGCTGTGCTGTAGCGAAGACGAGTGCCTAAACTCTCTTGTAAGCTTCTCCAGAAATGTGAGAGGAATCTCGTGTCTCGGTCCGATACTATAGTGATAGGCACCCCATGCAACCGTATGATCTCTTGCATATACTTCTCTGCCAATGTCTCCGTCGATTGTCCCACTCGAAAGGGTAGAAAATGGGCCGCCTTTGTGAGACGGTCGACGATGACCCAAATAGCATTATTGCCCTTAGGACTCCGTGGTAAAGCCGTCACGAAGTCCATAGTGATGTGTTCCCACTTCTACTGGGGAATGGGAAGTGGTTGCAATAGGCCGGCCACTCGCTGATGTTCGGCCTTCACCTGCTGGCACACTAAGCACTTTGATACATAGCGGGCAATCTCTCTCTTTATGCCATTCCACCAAAAGTGTTGTTTAACGTCCCTATACATCTTGGTACCACCCGGGTGCACCGAATAAGCTGAACTGTGTGCTTCCTTCAACACTTCCTCTCGAACGTCGCCCCTTTGGCACGCATAATCGACTGCCGAATCTTAAAGAGCCATCTTCGTGTATCAATAGGTCTGTTCTCAATCCTGCCTCTACTAACCTGCGGAGTTTCTGCAATTGCGGGTCCCCAGTCTGTGCAGCTTTAATGCGATCAACTAACGAAGACCGCACCTGTAGTTGCCAATATTGTCCGAGCGTCCCCTGCTCTACCACTTCTAGATTGAGCCTTCGAAATTCATCAATGAGTTCCTTCTGGCCAGTCAACCACATTGCTGTTGGTCTCCGACTGAGAGCATCCGGTACCACATTTACTTTCCCGGGATGATATTTCAAATCGATATCATAATCAGCCATGAACTCCAACCACCTACGCTGTCTCATATTTAGCTCCTTCTGCGTGAATACATATTTCAAGCTCTTATGGTCCGTAAAAATTTCCACTCGTTCTCCCAAAAGATAATGCCTCCAAATTTTCAAAGCAAAGATTACAGCGGCCAACTCTAAATCGTGAGTTGGGTAATTCTTCTCGTGCGTCCTCAGTTGACGCGAGGCATAAGCGACAACACTCCCACGTTGCATCAAGACACAGCCTAGCCCCTTACCGGAAGCGTCGCTATGAATCACCTGTCCTCCTGTCCCATCTGGTACGGTCAATATGGGTGCGGTTGTGAGTTTCTCCTTCAATAATTCGAACGCTCGGTTGCACTCTTCTGACCATACGAATGGTATCCCCTTTCGAGTAAGTCTTGTCAATGGCTCAGCCGCTCGTGCAAAATCTTTAACAAATCTGCGGTAGTAGCCTGCGAGTCCTAAGAAACTTCTAATCTCTGCTGCTGACTTCGGTGCTGGCCAATCCATCACTGCTTCAATCTTCGCCGGATCTACTGATATACCGTCTCCAGAAACGATGTGGCCCAAAAATTGAACTTGTTCAAGCCAAAACTCGCATTTACTAAGCTTGGCGTAAAACTTTTCTTGCCTCAGTATCTGCAACACGATCCTCAAATGCTCGGCATGCTCCTCCTTGCTTTTAGAGTACACAAGAATGTCGTCGATGAAAACTACGACAAACTGATCAAGGTACTGGGAGAAAACTCGGTTCATTAAATCCATGAACACGGCTGGGGCATTAGTAACACCGAATGGCATTACCAAGAATTCATAATGACCGTATCGAGTTCTGAAGGCTGTCTTGCATACATCCTCCGCTTTAACACGAACTTGATGGTACCCTGACCGAAGGTCCAACTTAGAGAACACTCGAGCACCACACAATTGATCGAACAAATCATCGATCCGAGGTATAGGGTACTTGTTTTTAATCGTAACCCGGTTCAACTCTCGGTAATCGATGCACATGCGCAACGAGCCGTCTTTCTTCTTTACTAGTAAAACTGGAGCGTCCCACGGAGAAGTACTCGGGCGAATGAATCCTTTGCTGAGGAGGTCTTCTATCTGCTTCTTCAATTCCGCTAATTCAACTGGTGCCATCCTGTAGGGTGACTTAGAAATTGGTGCCGTTCCTGGCAATAATTCTATCGAAAACCCCAAAGCACGAGGCGGGGGTAAGCCGGGTAAGTCCTCAGGAAAGACATCCAAAAATTCCCGAACTACGACCGGTGCCGAACTCATATCAACCTCCATTGATGTCAGTATGTCGCACGTCGGCTTTGCTCTAAACTTAATGGGTCCCAGAGATTTGCTCCCTCCAATGAACACGAACTCTGGGTGGTTAGGAATGCGAAAGTTTACAGTTTTGGCCCGACAATCAATATGTGCGTGAAAGGTGCCCAACCAATCCATTCCTAAGACGACATCATAACTACCGGTCCCAATCAACAGGAAATCTGTGAAAAGCTCTCTGCCGCAAATCACAACTGGACAAAGCTTGCACTCTAGGTTGGTGGTAACTACCCCATTTCCAGTGTGAATGTCCCAACCAACAGTCAGTGTTTTGTGTGCAATAGAATGTGTTGTGGCAAAATCCAAAGACATAAAACAATGCGAAGCTCCGGAATCGAAAAGTGCTATAGCAGGAACAGAACAAATTAGAACGGTACCTGAAACGACATCCTTCGATGCTTCCGCCTGCTCAGCTGTCAGTGTAAAGGCCCGTCCCTGTCCACGTCCTGTGTTTCCTCGCCTCTGCTCAAAAAGTTGCTCCTGAGGGACAAGTCCTTTCTGAGGTTGGTTGCGCTCTGCTCTCCTTGGACAACTCCCAATCTGATGGTCACTAGCACCACAAATCAGATATAGACCCTTAGCGCGGCGGCAATTTCTCTCGACGTGTCCCGGTATCCGACAGTATCCACAAACCGGAGATTCCCATTATGGTGGGGTTTCGGTACGCTTCATCTGAACTGCTCCATGCTGTCTAACTGGAATCCTCCCTGAAGTTTGATTCACGGGCCGTTTGAATCTTCCACTCTGAAGTTTCTAACTCTTATCCATAACTGTCTCAATTCTGCGGGCCGCATTTAATACCTCTGAATAAGTTCTCAGATCATGTGAAGCTAACTTCTCCTGTATTTCCAGAGTGAGACACTGAAAGAATCTTCTAGCTCTATCCTCTTCCTGGGCTACCATTGAAGGAGCAAAACGACTGAGTCGGATAAACTCGGCCGCTATCTCGTCCACTGTGCGATCTCTCTGATGAAGATTGATAAATTGCTGTTCCATTTCGATCCTGGCCGATTTAAGGAAGAATTTCTCAAGAAAAGCTGTAGAGAAATCAGTCCATGTAATCGGTTTCTCCAACCTGTTCTCTTCTGCGAGCCACCAAATTCTAGCAATATCCTGCAGTTGAATCTTGACTATATCCACTCTGTCCTCTTCAGGAACCCGGGCGACTGACAGCAAATTCCCCATGTCGACAACCCACCGCTCGGCATCCAGTGGTCCGCCTGCGCCAGTGAAAACTGCCGGCTGTAGTCTTCTGAAATCGGCGACGCTGCCCGGGCGTCTACCTTCACGAACCTCAGCCACCTTGTTCAAGGCCGCAGTAGCGGTCTGCTGAGAAGCAAGTAGGCCCCCTTGTAGCAATTCGGTCTGCTGTTGTTGGCTCTCCAGCATGCCACGTATAACTCCAAGCAGTGCAGTATTGTTGTCACGTCTCCCATATACTCGCAAATTTTCTTCGGCCATGATTCTGAAGTCAAAACGAACGACGAGATTTAGCAACGAAAACGAGGTTTAAATTCAAAATATTAAAACTGAGTGAAGCAAAGAGATAATGAAATAATCAACTCAAGGAATACAGATCAAGTGTAGGACTCTAAGTTACTCATACAGAATACCGTATTGTATCCATGCCGCGGTACATGGGCACAATATCGTAACTCTATGTAAGTCGCCCGAATCCTACGGTCAGAGTCAACGGAATCTGCAGCATGACATACTGGGGAAAACTTAGACATGTGTTTCTAACCTAAAAGGTCGGTAGAACCAAGACTAACTTTGAAGTCAGCCTGGGCTCTGATACCAACAAAACCTTGTCACGCCCCGCTTCCCAAAAATGTGGAATACGGGAAGCGACGAAGGCCAGCCGTGCTACCTACGGTAAGGAAAAGTCCTACCATAGTCACATAAGGCTGTCTAGATTAACCTGTCAAAAATAAAATCCAATACCAAAAGAAATAATACTGATAATCATGCTGCAATGAAACCACAAGAAATCCTAAAATGGGTCCACTAGATAATTGATGCAATTAAATATCCAAAACAAAAGATTCGGAATAAAATAAGATCCGAAAGAGATACAAAAGTCCTAATGTCCCATAAGGGCGCACATGCTAAGAGCTAAAAGTAAAGGAAAATAACCTACGATTACTGATCTTCAGCAAAGTCCTGGTAGCCGCTCTGTTCCTGCTCAGCCTGCAGATCTGTCTCTAAACCTGAGATGACAAATCTCAGGGATGTCAGAACATCCCAGCAAGTACTCAACGTATAAAGAGTGTGTAGCATAAAACAAGAATATATAAAAGTGAAGCCCGGTGCATAAGAAAGCATGTATATAAGTAATTAAATGCATTAACACTATGAAACATGTATGTAAGGGATCAGGTCATAACATAACCGGCTACTAAAGGGTAAACTATCCTATCGTAAGCTTGAGTGTGTGCGTCAACCTCTGCAGGAGTATTCCTAACCCAAGAGTGGTGCCCCAAGGGCTAGGAAACACGGGCCCAACTGTGGAATGAACAAGAGACCGCTATAGCCCGGTACGAGCTGTAAACATGTGACCGCTATAGCCCGGTACGAGCTGTAAACATGTGACCGCTATAGCCCGGTACGAGCTGTAATCATGTGACCGCTATAGCCCGGTACGAGCTGTAATCATGTGACCGCTATAGCCCGGTACGACCTGCCGGCATGGGACTCCTGAGATCCTGTTGTACAACGCACACTCAAACTACCCCAACACCCACGTATGTATAGTTGCTATGGTAAATATTAAAATCACTAATTAAGAATGCTGAAAAGACAGGAACTTGCAGTATGGTAATTGTATGGAAATAAAACTGGTGAATAGTGGTGTCATGACATGTAGTCCAGCACTCTAATTAATGATTTTACTTAAGAAAATAAATAATAAAGATCATGAATAAGCATGTCAAATCAAGGTGTTCTATACATGTAATCAACATGAGTCTCGAATGTGTATAAAGCATGTAAAAGGATTCATGTGCATAATATTCATGTCATAGCATTACATAACGAAAAAGCAAGCAGCAGTCAGCATTATATATTAGCAAGTGTTACGATAAGGACAGATGATAAAACTGTGAAAGAAACATCTTTCCTCTAATATCCAAACTTGTACAGGCTAAGAGCTAATTTAGATAATCGCCGATGTTGCATCGACAAAAATGAAAAGAGCAAGAGTACTTGCCTGAGGATAGCGATCACAAAAACGATGTACGAAAATGCAGGCACGATCTCAGCTAAGGTGCGACTTTGGATCTGAGTTATATGATCTGCCTAGATAAATTTCATCGATTTAAATCATAAGTATTTACATAAAAAATTGTCACACATAATTATTTCAATTTAGGGTTTTGATACAAATTTTCCCTATTCAATTTCTTGCTGATTTCATACCATTTTATTCATTTATTTATTTATTTCTTCTTCTTTTTTTTTCAGAACAGAACATAACAGGGATCAAGAGTGCTTACAGGGGAAATCGTAGCTGTTGCGATTGTTAGGGTCCAGATCTACGATGGAAGGACAGGGGTGATGTTGCTGCAGTGAGTTGTGGAGATTTGGGTGATGGGAGCGGCGACGAGGGAAGACGAGGGTTGCGGCGACGTCGAATGCTCTGTGCAGGTCGCTGGAAGTCGTGGTGGAGTCGGAGATGGCTGTGCGAAGGGACGTTAGCTGCGGTGGTAGGACGAGATGAGGAGATCGGGGTTGTGGCCGCGCGAGGGATGGAGGCGACGTCGACGGGAGGAGGACGAGAGCGAGGGCAAGGCAAAGGAGAGAGGAAAGGGTCTCGGCGTTGATGGAGGCGAGAGGAGGGGTCGTGGTCTGCGGCGGTGTTGGTGGCGACGACTAGGGTTAGGGTTTCGGGGGTGAGGAACGAGCGGCGGGGAAAGAAAAAGAGGGGTGCGGGTATGAGAGAGAGAGATTAAGTTGTGAGAATGAGAAATAGAGAGAGATTTTTAGTGTATATATAAAATATTTTTATAAATATATTATAAGGATACATATCTTTAATTGGTTGCATTTAGAGATTCGGTGCAGATTTTCTCGTTCTCATTTTAACAGTAAACAGATACGAAAAATATTTTTTTTGCTGACAGTAAGAGAATATTATTTATATAATCTAAAAACTGAATATTTTCCAGATCAAAATTGTTCACAGAGAAAAATCTAAATTAAAATATTTTAGCGGCCAACCAAAACTTCAAAATATTTTGGGAAAAGAATCTTGATAAACTCTTGAATTAAGCATTCAAATAGGGTTGTTACAGCGCCGTCTGTAGGAACAAAAGAATTATTTTGTTCCACCAAAAAAAGTTGATCTTCCACCCTCGATCCAATAGCGAGCGACGACCGCAACGATCCAAACACGAGCCTCCACAACGGAGGCTGGAGCGGCTCGCCTCCCCCACCTAATGCCATCCATGCCTTGTTCACCCGGATAGATCAGCTTATGACGCTGGTAGTTGCCCTCGTCCGTGTTCAAGCTGCGGGCCCTACCCACCAGAGCATGGCTCCCCCTCCCCGGGATAACGACATCCGCCGAAGGACGGACGGGCACACTCAAGCCCTCGATCTACGTCACCCTCATCACAGCGCCACTGAGCACCGGCGGGCCGACTCCGGCCACCTTAACCCACACGTGGCGATTGATTCCATGACCCGCTGGGCGCCAGACTGCTCCACACTACGGTCCCAGGGAAGACCGGGACGTCGCCCCAATGCCCGTCATGTGTTCTCTCCTCCTGAGGACGTGTCAATCGGCTCGCCTGCTTTCAGGCATGACCGACGCCCCCACTCTTGCCGGAATCGTGCGAACGACGAGCGCAGGGACCACTTGAGAAGGGCCTTACCCGAGATCTGAGACACCTGATAGAGCGGAGTCAAAGCCGCGCCTGGCGCAGACCCAGAGCGAGGATAGCCACCACTCCGACTGTTCAGAATCCTCGGGTTACAACCATCGACTCGAAGCCCTCGAGAAGAAAATTGAGGGCATACACCGGGATGGCCAAGCATCTGGCGAAGGGGGACCGATACTCCACCGATTCGCCGTCGAAACCTTTTACGGAAGAACTGCTGGCCGAGCACGTCTCATCCAGGAACAAACCGCCCAAGGTGGCCCTTTTCGATGGGAAATCCGACCCGAAGGACCATCTAGACGCATTTACGGCGGGCATGAGCATCCAGGATAACTCCGACGCGGCCCAATACCGAGCCTTCCCCACCACCCTCATCCGGGCTGGACAGAACTGGTTCCGAAGACTTACGCCATGCTACATCTCGATCTTCGACTAGTTGGCCTCCCAATTCCTCGGTCACTTCATCGGGAATCGACGGCAGAAGAGGACGGTCGACTATCTGTTCACCATCAAGAGCGGAGACAAAGAATCCTTTGAAGGATATGTCACCCGCTTCTACAACGCGCTCCTCGAGGTCCCCGAGCACCATGAAGAAACAATCATCATCACGCTGAGGTCGGGTCTTAGGCATAAAGAGTGGCTCCACTCTTTTGCATTAGCGCAACCTAAGACCATGACTGAGGTAAAAGCCTGGACCGAGCGGGAGATCAAACTCGAGTCTGAAGTGAACTCAAATCTGCCCAGAGGCGACCAAAAGAAGTGGGGCATAGAAAAGAAAAAGAGAGTCGACCGACCAAAACCTTACTCCCCGAAGTTCAGGAGTACACTCCTCTTAACATCTCCCAGACCGAGCTGCAAGAGGAGGCAAAGGGCGAGAGGTTCTTCAAACTCCCGCTGGTGACCTAAAAGGCGGCAAGCGTCTCTGGGGCCTATACTGCGCCTTCCACAGGTCACAGGGCTACCCGACCGAAAACTGCAAACAACTCCGTGACTACATTGAGGAGTTGATCCGCTCCGGTCACCTGGCAAAGTACTTGCAGGACAAGAGCAGGCAGAGCGGGAGCAAGAGAACCAGCCCCCTTCCGGGGAGTTAACGATCGGGCAAATCATGGTCGTTACCTCGGATCCTGCTTGGGAAGCTGGCGGAAACCACCGCCTCCTCCCGGTTGAGGGTGTAAGCGATCCACCCCACAAGAAGTGCAAGAAGGACGAGCCCATCATCTTCACCAACGAAGATCTCCACGGTATATCCTTACCTCACAATGACCCTTTCGTGATAACGGCCCGGGTCCATCGTTACAAGGTACAAAGAATATTGGTCAATTCTAGGAGCTCGGCAGACATCCTCTTCTACGAATGTTTCCAGTGTATGGGCCTAGGACCATCCGACCTACAGCCTGTTAGTGTATATGCCCTAGGGGCCATTAATGTATCATACTAGCTTGTATATTACTTAATGGAAGCTTGGGATATTCACTGTTATATAACAGTCTTGCTAAACATGGTAGTATGCTACTTGGTTTTATCTATCTTAATATGTGTGTACGTATTGATAGAGCCCTTAGGATCTTGCTTGACTACCAGCGTTGTGATGGTAGTCACACTAGTGGGGGCTGGGTAGTCTACAAGCACATCCTTTTTCAGGTCCCTAGTCGTAGGATTATCGAGACAGAGCATCGATACTCCGGAGTAGACTAGTGTGTACGCTTCTCATCCCAGTTGGGGAGATGGTCTGTCCCACAGCCATCAGTACGTCGTACTGGAGATAGTATACAGGTGCTCGTTGGGTTATGGGTACACCGGACAGGACTCGCAGGGAACTGTTGGTTGGTATTATACCCGTCGTCAGTTAACAGTTCCCAGGTGACATGAGTACAGCATAGTCCGCAGACTTGACACTGCTACTTCGCCTCGAGTGTGTCCCATTGTTCTTAGATTGCTACCCTACCACGGCTCAAAGGAGTCGTGCAAACAGGTAGCAGTTGGGTGCAGTCCCGAGCACTTGGAGGCAGTGGCGGTTAGATAGGATTCGTCTCTCCTGGTATTGGGAGTTGATACCGCGCTGTATCAGAGAGCCATTACGCAAAGTCCCTGGCCAGGGCAAGCGAGATATACTGGTAGGTTCCAGTAGTTTCTCAAGGTGTAATGGGCTTCACTCCGACACGACTTATACCGCTTTTAGGGGACTGACGCTTGCCGCCGCCCTAGGCCCGATATGCGATAGTCTTAGACGAACAGACCGGACTATACGGAGATTGTCACATCAGGCTCAGTAGGAGTTCTGATGGGTTTCCTCATCGGCCTTCTTATCGACATCTACCTGGGGACCATTACGTACAGCTAGTGCCGCTTGCGGTCTGTGGTTAAACCCACTGCCAGCGTAGTAGTCGAGTCTTTAGAGCCCCACACAGAGAGTTTCCCTGCTCCAGGCGAAACGATATAGAGGTCGTATGGTTTTACGATAAGGGTTCGGACGCATACGTGTTTAAACGCACGTACGACATTCAGACAGTTTTTACTAGCCGGCTTTGGTTTAAGCCAGATTCTAGTATCGGGTTATTGGATTTATATAGTCTAAAATTTTTCCGTGTTTTCACGGATAGGAGGGGCGTTCTCGTAATTTGGCGGGAAGCTTCTAGAAGTATGGTGACTTGAGGGTTTAGGTGGCATAAGCATTTATTGCTTTAGTGACTCATTTGTGTGATTCATCCATGTCATTAATGCATCATTAAATGGTTAATGACTCATGTAGTGAATCACACATATTGAATTAATGAAGCATGGTGATTAATCATTTTATTTATTTATTTGATAAATCATTATGCTTCATATATTCAAGAGAGATCATTATCTCATTCTCATTCTTATGCTCACATTCTCTCTCCTCAAGCTCTCTCTCTTCAAACCCTAATCCTCCCCTCTCATGTGTTGAGATCAAGGATTAGATAGACTAATTAATCCATAACCATACTCTATATCATCTAGGTGACTTCGATTAGCAACTAAAGAAACCTAGTTACCTCAAGATTAGAGGCAAAGCTTGGAGTAGAAGCTCTCGTGGTGGATCGTCTATTACATAGAGGAGGCCGACGAGGAGGTGGATAACGAAAAGACGAAGGACTAGGTTCACTAGGTATAATCTTTTCTCATAGTAGTTAACAACTCCTATGTATTTGTTAGTTATAGTTTAGCAAAGATTCTTCGGTTAGTCGATGTTAAGTTCAAACAAAATGATTGTTTTTCATATTTCCGCCTCCCCACAACTCGTGGGGTGTAGTACATCGACTTACAGTGGTATCAGAGCCTCACTAAACAATAACTAACTTATTAGCAAAGTCGTTACAATTTCGAATGCAAAACGAACCGGAAAAAACATCAAAATCACATAGTTTCTGTCGAATTTAAATTGAGGTCTAAAAATTTTTCAGTGGCCTCTAAAATTACAAGCAGGGAAATATAAGAACTCTGGAAAAAATTGGGTGCATGAATCGGCCAAACAGCCGCGGAACCGCGGCTGATCCCACCGATCCGCCGCGGATCCGCGGCCGAGTTGAAGCCGATTCACCCCAAATTTTCCCAGAACTCTTCTGTGATGTTTTTTGTATTTTCTGGAATGTTTATTTTCTGCTCAAGTCTCAGGTGCACAGAGAATTTTTGGAGTAGAATCTAATGTGTTTGCTCGATCGAAATTATACGATGTTTGCTAATTAGATTATATCTGTGAACTGTATAATGTGTTCGTAAAGCTCGCCTAACTGCTAGTATGTCGGTTGGCAGGGGGTTGCACATTTCTGTAATGATTTTACTGTTTGTGATTATGAACTTGATTGGATTGTTGTGATGATTAGCCGGGGTTTGAGATGGGTTATTATATTCATTCATTCGATGTAATTGTAATATGTTGTAATATTATTTTGCGGGGCACATCCAGGTTGCGGTTGTAGCCAACGTTGTATTATTTCTTTTTACTGTTTTTGCTCCTAGGATAGACCCAAGGTGGGGTGCACAAACTACCGGGTACTTTGAAGTGTTTAGTGGCCTACTCACGTTGTTGAGGGAGACCGCTTCACTTCGGGTACTTGGCGGGTAGTTTGCCGTACCCGTAGGGGTCTAGGGTGGGGTAATGGCTATTCATCACAACTGTGTAATCCGTTTTTCGTTGCAGGCTCAAAAGAAACGCGGATTACTTGCATATCCAATAATGTTCATCTGTGATCTGGAATGCCTATTATTGCGTCAGACGAATGTACAATATCTATATATGATAGCTATTTAGACGTCACTTATGTTTTACACCCGCGCTAGCCCAGCCCCCACTCTGTCGTTAGTTAAGTAACCTAACGGGCGATGACGGGACCCAGTGGCGAATGCGGATGGCATAAGAGGACGTTGTATTTTCGTTGTTTTCTACAATGATAGGTTAATGATGGGACGCATTATTATTAATGCAAAGAAAATAAACCAAAGTTGAATCGTTGGAACAGTTTAAAAGAAACCACTCAGTTATTTTTAAAACAGAAGATATTTTTTAAATTGCGGAGCTTTAACCACTCTTTTTTTAAAAGCTATCAGGTTCCTTCGGTCATATCAAGTTCACTACGTTCACGGTTTCGCCAAAACCATTCGTAGCCCTCCGTCATTTCATTTGGGTATTCAGTAGTATTCAAGCTATGCATTTTGGCCAAAGTCAAGGCATAGTGTTTGGTAGCTGCTGGGTATTCATTTGTTGCATAGATAGATGAGTTAGTTTGGGACAGTCGTATTATCATTTGACCAAAGTCAGGGGTATGTACGGATGGGTTCAAATTAACAAGATAATGATGGGTAGAACTTAACATGCGACTTATGTCATTTTGACCAAAGCCAAGGTCATAAGAGCATGGGGCAGAAATTTATATCGGGAATTTCTAAAGAAACTGAAATTTGCAAAGAGATGCATACCATTTGGAGTTTGATGAATGTTGGTAGGATTCCTTCAACATTATCACACAATGATATTTGGATCCCGATCCTATTGTGAGTATATGCTACTCATCAGGAGATTCGTCACTTAACGATCAATGCTATAAACCAAGTAGGTGTCGAGAAAGGTGTCAGCGGGGCTATGCCCCCAGAGAAAAGAGGTTATTTAATTAAGGAACTTCGCGAAAGCGTTGGAAAACCTCCCTCGAAGTACCGAAACTGGCCTGGCTGAACGGTTAAGCAAGTATTGTATAGTGAGAATAGTCCTGACTAGTTCTTCCTTTTTGGTTTGAGGAGGGATTTGAGAAACAGTGGGAGCCATCCAGTTTAGATAAACTAAAAACCACTCTAAACTTGCAAGAGCATCATGCTAAAGTGTTCTCTCTCTCTCCTAATTGCAGCGACCCAGATAATGACAGGACTTAAGTTACTATTAGAGAAAAATATATTGACAGGGCCAAACTATAAAGATTGGCTGCGGAATGTCAAAATGGCTTTGACCTATGACAGATTGGGGTATGTCCTCACCGCTAAGGCACCTGCAGTCCCAGGTCCCAAATCCAGTAATGCGGATAAAGAAATCCACAAAACCTGGGAGTTAGATTGCGCGAAGGCCAAGTGCATCGTGCTTGCCTCGATGAATAATAAACATCAGAGGAGGCACGAGGATATGGATCTTGATGCCATATTTCTCCATACAAAGGAACTTTATGGAGAGCAATCTCGTATAGCAAGATACGAGACCTCAAAGAACTTGTTTCAAGTGAGGTTGGCCATCGGATCATCGGTAGGAGAACATGTCCTAAAGATGATTGGCTATATAGAAGAGCTCGCAGACCTTGGGACGACTTTAGATAATGAGCTCTATACAGACCTGATTCTCCAATCCCTCCCTTCCACCTACGCCCAGTTTATTTTGAATTTCAACATTCAAAGAAAAGAAATTGAACTTTCAGAACTCCTTAACATGTTGAGGAGTGCAGAGGGCACCTTGCAGAAGGCAAGAGAAACACACACTATGTTTGTTCGCGGTGCTTCTTCTTCCGGGTCCAAGGCTAAGGCCAAAGGAAGGAAGAATAAGGCCGCCACCAAACCTAGAGGAGGTGTTAGTAAGGTGGGAGCGAAGGGAAAGAAAAAGATTGCGGTGCCAGTAGTGGCCAAGGATGAGTGCTTCCATTGTCATAGGAAAGGGCACTGGAGGAAAGATTGCAAGGCGTGGAACGCCAAGAACCAGGAACCGAAGCAAGTTGTGGCTTCGACTTCAGGTGTATTTGTAATTGAGACCTTGGGACGACTTTGGGGGTTTTCCTTGATGCTTTATCTATATTATATTTAATTCCCATGAGAGAACAAATGCCCCCACAGCGTTGTTCTCACGTGTTTGCACGTGAGTGCAACGCTGTAACTTTTGTGGCCGTTAGATTTGCCTAGGGAACAGGGAAGAAGAACTGTTTCCTATCATGTCCTATAAATGCAAGGGTCTCTTCAGAAGTGCCTCCACTCCTTCATCTTCTTCCTACCTCGTTCTTGCCTTGAGAATTTAATTCTCTTCCTCAGAGCTCAGTTCTCTGTTCATTAAAACAAAATCCAGAGTTTAACTCTGTCAACAAAAAATGAATCTTTTTTCAGGTAAGGATCTTGAACGGCCGAGGAACTTTTTATAGAAATTTTCTTTGGATTTTAAATCCACACCAAGGGTTTTTCCTTTTTCTAAGAATGCATGATCTTTAGATAGTAAACCCCCCATGTTAGGTGTTTCTCTGATCTCAGGGGATTGATGATGGTACTTGTTTCCTTCTGGAATTTAATTCCATTCCAAAGAGCTTAGCTCTGAAAATTTTCTTGGAATTTAATTCCTCTGTCCAAAAGGAATTTAATTCCCCAGAGAACTTAGTTCTAACAAGAAGACTTCTTAGGATTTTTATCCTCAGTTGTTCTTGATAAAACAAAAAAATTTAGGAGAGATTCTGCTTGATTTGCACAGAGTTCATGATAGGGTTTTCCTTGGGGGAAAGTGTAGAAATGTTTGAAATTCACTATTCATTTATTGAGAATCTTCCTTTTATTCTCATAATGATTACCTTGCCCCATCATTAGTGAGCCGCCATATTGATTTTGTGGGGCCTATGTGTTTTGCAACCAATGGTCCCATGAAATAAGTGGCTTGTCATTTTCTTCCACTGTCTTTAATATATATATATATTTATAGATATATATATACACGTGTGGGTTTCTTTAACAGTTTCCCCTTCCTTTGTTTCAGGAACAACGGCTTCCCTTCCATGCTTCTCTTTTACCCGCTCGGAGGCTACCTTTCCTCAGTCACCTTCTGACGAAGAGGTGATGGCGATGATTAGAGCTCATGACCCGGACTGCGCCAATCTGCTTTTGTAGGGAACCTGGTACGGTCATATCATCCGCGGTCGCCGAAGTTTTCTTTGCGAGGAGCCAACAGAACCTCTTCGCCCATTCTTGACGATGGATCGTCCGCAGACTGCCTTTGCCGTAGAGGTGGTAGATTGGACTCCTACGGGCCATCTTGAGCCGTCTACAGTTGGGATACCGCACCAGCCTGTGCCAGCCATAGATATCTTGGGGTGTCGTATTTGCTAAGGTGAAGCCCAGCCCTGGGGACAAGTCTACAAGATAGGGCTTACCCCTCGCCATCCCACGGGCTATCTTCTCTGGGCTCGTTACATCTTGTCCGCTCATCGTGCGCGACTGCAGAGGATCGGGCTTTACCAGGCGGTGTACGCGTCCCTCTTCCATTATCAGTCTCCCCACGTATGGTGGGTTAAAGCTTTCCTAAATCAATGGAATCTTCCCACCAACACTTTCTTATTAGGGAATCGCGAAGTTTCAATTTCTTTAGAAGAGTTTCGTGAAATCTCTGGATTGCCGATCAGGGGAGCGCCCTATGAAGAATTGCTGCCTCCTGACGAGTATGCGTTCGCAACTTTGCCTGCTACGCTTGACGGCTTGTCAACTGAAAATGCCGTCCGTCACAAGTATTCAAGTCTAATCAAGACTCTGGGTATTTTTGAGAAGCTGTTCACCGAGTCAGAGGAACAGGGCGTCACTTTTAAGAGCTTTATCGCCTGCTTTCTTCGTGGAGACGTCCTATCAAAGGAGGCTCCGAAGTTCGCGAATATCAATGACCCTTTCGGGTTTGGGTTAAATAAGCTGCCGGCTAGAGAAAAAGATTTTCCACAGTTTTACATCCCAATCTTGTTGGCTGTACCTTTTGAGTCGATTGCAGCTCCCGGCATGGATGAAGAAACTTTCTTCGTTGGTTTTATCAGCGTTTGGCTCAGTTGGTTTGTCATTCCAACGCATCGTCGCTTTATGAGAGCCTCGGTCATTTACCCTGCTCATCGCATTGCCGAAGGGACGCGACTAGTCGTGGGCATTGCAGGGTTATCGCACTTGTACCATGGGCTGAGCACTGCAGTCAATACCTCAACCCCGGGTGTGAATGTGGTGAGTTTCTCTCTTCATTATTTTACATCGTGGATTGAGATGCACGTGTTAGGGGCGTTCGCTGCGCACCAGAGACTGGGCTTTTATGATACTTATACCTTCCCGCGGCTCATGAGGTTGGTGGACGCTTCTGCTCCTGACCCGACTCAGTTAGGGGCTCTTCGTGTGCTGCTTAATCCTTATGCCAACGATGGCGGGATGGTATTTAATGACTGAATCCTCTCTGCTCCTTCGGGACCTGTTCAGCAGCCGTTTGATGTATCGAAAAAGGGAGCACCATCCTTGAATCCCAAGGAAGCCATGCACTTGTACTCGATCAGGCCGGGTTATTTGGTGTTCCGCCGAAATGATGCGGTTCTTTTTATACGGTATAATCCACACCGCTTTGTCCGGCAATTGGGTTATGATCAGGGTGTTCCCTTTGAGGCATTCATGGTGGAGCCTAGCTCTTCTTTGGATGCTGTTCGTGACGCCACCCACCATTTCATGCAGCTGAACACCAGTTCTCACTTCATGATCCCCGAGGCCGACTATATTCCAAGGTGTGTGGGGGCTTTTACGGGTTGGTACCTCCACCCAGTTAGTCCTATTATTGCTGAGGAGAGGAGGATACTTTTTGGACATAGAGCTCCCGCCCCGCTCCAAGCTATGGGAGTCCCGCCGCGACCGCGGACAACGGTTCGCCCTCCCTTGAGGGGTATTGGCGCCTTACTTATTCCTGAGGCGGTGGACGCGGGCCTGACGCCTCCCACAGTTTGCATGCCAATGCGCACTAGAGCTCAGGCAAGGGCTTCTGATAAGGCATCAGTAGCAGTTTCATCAGCCACGGCTTCAGCAATGGTAGTGTCATCATCGGTAGCACTGCTGAGAGAGGATACTGAAAGCGAAGTGGGTCAACGTCGTTCCAAAGTGCCGAAGGGAAGGAAGCGATCATCTTCCAGTGCTAGTTCTGGGTCGAAGCGGAGGAAGAAGACAGTCACCGGTCTGCTTGACTTTTTAATGGAATCCGAGCCCATCATTCAAGACGAACCAATATCTATGCAAGAGTCAGACGATGGTCTTCTTTTTCCAGGTTCATCTGCCGAGGAACCCGCACAATTGACTGGGGCTATAAGGCGCTCCCAGGACGAGACCGAGAACATGCGCGTCTCAAAGAGTTCCTATCCTGCCGTGATATTCTATGAAGATCCTCCATCAGTACGGCGAGTATTTATAAGTCCTTTGGAGCAGGGAGGCGAGATAGCCCTCAAAAAGCCCATCTCTGCTGCTTCTGAAGATGAATTGTTTTTGTGGACCGGCGGCCATGAATCCACCATAGCACCCCGGCGAGCATACCTTCTTAGGAAGGAACGTCGGCTTGAAAAAGCTATACTTGAGGCATCTTGGCGAATCGGTATGCACGTTTTCTGTATTTTTCCTTTGGCAAGTAATTTTTTTTTGCTTTCTATGTTATCTTACTTTCGTAAAACTTTGCAGGGACTTCGGCCATGACAGAGAATCTGAGCTCGAGTGGCGCCTTGACCGTGGACTCTGTAAACATCCCCGATGAGACACCAGTAGGTGTGGAGGGGGTCTCTACAGTTGCTATTCCTGTGACAGAGCTTCCATTGGTGGCTTCCTTTCTCTCGGTGCTTGCTCTCCCGGAAGAGGCATCTTCATTGGCCGCAGATTCAATGGATCTTTCTGGTGACGGCCCGGAGACTGTGGGACAGGTAGTCGAGGTCGCCGTCCTTTCATTGGAGCCTGAAGCGGTG
Organism: Agapanthus africanus; assembly: GCA_030015575.1. Lineage (NCBI taxonomy): Eukaryota > Viridiplantae > Streptophyta > Magnoliopsida > Asparagales > Amaryllidaceae > Agapanthus > Agapanthus africanus. The sequence goes on along the minus strand of CM057342.1, from coordinate 57,352,623 downwards.
GCCGCTGCTCCTCAACTGGAAGCTGTTATACCGGTACATGTCCCCGATGATGTGTCTGAGGGCATGGAGGAGGCTGTCGAAGCTGCTATCCTTCCAGTTCAAAGCGGGAGGAGCATCGAAGGTATTCTTTTATCTTTTATTTTAATGATCTTTTCATTATCTGAATCCTTCTGTCTTTTCAGAATTACGCGGATTGGCGGCGTCCATCGCGGATCTATCCCCCAGAAAGTCTTTCCAGCGTTTGCTCGAGATAGCCGCTCCGCAGGCAATATTCCCTCAACACATCGTCCTCTCTTCTGGGCAAGGTTAGTGTTATTTGTCCTCTTAATGACATTATTATTATTTTGTATAACGATGCCGATGTCTTCTGTAGTTCTGGAAGCTGACGACGAAGTTGAGATCCTTGACAGGCCTGGAGATCTTTTAGACCCTTCTTGCATGACCGTGGGTAAGTAAGGTTTCAACGCTGTTCCATCTGCTCTTTGTTTGCAAATCTCGCTAATTTTTTATGAATCTTAACAGCTTTTCCTGTTCCTACCCTGCTGGAATCTCGCATTATTATGCCACCCGGCCCTTATGCTCTACACGCATCTGAACGAATGGCGAATCTAACCCTTCATTTTTTGTCAGCTCTCATCGAAGACCTTCGTGCTAGTAGCTCGCTCACAGCTGAAGAATTTGCTGCCGAAGCCAACATTTTTCTCCTCTTTCTTGCTGCTTACCATGGTGAAACATTGGTGCATGTCTGGGTTGAGTTTTGTCGTAGGGTGGAGGCTTGCTTACATGGTCTTGAGTGCATGCGCCTTCCTTCAGAGGTCGTGGCTGCAAAGGCGAGCTTGCGGGGGTTGGTTGAACGGTGCGCCGCAAATCTACAGTCATGTGAGAAGAGGCTCAACCGAAAGTTTTCGGAGAGGGAGCTGGCTTCAAATGCGCTGGGGGAACTTCAAGCTGAACTTACGGCCAAGGCAACTCGTGCATATGAACTCTGGCGGGAGCTTCAAGAAGCTATCAGGGAGGTGGTAGCTATTGATAAAGTCGTCATTTTTACTCGCGAGATGGTTGAAGCCCACAAAGTTACCAAACAAGAGCTTGAAAGTCGGCTCGCCTCGTACCAGGCCGAATAGTCTCAGGCGGAGACCCGTCTTATCGCAATAACAAATTATGAGGCCGAGACCCAGCAGAAGAAGGATGAACCGACGAATCTATTAAATCGTCTGCCGGCTTGAAGACAATGTATCTGTTTTTTATTCTCCTTTTGTACATACTCCTGAATGAGAGTATTTTTTGATTCTTTTATAGATTGTACTTTGTATTCATTTTGATTCATGAATAAAAGACATACTTTGTTTCATGGTGGTGTGTCCCTTTTAGCAAATGCGTTTTGCGGATAATCTATTTTGATCACTTTGTAGGACAGTGATGGCTTAGGAGTCAGGTTCAGGTCTGCCTCCTAAGGCTTTCCAACTTTATGAGCCGTGAGGGTCTCATAAAGATTTTTCTCCCTACGAGTCGAGAGGATCTCGTAGGCGTATTTTCTCCTTAGGAATCGTGAGGATACCTAAGTGTGTTTTCTCTTGAGAGTCGTAAGGATCTCACAAGAGAATTTTCTTCCTTACGAGTCGAAAGGACTCATAAGTGTTTGATGAGTTGACTTGCTCTCGGGTCAAAGCATTGCTTCAACGGGGAGGTCGAGGGTTCACTTTAGCCGTGTTTCACGGGGTCAGGATTGACTTATTTCCGCGACGGGGTCATTGGATGACGTATTTCCGCGACGGGGTCATTTGATGACGTGTTTCCGTGACGGGGTCATTAGCTGATGTATTTCCGCGACGGGGTCATGTGATGACGTATTTCCGTGACGGGGTCATTAGCTGACGTATTTCCGCGACGGGGTCATGTGATGACGTATTTCCGCGACGGGGTCATTGGCTGACGTATTTCCGCGACGGGGTCATTTGATGACGTATTTCCGCGACGGGGTCATTGGCTGGCGTATTTCCGCGACGGGGTCATGTGATGGCGTATTTCCGCGACGGGGTCATTGGCTGACGTGTTTCCGTGACGGGGTTATTGGATGACGTGTTTCCGCGACGGGGTCATTGGCTGACGTATTTCCGCGACGGGGTCATGTAATGACGTATTTCCACGACGGGGTCATGTGATTACGTATTTCCGCGACGGGCTCATTGGCTGACGTGTTTCCACGACGGGGTCATTGGCTGACGTGTTTCCACGACGGGGTCATTGGATGACGTATTTCCGTGACGGGGTCATGTGATGACGTATTTCCGTGACGGGGTCATTGGCTGACGTGTTTCCGCGATGGGGTCATTGGATAACGTGTTTCCGCGATAGGGTCATTGGCTGATGTGTTTCCGCGACGGGGTCATTGGCTGACGTGTTTCCGCGATGGGGTCATTTGATGACGTATTTCCGCAACGGGGTCATTGGCTGACGTATTTCCGCGACGGGGTCATGTGATGACGTATTTCCGTGATGGGGTCATTGGCTAACGTGTTTCCGCGACGGGGTCATTGGATGACGTGTTTCCGCGATGGGGTCATTGGCTGACGTTGCGTCTGCTGTAACGAGACGGATGTTGGGGTGGTCTCTAGGTTGTCTATGAACCGTCGAGATCTGGCTCTCTTTCTGATGGAGCCTGGTGGGATGATATGGTTTCCTCTTTGTTTGTGCCCCTGGATTGTATACAGGGATCGATATGAGTTTCATTCTTTCATTTTTTTTCTTTCCACGATGCTCTATCATTTCAGCTTTTTATATCGCGAAAGTCGCGATCGCCCAATCATTTCGGCTATTTTTCGCGGTGCCCAATCATTTCGGCTATTTTCTCTTTTTACTTGCTGTTTTTATTGCGAGTTGCCTAACCATTTCGGCTATTTTGTATGCATATATTTTTACTTGATGATTTTGTTGCAAGTTGCCCCATCATTTCGGCTATTTCATATGCATTTTTGGCTCGCTGGTTTTTATCGCGAGTGTGGAACTTGGAATCTGGTGCCAATCTTAGCATCAGCGTCGCTACGACTGGAATATTACCAGGAGCGAATCATCATTTGCCCTGAAATGACTTGGGATTTGATACCGATTTAGGCATCAGTATAGCTACAACTGAGATATTGTCAAGAGCGAATCATCATTTTCCTTTGTTGGTTCGAACAAAGGTGGCTTAGCAATCAGGGTTAGGATCCTGTCGACTAAGGCTTTTAACTTCATGAGCCGTAAGAGTCTCATAAAGGTTTTTCTCCCTACGAGTCGTGAGGATCTCGTAAGTGCGTTTTCTCCTTAAAAATCGTGAGGATTCTTAAGTGTATGTTCTTTTATAAGTCGTAAGGATCTTACGAGAGTGTTTTCTCCTTATAAGTCGAGAGGACTTACAAGGGTTGTTCACCGTGCGAGCATATCCCTAGTCGTTGGTGGGACTTTGTTAGGGAAATGCCTATTCGTGCCCGTGGATTGTATACAAGGGTCAATATTGAACCGCTTGTAGGGCGGAAGCGGGGTGTATGACGGCTTAAGAACAGGTTTAGATCCCTGTAGCATAAGGCTTTTGAATCCTATGAGCCATGAGGGTCTCAAAGGGAAATTCTCCTTACGAGTCGTGAGGATCGTAAGTGTGTTTTATCCTTAGGAATCGTAGGGATTTCTAAGTGTGTTGCTCCCTTGTGAGTCGTAAGGATCTCACGCAGGTATTTCTCGTTATAAGGTTGAGAGGACCTTACAAGTGTCTTTTAACGAGATTGCGCCCTTTTGGGTTTTCATAAACTCACCGGTAGCCCTGCTGTTTTTACTCACGGAGCCCTTTCGGGTTTTCATCTATGCCCATCTCACTTATGGACGTACCGTTTTTTTTCTATTTATTTTTTTTTGTGTCAGCCTTAGGATGCTGCGGTCCATAGTAGTTTATAGACGTCTCGGTCAGGCATAGTATTTCTTCAAGAAACGACCGTTTATTGGCCTGAAGGGTCTTTCGCTATGCATATCCATGAGCAAGCAAACCCCACCCTGGTAGACTTTGTCTATGATGTACGGGACTTCATAGTTCGGCTCAAATTTCCCCTGTTTGGCACGATTGGGGATCATAGGTTTCTTGACCACTAGCATGAGTTCGCCTTGGCGGGATGTTCTCGTCTTAGTCAATATCTCATATGAGCGCGTCATTTTTGCTTTGTAAGCTTCCAAGTTTTGCTGCGCCATGAGCCGAGTTTCATCAAGGGCATCAAGTTCCTCAAGCCGAAGATGAGCATTCTCTTCGTCCGTTAGCTCGTAATGAACCGCCACTCATAAGGAGGGTAGCTCTATCTCCAAGGGAAGTACTGCTTCAGTGCTGAATATCAATGTATACGGCGTGGTGTTTGTGGCCATTTTAAACGTAGTTCGATACGCCCAGAGAGCTTCATGCAGTCTCTCGTGCCAGTCCTTTTTATTTTTGGACACCGTCTTTTTCACGATCTTCGTCAAGGTTTTGTTGAAGGCCTCAGCCAGATTGTTAGCTCGGGGATTATAGACCGAAGAGTATCTTCAGTCTATATTATGTTGCTGCACGAAGCGACTGATCTTATGGCTTCTGTAGGCCGGCCCGTTATCGGAGATAATCCGTCGCGGAGTGCCGAACCGATAGATGACGTGTGTCTTGAAGAAATGGAGAATATTCTCCGTCTTCACTTCTCTTAGCGGTACTGCTTCTGCCCATTTAGAGAAGTAATCGGTTGTCGTTAGTATGAACCGGTGTCCTCTGGACGATGCTGGTTCGATGGGCCCGATTATGTCAGTTTCCCACATTTCGAACGGCCAGCTAGCCACCGTTGGATGTAGCGGATTTGGATGCTCGTGGATAAAGTCCCCGTGAATCTGGCACGAGTGGCACTGCTTTGCGTATTCAAGACAGTCTTGGATCATTGTGGGCCAATAGTAGCCCATCCTTTTGATCTTCAGTTTCATTTTCGGCCCGGCTTGGTGAGAACCGCAGAGTCCGTTGTGAGTTTCATGGACGACTCTCCTTACTTCTTCAGGTCCCAGGCATATTAGCCATAAAGAATTAAATGACCTCTTATATAGAGTGCCATTGACGAAGGCAAAAGATAGAGCTCGTTTCATGAGCTGATGTCTTGAGGACGCATCTTCAGATGTTCGACGGGATTTGAAGTAGTCTATAAAGACTTTTCTCCAATCCTTAAACTTTTCATGGTCTTTTATTTGTAGGGTCGCTTGCTCGGTCGATCCCTTTTCTTCGGACGACTCCGGAGATATTTCTTCCGGTGCAAGAACCCGGCGGCTTTGCACAACGATCCTTATGTCATTGAGGTTCTCGTCAGCCAGTTCTTTAGCGAGCTTGGCAAATGCATCCGCCTTGCTATTTTCCGCGCGCAGTATGCTTTCCAGGGCGTAGGCAGGGACTTGAGTCAGCAATTATTGTACTCTCTCGTCGTACTTTACCAACTCCGGTTTGTATATCTAATAGTCACCGTTTACTTGACTAACGACCAGTTGGGAGTCTCCGTATATGAGGAGGTTTTCAATTCCCATGTCGACAGCGATCTCAAGACCTGCTATCAAAGCTTCATATTCGGCTTCATTGTTCGTCCTCGGCTTTGTTAAGGAGAAGGCGAAGTGCATTATCCCTCCTTGTGGAGTCACGAAGATAAGGCCTACCCCCGATTTGATTATCGGGAAGCTATGCTTCTACTTCTTCATGGAAGATGCCCCATCGAAGTAGAGTTCCTATCGGGTGTCACTCTCTCTCTTCTCCCCGTCGATCGTTTCAAATGCGTGCTCGTCTGGCAATTCACAATTTAGGGGTGAATCGGCAGGTATTGGATGCTCAGCGAGGAAGTCAGTGATAGCCTGGCCTTTTACTGCCCAGAGGGGACGATAAATTATCGAGAACTCCATCAAGAGCAGGACCCATTTAGCGAGCCGTCCAGTTAGTATGGCTCTTGACATCAAATACTTGAGAGTATCCACTTTTGATATGAGGTGGACCTCAGGCGCCAAAGCATAATGCCGAAGCTTCGTTATCGCGAAGATTAACGCTTGGTAGTGTTTTTCGATGGGGGATAGTTGTTTTCTGCTTCCAGGAGAACGCGAATCAAATAGTAAAGGGCACTCTCCTTCCCTTGGTCATTCTCATGTGCTCATAGCGCGCCTAAAGAACCTTCAAGGGCCGTTGTGTACAGGATGATGGGCTTTCCCTTGACCGGAGCGGTTAGTACCAGCGGATACTGCATGTATTGCTTGATTTTGTCCAGTGCTCTTTGGCATTTGCGATCCTAAACGAACGGGGTTCCCTTCTTCATCAAGTGACTGTAGGGATAGCATTTGCCGGAGAGATTGGCTATGAACCGTCGAATATACGCGAGTTTCCCTTGGAGAGACCGCAGTTGCTTGAGAGTTCTTGGTGGGGGCATTTCCATGATCGCCTTGATCTTCGACGGGTCTATCTCGATGCCCCGGTGTCGTACGATCAATCCTAGGAATTTGCCCGATGAAACCCCGAACGTGCATTTGAGAGGGTTCATCTTCAGGTTGTATTTCCGAAGACGTTGGAACACTATTTTCAGATGCTCCCAATACTCCTTGTACGATTTACTTTTCACTACGAGGCCATCGATATAGTATTCAACGATTTCATGTATGAGGTCATCGAAAATATTCGACATGGCTCTCTGATAAGTAGCGCCGGCATTCTTCAGACCGAAAGGCGTTACCTTGTAGCAGAATATGCCCAAAGGGGTTCAGAAAGCGGTATGCTTCTGGTCTTCGGGATGCATCTTTATTTGATTGTACCCTGATGAGCCGTCCATGAAGGAGAAAACCTCATGAGTGGACGTATTGCCTATCATTAGCTCAGTAACCGGTGTGGGAAAGTCATCTTTCGGACATGCTTTGTTAAGGTCCCGAAAGTCCACGCAAATGCGCACCGTCCCATTTTTCTTCATCACTGGGACGATGTTGGCGATCCGGTCAGGGTACTGAACTTCTTGGATGAAGCCGGAGTCGATTAGCTTCTTGACCTCGGCGTTGATGCTCATTTCAAGTTCGAGCCGCATTCTTCTCGGTGCTTGTTTGATCGGCTTAACGTCTGGAGAAATCGCCAGTTTGTGGACGGCTATTTCTGGATCTAATCCTGGCATCTCAGAATAGTTTCATGCGAAACAGTCTTTATATTGCATGAGCACATCTTTGAGCATAGCCACCTTTTCTTCAGACAACAGTTCACTGACGAACGTCGGCCATGGGTCGTTTTCCGTCTCCAAGTCGATTTTTCTGAGGTTATCTGCAGTAGTATGTATCCCATCTTCCAGCTCTTTTGGTGCCGGTGGAAACTCTGAGATCACTTCGTCATCATCGTTTTCAAAGCACCAGGAGAGGTCATCCATATCCTCGCGTACTCCTTCTTCTGACAGCGTTATCGCGTGACAGGTACGAGATCGCTTCCAAGATCGATGTTGATCCGGCTTTACTCTCGCTGCATACGTGGTTTTTGGTTCATGCTTCTGTGGTGGGGTTACCTTCCAACTGCTGGATAAAGCGAACTTGCCTTGCTGATACTGGTCTTCTACCCAGTCTTTGAATGTGAAGCAGTCTTCGAGAGGATATCCTATCGCTCGGTGATAGGAGCAATAATCCGGGCGATGAACCTCGTTTTCTTGATCGGGGTGTTTGGATTCCGGGAGTGTCATCTTCTGATATTTTATGACAAGATCGAATATCTTCCTTGTCTTGTCTTGGGGAAAAGAATATGCTCGACCCATCTTCTTTATAAGAGACGGATCCCAGCCGCTCAATTCTAGATCGCGTGGCTTCTTGGACCCGCTTGGCCGCTGTCGGGCATTTTTTCCATTCTTTAATTTGTTTTTGCCTCCACGTCGGGTCTTTTGTATGACGGGCTGGCGACGAAGAGCATTGTCATTCTTCGCAGCCTGTTGAAGCAGGCGTTGCATCCAGGTTTTCTCGTAAATGGCCATTTCGCGGCTATGGTCATCCCGGACTTTTTGACCCGCTTCCCTTATTAGCTTGTCCATCTGTTCTTCGAACGACGGACTTGGCACTTTCATGGCGGGACCTCGTTTTGGTTCAGGGTTAGCGTCTTCTAACAGAGCATCTCCTTCTTCAGCAAAGTCATGTATAACGTAGCAGCCATGGAATTGCTCCCGTTTCTTGGATTGAACATATCCAAACCCGATCGTTTCCATTCTCCCGTTGGGCAATTTTCGCTGAGTTCCGGGGACGTTCCAAATCCTGTTGTAGAACTGAGCTTGTCGAGCAGTCTGTTTGGAGGGTATGCCTTGGCGCCTCAACAGCCTTTTTAATCCTTCTGTATAGTATCTGGGCAGACGGATGGGCTGGAGCCTGTCAAGAGTAGAATCGACGCCATGCCAGATTTCTTTCTCCACTTTGGTTTCCGCGGATCGATAAAAGAGGATCGCCTTTTCATCTTTTCTCCTGGGAGGGACGTAGAACGTCTGCAGTTCTTGCACACTGTAGATATCAAGTGTGTCGAGCTCTTTGTAATGCTCTTGCGGAACCATGGCGATCTGCAAACTTTGATCATCTCCAATGAAGGCTTGCACTGATGGACGAGCTGAGAATACTGCGTTGATATCATCTTCAGAGTCACTGCCAAAGACCAGAATAGGGATAGACGATCCCGGTTTGTTGTATCGGGGAGGTCCCGAATAGACTATCTCTTCTTCCTCCTCGGTATCGCTCCTGAAGACCGGAATGGTAGTGATAGCTTTTTTCTTATCCTCAGGTTTATGGTATCTTTCCATGTCTTCAAAGTCTGGCAGAAAATACTTTGTGTCCTCGTACTTTCGGACTTCGTTTATGGAGAATGGGTTCAGTTCCTCTGTCACGGTATACTCGAGACCATCCTTGAAATACTTTATACACTGATGTTGTGTAGAAGGGATGATGTTGTACTCGTGTAACCAAGGCCTGCCGAGCAAGGCGTTATAGCATGTCTTGGCATCAATGACGTGGAACTTGATATCAGTGATGAGCAGTCCAAAGCGTAATGTCAGTATCACAGACCTGAGCGTCCGTGATGACTGGGAGTCGAACCCAGAGATTGTGATTTTATCCCGAGCGAGGTGTTGAACGCTCATGCAGATTTCTTTTAGCACCCTCACATATAGGAGATTGACAGAGGACCCATTGTCAACTAGGATCTTCCCTATCTTAATGTCATGGCAATACCCGGAGACATATAGAGGACGGTTGTGCTCGCATGTTCCGAGGAGGAGATCTTCATTGCCGAAAGTGATGTCAGCTGTGTGAATTTCTTCCAGCTCGCCCTTCATCTTTTCTTCGGCGAGGAAAGCTTGAAACTGGTCAGGCTCTTATAATGCCTTGATCAGAGAATCTCTCGCCTCTTTGGATAGCAGAAGGGCGTCGAGAATGCTTAGCTGCGAGGGTATCTTCCTCAGGTGTGCCAGAACGTTGTAATCCACCTTGTTTTTCTTGGGCGGGTCCTTGGCTGCAAGCTCTTCGACGACTCGATCATCGAGGGCGATATCCTCAGGGACCTTTTCTTTCCCCTTGTCTTTTTTGTTCGATCCCTTGTTTGCAGGTTCGAGATTCTTTTCAGGTAGCGTGCGATTGCGCAGCTGAATGTTCTCGCAGCTCTTCGTTTCTTCCTCTTTTTCTGAGGTGGATTCTTTGAAGAGAGGGCCGAGAGCCATTTCTTCTTCAGAATCGCTCCCGAAGGTGAGAATTTATGATCCCCTGCTATCAACCATGTGACAGTTGCCGGCAGCTCTTCCTCGTTCGTCTGTCGCATTTTTCCGCTGTCGACGAGCTTCACGCTTCATCCTCTTGAAGTGTCGCCTGTGAGCGACATACCCTTGCCACCAATTTTTAAAGGCATTGCATTCTTCGGTAGAGTGTGCAATCCTCTGATGATATAAGCAGAAGTTAGGATGTACATCCGCTTTATCAAGATGTATACTGCTAGGAGAATTTCCTCTGAAAGAGGGCAACTTCATTCCCATTGATATGGCTTTGGTGAACCTTTTCCTTGTATTAAGTTTGCTTTTGCCTGCGGTGGACGTGTTTTGATCTGGTTGGAGTGCCTCAACCCTTTCATTGAGTCGCCGGCGTTTAGCCTTTTCGAATATAGCCAGTTTGCGCTCTCGATTGGCTTTGCTTTTCTGACGGGCTTCGTTCAGCAGCAAGTCGATTATCTCGTCAGACGGCTCTAAGGGTTTTGGCTTCGATCCTGCCCTCAGCCTCTCTACATCAGGCGCTTCTTCACCATCTACCGGCGAGTGAGAAATCACGTGGTAGCTTGCCACATAATCCTCAGGTTCATCTGACGAGTCTTCTCTCTCATCTTTATCGCTATCTTCGTCTTCAAGGATGTGGTTGAGAAACTCTTGAAGCATGACCGGGGTTCGCACCTTCTGGTTATATTCTTCCAACGCGTCAATATGTTTTTGCAGGTCTGTGCACTTGTCACCGTGCTTTACGGGCTTTTTGGTCTTCTTCTTCTTTTTCGAAGACTTTGACGGCTGGGCCTGAGCGTTTTGATTATCGCTACCAATTCTTAGAGTCAGGCGCGGCTTCAGCATTCCCTCGATGACCTCGGGTTCTAGCGGATTTTTCCACATGATCATCGAGCATGTTTGGAGATCTTTCAGCATTCTTTTCATCTTGGCTGAAAGAGCGACCTCCCATGGAACTTCTTCTATAAAAGAGCATGATGCCCCTGGCGTGTCCACCCTTTAAAGAGCGTGCGGCTGGGGCGGGCTTACTTTCCAATTCTCGTACAATGTGAATTTGCCCTGTTGGTATTAGTCCTCAATCCAGCCTTTGAAGACGAAGAAATCTTCAATTGGATGGCCTATTACTCGGTGATAGGGGCAATAATTGGGATTGCTGACATCACCGGGCTGCAATAGACGTCTTGGATCCGGCAGATTGATGAGCCTGTTATGTATCGCCAGTTCGAACCGTCCTTTTGTTTTCTCCCACGGAAATGAGTAAGGACATCTTAACTTTTCGTTGAGGAATCGCTGTCTATCGCTTTGGCGATCAGCTGGTTTTGGGCCAGTCGGATGTTGCTGAGAATTGGCGACGAAGGTCGCTTTCCCTTTTCCTTTTTTATTCTGCGGCTCCGACTTCGAAGAGGAAGGCCTGTGGCCCATTTGGTCCATTTGGGCTAGCTTGTCAATCAAGGCCTGAAAAGTAGTTGGCTTGAAGAACATCATGAATTGAGAAATGGTCGCCTGAGGGTCGAGGGTCCCTACGAACATGCCCACTGTAGGAGCCTCTTCTATGCGATGTTCGCACTTCGACCACAGATTCCGCCACCGTATCGAATACTGAACCCATGTTTCGCCTGGCTTCACCCTGGAATTGATCAATGCCGTGATTAGGGTGCGTTCGCTAGCGCTTGCGAAACGTTGGGTGAACAGCAATTCCATCTCCGTAAAAGTTTTGACGGTGTCGTTGGGAAGCTCTGAGTACCATTCGAACGCCGTCTCCGCCAAGCTGCCGACGAATTGGTGAAGCAGCAGCTTATCATCCCCTCCAGTGTTGCCGCAGAGAGCCCTGAACTGAGCGACATGTTGATGGGGATTGCCTGTCCCCTTGTACACATGGAATTTAGGAATTGTGTATCCTGGCAGGAACTTTATTTGATCGTACTAACCCGGATAGGGTCGTCCGGTTCTGACGACTTGGCCGGTTGCTTCATTTGCTTGATGAGCTCGTATTTGTTGAGCTATATAATCATTGAGCGTGGCTTTGGAGATGGTCTCCTCCTTGGCTGCTGACAGAGCCGGCAGAGGATCTGATGTCTCCCCCCTATCGTCTTCAAGGATAATCGGAGGGTCTTCAGCTGGAGGATCCGGCTGTAACATCATGCGCACCATATCTTGGAATAGAAGGGCCATCTGTTTTATGTTGGCCGCTTGTTCCGCGGCCTCTTTGCCCTTTTTCTCAAGCATTCTTCGAAGAAATTCGGCATCAGTTTCCTGCTCATGATGCTGTTCTAAGAACGTCTCTGGGCTTGCTTTTGGTCCCGTGAGTGCGGCCATGGCTGTTAGCATCTCTTGAAGCTTTTGTTGTTGTTGCTCCTGAACCTTAGTCACTGATCACGTAAGCGGTCGATGACCTATGGAGATACGGCTATCCTCTTTTCCGGATGCCATATAGACGGTATGCACCACCATGCCCCCAGACTTAGGGCGTTAAGGCTCAGTGCCTTTGAAATTTGCCGCAGACACGGGCATTTTCTCCGGCCTTCTCTTTTTATGGGCTGGTGAAGTTGAGGGGGCCGTTGCAGCGGGCACCCAGGTAGACGACACCTTCTGTGGTACGACAGAGTGGTCCTTCTCTTGCCGAACCTTTATCTTCTTCGGTCGGCAGGAGTAATTTTGATCAACCACCGAGTCTTGTACTTAACGCTGGACCTTGTAAATTTTAGAGGACAGCCGCTGAGGGGGCTGCTCCAGCTTCACCTTTGTAACGTTCTCCATAGGTAGAGGAGATCTTTTCAGCACGACAGTCGGAGAGTTCTTGCGGACCTTCCTAAATGGTTCAAAGCTGTTCCCAGTTGGAACAGCAGCATCAATTACCACCATCGGAGCTGGCGGAGTCAGTCCAGAAAGAGAGCTGCCCCCAGCCTTCCTCACTCGACGCCAGTGGCGACGTCGAGCATAGCGAGCGGCCGGGACCACCTACATTGTTGAGTCAGCTTTTCCATGCCCCCTGTTCCCCTCCGAAAGGCGGCGCACAGGACCGTGATGTCCTGGCACTGAGATTCGGGGCAGATGCTATTTGGTTTTATCCGTCGACCTCTCCGAAGATGCCAAGTTAATTTATGGCACCGTGTATCGAAGGTTTAGACGGATGCGGCCGATGTAGCAGACTTTGTCAGATTCCCCCTCGCTAGAGGGGTTTTTGATTGTGGGGACGCTCTTCCCTGCAGGCGCAAGCCCCTGCAGTTAATTACGCTACCGCTTCGCGGTAACAACTTTCTCCTTCTCCAGAATTTCACTTCGTGTTGTGGGTGTTTGTTTTGTTTGTGGTTGCCCATGGATTGTATACGGAGACTGAGTAATACCGTCGCCCGTAGGACGTGGATTAGTCCAAATCCGTATTTACTTAGATTTGGGTTTGGTGTTTTTAGTTTAAGGATGCCTTAGTTGCGTTGCGGCTAAGATCGACTTAAACGTTCGTCAAGGATACGTTAGTCCTGTTTGAGACTAAGATCAACTTAACGGGATCGTTTAGATCCGACAAAAGAGCATTTGGGCTCTATTGTTCCAGTTTAGGGACATAGTGGTCCATTGCATGTATGGTCGTCGGGACCCGTCACCTCTCTGACGACGTTGAAGAATTACAACGACAAATGTCAGAGGAGTTCAGAGATGTACCCTTGAGCCAAAGTTGATTGGGGGAATTTATAGTCCAATTTGGGACTAAAGTCTGTTTGAAGGTTTAAGGATGCGTTAGCCATATTTGAGGCTAAGATCAACTTAAACGGTTGTTAAGGATACGTTAGTCCAGTTTGGGACTAAGATTGACTTAACGGGATCGTTTAGATCCGACAAAAGAGCATTTGGGCTCTATTGTGCCAGTTTAGGGACATGGTGGTATAATACCAGTTTAAGGACATAGTGGTCCACCGTTAGTTTAAGGACGTTTCGGTCCAATATTAGTTTAAGGACGTTTCGGTCCGATATTAGTTTAAGGACGTTTCGGTTCACGAGTTTAAGGACCCCGCAGTCCATATTGATGTATGGTCGTTGGGACCCGTCACCTCTTTGACGTCGTTGAGGAATTACAACGATGGATATCAAAGGAGTTCGGAGATGTACCCTTGAACCGGATGTGGATTGGTTTAGGAGAGCCGTTTTGCTCAGTTAATTTAGTTTAAGGACTTATGGCCACGATTGGGCTAAGTCCAGTTAAAAATGTCCAATATTTTATTTGCATTTGTTTTATTTTTATTTTTATTTGGGCTTTGCCCAGAAAAGATGCAGGGCATCAATTTGTTTTGGGGCTCTGCCCTTTATAAATGATGCAGAGCATCAATTTCATTTGGGCTCTGCCCTTGTATAAAGGATGCAAATCATCAATTTATTTGGGCTCTGCCCATTTATTGCCTTGCAATTTATTTTGGCCTGTCAGGTCATTTTGATTTGGGCCTGGCCCTTTAAGTAATGCATTGCATTTGTGCAAAGCACTGTTAATTCGAGAATCTTTTAGATTCAAGAACCGATGGTTCATAAAAGAAGTGCAAAGCACTATTTGATTTAGATCTAAGAAAAAACAAGTTTTTTCTTGTTTTTCTTATCTCAAAGAACCAAAGGTTCATGAAAGTGCAAAGCACTATTAATTTAAGAACCTTTTAGGTTCAAGAACTGATGGTTCATAAAACAAGTGCAAGGCACTATTTGATTTAGATATAAGAAAAAACAAGTTTTTTCTTGTTTTTCTTATGTCAGAGAACCAAAGGTTCATGAAAGTGCAAAGCACTATTAATTTAAGAACCTTTTAGGTTCAAGAACCGATGGTTCATAAAACAAGTGCAAGGCACTATTTTATTTATTTATTTATTTATTGTTGAAGATCCATGATCTTGTTCATAAGAGAATTTTCTCTTCTTTTAAAGGTTTTTACCTTTTTTTTTATTCTTCAAGAGTTCTCAAGAGTTCTCTTCTCCTTTTTTTTTTGGCCAGATCCTTCTTCTTTTGAAATGAGGTCTAGGGTCCTTTTTATAGTGCTCATAAATTAGTTAAATTTGTTAAAGTGATCTTTTTCTGAGTGATTTGGGGAATTTTCCCCACCGTTGGATTTTTGATCCAAAGGCCCCTGTTTTACAGAAGAAATCTTCTTGCTTTAACAAAAACAGAAAAGATTTCCTTAAATTTTCATTCTGTTTTTGCGCAACTCTCCAGCGTGTGACACGTGTCGCGCAGCTGTGCTTGCGCAACTGCGCAGACACGTGTCGCGCAAATTTTTTTTATTTTTTTTTATTTAGAGATTTGCTCTGATGGAGTACGCTACCTTGGACGCTGCGCTCCTTGCGCTAACGTGTCCGATTTTGACACGTGGCGCTCTGCGTGCAGCGCAGGAGAAATGAAGCGTTATTTCATTTATTTTAACTTTTATTTTCAAGACAGAGCTTTGCTCTGATTGGAGAAAAACAAAAGCATTGCTTCTTTTCCCACCTTGGAATTTGAACAGAGCTTTGCTCTTATTGGGGTAAACAGATGCCCCCCCACCGTTGCGCTTACGTGACCTCCTAACGTGAGCGCAGCGGTGGCAGACTCCGAACCGTCGCGCTATCCCTTAGAAGCTGAAATGGCACTTGATGCCTATAAATAGGACCTTTGGTCCCTTAGATGATTCTCATTTCTAAAATTTTACTTTCAGAACTCAGAGCCCTGCTCTTTATTTTCAAGAACTTTAAGAGTTAAATTCTTAAAACTTTTAGGTGAAAATTTTAATTTGGATTAAATTAAATTAAATTAATTTTCATTGATAGAGCCTCGCTCTCAATACATCCCTGATCTAAAGGAAACCTATTTAGGGTTTCACTTAGCAGAGCTTTGCTCTACAGGTCTTAAAGGGATCTAAAGAGAACTAAAGGAGACCCTACTAGGGTTCCATAGAGCTCTGCTCTCTGAAAGATTTTCCTTGGATTTTCTTAATTCATTAATGGAGCTTTGCTCCTCCTAAATCATATAGAAGAACTCTTAAGAATTCTTCATGGATCTTGGAACTTAAAGATGGCATTTTATTCCTCAGTGCATTATATCGTTTTGCTTAATCAGTCTTCCTGATAATTCTGTTGATCCTCTTTCACAGGAACAATGAACGCCCACATGTACGCTCTTAACGAGATCATCTCTCATGAGGACATCCGCCGACTTGGCCGCTCTCAAAATCAGGAGTTCACAAACGAGGAGTGTGCTGAAATAATGAGTCGCTTCGACGCATACAATGGTCCACTGCTTCCCTGCCTTTCCTCTCTTCTTAAACTTATCGTGGGAGCTATCTGGGAAGCGCTTCCCCTATTCTGTTCCGGCGTGCCGCTTAGGGCGTTGGATGCCGCTGAGGACAAGGTGCACTCTGTGTACCTATTGAATTTTATCTCGAAGAGACGGCGAGACAGTCTTATCGACCTCTTGCATAAGGTCTTTCAACAGTCTGCCATACTCGCTGCTTATCGGAGGGTGGAAGACATCGGAAGGGACCCTGACGCTTGTGCTCGCGAAAGGAAGCACACTAGGATGGTCCGCGAGGCTTGGAAAGTCATAGATAGGGTCGCTTTTGAATTCCTTAATTCATGCCCTGGATCTGAGGTTATTCCATTGCAAGTTTCGTTTATTGTTTTTATGACTGTAAGAACTTCGGGCAATATTAATGGAATTTTTTTTTATCCCAGCTTGTCTTTATTATATATCTTCTGTCCTGAGTCTTTTTGCCCATGCATGAATGAATGCGTCTTGAACGCTTGATCAAATGTAAATCGGACCATCGGCTCTTTCTGTTGCTTTTCCTCTTTCTCAGCATGTCGTCACAATTAGCAGGTAATAGAGTAAGCTTCTTGATTTCTTCATGAGATAGCGAGGGCTTAGGCCGCAGGTTCAGATCTGCTGCCTAAGACTTTTCAACTCTATGAGCCGTGAGGGTCTCATAGAGACTTTTCTCCCTACGGATCGAGAGGATCTCGTAGGCGGGTTTTTCTCCTTAGGAATCGTGAGGATTCCTAAGTGTGGTTTTCTCTTGTAAGTCGTAAGGATCCTACAAGAGAATTTTTCCCTCTTACGAGTCGAGAGGACTTGTAAGCGGTTGCTTCCCTCCTTGTCGAAGTTCGACGTTGGAGAGTGAGACCCGTGGATGGTATGCAAGAGACCGTTTTGGGCCAACTCGCAGGGTCCCAATGCTTAGGAAACAGGCTTCTTTTATGCCCACTGCCTAAGGCTTTATCTCACGAGTCGAGCCGCCTCGACAATTTTTCACAAGTCGAGACGAATCGAACGTTTCTCGTAAGAACATCTTAACGTCGTATTTAACCTCTGCTCTTTACGCCAGAAGCCCGTTAAGGTTGGTGGTACTTAGGGTTTTGGCCATCGTACCGTCGCATAAGCTGATATAGTCTTCGATAGGCAATCGTGCTGTTCGAGTAGCCCTGCGACTGCCGTGTCTCTGATCCCTTCGGGGGCTGGACAAGACGTCTTCAAGAAATCCTCCTTGGCAGTTTGACCGTCGGAAGAGCAAGCGCTAGGAATTTGCCATGCCGCTTTTTACTTGAGGTTAGGCTCATTTTGGAGAGCCCCGATGAGTCATAACCACTCCACGCTGGTGTGGGATGATCTCCGATAGTCTTTCGGGTTTTATATGAGTTGCCGTCAAGACCCTGAAGCTAGGAATTTGGCCTTTGCTTCGTTTGCTGGCATTGCGTCTGCTGTATCGAGACGAATGTTGCGGTGGGAA
Source organism: Agapanthus africanus (assembly GCA_030015575.1). NCBI lineage: Eukaryota > Viridiplantae > Streptophyta > Magnoliopsida > Asparagales > Amaryllidaceae > Agapanthus > Agapanthus africanus. Next base: position 57,335,148 of record CM057342.1, on the reverse strand, counting down.
CTAGGGATTTTGCCGTGGCTCCGTTTGTTTGATGACGTTGCGTCTGCTGTGTCGAGACGAACGTTGGGGTGACATCTCGTCTGCTGTATCGAGATGGACGTCGAGGTTGTCTCTAGGTTGCTGGTGAACCGCCGAGGTTTGGAACTAGGGATTTTGCTGTGGCTCCATTCGTTTAATGACGTTGCACCTGCTGTGTCGAGACGAACATTGGGGTGACATCTCGTCTGCTGTATCGAGACGAACGTCAAGGTGGTGACCACTCTGTGCTGATGCGAGATGATCTCCGATTGTCTTTCCGGTTTTATGTGAGTTACCGTAAAGACGTTGAAGCTAGGAATGTGGCCTTCGCTTCATTTGCTTTGTCATGTCTGAATCCCTGCTGGAGGAAGAACGCTGAGGTTGACATTTCGTCTACTGTATCGAGACGAACGTCAAGGAGGTGACCACTTTATGTGAGATGGTCTCCGATTGTCTTTCTGGTTTTATGTGAGTTACCGTAAAGACGTTGAAGCTAGGAATGTGGCCTTCGCTTCGTTTGCTTACACCGCGTCTGGTGTATTGAGACGAATGCTGAGGTGGAGCTGGGATTTTGCCATCACTCCGCTTTGTTTCGACCATGGGGTCTTTTGTTAACATTGCATGTACACCCCGCTGGGCTGCGAAGGAACGCCGTTGTTGACATTGCGTCTGTTGTAACGAGACGAATGCTAAGGTGGAGTTGGGATTTTGCCGTTACTCCGCTTTGTTTCGACCGTGAGGTCTTTTGTTGACGTTGCATCTGCCTCCAGCTGGACTGCGGAGCAACGCTGTTGTTGACATTGCGTCTACTGTAACGAGACGAATGCTAAGGTGGAGTTGGGATTTTGCCGTTACTCCGCTTTGTTTCGACCGTGAGGTCTTTTGTTGACGTTGCATCTGCCTCCAGCTGGACTGCGGAGGAACGCTGTTGTTGACATTGCGTCTACTGTATCGAGACGAATGCTGAGGTGAAGCTGGGATTTTGCCATCGCTCCGCTTGATGGTGTAACATCTGTGTCCTGTTGGAATGAGGAGGCACACCGTTGTTGGTCTCCAGGCTGTAGACGTGGCCATTGAGATTTGGAACTAGGGACTTTGTCATGGTTCCGTTTCGTTGCGATTCTGAGGTCAGTTGTTGACGTCATGTCTGCATCTAGTTGGAGTGAGGAGAAACGCCGTTGGTGATCTTTAAGTTGTCGATATTGACGTCGAGACCCTGAAGTTAGGGACCTTCCTTTGCTTCATTTGTTGACATCGTGTCTGTAATATTGCGACAAATGTCGAGATGGTCTCTAGGTTATTTATGAACCGTCGAGATTTGGCTTTGCTTTCTGGTGGAGCCTGTTGGGAAGGTATTGTTCCCTTTTTATCTGTGCCCCTGGATTGTATACAGGGATCGATGTGATTTCACCTGTAGGGCAAAAAGTTTCATTTTTTCATTTTTTTTATTCTTTCCGCGATGCTCTATCATTTCAGCTTTTATATCGCGAAGGTCGCGATTGCCCAATCATTTCGGCTATTTTTCGCGGTGCCCAATCATTTCGGCTATTTATTTTATTTTTACTCGCCTCTTTTTATTGCGAGTTACCCAATCATTTCGGCTATTTTGCATGCATACATTTTTACTTGCTGCTTTTTATTGCAAGTTGCCCTATCGTTTCGGCTATTTCATATGCATTTTTGGCTCGTTGATTTTTTTTTATCGCGAGTGTGGGTTTTAGGATCTGATACCAATCTTAGCATCAGCATCGCTGCGACCGGAATATTGCCAGGAGCGAATCATCATTTGCCGTGAAAGGACTTGGAATTTGATACCGATTTAGGCATCAGCATCGCTACAACTGGGATATTGCCAGGAGCGAATCATCATCTGCCATGAAAAGGACTTGGAATTTGATACCGATTTAGGCATCAGCATCGCTACAACTGGAATATTGCCAGGAGCGAATCATCATCTGCCATGAAAGGACTTGGAATTTGATACCGATTTAGGCATCAGTATCGCTACAACTGGAATATTGCCAGGAGCGAATCATCATTTGCCTCTGTCGATCCCGAACAAAGGTGGCTTAGTAAACAGGATTAAGGGTCCTGTCGGCTAAGGCTTTTGACTTCATGAGCCGTAAGGGTCTCACAAAGGTATTTCTCCCTACAAGTCGTGAGGATCTTGTAGGTGTGTTTTCTCCTTGGGAATCGTGAGGATTCCTAAGTGCATGTTCTCCTGTAAGTCGTAAGGATCTTACAAAAGGGTTTTCTCCTTATAAGTCGAGAGGACTTACAAGTGTTGTTTGCTGTACAAGCATATCCCTAGTCACGGATGGGACTTTGTTAGGGAAATATTTATTCGTGCCCGTGGATTGTATACAAGGGTCATTATGAGCCGCTTGTAGGGCAATATCGAAGGTTGTGGGGGCTGCTTAAGAACAGGTTAAGGTTTCTGCAACTTAATACTTTCAAATCTTATGAGCCGTAAGGATCCCACAAGAGAGTTCTCCTTACGAGTCGTGAGGATCTCGCAAGTGTATTTTCTCCTTCGGAATCGTGGGGATCCCTAAGTGTGTTGTTCCTTTATGAGTCATAAGGATCTCACGCAGGTGGTTTCTCCTTACAGGGTCGAGAGGACCCTATAAGTATTTCTTAACGAGGTTGTGCCCTTTCAGGTTTTCACAAACACTCGCCGGTAGCCCTGCTGTTTTTACTCACGGAGCCCTTTCGGGTTTTCATCCGTGCCCATTTTGCTTATGGACATACCGTTTTTTTTTATTCTTTTTATTTTTTTTATTTTATTTTTTTTTCTTTAAGAGGTCGCGCCCTTTCGGGTTTTCACGAACACTCGCCGGTAGCCCTGCTGTTTTTACTCACGGAGCCCTTTCGGGTTTTCCTCCATGCCCGTTTTGCTTATGGACATACCGTTTTTTTTCTTTATTTTCTTCTTCTCTTTTTTTTTTTTATTAACTCGGTCGCGCCCTTTCGGGTTTTCACGAACACTCGCCGGTAGTCCTGCTGTTTTTACTCACGGAGCCCTTTCGGGTTTTCATCCGTGCCCATTTTGCTTATGGACATACCGTTTTTTTTTTTATATTCTCGTCAGCCTGAGAATGCTGCGGTAGTAGTTTAAAAACATTTCGGTCATTTGCAAGCTTTAGGACATTGTGGTCCATCATTAGTTTAAGGACATCTCGGTCCGTTGTTAGTTTAAGGACGTTTCGGTCCGTTGTCGCCGTATTTGAGGCGAATATCTGGTTTATTGACTTTTCGGTCTATGAGTCCTTCTCCATGAATGAACATGATACCCCCGGCGTATCCATTTTTTTCGGAGCGTGCGGTTGTGGCGGACTTACCTTCCAGTTCTCAGACAGCGCAAACTTGCCATGTTGGTATTGGTCTTCAACCCAGTTTTTGAAGACGTAGCAATCCTCGATCAGATGACCCACCGTTTGGTGGTAAGGGCAATAATTAGGATTATTAATATCGCCCGGCCGCAACGGACGTTTTGGACTCGGCAGATTGATGAGTCTGTCGCACACTGCCAGCTCGAACAGTCCCCTTGTTTTATCTTGCGGAAACGAGTAAGGACGTTTCAACTTTTCCTGGAGGGATTGCCGCTTGTTGCTTTGGCAAGCAACCGGTCTAGGGTCACCTGATTGTTGTTGAGCGCTGGCGACGAGGGCCTTTTTTTCTTTTCCTTTATTCTTTTTGCTCGGTCCCTTGTTTACGGGGCCGAGATTTTTTTCGAATAGCGTGCGATTACATGGCTGAACGTTCTCGCAGCTTCTCAATTCCTTTATTTTCGAAATAGATTCCCCGAGGGAAAAGTTGGGGATAGGTTCTTCGTCAGAGTCGCTTCCAAAGGTGACAATTTGTGATCCCTTGAAGTCGGCTATATGACAGTTTGCGGCAGCTCCTTTGCGCTCATATATCGCATTTTTCCGATGTCCACGAGATTCACACTTTGTCTTGTCGAAGTGTTGCTTTTGAGCGACATACCCTTGCCACCAACAGTTAAAGGACTCGCAGTCTTCGGTAGGATGTATGATCTTCTGATGATATAAACAGAAGTTATGGTGCATCTCTACCTCAGAGAAAGAATTTTCTTCAGAGGGCGGTAGCTTCATTCCTACTGATAGAGCTTTGGCGAACCGTTTCCTCGTCTTGAATTTGTTTTTACCCGCAGTGTATGGCTTTTGATTTGACGGGAATACCTTGGTTCTTTCCAGTATGGCCATTTCATGCTCTTGATTGGCTTTTGCTTTCAGACGAATTTCATTTAGGAAGGCATCGATCAACTTGTCTGACGGCCGCGGAATTTCTGTTTCAGGGTCCGCCCTCGTTTTCTCGGCGCAAGGAGCCTCTTTATTATCTGTCAGTGAATGAGAAATCATATGACAAGTCGCTACGTAGTCTTCGGATTCATCCGATGAGTTTTCTCCACCGTTTTCATCCTTGACTAAAGAACAAGCTGCCCCCGGCGTGTCCGTCTTCTTTGGAGAGTGCGGCTGTGGTGGGTTTACCTTCCAGCTTTCAGACAGCGCGAACTTGCCTTGCAGGTATTGATCCTCGATCCATCCCTTAAAGACGAAACAATCCTCAATCGGGTGACTTACCGTTTGGTGGTAAGGGCAATAATTGGGATTATTAAGATCGCCTGGCTGCGACAGACGCTTTGGACTCGGCAGATTGATGAGTCTGTTACGCACTGCCAGCTCAAACAGTCTTCTCGTTTTATTCTGAGGAAACGAGTAAGGACGTCCTAGCCTCTCTTCGAGGGATGGGCGTGGACGCACGTTGTTTTGGCGAATGATCGGCTTTGAGTTGCTCGACTGTCGTTGAGCATTGGCGACGACGATCGCTTTCCCTTTTCCTTTCTCATCTCGGGAATCTGATTTTGGAGGAGACGGTCTATGGCCCATCTGGTCCATTTGGGCTAATTTGTCAATCAAGGCCTGGAAGGTGGTCGGCCTAAAGAACATCATGAATTGCGAGATGGTCGCCTGCGGATCGAGAGTGCCCACAAACATGCCTACCGCAGGTGCCTCTTCTATGCGCTGTTCGCATTTCGACCATAGGTTTCGCCATCGTGTTGCGTATTGGACCCACGTTTCGCCGGGCCTTATCCTGGCATTTATCAGTGCTGTAATCGGGGTGCGTTCACTAGCACTTGCGAATCTTTGTGTAAACAGCAGTTCCATCTCTGTAAATGTTTTGACAGAGTCGTTAGGTAGCTCCGAATACGATTCAAAGGCTGTTTCTGCTAAGCTGCCGACGAATTGACGTAGCAACAATTTGTCATCGCCTCCAGTATTGCCGCATAAGGCCCTGAATTGAGCGACATGCTGATGCGCATTCCCAGTCCCTTTATATACGTGGAATTTAGGGATCGTATATCCTGGCGGGTAACTGATTTGGTCATACCATCCCGGATACGGTCGTCCGGTTCTAACAATTTGCCCAGCCGCTTCATTCGCCTGATGAATCCGGATCTGCTGAGCTATATATTCGTCTAGGTCAACTTTGGAGATTGCCTCCTCCTTGGCTGTTGACAGAGCCGGCGGAGGATTTGACGTTTCTCCCCTGTCGTCTTCAAGGACGATCGGAGGATCTTCAGCAGGAGGGTCCGGCTGTAACATCATCCCTACCATATCTTGGAAGAGGAGCGCCATCTGTTTTATGTTAGCCGCTTGCTCTGTAGCTTCTTTGTCTCTCTTTTCGAGGACTCTGCGTAAAAAATTCAGCGTCGGTTTCTTGTTCTTGACGCTCATCCGAAGACATTTCAGAGCTTTCTTTTGGCTCAGTGAGTGCAGCCATTGTAGTCATCATTTCCTGAAGGTTTTGTTGTTGCTCCTGGGCTTTCGTCACGGATCGGGTGAGCGGTCGGTGGCCCGTAGAAGTGCGTCTTTCCTCCTTCCCGGAAGCCATATAAACTGTGTGCACTACCATGCCCCCGGACTTGGGGCGTTCGTGTTCAGCGCTTTTATGCTTCGCCATGTTCACAGGGGCTTTTTGTGGCCTCCTTTTTTGAGTGATTGGAGTTAAGGGAGCCGTTGTAGTGGGCACCCATGTAGCTTTTGCTTTTTGTGGTTTGACAGAGTAATCCTTCCCCTGCCGAACCTTCATCTTTTTCTGTCGTCGGAGGCAGTCTTGATCGATCACCGACTCTTGGACCTGTCGCCAGACTTTGTAAATTTTAGAGGACAGCCGTTGAGGGGACTGCTCTAGCTTCTTCTCTGGAATATTCTTCACAGATGAAGGAGTTCGCTTTAGCACCGCAGTAGGAGAGTTTCTGCGCACCGAGTTCAGCAACTCAAAGCTGTTCCTGGTTGGAACAGCAGTATCGATCCTCACCATCGGAGCTGACAGAGTTATCCCAGAGGGGGAGTTGCCCCCAGCCTTCCTTACTCGACGCCAGTGGCGACGTCGAGCGTGTCGTGCTGATTGAGTTGTTTCAGCTATAGGGGTGACCTTCTCATGCCCCCTGTGTTGGTCAGAATATACTGGTACCAGCTTTTTAAAGATCGACGTCCGTTGAACGGGGATGGCCAACTTGTCAGAAGCGGACTTCTGAACATGGGAAGCAACCTTGGTGATTTTGCCAGGAACGTGAGTTGGAATGGCTATCCGCTTCGGGATAACGCCTTCTGGTATGGCAGGCTTCTTCATGAGCCTGTTAGAGCTCTGGCCAAGTCCGTTAAAAACTGAAGCAGTGGAGTTGGACGACCCGTTGAGAGGGGTGGCGGCAGTGGTAAGTCGATCGAAGACCGACTTCTTTGGAGCTTCTTGCAATGTCATTGGGGCGTTGAAGCTCATTGATGGGAGCATGGTCCCAAAAAATAGTCCAGTGGTGGCTTGAGCCACCTGCTCCACCGGCATTTTGAAAAGGGAGGCCGCTTGGGGCCCATAAGTCACTCCTCCAGCAATGACGGAGCGAGAGTTATCGCTGCGGACGGTGCAGTTCGAAACCATCGATTTTCTGTTTTCTGCATAGAGCAAGACACCAAATCTTAGTACCTTGAATCCACAGGCAATCACAGCAAACCGCGATTTGTTCGCGAACACGACACACGAAATGTGGAGTGGAAAGAGAAAGAGGTCCCACCGGGCGTGCCAGAATCTGTTCCCCTCCGAAAGGCGGCGCACAGGACCGCGATGTCCTGGCACTGAGATTCGGGGAAGATGCTATTTGGTTTTATCCGTCCACCTCTCCGAAGATGCCAAGTTGATTTATGGCACCGTGTATCGAAGGTTTAGACGGATGCGGCCGATGTAGCAGACTTTGTCAGATTCCCCCTTGCTAGAGGGGTTTTTGATTGTGGGGACGCTCTTCCCTGCAGGCGCAAGCCCCTGCAGTTAATTACGCTACCGCTTCGCGGTAACAACTTTCTCCTTCTCCAGAATTTCACTTCGTGTCGTGGGTGTTTGTTTTGTTTGTGGTTGCCCATGGATTGTATACGGAGACTGAGTAATACCGTCGCCCGTAGGACGTGGATTAGTCCAAATCCGTATTTACTTAGATTTGGGTTTGGTGTTTTTAGTTTAAGGATGCCTTAGTCGCGTTGCGGCTAAGATCGACTTAAACGTTCGTCAAGGATACGTTAGTCATGTTTGAGACTAAGATCAACTTAACGGGATCGTTTAGATCCGACAAAAGAGCATTTGGGCTCTATTGTTCCAGTTTAGGGATATAGTGGTCCATTGCATGTATGGTCGTCGGGACCCGTCACCTCTCTGACGACGTTGAAGAATTACAACGACAAATGTCAGAGGAGTTCAGAGATGTACCCTTGAGCCAAAGTTGATTGGGGGAATTTATAGTCCAATTTGGGACTAAAGTCTGTTTGAAGGTTTAAGGATGCGTTAGCCATATTTGAGGCTAAGATCAACTTAAACGGTTGTTAAGGATACGTTAGTCCAGTTTGGGACTAAGATTGACTTAACGGGATCGTTTAGATCCGACAAAAGAGCATTTGGGCTCTATTGTGCCAGTTTAGGGACATGGTGGTCCAATACCAGTTTAAGGACATAGTGGTCCACCGTTAGTTTAAGGACGTTTCGGTCCAATATTAGTTTAAGGACGTTTCGGTCCGATATTGGTTTAAGGACGTTTCGGTCCACGAGTTTAAGGACCCCGCAGTCCATATTGATGTATGGTCGTTGGGACCCGTCACCTCTTTGACGTCGTTGAGGAATTACAACGATGGATATCAAAGGAGTTCGGAGATGTACCCTTGAACCGGATGTGGATTGGTTTAGGAGAGCCGTTTTGCTCAGTTAATTTAGTTTAAGGACTTATGGCCACGATTGGGCTAAGTCCAGTTAAAAATGTCCAATATTTTATTTGCATTTGTTTTTTTTTAATTTTTATTTGGGCTTTGCCCAGAAAAGATGCAGGGCATCAATTTGTTTTGGGGCTCTGCCCTTTATAAATGATGCAGAGCATCAATTTCATTTGGGCTCTGCCCTTGTATAAAGGATGCAAATCATCAATTTATTTGGGCTCTGCCCATTCATTGCCTTGCAATTTATTTTGGCCTGTCAGGTCATTTTGATTTGGGCCTGGCCCTTTAAGTAATGCATTGCATTTGTGCAAAGCACTGTTAATTCGAGAATCTTTTAGATTCAAGAACCGATGGTTCATAAAAGAAGTGCAAAGCACTATTTGATTTAGATCTAAGAAAAAACAAGTTTTTTCTTGTTTTTCTTATCTCAGAGAACCAAAGGTTCATGAAAGTGCAAAGCACTATTAATTTAAGAACCTTTTAGGTTCAAGAACTGATGGTTCATAAAACAAGTGCAAGGCACTATTTGATTTAGATATAAGAAAAAACAAGTTTTTTCTTGTTTTTCTTATGTCAGAGAACCAAAGGTTCATGAAAGTGCAAAGCACTATTAATTTAAGAACCTTTTAGGTTCAAGAACCGATGGTTCATAAAACAAGTGCAAGGCACTATTTTATTTATTTATTTATTTATTGTTGAAGATCCATGATCTTGTTCATAAGAGAATTTTCTCTTCTTTTAAAGGTTTTTACCTTTTTTTTATTCTTCAAGAGTTCTCAAGAGTTCTCTTCTCCTTTTTTTTTTTGGCCAGATCCTTCTTCTTTTGAAATGAGGTCTAGGGTCCTTTTTATAGTGCTCATAAATTAGTTAAATTTGTTAAAGTGATCTTTTTCTGAGTGATTTGGGAAATTTTCCCCACCGTTGGATTTTTGATCCAAAGGCCCCTGTTTTACAGAAGAAATCTTCTTGCTTTAACAAAAACAGAAAAGATTTCCTTAAATTTTCATTCTGTTTTTGCGCAACTCTCCAGCGCGTGACACGTGTCGCGCAGCTGTGCTTGCGCAACTGCGCAGACACGTGTCGCGCAATTTTTTTTTTTTTTTTTTTTTAGAGATTTGCTCTGATGGAGTACGCTACCTTGGGCGCTGCGCTCCTTGCGCTAACGTGTCCGATTTTGACACGTGGCGCTCTGCGTGCAGCGCAGGAGAAATGAAGCGTTATTTCATTTATTTTAACTTTTATTTTCAAGACAGAGCTTTGCTCTGATTGGAGAAAAACAGAAGCATTGCTTCTTTTCCCACCTTGGAATTTGAACAGAGCTTTGCTCTGATTGGGGTAAACACCCCCTGTTCTTACGAAAGTCTGTTGTTGGCGCCAGCCTGTCAAAGACAGACGTCCGCTGAGAGGAAATGGTCAACCTGTCAAAAGCCGAGCTTCGAGTAGGCCCCTGTTTTACAGAAGAAATCTTCTTGCTTTAACAAAAACAGAAAAGATTTCCTTAAATTTTCATTCTGTTTTTGCTCAAATCTCCAGCGCGTGACACGTGTCGCGCAGCTGTGCTTGCGCAACTGCGCAGACACGTGTCGCGTAATTTTTTTTTTTTTTTTTTTTTAGAGATTTGCTCTGATGGAGTACGCTACCTTGGGCGCTGCGCTCCTTGCGCTAACGTGTCCGATTTTGACACGTGGCGCTCTGCGTGCAGCGCAGGAGAAATGAAGCGTTATTTCATTTATTTTAACTTTTATTTTCAAGACAGAGCTTTGCTCTGATTGGAGAAAAACAGAAGCATTGCTTCTTTTCCCACCTTGGAATTTGAACAGAGCTTTGCTCTGATTGGGGTTAACACCCCCTGTTCTTACGAAAGTCTGTTGTTGGCGCCAGCCTGTCAAAGACAGACGTCCGCTGAGAGGAAATGGTCAACCTGTCAAAAGCCGAGCTTCGAGTAGGGAGAGCAGCTTGGACGACCTCAACTATAGCAGGAGTTGGAGTGTCCTTCTCTGGTATTGCGAGCCTCTTTGTGGGCCCACCTAAGCTTTGACCCATCCTGTCAAAGACTGAGGCATTGGAGCTGGACGACCCGCTGAGAGGGGCTGTGGTAGTTGCAAGCCGATCAAAGACCGACTTCTTCACCGCTTCCTATGACGGCATCTGAACGTTGAAGCTCGTTGGTAGGATCATGGTCCCGAAGAATAGCCCAGTGGTGGCTTGGGTCACTTGTTCACCGGCATTGTGAAAAGGGAGGCCGCTTGGGGCTCGTAGGTTACTCCTCCAGATGAGGCGGAATGGGAGTTGTTGTTGCAGCTGGAGCAGTTAGAGGCCATTGGTGTTCTTTTTTCTGCACGGGAGCAAAACCAAATCTTAGTACCTCGAACCCAAGGGAAACCATATTAAACCGCGATTAACACGACACACGAAGTGTGGGGTGGAAAGAGGAAAAGGTCCCACCGGGCGTGCCAGAATCTGTTCTCCGACGAAAGATGCGACCGGGACGTTGGGACGTCTCGCCTGAATTTCAAGGGAAGATGCTATTTGGTGCTATCCGTCCTCCTCTCCGAAGATGCCAAGTTGATTTATGGCACCATGTATCAAAGGTTTAAACGGATGCGGCCGATGTAGCAGACTTCGTCAGATTCCCCCTCGTTGATAGGTTTTTGATTGTGGGGACGCTCTTCCCTGCAGGCGCAAGCCCCTGTAGTTTATTACGCTACCGCATCGAAGTAACCACTTTCTCCTTCTCCAGATGGTCACTTTGTGTCGTGTGTGTTTGTTTTGTTTTTGGTTGCCCGTGGATTGTATATGGAGACTAATTTATGTTGTCGCCCGTTGGGCGTGGATTAATCCGAATCCGTATTTTCTTAGATTTGGGTTTTGGGTTGGGTTTAAGGATGCGTTAGTCTCATTTGAGACTAAGATCAACTTAAACGTTTGTTAAGGATACGTTAGTCTAATTTTAGACTAAGATCAACTTAACAGGATCATTTAGATCCAACAAAAGAGCATTTGGGCTCTATTGTTTTAGTTTAGGGACTTTGCAGTCCAGAAGTTTAAGGACATCATAGTCCATGGAGTTTAAGGACATCATAGTCCATGGTAGTTTAGAGACATCATAGTCTGTAAAATTTAAGGACATCGTAGTCCATGAGTTTAAGGACCCCACAGTCCGTGGAATGTCTGGTTGTCGGGACCCGTTACCTCTCTGAAGACGCTGAAGGATTACAACGATAAATATCAGAGGAGTGAAGAGATGTACCCTTGAACCAATGTTGGTTGAAAGGCTCTGGGTTTTGTTTTGAATGTAATATGAGATGATCAATTTTGGAAGACAAGAGTGTATTTAAGGTTCAGTCAAAAAAAGGGGGGTCCTGCCTCTGGAAGACTTAGCTAATTTGGGCTAAAATTGGCTCGAATATAGTGTTAAACACTAGATTACACTCGTCTATCACGTGCTCCCACGTGATGCGCTTAAAATAGTGTTAAACACTAAGGATGAAGTGCACAAAATAGTGTTAAACACTAAAAAAAGAAGCGCTCACATGGGGTCACGTGAGGCGCTTGAGTGTTGGGCCAAACTTCCTTTATTTTATTCTCAGAATATGCAAGTAAGTGTTAAACACTTAATCTTTATGACCATCACGTGTGGACACGTGATGGTGCCCATGCATTGGGTATTAATCCCTCAGTTTTACCCCATTTTCTCTTTTTTAAAGAGGTGTTTGTCAGGGGTCACGTGGGGACACGTGAGGCACCCAAAATCGATTCTGCCCTTTTTATTTTGAGAAGTCTGTTCAAGGGTCACGTGACCTAATCTTATCCGTTCTCTTTTGGTCATTGGAGGGGAGGGTCACGTGTTACCACGTGATCAAGTTGGGTACTCATCCTTTTACGTGCATGGAGAGATAAATCCCTTGTATAAGAATTAAATTCTCTTATAGGGTTAAACCCTAATTTTATTTAGAAATATTAAATTTCTTTTTGTTTAAAAGAATTAAATTCTCTTATAGGGTTAAACCTTAATTTTATTTAGAGGAATTAAATTCCTATGTGTTTAAAAGAATTAAATTCTTTAAACCCAATTCTCCTTCTAAGCTTTAAATCTGTATGTCAGAATCTCCCTGATGAGAATTAAATTCTCAACTTATGGGAAGATCTGCTTCTGCAGATCTATTACCATGAAGAAGAACTAAGTTGTTGTATTAAGGGTTAAACCCTATCTTTGTTGGAGGAATTAAATTCCTATATGCTTTATGGGAGAATAAAATTCTCTGAACTTAGGTCCTCCCTCAGGTTTTAGATCTGCATGACAGAATCTCCCCGATGAGAATTAAATTCTCAACTTATGGGGAGATCTGCTTCTGCAGATCTTCAACCAGAGAAAGAACTGAGTTCTTATTTAGAAGAGTTAAACTCTTAATTTGAGAATTAAATTCTCTTTTGTTTTTTGGGAGCTTATAGAATGATCTCTTTCCCTCTTTTACCTTGGGTTTCTTTCTTTTCTGAAGAGATCTTCATTCCTCTCTGGAGAATTAAATTCTCTTCTCATTTATTTTTCTATATTCTCTCTCTGTTGTTGTTATTTTCTTCTTTTTTCTTCTTGGCTCCTATTTATAGGAGAAAGAAAAAAATCAGTTTGTTTAGTCAATTTTTCGTTGAAAGATTTTGATTGATTTTATAACCAACATGATCTTTTAGATCATTCGGTGAATTTTATTCACCATTGGATTTTTAATCCAAAAGACATTTTATTTGTTATTCCTGGCAAATTTTAGGGAAATATTTCCTTGTATAGAATCTTTCTATAAATTTGTGATTTTTTAATCACCATTGGATTTTTAGTCCAACGGTGCTCCACTTTACAGAGTGCAATCTTTTCTGTTTGGAAAGATCTAGGGACGTATTTTTCCAATTAGGGTTTTTGATTCCTTTTAATTAGAATTTAATTCTGTTAGTTCAGAGGATTCAAGAGCTTATCACGTGTTGGCACATAACCCCACTTGATAAAGCATCTAATTAGAATTTAATTCTATTGGCTTAGAGGGCTCAGGAACCCATCACATGTTGGCACGTGACCCTACTGATTAAGCGTTTAATTTAGAATTTAATTCTATTGTTTCAAAGGGTTTAAGAGCCTATCACGTGTTGGCACGTGACCCCACTGATTAATCATTTCCAATTATTTATTTTATTCAGTGCCTACAGGCTTTGCCCGTAAATGGTCACGTGTCTACACGTGATGCCGGGTCACGTGATGCCCGGTCACGTGTGTGCACGTGATGCCTCATTTGAGGTTTTCCCCTCTGCTTTATTTTGTATTTTTATTTTGTTCCCATGAGGGAACAAACGCTTTTAATTCCTTTTAATTAGAATTTAATTCTATTAATTCAGTAGGTTCAAGAGCCCATCACGTGTGGGCACATGACTTTATCAATTAGGCATTCAGGCATAGATAGAATCTGCCCATAAAAGGTCACGTGAGGCCCGGTCACGTGTGAGCACGTGAGGCTCCATTTGGGGGTTTTCCTTGATGCTTTATCTGTATTTTATTTAATTCGCATGAGGGAACAAAGCTCGCTTTGTCAATGGTATACCGAGAAAATCCTCTCCAACCGATCCGAAGCAATATCGATCCGTTCTCTTCGGCAATACTCAAGAACCCTAGACGCCACGGACTCCCCGGGTTCGTCGTCCGCCGAGTTGATGCAACGATCAATCTTTGCTGGAAACCCTCGAGCAAAAGGTCCACCGAGAGGACCCGCCTGCTCTTTAAAATAAGACCAAGCAGCTTCCTGCCCGGTCCATCCCTAGCGGGTAGCTTCCTACCCATTTACACTAAGGATCTAAATCCCTCACCAAGTGGCCGTTGAGCAATTTCCTTCCCGGTCTATCCCTAGCAGGTAGCTTCCTACCCAACTATGCTAAGGATTTAAAGCCCTCATCATGAGGCGACCGAGTAGCTTCCTGATCGGTCATCCACTAGCGGGCAACCTCCTACCCAACTACGCTAAGGATTTAAAGTTCTCCTCACGAGGCGACTGAATAGCTTCCTGCTCGGTCATCCACCAGCGGGTAGCCTCCTGCCCAACAACGCTGTGGATCTAAAGCCCTCCTCACGAGACGACCGAGTAGCTTCCTGCTCAGTCATCCACCAGCGGGTAGCCTCCTGCCCAACAACACAGTAGATCCAAAGCCCTCCTCACAAGGCGATCAAGTAGCTTCCTGCTCGGTCATCCGCCAGCTGGTAGCCTCCTGCACAACAACATTGTGGATCCAAAGCCCTCCTCACGAGGCGACCGAGTAGCTCCGCTGCCCGGTCCATCCCTAGCGGGTAGCTTCCTATCCATCAATGCTAAAGATCTAAATCACTCCTACAGAGGCCACCGTACAACTTACATGCCCGGTCCAACCCTAACGGGTAGCTTCCTACCCATCAACGCTAAGCATCTAAATCCCTCCTATAGAGGCCACCATGCAGATTCCTGCTCGGCTAAACTCCGGGGGCAGATTCCTACCCTACGAAGACATGGATCTAGGACCTACATTAAGGAAGAATCATTTATGGCCGACCTTTTCTAACTTGGCTGATTTTCTACTCATGCCAAAACACGTGGTTGTCACCTCGACTCCGAGGTATGGACTGATACCGAACTTCCTAACCTTGGGATATATTTTGATTCATCCTAAATGAACGATCGCCACCTTGACTCTGGGGAGCGGGAGGAAACCGACCTTTCTACACTTGGCTATTATTCGACTTACACTAGACGCGTGATCGTCATCTAAAAAGGCGATCGTCATCTAAAAAGCCAGGCAACGGCCTATGACCTATCACTTGCAGCAGAATGAAAATTCAAACAAGAAGAAGACTGACAAGCTAAAGTACTTACGCAGAAAGCAGACTGTCATGACTCGTAATTTTGCACGTGACCGGCACTTAAATTACGCAACGTCTAAAGGCGTGACGTAAATCAAGTAAGCCGAAGCCCAGAAAATCTAAACTTTTTTGTGGAAAATAGTGGGGGTGCAGTTTGAAATAAAAGTATAATGAATCATGTTTTTACTTTAAATGCATAGCTAATGAAACATGAAAATGCAAGTGGATTATACTAGAGTTGAAAATATGTTTCGTCTTTAAAAATTTGGGCAGCACCTCCCTTGTATATTTTGATCCAAAACCATATACACAACAATATATAGGCATCCCCAAGCGGGAGCTAGTTCTTCTCTAATCGGCGGAATCACAACCACGCAATAACATATATACGATGCCCAACGGCGAAGATCAACCTAGAAAGAACAAATAAAGAAGAAAGACATCAAAACTCAAGAAAAGCGATCATAAACCCATCGCTCTAAATCTCGCACAATACCCAAGTCTGAATAGGTCTACCAATATACAATTTTAGTCTCTGATTTGATCTGATCTGATGGAGTTTATCTAGATACAACGGAATATAAAGTACGAGAGTGGGCACGATCCAACATGTGTCCCACCTACCAAAGCAAAACACCCTGGATGAAGCTGTGTGCTAGCAATACCGCAACTGATCCCAAGCGGTCAAACCTGCTAGAACTGTGGCACAACGGGGGTGAGTTGCCAACTCGTGAGTAGAAAACATCAGCAAGTAGAAATCGAATAAAACAACGATTTCCTAGGTAACTATATCTTGAAGGTAATACTATGATATTTAGGGTGACCAAGTACGCATATATGTCAACAATCGAGTCAATGCAATGACATATATAAATAAACATCTGACAGCATATGCCTGTATGCATGTGGATATCATCCACGTGTCCATCAATGACACAAACAATATCATGGAACCTGAGTGTCCCACACCGACACTCGAACATCATGAAAACATATGCCTGTATATATATATGAGGATATCAACCACGTGTGTCCATCAATGACACATCAAAATTATGGAACCTGAGTGTCTAACACCGACACTCGAAACATCATGAAAATCCGTGTCCAGCATCGACACGTAAATCCTCATATCTCAGGCGCCGCATACTCAGATCGGCCCTCATATCTATCTCATCTCAGGCGCCGCATCCTCAGATCGGTCCTTATATCCATCTCATGTCATAACTCCAAAACGGTATCCTCCGGATATCCGCCGAGTTCTATACAATCACCGGTAGGTAACGCTCCCCTGCCAGGCTCACCGCCTAACAATACGAGTATTCTTGCCCCGGGGTATGATTGAGAGGTCTTTTGCGTGCGTTTTAAAATCAAAGAATAGAATACCACAATCAATAACGGTGTCGCTTGGTAGCTAGCCGATTGAGTACGGGTCGGTCCACAGGGAAAACGTGTTCTTTTCTAATTGTTCTAACGAGTTAATTCCTATTTTTGGTAGGTTTTGAATTTTATAAAAACTAAGATTGAATTTAATTTGGATTAAAACCTTGTTAGGGTTAGGATTAGGTTAGTTTGGAAAGTTAATTCTACTCACTGCTTCCTTTGCCCTAATTAAGAACATAGGTGTTAGGGTAATAATTAATAAAGGGGATTAGCACGACAAGGAAGAAACATAGTTTCTTCCTTTTGGTCCTTATCCGTCCTTTCTTAACTCTTATCCCTAACCTCTATGTAAATCAACCACTACCGGTCTAACTAGGGAATCACCGTTATCTCGTAGGATAGGGTGCCGTAGTGAGCGGTGGATGTTTGTTTTACACAGAGTCCTAATTTATAAAGTTATGAGGGCAAGAAAGGAGTGAGAGATTTCCATCTCTCAAACCTACCCAATCCTAACCCTAACAAGTAAGGAACTACTCACTCATTAGAGAAATTGTGACAAAATTCATTTTTATAAATTTTCTTTTTAATTAACTAATGAACTTGCAGATAAATAAAGACAGGTAAAAAATGCAGAGAAATAAAATTGCAATTAAGAAGAACACAAGATAAAAAAATAACTTACTTTATTGATGCACTCTTGACGATTACAAAAGAATTGAAATTTAATCTAGAATTAAAATGAGGCATCTCAAAAGAGACACCCAAAAGAGGCACACTTTTTTTGGTTTTGAGCCCTCCTATTTATAGATAGGAAAAACCCTAGGTTTACATTCTGATCCATACATGAAATTACAAAACAACCCCAAAGACCGAGTCAAAGCACCGATACCTGCACCGACACGTGCATTGCACAGCCGCGGTTCCGCGGCAGAAAGGCCTTTTTTGGCCGCGGTTCCGCGGCCATATAGTGGGTTCTTGGGCCCATTTCTTCAGGGTTTCTTCAAGTTGTTTTTATCTTCTGTTTTCTTCTCTTGGTTCCTCAGAATCTTTTTTACTTTCTTTCAGATTTCCAACAGTGCAGAATTATGTGGACTTTTACCTTGAACTTCGCTTTGAAGTTTTTTTAATCCTGTGCTGCCTTTGTACTTTGTGCATTGAACTGTCTCATGTTTTTTATTTGTTCCTTGAACTGGTAGGTGGCATCATACGGATTCATCTATTGTTGGTCGTAGTCTCACATTTGTAGCGACTTTTCATGAATTTCACTGTAACGATCTGAGAACCTGTAACCTGCAACTATTTAGCAGACATGGATCAAAAGTACCTATTTACATGTAACGTGATTAAGAATGGGCGATATAAAAATGCAAAAATCTGATATGAACAGGGTACCTCACCGGGTCCACCATGTACCCGCAGACGGTGCCTACTGCTCCTCGAATCGAGTATACTCACTGCTCAGAACCGAGAAAACTCATGGTGGACACCTCGAAATATCATATCAAGAGAAACCGCATTTTGAAAACAATACACAATTTTCTTTGAAATTAAACCGCGGTTCTCAAATCCAGAGATCTCAAAAAAACAACATCTCAATGAATATAACCATAAAGTACGATGTATGCAACATGGAGTAGTAATATGAGCATATCGAGTATATCATGCAAACATGTCAAGTGATAATACTGAACAATGAATGTACTTTTACGGTTAAGAGTAATATCATGATATGACAGTTCTACTGTGTAAGCAGCATGGCAATTACCGATGATGAATGTGTGTGAGCCGACAAATCTGTATAAGTGTAACATGCGCATCAACGGTAATTGTGTAGGTGTACTAGCAAGTATATCATATAACATTAAATACCGGCACATGGTATGTACATCATGAGGGGTAATATCCTACACAACATGAACAATAAATGGGTATATCTATCTACACAAGAATCATATGGTCACTTTTTAAACGATACGCATCGTCATTTTGAAAATATGTATGGTTCGGGTGGCAATCATTATATCGGCGTTCCCGCCTCATAACATCCGATATGACAACAATTCTCGATCAATATCCTCAAATTACTAGCGCGGATCAATCATCCGGTACATCTCATCACGTACGGTAATCCATCGTATGAGGTCATCAAACAGAATAGGGAATCTATCGAGCTATATAATAACGGGGGTACGAATCTAAAGTCTCGTACGGCATATTACTCATTACTCATAAATATACACACACACACACATATATCTCAAATCACATTTGAATAAACGTCATATCTTATTAATTTCACAACACCTCTATCTCAATCTCGTGTCATGTTTATCGATCTCGATCTCATATCATACCATTAACAATTCATACTTGTCCTCTTTCAATTCATACTTATCATGATTCACTTTCTCATTTCATATTCTCATATATCAATCCGAGCCATCTATATCTATCATCTCAATATCCCATGTCATGTTATCTTATATACCTATATCATACTCTCAAGCCATTATGTATTCATTAGTGTCAACTTTTATCATATCATATCTTACTAAATCTTATAATCATGTTATCTTAAGTTCGTAGAATATCCTTTATCAAAATTATAATTTATAAACGATCTTCCATATCAATGGTTGCGGGGGTGCTATACCCCATCCACCCGACTTCCCCCGTAGATATAAATCTACTCACCTGCTAAACTCCTCGCTTAGCCGAAGTCGATGTGCTTCGTCGTCTCGGAAGTCCACATGAAAGTACCTACAATCAATACACAATCTCAATGCAATTCTATTAAAACCAATATCCGAAAACCGATACGGCACACGAATCGCTTATAGGTTAGAACCTATAGCCTACGCATGTAAAAACAACCAAACACCCCTCGTCGTTGACGTACAAACGTCCAACGACCAATTCAAATCTCAAATATAAAAACCAAGAATTCAAATATCGGAAACAATAGCCAAAGCACTCGCAAACAACTCCCAGATTTTGGCTCAGGTAAATGGGGACTAAACAAACAAGTACATGGGATAGGTTGTAGGGTAAGTGAGCTACAGCCAAAACCACAACTCCAAAGAAAGAAGGGGACCCGGCGAGTTTGCCTAAATATCCGGTGTCGCCGGCCATGTCGAGGAGTATTGGGTTCGTATTTTGGTGGTGGTCTTCTAGTGGTCTATATAGGTTAATGGACTTGTTTGATTTTCTTAAAAATATCCCAGATAGCTCCAGATACCCTGTAGTCCTCTAGGTTTCACAAAACCGACACGGGAAAATTCTAAGTTCGTGTATCGGGTTCTATTCTCTGTTCTGGTCCAGCAAAGCAATCTCTAAGGTCTTGAAAACACTCACTAAACTTCTATTTACCACTTAACAGCAAGTTGGAATTTTCTAAGATCACATAACCTAATCATTTCAAATTCTAAACTAACTAGGATAATTAAACACAAATACAAATCTAAAGTGAAGGTATTACCTCAATTGGCAACTTAGGAAAATTCTTGAGTTGCCCAAAGTCTTCAAAATCCAAACTTGGATGGTTCAAAGGGTTTAGAATAAGTTTGTGGATGTTTTTAATGAAGGTGGCATAAGATCTTGAGAAGGAATTGGAGATGATGCATGGAGGTAGAGTGAGAATGAAGGAGATGAAGAAAAACATGCAGAAAACAATGGTAAATGAAAAATGGGGCAGCCAAGTCTCACCCTCTTTCTTTTATGCTCACTCTCTCACTCTAAATATCTTCTACACTCACCTCTCAACAAATGTCTCTTTTGTTTCTTCTCATTTCTTGTTTTACACTCATAACTCTTTATTTATTTGCTTTTCTTTTCTTTTTTCTTTTGTTTCACTAACTCACAATTCACAAACACAAACACAACATGCACATGACATGGTGCACTAGCCATGGAAAAATATAAAAATACGAATTTGGCCAATTCATGATTGGTAGTGCAGTAATCGATTTTAATCTAAATTTGCATATATTTAATTATAAAATTACCAAAATCCGATAAATATCTTTTTAATGAATAAATCATTTTAATCTCCGATTATTTTCCAAATATTGGTATATACTTATACCATTTTACGAAAAACCCATATTCGCAAATCGAATAGTTTTCACGAAATATATTATTTTAATATTATATTTCCAAAAATAATATTTTATATTTCTGAAATGTTACAGTCTTCCCTCTTAAATAAATTCGGTCCCCGAATTTAAATTTAAATCCCTAAATACTAAAATATTTCAATAATCAGCTCAAATCAACGGGGCTCCGAAATCACGGAAGATACTGAAATACCACAGCGCATCATGTGCGCCTGAAAACGAGTACGAAACTAAAAATCAAACTCCGTCAAGTATCACTCAATCATCGAAATTATAAAGAAAATACGAATATCAAATTCTACCACTGGAATTCAAATGCACTATAGCCAAATCATAATACGTATATAGCACGTATATTTGTAAAACCATTTTAAAAGCTGAATAAAACACATGCAAAATCTCCCCCAAATCTCCGTGCTATGCATAGCTCACGCACAAGTGGCGGAAGATCATTTGTAAAGTAGTAAATATATACTTATATATTTTTTGCTCAAATTATAAGTCCTGCCTTTTTGAAATATCCCAGAAGGTTTTCCTTGTAAAGGTTCATGTCACTCACGGACACTTAGAAAATAGCGAGACTATAGCCCCTTTCTTTTGAAAACCTCTTGGTAAACTTTTCATGCAAGCAAAAGTACTCAGGCACTGTTCTCAGACCAGCTATGCTCGACTACTATACAATATAGTATCCATCAACAAAACGCGATACTCATAAATAAAATCAGCCTCAAAAGGCGTATCCAACATCACATGCGTCTGGTGCGCATGGAAATCAAATCCAATACAAGCGCCATGAATATGCGCAAAAGAAAAACTAAGTGCAACCGGTGTGCACGAAAGGATCTGGCCAGTGCAACGGATGTGCACAACAACAATATCAATTGCATCAATAGTGCACGTGCACGAATGAAAATTCCAATCAAGTGCATCCAATAATACACGAATAATAATCCCAATCGAGTGCATCCAACATGCACGAATAAAAATCTCTATCGAGTGCACCCGGTGTGCACAAAATCTCATATCATGTGCCCACACGCGTGAAAATCCAAAACAAGTGCGTCTGGTCCAAATAAAACATCTAGTGCAGTAGTATGCATGATAACAAACATCAAGTGCAGACGCGCACAAAAACATAAATCTGGTTAACAAATGCACGAAATACAAAGCTGGTGCAAATAATGCACGAAATACAAATCTAGTACAATGAATGCACGAAATACAAATCCGGTGCAACTAATGCACGAAATACAAATCCGGTACAACGAATGCACGAAATACCTCAACATCTCAAATGCGTATTAAAACAACACCGAGTATACCAAGGTGTATAGAATCATAAATGTGTGCAACTTGTTGGTTATATGTATGCCCTAGAGGCCATTACTATACATAGGATGTATATTGTAGTGGATGCTTGGACATATATAGGGAGGACTTTCTTGCTCGACATGATAGTATGCTATCTGGTTACTCTTTACCTTAACGTGTATACTGATTGTCTCTCTGTTACATGTTGGTAAAGCGCTTAGGATATGTACTTGACTACCTGGACTATGATGCGGATCATACTAGTGGGGACATGGTAGTCCATAAGTACATCCTTCAAGGTCCCTAGTCGTGGGTGTATCGAGACGGGGCATCGATATACCAGAGTAGACTAGCGTATACCTTCTCGACCCATACAGATGGGCGATGGATGATCCCATATCCATTGGTGTTTGACATCGAAGATGATATACGGGTGCTCAGTAGAGACTGGGTACACTGGACGGACTCGCCGAGAACTCCCAGATGGCATTATTCCTTACGTCAGATGGCAGTTCTCTGGTGACACTGGTACAGAGTAGTCTGTTGACCCGAGATCGTCATAGAGTCTTGTGTGGTTCCCACTGTGCTTTGATTTCCATCTTACCACGTCCAAGAGGGCGTGCAAAACGGTGGCTTTTGGGTACAGTCCCGAATCACATGGAGGCAATGAGCGATAGGAGGGGATTCGTCTCTCCCGGTATAGGGAGTTGATGTTGCGCTGTGTTCGATTGGCTATAACCGGAAATCCCTGGCCAGGGTTGCTGAGATTTACTGGTAAGTGTTACCAGTAGTTTCTCGAACTGTTATAGAACTCATATCGACACGACTTATCGAGCTATTGGGGTCTGACGTTTACCACCCCTAGGCGAGATATGCGACATATCAGACGACGAGACCGGACTGTACGGTAAGTGTTACTGGTTGGATTCACAGGAGTATGAGCGGGCTTGCTCGTCGATCTTCTGATCGCTCAATACCCGGGTGGCCGTTAAGTTTAGCAGACCGCTTGCGGCTTGTGGGTGTTTGATATGATCATCACCTGCTGCCGGCGTATTGACGAGTCTTTAGAGTCCTACACAGAGGTTTCCTGGCTCAAGCGAAACGAAATAGGAGCGCATATGAGATATGTGCGGGACCGAGAATAATGCTTGTATGTGATACCGTATTCTATTCTCGCGATGAATGTATCGATATGGTTGTATGCGATATAACCTAGTTATCGAATCAAGGATTGATTCGGTAAGCCGATACATAGGATACTAGTCGGTTATATGCGATATGACCGGATCGTTAAATCAAGTGTTGATTTAATGATTTAATGTATAATTATATATTTGATATATTACTTTGCATTAACTAGTATTGGTTCACTTTAAATGGATTTTCTCACTTGGATTGTGCACATTGTATATGTGATATACTTTTGTACACAAGTTTGTATCATGTTTGATAATACATGCTCACTAGGGTTTGTGTAAAGATTAAACCATGGTTGTATATTGGTTAGGGTTTTCATTTTCTTATTCATTCATTTATTTATTTATTTATTCTTTTTGGAAAATGAAAAGCATAAAGAGAAAATGGTGGCTAACTTTGTTTGATTTTGAAGCTTCATGAAGCTTTGACTAAGTCACCATTTTGTCTCATGCTTAACCCTAACCATTCCACTTAACCATGATTCATTCTCTACACTTAACCATGGTTTGAATATGATAAGTATTCATTTTTCTTTTGGATTTAATGAACTTATTATATTCATTTTCTTTCTTCTTCTTCTTCATGAGCAAGAAAGAAAAGCTTTCTACTTCAATGGCAACTTGAGCAAATGAGTGAGAAATCCATTTCTAAAGTGAACCCACTTCCTATTTCTTCATCCTCTACCTCTTGCCAAGTAGTATATGGTGTTTTCTTCACAAGTTTCATGACTTGGTGAAGTGGGAGCTTGATCTTGTGATGCCTCGACGTAGATCATCTTCGGCATCGTTGTCGATGACCTAGCCCGCCCATTTCTCCGATGAAGCCGACGCTAGAGCCCGGGATTCGATTTGGACAGCGAGGAGACTTCATTGCGGAGCTATGGAGGTGGAGAACCGGATCTACAAAGGTTGTATTTCCGTTCTTGTAGTTAAGTTGTTAACTAGTTTCATCTTTCGCCTAAAATTCTAGTTAACGATCCGCATTAGGGTTTCTCGGCACCCGTAAAATTTGAAATTGGCATGGTTGATGCCTTATGAGACCTCATTAGAGTGCCTAGGAACCCTACAGTGATATCAGAGCCTAGCTAGAGCCTTAGGCGATGCGTAGACGAAGTTTGAAACCCGAACGAACCCGAAACCCTAACACAAACATGCTCTCTGGACTTTTTCCAAATTCTGGAGTTTTTCGATATTAAAAATATGCAGAAAAATCAGCAGGAAATTCTAAGGGTTTCTGTAAAGTTCGTGTGCCTAATTCCATCAATGCGCCGCGGTTCCACGGCACGAGCATGGCTCGTGCGGCGGTTCCGCGGCGGTTTTGTCTTATGTGGCATCAAAATTTGCACGGTAATTCATAATTTCAAGTGCTGGTTTTCCTGGGAATTTTTAACATTTTTTCAAGAGTTGAATTTTCTGGGTTGTTTTAGGGATTCGAATGTTCGATCGGATTATCAAATTTTGTCTGTGTGGCTTTCCGGATAATTTTTGAATATGTTAAAAAAGTTCGACCGGATATAAATACCCAATCTTTCCCCTGCCGGAAAATTTCCAAGTGTTGGATTTTTCCGAGGTTTAAAGACGTTCTAAGTAGTGCAAGTAACACGATGGTCCCTCTAGAAGACAACAAACCTTAACTCGATTATGTGACCGTCTTGAACTGCCCTTTGAACCTTCGGGTTTGGGGCAGTACGGCGTGCCACATGTGAGGCGTTGGCTTGACCCTTCTACGGCTGGACCGTTGGTACTGAGGCACGAACTGAATGTTTTTAGACTTGTTTCATGTGTTGATCTGTTTTGGGAAAACTTGGGTGTTCGACTGTTCGATCGGAAAGTTTAACATTTTCTAATTATCTGGAATGGGATACAATAATTGGAATTCGCAATAAGTTATGTGATAACTGAATGAATGTTATAAACACAGCACTTTAGTCTCACTTGATCGGTTGCCACGGAATTTTGATGTGATCAAAAGTCCGTCGCAATCACGTAGCGTACGCGGATACTCGTCGGGTAAACTTAATAGACAGCCTCACTCCATAGCCCCGACCAAGTGACTGTAGGAGAACCCCGTCGCCGAAAGCGTCCGTTCGGGTGCTCGCGGCAGCGGTGTTCCGCCTTGGTGCACTTCGTCGACGGTATCGGGGGTGCAGCCGTCTATTAAAGTTTGCGACGAGCATTCGATCAGAATGTCGGGAATCTTGTTGAATTGCCCAACTTGATATTGAAAAGTGTTTTCGATAATGAGACTAAAATGCGGGGTTTATAATTGTTAGGCATGCGATGTCTAAGGAATTCATATGATTAGGCATGCGATGTCTAAAGAGGTTGCGGATTCCAACTGTTGTAGTTTTACACTTTCTTTTCTGTGACCGTAAGTGTAATATGTGATATCGCCGGTTTCGTTGCTATATGTCAACGACAATTGGGATACGCATGTTTACTTACGTTGATGACATATGATGTTTTGTGTTGCTGGATATGTTATATTGGATCGTCGTGTTTGAATGCCGGGGTTTTTTATGTGAGATGAGTGTTTTTCATTTTCATTCATGTAAAAACTAGTATGTAATATTCTTTTATTGGGGCACTTCCAGGTTGCGGAAGATGTTACCGTTTGTATATTATTTACTTTTCCGCACTAGGATAGACCCAAGGAGGGGAGCACAAGTAACCGGGTTCTAGGGTCCAGTGGGAGACCATCTCGAGGAGTCGAGTCCGGGTCTCCTAACCCTAGAATTGGTAGGGTTGCTTGCCGCTCTCGTAGGGGGTCTAGGGGTGTGGGTTTGGCTATTCATCGCGACCGTGGAATCCGTGTTTTATACTGGCTCGTATTGAAAACATGGACGTCCTAGTATATCCAATATTTCATATGATTCTTCTGCTGCGATATCTGTGATGTGATCATGTGATATGTTCTGTGATGGATACAGTATATAGTATATATGATATATTATATAGGCGTTACTTATGTTTTACATCCGCGCTAGCCCTGCCCCGCTCTGCCGTTAGTTACCTAACCTAACGGTGCACGAGGGGACATCGAGGCGAATGCGGATGGCATAAGTGTACGTCGTATTTATCTGTGATGTTTAGGTACTTAAATGATGGGACTTCATTAATGAGATTAATGAAATAAAAGAAACCTAAAGATGTTGTGGAATCGAATTTCAAAATAAAACAGGTAGCTACAGTTTTTGCTTTGCACAGTGATATATACGATATATCCTGCACCTTATTCGATAAGGAAAGGACCGAGATCCCTTCACCGGGAGTGACTCCTTTAGCAATAACTGGCAGATGCTACACACTCGGTTTGTCTTTTATTGCTTTTAAGAGTTTTGCTTTGCACAGTGATATATATGATATATCCCGCACCTCATTCGACGAGGAAAGGACCGACGATCCCTTCACCGGGAGTGACTCCTTTAGCAAAACTAGAAAAGCTTCAAAAACACTCCATTTTAAAATCATTTGATTCTACAACGATATCAAGTTCATTACGCAATAAGTTTTCAGAAAAACCTGTCGTAGCCCTCCGTCATTTCAGATAAGTAGTAGTTAGTATTCGTGCTGCGTTAGTTGGCCTTTGTCAAGGCGCAGTGTGCGGTAGCTAACTGGTGCTTATCTGCTTATGCATATGATGCAGATTGGGTTAGGGTAGTCGTGCGACCTTGTTGGCCTTTGTCAAGGGTCGTGCGGGTGGGTTTAATTCAATCAGGAAATGACGGGTTGAACTTGACTGGCATCCTATGGTTTGTTGGCCTTTGTCAAGGTCATAGGAGGTTAGGGGCAAAATTATCGGGAATTTCAAGTGTTGAAATTTGCAATGAGATTGCATACCTTCTATGAGATAGTTGGATCCCGATACCCGCTGCGAGTAATTGTTACTCCTGGGAGAGTTTTGCACATTACAATTAGCTGATCAAGTAGGTGTCTAGAAAGGTGTCAATGGGGTTACGCCTCTGGAAAAACGAGGTTTATATTAATTAGGTTCGTGCGAAAGCACGGGGGACCTCTCTCAAAGTACCGACACTGGCCTGGCTGAAAGATTGGCGAACTTGTAGTGTGTAATTAATCCCGGCTAGTCTTTCCTTTTAGGGTTTGAAGGAAGATTTGATAAAAAGCAGTGGGAGCCATCCTGATTAGATAAAATAATAACCAATCCGATATTGCAAGAGCATACGCTGAGTGTTTTCTTCTCGCTCTCTCCAGGTAGCGACCATGTCACGCCTTAATCAACATAATAATACGGATCTTTGACCGAACCCGCTTGTTATACTGAGCTGGGGAACGTTGGTCCCGCTCTAACTTATAATTGTTATAAGACAGAGCAGGAAATTGGGGATTACCAGAATTCCCGTGCCACCCAAACGAAGAGAGTGCATGCTGATGCATCATCTTCGGGTGTGTTCATTATATAGAACTGTTTCTCAGTGTCCTTTACGTCCTGGGTATATGATACGGGATCAGGATCCCGCCTATGTAATCAGTTACATAGGGCTACAGAAAGGTAGAGAACTGAGAACGGGTGATAAGTTTCATGAGGCAGAAAACGGGGCAAGTGTTGCAGCCAAGTCTGTTGGTCACTGTCACCCTGTATTCCAAATACATTGATTCTGAACGAATGTTATTAGATACCGAACCTGATATACAAAATCATATCAGTCTCTTTATTAGTAAAGAAATGATAAAATTTTGTATTGTTGGATAATGTTTTGAACATTTCCTATATCAAAAGTTGATCGGTTCAGGCACGTTATCTAAAAGCATTGATGTTCTAAATCAAACTACAGTTCTTAGTATACAAAACACACACAAGAGGAAGTGTTCAGAACTGAACGAATCCTTCTTGAGGTATTGTAGACTAGGTCATATCAATGCGACCAGACTAGCTAAAGTTACATATAGATGCATATTTAAATCAGTTTGAATTTACATCTTGTGAAACTTGCCAGTCATGTCACAAAGATACGATGACCATAGCTCTGTTTACTGGAAACAGAGAAAGAGTTAGCAAACTCTTGGGATGATACATGTTGATGTATGTAAGGTCCCCTGTCTACATATGCCAGGACTGGTTTTTTGTACTTCGTTACATTCTCTGATAATCTCTCAA
This sequence comes from Agapanthus africanus, assembly GCA_030015575.1. NCBI lineage: Eukaryota > Viridiplantae > Streptophyta > Magnoliopsida > Asparagales > Amaryllidaceae > Agapanthus > Agapanthus africanus. The sequence continues at coordinate 57,306,868 of CM057342.1, read as the reverse complement.
GATTCAGACATATGTTCCTGTTGAAACACAAGTCCGAACCTTTTGAGATATTCACAGAATATGATTTAGAAGTAGAAAACCAAAACACGGGTATAAGTATTATCTCCTTTGATGAGATCGAGGAGGAGAATACTTGAGCACGGAAATTCTGGATTATTCTAAAGGAGAATGAGATTCTCTCTCAGCATTACTCCTCCGGATACACCATAGCACGATGGTATATCGGGGAGGAGCAATAACACCCTATGTGATAAGGTGTGCTCTATGATGAGTACTACCGAGTTACCTACTTCCTTTTGGGAGTTATGCACTTGAGAAGCTGCATACCAATTGAATTGGGTTCGAATCAAATCTATGCCTACCGCTTCATATGTGATATGGAAAGGGAAGAGCCCATATCTTAAGTTAGTTAAGATTTGGGGTTGTCCGGGCTATGTTTAAAAGCAAAATCCGGACAAGCTCGAGAAAAGCTCTGTTATGTACAACTGGAAAGGTTCCAGCTATACAAATTACAACAGATGACTTGGTAGAACCAAAGGATTCAATAGTAACCAACGAACCTCAACCTCTCCGCCAATCTAGTAGGGTTCCTCACCCACCTGAGAGATACTTCGGTTTCTCTATGACAGTGAGAGCGAGGATTGCATCATGAGATGATGACCCAACTAGTTTCGAGCTGGCCATCAGGAGTGGGATTCTGTAAGAATGGCTGGATGCTTAGCGATCTGAGATGGAATCCTTATACACCAACAAAGTATGGACTTTGGTTGCTATATCTGAAGGGTTAAATCCCCATCAGGAGCAAGTATATCTTGAGAAGATTACTCGGTGTACATGGAAAAGTTGAGACTTTCAAAGCTAGATTTGTTAAAGGTTTGCATCATTGACCAGGTGTGGATCATGATGAAACTTTTTCTAAGGATCTATGCTTAAGTCCATCCAGATCCTACTTACCACGGCTACATACCATGACTACGATATCTGGTGATTGGGTGTCATGACTGCTTTTCTAAATGATGTTTTGGAAGAGAGCGTCTATAAGTACACAGCCAGAGGGCTTCGTAGACAGTGGGAGCAGCGGAAACGTGTGCAAGATGCTTTATAGGATAAAGCAGGCATCGCGGGGTTGGAACATCTGTTTTGATGTGGTAGTCAAAGTGTTTGACTTCATCAAAATGGTAGATGAACCTTGTATATACAAGAAGGTAGTAGGGAGTATGGTAATGATCCTCGTAGAGTACAGGGATGACATACTCTTGATAGGGAAGGAGTTTCCTATGCTACGCTCGGTCAATCTCCGTTTATCACAAGGATTCTCCATATAGGATCAAAGTGATACCTCCTAAATCCTGAGTTATCATCTATGAGATAGATGTAATTGGATGCTAGGAATCTCACTAGTAGTAGTGAGATGGTATCAACCGATCCTGGGGAGAATCACTGGAAGGGTTCCAGGGTGATAAGGACGACTGAAAGTCAGTCACAGGCATTGTCTTTACCCTTAGTAAAGGGACGGTATGTTGGAAGAGTTCCAAGCTAGATACCGTGGCATACTAGACGATTAAGGCTGGATACATCACTACTTAAGATGCTACCAAAGAGGCAGTCTGGGTGTATATTAGTTCATGAGATGAACTTAGTTCCTCCCATTGTGTGACAATGGAGTTGTGGCTTATGCCAAGGAACACCCGTCCCATCAGTGATCCAGACATATTCTAAGGCAGTATCACCTGATCATGGAGATGGTTGATCTCCAGGGTGATCGAGGTTAGGAGAGCAGACACAGAGGATAACACGACGGATCCACTCACGAAGGCCTATTCCCAGAGAGAGACTTTTATGGGATGGTTGAGTATGAGGTACTACAACCACTGCTACAGATGGCCCTAGTGCAAGTGGGAGATTGTTGGTTATATGTATGCCCTAGAGGCCATTACTATACATAGGATGTATATTGTAGTGGATGCTTGGACATATATAGGGAGGACTTTCTTGCTCGACATGATAGTATGCTATCTGGTTACTCTTTACCTTAACGTGTATACTGATTGTCTCTCTGTTACATGTTGGTAAAGCCCTTAGGATATGTACTTGACTACCTGGACTATGATGCGGATCATACTAGTGGGGACATGATAGTATGCTATCTTGCTAATTAATTACAAGAAGGAGCTTGTAGCTCATTGCTAATACCTTGCACTACTGAACCAAGTCACCAGAGTTCAAATCCCATACCCCACATTATTTTTAATATTGTTTTTTTTTAAACCTTTAGAATACCAAGGGTTTACACGTGCATATCTCACAAAAACCCCACTACACCTAAAAATGTAACATTGCCAGAGAATAGACGAACCGTCAGGCGGGATTCCGGCCGCCTGACTCGGCCGGAAATCGGCCAACTCGGCCGACTCAGGCCTCCGACCGAGTCACGGTCGAGTCGGCCAATTCCGGCGACGACCCCAACATGAAAATTGTGTCTTTTCATATTCCCTACACACCTGTATAATTTATTCCCTCAGAAAATTTCCAGAGCTCTTTTAAAAACCCATTTACTCCACTTTTAATACATTTTAATATATTTTATTGCATTTTTTCAATTAAACTTTTCATCTACCCTAACCCTAGCCTAACCCTATAAATACCACCCCTAAACACTACCCCCTCACCCCAAAATTCTGAGACAACTCTCAAGAAATTCCTAGAAAGCCTGGTGTACTTTGGAAGAAGCGAAAGGCGAAGCTCCGGCGAATTTTCCGGCCATCTTCCGACGACGATCCTAGGAACTCCCGACGACGAAACGACGCACCGTTGACTCCTCTCGTCTCCCCTTCCTCTCCTCTGTTAACTAAACCCGTAAGTCCTCATCCCTCTTCTCTATTCTTTTTCTAAATTACGGAATTACAAAACCCGACGAAATCGGAACAAATCCGATTTCCGACTCAGTTTCTTCCTAAAACCTCACTTTTCTTTAATACAATTATGTTAAAACCAATTCATGTTGACTATTAAACACTAACTAATCATATTGAACAAGTTCTATATCAAAAGTAATTGCTATTTCCATTTTACCGTATTTTTTCATTAAAATACCATATTGTTTCTTTTCTACATTTAAATCATCAAAATCTTACTATACCTTTAAGTAGATTACGAGGTAATGACCTACCTCCTCACAACACTCATATGCAACATACCATAATACCCTTGGAAATATAGAATACGGGAAAACGACATCTTTACAACTAAATACTATTACTAATAAAACCATTTTCTAAACGATTTGATATTTATACAAATCTTTGTAAAGCGCCGCTACAACCCATTTGAGGAACCCGTTAGGGATGGTGCGGATTATCGCACATCCTCGGGCTTAGTAGTGCGAGATGTAGACCTCCGCAAGGAGCATTTGGTCTCGAAAGATTTAAAATACGACATCTAAAGAAAATGAGATTTTTAGAATTATAATATATATATTAAAATTATTTTTATATAAATATATATATATATATATGTGTAACATTAAAAGATCTATTTTGTAAGAATATAAATATTACAACTCTTTTCAAAAATCAAAAGAATTAGTTTACATTAAAATACCATGAAATCTATACAAGTTTAATATTACACTTTAATACCATATATTATGAAAATTAGGTTATTCTCAATAGAAACGGCATATGTATAAAATTCACATTTATTACAACTCTAAAGACGATAACTAATTACTTGGGGAGTATTTTGAAAACTATAGAAAAGTATTTTTACATAAAACCCCCTCAAGTTTTATAAATTACCCTAAAGACTCTAGTAAACATAGGTTTAAGCGAGACCAATCTCTTAAGCCTCAGGGAGCCAGAGAAGTGGGTGCTTGCCTGTCTAAGGTAGACAACTTAACAACGGTGTTATCAATACGGTAATCGTTTTTGAAAAAGACACAAATCCTGCCGTCCATGTGCAGCGGTTATCGATAACATCAAAACAATCAGGACTTCAATTTACTTTTCTAATTTTCTGACTCAGATGAGTCTCTTTAATAATCTGACTTGAATATGATTCAAGTACAATCTATAATCTACAATATTACAATTCAACATAAATCCATGAATCCATTATTCCATATATTCAATCTATCAATCCATACAATTTGACTGAACCGAACCATGAATATACATTCATTTACATAATTATCCAGTTACATCAATTTACATGATTCTTCAGTTACATCCATTTACTGATATCATGGTTTCAGCAAGTCATCCAATTATACAATCTATATTACAAGATAAAACAGGTTGCAATACAATTTACAATACAACTATACAAACAAGACATCTCGGGGTTTAAGAAGTAGATTAGTACGGAAGGTGTAAAAGTGGCACGAGATTGCAAGATTAAGACGTAATTACATCCATGTCATTGTTCCGTGGTATTATCGACGGAGCCTTGTACTCTATATTCCGTTTGCCCCAGTCTCTAGCACATAGAGACCCCTCTCGTATACACTGGTATCTTTCTGTACCAAGCTACAAACAACAGCGTTAACACAACATTATAATAATATACTACAACTTTAAAATCCACTTTCTTATTCTGTCTATTCTATTTCTCCCTTATCTTTGGGACTTTCTGAGCGACCTGTTCGCTGACGACATTCTCTTTCTTCTTTAAATGTCGTCAGGTGATCTAGACATTCCTGAGATCGAGCCCACTGCTGAAGACTTGGACCACTTCGTTGAAGACCCAGAGTTTTAGTTCACTGTACACTTTCATTTTCAGTACTTTTCCTTTTCTGTTATGCCATTGTTTAGGCATTGCTTTATTTCAGTTGTATTTACATTTCCATGCATTGTACAGAAAGAATATGAAAAAATAAAGTTGCTGTCTTAATATATCTCGTCTCTTGTGCATTTATTTTTATATTGCTTAGATACGCTTAGCGTATTTACTTCACAGTAAATACGTAGCGGTCTCGTCGCGTCCCCTTCGCCGTACACCGGGAAGCGGGGCGTGACAGGTTTTGTTGGTGGCCCATGCAGGTCAGAGCTGTATAGAACTCTACCATACAGTTCTGTTCTGCGTGAACAACCTAAGCAATATAACACAAGAACCAGCAACTGAAAACATTCATTACAATTCATACCTCTTGAATCTTATCATTCCATATACTTTGAATCTGTCCTAACCTAAATTTTTCTTTCAAGGTTATGGATTCCCCAAACAACACCAGCACCAACTTTACACTCCACCACCACTACCAATCGTACCTACTGTTCCTGCTCCACCCACCGAGCAAACAGTTCTGCTTGAGGCGATCCGCAGCCTCCTTGAAGGACATCAGCAGCTCTTGAACCGTCCCGAGACTGAAGCACCTGGGATAAAGCAATTCATAGCTTTGCATCCCAAACAGTTCTCCGGAAAGGGAAGCCCACTTGAAGCTGAGGAATGGGCACAAAGTATCGAGGATGATCTGGCAGCAGCACAAGTGCCAGAAATAGCTTGGGTCCGAGTTGCAAAGCTGCAGCTTACGGACAATGCACGGAACTGGTGGAAGGAAGAAGAAAGCCGTCTTGATCATCCCATTGAATGGAAGACTTTTCGCGATAAGTTCAACGCGAAGTACTTCCCTATGACTGCCAGGTTCGACATGGAACAACAGTTTATTCAACTACAACAAGGTTCTATATGGATCAAGTCGGTAGATGAGTATGACGCTGAGTTCACCATGCTCAGTCGGTAAGATATGTCACAATATTTCAAAAAAATTTAAATATCACATACTACACAGCTAACACAAAACCGTAACAGATTTACGGCACACCTGATACCGACGGATGAGATCAGAGCCCGTCGATTTCAACAAGGGTTGGATACGGAAATCCAGGCTCATTAGCCACAGGGAAATTTCTGAATCATGAAGATGCTCTGACAGCTGCCCACAGTTATGAGGCAGTGATAAAGGCGAGGGGCAGACCTCAATCTGCCGGAGTGAAACGCCTTGCCACTCAAATGGCAGGAGGGGCCTCTTTAAGGCCAGCTGTTGAACTCAGAAGACTGGAAGAAGCCTATGATTAGCCAAGTCCCAGTTTTTGCTTTTATTGCAAGAGAGAAGGACACTTGTGGAAGGATTGTAGGCGCGCAAAAGGCTTATGTTTAGTTTGTGGCGCGTCCAATCACGGAATTGGAAACTGTCCTTATAGACGCAACTCAGATCACACACCCACCAACTACCCACAGCGGCCAACTATCCAGGCTCCTGCAACTCGTCCTGCACTCCGAGCACCACCTCCACGTAGATTTCCTGCACAGCCAAATCACCAATTCCATCAGGCATTGAGGAACATGCCTCGAAGATAGAGGAATGTGCCTCCAGCAAGAAGGAACGTGCCACGGCGACATGCTTACACCTTAGCAGCCATAGAAGTCAAGACAGTTGACCAAGGTAACACTAGTAAGTCTCTTTCATATTTTTTAAAACCCTTGCACCACCTTATTATTTTTCATACACTATCAGTACTACAGTTACCAAACTTTCCTTTTACAAATTTCGAGGATGAAATTTTTTTAAAGAGGGTAGAATGTAACAACCCTAAATTTCCTGTACAACTTTCTGTGCAATTTTTTCAAAGTTTAAAGAAAGGGGTACTTTTGTCTGAGCACAAGTTAAATACTTGTTTTGCTAATTAATTACAAGAAGGAGCTTGTAGCTCATTGCTAATACCTTGCACTGCTGAACCAAGCCACCAGAGTTCAAATCCCATACCCCACATTATTTTTAATATTGATTTTTTAAAACCTTTAGAATACCAAGGGTTTGCACGTGCATATCTCACAAAACCCCACTACACCTAAAAATATAACATTGCCAGAGGATAGAAGAACCGTCGGGGGGGATTCCGGCCGCCTGACTCGGCCGGAAATCGGCCAACTCGGCCGACTCAGGCCTCCGACCGAGTCACGGCCGAGTCGGCCGATTCCGGCGACGACCCCAACATGAAAATTGTGTCTTTTCACATTCCCTACACACCCGTATAATTTATTTCCTCAGAACATTTCCAGAGCTCTTTTAAAACCCCATTTACTCCACTTTTAATACATTTTAATATATTTTATTACATTTTTTTCAATTAAACTTTTCATTTACCCTAACCCTATCCTAACCCTATTAATACCATCCCTAAACACTACCCCCTCACCCCAAAATTCTGAGCCAACTCTCAAGAAATTCCTAGAAACCCTAGTGTACTTTGGAAGAAGCGAAAGGCGAAGCTCCGACGAATTTTTCGGCCATCTTCCGACGACGATCCTAGGAACTCCCGACGACGAAACGACGCACCGTTGACTCCTTTTATCTCCCCTTCCTCTCCTCTGTTAACAAAATCCGTAAGTCCCCATCTCTCTTCTCTATTCTTTTTCTAAAAATACGGAATTACAAAATCCAACGGAATCGGAACAAATCCGATTTCCGATTCGGTTTCTTCCTAAAACCTCACTTTTCTTTAATACAATTATACTAAAACCAATTCATGTTGACTATTAAACACTAACTAATTATATTGAACAAGTTCTATATCAAAAGTAATTGATATTTCCATTTTACCGTATTTTTTCATTAAAATACCATATAGTTTCTTTTCTACATTTAAACCATCAAAACCTTACTATACCTTTAAGTAGATCACGAGGTAATGACCTACATCCTCACAACACTCATATGCAACATAGCACAATACCCTCGGAAACATAGAATACGGGAAAACGACATCTTTACAACTAAATACCATTACTAATAAAACCATTTTCTAAACGATCTAATATTTATACAAATCTTTGCAAAGCGCCGCTACAAACCATTTGGGGAACCCGTTCGGGATGGTGCGGATTATCGCACATCCTCAGACTTAGTAGTGTGAGATGCATACCTCCGCAAGGAGCATTCGGTCTCGAAAAATTTAAAATACGACATCTTAAGAAAATGAGATTTTTAGAATTATAATATATATATTAAAATTATATATATATATATATATATATATATATATATATATATATATGAATGTATGTATGTAACATTAAAAGATCTAATTTGTAAGAATATAAATATTACAACTCTTTTCAAAAATCACAAGAATCAGTTTACATTAAAATACCCTGAAATCCATACAAGTTTAATATTACAATTTAATACCATATATTATGAAAATTAGATTATTCTCAATAGAAATGGCATATGTATAAAATCCACATTTATTACAACTCTAAAGACGATAACTAAATACTTAGGGAGTATTTTGAAAACTATAGAAAAGTATTTTTACATAAACCCTCCCAAGTTCTATAAATTACCCTATGGACTCTAGTAAACATAGGTTTAAGCGGGACCAATCTCTTGAGCCTCAGGGAGCCAGAGAAGTGGGTGCTTGCCTATCTAAGGTAGACAACTTAACAACGGTGTTATCAATACGGTAATCGTATTTGAAAAAGACACAAATCCTGCTGCCCATATGCAGCGGTTACCGATAATATCAAAACAATCAGGACTTCAATTTACTTTTCTAATTGTCTGACTCAGATGAGTCTCTTTAATAATCTGACTTGAATATAATTCAAGTACAATCTACAATCTATAATGTACAATATTACAATTCAACATGAATCCATGAATCTATTATTCCATATATTCAATCTATCAATCTATACAATTTGACCGAACCGAACCATGGGTATACATTCATTTACATGATTATCCAGTTATATCCATTTACATGATTCTTCAGTTACATCCATTTACTGATATCATGATTTCGGCAAGTCATCCAATTATACAATCTATATTACAAGACAATACAAGTTGCAATACAATTTACAATACAACTATACAAACAAGACAACTCGGGGTTTAAGGGGTAGATTGGTACGGAAGGTGTTAAAAGTGGCACGAGACTGCAAGATTAAGATGTAATTACATCCATACCGTTGTTCCGTGGTATTATCGATGGAGCCTTGTACTCTATATTCCATTTGCCCTGGTCTCTAACATATAGAGACCCCTCTCGTATACACTGGTATCTTTCTGTACCAAGCTACAAACAACAACGTTAACACAACATTATAACAATATACTACAACTTTAAAAGCTACTTTCTTATTCTGTCTATTCTATTTCTCCCTTATCTTTGGGACTTACCGAGCGACCTGTTCGCTGACGGCATTCTCTTTCTTTTTTCTTTGAATGTCGTCAGGTGATCTGGACATTCCTGAGATCGAGCCCACTGCTGAAGACTTGGACCATTTCGTTGAAGACCCATAGCTTTAGTTCAATGTACACTTTCATTTTCAGTACTTTTCCTTTTCTGTTATGCCATTGTTTAGGCATTGCTTTATTTCAGTTGTATTTACATTTCCATGTATTGTATAGAAAGAATGTAAAAAAATAAAGTTGCCGTTTTAATATATCTTGTCTCTTGTGCATTTATTTTTATATTGCTTAAATACGCTTAGCATATTTACTTCACAGTAAATACGTAGCGGCCTCGTCATGTCCCCTTCGCCGTACACCGGGAAGCGGAGCGTGACAAAGAACCTGCTCATGGCTTCTTCCGATCTCACCTATGCCGAACTATACGAAGGTTGGCACTCTTGCTTAAATCTTTTCTCATAACCGGACAGCTGCGTCCTCAGCACGGCTTTCATATGGAATTTGGCTGTATCTAACTCTTCTGCACACGTATCAATCCTCTGGCATCAACGGAGCGTAACAACCGCTCGCTAACATCTCGCACGAATCTCTTGTTCCACTCGTCTTTATTATTTTCCATTTCGACGTCATCTCTTTCTGTTTGCATATTGCAATTCGTTCTCGGCTACAGTCAATCTGGAGTCTCTCACACGGACTCGAAAAACGAACTCGGTATCTTCATCACTCTGTAGAAGATATCTAACCGAACACGTCCTCGGAAACTCGTCCAAATCATCGGGGGAATACACTTTATTCGTCCATTCTTGATCAACTCACAACGCATCTGGTGAGGTCCTTCTATCTGAAACTGGTCAACTTACCGATCTCACATCGGAGTATCTGACGAACAACGTCCTCTTTTGCTCGATCTACTCTAGATCCAAGTAAAATCCTTCAATTGGAATTCTTCAACTCAACTGAGCCTACATCGGCACATCAAATCTGATGAATCATATCAGTCGCTCAACTCAAGATAGACTAGCTATCTCCTGTCATATCTCTGTCTGAAAGCTCCAGCGGTTTCAGCTCATAGACTCTGGAAATGACATCCCATCAATCTCAGCAACAGCTGGGTCATCTGTCTGCATGGTAGACAAGATCACGATCTCTGAGGTAGGCCGTAAATCAACAGTCCTCTCAATCTGGAAGCCTATCAATGGCCCGATCATCCGGTGCAAAATCGAACACTCGTCTCTAACGAGAGATCACAATACAACACTATACCTACACGTTCCGGTGTCACCAGAAAACAACATCATGGTCAGTCCTCGTCCGTGACGAGCTCGCTCTGACCACAACACTAGCGGCAGCTCAATCTACGCTCAAACCATGCTGACAGGAACCTCAAGTATGTATCGATGAAGATAAGTCAAAGGAACGAAAGAAATCAACAGATCCCAAATGCATATATAATCATAGGAACGAATAGTATGAAAGATCTCAAGATATATACATCCTAAGGTTTCTTAAGTGGAGTATCGTATCGTAAATATGCCATGGAACATACGTACGGTATATCACTCTACTCAAGCTACCTACTCCATCAATCAAGGTCAACCTATCAAACGAAAGTTCGGGTATAATACCCCCCCGTCAAGTCTAAGTTCCGTAAGGTCAAGCCTAGGTTCCAAAATATATACGCCCTAGACTCCGCATAGTCAAACCCAGACTCAAACCAAGGTTAGACCTAACACTCCGATACCAACTTTGTCACGACCCGTAATTTAGCACGCGACCGACACTTAAATTACGCAACGTCTAAAGGCGTGACGTAAATCAAGTAAGCCGAAACCCAGAAAATCTAAACCTTTTTGCGGAAAATAGTGGGGTGCATAGCTAATGAAACATGAAAATGCAAGTGGATTATACTAGAGTTGAAAATATGTTTCGTCTTTAAAAATTTGGGCAGCACCTCCCTTGTATATTTTGATCCAAAACCATATACACAACAATATATAGGCATCCCCAAGCGGGAGCTAGCTCTTCGTCAACTGGCGGAATCACAACCACGCAATAACATATATACGACGCCCAACGGCGAAGATCAACCCAGAAAGAATAAATAAAGAAGCAAGACATCAAAACTCAAGAAAAGCGATCATAAACCCATCGCTCTAAGTCTCTCACAATACCCAAATCTGACAAGGTCTACCAATATAAAATTTTAGTCTCTGATTTGATTTGATCTGATAGAGTTTATCTAGATACAATGGAATATAAAGTACGAGAGTGGGCACGATCCAACATGTGTCCCACCTACCAAAGAAAAACACCCTAGATGAAGCTGTGTGTCAGCAATACCGCAACTGATCCCAAGCGGTCAAACCTGCAAGAACTGTGGCACAACGGGGGTGAGTTGCCAACTCGTGAGTAGAAAACATCAGCAAGTAGAAATCGAATAAAACAATGATTTGCTAGGTCACTATATCCTGAAGGTAATACTATGATATCTAGGGTGACCAAGTACGCATATATGTCAACAATCGAGTCAATACAATGACATATATAAATAAACATCTGACATCATATGCCTGTATGCATGTGGATATCATCCACGTGTCCATCAACGACACAAACAATATCATGGAACCTGAGTATCCCACACCGACACTCGAACATCATGAAAACATATGCCTGTATATATATATGAAGATATCAACCGCGTGTGTCCATTAACGACACATCAAAATCATGGAACCTGAGTGTCCAACACCGACACTCGAAACATCATGAAAACCCTTCTCCAGCATCTACACGTAAATCTTAATATCTCAGGTGCCGCATAATCAGATCAGCCCTCATATCTATCTCATCTCAGGCGCCGCATCCTCAGATCGGTCCTCATATCCATCCCATGTCATAACTCCAAAACGGTATCCTCCGGATATCCGTCGAGTTCTATACAATCACCGGTAGGTAGAGCTCCCCTGCCAGGCTCACCGCCTAACAATACAAGTCTTCTTGCCCCGGGGTACCTCACCGAGTCCACCATGTACCCGCAGACGGTGCCTACCGCTCCTCGAATCAGGTATACTCACTGCTCAGAACCGAGAAAACTCATGGTGGACACCTCGAAATATCATATCAAGAGAAAACGCATTTTGAAAACAATACACAATTTCCTTTGAAATTAAACCGCGATTCTCAAATCCAGAGATCTCATAAAAACAGCATCTCAATGCATATAACCATAAAGTACGATGTATGCAACATGGTGTAGTAATATGAGCATATCGAGTATATCATGCAAGCATGTCAAGTGATAATACTGAACAATGAATGTACCTTTACGGTTAAGAGTAATATCATGATATGGCAGTTCTACTATGTAAGCAGCATGGCAATTACCGATGATGAATGTGTGTGAGCCGGCAAATCTGTATAAGTGTAACATGCGCATCAATGGTAATTGTGCAGGTGTACTAGCAAGTATATCATATAACATTAAATACCGACACGTGGTATGTACATCACGAGGGGTAATATCCTACACAATATAAACAATAAATGGGTATATCTATCTATACAAGAATCATACGGTCACTTTTTAAACGATACACATCATCATTTTGAAAATAGGTATGGTTCAGATGGCAATCTTTATATCGGCGTTCCCGCCTCATAACATCCGATATGAAAATAATCCTCGATCATCATCCTCAAATTACTAGCGCGGATCAATCATCCGGTACATCTCATCACGTACGGTAATCCATCGTACGTGGTCATCAAACAAAATAAAGAATCTATCGACCTATACAATAACGAGGATACGGATCTAAAGTCTTGTACGACATATTACTCATTACTAATAAATATATATATACACATATATCTCAAATCACATTTGAATAAACGTCATATCTTACTAATTTCACAACAGCTCTATCTCAATCTCATGTCGTGTTTATCGATCTCGATCTCATATCATACCATTAACAACTCATACTTGTCCTCTTTCAATTCATACTTATCATGATTCACTTTCTCATTTCATATTCTTATATATCAATCCGAGTCATATATATCTATCATCTCAATATCCCATGTCATGTTATCTTATATACCTATATCATACTCTCAAGTCATTATGTATTCATTAGTGTCAACTTTTATCATATCATATCTTACTAAATCTTATAATCATGTTATCTTAAGTTTGTAGCATATCCTTTATCAAAATTATAATTTATAAACGATCTTCCATATCAATGGTTGCGAGGGTGCTATACGCCATCCACCCGACTTCCCCGTAGATATAATCTACTCACCTGCTAAACTCCTCGCTTAGCCGAAGTCGATGTGCTTCGTCGTCTCGGAAGTCCACGTGAAGGTACCTACAATCAATACACAATCGCAATGCAATTCTATTAAAACCAATATCCGAAAACCGATACGGCACACGAATCGCTTATAGGTTAGAACCTATAGCTTACGCATGTAGAAACAACCAAACACCCCTCGTCGTTGACGTAAAAACGTCCAACGACCAATTCAAATCTAAAATATAAAAACCAAGAATTCAAATATCGGAAACAATAGCCAAAGCACTCGCAAACAACTCCCAGATTTTAGCTCAGGTAAATGGGAACTAAAAAAACAAGTACATGGGATAGGTTGTAGGGTAAGTGAGCTACAGGCAAAACCAAAACTCCAAATGAAGAAGGGGACCCGGCGAGATTGCCTAAATATCCGGTGTCGCCGGCCATGTCGAGGAGTTTTGGGTTCGTAATTTGGTGGTGGTCTTCTAGTGGTCTATCTAAGTTAATGGACTTGTTTGATTTTCTTAAAAGTATCCCAGATAACTCCAGATACCCTGTAGTCCTCTAGGTTTCACAAAACCGACACGGGAAAATTCTAAGTTCATGTATTGGGTTCTATTCTCTGTTCTGATCCAACAAAGCAATCTCTAAGGTCTTGAAAACACTCACTAAAGCTCTATTTACCACTTAACAACAACTTGGAATTTTCTAAGATCACATAACCTAATTATTTCAAATTCTAAACTAACTAGGATAAGTAAACACAAATACTAATCTAAAGTGAAGGGATTACCTCAATTGGCAACTTTGGAAAATTCTTGAGTTGCCCAAAATCTTCAAAATCCAAACTTGGATAGTTCAAAAGGTTTAGAATAGGTTTGTGCATGTTTTTAATGAAGGTGGCATGAGGTCTTGAGAAGGAATTGGAGATGATGCATGGAGGTAGAGTGAGAATAAAGGAGATGAAGAAAAATATGAAGAAAACAATGTGAAATGAAGAATGGGGAAACCAAGTCTCACCCTCTCTCTCTTATGCTCACTCTCTCACTCTAAATATCTCCTACAATCACCTCTCAACAAATATCTCTTTTGTTTCTTCTTATTTCGTGTTTTACACTCATAACTCTTTCTCTATTTGCTTTTCTTTTCTGTTTTCTTTTGTTTCACTAACTCATAATTCACAAACACAAACACAACATGCACAAGACATGGCGCACTAGCCATGGAAAAATCTAAAAATACGGATTTGGCCAATTCACGATTAGTAGTGCACTAATCGATTTTAATCTAAATTTGCTTATATTTAATTATAAAAATGCCAAAATCCGATAAATATTTTTTAATGAATAAATCATTTTAATCTCCGATTATTTTCCAAATATTGGTATATACTTATACCATTTTACGAAAAACCCCTATTCGCAAATCGAATATTGTTCGCGAAATATATTATTTTAATATTAAATTTCCAAAAATAATATTTTATATTTCTGAAATGTTACACAGACAGTCATGTAGAGAAAAATAGGCTTAACTTTATCTATATTCCAAAATTTTACAAGGTATTCTGGGCTCCTCAGCCTTACAAAAAATGCCCGGAGGCTTACAAGATTTTGAAAAGAAAAACTAATGCTCCCATGGGAAGAAAGCTCAGGCCGTAGGCTCCGCCAGGATCTCGCCCTGCTCGACACCTCCCTCGGGGGCCGGAGCTTCGGTCTCTTGGACGGCTTCGCCCTCTGCGGCCACCTCGGCGCCTGCCCCCTGTGGTACATCCTCAGAAAGCGGGTAACTAGCGTGGAGCTCACCGTCGGCAAACTCCGGCATTGACACCTTGACGGCGTCGAGAGATTTGTGCCAGACGATGACTGAGGCTTCAACGAGGTTGACGTAGAACTGGTCCGACGTCTTATACCTCTCCACGGACTTCACCGCTCGGACCTCAGTGAGCTTCACGGCCTCGAGCGCCACCCGGGCGTCCTTCCTGCTGACGTCCCTCGACTTCTTCATTGCGTTATAAAGGTTACCAACCTCCTCAAACTTGGCCTGGATAGCCCGGTTGGCTTCACTCAGAAGTCGGTGAGTTTCCTTGTACTTGGAGTTCGTCAGTGTAGGGTTCCTAGGCACTCCCAAGAGGTCTCACAAGGCATCAACCATGCCAATTTCAAATTTTATGGGTGCCGAGAAACCCTAATACGGATCGTTGGCTAGAAGTTTAGGCGAAAAAGCAACTAGTTAATTACTTTAACTAAGAGTACGGAAATACAACCTTTGTAGATCCGGTCCTCCACCTCCACGGCTCCGTGATGAAGTCCTCTCCGCTGTCCAAATGCAATCCCGGACTCTAGCATCGGCTTCATCGGAGAAATGGGCGGGCAAGGTCGTCGGCTTCGTGCCGAAGATGATCTACGTCGAGGCATCACTAGATCAAGCTCCCACTTCACCAAGTCGTGAAACTTGTGAAGAAAACACACTCTACTACTTGGCAAGAGGTAGAGGATGAAGAAATAGGAAGTGGGTTCACTTTAGAATTGGATTTCTCACTCATTTTCATCAATCACCATTGATGGAATCAAGGTTCTTCATCTTGAAGAAGAAGAAGAAGAAGATGATAATAATATGATAAGTTATTTTTTTTGAAAAGAATAATAAAATGATTCTTATCATAAAATTAACCATGGTAATGTGTAGAGAATAAACTAGGGTTAGTTGGAATGGTTAGGGTTAAGGATGAGATAAGAATGGTGGACTAGGTCAAAGCTTCATGAAGCTTCAACTAAACTACAAATATAGCCACCATTCTTTTCTTATCATTTCCAAAATGAATAAACAAATAAATAAATGATTAAGAAAATGAAAAACAAAACCCTAACCATTTAAATAACCATGGTTTAATCTTCACACAAACTCAAGTAAGCATGTATCATCAAACATGATACAATCAAGTGCACAAAAGTATATCACATATACAACTTGTGAACTTCAAGTGAGAAAATCCATTTAAAGTGAACCAATACTAGTTAATGCAAAGTAATATATCAAATATATAATTATGCATTAAATCATTAAATCAACACTTGATTTAACGATCCGGTCATATCGCATATAACCGACTAATATCCTATGTATCGGCTTATCGAATCAACCCTCAATTCGATAACTAGGTTATATCGCATATAACCATTCGATACATTCATCGCGAGAATAGAATACGGTATCACATACACGCATTATTCTCGGTCCCGCACATATCTCATATGCGCTCCTATTTCGTTTCGCTTGAGCCAGGAAACCTCTGTGTAGGACTCTAAAGACTCGTCAATACGCCGGCAGTAGGTGATGATCATATCAAACACCCACAAGACGCAAGCGGTCTGCTAAACGTAACGGCCACCCGGGTATTGAGCGATCAGAAGATCGACGAGCAAGCCCGCTCACACTCCTGTGAATCCAACCAGTAACACTTACCGTACAGTCCGGTCTCGTCGTCTGATATGTCGCATATCTCTCCTAGGGGTGGTAAACGTCAGACCCCAATAGCTCGATAAGTCGTGTCGATATGAGGTCTATAACAGTTCGAGAAACTACTGGTAACACTTACCAGTAAATCTCAGCAACCCTGGCCAGGGATTTCCGGTTATAGCCAATCGAACACAGCGCAACATCAACTCCCTATACCGGGAGAGACGAATCCCCTCCTATCGCTCATTGCCTCCATGTGATTCGGGACTGTACCCAAAAGCCACCGTTTTGCACGCCCTCTTGGACGTGGTAAGATGGAAATCAAAGCACAGTGGGAACCACACAAGACTCTATGACGATCTCGGGTCAACAGACTACTCTGTACCAGTGTCACCAGAGAACTGCCATCTGACGTAAGGTATAATACCATCTGGGAGTTCTCGGCGAGTCCGTCCAGTGTACCCAGTCTATACTGAGCACCCGTATATCATCTCTGATGTCAAACACCAATGGATATGGGATCATCCATCGCCCATCTGTATGGGTCGAAAAGGTATACGCTAGTCTACTTTGGTATATCGATGCCCCGTCTCGATATACCTACGACTAGGGACCTTGAAGAATGTACTTATTGACTACCATATCCCCACTAGTATGATCCGCATCATAGTCCAGGTAGTCAAGTACAAATCCTAAGGGCTTTACCAACATGTAACAGAGAGACACCCAGTATACACGTTAAGGTAAAGTTCAACCAGATAGCATACTATCATGTCGAGCAAGAAAGTCCTCCCTATATATGTCCAAGCATCCACTACAATATACATCCTATGTATAGTAATGGCCTCTAGGGCATACATATAACTAACAATCTCCCACTTGCACTAGGGCCATCTGTAGCAGTGGTTGTAGTATCTCATACTCAACCATCCCATAAAAGTCTCTCTCTAGGAATAGGCCTTCGTGAGTGGATCCGCCGTGTTGTCCTCTGAGTCTACTCTCTTCACCTCGATCCCTTAGAGATCAACCATCTCCATGATCAGGTGACACTGCCTTAGAATATGTCTGGATCACTGATGGGACCGGCGTTCCTTGGCATAAGCCACAACTCCATTGTCACACAATGGGAGGAACAAAGTTCATCTCATGAACCAATATACATCCAGACTGCCTCTTTGGTAGCATCTTAAGCAGCGATGTGTCCTGCCTTTATCGTCTAGTATGCCACGGTATCTAGCTTGAAACTCTTCCAACATACCGTCCTTTTACTGAGGGTAAAGACAATGCCTGCGACTGACATTCAGTCGTCTTTATCACCCTGGAACCTTTCCAGTGATTCTCCCCAGGATCAACTGATACCATCTCACTATAGCTAGTGAGTCTCCTAACATCCAATTAGATCTATCTCATAGATCAAAAATCCAGGATTTAGGGGGCATCATTTTGATCCTATGCGGAGAATCATTGTGATAAGCGGAGATTGATCGAGCGCAGCATAGGAAACTCCTTCCCTATCAAGAGTATGTCATCCACGTACTCTACGAGGATCGTCACCATACTCCCTACTACCTTTTTGTTTATACAAGGTTCATCTACCATTTTGATGATGTCAAACTCTTTGACTAACACATCAAAACAGATGTTCCAACTCCGCGATACCTGCTTTATCCTATAAAGCATCTTGTACACGTTTCCGCTGCTCCCACTGTCTACGAAGCCCTTTGGCTGTGTACTTATAGACGTTCTCTTCTAAAACATCATTTAGAAAAGCAGTCATGGCACCCAACCGCCAGATATCGTAGTCATGGTATGTAGCCGTAGCAAGTAGGATCTGGATGGACTTAAGCATAGCCACTTGAAATGGTTTCATCATTATCCACGCCTGGTCGATGACGAAAAGCTTTAACAAGTCTAGCTTTGAAAGTCTCAACTTTTCCATCTACACCAAGTAATCTTCTCAAGATATACTTGCTCCTGATGGGGATTTAACCCTTCAGATATAGCAGCCAAAGTCCATACTTCGTCGGTTTATAAGGATTCCATCTCAGATCACTAAGCATCCAGCCATTCTTACAGAGTCACACTCCTGATGGCCAGTTCGAAACTAGTTGGGTCATCATCTCATGATGCAATCCTCGCTCCCACTGTCATCGAGAAACCGAAGTATCTCTCAGGCGGATGAGGAACCCTACTAGATCGGCGGAGAGGCTGAGGTTCGTTGGAATCTACTGAATCCTTTGGTTCTATCAAATCATCAGCTGCAGTTTGTATGGCTGGAACATTTCCAGTTCTATATAACAGACCTTGCCTCGAGCTTGTCCGGTATTTTGCTTTTAGACACAGGCCGGACAACCCCAAATCTTAACTAGCTTAAGACATGGGCTCTTACCATACCATATCTCATATGGAGCGGTAGGCAACAGATTTGATTTGAACCCTATTCAATAGGTATGCAGCTTCTCAAGTGCATAACTCCCAAAAGGAAATAGGCAACTCAGTAGTACTCATCATAGAGCACACCTTATCATATAGGGTGTTATTGCTCCGCCCCGATATACCATCGTGCTATGGTGTATACGGAGGAGTAATGCTGAGAGAGAATCTCATTCTCCTTTAGAAAAGTCCAGGAATTCCGTGCTCAAGTATTCTCCTCCTTGATCACATCAAAGGACATAATACTTATACCCGTATTTTTGGTTTTCTACTTCTAAATCATATTCTGTGAATATCTCAAAAGGTTTGGACTTGTGTTTCAACAGGAACATAGGTCTGAATCTCGAAAGATCATCAGAGAATGTAACGAAGTACAAAGAACCAGTCCTGACATATGTAGACAGGGGACCTTACATACATCAACATGTATCATCCCAAGAGTTCATCAACTCTTTCTCTGTTTCCAGTAAACAGAGCTATGGTCATCTTATCTTTGTGACATGACTGGCAAGTTTCACAAGATGTAAATTCAAACTGATTTAAATATGCATCTACATGTAACTTCAGCTAGTCGGGTCGCAGTGATATGACCTAGTCTACAATGCCTTAAGAAGGATTCGTTCATTTCTGAACTCTTCCTCTTGTGTGTGATCCATATACTAAGAACTGTAGTTTGATTTATGTAACCTTTCGAAAATCGTTTAGGCAGTTTTTTGGCAAACGGTTAATTTTTCGGCTTTTTCCGTAAAAAGTCAAAATTGATATTTTTCATTATAGACCTAATTATACAAAATTTAAATAAGATATTACTATAATTTTGTCACTAAAATGTCATTTATAATTTTCTAGTTAAATAAAAAAAAATTCGTAATTAATTATTTTTTTATTATTTTAAGCCTTTTTAAATACATTTAATTAGGGATAAATACAAATTTAATTAGGTAAATTTCTTAATTAGGAGTCTTTATAAGCTAAAATATGGTGTTAATAAAATTGTGTCATGACTTTCACATTTTTAGTTTTTGGGTTGGAAATTTAATGAGAAAATGAGGTAAAATAAGGGTTTTTTTGTAAAATGTTGAAAAGAAATGCATTAAATGATAACATGGGGGTGTTTTGGACCTAGAATCTTCTCCAAATTTCCCAAACTCTCTCCTCCACCTGCTGGCCGACCCCTTCACCTGCAGTTTTCCCCACTTCCTCACTCCATTTGGCTTCATTTCTTGCAAAAAAATTCAAGAAAAATCCACAATTTCCACCTCCATTCAAAGCTTAACCCTAATCCCTTCTCTCTTCAACCCAAATTCGTTCAAAAACATGATGAAAGGAGGCTTCTTGGAGACTTGATCAAGCTAGGGTTCAAACTTGAGAGGTGAAAATCCTAAACTAGTTTGCTTACTTGAGGTTTAATTGTGTTAGAATTTCAATTCTAAATATTAGTTTACTAGTAAATGTTTGATTAGGAAAAATCAAGAGAAGGTTTTGATTTTAGAAATTAGGGCTTGTAGCATAATGGTGGGATTATGTTAGGGATGGTTATCTAGGTGATTGGAGTGGTTAATTGTGTATTGGTATGCTCGCTAAAACGACAAATTTCAACGTTTGTATCGATTTGGTTTGAAAATCGCTTACTAGATTTTTACGAAAAATAGTATGCGTTCAAATTTGCGCTAGGTTAGCGATATTATTAGCTTCGTATAGGATTTTTTAGAGTGCGCGAACGTGGGGTTTCGTCTAGTCGGGTTGTAGTTTTGTCGATTTCCCCGAAATGACGATTTTAGCTAAAAATTAGCGATTTTCGTGCGTTTTTCCGCGCACCGAGTGCATGCTATGTTTAATTTGTGAGCGTCGATATTTGTATAATGTGACTTGCATCGTTTAGGGTTATGTAATCTTATACTTGGTGTTGTGCAAATTTAGGATCGGTCGGGGAAACTTCGGATACGGCGCGAAAAGGCAAAGCGGTGGCCGGATCAAATTAGCGGGGATTTCTGGTGAGTAGATATATTCATCTACGGGGGGAATCGTCTGGATGGCGCGAGGCGCCCCCCCTAGTTAGGATTACCCTACTTTATGCATTAATTATATTGTTAGCTAGCTTATCCATTTATATACATGGCATACCCTCACAGCTAACCCTATACTAGATTGCATGGACATTCATATGACATTCATATATACATATGCGATATCATTTCGTAGGACACGAACACCTTACCATTGGCATCTATTGCACGCGCACTATTCATGTGACACACACGCCTTTGGTATTTGCCATGCCCCGGGCACTATAAAAACCTGTTTAGCTTAGTAACGCCATTGCATTCATGCATGATATTTGAGATTGTATCGCACGCATATACCTCGCATTACTATCATATTTACATAGATTTCTAGCCAAACTCTCACATCATATACATTGATATCATAGACACTTATCATATATAACATGTGGACATTATGATTTCTTGAGGATTTCAGTTTGCTGCGATTTCTGGATTTTTTTTTGGGGAAAACCGCAAGAATTTAACAAAGCTTATATTTATCATTTTTAAAACGAAGTTGCGGTTTTCTCGTGACGTATGTGTCGTCCACCATGAGTTTTCATGTTTTCTGTTGGATTTCGAGACCCGATTCGAGGAGTGGATGAACCGTCTCGGGTACATGGTGGGCCCGGTATGGTACCCCGGGGCAAGAAGATCGAGTTGTAGACGATGAGCCTGGCAGGGGAAGACTACCTACCGGTGATGTCTGGCGCGGCGGATATCCGGAGGATACCGACCGTTGTCGTGAGATTTATGATATGGGCCGATCCGGACTGACGGAGCCCGATATTGAGACAGATATGATTCCTATTTGGTGTCGATGCTTGACACGGGTTTCCAGATGATTTCTTGATGATATTTAGCTATTATACAGACATTCATTTTCTAAAAGTTAAGAATGCAGTAACTTTAACATTCTAAACACTTAAAGAGTTAGAAAAGATATTGCATACCTGTGCATGCATACTAGAGTTATTATATCACATATGGACATACATGTTGTGGTGCATTGCGTGCATTCTTACGATTGCCTTATTAGATGTTATATTTACTCACGAGCTGGCAACTCACCCCCGTTGTGCCACAGTGTCTTGCAGGTCGGACCCGTCAGTCTCGTAGCGGCGGGCTATCTTGTCATCAGTTTCTTTTGCTCAGACTCGCGACATCGCCCGTAGGTGGGTTGCGAGTATACTTTATTCCTTTTTGCTTTATCATTGTATCTAGTATTCTCCATCTACCACTTGTATTGTATATGCGACCTAGTGATGAGAATGAGAGATATGTATATTTGTGGTTTCTTTTGGGTCGAGCTCACTTGAGCCGGCGTTGCGTTTTCTGATATTTTGGGTTTCTTCTGCTCTTTTCTTAGTATTGCTTATATATATTGCATGTGGTTGTGATCCGCCTTGGGCGAAGAGCTAGCTCCCGCTTGGGAATGCCATTTTTATGATTTCATATGTATTATCTTGTTGTACCCATTTTTGGGGATAGAAAATACAGGGGAGACTCTGCCGAAATTTTCAGAAATTTTTGATGGTTTAAAAAGGGATTCTTTGCAACTCAATTGATTTAAAAAAAAACGTTTTCATTTAAGGTTTTCCTTCACTCTCTTTTGATTTTGGTTTAGATTTTCTGGGTTTTGGCTGACTTAGGTTACGGTACGCCTATAGACGTCTCGTAATCTAAGTGCCAGTCACGTTCCGTACTTTCCGGTCGTGACAAAGTTGGTATCAGAGCGTAGGTTTTACCTTTCTGAGTGTAGGACGACCTTGGTAGATGGAGTAGGTGATTTAAGCAGAGTGGCGTAGCGTGGGTATGATCCGCGGCATACTTACGATACGGTACTCCGCCTAAGTAACCTTAGGACATAATTGCTTGTATTTCCTTTCTTGATTCCTTGCATTCCTTGATTCAATTGCAATGTCCTTATCAGTTCTATTTCTTATTCCAGCTTCGATGCCGCCAAAGACTACGAGAGCTCAGCGGGCTGCCGCTAGGGATGAGATTCGGGCGGGCCCGTCTGAGGCGAGGATCGAGCGGGAGGATACTCCTACCCCTCAGGGTCCTACTGATCCGCCTTATCCAGACCGTATTGCCAGATTAGAGGCCGGCATGCAAGAGTTGCGGCAGATGATGGGATCTTTAGTTGAGTCCAGCCGGGCACAGAGATCCGAGGACGTTCCTTCCACCGCACAGACCACGATCGTACCTGCTGCACAGATGGTCACTCCTGCTGCTACTACGGAGACTATCCCTGTTTCACTACAGGAGTTCATGAGATTGAGACCTCCAGCTTTTACCGGTACAGATGCGACAGAGGACCCACAGGCATTTCTCGATAGGATGGCACGGATTGGCCGTTCGTTGAGGTGTTCTGAGGATAGATTGGTGGAGTTTGCGAGTTTTCGTCTGGAGGGTCTTGCCCAGACATGGTACGACTCAGTAGAGAGAGGCCGAGCTGCAGGTCTGCCTTCTATGACCTGGGATGAGTTTACAGCTGCATTTCTTGCCCGTTTTCTTCCGGAGAGTGTTCGAGATGCTCGAGCCCGTAGTTTTGAGTCTTTGCGCAAGACTCCGGGGATGACAGTGTCGGAGTATGATATACAGTTTACCCAGTTGTCTCGATATGCTCCGCACCTAGTCGACACAGAAGAGAAGAGGATAAAGAGGTTTGTACGAGGGCTTGATACACAGCTATTCCTTGCCATCGGCACCCAGCACTTTGATACATACGCAGCCGCGATGGACGCAGCCTTACTTTTGGAGGAGCGTATTTCTGAGACTCCGGTCGCTTCTGGGCCGAAGAGGATCCGTACTGATACGCCAGCTCAGCGGCAGATGGGCAGACATCGTGATAGATTATTTCCGGGAGATGGCGGAGGCAGAGGATTGAGACGAGGTCAGTTATTTGGTTCATATCCACAGACCCAGCAGTCGTCTCCAGGATGTTTTCGGTGTGGGAGTCAGTATCACCGTGTCAGAGACTGTACCATGGGACGTCCGGGCGCGGCGACAGTCCCGCATGTGACTTTACCACCTTCACCACCTTCACAGAGAGCTTTACTTCCTCCTTCTGATGATGCTTCACGCCAGCCAGATGTTTCTAGAGGCCGTGGGCGTGGCGGTCCGGTTCAGAGAGGACGAGGCGACAGAGGCAGAGGCAGAGGCCGAGGTAGAGGCAGAGGACAGCCAGCTATTAGTGGTGGACAGGCCCGAGTGTTCGCGTTGACTCCTCAGGATGCACAGGCATCCAATGCCGTCGTGACAGGTACTCTGCCAGTATGTTCTTTTAATGCACGGGTATTATTTGATCCAGGCTCCACACATTCCTATGTTTCCACGTATTTTGCACCGAGGTTGGGCTTAGAGTCTTGTCCGTTAGATCAGCCGCTTGTCGTTATTACCCCGGTAGGCGAGTCTTTTGTTGCCCGTTTTGTATACCGATCTTGTTCCGTTCGTATCGGGGAGAGAGATTCTTCAGTAGATTTGATTCTCCTCGATATGCTAGACTTTGACGTTCTTCTTGGTATGGACTGGCTAGCCACCTATTATGCATCCGTGGACTGCCGTGAAAAAGCAGTCAGATTCAGTTTTCCTGGTGAGCCGGTTCTTATTATTCAGGGAGATCGTAGCGCTACCCTTCCCAGCTTGATTTCTTCTCTTCGCGCTGGTCAGCTCTTAAGGAAAGGGTGTCAGGGATTCTTAGCCTATGTTTGTGATACTAGCTCCACAGAGGTTCCGTTGAACCAGGTCCCTGTTGTGAGAGAGTTTCCTGATGTATTCCCTGACGAGCTGCCTGGTCTGCCACCAGAGCGCGAGATTGAGTTCTGTATTGACTTGATCCCCGGCACGGGGCCTATTTCTATACCTCCTTATCGGATGGCCCCGGCGGAGCTGAGAGAGCTAAAGGATCAGTTACAGGACTTGCTGGACAAAAGGCTTATCCGACCGAGTGTGTCACCTTGGGGCGCTCCCGTCTTGTTTGTTAAGAAGAAGGACGGAAGTATGCGCTTATGCATTGATTATCGTCAGTTGAACCGAGTTACTGTGCGGAACAGGTATCCCCTACCCCGCATTGATGACTTATTTGATCAGCTCCAGGGTGCAGGGTTTTTCTCGAAGGTTGATTTACGATCAGGTTATCACCAGTTGCGGGTTCGGAAGGAGGATATTCCGAAGACTGCCTTCCGTACTCGTTATGGTCATTACGAGTTCTTGGTGATGTCGTTCGGGCTCACCAATGCCCCGGCAGCTTTTATGGATTTGATGAACCGCGTATTCAGGCCGTATCTTGATCAGTTCATTATTGTGTTCATTGACGACATCTTGGTTTATTCTCGGAGCCGGGAGGAGCATGAGCAGCACTTACGTATCACATTGCAGACTTTGAGGGAGCATCAGCTGTTCGCCAAATTCTCCAAGTGCGCATTCTGGCTAGACAGTGTCGACTTCTTGGGTCATGTGGTGACGAGAGATGGTATTTGCGTGGACCCGAAGAAGATCGAGGCAGTTCAGTGTTGGCCTAGACCGGTATCAGTCACAGAGGTTCGCAGCTTTCTAGGTCTGGCCGGCTATTATCGACGTTTCGTCCAGGATTTCTCCCGCATTGCTGCACCGTTGACCGGGTTGACCCGGAAGGGGGTTCCTTTTGATTGGACACAGGCATGTGAGGATAGCTTTCAGCAGTTGAAGACTCGTCTGACTACTGCTCCAGTGTTAGCATTGCCTTCAGGATCAGGCGGGTTCGTGGTATATTGTGATGCTTCTAGAGTGGGGCTGGGCTGTGTATTGATGCAGCACGACAGAGTCATCGCGTATGCTTCTCGGCAGCTGAGGAAACACGAGCAGAACTACCCCACCCATGATTTAGAGATGGCTGCAGTGGTATTTGCACTTAAGATCTGGAGACATTACCTATACGGTGAGTCGTGCCAGATATTCACTGACCACAAGAGTTTGAAGTATATCTTCCAGCAGCGAGACCTGAACCTGAGACAGCGCCGTTGGATGGAGTTGGTGAAGGATTATGACTGCGAGATTTTATACCATCCGGGCAAGGCGAATGTGGTGGCAGATGCTTTGAGTAGGAGGCCCGGAGGTAGCTTATCTTGTTTGAGCGCAGCACAGATGCAGTCGACGGCGGATTGGCAGGTTTTATATGATAGCAGAGTGGAGTTCGAGTTTACTCCTACAGGAGGACAGCTGGCCCATTTCAGAGCACGCCCACAGTTACTTGACCGTATCCGCGAGGCACAGTCCGGCGATGCCCGTATCTTAGATATCATTGAGCAGATTCGGCAGGGCAGAGTTTCTGAGTTCGTGATTGATGATCAGGGGATACTTCGCTTTGGGACTCGACTGTGCGTGCCAGATTCAGAGGGATTGAGGCGTGATATTCTCGAGGAGGCACATAGATCAGTATACAGTGTTCACCCAGGTTCCACCAAGATGTACCGTGATTTGAGAGAGGTTTACTGGTGGGACGGGATGAAGAAGGATATTACAGACTTTGTGTCGAGATGCCTGACTTGTCAGCAAGTCAAGGCTGAGCACCAGAGGCCAGCCGGCGAGTTACAGCCTTTGCCCATCCCTAAGTGGAAGTGGGAGCAGGTCTCCATGGACTTCGTTGTGGGTCTACCCAGGACCAGTCGAGGGTATGACTCTATTTGGGTGATTGTGGATCGACTGACGAAAGAAGCTCACTTTCTGCCAGTAAAGACCACTTTTGGATTTTCTCAGTACGCCCAGGTTTATATTGATGAGATAGTGCGACTGCATGGTGTTCCGACTTGCATCGTGTCCGACCGTGGCACCCAGTTTACCAACCGATTGTGGCAGAAACTCCAGGAAGCTTTGGGCACTCGATTGAGTTTTAGCACAGCCTTTCATCCGCAGACTGACGGTCAGTCGGAGCGTACTATTCAGACTCTTGAGGACATGCTCAGAGCTTGTGTTTTGGATTTCGGTGGTAGCTGGGATCGTCATTTGCCTTTGATCGAGTTTTCCTACAATAATAGTTTCCAGGAGACGATACAGATGGCACCTTTCGAGGCTTTATATGGGAGGAGATGTCGATCGCCTGTATGTTGGACAGAGCTCAGGGAGAGCAGTATTTTGGGGCCTCAGATCATACAGGAGACGACCGAGAAAATACAGCTGATTCGGGACAGGATGAGAGCGGCACAGAGCAGGCAGAAATCTTATGCTGACAGGCGTCGTCGCCGACTCGAGTTCGCTGTTGGCGATCATGTTTTTCTGAAGGTCTCTCCGATGAAGGGTGTGATGAGATTTGGGCGGAAAGGGAAACTGAGTCCTAGATATGTTGGTCCTTTCGAGATCCTAGAGCGTGTTGGTCCAGTCGCTTATCAGTTAGCTCTTCCGCCCAGCTTCCCCGATGTTCACCCCGTATTCCATGTCTCGATGCTCCGCAAGTACCTTCATGATCCTTCCCAGGCGATTCAACACCAGACGATCCAGTTAGAGAGTGACCTTTCTTTCACCGAGCAGCCGGTTGTCATCTTGGATCGGCAGGTGAAGAAATTGAGGTCGAAGGTCATACCGTCTGTCAAAGTCCTTTGGCGTGGCCCGAACAGCGAGGAGGTCACCTGGGAGACCGAGGTCGAGATGAGGAAGAGATATCCCCATCTTTTTGAAGGTACGCGTAGTTAAATTCTAATTCGGGGACCGAATTTCTTTAAGGGGGGAAGATTGTAACCTTTCGAAAATCGTTTAGGCAGTTTTTTGGCAAACGGTTAATTTTTCGGCTTTTTCCGTAAAAAGTCAAAATTGATATTTTTCATTATAGACCTAATTATACAAAATTTAAATAAGATATTACTATAATTTTGTCACTAAAATGTCATTTATAATTTTCTAGTTAAATAAAAAAAATTTCGTAATTAATTATTTTTTTATTATTTTAAGCCTTTTTA
Source organism: Agapanthus africanus (assembly GCA_030015575.1). Lineage (NCBI taxonomy): Eukaryota > Viridiplantae > Streptophyta > Magnoliopsida > Asparagales > Amaryllidaceae > Agapanthus > Agapanthus africanus. The sequence goes on along the minus strand of CM057342.1, from coordinate 57,278,499 downwards.
AATACATTTAATTAGGGATAAATACAAATTTAATTAGGTAAATTTCTTAATTAGGAGTCTTTATAAGCTAAAATATGGTGTTAATAAAATTGTGTCATGACTTTCACATTTTTAGTTTTTGGGTTGGAAATTTAATGAGAAAATGAGGTAAAATAAGGGTTTTTTTGTAAAATGTTGAAAAGAAATGCATTAAATGATAACATGGGGGTGTTTTGGACCTAGAATCTTCTCCAAATTTCCCAAACTCTCTCCTCCACCTGCTGGCCGACCCCTTCACCTGCAGTTTTCCCCACTTCCTCACTCCATTTGGCTTCATTTCTTGCAAAAAAATTCAAGAAAAATCCACAATTTCCACCTCCATTCAAAGCTTAACCCTAATCCCTTCTCTCTTCAACCCAAATTCGTTCAAAAACATGATGAAAGGAGGCTTCTTGGAGACTTGATCAAGCTAGGGTTCAAACTTGAGAGGTGAAAATCCTAAACTAGTTTGCTTACTTGAGGTTTAATTGTGTTAGAATTTCAATTCTAAATATTAGTTTACTAGTAAATGTTTGATTAGGAAAAATCAAGAGAAGGTTTTGATTTTAGAAATTAGGGCTTGTAGCATAATGGTGGGATTATGTTAGGGATGGTTATCTAGGTGATTGGAGTGGTTAATTGTGTATTGGTATGCTCGCTAAAACGACAAATTTCAACGTTTGTATCGATTTGGTTTGAAAATCGCTTACTAGATTTTTACGAAAAATAGTATGCGTTCAAATTTGTGCTAGGTTAGCGATATTATTAGCTTCGTATAGGATTTTTTAGAGTGCGCGAACGTGGGGTTTCGTCTAGTCGGGTTGTAGTTTTGTCGATTTCCCCGAAATGACGATTTTAGCTAAAAATTAGCGATTTTCGTGCGTTTTTCCGCGCACCGAGTGCATGCTATGTTTAATTTGTGAGCGTCGATATTTGTATAATGTGACTTGCATCGTTTAGGGTTATGTAATCTTATACTTGGTGTTGTGCAAATTTAGGATCGGTCGGGGAAACTTCGGATACGGCGCGAAAAGGCAAAGCGGTGGCCGGATCAAATTAGCGGGGATTTCTGGTGAGTAGATATATTCATCTACGGGGGGAATCGTCTGGATGGCGCGAGGCGCCCCCCTAGTTAGGATTACCCTACTTTATGCATTAATTATATTGTTAGCTAGCTTATCCATTTATATACATGGCATACCCTCACAGCTAACCCTATACTAGATTGCATGGACATTCATATGACATTCATATATACATATGCGATATCATTTCGTAGGACACGAACACCTTACCATTGGCATCTATTGCACGCGCACTATTCATGTGACACACACGCCTTTGGTATTTGCCATGCCCCGGGCACTATAAAAACCTGTTTAGCTTAGTAACGCCATTGCATTCATGCATGATATTTGAGATTGTATCGCACGCATATACCTCGCATTACTATCATATTTACATAGATTTCTAGCCAAACTCTCACATCATATACATTGATATCATAGACACTTATCATATATAACATGTGGACATTATGATTTCTTGAGGATTTCAGTTTGCTGCGATTTCTGGATTTTTTTTTGGGGAAAACCGCAAGAATTTAACAAAGCTTATATTTATCATTTTTAAAACGAAGTTGCGGTTTTCTCGTGACGTATGTGTCGTCCACCATGAGTTTTCATGTTTTCTGTTGGATTTCGAGACCCGATTCGAGGAGTGGATGAACCGTCTCGGGTACATGGTGGGCCCGGTATGGTACCCCGGGGCAAGAAGATCGAGTTGTAGACGATGAGCCTGGCAGGGGAAGACTACCTACCGGTGATGTCTGGCGCGGCGGATATCCGGAGGATACCGACCGTTGTCGTGAGATTTATGATATGGGCCGATCCGGACTGACGGAGCCCGATATTGAGACAGATATGATTCCTATTTGGTGTCGATGCTTGACACGGGTTTCCAGATGATTTCTTGATGATATTTAGCTATTATACAGACATTCATTTTCTAAAAGTTAAGAATGCAGTAACTTTAACATTCTAAACACTTAAAGAGTTAGAAAAGATATTGCATACCTGTGCATGCATACTAGAGTTATTATATCACATATGGACATACATGTTGTGGTGCATTGCGTGCATTCTTACGATTGCCTTATTAGATGTTATATTTACTCACGAGCTGGCAACTCACCCCCGTTGTGTCACAGTGTCTTGCAGGTCGGACCCGCCAGTCTCGTAGCGGCGGGCTATCTTGTCATCAGTTTCTTTTGCTCATACTCGCGACATCGCCCGTAGGTGGGTTGCGAGTATACTTTATTCCTTTTTGCTTTATCATTGTATCTAGTATTCTCCATCTACCACTTGTATTGTATATGCGACCTAGTGATGAGAATGAGAGATATGTATATTTGTGGTTTCTTTTGGGTCGAGCTCACTTGAGCCGGCGTTGCGTTTTCTGATATTTTGGGTTTCTTCTGCTCTTTTCTTAGTATTGCTTATATATATTGCATGTGGTTGTGATCCGCCTTGGGCGAAGAGCTAGCTCCCGCTTGGGAATGCCATTTTTATGATTTCATATGTATTATCTTGTTGTACCCATTTTTGGGGATAGAAAATACAGGGGAGACTCTGCCGAAATTTTCAGAAATTTTTGATGGTTTAAAAAGGGATTCTTTGCAACTCAATTGATTTAAAAAAAAACGTTTTCATTTAAGGTTTTCCTTCACTCTCTTTTGATTTTGGTTTAGATTTTCTGGGTTTTGGCTGACTTAGGTTACGGTACGCCTATAGACGTCTCGTAATCTAAGTGCCAGTCACGTTCCGTACTTTCCGGTCGTGACAATTTAGAACATCAATACTTTTAGATAATGTGCCTGAACCGATCAACTTTTGATATAGGAAATGTTCAAAACATTATCCAATAATACAAAATTTTATCATTTCTTTACTAATAAAGAGACTGATATGATTTTGTATATCAGGTTCGGTATCTAATAACATTCGTTCAGAACCAATGTATTGGTAATACAGGGTGACAGTGACCAACAGACTTGGCTGCAACACTTGCCCCGTTCTCTGTCTCATGAAACTTATCACCCGTTCTCAGTTTTTCTACCTTTCTGTAGCCCTATGTAACATATTACATATGCGGGATCCTGATCCGGTATCATATACCCAGGACGTAAAGGACACTGAGAAACAGTTCTATATAATGAACACACCCGGAGATGATGCATCAACATGCACTCTCTTCGTTTGGGCGGTACGGGAATTCTGGTAATCCCCAATTTCCTGCTCTGTCTTATAACAATTATAAGTTGGAGCGGGACCAACGTTCCCCAGCTCAGTATAACAAGCGGGTTCGGTCAATAATCCGTATTATTATCTTGATTAAGGCGTGACATGGTCGCTACCTGGAGAGAGAGAGAAGAAAACACTCAGCGTGCGCTCTTGCAAGAATAGATTGGTTATTATTTTATCTAATCAGGATGGCTCCCACTGCTTTTTATCAAATCTTCCTTCAAACCCTAAAAGGAAAGACTAGCCGGGATTAATTACACACTACAAGTTCGCCAATCTTTCAGCCAGGCCAGTATCGGTACTTTGAGGGAGGTCTCCCGTGCTTTCGCACGAACCTAATTAATGTAAACCTCGTTTTTCCAGAGGCGTAACCTCGTTGACACCTTTCTAGACACCTACTTGATCGGCTAATTGTAATGTATAAAACTCTCCCAGGAGTAACTCTTACTCGCAGCGGGTATCGGGATCCAACTATCTCATAGAAGGTATGCAATCTCATTGCAAATTTCAACACTTGAAATTCCCGATAATATTTTGCCCCTAACGTGCTATGACCTTGACGAAAGCCAACAAACCATAGCCTGCTAGTCAAGTTCAACCCGTACATTTCTTGATTGAATTAAACCCACCCGCACGACCCTTGACGAAAGCCAACAAAGCCGCACGACTACCCTAATCCAATCGCATCGTATGCAGCAGATAAGCAGCATATAGCTACCGCACACTGCACCTTGACGAAAGCCAACAAATGCAGCACGAATACTATATACAACTTATCTGAAATGACGGAGGGCTACGGCAGGTTTTTCTGAAAACCTATTGCGTAATGAACTTGATATCGTTGTAGAATCAAATGATTTTAAAATGGAGTGTTTTTTAGGCTTTTCTAGTTTTGCTAAAGGAGTCACTCCCGGTGAAGGGATCGTCGGTCCTTTCCTCGTCGAATGAGGTGCGGGATATATCACATATATCACTGTGCAAAGCAAAAACTCTTAAAAGCAATCAAAAGACAAACCGAGTGTGTAGCATCTGCCAGTTATTGCTAAAGGAGTCACTCCCGGTGAAGGGATCTCGGTCCTTTCCTCATCGAATAAGGTGCAGGATATATCACATATACCGCTATGCAAAGAAAGAACTGTAGCTACCTGTTTTATTTTGAAATTCGATTCTACAACATCTTAGGTTTCTTTTATTTTCATTAATCACATTAATGAAGTCCCATCATTTAAGTACCTAAACATCACAGATAAATACGACGTACACTTATGCCATCCGCATTCGTCTCGATGTCCCCTCGTGCACCGTTAGGTTAGGTGACTAACGGCAGAGCGAGGCAGGGCTAGCGCGGGTGTAAAACATAAGTAACGTCTATATAATATATCATATATACTATATAAAGTATCCATCACAGAACATCACATGATCACATCACAGATATCGCAGCAGAAGAATCATATGAAATATTGGATATACTAGGACGTCCGTGTTTTCAATACGAGCCAGTATAAAAACACGGATTCCACGGTCGCGATGAATAGCCAAACCCACACCCCTAGACCCCTATGAGAGCGGCAAGCAACGCTACCAATTCTAGAGTTAGGAGACCCGGACTCGACTCCTCGAGTTGGTCTCCCACTGGACTCCAGAACTCGGTTACTTGTGCTCCCCTCCTTGGGTCTATCCTAGTGCAGAAAAGTAAATAATATACAAAAGGTGACATCTTCCGCAACCTGGAAGTGCCCCAATAAAAGAATATTACATACAAAATTTTTACATGAATGAAAATGAAAAACACTCATCTCACATAAAAACCCCCGGCTATTCAAACACGACGATCCAATATAACATATCCAGCAACACATAACATCACATGTCATCAACGTAAGTAAATATGCGCATCCCAATTGTCGTTGACATATAGCAACGAAACCGGCGATATCACATATTACACTTACGGTCACAGAAAAGAAAGTGTAAAACTACAACAGTTGGAATCCGCAATCTTCATAGACATCGCATGCCTAATCAAATGAATACCTTAGACATCGCATGCCTAACAATTATAAACCCCGCATTTCAGTCTCATTATCGAAAACACTTTTCAATGTCAAGTCGGGCAATTCAACAAGATTCCCGACATCCTGATCGAATGCTCGTCGCAAACTTCAGTAGACGGCTGCACCCCCGATACCGTTGACGAAGTGCACCAAGGCGGAACACCGCTACCGCGAGCATCCGGACGGATGCTTTCGGCCACGGGGTTCTCCTACAGTCACTTGGTCGGGGCTATGGAGTGAGGCTGTCTATTAAGTTTACCCGGCGAGTATCCGCGTACGCTACGTGATTGCGACGGACTTTTGATCACATCAAAATTCCGTGGCAACCGATCAAGTGAGACTAATGTGCTATGTTTATAACATTCATTCAGTTATCTCATAACTAATTGTGAATTCCAATTATTGTATCCCATTCCAGATAAATAGAAAATGTTAAACTTTTCGATCGAACAGTCGAACACCCAAGTTTTCCCGAAACAGATCAACACTTGAAATAAGTTTTAAAAACATTCAGTTCGTGCCTCAGTACCAACGGTCCAGCCGTAGAAGGGTCAAGCCAACGCCTCACATGTGGCACGCCGTACTGCCCCAAACCCGAAGGTTCAAAGGGCGGTTCAAGACGGTCACATAATCGAGTTAAGGTTTGTTGTCTTCTAGAGGGTCCATCGCGTTACTTGCACTACTTAGAACGTCGTTAAACTACGGAAAAATCCAACACTTGGAAATTTCCCGACAGGGGAAAAATTGGGTATTTATATCCGGTCGAACTTTTTAACATATTCAAAAATTTACCCGGAAAACATATAGACAAAGTCCGATAATCCGATCGAATAAACGAATCCCCAAAACAACTCAGAATATTCAACTCTTGAATAAATATTAAAAATTCCCAGAAAATCCAGCACCTGAAAACATGAATTACTGTGCAAAAACGGGAAGCTGACGTCATCAATTGGCCGCGGAACCGCCGCATAAGCTAGGCTTCTGCCGCGGTTCCGCCGCAGTTTGGACTGTTCATGAGTAAAATTTTGCACCGTGATTCTTAGATTTCCCTGCTGAATTTTTTAAGCATTTTTAATCTGGAAAAAACCCAGTTTTTAGAAAAAGTCCAGAGAGCTATTTTGGGGTTAGGGTTTTGGTTCGATCGGGTTTCAAATGTCATCTACACATCGCCTAAGGCTCTAGCTAGGCTCTGATATCACTGTAGGGTTCCTAGGCACTCCCAAGAGGTCTCACAAGGCATCAACCATGCCAATTTCAAATTTTATGGGTGCCGAGAAACCCAAATACGGATCGTTGGCTAGAAGTTTAGGCGACAAAGCAACTAGTTAACTACTTTAACTAAGAGTACGGAAATACAACCTTTGTAGATCCGGTCCTCCACCTCCACGGCTCCGTGATGAAGTCCTCTCCGCTGTCCAAATGCAATCCCGGACTCTAGCGTCGGCTTCATCGGAGAAATGGGCGGGCAAGGTCGTCGGCTTCGTGCCGAAGATGATCTACGTCGAGGCATCACTAGATCAAGCTCCCACTTCACCAAGTCGTGAAACTTGTGAAGAAAACACACTCTACTACTTGGCAAGAGGTAGAGGATGAAGAAATAGGAAGTGGGTTCACTTTAGAATTGGATTTCTCACTCATTTTCATCAATCACCATTGATGGAATCAAGGTTCTTCATCTTGAAGAAGAAGAAGAAGAAGAAGATGATAATAATATGATAAGTTATTATTTTTGAAAAGAATAATAAAATAATTCTTATCATAAAATTAACCATGGTAATGTGTAGAGAATAAACTAGGGTTAGTTGGAATGGTTAGGGTTAAGGATGAGATAAGAATGGTGGACTAGGTCAAAGCTTCATGAAGCTTCAACTAAACTACAAATAAAGCCACCATTCTTTTCTTATCATTTCCAAAATGAATAAACAAATAAATAAATGATTAAGAAAATGAAAAACAAAACCCTAACCATTTAAATAACCATGGTTTAATCTTTATACAAACTCAAGTAAGCATGTATCATCAAACATGATACAATCAAGTGCACAAAAGTATATCACATATACAACTTGTGAACTTCAAGTGAGAAAATCCATTTAAAGTGAACCAATACTAGTTAATGCAAAGTAATATATCAAATATATAATTATGCATTAAATCATTAAATCAACACTTGATTTAACGATCCGGTCATATCGCATATAACCGACTAATATCCTATGTATCGGCTTATCGAATCAACCCTCGATTCGATAACTAGGTTATATCGCATATAACCATTCGATACATTCATCGCGAGAATAGAATACGGTATCACATACACGCATTATTCTCGGTCCCGCACATATCTCATATGCGCTCCTATTTCGTTTCGCTTGAGCCAGAAAACCTCTGTGTAGGACTCTAAAGACTCGTCAATACGCCGGCAGTAGGTGATGATCATATCAAACACCCACAAGCCGCAAGCGGTCTGCTAAACGTATCGGCCACCCGGGTATTGAGCGATCAGAAGATCGACGAGCAAGCCCACTCACACTCCTGTGAATCCAACCAGTAATACTTACCGTACAGTCCGGTCTCGTCGTCTGATATGTCGCATATCTCGCCTAGGGGTGGTAAACGTCAGACCCCAATAGCTCGATAAGTCATGTCGATATGAGGTCTATAACAGTTCGAGAAACTACTGGTAACACTTACCAGTAAATCTCAGCAACCCTGACCAGGGATTTTCGGTTATAGCCAATCGAACACAGCGCAACATCAACTCCCTATACCGGGAGAGACGAATCCCCTCCTATCGCTCATTGCCTCCATGTGATTCGGGACTGTACCTAAAAGCCACCATTTTGCACGCCCTCTTGGATGTGGTAAGATGGAAATCAAAGCACAGTGGGAACCACGCAAGACTCTATGACGATCTCGGGTCAACAGACTACTCTGTACCAGTGTCACCAGAGAACTGCCATCTGACGTAAGGTATAATACCATCTGGGAGTTCTCGGCGAGTCCGTCCAGTGTACCCAGTCTATACTGAGCACCCATATATCATCTCTGATGTCAAACACCAATGGATATGGGATCATCCATCGCCCATCTGTATGGGTCGAGAAGGTATACGCTAGTCTACTCTGGTATATCGATGTCCCGTCTCGATAAACCCACGACTAGGGACCTTGAAGGATGTACTTATTGACTACCATGTCCCCACTAGTATGATCCGCATCATAGTCCAGGTAGTCAAGTACACATCCTAAGGGCTTTACCAACATGTAACAGAGAGACACCCAGTATACACGTTAAGGTAAAGTTCAACCAGATAGCATACTATCATGTCGAGCAAGAAAGTCCTCCCTATATATGTCCAAGCATCCACTACAATATACATCCTATGTATAGTAATGGCCTCTAGGGCATACATATAACTAACAGTCAGCTCCTCGGCGACCACCCGGGTTTCGAGGGCGGCTATCTTCTCCTCCGCCTGTTGCAGCCGAAGAGACAGATCCTCCTCCTGCAAGGACGATTCGCCCACCTTCTTCATGGACGGGGCGATCTCCTCGGATTCCATATTGATAATGAGGGCGCAGTGGCGGAGGACCTGAGGAAAGCAGCAAAAGGAGTTAGAAAAGTTCAAACTAAAAAAAAAAGATTCTTAAGAAAATTCTTAAAGGAAAACGAATACCGACCTGAACAGCCTCCTGAGCAATGGCTACCACCTAGGCCTACAGGGTCCCCCGGGAAATCTTTCCCACAGCTGCTTGCTCCATGTCGGAGAGCAGGTTGTCGGTGACGGAGAGCCCCGAGGGCACCCCGAAGTAGAAGTCCCCCTCCTGCACTGTAATACCAGTGGAGGGAGCCCGAGAGAACGTTCTTTTTTGCCTTTTGAGGGGAACGACGGTGGGTTCCTCCTCCTACTCCTCCCTCGCCCGGGGCTCTGGGTCACGTGCTTGCTCCTGGCTCCCCCCGCGGTTATCTTCCGGGGCTTGAGATGTAGCGGAAGGCCTGCTCGGCGGAGTTGGCCTCAGGGCCGAACTCGAACCGGGTCGGGATGAACTTCCACCCTCGGTTTTCTTCTGGGCCTTCGTGGCCATGGCAGCTAAGAACTTGGATCGGTCCATTCGCTCTGCAAAAAGGAGAATACACAAAAGAGAGTTAGTGACGAGGAAAAAGGCAAAAGAAAATTCATCAAAGTCTAATTAGATCGTCTACTGCCCTAGCTTATCCAGAAAGCGTACGGGGCTGAGCCCAGCCCATCTCAGAGCCTACTCAGAAAGTAGGACGTCGGCCCGCTGGATCGGCTCCCATATAGATACCACCCTCGTCTCGGGTGAGGATGACGGTTTCAACCTCGGGCAGTCAGCTCTGTGCCACTGTGTAGGCACAGGAAAATCCTCGTCCTCGGGTGGCCCGACGAATACGAACTTCTCCTTCATTCATGGATGGAAGAAGGGACGATTACCACACCCGACCCGGCCACCCCGCCTTTACGTTTTTTGAAGGAATAATACACCCAGCTCGGATCATCCTTGCTGGTGCCAGGGTAATTCTTATAACAGAGGAAGGAAACAAGGAGGGTCAAACTGAAGGGGATGTTTTCAAGTTTCAACCGGACCAGAAACCCGAGGAGGATTCTCCACGAGTTCGGCGCTAGCTGGCCCGGGAAAAAATGGAAGCAACGGAGCACCCTACATACCTCGGTTGAGAAGGGCAGACGCATTCCGGCCCTGAATGCTTCCAAATACAGGAAAATCTCCTTGCCCTGTACCTGGTCCGCCCGCTCACCCTCTCTAGTTAAACGAAGCGAATAGTATGAGGCAATATGGAATCGAGCCCGAATCTCGGTAAGCTCGTCTATATTCCTCAAGACGGAGGGCGCATCGCGGGCGTTTCCGATGCGCACCTTAGGGGCCCTTGTCACCGCCCGACAGCGAACGACACGGGCAGCCCTGGTTCTAGGGGCGAGCCCGATACAGATGACGCAGCAGAAGAACCCTCTCGGCTATCTGAAGCCGAAGGGGAGGATGACCCAGCGGACTCGGCTCCAGCAACCGGAGCCTCATCGTCTGACTCTACCCTAACTACCTCTGCAAACTCCTCAGATGAAGACATCTAACTTGATTCAAGGAAAGGGCTCGCCAAGGAAAAATCACAGCTGATCCGATCTAAAGGAAAGGAACGCCGGGCAATTTTTGACAACGAGAGTGAATTATGGTGGAAGTGTTGGCCCTAGAGGGGTCCCCCTCCTATTTATACACTCCAAAGAAAGCATCCGACGGCCCAGATCGATTCGCGCCAAAACGAAACATCGCGCCAGCCAGTCGTCAGAGCTCTATGTGGCGATCGGCCATTAGGGGCCATCCCTTCTGTTGCAGGTGACAGCGACAACCTGTTGCGTCCGCCAACCGACGCCCGATACGTGGCCTGTATCCTAATTGGCGACCGACTGAAACGGCGCCCCCTCTTTAAAGCGCGATCATTTCATTTGATTCGCTGACGCCATCGGGGATACGCGCGAAGATTCAGGCACACAACAAGGCGACACGTGGGCCCAAAAGATTGAAACGACACGACCACCAAATGCCATGCCATTCCCAGGCGTTCCGCATTATGATTCTTAGTGCCAAATTGAACAGAAGAAAAACCGAGCAGACCACTCTCGCTCCGACCCTTGGATAGGTCAGAACGAGAGTGGGGGGATAATGATGATGCTCACGAGTGGTATTTCTTCAAGATTACGACACGTGGCAGATGACGTGTCCCGAAGGCTACGGAGGTGGAATAAATGAGTCGCACTATGAGGATTCCTCGGGACTTCGTCTCAAGGAACGTGTTCGACCTTCCACGGGGCATCCCTAAATACATTCCACCTTCACCCAGGAAACTACCAACAACTTGTCTCCGAGCCATCTTAGACTCCTGGCTTGTCTCCGAGCCGTTTGGCGCGCCGAGCTTCCTTAGCCAACCGGCTCGTCTCCGAGCCTCTGACGTGCCGAGCTTCCTCTGCCTCCCCCGACCCACCAGGAGCGCAGATCCCATATGTCCCGCAACGGCTCCGAGTATATAGCCAGGGCGAGATATCTACAGCCCCACGTCCCGCGTCCCACGCTGGCACATTCTCATATTAATAAGTGTATCCCATCATTAATGGAGGGATCCCATCATTCACGCAGGCGTAACGGCAGGGGAGAAATTGACGGGGAAGATCTCGCACCTGCTCTCTCCATGCGACCATTATAAAAGCCCCTCTCTCAGACGATTCATGTAACTCAAATTATCTCAATATGCTGCTACTCTGCTCCTATTTCTCGGCTCTAACATGATCGTTGGAGGGTCCTACGGTGGTCACCCACCCCGGGGCTTCTTTGCAGGTAGCTCGGCGTCCAACACTAACCCATTAAGATCCACACCCAACAACTCCAAAACCAAATCTTAGCCGTCCAAGATCACCATCGCAGGATCGACGGAAGACAGCATCTGAAGGAGATCCGAAACTCCATCAGTGGTAGAATGTCAGCGGCCAACGGAAATTGACGGGTGGCTGCCAGCAGCAATCATCGGCGATCGGTTTTTGGTGACTAGCGGTAGTCATCAGATGGCGGTTGTCACGTCCCGCTTCCCAGTGTACGGCGAATGGGACGCGACGAGGTCCGCTACGTATATACTCAGAAGTACATACGCTAAGCGTATCTAAGCAATATAAAATAAGTACACAAGAGACAAGAAATAAAAAGAACAGCAACTTTTATTTATTAACATTCTTTGTACAATGCATGAAGAAAATACAACTGAATTAAAAAGATGCCTAAACAGTGGTATAACAGGAAATGTAAAATACTGAATGGAAAAGTATACAATGAACTAAAGTGCTGGGTCTTCGGCAAACTGCTCCAAGTCTTCTGCAGATGGCTCGATCTCCGCCGGGTCCAAATCACCTGACGACATTCAAAGAAGAAAGAAACAGAATGTCGTCAGCGAACGGGTCGCTCGGTAAGTCCCAAAGATAAGGGGGAAGTAGAGAAGACAGAATAAGAAGATACATTTTTACAGTGTAAACTATTGTTGTAATGTTATGTAACGCTGTTGTTTGTAGCTTGGTACAGAAGAATGCTAGTGTATACGAGAGGAGTCTCACTTGCCAGAGACTAAGGCACGTGTAGTACAAGGAACCTGTTTCCTGATTTAAAATCAGGAAAGCTTATGGAAAAAGCTTCAGAAGAGGGTCACGTGCTTACACGTGACCAGCAGTCACGTGTTAGCACGTGACACCCAAAAGTACCGGCAAAGCAAGTTCAGTTTCCCAACTACATCAAAGAGAGGGGCTTCAGTAAGGGTCACGTGCTCCCATGTGACCTGGATCACGTGTCGGCACGTGACATTTAAAAGCAGCAGCAAAGACCCAACGCTTCCTGATCAAATCAAGGAAAAAGAATCAGAAGAGGTCACGTGCTCCCACGTGACCAGGGTCACGTGTTGGCACGTGACGATCAAAACATCAGAATTGTTCTCCAGTTAAATCAAGAAAAAGAGTTCAGACAAGGGTCACGTGCTCGCACGTGACCAGGGGTCACGTGGTGGCACGTGACGGTTAAGCAGCAACCAGAAGACAGAGCGCAGAAAGAAAGAGGAAGGCTCGTTCAAAGGGGGTCACGTGCCCACACGTGACCATGGGTCACGTGGTCACACGTGACCGGCTTTCAAAGCCCATTTCGTTGACAGAATTAAATTCTGAAAGAGATTTGAATCTTTCCAAAGGAAAGCGATTATCTGGAACTAATCGAATTAAAGATTTAAAGATGATTGAATATCATTTATCTATGGGAAAATCTCGGGTTTGGAAAGATTTCCCCTTTAAATCTAACCGAAATAACAAAGGAGAATCCCGGGACTTGAAATCCAATGGTGAATAAAATTCACCTAATAATCCAAAGGTCAAAAACGAATGATGGATGCAAATCAAACCTCTCAATGAAGATTCGTCAAAAAATAATTGATTCGGCTGCTTCTCCTATAAATAGGAGCCAAGAGACACAAAATAGAGAGATATACGCAGAGGGAAGAAAGGGAGAGAGAGCCTTGATACTTCGAGGAACTTGGATCTTCTGCAAAAGAAAACCCTAGGTAAGAAAGGGAAGGCTTCTTGAAGGAAAGGAGAATTTAATTCTCAACAGAGTTTAACTCTGATATATAAAACAGAAGAACATATTTCTTCTCTCTTTGATAGAGGATCTGCAAAGTGCACATCTCCCCTTGAAGTTGAGAATTTAATTCTCAATGGGTCGAGATCCTGCCATGCAGATCCAAAACATAGAGAGGGAACGGAAGCACGAGAATTTAATTCTCACAGAACTATAGGAATTTAATTCCTTTAAAATAAAACTAGGGCTTGACCCTGTGTTATGGGAATTTAATTCCTTCAGAACAAAAAGAAACAAGGTTTAACCCTAATTAAGAACCTAGTTCTGTTGGAACAGCGGGGATTTAATTCCCTTGATCATAATTTAACAGAGAATGGGAATTTAATTCCTTAGAAGCTTTTATTAGGGTTTAACCCTATTGAGTTCTTCACATGTATGAGGAATTTAATTCCTACAGAAAATTCAGAGTCTAACACTATTCAGAATATAAATCTTCAAAAGGAAGTAGGAATTTAATTCCTCTGAAATTACTGTCAGGGTTTAACCCTACGAGGAATTTAATTCCTGAAAAAGATTAACAGATCCTCTAAACAACATACATAGAGGCAGGGTCACGTGTCACCACGTGACCCCCCCAAGAGATCTACAGAAAGCCCCTTTGAGGCAGCACCCCACGTGACCCACGTGACCCTCGGACACACAAGCATTTGAATGCCCGTCACGTGATGGCACGTGATGCTCTGAAAGATGCGATAATCTCAGCAGAATAAATGAAGGGAGGGCGCTCTCACGTGTTGCCACGTGACCCCTCTTGCCTTAGTGTTCAACACTAAATTGGAACTCTCGAATCCAGTATTGAAACATTGTTGGGCCCTAATGTTCAACACTAATTAAAGAGCTTTATTCGCAGTGTTCAACACTGACTACCTTAGTATTTAACACTAATCTGAGATCTCCATTGCCAGTGTTCAACACTGATCTGTTTTAGTGTTTATGATAATTTGAAAGCCTTGTTGCTGGTGTTTAACACCAATTATCTTTTAGTGTTAAACACTAACTTGTCAACCTCATTCCCAATGTTCAACACTGATTGCTCTGTAGTGTTTAACACTAGGCTTTGGCCCAATTGGCCGAATGGATAGAGGCAAAGCCTCTCCTTCAAGGGACCAACAGGAAGTCAATATTCCAGACATGATTGGACTTAGCCCAAGATGGTCATAAGTCCTCAATTCGTAATCAACTGGGCTAATGGGCTCATAACATAATTAATCAGTCTTGATCCCAAATCGGGTCAAGGACTATTTAAGCCATTCCGGTTCTAGGGTACATCTCTTCACTCCTTTGATACTTGGCATTGTAATCCCTCAATGTCTTCAAAGAGGTGACGGGTCCCGACGACCACACATTGATATGGACTGTGGGGTCCTTAAACCCGTGTCTAATGCAAAATTCCTGGTTACGTGGAACGCGGATAACGTCACTCTTTGACCCCGTGGAAAACGCCCAGAGCGGAGCCTAGTCCTCGCCGAGCGCGGCAGTGAACCCGTGTGAAGCATCTAGTGCAAAATTCCTGGTTACGTGGAATGCGGATAACGTCACTCTTTGACCCCGCGGAAAACGTCCAGAGCGGAGCCTGGTCCTCGCCAAGCACGGCAGTGAACCCGTGTGAAGCATCCAGAGCACATACCGGACTATGGAGTCCTTAAACCCATGGACTACGACGTCCTTAACCTTGACCGAGATGTCTTAAAACTACCCATGGACCGCAACGTCCTTAAACTACCCATGGACCGCAACGTCCTTAAACTAGAATAATAGAGCCCCGCATGCTCTTTTGTCGGATCTAAACGGTCCCGTTTAAGTTGATCTTAGCTTTAAAGATGGCTAACGTATCCTTAAACCTTCAAACAGGCTGGACTATGAATCCCCCCAATTAACTCTGGCTCGAGGGTACATCCCTGAACTCCTCTGACATCCGTCGTTGTAATCCTTCAACGTCGTCAGAGAGGTGACGGGTCCCGACGGCCATACATACGATGGACCACTATGTCCCTAAACTAGAACAATGAAGCCTAAAACGCTCCTTTGTCGGATCTAAACGATCCCGTTAAGTTGATCTTAGTCTCAAAGTTAGACTAACGTATCCTTAACAAACGTTTGAATTGATCTTAGCCTTAAGTATGGCTGACGTATCCTCAAACCAAACCCCCAAACCCAAATCTAAGATAATACGGATTTGGACTAGTCCACGCCCTACGGGCGACGACATAACTCAGTCTCCGTAAACAATCCACGGGCAACAAAACACAAAACAAATATCCACGACACGAAGTGACCTGGAGAAGGAGAAAGTTGTTACCGCGATGCGGTAGCGTAATTAACTGCAGGGGCTTGCGCCTGCAGGGAAGAGCGTCCCCACAATCAAAAACCCCTCAAACGAGGGGGAATCTGACGAAGTCTGCTACATCGGACGCATCCGTCTAAACCTTCGATACATGGTGCCATAAATCAACTTGGCATCTTCGGAGAGGTGTACGGATAGCACCAATTAGCATCTGCCCCGAGTCTCAGTGCCAAGACATCGCAGTCCTGCGCCCCGCCATTCGGAGGGGAACAGATTCTGGCACGCCCGGTGGGACCTTTTCCTCTTTCCACGACACACTTCGTATGTCGTGACTCGCGAACCAATCGCGGTTCGATATTGGTTGCCCTTGGGTTTCAAGATACTAAGAATTGGCGTCTCGCTTATTGCAGAAAGCAAAGGATCGATGGCTTCTACTTCCGTGAAATTCTCCAACTGCTCAGACTGCAATTGCGACCAACGCTCTGCCTCGCCAGGAGGTATAGCCTACGGACCCCAAGCTGCTTCATTATTCACAATGCCCGTGGAACAGGTCACTCGCGCCACCACAGGATTGTTCTTTGGGACCATGCTCCCGCCGACAAGCTTCACCGCTCCAGTGCTGACAACGGAAGCTCTCAAGAAGTCGGTCTTTGATCGTCTTACCCCTGCCGCGGCTCCTCTCAACGAGTCGCCCAACGTAAACGCCTCGGTCTTCTTTAGATTGGGCCAGAAATCCTGCGAACCCATCATGGGGCCTACAATCTCAGAGAAGGCTGCTTCTAAGAAGGTGGCCGCTCCTGCCCCCGAAGTCGTCAAGGCAGCTTCTCCGGCCAAAAGGTCGGTCTTTACAAGATTGACGGCTTCAGCTCCCGCTCCTGCTGCCCAAAGGACATCAGTCTTTGACAGGCTAATACCAACAGCGACCCTGTTCTCCTCCGAAAGACGGCGCGACACGACGTCTCGCCTGAGATTCGGGGCAGATGCTAATTGGTGCTATCCGGCCACCTCTCCAAAGATGCCAAGTTGATTTATGGCACCGTGTATCGAAGGTTTAGACGGATGCGTCCGATGTAGCAGACTTCGTCAGATTCCCCCTCGTTTGAGGGGTTTTTGATTGTGGGGACGCTCTTCCCTGCAGGCGCAAGCCCCTGCAGTTAATTACGCTACCGCGTTGCGGTAACAACTTTCTCCTTCTCCAGATGGTCACTTCGTGTCGTGGGTGTTTGTTTTGTTGCCCGTGGATTGTTTACGGAGACTGAGTTACGTCGTCGCCCGTAGGGCGTGGACTAGTCCAAATCCGTATTATCTTAGATTTGGGTTTGGGGGTTTGGTTTGAGGATACGTCAGCCATACTTGAGGCTAAGATCAACTCAAACGTTTGTTAAGGATACGTTAGTCTAACTTTGAGACTAAGATCAACTTAACGGGATCGTTTAAATCCGACAAAAGAGCGTTTGGGCTCTAATGTTCCAGTTTAGGGACGTAGTGGTCCATCGTATGTGTGGCCGTCGGGACCCATCACCTCTCTGACGACGTTGAAGGATTACAACGACGGATGTCAGAGGAGTTCAGAGATGTACCCTCGAGCCAATGTTAATTGGGGGGATTCATAGTCCAGTCTGTTTGAAGGTTTAAGGATACGTTAGCCATCTTTGAGGCTAAGATCAACTTAAACGGGACCGTTTAGATCCGACAAAAGAGCATACGGGGCTCTATTGTTCTAGTTTAAGGACGTTGCGGTCCATGGGTAGTTTAAGGACATTGCGGTCCATTGTTAGTTTTAAGACATCTCGGTCAAGGTTAAGGACGTCGTAGTCCATGGGTTTAAGGACCCCATAGTCCATTGTTAGTTTTAAGACATCTCGGTCAAGGTTAAGGACGTCGTAGTCCATGGGTTTAAGGACCCCACAGTCCGGTATGTGCTCTGGATGCTTCACACGGGTTCACTGCCATGCTCTGCGAGGACCAGGCTCCGCTCTGGACGTTTTCCACGGGGTCAAAGAGTGACATTATCCGCGTTCCACGTAACCAGGAATTTTGCATTAAACACGGGTTTAAGGACCCCGCAGTCCGTATCAATGTGTGGTCGTCGGGACCCGTCACCTCTTTGAAGACATTGAGGGATTACAATGCCAAGTATCAAAGGAGTGAAGAGATGTACCCTAGAACTGGAGTGGATTAAATAGTCCTTGGCCCAATTTGGGGTCAAGACGAATTAATTATGTTATGAGTCCATTGGCCCAGTTAATCACAAATTGAGGACTTATGGCCATCTTGGGCTAAGTCCAATCAGGAGAGGCTTTGCCTCTATCCATTTAGGCCAATTGGGCCAAAGCCTAGTGCTAAACACTACAGAGCAGTCAGTGTTGAATACTGGGAATGAGGTTGACAAGTTAGTGTTTAACACTAAGAGATAATTGGTGTTAAACACCAGCAACAAGGCTTTCCAAATTAGTGTTAAACACTAAAACAGATCAGTGTTGAACACTGCAGATAAAGCTTTTTAATTAGTGTTGAACACTAAGGCCCAACAGTGTTTTAACACTGGGTTCGAGAGTTTTAATTTAGTGTTAAACACTAAGGCAAGAGGGGTCACATGGCAGCACGTGAGAGCGCCCTCCCTTCATTTATTCTGCTGAGATTATCGCGTCTTTCAGAGCATCACGTGCCATCACGTGATGGGCATTCAAACGCCTATGTATTAGAGCTTCTGCCAAGGGTCACGTGGATCACGTGGGGTGCTGCCTCAAAGGGACTTTCTGTAGATCTCTTGGGGGGTCACGTGATGACACGTGACCCTGCCTCTATGTATTTTGTTTAGAGGCTTTGTTAATCTTTTTTCAGGAATTAAATTCCTCGAGCTGTAAATTTCAGAGGAATTAAATTCCTACTTCCTTTCGAAGACTTATATTCTGGAATAGAGTTTAACTCTGAATTTTCTGTAGGAGTTACATTCCTCATATATGTGAAGGGCTGAATAGGGTTAAACCCTAATAAAAGTTTTTAAGGAATTGAATTCCCATTCCCTGTTAAATGATGATTAAGGGAATTAAATTCCCGTTGTTTCAACAGAACTAAGTTCTTAATTAGGGTTAAACCCTGTTTCTTTTTGTTCTGAAGGAATTAAATTCCCATGATACAGGGTCAAGCCCTAATTTTATTTGAAAGGAATTAAATTCCTATAGTTCTGTGAGAATTAAATTCTCGTGCTTGCATTCCCTCTCTATGTTTTGGATCTGCATGGCAGGATCTCAACCCATTGAGAATTAAATTCTCAACCTCAAGGGGAGATGTGCACTTTACAGATCCTCTATCAAAGAGAGAAGAAATATGTTCTTCTGTTTTATATATCAGAGTTAAACTCTGTTGAGAATTAAATTCTCTTTCTTTCAAAAGGCCTTCCCTTTCTTACCTAGGGTTTTTTTGCAGAAGATCCGAGTCTTTTCAAAGTATCAAAGCTCTCCTCCTTTTCTTTTTTTCTTCTCTGCGTATGTATATATCTCCATCTGTGTCTCTTGGCTCCTATTTATAGGAGAAGCAGCCGAATCAATCAGTTTTTGATGAATCTTCATCGAGAGATTTGATTTGCATTCATCATTCATTTTGGACCTTTGGATTATTAGGTGAATTTTATTCACCATTGGATTTCTAATCCAGGGGTTCCCCTTTATTATTTCGGTTAGATTTAAAGGGGAAATCTTTCCAAACCCGAGATTTTCCCATAGATAGATCACCTCTGAATCTTTAATTCGATTGGTTCCAGATAGTTGCTTTCCTTTGGAAAGATTTGAATCTGTTTCAGAATTTAATTCTGTTGACGAAATAGGCTTTGAAAGCCGGTCACGTGTGACCACGTGACCCATGGTCACGTGTGAGCACGTGACCCCCTTTGGAATGAGCCTTCTTCTTTCTTTTGCGCTCTGTCTTCTGATTGCTGCTTAAACGTCACGTGCTACCACGTGACCCCTGGTCACGTGTGAGCACGTGACCCTTGTTTGAACTCTCCTTCCTTGGTTCATCTGGAGAACGAGTCTGCTGCCTTGAACGTCACGTGTCAACACGTGACCCTGGTCACGTGGAAGCACGTGACCTCTTCTGAAGCCTTTTCCTTGACTTGATCAGGGAACCGGTGTGCCTTTGACGCTTGCATTTAAATGTCACGTGTCGCCACGTGTCCCTGGTCACGTGGGAGCACGTGACTCTTTCTGAAGCCCCTTTTCTTCAACGTAGTCAGGAAACTGAACTTGCCTTGATGATGTTTTTAGGTGTCACGTGCCAACACGTGACCGCTAGTCACGTGTAAGCACGTGACCCTCTTCTGAAGCTTTTCCCAGAAGCTTTCCTGATTTTAAATCAGGAAACAAATGCCCCCACAGCGTTGTTCTCACGTGTCTGCTCGTGAGTGCAACGCTGTCACCTCTCGTGACCGTTGGATTCCTCTAGGGATCTGGGGAGATGAAACGTTTCCATTGCCTTCTATAAATACCTCCGTCTCTTCATAGGAGCCTTCACTTTGCTCATCTTCTTCTTCTGAGAACTTCTTCTTTGAGAATTTAATTCTCGCTTCTTCCAGAGCTTAGTTCTCTATTTTAAAATATTTTCAGAGTTTAACTCTGTTTTAAAGGGATTCTTCCTCCTCAGGTAATGGTAATCGAAGCACCTTCGTTTTGACAAAACTCTCTGGATTTTAAATCCAGATCAAGGGTTTCACAAAGAACCCATTTTTCTTCAAGTACTTTAACCAAAATATGAGACCACTTAACTTCCCGCAGTAGATCACTTAGGGTTCAGATGATCCCTTAGGGAGATGATGATGGCGGTTCAAACCCATGGAATTTAATTCCATTCAAAATGTTTCTGGGAATTTAATTCCCTTTTCTTAATAAGGAATTTTAATTCCAATGAAGAACTCGCTTCCTTCACACAGAGGCTTCCTGAGGTCTCTTGGCCCTAGGTTGTTCTTCCTGCAATTAATGCAATGGTGGTTTTGTAATGAATCTCATGACCTTTATTTCAGGTACCATGGATGCCCATCTGTATGGTCTTGACGAGATCATTTCCTATGGGAATATTCGTGCACTGGGCCGCAGTCAGAACCAGGAGTTCACCGATGCTCAATGTGCCGAGATTATGAGCCGCTTTGATGAGTACAACCATCGGCTACTCCCCCGTCGCTCTTCTCTTCTGAGGCTGATCGTACTGGCGATCAGGGAGGCTCTCCCTCTATTCTGTGCTGGTGTGCCGCTTGGGGCATTGGACGCCGCCGAGGATAAAGTACACTCGGTGTATCTGATGCACTTGATCTCAAAGAGAAGGCGGGATAATCTCATTGATCTCCTGCATCAGATGTTCCAGCAGTCGGCCATACTTGCCGCCTATCGGAGGGTGGAGGACATTCGTGAGGACCCCGATGCTTATGACCGTGAGAGGAAGCATACTCGGGAGGTTCGAAATGCTTGGAAAATCTTGAATGCAGTTGATTTTGAGTTTCTCAACCCATGTCCCGCATCTGAAGTTTTACCATTGTAAATGTGTCCTCTGTATTTTGTATGAACCCCTTGAAGTATGAGTGACAATTGTTATTATGTCTTTCTATGTTTGCATGTCTTTTCTCTGGGATTTTATCATTTTGCTACTGTTGTTGTTTGTGCTTTTAATATGCAGGGTACTACTCCATATATTTCCTTTTAAGCGCGCATCAGGTTTAGGCCTCACGTGTTCTGCACGTGGGTCCCTTGATGGGGCGGTTCACAAAATTTTCTCATGCCGTATTTTCAGTGCACAATATTGGATGCAGAGAAAGGGCCGTGGAAATAGTTTCATTTCCTTGATTTTAGATGCCCTTCCTTTTTTTGGGCCTTGGAAATAGCCTTACCATGCAAGATTTTCCGCGCACAGCACTTAATGCACTTCTTTATATATGAGGCTATAGCTTTCTTTTCCTTTCACAAAGAGCTTTATATTATTTTTTTTATTTATCTTGGAGTAACTTGTCTTGAGAAACAAACGAGCGCCATGGCCTGCAATCGTCCTCATGCTCGCCGACAGCCATGGGAAGTTCCTATTGAAGGGATGGTCCCCCGCTTTGCTGCTCGGTTGGTGGATCCCCTCCTTACCGACAACGAATGCGACTCAGCCATGCATGAACTCTCGATTCGTAGGGGGTCTCCCCTCCCGAAGGGTTCTCTCTGGCTCCGGATGATCCTCATGGCCGTGCTTGCCGACATTCCTCCTCACCCGGCAGAGATGACCCTGGCAATGCTTGATGCGGCGGAAGAAAAGCTCGAGGGCTTTCATGAAGCATGCCTGATTACTCAGGCTCTGAAGGACTGCTCAATTCATCTGCTGAGCGAGATAAAGGCCCGGCGAGCTATTATGTTTGCATTCGCGGACGAACATGGCACCAACCGATGGGGAGCGACTTCTCGCGAGAATCGTCGCTTCGATGTGCTGGAGAAAGCGGAGAGAGAGATGGAGAATTTTGTCCTTTGCTTCATCAACCCCTGTGCTGTTGATCCTGTGTTTGGTGACCTTTTCCGTTAGTGTAGAACCTTTTTAAATTAGTCCCTCCTTTTTGTATGCTTTATGTTGAACTTCCATGTAGGCTCGGTACTCGTATGTATGTTTCCGCTTGCATGAATAAATTTTGTGTTCCTTTTATGAAAATTTTCTTCAATTATCAATACTGTTGTCATGTCGCGTGTACATTAAAGCTTCGAATTTTATTTCTTTTTCGGATGTTCATATGATTGCGAGCACATGCTTGATAGGATAATCGTCGGAAAGTTTTTTCGTTGCTTTTCATACCGGGTTGTGTGAGCGCGTTCTGGATCGATTATTGCTGTCGATCGGAAGCCCATTTATATGGTCTCGAGCGTGTATGTCCTATTTCTAAGTTTGTGGTCGCAAAGTGAGCTTTCATGGCCTGATAGGGCGACACGTAGCGAACATAAGGTTGTGGCTCTCGATAAAGTTGCCATGTTCACTCGTGAGAGGGTCGAGGCTAATAAGGCCATTGAGAAAGAGCTTGAGGCCCGGCTCGCTTCGTATCAGGCTCAGCAAGCTCAAGCGGAGGCTCGTCTTCTGGAGATCTTGCGTCATGAAGCCGTGGTCCAACAAAAGCAGGATGAGCTGACCAAGTTGCTGAATCGCCCGCCGGCCTGAAACATTTGTATCTTTTTCTTCCTTTTTGTACATACTCATACTCATGGATGAGAGTATTTTCCTTTTATTTCTTTCATGAATTGTACTTTGTACCCATTTTGGTTTATGAATAAAAGATACATTTTTCTTCTTAATGATGTGTCTCCTTTTCATCGAATGTATTCTGCGGATATTCTATCTTGATCTTCTTGCAGGACAGCAATGGCTCAGGATTCGGGGTTAAGATCTGCTTCCTAAGGCTTTTGCATTTTACGAGCCATGAGGGTCTCATAAAGAGTTTTTCTCCCTACAGGTCGAGAGGATCCCATAGGTGTAAGTTCTTCTTAGAGATCGTGAGGATCCTTAAGCGAGTTTTCCCTTGAGAGTCGTAAGGATCTCACAAGAGAGTTTTTCTTCCTTACAGGTCGTGAGGGCCTGCAAGTGCCGGATGTGATCACCCTTATCAGTGTCTTACGGAGTCAGGGGTTTCTCAAGGTATCGTAGTTTAAAGACGTCACGGTCAAGGTTAAGGACTTCATAGTCCATGGGTTTAAGGACTCCACAGTCCGCCGTTAGTTTTAAGACATCACGGTCAAGGTTAAGGACCTCATAGTCCGTGGATTTAAGGACTCCACAGTCCGCTGTTAGTTTTAAGACATCACGGTCAAGGTTAAGGACCTCATAGTCCGTGGATTTAAAGACTCCACAGTCCGGTGTTTGGTTGCAGGGACCCGTCACCTCTTTGAAGACGTTGAGGAATTACAACGCCGGGCATCAAAGGAGTGAAGAGATGTACCCTTAAACCAAGGCAAGACCTGTAGGGAATCGGGGTGGTTGATCGTTAGTTTTAAGACATCACGGTCGAGGTTAAGGACGTCATAGTCCGTGGATTTTAAGGACTCCACAGTCCGGTATTTGCTCTGGATGCTTCACACGGGTTCACTGCCGTGCTTGGCGAGGACCAGGCTCCGCTCTGGATGCTTCACACGGGTTCACTGCCGTGCTCTGCGAGGACCAGGATCCGCTCTGGACGTTTTCCACGGGGTCAAAGAGTGACATTATCCGCGTTCCACGTGACCAGGAATTTTGCACTAGATGCTTCACACGGGTTCACTGCCGTGCTCGGCGAGGACTAGGCTCCGCTCTGGACGTTTTTCACGGGGTCAAAGAGTGACATTATCCGCGTTCCACGTAACCAGGAATTTTGCACTAGATGCTTCACACGGGTTCACTGCCGCGTTAGGCGAGGACTAGGCTCCGCTCTGGATGCTTCGCACGGGTTCACTGCCATGCTCTGCGAGGACCAGGATCCGCTCTGGACGTTTTCCACGGGGTCAAAGAGTGACATTATCCGCGTTCCACGTAACCAGGAATTTTGCACTAGATGCTTCACACGGGTTCACTGCCGCGTTAGGCGAGGACTAGGCTCCGCTCTGGATGCTTCGCACGGGTTCACTGCCATGCTCTGCGAGGACCAGGATCCGCTCTGGAAGTTTTCCACGGGGTCAAAGAGTGACATTATCCGCGTTCCACGTGACCAGGAATTTTGCACTAGATGCTTCACACGGGTTCACTGCCGCGTTAGGCGAGGACTAGGCTCCGCTCTGGATGCTTCGCACGGGTTCACTGCCATGCTCTGCGAGGACCAGGATCCGCTCTGGACGTTTTCCACGGGGTCAAAGAGTGACATTATCCGCGTTCCACGTGACCAGGAATTTTGCACTAGATGCTCCACACGGGTTCACTGCCGTGCTCGGCGAGGACTAGGCTCCGCTCTGGATGCTTCGCACGGGTTCACTGCCATGCTCTGCGAGGACCAGGATCCGCTCTGGACGTTTTCCACGGGGTCAAAGAGTGACATTATCCGCGTTCCACGTGACCAGGAATTTTGCACTAGATGCTCCACACGGGTTCACTGCCGTGCTCGGCGAGGACTAGGCTCCGCTCTGGATGCTTCGCACGGGTTCACTGCCATGCTCTGCGAGGACCAGGATCCACTCTGGACGTTTTCCACGGGGTCAAAGAGTGACATTATCCGCGTTCCACGTGACCAGGAATTTTGCTGAATATATCCGCATTTCACGGGGTGAAGGTTTGACTGTTGGCGATATGTATACCACCGAGCCATGGAACTGGGAGTTGCCGCTGTTCCGCTTAGCTTGAAGTTGTGTCCGTTGTTACGAGACGAGTGTTGGGATGATCCCTAGGTCGCTTGTGGCCCGTCGAGATTTAGCTTCGTTCTTTGGTGAAACCTGGGGGAGGGAGGTACGTTCCCTTTTTGTTTATGCCATTGGATTGTATACAGGGCGTGATGGCACATCACCTGTAAGGCATACATTTTATTTTTATTTTATTTCTTTTTCCGCGATGCTCTATCATTTCAGCTTTTTATATCGCTAAAATCGCGATTGCCCAATCATTTCGGCTATTTTTCGCGGTGCCCAATCATTTCGGCTGTTTTTTTTTTTTTACTCGCTGCTTTTTATTGCGAGTTGCCCCATCATTTCGGCTATTTTTTATGCCTTCATTCTTACTTGCTGGTTTTTATTGCGAGTTGCCCCATCATTTCGGCTATTTTGTAGGCATGTGTGGCTTGCTAGCTTTTTCGCCGCAAGCTCGGATTTTGGACACCGATTTTGGCATCAGCATCGCTGCAACTGGGATGTCGCTAGGAGCGAATCATCATTTGCCATGAAAGAACTTGGGATTTGATACCGGTTTAGGCATCAGCATCGCTGCAACTGGAATATTGCCAGGAGCGAATCATCATTTGCCTCTGTCGATGTTGAACAAAGGTGGCTTAGCAAACAGGGTTAAGGTCCTGTCGACTAAGGCTTTTGACTTCATGAGCCGTAAGGGTCTCACAAAGGTATTTCTCCCTACAAGTCGTGAGGATCTTGCAGGTGTATTTTCTCCTTAGGGATCGTGAGGATTCCTAATTGTATGTTCCTCTGTAAGTCGTAAAGATCCTACAAGAGGGCTTTCTCCTTATGGGTCGAGGGGACCTACAAGGGTTGGACTTTGCTGGGGAAATGTTTATTCGCGCCCGTGGATTGTATACAAGGGTCAGTATTGAGCCTCTTGTAGGGCAACATCGGAGGTTGTGGAGGATTTGCTTAAGAACAGGTTTAGGTTTCTGTAACTTAAGACTTTCAAATCTCATGAGCCGTGAGGGTCCCATAAGAGAATTCTCCTTACGAGTCGTGAGGATCTCGTAAGTGTATTTTCTCCTTAGGAATCGTGAGGATCCCTAAGTGTGTTACTCCTTTGTGAGTCGTAAGGATCTCACGCAGGTGGTTTCTCCTTACAAGGTCGAGAGGACTTTGTAAGTGTCCTTTAACGAGGTTGCGTCCTTTCGGGTTTTCACAAACACTCGCCGGTAGTCCTGCTGTTTTTACTCACGGAGCCCTTTCGGGTTTTCATCCGTGCCCATTTTGCTTATAGACATACCGTTTTTTTTTATTCTTTTTTACTTTTTTTTTTTACAAGGTCGCGCCCTTTCGGGTTTTCACGAACACTTGCCGGCAGCCCTGCTGTTTTTTACTCACGGAGCCCTTTCGGGTTTTCATCCGTGCCCACTTTGCTTATGGACATACCGTTTTGTTTTTTTTTTTAATCATTTTTTTGTCTTCTTCTTTTTTTTTTATCCATCTCGTCAACCTAAGGATGTTGCGGTAGTAGTTTAAGGACGTTTCGGTCCGCCGTTAGTTTAAGGACGTTTCGGTCCGCCGTTAGTTTAAGGACGTTTCGGTCCGCCGTTATGGGAAGGCCGGCTGCTGCTTGTAAAGTCTGAGCCTAGGAAGATAGTGAGCGGACATAGTCGTCGTCATCTATCATTGACCCAGGCTGTGGCTTATTAAGCATAGTATTTCTTTAAGAAGCGGCCGTTTATTGGCCTGAAAGGCCTTTCACCGTGCATGTCCATGAGTAGGTAGGCTCCACCCTGGTAGACCTTGTCTATGATGTACGGGCCTTCATAGTTTGGCTCAAATTTTCCTCGCTTGGCACGATTGGGGATCATAGGTCTTTTGACCACTAGTACGAGTTCGCCTTGGCGGAATGTCCTCGGCCTGGTCAATCTTTCGTATGAGCGCGTCATCTTTGCTTTGTAGGCCTCTAGATGTTGTTGCGCTATGAGCCGGGTTTCGTCGAGGGCATCAAGCTCCTCAAGCCGAAGGTGAGCATTTTCTTCGTTCGTCAGTTCATGGTGGACTGCTACTCGTAGAGAGGGTAACTCTATCTCGAGGGGGAGCACTGCTTCCGTCCCAAATACCAATGCGTACGGCGTTGTGTTTGTGGCCGTCTTGAATGTAGTTCGATAAGCCCAAAGGGCTTCTTGCAGCCTTTCGTGCCAGTCTCTCTTATTCCTGGAAACGGTCTTTTTTATGATCTTCGTCAAGGTCTTATTGAAGGCCTCGGCCAGGCCGTTAGCTCGTGGATTGTAAATCGAAGAATATCTCCAGTCTATATTGTGCTGCTGTGCGAAGCGGCTAATCTTATGGCTTCGGTAGGCCGGTCCATTATCGGAGATAATCCGCCGTGGAATTCCGAACCGATAGATGATGTGCGTCTTGAAGAAATGGAGGATATTCTCCGTCCTCACTTCCCTCAGTGGTACTGCTTCTGCCCATTTGGAGAAGTAATCAGTTGTCGCCAGGATAAAACGGTGTCCCCGGGATGATGCTGGCTCAATGGGGCCGACTATGTCAGTCCCCCACATTTCGAATGGCCAGCTAGCCAGCGTCGGGTGCAGTGGATTCGGATGTTGGTGGATGAAGTCTCCATGAATCTGGCATGAGTGGCATTTCTTCGCATACTCGAGGCAGTCCTGGATCATCGTGGGCCAGTAATAACCCATCCGTTTAATTTTTAACTTCATCTTTGGGCCTGCTTGGTGAGAGCCGCAAAGTCCGTCATGAACTTCCTGAATGACTCTTTCTGCTTCGCCCGGTCCTAAGCATCTCAGCCATAGAGAATCAAACGATCTCTTGTATAGAATATCGTTGACAAAAGCGAAAGATAAAGCTCGTTTCATGAGCTGATGTCTTGAGGACGCTTCTTCGGGCATTCGGTGGGACTTAAAGTAGTCTATGAAGACTTCCCTCCAGTCTTTGGCCTTCTCATGGTCTTTTATTTGTAGGGTCGTCTGCTCAGTCGTTCCCTTTTCTTCGCATGATTCCGGAGATATTTCTGCCGGGGCGAGCACTCGACGGCTTTGTACCACGATTCTGACGTCGTCGAGGTTCTCGTCAGCCAGTTCTTTAGCAAGTTTAGCCAACGCGTCTGCTTTGCTGTTTTCCGCACGCGGTATGTTCTCTAAAGTATAGGAGGGAATTTGGGTCAATAGTTGTTGCACCTTTTCGCCGTACTTCACCAACTCCGGTTTGCACGTTTGGTAGTCACCATTTACTTGACTAACGACCAGCTGAGAATCCCCGTATATAAGGAGGTCTTCAATTCCCATGTCGATGGCCATTTCGAGGCCTGCTATCAGAGCTTCGTATTCAGCTTCATTGTTTGTCCTCGGCTCTGTTAAAGAGAAGGCGAAGCGCATTATCCCTCCTTGTGGAGTTGCAAAAATGAGGCCTATCCCCGATTTGATCATTGGGATACCTTGTTTCTGTTTCTTTACGGAGGACGCTCCATCGAAATAGAGTTCCCATCGGGTGCTACCGCCGCCAATCGCATCAAATGCATGCTCGTCCGGCAAATCACAGTTCAGAGGAGAATCGGCCGGTATCGGATGCTCAGCGAGGAAATCGGCAATGGCCTGGCCTTTCACTGCCTTGAGAGGTTGATACGTTATCGAGAACTCCATCAAGAGTAGGGCCCACTTAGCGATTTGTCCCGTCAATATGGCTTTTGACATCAAGTATTTAAGGGGGTCCACTTTTGAAATAAGACGGACTTCATGCGCCAACGCATAGTGCCTGAGCTTTGTTATCGCGAAGATTAGTGCCAAGCAATGTTTTTCAATGGGAGAGTAGTTGCTTTCTGCCCCCAGTAGAACTCGACTTAAGTAGTAAAGTGCTCTTTCTTTCCCCTGATCGTTCTCTTGTGCCCATAATGCGCCTAAGGAACCTTCGAGGGCGGTCGTATAAAGAATGAGGGGTTTTCCCTTGACCGGCGCGGCCAACACCGGAGGGTTCTGCAGGTACTGCTTGATCTCGTCTAGTGCACCTTGACATTTGTGATCCCAAGCGAATGGAGTTCCCTTTTTCATCAGGTGGCTGTAAGGACGGCATTTGCCCGAAAGATTAGCGATAAACCGCCGGATGTATGCGAGCTTCCCTTGGAGAGACCGCAACTGCTTGAGGGTTCTTGGCGGAGGCATTTCCATGATCGCCTTAATCTTTGACGGATCTATTTCAATACCTCGGTGTCGAACGATGAATCCCAGGAATTTGCCCGAGGAGACTCCAAACGCGCATTTGAGGGGATTCATTTTCAAATTATATTGCCGAAGGCGTCGAAATACAGTCTCCAGATGTTTTAAATGCTCTTCGTACGACATGCTCTTCACTACAAGGTCATCGATATAGCACTCGACGATGTCATGTATGAGATCGTCGAAGATCTTTGTCATGGCCCTTTGATAGGTAGCGCCAGCGTTCTTTAGACCAAAGGGCATAACCCTGTAGCAGAATATACCCAAAGGGGTCCGGAAAGCGGTGTGCTTCTGGTCTTCGGGATGCATCTTTATCTGATTGTATCCTGACGAACCATCCATAAAGGAGAAAACCTCGTGAGTGGACGTGTTATCTATCATTAGCTCGGTTACTGGTACTGGGAAATCATCCTTGGGACAGGCTTTATTGAGATCCCTGAAATCCACGCATATGCGTACCGTCCCATTCTTCTTCATTACCGGGACGATATTGGCGATCCAGTCGGGATATTGGACTTCTTGGATAAATTCAGAATCGATCAGCTTCTTGACTTCGGCGTTGATGCTCATCTCAAGCTCGAGTCGCATCCTCCTTGGCGCCTGCTTGACCGGCTTGATATCTGGGGATATTGCTAATCTATGCACAGCAATCTCCGGATCTAATCCTGGCATCTCGGAGTAGTTCCACGCGAAGCAATCTTTATGCCGTAGAAGCACGTTCTTTAACGCCGCCACCCTCTCTTCGGATAACAACTCACTGAAAAATATCGGTCGCGGGTCGTCTGCCGATCCCAACTCAATCTTTTTGAGGTTATCTGCAGTAGTATGTATGCCATCTTCCAGTTCTTTCGGAGCGGGCGGAAATTCTGAGATCACCTCATCATCGCTGTTCTCAAAGCACCGGGGAAGGTCATCTACGTTCTCGGGCTCTTCTCCTAATATCGTAATCGTATAACAAGTGCGAACCCGCTCCCTGGACTGAGGTGGACCCGGTTCTGCTCTTACGGCCTTGGGCTCGTGCTTTTGCGGCGGCGTTACCTTCCAGCCGTCGGATAAAGCGAATCTGCCCCGTCGGTACTGGTCCTCGACCCAGTTCTTGAAGGTGAAGCAGTCTTCGGTAGGATGTCCTACGGCTTGGTGGTAAGAGCAATAACTCAGATGAGAAGCCTTGTTAGCTTGCTCAGGATGTCTAGACTCTGGAAGCGTGATCATTTGATGTTTTATAGCGAGGTTGAGTAACCTCTCCATCTTGTCTCGGGGGAAGGAGTACGCTCGACTCATCTTCTTCATGAGGGACAAACCCGAGCCGCTTCTTGATTTATTTCCGTCTCTGCGTCGGGCCTTTCGTACAACGGGTTGACGAGGATGAGCATCTTTGTCTTTTGCAGCACGTTGAAATAGACGTTGCGTCCTGGCCTTCTCGTAGATGGCCATTTCGCGGTTGTGGTCTTCCCGAGCTTTCTGACCCATTTTCCTGATAGGCTTGCCCATTCGTTCTTCAAACGACGGACTCGGCGCTTCGATCGCGGGGTCTAGTTTTGATGGGGGGTTGGCATCTCCTGACAGGGCGTCCTCCTCTTCATCAAAGGTATATATAGCGTAGCTGCTGTGAGCCCGTTCCCGTTTTCCGGCTCTTGCGTATCCAAGCCCGAGTGTTTCCATCTTCCCGTTGGGCAATTTGCGTTGAGTCCCGGGGACATCCCAAATCCTGTTGTAGAACCGCGCCTGCCGAACGGTCTGTTCTAAGGGTACTCCTTGGCGCTTCAATAGCTTCTTTAATCCATTTGCATAGTATCTGGGCATACGGATGGGTTGGAGCCTGTCAAGTGTAGCATCCGCGCCATGCCAGATTTCTTTCTCTATTTTCGACTCTGAGGATCGGTAGAATAGGATCACCTTCTCACCCCTTCGCCTGGGAGGGACGTAAAATGTTTGCAGGTCCCGCACATTGTGAGCCTGAAGCGTGTCGAGATCCTTGTAGTGTTCTCGCGGTACCATGGTGATTTGCAAACTATGGGCATCGCCAGGGGGTGCTTGTATTGACAGCCGATTGGAGAACACAGCATTAACTTCATCTTCTGAATCACTTCCGAAGACCAACACGGGGGCGGGCGTCCCCAGGTTGTTGCGTTGAGATGGCCCTGCATAAACTATCTCTTCCTCTTTTTCGGTGTCGCTTCCGAAAACGGGGATGGTGGCGACGGTTTTGTTCTCCGGGTTGCGACACCTTTCTGTATCCTCGAAATCTGGCAAAAAGTACTTCGCATCTTCGTATTTGCGGACTTCGTTCACGGAAAATGGGTTTAACTCACCTGTTACGGTATACTCGAAACCATCCTTAAAGTACTTCATACACTGATGTTGTGTAGAAGGGATGATATTGTACTCGTGTAGCCAAGGACGGCCGAGCAAGGCGTTGTAGCAGGTCTTGGCGTCAATGACATGGAATTTGATGTCTGTGATGAGGAGTCCGAAGCGTAATGTTAGTATCACGGATCCGAGAGTCCGTGACGATTGTGAATCGAAACCGGAGATAGTAATTTTGTCACGAGCGAGGTGTTGCACACTCATGCAGATTTCCTTCAACACCCGAACATTAAGGAGATTGACGGAGGATCCATTATCCACCAGGATCTTGCCTATCTTGATATCATGGCAGTATCCGGAGACATATAGGGGGCGGTTGTGGTCACACGTCCCGAGAAGGAGGTCTTCATCGCCGAAAGTGATGTCGGCCGTATGCACTTCTTCCAGTTCATCCTTCATCTTTTCAGTGGCGAGGAAGGCTTGGAATTGCTCAGGTTCTTGTAACGCCTTAATTAGTGAGTCTCGCGCTTCTTTTGATAATAGGAGGGCATCGAGAATGCTAAGCTGAGAAGGCAGCTTCCTTAGATGCGCGAGGATGTTATAGTCCACTTTACTCTTCCTAGGAGGGTCTTTGACAGCCAGCTCTCTCATGACTTGGTCATCTAAAGTGATATCTTCAGTGACCTTTTCCTTTCCCTTATCTTTTCTACTCACGGGCCCGAGATTCTTTTCTGGGAGTGTGCGATTGCGCAGCTGAATGTTCTCGCAGGCCTCCGATTTCTCCTCTTTCCCTAAAACGGATTCTTTAAAGAGAGGGCCCAGAGCCATTTCTTCATCAGAGTCGCTCCCAAAGGTGAGAACTTGTGACCCCCCGGTGTTAACCATGTCACAGCTGCCAGTAGTCCTGTTGCGCCCGTCGACAGTGCTTCTTCGTTCCCGACGGCTTTTGCGTTTCATGCGCTTAAAATGTTGCCGACGAGCAACATATCCTTGCCACCATACCTTAAAGGCGTCGCACTCCTCTGTGGGGTGTGAGATTTTTCGATGATAGGCGCAATAATCAGGGTGCCTCTCCACCTCATCATGTGTATTTCCCTCCGAGGGTGGTAGCTTCATTCCCATTGACATGGCTTTGGCAAACCTTTTCCTCGTCTTGAATATCTTCTTGTCTACTTCAGATGCCTTTTGCTCTGGCAGTGGTAGGTCAACTCTTTCGTTCAGTTGCCCGCATTTGGCTCCTTCCGATGTGGCCATTTCACGCTCCTGGTCCGCTTTACATTTTAGACGAATCTCGTCTAGAAAAGCGTCGATCATTTCATCTGTTGGCCATGCACGCTCTGGTATAGGCTCTGTCTCCAGCTTTTTAACGCCAGGAGTTTTCCCATCATCGGTAAACGAGTGGGAGATTACGTTATAACTCGCCACATATCCTTCAGATTCATCCGACGAGCTTTCTCCATCATCTTCTTCTTGGAAGATGTGGTTGAGGAACTCTCGCAGTGTGACAGGAGTTCACGCCTTTTGATTGTATTCTTCCAACGCGTCGATTTGCTTCTGCAAGTTCGTGTGTTCGTTTTCAAGCTTCACGGACTTCTTGGATTTCTTCTTCTTTTTCTTCGAAGATTTTGACGATTGGGCGTGAGTATCTGGGCTCTTATCGCGAGTCTTTGTAGTTGGGCGGCGCCTTAGCATCCCTTCGATAATTTGAGGTTCAAGAGGGTCCTTCCATTCGATCGCAGGGCACGCATGAAGGTCTCTCAGCATTCTTTTGGTTTTAGTTGATAGCACGATTTCCCATGGAGCTTCTTCAATAAAAGAACATGTTGCCCCCGGTGTATCCGCTTTCCTAGGAGCATGCGGCTGTGGTGGGTTCACCTTCCACTTTTCGGACAGTACAAACTTCCCCTGGAGGTACTGGTCTTCAATCCATCCTTTGAAGACGAAGCAATCTTCAATCGGATGGCCTACCGTTTGATGGTACGGGCAATAGTTAGGGTTATTCACCTCGGTGGGTTGCGGCGGTCGCCTTGGATTTGGCAGGTTTATAAGTCTGTTGCGTATTGCCAGCTCGAATAACCGTTTCGTCTTATCCCGTGGGAACGAGTAGGGACGCTTCATCTTCTCATTATAATACCGACGTCTTTCCTCCAGTTGATCTGCCGGTTTCGGGGCGTTAGGTTGCTGTTGGGCATTCGCAACAAAGGTTGCTCTTCCTTTACCCTTGTCATTCCGGGGTTCCGACTTCGGGGTAGGTGGTCTATGACCCATCTGGTCCATCTGAGCCAACTTGTCGATCAAAGCCTGGAATGTGGTTGGCTTAAAGAACATCATAAACTGGGAGATAGTTGCGTGAGGGTCTAGAGTTCCCACGAACATGCCCACCGCAGGTGCTTCCTCAATGCGTTGCTCACATCTCGACCACAAGTTCCGCCAGCGTATAGCGTACTGGACCCAGGTTTCGCCCGGTTTTACCCTGGCGTTAATAAGTGCAGTTATTGGAGTGCGTTCGCTGGCACTTGCAAATCGCTGAGTGAACAACAACTCCATTTCAGCGAACGTTTTGATAGAATCGTTCGGGAGTTCCGAATACCATTCGAACGCTGTTTCTGATAAGCTGCCCACGAACTGGCGGAGCAACAATTTATCATCACCGCCGGTGTTACCGCAGAGGGCCCGGAACTGGGCGACATGTTGATGGGGATTGCCGGTCCCCTTATATACGTGGAATTTTGGTATCGTATAGCCTTGCGGGTATTTGATTTGGTCGTACCAGCTAGGATACGACCGCCCCGTTTTCACGACTTGACCAGCTGCCTCAGTCGCGTGATGAACCCGGATTTGCTGGGCTATGTAGTCAGCCAAGTCAGCCTTAGAGATTGCTTCCTCCTTGGCCGTTGAGAGGGCTGGTGGTGGATTTGACGTTTCTCCTCGGTCGTCTTCAAGAACGATCGGAGGATCCTCGGCGGGTAAGTCCTGCTGGATCATCATTCCTATCACATCTTGGAAGAGAAGGCACATCCGTTGTATGTTGGCCGCTTGTTCAGCAGCCTCTTTGTCCCTTTTCTCCAGTGTCCGGCGAAGGAATTCAGCATCGGTTTCTTCCTCCCGGCGTGCGTCTGAGGACGTTTCTGGGTTTTTTTTTGGCCCGGTGAGCGCGGCCATAGCATTCATCATTTCTTGAAGCTTTTGTTGCTGCTCCTGGGCTTTCGTCACGGATCGGGTTAGCGGTCGGTGGCCCGTAGAAGTACGGCTTTCCTCTTTTCCAGAGGCCATGTAAATAGTGTGCACCACCATGCCCCCAGACTTAGGGCGTCTGGGCCAGTGCTTTTAGCCGTCGTTGCATGCTGTGGGGTCTTCTCTGGCCTCCTCCTTTTATGAGCCATGGAGGTTGAGGGGGCCGTTGAGGTAGGCGTCCAGACAGCCTTTTGGGGTTTAGCCTGGTGACCAGCTTCCGGTTGGATTTTCAGCTTCTTGTGCTGGCGGGAGAAGTTTGGATCGATGATCGAGTCTCGGGCCTGCCGCCAAACCTTATAGATTTTGGAAGACAGCCGTTGAGGAGATCGGGGTTGTTCGGGTTTTATTTCGACAACCTTTTTTAATGAGGGAGGAGACCTCTTCAGCACTGCCGTAGGAGAATTCCTTCGCACCTTATTTAGCATTTCAAAGCTGTTCCCAGATGGAACAGCAGCATTAACCTCTGCCACCGGGGCCGATGGAGTCAACCCGGAGGGGGAGTTGCCCCCAGCCTTCCTTACTCGGCGCCAATGGCGACGTCGAGCGTGTCGAGCGGACGGTGTAGGGTCAGCGGTAAGAATGGTTTCGTCTTGCCCCCTGTCTGGGTGGGGGGTCGCAGTTGGTATTAGCCTGTCAAAGACCGATGTCCTTTGGGCAGCAGGAGCGGGAGCTGAAGCCGTCAATCTTGTAAAGACCGACCTTTTGGCCGGAGAATCCGCCTTGACGATTTCGGGGGCAAGAGCGGCCACCTTCTTAGAAGCAGCCTTCTCTAAGATTGTAAGTCCCATGATGGGTTCGCAGGATTTCTGGCCCAATCTAGAGAAGACCGAGGCGTTGACGTTGGGCGACTCGTTGAGAGGAGCCGCGGCAGGGGTAAGACGATCAAAGACCGACTTCTTGAGAGCTTCCGTTGTCAGCACTGGAGCGGTGAAGTTTGTCGGCGGGAGCATGGTCCCAAAGAACAATCCTGTGGTGGCGCGAGTGACCTGTTCCACGGGCATTGTGAATAGCGAAGCAGCTTGGGGTCCGTAGGCTATACCTCCTGGCGAGGCAGAGCGTTGGTTGCAATTGCAGTCTGAGCAGTTGGAGAATTTCACGGAAGTAGAAGCCATTGATCCTTTGCTTTCTGCAATAAGCAAGACGCCAATTCTTAGTATCTTGAAACACAAGGGCAACCATTAGCGAACCGCGATTGGTTCGCGAGTCACGACACACGAAGTGTGGAGTGGAAAGAGGAAAAGGTCCCAACGGGCGTGCCAGAATCTGTTCCCCTCCGAAAGACGGGGCGACACGACGTCTCGCCTGAGATTCGGGGCAGATGCTAATTGGTGCTATCCGTCCACCTCTCCGAAGATGCCAAGTTGATTTATGGCACCGTGTATCGAAGGTTTAGACGGATGCGTCCGATGTAGCAGACTTCATCAGATTCCCCCTCGTTTGAGGGGTTTTTGATTGTGGGGACGCTCTTCCCTGCAGGCGCAAGCCCCTGCAGTTAATTACGCTACCGCGTTGCGGTAACAACTTTCTCCTTCTCCAGATGGTCACTTCGTGTCGTGGGTGTTTGTTTTGTTGCCCGTGGATTGTTTACGGAGACTGAGTTACGTCGTCGCCCGTAGGGCGTGGACTAGTCCAAATCCGTATTATCTTAGATTTAGGTTTGGGGGTTTGGTTTGAGGATACGTCAGCCATACTTGAGGCTAAGATCAACTCAAACGTTTGTTAAGGATACGTTAGTCTAACTTTGAGACTAAGATCAACTTAACGGGATCGTTTAAATCCGACAAAAGAGCGTTTGGGCTCTAATGTTCCAGTTTAGGGACGTAGTGGTCCATCGTATGTGTGGCCGTCGGGACCCATCACCTCTCTGACGACGTTGAAGGATTACTACGACGGATGTCAGAGGAGTTCAGAGATGTACCCTCGAGCCAAAGTTAATTGGGGGGATTCATAGTCCAGTCTGTTTGAAGGTTTAAGGATACGTTAGCCATCTTTGAGGCTAAGATCAACTTAAACGGGACCGTTTAGATCCGACAAAAGAGCATACGGGGCTCTATTGTTCTAGTTTAAGGACGTTGCGGTCCATGGGTAGTTTAAGGACATTGCGGTCCATTGTTTGTTTTAAGACATCTCGGTCAAGGTTAAGGACGTCGTAGTCCATGGGTTTAAGGACCCCACAGTCCATTGTTAGTTTTAAGACATCTCGGTCAAGGTTAAGGACGTCGTAGTCCATGGGTTTAAGGACCCCACAGTCCGGTATGTGCTCTGGATGCTTCACACGGGTTCACTGCCATGCTCTGCGAGGACCAGGCTCCGCTCTGGACGTTTTTCATGGGGTCAAAGAGTGACATTATCCGCGTTCCACGTAACCAGGAATTTTGCATTAAACACGGGTTTAAGGACCCCGCAGTCCGTATCAATGTGTGGTCGTCGGGACCCGTCACCTCTTTGAAGACATTGAGGGATTACAATGCCAAATATCAAAGGAGTGAAGAGATGTACCCTAGAACCGGAGTGGATTAAATAGTCCTTGGCCCAATTTGGGGTCAAGACGAATTAATTATGTTATGAGTCCATTGGCCCAGTTAATCACAAATTGAGGACTTATGGCCATCTTGGGCTAAGTCCAATCAGGAGAGGCTTTGCCTCTATCCATTTAGGCCAATTGGGCCAAAGCCTAGTGCTAAACACTACAGAGCAGTCAGTGTTGAACACTGGGAATGAGGTTGACAAGTTAGTGTTTAACACTAAGAGATAATTGGTGTTAAACACCAGCAACAAGGCTTTCCAAATTAGTGTTAAACACTAAAACAGATCATTGTTGAACACTGCAGATAAAGCTTTTTAATTAGTGTTGAACACTAAGGCCCAACAGTGTTTTAACACTGGGTTCGAGAGTTTTAATTTAGTGTTAAACACTAAGGCAAGAGGGGTCACGTGGCAGCACGTGAGAGCGCCCTCCCTTCATTTATTCTGCTGAGATTATCGCGTCTTTCAGAGCATCACGTGACATCACGTGATGGGCATTCAAACGCCTATGTATTAGAGCTTCTGCTAAGGGTTACGTGGATCACGTGGGGTGCTGCCTCAAAGGGACTTTCTGTAGATCTCTTGGGGGGTCACGTGATGACACGTGACCCTGCCTCTATGTATTTTGTTTAGAGGCTTTGTTAATCTTTTTTCAGGAATTAAATTCCTCGAGCTGTAAATTTCAGAGGAATTAAATTCCTACTTCCTTTCGAAGACTTATATTCTGGAATAGAGTTTAACTCTGAATTTTCTGTAGGAGTTACATTCCTCATATATGTGAAGGGCTGAATAGGGTTAAACCCTAATAAAAGTTTTTAAGGAATTGAATTCCCATTCCCTGTTAAATGATGATTAAGGGAATTAAATTCCCGTTGTTTCAACAGAACTAAGTTCTTAATTAGGGTTAAACCCTGTTTCTTTTTGTTCTGAAGGAATTAAATTCCCATGATACAGGGTCAAGCCCTAATTTTATTTGAAAGGAATTAAATTCCTATAGTTCTGTGAGAATTAAATTCTCGTGCTTGCATTCCCTCTCTATGTTTTGGATCTGCATGGCAGGATCTCAACCCATTGAGAATTAAATTCTCAACCTCAAGGGGAGATGTGCACTTTGCAGATCCGCTATCAAAGAGAGAAGAAATATGTTCTTCTGTTTTATATATCAGAGTTAAACTCTGTTGAGAATTAAATTCTCTTTCTTTCAAAAGGCCTTCCCTTTCTTACCTAGGGTTTTTTTGCAGAAGATCCGAGTCTTTTCAAAGTATCAAAGCTCTCCTCCTTTTCTTTTTTTCTTCTCTGCGTATGTATATATCTCCATCTGTGTCTCTTGGCTCCTATTTATAGGAGAAGCAGCCGAATCAATCAGTTTTTGACGAATCTTCATCGAGAGATTTGATTTGCATTCATCATTCATTTTGGACCTTTGGATTATTAGGTGAATTTTATTCACCATTGGATTTCTAATCCAGGGGTTCCCCTTTATTATTTCGGTTAGATTTAAAGGGGAAATCTTTCCAAACCCGAGATTTTCCCATAGATAGATCACCTCTGAATCTTTAATTCGATTGGTTCCAGATAGTTGCTTTCCTTTGGAAAGATTTGAATCTGTTTCAGAATTTAATTCTGTTGACGAAATAGGCTTTGAAAGCCGGTCACGTGTGACCACGTGACCCATGGTCACGTGTGAGCACGTGACCCATGGTCACGTGTGAGCACGTGACCCCCTTTGGAATGAGCCTTCTTCTTTCTTTTGCGCTCTGTCTTCTGATTGCTGCTTAAACGTCACGTGCTACCACGTGACCCCTGGTCACGTGTGAGCACGTGACCCTTGTTTGAACTCTCCTTCCTTGGTTCATCTGGAGAACGAGTCTGCTGCCTTGAACGTCACGTGTCAACACGTGACCCTGGTCACGTGGAAGCACGTGACCTCTTCTGAAGACTTTTCCTTGACTTGATCAGGGAACCGGTATACCTTTGACGCTTGCATTTAAATGTCACGTGTCGCCACGTGACCCTGGTCACGTGGGAGCACGTGACTCTTTCTGAAGCCCCTTTTCTTCAACGTAGTCAGGAAACTGAACTTTCCTTGATGATGTTTTTAGGTGTCACGTGCCAACACGTGACCGCTAATCACGTGCAAGCACGTGACCCTCTTCTGAAGCTTTTCCCAGAAGCTTTCCTGATTTTAAATCAGGAAACAGACCCCCCACCCAGACAGGGGGCAAGACGAAACCATTCTTACCGCTGACCCTACGCCGTCCGCTCGACACGCTCGACGTCGCCATTGGCGCCGAATAAGGAAGGCTGGGGGCAACTCCCCCTCCGGGTTGACTCCATCAGCCCCGATGGCAGAAGTTAATGCTGCTGTTCTAATTGGGAACAGCTTCGAAATGCTAAATAAGGTGCGAAGGAATTCTCTTACTGTAGTGCTGAAGAGGTCTCCTCCCCCATTAAAAAAGGTTGTGGAAATAAAACCAGAGCAGCCCCGATCTCCTCAATGGCTGTCTTCCAAAATCTATAAGGTTTGGCGGCAGGCCCGAGACTCGATCATCGATCCAAACTTCTCCCGCCAGCACAAGAAGCTAAAAATCCAACCGGAAGCTGGTCACCAGGCTAAACCCCAAAAGGCTGTCTGGACGCCCACCTCAACGGCCCCCTCAACCTCCATGGCTCAAAAAAGGAGGAGGCCAGAGAAGACCCCCCAGCATGCAACGACGGCTAAAAGCACTGAGCCCAGACGCCCTAAGTCTGGGGGCATGGTGGTGCACACTGTTTACATGGCCTCTGGAAAGGAGGAAAGCCGCACTTCTACGGGCCACCGACCGCTAACCCGATCCGTGACGAAAGCCCAGGAGCAGCAACAAAAGCTTCAGGAAATGATGAATGCTATGGCCGCACTTACCGGGCCAAAAGAAAACCCAGAAACGTCCTCAGACGCGCGCCAGGAGGAAGAAACCGACGCTGAATTCCTTCGCCGGATACTGGAGAAAAAGGACAAAGAGGCTGCTGAACAAGCGGCCAACATACAACGTATGGGCCTTCTCTTCCAAGATATGATAGGAATGATGATCCAGCAGGACTTACCCGCCGAGGATCCCCCAATCGTTCTTGAAGACGACCGAGGAGAAACGTCAAATCCACCACCAGCCCTCTCAACGGCCAAGGAGGAGGCAATCTCTAAGGCGGACTTGGTTGACTACATAGCCCAGCAAATCCGGGTTCATCACGCGACTGAGGCAGCTGGTCAAGTCGTGAAAATGGGGCGGCCGTATCCAAGCTGGTACGACCAAATCAAATACCCGCAAGGCTATACGATACCAAAATTCCACGTGTACAAGGGGACCGGCAACCCCCATCAACATGTCGCCCAGTTCCGGGCCCTCTGCGGTAACACCGGCGGTGATGATAAACTGTTGCTCCGCCAGTTCGTGGGCAGCCTATCAGAAACTGCGTTCGAATGGTATTCGGAACTCCCGAACGATTCTATCAAAACGTTCGCTGAAATGGAGTTGTTATTCACTCAGCGATTCGCAAGTGCCAGCGAACGCACTCCAATAACTGCACTGATTAACGCCAGGGTAAAACCAGGGAAAACCTGGGTCCAGTATGCTATACGCTGGCGAAACTTGTGGTCGAGATGTGAACAACGCATTGAGGAGGCACCCGCAGTGGGCATGTTCGTGGGAACCCTAGACCCCCACGCAACTATCTCTCAGTTTATGATGTTCTTTAAGCCAACCACATTCCAGGCTTTAATCGACAAGTTGGCTCAGATGGACCAGATGGGTCATAGACCACCACCCCCCCGAAGTCGGAACCTCGGAATGACAAGGGTAAAGGAAGGGCAACCTTTGTTGCGAATGCCCAACAGCAACCTAACGCCCCGAAACCGGCAGATCAACTGGAGGAAAGACGCCGGTATTATAATGAGAAGATGAAGCGTCCCTACTCGTTCCTACGAGACAAGACGAAACGGTTATTCGAGCTGGCAATACGCAACAGACTTATAAGCCTACCAAATCCAAGGCGATCGCCGCAACCCGCCGAGGTGAATAGCCCTAACTATTGCCCTTACCATCAAACGGTAAGCCATCCGATTGAAGATTGCTTCGTCTTCAAAGGATGGATTGAAGATCAATACCTCCAGGGGAAGTTTGTACTGTCCGAAAAGTGGAAGGTGAACCCACCACAACCGCATACTCCTAAGAAAGCAGATACACCGGGGGCAACCTGCTCCTTTATTAAAGAAGCTCCATGGGAGGTCGTGCTATCAACTAAAACCAAAAGAATGCTGAGAGACCTTCATGCGTGCCCTGCGATCGAATGGAAGGACCCTCTTGAACCTCAAATTATCGAAGGGATGCTAAGGCGCCGCCCAACTACGAAGACTCGCGATGAGGACCCAAATACTCACGCCCAACCGTCAAAATCTTCGAAGAAAAAGAAGAAGAAATCCAAGAAAACCGTGAAGCTTGGAGACGAGCACACGAACTTGCAGAAGCAAATCGACGCACTGGAAGAGTACATCAAAAGGCGCGAACTCCTGTCACACTGCAAGAGTTCCTCAACCACATCTTTCAAGAGGAAGATGATGGAGAGAGCTCGTCGGATGAATCCGAAGGATATGTGGCGAGTTGTAACGTAATCTCCCACTCGTTTACCGATGATGGGAAAACTCCTGGCACTAAGAAGCTGGAGGCAGAGCCTGT
Source organism: Agapanthus africanus (assembly GCA_030015575.1). Taxonomy (NCBI): domain Eukaryota; kingdom Viridiplantae; phylum Streptophyta; class Magnoliopsida; order Asparagales; family Amaryllidaceae; genus Agapanthus; species Agapanthus africanus. Next base: position 57,236,336 of record CM057342.1, on the reverse strand, counting down.
ACCAGAGCGTGCATGGCCAACAGACGAAATGATCGACGCTTTTCTAGACGAGATTCGTCTAAAAAGTAAAGCGGACCAGGAGCGTGAGATGGCCACATCGGAAGGAGCCAAATGCGGGCAACTGAACGAAAGAGTTGACCTACCTCCGCCAGAGCGAAAGGCATCCGAAGTAGACAAGAAGATATTCAAGACGAGAAAAAGGTTTGCCAAAGCCATGTCAATAGGGATGAAGCTACCACCCTCGGAAGGAAACACACATGATGGGGTGGAGAGGCACCCTGATTATTGCGCATATCATCGGAAAATCTCACACCCCACGGAGGAGTGCGGCGCCTTTAAGATATGGTGGCAAGGATATGTTGCTCATCGGCAACATTTTAAGCGCATGAAACGCAAGATCCGTCGGGAGCGAAGAAGTACCATCGATGGGCACAACAGAACTACTGGCAACTGTTACATGGTTAACGCCAGGGGGTCACAAGTTCTCACCTTTGGGAGCGACTCTGATGAAGAAATGGCTCTGGGCCCTCTCTTTAAAAAATCTGTTTTAGGGAAAGAGGAGAAATCGGAGGCCTGCGAGAACATTCAGCTGCGCAATCGCACACTCCCAGAAAAGAATCTCGGGCCCGCGAGTAGAAAAGATAAGGGAAAGGAAAAGGTCACTAAAGATATCATTTTAGATGACCAAGTCATGAGAGAGCTGGCTGCCAAAGACCCTCCTAGAAAGGGTAAAGTGGACTATAACATCCTAGCGCACCTAAGGAAGCTACCTTCTCAGCTTAGCATTCTCGATGCCCTCCTATTATCAAAAGAAGCGCGAGACTCACTAATTAAGGCGTTACAAGAACCTGAGCAATTCCAAGCCTTCCTCGCCACTGAAAAGATGAGGGATGAACTGGAGGAAGTGCATGCGGCCGACATCACTTTCGGTGATGAAGACCTCCTTCTCGGGACGTGCGACCACAACCGTCCCCTATATGTCTCCGGATACTGCCATGACATCAAGATAGGCAAGATCCTGGTAGATAATGGATCCTCCGTCAATCTCCTTAATGTTCGGGTGTTGAAGGAAATCTGCATGAGTGTGCAACACCTCGCTCGTGATAAAATTACTATCTCCGGTTTCGATTCACAATCGTCGCGGACTCTCGGATCTGTGATACTAACATTACGCTTTGGACTTCTCGTCACAGACATCAAATTCCATGTCATTGACGCCAAGACCTGCTATAACGCCCTGCTCGGTCGTCCTTGGCTACACGAGTACAACATCATCCCTTCTACACAACATCAGTGTATGAAGTACTTTAAGGATAGTTTCGAGTATACCGTAACAGGTGAGTTAAACCCATTTTCCGTGAACGAAGTCCGCAAATACGAAGATGCGAAGTACTTTTTGCCAGATTTCGAGGATACAGAAAGGTGTCGCAATCCGGAGAACAAAACCGCCGCCACCATCCCTGTTTTCGGGAGCGATACCGAAGAAGAAGAAGAGATGGTTTATGCAGGGCCATTTCAACGCAACAACCTGGGGACGCCCGCCCCCATGTTAGTCTTCGGAAGTGATTCAGAAGATGAAGTTAATGCTGTGTTCTCCAATCGGCTGTCAATACAAGCGCCCCTTGGCGATGACCATAGTTTGCAAATCACCATGGTACCGCGAGAACACTACAAGGAGCTCGACACGCTTCAGGCTCACAATGTGCAGGACCTGCAAACATTTTACGCCCCTCCCAGGCAAAGGGGTGAGAAGGTGATCCTATTCTACCGATCCTCAGAGTCGAAAATAGAGAAAGAGATCTGGCATGGCGCGGATGCTACACTTGACAGGCTCCAACCCATCCGTCTGCCCAGATACTATACAAATGGATTAAAGAAGCTATTGAAGCGTCAAGGAGTACCCTTAAAACAGACTGTTCGGCAGGCCCGGTTCTACAACAGGATTTGGGATGTCCCCGGGACTCAACGCAAATTGCCCAGCGGGAAAATGGAAACACTCGGGCTTGGATACGCAAGAGCCGGAAAACGGGAACGGGCCCACAGTAGCTACTCCATATATACCTTTGATGAAGAAGAGGACGCCTCGTCGGGAGATGCCAACCCCTCGTCAAAATTAGACCCCGCGATTGAAGCGCCGAGTCCGTCGTTTGAAGAACGAATGGGCAAGCCTATCAGGAAAGTAGGTCAGAAAGCTCGGGAAGACCACAGCCGCGAAATGGCCATCTACGAGAAGGCCAGGACGCAACGTCTATTTCAATAGGCTGCAAAAGACAAAGACGCTCATCCTCGTCAATCCGTTGTACGAAAGGCCCGACGCAGAGACGGAAATAAATCAAGAAGCGGAAAGAGGAGCCGACAACAACGACGCAGGATTAGAGGGTTACGTGGTCGGGTGTTGCACGGCTCGGATTTGTCCCTCATGAAGAAGATGAGTCGAGCGTACTCCTTCCCCAGAGACAAGACGGAGAAGTTACTCAAGCTCGCTATAAAACATCAAATGATCGCGCTTCCAGAGTCTAGACATCCTGAGCAAGCTAACAAGGCTCCTCATCTGAGCTATTGCTCTTATCACCGAGCCATAGGACATCCTACCGAAGACTGCTTCACCTTCAAGAACTGGGTCGAGGACCAGTACCAACAGGGCAGATTCGCTTTATCCGACGGCTGGAGGGTAACGCCGCCACGAAAGCATGAACCCAAGGCCGCAAGAGCAGAACCGGGTCCACCTCAGTCCGGGGAGCGGGTTCGCCATTGTTATACGATTACGATATTAAGAGAAGAGCCTGAGAACGTAGATGACCTTCCCCGGTGCTTTGAGAACAGCGATGATGAGGTGATCTCAGAATTTCCGCCCGTTCCGAAAGAACTGGAAGATGGTATACATACTACTGCAGATAACCTCAAGAAGATTGAGTTGGGATCGGCAGACGACCCGCGACCGACATTTGTCAGCGAGCTGTTATCCGAAGAAAGGGTGGCTGCGTTAAAGAACGTGCTTCTACGGCATAAAGACTGCTTCGCGTGGAACTACTCCGAGATGCCAGGATTAGATCCGGAGATTGCTGTGCATAAATTAGCAATATCCCCAGATATCAAGCCAGTCAAGCAGGCGCCAAGGAGGATGCGACTCGAGCTTGAGATGAGCATCAACGCCGAAGTCAAGAAGCTGATCGATTCTGGATTTATCCAAGAAGTCCAATATCCCGACTGGATCGCCAATATCGTCCCGGTAATGAAGAAGAATGGGACGGTACGCATATGCGTGGATTTCAGGGATCTCAATAAAGCCTGTCCAAAAGATGATTTCCCAGTACCAGTAACCGAGCTAATGATAGATAACACGTCCACTCACGAGGTTTTCTCCTTTATGGATGGTTCGTCAGGATACAATCAGATAAAGATGCATCCCGAAGACCAGAAGCACACCGCTTTCCGCACCCCTTTGGGTATATTCTGCTACAGGGTTATGCCCTTTGGTCTAAAGAACGCTGGCGCTACCTATCAAAGGGCCATGACGAAGATCTTTGATGACCTCATACACGACGTCGTCGAGTGCTATATCGATGACCTCGTAGTAAAGAGCATGTCATACGAAGATCATTTGAAGCATCTGGAGACTGTATTTCGACGCCTTCGGCAATATAATTTGAAAATGAATCCCCTCAAATGCGCGTTTGGAGTCTCCTCGGGCAAATTTCTGGGATTCATCGTTCGACACCGAGGTATTGAAATAGATCCGTCAAAGATTAAAGCGATCATGGAAATGCCTCCGCCAAGAACCCTCAAGCAGTTGCGGTCTCTCCAAGGGAAGCTCGCATACATCCGGCGATTTATCGCCAATCTTTCAGGCAAATGTCGTCCTTACAGCCACCTGATGAAGAAGGGAACTCCATTCGTTTGGGATCACAAATGCCAAGGTGCACTAGACGAGATCAAGCAGTATCTGCAGAACCCTCCGGTGTTGGCTGCGCCGGTCAAGGGAAAATCCCTCATTCTTTATACAACCGCCCTCGAAGGTTCCTTGGGCGCATTATGGGCACAAGAGAACGATCAGGGGAAAGAGAGAGCACTCTACTACTTAAGTCGAGTTCTGCTGGGGGCAGAAAACAACTACTCTCCCATTGAAAAACACTGCTTGGCGTTAATCTTCGCGATAACAAAACTCAGGCACTATGCGTTGGCGCACGAAGTCCGTCTCATTTCAAAGGTGGATCCCCTTAAGTACTTGATGTCAAAAGCCATATTGACAGGACGACTCGCTAAATGGGCCCTGCTCTTGATGGAGTTCTCGATAACGTATCAACCTCTCAAGGCAATGAAAGGCTAGGCCATTGCCGATTTCCTCGCTGAGCACCCGATACCGGCCGATTCTCCTCTGAACTGCGATTTGCCGGACGAGCATGCATTTGATGCGATTAGCGGCGGAAGCACCCGATGGGAACTCTATTTCGATGGAGCGTCCTCCGTAAAGAAACAGAAACAAGGTATCCCAATGATCAAATCGGGGATAGGCCTCGTCTTTGCAACTCCACAAGGAGGGATAATGCGCTTCGCCTTCTCCTTAACAGAGCCGAGGACAAACAATGAAGCTGAATACGAAGCTCTGATAGCAGGCCTCGAAATCGCCATCGACATGGGAATTGAAGACCTCCTTATATACGGGGATTCTCAGCTGGTCATTAGTCAGGTAAATGGTGACTACCAAACGTGCAAACCGGAGTTGGTAAAGTACGGCGAAAAGGTGCAACAACTATTGACCCAAATTCCCTCCTATACTTTGGAGAACATACCGCGCGCGGAAAACAGCAAAGCAGACGTGTTGCCTAAACTTGCTAAAGAACTGGCCGACGAGAACCTCGATGACGTCAGAATCGTGGTACAAAGCCGTCGAGTGCTCGCCCCGGCGGAAATACCTCCGGGATTATATAAGGAGAAGGGAGCGACTGAGCAGACGACCCTACAAATAAAAGACCATGAGAAGGCCGAAGACTGGAGGGAAGTCTTCATAGACTACTTCAAGTCCCACCGAATGCCCAAAGAAGCGTCCTCAAGACATCAGCTCATGAAACGAGCTCTATCTTTCGCTTTCGTCAACGATATTCTATACAAGAGAGCGTTTGATTCTCTATGGCTGAGATGCTTAGGACCTGACGAAGCAGAAAGAGTCATTCAGGAAGTTCATGACGGACTTTGCGGTTCTCACCAAGCAGGCCCAAAGATGAAGTTAAAAATTAAACGGATGGGTTACTACTGGCCCACGATGATCCAGGACTGCCTCGAGTATGCGAAGCAATGCCACTCATGCCAGATTCATGGAGATTTCATCCACCAACATCCGAATCCACTGCACCCAACGGTGGCTAGCTGGCCGTTCGAAATGTGGGGGACTGACATAGTCGGCCCCATTGAGCCAGCATCATCCCGGGGACACCGTTTTATCCTGGCGACAACTGATTACTTCTCCAAATGGGCAGAAGCAGTACCACTGAGGGAAGTGAAGACGGAGAATATCCTCCATTTCTTCAAGACGCACGTCATCTATCGGTTCGGAACTCCACGGCGGATTATCTCCGATAATGGGCCGGCCTACCGAAGCCATAAGATTAGCCGCTTCGCACAGCAGCACAATATAGAATGGAGATATTCTTCGGTTTACAATCCACGAGCTAACGGTCTGGCCGAGGCCTTCAATAAGACCTTGACGAAGATCATAAAAAAGACCGTTTCCAGGAATAAGAGAGACTGGCACGAAAGGCTGCAAGAAGCCCTTTGGGCTTATCGAACTACATTCAAGACGGCCACGAACACAACGCCGTACGCGTTGGTATTTGGGATGGAAGCAGTGCTCCCCCCTCGAGATAGAGTTACCCTCTCTACGAGTAGCAGTCCACCACGAGCTGACGAACGAAGAAAATGCTCACCTTCGGCTTGAGGAGCTTGATGCCCTCGACGAAACCCGGCTCATAGCGCAACAACATCTAGAGGCCTACAAAGCAAAGATGACGCGCTCGTACGAAAGATTGACCAGGCCGAGGACATTCCGCCAAGGCGAACTCGTACTAGTGGTCAAAAGACCTATGATCCCCAATCGTGCCAAGCGAGGAAAATTTGAGCCAAACTATGAAGGCCCGTACATCATAGACAAGGTCTACCAGGATGGAGCCTACCTACTCATGGACATGCACGGTGAAAGGCCTTTCAGGCCAATAAACGGCCGCTTCTTAAAGAAATACTATGCTTGATAAGCCACAGCCTGGGTCAATGATAGATGACGACGACTATGTCCGCTCACTATCTTCCTAGGCTCAGACTTTACAAGCAGCAGCCGGCCTTCCCATAGCGACGGACCGAAACGTCCTTAAACTAACGGTGGACCGAAACGTCCTTAAACTAACGGTGGACCGAAACGTCCTTAAACTATCGACGGACCGAAACGTCCTTAAACTAACGACGGACCGAAACGTCCCTAAACTACTACCGCAGCATCCTTAGGCTGACAAAAAAAAGGGGAGAAAAAGAAAAATAAAAAAAAAATGAAAGAAAAAACGGTATGTCCATAAGCAAAATGGGCACGGATGAAAACCCGAAAGGGCTCCGTGAGTAAAAACAGCAGGGCTGCCGGCAAGTGTTCGTGAAAACCCGAAAGGGCGCAACCTTGTTAAAAAACAAAAAGTGAAAAAGAATATAAAAAAAAAACGGTATGTCCATAAGCAAAATGGGCACGGATGAAAACCCGAAAGTGCTCCGTGAGTAAAAACAGCAGGACTACCGGCGAGTGTTTGTGAAAACCCGAAAGGGCGCAACCTCGTTAAAAAGACACTTGCAGGGTCCTCTCGACCTTGTAAGGAGAAACCACCTGCGTGAAATCCTTACGACTCACAAAGGAGCAACACACTTAGGGATCCTCACGATTCCTAAGAAGAAAATACACTTACGAGATCCTCACGACTCGTAAGGAGAATTCTCTTATGGGACCCTCACGGCTCATGAAATTTGAAAGTCTTAAGTTACAGAAACCTAAACCTGTTCTTAAGAAAATCCTCCACAACCTTCGATATTGCCCTACAAGAGGCTCAATACTGACCCTTGTATACAATCCACGGGCGCGAAGAAACATTTCCCCAGCAAAGTCACACCCGTGACTAGGGACATGTCCATATGATGAGCAACCCTTGTAGGTCTTCTCGACCCATAAGGAGAAAACCCTCTTGTAGGATCCCTACGACTTACAGAGGAACATACACTTAGGAATCCTCACGATCCCTAAGGAGAAAATACACCTGCAAGATCCTCACGACTTGTAGGGAGAAATACCTTTGTGAGACCCTTACGGCTCATGAAGTCAAAAGCCTTGGTCGACAGGACCCTTAACCCTGTTTACTGAGCCACCTTTGTTCAATATCGACAGAGGCAAATGATGATTCGCTCCTGGCAACATCCCAGTTGTAGCGGTGCTGATGCTGAAATCAGTGTCTAAAATCCAAGCTTGCGGCGAAAAAGCTAGCAAGCCACACATGCCTACGAAATAGCCGAAATGATGGGGCAACTTGCAATAAAAAGCAGCAAGTAAAAATGTATGCATGAAAAATAGCCGAAACGATGGGGCAACTCGCAATAAAAAGCAGCGAGTAGAAAATAAAAAAATAGCCGAAATGATTGGGCACCGCGAAAAATAGCCGAAATGATGGGGCAATCGCGACCTTCGCGATATAAAAGCTGAAACGATAGAGCATCGCGGAAAAAGAAATAAAATAAAAAGAAAATGTATGCCTTACAGGTGATGTTCCATCACACCCTGTATACAATCCAATGGCATAAACTAAAAGGGAACATACCTCCCTCCCCCAGGTTTCACCAAAGAAAGAAGCTAAATCTCGACGGGCCACAAGTGACCTAGAGATCATCCCGACACTCGTCTCGTAACAACGGACACAACTTCAAGCTAAGCGGAACAGCGGCAACTCCCAGTTCCATGGCTCGGTGGTATACATATCGCCAACAGTCAAACCTCCATCCCGTGAAATGCGGATACAATCAGCAAAATTCCTGGTCACGTGGAACGCGGATAATGTCACTCTTTGACCCCGTGGAAAACGTCCAGAGCGGAGCCTAGTCCTCGCCAAGCACGGCAGTGAACCCGTGTGAAGCATCTAGTGCAAAATTCCTGGTTACGTGGAACGCGGATAACGTCACTCCTTGACCCCGTGGAAAACGTCCAGAGCGGAGCCTAGTCCTCGCCAAGCATGGCAGTGAACCCGTGTGAAGCATCTAGTGCAAAATTCCTGGTCACGTGGAACGCGGATAATGTCACTCTTTGACCCCGTGGAAAACGTCCAGAGCGGATCCTGGTCCTCGCAGAGCACGGCAGTGAACCCGTGTGAAGCATCCAGAGCGGAGCCTAGTCCTCGCCGAGCGCGGCAGTGAACCCGTGTGAAGCATCTAGTGCAAAATTCCTGGTCACGTGGAACGCGGATAATGTCACTCTTTGACCCCGTGGAAAACGTCCAGAGCGGATCCTGGTCCTCGCAGAGCACGGCAGTGAACCCGTGTGAAGCATCCAGAGCGGAGCCTAGTCCTCGCCAAGCACGGCAGTGAACCCGTGTGAAGCATCTAGTGCAAAATTCCTGGTTACGTGGAACGCGGATAACATCACTCTTTGACCCAGCGGAAAACGCCCAGAGCGGAGCCTGGTCCTCGCCAAGCACGGCAGTGAACCCGTTTGAAGCATCCAGAGCAAATACCGGACTGTGGAGTCCTTAAAATCCACGGACTATGACGTCCTTAACCTCGACCGTGATGTCTTAAAACTAACGATCAACCACCCCGATTCCTTACAGATTTTGCCTTGGTTTAAGGGTACATCTCTTCACTCCTTTGATGCCTGGCGTTGTAATTCCTCAACGTCTTCAAAGAGGTGACGGGTCCCTGCAACCACACATCGGACTGTGGAGTCCCTAAATCCACGGACTATGAGGTCCTTAACCTTGACCGCGACGTCTTTAAACTACAATACCTGGAGAAACCCCTAACTCCATAAAACACGGACAAGGATGACCGCATCCAACACTTACAAGTCCTCACGACCTGTAAGGAAGAAAAACTCTCTTGTGGGATCCTTACGACTCTCAAGGGAAAACCCTTTTAAGAATCCTCACGATTCTTAAGAAGAACTCACACCTATGGGATCCTCTCGACCTGTAGGGAGAAAAACTCTTTATGAGACCCTCGTGGCTCATAAGATACAAAAGCCTTAGGAAGCAGATCTTAACCCTGAGTCCTGAGCCATTGCTGTCCTGCAAGGAGATCAAGATAGAATATCCGCGGAATACATTCAATGAAAAGGAGACACATCATTGAGAAGAAAAATGTATCTTTTATTCATAAACCAAAATGGGTACAAAGTACAATTCATGAAAGAAACAAAAAGAAAATACTCTCATCCATGAGTATGTACAAAAAGGAAGGAGAAGATACAAATGTTTCAAGCCGGCGGGCGATTCAGCAGCTTGGTCAGCTCATCCTGCTTTTGTTGGACCACGGCTTCATGACGCAAGATCTCCAAAAGACGAGCCTCCGCTTGAGCTTGCTGAGCCTGATACGAAGCGAGCCGAGCTTCAAGCTCTTTCTCAGTGGCCTTATGAGCCTCGACCCTCTCACGAGTGAACGTGGCAGCTTTATCGAGAGCCACCACCTCTTTGATGGACTCCTGAAGCACCCGCCAGAGTTCGTATGCTTTGTTGGCCTTGGCTGTGAGGCTGGCCTGAAGCTCGCTCAGCGCCTTAGAAGCCAATGCCCTTTCCGAAAATTTACGGCCGAGCCCTTTTCTCGCACAACAATATGTTCGCTACGTGTCGCTCTATCAGGCCACGTAAGCTCGCTTTCGTGACCGCGGCCTTGGAAACAAGACATTTACAAGACCGTATAAATGGGCTTCCAGTCGACGGGAATAATCGATCTAAAACGCGCTCACATCACCTGACGTGAAAGGCAACAAGAAAGGAAAGTGATGATAGCATTTGCAATTAAAGAAAGTTCTCATGAGAAGAATACAAAGTTTATTTATGCAAGCGGAAACATACATGCTAGCACCAAGCCTGCATGGAATTCGGCATAAAGCGTAGAAAAGGAGGGACTAATTTAAAAATATTCTACGCTAACGGAAAAGATCACCAAACAAGGGATCAGAAATACAAGGGTTAACAAAACAAAGAACAAGGTTCTCCATCTCTCTCTCTGCTCTCTCCAACACATCAAAGCGACGGTTCTCACGAGAGGTCGCTTCCCATCGATTGGCGCCATGGCCATCTGCAAAAGCAGACATAACAGCCCGTCGGGCTCTTATCTCGCTCAGCAGATGAATTGAGCAGTCCTTCAAAGCCTGAGTAATCAGGCACGCCTCATGAAAGCCCTCGAGCTTTTCTTCCGCCGCATCAAGCATCGCCAGGGTCATCTCTGCCGGGTGAGGAGGGATGTCGGCAAGCACGGCCGCGAGGATCATCCGGAGCCAGAGAGAACCCATCGGGAGGGGGGACCCCCTACGGATCGAGAGTTCATGCATGGCTGAGTCGCATTCGTTGTCGGTAAGGAGGGGATCCACCAACCGAGCAGCAAAGCGGGGGAGCATCTCCTCGATAGGAACTTCCCACTGTTGTCGACGAGCGTGCGGACGATTGCAGGCCATGGCACTCGTTTGTCTCTCAAGACAAGTTACAAAAAAATAATAATAATATAAATCTCTCCGTAAAGGGAAAAGAAAGCTATAGCCTTATATATAAAGAAGTGTATTAAGTACTGTGCGCGGAAAATCTTGCATGGTGAAGCTATTTCCAAGGCCAAAAAAAAGGAAAGGCATCTAAAATCAAGGAGATGAAATTATTTCCAAGGCCCTTTCTCTGCATCCAATATTGTGCACTGAAAATACGGCATGGGAAAATTTTGTGAACAGCCCCATCAAGGGACCCCATGTGCAGAACACGTGAGGCCTAAACCTGATGTACACTTAAAAGAAAATATATGGAGTAGTACCCTGCATATTAAAAGCACAAACAACAACAGTAGCAAAATGATAAAATCCCAGAGAAAAGGCATGCATACTTCAAGAGGTTCATACAAAATGTAGAGGACACATTTACAATTGTAAAACTTCAGATGGGGGGCATGGGTTGAGAAACTCAAAATTAACTTTATTCAAGATCTTCTAAGCATTTCGAACCTCCCGAGTATGCTTCCTCTCACGATCACAAGCATCGGGGTCCCCGCGGATGTCCTCTACCCTCCGGTAGGCGGCAAGTATGGCTGATTGCTGAAAAATCTGATGCAGGAGATCAATGAGATTATCCCGCCTTCTCTTTGAGATCAAGTGCATCAGATACACCGAGTGTACTTTATCCTCGGCGGCGTCCAATGCCCCAAGCGGCACACCAGCACAGAATAAAGGGAGAGCCTCCCTGATCGCCAGCACGATCAGCCTCAGAAGAGAAGAGCGACGGGGGAGTAGACGATGGTTGTACTCGTCAAAGCGGCTCATGATCTCGGCACACTGAGCATCGGTGAACTCCTGGTTCTGACTGCGGCCCACTGCACGAATATTCCCGTAGGAAATGATCTCGTCAAGACCATACAGATGGGCATCCATGATACCTGAAATAAAGGTCATGAGAATCATTAGAAAACTCCTGTTTCATTAATTGCAAGAGAACAACCTCGGGCCAAGAGACCCCAGGAAGCCTCCGCGTGAAGAAATCAAGTCCTTCATTGGAATTAAATTCCTTATTAAGAAAAGGGAATTAAATTCCCAGAAACATTTTTGGATGGAATTAAATTCCATGGAGTTGAAACGCCATCATCATCTCCCCAAACATCATCTAAATCCTGAGAGATCTACAGTTCGAAGGTTAAGCGGTTTCATGTTCTTATGGAAAAACAGGAAGAAAAAAAGGGTAAAAACCATTGTTTTGGATTTAAAATCCAGAGGAATGAGAAGGTCCATCGTTTGTCCAAGAACATTACCTGAGGAAAAGAATTCTTTTCGAACAGAGTTAAACTCTGAAAATTGTTTCAAGACAGAGAACTAAGCTCTGGAAGCGAGAATTAAATTCTCAAGGAAAAAGTTCTCAGAAGAAGAAGATGAGCAAAGTGAAGGCTCCTATGAAGAGACAGAGGTATTTATAGAAGGCAATGGAAACGTTTCATCTCCCCAGATCCCTAAAGGAATCCAACGGTCGCAAGAGGTGACAGCGTTGCACTCACGTGCTGACACGTGAGAACAACGCTGTGGGGGCATTTGTTTCCTAATTTAAAATCAGGAAAGCTTATGGAAAAAGCTTCAGAAGAGGGTCACGTGCTTACACGTGACCAGCAGTCACGTGTTGGCACGTGACACCCAAAAGTACCGGCAAAGCAAGTTCAGTTTCCCAACTACATCAAAGAGAGGGGCTTCAGTAAGGGTCACGTGCTCCCACGTGACCTGGATCACGTGTCGGCACGTGACATTTAAAAGCAGCAGCAAAGACCCAACGCTTCCTGATCAAATCAAGGAAAAAGCTTCAGAAGAGGTCACGTGCTCCCACGTGACCAGGGTCACGTGTTGGCACGTAATGATCAAAACATCCGAATTGTTCTCCAGTTAAATCAAGAAAAAGAGTTCAGACAAGGGTCACGTGCTCGCACGTGACCAGGGGTCACGTGGTGGCACGTGACGGTTAAGCAGCAACCAGAAGACAGAGCGCAGAAAGAAAGAGGAAGGCTCGTTCAAAGGGGGTCACGTGCCCACACGTGACCGGCTTTCAAAGCCCATTTCGTTGATAGAATTAAATTCTGAAAGAGATTCGAATCTTTCCAAAGGAAAGCGATTATCTGGAACCAATCGAATTAAAGATTTAAAGATGATTGAATATCATTTATCTATGGGAAAATCTCGGGTTTGGAAAGATTTCCCCTTTAAATCTAACCGAAATAACAAAGGAGAATCCCGGGACTTGAAATCCAATGGTGAATAAAATTCACCCAATAATCCAAAGGTCAAAAACGAATGATGGATGCAAATCAAACCTCTCAATGAAGATTCGTCAAAAACTAATTGATTCGGCTGCTTCTCCTATAAATAGGAGCCAAGAGACACAAAATAGAGAGATATACGCAGAGGGAAGAAAGGGAGAGAGAGCCTTGATACTTCGAGGAACTTGGATCTTCTGCAAAAGAAAACCCTAGGTAAGAAAGGGAAGGCTCCTTGAAGGAAAGGAGAATTTAATTCTCAACAGAGTTTAACTCTGATATATAAAACAGAAGAACATATTTCTTCTCTCTTTGATAGAGGATCTGCAAAGTGCACATCTCCCCTTGAAGTTGAGAATTTAATTCTCAATGGGTCGAGATCCTGCCATGCAGATCCAAAACATAGAGAGGGAACGGAAGCACGATAATTTAATTCTCACAGAACTATAGGAATTTAATTCCTTTAAAATAAAACTAGGGCTTGACCCTGTGTTATGGGAATTTAATTCCTTCAGAACAAAAAGAAACAGGGTTTAACCCTAATTAAGAACCTAGTTCTGTTGGAACAGCGGGGATTTAATTCCCTTGATCATAATTTAACAGAGAATGGGAATTTAATTCCTTAGAAGCTTTTATTAGGGTTTAACCCTATTGAGTTCTTCACATGTATGAGGAATTTAATTCCTACAGAAAATTCAGAGTCCAACTCTATTCAGAATATAAATCTTCAAAAGGAAGTAGGAATTTAATTCCTCTGAAATTACTGTCAGGGTTTAACCCTACGAGGAATTTAATTCCTGGAAAAGATTAACAGATCCTCTAAACAACATACATAGAGGCAGGGTCACGTGTCACCACGTGACCCCCCCAAGAGATCTACAGAAAGCCCCTTTGAGGCAGCACCCCACGTGACCCACGTGACCCTCGGACACACAAGCATTTGAATGCCCGTCACGTGATGGCACGTGATGCTCTGAAAGATGCGATAATCTTAGCAGAATAAATGAAGGGAGGGCGCTCTCACGTGTTGCCACGTGACCCCTCTTGCCTTAGTGTTCAACACTAAATTGGAACTCTCGAATCCAGTATTGAAACATTGTTGGGCCCTAGTGTTCAACACTAATTAAAGAGCTTTATTCGCAGTGTTCAACACTGACTACCTTAGTATTTAACACTAATCTGAGATCTCCATTGCCAGTGTTCAACACTGATCTGTTTTAGTGTTTATGATAATTTGAAAGCCTTGTTGCTGGTGTTTAACACCAATTATCTTTTAGTGTTAAACACTAACTTGTCAACCTCATTCCCAATGTTCAACACTGATTGCTCTGTAGTGTTTAACACTAGGCTTTGGCCCAATTGGCCGAATGGATAGAGGCAAAGCCTCTCCTTCAAGGGACCAACAGGAAGTCAATATTCCAGACATGATTGGACTTAGCCCAAGATGGTCATAAGTCCTTAATTCGTAATCAACAGGGCTAATGGGCTCATAACATAATTAATCGGTCTTGATCCCAAATCGGGTCAAGGACTATTTAAGCCATTCCGGTTCTAGGGTACATCTCTTCACTCCTTTGATACTTGGCATTGTAATCCCTCAATGTCTTCAAAGAGGTGACGGGTCCCGACGACCACACATTGATATGGACTGTGGGGTCCTTAAACCCGTGTCTAATGCAAAATTCCTGGTTACGTGGAACGCGGATAACGTCACTCTTTGACCCCGCGGAAAACGCCCAGAGCGGAGCCTAGTCCTCGCCGAGCGCGGCAGTGAACCCGTGTGAAGCATCTAGTGCAAAATTCCTGGTTACGTGGAATGCGGATAACGTCACTCTTTGACCCCGCGGAAAACGTCCAGAGCGGAGCCTGGTCCTCGCCAAGCACGGCAGTGAACCCGTGTGAAGCATCCAGAGCACATACCGGACTATGGAGTCCTTAAACCCATAGACTACGACGTCCTTAACCTTGACCGAGATGTCTTAAAACTACCCATGGACCGCAACGTCCTTAAACTACCCATGGATCGCAACGTCCTTAAACTAGAACAATAGAGCCCCGCATGCTCTTTTGTCGGATCTAAACGGTCCCGTTTAAGTTGATCTTAGCCTTAAAGATGGCTAACGTATCCTTAAACCTTCAAACAGGCTGGACTATGAATCCCCCCAATTAACTCTGGCTCGAGGGTACATCCCTGAACTCCTCTGACATCCGTCGTTGTAATCCTTCAACGTCGTCAGAGAGGTGACGGGTCCCGACGGCCATACATACGATGGACCACTATGTCCCTAAACTAGAACAATGAAGCCTAAAACGCTCCTTTGTCGGATCTAAACGATCCCGTTAAGTTGATCTTAGTCTCAAAGTTAGACTAACGTATCCTTAACAAACGTTTGAGTTGATCTTAGCCTCAAGTATGGCTGACGTATCCTCAAACCAAACCCCCAAACCCAAATCTAAGATAATACGGATTTGGACTAGTCAACGCCCTACGGGCGACGACATAACTCAGTCTCCGTAAACAATCCACGGGCAACAAAACACAAAACAAATATCCACGACACGAAGTGACCATCTGGAGAAGGAGAAAGTTGTTACCGCGATGCGGTAGCGTAATTAACTGCAGGGGCTTGCGCCTGTAGGGAAGAGCGTCCCCACAATCAAAAACCCCTCAAACGAGGGGGAATCTGACGAAGTCTGCTACATCGGACGCATCCGTCTAAACCTTCGATACATGGTGCCATAAATCAACTTGGTATCTTCGGAGAGGTGGACGGATAGCACCAAT
Source organism: Agapanthus africanus (assembly GCA_030015575.1). NCBI lineage: Eukaryota > Viridiplantae > Streptophyta > Magnoliopsida > Asparagales > Amaryllidaceae > Agapanthus > Agapanthus africanus. The sequence goes on along the minus strand of CM057342.1, from coordinate 57,220,558 downwards.
TAGCATCTGCTCCGAGTCTCAGTGCCAAGACATCGCAGTCTTGCGCGCCGCCATTCGGAGGGGAACAGAACCGTTATGCCACGGTACAACAGCAATGGGATTCAGGTTAGGTGTATTAATCTGACCACCTCGAGCCACCTTTAACATCTTCCGTACCAATCTACCCCTTAAACCCCGTAATGTTTTTAACAGTATTGTTATCTTGTAATATTGTATTGATTGTAAGATTGATTAACCGACTGTCCGAAACCATGATATCAGGAAACGGTTATAACCGTAGAGTCATGTAAATGGAATACTGGGAAACATGTAAAAGGAATATATCCATGGTTCGGTTCGGTCAGGTTATATAGATTGTTAACTGGATTCTGGGATTCATGTATTCATCTTGAGTTGAAATATACAGAATATAGATTGACTTGAATCATATTCAAGTCAGAAATAGTCAGACTCTAACCCGAGTCAGACTAAAAGAAAGATAATTTGAAGTTCTATATTTGTTAGGGGCCTTATTGTAATTTATAAAACTTGAGGGGGTTTATTGTAAAAAGTAATATTGTATAGTTTTCAAAATACACCTTAAGTAATTATTATTCGTCTTTATAGTTATAATGAGTGTAAATTTTATTTGTTTTATTCTAGTGAATATATCCTAATAAAAGTATTAAATTATTTATTTGAAATTCATGGTATTTTAATGTAACTTTTAATCTTGTACTTTTTTTAGAAAAAAGTGGAAACTTTATCTTATGATAAAATATGTGTTTAAATGATAATTATATATATATTAACACATGAATAATTTTAAATAAATATTTTATTTTCCCAAAATCTCATTTTTCTTAAATGCCGTATTTTAAACCTTTCGAGACCGAATGCTCCTTGCGGAGGTTTGAATCTCGCACTACTAGCCCGCGGGTGCACGATGAACCGTACTATCCCTAACGGGTTCCCCCAAAGTGGGTTGTAGTGGCACTTTGCTTAGGTTTAACAAATACTATTCATTTAGGAAAACGGTTTTATAAATAAAAGGTATTTATTTGTAAAAGAGTATAGTTTTCTATATTTTAGTTTCTAGGGTTTCCTAACCCAACTAGCCTATTTCTAAGGGTCTAAACGACAAGTCATTAGAAGCCTCAAATCGCCTCTTCACCGCCAATTATGGCCAGGTAAGTACAAGTGAGGAGGGAGGGATCCACTCACGAATCGTGAGACGGGCCTTTTAAAGTTACCCAAGCTCACTTGCCTAGCCTAGACACCACAAAGTCAGTTTAGATAAACGATCGATGTCCATGACATATCGTATTTTCCTATTAAAAGATATTGTTTTAAAAATTGTAAACAACTTAGAACTTTTTAGAAAAGGTTTATAAAGAAAAGGGTATTTTAGTGAAAAGTCTTGTATTTTCATATTCTATGTTTTGACGTTTATCAATTAAGGTTATATTTGTGTGTGTGTAGAGGTAGGTCATTTCCTCGTGACTTATTTTAAGTTCTGATGAAGTTTAGAGGTAAAACATGATATATTAAACTTAAAGGTATTAAAGCGCAAGAATACGGTATTTGAAAACGTTATCATTTTATGTGTGAAATTTCATTGAAATTGATTTCTATAAGTTTAGTGATCAAGATAAACATATTTAGGAGTGAGGGATTTATTTAGAACAATAAAAACAAACTTTATGGTATTTTTATGAAAAGAATACGGTTTTACAAGAAAGCTATCATTTCATTTGAGAAACTTTGTTTAAATTGGTTTCTATATGATTAATAGTCATCATGTATATGGGTAGGTATCAGGGATTAGGTGACAAGTGGAATTTTGTAGAAAAACCGAATCGGAAATCGGTTTGTTCCGATTTTCGTCGGGTTTTATATTTCCGTATTTTAAGAAATAGAAAAGAGAGAGGGATGGGACTTACGGGTTTTATAAAGAGTAAAGAGGACTAGGGAGAAAGGCCGAGGGGTGGTTTCGTCGCCGGTTGCTTCAAGGCACGTCGCCGGAATCCGTCAGGGCTTCGCCGGGAACTCGAATTCAAAGCACACTTCTTGTGGAAATTTCAAAAGAGTTTTTCTATGGTTTTGGAATGAAAAGGTAGGGGGTAGGAGTCTATTTATAGGGTAGCTAGGGTAGGGTAGATAAAGGGTTTTCTTTTATTAAAAAAATTATAAAAATTAAGGAAAAACATTAAAATTTTGCATTAAAAGGGTTGCATTAACATTCAGAAACTGCTACAGTAAAAATGGAGTAAACCATGAGTTACAGAAGACCAAAAGCCAACTTTTTCATGTTAGGACCCCGGTCGTCGTCCCAACTCCGGCCGGCGGCGCCGGCCGGCCGCCGGCCGAGTTGGCCGATTTCGGCCAGCGTTGGGTGTGGGGTCTCCTGACTAGGCTTTTGGCATGGTTCATTTTTGGGGTTCGGTTCACTATTTGAGAGTTATGGCCTGTGGACTTTTGGATAAGAATCCCAAAAAGATAACTGAAGGACACAAAAAAGTGAACTTCTTGAGGAAGATATAGAAAGATTCTTGCCTTAATAACCTTAAAAAGTTGTCTTAGGTGCTCTTCATGATCTTCGGCAATTCCAGGAATTTTTAAAGAAAAATGTGCTAAAAATAATGTGGGATGTGGGATTCGAACTCTGATGACTTGGTTCAGCAGTGCAAGGTATTACCAATGAGCTACAAGCTCCTTTTTGTAATTATTGTAGAGAGATAGATACTTAAAGTGTTATCAGCAACATTAATACTCCAAGTATACTTCAAATTTAATTCAAATTTTGGTATACAAAAATTGGAGTTGTTACAGCGGTTATTGGTTACTGCGGTGGTCATCATTCGGCGGCAGGTAGCAGCGCTCTATTACTAGCGACGGTCATTATGGGCAATTATATGAAGAAGAATAAATAGCAGATAAGAATAACAAGACACTAAACAACCGGACTCGAATACCTTTCTTGGCCTGTTGGCTAAGATCAAGTGTATCTGCTCTTATCGGTTTAAGAGCTAGACTCGGACCTCAAGAAATGGTCTTTACCAGGTCAAACCAATCACTGACAAACCTAACTATGACCCCTAAATATCCTAACATCACAACTTAGTGGGCGTTCGGACGCACGGCGTTGCGGCAGCGAGCGTTGAGCGGCGACCACTCCCCAATCGGAGGGAGCGGCGAGGCGGTGTGAACGAAGGGTTGCCCCCATCTTTTAAAAAAAAAAAAATCGAATGTTTGCATCAAATTTCAGCCAATTTTTTCATTTTTTGTAATTTAAATTTAAAATCATGATTACAAAACCATGATTTAGGTTATCCAAACATCCCATAATTACAAAACTATGGTTCCACACCGCTCCACCGAACATAGCTCAAAATATGGTTTAATTGAAATCTTGGTTTTGAACTGTTCACCTGGAAAGAACTTCTATGCAAGGGCTTGCATGGTGCAAACCACTTGCAAGCCTTTGATGGCTTTATTTGGACAAAACACAAAGTCATTTAAACGCTTGCAGGTGGCTTGTACCATGCAAGCCCTTGCATACTAGTTTTTTCCGTTCACCTGGATGAAGCCTTAGTGTTGGTGAACAAAACGACATACAAGGAGGCTCTATCTCAATGTGCACCCTTCCCATTAACTCATGACCTAATTACGACCAAACACAACTTGAACCATGTGCTTTCATTCATTGTGCCATTACTCTAGCTAATAACCCCATTATTTGATGCTATCATTAAACCAACTAGATGTCAGCAGGTGCTCTGCACATGTATATGTTTTGAAAAATCTTGCATGAATTTTAAATGCAAATTTCTAATACCGAAAAGAAAAGACTTGGTGATGAGGTGGACGTTTCGGGATAAATAGAAGAGCTAGATACTACTTTTTTGGATTTTTTAAGGACGCATGAAACAATTAAGTTTGGACTATAATAGTAAATAAAGATGTTACATTTTCATTAATATTCATGAATCTCTGGCTCGCACCCCCCCGCCCCCCCCCCCCCCCCCGCGCCCCCCTCTCTGGTATCGCCTTCTCTTTGCTATTCCATGAGATTTCACTTTTCCATACAGTACACATGCCCCATTAAAGCTCTCTCTATATGATTATAATTAATCAAGCAAGCATTTAATGGTTGCTAAAACTCTACCCCCAAAAGGGCAAGCTCATAAAACACATCCCAAGCATTTAACACGCACTCTAGTTAATGACAATGCATGCCAGCTTCTTTAATGAATAAAATGTGAAATCAATGCATCTTGTACATCGAAATGATTACTGTAGTATAACCAAGGAGACATATTACGATACAAGATGGCTTCATAACATTTATGGCGTGGTCTTTAAGGTTTTAATTGGGCTACGTTAATGCTTTGCCTTCAAATTGGCATACATATTTTCAACCTAAGATTGCATAATGTACCCGTATAAACTATAAACAAAACTTTAATTAACGATATGTGATTTTTGTGCATGGAAACAGTAAAACTAGGAGGGTTGGTCCCAACCTCAAGTTATTTATAATTAAAGCCGTCAATCTAATAAATACAACCAGGATGTTTATTTAAAATAGACGATCCCATGAACTTCCATTTGAAAACTCCATTTCAGCTGCCAAATAATTTTTCACAACTAAACCGTGCTGTCAAACTAAGGCAACTTTAGAATCCAGCAGCACTCACGTGAAAGATGAGAAAGAATGCAATAATAAGAACGAATATGTTTAAAGTGAAAAAGATTAAGAGGTTTGTGTATAAATTTCTGTTCCAACTTCCAACATGCATTTGGTGGAGTACGGTGTGAAAATCTTTAAATTTTAGTAACAACATTAGAAAATTATAGTAACATCTTTTTGAGTTTTGTCCTTAAAAATGACAAACTGTCAGTTCTAGCCACAATAGCATAGATAGCTTCAAAGTTTTACTCCAGGTTTTCACGATATTCTTCTTCTGATTAAGCAGCTGGCTGTAGAGATGGCTCATATTAAAGGGCTTTTTGGTAGCTTGGAATGGAGATTCATGCAATATTTGTTGCAAAAAATCTTAATTTTCTTTGTTTGATTAGCAACAAGCTTGGATTGAAATTGGAAATGGAGACCCAAAAATCATTAAAGTCTTGCAACATTTGTTGCATCCATTATGGTAGTAACAAAAGTTGCAAATTTGGAAATGGTGAATATAGTAATTATTATGGAGTGCCACACATTCAAATTTGCAATAAATGTTGCATTTCCTTTATATTTTGTTCCAGAAAACACAAAAAAAATGGTTTTAACTTGGAAATCCAATTCCAAAATTCTAAGATAACCGAACAATGGGTTTTGGTCATTTTTTTGCAACAAATGTTAGGATTCTTAACCAAACGTGCCCTAAATTAATTGATCCATCGTCTTTTCTATTGCTCTTCTTCAAAGTTTTGCTATTCGTAAGGTTTCTTATAACAAATATGTTCGGGTTCAACCTTTATCCGCAATACTGTAAACTAGGCATTCAACCCTCATCATAACTTTGGGGTTTTGGTGCGGTGGAAGGGACATTTCACATAGTATCGGCGCAACTTAGGTTCGATTCTCACCGGACAAATACTGTTTTATTTAGATTAAAAATGCTGCTACGCAAAAACCTGGGTTTCATCCCAAAGACCTTTGATCTGCGGGACGTGTTAGAATATAAAATATATTCTCTAAAGCCTTTCGAGTTTTAATGTGAAGTTTTTAAATTGGTCACAAATTTATTACTTTGAGGTAATGGTAGCCTACCCTTATGGCTCGTGGCCAACTTTTCAACGGTATGGTGATCTTCGGCAAAGGCAATCAACATATATTATAAATTTCATTCGATGTTGTCTAAAAGCCGAATGCTAATGAATCAGAAGGTAAATTCTAGAGTTTTAGAACATACTTACCGAGATTAGTTACAATACATTTTGTTAAAAAAAATAAAGAATTCTTTGATGTGGGGTTTAATTAAAAACCCCATGCATCTACATTCCCCCTTCTGGTAAATAATTATTACTGAACTGGTTTATATAATTAATCAATTTGCTTAAATTTCCGTAATCATAAACCTTATGAGTGCATGTATACTTCATAGTCAAGCGCAAAAACATTTTTTAGAGCATTTTTGTCACGTCTCGCTTTCCAAAATACGGAGTACGAGAGATGACTAAACCAGCCACGCTCCTACGGTCAAAGAAATATCTGGCCGTAGTCACACTTCGGCTTTTTAGCAGGACATGATAACAATAATTTGACACGGAAAACGAGATATACTGTCACAGTCTATCATATCCAAACGAATCAGAATGCAACGAATACAAGCAAAAAAGATAACTAACCAGATAGTGATAAAGGAAAAGACAGCGCTGACGTCGCTAATCTAGATGTCCGCAATATTCTCGAGATAAGATAGGTTCTGATCCGAGCTAAGTCCACTTCACACTCTGAGCATGCATACTCAGATCGTCAGAGCGACACAATAGCATGTGTGTGTGTATACGCGCGTGCGCGCAATGATGATAAATATGCAGCAGTAAGTATAGAGTAATGATATGAGCATGAAATGACCGGTACAGGTAAACAGTAAAGCATTATATCGAATTAGCAATCAATGCAATGTCCATGCCACTAAATGTAACACCTTATAATGCGATTAATGTTAACTAAGCGATATAATGCGGGTTTTTAATAAAATTTAACCAATAATTATTTTCACATATTTTATTTAATTAATCAATATTTTATTTAATTATTATTATACTTGCACACATGTACGCATGTTAATCTTGAGTTAAGGAGGTGTTAATCATGCTTTACTAGCCATGGCACACTTAACCATTTTCATGTCATACTAACCATTTTCATATCTAGTTTTATTATTAAAGGGTTTTATTTGTTTTGAAAAATAAAATAAAAGATGAGAAAAGTTGAATATTGAAGGATTGATGAGACATGGGGTAAGCATGAGAGGCAATTAATGAAGAGAGAGAGAACATGACTCACTCTCATTCTCACCTCACACTCTCACCCTCTCTTTTCTCCTTCTCCTCCACTAAAATTCCTCTCTTGATCCATTTTCCTTTACAAACCTTAAGCCAAAACCCTTGTCAAACCTCACTAAAACCCTTCATAACTCATGCTAAAACCCTATTGTGATGACTTGGAGCTTGATGGCTAGGGTTTCATTCAAGTTGTGGTGAGGTAATGATCTCAAACTGTTAACTAGGCTCTGAGAAAGCTGTTTTGATTATTAGTTTCTGTTTAAGACTTTTAAGTTATAGTTTTATGCAAAATATTGTATTTTGTGATAAGATTTGTGTCTCTGTGATCTGCTGTTGTTACGATAATCCACTATAAAATCTAACAATACAGTAGATTGATACAAGAGCCCTGAGTATACCCTAGAAATCCAGACCCCACCCCTCACCATTGGCCCGGCAAGAATAGCATTTTGCCCGGCGCCGCCGGTCTTCCTATGGAGTTAGGTATTGGGAATTTGAGGGTAACTGTCTGTAGGTTATTCTTTGTATTTGGCACACTTTGTTTTTCCTATATTGCCTGTAGGTAAAATCTGGAACCTTTTAGCTAGTTTCTAATGTTTCGGCAACGTGCGATACAGATAATCCGACTTGGTTTGAGTGCTTCGTGTAGCTTGCAGCCTTGGGTTTGGTTTAGGGTGTCGCTACACGTATTAGCCCGTTAAGCTAACACTTGATAGCTTGTGGGAGTCGAAGCGTTGGTTTAGGCGTTGTTTCCGTGTGTTATCGGAGGGTTTCTAATTACACTTGTTATGATTTTGTGTTATATTAGGATCGATTGCGGGGACTTCGGACGCTGCTGGGAAAGGGAAAGAGGTGATTGGATTCGCCTAGCTCGAGATCGTCCGGTGAGTGGATTTAACATCTACGGGGGAATCGCCTGTATGACGTTATGCGTCGAAGGCTAGATTCAGTGATATAATTATATGCTTACATGTATATATATTGATCGTGCATGAGTACCATTTTGCACATCCTATTGCCTGTTGTACATGGGCATAGTATTATTGGACAGTACACCATTACTAACGGTTCATATTGTACGAGCACCGAATTGTATGCCACACACACACCGTTGGTAATTGCCATGACACGTACACTATAGAAATTGTCACGGATAATATATTGTACCGCTTCCATTATTATTAACAGTTAAACATTGATTCTTGTTCTATTGCGCATATGAATTGCATCATACGTACATACATACTTGCATACATACATACATACATACATACATATGATAGTTATTCTAACGTGATTATTTTTAGTTTGATAAAGAAGGTATTCATGTATACGATAGAAGTCCATCTTACCCAGTGGACTATGGTAACATATAGTATAAGGCCCCGTCATAACCCACGGGACAACGGTACGTGAATTCATGCATGTGTCTTTTAAAGTGACCTCTCGTGCCACGATATATGTTCCGTACCAATCTACCCCTTTATCCCCGCGTAGTGTATTGTATAGATTAAGATTACAGGTCTTGGCATATCCATGGATATAAAATGTTCAGGTCCATGTTCAGGATGTAAGCATGTGTTCAAATAGTCATGTCGAGTTCATGTCACGTTATAAGCATGGTTCAATTAAGTCGAGTCAAGTATACAAGTTTGAATTTGATATTTGAAATCGAGTATTCAGGTTCATGATCATGTATACAAGTTCAAGTTTGATTTTGGATTCTGATTTGAGTTTGGACTCAGATTTAGTCAGAAACATGTGAACGGATTTAACTCTTGAATTTCTTAGGTTTGGGAGTAATCGGCAACTGCTGCACATGGACGGCAGGATTTGTGTATTTTTCCAAGACAATTGCCATTGATAACCCCGTTAAGTTATATACCCTAAATAGGCAAGGACTCACTTTCTCTGGCTCGCTGAGGCTCAAGAGAAATAATACCGCTTAAATCTATGTTCATTCTATAGACCTTAAAGTATTGTTTGCATATCTTGAGGGGGTTTTATGAAAAATATATATTAATATTGTTTTACAAGTAACCTCGAGGGTGATTTATAAGATTTAGGGTTTTCATAAGTATGTATTTTAGTTATTGGGGTATTATAATGATAAAAATTTAACTTTTAAAAGTTTATGGTATTTTATTGAAAACTAGCAATTTTTTGTAATTTTGTGGTATTTTATTAACATTTTAATCTTTCATTTTAAAAATATAGTTTCATAATATATTTTTATTGAAAAAATGGATTTATAATTTTTTTATATAATTTTTCAAAAAATAGTTTTTGTTTAGGAAAGTCGCGTTTCTTAAAAAACGTATTTTATTTTCTTTCGAGATCGAATACTCTGTGAGGGGTTCTGTATCTCGCTCTACTATCCCAAGGATATGCGATAATCCGCATCATCCAATAGCGGGTCCCCTAACGAGGGTTGTAGATGTGTATTTACCAAGAATTATAAAATACCATTTTAAAAGAAACCCGGTTTTGAAAAGATGTTGCATTTTAATGAAAAACTATCCTTTAAACCAACCATACATATATATAAATATTGTGCTAAGAAACCAAAGTGTGCGTGTGGGGTAGGTCGTTACCCCGTGATGTTTTTCTAAAGGTATTATTTTAACAATTATCGAAAAGAGAGTGATACTAAAGTTCATGGTATTTTAATGAAAAAGTTCGTTTATGTTTGTTTTACATGAAAATTTTGATTAAATTTGAAGCTAAAAGATTATAATTAAAGTTACAAGTAGGGTGGTAAAATTATTTTGAACTATATATTAAGGAAAAGGGAGTTTCAAGTTTAAAAAGAAAAGTATCGGAGGTAACTCCGCTTTACCGATATATGTTTAGAAGATGAATTGAAATGAAAAGAAGAATAGATGAGAGGGACTTACGGCTTGGTATATCGAGAAGAGAGTAAGGAAGAAGGGAGGGGGCTTCGAGGCATCGCGGGAGCTCTAGAAATGATTTCGATTTTCGATAGAAGGAGCTTGATTGCTAACTCCACTTGACTCCACTTGCACTTATGAATTTTTGAGATAATTTTGCAAGAAATTTTCAGAATAGTGGGGAGATAGGGCATGAGGTGGTATTTATAGTGGAAAATTAGGGTTTGGGAATTAAAATTTTGGATTAAAAAGCATTAAATAGGTGTTAAATGGTGAAATGAAGGGTCTCTATTTGATTGCAGGAAAATCAAACAGTGCATGGGAGTTAAGGGGAGCTGAAAGGACAAGTGTGCAAAGCATGGAGCAATTTAGGTTCATCTTGACCGTTGGCGCCGGCCCCATCATGGGTTTGAACAGTCGGATCTTGAGGCATTGCCTCGAGATTCGTGCCACGTGTCGATTTGGGTGTGTACACCTCATTGCGCCTGCTTGATTTTTCTGAAACTTTTCATTTCCCCGTATATTACATGTGCAACTCTTGGGCTTCCAAAAATTAAAAAGGAAAAATCTAAAAAAATAATTGAGTCTGATGGGAATTGAAAACACAGGCTACGTCATAGCAGTGCAGGGGTTTTGCCAGTGAGCTACAAGTTGGTTCTTGCTTTTATATAACAAAAATAACATTTAACTCTTACACAGGCTGTAATACTCTTTTCTGTACAATAACAAGAAAATTTCTGTACATTGATTTCAGAGTCGTTACAGTCGCGGCAATGCTAGGGTCGCCCGACGGTGGAGCTCGATGGTGGGCTCTGGTGGTGAAGGAGACGATGGCAGCGAGGGCTCGACGTTGGTGTGGAAGTTGAAGGGTGGTGGGTGTTGTAGTTGTGGTGGTGGTCGATGGTGGAGGTGGGGAGGTTGGTGGTCACCGGTGGAGGTGAGGTCTGTGGCTGCAGTCGGCGGTGTTGCAATGAGGTGATGGATTCGGTTGGGTGTTGAACAGGAAAGGAGCTCGAGTGTTTGAGAGGAGAAGGCGATGATGGTGGCAGGGAGGTCGTCGGTGGGTGCTCGAAGGAGGACGAAGCAGAGTGAGAACGAGAGAGAGATGGAGCGAGATGGGATATGAAGAGAGAAGGGGGAAGCTCGGTTGAGGGAGAAAGACGTTGAAGAGATCGTGAGGGTCTGCGCAGAGATCACGCGGGCGTTAGTGATGAGGTGGCACATGTCTTGGGGGAGAGCGGGTCACGCGGGCGAGAGAAGGTAGAGCCGTTGGATTTTAAAACATGTGGGGGGGGGGGATAGAACGAAAGGAGAGAGAACGGGAGAGAGGAAGAAGATGAGGGGGTTGGGTTCGGATGTGGGCTGGGCTTTAGGTTAGAGTTTGGGAAAATAATTGGAGTTAGGATTAGGGTTTGAAGTAAAATAGAAGAAGAAAGAAAAATAAAGAGAAAGAATAAAAAATTAGGAAAATATTTGTTGGGGGAGAATTTAAATAGAGAAGAAAGAAATTGGAAAAATGGGATTAAAATCATATCCATTCTTATATGGATAATGAGTACAACGAAACTGGGTATTATAATTTTGCTAAGGGTAAATCCCTAACTATAAACGTAAACACTATTCTATCAAATTTCACATGCATAAGTTTAATTGCGTTTACTTCAGATTCTATTAGCTTGATCGTCAGCTTAATATAACATGCATGATCGCCAGCTTAATATAACATGCATGATCGCTCTATATTCACATAAATGCGGACATCTTCTGACAATAGTGAAATTTGCATAAAGCAGATTTAAAATGCAACAATAATTAAATGTAGGGGCCAAAAAACCAAACATGACTCGAAAGGTCTGTTATTACAAAAGGCGTCACCCATAAATAACATGTCTAATAATTATAAGGTGATGCTTTCATGAAAGTAAAGTAGTTAATTGTGTCATTATCCCTTTATTGAAACAAAGAAATTTAAACCTATACCAGGATACATATATAGGCATCACACTGCAAAGTGAATCGGAGGCAAATTAGACAAAAGTTCATATTATTGCAGCAATTAATTATGTGCAAGGGAGTGCACACCTTATCCATGTAAGCATGTGAGTGGCAAAAGCAGTATATATATACTCCACAGCCACATATTTCATTCATGAGGGACACCTGCAACCACCCTGACGGAGGTCCTTTTCAGGTCTCCGTCAGAAGTTGTCTTCCATTGATCTTCCGGTGGATTTCGCTGGTGAACTTCTGTTGTGTGTGGGTCTTAATAGGTTTTGGTGAGATTGGTGATTTGAGGAGTTTAGTACCGAGTACCTGCAAAGAAGCCCCGGGGTGGTTTGGTACCACCGAGGACCCTCCGACGATCAAGTTAGTGCTAGATCTGAGCAGAGTAACGGCTAAGTGGAATAAAAATGGCTTACTTGATCCCTCTGTGATGGGGGTTTATATAGCGGTGATGGCACGCAGCAGCAGGCGCGAGAATCTCGCCAGCAGTTACGCTCCCGACGTCACGCCCGCATAGAGAGCGGATCGTCCATTAATGGGGATCGCGGAGGGTGGGATGTTGCGGGCAAAGAATCCGCTCATGGCGAGATTTGCGGAGCGGCGGTTACGCCTGTGAGCGGTGGATCTGGTCAGAGAGACCGAGGAAGACGGCCTCGGTTAGGGAGCTCGGAGATGAGCAAGAGGGCCGAGGAGTCCTGGTCCTGTGGCAGCTCGGGACGAGCCGGAGGGGGGGGGGTCGAGGAAGCCAACTTGCAGAGGGCCCCGAGGAAGGCCGGCTTGTGCTTGTGGGTCGGGTACAGGGGTTGCCTGGTCGGCCCCTGCGGCCATTCCTTCTGAGTTTTGGGACACGTCATCCGCCACGTGTCCAGATCTTGGAGACCATCAATATTGAGCATCATCATTAGCCCTCCACTCTTGTCCCGACTAGCTAGCGGGTCTGGTCAGGAGTGGACTGCTAGGCCTCCCGAAATGAGCTCCTTCCTAAGGCTTTGTCGAGACGCGTCCTCGGGCTGTCAGTTGTCTTTTCTGCTAGTGAATCGGGGCGAGATCTCCGCATTTAAGGAAGGTGCGTCGGTTCGTGCACTCTGCCACTGAAGCGACGGTCCACGTGTCATGCGTCGATTGGCCGATACGACGTATGCAGGCATGCAGCGTCTGATGGGACGCGGTCCAGCGCAGGTCGACACGTGGAGCGATCGGAGCCGCTGGACGCGAGGAGTCGTTTCGGCGGGAGATGATGGGCGTTGTTGGATGAGGCCGCTTGCAGCAATAAATAGGGGTGGGGCCCGTCTTTGGGTCCCTACTCCTTCATATTTCCCTCTTCCAAGGCCTGGTTGCTCAGCGCTCGTCTTCTTTCTCCCGCTTTCGACTCCCGAAGATTCCCTTCTTCAAGATTAGATGTCTTCCTTTGTAGAGTAAGTAGATGTTGTAGAAGTAGGTCCTAGGGACCCTTTAGTTGTGTCCGAGTCCCCCCGGGGAGCAGGGGTCAGATCCTCTCCCCGGGATCGTGCGGCGGGGGCAGCCCCCAGGGAGGTAGCGGCAGATGCGGCCCCGGGCTCCTCGTGTTGGATGAGGCATGAGGACGAGCTCGCTAATGCTCGGGCTCGCTTCCACATTCCCTCGTGTTACACGCTCCGACTGGCCAAGGAGGAAGAGAGGGCGAATCAAGTATGGGGCAGGGAAATCGCCCTGTATTTGGAAGCTTTTTGGGGCGGAATGCACCTGCCCTTCTCTCCCGAGGTCGTCGCCGTGCTGAATTTTTTTGGTCTGGCCTCCGGCCAGTTAGTGCCGAACTCGTGGAGGATCCTTCTCGGGTTCTTGATCTGCCTAAAGTTACAGGCGGTCCCCTTCAGCTTCTCCCTTCTCTATTCTTCTCCGGTCTTTAAAAGTCACCCTGGTGATCGAGCGGGCGACTCGAGATGGTTCTATCTCTCTTTCAGAAAGCGGCCGGGGGGCGCTGCCGGGACCGGGGTCGTGGCCCTGCCTCTTCTATTCATGATTGGAAGAGGAAATTTTTCTTCGTTTCCCCTCCCGAGGGCGAGGACTGGCCCGTGCCTACCAAGTGGTCGAGGGATAAATGTTTGCCGGGGGACCAGTCTGATGACCCTGCCACGGTGAAAGTGGCGTCATGGGAGCCCATCCCCCGACCCGACGTGCTGCTGTCTGAGAAGGTCCTGAGCTGGGCCGGGCTCAGCCCCGTTGAGTTCGTCGGTAAGTTTGGCTAGCTTTTGGCTTGTGTTTTGCTCGTGCTGCTGACTTGTTGGGTATTTGCTTTGTGCAGGATCCATGGACTTCGACTTTCTTAAATCCTCCATGCGCCAGCCGAGGAAAGTTACGAAGGCTGGGGGCGCCAGCTCTTCTCATGCAAAGCCCGCCCCGGCTCCTACTGCTCCGGTGGTGGCATCCCGTGAGCGTTCGGGGGCGGATCCTGCCTCGGGTCCCAGCAGAGTGTCGGGCCGGAAGCGGGCCCTGGTTCTGGAGGACCCGGACTCGGAGGAGGAGATCGGCTCTCCCTCGGAGCCGCTCAAGAGGAGCTCCCAGAGATCTTCCCGGGGCTGGTCCTCGCCGATCGTGGTGGAGGAAGGGGGCCTCCGGTTCGCGGTGCCATCGGGGCTGTCCGTTGCGGAAATCCTCCTGCATGAGATAGAGGCCTCGGCCGGGGGTAGAATTCCCGGGGGAACCTTCAGGGCTCAGCTGGCGTCCATCGCCCAGGAGTTCGTGCTGGTAAGTGTTTGGTTCATTGTGAGATTCGGTGCCTCCTTCGTCTTTCTGATCTCTTTCGTATCTCCTAGGTTCTCCAGCACGTGGCCCTCGCCTTGCGTATGGAAGCCGAGGTGGTAGCCCCGGCGCTGGAGGCTGCGGGCCGGCTCGCCTCGTTAGAAGAGAGCTCCAGGCGGGAGCTGGAGGCGGTGACGGCGAGGGTTGCTGCCTTGGAAAGCGAGGTGGAGGCCAGGAAACGGGAGGTAGCCCGGCACCGCGAGGCTGCCGTGATTGCTGAGGTCAAGCTCGAGGATGCCCAGGTGCTTGCCGGCAACCTGAAGAGGACGGTGAAGATCCTCCGGAAGGAGCTCGGGGCGGCGGCCGAGGCGGTCAAGTCGGCCGAACTGAGGGCGGTGGAGAGCTATAAGAAGTCGAAGGACTTCTATGATGACCTGGCCGTGGCTACGACCCGCATCTGGCACGACGCCCTCGATGCCGTTAAGGCCCGGATGCCGGAGTTTGCCGCTCCGGGCCGAGTTCCCCCTCGCGGACGCCGATGAGCAGGGGGAAGAGGTTCTTGGTGAGGAAACCGCCGAGCACCCCACGCGTCACGTGGTGGATGTCGAGGACCTCGAGGTCTCACCTGTCCCCGAGGTTTACAGCCCCCGTCTTCCTCCTTTTATTTCTTTGTTTTTGGAATTTTGTAAGGCTGGGGAGCCCCAAAAAATACCCTTTGTAAAACCTGTCTTTGGTAGTAATAAATTTTTTCTTCGGTTTCATCGAATCGTGCTCTTCCATCTGTTTATGAAGAATGCTCGCAAGATATCTCTGCTCGCACCGTTGTGTTTTCATGCCAAGTTGGCCATCTGTCTAGCGATCGTCCGTCGAGTTGATTTCGAATCTTGCCGACGAGCATGCCAAGCGCTGTCGAGGAGGTATCCCCATGGACCCCGAAGTCGAGGGGAGATCGTTTAGACTTGGATAGACTTGATGCCCCTCACTAGGTGATGGGCAGAGCGCTATTCGCCGTATTTGTGCCGAGCGTGAGTGGGAGGTTGCCCTGTGGCCCCATGGGGGTGCCATCTTTTGACTTCTGGCAATGCGAGCATCGACCCCCAGCCGGGGATGACCGAGAAGGGTAGCTGCTCGGTTGCCTCTTGCTAGGGCTCTGATCCTTCAAGACGGGGATCGAGCGGGGTTACCGCCCGACGCCTCTTGGCGAGGACTTCGGTCGAAGCCTGCCAAGGACCCTTGGCCGGGCAAGTTTTCTGCCCGGTGCCTCTTAGCGAGAGCTTTTGTCCTGACGGATAGCCGAGCGAGGGATCCTCAGGCTCGACTACCTCTGAGAGGGCTTTCTGATCTCCGGCGTTGCGGTAGGGGAGCTACCCGCCAGGGACGACCAAGCAGGGTAGCTGCTCGGTTGCCTCTTGCGAGGGCTTTGATCCTTAGCATTGGAGAGGCGGTAAGAAGCCCACTAAAGAAGACCGAGTTGTGATGCTGCGCGATTGCCTCTTGGCGAGGGCTTTGACCTCTGGTGTCGTGGGTAGGCAACTACCAGCCTGGGATGAACGAGCGGGGTAGCCGCTCGGGTGCCTCTTGCGAGGGCTTTGATCCCTGGCGTCGCGGGTAGGGAGCTACCAGCCGGAGTTGACCGAGCAGGGCAGCTGCTCGGTTGTCTCTTGCGAGGGCTTTGATCTTTCAGGATGGGGACCGAGCGGGGTTACTGCCCAGTGCCTCTTGGCGAGGACTTTGATCCATGTCGGTTTTTTGGTACGAAGCTACCAGCCGGGGATAGCCGAGCAAGGACTCGACTGCCTCTAGGAGGACTTTGGTCCTTGGCGCGGGAGGGGCTGTAAGAAGCCTACCAAGGACCCTTGGCCGGGCAGGGTTACCGCCCGGTGCCTCTTAGCGAGGGCTTTTGTCCTGAAGGATAGCCGAGCGAGGGATCCTCGGGCTCGAATGCCCCTGGGAGGGCTTTCTGATCCCTGGCGTTGTGGTAGGGAAGCTATCCGCCAGGGATAGCCGAGCGACGGTTGGGCTCGACTACCTCTGGGAGGACTTTCTGATCCCCGGCGTTGCGGTAGGGAAGCTACCCGCCTGGGGTGACTGAGCAGGGTAGCTGCTGAGTTTCCTCTTGGTGAGGGCTTTGAACCCTGGCGTTGCGAGTAGGGAGGCTACCGGCCACGTATAGCCGAGCAGGGTAGCTACTTTGGCTAATTCTTCGCGAGGTGTAGCCCGACCATCCAGCTGTAGGCATGGGGAATAGGAATGGTCGCGGCGACAGTGCGCATAGCTTGTGCATTGAATGCAGGGGGGGCGAAGCGCTAGGGGCGCGTCGCTTCGATTCCGCCAGAGAAGGCTTGATGACCGCCACGTGGCAGCGACTTTTTGGGTGAAAGCGGGCGACTGTTGAGCTGCACAGTGGGCTATATAAGGCTGAAGGAGTACTGATCCTTCCATCCTTCATAAACAGGTCGTCGAAAATGCAAGACTTCCCGTTTACCATCCTCGACATCATCCACTTCGAAGACGTGTACCTTTACGACCAGAACTGCACCGAGGACACGGTGCAGCTGGTCTGTGGGAGCATCGAGGACCATTTCGGCCGGCTGCTCCCCCGACGCTCCTCCCTGCTGTAGCTGCTGATGTACTCCATCTGGAGGGCGTCATCGGGGCTTTACAACCGCTTGTCCGAGCAGCTCTATGACGAGGTCGTGGGCAAGCAGCGGTCTCTGAGGCGCTTCGGCCTGATCTCCGAGAACCGGCTGGCCCGCTCAGAGGCGCTCGTCCGCGAGTGCTATGAGCTGAGGCGTGGGATAGATGCGCGCGGGGGGAACCGGGGGCAGAGGTTGGACCTCGCGAGGCCCCGGATGGCGGAGATCTTTACCGAATACCACGAGCAGTGCTCGCTGCACCCCCTTCCCCCACTGTTGTAATGTCCTTTTCTTTTTGCGTGTATGGCTCAGGAGCCCATAATACCTTTTGAATAAACAAGGTTTTTCTTTCTTTTTCGTAATGTTCCATTGATCTTTATTAAATTAACAATATATCCTAGGAAGTGTTTACATTTCCCTAAAGGAAAGGTACAGGCTAGTAGATGAGTTTATTGGCTCGGCCCGAGCTCCCCGGAGGACTGTGGGCTTCCGTGCTTGGCATGGGGTACGGGGCTCCCTGAGTTCTGTACTGGCCGTTCGCCGAAACGAGCATGATCTGACCGATGGTTAGGTTGGTGGGAGGGCGATGCTGCTCCTGCTCGCGGTCGGCCTGCCGTTTGTCCCTTAAGTATGCGGCGAGGTGTCCCGATCGGATGAGCTTTTTGATGTAGTCCCTGAGTTGCTTGCAATCCTCTGTGGCGTGGCCCAGTGTCCGCTGGAAAGCGCGGTAAGGGCCCCGGGTTCGCTTCGCAGCCTGACGCGGGATCGGAGGGAACTTGAAGAACCCCTCATTCTGGGCCTCCTCTAACAATACTGCGAGGGAGACGTTGAGGGGGGTATACTCCTGGAACTTCGGGTGGTAAGGCTGCTGACGCTCTGGCCTCTCCTCCCGAGCCCTCTTCTTCTGGTCGGATCGTTCTGCTCGGGGGAGGTTAGCGTTCACCTCGGATTCCAGCTGAACCTCGCGCTCGGTCCACGCCTTGACCTTGGCCATGGTCTTAGGTTGTGCCAACGCGAAGGAGCGGAACCACTCCTTGTGCCTCAGACCAGATCTAAGCGCCGTAATGACGGTCTTGTCCCGGTGCTCGGGCCCTTGAGAAGGGCGTTGCAGAAACGGGTAATGTAGGCCTTGAACGTTTCCTTGTCCCCGCTCTTAACCGTGAAGAGATAGTCGACCGTGCGCTTCTGTTGACGGTTCCCAACGAAATGGCTGAGGAACTGAGTAGCCAGCTCGTCGAAGGTCGAGATTAAGCGGGGCTCGAGCCCCCGGAACCAGTCCCGACCTGCACGGATGAGGGTGGCCGGGAAGGCCCTGCACTGGGCAGCGTCGGAGTGGTCCTGGAAGCTCATCCCCGCGGTGAAAGCGTCCAAATGGTCCTTCGGGTCGGTTTTCCCGTTGAACAGAGAGACCTATGGGGGCTTGTTGCGCGAGGAGACGTGGATGGCGAGCAATTCCTCGGTGAACAGCTTTGTGAGCGAATCGGAGGCGTACTTAGCCCCGTCGCTCGAGAGGTGAGCCTCCCGACGCATGCCCTCGATTTTCTTCTCGAGGGCGTCGAGCCGACCGTGGTATCCCGAGGAATCGGCGCCTTAGGATCCCCGGTCTCCGCTGCGGATGACCTGCGTCTGGGAGCGGCCCCGGTTCCTCTCGATGAGGCACCTCAGATCCCTGGGCGAGGTGGCTCTCGAGCCGCCGACGTGAACCCTTTCAGTGCGGCCCCACCGAGGGGGGTGGTGTCGACCATGCGTGTGGACAGGCAAGGTGACTGACATCTCTTCAGGGGGATAAGGGTCGTGAGGAGGCTCGAGGCGAGGCGTTCTGGCGGCGGACCTTGGTGTGGAGCCGTGGGGCGCCCAGCGGCCTTCAGGGAGTGCCGGCGCGAGAGATCTGTGGCCAGGAGTTGTGGCCTGCTGGTGGTCAGCCGTCCGGAGGTGGTGGAGCAGCGATCTGGGGCCCATGCCCGGCCGCTTGGACGCGGACGAGCGCCTCCATGAGGGACTGTAACCGATCTATCCGGCTGGCGAGGGCGTTGATGATGGTCGCTGGAGGAGGCTCATCCATGCCTTCGGTGAGTGGAAGGCGGCGGCTAGTACCGGGATCTTCAGGATGGTTGCTCGCCATGCGGGCGGAGATCGGAAGGCCAACTTTGTTTTTGTGGAGTTTGGTTTCCCACAGACGGCGCCAACTGATGGAGGTCCTTTTCAGGTCTCCGTCAGATGTTGTCTTCCGTTGATCTCCCGGTGGATTTCGGTGGTGATCTTATGTTGTGTGTGGGTCTCAATGGGTTTTAGTGAGATTGGTGATTTGAGGAGTTTAGCACCGAGTACCTGCAAAGAAGTCCCGGGGTGGTTTGGTACCACCGAGGACCCTCCGACGATCAAGTTAGTGCTAGATCCGAGCAGAGTAATGGCTAAGTGGAATAAAAATGGCTTACTTGACCCCTCTGTGATGGGGGGTTTATATAGCGGTGATGGCACGCAGCAGCAGGCGCGAGAATCTCGCCAGCAGTTACGCTCCCGACGTCACGCCCGCGTAGAGAGCGGATTGCCCATTAATGGGGATCGCGGAGGCGTGGAACGTGGGATGTTGCTGGCGGAGAATCCGCGCATGGCGAGATTCACAGCGCGGCGGTTACGCATGTGAGCGGTGGATCTGGTCAGAGGGACCGAGGAAGACGACATCAGCTAGGGAGCTCGGAGATGAGCAAAAGGGCCGAGGAGTCCTGGTCCTGTGGCAGCTCGGGACGAGCTGGGGGGGTCGAGGAGGCCAACTTGCAGAGGGCCCCGAGGAGGGCCAGCTTGTGCTTGTGGGTCGGGTACAGGGGTTGCCTGGTCGGCCCCTGCGGCCCTTCCTTCTGAGTTTTGGGACACGTCATCCGCCATGTGTCCAGATCTTGGAGACCGCCAATATTGAGCATCATCACACCTTTTTGTCCTCTTTTTTTCTCTCACGCTAATGACACTCAGCACAAGGATAGCATGCCTCTACGGATAATAAATTCCGCAGGGTCAATTAACGAATGATCTTACAGATTAATCCGTAGGGATAACTAATGCCCATACGGATAACACTGTAGGGGCATATATAAATAAAAATTTGTTAAAATTTAACTTATGCAGTTGGCCCTACGGTGCCGCAAGATAAGACCCTGCGGATATATCCGGAGGGAAAAATTTCAAGATTAAAAAAATAAATAAAAACCAAAGGTTATCATCCCCGTCAATGGATTATACCCTAATTCCCCAATTCCCATCAAAATTTCCCCGTGCGCCCTTGTCGCCTTCTCCAACATCTCGTCGCCTCCTCTGACATCTCAGCTCCTCCTCCGACATCTCGTCGTCTCCTCCGATCTCTCAGCCCCTCCTCCGACCTCGTCGCCTTCTTCCTCGTTGTCTTCTTCGACCTCCTATGACCTCCAGCGCCGTCTCCATCACCTCCAGTGCCGCCCTTTTCATCAACGTCGAGCTCCTTCCCGGCTTCCTCGTCACCATCGAAATCGTCAACCAGTTAGTTAATTTATTAATCAATTTAAATTTTTATTTTCGTAAATTGAATTTGGAGGGTAGGACTTCAATTTAGGGATTTTGAATGGTGGTGGCAGTTGTGGTAGTCGGCGGCGGGTGGTTTGGGGATATGGGTGGCGGTGGATGTGGGAGGTGGTGGCTGTGGTAGCTGCGCTGTAATTAGGTCCAGGGTTAGGGTTAAGATAATTAGGGTTAATCAGGTATAGGGTTAGTGTTAAGTTAATTAGGGTAAAAGTTAAGGGTGAAGGTTATTATGATTAGGGTATTTTAGTTTTAGTGTAAGTGTGTGTGTGTGTGATGATCTTGATGATGATATGTGTGTTTGTGATAATGATGATGTTGATCTCTCATATTAAATAAGGTCAAATCCTAATTTTAAACTTAACACCAGAACTAAATCCAAAATCTTAAACTTAACACCAGAACCAAATCCAAAATCTTAAACTTGATTAAGAAAACCCTTAATTTTAAAAAACTTTACCCTAAAATAAAAACTTAAAAGCCTTAAAATTGAAACGTAAACGTAAAACCAATTCAAGATAAATTTTATGATAAGTGTATATATGATAATAGATGATAATATGAAATTTTCATATGCTCATCGATCGTCATATATGAAAATCAAAGCACGCCTTAATCCCCGTCTATCTGTTAACATACATTCGATATTCGTCGTGACATAAAACTATACGAAGGTTGTTAAATATCAGACAGTATCGTTCGGTGCTATCAACCGTCTTGTAGTTTATGTGATGAGAAAATTCAATCGTATGATAACCGATTGATTTTTCCAGTTTACAAGTTAGGAATGTATAAAGCAAACACCTGCATTTACTTGTGTTTTTATTCGTATCGAGTTATTTCGTCGGTACTTTTCTGCGGGTTCTCCGTGTACAAAGATAAATTAGGCGTTCATTTCAATATTGTTTCACAGTATTGAAATGATTGTCTATTATATTATAGTGTACTCGGAGAACAGCGGGGAGGTGCTGCCAAAATTTACTTGAAACGGATGAAAGTGCAAGCGAATGGGTGTTTGCTCTGTACATTCATAATGGGATAGAAGTTTTACCCCCAACAGCCGAAACACACACACACAACACGAATACACAACACACGCACACATAAAACACATACACACTGACAACTCTACACCTAAACGAAATCATAAATTGAAACATATATACACAGAATACAACACATAATTGGGTATCTTCTGTTTCCCCCAATCAGAGCAAAGCTCTGTTTGAAATTTAAATTTCAAAATGAAACAACGCTTCAGATGCAGCGCCAAGTACGCTGCGCCCTAGGCAGCGCACCATGTGCAAAACACGTTTGCGCTAGCGCTAGGTGCGCTGCGCCTCACGTGCAAAGCATGGATGCGCTAGCGCTAGGTGCGCTGCGCTCTAAGCAGCGCACCACCTGCAAAGCACGGGTGCGCTAGCGCTAGGTGCGCTGCGCTCTAAGCAGCGCACCACGTGCAAAGCACGGGTGCTTTAGTGCTGGAATTAAAAGCTCCCCACTGTTAGATCAAAAATCTAATAATAATGATGAATCATTAATTAACCAGAATTAAATTCTGTTAAGAAAAGATTTCTCAAAATCTTTCCAAACAACAAAATTGTGCTCTGTAAATCAGAGCACCGTTGGATCAATGATCCAATGGTGATTAAAGAATCACTAAAAATACAGACTAAATTCTGTTTAGAAGATTTCCTAATCTTTGTTAAAAACAAGAAGATTGCCTTCTGTAAATCAGAAGCCCTTGGATCAAAGATCCCACGATGGGAGATTCCCCAAATCAATTGGAGAAAAGATCTCCTTAACTGATTGAACCGATCAGCTTGCCCTATATAAAAGCCCCTAGACTTCAAGTCTCAGGGAGAGAAGAAAAAAGAGAGAAACCTCCTCATAAACTTTGAGAAATTCAAAGAAAAAGAGCAAGCTCTTTGTCACGCCCCGCTTCCCATTCTACGGCGAAGGGGACGCGACTGGCCCGCTACGTATTTACTCAGAAGCAAATACGCTAAGCGTAACTAAGCAATATAAAAGAAAATACACAAGAGGCAAGGTATAATAAAAACATCAACTTTTATTTATTAACATTCTTTTGTACAATGCATGAAAAGGAAATACAACTGAAATAAAAATGATGCCTAAACAATGGCATGACAGGAAATGAAAAGTACTGAATGGAAAATGTACAATGAAACTAGAGCTCTGGTTCTTCAGCAAGCTGATCCAAGTCTTCTGCAGATGGCTCGATCTCTGTCGGGTCCAAACTACCTGACGACATTCAAAGAAGAAAGAAATAGAATGTCGTCAGCGAACAGATCGCTCGGTAAGTCCCAAAGATAAGGGAGAAGCAGAAAAGAAGAAAGAGAGAGAGAGAGTAGCTTTTAATGTTGTATTATATTGTTGTAATGTTGTATTAACGCTGTTGTTTGTAGCTTGGTACAGAAGAATGACAGTGTATACGAAATGGGTCTCAGTATGCTAGAGACCAGGGCAAATAGAATTACAAGGCTCCGTTATACAACCCGGAACAACGGCAATTGGATTTATGTTAGGTGTCTTAATCTTACCGTCTCGTGCCACCTTTAACACCTTCCGTACCAATCTACCCCTTAAACCCCGGAGTGTTTAAATTGTATTATTTTATACTGTATTGAGTGTATAATTGAAAGACTGACCGAAACCATGATATCAGTTAACAGATGTATCCGTAGAATCATGTAAATGGAATAATTGGAGAACCATGTAAATGGAATGTATATCCATGGTTCGGTTCAGTCAAGTCATATAGATTGATAATTAGATTCATGGATTCATGTGTTTCTATTGAATTGGAATATTGTAGATTGTGGATTGACCTGAATCATATTCAAATCAGATTAATCAGACTCAAACCCGAGTCAGACAATTAGAAATGTAAATCAAAGTCTTGATTATTTCTTAAACTTATAATTGCTAGGGTCCTTAGGGTAATTTGTAAAACTTGAGGGGGTTTTATGTAAAAATACTTTTATATACTTTTCAAAATACACCTCAAGTATTCGTTATTCGTTTTTAGAGTTGTAATGAAGGTGGATTTTGTATTGTGATATTTCTAGTGAAAATATCGTAGTTTCAGAAATAAAGGTATTTATTTGTAATATTGATTTATGTGGAATTTAGGGTATTTTAGTGTAAAATTGGTTCTTGTGATTTTTAGAAAAAGGTGGAATATTTATATCATAACAAAATAGATATTTTAATGATAAATATACATATATTTATACAAAAATAATTTTAATAAATATTTTATATTCTAAAAATCTCATTTTCTTAACATGTCGTATTTTAAATCTTTCGAGACTGAATGCTTCTTGCGGAGGCTGAATCTCGCACTACTAAACCTGAGGATGTGCGATAAACCGCACCATCCCGAACGGGTTCCCCAAAGTGGGTTGTTGCGGCGCTTTGCAAAGATTGTAAAATACTAAATCTTTTAGAAAACGGTTTTATGAAGTAAATGGTATTTATTTGTAAAGGTGTATATTTTCCGTATTGTATATTCTAGATTCTCCTAAGTCAACTAGTCTATTCCTAACTGGTTCAGACGACAAGTTGTGAGATACCTCAAATCGGCTCTTCACCGCCAATTGTGGTCAGGTAAGTACAAGTGAGGAAAGGAGGGATTCGCTCACGAATCACCGTGAGGCGGGCCTTTTAAAGTTACCTTTTTCACTTGCCTAGCCTAGACACCACAAAGTCAGGTTTAGATAAACTACCGATGTCCACAACTTATCGTATTTTCATAATAAGTGGTATTTCTTTAAAAAGTGTATCAAAACTAAATCTTTTATCAATGGTTTTATTAAATATATGGTATTTAAATGAAAATGTTTATTTTCTCGTATTCTAGGTTCTCGGGGGTGTTGCATATGAGTGTGTGAGGAGGTAGGTCGTTACCTCGTGATCTACTTTAAATGTATAGCAAGTTTGATGGGGTTGAATGAAGGATTGAAACAATGTGGTATTTAAGTGAAAAATACGATAAATTGAAAAATCTATCATTTCATGTGACGAAACTTGATCAAATTGTTTGATTAGTGTTTAATAGTCAACATGAGAAAGTTTAGGTATGATTGTATTAGTGAGAAGTGGAATTTTGTAGAAAACCGAATCGGAAATCGGATTTATTCCGATTCCTTCGGGTTTTGTAATTTCGTATTTTGAGAATGGAAAAGAGAGATAGAAAAGGGACTTACGGGTTTTAGATTACTCAAGAGAGTGAGCGGGAACTAGAGGGATCGTCGGTGTGTTGCGTCGTCGCCGATAGTTCCTAAGATGATCGCCGGAAGTTCCGCCGGAATTTCGTCGGAGCTTCGCCTTGAGCTTGTTTTCAAAGTACACAATCTTTGGAAAAATTTTGAGAGAGTAGGCTCAGGATTTTGGGCTGAGAAATTAGTGTGTAGGGTTAGTATTTATAGGGTTAGGCTAGGGTTAGGGTAGATGAAAAGTTTAAAATAAAAATGTGATAAAATGTATTAAAAGTGGAGTAATTGGGGTTTTTAAAGAGCTCTGGAAATGGTCTGAGGCTGAAATTTTGCAGGTGCATAGGGAATATGAAAAGACACAACTTTCATGTTGGGGTCGTCGCCGGAATCGGCCGACTCAGCCCTGACTCGGTCTGAGGACGGAGTCGGACCGAGTCAAGGCCAATTTGGCCGATTCCCGACCGAGTCAGGCGGCCGGGATCCCCCCCGACGATTCATCTAACTCCTGGAAATGTTACATCTTTGGGTGTAGTGGGGTTTTTGTGAGATATGCACGTGTAAACTCTTGGTATTCTAAATGTTTTTAAAAAAATCAATATTAAAAATAATGTGGGGCATGGGATTTGAACTCTGGTGGCTTGGTTCAGCAGTGCAAGGTATTACCAATGAGCTACAAGCTCCTTCTTGTAATTATGGAGCTAATTAATTACTTAAAATAATAACAGTAATTGTAAATTCCCCAAGTATACATTAATTTTAAAGCAAATTTTTGTACAGTAAAAATGGAGTTGTTACATTCCTTTAATTTGTAATTAAAAAGCAAAATAATTACTTATAACTTGTGCTCAGGCTAAAATACCCCTTTATGGATTTTTTGAAATTTTTTGTAAAAACTTGTATTGGAAATTTGGGGTTGTTACATTCTACCTTCCTTATAAAAATTTCGTTCTCGAAATTTGTAAAAAGAAAGTGTAACAGATTTAAGAAAAGTCTGGTGACTTGAGTATAGATAGTGTATAAAAATAACAAAGTGATACAAGGGTGAAGAAGGCTTACCGGTGTTTGTTCCCCTTCGAAGGACGGCGCGACAGGGCGTCTTGCCTGAAATTCGGGGCAGATGCTATTAGGTGCTATCCGTCTACCTCTCCAAAGATGCCAAGTTGATTTATGGCACCATATATCGAAGGTTTAAACGGATGCGTCCGATATAGCAGACTTCGTCAGATTCTCCCACACTTGAGGGGTTTTTGATTGTGGGGACGCTCTTCCCTGCAGGCGCAAGCCCCTGTAGTTAATTACGCTACCGCATTGCGGTAACAATTTTCTCCTTTTCCAGATGGTCACTTCGTGTCGTGTGTGTTCGATTTGTGTTTGGTTGCCCGTGAATTGTATACGGAGACTGAGTTATGTCGTCGCCCGTAGGGTATGGACTAGTCCAAATCCATATCTTTCTTAGATTTGGGTTTGGGGGTTATGTTTAAGGTTACGTTAACCTCATTTGAGAATAAGATCGACTTAAACGTTGGTTAAGGATACGTTAGTCTAGTTTTAGACTAAGATCGACTTAACGGGATTGTTTAGATCCAACAAGAGAGCAATTTAAGGGAGTCTTGTTGTTTAGTTTAGTGACATTGCGGTCAATAGGCAGTTTAAGGACATTGCGGTCCAATGTTAGTTTTAAGACATTGCGGTCAAGGTTAAGGACGTCGTAGTCCGTGGATTTAAGGACTCCACAGTCCGATGTTAGTTTTAAGACATCACGGTCAAGGTTAAGGACGTCATAGTCCGTCATTAGTTTTAAGACATTCCGGTCAAGGTTAAGGACCTCATAGTCCATTAGTTTAAGGACCCCACAGTCCGTATCAATAGATGGTCATCGAGACCCGTCACCTCTTTGAAGACGTTGAGGAATTACAACGCCAGGTATCAAAGGAGTGAAGAGATGTACCCTTGAACCAAGGTAGATTAAGTGATCTGCAGTCCAATTTGGAAACTAAGATCAATTATTATATTATGAGCCCATTGGCCCAGTTAAGTTTGAATTGAGGACTTATGGCCGGCTTGGGCTAAGTCCAATCATGTTTGGGATATTGGCCCTCTGTTGGTTCATTAAAGGAGAGGCTTTGCCTCTCGAACTTAGCCAGTTGGGCTAAAGCTAGTGTTAAACACTAGAGACCAGCAGTGTTGAACACTGGGAATAAGATTGACAAGTTAGTGTTAAACGCTAAAAGATAATCAGTGTTGAACACTGGGAACAGAGTTTTCAAATTAGTGTTAAACACTAGGCAAATCAGTGTTAAATACTGGAAATAGAGATTCCAAATTAGTGTTTAACACTAAGGCAAATCAGTGTTAAACACTGGATACAGAAGTTTCAATTTAGTGTTAAACACTGAGGCAAGAGGGGTCACGTGGTAACACGTGAGAGCGCCCTGTTTCCCTTTATTTTGTTTTACAGATAAGTGTTTAACACTTTTAATTCTGAAAGCCATCACGTGTGGGCACGTGATGGGGGCCTGCGCTTTGATCTGTTAGAATGTTCATCAGGGGTCACGTGTCGACACGTAAGGGTGCCTTAGAGCACTTTTCTGTTTCTTTTTCTTTTGCATGCTTTAGAGATCACGTGGGGCACGTGAGGCATTGCCTCACAGTTCTCTTTTATGGATCTTCGCAGGAGTCACGTGGTAACACGTGAGGTGTTTACTTCAGAGTTCTTTCTATGGATCTTTGCAGGGTCACGTGGTAGTACATGACTCTGCATGTTTTAAAGATCTGTTCATCTTTTAAGAATTAATAGGGTTAAACCCTACGACAAATTTTAGAGGAATTAAATTCCTGCTTTCTTCTGAAGAATTATATTCTTAATAGGGTTAAACCCTAATTTCTTTTCTTAAGGGAATTAAATTCCTGTGAGTTTGAGGGAATTGTGTTCTCAATTAGGGTTAAACCCTAGTTCTGTTTATTTTGATGGAATTAAATTCCCATAACATAGGATTAAACCCTAATTTTATCTCGAAGGAATTGAGTTCCTATCATTTTGTGAGAATTAAATTCTCAAAACTCAGTTCCTCCTCTGTGTTTTAGATCTGCATGGCAGGATCTCAACCCAATGAGAATTAAATTCTCAATTCATGGGGAGATGTGCACTTTACAGATCCTCCATCAGAGAAAGAACTAAGTTCTTTTCTTATATAAGAGTTAAACTCTTTTGAGAATTAAATTCTCTTTTTAAGCCTCCCTTTCTTTCTCTTACCTAGGGTTTTCCTTTTGCAGAGAATCAAAGGCTCTGTATCTCTCTCTCTGTGTATCAAAAGAAAAGGTCCAAAGGTCTCCAAAAAAAAGTCCAGAAGTAGTGATCCCTCTCTTCTTTTCTTGGCCTCTATTTATAGGAGAAGGAAAAGAATCAATCTGCTTAGTAAATCTCTCATTGAGAGATTTGATTTATTTATTAGGAGATTTGATTTATCTTTATCATTAATCTAGGCCTTTAGATTGTTAGGTGAATTTTATTCACCATTGGATTTTAAATCCAAAGATATCTCTTTTTTTATTTCGGTTAGATTTAGGGGGAAATCTTTCCAAGTCTAAAATTTTTCCATAAATTGGTGATGTTTAATCACCTTTAGATTTTTAATCCAACGGTTTCAAATAATCTTTCTCCATTTTGGAAAGATTTGAATGATTCATCCTCAGAATTTTACTTCTGTTAAAGAATAAGGCTCTTAAAGCCGGTCACGTGTGGCCACGTGACCCCTGGTCACGTGTAGGCACGTGACCCCTGGAATGGGCTTCTCTCCTTCTGCGCTCTGTTCTCTGGCCGCTGCTTAACCATCACGTGCCAGCACGTGACCACTGGTCACGTGTGAGCACGTGATGCCTCTTCTGGAGCTTTTTCTTGATTTTAATCAGGGGATGAATGTGCTTTTTGCCGCTGCTTTAAGCGTCACGTGCCAACACGTGACAACTGGTCACGTGTGAGCACGTGATGCCTCCTCTGAGGCTTCTCCCGATTTTTAATCAGGGAACAAATGCCCCCACAGCGTTGTTCTCACGTGTCTGCATGTGAGTACAACGCTGTCACTTTTGTGACCGTCGGATCTGCTCTGGGAGTAGGGTAGATGAAACGTTTTTATCACATCCTATAAATATAGGGGTTTCTTTAGAAACGCCTCCCCTCTTACTTGTCTTCTTCCTTGCAACTTTTTCCTTGAGAATTTAATTCTTGTTTCCAGAGCTTAGTTCTCTGCCTTGAAAAATTTTTAGAGTTTAACTCTGTTAAAAAAGAACTCTTTTCTTCAGGTAATGATGTTGAACGATCGATGAACTTTCATGCCCTTCTGGATTTTGAATCCATAGCAAGGATTTCACCCCTTTTAATATGAACCCATTTTCTTCAAATTCATCAACAAACAAAATAGAAAACCACTTAATCTTCGAACGATAGATCTTTTAGGGTTCACATGATCTTTAGGGAGATGATGGTGACAGTTGTCCCTTCCATGAAATTTAAATCCATCCTCAAGGAGCTCTGGCTCTGGGAAAACGAACTTTTTGGGAATTTAATTCCTTTTTTAAGAAGGAATTTAATTCCTATGAGGAACTAAATTCTTCTCATGGAGGCTTCTTAGGGTTTTCTTGCCCTGGGTTGTCTCTTTCACATCCGAGAGGAATAAGTTTGTAATGAATTTTTCATGATCGTTATTTCAGGTGTCATGGATGCCCATTTGTATGATCTTGACGAAATTATTTCTTACGGGAATATTCACGCGCTGGGCCGCAGCCAGAATCAGGAGTTCACCAACGCTCAATGCGCTGAGATCATGAGCCATTTTGACGAGTACAACCATCGGCTACTCCCCCGTCGCTCTTCTTTTCTGAGACTCATCATGCAGGCGATCTGGGAGGCGCTTCCTCTCTTCTGCACCGGTGTACCGCTCGGGACATTGGACGCTGCCGAGGATAAGATACATTCGGTGTATCTGATGAGCCTAATCTCGAAGAGAAGGCGCGACAACCTCATTGATCTCTTGCACCAGGCTTTTCAGCAGTCGGCTATACTTGCTGCTTATCGGAGGGTGGAGGACATTCGTGAGGACCCCGATGCTTGCGACCGCGAGAGGAAACATACTAGGATGGTTCGAAATGCCTGGAAGATCTTGGACAAAGTTGCGTTCGAGTTTCTCAATCCATGTCCCGCGTCCGAGGTCTTACCGTTGTAAACGTTTTCTTTTTATTTTGTATAAACCTTTTAAAGCGTGAATGATAAATCTTATCGTGTCCCTCTGTGTTTGCATGCCCTTTTTTTGTAGGATTTTGTCATTTTGCTATCGTTGCTGTTGATGTTTTTAACGTGCAGGGCACTATTTCACTTTCTAGTACACACCAAGCACAGTGCTCATGTGCTCCACACGTGAGGGGCCTTTTATGGGGCTATTCAATTTTTCATGCCATATTTCTGTGCATGGCATTAGATGCAGAGAAGACGCCTTGGAAATCGCTCCTTTTCCTGATTTCCAATGTCTTCCTTTTTTTGGGCCTTGGACTGGGTTCCATCATGCAATTTTTTTCCGCGCGCAGCATTTAATGCTCTCCTTTATAGTCTTGAGGCCATAGCCTATTTCCTATTCACAGAGAAATTTATTCCCATTTTGACGTGATTTAACTTGAAAAACAACTGAATGCCATGGCCTGCAACTGTCCACACGCTCGTCGACAGCCATGGGAAGTGCCTATCGAGGAGATGATTCCTCGCTTTGCTGCACGATTGGTGGACCCTGTCCTTACCGACGACGAATGCGACTCAGCGACATATGAGCTCTCGATCCGTAGGGGGTCCCCCCTCCCGATGGGCTCCCTCTGGCTCCGGATGATTCTTGCTGCCGTACTTGCCGACGTCCCTCCTCACCCGGCGGAGATGACCCTTGCGATGCTTGACGTGGCTGAAGAAAAGCTCGAGGGTTTTCACGAGGCGTGCCTGATCACTCAGGCTTTGAAAGATCGCTCAGTTTACCTCTTGAGCGAGATAAGAGCTAGGAGGGCGGTTATGTCTGCTTTTGTAGACGAACATGGCACCAATCGGTGGGGAGCGACCCCTCGCGAAAACCGTCGCTTTGCTGTGTTGGAGAAAGCAGAGAGAGAGATGGAGAATTTTGTTCTTTGTTTTGTTAACCCTTGTGCTACCGATCCTTTGTTTGGCGACCTTTTCCCGTTAGCGTAGTGTATTAGTTTTCGCATGCTTTATGTTGAACTTTCATGTATGCTGGGTACTTGTATGTATGTTTTTGCTTGCATAAATGAACTTTGTGTTTTTCCCATGATAACTTTCTTTAATTGCGAACACTATCACCATGTTGTATGCACATCAGAGCTTCGGGTATTATTTCTTTTCGGATATTCATATAGTTGCGAATGCATGCTTGATAGGATATACATCGAGAATTTTTTGTTGCTTCCCATACCAGATGATGTGCACGTGTTTTAGATCGACTATTGCTATCGACTGGAGGCTTGTTTATACGGTCTTGAGCATATGTGTCATGTTTCAGAGGTTGCGGTCGCGAAAGCGGGCTTGCGTGGTATGATAGAGCGACCTGTGACGAACATATTATTGTGCGAGAAGAGGTTCGGCCGCAAACTCTCAGAGAGGGAGCTGGCTTCTAAGGCGCTCAGTGAGCTTCAAGCTAATCTTACTGCTAAGGCCAACAAAGCGTATGAACTCTGGCGGGTGCTTCAAGAGTCTATCAAAGAGGTAGTAGCCATCGACAAGGCCGCCGAGTTTACTCGCGAAAGGGTTGAGGCCCACAAAGCTACCGAGAAGGAGCTCGAAGGCCGGCTTGCCTTATATCAGGCCCAGCAAGCTCAGGCGGAGGCCCGTCTTCTGGCGATCCTGAATCATGAACCCGTGGCCCAGCAAAAGCAGGATGAGCTAGCAAAATTACTAAATCGCCCGCCGGCCTGAAGACTTGTATCTTTTCCTTTCTTTTTGTACATACTCCTGAATAAGAGGATTTTTTGTTCTTTCATGAATTGTACTTTGTGCCTATTTTGTTCATGAATAAAGACATATATTTTTTCTCAATGGCGTGTTTCTCTCGGTTGAACTTGTTCTGTGGGCAATTTATCTTGGCCTCCCTGCAGGGTAGCAATGGCTTAGGATTCAGGGTTAAGATCTGCCTTTTAAGACTTTTAAGCTTTATGAGCCGTGAGGGTCTCATAAAGAGTTTTTCTCCCTACAGGTCGAGGGGATCCCGTAGGTGTAAGTTCTTCTTAAGAATCGTGAGGATTCTTAAGCGGGTTTTCCCTTGGGAGTCGTAAGGATCTCACAAGAGAGTTTTCTTCCTTACGGGTCGTGAGGACCCGCAAGTGTTGGGTGCGGTCGCCCTTATCCGTATTTCACGGGGTTAGGGGTTGCTTTGGGATGTTCTCCGGGATACCGTAGTTTAAAGACATCACGGTCAAGGTTAAGGACCTCATAGTCCATGGATTTAAGAACTCCACAGTTCGATGTTAGTTTTAAGACGTTACGGTCAAGGTTAAGGACCTCATAGTCCGTGGATTTAAGGACTTCGCAGTCCGATGTTAGTTTTAAGACATCACGGTCAAGGTTAAGGACCTCATAGTCCGTGGATTTAAGGACTCCACAGTCCGATGTTAGTTTTAAGACATCACGGTCAAGGTTAAGAACCTCATAGTCCGTGGATTTAAGGACTCCACAGTCCGATGTTAGTTTTAAGACATCACGGTCAAGGTTAAGGACCTCATAGTCCGTGGATTTAAGGACTCCACAGTCCAATGTTAGTTTTAAGACTTCACGGTCAAGATTAAGGACCTCATAGTCCGTGGATTTAAGGGCTCCACAGTCCATTGTTAGTTTTAAGACATTACGGTCAAGGTTAAGGACCTCATAGTCCGTGGATTGAATAGTTTTAAGATGTCACGGTCAAGGTTAAGGACCTCATAGTCCGTGGATTTAAGGACCCTAAAGTCCAATGCTAGTTTTAAGACATCACGGTCAAGGTTAAGGACCTCATAGTCCGTGGATTTAAGGACCCCACAGTCCAATGTTAGTTTTAAGAAATCACGGTCAAGGTTAAGGACCTCATAGTCCGTGGATTTAAGGACTCCACAGTCCGATGTTAGTTTTAAGACATCACGGTCAAGGTTAAGGACATCATAGTCCGTGGATTTAAGGACTCCACAGTCCGATATTAGTTTTAAGACGTCACGGTCAAGGTTAAGGACCTCATAGTCCGTGGATTTAAGGACTCCACAGTCCAATGTTAGTTTTAAGATGTCACGGTCAAGGTTAAGGACCTCATAGTCCGTGGATTTAAGGACTCCACAGTCCAATGTTAGTTTTAAGACATCACGGTCAAGGTTAAGGACCTCATAGTCCGTGGATTTAAGGACTCCACAGTCCATGAAATGTGTGGTTACTGGGACCCGTCACCTCTTTGAAGACGTTGAGCAATTACAACGCCAAATATCAAAGGAGTGAAGAGAAGTACCCTTTAACCAAGGTAAAATCGGTCTAGAATCATCATGGTTGATTGTTAGTTTTAAGACATTACGGTCGAGGTTAAGGACATCATAGTCCGTGGATATTTAAGGACTCCATAGTCCGGTGTTTGCTCTGGATGCTTCACACGGGTTCACTGCCGTGCTTGGCGAGGACCAGGCTCCGCTCTGGGCGTTTTCCGCGGGGTTAAAGAGTGACGTTATCCGCGTTCCACGTGACCAGGAATTTTGCACTAGATGCTTCACACGGGTTCACTGCCGTGTTCGGCGAGGACTAGGCTCCGCTCTGGATGCTTCACACGGGTTCACTGCCATGCTCCGCGAGGACCAGGATCCGCTCTGGACGTTTTCCACGGGGTCAAAGAGTGACATTATCCGCGTTCCATGTGACCAGGAATTTTGCACTAGATGCTTCACACGGGTTCACTGCCGTGCTCGGAGAGGAATAGGCTCCACTCTGGATGCTTCACACGGGTTCACTGCCGTGCTCTGCGAGGACCAGGATCCGCTCTGGAAGTTTTCCACGGGGTTAAAGAGTGACGTTATCCGCATTCCACGGGACCAGGAATTTTGCACTAGATGCTTCCTATGGGTTCACTGCCATGTTCGGCGAGGACCAGGCTCTGCTCTGGACGTTTTCCACGGGGCCAAGGAGTGACGTTATCCGTGTTCCACGTGATCAGGAATTTTGCTCTGGATGTATCCGCATTTCACGGAGTTAGGATTTGACTTTCGGTGATCTGTACACCACCGAGTCATGGGACTGGGAATCGCCGCTATTCCGCTTTGCTTGATGTTGTGTCTGTTGCAATGAGACGAATGTTGAGATGATCTCTAGGCTACTTGCGGCCCGTCGAGATTTGGCTTCTTCTTATGATGAAACCTGGGGAGGAGGAGTGTGACGTCCTCTTCGTTTGCGCCCCTGGATTGTATACAGGGATCGATGTGATATCACCTGTAGGGCATAAATTTCATTTTTATTTTATTTCTTTTCCCGCGATTCTCTATCATTTCAGCTTTTTATCGCAAAGGTCGCGATTGCCCAATCATTTCGGCTATTTTTCGCGGTGTCCAATCATTTCGGCTATATATTTTATTTTTTACTCGTTTCTTTTTATTGCGAGTTGGCCAATCATTTCGGATATTTTTCATGCATACATTTTTACTTGCTGATTTTGTCGCAAGTTGCCCCATCATTTCGGCTATTTCGTATGAATGTATGGCTTGCCAGCATTTTGCCGCAAGCTTGGGATTAGACACCGATTTTGGCATCAGCACCGCTATAACTGGGATGTTGCCAGGAGCGAATCATCATTTGCCTCTGTCGATGTTGAACAAAGGTGGCTTAGTAAACAGGGTTAAGGGTCCTGTCGACTAAGGCTTTTGACTTCATGAGCCGTAAGGGTCTCACAAAGGTATTTCTCCCTACAAGTCGTGAGGATCTTGCAGGTGTGTTTTCTCCTTGGGAATCGTGAGGATTCCTAAGTGCATGTCCTCTTGTAAGTCGTAAGGATCTTACAAGAGAGTTTTCCCTTTATACGTCGAGAGGACTCACAAGGGTTGTTCATCGTGCGAACATGTCCCTAGTCAAGGGTGGGACCTTGTTAGGGAAAAGTTTATTCGCGCCCGTGGATTGTATATAAGGGTCAGTATTGAGCCACTTGTAAGGCATAAATTGAAGGTTGTGGGGGTTGCTTAAGCACAGGTTTAGGTCTCTGTGACTTAAGACTTTCAAATCTTATGAGCCGTGAGGGTCCCATAAAAGAGTTCTCCCTACGAGTCGTGAGGATCTCGCAAGTGTAATTTCTCCTTAGGAGTTGTAAGGACTCCTAAGTGTGTTGCTCCTTTGTGAGTCGTAAGGATCTTATGCGGGTAGTTTCTCCTTACAAGGTCGTGAGGACCCTGCAAGTGTTCTTTAACGAGGTTGCGCCCTTTCGAGTTTTCACAAACACTCGCCGGTAGCCTTGCTGTTTTTACTCACGGAGCCCTTTCAGGTTTTCATCCGTGCCCATTTTGCTTATGGACATACCGTTTTTATTATTATTCTTTTTATTTTTATATATTTTTTTATATCGGCTTTGAGATACTGCAATCCACTGTAGTTTATCGACATCTCGGTCAACAGCTAGTTTTAGGACATAGTGGTCCATTGTTAGTTTAAGGACGTTTTGGTCCGTTGTTAGTTTAAGGACGTTTCGGTCCGTTGTTAGTTTAAGGACGTTTCGGTCCGCTGTAAAGGATGCTGGTTACTACTTAGAGTTCGGGCTTAGGAAGATAGCGAGCGGACATGGTCGTCGTCATCTATCATTGACCCAAGCCTTGACCCATCAAGCGTAGTATTTCTTCAGGAAGCGACCGTTTATTGGCCTGAAAGGTCTTTCACCGTGCATATCCATGAGTAGATACGCTCTGCCCTGGTAGACCTTGTCTATGATGTACGGGCCTTCATAGTTCGGCTCGAATTTTCCCCGCTTGGCGCGATTGGGGATCATAGGTCTTTTGACTACTAGCACGAGTTCGCCTTGGCGGAATGCTCTCGACCTGGTCAATCTTTCATATGAGCGCGTCATCTTTGCTTTATAAGCCTCCAGATTTTGTTGCGCTATGAGCCGGGTTTCATCAAGGGCATCAAGCTCCTCAAGCCGAAGGTGAGCATTTTCTTCGTCCGTCGGCTCGTAGTGGACCACCATTCGTAGAGAGGGTAGCTCTATCTCGAGAGGGAGTACTGCTTCTGTACCGAATACCAACGCGTACGACATTGTGTTCGTGGCCGTCTTGAATGTAGTTCGATACGCCCAGAGAGCTTCTTGCAGTCTCTCGTGCCAGTCCTTTTTGTTTAGGGACACCGTCTTCTTCACAATCTTTGTCAAGGTTTTGTTGAAAGCCTCGACCAGACCGTTAGCTCGGGGATTATAAACTGAGGAATATCTCCAGTCTATATTATGCTGTTGCGCAAAGCGACTGATCTTGTGGTTTCTGTAGGATGGCCCATTATCGGAGATGATCCGTCGCGGAGTTCCGAACCGATAAATGACGTGCGTCTTGAGGAAATGGAGGATATTCTCCGTCTTCACTTCCCTCAGCGGTACTGCTTCTGCCCATTTGGAGAAGTAATCAGTCGTCGCCAGGATGAAACGATGTCCCCTGGACGATGCTGGTTCGATAGGGCCGACTATGTCAGTCCCCCACATTTCGAACGGCCAGCTAGCCACCGTTGGATGTAGAGGATTTGGATGCTGGTGGATGAAGTCTCCATGGATCTGGCACGAGTGGCATTGCTTCGCATATTCGAGGCAGTCCTGGATCATCGTGGGCCAATAGTAGCCCATCCGTTTAATCTTCAACTTCATCTTCGGGGCTGCTTGGTGAAAACCGCAGAGTCCGTCGTGGACTTCTTGAACGACTCTTTTCGCTTCGTCAGGTCCCAGGCATCTCAACCACAGGGAATCGAATGACCTCTTGTACAAAGTATCGTTGATGAAGGCGAAAGACAGAGCTCGTTTCATGAGCTGATGCCTTGAGGACGCATCTTCAGGCGTTCGACGGGATTTAAAGTAGTCTATAAAGAATTCTCTCCAATCCTCAACCATTTCTTGGTCTTTTATTTGCATGGCCGTCTGCTCGGTCGCTTCCTTTTCCTCGGATGATTCCGGAGACATTTTTGCCGGAGCAAGAACTCGACGGCTTTGTACCACGATCCTAACGTCATCGAGGTTCTCATCAGCCAGTTCTTTAGCGAGCTTGGCTAATGCATCCGCTTTGCTATTTTCCGCGCGCGGTATGTTTTCCAAAGTGCAGGAAGGGATTTGAGTCAACAGTTGCTGTACTCTCTCTCCATACTTCACCAGCTCTGGCTTGCATGTCTGTTAGTCGCCGTTTACTTGACTAACGACCAGTTGGGAATCTCCGTATATGAGGAGGTTTTCAATTCCCATATCGATGGCGATCTCGAGGCCTGCTATCAAAGCCTCGTATTCGGCTTCATTGTTCGTCCTCGGCTCTGTTAAGGAGAAAGCGAAGCGCATTATCCCTCCTTGTGGAGTTACGAAGATAAAGCCTACCCTCGATTTGATTATGGGCGTACTTTGTTTGCGCTTCTTCATGGAAGATGCTCCATCGAAATAAAGTTCCCATCGGGTATCACCGCCGTCGATCGTGTCAAATGCATGTTCGTCTGGAAGCTCACAATTCAAAGGAGAATCAGCAGGTATCGGATGCTCAGCGAGGAAGTTGGCGATGGCCTGGCCTTTCACTGCCTTCAGAGGTCGATAGGTTATCGAGAACTCCATCAAGAGCAGGGCCCATTTAGCGAGTCCTCCAGCCAGTATGGCCTTCGACATTAAATACTTAAGGGGGTCCACCTTCGATATGAGACGGACTTCATGCGCCAACGCATAGTGCCTGAGCTTGGTTATCGCAAAGATCAACGCCAGGCAGTGTTTTTCAATAGGGGAGTAGTTGCTTTCTGCCCCCAGTAGAACTCGACTTAAATAGTAGAGTGCTCTTTCTTTCCCTTGATCGTTCTCTTGCGTCCATAATGCGCCTAAGGAACCTTCAAGGGCGGTCGTATAAAGAATGATAGGCTTTCCCTTGACCGGAGCAGCCAGCACCGGCGGGTTTTGTAGGTATTGCTTGATCTCGTCTAGCGCGCTTTGGCATTTTTGATCCCAGACGAACGGGGTTCCCTTCTTCATCAGGTGACTGTAAGGGCGACACTTGCCTGAGAGGTTGGCTATAAATCGCCGGATGTATGCGAGCTTCCCTTGGAGAGACCGCAATTGTTTGAGAGTCCTTGGTGGTGGCATTTCCATGATCGCCTTGATCTTAGACGGATCTATCTCGATGCCCCGGTGACGGACAATGAATCCTAGGAATTTGCCTGTGGACACCCCGAACGCGCACTTGAGAGGGTTCATCTTCAAGTTGTATTGCCGAAGGCGTTGAAATACAGTCTTCAGATGCTCGAGATGTTCTTCGTATGATTTGCTTTTCACGACGAGGTCGTCGATATAGCATTCGACGATTTCATGTATGAGGTCATCAAAGATCTTCGTCATGGCCCTCTGATAGGTGGCACCGGCGTTCTTTAACCCGAAGGGCATAACTTTGTAGCAGAATATTCCCAAAGGGGTCCGGAAAGCGGTATGTTTCTGGTCCTCGGGATGCATCTTTATCTGATTATATCCTGATGAGCCGTCCATGAAGGAGAAAATCTCGTGAGTGGACGTGTTATCTATCATCAGCTCTGTGACTGGCACTGGGAAATCATCCTTCGGGCAGGCTTTATTGAGATCCCGGAAGTCCACGCATATGCGCACTGTCCCATTTTTCTTCATTACCGGGACGATGTTGGCGATCCAGTCAGGATATTGAACTTCTTGGATAAACCCAGAATCGATCAGCTTCTTGACTTCGGCGTTGACGCTCATCTCAAGCTCAAGCTGCATTCTTCTCGGCGCCTGTTTGACCGGCTTGACGTCCGGGGATATTGCCAATTTATGCACAGCAATTTCTGGATCTAGTCCTGGCATTTCAGAATAGTTCCATGCGAAGCAATCTCTATGCTGCATAAACACGTCTTTTAATGCAGCCACCCTTTCTTCAGATAGCAACTCGCTGACGAATGTCGGTCGCGGGTCGTTTGCCGTCCCCAACTCAATCTTCTTGAGGTTGTCTGCAGTAGTATGTATGCCATCTTCCAGCTCTTTCGGCGCTGGTGGAAATTCTGGGATTACCTCGTCGTCATTGTTTTCGAAGCACCAGGGAAAGTCAGCCATATTCTCGGGCTCTTCTTTTGATATCGTTACCACACGACAGGTATGAGCTCGCTTGCAAGACCGATATGGATCTGGTTCTGCTCTTGTGGCTTTGGGTTCATGCTTTTATGGCGGCATTATCCTCCAGCTGTCGGATAGAGCAAATCTGCCTTGCTGGTATTAGTCTTCGGCCCAGTTCTTGAAGGTGAAGCAGTCTTCGATAGGGTGCCCTATGGCTCGGTGATAAGAGCAATAGTTTGGGTGAGGAATTTCGTCTGCTTGTTCGGGGTGTTTAGACTCCGGCCGTGTAAGCATCTGATGTTTTAGAGCGAGGTCAAGTAGTTTCTTTGTCTTGTCCCGAGGAAAAGAGGACGCCCGACCCATTTTCCTTATGAGGGATAGATCGGAACCGCTCGATTCCCGCTTGCGTGGCTTCTTAGTCCCGCTTTGTTACTGCTGGGCGCTTTTTTCGCCTCTCGACTTATTTCTGCCTCTGCGTCGTGCCCTTTTTATAACAGGTTGACAGGGAGCGACATTTTCATCTTTCACAGCCTGTTGGTGGAGGCGTTGTGTTTTGGCTTTCTCATAGATGGCCATTTCGCAGTTATGATCGTCTCGGAATTTTTGACCAGCTTCCCTTACAAGCTTGTCCATTTGCTCTTCGAACGACGGACTGGTCACTTTTGCCTCAGGAACTTTTACTGGTTCAGGATTAGCATCTTCCCATTGAGCATCCGCTTCTTCATCGAAGTCATGCACGGCGTAGCAACCGTGGAGTAGTTCTCGCTTCTTGGACCGAATATTTCCGAGCCCGATTGTTTCCATTCTCCCATTAGGCAACTTGTGCTGAGTCCCGGGGACGTTCCAGACTCTGTCATAGAATTTGGCTTTTCGAGCGGTCTGTTTGAAGGATATCCCCTGGCGCTTCAGCAACCTCTTCAAGCCTTCTGTATAATATCTGGGCAGACGGATGGGCTGAAGCCTGTCAAGCATAGGATCCATACCGTGCCAGATTTCTTTCTCCACTTTGGTTTCTTCAGAGCGGTAGAATAGAATTGCCTTTTCGCTTTCTCGCCTGGGAGGGACATGGAACGTCCGCAGCTCCTCTATGCTGTAGGTATCGAGCGTATCCAGTTCTTTATGATGTTTAAGCGGCACCATGGCAACTTGTAGACTCTGCTCTTCATCAGCGGATGTCTGTATTGAAGGTCGAGCAGAGAATATAGCATGGGCTTCATCTTCCGAATCACTGCCAAAGATCAACGTGGGAGCGGACGGTCCTGGCTTGTTGTGTTGGGGAGGACCCGAATAAATCATCTCCTCTTCCTCCTCGGTATCACCGCCGAAGACAGGGATGGTGGCATTAGCTTTGTTCTCCGGCTTGTGACACTTCTCCGTGTCTTCGAAATCCGGTAAAAAGTATTTGGCATCTTCATATTTGCGGACTTCGTTCACAGAGAACGGGTTTAGTTCTCCCGTCACAGTATACTCGAGACCATCCTTAAAGTATTTCATACACTGATGCTGTGTAGAAGGGATGATATTATACTCGTGTAACCATGGTCGGCCGAGCAGAGCATTGTAGCATGTCTTGGCGTCTATGATGTGGAACTTAATGTCCGTGACGAGTAGCCCAAAGCGTAGCGTCAGTATCACAGACCCAAGAGTTCTTGATGATTGGGAGTCGAACCCGGAGATGGTGATCTTGTCCCGAGCAAGGTGCTGGACGCTCATGCAGATTTCTTTTAACACCCGCACATTGAGGAGATTAACGGAGGATCCATTGTCGACCAGGATTTTGCCTATCTTTATATCGTGGCAGTATCCTGAGACATAAAGGGGGCGATTGTGTTCGCACGTCCCAAGGAGAAGGTCTTCATCGCTAAAAGTGACATCGGCCGTGTGCACTTCCTCCAATTCATCCTTCATCTTTTCTTCGGCCAGGAAAACTTGGAATTGTTCCAGCTCCTGTAGCGCCTTGATTAATGAATCTCTCGCTTCCTTTGATAATAGGAGGGCGTCGAGAATGCTGAGCTGCGAGGCTAGCTTCCTCAGGTGCGCTAGGATGTTGTAGTCCACCTTACTTTTCTTAGACGGATCCCTGGCAGTCAGCTCTTTCATAACTTGGTCATCTAAGGCGATATCCTCAGCGACCTTTTCCTTTCCCTTGTCTTTTCTAGTTGCGGGTTCGAGTTTCTTTTCCGGGAGCGTGCGTTTGCGCAACTGAATGTTTTCGCAGGCCTCTGGTTCTTCTTCTTTCTCCAAGGTGGACTCTTTAAAGAGGGGGCCAAGAGCCAGCTCCTCGTCAGAATCGCTTCTGAATGTGAGCACTTGCGATCCCCCGGCGTTGGCCGTGTAACAGTTACCGGTAGTTCTTTCATGTCCTTCGGCCGTACTTCTCTGCTCCCGACGAGTTCTGTGTTTCATTCGCTTAAAATGTTGCCGATAAGCAACATATCCCTGCCACCATGTTTTAAAAGCGTTGCACTCCTCAGTGGGGTGTGAAATCTTCCGATGATATGAGCAGTAATTAGGGTGCCTTTCCGCCCCATCGAGCGTGTTTTCTTCCGAGGGTGGTAGTTTCATTCCCATTGACATGGTTTTGGCAAACCTTTTCCTCGTCTTGAATATGTTTTTATCCTCGTCGGGTGTCTTTCGATCTGGCGGAAGTGCTTCGACTTTTTCGCTTAGCCGCTCGCGTTTGGCTCCTTCGGATGCGGCCGTCTCACGCTCCCGATCGGCTTTACTTTTCAAACGAATCTCGTCTAGAAAGGCGTCGATCATTTCGTCTGTCGGCCACACAAGTTCTGGTTTAGGCTGTACCCCCAGTTTCTCAGTGCCAGGAGTTTTTTCATCGTCTGTAAATGAGTGGGAGATCATATGACAACTCTCCACATATTCCTCGGATTCATCCGACGAGCTCTTTCCGTTATCTTCCTCTTGAAAGAAGTGGTTGAGGAACTCTTGGAGTGAGTTCGCGCCTTCTGATTGTATTCCTCCAGCGCGTCAATATATTTCTGCAAGTCCGTACGCTTGTTGCCAGGCTTCACGGGTTTCTTAGATTTCTTCTTCTTTTTCTTTGAAGATTTCGACGGCTGGTTGTGAGTACTGGGGCCATCACCACTGATCTTCGGAGTTGGGCGCGGCTTCAGCATCCTTTCAATGATTTGAGGTTCCAGCGGGTTCTTCCACCTGATCGCCGGGCATGTTTTAAGATTGTTCAGCATCCTCTTGGTTTTTGCTGAAAGCATGATTTCCCATGGAGCTTCTTCAATGAAAGAACAAGTTGCCCCGGTGTGTCCGTCTTCTTAGCAGTGTGAGGTTGTGGCGGGTTCACCTTCCACTTCTCGGACAGCGCAAACTTACCCTGTAGGTATTGATCCTCAATCCATCCTTTGAAGACGAAGCAATCCTCAATCGGATGGCTTACCATTTGATGGTAAGGACAGTAGTTGGGGTTATTCACCTCACTGGGTTGCGGCGGTCACCTTGGGTTTGGCAAGTTGATAATCCTGTTGCGTATTGCCAGCTCGAATAGCCTCTTCGTCTTATCCAGCGGGAATGAGTAGGGGCGCTTCATTTTCTCATTGTAATACCACCGTCTTTCTTCCAGTTGATCCGCCAGCTTTGGGGCACTGGGTTGCTGCTGAGCGTTCGCCACGAAGGTTGCCTTCCCTTTACCCTTGTCATTCCGAGGTTCTGGCTTCGGGGGAGACGGTCTGTGACCCATCTGGTCCATCTGAGCCAACTTGTCGATCAAAGCCTGGAACGTGGTTGTCTTAAAAAACATCATAAACTGTGAGATAGTTGCATGAGGATCTAGGGTACCCACGAACATGCCTACTGCGGGCGCCTCCTCAATGCGTTGTTCGCATTTCGACCACAGGTTTCGCCAGCGTATAGCGTGCTGGAACCACGTCTCACCTGGTTTTACCCTGGCATTAATCAATGCCGTTATCGGGGTACGTTCGCTGGCGCTCGTGAATCGCTGAGTAAATTGCAACTCCATTTCCGCGAATGTTTTAATAGAGTCGTTTGGAAGCTCAGAGTACCACCGAACGCCGTTTCTGACAAGCTACAGACAAACTGACGAAGCAACAATTTATCATCACCGCCGGTGTTGCCGCAAAGCGCCCTAAACTGGGCAACGTGCTGGTGGGGATTGCCCGTCCCCTTATAGACATGAAATTTCGGTATTGTATAGCCCGGCGGGTACTTGATCTGATCATACCAGCTTGGATATGGTCGCCCTGTTCTGACAACTTGACCCGCTGCCTCAGTCTCCTGGTGAACTCGTATCTGTTGGGCTATGTATTCGTCCAGGTCAGCCTTGGAGATTGTTTCCACCTTGGCTATTGACAGAGCGGATGGAGGAT
The DNA here is from genome assembly GCA_030015575.1 of Agapanthus africanus. Taxonomy (NCBI): domain Eukaryota; kingdom Viridiplantae; phylum Streptophyta; class Magnoliopsida; order Asparagales; family Amaryllidaceae; genus Agapanthus; species Agapanthus africanus. Next base: position 57,176,877 of record CM057342.1, on the reverse strand, counting down.
TTGACGTTTCTCCCCTGTCGTTTTCAAGAACGATTGGAGGGTCTTCAGCAGGAGACTCTTGTTGGATCATCATCCCCACCATGTCCTGGAACAGGAGGGCCATTCGTTGTATATTGGCTGCTTGTTCCGCAGCCTCATTATCCTTCTTCTCCAATATTCTACGAAGGAATTCAGCGTCAGTTTCTTGCTCCTGGCGTTGATCAGATGACGCTTCGGGGCTTTCTTTCAGCCCAGTGAGTGTGGCTATCTCGTTCATCATTTCCTGGAGCTTCTGCTATTGCTCCTGAGCTTTGGTCACTGACCGTGTAAGCGGCCTACGACTGTCCTCTTTTCCCAGCGCCATGTATACCGTATGCACCGTCATGCCCCCAGACTTAGGGCGTTTAGGCTTATTGTCCTTGACATTTGCTGCAGGAGTGGGGACTCTATCCGGCCTTCTTCTCTTTTGTGTAGTCGACATGGAGGGAGCCATTGCAGCGGGCATCCAAGCGGTTGTCGTCCTTTGTTGTTTGACGTGACGGTTTTTTTCTTCCTGCACTTTTGTCCTTTTCTGCCGGCGAGAGTGATCTTGAATGATTACCGAGTCCTGAACCCGTCGCCAGACCTTATAAATTTTGGAGGACAGCCGTTGAGGGGGCTGCTCCGGCTTTGTTTCTATAACATTCTCCGCAGGTGGAGGGGATCTTTTGAGAACCGCAGTTGGCGAATTTCTGCGTACCCTGTTTAGCAGCTCGAAGCTGTTCCCGGTTGGAACAGCAGCCTCAATTTCCACCGTTGGAGCTGGTGGAGTTAGTCCGGAGGGGGAGTTGCCCCCAGTCTTCCTTATCCAGCGCCAATGGCGACGTCGGGTATGGCGGGTTGTCGGGATTGATTCAGCGACGGCTTCGTCTTGCCCCCTGTTCTGGGGAGGGGCTGCTACTGGTGTCAGCCTTTCGAAGACTGACGTTCGTTGAGAAGCTACAGATCTCTGAGCGAGAGCGGGAATGGGGGTAGTCAATCTCGCGAAGACCGACCCTCTGGGAGGAGAAGCCGCCTTGACGACTCTGGGAGCAGCTGTCCTCTTTGGGATGGCCTTCTCAGGTATCACGGGCTTCTTGGCGGGCCCTTTGGAGTTCAGGCTCAGTCTAGTGAAGATCGAGGAGTTGGATGACCCGCTGAGAGGGGCCGTAGGAGTAGCAAGTCGATCAAAGACCGATTTCTTTGACGCTTCCGGTACGGGTATTGGGATGTTAATGTTTACCGGCGGGAGCATGGTCCCAAAGAATAGACCGGTGGTAGCTTAAGTCACTTGCTCCACAGGCATAGTGAATAGGGAAGCAGCCTGCGGTCCATATGCTACACCTCCAGATGAGGCGGAGCGTCGGTTGCATTTGCAGTTGGAGCAGTTGCCAGCCATTGATCCTTTTGCTTTCTGCAGCAAACGAAACACCAAGTCTTAGTACTTCAAAACCCGAGGGCAACCATTAGCAAACCGCGATTGGTTCGCGAATCACGACACACGAAGTGTGGAGTGGAAAAAGGAAAAGGTCCCACCGGGCGTGCAGAATCTGTTCCCCTCCGAAGGACGGCGCGACAGGGCGTCTTGCCTGAAATTCGGGGCAGATGCTAATAGGTGCTATCCGTCTACCTCTCCGAAGATGCCAAGTTGATTTATGGCACCAAGTATCGAAGGTTTAAACGGATGCGTCCGATGTAGCAGACGTCGTCAGATTCCCCCTCACTTGAGGGGTTTTTGATTGTGGGGACGCTCTTCCCTGTAGGCGCAAGCCCCCGCAGTTAATTACGCTACCGCATTGCGGTAACAACTTTCTCCTTCTCCAGATGGTCACTTCGTGTCGTGTGTGTTCGATTTGTGTTTGGTTGCCCGTGAATTGTATACGGAGACTGAGTTATGTCGTCGCCCGTAGGGCGTGGACTAGTCCAAATCCGTATCTTTCTTAGATTTGGGTTTGGGGGTTGTGTTTAAGGATACGTTAACCTCATTTGAGACTAAGATCGACTTAAACGTTGGTTAAGGATACGTTAGTCTAGTTTTAGACTAAGATCGACTTAACGGGATTGTTTAGATCCAACAAGAGAGCAATTTAAGGGAGCCCTGTTGTTTAGTTTAGTGACATTGCGGTCAATAGGTAGTTTAAGGACATTGCGATCCAATGTTAGTTTTAAGACATTGCGGTCAAGGTTAAGGACGTCGTAGTCCGTGGATTTAAGGACTCCACAGTCCGATGTTAGTTTTAAGACATTACGGTCAAGGTTAAGGACGTCATAGTCCGTCATTAGTTTTAAGACATTCCGGTCAAGGTTAAGGACCTCATAGTCCATGAGTTTAAGGACCCCACAGTCCGTATCAATGGATGGTCATCGAGACCCGTCACCTCTTTGAAGACGTTGAGGAATTACAACGCCAGATATCAAAGGAGTGAAGAGATGTACCCTTGAACCAAGGTAGATTAAGTGATCTGCAGTCCAATTTGGAAACTAAGATCAATTATTATATTATGAGCCCATTGGCTCAGTTAAGTTTGAATTGAGGACTTATTGCCGGCTTGGGCTAAGTCCAATCATGTTTGGGATATTGGCCCTCTGTTGGTTCATTAAAGGAGAGGCTTTGCCTCTCGAACTTAGCCAGTTGGGCTAAAGCTAGTGTTAAACACTAGAGACCAGCAGTGTTGAACACTGGGAATAAGATTGACAAGTTAGTGTTAAACACTAAAAGATAATCAGTGTTGAACACTGGGAACAGAGTTTTCAAATTAGTGTTAAACACTAGGCAAATCAGTGTTAAACACTGGAAATAGAGATTCCAAATTAGTGTTTAACACTAAGGCAAATCAGTGTTAAACACTGGATACAGAAGTTTCAATTTAGTGTTAAACACTGAGGCAAGAGGGGTCACGTGGTAACACGTGAGAGCGCCCTGTTTCCCTTTATTTTGTTTTACAGATAAGTGTTTAACACTTTTAATTCTGAAAGCCATCACGTGTGGGCACGTGATGGGGGCCTGCGCTTTGATCTGTTAGAATGTTCATCAGGGGTCACGTGTCGACACGTGAGGGTGCCTTAGAGCTCTTTTCTGTTTCTTTTTCTTTTGCGTGCTTTAGAGATCACGTGGGGCACGTGGGGCATTGCCTCACAGTTCTCTTTTATGGATCTTCGCAGGAGTCACGTGGTAACACGTGAGGTGTTTACTTCAGAGTTCTTTCTATGGATCTTTGCAGGGGTCACGTGGTAGCATGTGACTCTGCATGTTTTAAAGATCTGTTCATCTTTTAAGAATTAATAGGGTTAAACCCTAGCGACAAACTTTAGAGGAATTAAATTCCTGCTTTCTTCTGAAGAATTATATTCTTAATAGGTTTAAACCCTAATTTCTTTTCTTAAGGGAATTAAATTCCTGTGAGTTTGAGGGAATTGTGTTCTCAATTAGGATTAAATCCTAGTTCTGTTTATTTTGAAGAAATTAAATTCCCATAACATAGGGTTAAACCCAAATTTTATCTCGAAGGAATTGAGTTCCTATCATTTTGTGAGAATTAAATTCTCAAAACTCAGTTCATCCTCTATGTTTTAGATCTGCATGGCAGGATCTCAACCCAATGAGAATTAAATTCTCAATTCATGGGGAGATGTGCACTTTACAGATGCTCCATCAGAGAAAGAACTAAGTTCTTTTCTTTATATAAGAGTTAAACTCTTTTGAGAATTAAATTCTCTTTTAAGCCTCCCTTTCTTTCTCTTACCTAGGGTTTTCCTTTTGCAGAGAATCAAAGGCTCTGTATCTCTCTCTCTGTGTATCAAAAGAAAAGGTCCAAAGGTCTCCAAAAAAAGTCCAGAAGTAGCGATCCCTCTCTTCTTTTCTTGGCCTCTATTTATAGGAGAAGGAAACGAATCAATCTGCTTAGTAAATCTCTCGTTGAGAGATTTGATTTATTCATTGGGAGATTTGATTTATCTTCATCATTAATCTGGGCCTTTAGATTGTTAGGTGAATTTTATTCACCATTGGATTTTAAATCCAAAGATATCTCTTTGTTATTTCGGTTAGATTTAGGGGGAAATCTTTCCAAGTCCAAGATTTTTCCATAAATTGGTGATGTTTAATCACCTTTAGATTTTTAATCCAACGGTTTCAAATAATCTTTCTCCATTTTGGAAAGATTTGAATGATTCATCCTCAGAATTTTACTTCTGTTAAAGAATAACGCTCTTAAAGCCGGTCACGTGTGGCCACGTGACCCCTGGTCACATGTAGGCACGTTACCCCTGGAATGGGCTTCTCTCCTTCTGCGCTCTGTTCTCTGGCCGCTGCTTAACCATCACGTGCCAGCACGTGACCACTGGTCACGTGTGAGCACGTGATGCCTCTTCTGGAGCTTTTTCTTGATTTTAATCAGGGGATGAATGTTCTTTTTGCCGCTGCTTTAAGCGTTACGTGCCAACACGTGACAACTGGTCACGTGTGAGCACGTGATGCCTCCTCTGAGGCTTCTCCTGATTTTTAATCAGGGAACAGTGTTACCTTGACCTACAGTCTCGGCTTCTACGGCTTCTAATGTGAATGTCTGTCTCCGTGGTACATTCCTTCTAGCTAGAGGCACATTCTGCCTTTGGGGCCTATTTCTCTGCCCTCTAGGCATGTCCCTCATTGCTTGTTGGAATTGGCGAGTAGGCTGTGCAGGTGGTGGAGCAGGTATTGTAGGACGAGTTGCAGGAGCCTGGATAGCTGGCCGCTGTGGGTAGTTGGTAGGTGTGTGAGCTGAGTTGTATCTATATGGACAGGTCTCAATTCTGTGATTGGATGCGCCACAAATTAGACATAGGCCTTTTGCGCGTCTACAGTCCTTCCATAAGTGTCCCTTTCTATGGCAGTGGTGGTTAATTTCTTCAGTTCTTCTGGGTTCAAACGATGGCCTGGAAGGGGCTCCTCCTGCCATTTGATTGGCAGGGCGTTTCAAACCGGCAGATTGAGGTCTGCCCCTCGCCTTTATTACTGCCTCATAACTGTTAGTGTATATGCCCTAGAGGCCATTACTGTATCATACTAGTTTGTATATTACTTTATGGAAGCTTGGGATATTCACAGTTGTATAGACAATCTTGCTCGAAATGTTAGTATGCTACTTGGTTTGTTTCTACTTTAATGTGTACATGTGTTTCTTTTAGCATATCGCCTATACACATTAGTGGAGCCCTTAGGATCTTTGCTTGATTACCAGTGTTGTGATGGCAGTCACACTAGTGGGGGCTGGGTAATCTACAAACACATCCTTATACAGGTCCCTAGTCGTAGGACTATCGAGACAGGGCATCGATACTCCGGAGTAGACTAGCGTATGCACTTCTCATCCCAGCAGGGGAGACGGTCTGTCCCACAGCCGTCAGTACGTCGTACTTGAGATAGTATGCGGGTGCTCGTTAGGTTACGAGTACACTGGACAGGACTCGTCGGGAACTGTTGGTTGGTACTATACCTATCGTCAGTTATCAGTTCCCAGGTGACATGAGTACAGCTTAGTCCGCTGACTTGACACCGTCACTTCGCCTCAAGTGTGTTCCCACTGTACTTTGATTACTACCCTACCACGGCTCAAAGGAGTCGTGCAAACAGGTAGTAGTTGGGTGCAGTCCCGAAGCACTTGGAGGCAATGACGGTTAGACAGGATTCATCTCTCCCGGTATTGGGGGTTGATATCGCGCTGTGTCTAGGAGAGCCATTACACAAAGTCCCTGGTCAGGGCAAGCGAGATAAACTGGTAGGTTTTCTAGTGTTATCTCAGGGTGTTCTGGGCTTCACTCCGACACGACTTGTACCGCTATTAGGGGACTGACGTTTACCGCCCCCCTAGGCCCGCCATGCGATGTTCTCAGACGAACAGACCGGACTGTACGGAGATTGTCACATTCAGGCTCAGTAGGAGTTCGGATGGGTTCACCTCATCAGTCTTCTTATCGGTATCTACCTGGGGACCGTTACGTACAGTTAGTACCGCTTGCGGCCTGTGGTTAAACCCACTGCCAGCGTAGTGTCGAGTCTTTAGAGTCCCACACAGAGAGCCATTCGCCTTTGGGCAAAACAGAGTAGAGGTCGCATGGTTTTGCGACAGGGTTCGTTCACATCCGCGCACTTGTGCACGTTTGGTGTCCGGGCAGTTCTTACTAGCAGGCTTTGGTTTAAGCCAGATCCCAGTATGCGTCTTGGGATTGGTTTTATCTCGTTTGTATTCGTGTTCCTCGGAACGCAGATGCGGGTATGTATGCACGGTTAACTGAGACAGAGGCAGAGGATTCTCGTTAGGGTTGTTGACTGTTGACCTTTTCTAAACCCTAATGAGAATAAGAAATATGATTAATAATAATATTAATTAAGTATTATCGTGCCATGGTTGTGTTGAAAGTTTGACTTTGTTGACTTGTTGACTTTGTTGACCGGTTGACTATTTTGGACTTGTTGACCATCATCATTTCATAGCTATCATTTCATGGCTATGACTTTTGCTTGCTTGTTGTTTACAAAATGCATTAAATGCATGAAATGATAATGCCATTGACATGAACCATCACAAATACTTAATTATTATTATTATCATGATTTTTTTTTTGAGAGCATGGTTGTAAAAAGTCTTTCTCATTTTTCTATCATATTGATTCTCTCTCATCCAAGCTCTCCCTCTTCCTCTTCCTCTTGCTTATGGCTCTCTTGTCTCATGAGTTGAGAAACATGAGCCATTGAGATAAAACCCTAAAAACACTTCTCTACTCACTCTAGAGTACAAGGTCTAGCAATCCAAGTTTTTTAGTTCCCTCTCGATTGAGGTAGCAGCCAAAGGTAGAAGCTTTCGGGTGGATCCATCTTCGGCAAGAGGAGACGACGAGGTGAGGCCGACCAAACCACTTCAAGGAGCAAGAAGAGAAGGAGTTCAAGACCTAGGTATAACCCCTAACATAGTAGTTAAACTCTTAGTTAGGTTGCTAGATAGTTAGTTTAGCAAAGATCCCGTTTTCTAGTCCATGCTACCTTTCACCGTAAAAATTGTTTTTCATCGTTTCCACAACCCCGAAAGAACCGGGACGGGTAACGTGGACTTACAGTGGTATCACAGCCTAGCTAAACACTATCTAGCATGTTAGCAAAGTATCTAGAATTTTGATCGGAAAAAAAATCACAAAACACGCCCGATATTTGAACTTTCTGTCGATTTTTAAACTGCTCCAAAAATAATTTGACACATACCAAAAATCGGCTCAGGGTTTTAAATGAACACAGAAGAAAAACGAGCCAACGAGTCGACCAACTCACTGCGGAACCGCGGCAAGAACATGCTTCTTGCCGTGGATCCACGGCCGAGTTGACTCGGCCGTGGCTCATTTTTCTTGCAGTGTACTCAGTGTGCAGTTTTGGGATTTTTGGAATATGTTGTTTCTGCCCAGATTTTCCAGAAAAAAAATTTGTGTTTGGGGTGGTTACAAATCCATATTTTGATCGAACTTCTATAGACTTTAGCTAATGGGTTATATCTGTGATATATGTATTGAACGTCTGCTAATCGCTATACGTCGATTAGTAGGGGTTATACATATTTGTGATATGTAATGTTGCTGGTATGTGTATATGAATTCGTTGGATTATCGCGGATGAATAGCCGGGGGGTTATGAGATGAGAGTTTTCTTTAACTTTTCATTTGATGTAATATGCAATTGATGTAATATTATTTGTATGGCCGCACATCCAGGATGAGGTTGTAGCCGCCATTGTATTTTATTTCTTTTACTGTTTTTGCTCCTAGGATAGACCTAAGGTGGGGTGCACAAACTACCGGGTACCTCGAAGTGCCGAATGGCCTACTCACGTTGTTGAGGTTGGTTGCTTCACTTCGGGTATTTGGCGGGTAGTTTGCCGCACCCGTAGGGGTCTAGGGTGGGGTCTTGGCTATTCATCGTGACCGTGTAATCTGCTTTTCATTGCAGGCTCGAACGAAACGTGGATTCCTAGTATATCCAATGTGTTCATCTGTGATCTGGAATGGCTATCATTGCATCTGACGAATGTATATATCTATATATGATATCTATTTAGGTGTTGCTTATGTTTTGCATCCGCGCTAGTCCAGCCCCCGCTCTGTCGTTAGTTAAGTAAACTAACGGGTAATGACGGGGTCCCGTGGCGAATGCGGATGGCATACGCGTACGTCATATTTTCGTTGTTTTCTGCAATGGTAGGATTAAATGATGGGACGCATTAAATTAATGCAAGAAAATAAACTAAAGTAAAGTCGTTGGAACAATTTCAAAACCACTCAGTTTCTTTTCAAAAACAACTTTTAAACGCGGAGCTTAAGCCACTCCTTTTAAAAGCTATCACGTTCCATAGATTATATCAAGTTCACCACGTTCACGGTTTTGCCAAAACCATTCGTATACCTCCATCATTTCAGTTAAATATTCGGTAGTATTCAAGCTATGTATTTTGACCTACGCCAAGGCATAGTGATTGGTAGCTGCCGGATATTTATCTGGTGCATAGATAGATGCGTTGGTTTGGGACAGTCGTACTGCTATTTTGGCCTACGTCAAGGGTATGTACGGGTAGGTTCAAATTAACCTGGTAAATGATGGGTAGAACTTGACATGTGACTTATGATATTTTGGCCTACGTCAAGGTCATAAGAGCATGGGGAAAAAATCCACATCAGGAGTTTCTAAAGAAACTAAAACTTGCTAGTGCTGCATATCATTTGGAGTGTGATGATTCTGGTAGGATTCCTTCAGTTTTATCATACGATGATATTTGGATCCCGATCCTACTGTGAGTATATGCTACTCCTCGGGAAATTTCTCACTTAACGATCAATGCTATAAACCAAGTAGGTGTCTAAAAAGGTGTTAGCGGAGCTACGCCCCCAGGGAAAAGAGGTTATTTAATTAAGGAACTTCGCGAAAGCATTGGAAAACCTCCCTCGAAGTACTAACACTGGCCTGGATGAACGGTTAAGCAAGTATTGTACGGTGAGATTGATCCTGACTAATTCTTCCTTTTTGATTTGAGGAGAAATTCGAGAAACAGTGGTAGCCATCCTGTTTAGACAAACTAAAAACCACTCTAAACTTGCAAGAGTATCATGCTAAAGTATTTCTTCTCTCTCTCCTAATTGCAGCAACCAATCGTCATGACCGGACTTAAGTAATTACTAGATAAAAACATACTGACAGGGCCAAACTACAAAGATTGGCTCAGGAATGTCAAAATGGCAATCACTTATGACAAGCTGGGGTATCTTCTTACCACCAAAGCTCCCCCTGTCCCAGGTCCCACCTCCAGCGTCGCGGATAAGGAAATTCGTAAGACCTGGGAGATCGACTGCGCGAAGGCCAAGTGCCTCGTGCTTGCCTCTATGGACAATGAACATGTTAGTGTATATGCCCTAGAGGCCATTACTGTATCATACTGGTTTGTATATTACTTAATGGAAGCTTGGGATATTCACCTTGTATATACAATCTTGCTCAAAATAGTAGTATGCTACTTGGTTTGTTTCTGCTTCAATGTGTACATGTGTTTATTTTTGTATCTCACTTATGCACATTAGTGGAGCCCTTAGGATCTTTGCTTGATTACCAGCGTTGTGATGGCAGTCACACTAGTGGGGCTGGGTAATCTATAAGCACATCCTTATGCAGGTCCCTGGTCGCAGGACTATCGAGACAGGGCATCGATACTCCGGAGTAGACTAGCGCATACGCTTCTCATCCCAGTGTGGGAGACGGTCTGTCCCACAGCCGTCGTTATGTCGTACTTGAGATAGTATGCGGGTGCTCGTTGGGTTACGAGTACACTGGACAGGACTCGTCGGGAACTGACTAGTTGGTATTATGCCTATCGTCAGTTATCAGTTCCCAGGTGACATGAGTACAGCTTAGTCCGCTGACTTGACACTGTCACTTCGCCTCGAGTGTGTTCCCACTGTACTTTGATTACTACCCTACCACGGCTCAAAGGAGTCGTGTAAACAGGTGGTAGTTGGGTGCAGTCCCGAAACACTTGGAGGCAGTGACGGTTAGACAGGATTCGTCTCTCCCGGTATTGGGGGTTGACATCGCGCTGTGTCTAGGAGAGCCATTACACGAGTAGTCCCTGGCCAGGGCAAACGAGATATACTGGTAGGCTTCCAGTGTTATCTCAGGGTGTTTTAGGCTTCGCTCCGACACGACTTGTACCGCTATTAGGGGACTGACGTTTACCGCCCCCCAGGCCCGCCATGCGATGTATCAGACGAACAGACCGGACTGTACGGAGAATGTCACATTCAGGCTCCGTAGGAGTTCAGATGGGTTTCGCCTCGTCGGTCTTCTTGTCGGCACTACCTGGGGACCGTTACGCACAGCTAGTGCCGCTTGCGGTCTGTGGTTAAACCCACTTCCAGCGTAGTGTCGAGTCTTTAGAGTCCCACACAGAAAGCTTTTCGCCTTTAGGCAAAAGAGTAGAGGTCGCATGGTTTTGCGACAGGTCGCATGGTTTTGCGACAGGGTTCGGTCACATCCGTGCACTTGTGCACGTACAGTGTCCGGACAGTTTACACTAGCGGGCTTTGGTTTAAGCCAGATCCTAGTATACATTTTGGGATTGGATTTATCCAGTTTGTATTCGTGTTCCTCGGAACGCGGATGCGGGTGTGTATGCACAGTTGACGGAGAGACAGAGGCAGAGGATTCTCATTAGGGTTGTTGACCGTTGACTGTTGACTATTGACTTTTTGCTCAACCCTAATGAGAATATGATATGTGATTAATAATTATATTAATTAAGTATAATGGTGACATGGTTGTTGAGGGATTGACTTTGTTGACTTTTGTTGACTTATTGACTTTGTTGACCGGTTGACTAGGCTTGACTAGTTGACCATCATGATAACCATAGCTATCATTTCATGGCAAAGACTTTTGCTTGCTTGCTCTTTTGTGCAAAATGAGTGCATGAAATGATATGGCTATGGTTGCTTAAACCATCACATAACACTTGATTGATATGATTTGTTATCATTGTTTTGGGTTATGAGAGGGTGAAAGGCAAAAGAGAGGCTCATTCTCACTTGACCATTCTCTCTCTTGTTCTTGAGCTCTCATACTCTTGCTCTCACCCTCTTCCTCTTGCTCCCTCTCTTGACTCTATGGTTCACTTGTCTCATGAGTTGAGAACCAAGAACCATAGATAAAATCCCATACAAACTCTTCTCTATTCACTCTAGTTCACAAGGTTTAGCAAACCGAGTGAACTAGTTTCTTCAAAGTTCGAAGAAGGAGCCAAAGGTTGGAGCTTTCAGGTGGATCTATCTTCGGCGTAAGGAGACGACGGGAAGAGGCCGATTCGGACCACCATCGGAGTTTGAAGACGAAGGAGTTCAAGACAAGCAAGGTATAAACCCCCTAACCGAGTAGTTAACGACTCCTAGTTAGGTTGTTAGTTAGATGTTTAACAAAGATCCGGGTTTTAAGTCCATGTTACCACCTCTATAAAAATCGTTTTTTATCAAATTCCGCATGCCCGAAAGTACCGGGAGAGGTAGCATGGACTTACAGTGGTATCAGAGACAGGTTAAACTCTATCTAACATGTTAGCAAGTAACTAGAAGATCGATCAAAGAAAAAGTCACGAAAACGAACCCGAGAATTTCAAGTTTCTGTCGATTTTTATTCTGTTCAAAAGTTGATAATTTTCATCTTAAAAATCGGCTCAGGCTTTTGTGTGAACACCCACCAAATTTGGTTCAACGATCGAGTCAAAGAGCCGCGGAAACGCGGCGGGAGCACGCTCCCGCCGCGGTTCCGCGGCCGAGTTGACTCGGCCGAGGTCCATCTTTGGTGCAGTGTATTTCTGGGGTTGTTTTGGGATTTTTGGAATATGTGTTTTCTGCCCAGATTTTCCAGAACGAAAATTTTATTTTTGGGGTCCCGAAAATCCGTATTTTTGATCGAACTTCTAAAAGACTTAAGCTGACGGGTTTTTCTGTAATGTGATATTTGTATTGAACGTCTACTAATCGCTATATGTCGATTAGTGGGGGTTATACAAGTCTGTGATCTGTAATGTTGCTGGAATGTGGATATGAATATGTTGGATTGTCGCGGGTGAATAGCCGGGGGTTGTGAGACGAGAGTTTTTCTTTTCTTTCAATTCATGTAAATTTGTAAATTGATGTAATATTATTTGTATGACCGCACAACCGGGTCGGGGTTGTAGCCGTCATTGTATAATTTATTTTTACTGTTTTTGCTCCTAGGATAGACCCATGGAGGGGGTGGACAAACTACCGGGTATGCCGAAGTGTCGAGTGGCCTACTCACGGGGATGAGGGAGGTTGCTTCGCTTCGGGTACTTGGCGGGTAGTTTGCCGCACCCGTAGGGGTCTTTAGGGGGTATTGGCTATTCACCGCGACCGTGTAATCTGCTTTTCGTTACAGGCTCGTACGAATTGCGGATTCCTAGTATATCCAATGTGTTCATCTGTGATCTGAAATGGCTATCATTGCAAATATATTTATATATGATATTATTTAGGCGTTGCTTATGTTTTACAGATGCGCTAGCCCAGCCCCCGCTCTGTCGTTAGTTAAGTAACCTAACGGGTAATGACGGGGCCCCGTGGCGAATGCGAATGACATAAGCGTACGTCATATTTTAGTTGTTTTCTGCAATGGTAGGATTAAATGATGGGACGCATTAAAAGAACTAATGCAAGAATATCACGCATTAAAAGAACTAATGCAAGATAATAAACCAAGCTAAAGTCGTTGGAACACTTTCGAAAAACCACTCGGTTCTTTTCAAAACCAACTTTTAAATGCAGAGCTTGAGCCACTCCTTTTAAAATCTATCTCGTTCCATCGACTATATCAAGTTCACTACGTTCACGGTTTAGCCAAAACCATTCGTAGCCCTCCATCGTTTCACATGAATAGTCAATAGTATTCAAGCTATGTATGTTGGCCAAAGTCAAGGCATAGTGATTGGTAGCTATTGGGTGTTCATGTGTAGCATAGATAGATGCGTTGGTTTGGGACAGTCGTACTGCTATTTTGGCCAAAGTCAAGGGTAGGTACGGATGGATCCAAATTAACCTGGATAATGACGGGTAGAACTTGACATGTGACTTATGATATTTTGGCCAAAGTCAAGGTCATAAGAGCATGGGGCAAAAATCCACATCGGGAGTTTCATAAGTACTGAAACTTGCTAGATTTGCATACCATTTGGAGTGTGATGATTCTGGTAGGATTCCTTCAGTTTTGTCACGCGATGATATTTGGATCCCGATCCTACTGTGAGTATATGCTACTCCTCGGGAAATTTCTCACTAATCGATCAATGCTATAAACCTAGTAGGTGCCTAGAAAGGTGTTAGCGGGGCTACGCCCCCAGGAAAAAGAGGTTCTTAAATTAAGGAATTCGCGAAAGCGTTGGAAAACCTCCCTCGAAGTACCGACACTGGCCTGACTGAACGGTTAAGCAAGTATTGTGCGGTGGGATTGATCCCGACTAATTCTTCCTTTATGGTTTAAGGAGGGATTCGAGAAACAGTGGGAGCCATCCTGTTTAGACAAACTAAAAACCATTCTAAACTTGCAAGAGCATCATGCTGAGTGTTTCTTCTCTCTCCTAATTGCAGCGACAAATCGACATGACTGGACCTAAGTTACTCCTAGATAAAAACATACTGACAGGGCTAAACTACAAAGATTGGCTCAGGAATGTCAAAATGGCAATCACTTACGACAAGCTGGGGTATCTTCTTACCACCAAAGCTCCCCCTATCCCTGGTCCCACTTCCAGCGTCGCGGATAAGGAAATCCGTAAGACTTGGGAGATTGATAGCGCGAAGGCCAAGTGCCTCGTACTTGCCTCTATGGACAATGAACATCAGAGGAGGCACGAGAATATGGACTTGGAATCCATATTTCTTCATACAAAAGAACTGTATGGAGAGCAATCTCGTATCGCAAGATACGAAGCGTCGAAAAAGTTATTTTCGGCAAGGATGGCCGTCGGATCATCAGTAGCAAAACACGTGCTTAAGATGATCGGCTACATTGAGGAGCTCGCGGACCTAGGGATCACATTGGAGAGTGAGCTCTATACGGACTTAGTTCTCCAGTCTCTTCCTTCCACTTACACCCAGTTTATACTGAACTTCAACTTACAAGAAAAAGAGGTTGAACTTTCAGAGCTCCTCAACATGCTGAGGAGCGCAGAGGGCACCCTACAGAAAAGTAGGGAAACATCCACTTTGTTTGTAGGAGGATCATCTTCTTCTAGGTCCAAGGCGAAAGCCAAGGGAAAGAAGAAGAAAGCCCCCGCCAAACCAAGGGGCGGTGTTAGTAAAGTGGATACGAAGGGAAAAGCAAAAGCAACAAAGTAAGCGGGGAAGCTTGTGGATAACGAAGAATGCTTCTATTGTCATAAGAAAGGACACTGGAAGAATGATTGCAGGGCCTGGAAGGCCAGAACACAGGAAATGAAGCAGGTTGCAGCTTCAGCTTCAGGTGTGTATGTTATTGAAAACTGTCTTTCAATAAACTCTACTTCCTGGGTATTGGATACCGGATCAGGATCTCATATCTGTAATTCTTTGCAGGCGTTGAGAAACCGTAGGGTTTTGAAGGCAGGTGACATGACCCTCAGAGTTGCGAACGGAGCTAGCATGGATGCTAAAGCCGTGGGGGACTATCACCTGGGAATGTCAGATGGACATGTTTTGGTTTTGCGTAATTGCTTTTTTGTACACAACGCAACTTGTAATATCATTTCTGTATCTTTAGTTTCTGAAGAAGGTTATGAATTTGCGTTTGTAAGTAATGTTGTAAATATTCACCTTAATCAAGTTTTGATTGGGACAGGTACATTGAGTAATGGTATATACGTATTAAACCAACCACAGATTTTCAACGTCCAGAATACACACAAAAGAAAGTCTCCGGAAATCAATCAGACTTTCTTATGGCATTGTAGACTGGGTCACATCAATGAGAAAAGGTTGACTAAGTTACATACAGAAGGATATTTGGATCCGTTCGAATATCAATCGTATGTCACTTGTCAATCCTGTCTCAAAGGAAAGATGACAAAGACTCCGTTCACTGGACACGGAGTAAAGCGAGCGAGCTCTTGGGACTCGTACACAGTGACGTGTGCGGTCCAATGTCTACATATGCGCGAAGCGATTATTCTTACTTCATCACTTTTACGGATGACTTTTCAAGGTACGGTTATGTCTTCTTAATGAAACATAAGTCCGAAGCCTTTGGAAAATTCCAGGAATATAAGAATGAAGTAGAAAAGCAAACCGGCAAAAGTATCAAGATTCTAAGATCGGATCGAGGTGGTGAATACTTGAGTGCCGAGTTCCTGGACTATTTAAAAGAGAACGGAATTCTCTCTCAGCTTACTCCTCCATACACTCCGCAACATAACGGTGTATCGGAGAGACGGAACCGAACCCTATTGGATATGGTTCGGTCCATGATGAGTAACGCTGAGTTACCGCGATCATTCTGGGGGTATGCGCTAGAATCAGCTGCGTATCTTTTGAACCGAGTTCCTACTAAGACTGTGCCTACTACACCATATGAGATGTGGTGTGGGAAGAGACCCCATCTTAATCACATTAAGACATGGGGAAGTCCAGCTTTTGTCAAAAAGCAGCATGCGGACAAGCTCGAGGCACGCTCAGTACTGTGTAAGTTTGTGGGATATCCAAAGAATTCCAAGGGATATTTCTTCTACTGCGAAGAGGAACAAAAAGTCCTTGTTTCTCGTCATGCCCACTTTCTAGAACACCAGTTTTTAGAAAAGGAAATTAGTGGGAGCGCAGTAGAACTGGAAGAAATTCCAGAACCACGGACTATTACTGAAAGTTTAGTGGAACCAGAAGGTTCAAAAGAACAGGACATTCCTACGCCGCTCCGCAGGAGTAGTAGGCAGTCTCATCCGCCCGAGAGATACTACGGTTTTCTCATAGACGGGGATAGAGAGGATTGCATCATAGATTATGATGAGCCTACTAGCTTCCAGCAGGCCGTTCAGAGCGTTGACTCAGTGAAATGGCTGGATGCAATGCGGACCGAAATGGAGTCCATGTACACCAACAAAGTATGGACGTTGGACATTGCTCCAGACGGGGTAAAACCCGTAGGATGCAAGTGGATCTTCAAAAGGAAGATTGGTGTAAATGGACAGGTTGAGACCTATAAAGCTAGACTTGTAGCAAAGGGTTTCCGTCAAAGACCTGGCTTGGATTATGACGAAACCTTTTCTCCAGTGGCTATGCTGAAATCCATTCGGATCCTTCTTGCTATTGCTGCCTTCCACGATTATGAGATTTGGCAGATGGACGTAAAGACAGCTTTTCTAAATGGAAATTTAGAGGAGTGTGTCTATATGGACCAGCCAGAGGGTTTCATTCAGAGTGGGAGCAGCGGAAAGGTGTGCAAGTTGCTTAAGTCCATTTACGGACTAAAGCAGGCATCGCGGAGTTGGAACATCTGTTTTGATGAGACGGTCAAGGAATTTGGCTTTATCAAAAATCCAGATGAACCATGCATCTATAGTAGATTTGTAGCGAGAACTGTAGTATTCCTCGTTTTGTACGTGGATGACATTCTCTTAATAGGAAATGACATTCCTGTTCTACAATCTGTCAAGGGGTTCTTGTCACACAGGTTCTCCATGAAAGACCTGGGTGATGCCTCATACATCCTAGGGATCCGGATCCATCGTGATAGATCCAAGAGGATATTAGGACTTTCACAGTCCAGGTACATCGACACCATACTGAAGAGATTCAGTATGGAAGATTCCAAGCGCGGTAACCTACCGGCTTGTCACGGGATCACCCTCTCTAAAAAGATGTCTCCCAAGACTGATTTGGAGAGGGATCGCATGTCTATTATACCCTACGCTTCTGCGGTAGGCTCTATAATGTATGCGATGTTGTGTACCAGACTGGATGTAGCTTATGCACTGAGTGTGGTAAGCCGGTATCAGTCAAACCCTGGGGAGAAACACCGGATAGCAGTAAAGAACATTCTTAAGTACCTGAGAAGGACTAAGGAGATGTTCTTGGTGTATGGCGGAAAAGACCTCCAGATCGAGGCCACTGCTGACTCCAGCTTCCAGAGTGACAAGGATGATTCCAAGTCCATGTCGGGTTTTGTCTTTACCCTCAATGGAGGGGCGGTGTGTTGGAAGAGTTCCAAACAAGAAACCGTTGCAGACTCGACGATGGAAGCGGAATACATCGCTGCATCTGATGCCGCAAAAGAAGCTGTCTGGATGAGGAAGTTCTTGAAAGAACTTCAGGTGGTTCCGTCCATTATTGATCCAATACCTCTGTATTGTGACAACAACGGGGCTATAGCTTTAGCGAAGGAACCCAGGTCCCATCAGAAATCCAGACACATCTTGAGGCGGTATCACATGATCAGGGAGATCGTAGATCGCCAGGAGATCGAGGTTCGGAGAGTCGCTTCAGAAGATAACACTGCAGATCCATTCACCAAGGCCTTGCCCCAGACTCAGTTCGAGCGGCTGATCGAGATGATAGGTCTTCGATACGCCAGTACATGGCCTTAGTGCAAGTGGGAGATTGTTAGTGTATATGCCCTAGAGGCCATTACTGTATCATACTGGTTTGTATATTACTTAATGGAAGCTTGGGATATTCACCTTGTATATACAATCTTGCTCAAAATAGTAGTATGCTACTTGGTTTGTTTCTGCTTCAATGTGTACATGTGTTTATTTTTGTATATCACTTATGCACATTAGTGGAGCCCTTAGGATCTTTGCTTGATTACCAGCGTTGTGATGGCAGTCACACTAGTGGGGCTGGGTAATCTATAAGCACATCCTTATGCAGGTCCCTGGTCGCAGGACTATCGTGACAGGGCATCGATACTCCGGAGTAGACTAGCGCATGCGCTTCTCATCCCAGTGTGGGAGACGGTCTGTCCCACAGCCGTCGGTACGTCGTACTTGAGATAGTATGCGGGTGCTCGTTGGGTTACGAGTACACTGGACATGACTCGTCGGGAACTGACTAGTTGGTATTATGCCTATCGTCAGTTATCAGTTCCCAGGTGACATAAGTACAGCTTAGTCCGCTGACTTGACACTGTCACTTCGCCTCGAGTGTGTTCCCACTGTACTTTGATTACTACCCTACCACGGCTCAAAGGAGTCGTGCAAACAGGTGGTAGTTGGGTGCAGTCCCGAAACACTTGGAGGCAGTGACGGTTAGACAGGATTCGTCTCTCCCGGTATTGGGGGTTGACATCGCGCTGTGTCTAGGAGAGCCATTACACGAGTAGTCCCTGGCCAGGGCAAACGAGATATACTGGTAGGCTTCCAGTGTTATCTCAGGGTGTTTTGGGCTTCGCTCCGACACGACTTGTACCGCTATTAGGGGACTGACGTTTACCGCCCCCCAGGCCCGCCATGCGATGTATCAGACGAACAGACCGGACTGTACGGAGAATGTCACATTCAGGCTCCGTAGGAGTTCAGATGGGTTTCGCCTCGTCGGTCTTCTTGTCGGCACTACCTGGGGACCGTTACGCACAGCTAGTGCCGCTTGCGGTCTGTGGTTAAATCCACTGCCAGCGTAGTGTCGAGTCTTTAGAGTCCCACACAGAAAGCTTTTCGCCTTTAGGCAAAAGAGTAGAGGTCGCATGGTTTTGCGACAGGTCGCATGGTTTTGCGACAGGTCGCATGGTTTTGCGACAGGGTTCGGTCACATCCGTGCACTTGTGTACGTACAGTGTCCGGACAGTTTACACTAGCGGGCTTTGGTTTAAGCCAGATCCTAGTGTACCTTTTGGGATTGGATTTATCCAGTTTGTATTCGTGTTCCTCGGAACGCGGATACGGGTGTGTATGCACAGTTGACGGAGAGACAGAGGCAGAGGATTCTCATTAGGGTTGTTGTCCGTTGACTGTTGACTATTGACTTTTTGCTCAAGCCTAATGAGAATATGATATGTGATTAACAATTATATTAATTAAGTATTATGGTGCCATGGTTGTTGAGGGATTGACTTTGTTGACTTGTTGACTTTTGTTGACTTGTTGACCGGTTGACTAGGCTTGACTAGTTGACCATCATGATAACCATAGCTATCATTTCATGGCAAAGACTTTTGCTTGCTTGCTCTTTTGTGCAAAATGAGTGCATGAAATGATATGGCTATGGTTGCTTAAACCATCACATAACACTTGATTGATATGATTTGTTATCATTGTTTTGGGTTATGAGAGGGTGAAAGGCAAAAGAGAGGCTCATTCTCACTTGACCATTCTCTCTCTTGTTCTTGAGCTCTCATACTCTTGCTCTCACCCTCTTCCTCTTGCTCCCTCTCTTGACTCTATGGTTCACTTGTTTCATGAGTTGAGAACCAAGAACCATAGATAAAATCCCATACAAACTCTTCTCTACTCACTCTAGTTCACAAGGTTTAGCAAACCGAGTGAACTAGTTTCTTCAAAGTTCGAAGAAGGAGCCAAAGGTTGGAGCTTTCAGGTGGATCTATCTTCGGCGTAAGGAGACGATGGGAAGAGGCCGATCCGGACCACCATCGGAGTTTGAAGACGAAGGAGTTCAAGACAAGCAAGGTATAAACCCCCTAACCGAGTAGTTAACGACTCCTAGTTAGGTTGTTAGTTAGATATTTAACAAAGATCCGGGTTTTAAGTCCATGTTACCACCTCTATAAAAATCGTTTTTTATCAAATTCCGCATGCCCGAAAGTACCGGGAGAGGTAGCATGGACTTACAGAACATCAGAGGAGGCACGAGAATATGGACCTTGAATCTATATTTCTCCATACAAAAGAACTGTATGGAGAGCAATCCCGTATCGCCAGATACGAAGTCTCGAAAAAGCTGTTTTCGGCGAGATTGGCCGTCGGATCATCGGTAGCGGAACACGTGCTTAAGATGATTGGCTATATTGAAGAGCTCGCGGACCTTGGGACCACGTTAGAGAACGAGCTCTATACTGACTTGATTCTCCAGTCCCTTCCTTCCACTCACGCCCAGTTTATCCTGAACTCCAACTTGCAAGAAAAAGAAGTTGAACTTTGAGAACTCTCAATATGCTGAGGAGTGCAGAGGGCACCCTACAGAAAGGTAGGGAAACATCCACTTTGTTTGTTGGAGGACCTTCCTCTTCTAGGTCCAAGGCGAAAGCCAAGGGAAAGAAGAAGAAAGCCCCCACCAAACCAAGGGGCGGTGTTAGTAAAGTGGAAGCGAAGGGAAAAGCAAAAGCAACAAAGGTAGCGGGAAAGCTTGTGGGAAAAGAAGAGTGCTTTTATTGTCACAAGAGTGGACACTGGAAAAAGAATTGCAGGGCTTGGAAGGCCAAGAACCAGGACCCGAAGCAAGTTGCGGCTTCGGCTTCAGGTGTGTATGTTATTGAAAACTGTCTATCAATAAACTCTACTTCCTGGGTATTGAATACCGGATCAGGATGTCATATCTGTAATTCTTTGCAGGCACTGAGAAAGCGTAGGGTTTTGAAGGCAGGTGATATGACCCTCAGAGTTGCAAACGGAGCTGGCATGGATGCTGAGTCCGTGGGGGACTATCACTTGGGATTATCAGATGGACATATTTTGGTTTTACGGGATTGTTATTTTGTACCCAATGCAACTTGTAATATCATATCTGTATCTTTAATGTCTAAAGAAGGTTATGAATTTGCATTTGTAAGCAATGTTGTAAACATTCACCTTAATCAAGTTCTGATTGGGTCGGGTACATTAAGCAATGGTATATACGTATTAAACCAACCACAGATTTTCAATGTCCAGAATACACACAAAAAAAAGTCTCTAGGAATAAATCATGCTTTCTTATGGCATTGTAGACTGGGTCACATCAATGAGAGAAGGTTGACGAAGTTACATGCAGAAGGATATTTGGATCCGTTCGAATATCAATCGTATGCAACTTGTCAATCCTATCTCAAAGGAAAGATGACAAAGACTTCATTTACTGGACATGGAGTAAGAGCGAGCGAGCTCTTGGGACTCGTACACAGCGATGTATGCGGTCCAATGTCTACACATGCACGAATTGGTTATTCTTACTTCATTACTTTTACGGATGATTTTTCAAGGTTCGGACATGTCTTCTTAATGAAGCATAAATCTGAAGCCTTTGAAAAATTCCAGGAATACAAGAATGAAGTAGAAAAACAAACAGGCAAAAGTATCAAGACACTGAGATCTGATCAAGGTGGTGAATACTTGAGTGCCGAGTTCCTGGATTACCTAAAGAGAATGGAATTCTCTCTCAGCTTACTCCTTCATACACTCCACAACATAACGGTGTATCGGAGAGACGGAACCGAACCCTATTGGATATGGTACGTTCCATGATGAGTAACGCTGAGTTACCGCGATCATTCTGGGGATATGCACTAGAATCAGCTGCATATCTTTTGAACCGAGTTCTAACTAAGACTGTGCCTACCACACCATATCAGATGTGGAGTGGGAAGAAACCCTATCTTCAATATCTGAAGATTTGGGGATGTCCAGCTTTTGTTAAAAAGCAGCATGCGGACAAACTCGAGGCACGCTCAGTACAGTGCAAGTTTGTGGGATACCCAAAGAACTCCAGGGGGTATCTTTTCTATTACGCAGAAGAACAAAAGGTTTTTGTCTCTCGTAATGCCCACTTTCTGGAACATCAGTTCTTAGAAAAAGAAATAAGTGGGAGCACAATAGAACTGGAAGAAATTCCAGAACCACAAACTATTACTGAAAGCTTAGTAGAACCAGAGGGTTCGAAAGAACAGGACATTCCTGCGCCGCTCCGCAGAAGTAGTAGGCAGTCTCATCCGCTCGAGAGATACTACGGTTTTCTCATAGACGGGGATAGAGAGAATTGCATCATTGATAATGATGAGCCAACTAACTTCCAGCAGGCCATTCAGAGCGTTGACTCGGTAAAATGGCTGGATGCAATGCGGACCGAAATGGAGTCCATGTACACCAACAAAATATGGACTTTGGACGTTGCTCCAGATGGGGTAAAACCCGTAGGATGCAAGTGGATCTTCAAGAGAAAGATTGGTGTAGATGGACAAGTTGAGACCTATAAGGCTAGACTTGTTGCAAAGGGTTTTCGTCAAAAACCTGGTTTGGACTATGACGAAACCTTTTCTCCAGTGGCTATGCTCAAATCCATTCGGATCCTTCTTGCCATTGCTGCCTTCCACGATTATGAGATTTGGTAGATGGATGTAAAGACCGCTTTTCTAAATGGAAATTTAGAGGAGTGTGTTTATATGGACCAGCCAGAGGGTTTCATTCAGAGTCGGAGCAGCGGAAAAGTGTGCAAGTTGCTTAAGTCCATTTATGGACTAAAGCAGGTATCGCGGAGTTGGAAAATCTGTTTTGATGAGACGGTCAAAGAATTTGGCTTTATCAAAAATCCAGATGAACCATGCATCTATAGTAAAATTGTAGCACGAACTGTCGTATTCCTCGTTTTATACGTGGACGACATTCTCTTGATAGGAAATGACATTCCTATGCTACAATCTGTCAAAGGGTTCTTGTCACATAGGTTCTCCATGAAAGACCTGGGTGATGCCTCTTACATTCTGGGGATCCGGATCCATCGTGATAGATCCAAGAGGATATTAGGACTTTCACAGTTCAGGTACATCAACACCATACTGAAAAGATTCAGTATGGAAGATTCCAAGCGCGGTAATCTACCGGCTTGTCACGGGATCACCCCCTCCAAAGAGATGTCTCCCAAGACTGATTTGGAAAGGGATCCCATGTCTATTATACCCTACGCTTCTGCGGTAGGCTCTATAATGTATGCGATGTTGTGTACCAGACCAAATGTAGCTTATGCACTGAGTGTGGTAAGCCGGTATCAGTCAAACCCTGGGGAGAAGCACTGGATAGCGGTAAAGAACATTCTGAAGTACCTGAGAAGGACTAAGGACATGTTTTTGGTTTACGGCGGAAAAGGCCTCCTTTGCTGACTCCAGCTTCCAGAGTGACAAGGATGACTCCAAGTCCATGTCGGGTTATGTCTTCACCCTCAAAAGAAGCCGTCTGGATGAGGAAGTTCTTGACTGAACTTCAGGTGGTTCCGTCCATTGTTGATCCAATACCTCTGTATTGTGACAACAACGGAGCTATAGCTTTAGCGAAGGAACCCAGGTCCCATCAGAAGTCCAGACACATCTTAAGGCGGTATCACCTGATCAGGGAGATCGTGAATCGCCGGGAGATCGAGATTTGGAGGGTTGCTACAGAAGATAACACTGCAGATCCATTCACGAAGGCCTTACCCCAGACTCAGTTCGAGCGGTTGATCGAGATGATAGGTCTTCGATACGCCAGTACATGGCCTTAGTGCAAGTGGGAGATTGTTAGTGTATATGCCCTAGAGGCCATTACTGTATCATACTAGTTTGTATATTACTTGATGGAAGCTTTGGATATTCACAGTTGTATAGACAATCTTGCTCGAAATGTTAGTATGCTACTTGGTTTGTTTCTACTTTAATGTGTACATGTATTTCTTTTAGCATATCGCCTATACACATTAGTGGAGCCCTTAGGATCTTTGCTTGATTACCAGCGTTGTGATGGCAGTCACACTAGTGGGGGCTGGGTAATCTACAAGCACATCCTTATACAGGTCCCTAGTCGTAGGACTATCGAGACAGGGCATCGATACTCCGAAGTAGACTAGCGTATGCGCTTCTCATCCCAGCAGGGGAGACGGTCTGTCCCACAGCCGTCAGTACGTCGTACTTGAGATAGTATGCGGGTACTCGTTAGGTTACGAGTACACTGGACATGACTCGTCGGGAACTGTTGGTTGGTACTATAACTATTGTTAGTTATCAGTTCCCAGGTGACATGAGTACAGCTTAGTCCGCTGACTTGACACCGTCACTTCGCCTCGAGTGTGTTCCCACTGTACTTTGATTACTACCCTACCACGGCTCAAAGGAGTCGTGCAAACAGGTAGTAGTTGGGTGCAGTCCCGAAGCACTTGGAGGCAGTGACGGTTAGACAGGATTCGTCTCTTCCGGTATTGGGGGTTGATATCGCGCTGTGTCTAGGAGAGCCATTACACAAAGTCCCTGGCCACGGCAAGCGAGATAAACTGGTAGGTTTTCCAGTGTTATCTCAGGGTGTTCTGGGCTTCACTCCGACACGACTTGTATCGCTATTAGGGGACTGACGTTTACCGCCCCCCTAGGCCCACCATACGATGTTCTCAGATGAACAGACCGAACTGTACAGAGATTGTCACATTCAGGCTCAGTAGGAGTTCGGATGGTTCACCTCATCAGTTTTCTTATCGGCATCTACCTGGGGACCGTTACGTACAGCTAGTACCGCTTGCGGCCTGTGGTTAAACCCACTGCCAGCGTAGTGTCGAATCTTTAGAGTCCCACACAGAGAGCCATTCGCCTTTGGGCAAAACAGAGTAGAGGTCGCATGGTTTTGCGACAGGGTTCGTTCACATCCGCGCACTTGTGCACGTTTGGTGTCCGGGCAGTTATTACTAGCGGGCTTTGGTTTAATCCAGATTCTAGTATGCGTCTTGGGATTGGTTTTATCTCGTTTGTATTTATGTTCCTCGGAACGCGGATGCGGGTGTGTATGCACGGTTAACTGAGACAGAGGCAGAGGATTCTCGTTAGGGTTGTTGACTGTTGACCTTTTCTAAACTCTAATAAGAATAAGAAATATGATTAATAATAATATTAATTAAGTATTACTGTGCCATGGTTGGGTTGAAAGTTTGACTTTGTTGACTTGTTGACTTTGTTGACCGGTTGATTATTTTGGACTTGTTGACCATCATCATTTCATGGCTATCATTTCATGGCTATGACTTTTGCTTGCTTGTTGTTTACAAAATGCATTAAATGCATGAAATGATAATGCCATTGACATGAACCATCACAAATACTTAATTATTATTATTATCATGATTATTTTTGTTTTTGAGAGCATGGTTGTAAAAAGTCTTTCTCATTTTTCTATCATATTGATTCTCTTTCATCCAAGCTATCCCTCTTCCTCTTCCTCTTGCTCATGGCTCTCTTGTCTCATGAGTTGAGAAACATGAGCCATTGAGATAAAACCCTAAAAACACTTCTCTACTCACTCTAGAGTACAAGGTCTAGCAAACCAAGTATTTTAGTTTCCTCTCGATTGAGGTAGCAGCCAAAGGTAGAAGCTTTCGGGTGGATCCATCTTCGGCAAGAGGAGACGACGAGGTGAGGCCGACCAAACCACTTCAAGGAGCAAGAAGAGAAGGAGTTCAAGACCTAGGTATAACCCCTAACATAGTAGTTAAACTCTTAGTTAGGTTGCTAGATAGTTAGTTTAGCAAAGATCCCGTTTTCTAGTCCATGTTACCCTTCACCGTAAAAATCGTTTTTCACCGTTTCCGCAACCCCGAAAGAACCGGGACGGGTAACGTGGACTTACAATAACTGCGGGCAGCTTCCAAAGCATCCTCATGAGTCAGAAATTTCCCTGTGGCTAGTGCAGCCTGAATTTTCGTGTCCAAACCTAGTTGAAAGCGACGGGCTCTGATCTCGTCCGTCGGTATTAAGTGTGCCGTGAATCGGCTTAGAATGGTGAATTCAGCATCATACTCATCTAGTGACTTGTCCCACATCGAACTTTGTTGTAGATGAATGAACTGCTGCTCCATGGCAAACCTGGCAGTCACAGGGAAGTACTTCGCGTCAAACTTCTCGCGAAAAGTCTTCCATTCAATAGGCTGTACAAGACGGCTTTCTTCCGCCTTCTATCAGTTGTGAGCATTGTCCGTGAGCTGCAGTTTCGTCACACGGACCCAAGCTTGACACTTGTGCTGCCGCCAGATCTTCCTCTATATTTTGTGCCCATTCCTCAGCTTCAAGTGGGCTTCCCTTTCCGGAGAACCGCTTGGGATGTAAAGCCCTGAATTGCTTTACCCCAGGTGCGTCAGTCTCGGGACGGTTCAGGAGTTGTTGCTGTCCCTCAAGAAGGCTGCGGATCGCCTCAAGTAGCATTGTTTGCTCGGTGGGTGGCGTAGGAATAGCAGGAACGATTGGTAGTGGAGGTGTAGGTGTGTTGTTGACGTTGGTGCTGGTGTTGTTCGGGGAATCCATAACCTTGAAAAAGATTTGAGTTAGGAAAGATTCAAGTACATGAAATGATAAGATTCAAGAAATATGAAATTGTAAGATTCAAAGAACATGAATTGTAAAGAATGTTTTAGTTGCTGGTTCTTGTGTTATATTGCTTAGCTTGTTCACGCAGAACAGAACTTCATGATAGGGTTTCATACAGCTCTGACCTACATGGGCCACCAACAAAACCTGTCACGCCCCGCTTCCCATTCTACGACGAAGGGGACGCGACTGGCCTGTTACGTATTTACTCAGAAGCAAATACGTTAAACGTAACTAAGCAATATAAAAGAAAATACGCAAGAGGTAAGGTATAATAAAAACATCAACTTTTATTTATTAACATTCTTTTGTACAATACATGAAAATGAAATACAACTGAAATAAAAATGATGCCTAAACAATGGCATGACAGGAAATGAAAAGTACTGAATGAAAAATGTACAATGAAACTAGAGCTCTGATTCTTCAGCAAGCTGATCCAAGTTTTCTGCAGATGGCTCGATCTCTGTCGGGTCCAAACCACCTAGGGACATTCAAAGAAGAAAGAAATAGAATGTCATCAGCGAACAGATCGTTCGGTAAGTCCCAAAGATAATGGAGAAGTAGAAAAGAAGAAAGAGAGAGAGAGTAGCTTTTAATGTTGTATTATATTATTGTAATGTTGTATTAACGCTGTTGTTTATAGCTTGGTACAGAAGAATGCCAGTGTATACGAGAGGGGTCTCAGTATGCTAGAGACCAGGGCAAATGGAAGTACAAGGCTCCGTTATACAACCCGGAACAATAGCAATTGGATTTATGTTAGGTGTCTTAATCTTACCGTTTCGTGCCACCTTTAACACCTTCCGTACCAATCTACCCCTTAAACCCCGTAGTGTTTTAATTGTATTATTTTATACTGTATTGAGTGTATAATTGAAAGACTAACCGAAACCATGATATCAGTAAACGGATGTATCCGTAGAATCATGTAAATAGAATAACTGGAAAACCATGTAAATAGAATGTATATCCATGGTTCGGTTCGGTCAAGTCATATAGATTGATAATTGGATTCATGGATTCATGTGTTTCTATTAAATTGGAATATTGTAGATTGTAGATTGACCTGAATCATATTCAAGTCAGATTAATCAGACTCAAACCCGAGTCAGACAATTAGAAATGTAAATCAAAGTATTGATTATTTCTTAAACTTATAATTGCTAGGGTACTTAGGGTAATTTGTAAAACTTGAGGGGGTTTTATATAAAAATACTTTTATATACTTTTCAAAATACAGCTCAAGTATTCGTTATTCGTCTTTAGAGTTGTAATGAAGGTGGATTTTGTATTGTGATATTTCTAGTGAAAATATCGTAGTTTCAGAAATAAAGGTATTTATTTGTAATATTGATTTATGTGGAATTTAGGGTATTTTAGTGTAAAATTGGTTCTTATGATTTTTAGAAAAAGGTGGAATATTTATATCATAACAAAATAGATATTTTAGTGATAAATATACATATATTTATACAAAAATAATTTTAATAAATATTTTATATTCTAAAAATCCCATTATCTTAAGATGTCGTATTTTAAATCTTTCGAGACTGAATGCTCCTTGCGGAGGTCTGAATTTCGCACTACTAAGCCCGAGGATGTGCGATAAACCACACCATCCTGAACGGGTTCCCCAAAGTGGGTTGTAGCGGCGCTTTGCAAAGATTGTAAAATACTAAATATTTTAGAAAACGGTTTTATGAAGTAAATGGTATTTATTTGTAAAGGTGTATATTTTCCGTATTGTATATTCTAGATTCTCCTAAGTCAACTAGTCTATTCCTAACTGGTTGTCACGACACGAAATTGGCACGTGACGGCCCTAATACTATGTAACGTCTACAGGCGTAACGTAGTAAAAGAAATCCAAAACCCAGCAATCTAAACCATCAAAAGTAGCAAGAAAGTGATAATAGTATTTTCAAAACCTTTGAAATCATAATCCAAATTCTTTAAAGTCTCACTTTTATTCCTTAAAATTTTGGCAGCACCCCCTTTGTAAAACAAGCCCCCAAAATGGGTACAACATAAATATAAAGTAAAGCATCCCAAACGGGAGAAAAATCCACGCCAAAATGCGGAAAACAACCACCACAACAGATATATGACGCCGTAGCGAAGAAAGAGACGATATAAATAAAACTGCATAAAAAACCTTCAAGTCACAAAATAATATACAATATCGTCCTCTCATCAAGTCTCTAAGTCATACATGATAATGGTAGATGGAGTGTACATGATATAACGAATATACAACGAGCAACATTGGATAACCGCAAAACCTACCTAAGCAAAACTGCACACTATCAGGCGAAGCGTTATCCGCAACAAAGATGATACGATGGATGAAAATAGCCTGCCTCTGACTATCCTGAGGAACACCTGCAAACACTGTGGCACAACGTGGGTGAGTTACCAACTCGTGAATAGTAAATAACATATGCAGGTAATCGCAAGTATGCACGTACAACGCGAATCTAACATAAGCAGGTTAAAAGCAGTAACATGTCATATGAATGAAATAGTCATGAAAGGTACGCTAACAGGTACAACTAATACATGAAGCAGTGCATAAATAATAAATGTGGAGTATGGAAATAAACAAGTCATTTCCACGAAAATCCTAATCTCATGGTAGGACCAAAATCCAACAAGACAATCCAATTCCCAATTTCCACAAATCAGCCCCCAATTGGCTCTCATATCATATAAGTCTCACAAATCATGAATGTACAAAATCAACATATCTCGTATATCCCGAATGTACAACATCAAGTAGATCTCGCATATCCCGTATGTACAATATCAAGTATATCTCGTATACCCCGAATGTACAACATCAAGTAGATCCCGCATATCCTGTATGTACAATATCAAGTAGATCTCACATATCCCGTATGTACAATATCAAGTATATCTCGTATACCCTGAATGTACAACATCAAGTAGATCTCACATATCCCGTATGTACAATATCAAGTATATCTCGTATACCCTGAATGTACAACATCAAGTAGATCTCACATATCCCGTATGTACAATATCAAGTAGATCTTACATATCCCGTATGTATAATATCAAGTATATCTCGTATACCCCGAATGTACAACATCAAATAGATCTCACATATCCCGTATGTACAATATCAAGTAGATCTCACATATCCCGTATGTACAACATCAAGTAGATCTCACATATATCCTGTATTCCATATCAAGTATATCTCAAATGTCCTAAATCCAAGATCAAGTGCATCTCTTATAACCTAGGTATATTTGCATGAATAAATATGATGTATATCTAAATTGATATCAATACACATATATTAGCGTCCTATTCCACTAATATTGGTGTAAAGGCATATATAACAGCGTCCCATTCCACTGTTATATATACTTAGAAGTAAAATATCATGAAAACAATGTGTCCAGTATCGACACAGAAAGGCTGATCTATCAGGTGCCGTCTCCATGACTGGCCCCCTGATAGGTACGTATCATACGCTATCCCGAAAGCTCGAGTGCCTAGCTCTGACCCTCACCTCTCGACATATCCATACGGACATGACTCCCGTCGGTATCCCCATGATAACCGCCGAGTCATTGGTAATATCACCGGAAAGTATGGTTCCCCCACTAACTCATCTCCTCACTGAGATTCTTGCCCCGGGTACCTCCGGGCCCCACCATGTACCCGCACACGGACCCCTCCTTTCCTCGCGTGGGGTATATATATCTGAACCGATAAATCTCATGGTGGCTGCTGAAATATCATATCAAGGGACACCGGATTTTTCAAATAATGCATAATTTCATGAACTACCACGGTTCCCAAATCCAGAAAACATCATGAAAAATCCATATCTCAATGCAAAAATCCATGAATATAATGTACGCATCATAAATCTGAAATGCGAGTATATAAAGGAAAAGCCACAATTAACTGCAACAAGTTAATATAATATCATGCGGTTCCTAATCTCTCCAATTCTAATTGACATCAAGTAAAGGTAAACATGTAGCTATAACCAGGTATATGTGTAAACATAAGATATAGCAAGGTATATGCATCTACCTATGAGTAATGATGTAATATACCCCATGGGTATAAGTGAAGTATGTGTGCAAAGTATACCTGTAGCTATGTCACGAAGGGTGTATGTACCTATCGCTAATGGTACAATACTCTATAGGTATACAGGTAACTAGCATGTAAGTATGTCAAGGCATATGTGTAAGTATGTAGGTATACAGGTATGTTATAAATCATATGCATAAAGAAATATGAATCAATGTCTCAATGTCCCTAACCAAACCATAGCATTTCTATATGTAGGTTGTGCGTGACATGGCAATTATTGACGGTGTGTGTGGCATACAATTAGTGCTCGTGCAATATGAGCCGTCAATAATAGTGCAGTGTCCTAAGGATACTAGTCCAAGCACAACAATCTCCTAAGCAGTAGGGTAAATGCGCAATTCTAAATATGACATAGAATATGCGACAAGTTAAGTTATTTCTAGCCCAGATGCATAACGCTATGCGGGCGATTCCCCTGTAGATGTTAAATCTACTCACAAACGCTCCTGGCTAGGTGAAGCCAACCACTCGTTTCCCCTGGTAGCAGTGTCCTAAGTCCTCGCCTGCGAACCTACCACATCAAAACAATAAAGCAAACATATATTAATAATAGACTCAAAACACGCACACACTACATTTAACCGACACAACAACACAAAACATCCTCTCAAGTGTTCGTATTGTGGCTAACGTGCGTAGCGACACGACGAAAACAACTTAAGAGCAAAACCACACAAACTGTACGATCCGTGTCGTATAACGTATCGCGCGGACACAAAATACTAGATTGTAGGAAAATGATCCCAGATTTTTCATACAGTAAATACTAAAAAAAGTAAACAGTAACAAACACCCCTAACCAACAGCAGACAACTACCCACAAAAACGAAACCCCATCACCTCCCCTCATTGCCGGCGTCGCCGGAATTTGCTAAAGGGTCGCCGGCCCGTGCCGGTGGGGTGGGTCTCGTCTCTCAGGTAGTGCTCCAGGGTCACTAGTACATCACTACAATTTTGTTTGGTCACGCACTAAAATTTCCAGGTTACTGCAGTTCTCAGAGGTTGAAAAAGACACTAAAAATATGATATTTCACAAATCGATATCTAAAGTGTTCTACGCTACAACCAACGAGCTACACAACAAAAAAACCCCTATTTAAGAGAGTAGAGATTATACCTATCAAAGCTAGCCCCCAAGATCCAAGCTTTCCTAACTCCAAGATGCTAATTCAAGACTTGATGCATTTTGTGATATATTTTGGGAATTTTGGGGATTTAATTAGCTTGGAATGATGCAAAGAGTGAAAGAAAGGGTCAAAGGCAGAAGAGAGAGGGAGGGCTCGGCCAAGTGAGGAAAGGGTGAGAAATTGTGTGGATTATTCTAGCAAGAATTGCAATAAATGCACACATAAATGCATTCACACACACATTCATGCATCTCCTCAATTTCTTTTCTTTTTCCTTGAATTTTTAATCCATATGCACAACAAATATCTAGATACAATAAGAAAGGTTTGTTTTACCCAACTTGATCCACTTGAAAAGATTCCAATTCAGGAGAAATTTCCCAAAATGTAAACACGCATTAAAATACTATTAAAATAAGGAAAAATCTATCTGAACCAAAACGTCCCATATACCCCCAAAACTTGCGCACTAGCTTTATTTTAGCTAAACTAGGTGCTGGCAAGTCTATATGGTCGTTTGATCACAGTCGAGTTAAAACAGAAAATACCGACAATTTTACACTAAAACGGAAAAATTCGCATAACGATTTTTCTAAAACGTTACACTGGACGAGACGACAAGTTGTGAGATGTCTCAAATCTCCTCTTCACCGCCAATTGTGGTCAGGTAAGTACAAGTGAGGAAAGGAGGGATCCGCTCACGAATCACAGTGAGACGGGCCTTTTAAAGTTACCTTTCTCACTTGCCTAGCCTAGACACCACAAAGTCAGGTTTAGATAAACGACCAATGTCCACAACTTATCATATTTTCATAATAAGTGGTACTTTTTTAAAATGTGTATCAAAACTAAATCTTTTATCAATGGTTTTATTAAATATATGGTATTTAAATGAAATGTTTATTTTCTCGTATTCTAGGTTCTCGGGGGTGTTGCATATGAGTGTGTGAGGAGGTAGGTCGTTACCTTGTGTTCTACTTTAAATGTATAGCAAGTTTGATGGGGTTGAATGAAGGATTGAAACAATGTGGTATTTAAGTGAAAAATACGATAAATTGAAAAAGCTATCATTTCATGTGACGAAACTTGATCAAATTGTTTGATTAGTGTTTAATAGTCAACATGAGAAAGTTTAGGTATGATTGTATTAGTGAGAAGTGGAATTTTATAGAAAACGGAATCGGAAATTGGATTTGTTTCGATTCCGTCGGGTTTTGTAATTTCGTATTTTGAGAATGGAAAAGAGAGATAGAAAATGGACTTACGGTTTTTAGATTACTCAAGAGAGTGAGAGGGAACTAGAGGGATCGTCGGTGTGTTGCGTCACCGCCTATAGTTCCTAAGATGATCGCCAGATGTTCCGCCGGAATTTCGTCGGAGCTTCGCCTTGAGCTTGTTTTCAAAGTACACGATCTTTGGAAAAATTTTGAGAGAGTGGGCTCAGGATTTTGGGGTGAGAGGGTAGTGTGTAGGGTTAGTATTTATAGGGTTAGGCTAGGGTTAGGGTAGATGAAAAGTTTAAAATAAAAATGTGATAAAATGTAATAAAAATTTATTAAAAGTGGAGTAATTGGGGTTTTTTAAGAGCTCCGGAAATGGTCTGAGGCTAAAATTTTGCAGGTGCATAGGGAATATGAAAAGACACAACTTTCATGTTGGGGTTGTCGCCGGAATCGGCCCACTCGGCCGTGACTTGGTCTGAGGACTGAGTCAGATCGAGTCAAGGCCGATTTGGCCGATTCCCGGCCAAGTCAGGCGGCCGGGATCCCCCCGACGGTTTATCTAACTCCTGAAAATGTTACATCTTTGGGTGTAGTAGGGTTTTTGTGAGATATGCACGTGTAAACTCTTGGTATTCTAAAGGTTTTAAAAAAAATCAATATTAAAAATAATGTGGGGTATGGGATTTGAACTCCGGTGGCTTGGTTCAGCAGTGCAAGGTATTACCAATGAGCTACAAGCCCCTTCTTGTAATTATGAGCTAATTAATTACTTAAAGTAATAACAGTAAATGTAAATACCCCAAGTATACATTAATTTTAAAGCAAATTTTTGTATACTAAAAATGGAGTTGTTACATTCTTTTAACTTGTAATTAAAAAGCAAAATAATTACTTATAACTTGTGCTCATGCTAAAATACCCATTTATGGATTTTTCGAAATTTTTTTGTAAAAACTTATATTGGAAATTTGGGGTTGTTACACTCTTAGAAGAAGAAAATTTTCTTCAAGGTAAAAAATGATAATGATGAATATAGAGATGAAATCATCTCATAATTTAAAAAGAAGGATTCACTTCTTTAAAAGATCATAGATCTACAAAGATAAAAAGTTTTTTACAGAAAGATCAAAAGATCTCATCATAAAATAAAGGAAGAATTTACTTCTTTCTCACAGATCATAGCTCCATAAAGACATCAATATAAGAGATTGAAGAACTTTTGTTCTTAGAATCTTGAGACAAAATCTCTTTTTTCTTATCACAAAATTGATCATATGCGCCTTTGCGCTCTTGAACTGCGCTTTGCGCTCTTGAACTGCGCTTCTGCGCTCTTAGACTGGCGCTTAGCGCCAAGCACGACACGTGTCCTTCACTTATGCGCTAGCGCTTTGCGCTCTTAAGCCAGCGCACTGCGCTCATTGACTGGCGCTCAGCGCCAGACGCACCATGTGTCAATAACGTGTGCGCCACCAAACTATCAGCACTCTGCGCTCATAAACTGGTGCAATACGCCTATCATCTGGCGCTTAGCGCCAAGCACGACACGTGTCCCTCACGTGTGCGCTACTCGGAAGAAGCGCACTGCGCTCTTTGACCGGCGCAAAGTGCCCAGCGCGCCACGTGTCGCGCTGGTAGAACATAAATTGTTTTTTAATAAGCCCAAGGCTATGAGGAATGCTCAGCATTCAGCAAAGACAAAAACACTGTCAGGGCCAAGCCCAAATAAAGGCTTAACAACCCAAAAATAAAAATGTTAAACATTTTAACCTGATTGGACTTAGCCTAAGATTGGCCATAAGTTCTCAACTCATATTAATTGAGCCCATCTGCTCATAAATATGTTAACAAATCTTAGCCCCAAATTGGACTACAGATCTTATAACCAACTCACATCGGTTCAAGGGTACTTCTCTGAACCCCTCTGATATATGTCGTTGTAATCCTTCAGCGTCTTCAGAGAGGTGACGGGACCCGACAACCAAACATTCCACAGACTGTGGGGTCCTTAAACTCACGGACTATGATGTCCTTAACCTCGGACTGTGGGGTCCTTTAAAACCCATGGACTATGATGTCCTTAACCTCAGACTGTGGGGTCCTTTAAAACCCATGGACTATGATGTCCTTAACCTCGGACTGTGGGGTCCTTTAAAATCCATGGACCGAGATATCTTTAAACTAACATTGGACCGTAATGTCCTTAAACTAATCGACCACAATGTCCCTAAACTAAACAATAGAGCCCGAATGCTCTTTTGTTGGATCTAAATGATCCCGTTAAGTTGATCTTAGCCTAAAATTAGACTAACGTATCCTTAACTAACGTTTAAGTTGATCTTAGTCTCAAATGAGACTAACGTATCCTTAAACCCATCCCCCAAACCCAAATCTAAGAAAATACGGATTTGGACTAATCCACGCCCTACGGGCGACAACATAAATTAGTCTCCGTATACAATCCACGGGCAACCAAAAACAAAACAAATACCCACGACACGAATTGACCATCTGGAGAAGGAGAAAGTGGTTACCACGATGCGGTAGCGTAATTAACTGCAGGGGCTTGTGCCTGCAGGGAAGAGCGTCCCCACAATTAAAAAACCCCTCCAATGAGGGGGAATCTGATGAAGTCTGCTACATCGGCCGCATCCGTCTAAACCTCCGATACATGGTGTCATAAATCAACTTGGTATCTTCGGAGAGGTGGGTGGATGGCACCAATTAGGATTTGCCCCGAAATTCAGGCAAGACGGACCCGCGCGGTCGCATCTCCATGTTTCGGCGGGGAACAGATTTTGGCACGCCCGGTGGGACCTTTTCCTCTTTCCACTCCATACTTCGTGTGTCGTTTTCGCGAACGAATCGCGGTTTGATATGGTTACCCTTGGGTTCGAGTTACTAAGATTTGGTTTTGCTCTTGCGCAGAAAAAGAAATGGCCTCCAACTGCAACTGCAACTCCCGTTCCGCCTCATCTGGAGGTGTAACCTACGGGCCCTAAGCGGCCTCACTGTTCAAGATGCCAGTGGAGCAAGTAACTCAGGCCACCACCGGGCTGTTCTTTGGGACTATGATCCCACCGATGAGCTTCAATGCCCCGTTGTTGTCGCAAGAAGCCCCAAAGAAGTCGGTCTTCGATCGACTTACCACTACCGTGGCCCTTCTCAACGGGTCGCCCAACTCCACTGCCTCAGTTTTCAACAGACTGGGCCAGAACGCCAAGAAGCCCGCGATACCCGAAAGGGTTATCCCTAAAAGAATAGCTATTCCTGGTTCTGAAGTCGTCAAAGTGGCTTCTCCTGCCAAAGGGCCGGTCTTCAGTAGACTGACTATTCCGGCTCCCACTCCAGGTGAAGTCCTCAAAGCTGCTTCCCCTGCCCAGAGGTTTGTCTTTGACAGATTGGACACTGCTTCGCAACCGACGTTAGTTTTCAAGAGGCTGGTGCCAGCGACAACCCTTCGCCAACACAGGGGGCACGAGGAAGTCACCCCTGAACCTACTCCATCTGCAAGACACGCTCGACGTTGCCACTGGCACCGAGTGAGGAAGGCTGGGGGCCGCTCCCCGTCGGGACTAACTTCACCGGCTCCCACGGTGGAAATCAATGCCGCTGTTCCAACTAGGAACAGTTTTGAACCGCTTAGGAGGGTTTGCAAGAACTCTCCGACTGCCGTACTGAAAAGATCTCCTCCACCTATGGATATTGCTATAGAGAAGAAGCCGGAGCAGCCCCCTCAGCGGCTGTCCTCCAAAATTTACAGAGTCTGGAGACAGGTCCAGGAATCGGTGATTGACCAGGACTTCTCTCGCCGATCAAAGAAGCTTAAAGCTTGACAAGGAGAAAACCATCCTGTCAACCCACAAAAGGCGACAGTCTTCTGGGTGCCCGCTGCAATGGCTCCCTCAACATCAGCAGATCACAAGAGAAGGAGGCCAGAGAAAGCCCCTGTGACTTCGGCAAACCGCAAGGACGCTGAATCTAAATACCCCAAGTCTGGGGGCATGGTAACACATACCGTTTATATGGCTTCCGGAAAAGAAGAAAGCCGTGCTACCACGGGTCATCGACCGCTTACCCGATTGATAACAAAGGCCCGGGAACAACAGCAGCAGAAACTTCAGGAGATGCTGACTGCAATGGCCGCACTCACTGGGCCGAATGATAATCCAGAGACCTCAGAGCAGCGTCGGGAACAAGAAACTGATACTGAATTGCTCCGAAGAATGCTCGAGAGGAAAGCAAAAGAGGCCGCGGAACAGGCAGCCAATATCAAACGAATGGCTCTTTTGTTCCAAAACATGGCTGGGATGATGTTACAGCTGGAACCTCCAGCTGAAGACCCCCCGATCATCATTGAAGATGACAGGGGGGAGACATCAAACCCCCCTCCGGCTCTTTCAGCAGCCAAAGAAGAAACAATCTCTAAGGCTGCCTTAGAAGACTACGGCGTTCAGCAAATACGAGCTAACTAGGCGAATGAAGCAGCCGGCCAAATTGTTAAAACTGGACGACCATATCCAGGATGGTACGATCAGATCAAGTATCCGCCAGGATACACGATCCCCAAATTCCATGTATATAAAGGGACGGGAAATCCGCATCAGCATGTTGCCCAGTTCAGGGCTCTATGTGGCAACACCGGAGGCGACGATAAACTTCTACTTCGCCAGTTCGTCGGCAACTTGTCGGAGACAGCGTTCGAATGGCACTCTGAGCTCCCGAACGATTCTGTCAAAACCTTTGCAGAGATGGAGGTATTATTCACCCAGCGTTTCGCGAGTGCTAGTGAACGCACCCCAATAATGGCATTGATCAATGCCAGGGTGAAACCTGGCGAGACATGGGTTCAATACGCAATACGATGGCGGAATTTATGGTCGAAATGTGAGCAGCGCATCGAAGAAGCGCCGGCCGTAGGCATGTTCGTAGGCACTCTTGATCCTCAAGCGACTATTTCCCAATTTATGATGTTCTTCAAACCGACCACGTTCCAGGCCTTGATTGACAAGCTAGCCCAAATGGATCAGATGGGACATAGACCGTCTCCTTCGAAGATGGAGCCACGGAACGAAAAGGGCAAAGGGAAAGCAACCTTCGTCGCAAATGCTCAACAGCAGCCCAGCGGCCCAAAACTAACTGATCGCCTGGACGAGAGGCGGCGATACTATAATTGTTGGGGTCAAAATTTGCACTCCGGTTGACTAAGTCAAAGTCAAGGTCAACCCCAAGCCAGGTGGGCCCAAGCCCAAGCAAGTGGGCCAATGCCCGGGTCGAGCCCGAACACGAAGCGTCCGGCCTTCCGCCATACCAAAATAAAAATCATGTAACGAATAATATTGATGTAATTTTTTGTGCATGAATGTATGCAAAATGGGCATAAAGCTAATTTTTTGTAAGCCCATGGCTTATGTGCAAAAAGAAATGGCACATGAACCATGGGATGGGCAAAATAACATTTTACCCATCCCATGGGGCTATATGTAAACATGTAAGCCTATATAAGGCAACATGATGATGAATAAAGCAACTTCTTTCTCTCTCCCCAAAAGAATCCAAATCTGAGATCTTTCTCCTTCCTCAAGATTCTAAAACTTTCTTCTTTCTTTTGAATTAAATCAAGAGTTTTACTCTTCCTTTTATAAAACAAAATAGTTTTTCACCATAAAACCCACAAAGGGGAACTCAGATCTTCCATCAGATCTCAGAAAGGAGAGATTTTTAAAATCTCATACTTCTTGAATTTCAAGATCCGGCCAACAAAGGAAGAAAAGGAGACCCATCTCCAGAAACCCCACTTTGGGGAAGAACTAGGGCTCAAGGGGAGAAGCCCTTCATCAGCTTCAAAACATCCTAAGTGTTTAACTCCACAAATCGGGAGCACAGCTCCCAGTGCAGGGACCAAAGTCCCCTTTCTGTTTGACGTGGTGCGCCCAGCGCCCAGAGCGCTTACGCCCACGTGCCGAGCACGTGGTGCGCCCAGCGCCTAGAGCGCTTGCGCCCACATGCCGAGCACGTGGTGCGCCCAGCGCCCAGAGCGTTTGCGCCCACGTGCCGAGCACGTGGTGCGCCCAGCGCCCCGAGCGCTTGCGCCCACATGCCGAGCACGTGGTGCGCTTGGCGCCCAGTGCGCTTGCGTTCATGTGTCGAGTACGTGGTGCGCTAGCGCCCAGAGCGCTTGCGCCATGTGCCGAGCACGTGGTGCGACGAGCGCCTCGAGCGCTTGCGCCCACGTGCCGAGCACGTGGTGCGACCAGCGCCCGGTGTGCTTGCGCCCACGTGCCGAGCACGTGGTGCGCCCAGCGCCCGGTGCGCTTGCGCCCGCGTGCCGAGCACGTGGTGCGCCCAGCGCCCAGAGCGCTCGCGCCCAGCGCCTGCGTGCCATGCACACGAGGCGCTGGCCCCTCCACGCATCCTTTGGATGCTCTTTCCCTTTATACACACACACACACACACACATACACACACACGTACACTGCACATTAAGTTCGCATGACCAGTTTAACTCGTCAATCGGAGGTTCCCTCGCTCCAAAGGCGAGGGGTAATTAACGGAACTTAGTCCGCGGCTGCCGGAGATTCGGATCCCCACAATCATTAAACCCCCACTTACCGTAGGCAGGGGGAATCTGTAGTATGCCTGACAAGCGCGCGTGTATTCCCATCCCAATGGGGTGACGAAAAACACCTTACAGATTCTGGCACGCCCGGTGGGACCAATCACTCCGCCCATATTTCGGGTCAAACTTTCATGGGAACTCAATCAATATACATATCGACTTCCTGTACTGAAATCATGCTTCTTTGTGCAGGTTAACAAATTTCAAATTGCAATCTCCAGTCGCAGTGAACATGTCTCCAAGGACAAGCTCAGCTCTCGACACAACTCCCGTCTCCTATACGATGAAGATGGACTCCAGGACGGTCCTTCCGGCCAGTCTCGGGAGATAATGGGAGGAGGAGCCACTACCATTTGGCTCTATTATGTTCGTGTCAGCTAACACTGTCCCAGCTCCTCAAGCTCCGGTGACAGACAAGCCGGTCACGAAAGGAAAGAGGCCAAATGTGGTGGTCTCGAAGATGCCCCAACTCAAACGCAAGTCGGTGTTTGAACGACTTTCCTTGGCCCCAGCCGGGGGCAAGGCCATCAACACGAGCAAAGCAATAAGGCATCTCGGGCAAGCTCCAGCGACGCCTCTGAAAATTGCTCGATTGGGTGTCTTCTCACGCCTTCCCATCACTCAGCCTATGGCGGCTTCCCGAAGAGCAGAAGCCTGCCAAGCGCTCAAGGCAGAGAAGCTGAGGCAGAAGCGGCTCAGATACAGAGCCAACAAAAGGGCTAGGGCTCTGGCCATGTTAAAATCTATGAATTTCCAAAGCCCGAACCGCTCCGCAAAATTAGCCGCCAAAGATAAAGAGATGGCTGGGTATGTGGTTCACACTGTCTACATGGTCGGACATGAAGAAACGAATCCTCCTCTTCTTCACAGCCATGGTGATGATATGATTGACGCTACCCAGCATCGGCTCGATCTAAGTGATGAAGAGCCTGCTCAGGCCGATAATCCAGAGGAGCTCGTGGTTCCTGCGGAATTGAGCTCAGGCAATAAAGATGACCCGGTTGTCATGGCCGGAACTACAGAACAAGCGTTATTCCGATGGCTTCAGAGGCAGCTTCAGGACAGGGACGAGAAGTTAGCCAAGGTACAGTCCAAGGTTGATGAATTGGCAAACATCGCGGCAGATCTCGCGACCCAAGCCGCCCGATTGCAATTACAGTAGAATCAAATTTTGATCCATGAGCCAGGGACTGATACCCGGAGGCAGCCAACTGATACCCCTTTCAACCTAAGAGAGGAGCGCCTTCGCGAAAAACGGCCGCGATCAGCCTCCACTCCCTCCAATACATACACCGAAGGGGAATCGCCTCTGAAAAAGAAACTGGATAAGGTATATTCCTTCAAAAGGGACAAAGTCCACAAGATATT
Source organism: Agapanthus africanus (assembly GCA_030015575.1). Classification (NCBI taxonomy): domain Eukaryota; kingdom Viridiplantae; phylum Streptophyta; class Magnoliopsida; order Asparagales; family Amaryllidaceae; genus Agapanthus; species Agapanthus africanus. The sequence goes on along the minus strand of CM057342.1, from coordinate 57,136,131 downwards.
CAAGGACGCCTTAAGAAACGGTCTACAACTGCCAGAATCAAAGAAGCCGCAAGAAGCGAATATGGCCGACGACCCAAAATATTGCCCCTATCACAGGGTGATAGGTCATGCTATTGAGGACTGCTTCGTCTTCAAAGATTGGGTTGAAAGGAAATACGAGACGGGAGAGATAGAACTGTCTAAAGGCGTGCTAGTAAACAGTCAAGTTACGACCGCCGATTTCAAACAAATGGAGACCGAAGCCTTTCGGGAACCAAATCCTCCCAGACATGTGCCATTATCTGAAAAAGGCAAACCAAAGACTGATCGGCCTCATGGACCAGCATCAGTAAAGGCACCTACTCCAATGGAGAGAAAGAAGAAGGTATACTCCTTCAGGAGGGATGAAGTCCGCAAAATATTCGTGGACGCCTTGAAAAACGGTCTGCAACTGCCTGTTCCAAAGAGGCCACATGAAATGAACATGACCGGCAATCCCATATACTGCCCATATCATAGAATGGTGAGTCATACCATCGAAGACTGCTATATTTTCAAAGATTGGGTGGAGAACCAATACAAGCTTGGAAAAACCTCACGGTCCTCGGATGTATCGGCAAGCCACAGGGCTACGGTCGTCAACACAGCTCCGCCAAGATCAAAGTTCAAGGGGCTAAGATAAGCAAAGAGGGCCACCACGTCATTAAACTGGGAACAATCGACCACCACGTCATTAAACTGGGAATAATCGACCTCTAAGTCGTTAAACTTGAAATGTAAAAATATATATATATATATATTTAAATAAACAAAAAATGTGTAAATAAAAGAAAAATAAAGAAAAGCCGAAATGATGGGGCAACTCGCAATAAAAATTATCGAGTAAAATAATGATGAAAATAAAACCGAAATGATAAGGCAATCGCGATGTTCGCGATAAGAAAAGCTGAAATAATAGAGCAATCGCGGTAAAAAAACAACAAAAACAAAAACAGAAAAAAAAAACAACGGCGAATGATGAGTCGCTCCTGGTACCATATTCCAGTGCAGCGATACAGACGCCAACCAAAATCCAGTCTCCCAAAATTCTTCCGGCCCTACGGCCAGTCCCCAAATTGACGGCCGTATACAATCCACGGGCTTAAATAATTCTCGTCATACCCATGCCCCACCATAATCACCAGTTATGCGGCTGGTCTCCGCCTTTGGAATCATGCTCCATTGAGAAGACCCACTCATGTGTCCTCACGATACATGAGGAGAACAAACCTTTGTGGGATCTTTACGACTCATAAAGGAAAAACACACTTAGGAGTCCTCACGACTCCTAAGGAGAAAATACACCTGCGGGATCCTTACGACTCGTAGGGAGAAAATGCTTTTATGGGACCCTCACGGCCCATAAAATTGAAAAGCCTTAGGCGATAGGGATCTAAACCTGTCTCCTAAGCCATCGTTCCCCAATCCCCAAGTGGCGAATGATGAGTCGCTCCTGGTACCATATTCCAGTGTAGCGATGCAGACGCCAACCAAACCCAAACTCTCAAATGGCGAATGATGAGTCGCTCCTGGTACTATATTCCAATGCAGCGATGCAGACACCAACCAAATTCAAAATCCAAATCCCCAAGCGGCGAATGATGAGTCTCTCCTGGTACCATATTCCAGTGTAGCGATACAGACGCCAGCCAAATTCCAAATCCCATACCCCAACGGCGAATGATGAATCGCTCCTGGTACCATATTCCAGTGCAGCGATGCAGACGCCAACAAAGTCCCGAAATTTTTCCGGCCCTACGGTCTGGATCATACATCCTACAAAACCGTATACAATCCATGTGCGTAAAACGATCCCAATCTCTCCCAAGTCCTGTCGGTGAGACTACTTTTAAAGTCCCCCCAGCGAAAAAAAAGAGAAAAAAACGGTATGACCATAAGCAAAACGGGCACGGATGAAAACCCGAAAGGGCTCCGTGAGTAAAAATAGCAGGACCGCCGTCGAGTTGGTGAAAACCCGAAAGGGCGCAAACTAGTGAAAAAGAGATGAAATGCGCTCGCAAAGTCCTCTCGACTTTGTGAGGAGAAAAATCCCGCGTGAGATCCTTACGACTCACAAAGGAGCAACACACTTAGGGGTCCTCACGACTCCTAAGGAGAAAATACACCTACGGGATCCTTACGACCCATAGGGAGAAAATGCTTTGTGAGACCCTTATGGCTCACAAAAATTGAAAAGTCTTAGGTGATAGGGACCTAAAACCTGTCTCCTAAGCCATCGCTTCCTGATAAGCAAGCGCAAATGATGATTCACTCCTGGTACCATATTCCAGTGTAGCGATACTGATGCCAAGCAAAAACCAATTCCCAAATCCTCTCGGGGCAAATGATGAGTTGCTCCTGGCATTATTTCAGTGCAGCAATGCTGATGCGAAACCAAAAAATATCCCTAATTCCTCTCATGGAAAATAATGATTCGCTTCTGGTACCATATTCCAGTATGGCGATGCTAATGCCAACCCAAATCAAACCAACAATCTCTGCGTTGGAATCATGCTTCATCCCAGAATATACCCCGTATCGAAATCATGCTTCGCCTCGGCTTATCTGCCTTCCCTGTCGGAATTATGCTTCGACTCGGAATCAACCAGCGACACTCCGTGCCGGGGACAAGTCGACCAGTGACACTCCGTGCCTGGGACAAGTCGAACATCAGCGACACTCTGTGCCGGGGAAAAGTCGATCAGCGACACTCCATGCAGGGGACAAGTAGAACAGCGACACTCCGTGCCGGGGACAAGTCGAACATCAGCGACACTCTGTGCCGGGGACAAAACGAACAGCGACACTCCGTGCCGGGGACACGTCAACCAACAGATACTCCGCCTCGGGGAAACGTCGACCAGCAACACTCCATGCCGGGGGTACGTCTACCAAATCACTCTGGGCTAGAGAAATGTCTACCACAGACACTCCATCTCGGAGACGCATCAAGCGTCGATCGTCCATGTCGCAAAAAGGGCAGTGCAGGCTTCCCACAAATCGGGAACCAAATCCCTCCGGATCAGAGCGTCGACCGTCCATGTCGCAAAAATGGCAGTGCAGGCTTCCTACAAAGTGGGAACCAAATCGCTCCGGGCCAGGGAAACGTCTACCACGAACACTCCATCTCGGAGACGCGTCAAGCGTCGACCGTCCACGACGTAAAAAGGGGCAGTGTATCCCAAAAAGTGGGAACCAAAGCAAGTCGCCTCCTGATCGGTCTCAAAAACTATCTATTAACCGCAATCAAGAACAGCGTCGCTTTGCTGCTAGCCGGTGAGTACGGGTCGGTCCACAGGGATGTTGTGAATTTCCTAATCGCTCAAACGAGTTAATTCCGAAGGGTGTCGGATCTTATTATCACTAAAAACCTAATTATTTAAACTAGGGCAAATAATTAAAAGTTATAACTAGGGCAGAGAATTAAATCTATGCTAGGGCAGATAAATAAAATTTAACTAGGGCATATAAGAAATTACCTAGGGCAGATAAAGAATTGAAAACTACTTACTTTACAGATGACTCTCTCCAAATATCAACACAGGGTTGTCAGATCTGAATTCATGATACGAAAAGAGGCATCAATGCTCTCCAAAAGATTTCTAAATTTTATTAATGAAGGGAGGCGTGACTTAATACAATCTTTAGAGTTCCTATTTATAGAGAACAGGAAACCCTAGGTTACATTTGATTCGCATATCTGCATTTACAAAAATAGCCCTATATAAAAAGGCCTATTCAACGCTCCACGCACCGCCACCAAAATCCACCGACACGGGCATATAACGGCCGCAGAACCGCGGCCCCAGCCTGGGTTTGGCCGCGGTTCCGTGGCCAAACTAGGGATTTGGGCTCTGTAATTTTGTGTACAGGCTCTTGTCATTATTGGCTTCTTATTTCCTCAGGTCTTTTGCAGATTGGTGTCTCGTTCTCTTTCAGATCTTTCCAGTGAACATTGTAGTGGACTTTTACTGTTTCTTCGTGTCGTTGCCTTTGTACTCGGTGAACTGTTGTTCATTGTTCCTCAAAATGTAGGCTCGATCACGATTTCACCATTTATCATTCGCAGTCTCACTTTTGCATTGTCTTTTCATTGTTTTCACTGTTTTTGATCCAAGAACCTGTAACCTGTAACATGTAGCAGACATGCGTCAAAAGCACCTGTTTATTTATAAAACGAAAAAGAATGGGGAATATAATAATGCAATATTATGGTATGAACACCTCCACGCGAAAGAAGATCCATCAATTTCATGCACACGACTCACATGTGTGGTGTGCATTTATTAATGGGGGCACTTTATTGGAGTCAAAATTTGCACTCCGGTTGACCAAGTCAAAGTCAAGGTCAACCCCAAACCAGGTGGGCCCAAGCCCAACCAAGTGGGCTAATGCACGGGTCGAGCCCGAACACGAAGCGTCCGGCCTTCCGCCATACCAAAATAAAAATCATGTAACGAATAATTTTGATGTAATTTTTGGTGCATGAATGTATGCAAAATAGGCATAAAGCCAATTTTTTGTAAGCCCATGGCTTATGTGCAAAAAGAAATGGCACATGAACCATGGGATGGGCAAAATACCATTTTGCCCATCCCATGGGGCTATATGTAAACATGTAAGCCTATATAAGGCAATATGATGATGAATAAAGCAACTTCTTTCTCTCTCCCCAAAAGAATCCAGATCTGAGATCTTTCTCCTTCCTCAAGGTTCTAAATCTTTCTTCTTTCTTTTGAATTAAATCAAGAGTTTTACTCTTCCTTTTATAAAAAAAATAGTTTTTCACCATAAAACCCACAAAGGGGAATTCAGATCTTCCATCAGATCTTAGAAAGGAGAGATTTTTAAAATCTTATACTTCTTGATCTTCAAGATCCGGCCAACAAAGGAAGAAGAAGGAGACCCATCTCCAGAAACCCCACTTTGAGGAAGAACCAGGGCTCAAGGGGAGAAGCCCTTCATCAGCTTCAAAACATCCTAGGAGTTTAACTCCACAAATCGGGAGCACAGCTCCCAGTGCACGGACCAAAGTCCCCTTTCTGTTTGACGCCCAGCGTCCAGTGCCTAGAGCGCTTGCGCCCATGTGCCGAGCACGTGGTGCGCCCGGCGCCCAGAGCGCTTGCGCCCACGTACCGAGCATGTGGTGCGCCCGGCGCCCAGAGCGCTTTCACCCACGTGCCGAGCACGTGGTGCGCCCAGTACGCTTGCGCCCACGTGCCGAGCATGTGGTGCGCTTGCGCCCACATGCCGAGCACGTGGTGCGCCCACCGCCCCGAGCGCTTGCTCCCACATGCCGAGCACGTGGTGCGCTTGCGCCCATGCGCCGAGCACGTGGTGCGCCCAGCGCCCGGTGCGCTTGCGCCCACGTGCCGAGCACGTGGTGTGCCCATCGCCCAGAGCGCTAGCGCTCACGTGCCGAGAAAGTAGTGCGCCTAGCGCTCAGAGCGCTCGCGCCCAGCGTGCTAGCGCCCAACGCCTGCGTGCCATGCACGCGAGGCGCTGGCCCCTCCACGCATCCTTTGGATGCTCTTTCCCTTCATATATATATATATATACATACACACATACACACACACACATACTCTATACACTGTCCCTCTCAAAAAAATTTGGGCCGGGGTGCTGCCCCGCATCCCGCAAGGGGGCTGCTAGCCCCCTTGACCCCCAGCCTGCTATCCGGGTAGCAGGACCCCCGTAAAAACTCTGCGGGGCCCCCGATATATCCAAGCCCCCTCCAAAACAAAACACACGTATACTGCACATTGAGTTTGCATGACCAGTTTAACCCATCAATTGGAGGTTCCCTCGCTCCAAAGGCGAGGGGTAATTAATGGTAGCTTAGTCCGCGGTTGCCGGAGATTTGGATCCCCACAATCATTAAACCCCCGCCTACCCTAGGCAGGGGGAATCTGTAGTACACCTGACAAGCGCGCGCGTATTCCCATCTCAATGGGATGACGAAAAATACCCTACAATAATGATTAAAATGAAGCGCCCTTATTCGTTTCCCCGGGACAAAACGAGGAGATTGTTCGAATTGGCGGTGCGCAATAGGCTCATCAATCTGCCGGATCCAAAATGTCCGTTGCAGCCAGGTGATGTCAACAATCATAATTACTGCCCTTACCACCAAGCAGTAAGCCATCCAATCGAAGATTGCTTCGTCTTTAAAGGCTGGATCGAAGACCAATATCAACATGGCAAGTTCACACTGTCCGAGAATTGGAATGTAAACCCGCCTTCAGCCACATGCTCTTAAAAAGGGGGACACACCGGGGGCATCATGCTCTTTTGTAGAAGAAGCTCCATGGGAGGTCGTTCTTTCAGCCATGACGAAAAGAATGCTGAAAGATCTCCAAACATGCCCGGCGATCAGGTGGAAAAATCCACTGGAACCCGAGATCATCGAGGGAATGCTGAAACCGCGCTCAGCTCCAAAAACTGGTGGTGATAGTCAAAGCGCCCACACCCAGCCGTCAAAGTCTTCGAAGAAGAAGAAGAAGACCAAAAAGCCCGTGAAGCCTGGTGACAAGCGCACGGACCTGCAAAAACAGATTGACGCATTGGAAGAATATAATCAAAAAGCGCGGACTCCAGTCACACTCCAAGAGTTTCTCAGCCACGTCCTTGAGGACGGAGATGACGACAACGGAGAAGACTCGTCAGATGAATCTGAGGATTATGTGGCAAGCTGCCATGCCATCTCTCACTCGTTGGTAAATGATGAAGAAGCTTCTTACATAGAGAAACTGGGGGCATATCCTGAGCCGGAACGTCTAGGATGATCAGATGAAATGATCGATGCATTCCTAAACGAAACTCTTTTGAAAAGTAAAGCCAACCGGGAGCGCGAAATGGCCATATTTGAAAAGGCCAAACGCCTTCTACTGTATGAAAGGGTTGAAACACTCCCACCAGATCAAAGTACATCCGCCGCAAATAAAAGCAGGTTCAAGACGAGGAAAAGGTTCGCCAAAACCATATCGATGGGGATGAAGTTGCCACCCTCCGAAGGAAACACTCCTGATGAAGCGGATATACAACCTAGCTACTGTCTATATCATCGAAGGAGTGCGCACCCTACTGAAGAGTGCATAGCCTTTAAAAACTGGTGGCAGGGATATGTTGCTCACCGGCAACATTTCAAGCGGATGAAGCGCAAAGCTCGTCGGGAGCAAAGAAATACGACTGAGGAGTGTAAGAGAACTGCCGGCAAATGTCACATGGTCAACATAGAGGGATCGTAAGTTCTCACCTTCGGGAGCGACTCTGACGAAGAAATGACTCTTGGCCCTCTCTTTAAAGAATCCACCTCGGGAAAAGAGGAATGACCGAAGAGCTGCGAGAACATTCAGCTGCGCAATCGTACGCTGCCTGAAAAGAATCTCGGGCCCGCGAACAATGGGTCGAATAGAAAAGAAAAGGGGAAAGAAAAGGTCCCTGAGGATATCACCCTAGATGACCAAGTCGTTAAAGAACTGACAGCCAAGTACCCGCCATAGAAAAGCAAGGTGGATTACAATGTTCTGACACACTTGAGGAAGCTACCTTCGCAGCTAAGCATTCTCGATGCCCTCTTGTTATCAAAAGAAGAAAGAGATTCTTTGATCAAGGCACTGCAAGAGCCCGAGCAATTCCAAGCTTTCCTCGCCGAAGAAAAGATGAAGGACGAGCTGGAAGAAGTGCACACAGCCGATATCACCTTCGGCGATGAAGATCTCCTCCTTGGGACGCGCGAGCATAACCGTCCCCTCTATGTCTCCGGATACTGTCATGATATCAAGATAGGCAAAATCCTGGTTGACAATGGGTCCTCCGTCAATCTGCTCAACGTGAGAGTGTTGAAGGAAATCTGCATGAGCGTTCAGCATCTCGCTCGTGATAAAATCACCATCTCCGGGTTTAACTCCCATTCATCACGGACGCTTGGGTCTGTAATATTGACACTACGCTTGGGTCTGTAATATTGACACTACGCTTTGAGCTTCTTGTCACGGATATCAAGTTTCATATCATTGACGCCAAGACATGCTACAATGCTTTGCTCGGCAGGCCTTGGTTATACGAGTATAATATTATCCCTTCTACACAATTTCAGTGTATGAAGTACTTCAAAGACGGTCCGAGAGTACACTGTGACGGGGGAGTTGAACCCATTCTCTGTGAATGAAGTCCGAAAGTATGAAGATGCAAAATACTTCTTACCAGATTTTGAGGACACGAAAAGATGTCACAAACCGAAGAACAAAGCTATCACCACTATTCCAGTTTTCGGGAGTGATACTGAGGAGGAAGAAGAAATAGTTTATTCAGGGCCGCCCCAATGCAACAAGTCGGGACCGTCCATCCCTATGTTGATCTTCGGCAGCGACTCGGAAGATGAGGTCAATGCTGTATTCTCTGCTCGGCCATCGATACAAACTTTCGCCGATGAAGATAAAAGTTTACAAGTTGCCATGGTTCCACAAGAGTATTATAAAGAGCTCGATGCACTTGAAACTTATAGTGTGCAAGAACTGCAGACATTCTACGTCCCTCCCAGGCGAAGAAATGAAAAGGCAATCCTCTTTTATCAATCTACGGAAACTAAAGTGGAGAAAGAAGTCCGGCATGATGCTGACTCGATACTTGACAGACTTCAGCCCATCCGACTGCCCATATACTACACAGAAGGATTGAAGAGGCTCTTGAGATGCCAAGGTGTACCCCTTAAGCAAACTGCTCGACAAGCACGGTTCTATAATAGGATCTGGAACGTCCCCGGAACTTAACAAAAGTTGCCCAACGGGAGAATGGAAATGATCGGGCTTGGATATGTTCAATCCAAGAAACGGGAGCTATTCCGCGACTGCTATGTCATACATGACTTCGATGAGGAAGGAGATGCTCTGTGGGAAGATGCTAATCCTGAACCAAAATGAGGTCCCGCCGTGAAAATGCCAAGTCCGTCGTTCGAAGAACAGATGGACAAGCTTATAAGGGATGCGGGTCAAAAAGTCCGGGATGACCATAGCCGCGAAATGGCCATTTATGTGAAACCCAGAACGCAGCACCTCCTTCAGCAGGCTGCAGAAAGTGACGATGCCTTTTGTCGCCAGCTCGTTATACAAAAGTCCCAACGCAGAGGCAGAAATAAACCCAAGAATGAAAAAAGCGTTCGACAGCGACAAAGCGGAACCAAGAAGCCCCGCGATCGAGAATCGAGCAGCCTGGACTCATCTCTTGTAAAGAAGATGGGTCAAGCGTATTCTTTTCCGCAAGACCAAGACAAGAAGGATATTCGATCTTGTCATAAAATATCAGATGATGACGCTCCCGGAGTCTAAGCACCCTGAGCAAGCAAGTAAGGTTCATCATCCAGACTATTACTCCTATCACCGAGCGATAGGACATCCTTTCGAAGACTGCTTCACATTCAAAGACTGGGTAGAAGACCAGTACCAGCAAGGCAAGTTCGCCTTATCCAGCAGTTGGAGGGTAACCCTGCCGCAGAAGCATGAACCGAAAGCCACGAAAGCAGAGCCAAATCAACGTCGGTCTTGGAAGCGATCTCGTACCTGTCATATGATAACGCTGTCAGAAGAAGACCCGAGAATATGGACGACCTCCCCTGGTGCTTCGAAAACGATGATGAAGAGGTAATCTCAGAGTTTCCACCGGCGCCAAAAGAGCTGGAAGATGGAATACATACTACTGCAGATAACCTCAAGAAAATTGATTTGGGGATGGCAAGTGACCCGCGGCCGACGTTCGTCAGTGAGATGTTGTCTAAAGAAAGGGTGGCTACGCTAAAGGACGTGCTCATGCAGCATAAAGATTGCTTCACATGGAACTATTCCGAGATGCCAGGACTAGATCCAGAGATTGCTGTCCACAAATTGGCAATATCCCAGGACGTCAAGCCGATTAAACAAGCACCGAGAAGAATGCGGCTCGAGCTTGAGATGGGCATCAACACCGAGGTCAAGAAGCTAATCGACTCCGGCTTCATCCAAGAAGTTCAGTATCCTGACTGGATAGCCAATATCGTCCCAGTGATGAAGAAAAATGGGATGGTGCGCATATGTGTGGACTTTTAGGATCTCAATAAAGCCTGCCCAAATGACGACTTCCCAATACCAGTCACTGAGCTGATGATAGATAATACGTCCACTCACAAAGTTTTCTCCTTCATAGACGGCTCATTAGGATACAATCAGATAAAGATGCATCCCGAAGACCAGAAGCATACCGCTTTCCGGACCCCTTTGGGCATATTCTGCTACAAGGTGATGCCTTTCGGTCTAAAGAACGCCGGTGCCACCTATCAGAGAGCAATGTCGAAGATTTTCGATGACCCCATACATGAAATCGTCGAATGCTATATCGACGACCTTGTAGTTAAAAGAAAATCATACGAGGGACATTTAGAGCATCTGAGGATCGTGTTTCAGCGCCTTCGGAAATACAACTTGAAGATAAACCCTCTCAAATGCGCATTCGGAGTTTCCTCAGGAAAATTCCTAGCATTCGTCGTCCGCCACCGAGGCATCAAGATAGACCCGTCAAAGATCAATGCGATCATGGAAATGCCACCACCAAGGGCTCTCAAGCAACTGCGGTCTCTCCAGGGAAAGCTCGTGTATATCCGGCGATTTATAGCCCATCTCTCCGGTAAGTGCCGCCCCTACAGTCACCTGATGAAGAAGGGAACCCCTTTCGTCTGGGATTGCAAATGCCAAAGCGCACTCGACGAAATCAAACAATACCTACAGAATCCTCCGGTGCTAACCGCTCCGGTCAAGGGAAAGCCTCTTATTCTGTATACAACCGTCCTTGAAGGTTCCTTAGGCGCATTATGGGCACAAGAGAACGACCAAGGGAAGAAGAGAGCCCTCTACTATTTGAGTCGAGTTCTACTGGGGGCAGAAAGCAATTATTCTCCCGTCGAAAAACACTACCTGGCATTGATCTTCGCGATAAAGAAGCTCAGACACTATGCGTTGGCACATGAAGTCCATCTCATATCTATAGTGGATCCTCTCAAATATTTGATGTCAAAGGCTATATTAACAGGGTGGCTCGCTAAATGGGCCCTGCTCTTGATGGAGTTCTCGATAACTTATCGTCCCCTCAAGGCAGTGAAAGGCCAGGTCGTCGCCGACTTCCTCGCTGAACATCCTATACCTGCTGACTCACCCCTAAACTGCGAATTGCCAGACAAGCACGCGTTTGACACAATCGGTGATGAGAAAGGAGAGAGTGACACCCGATGGGAACTCTACTTCGACGAGGCATCTTCCATGAAGAAGTGAAAGCAAAGCACCCCCATAATCAAATCCGGGGTAGGCCTCATCTTCATAACTCCGCAAAGGGAGATAATGCGCTTCGCCTTCTCCTTAACAGAGCCGAGGACAAACAATGATGCTGAATATGAAGCTTTGATAGCAGGTCTTGAGATCGCTGTCAACATGGGAATCGAAAACCTCCTCATATACGAAGACTCCCAGCTGGTTGTCAGTCATGTAAACGGCGACTATCAAACATGCAATCCAGAGTTGGTGAAATACGGCGAGAGAGTGCAGCAACTGCTGACTCAAATCCTTGTCTATGCCCTGGAGAGCATACCGCGTGTGGAAAATAGCAAAGCAGATGTATTAGCCAAGCTCGCTAAATAACTGGCCGACGAAAACCTCGATAACGTGAGGATCGTTATGCAAAGCCGTCGGGTTCTTGCACCGGCAGAAATATCTCCGGAGTCGTCCGAAGAAAAGGGAGCGACCGAGCAAATGGCTCTGCAAATGAAAGACCAGGAAAAGGCTATGGATTGGAGAGAATTCTTTATAGACTACTTCAAATCCCGTCGAACGCCTGAAGATGCATCCTCAAGACATCAGCTCATGAAACGAGCTCTATCCTTCGCCTTCGTCAATGATACTCTGTATAAGAGATCATTTGACTCTTTATGGCTAAGATGCCTGGGACCCGAAGAGGCAAAGAGAGTCGTCCATGAAACACACGACGGACTCTGCAGTTCTCACCAAGCCGGCCCAAAAATGAAACTGAAGATCAAAAGGATGGGCTATTATTTGCCCACGATGATCCAGGACTGCCTCGAATACGCGAAGCAGTGCCACTCGTGCCAGGTTCACGGCGATTTTATCCATCAGCATCCGAATCCACTACATCCAACGGTGGCTAGCTGGCCGTTCGAAATGTGGGGGACTAACATAATCGTCCCCATCGAACCGGCATCATCCAGAGGACATCGGTTTATTTTGGCAACAACTGATTACTTCTCTAAGTGGGCAGAAGCAGTACCGCTGAGGGAGGTGAAGATGGAGAATATTCTCCATTTCTTCAAGACACACGTCATTTATCGGTTTGGCACTTCGCGACGGATTATCTCCAATAACGGGCCAGCCTATAGAAGCCACAAAATCAGCCGCTTCGCACAACAACATAACATAGACCAGAGATACTCTTCAGTCTATAATCCCCGAGCTAACGGTCTAGCTGAAGCTTTCAACAAGACCTTGATGAAGATCGTGAAAAAGACGGTGTCTTGAAATAAGAAGGACTGGCACGAGAGATTGCATGAAGCTCTTTGGGCGTATCGAACTACGTTCAAAACAGCCACAAACACAACGCTGTATGCATTGGTATTCGGCACAGAAGCGGTACTCCCCCTCGAGATAGAGTTACCCTCTCTACGAGTGGCGGTTCATTATGAGCTAACAGATGAAGAGAATGCTCACCGTCGGCTTGAGGAGCTTGATGCCCTTGATGAAAACCGGCTCGTGGCGCAACAGATTCTGGAGGTTTATAAAGCAAAGATGACGCGCTCATATGAAAGGTTGACTAGGCCGAGAACATTCCGTCAAGGCAAACTCGTGCTACTGGTTAAAAGACCTATGATCCCCAATCGCGCCAAGCGGGGGAAATTCGAGCCGAACTATGAAGGCTCGTATATCATAGACAAACTATACCAGGGTAGAGCCTATCTACTCATGGACATGCATGGTGAAAGACCTTTCAGGCCAATAAACGGTCGCTTCCTGAAAAAATACTATGCCTGACGAGTCACGGCTTAGGTCAACGATAGATGACGATGCCTATATCCGCTCGCTATCTTCCTAAGCCCAAACTCTATAAGTAATAGCCGGCTTTCGGACCGAAACATCCTTAAAACTAACAATGGACCACTATGTCCTAAAACTGGCGTCGGACCGAAACGTCCTTAAACTAACGACGGACCACTATGTCCTAAAACTGGCTGTTGACCGAGACGTCGATAAACTACTACGGACCGCAGCATTCCGAGGCTGACACAAAGAAAAAAAATAAAATTAAAAAAAAGAAAACGGTATGTCCATAAGCAAAATGGGCATTGATGAAAACCTGAAAGAGCTCCGTGAGTAAAAACAGCAGGGCTACCGGCGAGTTTTGTGAAAACCCGAAAGGGCGCAATCTCGTTAAAAGACACTTGCAAGGTCCTCTCGACCTTGTGAAGAGAAACCACCTGCGTGAGATCCTTACGACTCACAAGGGAGCAACACACTTAGGGATCCCCACATTTCCTAAGGAGAAATTACACTTGCGAGATCCTCATGACTCGTAAGGAGAACCTTCTTATGAGACCCTCACGGCTTATAAGATTCAAAAGTCTTAAGTGACAGGGATCTGAACCTGTTCTTAAGCCATCACAACCTCCAATTCTTCCCTACAAGCGGTTCAATGCTGACCCTTGTATACAATCCACGGGCGCGAATAAACATTTCCCTAACAAAGTCCCATCCGTGACTAGGGATATGTCTACACGGTGAACAACCCTTGTAAGTCCTCTCGACTTAGAAGGAGAAAATACTTTTGTAAGATCCTTACGACTCACAAGAAGCCATACACTTAGGAATCCTCACGATTCCTAAGAAGAAAATGCACCCACGAGATCCTCATGACTTGTAGGGAAAAAAATCTTTATGAGACTCTTACGGCTCATGAAGTCAAAAGCCTTAGTCGACAGGATCTTAACCCTGTTTGCTAAGCCACCTTTGTTCGACATCGACAGAGGCAAATGATGATTCGCTCCTGGCAATATCCCAGTTGTAGCGGTGCTGATGCCGAAATCGGTGTCTAATTCCAAACTTGCAGTAAAAAGCCAGCGAGTCACACATGCATACGAAATAGCCGAAATGATGGGGCAACTTGCAACAAAATCAGCAAGTAAAAATTTATGCATACGAAATAGCCGAAATGATTGGGCAACTCGCAATAAAAAGCAGCAAGTAAAAATAAAACAAATAACCGAAATGATTAGGCACCGCGAAAAATAACCGAAATGATTGGGCAATTGCGACTTTCGTGATATAAAAAGCTGGAATGATAGAGCATCGCGGAAAGAAAGAAATAAAAAAATTCTGAAAGAATGAAACTTTTGCCCTACAGGTGAGATCACATCGATCCCTGTATACAATCCAGGGGCACAAATTAAGAGAGAACCATACCTCCCCACAAGAATCCATCCGAAAGAGAGTCAAGTCTCAACGGTTCGCAGACAGCCTGGAGATCATCTCAACATCCGTCTCATTTCAACAGACAAAACATCAACAAATTGGAGCTGCGGTGAAATTCCCAGTTCCATGACTCGACGATGCACAAACAACCGAGAGTCAACCTTTCCTGATCATGTGGAACACGGCCTATGTCAATCCTGACCCCGTGGGAAACGTCTAGAGCGGAGCCTGGTCCTCGCAGAACATGGCTATGTCAATCCTGACCCCGTGGGAAGCATCCAGAGCAAATTCCTGGTCACGTAGAATACGGCCTATGTCAATCCCGACCCCGTGGGAAACGTCCAGAATGGAGCCTGGTTCTCGCAGAACATGGCTATGTCAATCCTGACCCCGTGGAAAGCATTCAGAGCAAATTCCTGGTCACGTGGAACACGGCCTATGTCAATCCTGACCCCGTGGGAAATGTCCAGAGCGGAGCCTGGTCCTCGCAGAATACGGCTATGTCAATCCTGACCCCGTGGGAAGCATCCAGAGCAAATTCCTGGTTTCGTGGAACACGGCCTATGTCAATCCTGACCCCGTGGGAAATGTCCAGAGCGGAGCCTGGTCGTCGCAGAACATGGCTATGTCATTCCTGACCCCATGGGAAGCATCCAGAGAAAATTCCTGACCATGTGGAATACGGCCTATATCAATCCTGACCCCGTGGGAAACGTCTAGAGCGGATCCTGGTCCTCGCAGAACATAGCTATGTCAATCCTGACCCCGTGGGAAGCATCTAGAGCAAATTCCTGGTCACGTGGAACACGGCCTATGTTAATCCTGACCCCGTGGGAAACGTCCAGAGCGGAGCCTGGTCCTCACAGAATACGGCTATGTAAATCCTGACCCCGTGGGAAGCATCCAGAGAAAATTCCTGGTCACGTGGAACACGGACTGTGTCAATCCTGACCCCGTGGGAAACGTCCAGAGCAGAGCCTGGTCCTCGCAGAACACGGCTATATCAATCCTGACCCCACGGGAAGCATCCAGAGCAAATTTCTGGTCACGTGGAACACGGCCTATGTCAATCCTCACCCCGTAGGAAAAGTCCAGAGCGGATCCTGGTCCTCGCAGAACACGGCTATGTCAATCCCGGACCCGTGGGAAGCATCCAGAGCAAATTCCTGGCCACGTGGAACACGGCCTATGTCAATCCTGACCCCGTTGGAAATGTCCAGAGCGGATCCTGGTCCTCGCAGAACACGGCTATATCAATCCTGACCCCGTGGGAAGCATTCAAAGCAAATTCCTGGTCACGTGGAACACGACCTATGTCAATCCTGACCCCGTGGGAAACGTCCAGATCGGAGCCTGGTCCTCGCAAAACACGGCTATGTCATTCCTGACCAGTGGGAAGCATCCAGAGAAAATTTCTGGTTTCGTGGAACACGGCCTATGTCAATCCTGACCCCGTGGGAAGCGTCCAGAGCGAAGCCTGGTCCTCGCAGAACACGGCTATATCAATCCTGACCCCGTAGGAAGCATCCAGGGCAAATTCCTGGTTTCGTGGAACACGGCCTATGTCAATCCTGACCCCGTGGGAAGCATCCAGAGAAAATTCCTGGTCACGTAGAACACGACCTATATCAATCCTGACCCCGTGGAAAACATCCAGAGCGGAGCCTGGTCCTCGCAGAACACGCCTATGTCAATCCTGACCCCATGGAAAGCATCCAGAGCAAATTTCTGGTCACGTGGAACACGGCCTATGTCAATCCCGACCCCGTAGGAAACGTCCAGAGCGGAGCCTGGTCATCGCAAAACACGGCTATGCCAATCCTGACCCCGTGGGAAGTATCCAGAGCAAATTCCTGGTCACGTGGAACACGGCCTATGTCAATCCTGACCCCGTGGGAAACATCCAGAGCGGAGCCTGGTCCTCGCAGAACACGGCTATGTCAATCCTGACCCCGTGGGAAGCATCCATAGAAAATTCCTGGTCACGTGGAACACAGCCTATGTCAATCCTGACCCCGTGGAAAACGCCCAGAACGGATCCTGGTCCTTGCGGAACACGGCTATGTCAATCTGACCCCGTGGGAAGTATCCAAAGCAAATCCTAGTCACGTGGAACATGGCCTATGTCAATCTTGACCCCGTGGGAAACGTCCACAGCAACTCCTGACTCAGTGAAATGCAGATAATGTCAACCCCATCAATCACTTATGGGTCCTCTCGATCCGTAAGGAAGAAAACTCTCTTGTGAGATCCTACGACTCTCAAGAGAAAACCCACTTAGGAATCCTCACGATTCTTAAGGAGAAAATACACCTACGAGATCCTCTCGACTCGTAGGAAGAAAAGTCTTTATGAGACCCTCACGGTTCATGAAGTTGAAAAGTCTTAGGCAGCAGATCTAAACCTGCTTCCTAAGCCATTGCTACCTCTCGAAGAATTCAAAACGGAATGCTCTCTCTATCATCTGCAGGCTACGCTTACTAAAGTGACATGCCGGTAACAAAGAAAAGAAGAAAGTAAGAGATGACACAAGATATTACGAAAGAAATGTATCTTTTATTCATAAATTCAATTGAGTACAATTTACATTATATGAAAGAGTAAAAAAAAGGTGGATACATTTTATTCAAAAATTACAAGTGGTGCAAAAACAATTATTGGGAGGGAAGTGTTTTCAATAGACCAATCAGCCGCTCGTGCACTTCCCTCAGCCCCTTTTCATTATCAGCTACCGCGGCCAACTCTGCTTCTACCTGAGCTCATTGCTGCAAATAGGATGAAAGTTGCTCTTCGACGACCCGCTGAGCTGCCCCACGATTCTGTGCATCTCGCTCGATGAGGTCGAGCTTTTGCCTCAGCGTGAGCCCGTTAGAAATACATCGTAGAAGGCTTTCGAAGATAGCTTTCAGCTGTGTAGCGTTTGCATCAACTTGAGCATGCAATCGAGCAGATTCGCCTAAAGTCACCTCGCACTCCTTACGCCTCAAAGCCGCTTCTTGTTCAAGATGGTGGAAGTAAGGGGTGCTCTGCTCGACCCATGCAGCCCGCTGGGAGTTCACAGCCAGGACCTCGGGAGCAGGACGTCCGACCTCAAGCTCATGCAGACAAGCCTCAATTTTTCTCCAGTGATTAACCCAAGACTCAACGATGCCCTCGCTGTGAAAGTGCACGAGCATCGCCAGCATGGGGATTAATCTCAGCAGCAAAATTTGCAGCAAGGGCAGGAGTCTCCGCGTCAAGCTCCTCGAGGTGATCGATCAACATGCGCAGGCTATTCACAGCGCCTTTTGAAGAGGGACGTCGAGAAAAGGGGCATGCTGGCATTACGAATCGAGACTCAAAAGGGGATAGAGTCGGTGTCACTGCCGCAAAACAAATCATAGTCAAACAACAGTTCAAAAAAAATAGAGAAGCTATATGAACAATGCAGTTTACTATACCGGCTGCGTCAGGTGGCAAGGCCGGGAGTACCGGTGGTGCAGCGGATCTTTCGTCTCCTCCTTCAATCTAGAGTGTTGCAGTCAAAACGAAGAGGGGTTAGCAATGACTTGATGGCCCGTAAAAGAAAAGAAAAGACGTTAGCTAAAGGCTTTACTCACCAGCGCCACTGGAAGAGGCAATCTCCGACTGGAAGGAGAAATGGGGATGCAGCACCTGATACAAGTGATCAAAAAGAACTCCTGAAAGGATGTAGTAATGCAATGTCAGTGCATAAAGTATATTGCCCATAATGAAACCGATGGGTCACAAGTCCGTACCTTCCAGCATTTGAGAGGATACGAGAGAAGGCAAAGGGGCGGCCACCGTCAAAGTAGCAACTGGCGATACTTTCTCGGGTGGCACAATCTCAACGCTCGCCACGCCTGCATTAGAAGCGAAAGAAATACTGTCAGGAGAGATTAAAAGGGATTGCAGAACGAAAAGGAAAGCAATGACCCAAAATCTACCTGGTAAGTCGCCGGTCGATGCCGTAACAAGGGCATCACTGGATGCAGCGACCGCCTCACCCTCCTCCAACAGAATGGTCTCGCCACCCGTAGCCTCATCCCCTGAATCTACGAGAGCCGTCGTAACGCTCGCGACGCCAGGAGATGGCAGAGAATCGCAGGGGGAAAGAGTGGCGATTGGGGCAGTGCCAGACTCTTGAGAAAGAGTGGCTACCTCAGGCTCGACGATTGCAGCCATCTCACCTGCCGCTACCTCAGGCTCGGCGATTGCAGCCATCTCACCTACCGCTACCTCATCAAGACTCGGCCCTGCAGGATAGGATATATGAGAATTTGAAAATTAAAACTTTGACAAAAAGAACTCAATGTCACGTTACCTTTCGTTGGTCTTTCGACTGATTCCCGAGCCGCACGTGCTGCCTGTCTGTGGGCGGTAGACAAGGAAGCTGAAGCATCCTCTGAAGGAGTAGGGGCAGGGGTAGCAGCGCTCGAACCTGCACCCGTGGCCAAGGCAGCGTTACGCTTCCTTGCTGTGTGCATTCTACGCTTCCTTTCCGCTCGGGTCGTGAGAGCGGATCTTCTCAAGACCTCCGCCAACGGGACGTCATCGTCCGTGCCAAGGGTTACCTCTGGAGCCGTTATGGTATCCGTCATCGGTTGCTTAAGTGAAGCCTCTTTCGGCAATACCGTCGGAACTGAGAATTCGATAGCTGACCCTGGAAACGTCTTCGCACCGCCCTGCGTAGTCGGTACCACACCTGGAATAACCTGGGTAGAGGTAGTTCCTGTAATGAGATAAAAAGGAAGGGTTAGATTACCCATAAGAAACGGGAGTGGAGATACGGTGAACCGAAATGTACCGATGCCTAAGGACGCTCGAAGTCTTTCCTCCTCCTCAAAAGTTTTGAGAGAAGCTGCGAGAGCTTCTTCGGTGGAAATGCCTGATAAAGAAGGAAAAGTGTCAGTCAAAATATGATGATAGAAATATGGTGCAATGACAAAGGTACGGCTGATGTTTACTTGATTGCGCGAGGATGGTCAGTCCCGCTTTGTAGCTTGCTAGTCGCTCGGAAGCTGCAATAGCAGCCTCGAGGTCAGTATCGTCCAGCGCTATGAATAGACCCTCGTTGGTCCCATATTCGTCCAAGCCCTCACTATAAAGAGCATGAGGCTCCTGACCAAATACAACGTCGGCAGAGAGGATCGACTTCTTCTTCCTCTTCTGTAAGCAAGCTCCGGTCGCGGCTAGCACAAGCTTACGCTTGGCGGGCACTTTGGGATGACGAGTCCCGATATCTGAACCTACGCCAGACTTGGGGGAAGCTACAGTCACCGTTTCTACGGGAGCACGGGGTATCGGTAGCTCGGGCTTATCACGCGGGACCTCGACCGCAGCAACTTCCCTTAAGGGAGGACGGACAATGGTCCGTCGCTTCAGAGGAACACTTGGATTACCGGCCGGAGCGGTACCCTTACGATCAAGCAGCAATCGCTTCTCCTCCTTGATGATAGTACCTATTGAATGCTGATACCAGGCCACATGCACATTCAGGGCCTTCGGAATACAGCTCGGGTCGCTGATAAAGAAGTGGGACCCTGTGTTTAGGCGCATAAAATGATACAGCGCGCTCCGCATTCCCTCTTCGGTAGCAGCAGGTTCTGCCAAGAAAGCCTCAAGTGGGACGCCCTGATTGTAACTCAGCTGCTGGACGAAACGATGCGGGTTGTATCTCATGAATAACACCGCATCATTTTGCCTGAATATGGGAAAGCCCGGCCTGATGGAGTACAGATGAAGAATCTCCCGAGCTTTCAACACAAAGGCACCGTCTTTAAAAATGTCTTGCAATGGCAGCACCGCTTTTAAAGTTTCCTGGCCGACGGTCAAGACTTTGTCGGTGAAAGACAAACCATCTCCAACTGTGCGCGGATGAAGGAGCAAACCCCTAGCTTCCCACGGTGACGGACTTACAATGGAGGCGTCAACCAGCCGTATTATCCGAGGGAGCTTGCATCTGTCATAAAAAGAAGGTCTTTTGTGGATACCGAAGACCCCAAGCACGTGCAAATCTAGCCATGAGGTGAAGTAATGCATTGAGAAGTTGGGGAGATGCACCCATGGTTCAGTGGTATCTGCTTCCAAGATGAGGCCGTGATATAGGTGGGCTAACCCGGCGATCCCGATGGCCACTTGTATTCTGGCAACCATTCGATGCGCAGGGTAGAAGATAGAAGGCCTCATGTAACGAGGGTGCATAGGAAGCGTGAACCAGCTTAACCATAAAGCGAGGAACCTGAGAAAGAACGCTTCCTCATCAATGCCTGGAGCGGCGATTTCTGACAGGGGACGATCGCGACGTAGGGAAGAAAGAAATCCTTTTGATTGGCTTCCAATATTGGCCGACGATCCAAGCCAAAGCCGAAAGGATCATCAGGTTTAGCAAACTTTTCACCTTGTCGCGACAAAATTTCTAGGCGAAGAAAACGGGCAATGAAGTCCGCAAAGCTGACCCTCCGGTCTCCGGATTCAAGAAAGAGGCTCTCATACATGTTCAACACCTTTATCAGACTTGGGAACTGGTGCTGAATGGCGTTCTCTGGGGTAAGACCCATTACCACTGATTTGGTGTCAAAAACATACTCATCCGGAGAAAGCAGCTCCTCATAGTGCTCCCCCATAACTGGTAAACCAGAAACCTCGGCAAATTTCTCCAAGGAAATGGAGACCTCTCTATCCAATAGGAGGAAGGTGTAGGTCGGAATGTTCCACTGCTCTAAAAATGCCTTGATCCACCATGTGAGAGGTGCAGAATACTGGAACAAGGAAGCGTAGATCGCAGGGTATAAGCTAAGCTTCAGCAGCTGCGATTTCTTTGCCGATAAGATATATCGGGCCCACTGCAAGTATCCGGTCGGATGACGGGGAGTTAGTCCGATGTTGTAGGGCTGTCCCTAAGGGCGCGACTCGCCCTGACATATGCGCCGCCCTAGGGTGTCCAATGCCACCGGCGGCTGCACGGGTACTGCGGCAATAGAAGGCCGAAGGAGACCTTCTGAAGTCCAATTTACCTCCTCTACAGTATAATTGATTGGGTTGCATCTGCATAAGGGATCGCAGAGATAGGCTCCGAGGGTGTCGCACAAGAAAAGCTTCGGCGGCCTCTGATAATTTGATCATACCATCTACCCCATAGGTGAAGATTCTTGTATTCCGGGTCATGGTCTTTGATTAGCGTAAGAACCTCTCGGTCTACGGGCGCCTCAGGAAATCCGCCTGCTGAGCGGATGAACGGAAAAGAAGTGTCGAAAGATATGTCATCTGTGCGAAAAAGAACAAAAGTCAACCCTCGGTGCTATAATTTAAACTCTGACACTTGGTACTTTAAAATTCGTACCGCACTACAATGCAGTAAAAAGGGGACCAAGGGGGGCCCACAAAATCTAGATGACGGTTCATCATTACTAAGACAGCCTCATCATTTGATGAGACTGTCAATTAAATGAGGAAATCCTCAATTGATTCTCATTTAATGAGAAATCCCTCGAGCTAAGGAGTAAATCTCCCCTTGAGAGCAGTGATCTATGACAAAATGACACCTGTCAAGATCTAATGATGAAGGAATAAAAATTTCCCAAGAGCCTGGCTCTGTAAAAATGATGGAAAAAACCCATCAGAAAAAAAAATTGAAATCAATTTTTTATATGAATTAAAATTTTGAGATCTTCAAGATCTATGAACAAACTCTGTGAGTTCTTCATAAGAGATTAACAAATCTCCGTTAATGGGTCAAGAAGCCCTCAAAAGGTTTTGTTTAGATCTAAGATCTATGAAGAGCAAAGCTCTGTTATGGGTAAAACCCTAATAACAATTTTTTAGATCTAAGATCTATGAAGTGCAAAGCTCTGTTAATGGGTGAAACCCTAGATTATTAAAAGTTTTAATTTTTACCTAAATTTTGACAGAGTTCTGTCCTTAAGAAAGTTCTTAAGCCAAAGAGCTATGCTCTGCAAGAGAATAATAATTCTCAGAAGCAAGAAGATGAACAATGGTTGTCTCAGAGGGCCATGGGTCCTATTTATAGGCATTGAAATGCCTTTTCAACTTCTGAGTTGATCCAAGGGCGTAGATGCTGCCACCGTTGCACTCACATGTGGGCCACATGAGTGCAACGGTGGGGGGCATTTGTTTCCCCCAATCAGAGCAAAACTTTGTTTGAAATTTAAATTTCAAAATGAAGCAACGCTTCAGATGCAGCGCCAAGTGCGTTGCGTCCTAAGCAGCGCACCACGTGCAAAGTACGCGTGCACTAGCGCTAGGTGCGCTGCGCACCACGTGCAAAGCACGGTTGTGCTAGCGCTAGGTGCGCTGCGCTCTAAGCAGTGCACCACGTGCAAAGCACGGGTGCGCTAGTGCTAAATGCACTGCACTCTAAGCAGCGCACCACGTGCAAAGCACGGGTGCGCTAGCATTGGAACTAAAAGCTCCCCACTGTTAGATCAAAAATCTAATAATAATGATGAATCATTAATTAACCAGAATTAAATTCTGTTAGGGAAAGATTTCTCAAAATCTTTCCAAACAACAAAATTGTGCTCTGTAAATCAGAGCACCGTTGGATCAATGATCCAATGGTGATTAAAGAATCATTAAAAATACAGAATAAATTCTGTTTAGAATATTTCCTAATCTTTGTTAAAAACAAGAAGATTGCCTTCTGTAAATCAGAAGCTCCTGGATCAAAGATCCAACGATGGGAGATTCCCCAAATCAATTGGCGAAAAGATCTCCTTAACCGATTGAACTGATCAGCTTGCCCTATATAAAGGCCCCTAGACTTCAAGTCTCTGGGAGAGAAGAAAAAAGAGAGAAATCTCCTCATAAACTTTGAAAAATTCAAAGAAAAAGTGCAAGCTCTTAGATGAAGAAAACTTTCTTTAAGGTAAAAAATGATAATAATGAACATAGAGATGAAATCATCTCATAATTTAAAAAGAAGGATTCACTTCTTTAAAAGATCATAGATCTACAAAGATAAAAAGTCTTTCACAGAGAGATCAAAAGATCTCATCATAAAATAAAGGAAGAATTTCTTTCTTTCTCACAGATCGTAGATCCATGAAGGCAAAATCTTTCATCAACATAAGAGATTGAAGAACTTTTGTTCTTAGAATCTTAAGACAAAGTCTCTTTTTTTTATAAGAGAACAAGTAGCTCTTGGCCAAAAATTTTGGCGGGAACACCAGCGATCGTCGTCAGGCAAGTTCAAATACTTGCTAAATGCTATAATATATTCATTTCGGTTGCGAATCAAATATTAATAAAAGTGCTCGATACAAACCCTAAGCTAAAAACCCTCTTAAAATGACGGAACTTAGGAATAACGAATTACCCTAGTGATATTTAATACTGTGTTAAGAGTTAGCTCGATAATACGGACCCTAACACCTTGAAATGTCATCCCTATTTAGATCCGTCGAATCTGAAACCTTCCGTACCTGAAATTTGTGAAAATCATAGTAAATTGTATACACACCGGAATGTTGTGTTCGAGGGCTCATATCGAATCTGACTCAACAACCTAGAACCCCATATAAATTACATCTTTTTTCTATTTTATAGCAGTGGCGGAAACTGTTCGGGAGTGCGGCTCTGGACTGCAGTCCAGAGCAGCATTGCTTGTCGACACTTGAAATAAAATGCTTTTACAACTCTGTGTGAAAATGGTATTATGTGGAACCCTATACTGTAGCGAAGATAAATCTGTTAGATAACTATTGGAAGTGGTTTCATTTGTTTTTACCATCGTTTGCTATTTTAATGACATTTTAAACCATCAGTACATACTGCTGTCCCAAGCAGGGACATAACGTATATCCCGATATTGAATAATGCATAACTCCCATTACACAGTGGATATTATCGATCTGTCTAGTGCGTTGGAAATCTGACTAATAAACCTAAATATTATCCAACTGTAGCATCACCTTATTATGATTCCAACAGGATGAAAACTGTGTTACGAAATGGACTTTCAGTTCAGGAACTGAACTTCCAGCAGAGAACACTTAAAATGAAATGACTGTAATTTGCGAATCCGAAACCCGATTGACTTGAAACCAATTTCTTTGAAATTCTGATTAAGTTTACTTTCTACATCCTTTGTATCATTTTACTAAATTCTGAACTTACGATTTAATGCAATTTTTCTAAGTTCGTACGACACGTAATGACTTGTATTGCTTATAATTCGTTTAGCGGCATGATTCACATTTTTACCCGACTGTAATACCTTTAGCGTAGTGAGCGTCCTTATTAATTTTCAGTGTATAATGCATTGTCGAGCGTGAATGGTATTGGTTTAGATATGTCAAGTACGCCAGTAAAAGTGAGTGATTCTTGATAGCAAACAACCCAGTGAATAGTGATTAAAGCAGTGTTATTGATACGTACTTGTACATAACTAACCCATACTCATAGATAGTGAAACCTGGGGAAAAAGGGAAAATCTAACTGGAAAAGGACTTGTATTTAGCGAGGTCAGTAATGTAGAGGATGATCATTCGAACAACGACTCTTATATATATTAGGTTTGGACCTAGCGGTCCGGATTACAGGGTTATGTCCCGGGCAACAGTGGGCCGTAGTCTCAGGTTGTTTTCGGCTGATCGTGAAGGTACGTGAGTTAAGAATGATAACGATGATGAAATCCAGGTAGATATGTCTAATGTGTCTACGAAACGAAAAAAGTTATCAGTAATGTTATATTATTACTTTACATTTTTACGATCTATACATATATTGCATGCATATGTAATGATTGTACTTTTATCTAGGTCTGATGACGACGCCAGGAGCAGCGAGGGGGGTGGGAGCACCAGCCATGGCAGCGACAGAGGCAAAGGCAGAGCGGTTCTGCCGTCCGGAGAGCTGCGTAGGGAGCTCCAGAGGGATGGTCTTGTACCCCGATCCGTATCCCCTTTGGAAGACTCCTTCTATGTGGACTTTACCACACCTCCAGGTATATTGCACGCATATTCATTTTTGAATGTAATACTATAAAATAAATATTGCATGCATATTTATTTTATAGTCAATTTTTAATTGTCTAACTATAGGTGGTGCGTCTACATCAGAGGAAGAGGCTACTACCGCACCTGCAGGTTGTTCACCGCCGAAAGAAGGACCGGGACGTTGGGCCGTCTGGCCTGAATTCTGGGGACAGATGCTAATTGGATTTATCTGTCCACCTCTCCGAAGATGCCAAGTTGATTTATGGCACCGTATATCGGAGGTTTGGACGGATGTAGCCGTTGTAGCGGACTTCGTCAGATTCTCCCTCGTTTATGAGGGGGTTTTGATTATGGGGACGCTCTTTCTTGCGGAAGTAAGCCCCTGCAGTTAATTACGTTACCGTATTGCAATAACCACTTTCTCCTGCTCCGAAAGTTCATTTCGTGTCGTGTGTGTTTTTGTTTGTTTTGGTTGCCCATAGATTGTATACGGAGACTAGTTTATGTCGTCGCCCGTAGGGCACGGCTTAGTCCAAATTCGTATATTTTAGATTTGGGTTTTGATCAAGGATTTGCTTGACGAGTTCCACGTTGGTAGCTTAGTTTGCCAACGGAAATGAATTTAGAACGCAGATCTCACATTTGTGAGGTCCATCAGTTCATAAAATATTTGAGTTTGATCTAAGGATCGTTAGTCATATTTGAGACTAAAATCAACTTAGAAACAAATGAGTATATGGGCTCAATTATTTTAGTTTAAGGACATCACGGTCCATTATCACCGTGTTTAGGGCGACGTGCTAGTTTAAGGACATCTCGGTCCATTATCACCATGTTTGAGGCGAATTTTTAGTTTAAGTACTTCTTAGTCCAGCATTCCCATTTTAGGGACGAATATTAGTTTAAGGACGTTTCGGTCCATCATCCATCTTCCGCGCATTTGTATTTGTTACGTAGCGGAGTGAACGGTGGTGATATGGAATGTGTCCAATTTGGAGCACGATCCGATTTGAGGCCTGCACGTCAATTTGGAAGAGCATCAATGTAAAAGAAGTTGTTGGTTGTCGGGACCCGCCACCTCTCTGAAGACGTTGAAGAATTACAATGACATGTATCAGAGGTGTGAAGAGATGTACCCTTAAACCAAATTCCGTATTTGAGGGGAAAATGGGTGATGGTCCTAAGAATCATTGGTCGTATTTGAGACTAAGATTACATTAGGAGAAGTGGGATGAATATCGTTTTGGATATCATCAATGACAGATCTTTAGTCATGTTTGAGACTAAGATCAGCTTGGATATCATAAATATGCTTAGCCAATTTGGGCTAAGATTGGATTTCGGGTTTTGAACTTAGGTTATATGTTCTTTTAGTTCAAAAAAATGTTTTGTTTGGTTTAAAGACCGTTAATCTAGTTTGAGATTAAGATCAACTTAAACATATGAGCGTTTGGGCTCAATTTATTTTTAACTAAGGATACGTTAATCTTATTTGAGACTAATATCAACTTAGCAACATTTAAGGATCATAAAATTTTAGTTATGATCCAACAACAGAGCATTTGGGCTCAATCGCAATTGACTCCAGAGGGACTTAGCCAATTTGGACTTGGTTTGGGTTTCTTTAACACCCAGCAGTGTTAAGCACTCAGTTGCCTATAACGCTCATGTGTATATCACGTGAGGCGCTATAATAGTTCTAAGAACTAGTCTTTTGTGGCGCTGCAGTAGTGCTAAGCACTAACTTTCCTGTTTTCTGGCGCTCACGTACGTTTCACACGAGGCACTCCAATAGTGCTAAGCACTAACCTTTTCAGGCGCTCACGTGTGTTTCACGTGAGGCGCTATATACTTGGCCTTAAGCGCTCACGTGCTTTTCACGTGAGGCGCTGAGTTCTTTTAGAAATTTAATTTCTGTTGATATTTTTAGAGAACTTAAATCTCTGTTAATGGTATTTTGACCATTAACGATCACCAAGATCATTAATTTGAGGATCTTGGATCGGGTTCTTTAAAGAACTAAGTTCTTGATTTGAAGGAACCAAGTTCCTGAAGTATTATGGACTCTATGTGTAACAACCCTAACTTTCTGTACGAATTTTTTTTCAAAATACAGAAAGGGACACCTGATCGCATGCCAAAAGCGTGTCGGATATTTAAAAGTTCTAAAGTTTAACCGCGATCAGGACGGTGTCGCTTTGCAGCTAGCCGCGATGAGCACGGGTCGATCCACAGGGAGACGGAGCGTTTTATGTTCTTGTTCTTACGAGTTAACGCGCATGGCGGATTTGTTTGTTATCTAACCTATGTGTTATATTCAAGTATAAGGCTTGTTAGGAAACGATAGGATAGTGTAAGTTAATGGATTCCGTATTCAAGTACTTTGAGCCGAACTTAACCAATGAAGCTAGAACAATTGGCAACAACATGGATTAGGGGACTTAAGCACGGTATTCATGGAATCCGGCTTATTGACCCTTGTCCGTCCGTTCTTATCTCTTGCTTTCGCCTCCGGCCAAACCGAATGCAACCGGTCACGGTTAAGAATCACCTTTACCTTGGTAGGGTCGGGTGCCTAACGGAGCGTTTGCGTAAGATTTGGGCGGAGTTTCAAATGGGAAAAGACGGGAAAAGGAAATGAGGAGCGAAATGTTAACTTACAAAATCTTTCTCTTTTCCTAACAACAATATTCACACCATTCACAAAACAAACCAAAAAGAGATAACAAAAGAGAAGAACAAAGAAAAGAAAAGACTACAAACAAGTAATTAAATGACATGGTAATAAATTGCAAGTAATAAAAGACAAGAATGAAAATGCATGTAAGTAAAAGAGCGAGTAAGAAAGACTAAGAATCATAGAAGCCAAAACAAGACATGGGTTCAATAACCAAATCTTAAACTTGCAAGCTCAATGAAGAGGTTGCAAGATCAAAAAGAGGCAAAGAACTCATGGTGAATGAAAGCACAAAAAAGATCTTTATTAATCATCAAGAATGATACAACTCTTGAGATCAATAACCAACCCTTAAACTTGCAAGCTCAAGAAAGAGCTTGCAAGATCAAGAGAAGGTTAAGAACTCAAGGGGACTATGCTATTTACAAGAACAAAAATGAAAACAAAAGAGATTTGGTGAAAAGAATGAAACAATGTAAGCATAATCCAAGACTAAAGAATGACCTTTGAACCTTTGCCCCATGGTCTGTATTTATAGGCTCCAAAGAATGGAGGGAAATTCGAATCTTTAAATCAACACATAATATTTAGCATTAAATGCACATTACTTCATGTCCATTTGTGCCTTGATTCTTGTCTTCCCCATCATGGTCTATGCTGATTTGTCTGATTGCCTTTGATTTGAACACATGCTTTTTAGTCTTGAATGCATATAATATCATATGCATATAGAATCATATCCTTGATTGCATATAGAATCATATCCTTGATTACATAAAATCATATACTTGATTGCATATAAAATCATATCCACATGTGCTTAAAAGTCTTGTGTACACACTTGTTGTGTTGGACCATTTAGATAAAAAAAATGTGTACACAACTTGTTGCGTAAAGGAACTCCTGAAGTATTGGTCGGTTTGCGTTTCTGGTCGCAGTGTCTTCCCTCAAGTGATATATCCGTGCTTTTGGATGCAGTTCCAGTATTTTGTTATGGATACCTGTAATCTGTAATACTGAGTAGACACTGGTTAATAATACCGATAAATACAACAAATAGATAATGAATGGGCGGTATTAGAATGTAGTTTTCTGATATGTGTAAGTGCACGGCGGCGCCCCGGCCGTCAAACCGACGCCGGAATGCGGAAGCGGTGAATAACTTAAATTTTGCGGACTTAGCAATCCGGCACCACCGCGCACTTTAACCCGGATCGAACCATTAACTAGTCTAAGCTACTTAATAAGATGGGTTAGAGATATACCGACGATCCAAGTCCTCCGGTCTTCATCTCCAATCCGATCTCCTCGCGGGATCTCCGTCCGTCTCATCCTCGTCGCCGGAAGTGCACCACGTTGCCTACATCGTTTACGGGCTCCCACCTCAATGCCGAGGCAACTCGGGCACGAAGCCGGCTACTCGACGTGCCCAAGGTTCGTTGTAGAATATGTAGTGAGCAAGTCTCATTTTTGGGGTTTGTGGAATTGCCATTGGTGAAGGAAAAGAGAGCTTGGAGAGAGGTGAGAAAAATGGAGCATACTCAAGAAGGAATGTATCATATTTTTCTCCACACATCAAAAAAAATGAAATGAATCCCCTCTTCACCAAGGAAAATGGCCGGCCCCCCCCCCTTCATGTGTGATTGGAGAGAGAGAGAGAGAGCAAGGTCAAGGGGTGGGTGGAAGCAATGATGCAAGAGGGCATCATGAAAGAATATGATCACAAGCAAAAACCACACACAACCACAACCATCATCAACAACCATGATGCTAACAAAGTCAAGCCATCATGAAGTATGAAGTCAAGCAAGTCAAAGGAGGGTGCTATCATGATACAACAAAATGCAAAGACCCCCTTCCACAAATGCCTATTTGCAACAATGCAAATAAGCCCTCCTCCACCAATCTTCGGCCAATGAACGGAACAATGGAAATCGGCCGAAACGGAAAGCAAACTGGCAACTCCAGAAAACTGGTCCCGTAATAAATTACAGGAAAACCCCGATACTGTGCATACACACCCGCATCTGTATTTCGACCGAAATACAAATGCAATGAGACAAAATCTACACTGTACTATACTAGAATCCGGCTTATACCAAAACCGGATAGTAATATCTGTTCGATCCTGATCCGTGCAATACCGCACGTATCTGATCGAACCCTGCCATATAACCATACGGCCTATAGTACAGACTGTCCGATCCTGATCCGTGCAATACCGCACGTATCTGATCCGACCTTGCCATATCTCCATACGGCCTCTACAACCTTTCGCCCGAAAGCTGAGTAACTGAATGTGGGGGACTCTAAAGACTCGTCAACACCTTGGTTGTGGATTTAACCACTAGCACGTCAGAGGTATAAGCCAATACGTGACGGGCTACCAGGTACTGACCAAATGGGACGTCGATGAGGAAGCTCACCCCGACACCCAACTGAGCCTGTCAGTGACAATATCCGTGCAGTCCGGTCCGTTCGTCTATGAGTATCGCATGGCGGGCCTAGGGGGTTGGTAAAAGTCAGACCCCCAAAAGCGGTACAAGTCGTGTCGGAGTGTAGCCCAGAACACCCTGAGATACTACTGGAATACCTACCAGTAAATCTCCTTGCCTTGGCCAAGGACTTTGTGTAATGGCTCTCCTAGACACAGCACGACCTCACCCCCAATACCGGGAGAGACGAACCCCTGAGGATACGCTCACTGCCTCCATGTGGCTCGGGACTGTACCCAACTAAAACCTGTTTGCACGACTCCTTTGAGCCGTGGTAGGGTAGTAATCAAAGTACAGTGGGAACTCACACGAGACAAAAGACGATCCCCAGGTCGATGAACTAACCTGCACACATGTCACCAGGGAACTGCCATCTGACGTCTGGTATATGACCAACTAGCATGTTCCCGGCGAGTCCTGTCCGGTGTACTCATAACCCAATGAGCACCTGTATACATCTTAGGTGATCCAACTGACACCAGTGGCTTGTGAGACCGGCCACCGCCCCTCGTCGGGGTCTCGACTGTATACACTAGTCTACTAATGGAGTATCGATGCCCAGTCTCGAAACTCCCACGACTAGGGACCTTTTAAGGATAAGCTTATAGACCCCCAGCTCCCACTTATATGATCGCCCTCATACTGCTGGTGGTCAAGCAAGAATCCTAGGGGCTCTATCAACGTGTAATAGCGACGTGTCATGTCACCTAAAGCAGTACACGATGATAAAGGTAAACCAGATAGCATACTATCATCTCGAGCAAGACTGTCCTACTGGGATAGGTCCTCCCTCAATCATTACAATCACGTACCTGTGACCTAATAATTGACTCTGAGGGCACTATCTCCAACAATCTCCCACTTGCACTCAAGGCTAATTATTGCGATGTCGCATACTCACAGCCCGTGTGATACCGAACACCCAACTCCTCTACTAGTCAGTCTCACAATGCTCGTTTGCGAAACTATTGCGTTCGAGGAATAGCCTCAGTGAGTGGATCCGCATAGTTGTTTCTTCCTTTGTCTCTCTATATCTCAAGTTCGCGGAGAAAGCCATCTCCCGAAATGAGCAATACCTGTCTTAGAATGTGTCTGGATGTCTGATGGGACATAGCTCATAAATGAACTCCAAATCCAAACTTCTTAGACTGTATCGTCAACTGAACTTAATCAGTACCCAGCGCGCCATGCCTCCCTCAGTATTGCCTTGGACCACCTGTCCAAAATACTGCCCCTCATCAGAAGGAAAACTATAACTCTGACAACCTCCTTGTCGTCCATGTCACCTTGGAAGCCTGGAATGATAACTGTCTCCTGAATGAGGCTGTCGTTATCATCTCCCTAGAACATCCACTTATGTTCTAAAACTGCTTCCGACTGTTTCTCCAGGATTGGATTAATGTCAACTTATTGCATCTAGTGCAAGAACAACATCTGGTGTGGTACTTGACATCTTATGATTGACTCAATTGCCTAAGCAAGTGATCTGCCAATCATGCCCGTCCCTCTCCCCTTTAGTCTGTAAGACACCTTTGGAGAAGGTGACTCCATTACCTGCAGGTACACTACCGTGCCAGGAGTCGTCCATCCTAAATACTCTTAGAATGCTGTCAAGTACCCTGATTGGGAAACCACCCAAATCTAGATCTAATACCATAGATCTAGTAACCAGTATGCCTGATATAAAATCCATGTCCTTTGTGGAGAAACCACTGTGTGACGACCAAAGTATAACCGATCGTAGTGTAGGAGTTTCTTTTCCTACTCTGTGTATATCATCCAAATACCAGGATATCACACCCTACTACCTCCTCAACAGATCCATCCCCTATTCTGATGAAGTCAAGCCTATGACTGTCACGTCAGAAATTGATGATCTATCTCCGCTACATCTGCTGTAGTCTATAAATAGACATAAGCTACCTGTCCACCAATACTTCCGCTGCTCCCACTGACTACGACAACCCTCTGGCAGAGTCATATACACGTACACTTCTAAAACTAGTTTAGAACGACGCTATACTCATCCTCCCGCCGGGTCTCGCACCCTGGAACAACAGCAATGGTAATTGTGGGTAAACAAGAACTTCTCTGTCACCGTCCCTGAGGCTACCGTAGTACCTCTCGGGTGCCTGAAGTTACCCACCTTATCTGCGGAGTGGCCAATGGAATGTCAATCCAGATTGAATCTTTAGGTTCCTCATCAAATCTTCAGTAATCGTTTGTGGTTCTGGAATCACTTCCAGTTCTACCATACTCCCACTACTGTTTTCTGAAAAAAAAAATCCATTTTTATTAAAACTGTGGCGAGTCTAGAACAATATTGCTATTGTTCATCCAGATGGTAGAAAGTCAACCCTCGTCATAGCCTGGGTCAACCCACAAACAGCCATTACAGAAACGTGCCTTGAGTTGTCCAGTGTCTGGTTTTAATCATAAACCGGACAACTCCCCGTACCTTAACATCGTTAAGATATGAACTGTTCTATATCCCATATAGGACCAGAGGCACTGATTTAATTGAACCAGATCCAAATCATGCAACTGTCTCCAGTGCATGTCAACTAAATGGAAGGAGGCGGATCAGCGTTACTCAACTTAGGAATACTTCCAATTATGAGTAACCTGAAAGAGAATCAAGATCTCTTTATCATTACTATCAACTGAATACCATACACAAGTATCTACATCTTCGATCTCTTTGAAGAATCCCGATACTTGCTATACCTGGTTCTCCACTCTATTCAAATACCAATAACTTCTCCAAATTCGGACCCTGTGTTTCCACGAAACACCTGTCTAAAAACTAGAGAAGTCATAAGTAAACTGAATGTAGTACGAGGACCAACCCCTCTGTCCTGATGGACCCTGGACAACATACAATACTCTGTATAAGTCCCTTGAGTCTGATAACTCATTCACTGTGTGTCGTAGGTTGAAAACTGTACTTATGGTTAAGAAGAATTACACCGCTGTTTAATGCTCCTTACCTAACCATCCACTGATATATAGGTAAATGTCATCGACATAATATCAAAAGGTATATCTCACTCTATGAAAATAGACGTACAGATATATCAATTTGAAATTGGTGCATAACAGCGGATATTCAAAACCAAATATTTGCCGACCGGCAAACAACCCAGGTGATTTCCTCAAATATCACCGATTACAACGAATCCCGATATAATGAGGATAATCACCCAATTCCCAATAACTTACTCCCACTCATCATCTGTAAAACCATACAGATGTGAGAATCGTATCTGGTAAATACATACCCTGGAGTAAGTATCTAATCGGGAAATCAGTTTTCTATTAACAGTACACAGTGAAACTGAAACATTGAAATGTTTCGATGGGGTATCCTGGTATTCCTAGTAATGCCTCTTCCAGATTCACGACTGTAACCGTATAGTTCTTTGCCACCTCTCCAAATCCCTTCATTTGTCTTTAGTCTTTACCTTCTGTACACCCCTTTAGGCCAAATGGTTTTCTTCCTTCCCTACCGTTCGGCACCAGCCTATGGTTTGGAAGAAGACTATCCAATAAGCATAATGGGTGTACTGTTCCAATCCTAGTAACACTCGCAACACGAGAGAAGGTGAAGATAAAAGACACCCGAATAAACCTTATTCCTATTTCTCCTGAACCAGAATCCATCCCCGAACTGGAATAAATTCCTTTCGAGTTCGTATATAACCATACGATGGAGTATCCAATAAACTGTGGATCTTCGTAGTGATACGGAGTGTTCTGGAGAAATACAAAGGTGATTTGGGAGTGGTAATGAAATACCTGGTTTGGTCGTGAATATCTGTTGCAATTTACTTTGCCCTCTTACTAATCCCTTGCTTTGTCTTAACTTAATACCTTCTGCACACCATCGTTATGCTAATTGGTTTTCTTCATTCCCTACCGGTCGGCACCAGCCTAAGGTTTGGAAGAAGACAATCCAATTTGCGTAATAGGTGTACTACCCCTAAACCAAGGAGTACTCGTAACCTGAGAGAGGGTAAAAGGAAAAGACAACTGAATAATCCTATCCGTTTTCTCCAGAACCGGAAACCATCCTCGAATAAATTCTTTCGAGTTCGTATCTAACCATACGATGGTTGTGTCCAATGGAAGTGGACGTTCGTAGTAAAACGGGGTGCCCTGGAGAAAAGGGTAAAAGTAGGAGTGGCAATGAGGTTTGCAACTCTGACAATCCAAAAGCCGGTGTTTAGAAGGTTCGGTCAACTTGGTCACTGAGTCAAAGTCTTAGGGTCGGGTCAATGGTCGCTGCCAAAGAGAGAGAGAGAAGAAACACTCAGCGTGCGCTCTATCCTAGATCAGAATGGTTACCAATTTATCTAATCTGGAATCCTCCCACTGTACCTCAAATTCTCCTCCAAACCTGAAAGAAGAATTAGTCGGGGTTACCCGAGGAGTATACCAACTCATCAGTGGGAATCGGGATCCAACTCTCATCGCATGACAACGTGACGGAATCCGCTCACGCTACCACACTCCAGAAGGTATGCGCATATCTGGCAAGTTTCAGTTCTTTTGAAACTCCCGATGTGATTTTTACCCCATGCTCTTATGACCTTGACTAAGGCCAACAAATCATAAGTCACATGTCAAGTTCTACCCGTCATTATCCAGGTTAATTTGAATCCACCCGTACAAGCCCTTGACTAAGGCCAACAAAGCTATACGACTGTCCCAAACCAACGCATCTATCTATGCAGCATATGAATACCCAATAGCTACCAAACACTGTGCCTTGACTAAGGCCAACAAACACAGCTTGAATACTATTGACTACCCATATGAAACGACGGAGGGCTACGAATGGTTTCTGGCGAAAACCTTTAACGTAGTGAACTTGATATCGTTGAAGGAACGGATAGCTTTTTGAAAATATAGTGACGAAAACCGTTGCTAAAGAGGTCACTCCCGGTGAAGGGATCTCGGCTCTTTCCCCGTAGAATGGGGTGCAGGATATTCCAAATGAATACCACGGTGCAAAGCAAAAGTAATCGGCTATAGTGAAGTTAATGCCCTGACGCAAACTTATTGTCCAAGGGGTCACTCCCGGTGAAGGGATCTCGGCCCTTGCCTCGTCGACTGAGGAGCAGGATATTCTAATGAATACCACGATGCAAAACAAAAGTAAACGTCCTTGCAATAACAACTTTTTGAAAAAGTGTTCCAACAACATCAGATAAGGTTTGTTTTTAACTTGCATTGATCCGAATCAATGCAGTCCCATCAATTGATCACACCAAAAAGAACGAAAATATACTGATGTACGTATATGCCATCCGCATTCGCCACTGGGTCCCGTCATTACCCGTTAGGTTAGCTAACTAACGACAGAGCGGGGACTGGACTAGCGCGGATGCAAAACATATACAACATCTACTAATATATATACCAATATATTATATTCGCTCAAGGCGTGAATAAAATGCAACATCACAGAAATGTACAGCATCACAGAAACAATACAGATATCTGGGATCCCCGGGTTTCACAGAGCCGCTGAAACCCGACGTTCCCCTGGTCGTGTGGATAGCCTGTGCAATGAAAACCTAGACCCCTACGGGCGCGGCAAGTCACCCGCCAAAACCTGAAGCGAGGCAGCCCCCTTCATCGCCGTGAATGGACCACCCAGCACTTCACGGAATCCGGCAACTTGGGCACCCCTCCTGGGTCAACCTGTACCCCCTACGAGTGCGGCGAATAGCCCGCCAATCCTAGAGTGAAGCCCCCTCCGTCTCAATGCCATAAGATGCGGGCTTGTTGCCCTCCAGAACCCGGCTATCCGTGCACCCCTCCGCGGGGCAATCCTAGTACAGAAAGTAAAATATACATACACCGGGTACATCGACCGCAACCAGGTCGTGCCCCAAAAGAATAATACAAACAGGCAGTGACGGCAGTCCACATGTCGGACGCTCGCCCCGCAATATCAAATGTACATATTACAACATCACAGTACTAGCATTGCATCCAGGCTATCCCCACCGACCGATCCGCAACATCACAGCATAAACATAGAACATCAACGTGAAAGTCACGTTCGCAAATCCGTCTAACCGGGCTATAGCAGTTAGACGGGATTTACCGATCGAGTGACATTCACGGTCGCAGATATAATGTAAATACTGTGAAAAATGTGTTTAAAATTTTCCGATTGACCAAAAATTAACAAGTGGGCCCCAAACTAATACTGTAGCACTCACAGAAATAATTGGCCCAATTTTAATATTCCAAAACCCCTAATACTAGCCCAGAAGCCCACTGGGAAATTTTGGCCCATTGATCTCTCTAAGTTGCGGCGGATCCGTGGCCCAATAGAAGGGTGAGGCCGCGGTTCCGCGCTCTGGAAGAGGGATCAGTGCGTCG
Organism: Agapanthus africanus; assembly: GCA_030015575.1. Taxonomy (NCBI): domain Eukaryota; kingdom Viridiplantae; phylum Streptophyta; class Magnoliopsida; order Asparagales; family Amaryllidaceae; genus Agapanthus; species Agapanthus africanus. The sequence continues at coordinate 57,099,089 of CM057342.1, read as the reverse complement.
AATTTTCCCAGAGTTCTTAGAATCTCCTGCACATCATTCTGAGATCACCTGAAAAATTTTTGGACACCAAAAAATCTTAACAGAAAACTGATGTGGGTGTATTGGGGTTTTCGGACATTTCGATCGATCGGAACAGAAAAACACATTACACAAAGCTAGACGAAGTTAATGGCGAGGCTCTGATACCACTGTAAGTGCACGGCGGCGCCCCGGCCGTCAAACCGACGCCGGAATGCGGAAGCGGTGAATAACTTAAATTTTGCGGACTTAGCAATCCGGCACCACCGCGCACTTTAACCCGGATCGAACCATTAACTAGTCTAAGCTACTTAACAAGATGGGTTAGAGATATACCGACGATCCAAGTCCTCCGGTCTTCATCTCCAATCCGATCTCCTCGCGGGATCTCCGTCCGTCTCATCCTCGTCGCCGGAAGTGCACCACGTTGCCTACATCGTTTACGGGCTCTCACCTCAATGCCGAGGCAACTCGGGCACGAAGCCGGCTACTCGACGTGCCCAAGGTTCGTTGTAGAATATGTAGTGAGCAAGTCTCATTTTTGGGGTTTGTGGAATTGCCATTGGTGAAGGAAAAGAGAGCTTGGAGAGAGGTGAGAAAAATGGAGCATACTCAAGAAGGAATGTATCATATTTTTCTCCACACATCAAAAAAAATGAAATGAATCCCCTCTTCACCAAGGAAAATGGCCGCCCCCCCCCCTTCATGTGTGATTGGAGAGAGAGAGAGAGAGCAAGGTCAAGGGGTGGGTGGAAGCAATGATGCAAGAGGGCATCATGAAAGAATATGATCACAAGCAAAAACCACACACAACCACAACCATCATCAACAACCATGATGCTAACAAAGTCAAGCCATCATGAAGTATGAAGTCAAGCAAGTCAAAGGAGGGTGCTATCATGATACAACAAAATGCAAAGACCCCCTTCCACAAATGCCTATTTGCAACAATGCAAATAAGCCCTCCTCCACCAATCTTCGGCCAATGAACGGAACAATGGAAATCGGCCGAAACGGAAAGCAAACTGGCAACTCCAGAAAACTGGTCCCGTAATAAATTACAGGAAAACCCCGATACTGTGCATACACACCCGCATCTGTATTTCGACCGAAATACAAATGCAATGAGACAAAATCTACACTGTACTATACTAGAATCCGGCTTATACCAAAACCGGATAGTAATATCTGTTCGATCCTGATCCGTGCAATACCGCACGTATCTGATCGAACCCTGCCATATAACCATACGGCCTATAGTACAGACTGTCCGATCCTGATCCGTGCAATACCGCACGTATCTGATCCGACCTTGCCATATCTCCATACGGCCTCTACAACCTTTCGCCCGAAAGCTGAGTAACTGAATGTGGAGGACTCTAAAGACTCGTCAACACCTTGGTTGTGGATTTAACCACTAGCACGTCAGAGGTATAAGCCAATACGTGACGGGCTACCAGGTACTGACCAAATGGGACGTCGATGAGGAAGCTCACCCCGACACCCAACTGAGCCTGTCAGTGACAATATCCGTGCAGTCCGGTCCGTTCGTCTATGAGTATCGCATGGCGGGCCTAGGGGGTTGGTAAAAGTCAGACCCCCAAAAGCGGTACAAGTCGTGTCGGAGTGTAGCCCAGAACACCCTGAGATACTACTGGAATACCTACCAGTAAATCTCCTTGCCTTGGCCAAGGACTTTGTGTAATGGCTCTCCTAGACACAGCACGACCTCACCCCCAATACCGGGAGAGACGAACCCCTGAGGATACGCTCACTGCCTCCATGTGGCTCGGGACTGTACCCAACTAAAACCTGTTTGCACGACTCCTTTGAGCCGTGGTAGGGTAGTAATCAAAGTACAGTGGGAACTCACACGAGACAAAAGACGATCCCCAGGTCGATGAACTAACCTGCACACATGTCACCAGGGAACTGCCATCTGACGTCTGGTATATGACCAACTAGCATGTTCCCGGCGAGTCCTGTCCGGTGTACTCATAACCCAATGAGCACCTGTATACATCTTAGGTGATCCAACTGACACCAGTGGCTTGTGAGACCGGCCACCGCCCCTCGTCGGGGTCTCGACTGTATACACTAGTCTACTAATGGAGTATCGATGCCCAGTCTCGAAACTCCCACGACTAGGGACCTTTTAAGGATAAGCTTATAGACCCCCAGCTCCCACTTATATGATCGCCCTCATACTGCTGGTGGTCAAGCAAGAATCCTAGGGGCTCTATCAACGTGTAATAGCGACGTGTCATGTCACCTAAAGCAGTACACGATGATAAAGGTAAACCAGATAGCATACTATCATCTCGAGCAAGACTGTCCTACTGGGATAGGTCCTCCCTCAATCATTACAATCACGTACCTGTGACCTAATAATTGACTCTGAGGGCACTATCTCCAACAATATGAACAAATACCCCCAAACTTATCTTTTGCTCGTCCCGAGCAAAACCATTTATTCACAAAAGAAAATCCTAACCGCACTTTCGCAGGGAACGCGATTGCACTGAGCGTGTGCAACAAGCCGTTAAACCTATAGGTGTCCCTAGTAGAAGGAGTGTTTCAGCGGATACTACCCACAAAATCCCGTCAATCTAGTTTTGCGAAATAACTATGATTCAAACCCTAAGGTTTTGTTTAAAAGATAACAATTCTATTATCCTAAATTTAGAACTATCGAACCTTTATTTTTCACACCACGTTTCTCTTTTAACTTAAGATTTTATATGTCTTTACGTGTAGTGCAAATAGTGTCGTTAAGTTTCAAAAGGATCGAAAAATCATTATGTCACAAAATAAAGCCCAGATAAAGATTTAAAAAGGATCACATAAGTTTTATAAAGAGTTAAGTATTTCTCAAGTTTCGTTTTCCAGTAAGGTTTCAAATTCAGAATTTCTATATTCCTTGACAGGAAACTAGGTCTTATTTTTCACTCCACCTTTTTCTTGTTTTCATTTCATACACACCTTTGTGAACGTGCAATAGTCTTTATCATAGAATGAAACCTTCATATCTCCGCTAGAAATGTTTTTATAAAAACCTGTCTTTTGTCAGGATTATTCTCACACAAAAAACCGTTAGGAATTTTAACTCGGAGAGAACACTTGCTTGACTTTGTTTTAATGTGGACTTTCTAGGCTTCTTAGCGAGCTTTGGGCCAATGCACCCAAACCAGTTGATTTTAGGGCATTAGGTGTAGAGACACCCCAACGGACTTAATTACTCAAGTTACCTAGGCCCAAAAACAAAAGACAATTTTAGCGTGAAAATCATGACGATTTAATGCGAACGGAGATATAACCGGTAGTTCAATTATTTTTTAGATAAAAGACGTTTTTAGTAAGTTAGGTGTGTAATCATTCCAATCAAGTTCCAGATGGGTTATTTTTCAGAATTAGTTCCAATTAAGGCATCAATAATATCCCTTCATATCCACCTCTCTTCATAAACTATTCTTGATATTACTTATTTCAGAACAAACCTATTTGATCCTCAGAAAATAATTTATCCATTTAAAAGTTTTCAGACATAATAGACTTGTCATCTAATTTTCAAAACTCACAACACGTGTAGTGTGATGTAAAGACGTATATCAGCTATAATTTACTTCAAAGGAGAGTTATCTTTCAGGTTTTCAAAATCTAAAAATAAGATTTAGTTAGTCTTATCTTATCAAACAAAACCGTCGAAATATTGAATCTAAGTTCTCCCACTAGTTAACTTGACGACAAAGTTTTTATATTTTTAGAAAATTTTCTGATTTTTATGGGTTTTTAAGTAAGTATGCAAATGCAGAATATACAGATGAATGCGAAGGTAGAAAGCTTACCGAGCACACCCCTAAACTTAAACTTGACAGTGACCTCACTGTCAGGCTATACCAAGAGAGTCAAAATTGTCGGCGCTCCGCAAAAATAATTTATATAAAAAAATAAAAACCAAAAATATATACACCAAAAGGTTCCCCCCAAATTTAAGTGAAACAGTGTTTCCACTGTTAAACGTTGAAGTTCAGGATTAGGAGGGAAAGAGAACAGTATCAAACTATACAAGGCCTTACAAAGGCCAAAAGTGATCACCAACCATTCAAAAATTCTATCATGATAATATGCGGGTTGGTGAAAGAAGATGAGGAGAAAAGAAATGGAGAATACGCGAGACCGTATGGAGATAGAAGCGGGATACGGTCTCGGTATATGAGAGGAAGAATGGAGGAAGGGGAAAAGAAATGGTGTACGAACTTGAGGGTGAAAATGAAGTGAATAAATTAGCACAATATGTAATGACCGATGTGTAAAAAGCGATTGTGCTAATCTATCAACCCGTCGAGAGATTGGGTCAAATCCCTCAAGATTCGTCAGAAAACATGGGTATGCCGAACTCGGTAAACCAGATATAGGAAATGAAAGTGATACAGTTTCGTGCAAGGTCGGAACGATGGAAGGGACGAAGGGGAGTGATTTAGGGATAGTCTTATTCTCACCTAAGTAAACTGTCTCGAACTCGAAAGATTCCATCAATGGTTCGAAATGACTGTGAGCAACCGAGTTTGATGGTTCAACTAACTCATCTGAAAATTCAAAGGACTCAAACTCGGACGGTGAGTCTTCAACATCGTCCGAAAATGTGAAACACTCGTAATCGTTATCGGCTGTGAGAAGAGTGTCAGATTCAAGGAGGAACGCACTAGTGGCATTAAATGTGCTGTGATTGAACAGAAATTTTTCAAACTCACAGTCCTCCTGCATGATCTTTTGTGTGGTCAGAACGATGGAAAGGATGGAGGATGATTTAGGAAGTATAACAGTTAAAGGTTCAGGAGGATGAATTGGAAAATCCGACACATCAAACAAAAATGGTTCATCCTCAATACTATCCTCAATACTCTCCTCAATACTATCCTCATAATTCTCCTCAAAAATTATCTCATCCATGCAAATCTCATCAAAATCAAGACACATATGAAGTTCGGGAGAAAAATTTAATGACTCGTGATGATGAATTGGAGAGAAAATTTCAGTCAAATCTACGGGTTCATCATCCAAAATACTCCCTGCGTCAATATCCTCAATCAAGTGAAAATTAATATTCTCAGACTCCTCATCAAAAGCATGGATTTCAATCGATTCTGGTTCTAAGATGGAAGTGTAGAGGTCAAAAGGTTTAGGATTGGTTTCACTTGGAATGGACCCTTCACAATCTGGTAAATCAAACACTACAAAATCGCACAACTCATTAAACGTTCTACCTTTAATCGGTAAATCTTTTGGGACACTAGATAGACATTCAAAACTGGAGTTGTGTGATTCAATTTGCAATGGGCAGGTTTGATTAAGAAGGGTGTACAGTTCACTTTCACTACTCAAATTCTCATCCTGTCCTACCGCCTCATCATATATTGTAAAATGTGGAGCTAGTTGAAAACTAGCTACCGGGTCACTAGGTTGTATGAGGGCGGCCATGGACGCATTCAAATCCATCATCTGTTGGCATGACGCTACCCTAAAGTCTTCCAACAACTGGTCAAGACTAGACATAGGTTGTGAATGGGTTTCAGTAAAAGATTCAAAGTTGTTTTGATACTAGAAACTCCCAAATGACGGTTCAGAAACAATGTCCAGGGAAGGTGTACAAGCCGGGTAGGACTGATAGGAATTGAAAGGCTGGACAGAGATAGGATCAACATACAAATAAGAAGGTGAATGGAATTGTTGATCCAAAGAATTTATAGTGGTGAAAGGAGCGAAAGATCGGTTACAGGATTGTTCAATATGTTCAGCGATGGACAAAGGACGAATTGCGAAAGGGGTATCAACATAAGAGAGTGAGGGAGGTTGAAAAGGTTAATACAAAGTGGATTGCGGAGTGCAAGTGTTTGTCCTAGACGCGTCTATGTGATCTTTCAATGAAATTTTGGGCATGGAGGGGTCGTTCGAACTTCGACCAAAACAAGAACCGTAGGAAGTTATGTCTGGTTGTGGGTACCAAAGTTCGGCAAGGGTTTTTCGAGGTAGGATACCCATGTTATGAAGAGAGAAAGAAAGAAAGAAAGGATAAGAAAAGGAGGGGAAAAAGAATGTGATTTTTTTATTTTTTTAATTTTTTGTTAGTTATTAACAAAAGAATGAAATATACACACAAAAATAATCTGGACCAATAACAATCACGACACAAAAATACCACGCACCTAATCATTCTAGGGTTCACCTAGGTCAACTAGACCTGCTCAAGAACTTGGTTGTCGAAGTAAAACTGTGTCGAGAAACAGGCTCAAGATACATTGATCACGAGGCCAGGTAAGTGCAAAGATAAGGGGAGGTTTTCCGACGCTTTTGCGAAGGTCCTTAATTAAATAACCCTTTCTCTTTTGGCGGTTTCGCCGTTAACACTTTTCTAGACACCCCGTAAACAATATACCGTTAAGCGGTGTTCTAAACACAATTAACCTCTCCTAGTGAGCGCGAAGTCCTTAAGGCTTAAAGTCTAATTTATTTTAAAATTTGTGTGGGTTAACGTTATGCTCAAGTTCGTGATTTGTGGGCCACGGAAAAAGGTGATGAAATCCTTTACCGTATGTTATGGGGTCCGCTTGCCCTTAAGTCCGTATTAATATATGCAATGTGCAATTCAATGAAAAAAATTTATTCAAAGAATCAAACAATCGTTTTTTAGTTTAAGCTCGGCACTGCAATAAATACGGGTTAGTCAATTTTTGGCGTTTGCTAGCGAACTTGCAAAGAATCCTGCAAAGATATTATATTGGAAGCGTCGGATTTGAGGAGAAGGTGTCAGTAAAGTGCGTACCGTTAAGTTGTGGGTTAAGAAACCCCCGTTGAATCGAATCCAGTAAGCTTGAAAAGTTCGCTTGCGCGGGTCAAACTACCTGGATTTTTGGCACTGTACTTCGTAACCACCTTAACTTTGAATGTGCACTTTGCTCCCCATGCCCGCTGTTCGCAAATCCGCAAAATCTGAAATGTCGGAAAAAAAATGGATATTAGTGCGGAAAAACGATACGAATGCCTAAATACCTGCACATTAAAAATTATAAAAAACAAACAATACAAATAGGACAAAAATAGAACACTGGAGCACAGAGGAGAAATTGGAGGCAAAAGGTGGTGAAGCGGCCGGCGTCGCCGGTTTTGGTGATGATGTCGCCGGCCAACTTGATGAGGTAGGGCTCCAAATTTCAACAGTAGTCTTAGTATTCCACTAATGCCACACTGGTATTGTTTATCTTTTTATTTTAGTTACAGAGTGCAAGCAGGTATAAAATCCAGAGAGCAAAAAAATGAGTTAAGAATGTTATTTTTTTTTGTTTGATTTTGAAAATTTTGAGATTTTTAGTTTGTTTTGAAAAAGTGTTAGATGGATATTCACAAGATTAACCCGAAATAACAAAAACTAAAAACGTTACCGCCTCCCCGGCAACGGCGCCATTTGATCGCACGCCAAAAGCGTGTCGGATATTTAAAAGTTCTAAAGTTTAACCGTGATCAGGACGGTGTCGCTTTGCAGCTAGTCGCGATGAGCACGGGTCGATCCACAGGGAGACGAAGCGTTTTATGTTCTTGTTCTTACGAGTTAACGCGCGTGGCGGATTTGTTTGTTATCTAACCTATGTGTTATATTCAAGTATAAGGCTTGTTAGGAAACGATAGGATAGTGTAAGTTAATGGATTCCGTATTCAAGTACTTTAAGCCGAACTTAACTAATGAAGCTAGAACAATTGGCAACATCATGGATTAGGGGACTTAAGCACGGTATTCATGAAATCCGGCTTATTGACCCTTATCCGTCCGTTCTTGTCTCTTGCTTTCGCCTCCGGCCAAACCGAATGCAACCGGTCACGGTTAAGAATCACCTTTACCTTGGTAGGGTAGGGTGCCTAACGGAGCGTTTGCGTAAGATTTGGACGGAGTTTCAAATGGGAAAAGACGGGAAAAGGAAATGAGGAGCGAAATGTTAACTTACAAAATCTTTCTCTTTTCCTAACAACAATATTCACACCATTCACAAAACAAACCAAAAAGAGATAACAAAAGAGAAGAACAAAGAAAAGAAAAGACTACAAATAAGTAATTAAATGACATGGTAATAAATTGCAAGTAATAAAAGACAAGAATGAAAATGCATGTAAGTAAAAGAGCGAGTAAGAAAGACTAAGAACCATAGAACCCAAAACAAGACATGGGTTCAATAACCAAATCTTAAACTTGCAATCTCAATGAAGAGATTGCAAGATCAAGAAGAGGCAAAGAACTCATGGTGAATGAAGGCACAAAAAAGATCTTTATTAATCATCAAGAATGATACAACCATTGAGATCAATAACCAACCCTTAAACTTGCAAGCTCAAGAAAGAGGTTGTAAGATCAAGAGAAGGTTAAGAACTCAAGGGGACTATGCTATTTACAAGAACAAAATGAAAACAAAAGAGGTTTGGTGAAAAGAATGAAACAATGTAAGCATAATCCAAGGCTAAAGAATGACCTTTGAACCTTTGCCCCATGGTCTGTATTTATAGGCTCCAAAGAATGGAGGGAAATTCGAATCTTTAAATCAACACATAATATTTAGCATTAAATGCACATTACTTCATGTCCATTTGTGCCTTGATTCTTGTCTTCCCCATCATGGTCCATGCTGATTTGTCTGATTGCCTTTGATTTGAACACATGCTTTTTAGTCTTGAATGCATATAATATCATATGCATATAAAATCATATCCTCGATTGCATATAGAATCATATCCTTGATTGCATATAGAATCATATCCTTGATTGCATATAGAATCATATCCTTGATTGCATATAAAATCATATCCACATGTGCTTAAAAGTCTTGTGTACACACTTGTTGTGTTGGACCATTTAGATAAAAAAATGTGTACACAACTTGTTGCGTAAAGGAACTCCTGAAGTATTGGTCGGTTTGCGTTTCTGGTCGCAGTGTCTTCCCTCAAGTGATATATCCGTGCTTTTGGATGCAGTTCCAGTATTTTGTCATGGATACTTGTAATCTGTAATACTGAGTAGACACTGGTTAATAATACCGATAAATACAACAAATAGATAATGAATGGGCGGTATTAGAATGCAGTTTTCTGAAATGAACAACACCTAAGCCTGAGCACGAGTTATAAGTTTTTTTTGCTTTTAAACAGCAAGAAGGAGCTTGTAGCTCATTGGTAAGATTTTTCACTGCTGAGACATAGCACCCGAGTTCAAATCCCACTAGCCACATTATCTTTTTATTAAAATTTCTTTTAATCTTTTAGAAATCCAAGGGTTTACACGTGCACTACACGTAAACTGAAGAGACATAGAATAAACAAACACGTGCACTAGGTTATACCAAGCGACAGGGACACGTGGCGAGAATCCAAGCCCCCACCCCAAAGTTTGGGCCGGCGAGATTGCTTGAAAAACCGGCGCTATCGGTTCAATCCGATGGTAATACCCCCAATTTTCCCCTGCAACTCTTGGCCTATCCCACTTCCCTCATATTGTTTGTTTACTCTGAATTTTTCCAGAGAACAATAAAATGCCCATTTAATCAAATTTTAATGCAAATTTTAATGCATTCTTCATCACCTCTAAACCCTAATTTTCCCTATAAATACCACACTCCATTTCACTCATCCTCACTCAGAATTTCCCTGTCAAAACTCTCAAAAACTTTCAAGTCCTAATTCTATGCAAGTGGAGTTAGCAAAGGGCGAAGTTCCGACGAAGTTCCGGGTAGTTTCCGGCGACGAAACGATACTTCGAAGCCTTCATTAGTTTCCTCTCTTCCTTCTATTGTTCCCTAGCTTGTAAGTCCCCCCTCCCCTTCTTTTCTTCTACTTTAAAAACATTCATTTCTAAAACCTGACGGAAACAGAGTTAATCCGACTTCCGACTAGGTTTTTCTTTAAAACCCTATTTTTCTTAAACAAGAAAATACCAAACTCTCATATCATGTTTAACAAATATTAAACAACATATTAAAACAAGTTTCATATCAAAAGAATTCTTTATTGCAATTTTTATAATAGTTTTACAGTAAAATACCACAAACTTCATTCCCGACATAAAACAACATAATACATGTTTTACCTGTAAATAGTTCACGAGGTAATGACCTACCTCATCACAACACACATCTCTAACATAGCACGATGGAAATTTGGGAATATAGTTATGGAATAAAACGACTTTACAAATAAATACCTTTAACTTGCAAAACCATTTCTATAAAAAGATATATTAAACAATTCCTTTCAATTGCGCCTCTACAACCCATTTTGGGGAACCCGTTCGGGATGGTGCAGATTATCGCATGTCCTCAGGCCTAGTAGAGCGAGATGCATACCTCCGAAAGGAGCATTCGATCTCGATGGAATTTTATACATTTTTTCTTTAGAAAATGAGATTTCTACAAGAAAATGAATAAAATTATTTTCATTAAATATATATATATATATATATCAAAATATCTATTTTAATTATATAAATATTCTAAGTTTTCCAAATCAAAGGAATCACTATTACATGAAAATACCATCCAAATACAACACAATTCCAATATTTCAATAAAATACCATATATTATGAAATTAGGTTTTACTCACTAGAAATTTCACTTGTATAAAAAGTATACATCTATGAAAACCCTAAAGACGATAATTAAATGCTTGAGATGTATTTTGAAAATTATATCAAACTATTTTTACATAAAACCCCCTCAAGTTATACTAAATTGCAATAAGGACTCTGGTAAACATAGGTTTAAGCGGGACCAGTCTCTTGAGCCTCAGGGATCCGGAGATATGGGTGCTTGCCTATTTAAGATAGACAATTTAACAAACGGTGTTATCAACACGGTGATTATCTTGGAAAAAGATACAAATCCTGCCGTCCATGTGCAGTAGTTACGGATAACATCAAAACAATCAGGATTTCAAGTTCTTTTCAAAGTGTCTAACTCAGACTGAGTCTCAATCCAGTCAATCTGACTTGAATATGATTCAAGTATAAACTATAATTCAACATGAATCTATGAATCCGTCTATTCAATCTATATCAATCTGTGTTGACTGAACCGAACCATGGATATACTCCGTCTACTTGACTCTCCATTTACATCCATTCCATTTACTAATATCCTGGTTTCGGAAAGTCTTCTATTTACTACAAGACAATATAGACAATACAATACAATCAATATAATAAGACACTACGGGATTTATAAAGGGGTAGACTGGTATGGAATATATTAAAGGTGGCACGAGATGGTCACCTAAGACGTAATTACATCCATACCGTTGTTCCGTGGTATCTTCGACGGAGCCTTGTACTACGGGTTACCAAAGACCACGGTGTAAGGTGGACTCCTCTCGTATATACTGTCATCTTATGTACCAAGCTACAAACACTACGTTAACCTAAGAATCAAACATTATTAGATATACTCTCTTTTCTGTCTATTCTACTTCTCTCATCTTTGGGACTTACCGAGCGATTGTTCGCTGACGACATTCTTATTTCTCTTCTTCTTTGGAATGTTGTCAAGTGGATTGGACGCACTAGAGCTCGAGACCAGCCGGAGCATTTGGAGCAGTACACTGAAGACCCCGAGCTATAGTCACTTGTACATATTTTCATCTCAGTTTATGCCATTGTTTAGGCATTGCTTTCCATCCATGTATATATATTTCAGTTTTACCTGTAAAAGAGTGTTTAATAAATAAAGTTGTTGTTCATTTATATTCATGACTTTTGTGTACATTTACTTATATTGCTTAGACACGCTTAGCCTGTTTATTTCTGAGTAAATATGTAGTGGGCCTTGCCGTGTCCCCTCCCTGTACACCAGAAAGCGGGACGTGACACCATGTTCTTCATGTTCAACCTTGTTCTTCCCTGAATCTTTAATTCTCAAGAACAAGATCTTCCCGATGAGAATTAAATTCTCAACTTGTGGGAGACTTGTCTTGTGGATATCAGATCCAGAGAAAGAACTAAGTTCTTTGAGAAGGGTTAAACCCTTAGATATGGTATGTTAGCTAAAAAAGATATTTTGATCTCTTCCTTTTTCTTTACCTATGGTTTTTTTAGGAGGGAAATCTTCTTCTTTGAGAGAATTAAATTCTCTGTTGTTTTGAGAGCCTTATGTATTTTTACAGAAGTTTATGGGAGTCTCCTTTTTTCCTCTTCCTTTTGTCATCTCTTTGTTCCTATTTATAGGACAAAGAAAGGGATCAATTGGTTGAGAAAATCTCTTATTGAGAGATCATGATTGATTTTATAATCAATCAAAATGATCTTTTAGATCAATCGGTGAATTTTATTCACCGTTGGATTTTTAATCCAAAGACTCTCTGTTTAACAGAGAAGATTTCTTATTTGTTTTACAAAATTAGAAAATATTTTCCTAAAATAGAATTTTATTCTATCATATTAATATCTTGTTAGTTTAACAAGATTAAAATTTTATTTTATCTTATTAATATCTTATTATTTTAACAAAATTAGAATTTTATTCTATCATATTAATATCTTGTTATTTTAACAAGATTAGAAAGATATTTTTCTAACATAGAATTTTATTTTATAATATGAATATCTTGTTAGAATTTTATTTTATCATATTGATCAGTAGAAAATTCTGCATTTTTAACACGGCAATTTCTCAATCATTTGCACTCATATAGAAGTGTTCGGTATTCATATTGCACATATTACCAAATCATCTCTGAAATACCAGATTTCATGTATTAGACTTGAAAACCGGCACTTTAAAGGAAATTGTGTGTTTATCATAGTATCGCATCATTCTTGTATAGCGCAACTCTTGTCTTGGAGTCTATTGCAGGAAATTCCAGAAGCATAGCCCAAAATTGGGAAAAGAGCTGATAAAAGATACGCCAACTCAAAGATGTAAGATCTGGCAGTGATACAGAAGGCCAAATGAGATTTCACATATTTTATAAAGGCCCATAAAGAATCCCAAGAATTACCATAAAAAAATAAAGCCTCAAGGCCTTTAAAGGACCGCGGATCCGCGGCCCAAACCCCCTTGGCGCCGCGGATCCGCGGTGATGTGATTTGATCAATGCTCCAAATTTTGCCACGTGCTTACCTCTAACGGCCCAAGCTTCCAGAAGACACCAGAAGCTCCACGTGGCACATCTAGAAGGCTCGGCTTAACAAACTATTTCTAGAAGGCTCTCTTAACAAACTTTTGGAGGGAAAATTCAAATTTGAAAATCCTAGATCTAGGGTTTTGAGGTCTATAAAAAGGAGCCTAGATCTATGGTTGAGGTTGTTCAAGAATCCACCATCTTCTACCCACAAGTTTAGTGACACAACTTGTGCCTCAAACCCTAACCCTAATTCCAATTCAAAATCAAGATCAAGATCCCGAGTGCAATTCAAGCAAGAGAGCCTTCAACCTTTAGAAGCGACGCCAGATTTCAACGGAGCAAGAGATCTGTCACGTCCCGAAAGTACGGAACATGACCGGCACTTAAACTACGAAACGTCTCGAGGCGTACGTAATCTAAGTAAACCGAAAACCCAGAAATCCAAACCAAGAAAAGAAGTAGAGTGAAGGAAAACCAATTTAAAACAAGTAGTTTTAATAGCATAAGCCGAATTATGCGGTTTTTAAAACATCAAAAATTTACTGAAAATTTTGGCAGAGTCTCCTTTGTAAATACAGGCCCCCAAACGGGATACAACATGAATAGTATACGAAAACAAGAAAAGGGCATCCCCAAGCGGGAGCTAGCTCTTCGTCAATCGACGGTCACAACCACACAAACAATATAATATACAACGCCAACGGCGAGGATCAAAACTCAAAAGGAAACTCAAAACCACCAGAAATATAACGAGCAACTCTAAGGTCGAAAGAATAAACAACACTGGTCTCTATCTCAAAAAATACATGTTTGGTTGATGGAATTTACTAGATACAACGGAATAATATTATACAAGGTAATATGATGGGTACGATACAAGAAAAACCCACCTACTAGCAAGTCACCCGAATGAAACTGAGCCCGCAAAGCCGTAATGAAACCTGTACGGCAACCTGCAAGAAACTGGGGCACAACGGGGGTGAGTTGCCAACTCGTGAATAGAAAAATATCTACGCACAGAAATCGCATAAATAACGCAACCTAGGTCAATGATCATAATATATCCTCCAATATATGAATAACACGTAGCCTATAACAAGGCTAGGGTAAATATCTAACCCCGAGTGTAATCTCATGTGCCCGTGTCAGTGCCCAAGGGTAGCAATATATCATATGAATGAGGTATGAATGCATGAAAACAGAATACATGTAAATGAAGAACTGTTTCCATAATTTAGTGAGATTTCCTTTGTATTTTTAAAATGAGGTATCATAATGAAATCAGCATAAAACAGTGCCTAGCATCGGCACAAAACGTAATCCCAATATCTCGATATCTCTGTATCACAGTCTCTGTACCTCAATATCTAGGGCGCCGTCAGTCCAGACCGGCCCCTACCATCCATCTCAAGACCACGACGGTATCCTCCGGATATCCGACGCGTCGGGTAAAATCACCGGTAGGTAGTGCTCCCCTGCCAGGCTCACATCGTCATCATCACGCGCTTCTTGCCCCGGGGTACCTTACCGGGTCCACCATGTACCCGAAACGGTTCATCCGTCTCCTCGAATCGGGTCTCGAAATCCATCAGTAAACTCATGGTGGACGACTCATACATCATGGGAAAACCGCACTTTTTATTTTAAAAAGAGAGAAATCAGTTCATATAAGTTTTTGCGGTTTTCCTCCAAATCCAGAAAATCTCATGGAAATCCGAGTCCAAAACTTCAATAACACGTAAAATAGTGAATATATGCATGAGAATCCATGAATGCGGCATAACAATGAATAACAGTATGCATGAAGTAGCAGGTAATAACTACAATGTCTAAACTAACATATAAGGCAAGTACACTAATATCATGTCTAACTATTAGCTAACAGGCTATGTCAAGCAATAACATTTTCTAAGGTGTACGTGACATGGCAATTACCGATGAAGATGTGTGTGAGCCGGCAATTAAGTGTACGTGGTACATACGCATCATCGGTAATGGTGCTGGTGTCCTAACAGCATGATATCAATAATGGAGTATGAAACATAAAATAAGCATGCGATGCGAAGCGGACCACAAAAATGAGCGGGAGCTGAAAACTAGACGCAACTATAACTAATCTGCATTAATCTAATATCAGTCCTACAAATGGTGCCTTTAGAAATAACACGAATCATGGGGTTTTGAAAATAGGGGCTACGGTGTTTTTATGAAAAGATACGTCTTTTGAAATATCCGTAGGATCCCTTGGGCTGTCTTTAAAAATGCCCACGATTCGTTAGTTTTTGAAATAGGTAAGAAGTCTAATCTAATCTAACAACTACACTAAACTATACGGCTGAACTAACAAGCTGAACTACAGGTAAGGAAACCGCCTATCATCTGAGTCGATACATATACATACCTGTATATGTATAGTCGGTGATCCCGCCTCAATAATATCATATCCGATACCGTATCTATAATCAGGCATCCCAAGTCAAGAGTGCGGATCAATCATCAATATAGCTCGTACGTAAATCCGTCGTACGGCATCCCCAAATCTGGGTACGGGTTAATATCACATTCAATCACACTATTCATCTGGTATCTTCTTTATCAAATATCATGATCCGGGACAATGTCCTACGTCTAGTACAATACTGATACCGCCTGAGCATGCATACAGGTGTAAGAATTGCTACGCCAAAAGACCCGCTAAAACATCATGTCGTATCTCAATACGAACCAAATCACATCACCGATCTTCTGGCCTCAGGCCCAATATCATCAACTCATCTCAAATTCCAAATACTATCCTCAAATCCAGTATATGAACACATAGTCACATACCCATGTGAACACATAAATATATACTCCCATATACGCACATATAAAAGAAGAATGTATGCAAGTATGTGTGTGTGTGCGTGTGTGAGTGCGACCACTACTCTAGGGTTTCGCAACTACACTAAACCAATCCAAAAATACCAAATATCCATCTTATCATCAATAATCTCAACAACATATAATCAATATCTGTGTGTATACGTATTCGTATACATCACCACGAACTGTGGGGGTGCTATACGCCATCCACCCGACTTCTCCCCGTAGATATAAATCTACTCACCTGGTCCTCGTTCGCCGGTGCCGACGTCGCCACGCGCTTGCTTGTCGTCTCGAAGTCCACATGGGGTACCTACATATCATAACGCACCGTATAGTATTAAAATCCGACTCATGACCAAAACGACACACGAATCCCACATAGGTCAAAACCTATGGTTGCTTTCACAAATCAACCCAAAAACCCTCGACGTCGGCGTACAAACGCCAAATCATCGAGAAAAACCCAAATACACTCATTTGCACATTCACGAACACTAATTTTAATATAAAATAGGTTAAAATTCACAAAAACCCCAATTTCACTTAAAAAGTCATTTTTCCGAAAATCTAGCAAGCACAATTCGCCGTTTTTGTACAAAACATGATGTTTAAACAAATCTAGTGGCCATAATACTTATTAAATATCTTAAATAAGTCATAAAAACAATTTCCATAATTTAATCTCATTAAATTCCATTAACCCCAAAATTCTAGTTTACAAAATACCCAATATTTTTTAAAATTTATAGCAAAAATGCACAAACAACAATTTAGCTAGGATTTTCATGAACTAAAAGCATTAACCCACTCAATATATTATCTATAATGACATGAAACCATAATTATAATTTAATCTAAGGCATTTAATAATTTTCCAAAACTCTAGTTAGCAAAATAACTTAATTAGGGCATTTTATAAGTAATGGTTTGGAATTAACAACTAAATTAGCTTTCTATAAAACTTAAGATGTTAATCCACAACACAAAACCATGCCATAACCCATTTCCACAACAAAACCCTAATTCAACTCAAGCCATAAACTTTAAAAAAAAAACTAGTATGCAAATAGCACTAAAATTAACACTAAAACAACTCAATTAAATAAATCTAAACATAAGAATTTAAATGGGTAGAAATTATACCTTAAAATCTAGTGATCTAGCAAGAAGAATTTGCCTCCAATGATGGCTTCATAACACCATGATCCAAGTGATAAAAGCTAAGGAGAATGGGATGAAGAATGGAAATCAATTTGTGAGATTTAAATTGGATTTTGGAGCAATTTTTTGATTTAAATTGAAGGAAATGAAAAGAGGGAAAATGAAGGGGGAAGGGCTGCAGAATTTCGGCCATGGGGTGATGGGGGGAATGGTGTGGGTGTTGTGGACAATTGGTCAAGTCAACCCCCCTCAAATCAAGGTACAATGAGCCTCCAAAACAATACATCTTAACCTACACCTATAAACTCTATTTCACCCATACAAATGAGATGGAGAAATTTTTGAGGGGGAGAAGTGGGCTGCTGAATTCTTCAATTGGAGAAGTAAATGGGAGTGTGTGGATGTCGGTACGGGTGTGGGGTGATGAAAAATGATAAATATAATACCCCAAACATCCATTTACGCTAAAAAAAAGCCTTTTTTCTTCAATAATTTCTAAACCGTTTTGGCAAATGATTTCGTTCCAAAAACTACATGATAAAATTTTATTTAATGCTTTATGATGCACAAAATTTGTTTCAACTCATTCCAATTTGTAATTTTCCCTAATTAAATGTATTAGTGACGGCTTAAATAATAATAAAATAATATTTTTTTCAGAAAATTTGAAATTTCACCAGAGGCTCAATAAACACCAAATAATAGCAATTACATAGCTAGAATATGTATATTTAATTTTTATAATAAGATATTTGTATTTTGACTTTTTACAGAAAACCCCCTTATTTTACCGATTTTTCGAAATTTCACCGAAACGATTTTCAAAACGTTACAAGATCCAAGCCGATCCGCGACTCAAGGAGCCGAGCGAAGCCGAAATCGACGATCTAGTTCCTTCCTTTTGTAAATTCAAGAGAGTTGTAACGAAATTTGTCGATAAATAAAGGTGAAATTTCTATATCTTGCTTATCTTTTAATTCAAGTATTATGATTAGATCTCAATTTATGATTGTGTTTGTGATCATGATGTTTGAGTAAACTTCGCTCGTGTAGGAGTTGTGACGATTAATAGATGATGATGATTTAGACACTTTTACAATTCTTAAATCCTATAATATTTGGAAATTCTAGTGAATCAAATGATTAATGACCTAGTTTCGAGATGATGCTTTCTTGATCGTGTTCACTCGAAACTAGGGAACAACTATTGATCATTTGATTAACTAGAAGCTAGAATTTGAATGAGATTCATCGAAAGGACAAAGGATGAGTTGCGGAATCCCTAAATTCTCCGCAAGATCCTTAACCCTCGGTAAATTTTCATCGATCTAGTCTCAATTCGTTAATGGATAAGAATGAGTAATCATTAGATCTCATCACATCTATAGATCCGATCTATTCATACGAGCCATATTTCGAATCTTGATTGTTGGTTGGAAATTATCACACATCTCAATTCTTGATTTTTATTGCTTTCTTTTAGATCTAGATTTTTCTTATTCTTGATCTTCAATTATAAATCATGAATTGTTTTCTTTTCTTTTCCTTAAATTTTCAACTCATCTAATTCGGAAATTGAACGGATCTCACTTTCCCTGTGGACGATCCACATTTACTAACGCGCTACATCCGACACCGTTATTGATTGCGGTCAAAATATTTTTGGTTGTGATTTCTAAATATAATTTTCTCAAAACATACACAACGGAAAATCAAACAAAACAATTCCAATCAAATGGCGTCATTGCCGGGGATCGTGTGCTAATTTGTTCATTTTTTTGAAATTTGAGCTGAAAAGTTTATTCCATCAAAAAAATTTGAGATCAAAACTCGCGTAAAACACTAAACGAGTTGTTGTGGTTAATTGCAAGGAAATCTGGAGCTTGCTGTGCAATTGGAAAATTATTTTAAGAATTCCAGAGGACTAAGGAAGAGATCAGGAGCGCTCTGGTAAATTTTTGTGCAGAGAAGAGCTTGGCGTACCGCGGAACCGCGGCATTAGTTGACTCCCGCGGCGGAATCGCGGCAGTTCAAGGAGATCTCTGTACAATTTTTGTTAGGTAACCTCTATCTTTCTTATCTCCTTCCTAAATCTGCTCCAATTAACAATTTGTTGCAGGCTTCTTTGCAAAAATCACAGCGCCGCAAAAAGCAAAATAAATTGTGCTTGTTTTTGATTTTGTGGTTGTTTGCATAATTAATACGGAAATTAAGGGGCACGGCCAAATCCAGATTAGGTGGGGAGTTCATTACCCTTCCTAAGCCCCAAAAATCACAAACTTGCATCCGCATTACCCTTATTAACTAAAAAATATCTAGAGATGACTCTAAGGACCGTCGCGCTCACTTAGGACAGAAGAAGGCCGTGGGTAATTCATTGCTTATCCGCGTTTCTTTTTGTAGTGTCTAAGGCAAGTGTGTCGAAGGCTAGTGGTTACTTAATTAGGCCCACTACTTACGTAGTGGAGAACCTCCCACTTACCTGGCACTTACCTGGCCACAGGAGAAACAAAGAGGCAGTGGAGGATTCATCCTGCGACTTGACTTTTGGAAGTTAGGAGCGGTCGTGAGCTTTGACCTAGGTGACCATAGATTTTAGGGTTGCTTGTTGCATTTGTTGTGATCGCATCATATTTTCAAAATCCGTATCATTTTTCAAAACAAACACCGCACTCATTCATTCCCCTAATTATAAGTCACGTTGCCACTTGTACTAACCCTTTTTAGAGCAAGATAGGCTGGACACGGGATTCTAGTGCCCGACTTGTCCGCGTCCCCTCGATCGACTCCGAAGTCGGTATTTCTCCATTTACCTCTCTTTTACCCACCACCACACCCACACCGATGGATCCGTCTCCATCGAACCTCTTTACCGCTGCTCTGCCGCCGTCCGTTGGTGCACAGAATACTCCCCGCATCTCTCTCCAAGAGAGGTGCTATCCTTTGCGAGGTCCTCTCTCGACCTGCTTATCCATTCCACCAGCCAACGGGGATAACTTTGAGATTAAACCCCAGTACATCAACCTTCTACCCAAATTCCACGGTCTCGAGACTGAAGACGCATATGTTTTTATCACCAAATTTGAAAACGTATGCGCGATGATGGGTACGTCACAACTTTCTGTGGATGCCATGCGTCTACGACTTCTTCCATTTACCTTGTCCGATATAGCCGAGAAGTGGCAGTATAACACCACCGCACATTCCATTACGAATTGGGAAGAATTCGTTGCGGCATTCCTTAAGAAATTCTACCCTATGCAAAAGACAGCTCGAATCCGTAGCGAACTATATCAATTCACCCAGCTTCCAGCTGAACCATTCTCGAAATGCTTTGAACGATTCAAGGATCTTTTGGTTCAATGCCCACATCACGGCATCCCGAGATAGGACCTTTGCCGAATCATATATGAGGGCATTAACCCTACCACTAAACAAAACCTTGAAAACATGTGTCAAGGCACCTTTATGACCAAGGATGATGGGGAAGCATGGAAATTTTTAGAAGAGTTCGCTGAAAAGTCCTTACAGTGGGAGACTGGAACCAAGCCATCGAGTAGGGGTGGCGTACACCAAATAGACGTGTCCATAGGTGTTCGAGCTAAGATGGCAGCAATGAAAAAGAAGCTCGAAGCTATGGAACACAAATTTTTAGCAGCCTCCTTAAACCCGATGTCGCTCCCTAAAACTGTATGTG
Organism: Agapanthus africanus; assembly: GCA_030015575.1. Lineage (NCBI taxonomy): Eukaryota > Viridiplantae > Streptophyta > Magnoliopsida > Asparagales > Amaryllidaceae > Agapanthus > Agapanthus africanus. The sequence continues at coordinate 57,078,197 of CM057342.1, read as the reverse complement.
GGTGCTGTTCTGATCCTTCTCACTTAACGGAAGAATGTCCATTAAACTCTCCGTTTCAAGGTCACGAGCATACCAATGCCGCATTTCAAAGACCTAGAAACGACCCTTTTTCTTCCACATACAATCAGGGTTGGAGAAATCACCCGAATTTTTCTTGGAACCAATCCCAAAACACGGTTCCAAATCCGAATCAATTCCAAAGGGTCCTTCCGCCACAACAGCAACCACTTCAACTCACTCAGCACCCCTACCAGTCACAAAATTTCCAAAACCAGGTCAACACTCCTGCACCGTCTAATCCTATGCAGTCGACCTGTTCTGACGAGTTCTCTCAATTCACTCAAACCATGAAATCACTCTTATCGAATTTTATGGAAGTGTCGGCTGAGGTTAGGTCTTCTGTCGGTGAGATAAAGAAAAACTCAGCGTCCCAAGCTGAGAGTATCAGAACGATGGAAGCTGAAATTGCACGACTTAAAGCCGAAATGAGTGCGAGAAAAAAAGGGAAACTTCCGTCTCAACCCCTACCGAATCCTGGGCATTACAATGTAAATGCCGTCACAATGTTGAGATCAGGAAGAGTGCTGAATAACCATGTTGGGAAAGAAGTTGATGATATTGAAAATCCTATCAACACCCCGGCTGAGACATTTCCTCACACACACACTTCTATGTCTGATTCTTGTTCTTCTACCCCACCGCCTTCTCGCGAGCCTATTCTCCATTTCCCTCTAGGCTCGACACCTCAGGCCACCTCTTCTAGTTCTCCACAGACGATCCCCACTCCTCTTTCGGGATCACGTCTACCCCCACTTCCTTCTCCTATGATGGACCCAGCGCTCATTGCTAAAGCTCCTTACCCGAATCGGTTAAGGGCAAACAAATCGAGTCCACATATGGAGAAAATTATGAAAATGTTCAAACAGGTTAACATCAACATCTCTCACCTAGATGCGATTCAACAAGTCCCCGCTTATGCGAAAATTCTTAAGGACTTGTGCACTAGGAAGAGGAAGACTCAAGTGCCGAAGAAGGTCTTCATGTCTAATAACATTAGCACTGCTTTTATCCCTCAGCTACCAAAGAAACGTAAGGACCCAGGATGTCCTACGATATCGATTTCTATTAGGGGTAAAAAGATCAACCGTGCTCTTTTAGACCTTGGCGCAAGTGTTAACCTACTTCCATACTCTGTCTATGAGCAGCTAGGGATTAGAGAGTTGAAACCAGCTCACTGCACTCTCCAAATGGAAGACCGTTCAATCACCAAACCTCGAGGTGAACTAGAGGATGTGTTGATAAAAGTCGGGGAATTTGTATTCCCTGTAGACTTCATTGTTCTCGATACACAACCTGTAGCGAACCTCCGGAACCAAATTCCGGTGATTTTGGGTCGACCATTCCTTGCCACTTCCAATGCTGTCATTAACTGTAGAAATGGTTCAATGAACTTATCATTTGGAAATATGATCATTGAACTAAACATCTACAAAATTGGAAGTCAGACATCAGAACCCTCTGCTCATATCCTTGATGTGTGCTCTGTCCACGAGATTGCTCTCGAAAGTTGCGGAGTTGAGGAACTTTGCTTTACAGATCTCGACGACACTACCGCATCACTGTTTGACCTGGCACATGATCTTAGTGAGGACACCATTTCCACGCTTGAGTCTGCCACTCCTGACTCATCACCATCCGAGTCTGTATCTTTTACAGGCTATGAGCTTCTTTGTGACTCCGAAAATCACTCGATGATCCCACCTTCTATTATTTCTCCGCCAGTTTTAGATCTCAAAATTTTACCTTCTCATCTTAAATATGCATATTTAGGTGAGAATGAATCTTTACCGGTTATCATTTCCGCTTCTCTAGTATCAGAGCAAGAGAATGCACTCTTATCGGTATTGAGATCTAATAGGGAGGCATTTGGTTGGACCATGGCGGACATCAAAGGGATTAGTCCCATGATTGTAGAACATCATATACATGTGATGGATGATGCCAGACCAACCCGAGAACCACAGAGACGGTTGAACCCCGTCATGAAGGAAGCGGTGATGAAAGAGATCGTCAAATGTCTTGATAATGGTATCATATACCCAATCTCCGATAGCCAATGGATGAGTCCAATACATGTCGTCCCTAAGAAATCTGGCATCATTGTTATTACCAATGAGGCAAATGAGTTGATTCAGACACGCGCCCAAACTGGATGGCGTGTATGTATTGATTACAGAAAACTCAATGCCGCCACGAGGAAAGACCACTTTCCTCTACCTTTCATTGATCAGATGCTGGAACGCTTAGCTGGACGTGCGTATTATTGCTTTATGGACGGATACTCTGGCTATAATCAGGTCCCCATAGCCAAAAAGGATCAAGATAAAACCACTTTTACTTGTCCTTTTGGTTCCTTTGCTTATAGACGCATACCCTTTGGGTTATGCAATGCTCCCGCTACATTTCAGCGGTGTATGATGGGGATATTCTCTGACATGGTCGAGAATTTTTTAGAGATTTTCATGGACGATTTCTCGATTTTCGGAGACTCTTTTTTCGACTGCCTAATGAATCTTGACGCAGTTCTTTCTCATTGCAAAGAGAAGAACTTAACCTTGAATTGGGAAAAATGCCACTTCATGGTCCAAGAGGGAATTGTGCTTGGACATGTTATTTCAAGAAAAGGCATTGAGGTTGACAGAGCTAAGATAGATATCATTCAAAACCTTCCTCATCCCAAAAGCGTCAAGGATATCCGATCATTTCTTGGCCATGCGGGCTTTTATAGGAGAATCATTAAGGATTTTAGCAAAATTGCTAGAACTTTAACTCTTCTCTTGGCCAAGGATACAACCTTGTTTCTCCCAATCAGAGCAAGGCTCTGTTTGAATTTCAAAAATTCAAATTTTGAAGCAACGCTTCAGATCCTCTGCGCTGTGCGCAAAGCGCCACGTGTCAGAAGTTGAAGCGTCAGCACAGCGCCCGAGGCAGTGCGTCCAATCAGAGCAAGGCTCTTTAAAAATAAAAGTAAAGAAAGCAACGCTTCAGTTGCGCAAGCGCTGCGCTGCGCGGCGCGTGTCTGCACAGCTGCGCTGCGCGGCACAGCTGCGCAAGCGCTGCGCTGCACGACGCGTGTCTGCGCAGTTGCGCAAGCACAGCTGCGCAAGCACAGCTGCGCAAGCACAGCTGCGCAAGAGCTGCGCAAGATGACACGTGTCTGAGCAGTTGCGCAAGCACAGCTGCGCAAGTGCTGCGCTGCGCGACACGTGTCACGCGCTAGGGCATTTGCGCCAAACAGAATTAAAATTCTAAAGAAATCTTTTCTGTTCTTCTTAAAACAAGAAGATTTTCTTCTGTAAAACAGAAGCCCTTGGATCAAAGATCCAACGGTGGGAAAAATTCCCCAAATCACTCAGAGAAAGATCTCTTTAACAAATTTAACTAATTTATGGGCACTATAAAAAGGACCCTAGACCTCAATTCAAAGACATGAACATTTTCTGAAAAAAAAAAAGAGAACTCTGAAGAATTCCTCAAGAACAAAAAAGGTAAAAAAACTTCAGAAAAAGAGAAAATTCTCTTAAAACTGATCATTGATCTAAGAACAAGATCAATGATCTTCAATAAGAAAGAAAACTAACTAATAATAGTGCTTTGCACTTGCAAGAACTGCGCTGTTGCGCTCCTGTATTGGCGCAAGCCACCAGGAAGCGCCACGTGTCAGCAGCGCAGCAGCGCAGCGCACTGACACGGTGCACTGTGCTGTTGCGCTTGCGCTCGCCAGAGCGTGACACGCGTCACCACCATATGAGTTTGCGCTCATTACTTGGCGCAAAGCGCCTGACAAGCCACGTGGGGCACTGTCAGAGTACTTAATGCTCTGCATTATTAAAGAAAAGGGACAGAGCCCAATTAAAAGGCCTAACAGGCCTAATAAAAAAAATGCTATGCATTTTAAAAAGGGCAGAGCCCAAACAAAATAGATGCTCTGCATCATTTATAAAGGGCAGAGCCCAACCAAAACAAAGAAAAATATTGCAGTGAAGGGGCAAGGCCCTAGCACAGGTCCAATAGGCCAAAGACAAAAGAATATTGAAACTGGACTTAGCCCAGTCGTGGCCATAAGTCCTCAAATTAAATTGACAGAGCACGGTTGCTCCCTAAATCAATTTACATCCGGTTCGAGGGTACATCTCCGAACTCCTCTGACAGTTCTCGTTGTAATCCTTCAACGACGTCAGAGAGGCGACGGGTCCCAACGACCACACATGAATATGGACCGCGGGGTCCCTAAACTCGTGGACCGAGACGTCCTTAAACTAATATCGGACCGAGACGTCCTTAAACTAATATCGGACCGAGACGTCCTTAAACTAAAAGACCACCACGTCCTTAAACTGGCGACGGACCACTACGTCCTTAAACTGGCGACGGACCACTATGTCCCTAAACTGGAATATGGACCACCACGTCCCTAAACTGGAACACGGACCACTACGTCCCTAAACTGGAACAATAGAGCCTCCAAACGCTCCTTTGCCGGACCTAAGCGGTCCCGTTTAAGTTGATCTTAGCCCCAAATACGGCTAACGTATCCTTAAACATTCAAATGGACTATAAAACTCCAAATCAACTTTGGTTCAAGGGTACATCTCTGAACTCCTATGACACTTATCGTTGTAATTCTTCAACGACGTCAGAGAGGTGACGAGTCCTGACGGCCATATAATAAAGGGATCACCACGTTAAGTTGATCTTAGTCTCAAACAGGACTAACGTATCCTTAACGAACGTTTAAGTTGATCTTAGCCGCAATACGGCTAACGTATCCTTAAACTAAAAACACCAAACCCAAATCTAAGTAAATACGGATTTGGACTAATCCATGTCCTACGGGCGACGGCATCGCTCAGTCTCCGTATACAATCCACGGGCAACCGCAGACAAAACGAACACACACGACACGAAGTGAAATTCTGGAGAAGGAGAAAGTTGTTACCGCGATGCGGTAGCGTAATTAACTGTAGGGGCTTGCGCCTGCAGGGAAGAACGTCCCCACAATCAAAAACCCCTCAAGCGAGGGGGAATCTGATGAAGTCTGCTACATCGGCTGCATCCGTCTAAACCTCCGATACACGGTGCCATAAATCAACTTGGCACTTTCGGAGAGGTAGACGGATAAAACCAAATAGCATTTGCCCCGAATCTCAGGCTCAGACGTCCTAGCGTTGTCGGCCGCCGTTCGGAGGGGAACATATTCTGGCACGCCCGGTGGGACCTTTTCCTCTTTCCACTCCACACTTCGTGTGTCGTCTTCGCGAACCAATCGCGGTTTGTTAACGGTTGCCTTTGGATTTCAAGTTTACTAAGATTTGGTCTCTTACTTGGCGCAGAAAAGGAATCAAGCATCGATGGCCTCAACTTGTTCGAAGTGCTCCAACTGCAACTGCAGCTCGCGTCCGGCCTCAACTGGGGGCATAACCTACGGGCCCCAAGCGGCCTCTCTGTTCACCATGCCCGTAGAGCAGATTACTCAAGCCACCACAGGGATGTTTTTCGGAACTATGCTTCCGCCAACAAGCTTCAGCACCCATGTGCCCGTACAAGATGCTCCTAAGAAGTCGGTCTTCGATCGACTTTCAGTTACTGCGGCCCCTCTCAACGGGTCGCCCAACACCAGTGCCTCGGTCTTCTCCAGATTGGGCCAAAACTCTCGCGGACCCGCAATGAAGCGTGCAGTTTCAGAAAAGGTTATTCCAAAAGGAGTACCCAAACCTGCTCTTGAAGTCATCAAGGAGGCTTTTCCTGCTAAGAGATCGGTCTTTACAAGATTAACCGTCCCAACTCCCACTCCTACTCTTGCTGCTCAAAAGACATCAGTCTTCAATAGGCTGACACCGGCAACCACCCCACACCTAAATAGGGGGCAAGAAGAAGTTGTTTCTGTCTCTGAGCCAATACCGACGACTCGTCGCGCCCGACGACGCCACTGGCGCCGGATAAGGAGGACTGGGGGCAACTCCCCTTCCGGGATAACTCCACCAGCACCAACGGTGGAAGTTAATGCTGCTGTTCCAACTGGGAACAGTTTTGAGCTACTGAATAGGGTACGCAGGAACTCGCCAACTGCAGTGCTCAAGAGATCTCCTCCATCGGTAGAGACTGCCGTGGAAACAGAAAAGCCGGAGCAGCCTCTTCAATCGCTGTCCTCCAGGATCTACAAGACATGGCGACGAGTCCGAGAATCTGTCATTGATCCTAACTTCTCTCGCCAGCACAAGAAGTCGAAAGATCGGCAGGAAGAAAATCCCCTGGTCAAGCAACGAAAGGCGACGACCGCTTGGGTGCCCAAAGCAACGGCCCCCTCAACTTCTACGGCCCATAAAAGAAGAAGGCCGGAGAAAGTGCTAACGCCGATGACGAATATCAAAGGTGGTGAACCCAAACGCCCCAAGTCAGGGGGCATTGTAGTTCATACCGTCTATGTGGTGTCTGGTAAAGAGGACAGTCGCATATCTACGGGTCATCGACCGCTTACGCGATTAGTGACCAAAGCGCAGGAGCAGCAGCAAAGGCTCCAAGAGATGATGAACGCTATGGCCGCACTTACAGGGCCAAAAGAGAACCCTGAAACATCCTCGGATGAACGCCAGGAGGAAGAAACCGACGCCGAATTCCTTCGTCGAATACTAGAGAAGAAGGACAAAGAGGCTGCTGAACAAGCAGCCAACATACAGCGTATGGGCCTCCTCTTCCAAGACATGATAGGGATGATGATACAGCAAGATCCTCCGGCTGAAGAGCCTCCAATCGTCCTTGGAGACGATAGGGGAGAGACATCAAATCCTCCGCCAGCTCTGTCAACGGCTAAAGAGAATACAATCTCTAAAGCTGATTTGGACGAGTACATAGCCCAACAAATACGTGTTCATCATGCGACCGAAGCAGCCGGCCAGGTCATAAAAACAGGGCGGCCATTTCCAAGTTGGGACGACCAAATCAAGTACCCGCCAGGTTACACAATTCCCAAGTTCCATGTCTACAAGGGGACTGGAAATCCCCACCAGCATGTTGCCCAGTTCATGGCACTCTGCGGCAACACCGGCGGTGACGACAAGCTGTTGCTTCGCCAGTTTGTTGGAAGTTTATCAGATACGGCGTTCAAATGGTACTCTGAGCTCCCGAACGACTCGATCAAGACCTTCGCGGAGATGGAGCTGTTGTTTACTCAACGTTTTGCAAGTGCTAGTGAACGTACCCCGATGACGGCACTGATTAACGCCAGGGTAAAACCAGGCGAGACATGGGTTCAATATGCTATACGGTGGCGGAACTTATGGTCGAAGTGCGAGCAGCGCATTGAAGAAGCTCCCGCGGTGGGTATGTTTGTGAGAACCCTTGATCCGCAGGCAACCATCTAGCAATTTATGATGTTTTTCAAGCCGACTACCTTTCAGGCCTTGATTGACAAGCTAGCGCAAATGGATCAGATGGGCCATAAACCCCCTCTTCAAAAGCCGGACTCCCGAAATGACAAAGGGAAGGGAAAAGCGATCGTTGTCGCTAATGCTCAACAACAACAGAGCGAATCGAAGCCGGTTGTTCGTCAAAATAACGTGCGCCCATACGTAGCCCTTAAGGAAAGGCTAGGACGTTCTTACTCTTTTCCCCACGATAAAACGAGAAGGTTATTCGAGCTGGCGTTGCGCAACCGACACATAAATCTGCCGGATCCAAAACGTCCGTTGCAACCAAGTGATGTCAACGAGCCCAACTACTGTCCTTATCATAGAGTACTGGGTCATCCGATCGAGGATTGTTACGTTTTCAAAAATTGGCTTGAAAACCAGTACCGACAGGGTAAATTCGCGTTATCTGGCAAATGGAAGGTGAATCCCCCGCAGCCCCACACCTCTAAGGGGACAAATACGCCGGGGGCAACATGCTCTGTCGTTGAAGAAGCTCCCTGGGAGGTTGTATTATCAGCCAAGACAAAGAGGATGCTAAACAATCTTAAGACATGCCCAGCGATCAAGTGGAAGAACTCGTTGGAGCCGCAGATCATTGAAGGGATGTTGAAGCCTCGTTCAACTCAAAAGATTGATGGAGGTGGCTCAAGCACTCACAACCAGTCGTCAAAATCTTCGAAAAAGAAGAAGAAGAAGTCAAAGAAGCCCTTGAAGCCTGGCGATAAGCAATCGGACTTGCAAAAACAAATTGACGCGCTAGAAGAATACAACCAGAAGGCACGGACTCCCATTACACTCCAAGAGTTTCTCAATCATATCTTTCAAGAAGAAGGTGATGGAGAAAGTTCGTCAGATGAATCTGAAGAATACGTGGCGAGCTGTCATGTGATTTCTCATTCGCTTATGAACGATGAGGAGACTTCTTGTACTGAAACGCTGGGGGCAGACCCTGAATCAAAAATTCTGGGGCCATCAGATGAGGTAATTGACGCATTCCTCAACGAAGCTCGATTGAAAAGTAAAGCTGATCAAGAACACGAGACGGCTATATTTGAAAGGGCCAAGCGCCAGCGACTTGATGAAAGAGCTGAGACGATCCCGCTGGAGCAAAACACCTCCACTACCGACAAAAGCCAATTCAAGATGAGGAAAAGGTTTGCTAAGGCCATATCAATGGGCATGAAGCTACCATCCTCCGAAGGAAACATCACCGGTGAAGTGGAAATGCACCCCTCCTATTGCGTGTATCACCAGAAGATTTCGCACCCCACTGAAGAGTGCAAGACCTTCAATAGATGGTGGCAAGGATATGTTACTCATCGACAACGCTTTAAGCGGGAAAAGCGTAAAACTCGTCGGGAGCAAAGTAATACCACCGAAAGGCTTAAAAGAACTACCGGCGATTGTCGCATGGTTAACACCAGTGGGTCACAAGTGCCTATATTCGGGAGCGATTCTGATGAGGAGCTGGAACTTGCCCCTCTCTTTAAAGAGTCTGCTTCGAGAAAAGAAGAAGAACCGAAGGTTTGCGAAAATATCCGGCTACGTAATCGCACGCTGCCCAAAAAGAATCTCGGACCCTCGAACAGAAAAGATAAAGGGAAAGGAAAGGCCCCTGAAGATATCGTCTTAGATGACCAAGTGGTGGAGGAGCTAGCTGCCAAAGACCCGCCAAAGAAGAATAAGGTGGATTACAACGTCTTAGCACATCTAAGGAACCTGCCCTCACAGCTCAGCATTCTTGACGTCCTTTTACTATCAAAAGAGGCGAGAGATTCGTTAATTAAGGCACTACAGGACCCAGAGCAGTTCCAAGCATGCCTGGCCGAGGAAAAGATGAAGGATGAATTGGAGGAAGTGCACACGGCCGATGTCACTTTCGGCGACGAGGACCTTCTCCTTGGGACGTGCGAACACAATCGCCCCCTCTATATCTCAGGATACTGTCACGATATAAAGATAGGAAAACTCCTGATCGACAATGGATCCTCCGTTAATCTCCTCAATGTACGGGTCTTAAAAGAAATCTGCATGAGCGTCCAGCACCTTGCTCGAGACAAGATCACCATCTCCGGGTTCGACTCCCAATCATCAAAGACTCTTGGATCTGTGATACTGACGCTACGCTTCGGACTGCTCGTCACGGACATTAAATTCCACGTCATAGATGCCAAGACATGCTACAACGCTTTGCTCGGCCGACCATGGTTACATGAGTACAACATCATCCCTTCTATACAACATCAGTGTATGAAGTATTTTAAGGATGGTTTCGAGTATACCGTGACGGGAGAACTGAACCCGTTCTTTGTGAACGAGGTCCGCAAATACGAAGATGCCAAATTCTTCTTACCGGATTTCGAAGATACGGAGAAGTGTCACAAGCCGGAGAATAAAGCTAATGCCACTATCCCTGTCTTCGGCAGTGATACCGAGGAGGAAGAGGAGATAGTGTATTCGGGTCCGCCCCAACACAACAAGCCAGGACCGTACGCTCCTACGTTGATCTTTGGTAGCGACTCGGAAGATGAGATCCATACTGTATTCTCTGCTCGGCCTTCAATACAAATGTTCGCTGATGAAGAGCAAAGTTTGCAAGTCGCCCTGGTGCCGCTTAAACACCATAAAGAACTAGATGCACTTGATATCTACAGTGTAGAGGAGCTGCAAACGTTCTATATCCCTCCCAGGCGAGAAAGCGAAAAAGCAATTCTATTCTACCGCTCTGAAGAAACCAGAGTGGAGAAAGAAATCTGGCATGGCGCGGATCCTACGCTTGATAGGCTTCAGCCCATCCGTCTCCCCAGATATTGTACGGAGGGTTTAAAAAAGCTGCTGAAACGCCAGGAGATATCCTTCAAACAAACCGTTCAAAGAGCCAAGTTCTACGACAAAGTCTGGAACGTTCCTGTGACTCAACGCAAACTGCCTAATGGGAGGATGGAGACGATCGGGCTCGGATACATTCGCTCCAAGAAACGAGAGCTGCTCCGCGACTGTTACGTCGTACACGACTTCAATGAAGAAGCAGATGCGCAACGGGAGGACACCAATCCTGAACCAGTAAAAGTTCCTGATGCAAAAGTGCCCAGTCCGTCGTTTGAAGAACAAATGGACAGGCTTATAAGGGAAGCTGGTCAAAAAGTCCGAGATGATCACAACCGCGAAATGGCCATCTACGAGAAAGCCAAAACGCAACGCCTCCTCCAACAGGCCGTCAAAGATGAAAGTGCCGCCCCCTGTCAACCTGTTATAAAAAGGGCTCAACGCAGAGGCAGAAACAAGTCGAAAGGCCAAAAAGACGCTCAACAGCAAGAAAGCGGGGCTAAGAAGCCACGCAAGCGGGAGTCGAGCGTTATTGATCTGTCCCTCATGAAGAAAATGGGTCAAGCATACTCGTTTCCTCGGGACAAGACGAAGAAGATACTTGAGCTTGCTCTAAAACATCATATGCTCACACTGTCGGAGTCCAAGAACCCCGAACAAGAAAGCGAAGTCTCTGACCCAAACTATTGCTCTTACCATCGAGTAATAGGGCACCCGCTCGAAGACTGCTTCACCTTTAAGAATTGGGTCGAAGATCAGTACCAGCTCGGTAAGTTCGCTCTGTCTGACAACTGGAGGGTAACGCCGCCACAGAAGCACGAACCCAAAGCCACGAGAACAGAACCAACTCCACATTGGGATTGGAAGCGGATTCGCACTTGTCACATGATAACAATATTAAAAGATGGGTCCAAGAACACGGATAATCTTCCATGGTGCTTCGAAAACAGCAATGATGCGGTGATCTCAGAATTTCCGCCAGCTCCGAAAGAACTGGAGGATGGAATAAATACTACTGCAGATAACCTCAAGAAGATTGAGTTGGGATCGGCAGATGATCCGCGACCGACATTCATCAGCGAGCTGCTATCTGAAGAAAGGGTGGATGCGTTAAAGGACGTGCTTCTACAGCATAGAGATTGCTTCGCATGAAACTATTCCGAAATGCCGGGACTAGATCCAGAAATTGCTGTACACAGATTGGCGATATCCCCGGACATCAAGCCAGTCAAACAGGCGCCGAGGAGAATGCGGCTCGAGCTTGAGATGAGCATCAATGCCGAGGTCAAGAAGCTGATCGACTCTGGCTTCATCCAGGAAGTTCAATACCCCGAATGGATCGCCAACATCGTCCCGGTGATGAAGAAAAATAGGACAGTGCGCATATGCGTGGACTTCCGGGATCTCAATAAAGCCTGCCCGAAAGACGATTTCCCAGTGCCAGTCAGCTCATAAAACGAGCTCTGTCTTTCGCCTTCGTCAATGATACTCTATACAAGAGGTCATTTGATTCCCTGTGGTTGAGATGTCTGGGACCTGACGAAGCGAAAAGAGTCGTCCAGGAAGTTCATGACGGAATCTGCGGTTCTCATCAAGCAGGCCCAAAGATGAAGTTGAAGATCAAACGGATGGGCTACTACTGGCCCACGATGATTCAAGACTGCCTTGAGTATGCGAAGCAGTGCCACTCATGCCAAATTCATGGGGACTTCATCCATCAGCATCCGAATCCACTACATCCAACGGTGGCTAGCTGGCCATTCGAAATGTGGGGGACTGATATAGTCGGCCCCATCGAACCGGCATCGTCTAGAGGACATCGTTTCATCCTAGCGACGACTGACTACTTCTCTAAGTGGGCAGAAGCTGTACCACTGAGGGAAGTAAAGATGGAGAATATCCTCCATTTCTTCAAGACGCATGTCATATATCGGTTTGGAACGCTAAGACGAATCATCTCCGATAACGGGCCAGCCTACAGAAGCCACAAAATCAGTCGTTTCGCGCAACAGCATAATATAGACTGGAGATATTTCTCAGTTTATAATCCGCGAGCTAACGGTCTAGCTGAGACCTTCAACAAGACCTTAACGAAGATCATGAAGAAAACGGTGTCACGAAATAAGAAAGACTGGCACGAAAGACTGCAAGAAGCTCTCTGGGCGTATCGAACTACGTTTAAAACGGCGACGAATGCAACGCCATATGCGTTGGTATTCGGTACAGAAGCAGTACTCCCTCTCAAGATAGAATTACCCTCTCTACGAGTGGCAGTCCACTACGAGCTAATGGATGAAGAAAATGCTCACCTTCGGCTTGAGGAGCTTGACGCCCTCGATGAAACCCGGCTCATAGCGCAACAAAATCTGGAAGCTTATAAAGCAAAGATGACGCGCTCATATGAAAGATTAACCCGATCAAGGACGTTCCACCAAGGAGAACTCGTGCTAATGGTCAAAAGGCCTATGATTCCCAATCGCGCTAAGCAAGGAAAATTCGAACCAAACTATGAAGGCCCATATATCATAGATAAGGTCTACCAGGGTGGGACATATCTACTAATGGACATGCACGGTGAAAGGCCTTTCAGGCCAATAAACGGTCGCTTCCTAAAGAAATACTATGCTTAATAAGCCACAGCCTAGGTCAATGGTAGATGACGACGACTATGTCCGCTCGCTATCTTCCTAAGCTCAAACTATATCAGCAGTAGCCAGCCTTCTCAAAGTCGGACCGAAATGTCCTTAAACTAATAGCAGACCGAAACGTCTTTAAACTACTACCGCAGCATCTTTTAGGCTAACGAGATATAAAAAAAACATATAAAAATAAAATAAAATAAAAAAACGGTATGTCCATCAGCAAAAAGGGCACGGATGAAAACCCGAAAGGCAGGGCTACCGGCGAGTGTTCGTGAAAACCCGAAAGGGCGCGACCTCGTAAAAAATATATAAAAATAAAAAGAATAAAAAAAAAGCGGTACGTCCATAACCAAAATGGGCACGGATGAAAACCCGAAAGGGCTCCATAAGTAAAAACAGCAGGGCAACCGGCGAGTGTTTGTGAAAACCTGAAAGGGCGCAACCTCGTTAAAGGACACTTATAGGGTCCTCTCGACCTTGTAAGGAGAAACCACCCGCATGAGATCCTTACGACTCACAAGGGAGCAACACACTTAGGGATCCCCACGATTCCTAAGGAGAAAATACACTTGCGAGATCCTCACGACTCGTAAGAAGAACTCTCTTATGGGACCCTCACGGCCCATAAGATTTGAAAGTCTTAAGCTACAGAGACCTAAACCTGTGCTTAAGCAACTCCCACAACTCCCGATATTGCCCTACAAGCGGTTCAATACTGACCCTTGTATATAATCCACGGGCGCGAATAAACATTTCCCTAATCAAGTCCCATCCGAGACTCTGGGGATATGTTCGCATGACGAACAACCCTTATAAGTCCTCTCGACTTACAAGGAGAAAATCCTCCTGTAGGATCCTTACGACTTACAGAGAAACAAACACTTAGGAATCCCCACGATTCCTAAGGAGAAAATACACCTACAAGATCCTCACGACTTGTAGGGAGAAATACCTTTGTGAGACCCTTACGGCTCATAAAGTCAAAAGCCTTAGTCGACAGGACCTTAACCCTGTTCGCTAAGCCACCCTTGTTCGACGCCGACAGAGGCAGATGATGATTCGCTCCTGGCAATATCCCAGTTGTAGCGGTGCTGATGCCGAAATCGGTGTCTAACTTCAGGTTTCCGGCGAAAAGCCAATAGGCCGCACATGCATGCAAAATAGCCGAAATGATAGGGCAACTTGCAATAAAAAGCAGCAAGTAAAAATGTGTGCATGCAAAATAGCCGAAATGATTGGGCAACTCGCAATAAAAAGCAGCGAGTAAAAATAAAATAAACAGCCGAAATGATTGGGCACCGCGAAAAATAGCCGAAATGATTGGGCAATCGCGACCTTCGCGATATAAAAGCTGAAATGATAGAGCATCGCGGAAATGAAACAAAAAAAAAGAAGGAAATGATAAAACTTTGGCCCTACAGTTAAGATCACATCGATCCCTGTATACAATCCAAGGGCGTAAACAAAGAGAGAACCATACTTTCCCAACAGGCTCCGCCAGAAGACAAAGCCAAATCTCGACGGTTCAGTCCAACTCCGAAGAAACCAGTGTCTTCAGCAGATACCTCAACTCAGGGAAACAAACACTCCTTGACGAGAGCCTCCTGATCCGCGTCGACTCGCAGAGCAACCAGTGCCTCCGTGGGAAATTCTCGACTCGTTTCAAACCCCAAGGAAACAAATAATCCTTGGCGCTAGGGAAACAAATAATCCTTAGCAAATTCCTCGACTCACGGATACAAACACTCCTTGACGAGAGCCTCCTGATCCGCGTCGACTCGCAGAGCAACCAGTGCCTCCGTGGGAAATTCTCGACTCGTTTCACACCTCAAGGAAACAAATAATCCTTGGCGCTAGGGAAACAAATAATCCTTAGCAAATTCCTCGACTCACGGATACAAACACTCCTTGACGAGAGCCTCCTGATCCGCGTCGACTCGCAGAGCAACCAGTGCCTCCGTGGGAAATTCTCGACTCGTTTCAAACCCCAAGGAAACAAATAATCCTTGGTGCTAGGGAAACAAATAATCCCTAGCAAACACCTCGACTCGCGGATACAAACACTCCTTGACGAGAGCCTCCTGATCCGCGTCGACTCGCAGAGCAACCAGTGCCTCCGTGGGAAATTCTCGACTCGTTTCAAACCCTAAGGAAACAAATAATCCTTGGCGCTAGGGAAACAAATAATCCCTAGCAAATTCCTCGTACTCACGGATACAAACACTCCTTGACGAGAGCTTCCTGATTCGCGTCGGCTCGCAGAGAAACCAGCGTCTCCTCGGGAAAACTCCCGATTCGTCTCAACTTACAAGATAAAGCCTCAGGCAGCAGGGACTAAAAAACTTGCTTCCTGAACAATGGGACCCTGCAAGTCGATCTGAACGGTCTCTTGCATACTATCCACGGGTCTCACTCTCCGAAATCAAGTTTCGACAAGGAGGGAAACAACCGCTTACGAGTCCTCTCGACTCGTAAGAGGGAAAAATTTTCTTACAGGATCCTTACGACCTATAAGAGAAAACACACTTAGGAATCCTCACGACTCCTAAGGAGAAAAACCCACCTACGAGATCCTCTCGATCCGTAGGGAGAAAAGTCTCTACGAGACCCTCACGGCTCATAGAGTTGAAAAGTCTTAGGCGGCAGATCTGAACCTGCAGCCTAAGCCATCGCTATCCTATGAAGAAATTAAGATGCCTACTCTATTATATGCTAATTATGACAACATGCTGATAATAAGAGAAGGCAGAAAGCAAAAGAACATACAAGATATTGCAAAAGAAAATGTGTATCTTTATTCATGGACTTCAATCAAATACAAGGCGAATCATATAAAGAACAAAGAATGTATACATACTATGCAAAAATTACAAGTGTGTAAATGATACAAAATGTTCAGGGAGAAGGAAGCCTCTTGAATAGCTCTATCAATTGCTCGCGTACTTCCTTCCACGCCTTCTCTTGATCAGCCGCCACCGCCAGTTCGGCCTCTACTTGAGCCCGCTGCTGCATGAAGGATGCAAGTTGTTCCCCAACGACCTGCTGAGCTGCTTCACGGCCTTGGGCATCACGCTCAGCGGCATCAAGCTTCCGCTTCAGTGCTAGCCCATTAGAGATACGCTCCAGGAGGCCTTCAAAGACAACTTTCACCTCTGCAGCATTCGTCCTAACTTCAGCGCGCAGGCGAGCAGTTGCGCTTGAAGATTCCTGACGTTCCTTCAACCGTAAAGCTGCTTCTTGCTCCAAATGGCGGAAATAAGAAGTGCTTCGCTCGAGCCGGCTGTCCATTGGGTGCTTATGGCCAAAACTTCAGGGGAAGGACGCGTCGACTCCAACCGATGTAGGCAGGCCTCGATCTCCCTGCAGTAGTTAACCCAAGATTCAACGACGCCTTCGTTGTGAAATTTTACGAGCGCCGCCAACATTGGGTTAACCTCCACAGCGAAATCTGCGGCAGAGGGGAGAGCGTCTGTGTTAAGCTCTTCGATATACCCGCTCAGCATGCCCAAACTCATCACGGCACCCTTTGAAGATGGACGTTTCAAGAAAGGGCCTGCCGGTGAAAGGACACGAAACTCAAGAGGGAACGGAGCCGGAACGATAGCTGCAAAACAAAACATAGTTAAACGATGGTTCAAGAGATGTTGAAGAGTCATCAAAAAGGAAATTTACTATACCAGCTGCAACGGACGGCAAAGCCGGAAGGGCCGGTGGCGTGGCGGGTCTTGCGTCCCCTCCTTCGATTTGTGGCACTACAATAAGGAAAAGGAAAAGTCAGAAATAATCCCATTGCTAAAAAAAAGAGAGAAAAGAAAGACATCGAAGTGAAAATATACTCACCGGCACCACTAGAGGGAGAAGCGAGCTCAGACGGGAAGGAAAAGTGCGGAAGCAACACCTGATGGATATGATCAAAAAGCACTCCTGAAAAGACACAGTGGTACGACGTTAGTACAGAAATCATGCGGCTAAAAGATAAACTAATCAATCGCAGATCCATACCTTCTAACATCTGTGATGGCTTAAGGGAAGGCTGGGAGGTGACCACTGCCAAGGCAGTAGTTGATGGTGCTCCTTCGAGCAAAGGGGCATCGGCGCTGGTCGCACCTGCGTTGAAAACAAAGACAAACTTGTTAGAAAAGATTGCAAGATATAAAAAAGAATGTCAGTAACTCAAAATTTACCTGATGAGCTGCCGGCTGAAACGGAAATGACTCCCCCCTCCATCGACATAAGACCACCGCCCGTGGCCTCATCGCCCGACTCGATGGGGGCCGTCGTCGTGCTCGCGTGACCAGGAGACGACAGGAGATCGTAGGTGGGGAGGGAAATGATTGGAGCGTTGCCGGATTCATGGAAGGAAGCGGCTGACTCTTCCCCAAGAGTCGTGCCCAACTCATCCGCTACTACTTCGAGCTCGGCGGTCTCCATTGCCTCATTAGCCGTCACCGTGAGATCGCCCGCCTCAAGCGCCTCACCCGCCACTACCTCGGGCTCAGTTATAAGGGTCGTCTCATTTGCCGCTTCCTCAGGCTCGGCATCAATGACTTTCTCTGGCATAGCCCCCTCGGCCCTTGCCTCAGGTTCAACAACCCCGGCGACGCTGCCCACCGTCGGCTCGGGCTCGACCAATGCCTCTTCCTCTGGCCCCTCAGGTTTGACAGTCTCCGCCTCCCCTTCGGTTGGACTTGGCCCTGTAGAACAAAATAAATAAGAACCGACAGGTTTACAATTCTTACAGTAAAGTCTTGCAAAATACATTACCAGAGCTAGACTTGTCATTAGCACTCCGAACAGCACGCGCCACCTGTCTGCGAGCGGTGGATAGGGCGACGGGGGCCTCTTCTGAAGGAGTATCAGCGCGAGGGATGGTGCTTAGGCCCGCTCCTGTGGCCAAAGCAGCCCTGCGCTCCTTCGCCTCGCGCCTCAGCCGCTTCCTCTCCTCCTGGGCCGATGAGACGGACCTCACCAGAGCCTCTTTCATTGAAGCGTCCTCGTCCGTATACAGGGATGCCTCCAAATTCTTCAAGGCATCCCTCGTCGACTTGTCAAGTCGAGGCACTTGCAGCAGCCTCGACGAGACCGGGACTTCAGTAACAGGCTTGGGGAGGATCCCCGCATCAACTGGTATAGCCCCTGCAAAGAAACAAAGGAAGAAGGTTAGGTTGACCATCAGAGGAGATAACAAATTTTTCTTATAGAAGAAAAGGGGGTGGGACGTACCAACGCCCGCTAGAACGCGTTTCTCCTCCTCCCCTTGGAAGGTTTTCAAAGAGGCAGCAATAGCTTCTTCGGTAGAGACACCTGTTGAAAATGGGGGAAAGTATTAGTTAAAAATAGTGATAAAAAGTGCGATAAAGTGACGAAGAAAGCAGCTAATGGTTACCTGACTCGGCGAGTTTGCTTAACATCGCTTCGAGCCTTGCTGATCGCTCAGAAGCTGCAATAGCGGCTGCCAAATTGGTGTCTGCGGGGTCTACCAAGAAGCGCTTATTGCTGCCATATTCACTTATTCCTTCGGTGAGAGGGGCCTCAGGCTCTAAATTAAGGATCGCGTCGAGGGAAAGGATCGACTTCTTCTTCTTTTGCCCGCCAGCTCTAGATGCACCTGGAATTGATTTGCGCTTGGCAGTCACCTTGGGGCGGCGGGTCCCGATATCCGCTCCTGCGCCGGACTCTGGCGATATTACGTTAACCGTCTTCGTGGGAGCACGGGGCGCCGGTGGTGCATTTACCATAGCAAGCAGCGGCAAGCCACGCGGGGGGCTCAACACGCGTGGTCGATCGATTCCGGCATTTTTTAGTGGAAGAATGACCGGAATCCTTGGCTTCAGGGGGCCTTGCGATCACTGCCAGGAGGCGCACCCCTACGGTCAACCAGCATGCGCTTTTCCGTTAAGATAATTGGGCCCATCGCATGCGCATACCAAGCCACGTACATATTGAGCATCTTGGGGGCACAGCTGAGTTCACTGATAAAGAAATAGAAACCCGTGTTAAGCCGTGTGAAATGGTGCATTGCATTCTTTATCCCCTCTCAGCTGACCACATGCTTTTCCAGGAAAGCTTCCATTGGGATCCCTTGGTTGTAGCTCGATTGCTGAGCAAATCGGTGCGGGTTATACCTCATAAAGAGTGTTGTGTCATTCTGCCTAAATACTAGGTAGCCCGGCCGAATGGAGTAGAGGTGGAGGATTTCCCGAGCCTTCAATATGGAAGCCCCGTCCTTAAAATCATCGCGAAGTGGCACCACTGACTTAGTGGTCTCTGAGCCTATGGTTATGACCTTATCCACAAAGGAAACCTTCGCTCCGACCAGATGTGGACGAAGGAGCAGCCCCTTAGACTCCCACGGGGATGCAACCACAACTGAAGCACCGACCAACCGCATGACTCTCGGGAGTCTGCATTTCTCAAAGAACGGAGGAATCTTATGGGCACCAAACACCCCTTGCACATGCATCTCCATCCAGGAGGTGAAGTAGTGCATCGGGAAGTTAGCAGGCTGTACCCCAGGCTCACTAGCGTCCGCCGCTACGCTAAGTCCATCATAAAGGTAAGCCAGACCGACGATTCCTACCGATAACTGCAAACCAGCCACCATCCGATGCGCTGGGTAAAAGACGGAGGGCCGCATGTGGCGCGGGTGCATGGGGAGCGCAAAGCTGCATAGCCACAAGCCCAAGAACCCAGTAAAAAAGGTCTCCTCATCCATGTCCGGAACGGCGATTTCTGAGAAAGGGACGATGGCAGCGTTGGGGAGATAAAAATCCCTTTGATCATTCTCCGATACGGGCCGGCGGTCCAAACCGAAACCAAAAGGGTCATCGAGCTGGGCGAACTTCTCACTCCACTCGGATAGGAACTCCGGGCGAATGAAGCGGGCAATAAAATCTGCGAAACTGACGCCCCGGTCGCCCGATTCCAGATGGAGTCCTTCATAGATCTCCAACACCTTCACCAAGCCCGGATACTGATGCTGAATGGCGTTCTCCGGAGTCAGGTCAAACACCAGCGGCTTGGTAGCAAAGACGTATTCATCAGGAGGAAGCAGCTCCTCGTAGTGCTCCCTCCTCATTGGTAGACCCGAGACTTCAGCAAACTCCTCCAAGGAGATGGAGACCTCCCTGTCCGTCATCAGGAAGGTGTGGGTGGGGATATTCTATTGTTCAATAAAGGCCTTGATCCACCACGTTGGAGGAGAGGGATACTCGAAAAGCGAGACGTAGATGGCCGAATATAGACCAATCTTCGTTAGATGAGTCCTTTTCGCCGATAAGATGTACCGGGCCCACTGCAAATATCCGGCAGGCGGTCGCGGGATCAGTCCAATATTGTAAGTCTGTCCCCAAGGGCGTGCTTCACCCTGACAGATTCGCCTCCCCAGAATGTCTATTGCCGGCGGCGGCTGCACGAGGATGGCACCGATTGCAGGCTGGAGGAGGTCATCAGAATTCCAATTTTTAACCTCCACGGCATACTTCACCGGGGGTTCGTCCGCATAGGGGATCATAATTATGGGCTCAGACGGCGAGGCAGAACTGAAACTGCGACGACCCTGGATGATTTCACTGTACCACCTACCTCACAAGTGAAGGTTCTTGTACTCGGGATCATGGTCCTTAATAAGAGCGAACACCACCCGGTCCACTGGTGCATGGGGAAACCCTCCCTCCGAGCGAACAAATGGGAAAGACAGGTTGGCAGACATGTTTCCTGTAGAAAGACAAAAATAACCGTTAGTGTTCCCAGGCTTGGCACTTTAAAATCTTACACCACACTGCAATGCTGTGGGTAGGGGACCAAAGGGGGACCCACAAAATCTGGATGACGGTGCATCATTTAATAAGACAATCCCATCATTAGATAAGACTGTCAATTCATGAAAAAGATCCCCAAGAGAATATCCTCATTGATGGGAAATCCCTAGAGACAAGGAGAAAATCTCCTCTTTTAGAGCAAACCTCTGTCACAGAGTGACATTTGTCAAACTCTGGTCTCAGGGGAATAAGATTCCTCAAAAGAGCATAGCTCTGTGGTAATAATGGAAAGATCCATCAAATTTTTTAACACTTAAAAGAATTAAAATCTTGAAATCTTGAAAAATCCATGAAAACTTATAAAAAATTCTTCATCTTTCAGATCTAAAAAGATCTACATTTGATCCAAGAGCAAAGCTCTGTTCATGGGTTAAGACCCATGGACAAGATCTCTGTGGATCTGTAAGTTTTTGAGAGCAAGGCTCTGTTGATGAAACCCTAAAAGGGTTTTCTTTAGATCAAAGATCTATAAGAGTAAGACTCTGTTAATTAAATTTAATTTAATTTAAATTACCTAGAGTGATTCTATGTTCTGAACTTTGAAGTTCTTTGGGAAAGAACAAGAGCAAGGCTCTGAAAGTTCTTAAGCAAGAGCAAGGCTCTGAGAATAAAAAATTCTTGAAAATTGTAAAGAATTTTCTAAGGACCAAGGGTCCTATTTATAGGCGCCTGTACCCCTTCAACTTATCAGTTGATCCAAAGGCTGGGATCTTGCCACCGCTGCACTCACGTGCGCGCCACGTGAGCGCAACGGTGGGGGGGCATTTGTTTCCCCCAATCAGAGCAAGGCTCTGTTTGAATTTCAAAAATTCAAATTTTGAAGCAACGCTTTAGATCCTCTGCGCTGCGCGCAAAGCACCACGTGTCAGAAGTTGATGCGTCAGCACAGCGCCCGAGGCAGTGCGTCCAATCAGAGTAAGGCTCTTTAAAAATAAAAGTAAAGGAAGCAACGCTTCAGCTGCGCAAGCGCTGCTCTGCGCGGCACGTGTCTGCGCAGTTGCGCAAGCACAGCTGCGCAAGAGCTGCGCGACGCGGCACGTGTCTGCGTAGTTGCGCAAGCACAGCTGTGCAAGCGCTGCGCTGCACGACGCGTGTCTGCGCAGTTGCGCAAGCACAGCTGCGCTGTATGACACGTGTCTGCGCAGTTGCGCAAGCACAGCTGCGCAAGCGCTACGCTGGGCAACACGTGTCACGCGCTGGGGAATTTGCGCCAAACAGAATTAAAATTCTAAAGAAATATTTTCTGTTCTTGTTAAAACAAGAAGATTTTCTTCAGTAAAACAGAAGCCCTTGGATCAAAGATCCAACGGTGGGGAAAATTCCCCAAATCACTCAGAGAAATATCTCTTTAACAAATTTAACTAATTTATGGGCACTATAAAAAGGACCCTAGGCCTCAATTCAAAGGCATGAACATTTTCTGGAAAAAAAAGAGAACTCTGAAGAATTCCTCAAGAACAAAAAAGGTAAAAAACCTTCAGAAAAAGAGAAAATTCTCTTAAAAACATATCATTGATCTAAGAACAAGATCAATGATCTTCAATAAAAAAGAAAACTAATTAATAATAGTGCTTTGCACTTGCTTATGAACCATTGGTTCCTTGAAAACAAGAAAAACTTGTTTTCTTTGATTTAAAATTGATCAAAAGATAAAACAGTGCTCTGCACTTGCAAGAACTGCGCTGTTGCGCTCCTGTATTGGCGCAAGCCACTAGGAAGCGCCACGTGTCGGCAGCGCAGCAGCGCAGCGCACTGACACAGTGCACTGCGCTGTTGCGCTTGCGCTCGCCAGAGCGTGACACGCGTCACCACCATATGAGTTTGCGCTCATTACTTGGCGCAAAGCGCCTGACAAGCCACGTGGGGCACTGTCAGAGTACTTAATGCTCTGCATTATTAAAGAAAAGGGATAGAGCCCAATTAAAAGGCCTAACAGGCCGAATAAAAAAAATGCTATGCATTTTAAAAAGGGCAGAGCCCAAACAAAATAGATGCTCTGCATCATTTATAAAGGGCAGAGCCCAACCAAAATAAAGAAAAATAATGCAGTGAAGGGGCAAGGCCCTAGTACAGGTCCAATAGGCCAAAGACAAAAGAATATTGAAACTGGACTTAGCCCAGTCGTGGTCATAAGTCCTCAAATTAAATTGACTGAGCACGGTTGCTCCCTAAATCAATTTACATCCGGTTCGAGGGTACATCTCCGAACTCCTCTGACAGTTCTCGTTGTAATCCTTCAACGACGTCAGAGAGGCGACGGGTCCCAACGACCACACATGAATATGGACTGCGGGGTCCCTAAACTCGTGGACCGAGACGTCCTTAAACTAATATCGGACCGAGACGTCCTTAAACTAATATCGGACCGAGACGTCCTTAAACTAAAAGACCACCACGTCCTTAAACTGGCGACGGACCACTACGTCCTTAAACTGGCGACGGACCACTATGTCCCTAAACTGGAATATGGACCACCACGTCCCTAAACTGGAACACGGACCACTACGTCCCTAAACTGGAACAATAGAGCCTCCAAACGCTCTTTTGCCGGACCTAAGCGGTCCCGTTTAAGTTGATCTTAGCCCCAAATACGGCTAACGTATCCTTAAACATTCAAATGGACTATAAAACTCCAAATCAATTTTGGTTCAAGGGTACATCTCTGAACTCCTCTGACACTTATCGTTGTAATTCTTCAACGACGTCAGAAAGGTGACGAGTCCTGACGGCCATATAATAAAGGGATCACCACGTTAAGTTGATCTTAGTCTCAAACAGGACTAACGTATCCTTAACGAACGTTTAAGTTGATCTTAGCCGCAATACGGCTAACGTATCCTTAAACTAAAAACACCAAACCCAAATCTAAGTAAATACGGATTTGGACTAATCCACGTCCTACGGGCGACGGCATCGCTCAGTCTCCGTATACAATCCACGGGCAACCGCAGACAAAACGAACACACACGACACGAAGTGAAATTCTGGAGAAGGAGAAAGTTGTTACCGCGATGCGGTAGCGTAATTAACTGCAGGGGCTTGCGCCTGCAGGGAAGAGCGTCCCCACAATCAAAAACCCCTCAAGCGAGGGGGAATCTGACGAAGTCTGCTACATCGGCCGCATCCGTCTAAACCTCCGATATACGGTGCCATAAATCAACTTGGCACTTTCGGAGAGGTAGACGGATAAAACCAAATAGCATCTGCCCCGAATCTCAGGCTCAGACGTCCTAGCGTTGTCGGCCGCCGTTCGGAGGGGAACAAACCTTCCACTTTGACTCGTATTGTGAGGCAGCATTCGACTCACTCAAACACTCCCTCACTACAGCCCCCGTTTTATCGTCTCCAAATTGGGACTACCCCTTTGAGCTTATGTGTGATACATCAGACTTTACAATAGGTGCAGTATTAGGACAGCACATTGATAAGATGCTACACGTGATCTATTATGCGAGTAAGACCCTGAATGATGCGCAAATCAATTATACAACTACTGAAAAAGAGCTTTTGGCGGTTGTATTTGCACTAGAAAAATTCAGGCCTTACTTGATTGGCTCACCAATAGTTGTGTACACAGACCATTCCGCCTTGAAACATCTTTTGGCGAAAAAAGATGCAAAAGGTAGGCTCATACGTTGGATCCTTTTATTACAAGAATTTGATTTTGTTATCAAAGATAAGAAAGGATGTGAAAACGTTGTAGCCGACCATCTTTCACGCATTTCTTCTTCCCCCGTGACCCTGCCGATCAATGATTCGTTCCCAGATGAACAACTCTTGAGCGTATCCAATGAACCTTGGTTCAGGGATATCGTGAACTATCTTGTCACGGGATTATACCCAGCGATTGGTCAAAACAGGACAAACACCGTTTTCTATCCCAAGTAAAACACTTTTACTGGGATGATCCCTATCTGTTTAAATATTGTCCTTATCAGATCATTCGCCGGTGTGTCCCGAATGAGGAATTCAAGAGTGTTCTTTCTTTTTGTCATGATCAGGCCTGTGGGGGTCACTTCGGTCCTAAAAAGACGGCAGAGAAGGTTTTGCAATGCGGTTTTTATTGGCCGACCTTGTTCAAGGACGCATTTGATTATTGCTAAACCTATACACAATGTCAATACACGGGTAGGATCTCCCGGAGAAATGAAATGCCTCAGCAACCCATCCTAGTGGTTGAAATTTTCGATGTTTGGGGCATTGACTTTATGGGTCCTTTTCCCAACTCCTTTGGGAATTTGTACATACTGCTTGCGGTTGTTTACGCCTCAAAGTGGGTTGAAGCCATTCCATGTCGCACTAATGACAAGAAGGTTGTCATTAAGTTCTTAAAAGAAAATATCTTTTCGCGATTTGGACACCCACGCGCTATCATTAGCGATAACGGGACACATTTCTGCAACAGGTCTTTTTAGACTTTGATGCGGAAATACGCAATCAACCACAGACTTTCTACACCCTATCATCCCCAAACGAGCGGGCAGGCTGAGATTTCGAATAGACAGATCAAACAAATCCTGGAGAAGACTGTTGCTAAGAATAGAAAAGATTGGTCGACCAAACTGACGGATGCTCTTTGGGCATTCAGAACTGCATTTAAAATCGATCTAGGGATGTCTCCATATAGGTTAGTGTTTGGGAAGGCATGTCACTTACCTATCGAGATAGAGCATAAAGCATTGTGGGCTATTAAGGAAATCAACTTTGACTTAAACCAAGCCTGCAACTTTCGGAAGCTGCAATTGAATGAGCTAAGCGAACTCCGCGATGAAGCTTATGATAACGCTGTAATCGTAAAGAATAGGACCAAGGTTTTTCATGATAAAAACATTTTGAGGAAAACATTTTCACCTGGTCAGCAAGTCCTTCTTTATGATTCACGACTACACCTTCACGTGTGTAAGCTTCGATCTCGGTGGAAGGGACCTTTTGTTGTGCGGTCTGTATACCCGCACGGGACAGTAGAGCTAGAAAATGTTAAAAACGGCACATTTTTCAAAGTGAATGGACATAGACTAAAGCCGTATTTTTCCACTGACCCCACGGAGGAGCTCCTGTTCTTACAGGAGCCATTTTATCTTGATTAAAATTCCTCCGTCTCACCTCCATGTCCTGTATATTACTGCATCATCTTTTTGAATGGAGGTGAGTGAAAAGAATAAGTTTGGGGGAGGATCTTCACTTATATATTTTGCCCCCACTAATAAATTCCTCCCAGGCTTACAGGTTTTGTAGATATAGCGATTGGCAACAGTGAGGACACTGTTGAAACAAGTTTGGGGGAGGTTTGTGCTTAATTTTGCATCATTTGCATATCATTTGCATAAGCACAAAACATTTCTTTAAAAACCCATAAAAATTTTGTGTAAAAAATTTTTGGCTCATCATTTTGTGTAAAAAATTTTCAAAATCCATAAAAATTTGAAAATTTTCAAAACCCATAAAAATTTAAAAATTTTCAAAACCTATAAAAATTTAAAAATTTTCAGAATATAAAAATATTTAATATTTAAGATAATAAAAGATTAGATAGTGAAAAATTACATCCATGAGATTAGAAAAATTTAAGAAAACTAAGAAAATTAGAAGTTTTCTTATACGAACTAGTAATAAGTAGTTATGAGCCGTTGTCCCAAGGGTTAGTAAGATGAAGAAAGTCACTAATCTGAGGATAAAAATAAGTCTGAAAAATAGTTTCTATTCTGAAAGCCAAACATTTTGAACGTTGATACCCTGCTATTCGCACTTACACACGTCTTGAAGCCCGGGATAGTAGAGGATACCTTAAAATGCTCTTGTCTTAAAGCCGATGTATGAAGGAAATATAAAAAAAATGAAGAAAATATAAAGTGGTGAGAAAAATGGACACTGGTTTTGTTATCGCCGAGGGCAATAAAAAATATATAGCGAGGGTGCCTCTTCACCTGGTGCCCTAAGGCCAATTGGTCTGGGAGTCACTGCTATTCCTTAGGTGGTGCAAGACGAGGAAAATACACCAAATACGCAAGCACATGAGTAATCGGTCGGTTAGTACCTCAAGAAGTATTAACGGTCGCATGAAAGTGTGTGAGCACATCTAAATATTCATTAATTAAAAAAGTACTGAGGCTGATGGACAAGAGTATGATAGCTTGAATTGAATTCTCCGGGTGTAGGGATGTCCTTTACACACACGCAGGGTGATATGATCGATGTTTGGAAGAAAGATAGGAATGAAGAATAAGACGATGTTTTATTGAGGGAGGACATGATTTCTGACATCTTTTCATGATCATTAAGATAGGGCTCACGACAACCGAAAAGCTAGCTTAGCTGGAAACCCTAATTTTCAAGGCTTTTCTTTTACAATTCTTGTCTTTAAATGTAAAATTCATGATCTTCCTTTTATTATTGGATTTTGTGGATCCAATCCGCTGAAAACCCTCAGAAGACAACACTCCTCCTACTAGGGACACCTAGAGGTTTAAAAGCTTGTTGCATGTGCTCAGTGCAATCGTGTTGCCTACGAAAGTGTGCTAGTTAGTTTTTTCTCTTTCTTTATTTTCTCCTTCTCTTTTTAATAAAACTATTCGATCGAGACGATCGAAAATAAGTTTGGGGGAATTTGATCAGTCGAAAATTCTGTATTTTTAACACGGCAATTTTCCTATCATTTGCACTCATATAGAAGTCTTCGGTATTCATATTACACATATTACCAAATCATCTCTGGAATACCAGATTTCATGTATTAGACTTGAAAACCGGCACTTTAAATGAAATTGTGTGTTTATCATAGTATCGCATCATTCTTGTATAGCGCAACTCTTGTCTTGGAGTCTATTGCAGGAAATTCCAGAAGTAAAGCCCAAATTTGGGAAAAGAGCTGATAAAAGATACGCCAACTCAAAGATGTAAGATCTGGCAGTGATACAGAAGGCCAAATGAGATTTCACATATTGTATAAAGGCCCATAAGGAATCCCAAGAATTACCATAAAAAAATAAAGCACCAAGGCCTTTAAAGGACCGCGGATCCGCGGCCCAAACCCCCTTGGCGCCGCTGATCCGCGGTGATGTGATGTGATCAATGCTCCAAATTTTGCCACGTGCTTACCTCTAACGGCCCAAGCTTCCAAAAGACCCCAGAAGCTCCACGTGGCGCATCTAGAAGGCTCGGGTTAACAAACTATTTCTAGAAGGTTCTCTTAACAAACTTTTGGAGGGAAAATTCAAATTTGAAAATCCTAGATCTAGGCTTTTGAGGTCTATAAAATGGAGCCTAGATCTAGAGTTGAGGTTGTTCAAGAATCCACCATCTTCTACCCACAAATTAAGTGACACAACTTGTGCCTCAAACCCTAACCCTAATTCCAATTCAAAATCAAGATCAAGATCCCGAGTACAATTCAAGCAAGAGAGCCTTCAACCTTTAGAAGCGACACCGGATTTCAACGGAGCAAGAGATCCAAGCCGATCCGCGACTCAAGGAGCCGAGCGAAGCCGAAATCGACGATCTAGATCCTTCCTTTTGTAAATTCAAGAGAGTTGTAACGAAATTTGTCGATAAATAAAGGTGAATTTCTATATCTTGCTTATCTTTTAATTCAAGTATTATGATTAGATCTCAATTTGTGATTGTGTTTGTGATCATGATATTTGAGTAAACTCCGCTCGTGTAGGAGTTGTGACGATTAATAGATGATGATAATTTAGACACTTTTACAATTCTTAAATCCTATAATGTTTGGAAATTCTAGTGAATCAAATGATTAATGACCTAGTTTCGAGATGATGCTTTCTTGATCGTGTTCACTCGAAACTAGGGAACAACTATTGATCATTTGATTAACTAGAAGCTAGAATTTGAATGAGATTCATCGAAAGGACAAAGGATGAGTTGCGGAATCCCTAAATTCTCTGCAAGATCCTTAACCCTCGGTAAATTTTCATCGATCTAGTCTCAATTCGTTAATGGATAAGAATGAGTAATCATTAGATCTCATCACATCTATAGATCCGATCTACTCCTACGAGCCATACTTCGAATCTTGATTGTTGGTTGGAAATTATCACACATCTCAATTCTTGATTTTTATTACTTTCTTTTAGATCTAGATTTTTCTTATTCTTGATCTTCAATTACAAATCATGAATTGTTTTTTTTCTTTTCCTTAAATTTTCAACTCATCTAATTCGGAAATTGAACGGATCTCACTTTCCCTGTGGACAATCCGCACTTACTAACGCGCTACATCCGGCACCATTATTGATTGCGGTCAAAATATTTTTGGTTGTGATTTCTAAATATAATTTTCTCAAAACATACACAACGGAAAATCAAACAAAACAATTCCAATCACATATGAATATCTTTTTAGTTTAACAAGATCAGAATTTTATTCTATCATATGAATATCTTGTTAGTTTAACAAGATTAGGAATATATTTTCCTAAGATAGAATTTTATTTTATCAAATGATTGATGGGTGATTTTATAATCACCGTTGGATTTTTTATCCAAGGGTCCTCTATTTAACAGAGAAGATCTTTCTAGTTTGAGAAAGAGCAGGAAAATATTTCCCACATAGAATTTAATTCTATCAGATACTTTAATTGGTGATATTTTTATCACCATTGGATTTTAAATCCAAGATTCTCTGTTAGAAAAAGATCTTTCCATATTAGAAAGATCAAGGAAAATATTTCCCAAATAGAATTTAATTGTATCACATAGAATTTAATTCTATCAGATGGGATCATTTTAAATCGGGGCTCTCACATGCTTTGCATGTGAGCGCTGCCAAAGAATGCGGTAAGAGAACTCACGTGTTTAACACGTGACCCCTAGTGTGGGTTTTAGCCTTTTTATTTTCAGTGCTCATATACTTTGCATATGAGCGCTCATGTGTTTAACACGTGGGGTCTGTTTGCCAATTGGTTATTTAAGTTCAGCGCTCATATGCTTTGCATATGAGCGCTCACGTGTTTAACACGTGAGGCCAGTTTGACCCTTAGTTATTTATTTTCAGTGCTCATATACTTTGCATATGAGCGCTCACGTGTTTAACACGTGAGGCATGTTTGGCCTTTAAGTTTTTTTTATTCAGCGCCCATATGCTTTGCATATGAGCGCTCACGTGTTTAACACGTGAGATCAATTTGACCCTTAGTTATTTGTTTTCAATGCTTATATACTTTGCATATAAACGCCCACGTGTTTAACACGTGATGCCAAACTATGAGAATTTTTTCCTCTTCCCATTTTTTTTATAAGGGAACAAATAGTTCTTTGCCAAAAATTTTGGCGGGAACACGGGTATGTTTATATATCCTATATTGCATACATATTGATTTAGAATGTTATATTATAGATATACACACATTTTTTTTGCAATTACTTATATAATTAATTTTTGATTGTCTAGCTGTAGGTGGCGCCTCCACATCCCGGGCTAAGGCCACCACCGCACCTGCAGGTATGTTTATATATCCTATATTACATGCATATCGATTTAGATTGTTATATTATAGATATACACATATTCTGTTTACAATTATTTATATAATCTATTTTTAATTGTCTAATTGTAGGTGGTGTATACACATCTGGCGCAGTGGCCACTCCCACTACTTCCGTACCCTCCGCGTAGTCTGGAGGTTAGTATTCTTAAATATAAATCTTTTTCACAAAAGAGATGATGACTTAGACACAATAGCCTATGCAAAGGGCCCAAATGCAAATGATTTAAGCTCCCAATTAGTTTTACCTTTTTGGTGCATGTAGTCAGCCTTTATTTTTCTGAAAATTAATTTTTTCATTTTACATATCCTCTAAGAATGACCATGAATTTCATGTAATTTTATCGTCAATATTTATTTTTTAGTTGGTGGGGATGCGTCCTCGTCCGGGTCACTGGCTGTTCCTCACCGGAGGAATTATCGTCCCGCTCGTGTTGCTGTCGCTAGAGGTATATACCGCACTTCAATTTTTGTTAATTCTTGATTTTTAAATAACGTTTTGTCTTGATATTGCTTGTCTTGATATTTCTTGTAGATGCAAGGTAACTCTACCCCTAGAGGGCGACTCAGGGGCCGAATCAATCCCACATGCTGAAGCCTGATAGAGTTAGGGGGCACCATTCCCCCTCTTATTTACCTCCGATTATCGCTATATCGGCGATTATGTCGAGAGGTTCGGCCGGTATATGGGGAATGAGAGCCGCATCCAAAATAAATATTCTCTTCATGTTGAGTGGGGCGATCGGCACCGGCACTCCTTTGTCTTCTTCTGGGATTAGCCTCGGGTATTAATATATATTTTCATTTGAATTATCAAATAATTTTTTTATTATTTAACACTTGTAGTTTAAATACATTATTTTCTTGTATTCGCGGTTCGATTACTACTTTCAGCCTGTACCCGACCTTGATCACTTTAACAGAGTGGTCGATCTTCACATTCTTTACCTGGGCCTCATGAAGAACATGCAATCTAAGGTCCGATATAATAGGAATGGGCTGAAAATCGATTGTTACATACTATGGCTGGCAACCTTCGAGACGGAGAGCGCGGCTTTCCTATATATTTCGGCCTTTGCCAGAGTCAATGTAGATACATGGTCTCTCTTGTGCCGGTATTATGAGTCTGCGTGCAAATATATTTGAAATTTAAATGTAATTCCTTATTTAATATATAATTTATTTTTGTGTGTTGCTTAATTAGAAAACTAAATCTGATTGTGTTGTGCAGAAACATGCCGATCAAAATAAGGAGAATAAGAAGTCAGCGAAGAGGGGTCGCCCCACTTACACATGTGGCTCGAGGAATATTACTCGTGCCATGAAGATATCGGTAAATTACAATAGATCTATTTTGATATAATACAATATTTAGAGTTATTTTATAATATATGTAAATTTTTAGCGAATTGCAGAGAGCTCAGACACTGGCGCAAGGTGGTACACCAAGCGTGTTGACCGTGTATCTTGCCATCCACGGCACTTCGACAGATCTCGCCACGGCCGAGCTTCAATTTCTCGACACTGCAACCCAGGAGTATTGCGTAAATGTTAATATTTATTCTAATTTGAATGAACTTTTTGTTTTGATAAGTTCGAATTTAAATAATATATATACTTATATTTTAATTCTTAACATGGGTGTAGGAGAGAGTGGTGGAGCAGGCGGAGGCATCGGGGATCGATTTCAGTGGAAAGACTAATCCGATCATACTGACCCCAGTCCTAGACACCGCACACGAAGGGCACCATGGAGATTGCGAGAGAGGACGGAGACTTGGTCCTAGCAGGGCCCATATGAAGTTGGTCTCCACTCCGACTTTCCCTAACCCCCGTGAGCGATGTCTGGAGTATGATGTTGCCGCTTTGAAAACCATCGTCGAGGGGTTGAAAGAGATGTTGGTACGTATATTACTTATTAGTAAAATATTATATCACATGATAGATAGCAGCATATGCAATATTAGTAGCCTAAGCTTATTTGGTTTTAGACTTAAGTTTGATTAATCATACTTACATAAAACTATCTAATTAAACTGAACTCTATAATTATAACCATACCATATCTTTCTTCATTTTGGAGTTTAAAAAGTTATGATTATCCAAACTCAAAACTTGAGAAGAAAATATTGCTTTCTAAATTAGATAACTCCAAAACCAAGTATCCAATCAAAACTAGACAATTAAGGAAGGATATGGACTTACAAGTTAGAATAAGTATTATTTCTATCTCCACTTAAAATAAAATACGGTTTTCCAAACTAGATACCCAAACTAGGCATGAGTCCCTAAGTATTCTTAGATTGGGGGAAAAAAGTATAGGCCTAAATGTGTGGAATTTCAACATGTATAAATTCTTATACATAACAAATGAATTTCAATAGAACGTGTGGAATCTCAACAAAGCATATATAAATTCACGGTTCCGCAATAATCCGATAATGATACTAATTCAACTAAAATCTAATACATCGTTTTTACTTGTTTATTACACAAATACAAAATATTACAGATTCGGCAGACTATTTTGGCTGCTGCTCTACATGCCTCCTTTTCGGCTGCGGCTCCGCAAGCCACTACCTCGGCTGCGGCTACGCAGGCCACTCCTATAGCTCCGCAGCCTACTCAATCTTCTGCACAGACTACTCAGACTCCTGCATAAACCGCTCCTTCATTAGTAGAGTTTTTGACGACTCAGGGCTGCACCGAGGAGCAAATGCGCCAGATTACGGCGATTATTAGAGATGGAGGAGCTGGACCGAGACAGGATAGGTTTATTTATATTTTCGAGGATGTATGTACTTATTTGATACATATTGTATGTTTTGGATGATATCAGTGGTTGTGTGGATGTTTACGATGATTTTAAATTGATTTTGTATTCTGTTTGTTTATTTCTTTTGTATATTGATTTAGTGTAATTCTCGGATGTGTTTGTAGAAGGTAAGTATCGAATCAATTGTTTCCCGATAACGGTTTCATTTGATCGATAATAGTATTTTGTATCGGTATTTAGAAAATTGTATAAAGAACTCACTATCAAAGAATTATATTTGACCGCAATCAACTACGGTGTCAGTTGTAGGTCGTAAGCGAGTGCGGATCGTCCACAGGGATTGTGCAATTCGTTTTTATATTTTCTTTGTTTGAATCGAAAAGTTAATTGAAAAGAAAAGAAAACATGATTCAAGAATTTATCAATTGATTCAGGTGTCACGATGTTTAATCAAGAATCAAGAAACTGATAAACAATCAAGAATTGGGTTTCGATAATATTTCCAACCAAAATGCCAAGAATCTAAATGAGGCTCGTAGGAATCGATCGGATCTATAGATGTGATGTAATATCAAGATTTCGTGTTCTTGTCCTTCGAAGGATTGATACTAGATCGATGATGATCGATGAGAGTTAGGGCTTTCTTGATGAAACTAGGGTTTCATCGTTTAACCCTTGTTCTTTCATCGATATCATTCACATTCTAGCCTCTAACAATTTCAAGAAACGATCGTAACTCCCCAATCTCGAGCGATATCAATCAAGAAAGTATCGCATCGAATTGGGTCGTCGATTCTTGAACTTGCTAGGGTTTACAAAACTCGTAGGATTCAAGAATCGATTTAAGATATATTACATCATCATTCTATTGATCGTCTCGACTCCTCGACGAGCGGAGTATTACTCAAACATCATCACACAGAAAGTATTCAAGAATTGAAAAGATATCATGATGCGAGAATTTAAAGAAAACAAGATAAAAGAATATCACATTTTATTTATATCAACAATTTGATTACAGTCGCTCAAGAACTACAAGAGGAAGAACTAAATTGTTGAATTGGCGTCGCTCGGCTCCGTGAGTCGTGGATCGGCTTGGACCACTTGCTCCGTTGAAGATCGGCTCGGCTCATAAAAGGTTGCAAGGCTTCTTGCTTGAATGGGTACTCGGGATCTTGGCTTTTGATTGGAATTAGGGTTAGGGTTTCACACAAATCCTCTCACTAGATTTGTGGAAGAAAAAGATGAAGAGAGAGATAGAATGGCTCTAAATTGACTACTAAAATCAACTAATCAAAAGATCAAGTCCCTTTTACAAGTGAGCCT
Source organism: Agapanthus africanus (assembly GCA_030015575.1). NCBI lineage: Eukaryota > Viridiplantae > Streptophyta > Magnoliopsida > Asparagales > Amaryllidaceae > Agapanthus > Agapanthus africanus. The sequence goes on along the minus strand of CM057342.1, from coordinate 57,043,838 downwards.
AGGGTCTTATTTATAGATCTCCCAAACCCTAAGTCTTTGAGTTCCCTCCAAAAGTTTGTTGAAAGACTTCTAGAAAGAGTTTGTTAGGCTTAGCTTAGGGTTTAAGCTAGGGTTTAGGGAGAAGGTTCTAGAATGATAGGCTAGTTTAGTGTAGATCCCAAAGTTCGCTGATCTGGCAGAAGTCTCTGGAGTCTTCTGGAAATTGGAGTGTCCTTTTGAAGTGTAGGAGCTGAGCTAGGAGTTCTGCAGCAAAATTGGAGTGATGATCTGTCAAGGCCGCCGTGGAACCGCGGCACAAGGCGGCTTAGGCCGCGGTTCCGCGGCCAAGTAGGCTCTTTGTGGCTTGGTTCTTCTGGTGTGGTCTTGGGATGCTATTTGGAGCTTAATTTGATATGTTGAATTTTACTTTGCCTTTTGGATTGGTACCAGAACTGAAATCATTGAGTTGACGTAATATTTGATTGGTACCGTATAAATTTTGGCCTTTCTTCTGGATTTTCCTGCACAGATCTCAAAACAAGTGTTGCGCAAATGTAGGGATGATGCGATGCCATGAAATGCAGTCAATTTCCTTTATAGTGTCGGTTTAAGAGTCTAATACATGTAATCTGATATTTTGCGACAGTTTTGCTAATATGTGAAATATGAATGCCGAACACTTCTATATGAATGCAAATGATGAGGAAATTGCCGTGTTAAAAATACAATATTTTCGACTAATCAAATTCCCCCAAACTTAATTTCGATCGTCTCGAGCGAACTGTTTTATTAAAAAGAGAAGGAGAAAATAAAGAAAGAGAAAAACTATCTAGCACACTTTCGTTGGCAACACGATTGCACTGAACATGTGCAACAAGCCTTTAAACCTCTAGGTGTCTCTAGTAGGAGGAGTGTTGTCTCCTGAGGGTTTTCAGCGGATTGCACCCATAAAATCCAATAATAAAAGAAAGAACATGAATATTACTTTTAAAGAAAAGAATTGTAAAAGAAAAGCTTTGAAAATTAGGATTTCCAACTAAGCTAGCTTTTCGGTTGTCATGAGCCCTATCTTAATGGTCATGAAAAGATGTTAGAAATCACGTCCTCCCTCAATAAAACATCGTCTTATTTTTCATTCCTATCTTTATTCCAAACATCGATCATATAACCCTGCGTGTGTGTAAAGACATCCCTACACCCGGAGAATTCAATTCAAGCTATCATACTCTTGCCCATCAGCCTCAGTACTTTTTAATTAATGAATATTTAGATGAGATTGCTCACACACTTTCATGCGATCGTTAATATTTCTTGAGGTACTAACCGACCGATTACTCCTGTGCTTGCTTACTTGGTGTATTTTCCTCGTCTTGCACCACCTCAGGCATAGCAGTGACTCCCAGACCAGTTGGCCTTAGGGCACTAGGTGAAGAAGCACCCTCGCTATATATTTTTTATTGCCCTTGGTGATAACAAAACCAGTGTTCATTTTTCTCACCACTTATATTTTCTTTATTCATTTTTTTTATTTCCTTCATACATCGGCTTAAAGACAAGAGCATTTCAAGGTATCCTCTACTATCCCAGGCTTTAAGACGTGTGTAAGTGCGAATAGCAGGGTAGCCACGTTCAAAATGTTTGGCTTCCAGAATAGAAACTATTTTTCAGACTTATTTTTATCCTCAGATTAGTGACGTCCTTCATTTTACTAACCCTTGGGACAACGGCTCATAACTACTTATTACTAGTTCGTATAAGAAAACTTCTAATTTTCTTAGTTTTCTCAAATTTTTCTAATCTCATGGATGTAATTTTTCACTATCTAAACTTTTATTATCTTATTTATGTACAAAAAAGTGTAAATATTAAAATTATTTTTATACTTGAAAATTTTAAAATTTTTATGGATTTTGAAAATTTTTAAATTTTTATGGATTTTGAAAAATTTTCAATTTTTATAGATTTTTAAAGAAATGTTTTGTGCTTATGCAGATGATATGCAAATGATGCGAAAATAAGCACAAACCTCCCCCAAACTTGTTTTCAACAGTGTCCTCACTGTTGCAAAACGCTATACCTACAAAACTGTAAGCCTGGGGGGAATTATTAGTGGGGGTAAAATATATAAGTGAAGAACTTCCCCCAAACTTACTCTTTTCACTCACCTTCATTCAAAAAATGATGCAATGATATACTGGACATGAAGGTGAGACGGAGGAATTTTAATCCAAATAAACTGGCTTTTGTAAGAACAAGAGCTCCTCCGTGGGGTCAGTGGAAAAATACGGCTTAAGTCTATGTCCATTTACTTTGAAAAAGGTGCCGTTTTTAACATTTTCTACTTCTACTGCCCTGTGCGGGTATACAGACCGCACAACAAAAGGTCCCTTCCATCGAGATCGGAGCTTACCCGCGTGAAGGTGTAATCGTGAATCATAAAGAAGGACTTGTTGACCAGGAGAAAATGTTTTCCTCAAAATGTTTTTATCGTGAAAAACCTTAGTCCTATTCTTTCTGATTACAGCGTTATCATAAGCTTCATCGCGGAGTTCGTTTAGCTCATTTATTTGCAGCTTCCGAAAGTTGCAAGCAAGGTTTAGATCAAAATTTATTTCTTTTATGGCCCACAATGCTTTATGCTCTATCTCGACGGGTAAATGACATGCTTTTCCAAACACTATCCTATATGGAGACATTCCTAGGTCGGTCTTAAATGCAGTCCTGAATGCCCAAAGAGCATCCGTCAGTTTGGTCGACCAGTCTTTTCTATTTTTAGCAACAGTTTTCTCCAGGATAAGTTTGATTTGTCTGTTTGAGATTTCAGCCTGCCCGCTTGTTTGGGGATGATAGGGTGTAGAAAGTCGGTGGTTGATTGAGTATTTTCGCATCAGAGTCTCAAAAGACCTGTTGCAGAAGTGGGTCCCATTATCGCTAATAATAGCGCGGGGGTGTCCAAATCGCGAAAAGATATTCTCTTTCAAGAACTTAATGACAACTTTCTTGTCATTAGTGCGACATGGAATGGATTCTACCCACTTTGAGACATAATCAACCGCCAGCAAAATGTACAAATTCCCAAAGGAGTTGGGAAAAGGACCCATAAAATCAATGCCCCAAACATCAAATATTTCAACAACCAAGATGGGTTGCTGAGGCATTTCATTCCTCTGGGATATTCTACCCGTATACTGACATTGTGTACAGGTTTTGCAATACTCAAATGCGTCCTTGAATAAGGTCGGCCAATAAAATCCACATTGCAAAACCTTTTCCGCTGTCTTTCTAGGACCAAAGTGACCCCCACAGGCCTGATCATGACAAAATGAAAGAACACTCTTGAACTCTTCATTCGGGACACACCGGCGAATGATCTAATCAGGACAATATTTAAACAAATAGGGCTCGTCCCAGTAAAAGTGTTTTACTTGGGAAAGAAAACGATATTTGTCCTGTTTTGACCAATCGCTCGGTATTAGTCCCGTGGCATGATAGTTCACAATATCTCTGAACCATGGTTCAGCGGATATGCTCAAGAGTTGTTCGTCAGGGAACGAGTCATTAATCGGCAGGGTCACAGGGGAAGAAATGATGCGTGAAAGATGGTCAGCTACTACGTTTTCACATCCTTTCTTATCTTTGATAACAAGATCGAATTCTTGTAACAGAAGGATCCAACGTATTAGTCGACCTTTTGCATCTTTCTTTGCCAGAAGATGTTTTAAAGCGGAATGGTCAGTATACACAACTATAGATGAGCCAATTAAGTAAGGCCTGAATTTTTCTAATGCAAATACAACCGCTAAGTGTTCTTTTTCTGTGGTTGTATAATTGATTTGCGCATCATTTAGGGTCTTTCTTGCATAGTAAATCACGTGTGGCATCTTTTCGATGTGCTGTCCTAATACTGCACCTACTGCAAAGTCGGATGCGTCACACATCAGCTCAAAGGGGTAGTCCCAATTTGGTGATGATAAAACGGGGGCTGAAGTGAGTAAGTGTTTAAGTGAGTCGAAAGCTGTCTCGCAATCCGAGTCAAAATGGAAGGTCGTATCCTTGGCCAGGAGAAGAGTTAAAAGTCTATCAATTTTGCTAAAGTCCTTAATGAATCTCCTATAAAAGCCCGCATGGCCAAGGAAAGATCGAATATCTTTGACGCTTTTGGGATGAGGGAGGTTTTGAATGACATCTATCTTAGCTCTGTCAACCTCAATGCCTTTCTGTGAAATGACATGTCCAAGTACTATTCCTTCTTGGACCATAAAATGGCATTTTTCCCAGTTCAAAGTCAAGTTCTTCTCTTTGCAACGAGTAAGAACAGCGTCAAGATTCGCTAGGCAATCGGAAAAAGAGTCTCCAAAAATCGAGAAATCGTCCATAAAGATCTCCAGAAAATTCTCTACCATATCATAGAATATCCCCATCATACACCGCTGAAAGGTAGCGGGAGCATTGCATAACCCAAAGGGCATGCGATTGTAAGCAAAGGTACCAAAAGGACAAGTAAAAGTGGTTTTATCTTGATCCTTTTTGGCGATGGGGACCTGATTATAGCCTGAGTATCCATCCATAAAACAATAATACTCTCGTCCCGCTAAGCGTTCCAGCATCTGATCAATGAATGGTAGAGGAAAGTGGTCTTTCCTCGTGGCAGCATTGAGTTTTCTATAATCAATACATACACGCCACCCAGTTTGGGCGCGTGTCTGAATCAACTCATTTGCCTCATTGGTTATAACAGTGATGCCGGATTTCTTAGGAACGACATGTATAGGACCCACCCACTGGCTATCTGAGATGGGGTATATAATACTATTATCTAAGCATTTGACGATTTCTTTCATGGCCGCTTCCTTCATGACGGGATTTAACCGTCTCTGTGGTTCTCGGTTTGGTCTGGCATCATCCATCACATGTATATGATGTTCAACTATCAAGGGACTAATCCCTTTGATGTCCGCCATACTCCAAACAAACGCCTCTTTGTTAGATCTCAATACCGATAACAGTGCATTCTCTTGCTCTGATGCAAGAGAAGCGGATATGATAACCGGTAAAGACTCATTCTCACCTAGATATGCATATTTCAGGTGAGAAGGTAAAATTTTGAGATCTAACTCAGGAGGAGAAATGATAGAAGGAGGGATCATTAAGCGATTTTTGGATTTACAAAGAAGCTCAGAGCCTGTGAAAGATACAGACTCGGGTGGAGAAAAGTCAGAAGTGCAGGACTCAGGTGTATAGAAAGTGTCCTCACTAAGATCATGTGTGAAATCAAGCAGAGATGTGTTAATGTCGTCGAGATCTAGCAAGCAAAGATCCTCAACTCCACAACTATCGGGAGCGATCTCATGGACAGAGCACACATCTAAAATATGAGCAGAGGGTTCTGATGGCTGACTTCCAACTTTGTAGATATTTAGTTCAATAGTCATATTTCCAAATGATAAGTTCATTGAACTATTTCTACAGTTTATAACAGCGTTGGAAGTGGCAAGGAAAGGACGACCCAGAATCACCGGAATTTGGCCCCGGGGGTTTGCTACAGGATGTGTGTCGAGCACAATGAAGTCTACAGGGAAAACAAATTCCCCGACCTTTATCAATACATCCTCTAATTCACCCCTTGGTTTGGTGATAGATCGGTCTGCCATCTGGAGAGTGCAGTGAGCAGGTTTCAGCTCTCCAATCCCTAATTGCTCATAGACAGAATAAGGGAGCAGGTTAACACTTGCGCCAAGGTCTAAAAGAGCACGATTTATGTTTTTACCCCCAATCGAAATCGATATTGTAGGACATCCTGGGTCCTTTCTTTTCTTTGGAAGCTGGGGTATAAAAGCAGTGCTAATATTATTAGACATAAAGACCTTCTTCGGCACTTGAGTCTTCCTCTTCCTAGTGCAAAAGTCCTTAAGAATTTTCGCATAAGCGGGGACTTGTTGAATCGCATCTAGGAGAGGGATATTGATGTTAACCTGTTTGAATATTTCTAAAATTTTCTCCATATGATGACTCGTTCTATTACCCCTTAACCGGTTCGGGTAAGGAGCTTTCGTAATAAGCGCAGGGTCCATCACAGGAGAAGGAAGAGGGGGTAGACGCGGTCCCAAAAAAGGTGTGGGGACCGTCTGTGGAGAACTATAAGGGTTGGGAGAAGGTGTCGAGCCTAGTGGGAAATGGAGAATAGGCTCGCGAGAAGATGGTGTGGTAGAAGAGGAAGGATCAGAAGGAGAAGTGTGTGTGTGTGGAAAGGTCTCGGCCGGGGTGTTGATATGATTTTCAGTATCATCAATACCTTCCCCGACATGATTGTTCAGCACTCTTCCCGATCTCAACGTTGTGATGGCATTTACATTGTAATGCCCAGGATTCTGTAGGGGTTGAGAAGGAAGTTTCCCTTTTTCTCTCGCACTCATTTCGGCTTTTAGGCGTGCGATTTCAGCTTCCATCGATCTGATACTCTCAGCTTGGGACGCTGAGTTTTTCTTTATCTCACTGACGGAAGATCTAACCTCAGTCGAAACCTCTATGAAATTTGACAAAAGTGATTTCATGGTTTGAGTGAATTGAGAGAACTCGTCAGAACAGGACTGCATAGGATTAGACTGTGCAGGAGTGTTGCCCTGGTTTTGGAAATTTTATGACTGATAGGGGTGCTGAGTGAGTTGAAGGGGTTGCTGTTGTGGTGGAGGAAGAACTCTTTGAAATTGATTTGTGTTAGGAACCGTGTTTTGAGATTGGTTTTGGTTCCAAGCAAAATTCGGGTGATTCCTCCAACCCTGATTGTACGTGGAAGAATATGGATCGTTTCGAGGTCTTTGAAATGCGGCATTAGAATGCTCGTGACCTTGAAATGCAGAGTTTAATGGACATTCTTCCGTTAAATGAGACGGATCAGAACAGCACCCACAAACAGTTTTGGGGAGTGACACTGGGTTTAGGGAGGCTGCTGCAATTTTGTGTTCCATAGCGTCAAGCTTCTTTTGCATTGCTGCCATTTCAGCTCGAACACCTATGGACACATCTATTTGGTGTACGCCACCCCTATTCAATGGTTGGGTACCACTCTCCCACTGTAGTGATTTTTCAGCGAACTCTTCTAAATACTTCCAAGCTTCCCCATCATCTTTGGTCATAAAAGTACCTTGACACATGTTTTCAAGGCTCTGTTTAGTGCTTGGGTTAATGCCCTCATAAATGATTCGGCACAATTCCCATCTCGGGATGCCGTGATGAGGACACTGAACCAATAGATCCTTGAAACGTTCAAAGCATTTTGAAAATGGTTCAGCAGGGAGCTGGGCAAATTGATTCAGTTCGCTATGGATTCGAGCTGTCTTTTGTATCGGGTAAAATTTCTTAAGGAATGCAGCGACGAATTCTTCCCAATTCGTAATAGAGTGTGCGGTAGTGTTATATAGCCACTTCTCGGCTACATCGCACAAAGTAAATGGAAGAAGTCGTAGACGCATAGCATCCACTGAAAGTTGTGACGTACCCATCATTGCGCACACGTTTTCAAATTTGGTAATGAAAACGTAAGCGCCCTCAGTCTTGAGTCCGTGGAATTTGGGTAAAAGATTGATATACTGGGGCTTAATCTCAAAGTTATCCCCATTGGCTGGTGGTGTGGATAAGCAGGTCGAAAGAGGACCTCGAATAGGGTAGCACCTCTCCTAGAGAGAGATGCGGGGTGGATTCTGCGCACCAACGGACGGCGGCAGATTAGGGTTAAAGAAGTTTGATGGATTCGGATCCATCGGTGTGGGTGTGGTAGTGGGTAAAGGAAAGGTAAATGGAGAAATATCGACTTCGGAGTCGATAAAGGGTACGCGGACTAAACGGGCACTAGAATCCCGTGTCCAGCCTATCTTGCACTAAAATGGGTTAGTACAAGTGGCAGCGTTGACTTATAATTAGGGGTAATGAATGCGGTGTTTGCTTTTAAAAATGATACGGATTTTTGAAAAAATGATGCGACAAAACAAATGCAGCACACAACCCTAGAATCTAGTGGTCACCTAGGTCCGGCTCTAGACCGCTCCTAACTGCCAAAAGACAAGTCGCAGGATAGAATCCTCCACTGCCTCTTTGTCCCCCTGTGGCCGGATAAGTGTCAGGTAAGTGGGAAGGTACTCCACTACGTAAGTAGTGGGCCTAATTAAAAACCACTAGCCTTAGACACACTCGCCTTAGGCACCACAAGAAAACGCGGATAAGCAATGAATTACCCACGGCCTTCTCTTGTCTTAATTGAGCGCGACAGTCCTTAGAGTCTTCTCTAGATTTCTTTTAGTTAATGTGGGTCAATGCGGATGCAAGTTTTGCGATTTTTGGGGCCTAAGAGGGGTAATGAAATCCCCACCTAATTTGGATTTGGCCATGCCCCTTAATTTCCGTATTTAGAATGCAAACAACCAAGAAATCAAAATCACGCACAAATTTAATTTTGCTTTTGCGGCGCTGCGATTATTTGCAAAGAATCCTGCAGCAAAGTGTTAGTTGGAGCTAAAAAGAGGAGAGAAGAGAAGGTAAGGAATCACCTGAGGAATTTTTGCACAGAGACCCCCCAGACCTGCCGCGGTTCCGCCGCAGATTCCCTCTAATGCCGCCCTTCCGCGGTCGACGTGTGGGATCACTGAACCAAACTTCTTCAGGGAGCTTCTGTGGACTCCCTCAGCTCTTTGGTATTTTCCAAAAATTTTCTTCAGTTTCCAAACAGCTCCAGATTTCCTTGCAATGAACAACAGAAAATCGTTTAGGGTTTGCACGAATTTTGATCTCATAAACAACAATGGAATAATTCTTTCAATTCAAACTATAATATGAAACGAATTAGCGCGCGATTCCCCGGCAACGGCGCCATTTGATTTAGTGTAATTCTCGGATGTGTTTGTAGAAGGTAAGTATCGAATCAATTGTTTCCCGATAACGGTTTCATTTGATCGATAATAGTATTTTGTATCGGTATTTAGAAAATTGTATAAAGAACTCACTATCAAAGAATTATATTTGACCGCAATCAACTACGGTGTCAGTTGTAGATCGTAAGCGAGTGCGGATCGTCCACAGGGATTGTGCGATTCGTTTTTATATTTGCTTTGTTTGAATCGAAAAGTTAATTGAAAAGAAAAGAAAACATGATTCAAGAATTTATCAATTGATTCAAGTGTCACGATGTTTAATCAAGAATCAAGAAACTGATAAACAATCAAGAATTGGGTTTCGATAATATTTCCAACCAAAATGCCAAGAATCTAAATGAGGCTCGTAGGAATCGATCGGATCTATAGATGTGATGTAATATCAAGATTTCGTGTTCTTGTCCTTCGAAGGATTGATACTAGATCGATGATGATCGATGAGAGTTAGGGCTTTCTTGATGAAACTAGGGTTTCATCGTTTAACCCTTGTTCTTTCATCGATATCATTCATATTCTAGCCTCTAACAATTTCAAGAAACGATCGTAACTCCCCAATCTCGAGCGATATCAATCAAGAAAGCATCGCATCGAATTGGGTCGTCCATTCTTGAACTTGCTAGGGTTTACAAAACTCGTAGGATTCAAGAATCGATTTAAGATATATTACATCATCATTATATTGATCGTCTCGACTCCTCGACGAGCGGAGTATTACTCAAACATCATCACACAGAAAGTATTCAAGAATTGAAAAGATATCATGATGCGAGAATTTAAAGAAAACAAGATAAAAGAATATCACCTTTTATTTATATCAATAATTTGATTACAGTCGCTCAAGAACTACAAGAGGAAGAACTAAATTGTTGAATTGGCGTCGCTCGGCTCCGTGAGTCGTGGATCGGCTTGGACCACTTGCTCCGTTGAAGATCGGCTCGGCTCATAAAAGGTTGCAAGGCTTCTTGCTTGAATGGGTACTCGGGATCTTGGCTTTTGATTGGAATTAGGGTTAGGGTTTCACACAAATCCTCTCACTAGATTTGTGGAAGAAAAGATGAAGAGAGAGATAGAATGGCTCTAAATTGACTACTAAAATCAACTAATCAAAAGATCAAGTCCCTTTTACAAGTGAGCCTAGGGTCTTATTTATAGATCTCCCAAACCCTAAGTCTTTGAGTTTCCTCCAAAAGTTTGTTGAAAGACTTCTAGAAAGAGTTTGTTAGGCTTAGCTTAGGGTTTAAGCTAGGGTTTAGGGAGAAGGTTCTAGAATGATAGGCTAGTTTAGTGTAGATCCCAAAGTTCGCTGATCTGGCAGAAGTCTCTGGAGTCTTCTGGAAATTGGAGTGTCCTTTTGAAGTGTAGGAGCTGAGCTAGGAGTTCTGCAGCAAAATTGGAGTGATGATCTGTCAAGGCCGCCACGGAACCGCGGCACAAGGCGGCTTAGGCCGCGGTTCCGCGGCCAAGTAGGCTCTTTGTGGCTTGGTTCTTCTGGTGTGGTCTTTGGATGCTATTTGGAGCTTAATTTGATATGTTGAATTTTACTTTGCCTTTTGGATTGGTACCAGAACTGAAATCATTGAGTTGACGTAATATTTGATTGGTACCGTATAAATTTTGGCCTTTCTTCTGGATTTTCCTGCACAGATCTCAAAACAAGTGTTGCGCAAATGTAGGGATGATGCGATACCATGAAATGCAGTCAATTTCCTTTATAGTGTCGGTTTAAGAGTCTAATACATGTAATCTGATATTTTGCGACAGTTTTTCTAATATGTGAAATATGAATGCCGAACACTTCTATATGAATGCAAATGATGAGGAAATTGCCGTGTTAAAAATACAATATTTTCGACTAATCAAATATTATACGAGAGATATTGTTTATGAATATTTCTGTATTTGGTTATATGATAAATATATTATTGTGCACAGGGTGGGAAAAAAATGGGAAGCCCCTTTCAAAAAACCCTGATATAATGTCCATACGGATTAATCCGTAGGAGAAACAGTTGTCTCTACGGATTAATTCGTAGGGACACATTTTTCCCCTACACATTTATTCGTAGAGACAAAATATCAGAATATTCGATATTTTGTCCCTATGGACTCAGTAATATGTGCAAAACTTGTCCCTACGGAGTAATTCATAGGGACATTTAAATGGTCCTATGTATAACTCCGTATGGACAATTATTGTAACACCCTAGTTTATTTATACCATGTTCTATTTGATTATTTTCTTTATCTTGTGGCTATTTCTTGATTTTATTTGTTTTGGGTACGGATAGAGTTTTGGTATCTGTCTTTAGTATCCGACTCGACCCGCATGCTTGAAACCCATCTTGATTCTTCAATACGATATATCCTTGCTAGTACAGAGGATCCGTGCACACATTTATGCTCTGTATACCTGTATTATATATTTGGTATCTGCATGTATTTTAAATAATACAAATTATAACTTGATAATATATTTTAAATACCTAACATAGCCTGCATCATACCCCATACCCTATGGTTGCATCCGTATATCGTGTTCTTGTCCCGTTTAGTGAAACGGACTCGTTTGGATCGCTACGTGCATATTACGTGTATCCGTTTTTGGGGGTATGCATTTTCTTTAACCGGACGTTGCATTATGGTTTTGGTTGATACGTATTTAACCCGGGTATTTTTTGGAGTATATTTGATATTAGCTAGAAAACCCAAAATATATATAATATAATATTCTTTAACAATTTATAATATATATTTTAAATATATTTTTAAAATAATCCTAACTATTAATCCTAACAGATTCTTTGTCTCCCTCTTTCTCAACCCTCTCTTTCTCCGTCTCCTCTCTCTCTCTCTCTCTCTCTCTCTCTCTCTATATATATATATATATATATATATATATATATATATATATATATATATTAATTTGCCTATTTAAACCTAATCTAACACATGCCCGCCCTCTCTCCCCCTCACCTCTCTCTTTTTCTTTCCGCTTCCTTGCGACAAGAAACCCACGCCCTAACCCTAGCCTCACCTTCGCCTTCGTCGCCGATGACCTCCCTCACTGTCTCCTTACCCTCGTTGCCCTCACCTCCGCCTCCTCCATTCTTCTTCCTCTCTCATCCTTCTCCCTGTCACAACCGAACCCAAGAACCCTCGACTGCACGCCCGCACCCATCACCTCTAACCCCCGACCTCGTTGCCGTCCCCTCAACCCGACGTCATCACCTCAACCTCTTCCTTCTCCTCACCAACACCCTCAATCCCTGAGAGCCCAACACCCCCGAGCCAACCCCGAACTCCCTGCAACCCACAACCCCGAACAACCTGCACCGCCTTCACCACCCCGTCGTAACCCCCTTCATCTCCTCTCATGTTCCCCGACCACCAGAACCTATCCCCGAGCTCCTCTTCTTTCCCTGCACACCCGAAACCCCTCACCGCAGCTACACCCATCGCCGGCACCCCCATTGCCGGAGACCCCATCATCACCCATCGCCTCTGACCCCAGAGCCACACTAGAGAACCCCAGCCCCTCTTCTCCTTTCTCCTTTCTCCTTTCTCCTTTCTTCTTCTTCTTCTTCTTCTTCTTCTTTTCTTCTCTTTTTCTTTCTTGGTTTCTTTTTCCGGTGATCATCGGAGTCGCGCACGACGCCGACAATCCGGGCGACCCCGGCGTCGTCCTCATCCAGCGTGGTCACGTTATTGAGTAGCCTGGGTCAGTTCTGTACGCGCGTGTGTGCATCGCGACGTTTACCCAACGTCGAACGCGGCGTACGTACCCCGTCGTGAGATCCGATCAGGGAAGTTTATCTTGCTACATGCTATGCTGCTATATTTATATCCATATAAATAAAAATATTACATGTCGTTTAATTATGCATCCCATGTTACAGTTTTACCATTTTATGATACATGTACGTATCCGTACTGTCTATTGCATATCTAGTTGCATACCGGAACACCCTGATGTCATTTCACTATTATATTATCATGCCATGTTATCTAGCATGCATCATAAGTAGTCATGGATATATATAGATTATTACAGATAGACACATATGCATCCAGAGATCAGCACTATTTACCGTGATCCCGATATCGTTTACAGTTTTACATTTGGTGTCCACTTGATACATATACACCACATGACTTGTCCTGATACTAACTTGATACTTGATCTTATTACTAAATTGATTTCAAAAACTTTAGAGTAGATAACCCAGTATCACAGTTTAGATTACCCATCGCACTTCACATACACATACACACCTCACTGTTATGTTCATGCTGTTGATTTATATTCATGCCTGCATATCTGGTTATATCCTGGTTATTACTATTGTTTGATATTATGACGCACTGACGTCTGGGTTTTGCATGGCTCAGTTCCTCTATCTCTCTCGCAGGCTGAACGGGAGTATTTTAGCTGTCAAGCCGAGCAGTGAGGATTGTGTTCAGTGATGTTTAGTCTAGTTTTTTCGCAGCTTTTATTTCTTGATGTGAGCCCATATTAGGACGTATATCCAGATGTTGTTTATTGGATTTATCGTTTCCTCTTATATATTTTTCTTGACTCTTTATTCTGGAAAATGGACATGTATTAGATAGTTTTTATATTTTTCTGTTCTTGATATCCCATAGACAGCCGTAATGTGACTGTGGAGAGATATTTCCTAACCACAGGTAATATGGTTGGCTCTATCACGTGCCGCAGTTAGCGCACTCGGAGAAGCGGGATGTGACAATTATTTTATTGTATAAATAGATAAATTAAAAAAAGATTGTCCCTGCGGAATAATCTGTAGGGCTAAATGCCCCTACGGCCGTAGGAGCAATATTTACTCCACAGGGGCATGTACAGGGCAAATAATTGCACCTGCGGTCTTTGGACCTATGGAGCTATTTTATGTCTTTTCGGATTAATCCGTAGGGGCTACGATTTGCCCCTATGGTTAAATCTGTAGTGGAAAGTGGGTATTATAGTAGTGTGAGAAAACTCAGTTTATAAAAAGTCGTTTCAAGGTTTGGAAGATTGCCGAATTGGCTTCTTCATTCACACTCTTCACCTTCTCGTTTTGCATCCTCACGATATTTCTTGTCTTCCACCATTGTCATAGGCTATACCCTAAGATGACCCTTAAGTAGTCCTTTGAAATGTCAATTCTATGTCAATGCAAGGCTGCATAAACACAGGAAAATGGAATTTATAATATATTACCGAAAATCAGAAAAGCTTCTGTTCCACTTCGAACACGGGGACGCGACCGCGTAGGTCCGTCTTTCCTGAATTCGGGGCAGATGCTAATTGGTGCTATCCTCCACCTCTCCAAAGATGCCAAGTTGATTTATGACACCATGTATCGAAGGTTTAAACGGATGCGGCCGATGTAGCAGACTTCGTCAGATTCCCCCTCATTTGAGGGGTTTTTAATTGTGGGGACGCTCTTCCCTGCAGGCGCAAGCCCCTGCAGTTAATTACGCTACCGTATCGCGGTAACCACTTTCTCCTTCTCCAGATGGTCACTTCGTTTCGTGGGTGTTTGTTTTGTTTTTGGTTACCCGTGGATTGTAGAATCTCAGGTTTTGGCTGATTCTATCTCAGGTGATTCCCCGGTTGAGGTGGTAAATTCCTCAACTTCTTAGCAGAAGCGATCCTAGGTTCCCGAATAGAGCTATTGGTCTTCTTTTAGCGAAGGATCAAATCAAGTCCGAGACTAATTTATGTTTTCGCCCGTAGGGCGTGGATTAGTCCAAATCCGTATCTTCTTAGATTTGGGTTTGAGGTTGGGTTTAAGGATACGTTAGTCTCATTTGAGACTAAGATCAACTTAAACGTTAGTTAATGATACGTTAGTCTAATTTTAGACTAAGATCAACTTAACAGGATCATTTAGATCCAACAAAAGAGCATTTGGGCTCTATTGTTTAGTTTAGGGACATTGCGGTTGATTAGTTTAAGGACATTACGGTCAATCGTTAGTTTAAGGACATCTCGGTCCAAGGTTAAGGACATCGTAGTCCGTGAATTTAAAAACATCACAGTCAAGGTTAAGGACATCATAGTCCGTGAGTTTAAAGACCTCACCGTCAAGGTTAAGGACATCATAGTCCGTGAGTTTAAAGACCACACGGTCAAGGTTAAGGACATCATAGTCCGTGATTTTAAAGACCTCATGATCAATGTTAAGGACATCATAGTCCGTGATTTTAAAGACCTCACAGTCAAGGTTAAGGACAGCATAGTCCGTGAGTTTAAAGACCTCACAGTCAAGGTTAAGGACATCATAGTCCATGGGCTTAAGGACCCCACAGTCCATGAAATGTATAGTTGTCGGGAATCGTCACCTCTCTGAAGACGTTGAATGATTACAACGACAAATATCAGAGGAGTTCAGAGATGTACCCTTAAACCGATGTGGGTTGAGGGACCTGTAGTCCAATTGGGACTAAGATCTATGATTTATGAGCATATGAACTCAATTAATCTGAATTGAGGACTTATGGCTAATTTGGGCTAAGTCCATTCAATTACAATGTTCAACATTTATTTTTGGAGTTGTTAGATGTTTGTTTGAGCCCAATCCCTTTAAAAATGCTAAGCATCGGTTTAGTCTCTGACAATATTTTGTCTTTAATTGAATGCTGTGCATTTATCATAGCCCCAGGCTTACTCAAAGAACATTTTGTGTTCTATCCAAGCGCACATAAAAGTATGTGGTGCACTTGGCACTAGCGCCAGATATGAAGCGCTAATGCGCTTGGCGCTAAATGAAGAGCGCTGATGCGCTTAGCGCTTTGCACTAGATGTGGAGCGCTGATGCGCTTTTAGTTGAAGTGTTGAGGCGTTTGGCACTGATGCCATATAATGAGCGCAGTGCGCTTTTAGTGATGCAGCGCACACGTGAGGAGCACGTGGCGCGCTTAGCGCTGAGCGCTAGCCAATGAGCGCAGTGCGCTGTGATTGAAGCGCTATGGCACTGCAGTGCTTTGCGCTAGGTGAAGAGCACTAAGGCACTTTTGAATTAGGAACGCTAAGGCTCTTATTAGATTAGGAGCGCTAAGGCTCTTCTTAGGTTAACTTTGCGCTCTGCGGATTATCTGTTCTTTGATAAGAGACTTTGTCTCAAGATTCTAAGAATAAAGTTCTTAGTTCATAGGAGATATTTCAATCTCTTTTTGATGAAAGGCTTTGCCTTTATGGATCTGTGATCCTAAGAGAATTGAATAATTCTCCTTCCCCCTTTACTCCACCCATTTATAATGAGATGTTCATAATCTCTTTTGTGAAAGACAACTTTGTCTTATAGATCTATGATCTGTGAAAGAAGTAAGTACTTCTGTTTATATTGAGACGATTTCGTATTTCTATTCTTTTTACCTTGAAAAAGAATTATCTTCGTTTGCCGAGAGCTTCTTCTTCTTCTTGAGATTTTCTCAAAGTTTATGGGGGGTTCCTCTCTACAAGACTTGAAGTCTCGGGTCCTTTATATAGGGGAGGCTGATATGTTGAATCAGTTAAAGAGATTTATTCTCTAATTGATTTGGGAATTTCCCCACCGTCGGATCTTTGAACCAAGGGCTTCTGGTTTAGAGAAGATAATCTTCTTGTTTTAATAAGATTGAGAAATCTTTCCCCTTTACAGAATTTGTTCTGTAATTTAGTGATTTTCAATCACCATTGGATCATTGATCCAACGGTGTTCCAAATTCAGGGCAAAATCTTTTCTGTTTGGAAAGATTCAACAGAATCTCATTCTTGTTAATTGATGATTTAATCATGTCCGTTGGATATTTGATCCAACGGTGAGGAGCATTTAGTTCCAGCGCTAGCGCTTATGCACTCTGCCCATGGTGCGCTACTTGGAGCGCAGCGTTCTTAGCACTAACGTACATATGCTTTGCACGTGATGCGCTACTTGGAGCGCTGCACATCTAGCGCTAGCGTCTATGTGCTTTGCATGGGGTGCGCTAGTTGTAACGCAGCGCTTTTATAAAAGCGCAGCTTCAATTTAAATTCTGAATTTTGAACAGAGCTTTGCTCTAATTGGGGAAATAAATGCCCCCCCCCCCACCGTTGCGGTCACAGGGCCCACACGTGGGTGCAGCGGTGGCAACATCTCGACTCTTGGATCACCCAAAGAACTGAAACAGCGCTTAGTGCCTATAAATAGAACCCTTGGCCCTTGAGATGACTTTTGTTCATCTTTAATCCTTCTTGAAAATTTATTTTCTTTTTCAGAGCGCAGCTCTTCCTCTTAAGAATTTTTAAGGACATAACTCTGTCAGATTAGGTAAAAGATTAAATCTTTTTGAACCATCTTTTAGGGTTTCACCCATTAATAGAGCTTTGCTCTTCATAAATCTTTGATCTAAAGAAAATCCTTTTTAGGGTTTTATTAACAGAGCTTTGCTCTCTAAAAGGATCTTACTTACGATTTCTTAATTCATTAATGGCGCTTTGCTCTTTTCAGATCATATAGAAGAACTCTTAAGAGTTTGTTCATGGATCTTGAAGATCAAAAAATGAAATTTTATTTTTGATGGATTATTCCATCATCTTCTCAGAGCAAGGCTCTTCTTGAGGAATTTTATTCCTTCATCATTAGACTTTGACAGATGTCTGTCTAGTGAAGAGCACTGCTCTCAATGGGAGTTTTACTCCTCTGCCCGAGGGATTTCTCATTTAATGAGAATCTATTGAGGATTTCCTCATTTAATGACAGCCTTATCCAATGATGGGGCTGTTTTATTAATGATGAATTGTCATCTAGATTTTGTGGGTCCCCTTTGGTCCCTTTTAGTAAGTGCATTTTGTGGACAATCTATTTTGATTTCCTTGTAGGACAGCGATGGCTTAGGAGCCAGGTTAAGATCTGCCTCCTAAGGCTTTTCAATTTTTTGAGCCGTGTGGGTCTCATAAAGAATTTTCTCCCTGCAGGTCGGGAGGATCCCGTAGGTGTAATTTCTCCTTAGGAATTGTGAGGATTCTTAAGTGCGTTTTCTCTTATAAGTCGTAAGGATCTTATAAGAGAGTTTTCTTCCTTACGGGCCGAGAGGACCCGTAAGTGATTGATGAGTTGACTTACTCCCGAGTCAAAGCATTGTTTCAACAGGGAGGTCGAGGGTTGACTTTGGGTTGTCTGTGTACCGCCGAGTCATGGAACTGGGAACTTTGCCACAGCTCCGCTTTGCTGATGTCGTATATTCCTGCAGAGATACTGATTTCTCTGCGGGTCTGCGCGAATCGAGATGTTCTCATCAAGGACACTGATTTCCCTGAATTGAGGTACTTGCCAAGGACACTGATTTCCTCGGAGTTGAGATGAATTGAGATATTTCTGCAAAGACACTGATTTCCTTGCGGGTCGACGCGAATCGAGATGCTCTCGCTAAGGACGCTGATTTTCCTGAATCGAGCTTTTTCCAAGGACACTGATTTCCCTGGAGTCGAAATGAATCAAGGTATTCCTGCAAAGACACTGATTTCTTTGAAGTCGACGCGAATCGAGGTGCTCTCATCAAGGACGCTGATTTTCCTGAATCGAGGTATTTGCCAAGGACACTGATTTCCCTGGGGTGTGAGACGAATCGAGGTATTCCTGCAAAGACACTGATTTCTCTGCGGGTCGACGCGAATCAGGATGCTCTCGTCAAGGACACTGATTTCTCTGAATCGAGGTATTTGCCAAGGACACTGATTTCCCTGGGGTTTGAGACGAATCGAGGTATTCCTGCAAAGACACTGATTTCTCTGCGGGTCGACGCGAATCAGGATGCTCTCGTCAAGGACGCTGATTTCCCTGAATCGAGGTATTTGCCAAGGACACTGATTTTCCTAGGGTTTGAGACGAATCGAGGTATTCCTGTAAAGACACTGATTTCTCTGCGGGTCGACGCGAACCAGGATGCTCTCGTCAAGGATGTTGATTTCCCTGAATCAAGGTATTTGCCAAGGACATTGATTTCCCTGGGGTTGAGATGAATTGAGGTATTCTTGCAAATACGCTGATTTCTCTGCGGGTCGACGCGAATCGAGATGCTCTCGTCAAGGACGCTGATTTTCCTGAATCGAGGAGGTTGCCAAGGACACTGATTTCCCTGGGATTGAGACGAATCGAGGTATTCCTGCAAAGATGCTGATTTCTCTGCGGGTCGACGCGAATCAGGATGCTCTCGTCAAGGATGCTAATTTCCCTGAATCGAGGAGGTTGCCAAGGACACTGATTTCCCTGGGGTTGAGACGAATCGAGGTATTCCTGCAAAGACGTTGATTTCTCTGCGGGTCGACGTGAATCGAGATGCTCTCGTCAAGGACGTTGATTTCCCTGAATCGAGGTTTTTGCCAAGGACACTGATTTCCCTGGGGTTTGTTGAATTGTTTCCGAGACGGAGTCATTGGATGACTCCAGGTTGTCTGTAGACTGTAGAGTCTTGGAACTAGGGACTTTGCCGTGATTCCGTTTGTTGATGTTGTATCTGCATCCGACTGGAGGAAGGAAGAACGTCGGTGTTGATTTCTAAGTTGTCGATATTGACGTTGAGACCCTGAAGTTAGGGATCTTCCTTCGCTTCGTTTGTTGACATTGTGTCTGCAATATTGCGACGAATGTCGAGATTGTCTCTAGGTTGTCTATGAACCGTCGAGATTTGGCTTCGCTTCGACGAAGCCTGGTGGGACGATATGGTTCCCTTCTTGTTTGTACCCCTGGATTGTATACAGGGATCGATGTGATGTCACATGTAGGGCAGAAAGTTTCATTTCATTTTTTTAATTCTTTCCGCGATGCTCTATCATTTCAGCTTTCTACATCGCGAAAATCGCGATTGCCTAATCATTTCAGCTATTTTTCGTGGTGCCCAATCATTTCGGCTATTTTTCTTTTTACTCGCTGCTTTTTATTGCGAGTTGCCCAATCATTTCGGCTGTTTTTGTATGCATACATTTTTACTTGCTGATTTCATTGCAAGTTGCCCCATCATTTCGGCTATTTCATATACATTTTTGGCTCGCTGATTTTTATCGCGAGTGTGGAACTTGGAATCCGGTGCCAATCTCAGCATCAGCATCGCTGCGACTGGAATATTGCCAGGAGCGAATCATCATTTGCCATGAAAGGACTTGGAATTTGATACCGATTTAGGCATCAACATCGCTACAACTGGGATATTGCCAGGAGCGAATCATCATTTGCCTCTGTCGATGTCGAACAAAGGTGGCTTAGCAAACAGGGCTAGGATCCCGTCGACTAAGGCTTTTGACTTCATGAGCCGTAAGGGTCTCATAAAAGTGTTTCTCCCTACGAGTCGTGAGGATCTCGTAGGTGCGTTTTCTCCTTAGGAATCGTAAGGATTCCTAAGTGTGTGTTCTCTTATAAGTCGTAAGGATCTTACAAGAGTGTTTTCTCCTTGTAAGTCGAGAGGACCTACAAGTGTTTGTTCACCGTGTGAGCACATCCCTAGTCGCTGGTGGGACTCTGTTAGGGAAATGTTCATTCATGCCCGTGGATTGTATACAAGGGTCAATATTGAACCGCTTGTAGGGCAAAATCGGGGGGTATGACTGCTTAAGAACAGGTTCAGATTCCTGTAACTTAAGGCTTTTGAATCTTAAGAGCCGTGAGGGTCTCATAAGAAGGTTCTCCTTACGAGTTGTGAGGATCTCGCAAGTGTAATTTCTCCTTAGGAATCGTGGGGATCTCTAAGTGTGTTTCTCCTTTGTGAGTCGTAAGGATCTCATGCAGGTGGTTTCTCCTTACAGGGTTGAAAGGACCTTGCAAGTGTCTTTTGACGAGATTGCGCCCTTTTGGGTTTTCACAAAACTCGCCGTTAGTCCCGCTGTTTTTACTCACGGAGCCCTTTCGGGTTTTCATCCGTGCCCATTTCGCTTATGGACATACCTTTTTTTTACACCACGTCAGCCTGGGGACGCCGCGGGTTTGTATTAGTTTAACGACGTTTCGGTCAGTAGGTCCAAGATTTTTCGGGGAACGTACGATTACGCAGCTAAATTTTCTCGCAAATCTTCGCATCTTTTGTGTCGGAGGTGTATTCCTTGAAGAGAGGGCTGAGAGCCATTTCTTCGTCAGAGTCGCTTCCAAAGGTGATAACTTACGATTCCTTAGGGTCGACTATATGACAGTTTTCGGCGACTCTTTTGCGCTCATCCGTCGTTCTTTTCTGTTCCTGATGAGCCTTGCACTTCACTCGTTGAACGTGTTGTCGGTGGGCAATATATCCCTGCCACCAATTTTTAAAGGCTATGCACTCCTCGGTAGGGTGTGCAATCCTCTGATGCTACAAGCAGAAATTAGGATGTATGTCCGCTTCATCAGGATGTATACCGCCAGGAGAATTTCTTCTGAAAGAGGGTAACTTCATTCCTATTGACAGGGCCCTAGCGAATCATTTCCTTACTTTAAGCTTGCTTTTGCTGGCGATAGGGATGCTTTGCTCCGGTTTGGGTGATGTTTCAACCCTTTCGTTTAGTCGCCGGTGTTTAGCCTTTTGAAATATGACCATCTCGCGCTCCCGATCAGCTTTGCTTTTCAGAAGAGCTTCATTCAAGAATGCGTCAATCATTTCGTCTGACGGTCCTAGAAGTTCCGGCTCAGGATCTGCCCCCAATTTCTTTGCGTCAGGAGCTTCTTCATCGTTTATCAACGAGTGAGAAATCATATGGCAGCTTGCCACATAATCCTCAGGTTTATTCGACGAGTCTTCTCCATTGTCATCATCTCCGTCCTCAAGGATGTGGCTGAGAAATTCTTGGAGTGTGACTGGGGTCCGTGCCTTCTGATTATATTCTTCCAGCGCGTCAATATGTTTTTGCAGTTCCGTGCGCTTGTCATCAAACTGCGCGGGCTTTTTGGTCTTCTTCTTTTTCTTCGAAGACTTTGACGGCTGGGCCTAAATGTTTTGTCCACCATCACTATTAACTCCCAATGTTGGGCGTGGTTTCAGCATCCCCTCGATAATCTCCGGTTCTTGCGGACTTTTCCACCTGATCGCCGGACATGTTTGAAAATCTTTCAGCATTTTTTTAGTTTTTGCCGAAAGAACAACTTCCCATGGAGCTTCTTCTATGAATGAGCACGATTCCCCCGGCATGTCCATCTTTTTCGGAGCATGTGGTTGTAGCGGGTTCACCTTCCAATTTTCAGACAATACATATTTGTCTTGCTGGTATTGGTCTTCAACCCAATTTTTGAAGACGTAGCAATCTTCGAGTGGATGGCCCAATACTCGATGGTAGGGGCAGTAATTGGGATCGTTGACGTCGTTCGGTTGCGGTGGGTGTCTCGACTCCAGTAGAGTGATGAGCCCGTTGCGCACTGCTAGTTCGAACAGTCTCCTTGTTTTTATCTCGGGGAAACGAGTAAGGACGTCTCAACTTCTCATCAAGGGATTGCCGCTTGTTGCTTTGGAGAACAACCGGTCTCGAGCCACTCGGCTGTTGTTGAGCGTTGGCGACGAAGGTTGCTTTCCCTTTCCCCTTCTCATTCCGAGGATCCGTATTTGAGGAGGATGGTCTATGGCCCATCTGGTCCATTTGGGCCAGCTTGTCGATCAAGGCCTGGAAGGTGGTCGGCTTGAAAAACATCATGAATTGGGATATGGTCGTCAGCGGATCGAGGGTTCCCACAAACATGCCTACTGCAGGAGCCTCTTCGATGCGTTGTTCGCACTTCGACCTTACATTCCGCCACCGTATTACGTACTGCACCCATGTTTCGCCTGGTTTCACTCTGGCATTGATCAACGCCGTGATTGGGGTGCATTCGCAAGCGCTTGCGAACCTTTGTGTGAACAGTAACTCCATATCTGCAAAAGTTTTGACGGAGTCGTTCAGGAGCTCAGAGTACCACTTGAATGCTGTCTCCGACAAACTGCCAACAAACTGGCGAAGCAATAGTTTGTCATCCCTTCCAGTGTTGCCGCACAGAGCCCTAAATTGAGCAACGTGCTGGCGTGGATTTCCCGTCCCCTTATATACATGAAATTTAGGGATCGTATATCCCGGCGGGTACCTTATTTGGTCATACCAGCCTGGGTAGGGTCGTCCAGTCTTAACGACCAGCCCAGCCGCTTCATTCGCCTGGTGAGCTCGTATCTGCTGAGTAATGTAATCATCCAGAGCGGCCTTGGAGATGGTCTCCTCCTTGGCTGTTGAAAGAGCCGGAGGAGGGTTCGATGTCTCCCCTCTGTCGTCTTCAATGATAACCGGGGGGTCTTCAGCTGGAGGTTCCGGCTGTAACATCATCCCAGCCATGTCTTGGAACAAAAGAGCCATTCGTTTTATACTGGCCGCCTGCTCCGCAGCCTCTTTTTCTTTCCTCTCGAGCATTCTTCGGAGGAACTCGGTATCAGTCTCTTGTTCCCGACGCTGCTCCGAGGTCTCTGGATTTTCTTTTGGCCCAGTGAGTGCGGCCTTTGCAGTCAGCATCTCCTGAAGTTTCTGCTGCTGTTGTTCCTGAGCCTTTGTTATCGATCGAGTAAGCGGTCGATGACCCGTAGAAGCACGGCTTTCCTCTTTTCCGGAAGCCATATAAACGGTATGTATTACCATGCCCCCTGACTTGGGGCGTTTATATTCGACGTCCTTGCGGTTTGCCGCATTCACGGGGGCTTTCTCTGGCCTCCTTCTCTTGTGAGCAGTTGAAGTCGAGGGGGCCGTTGCAGCGGGCACCCAGACGGAAGACATCTTCTGTGGTACCACGAGATGGCTCTTTTCTTGCTGAGCTTTGAGCTTCTTTGGCCGGCGAGAGTAGTCCTGGTTAATCACCGATTCCTGGACCTGTCGCCAGACTTTATAAATTTTGGAGGACAGCCGCTGAGGGGCTGCTCCGGCTTCTTTTCTGTAGTAATCTCCATAGGTGGAGGAGATCTCTTCAGCACGGCGGTCGGAGAGTTCTTGCGAACCCTCCTAAGCGGTTGAAATCTGTTCCTAGTTGGAACAGCAGTATCGATTTCCACCATGGGAGCTGGCGGAGTTAGCCTAGAGGGGGAGTTGCCCCGGCCTTCCTTACTCGGCGCCAGTGGCGATGTCGAGCACGTTGTGCGGATGGGATTGTCTCAGCTGTAGGGGTGACTTCGTCATGCCCCCTGTCTTGACGGAGGGTTGTCGCCGGTGCCAGCCTTTTGAAGACTGACGTTCGCTGAGAAGTAATGTCCAACCTATCGAATACAGACCTCTGGGCAGAGGTGACATCGCCTGGAGCGGGAGTCGGAGTGGCTATCCTTGTGAAGACTGACTTCTTGTCAGGAGAAGCCTTTCCAATGATTTCGTCCGCTTAAGCCGGGATGGCTATCCGTTTTGGGATGACTGCTTCAGGTATTGCGGGCTTGTTAGCATTTTGACCCAGTCTGTTGAAAACTGAGGCGTTAGACTTGGGCGGCCCGTTGAGAGGGGCCGCGGCAGTGGTAAGTCGATCAAAGACCGACTTCTTTGGGGCTTCATGTGGCAGCATCGGGGCATTAAAGCTCATGGTTGGGATCATAGTCCCAAAGAACAGCCCAGTGGTGGCCTGGGTTACTTGGTCCACCGGCATCGTGAACAGGGAGGCCGCCTGGGGCCCGTAAGTTACACCTCAAGATGAGGCGGAACGGGAGTTGTAGTTGCAGCTGGAACATTTTGTGCAGGTAGACGCCATTGATCTTTCGTTTTCTGCACCGAGCAAGACACCAAATCTTAGTACCTCGAACCCAAGGGCAACCATAGCAAACCGCGATTCGTTCGCGAACACGACACACGAAGTGTGGAGTGGAAAGAGGAAGAGGTCCCACCGGGCGTGCCAGAATCTGTTCCCCTCTGAACACGGGGACACGACCGCGTAGGTCCGTCTTGCCTGAATTCGGGGCAGATGCTAATTGGTGCTATCCGTCCACCTCTCCGAAGATGCCAAGTTGATTTATGACACTATGTATCGAAGGTTTAAACGGATGCGGCCGATGTAGCAGACTTCGTCAGATTCCTCCTCATTTGAGGGGTTTTTTATTGTGGGGACGCTCTTCCCTGCAGACGCAAGCCCCTGCAGTTAATTACGCTACCGCATCGCGGTAACCAGTTTCTCCTTCTCCAGATGGTCACTTCGTGTCGTGGGTGTTTGTTTTTTTTTTGGTTACCCGTGGATTGTATACGGAGACTAATTTATGTTGTCGCCCGTAGGGCGTGGATTAGTCCAAATCCGTATCTTCTTAGATTTGGGTTTGGGGTTGGGTTTAAGGATACGTTAGTCTCGTTTGAGACTAAGATCAACTTAAACGTTAGTTAAGGATACGTCAGTCTAATTTTAGACTAAGATCAACTTAACAGGATCATTTAAATCCAACAAAAGAGCATTTGGGCTCTATTTTTTAGTTTAGGGACATTGCGGTCGATTAGTTTAAGAACATTACGGTCCATCGTTAGTTTAAAGACATCTCGGTCCAAGGTTAAGGACATCGTAGTCCGTGAGTTTAAAGACCTCACAGTCAAGCTTAAGGACACCATAGTCCGTGAGTTTAAAGACCTCACAGTCAAGGTTAAGGACATCATAGTCCATGGGCTTAAGGACCCCACAGTCCATGAAATGTATGGTTGTCGGGACTCGTCACCTCTCTGAAGACGTTGAAGGATTACAACGACAAATATCAGAGGAGTTCAGAGATGTACCCTTAAACCGATATGGGTTGAGAGACCTGTAGTCCAATTGGGACTAAGATCTGTGATTTATGAGCATATGAACTCAATTAATCTGAATTGAGGACTTATGGCCAATTTGGGCTAAGTCCATTCAATTACAATGTTCAACATTTGTTTTTGGAGTTGTTAGATGTTTGTTTGAGCCCAATCCTTTTAAAAATGCTTAGCATCGGTTTAGTCTCTGACAATGTTTGTCTTTAATTGAATTCTGTGCATTTATCATAGCCCTAGGCTTACTCAAAGAACATTTTGTGTTCTGTCCAAGCGCACATAAAAGTATATGGTGCACTTGGCACTAGCGCCAGATATGAAGCGCTGATGCGTTTGGCGCTTTGCGCTAAATGAAGAGCGCTGATGCGCTTAGCGCTAGATGTTGAGCGCTGATGCACTTTTAGTTGAAGTGTTGAGGCGTTTGGCGCTGATGCCATATAATGAGCGCATAGCGCTTTTAGTGATGCAGCGCACACGTGAGGAGCACGTGGCGCGCTTAGCGCTGAGCGCTAGCCAATGAGCGCAGTGCGCTGTGTTTGAAGCGCTATGGCACTGCAACGCTTTGCGCTGGGTGAAGAGCACTAAGGCACTTTTGAATTAGGAGCGCTAAGGCTCTTATTAGATTAGGAGCGCTAAGGCTCTTCTTAAGTTAACTTTGCGCTCTGCAGATTATCTGTTCTTTGATAAGAGACTTTGTCTCAAGATTCTAAGAATAAAGTTCTTAGTTCATAGGAGAGATTTCAATTTCTTTTTGATGAAAGGTTTTGCTTTTATGGATCTGTGATCTTAAGAGAATTGAATAATTCTCCCCCTTTTAAAATGAGATGTTCATAATCTCTTTTGTGAAAGACAACTTTGTCTTATAGATTTATGATCTGTAAAAGAAGTAAGTACTTTTATTTATATTGAGACGATTTCGTATTTCTATTCTTTTTACCTTGAAGAAGAATTATCTTCTTTTACCGAGAGCTTCTTCTTCTTCTTGAGATTTTCTCAAAGTTTATGGGGGGTTCCTCTCTACAAGACTTGAAGTCTCGGGTCCTTTATATAGGGGAGACTGATTTGTTGAATCAGTTAAAGAGATTTATTCTCCAATTGATTTGGGAATTTCCCCACCGTCGGATCTTTAATTTAAGGGCTTCTGGTTTACAGAAAATAATCTTCTTATTTTAATAAGATTGAGAAATCTTTCCCCTTTACAGAATTTGTTCTGTATTTTAGTGATTTTCAATCACTATTGGATCATTGATCCAACGGTGTTCCAAATTCAGGGCACAATCTTTTCTGTTTAGAAAGATTCAACAGAATCTCATTCTTGTTAATTGATGATTTAATCATGTCCGTTGGATATTTGATCCAACGGTGAGGAACATTTAGTTCCAGCGCTAGCGCTTATGCGCTCTGCCCATGGTGCACTACTTGGAGCGCAGCGTTCTTAGCGCTAGCGCACATGTGCTTTGCACGTGACGCGCTACTTGAAACGCAGCACATCTAGCGTTAGCGCCTGTGCGCTTTGCACGAGGAGCGTTAGTTGTAGCGCAGCGTTTTTATAAAAGCGCAGTTTCAATTTAAATTCTGAATTTTGAACAGAACTTTGCTCTAATTGAGAAAACAGCTTTCTTGACTCGAAAAATTCGGCAATATATCACACGAATATAACATCGCTAGTTCTGCAGTGTATTTTTTCCTAATCTGTCTTTCAACATTTCTTCACAAAATTTCTCTCTTCTTTGTTTGCTAAGTTTTTTCTCTTTATTTCTTTCACAAAATCTCCGAATCGATCTGGAAAAGAAGAAATAAGAAAGCGATCATGTTAGGCAATTGCAAATGATAAAGAGGCAATTTCATTATAGAAGAGTCATATGGATTAAAAAAACTAATAACGCTAAGAGTCTGCGATCAGGTTTTAGGAAATCATGGGATGTTTCACGCATTTCGAGCAAATGTGGGAAGGTTTACATGCATTTTGGCCTCATTTCCGAAGAAAATAAAAGCATAGAGAGAAAACAGAATATGCATATTGTCAATATAGAAATTTTCTACAATGTCGAAACACATGCATAACACTCAATTGATCAATCTATCTTCTGCAAATCCAAGAATACTTAAAAAGAAAGAGTGTCGAACAATTATCTGCCATGTGTCTCGGTGCTGTCTAAAATTACTCCAATAACACTATTATTTCTTATCATCAAATATAAATATGATTGTTTGAGTGTTTCCACACCTATAAATTGCACAAATGTACCGATCAATTTTCACGTTTTTTGTGATCAATACCCCAAAGTTTAATAATTAGAGGTAAGTAATGTGAATTTTTTTTTGGCATAACCACCATACGACGTTAACTTTTGGGCCTTAATGGACCATCATACCCATCAAAATCTTAGGGGTTGACTGAGAGCGTAAGGGTAAAATGGGGAAACATGTCAAATATTGTGACGTGGCAGTTAAGTATAACGTTTGCAGACGGAATACAAGTTGATGGCATTTAGTTGCAATCGGGGATGATGGTTCACGGTATTTGTTTGTAATTAAATCAGTTTATGGTATCGATCGCAGAGAACGTGAAAGTTGAACGGTATATTTATGCAATTTAGCCTTTTACTAATTTTTTAATGGCCGGATACAATTATGATTAACTCATTAAACTAGAATGTGAAAAGTCGCACCCCTAATCCAATCTCCTCGTTCAATTAGATGCATTAAATGACACGCACACATTGTGTTTTCCTCACTCCCCTCGCTCCCATGGATTCCATGAACTCACATTTATGATTTCCCCCTTTTTTGGATAATGAAGCAAAATAAACTAGAGCATCGTGTCTTAAATGCAGTAACTTGATCTAAAACCTACTTAATTCAATCACCCTTTGCAAAGATCTCACAGGTCCCGACAATTACAATAATTGTGGAAAATTTATGTGTGGTGCCACCTTTTGGGTCTAATCTTAATCAATCTTTTAGCAGGGCTGTTGTTTATTTTTCTCTACTCTCTCTCTCTCTCCCCTCTCCTCCCTTTTTGGTTTCTCTCTCTAGAGTTCAGAGAAAAGGTACTATATATTTAATTGTCCAGCTACATGGATTTATAATATTCTACCCCAAAAATAGAGCTATATATACTTAAACATCCTGATACATCCAAATGCACACTGCTAGACTACACTGAATTACCAAAAACACACCCAACAATCTGACCAGCATGTAAGAAACAGTCATGTCATTTTTTTGTTAGCAAAAATCTAATTGAGTATAGATTACTAATAGCCAAGAGTATATGCATTGGTATTCATGGAAAAAGAATTACAAATATTCACCGCATAATATTTCGTTTGTATTCACTGCCCACTGGAAGAGAATTTATAGTCACACGTATTCACCCCATTTATTCGCATTCCTACTACATATATGTTATAAAAGTTACTATTTCAAATCGAATATTCATATACGCGCACATTTGAATTCATGAACTATGTATCCTTTCTTATATTGTTTGGAAACGTATCTAAATCCGATACGTATATCTCCATCTGTATTCTCAACCTTCAATACAAAAGATCAGTAATCATTTTTTTCATCAGAAAAGATTATTTCTTGCTCTTTCATGCTACAACCATATTTGATTGCAGGAAAATGTCCAAACGCAAAATAAAATACGAGCAGATCACGAAAAGCCACAAAATTCAAACTCATTAAAGCCATAACAAACTCCTCCATCAAATTAATTATATACATATAATGTTCCATTATCACTTCCCTAATCCCCTAGATTTTTTTCATGGGGCTCTCATTTAAAACTTCCCATTTGGATAAATGAACCAAATAAACTTATAGTATCTTGCATTGAATAACTTTATTTAAATCTAATATACATCCCCCTCTTCACAAAGATCCCCGTTAATTAATACTTGTGGAAATTTAATATGCAGTCCCTCCCAAGGGCCTAATCTTAAACTACCTATAAATATCTCCCCTCTGTCCTTTTCTCTCTCAACTGCCTCTCTCTCTCTCTCTCTCCTCACTCAGCTTCTTTGTTTCTCTCTCTAGGGTTTTACTGAAACCCTAACCGTAATTTCAATGGCGGCAGATGTGAGCACTGGGCAGAGTGAGGATGACAACAAGAAGGAATTGGTGACCAGGGATTTGTTGGGCAGTGGCAGCGGGGATGAGAAGGAGTCTTGGGAGAAAAAATTCGATCTTTTGGTACTTAATTTCTTTCCCTCTCTTCAAATTCTGAGGGTTATTTTGCGATTTATCTGTTTCGTGTGAAATATTTTGTAAAAGTTTCAACTTTATTTATGAAGAATTTAATTCTTATTTTTTTCATAATTAATATCATTCATGGTCAAAAGATAAATTAAATTCCGGAGGAAAAAATCCGATCTTTTGGTACTTAATTTCTTTCTCACTCTTCGATTGATTGATTGTTTTTTTTTCCCGTGTGATTTATCCTTGTCATGTGAAATTATTTTGTAAAAGTGTCAACTTTCTTTTTGAAGACTTTAATTCCCATTTTCCCATGATTAATATCATTCGTGGTCAAAAGATGAACTGATCCGGAAATAACTTTAATTGAATGGGTTTTCTGAAAAAATAAATATCTATGTAGAATTTAACAGAAAACCCCTCAACAATGTTTAATTTACAGAGGAGGACCTCGCCGGAGCGCGACGAGATCCACGACTTGAACCTGCCGCCGCCGCCGCCGCCAACAACAACAACAACGACCGCATCATTCTCAAACATCTGCACGCTAGAGAAAGTAAAAACTGCCCTGGAGCGCGCAATGCGCGAATCGGTTCAGAGCTCAACGAAACCGGCCCCGAACCGGGATCCGAAACCGGTCCCGAAGTCAGCGGAATCGGACGGCTCTCCTTCGTCGTCGACGAAGAGGAAAAGCGAGGCCGAGGAAACAGACGGCCGGGATGAAGCGGGCGCGATGGGTTGCGGGTCGATGATGGTGACCGTTTGCCCCGGTTGCTATCAGTACCTGCTGGTACCGAAAGTGGACCCCAGGTGCCCAAAGTGTGACGCGCACGTGCCGGTCCCTGGAGTGAGTAGGAAGAAGCCTAAGCTTGATCTTAATTGTTCATTTGATTCCTTTAATTAATTACTCATGTTTGGATAAATATGTGAGGCAATTAGTGTAATTGGGAAAAAAGGTTTTTTTTTCTTCCTGGGTTTATAGTGAATCATATATGAAATTTTCACGGGTCTTTTTTGTTATGGTGACCAAAAATTTATTTATATTTATAAAAGATGCATTGAATTAACTTCTACGTCTGTTTTGGGTATGCTTTTGCATCGGGAGTGGAGCTAGAATTTGGGTTTTGTGGTGTTTGCGGATGAAACACAAAATCAATCTATAAGAATGGTGTTTGGAAACCAAAATACGGATTGGTTGAGCTAAGAGTTTGCGGATGAAACACAAAATCAATCTATAAGAATGGTGTTTGGAAACCAAA
This sequence comes from Agapanthus africanus, assembly GCA_030015575.1. NCBI lineage: Eukaryota > Viridiplantae > Streptophyta > Magnoliopsida > Asparagales > Amaryllidaceae > Agapanthus > Agapanthus africanus. The sequence goes on along the minus strand of CM057342.1, from coordinate 57,012,798 downwards.
ATACGGATTGGTTGAGCTAAGAGTTGTTGGTTGGACCGTGATTTTTATTTTCTCTCATATGATTGAATTATCGGACAGTTTCTAAGTTTGTAATCTAAAATTTTATTATACTTGGAGTTTAGCTGAATTTTGGTTTCATAGACGGTGAATTCTGTTATATGCAAACCTTAGCTTTAAAAATTTCATTCGTATTTAAACATTTTTCGCTAAGTTATTGCGAACTTTGGACATGTTCTTTTTTTTATAAAAAGGAATCGTAGATTAGTTTTATTTTGCATGTTTTTCAATCATTTAATATTTTGAAAAATCAAAATATAGGAGTCTTCGTCTAAAATATGAAGAACAAACAGGTTAGCATTTCATATTGAACTTTGATTAATTACTTAAACTAAATGTGATATAATTAAGTTGAAGCAACTTGAATACATAATAAAGTTTAAAGAAAATGAAGAGAGGATGACGACACAAAACGCTATCTATGCAATCTATTGTCATTAAATGCTCTGGCTTCGCATTAAATGCTGCTTGCTCTACGTCCTCGTCAGCATTTATGAGTCAGGTGCACTGCCTCTAGGAGTCCGACACGTGTCAGAGGATTACTGCGCGATCATTTAATGCCCCGTCTTCATGCGGCTTGATAGAAGCCGAATTCATCCTTCACCTTCGTGGGTCCCATATTTGGTGGGTGCGTGCGTTTTGGGTGAAAGCATAAGCTGGTGTGGTTTAAATTTGAGTCAAAGACAAATAGTTCAAAGGTTTTTAATGTTCAGTGGGACCCTCAGCGGCAAGGCGTGAAGCACTGAAGCAGTTGTGCCAATTTCGTCACGGATTTTAAGAATAAATAAATTACTAGTACACTATAAACGAATGCTCTAATATGCTAGAGATACTAAGATGAATAACGGAGAAAAGAGGCTATGGAAAGGGATTTACTCCTACGGTGTCGAAAAAATACAACCTTCATCATTTTTTCCAACGATCGTTATTCATCATCATCATCCTTATCATTTAAGACGTGCATACACCAAATTTCATATGATTCCACCACTTTTTCACCGTTGAATTAGCAATGTAAAAACTTCTATTGTCAGTAAACCATTAATTTTGCACCAATTAAATCAACGATGAAAAATGGTATAATCACATGAAATTTGGTGTATCCATAACTTAGATGATAAAGATGGAGGTGATGTATGCCGATCGTCGAAAAAAAACATGGAGGATGTATTTTTTCGACGCCATAGGAGAAAATTCCCTCCTATGACAACTTTCCTCCATTAACCTCTAATATAGTGGTTAAATGTCAATATATGCATGCAAATCATTTTTTATGTACTTTTGTTTTTTAATCAAAACGCTTGCAACATTCGGGGGTTTTTTTTTTGGGCCGAAATTATTATGTTTTCTGCGCAATTAAGTCTGCCAGCTTGAAATGCACTCGAGTTTGATGTTTGCTGGTTTGAACCAATAAAAAAGCATTGATAAATTGTTTTTGCTGTTGCATAAGAAATTTCATCGCTTGTCAAACCCGCATCCATCGTACTCTTCTTCTTCGAATATAAGCTCTAGCCATCTTCTTGTGTAACTGATGTTAATATGGATCCTTCTACCCTTTTGTTTTTCATTTGTTTTTCACATAACATTCTTACATTGAAATTAAAACGAACAAAAGAAAGCCGGCTTCAATGCGACAATGTTGATTCATGGCTTTTGACTTCTATGAATATAATGCACGGTGTTCGCTCTAAAACCAGAGCTGCACTCAAACACATATTAATTGTTGGGTTTAAAATTTTACAGCCCATTGTAAAGATAAAAATAAAAATTTAAAAATCAAAAGGTCCAGAGCAATACCCAAGCAAGTGTGCCCGAGTCCAAGAAAAATGGTCCCGAGCCTAAGCAAACGGGTCCGAACCCAAGTCAAGAGGGCCTGAGCCCAAGTCAAGCCCGAGCATGTAAGGGGCCGGTCTCATGCCATGAATAGATAAGAATTATGTAATAAATAGATGTAATTTTTTAGGAAATAAATGTAAATTAAATGTGCAAAAAACCAAATTTTGAAAAACCCATGATTTATATGCAAAAAAAAATGAGCATATAGACATGAGGGAGACACAAGTGCCCAAAGGGTTATACGTAAAGTTGTGAGGTTATAAAGAGGCCAACATGACGAAATGAAAAAGAACATTTACTCTTCTCAATCATTCTAGGATTCTGAACCTACGCTATCTACTTAAGGTTCCTCATCTTCATTTTATTTTTTATTTAAAGAAAAACAAGAGGAAAACCTCCCCTTTTCCCACAACAAAAGAGAATTTTGCTACAAAACCCATTGAGAAGAACACCGATCTTCCATCAAATCCCAAAAGAAAGGATTTTTGCCTACCTTTCTTCTCCGTCTCAAGATCCAATTTGAAAGAGAAAGAAGAAGAAAAACCCATCTCCAAAACCTCATTTTAAAAAAATTCAAAGACTTGAACTAGGAGAAGAAGACCCATTTTCAATCATCCAAAGACAAAAAATTCAAGTTTTAAGAATCCAAGAAAGTCTTTTTAGACCAAAAGAGAAGAACACCCCTTTTGAGCTCAAACTAAAAAAAAAAGAGACCTTTTGGCCCCATCTTAGCACGCAACTGTAGACACAACTATAGCGCGGTGCACACTGTAGCGCGGGCTACTGTAGCGCAGTGCACATGAGGAAATGAACAGTTTCAAAAAAGTCAAATATGCGCAAAATGGAGTATACATATAAAAATGCACGTGGCACGAATTGTACGTTGATGCCACGTACCCCACGTGTTCACGGGGAGGCGGAGTTTGCAAAAAAACGATTTTTAAGTGCTTCGTAATATCGACTAAACTCCAGGATCGTAACTAAACCCAAACTAACAAACTAGCTTAGAAGTTTAACTACTATATGAGAAAATTATACCTCAAGTTCTAGCTGTCCTTCACCTCCTCGCTGTACTTCTCCACGTCATGAACTCCTCAAAGTGAGAACGGACCGCACCTCCTCGTCGGCTTCTCCAAGTCATAGATGATCCACCCGAAAGTTCAAACTTTGAGCTTAACCTCCAAATTGAGATAACCAAGTCACTTGGTGTGCTAAACTAAGTAGCCTAGAGTGAGTAGAGAGTGTTAAAGGATTTAGTTATCTCACAAATCCTAAGATTCTCAACTCATGAGACAATTATGGTTTCTTTGAGGAAGATGAAGAGAGAGCTTGAGAGGGGAGAGAATGTGTTTGTGAAAATGATATGAACTCTTGAGTATGACATCTATTTTAACTCTAATGCAAAAGAAAAATATCTCTCACAAACAAAATATCTAAGTCTTCTCTTGTCACAAGAGTCCAAAAGAGTCAACATAAAGCCATGCTCAATTTCAATAAAATACCATGAAGTTTCCCTCTTCTCAAATATCCACCTCATTAAGCATTTAACCTAAAATGCTAAAACAAATAATGAGGTTTAATCATCTTAAAGCAAACTTGAATAATTACAAGAATGCCCCCTCGCATCCGTATATACGTACCCGTATCTGTGTTCCGAGAAACACGAATACAATGAGACATAACTAATCAAATAACCAAATACTAGGATCCGACTTAAACCAAAACCCACTAGTATTGTCCGTCCGAACATCATATGTGCACATGTACATATGTGTGATCGAACCCTGTCGTAAAACCATACGACCTCTACTCGTTTCGCCCGAAGCAGAGAAGCTCTCTGTGTGGGACTCTAAAGTCTCGACAGTACGCTGGCAGTGGGTTTAACCATAAGTGTGTCAGCGGTAATAGCTGCACGTAACAGCTACCAAGGTATCTGTCGATAAGAAGGCCGACGAGCAAAATCATCCGTACTCCTACTGAGCCTATCTGTGGCAATCTCCGTACAGTCCGGTCTGTTCGTCTAAGAGTATCGCACATTAGGCCTAAGGGGGAGACAATCGTCAAACCCCTAATTGCGCAATAAGTCGTGTCGGAGTGCAGCCAAAAACACCATGAGAAACTACTGGAATCCCTACCAGCAAATTTCGCTTGCCTTGGCTAGGAACTTTGTGTAATGGATTTTCGAATCACAGCGCGACATCAACCCCCAATACCAGGAGAGACGAATCCTATCTAACCGCCACTGCCTCCAAGCGTTTCGGGACCGCACCCAACTACTACCTGTTTGCACGACTCAATAGAGCCGTGGTAGGGTAGTAATCTAAGAACAATGAGAACACACTTGAGGCGAAGTAGCAGTGTCAAGTCAACGGACTATACTGTACTCATGTCACCTGGGAACTGCTACCTGACGATAGATATAGTACCAACCAGCAGTTCCCCACGATTCCGTCCGGTGAAACTCATAACCCAATGAGCACCTGCATACTATCTCCAGTACGACATACTGATGGTTGTAAGACATACCATCTCTCCTGCTAGGATGAGAAGCATATACACTAGTCTACTCTGGAGTATCGATGCCCCGTCTCGATAATCCTACGACTAGGGACCTTTATATGGATGTGCTTGTAGACTACCCATCCCCCACTAGTGTGACTTCCATCACAATGCTGGTAGTCAACCAAAGATCCTAAGGGCTCTACCAATATGTATTAGCGATATGTCAAGAGAAACATATACACATATTAAGATAGCATACTACCATATCGAGCAAGACTGTCATAAATCCGTGTATATATCCCAAGCTTCCAAAATGTAATATACAAACTAGTACTTTACAATAATGGACTCAAGGGCATATTACACTAACAATCTCCCACTTGCACTAAGGCCATGTGCTGGTATATCGCAGACCTATCATCTCGAATAGCCTCTCGAACTGTGTCTAAGAGATGGCTTTTGTGAATGGATCAGCAGTGTTGTCCTCAGTAGCAACTCTCCGTACCTCGATCTCCCGGCGATCCACGATCTCCCTGATCAGGTGATACCGCCTCAAGATGTTTCTGGACTTCTGATGGGACCCGGGTTCCTTTGCTAAAGCTATAACCCCGTTGTCACAATACAGAGGTATTGGATCAACAATGGACGGAACCACCTGAAGTTCTGTTAAGAACTTTCTCATCCAGACTGCTTTTTTTGCGGCATCAGAAGCTGCGATATACTCCGCTTCCATCGTCGAGTCAGCAACGGTGTCTTGCTTGGAACTCTTCCAACAGACCGTCCCACCATTGAGGGTAAAGATATAACCCGACATGGACTTGGAGTCATCCTTGTCACTCTGGAAGCTGGAGTCAGCAAAGGACTCGATGTGGAGGTCTTTTCCGCCGTACACCAAGAACATTTTCTTAGTCCTTCTCAGATACTTGAGAATGTTCTTTACTGCTATCCAGTGCTTCTCCCTAGGGTTTGACTGATACTGGCTTACCATGCTTAGTGCATAAGCTACATCTGGTCTGGTACACAACATCGCATACATTATAGAGCCTACCGCAGAAGCGTAGGGTATAATAGACATGCGATCCCTTTCCAAATCAGTCTTGGGAGACATCTCTTTGGAGAGGGTGATTCCGTGACAAGCCGGTAAATTACCGCGCTTTGAATCTTCCATACCGAATCTCTTCAGTATGGTGTCGATATACCTGGACTGTGAAAGTCCCAACATCCTCTTAGATCTATCACGATAGATATGGATCCCCAGAATGTAAGAGGCATCACCCAGGTTTTTCATGGAGAACCTTTGTGACAAGAACCCTTTGGCAGATTGTAGCATAGGAATGTCATTTCCTATCAAAAGAATGTCATCCACATACAAGACGAGGATTACTGCAATTCTCCCTACAATCTTACTATATATGCATGGTTCATCTGGATTTTTGATAAAGTCGAATTCTTTGACCGTCTCATCAAAACAGATGTTTCAACTCCGCGATGCCTGATTTAGTCCATAGATAAACTTAAGCAACTTGCATACTTTCCCGCTGCTCCTACTCTGAATGAAACCCTCTGGCTGGTCCATATAGACGCACTCTTCCAAATTTCCATTTAGAAAAGCGGTCTTTACGTCCATCTGCCAAATCTCATAATCGTAGAAGGCAGCAATGACAAGAAGGATTCGAATGGATTTGAGCATAGCCACTGGAGAAAAGGTTTCATCATAGTCCAAACCAGGTATCTGACGAAATCCTTTTGCAACAAGTCTAAGCTTAGAGGTTTCAACCTGTCTATCTACACCAATCTTCTTTCTGAAGATCCATTAGCAGCCTACGGGTTTTACCCTTTCTGGAGCAATGTCCATAGTCCATACTTTGTTGGTGTACATGGACTCCATCTCGGTCCGCATTGCATCTAGCCATTTTACCGAGTCTGTGCTCTGAATGGCTTGTTGGAAGTTAGTTGGCTCATCATTATCAATAATGCAATCCTCTCTATCCCCGTCTACGAGAAAACCGTAGTATCTCTCGGGCAGATGAGACAACCTACTACTCCTGCGGAGTGGCGCGGGATTGTCCTGTTCTTCTCAAACTTCCGGTTCTTCAAGCTTTCAGTAATAACTTGTGGTTCTGGAATTTCTTCCAGTTCTATTGCGCTTCCACTAGTTTCCTTTTCCAAAAATTGATGTTCCAAAATGTGGGTTGTTTCCCCAATCAGAGCAAAACTCTGTTTGAATTTCAAAAATTCAAAAATTGAAGCAACGCTTCAGATTCCTTGCGCTGCGCGCAACGCGCCACGTGTCAAAAGCTGACACGCCAGCACAGCGCCCTAGGCAGCGCACCCAATCAGAACAAGGCTCTATTTAAAATGAAAATAAAGGAAGCAACGCTTTAGCTGAGTTGCGCTCTGCGCTGCGCGATACGTGGCAGCGCAGTTGCGCTAGCGCAGTTGTGCCGCGCTCTGCGCTGCACGACACGTGGCAGCGCAGTTGCGCTAGCGCAGTTGAACCGCGCTCTGCACTGCGCGACACGTGTCAAGCGCAGGTGTGCTTGCGCCAACTGTGCCAGCACTAAAACAGAATTAAAATTCTAGAAAGATTTTTCTGATCTTGTTAAAACAAGAAAATTATCTTCTATAAAACAGAAGCCCTTGGATCAAAGATCCAACAGTGGGAAAATCCCTAAATCACTCAGAGAAAGATCTCTTTAACTGATTTAACAAATCAAATGGCACTATAAAAAGCCCCTTAGACTCCAAGTCTAAAGGACATCAACACACAGAGAATTCGCAGAGCTCTTCTAAGAACTTTGAGAAGAATTCAGAAAGAAAGAAAGAAAAAGGTAAAAACCTTTAGAAAAAGAAGAATTTTCTTCTGAAAAGATCAATGATCTAAGAACAAGATCAAAGATCTTCAATAAAAAATGATAATATTAATAAAAAGAAGTAATCTACTTCTTCTTTAGATCTTTTTGATCTAAATAAAGGCATTGTCTTTTGATGAACCATTGGTTCTGGGATCTTAGAAGATTCTCTTCTTTGATCCAAAATCAGATCAAGATATTGGACAGTGCCTTGCACTTAAAAAAATTGCACTGTTGCGCTCTCAGGTTGGCGCAAGCCACTAGAGAGCGCCACGTGTTAGCCCCAGAACAGACTGCGCTATGCGCTTCTAAAACAGAGCACTGCTCTCTTAAATTGGCGCAAGTCACCAGAGCGCGCCACGTGTCAGCAGCGCAACAGCGCAGCGCACTGTCGCAGCACACTGCGCTAGCAGACTTGCGCTCACCAGAGTGTGACACGTGTCACCTCCACATGGACTTGCGCCTTGCGCTCCTCAATTGGCGCAAAGCGCCTGACAAGCCACGTGGCGCTCTGTCAGACTAATTAATGCAGCGCATTATTAAAGGGCAGGGCCCAATTAAGAGGCCCAATGGACCAAAACAAATGCTCTGCATTATAAAAAAAAGGGAACATAGCCCAATTTAAAAGGCCTAACAGGCCAGAATAAAATACAATGCAGAGCCCAAACAAAGGTCTGTCAGACCAAAACAGATGCTGTGCATCATTAAAAAAGGGCAGAGCCCAAATAAAGGTCTAATAGACCAAACAAAAATGCCATGCATTATTAAACAAGGGCAGAGCCCAATCAAAGGCCTAACAGACCAGACAAATAAAAAATTGTTGAACATTTTCAACCGGACTTAACCCAATCATTGCCAGAAGTCCTCAAATTAAATTGAGCTGAGCACAACTGCTCTCTTAAACCAATTTACACCCGGTTCAAGGGTACATCTCCGAACTCCTCTGATATTTGTCATTGTAATCCTTCAACGTCTTTAGAGAGGTGACGAGTCCTGACAACCACATGTCGATACGGACTGCGGGGTCCTTAAACTCATGGACCGAAACGTGCTTAAACTAATATTCATCCCAAAATGGGAACGTTGGACCGAAATGTCCTTAAACTAATGTTCGTCCCCAAATGGGAATGATGGACCACCATGTCCCTAAACTGGAAATCGACCGCAATGTCATTAAACTAAAAAATAGAGCCAATTGCTCTCTTGTCGGATCCAAACGATCCCGTTAAGTTGATCTTAGTCTGGAGATTAGACTAACGTATCCTTAACAAAAGTTTAAGTTGATCTCAGCCTTAAATAGGGCTAACGTATCCTTAAACCAAAACCCCAAACCCAAATCTAAGAAAATACGGATTTGGACTAATCTACGTCTTACGGGCGACGACATAAATTAGTCTCCGTATACAATCCACGGGCAACCACAAACAAAACAAACACCCACGACACGAAGTGAAATTCTGGAGAAGGAGAAAGTTGTTACCGCGATGCGGTAGCGTAATTAACTGCAGGGGCTTGCGTCTGCAGGGAAGAGCGTCCCCACAATCAAAAACCTCTCGAATGATGGGGAATCTAACGAAGTCTGCTACATCGGCCGCATCCGTCTAAACCTCCGATACACGGTGCCATAAATTAACTTGGCATCTTCGGAGAGGTGGACGGATAGCACCAAATAGCATCTGCCCCGAATCTCAGGCAAGACGTCTCTACGTCGCGCCGCCATTCGGAGGGGAATAGATTCTGGCACGCCCGGTGGGACCTTTTCCTCTTTCCACTCCACACTTCGTGTGTCGTCTTCCCGAATGAATCGCGGTTTGTTAATGGTTGCCCTAGGGTTTCAAGTTACTAAGATTTGGTCTCTTGCTTGGCGCAGCAATCAAACAGCAATGGTGTCTAACTGCTCAAACTTCTCCTAATGCAACTGCAACCGACGCTCCGCCTCACCTGGAGGCGTAGCCTATGGGCCTCAAGCGGCCTCCATCCTTGCTATGCCGGTAGAACAAGTGACTCAGGCTACTACCGGCCTGTTCTTCGGGACGATGCTCCCGCCAGCAAGCTTCACCATTCCAGTGCCCGTACCAGAAGCGCAAAAGAAGTCGGTCTTCGATTGGCTCACTACTACCACGACCCCTCTCAACGGGTCGTCCAATGTCAAGCCGGAAGCCTCGGTCTTTACCAGGCTGAACCTGAACTCTGATTGGCCTACCAAGGAGCCCATGACCCTTGACGTGGCCATCGCAAAGAGGACAGCCATCTCTATTCCTGAAGTCGTCAAGACGGCTTCTCCTGCTAAAGAGTCGGTCTTTTCAGGGCTGACTATTCCGGCTCCCGTTCCTGCTTAAGGGTCTGTCTTTGACAGATTAGACACCGCCACTCAAAAGACATCAGTCTTCAAGAGGTTGGTACCAGCGGCGCCTCATCTAGACAGGGGGCTAGACAAAACCATCCCCATCGCCAAACCAGCCCCAACAGCTCGACATGCTCGACGTTGCCACTGGCCCCGAGTAAGGAAGGCCGAGGGCAATTCCCCCTCTGGGCTAACTCCACCGGCTCCAATGGTGGAAATTAATGCTGCTGTTCCAACTGGGAACAGCTTTGAACCGCTAAGGAGGGTACGCAAGAGCTCTCCGACTGCCACGCTGAAAAGATCTCCTCTGCCTGCGGAGAATGTTACAGAAGCAAAGCCGGAGCAGCCCCCTCAGCGGCTGTCCTCCAAAATTTACAAGGTCTGGCGGAGAGTTCAAGACTCAGTAATTGATCGAGATCACTCTCGTCGGAAGAAGAGGGTGAAAGTACATGAAGAAAAGAACCGTCCTGTCAAACAGCAAAGGACGACAACCACTTGGGTGCCCACTATGACGGCCCCCTCCACGTCGACTACTCAAAAGAGAAGAAGGCCGGAGAAAGTCCCCACGCCTGCGGCAAATGTCAAAGGCAATGAGCCCAAACGCCCTAAGTCCGGGGGCATTGTGGTACACACCGTCTACATGGCGTCCGGGAAAGAGGACAGCCGTACATCTACAGGTCATAGACCGCTTACACGGTCAGTGATTAAAGCTCAGGAGCAGCAGCAGAAGCTCTAGGAAATGATGACCGCGATGGTCGCACTCACTGGGCCAAAAGAAAGCCTCGAAGTGTCCTCGGATCAGCGACAGGAGCAAGAAACCGACGCTGAGTTCCTTCGAAGAATATTGGAAAAGAAGGACAAAGAGGCTGCAGAACAAGCAGCCAATATAAAACAAATGGCCATCCTGTTCCAGGACATGGTGGGTATGATGATCCAGCAAGATCCTCCAGCCGAAGATCCTCCAGCCGAAGATCCTCTGATCATCCTTAAAGATGACAGAGGAGAAACGTCGAATCCACCGCCGGCTCTGTCAGCAGCCAAGGAGGAGACAATTTCCAAAGCTGACCTGGACGAATAAATAGCTCAGCAGATACGGGTTCATCAGGCAACGGAGGCAGCCGATCAAGTTGTCAGAACGCGGCGACCATATCCGAGCTGGTATGATCAGATCAAGTACCCGCCGGGCTATACAATACCGAAATTTCATGTCTATAAGGGGACTGGCAATCCCCATCAACATGTTGCCCAGTTCAGGGCTCTTTGTGGTAACACCGGCGGTGATGATAAATTGTTGCTTCGCCAGTTCGTCGGTAGCTTATCGGAGATGGCATTTGAGTGGTACTCCAAACTCCCAAATGACTCCGTCAAGACCTTCGCTGAAATGGAGTTGTTGTTTACCCAGTGCTTCGCAAGTGCCAGTGAGCGTACTCCAATAATAGCTTTGATTAATGCGAGAGTAAAGCCGGGCGAGACTTGGGTTCAATATGCAATCCGATGGCGGAACTTGTGGTCAAAGTGCGAACAACGCATTGAAGAAGCGCCGGTGGTGGGCATGTTCGTAGGCACCCTAGATCCTCATGCAACTATCTCACAGTTCATGATGTTCTTTAAACCAACCACGTTCCAAGCCTTGATCGATAAGTTAGCCCAGATGGATCAGATGGGTCACAGACCGTCTCCTCCAAAGCCGGACTCTCGAAATGAGAAGGGGAAAGGGAAAGCGATCGTCGTCGCCAATGCTCAACAACAGCCGAGCAACTTGAAGCCGGTTGTTCGTCAAAACAATATGCGTTCACACCTGTCCCTCGAGGAGAGGCTGGGATGTCCTTACTCGTTTCCTCAGAATAAAACGAGAAGACTGTTTGAACTGGCATTGCGTAACAGACTCATTAATCTACCGGAGTCAAGACGTCCGTCGCAGCCAAACTACGTCAATGATCCCAATTACTGTCCCTATCACCGAGTATTGGGTCATCCGATTGAAGATTGCTACGTTTTCAAAAACTGGATTGAAGATCAATATCAGTAAGGCAAGTTCGCGTTATCCGAAAGATGGAAGGTGAACCCGCCGCAACCTCATACTTCTAAAAAGGTGAATACGCCGGGGGAAACGTGCTCCCTTGTTGAAGAAGCTCCATGGGAGGTTATGTTATCAGCCAAAACCAAAAGGATGCTGAATGATATCAAGACATGCCCGGCGGTCAGGTGGAAGAACCCGCTAGAACCCCAGATCATTGAAGGGATGTTGAAGCCGCGCCCAACTCCAAGGACCGGTGGTGATGGCCCAAGCATTCATACTCAGCCGTCGAAATCTTCAAAGAAGAAGAAGAAGAGATCCAAAAAGCCCGTGAAGCTTGGTGACAAGCGCGCGGACTTACAGAAACAAGTTGACGCGCTGGAGGAATACAATCAAAAGGCACGGACTCCCGTCACACTCCAGGAGTTTCTCAACCACGTCTTTTAAGAGGAAGATGAGGGAGAGAGCTCGTCGGATGAATCCGAGGAATACGTGACGAGTTGTTATGTGATCTCTCACTCGTTTACGGACGATGAGAGAACTCCTTGCACTGAGAAGTTGGGGGCAGATCCTGAACCGAAACTTCTGGGGCCATCAGATGAAACCATTGATGCATTCCTCAATGAAGCTCTGTTGAAAAGTAAGGCTGATCGTGAACGCGAGACGCTCCTATTTGAAAAGGCCAAGCGCCGGCGATTAGACGAAAAGATCGAGACACTCCCGTCAAATCAAAGTACATCCATTGCGGACAAAATCAAATTCAAGACGAGGAAGAGGTTTGCTAAAGTCATGTCGATGGGGATGAAGCTGCCACCCTCTGAAGGAAACATTGCCGGCAAAGCGGAAATGCACCCTTCCTATTGCTTATATCATCGGAAGGTCTCGCACCCACCGAAGAGTGCAAAACTTTCAATAAATGGTGGCAGGGATATGTCGCTCACCAGCAACATTTTAAGCGGGAAAAGCGCAAAACTTTTCGGGAGCGGAAAAGTACGACCGAAGAGCTTAGAAGAACTACCGGCGACTGTCGTATGGTTAACGCCAGGGAAGCGCAAGTTCTCACATTCGGGAGTGACTCTGACGAGGAAATGGAGCTTAGCCCTCTCTTTAAAGAGTCCACCTCGGAAAAAGAGGAAGAGCCGAAGGCCTGCGAAAATATCCGGCTGCGTAATCGTACGCTACCCGAAAAGAATCTTGGACCCTCAAATAAAAAAGATAAGGGAAAAGAGAAGGTCTCTGAGGATATTGCCCTGGATGACCAAGTTGTGGAAGAGCTAATCGCCAAGGACCTGTCAAAGAGAAATAAGGTGGACTACAACGTTCTGGCACACTTGAGGAAGCTACCTTCGCCGCTCAGCATTCTTGATGCCCTTCTACTATCAAAAGAAGCAAGAGATTCATTGATCAAAGCGCTACAGGACCCAGAGCAATTCCAAGCTTTTCTCGCCGAAGAAAAGATGAAGGACGAGCTGGAAGAAGTGCACACAGCCGATATCACTTTCGGTGATGAAGACCTCCTCCTTGGGACGTGCGAACACAATCGCCCCCTCTATGTCTCAGGATATTGCCACGATATAAAGATAGGCAAAATCTTGGTTGACAATGGGTCTTCCGTCAATCTCCTCAATGTACGGGTATTGAAGGAAATCTGCATGAGCATCCAACACCTCGCTCGGGACAAGATCACCATCTCCGGGTTCGACTCTCAATCATCACGGACTCTCGGGTCTGTAATACTGACGTTGCGCTTTGGGCTGCTCGTCACGGATATTAAATTCCACGTCATAGACGTGAAGACATGCTATAATGCTTTGCTCGGCCGACCCTGGTTACACGAGTACAACATCATCCCTTCTACACAGCGTCAGTGTATGAAATATTTTAAGGATGGTCTCGAGTATGCCGTAACAGGAGAGCTGAACCCATTCTCCGTGAACGAAGTCCACAAATATGAAGATGCAAAATACTTCTTATCAGATTTCGAAGACACGGAGAGGTGTCACAAGCCAGAGAACAAAGCTAACGCTACCATTCCGGTGTTCGGGAGCGATACCGAGGAGGACGAAGAGATAGTCTATTCCGGGCCACCCCAACACAACAAACCGGGACCGTCCACTCCTCTATTGATCTTTGGCAGCGATTCGGAAGATGAAGTCCATGCTGTATTCTCCGCTCGGCCTTCAATACAAACTTTTGCTAATGAGGAGCAAAGTTTACAAGTCCCTATGGTTCCACTTAAACATCATAAAGAACTGGATGCGCTCGATGCCTACAGTGTAGAGGAGTGCAGACATTCTATGTCCCTCCCCGGCGAGAAGGTGAAAAGGCGATTCTATTCTACCGCTCCGGGGAAACCAGAGTGGAAAAAGAAATCTGGCACGGTGCATATCCTACGCTTGACAAGCTCCAGCCCATCCGTTTACCTAGATACTACACGGACGGACTAAAAAGGCTATTAAAGCGCCAAGAGATACCCTTCAAACAGACCGCTCGAAAAGCTAAATTCTATGATAGGATCTGGAACGTTCCTGGAACTCAGCACAAGTTGCCCAATGGGAGAATGGAAGCAATCGGGCTTAGATATGTTCGGTCCAAGAAATGGGAGCTACTCCGTGACTGCTATGTTGTGCATAACTTTGATAAAGAAGGGGATGCTCAATGGGAAGATGCTAATCCTGAGCCAGAAAAATTCCCCGATGCAAAAATGCCCAGTCCGTCGTTCAAAGAACAAATGGACAAGCTTATAAGGGAAGCTGGTCAAAAAGTTCGAGAAGACCACAACCGTGAAATGGCCATCTACGAGAAAGCCAGGATGCAACGCATCCTTCAACAGGCTGTGAAAGACAAAAATACCGCTCCCTGTCAACCTGTTGTAAAAAAGGCGCGACACAGAAGCAGAAACAAGTCAAAAAGCAGAAAAGACGTTCAACAACGACAAAGCGGAACCAAGAAGCCACGCAGTCGGGAATCGATCGGTCCGGATTTGTCCCTTATGAAGAAAATGAGTCGAGCATACTCTTTTCCTCAAGACAAGACGAAGAAGATACTTGACCTAGCTATAAAGCACCAAATGCTTACGCTTCCGGAGTCCAAGCACCCCGAACAAGCAGGCGAAGTCTCACACCCGAACTATTGCTCTTATCACAGGGTAATAGGGCACCCTCTCGAAGATTGCTTCACCTTCAAGAACTAGGTCGAAGATCAGTATCAGCTCGGCAAGTTCGCTTTATCTGACAGTTGGAGGGTAACACCGCCACAGAAACATGAGCCCAAGGCTATGAGAGTAGAACCAAATACACATCGGTCTTAGAAGCGAGCTCGTACTTGTCATATGATAACAATATCAAAGGAAGAGCCCGAGAATATGGATGACCTTCCCTGGTGCTTTGAAAATAGCAATGACGAGGTGATCTCAGAATTCCCACCAGCGCCGAAAGAGCTGGAAGATGGAATACATACCACTGCGGATAACCTCAAGAAAATTAAGTTGGGGTCGGCGAATGACCCGAGACCGACATTCGTTAGTGAACTGCTATCTGAAGAAAGGGTGGCTTCATTAAAAGACGTGCTTATGCAGTATAGAGATTGCTTCACATGGAACTATTCCGAAATGCCAGGACTAGATCCAGAAATTGCTGTCCATAAATTGGCGATATCCCCGGACGTTAAACCAATCAAACAAGCACCGAGAAGAATGCGGCTCGAGCTTGAGATGAGTATCAACGCCGAGGTCAAGAAGCTGATCGACTCTGGGTTTATCCAAGAAGTTCAGTATCCCGATTGGATCGCCAAGATCGTCCCGGTGATGAAGAAAAATGGGACGGTGCGCATATGTGTAGACTTTCGGGATCTCAATAAAGCCTGCCCGAAGGACGATTTCCCAGTGCCAGTCACCGAGCTGATGATAGATAACACGTCCACTCACGAGGTTTTCTCCTTCATGGACGGCTCATCAGGATATAATCAGGTAAAGATGCATCCTGAAGACCAGAAGCACACCACTTTCCGGACCCCTTTGGGTATATTCTGCTACAAGGTGATGCCCTTCGGTCTAAACAACGCCGGTGCCACTTATCAGAGGGCCATGACGAAGATCTTTGATGACCTTATATATGAAATCGTCGAATGCTATATCGACGACCTCGTGGTTAAAAGCAAATCATACGAGGAGCATTTAGAGCATCTGAAGACCGTGTTTCAACGCCTTCGGCAATACAACTTGTAGATGAACCCTCTCAAGTGCGCATTTGGAGTTTCCTCGGGCAAATTCCTAGGATTCATCGTCCGACATCGAGGTATCGAGATATATCCGTTAAAGATTAAGGCGATCATGGAAATGCCTCCGCCAAGAACTCTCAAACAGCTGCGGTCTTTCCAAGGGAAGCTCGCGTACATCCGACGATTTATAGCCAATTTTTCAGGCAAGTGCCGCCCTTACAGTCACCTGATGAAGAAGGGAACCCCGTTCGTTTGGGATCACAAATGCCAGAGCGCGCTGGACGAAATCAAGCAATACCTATAGAATTCGCCAGTGTTGGCTGCTCCGGTCAAGGGAAAGCCTCTCATTCTTTACACAACCGCCCTCGAAGGTTCCTTAGGCGCATTATGGGCACAAGAGAACGACCAAGGGAAAGAACGAGCCCTCTACTATTTGAGCCGAGTTCTACTGGGGGCAGAAAGCAACTATTCCCCCATCGAGAAACACTGTTTGGCGTTGATCTTCGCGATAACAAAACTCAGGCACTATGCATTGGCACATGAAGTCCGTCTCATATCGAAGGTGGACCCTCTCAAATATTTGATGTCAAAGGCTATACTGACAGGTCGACTCGCTAAATGGGCCCTGCTTTTGATGGAGTTCTCAATAACCTACCAGCCTCTCAAGGCAGTGAAAGGCCAGGCCATCGCTGACTTCCTCGCTGAGCACCCGATACCTGCCGATTCTCCTTTGAATTGCGAGCTGCCAGACGAACATGCGTTTGATGCGATCGACGATGGTGATACCCGATGGGAGCTCTACTTTGATGGAGCGTCCTCCATGAAGAAGCGCAAACAGAACACCCCTGTAATCAAATCAGGGGTAGGCCTCATCTTCGTGACCCCACAAGGAGGGATAATGCGCTTTGCTTTCTCCTTAACAGAGCCGAGGACGAACAATGAAGCCGAATACGAAGCTTTGATAGCAGGCCTCGAGATCGCTATCGACAAGAGAATTGAAAACCTCATCATATATGGAGATTCTCAACTGGTCGTTAGTCAAGTAAACGGCGACTACCAAACGTGCAAACCAGAGCTGGTGAAGTACGGCGAAAAGGTGCAACAACTGTTGACCCAAACATCGAAAATTTCAACAACTAAGATGGGTTGTTGAGGCATTTCATTTCTCTAGGATATTCTACCCGTGTACTGACACTGTGTACAGGTTTTGCAATACTCAAATGAGTCCTTGAATAAGGTCGGCCAATAAAAACCACATTGCAAAACCTTCTCCGCCGTCTTTCTAGGACCGAAATGACCCCCACAGGCCTGATCATGACAAAAAGAAAGAACACTCTTGAACTCTTCTTTCGGGACACACCGGCGAATGATCTGATCAGGACAATATTTAAACAGATAAGGTTCATCCCAGTAAAAGTGTTTTACTTGGGATAGAAAACGGTATTTGTCCTGTTTTGACCAATCGCTAGGTATAAGTCCCGTGACAAGATAGTTCACAATATCCCTAAACCATGGTTCATTGGATACGTTCAAGAGTTGTTCGTCCGGAAACGAATCATTGATCGGCAGGTTCACAGGGGAAGAAGAGATGCGTGAAAGATGGTCGGCTACCACGTTTTCACATCCTTTCTTATCTTTGATAACAAGATCAAATTCTTGTAACAGAAGGATCCAACGTATTAGTCGACCTTTTGCATCTTTCTTCGCCAGAAGATGTTTTAGGGCGGAATGGTCAGTGTACACAACTATTGATGAGCCGATCAAGTAAGGCCTGAATTTTTCTAATGCAAATACAACTGCCAAAAGCTCTTTTTCAGTAGTTGTATAATTGATTTGCGCATCATTCAGGGTCTTACTCGCGTAATAGATCACGTGTGGCATCTTTTCAATGTGCTGTCCTAAGACTGCACCTACTGTAAAGTCGGATGCATCACAAATCAGCTCAAAGGGGTAGTCCTAATCTGGAGACGATAGAACGGGGGCTGTAGTGAGGGAGTGTTTGAGTGAGTCGAAAGCTGCCTCACAATCCGAGTCAAAGTGGAAGGTCGTATCCTTGGCCAGGAGAAGAGTTAAAGGTCTAGCAATTTTGCTCAAATCCTTTATGAATCTCCTATAAAACCCCGCATGGCCAAGAAATGATCGAATGTCCTTGACGCTTTTGGGATGAGGAAGGTTTTTAATGACATCTATCTTAGCTCTGTCAACCTCAATGCCTTTCCGTGAAATAACATGTCCAAGCACAATTCCCTCTTGGACCATGAAGTGGCATTTTTCCCAGTTCAAGGTTAAGTTCTTCTCTTTGCAACGAGTAAGAACAGCGTCAAGATTCGATAGGCAATCAGAAAAGGAGTCTCCAAAAATCGAGAAGTCGTCCATAAAAATCTCCAAGAAATTCTCTACCATATCAGAGAATATCCCCATCATACACCGCTGAAAGGTAGCGGAAGTATTGCATAACCCAAAAGGCATGCGTATATAAGCAAATGTGCCAAAAGGACAAGTAAAAGTGGTTTTATCTTAATCCTTTTTGGCTATGGGGACCTGATTATAGCCTGAGTATCCGTCCATAAAACAATAATACTCACGTCCGGCTAAGCGCTCCAGCATCTGATCAATGAAAGGTAGAGGAAAATGGTCTTTCCTCGTGGCGGCATTGAGTTTTCGATAATCAATACATACACGCCACCCAGTTTGGGCGCGTGTCTGAATCAACTCATTCGCCTCATTGGTAATAACAGTGATGCCAGATTTCTTATGGACGACATGTATTGGACTCACCCATTGGCTATCGGAGATTGGGTATATAATACCATTATCTAAGCATTTGACGATCTCTTTCATTGCCGCTTCCTTCATGACGGGATTCAACCGTCTCTATGGTTCTCGGGTTGGTCTGGCATCATCCATCACATGTATATGATGTTCGACAATCAAGGGACTAAACCTTTTGATGTCCGCCATGGTCCAACCAAACGCCTCCTTATTAGATCTCAACACCGATAAAAGTGCATTCTTTTGCTCTGATGCAAGAGAAGCGGAAATGATAACCGATAAAGACTCATTCTCACCTAGATATGCATATTTAAGGTGAGAAGGTAAAATTTTGAGATCTAAAGATGGCGGAGAAATAATAGAAGGAGGGATCATCGAGTGACAAATAAGCTCGTAGCATATGAAAGATACAGACTCGGGTGGTGAAACGTCAGGAGTGTCGGACTCAAGTGTAGGAAAAGTGTCCTCACTAAGATCATGTGTAAGATCAAACAGTGATGTGGTAATGTCGTCGAGATCTGTAAAGCAAAGTTCATCAACTCCGCAACTTTCGGGAGCAATCTCGTGGACAGAGCACACATCAAGAAGATGAGCAGAGGGTTCTGATGGCTGACTTCCAACTTTGTAGATGTTCAGTTCAATAGTCATATTTCCAAAGGATAAGTTCATTGAACCGTTTCTACAGTTAATGATAGCGTTGGAAGTGGCAAGGAAAGGTCGACCCAAAATCACCGGAATTTGGCTCCGGGAGTTTGCTACAGGTTGTGTGTCGAGAACAATGAAATCCACGGGGAATACAAATTCCCCGACCTTAATCAACACATCCTCGAGCTCACCCCTAGGTTTGGTGATCGAACGGTCTACCATTTGGAGAGTGCAGTGAGCAGGTTTTAACTCTCCAATCCCTAGCTGCTCATAGACAGAATATGGGAGTAGGTTAACACTTGCGCCAAGGTCTAAAAGAGCACGATTTATGTTTTTACCCTCAATAGAAATCGATATTGTAGGACATCCTGGGTCCTTTCGTTTCTTTGGTAGCTGTGGGATAAAAGCAGTGCTAATATTACTAGACATGAAGACCTTCATCGGCACTTGGGACTTCCTCTTCCTAGTGCACAAGTCCTTAAGAATTTTCGCATAAGCGGGGACTTGTTGAATTGCATCTAGGAGAGGGATGTTGATGTTAACCTGTTTGAACATTTCTATAATTTTCTCCATATGTGGACTCGTTTTGTTACCCCTTAACCGATTCAGGTAAGGTGCTTTCGCAATAAGCGTCGGGTCCATCATAGGAGAAGGAAGAGGGGGTAGACGTGATCCCAAAGGAGGAGTGGGGATCGTCTGTGGAGAACTAGAAGAGGGTTGCTGAGGTGTCGAGCCTAGAGGGAAATGGAGAATAGGCTCGTAAGACGGTGGTGTGGTAGAAGAACAAGGATCAGAAGGAGAAGTGTGTGTGTGTGGAAAGGTCTCAGCCGGGGTGTTGATATGATTTCCAATATCATCAACTTCTTCCCCAACATGGTTGTTCAGCACTCTTCCTGATCTCAACGTTGTGATGGCATTTACATTGTAATGCCCAGGGTTCGGTAGGGGTTGAGACGGAAGTTTCCCTTTTTCTCTCGCACTCATTTCGGCTTTAAGTCGTGCGATTTCATCTTCCATCGATCTGATACTCTCAGCTTGGGACGCTGAGTTTTTCTTTATCTCACTGACGGAAGATCTAACCTCAGCCGAAACCTCTATGAAATTTGACAAAAGTGATTTCATGGTTTGAGTGAATTGAGAGAACTCGTCAGAACAGGTCATAGGATTAGACTGTGCAGGAGTGTTGACCTGATTTTGGAAATTTTGTGACTGGTAGGGGTGCTGAGTGAGTTGAAGGGGTTGCTGTTGTGGAGGAAGAGCCCTTTGGAATTGATTCGTGTTTGGAACCCTGTTTTGAGATTGGTTTTGGTTTCAAGCAAAATTCGGGTGATTCCTCCAACCCTGATTGTACGTGGAAGAATATGGATCGTTTCTAGGTCTTTGAAATGCGGCATTAGAATGCTCGTGACCTTGAAACGGTGAGTTTAATGGACATTCTTCCGTTAAGTGGAATGGATCAGAACAGCACCCACAAACAGTTTTGGAGAGCGACACTGGGTTTAGGGAGGCTGCTAAGAATTTTTGTTCCATAGCTTCAAGCTTCTTTTGCATTGCTGCCATCTCAGCTCGAACACCTATGGACACATCTATTTGGTGTACGCCACCCCTATTCAATGATTGGGTTCCACTCTCCCACTGTAGTGACTTTTCAGCGAACTCTTCTAAAAATTTCCATGCCTCCCCATCATCCTTAGTCATAAAAGTGCCTTGACACATGTTTTCAAGGTTCTGTTTAGTGTTTGGGTTAATGCCCTCATATAAGATTCGGCAAAGATCCCATCTCGCGATGCCGTGATGAGGACATTGAACCAAAAGATCCTTGAAGCGTTCAAAGCACTTCGAGAACGGTTCATTCGGAAGCTGGGTAAATTGATTGAGTTCGCTACGGATTCGAGCTGTCTTTTGCATAGGGTAAAATTTCTTAAGGAATGCCGCGACGAATTCTTCCCAATTCGTGATGGAATGTGCGGTAGTGTTATATAGCCACTTCTCGGCTATATTGCACAAAGTAAATGGAAGAAGTCATAGACGCATAGTATCCACTGAAAGTTGTGACGTACCCATCATTGCGCATACGTTTTCAAATTTGGTGATGAAAACGTATGCGTACTCAGACTCGAGACCGTGGAATTTGGGTAGAAGATTGATATACTGGGGCTTAATCTCAAAGTTATCCCCGTTGGCTGGTGGTGTGGATAAGCAGGTCGAAAAAGGAGCTCGAATAGGATAGCACCTCTCCTGGAGAGAGATGCGGGGTGGATTCTGCGCACCAACGGACGGCGGCAGATTAGTGGAAAAGAAGTTCGATGGAGTCGGATCCATCGATGTGGGTGTGGTGGTGGGTAAAGAAAAGGTAAATGTAGAAATATCGACTTCGGAGTCGATAAGAGGGACGCGGACTAAACAGGCAATAGAATCCCGTGTCCAGCCTATCTTGTACTAAAAAGGGTTAGTACAAGTGGCAGCGTGACTTATAATTAGGGGAAATGATGAATGCGGTGTTTGCTTTGAAAAGGGACGGATTTTTCTTTTGAAAAAAAATGATGCGAGCACAACAAATGCAGCAAGCAAAACCCTAGAATCTAGTGGTCGCCTAAGTCCGGCTCTAGACCACTCCTAACTGCCAAAAGATAAGTCGCAGGATAGAATCCTCCACTGCCTCTTTGTCCCCCTGTGGCCAGGTAAGTGCCAGGTAAGTGGGAAGGTATTCCACTACGTAAGTAGTGGGCCTAATTAATAACCACTAGCCTTGGACGCACTTGCCTTAGACACCACAAGAAAACGCGGATAAGCAATGAATTACCCACGGCCTTCTTCTGTCCTAAGTGAGCGCGATGGTCCTTAGAGTCATTTCTAGATATTTTTTAGTTAATGTGGGTCAATGCGGATGCAAGTTTTATGATTTTCGGGGCCTAGGAAGGGTAATGAACTCCCCACCTAATTTGGATTTGGCCGTGCCCTTTAATATCCATATTAAAATGCAAACAACCAAGAAACAAAAACACGCACAATTTTTAATTTGCTTTTTGCGGCGCTGCGATTTTTGCGAAGAAGCCAGCAGAAATTTGTTAGTTGGAGCAGAGAGAGAAGAAGATAAGAAAGCAAGAAGTTACCTAAGGAAAAATTGCACAGAGATCCTTCTATCAAGCCGCGGTTCCGCCGCAATTGGAGGCTTAGACCGCGCTTTCGCGGTTGGATGATGTCCTCTCTGCACAAAATTTTAACAGCAAGCTAGGGTTCACTTCTTGAGTCCTCTGGAAAATTCTGAAAATTTTTACAGTTTCTCCACAGCTTCCAGAATTCCTCGCAATCAAATCACAACAACACGTTTAGATTTTGTGCGAATTTTGATCACAAAATTATAATGGAATAAATCTTTCAATTCAAATTTCAATATAGAACGAATTAGCACACGATCCCCGGCAACGACGCCATTTAATTGAATTGATTTCCGATTGTGTGTGTAAATCAAATGATCCCCGGCAACGGCGCCATTTGATTGATCTTTATCTTTGTGTGTCAGTTTAGAAAATGAATAGAATTCACAATCAAAGAATTATTTGACCGCAATCAATAACGGTGTCGTGTATAGATTTCGTTAGCAAGTGCGGATCGTCCACAGGGATTGTGAGATTCGTTCGTATTTTGTTTTGTTTGAATCGAAACTTAATAGAAATGAAAAAGCAAAATGATTCAAGATTTTTATCGATGAGTTTTCAAGTGTCACTATTCTAATCAAGAATCAAGAAAACGATAAACATCAAGAATCAAGATGTGATATAATTCCAATCGATTTGGGTTTCAAGATTTGTAGTAAAGCTCGTAGGAATCGATTAGATTGTAGATGTGACGAAGACTAAAGATTAACGTTTCTTATCCATTAATGAATTGATGCTAACTTGATGTCGATTGATCGAGGTTTAAGGATCTTGCGAAGAATTAGTGTTCTTCGTCCTATCCTTTGTCCTTTCGATGAATCATATTCACTAGATAGCTTCTTGAAAATCCAATGATCGATCGTTGATTTTCTAGATCGTGTGAAAAGAATCAAGAACACATTTCGCATCGATCTAGATCATCGATCATTCTATTTTTAAGAATTTACAATTGCTATAGGACTTAAGAAAACATTTAAAAATTCATCAACATTATCATTCTACAATCATCTCGATTCCTCCACGAGCGGAGTTTATTCACACATCATCACAAAGAATACATTCAAGAATTGAAATGAAATCATGATGCTTGAATTGAATTGTAAACAAGTTTAAAGAATCTTCACCTTTATTACATCAACAAGTAGTTACAACTCTCAAGAATTACAAGAGGTAGGAACTTCGCCCGTCGAATCTTGCATCGCTCGGCTCCTTGAGTCTTGGATCGCTTGGATCTCGTGCTCCGTTGAAGTCCGGCTTTGCTTCAAAGGGTCGTCGAAGACTTTCTTTGCTTGAACTCCATGAATCTTGAATTGGGTATTTCTAGATTGGATTAGGGTTAGGGTTTGGAGGTGGCAAGAATGTGGGTAGATGAAGAACTAGGGTTTCTCAACAACTAATGATCAACCCTTTCTAGTGATTAGCCAACAATCAACTCCTTTTACAAGTGAGCCTTAGGGTCTATTTATAGGTTTCCCAAACCCTAGGTCTTGTATTTTGAATTTGCAATTCCCTCCAAAAGTTTGTTGTAGGGAGAGGCTTCTAGAAATAGTTAGTTAGGAGCTTAGCTTAGGCTTTAAGCTAGGGTTTAGGGAGAAGGTTCTAGAATGGAAGCTAGTTTAGTTTAGATCCTAAGGGCTTCTGATCTGGCAGAATGTTCTGGGGCTTTCTGGAGAATGTAATGTCTTTATGAAGTGTGGAAGCTGAGGTAGGGGTTCTGCAATAAAATTGAGGCGATGACGTGGCAGGGCCGCCGTGGTTCCGCGGCACAAGGCAGCTTAGGCCGCGGAACCGCGGCCATATGGTTGAGCTAGGGCTTCAACTTTGCAGTCTGGACTCTTGATAACTTGTTGGTATTTTTATGATATGTTGAATCTCTGAATGCTTCTAAGATCATTGCCAGATTCCAAATCACTGAGTTGGCGTATTCTTTAGCAGTCTTTGTTGTGTAATTTTGACCGATATTCTGATTTTCCTGCACGGACTTCGAAACACAAGTTGCGATATGCAAGAATGATGCCATGCTATAAAATGCAGTCAATTTCCCTAGAAATGCCGGTTTTATGGTCTAACACATGTAATCTGATATTTTACGACTGTTTCGCTAATATGTGCTATATGAATGCCGAACACTTCTATATGAATGCAAATGATAGGGAAATTGCCGGTTTAAAGATGCAATATTTTCGACTAATCAAATTCCCCCAAACTTAATTTCGATCGTCTCGAGCGAACTTTTTATAAAAAAGAGAAGGAGAAAATAAAGAAAGAGAAAAACTAACTAGCACACTTTCGTAGGCAACACGATTGCACTGAGCACGTGCAAGAAGCCTTTAAACCTCTAGGTGCCCTAGTAGGAGGAGTGTTGTCTCTTGAGGGTTTTCAGGGGATTGCACCCACAAAATTCAATAATAAAAGAAAGATCATGAATATTACATTTAAAGAAAAGAATCGTAGAAGAAAAGCCTTGAAAATTAGGGTTTCCAACTAAGCTAGTTTTTCGGTTGTCATGAGCCCCATCTTAATGGTCATGAAAAGATGTTAGAAATCACGTCCTCCCTCAATAAACATCGTCTTATTCTTCATTCCTATCTTTCTTCCAAACATCGATCATATCACCCTGCGTGTGTGTAAACGACATCCCTACACCCGGAGAATTCAATTCAAGCTATCATACTCTTGCCTATCAGCCTCAGTACCTTTTAATTAATGAATATTTAGATGAGATTGCTTACACACTTTCATGCGACCATTAATACTTCTTGAGGTACTAACCGACCGATTACTCATGTGCTTGCTTATTTGGTGTATTTTCCTCGTCTTGCACTACCTCAGGTATAGCAGTGACTCCCAGACCAGTTGGCCTTAGGGCACTAGGTGAAGAGGCACCCTCGCTATATATTTTTTATTGCCCTCGGTGATAACAAAATCAGTGTCCATTTTTCTCACCACTTTATATTTTTTTCATTCACTTTTTTTTTATTTCCTTCATACATCAGCTTTAAGACAAGAGCATTTCAAGGTATCCTCTACTATCCCAGGCTTCAAGACGTGTGTAAGTGCGAATAGCAGGGTATCAACGTTCAAAATGTTTGGTTTACAGAATAGAAACTATTTTTCAGATTTAGTTTTATCCTCAGATTAGTGACTACCTTCATCTTACTAACCCTTGGGACAACGGCTCATAACTACTTATTACTAGTTCGTATAAGAAAACTTCTAATTTTCTTAGTTTTCTTAAATTTTTCTAATCTCATGGATGTAATTGTTCACTATCTAAACTTTTATTATCTTATTTATATACAAAAAAGTGTAAATATAATTTTTTTTATATTTTGAAAATTTTAAATTTTTATGGGTTTTGAAATTTTTTAAATTTTTATAATTTTTTTTTAAAAAGAAATGTTTTGTGCTTATGCAAATGATATTCAAATGATGCAAAAATAAGCACAAACCTCCCCCAAACTTGTTTTCAACAGTGTCCTCACTGTTGCCAACCGCTATACCTACAAAAACTGTAAGCCTGGAGGGAATTATTAGTGGGGGCAAAATATATAAGTGAAGATCTTCCCCCAAACTTATTCTTTTCACTCACCTTCATTCAAAAGATAATGCAGTAATTACAGGACATGAAGGTGAGACGGAGGAATTTTAGTCCAAATAAACTGGCTCCTGTAAGAACAGGAGCTCCTCCGTGGGGTCAGTGGAAAAATACGGCTTTAGTCTATGTCCATTCACTTTAAAAAATGTGCCGTTTTTAACATTTTCTATCTCTACTGCCCCGTGCGGGTATACAGACCGCACAACAAAAGGTCCCTTCCACCGAGATCGAAACTTACCCGCGTGAAGGTGTAATCATGAATCATAAAGAAGGACTTGTTGACCAGGTATAAATGTTTTCCTCAAAATGTTTTTATCGTGAAAAACCTTAGTCCTATTCTTTACAATTACAGCATTATCATAAGCTTCATCGCGGAGTTCGCTTAGCTCATTTAGTTGCAGCTTCCGAAAGTTGCAGGCTTGGTTGAGGTCAAAGTTGATTTCCTTAATAGCCCACAATGCTTTATGCTCAATCTCGACAGGTAAGTGACATGCCTTCCAAACACTATCCTATATGGAGACATCCCTAGGTCAGTTTTATATGCAGTTCTGAATGCCCAAAGAGCATCCGTCAGTTTGGTCGACCAGTCTTTTCTATTCTTAACAACAGACTTCTCCAGGATTAGTTTGATCTGTCTATTCGAAATCTCAGCCTGCCCGCTCATTTGGGGATGATAGGGTGTAGAAAGTTTGTGGTTGATTCCGTATTTCCGCATCAGAGTCTCGAAAGATCTGTTGCAGAAATGTGTCCCATTATCGCTAATGATAGCGCGTGGGTGTCCAAATCGCTAAAAGATATTCTCTTTTAAGAACCTAATTACAACTTTCTTGTCATTAGTGCGACATGGAATGGCTTCAACCCACTTTGAGATGTAATCAACCGCCAGCAGTATGTACAAATTCCTAAAGGAGTTGGGAAAGGGACCCATAAAGTCAATGCCCCAAACATCGAAAATTTCAACAACTAAGATAGGTTGTTGAGGCATTTCATTTCTCCGGGATATTCTACCCGTGTACTGACACTGTGTACAGGTTTTTCAATACTCAAATGCGTCCTTGAATAAGGTCGGCCAATAAAAACCACATTGCAAAACTTTCTCCGCCGTCTTTCTAGGACCGAAGTGACCCCCACAGGCCTGATCATGACAAAAAGAAAGAATACTCTTGAACTCTTCTTTCGGGACACACCGGCGAATGATCTGATCAGGACAATATTTAAACAGATAAGGTTCATCCCAGTAAAAGTGTTTTACTTGGGATAGAAAACGGTATTTATCCTGTTTTGACCAATCGCTAGGTATAAGTCCCGTGACAAGATAGTTCACAATATCCCTGAATCATGGTTCATTGGATACGTTCAAGAGTTGTTCGTCCGGAAACGAATCATTGATCGGCAGGGTCACAAGGGAAGAAGAGATGCGTGAAAGATGGTCGGCTACCACGTTTTCACATCCTTTCTTATCTTTGATAACAAGATCAAATTCTTGTAACAGAAGGATCCAACGTATTAGCCGACCTTTTGCATCTTTCTTCGCCAGAAGATGTTTTAGGGCGGAATGGTCAGTGTACACAACTATTGATGAGCCGATCAAGTAAGGCCTGAATTTTTCTAATGCAAATACAACTGCCAAAAGCTCTTTTTCAGTAGTTGTATAATTGATTTGCGCATCATTCAGGGTCTTACTCGCGTAATAGATCACGTGTAGCATCTTTTCAATGTGCTGTCCTAAGACTGCACCTACTGTAAAGTCGGATGCATCACACATCAGCTCAAAGGGGTAGTCCCAATCTGGAGACGATAGAATGGGGGCTGTAGTGAGGGAGTGTTTGAGTGAGTCGAAAGCTGCCTCACAATCCGAGTCAAAGTGGAAGGTCGTATCCTTGGCCAGGAGAAGAGTTAAAGGTCTAGCAATTTTGCTAAAATCCTTTATGAATCTCCTATAAAACCCCGCATGGCCAAGAAATGATCGAATGTCCTTGAGGCTTTTGGGATGAGGAAGGTTTTGAATGACATCTATCTTAGCTCTGTCAACCTCAATGCCTTTCCGTGAAATAACATGTCCAAGCACAATTCCCTCTTGGACCATGAAGTGGCATTTTTCCCAGTTCAAGGTTAAGTTCTTCTCTTTGCAACGAGTAAGAACAGCGTCAAGATTCGATAGGCAATCAGAAAAGGAGTCTCCAAAAATCGAGAAGTCGTCCATAAAAATCTCCAAGAAATTCTCTACCATATCAGAGAATATCCCCATCATACACCGCTGAAAGGTAGCGGAAGTATTGCATAACCCAAAAGGCATGCGTATATAAGCAAATGTGCCAAAAGGACAAGTAAAAGTGGTTTTATCTTAATCCTTTTTGGCTATGGGGACCTGATTATAGCCTGAGTATCCGTCCATAAAACAATAATACTCACGTCCGGCTAAGCGCTCCAGCATCTGATCAATGAAAGGTAGAGGAAAGTGGTCTTTCCTCGTGGCGGCATTGAGTTTTCGATAATCAATACATACACGCCACCCAGTTTGGGCGCGTGTCTGAATCAACTCATTCGCCTCATTGGTAATAACAGTGATGCCAGATTTCTTATGGACGACATGTATTGGACTCACCCATTGGCTATCGGAGATTGGGTATATAATACCATTATCTAAGCATTTGACGATCTCTTTCATTGCCGCTTCCTTCATGACGGGATTCAACCGTCTCTATGGTTCTCGGGTTGGTCTGGCATCATCCATCACATGTATATGATGTTCGACAATCAAGGGACTAAACCTTTTGATGTCCGCCATGGTCCAACCAAACGCCTCCTTATTAGATCTCAACACCGATAAAAGTGCATTCTCTTGCTCTGATGCAAGAGAAGCGGAAATGATAACCGATAAAGACTCATTCTCACCTAGATATGCATATTTAAGGTGAGAAGGTAAAATTTTGAGATCTAAAGATGGCGGAGAAATAATAGAAGGAGGGATCATCGAGTGACAAATAAGCTCGTAGCCTATGAAAGATACAGACTCGGGTGGTGAAACGTCAGGAGTGTCGGACTCAAGTGTGGAAAAAGTGTCCTCACTAAGATCATGTGTAAGATCAAACAGTGATGTGGTAATGTCGTCGAGATCTGTAAAGCAAAGTTCATCAACTCCGCAACTTTCGGGAGCAATCTCCTGGACAGAGCACACATCAAGAAGATGAGCAGAGGGTTCTGATGGCTGACTTCCAACTTTGTAGATGTTCAGTTCAATAGTCATATTTCCAAAGGATAAGTTCATTGAACCGTTTCTACAGTTAATGACAGCGTTGGAAGTGGCAAGGAAAGGTCGACCCAAAATCACCGGAATTTGGCTCCGGGAGTTTGCTACAGGTTGTGTGTCGAGAACAATGAAGTCCACGGGGAATACAAATTCCTCGACCTTAATCAACACATCCTCGAGCTCACCCCTAGGTTTGGTGATCGAACGGTCTGCAATTTGGAGAGTGCAGTGAGCAGGTTTTAACTCTCCAATCCCTAGCTGCTCATAGACAGAATATGGGAGTAGGTTAACACTTGCGCCAAGGTCTAAAAGTGCACGATTTATGTTTTTACCCCCAATAGAAATCGATATTGTAGGACATCCCGGGTCCTTTCGTTTCTTTGGTAGCTGTGGGATAAAAGTAGTGCTGATATTATTAGACATGAAGACCTTCTTCGGCACTTGGGACTTTCTTTTCCTAGTGCACAAGTCCTTAAGAATTTTCGCATAAGCGGGGACTTGTTGAATTGCATCTAGGAGAGGGATGTTGATGTTAACCTGTTTGAACATTTCTATAATTTTCTCCATATGTGGACTCGTTTTGTTACCCCTTAACCGATTCGGGTAAGGTGCTTTCGCAATAAGCGTCGGGTCCATCATAGGAGAAGGAAGAGGGGGTAGACGTGATCCCAAAGGAGGAGTGGGGATCGTCTGTGGAGAACTAGAAGAGGGTTGCTGAGGTGTCGAGCCTAGAGGGAAATGGAGAATAGGCTCGTGAGACGGTGGTGTGGTAGAAGAACAAGGATCAGAAGGAGAAGTGTGTGTGTGTGGAAAGCTCTCAGCCGGGGTGTTGATATGATTTCCAATATCATCAACTTCTTCCCCAACATGGTTGTTCAGCACTCTTCCTGATCTCAACGTTGTGATGGCATTTACATTGTAATGCCTAGGGTTCGGTAGGGGTTGAGACGGAAGTTTCCCTTTTTCTCTCGCACTCATTTCGGCTTTAAGTCGTGCGATTTCAGCTTCCATCGATCTGATACTCTCAGCTTGGGACGCTGAGTTTTTCTTTATCTCACTGACGGAAGATCTAACCTCAGCCGAAACCTCTATGAAATTTGACAAAAGTGATTTCATGGTTTGAGTGAATTGAGAGAACTCGTCAGAACAGGTCATAGGATTAGACTGTGCAGGAGTGTTGACCTGATTTTGGAAATTTTGTGACTGGTAGGGGTGCTGAGTGAGTTGAAGGGGTTGCTGTTGTGGAGGAAGAGCCCTTTGGAATTGATTCGTGTTTGGAACCCTGTTTTGAGATTGGTTTTGGTTCCAAGCAAAATTCGGGTGATTCCTCCAACCCTGATTGTACGTGGAAGAATATGGATCGTTTCTAGGTCTTTGAAATGCGGCATTAGAATGCTCGTGACCTTGAAACGGTGAGTTTAATGGACATTCTTCCGTTAAGTGGAATGGATCAGAACAGCACCCACAAACAGTTTTGGAGAGCGACACTGGGTTTAGGGAGGCTGCTAAGAATTTTTGTTCCATAGCTTCAAGCTTCTTTTGCATTGCTGCCATCTCAGTTCGAACACCTATGGACACATCTATTTAGTGTACGCCACCCCTATTCAATGATTGGGTTCCACTCTCCCAATGTATTGACTTTTCCGCGAACTCTTCTAAAAATTTCCATGCCTCCCCATCATCTTTAGTCATAAAAGTGCCTTGACACATGTTTTCAAGGTTCTGTTTAGTGTTTGGGTTAATCTCCTCATATAAGATTCGGCAAAGATCCCATCTCGGGACGACGTGATGAGGACATTGAACCAAAAGATCCTTGAAGCGTTCAAAGCACTTCGAGAACGGTTCATTCGGAAGCTGGGTAAATTGATTGAGTTCGCTACGGATTCGAGCTGTCTTTTGCATAGGGTTAAATTTCTTAAGGAATGCTGTGACGAATTCTTCCCAATTCGTGATGGAATGTGCGATAGTGTTATATAGCCACTTCTCGGCTATATCGCACAAAGCAAATGGAAGAAGTCGTAGACGCATAGTATCCACTGAAAGTTGTGACGTACCCATCATTGTGCATACGTTTTCAAATTTGGTGATGAAAACGTATGCGTCCTCAGACTCGAGACCGTGGAATTTGGGTAGAAGATTGATACACTGGGGCTTAATCTCAAAGTTATCCCCGTTGGCTGGTGGTGTGGATAAGCAGGTCGAAAAAGGATCTCGAATAGGATAGCACCTCTCCTGGAGAGAGATGCGAGGTGGATTCTGCGCACCAACGGACGGCGGCAGATTAGTGGAAAAGAAGTTTGATGGAGTCGGATCCATCGATGTGGGTGTGGTGGTGGGTAAAGAAAAGGTAAATGTAGAAATATCGACTTCGGAGTCGATGAGAGGGACGCGGACTAAACGGGCACTAGAATCCCGTGTCCAGCCTATCTTGCTCTAAAAAGGGTTAGTACAAGTGGCAGCGTGACTTATAATTAGGGGAAATGATGAATGCGGTGTTTGCTTTGAAAAGGGACGGATTTTTTTTTTGAAAAAAAAATGATGCGAGCACAACAAATGCAGCAAGCAAAACCCTAGAATCTAGTGGTCGCCTAGGTCCGGCTCTAGACCACTCCTAACTGCCAAAAGACAAGTCGTAGGATAGAATCCTCCACTGCCTCTCTGTCCCCCTATGGCCAGGTAAGTGCCAGGTAAGTGGGAAGGTATTCCACTACGTAAGTAGTGGGCCTTATTAATAACCACTAGCCTTCGACACACTTGCCTTAGACACCACAAGAAAACGCGGATAAGCAATGAATTACCCACGACCTTCTTCTGTCCTAAGTGAGCGCGATGGTCCTTAGAGTCATCTCTAGATATTTTTAATTAATGTGGGTCAATGCGGGTCAATGCGGATGCAGGTTTTGTGATTTTCGGGGCTTAGGAAGGGTAATGAAATCCCCACCTAATTTGGATTTGGTCGTGCCCCTTAATATCCGTATTAAAATGCAAACAACCAAGAAACAAAAATACGCACAATTTTCAATTTGATTTTTGCGGCGCTGCGATTTTTGCGAAGAAGCCGGCAGAAATTTGTTAGTTGGAGCAGAGAGAGAAGAAGATAAGAAAGCAAGAAGTTACCTGAGGAAAAATTGCACAGAGATCCCTCTATCAAGCCGCGGTTCCGCCGCAATTGGTGGCTTAGACCGCGCTTCCGCGGTTGGATGATGTCCTCTCTGCACAAAATTTCAACAGCAAGCTAGGGTTCACTTCTTGAGTCCTCTGGAAAATTCTGAAAATTTTTACAGTTGCTCCACAGCTTTCAGAATTCCTCGCAATCAAATCACAACAACACGTTTAGATTTTATGCGAATTTTGATCACAAAATTATAATGGAATAAATCTTTCAATTCAAATTTAAATATATAACGAATTAGCACACGATCCCCGACAACGGCGCCATTTGATTGAATTGATTTCCGATTGTGTGTGTAAATCAAATGACCCTCAGCAACAGCGTCATTTGATTGATCTTTATCTTTGTGTGTCGGTTTAGAAAATGAATAGAATTCACAATCAAAGAATTATTTGACCGCAATCAATAACGGTGTCGTGTATAGATTTCGTTAGCAAGTGCGGATCGTCCACAGGGATTGTGCGATTTGTTCGTATTTTGTTTTGTTTGAATCGAAACTTTAATAGAAATGAAAAAGCAAAATGATTCAAGATTTTTATTGATGAGTTTTCAAGTGTCACTATTCTAATCAAGAATCAAGAAAACGATAAACATCAAGAATCAAGATGTGATATAATTCCAATCGATTTGGGTTTCAAGATTTGTAGTAAAGCTCGTAGGAATCGATTAGATTGCAGATGTGACGAAGACTAAAGATTAACGTTTCTTATCCATTAACGAATTGATGCTACCTTGATGTCGATTGATCGAGGTTTAAGGATCTTGCGAAGAATTAGTGTTCTTCGTCCTATCCTTTGTCCTTTCGATGAATCACATTCACTAGATAGCTTCTTGAAAATCCAATGATCGATCGTTGATTTTCTAGATCGTGCGAAAAGAATCAAGAACACATTTCGCATCGATCTAGATCATCGATCATTCTATTTTCAATAATTTACAATTGCTATAGGACTTAAGAAAACATTTAAAGATTCATCAACATCATCATTCTACAATCATCTCGATTCCTCTAAGAGCGGAGTTTATTCACACATCATCACAAAGAATACATTCAAGAATCGAAATGAAATCATGATGCTTGAATTGAAATATAAACAAGTTTAAAGAATCTTTACCTTTATTACATCAACAAGTAGTTACAACTCTCAAGAATTACAAGAGGTAGGAACTTCGCCCGTCGAATCTTGCATCGCTCGTCTCCTTGAGTCTTGGATCGCTTGGATCTCGTGCTCCGTTGAAGTCCGGCTTTGCTTCAAAGGGTCGTCGAAGACTTGCTTTGCTTGAACTCCATGAATCTTGAATTGGGTATTTCTAGATTGGATTAGGGTTAGGGTTTGGAGGTGGCAAGAATGTGGGTAGATGAAGAACTAGGGTTTCTCAACAACTAATGATCAACCCTTTCTAGTGATTAGCCAACAATCAACTCCTTTTACAAGTGAGTCTTAGGCTCTATTTATAGGTTTCCAAAACACTAGGTCTTGTATTTTGAATTTGCAATTCCCTCCAAAAGTTTGTTGTAGGGAGAGGCTTCTAGAAGTAGTTAGTTAGGAGCTTAGCTTAGGCTTTAAGCTAGGGTTTAGGGAGAAGGTTCTAGAATGGAAGCTAGTTTAGTTTAGATCCCAAGGGCTTCTGATCTGGCAGAATGTTCTGGGGCTTTCTGGAGAATGTAATGTCTTTCTGAAGTGTGGAAGCTGAGGTAGGGGTTCTGCAATAAAATTGAGGTGATGACGTGGCAGGGCCGCCGAGGTTCCGCGGCACAAGGCAGCTTAGGCCGCGGAACCGCGGCCATATGGCTGAGCTAGGGCTTCAACTTTGCAGTCTGGACTCTTGATAACTTATTGGTATTTTTATGATATGTTGAATCTCTGAATGCTTCTTAGATCATTGCCAGATTCCAAATCACTGAGTTGGAGTATTCTTTAGCAGTCTTTGTTGTGTAATTTTGACCGATCTTCTGATTTTCCTGCACGGACTTCGAAACACAAGTTGCAATATGCAAGAATGATGCCATGCTATAAAATGCAGTCAATTTCCCTAGAAATGTCGGTTTTAAGGTCTAACACATGTAATCTGATATTTTACGACTGTTTCGCTAATATGTGCAATATGAATGCCGAACACTTCTATATGAATGCAAATGATAGGGAAATTGCCGGTTTAAAGATGCAATATTTTCGAATAATCAGGACCATCACGGCTCATAAGATTTGAAAGTCTTAAGTTATAGAAACCTTAACCTGTTCTTAAGCAACTCCCACAATCTTCGATATGGCCCTACAAGCGGTTCAATATTGACTCTTGTATACAATCCACGGGCGCGAATAAACATTTCCCCAGCAAAGTCCCACCCATGACTAGGGATATGTCCATATGGTGAACAACCCTTATAAGTCCTCTCGACTTATAAGGAGAAAACCGTTTAGTAAGATCCTTACGACTTACAGGGGAATATACACTTAGGAATCCTCACGATTCCTAAAGAGAAAAC
Organism: Agapanthus africanus; assembly: GCA_030015575.1. Lineage (NCBI taxonomy): Eukaryota > Viridiplantae > Streptophyta > Magnoliopsida > Asparagales > Amaryllidaceae > Agapanthus > Agapanthus africanus. The sequence continues at coordinate 56,977,889 of CM057342.1, read as the reverse complement.
ACACCTACGAGATCCTCACGACTCGCAGGGAGAAATACCTTTGTGAGACCCTTACGGCTCATGAAGTCAAAAGCCTTAGTCGACAGAATCCCAACCCTGTTTACTAAGCCACCTTTGTTCAACATCGACAGAGGCAAATGATGATTCACTCCTGGCAATATCCCAGTTGTAGCGATGCTGATGCCTAAATCGGTATCAAATTCCAAGTCCTTTCATGGCAAATGATGATTCGCTCCTGGCAATATTCCGGTTGTAGCGATGCTGATGCTGAGATTGGCACCAGATTCCAAGTTTTACACTCGCGATAAAAATCAGCGAGCTAAAAATGCATATGAAATAGCCGAAATGATTGGGCAACTCGCAATAAAAAGCAGCGAGTGAAGATAAAAGAAATAGCCGAAATGATTGAGCAACTCGCAATAAAAAGCAGTGAGTGAAGATAAAAGAAATAGCCGAAATGATTGGGCACCGCGAAAAATAGGCGAAATGATTGGGCAATCGCGACCTTCGCGATATAAAATCTGAAATGATAGAGCATCGTGGAAATAAAATAATAATAAAAAAATGAATGAAACTTTTGCCCTACGGGCGATATCATAGCAATACCTGTATACAATCCAGGGGCAGAAACAAAGAAGGAAACATATCTTCCCTCCTCGTGCTCCATCGGAAAACGGAGCCAAGTCTTGACGGCAACTCATATAAAAGCCCGAAAGACAATCGGAGATCATCTCACCCTAGCGTGGAGTGATCACCTCTTCGGCGTTCGTCTCTACACAACAGACGAAATATCACTACAGCGTCCCTCCTCCAACAGGATTCAGACACACCACAGCAAGCGAAGCGAAGGCCAAATTCCTAGCTTCAGGGTCTTGACGTTAACTCATATAAAACCTGAAAGACCACCAGAGATCATCTCAACCCCAGGGAAATCAGCGTCCTTGGCAAATACTTCAATTCAGAGAAACTAGCGTCCTTGATGAGAACTTCTTGATTCGCGTCGGCCCGTAGAGAAACCAGTGTCTTTGCAGGAATTCTCCGATTCGTTTCAACCTTGAGGAAACCAGTGTTCTCGGCAAAATACTTCGACTCAGGGAAACCGGTGTCCTTGACGAGAACATCTTGATTCGCGTCGACCCGCAGAGAAATCAGTTTCTTTGCAGGAATACTTCGATTCGTTTCAACTCCAGGGAAATCAGTGTCCTTGGCAACCTCCTCAACTGAGGGAAATCAGCGTCCTTGATGAGAGCGTCTTGATTCGCGTCGGCCCGCAGAGAAACCAGTGTCTTTGCAGGAATAATCTGATTTGTTTCAACATCGAGGAAACCAGTGTCCTCGGCAAAATACTTCGACTCAGGGAAATTAGTGTCCTTGACGAGAGCTGCTCGAGACTCATGAAGAAATTAGTGTCTTCGCGAGGACTTCTCGATTCGCCTCGACTTGCAAGATAAAGCCTTAGGCAGCAGGGATTAAAAAACTTGTTTCCTAAGCACTGGGACCCTGCAAGTCGATCCAAAACGGTCTCTTGCATACTATCCAGGGGTCTCACTATCTGAAGTCGAATCTCGACAAGGAGGGAAACAACCGCTTACGAGTCCTCTCGACTCATAAGAGGGAAAATTCTCTTATAAGATCCTCACGACTTATAAGAGAAAACGCACTTAGGAATCCTCATGATTCCTAAGGAGAAAATACACCTACGAGATCCTCTCGATCCGTAGGGAGAAAAGTCTTTGTGAGACCCTCACGGCTCACAAAGTTGAAAAGTTTTAGGCAGCAGATCTGAACCTGCGGCCTAAGCCATCGCTACCTCTTGAAGAGACCGAGACAGGGTGTTCGCTCTATCACCTGTCAACTATGTTTACTAAGAAGGCATCCTGATAATAAAAGAAGGAAGAAAGAGCAGGAATGACATAAGACATTACAAAGAATGTATATCTTTTATTCATAAACTTGATTGAGTACAAGATACATTTTGTTAAAGAAAAAAAATACATTTTTATTTAAAAGTACAAATGATACAAAAAGTAGCTACCGAGAAGGAAGTGTCTTTAACAAATCCGCGAGCTGCTCTCGCACTTCCTTCAGCGCCTCCTCCTGAGTGGCTGCCGCGGCCACTTCCGCTTCCACCTGGGCTCGCTGCTGCAGGTAGGATGAAAGTTGCTCCTCAGCTGCCTGCTGGGCTGCCTCCTGATTAGGTGTATCCCACTCGATGATGTCAAGCTGCTGCCTCAGTGTTAACCCTTCGGAGAGGCATCGCAGAAGGCCTTCAAAGATAACCTTCAGCTGTGCAGCGTTTGCCTCCACCCGAGCATGCAGTTGGGCAGATTTGCTCGAAGTCTCGCCGCGCTCCTTACGCCTTGAAGTAACTTCTTGTTCGAGATGGCGGAAGTAAGGAGCACTCTGCTCGATCCATGCCGCCCGTTGAGCGCTCGAGGCCAAGATCTCGGGGGCAGGACGCGTCGACTCCAGTTGATGCAGGCGGGCCTCGATTTTCCTGCAGTGATTAACCCAAAACTCGATGACGCCTTCATTATGAAAATTTACAAGCGCCGCCAATATCGGGTTAACCTCCGCAGCGAAATCTGCAGCAGTTGGGGGAGCGTCTGCGTCAAGCTCTTCGACGTATCCGCTCAGCATGCCCAAGCTCATCACGGCACCCTTTGAAGATGGACGTCTTAAGAAGGGACCTGCCGGCATTATGATGCGAGACTCAAGAGGGACCGGAACCGAAACGATAGCTGCAAAACAAAACGCAATCAGATGACGATTCAAGAAATATAGGAAAGTCATCAATGAGGGAGTTTACTATACCAGCTCCAGCAGGCGGTAAGGCCGGGAGGACCGGTGGCGCAACTGATCTTTCATCTCTCCCTTCGATCTGTTGCACAGCAATCAGGGCAAGGAAGAATCAGAAATAATTCCATTACTGAAAAAAGGAAGGACATTAATTGAAAACCATACTCACCGGCGCCACTGGGGGAAGCACGCTCCGACGGGAAGGAGAAGTGTGGGTGCAGCACCTGGTAAAGTTGATAAAAAAGCACTCCTGCAAAGCTGCAGTAGTACAACATCAGTACATGAATTATGCAGCCTAAAGATGAAACTGATGGATCACGAATCCATACCTTCCAGCATCTGCGATGGTACGAGAGAAGGCTGAGAGGTGGCCACCGCCAAGACAGTAGCTGAGGCGCTCCCTCGAGCAATGGAGTATCGGCACTGGCCGCACCTGCGTTAAAAACAAAGATAAACCTGTCAGGAAGGATTGCGAGATAAAAAAAGGGACGGTACCCGAAATTTACCTGATGAGCCACCAGCCGAAACGGAGGCGTCTCCCTCCTCCATCGACATGAGTCCACCTCCCGTGGCCTCATCACCAGACTCTACGGGGGCCGTCGTCGTGCTCCCGAGGCCAGGAGACGGCAGAGGACCGTAGGCGGGGAGAGCAATGATCGGAGCATTGCCAGACTCTTGAGAAAGAGCGGCCGACTCGTCCTCAGGAATCATGCCCGTCTCACCCGCTACTCCCTCAGGCTCAGCAGTCGCGGCCGTCTCGTCCACCGCTACCACGGGGTCATCGGTCTCAGGCGCTCCATCCGCTGCTGCCCCAGACTCGGCTGTAGCAGCTGTCTCATCCGCCGCTACCTCGGGCTCGGCATCGGCCACCTTCTCAGGCATAGTGGACGTGACCGTTTCGTCAGCCACTAGCTCGGGCCCGGCAACCCCGGCTATGTCACCCACCGTCGGCTCGGGTTCAGCCAGTACCTCCTCCACTGTCCCTTTAGGCTCGACGGTTTCCGCCTCCCCTTCGGTTGGACTTTGCCTTGTAGGACAAGATATATAAGAACCGATAGGTTTAAAATTCTTACAACAAAATCTTGAAAGACACATTACCTGAGGTGGACTGATCGTTGGCCTCCAGAGCTGCACGTGCCGCCTGTCTGTAAGCAGTAGACAAGGCGACCGGGGGATCTTCGGAAGGAGAAGCAGTAGGAATAATAGTGCTTTGGCCCGCTCCCACGGCCAAAGCAGCTCTGCGCTCCTTCGCCTCGCGCCTCAACCGCTTCCTCTCCTCCCGGGCCGTCACGATGGACCTCTTCGACTCTTCCTTCATCAAGGCGTCTTCGTCCTTGTATAGAGTTGCCTCCAGAGCCTTCAAGGCATCTCTCATCGGCTTCTTAAGTCAGGTTTCTCGCGGTGGCCCTGATGAGGCCGGGATTTTAGTAGCTGGCCCGGGGAGAGTCCCCGCATCGGCTTGCACGGCCCCTGCAAAGAGACAAAGAGAAGATTAGATCGGCTATAAAAAAAAGAATAAAGACTCAGCAAGCCGATACATACCAGCGCCCAACAGAGCGCGTTTCCTTTCCTCCTCCTGGAAAGTTTTGAGGGAAGCAGCGATAGCTTCTTCAGTCGTGACGCCTGTTAAAAAAGGGGGAAAAGCATTAGTCAAAGACAATAATAAAGGTACAATGAAATGATGAAGAGTGCAAGTAATGATTACCTGACTGAGCAAGTTTCGCCAACCACGCTTCGAGCCTTGCCGATTGCTCAGAAGCCACAATGGCGGCCGCCAGATCGGTGTCTGCTGGATCTACCGAGAAGCCTTTATTGCTGCCGTACTCACTTATGCCTTCCGTGAGAGGGGCCTGAGGCTCTAAGCCGAGGATATCATCGAGAGAGAGGAGCGACTTCTTCTTCCTCTTCTGCACGCGAGCCCCGGGTGCACCCGAGATCAACTTGCGCTTTGCAGGCACTTTAGGGCGGCGGGTTCCGATATTCGCGCCCATGCCGGACTCCGGCGAAACCACATTTACCGTTTCCACTGGAGCACGGGGCGCTGGTGGCACGTCTACGGTAGCACGAGGTAATCCGCACGGAGGGCTCAACACGCACGGTGGTCCAGCTCCAGCGTCTTTCAGCGGAGGCACGATAGGGGTCCTTGGCTTCAGGGGAGCCTTGCGGTCGCCGCCGGGAGGCACACCTTTACGGTCAACCAACATGCGCTTCTCCTCACGGATGACTGAACCCATTGCGTGCGCATACCAAGCCACGTACGCGTGGAGGACCCGGGGGATGCAGCTCGGCTCGCTGATGAAAAAGTCGGAGCCCGTATTCAGCCACATAAAATGGTGCATCGCGCTCCGTATCCCCTCCATGCTGGCCGCGGGCTCTTCCAAAAACGCCTCCAGCGGGACCCCCTGGTTATAGCTTGATTGCTGGGCGAACCGGTGGGGGTTGTACCTCATGAAAAGCGCCATCTCATTCTTCCTGAACACCAAGTAGCCCGGCCGAATGGAGTAGATGTGAAGAATCTCCCGGGCTTTCAGTACGGAGGCCCCGTCCTTGAAGCCGTCACGCAGCGCCACTACCGCCTTGGAGTTTTCTGAGCCGATAGATATGACTTTATCCATGAAAGAAATCTTTTCTCCGACCAGGTGTGGACGAAGGAGCAACCCCCTAGCCTCCCGCGGAGACGGATTCACGATCGAGGCGCCGATCAGCCGCATGACTCTTGGGAGTCTGCACCTCTCAAAAAACGAAGGGCTTTTGTGGATGCCGAACACCCCGTGCACATGCATTTCCATCCACGAGGTGAAGTAGTGCATCGGGAAATTGGCAGGCTGCACCCCAGGTTCATTAGCGTCCGCTGCCACGCTAAGTCCATTATATAGGTGAGCCAACCCGGCGATTCCTATTGACAACTACAGGCCAACCACCATCCGATGCGCTGGGTAGAAAACGGACGGCCGCATGTAGCGCGGGTGCATGGGGAGCGCGAAGCTGCACAGCCACAATCCCAGGAACCCTAAAAAGAAGGTCTCCTCATCAATTCCCAGGGCGGCGATTTCTGATAAGGGCATGATGGCGGCGTCGGGGAGATAGAAATCCTTTTGATCGTTTTCCGATATTGGTTGACGATCTAAGCCGAAGCCGAAAGGGTCATCGAGCTTGGCGAACTTTTCACTCCGCTCTGATAGAATCTCCAGTCGAAGGAAGCGGGCGATAAAATCTGCGAAACTGACTCCCCGGACTCTTGTTTCCAGATAGATACCTTCGTATATGTTCAGCACCTTCACCAAGCCCGGAAACTGGTGCTGAATAGCATTCTCCGGCGTCAAATCGAATACCAACGGCTTGGTGGTGAAGACGTACTCGTCAGGAGGAAGCGGCTCCTCGTAATGCTCCCCCCTCACCGGCAAGTCCGAGATCTCGACGAACTCTTCCAAGGAGATGGAGACTTCCCTGTCCGTCATAAGGAAGGTGTGGGTGGGGATGTTCCATTGTTCGATGAAAGCCTTGACCCACCACGTTGGAGGAGCGGGGTACTCAAACAGCGAGACGTAGATTGCGGAGTATAGACCGATCTTCATTAGATGCGTCCTCTTCGCTGATAGGATATATTTGGCCCACTGCAGATATCCGGCTGGTTGTTGCGGGGTCAATCCAATATTGTAAGCTTGTCCCCAAAGGCGTGCTTCATCCTGACATATGAGCCACCCCAAGATGTCCACGGTCGGCGGCGGCTGCACGGGAATGGCACCAATCGCAAGCTGGAGATGATCCTCCGAATTCCAGTTCTTGACCTCCACGGCATACTTCACCGGGGGTTCATCCGCATAGGGGATCGACGGGATGGGCTCAGACGGCGTCGCGGAACCGAAGCTTCGGCGACCCTTGATGATGTCGTTATACCACCTACCCCACAGGTGAAGGTTCTTGTGCTCGGGGTCATGAGCCTTAATGAGAGCGAGCACCTCCCGGTCCACCGGCGCCTCAGGAAATCCTTCCTCCGAGCGAACAAATGGGAAAGACAAATCAGCAAACATGTTGCCTGCAAAAAGAAGGAGGACAAAAGTCAAACGTCAGTGCTATAATCTTTATTTCTGACACTTGGAACTTTAAAATTTATACCACACTGCAATATAGTGGATAGGGGACCAAAGGGGGACCCACAAAATCTAGATGACAATTCATCAGTTAATAAGACAGCCCCATCATTGGATGGGACTGTCAATTAATGAGGAGTCCCCAAAAGAATATTCTCATTAATGAGAAATCCCTAGAGACAAGGAAAAAATCTCCTCTTTCAGAGCAAAGCTCTGTCACAGAGTGACACTTGTCAAACTCTGGTCTTAAGGGAATAAAATTCCTTAAAAGAGCCTAGCTCTGTAATAGTGATGAGAAAATCCCTTAAAAAGAATTTAACTCCTAAAAATTAAAAATTTTAGGGATCTTAAAGATCCATGAAAACTCTTAAGAGTTCATCATTTTTAGATAAAAAAGATCTATATTTTGTCCATGAGCAAAGCTCTGATTCATGGGTTAAAAACCCTGAAACAAGATCTCTTTAGATCTATGGATTCTTGAGAGCAAGGCTCTAATGGTAAAACCCCGAAGGGGTTGTCTTTAGATCAAAGATCTATAAGAGCAAGGCTCTGTCAATTAAAATTAAATTAATTTAATTTAAATTAAAATTTTTACCTAAAAAGTTTTAAGAGTTGAGCTCTGAAGTTCTTAAAAGCAAGAGCAAGGCTCTGAAGTTCTGAGAATCAAAGTTCTTGAAGATGATGATCATCTGTGAAGGGCCAAGGGTCCTATTTATAGGCGCTTGCGCCCCTTCAACTCCTCAGTCGATCCAACGGCCAGGATCTTGCCACTGCTGCACTCACGTGTGCGCTACGTGAGCGCAACGGTGGAGGGGCATTTGTTTCCCCAATCAGAGTAAAGCTCTGTTTGAATTTAAAAAATTCAAAAATTAAAGTAACGCTTCAGATTCTTTGTGCTGCGCTCAACGCGCCACGTGTCAAAAGCTGACACGCTAGCGCAGCGCCCAAGGAAGCGCACCCAATCAGAGCAAGGCTCTATTTAAAATGAAAATAAAGGAAGCAACGCTTCAGCTGAGCTGCGCTCTGCGCTGCGCTAGCGCAGTTGCGCTGCGCTCTGCGCTGCGCGACACGTGTCAAGCGCAGGTGCGCTTGCGCCAACTGTGCGAGCACTAAAACAGAATTAAAATTCTAGAAAGATCTTTCTGATCTTGTTAAAACAAGAAGATTATTTTGTGTAAAATAGAAGCCCTTGGATCAAAGATCCAACGGTGGGAAAAATCCCTAAATCACTCAGAGAAAGATCTCTTTAACTGATTTAACAAATCAAATGGCATTATAAAATGCCCCCTAGACTCCAAGTCTGAAGGACATCAGCATACAGAGAATTCACAGAGCTCTTCTAAGAACTTTGAGAAGATTTTAGAAAGAAAGAAAGAAAAAGGTAAAAACCTTTAGAAAAAGAAAAATTTTCTTCTGAAAAGATCAATGATCTAAGAACAAGATCAAAGATCTTCAATAAAAAAAATGATAATATTAATAAAAAGAAGTAATTTACTTCTTCTTTAGATCTTTTTGATCTAAATAAAGGTATTGCCTTTTGATGAACCATTGGTTCTGGGATCTTAGAAAATTCTCTTCTTTGATCCAAAATCAGATCAAGATATTGGACAGTGCCCTGCACTTAAAAAAATTGCACTGTTGCGCTCTCAGGTTGGCGCGCCACGTGTCATCCCCAGAACAGACTGCGCTATGCACTTCTAAAATAGAGCACTGCTCTCTTAAATTGGCGCAAGTCACCAGAGTGCGCCACCTGTTAGCAGCGCAACAGCGCAGCGCACTGTCGCAGCGCACTGCTCTAGCAGACTTGCGCTCACCAGAGCGTGACACGTGTAACCTCTACATGGACTTGCGCCTTGCGCTCCTCAATTGGCGCAAAGCGCCTGACAAGCCACGTGGCGCTTTATTAGACTAATTAATGCAGCGCATTATTAAAGGGCAGGGCCCAATTAAGAGGCCCAATGGACCAAAACAAATGCTCTGCATTATAAAAAAAGGGAACAGAGCCCAATTTAAAAGGCCTAACAGGCCAGAATAAAATGCAATGCAGAGCCCAAACAAAGGTCTGTCAGACCAAAATAGATGCTGTGCATCATTAAAAAAGGGTAGAGCCCAAATAAAGGTCTAATAGACCAAACAAAAATGCCATGCATTATTAAACAAGGGCAGAGCCCAATCAAAGGCCTAACAGACCAGACAAATAAAAAATTGTTGAACATTTTCAACCGGACTTAACCCAATCATGTCCATAAGTCCTTAAATTAAATTGAGCTGTGCACAACTGCTCTCTTAAACCAATTTACACCCGGTTCAAGGGTACATCTCCAAACTCCTCTGATATTTGTCATTATAATCTTTCAACGTCTTCAGAGAGGTGACGAGTCCCGACAACCACACGTCGATACGGACTACGGGGTCCTTAAACTCGTGGACCGAAACGTCCTTAAACCAATATTCGTCCCAAAATGGGAACGTTGGACCGAAATGTCCTTAAACTAATGTTCGTCCCTAAATGGGAATGATGGACCACCATGTCCCTAAACTGGAAATCGATCGCAATGTCATTAAACTAAACAATAGAGCTAATTGCTCTCTTTTCGGATCCAAATGATCCCGTTAAGTTGATCTTAGTCTGGAGATTAGACTAACGTATCCTTAAAAAAAATTTAAGTTGATCTCAGCCTTAAATAGGGCTAACGTATCCTTAAACCAAAACCCCAAACCCAAATCTAAGAAAATACGGATTTGGACTATTCCACGTCCTACGGGCGACGACATAAATTAGTCTCCGTATACAATCCACGGGCAACCATAAACAAAACAAACACCCACGACACGAAGTGAAATTCTGGAGAAGGAGAAAGTTGTTACCGCGATGCGGTAGCGTAATTAACTGCAGGGGCTTGCGCCTGCAGGGAAGAGCGTTCCCACAATCAAAAACCCCTCGAATGAGGGGGAATCTGACGAAGTCTGCTACATCGGCCGCATCCGTCTAAACCTCCGATACAAGGTGCTATAAATCAACTTGGCATCTTCGGAGAGGTGGACGGATAGCACCAAATAGCATCTGCCCCGAATCTCAGGCAAGACGCCTCTACGTCGCGCCGCCATTCGGAGGGGAACATGGGCATGACGAGAAATAAAAACCTTTTGTTCCTCTGCGTAATAGAAAAGATACCCCCTGAAGTTCTTTGAGTATCCTACAAACTTACACAGTACTGAGCGTGCCTCGAGCTTGTCCGCGTGCTGCTTTTTAACAAAAGCTGGACATTCCCATATCTTCAGATATTGAAGATAGGATTTCTTCCCACTCCACATCTGATATCGTGTGGTAGGCACATCTTGGTAGGAACCTTATTCAAAAGATATGTAGATGATTCTAGTGCATAGCCCAAGATTGATCGCGGTAGCTCAGCGTTACTCATCACGTACCATATCCAATAAGGTTCGGTTCCGTCTCTCCGATACACTGTTGTGTTGTGGTGTGTATGGAGGAGTAAGCTGAGAGAGAATTCCATTCTCTTTTAGGTAACCCAGGAACTCGGCACTCAAGTATTCACCACCTCGATCAGATCTCAATGTCTTGATACTTTTGCCGGTTTGTTTTTCCACTTCATTCTTATATTCTCAGAATTTCTCAAAGGCCTTGGATTTATGTTTCATCAAGAAAATATGTCCATACCTAGAGAAATCATCCGTAAAAGCAATGAAATAGGAATAACCACTTCTTGCATGTATAGACATTGGACCACACACGTCGCTGTGTATGAGTCCCAAGAGCTCGCTCGCTCTTACTCCGTGTCCAGTGAACGGAGTGTTTGTCATTTTTCCTTTGAGACATGATTGACAAGTTGCATAAGATTGATATTCAAACGGATCCAAATATCCTTCTTTATGTAACTTGGTCAACCTTGTTTCGTTGATGTGACCCAGTTTACAATGCCATAATAAAACTTGATTTAATTCTGGGATTATAAATGTAATGATGCCACCCTCAATTACAGAGGCACCTTTTAAGTGAACCGACATTTCAGGAGCTTGAGAACTCTATAGTTAAGCGTGCTCGGACCAGGGAAGTTTTGGGATGGATGACCTCCTGGGAAGTGGCCTTTGGTCGGGTCCGGTTCACTCTAAAGGGCAAAACTATGCGGTTTCGGCCAGAGCGGACAATACCATCTATACTGGGGCGTAGGGCGTTACATTTATGGTGGCCCATACAGGTTCCTCAGTAGTAGGTCTGTGATTCGAGGACGAACCATTGTTCAAAGGTGGGGAAAATGTCGGGACCTGGTTCTTGCTCACAGAACAAAGTGCCACACGGAACAAAGTGCCAAACTAATTGTCATGCCATGGGGCGGGGACCACCTCTTGAATCCGTGGGGGCCACCTCTTGAGTTCGTAGGACCCACTGTAGAACAATAGGGAATTTTTGGAACACATTTCGAAAGAGGACCGAACTGCATTATAAATGTAATGATACCACTCTCAATTACAGAGACGTCTTTTAAGTGAACCGGCACTACAGGAGCCTTAGAACCCCATAGTTAAGCGTGCTCGGGTAAGAGAAGTCTTGATGGGTGACCTTCTGGGAAGTGGCCCCTGGTCGGGTCCGGTTCACTCTAAAGGGCAAAACCGTGCGGTTTCGGTCAGAGCGGACAATACCATCTATACTGGAGCGTGGGGCGTTACATTGGCCAAATCCATTTATATAAAAAGTACAAGTTCATGTTCAAAATGTAATCACGTGTTCAAGTATTCATGTATATTTCCTGTCAAGTTATATCCATGGTTCGGTCAAGTTGAGCTAGTGTTTGATTTCGGTTTCGGGTTTGCGTTTGGACCCAGGTTAGAGTCAGTATCTTATAAAATGATTAAATTCTTGAATTTCTTAAGTTCGGGAGCAATAAGACAACTGCTATACATGAACGGCAGGATTTGTGTCTTTGTTCAAGATAATTGCCATTGATAACTCCGTTAAATTTGTCTAACCTGAATAGATAAGCACTCATTTTTTCTGGATCTATCGTGCTCAAGAGAAATGATACCGCTTAAATCTATATTAATTTAGAGTTCTTAAATATTTATTATTTTTATTTACTTTGTATTTATATTATTTGCATTTCTCGAGAGTGTTTTGTGAAAAATACTTTAATATTGTTTAAAAATAAATCTTGAAGGTGATTTATAATATTTATAGTTTTCATGAACATGTATTTTAATTTTTGTGGTATTTTAGTGATAAAACCTAGTTTTTAAAAGTTTATGGTAATTTTATGAAACCTATTACTTTTGGAAATTTGTTGGTATTTTATTAAAATTCTAATCTTTCTTTTAAAAAATATATTTTCATAATTTGTTTTTATTGAAAATACGGATTCATAGTTTTATATAATTTTCCAATGTTTATTTTTGTTTAGAAAAGTCGTATTTCTTAAAAACCGTATTTTTATTTCTTCGGTGAGGAGCTCTGCATCTCACTCTATTATCCCAAGGATGAGCGATAATCCACACCATCCATTAGCGGGTCCCCTAACGAGGGTTCTAAAGACACAATTGCCAAGAATTCAAAAATATCGACTAAAGAAACCCTTTTTGTAAAAGTGTGGTATTTTAATGAAAAATTTATTCTCTTAGACTAGTCATACATCTAAATCTCATGTTATGAATCAAATGTGTGCGTGTGGGGGTAAGTCATTACCCCGTGAAATTTCCTAAAGGTATTTATGCTAATTATCGAAATAAGGGTTATAATAAGGTTCATGGTATTTTTCTGAAAAGTTCATTTTATGGTTATTTTTAATGGAAATTTTTATTACACCAAAAGCTAAATTATGTAAATAAGACTAAGAGTGGTGTTAGGATGTTAATGTGACCTAATTTGCATATCAAATGGATTAAAATGTTAAAAAGGAAAATATATCGGAGTTGAGTCAAAACGAAAGGAAAGATTAGAGACATGCTGGTTGCATAGTGTTGAAAAGAGAGCAAGGAAGAGAGAGGGGGACTCCTTGGCATTGCAGTAGCGTCGGGAAAGCTCCGGTCATCGAGATTGGAATGCTATTCCACTTGATTGCTTAACTCCACTTGGCACTTAGAGAATTTTGGGAATTTGGATAGAATTTTCAGAATGGGGGAGAGGTAGGGCATGTGGTGGTATTTGTAAGGTAAAAATGAGAGAGTGTGTGAAATAAAATGAATTAAAAATAGATTAAATGGTGTTAATTAAGGATTTGAAAGGTCTCTGTTAGATTGCAGGAAAATCAAACAGTGTAGAGTAGTAGAGGGGAGCTGAAGAGGTGTGTGTGCAAAGCGCGGAGGTAATTGGAGCAATCAAGACCGTCGGCGGCAGGCAAATAGGAGAAACGGCCGGTCGGATCTTGATGCCTTGTCTTAAGATTCATGCCAGGTGTTTTAATCAGTGTTAACTCATTTATCCCGTTTGATTTTTCTGAAACTTTTCGGCTCTCCGTGTATTGCAAGTGAAACTCTTGAGCTTCCGAAAAGTTAAAAAACATATTAAAAATAATTGGGACGGATGGAAATCGAACATATAGGTTATGTCATAGTAATGTAGAGGCTTTACCAGTGAGATACAAGTTGTTTTTTTTACTTTTATTGAACAAAAATAGGTTATAACTCCTACACAGGCTGAAATACCTTTTTCTATACATTTAAGCAAATAATTATGTACATGAATTTCAGAGTCGTTACACTATGCGCTGTTCATACCAGAATATTGCATTTAATACCTCCCATTCTTATGCTCGTTTGTTTATAGGCAGGTGTTTTTAATCCGTGTTTGCTACATATTTACAGGCTACAGGTTCCTATTCCAAAATAGCGCAAATGATACAAAATCTCTACTGTTAAGCCAAAATCCAGAACATCTGTTGTCAACAGATAAAAGCTGGGTTCCGGTCATCCGTATCCTTCCAGTACCGCATACCAGTTCTAGAGACAAAACATATGACAGTGGTCATTCGTGTCTCGGACAAGCACAGAGCACGAGGGGGGCAGCACAAGAATCAATGGGTGCGCGGAGCTTGAGGGAGATGGGGTCAAAAGTATTATTTTTGATGCCACCTTGGACTGTTGCAGATCTGAAGAAATTGTTGATGCAATTTGCAATTTAGAGCATGTAGAACAACAGAAGAGAGCAACACAAGAAACCCCAGATAAAACGACATTCCAATTCCCCCAAATGGCCACGGACCTACGGCCAATTGGACCATTATGCGGCGGATCCGCGGCCGAGTTGACTTAGTGTCAACTCGGATTTTTGGGGTAGTTTGGTAACTTCATTTGGGCAGAGAATCTTGCCCTAGGGTTTCAGCACTCAGCCTATAAGTAGCCCAGTTTTGTGCCAAGCCAAGGGTCCAATTCTTATGCCTCTTTTTGTTAGGTTTTAGTGTAGTTTAGTTTAGCTTCTTCTTCTTCTTCTTCATTCTTTGCTCCATGAAAATTGTAGTGAGAGCTTTTTGAGTGGAAGATCAATGAAGATAAGGGTTTTTATTATCTTGTATCTTTTATTTCTTGTCTTGTAATTTTATTATCTTGTATTGTAATTTTATTTATTTTTGTTAATTAGTTGTTGTTATTTCTTGCTCTTTTCTTTTCTTCTTTTACGTATTATTTTCAAGCGATGATATTTCGACGGATTCTCTTGCTTAGGTGAAGACCCAAGAGTTAGCTTGCATCATTTGTAAAACCGTATTTTCCTTTTCTTTCTTTTATTCCTCTTGTTTTGTTTTATTTTATTTTATAATGTGTGAATAATTCCGCACTTGTTAAGGCTAAGATCTTAATCGGAAAAATCCCTTGTGCTTCTCTTCGCCAAATATCTTAAAATGAATCCCGACCAAACAAACGCAATCCCCTCACTTAGGCGCGCTATACGTGACGTATAGCCGCGACCTAAATCGAGAAGTCCTTTAAGCACACTACAACGTGACATGTAGTTATGACTTAATTGGATACATGGTTGCGGGTGTTTGGCCAAGAGTTGGAAATAAGCGTATTTAGCGGACGGATAAGGGGCGCTAGGAATGGATTTAGCGTTGGAAAGCTTACTTAAACTCGCAAATCGCATTCCTATGTCCTCCTAATCCCCGCTACTTCCGATTATCCCAATATCGTTTTAAGAATGGCAAAAGATAAGCACAAGACTAATCCTAACTCTACTAACCGACCTTAACCTTAACAAGCTTACTTGAACATAAATAAGAACACTTAGGATGGTTTTGAACAAACACATACACATTCTTTATTGACTCGTCTAAGACACGAACGGACATACTACCATCTCCCTGTGGATCGACCCGTGCTCAACCGGCTAGCTGCAAAGCGACACCGTCCTGATCGCGGTTAAACTTTAGAATTTTGAATACGCGACACGCCGAAAGCGTGCGATCAAATGGCGTCGTTGCCGGGGAGATGGTAACGTATTTTCTTTCTTATTATTCGGGTTAATATTCTTTTTGTATATATATGAAATTATAAATATAATAAATAAATAAATAATCTTTTTGTTATCTTTAATATTTTTCGTGCGAGTGTGCAGGCGATCTGGAGCAATTACAGCAAGTGAATCAATAAACAGAGGTTTTTATTAGGGTGTATAGAGAAAGGCGCGTGCATTGACCAAAGTTTCAGGCGCTAAGTCAGCAATTTGACCGCGGAACCGCGGTCAAAGAGGGAGTTTAGCGGCGATTCCGCGGTCCTATTGTGGGTTTTTGACCCCAATTTTTTTCACCCCGTCTCTTTCTTCTAATCTCCTCTGTAAACTCCACTTAACTGTATTTCATGCAGCTTTCTTTGCACAGATTGCGCCGCCACCAAATAAATTTTTTGTTGTTTTAGATTTTGTTTGTTTATACGCTTTACATATAATAATACGGACTTTAAGGAGCTATAACACCAATTCAGATTGGGTGGGGATTTCATCACCCTTCCTAAGACCCCACAAATCACTAATTGCATACGCATTACCTTGAGCTAATAAAAAATATCTAGACCAAACCTATAAGGACTTGTCTCGCTCATTTAGGACAAGTAAAGGTTGCGGGGAATCGGTCGTTTATCTAAACTTGACTTTGTGGTGCCTAGGCTAGACAAGTGAGGAGGTAATTTTAAAAGGTCCGTCTCACGGTGATTCGTGAGCGGAACCCTCCTTACCTTATTTGTGCTTACTTGGTCACAATTGGCAGCGAAGAGGCGATTCGAGAGTTATCCTGCAACTTGTCGCTTGGAAGTCTAGGAGCGGTCTAGTTGGACTTTGAAGACCCTAGCTCTAGGTGTGTTTGTGCATATTATGATTGTGATGGTGCTTGTATAAAGTTTAGTCCCATAATTCCGTATTCTTTCAAAACAAACAATTTCAAAAACTCCAAAAACAAACATTTTTTTAATAAAAAAAATAAAAAATATAAAAATAAAAAAAACAAAAAAAATATATCTTCCCTCCCTCCCTACCTTTTTACTCTTCTAACATGGGTACCCCACCTCGCAAAACTCTTGCCGAACTTTAGTACCCACAACCAGACATTACTTCTTACGGTTCTTGCTTTGTCCGAATCTCGAACGATCCATCCATGCCCAAAATTTCATTGAGAGATCGGATAGGCGCATTTAGGAAAAACAATTGGACTCCGCAATCCACTTCGTATCAATCGTTTCAAACATTCACCCCTTCTTACGTTGATACCCCTTTTGAGAGTACAGTTGAAACTCCAAGACCCATGTCCCTTGTTGAACTTATTGACCAATACCGTAACCGATCTTTCACTCCTTTCACCACTGCGAATTCTTTCGATCAACAATACCATTCACCTTCTTATCCAAATGTTGATCATCATCCTGTCCAACCATTCAATTCCTATAATTCCTACCCAACTTTTGCACCTTCCCTAGACATTGCTTCTACACAGCCATTTGGGAGTTTCACATATCCAGATAACTTTACTGAAACCCCATCACAACCCATGTCTAGTCTGGAACAGTCGTTGGAAGACTTTGGGGTAGCGTCATGCCAACAGATGATGGATTTAAATGCGTCCATGGCCACCCTCATACAACCTAGTGATCCGGTAGCTAGTTTTCAACTAGCTCCACATTTTCCAATGTATGATGAGGCGGTAGGACAGGCTAAGAATTTGAGTGAAGAGAGTGAGCTATACACCCTTCCAAATCAAACCTACCCGTCCCAAATTGAATCGCACAACTCCAGTTTTGAATGTCTATCAAGTGTCCCAAAGGATTTACCGATTGAAGATTGAATGTTTAATGAGTTGTGGGACTTTGTAGTGTTTGATTTACCCGATTGTGAAGGGTCACTTCCAAGTGAAACCAATCCTAAACCTTTTGATCTCTACACCTCCATCTTAGAACCTGAATTGATTGATCTCCATGCTTTTGATGAGGAGTCTGAGAATATTGATTTTCACCTGATTGAGGATATCGACACCGGGAATATTTCGGATGATGAACCCATAACTTTCGATGAGTTTGTCTCTCAAATTCATCATTTACTTTCACTTCCGTGTGGATATCATCCCGAGTCATTAACTGTCTTTCCCGAACTTTATATGCATCTAGATATTGATGATACATGCATGGATGAGCTAAGTTATGAGGAGAACTTTGAAGATAGTTTAGAGGATGAAGCAGTTTTAATTGATGAATCGGATTTTCCAATTCATCCTGTCCCTTCCACTGACTGTGTACACCCTCCAGAACCCTTAACCGATACCCTTCCTCAATCACTTCCACCCATCCTTTCCGTCGTTCCGACCTTACAAGAAACCGTATCATTTTCATTTCATATGTCTGGTTTACCAAGTTCGGCGTACCCATGGTTTCTCACGAATCTTGAGGGATTTAACCCAATTTCTCGCCATATTGATAAATTAGTACAATCCATCTTTTCACATCGATCATTACAGATTGTACTAATTTATTCAATCCATTTCAACCTTCAAGTTCGTATTCCACTTCTTTCTCCCTTTCGCCATTCTTCTCCTCCACCGAGACCGGACGCTGCTTCTATCCCCACACAGTCTCGCGTGTTTCTTATTTCTTTTCTCTACACTCCATTCTTTCACTAACCTCCGCTTTATAATGATAAAATCTTTGAATGGTTGGTGCTCACTTTTGGCCTGTGTAAGGCCTTGTATAGTTTGAAACTGTTTTCTTTCCCCCTAATCCTGAACTTCACCGCTTAAACAGTAGAAACACTATTTCACTTAAGTTTGGGGGGACCTTTTTGTGTATATATTTTTTGTTTTCTTTTTGTTTTGTATAAAATTTTCTTTTAGGGAGCGCCGGCAATTTTGACCCTCTTAGTGTAGCCTGACAGTGAGGGCACTGTCAAGTTTAAGTTTGGGGACGTGCTCGGTAAGCTTACTTTCTTCGCATTCATTTGTATATTTTTCATTTGCATACATATAAAAAACCCATAAAAAATCAAAAAATTTACAAAAATATAAAAACTTTTTCGTCAAGTTAGCTAATAGGGTAACTTAGGTTTTTATTCCGAAAGTTTAGTTGATACGTTAGAAATAACTAAATCCTAGGCCTAGGAATTGAAACCCTAAAAATAACCCTCTTTCTATTTAACTTTGGTAATTATAGGTCCTTACAGTTTTTTTTGAGAAATAGGTAATCTTGAGTTCAGTTCTTGAGTTAAGTCGAAATGAAGGGGCAGTATTGAGGCTTTACTGAAATACAAGTCTGAAAAATAGTTTCTATTCTTGAGTTTAACTTAGAAAGTATATACCCTACAGACTGCACTTACACGCACCTTGAAACTTGAGATAGTAGAGGATACCTAGAAATACTCTTGCCTGAAAACCTAGTATGAAAAAAAAATGTATTTAAAGCTAAATACCAAAAGAGCATCATTGAAAAATATATCCGGTCTTGAAAAAGAAAAATAAAGAAAAAGAAAAAATAAATAAATAAAGTCAAGACCTGCAAACTGCTATTTACGTTTTAAGCTCGCACATTCAGTAATCGGCTGTTAGTGCCTCAAGAAGCATTAATAGTCGCAAGAAAGGTGTGTGAGCAACACCGTCCATCATTAATGAAAAGAAGTAGTATTAGGCATTAGGGCAAGGGTACTATAGCTTGAATTGAATTGTTAAGTGTAGGGGTGAAACTATACACACACATAGGGGTATACAATTGATATTTGGAGGAAAGATAGAAATAAAGAATTAGACTTATGTTTTCCGTAAAGTTGATAAAAAAATCCCTGATTGGAGACCGCATTTTAGAAGGAAAACTCAGGAGATACCAACATCTTTCTAAACTGTAAAACGTATAGGATCTGGGGTTGAATAAATTGGAGGTGTGAAAAATAAGGGTTGGATATTTCTAATTTAGGATGATAGAATTTCTAAGCTAGATACTAAACTGTAGGAGTAGAATCGAAGTTAACTTGTGAAACTAGCTTAACGGGATTTTGTGGGTAGTATCCGCTGAAAACCCTCAGGAGACAACACTCCTCCTACTAGGGACATCTAGAGGTTTAACGGCTTGTTGCACGAGCTCAGTACAATCGCGTTCCCTGCGAAAGTGAGGTTAGGACTTTTTTGTGAATAATTGGTTTTGCTCGGGACGAGCAAAAGTTAAGTTTTGGGGTATTTGTTCATACCAGAATATTGCATTTAATACCGCCTATTCTTATACTCGTTTGTTTATAGGCAGGTGTTTTTAATCTGTGTTTGATACATATTTATAGGCTACAGCTTCCTAGTCCAAAATAACGCAAATGATACAAAATCTCCACTGTTACGCCAAAATCCAGAACATCTGTTATCAACAGATAAAAGCCGGGTTCCGGTCATCTGTATCCGTCCAGTGTCACGTACCAGTTCCAGAGACAAGACATATGACAGTGGTCATTCGTGTCTCGGACAGGCACAGAGCACGAGGGGGGCAGCACAAGAATCAATGGGTGTGGGGAGCTCGAGGGAGATGAGGACAAAAGTATTATTTTTGATGCCACTTTGGACTGTTGCAGATATGAAGAAATTGTTGATGCAATTTGCAATTTGGAGCATATAGAACAACAGAAAAGAGCAACACAAGAAACCCCAGAAAAAAAGATATTCCAAATCCCCCAAATGCCGTGGATCCGCGGCAAATTGGCCCATTATGCGGCGGATCCGCGGCCGAGTTGACTCAGTGTCAACTCGGATTTTTGGGGTAGTTTGGTAACTTCATTTAGGCAGAGAATCTTGCCCTAGGGTTTCAGCACTCATCCTATAAATAGCCTAGTTTTGTGCCAAGCCAAGGGTCCAATTCTTATGCCTCGTTTTGTTAGGTTTTAGTGTAGTTTAGTTTAGCTTCTTCTTCTTCTTCATTCTTTGCTCCATAAAAATTGTAGTGAGAGCTTTTTGAGTGGAAGATTAATGAAGATGAGAGTTTTTATTATCTTGTCTATTTTATTTCATGTCTTGTAATTTTATTATCTTGTATTGTAATTTTATTTATTGTTGTTAATTAGTTGTTGTTATTTCTTGCTCTTTTCTTTTCTTCTTTTCTGTATTATTTTCAAGCAATGATATTTCAACGGAGTCCCTTGTTTAGGTGAGGACCCAAGAGTTAGCTTGCACCATTTGTAAAACCGTATTTTCCTTTTTCTTCTTTTCTTCCTTCTTGTTTTGTTTTATAATGTGTGAATAATTCCGCACTTGTTAAGGCTAAAGAAGGTGGTATGAGGGATGGAAAAATCCCTTGTGCTTCTTTTCGCCAAACATCTTGAAACGAACCCTGACCAAACAAACACAAGCTCCTCAGTTAGGCACGCTATACATGACATGTAGCCGCGACCTAAGTCGAGAAGTCCTTTAAGCGCACTACAACGTGACATGTAGTTATGACTTAATTGGATACATGGTTGCGGGTGTTTGGCCAAGGGTTGGAAATAGGCGTATTTAGCGGACGGATAAGGGGCGATAGGAATGGATTTAGCGTTGGAAAGCTTGCTTAAACTCGCAAATCCCATTCCTATGTCCTCCTAATCTCCGCTACTTCCGATTATCCTAACATCGTTTTAAGAATGGCAAAAGATAAGTACAAGACTAATCCTAATTCTACTAACCGACCTTAATCTTAACAAGCTTATTTGAACATAAATACAAACACTTAGGATAGTTTTGAACAAAAACATACACATTCTTTATTGACTCGTCTAAGACTCGAACGGACATACCACCATCTCCCTGTGGATCGACCCGTGCTCAACCGGCTAGTTGCAAAGCGACATCGTCATGATCACAGTTAAACTTTAGAATTTTGAATACGCGACATGCCGAAAGTGTGCGATCATGCGCGCACTCCTCGGTTTCATTATTTTTTTAATAAAAAAATGGAAAGAAAAGACAAAAAATGTTTACTAAAAATTTTATTTTGAAGTTTTTTTGTAAATAAATAAAAAAATGAAATAAACACGCCCTTTTGCATTATTTTCAAAACGCAACACACACACACACACACTGCACACTGCACATTGAGTTCGCATGATATGTTCGACCCATTAATCGGAGGTTCTCTTACTCCAAAAGCGAAGGGTAATTAACGTCAGTTCTGTCCACGGCTGTAGAAGATTTGGATCCACATAATCAATAAACCCCAGCCTATCTAAGACATGGAGAATCTGTACATGCCTGATAAGCGCACACATTCCTATCTCAATAGGGTGCCAAAAAACACTCTACAAATTCTGGCACGCTCGGTGAGACCAATCTCTCCTCCCATATCTCGGGTCAAATGCTCATGCGGACTCATTAATATATATTGATATTTGTACTGAAATCATCTCTTCTATGCAGCAATCAGCAATCAACTTTCAACAACAACTACATCGCTCGCCAACGACAAACTCAGTTTCTGACACAACCCCCGTCACATACACCAATAAGAAGAACGCACGGGTGGTTCTCCGAGCAAGTCTTGCGCAACAGTAGGAGGAACCATCACGTCAATTCGACTCCATCATAATTTCTCCAGCGTTCAACGCTCCTACTGTTGAGACCCCGGCAAGCCAAGTGGCCAAACCCGCCAAAAAGGGTAAATGGTAGAACGTCATGGTTGCAAGTGCACCCATGCCTAAGCGCAAGTCCATATTCGAACGGCTCTTTGTCGCTCCAACCGGGGGCATGGCCGTCAAAACCAAGGAAACCTTAAGACGTATCGAGAAAACTCAGGCGATGCCCTTGACAACATCTCGGCCTGGTTTCTTCTCAAGACTCTCCGTCAATCGGCCAACGGCGGCTGCTAGGAAAGCTAATGCCTGCCAAGCCCTCAAAATCGAGATGCTAAGACAGAAAAGGCTCAGATACAGAGCCAACAAAAGGGCTAGGTCTCTTGCACCACTAAACTTCATGAGGTTTCAGAAAGATGGTTACCCCGCGACACAAGCCGAGTCAGCCATAAAATTCAACAATTCATTCAAACCCTTGAAGTGGGTTCAGAAAAACTCTATGACAGCAAGAATCAAGAAGATGACAATCCGAAAGGTGCTTCAAAGAGATGTGTCGAAGCCTCAGCACAGAAATCATGACACTATCTACTTAAAAGTCTACCAAGCGCTCGCAGCTGTCCGAAAGCCAGGAAGGGAGTCCGAGCAGAGGGTACCGGTTTTACCCGAAGTTCCGGCTATACTATCTGTCTTTAGATGCTTGTCTTTCCCCAAGAATAATAGGTCGATACAACTAACCAAAGGCTCAATAAATGTTGCTGCCAATGGTAAATGCTTGGCCGGATGCACGGTCCACATGATTTATATGGCCGGCGCATGCCCCAGTGATAACCTCCGCAGCAAGAGCAAAGTTGAATGTGGCCGCCACATCCCAAGCCCAGCCTCCTCCGGAAGATAATGAAAACCCCTTCGGTGAGGATGATAAGAAGAAAGATCCCTCAATTCATTAGGATTCGAGCTCGGAAAGCGATGAGAGGCCGATTTTCGTCCCCAAGACCGCAGAGCAACAACTGCTCCAAAAACTTCAGAATCAGCTCAAAAGCAAAGACAAGGAGATGGCTAAGCTCTACTCCAAGATTGATGATCTGAATAATGTCGTGTTGCAGCTCTCAGCCAAAGTCGCTTAAGG
This sequence comes from Agapanthus africanus, assembly GCA_030015575.1. NCBI lineage: Eukaryota > Viridiplantae > Streptophyta > Magnoliopsida > Asparagales > Amaryllidaceae > Agapanthus > Agapanthus africanus. Next base: position 56,954,890 of record CM057342.1, on the reverse strand, counting down.
GTAGTCCAATCAAGTTCAAGGCTCTACTCATGACCGGATAACAACGCCTTGAAGCAGCCGATGCATGTTTCCCTGGGTCCAAAAGTTGGCGAGCCACAGATAATTCGAACACATTCAGCCTTGGAAGATGTTCTGACTCTTGACGACAGTAGCACATTAACTCAAGATAAGATAATGTACTTGGTCACCAACAAAATCAAGACATTGGTGGCCGAAGCCGAAGTGCAGAAAAATGCCGGCAGTTGTGGGGGACCATACCCTGCACGATATGATCTCGTAGAGTTTCCTAGCGGCTACGTTGTTCCCAAGTTCAGAAGATTTGATGGAACAGGAAATGCAAGCCAGCACATTTCCCATTTTAAATCATCGTGCAGAAATACTAAGGGCAATGATGCACTTCTCTTCCGGCAGTTTGTTAACAGCTTGATCGATATTGCTTTTGAGTGGTATGCAAGTATACCGGATGGCTCGGTCATGATGTTCTCTCAAATAGAATCCCTGTTCAAGCAAAGGTTCATGCGTGTCAGCGGTAAAATCACCATTGCCGACCTTGTAAGGTCCAAACTAAAGAACAATGAAAGCAACACGTATTTTATAATCCGATGGCGCAGTCTCTCTATAAAGTGTGAACCACCATTAGATAAAGAAATGTCCTCCAGCCTTCTTATATAAAATCTTGACAACTGGATGAATCCTTTTTTATGCACAACAGGCCTCAAAACAATCCAGGAGTTGACCAAGAAGGTTCAAATGTTGGAACACTCAAAGCACAAGTTCACTCCGGACATCCAAGTTAACAACAAATCATGGAAGAACCGAAGGGACGACAACCGCAAAGGCAAAAGTTCCAACAGTGCTGATTCTTTTAGCAAGCAAAGAATAGGTAGAGCAAAAACCGACCGGCCTCGAAAGCCAGTACTGGGAGGAGAAGGATCGACTCTAGAAGAGAAAAAAGGATAAGATCTACTCTTTCAGAAGGGGAAAAAACCGTAAAATATTCAAGGACGCTCTAAGTAACGGTCTATAACTACCAGAGACGAAGAGGCCTCATGAAGTAAAGACGAACAACAATCCACTGTATTGCCTATACCATAGAGTAGTGAGTCATACAATCGAAGGCTGCTATGCTTTCAAGGATTGGGTCGAGAAACAGTACAAGGTAGGAGAAATCGAACTGTCTAAATGTGTGTTAACGAATAATCAAACTGCGACCGCCAACTTCATACAAACAAAAGCCAAAGTCTCCTAAGAACAAATGCCTCAACCGTCCACTCCAGGAAATGATGCCGATCTATAACGATTCACCATTCTTGAATCTATCTTGCTTCCTTCATTAGACCACTTCTTGATTTCTTGAATTTCCTAAAAAATTAGGTAGTTTCTCCTTTCATCTCTTAGACATCTCATCCATCTAATATTACATTTGTGTCGATTATAGTACCGACTGGTGGAGCAACAACAAAACGCGACTGCAATATCCTTACTTTGTTTCTTTGCTCTGTTGCATTATCCTTCTTGAGTAATTTCGAGGACGAAATTATTTAAATAGGGTAGAATATAACGATCCTAATTTTCATATACTATCCCTTCCGTTTTAATTCATAAAAGATGTTTTTTTCTTCTGATTTTGAATCGAGTTATAAGTAATTCTTGTGAAATAAATGCAAGAAATAATTTGTAGCTTACTGGTTAAGACTCTTCGCTACTATCCCTTAGCCTAAGTGTTCAATTCTCAACGAAAACAATATTTTTTATTATTTATTTTTACAACGTTTTGGAAGACCAAAAGTTTGCACGAGTATCACACGGAGTTACGAAAAGTTTCAGAAGAAAAGATGTATGCAAATGGACCAAACGAAGCGACTCGAGTACATGGCATGAAGCCACCTTGGGGCCAAGCTTAGGCCGAGTTCTGCGGCCTGGTTAAGTCTAAGTGGGTCCGTGTTGGGCATGTACGTCCCTTGACTTCCAGACTGTTCATTTCAATACCTTAAACTTCCCCATTCAACCCGAGACTGCTTAATTTTTTCATTTCTCCATTAAAACTCTTCTTAATACCAATTAATAACTATTCTTTACACCCTTTAATCCACCCTACTCCCCAACTCTCCTATAAATACCCCACTCAATTCTAGCCTCTTTTCCCTATTCATATTACTCTCAAAACTTTACTCACTCAACTTCTCAATATATCAAGTTTCCACAAGGAGTCAAGCACGTTCGGTAAGTGTGTGGTGCTTCTTATCGTGACTACTAAGGCTTTTCGGAATAAAAAACTTTAATTTTACTTGAGCACCACACACTAAAACCCTAGAATACAAGTCCAAATACTAAACTAAACCTTAAGCTACAAGAGTTTAACTACTAGGTTAGTACTATAACCTTTGAAGTTGGTCCTTCGAGTCTTATGTGGTTCACTCCTTAAGCTCGTAGGGTTGAAAGATCGAGGTTTCGAGGTCGATCTCCCGTGTCGAAGACAATCCACCCGAGAATGCCGGTTCAAGAGATAGCCTCTATGAATCAACTAAAGATCAAGTCTTGGTAGAACTAGATACTTAAGGGGTGTGGTTATGAAACAATATGCTCTATTTTCTTTCTCTCAAAACTCTAGTGAGAAAAAGAGGAAGAAGTTGAAGAAAGATGGCTACCATAGAAAAATATCAACCATCATAAAAACTCTCTCATTCTCCATACTTTTCTCTTCACATCCTTTTAAAATAAAATATCATAATAGAAATGAATAGACTTGTGACTCACTAGTGTAAGTCACAAGCCCACACTCTTCTTGAAACTAGAAGAGAAAAGATGTAGAGAATGTCCACCTCATTATGGTACACATACACACAGATAAATGTATGTATATAATTAACTATACCAAAACCCGTATTTATAATACGTATTTGTATTGAAAATACAAAATATGTGTATTCATATTTAGAAAGAAATACATATATTTGTATTAAGATACAAATACCCGTATTCATACAAATACACGTATTCGTATAAATACCGTATTCGTATTAAAATACAAATACCAAAAAGAGAGTAATATAATATTAGCATCAAATCTGGCTGTCTTTCAACGTACTAGTACTGCTAAATAGTCTGATTAAAGCACGTGTATAAAATACACGTGTTTAATCGAACACCCTAGCGTATCGAAATACGCAAACTACGCCGTTTCGCCTGAACCGAGAAACCCTCCTCGACTTCATATGCTTGTAGGGGTCTATTCATTTGCCTTAAAGCCTGCCTTTTGAGGGACTCTAAAGACTCGACAATACACTCGCAGTATGGTTAATCACAAGCAGGTCAGTGGCACTAGCTGTACGTAACGGCTACCCAGGTATCTGTCAAAAGGAAGATCGACAAGAAAACTCGTCCGAACCCCTACTGAGCCTATAGGTGACATTCTCCATACAGTCCAGTCTGTTCGTCTGAGAGTATAGCATATCGGGCCTAGGGTGATGGTAAACGTTAGACCCTTATTAGCACGACAAATCGCGTCCGTGTGGAACCCAATACAATCTGAGAAACTACTAGTGTACCTACCAATAAATCTCACTTTCCCTGGCCAAGGACTTTTAGTATCGGACAACCGTACACAGCGCGATATCAACTCCAAATACCGGGAGAGACGAATCTCTTCTATCACCTACTGCCTCCAAGTTCTTTGGGACTGCACCCAACTACTACCGGAGTGCAAGACTAATTAAAGTCATGGTAGGGTAGTAATCTAAGTACAGTGGGAACACACTCGAGACTAATAGTGATGTTAAGTTATCGGACTAATCTGTACTCATGTCACCAGAGAACTGCTATCCGACGATAGGTATAATACCAACCAGAAGTGTCCAGCGAGTACGTGTAACTCGTAACCTAATGAGCACCTGTATACTATATTTGGGACCGTATACCAATGGTTGCGGGACCGGCCATCTCCCATGACGGGGATAAGAAACGTATACACTAGTTTACTCTGCAGTATCAATGCCCGGTCTCGATAATCTTATGACTAGGGGCAATTTTAAGAATGTGCTTATAGACTATCCATCTCCCATAAGTATGATAGTCATCACAACGCTGGTAGTCAAGCAAACATCTTAAGGGCTCTATCAACATTTATTAGCGATATAAATAAAATGAACATATACACATGTTAAGATATATACAAACCAGATAGAAACTATCATATTGAGCAAGACTATTATTATACATGTATATATCCTAAACTTTCAAAATGTAATATACAATTGTAACATTCAGAAAATTTGGAAATAAATAAAATTAATTAATTAAATAATAAAGTGTTAAATTAAAAAGTTATTAAAACCAAATAAGACAATTTCATAAGATATATGTAAAACAAATTAAATTTTAATTTTAGTATGTAATATAAATAAATTATAAGGGTTTTAGTGATAAATTTAGCTTCATTTTAATAAAATGGTGATTATATAATAACATAAGTTGTGAGGGATTTTTATGTAAAGTTTAGGATTTTGTGCAAAATGGGAAATTGTTAAGGGTGTAACTAGAAAAGGGGTTAGATAAAATTAGTTCAGAATTTTATCAAGATAATTCATTTTAGAATGATAAAGTATTGCCAGCACCTCCTCTCATGCACAACACACTCCCCACACCTCCTCCTTGCATGAAACCACCACATCTTGCTTGGTGACACCTCCTCCTACACCTCACCCTTCCCTTAACCATTTATATAAGGTGTTCAGATCAATTAATCAATTTAAAAATTTTGAAAATTCAAAAGAAAGAAAAGAAAACCAAAGCAAAATAAAGAAGAATAAGAGAAAGGAGAAGCAAGGAGCTAATCAAGGAATTTCCTCACCACTAAGCTAGGACTAGGAGCTTGTGCATCTTGGAGGGTGTTCTTCCTGCAAATTACTTAAAGGTAAAATCCTTAATCACAGTAGGGATTTAATTCTGTAACTAGTTCAAAGTTTGAAATCAAAGTGTCCATAATATCGTATTTTAAGCAAAATTGGACCCTATAGTAATCTGCTATACTTTAGATAAATTTTAACTTAACAAAACAATTCCAAAATGATGTATGTTAGACCTAGAACAACCTATAGGAACCCGAACCAAGGGGATCGGTTTTGGGCCGGCGACCAATAGGGAAATTCCGGCGTCGCCGGATTTGTAAGGGGAGTTGGTGATTTGGGTTGTTGGGTAGGTCTCTGTGTAGAATTATGGTTATTTTGGTATTGTTTAATTAAGTTAGTTTAACTGTATAGGAAATCTGAAAGCTAATATCAGAAAAAGGGATCTAAAATCTAAAATATGACATGGTTAAAACGTATCGCGATCTGTTTTCTGTCGCGATGCAGAGTTGGGTTAGATTTCAGTGAGGTTAAATATTAGATCATTTACAATGGTCGTACGTAGTGTAATTAGCATGTACAACTTGCGTTTTATTGATTTTTGGCGTATCGGAATGTAGCCGTTTCCTTATACAAGTTAATTTTCGATGTTAGATTCAAATATGGGAACTTTGGAGGCCGCGAGGAAAGGAAAGGATTAGCAATTTCTGAGTAGATACGGCGTATTTCCGGTGAGTAGATTTATATCTACTGGGGAAGTCGGGTGGATGGCTTATAGCACCCCCGCAACCTTATAACTATTATTATGATAGCTACTTAAGATTAGCTTTTCGTCAAAACATTGATATGTTATTGCATCTTGTATACCTTCCATTTGCATAAAGTTTCATATATAGTTTTTAAATGAGACATACATGATATTTGATCCGTACGATATGGGTATGATTTGATAAGTTTGTACGAGGGATCATGCCGTATTTAAGAGGATATGGATATATCGATATGATAATCCATAATACAAAGATTTGTACGTATCGGAAATGATGAACTTTGTATGCCGAATAACGGCCAATTTATTCTTGTACTCGTAGAGATAGATTATGTTCCGTTTTAGGATGTAATACTGGTATGGGCTATATTATTTTAAAAACCACGGTTCGTTGTCTTTTAAATAAACTACCAGGATGCGTGCCAGTTTCTAAAACAAACATCTATTTTAAATCTAAGGCAGCTTCCTTATTTCAAATTTAACGTTCCGATCATTTCTAATGATAATGGTATAGCTCATAACAAATAATTACAATAAGTACGTTTAGATTACTTTACAGGTTTGCATTATATTATCTATATTATATGTATCTGCGTTACGCACACTCTGATAGAACACTGCACAAATACCAATGAGTACTATGCCGCATAAGCACGTAAATATATGTTACACTACACCTCATTGGTATTGCCATGTCACTGTAGAATCGTTCTGTTATATATGTGTTAGTATATAGATTTTTACACCGTATAACACTTTCACAAATACTAATGATTTTCATGTTGCACGAGCACAGACGCGTATGCTATACTACACATCATCAGTAGTGCTATGACACATTAGAATTGAAATCATTATGTTATGTGATATGATTACGTAGTCTTTTCCTATTCATGTTGTAGTACTATAGATGTTGTATTTGATTTCTTGGAATTTCTAAGTATTTTTACTCCTGATGATATACATATAGCGGTGGTGTGGGACACTGGTATATATATACACATTTAATATATCATCAATACAACCTATGCAACTATTCTTATTCCTTACTTGATATTTTGATATGATGAGAAAAACGTCCACCATGAGTTTTGTGTTTTCTGGTTTTATTCCGGACCGAGTGGGGGAGATATACGGTCGTGGATTTTTACGTTATCCAGACTTAATGGGGGAGATATACAGTTGGATACATGGTGGACCCGGTCGAGACCGAGGGGCAGGATAGCCGCATTGAGGCGGGGGAGCCTAGCGAGGATACTCGATACCGGAGATAGAATTGAGCACGGCAGATATTCAGGGGATACTGACCGGGGTTCGATTAGGTACGGCAGATATTCAGGGGATACTGATCGTAGCCAGGATATCGGGTGGCAATCATCTGTTGAGATGGTGTCGACGGTATCTGTATTTACGTGTCGATACTGGACACGAGAGATTGCGGATTTCGATGTCGATGCTGGACATCTATATGTATATTGATGTGATCATTATCATGAGGTACACAGTTAGATATGTATTTATTGGATTCCACCAGGACTGATCCGGGGAACAGTACCTGCATATATTTGTACAGACATTCATAGACACAAAGGGAATTCCAATACGGATAATAGATTCATGATTTTGATTCATATGACATTGAGATATTATACTTGTGATCGCATGATAGTTAATATTGCACCTTTGCATATCATACAGTATATCGATACAGATTATGATAGTACTATACTTATGACCTAGGTATCGTCATGCATTTCGATTTCTACCTTTAGATGTACTTTTTTTCACTGAGTTGGCAACTCATCCCCGTTGTGCCATAGTTTCTTGCAGGTTTTACTGCTTGGATTATCAGCGATTTGGGCACACATTCTTTTGGGGATTGATGGGTAAGTGAGTTGTTATTGTATCCTACTCACTCTTGATTTTTCATATATTCTTGTATTTAGAGGAAACTCCATCAACTTAGAAATGATATATTATGGTCTTAGAAGCGAGGATTAGAGTTATGTCATGAGTTATCATACTCTTTGGAGTCGACTTTTGATTTAGATTGATTGGTTGCTCCATCGTTTGGACGTGGAGACTAGCTTCCGTTGGGATGCTATTTTATTATGTTGTATCAGGTTTTTATAAAAATGCAAAGGAGGTGATGACAAGTTTCAAAACGTCATAAATGCTTTTCAACATACTTAGTTAAATTTAGATGTTATTTTAACTTGATTTTATCAGATGATTATTTAAAGCTCACCTCCAATATCTTCAAAAAGTGTTTAGATTCCGGGTTTCAGTTTACTTAGTTTACGTCGATGTGTTTAGATGTCACGTGTTTTAAGTGCCGGTCACGTGCTATTTTTGGGTTGTGACAAAGTTGGTATCAAAGTGTTTGGTTTAACTTTTGTTCGAGTCTAGGTTGATTATATGGTGTCTGGGAATACATTTTGTTACCTGGGCTTGACCTTATAGGACTTAGACTTGACTTTGGGGGTCTTATACCCGAACTTTCTTTATATAGGATGACCGTTGTTGATGGAGTAGGTACTAAATAGAGTGACGTACCGTACATATGTTCAGCGACATATTTACGATATGATATTCCGCCTAAGATACCTTAGGATTTATATCTTGAGATCTTCCTTCTATTCTTTCCGTTGATCTATCTTCGTCAGTGCATGATTGGTTGTTCGATCACCATGTTATGAGGGTCGAGAGGGCTAAAGTTAGAGATACGGTCAGAGCAGACATGTCTGGGACAAGGACTGACCGGGGTGACTTTCCGAGGATATAGGGACACGTCGTTGATCGAGTTCTAAGAGTTGAGCGAGTTTCTTCAGGATCCGTACCAGATGGAGGAGTCATTGTTAGAGATCAGACAAACTTGAGACGTGATGTTTTTCTCCTCTCTGAAAATCGTGGTGTCGCGTATTGTTTAGACAGCGGTAACAATCATTGCTAAGGTTATCGAGATGTTGCTTCCTGAGTTCATGAAGTTAAATAGTTGACGACGTTACCGGTATAGATGGATCAGCAGGATTTATAACCGTTCAAAGGTGAGATGGTTATGATTTTAATTCGTGGTGGCGCTTCGATATGAGATCGGTGAAATTGAGGTATTTTTTCCGATGGAGTTTGTTCAGACAGGTGCAAGTAGTTCAAGAAGGAGATCGTATAGTAAGCTTTTCTCCGACAAATTGGGACGAGTGTTCGAAGGTGAGATTAGCCAGATTTCTCTACGGGGTATCAGAATTAAAGGATTTGCTAAATTCTCCAAGTGTGCTTTCTGGCTGGATAGTGTAGATTTCTTGGGTCACGTAGTTCCAAGAGATGGGATACGTGTGGACCCAAAGAAGATAGAAGCAGTTCAGCACTGGCCCAAACCCATGTCAGTTTCAGAAGTTCGAAGTTTTTTGGGTCTGGCCGGTTATTACAAGATGTTTTGTGCAGGAGTTTCTCGGATCGCTGCACCATTGACTGGATTTATTAGGAAGGAAGTTCCATTTCTTTGGACAGATGCATGTGAGCAGAGTTTCCAGTAGTTGAGACTCGATCGACGAATGCACCTGTCTTATCGTTACTTTCCAGGTTAGGTGGTTTCGTGGTATATTGTGATGCTTCTCGAGTGGGTTTAGGCTGTGTATTGATGCAGAAGGCAGGGTTGTAGCTTATGCTTCTCGATAGTTGAAGAGGCACAAGCAGAACTACCCCACTCATGAATTGGAGATGGCTGCAGTACTATTCACACTGAAGATTTGAAGGCATTACTTGTATGGAGAGCCGTACCGGATTTTCACAGATCATAAGAGCTTAAAGTATAATTTTCAGCAGATGGATCTGAATCTAAGACAGCGTAGATGGATGGAACTCGTGAAGGATTACGATTGTGAGATCTTGCATCATCCAGATAAAGCAAAGGTTGTGGCAGATGCCTTGAGTCGGAGGCCCGGGGGTAGCTTATCTCGTTTGCGCACCTTACAGAGGCAGTCTTCTACAGACTGGCAGATTTTATGTGATAATCGTGTACAGTTCGAGTTCACACCGACAGGAGGACAGTTAGCATATGTTCGCACTGTCCTTAGTTATTGGATCGTGTTCTGGAGACACAGCCGCAGAGGCTCGTATGTCAGAGATTATGGATCAGGTTAGGCAGGGTAGAGAGTCGGAGTTCGTGATAGATAACCGTGGAGTATTACGTTTTGGGACTCGTCTTTGTGTGCCGGATTCGGATGGACAGACCTTAGAGGAGGCCATAGATCAGCATACAGTATTCATCCTGATTCCATCAAGATATATCATGACTTGAGGGATGTTTATTGGTGGGAAGGAATGAAGAGGGTTGTTGCGGGGTTAGTTTCAAGATGCTTGATTGGTCAGCAAGTCAAGGCAGAGCACCAGAGGCCAGCTGGAGAATTGCAGTCCTTACCCATTCCGGAGTGGAAATGGGAAAAAAATTTCATGGATTTCGTTGTGGGTCTACCCAGGACTAGCAGAGGGTATGATTCCATTTGGGTGATTGTAGATAGATTGACAAAGGCAGCTCGTTTTTTTCCAGTGAAGACGACGTATGGATTTGCACAGTATGCTCAGATTTATATCGATGAGATTGTACGTTTACATGGAGTTCCAACGAGCATAGGGTCAGATAGGGGTACCCGGTTTACTAACGGGCTATGGCAGAAACTTCAAGAAACTCTCGGTACACGATTGAGTTTTAGTACAGCTTGCCACCCACAGACAGATGGTCAGTCAGAGCGGACCATTCAGACTTTAGAGGATATGTTTCGGGCTTGTAGCCTTGATTTAGGTGGTAGTTTGGATTGTCACTTACCTTTGATAGAATTTTTGTACAACAATAGTTTTCAGAAGACGATCCAAATAGCTCCCTTTGAAGCTTGTTATGGAAGGAAATGTCGATCGCTTGTTTGCTGGACGGAACTAAGCGAGAGTTGCATTTTGGGACCGCAGGTAGTACCGGAGACCACGGAAAGGATTCAACTGATATGAGATAGAATGAGGGCGGCCCAATGCAGACAGAAATCATATGCAAATCGACGACGTCGTAGACTCGAATTTCAGGTAGGAGATCATGTGTTCCTTCGAGTGTCTCCGATGAAAGGTGTGATGCGTTTCGGGAAGAAGGGGGAGCTCAGCCTCAGATATGTCGGACCTTACGAGATTCTGGAGAGAGTGGGTGCTGTAGCTTATTGTTTAGCACTTCCATCGAGTTTTCCCGATGTGCATCCGGTGTTTTACGTTTCGAGGCTTCGCAAGTATCTTCACGATCCTTCTCACATGATCTACCATCAGACCTTACAGCTTGAGTCGAATTTATCCTACACACTGCAGCCAGTCGCTATTCTAGACAGGCAAGCAAAGAAACTAAGATCAAGGGTAATTCTGTCTGTAAAGGTTCTTTGGTAAGGAAAGAATCGCGAGGAGATTACTTGGGAGACCGAGGATGCGACGCGTAAGAGATTTCCACATCTTTTGAGGGTATGTCTAATTAAATTTTAAATTCGGGGACCGAATTTTCTTAGGGGGGAATATTGTAACATTCAGAAAATTTCGAAATAAATAAAATTAATTAATTAAATATTAAAGTGTTAAATTAAAAAGTTATTAAAACCAAATAAGACAATTTCATAAGATATATGTAAAACAAATTAAATTTTAATTTTAGTATGTAATATAAATAAATTATAAGGGTTTTAGTGATAAATTTAGCTGCATTTTAATAAAATGGTGATTATACAATAACATAAGTTGTGAGGGGTTTCTATGTAAAGTTTAGGATTTTGTGCAAAATGGGAAATTGTTAAGGGTGTAAGTAGAAAAGGGGTTAGATAAAGTTAGTTCAGAATTTTATCAAGATAATTCATTTTAGAATGATAAAGTATTGCCAGCACCTCCTCTCATGCACAACACACTTCCCACACCTCCTCCTTGCATGAAACCACCACATCTTGCTTGGTGACACCTCCTCCTACACCTCACCCTTCCCTTCACCATTTATATACGGTATTCGGATCAATTAATCAAGTTAAAACTTCTGAAAATTCAAAAGAAAGAAAAGAAAACCAAAGCAAAATAAAGAAGACCAAGAGAAAGGAGAAGCAAGGAGCTAATCTAGGAATTTCCTCACCATTAAGCTAGGACTAGGAGCTTGTGCATCTTGGAGGGTGTTCTTCCAGCAAATTACTTGAAGGTAAAATCCTTAATCACAGTAGGGATTTAATTCTGTAACTAGTTAAAGTTTCAAATCAAAATGTCCATAATATCGTATTTTAAGCAAAATTGGACTCTGTAGTAATCTGCTGTAGTTTAGATAAATTTTAACTTAACAAAACAGTTCCAAGATGATGTATGTTAGACCTAGAACAACCTATAGGAACCCGAACCAAGGGGATCGGTTTTGGGCCGGCGACCAATAGGGAAATTCCGGCGTCGCCGGATTTGTAAGGGAGTTGGTGATTTGGGTTGTTGGGTAGGTCTCTGTGTAGAATTATGGTTATTTTGGTATTGTTTAATTAAGTTAGTTTAACTGTATAGGAAATCTGAAAGCTAATATCGGAAAAAGGGATCTAAAATCAAAAATACGACATGGTTAAAACGTATCGCGATCTGTTTTCTGTCGCGATGCAGAGTTGGGTTAGATTTCAGTGAGGTTAAATATTAGATCGTTTGCCATGGTCGTACGTAGTGTAATTAGCACGTACAACTTGCGTTTTATTGATTTTTGGCGTATCGGAATGTAGCCGTTTCCTTATACAAGTTAATTTTCGATGTTAGATTCAAATAGGGGAACTTTGGAGGCCGCGAGGAAAGGAAAGGATTGGCAATTCCTGAGTAGATACGGCGTATTTCCGGTGAGTAGATTTACATCTACTGGGGAAGTCGGGTGGATGGCGTATAGCACCCCCGCAACCTTATAACTATTATTATGATAACTACTTAAGATTAGCTTTTCGTCAAAACATTGATATGTTATTGCATCTTGTATACCTTCCATTTGCATAAAGTTTCATATGTAGTTTTTAAATAAGACATACATGATATTTGATCCGTACGATATGGGTATGATTTGATGAGTTTGTACGAGGGATCATGCCGTATTTAAGAGGATATGGATATATCGATATGATGATCCATAATACAAAGATTTGTACGTATCGGAAATGATGAACTTTGTATGCCGAATAACGGCCAATTTATTCTTGTACTCGTAGAGATAGATTATGTTCTGTTTTAGGATGTAATACTGGTATGGGCTATATTATTTTAAAAACCACGGTTCGTTGTCTTTTAAATAAACTACCAGGATGCGTGCCAGTTTCTAAAACAAACATCTATTTTAAATCTAAGGCAGCTTCCTTATTTCAAACTTAACGTTCCGATCATTTCTAAAGATAATGGTATAACTCATAACAAATAATTACAATAAGTACGTTTAGATTACTTTACAAGTTTGCATTATATTATCTATATTATATGTTTCTGCGTTACACACACTTTGATAGAACATTGCACAAATACCAATGAGTACTATGCTGCATAAGCACGTAAATATATGTTACACTACACCTCATTGGTATTGCCATGTCACTGTAGAATCGTTCTGTTATATATGTGTTAATATATAGATTGTTACACCGTAAAACACTTTCACAAATACTAATGATTTCCATGTTGCATGAGCACATACGCGTATGCTATACTACACATCATCAGTAGTGCCATGACACATTAGAATTGAAATCATTATGTTATGTGATATGATTACGTAGTCTTTTCCTATTCATGTTGTAGTACTATAGATGTTGTATTTGATTTCTTAGAATTTCTAAGTATTTTTACTCCTGATGATATACATATAGCGGTGGTATAGGACACTGGTATATATATACATATTTAATATATCATCAATACAACCTATGCAACTATTCTTATTCCTTACTTGATATTTTGATATGATGAGAAAAACGTCCACCATGAGTTTTGTGTTTTCTGGTTTTATTCCGGACAGAGTGGGGGAGATATACGGTCGCAGATTTTTACGTTATCCAGACTGAGTGGGGGGGAGATATACAGTTGGATACATGGTGGACCCTGTCGAGACCGAGGGGCAGGATAGCCGCATTGAGGCGGGGGAGCCTAGTGAGGATATTCGATACCGGAGATAGAATTGAGCACGGCAGATATCCAGGAGATACTGACCAGGGTTCGATTATGTAAGGTAGATATCCAGAGGATACTGATCGTAGCCAGGATATCGAGTGGCGATCATCTGTTGAGATGGTGTCGACGGTATCTGTATTTACGTGTCGATGCTAGACACGAGAGATTGCGGATTTCGATGTCGATGCTGGACATCTATATGTATATTGATATGATCATTATCATGAGGTACACAGTTAGATATGTATTTATTGGATTCCACCAGGACTGATCCAGGGGACAGTACCTGCATATATTTTTACAGACATTCATAGACACAAAGGGAATTCCAATACGGATAATAGATTCATGATTTTGATTCATATGATATTGAGATATTATACTTGTGATCGCATGATAGTTAGTATTGCACGTTTGAATATCATACAATATATCGATACAGATTATGATAGTACTATACTTATGACCTAGGTATCGTCATGCATTTCGATTTCTACCTTTAGATGTACTTTTATTCACTGAGTTGGCAACTCATCCCCGTTGTGCCACAGTTCCTTGCAGGTTTTACCGCTTGGATTATCAACGGTTTGGGCACACATTCTTTTGGGGATTGAGGGTAAGTGAGTTGTTATTGTATCCTACTCACTCTTGATTTTTCATATATTCTTGTATCTAGAGGAAACTCCATCAACTTAGAAATGATATATTATGGACTTAGAAGCGAGGATTAGAGTTGTGTCATGAGTTGTCGCACTCTTTGGAGTCGACTTCTGCTTTAGATTGATTGGTTGCTCCATCGTTTGGATATGGAGACTAGCTTCCGTTGGGATGCTATTTTATTATGTTGTATCGGGTTTTTATAAAAATGCAAAGGAAGTGATGACAAGTTTCAAAACGTCATAAATGCTTTTCAACATACTTAGTTAAATTTAGATGTTATTTTAACTTGATTTTATCAGACGATTATTTAAACCCCACCTCCAATATCTTCAAAAAGGGTTTAGATTCTAGGTTTCGGTTTACTTAGATTACGTCGATGTCTTTAGATGTCACGTGTTTTAAGTGCCGGTCACGTGCTACTTTTGGGTCGTGACAACAATCTTGTACTATACAATAATGGCCTTTATTGCATATATCCCTAACAATCTCCTGCTTGCACTAAGGCCATGTATTGGCATATCACAGACCTATCATCTCGAATAGCCTCTTGAACTGCATCTGAGGGATGGCCATTGTGAGTGGATTTGCAGTGTTGTTCTTCGTGTCTACTCTCCGCACCTCGATCTCCTTGTGATCTATGATCTTTTTGATCAGGTGATACCACCTCAAGATGTGTCTGGATCTCTGTGGGACCGTGGTTCCTTTGCTAAACCTATAACCCCATTGTTGTCACAATACAAATGTATTGAGTCAACAATGGACGGAACCCCCTGAAGTTCTGTAATGAACTTCCTCATTCAGACTGCTTTTACGGTGTCACAAACAGCGATATACTCTGCCTCCATTTTCGAGTCAACAACGGTGTCTTGTTTGGAGCTCTTTCAACAGACTGCCTCTCCATTGAGGTGAATACATAATCTGACATGGATTTGGAGTCATCCTTGTCACTATGGAAGCTGGAGTCAGCGAAGGTCTCGATCTAGAGGTCTTTACTGTCGTATAGTAAGAACATCTCCTTAGTCCTTCTCAGGTACTTGAGAATGTTCTTTACCGTAATCCAGTGCTTCTCCCCCGGGTTTGACTGATACCTGCTTACCACACTCAGTACGTAAGCTACATTCGGTCTGGTATACAATATCGCATACATTATGGATCCTATCACCGAAGTGTAGGGTATAATACTCATGCGACCCCTTTCCAAATTAGTCTTGAGAGACATCTCTTTGGAGAGGGTGATCTCGTGACAAGCGGGTAAATTACCGCACTTGAAATCTTCCATACTAAATCTTTTCAGTATAGTGTCAATGTACCCGGACTGTAAAAGTCCCAACATTCTCTTAGATCTATCATGATAGATCTTGATCCCCAGAATGTAGGAGGCATCAACCAGATCTTTTATAGAGAACTTCTGTGATAAGAAGCTTTTGACCGATTGTAGCATAAGAATGTCATTTCCTGTTAAGAGAATGTCATCCACGTACAAGACGAGAAATACCACAGTTCTTACTACAATTTTCATATAAATGCATGGTTCATCTACATTTTTTATAAAGTCCAATTCTTTAACCGTCTCATCAAAGTAGATATTCTAACTCCACGATGCCTGATTTAATCCGTAAATGAATTTAAGTAACTTGCACACTCTTTCGCTGTTCCCACTCTCTATGAAGCCCTCTGGCTGATCTATATAAACACACTTTTCCAAACTTCCATTCAGAAAAGCAGTCTTTACATCCATCTGCCAGATTTCATAATTATAGATGGCAGCAATGGCAAGTAGGATCCGAATGGATTTAAGTATAGCCACCGTTGAAAAGATTTCATCATAGTCCAAGTCAGGTCTTTGACGAAAACCTTTTGCTACAAGTCTAGCTTTAAAGGTTTCAACCTGTCCATCTGTACCAATCTTCTTTTTGAAAATCTATTTGCAGCCTACTGGTTCCCCTGGAGGTGCAACGTTCAAAGTCTAAATTTGTTGGTGTACATGGATTCCATCTCGGATTGCATAGCATCCTGCCACTTTACTTAGTTTCTGCTCGTAATGGCTTGCTGGAAACTGGTTGGCCATCATCGATGATGCAATCCTCTCTATCTCCGTCTACGAGAAAACCGTAGTATCTCTCGAACGGATGAGACTGCCTACTAGATCTGCAGAGTGGCGTAGATACGTATGGTTCTTTTGAAACTTCGGGTTCTACTAAGCTTTCAGTAATAGATTATGGTTCTGGAATTTCTTCTAGTTCTATTACGCTCCTACTAATTTCTTTTTCAAGAAATTGAGTCTCCACAAAGCGGGTATGTTGAGGAAAAAAACCTTTTGTTTCTCTGCGTAATAGAAAAAATAACCTCTGAAATTCTTTGGGTATCCCACAAACTTACACAATACTGATTGAGACTGGAGCTTGTCCGCATGCTGCTTTTTGATAAAATCTGAACATCCCCATATCTTAAGATACTTAAGACAGGCTTTCTTCCCACTCTATATTTCATATGGAGTGGTAGGCACTGACTTAGTTGGAAGTTTGTTCAAAAGATATGCAGCAGGTTCTAGTGTATAACCCCAGAAAGATCGTGGTAACTCAATATTACTCATCTTGAAACACACCATATCTAGTAAGGAGCGGTTCCGTCTTTCCGATACACCGTCGTGTTGAGGTGTGTATAGAGGAGTAAGCTGAGAGAGCATTCTATTTTCTTTTAAATATCCCAGGAACTCGGCACTCAAGTATTCACCACCCCGATTAGATCGAAGTGTCTTGATATTTTTATCTGTTTTTTTTTCCACTTCATTCTTGTACTCCTAGAATTTCTCAACGGCCTCGACTTTGTGTTTTTATCAAGAATACAAGTCCATACCTTGAGAAATCATCGTTAAAATTAAGGAAGTAGGAATAATCACTTCTTGAATGTGTAGACATTAGACCACACGTGTCGCTGTGTATGAGTCCCAAGAGCTCGGTATCTTTTTATCCGTGTCCAGTGAATGGAGTTTTTGTCATCTTTCCTTTGATACATGATTGACAAGTTGCATAAGATAGATACTCAAACGAATCAATATATCCATCTTTATATAATTTCATCAACTGTGTTTCATTGATATGACCTAATCTACAGTACCATAAACAAGCATGATTTAATTCTGGAGGTTTTCTTTTGAGTGTTCTGGACATTGAAAATTTGATATTGATTTAATACGTATATACCGTTGTCTAGTGTACCGGACCCAATCAAGCTATGATTAAGGTGAATGTTAACAATATCGCTTACAAATATAAAATCGCAACCTTCTTTAAATAGTAAAAATACAGAGAAGATATTACATGTCATACTAGGTACATAAAAATTTTGCAATCCTGAGGGTCATATCACCTGCCTTTAAAACTATACGGCTTCTCAGTGTCTGCAATGAATTATAGATATGAGATCTTGAACCGGTATTCAATACCCAGGAAGTAGAGTTTACTGACAAACAGTTCTCAATCATAAATACACCTGAAGCCGAAACCACAACTTGTTCCGAATCCTAATTCTTGGCTTTCCAAGCCCTGCAGTCCTTCTTCCAATGACCTTTCTTGTGACAATAGAAGTATTCTTTCTTTTCCACTGTTGGCCCCCCAACTTTTGCCTTGCCCTTCCCCTGTGCGTTAGCGACACCACCTTTCGGTTTGGTGGGGGCTTTCTTCTTCTTCGTCTTGGTTTTCGCCTTGGATCTAGAGGAAGAAGGTTCCCCAACAAGCAGAGCGGGTGTCTCTGTTGGTTTCTTTAGGATGCCCTCTACACTCCTCAACAAGTTGAGGGGACTTGAAAGTATAACTTCCTTTCCTTGTATATTGAAATTCAGTATAAACTGGGCAATGGTAGATAGAAAGGACTGTAGAATCAAGTCCGTATACAACTCATTCTCCAATGTGGTCCCAAGGTCCGCGAGCTCTTCAATAAAGCTGATAATCTTAAACACGTGGTCCCCTACAGATGACCCGACGGATAACCTAGCCTGAAAGAGTTTTTTCGAGGTCTCGTATCTTGCAATACGAGATTGCTCTCCATATAAATCTTTGGTATGGAGGAAGATAGAAGCTAATTCCATCTTCTCGTGCCGCCTTTGGTGTTCATTATCCATAGAGGCCAGCACGGGGCACTTGGATTTCGTACTGTCAATATCCCAAGTCTTACGGATCTCAATGTCCGCAACTTAGGAATCTGGACCTGAGACGGCGGGGGCTTTAGCAGTAAGGAGGTAACCCAGCTTATCATAAGTAATGGCCATCTGGACATTTCTTAGCCGATCTTTATAGTACTGCCCCGTCAATATATTTTTTATCTAATAGTAAATTAAACTCGATCGTCTTGGTCACTGCAATTAGAGGAGAGAGAGAGAGAAGAAACACTCGGCATAGATGCTCTTGCAAGTTTAGATTGGTTTTAGTTTATCTAAATAGGATGGCTCTCACCGTTTCCTCGAATTCTTCTTCAAACCATAAAAGAAGAATTAGTCGAGATTAATCGCATCCTAAAATTCTTGTTTTAACCTTTCGGCCAGGCTAGTGTTTGTATTTCGAGAGAGCTTTTACAACGCTTTCATGTTATTCCTTAATTAAATAATCTCTTTTCCCTGGAGGCGTAGCTCCGCTAACACCTTTCTAGTCACCTACGGGTTGTTGCATTGATTGTAAAGTGAAAAGGTCTCCCGAAGAGTAATACTCATTACTAACAGTGGGATCAGGATCCAATTATCATTGTGTGATAACTTTGAATGAATCCTACCAAAATCATCACACACCAGAGGTATATAAAACTAGCAAGTTTCATTTTCCTTTGAAACCCCCGATGTGGTTTTTACCCTATGCGCTTATGACTTTGACGAAGGTCAAAATATCATAAGTCACAAGTCAAGTTCTACCCGTCATTGTCCTGGTTAAGCTAGACCCATTCGTACAAACCCTTGACGAAGGCTAAAATGGCTGTACGCCTGTCCTACATTAACGCATCTATCAATGTTACATATAAAAATCCATTAGTTACCAATCACTATGCCTTGACGAAGGTCAAAATACATAACTTGAATACTAGTGGATACCCATCTGAAATGACGGAGAGCATGGCTGGTTTTGGCGAAAACCGTGAACGTAATGAACTTGATATAGTCGGAAGAACCGAATAGCTTTTAAATGGAGTGGTTTAGGCTCCGCATTTAAAAGTTGTTTTTATAAAAAACCAAGTGGTTTTTTAAATTGTTCCAACGACTTTAAACTTTTGGTTTGTTTCTTTGCACTAATTAAAATTAATACGGTCCCATCAATTAACCTTATCATTACAGAAGAATCAAAAATAGAATGTACGTTTATACCATCCACATTCGCCATAGGGTCCCGGATCTTAACCGTAAAGTTACTTAACTTACGGTACAGTGGGGACAGGACTAACGCGGATGAAAAACATAAGTAACGTTTATTATATATAATCTATATATAGCCATTTGTCTCACGCAATGATAAATATCACGGATCACAGCAGAAACAGCATAGATGAAAATAGAGGATATACTATATTTTTCTTGTTTTCGTTTAAACCAACTAGGAAAACACGGATTCCATGGTAGTAATGAATAGCCAATACCCAATCTCCTAGACCCCTACGAGTACGGTAAGCAATCCTACCAATCTTACCAATCCTAGAGTTAGGTTACCCGTTCTCACTGCCCGAAATAGTCACCCAATGAAATCTAAAATCCGGTTACTTGAGCATCCCGTCTTGGGTCTATCCTAGTTACAGAAATATAAATAATACAACGGTAGCTACAATCTCAACTCGGAAGTGCCCCGCAAAAAATGTTACAACATTTGAATAATACATGAATGAAAAAGAAAACACTCTTCTCACATGTAAAACCCCCGATTATTCAATCACGACAATCACAACTATTTCCTTATGAAAGCCACAACAGATATTAGATATGTGTAACCCCTACTAATTGACATTATAGGGTTCTTAGGCACAACCACAAGGTTTCGCAAGGCATCAAACATGCCGTATATAAAAATTTAGTGAGCCAAACAACCCTAATCAAGGATCTAACTAGAGTTTTAGGAGCTAAACAAGAAAGTAATCTACTTTACTTCTAAGTGATAACGGAATACAACCTTTGTAGACCGGTCCTTCACTTCAATGGCTCCTTGTAGTGGTCCCTTCACTACGATCATGGAACTCCCGGACTCTTGCATGGCTTCTCAAGGTGAAAGGAACGATCTTGCTTGAAGTCTTCAAGGCCGAAGATGATCTACGTCGAGGAGACACTAACTCAAGCTTCTACTTCACTAATGAGAGATTAGTGAAGCCAACACCATATACTAAAGTGCTAATCTAATATAGGATGATGAAGTAGGAAGTGAGCTCACTTTAGTTTTATTTTTCTCACAATATTTTCTCACTTTGCAAAAAGCTAGTGAGCTTTTTCTTAAGGACGAAGAAGTTGAAGCAAAGAAATGAGAATGAACTAATGAGGTGAGGTAATCAATCATGGGTGAGTTTGTATCATATAGCTAACTCATGTAGAGACATAATCATGGCTAAATTATAATGGTTTGGTTAATAAATATCTTAAGTAAAACAAAACTAGTGGACTAAGTCAATGCATCCACAAGGTTCTACAAGCTTCATGCATGTGGATAATTATCCACTAATTTGGAATTACTTTAAATATTAAAACCCTATATTATAATTAGTATGGTGTAAGTCTCAAATACCCATATAGTGTGTATCAACAACCATGACACAAAATAATGTACATTAATATATATATATATATATATATATATATATATATATATATATATATATATATATATATCACATGCACACAAGTGAGAAAAATAAATGCTTAAGTGAGCTAATATTAGTTAATGTAATCTTGTATATCACATATACAATTATACATTAAATTATCAAATCAACACTTGATTTAATAATCCGGCTATATCACATACAACCGACTAATATAATTTGTATCAACTTATCAAATCAACTCTTAATTCGATAACCCGACTATATCACATATAACCGACCGATACGAATAAATCGCGAGAATATAATACGGTATCACATACTCGTATTATTCTCGGTCCCGAACATATCACATATGTGCTCCTATTTCATTTTGCCTGAGCCAGTAAAACCTCTATGTAGGACTCTAAGACTCATCAATACGCCGGCAGTAGGTGATGATCACATCAAGCACCCACATGCCGTCGGCGGTACTAGCTGGATGTAAAGGCTACCCGGGTTTTGAGCGATCAGAAAATCAACAAGCAAATCCGCTCTAGCTCCTGTAAAGCCTGTCAGCAACACTACCGTATAGTCTGGTCTCTTCGTCTAAGATGTCGCATATCAAGTCTAGGGGTGGTAAACGTCAGTCCCCAATAACTCGATAAATCATGCCGATACGAGGCTCATAACGGGTCGAGAAACTACTGATAACACTTATCAGTAAATCTCTAAATCAGCCTGGCCAGGGACTTCCCTGTTATGGCCAATCGAGCACAGCACCATATCTACCCCCAATACCGGGAGAGAAGAAATCCCCTCCTATCGCTCATTGCCTCCATGTGACTCGGGGTTGTACCAAAAAACCACCGTTTTGCATGTTCTCATGAACGTGGTAAGGTGGAAATCAAAGCACAGTAGGAATCACACAAGACTCTATGACGATCTCAGGTCAACAGGCTAACCTGTATCAGTGTCACCAGAGAACTGCCATTTGACGTTATGTATAATATCATCTGGAAGTTCTTGGCGAGTCCTTCCAGTGTAACCAGTCTCTACTGAGCACCCGTATACCATCTCTGATGTCAAACACAAATGGATATGGGATCATCCATCGCCCATCTCATGGGTCGAGAAGCATATACGCTAGTCTACTCTGGTATATCGATGCCCCGTCTCGATACACCCACGACTAGGAACATTAAAGGATGAACTTGTGGACT
The DNA here is from genome assembly GCA_030015575.1 of Agapanthus africanus. Taxonomy (NCBI): domain Eukaryota; kingdom Viridiplantae; phylum Streptophyta; class Magnoliopsida; order Asparagales; family Amaryllidaceae; genus Agapanthus; species Agapanthus africanus. The sequence continues at coordinate 56,932,466 of CM057342.1, read as the reverse complement.
ACCATGGCCCCACTAATATGATCTGCATCATAATCCTGTTAGTCAAGTACACATCCTAAGGGCTTTACCAACATGTAACCATAAGACAGTAAGAGACAAGTATACATTTTAAGATAAAGAGCAACCAGATAGCATACTATCATGTCGAGCAAGAAAGTCCTCTCTATATATGTCCAAGCATCCACTATAATATACATCATATGTACAATAATGGCCTCTAGGGAATACATACAACTAACAATCTCCCACTTGCACTAGGGCCAGCTGCTGTAGTATCGCATACCCAACATCCCGAAGAGTCTCTCAAACTGTATCTGGGGAATGGCCTTCGTGAGTGGATCCGCTGTTTTGTTCTTCGTATCAACTTTCCTGACCTCGATCTCCCGGCGATCAACTATCTCCCGGATCAGGTGATACCGCCTCAGAATATGTCTGGATCGCTGATGGGACCTGGGTTCCTTGGCCAAAGCCACCGCTCCATTGTTATCACAATACAAAGGTATTGGATACTCAATGGATGGAACCACTCCAAGTTCAGTTATGAACTTCTTCATCCAGACAGCCTCTTTGGCAGCATCGTTGGCAGCGATGTATTCAGCCTCCATCGTCGAGTCTGCCACGGTTTCCTGCTTGGAACTCTTCCAGCATACACCCCTCCATTGAGGGTAAAGACAAATCTCGAGTGCGACTTAGAGTCGTCCTTATCACTCTGGAAGCTCGAATCGGTAAAGGACTCCACTTGGAGTTCTCCGTTACAATACACCAAGAGCATCGTTTTAGTCCTTCTCAAGTACTTGAGAAGGCTCTTCACAGCTGTCTAGTGACTCTCCCCAGGATCTGCTTGATATCTACTCACTACACTTAGTGAGTATGCTATATCGGGTCTGGTATATAGTATCGCGTACATGATAGAGCCTACTGCCGAAGCATAGGGTATCCCTTGCATGCGAGCTCTCTCCAAATCAGTCTTGGGAGACATCTTTTTGGAAAGTGCGAGTCCTGAGATCGTAGGTAAAAACCCACGCTTGGATTCTTCCATACTAAACCGCTTCAGTATGGTGTCAATGTATCAGGATTGGGATAATCCCAGTATCCGTTTAGATCTATCTCTATAGATCTTAATCTCCAAGATGTAGAAGAAATCACCTAGATCTTTCATCGAGAATCTATGTGATAAGAAGTGCTTGACCGATTGCAGCATAGGAATGTTATTTCCTATCAAGAGTATGTCATCCACGTACAATACGAGGAAGACAACCTTACTCCCTGCCACCTTTTTGTATATATAAGGTTCATCTACGTTTTTGAAGAAATCAAACTCATTGATAACGATATCAAAACAGATGTTCCAGCTCCGCGATGCTTGCTTTAACCCATAGATGGATTTAAGCAGCTTGCGCACCTTTCCGCTGCTCCCACTGTCTATGAAGTCCTCTGGCTGAGTCATGTATACGCACTGTTCTAAATCACCATTTAGAAAGGCGGTCTTAACATCCATTTACCAGATTTCTTAGTCATGGTATGCAGCGATGGCAAGCATGATCCGGATGGATTTAAGCATAGCTACTGGAGAAATGGTTTCGTCATAATCCACACCTGGTCGTTGACGAAAACCCTTTGCAACAAGTCTAGCTTTGAAAGTCTCCACTTTCCTATCTACACCAAGTTTTTTCTTGAAAATCCACTTGCTCCCAATGGGTTTTACCCCTTCCGGAGCATTTTCCAAAGTCCATACTTTGTTGGTGTACATGGATTCCATCTCGGACCGCATTGCATCCAGCCATTTCATAGAGTCACCACTCGTGATGACCTGCTCAAAGCTAGTTGGGTCATCATCCTCCATGATGCAATCCTCGCTTCCACCATTAATGAGAAAACCGTAGTATCTCTCAGGTGGATGAGGAACCCTACTAGATCGGCGGAGAGGCAGAGGTTCATTAGGAGCTATCGAATCCTCTAGTTCCACTAAATCATCAGTTGCAGTTTGTGCTGCTGGAACTTCTTCCAGCTTTACCTCTTTGCCACTAATTTCTTTTACAAGAAATTCCTTTTCTAAAAAGGTGGCATATTGAGAAACAAACACTTTTTGTTCCTCAGCGTGGTAGAAAATATATCCTTGTGAATTCTTTGGATATCCCACAAACTTGCAAAGAACTGATCGTGCCTCGAGTTTGTCCGGATTTTGTCTTTTGACGTAGACTGGACAACCCGATATCTTAACTCATTTAAAATATGGTCTCTTTCCACTCCATATCTCGTATGGTATGGTAGGCACTGATTTATATGGAACTTGATTCAATAGGTATGCAGCTGTCATATGCATATAGCCCCAGAAGGAAATAGGTAACTCAGCATTGCTCATCATAGAGTGCACCATATCTAATAGGGTGCGGTTCCTCCGTTCCGATACACCACTGTTCTGTGGTGTATACGGAGGAGTCAGCTGAGAGAGAATCCCATTCTTGTTTAGGTATTCCAGGAATTCATTGCTCAAGTATTCACCTCCCCGATCAGATCGAAGGATTTTAATACTTTTACCCGTTTGGTTCTCGACTTCGGACTTATATTCTCTAAATTTCTCAAAAGCTTCAGACTTGTGTTTCATCAGGAACACATGTCTGAATCTTGAGAGATCGTCAGTGAATGTAAGGAAGTACGAGGAACCATCCCTGGCATGTGTAGACATAAGACCACATACATTACTATGTATCAGTTCCAAGAGCTCACTAGCTCTTTCTCCGTGTCCTGTAAACGGAGTTTTGGTCATCTTTCCTTTGAGACATGACTGACAAATGTTATAAGATGAAAATTCAAACGAATTCAAATAACCATCTTTATGTAACTTAGCGAGTCGTGTTGCATTTATATGACCTAGTCTACAATGCCACAAGAAGGATTCGTTCATCTCTGAACTCTTCTTCTTGTGTGTGTTTGCTATGCTCAGAACTGTTGATTGATTTAGAACATAAATGCCATTGCACAACGTGCCTGATCCAATCAACTTTTGATTCAGGAAGATGTTCATAATATTATCCTGTGCTACAAAATTATATCCTTCTTTACTTAATAAAGAAACTAATATAATGTTGCATATCAGGTTCGGCATGTAATAGCATTCGTTCAGAATTAATGTATTACCACTTAGTAATACAAGGTGATATTCCCCGACGGATTTAGCTACAACAATTGCACCATTTCCAACCCTTATGCCTTTATCACCTTCTCCCAGTTCTTTACCTTTCCTTAGCCCATATAACAGATTACATATATGAGATCCTGACCCGGTATCCAATACCCAGGACGTGGAGCAAAGGGAGAAACGGTTCTCTGTAACGAACACACCCGAAGAAAATGCATCCATATGTACTTTCTTCAATCGGGTGGCATGGGAATCCTTGCATTCCCCTATATCCTGTTCAGTCTTATAACTCTTATAAAAAAGAACGGAACCAACGTTCCCCAGCACAGTATAACATGCGGGTTCGTTCAATACATCCATAATATTATCTTGATTAAGACGTGATATGGTCGCTACCTGGAGAGAGAGAGAGAGATGAAAACACTTTAGCATATGCTCTTGCAAGATCAGATTGGTTATTATTTTATCTAATCAGGATGGCTCCCACTATTTTTATCAAATCTTCCTTCAAACCCTAAAAGGAAAGACTAGCCGGGATTAATTACACCCTACAACTTCGCCAATTTTTCAGCCAGGCCAGTGCCGGTACTTTGAGGGAGGTTCCCCATACTTTCGCACGGACCTAATTAAAATAAACCTCATTTTCCCATGGCCGTAACCCCGTTGACGCCTTTCTAGACACCTACTTGATCGGCTAATTGTCTTGTGTAAAACTCTCCCAGGAGTAACTCTTACTCGCATTGGGTATCGGGATCTAACTATTTCATAGAAGGTATGCAATCTCATTGCAAATTTCAACACTTGAAATTCCCGATAATATTTTGGCCCTAGCAACTTATGACCTTAACATAGTCAACAAATCATAAGTGCTACCCAAGTTCAACCCGTCATTTCCTGATTGAATTAAACCCACTCGCACGACCCTTAACATAGTCAACAAAGTCGTACGACTACCTTAATCCAATCGCATCTCATACTTTAGCAGATAAGCACTAATTAGCTACCACACACTAGGCCTTAACATAGTCAACAAACGTAGCACGAATACTAAGTAGTACTTATCTGAAATGACGGAGGGCTATGACAGGTTTTTCTAAAAACCTTTTGCATAATGAACTTGATATCCTTGCGGAATCGAGTGATTTTGAAAAGGAGTGTTTTTGAGGCTTTTCCTAGTTTCGCTAAAGAGGTCACTCCCGGTGAAGGGATATCGGCTCTTTCCTTATCGAATAAGGTGCATGATATATCACATAAATCACTATGCAAAGCAAATACTCTAAAAGCAATCAAAAGACAAATCGTGTGTTGTAGCATCTGCCAGTTATTGCTAAAGAGGTCACTCCCGGTGAATGGATCTCGGCTCTTTCCTTATCGAATAAGATGCCGGATATATCACATATATCGCTATGCAAAGCAAATACTGTAGCTACCCTTTTTGAAAATTTGATTCCACAACATTTTTAGGTTTCTTTTCTTTCATTAATCATATTAATAAAGTCCCATCATTTAAGCTTCCTAAGCATCACAGAAGAAACGAAAATACAACGTACGCTTATGCCATTTGCATTCGCCACAGTGTCCCGTTATGCACCATTAGGTTACTTAACTAACGACATACCGGGACGGGACTAGCGCGGGTGCAAAACATAAGCAACGTCTACTATATATCTCATATATAATATGTATCCATTCGTCTCAAAATCTATAGTGATCACATCACAAAGCAGCAGAAGAAACATATGAAATATTGGATATACTAGGAAGTCCGTATTTTATTTTGAGCCTGCATAAAACACGGATTCCACGGTAGCGATGAATAGCCAAACCCACATCCCTAGACCCCTACGAAAGTGGCAAGAAACCCTACCAATTTGAGAGTTAGGTGACCCGGACCCGACTCCTCGAGTTGGTCTCCCAATGGACTCTAGAACCTGGTTACTTGTGCTCCCCTCCTTGGGTCGATCCTAATGCGGAAAAGTAAATAATATACAACAATTGTGACATCATCCTCAATCCAGAAGTGCCCTAATAAAAGAATATTACGTACATTGAATTTTACATGAATGAAAAATGAAAACTCTCGTCTCACATAAAACCCCCGGCTATTCAAAACGCAACAATCCAATATAACATATACAGCAACACATAACATCACATCTCATCAACGTAAGTAAATATGCGTATCCTAATTGTCGTTGACATATAGCAACGAAACCGGCGATACACCATATATTACACTTACGGTCGTAGAAAAGAAAATGTCAAACTACAACATTTGGAATCCATAATAACCTTAGACATCATAAACCCAAAATATCACATACTTTGGATTTCATGCCTAACAATACAAATTCCACATATTGTATCACATTGCAAATAGCTAGACGATGTTAAACCGTTCGATCGAATCAACGAATTCCGAAAATTTCCCAAGAAAACTCAACACTTGAGCAATATCAAAAATACACAAAAGTATACCCCAGTAGCTACGGACCAACCGTAGAAGTATCGACCCAAGCCTCACACATGGCACCGCGGAACCGCCGCCAAACCCATGGTTTGGCCGCGGTTCCGCGGTCATGTTGTCGAGTTAGGGTGTCGTTCTTCTAGAGAGTCCATAGTTTTACCTGCACGATTTTCTGAGGATTTTCAATGTGAAAAATTCCAATATTTTGAAAAATTTCCAGAAAGTGGGCAATATCGGGTTTTCGGAGTTCGTTCGAGCTTCTAACTTCGCCTAGACATCTCCTAAAGTTCTAGCAAGGCTCTGATACCACTGTAGGGTTCTTAGGCACAACCATAAGGTTTCGCAAGGCATCAAACATGCCGTATTTAAAAATTTAGTATGCCAAACAACCCTAACCAAGGATCTAACTAGAGTTTTTGGAGCTAAACAAGAAAGTAATCTACTTTACTTTTAAGTGATAACGGAATACAACCTTTGTAGACCGGTCCTTCACTTCAATGGCTCCTTGTAGTGGTCCCTTCGCTGCGATCACGGAACTCCCGGACTCTTGCATGGCTTCTCAAGGTGAAAGGAACGATCTTGCTTGAAGTCTTCGAGGACGAAAATGATCTACGTCGAGGAGGCACTAACTCAAGCTTCTACTTCACTAATGAGAGATTAGTGAACCTAACACCCTATACTAAAGTGCTAATCTAGTAGAGGATGATGAAGTAGGAAGTGGGCTCACTTTAGATTTATTTTTCTCACAATATTTTCTCACTTTGCAAAAAGCTAGTGAGCTTTTTCTCAAGGATGAAGAAGGTGAAGTAAAGAAATGAGAATGAACTAATGAGGTGAGGTAATCAACCATGGGTGAGTTTGTATCATATAGCTAACTCATGTAAAGATATAACCATGGCTAAATTATAATGGTTAGGTTAATAAATATCTTAAGTAAAAAAAAACCAGTGGACTAAGTCAATGCATATATAAACTTCTACAAGCTTCATGCATGTGGCTAATTATCCACTAATTTGGAATTACTTTAAATATTAAAACCCTACATTATAATTAGTATGGTGTAATTCTCATACACCCATGTAGTGTGTATCAACAACCATGACACAAAATAATGCACATTAATATATATATATATATATATATATATATATATATATATCACATTCACACAAGTGAGAAAAATAAATGCTTAAGTGAGCTAATATGAGTTAATGTAATCGTATATATCACATATACAATTATACATTAAATTATCAAATCAACACTTGATTTAATAATCTGGCTATATCACATACAACTGACTAATATAATCTGTATCAACTTATCGAATCAACTCTTGATTCGATAACCCGGCTATATCACATATAACCGACCGATACGAATAAATCGCGAGAATATAATACGGTATCACATACTCGAATTATTCTCAGTCCTGCACATATCACATATGTTCTCCTACTTCTTTTTGCCTGAGTCAGCAAAACCTCTATGTAGGACTCTAAAGACTCTTCAATACGCCGGCAGTAGGTGATGATCACATCAACCACCCACAAGCCGTCAGCGGTACTAGCTGGACGTAAAAGCTACCCGGGTATTGAGCGATCAGAAGATCAATAAGCAAGTCCGCTCTAGCTCCTGTAAAGCCCGTCAGTAACACTACCGTACAGTTCGGTCTCTTCGTCTAAGATGTCGCATATCAAGTCTAGGGGTGGTAAACGTCAGACCCCAACAACTCGATAAGTCATACCGATACGAGGCTCATAACGGGTCGAGAAACTACTGATAACACTTATTAGTAAATCTCTAAATCAGCCCTGGCCAGGGACTTCCCTGTTATGGCCAATCGAGCATAGCACGACATCTACCCCCAATATCGGGAGAGACGAAATCCCCTCCTATCGCTCATTGTCTCCATATGACTCGGGACTGTACCCAAAAACCACCGTTTTGCACGTTCTCATGAACGTGGTAAGGTGGAAATCAAAGCACAGTGGGAATCACACAAGACTCTATGACGATCTCGGGTCAACAGACTAACCTGTACCAGTGTCACCAGAGAAATGCCATCTGATGTTATGTATAATACCATCTGGGAGTTCTCGGCAAGTCCGTCCAGTGTACCCAATCTCTACTGAGCACCCGTATACCATCTCTGATGTCAAACACAAATGGATATGGGATCATCCATCGCCCATCTCATGGGTCGAGAAGCATATACGCTAGTCTATTCTGGTATATCGATACCCCGACTCAATACACCCATGACTAGGAACATTAAAGGATGAACTTGTGGACTACCATGGCCCCACTTGTATGATCTGCATCATAATCCTGGTAGTCAAGTATACATCCTAAGGTCTTTACCAACATGTAACCATAAGACAGTAAGAGACAAGTATACATATTAAGATAAAGAGCGACCAGATAGCATACTATCATGTCGAGTAAGAAAGTCCCTTCTATATATGTCCAAGCATCCACTATAATATACATCATATGTACAATAATGGCCTCTAGGGCATACATACAACTAACAGACATATAGCAATTAGTCGACGTTTAGAAACACATATACAAACGAAAAACAAGCAACGATGTTAAAATTTTGATTTAGAAATACGCCGCATTGCCCAAGCACAAAGATAATACAATATGTAATCTGGACACAATCAAACAATACCATAAACCCTAAATCCAAGAGTGCAAAACACCACGAGAAGAATGAGACCAAATCGAGACACAAAAACCGCCAATAGCGGGGAAACTGGGAAAACTGACGGTTTTGTCTTGGAATTAGTGTCTCGTTTTTCTTTGGTGTTCTAATTACAATAGAAAGAGAGTTATGCAATTGTTTAAAAGAAATTTAGATGCTTCAAAAAATTTGATTAGTCAAAAATATTGCATATTTGTACGAACATTTTCCCTACTATTATTAACTGCTAAAAGGTGTTAATTGTAAATAAAGAACATATATGGGTTTATTCGTAAAAAAGTTATTATCATAATTTTCTTCATTTTAATTAATATAATTAGGGAAAATATATGCATATAATATTAGTAATTAAAATATGCATATCATATCAAATATTCCTAATCAATATTCTTAAGATTTTATATCATATAAATGATTGGAATAATATCTCAAAAATACCAAATCTTACTAATATTTTGATTTGAGATATTGTGTAGGTATTATCTTAGGTCTGAAATCCAAGCAAGAGATCCAAGTCAAATCAGGATAACGAAACCGAATTTGCCAAATTTTAGAAGTAAATCGAGGAATCAAGCAACAACAGAGACTCAGAGAAATATTTTCAGAATCCATATATCAAGAGGATCTCCAAATATCAACCCAAAAATCCCGAAAAAAATCTCAAGACCCAATTCCACTACGAGGCGGCGGATCCGCGGTCATACGTGGAATCAGGCGGCGGAACCGCGGTTCTTTGGTAGCTTTGGATATGGGATTTTTTGGATATGATTGTAACTACATTTACTCTCATATGAAATCTAGGGTTTCTGGTTTCAAAGACTATATAAAGGGCCGAGAGCTGTGCATCGATTCCACATCTCATCATCGATCGATCCATCGCAGAATTCTAGAGAAAGATCTGGCGAGCAACTAGGGTTCTTGTAATCTAATTTTTAAAGAGAAAAGTTGTAATGCAATAGTTAGTTAATAAAGGTAGTTTTTATTTTAATTCTTTTTCCATTTACTTTTCCGCATTTACTTTACGCATTTACTTTTCCGCGTTACGTTTCTGTATTTTAATTATAGTTTCATTCATCTACAACCTCTCAATTATGCTACTAACCATGAGCGAGTAACTTCCTGCTTGCTAGGGTTTGTAGGGTAGGGTAGAATAATGGATGAAATATCTTTTAACTTCTTTTGACATTTTAATGTTAATAAATTTTAGCAAAATAAATGTTAACCTTCTTATCGGATGCGCTATCAATTTATTGATAGTCACAACCATGATTTGATATTGGTAAAACACTTGTTTTGTTAAGGGCTTGAGATGAATAGAGTTCAATGGAAGGACAAGGGTCAGTAGAGGGAACTCCTAATCCCTTCAAGAACCCTAATCCACATTCATCGCTAAAACTATTAATAGATAAAAAGAGTTACTTCTAAACATTCATCCATTAACTACTAAGTCCTATAAACCCTACATGCCCTTCTATTATAAATTTTATATCCATATTAAAATAAAATGACAAAAAACCATCCTTTCTTTTATCAACTCGTCTAAAGTAAGAAAAGAAGTTCACGTTTCCCTGCGGACGACCCGTACTCATCACGGCTAGCTATTAGCGACGCCGTCTTGATTGTGGTTATTTACAAAACACTTTTTCGCATGACCAATCAAATGGTTGCCGGGGACACAATCGTAATTTTTTCTTGTTATTTGGGTGATTTCTTATAAAAGCCAGCAAACATAAAATAATCGAGAACCAAAAACACATCTTTTGTTTAACGATTATTGTGCGAGTTTTGTAAGGTAATCTGGAGTAACTGGAGAAAGACAACAAAGATTCAGAGATTTAAAGTTGGACCAAAGGAGCATAGGTGTACCTTGAAGAAATTTCAGCAGAAGTTCTTGCGAAACGGCGGCGGAACCACGGTTTTTGGGTCCATTTAGCGGTGGAACCGTGGCTCGTTTGAAGAGTTGGGCCCCCAATCTTCTGTGGTATTGTCCTTTGGCCTTTCTTTCTCCTCTAAAGCTTCAATAAACTGATTTTATTTGCAGGATTCTGTACAAACAGCGCCGCTAAAAAAAATCTTTTTGCGTGTTTTGATTTCGGTTTGTTTTGCATATCTAAACCAGACTTTAAGGGGCAATAAACTCAAATCCAGATTAGGTGGGGATTTCATCACTCTTTCTAGACCCCACAAATCAAAAACGAGTATACTATCACCCTACATTAATAAAAAATATCTAGACCAAGCCCTTAAGGACATTCGCGCTCAATAATGACAAAGGAGAGTCGTGGCTAATCTATTGCTTATCCGTATTTCTCTTGTGGTGTCTAGGCAAGTGTGACTAAGGAAAGTGGTTATTTAATTAGGCCCATTATTTCGGCGATTCGTATAGTGGATACCTCCCACTTATCTGGCACTTACTTGGTAGTAAGATTGATGAGGAGGTAGTAGAGAATTGATCCTGCGTCTTGTCCATTGGAAGTATAGGAGCGGTCTAGTGACTTGACCTAGATGACCCTAGCTCTAGGGATTGGTTGTGCATTTTGTGATTTGTTGAGTCAAGCCTCACGTCCGACGTTTTTTTTCAAAACAAGCTATCTTAAAAGCATTCTCACATATATCACAAGCTGCCACGTGCACTAAACCCGCTTAGTGCATGATTGGTTGAACACGGGATTCTAGTGCCCGTCTAGTCCGCGTTTTTGCTGTCGACTCCGAAATCGATACTTCTTCATCTTCTATTTCTCCTTCACTTACCACATCTCCCGAGATGGATGGATCTCCATCGGGTTTTAACGACACCACCCTGCTACCATCCGTAGGTGTGTAAAATCCACCACGCATCACTCTGCAAGACATATGCTACCCCGTATGCGGACCCCTTCCTACGTGTCTGTCTCTCCCACCAGCCAATAGGGATACTTTCGAAATTAAACCCCACTTCATCAACTTGTTGCCCAAATTTCACGGGCTTGAATATGAAGATGCATACGTTTTTATAACCAAATTCGAAAACGTATGTGCGATGATGAACACCACCCAACTTTCAGGAGATTCTCTGCGATTACGTCTTCTCCCTTTTACCTTGTGCGATATCGCAGAAAAGTGGCTTTATTACACCGCCGCATATTCTATCGCTAATGGGATGAATTCATTAAAGCATTCCTTAAGAAAATCTATCCTCATCATAAGACCGCCTGTATTCGGAGCGAGATTAACCAGTTTGCCCAACATCCCAACGAACCCTTTTAGAAATACTTTGAACGGCTTAAAGATCTCCTTGTCCAATGCCCATATCACGGAATCGATAGATGCCAATTTTGCCTTATTGTGTATGAGGGCACCAATCCAGCCACAAAATAAATGCTTGAAACTATTTGTCAATTTCATTTCATATCAAAAGACGACGGAGAAGCATGGCAATTTCTGGAAGACCTCGTCGAAAAAACGTTACAGTAGGAGAGCACTAGACCAACAACATCGTCTTCATCTAGGGAAGGTATCCATCAGCTCGACGTTTCCATCGCAGTGAAAGCCGAAATGGCTGCGATCCAAAAGAAACTCAAAGCTATGGAAAGCAAATTCTCTTCAGCCTCCCTAAACCAAGTTACGCTCCACAAAACCGTGTGTGGTTGCTGTTTTGACCCATCACATTTAACAGAGGAATGTCCTTTGAATCCTCCGTCTTAAGGTCAAGAACAAACAAATGCTGCTTTTCAGCAACGACTTAAAAACGATCCTTATTCCTCCACATAGAATCAGGAATGGAGGAATCATCCTAATTTTGCTTGGAACCAAAATCAAACTCAAACTCAAAATCAGTTCCCAAACCAAAATAACTATTAAAGGCTTCCCCCACAGCAACAACAGCCACCATAAAAAATTCAACAACTCTTTCTACCACAATCTTTCCAAAATTCGGCCAACAACTTTGTCCCTTATAATAATCATTTCCAACAACAGACGAATATTCCAAGAGTCAGTACCGATAAAATCTCTGCACTCGAAAGAAGTTTAGAAATGTTTATTAAACAATCTACAAAAACAACGGCTAATTTAATGTCTTCCATCCAAACGTTAGTGCAACATGCTGCTTCCCACGGTAAAAGCATAAAATCAATCGAAACACAAATTGCACAGTTAAATGCCGCGATGAGTGAGAGAGAGAAAGAGAGACTTCCATCTCAACCTCCACCAAATCTCGGCCACTCACAAAGCGCATTGTGCTAAACCAACAAAATCTTAATGTGAGTGCAGTAACTACGTTGAGATCGGGAAAAGTGCTAAACAATAATGTTGGTCACCAACCGGAGATACAACTGATAACATTTATCAGTTTATCTCTATTGCAATGACTATCGACTTGTGGTTATAGTCATGTCCTGCACAGCGCGATATCACCTTCCTATACAGGGATAGATGAATCCCTTCGACCGCTCACTGCCTACATGTGCTCCGGGACAATACCCAACAAAAATCTGTTTGCACGAATCTTTTGAGCCGTGATAGGGTAGAAGTCTAAGTATTGTGGGAACACACATGAGACATGATGGCGATCTCAGCTCCTAGGACTACCCTGTACTCATGTCACCATAGAACTGCTATCTGACATTGGTATATAACTAACTAGGAGTTCTCGGTTAGTCCGTCCAATGTAACTCATCCAATGAGCACCCGTAAACAATTCTTAATGTCAAACACCAATAGTTGCAGGATCAGCTATCGCCCTCCTACTGGGTCAGGAAATATACACACTAGTCTAAACTAGAGTACCGATGCTCAGTCTCGATAATCTTACGACTAGGGATATTAAAAGATGTGCTAATCGACTATCTAGACCCCACTAGTATGATCTCCACAACCGTTCTGGCAGTCAAGCAAAATTGCAGGGCTTTATCTCATATCTAAACGATACATGATAGTGAATAAAATGTATCACATGAATGATAAAGACAAACCAGATAGCATACTATCATCTCGAGTAAGATTGTTCTCTCGTATAGGTCCCCCTTCAATTACAATAATTGACTTGAGGGTACCTATATCCAACAATCTCCCAGTTGCACTTAAAACCAATTATTGCGGTATTGCATACCCAAATTCTGTTCTAGAAGTTTCACAAACTGTGTTTAAGAACTAGCCTCAATGAGTGGACCTGGCACAACCCATCTTTCTATTTCTCCCTGAATCTCAACTTCGCAGAGACTAAATATCTTCCGAACTGAGCGATACCTGCCTTAGTATATGCCTGGACAGACGATAGAATCATGTTCATAAATGAACAATTATATCCAGCGAATTTTAGGGCGGTATCCTTGTTCCCTTCTAAAAAATTTAAAAATAAAAATATATAATAACTTCTTTAATTAAAAAAAATCAAAAAAAATCAGGCACCGTGTAACGACTCTGAATTTGCTGTACGAAAATTTTCAATTTAATGTACATAAAGGAGTTTTGCAAGCCGGAGTACACTTTATAAGTTAATTTTTTGTTAAGAACGACAAGAAATAACTTGTAGCTCATTGGTAAAGCCTTGCACTGCTGTGACGTCGCTTCTGTGTTCGAATCCCATCAGGCACATTATATTTTTTCTGATTTTTCTTTTAAACTTTTTGGAAGCCCAAAAGTTTACACATGCACTGCACATAAAAATGAAAAGTCTGGAAAAATAAACATGTGTAAAATGTTATAAACACAGAAGAGTACATGTGGCTTCAATCCGACGGCCCCCTTACACAATTCGACCGACGAGATTCGAGTTTGGGCTGGCGGGGATGAGCCCCCCATAGGTAAAAGTCCCCAGGCTTTTCACACAAAACTCTTGGCCTACCCCTAACTCTCCTGCACTGTTTGATTTTCCTGCAATCAAACATAGACTTTAATTTCACCTTAAAACCAAATTTAAATGCATTTTAATTCATTCTTTCAATTCCAAAACCCTAATTCCACACTATAAATACCAGCCCATGCCCTAGCCCTTTCTGAAAATTCTAGCCAAAACTATCATATTTTCTCAATTACACGAAGAGTACAAGTGGAGTTAGCCAATGACCAACTTCCAGCGAGGAATCGAGGCTATTCTGCCGACCCCGCGATGCCACGTCGACTAATCCCTCTCCTCGTACCTCTACTTCATCCATCTAGCTAGTAAGTCCCTCCTAATCTTTCTTTTTCCTCTTTGAAATCTCTTTTCAAAACAAAAATCGGTAAATGGAGTTAATACCGATGTCAATCTTCTAAACCTTTAAAACACACCTTTTTTCTTAAATATTGTTCATCCAACTTTCACACAATCTTTGTAACACTAATATAAATGTTTATAATAAATTGTAACCTAGAATTCCTTGCTAAATGACTTTAATTTAACATTTTCATTAAAATACCACGAACTTTACATATCACCTTTTAGTATGTTGTTAATACCATACCTTTAGAAAATTTTACGGGGTAATGACCTACCCCTCACATACACATATGTTTCCAAAGCACGATATCCCTTGAGCATACTTGTGTTACCATATTACATTAAAATACCATCAACTATAAAAAAAGCGGTTTTCTTTGAATTGTATTTCAAAACCTTTTGCAAATAAGCCTCTACAACCCTCTTTAGGGGACCCTGTTCTCCGCCGAAAGACTGGAAAGGCTGACGTCTTACCTGAATTTGGGGGCAGATGCTATCTGGTTTTACCGTCCACCTCACCGAAGATGCCAAGTTGATTTATGGCGCCGTATATCGGAGGTTTAGACAGATGCGGCCGTTGTAGCAGACTTCATCAGTTTCCCCCTCGTTTGAGGGTTTTTTTTATTGTGGGGACGCTCTTCCCTGCAGGCGCAAGCCGCTGCAGTTAATTACGCTACCGCATCGCGGTAACCATTTTCTCCTTCTCCAGATGGTCACTTCGTGTCGTGTGTGTTTGTTTTATTTTTGATTGCCCGTAGATTGTATACGGAGACTAATTTATGTTGTCGCCCGTAGGGCGTGGATTAGTCCAAATCCGTATTTTCTTAGATTTGGTTTTGGATTGGGTTTAAAGATCGTTAATCTCATTTGAGACTAAGATCAACTTAAACGTTTGTTAAGGATACGTTGGTCTAATTTTAGACTAAGATCAACTTAACCATTTATTAAGGATACGCTAGTCTAATTTTAGACTAAGATCTACTTAACAGGATCATTTAGATCCAACAAAAGAGCATTTGGGCTCTATTGTTTTAGTTTAGGGACTTTGCGGTCCATAAGTTTAAGGACATCATAGTCCATGAGTTTAAGGACTCCACAGTCCGTAATTTAAAGACGTCATAGTCTGTAAGGTTTAAAGACATCATAGTCTATGAGTTTAAGGACCTCACTGTTCATGGTAGTTTAGAGACATCATAGTCTGTAAAGTTTAAGGACATCATAGTCCATGGGTTTAAGGACCCCACAGTTCGTAAAGTTTAAGGACATTACAGTCCATGAGTTTAAGAACCCCACAGTCCGTGGAATGTCTGGTTGTCGGGACCCGTCACCTCTCTGAAGACGTTGAAGGATTACAACGACAAATATTAGAGGAGTGAAGAGATGTACCCTTGAATGAATATTGGTTAGGGGATCTGTAGTTGAATTGATTTAAGGATCATTAATCTCGTTTAAGATTAAGATCAACTTAAATGTTTGTTAAGGATACGTAAGTCTAATTTTTAGACTAAGATCTACTTAACAGGATCATTTAGATCCAGCGAAAGAGCATTAGGGCTTGTTTAGTTTAGGGACATTGCACTCCAAGTTCAGATGCAAACATGGGCTTGGAAATGCCCAAGATAGTTATTGGTCATTGGGACCCACCGCCTCTCTGAAGACGTTGAAGAATTATAACGACATGTATCAGAGGTTTGAAGAGATGTACCCTCGAACCAAAGTTGATTGAAAGGCTCTGGGAATTACTTTGAATGTCAAAAGTATAGTTGGAGTTCAGTTTCAGGGGATCTTGCCTCTGGAAAAACTTAGCTAATTTAGGCTAAGATTGGCTTGAATATAATGTTAAACACTAGAGTACAATCGGCGCTCACGTGCTCCCACGTGATGCGCTTAAAAAATAGTGTTAAATACTAAGGATAAAACGCACAAAATAGTGTTAAACACTAAAAAAAAAAGAAGCGCTCACATGGGGTCACGTGAGGCGCTTGAGTGTTGGGCCAAACTTCCTTCATTTTATTCTCAGAATATACAAGTAAGTGTTAAACACATAATCCTCATGGCCATCACGTGTGGGCACGTGATGGGTACCCATGCATTGGACATTAAAAGGATTTGTTAGGGGTCACGTGGGGACACGTGAGAGCGCCCATGCGTTGGATATTAATCCTTCAGTTTTTTCCATCTTCTCATTTTTAAAGAGGTATTTTGTCAGGGGTCACGTGGGGACACGTGAGGCACCCAAAATCGATTTTGGCCTTTTTATTTTGAGAAATCTGTTCAAGGGTCACGTGGGAGCACGTGACCTATTCTTATTCGTTCTCTTGTGGTCATTGGAGGGGAGGGTCACATGTTGCCACATGATCATGTTGGGTACTTGATCCTTTTACGTGCATGGAGAGATAAATCCCTCGTATAAGAATTAAGTTCTCCTATAGGGTTAAACCCTAATTTTATTTAGAGGAATTAAATTCCTATGTGTTTAAAAGAATTAAATTCTCTAAACCCAATTCTCCTTCTAAGCTTTAAATCTGCATGGCAGAATCTCCCTGATGAGAATTAAATTCTCAACTTATGGGGAGATCTGCTTCTGCGGATCATTACCATGAAGAAGAATTAAGTTCTTTTATTAAGGGTTAAACCCTATCTTTGTTGGAGGAATTAAATTTCTATATACTTTGTGGGAGAATAGAATTCTCTGAACTCGGATCTTCCCTCAGGTTTTAGATCTGCATGACAGAATCTCCCCGATGAGAATTAAATTCTCAACTTATGGGGAGATCTGCTTCTGCAGATCTTCAACCAGAAGAAGAACTAAGTTCTTATTTAGAAGAGTTAAACTCTTAATTTGAGAATTAAATTCTCTTTTGTTTTGTGGGAGCTTATAGGATGATCTCTTTCCCTCTCTTACCTAGGGTTTCTTTCTTTTCTGAAGAGATCTTCTTTTCTCTCTGGAGAATTAAATTCTCTTTTTTTTGTATTCTCGCTCTGTTATTGTCTCTCCTTTTTTTCTCCTCCTCTTGGCTCCTATTTATAGGAGAAAGAAAAGAATCAGTTTGTTTAGTCAATCTTTTATTGAAAAATTTTGACTGATTTTATAACCAACATGATCTTTTAGATCACTCGGTGAATTTTATTCACCATTGGATTTTTAATCCCAAAAGATATTTTGTTTGTTGTTCCTGGCAAATTTTAGGAAAATATTTTCTTGTATAGAATCTTTCTATAAATTGGTGATTTTTTAATCACCATTAGATTTTTAATCCAACGGTATTTCCTTTATAGAGTGCAATCTTTTTGTTTGGAAAGATCTAGGGAAATATTAGGGTTTTTGATTTCCCTTAATTAGAATTTAATTCAATTAGTTCAGAAGGTTTAAAAGCCTATCATGTGTTGGCATGTAACCCCACTGATTGACCATTTAATTAGAATTTAATTCTATTAGTTCAGAGATCTTAGGAACCCATCACGTGTTGGGACGTGACCCCCTGTCACGTGTGGGCACGTGATGCCCCATTTAGGGTTTTGTTTCCATTAACTCAGAGAGTTTTAAGACCCTATCACGTGGTGTCCCGTGACTCACTGATTAAGTATTTAACCAGAATTTAATTATATTATTTTAAAGAACTCGGGAACTCATCACGTGTCGGCACGCGACCCCTGGTCACGTGTGGGCACGTGATGCCCCATTGGGGTTTTTTTTTGCTATTTTATTATACTTTTTAATTCCTTTCAGTGGGTTTAAAGGCCCATCACGTGTGGGCACGTGACCCCTTTTGATCAGAATTCAATTCTTATTATTTCAGAGTCCTCAAGAAACCATCACGTGTCGGCACGTGACCCCTGATCACGTGTGGGCACGTGATGCCCCATTTTTTTTCTTGTATTTTATAAGGGAACAGACCCGCTATTGGATGGTGCGGATTATCGCACATTCTTGGGCTAGTAGAGCGAGATACAGACCTCCTCACGGAGCATTCGGTCTCGAAAGGTTTTTAATACGATTTTTAAGAAAAACGAGATTTTCTATTTAATAATAAAATTAACTTTAAATAATTATATAGATACTATAAAATCCATATATTTTCAAAATATAATAAATTTATATTTTTTTCAAATAAAAGAATTACAAGTTTCAACAAAATACTATCAAGATATCAATACAATACAAGTTTACAGTAAAATACCATGAACTATTCAAGTTAAGGTAATTATCACTAAAATACCTAAATTTCTAAAATTCACATCCATGGAAATCCTAAAGAATATAATTAATTTCTCGAGATTATTTTGAACTATAATAAAAATATTTTTCATAAAATCCCCTCGAGCTATATAAAACACTGTTAAGCACTTTAGTAAATATTGGTTTAAGCGGCATCAATTCTTTTGAGCCTCAGGGAGCCGGAGAAAGTTAGTGCATACCTATTTAAGGTAGAAAAACTTAACGGTGTTATCAATGGTAATTGTCTTGGAAAAATACATAAATCCCGCAGTCCATGTGCAGCAGTTACCGATAACTCCCGAATATAATTCAGGATCCAAATCAGTTATAAGTGTCTGACTCAAGTCTGGGTCTAAATCAAACTTGAATTCAATCCAAACCAGAATCCAATTCAAACATGAATCCAAACTCTAACATGTATACTTGAATCTGAACCTGTATACCAGAACAATATCAACATGTAAACATGACTTCACTTGACCGAACCATGGCTTTAACTTGACTTGATTACATGACTACTTGTTTACATTCTAAACCTGATTACATGAACAACTTGTATCCATGGTCTCGACAAGTCTGATAATTACAATCTATATAAAACATTATAGGGTTAACTGGGTAGATTGGTATGGGATGTATTAAAAGTGGCACGATATTGGACACTAAAAGACACCTGCATGAACTCTCATGCCGTTGTCCTGTGGTTTTTGACGGGACCTTGTACTTACATGTTACCATAGTGTACGGAATAGTTAGACTCCTCTCATATACACTGATACCTTCTATACCAAGCTACAAACAAATACGTTAGAATAATAAACTGATACCTGTATTACTTAACAGTTTCTTTCCACATTATTTATACTATTCCTTTCTTTTTTTGGGACTTACCGAGCGCTAGTTCGCTGACGACATTCCTGTCTATTTCTTTCCTTAGAATGTTCGTCAGGAGGACCGGATCTTCAGAAGACCGAGCCCACCCAGGAGTACTTGGAGCAGATTGAAGCACAGCCAGACTGCTAATTTACTTGTACTTACTTTTTAGTTTGTATGCCACTGTTTAGGCATTACTTTTATCATTGTACATATTCTTTTCAAATCAGTTGTATTGTAAAGATGAATGTTAATAAAAGTTGTTGTTTACATTATACCACTTGTCATTTCTTATGCTTTTCATATATTGCTTATTTATGTTTAACGTGTTTACTTCTGAGTAAATACGTCGTGTGTCCGCCACGTCTCCTTCCTCGTACACCGGGAAGCGGGGCGTGACACAGCGTCTCACGTGTTTCCCACGTGAGCGCCAGAGCCAGCCTTTGTTTGGATTAAATCCTATAGCGGCGCCTCATGTGGAATACATATGAGCGCCGGTGTGCAAAGCACGAGAGTGGCTATTTATAAAAGAATTAAATTCTTGGGCAGTATCCATGTGCATAACACGTGAGCGTCAGCGCCCAAATTAAAGAGAGTAGAATTAAATTCGACTCAAAAACTTAGGATATTCTTTGTTAAAAAGAGCCGTTAGATCAAAGATCCAATGGTGATTAAAAAATTATCAAAAGATAGAATTAAATAGAAAAAATACCTCCCTAATTTTTCTAAATGAGAATAATATTCTCGGTTGGATCAAAAATCCAGTATTAGAATCAAATTCTAATCTTTCTACACGAGAAAGATAAATTCTGAACCCTTGGATTAAAAAAATCCAATAGTGATTAAAAATCACCGTTTGATAGAATTAAATTCTATTTATGGGAAAATATTTCCCTAATCTTGTTAAAAACAAGAATATATAGATTCTGTGAAACAAAAATCACTAGATCAAAGATCCAACGGTAGAAAAAATCCCCCAAATAATTTTTGAGACCAATTAAATCAATTGACGTCTCTCAAATGAGAGATTTTCTCAAACTAACT
Source organism: Agapanthus africanus (assembly GCA_030015575.1). Classification (NCBI taxonomy): domain Eukaryota; kingdom Viridiplantae; phylum Streptophyta; class Magnoliopsida; order Asparagales; family Amaryllidaceae; genus Agapanthus; species Agapanthus africanus. Next base: position 56,911,833 of record CM057342.1, on the reverse strand, counting down.
AATAATTTGCCTCCCCTATATTAAGGATCCGAGACTTCAAGTCTCGAGGGAAAAAGAAAAGGTGGAAGGAGAAACCCTATAAGTTTCACAAAAAACTGAGAATTTAATTCTCTTCTAAAAGAAGAAGATTTTCGCTCTTCCAAACCTTAGGTAAGGAAAGAAGCAGAGATAAAACGTATTTTCTTTATCTAGCATAAAAAAACAAGGGTTTAACCCTTCATAGAAATAACTTAGTTCTTCCTCTGATATGAGATTTGCAAAGAAAATCTCAATACCAGTTGAGAATTTAATTCTCATTGGGGAGACTCTGTTCTCCGAACTCGAAATCTAGGGAAAAGAACTAGATAAAAAAGAGAAGAAGAAGACACATTGTCTAGGAATTTAATTTCTCTAAAAAAATAGGGTTTAACCCTACATGAAAGAACTTAGTTCTTACAAAAAGAATAAAAGAACATAGTTTTCTAATAAAAACGATCCCAGATCCTCAAAACAGAGATCTTGGTGATCATTAACGGTCAAAATGCTATTAACAGAAATTAAGACTTCTTCAAAAAACATCAACAGAGATTAAATCTCTAAAAAGAAAAGGATTTGGTGCCTCACGTGAAATACATGTGAAGCACCCAAAATATAAACTCAGCACCTCACGTGAAATACACGTGAAACACCCAAAATATAAACTCAGCGCCTCACGTGAAATACACGTGAAGCGCCCAAAAATACAAACTCGGTGCCTCACGTGCTTCTCACGTGAGCGCCGAACAAAACAGAATGCTCAGCGCCTTACGTGAAACACACGTGAGTGCCGTATAATAGTGCTGAGCACTAAAAATTTAGTCAAAATGACTAAGTGCCTAGCACTGGCAGCGTCCATGTCTGAGCGTCTCACGTGGTACACACGTGAGCGCCAGAGCAGAAAATAAGTGCTTAGCACTTTTGAATAAAGGGGGAAAACCCAAGACCGAGTAGACTAAACCCAGATTGACTAAGTCTTTGAAATTTCTTGCAACTGTGCCCAAACGCTCTATTGTTGGTGTTGGGATTCGTTAGCACCCTACTGGGTTTTCACAGCAACTATCATACCAAATTTAAAAAATTCTAAGGTGCTAATCAATCCTAAGCTAGGATTAAGCTAGAGTAACCAGACAATATAACATGTAATCTACCATTACACTAAGTGAATGAGGACTACAACCTTTGTAGACCGGTCCTTCACTTCTAAAGCTCCGTGTAGTAGTCCCTTCGCTGAGAGTATCAATCTCCCGAACTCTAGTATGGGTTCTCCCGGAGAAATGAAGAAACTTGCTCGAAGTCTTCGAGGCCGAAGATGATTTACGTCGAGGAGACTCAAGTTCATGCTACCTCTTCACTAATTGTGAAATTAGTGAAGCAAACACCCTAAACTACCCAAGCAAGTGTGTAGGATGATGAAGTAGGAAGTGGGCTCACTTTAGATTTATTTTTCTCACAATATTTTCTCACCATTTCAAAAGCTAGAGAGCTTTATCTCAAGGATGAACAAGATGAAGAGAGAGAAAGAGAATGAACTAATGAGGTGAGAGAATGAACCATGGGTGAGTTTTTATCATACACTAACTCATGTAGAGATATAACCATTGCTAAATTATAATGGTTAGGTTAATAAATATCTTAAGTAAAATAAAATTAGTGTACTAAGTCAATGCATCCACAAGCTTCATGAAGCTTCATGCATGTGAGCTATTATCCACTAATTTGGAATAACTTTAAATACTAAAACCCAACATTATAATTAGTATGGTGTATGTCTTATACACCCATGTAGTGTGTATCAACAACCATGATACAAAATAAAACCCAATTAATATATATCACATATATATTAAGTGTGCACATGTGAGAATAATAAATGCTTAAGTAAGCTAATATTAGTTAATGTAAATTAATATATTAAATATACAATTATACACTAAATTATCACATATAACCGGCTAATATTAAATGTACCAACTAATCGAATCAACACTTGATTCGAAAACCCGGCTATATCATATATAACCGTCCGATACAAATATCGCGAGAATAGAATACGGTATCACATACTCGCATTATTCTCGGTCCCGCACATATCACATATGTGCTCCTACTTCGTTTCGCCAGAGCCAGGAAACCTCTGTGTAGGACTCTAAAGACTCGTTAATACGCTGGCAGTAGGTGATGATCATATCAAACACCCACAAGCCGCAAGAGGCGTGCTAAACGTAATGGCCACCCGGGTATTGAGCAATCAGAAGATCAACAAGCAAGCCTGCTCATACTCCTGTGAATCCAATCAGTAACACTTACCGTACAGTCCGGTCTCTTCGTCTGATATGTCGCATATCTCGTCTAGGGGTGGTAAACGTCAGACCCCAGTAACACGATAAGTCGTGCCGATATGAGGCTCATAACGAGTCGAGAAACTACCGGTAACACTTACCAGTAAATCTCAGAATCAGCCATGGCCAGGTACTTCCTGTTATAGCCAATCGAGTACAGCGCAACATCAACCCCCAATACCGGAAGAGACGAATCCCCTCCTATCGCTTATTGCCTCCATGTGACTCGGGACTGTACCCAAAAACCACCGTTTTGCACGTTCTCATGAACGTGGTAAGGTGGAAATCAAAGCACAATAGGAATCACACAAGACTCTATGACAATCTCGGGTCGACAGACTAACCTGTACCAGTGTCACCAGAGAATTGCCATCTGACGTGAGGTATAATACCATCTGGGAGTTATCGGCGAGTCCGTACAGTGCTCCCAGTCTCTACTGAGCACCCGTATATCATTTCTGATGACAAACACCAATAGATATGGGATCATCTATCGCCCATCTACATGGGTCGAGAAGGTATACGCTAGTCTACTCTCGTATATCGATGCCCCGTCTCGATACACCCACGACTATGGACATTAAAGGATGTACTCTCAGACGACCTTTGTCCCACTAGTATGATCTCCATCATAATCTAGGTAGTCAAGTACGCATCCTAAGGGCTTTACCAACATATAACAGAGAGACAATCAATGTACATGTTAAGATAAAGAGTAACCAGATAGCATACTATCATGTCGAGCAAGAAAGTCCTCCCTATATATGTCCAAGCCTCCACTACAATATACATCTCATGTATAGTAATGGCCTCTAGGGCATACATTTAACTAATAATCTCCCACTTGCACTAGAGTCATCATATAGCAGTGGTTGTAGTATCTCATACTCAACCATCCCATAAAAGTCTCTCTCTGGGAAAAGGCCTTTGTGAGTGGATCCGCCGTGTTTTCCTCTGAGTCTACTCTCCTAACCTCGATCCCCTGGAGATTAACCATCTCCATGTTCAGGTGATATTGCCTTAGAATATTTCTGGATCACTGATGGGACGGGGGTTCCTAGGCCTAAGCCACAACTCCATTGTCACACAATGGTAGGAACGAAGTTCTTCTTATGAACTAATATATACCCAGACTTCCTCTTTGGTAGCATCTTTAGTAGCGATGTATCCAGCCTTTATCGTCTAGTTTGCCACGGTATTTAGCTTGGAACTCTTCTAATATACTGTCCCTCTGATGAGGGTAAAGACAATGCCTGTGACTGACATTCAGTTGACCTTACCACCCTGGAAGCTATCCAGTGATTCTCCCCTGGATCGATTGATACCATCTCACTACACCTAGTGAGAATCCTAACATCCACTTAGATCTATCTCATAGATCAAAAACCCAGGATTTAGGAGGTATCACCTTGATCCTATATGGATAATCCTTGTGACAAGACAAGATTGACCGAGCGTAGCATAAGAAACTCCTTTCCTATCAAGAGTATGTCATCCACGTACAATACGAGGAATACCACCATACTCTCTACTACCTTTTTGTATATACAAGGTTCATCTACCATTTTGATGAAGTCAAACACTTTGACTACCACATCAAAACAGATGTTCCAACTCCGTGATGCCTGCTTTAACCCATAAAGCAACTTGGACACGTTTTCGCTGCTCCCACTATTTACGAAGCCCTCTGGCTGTGTACTTACAGATGCACTCTTCTAAATCACTATTTAGAAAAGCAGTCATGACATCCAACCGCCAAATATCACAGTCATGGTATGTAGCAATGGCAAGTAGGATCCGGATGGACTTAAGCATAGATACCGGAGAAAAGGTTTCATCATAAACCATACCTGGTCGATGATAAGAACCTTTTACAATATCTAGCTTTGAAAGTATCAACTTTTCCATGTACACCAAGTAATCTTCTAAAGATATACTTGCTCCTGATGGGGATTTAACCCTTCAGATAAAGAAACCAAAGTCCATACTTTGTTGGTGTAAATGGATTTCATCTCAGATCGCTTAGCATCCAGCCATTCTTACAGAGTCCCCACTCTTGATGACCTGCTCGAAACTAGTTAGGTCATCATCTCATGATGCAATCCTTGCTCCCACTGTCATAGAGAAAACTGAAGTATCTCTTAGGTGGATGAGGAGCCCTACTAGATCGGCGGAGAGGCTGAGCTTCGTCGGGAGCTATTGAATCCTCTGGTTCTACCAAATCGTCAGCTGTAGTTTGTATAGCTGGAACTCCTTCCAGTTCTACCTCATGACCACTAATTTCTTCACAAGAAATTCCCTTTCCAAAAGGTGGCATGCTGAGAAACAAAACACCTTTTTCTCCTAAGTGTGGTAGAAGATATTCCCTTGCTAATGCTTGGGATATCCAACAAACTTCCACAGAACAGACCTTGCCTCGAGCTTGTCCAAATTTTGCTTTTAGACATAGGCTGGACAATCTTAAATCTTAAATTTCTTAAGAGATGGGCTCTTTCTATACCATATCACATATGGAGTGGTAGGCACCTGATTTGGTTGGAACCCAATTCAATAGGTATGCAGCTTCACAAGTGCATTACTCCCAAAAGGAAATAGGCAACTTAGTAGTACTCATCATAGAGCACACCTTATCATATAGGGTGCGATTGCTCCGCCCCGATATACCAACGTGCTGTGGTGTATACGGAGGAGTAATGCTGAGAGAGAATCTCATTCTCCTTTAGAATAGTCCAGGAATTCCGTGCTCAAGTATTCTCCTCCCTGATCTTATCATAGTACATAATACTTATACCCATTTTGGTTCTCTACTTCTGACTTATATTCTTTGAATTTCTCAAAAGCTTCAGACTTGTGTTTCAACAGGAACATATGTCCGAATCTTAAGAGATCATCAGTGAATGTAATGAAGTAAAAAGAACCAGTCCTGGCATGTGTAGACAGGGGACTTACATACATCATCATGTATCAATCCCAAGAGTTCATTAACTCTTTCCCTGTTTCCAGTAAACAGAGTTGTGGTCATTTTATCTTTGTGACATAACTGGCAAGTTTCACAAGATGTAAATTCAAACTGATTTAAATATGCATCTTAATGTAACTTAGCTAGCCGGTTCGCATTGATATGACCTAATCTACAATGCCTCAAGAAGGATTCGTTCATTTCTGAACTCTTCCTCCTATGTGTGTTCCATAACGTTAAGAACTGTGGTTTGATTTAGAACGTATATGCTTTTAGATAACGTGCCTGAACTGATCAACTTTTGATATAGGAAATGTTCAAAACATTATCCAACAATTCAAAATTATATCCTTCTTTACTAAATAAAGAGACTGATATGATGTTGTATATCAGGTCCGGTATCTAATAACATTCGTTCAGAATCAATGTATTTGATAATACAGGGTGATAACTGCCAACAACTCGGCTGCAACACTTGCACCATTTCTAACTCTTGAAACTTTATCACCCGTTCTCAGTTTTCTACCTATCTGTAGCCCATGTAACAGATTACATATGTAGGATCCTGATCCGGTATCACATACCCAGGACGTAGAGTATATTGAGAAACAGTTCTCTGTAATGAACACAACTGAAGAAGATGCATCATCTCTTCGTTTGGGCGGCATGGGAATCCTGGTATTCCCCTATTTCCTGCTCGGTCTTATAACACTTATAAGTTGGAGCGGGACCAACGTTCCCCAGTACAGTATAACAAGCGGGTTCGGTCAATACATCCATATTATTATCTTGATTAAGGCGTGACATGGTCGCTACCTGGAGAGAGAGAGAAGAAAACACTCTGCGAGCGCTCTTGCAAGATCAGATTGGTTATTATTTTATCTGATCAGGATGACTCCCATTGTTTTTATCAAATCTTCCTCCAAAGCCTAAAAGGAAAAACTAACTGGAATTAATTACACCCTACAATTTCGCCAATCTTTCAGCCAGGCCAGTGCCGGTACTTTGAGGGAGGTTCCCCATGCTTTCGCACATACCTAATTAAAATAAACCTTGTTTTCCCAGGGGCATAACCCCGTTAACACCTTTCTAGACACCTACTTGATCGGATAATTGTAATGTGCAAAACTCTCCCAGGAGTAACTCTTACTCGTAGTGGGTATCGGGATCCAACTATCTCATAGAAGGTATGCAATCTCATTTCAAATTTCAACACTTGAAATTCCCGATAATGTTTTGCCCCTAGCATCCTATGACCTTGACCGAGGCCAAACTACCCATAGTCCGCTAGTCAAGTTCAACCCGTTATTTCCTGATTGAATTAGACCCACCCGCATGACTGTTGACAGAGGCCAAACTACGCCGTACGAATACCCTAATCCATTCGCATCGTATGCTGCAGATAAGCACTAATTTAGCTACCGTACACTACGCCTTGGCGGAGGCGAAACTACCGTAGCACGAATACTAAAATAACACTTATCTGAAATGACGGAGGGCTACGACAGGTTTTTAAGAAGACCTTTTGCATAATGAACTTGATATCGTTGTCGAATCGAGTGATTTTGAAAAGGAGTGTTTTTGAGGCTTTTACTAGTTTTGCTAAAGAGGTCACTCCCGGTGAAGGGATCTCGGCTCTTTCCTTATCGAATAAGGTGCAGGATATTTCACAAATACCACTATGCAAAGCAAAAAACTATAAAAGCAATCAAAAGACAAACCGAGTTTGTAGCATCTGCTAGTTTCGCTAAAGAGGTCACTCTCGGTAAAGGGATCTCGGCTCTTTCCTTATCGAATAAGGTGCTGGATATTGTACAAGGAATACCGCTATGCAAAGCAACAACTAGAGCTACCTGTTTTTGAAAATTCGATTCCATAACATTTTTAGGTTTCTTTTCTTTCATTAAACTCATTAATGAAGTCCTATCAATTAATGTTACCTAAACATCACAGATAAATACAACGTACGTTTATGCCATCCGCATTTGCCTCGATGTCTCGTCATGCACTGTTAGGTTAGGTAACTAACGGCAGAGCGGGGCAAGGCTAGCGCAGGTGTAAAACATAAGCAACGTTTATATAATATATCATATATACTATATACTGTATTTATCTCAACATATCAAATGATCACATCACAGATATCGCAGCAGAAAACAACATATGAAATATTGGATATACTAGGATTTCCGGGTTTTATATCAAGCATGTATAAAACACGGATTCCACAGTCGTGATGAATAGACAAACCCACATCCCTAGACCCTTATGGCAAGCAACCCTACCAGTTCTAGAGTTAGGAGACCCGGACTCGACTCCTCGAGATGGTCTCCCACTGGACTCTAGAACCCGGTTACTTGTGCTCCCCTCCTTGGGTCTATCCTAATGCAGAAAAGTAAATAATATACAATGGTGACATCATCCTCAACCCGGAAGTGCCCCAATAAAAGAATATTATATACAAGTTTTTACATGAATGAAAATGAAAAACTCTCATCTCACATAAAAAAAACCCGGCTATTCAAACACGACGATCCAATATAACATATCCCAGCAACACATAACATCACATGTCATCAACGTAACTAAATATACGTATCCCAATTGTCGTTGACATATAGCAACGAAACCGGCAATACACCACATATTACACTTACGGTCGCAGAAAAGAAAGTGAAAAACTACAATAATTGGAATCCGCACTGCCCTTAGACATCATAAATCCGGAATATCACATATTCTGGATTTCATGCCTAACAATGCAAATTTTATATTTAGGTCTCAACCATGAAAACACTTTTCAAAGGAAGTCGGATAATTCAACAAGATTCCCGATTCCATCCGAGGCCGAAATGTTAAACTTGCATGCAACTAGATAGATTCCAATTATTGTATCCCATTACATGATATCCGGACGACGCCAAACTTTTCGATCGATTAATCAAAATCCCACAATTTCCCGACAGCTCAACACTTAAGCACAGTTTTAATAATACCCGGAACATGCCGCAGTACCTATGGACCAATCGTAGAAGGGAAAACCCAAGCCTCACTCATGTCGTCACGAAACTGCGGTAAACCCTAGGGTATGACCGCGGTTCCGCGATCCAAAAAATTCGAGTTAGGGTTTCATTCTTCTAGATGGTCCATAGAATTACTTGCATGTCTTTCCGAATACGTTAAACTTGGGAAAATGGGTTTTTGACATTCGATCGAACTTTTTAACTTCGCCTAGATAACTTGTGAAAACCCAAATACAATGTTAAACCACGAATACAAAACACTTCGAATTAGCCCATTAACAAATTAACATCACATGAAAATTTTGGACTAAGCAAACAATACCTGAAACACCAAAACCCGGTCACTGGAACAGCACCAAAATTTTAACCCAAAATCCCACAAGGGGGCCGAGCTCGCCGGAAAAGTGCTCAATGTCGCCGGCCATTTTCCGAGGTCCTGGGCTCAAATTTTAGTAGTGTTCATATTGTATCACATACAATATTCTGCACTTGTTTAAATAATTTTTATGGGTCATTTAAAATTCGACAGAAACTGGGTCTCGATGTTTCACGTTTCGGAGTTGTTTCGGTTTCGTAATCTAACAAACACCGTCTAATACTCTAGCCCGGCTCTGATACCACTGTTAGGATTCCTTAGCACCCTACTGGGTTTTCACAGCAACTACCATGCCAAATTTAAAAAATTCTAAGGTGCTAATCAATCCTAAGCTAGGATCAAGCTAGAGTAACTAAACAATATAACATGTAATCTACCATTACACTAAGTGAATGAGGAATACAACCTTTGTAGACCGGTCCTTCACTTCTAAAGCTCCGTGTAGTAGTCCCTTCGCTGCGAGTATCAATCTCCCGAACTCTACTATGGGTTCTCCCGAAGAAATAAACAAGCTTGCTCGAAGTTTTCGAGGCCGAAGATGATCTACGTCGAGGAGACTCAAGCTCATGCTATCTCTTCACTAATTGTGAAATTAGTGAAGAAAACACCCTAAACTACCCAAGCAAGTGTGTAGGATGATGAAGTCGGAAGTGAGATCACTTTAGATTTATTTTTCTCATAATATTTTCTCACCATTTCAAAAGCTAGAGAGCTTTATCTTAAGGATGAAGAAGATGAAGAGAGAGAAAGAGAATGAACTAATGAGGTGAGAGAATGAACCATTGGTGAGTTTGTATCATATACTAACTCATTTAGAGACATAACCATAGCTAAATTATAATGGTTAGGTTAATAAATATCTTAAGTAAAACAAAATTAGTGGACTAAGTCAATGCATCCACAAGCTTCATGAAGTTTCATGCATGTGAGCTATTATCCACTAATTTGGAATTACTTTAAATACTAAAACCCAACATTATAATTAGTATGGTGTAAGTCTCATACACCCATGTAGTGTGTATCAACAACCATGATACAAAATAAAACACAATTAATATATATCATATATATTAAGTGTGCACATTTGAGAATAATAAATGCTTAAGTGAGCTAATATTAGTTAATGTAAATTAGTATATCAAATATACAATTATAAACTAAATTATCAAATCAACACTTGATTTAATAATCCGGTTATATCACATATAACCGGCTAATATTAAATGTACCAACTTATCGAATCAACACTTGATTCAATAACCCGACTATATCACATATAACCGTCCAATACAAATATCACGGGAATAGAATACGGTATCACATAATCACATTATTCTCGGTCCCGCACATATCACATATGTGCTCCTACATCGTTTCGCCTGAGCCAGGAAACCTCTGTGTAGGACTCTAAAGACTCGTCAATACGCCGGCAGTAGGTGATGATCATATCAAACACCCACAAGCCGCAAGAGGCGTGCTAAACGTAGCGGCGACCCGGGTATTGAGCGATCAGAAGATCAAAAAGCAAGCCTGCTCATCATCCTGCGAATCTAATCAGTAACACTTACCGTACAGTCCAGTCTCTTCGTCTGATATGTCGCATATCTCGTCTAGGGGTGGTAAACGTCAGACCCCAGTAACTCGATAAGTCGTGCCGATATGAGGCTCATAACGGGTCGAGAAACTACTGGTAACACTTACCAGTAAATCTCAGAATCAGCCCTGGCCAGGGACTTCCTGTTATAGCCAATCGAGCACAGCGCAACATCAACCCCTAATACCGGGAGAGACGAATCCCCTCCTATCGCTCATTGCCTCCATGTGACTCGGGTCTGTACCCAAAAACCACCGTTTTGCACGTTCTCATGAATGTGGTAAGGTGGAAATCAAATCACAATGGGAATCACACAAGACTCTATGACGATCTCGGGTCGACAGACTAACCTGTACCAGTGTCACCAGAGAACTGCCATCTGACATGAGGTATAATATCATAAGGGATTTCTTGGCGAATCCGTCCAGTGTACCTAGTCTCCACTGAGCACCCGTATATCATCTCTGATGTCAAACACTAATGGATATAGGATCATCCATCGCCCATCTACATGGGTCGAGAAGGTATACTCTAGTCTACTCTAGTATATCGATGCCCCGTCTCGATACACCCACGACTAGGGAGATTAAATGATGTACTCACTGACTACCTTTGTCCCACTAGTATGATCTCCATCATAATCTAGGTAGTCATGTACGCATCCTAAGGGCTTTACCAACATGTAACAGAGAGACAATCAGTGTACATGTTAAGATAAAGAGTAACCAGATATCATACTATTATGTCGAGCAAGAAAGTCCTCCCTATATATGTCCAAGCCTCCACTACAATATACATCTCATGTATAGTAATAGTCTCTAGGGCATACATATAACTAACAGTTGGATCTCAACAAAAATTTGATGATCCTTAAAATGTTGCTAAGTTGATCTTAGTTTCAAATAAGACTAACATATTCTTAGTAAAAATAAATTGATCCCAAATGCTCATATATTTAAGTTGATCTTAATTTCAAACTAGATTAACGGTCCTTAAATAAAATGAAATATTTTTGAACTGACGGAGTACATACAACCTAAGTTCAAATTTAAAATATACGGATTTGGACTAATCCGCACCCTACGGGCGACGACATAAACTAGTCTCCGTATACAATCCACGGACAACCTAAACAAACAAAATAACACATGATACGAAGTGAACTACTAGAGATGGAGAAAGTGGTTATCGCAATGCGATAACGTAATTAACTACAGGGGCTTGCGCCTGCAGGGAAGAGCGTCCCCACAATCAAAAACCCCTCACAAATGAGAGGGAATCTGATAAAGTCTGCTACAATGGTCGCATCTATCCAAACCTCCGATATACGGTGCCATAAATCAACTTGGTATTTTCGGAAAGGTGGATGGATATGTCCAAATAGCATCTGCCCCTAAATTCAGGCTAGACGTCCCAACGTCTCAGTCCAGTTTTTGGCGGTAAACAAACCTTTGCTGACTCAACAATCATGATCTAGCGCCACGACTACCTCAATATCCCATTTGAAACTATTTCCAATATACTGCTCCTCAAAAGAGGGTAATCTGTATAACTCACAACAGACGCTCTGTCTCTTATGAGAAGCTAGAATCGGTAACCATCTCTTTTAGGAGGCTTCCATTACCATATACCAAAAACATCAAATGCTCTTAACTTCTACCCTATGTTTCTCTCGGAATGGACTGATATTCATATCCTATATGGAGAAACACTTATAATCACCATTGTTTTACCGATTGCAGTATAGGAACATCACTTCATGTCATAAGTATTTCATCAATATAAGGAATTTGACAACACTCCCTACTACCTTCTTATAAATACTATATCATCTCTGATTTTGATGAAGTCAAACACTTTGACCGTGACATCAAAATAGATGATCTATTTCCGCTATTCCCGCTTTAGTCTAAAGATAGACTTAAGTAACTTGCAAACTTATCCCTGCTCTCACTAACTAAGATATCTCTCTGGCAGAGTCATATACACGTACACTTCTGAATCCAATTTAGAAAGATGTTATAGTCATCCAACTGCCAGATATCACAGCCATGAAAAATAGCAGTGGTAAGTTATATCCTTATGGATTTCAGCACAGACATTAAATAATAGTTTCATCACAATTCACATCGGGTATTTGATGAAAACTTTTTACTATAAGTCTAGCCTTATCAGGTTAGTACATTTCCATTTGCAATGATCTCATAAGATCTATTTGCTCCTAATGGGTTTTACTCCTTCAGGAGCACCCAAAAATGTCCACACTTTGTTGCAGTGCATGGAGTTCAAATAGGATAACTCGACATCCAGCCATCAGTTGGAAGGCGCCACTTCCCATGGCTTACTGAAAACTAATAGGGTCATCATCACATGATGTAAGCATTCTTGTCACCATCAACGAGGAAACCGTAGTACCTCTCAGATGGCTGAAGTCACCTACTAAATCTGCGAAGTAGGCTAAGATTTGTCAAGGTCAATTGAATTTTCAGGTTCTACTAAATTTTCCATAACCGTTTATGGTTCTGGAATCACTTCCAGTTCTACCATACTCCCACTAATTTTTTTTTCAAGAAATTCCTTTTCTAAAAAGATGGCGTGTCGAGAATAAAACAAATTTTGATCCTGAAAATGGTAGAAAGTTAAACCCTTGTCAATACACGGGATAACTCAAAAACTGCCATTACCAAAACGTGGCTTGAGTTTATCCGGATTCTGTTGGATATGTATGCCCTAGAGGCATGTATTGTATAGGATGCTTGGGATATGTATGTATATGACAATCTTGCTCGGTTGTATATAGTATATTATTTGAGTTGTTTTTATCCTGATATGTGTATTTATTTTTATTGATGATCTATATTGCTTGCATATATTAGTAAAGACTCGATACAGTAGTATACTATTATGGTTTGACTTTATCTTTACATGTGCATATGTTATACTCGATATAACATGTGACGGTTACATGTTGATAAAGCCCGTAGGATTTTGCTTCACCACCAGTGTTATGATGGCGATCGTACTTATGGGAGCTGGGTAGTCCATAAGCACATCCTTAAAGGTCCCAAGTCGTAGGAATATCGAGATCGGGCATCGATACTTCAGAGTATACATGTGTATACGTTTCTAGACCCCGATAAGGGGCGGTGGTAAGTCCCACAACTATTGGTGTAATCATCTAAGATTGTATACAGGTGCTCACTGGGGGCGAGTATATTGGACGGACTCGCCGAGAACCTCTAGATGGTATTATATCTATCTTCAGATAGCGGCTCTCAGGTAACATGAGTACAGGTTGGTCTTAGGACCTAAGGTCATCATTTGTCTCGTGTGAGTTCCTACCGTGCTTTGATCACTATCCTACTACGGCTCTACCGAGTCGTGCAAACAGCTTTTGGTTGGGTACAGTCCCGAGCCACATGGAGGCAATGAGTGATTGTTAAGAATTCGTCTCTCTCGGTATCTCCCGGTATTGGGAGTCGACATCGCACTGTGTCCGGTTGGCTAGAACCATAAGACTTTGGCTAAGGCAGTTGAGAACTACTGATGGTTAGATCAGTAGTTTATCAGATTGGTCCTGAGCCAAATCGACACGACTTATCGGGTCGGTAGGGCTCTGATGTTTACCACCCTCTAGACCCGGTATGCGATACTCTTAGACGAAAAGAACGGACTGTACGGAGATTGTCACGGATAGGCTCAGTAGGGTTCCGGATGAGCTTGCTCGTCAGCCTTCTTATTGACAGGTACCTGGGTAGTCGTTACGTACAGTTAGTGCCACTGACGTGCTTGAAGTTAAACCCACTGCCAGCGTACTTTCGAGTCTTTAGAGTCCCACACAGAGGGTTTCTATGATTCAGGCGAAACGATGTGGTGTCCGTATATTTATACGTGTAGGGTTTCAATCGAATGATAATACTAGCCAGCTTAGAATTAAGCCGGATTATTAAATCAAGTATTGATTTAATAATTTACATGTACATATTTCGATATGTATATTCTCGTATTATCCAGATTTTCGATCATACTGTTGGTCATACTGGCAGGCTTAAGATTAAGCCGGTTCATTAAATCGGATGTTGATTTAATGCTAATATTATTTTAGTGGTATTACTCTATCTCTTGGGTATTTGTATTTTGATATGAATATGGGTATGTATATATGGTAGAAAGTATTTTGTATTTATACAAAATACCTTCTAGACGATGACACCTCATCATGTTTAGAAAATGAGGTAGAAAATGAAGAGATGGTTTGAAGCATGGCATGAAAATGGTCTTGGCATTTATTGTTGTTACTATTGAAGTATGGTTGATTTTAAAATGAAAAGGAAATACTTCATAAAAGAAAAGAGTTAGCCATTCTCATGCTCATTCTTCATTTGCCATTCCCTCTCATCTTTGAGAGCTCTTTCATTCTTTTCCTTTGAGTTCATCTTCAACTCAAAACCCTACCATTCTCATGTGTTGAGAAACAAGAGTTTTTTGAGATAAAAAATCACCACTAATATCACTACATCTCCTTAATAACCTAGACTAGCAAACTAGGTCACTAAGTTGCTTCATTTGTGAACCCAAGTTTGAATCAAGAACTCTCGGGTGGATCATCTAGGATCAAGAAGACGGTCTAGCAAGTTTGATCAAGATCACCTAAGGATCTAAATAAGAGGATTTAAGACACAAAGGACATGAGTCTCTAGGTATAACTCCTCATCACAGTAGATAGATCCCTTATAGATGGCTAGTTTCGGTTTATAGTTAGATTCTAGGACGAGTTTTCTAGCGCTAGATTTTTAAAAGTTAAAGTTTTTCGTTCCACAACGGCCGCGGTAGACGGCTAAGGCGCTAGGAAACCCAACAGATTCTCGTTTTAAGTATAGACCGGACAACTCAATATCTTAACAATCTTAAATGATAACACATTCTATAACAGATATAGAATATGAGGCATTGATTTAGTTGGAACCAGTATCAATTGATATACATATATTTCTAGTGCATCCCTTAATCGAAAAAGACGATCACTACTACAAATAAGGGTTGCTTCTACGGATTTACCCGTAGGGGCAAACCACTGCCCCTACGGATATATCCGTAAGGACAATAAAATACCCTGTAGGTACAAACGCCGTAGGTGCAAGTTGAAGCCGTGAACTTGCCCCTACGGACAAAAACTTGCCCCTATGGAGTTCTGTGTAGGTCCCATTTCACCTACGGAGTAGGCCGTAGGGGCGAAATAATTATTTTATTTATGGTTTTTTAAAATATATTACTTGTACCTACGGATGAATCCGTAAGGCCAAGTAATAGCCCCTACGGATACATGCGTAGGTACATATCCGTAGGGGCAAAATATCAGAAATCCTGATATTTTGCCCTTACGGATAACTCCGTAGGGGCTTTTGTTTGCCCCTACGGATATATCCGTAGGGGCACTCCCAACCCCATGATACTGAGATCATGGGAGAAAATATCAGTTATTCTGATATTTTGCTCCTACAGTTTAATCCGTAGGGGCAACATGTATACCTACGGATTAATCCGTAGGTACATATTATCTATTTTTTTTTTAAAAAGGGCTGCCTGATTTTTTCTCGCCCTGTGCACAATAATATATACATCAATCAAATATAAAATTAATCATCACACAACATATATCACAGTATTCATAATCACATCTCATGCATGTAATATACAAAAGAAACCAAAAAACTGAATATGATATAAATATAAACCAATATCAATATCGTCCAAAATGTTTCAAAATGTAGTACAATATGTATCATATAAATAAATACAAGTTTCAAAAAATAAGAATCAAAAAGATACCCTAGCTCGGTCCAGCTCCACCTCTGATAAACGCTAGAATCTGGCGCGCCTGCTCCTCGGTCAATAAACCATGCAATTCGGCGTGTGCGGGGGTCTGAGCGGGCTGTGGAACTGGCGATGTGGTCTGTGCAGCCGCCGTCGAGGTAGTAGCTTGCGGATCCACGGCTGCAGGGGTCTGAGCGGGCGGTGGAGCTATAGGAGCTGTCTGCGAAACCGCAGCCGATGTAGTGGCTTGCGGAGCCGCATCCGTAGGAGATGCATGTGGAGGCTCGGCCGATGTACCCTGTCGCGTCTGGACCTAACGTGTGTAATAAGCGTGTAAGAACTGTGTATTATTCGAATTCGTATCATTATCAAGCTATTTCGAAACCCCATTTGGATATCTAGTATGTAATAACCGTAGTTTATTTTAATTAGATATGTATGTATGATTAATCAAACCCAAGTCTACAACCAAAAAAGCTCAGGCTACGTACTAATTATGGATATGTTGATATCTATAATATGACATGATATTTTACTATAAAGTAGTATACATACCAGCATCTCCTTCAACTCCTGAACGGTGGCCTTCAAGCTCTCCAGTTCATGCTGGACACGTCGCTCACTGGAGACGGAGGAAGTAACCGCCGGGGTGGAGTCCAACCTCATATGGGCCCTGCTAGGGCCCAGTCCCTAGCCTCTTTCCCAACCTCCGTGGTGCCCTCCTTGTGCGGTGTCCAGGACTGGGGTCAGCAGCCTCGGATCGCTCTGTCCGGTAAATCCGATCCCCGAGGCCTCGGCCTGCTCAACCACCCGCTCCTACACCCACATTAAGCAGTAAATTAGAAGTATAAAATTTAAATTTGAACCTTCCAAAACTAAAATTTCAAATGTGGGTAGAATAAATATTAACACTTACGCAATACTCCTGGATAGCGACGTCGGGATATCGAAGCTCGCCCGTGGCTGGATCTGTCGAGGTGCCGTGGACGGCAAGATATGCGGACAGCACGCTCGGTGTACCACCTTGCGCTAGGGTCTGAGCTGTCTGCAATATTAGAAAATAACTCTTAATATTAGATATATTAGAAAATAAATCTTAATATTGCAGAATATCACAAAGGTCGGTCTATTGTAATTTACCGATAACTCCATGGCTCGAGTAGTATTCCTCGAGCCACCTGTGTAAGTGGGGCGACCCCTCTTCGCCGACTTCCTGTTCTCTGTATTCTGAGCAGCCTGTTTCTACACAACACATTAACATTTAGAACGTAAGGCACCGTAGGGACAATGATGTGGCGCTACGGATAAATCCGTAGGGGCAAGAAATATTTGCCCCTACGGATTTCTGAGTCCGTAGGGGCAACCCCATATTGCAGTAGTGGATTCAGCATTATTCATCATGGAACGCACCCGCGGATGAGTAATCTGAGAGAGAATCAAATTCTCGATTATATTATTACAGAATACCTAACATAAATATCCATATTTTTGAACACTTCGAAAAATCTTGATACTTCCAACATTCGTTTCTCTACTTTATTCTTATATCCGATGAACTTCCTAGAATTTTTGGACTTTGCATTTCAACAAGAACGCGTGTTTAAAACCAGAGAACTCATAGAAAAATGGAATGAAGTATGAGTACTAACCCCTTGTCTGAGTGGACACCGTAGAACATACATCATTATGTAATCCCTATGAGTTCATTAACTCATATTCTGTGTGTTGTAATTTAAAAAATGTATATTGGTTAAGAACGTTTCCTCCGTTATCTATATGCACCTTACCCAATCATCAAATGATAAAGGCAGATGTTCATAACATAATTTTTGAAAATTTATATCCCACTTTATCAAATAAAGAGACGGATATAGCATTTTTTAAAAGTTGGTGTATAATAACAGATATTCAAAAACCAAATGTTTGCCGAAAAGCAAAAGCAGGTGATTTCCCCTATAACAACAACTGCCATGATATCCGATATTGAAGAACAAAGCATCTTTCTAATAATCTAATTCTTCTCAACATCTGTAACAGCTTACAGATGAAGGATGTTAATCCAGTATTTATGTACCCAGGAGTCGGAACTAATTGGAAAACAGTTTTCAATTACAATTACCTAGAAAACATTAAACATCAAAATGTTTCAAGGGGTGGCCGGGTATTTCATGTAATGCCTCTTTCATTGCCCAGGGTCATAAGAGTAGTTGTATTTTCCTTTCCGCTCACTTCATCCCCTATTGTTGTTTTTCTTTCTTACCTTGTGTATACTGGACTTATGCTAGTTAGTTCTCTTTTTACCCTTCCTTTCAGCTCCAGTATCAGGGTTAGAAGAAGACTATTCAACAAGTGTAACTGGTATATTCTCCATCATTTTAAGGAGCTCTCAAACTTAAGAAAAGGTGGAGAGGATAGACAAATAAATTGTATCATATACAATTCACTTTCTCCAGAGCCAGCGGCTATCCTCGACTGAAACACTTTCTCCGAGTTTTTATGTAACTATACGAGATGGCCTTCCATGCAATATGGATCTTTGTATTGGATACAAAGTGTTCTGGAGGAAGCAAAAGGGGAAGTAGGAGTGAAATAGGGCAATTATAACATTCCAAAGCCATTGATTGTAAAAAAGTTTGATTAATTGGTTTACGAGTTTTTAGTTTAAGGCCAGTCTTAGATCCCTGCCAGAAAGAAAGAAAAGAAACGCTCATCGTACAATCTATCTTAAATTAGCTTAGTTAATTAATTTATCTAATCTGGTCTCCCGCTGTTTTGTCGAATTCTCCTTCAAATCCAAAAAGGAGAATTAGCCGGAATCATATCCCGAGAGTAAATATTACTCACAATGGGAATTAGGATCCAAACTATCATGGAGTGGTAATCTTGACATAGTCAATAAGTCAACCTACACCATAGAAGGTTTGCAATCTCATTGCAAGTTTCAACACTTGAAACTCCCGATATTGGTTTTTACCCCTTACGGTTTATGACCTTAATGAGGTCAACGAATCGTAAGTCTCTAGTTAAGTTCAACCCATCATTTCGTGATTGAATTAGATCTACCCGTACGACCCTTAACATAGTCAGCAAACTCGTACGACCGTCCTAATCAATCGCATCAATATGCAAACAAGAAGACATCATACCGAACACTATGCCATAACATAGTCATCAAATGTAGCACGAATACTAAGTACTTTACTTTATGAAATGACAGAGGGCTACGACCGGTTTTGAAGAAAATCTTTAACGTAATGAACTTGGTATTTTTGAAGGAACCGAGTGGTTTTGCAAATTTATAGTAACAAAAAATTTTGCTTAAGAGCGAACTCCCGGTGAAGGGAACAAGGCTCTTCCCTCATCGAATGAGGTATAGAATATTCCTAACCGAATATCTCAATGCAAAGCAAAAGACTACGGCTATACTATTTGTAAATTTATAGTAACACGATATTTTACCAAAGAGGTCACTCCCTGTGAAGGGATCTAGGCTCTTTCCTCGTGGAATGAGGTGTAGGATATTCCTAATTGAATTGCTCTGTGCAAAATAAAAGATTCAACTATAACACCACAATATCTGATATTCGGTCCCTACAACGTGTTTTAGGTTTATTATCTTTGGATTAATCCAAACTAATACAATCCCATCATTTAGATAATCTTATTACCTAGTATCTTCTCATACAATCACAGAAAATTATGAAAAGAAAATAGAATGGACATATCGCCATCCGCATTCGCCATGGGGTCTCGGATCTTCACCGTAAGGTTACTTAACTTACGGCAGGACGGGGTCAGGGCTAGTATGGGTGCACATATCGCCATAGTATTTATTTTTATATATATCATATGTGTGTGTGTATCATCGCAGGTAGATAATCATCATTACTGCTAATCGATAAATATCATCACAGGCAGGTAATCATATCACAAGAAAGTAATGAACAACATGAAATAGGAATGGTCGGATTACCTAGGAATCCTACGTTTCGTTCGACCCATCAAACGAAATGTGATATTCCTCGGTCGCGTGAATAGCCCATGCATAACCAAAAGCAGACCCCTATGAGTACGGAAAGTTACCAGGAAACCCAAAAAAATAGGCAACCCAACATCATCATCATGAGAGGGCCACCTGACAATTTCTCGAATTCGGTGACTTGAGCACCCCTCCGCGGGTCAATCCTATACCTCTTACAAGAACGAAAAGCAACCCGCCAATTCTAAACTAGAGTGAACCAATCTCAACTCCTTAAGATGGCCACCCGCTACAATCAAGAACACGGTTTCCCGTGTGCTTCTCCGCGGGGTAATTCTAAACCTGTATTATGTACAATGACAGCCACGACCGCAACCTGGTCGTGCCCCAACAATTAATAATACAATAACCGGTCACTACGGCCACATGTGAACTGCTAAGTCCCGAAGCAAAGAGCAAACATATATCGGAAATGGCAGCCACTAGTTCAAGCTCGTCCCGAACAAATGAATATACAAGATGGCTACAAGAATGAATGGAAATAACACTTATTGCAATATCACACTTGTTCCCCCAAAATTTAAATAATATAAAAAGCGCTAAGCTCTGTTAAATTTCAATGAGGTAGCGCCTCACGTGCTCCTCACGAGGACGCTAGCGCCTCACGTGCTCCTCACGAGGGCGCCAGCGCCAGTTCCAGCCTCTTAGAATTAAATCATACGGTAGCGTCACACGTGAAGCTCATATAGACGCCAATGTGCAAAACACAGAAGCGCCTATCATAAATAAGAATTTAATTCTTAAGTTGTGCCCATATGCACAACACGTGAGCACCGGCGCCAAAGTTTATATTAATAGAATTAAATTTTACATGATGATATTTCCCTAAAAAAATTGGGATACTCTCTATTAAACAGAGCCGTTGGATCAAAGATCCAATGGTGATAATAAATCATCAAATAATAGAATTAAATTCTATTCTGCGGAATATTTGTCCTCAATCTTTACAAACAAAAAAGATTACTCTCTGTAAAATAGAGAACTCTTGGATCAAAAATCTAATGGTGATTAAAAGTCACCGTTTGACAGAATAAATTCTGTATATGGGAAAATATTTCTCCATTCTTGTTAAAAACAAGAAAATATATTTTGTAAAACAGAAATCCTTGAATCAAAGATCTAACGGTGGGTAAAATTCCCCAAACAAATTGGAATATCTCAATAAGAGATTTTCTCAAAATCAATTAACAATTTGCCTCCACTATATAAAAGACCCGAGACTTCAAGTCTCATATAGAAGGAATGCCCCATAAGCTTCTGAAAAATACAGAAAGTTTTCAAAACAACAGAGAATTTAATTCTCAATAAAAGAAGAAGACTTTCTTCCTCAAAACTCTAGGTAAAGAAAACACAGAGATCAAAATATCTTTTTTCCCTATCTAAAGGTTTAATCCTTCTCAAAGAACTTGTTCTTTCTTTGGATCAGAGATCCACAAAATAAATCTCCTATAAGTTGAGAATTTAATTCTTATCGGGAAGATCTTGTTCTTGAGAATCAAAGATTCAGAAAAGAACTAGGTTAAAAAGAAAGAAAAAATAAAAAGAACATATGTTCTGGGAATTTAATTCCTCATAAATTAGGGTTTAACCCTACATAAAGAACTTAGTTCTTAAAAAAGAAAAGAAGAACTTAGTTCTCTAATGAAGAAAAAAATATCCAAGGTCGTCAAAATATAGATCTTGATGATCATTAATATCCAAAACAGCATTAACAGAGGTTTCATCTCTTAAAAAGAAAAGAGTTTAGCGCCCCACGTGTTTCCCACGTGGGCGCCCTCCCAACAGCACCCAGCGTCTCACGTGAAAAACATGTGAGCGCCCAAAGCAGAAGGCCAGCGCCTCATGTGAAATACACGTGAGCGTTGAATAAAAGTGCTAAGCACTTCATATACAGCCAAAAAAGCTGAGTGCTTAGCACTGATTGGGCCGCCCAGCGCCTCACGTGCTTCTCATATGGACGCCACATAAAAAATGCTTAGCACTTCATATACAGCCAAAACGGATGAGTACTAAGCACTGATTAGGCAGCGCCCAGCGCCTCTCATGCTCCTTACGTAGGCGCCACACAAAAAGTGCTTAGCATTTCATATATAGCCAAAACGGCTAAGTGTTTAGCACTGATTGGGCAGTGTCCTGTACTGCACGTACTCTTCACGTGGACGCCATATATATAACTGAGTGCTTAGCACTGATTGGGCAGCGCCCATAACTGAAGGCTTCACATAATACTCATGTGAGCACCAGAGCGTCAAACAAGCGCTTAACACTTTTTCATAAAAGGAGGGGGGCTGAACAAACAGAGCCCAAATAAGTTCTTAGTACTTTTGAACAAAAAAAAGAGACGGAGCAGACTAAGCCCAAATTGGCTAAGTCTCTTGCAGCTGAACCCAAATGCTCTGTTAATTAAATCTTAATAAACTTTAATGATCCTGAAAATATTGCTAAGTTGATTTTAGTCTTAAATAAGACTAATGCATCCTTAGTTAAAATAAATTAGGCCCAAACGCTAATATGTTTAAGTTGATCTTAATCTCAAACTAGATTAACGGTCCTTAACCCAAACAAAATATTTTTGAACTAAAGAAAAAAATATAATTTAAGTTCAAAATACCAAATCTAAAATATACGGATTTAAACTAATCCGCGCCCTAGGGGCGATGACATAAACTATTCTCCGTATACAATCCACGGGCAACCAAAATAAACAAAAATACACACGACACGAAGTAAACTGCTGGAGAAGGAGAAAGTGGTTATCTCAACGTGATAACATAATTAACTGCAGTGCCTTGCGCCTGTAGGGAAAAGCTTCCCCACAATAAAAAAAAACCCTCACAAATGAGAGGGATCAGATAAAGCCTGCTACAACGGTCGCATTTATCTAAACCTTTAATATATGATGCCATAAATCAACTTGGTATCTTCGAAAAGGTGGATGGAGAAGTACAAATAGCATCTGCCCCCAAATTCAGGCCAGACGTCCCAACGTCTCGGTCAAGTCTTTCGGCGGTGAATAGATTCTGGCACGCCTGGTGGGACCTTTTCCTCTTTCCACTCCACACTTCGTGTGTCGTGTTTCGCGAACAAAATCATGGTTCGCTATGGTTGCCCTTGGATTCGAGTTACTAAAACTTAGTGTCTTACTCCTGTATAGAAAATCGATGGCTTCTCAATGCAATGAATGCAACAACAACTCTCGCTCCACCCTAACTGGAGGAGTGTTCTACGAGCCCAACGCGACCTCTATCTTCTCAATGCCAGTGGGGAAAGTCATACAAGCCACTACTGGATTGTTCTTTGGGACCATGCTCCCACCTGTGAGTTTCGGTGCCTCAGTGCCGCAAGAGGAAGTTCTTAAAAGGTCGTTCTTCGATCGACTGGCAACCAAAATAGCCCCTCTGAACAGGCGTCCAAATCTGGCATCTCAGTCTTCAACAGGCTGAGCAAGAACCCAAACGGGCCCGCAAAGATGATCGTGATACCTTAAGGGGCTACCCCAGAACGGATAGCCCTCTCAACTCCTCCTACAGGCGAATCCGTCAAAGACGCTTCCCCCACTAGACGGTCGGTTTTTTAAAGGCTGGATAGTTATTCTCAAACTTTAATAAGGACGTCGATATTCAACAGGCTGACACCGATCAAAGCTCCTCAGCAAAACCGGGGGAATGATGAAGCCGCTTCCAAAACTGAGGCAGCCCCTTCTGCGAGGCACGCTCGACGTCGCCACTGACGCTGAGTGAGAGAAGATGGGGGAAACTTCCCCTCTGAACTCACCCCACCTGTTCTAATGGTGGAAGTCGACGCTGCTGTTCCAACCGAGAACAGCTTTGATCCGCTTAAGAGAGTGCATAAAAACTCTCCAACAGCGGTGCTATAGAAATCACCCCTTCCTGCAGAAGTTACAGTGCAGGTAAAGCCGGAGCAGCCTCATCAGCGGCTTTCCTCACAAATTCATAAGGTTTGATGAAAAGTTCAGCACTCTGTGATCGACAAAGATTACTCTCTCTGACCGAAGAAATCGAAGGCTCGACAATAAAAGGACTACCCCTCCGCCATACAACGGAAGACTTCACCTAAGCTGGTGCCTATCATAACGGCTCTTTCAACTCCAATCTCTCATAAAAGAATGAGGCTGGAGAAAACCCTACCGCCCGCGGCAAATTCCAAAGACGATAGACCTAAGCGCCCTAAGGCCGGGGCCATAACAATACATATAGTCTACATGGCTTCGGGAAAAGAAGAGAGCCGTGCTTCGGTGAGTCACCGACTGCAAACTCGGTCGCTGACTAAGGCTCAGGAGCAACAACAAAAGCTCCAGAAAGTGCTGACCAAAATGGCAACGCTTACCAGACAGAAAAAAGTCCGGACAAAGAAGCTGAATAGCGCCAGGAGCAGGAGACCGATACAGAGTTCCTCCGAATGGTGCTTGAGAGAAAAGACAAAGAAACCATTGAACAAGCTGCCAACATAAAGCAAATGGCTCTCCTGTTCCAAGACATGGTTGGAATGATAATTTATCTAGAACCCCCGGTAGAAGATCCGCCGATAATCGTCGACGATGACAGAGGGGAAACATCAAACCCTCATCCGGCCTTATCGACATCCAATGAGGAAACGATCTTCAAGGTTGCCCTTGATGATTACATTGCTCAACAAATAAGAGCTCATCAAGCTAATGAAGCCGCCAGCCAAGTTGTCAGAACTGGACGACTATGATCAAATCTAATGCCCGCTGGGATATACAATCCCCGAGTTCCATGTATACAAAGGGACATGCAATCCTCACCAGCATGTCGCGCAGTTTAGAGCTCTATGCAGCAACATAGGAGGCAACGCCAAACTGTTGCTTCGCCAGTTCATTGGCTGCCTGTCAGAAACGGCCTTCTAATGGTACTCGGAGCTCCCAAACAACTCCGTGAAAACATTCGCAGAGATGGAACTGTTGTTCACACAGCGTTTCGCCAGCACAAGAAAACATACTCCAATCACGGCATTAATCAATGCCGGGATAAAGCCGAGAGAAATATGGGTTGAATACGCGATCCGGTGGTGGAACTTGTGGTCTAAATGCGAACAGTGCATTGAAGAATCCCCTGCCGTAGGCATGTTCATCGGGACCCTTGATCCTTAAATGACTGTATCCCAGTTTATGACATTCTTCAAACCAACGACCTTTCAAGCTCTGATAGATAAACTGGCCCAAATGGACCAGATGGGCCACGAGCCTTCCTCCTCGAATAAAGACCCTCGAAATAACAAGGGTAAAGGGAAAGCATCCTTTGTTGTCAATACTTATAAACAACCGAGTGGCCCAAAACCGGCTGCTCACCAAAACAACGTGCATTCGCGCACATCCTTAGAAGAAAGACTAGGACGCGCTTACTCGTTTCCCCGTGATAAGACGAGGAGACTGTTTGAACTGGCAATGCTTAATAAACTCATCACATTGCCAAACCTGCGGCGTCCACCGCAACCCGACGACGTCAACAACCTTAACTACTGCTCCTATCACAGAATGGTGAGCCACTCAATCGAGGATTGTTACGTCTTCAAGAACTGGGTTGAAGAACAGTATCAACAGAGGAAATTCATGCTTTCTGATAATTGGAGGGTAAACTTATCCCAGAAGCACACACCTAAAAAGGTGGATGAGCAGGGGGCATCATGCTCACTCGTGGAAGAAACTGGGAGGTTGTTCTTTCAGCAAAAACCAAAAAAATGCTGAAGGATCTACATGCATGTCCAGCAGTCAGGTGGAAAAGCCCACTTGAACCCGAAATTATCGAAGGGATGCTAAAATCTCGTCTCATGCCAAAAATTGTTGATGAGGGAAAAACCCCCAAGTCAGGCCTTCAAAGTCTTCGGAAAAAAGAAGAAAACCAAGAAGCCTGTGCACCTGCCGAGTTTGACGATAAGCACACAAATCTAAAAAAATACATTGACGCGCTGGAGGAGTTCAACCAAAAGGCGCGAGTAATAGTCACGGTCGAAGAGTTCCTCAAGCATATTCTTGAGGTCGAAGACAGTGACAACGATGAGGAAAATAACTCATCAAAAGGCACCGAAGACCGTGTAGCAAGTTGCCACATGGTCTCCCATTCGTCGTTAAATGAAGAACAAGCTCCTTCGGTGTCAGAAAACAATGCGGATGAACTGGGGGTAGAATCGGCGCTAAAATCCCCGGAACTGCTAGAAGACCCGATCGATAGGCTGTCAAAACGAAGCCATTCAAAATAGCAAAGTTGACCGAGAACGCGAGACAGCCATATACAAAAAGGCTAAGCGTCGACGCCAGGATAAAGTAGTTGCAGTGAGGACGAGTCGTAAAGTACTCTAACCAAACCAAAGCACACCTGCTACAAATAAGAGCAGGATCAAAATAGAGAAGTGGTTCACCAAAGCTCTGTCAATGGGGATGAAGCTGCTATATCTCGTAAGAAACACTCCCGGGGTCATATACCTTGATGGAGAAGATGTATGCCCAAACTACTGCCTATATCATCGGTGGGCCACCCACCCCACTGAGGAATGTAGTGCCTTCAAGAAATAGTGGCAAGGATACGTTGCCTACCAAAAACACTTTAAGAGGATGAAGCGTGAAGCTCGTGCTCGTCGATGGCAAAATAGTGCGACAAACGCGCATGAAGAAACGACTGGCAACTGTCATATGGTAGGTACCAGTTCAGAAGGGGGGAAACCCTAAATTCTTACCTTCGGAAGCGATTCTGAGGACGAACTGCGAGAATATTCAGCCCTCTCTTCAAAGACTCCACCTCCGAAAAAGAAGAGGAGGAGAAAAACTGCGAGAATATTCAGCCTCTTAATCGCACGCTTCCTAAGAAGAACCTCGAACCTATAAACAAATGTTCGAATAACAAAAACAAAGGGAAAGGGAAAATCCCTGAGAAAATTGCCTTCGATGAAGAAGCAGTCAAAGAGCTCGCTAAGGAACCCGCCTAAGAAAAACAAGGTAGACTACAACGTCCTAACACATTTGAGGAAAATACCCTCGCAACTGAGCATAATGGATGCTCTCCTCTTATACAAAGAGGCACGAGATTCCCTGATCAAGGCATTACAAGAGCCTGATCAGTTCCAGCATTTTTCGCAGAAGAGAAGATGAAAGATGAACGGGCAGAAGTCCACGTGACCAACATTACATTCAGCGATGAATATCTCTTCCTCGGTACGTGTGAACATAATCGCCCGTTATACATCACCGGGTACTGCCACGACATCAAGATTGGGAAAATCCTTGTCGACAACGAATCCTCCGTTAACCTGCTCAATGTAAAAGTGTTGAAGGGGATTTGCATGAATGTTCAGCACCTTGCCCAAGATAAAATTACCATCTTTGGGTTCGATTCACAGTCATCACGAACACTTGGGTCCGTAATACCGAAGCTGCGCTTTGGGCTGCTCGTCACTGACATCAAATTTCATGTCATTGACGCCAAGACTTGCTACAATGCTTTGGTTAGTAGGCCTTGGTTACACGAGTACAACGTCATCCCTTCTACACAACATCAGTGTATGAAGTATTTCAAGGATGGCTCGGAGTACACCATCATAGAAGAGCTAAACCCGTTCTTCGTAAACGAAGTCTGGAAATACAAAGACGCAAAGTACTTCCCGCCACAGTTCGAGGCTATTAAAAGGTGCCACAAGCTGGAGAATAAACAGAAGTCCATCGCCACTATCCCAATCTTTGGGAGCGACACCGAGGAAGACGAAAAAATAGTCTAATCGGGGCAACCCCAAAAAGAAAACAATAAGCCTGGACCATCTACTCTTATCCTGGTCTTTGGCAGCGACTCGAAGGATGAGGAAAACGCAGTGTTCTTCGTCAGTCCGTCAATGCAAACTTTTGCCGGAACAGATCAAAGTCTAAAAATTACAATGGCCTCGTCTCGGCATTACAAGAAACTTGATGCGCTCTATACACACAGCGTACAAGAACTGCAAACTTTCTACGTACTTTCCAAGCGAAGAGGTGAAAAAGTGATCCTTTTCTACCAATTTATGGAAAATAAAGTAGAGAAAGAAGTTGGCACGGTGCCGATTTTGCACTCGACAGGCTTCAACCAATCAGTCTGTCAAGATACTACGCGGAGGGATTGAAAGGCTGTTGTGCCAAGGAGTACCACTCAAACAAACTGTTCGACAAACCCAATTCTACAAAAAGATTTGGGATATTCCCGGGACTCAGCGAAAGATGCCCAATGGGAAGATGGAGACAACCGGGCTCTGATGCGTTCGTTCCAAGAAATGCGAGTGGTTCCACAGTTGTCGCGTCATAAACAGCTCCAGTGAAGGGGAAACACTCTTCTAAATAGCTGTGACATTGAAACAGAACGAAATCCCGTTCTAAGAACGTTAAATCCGTCGCTCGAAGAACAAATCGACAAGATAATAAAAGAAGCTTGTCAAAAGAACCGGAATAACCACAGCCGCGAAATGGCCATTTATGAAAAGGCCAGGACGCAGCGTCTTAGTCAGCAATCTGCGGAGAAGGTAGACCGTGATGCTCTTCATCCCTGTAACAACCGAGTTCAGTTATACCAATTTCTATTTCCGTATTTGTTTATCTATGGTTTTTTTTTTATTTATCATATTTAGGTGTGAATGGTAGTTTACATTTTACATTGCATTCGACCCGACCCGCTTGCTTGAATTTGTTAATTCATATTTATAAACTACCCTGACTTGTTAAATAGACATGTGCATTTAATGTGGACCGCATATTGATTTTTATTTGGCATCACACATTTTATCATGTAACATTTTAGATCACGTAAAATAAATTAAAATTGCATTTCATAGCCTGCATGATACCCCTAACCCCGTGGTAGCGTCCGCGCATCGTGTTCTCGTCCCGTTCAGCGAAACGGACGTGTTTGGATAGCTGCGCGCAAGTACGTGCGTCCGTTCTTGGGGGTATACATTTTCGTTAGCTAAGCGTTCATTTTAAAATTTGGAAGTTGCATATAATTTTCGTATTTTAAATCTAAATTTTTAGACCCGACACGGGCGCATTTTGAAATATTTTATATCCCGCTAAAATTCAATTATTTAAATTTAATTATAATATTTTTTACCACTCTGTTGATTTCCAAAACCAGTATAAATCTTTTTAAATTTTTTTTATATCAAAATCCTAACGCATCACACTACTCAAATCACCACAGCCAAAGAAATTCTTTCTTCCTTGCTGGGCCCCACTCTTTCCTTCTTTCTCTCTCTCTCCCCCCCGCCCACTAAAATACAACTTCATCTCTCCTCTTCATTCTCTCTCCTCTCGCCTTCTCTCTATCTCTCTCATCTCGCACCTCTCTCTCTCTCATCTCGTGGTGAACGCGAATCCCGTCACCGCTCCATCTCCTTACGCTCACATCCCTCCTTCTTTTCTCCCTCTCTTCTATATTTTAAACCCCGCGAGCCCTCACCGCAACCCATTACCACTCCCCTTCCTCCTCAAACCCTAACCCTAAACTTCATCCCCTCAACTCCATCTCCCTCACAGAGCCTCCTCTCCTCCTCCTCTCCATCTTCTTCTTCTTCTTCACCCATTCCTGAGACCCTACACACCCATAACACCCCCACAGAACCCATCATCACCACCTTGAACACCTCGTCGCCGATCATCCCTCACACCACCTTCATCCCCATCTCCTCTTCTCTCCCTATCTCCTCTGTTCTCCTTCCTTGCACCAACCCTACACCAAGAAAACCCTAAGCAAAACCCTGGCCGCCAAGAACCCTGCACACCCCTGCTCAATACTTGACCGGAGCTCCGTTGATCTCGTCGCCACCATCTCGTCTCCCCGTTACCAGTCCAACCCCAGTGAGCCTCCTCTCTCTCGTTCTTCCTTTCTTCTCTTCTTCTTCTTTCTATTCTTTCTTTCTTGTATTTTTCTTTTCTGTAAATTTTTAAACCTCTGTAGATTGCCGGAGCCATGACGACGTCGACGATCCCGACGACCCAGCGAGCATACCTGACCTGTGTTATCCCCTTGTTCGTTGTTTGGATCAGTTCCATGTACCGTACGCACGTCGCGACTTTTCCCGCCAACATGTGACGTTCCGTTTACCCGTTTCTTGATCTGTCAAGGTAAGTAAAACTTGCTACATGCTTTTTATATCATATTATACTTATTTAACTACATACCAAACCTGTAGATTAAATCTAATGCCGCATGTTCCATTTAAACCTATCGATGTTCCATATATCATTTTAGACCTAGAACTTGAAACATATTATGTTGCATTTTAGTTTACAATACGTGGTACCCACGTCCATATTTAAATCATATAATGATTACTTGCATAGCCCACAATACCATTTTAAATCGTTTATAACTTTCGGATACCTAGTTGCATCCATTTAGCCCGTTTTATATACAATTGCATCCCTAGATCATTTAATGCATAATAACAAGATTTTAACATTCCATATGTGATTAAGTGTATTTTACCTAGTGTTGGAACCATAAACCTAACTCAAATCGATAACCGTGCATCCATATGTTATAATCTGTATCTATTTGCTTACACACCACAATGTTCCATTTTATTGTTCCAGTAGTACCCCATACTTGTTTTGGTATACCCATGCTTACTATAGTTTGATTATGAGCACCCACGTGACATTTGTACACCCCTGACATGATTTGTTATACCATTACTTGACACGACGTGATGCCGTGCACTTCTTGACATGACATGATACCTATATACTACCTGACTTGACCTGATGTACCATGGCTTTACCTGTTACCTGATCTTGTTACTAATGCCAACAAACTTAACCTGTTGTCCCTACGGACATTTTCTGTTGTCGATCCAGACAAACCTGTACCTGCTTGATCCTGTGTTGGCATTAGCTCCAGATTTATTAATACCTGACTTGAACATACAACTTGGGGGTATGGGGAAATCAATAATGAAACCTGACTTGTAACTTGACAGTTCGATACCTTTACTGATCAGTCTTACGGGCTAGGCCAGCCCCGGGGTGATGCTGCTGACACACGCATCGTTATATACTACTCTTTTACTGCCTAGCGGCACGTCTCGGATTCAGCCCGAGAATCTTCACCGTGATCCCGGGCATGCATGGGATACTATTGAGTTACATCGATGATTCATCAAATTGATTTCAAAGACTTGAGAGTAGTTAACCCAATAGACCAGTTTAGATTATTCACTACACATTATCCTCAGTATCCTCACTTATATCACTGTTATACCTGTTTTACCATTTATGATCATACCAGCATATCTTGCTACCCCTGTTTATATATATTATTGCTTGATGTTATGACGCACTGACGTCTGGGTTTTGCATGACCCAGATTCTTTACCTGCGCTACAGGCCGAGCAGGAGTACTTCAATCAGCAGGCTAAGCAGTGATGACTTGTTAGTAGCTAGTTCTTTTACTTTCGGTATTTTCATTCCTGATGTGAGCCCGCATTATGGGACATACATTCCAGTTATTCTTGTATTAGATCTTTTGCTTCCACGTTATTTTATTCTTGACACGTTTTATTCTTGCTTATGGACACGTGTTAGATAGTTTGTTATTGTTCTTGATATCTCTACAGCCGTAATGTGACTGTGGGAGGATATTTCCTATCCACAGGTAGCATGGTTGGCTATATCACGTGCCCATCTTAGCGTACTCTGGGAAGCGGGGCGTGACATGGTTCTTTTGGTATCAGAGCCATAGGATCTAGGTTAATTGGGTTTGATTCTTTTTGTAGTTGGGTATTGGACCCAATACATGAATCAGAATACTCGTGGTTAGAAAACATGTCCTGCCACCTTACCGTCTTACCATTTTGAATCTTAACCTCCTCCTGATTCTACTTTTACGATATGCAAACCTCCTTTGCATATCGACTCGAAACCTGGTTTCTTTTTTGTTATCTCTAGAATTTAGGCGACTTGGGTAGAGTTATGTGATTGTAGCTATGATACCGCGGCATGGTTACAATGCGGTACTCTATTTAAGTAGCTTGGAGTTCTAGCCTTGATTCATATCCTTGATCTATAAGTTGAATCTGTTATCATACTAATCCTCTTTGGTGTCTTGGTTCCAGTATCATGGAAGCCAGGAATCTATAATCGTACCAGAGGTGTATGGATGACGCCACTTTGCTTGGAGTAATTCGTGACTTACTTGAGGACCACAAGCAGCAGACCGAGCTGAAGCCGGCGTTTGCACCAAACCAAACGCCCGTACGTAGAAGTGCTCCGGTGAACCGACACGGCGTAGCACCAATGAAGAGAAAAATCGTTGCTGATCGGAAAAGGAGCGTGATTTGTAACTACTGCCATTTACCCGGACATGTGCAAAGGGATTGCCGAAGAAAGCAGGGACTCTGTTTGGTTTGTGGATCGGCGGATCACACTATCCATGCTTGTCCGTCGAAACTTCATAAGAAAGAGAAAGTTCGGAGGCCAGTTTTGCCCAAGCAAAAAGGAAGGGTGTTGTGCGATTACTGCCAACGACCGGGTCATTTCTGGAGAGATTGTCGAAGGAGGCTTAGACTTTGTCTGATTTGTGGATCAACTTTTCTTACCATTGATACATGTCCGTCAAAGCTAAGATTGAAGGAGGATACTCGGGAGCCACCGCAAAAGCAGTTTCCAGATCAGGAGCAGTTAATTCGGGGAGCTAATCAGGCTCAAGCTTTTACCCTGATGGCTGAAGAGACTAAAGCCTCAGAGGAAGTCGTTTCAGGTACCCTACTTGTTCATGGTTTTCTCGCATTAGCGTTATCCAATTCTGGTGCAACCCATTGTTTATGTCGTCCAAGTTTATCGCTACACACTCGATTGCTTGCACGACCCCGTTTAGTTATTGGGACATACACACTGGGAATGGGAAAATCATAATTAATAGAGGGTGTAAGGATTGTTCTGTTGTTGTTGGCGGACGGGAGCTATTTGTAGATTTCTTGGTGATTGTTACCGGCAGCTATGAAGTTATCTTGGGAAGGGATTTTCTTGGCACTTTCCACGCTCACATTGGTTGTAGAGCATAGAAAGCGAAGTTCCAGATCCCCGAATATCCAGAGGTTGTTTGGAGTCATTAGTTCTGTCGGACCAGTCGAGTTTAGGGCTAGACCGACAACTAATATTCTTTCGTCGATGGAAGTTGATAAAGATGAAGCGCCAACTGTTGTTCGAGATTTCATGGACGTGTTCGAAGACATATCAGGTTTACCGCCAAAGCGAGACGTGGAGTTCGCGATTGATCTTGTTCCTGGTGCAGCGCCAGTTTCTAAAGCGTACTATCCAATGGCACCAGTGGAATTGGAAGAAGTCGAGAAGCAGGTTACTGAATTACTTGAGGAGGGTTGGATTCGCAGCAGTAACTCACCTTGGGGAGCTCCAGTTCTTCTAGTCAAGAAGAAAGATGGCACAAGGAGGATGTGCATTGATTATCGAGAATTAAACCGGGTGACAATTAAGAACAAGTACCCGATCCCTCGCATTGGCGAATTATTTGAGCAGCTTAGTGGCGCGAGGGTATTCTCGAAGCTGGATTTGCGATCCGGATATCTTCAGGTCTGAGTTAAAACAGAAAATATTTGCAAGACAGCGTTCCGAACTCGGTATGGACATTACGAGTATTTACTGATGCCCTTCGGAGTAACGAATGCACCGGCGATATTTATGGACTTGATGAACCGAATCTTTTCACCATTCTTGGACCAGTTTATAGTGGTGTTCATTGATGATATTCCGGTCTACTCGAAGAGTATTGAAGAGCATGCAGAACATTTGAAGATCGCACTGCAGACGTTGAGGCAAGAAAAAATATATGCAAAGATGAGCAAGTGCGAGTTTTGGCTTGAAGAAGTGAAGTTTTTGGGGCATGTCGTGTCTGGAGATGGAATGGCCGTCGATCCCGACAAAATTGCAGCAGTTCGAGATTGGCCGATTCCGAAGAATGTTGCAGAAATCAGAAGCTTTCTTGGACTTGCCGGGTATTACAAAAGGTTCGTGGAGAACTTTGCTCGTCTGGCGGAGCCTTTGACCAAGCTTACGCGCAAAGAAGTACCATTTGTGTGGACGGATAAGTGTGCGTCATCTTTTGAGGCGTTGAAGCAGAGATTGATAACCTCTCCTATTCTGATCGTGCCAGACAGTTCCGGAGGATTGGTGATTCACAGCGACGCATCTGGGAAAGGATTGGGATGTGTTTTGATGCAGCATGGGAAGGTTATAGCTTACGCATCGAGACCGTTGAAGACCTATGAGGAGAATTACCCAACTCATGACTTAGAGCTAGCAGCAGTGATTTCTGCTTTGATGTTTTGGAGACACTATTTATTGGGCGAAAGGGTCGAAGTATTCACCGATCACAAAAGCCTAAAGTACGTGTTCACACAGAAGGAGCTTAATATGAGGCATCATAGATGGTCGGAGCTGATGGCTGAGTACGATCTTGATCTTAAGTACCATTAGGGGAAAGTTAGTGTTGTGCCGGATGCGCTTAGTAGGCTGCCAGCAATTCAGATGTTGACTGCACAGAAAGAACTTATTGAAGACTTTCGAAGATTTGATTTGTTGATTATGCTACCGCGTTCTTCGGGATAGTTGATGCAGCTGCAAGTACAGTCGCCGTTGATCGAGAATATTAAAGCAGCACAATTGCAGGACCCAAGATTGCAAAAGTTTCGAGAACAGGTTGAAGCTGGACTTCGAACGGACTTATTGATTCATGAAGATGGTTCGTTGCGTTATGGTGGCCATTTGTGTGTGCCAAAGGGAGATAT
Source organism: Agapanthus africanus (assembly GCA_030015575.1). NCBI lineage: Eukaryota > Viridiplantae > Streptophyta > Magnoliopsida > Asparagales > Amaryllidaceae > Agapanthus > Agapanthus africanus. Next base: position 56,876,881 of record CM057342.1, on the reverse strand, counting down.
TCGCGAAGAACTTATGAAGGAGGCACACATTTCAGCATATTCTGTACATCCAGGAGGCACGAAAATGTACCGAGATATACGACAGCATTTCTGGTGGGAAGGCATGAAACGGGAAATTGCCCGCTTTGTAGCAAAGTGTTTGGCGTGTCAGCAAGTTAAGGCTGAACATCAACGGGTTGCTGGTTTATTGCAACCACTTCCGATTCCTCAGTGGAAGTGGGAACATATAACCATGGATTTCGTGACGGCTTTACGGCGGAGTCCAAAGGGCAACAATGCAGTTTGGGTGATTGTTGATCGATTGACCAAGGCAGCTCATTTCATCCCTTTACGAGTTGGTCGATCAACAGAAACTTTGGCTGAACGGTACATGCAGGAGATTGTAACATTGCATGGAGTACCGGTGAGCATCGTGTCCGACCGTGACACTCGTTTCTTATCACACTTTTGGAGGAGCTTACAGGATAGTTTGGGGACTCGATTGAAGTTTAGCACAACTTATCATCCTCAGACAGATGGCTAGTCGGAGAGAACGATTCAAACTGTTGAAGACATATTGGGAGCTTGCATGTTAGAATTCAAGGGTTCATAGAAGGATCATTTACATTTGGTTGAGTTTTCTTACAATAACAGTTTCCAGGCGACTATTCAGATGGATCCATTCGAAGGTTTATATGGTCGCAAGTGTCGTTCACCTGTTTGTTGGTACGATATTGGTGAACGAAGATTGTTGGGACCAGATTTGATCGTGAAGACAGTTGAGAAGGTTAATACTATCCGGAATCATATGAAAACAGCACAAGACCGACAGAAGAGTTGGGCAGATACGTCGAGAAGACTTTTAGAGTTCGCCGTGGGTGATTTGGTATTCTTGAAGAAATCACCGACCAGAGGGGTGATCCGTTTCGGAAGTCGAGGAAAGCTTAGTTCTCGATTCGTTGGACCTTTTGAGATCTTGGAACGTGTTGGAGAAGTGGCTTATCGACGGCGTCAAATTGGGAACGAGAAGATGAAATCCGGCAGATGTTTCCACGTCTATTCTTGTAGTGTGATTGGTTGTTTATCCTTTCTTGTTCTCGGAATTTCGAGGACGAAATTCTTTTTATAGTTGGGTATAATGTAACAACCGAGTTCAGTTATACCAATTTCTGTTTCCGTAATTGTTTATCTATGGTATTTTATTGATTTATTATATTTGGGTGCGAATGGTAGTTTACATTTTACATTGCATTCGACCAGACCTGCTTGCTTGAATTTGTTAATTCATATTTATAAACTACCCTGACTTGTTAAATAGACACGTGCATTTAATGTGGACCGCATATTGATTTTTATTTGGCATCACACATTTTATCATGTAACATTTTAGATCACGTAAAATAAATTAAAATTGTATTTCATAGCCTGCATGATACCCCTAACCCTGTGGTAGCATCTGCGCATCGTGTTCTCATCCCGTTCAGTGAAACGGACATGTTTGGATAGCTACACGCACGTACGTGCATCCGTTCTTGGGGGTATACATTTTTGTTACCTAAGCGTTCATTTTAAAATTTGGAAGTTGCATATAATTTTCGTATTTTAAATCTAAATTTTTAGACTCGACACGGGCGCATTTTGAAATATTTTATATCCCGCTAAAATTCAATTATTTAAATTTAAATTTATTTATAATATTTTTTTACCACTCTGTTGATTTCCAAAACCAGTATAAATCTTTTTAAATTTTTTTAATATCAAAATCATAACGCATCACACTACTCAAATCACCACAGCCAAAGAAATTCTTTCTTCCTTGCTGGGCCCCACTCTTTCCTTCTTTCTCTCTCTCTCTCTCTCCCCCCACCAAAATACAACTTCATCTCTCCTCTTCTTTCTCTCTCCTCTCGTCTTCTCTCTATCTCTCTCATCTCGCACCTCTCTCTCTCTCTCTCATCTCGCGGTGAACGCGAATCCCGTCACCGCTCCATCTCCTTACGCTCACATCGCTCCTTCTTTTCTCCCTCTCTTCTATATTTTAAACCCCGCGAGCCCTTACCGCAACCCATTACCACTCCCCTTCCTCCTCAAACCCTAATCCTAAACTTCATCCCCTCAACTCCATCTCCCTCACAGAGCCTCCTCTCCTCCTCCTCTCCATCTTCTTCTTCTTCTTCACCCATTCCCGAGACCCTACACACCCACAGCACCCCCACAGAACCCATCATCACCATCTTGAACACCTCGTCGCCGATCATCCCTCACACCACCTTCATCCCCATCTCCACTTCTCTCCCTATCTCCTCTATTCTCCTTCCCTGCACCAACCCTACACCAAGAAAACCCTAAGCAAAACCCTAGTCGCCAAGAACCCTGCACACCCCTGCACAATACCTGGTCGGAGCTCCGTTGATCTCGTCGCCACCATCTCGTCTCCTCGTTACCAGTCCAACCCCAGTGAGCCTCCTCTCTCTCGTTCTTCCTTTCTTCTCTTCTTCTTCTTTCTATTCTTTCTTTCTTGTATTTTTCTTTTCTGTAAATTTTTAAACCTCTGTAGATCGCCGAAGCCGTGACGACGTTGACGATCCCGACGACCCAGCGAGCATACCTGACCCGTGTTATCCCCTTGTTCGTTTTTTGGATCCGTTCCGTGTACCGTGCGTGCGTCGCGACTTTTCCAGCCGACGTGTGACGTTCCGTTTACCCGTTTCTTGATCCGTTTCTTGATCTGTCAAGACAAGTAAAACTTGCTACATGCTGTTTATATCATATTATACTTATTTAACTGCATACCAAACCTGTAGATTAAATCTAATGCCGCATGTTCCATTTAAACCTATCGATGTTCCATATATCATTTTAGACCTAGAACTTGAAACATATCATGTTGCATTTTAGTTTACAATACGTGGTACCCACGTCCATATTTAAATCACATAATGATTACTTGCATAGCCCACAGTACCATTTTAAATAGTTTATAACTTTCGGATACCTAGTTGCATCCATTTAGCCTGTTTTATATACAATTGCATTCCTAGATCATTTAATGCATAATAACGAGATTTTAACATTCCATATGTGATTAAGTGTATTTTACCTAGTGTTGGAACCATAACCCTAACTCAAATCGATAACCGTGCATCCATATGTTTTAATCTATACCTATTTGCATACACATCACAATGTCCCATTTTATTGTTCCATTAGTACCCCATACTTGTTTTGGTATACCTATGCTTACTATAGTTTGATTATGAGCACCCACGTGATATTTGTACACCCCTGACATGATTTGTTATACAATTACTTGACACGACGTGATGCCGTTCACTTCTTGACATGACATGATACCTATATACTACCTGACTTGACCTGATGTACCATGGCTTTACCTGTTACCTGATCTTGTTACTAATGCCAACAAACTTAACCTGTTGTCCCTACGGACATATTCTGTTGTCGATCCAGACAAACCTGTACCTACTTGATCCTGTGTTGGTATTAGCTCCAGATTTATTAATACCTGACTTGAACATACAACTTGGGGGTATGGGGAAATCAATGATGAAACCTGGCTTGTAACTCGACAGTTCGATACCTTTACTGATCAGTCTTACGGGCTAGGCCAGCCCCTAGGTGATGTTGCTGACATCACTCATCGTTACATACTACCATTTTACTGCCTAGCGGCACGTCTCGGATTCAGCCCGAGAATCTTTACTGTGATCCCAGGCACGCACAGGATACTATTGAGTTACATCGATGATTCATCAAATTGATTTCAAAGACTTGAGAGTAGTTAACCCAATAGACCAGTTTAGATTATTCACTACACATTACCCTCACTATCCTCACTTATATCACTGTTATACCTGTTTTACCATTTATGATCATACCTGCATGTCTTGCTACCCCTATTTTTATATATTATTGCTTGATGTTATGACGCACTGACGTCTGGGTTTTGCATAGCCCAGATTCTTTACCTGCGCTACAGGACGAGCAGGAGTACTTCAGTCAGCAGGCTGAGCAGTGAGGACTTGTTAGTAGCTAGTTCTTTTACTTTCGGTATTTTCATTCCTGATGTGAGCCCGCATTATGGGACATACATTCCAGTTATTCTTGTATTGGATCTTTTGCTTCCGCATTATTTTATTCTTAACTCGTTTTATTCTGGCTTATGGACACGTGTTAGATAGTTTGTTATTGTTCTTGATATCTCTACAGCCGTAATATGACTGTAGGAGGATATTTCCTATCCACAGGTAGCATAGTTGGATATGTCACGTGCCCATCTAAGCATACTCTGGGAAGCGGGGCGTGACATGGTTCTTTTGGTATCAGAGCCATAGGATCTAGGTTAATCGGGTTTGATTCTTTTTGTAGTTGGGTATTGGACCCAATACACGAATCAGAATACTCGTGATTAGGAAACATGTCCTGCCACCTTACCGTCTTACCATTTTGAATCTTAACCTCCTCCTGATTCTACTTTTACGATATGCAAACCTCCTTTGCATATCGACTCGAAACCTGGTTTCTTTTTTGTTATCTCTAGAACTTAGGCGACTTGGGTAGAGTTATGTGATTGTAGCTATGATACTGCGCCATGGTTACAATGCGGTACTCTATTTAAGTAACTTGGAGTTCTAGCCTTTATTCATATCCTTGATCTATAAGTTGAATCTGTTATCATACTAATCCTCTTTGGTGTCTTGGTTGCAGTATCATGGAATCCAGGAATCTACAATCGTACCAGAGGTGTATGGATGACGCCACTTTGCTTGGAGTAATTCGTGACTTACTTGAGGACCACAAGCAGCAGATCGAGCTGAAGCCAGCGTTTGCACCAAACCAAACGCCCGTACGTAGAAGTATTCCGCTGAACCGACGCGGCGTAGCACCAATGAAGAGAACAATCGTTGCTGATCGGAAAAAGGAGCGTGATTTGTAACTACTGCCATTTACCCGGACATGTGCAAAGGGATTGCCGAAGAAAGCGGGGACTCTGTTTGGTTTGTGGATCGGCGGATCGCACTATCCATGCTTGTCCGTCGAAACTTCATAAGAAAGAGAATGTTCGGAGACCAGTTTTGCCCAAGCAAAAAGGAAGGGTGTTGTGCAATTACTGCCAATGACCGGGTCATTTCTGGAGAGATTGTCGAAGGAGGCTTAGACTTTGTCTGATTTGTGGATCAACTGATCATACCATTGATACTTGTCCGTCAAAGCTAAGATTGAAGGAGGATACTCGGGAGCCACCGCAAAAGCAGTTTCCGGTCTAGGAGCAGTTAATTCGGGGAGCTAATCAGGCTCAAGCTTTTACCCTGACGGCTGAAGAGACTAAAGCCTCCGAGGAAGTCGTTTCAGGTACCCTACTTGTTCATGGTTTTCTCGCATTAGCGTTATTCAATTCTGGTGCAACCCATTGTTTATGTCGTCCAAGTTTATCGCTGCACACTCGATTGCTTGCATGACCCCGTTTAGTTATTGGGACATACACAATGGGAATGGGAAAATCATAACTAATAGAGGGTGTAAGGATTGTTCTATTGTTGTTGGCGGACGTGAGCTATTTGTAGATTTCTTGGTGATTGTTACCGGCAGCTATGAAGTTATCTTGGGAAGGGATTTTCTTGGCACTTTCCACGCTCACATCGGTTGTAGAGCATAGAAAGCGAAGTTCCAGATCCCTGAATATCCAGAGGTTGTTTGGAGTTAGTAGTTCTGTCGGACCAGTCGAGTTTAGGGTTAGACCGACAACTAATGTTCTTTCGTCGATGGAAGTTGATAAAGATGAAGCGCCAGCTGTTGTTCGAGATTTCATGGACGTGTTCGAAGACATATCAGGTTTACCGTCAAAGCGAGACGTGGAGTTCGCGATTGATCTTGTTCCCGGTGCAGCGCCAGTTTCTAAAGCGTACTATCCAATGGCACCAGTGAAGTTGGAAAAAGTCAAGAAGCAGGTTACTGAATTACTTGAGAAGGGTTGGATTCGCAGCAGTAACTCACCTTTAGGAGCTCCAGTTCTTCTAGTCAAGAAGAAAGATGGCACAAGGAGGATGTGCATCGATTATCGAGAATTAAACCGGGTGACAATTAAGAACAAGTACCCGATCCCTCGCATTGGAGAATTATTTGAGCAGCTTAGTAGCGCGAGGGTATTCTCGAAGCTGGATTTGCGATCCAGATATCGATGGTGCTACCTTCCAGAGGGCCATGACAAAGATTTTTGATGACCTCATACACGAAATCGATGAGTGCTACAACGAAGACCTTGTGGTGAAGAGCAAATCTCACAAGGAACATTGGGAACATCTAAAAATAGTGATCCGACGTCTTCGGAAGTATAATATGAATATGAATCCTCTAAAATGCGCATTTGGAGTATACTCAAGCAAATTCTTAGGATTCATCATACGTCACCAGGGTATCGAAATCGATCCCTCAAAGATCAAGACGATTATGGAAATACCCACGCCAAGAACTCTCAAACAGTTGCAATCTCTTCAAGAAAAACTCGCATATATCAGACGGTTTATAGCCAATCTCTCCGAAAAATGACGTCCCTATAGTCATTTGATGAAGAAGGGGACCCCGTTGGTCTAGGATAAAAAATGCCAAAACGCACTGGACGAAATCAAGCAATACCTGCAAAATCCGCCAGTATTGACCGCTCCGGTTAAGGAAAAACCCCTTATCCTATATACAACAGCCCTTGAGGGTTTTTTAGGCGCACTATGGACACAAGAGATCGATCAGGGAAAGGAAAGGGCTCTTTACTATTTGAGTTGAATTCTCCTGGGGGCAGAAAACAACTATTTTCCTATCGAAAAGTATTGTCTGGCGCTGATCTTCGCAATAACGAAGCTCGGACATTACGCCTTGACACACGAGGTCCATCTCATATCGAAGGTGGATCCTCTCAAATATCTAATGTTAAGGGCTATACTAATAGGAAGGTTTGCCAAATGGGCCCTCCTCCTGATGGAGTTCTCGATAACGTATCGTCCACTCAAAGCTGTGAAAAGGCAGGCCATTGCCGACTTTCTTACGGTGCATCCAATACCAGCTGACTCCCCCTTAAATTGTGAATTGCCAGACGAACATGTGTTCAGTACAACCAAAGAAGAAAGTGATTCCCAATGGAAACTCTACTTCGACGGAGCATCTTCCGTGAAGAGGCGAAAGAAAAACACCCATATAATCAATGCCGGGGTGGGATTTATCTTCGTGACTCAGCAAGGAGGGATATTGCGTTATGACATCTCCTTAACAGAGCTATGGACCAATAACGAAGCTAAATATGAAGCTTTGATAGCAAATCTAGAGATCGCTATCGACACGGGAATCAAAGACCTCCTCATATATGGAGACTCCCAGCTGATCGTTATCTAAGTAAATGGCGACTATCAGACATGTAATCTAGAGCTGATAAAGTATGGCGAAAGAATGCAGCAACTGCTGACACAAATCTGCTCCTACATCCTAGAGAGTATACCACGTGTAGAAAACAGCAAGCCAGATGCATTGGCCAACTTGGCTAAGGAAATGGCCGATAAAGACCTCGATGACATAAGGATCATTGTGCAAAGCCGTAGGGTTCTCTCGCCATCGGATATATCTTCAGAAGACTTAATAGAGCCATCTAAAAGACAAGAAATGACCGAACTAGCTGCCCTTCAAACAGAGGACGAAGAAAAGTTCAAGGATTGGAGAGAAGTCTTCATAGACTACTTCAAATCCCAACGAACGCCCGAAAATGCGTCGTCTAGACATCAGCTCATGAAACGATCTTTATCTTTCGCCTTCGGCAATGATACTCTATATAAGAGATCGTTCGACTGTCTGTAGCTAAGATGCCTGGGGCTGGAGGAATCAAAGAAAGTCGTCCAAGAAACTCACGACGGACTCTGCGGTTCTCATCAAGCTGGACCAAAGTTGAAGCTGAAGATAAAAGGAATGGATTATTATTGGCCCACAATGATTCAGGACTGCCTCTAATATGCGAAGCAGTGTCATTCATGCTAAATTCACGGGGACTTCATCCATCAACATCCAAATCATCTACACCCGACAGTGGCCAGCTAGCCGTTTGAGATGTGGGGAACAGATATAATTAGCCATGTCGAACCGGCATCCTCCCAAAAGCATCAGTTCATACTGGCAATGACGGACTACTTCTCTAAGTGGGCAGAAGAAGAACCACTAAGAGAGGTGAAGACGGAGAATATCCTCCATTTCATCAGAACTCGTGTTATCTATCGGTTCGGCAATCCGCGATGAATTAACTCGCATAATTGGCAAGCTTATAGAAGCCATAAAATCAGCCATTTCGCACAATAATATAAAATAGATTTGAGATACTCTTCGGTCTATAATTCTCGGGCCAATGGTCTAGCTGAAGTTTTCAACAAGACCTTGATCAAGATTATAAAGAAAACGGTGTCCAGAAACAAAACAGACTAGCACGAAAGGTTGCATGAAGCTCTCTGGGCGTACAAAACAACATTCAAAACGGCCACGAATACAACACCATATGCGTTGGTATTTGGCGCGGAAGCAGTGCTCCCATTGGAGGTAGAACTCCCTTCTCTACGTGGAGCGGTTCGATACGAGCCGACAGATGAATAAAATGCTCATCTTAGGCTTGAAGAGCTCGACGCCCTCGACGAAACATGTCATGCCCCGCTTCCCAGTAGACGGAAGCAGGTACGTTAAGAGGCCCTCGACCTATTTATTTCGAGAAGGTTATTTTCCGGAATAAATACGCTACGCGTAAAATAAGCAATATAAAATGACAAGAGAATGAACATGAGATTTAAAATTCAACAACTTTAATTACATTCAACTAGATTCATTTACAATACATGATTTTAACTGAAAGAAAATATAAGAATGGAAACGCCTAAACAGATGGCATAGATAAACTGAGAAAAGGAAACTGGTCTAGGCCTGGGTCTCGGTCTGATCATGTTCTTCCTCTAAGATGTCTACCTCTTCAGTCTCTACAGTATCTGACGAACATTCCAAGAAAACAGAGAAGGGTGGAATGCCCGTCAGCGAACATTCGCTCGGTAAGTCCCCAAGAAATGAAATGAAGTATAAAGTGTAATGATAAAGAAAAATGTATATCATGAATAATGGATTATGAAGTATGATGTGTCAGTATGTCGTTTAATGTAAACATGGCGAGTTTATGTAGCATGCAGTTTTATCGTAATATATGTGAACAAGTATGGTAATATATGACAAGTAGATAAGCATGATTGCATGAGCATGGAAAACAAAAGTAATATGGCCATGTAGTGTAAGTATAGTAAACATGCAATGAATGTAAGTATCTTAACAGTCTCTACTTAGGTATACTAATTTAATGTAAGTTCAAAGGGGAATGTCAACCAATCTCAGGAGTGTTTTCGAACCCAACAGGCTGTAATGCAGGGGTAAGGAACCACGGGCCCAAATCAAGTGTTAGTAACGGGGGTTCAACCTAGTGTTGAAGTATTCCAAACTCAACAGGATATAATCCAGGAGCAAGAAATCACGGGCCCTCATGATAGTTTGCTTGTGTTAGTAGACATGGATTCATGATCTAGTGGGACTCCTGAGATTTTGTTGGATTTACGCATGAACTATCCCAGCATCCCGTGTATGCTAAGTTACAGTTAAAAACTACCGGCCTTGCTTGAATCCATGAATACATCAAGTTGCATGATTTGATTTCATGTGTATATCAAGTACTCATGTATTCATGTCAAGTATTCATGTATTCATGTCAAGTTGTATTCATTATTCGATTCAAGTCATAGTGTTCAAATATACATGTTTTGGTTTTGTCAAGTTCAAGTCTTGTATTTATGTTTGATATTCAGGTTCAGGTTCAAGTATACATGTTAGTGTTTGGATTCATGTTTGAATTGGATTCTGGTTTGAGTTGAATTCAAGTTTGATTTAGACTCAGACTTGAGTCAGACACTTATAACTAATTTGGATCCTGAATTAGATTCGGAAGTTATCGATAAATGTTGTACATGGACGGCGGGATTTATTTTTTTCCCAAGACAATTACCATTGATAACACCGTTAAGTTTTCTACCTTAAATAGGAAAACAAGCACTTTCTCCGGCTCCCTGGGGCTCAAGAGAATTGATCCCGCTTAAACCAATATTTACTAAAGTCCTTAAATATTGATATATATAACTCGAAGGGGTTTTATGAAAAATATTTTTAATATAGTTTCAAAATAATCCTCGAGAAGTTAATTATATTATTTAGGGTTTCCATGAATGTGAATTTTAAGAATTGAGGTATTTTAGTGATAATTACCTTAACTTGAATAGTTCATGGTATTTTACTGTAAAGCTTGACTTTCGTTGGTATCTTGATGGTATTTTGACGAAACTTGTAATTCTTTCCTTTGAAAAAAATATAAAGTTATTATATTTTGAAAATATATGGATTTTGTAATATTTATATAATTATAAAAAATAATTTTTTTATTAAATAGAAATTTCGTTTTTCTTAAAATCGTATTAAAAAACCTTTCGAGACCGAATGCTCCGTGAGAAGATCTGAATCTCGCTCTACTAGCCCAAGGATGTGTGATAATCTGCACCATCCAATAGCAGGTCCCCTAAAGAGGGTTGTAGAGGTTTATTTTCAAAGGAATTTTAAAATACAATTCTAAAGAAAATCGTTTTTTATAATAGATGGTATTTTAATGAAATATATTGTATTCGCCGCAAAGATACGTTCAAAAAGGATCGTGCTATGGGACCATGTGTGTTTGTGAGAGATAGGTCATTACCCCATGATATTTTCTAAAGGTATAATTAAGCAAAAACAATTAAATATGGTAGATACAAAGTTCATGGTATTTTAATGTAAAAGTTGATTTAAAGTTATGTTTCATGATATTTTTGAGAGAAAGTTGGTTCTAAACATTAGTTATATGATTACAAACATGGTGTAAGAATATAGATGAAAAATATATAAGAAAAAGTGAACCTTTTAGGATTTAGAATAAAATGTCGGTATTAACTCCACTTACCGACATGTTTTGAAAAAGAGAACTTTTTCAAGAAGAAAGAGAGGAATAGGAAAGGACTTACTAGCAAGTTATCCTAAGGAAAGGTAGACGAAGGAGTGTTGATCTTCGTGGAGTCGCGGGATCACCGGAACTTGCTTCGATCCTCGCCAGAAATTGGTCTATTGCTGTCTCCACATGTATTCTTCTTGTACTTAGAAAACTTTGAAAAGTTTAGCTAGAATTTTCAGAATGAGGATGTGCTAGGGCAGGGGGTAGTATTTATAGTGTGAAATTAGGGTTTTGGAACTAAAAAGATGAATTAAAATGCATTAAAAAGTGGATAAATGGGGAATTGAAAGGTCTCTGATTGCAGAGCAATCAAACAGTGCAGGGGAATTAGGGGTAGGGAAAGGGCAAGTGTGCAAAGCACAGGGACACTTGACCAACCAATGAACCGTCGGCGCCGGCCTCATTGCAAGATCCACCAGTCGAATGTGGGAGATGGGCCGTTGGATTTGAGCCACGTGTTCACGCCCGTATATACAACATTTTGCACATGTTTTTTTTCTGTCTTTTCATTTTTAATTGCATTGCATGTGTAAACTTTTAGGTTTCTAAAAAGTTTAAAAAGAAAATAAGAAAAAATTAATGTGTCTGATGGGGTTCGAACATAATGGCTATGTCACAGCAGTGCAAGGGCTTTACCAGTGAGCTACAAGTGGTTTCTTCTGTTCTTAAACAAGATATATTTATAATTTGTACTCAGGCTTGTAAACTCTTTTTGTACATTAAAAAGAAAATTTTTGTACAGAAAATTCATAGTCGTTACATTCTACCCTCCTTATAAAAATTTCGTTCTCGAAATTTATAGAAAGAAGTTGTAACAGATCCAAGAAAATTTTATTACAGTGGTGGTGAAAGAACTACTGGTATTGTACCGAAAGTGCATGAAAATGTTTGAAAGATTGAAAGGATGCAATAATTTGAAAAGCCTGAGAAAATGGGAAGGGATTTACCAGTGTTACCTTGACCTATAGCCTCGGCATCCACGGCCGCCAAAGTGTAAGCCCGATGTCTCGGCACATTTTTCTGTGCATGTTGGTACATCGATGGCTGACGAGGTAAAGGTGATCCGTGTGGAGGTGGTGCAGGAAAGCTAAACGAATAGGTGGAGCTTGGATAGCTGGTCTAGTTATGGGGATAGGGCAAGTTTGGTTGTGTGGAAAAGTTCCAATAGTATGTGAGGATGATCCACATATCAGACAAAGACTGTTTGCTCGACGACAATCCTTGACTTGGTGTCCGGTCCTCTTATAATAGATGCAGAAGTTCGGTTCAGTCTCGGAATCTGCATAGCTGGCGCTGGGAGAATTGGCCTAGAAGAGGCTCCTCCAGTAATATGATGGGCATGATGTTTCATACCGACCAACGGTGGCCTTTCCTTCTTCTTAATGACAGCTTCATAGCGACGGGCTGACTTCAAAGCTTCTTCATGTGTCAGGTATTCTCCCGTTGCTAAGACAACCTGGATCTCCGGGTCTAATCCTTGCTGGAAGCGCCTGGCTCTGATTTCTGAGTAGGAATTAGATAGGAGGCGAATCTGCTGAGCATGGTGGATTCAGCATCGTACTCATCCATTGATTTATTCCACATGGATCCTTGTTGCAGGTGGATGAATTTCTGTTCCATCTCGAAGTGCGTGGTTTCTGGAAAATACTTGGCATCAAAGAGATCATGAAAAGTATTCCACTCGATTGGCTTCTCAAGGCGGCTCTCCTCGGACTTCTACCAGATTATGGCATTGTCAGCAAGCTGGAGTTTTGCTATTTTGACCCAAGCCACTTCTGGAACTTGAGCTTCGGCTAGATCGTCTTCAATGCTCTATGCCCATTATTCAGCCTCAAGTGGTTTCTCCTTCCCTGAGAAGTTCTTCGGGTTTAAAGCTCGAAATTGTTTCACTCCCGGTGCTTCTGCTTCAGAGCGGGTGAAATTCTGTTGAAGGAAAGCAGTCTGCTCCTGCAAAATCGTGTTTTGAGCCTGTTGACCCTCAAGTAGGCTTTTGATAGCCTCCAGAAGTATCGTATGCTCTGTGAGTAGAGCGGCTACAGTAGGTGGAGATGGTAGAATGGTAAGGATAGATGGCGGTGGTGTACTTCTATCGTTGGTGCTAGAGTTGCTGAGAGAATCTAACACCTTAGATTGAGAAGAAAGATCAGGATAGTTTCAATGGAAATTGAATTGCAAGGAATGTAAAGTTGTTGAATCTTATATTTCTTGTTAGATATTGTTTTTGACTTCATGAAGAACCGGCCTGCATGGGCCGTCAACAAAACCGTTTTTTTATAAAAGATGGTATTTTAATGAAATATATTGTATTCGCCGCAAAGATACGTTCAAAGAGTATCGTGCTATGAAACCATATGTGTTTGTGAGAGGTAGGTCATTACCTCGTGATGTTTTCTAAAGGTATAATTAAGCAAAAAGAATTAAATAGGGTAGATACAAAGTTCATGGTATTTTAATGTAAAAGTTGATTTAAAGTTATGTTTCATGATATTTTTGAGTGAAATTTGGTTCTAAACATTAGTTATATGATTACAAATATGGTGTAAGAATATGGATGAAAAATATGTAAGAAAAAGTGAACTTTTTAGGGTTTAGAATAAAATGTCGGTATTAACTCCACTTACCGACATGTTTTGAAAAAGAGAACTTTTCAAGAAGAAAGAGAGGGATAGGGAAGGATTTACTAGCTAGTTATCCTAAGGAAAGGTAGACGAGGGAGTGTTGATCTTCGTGGCATCGCGGGGTCGCCGGAACTTGTTTCGATACTGTCGGAAGTTGGCCTTTTGCTAACTCCACTTGTACTCTTCTTGTACATAGAAAACTTTGAGAATTTTGGCTAGAATTTTCATAATGAGGATGGGCTAGGGCATGGGGTAGTATTTATAGTGTGGAATTAGGGTTTTGGAATTAAAAAGATGAATTAAAATGCATTAAAAAGAAGATAAATGGGGAATTGAAAGGTCTCTGTTTGATTGAGCAATCAACAGTGTAGGGGGGTTAAGGGTAGGGGAAAGGACAAGTGTACAAAGCACGGGGACACTTGGCCACCAATGAACCGTTGGTGCCGGCTTCATAGCAAGTTCCGCTGGTCGAATGTGGGAGATGGGCCATTGGATTTAAGCCACGTGTTCACGCCAGTATATACAACATTTTGCATATATTTCTTTTCTCTGTCTTTTCATTTTTATATGTATTACACGTGTAAACTTTTGGGCTTCCAAAAAATATAAAAAGAAAATCAGAAAAAATTAATTTGTCTGATGGAGTTTGAACACAAGGGCTACGTCACAGCAGTGCAAGGGCTTTACAAGTGAGCTACAGGTGGCTTCTTGCTGTTCTTAAACAAGATATAATTATAACTTGTACTCAGGCTTGTAAACTCCTTTCTGTACATTAAAAAAATTTGTACATAAAATTTAGAGTCGTTACAAAACACGCCTTATAGCTTAGCAAATTCTGGAGGCTTATATGGTAAAAATGATACGATCATACGATAAACTGACCAGGCCGAGAACATTCTGCCAATGTGAACTCATGCTAGCCGTCAAATGACCAATGATCCCCAATCGTGCAAAATGGGGGAAGTTTGAGCTGAACTATGAAAGTCCGTACATCATAGAAAAAGTCTACCAAGGTGGAGCCTACCTGCTCATGAATATGCATGGAGAAAGACCCTTCCGGCCAATAAACGGCCAATTCCTCAAAAAATACTACACTTGACGAGTCACAACTTAAGTCAATGATAGATGACGACGCTTGTGTCTGCTCGCTATCTTCCTGAATCAGAACTCTGAGAGTGGCATCCAAATGCTCCGTCGCTTCAAACATGGCGATAATGGACCGAAATGTTCTTAAATTAATGTTGGACCGAAACGTTCCTAAACTAATGTCGAACCGAGATGTCCCTAAACTAACAATGGACCGAAACGTCCTTAAACTAACAATGTACCGAGATATCCTTAAACTAACAATAGACCGAGAAGTCTCTACACTAATGTCCATCCATAAGATTGGAATGTTGGACCAAAAAAAGTTCTTAAACCAAAAATTTGCCTCAAACATGGCGATAATGGACCTGAACGTTCCTCAACTAACACATCGTCCCAAATACGGCGATATACTCCCCTGATATATATATATATATATATATATATATATATTGCAATCGAAGTCTTAGCGGCAAAGGTTGCAACTCAAGTTCCACCGGCTGCACGGCTACTCCAATAATGAAGCCACCCCCAAACAGATGGGTCAACTGCGATGAAACTACTTTCGAAAGTTTCACCATTAAAAAAACAGTACATCCATAAGCAAAATAGGTACGGATGAAAACCCGAAAAGGGCACCGTGAGTAAAAACAGCAGGGATACCGGCGAGCTTGTGAAAACCCGGAAGGGCACAAACTTATTAAAAAAAAGGTTTTTCCATAAGTGAAATGGGCACGGACGAAAACCCGAAAGGGCGCCATGAGTAAAAACAGCAGGACTGCCGGCGGGTTTGTGAAAACCCGAAAAGGCACAATCTCGTTAAATAAAAAATGGATTGTCCACAAGCGAAATGGGCACGGATGAAAACCCGAAAGGGCGCCGTGAGTAAAAACTGCAGGACTGCTGGCGAGTTTATGAAAATCCGAAATGGCGCAATCTCATTTAAAAAAAATTTCATGTGCATTTGCAAGTTCCTCTCGACCTTGCGAGAAGAAAATATCTGCGTGAGATCCTTACGACTCACAAAAGAGCAACACACTTAGGAATCCCTATGATTCGTAAGGAGAAACTACACTTGCGAGATCCTTACAACTCGTAAGGAGAATTTCCCCCTATGAGACTCTCACGTCTCATAGGATTCAAAAGCCTTAAGCTACAGGGATCTAAACCTGTTCTTAAGCGGTCATGTCCCCTAAATTGCCCTACAGGCGGTCCAATATTGACCCTTGTATACAATCCACGGACATAATTAAATACTCTCCCACCAAGTTCCACCAATGATGAGAAAAGTCCCTATGTGGTGAACGACGCTTGTAAGTCCTCTTGACTTATAAAGAGAAAAGAATCTTGGAAGATCCTTATGGCTTACAAGAGAAAACGCACTTAGGAATCCCCACGATTCCTAAGGAGAAAATACACCTACGAGATCCCCACGACTCATAGGGAGAAATACATTTATGAGATCCTTACGGCTCTAAAGACTTAGTCGATTGGATCCTATACTAAGCCATCTTTGTTCAAATTGGTAATGGCAAATGATGATTCGCTCCTGGAAACATTCCAGTTGCAACGATACTGATGCCTAAATAGGTGTCAAACTCCAAGTCCTCTCGCGGCAAATGATGATTCACTCCTGGCAATAATCCAGCGGTAGCGATGCTGATGCTAAGATTGGGATCAGATTTTAAATCCCCAACTCAAAAAAAGGGCGCCAAAATGATAGGGCAACTCACAATAAAAATCAGCGAGTAAAAAATGAAAACGGCTGAAATGATTGGGCACCGCGATAAATAGCCGAAATGATTGGGCAATCGCGACTTTCGCGGCGTAAAAAGCTTAACATATAGAGCATCGCGGGAAGAAATAAAAATAATTAAAAAAAAATTGAAACTTTCTTCCCTGCAAGTATGTCCATATTGACTCTTTTATACGATCCATAGGCACAAATGAAAGAATGGGAACCGTACTTTCCTACCAGGCTCCGTCAAAGGGAGAGCCAGATCTTGATGGCAACATCCACAGCCTAAAGATCGATTCGACGTGCTTCTCATGCCAACAGGTGCACACGCAACATCAACAAAAGAGCTAAGGGTCAAAGTAAAAATAGAGCCATGGCAAAATCCTAGCTCCAAGTCTTGATGATACATATACAACCTAGAGACTATCCCGCCATTTCTTCTCATTCCAGCAGGATACAAACGCAACGTCATCATCAAAAAAGAAAGACCCAAGGGTCAAAGCAAAAAATAGAGTAATGGCAAAATCTTAGCTCCAAGTCTTGACGGTACAACCTGGAGACTATCCCGGCGTTCCTTCTCATTTCAGCAGGATGCGAATGCAACTATAAAATGAAATTCGAGTAATGGCATATTCCTAGCTCCGGACATCAATTGCAATACATACAGCATAGAGGTCCTATAAATGCCTATCCTATTTCAGCAAACAATAGGCGTGACATCGCCAAAGCAAAAAACGAAGTGACGGCATATTCCCAGCTTCGGGTCTTGACGGCAACTCATATGAAGCCTAAAATACCATTAAAGATCATCCTACCCCAGAAGGGTGCGGTTATAGCTCATCGGGGCTCCAAATTGAGCCTAATCTCAGGTAAAAAGTGCCATGGCAAATTCCTAACGCTTTCTCTTCCGACAGTAATATGACCTAAGGAGATTACTTGAAGACATCTTGTCCAACCCCCAAAGGGATCAGAGACACGACAGTCGCAGGGCTACTCGAACAGTGGCTTAAAGACTGCATATCGAGGGATATGTCAGTCAACGCGACGGTACCACGGACTAAAACCATAGTACCACAAATATGACGGACCTCTTTCGTAAAAAGAATGGGGATTATCTACATACAACGTTAGGATAAGTTTGCCTGTAACCCAAGGGAAGTAAACTAAAGATACTCCGAAATGAGTACATAAACTACAAATTCCGAAATGAGTACATAAATTAAAGATACTCCGAAATGAGTACGTAAACTACAAATTACGAAATGAGTACTAAACTAGAGACTCTGAAACGAGTGAATAAACAACAAACTCCGAAATGAGTATATAAACTAGAGACTCCGAAACAAGTGAATAAACTATAGACTCCGAAACGAGTGAATAAACTACAAACTCCGAAACGAGTAAATAAACTAATCAGCGCTAAATTAAGACATAAAACACAGAGGAGCGCATGCAAAAAAATGTATATTCTTTATTCATGAATCAAAATGATTGAAATATACAATTTATATATATAAAAAAAGGGATACAATTCTAGCCTTTAAGAGGGCGGGGATTTCAATAAAATAGCAACTCATTCACGCTCTTGTTGCAGCTCCTCCTCACGCTCCACTATTGCAGCCAACATTGCTTCGACTTAAGCCCGTTGTTGCAAGCATGGAGAAAGCTTCTCAGTAATTGCCTGCTTAGAAACTTCGCAATCTCGCATTCCCCGCTAAGTAGAGTCAAGGTTCTGCCTCAGCACCACTCCTTCAGAAACGCATTGTTGAAGATTTTCAAAGATAACTTGAAATTGTGCGACATTTGCTTCGACCTGGGAACGCAATTGGCTGGATTCTCCCAAAGCCGTCTCAGGCTCCTTTTGCTTCAGAACCAACTTCTGGTCAAAGTATTGAATGGAAGCGGCACTTTGCTCGATTCATGCGACCAGTTGAGCCTTCGAGGATAGTGCATCAGGCGCAAGACGTTTATGCTCGATCTTACGGAGACAAGCCTCAATTCGCTTACAGTAGTCAAAATGCCGACGAAATCTTCATTGCGGAAAGTCATATGGGTCGCCAGCATAGGGTTGACTTTGTCGGCAAAGTCCGCAGTAGAAATGAAAGCTTCGACATTAAGGCCTTCAATAAATTCGCTTACATCCTCCTGCTATTTGCTACACCCCTGGAAGACTGACGCTTAGCGAAGGGCCCCGTGGGCATAGAAATGCGAGACTCAAGAATAGCTATAGCCGGTGTAGCTGCTACAGAGTAAGAAATGCATAAAGAAGGGTCAGGTTTCAACCTAAAAATAAAAATGGATGATGATGAATGAGATTTAACAAACCAATAGTCAGAATTGGCAAATCTGGGAGCATAAGGGGCTTAGCTATTCCTTCGTCTTCTCCCTCGAGCCGTAAGATTATAGTCAATACGAGAAAAGCTTAACAATAGAAAGATTACTCGTAAAAAGACGAAATAAGAAATGAAGAATACAATAACCAATGCCCGAAGGAGAGACGAATTCCGATTGGAAGGCAAAGTGCAAGCTTAACATTTGGCATAAGCGGTCGAAGAGCACTACTACAGTATACGGTAAAGAAATTAATCCAAGAAATAATATCAATACTAAGACAAGGAAATGAAAAATCTTTACTTCCGTCATTGAACCCGAGAGAACTCAGAGGGTGCAAAAGAGATAGGTGGAGCAGCGACAGTCACGACAACGGCTGACGGTGCTTCTTCAATCAGCACAGTGTCGGGGTTTACCACACCTATATTCGGAATAAATGAGATATCAAAGAATATGTCTAGCAGGTCTGAGAACCCAAAAGTAATAATATGAGGAATACCTGACGGGGCAGAAACCATAGCGGTATCTGGAGCGTCACTAGCTATGACGGCTTTCTCGATTTCCACCATCACCGGGAAGATGGATTCAACGTCTACACCTTTGTCCCCTGAATCAATAAGGGTCGTCGCCATGCTTGCATCACCCTCTGATGTCGGGGATCCACAAGTGGAGGAATCGGCAATCGGAACAGTCCCAGATTCGAAATGAAGGTCCGACGCCCCAAACTCTTCAAACGCTGGCACGTCACCCGCCGCACCTAAACTCGGCCCTGGTGCACCATTCAAAGACAAATGTGTTATAATTCAAGAAAAACTGTTGTGGGAAGAAACCTGGAAAAGTAAATAAGCCCTACTAGGTTTCAATAAGAGATCGTGGCTGTTTTACCTTAAAGTAACCACTCTGCCTCTTTGCGAGCCGCACGCGCAATCTTCCTATGAGCGGTTGATAAGGCAGAAGAAATGTCCTCCATGGGAACATCAAGGGGTCGTGTATCACTTTAATTCATGCCTGTGGCCAAGTTAGCCTGACGCTCGCTTGCCGCGTGCTTTCGGCGCTTCTTCTCATCTTTAGCAGTACGAAGAGATCTCCTCAAAACCTCCGACAGAGGAACGTCTTTATCTAAATCAAGCTCGACCTCCGGATCTGCTGCAACGTCTGTCAACGGCTGCTTCAGCGACGCTTCCCGTAGTGGCCCTGGGGTGACCTCAACTGCAGCCGGTAGTTCTGAAGGCTCCTCCGCCCCACCCCCTGAGGACGACATCGCACTCGGAACAACACAAGTTGTGGTGGTTCCTGTAATAAAAAAATAAAGAGAGAAAGGAGTCAGAGTGGGAACGAAATGAGCTAAATATGTATATTCAAAGGCGTCGCAAAACGAATCATACCGAGACCCATAGAAGTGTGAAGCTTCTCCTCTTCCTCGAATGTCTTGAAGGACGCCAAAAGAGCCTCTTCAGTAGAGATTCCAATTAAGAAAAGTATGTTAATAAAGCATAATAAATTCAAAAATATATATATAGAAGAATGTAAATGGGATATACCTAACGCCGCAAGAGAAGCAAGCGCTGCTTGCTCATGGGCTAATCTCTCAGAAGCCTCAATAGCGGTTTGAAGATCGGTAGCGGCATTCTCATCAGTAGAAGCCCCGAACAAACTGTCTTTGGTGCCGTATTTGAACAAGCTCTCACTGTAGGGAGCATGCGGCTCCTAACCGAAGTCAGCATCAGCCGAAAATAAAGATTTCTTTTTCTGCGAGTCGGCAACAACACCTGACGATAAATGCTTACGCTTTACGGGATCCTTGGGACGGCGAATCCTGATTTTCGAGCCAATACCCGACTCAGGAGATGCCGCCGCCGCCACAAGAGCACTTACGTCTCGCCGTAGCTTAGCCGGAAAAGCTCGCGGGGCTACAGCCGCGGTGGTCTCTCTCAAAGAAAGATGGACAACTGCCCGCCGCTTTAGTGGAACCGCAGGATTACTGACCGGGACAGAAACCTTATAGTCAAGAAGCATCCGCCTTTCCTCCTTGTCAACGGCACCCGTCGCATGCTAATACCAGGCGATGTAAGCATTCGAGGCTTTCAGGATATGACTTGGCTCACTGATCAGGAAATAAGACCCCGTATTCAGCCGCATAAAATGATGCGCCACGTCGCGAACACTCTCCTCTGTAGCAACCGGATCAATGAGAAACGCTTCAAGGGGAACACCTTAGTTATAACCAGATTGCTGGGCAAAGAGATGCGGGTTATATCTCATGAAAAACATCGAGTCATTTTGTCTAAATGCAAGAAAACCCGGCCTGATAGAATACAAATACACAATCTCCCAGGCTCTCAAAGCAGAAGCTCCATCCTTGAAGACATCGTGGAGCGGTTGGATTACTTTAGAGGGTTCCTTACCAATGGTCAGAACCCTGTCGACCAAGGTCATGCTTTCTCTAACTTTGCACGGACGGAGAAGTAATCGCCGAGCCTCTAGCTGTGTTGGGTCTCGATAAGAAGTGTCGACCAATTGCATGACCCGAGGGAAGTTGTACCCTTCGTAAAATCTAGGCCTTTTATGCACGCCAAATGCACCCAACATGTGCATCTCAATCCAGGAGGTGAAATAGTGCAAGGGGATATTTACGGGCATCAAACCTGGCTGGGCGGTGTCGGCCGTTTTACTTAGGCTATAATACAAGTGGGCCAGTCCGGCAACCCCAACAGCCATACACGTCTCCGCCGCAATGCGATGAGCCGGATAGAAGACAGACAGTCTCATGTAGCGAGGGTGTATTGGGAGTGCAAACCATCTTAGCCACAAACTAATAAAGCCCATGAAAAACGTCTCCTCATCAATATCCGGAGCATCAATCAATGCAAAAGGGTTGATGGGGGTATCCGGAATAAAAAAAACTGCTTTAAATCTGCCTCTGCAGTTGGAAATCTATCCGAGCCAAATCCGAACGGATCATCGAGCTTGGCAAACTTTGCAGCCTTCTTCGATAAAGCCTTCGGACGAAGGAAATGGGAGATGAAGTCAGAAAAGCTAACCCTATGACCTCAGACTCCAAAGACAAGCTCTCATAGATATTCAACACTTTGATCAAACTAGGAAACTTGTGTTGGATAGCGTTTTCCGAGGTAAGGCCTATGACTACCGACTCGGTGGCAAAAACATACTCGGGAAGGAAGTATCTCCTCGTAATGCTCCCCTCTGACGGGTAACCCGGAAATTTCTGCGAATTCTTCCAGCGAGATCGATACTTTACGAACCGATAAAAGAAATGTGTGGGTCGGAATATTCCACTGCTTCAAGAAGGATTTAACCCACCAAACATAAGGAGTGTGGTAATAAAAGAGAGACGCATAGACCGCTGGGTACAACCCGGTCTTCAGCAGCAGTGACTTCTTGGCCGACAGAATATAACGGGCCCACTGCAGATAATCAGCCTGATGTCGAGGGGTCACTCCTATTGTATAAACCTGACCCCAAGGAAGCGTTTCTCCTTGACATATGTGACGCCCCAGAATATCTAAGGCCATCGGCGGCTGGACTAGTATCGACGCCATGCAAGGTTGGAGACAACCTTCCGAGGTCCAATTGACCTCTTCCACTGCATAAGCGACCTGCGGAGGGTCAGCATAATGAATCAACGGGATCGGTTCTGATAACACCGCACAAGTAAAGCTGCGCCGACCCCGAATAATATAATTGTACTACGATCCCCATAGATGAAGAGACTTCTGCTCTTGGTCGTAGTCCCGGATTAGCGCAAAAACTTCCCGATCCGTAGACGCGTCGGGAAAAGCGCTCTCCGAACGGACATAAGGAAAAAATAAATCGGAAGCCATAGTACCTGAAAAAACGCGTAAAGATTTAGCAATTGGCATAATGCAATTAACTGAAACTAAGGGTCTTAGCATTTTCTGTACACCCAAATCTGTACTCCATTATGGCATAATAAAACCACTGCAGTAAAAAAACAGTGGGCCCCACAAAATCAAGGTGATGGCTCATAAATGAAGAGACATGTACCTATTGTGAGAATCCAAAAGGATTCTCATTAAATGAATAATTTTATTGAGCAGAGGAGTTAAAAAATGCTAAATATTCTCGAAAAACGAGCCCTGCAACAGATTCAAATCTGTGAAAAAGTGGAATTAGAATCTTGTTGGGGGTAAAAATTACACCCCGGTTGACCAAGTCAAAGTCATAGTCAAGCCCAAGTAAGCGGGCCCAAGCTCAGGTCAAGTGGACCCATACCTAAGTCGAGCCCTATGGCTAGCCTCCTCCATGCCGAAATGAAAATTATGCAATAAATAATTTTGATGTAATTTTTATGAATAAGTGTAAGAAAAATGGGCATAAAGACAAATTTTTGTAAAAGCCCATGGCTCATGTGCAAAAGAAATGAGCACATGAGGCATGTGATGGGCAAAATACCATTTTGTAATGTCTATGGGGCTATGTGTAAATTTGTAAGCCTATATAAGGTAATATGATAATGAAATGAAGACAATAATTGATTCCCGTCAAAAGTTAGGATTTCTATGCCCTCCTTCTCCTTCCTCAAGATTCTAAACCTTCTGCTCCTTTTTTTTGAATTAAATCAAGAGGTTAACTCTTCCTTTTCCAAAAAGAAACAGTTTTTCACCATCAAACCCTTAAAAGGGAACTCGGATTTTCCATCAAATCTCCAAAAGGGAGATTTTTAAATCTCACTCCCTTTTCTGTAAGATCCGACCAACAGAGAGGAGGAAGAAGGAGACCCATCTCCAAAAATCCCACTTTGGGAAGATCTAAGGATCAAAAGAAAATCCAGGGCTAGGGGGGAAGAAAGGGGTCCTCTTTGATCATCTCCAAAGATTTCTGGAAGTTCAACTCCATTTGTCAAAATCTTTTGGAGTTTAACTCTATAAATAAAACCTTTTTAGGAGTTTAACTCCATTCAAAATCTTTTGATGTTTAACTCCATAAATAAAAAATCTTTTTGGGAGTTTAACTCCACTCAAAATCTTTTCGAGTTTAACTCTATAGATAAAAATCCCTTTCGGAGTTCAACTCCTGAGTACGTGGCTAAGCCCTTTCTTTCTGCACGTGACCAGCACCCACGTGTCGGGCGTGTGAGGCATTGGCGCCCAGCGTCCACATGCTGGGCGCGTAAGGCGGTGGTGCCCAGCGCCACATGTCCTCAGGAAGTTACCCATGCGTCTTTAAGACGCTTCTCACCCCTCTTTTTCTCACACTTTTCACACTCAAAACATATCCATGTTAAAAATTTCTAATGAGACCCCGTAAACTCTGCGAGGCCCCCAATACATCTAAGGCCCCTTTCAAAACATGACACACACTGCACATTGAGTTCGCATGACCAGTTCTACATGAGGATATTTCCCTAAAAAAATTGGGATAGTCTCTGCTAAATAGAGCCGTTGGATCAAATATCCAATGGTGATGATAAATTATCAAACAATAGAATTAAATTCTATTCTGAGGAATATTTGTCCTCAATCTTTACAAACAAAAAAGATTGCTCTCTGTAAAATAGAGAACCCTTGGATCAAAAATCCAATGGTGATTAAAAGTTACCGTTTGACAGAATAAATTCTGTATATGGGAAAATATTTCTCCAATCTTATTAAAAACAATAAAACTTATTTTGTAAAACAGAATTCGTTGGATCAAAGATCCAAGGGTGGGTAAAATTCCCCAAACAAATTAGAATCTCTCAATGATAGATTTTCTCAAAACTAATTAATAATTTACCTCCACTATATAAAAGACCCGAGACTTCAAGTCTTATATAGAGAGAACCTCTCATAAGCTTCTGAAAAATGCATAAAGCTTTTGAAACAACAGAGAATTTAATTCTCAATAAAAGAAGAAGACTTTCCTCCTCAAACCCTAGGTAAAGATAATACAGAGATCAAAGTATCTTTTTTTACCTATCTAAGGGTTTAACCCTTCTCAAATAATTTAGTTCTCTCTCTGGATCAAAGATCCACAAGACAAGTCTCCCAAAAGTTGAGAATTTAATTCTCGTCGGGAAGATCTTGTTCTTAAGAATCAAAGATTTAGAAAAGAATTAGGTTAAAAAGAAAGAAAAAAGAAAAAGAACATATATTCCGGAAATTTAATTCCTCGAAAATTTTGGGTTTAACCCTACATAAAGAACTTAGTTCTTATAAAAAGAAAAGAAGAACATTGTTCTCCAATGAAGAAAAAATGATCCAAGGTCTTCCAAATAAAGCTTTTGATCCACGTCCTACCACCCCCAAACATGTGGGTAAGCCGAAATTTCAAATCGGCAAATCAAGCAAATATTGGAGAAAACGGTTTCTAGGAACCGAAAAGATTAGTCTTTGAAATTAACTGATGCCCTTTGGGCATTTCAAACTGCGTACATGATCGATCTTGGCATGCCTCCCTATCGGCTTGTACGGAAAGACTTGCCACCTTCTTGTGGAAATCGAGTATCGCACATTTTGGACGATCAAAGAGCTGAACTTCAACCTTGAAGATGCGGGCAGCTATCGGAAGCCGCAACTTAACGAATTGAACGAGCTTCTGGATGAGGCTTATGAAAACACGGTTGTTATAAAGAATCAAATGAAGGTGTTTCATGATAAACACCTTACGCGCAAAACTTTCATGCCTGAACAACATATACTTCTTTACGACACCAGACTCTATTTCCATCCCGGTAATCTTCGATCTCGCTGGAAAGGATTTTCTCTTGTGCAGTGTGTATACGGATTTAGAAAATCCGAAGGACGGTTCACTATTCAAAGTGAATGGACACAGAGTAAAACCGTTCCTTACCGCAAAACCATCGGAGAAGCTCCTGATATTGCAGGAGCCGGTTTACATTACCTAATATTCCTCTATTTACCTCTAAACTTCGGTTATCCAGCCATAAACAATGGAAACACTGTTTCAAATAAGTTTGGGGGTATGTATATACCATCTTGTGTAATTATGTGTGTGTGTGTGTATGGATATTCTTGTCTGGTGCATATCCATTTTGTTTTGTTCTTCTGAAGAGCTTCCCGATGTTATAAATACTCGGTTTTGTGTATAGGGATATTTCTTGCTTGGTGAAATTTTCTTTGGTAAAAAAGTAAAATAAAAGGAATAAAAAAAGAGGGGTGTGTACTTTTGTAAATATTCAAGAATATGTGAGAAGAGGACAATTCATACCAAAAAAAGAAAAATTACAAATTTTAGAAGGGTTTTATTGCAAATAAGGTCCCTTTTCGACCAACCTTTGACTCCCCCATTAAAAATCCCGCTTCTCTTCTTTATCCCCAAACCGAGACTTCAGCCCTCATTTCTCAAAAATCCCTAGCAGCCACCAGAAGCTCCACCAGAGATCCCATGAAGCAACCGTGGAACTGCCGCCGAAAGCTCCCCAGACCGCGTATCCGCCGCCGTTTCTCCACTGCACCCTCTGAAAATTTCAGAGGAGGTTTGATTTTTCGATCACCTCTCTTTAGAACTGTTAAATTTGTATTTTCTGTTCAATGGCTCACAGTTTTCAATTTGAGAAGGATTTCTCTGCAATGTTTGCTCACGACCTGTATGGTAGTTATTTTGGCTACGAAATTCGGAAACGCGGATGGAATTACTTATTGTACAACCATCCAAACACATTCGCGCTTCCGGATCTCGTTGATCGTTTTTTTGAGAGTATAAAGGAGGGATATTTAGCCAATTATGGATATATACGCTTATTTTGGGGGGATCGAGAAATTGTGGTAGATAGGAACTTGATTCATGAAGTAACTTTGATACCCCGTATCCCCACTCACGACCAACCCCTCCAATTTGAAGATTACATGCCATTGATGGAAGATAGTTATTCTAGGGAACCGATGAAAAGAATTCTTGGACGTACGTTGTATGTAAATGTATTAGCCGTGTGCCGTTGGGCATAAAATAATATCTATGGTAGTTCGCATAACACCATTTTTTCACTCCATCCCTACACATTGTGCACACACTGATAATGAAAAACCTATGCTATGACATGTACACCGTACTGTTACACTCGATTGTCGCCGACAAAGGGGCGACCAATTATCCGTGCTAAATGTCAGTGACACAACTATGTCGTTATTTTATTCCTAAAGAGGAGTTTGATACTTTTACGCTTCTGAGGGTTCCCATTCAACCCCTAGTTGAGCGTGTGTCAACGTCATACACTAGACTTCACGAGTTATGGTCGTGCATCGAGCCGGCCGAGGATGTGATGACAGAGACCCCCTGGACGAGTTCCATAGCGAGCGATGAGGAAATGACCCCCGCCGAGCAAGCATGCTTGCTGCGGTGCACTGATAGAAGGGTCGAGAGAGTGTTAGGGATGTTGACGACTTTTGATCAGCGTATTATGGGTCTAGAGCAGTAGATGTCTACTCTGTTAGCACGGGGTGAGAGAGCGAGATCGAAGGGTCGTGGTGCTAAGACCAGTGGAGCTGGCATGAGTGGTGTTGCGTCTGGTTCTAGGAGATGTAGCAGGCAGCAGTGAGGGCACTGCTGTGAGCAAGTTTGGGGGTGGGGTTTGTTGTAAATGGCTATCCATGCATTCTGCATCTGCACGTTTTTTTTGTAAATATTTGTTCTTTTGTTTGTATATTTAAATTCCTCATCGCATCATGTTTATATTTCTACATTGTTATCCCTAAAACCCATAAAAATTTGAAACTTAAAAAAACATTGCATCATATTTATATTTCTGCATTGCGTTGTTATCCCTAAAAAACAATATATATATATATATATATATATATATTGAAAATTAAAAAAAAAACAAAAAAAAATATGTCAAAGTTGGCTATTTAGACTCGAGTTCGATATGAAGGTTGATTAGTTAGAAATAACTAAATCCTATACTTAGTAATTGAAAACTCTAAAAATAACCATTCTTGAAGTATAACTGTAGTAAATATACGTCCTTACAGTTTGTTTAGAAGTAAGTAATTTTGAGTTCAGTTCCTAAGTTAAGTTGAAACGAAGGGAAAGTATTGAAAGTTTTATTGAAAAATAAGTCCGAAAAATAGTTTCTATTCTCAAGTCCAAATTCAGAAAGTAAATACTCTATAAACTGCACTTACACACACCATAAAACTTGGGATAGTAGAGAATGTCTAGAAATACTTTTGCCTGAAAGCTTAATATGAAAGAAAAAATGGTATTTGTAACTAATCACCAAAGGAGCGTCGTTGAAAGATATATCGGATCTTGAAAGAAAAAAAAGTAAAAAATGTTTATATTACAAGACCTGGAAACTGCTATTTACGCCTTAATGAGCTCACACACTCGGTAATCGGCTGATTAGTGCATCAGGAAGCAGTAGTAGTCGCATGAAAAGAGTGTGAGCAAATTCGTCTATCATTAAATAAAAAGTGGTACTGGGTATTAGGGCAAGGGTACTATAGCTTGAATTGAATTCCTAAGTATAGGAGTGAAATTACATACACGTATGGGTATATGATCGATATTTGGAGGAAAGATAGGAATGAATAACAGGGCTTATATCTTCCTTAAAGATGATAGAAATTTCGGGTTGAAGATTACGCTTTAGAAGAAAAATTCAAGAGAAACTGAGATATTTATAAACTGACAAAACGTATAGGATCTTAAATTAAATGAATATGAGGTTTGAAGAATAAGGGATGGGTATTTCTAATTTAGGATGATAGAGCTTCTAGCTAGAATGCTGAATTGTAGGATTAGAGTCGACGGCCAACTTGACAGGATTTTGTGGGCAGTATCCGCTGAAAACCCTCGGGAGACAAAACTCCTCCTCTAGGGCAATCTAGGGGTTTAACGGTTTGTTTCACACGCTAAGTGCAACTGTGATACCTACGAAAGTGAGCTTTTTGTAAATAAAATGGTTTTGCTCGGGACGAGTAAAAGATAAATTTGGGGGTATTTGTTCATATCAGAATTTTGCACTTTTATATCACCCATTCTTGATCGCATTGCATATAGGTAGGTACTTCTGATCTGTGTTTGCTACATAATTGCAGGTTACATGTTCTTAGCCCAAAACAATGCAAATCCCAAACGGTCACGACAAATTCAGGACAACTGCTAACAAACGGATAAAAATACGGGTTCCGCTCTCCATCCGTCAGGTGTCGCTTACCAGTTCAGGAGACAAAGATCAAGAAATGGTCAATCAAGCACAAAGAACGAGAGTGGCCGTACGAGAATCAAGTTGACAATGCAGAGCTCGAGAAAATTAAGGTAAAAAGTCCACACATTTTCATCTTTTGGACTGTTGAAAATCTGGGAGCAAAATGGAATGATTCTGCAAATACAAGTGCACTAAACAGAAGATAAAAGCAACAAAAGACAGCCCAAGAAAAATTGAACTTTAAGTCATCAAAACGACCACGGTTCCGCGGTCTAAGGCACTTATTGGCGGCGGATCCGCGGCCACTACGTGGCGTCTCGCGCCAAAATTTCAGGGGTAGTTTTGACTTTTTGTATAGACTCGGAAAAAGAACCTAGAGCTTCACTTCACTGCCTATAAATACTCCAGATCAGAACTATATCAAGGATGTATATTTTTTCACTAGTTTTTTGTTAGAATTTAGTATAAGTTCTTCTTCATCATCTTTCGTCCATTAAAATTGTAGTGAGAGTTTTTGAGTGGATGATAAATGAAGAGGAGAGTTGTTATATGCATGTCTTATAAATTTGTTAACTAGTTTTTATATATATTGCTTGTTATTTTCTTTTTTAAGTAGTTGTTGGTTTTCTTATTCTTTTTCTTATTATCTTTTCTTTTATCTTTGCAACCATGATGCTTAAGTGTGATCCTACCCTAGGTAAAGTCCAGAGTAGCCCGTTGTAATTTTGTACCTCATTTCTTTCTATCTTCTTTACTTGTTTTAGTTTCTTTTATTTTATGATGAGTGAGTGGTTTTCTCACTTGTTAAGGTAGAATAAGAAAAGTTTGAGAGAAGAAAATCTCCTTCACTCTTTCTTTTGCCCAACAATTTGATTCGAATTCCCATCAATGCAACCACAATCCACTCTCTACGGCACCCTATCCTATATGATAGTGGTGACACCATAGCGTGACCGGTTGTGGTTGAATTGACCGGAGGTTGTGGTTAAGAGCCAAGAACGGACAGACAAGGACCAAAAGGAAGGAACTAAGCGTTGGAAATCCTAGCTTATACTCCCAAGTTTCCTTCCTAGTCGTGTTAAGCCCTGTTGTTGCCGAATACCGTAATATCGATATCAAGAGTGGCAAACGAAAGATGTAAGCGAACTCTTAACTAAAACTAACATAATCCTAACCCTAACAAACTTCCTTTAACATACATATCTAAGCATATAATTAACTTTAAACAAACTCGGACAATTTGGACTTAACTCATTAAAACACTAAGAAAAAGATTCCCATCTCTTTATGGATCGACCCGTACAACCGGTTAGCTACCAAGCGAAATCGTCTTCATTGCAGTAATTAAAACTAGCATAAAACCTTAACAATCAATGCCCAAGTCGGGCCCGAACATAAAGATGCCGGCCTCCCCTATGCCAAGAAGAAAATTATGTAATAAATAAGTTTGATATAATTTTCATGCAAAAATGTAAAATAAAAGGGCAAAAAGCCAAATTTTTGTAAAGCACATGGCTCATGTGCAAAAAGAAATAAACACATGAGATATGTGATGAGCAAAATACCATTTTGTAAAGCCCAAGGGCTATGTGTAAACTTGTAAGCTTATATAAGGTAATATTATGATGAAACGAAAGAAGAATTCATTCCCTTAAAAATATTAAGGTCTGTGTCTCCATCCCCTCCCTCTCAAGTTCTTTCTCTCCATTTCCAATTAAATCAAGTGCTTAGCTCTCTTTTTCTCAAAACTAAATAAAATTTCAACATAAACCTATTGAATGAGAGTTCAACTCTCACATCAAATCCAAAAAGAGAAGATTTTTACTATTTTCTTCCTCCTTCTCAAGATCCAATTTAGACAGGGAGAAGAAGAAAAACTCACCTCTCAAAGCTTCTTCAAGAGAAGAAAAGAGATATCTTTTCATCACCTAAGATCCAAATCTTGAAATTTTAAGTGAACCCATTTGGGTTTCTTCTCAAAAGAAAAAGGAGAAAATATTTTGGAGTTTAACTCCACCAAAATTCTTTTGATAGTTTAACCCCATTTTAAATTATTTGGGAGTGTAACTCCACTTTACACCCTTTTGGGAGTTTTACTCCTTTTAAATTTCTTTGGGTGTTTAACTCCATTGAAAATTCTTTTAGGTGTTTAACTCCATTATAAAATGTTTTAGAGTTCAAGTCTTTTAAAATTCTTTACGGAGTTCAACTCCAAATCAGGGAGTTCGACTCCAAATCTGGTCTACGCAACCTAGGCCCGCGCCAGAGCACTTGTATGCAAGCGCGTGTTGTCACGCCCCGCTTCCCAGAGTGCACTAAGATTGGCACGTGACAGAGCCAACCATGCTACCTGTGGTTAGGAAACATCCCTCCACAGTCACATTATGGCTGTCTATAAGATATCAAGAACAGTAAAATAGAATAAACTATCTAGTACATGTCCATATGCCAGAATAAATGAGTCAAGAAATATAAATGTGCGGAAACAATAAATCCAAATAACAATAACAATCTGGAAGTACGTCCCAAATATGGGCTCACATCAGGAAACGAAAATGCTGAAAGAAAACTAAACTGAACTAAATACCAATTGTTCCTCACTGCTCGGCCTGTCGACTGAAGTACTCCCGGTCGGCCTGCGAAAGAGATAAAGGATCTGAGCCATGCAAAACCCAGACGTCAGTGCGTCATAATATCAAACAATAATAAATGAATAGGATACACGAGATACGCAGGCATGAGTATAAACGATAACATGAATATAACCAGTAACATGGATATGGAACAGTGAAGTGTAGACATGCAGTTGAAGTGCAGTGAGTAATCTAAACTATACTACTAGGTTATCTATTCTAAAGTCTTCGAAATCAATTAATGTAATCATCATCGTAACCCATCGTTCTATGCCCCGTTCATTCCCCACGGGACCACGGTAACATGATTAATCAGTATATGCCCCGTTTATTTCCCACGGGACCACGGTAACAGGATTTTTCCGTAACGCCCGGAAATACGGCAAACAATATAATAGCCCTTTAAGTTACGTTCAGTTACATTCTTGATTTCCCCTTACCCCCAAGGTTATGTGTCCAAGTCAGGTATTGATAAATCTGGAGCTAATGACAACACAGGATCAAGCAGGTACAGGTTTGTCTATGCAAATAATAGGATACGTCCGTCAGGACAACATGTCAGAATTGTAGGCATTAGAAACACGATCAGGTAACATGTCAAGTAGTGGTGCATCAAGTCAGACAGGTAGTGCACAGGTATCAAACGAATGCTCATAATAAAACTGTAGAAAATACGGATGCACGATAAAAGTACGGATGCACAGATATCTATCAGGGATTTCATCTGCAACTCCATGAATACGTAGGAGGTACATTATCAAGCATGGGGTGCTAATATAACAGTAATATGAATTAATATGACATGGCATGCAACTAGATATATAATAAATTGTACGGATGCGAACGGATATCGGGAAAACGGTAAAACTGTAACATGGATGGACAATACAATAAATATGCAATATTTTTATTAATATAGATGCAAGTATAATAATATAGCATATATCAAGCTACTTGCATGCAACAAGATATGTAATTAATGATATGGATGCGTACGGATAACCGAAAACAGTAAAACAATAATATGGATGTACAATACATTCAACATATGATATTTTTACTCGTATGGATGCAAAATATGTATCATAACATGTAACAAGGTAAACTTGCATGCGACTAGATATGTAAATAACGGTATGGATGCATACGGGTATCGAAAAACTGTAAAATTGTAATATGGATGCACAATGAAATAAACATGTAATATTTTTATTCATATGGATGCAACATATGTATCATAGCATGTAGCAAGATAAACTTGCATACGAGTAGATATGTAATAAATGATACGGATGTAAACCGGTATCGTAAAACAGTAAAATGGTAGCAGGGATGCACAATGCAATGAACATGTAATATTATTATTAATATGGATGCAAATATAATAACGTAGCATGTAGCAAGATAAACTTTCCTGATCGAATCTCAATACGGGGTGCGTACGCCGCGTACGACATCGGTAATGTCGCGATGCACACGCGCACGTACAGAACAGAACCAAACAATGCAAGAATATGACCACGCTGGCTAGGAACATCCACTGGGTCGCCTGGATCGTCGGCGATGGCACGGCTCCGACGTTGACCGGAAAAATACGAGATCAAGAAAAAGCAAGAGAAGAAGAAAGAAAAAGAAGAAGAAGAGGGAGAAGAGCGGGGGACTGGGTTCAATGTGCTTTCGGTTGGTGTTTAGGGACAGAGGCGAGGTGAGGGGGACATTGACGACGAGTCGTGGGTTTTTCCGGCGAGGGTTCACGGCAAGGGCAGTGGGTGTTAGGGTTCTCGGGTTAGTGGTGTCGGGAGGTGAGGGTGGTGTCGGGTTAGAGAGAGGGGAGAGGAACATGGAGGATGATGACGGGGGTGGTGACGAGGGGTCGCCGGCGAGGCGGTTGAGGAGGTCGGAAGTAAGGAGACGGGTCACAGGTTTCTTGGGTTGGCAGGGGTTTGCTCGGGAAAGGAGAGTGGAGGAAGAAGAAGAGGAGATGGAGGCGGTGATGAGGGTGTGGAGGCGACGACGAGATCGGCGGCGGCGGGAGCATGGGTTGCTCGGTGATGGGTTCATCACGGCGGGTGATGGCGGTCATGATGTTGGGAGGAGGAGGAGAGGGAGATGAGCGGGGAGAGGAGGAGGTGAGGGAGATCTTCGGGGCGACGTTGATGAGGCGGGCGCGACGCGCGGGCGTAGGTTTGAGCGAGGAGGCGGGAAAACGAAAAAAGAAAAGAAGAAGATGAGAGGGGGAGAGAGAGTACGTGTATGGGGAACACTGGGTTAAAAGGTTGTTTGGGTTTAAAAAAATATTTAAAGAATTAATATTTATATAAAGTAATAGAGAGAGGGGGAGAGTTGTGATCTGAGGGTTTTTAAAAATCTTTTAAAAATATTATTTTGTTAAAGAGAATTTTATAAACGTATTATATATATATATTTAACAGTTATAATCTATTAGAATAAAATATTAAGAAATTTGAGTTTTCTGGCTAATACAAAAATAGTCCAAAACACGTCCGGATCGGGTCTAAAATTATGGTTTGAAAATACAATTAATATACGTGTCAACCAAAATTAAAATAGAATATCCGGGTAACGAAAATGCATACCCCCAAGAACGGATACATGTAGCGTGCATGTAGCTATCCATACGAGTCTGCTTCACTGAACGGAACGAGAACAAGATACATGGATGGTACCACAGGGTCAGGGGTATGATGCAGACCATGCTAGATATTTTTAAAATATTTTATTTGACTTTATTTGTTATACTAAAAAAATGCAGATGCCAGATAATGCCAGTATGCAGTATAAACAATATTAAAAGTGCACGGATCTTCGTAACTAGCCGGGATAAATCATAAACAGGAATCAAGACGGGTTTCCAGCAAGCGGGTCGGGTCGGATGCAAACACAGATATCAATTACACTATTCATACCCAAACAGCAATAAATCAAGAAATAGCAATAAATAAAGAAATACCCAAAATAGAACTGGTATAAATGAACTAGGGTGTTACACGTGTCGTGCGCCAGCGTACGCGCACCGCGCGCGCATGCTCTGCGCGCTTACGCTTCACCTCCACACTTGTAAAAAAAATAAAGAAATAAAAAATATTTTTTTTTTTGAAATAAAAAAATGTTTTGTCACAAATAGAATAAAAAATGAAATGAACACCAACACGTCATATTGAGTTCGCATGACCAGTTTGACCCGTCAATCGGAGGTTCTCTCGCTCCAAAGGCGATGAGTAATTAATGGAAGCTTAGTCCATGGCTGCCGGAGATTCGAATCCCCACAATCGATAAACCCTAGCCTACCCCAGGCAGTGAAAATTTGTACATTCCTGACAAGCGTGTGCATTTCCATCTCAATGGGGTAACGAAAAACACTCTACAAAGACCTTGCCAAAGCTCACGAACGTCGAAGCACCACAAATAGCCTAAAGAATTCATAGATCAAGCTCACCTTCTCCGTCGCTTTGCGGTCTCGGTTCTTCCAACCGGGGTTTCGTCTTCCTCTCTAGATTTTCTTCCAAATCCAAGTGAAGCCATCTCTCGGTTTACATTCAAGAAGTTAATCGGTGAATCGATTATTATATCGATTCATAAAACGATGAAGTCCTCTCATCCTCTCTTCTTTTCCTTCTTGTATACTCTCCTCTATTTTTCCACGTCGCCACTCCTCATCACTTGTAACGCTAAGTCCCCCTTGATCGCTCTCTCTTGTTCATCTTGTAACGACCCCAATATTACTGTACATTCGTATTTCTTTCTTTAGTAAAATATTGTATTTATTTATTCTTTGTATTTTCCGTATATTTTTTTTCTATTAAATATATTATTTTATTATTCCATCTATTTTTCCCAAACCCATTTCTTTAAACTAAATCTTAACTTATTTCAAATTAAACGCAAGACCTAACCCAGCCTATAACCCAAATCCAGTCTCATTTTTATTTTGTTTTATAAAACTATGAGCCCAAAAGCCCACTTTCTTTTCAAGTAACAGCATATATTTAATTCTTATTAAATATGTGCATGAACAATCTTATAGCTTATTGGTTAAGTCCTTGCATTGTTATTTCATAGGTCACATGTTCAAATCTCCATTCTTGCAATTATTTTTTTATCAATTTTTATCCTTCTCATAATCTACAAATGAGACCTTTGTTAGTGATATATGCCCTAGAGGCCATTATTTTATAGTACTGGTTTGTATATTACATTTTGGAAGCTTGGGATATACACGGATATAATAACAGTCTTGCTCAATATGGTAGTATGCTACTTGGTTTGATTCTACCTCAATATCTGCATGTGTTTCATTTAGCATATCGCTTATACATATTGGTAGAGCCCTTAGGATCTTTGCTTGACTACCAGCGTTGTGATGGCAGTCACACAAGTGTGGGCTGGGTAATCTATAAGCACATTCTTATACAAGTCCCAAGTCATAGGATTATCGAGACGGGACATCAATACTCCAGAGTAGACTAGTGTATACACTTCTCATCCCATCAGGAGAGATGGTCTGTCCTACAGCCATTAGTACGTTGTACTAGAGATAGTATATAGATGCTCATTGGGTTATGAGTTACACTGAACGAACTCGTTGGGAACTGCTGGTTGGTATTATACCTATCGTCAGGTAGCAGTTCCCAGGTGACATGAGTACAGTCCGTTGACTTGACATCACTATTCATCTTGGATGTGTTCCCACTGTACTTAGATCACTACCCTACCATGGCTCAAATGAGACGTATAAATAGGTAGTGGTTAGGTGCAGTCCCGAAGTACTGGGAGGCAGTACTGGTTAGATAGGATTCGTCTCTCCCGGTATTAGGGGTTGATATCGCGCTGTGTTAGAAAAGCAATTACACAAAGTCCCTAGCCAGGGCAAGTGAGATTTACTGGTAGGTACTCCAGTAGTTTCTCAGGGTGTTTTGGGCTCTACCCCGGCATAACTTATTGCGCTATTAGGGGTCTGACGGTTACCGCCCCCTGGGCCCGATATGTGATACTCTTAGACGAACAGACCGGGCTATACGAAGATTGTCATAGATAGGCTCAGTAGGAGTTCGGATGAGTTTGCTCTGTTAGTTATATGTATGCCCTAGAG
Organism: Agapanthus africanus; assembly: GCA_030015575.1. Taxonomy (NCBI): domain Eukaryota; kingdom Viridiplantae; phylum Streptophyta; class Magnoliopsida; order Asparagales; family Amaryllidaceae; genus Agapanthus; species Agapanthus africanus. Next base: position 56,840,150 of record CM057342.1, on the reverse strand, counting down.
GCCATTATTGTACATGATTGTATATTATAATGGATGCTTGGACATATATAAAGAGGACTTTCTTGCCCGACATGATAGTATGCTATCTGCTTGCTCTTTATCTTAACATGTAGACTGGTATTGTTATACTGTCTTTCTCTCACATGTTGATAAAGCCCTTAGAATATGTACTTGAATACCAGGATTATAATGCAGATCATACTAATGGGGTCAAATTAGTCCACAAGTTCATCCTTTAATTGTTCCTAGCCGTTGGAGTGTCGTGATAGGGCATCGATATTTTAGAGTAGACTAGTGCGTACGTTTCTTGACCCTGTATGGGGCGATGGATGGTCCCATATCCATTTGTGTTTGACATCAAAGATTGTACACAGGTGCTCATTGGAGAATGGGTACACCGAACAGGACTCGCCGAGAACTCCTAGATGGTGTTATACATATCATCAGATAGCAGTTCTCTGGTGATACTGGTACAGGTTAGTCTGTAGACCCGAGATCGTCATAGAGTTTTATGTGATTCCCACTGTGCTTTGATTTCCTCCCTACCACGCTCAAGAGAGCATGCAAACAGGTGGATTTTGGGTACAGTCCCGAGTCACATGGAGGCAATGAGCGATAGGAGGGGTTCCGTCTCTCCCGGTATTGGGAGTTGATGTTGCGCTATGTTCGATTGGCTATAACAGGAAGTCCCTGGCCAGGGCTAGTGCTGAGATTTACTGGTAAGTGTTATCAGTAGTTTCTCGACCCGTTATGAACCTCACGTCACCATGACTTATCAAGTTATTAGGGTCTGACGTTTACCACCCCCAGACTCGATATGCGACATATCAGACGAAGAGACCGGATTGTATGGTAGTGTTACTTACTGGATTCACGGGAGTTTGGATAAGCTTTCTTGTTGATCTTCTGATCGCTCAATACCTGGGTAGCCGTTACATCCAGCTAGTACCGCTGACGGCTTGTGGGTGACTGATATAATCATTACCTACTGCTGGCGTATTGACAAGTCTTTAAAGTCCTACACAGAAGTTTCCTGGCTCAAGCGAAACGAAGTATGGCACATATGTGATATGTGCAGGACCGAGATTAATGCGTGTTGTGATACGGTATTCTAATCTCGCAATATAGGTTATATGTGATATAACTGGATTATTGAATCAAGTGTTGATTCGATAATTTGTTATATGTATATTTGATATACATATAAATGATATTAGTCGGTTGTATATGATATAGCTGGATTATTAAATCAAGTGTTGATTTAATAATTTAATATATAATTATTTATTTGATATATTGATATATATTAACTAATATTAGCTCACTTAAGAATTTCTTTTCTCCAAATACATATAAATATATATGAGATATATATTAATGTATTTATTATTGTGTCATGCTAGATGATACATTGGACTTGGGTGTATGAGATTTATACCAAACTAAAGATAATTTGGGTGATTAATTATTAAGGAAAAAATCAAAACTAGGTGGAAATTAGCATAGCTAAAGATGCTTGTGGAAGCATGTAGAAGTCTTGGCTTAAGTCCACTAATTTTGTTTTACTCTAGATATTTATTAACCCAACCATTATCTTTAGCCATGGTTAAGTCTCTACAAATATCACTTGTGATATTTTCTCACCATGGTTCATCACTTGATCATCCTCTTCATCTCATTTTTCTTTTCTATCTTTTGATGAGGTGAAGAAAGAAAGAGTGAAATAATTCTAAAGTGAGCAAAATTCCCACTTCATCAATCTATACCAAACTAACCATTTAGTATAGGTTGTTTGCCTCACTAACTTCTCAATTAGTGAAGAGGTAGCTTGAGTTAGAGATTCTTCGACGTAGATTATCTTCGGCCTCGAAGATCCTTAAGCAAGCTCGTTCCTTTCACCTAGTGGAGCCTAAGAAGAGTTTGGGGACCACTACTTGGAGTTAAGGGACTACTACACAGAGCTTTAGAAGTGAAGGACCGGTCTACAAAGGTTGTATTCCTTGTTCACTTAGTGTAAAGTTTGTTTACATGCTTTATAAAACCCTAATTCTCTAGTTAGCTCTGATACCATGTTGGAGTTTCTTAACACGACCACTGGGTTTTAGAAAGTATCGAGTATGCAATTTTAAAAAATTCTAGAGTGCTAAGCAACACCACCATTTTGTTATTTTACATCTTCTGGGTATTTTTAGTGAGACTCAAGCTGTTGAGGTCTCTGGGTTTTCTGGGTGTTTGATAATTTGATCGAAATGTTTAACATCGTCTAGTATATATGTGATATGTGATACAATATTTAGAATCCACAATAATTAATTTTGTGAAAACTAGTTTTTGTTTTGTAAATCTAGCAATTTAGTCTCATTCGATAGATTGCCACGGAGATTCGATTCGGATCAAAACTCTGTCGCAATCTCGTATAGTACACGAACACTTGCCGGGTAACACTACTAGATAGCCACGCCCCATAGCCCCGACCAAATGATTGTAGGAGGACCCCGTAGCCAAAAGCATCCGTTCGGGTGCTCGCGGCCACGGTGTTCCGCCTAAGTGCACCTCGTCGACGGTATTGGGGGTGCGGCCGTCTACTAATGTTTTCGATGAGCATTCGATCAGTTGTCGGGAATCTTGTTGAATTGCCTGATTGGTTATTGAAAAGTGTTTTCAATTTGAGACTAAAATGCCGGGTTTATAACGTTTGGCAAGAAATTCGGAATATGTGATATTCCGGGTTTATGGTGTCTAAGGAATTTATATGGTTAGATATGAAATCCGAAGTATGTGATATTTTGGGTTTATGATGTTTAAGGATGTTGCGGATTCCAATTATTGTAGTTTTCATTTTCTTTTCTGCGACCGTAAGTGTAATATGTGGTGTATTGCCGGTTTCGTTGTTATATGTCAACGACAATTGGGATACGCATATTTAGTTACATTAATAACATGTGATGTTATGTGTTGCTAGGATATGTTATATTGGATCGTCGTGTTTGAATGGCCGGGTTTTTTTTGCGTGAGATAAGAGTTTTTCCATTTTCATTCATGTAAATTTTTTTATGTAATATTCTTTAATAGGGAAACTTCCGAGTTGAGGATGATGTCACCATTGATGAATATTATTTACTTTTCCGCATTAGGATAGATCCAAGGCGGGGAGCACAAGTAACTTGGTTCTAGAGTCCAATGGAAGACCATCTCAAAGAGTCGAGACTGGGTCTCCTAACTCTAGAATTGGTAGCATTTCTTGCCGCTCTCGTAGGGGTCTAGGGATGTGGTTTTGGCTATTCATCACGAGCATGGAATCCATGTTTTTTACTGGCTTAATTTAAAACACGGACCTCCTGGTATATCCAATATTTCATATGTTTACTTCTGCTGTAATGTTCAGTGATGATATCATATAACTGCGTGAGACGAATGTTTTATATTATATATATGATATATAATAAACTTTGCTTATATTTTGCATCCGCGCTAGTCATGCCCCCGCTCTACCGTTAGTTAACTAACCTACTGCTGCATGACGGGACCCCGTGGCAAATACGAATGGCATAAGCGTACGTTGTATTTTCGTTTCTTTATTTGTGATGATTAGGAAGCATAAATGATGGAACTTCATTAATGAGATTAATGAAAAGGAAAAAAAACCTAATGATCTTGTAGAATCAAATTTTCAAAAAAAGTAGCTCTAGTTCTTACTTTGCATAGTAGTATTCCTTGATGAAATCCAGCACCTCATTCGATAAGGAAAGAGCCTAGATCCCTTCACCGGGAGTGAGCTCTTTAGCAAAAGCTAGCGGATGCTACACCTACTCGGTTTATTTTGAAAAACTCAATTTTAAAAGCAGAGCTTAAACTACTCCTTTTCAAATCATCCGATTCTACAACGATATCAAGTTCATTACGTAAAAGGTTTTCTTAAAAACCTGTCGTAGCCCTCCGTCATTTCAGATAAGTACTACTTAGTATTCATGCTACGTTTGTTGGCCTCCGTCAAGGCGTAGTGTGCGGTAGCTAACTAGTGCGTATCTGCAGCATGTTATGCGATTGGATTAGGGTAGTCGTGCGACTTTGTTGGCCTCCATCAAGGGTCGTACAAGTGAGTTTAATTCAATCACGAAATGAACGGGTTGAACTTGACTAGCGGCCTATGGTTTTTTGGCCTTCGTCAAGGTCATAGGACGCTAGGGACAAAAACATTATTGGGAATTTCAAGTGTTGAAATTTGCAATGAGATTGCATACCTTCTATGAGATAATTGGATCCCGATACCCACTGCGAGTAAGAGTTACTCCTGAGAGAGTTTTGCACTTTACAATTAGCTAATCCAGTAGGTGTCTAGATAGGTGTCAACGGGGTTATGCCTCTGGGAAAACGACGTTTATTTTAATTAGTTCCACACGTAAGCACGGGGAACCTCCTTCAAAGTACCGATACTGGCCTGGCTGACCGGTTAGCGAACTTATAGAATTTAATTAATCCCGGCTAGTCTTACCTGTTAGGGTTTGAAAAAAGATTTGATAAAAACAGTGGGAGCCATCCCGATTAGATAAGATAATAACCAATCTAATCTTGCAGGAGCATACACTAAAATATTTTCTTCTCTCTCTCTCCAGGTAGCGACCATGACACGTCTTAATCAAGATAATAATATTGATGTATTGACCGAACCCGCTTGTTATACTGAGCTGGGGAACGTTGGTTCTGCTCTACCTTATAATTGTTATAAGTCTGAGAAGGAAATAGGGGAATATCCCAATTCCTACGCCACCCGAACGAGAAATAAGCATGTTGATGCATCTTTTTCGGCTGTGTTCGTTATCGAGAACTGTTTCTTAGTACACTCTATGTCCTGGGTTGTCACGCCCCGCTTCCCGGTGTACGGCGAAGAGGACACAACCGGTCCGCTACGTATTTACTTAGAAGAAAATACGCTAAGCGTAACTAAGCAATATAAAAGAAAATATACACAACAGACAAGGTATAATAAAAACAGCAACTTTTATTTATTAACATTCTTTGTACAATGCATGAAAAGGAAATACAACTGAAATAAAAATGATGCCTAAACAATGGCATGACAGAAAATGAAAAGTACCGAATGGAAAATATACAATGAAACTAGAGCTCTGGTTCTTCAGCAAGCTGATCCAAGTCTTCTGCAGATGGCTCGATCTCTGTCGGGTCCAAATCACCTGACGACATTCAAAGAAGAAAGAAATAGAATGTCGTCAGCGAAAAAATCGCTCGGTAAGTCCCAAAGATAAGGGAGAAGTAGAAAAGAAGAAAGAGAGAGTAGCATTTAATGTTGTATTATATTGTTGTAATATTGTATTAACGCTGTTGTTTGTAGCTTGGTACAGAAGAATGCCAGTGTATACGAGAGGGGTCTCAGTATGCCAGAGACCAGGGCAAATGAAAGTACAAGGCTCCGTTATACAACCTGAAACAACGGCAATTGGATTCATGTTAGCTGTCTTAATCTTACCGTCTTGTGCCACATTTAACACCTTCCGTACCAATCTACCCCTTAAACCCCGTAGTGTTTTATTTGTATTGTTTTGTACTGTAAATTGTATTGAATGTATAATTGAAAGACTGACCGAAACCATGATATCAGTAAACGGATGTAACCGTAGAATCATGTAAATGGAATAACTGGAGAACCATGTAAATGGAATGTATATCCATGGTTCGGTTCAGTCAACTTGTATAGATTGATAATTGGATTCATGGATTCATGTTAAATTGTAATATTGAAAATTGTAGATTGTACTTGAATCATATTCAAGTCAAATATAATCAGACTCAAACCCGAGTCAGATAATTAGAAATATAAATCGAAGTCTTGATTAATTCTTACCTATAATTTGCTAGGGTCCTTAGGGAAATTTATAAAACTTAAGGGGGTTTTATGTAAAAATACTTTTATATACTTTTCAAAATACACCTCAAGTATTCATTATTCTTCTTTAGAGTTGTAATGAAGGTGGATTTTATATTGTGATATTTCTAGTGAAAATATCCTAATTTCATAAATAAAGGTATTTATTTGTTAAGTTGATTTATTTGGAATTCATAGTATTTTAGTGTAAAATTTATTCTTAAGTTTTTTAGAAAAAGGTGGAATATTTATATCATAATAAAATAGGTATTTTAATGATAAATATACATATATTTATACAAAAATAATTTAAATAAATATTTTATATTCTAAAAAATCTCATTTTCTTAAGATGTCGTATTTTAAATCTTTCGAGACCGAATGCTCCTTGCTGAGGTCTGAATCTCGCACTACTAAGCCCGAGGGTGTACGATAAACCGCACCATCCCAAATGGGTTCCCCAAAGTGGGTTGTAGCGGCGCTTTACAAAGATTGTAAAATACTAAATCCTTTAGAAAACGGTTTTATAAAGTAAATGGTATTTATTTGTAAAATTGTATATTTTCCGTATTGTATGTTCTAGATTCTCCTAAGTCAACTAGTCTATTCCTAACTGGTCCAGACGACAAGTTGTGAGATACCTCAAATCGCCTCTTCACCGCCAATTGTGGCCAGGTAAGTACAAGTGAAGAAAGAAAGGATCCGCTCACGAATTATCGTGAGACGGGCCTTTTAAAATTACCTTTCTTACTTGCCTAGCCTAGACACCAAAAAGTCAGGTTTAGGTAAACGACCGATGTCCACAACTTATCGTATTTTCATAATAAGTGGTATTTCTTTAAAAAGTGTATCAAAACTAAATCTTTTAGAAATGGTTTTATTAAATATATGGTATTTAAATGGAAATGTTTATTTTCTCGTATTCTAGCTTCTCGGGGGTGTTGCATATGAGTGTGTGAGGAGGTAGGTCGTTACCTTGTGATCTACTTTAAATGTATAGCAAGTTTGATGGGGTTAAATGAAGGATTGAAATAATGTGGTATTTAAGTGAAAAATACGATAAATTAAAAAAGCTATCATTTCATGTGATGAAACTTGATCAAATTGTTTGATTAGTGTTTAATAGTCAACATGAGGAAGTTTAGGTATAATTGTATTAGTGAGAAGTGGAATTTTATAGAAAACCGAATCGGAAATCGGATTTGTTCCGATTCCGTCGGGTTTTGTAATTTCGTATTTTGAGAATGGAAAAGAGAGATAGAAAAGGGACTTACGGGTTTTATATACTCAAGAGAGTGAGAGGGAACTAGAGGGATCGCCGATGTATTTCTTCGTCACCGGTAGTTCCCAAAACGTTCGCCGGAAGTTCCGCCGGAATTTCGTCGGGGTTTCGCCTTGAGCTTGTTTTCAAAGTACACGATCTTTGGAAAATTTTTTAGAGAGTGGGCTCAGGATTTTGGGGTGAGAGGGTAGTGTGTAGGGTTGGTATTTATAGGGTTAGGGTAGATGAAAATTTTAAAATAAAAATGTGATAAAATGTAATAAAAATGTATTAAAAGTGGACTAATTGGAGTTTTAAAAGAGCTATGGAAGTGGTCTGAGGCTGAAATTTTGCAGGTGCATAGGGAATATGAAAAGACACAACTTTCATGTTGGGGTCGTCGCCGGAATCGGCCGACTCGGCTGTGACTCAGCCGTGACTCGGTCTGAGGACTGAGTCAGACCGAGTCAAGGCCGATTTGGCCGATTCCCGACCGAGTCAGGCGGCCGGGATCCCCCCGACGGTTCATCTAACTCCTGGAAATGTTACATATTTGGGTGTAGTGGGGTTTTTCTGAGATATGCACGTGTAAACTTTTGGTATTCTAAAGGTTTAAAAAAAATCAATATTAAAAATAATGTGGGTATGGGATTTGTACTCTGGTGGCTTAGTTCAGCAGTGCAAGGTATTACCAATGAGCTACAAGCTTCTTCTTGTAATTATGGAGCTAATTAATTACTTAAAGTAATAACAGTAAATGTAAATACCCCAAGTATACATTAATTTTAAAGCAAATTTGTGTACACTAAAAATGGAGTTGTTACATTCTTTTAACTTGTAATTAAAAAGCAAAATAATTACTTATAACTTATGCTCAAGCTAAAATACCCCTTTATGGATTTTTTGAATTTTTTTTGTAAAAACTTGTATTAGAAATTTGGGGTTGTTACATGGGTATTAGATACCGGATCAGGATCACACATATATACTATGTTACATGGGCTAAAGAAAGGTAGAAAACTGGGAAAAGGTGATCATTCTCTAAAATTAGGGAATGGTGCAAATGTTGCAGCTAAATCAGTTGGTGAATATCACTTTGTATTACCAAATGGGAATACATTGATCTTGAATGACTGTTACTATATACCATCTATGATATACAATTTAATATCGATTTCTTTATTAGATAAAGAATGATATAACTTTGTACTAAAGAATAATGTTATGAACATTTTCCTAAATCAAGTGTTGATTGGGTTTGGTACGTTATGTAACGGTTTATACGTTCTGAATCAAAATACAGTACTTAATGTATAGAACACACACAAGAGGAAAAGTTCAGAAATGAACGAATCCTTCTTGTGTTATTGTAGATTAGGTCATATCAATGCGACACGACTAGCTAAGTTACATAAGAATGGATATTTGAATCCGTTCGAATTTACATCTTATGAAACTTTCCAGTCATGTCTCAAAGGCAAGATGACCAAAACTCTGTTTACTGGACACGGAGAAAGAGCTACTGAACTTTTGGGACTGATACATTGTGATGTATGCGGTTTCATGTCTACACATACCAGGAATAGTTCCTCGTACTTCATTACATTCACTATGATCTCTCAAGATTTGGACATGTGTTCCTGTTGGAACACAAGTCTGAAGCTTTTGAGAAATTCAAGGAATATAAGTGCGAAGTAGAGAACCAAACGGGTAAAAGTATTAAAATATTTCGATCTGATCGGGGAGGAGAATACTTAAGAATAGAGTTTCCAGATTATTTAAAAGAGAATGGGATTCTCTCTCAGCTTACTCCTCCGTATGCACCACAGCACAACGGTGTGTCAATGCGGAGGAATCGCACCTTATTAGATATGGTACGCTCTATGATGAGTACTGCTGAGTTACTTATTTCCTTTTGGGGTTATGCGCCTGAGACAGCTGCATACCTATTGAATAGAGTTCAGACCAAATCAGTGCCTACCACTCCATATGAGATATGGGAATGGAAGAGACCATGTATTAATTTCATTAAGATGTGGGGTTGTCCGGCCTATGTTAAAACACAAATTCCAGACAAATTCGAGGCAAGGTCAAATTTGTGCAAGTTTATTGGATATCCCAAACATTCACGAGGGTATATCTTCTACCACACCAAGGAACAAAAGATGTTTGTTTCTCGGCATGCCACCTTTTTAGAAAAGGAATTTCTTGTAAACGAAAATAGAGGTCATGAAGTAGAACTGGAAAAAGTTCCAGCTACACAAACTACAACTAATGATTTGGTGGAACCGGAGGATTCAATAGTCCCCGACGAACCTCAGCCTCTCCGAAGATCTAATAAGGTTCCTCATCTACCTAAGAGATACTACAGTTTTCTCATTGACGGTGGGAGCAAGGATTGCTTCATGGAAGATGATGACCCAACTAGTTTCGAGCAGGCCATCACGAGTGGAGGCTCTGTGAAATGGCTGGTTGCAATGTGATCTGAGATGGAATCCATGTACACCAACAAAGTATGGATTTTGGAAGTTTCTCCTGATGGGGTAAAACCCATTGGGAGCAAATGGATCATTAAAAAGAAACTTGGTGTAAATGGAAAAGTTGAGACTTTCAAAGCTAGACTTGTAGCAAAAGATTTTCGTCAACGACCTGGTGTCGATTATGAAGAAACCTTTTCTCCAGTGGCTTTGCTTAAGTCCATCTGGATCCTACTTGCCATCGCTGCATACCATGACTACGAAATCTAGCAAATGGATGTCAAGACCGCTTTTCTAAATGGTGATTTAGAAGAGAGTATGTACATGACATAGCCAGAGGGCTTCGTGGACAGTGGGAGCAGCGAAAAGGTGTGCAAGCTGCTTAAATCAATCTACGGGTTAAAGCAGGTATCGCGGAGTTGGAACATCTGTTTTGATGTGGCGGTCAAAGAGTTTGACTTCATCAAAAACGTAGATGAATCTTGTATATACAAAAAGGTTGTAGAGAGTAAGATTGTCTTCCTCGTATTGTATGTGGATGACATACTCTTGATAGGAAATGATATTCTTATGCTACACTCGGTCAAGCTCTTCTTATCACAAAGGTTCTCCATAAAGTATTTGGGTGATGCCTCCTACATCCTGAGGATTAAGATCTATAGAGATAGATCTAAACGGATGTTAGGATTGTCCCAATCCAGGTACATTGACATTATACTAAAGAGGTTTAGTATGGAAGATTCCAAGTGTGGAAATTTATCCACGATCTCAGGAATCACTCTTTCCAAAGAGATGTCCCCCAAGACTGATTTGGAGAGGGCTTGCATGCAAGGGATACCCTATGCTTCGACAGTCGGGTCTATCATGTATGCAATTCTATATACCAGACCGTATGTAGCTTACGCACTTAGTGTTGTAAGCAGGTATCAATCAGATCCTGGGGAGAATCACTGGAAAACTGTGAAGAACATTCTTAAATACTTGAGAAGGACTAAAGAAATGTTCTTGGTATATGGTAACGGTGAACTCCAAGTGGAGTCCCTTACCGATTCGAGCTTCCAGAGTGATAAGGACGACAGTAAGTCGATCTCGGGTTTTGTCTTCGCCCTCAATGGAGGGGCGGTATGTTGGAAGAGTTCCAAGAAAGATACCGTGGCAGACTCGACGATGGAGGCTTAATACATCGCTGTCAACGATGCCGCCAAAGACGTTGTCTCAATGAAGAAGTTCATAACTGAACTTGGTGTGGTTCCATCCATTGAGCATCCAATACCTATGTATTGTGGTAACAATGGAGCTGTGGTTTTAGCCAAGGAACCCAGGTCCCATCAGCGATCCAGACATATTCTGAGGTGGTATCACCTGATCCGGGAGATAGTTGATCGCCGGGAGATCAAGATCAGGAAAGTTGACACGAAGAATAACACGGTGGATCCACTCACGAAGGCCATCCCCAGATACAATTTGAGAGACTCTTTGGGATGTTGGGTATGAGATACAATAATAACTAGCCTTAGTGCAAGTGGGAGATTTAGTTATATGTATGCCCTAGAGGCCATTATTGTACATGATTGTATATTATAATGGATGCTTGGACATATATAAATAGGACTTTCTTGCTCGACATGATAGTATGCTATCTTGTTGCTCTTTATCTTAACATGTAGACTGGTATTCTTATACTGTTTTTCTTTCACATGTTGATAAAGCCTTTAGGATGTGTACTTGACTACCGGGATTATGATGCAGATCATACTAGTGGGGCCTGGGTAGTCCACAAGTTCATCCTTTAATTTTTCCTAGTCGTGGGAGTATCGATGTAACACCCGAGCCCAATAATACTATCTATATTACTAGTTGAGGGTTATATATTGCTCATTTTCAATTATTCTGTTTTTCTGGGGTTTATTGCTAAATTTTAACCGGTTAAGTCATTTTGGCACATAACAAATTTTAACTCCTAAAATGAAATTTAAAATGTCCATGTTGGCCTACTCGTCGCCACTAGTCGCGTGGTAGCGTCCGCGTGTCGAGATTCCGTTCCGTTTGGCTAAACGGGCAAGTTTGGACGACTACGCGCGCGTGCAAGTGTCCGACTTGGGGTCATGCATTTTAATCATTAAACACCTCTTTTCAAAATTTGGAACCCGCTTAAAATCCTATAATTTGAATTTGGAACATTTGGGCGCAATCCGGGCGCGATTTGGAAATGTTTCATTTCGCGCCAAAATGGCCCATTTAAATTTAATACCTTAAACTAAATATATACGATTATATATTTCTTTACCTGCCTTATCCATCCAAATCCTTCAAATCTTAATTTCAAATCCCTTTTATTTTTCTCGTGGCCAATCACAGCGTGGGTTTATACCCGCGTGGGCCCCGCCTCCCTTTCCCTATCTCTCTCTCTCTCTTCCCTCAATCTCTCTCTCTTCCTCTCTCCGATCTCCCTCTCTCTCTTCTTATATTTTAAACCTCACGCAGCCGCCTCCCTCAACTCATCTTCTCCCATCACGAACCCAACGAAAACCCTAACCCTAGCCCTCGCGACCTCACCGCCGACCTCCCCGTGACCTCGTCGCCGCCATCAACACCCCCTCGACCTAGCCGCACCTTCCTCCCCTCGTTCTCCCGCTCTCTTCCACGCCTGCACCCGACCCGACGACGCTTCCAACCCCCGCAGACCTCGCCGTCGACGCCACCTCCCGTCGCCGACGACTCCTGCGACTCCCTCTCACCCTCCTCGTCACTACCTCGTCATCACCTCCCTCGTCCCCTCGCCGGACCACCACCAGACCCGAGCAGAACCCTAGCGCCAAACCTCCAGGTCGCCGGAAATCGCGTCGTCGACCCTCGTCGACGCCACCTCCGACCACCTCCCTTCCCCCTCGACCACCAGAGTCGACTACCACCCTTCTACTCACTGCAGCACCCTCTCCAGCGAACCCGGTGGCTGTTACGGCCTTCGCAGCAGCCGTCGCTGCCTCGCCGGCGTTCCAGTGCCGTCGAGCCATCGTGGTTGCACCCTGCTTCTTCCCTGTAAGTTTTTCCTTGTCCTTCCTTTTGGTACAATCCCCCTTCGCTGGTCGTTATTTGCGTGTATCATATCATTGTTGCTAACCTCGTTGCCAATGACTTTTGCCGGAATCCGACCGTGCCGTCTTTTGAACCCGATGCTCCAGCGAGGTACCCTGGTCCGTGTGATCCCGTTGTTCGCTGTTGGGGCTCGATCCGTGGCCCGTGCTATCATATCGTGTTTTCTGCCGACATCGCATCCGTATTCCAGATTGCAGAACCGTCGAGGCAAGTATCTGAATACTTGCTCTAACATGCTAGCGTGCGAGATCTAGTCTTGCCACGCAATTGAATTCATACTATAAGACAACCTAATGATGGTAATTGATATCATACTATTGCAGTCATCTTTATCATGGAATCGTTACAACCGTTCCTCGTAATTAATCAACCCACATCAATCCATATTTCAACTAAATAAAACGACTAGATCATATCTGATTAAACTGTTAAATCATTCACGAGACAATTATTATACGTAGTGTAAATTCCTGTAGCTTCATTACTTCATAATTGTGGATATTGCTTCACCTTGTGACCATTGCACCCTAAAGGTGCTTGAACCTGTTAATAAGAGAATACAAACTTCACCGTGGTTACATGGGAATATTATGGTTAATTACTGTTTCCTGCTGCTGTTCATTATTTGATTGTATACCTGTTGTGAGCACATACCCGATTGCACTACATATTGGCCTGACCCTGCTACACATGACATATACATACATACCGACTCATCCTGTTGTACCATGACATTACTTGTTTCATGATTTCATGCCTAATGCCGACAAACCCGACCATCCCTGCTGTCTATCCAGACAGACCTACTCTTACCGGATTTTGTGTTGGCATTAGTCCTTGACTACTGAATACCTGACCTGACATACATAGCTTGGGGGTATGGGGAAACCAAAGATGAACCTGACTTGTAACTCGACAGTTCACTACCGTTCGAGTGTACACTTTCCTTTCTGTGCCTAACGGCATGTCTCGGTTTCAGCCGAGAATATTGTGGCCGTGATCCCGGGTATGTACGGGGTAATACCGAGTGTACACTTTCCTTTCTGTGCCTAACGGCATGTCTCGATTTCAGCCGAGAATATTGTGGCCGTGATCCCGGGTATGTACGGGGTAATACCGAGTGTACACTTTCCTTTCTGTGCCTAACGGCATGTCTCGGTTTCAGCCGAGAATATTGTGGCCGTGATCCCGGGTATGTACGGGATACTAACATTTTCCTATTCTGTGCCTGACGGCATGTCTCGGCTGCCGCCGAGAATATTATGGCCGTGGTCCCGGGTATGTACGGGATACTATTGGGTTACATCGACGATTCATCAATTGGTTTCAAAGACTATAGAGTAGAAAACCTGATAGGACAGTTTAGTCACCATTGCACATTACCCTGCTTGTTATTTCTTACTACTGCTTTATTCATGTTCATACTTGCATTGCTTATTACCATGTTTATACTTTATACTTGATGTCATGACGCGCTGACGTCTGGGTTTTGCATGGCCCAGATTCCGTACCATTGTCGACGACCGAGCAGGAGTACTTCAGCCAGCAGGCTGAACAGTGAGTCCTTAGGGTTTAGTTTATTTATTTCTTTTCATTTCCAGATGTGAGCCCGCATTATGGGACGTACTGTTTATTCATTGTATTGGATCATTAGCTTCCGCACTTATTGTTTATTGATTCTTGTTATTATGGATTTGGACACGTATTAGATTAGTTTTTATCTTGTTCTTGATATCCTTACAACCGTAATGTGACTGTGGATGGATACTTCCTACCCACAGGTAGCATGGTTGGCTATGTCACGTGCCCAATCTTGCGTACTCTGGGAAGCGGGGCGTGACAATCGAGATAGGGCTTCGATATTCCAGAGCAGACTAGTGTGTACATTTCTTGACCTGTATGGGGCGATGGATGATCCCACATCCATTGGTGTTTGACATCAAAGATTGTACACATGTGCTCATTGGAGAATGGGTACACCAAACATGACTCGCCGAGAACTCCTAGATGGTATTATACCTATCGTCAGATAGTAGTTCTCTGGTGACACTGCTACAAGTTAGTCTGTAGACCCGAGATCTTCATAGAGTCTTGTGTGATTCCTACTGTGCTTTGATTTCCTCCCTACCATGCTCAAGAGAGCATGCAAACAGGTGGATTTTGGGTACAGTCCCGAGTCACATGGAGGCAATGAGCGATAGGAGGGGTTTCGTCTCTCCCGGTATTGGGAGTTGATGTAGCGCTATGTTCGATTGGCTATGACAGGAAGTCCCTGACCAGGGCTGATACTGAGATTTACTGGTAAGTGTTATCCGTATTTTCTCGACCCGTTATGAGCCTTACATCAGCATGACTTATCAAGTTATTGGGGCCTGACGTTTACCAACCCCCACATTAGATATGCGACATATCAGACGAAGAGAATGGATTGTTCGGTAGTGTTACTTACTGGATTCATGAGAGTTTGGACAAGCTTGCTTGTTGATATTCTGATCGCTCAATACTGGGGTAGCCGTTACGTCCAGCTAGTACCGCTGACGGCTTATGGGTGACTGATATGATCATTACCTACTGCTGACGTATTGACAAGTCTTTAGAGTCCTGCACAGAGGTTTTCTGGCTCAAGCGAAACGAAGTAGCGCACATATGTGATATGTGCGGGACCGAGATTAATGCGTGTATGTGATACAGTATTCTAATCTCGCGATATAGGTTATATGTGATATAACCAGATTATTGAATCAAGTGTTGATTCGATAATTTGTTATATGTATATTTGATATACATATAAATGATATTAGTCGGTTGTATGTGATATAACCGGATTATTAAATCAATTGTTGATTTAATAATTTAATATATAATTATATATTTGATATATTAATATATATTAACTAGTATTAGCTCACTTAAGAATTTCTTTTCTCCAAATACATATAAATATATATGAGATATATATTAATGTATTTATTATTGTGTCATGCTAGATGATACATTGGACTTGGGTGTTTGAGACTTACACCAAACTAAAGATAATTTGGATGATTAATTATTAAGGGAAAAATCAAAATTAGGTGGAAATTAGCATAACTAAAGATGCTTGTGGAAGCATGTAGAAGCCTTGACTTAAGTCCAATAATTTTGTTTCTAGATATTTATTAACCCAACCATTATTTTTAGCCATGGTTAAGTCTTTACAAATATCACTTGTGATATTTTCTTACCATGGTTCATCACTTGATCATCTTCTTCATCTCATTTTTCTTTCTAGCTTTTGATGAGGTGAAGAAAGAAAGAGAGAAAAATAATTCTAAAGTGAGCAAAATTCCTACTTCATCAATCTATACCAAACTAGCCATTTAGTATAGGTTGTTTGCTTCACTAATTTCTCAATTAGTGAAGATGTAGCTTGAGTTAGAGATTCTTTGACGCATATCATCTTCGGCCTCGAAGATCCTTAAGCAAGCTCGTTCTTTTCGCCTAGTGGAGCCTAAGAAGAGTTCGGGGACCACTACTTGGAGCTAAAGGACTACTACACGGAGTTTTAAAAGTGAAGGACCGGTCTACAAAGGTTGTATTCCTTGTTCACTTAGTGTAAAGTTTGTTTACATGCTTTATAAAACCCTAATTCTCTAGTTAGACCCTTGGATGGTGTTGCTTAGCACTCTACAATTTTTAAAATTGCATACTCGATACTTGCTAAAACCTAGTGGTCATGCTAAGAAACTCCAACATGCTCATCGGCCTTCTTATCGACAGATACCTGGATAGCCGTTACGTGCAGCTAGTGCCGCTGACGTGCTTGTGGTTAAACCCACTACCAGCGTACTGTCATGTCTTTAGAGTCCCGCACAGAGGGTTTCCCTACTTCGGGCGAAACGATGTAGAGGCCGTATGGTTTTACGGCAGGGTTCGTTCATATACGTGTACTAGCTACACGGATCATGATTCGGACGGATAATACTAGAGGGATTTGGTTTAAGTCGGATCCTAGTATTAGATTATTGGATTATTTTCGTCTCTTTGTATTCGTATTTTTCGGAATACGAATATGGGTATGTATATATGGTGACGGGTATTCTTGTAATTTCTCAGGAGTGCTTCTAGAAGAAGACACTTCATTTGTGGTTTTATCTATTTACTTAAATGGATAATGAGGTGGAGGTATGAGGTGTTACTTGATCATAAATGAAGCATGTCTACTTGGGTGACTCATGGTTTTAATGACTATTGAAGCATACTTGAATCAATTATTGAATTATTATTTGCTTCAGTATCATCAACCCTTAGCCATATTCATACATTATTATCTCTTCAACACTCTCTCTCCTCCAAGCTTCTCTTCTTCTTCCTCAACCCTAAAAGCTCTCATGTGTTAAGAAAGCTAGGGTTCTTGAGACAAATCATTCCATAATCACTCTCTTCATCTTCTAGGCTACTTAGCTTAGAATACTAGGTACCCTAGTTATCTCGGTTTAGAAGTTGGAGCTTAAAGTACATACTCTCGGGTAGATCGTCTTTGACACGAGGAAGCTGACGTTGCAAGCTCGATTCGATTTTCGAGGAGCTCAAGAAGAGGAGGAGGAGAACAAGAACCGAAATACTTGAAACTAGGAGGTATAAAACTCTTACTGAGTAGCTAAACCTCCAAGCAGTTAATTAGTTAAGGTTTCTGTATTGATCCTGGAGTTTAGTCGGTGTTGCAAAGCTTGAAAAAATCGTTTTTTGTGTATTCCGCCTCATCGCGATCCCGCGGGGTGCGCGACATCAACTTACAACCTTTCATTTCAGCTTCTTTTTAACTCCCAAAATAATTAGAATAGTTATGAGTTACAATTAATTAGAATTATGGTGGCCATAAACCTTTTTTATATATCACTCCTCTTTTTTTTCTTCATCACATATTTCTATCATTTCCCATCTCCCTCTTCATCTAGATTCCTCGAAAAAGATCATAAAGAAGTTCTCAAGAAAGTGTCGCTAGTAACGCAAAACTATCAGCCGATAGACAAGCCCGGTGACAATACCAGCTTGTGTATGTAAATCACATCCTTTCCCCTCTCCTCAATCACATTATTTGAATTTTGACCTCCTATCATTTCTTACCATGTCAACTTGTGATATCGTAAAATTCCCTATGAAATTGTTTTTCTTAACATAATTTTTATCATATTTATTAGTAAGCATCGTTACTTCATATATGGAATATAATTTATCTTGAATTAAGTTATTTCAAATAGAACTTTGATTCTTAGAATGTGGTTTGGTTTCTGTAATTGCATATTATAACTCCATAGTGTTAATCTGATGCATATATTGTTGTTTTAGACGGTTAATCATCACCGGATCATATATTTGCTTCACATATGTTAATTCATATTATTTATCACTGAAATTTTAATTATTTATATTTACTTTGCATACAAAAAAACAAAGTTATAAATAAATACCATATATTCATCATTTTTTAAATACGATCTGGCAAAATTTTTATCTTTAAAATAATTTTTATAAATTAATTCCACTTCTGAAAATTCTTGGAACATTAGGATAAATAATAGATAGAATTCCAAATCTACAATAAGAATTTCAGATCTAACCTTATAATGGTTTAGGAATTACATCGTTTTTATTCACTGTTCGTTAAAACAGAAAACGGCATTTATCGGTTAACTTCTATAACACATAATTTAGCCTTCCGATGTCCAAATTGAGCAAACTCAGGTGTTTTGTACAACAACATCGAAATATCTAGATTTTCTTAGTTTTAAATTTTCACTGAAAACTGACATAACATATAGAAAACTAAGTTACAATATTTAGTGACGGATTTGGACAGAATCTGTCCTGATTCGCACACGGTTTTTAAATAGGACATAACTCGACCTCCCGATATCCGTTCATGAAAAAATGTAGATGTGGAGATGCACAATTGATAGAACTGTAAATTTCTGTATACCATATTACTTAAAAATGCATGAAACAAACCGATATAGGATTTGCAATATAACATATAGTTGCTGTCTAGAAATCTGAATTTCTGTTTTGAACGCTGATATTAAAATAATCATAACTGGAGCTCCAGAAATCCAAATCACGTGAATCTTAGTATTTTGGATAACTACATCGAAATACTTACAATTTTTTAATAATCTTCGTAACCTGATGGAAATTGACCCAAACTGTATTTTAAAAATATGTGACGGTGCTGAACTGATTCTGATCTGTTTTGCACGATGATACGAAAACCGGTATATATCCTAAACCGGCAGTCATATTTAAGTGCAACTGGAACTCATGCATGCACAACACATAGAGCTATATTTTTTATTATATTCTGCATTCGTTTGACTTGATTAATTACTCGTACATAATATTTCTTTACAGTATTGTTTATGGTCGTTACTTGCTTCATTTCATACTGTTCGAACGTGTATACCTTATTTTTTTCTGATCTCTGAATTGTTGCATGTGCATGAATATATAATTAGATATTATATATTTGATTTGAATCTATTACATGACATACTTGACTTGACTTTGAACCTGAATACTTGAACTTAATACTTGAATATCCAAACTTGAACTTGAACACTTGACTTGATTTGACCGAACCATGAATGTAAATTGATATGAACTTGACATGAATACATGAATACATGATTTTAACTTGAACATGAACTTGTATATTTTTTATATTCATAGATTCGGCTAAAACCTGAAAAGTTGAACTATACAATACAATATGCGGGGATAAGGGTTAGATTGGTACGGAACGTATATCGTGGCATAAGAGGTCACATTAAAAGACACCTACATGAATTCACATACCGTTGTCCTATGGGTTATGAAGGGGCCTTATACTAAACGTTACCATAGTCCATGGGGTAAGATGGACCCCTCTTGTACACATGAATACCTTCTTTATCAAACTACAAACAACCATGTTAGAATAACCATACTTACACATTAACATTCACTTCATATTCACTATACTTGTACTACCTAGCCGTTTCTATACTTGCTTGCTATACTCATGTTCCATTGTTATGCTTACATAGTTGCCATTATTTACCATGTTATATAGAATTACTATGTTACATAAATTTGCAACGCTTATATTAAATGACATATTTAATCACCATATCACACTTAGTTCATTGCCTCATGATATCATTCCAACTTGTCACTATATTTTTATATTTCACATTCATGTTTTTTTGGGACTTATCGAGCGTTAGTTCACTGACTAGCATTCCACCCACTTTTTTCTATTCTTAGAATGTTCGTCAGGTGACATTGAGGCAGAGAAGATAGAAGTGGTCGAAAAGGAGTACAACCGGTTTGCATCACAACTGGACGTCTAGTTCCATTCCGCTTTTTATTTCATTTCATCTTATTTATGTATACCTCCTTATTAAGGTTTATCATGTTATCGTATCTTGTATTCAGATATTTTGTCAATTGTGAACCATGAATGTAATAAATCAGAATTGGATTTCATTCTTTTCTTTATTCTTGTTACTTTATGTTACTTATAAACGCTTAACGTATTTATTTTGAGAAACGACCTTCTCATAATAAATACGCTATGGGTTTGCTACGTCACCGTTTCCATCTACTGAGAAGCGGGGCGTGACACATCCTCTCTCACCAACACCTAATACGGTTATTAGTAAGTTAAATTTTAAATTGAAAATATTCGTTGCACAGCTTGATATGTTCGTTAAAATTTTCATGCCAAAAAGAAACATATAAATTACCATTCTATAATTCATTGCAAACCATGATTCATATTCATTGAACTTTGACATGTAAATATTACTCTTAATTTGAAAATAAAATATCTAATAAATACCATGTGCTCATACTAATCTTTATGGTAGTTTAAGGTTAAAATATTATAGGAAATGCACGGGGTAACGACCTACCCCACACGCACACTTTTGGATCATAGCACGAATCACATGGTGTATTGTTTTTCTAATAAAATCATTTTTCACTAAAATACTTCAAGCATTGGAACATAGAATTTTTAATCGAAAATCATTTCTTTTGCAATTACACATCTACAACCCTCGATAAGGGACCCGTTTGTGGATGGTGTGGGTTATCGTACATCCATAGGATAGTAGAGTGAGATGCAGAACTCCTCACGGAGAATTTAGTCTCGAAAGGAATAAAATACGGTTTTAACGGAAATACGACTTTTTAAAACAAATTAATAATTGAATAAATACTCAAATCATATACTCGTATTTTCAAAATAAAGCAATTTATGAAAACTAAATTTTTTAAATAAAAAGATTAAAATTTTAAGAAAATACTCTCAAGTTTCCAAAAATGGTATTTTTCATTAAAACACCATAAACTTTAAAAGCTAGTTTTGACACTAGAATACCACAAAATATAAAATACGTTTTTATGAAAAATCTTGACTTTTTAATCAACTTATTTTTATTAAAAACGTATTCGAGGCTTTAGGACGAATTAAAAACCCTCGATAATTTTCAAATGACAATTTTACTAAAATACCATAAGAAATCAATATACTGGTGTAGGCTACGTATTTAGGTTGCGGTTTGGTTTGAATAGCATTTTCTCTTTTCAGTTTCCTCGGGATTGCCGGAGTCAATGATGCACCACTTGCCTCTCCCTAAAATATAGATTATAAATTTAGGGTGGAAATTATCAAACGATAACCGTATTCGAAAAAATCACAAATCCTACCGTCCATGTACGACGATTATCGATAGTTTTCAAACTCAAGAAATTCACAAAATTAAATCTATTTATAAGATATGACTATAAACTGAATACAAACTCGAACTTGATTTGAACTCGACCTCGAATCCAAACTTGAAACCAATCTTGAACTTGAACTTGAACATTTGAACTTGAACTTGAATTCAAACTTAAACATGAACCCAATATCTACTCTTGAACTAACTTGACTCGAATCATGAATACAACTTGAGATGAATATCTAGTTTACGGTAGAAAAACAGAGACAGACTGGGATAGGACGTCTTGCCTGAGTTTTGGGGCAGATGCTATATGGAATATATCTGTCCACCTTTCCGAAGATGCTTAGTTGATTTATGGCACCATATATCAGTGGTTTAGACAGATGTAACCGATATAGCGTGAATTATTATATTCCCCCTTTTCGAAGAATTTTTTATTGTAGGTACGCTCTTCTCTATATGTGGAAGCCCCTACAGTAAATTACACTATCGCGTTGCGATAACAATTTTCACCTCCAATAGGTCACTCCGTGTCGTATTATATATATTATTTATTATGTTTTCCCGTGGATTGTATACGAAGACTAGTTTCTGTCGTCGCCCGTAGGGCGCGGATTAGTCCAAATCCGTATATATTAGATTTGGGATTGAACCTAGATCATATGCTTTACTAGTTCAGGGGTTTAAGGCTTGTTAATTTTGCTTTAGATTAAGATTGACTTAAAATATGGTTAAAGACCGGTAATCTTGTTTTAGATTAAGCTCGACTTAAAATATATGAGCTTGATTGATTTTCTTTCTAAAATCAAAGAAGTTTAAAACTTCATAGAGTTTTTCTAATTTTAGACTAAATGCCGGGTTCTTGTTTTTACTCAACAGCGCTAAGCAATAGGCCATGCATTTTGTATTGGTCTTTACATAACCCAACAGTGCTAAGCACTGAGCCCAGAAGCTTAAGCTTCAATATAGGATATAATATCCTTCACTCTTCAGTGTTAACGTGAATATTACGTGAGTATTTTAAGTTTTTTTTGTGGTCATGTGCTATCACGTGGGTAGCTATGCCTCTTGGTGTTTACGTGCCTTTCATATAAGTAGATCTAAGCACTGGTTCATATAGCGCTCATATGGATATCACATGATGCGCACTCTCTGTTTTAGTTTCAGGCACTCACGTGCTTTTTCATATGATGCACCTATGTTTGCTTTTCTTTCCGGTGCTCACATACTTTTCATGTGAGATTTTAAGTTTCAGATGGCTTCTTTTAGGGCGCTCACGTGAAGCGCTTATTCATGTTTTCCCTTTAAGTGCTCACGTGCTTTTCACGTGTGACTTTATTTTTTAGGATATTGACATGTCTTTCATGTGAGACTCTACCTTATTCATGCAGAGATCAACCGCAAGAACTAAGTTCTTTTTATGTGAGAACTAAGCTCTTAATGGGATAAAAACCCTATCTTTAGATAAAAACATATCTTGAAAGAACTGAGTTCCAGGAATATAAATTACATTTTTTCTTTCTTTCTTCCATGTTCTTTTCTTCTGTTCTTATGAAGGATGATAAAATATCATAGTTTTCCCCGAGATATTTGAGTCTGAAGAATAGGATCTTCCCTATGAGAATTAAATTATCACCTTGTGGGAGATTTGTCTTGTGGATCTCAGATCCAGAGGAAAAACTAAGTTCTTTTGAAGGGTTAAACCCTTATATATGTATATGATAGGTAAAGGAGATTCTTTTTGTCACGCTCCGCTTTCCGGTAGAATGAAATGGTAACGTAGCAGGCCGCAACGTATTTACTAAGAAATAAATACGTTAAGCGTAATTAAGTAATATATAAAAATGTACAAAAATGACAAGTGATAAAAATAAAACAGGAACTTTATTTATATTCATCTTTACATAAAACTGTTCGAAAAGAAAAGATACAATGAGTAAAGCGGTGCCTTAACAATGGCATACAAAATGAAAGTGCAGGTGAACTAGTAGTCAGGTTGAGTGGTGAGCTAGTCCAAGTCCTCCTGGTTAGGCTCGATCTCCTGAGAGTCCGGTCCTCCTGATGAACATTCCAAAGAAATAAATAGAAAGGAATGTCGTCAACGAACTAACGATCGGTAAGTCCCAAAAGAAGAAAGAGAATATAACAGGTAATGTGAAATGAACAGGTAAGTTGTGTATGATTGATTACTGGTATATGATAGTTATTATAACGTGGTTATTTGAAGTTTGATACAGAAGGTATTCATGTATACGAGAGAAGTCCATCTTACCCCGTGGAGTATGGTAATCTGTAGTACAAGTCCCCGTCATAACCCATGGGACAACAGCACCTGAATTCATGTAGGTGTCTTTTAAGTGACCTCTCGTGCCACGATATACGTTCCATACCAATCTACCCCTTTATCCCTGGATAATGTATTGTATAGATTATGTTTACAAGTCTTGCCGAAACCATGGATACAAAATGTTCAAGTATTCATGTTCAGGATGTAATCATGTATTCAGGTAATCATGTCAAGTTATAACCATGGTTCGGTCAAGTCAAGTCAAGTGTACATGTTTGATATTGAGGTTTGAATTCGAGTGTTCATGTTCATGTTCAAGTATTCATGTTTGATTTTGGATTAAGGTTTGAATTAGACTCAGACTGAGTCAGACACTTGTAAACATATTTAGCTCTTGAATTAGCTTCGGGAGTCATCGGCAACTGCTGCACATGGACGACAGGATTTGTGTCTTTTTTCAAGACAATTACCATTGATAACTCCGTTAAGTTGTCTACCTTAAATAGGCAAGCACTCACTTTCTCCGACTCCCTAGAGCTCAAAAGAATTGATCCCGCTTAAACTTATATTTACTAAAGTCCTTAAATATTGTTTTTATATAACTCGAGGGGGTTTTATGAAAAATATTTTAATATAGTTAAAAAGTAAACCTCGAGGGTGTTTAGTATTATTTAGGGTTTTCAAGAGCATGGATTTTAAGTATTGTGGTAGTTTAGTGATAATTACTTAGCTTGGAAAGTTCATGGTATTTTATTGAAAAACTTGTCCTTTTTAGTATCTTGATGGTATTTAATTGGTAAACTTATAAATCTTTCATTTTGAGAAAAATTATAATTATATTATATTTGAAAATATGGCTTTAGAATTTTTATATAATTTTTTAAAAATTAATTTTATTTTATTTAGAAAATTCATATTTCATAAAAACATATTTAAATCCTTTCGAGATCGAATGCTCCGTGAGGAGGTCTGTATTTCGCTCTACTATCCCCAAAATGTGCGATAATCTGGACTATCTATTAGCGAGTCCCCTAAAGAGGGTTGTAGATGTATAATCGCAAAGGAAATGAAATACCGCTTTAAAAGAAATCCGGTTTTAGATTTATGTGGTATTTTATTGTAAAGTTTTCTTCGTAACAAATATTCATACAAAAGAGGTATCGTGCTATGGAACTAAGTGTGTGGGGGGTAGGTCATTACCCCGTGAAGTTTTTCTAAAAGTATTATTTTAATAAATACTAAAAGAGGTGTTTATAGATTTCAAGATATTTTAATGAAAAGTTCTACTATGGTTGTTTCATATGAGAATTTTGATAAAATTTGATTCTAAACATTTGTGTTTGAAGTTACAAGTAATACAGTAAAATTAGATTGATTAAATTGTAAAGGAAAAGGGAGTTATATGTTTTTAGAAAAGAAGATGTCGGTAATAACTCCGCTTTTACCAATATAAAATTAGAAACGTAATTTCAATAGAAAGAAGAAGATTTGGGAGGGACTTACGATTTAGAAAACTCAAAGAAAGGGTTAGGAAGGAAAGAGTGTCGTCATGGCATCGCGGGAGCTCCGGAATTGCTTCGATCTTTGCCAGAATCAATTTGCTGGCTAACTCCACTTTATTTCACTTGCACTAGGAACTTTTTAGAGAAATTTGGCTAGAATTTTCAGAATGGTGCTGAGCCAAGATAGGGGTGGTATTTACAGTGGAAAATTAGGGTTTGGGAATTAAAATGGTGGATTAAAAAGTATTAAAATTGTGTTTAATTGTGAAATGAAGGATCTCTGTTTGATTGCAGGGAAATCAAACAATGCAGAGGGGTTAGGGATAGCTGAAGAGACAAGTGTATAAAGCACGGGCTTTATTAGCCTCATCCAGACCGTCCCCACCGATTTTTAGACCATATTGGCTGGTCGGTCTCAAGGCAATTGCCTCGAGATTTGTACCACTTGATCAACTCTCTGTTTACTCCATTTTCCACATGTTTGATTTTTCTGAACTTTTCATTTCCCCGTGTATTGTACGTGCAATCTTTTGGGCTTCCAAAAAGTTAAAAAAATCAGAAAAAAATAATTGTGTCTGATGGGAATCGAACATAGGGGCTACGTCACAGCAGTGCAAGGTTTTACCAGTATGCTACAAGTTGTTTCTTGCTGTTATTTAACAAAAGTAACTTATAACTCAAACTTAGGCTGTAAAACTCATTTCTTGTATATTAACAGAAAATTTTCATACAAAGATTTTAGAGTCGTTACATTCTACCCTCCTTATAAAAATTTCGTCCTCGAAATTTACATTTACATAGGGGACTAATTTTCAAATAGATAAGGGTATCTTGCACGCATATCTTCTTCTCGTTCCCATGTTGATTCTCCTGGCGAATCCTTTCTCTACATCTCTCGGACCAAGTTTATTTCCTTTTTCCATAATGTCTTCACCTTTCGGTCCAAGATCTCAACCGGTTGTTGCTCACAAGTCAGGTCAGTCTGAACTGTGAGCTCTGAGTGATCAAGTATGTGGCCGGGGTCGCTCACATACCGTCATAGGTGGGATATGTGGGACACGTTGTGGAAACCTTCCAATGAGGGTAGAAGTGCTAAATGGTATGCCATCTCTCTAACTCATTCAAGCATGTCGAACGGTCCTATGTATCTGGGACTGAGCTTACCCCTCTTGCCAAAGCGGATCACTCCTCTGTTTGGAGATTTCTTTAAGAAAACAGTCTCCAGGTTGGAACTCCAGATGTCGACACTTTGCATCTGCCCAATGTTTCTGTCGGTCTTGGGCTATGTGCAATCTTTTCCTGATCGTGCAAACTACGTCCACAGTTGCCACGACCATCTCTGGCCCAAGGAGTTCACGATCTCCTACTTTGTCCCAACTTAGCGGTGAATAGTGAACGACACTTCCATCCGTAGAGAGCTGCGAATGGTGCCATTCCAATGCTTTCCTGATAGCTGTTGTTGAATGAAAACTCCACAAGGTGTAGGTGATCTTCCCATGAACCTCCGAAGTCTAACATACAAGCTCTTAGCAAGTCTTCTAGAATCTGAATTGTTCGCCCGAACTATAAGTCCATTTATAGATGATAAGCTATGCTGAAGTTCAGACTCGTTCCCAGGCTAGCTTGTAGACTTTGCCAAAATTATGATCAGAATCTGGTATCACGATTGGAGACGATGCAAACATGTACTCCATGTAATCTCACGGTCTCCTGCATGAGTTCATGGGCATCAAATATTGTACATCTTGAAAGTTTAAATCTTACTTTAGATTTATGCTTACCTCTATGTACTTCTTTGCTAACGTCTCGATTGATTGGCCAACTCTGAATGGAATAAAGTGAGCCGACTTGGTGAGTCGATCCATAATAACTCATACTGCATCGTTACCCTTCGTTCTGCAAGGAAGGGCAGTCACGAAATCCATGGTAATATGCTGCCATTTCCATTCTGGGATTGGTAAAGGCTGAAGTAGACCAGCAGTTCTGTGATGTTCAGCCTTCACTTGTTGACACACTAAACACTTGGCTATGCTCCTTGCTATTTCGCGTTTCATTCCATGCCACCAGTTGTGTTGTCATAGATCCTTATACTTTTTTATACCACCGGGGTGTACAGAATAAGGAGAGCTGTGAGTTTCTTTCAACAACTCTTCTCGAACTGGGCCATTTAGTACACATAATCGACTTCCATATCGCAAGGATCCATCTTCGTGGATGATGAAGTCAGTTCGAAGTCCACTTCTACTTGTTCTCGGATCTTTTATAACTTGGCATCATTTGCTTGAGCTGCCTTGATCTAATTGACAAGAGTGGATTAGACTTGTAAATTCATCAAATATGAAGCATTACCTGGCATAACTATTTCAATCTCCAATCCGTGCAATTCTTGTTGTAGCTTCCACTGAGCGGTGAGGTTCATTGCTAATGGCTGGCGACTAAGTTCATCAGGAACTATGTTCACTTTCCCAGGATGATATTGTAGGTTGATGTCGAAGTCCGCCATGAGTTCTAGCCATCTTCTTTGCCGCATGTTTAGTTCCTTCTGAGTAAATACATACTTCAGACTCTTATGGTCGGTGTATATATCCACTTTTTCTTCCAGAAGATAGTGGCGCCAAATCTTAAGCGTGAAAATAACGGCTGCCAACTCCAGATCATGTGTTGGATAGTTGCGCTCATGAACCTTTAGTTGTCTTGATGCAAAAGCCACAACTTTTCCATGCTGGTGTAGAACACATCCTAATCCTTTACCGAATGCATCACAATGCACAACGAATTCTCTAGATTGATCTGGTATTATAAGGATATGAGTAGAAGTTAATCTTGATTTGAGTTCTACAAAAGCTTTTTCACATGCTTCTGACCACACGAATGCTTCATCTTTACGTGTGAGCTTGGTCAGGGGTGTTGCAATCTTTGAGAAACCTTCAATGAATCATCGGTAGTATCCTGCTAATCCAAAGAAACTTCGTATATCTTTCACCGTCTTTGGAGTCGGCCACTCGCTGACTGCTGACACCTAAGCTGGATCTACTGAGATTCCATCGCTTAAAACAATATGTCCGAGAAATCCGACTTGATCTAGCCAAAATTCACACTTGTTGTACTTGGCGTAGAGCTGATGTTGTCGCAATGCTTCCAGGACAATCCGTAAGTGCTCGGCGTGTTCTTTCCGATTCTTTGAATACACCAGGATGTCATCGATTAAGATGACAATGAACCTGTCTAAGTACTCTCGGAAAACTTGGTTTTTCAGGTTCATGAAGATGGCAGGTGCATTGGTCACTCTAAATGGCATTACGAGATACTCATAATGATTGTATCGAGTCCTAAACGCCGTCTTTGGAATATCGGACTCTTTGACCTTCACATGATGATAACCCGAACGAAGATCTAGCTTTGAAAATACACAAGACCCACTTAGCCGATCGAACAGATTATCGATGCGTGGTAGTGGATACTTTTTCTTGATCGTCACTTTGTTCAAAGCTCAATAATCTACACACATCCTGTAAGAACCTTCTTTCTTCTTCACAAGTAATACTGGAGATCCCCAACTTGAAGTACTGGGACGAATCCAACCTTTCTTCAGGAGTTCGTCTAACTGGATGCGGATCTCCTTCAATCTTTCTGGACTTAACCGATACGGAGCTTTGATTACAGGTTGCGCACCGGGTTGTAAATCGATACTAAATTCAAGATCTCGATCGGGAGGCAAACCTGATATATCTTCAGGGAACACATCCTTGAACTCTCGAACCACTTCGAGCTTTTCTTCTTCTGCCGGTAGTGAGAAAACTTCTGCATCCTTCGGTTTAGCACGGTATCTTCCTGGCTCCAAAGTTCTATCTCCACTCTTGAAATAGAAGACTAGGTGATCTGGTATCTCAAATACTACACTCCTTTCTCGGCAGTCAATAGTAGCATAGAATACTCCCAGCTAATACATTCCTAACACAACATCGAAATTTGTGATGTCTAGTACTTTGAAACTCGTATAGAATTCTTGTTCGCAAACAACAACTGGACACTGATTAAACCCCATAGTTGCTTTTATAACTCCATTCCCAAAACTGACATTCCAGCTTGAAATGAGTGACTTTACGGGAATCGCATGCGTTCTCACGAATCGTTGAGACATGAAGCAGTATGACGCTCCAGTGTCGAAAAGTGTGAGTGCAGAAACGGTGGCTACTAGTATAGTACCTAAGTTGTGTGAGGTTGGGTTTAGATATAGAAAAAGTATAATGATATACAAGGATAGAAAAGATTTGAAAGGATTAGGAATTACCAGTGATGACTTGACCTGTGGCTTCAGCCTCCTCGACCGTCATTGTAAAAGCTTGACGTCGCAGTACATTCCTCCTTGATTGAGGCACATTCCTCTGTCCTTGGCGCACGTTTCTCTGCCCTTGAGGCATGTTTCTCTGTGCCTGATGAAATTGACGTTGATGCTGTGCAGGAGGTCCACGTGGAGCTGATGCAGGGAGAGTTAAATGGGGTGCAGGAGCCTGAATGGCTGGCCGCTGTGGAACTGTGATTGCGGGTCTGGGTGCTGGAGCTATGTTGATACGATATGGACAGGCTCCTATCGCGTGAGTGGATACGCCACAAATCAAACACATGCCATTTCCACGCCTGTAGTCCTTCGCCAAGTGTCCCGTCCTCTTACAGTAGAAACAAAAGTCTAGACTAGACCGGTTAAACGATCCACCCGGTCTCCTGGGTGAAAAATTCGGCCTAGAAGAGGCTCCTCCTATCATCTGGGTGGCAGGGCGTTTCATACCCACAGTCTATTGTCTGCCTTACTTCATCACAACATCCTCATATCGTCGGGCATCCTTCAAAGCTAGTTCATAGGTTGGGAAATCCCTGTAGCGAGTGCAGCTTGGATTTCCGGGTTTAACCCTTGCTAAAATCTTCGTGTCTGGATTTCAGCAGTAGGAATGAGGTGTGCAGCGAACTTGTTACGACCTTGTGTTAGCGGTGTAAAGAGTTAGATCAGGAATTTGAATTTGAAACAATATCTTACCTGCTAAGCATGGTAAACTCAGCATCATATTCATCCACAGACTTAACCCATATCGAGCCTTGTTGTAGATTGATGAACTGCTGCTCCATATCAAAACGGGCAGTCTCATGGAAGTACTTAGCTTCGAAGAGGTCTCGGAATGTTTTCGATTATATCGGTTGTGCGAGACGGCTCTCCTCTGTCTTCCACCAAACTCTGGTATTGTCTGTCAGTTGCAGCTTAGCAACTCTCACCCAGGAAATATCTGACACTTGATTTGCTACCGGATCATTTTCGATCGATTGAGCCCATTTTTCTGCCTTCAGTGGGATCTATTTTCCTGAGAAATGTTTTGGGTGCAATGACCGAAACTGCTTGACTCCGGGTGCCTCGGCTTCGGGGCAGTGCATAAGAATACCAGTCTGCTGCTGCTGATCCTCCAGCAGGCACTTGATCGCCTCAAGCAGTACCGTTTGCTTATTGATAGGAGCTACAACGGTAGGTGGTGGTGGTAGATTAGGCGATAGGGTGTTGCCATTGACGTTCGTGCTAGTGTTGTTGGGAGAATCCATTACCTTGATAGAAAAAGGAAAGGTTAGGATAGATTCAAGAAATTAGAAATGTATGGAATGTATAGTTGTTGATTCTTATAACTCTTATGATATATTGCTTAAGACTTCATCCAGAACAGACCTGCATGGGCCACCAACAAAACCTGTCACGCCCCGCTTTCCAGTAGACGGAAATGGTAACGTAGCAGGCCACAGCGTATTTACTAAGAAATAAATACGTTAAGCATAATTAAGAAATATATAAAAATGTACAAGAATGACAAGTGATAAAAATAAAACATCAACTTTATTTACATTCATCTTTACATATAACTGTTCGAAAAGAAAAAATACAATGAGTAAAGTAGTGTCTAAACAATGGCATACTGTTGGGGTCAAAAATTACACCCCAGTTGACTATATCAAAACCAAGGTCAACCCCAAGTCAAGTGAGACCGAGCCCAAGCTCAAGTCATGACCAAGTATGGAAGGGGCCGGCTCCATGCCAAAAAGGAGGCAATAAATTAGTCTAAATGTAATTTTTAGAAATAAATATGTGTAAAATGGGCAGAAAGCCAGAATTTTTTAAATCCCATGGCTTATGTGCAAAAAAGAAATAAGCACATAAGGCATGGGGTGGCACAAGTGTCATTTGGCAAAGCCCAAGGGGCTATATGAAAAGTGTGTAGCCTATAAACGCAACATGATCAAAAAATCAACAACAACATTTTCTCTCTCCAAAAAATTAGGGTCTGTGTCTCCTTCTCCTTTGTCAAGGTTCTAAAACCTTCTTCCCCTTTTTGAATTAAATCAAGAGTTTAACTCTTCCTTTTCTAAAAATAAACAGTTTTTTTACCATCAAACCCTTGAAGGGGAATTCAGATCTTCCATCAAATCATAAAAATGGGAGATTTTTAAATCTCACCCCCCTTTTTCTCCAAGATCCGGCCAACAGAAGAGGAGGAGGAAGGAGACCCATCTCCAAAAATCCCACCTTGGGAAGATCTAAGGCCTAAAAGAAGATCCAGGGCCAAAGGGGAGAAGAAAGGGGCCCCCTTTGATCATTTCCAAAAATTTCAAGAAGTTTAACTCCATTTAATATCTTTTGGAGTTTAACTCCGTTAATAAAGTCCTTTTTGGGAGTTTAACTCCATAAACAAAAGTCTTTCCTGAGAGTTAAACTCCTAAACTAATAAAATAATCCTTCTTTTGGAGTTTAACTCCTATTTCCGGGGCTAAACCCCCTTCTTTCCATCGGCGCCCAAGCGTCCAGCGCCCACGTGCCGGGCACGTGAGGCGCTTGCGCCCAAGCACCCAGCGCCCAAACGCCCAGTGCCCATATGTTGGGCATATGAGGCGCTCGCGCCAGCGCCCAGCGCCCGCGTGTTAGGCACGTGAGGCGCTGGCGCTCACGCATCCTTTAGACACCATTTTCCCCTTTATTTTATATACACTCCAGACTAAAAATACCTCCCCCGTTAGAAAAAATTTATAACGGGGCGCTGGCCCGCACCCCCAAGGGGGATACTAGTCCCCTTGACCCCCAGCCCACTATCCGGGTAGCGGGACCCCCATAAACTCTGCGGGGCCCCCGATATATCCAAAACCCCTCAATGCACAACACATGCACACTGCACATTGAGTTCGCATAACAAGTTTGACCCGTCAATCGGAGGTTCCTTCGCTCCAAAGGCGAGGGGTAATTAACTTCAGCTTGGTCTGCGGCTGCCGGAGATTCGGATCCCCACGATCAATAAATCCCCGCCTACCCTAGGCAGGGGGAATCTGTAGTATGCCTGACAAGCGCGCGCGTATTTCCATCTCAATGGGGTGACGAAAAGCACCCTACAGATTCTGGCACGCCCGGTGGGACCATCTTTCCTCCCATATTTCGGGTTAAACGTTCATGCGGACTCAATCAACATATACATTGATTGCCTGTACTAAAATTATGCTTCTTTGTGCAGGTTAACAATTTCCAATTTAAATCTTCGGATGCAGCAAAATGTCTCCAAGGACAAGCTCGGCTCTCAACACGGCTCACATCTCCTATACGATGAAGATGGACGCCAGGACGGTCCTCCCTGCCAGTCTCGGGCGACGGTGAGAGAAGCCGCTGCTACCATTTGGCTCTATTTTTTTCGTGCCAGCTAGCACCATCCCAACTTCTCAAGATCCAGTAACAGATAAACCGACCTCGGAAGGCAGGAGGCCAAATGTGGTGCTCTCGAAGGCACCACTACCCAAACGTAAGTCGTTGTTTGAATGACTTTCCTTGGCCCCAGCTGGGGGCAAGGCCATCAACACCAACAAAGCAACAAGGCGTCTCAAGCAAGCTCCGGCGGTGCCCCTGACAACCGCTCGATCGGGTGTCTTCTCTAACCTCCCCGCCAATTGTCTCAAAATGGATTCCTAGATAATGGATGCCCGGCAAGCCCTCAAAATCAAGAAGCTAAGACAGAAAAGGCTCAGATACAGAGCCAACAAAAGGGTTAGGGCTCCTGCTTGGCTGAACTTCATGAGGTTCGAAGAACAGGGTTACCCCGCCAATGATAAAGAGATGGCTGGATATGCGGTCCACACTGTCTATATGGTGGGCACACGCTGCAAGAGCAAGGACGAAGCCACCACATCTCAAATCCAATTTGGAGTGAATGTGGTTGCCACTTCCCAAGACCAGCTTCCTCTAGAAGGTAATGAAAACCCTTCCAGTGAAGCTGATAAGCAGAGAGATCCTTTGGTTCATGAGGAATCGGGCTCGAAAAGCGAAGAGGAGCCAACCTTCCACCCCAAGAACACATAGCAGCAACTTCTCCAAGAGCTCCGAAAATAGCTCAGAAGTAAAGACAAGGAGATGGCCAAGCTCTACTCAAAAATTGACGACTTGACAAACGTAGTCTTACAGCTCATGGCCCAACTTGCCTCTCAGCAGTCCAATCAAGCGCAGGGTTCTGCTCATGAACCGGGAAATGGTGTCCCAAGACAGCCGACGCCTATACCCTCAAATCCAAAGGTGGGCGGACCGCATGAAATTCAGTCGCATCCCATCTCGGGAAATATCTTGGCTACCGATGACATTAGCCTGCAAACTCAAGATCAAATCATGGATTTGGTTGCCAACAAAGTCAAAATATTGGTAGCCGAAGCCGATGCGTGAAAAGATATCAGCAGTAGTGGGAGACCATATCCTGCTCAGTATGATCTAGTAGAATTTCCTAGCGGCTATATCATCCCTAAATTCGGAAGATTTGATGGGACGGGAAATGTGAATCAGCACATCGCCCATTTTAAAGCCTCATGCGGGAATACTGGGGGCAATGATGCGCTTCTCCTCCGCCAGTTTGTTAATAACCTGACCGATGTCGCTTTCGACTGGTACGCGTGCATACCGGATGGCTCCGTTACTACTTTCGTCCAAATAGAATCTCTGTTCCGACAAAAGTTCATGAGCGTCAGCAATAAGATCACCATTGTCGACCTCGTAAGGACCAAGCCAAAGAACAATGAAAGCAGCATGGATTGTATAACCCGATGACACAATCTTTCCGTCAAATGTGAACTGCCGATAAAGCAGGACCAATCTGTCAGCCTTCTCGTTCGAAATCTCAACAATTGGATGGTCCCGTTTCTATGCACCGCGGGTCTCAAAACTTTCCAGGAGCTGACCAGGAAAGTTCAGATGTTGGAGCGCTCAAAGAAGGAGTCCTCCTCTGATTCCTAAAATAACAATAGGTCCTGGAGAAACCGAAAGGACGATAATTGCGAAGGCGAAAATTCTGACGAAGCTGACTCTTTTAATACTTTGGCTAACCGAAATAAGCGAGGGATGAGCGGGCCTAATACCAACCGGTCTCGAAAGCCAGTGTTCGGAGAGAGAGGAGAATCTCTACTAAAAGAGAGGCTGAATAAGGTCTATAACTTCAGAAGAGACAAAGTCCGTAAAATATTCAAAGACGCCCTAAGAAACGGTCTACAATTGCCAGAATCAAAAGGACCGCAAGAATCAAATATGACCGACGACCCCAAATATTGCCCCTATCACAGAGTGATAAGTCATGCCATTGAGAACTGTTTCGTCTTCAAAGATTGGGTCGAAAAACAATACAAGGCAGGAGAGATAGAACTGTCTAAAGGCGTGTTAGTAAACAGTCAAGCTGTGACCACCAATTTCATGCAAACAGAGACCGAAGTCCTTCGGGAACCTGATTCTCTCAAAAATCTGCCTTCCCATGAAAGGAGAGGACCACCACGTCGTTAAACTGGGAACAATCGACCCCTAAGTCGTTAAACTGGGTATGTAAAAAAAGTGTAAAAAATAATAAAAATAAAAATAAAAATAAAAATAAAAAAAGATGGGGAAACTCACAATAAAAATTAGCGAGTAAAATAAATAAGAAAATAAAGCCGAAATGATGGGGCAACCGCGAATAAATAGCCGAAATGATAAGGCAATCGCGACCTTCGCGATAAGAAAAGCTGAAATGATAGAGCAATCGCGATTAAAAATAAATAAATAAATAAATAATAATAATAATAAAACGGCGAATAATGAGTCGCTTCTGGTACTATATTCCAGTGCAGCGATGCAGATACCAACCAAATTCCAAATCTCCAAACGGCGAATAATGAGTCGCCGCTCCTGGTACCATATTCCAGAAGAGCGATGCAGACGCCAACCAAAATCCAATTTACCAAAATTCTCCCAGCCTTACGGGTGGTCCCCAAATTGACTACCGTATACAATCCACGAGCTCAAATAATCCTCATCACACCCATACCCCACCGCAATCACCAGTCACGCGGCCGGTCTCCGCCCTTGGAATTATGCTCCATTTAGGAAGACCCACTCATGTGTCTTCCTGATACATGAGGAGAACAGACTTACGAGATCCTCTCGACTCGTAAGAAAACACTTTCGTGAGATCCTTACGACTCACAAAGGAAAAACCCACTTGGGAGACCTCACGACTCCTAAGGAGAAAATACACCTACGGGATCCTTTCGACTCATAGGGAGAAAATGCTTTTATGGGACCTTTACGGCTCATAAAATTGAAAAGCCTTAGGTGATAGGGACCTAAACCAGTCTCCTAAGCCATCACTCCCCAAGAGGGAAAGGCAAATGATGAATTGCTCCGGCACCCGTGCTTCAATGTTAGCAACGTTGATGCCGACCCCTATCCCAAAATTCTAAACTTCCGATCCAATAAACCCCTAAGTCGTTAAACTGGGAACAGATGACCTCTAAGTCGTTAAACTGGGAACAGATGACCTCTAAATTGTTAAACTGGGAACGAGAGAAATCTCCTCATGGCAAATGATGATTCGCTCCTGGTACCATATTCCAGTGTAGCGATGCTGATGCCAAACCAAAACCAAAATCCCTAAATCCTTTCATGGCAGATGATGATTCGCTCCTGGTACCATATTCCAGTGTGGTGATGCTGATGTCAACCCAAATCATATCAAGTCAGCAAGACAACCAACGACCTCCCTGGCAGAATCAAGCTCCACCTCGGAAACAACCCAAATCCCGACACCGCGGAAAATGGAGCAAGTCAAACCATATCCCGGCACCGCGGAAAACGGAGCAAGTCAAATCGAATTCTGACACCGCATGAAGCGGAGCAAGTCAAATCAAGTATCGACCGTCCACGTCGCTAAAAGGGCAGCACCGGCCGTCCAACTCGCAAAAAGGGCAGAACCGACCGTCCACGTCACTAAAAGGGCAGCATCGACCATCCACGTCACTAAAAGGGCAGCACCGACTGTCTATGTCGCAAAAAGGGCAGAACTGGCTGTCCACGTCGCTAAAAGGGCAGCATCGACCGTCCACGTCGCTAAAAGGGGCAGTATCGATCGTCCAAGTCGCAAACAGGGCAGAACCGACCGTCCACGTCACAAAAAGGGCAGCACCGACCGTCTACGTTGCTAAAAGGGCAGAACCGACCGTCCACGTCGCAAAAAGGGCAGAACCGACCGTCCACGTCGTAAAAAAGGCAGAACCGACCGTCCACGTCGCAAAAAGGGCAGAACCGACCGTCCAAGTCGCAAAAAGGGTAGAACCGACCGTCCACGTCGCAAAAAGGGCAGAACCGACCTACCAAGTTGCAAAAAGGGCAAAACCGACCATGCATGTAGTAAAAAGGGCAGAACCGACCGTCCACGTCGCAAAAAGGGCAGAACCGACCGTCCAAGTTGCAAAAAGGGCAGCATCAACCTCCACGTCGTCAAAACGGAAACCAAATCAAGTCAACCTCCACGCGAAAGAAGATCCATCAATTTCATGCACATAACCCACATATGTGTTGTGCATTTATTGATGGAGGACACTTTGTTGGGGTCAAAAATTACACCCCAATTGACCATGTCAAAACCAAGGTCAACCCTAAGTCAAGTGAGCCCGAGCCCAAGCTCAAGTCAAGACCAAGCATGGAAGGGCCGGCTCTATGCCAAAAAGGAGGCAATAAATTAGTCTAAATGTAATTTTTAGAAATAAATATATATGTAAAGTCGGCAGAAAACCAGAATTTTGTAAACCCCATGGCTTATGTGCAAAAAAGAAATAAGCACATAAGGTATAGGGTGGCACAAGTGCCATTTGGAAAAGCCCAAGGGGCTATATGAAAAGTGTGTAGCCTATAAAGGAAACATGATCAAAAAATCAACAACAACTTTTTCTCTCTCTCAAAAATTAGGGTCCGTGCCTCCTTCTCCTTTCTCAAGGTTTTAAAACCTTCTTTCCCTTTTTGAATTAAATCAATAGTTTAACTCTTCCTTTTCTAAAAATAAACAGTTTTTTACCATCAAACCCTTGAAGGGGAACTCAGATCTTCCATCAAATCTTAAAAATGGCAGATTTTTAAAATCTCACCCCTTTTTTTCTCCATGATCTGGCCAACAGAAGAGGAGGAAGAAGAAGACACGTCTCCAAAAATCCCACCTTGGGAAGATCGAAGGCCTAAAAGAAGATCCAGGGCCAAAGGG
The DNA here is from genome assembly GCA_030015575.1 of Agapanthus africanus. Lineage (NCBI taxonomy): Eukaryota > Viridiplantae > Streptophyta > Magnoliopsida > Asparagales > Amaryllidaceae > Agapanthus > Agapanthus africanus. The sequence continues at coordinate 56,802,351 of CM057342.1, read as the reverse complement.
GAGAAGAAAGGGGGCCTCTTTGATCATTTCCAAAGATTTCAGGGAGTTTAACTCCATTTAATATCTTTTGGAGTTTAACTCCATTAATAAAGTCCTTTTTGGGAGTTTAACTCCATAAACAAAAGTCTTTCCTTGGAGTTAAACTCCTAAACTACTAAAATAATCCTTCTTTTAGAGTTTAACTCCTATTTCCGGGGTTAGAGCCCCTTCTTTCCGTCGGCGCCCAATCACCCAGCACCCACGTGTCGGGCACATGAGGCGCTCGTGCCCAAGCACCCAGCGCCCACGTGCCGGGCACGTGACGCGCTCATGCCTAAGTACCCTGCGCTAGCACCAGCGCCCAGCGTCCAAGCGTCCAGCGCCCGCGTGCTAGGCACGTGAGGCGCTGGCGCTTACGCGTCCTTTGGACGCCATTTCCCCCCTTATTTTATATACACTCCACACTAAAAATATCTCCCCAGTTAGAAAAAATTCTAACGGGGCGCTGCTCCGCACCCCGCAAGGGGGCTGCTAGCCCCCTTGACTCCCAGCCCGCTATCCGAGTAGCGGGACCCCCGTAAACTCTGCGGAGCCCCCGATATATCCAAACCCCCTTAATGCACAACACAAGCACACTGCACATTGAGTTCGCATGACCAGTTTGACCCATCAACCGGAGGTTCCTTAGCTCCAAAGACGAGGGGTAATTTACGGCAGCTTAGTCCGCGGCTGCCGGAGATTCGGATCCCTACGATCAATAAACCCCCGCCTACCCCAGGCAGGAAGAATCTATAGTATGCCTAACAAGCGCGCGCGTATTCCCTTCTCAATAGGGTGACGAAAATCACCCTACACATACAAAATGAAAGTGAAGGTGAACTAGTAGTCAGATTGAGTGGTGAGCTGGTCCAAGTCCTCCTGGCTAGGCTCGATCTCCTGAGAGTCCGGTCTTCCTAACGAACATTCCAAAGAAGGAAATAGAAAGGAATGTCGTCGGCGAACTAACGCTCGGTAAGTCCCAAAAGAAGAAAGAGAATATAACAGATAATGTGAAATGAACAGGTAAGTTGTGTATGTTTGATTACTGGTATATGATAGTTATTATAACGTGGTTATTTGTAGTTTGATACAGAATGTTTTCATGTATACGAGAGGAGTCCATCATACCCCGTGGACTATGGTAACATGTAGTATAAGGCCCCGTCATAACCTACGGGACAACGTTACGTGAATTTATGTACGTGTCTTTTAAGTGACCTCTCGTGCCACGATATACGTTCCGTACCAATCTACCCCTTTATCTCCACGTAATGATTGTATAGATTATGTTTACAAGTCTTGCCGAAACCATGGGTACAAATGTTCAAGTATTCATGTTCAAGATGTAATCATGTATTCAGGTAGTCATGTCAAGTTATAACCATGATTCGGTCATGTCAAGTCAAGTCAAGTGTACATGTTTGATATTGAGGTTTGAATTCGAGTATTCATGTTCGTGTTCAAGTATTCATGTTTGATTTTGGATTCAGGTTTGAATTGGATTCAGACTGAGTCAGACACTTGTAAATAGATTTAGCTTTTGAATTAAGTTCGGGAGTCATCGGTAACTGTTGCACATGGACGACAGGATTTGTGTCTTTTTCCAAGACAAATATCATTGATAACTCCATTCAGTTGTCTACCTTAAATAGGCAGGCACTCACTTTCTTCGACTCCCTGGGGCTCAAGAGAATTGATCCCGCTTAAACCTATATTTACTAAAATCCTTAAATATTGTTTTTATATAACTCGAGGGGGTTTATAAAAAATATTTTAATATAGTTAAAAAGTAAACCTCGAGGGTGTTTAGTATTACTAGGGTTTTTATGAGCATGAATTTTAAGTATTGTGGTAGTTTAGTGATAATTACTTAGCTTGGAAAGTTCATTGTATTTTATTGAAAAACTTGTCCTCTTTGGTATCTTAGCAAACTTGTTAATCTTTTATTTTGAGAAAAATTATAGTTTTATTATATTTGAAAATATGGTTTTAGAATTTTTATATAATTTTTAAAAAAGTTAATTTTATTTTATTAGAAAATTCGTATTTCTTAAAAACGTATTTAAATCCTTTCGAGATCGAATGCTCCGTGAGGAGGTCTGTATCTCACTCTACTATCATCATCAGGATGTGCGATAATCTGCACCATCTATTAGCAGGTCCCCTAAAGAGGGTTGTAGATACATAATCGCAAAGGAAATGAAATACCGGCTTAAAAGAAATCCGATTTTAGATTTATGTGGTATTTTATTGTAAAGTTTTCTTCGTAACAAATATTCATACAAAAGAGGTATCGTGATATAGAACCATGTGTGCGTATGGGGTAAGTTGTTACCCCGTGAAGTTTTCCTAAAGGTATTGTTTTAACAAATACTAAAAGAGGTGTTTATAAAGTTCAAGATATTTTAATGAAAAAGTTCTACCATGGTTGTTTCATATGAGAATTTTGATAAAATTTGATTCTAAACATTAGTGTTTGAAGTTACAAGTGATGTAGTAAAATTAGATTGATTAAATTGTAAAGGAAAAGGGAGTTAATGTTTTTAGAGAAGAAGATGTCGGTAATAACTCCACTTTTACCGATATAAAATTTGAAAAGTAATTTCAATAGAAAGAAGGAGATTTGTGAGGGTTTTATGGTTTAGAAAACTCAAAGAAAGGATTAGGAATGAAAGGGTGTCTTCGTGGCGTTGCAGGAGCTCCGGAATTGTTTCGATCTTCGCCGGAACCAACTTGCTCGCTAACTCCACTTTACTTCGCTTGCACTAGGAACTTTTTAGAGAGTTTTGGCTAGAATTTTCAGAATGGTGCTAGCCAAGCTAGGGGGTGGTATTTATAGTGGAGAATTAAGGTTTGGGAATTAAAATGGTGGATTAAAAAATATTAAAATTTTGTTTAATTGTGAAATGAAGGGTCTCTGTTTGATTGCAGGGAAATCAAACAGTACAGAGGGGTTAGGGGTAGCTGAAGAGACAAGTGTGCAATGCACTGGCTTCATTGGCCTCATCCTGACCGTCCCTGCCGGTTTTTAGACCATATTGGCTGGTCGATCTAGAGGCAATTTTCTCGAGATTCGTGCCACTTGATCAACTCTCTGTTTACTCCATTTTCTACATGTTTGATTTTTCTGAACTTTTCATTTCCCTGTGTATTGCACGTGCAATCTTTTGGGCTTCCAAAAATTTAGAAAATAATAATTGTGTCTAATGGGAATCGAACACAGGGGCTACGTTACAGCAGTGCAAGGTTTTACCAGTGAGCTACAACTTGTTTTTTATTTTTAATTAACAAAAGTAACGTATAATTCAAACTCAGGCTTTAAACTCATTTCTTGTATATTAACAGAAAATTTCCGTACAAAGATTTTAGTGTCGTTACTCTTTTATCTCTATATTTTTTCTTTACCCAGAGTTTTGGAAAGAGAAAGATGATCTTTCGTCAAAGAGAATTAAATTCTCTGTTGTTTTTTTGGAAGTCTATGGAGGGGATTTTCTCTCTCACAGAAGCTTATAGAGGGTTTTCTGTTTATGAGACTTAAAATTTCAGGTCCTTTATATAGGGGAGGAAAAATATCAATTAGTTCGAGAAAATATCTCATTAAGAGATCTCGATTTTTCTAATTGATCTCAAAGATCACTCGGGGAATTATATCTGCCGTTGGATCTAAAATCCGGAGAATTTTATTTGACAGAAAATATTTTTTGTTCGTTTTAGCAAGATTAGGAAAATATTTTTCTAACAAAGAATTCGATTCTATTTTCTGATTTGGTCGGTGATATAATAATCACCGTTGGATTTTGAATGCAGAGGCTCTTTGTTTAACAGAGAAAATCTTTCTAGTGTTAGAAAGATCAGGAGAAATATTTCCCAAATAGAATTTAATTCTATTTGAAGCTAATGGTTCAAAATTATGCGCTCACGTAGATATCATGTGAAGGCTATCATATGGCGGCAGCGCTCATGTGCTTTGCACATGAGCGCTCACGTGTTTAACACGTGGGGCCGTATGGGTTTTAATTTTATCTGAATTCAGCACTAACATGCTTTACATGTGAGCGCTCACATGTTCAACACGTGGAAACCATATCATAGGATTTAATCCCCCTCGAAGCCGGAGGTCACATGCTTTGCATGTGAGTGCTCACGTGTTAATCACGTGGGAGGGTTTTGTTTCATCTTTTCTTTTCTCCTCTTTCTTTTTTTTTTAAGGGAACATACATGAACACTTAATCTTGACATGAACTCAATCTTTCAACTTGATATATTCATGGATTCGAGCAAGACTGGTAACTTTAACTGTAATCTAGAATACGCGGGATGTTGGGGTAGTTTAGGTGTGAATTCAACGGATATCAGGAGTCCCCCTAGATCATGAATCCATGTATACTAACACAAGCAATCTATCAGGAGGGCCCGTGTTTTCTTCCTCCTGAATTATAGTCTGTTGAGTTTGGAATATTTCAACACTAGCTTGAAATCCCGTTACTAACATTTGATTCGGGCCCGTGGTTCTTTACCCCTGGATTACAGCCTGTTGGGTTCGAGAACACTCTTGAGATTGGTTGATATTCACTCTTGAACTTACGTTAGATTGGTTTACCCTTATAGAGTTTTAGGACACTTACATGCACTTCATGTTCACTATACCTACACTACATGGCCATGCTATACTATACTCATGTTATTTTGCCGTGTTATATAGAGTTGCCATGTTACATAGAATTGCTATGCTTATATTAAATGACATGTTTAATCACCATATCTCCAAGTCCATTGATTCATGATATCCATTTCCAACTTGTCATTATACTTTTATACTTCACACCTTTCCTTGGGGACTTACCGAGCGAAAGTTTGATAATGGGAATCCACCCATCTCTTTCTTCTTTTGGATGTTCGTCAGATGGTCTAGAGACTGAGGAGAGAGAAGCGACTGCAGGGGACTACAACCAGATCACTACTCAAGCTTAGCTTGGTTTATTTTTTTCCTTCAGTTTATATTTGCTACCAGTTTAGGCATTTATGGTTTTGTATTTCCTTTTCAATTGAACTCATATATTGTAAATGTATCAAGTTTGATTGTAAATAAAGTTGTTGAAGTTTAAATCTCATGTTAAATTCTTGTCATTTTTATATTGCTTATTTTACACTTAGCGTATTTACTCTGGAAAATTGTCTTCTCGAAATAAATACGTTGCGGACCTAGTCACGTGCCATCACCGTCTTCCAAAACAAATCAAATCACTTGATTAAACACTTATGAGGTCATCGGCGAAATCAAGCTCCACCTTGGAAACAAGTCAACCAACGACCTTCCCGGCGGAATCATACTCCACCTCGGAAACAAATCAAATCCCGACACCGCAAGAAGCGGAGCAAGTCAAGTTCAACCCCGACACCGCAAGAAACGGAGCAAGTCCAGTTCAACCCCGACACCGCAAGAAGAGGAGCAAGTTAAGTCCAACCACGATCATCCAAGTCGTAAAAAGGGCAATGCCGGCCTCCGAATGATGGGAACCGAATCAAGCTCGACCTTCTTTGTCGTAAAAAGGGTAGTGCCAGCTTCCCAATGATGGGAACCGAATCAAGCTCGACCGTCCATATCGTTAAAAGGGAAATGCCGGCCTCCTAAAGATGGGAACCGAATCAAGCTCGACCGTCCATGTCTTAAAAATGGCAGTGCTGGCCTCCCAAAAATGGGAGCCAAATCAAATCAATCTCTCCACGAAAGAAGATCCATCAATTTCATGCGCACGACCACCCTTCTCATTCGAGAATTCGTATTCCCCCTTTCAATCTTATGGTGTGCATTTATTGATGGGGGCAGTTGGGGTTAAAATTTACACACCATTGCCAAAATCAAAAATTAAAGTCAAAAATTCAAAGTCAAAATCAAAAGGTCAAGACCAACACCTAAGAAAATAGGACCAAGCCCAAGTCTTATGGGCCTGAGCCCAAGCAAACGGGGTCAGGCTCAGGCCAAAAGGGCCCAATCCTAAGTCAAGCCCGAGCATGGAAGGGGCCGGCCTCATGCCATGAGAAGAGAAGAATTATGTAATAAATAGATATAATTATTTAGGAAATAAATGTAAATTAAATGGCCAAGAAACCCAATTTTGTAAAACTCAAGGCTTATGTGCAAAAAGAAATGAGCACATAGGCATGGGAGAGGCACAAGCGCCATATTGAAAAGTCTTGATTGATCGTGCGAAAAGTGTGTTGTAAATTCTGTAAATAATCGCAATCAAAACGGTGTCACAAATAGCTAGCCGCGATTAGTATGGGTCGTCCGCAGGGAAACGTGAACTTCTTTTTCTTGCTTTAGACGAGTTAATAAAAGAGACGAGGGATTGTTGTCGTTTTATTTTAAGATGGATATAAAATTTATAATAGAAAGGCTTGTAGTGTTTATAGGATTTAGTAGTTAATGGATGAATGTTTAGAATGACTCTTTTTATCTTTTAATAGTTTAAAACTAGAGAGATAGCGATGAATATGAATTAGGGCTCTTGGAGAGAATTAGGGTTTGCCACTACTGACCCTTATCCTTCCATTGATCTTTATTCATCTCAAGCCCTTAACAAAACAAGTATTAACCAATCTTAAATCGTGGTCGTGACTATCATTAATTTATAGTGCACCCGATAAGAAGGTTAACATTTATTTTGCTTAACTTTATAAACATTAAAATGTCAAAAGAAGTTAAAAGATATTTCATCCAGTATTCAACCCTATCATACAAATCCTAGCAAGTAAGAAATTACTCGCTCATGCTTTGTAGCGTAATAGAGAGGTTGAACATGAATGAAACCATAATTAAAAGTGTAGAAAAGTAATGCGGAAAAGTAATGTGTAAAGTAAATGCGGAAAAAGTAAATGCAAAATGAATTAAAACAAAAACTATCTTTATTAATCAACTATTGCATTACAATTTTTCTCCTTAGAAAGTAGATTACAAGAACCCTAGTTTTGCACTAGATCTCTCTCTTTATGGAGGTAGATGAATAGATGATTAGATGTTGAATTGTGAGATCTTATATGCACAGCTCTCGGTCCTTTATATAGCCCATGAAAGTACAAACCCAAAATTCCATGTTGGATTAGGTGTGATTACGATCATGTCCCCAAAATCCCAGATCTAACGGCCACTAAAGGACCGTGGAACCACCGCCCATACCCCCTGTTGACCGCGGTTCCGCCGCCTTTTGGTGGAATGTTGACTCGAGATTTGTTCTGGCTTTTCGTGTCGATGTTTGAAGATCCTCTTGATATATAGATTCTGAAAATTTTGCTCTTAGTCTCTGTCGTTGCTAGATCCCTCGATTTGCTTCTAAAATTTGGTAGATTCGGTTTCGATATCCCGATTTGACTTAAGATATCTTACTTAGATTTCAGAACTGAGCTAATACCTGCATAATATCTCAAATCAAAGTATTAGTAATATTTGGTATTTTTGAGATATTATTCCAACCATTTATGTGATATAAAATCTTAAGAATATTGATTAGGAATATTTGATATGCTATGCATATTTTAATTACTAATATTTCATTTAAATATTATATGCATATATTTTCCCTAATTATATTAATTAAAATGAAGAAACATATGATAATAATTTTTTTACGAATAAACCCATATATGTTCTTTATTTATAATTAACACCTTTTAGCAGTTAATAATAGTAGGGAAAATGTTCATACAAATGTGCAATATTTTTGACTAATCAAATACCCCTAAACTTATTTTTGATCGTCCCGAGCAAACTATTTATTAAATAGAAAAATTTAGCACACTTTTGTAGGCAACTCGATTGCACTTAGCTCGTGTAACAAACCTTTAAACCCCTAGGTGTCTCTAGTAGGAAGAGTGTTGTCTCCTGAGGGTTTTCAGTGGATTACACCTACAAAATCCCATAATAAAAGAAAGAAGATGAAATTTACATGTAAAGATAAGAACATATGAAAGAAAAAACTTGAAAAGAAAAGTTTCAAACTACACTAGCTTTTTAGTTGCCATGAGCTCTATCTTAATGGTCTTTGAAAAATTGTCAGAAATCACATCATCCCTCAATAAAATATCGTCTTTAGTCTTCCTCCCTACCTTTTTTCTAAACATCGATCATATAGCCCTACGTGTGTGTAAAAGACATCCCTACACTTAGAGAATTCAATTCAAGGTATCATACCCTTGTCCATCTTCCTTAGTACTTTTTAGTCGGTGAATATTTTTATATGGAATTTCTCACACATTCTTCATGCGACCGTTAATACTTCTTGAGGTACTAACCAACCGATTACCAAATGTGCTCACTCATTAAAGCGTAATTAGCAATATCCTAATCTTGCAACACCTAAGACTTAGCAGTGACTCCCAAACCAGTTGGTCTAAGGCACTAGGTGATAAAGCACAATCGCTATATTTTTTTATGCTGCCTTATATAATTACAAAACCAATGTTCATTTTTCTTCACCATTTATATTTTATGTGTTATTTATATTTTGTTAGTTTATATTTTTTTCTTCATACCAGGGCTTTTAGATAAGAGCATTTCAAGATATCATCTACTATCCCAAGTTTCAAGATGTGTGCAAGTGCGTATAGTAGGGTATCAACGTTCAAAAGTTTGGACTCAAGAATAGAGACTATTTTCAGACTTATTTCTATCCGCAGATTAATGATTTCTTTCATCTTACTAACCCTTGGGACAACACCTCATGACTACCTATTACTAGCTTTGTTTTAAAACATCTATTTTTCTTGCTTTTCTTAAATCTCTTTCCCTCTTTCATATGTATTTTTCACTTCTAACTTTTATTTTCAAATTTTTTTTATGCAATGAAATATTTACATTTGATACATAGATATATACAAACCATTTACAATATGATGCATAGATATATACAAAGCATCCATACAAACCATCCCCCAAACTTGTTTCTGCAGCAGTGTCCTCACTGATGTTATCCTGTAATCGCAAAACCTAAAAACTAGGAGGAACGTTTCAATAAGATGGTATAAAGAAGGGGTCAAGAGTGAATAACTGTGAAATTTTCCCCCAAATCTTGTTTTTGGCTCATGATCGTGCAAAAAAAATTTCTTTTATTCAAGGGCCATTTTCAAAAAATTTCTTCTTTCCCCCCCCCCCAAATTGAGTAAAATAGTATTTTTAAGTATTGAAATTTAACATAAGAGGAGGGTAAACATTATTGGTCTACATAAAGCTGTACAAAGACCACCAACTATTCAAATATTTTATCAAGGTAACGCCATAGTTGGTAGAAGATCATGTTATAGATAGACGTGAAGAAGTGGGGCGAAGAGAAGAGGTGTAATCGAAAAAATTTACGTCTCGGTTGGTAGAGACAAGAAAGTGATGGTGAGTGAAAACGAGAATGTGTAAAATAAGGAATGGGTGGAATAGTCTACATCGAGTAGAGCGCGATTAATATTTTTACCCCCAGTAGTTATAAATATTGTAGGATAAACGGGGTCCTTACGTTTCTTGGGCAAATGTTGGGTAAAAGCAGTGCTCACATTGCTTGCTAAGAAAACCTTTTAGGCACTTAAGTTTTCCTCTTCCTAGTGCACAAATCCTTAAGAATTTTCGCATAGGACGGAACTTGTTGGATAGTATCTAAGAGAGAAATATTTATGTTAACTTAATTAAAATTTTCCACAATCTTCTTCATCTGTGGACTTGATTTGTTGAGTCTCAACCGGTTTGGAAAAGGATCTTTATCAATAGGGATTGGGTCCAACACTTGAGGAGAAGGTTGTGGGGATGGAATGGATCCCAAAATTGGATTTGGGATGGTTTGAGATGGTAATTCATTCAAGGAAGTGGGCTGAGAGTCGAGCCTAGTGAAGAACGGAGAATGAGCTCATAAAAAGATGTTGGATTAGACGAAGTAGGAGTAGTAGTAGTAGCCGGGGTATCATCTGAATCATCAACTTGTTCACCAATATGGTTGTTCAGCATTCTTTCCGGTCTCAACGTAGTTATGGCACTCACGTTATTATTTTGTTGGGGAAGGAAAATATTTACGTTTTGTGAGTAGGCGGGATTTGGTAGAGCTTGAGATAGAAGTTTCCCTTTCTCTCTCTCACTCAGTGCGACATTTAACTGTGTAATTTATGCTTCGATCGATTTTATGATTTCACCGTGGGAAGCAGTGTGTTGCATCAGCGTTTGGATAGAAGACGTTAAATTAGCCGTCATTTGTGTGGATTGTTCAATAAATGTTTCTAAACTTCTTTCGAGTGCAGAGATTTTATCGGTGCCGGCCGTTGGAGTATTAGTCTGTAGTCGAAAAGAATTATTATAAGGGGCAAAATTGTTGGCCGGATTTTGGAAAGATTTCGGTTAAAAGAGCTGTTGAATTTGTTGTGGTGGCTGTTGTTGCGGTGAGGGAAGCCTTTGATAGTTATTTTGGCTTGGGAACTGATTTTTATTTTGAGATTGGCTTTGGTTCCAAGCAAAATTAGGATGATTCCTCCATCCCTGATTATATGTGGATAAATAAGGATCATTTGTAGGTCGTTGCTGAAAAACAGTATTGGTTTGTTCATGACCTTGAGACGGAGGATTCAAAGGACATTCTTCCGTTAAATGCGGTGGGTCAAAATAGCAACCACACACGGTTTTGGAGAGCGTAACTTGGTTTAGGGAGGCTAAAAAGAATTTGCTTTCCATAGCTTCGAGTTTCTTTTGCATCGTAGCCATTTCGGCTTTCATTGCGATGGAAGTGTCAAGCTGATAGATACCTGCTCTAGATGAAGATGATATTGGTCTAGTGCTCTCCCACTGTAATATTTGTTCGGCGAGATCTTCCAAAAATTGTCATGCTTCTCCGTCGTCTTTTGACATGAAATGACATTTACAAATCGTTTCTAGCATTTATTTTGCAGCTGGATTAATACCGTTATACATAATTCGGTAAAGTTACCATCTATTGATTATGTGATGAGGGAATTGGACTTGTAGATTTTTAAACCATTCAAAACATTTCCAAAAGGGTTCGTTTGGAAGTTGGGCAAACTAGTTAATCTCGCTCCGAATACGGGTGGTATTGTGATGAGGATAAAATTTCTTAAGAAATACTTTAACGAATTCATCCCATTTAGCGATAGAATGTGCGGCGGTGCTATAAAACCATTTATCTGCGAGAACGCACAAGGTAAAAAGGAGAAGACGTAATCGCAAAGCATCCCTTGAAATTTGGGTTGTGCTCATCATTGCATATACGTTTTCGAATTTGGTTATGAAAACGTATGCATCTTATGATTCAAGCTCGTAAAATTTGGGAAACAAGTTGATGAAGTGGGGTTTAATTTTAAAATTATCCCCATTGGCTGGTGGAAGAGACAGACACGTAGGAAGGGGTCCGCGTATGGGGTAACATATGTCTGCAGAGTGATGCGTAGTGGATTTTGCGCACCTACGGGTGGTGGCAAGGTGGTGTTGTTAGAACCCGATGGAGATCAGTCTATCTTAAAAGATGTGGTAGGTAGAGGAGAAATAGAAGATGAAGAAGTATTGACTTCGGAGTCGACAGCAAAAACACGAACTAGATGGGCACTAGAATCCCGTGTCCAGCCGATCATGCACTAAGTGGGTTTAGTGCACGTAGTAACATGTAATATGTGTGTGAACGATTTTAAGAAGGCTTGTTTTGGAAAATGTCGGATGTGAGGCTTGACTCAACCAATCACAAAATGCACAATCTTTCCCTGGAGTTAGGGTCACCTAGGTCAAGTCAATAGACCGCTCCTAGACTTTCAAAGGACAAGACATAGGATCAATCCTCTACCATCTACTTATCAATCTTGGGGCCAGGTAAGTGACAGGTAAGTGGGAGGTATCCGTTATACGAATCACCGAAATAGCGGGTCTAATTAAATAACCACTTTCCTTAGTCACACTTGCCTAGACACCACAAGAAAAATGCGGATAAGCAAGAGATTACCAATGACTCTCATTTGTCCTTATTGAGCACGAATGTCCTTAGGGACTTGGTCTAGATATTTTTTATTAATGTAGGGTGATAGTATGCTCGTTTATGATTTGTAGGGTCTAGAAAGGGTGATGAAATGCCCACCTAATCTGAGTTTGGGTTTATTGTCCCTTAAAATCTGGTTTAAGTATGAAAAAAGCGAAATCAAAACATACAAAATGATTTTTTAGTGGTGTTGTTTGCAAAGAATTCTGCAGGTAAAATCAGATTATTGGAGTTTTAAAGAAGAGAGAAAGGAAATAGGAGAATACCGGAGATTTTTGGGGGCCCAAATTGTCGAAGGGACCGCAGTTCCGCCGCGTAAAGCACAATTTAGCCGCGGTTCGGCCGCGTAAAGCACAATTTAGCCACGGTTCCGCCGCCGTTTTGCAAGATCTTTTCATCAAACTTCCACAGGGCACCCCTATGCTCCTCTGGTCCAAATTGAAAGTTTCTGAATCTCTGCTGGCCTGCTCCAATGACTCCAGATGTCCTTACAAAACTCGCACAATAATCGATAAGAACACAAGATGCGATTTTAGTTCTCGTTTATTTTATATTTTTGGTTTTTTTCTAAGAAATCAACCCGAATAACAAGAAAAGTAATTACAACCGTTTTCCCGGCAACGGTGCCATTTAATTGATCGTGCGAAAAGTGGAAGTATGTCTTAGCACCTCTATCAGGTTTTAAAGTGAATCAAGTATACAATTTTAAAAAATCTAAAGGTCTAAAGCATACTAACCTAGAATCTAACTAGAGGTTAGGGTTTTAAGTAAAGCAAACAAGTTCTACACTAAGTGAAGAGGGTTTACAACCTTTGTAGACTGGTCCTTCACTTCTTAAGCTCCAAGTAGTAGACCCTAGAATTCTTCCTTGACTCCACTTGATGAAAGGAACGAGCTTACTTGTTGTTTTCGAGGCCGAAGATAATCCACCTTGAAGTCTCTCTCACTCAATCTCACTCTTCACTAATCAAAGTATTAGTAAAGCAAACAACCTAAACTAATAGACTAGAAAAGTATAGGTTGATGATGTATGAATTTTGCTCACTTTATTTTCTTCTTTTTCTTTTCTTTTCTCACCTCAAGAAAAACCTGAAGAAGAGTTGAAGAAGAAGATAAGGATGAACTTGAATGAGAGAGTGAGCCTTATAAGGTGAGTGATGAGATGATTTGGGATAATATCTATGAATAAAACAAGAATAAGATGGTGATTCATGGCTTCTCAAGGGTTCTACAAGCATCTTTAGAAATGACTCGTTTTCCTTTTCTTTTTATTCATAAAACAAACCATTATTTACTCATCTTTCATCTTATGTGTGATTCTCATACATCCTAGTTCTATATATCATCAACCATGATACAATATTATATATACATATATTTATATATATCACATATATATTAATATGTATAAAGAGAAGAAAATCTTAAGTGGGCTAATATTAGTTAATATATATATAGGCTAATATTAGTTTATATATATATATATATATATATATATATATATATATATATATATCAAACATATAAATATATATTAAATTTTTCAATCAACACTTGATTCAATAATCCGGTTATATCATATATAACCGACTAATATCATATATATATGTATATCAAATTATTAAATCAACACTTGATTCAATAATCCGGTTATATCTCATATAACCGTCTAATATTCAATACTAGTTAATATAACACACACACATACACACACACACACACATCAAATTATTAAATCAACACTTGATTCAATAATCCGGCTATATCAAATATAATCCGGCTAATATTAAATATAAACAACATACACATATATCATTGAATCAGCACTTGATTCAATAATCCGGCTATATCACATATAACCTAACCGATATCAAATATCGCTAGATTAGAATACGGTATCACATACTCGTATTTAATCAAGCTCCCGCACATATCACCATATGTGTCCTACTTCATTTCGCTTGAGCTAGGAAAGCTCTGTGTGGGACTCTGAAGACTCGTCAATACGCCAACAGTAGATAGTGAACACATCACATACCCACAAGCCGTTTAACGGTACAAGCTGGACGTAACGGCTACCCAGATATTGAGCGAAAAGAAGATCAACAAGCAAACTTGTCCAAACTCCCGTAATGCCTATAAGCAACACTTACCATACAGTCCGGTCTTTTCGTCTGGTATGTCCCTATAACCTTTCGAGAAACTACTGATAACACTTACCAGTATATCTCATCAGTCCTGGCCAGGGACTTGCTGTTATAGCCAATCGAGTATAGCGCAGCATCAACTCCCAATACCGGAAGAGACGAAACCCCTCCTATCGCTCACTGCCTCCATGTGACTCGGGACTGTACCCAAAATCCACATGTTTGCACGACTCCTTTGAGCCGTGGTAGGGAGAAAATTAAAGCACAGTGGGAACCACATAAGACACTATGACGAACTCGGATCTACAGACTAACCTGTACAAGTGTCACAAGAGAACTACTATCTGACAATAGGTATGGTACCATCTAGGAGTTCTCAGCGGGTTCTGTTCGGTGTATCCATTCTCTAATGAGCACATGTGCACAATCTTTGATGTCAAACACCAATGGTTGTGGGATCAACCATCGCCCCATACAGGGTCAAGAAACGTACACACTAGTCTACTCTGGAATATCGATGCCATGTCTCTATACTCCCCCGACTAGGAACTGTTAAAGGATGTGCTTGTGGACTACATAGGGCCCACTAGTATGATCTGCATCATAGTCCTGGTAGTCAAGCCTACATCCTAAGGGCTTTATCAACATGTAACAGAGAGACAGTATAATAATACAAGTGTACAATTAAAATAAAGAATAACCAGATAGCATACTATCATGTCGAGTAAGAAAGTTCTCTACATATATGTCCAAGCATCCACTATATTATACAATAATGGCCTCTAGGGCATACATATTCCTAACAATCTCCCACTTGCACTAAGACCAGTTGTTGTAGTATCTCATACCCAATATTCCAAAAAGTCTCTCAAACTGATTCTGGGGGAGGGCCTTCGTAAGTGGATCCGCTGTGTTGTCCTTCGTATCAACTCTCCTGACCTCGATCTCCCGGCGATCAACTATCTTCCGGATCAGGTGATACCACCTCAGAATATATCTGGATCGCTGATGGGACCGGGTTTCCTTAGTCAAAGGCACAGCTCCATTGTTATCATAATACAAGGGTATTGGATCCTCAATGGATGGAATCACACCAAGTTCAGCAATGAACATTTTCATCCAAACAGCCTCTTTGGCAACATCATTGGCAGCGATGTATTCAGCCTCCATCGTCAAGTCTACTACATTATCTTACTTGGAACTCTTCCAACATACCGCCTCTCCATTAAGGGTGAAAACAAAACCCGAAACCGACTTGCTGTTGTTCTTATCACTCTGGAAGCTCGAATCGATAAAGGACTCCACTTGGAGTTTTCCTTTACTATACACCAAGAACATTTCTTTAGTCCTTCTCAAGTACTTAAGAATGTTCTTCACAGCTGTCCAGTGCTTCTCCCCTAGATCTGATTGATATCTACTTATTATACCTAGTGCATAAGCTACATCCGGTTTGGTACATAACATCGCGTACATGATAGACCCAACTACAGAAGTATAGGGTATCACGATCATGCGAACCCTCTCCAAATCAGTCTTGGGAGACATCTCTTTGGAGAGAGTGATTCCTGAATAAACGGGTAAATTACCACGCTTAGAATCTTCCTTATTAAACCTCTTTAGTATGGTGTCAATGTACCTGGATTGGGACAATCCCAACATGCTTTTAGATCTATCTCTATAGATCTTTATTCCCAAAATGTATAAGGCATCATCCAGATCTTTCATGGAGAACTTTTGTGATAGGAAGAATTTGACCGAGTGCAGCATAGGAACATCATTTCCTATCAAGAGTATGTCATCCACGTACAATACGAAGAAGACAACCTTACTCTCTACAACCTTTTTGTATACTACGTTTTTTATGAAGTTAAACTCTTTGACTGTCACATCAAAACAGATGTTCCAGCTCCGCAATGCCTGCATTAATCCGTAGATTGATTTAAGCAGCTTGCACACCTTTCTGCTGCTCCCACTGTCTATGAAGCCCTCTGGCTGTGTCATGTACACTCTCTCTTCTAAATCAACATTTAAAAAAGCGGTCTAGACGTCCATCTGCCAGATTTCATAGTCATGGTATGCAGCAATGGTAAGTAAGATCCTGATAGAATTAAGCATAGCCACAGGAGAAAATGTTTCATCATAGTCGACACCTGGTCGTTGACGAAAACCTTTTGCTATAAGTCTTGCTTTGAAGGTCTCAACTTTTCCATCTATACCAATTTTCTTCTTAAAGATCCACTTGCTCCCAATGAGTTTTACCCCTTCAGGAGCAACTTCTAAAGTCCATACTTTGTTGGTGTACATGGATTCCATCTCAGATCGCATAGCATCCAGCCATTTTATAGAGTCCCCACTTATGATGGCCTGCTCGAAACTAGTTGGGTCATTATATTCTATGATGCAATTCTCACTCCCACCGTCTATGAGAAAACCGTAGTATCTCTTAGGTGAATGAGAAACCCTACTAGATCTACGGAGTGGCTGAGGTTCGTCGGGGACTATTGAAACCTCCGGCTCTACCAAATCTTCTATTGTAGTTTGTGTAGCTGGAATTTCTTCCAGTTCTACCTCATTACCACTAATTTCTTTCACAAGAAATTCCTTTCTAAAAAGGTGGCATTTCGAGAAACAAACACTCTTTTTTCCTCTGTGTGATAGAAGATATACCCTCGCGAGTGTTTGGGATATCTAACAAACTTACACATAACAAACCTTGCTTCGAGCTTTTCCGGAATTTGCTTTTTGACATAAGCCGGACAACCCCATATCTTAATAAAATTAAGACATGGTCTCTTCCCCTCCTATATCTCATATGGAATGGTAAGCGCGGATTTGGTCGGAACCCTATTCAATAGGTATGCAGCTGTCTCAAGTGCATAACCCCAAATGGAAATAGGTAACTCAGCAACACTCATCATAGAACGTACCATATCTAAAAGGGTGCGATTCCTCCACTCCGATACTCCATTGTGGTGTGTTGTATATGGAGGAGTAAGCTGAGAGAGAATCCCATTCTCTTTTAGATAATCTCGGAATCCCATACTTAAGTATTCTCTTCCTCGATCAGATCGAAGGATTTTAATACTTTTACCCGTCTAGTTCTTTACTTCGCACTTATATTCCTTGAATTTCTTAAAAGCTTCATATTTATGTTTCAACAGGAACACATGTCCAAATCTTGAGAGATCATCGGTGAATGTAATGAAGTACGAGGAACCATTCCTGGCATGTATAGACATAGGACCGCATACATCACTATGTATCAGTCCCAAGAGTTCATTAGCTTTCTCTCCGTGTCCAGTAAACGGAGTTTTGGTCATCTTGCCTTTGAGACATGACTGGCAAGTTTCATAAGATATAAATTCGAACGAATTCAAATATCCATCTTTATGCAACTTGGCTAGTTTTGTTGCATTGATATGACCAAGTCTATAATACCACAAGAAAACTTCGTTCATTTCTGAACTTTTTCTCTTGTGTGTGTTCTGTATATTAAGAACTATATTTTGATTTAGAATGTATATACCATTACATAACGTACCAAACCCAATCAACACTTGATTTAGAAAAATTTTCATAACATTTTTCTCTAATGCAAAGTTGTATCCTTCTTTATCTAATAAAGATATGGATATTATATTGCACATCACTAATGGTACGTAATAACAGTCGTTCAAAATCAGTGTATTACCATTTGGTAATACTAGGTGATATTCGCTGACAGCTTCGGCAACAACAATTGCTCCATTCCCTACTCTGAGAGACATATCACCATTTCTCAGTTCTCTACCTCTCTTTATCCCTTATAACTGATTACAAATATGGGATCCTAATCCGGTATCTAATACCTAAGACGTAGAGCAGACTGAGAAACAATTCTTAATAACTAACACACCCGAAGAAGATGCATCAATATGCTCTTTCTTCGTTCGGGTTGCATAGGAACCCTTGCATTCCCATATCCATTACTCAGACTTATAAGAGTCATAAGATAGAGCGGAACCAACGTTCCCCAGCCCAGTATAATAAACAGGTTTGGTCAATACATCCATATTATTATCTTGATTAAGACGTGTCATGGTCGCTACCTGGAGAGAGAGAAGAAAACACTTTAGCGTGCACTCTTGCAAGATTAGACTGGTTATTATCTTATCTAATCAGGATGTCTCTCACTATTTTTATCAAATCTTCCTTCAAACCGTAAAAGGTAAGATTAGCTGGGATTAATTACATTCTACAAGTTCACCAATTGGTCAGCCAGGCAGGTATTGGTACTCCGAGGGAGTCTCCCTGTGCTTTCACATGGAAATAATTAAATAATCTCGTTTCCGTAGGGGCATAATCTCGTTAACACCTTTCTTAGACACCTACTGGATCAGCTAATTGTAAAGTGGAAAACTCTCTCAGGAGTAACACTTACTCGCAGTGGGTATCGGGATCCAACTATCATATAAAAGGTATGCAATCTCATTGCAAATTTCAACACTTGAAATTCCCGATATCTATTTTTACCCCTAATGACCTATGACCTTGATGGAGGCCAACAAATCATAGGCCGCTAGTCAAATTCAACCCGTCATTTCGTGATTGAAGTAAACCCACCCACACGATCCTTAGTGGAAGCCAACAAGGTCGTACGACTACCCTAATCCAATCGCATCAATATGCGGCAGATAAGCACTAATCAGCTACCGCACACTACGTCTTGACGGAAGCTAACAAACGTAGCACGAATACTAAATAACACTTATCTGAAATGACGGAGGGCTACGACTGGTTTTGAAGAAAACCTTTAGCGGAATGAACTTGATATCGTTGTAGAATCTAGTGATTTGAAAAGAAGTGGTTTAAGCTCCGCTTTTAAAATTGAGTAGTTTTCAAAACAAACTAAGTAGGTTGTAGCATATGCTAGTTTTACTAAATAGGTCATTCCCGGTGATGGGATCTAGGCTCTTTCCTCATCGAATGAGGTGCTGGATATTCATAATAGAATACCGCTATGCAAAACAAGAACTAGAGCCACCTTTCTGAAAAATTTGATTCTACAACATCTTTAGCTTTCTTTTCTTTTCATTAATCCCATTATTGACGTACCATCATTTATGTTTCCTAAATATCACAGAAGAAACAAAAATAAAACACACATATATGCCATCTGCATTGGCCACAGGGACCCGGGTCTTCACTATAAGGTTACTTAACTTACGGCAGGACGGGGTCAGGACTAGCGCGGATGCAAAACAAATATAGTGTCTACTAGTATATCATATATATAACTAGCATTCGTTTCATGCAGTTATATGATCACATCATATCACAGAAACCAGCAGAAGTAAACATATGAAATATAAGATATATTAGGAGGTCCGTGTTTTAGATTAAGCCAGTAATGAAAAACACGGATTCCATGGTCATGATGAATAGACAAGCCCACATCCCTAGACCCCTATGAGAGCGGCAAGCAACCCTGCCAATTCTAGAGTTAGGCGACCCGGTCTTGACTCCTTGAGATAGCCTCCCACTGGACTCTAGAACCCGGTTGCTTATGCTCCCTGCCTTGGGTCTATCCTAATGCGAAAAAGTAAATAATATATATCAAATGATGGTGATCGAAATATCGATCGAAATATTTAATATCGTCAGATAGTTATGGATATGTGATACAATTTTTGGAATCCACATTGATTAGTTTTGTGAAAACTAGTTATCGTTTTGTAAATCTCGCATTTTAGTCTCATTTGATGGATTTCCACGGAGTTTCAATTCGGATCAAAACTCCGTCGCAATCTCGTATTGTACATGAACACTCGCCGAGAGACACTACTAGATAGCCACGCCTCATAGCACCAACCAAGTGACTATAGGAGAACCCTATGGCCAAAAGCATCTACTCGGGTGCTCGCGGCCATGGTGTTCCATCCAAGTGCACTTCGTTGACGGCATCGGGGATACGGCCATCTACTAAAATTTCCGACAAGTATTCAATCATTTAATCGAGAATGTTGTTGAATTACCCAACTTGTTTTTGAAAAGTGTTTTCAATTCGAGACTTAAATACAAGGTTTATAGGGTTAGGCATGAAATCCGGAATATATGATAATCCGGGTTTATGATGTCTAAGGATGATGCGGATTCTAATTATTGTAGTTTTCGTTTCTTTTCTGCAACCGTAAGTGTAATATGTGGGGGTATCTACGATCTCGTTGCTATACGTCAACGACATTAGGGATACGCATATTTACTTATATTGATGATATGTGATATTATTGTGTTGCTGGTTGATATGTTATATTGGATCGTCGTGATCGAATAGCCGGGTTTTTTTTGTGTGAGATGAGAGTTTTTCAATTTTCATTCATGTAAAAATTTGTATGTAATATTCTTTTATTGGTACACTTTTTATTCATAAAACAAACCATTATCTACTCATCTCTCATCTTATGTGCGATTCTCATACATCCTAAATCTATGCATCATCAACCATGATACAATATTATATATACATATATTTAGATATATCACATATATATTAATATGTATAAAGAGAAGAAAATCCTAAGTGAGCTAATATTAGTTAATATATATATATATAACTTATAAATATATATTAAATCATTAAATCAGCACTTGATTCAATAATCCGGTTATATCATATATAACCGACTAATATCATATATGTATATCAAATTATTAAATCAACACTTGATTCAATAATCCGGTTATATCTTATATAACCGTCTAATATTCAATACTAGTTAATATATATATATATAACACATATATATATCAAATTATTAAATCAACACTTGTTTCAATAATCCGACTATATCAAATATAATCCGGCTAATATTAAATATAAACAACATACACATATATCATTGAATCACACTTGATTCAATAATCCAGTTATATCGCATATAACCTAACCGATATCAAATATCGCTAGATTAGAATATGGTATCACATACTCGTATTTAATCAAGCTCCCGCACATATCACCATATGTGCCCTACTTCATTTCGCTTGAGCTAGGAAACCTCTGTGTGGGACTCTAAAGACTCATCAATACGCCATCAGTATGTAGTGATCACATCACATACCCACAAGCCGTTAGCGGTACCAGATGGACGTAACGGCTATCCAGGTATTGAGCGAATAGAAGATCAACAAGTAAATTTGTCCAAACTCCCGTAAAGCCTATAAGCAACACTTACCATACAGTCCGGTCTCTTCGTTAGATATATCGCATGTCGAGTCTGGGGGTGGAATCTTCAGACCCCAGTAACTTAATAAGTCATGCCGATGTATAGCCTATAACCTTTCGAGAAACTACTGATAACACTTATGTTCCCTTATAAAAAAGGAGGAGGGAAAGTTCCCTACTAAAAGAGCCCCCACATGTTTAACACGTGAGTGTCTATATGCAACGCATATAGGCACAGCAATTAAAATAATTGCTAGGCTAAAACAACCCCACGTGTTTAACACGTGAGGCTAAAACAGCCCCAAGTGTTTAACACGTGAGTGTCTATATGCAGCGCATATAGGCACAGCAATTAAAACAATTGCTAGGCTAAAACAGCCCCACGTGTTTAACACGTGAATGCCTATATGCAATACATATAGGCACTGCAGTTAAAACAATTGCTAGGCTAAAACAGACCCACGTGTTTAACACGTGAGTGACTATATGCAACGCATAAAGGCACAGCACTTAAAACAATTGCCAGGCTAAAACAGCCCCGCCTGTTTAACACGTGAGGGCACTTCCTTACGTAAAATTAAATTCTATAAGAAATGATATTTTCTATTAAATAGAAAGTTGGCAGATCAAACATCCCATAAATTGGAAAATATTTTTCATATCTTCTTAAACAAAGAAGGATTGTGCTCCGTTAAACCAAGCACCCTTGGAATAAAAATCACCAGTCTACAGAACGAATTCTATATGGGAAAATATTTTCCTAATCTTATTTAAGAAACAAGAAAATATGTTCTGTAAGACAGAAACCCTTGGATCAAAGATCCAACAGTGGGCAGAACCCCCAAAATCAACTAGGATCTCTCTATGAGAGATTTCCTGTAACGACCCCAAAATTTTTATACATTTGTATTATCCCTCTTCAAAAATATACCGTATTTATTTGTACTTGGTATTTTCTGTTTTCTCCTAAATTTATTATTATTTTATTCTTCAATCTATTATGTATATTTTTCTAGGTACAATTTCTTTTTCTTATATTTAAGTTTTTAACTTCTCATTCTTATTTTTCCTTTCATAAATATTTAATCCAAATCCATTATTCTTATTCTCTACAGCCCATTTGAAAAGCCCACTTTCTTTTTAAGCAACAATATGTATTTAATTCTAATTAAATATGTGCATGAACAACCTTGTAGCTCATTTGTTAAGTCTTTGCATTGTTATTCCATAAGTCACATGTTCAAATCCCCATTCTTGCAATTATTTTTTATCATTTTTTATTCTTCTTATAACCTACAAATTAGACCTTTCATTTCCAAAATGAATGGTGACCTTTCATTTCTTTTTTAATTCTCATATTGAATTCATATATTATTATACATAATTCACCATTACATCATCTTTATTGTCCTCCTCTATCTTTTCCTTCCTCACATTTTTCTATCCCCCACTTCTCCCTCTTTACCTAGAGTCCAAGAAGAAAAACATGAAGAAGTCTTCAAGAAGGTCTCGCTAGTAACGCGAGACTATCGGCGGATAGACAAGCCCGGTGACAATACCGGCTTGTGCATGTAAGTCCTTTCTCTCTCTCCCTCTCCATATCTTTATTCTCCTTTTGTCATATCTCGTAAACCCGCTATTCTTTTCATATCGTAATCCATAAGAGAAGATAAAGATAAACATATGCATATATATAAATCTAGATATATATGCTTCTATATGGTTTTATAAATATCTTATTGCTTCTTGTTCAAATCAAAGTGTTTTCAATTCTTTGTTCATGATTATGAATGTTTATTACAAGTTGTGAGAACATAGATTTCATGCCACAATATATCTACGATATCTCATGGAATCGGTTTTGTTATTAAAAGAAAGGATGAAGCTTGCATAAAAATACTAGTAATCTTTTTGCCGATTTTAGTATACACATCAATACCTTTAGCTTTAAAATAATTTTTAGAAATTAATTTTTATTTCTGAAAATTTCAGGAAATTTACATATGATAGAGTATATTATTTTGTACATACTTTAAAAATTTTAGATCGAATCACCGAACGGTTTAGGAATTATATCGTTTTTATTCACTGTTCGTAAAATAGTAAACTGCAGTTATCGGTTAATTTCTAGGACACATAACTTGGTCTAAAGATATCCAAATTGAGCAAACTCAGGTGTTTTGGATATCTACATCGAATAATATAGATTTCCTTAGTTTTATATTTTTACTGAAAACCGACGTAAAATATAGAAAACTGTGTTACAACATTAAGCGACGAATCTGGACAGAATCTGTCCTGATTCGCACACTGTTTTTAAATTAGACAAAACTCAAACTCCCGATATCCGTTCGTGACAAAATTTAGATGTGTAGATGCACGATTTATAGAACTATAATTTTATGTATACTTTATTACTTAGAAATGCATGAAACACTCCGATATAGGCTTTGCAATACAATATATAGTTGCTGTCCAGAAATCTGAATTTCTGTTTTAAACGCTGATATTATAATGATCATAACTAGAGCTTCAGAAATCCAAATCGTACGAATCTTGGTGTTTTGGATAATTACTTCAAAATACCTAAAATTTCTAATAATTTTTGTAACTTAAAACCTGATGGAAATTAACTCGAACTGTGTTTTAAAAATATGTGACGGTGCAGAACAGATTTTGATCTGTTTTGCGCAACGATACGAAAACAGATATATCTCTCAAACCGATAGTCGTATTTAGGTGAAACTGGAACTCACGGATGCAAAACACTTAGATCCATATTTTTTTTTATGTTCCTCATTCGTTCGACTTGATTAATTAGTCGTACATAATATTTCTTTATAGTATTGTTTTTGGTAGTTACTTGTATAATATACTTGACTCATTTCATACTATTCGAACATGTATACATATTTATCTTGATCATTAAATTGTTGTATGTACATAAATATGATAATTAAATATTTGAGTTGTATTTTGAAAACCATACAAAATTATTTTTTACATAAAACCCCCTCAAGTTTTATAAATTACCCTAAGGACCCTAGAAATTATAAGACCTCGATTCACGTTTCTGATTGTCTGACTCGGGTTTGAGTTTGATTAATCTGACTTGAATATGATTCAAGTCAATCTATAATCTACAATATTCTAATTCAAACGAACACATGAAACCATGAATACAATTATCAATTTACACAACTTGACTGAACCGAACCATGGATATATATTCCTTTTACATGATTCTTAGTATTCCATTTATATGACTCTATGGTTATAACCGTTTTCTGATATCATGGTTTCGGTCAGTCGGTCAGTCAGTCAATCATACAACCAATACAATTTACAAGATAACAATACAAATAAGACATCGCGGGGTTTAAGGGGTAGATTGGTACGGAAGGTGTTAAAGGTGGCACGAGGTGGTCAGATTTAATACACCTAACATGAATCCAGTTGCTGTTGTACCGTGGCATAAACGGTTCCTTGTACTATACGTGCCCCTAGTCTCCGGCATATAGAGACTCCCCTCGTATACACTGGTATCCTTCTGTACCAAGCTACAAACAACAGCGTTAATACGACATTACTAAAGGATAATACAACTTTAAAATATATTTTCTTATTCTGTCTTATTCTACTTTTCTCTTACCTTTGGGACTTACCGAACGACCTGTTCGCTGACGACATTCTGTTTCTCTCTTCTTTGAATGTCGTCAGGTGACTTGGACCCGGCAGAGATCGAGCCATCGCAAGAAGACTTGGAGCAATTTACTGAAGACCATGCACTGTAGTTTCATTGTACACTTTTTCTTTCTGTACTTTTCATTTCCTGTTATGCCACTGTTTAGGCATCGTTTTATTTCAGTTGTATTTCCTTTCATGTATTGTACAAAGAATGTTAATAAATAAAAGTTGATGTTCTCTTTTATTTCTTGTCTCTTATGTATTTATTGCTTAGATACGCTTAGCGTATGTACTTCTGAGTATATACGTAGCGGACCTCGTCGTGTCCCCTTTGCCGTACACTGGGAAGCGGGGTGTGACATTTCCTAAAATTAATCAACAAACTTCTCCCTACTATATAAAGGACCCAAGACTTTAAGTCTAAGAAAGAGGAACCCCCCCCCCCATAAACTTCAAAAAAAGAGAAAGGTTTAAAAGAACAGAGAATTAAATTCTCGAGGAAGAAGAACTCTCTTCTTGGAAATTTTAGGTAAACAAAAAGTAAATAAAGATCCCGTAGATCATTCAAAAAAAAAAAGAAAAATAAGGAGTGTTTAGCACTCAATGGCTAGCGCCCAGCGCCCCACGTGCCCCTCACGTGGGCGCTACAAAAATAAGGAGTGCTTAGCACTCAGTGGCTGGCGCCCAGCGCCCCACGTGCCCCTTACGTAGGCGCTACAAAAATAAGGAGTGCTTAGCACTCAGTGACTGGCGCTCAGCGCCTCACGTGCCTCTCACGTAGGCGCTACAAAATAAAGGAGTGCTTAGCACTCAGTGAGCGACGCCTAGCGCCCAGCGCCTCACGTGACCCTCACGTGGGCGCTACAGAACATAAGGGTGATTAACACTCATCATTCAGCACCTGGCGCCTAGTGCCTTGAAAAAAGTGCTCAGCATTCCACATAAAGAGACAAAAAAAAGTAAAGTGTCCAACACTTATTGGGCAAATCCCCATGGCTGAAAACCCTACATGGTTATGTGTGAGCGTCAGAACTCATAAAAGTGCGCGGCACTTTTTTCAAGAAGAAGGGGACTAAGCCTACACCAGTGCTTAGCACTTCTTTTAAATAAAAGGAAAATTGAGTAGGCTAAGCCCAAGTTGGCTAGGTTCCTAATTCAGATCAACTGAGCCCATGGACTCATCATTTCCCAAACATGACTCATGACATCAAAAAAACCAACCGAGCCCCCAACTGCTCGTCTACATTTAAGTCGATTTTGATCTCAAAACAGATCAACGATCTTTAAATCAAACCAAACCCAAATCTAAGAATATACGGATTTGGACTAATCCACGCCCTACAGGCGACGACGCAAATTAGTCTCCGTATACAATCCACGGGCAACCAAAAATAAAACAAACACACACGGCACGAAGTGAACTTCTGGAGCAGGAGAAAGTAGTTATCGCGATGCGGTAACATAATTAACTGCAGGGGCTTGCGCCTGCAGGGAAGAGCGTCCCCACAATCAAAAACCCCTCGCAAACGAGGGGGAATATGACGAAGTCTGCTACAACGGCCGCATCCGTCCAAACCTCCGATACACGGCGTCATAAATCAACTTGGTATCTTCGGAGAGGTGGACGGATAAACTCAAATAGCATCTACCCCCTAAATTCAGGAAAGACGACCTATACGGTTTCGTCTCCCATTTTCGGCGGTAAACAACTTACCAGTAAATCTCATCAGCCCTGGCCAGGTACTTGCTGTTATAGCCAATCGAGCATAGCGCAACATCAACTCCCAATACCGGAAGAGATGAAACGCCTCCTATCTCTCACTGCCTCCATGTGACTCGGCACTGTACCCAAAATCCACCTGTTTGCACGACTCCTTTGAGTCGTAGTAGGGAGAAAATCAAAGCACGGTGGGAACCACACAAGACTCGGACGATATCGGGTCTACAGACTAACCTGTACAAGTGTCACCAGAGAACTGCTATCTGATGATAGGTATGGTACCATCTAAGATTTCTCGGCGAGTCCTGTTCGGTGTACTCATTATCTAATGAGTACCTGTGCACAATCTTTGATTTCAAACACCAATGGTTGTGGGATCGACCATTGCCCCATACAGGGTCAAGAAACGTACACACTACTCTACACTGGAATATTAATGTCCTGTCTCGATACTCCCCCGACTAGGAACTGTTAAAGGATGTATTTGTGGACTACACAGGGCCTACTGGTATGATCAGCATCATAGTCCTGGTAGTCAAGCCTACATCCTAAGGTCTTTATCAATATGTAACAGAGAGACAGTATAATAATACAAGTGTACATGTTAAGATAAAGAACAACCAGATAGCATATTATCATGTCGAGCAAGAAATTCCACTATAAATATGTCCAACCATCTACTATATCATACAATAATGGCATCTAGGGCATACATATTCCTAACAATCTCCCACTTGCACTAAGGCCAGTTGTTGTAGTATCTCAGACCCAACATCCCAAAAATTCTTTCAAACTGCGTCTGGGGAAGGGCCTTCGTGAGTGGATCCACTGTGTTGTCCTTCATATCAACTCTCCAGACCCCGATCTCTCGGCGATCAACTATCTTTCGAATCAGGTGATACCACCTCAGAATATGTCTGGATCGCTGATCGGACCGGGGTTCCTTGGCCAAAGCCGCAGCTCCATTGTTATCACAATAGAAGGGAGTTGGATCCTCAATAGATGGAACCACACCAAGTTCATTAATGAACCTTTTCATCCAGACAGCCTCTTTGACAGCATCGTTGGCAGCGATGTATTCAGTCTCCATCGTTAAGTCTGCTATAGTATCTTACTTGAAACTCTTCCAACAAACCGCCCCTCCATTGAGGGTGAAGACAAAACCCGAAACCGACTTGTTGTCGTCCTTATCACTCTGAAAGCTCGAATCGGTAAAAGACTCCACTTGAAGTTCTGCGTTACCATACACCAAGAACATTTCTTTAGTCCTTCTCAAGTACTTAAGAATGTTCTACACAGCTGTCCAGTGCTTCTCCCCTCAGTCTGATTGATACCTACTTACCACACCTAGTGTATAAGCTACATCGGTCTGGTATATAACATTGCATACATGATAGACCCAACCACAGAAGTATAGGGTATCACGGTCATGCGAGCCCTCTCCAAATCAGTCTTGGGAGACATCTCTTTGGAGAGAGTGATTCCTAAACAAGCGGGTAAATTATTGCACTTAGAATCTTCCTTACTAAACCTCTTTAGTATGGTGTTAATGTACCTGGATTGGGACAATCCCAACATCCTTTTAGATCTATCTCTATAGATCTTTAGTATAGCATCACCCAGATCTTTCATGGAGAACTTTTGCGATAGGAAGAATTTGACCGAGTGTGGCATAGGAATATCATTTCCTATCAAGAGTATGTCATTCACGTACAATACGAGAAAGACAGCCTTACTCTCTACAAACTTTTTGCATATACATGGTTCATCTACATTTTTGATGAAGTCAAACTCTTTGACTGCCACATCAAAACAGATGTTCCAGCTCCGCGATGCCTAGTTTAATCCGTAGATTGATTTAAGCAACTTGCACACCTTTCCGCTGCTCCCACTGTCTACGAAGCCCTCTGGCTGTTTCATGTACACGCTCTCTTCTAAATCACCATTTAAAAAAGCGGTCTTGACATCCATCTGCCAGATTTCATAGTCATGGTATGCAGCAATGGCAAGTAGGATCCTGATGGACTTAAGCATAGCCACTGGAGAAAAGGTTTCATTATAATCGACACCTGGTCATTGACGAAAACCTTTTGTTACAAGTCTAGTTTTGAAGGTCTCAACCTTTCCATCTACACCAATTTTCTTCTTAAAGATCCACTTGCTCCCAATGGGTTTTACCCCTTCAGGAGTAACTTTCAAACTCCATACTTTGTTGGTGTACATGGATTCCATCTCAGATCGCATAACATCTAGCCATTTCACAGAGTCCCCACTTTTGATGGCCTGCTCGAAACTAGTTGGGTCATTATCTTCCATGATGCAATCCTCGCTCCCACCGTCTATGAGAAAATCATAGTATCTCTTAGGTGGATGAGGAACCCTACTAGATTTGCGGAGTGGCTGAGGTTCGTCGGGGACTATTGAATCCTCCGGTTCTACTAAATTTTCTATTGTAGTTTGTGTAGCTGGAACTTCTTCCAGTTCTACCTCATTACCACTAATTTCTTTCATAAGAAATTCCTTTTCTAAAAATGTGGCATTTCGAAAAACAAGCACTCTTTGTTCCTCCGCGTGGTAGAAGATATACCCCCGCGAGTGTTTAGGATATCCAACAAACTTACACAGAACAAACCTTGGCCCGAACTTGTCTGGATTTTGCCTTTTAACAAAAGCCAGACAACCCCATATCTTAATAAAATTAAGACATGGTCTCTTCCCCTCCCATATCTCATATGGAGTGGTAGACACGGATTTGGTCGGAACCCTATTCAATAGGTATGCAGTTGTCTCAATTGCATAACCCCAAAAGGAAATAGGTAACTCAACAACACTTATCATAGAGTGCACCATATCTAATAGGATGCGATCCCTCCACTCCGATACTCCATTGTGCTGTGGAGTATACGGAGGAGTAAGCTGAGAGAGAATCCCATTCTCTTTTAGATAATCTCGTAATTCCGTGCTTAAGTTTTCTCCTCCTCGTTCAGATCGAAGGATTTTAATACTTTTACCCGTCTTGTTCTCTACTTCGCACTTATATTCCTTGAATTTCTCAAAAACTTCAGATTTTTGTTTCAACAGGAACACATGTCCAAATCTTGAAAGATCATCGGTGAATGTAATGAAGTATGAGACATAAGAAATGAAGTAGAGGCTATAACCAACAAGGTCGCCTCTGTGGAAGGTATAGGCAATGAAGTAGAGGCTATCATCGAAAGCTCCATAGCAGGAATAGCAGCTATAACAATCTCCTCCGCATATGTCGGTGCCTTATCGGAGACATTTGTAGAATCCACAGGCGGAGCGCGACTCGGACTCAAATCCTCTGTCATCACCAAAGTCCCTGCAAAGTTTTTCACGAAGATAAGGAGATATAAAAAGCAATACAAATTATTTGCTGAAAGTAAAAAATACAGAAAGCACACATACCGATGCACCAAGATGCTTCTAGTATGGATTTTTCAAGATGCCGTTCCTTCCTAAGGAAGTGTGCTCGCCGGGGTTCAAATGCAGATTCATGGACACCGGTCTTTAATGCCAGCTCATCTTCGGAAGCGACTGAGATAGGTTGCTTGAGGGCTATCTCATCTTCCCATCGCAGGGGACCCATATATAACCTCCGTAGTGATGGGGGATATTTATAGAATATGACGAGAGGGTAAGGTTTCTTTGGGACACCCACGTTCTCAGTTTCGTCTTGTGAGCGTCTTATAGCCTCAGCTAATTGTGCGGCTTCCTCGGCAGACGAACCAGGAAAGAGAAGACCGCCATCTGGCTCTTGCATGGATATGGGCTCGTCTTGAACAATAGGCTCGGATTCCAGCAAAAGGTCAAGCAGACCGGTGACCGTCTTCTTTCTCCTGTTCGACCCAGAATTAACGCTAGAAGAAGATCGTTTCCTTCCCTTCGACGGTTTGGCGCGATATTGACCCACTTCGCCTCCACTATCCACTTTTGACGACACCACAGCTGATAGCATCGCCACTGATGGCACTGCCGCTGGCGCTTCGGCGGAAGCCTTTGCTTGAGCTCTAGTGCGCATTGGCATCCCCGCAGTAGGAGTAATCGATTCGGTTTCTGCGACTTGCGAGATAAGGACCATGCCGCCATCCCTCAAGAGAGGGCGAACGACTGACCGCGGTCGCAACGGAACGTTGGCAGCGTGGGTTGGAGCAAGAGTCTTATACTCGAATAGTACCCGCCTCTCCTCAGCAATAACAGGACCAACCCGATGGCGATACCAGCCCACAAAAGACCCTGCAGGCCTTGGGAGTTAGTCAGGTTCTGGGATCATGAACACAGAGCCAGTGTTCAGCCGCATGAAGTGATGAATGACGTCGTGAATAACTCCCAGAGATTAGGTAGGCTCAACCAAAAACGCTTCGAAGGGGACGTCCTGATTATAGCCCAATTGCCGAGCGAAGCGGTGTGGATTATACCGCATGAGGAGAGCCATATCATTCCGGCGGAACACCAAATAGCCCGGCCTAATCGAATACAAATGCATGATCTCCTTAGGCTTTAAAGATGGTGATCCCCATTTCGACAAGTCGAATAGCTGTTGGATAGGCCCCGCCGGGGCAAAAAGAACTTGATCAGTAAACACCATCCCACCCTCATTAGCATATGTATTGAGCAGAACGCGGAGGGCCCCTAGCTGAGTCAGATCGGGAGCGGAGGCATCCACCAATCTCATAACTCGTGGGAAGGTGTAGAAGTCATAGAAACTCGGCCGTCGATGTGCTGCAAATGCCCCCAACACATGCATTTCGATCCAAGATGTGAAGTAATGAAGGGGAGATTTACAATATATACACCTGGAGTCGAAGTGTTGGCTGCAACACTTAACCCATGATAAAGGCGTGATAATCCCGCAATACCAACGGCCAACCTTGCCCCTTCAGCTGTACGATGGGCGGGGTAGAAGGCATAAGCTCTCATGAAGTGGCGGTGGGTTGGTATCGTAAACCAACTGAGCCAGAGGCTAATAAAACCGATGAAGAAGGTCTCTTAGGCTATGCCGGGGGCCGCAATTGCATCAAAAGACACGGCCGACGTGATCGGGATGTAAAACTGTGGTAAAGCTTCTTCTTTGGACGGCAGCTTATTCAACCCAAACCCAAAAGGGTCGTCGATACTCGCAAACTTAGGGGCATCCTTGGATAGAGCATCTCCCCGGATGAAGCAGGCGATGAAACTCTCGAAAGTGACGCCCTGCCCCTCTGACTTCGCAAACAATCTGTCGAAGATACCTAAAGCCTTGATTAGACTAGGATACTTATGACGGACAGCAGTTTCGGGCGTCAGGCCGTCAAGCGTAGCTGGCATGGTGGAGAAAACATATTCATCTGGAGGCAGCAACTCCTCGTAATGCTCACCCCTGATGGCAACCCCGAAATCTCACGTAACCCATCCAATGAAATAGACACCTCTCGATCCCCTAGCAGAAAGGTGTTGGTAGGAAGATTCCATTGGTTTACGAAAGCTTTGATCCACCAGACGTGAGGAGCCTGATAGTGGAATAGCGACGCATATATTGCCTAATACAACCCGACCTTTTGCAGTCTTGCGCGATGGGCGGAAAGAATGTAGCGAGCCCAAATAAGGTAGCCGACCGGGTGCTGGGGAGTAACGCTCACATTATAGACCTCCTTCCAAGGTCGAGCTTCACCTTGGCAAATCCGACGCCCCAAGATGTCTATAGCCGGTAAGGGCTGGTTGGGTATCCCATGTGTAGAGGGCTCCAGCCGGCCCGAAGAAGTCCAATTGGTCACCTCCACCGCGTAAGCAGTCTATGGGCGTTCCATCGGCAGTATAGGGCGAAGAGGTTCCGCTGGTTCTTCGCAAGTAAAACTTTGGCACCCCCGGATGATGTGGCCATACCAAGTGCCCCATAAGAGCAGACTTGTCCGATCTTTATCATGAGCTCTGATCATCGCCATTGCCTCCTCATCCGACGGAGATTGTGGAAAGACGGCATCCGAGCGGGTGTAAGGGAAATAAGGAAGAGAAGACATTGTTCCTGAAATAAGGAAAATAAGAAGCATTAGTGAAACCCATGCACACACACACACACACATATATATATATATATAATAATAATAATAATAACAAAAGGAAACGACAAGATATCTGTCTTGCGGGACCACTGCCTACAAAACACATGGACCCCACAAAATCAACATGGCAGCTCACTAATGATGAGACAGGGCAATCATTGTAAGAATCAAGAAGATCCTCAGTAAACAGACATTGGAATTCAAACAATTCTTGGAAAAACAAGTTCTGTTAAGTTACCAATAAATTCAAAATTGTGCGAATAAGGGTAAAACCTTATAAAAAGATTTTCAAGAACATCAGGGAATAAAATTCCCAAAGGGTCCTCCTGATCTTTCAGAGCTAAGCTCTTCGCTTTTGGAATTAAATTCCTTTTTTTATATGATGGAATTAAATTCCAGAAACTTACAAAAAACATATATGAGAAATAAATCCCATGAATCCTCAAAAACAGAGGTGAATGTTCGAGATATGGAAGTTTACTGATCAAAGATCACATCTTTGGATCCCTAAGTGAATGGGTTTCTAAGGAAAGCAAAGCTCTCATGATGGATCTAAAATCCAAAAAAAAAAATTCAAAAAGAAAAGTTTTTTTTTATGATGTGCAGGATATTTACCTAAAAAGGGGGTTTTTTTGACAGAGTTTAACTCTTGGGTTGCAATGGCAGAGAACTAAGCTCTGAGGAGGAGAATTAAATTCTCAAAGTAAACGAAGGAAGAAGAAGATGAAGGAAACAGTGGCTGCATAAGAAACTAAACCCTCACATTTATAAGACGTGACAAGGATGGTTCATCTCTCCGTTACCCTAGGCAATCCAATGGCCGTAAAGGTGATAGCGTTGCACTCACGTGCAAACCACGTGAGAACAACGCTGTGGGGGCATTTGTTCCCTTATAAAAGTGAATAATAAATAAAAGCAACGGGAAAAAGTTCCCAAATGGAGCATCACGTGCCCACACGTGATAGGTGCTACGCTTGACAAACTAAGCTAAAACTGGGCCTCACGTGCAGACACGTGACCTCTATATACAAAGTATATAGGCGCCTGAATAAAGCAAACAATTGGCCAGAACAAAAACTCACGTGATAGCACGTGATGCTCTTTGGTAGGCTTAATTTGTTGGGGTCACGTGCTACACGTGATGGGCTCCTATGCCTTCTGAACCGATAGAATTAAATTCTAATTAAGAGGAATCAAAACCTCTAGTTGGAAAATGTTTCCTTAAATCTTTCCAAACAAGAAAGATTATGTTATGTAAATCAAAGCACCATTGGATTAAATATCCAATGGTAATTAAACATCACCAAGATACAGAATAAGTTCTGTATGGGAAAACATTCTCCCAATCTTGATAAAAACAAGAAAGATGTCTTCTGTAAAACAGAAGCTCTTGGATCAAAGATCCAATGGTGGGACAAATTCCCAAATCAATTAGAGATCTCTCAATGAGAGATTTTCTTAACTAATTCAACAAATCATCTTCCCCTATATAAAGGACCTAAAACTTTAAGACTTATACAGAGGAAACCCCCCTCCCCCATAATCTTCAAGTTCAAAAATACAGAAAACAGAGAGGAAAACCCCTTGGTAAGCAAAAACCAAAAGAGAATTTAATTCTCAAATCAAGAGTTTAACTCTTCTTAAAGGACTTAATTCTTCCTCTGATTGGGATCTGCAGAATCAGATCTCCCTACAAGTTGAGAATTTAATTCTCATCGGGGAGATTCTGTTATGTAGGTCCAAACCTAGGGGAAAAAGCTAAGTTCAAAGAATTTAATTCTTACCAAAAAGATATAGGAATTTAATTCCTATGATAAAACTAGGGTTTAACCCTATAAAAGAATTTAATTCTTATAAAATAAAGGACCTGAAATTCACAAAACTCAGATCCAGAGCTCCATGCATATTAGTGTTCAATGCTACACAATAAAAGCTCACGTGTTCCCACGTGAGCACCTTTGAAGAACAAAAAAGGGAAGACTGAGATCTAGCCACGTGACCCCACGTGACCCCTGAGAAGTGCTCAGCACTTATAAAAGAGAAAAAGGGAATAAACCCTATTTTAGGGCGCCTCACGTGATCTCACGTGACCCCTGAGAAGTGCTCAGCACTTATAAAAGAGAAAAAGGGAATAAACCCTATTTTTGAGGCGCCTCACGTGACCCTACGTGACCCCCGAGAAGAGCTTAGCACTTGTAAAAGAATAAGAAAATCAAAGAGGCAGCGCCCAACGCTAAGCGCCTCACGTGCCACACGTAACCTCCAACTTTTAGTGTTTAACACTACTTCAAGCGCCTCACGTGACCCCACGTGAGCGTCTCAAACTTTTAGTGTTTAACACTACTTCAAGCGCCCCATGTGCCCCCACGTGAGTGCCCCAACTCTTAGTGTTTAACACTACTCCAAACGCCTCACGTGACCCCATGTGAGCGCCTCCAACTTTTAGTGTTTAATACTACTTCAAGCGCCTCACGTGACCCTACGTAAGCGCCTCAACTCTTAGTATTTAACACTACTCCAAGCGCCTCACATGACCCCACGTGAGCGCCTCAAAATTCTTAGTGTTCAATACTTCTATAAGGCCTCAGGTGAGAGCACGTGAGCGATGAGCATATACTAGTGTTTAACACCATAAAAGGCCAGCTTCAAACCCCAGATTGGCTAAGTCTTTCCTGAGATTAAATCTCTAAATAAACCGAGCCTCCATGTTCATGACTGATGACTCCTCAATCTGAAATCTGGTTCAAGCGTACATCTCTTCATACCTCTGATACATGTCATTGTAATTCTTCAACGTCTTCAGAGAGATGGAGGGTCCCAATAACCAATAATTTTTGGTGCATCCCTAAATGGTTAAACCTTACAGACTATGATGTCTTTAAACCGTACAGACTATGACGTCTTTAAACCAGACTATGATGTCTCTAAACCTTACGGACTATGAGGTTTTTAAACTAATGGACTATGATGTCCTTAAACCTAATGGACCGCAACGTCCTTAAGCTAAAAAACGATAGAGTCCAAATACTCTTTCGTGGGATCTAAATGATCCCAAAATCCTATTGAGTAGATCTTAGTCTAAAATTAGACTAACGTATCCTCAACAAACGTTTAAGTTGACCTTAGTCTAAAACAAGACTAGCGGTCCTTAAACCAACCCAAACCCAAATCTAAAAAAATACGGATTTGGGCTAATCCACGCCCTATGGGCGGAAACATAAATTAGTCTCCGTATACAATTCACGGGCAACCAAAAATAAAACAAACACGCACGACACGAAGTGACCATCTGGAGAAGGAAAAAGTGGTTACCGCTATGCGGTAGAGTAATTAACTGCAAAAGCTTGCGCCTGCAGGGAAGAGCGTCCCCACAATCAAAAACCCCACAAATGAGGGGGAATCTGAC
Source organism: Agapanthus africanus (assembly GCA_030015575.1). NCBI lineage: Eukaryota > Viridiplantae > Streptophyta > Magnoliopsida > Asparagales > Amaryllidaceae > Agapanthus > Agapanthus africanus. The sequence goes on along the minus strand of CM057342.1, from coordinate 56,766,108 downwards.
GAAGTCTGCTACAACGGCCACATCCGTCTAAACCTTCGATATACGGTGCTATAAATCAACTTGGCATCTTCGGAGAGGTGGACGGATAAAACCAAATAGCATCTGCCCCCAAATTCAGGCAAGACGAACCTACGCGGTTCCTTCTCCCGTTTTTGGCGGAGAACGGTATTGTTTGTATTGATTGGTTGTATTAGACTTACCTAAACCATGATATCATGTTGTAACACCCGAGTTCATTTATACCAATTCCAGTTCTCGTATTTCTTTATTCGTGACATTTCTTGATTTAACGTATTTTGGGTGCGAATGGTATTTTATATTTTACATTGCATTCGACCCGACCCGCTTGCTTGAACCTGTTTGATTCTTATTTATAGATTACCGTGACTTGTTGGATGGACACGTGCGTCTCATGATTAGTACATACTGGTATTTTATCTAGTATCGCATCTTTTATCATATAACATTTTAGGTCACAGAAAATAATTTAAAATTGCATTTCATAACCTGCATGTTACCCCTAACCCCGTGGTAGCATCCGCACATCTTGTTCTCGTCCTGTTCAGTGAAACGGACGTGTTTGGATGGCTACGCGCACGTATGTGCTTCCGTTCTTGGGGGTATGCATTTTCTTTAACCGAGCATTCATTTTGAAATTTGGAAGTCGCATATATTTTAAATCTGAATTTTTAGACCCGACCCGGGCGTGTTTTGGAGTAGGTTTGTATTTGCCAAAATCTCAAAACGGACTAATATTATATTATTATATTCCTTATTTCATTTAAAATTTTCTTTAACTAAATAAATATTTTCATACCTAAAAATTATCAACAGCCCAAATTCTCACGTCTCTCTCTCTCTAAATATATTTATAATATTTTTTAAATTAAATTTTCTTAAAACAAACTATCTTTATCTCTCTCTCTTCTGGCTCTCTTTCTCTCTCTTTCTTGTGACTCAGTTCCCGCGTCTCTCTCTCTCTCCCTCACAGTTCTCTTCTCTTCTTCATTTTCAAATTTTTCGCCCGCCGCATATCAGTGTAAACCCTAACCCATGACCCTGCACTCGCCGTCGCTACCACCCTCGCCCTCACCCCTCGTCACCACGCCCTCGCCGTCAGCACCTTCACCTTCATCACCACCTCCACTCCTCTTCTCATCTCTTTCCCGCCTGCACCCACGACCGCGAGGTTCCTAACCCACACATCTCGCCCTCATTGATCCTTCACCGTCGTCCTCGTCTCCTCGCCCATCTCCCCGACCTCATCTCCTCGTCGACCTGTATCTGCTCCCTGCACACCCACCGCAACAAACCCCGAAAACCTGACCCCCTGCAACCCCGCCTGCCACTTTCCCCTGCGCCCTCCTCGCCGGAGCTCCGATCCCGTCGCCTCCGTGCACTCGTCGCCGCCTCAAACCTCTCTCCTCTCCTCTCCTCTGCAAACCCACAACCCCCTGTGCCAGAATTCCGTTCACCCGACTCCAAGAACCCGCAACCCCGCTGCCATCGTCGTGAACCTCACCGGAAAACCCACGCCACCCGTCGTAACCCTCTCTGTCCTCGCCCCTATCCCAGATCCAGAAACCATTCGCCTCTCCCTCTTCTCCTTCTTCTTTTTCTTCTTCTCCTTTCTTCTCTTTCTTTTCTTGATTCTTGATTCCGGTGATCGCCGGAACCGGGCCCGTCGCCGACGACCCAGAGGACGCACCTTACCAGCGTGATCACCCTCTCGCTTTGCTTGGACCCGTCCCGTGTGCTGTGCGGGCGTCGCGACTTTTCCCGCCGACGTGTGACATTCCGTATACCGCTTCGTGATCCGATCAAGGCAAGTAAAACTTGCTACATGCTATTGTATTATTATATACTTATTCAACTGCATATTGTATTGGTAGATTGAATTTAATGCCGCTTGTTCCATGTTAACATTTCGATGTCCATTATATCATTTTAGATTTATAGCTCAGAACATACCATGTTGCATTTAGTTTTACTATACATAGCACCAACATCCATATGTAAATCAAATAACAATTATGTGTATAACCCACAGTACCCCTTTTATAGTTTATACCCGATCGGACGACCGTTTGCATACATCTAGCCTAATTTATATTCAATTGCATCTCTAGATTAGTTAGTACATATTAACATGATTTTAACATCCATATTTGTTATTTTGTATTTAAGTATTGTTGAAACTATCCCTTAAACCCAAATTGATAACCGTGCAACCATATGTCTGAATCTGTACCTTTTTGCATATCACATTACAATGTTTCATTTTATTGCTCTATTAGTATCCATGCTTGTTTTGTATACCCATGTGTATGTTAATTGGATTATGAGCACCCACATGACATCTTGTGCATCCTGACACGACTTGTTACACTTCCTACCTGACACGACATAGTACCGTGCATCTCTCGACATGACATGATATCTATTTACTACCTGGCTTGACTTAATATACCATGGCGTTACCTGTTACTTGATCGTGTGACTAATGCCAACAAACCTGACCTGTTGTCCTTACGGATGTTTCCTGTTGTCTATCCAGACAAACCTGCACCTGCCTGATCCTGTGTTGGCATTAGCTCTAGATTGCTTAATACCTGACTTGAACACTTATGACTTGGGGGTATGGGGAAATCAATGATGAAACCTGACTTGTAACTCGACAGTTCTATACCTGTTCTGATTAGTCTTACGGGCTAAGCCAACCCCGGAGTGATGTTACAGACATCACTCGTCATTACTTACCATCCTTTACAGCCTTGCGGCACGTCTCGGGTTCAGCCCGAGAGTCATAGACCGTGATCCCGGGCACGCACGGGATACTATTAAGATACATCAATAATTCATCAAATTGATTTCAAAGACTTGAGAGCAGTTAACCCAATAGACCGGTTTAGATTACTCACTACACATTACCCCGCTGTCCTTACTTATATCATTGTTATGCTTGTTTTATCATTTATACTCATACTTGCACGTATCGCTACCCATGTTTATATTATCGCTTGATGTTATGACGCGCTGACGTCTGGGTTCTGCATGGCCCAGATCCTCTACTTTTGTTGCAGACTGATCAGGAGGATTGCCGCTGTTAGACCGAGCGGTGAAGATCCTGTTGGTATGCAGTTTTACTTTTCAGGTGTTTCATTTATTGTATCTTTTGCTTCCGCACATTATCATTTCTTGACTCATTTATTCTGGCTCATGAACATGTACTAGATAGTTTAGTTTACTTTCCTGTTCTTGATATCTCTACAGCCGTAATGTGACTGTGGAAGGATTTTTCCTATCCACAGGTAGTATGGTTGGCTATGTCACGTGCCCATCTTAGCGTACTCCGGGAAGCGGGGCGTGACACATGTAAACGAAATGGATATAAATGAATAGTCGTGTAATCAGAGTATATCCATGGTTCGGTTCGGTCGAGTCAAGTTGATATAGATTGTATCTGGTATAAATGGATTCATGTTGTATTGAAGTTATCTTGAATCATATTCAAGGATAGATTGGTTTCATATTAGACTGAGTTAGACCTTTTAGACAGAGTTGAAGTCCTGAATTTATTTTGGTGTTATCAGTAACTGCTGCACATAGACGGCCGGATTTATGTCTTTTTCCAAGACAATTACCATATTGATAACACCGTTTTAGGTTGTCTACCTTAGATAGGCAAGCACCCATATTCTTCGGCTCTCTGAGGCTCTAGAGAACTGGTCTCGCTTAAACCTATATTTACTAGGGTCCTTATTGTAAATTAATATAACTTGAAGGGGTTTTATGAAAAATAGTTTTGATATATTTTCAAAATAAACCTCAAGTATTTATTTATCGTCTTTAAGGTTTTCATATATGTAGTTTTTATAAAATGAAGTTTTCTAGTGAATAGAACCTAGATTTCGTTGTCTATGGTGATTTAGTGTAATATTGGAATTGTATTGATTTGTAATGGTAGTTTCATGAAATTTGTGATTTCTTTGATTTAGAAAAACATGGAATATATATAATATATTTAATGTAGGTATTTTGATAATATATATATATATAGTAAAAATAGAACTTATTTATTAAATAGAAATCATATTTTTTTTAAAAATTGCATTAAAAATTCCATCGAGATCGGATGCTCCGTGAGGAGGTCTGCGTCTCGCTCTACTAGGCCCGAGAATGTGCGATAACCCGCACCATCCCTATGGGGATTCCCTAAAATGGATTGTAGAGGCACATTTGCAAGGAATTAAATAATACACTTTTAAAGAAAACAGTTTTTGAATGTTTATGGTATTTAAATGTAAACTCGTATATATCCCACAAATTAATGTTCCAAAATCCATCGTGCTATGTAAAGAATGAGTGTTGTGATGAGCTAGATCATTAGCTCGTGAGTTTTCTAAAGGTAATATGAGCAAAATGAATAAGCAATGTCGTATGTAAACATGATGGTATTTTACCGTAAAACTGAAATAGAAGTTGCAATACATATTATTATGAGATGAAACTTGTTCTAATATATTTTTTTATAATTGCTAAATAATATACAAAAGATTGAAAATTTTTTATTAAGATAAATGATGTTTTTAGTTAAATTAGAAACGGAAGTCGGATTAACACCGCTTTCGACTAGTTTTGAAAATGGAATTCGTTTTAATAGAAGAAGAAGAGGGAAAGCAGGACTTACAGATTAGAAAGAAAGAAGAGAGGTAGAGGAAGCTTATGGAATCATCGGGGAGTCGTTTCGTCACCGAATTTGTCCGGAAACGTCGTCGGAACTTGGCCTTAAGCTAACTCCACTTGTACAACTTTTTGGACTTGAAAATTTTAGAGAGTTTTGATACTAGATTTCAGAATAAGGAGGGCCAAAGTGTAGGGTTGTATTTATAGGGTAGGATTAGGGTTTTGTGAGTGAAGAGAGAATTAAAAATGCATTAAAGTTTGGATTAATACATCATTTTAATTTCTCTGTTAATGTGCAGGAAAATCAAACAGACTAGGGTTAGTGGGGGGAGTCTAAGGGGTTAGGGTTTAAAATTCTGAAGCATTTGGAAAGGGGGCCCGGCGGTGCCTGCCCGTGGGATGATCTCGCCTGTCCAAGTTAAGTGTAGGGTGCTTGGATTTATGCCATGTGTCATGTTCATTGTATATAACATTTTCTACATGTTTGTTTTCTGTGTGACTTTTCATTTTACGTGTAGTGCACATGCAAACTTTTGAGCTTCTAAAAGTTTAAAGGAAAAATCAATAAAAAATAATATGTGGCTAGGGAGATTTGAACACAGGGGCTACGTTACAGCAGTGCAAGGCTTTACCAATGAGCTACAAGTTTTTTCTTGCTGTTCAAAAGAAATTTAAATTTATAACTTATGCTTAGACTTAGGTGCTCCTTTCTGTATTTTTGAAAAAATTCTATACAGAAAGTTCTAGGTCATTACAGTTTGAAATATCGATCGAAATGTTTAAAATCATCTAAATAGTTATGGATATATGATACAATTTTTGGAATCCATATTGATTAGTTTTGTGAAAACTAGTTAAAGTTTTGTAAATCTCGCATTTTAATCTCATTTGATGGATTGCCACGGAGTTTCGATTCGGATCAAAACTCCGTCGGAATCTCGTATTGTACGCGAACACTCGCCGAGAGACACTACTAGATAACCACGCCCCCATAGCACCGACCAAGTGACTATAGGAGAACCCCATGGTCAAAATCATCCACTCGAGTGCTCACGGCCACGGTGTTCTTCCCAAGTGCACTTCGTTGACGGCATTGGGGATACTGCCATCTACTAAAGTTCTCGATGAGCATTCGATCATTTAATCGGGAATCTTGTTGAATTACCCGACTTGTTTTTGAAAAGTGTTTTCAATTCAAGACTTAAATGCAAGGTTTATAGGGTTAGGCATGAAATCCGGAATATGTGATAATCCGGATTTATGATGTCTAAGGATGATGCAAATTCTAATTATTGTAGTTTTCGTTTCTTTTCTGGGACCGTAAGTGTAATAAATGAGAGTATCTCTTCTCTCGTTGCTATACGTCATCGATATTAGGGATACGCATATTTACTTACGTTGATAACATGTGATGTTATTGTGTTGCTGGTTGATAAGTTATATTGAATCGTCATGATCGAATAGTCGGGGGGGGGGTTTGTTTGAAATGAGAGTTTTTCAATTTTCATTCATGGAAAAATTTGTATGTAATATTCTTTTATTGGGACACTTTTTATTCATAAAACAAACCATTATCTACTCATCTCTCATCTTATGTGTGATTCTCATACATCCTAGTTCTATACATCATCAACCATGATACAATATTATATATACATATATTTATATATATCACATATATATTAATATGTATAAAAAGAAGAAAATCTTAAGTGAGCTAATATTAGTTTATATATATATATATATAAAAAGAAAAAAATCTTAAGTGAGCTAATATTAGTTTATATATATATATATATATAACATATAAATATATATTAAATTATTAAATCAACACTTGATTCAATAATCCGGTTATATCATATATAACCGACCAATATCATATATATATGTATATCAAATTATTATAGTAACACTTGATTCAATAATCCGGTTATATCTTATATAACCGTCTAATATTCAATACTAGTTAATATATATATCAAATTCTTAAATCAACACTTGATTCAATAATCCGACTATATCAAATATAATCCGGCTAATATTAAATATAAACAACATACACATATATCATTGAATCAACACTTGATTCAATAATCCGGTTATATCACATATAACCTAACCGATATCAAATATCGCTAGATTAAAATATGGATCACATACTCGTATTTAATCAAGCTCCCGCACATATCACCATATCAGCCCTATCTTACAAATCCTAGAAATCAAGAAATTACTCGCTCATGGTTAGTAGCGTGATAGAGAAGTTGAAGATGAATGAAACCATAAATAAAAGTGCAGAAAAGTAATGCGGAAAATTAATGCGGAAAAGTAATGCGTAAAGTAAATGCAGAAAAAGTAAATGCGTAAAGAATTAAAACAAAAACTATCTTTATTAATCAACTATCGCATTACAACTTTTCTTTTTAGAAAGTAGATTAAAAGAACCCTAGTTTTACTCTATATCTCTCTCTTTATGGAGGTAGATGAATAGATGATTAGATGTTGAATTGTGAGATCTTATATGCACAACTCTCGGTCTTTTATATAGCTCGTGAAAGTACAAACCCAAGATTCCATATTGGATTAGGTGTGATTACGATCATGTCCCCAAAATCTTAGATCCAACGGCCACTAAAGGACCGCGGAACCGCCGGCCATACCCCTTGTTAACCGTGGTTTCGCCGCCTTTTGGTGGAATGGTGACTCGAGAATTTTTCTGGCTTTTCGTGTCAATATTTGGAGATCATCTTGACATATAGATTCTAAAATTATTGCCCTTAGTGTATGCCGTTGCTAGATTCCTTGATTTACCTTTAAAATTTGGCAGATTCGATTTCGATATCCTGATTTAACTTAGATCTCCTACTTAGATTTCAGACATGAGCTAATACCTGCACAATATCACAAATCAAAATGTTAGTAGCATTTGGTATTTTTGAAATATTATTCCAACCATTTATATGATATCTCATCTTAAGAATATTGATTAGGAATATTTGATATGATATGCATATATTAATTACTAATATTTAATTTAAATATTATATGCATATATTTTCCTTTATTATATTAATTATAAATGAAGAAACATATGATAATAATATTTTTACAAATAAACTCATATATGTTCTTTATTTACAATTAACACATTTTAGCAATTAATAATAGTAGGGAAAATGTTCATACAAGTGTGCAATATTTTTGACTAATCAAGTCTAATGGGCTACATGTAATGGTTTGAGCCTATAAAAGGTCAACATGATGAAATGAAGAAAAACTTTTATTCCTCTCGATCAATTTAGGGTTCTGAGCCTCCTCTCTCCTCTCAAGTTTTCTCTTCATTTTATTTTTTTAAGAAAAATAAGAGGAAAACCTTTTCTTTTTCCGACACAAAAAAGATTTTTGCTACAAAACCCATTGAGAGGAACACCAATCTTCCATTAAATCCCCAAAAAGAAAGATTTTTGCCTATCTTCTTCTTCCTCCCCAAGATCCAATTTGCAAGAGGAGAAAGAATAAAAACTCATCTCCAAAACCTTATTTTTAACAAATTCCAAGGCTTGAAGGAGGAGAAAAAGACCCCTTTTCTATCATTCAAGGGCAAAAACTCAAGTTTCAAGGATCCAAGAGAGTCTCTTTAGGCCAAAAGAGAAGAAGAACATTCCCTTTTTCCAGCTCCGAAAAACCGGACTTTTTGACCTATACGGGACCTTTTGGCCCCCTCCTTGCACGCAACTGTAGCGCAGTGCGCACTGTAGTGCATTTGCGTACACACTGTAGCGCGCACTGCGTACGCACTTCCCACATTCATAAAACCTTTTTTAAATAAATGGAAAAAAAGAAAAGAAAAAATGTTCAATAAAAATTTTATTTTGAAGTTTTCTTGTAAATAAATAAAAAAATGAAATAAACACGCTCTTTTGCATTATTTTCAAAATGCAACACACACACATTGCACACTGCACATTGAGTTCGCATGATATATTCGATCCGTTAGTCGGAGGTTCTCTGGCTCCAAAAGCGAGGGGCAATTAACGGCAGTTTTGTCCGCGACTGCCGGAAATTTGGATTCGCATAATTAATAAACCCTAGTCTATCCTAGATAGAGGGAATCTGTACACGTATGAAAAGCACACGCATTCCCATCTCAATAGGGTGACGAAAAATACTCTACATTGATCAGCGCAACACGGTCTTCCTTAACGGTTGAGCCGTCGTTAGAGAAAGGGGAGAACGCTCTTCCTATAAACATAAACTAGACACTTTGGTTGCATGGACAATAATGATAACAAAAACAGACAAAGATGAAAGATATCCAGCCTCCGTATTATATTGATGATGGTTAGATTACAGTTACATATGATTTTAGCGTTATCAAATCTTTTACCCTTCGGCCATCGCTTCAATTTTAAGGCCAAGATGTAAGAGCAGGGATGGACATCTGAATCTCCTACATGCTAAGCTTCAAGTCGAATTATGATCCATCAGCTACGCCGCTTGACATGCTCTGAAGATCCGTGCGTATGAATGAACCTCTAAATCGCTTGGTCATTTGTTACCAGACCGAGCGGGTGCCGATTTGCCTTGTCTGGACCGAGACACTCTTAGAATCGCAATATAGGGCATGGATGGACGTTTATATCCATTGTATTGCAACCATCAAGCTTGACTCGGTCGGGGACCGGGATCGATTCTATTACCACAATAAGGGAGTAGGGATGGATGTCTGAACCTTCCACGATCATGGAAACAGCCTCGAATCGGTCATCGACGTCCTCGGCCATAACCCGGTTGGCATCACGTATCTGCAGAGATTTGTGCGGCGAAAGAAGGGCTGAAGGACATTCTTTCATTTTCTGTTTGCTGATTTAAAGGAACATGAAAGCATACATGTTTATTAGGGCCCCGATGAAGATAGCGTTGATCGCCTGAGTTCTAACTTACATGAAGTAGATAAGCGGCCGAGAAGCCCTAAAAATAAAGAACTATGTCAGTTTTAGTCGGTTGATTGATTAATTCCCTCTTCCCGTCTTGGACTCTGGTTTTTGTAAAACCGGGGTTTGCTCATCAAGCAGTTCGAAGCGCTAGATGTTCCTTAATTTGTGCATCGATTATGTGTAAGTTTGGCAACCAAATTATGCAACTCCTTGATCTCTTTCCTTATCGGTCCGAGTATCTCTATTCGATCTATTTTACTTGGCGCTTAATTCATGTAATTACCAACTAATTTACTAAGATTTTCACAAATCTTTTCAACTCGCATTTGGTGATCTTTTGTTGATTCCCATGAAGATACCATCAAATCTTCACGGATCATCCATTACATGGGCTCAGTTATCTTAAACTCAATTTCTCTTACGTTCAGCCCATAATTATAGCAAGCCGAATCCGCATTTCTCCTTTTATTCGGCCCATGTGTCTGAGCGTATAATCTGTGTAAATACATGGATGCACGTTTTAAAACAAAATATACAAAGAGCGTTAAATTTTAACGTGAAGAGGCTGCATATCATTGACGTTTTTTCATTTTGGTAATAGTTATTGATACATTTTCCTATATTCGAATATGACATTAACCCATCTATATTCGAAAATGTTTAGCTTACTGAGCTTAAAATCCTATCACAATCCACCCAAGAGATAAACATCATGGTGCCATTTATTTGGTACTAGTATCTACGTGTTGTGGGTTCCACCATTTTGTCTATTGGGAGGATTGTGATAGGATTTCAACCCGGTAGGTAAAGCGTTGCTCATTCAGAATAGTACCCCCATCGTAAGCGAGGTTATAGAATGAGAGATTTGATGGAAAGTGAGAACAAATTGCATCAATTGTTTTGTTGGAGCAAAATTAATTTATGCAGTAATTTAAAAGATAAATTATAAATTACTAACAATATAATTAAATGAATATGTTGAAATCAAAATATTAATAAATAAAACAAGTATGTATTTTTTTGTCCAGGAGAGCATAGCTCTTCCCTTCCATTGAGAAGAGATTCCTCTCCATGCAAGGTTTTCTGAATCCGCTTCTCAAGAATACAACGACCTCAAGTTGTTGGCACGACAAAAACCCAGTCGAATATTTGAGGAGTTAATAAGATTTTTTTTCTCTATAGCTATTGAAAAAACAAGTATGTAATTATAAAAAGATTTGTTACCTGGATGAGAAACTTGCATAGAAACTGTTATAGAAAAAGTTTAAACTCTCGTTAAGAAACGTGGGAGATCTTTTTGAGAGCAAGGAGGAGATCTTTTGTGAGCAAGATCCTTATTAAAGTTTGTTATAATAGTTTAAAACTAAATTTTATATTAATTAAATAAATATATGCTTATTATAATCATTATGGCTCATGTTTTGCATTCAACTTTACATTGCAAGGCTTTTTACTAATAAACCCTCACTACTTTGCTGATTATTTTAAAAAATAATCATACATGCTTCCTATTTACTTGAAAAAACACTCATATATTTAAATTGCACAAGAAAATCTCTGGGCCAACAAAACAAACTTTAGGTTAGGGTTTCGATCAAAAATTTCTTAAATTGATCTTGAAAATTGGCTCGTCTTCCTCAACCTTCTCTGGCAACAAGCTTATCGAATGCCAATGTCTCTTTAATTGCAAGATTTGGGTTAATGGACGACCTCATTTGAAAGTAAAGCGATTCTTTAGTTGCCCAAAGTCCCAATCTTCAACCAAGCGAGGATGTGTGTATTTTTTCTTCTTCTTTTCGGCGGAAGTTACTACCTAAATGCTTAGAAGGTAAGAGTGCAACCCAAGCTCTGGCTGAATCACTCTTAAGGGGCATTAACTTTTAGTGCAACATAAATGTATATAGTATTTAAAGTAAAAAAATATATAGAATTTTTTATGAGCAAGCAGGAGGAGATTTTTAGTAAAACGCCCCACATTCTATCAAGTGAATGCAATCAACAAACAGTTTCTGCACTCATCTACACGGATTACGTTATATAATTTATATAACGATATAGTATAAAATATAAGTTACCTTCGGTTATGTCTAATTAAGAGTCAACATGCTATACATGTAGAGCCCATTCAATCAATGGTGCCGCAACCAAAAGAAATCAATTAATGGTGCCCATAACCATAAAAGAAAATGTCTCTTGTGTGATTGCTTCGGCATTTTTCCTCCTATTTTTTTTACAAGCTTTTGCAGGTAATGATGAGATTAGAAGGACCCCTCGGCAAAATCTGCCTAGCTTTTTTCTTTTCTTATATAAATTTTAAATTCAGTCTTTCATCGTTGTTGTCGGCTTTCGAGCCATCAATCCGTTCATTGAAAAAAAAATTGAAAGGAAGCTAGTTTTATTATTCTATGCGCGAAAGGAGACATTGACGGTTCATATTTGGCTATTTGGTTAGCAATAAAAAATTTACATAGCATTTATAGCAAATAACAAACTTTAATCCATACTTTGACCATTCTCAGTATTGTTGCATTTCTAAATTATCCAAATGCTTTGTGTCCAGTTGAACAAAAAACAAGCGGAAATGCATTGTTTGTTGTAAATTTGCGCATGTGAGACATGATAGATTCATGCGGCATAATTAAATATTATTTGATATCATTTTTCAAAGCAGCAACATTTAATGTAATCAAAATGGCGGCAACAATATTGTTGCAAGTTTTTAAGGGTGTTTCACAACTCCATTTCCGTTTCCTATCCAATTTATAGTTAACCAAATATATAAAATGAAGCTTTTTTTATAACAAATGTTGCATGCATCTCCATTTCCAAGCAAACAGACAACCTCTTAAAGCCCACGCAGGATATGTCCTGGTTTTAAGCCCGTTTTCGTATAGCTCCGTAGATCCTTTCTTACAATCTGCAAATTTTATTTCACATTAGGCTCACGGGTCTAGTATTTTTGCATGTGCTATACATACAAGATTAAAGATATTGAGTGATCATTATTTATGAGCGGTTATTTTAGGAGAAAAACAAGATGCAGTAGTTCAGCGAGCACTTTTAATTGGCAAATGATAATTAGTTACAATTAGATCTCAAAATCAATTAATTTTCTTTAATTTTTTTTTAAAGCTAAGTGGAGCCTGTGGAGTGATAAAAAGCTAGAATTTTACTTCGTAGTTCTTGCACCTGTAGCTATAAAACGGTAGAGATTTATATAATATCGGGTTGGGTGTATCTCAATATCCATGCCCAAAACATTGGTTAATTTGTATTGGGTTTGGACCCGAGCCGAGCCAATCCCAAGCCCGTTACAATGAAGTCATCTCCTCTTGCCTTCCTCTTCTTCTTTCGTTTCTTTCTGAAACCTATCTCCCATCCGCCTTCGATCCGCTGGCCGCTGCTGAACTCGAATCCCTTCTTGTGCAAAAGGTAAAAATAAAAATCCAAACTTTTACTTTAATTTTGTGCTCAAAACCCTAAACAAAAATATCCGAAATCCTAAACAACAAAAACCCTAACACTAACTAGTTTTACTTGCTTTCTTTCTCAAATTTCGAGTCCTGAGTAGTGGTGCCGGCGTGGCGAGTTCCTTCTTCGTCGTCATACTTCTCTTCATGACTTGTCGAGTCCTGACTTGATCCTCTTCGTCGTTTTACTCCTCTTCGGCTTCGGCACGGCGAATTCCCTCTCGAGTCCCTTTTCTTCCCTCGTCAGCCTTCGACGCTCCTCTTCGTGAACCGAGATCGGCGGCCTTTTTCAGATCCTTATCCAACGCAAACAACTTTAAAGGTCTTCTCGAGATCTATCATTGATGTCGTTAACGAGCTCAAAATGAGCTAAGTTACAAATGATTCTAAACCCAAGAGAAAAAACATTTTAAGTTTGCAGCTTTATGTACGCTATAAGTCCAAAATATTCTATGTTTCCAAATTTCAAGCTCTGCCACTGTGCAGTATCTATATTTCTTTTTAGTTCTACTCAAATCGGTTATTTTTTTTCCGTAATTAGGGTTTTGCTTGTATAATGGGGAAAAAGAAGGTCACCGCCTGAGATTGACGACGAAGAGATTGAAGTCTCTGACGAGGATATCGACTTTGTGAAAGAGAATCGGGAATTTGCCGGGTTTCTCACCAAACTCAATACCAAATCAATTGACAGGTTTGTAATCAGTTCATGTTTACTTGCCTTTGAGCCTAAATACATTACTGTAACAAAGTATAATCATTTCAGGGTTACATTCTAGTTCATTTTGTTCTCTTTTCAACATCATTTTCATTGATATATTCTGCACAATGGTCTAGAATAATACACCTGTTTATAAGCTTTAATAGGGTTTAATGCTTTTGGATAGTTAAGTTTCACTTTTCTGTGTTAGTTTTGGTGTTATTTCACTGATTATGAACAATTTTATACAGGGTAAATTTTATGATACTCTATCAAATTTTTTGGGGTTTTGAGACTACACCAATGAACATTAAAAATGCAATGCCCCTCCCCCCCTCCCCCAAAAAAAAAAACCCGCCCCTCCACCCCAAGCTAGCAATGTTGTCTAAAATTGTTAGTTTCGCCAACTCATGCAAGGTACAGGTGGAGCTGATAACCCCAATATGTAGACTGAACAGCCCCAAAATGAATTGAATATGGCATTTTTGACCAAAATCCCCCTTCATTTATGACGAAATTACCGTTCATTTTTTTTGGTTTTGGGGGTGGGGGGTGATCATGGCATTTTTGAAGTGCATGGTAGCTCAAAAGCCTTGACAAGTCGACAGCGTTCTATAAAATTTATCCTGTAATATATTTTTCTTAAAAATGATTTAATTCCTTTGTTTTACGCTTGGTTTGCCTGTATTGCAGTTTTAACGTGGCTTTAGTATTTATCATATGAATTTTTTATTGTAGGAATTTGATTTCTTTATCAATTGTCTATTTAATATTATATTTATAATTCATATTCTAAGCAGTTCGTTAGAAATGTTATTATTTGTTCTTATTAGCTTTACTTTTTAGACAGACTTCTTGATTTTCCCCATCATTTGCCCATTATTTTGAAAATAGGGTGCAGGGGTTGGAAGATATTTACCTTTTTTTGCTACAATATACTTATATTTTTAATTTTTGGCTTTTCTAAATTCAATACTAAAGCATACTAACCAGTAACCATTTGAAGGTTAATTTAGGGCTTTTAGATATGACAGTCTATTTTTTCTACTAATATTTCAAACTCTCATTCCATTGTAGGATTAATCTTAAATGACACTACTTAAAAGTTCCCTCTACTAAACTTGGTAAATGTTACGACCATAGTCAATGAATATCTTGAAGCAGATCATGAAATTTTTTAATATGAGAACATATCATCCTATTATTTTGAATTGTTTTCGCTAAACCATGTAATCTCCTGTTGATGATGCTTGATATTGGCAACCTCCAAGATCAGGACACGTGGCAGATGACGTGTACCAGGGCTCAGAGGAAAGGGCCCGCAGGGGCTGACGAGGCCACCCGGAGCCCGACCTACAAGCACCGAGCTGGCTCACCTCAGCGCCCCTGCAAGTTGGTCTCCTCGACCTCTCAGCTCGCCCCGAGCTGCCGCGGGACCAAGACTCCTCGGCCCTCCCGCTCGTTCCCGAGCTCCCCTGCCAAGGCTATCTTCCTCGGTCCCCCTGACCGACCAACTCCACGACTCACAAGCGTAACCGACGCTCCGCAAATCTTGCCCTGCGCAGATTCTCCACCGGCAACATTCCACGCTTCACGCCATCACAATCCCCATTGACGGGCGATCCGCTCATCACACGGGCGTGACGTCGGGAGCGCAACTGCCGGCGAGATTCTCGCGCCAGATGATGCGCACTGCCGCCACTATATAAACCCCCATCACCGAGGGGACAAGTAAGGCATTTTTTACACTTTATGCCGTTACTCTGCTTGGATCTCATCACTAACTTGAGCGACGGAGGGTCCTCGGTGGTACCAAACTACCTCGGGACTTCTTTGCAGGTACTCGGCGACAGCCTCCTCACCTAACCTTCTCCTCTCAAAACCCATTGAGACCCACACGCAACGAAGGACAATCAACCAAATTTACCTCGAGATCAACGGAAGACAACATCTGACGGAGGCCCGAAAAGGAGCTCCATCAGTTGGCGCCGTCTTTGGGAAAGTTAAATTCCACAAAATACAAAGTTGTCCTTCCTATCTCCTCCCTCATGGCGGACGACCATCCTGGGGATCCCAGTACCAGCCGCCGCCTTCCGCTCACCGAAGGCGGGGATGAACCTCCCCCCATGACCGTCATCAACGCCCTCGCAGGCCGGATAGATCGCCTGCAATCCCTCGTGGAGGCTCTCGTCCGCGTCCAAACGACCGCGTCCGGGGCCCAGATCGCTGCTCCTCCGCCTCCAGAAGACTCTGTCTCTGTCTGGACGGCCAACCACCAGCAGGCTGCATCCCCTCGCCACCGGTCCCTCGAACCAGTGCTCCCTGAAGCCCGCTGGGCGCCCCAGGGCTCTACGCCGAGATCCGCCGCCAGGGAGCCTCGCCCCGAGCCTCCTTGCGACCCTTACCCCCCTGAGGAAGTGTCGGTCACATCTCCTGTCCACGAGCGTGGCCGACCCCACCATGATCAGCGGGAACGCACAGAGGGGGTCCGTCCCGGCGACTCAAGAGCTACCCCATCCCGGGACCTGAGGCACCTTATCGAGAGAAACCGGGGCTGCTCGCAATCCGCCCGCAGCGGGGCCCGGGAATCTCGAGGCACCGATCCCTCAGTGTACCATGGTCGGCTCGATGCCCTCGACAAGAAGATCGAGGGCATGCGCCAAGAGGTTCACCTCTCGAGCGACGGGGCTAAGTACGCCTCCGACTCGCACACAAAGCCGTTCACTGAGGAACTGCTCGCTGTGCGCGTCTCCCCGCGTAACAAGCCCCCAAAGGTCTCTCTGTTCGACGGGAAAACTGACCCGAAGGACCACTTGGATGCTTTCACCGCGCGGATGAGCTTCCAGGATCACTCCGACGCTGCCCAGTGCAGAGCCTTCCCGGCAACCCTTATCCGCGCAGGCCGGGATTGGTTCCGGGGGCTCGAGCCCCGCTCGATCTCGACCTTCGACGAGCTGGACACTCAGTTCCTCGGCCATTTCGTGGGGAACCGTCGGAAGAAGCGCACGGTCGACTATCTCTTCATGGTTAAGAGCGGGGAGAAGGAAACGTTCAAAGCCTACATTACCCGTTTCTACAGCGCCCTTCTCGAGGTTTCCGAGCACCGGGACGAAACCGTCATAACAACGCTCAGATCTGGCCTAAGGCACAAGGAATGGCTGCGCTCCTTCGCCCTAGCGCAACCTAAGACCATGGCTGAGGTTAAAGCGTGGACCAAGCGCGAGGTTCAGCTGGAATCCAAGGTGAATGCTAACCTTCCCCGGGCAGAGCGAACCGACCAGAAGAAGAGGGCTCGGGAAGAGAAGCCAGAGCGTCAGCAGCCCTACCACCCGAAGTTCCAAGAGTATACCTCCCTCAATGTCTCCCTTGCGGTGTTGCTGGAGGAAGCCCAGAACGAGGGATTTTTCAAGTTCCCTCCAATCCCACATCAGGCTGCGAAGCGAACCCGGGGCCCCTACTGCGCTTTCCACAGGGTACTAGGACACGCCACGGAGGACTGCAAACAGCTGAGGGATTATATCGAAGAGCTCATCCGGTCTGGGCACCTCGACGCCTACCTAAGAGACAAGCGGCAGACCGACCGTGAACAAGAGCAACATCGCCCTCCCGCCGACCTGACCATCGGTCAGATCATGCTTGTCTCAGCGGACGACCTGCCCAGATCTCAGAAGGGTCCATGCCCTATGCGGAGCATGGGGGCCGGCAGCCCTGCCCGGTGCCCGGCCGAAACTAATAAAGGTATTAGGGGCTCCTCAGCCATACATCAAAAAAGCAAAAAAAAACTACAATAGTGGGAGAACGGGGTGCAGCGAGCACTGCTCGTGGTACTCGGTAAAAATCTGCAACAGCCGGGGCATCGCGAGTTCCAGCCTCTGTTCCCAGTTCCCTCCGCGGGCGTCGACCCCGAGCCTCAACTCATAGCATTCGCGGACCAGCGCCTCTGAGCGGGCCAGCCGATTCATGGAGATCAAGCCAAAACGCCTCAAAGACCGCAGCTTGCCCACGGCCTCATCAAAAAGCAGCTCAGACAGGAGGTTGTAAAGCCCCGGCGATGCCCTCCTGATGGAGTACATCAGCAACTGCAGCAGGGAGGAGCGTCTGAGAAGTAGCCGGCCAAAATGGTCCTCAACACTCCCGCAGACCAACTGCACCGTGTCCTCGGTGCAGTACGGGTCGTAAAGGTAGACGTCCTCGAAGTGGACAATGTCGGGAATGGTAAAGGGGAAGTCCTCCATTCTCAGCGGCCTGTTCATGAAGGATGGAGGACCAGTGATCCATCAGCCTTATATAGCCCACTGTGCAGCCCAACAGCCGCCCGTTTTCACCCAAAGGACGCCGCCACGTGGCGACCATCGAGCCTTCACCGGTGGAATCGAAGCGGCGCGCCCTTAGCGCTTCGCCTCCCCCCCACATTCAATGCGCTGGCTACGGTCGTTCCCATTCCACCGCGCACACAGATGGACGAGCGGGCAGCTGCCCTGCTTGGTCATCCCCAGCGGGCAGCTCCCCTGCCCCAGCGCTGGGGATCGAAAAGCCCTCCCAGAGGCAGTCGAGCTCCCCTCGCTCGGCTATCCCCGGCGGGCAGCTTCCCTGCCTCAACGCTGGGGATCAAGAAGCCCTCCCAGAGGCAGTCGAGGCCCGAGGTTCCCTCACTCGGCTATCCCCAGCGGGCAGCTTCCCTGCCTCAACGCTGGGGATCAAAAAGCCTCTCAGAGGCAGTCGAGCCCGAGCGGGCCGCACCCCGTCAAGGGTTCAACCCAGCAGCTGCCCTGCACGGTCCTCCCCAGTGGGCAGCTTCCCTGCCCCAACGCTGGGGATCGAAAAGCCCTCCCAGAGGCAGTCGAGTCCGAGGTTCCCTCGCTCGGCTATCCCCAGCGGGAAGCTTCCCTGCCTCAACGCTGGGATCAAAAAGCCCTCTCAAAAGCAGTCGAGCCCGAGGTTCCCTCGCTCGGCTATCCCCAGCGGGCAGCTTCCCTGCCTCAACGGTGGGGATCAAGAAACCCTCCCAGAGGCAGTCGAGGCCCGAGGTTCCCTCGCTCGTCTATCCTTCAGGACAAAAGCCCTCGCCTAGAGGCACCGGGCAGTAACCCTGCCCGGCCAAGGGTCCTTGGTGGGCTTCCTACAGCCTTATAGCTTTCCTCACGCTAAGGGCCAAAGCCCTCCCAGAGGCAGTCGGGTCCTTGCCCGGCTATCCCCGGCTGGTAGCTTCCTACCACAACCGACAGGGATCAAAGTCCTCGCCAAGAGGCACTGGGCAGTAACCCTGCTCGGTCTCCGTCCTGAAGGATCAAAAAGTCCTCCCAGAGGCAGTCGAGGCCCGAGGTTCCCTCGCTCGGCTATCCCCCTCGGGCAGCTCCCCTGCCACAACGCCGGAGATCAAAAAGCCATCATACAGAGGAACCCGAACAGCTACCCTGCTCGGTCAAACACCGGCTCCTACCCAAGACGCCAGAGATAAAAGCCCTCGCCAAGAGGCGACCGTGCAGCTTCACTGCCCGGTCATCATTTGCAGGCCTCTTACGGACCCGTCATCCTTTGCCAGGCCCCTCCGGCATCAAGGATCAAGACCCTCGCCAAGAGGCACCAAGCAGCTACCCTGCTCGGCCATCATTCGCAGGCCTCTCCCGGCCCGTCCAGCGCTAAAAGTCAGAGCCCTCGCCATGAGGCCGCCAAGCTCCTTCCTACTCGGCGCATACCTGCAAGTAGCTTCCTACCCAACAAGAGACATCAGGTCTGTCCAAACCTAAACGATCTCCTCTCGACTCCGGGGCCCAATGAGTACCTCCTCGAAAACGCTCGTCGGCAAGCGATTGCAGTCAACTCGACGAGCGATCGTTAGACAGGGGGCCAACATAACATTCTTCATAAACAGGCAGAACGTGGGAGCTAAGGAAAAACTTTATCACTACCAATAAAAACAGTTTTTGTTTACAAAAGGTATTTTCTGGCTCCTCAGCCTTACAAAAATTCAAAAGGAAAACAAAATGAAGATAGGGGAGCGCAGGCTCTACACCTCGGGCTCGGGCACGACCTCGAGTTCCTCAACTTCCACCACCGGGGGCGTCGGGTCCTCGGCCCCCACCTCGCCGGGAACCTCTCCCCCTTGCTCGTCGGCACCCATGAGGGGGGACTCGGCCCGAAGATCCGCGTCGTCGAATTCCGGCATCTTGGACTTCACGGCATCAAGGGCGTCGTGCCAGATGTGGGTCGTGGCCATGGCCAGGTCGTCGTAAAAATCCCTCAACCTCTTATAGCTCGCCACGGCCTTCGATCCAGCTGACTCTAAGGCCTCGGCCGACGCCCCCAGCTCCTTCCGGAGGGTCTTCACCGTCTTCTTCAGGTTGCCGGTGAGCACCTGGGAGTCCCTGAGCTTGCCCTAGGCAATCGCGGCAGCCTCGCGATGCCGGGCGGCCTCCGTTTTCCCGGCTGCCACCTCGCCCTCCAGGGCGGCGATCCTCGCCGACATCGCCTCCTGCTCCCGCCTGGAGCTTTCTTGCAACGCGGCGAGCTGGCCCACAGCCTCCACCGCCGGGGCTACCACCTCGGTCTCCACGCAGAGGCCGAGGGCCACGTGCTGGAGAGTCTGGGGGAGCAAAAAGAAGAAGGGTCAGAAACATGAAGGAAAACACTAAATCTCACCGCGTACTGGGGGTTTACCTGCACGGCTTCCTAGGCGATCGACGCCAGCTGAGCCTTGAGGGATCCCCCGGGAACCCGACCCCCGGCCGAGGTCTCTATCTCGTGGAGGAGACTGTCCGCGACCAACGGCCCGGACGGCACCGTGAACCGTAGCCCCCTTCCTCCACTATGGTCGGCGAAACCGGCCACGGGAAGGTCTCCGGGAACTTCTCTTGAGCGTCTCCGAGGGGGAGCCGATCTCCTCTTTCGAGGCCGTGTCCTCCACAATCAGGGCCCGCTTCCGGCCCAACACTCTGCTGGGACCCGGGGCGGGGTCCACCGCTGGGCGTCCTCAGGGCACCGCCATTGGGGCGGTAGGAGTGGGGGCAGCCTGCGGCCGGGAAGAGCTGGCGCCCCCAGCCCTAGCAGGCTACCTCGGTTGGCGCATAGCATCTTGAAGAACGCCGAAGTCCATGGATCCTGCATGAAACAAAAACCCCACTTATTAGCAACGCGAGTAAAACATAAACCCGGAAAGCAAGCCTAACTTACCAACGAACTCGACGGGGCTAAGCCCGGCCCAACTCAAAACCCTCTCGGACAGCATCACGTCGTATCGAGGGATGGGTTCCCACGATGCCACTCTCACCGCGGCGGGGTCGTCGGACAGGTTCCCCGGCAGACTCTTCTCCCTCGACCACTTGGTGGGCACCGGCCAGTCCTCACCCTTGGGAGGGGAGACGAAGAAAAATTTCTTCTTCCAGTCGTGGATGGAGGAGGGCAAGGCCACGACCCCCGCCCCGGCGGCGACCCCGGGCCGCTTCCTAAAAGAAAGATAAACCCACCTCGGGTCGCCAGCTCGACCGCCGGGGTGACTCTTAAAAGCAAGGGAGGAATCGAGAAGGGAAAGGCCGAAAGGGATCGCCTGCAGCTTCAGGCGGATCAGGAACCCAAGGAGGATCCTCCACGCGTTCGGCACCAACTGGCCAGGAGCCAAGCCGAAGAAATTCAGAGCGGCGATGACCTCAGGAGAGAGGGGCAAGCGCATTCCGCCCTAAAAAGCTTCCAAATACAGGGCAATCTCCCTGCCCCGTACCTGGTCCGCCCTCTCTCCTTCCTCGGCCAGACGAAGAGTGTAGCGCGGGGGAATGTGGAAGCGAGCTCGAGCATGGGCGAGCTCGTCCTCATGCCTCACCCAGCACAAGGTGCTGGGGGCTACATCTATCGCCTCCTCCATGGAGGCGGCCCCCGCCTCACGGCCGTGGGGAGAGGGCCCAGCCCCTGCTCCCCGAGGAGACTCAGACACATCTAAAAGAACCCTATCATCTACTCCTACGACGTGAACCGATTCTACAGGGGAAGACATCTAACCTGGGAGGGAAACTCTTCAAAGGTTGGGAACAAGAGAAGGGAGACGAGCGCCGAGCAGCTGGGGCTTGAGAGTGAGGAATATGAAAGAGTAAGGGCCCTAGGGCGGGCCCCACCCGTATTTATTGTCGCGTGTGGCCTCATCCAAATGGCACCCATCGTCTCCCGCCGAAACGGCTCCTCGCGCCCAGCGGCTCCAATCGCTCCACGTGGCAGCCCAGCGATTGGCTGCATCCCGACAGACGCCGCAGACCTACACGCGTCACATCAGCCATTAGGCGCTCGACATGTGGACCGTCGCTTCAACTGCAGAGTGCACGAACCGGCGCACCCTCCTTAAATGCAAAGATCTCACCTCGATTCGCTAGCGGAAAAGACAACCGACGGCTCAAGGACCCAACCCTGAGGAGGAGCTCACCTCCGGGGGCCCGGCAGTCCACTCCTGACCCGACCGCTAGCTGGTCGGGACAAGAGTAGAGGGCTAATGATGATGCTCGATATTGGCGATCTCCAAGATCAGGACACGTGGCAGATGACGTGTCCCAGGGCTCAGAGGAAAGGGCCCGAAGGGGCCGACGAGGCCACCCGGAGCCCGACCTACAAGCACCGAGCTGGCTCACCGCAGAGCCCCTGCAAGTTGGTCTCCTCGACCTCTCAGCTCGCCCCGAGCTGCCGCGGGACCAAGACTCCTCGGCCCTCCCGCTCGTTCCCGAGCTCCCCTGCCGAGGCCATCTTCCTCGGTCCCCCCGACCGACCAACTCCACGACTCACAAGCGTAACCGACGCTCTGCAAATCTCGTCCTGCGCAGATTCTCCGCCGGCAACATCCCACGCTCCACGCCATCACGATCCCCATTGACGGGCGATCCGCTCATCACGCGGGCGTGACGTCGGGAGCACAACTGCCGGCGAGATTATCGCGCCAGATGCTGCGCACTGCTACCACTATATAAACCCCGATCACCGAGGGGTCAAGTAAGCCATTTTTTACACTTTATGTCGTTACTCTGCTTGGATCTCATCACTAACTTGAGCGTCGGAGGGTCCTCGGTGGTACCAAACCATCTCAGGACTTCTTTGCAGGTACTCGGCGACAGCCTCCTCATCTAACATTCTCCTCTCAAAACCCACTGAGACCCACACGCAACGAAGGACAATCAACCAAGTTCACCTCGAGATCAACGCAAGACAACATATGACGGAGGCCCGAAAAGGAGCTCCATCACCTGAAGTTGATTTGGTGTCTCCTTTTTTAAAATACAAGTCTTTTAAAGCAGTGATAAGGCGATCTATATTGACATGTTTCAACTTTGTTTTCCTTCCAAATCTATATCAAAAGGCATGTTAACCGAGTCGCTGATCACAAGGAAGACGATCTGGAGGCTCTTTATGAGAGGCGGAAAAGGAAGGCCAATTTACAAAAATCGAAGGAGGAAGACGGGCTTCAAGTAGACCGTGTTGATGCTCTTCCTATCAAGACATTAGATGGAAAGCTGCAGTACAGAATTGGTTAGTGGTCCTCACACACCCTTATCTCTCCTTGTGCTACTTGAATCTGTATAATGCAATGTAAATCTACGTAATCATGGAAGATTATACTTTCTGTAGCATAAGGCTATTCCAAATCATTAACTTTTTTATTTATATGATTATATCTTGTAGCATAAGTAGGGTTGCATCTGGATCCAGATATCCTGACACTATCCCTATCTAGATCCGTATATTTTTCGGATCCGGTCGGATACGTATACTGATGTGCGCACACATAATTACACACACATGTGTGTGCGCGCATGTGCGCGTTTGTTTAAACAATACAATTCTTGCTCATATTGTTTGTTATGCATTTGAGAAATATTTTGACATTATTTCATCATGTTTGTTACAAATTATGCAATATAAGCTAGTAATTATATTTGTTAACCTATTTATTTATTCACATAATATCCATTTGCTTGCATTTTTGTCTTTATCAAATATTTTAAGTATTCATATTAAATAGGTAATTAAATTCATTTTTGAAATGTATCAATTACATACACATTACTGCTGCGCTTCCACATTACTGCTACGCTTCCATATTTTTTTATATCTTGAATCTTTTTTATACCCATATACGGTTTGTATCCATATTCGTATTTTTAATATCCACTTAGTATTTGTATCCGATATTGTCAAATATGGTGATGGAGCTCCTTTTCGGGCCTCCGTCAGATGTTGTCTTCCGTTGATCTTATGGTGAACTTAGCTGATTATCTTTTGTTGCGTGTGGGTCTCAATGGGTTTTTGAAGGAGGAGGTGAGATGAGGACGCTGTTACCGAGTACCTGCAAAGAAGTCCCGGGGTGGTTTAGTACCATCGAGGACCCTCCGACGCTCAAATTAGTGATGAGATCCGAGCAGAGTAACGGCATAAAAGTGTAGAATCATCGCTTACTTGACCCCTCTGTGATGGGGGTTTATATAGCGGCGGCGACACGCAGCAGCAGGCGCGGGAATCTCGCCGGCAGTTACGCTCCCGACGTCACGCCCGCGTAAAGAGCGGATCCCCCATTAATGGGGGTCGTGATGGCGTGGAACGTGGGACGTTGCTGGTGGAGAATCTGCGCGTGGCGAGATTCGCGGAGCGGCGGTTACGCCTGGGAATAGGCCTGAGGGCCGAGGAAGATGTCCTCGGCAGGAGCTCGGGGACATGCAAGGAGACCGAGGAGTTTTGGTCCTGTGGTAGCTCGAGGACGAGCTGAGAGGCCGAGGAGGCCAATTTGCAGGGGTCCAAAGAGGGGCCAGCTTGGGCTTGCTGGTCGGGCACGGGGTGGCCTGATCGGTCCCTACGGGCCCATTCTTCTGAGTTCTGGGACACGTCACCTGCCACGCGTCATGATCTTGGGGGTCGCCAATATCGAGCACTATCATTAGCCTCCCACTCTTGTCCCGACCAGATAGTGGTCGGGTCAGGAGTGGACTGTCGGGCCTCCTGAGATGAGATCCCTTCTATGGCTTCGTCGGGACGAGTCCTCGGGCCGTTGGTTGTCCTTTCTGCCCGCAAATCAGGGTGAGATCTTTGCATTTAAAGAAGGTGCGCCGGTTCATGCACTCTGCAGTCGAAGCGACGGCCCACGTGTCGAGCGTCGATTAGCCGATGCGACGTGCGCAGGTCTGTGGCGTCTGATGGGACTCGGTCCAGCCCTGGGCCGCCACATGGAACGATCGGAGCCGCTGGGCATGAGGAACCCTTTCGGCGGGAGACGATGGGCACCGTTGGATGTGGCAATAAATACGGGTGGGGTCCGCCCTAGGGCCCTTACTCTTTCATATTTTCCTCTCTTAAGCCCCAGCTGCTCGGCGCTCGTCTCCCCCCTTTCATTTCCAACCTTTGGAGAATTTCTTTCCCAGGTTAGATGTCTTCCTCTGTAGAATTAGTAGACGTTGTAGGAGTAGATGCTAGGGTCTCTTTAGATGTTTCTGAGTCTCCTCGAGAAGCAGGGACTGGGCCCTCTTCCCGGGGTCGTAAGGCGGGTGCCGCCTCCAGTGAGGAGGAGGCAGTTGTGGCCCCCAGCACCTCGTGCTGGGTGAGGCATGAGGACGAGCTCGCCAGCGCTCGGGCTCGCTTCCACATTCCCCCGCGCTACGCGCTCCGTCTAGCCGAGGAGGGAGAGAGGGCAGACCAGGTACGGGGCAGGGAGATTGCCCTGTATTTGGAAGCTTTCTGGAGCGGAATGCGCCTGCCCTTCTCTTCTGAGGTCATCGCTGCCCTGAATTTCTTTGGCTTGGCCCCCGGCCAGTTAGTGCCGAACACGTGGAGGATCCTCCTTAGGTTCTTAATCCGTCTGTGGCTGCAGGCAGTTCCTTTCAGTCTTTCCCTTCTTGATTCCTTCCTCGCTTTCAAGAGTCACCCCGGCGGTCGAGCCGGCGACCCGAGATGGGTTTACTTTACTTTTAGGAAGCGGCCGGGGGTCGCTGCTGGGACCGGGGTCGTGGCCTTTCCCTCCTCCATTCATGATTGGAAAAATAAATTTTTCTTTGTTTCCCCTCCCGAGGGCGAGGACTGGCCGGTGCCAACCAAGTGGTCGAGGGAGAAGTGTCTGCCGGGAAACCTGTCCGATGACCCCGCCGCGGTGAGAGTGATGTCATGGGAGCCCGTCCTTCGTCATGACATGCTGCTGTCCGAGAGGGTTTTGAGCTGGGTCGGGCTTAGCCCCATCGAGTTCGTCGGTAAGTTAGGCTTGCTTTTTGGGTTTACATTTTACTCGTGTTGCTGATTTGTTGGGTGTTTGTTTCATGCAGGATCCATGGACTTCAGCGTTCTCCGGGATGCTATGCGCCAGCCGAGGCAGCCTACTAGGGCCGGGGGCACCAGTTCTCGGGCACAGCTCGCTCCTGCCCCTACTGCCCCGGTGGCGGCTCCCCGAGGACGCTCGGCGATGGATCCCGCCCCGGGCCCCAGTAGAGCATCGGGCCGGAAGCTGCCCTAATTCTGGAGGACACGGCTTCGGAAGAGGAGATCGGCTCTCCCTCGGAGCCGCTCAAGAAGAGTTCCCGGAGACCCTCCCGGGGCTGGTCCTCGCCGACCGTAGTGGAGGAAGGGGGCTCCGGTTCGAGGTGCCGTCGGGGCTGTCGGTCGCGGATAGCCTCCTGCATGAAATAGAGACCCCGGCTGGGGGTCGGGTTCCTGGAGGGACCCTCAGGGCCCAGCTGGCGTCGATCGCCCAGAAGTCCGTGCAGGTAAGCCCCCAGTTCATCATGAGGTTTGGTGCCCTTTTCCGTTTTCTGACCTTTTTGTGTCTTCCCAGGTTCTTCGGCACGTGGCCCTCGCCCTCCGTGTGGAGACCGAGGTGGTAGCCCCGGCGTTGGAGGCCGCGGGTCAGCTCGCCTCGCTGCAAGAGAGCTCCAGGCGAGAGCAGGAGGCGATATCGGCGAAGATCGCCGCCCTGGATGGTGAGGTGGTCGCCGGGAAAAAGGAGGTCGCCCAGCATCGTGAGGCCGCCGTGATCGCCGAGGTCAAAGCACGAGGACTCCCAGGTGCTTGCCGGCAACCTGAAGAAGACGGTGAAGGCCCTTCGAAAGGAGCTGGGGGCGGCGGCAGAGGCGTTTAAGTCTGCCGAATCGAGGGCCGTGGCGAGCTATAAGGGGTCGAAGGATTTTTATAACGACCTAGCCGTGGCCACGACCCGCATTTGGCACGACGCCCTCGATACCGTCAAGTCTCAGATGCCAGGGTTCGACGACGCGGACCTCCGGGCTGAGTTCCCCCTCGTGGGCGCCGACGAGCAAGGGGGAGAAGGTTCCGACGAGGAGGTGGCCGGGGACCCAGCACCCCAAGTGGTGGAGGTCGAGGACCTCGAGGTCGCGCCCTGCCCCGAGGTGTAGAGCCCCCGTTCTCCTCTCTTCATTTTGTTTCCTTTTGAATTTTGTAAGGCCGGGGAGCCAAAAAATACCCTTTGTAAAAAAAAACTTTGCCTTTGGCAGTAGTAATAAAGTTTTTTCTCAGCTCCATAGAATTGTGTTCTGCCGTCTGTTTGTGAAGAATGCTCGTAGAATATTTTTGCCTGTATCGTTGTGCTTTTACGTCAGGTTGGCCATCTGTCTAGCGATCGTCTGTCGAGTTGTCTGCAATCACTTGACGACGAGCGCTTCTGAGGAGGTATCTCCCTGGGGCCCGGAGTCGAGGGAAGATCGCTTAGACTTGGATAGACCTGACGCCCCTCGCTGGGGTCTCGGGTCTACGGAAACAGAGCATCTCTGATTCCGAG
Organism: Agapanthus africanus; assembly: GCA_030015575.1. Taxonomy (NCBI): domain Eukaryota; kingdom Viridiplantae; phylum Streptophyta; class Magnoliopsida; order Asparagales; family Amaryllidaceae; genus Agapanthus; species Agapanthus africanus. Next base: position 56,738,580 of record CM057342.1, on the reverse strand, counting down.
CATTGGTCGCCATCCGGGGTTGACTGGGCAGGGTAGCTGCCCCGTCACCTCCTGCAAAGGCTTTATGCTTCCTGGCGCGGTGGTAGGGGAGTTGCCCACCAAGGATGGCCGAGCAGGGTAGCTGCTCCTTTGCCCCTGGCGAGGGCCTGGCTCTCTAGCGCTTGAGGAGCTGTACAAAGCCCACTAAGGATGTCCGGGCAGTGGAGCTGCGCGGTGGCCTCTGGGTGAGGGCTTTGACCTCTGGCATCGTGGGTAGGCAACTACCAGCCTGGGATGAACGAGCGGAGCAGCCACTTCTATCCTAGCGTCGCGAGTAGGGAGCGGAGCAGCCACTTCTATCCTGGCGTCACGAGTAGGGAGCTACCAACCGGAGTATTTACCGAGCAGGGTAGCTGCTCGGTTGTCTCTTGCGAGGGCTTTGATCATTCGGGACGGGGACCGAGCAGGATTACTGCTCAGTGCCTCTTGGCGAGGACTTTGATCCCTGTCGGTTGTGGTAGGAAGCTACCGGCTGGGGATAGCCGAGCGAGGGCCCGACTGCCTCTGGGAGGACTTTGGTCCTGGGCGCAGGAAGAGCTATAAGGCTGTAAGAAGCTTACCGAGGACCCTTGGCCGGGCAGGGTTACTGCCCAGTGCCTCTTGGCGAGGGATTTTGTCCTGAAAGATAGCCGAGCGAGGGAACCTAGGGCTCGACTGCCTCTGAGAGGGCTTTTTGATCCCCGGCGTTGCGGCAGGGAAGCTGCCCGCTGGGGATAGCCGAGCGAGGGGACCTAGGGCTCGACTGCCTCCGGGAGGGCTTTTTGATCCCGGCGTTGCGGCAGGGAAGCTGCCCCTTGGGGATAGCCGAGCGAGAGAACCTCGGACTCGACTGCTTCTGAGAGGGCTTTTTGATCCCCAGCGTTGCGGCAGGGAAACTGCCCGCTGGGGATGGCCGAGCAAGGGGACCTCGGGCTCGACTGCCTCTGGGAAGGCTTTTTGATCCCGGCGTTGCGGCAGGGAAGCTTCCCGCTGGGGATAGCCGAGCGAGAGAACCTCGGGCTCGACTGTCTCTGAGAGGGCTTTTTGACCCCCGGTGTTGCGGCAGGGTAGCTGCCCGCTGGGGATGGCTGAGCGAGGGGACCTCGAGCCCGACTGTCTCTGGGAGGGTTTTTTTATCCCGGCGTTGCGACAGGGAAGCTGCCCGCTGGGGACGACCGAGCAGGGAAGCTGCTGGGCTGAATCTTGTTGTGGTGTATCCCGACCATTCAGCTGCAGGTGCGGGGAATGGGAGCGGTCGGGGCAACGGCACGCATAGCTAGCCTATTGAATGCGGGGGAAGGCGAAGCGTCAGGGGAAGGCAAAGCGCTAGGGGCACGTCGCTTCGATCCCACCGGAGAAGGCTTGATGGTTGCCGCGTGGCAGCGATTCCTTGGGCAAAAGGGTGTGACGGTTGGGCTGCGCATTGGGCTATATAAGGCTGAAGGAGTACTGGTCTTTTCATCCTTCATAAACAGATTGCCGAGAATGAAGGACTTCCCGTTCACCATCCCCGACATCGTCCGCTTCGAAGACGTGTATCTCTACGACCCGTACTGCACCGAGGACACGGTGCAGCTGGTCTACGGGAGCATCAAGGACCATTTTGGCCGGTTGCTCCCCCGACGCTCCTCCCTGCTGCAGTTGCTGATGTACTCTATCTGGAGGGCATCGTCGGGGCTTTACAACCCCCTGCCGGAGCTGCTTTTTGATGAGGCCGTGGGCAAGCTGCGGTCTTTGAGGCGCTTCGGCTTAATTTCTGCGAACCGGCTGGCCCGCTCAGAGGCGCTCTTCCGCGAATGCTACGAGCTGAGGCTCGGGGTTGATGCCCGCGGGGGGAACCGGGGACAGAGGCTGGAACTGGCGAGGCCCCGGTTGGCGAAGATTTTTACCGAGTACCACGAGCAGTGCTCGCTGCACCCCCTTTCCCCACTATTGTAATTTTCTTTTATTTTGCATGTACGGCTGAGGAGCCCATAATACCCTTTGAATAAACAAAACTTTTCTTTCTTTTTCGCAATGCTCCGTTGATCTTTATTAAATTAACAATAGATCCTAGGAAGAATTTACATTGCTTTAAAAGAAGGGTACAAGCTAGAAGATGACTTTATTGGCTGGGGCCGAGCTCCCCGAAGGGCTGTCTGCCCCCACGCTTGGCATAGGGCATGGGGCTCCCTGAGCTCCGGGCTGGCCGTCCGCTGAAGCAAGTATGATCTGACCGATGGTCAGGTCGGCGGAAGGGCGATGTTGCTCCTGCTCGCGTTCGGTCTGTCGCTTGTCCCTCAGGTAGGCGACGAGGTTCCCAGACCGGATGAGTTCTTCGATGTAGTCCCTCAGTTGTTTGCAGTCTTCCGTGGCGTGGCCGAGTACCCGGTGGAAAGCGCAGTAGGGGCCCCGGGTTCGCTTCGCGGCCTGACGTGGGACCAGAGGGAACTTGAAGAATCCCTCGTTCTGGGCCTCCTCCAGCAACACCGCGAGGGAGACGTTGAGGGGGGTATACTCCTGGAACTTCGGGTGGTAAGGCTGGTGACGCTCCGGCCTCTCCTCCCGAGCCCTCTTCTTCTGGTCGGGCCATTCTGCCCGGGGAAGGTTAGCGTTCACCTCGGATTCCAGCTGGATCTCGCGCTTGGTCCACGCCTTGACTTCGGCAATGGTCTTAGGTTGCGCCAGCGCGAAGGAGCGCAACCATTCCTTATGCCTCAGGCCAGATCTGAGTGCCGTTATGACGGTTTCGTCTCGGTGCTCGGGCACCTCGAGAAGGGCGTTGTAAAAACGGGTAATGTATGCCTTGAATGTTTCTTTGTCCCCACTCTTAACCATGAAGAGGTAGTCGACCGTGCGCTTCTGTCGACGGTTCCCCACGAAATGGCCAAGGAACTGAGTAGCCAGCTTGTCGAAGGTCGAAATCGAGCGGGGTTCGAGCCCCCGGAACCAATCCCGACCTGCGCGGATGAGGGTGGCCGGGAAGGCTCTGCACTGGGCGGCGTCGGAGTGATCCTGAAAGCTCATCCCCGAGGTGAAAGCATCCAAGTGGTCCTTCGGATCGGTTTTCCCGTCAAACAGAGAGACCTTTGGGGGCTTGTTGCGTGAGGAGACGTGGACAGCGAGCAGTTCCTCGGTGAACGGCTTCGTGAGCGAGTCAGAGGCGTACTTAGCTCCGTCGCTCGAGAGGTGAGATTCTCGGCGCATGCCCTCGATCTTCTTCTCGAGGGCGTCGAGCCGACCGTGGTACCCGGGGAGTCGGCGCCTCGGGATCTCTGGCCCCAGCGGTGGGTGACCTGCGTCTGGGAACGTCCCCGGTTCTTCTCAATGAGGTGCCTCAGGTCCCGGGGTGAGTTAGCTCTTGAGCCGCCTGGGCGGACCTTTTCTGTACGGCCCCGCCGATGGTGGTCTGGCCGACCACGCCCGTGGACAGGCGAGGTGACTGACATCTCCTCAGGAGGATAGGGGTCACGAGGAGGCTCGAGACGAGGTGCCCTGGCGGCGGATCTCGGTGTCGAGCCCTGGGGCGTCCAACGGGCCTCAGGGAGCACTGGTTCGAGAGACCGGCGGCCAGGGGACGCGGCTTGTTGGTGATCGGCCGTCCAGACAGGGACATAGCCTTCTGGAGGCGGTGGAACGGCGATCTGGGGCCCGGTCGCGGCCGTTTGGGTGCGGACGAGGGCCTCCACGAGGGATTGCAGGCGATCTATCCGGCCTGCGAGGGCGTTGATGACCGTCATGGGAGGAGGTTCATCCCCGCCTTCAGTGAGCGGAGCACGGCGGCTGGTATCTGGATCTCCAGGATAGCCGTCTGCCATGAGGGTGGAGATAGGAAGGCCAACTTTGTATTTTTTGGAGTTATGTTCCCACAGACGGCGCCAACTGATGAAGCTCCTTTTCGGGCCTCCGTCAGATGTTGTCTTCCGTTGATCTCGCGGTGAACTTAGCTGATTATCTTTCGTTGCGTGTGGGTCTCAATGGGTTTTTGGAGGAGGAGGTGAGATGAGTACGCTGTTGCCGAGTACCTACAAAGAAGTCCCGGGGTGGTTTGGTACCACCGAGAACCCTCCGACGCTCAAGGTAGTGATGAGATCCGAGCAGAGCAACGGCATAAAAGTGTAGAATCATCGCTTACTTGACCTCTCTGTGATGGGGGTTTATATAGCGGCGGCAGCACGCAGCAGCAGGCGCGGGAATCTCGCCGGCAGTTACGCTCCCGACGTCACGTCCGCGTAAATAGCGGATCCCCCATTAATGGGGGTCGTGATGGCGTGGAACGTGGGACGTTGCTGGCGGAGAATCCGCGCGTGGCGAGATTCGTGGAGCGGCGGTTACGCCTGGGAATAGGCCTGAGGGCCGAGGAAGACGTCCTCGGCAGGAGCTCGGGGACGTGCAAGGAGGCCGAGGAGTCCTGGTCCTGTGGTAGCTCGGGGACGAGCTGAGAGGCCGAGGAGGCCAATTTGCAGGGGCCCAAAGGGGGGCCAGCTTGGGCTTGCTGGTCGGGCACGGGGTGGTCTGATCGGTCCCTACGGACCCATTCTTCTGAGTTCTGGGACACGTCACCTGCCACGCGTCATGATCTTAGGGGTCGCCAATATCGAGCACTATCATATGGATATGACCTTTTTACCAAACTGTATCAATATCTGTCACTAGAAGACAAATACGGATATGGCGGTACTCAGATCCATTCTGTATTTGCAAGAGGCTCGCATCCGAAAAAACAATGCAAGAGAATTAATCATGAATATGGATAATGGTTCAGAACTTCAGATAGGTAGATTTCATTTAATATATAATTTTTATTTAATCAAAACTTTTGCAAATCAGTTTAGTGGTCTATTTCTGTACTTATGATATGTTATATGTCTTTCCATTGCACAATATCTCATACACATGTCTTGAGATTTTATCCAATATGTTATTTTGCTAACTCTAGTTACATGAATTGCAGTGGAGAAGTGCCGTTCTATAGATCAACCTGACAAAAACGAATCAACATTTGAGGTTAAAGATGATGAAGATAAAGGTTTGGTGAGGCTAACAAAAGCAGAACGAAGGCAAAAACTGAAGAAAATGAAGAAGGAGGCGAAGAAGCAAGCAACAGAGGAACCAAGAGATGACCCTGCTGAAGGAAGTCTACACTTGGAAGTCCTGGTACATGTCTATCTAAGTCATTCAGCCAATTCTAAAAATAACTAACCTTTTTTTATTGCTCATTTTCATGTATTGTCTGTGTTTTTGCAATATTTTTTGGGGTCAAAATATTGTTACTTGGTTTTTTTGACATATTTTGTAGACTTGGGAAATCTGGAAGAAGGGACAATATGATGGGTTTCATAGCCTGTTCCTATCAAAATGAGGTCTAAGGAGTCTTCATGAAATAGTTGACAGTTTTACGACCAACCATGGAAGTCAATCTTCCCTTCATTAGTGCAAAGTTTTTGGCCAAGGAAACTATTGACAAGAGACAACTTGCCATAATTCTCAGAGAAATACTTTCCTACCTACTTTAATACCTATCCTCATGTGTACCCAAGAGATAAAAGGGCGGAGCTCACATCATCTAGATATTAATGTCATAAATGCGGCGCAAGATGTTTATGTCGTGAGTCCTTGAAGATGAGAGTAAAATTGGATAGGAGAAGTATTTCTCTAATTCTAAATGACCATTTCACTTCCACAAAATTCTCTTAAAGTTAAATATAAGTTTAGAATAGGCAGATAATAGAAATGTTCAAAGGAATTATGTCCATCTTTTAAGGCACAAACAAGTCCAAGTGTCTAACACTAATGCATAACAGAAGATTTTTCTAAAAAAAAAAGAATAAGAGAACAAACTCCGAATGCACATGATAAGGCCAGAATGGCCAGATAAAAGATATCTTTGAGTTTAACGCCCTCTTTAAAACAGTAGATTTTCAAATAGCAATACCGTGTCTGATAACCGGTTATCTTAATTTTTTTGTTCTTTAATTCCGTTTCTCATTTTACCAATATTTGTCATTTGTGTTGCTGTCATTTATGTCTAGGCTAAAGTGAAGAAGGAACTTTCAACTGAAGAGCTATTTGCGCGAAAGAAGTTACGGCTAGCAGAAATTGGGAAGCAATTGCTTGAAAATACAGAGACAAGTATCCAATCCTTAAAGGAATTGCTCCAGATTTGTGAGGATGGAGACCACAACATCACTATACTGGGGTTACTCTCGCAATTAGCTGTTTTCAGGGACATCATTCCTGGGTGTTATCTTCCTTCCTTTATATTCCCCTTTCTTCATATGAAATAAGGCTCTCTCTGCCTGAGAAGTGCTAAAGATTTCTTTACCCTGTCAGAAAGAAAGTATAAGAGTTTGTTGTTTTATTATCTGCAATCTTTCTCCAGTCAACATGGATGCATAACTAAATGTAAATATTTTTGTATAGCTATCGTATTCGATTACCAACCGAAAAGGAGCTAGAGATGACAATTTCTAAAGCAGTACGGCAGACACGGTTCTATGAAGCTACGCTTCTTCGGTCATACAAGGTCTCCCCCCCCCCACCCCGGCGCGTGTTTGTGCCACATGCGCCCGTGCTGACTAGCCGTGTAGATTTGTCAGGGACATCAAGATGACTACTCTATGGGCATATTTTGCACTTATGAATGGAAGTACTGGCTTACACCAGAATACTGACCCCCTTTAACTCTAGCATGATTTCCTTTTTCTACAAGGCTTAAGCATATTTAGATCCATGATTTTTAACTTTTGAACATACTCATTTCCATGTTTGGGGGTGGGGGTGGGGGGGGGGGGCAACAATATACAAATATGCAAATGGATCATAGTGCAGGGTCCAAGTTTTTTTGTTCCTGTTTTTTATGCCTACTTTTAGGCAATCCTCACTTAGAATTCTCTGTCCATGCCTTTCTGATTTCTATTTGGTATATAGAGAATATTTAGAAATTCCTCTGACATTAGATGAATTCAAGAATGTAAGACATCCTCTTAAACGTGAGGCTGTCCTGTCATGTTAATCCCTTTGGCCACTATGTCTATATATTAATGATCTCACTATTTATTTAAAATCCCTTGCACATCTCTATAAATATGAATGTCTTTCAGATTATCTAATGCTAGTTGTTTGTTCATACCTTCTATGTGACATCTTGTTTTTTGTTAACTGAAATCAAATAATTTTAAAATTGCCTACCTACTCATCTTTATTATGTTAAATATGGAGCAGGCCTGCCTCCTAAAGCTGATGGCCTTACAGAAGCAGCCCACTTTTCATCGTGTTGCTGTGCGTTGCAAGTGCGATTTATTGGTTGCCGTACCACACTTCAACTTCCGTGAGAACTTATTAGCCAGCGTAGCCAATAATATGAACTCCTCAGATGATGTCGTAAGGTTCTTATATTTCTCCACTCAATTTTTTTGATTGCGGAATTCTTTATGGTAGTATAGGAAATTCAACTGGGCTGATAATAGTTGACATGGACATTCAAGTTGCATAGGGACATGATACAAGTTTTAGATGCAGATGTTGAATTTGTAATCTATTATATACACATGAATTTTGTTGGTACTTGCTAATTTCTGCCTCTTAACCATGAGTCACAGCTTGTTTCAAACCTTCTTGTAGAGGAATGAAAGTAGGTTGAGATTTTTTATCGTAAACATGTGTAATTTGAGATAAATGATCTTGTAAACATTTGTGTATTTTAAGATAAGTAATTAGATTACTGGTGTCAATATGTGTATTTTGAAATAAGTAACTGGGTTACTGGAGTCAATATGCATTGGTAATTTTATGTTAATATGTGTATTTGGGATAAATAGTTAAATTATTGGAGCCAATATGTGATAACCAATTAGATTGATTAATATGTATATTATATGTGCATCTTGAGCTAAGTAATTATTAAGGTCAATATGGGTATTTTTGTGTGTGGGAGAAGTGATTAAATTTTGTAAACATATGTTTTGAGATTTGTATTTCAAGGTATGTGTATTGTGTGATTACTAACCAGGTTATTGGAGTCAATTTGTTTTATTAATCGCTAATTTCTGACTCTTAATCATAAACCAGTGCTTGTACCAAACCTTGATGTATAGGAATAAAAGTAGATTGTTTATATGCTATGCATGATTATTAAGACGCTACCTTTAAGTTTGCGACTTTCTTGCAGGAAATGTTGCTGTGAAGCTATCAAGTCAACTTTTGTCAACGAGGGAAAGCATGGAGCGAAAGCAACTTTGGAAGCTGTTCATTTGATTGCAGATCAAGTGAAGTTACATGATTTCCTGCTTCATCCTGACTGTTTAGATGTATGTGTTATTGTGAATTTGGATATCTATTTCCATATAGTCTATCACTTATATGCTCATTCATATGCATACTTGAAAATTTTATGGTTCCTGTGCTTGATTTGTTCATGACATCCTTACAATACATGTGTTGAAAAATTTATGGTTCCTGTGCTTGATTTGTTCATGACGTCCTTACAATGCGTGTGTTATGTTAGGTCTTTTTGTCATTGAAATTCGATGAAGATCTTGGAAAGCGTGAACCTACAGTAAACGAAAAAGAGAGACCTAGGAAAAAAAGGAATTGGAGGAAGCAGGAGGAGCCAAATAAGTCGGCAGGCATCGATTTAAAAAAAAGCAAGAAGGAATTGCTGACTAAGACAAGAGAAGAGGTAGTTTTCGGTGTTTCCTTTCTATCTTTACTAGTTTTTTATAAAAAAAAATATTCTGAATTTCCTGTGTTTGTTTTGTTTTGTTCTTCTTCATGTAGGTCATTGCCGACTTCAAGGCAGTTTCATTTGCTCCCGACCGTGAAGAGCAAAGAAGGATGCAATCAGATGTTGGGAGGGAGAGTCGATCCACGGAACAGTGCTCGCGACAAAACCCAAATCACGCAAAAATACAATCACGCAATTAAACGACGAAAGATAATATAAATTAAAGTGCAGGAATAAGAAAACAATCAATCACAAACAAGATAGATTTGTTAACGAGATTCACCCACCGTATGGCTAGTCTCCGGCAGAGCGGAATCTGCAAACGTCTACTATAGTTGAATCAAGTTTACACACAAGAACAATCTTAGGAGATTTCTCTCAAATCTCTCTATACAAATCTCTCTTAGCCTTTGCCTCTTGTGATAATACTTGTAATTGATACAAAATGCCTCACTCATAAAATGTGCTTTTATAGCACCTAGGACAATGTCACTATCTAACAAAGTCACCATCTTTCATTGTCATCACCTAACAATGTCATGGATGTTAAAAGTAGCACCTAACAAAGTCACCACATATCATTGTCATCACCTAATAATGTCATGGATGTCAAAAGTAGCACCCAACAAAGTCACCACCTATCATTGTCATCACCTAACAATGTCATGGATGTCAAAAGTAGCACCCAACAAAGTCACCACCTATCATTGTCATCACCTAACAATATCATGCATGTCAAAAGGTGGCACCTAACCATAGAGTTTAATTTGCATCAATTTTCAACAAACTCCACCTTGATGCAAATTCATCACAATCTCGACATTGTCCCACTTGGAGTAATTTTTTGGCTTGATTCTCAGCACTAGTAAACTTCACACGATTCCGCTGCTGCTCTCTCCTCATTAAATTTTCATGGAGAGATTCACCAATCTGCAACAGAGATTCAGCTTATCTCTGTCTACTATTTTGGTGAACATATCCGCCGGATTCTTTTCTCCCGCGATCTTCTGCAGTGTCAACTCACCATCTTCTAACGCCATGCGTATGAAGTGGTACCGTACCTTGATATACTTCGTCCGAGAATGATATGCTGCATTCTTTGCCAAATGTATTGCACTTTGGCTGTCGCTCCACAAGGTATTGAAGTCTTGCTTCTTACTCAACTCTTCGAGTAACCCTTGTAGCCATATTATCTCTTTGCTTGCTTCCTTGATCGCCACGTACTCAGCCTCCGTAGTTGACAATGCTACCACTTTTTGCAGTTGAGATATCCAACTCACCGCTGTTCCCCCAACTGTAAATACGTATCCCGTTGTGCTCTTCCCACTATCTCGATCACCCGAGTAGTCCGCATCAACATAACCTTGCACCATTAGAGAGTCGCCCCCGAAACATAAGCAGTGACTAGACGTACCTCTAAGATACCTTAAAATCCACTTCACCGCATTCCAATGCTCCTTCCCCGGGTTTTGCATATACCGGCTCACAACTCCCACTGCATGTGCAATATCTGGTTTCGTACTCACAATTGCATATATTAAACTCTCCATCGCAGAAGCATAAGGCACTCTTGCCATCTCGTCTTTCTGCTCTTTAGTTGTCGGGCAAAACTCCTTCATGAGTTTGAAATGTTTTGCTAAAGGCGTACTCACCGGTTTTGACTTGTCCATGTTGAACCGCTTCAAAACGTTCTCGATATAGTCGTTTTGCGATAACCACAGCTTCCGCTGCTTCCTATCTCGAACGATCTTCATGCCCAAAATTTGTTTGGCCGCTCCCAAATCTTTCATGGAAAACTTTTCAGCCATCATCTTCTCCAGACTTTGAATTTTCTCGAAGTTCGGACCCGCTACCAATATATCATCTACATAGAGTGATAGAATGATATAGTCTCCATCCTCAAAAGTCTGAATATAGACACAGTGATCTGACTCACCACGCACAAATCCCGTCTCTAGCATGAACTGATCGAATTTGAGATACTACTGTCTTGGAGCTTGCTTAAGGCCGTACAAACTCTTTCGCAGTCTACACACCATAGTTTTTTTTCCCTTCACCTCGTATCCCGGTGGCTGTATCATATAGATATCTTCCACCAAATCTCCATGAAGGAACGCTGTCTTCACATCAAGCTGCTCCAAGTGCAGATCCTCCACCGCCACAATACTAAGGATCACTCGAATTGATGTCATTTTCACCACAGGGGAAAATATCTCTTGATAGTCAATTCCTTGCTTTTGTGCATATCCCTTGACTACCAAGCGAGTCTTGTACCGCTTCACACCATCGGCCTCATCTTTTATCCTATACACTCATCTATTCAGCAACACTTTTCGACCCTTGGGTAGCTTCACTAGGTCCCACGTTCGGTTCTTCTTTAAAGAATCCATCTCCTTGTCCATAGCTCGCTCCCACTGCTTACAAGCACCGTCTTGCGTCGCCTCTTCAAAGGATTCAGGCTCTCCCGAATCCGTGTACAAAATGAAGTCGGTCACAAGTCTTTCAGGTAGTCTCCTTTCTCTCGTAGATCTTCTCAGAACTGGTATATCTGGTTGCTGAACATGGTCGCCATCATGTTTTTGAACCTGATCCTGTACTGCAGCTTCTTCCATGTTTTGATCCCCACTTGAAGACACCTGATTGTTCTTTTGAGTTCCGTCTAACTCCACGAACTCAGATATAACACCATCTTTGGCTTGCTTTTCTTCTCTATATAAATGCTGCTCATCAAAGACAACGTTCCGGCTTCGTATTACTTTCTTACTTGTGTAATCCCACAGCCGATATCCGAACTCGTCTCCACCATACCCGATGAAAGCACACTTCTTAGATTTGGAGTCAAGCTTACTCCTTTCTGCCTTATCAATCAAAGAATATGCAATACAGCCAAATACTTTAAGGTGCGAATAGTTGACCGGTTTACCCGACCAAATTTCTTCTGGAATGCCTCCATCAAGCGCACTTGCCGGGTTTCTGTTGATCAGATACACAGCAGTATCGACCGCTGCTGCCCATAAGAATTTTGGCAGATTTGCATCCAAGGTCATGCTTCGCGCTCGCTCTAGGATCGTTCTGTTCATCCTTTCAGCGATACCATTCTGCTGTGGCGTCCCAGGTACCGTCTTCAACCAACGAATACCCTTTTTCGAGCAAAACTTCTCGAACTCTTGGGTGCAGTATTCCCTGCCATTATCGGACTTTAGACGTTTAACCTTCATCCCCGTTTGGTTCTCCACCTGCGCAATCCAGTGTTTGAAGATGCCAAACACATCGGACTTTTTCTTCGTCGCGTATACCCATGTCTTTCGACTTGTATCATCGATGAACGTCACGAAGTACCGATTTCCTCCATAAGACTCCACCGAGGCCGGACCCCATACGTCCGTATGCACCATCTCCAGTTTCTTGGTCTTTTTCGCTACGCCTCCAATTTGAAATCTGAGCGCGCTTTGCTTCCCACAAACGCAGCTCTCGCAAAACCCCAACTCCACCTTTTTCAGCTCCGAAAGAACCCCCTTAGCTTGAAGAATTTTCATGCTCTTCTCGCTGAGGTGCCCCAATCTTTTATGCCACAACGAAGTCTCTGAATCTTTCTCCGAACTGGCCGTCAATGCAGCCGAGCCTCCGCTGCTCCCATTGAATGAGTACAACGAACCGCTCAGCTTGTCTCTTGCGAGCACCAACGATCCTTTGGAAATCTTCCATTGAGAATTCCCAAACGTTGTAATAAACCCTTCGTTGTCTAGCTGACTTGTGGAAATCAAGTTTTTCTTCAAATCCGGAATATGACGAGCATTCTTCAATTTGATTTGACCACCTCCTGACGGTTGCAAGATGATCGTCCCCTTTCCAACGATCTTACACGATTGACCGTTTCCCACCGTCACATGTCCAAGATCGCCCTGAACATATTCGCTAAAGTGGTGTCTGCCCGAAGTGCAATGAAAAAAAGCCCCTGAATCTAGGAACCAAGTATCCGCCTTTGTGTTCTCGCTCGCCGATAGACAAAGACCTTGTTCCCCTTGTTCTTGTGTAGACACCACATTCGCTTCCTTTTCATCCGTCTTCTCATCTGAGCCTTTCTTCGGAAGCTTACATTCACTTCTTCTGTGGCCCTTCTTTCAGCAATTCCAGCAGGCGCCTTGGATTTTTCCTTGAGATTTACCTCGGCTTTTAGACTTGTCCTTTTTCCACTTTCCCCTTTCCATTGTTCTGCCACGATTCTCCACCGAAAGTGCAGAAGTTCCAGAACTCCCACTCACGAACTTTCTTCGCATCTCATCGTTTAATATGCAGTTTACCGCATCATTAAACGTGAGAATCCCCGAGATAGAGTTGCTAACCGCCATCACTAGGTTCTCCCAACTCTCTGGCAACGAACATAGGAACAATAGGGTTCGAATCTCGTCTTCAAAGATGATTGAAATGGACTCAAGTTGGCTTGTCACACTGTTGAATTCGTTCAGGTGCTCTATTACCGAACCATTCTCTACCATCTTCATGTTAAAAAGCTTCTTCATCAAAAATATTTTATTTGATGTCGATGGCTTCTCATACAACTTCGCTAACGTCGTCATTAGCGTTTTAGTTGTTTTCTCCTTTGAGATATTAAAGGCCACCTGTGGAGTTAACGACAATCTGATCGTCGTCGGGCTCCTATCCAAAAGGTTCCATTCCTCATCGGTTATCTTCTCGGGCTTTTCTCCTAGCAACGGAAGATATAGATCCTTTTGGTATAGACAGTCTTCCAACTGTATGCGCCACCAACCAAAATTGTGACCATTGAATTTCTCGATTCTTATCTTATCCTCCGCCATCTTTCGTCTGTATCGCAGCAAACCCGACTTCCTTCTAGATCTGAACCAACGCCTTCAAAACTACAATCTAAGAAAGTGGGGAAGAGGACACAAGCGTCGTTACCCACCGTTACCTAGATTATAAAATCGAAGAACTCTAGGTTCTCTTAACCTTGCTCTGATACCAGTTGTTGGGAGGGAGAGTCGATCCACGGAACAGTGCTCGCGACAAAACCCAAATCACGTAAAAATACAATCACGCAATTAAACGACGAAAGATAATATAAATTAAAGTGCAGGAATAAGAAAACAATCAATCACAAACAAGATAGATTTGTTAACGAGGTTCACCCACCGTATGGCTAGTCCCCGGCAGAGCGGAATCTGCAAACGTCTACTATAGTTGAATCAAGTTTACACACAAGAACAACCCTAGGAGATTTCTCTCAAATCTCTCTATACAAATCTCTCTTAGCCTTTACCTCTTGTGATAATACTTGTGATTGATACAAAATGCCTCACTCATAAGATGTGCTTTTATAGCACCTAGGACAATGTCACTATCTAACAAAGTCACCACCTTTCATTGTCATCACCTAACAATATCATGGATGTCAAAAGTAGCACCCAACAAAATCACCACCTATCATTGTATCACCTAACAATGTCATGGATGTCAAAAGTAGCACCCAACAAAATCACCACCTATCATTGTCATCACCTAACAATGTCATGTCAAAAGTAGCACCCAACAAAATCACCACCTATCATTGTCATCACCTAACAATGTCATGGATGTCAAAAGTAGCACCCAACAAAGTCACCACCTATCATTATCATCACCTAACAATGTCATGCATGTCAAAAGGTGGCACCTAACCATAGACTTAATTTGCATCAATTTTCAATATCAGAAACATTAGCTGCGGTGTTTGAAACTTACTTTCGTGTTTTGAAGCGTTCCTCGGATCCATCTGTTTTGAGGTCTGCTTTGTATCAACTAGTTGTTAGAATCAGCACACACAGCTATTAGATGCAGATAAGGTGTCTTGCTTGTTAGTGCTGCGTGCTATAATATTTATAAAGATTTCAATCCCAAAAATGACCATCGGAGCTCCGAGATCGATACCGTTCAATACCAAGTGATATTGTGGCTACCATTTTATAATGGGTTTTTTTCGTATTAAGTGTTAGTAGATCTACTAATGGATAAATGGATTCATTAATGATATAATGGGTTCATTATAGCTTATTGGGTTATTACAATTAGTTTGACACCATCAATAGGACTGTAGACATCATACAAAGGAATTTGACAAATTGTTTATAGTTACGCTAAATGTATATATAATCTTTTTTTCTAATTCAAAGATTTTTTTCCTCAAACTCTGATATACTGATCCGAAACAGCCAATACGACTAAGATTGCCGATTTCTATCCCAAAAGCAACATTCCGATATCATCCGGATACCGAGGTTTTAAACCTTGATTATATGTACAAAGTGAGTTCAATGCAGTTGGAAATCAGCTGTATCCTTTAAGTACCTGCATTTAATTAGATTAGGCACGACTATTTACTGCAAACTCAATTGACCAACAGTTGGGAGGAGCACTTCATCTCCTAGAAAGCTCAAAAAAGTGCAAGGGGCACATAATTTGGAATTTTCTTTTGAGAGACGTGTATCTGTTAACCACCGAGGGAAATGCCTTAACATGGTTCTAAATAACACTTTTTAGTTAATTTCTTGCAAATTATATGCTTCTTGTTGTGCAAATCATCATTTTTGTTTTAACACGGAAACAAACCTCTATGCTTTGCAAGATCTGATTGGTTGATGCTTTCCCTGATTTTATTACCTTACATCTACACACAAGTCTGGTTCCGTGTCTGGTGGATTTGGGGATCATCCGTTGCTCGCTCCTTTGCTTGAATGGTTTGGGGAAGTTCTCACATTTGATTGACATGGACTTTATGGGTGACCTATTGGGGTGTCTCAAAAAGCTTGCAGGATGTAGCGATAACCACAATGCTGCATCTTTCCAAAATAACTTTTCAGTTTCAGAACGCCTCCAATGCTGTATAGTAGCTTTCAAAATCATGAGGAGTAATCTGGATGCTTCGAATGTAGACCTGCAAGATTTTTTTTGTTCAGCTATATAACCTTCTGCTCGAGTATAGACCTGACAGGTTTGTATCATAGCCTCATCAATAATCATCAATAAATTATTTATATCAGTGATACATAATGCTAGCCTCCAGGGGATTACCTGATTATCATTTATTCGGATAGCAATTAGTTATCCTGCCCAGTATAGCCACTATTATTGTTTAGTGACCTTATGTGCCAAAAAGAGGGGAAAAAATATTTGCTTGGTTCAGTCACTGTTAAAACTCTTTAAAATGCAAGTATTGGAGTGAGTGGTGGTCCTACGATTGGTTTGCCTTACACTGAATACTGCACTACTGTTCTTTTTAAATTATTATCAAGATATTTTTCAACATTCGTGAACTTTGCAAGCAGAGATCGTGGGGAAGTGTTGGCTGAGGCCTTAAAGACTATGCTGTGGAAAGGAAAACAACATGATATGAAGAGAGCAGCTGCTTTTATTAAACGTCTGGCTACCTTCACTTTGAGCTTTGGATCTGCAGAGGCTGTGGCAGGTAACTCCTATTGAAACATTTGAACTGCTTTTGATTTTTATTCTCTTAATTATTAGAGGAGGAAAAAAAAAATTTGAAGTTGGTATTAAAAATATTAAAACTTGATTTACTACAAAGGTCCCCTGGGGTTTGAAAAGGGACGCTTGCAGCTACATGCATGAACATGTTAATAAACATGTTAATTAGGGTTTGGAGTTTGCGGGTATGTGATACACATAGAAGACATCAATAACAGGGAAAAACATATATTAAGGAAGGAGAGAATATGTATAAAAACAGAAAGAAAGAAATGCAGAATTTCCTTATCGACGTCTTAAACAAAGAATTCTTTTATTTGAGCCCGTTATTGAGCACATGACTGATGCTTGAAAGTGGTGATAATCAGGATTTTCACTTTCCCTTTTGAAGATTTCCAAGCATGTTGATTGAACGAATAAGCGGGGGAAGAACTTAGTTTTGGCATTGTTTCGATGGAAAATAAAACTTTGCTTTCCTATTTGCATCTGTTGGAGCCATTATCAGATGGGCTAGCTTTCACATTTTTTTAATGAAAAAACTTGTCTTTCCTATTTGTGTCCTTTAGAGCCATTATCAGATTTGAATTAGCCTAAGGAAAAAAATTAACTTTTCTATTTGTGTTCATTGAGTTGCTTATTCTTACATCATATGCCAATTTAATGCCTATTTCCTATCAGAATGGGAAATCTTGCTAATTTGTTCTTTTCCGAAATTCTGACTACATTTTATGTTAAATTTGTTCAATTCAACGATAATTGCAGCCTTAGTCACATTGAAGCATCTTCTATTGAAGAATGCCAAGTGTCGATGCTTACTAGAGAATGATTCTGGTGGGGGCTCTCTTTCTGGTTTAGTCGTGGTAAGAATATCGTCCCTTCAATTTTTCTGTCTTAAAAGTCTCACACTGCATCAAAACTCGAAAGTGGGGTGCACACTCCCCTATAGGAGAGCACCCTTCTTTTGGGCTAAAAGCCTAAAACCTTGGATATTAATGCATAAATGTATTTATTAATAATTACATTCATTTAAAAATCCTTTACACTGCACCTGGACTCCGAAGTGGATATATTTATATTTCACTCACACTATATAACATTACAAATCCAGAATTACGAGACCGATGCTTCGGATCCAAATCTAAGTGGTGCTCTTGCTTCGGTTCTTTGGGAGCTAAGTCTCCTTGCCAAGCATTATAATCCCACAATCTCTTCTTTGGCTTCAAGCATATCTAGCATGGCAACCATGAACCCTTCGATAAATCAAGGTTATCTCTCGAACGCCTCTCCGCTACAAGCCTTTGGAGATCTATCCATCGAGAATCAAGTTTCCAAGCCTATTCCCAAACCACCCAACTCATTCAACCGCAAGAGGAAAAGGGGGAAGAATTCGGATAGAATTCAATATGTCGACAGTTTAATCGATGAAGATACAGTTAAAAGGAAGCTTGAAGATCATTTTGAAGTGCTTAGAAATATTGCGGAAAATGAGAGGCTAAGAGGCGAGCTCAATCGAACCTTGGCATCTATAAGTCTGTATGAAGCTTATAAGCAGCAGAAGAAAAAGAAGGAAGTATCCAATGTCGGTAAGAGAAAAAAGAGTGAGAAAGTTTGATTTCAAAAAGGTGAAAGCTTGCCATATGTTTTGACCACATCATTGTTAACATTTATCGCCTGCTTCCTGATGTGAACTGTACAATTCTTCTGCTATAGATAACTGGTGAAAGAAGAGAACAAATTATTGAACAATCTGGTGTTTTGTTCGTAAGCAACGGAAAATTAACTATGTTATGCTGCATGGAATCTGAAGAATCTGCTCATAGGCGAACTTTTTAGCAGGCATCTCGAGCAAGCTTAAGATGCTTGGATGCTTCAAGAGCTTTGTTTGCACCAAGACTTTCAGACTTTTTGTACCTGTTCCTTTATTGTGTACTGCCAAAAAGTTTTGGAATGTTAAATTTTGAGTTTGGATGGAAGATTTCCCGAGCTGCAAAAATTGTGCGATTGCTTCATTTGACTTTATGATATCAGCTTTGCATTGTTGTAAAATTTGTATGCATATTGTTCCTTGCCTATGATTGCTTCCGTCTAAATGGCTCTTTTATAGTATGTGTAGATGTAAACTAGTGATTATTTTTTCGCCCGGGTAACATACGGTGTACAGGTGGCTAAATGATGGTTCGATGCCCTTTCTTGGCTGATAAAAGTTTTATAATGCGCCGAGGTCTGGAATTTACGAAAGTATATTGCAATCCCTCTTATGTTTTAAGGAAAAATCGCGTTCTTAAGTTGTAGAAAACTTGATTATTTGTTGATCATGCAATATGTAGGGCCGTCTCATGCATTTATTGAGTCTTCTTTGAATGCTAAAAGCATGAACCATCATCCTGTAAATAGGTTGTTAGGGATACTTCCGCGATATAATATGATTGACAGTGTTCTTATCTCTATTGATTCAACACTTTTACTCAGCTAGGATAACTTATTAATATGATTAAGAATGGTACTAAAAGTGTGATGTTGAAGCAAATCGAATAAGAATAAAAATGATATTGGCCTTGATATTCATGTTTCAATTTTTTTTACTTTTTACAAATTATTTTAATAGTTAATTAATCATTATAGAAATAGAAAATTCAATCAGAAATAAGAAATAAAATGCATAGATATTTAAGTTTTTTTTTATTTTGGAGTGATAACCTAAGTAACATGGAAAATTATTTTAAGATATTTAAAAAAATTGTGGAAAAGGACTGTAATTAAATATACATAAAAATTATTATAAAAACATTATATGGCTAAAAGTTAATTTCGTCATATTCTCATTCTTATGAGTAAAAGTTAATTTCCTTATATTCTCATTCTTATGTGCTTAGGGATAATAACCATATTTATTAACTTTTACCCATATAATGTTTTTATAATAATCTTTATGTATATTTAATTACAGTCCTTGTCCATAAATTTCGGAAAGCCATAAATTCGGAAAGTAAAAGCAATATGGATTTAAGATTGAGGTTTAAATTAAAATTTCTCATTCATCTTATAATTTTAAGAGGTGGAGGTTATTTTATAAATGCAATTTCTTATCCAATATTTTATAATCAGAGTTAATTATAAAGTGGAAATTAATGAATGATTTTCCAAAAATTCTGTAAGTTGTAATGCTTATTTTCGTTCTTTTAACCATAGTAATCATATGCTCTTATCTTTTGATTGATAGGTCCCACAACTAAATTCAACATGCTCCTTTGCCTATGCCCATGGCCCCATAACCCAATTAGAAGGTGAAAACTTTAGACCGCAACAAAATATTCTTTAATAGCATGTATCTAAAATATCCGATTTCATTTCCAAAATATCAACTAAACCTTCACAATAAAGAAGAATGTATACTAAATAGGAATCCAACTTCATGGAGAAAAAGAAAAATATTGGAACATTCAACGGCAGCAAAAGATTCCTTTTTATGCCAAGCTTTAATAAAGTTACATGATAGCTAAAGAGTCGGCACCTTGAAATGATCGAAGGTTGCTAATGGGAAAAATAGAATGCTGAAGTTTTTGTAATAAGCATCAATCTAAAAATAGGTTTTATATTAAGATTAAAACAATATGACTAGTTGTTCTTTGTTTATTCTATTATGATGCACACTTGGGTTTCAAGGAATGATTGGAGCCGCTCATCATATTTCAATTGAAAGATAAATCCTTGGTCTACCCTACATTAGTATTTATAACAATATTCATATCTTTTTCTAAAAGATATTAGCGACAAGCGGTTAAAACCACAGTAGACATCTGAACCATCTCGTGTAGATGTTTGACAAAACAACAGATCGAAGTCAGACGTCTGATGAAGGAGGAGCATGTGTCTGACAACCAGTCTCCAGAAACAACAGAGAACAAGCAGCCATCTGACCTTTGCTTCATTAGACGTTTGCCGACCGTGAACGCGAAAGCCGTAGATTTTTGGAAATGATTTATTTCCATAACTTTTGTGTTTTATTTGTTTAGGAAAGATTTTATTTTATTTTATTTTTATTTTTCATCATGTAAAGTGTATATATATACACAATCGATATTCAATACAAATCAATCAAGTTCAAACCCTAAATTTCATCTTCTTCAAGAATTTAATATGGTATCAGAGCCTTACGATTAAAAGCTTAATTTCTGATCCATGACCTCCTTTCAAAACTCAATTCATATCATCACCAAATTCACTTTTCCAACAAAACTTTCCCACACAAATTTCATTGTGTGGATAGTTCAAATCCAATCGGCTCTAATTGGCCATGATTTTCTTGGTCGCATCGACGGATCCAAATCGCCTCCTATGAGGACCATCACCGACGTCAATGACACCACCAAGCGTGTTGCAAATCCAGACTACCATCAAGATTAACTTATTCTCAACGCTATTCTCGGCAGCTGGGTCGAGACGATCCAACCTTATATTTTCTTTGTTTCCTCTTTCAAGGAAGCATAGGATCGCCTTGTTATTCTCCTTGTGAACAAATCTTGCTCATGAGTTATATTGCTCAAGGAACACTTGATCAACAATCAATGCGGTTTGCGACCTATAAGCAAGTACCTATAAGAGATGCGCTCTATCATTAACAACCTCGCTCTCGTCGACCACCCTCTTCCCAAAGATGACATAATTCTTCACATCCTTGCAGGTCTTGGACCTGAATTCAAAGAAGTCGCCGCAACTATCCGAGTTCGTGATAATTCCATCATCTTTGATGAGCTCTCTGACAAACTCAAAGACCGTGAATGCCATCTAAACAAGGAAGACACGGATGCATCCCTCTCTAACAACTGCCAACTATGCCAACCAACTCAATCGCTCCTCCTATCAGCCTCGGCAACAGCGTGGAAGTGTCTCCTATAATCGCAAAAACAACAACTTCAATCACAAAAGCAATAACAACCAGTACTCTGGCACCCGCAACAATTCGCCCCGCTCCAACTCCTACTGCGATTTCTACAAGCGTCCCGGTCACAACACTAAAGATTGATGTCAATTCGCTCGCTTTCTTTGTGAGAATGCAATGCAAACATATTCACCGCAACACCCGGCACAGACGCTCTCTCAACCTGTGGCAAACAACACAAATACCAACCGGCTCGCTCCTTCCTCTGGATATTGGACACCTGTGTTGCTCACCACGTTACGTCTGATATTTCTTCACAGCTACACCAATTGCGGTGGTCTCGATGAGATCAATGTATGTGATGGTTCGGATTTGGAAATTTCTTACATCGGTAACACAACACTACACTCACCCTAAAATCCCTTTCTTTTAGATAATGTCTTTTTTGCACCATCTATTACTCAAAAATTAATTTCTATTGCAAAATTTTGCAAATCAAATAAAATCTCACTTGAATTTTTTCCCTCTAATTTTTTGGTGAAGGATCTTTGTACGGAGGCATCTTTTCTTCACGGGGATAGCCATAATGATTTCTACTACTTACCAACCTCCATCCATCCTCAAATTCACGCTACTTCCAAGTCCGAAATAAGTGAGTGACATTGTCGTCTTGGTCATCCATCCATCCGAATCTTTCAGTTAGTCGTTAGGAGAATTAAACTATTGTCTAATATCTCAGTAGTTAATAATTTTCAATGTAATTCATGTGATGGCAATAAAAGTCATAAACTTCTATTTTCTGAAAATTCCCTTCGTGCTTCTAAACCTTTACAATTAATTTACACTGATATTTGGGGACCCATTGAATTGTCGTATGATGGTTTTCGTTATTACGTAATTTTTGTTGATTATTACACAAAATACATCTGGTTGTATCCTATGAGACGTAAATCTGTTGCCACCATCTTTCCCTAATTCAAAAATCTTGTCGAAAAATATTTTCAATTACTGCTTATATAAATATATTCTGATAATGGCGGTGAATACACATCTCTTGCCTCCATCATTACCTCCTATGGTGTCTCTTAACTCACCACTCCTCCATACACCTTGTAGGGTGTTTTCGTCATCCTATTGAGATGGGAATACGCGCGCGCTTGTCAGACGCGGTACAGATTCCCCCTGTCTAGGGTAGATGGGGGTTTATTGATTGTGGGGATCCAAATCTCCGGCAGCCGCAGACTAAGCTGCCGTTAATTACCCTTTACCTTTGGGGCGTGGGAACCTCCGATTAACGGGTTAAACTGGTCATGCGAACTCAATGTGCAGTGTTGTGTTTTGGAGGAGTTTTGGATATATCGGGGGACCCCACAGAGTTTTTACGGGGGTCCCGCTAACAGGATAGCAGGCTGGGGGTCAAGGGGGCTAGCAGCCCCCTTGCGGGGTGCGGGGCAGCGCCCCGTTAGAAATTTTTTTCTAACAGGGACAGTGTCGTGGAGTATGTGTGTGTGTTTGTATATGTATATATACATATATACATAAAAAAAGGGAAAGGGCATCCAAAGGATGCGTGGGAAAAAGCGCCAGCGCTTTGGGTGCTAGCACAAAGGCGCTAGAACGTTGGCGCTAGAACGCGAGCGCTTTGAGCGCTAGCGCCCCACGTGTCAGACACGTAGGCGCTCGGTCGCTAGCGCTCTGAGCGCAAGAGCGCTAGCGCTTTAAGCGCTAGTGCCCCACATGTCAGCACGTGGACGCTCGGGCGCTAGCGCTATGAGCGTAAGAGCGCTAGCGCCCCACGTGTCAGCACGTGGATGCTCGGGCGCTAGCGCTTTGGGCGCTAGTACTTTGAGCGCAAGGGCCCTACGTGTCGGCACATGGGCGCTCGGGCGCTAGCACTTTGGGCGCTAGCGTTTTGAGCGTAAGGGCGCTAGCGCCCCACATGTCAGCACGTGGGCGTTTGGTCGGCAAAAGGGACTTGGTCCCTGCGATGGGAGTTGTACTCCCAGAAAAGTGCACTTATTATTTTGTATGTGTATTGTTGGGGTAAAAATTTATACCCCGGTTGACCGAGTCAAAGTCAAGGTTAACCCCCAAGCTAGGTGGGCCCAAGCCCAGGTCAAGCGGGCCCATGCCCAAGTCGAGCCCGTGGCCAGCCTCCCCCATGCCAACAACGAAATCATGTAATAAATAATTTTTATGTAATTTTTTTATACATGAATGTATGCAAAATGGGCATAAAGCCAATATTTTGTAAGCCCATAGCTTATGTGCAAAAATGAAATGGCACATGAGCCATGAGATAGGCAAAGTGCCATTTTGTGAAGCCCAGGGGGCTATATGTAAATATGTAAGCCTATATAAGGCAAAATGATGATGAATAAAAAAATACATACTTTTCATTCTCTCCAAAAAGATTAGATCTGAGATCTTTTCTCCTTCCTCAAGGTTCCAAAACCTTCTTCTTTCTTCTGAATTAAATCAAGAGTTTTACTTTTCTTTTTCAAAAACAAAATAGTTTTTCGCCACCAAACCCACAAAGGGGAACTTGGATCTGTCTTTAGATCCCAAAAAGGAGAGATTTTGAGATCTCACATCTCTTGATCTTCAAGATCCAGCTAACAGAGGAGGAAGAAGAACCCCTTTCACTAAACCCAAAAAAAACACACTCAGGAGTCCAACTCCTTTTTGATTTCTCTTCTGAGAATTTTTTTTGGCTAAAAGCCTCTTTTTCTCGCCGGCGCTCAAACGCAGAGCGCCCGCGTGCCGACACGTGGCGCGCTTGTGCTCCAGCGCTCAGCGCTCGAGCGCAGAGCGCCCACGTGCCGACACGTGGCGCGCTTGCACTACTGCGCCCTGCGCTCAAGCTCAAAACGCCCACGTGCCGACACGTGGCGTGCTTGCGCTCAAGCGCAAGCGCTCGAGCGCAAGTCGCCCCGGTGCCGACACGTGGCGCGACTTGCGCTGCCGACACGTGGCACGCTTGTGCTCAAGCGCAAGCGCTCGAGCGCAAGTCGCCCCGGTGTCGGCACGTGGCGCGCTTGCGCCCAAACGCAAGCGCTCAGGCGCAAGTCGCCCCCGTGCCGACACGTGGCGCGCTTGCGCTCAAGCGCAAGTCGCCCTCATGCCGACACGTGGCACACTTGCGCTCAAGCGCAGAGCGCCCATGTGCTGACACGTGGCACTCTAGTGCCTGAGCGCACAGCGCCCAAGGTGCTGCCCCCACGCATCCCTTGGATGCCTTTCCCTCCTCTTTTTATGTACATACATATATATATATATACATATGTATACATATTTACACACACATATACTCCACGACACTGTCCCTGTTAGAAAAAAAATTCTAACGGGGCGCTGTCCCGCACCCCGCAAGGAGGCTGCTAGCCCCTTTGACCCCCAGCCCGCTATCCGGATAACGGGACCCCCGTAAAAACTCTGCGTGGCTCCCGATATACCCAAAACCCCCTTTTCAAAACACAACACATGTATACTGCATATTGAGTTCGCATGACCAATTTAACCCGTCAATCGGAGGTTCCCTCGCTCCAAAGGCGAGGGGTAATTAACGGCAGCTTAGTCCGCGGCTGCCGGAGATTCGGATCTCCATAATCAATAAACCCCCGGCCTACCCTAGGCAGGGGGAATCTGTAGTACGCCTGATAAGCGCACGCGTATCCCCATCTCAATGGGTTGACAAAAAACACCCTACAGATTCTGACACGCCCGGTGGGACCCATCTCTCCTCCCATATTTCGGGTTAAACGTTCATGCGAACTCAATCAATATACATATCTATATTTATACTAAAGTAATGCTCTTTCATGCAGGTTTTCCAAGCAATCACTTCTCAACGATGTCTCCAAGGATCAGCTCAGCTCTCGACACAGCTCTCGTCTCCTACACGATGAAGATAGACTCCAAGACGGTCCTTCCGGCCAGTCTCGGGCGACAATGGGAAGAGCCGCCGCTACCATTTGGCACTATTCTGTTCGTGTCAGCTAACGCCATCCCAGCTCCTCAAGCCCCGGTGACAGACAAACCGGTCTCAAAAGGCAAGAGGCCAAATGTGGTGGTCTCGAAGACGCCCCAACTCAAACGCAAGTCGGTGTTTGAACGGCTCTCCTTGTCCCCAGCTGGGGGCAAGGCCATCAACACCAGCAAAGAAACAAGGCATCTCGGGCAAGCTCCAGCGACGCCTCTGACAACTGCTCGATTGGGTGTCTTCTCAAGCCTCCCCATCACTCAGCCTATGGCGGCTTCCCGAAGAGCAGAAGCCTGCCAGACGCTCAAGGCAGAGAAGCTGAGGCAGAAGCGGCTCAGATACAGAGCCAACAAAAGGGCTAGGGCTCTGGCCATGTTGAAATTTATGAATTTCCAAAGCCCGGACCGCTTCGCGAAATCAGCTGCTAAGGGTAAAGAGATGGCTGGGTATGTGGTCCACACTGTCTACATGGTGGGCACGCGCAGCAAGAGCAAGGACAGGGCCACCACCTCTCAAATCCAATCTGGTTTGAATGTGGTGGCCGCTTCCTAAGAACAGCCGCCTCTACTGGGTGGTGAAAACCCTCTCGATGAGGGTGATAGGCAGAAAGACCCCTCGGTCCATGAGGAGTCGGGCTCGGAAAGCGAAGAAGAGCCGACTTTCCGCCCCAGGACCGCGGAGCAAGAGCTGCTTCAAGAGCTCCGAAAGCAGCTGAGAAACAAAGATAAGGAGATGGCTAAGCTCTACTCAAAAATTGACGACTTGACAAATGTCGTCCTACAGCTCACAGCCCGACTTGCCTCTCAGCCGCCCAATCAAACGCAGGGCTCTGCTCGTGAATCGGGAAACAGTGTCCCAACGCAGCCGACGCCTATTCCCTCAAGTCCAAAAGTGGGCGGACTGCATGAAAATCAGTCGCATCCTATCTCGGGAAATGTCCTGGCTACCGATGATAGTAGCCCGCTAACTCAAGATCAAATCATGTATTTGGTTGCCAGCAAAGTCAAAACACTGGTAGCCGAAGCTGAAGCGCAAAAAGATGTTAGCAGTAGCGGGAGACCATATCCTGCTCAATATGATCTGGTAGAATTTCCTAGCGGCTATGTCATCCCTAAATTCGGAAGATTCGATGGGACGGGAAATGCGAACCAGCACATCGCCCACTTCAAAGCCTCATGCGGGAATACTGGGGGCAACGATGCGCTTCTTCTCTGCCAGATCGTTAATAGCTTGACCGATGTTGCTTTCGACTGGTACGCGAGCATACCGGATAGCTCCGTTACTACTTTCGTCCAAATGGAATCTTTGTTTCGACAAAGGTTCATGAGCGTCAGCGATAAGATCACCATTGCCGAGCTCGTAAGGACCAAACCCAAGAACAACAAAAGCAGCACGGATTTTATAACCCAATGGTGCAATCTCTCCGTCAAATGCGAACCGCCGATAGAGCAAGACCAATCTGTCAGTCTCCTCGTCGGAAATCTCAACAATTGGATGGCCCCGTTTCTATGTACCGCGGGTCTCAAAACATTCCAAGAGCTGACCAAAAGGGTCCAAACGTTGGAACGCTCAAAGCCCGAGTCTGCTCAGGACTTTCAGTTCACAAACAGACCGAAACCTTGGAGGGACGACAACCGAAAAGACGGAAGTTCTAACAGCACCGATTCTCTAAATAAGCAGAGAGCGGGCGGAGCAAAAACTGACCAGTCTCGAGAGCCAACTTTGGAGGAGAGAAGAAATAAGGTCTACTCATTCCGAAGGGATAAGATCCACAAAATTTTTAAAGACGCTCTGAAGAATGGCCTGCGGCTACCAGAACCAAAAAGGCTAAGTGAAGCGAACAGGACTGATCATCCTAACTTTTGCCCATACCACCGAGTGCTGGGGCACACTATTGAAGACTGTTGCATCTTCAAGGATTGGGTCGAGAAACAATATAAGGCGGGAGAAATATCATTGTCCCCTGGCGTGTTAACCAACGAGCAAGCTGCGACCGCCAATTTCATACAAACGGAGACCGAAGTTCTTCGTGAAACTGATTCTCTCAGACATCTGCCTTTCTCTGAAAACAGTCGACCACCACGTCATAAAACTGAGAACAATCGACTACCACGTCATTAAACTGGGAACAATCGACCTCTAAGTCGTTAAACTGGGAATGTAAAAAAAATGTATAAATAAAAGAAAAATAAAGAAAAGCCGAAATGATGGGGCAACTCGCAATAACAATCAGCGAGTGAAAATAAAAATGAAAATAAAGCCGAAATGATATGGCAATCGCAAATAAATAGCCGAAATGATAGGACAATCGCGATTTTCGCGATAAGAAAAGCTGAAATGATAGAGCAATCGCGGTAAAACAAAAACAAAAAAAAAACACAAACAAAAATCCAATTTTTCAAAATTCCCTCGGCCCTACGGTTAGTCCCCAAATTGACTACCGTATACAATCCACGGGCTCAAATAATTCTTATTATACTCATGCCCCACCGTAATCACCAGTTACGCGGCTGGTCTCCGCCTTTGGAATTATGCTCCATTGGGGGGAAAAAAACACTCATGTGTCCTCACAATACATGAGGAGAACAAACCTTCGTGGGATCCTTACGACTCACGAAGGAAAAACACACTTAGGAGTCCTCACGACTCCTAAGGAGAAAATACACCTGCGGGATCCTTACGACTCGCAGGGAGAAAATGCTTTTATGGGACCCTCACGGCCCATAAAATTGAAAAGCCTTAGGTGATAGGGATCTAAACCTGTCTCCTAAGCCATCGCTCCCCAGTCCCCAAGTGGCGAATGATGAGTCGCTCCTGGTACCATATTCCAGTGCAGCGATGCAGACGCCAACCAAATTCCAAATCCAAATCCCCAAACGGCGAATGATGAGTCGCTCCCGGTACCATATTCCAGTGCAGCGATGCAGACGCCAACAAAGTCCTGAAATGTTTATGGCCCTACGGTCTGGATCATACATCCTGCAAAACCGTATACAATCCACGGGTGTAAAACAATCCCAATCTCTCCAAAAATAATAAAATAAAAATAAAAAGAGGTATGTCCACAAGCAAAATGGGCATGGATGAAAACCCGAAAGGGCTCCGTGAGTAAAAACAGCAGAACTGCTGGCGAGTTTGTGAAAACCCGAAAGGGCGCAAACTCGTAAAAAAAATTGATGAAATGAAATGCACCCGCAAAGTCCTCTCGACTTTGTGAGGAGAAAATTCCCGCGTGAGATCCTTAGGACTCACAAAGGAGCAACACACTTAGGAGTCCCCACGACTCCTAAGGAGAAAATACACCTACGGGATCCTTACGACCCGTAGGGAGAAAATGCTTTGTGAGACCCTTACGGCTCACAAAATGGAAAAGCCTTAGGTGACAGGGATCTAAACCTGTCTCCTAAGCCACCAATTTCCAAATCCTCTCGGGGCACATGATGAGTTGCTCCTGGCATTATTCCAGTGCAGCAATGCAGATGCCAAACAAACCAAATCCAAATCCTCCCGGGGCAAATGATGAGTTGCTCCTGGCATTATTCCAGTGCAGCAATGCAGATGCCAAAACAAAACCAATTCTCAAATCTTCCCGGGGCATATGATGAGTTGCTCCTGGCATTATTCCAGTGCAGCAATGCAGACGCCAAAACAAAACCAATTCCCAAATCCTCTCAAGACAGATGATGATTCGCTCCTGGTACCATATTCCAGTGTAGCGATGCTGATGTCAACCCAAATCAAATCAAACCAACAACCTCTATAGCGGAATCATGCTCCGTCCCAGAATTTACCCCGTGTCGAAATCATGCTTCGCCTCGGGATATCTACCTTCCCTGCCGGAATTATGCTCCGCCTCAGAATCAAGTCAACCCGACACTCCGCGCCGGGGAAAAGTCGATCAGCGACACTCCGTGCCGGGGAAAAGTCGATCAGCGACACTCCGTGCCGGGGAAAAGTCAACCCGACACTCCGCGCCGGGGAAAAGTCGATCAGCGACACTCCGTGCCGGGGAAAAGTCAACCCGACACTCCGCGCCGGGGAAAAGTCGATCAGCGACACTCCGCGGCGGGGAAAAGTCAACCCGACACTCCGCGCCGGGGAAAAGTCGATCAGCGACACTCCCGGTCAGCGACACTCCGTGCCGGGGAAAAGTCAACCCGACACTCCGCGCCGGGGAAAAGTCGATCAGCGACACTCCGTGCCGGGGAAAAGTCGACCAGCGACACTCCGCGTCAAGCAAACACTCCGTGCCGGGGACACGTCAACCAGCGACACTCTGCATCGGGAAAATGTCCAACACAGACACTCCGCATTAGGAAAACGTCAACCAGCGACACTCTGCATCGGGGAAACGTCCAACACAGACACTCCGCATCAGGGAAACGTCCAACAGCGACACTCCGTGTCGGGGAAACGTCAAGCAGACACTCCGTGCCGGGGACACGTCAACAAGCGACACTCTGCATCGGGGAAACGTCCAACACGGACACTCCGCATCAGGGAAACGTCAACCAGCGACACTCTGCATCGGGGAAACGTCCAACACAGACACTCCGCATCAGGGAAACGTCCAATAACGACACTCCGTGCTGGGGAAACGTCAAGCAGACACTCCGTGCCGGGGACACGTCAGCAAGCGACACTCTGCATCGGGGAAACGTCCAACACAGACACTCCGCATCAGGGAAACGTCCAACAATGACACTCCGCCTCGGGGAAACGTCGACCAGCGACACTCCGTGCCAGGGACACGTCTACCAAATCGCTCCGGATCAGAGCGTCGACCGTCCATGTCGCAAAAAGGGCAGTGCAGGCTTCCTACAAAGCAGGAACCAGATCGCTCCGGGCCAGGGAAACGTCTACCACGGACACTCCGCCTCAGAGACGCGTCAAGCACCGACCGTCCACGTCGTAAAAAGGGCAGTGCATCCCAAAAAGTGGGGACCAAAGCAAGTTGCCTCCACGCAAAAGAAGATCCATCAATTTCATGCACACGACCCACATGTGCGGTGTGCATTCATTGATGGGGGGCAATTTGTTGGGGTAAAAATTTACACCCCGGTTGACCGAGTCAAAGTCAAGGTTAACCCCCAAGCTAGGTGGGCCCAAGCCCAGGTCAAGCGGGCCTATGCCCAAGTCGAGCCCGCGGCTAGCCTCCCCCATGCCAACAACGAAATCATGTAATAAATAATTTTTATATAATTTTTTTATACATGAATGTATGCAAAATGGGCATAAAGCCAATATTTTGTAAGCCCATGGCTTATGTGCAAAAATGAAATGGCACATGAGCCATAGGATATGCAAAGTGCCATTTTGTGAAGCCCAGGGGGCTATATGTAAATATGTAAGCATATATAAGGAAAAATGATGATGAATAAAAAAATACATACTTTTCATTCTCTCCAAAAAGATTAGATCTGAGATCTTTTCTCCTTCCTCAAGGTTCCAAAACCTTCTTCTTTCTTCTGAATTAAATCAAGAGTTTTACTTTTCTTTTTCAAAAACAAAATAGTTTTTCGCCACCAAACCCACAAAGGGGAACTTGGATCTGTCTTTAGATCCCAAAAAGAAGAGATTTTGAGATCTCACATCTCTTGATCTTCAAGATCCAGCTAACAGAGGAGGAAGAAGAAGAACCCCTTTCACTAAACCCAAAAAAAACACTCAGGAGTCCAACTCCTCTCTGATTTCTCTTCCGAGAAATTTTTTTGGCTAAAAGCCTCTTTTTCTCGTCGGCGCTCAGGCGCAGAGCGCCCGCGTGCCGACACGTGGCGCGCTTGCGCTCCAGCGCTCAGCGCTCCAGCGCAAAGCGCCTACGTGCCGACACGTGGCGCGCTTGCACTACAGCGCCCTGCGCTCAAGCGCAAAGCGCCCACGTGCCGACACGTGGCACGCTTGCGCTCGAGCGCAAGTCGCCCCGGTGCCGACACGTGGCGCGCTTGCGCTCCAGCGCAAGCGCTTAAGCGCAAGTCGCCCCGATGCCGACACGTGGCACGCTTGCGCTCAAGCGCAAGCGCTCGAGCGCAAGTCGCCCCGGTGCCGACACGTGGCGCGCTTGCGCCCAAGCGTAAGCGCTCAGGCGCAAGTCGCCCCCATGCCGACACGTGGCGCGCTTGCGCCCAAGCGCAAGCGCTCAAGCGCAAGTCGCCCCCGTGCCGACACGTGGCACACTTGCGCTCAAGCGCAGAGCGCCCATGTGCCGACACGTGGCACTCTAGCGCCTGAGCGCACAGCACCTAGGCGCACAGTGCCCAAGGTGCTGCCCCCACGCATCCCTTGGATGCCTTTTCCCCCTCTTTTTACGTACATACATATATATATATACATATGTATACATATTTACACACACATATACTCCATGACACTGTCCCTGTTAGAAAAAAAATTCTAACGGGGCGCTGCCCCGCACCCTGCAAGGGGGCTGCTAGCCCCCTTGACCCCCAGCCCGCTATCCGGGTAGCGGGCCCCCCGTAAAAACACTGCGTGGCTCCCGATATACCCAAAACCCCCTTTTCAAAACACAACACACGTACACTGCATATTGAGTTCGCATGACCAATTTAACCCGTCAATCGGAGGTTCCCTCGCTCCAAAGGCGAGGGATAATTGACGGCAGCTTAGTCCGCGGCTGCCGGAGATTCGGATCTCCACAATCAATAAACCCCGGCCTACCCTAGGCAGGGGGAATCTGTAGTACGCCTGACAAGTGCGCGCGTATCCCCATCTTAATGGGGTGATGAAAAACACCCAACATGTATATATATATATATAGGAGTTAAACTCCTAGGATGTCTTGAAGCTGATGAAGGGCTTCTTCCCTTGAGCCCTGGTTCTTCCCCAAAGTGGGGTTTCTGGAGATGGGTCTCCTTCTTCCTCCTCTGTTGGCAGGATCTTGAAGATCAAGAGATGTGAGATTTTAAAAATCTCTTCTTTTTGAGATCTGATGGGAGATCTAAGCTCCCCTTTGTGGGTTTTATGGTGAAAAACTATTTAGTTTTGGAAAAGGAAGAGTAAAACTTTTGATTTAATTCAAAAGAAAGAAGAAGGTTTTAGAACCTTGAGGAAGGAGAAAGAGGCACAAACCCTAGATTTTTTGAGGGAATGAAAAGTGTATCTTTTATTCATCAATATGTTGCCTTATATAGGCTTACACATTTACATATAGCCCCTTGGGCTTTATAAAATGGCATTTTGCCCATCTCATGGCTCATGTGCCATTTCTTTTTGCACATAAGCCATGGGCGTACACAAATTTGGCTTTATGCCCATTTTGCATACATTCATGCACAAAATTACATCAAAATTATTTGTTACATGATTTTTATTTTGGTATGGCGGAAGGTCGGCCGCTTCATGTTCGGACTCGACCTGGGCATGGGCCCACTTGGCTTGGGGTTGACTTTGATTTTGACTTGGTCAACCGGGGTACAATTTTTGACTTCAACAAAGTGCCCCCATCAATAAATGCACACCACATATGTGAGTCGTGTGCATGAAATTGATGGATCTTCTTTCACGTGGAGGCAACTTGCTTTGGTTCCCACTTTTTGGGATGCACTGCCCTTTTTACGACATGGACGGTTGACGCTTGACGCGTCTCCGAGACGGAGTGTCCATGGTAGACTTTTCCCTGGCCCGGAGTGATCTAGTTCCTGCTTTGTAGGAAGCCTGCATTGCCATTTTTGCGACATGGACGGTCGACGTTCTGATCCGGAGCGATTTGGTTCCCGATTTGTGGGAAGCCTGCACTGCCCTTTTTGCGACATAGACGGTCGACGCTTGACGCGTCTCCGAGACGGAGTGTCCATGGTAGACTTTTCCCTGGCCCGGAGTGATCTCGTTCCTGCTTTGTAGGAAGCTTGCACTGCCCTTTTCGCGACATGGACGGTCGACGCTCTGATCCGGAGCGATTTGGTTCCCGATTTGTGGGAAGCCTGCACTGCCCTTTTTGCTACATGGACAGTCGACGCTTGATGCATCTCCGAGACGGTGTGTCCGTGGTAGACTTTTCCCTGGCCCGGAGTGATCTGGTTCCTGCTTTGTAGGAAGCCTGCACTGCTCTTTTCGCGACATGGACGATCGACGCTCTGATACGGAGCGATTTGGTTCCCGATTTGTGGGAAGCCTGCACTGCCCTTTTTGCGACATGGACGGTCGACGCTTGATGCGTCTCCGAGATGGAGTGTCCGTGGTAGACTTTTTCCTGGTCCGGAGTGATCTGGTTCCTGCTTTGTAGGAAGCCTGCACTGCCCTTTTTGCGACATGGACGGTCGACGCTCTGATCCAGAGCGATTTGGTTCCTGATTTGCGGGAAGCCTGCACTGCCCTTTTTGCGATATGGACGGTCGACGCTTGACGCGTCTCTGAGACGGAGTTTTCGTGGTAGACTTTTCCCTAGCCCGGAGTGATCTGGTTCCTGCTTTGTAGGAAGCCTGCACTGCCATTTTTGCGACATGGACGATCAACACTCTGATCCGGAGCAATTTGGTTCCCGATTTGTGCGAAGCCTGCACTGCCCTTTTTGCGACATGGACAGTCGACGCTCTGATCCGGAGCGATTTGGTTCCCGATTTGTGGGAAGCCTGTACTGCCATTTTTGCGACATGGACGGTTGACGCTCTGATCCAGAGCGATTTGGTTCCCGATTTGTGGGAAGCCTGCGCTACCCTTTTTGCGACATGGACGGTCGACACTCTATTTGACTTGCTCTGCTTCCTATAGTGTCAGGGGTGAACTTGACTTGCTCCGCTTCTTGCGGTGTCGAGATTTGATTCTGACTTGCTCCGCTTTCTGCGGTGGTGCGAGTTGAAGTTGACTTGTTGATTGTGATTTGGGTTGACATCAGCATCGCTATACTGTAATATGGTACCGGGAGCGAATCATCATCTGTCTTCGAGAGGATTTGGGGATTTGGTTTTGGTTTGGCATCTGCATTGCTGCACTGGAATAATGCCAGGAGCAACTCATCATTTGCCCTGGAAGGATTTGGGAATTGGTTTTTGCTTGGCATCAGTATCGCTACACTGGAATATGGTACCAGGAGCGAATCATCATTTGCGCTTGCTTATCAGGAAGCGATGGCTTAGGAGACAGGTTTTAGGTCCCTATCACCTAAGACTTTTCAATTTTGTGAGCTGTAAGGGTCTCACAAAGCATTTTCTCCCTACGGGTCGTAAGGATCCCGTAGGTGTATTTTCTCCTTAGGAGTCGTGGGGACTCCTAAGTGTGTTGCTCCGTTGTGAGTCGTAAAGATCTCACGCGGGAATTTTCTCCTCACAAAGTCGAGAGGACTTTGTGAGTGCATTTCATTTATTTTTCACGAGTTTGTGCCCTTTCGGGTTTTCACAAACTCGCCGGCAGTCCTGCTGTTTTTACCCACGGAGCCCTTTCGGGTTTTCATCCGTGCCCATTTTGCTTGTGGACATACCCTTTTTTCACCGCCGGTGGGACTTTGAATGTGGTCTCGCCGGTAGGACTTGGGAGAGATTGGGATCGTTTTACGCCCGTGGATTGTATACGGTTTTGCAGGATGTATGATCCAGACCGTAGGGCCGGAAAATTTTTGGGACTTTGTTGGCATCTGCATCGCTGCACTGGAATATGGTCCCAGGAGTGACTCATCATTCGCCATTGGGGTATGGGATTTAGAATTTGGTTGGCGTCTGTATCGCTGCACTGGAATATGCTACCAGGAGCGACTCATCATTCGCCATTGGGGTATGGGATTTGGAATTTGGTTGGCGTCTGTATCGCTGCACTGGAATATGCTACCAGGAGCAACTCATCATTCGCCATTGGGATTTGGAATTTGGCTGGCGTCTACATCGCTACACTGGAATATGGTACCAGGAGCGACTCATCATTCGCCATTGGGATTTAGAATTTAGTTGGCGTCTGCATCGCTGCACTGGAATATGGTACCAGGAGCGACTCATCATTCGCTATTGGGATTGGGAAGCAATGGCTTAGGAGACAGGTTTAGGCCCCCATCACTTAAGGATTTTCGATTTTATGAGTCGTAAGGGTCTCATAAAAGCATTTTCTCCCTACGAGTCGAAAGGATCTCGTAGGCGTACTTTCTCCTTAGGAGTCGTGAGGACCCCCAAGTGTGTTTTTCCTTTATGAGTCGTAAGGATCCTACGAAGGTTTGTTCTCCTCATGCATCGTGAGGACACATGAGTGGGTCTTCCCAATAGAGCATAATTCCAAGGACGGAGACCAACCGCTGGACTGGTGATTGCAGTGGGGCATGAGTGTGATGAGAATTATTTGAGCCCGTGGATCGTATATGATAGTCAATTTGGGGACTAACCGTAGGGCCAGAAGAATTTTGGGAAATTGGATTTTGGTTGGCGTCTGCATCGCTACACTAAAATATGGTACCAGGAGCGACTCATCATTCGCCGTTTTTTTTACCGTGATTGCTCTATCATTTCAGCTTTTCTTATCGCGAAGATCGCGATTGCCCCATCATTTCGGCTTTTATTCGCGGTTGCCCTATTATTTCGGCTTTATTTTCATCTTTATTTTACTCGCTGATTTTTATTGCGAGTTACCCCATTATTTCAGCTTTTCTTTATTTTTCTTGTATTTACACATTTTTTGTTTATTTACATATATCTATATATTTTTTTACATTCCCAGTTTAACGACTTAGAGGTCGATTGTTCCCAGTTTAATGACGTGGTGGTCGACTGTTTTCAGAGAAAGGCAGATGTCTGAGAGAATCGGTTTCACAAAGAACTTCGGTCTCCATTTGTATGAAATTGGCGGTTGTAGCTTGACTGTTTGTTAACACGCCTTTGGACAGTTCTATCTCTCCTGCCTTGTATTGCTTTTCGACCCAATCTTTGAAGACGAAGCAGTCCTCAATGGCATGACCTATCACTCTGTGATAGGGGCAGTATTTGGGGTCGTCGGTCCTATTCGCTTCCTGCGGTCTTTTTGACTCTGGCAGTTGTAGACCGTTCTTCAGGGCGTCTTTGAATATTTTACGGATTTTGTCCCTTCTGAAGGAATAGACCTTGTCCAGCTTCTCTTTCAGTGGAGATTCTCCTCCCTCTCCAAACATTGGCTTCCGAAGCTAGTTGGCATTAGACCCGCTCAACCCTTGCTTATTTCGGTTAGCCGAGGAATTGAAAGATTCAGTATCGTCGGAATTTTCGCCTTTGCGATTTTCGTCCTTTCGGTTTCTCCAGGACCTATTGTTATTTTGGGAGTCAGAGGAGGACTCCTGCTTTGAGCGTTCCAATATCTGGACTTTCCTGGTCAGCTCTTGGAATGTTTTGAGACCCGCGGTGCATAGAAACGGAGCCATCCAATTGTTGAGATTTCCGACGAGGAGACTGACAGATTGGTCTTGCTCTATCAGCGGTTCACATTTGATGGAGAGATTATGCCATCGGGTTATAAAATCCGTGCTGCTTTCGTTGTTCTTTGGCTTGGTCCTTACAAGGTCGGCGATAGTGATCTTATCGCTGACACTCATGAACTTTTGCCGAAACAGAGACTCCATTTGGACGAAAGTTGTGACGGAGCCATCCGGTATGCTCGCGTACCAGTCGAAAGCAATATCGGTCAAGCTATTAACGAACTGGCGGAGGAGAATCACATCATTGCCCCCAGTATTCCCGCATGAAGCTTTAAAATGGGCGACGTCTGATTCTCATTTCCCGTCCCATCAAATCTTCCGAATTTGGGGAAGACATAGCCGCTAGGAAATTCTACCAGATCATATTGAGCAGGATATGGTCTCCCACTACTGCTGATATCTTTTTGCGCTTCGGTTTCGGCTACCAAGGTTTTGACTTTGTTGGCAACCAAATCCATGATTTGATCTTGAGTTAGCGGGCTACTGTCATCGGTAGCCAAGACATTTCCCAAGATAGGATGCGACTGATTTCATGCGGTCCGCCCACTTTTAGATTTGAGGGAATGGGCGTCGGCTGTTTCGGGACACCGTTTCCCGGTTCAGGAGAGCCCTGCGCCTGATTGGGCGGCTAAGAGGCAAGTTAGGCCGTGAGCTGTAAGACGACGTTTGTCAAGTCGTCAATTTTTTAGTAGAGCTTGGCCATCTCCTTGTCTTTGCTTCTGAGCTGATTTCGGAGCTCTTGGAGAAGTTTTTGCTCTGCGTTCTTGGGGCGGAAGATTGGCTCATCTTCGCTTTCCGAGCCCGACTCCTCATGGACCGAAGGGTCTTTCTGCCTATCATCCTCATCGAGAGGGTTTTTATCACCCAGCAGAGGCGGCTGTTCTTAGGAAACGGCAATCACATTCAAGCCAGATTGGATTTGAGATGTGGTGGCCCCGTCCTTACTCTTGCTGCGCGTGCCCACCATGTAAACAGTGTGGACCACATATCCAGTCATTTCCTCATCTTTAGCAGGGTAACCCTGTTCTTCGAACCTCATGAGGTTCAGCCTAGCAGGAGCCCTAGTCCTTTTGTTGGCTCTATATCTGAGCCTTTTTTGCCTTAGCTTCTCAATTTTAAGGGCTTGGCGGGCATCCATTCCCTGAGAAGCCACCGTGAGTCGATTAGCGGGGAGCTTAGAGAAAACACCCGATCGAGCAGTTGTCGAGGGCACCACTGGAGCTTGCTCGAGACGCCTTGTTGCTTTGTTCTTGTTGATGGCCTTGCCCCCAGTCGGGGCCAAGGAAAGTCGCTTAAACACCGACTTGCGTTTGAGTTGGGGTGCCTTCGAGACCGCCACATTTGGCCTCTTGCCTTTCGAGACCGGTTTGTCTGTCACCGGGGCTTGAGGATCTGGGATGGCGTTAGCTGACACGAACAAAATAGAGCCAAATGGTAGCGGTGGCTCTTCCCATTGTCGCCCGAGACTGGCCGGGAGGACCGTCCTAGCGTCCATCTTCATCGTATAGGAGATGGGAGCTGTGTCGAGAGCTAAGCTTGTCCTTGGAGACATTTTTGCTGCGTCCGGAGATTGCAATTTTAAATTTGTTAACCTGTACAAAGAAGCATGATTTCAGTACAAGCAGTCAATATGTATATTGATTGAGTTCGCATGGATATTTAACCCAAAATATGGGAGGGGAGATAGGTCCCACCGGGCGTGTCAGAGTATGTAGGGTGTTTTCGTCACCCCATTGAGATGGGAATATGCGCACGCTTGTCAGGCGCAGTACAGATTCCCCCTGCCTAGGGTAGGTGGGGGTTTATTGATTGTGGGGATCCGAATCTCCGGCAGCCGCGGACTAAGCTGTCGTTAATTACCCTTCGCCTTTGGGGCGAGGGAACCTCCGATTAACGGGTTAAACTGGTCATGCGAACTCAATGTGCAGTGTTGTGTTTTGGAGGGGTTTTGGATATATCGGGGGACAGTGTCGTGGAGTATGTGTGTGTGTGTGTTTGTATATGTATATATACATATATACATAAAAAAAGGGAAAGGGCATCCAAAGGATGCGTAGGAAAAAGCGCCAGCGCTTTGGGTGCTAGAGCTTGGAGCGCAAGGGCGCTAGAGTGCTAGCGCTTTGAGCGCTAGCGCCCTACATGCCAGACACGTGGGTGCTCAGAGCGCTAGCGCCCCACGTGTCAGCACGTGGGCGCTCGGGCTAGCGCTCGGGCGCTAGCGCTCGGGCGCTAGCGTTGTGGGCGCTAGCGCTGTGAGCGCAAGAGTGCTAGCGATTTGAGCGCAAGGGCGCTAGCCCCCAACATGTCGGTACGTGGGCGCTCGGGCATTAGCGCTCGAGCACTAGCGCTTTGGGCGCTAGCGCCCCACGTGTCAGTACATGGGCGTTCGGTCGGCAAAAATGACTTGGTCCCTGCGATAGGAGTTGTACTCCCAGAAAGGAGCACTTATTATTATTATTTTTTTTGTGTGTGTGTGTATATATGAGGAGTTAAACTCCTAGGATGTCTTGAAGCTGATAAAGGGCTTCTCCCCTTGAGCCCTAGTTCTTTCCCAAAGTGGGGTTTCTGGAGATGGGTCTCCTTCTTCCTCCTCTGTTGGCAGGATCTTGAAGATCAAGAGATGTGGAATTTTAAAAATCTCTTCTTTTTGAGATCT
Organism: Agapanthus africanus; assembly: GCA_030015575.1. Lineage (NCBI taxonomy): Eukaryota > Viridiplantae > Streptophyta > Magnoliopsida > Asparagales > Amaryllidaceae > Agapanthus > Agapanthus africanus. The sequence goes on along the minus strand of CM057342.1, from coordinate 56,699,491 downwards.
GATGGGAGATCTAAGCTCCCCTTTGTGGGTTTTGTGGTGAAAAACTATTTAGTTTTGGAAAAGGAAGAGTAAAACTCTTGATTTAATTCAAAAGAAAGAAGAAGGTTTTAGAACCTTAAGGAAAGAGAAAGAGGCACAAACCCTAGATTTTTTGAGGGAATGAAAAGTGTATCTTTTATTCATCATCATTTTGCCTTATATAGGCTTACACATTTACATATAGCCCCTTGGGTTTTACAAAATGGCATTTTACCCATTTCATGGCTCATGTGCCATTTCTTTTTGCACATAAGCCATGGGCTTACAAAAATTTGGCTTTATGCCTATTTTGCATACATTCATGCACAAAATTACATCAAAATTATTTGTTACATGATTTTTATTTTGGTATGGCGGAAGGCCGGCCGCTTCATGTTCGGACTCGACCTGGGCATGGGCCCACTTGGCTTGGGGTTGACTTTGATTTTGACTTGGTCAACCGGGGTGCAATTTTCGACTTCAACACACCTCTGAACACAATGGCACATTAGAACCGTCGCCATCGTCATGTCGTCGAAACCAATTTTCTCATGCATATATCTAGCAGACATCAAGAGGCTCTTCCGCAAAATTTGGCATCCCCTGACGCAGCATTGCAACCAATCACGTATACTCAACCTACCAAACTTCACATCTTACCCACCTTATCTAACCCAACCTCTACTGAACCCCAATCATTAACATCTTATACCCTCAACTTCTCCACATCCACTGACTCTTCACAATCCTCACCTTACAATCTCGATAATATCGCCAACCTACCCGTCCCTACCTTCCCAACCTCCTCCATAACTGCTCAATCATATTTACCCTCTCCATAATTATCCCAAACTCCTTGACTCCCAAATCTCCGAACCAACAATGAATGAAAACCGAACCCGAAATACCTCAACTCCCAATATATCAACTATACTATTATTCATCCCATACCCCAAACCCTTGAACCAACGCATGTATCTCAAGCTATGAAGGATCCTAACTGGCGTGCTGCAATGTTCAAAGAATTTGATGCCCTCATGAAGAACGGAACATGAGATTTTGTTCCAAAATCAAATCAGAATCTTGTAGGTTGCAAATGAGTTTTTCGAATCAAGCGAAACTCTGATGGCACCATTACCCGATACAAAGCTCGTCTTATGGCCAAAGACTTCTACCAACGACCTGGTCTAGACTACTCCGCCACCTTTAGCCCATTATTAAACTGACAACACTGCAGATAGTCTTATGTATCGCACTCTCCCATGGATTGCCTCTTCGTCAACTTGATATTAACAATACTTTTCTCAATGGCGATCTCCATAAAGATGTTTATATGGCTCAACCACCAGGTTTCATCCACTCCTCCCTACCTAACCATGTCTGCAAACTATAAAAATCTCTTTATGGTCTCAAGTAAACACCTAGGGCATGGTATCAAGAACTCAAGATCTATCTATCTCCTTCAAACCGGCTTCGCAAACTCCGTGGCGGATATTCCTCTCTTCGTCTACTTCAAGGAAACCACTGTTGCCTACTTCTTGGTGTATGTTGATGGTATTATTTTCACTGGTAATAACATTCAGTTTATTCAATCTTTCATTCGTTAATTTGGGCAACGTTTCTCTCTGAAGGATTTCGGCGACCTTCATCAATTTCTTATTCCTACGACACAAATACTTTTTCTATCTCAGCATTGCCACATCGACGATCTCCTGAAAAAGTTCTCCATAGAAGATGCTAAAGAAGTTACCATTCTGATATGCAATACCACTTCTTTACTTCGCCATGACGGATCTTCTTCTGTCGATCCCACGCCTTACCGTTAGCTAGTTGGTGTGCATCAATACCTCTCTCACTCAGTCCGACATTTCCTTTGTTGTCAACCGCCTCTCCCAATTCATGTACTCTCCCACCGAACTTCACTGGACGACCCTTAGACGTGTTCTTCATTACCTCAAAGGTACGATACATCATGGTCTTTACCTCCGCCGACGATCTCCTCTAACTCTTCAGGCCTTTAGTGACTCTGACTAGGGTGGAAGTCGCGATGATGGTCGCTCCACAACTGCGTACATTCTCTATCTAGGCATGGATCCTCTCCGTCAGATGTTGTCTTCCGTCGATCTCCCGATGGATTTTGGAGGTGATCTCTTGTTGCGTGTGGGTCTCAATGGGTTTTGAGGAGATTGGTGATTTAAGGAGCTTAGTGCCGAGTACTTGCAAAGAAGTCCCGGGATGGTTTGGTACCACCGAGGACCCTCCGACGATCAAGTTAGCATGAGATCCGAGCAGAGTAACGACTAAGTGGAATAAAAATGGCTTACTTGACCCCTCTGTGATGGGGGTTTATATAGCGGTGGCGGCACGCAGCAGCAGGCGCGAGAATCTCGCCGGCAGTTACGCTCCCGACGTCACGCCCGCGTAGAGAGTGGATCGCCCATTAATGGGGATCGTGATGGCGTGGAATGTGGGATGCTGCTGGCGGAGAATCTGCGCATGGCGATATTTGCGGAGCGGCGGTTACGCCTGTGAGTGGTGGAGTTGGTCGGAGGACCGAGGAAGACGGCTTCAGCCGGGGGGCTCGGGGACGAGCGAGAAGGCCAAGGAGTCTTGGTCTTGTGGCAGCTCGGGGCGAGCTGAGAGGACGAGGAGGCCAATTTGCAGGGGGCCTTGAGGAGAGCCAGCTTGTGCTTGCAGGTCGGGTACAGGGGTGGCCTGGTCGGCCTCTGTGGGCCCTTTCTTCTGAGTTCTGGGACACGCCATCTGCCACGTGTCTTGATCTTGGGGACCACCAATATTGAGCATCATCATTAGCCCCCCACTCTTATCCCGACCAGCTAGCGGGTCGGGTCAGAAGTGGACTGCCGGGCCGCCCGGGGTGAGCTCCCTCCTAAGGTTTCGTCGGGACGCATCCCCGGGCCGTGAGCTGTCTTTTCTGCCAGCGAATCAGGGCGAGATCTCTGCATTTAAGAAAGGTGCGCCGGTTCGTGCATCCTGCCATTGAAGCGACGGTCCACGTGTCAAGCGTCGGTTGGCTGATGCGACGTGTGCAGACCTGCGACGCCTGAAAGGATGCGGTCCAGTGTGGGAACGACAAGTGGAGCAATCGGAGCCGTTGGACGCGAGGAGGCGTTTTGGCGGGAGATGAAGGGCGTCGTTGGATGAGGTTGCTCATGGTGATAAATAGGGGTGGGGCCCGTTCCAGGGCCCCTACTCCTTCATATTTCCTTTCTTCTAAGTTGTGGCTGCTCGGCGCTCTTCTTCTTTGGTATACATGGTTCGTTCCCACTCTTTGGGTCGCTCGTTCCAGAGGGAGGCCAGCGGCGCGGCCGTGCCTATGGCTGGCCCATGTCCTGCGTCGAACGTTCTGCCGGTGATAGAGCCGTCCGCTTCGTTGGTGGCACTGGTGATTGTTCCGGAGGCGGTCAGAGACGCCCACGGTCATCCGAGCCCCGGACGGGAGACGGAGGGGAGGGCGAGGACGGGGTCCCCCTTAAGAGGAAAAGGACAATTTCTCGTGCACCGCCGTCGATGGTTCCTGAGGGGATTCCCATGCAGGAGGGTGATTCCGTCTTCATGGTTCCATCTAGGCTTTCCGTCGCTGCCGGCCTGCTCGCCGGGATGGAAGAGTCGGAAGGGGGAAGACTTCCGTATGGCACCCTGAGGGCCCAAATAGAGGCCATAGCCCAAGGGGCGGTCCACGTACGAACTCCTCCACGCGTTGTTTTTGGCCTTCCTTTCTTTGGCCCGAGTGCCTCCCCGTTTCTCATCCGCTTCCCGTCAGGTCCTTCAACACTGCGCCATCGCTACTCGTATGGAGGCCGAAGGAGCGTTCCACGCACCGAGGCCAGTAGAAGCGTTTCCTTCGGAGGTCGAGGTCCTGCGGCGTGACCTGCGTCTGGAGAGGGCTAGGACCGATGTCCTGGCAGCCCGTGCGGAGGCTGCGGAGCTCGCCAATTCAGCGAATCGGGGTGTCCATCGTCGTCTGAGTGCATCCCACCTGGTTGCCGAAAGGAAGCTGGCGGACCTGGCCGATCGCTTCGCGGCCATGGAGAAAGAGAGAGATGCCAGCAGGGGGGATGCCGAGGCGGCGCTTCTGGCGGCCCAGACTGCTGAGGTTTGGACTAGGAAAGCCGTGGCCGATTACAAGGTGTCAGAGCAGTTTTACGCCGAGCTTGGTGAGTATTCCGCCGTCGCGTGGATAAGGCTCTGGATGCCGTGAAGGAGCAACTTCCCGAGTTCGCCGATGGCGAGCTCCGTGCTCGGGTCCCACTCCCGGTAGCAAGGCCTCCGGCAGACAACGATGAGGGAAGTGATGCGCGCCCCTGGTGGCAAAACCTCCGGTGGTGAAGCCCCCATTGATGAGGGAAGCGAGGCACGGGGGGGTTAGCGACTTAGGCCTTTTTGATATTTCCCCGTCCCTCTTTTGTAAGCCTCCGGGCAGTTTGTAAGGCTGGGGAGCCGGAAATACCCTTTGTAAAGACTTTGCGTTTGATAATAAAACTTCTTCTTTGGTTTCATCGGTTTGCACTTTATCTTCTGTTTGTGAAGAATGCTTGTAAAATATCCTTGCTTTCACTGTTGGGCTTTCATGTTAGGTCAGCCATCTGTTTAACGATCGTTCGTCGAGTTGATTTCGATCACTTGCCAAGCGTGCCAAGCGCTGCCGAGAAGGAGGCGTCTCTATGGCCCCGAAGTCGAGAGGGGATCGTGCAGACTTGGATAGACTTGACGCCCCTTGTTGGGGCCTCGGATTCTCTGCATGTGATGGGCAGAGGGCTGTTCGCCGTATTTGTACCGAGCATGAATGGGAAGCTACTCGGTTGCCCCTTGTCGGGGGCTTTGATCCTTAGCGTTGGAGGGGCTGTAAGAAGCCCACTAAGGACGACCGGGCAGTGAAGCTGCGCGGTTGCCTCTTGGCGAGGGCCTTGATCTCTGGCGTCGTGGGTAGGCAACTACCAGTCCAGGACGACCGAGCGGGGTAGCCGCTCGGATTCCTCTTGCGAGGGCTTCAACCCTTGGCGTCATGGGTAGGGAGCTACCAGCCGGAGATGACTGAGCAGGGAAGCGTGATGTCGCCGAGCTGCCTCTAAGGAGGACTTTGGTTCTTAGCATTGGAGGGGCTGTAGGAAGCCCATTAAGGATGACCGGGCAGTGAAGCTGCGTGGTTGCCTCTTGGCGAGGGCTTTGATCTTTAGTGTCGTGGGTAGGCAACTACCAGCCTGGGATGACCGAGCGGGGTAGCCGCTTGGATGCTTCTTGCGAGGGCTTCGATCCCTGGCGTCATGGGTAGGGAGCTACCAGCCGGAGATGACCGAGCAGGGCAGCCGCTCAGTTGCCTCTAGCGAGGGCTTTGATCCTTCAGGACGGGACCCGAGCAGGGTTACTGCCCGGTGCCTCTTGATGAGGACTTTGATCCCTGTCGATTTTGGTAGGAAACTACTAGCCGGGGATAGCCGAGCAATGACTCGACTGCCTCTGGGAGGACTTTGGCCCTTAGCGCGCGGGGGGGGGGGCTGTAAGAAGCCTACCAAGGACCCTTGGTGTAACAACGCCAATTTTAGTATACATAAAATTGATTTAAATTTGAAGTATACTTGGGGTATTTAATGTTGCCATTACCACTTTAAGTATTTATTTTACACAATAATTACAAGAAGGAGCTTGTAGCTCATTGGTAACACCTTACACTGCTGAACCAAGCCACTAGAGTTCAAATCCCCTGCCCCACATTATTTTTTAATATTATTTTATTTTAAATCCTTTGGAAGCCCAGCAGTCCACACACCATAACTCCCAAAAGTTGAACTAAACCTGAAAAACTAAAAATACCAGTGTCTTACCCCGGCGACCCCCCAACTCCTCGACCCCCGACTCGGCCCGACTCAGCCGAGTCGACCGGCGGACTGGCCGAGTCCCCAACACAAAATTTCTGTCTTTTCATATTCTCTAACCCCCTGTATACTCTAAATAAATGGATCGGTTCTAGAGTGCCCATTAACACGTAATTACTCCAATTTTTAATGAATTTTCTTTATTTTTACATTTTTTTTATTAAAAACCCTTCATCTATCCTAACCCTAGCCTACCCTATAAATACACCCCCTACCCCCTACCCTCTCACCCTAAAATCTGAGCCCACTCTCTCAAAAATTTTCCAAGAGTCGTGTACTTTGAAAACAAGCTCGGGGCGAAGCTCCGACGAAATTCCGGCGGAACTTCCGGCGAACGTTTTAGGAACTACCGGGGACGACGCAATACATCGGCGATCCCTCTAGTTCCCTTTCACCCTCTAGTGAAATCTAAAACCCGTAAGTCCCTCTTCTTTCCTTCTTTTCTATTCAAAAAAATACGAAATTACAAAACCCGACGGAATCAGAACAAATCCGATTTCCGATTCGGTTTTCTATAAAATTCCACTTCTCACTAATACAATCATACTTAAACATCCTTATGTTGACTATTAAACACTAATCAAATAATTTGAACAAGTTTCATCACATGAAATGACAGCCTTTTCAAATTATCGTATTTTTCACTTAAATACCATATTGTTTCAATCTTTCATTTAACCTCATCAAACTTGCTATACATTTAAAATAAATCACGAGGTAACGACCTACCTCCTCACACACTTATATACAACACCCCCCTAGAACCTAGAATACGAGAAAACGAACATTTTCATTTAAATACCATATACTTAATAAAACTATTTCTAAAAAGATTTAGTTTTGATACACTTTTTAAAGAAATACCACTTATTAGGAAAATACGATAAGTTGTGGACATTGGTCGTTTATCTAAACCTGACTTTGTGGTGTCTAGACTAGGCAAGTGAGAAAGGTAACTTTAAAAGGCCCGTCTCACGGTGATTCGTAAGCGGATCCCTCCTTTCCTCACTTGTACTTACCTGGCCACAATTGGCGGTGAAGAGGCGATTTGAGGCATCTCACAACTTGTCGTTTAGACCATTTAGAAATAGTCTAGTTGACTAGGAGAACCTAGAACATAGAATACGGAAAATTGACATTTTTACAAATAAATATCACTTACTTCATAAAACCGTTTTCTAAAGGATTTAGTATTTTACAATCTTTGCAAAGCGCCGCTACAACCCATTTTGGGGAACCCGTTCGGGATGGTGCGGTTTATCGCACATCCTCGGGCTTATTAGTGCGAGATTCAGACCTCCGCAAGGAGCATTCGGTCTCGAAAGATTTAAAATACGACATCTTAAGAAAATGAGATTTTTAGAATATAAAATATTTATTAAAATTATTTTTGTAAAAATATATGTATATTTATTATTAAAATATCTATTTTGTTAAGATATAAATATTCCACCTTTTTCTCAAAATCACAAGAATCGATTTTACATTAAAATACCATAAATTCCACATTAATCAATATTACAAATAAATACCTTTATTTATGAAACTAGGATATTTTCACAAGAAATACCACAATATAAAATCCAACTTCATTATAACTCTAAAGACGAATAATGAATACTTGAGGTGTATTTTGAAAAGTATATAAAAGTATTTTTACATAAAACCCCCTCAAGTTTTATAAATTACCCTAAAGACCCTAGCAATTATAAATTTAAGAAATAATCATGACTTCAATTTACATTTCTAATTGTCTGACTCGAGTTTGAGTCTGATTAATCTGACTTGAATATGATTCAAGTCAATCTACAATCTACAATCTTCAATATGAATCCATGAATCCAATTATCAATCTATACGACTTGACTGAACCGAACCATGGATATACATTCCATTTACATGGTTCTCCAGTTATTCCATTTACATGATTCTACGGTTATATCCGTTTACTGATATCATGATTTCGGTCAGTCTTTCAATTATACACTCAATTCAATTTACAGTACAAAACAATACAAATAAAACACTACGGGGTTTAAGGGGTAGATTGGTACGGAAGGTGTTAAAAGTGGCACGAGGTGGTAAGATTAAGACACCTAATCTATATTCCGTTGCTGTTGTACCGTGGCTTAACGGTTTCTTGTACATTCCGTTTGCCCTGGTCTCTAGCATATAGAGACCCCTCTCGTATACACTGGTATCCTTCTGTACCAAGCTACAAACAACAGCGTTAACACAACATTACAACAAGATAATAAAACTTTAAAAGATACCTTCTTAGTCTGTCTATTATACTTTTCTCGTACCTTTGGGACTTACCGAGCGACCTGTTCGCTGACGACATTCTGTTTCTTTCTTCTTTGAATGTCGTCAGGTGGTTTGGACCCGGCAGAGATCGAGCCATCTGCAGAAGACTTGGAGCAGTTTGCTGAAGAACCAGAGCTCTAGTTTCATTGTACATTTTCCATTCAGTACTTTTCATTTCCTGTTATACCGTTGTTTAGGCATCGTTTTATTTCAGTTGTATTTCCTTTTCATGCATTATACAAAAGAATGTTAATAAATAAAACTTGCTGTTTTCATTATCTCTTATCTCTTGTGTATTTATTTTTATATTGCTTAGATACGCTTAGCGTATGTACTTCTGAGTATATACGTAGCGGACCAGTCGCATCCCCTTCGCCGTATACCGGGAAGCGGGGCGTGGCAGGTTTTGTTGGTGGCCCATGCTGGTCAGAGCTGTATGAAACACTATTATGCAGTTCTGTTCTGCGTGAACAACCTAAGCAATATAACACAAGAACCAGCAACTAAAACATTCTTTACAATTCATGTTCCTTGAATCTTACAATTTCATATTCCTTCAATCTTATCTTGAATCTGTCATAACCCAAATTTTTCTTCAAGGTTATGGATTCCCCGAACAACACCAGCACCAACGTCAACAACACACCTCCACCTCCACTACCAATCATTCCTGCTGTTCCTGCGCCACCCACCGAGCAAACTGTGCTGCTTGAGGCGATCCGCAGTCTTCTTGAGGGACAACAACAACTCCTAAACCATCCCGAGACTGACGCACCTGGAGTAAAGCAATTCAGGGCTTTACATCCCAAGCAGTTCTCCGGAAAGGGAAGCCCACTTGAAGCTGAGGAATGGGCACAAATCATAGAGGATGATCTGGCGGCAGCACAAGTGCCAGACATAGCTTGGGTCCGTGTGGCGAAACTGCAGCTCACGGACAATGCTCGCAACTGGTGGAAGGCAGAAGAAAGCCGTCTTGTACAGCCTATTGAATGGAAAACTTTTCGCTAGAAGTTCGACGTGAAGTACTTCCCTGTGACTGCCAAGTTTGCCATGGAGCAGCAGTTCATTCATCTACAACAAGGTTCAATGTGGGACAAGTCAGTGGATGAATATGACGCTGAATTCACCATGCTAAGTCGGTAAGATATGTCACGGTATTTCAAACTTATAAAATATCACATAATATACAACTAACACAATCGTTTAAACAGATTCGCGGCACACTCGATACCGACGGACGAGATCAGAGCCGTCACTTTCAACAAGGTTTGGACACGAAAATTCAAGCTGCACTAGCCACAGGGAAATTTCCGACTCATGAGGAAGCTCTGGAAGCTGCCCGCAGTTATGAGGCAATGATAAAAGCAAAGGGCAGACCTCAGTCTGCAGGAGTTAAGCTCCCTACCAACCAAATGGCAGGAGGAGCCTCGTCCAGGCCACCTTTTGTGCCAAGGCGACCCGGAGTACCGAACCATCGTCCCAGCCCAGCCTTTTGTACCTACTGCAAGAGAGCCGGACATATGATGAAAGACTGCCGGCGAGCCAACCGTCTTTACTTAGTCTGCGGCTCAGCTACTCATGATATTGGGTCTTGTCCCCAAAGGCAAAACCCAGTTGCTGCACCCAGGCCAGCAAACAATTACCCACAGCGCCCAGCCATCCAAGCCCTTGCTCCAAGACCTGCACTACCTGCACCACCCAGAGAACCACAAGCTGCACCACCTCCTCGTCAGTTCCATCAAGCTCAAAGGAACGTTCCGAGGAATGCTCCTCAGGCCAGAAGGAATGTACCAAGGCGCCAGGCTTTCACTATGTCAGTGGAAGAAGCTGAGGCCACTGGCCAAGTCATCACTGGTAAACTTTTCTTCTCAAACTTTTCTTTTAGTCTTGTTTATCTACACACTTCCCTATACCTAAAACATATCCCACATAACTTAGGTACAATTTTAGTAGCCTCACTACCTGCACTAGCACTGTTTGATACTGGAGCATCGCACTGCTTTATGTCGCAACAGTTCGTCCGAACCTATGCGATTCCAGTTTCACCACTTGTATCCAGCCGGAATTCCAGTTCAGGAAATGGCGTTCTAAAGGCAACCATGGGATACAGCCTGTGTCCAGTCGTCATCTGCAGCAGAGAGTTTTATGCTGACTTCAAAGTACTGGACATACCAAACTTCGATGTGGTTCTAGGAATGGATTGGCTTGGAACTTTTTATGCTATCATCGACTGTCGTCAAAGGAGGGTAGTATTCGAGATTCCAGACCATCCGGTCTTCTATTTCAAAAGCGGAGACCGTACCCTGGAGCCAAGTACCTACAAAGCGAAGCCAAGGGAAGCAGCAGTTGTAGCAGCTCAAGCAGAGAAAGAATCAAGACCATAGGTAGTTCGAGAGTTCGACGATATATTTCCTGACGATATATCAGGTTTGCCTCCCGATCGAGCTCTTGAATTCAGTATTGATTTAGTACCAGGAGCACAACCGGTGATCAAAGCACCTTATAGATTAAGTCCAAAAGGTTTGAAGGAAGTTCGAACACAGTTGGACGAATTATTGGCGAAAGGATGGATTCGTCCCAGCACTTCAAGTTGGGAAGCACCTGTACTACTTGTGAAGAATAAGGAAGGTTCATACAGAATGTGCATCGATTATAGAGTCTTGAACGAAGTCACTATAAAGAACAAGTATCCACTCCCGCGCATCGATGATTTATTCGATCAGCTAAGTGGATCTTGTGTTTTCTCTAAATTGGATCTTCGTTCAGGTTATCATCAAGTGAAGGTCAAGGAAGCTGATATTCACAAAACAGCTTTCACAACTCGCTATGGACATTACGAATTTCTAGTGATGCCATTTGGAGTGACCAATGCACCAGCAATATTTATGAACCTAATGAATCAAGTTTTCCGGGAGTACCTAGACAGGTTTGTTTTCATCTTCATCGACGACATCCTGGTGTATTCTAAGAGTCGGAAAGAGCATGCGGAGCACCTACGAATTGTCCTGGAAACTCTTCGACAACATAAGCTCTATGCCAAGTACAGCAAGTGTGAGTTTTGGCTAAAGCAAGTTGGTTTTCTTGGACATATCGTATCAGGAGAAGGAATCTCTGTGGATCCAGCAAAAGTTGCAGCAGTCAGCGAATGGCCTACACCAAAGTCAGTGAAGGACATTCGAAGTTTCTTGGGTTTAGCTGGATATTACAGAAGGTTCATTGAAGGATTTTCGAAGATAGCAACACCCTTGACCAAGCTCATACGTAAAGATGAAGAATTTGTGTGGTCAGAAGCATGCGAACAAGCTTTCGTAGAACTTAAGTCAAGGTTGACATCTGCACCTATTCTCATAATACCGGATCAATCTGGAGGATTCGAAGTGCATTGTGATGCATCCAGTAAAGGATTAGGATGTGTTCTACATCAGCACGGTAAGGTTGTGGCTTATGCTTCAAGACAACTGAAGACTCATGAGCGCAATTATCCGACGCATGACCTGGAGTTGGCAGCCGTCATCTTCGCTCTCAAGATTTGGCGCCATTATCTACTTGGTGAACGAGTGAACATCTACACAGATCATAAAAGTCTGAAGTACGTGTTTACTCAGAAGGAGTTGAATATGCGGCAGAGAAGATGGTTAGAACTCATGGTGGACTTTGACATCAACTTGCAATATCACCCAGAGAAGGTGAATGTAGTACCTGATGCTCTTAGTCGCCAACCATTATCGATAAATCTCACCGCTCAGTGGAAGCTTCAGCAAGACTTGAATCAGATGGAGATTGAAGTAGTCATGCCAGGTAACACTTCAAGTTTGATGAATTTATAAGTTCAATCAACCATTGTCAATCAGATCAAAGCAGCTCAAGCAAGTGATGCTAAGTTACAAAAGATCAGAGAACAAGTGGAGAATGGACTCAGAACAGACTTCATCATCCATGAAGACGGATCTTTGAGATACGGCAGCAGATTGTGTGTACCAAAAGGTCCTGTTTGGGAAGAGTTAATGAAGGAAGCTCACAGCTCTCCCTACTCAGTACATCCTGGAGGTACCAAAATGTACAAAGATCTGGCGGCATGGAATGAAGCGTGAAGTAGCCAGAAGTGTCGCAAAATGCTTGGTATGTCAGCAAGTAAAGGCTGAACATCACAGGACAGCTGGACTACTTCAACCGTTACCAATCCTAGAGTGGAAGTGGCAACACATCACGATGGATTTTGTGACAGCTCTTCCTCATAGCACAAAGGGTAACGATGCTATATGGGTCATTGTGGATCAACTCACAAAGTCGGCTCACTTCATCCCATTTTGAGTTGGCCAATCAACTGAGGCACTAGCACAGAAGTACATGAAGGTAATAATATATTTAAGATTTAAACTCTTTATAATGTACCATCTCTGACACCCATGAACTCATATAGTAAATTGTGAGACTTCATGGAGTACCGGTTTGCATTGTCTCCGATCGTGACACCAGGTTCCGATCGCAATTTTGGCAGATTCTGCAAGCAAGCTTGGGAACAAGTCTGAACTTCAGCACGGCTTATCATCCATAAACAGATGGTCAGTCGGAACGAACTATTCAGATCTTGGAGGATATGCTCAGAGCGTGTATGCTAGACTTTAAAGGATCGTGGGAAGATCACCTGCATCTTGTGGAGTTTGCATACAATAACAGCTACTAAGTAAACATAGGAATGTCACATTTTGCAGCATTGTATGGAAGGAAGTGTCGATCACCATTAAGTTGGGACGACATCGGAGATAGGGAACTTCTTGGACCAGAGATGATATTAGCGACCGTTGATGTGGTTCGCACTATCAGGGAAAGGATGCGCATAGCCCAAGATCGACAGAAGCACTGGGCTGATGCAAAGAGACGACACTTGGAGTTCCAGCTAGGAGATCGCGTATTCCTGAAGATATCTCCGAACCGTGGAGTCATCCGATTTGGAAGACGAGGTAAATTAAGTTCGAGATGCATTGGACCGTTCGACATACTCGAACGAGTCGGTAAAGTGGCATACCGCTTAGCACTTCCATCCTCATTGGAAGGAGTGCATAATGTATTCCACATATCCCAACTCAGGAAGTATGTGAGTGACCCCAGCCATATTCTTGATCATTCCAAGCTTACTATACAACACGACTTGTCTTGTGAGCAACAGCCTGTGGAGATCCTGGACAGGAAAGTGAAGACACTTCGGAACAAAGAAGTTAACTTGGTCCGAGTAATGTGGAGGAAAGACACTCCAGGAGAATCCACTAGGGAAAGGGAAGATGAAATGCGTGCAAAATATCCTCACCTCTTTGTAAACTAGTCCTCAAATAAAAGTTGTAAATTTCGAGGACGAAATTTTTGTAAGGATGGTAGACTGTAACAACTCCAATTTTAGTATACATAAAATTGATTTAAATTTGAAGTATACTTGGGGTATTTAATGTTCTCATTCGCACTTAAAGTATTTATTTCATACAATAATTACAAGAAGGAGTTTGTAGCTCATTGGTAACATCTTGCACTGCTGAACTAAGCCACCAGAGTTCAAATCCTCTGCCCCACATTATTTTTTAATATTATTTTGTTTTAAATCCTTTGGAAGCCCAACAGTCAACACACCATAACTCCCAAAAGTTGAACTAAACCTGAAAAACTAAAAATACCAGTGTCTTACCCCGGCGACCCCCACCTCCTCGACCCCGACTCGGGCCGGTGCCGTCGGCCGGACTCGGCCGGACGGTCGAGTCCCCAACACAAAATTTCTGTCTTTTCACATTCTCTAACCCCCTGTATACTCTAAATAAATGGATCGGTTCCAGAATGCCCATTAACACCTAATTACTCCAATTTTTAATGAATTTTCTTTATTTTTACATTTTTTTTATTAAAAACCCTTCATCTACCCTAATTCTAGCCTACCCTATAAATACACCCCCTGCCCTCTACCCTCTCACCCCAAAATTCTGAGCCCACTCTCTCAAAATTTTTCCAAGAGTCGTGTACTTTGAAAACAAGCTCGAGATGAAGCTCCGACGAAATTCCGGCAGAACTTCCGGCGAACGTTTTAGGAACTACCGGCGACGACGCAATACATCGGCGATCCCTCTAGTTCCCTTTCACCCCCTAGTGAAATCTAAAACCCGTAAGTCCCTCTTCTTTCCCTCTTTTCTATTCAAAAAAATACGAAATTACAAAACCCGACGGAATCGGAACAAATCCGATTTTCGATTCGGTTTTTTATAAAATTCCACTTCTCACTAATACAATCATACTTAAACATCCTTATGTTGACTATTAAACACTAATCAAACAATTTGAACAAGTTTCATCACATGAAATGATAGCTTTTTCAAATTATCGTATTTTTCACTTAAATACCACATTGTTTCAATCCTTCATTTAACATCATCAAACTTGCTATACATTTAAAATAAATCACGAGGTAACGACCTACCTCCTCACACACTTATATGCAACACCCCCCGAGAACCTAGAATACGAGAAAACGAACATTTTCATTTAAATACCATATACTTAATAAAACTATTTCTAAAAAGATTTAGTTTTGATACACTTTTTAAAGAAGTACCACTTATTAGGAAAATACGATAAGTTGTGAACATCGGTCGTTTATCTAAACATAACTTTGTGGTGTCTAGGCTAGATAAGTGAGAAAGGTAACTTTAAAAGGCCCGTCTCACGGTGATTCGTGAGCGGATCCCTCCTTTCCTCACTTGTACTTACCTGGCCACAATTGGCGGTGAAGAGACGATTTGAGACATCTCACAACTTTTCGTTTAGACCATTTAGAAATAGTCTAGTTGACTAGGAGACCCTAGAACATAGAATACGGAAAATTGACATTTTTACAAATAAATATCACTTACTTCATAAAACCGTTTTCTAAAGGATTTAGTATTTTACAATCTTTGCAAAGCGCCGCTACAACCCATTTTGGGAAACCCGTTCGGGATGGTGCGGTTTATCGCACATTCTCGGGCTTAGTAGTGTGAGATTCAGACCTCCGCAAGGAGCATTCGGTCTCGAAAGATTTAAAATACGACATCTTAAGAAAATGAGATTTTTAGAATATAAAATATTTATTAAAATTATTTTTGTATAAATATATGTATATTTATTATTAAAATATCTATTTTGTTAAGATATAAATATTCTACCTTTTTATAAAAATCACAAAAATCAATTTTACATTAAAATACCATAAATTCCACATAAATCAATATTACAAATAAATACTTTTATTTATGAAACTAGGATATTTTCACTAGAAATATCACAATATAAAATCCACCTTCATTATAACTCTAAAGACGAATAATGAATACTTGAGGTGTATTTTGAAAAGTATATAAAAGTATTTTTACATAAAACCCTGTCAAGTTTTATAAATTACCCTAAGAACCCTAGCAATTATAAGTTTAAGAAATAATCATGACTTCAATTTACATTTCTAATTGTCTGACTCGAGTTTGAGTCTGATTAATCTAACTTGAATATGCATCTACAATCTACAATCTTCAACATGAATCCATGGATCCAATTATCAATCCATACGACTTGACTGAACCGAACCATGGATATACATTCCATTTACATGGTTTTCCAGTTATTCTATTTACATGATTCTATGGTTATATCCATTTACTGATATCATGGTTTCGGTCAGTCTTTCAATTATACACTCAATTCAATTTACAGTACAAAACGATACAAATAAAACACTACGGGGTTTAAGGGGTAGATTGGTACGGAAGGTGTTAAAAGTGGCACGAGGTGGTAAGATTAAGACACCTAACCTATATTCCGTTGATGTTGTACCGTGGCTTAACGGTTCCTTGTACATTCTGTTTGTTCTGGTCTCTAGCATATAGAGACCCTTCTCGTATACACCGGCATCCTTCTGTACCAAGCTACAAACAACAGCGTTAACACGACATTACAACAAGATAATACAATTTTAAAAGATACCTTCTTAGTCTGTCTATTCTACTTTTCTCATACCTTTGGGACTTACCGAGCGACCTGTTCACTGACGACATTCTGCTTCTTTCTTCTTTGAATATCGTCAGGTGGTTTGGACCCGGCAGAGATCGAGCCATCTGCAGAAGACTTGGAGCAGTTTGCTGAAGAACCAGAGCTCTAGTTTCATTGTAAATTTTCCATTCAGTACTTTTCATTTCCTGTTATGCCATTGTTTAGACATCGTTTTATTTCAGTTGTATTTCCTTTTCATGCATTATACAAAAAAATGTTAATAAATCAAAGTTGTTGTTTTCATTATCTCTTGTCACTTGTATATTTATTTTTATATTGCTTAGATACGCTTAGCGTATGTACTTCTAAGTATATGTAGGGTTGCTAGGCACACGCACAAGGGTCTACAAGGCATCAACCATGCCCGATTTAAAATTTAGCATTGCCGAACAACCCAAAGCCGGATCTTTAAACTAGAGTTTAGGTGAAAACAAGCATGTTAAACTCTTTAACACTAAGTGAAAGGGATTACAACCTTTGTAGATCCGGTCCTTCACTTCTTAAGCTCCGTGTTGAGGTCCCTTCTCTGCGATCATCGTGTTCCGGACTCTCGAGAGGCTTCACGAAAAGAAAGATACAGTCTTGCTTCCAATCTTCGATAACAAAGATGATCTACCTTGAAGTTTCATTAACACAAACTAACACTCACTAAATGAAGTGAACACTCTCATCTAAAGGGCAAGGATAGATGAGGACGATGAAATAGGATTTTTGCTCTCATTTGTTTTCATATTCTCACTCATTTTCATCACAAAGCAAAAAGCTAGAAAGCTTATGCTCAAAGGAAGAAGAAGGAAGAAGATGATGAATAATATCATTAGAAACCTTTTGTGATGAATAATGAAAGATAAATATGATGAATAATGCAACCATGGTTGAATAAACCTTTGTAGAGAATTAACCAAGGCTAGGGTTTGGGTTAGGTTAAGAATGAGTCACTTGAAAATATCTTTGCACAAAACAAAACTAAACCTTCTAGAATCATCTAAAAAAACTTAACCCAAATCAAACCCTAATCATGTTTAATCTCCACTAATCATGTTGCATCAGTTATCATATCATGTTACAATATTATATATCACATATATAATATTTATTGTAACAAAATAAAATAATACAATTAACATATATCGCATATATATCAATGTATTACCCGAGTGAGAAAAAGAATCTTTTAGTGAGCTAATATTAGTTAATGTAATTTAATATATCATATACATTATTATACATTAAATTATCGAATCAACACTTGATCCGACAATCTGGCTATATCGCATATAACCGACTAATATTTATCCGTACCGATTCATCGAATCAACAATTGATCCGATGATCCGGCTGATATCAAATATCGCGAGAATAGAATACGGTATCTCATATCGCATTATCCTCGGTCCCGCACATATCACATACGTGCCCCTACTCCGTTTTGCCTGAGTCAAGAAACCTCTGTGTAGGACTCTAAAGAATTGTCAATATGCCGGCAGTAGGTGATGATCATATCAAAACACCCACAAGCTGCAAGCGGTCAGCTAAACGTAACAGCTACCTAGGTATTGAGCACTCAGAAGATCAACAAGCAAGCCTGTACATTCTCCTGTGAATCCAAACAGTAACACTCCCGTACAGTCCGGTCTCGTCGTCTGATATGTTGCATATCTCGCCTAGGGGTGGTAAACATCAGACCCCAGTAGCTCGATAAGTCGTGTCGATATGAGGTCTATAACAGTTCGAGAAACTACTGATAACACTTACCAGTAAATCTCGGCAACCCTGGCCAGGGATTTCCAGTTATAGCCAATCGAACACGGCACAACATCAACTCTCTATACCGGGAGAGACGAATCCCCTCCTATCGCTCATTGCCTCCATGTGATTCGGGACTGTACCCAAAAGCCACCTTTTTGCACGCCCTCTTGGACGTGGTATGATGGAAATCAAAGCACAGTGGGAATCACACAAGACTCCATTACGATCTCGGGTCAACAGACTACTCTGTACCAGTGTCACCGGAGAACTGCCATCTGACGTGAGGTATAATACCATCTGGGAGTTCTCAGCGAGTCCGTCCAGTGTACCCAGTCTCCACTGAGCACCCGTACACCATCCTTGATGTCAAACACCGATGGATATGGGATCATCCATTGCCCATCATATGGGTCAAGATGCGTATACGCTAGTCTACTCTGGTGTATCGATGCCCTGTCTCGATACACCCTCGACTAGGAACAGTTATAGGATGTACTCGTTGACTACCGTGGCCCCACTAGTATGATCTTATCATAGTCCCAGTAGTCGAGTACATATCCTAAGGGCTTTATCAACATGTAACATAGAGACAATCAGAGTACATGTTAAGATAAAGTATAACCAGATAGCGCACTATCATGTCGAGCAAGAAAGTCCTCCCTATATATGTCCAAGCATCAATTATAATATACATCGTATGTACAGTAATGGCCTCTAAGGCATACATATAACTAACAATCTCCCACTTGCACTAGGGCCATCTGTTATGGTATCACATACCCAACAATTAGCTGTGGTTGAAGTATCTCATACTCAACCATCCCATAAAAGTCTCTACTGGGAAAAAGGCCTTTGTGAGTGGATCCGCGCTGTCGTCCTCTGTGTCTACTCTCCTAACCTCGATCTCTCTGGAGATCAACCATCTCCATGATCAGGTGATACTGCCTAAGAATTATATCTGGATTTCTGATGGGACGGGGGGTTCCTTGGCAAAAGCCATAACTCTATTGTCACACAATGGTAGGAACGAAGTTCATCTCATGAACTTATATATCCAAACTGCCTCTTTGGTAGCATCCTTGGTAACGATGTATCTTGCCTTTAATCGTCTAGTATGTCACGGTATCTAGCTTAGAACTCTTCCAACATACCGTCCCTCCACTGAGGGTATAGACAATGCCTGCGACTGACATTCAGTCGTCCTTATCACCCTGGAACCTTTCCAGTGATTTTCCACAGGATCGATTGATACCATCTCACTACAACTAGTGAGTATCCTAACATCTAATTAGATCTATCTCATAGATCCAAAACCCAGGATTTAGGAGGTATCACTTTGATCCTATATGGAGAATGCTTGTGATAAGCGGAGATTGACCGAGCGTAGCATAGGAAACTCCTTCCCTATCAAGAGTATGTCATTCACGTACTCTACGAGGATCACCACCATACTCCCTACTACCTTTTTGTATATACAAGGTTCATCTACCATTTTGATGAAGTCAAACTCTTTGACTACCACATCAAAACAGATGTTCCAACTCCGCGATGCCTGCTTTATCCTATAAAGCATCTTGCACACGTTTCCGCTGCTCCCACTGTCTACGAAGCCCTCTAGCTGTGTGCTTATAGACGCTCTCTTCTAAAATATCATTAAGAAAAGCAGTCATGACACCCAACCGCCAGATATCGTAGTCATGGTATGTAGCCGTGGCAAGTAGGATCTGGATGGACTTAAGCATAGCTTTGAAAGTCTCAACTTTTCCATGTACACCAAGTAATCTTCTCAAGATATACTTACTCCTGATGGGGATTTAACCCTTCAGATAAAGCAACCAAAGTCCATACTTTGTTGGTGTATAAGGATTCCATCTCAGATTACTAAGCATCCGGCCATTCTTACAGAGTCCCACTCCTGATGGCCTGCTCGAAACTAGTTGGGTCATCATCTCATGATGTAATCCTCGCTCCCACTGTCATAGAGAAACCGAAGTATCTCTCTGGTGGATGAGGAACCCTACTAGATCGGGCGGAGAGGCTGAGGTTCGTTGGTTACTATTGAATCCGTTGGGTCTACCAAATCATCTGTAGCAGTTTGTATAGCTGGAACTACTTCCAGTTTTACAGAGCTGGCCTTGCCTCAAGCTTGTCCGGATTTTGCTTTTTAGACATAGACCGGACAACCCCAAATCTTAACTTAAGATATGGGCTTTTCCCATTCCATATCACATATGAAGTGGTAGGCAACTGATTTGATTTAAACCCTATTCAATAGGTATGCAGCTTCTCAAGTGCATAACTCCCAAAAGGAAATAGGAAACTCAGTAGTACTCATCATAGAGCACACCATATCACATAGGGTGCTTTGCTCTGCCCCGATATACCATCGTGCTATGGTGTATACGGAGGAGTAATGCTGAGAGAGAATCTCATTCTCCTTTAGAATAGTCTAGGAATTCCGTGCTCAAGTATTCTCCTCCCTGATCTCATCAAAGGACATAATACTTATACCCGTTTTTGGTTCTCTACTTCTAATTTATATTCTGTGAATATCTCAAAAGTTTCGGACTTGTGTTTCAGCAGGAACATATGTCTGAATCTTGAGAGATCATCAGAGAATGTAATGAAGTACAAAGAACCGGTCTTGGCATGTGTAGACAGGGGACTTTCATACATCAGCATGTATCAATCCCAAGAGTTCAATAAGTCTTTCTCTGTTTCCAATAAACAGAGCTGTGGTCATCTTATTTTTGTGACATGACCGGCAAGTTTCACAAGATGTAAATTCAAACAAATTTAAATATGCATCTTAATGTAACTTCAGCTAGTCGGGTCACATTGATATGACCTAGTCTACAATGCCTCAAGAAGGATTCGTTCATTTCTGAACTCTTCCTCTTGTGTGTGTTTTATATACTAAGAACTGCAGTTTGATTTAGAACATCAATGCTTTTAGATAACGTGCCTGAACCGATCAACTTTTGATATAGGAAATGTTCAAAACATTATCCAACAATACAAAATTATATACTTTCTTTACTAATAAAGAGACTGATATAATGTTGTATATCAGGTTCGGTATCTAATAACATTCGTTTAGAATCAATGTATTTTGGTAATACAGGGTGATAGTGACCAACAGACTTGGCTGCAATACTTGCACCGTTTCTATCTCATGAAACTTATCACCCGTTCTCAGTTCTCTACCTTTCTGTAGCCCATGTAACAAATTACATATGTGGGATCCTGATCCGGTATCAAATACCCAGGACGTAAAGGACATTGAGAAACAGTTCTATGTAATGAACACACCCGAAGAAGATGCATCAGCATGCACTTTCTTCGTTTGGGCGTCACGGGAATTCTGGTTATCCCCTATTTCCTGCTCTGTCTTATAACAATTATAAGTTGGAGCGGGACCAACGTTCCTCGGCTCAGTATAACAAGCGGGTTCGGTCAATATATCCGTATTATTATCTTGATTAAGGCGTGATATGGTCGCTACCAGGAGAGAGAGAGAAGAAAACACTCAGCGTATGCTCTTGCAAGATTAGATTGGTAATCAATTTATCTAATCAGGATGTCTCCCACTGTTTTAGGCAAATCTTCCTTCAAACCCTAAAAGGAAAGACTAGCCGGGATTAATTACACGCTACAAGTTCGCCAATCTTTCAGCCAGGCCAGTGCCGGTACTTTGAGGGAGGTTCCCCGTGCTTTCGCACGGACCTAATTAAAGTAAACCTCGTTTTCCCAGGGGCGTAACCCCGTTAACACCTTTCTAGACACCTACTTGATCGGCTAATTGTAATGTGTAAAACTCTCCCAGGAGTAACTCTTACTCGCAGCGGGTATCGGGATCCAACTATCTCATAGAAGGTATGCAATCTCATTGCAAATTTCAACACTTGAAATTCCCAATAATATTTTACCCCTAGCGTCCTATGAGCTTGACGGAGGTCAACAAACCATAGGCTGCTAGTCAAGTTCTACCCGTCATTTTCTGATTGAATTAAACCCACCCGCACGACCCTTGACGGAGGTCAACAAGGCCGCACGACTACCCTAATCCAATCTGCATCATATGCATAAGCATATAAATACTAGTCAGCTACCGCACACTACGCCTTGACGGAGATCAACAAACGTAGCACGAATACTAAGAAGGACTTATTGTTCCCCTCCGAATGGCGGCCTAGACTTGGCGTCCATTGCCTGATGTTCGGGGCAGATGCTATTTGGTTTTATCCGTTTATCTCTCCGAAGATGCCAAGTTGATTTATGGCACCGTGTATCGGAGGTTTAGACGGATGCGGCCGATGTAGCAGACTTCATCAGATTCCCCCTCAGGATGAGGGGTTTTTGATTATGGGGACGCTCTTCCCTGCAGGCGCAAGCCCCTGCAGTTAATTACGCTACCGCATCGCGGTAACAACTTTCTCCTTCTCCAGAATTTCACTTCGTGTCGTGTGTGTTCATTTTGTTTGTGGTTGCCCGTGGATTGTATACGGAGACTGAGTAATGCCGTCGCCCGTAGGACGTGGATTAGTCCAAATCCGTATTTACTTAGATTTGGGTTTGGTGTTTTCAGTTTAAGGATGCATTAGTCGCGTTGCGGCTAAGATCAACTTAAACGTTCGTCAAGGATACGTTAGTCCTGTTTTAGACTAAGATCAACTCAACGTAGTGATTAATTTAATGTATGGCCATCGGGACTCGTCACCTCTCTGACGTCGTTGAAGGATTACAACGACATGTATCAAAGGAGCTCGGAGATGTACCCTCGAACCAGAGTTGATTGGGAGTTTCATAATCCATTTGAATATTTAAGGATACGTTAGTCGTGTTTGGGGCTAAGATCAACTTAAACGTTTGTTAAGGATACGTTAGTCCAGTTTGGGACTAAGATCAACTTAACGGGACCGTTTAGATCCGACAAAAGAGCATTTGGGCTCTATTGTGCCAGTTTAGGGACGTGGTGGTCCGATATTAGTTTAAGGACATTTCGGTCCGATATTAGTTTAAGGACGTTTCGGTCCAATGTTAGTTTAAGGACGTCTCGGTCCAATGTTAGTTTAAGGACGCCTCGGTCCAATATTAATTTATGGACGTTTCGGTCCATTATTAGTTTAGGGACGTTTCGGTCCGATGTTAGTTTAGGGACGTTTCAGTCCGATATTGGGTGTGTGGCCGTTGGGACCCGTCACCTCTTTGACGTCGTTGAGGAATTACAACGATGGATGTCAAAGGAGTTCGGAGATGTACCCTCGAACCGGATGTAGATCGATTTAGGAGAGCCATTTTGCTCAGCCAATTTAATTTAAGGACTTATGGCCACGATTGTGCTAAGTCCAGTAAAAAATAAATGTCCAACATTGCTTTTGTATTTCCTTTTATTTTTATTTGGGCTTTGCCCAGAACAGATGCAGGGCATCAATTTGTTTTGGGCTCTGTTCTTTATGAATGATGCAGAGCATCAATTTTGTTTGGGCTCAGCCCTTTTATTGCTTTGCAATTTATTTTGGCCTGCTAGGTCTTTTTGATTTGGGCCTGGCCCTTCAAGTAATGCATTGCATTTGTGCAAAGCACCAAGAATCTTTTAGATTCAAAGAAAGGAGTGCAGAGCACTTTTTAATTTCTTGATCTAAATTTAGATCAAAGAGAAGAAGAAAAATCTTTTCTTTCTTTCTATCTCAGAGAACCAGAGGTTCTCTAGCAAGTGCAAGGCACTATTTTTTTTTTTATTTTTTATTTATTTATTTATTTATTGAAGATCCATGATCTATTCCTAAGAGAATTTTCTCTTATTTCAAAGGTTTTTACCTTCTTCTTCTTGTTCTCAAGAAGTTCTCTTCTTCTTTTTTTTTAATCCAATTGTCTATATCTTTGAAATGGGGTCTGGGGTCCTTTTTATAGTGCTCAAAAATCAGTTAAATTTGTTAAAAAGATCTTTTCTGAGTGATTTGGGGAATTTTCCCCACCGTTGGATCTTTGATCCAAAGCCCCCTGTTTTACAGAAGAAATCTTCTTGTTTAAACAAGAACAGAAAAATATCCTTAAATCTTCACTCTGTTGTTGCGCAACTCACCAGCGTATGACACGCGTCGCGCAGTGAGGCGCTTGCGCAGCAGCGCTTGTCGCGACAGCACTTGCGCAACTGCGCAGACACGTGTCGCGCAGCAGCGCTTGTCGCGACAGCACTTGCGCAACTGCGCAGACACGTGTCGCGCAGCGGTGCGCTTGCGCAGTTGTGCTTGCGCAACTGCGCAGACACGTGTCTCGCAGCCGTGCGCTTGCGCAGTTGTGCTTGCGCAACTGCGCAGACACGTGTCGCGCTGCCGTGCGCTTGCGCAGTTGTGCT
The DNA here is from genome assembly GCA_030015575.1 of Agapanthus africanus. Classification (NCBI taxonomy): domain Eukaryota; kingdom Viridiplantae; phylum Streptophyta; class Magnoliopsida; order Asparagales; family Amaryllidaceae; genus Agapanthus; species Agapanthus africanus. The sequence goes on along the minus strand of CM057342.1, from coordinate 56,675,110 downwards.
TGCGCAACTGCGCAGACACGTGTCGCGCAGCCGTGCGCTTGCGCAATTGAACGTTGCTTATGTTTTTTTTAAAGAGCCTTGCTCTGATTGGACGTACTGCCTTGGGCATTGTGCTGCCGTGTCAACTTCTGACACGTGGCGCGTTGCGCTCAGCGCACGGGAACTGAAGCGTTGCTTCAAAATTTGAATTTTCAAATTCAAGCAGAGCCTTGCTCTGATTGGGGGAACAAATGCCCCCCCACCGTTGCGCTCACGTGGCGCGCACGTGAGTGCAGCGGTGGCAAGATCCTGACTGTTGGATCATGGGGGTCAGTTGAAAAGACGCAGGCGTCTATAAATAGGACCCTTAGTCCTTGGTAATTCTTTACCAATTTCAAGAATTTGAATTTCAGAGCCTTGCTCTCGCTTAAGAACTTCCAGAGCCTTGCTCTTGTGAGAACTTCAAAGTTCTAGTTTTAGAATTACTCTAGGTAAAATTAATTAAATTAAATTAATTTAAATTAAATTTAATTAACAGAGCCTTGCTCTTATAGATCTTTGATCTAAAGGAAAACCCTTTTGGGGTTTCTTCAACAGAGCCTTGCTCTCAAAAAATTTACAGATTTACAGAGATCTGATCCATGGGTTCTAACCCATGAACAGAGCATTGCTCTTAGATCAAATGTAGATCTTTTTAGATCTGATAAACGGAGAAAAATTTTGTCTTATAAGTTTTCATGGATTTTTAAGATTCCAAAACTCTAAAGATAAAATTGATGGATCTTTCCACCATTACCATAGAGCTATGCTCTTTTAAGGAATCTTGTTCCCCTGAGACCAGAGTTTGACAAATGTCACCCTGTGACAGAGCTTTGCTCTGAAAGAGAATATTTCTCCTTGTCTCTAGGGATTTCCCATCAGTGAGGATATTCTTTTGGGGACCTTTTCATTAATTGACAGTCTCATCTAATGATGGGGTTGTCTTATTAAATGATGTACCGTCATCCAGATTTTGTGGGTCCCTCTTTTTGTCCCCTACCCATTACATCATAGTGTTGAGTAAGATTTCAAAATGCCAAGTGTCAGAACACTAACGGTTATTTTTATCTTTCTACAGGAAACATGTCTGACGACTTATCTTTCCCCTTTGTTCGCTCGGAAGGAGGGTTCCCCCATGCGCCGGTGGACCGGGTGGTGTTCGCCTTGATTAAAGATCATGATCCAGAGTGCAAGAGACTCCATTTGTGGGGAAGGTGGTACAGCCAAATCATCCAAGGCCGTCGCAGCTTCAGCTCCGCTTCACCTTCTGAGCCCATAGTTACGATCCCTTATGCGGACAAGCCCCCGGTGGAGTATGCCGTGGAGGTTAAAAATTGGAATGCTGACGACCTCCTTCAGCCTGCAATCGGTGCCATTCCGGTGCAGCCGCCGCCGGCTATAGATATCTTGGGGAGGCGAATCTGTCAGGGTGAAGCACGCCCTTGGGGACAGGCTTATAACATTGGATTGATCCCGCGGCCGCTTGCCGGATATTTGCAATGGGCCCGTTACATTTTGGCGACGAAGAGGGCTCTCCTGACGACGATTGGTTTATACTCAGCTGTCTACGTCTCGCTCTTCGAGTATCCCTCTCCTCCGACGTGGTGGATAAAGGCCTTCATCGAACAATGGAATATCCCCACCCATACCTTCCTGACAGCGGATAGGGAAGTCTCCATCTCTCTGGAGGAGTTTGCTGAGATTTCAGGTCTGCCAATGAGGGGAGAACACTACGAGGAGCTGCTTCCTCCTGACGAGTATGTCTTCGCCACCAAGCAGCTTGTATTTGACTTAACTCCGGAAAATGCCATTCAGCATCAGCACCCGGGCTTGGTGAAGGTGTTGGAGATTTATGAGGAACTCCATTTGGAATCGGGCGACCGGGGCGTCAGTTTCACGGATTTCATTGCTCGTTTTATCCGTCCGGAGTTCCTATCAGAGCGGGGCGAGAAGTTCGCTCAGCTTGCTGACCCCTTTGGTTTCGGCTTGGACCGCCGACCTTCATCGGAAAATGACCAGCGGGATTTTTATTTCTCCGGCACTGCCAGCGTCCCTTTCTCAAAGATCGCCGTTCCTGGCATGGACGAGGAGACTTTTTTCATAGGGTTCTTGGGTCTATGGCTATGCAGCTTCGCCCTTCCCATGCACCCACGCCTCATGCGGTCCTCTGTCTTTTACCCGGCGCATCGAATGGAGGCTGGTTTACAGTTATCAGTAGGGATCGCCGGGCTGGCTTACCTCTACAATGGACTTAGCGTAGCGGCGGATGCTAATGAGCCTGGGGTACAGCCTGCTAACTTCCCGATGCACTACTTCACTTCTTGGATGGAGCTGCATGTGCGAGGGGTGTTTGGTGCCCATAAGACTCCTCCGTTTTTTGAGAAATACAGACTCCCAAGAATCATGCGGTTGGTCGGGGCTTCAATTGTGGTTGCACCTCCGCGGGAGTCTAGGGGACTGCTCCTGCGTTCACATCTAGTCGGAGCGAAGACCTCTTTTGTGGATAAGGTCATCACCATAGGCTCCGAGACCACTAAGTCAGTGGTGTCGCTGCGTGATGACTTTAAGGGCGGGGTTTCTGTACTGAAGGCTCGGGAAATCCTTCACCTTTACTCCATTCGGCCGGGCTACCTAGTATTTAGGCAGAATGAGATGGCTCTCTTTATGAGGTATAACAATCAAGGGATCCCGATGGAAGCCTTTCTGGAAACACCCGCGGCCAACCAAGGAGGAATAAGGAATGCTATGCATCATTTCACCCGGCTCAATACAGGCTCTTATTTTTTTATCAGTGAGCCTAGCTGTGCCCCTAAAATAATCCATCCGTATGTAGCCTGGTATGCGCATGCTATGGGCCCAATCATTTTAATGGAGAAACGCTTGCTGGTTGACCGTAGGGGTGCGCCTCCTGGTGGTGATCGCAAGGCTCCCTTGCAGCCAAGGCTCCAGGTTACCCTCCCGATGAAAGATGCCGGAGCTGACCGACCACGCGTGTTGGCCCCCCCGCGTGGATTGCCACTGCCTACTACGGTGGATGCACCACCGGCGCCTCGTGCTCCCACAAAGACGGTTAAAGTGGTATCGCCAGAGTCTAGCGCAGGAGCGGATATCGGGACTCGCCGCCCTAAAGTGACTGCCAAGCGCAAATCCGCTCCGGGTGGGTCTAAAGCTGGTGGACAGCAGAAGAAGAAGAAGTCCGTTCTTTCCCTCGATGCGATCCTCAGCTTAAAGCCTGCGGCTCCTCCCGCCGAGGCCATATGTGAATACGGCAGCAATGAGGGTTTCGTGGTAGATCCTGCGGACACCAATTTGGCTGCCGCCATTGCAGCTTCGGAGCGATCGGCGAGGCTTGAAGCGATGTTAAGCAAACTCGCTGAGTCCGGTAATCATCAGACGCTTTATTTTTCGTTTTATTGCACTTTGTATTGTTATATTTAATTAACATTTGCTCCATTTTCAACAGGTTTCTCTACTGAAGAGGCTATTGCTGCCTCCCTGAAAACCTTCCAGGAGGAGGAGGAGAAGCGTGCCCTAGCAGGCGCTGGTATGTTTCACCCCTTTCTCTTTTATAAGGAAAGTTTGTTGTCTTTTTATGATGGTCAACCTAACCTTCTTTCGTTTCTTAGCAGGGGTTATATCAGTTGATGCGGGGATTCTTCCCGAGCCTGTTACTGAAGTCCCGGCTTCGTCGAAGTTGCCGCAAGAGCCTCGGCTTGACAAAACGACGAGGGATGCCCTGAAAACCTTAGAGGCTTCCCTATTCACGGACGAGGACACCTCAATTAGGGAAGCTCTAGTGGCATCCGTCTCAACGGCTCGGGAGGAGCGGAAGCGGTTGAGACGCGAAGCAAAGGCGCGTAGAGCTGCTTTGGCCGCGGGAGCGGGTCCCAGTACCATTCCTCGCGCTGACACTCCTTCTGGAGAGGCCCCTGTCGCCCTGTCTACTGCTTATAGGCAAGTGGCGCGCGCGGCCCGAAGTGCAAACAATAAATCCCCTTCAGGTAGCATCTCTTTCAGAACCTTGTTGTAAGAATTATTATAAAGCCATTGGCTCATATGCATTCCATCTTGCAGGACCAAGTCCGACTGAGGGGGAGGCGGAGACCGTTGGACCCCAGGAAACGGCGGATGTGGCGCCTGCCGAACCTGAGCCGACGGTGGGCACCGTCGTCGGGGCCACGGTGCCTGAAACAGAAGTTGAAGGATCCGCCGCCGAGAAGGTCATTGATGCCGCGTCTGAAGTGGCGGCAGATGAGATGATTGTCGAGCCGAAGGCAGTAGAAGTCGAGGCGCTTGAGGCTGGAGACGTCACGGTGCCGATGGACGAGACAACCGTGACCGCAGAAACCGAGGGAGTATCGGGTGAGGCGGCCACGATTCCTGAGGAGGAGCGAACCGCTCTTTCTCAGAAATCTGGTAATACTTCGATCATAGCCCTCCCCGCGTATGGTTCCTTGCCGTCTCCCGGGCTCGCGAGCACAACAACGGTTCCCATCGAGTCGGGTGATGAGGCTACGGGCGGTGGTCTCATGTCGATGGATGAGGGGATTGCTTCAGTTTCTGCTGGTAGCTCGTCAGGTAAAATTTTTTTTTGTCACCAGCGTTCCCCCCCTTTTTTATATATCTTGCGATCTCTTCTAACAAGCTTATCTTTGCAGGTGCGGCCAGTGCCGATGCTCCTTTGCTCGAGGGGGCACCCTCGACTACTGCTTTGGCGGTGGTCACCTCCCCGCCTTCCCTTGTACCATCACGGATGTTGGAAGGTATGGATTCACGACTCATGTCTTAATCTTTCAAAAATGTAGCTTTGTACTAACGTTATACCATTGTGCCTTTGCAGGAGTGCTCTTCGATCATTTATATCAAGTGTTGCTCCCACACTTCTCTTTCCCATCCGAGCTCGCTTCTCCTTCTGGTGGCCCCGGTGAGTATACCTTCACTATAATATCTTTACTTACCCCCTTTTTTCTAGCAATGGGATAATTTCTGACATTTCCTTTTCTTTATTGCAGTGCTACAAATCGAAGGAGGGGATGCAAGACCTGCCGCGCCACCGACCCTTCCGGCTTTACCGTCCGTTGCAGCTGGTATAATAAATTTCCTTTTTTGGTAACCCTTCAACATCTTCTGAACCATCGTTTAACCATGTTTTGTTTTTGCAGCTATTGTTCCGGCTCCGGTCCCCTTTGAGGCTCGCGTCCTTTCACCGGCAGGCCCTTTCTTGAGACGTCCATCTTCCAAGGGTGCTGCGATGAGTTTGGGCATGCTGAGCGGGTACATTGAAGAGCTCAATATGGACGCTCTCCCTTCTGCCGTAGATTTTGCTGCGGAGGTTAACCCGATGTTGGCGGCGCTCGTAAATTTTCATAACGAAGGCGTCGTCGAATCTTGGGTTAACCACTGCAGGGGGATCGAGGCCTGTCTATATCGGCTGGAGTCGACGCGCCCTTCTCCCGAAGTTTTAGCTCTGAGAACCCAACGCACAACTTGGCTCGAGCAAAGCACTTCGCACCTCCGCCACTTGGAACAAGAAGCAGCTTCAAGACTAAGGGAATGCCAAAAGACCTCGAACGAAACGGCCCATCTGCGCGCTGAGGTTGAGGCAAATGCTGCCCAAGTGAAGACTATCTTCGAGGGTCTCTTGGAGCGTATCTCCCATGGGCTAAACTTGAAGCGGAAGCTTGACGTAGCTGAGCGCAATACCCTAAGTCGGGAAGCTGCCTATCAGGTCGTCAGGGAGCAGCTTGCGTCGGTCTTGCAGCAGCGAGCCCAAGTGGAGGCAGAGCTGGCGGTAGTAGCCGATCGAGAGAAGACGTGGAAGGAAGTATGCGAGCAATTGTTAAATCTATGCAAGATGCTTCCTTCCCAGTAATTTCTCCTTGTATCATTTGTACTTGTAAAATATATGTATATATTTTTTTTATTCTTTAGTACAATGTATCCTGTACCCAGTCAATGTTCATGAATAAAAGATACACATTTTTGTAACGTCCTGTGTCATTTCTTCGCCTTTTTCATTCTTTTCAGCATGACATATTTAATACACCTTATTGACAGATAACTTCATTTCTCCCAGAGATAACGATGGCTTAGACTGCAGGTTCAGATCTGCCGCCTAGGACTTTTCAACTCTATGAGCCGTGAGGGTCTCATAGAGACTTTTCTTCCTACGGATCGAGAGGATCTCGTAGGCGGGCTTTCTCCTTAGGAATCGTAAGGATTCCTAAGTGTGGTTTTCTCTTATAAGTCGTAGGGATCTTATAAGAGAATTTTCCCTCTTACGAGTCGAGAGAATTCGTAAGCGGTTGTTTCCCTCCTCGTCGAAATTCGACTTCGGAGAGTGGGACCCGTGAATAGTATGCAAGAGACCATTTTGGATTGACTTGCAGGGCCCCATTGCTTAAGAAGCAAGCTTTTCAGTCCTTGCTGTCTGAGACTTCATCTTGCAGATTAAGAAGCAAGTTCAATTTGTTGAAGAAATTCCTTTTCTGAAAGATTTGGCGGGATTTCCCCCACCATCGGATCTTTGATCTAGGGGCTTCTGTTTTACAGAAGATAATAACCGAAAAGATTTCTTCAGAACCTTTTTGTTTAGCGCGAATGCTCCAGGATATGACGCGTGTCGCACAGCACACAGTGCAGCGCAACTGCGCTAGCACATCTACGCCGACACGTGTCATGCAGCGCACGACGCATACGCCGCTGAAGCGTTGCTTCCCTTGGTTTTGCTTGAAACAGAGCTTTGCTTTGGCTGGGTGCGCTGCTTTGGGGTGCTGCGCTGATGCGTTTGCGCTGGACACGTGGCGTGTAGCGCGCAGCGCAACGCAACTGCGCTAGCGCTTCCGTGCTGAAGCGTCGCTTCTTCAAGACAGAGCTTTGCTCTAATCGGGGAAGGATGAAGCGTTGCTTCATCTCCTGTCTCGGAATTCGAACGGACATTCGCTCCAATTAGGGTAAACTGCCGTGACGACTCTTGGGAGTCGAAGAGGCACTTGAGGCCTATAAATAGTACCCTTGGTCCCCTCCAGATACTTATCATCTTCCAGATTTCCATTTTTGAAGACTTCAGATCTTTGTTCTTGCCTTTAAGAACTCCGGTGCCTTGCTCCCCTTTTTTTTTAAGCTTTTAAGAAGAACTTCAGGTAAAATCGATTCTTAGATCAATCTTAAATAGCAGAGCTCTCGTCTAGTGGGTTTCATCTTTGAACATAGTTTTGCTCTCTAGGAATTTAATCATCCATGTATATTATTGCTTTTCTATTGTTGATCTTCCTGTAATATTTTCTCCAGGCATAATGGCGGCGGTGCATCTATACAGTCTGCACGAGTTCATTACCTACGATGATATCCGCGCTCAGGGTCGTCAACAAAACCAGGAATTTACAGACGCCGAATGTGCAGAAGTTATGGGTCGTCTGAACGCAAGCGGTGGTTGGCTGTTGCCTCGGTGTTCGGCTCTTTTGAAAGTCGTGCTGGGAGCAATATGGAGGGCACTTCCGGGTCTTCACGAGGCCCTTCCACTCAATGCGCTGGATGATGCCGAGGACAAGGTGCATTCAGTGCACCTGACAGGGCTGATCTCAAAGAAGCGACGGAACGACCTCGTTGACATCCTGCATCAAGTGTTTCAGCAGACGACGATCGTTGCTGCTTATCAAAGGCCGGAAGGGCTTGCCGATGATATCGACACCGAGGAGCGCGAAAGACTGCGCATAAGAATAATTAGAAAGGCCAGAAGAACTCTGGATGGCCTTACTTTTGATTTCCTCAATCCGTGCCCCGGATCCGAGGTTATACCGTTGTAATATTTTGAACAATGTTTCTTATGCATTATTCTTATGCTTGTAAAAACTTTTGGCGGTATGAATGAAAACCCTCCCCTTTTCTATTTCAGCTTGTCTTATTTCTCGTCCTGAGTCTTCTGTCCATGCATAAATGAATGCGTCACGCATGCCAGATCAAATGTAGAACGGATATTCTTTCTGTCATCTCCTTTCTTTTAATGTCAGTAGGCTGTCTTAATAATCATGGTAGATGGATGTCTAAAATGAGTATTCCGACTTCCTCAGGAAATAGCGATGGCTTAGGCCGCAGGTTCAGGTTTACCGCCTAAGACTTTTCAATTCTATGAGCCGTGAGGGTCTCATAGAGGCTTTTCTCCCTACGGATCGAGAGGATCTCATAGGTGGATTTTCTCCTTAGGAATCATGAGGATTCCTAAGTGTGGTTTTCTCTTATAAGTCGTAGGGATCTTATAAGAGAATTTTCCCTCTTACGAGTCGAGAGAATTCGTAAGCGGTTGTTTCCCTCCTCGTCGAAATTCGACTTCGGAGAGTGAGACCCGTGAATAGTATGCAAGAGACCATTTTGGATTGACTTGCAGGGCCCCATTGCTCAAGAAGCAAGTTTTTCAATCCTTGCTGTCTGAGACTTCTTCTTACAAATTGGGACGAATCGGGAATTTGCTCGCGGAGAGGGTGATGGCTCTGCGAGTTGACATGAGTTAGGAGGCTTTCATCACGGAGTGTTTGTATCCGTGAGTCGAGGAGTTTGCTAGGGATTATTTGTTTCCCGAGCACCAAGGATTATTTGTTTCCTTGTGGTTTGAAACGAGTCGAGGATTCCCACGGAGGCGCTGGTGGCTCTGCAGGTCGACGCGGATCAGGAGTCTCTCGTCAAGGAGTGTTTGTATCCGTGAGTCGAGGGATTTGCTAGGGATTATTTGTTTCCCGAGCGCCAAGGATTATTTGTTTCCTTGGGGTTTGAAACGAGTCGAGGATTCCCACGGAGGCGCTGGTGGCTCTGCAGGTCGACGCGGATCAGGAGTCTCTCGTCAAGGAGTGTTTGTATCCGTGAGTCGAGGGATTTGCTAGGGATTATTTGTTTCCCGAGCGCCAAGGATTATTTGTTTCCTTGAGGTTTGAAACGAGTCGAGGATTCCCACGGAGGCGCTGGTGGCTCTGCAGGTCGACGCGGATCAGGAGTCTCTCGTCAAGGAGTGTTTGTATCCGTGAGTCGAGGGATTTGCTAGGGATTATTTGTTTCCCAAGCGCCAAGGATTATTTGTTTCCTTAGGGTTTGAAACGAGTCGAGGATTCCCACGGAGGCGCTGGTGGCTCTGCAGGTCGACGCGGATCAGGAGTCTCTCGTCAAGGAGTGTTTGTATCCGTGAGTTGAGGGATTTGCTAGGGATTATTTGTTTCCCGAGCGCCAAGGATTATTTGTTTCCTTGGGGTTTGAAACGAGTCGAGGATTCCCACGGAGGCGCTGGTGGCTCTGCAGGTCGACGCGGATCAGGAGGCTCTCGTCAAGGAGTGTTTGTATCCGTGAGTCGAGGGATTTGCTAGGGATTATTTGTTTCCCAAGCGCCAAGGATTATTTGTTTCCTTAGGGTTTGAAACGAGTCAAGGATTCCCACGGAGGCGCTGGTGGCTCTGCAGGTCGACGCGGATCAGGAGGCTCTCGTCAAGGAGTGTTTGTATCCGTGAGTCGAGGAGTTTGTTGGGAGAGTATGGCTCCCTCTTTGTTTACGCCCTTGGATTGTATACAAGGATCGATGTGATCTTAACTGTAGGGCCAAAATTTTATCATTATATATTTTTTTGTTTTATTTCCGCGATGCTCTATCATTTCAGCTTTTATATCGCGAAGGTCGCGATCGCCCAATCATTTCGGCTATTTTTCGCGGTGCCCAATCATTTCGGCTGTTTATTTTATTTCCACTCGCTGCTTTTTATTGCGAGTTGCCTAATCATTTCGGCTATTTCTTCATGCATATATTTTTACTTGCTGCTTTTTTTTATTGCAAGTTGCCCCATCATTTCGGCTATTTCGTATGCATGTACGGTCTACTGGCTTTTCGCCGTGAACCTGAAACTGGACACCGATTTCGGCATCAGCACCGCTACAACTGGGATATTGCCAGGAGCGAATCATCATCTGCCTCTGTCGCTGTCGAACAAAGGTGGCTTAGCGACCAGAGTTAGGGTCCTGTCGACTAAGGCTTTGACTTCATGAGCCGTAAGGGTCTCATAAAGGTATTTCTCCCTACAAGTCGTGAGGATCTCGTAGGTGTATTTTCTCCTTAGGAATCGTGAGGGTTCCTAAGTGTTTTGTTCCTCTGTAAGTCGCAAGGATCCTACAGGAGGGTTTTCTCCTTGTAAGTCGAGAGGATTTGCAAGGGTTGTTTACCATGCAAACATATCCCTAGTTTCAAATGGGACTTAGTTAGGGAAATGTTTATTCGCGCCCGTGGATTGTATACAAGGGTCAATGCTGAGCCACTTGTAGGGCATTATCGAAAGTTGTGGGGGCTGCTTAAGCACAAGTTTAGATCTCTGTAGCTTAAGACTTTCAAATCTTATGAGCCGTGAGGGTCTCATAAGAGCGTTCTCCTTACGAGTCGTGAGGATCTCGCAAGTGTATTTTCTCCTTAGGAACCGTGGGGATCCCTAAGTGTGTTGCTCCCTTGTGAGTCGTAAGGATCTCACGCGGGTGGTTTCTCCTTACAAGGTCGAGAGGATCTTATAAGTGTTCTTTAACGAGGTTGCGCCCTTTCAGGTTTTCACAAACACTCGCCGGTAGTCCTGCTGTTTTTACTCACGGAGCCCTTTCGGGTTTTCATCCGTGCCCATTTTGCTTATGGACATACCATTTTTTTTTATTCTTTTTATTTCCTTTTTCTCTTTTTTTTTTACGAGGTCGCGCCCTTTCGGGTTTTCACGAACACTCGCCGGTAGCCCTGCTGTTTTTACTCACGGAGCCCTTTCGGGTTTTCATCCGTGCCCCTTTTTGCTTATGGACATACCGTTTTTATTTTATTTTATTTTTATATATTTTTTTTATATCTCGTCAGCCTAAGGATGCTGCGGTAGTAGTTTAAAGACGTTTCGGTCTGGTATTAGTTTAAGGACATTTCGGTCCGCTGTTAGTTTAAGGACATTTCGGTCCGCCGTTAGTTTAGGGACATTTCGGTCCGCTATTGAGAAGCCGGCTACTGCTTATACAGTTTGAGCTTAGGAAGATAGTGAGCGGACATAGTCGTCGTCGTCTATCGTTGACCTAGGCTGTGGCTCATTAAGCGTAGTATTTCTTTAGGAAGCGACCGTTTATTGGTCTGAAAGGCCTTTCACCGTGCATGTCCATGAGTAGATAGGCCCCACCCTGGTAAACTTTATCTATGATGTACGGGCCTTCATAGTTCGGCTCGAATTTTCCCCGCTTGGCGCGATTGGGGATCATAGGCCTTTTGACCACTAGCATGAGTTCGCCTTGGTGGAATGTCCTCGGTCGGGTCAATCTTTCGTATGAGCGCATCATCTTTGCTTTATAGGCCTCCAGATTTTGTTGCGCTATGAGCCGTGTTTCTTCAAGGGCGTCAAGCTCCTCAAGCCGAAGATGAGCATTTTCTTCGTTCGTCAGCTCGTAATGGACTGCCACTCGTAGAGAGGGTAACTCTACCTCGAGAGGGAGTACTGCTTCCGTACCGAACACCAACGCGTATGGCGTTGTGTTTGTAGCTGTCTTGAACGTGGTTCGATACGCCTAAAGAGCTTCTTGCAGTCTCTCATGCCGGTCTTTCTTATTTCGGGACACTGTTTTCTTTATAATTTTCGTCAAGGTCTTGTTGAAGGCCTCGGCGAGACCGTTAGCTCGTGGATTATAGACTGAGAAATACCTCCAGTCTATGTTATGCTGCTGTGCGAAGCGGCTGATTTTATGACTTCGGTAAGCTGGCCCGTTATCGGAGATGATCCGCCTCGGAGTTCCAAACCGATATATGACGTGCGTTTTGAAGAAATGGAGGATATTCTCCGTCTTCACTTCTCTCAATGGTACTGCTTCTGCCCACTTAGAGAAGTAGTCAGTCGTCGCTAGGATGAAACGGTGTCCTTTAGACGATGCTGGCTCGATGGGGCCGACTATATCAGTCCCCCACATTTCGAATGGCCAGCTAGCTACCGTTGGATGCAGCGGATTTGGGTGCTGGTGGATGAAGTCCCCATGAATCTGGCATGAGTGACATTGCTTCGCATATTCGATGCAGTCTTGAATCATCGTGGGCCAGTAATAGCCCATCCGTTTGATCTTCAACTTCATCTTTGGACCTGCTTGGTGAGAACCGCAGATTCCGTCATGAATTTCCTGAACGACTCTTTCCGATTCGTCCGGTCCTAAGCATCTCAGCCACAGAGAATCGAATGACCTCTTGTAGAGAGTATCATTGACGAAGGCGAAGGACAGAGCTCGTTTTATGAGTTGATGTCTTGCGGATGCATCTTCGGGCATTTGGTGGGACTTGAAGTAGTCTATAAAGACTTCCCTCCAATCCTCAACCTTCTCATGTTCTTTTATTTGCAAGGTCGCTTGTCTAGTCACTCCCTTCTCTTCGGGTGATTCCGAAGGTATTTCTGCGGGGGCGAGCACCTGACGACTTTGTACCATGATTCTAACGTCATCGAGGTTCTCGTCAGCCATTTCTTTAGCGAGTTTGGCCAACGCGTCCGCTTTGCTGTTATCCGCGCATGGTATGCTCTCCAGAGTATAGGAGGGAATTTGGGTTAGCAGTTGTTGCACCTTTTCACCGTATTTTACTAACTCCGGTTTGCATGTTTGGTAATCGCCGTTTACTTGACTAACGACCAGTTGCGAATCTCCGTATATGAGGAGGTTTTCAATTCCCATGTCAATGGCGATCTCGAGGCCTGCTATCAGAGCTTCGTATTCGGCTTCGTTGTTTGTCCTCGGTTCCGTCAGGGAGAACGCGTAGCGCATTATCCCTCCTTGTGGAGTTATAAAGATGAGTCCTACCCCCGATTTGATTATAGGGGTACTTTGTTTGCGCTTCTTCACGGAAGATGCTCCGTCAAAATAAAGCTCCCATCGAGTATTATCACCATCGATCGCATCAAACGCATGTTCGTCTGGAAGATCGCAGTTTAAAGGAGAGTCGGCTGGTATCGGGTGCTCAGCAAGGAAGTCGGCGATGGCCTGGCCTTTTACTGCTTTGAGTGGTCGATATGCTATCGAGAACTCCATTAAGAGTAGGGCCTATTTAGCGAGTCGTCCTGTCAATATGGCCTTTGACATTAGATATTTGAGAGGGTCCACCTTCGAAATGAGATAGACTTCATGCGCTAATGCGTAATGTCTAAGCTTTGTTATTGCGAAGATCAACGCCAGGCAGTGTTTTTCAATGGGGGAATAATTGCTTTCTGCCCCCAGCAGCACTCGACTTAAATAGTAAAGTGCTCTTTCTTTCCCTTGGTCATTCTCTTGTGCCCATAATGCGCCCAAAGAACCTTCAAGGGCGGCCGTGTAAAGAATGAGAGGCTTTCCCTTCACTGGAGCAGCCAACACTGGAGGGTTTTGCAGGTACTGTTTGATCTCGTCTAGTGCGCTTTGGCACTTTTGATCCCAGACGAACGGGGTTCCCTTCTTCATCAGGTGGCTGTAAGGGCGGCACTTTCCTGAGAGGTTGGCTATAAATCGTCGTATGTACGCGAGCTTTCCTTGGAGAGACCGCAGCTGTTTGAGAGTTCTTGGCGGAGGCATTCCTATGATTGCCTTGATCTTGGACGGATCTATCTCGATACCTCGGTGTCGAACGACGAATCCCAGGAATTTGCCCGAGGAAACCCCGAATGCACACTTCAGAGGGTTCATCTTCAAGTTGTATTGTCGAAGACGTTGAAATATGGTCTTCAGATGCTCGAGATGTTCCTCATATGATTTGCTTTTAACAACGAGGTCGTCGATATAGCATTCAACAATTTCGTGTATAAGGTTATCGAAAATCTTCGTCATGGCCCTTTGGTAGGTTGCACCGGCGTTCTTTAAACCGAAGGGCATCACCTTGTAACAGAATATTCCCAAAGGAGTCCGGAAAGCCGTATGTTTCTGGTCTTCAGGGTGCATTTTTATTTGATTGTATCCTGATGAGCCGTCCATGAATGAGAAAATCTCATGCGTGGACGTATTGTCTATCATTAGTTCGGTGACTGGTACTGGGAAGTCATCCTTCGGGCAGGCTTTGTTGAGATCCCGAAAGTCCACGCATATGCGCACCGTACCATTTTTCTTCATCACTGGGACGATGTTAGCAATCCATTCAGGGTATTGAACCTCTTGGATAAAGCCGGAGTCTATCAGCTTTTTGACTTCCGCGTTGATGCTCATTTCGAGCTCAAGCCGCATTCTTCTCGGCGCTTGTTTGACTGGCTTGACACTCGGGGATATTGCCAGTCTATGTACAGCAACTTCTGGATCAAGTCCCGGCATCTCGGAATAGTTCCATGCGAAGCAATCTTTATGCTGTACAAGGACGTCCTTTAACGCAGCCACCTTTTCCTCGGACAGCAGTTCGCTGACGAATGTCTGTCGCGGATCGTTTATCGTCCCCAACTCAATTTTCTTGAGGTTATCCGCAGTGGTATGTATGCCGTCCTCCAGTTCTTTCGGAGCTGGGGGAAATTCTGAGATCACCTCATCATTGCTGTTTTCGAAGCACCAGGGAAGGCTGTCTACATTCTCGGACTCTTCTTTTAATATCGTTATCATACGACAGGTGCGAATTTTCTGCCAATCCCAATGTGGAACTGGTTCTTCTTTCGTGGCCTTAGGCTCGTGCTTTTGTGGTGGTGCTACCCTCCAGTTGTTGGACAGAGCGAATTTACCAAGCTGATATTGATCTTCGACCCAATTCTTGAAGGTGAAGCAATCTTCAAGAGGATGACCTACTACTCGATGGTAAAAGCAATAATTTGGGTTGAATACCTCGCCCGCGTGCTCGGGGTGCTTGGACTCTGGCAGCGTAAGCATTTGATGTTTTAGAGCAAGATCAAATATCTTCCTTGTTTTGTTCCGAGGAAATGAGTATGCTCGACCCATTTTCTTCATGAGGGCTAAGTCAGTAACGCTCGACTCTCGGATACGTGGTTTCTTAGCTCTGCCTTGTAGTTGTTGAGCATCTTTTCTGCCCTCTGACTTGTTTTTGCTTTCGCGTCGAACCCTTTTTGTAGCAGGTTGACAAGGAGCGGCCTTTTCATCCTTCACGGCCTGTCGGAGAAGGCGTTGCGTCTTGGCTTTCTCATAGATGGCCGTCTCGCGATTGTGGTCATCTCGGACTTTTTGACCAGCTTCCCTTATAAGCCTGTCCATTTGTTCTTCAAATGATGGACCGGGCACTTTTTCATCAGGAACTTTTACTGGCTTAGGATTAGCGTCCTCCCATTGAGCGTCCGCATCTTCATCGAAGTCATACATAACATAACAGCTATTTACTAGCTCTCGTTTCTTTAGCCGGATGTACCCAAGCCCTTTTGTTTCCATTCTCCCATTAGGCAGTTTGCGTTGGGTCCCGGGAACATTCCAGACCCTGTCATAGAATTTGGCCTCTCTAACGGTCTGTCTGAAGGATATCCCCTGGTGTTTCAGCAGTTTCTTCAAACCTTCGGTATAATATCTGGGAAGACGGATAGGCTGAAGCCTGTCGAGCGTGGGATCCACGCCATGCCAAACTTCTTTTTCCACCTTGTTTTCTTTAGAACGGTAGAATAGGATTGCCTTCTCGTTTTCTTGCCTGGGAGGGATATAAAATGTCTGCAGCTCTTCTACACTGTAGATATTAAGTGCGTTCAGTTCTTTATGATGTTTAGGCGGCACCATGGCGACTTGCAGACTTTGCTCTTCGTCAGCGGAAGCTTGTATTGAAGGTCGAGCAGAGAATATGACATGGACCTCATCCTCCGAGTCACTACCAAAGACCAATGTAGGAGTGGACGGTCCTGGCTTGTTATGTTGGGGCGGACCCGAATAAGCGATCTCCTCTTCTTCCTCGGTATCACTGCCGAAGACAGGGATGGTGGCGTTAGTTTTATTTTCCGGCTTATGACACTTCTCTGTGTCTTCGAAATCCGGCAAGAAGTATTTGGCATCTTCGTATTTGCGGACCTCGTTCACAGAGAACGGGTTCAGTTCTCCCGTCACGGTATACTCGAAACCGTCCTTAAAATACTTCATACACTGATGTTGTGTAGAAGGGATGATGTTGTACTCGTGTAACCATGGTCGGCCGAGCAAAGCGTTGTAGCATGTCTTAGCATCTATGACGTGGAACTTAATGTCCGTGACGAGTAATCCGAAGCGTAGCGTCAGTATCACAGATCCAAGAGTCTTTGACGATTGGGAGTCAAACCCGGATAAGGTGATCTTGTCCCGAGCAAGGTGCTGGACGCTCATGCAGATTTCCTTCAACACCCGCACGTTGAGTAGGTTAACAGACGACCCGTTATCGATCAGAATCTTGCCTATCTTTATATCATGGCAGTATCCCGAAACATAGAGAGGGCGATTGTGTTCGCAAGTCCCAAGTAGAAGGTCCTCATCGCCAAAAGTAACATCAGCCGTGTGTACTTCCTCCAACTCATCCTTCATCTTTTCCTCGGTCAGGCATGCTTGGAATTGTTCTGGCTCTTGTAAGGCTTTAATCAAAGAATCGCTCGCCTCTTTTGATAGCAACAGGGCATCGAGAATGCTGAGTTGTGAGGGTAGCTTCCTCAGATGTGCTAAAACGTTGTAATCCACTTTATTCCTCTTTGGCGGGTTCTTGGCGGTTAACTCTTCCGCAACTCAGTCATCCAAGGCGATGTCTTCAGAGGCCTTCTCTTTCCCTTTGTCTTTCTTGTTTAAGGGTCCGAGATTCTTTTCGGGTAACGTCCGGTTGCGTAGCTGTATATTCTCGCAAGCCTTTGGTCCTTCTTCTTTTCTCGAAATGGATTCTTTAAAGAGGGGGCCAAGCTCTAGCTCCTCATCAGAATCGCTCCCAAATACAGGTACTTGTGATTCCCCGGCGTCAATCATGCAACAACCACTGCTAGTTTTATCAAGCACTTTGTTTATTCCGTTCTGCTCTCGGCGGGCTTTGCGCTTTTCCCGCTTAAACTGTTGCCGATGAGTAACATATCCTTGCCACCACTTACCGAAAGCTTTGCACTCTTCGGTGGGATGCGACACCTTCCGATGGTACAAGCAATAGGAGGGGTGGTTTTCCATTTCACCCGTAATGTTTTTCTCGGAGGGTGGTAGCTTTATACCCATTGACACAGCCTTAGCGAATCTCTTCTTTATCTTGAACTTGATTTTATCTGTGGTGGGTGTATTTTGTTCTAGCGGGAGTACCGCAATTCTTTCGCCAAGGCGCTGGCGTTTGGCCTTTTCGAATATAACCGCTTCGTTATCCCGATCAGCTTTGCCCTTTAAAAACGCCTGATTTAGGAATGCATCAATCGCTTCATCCGACGGCTCCAGGATTTTTAGTGCAGGCTCTGCCCCCAGCTTTTCAGCGCGAGGAGTCTCCTCATCGCTTGTGGACAAATGGGAAATCACATGGCAACTTGCTACATGTTCTTCAGATTCATTTGACGAACTACCTCCCTCATCTTCTGCTTGGAAGACGTGGTTGAGGAACTCTTGCAATGTAACGGGAGTCCGCGCCTTCTGGTTGTACTCTTCCAGCGCGTCAATTTGCTTTTGCAAGTCCGTGCGCCTATCGCTAGGCTTCACCGGTTTCTTGGCCTTCTTCTTTTTCTTTGAAGACTTTGACGACTGGCTACTAGTGCTTGAACCCCCATCATTGGTCTTTGGAGTTGGACGTGGCTTTAACATCCCCTCAACGACCTGCGGTTCCAATGGGCTTTTCCACTTGATCGCCGGACATGTCCGAAGATCATTTAGCATCCTCTTCGTTTTTGATGATAATACAACCTCCCACGGAGTTTCTTCAATAACAGAGCATGTTGCCCCCGGCGTATTCGTCCCTTTAGAGGTGTGGGGCTGCGGGGGATTCACCTTCCATTTGTCAGATAACGCAAATTTTCCCTGTCTATACTGGTTTTCAAGCCAATTTTTGAAAACGTAGCAGTCCTCAATCGGTTGGCCTAGCACTCGATGATAGGGGCAGTAATTAGGTTCGTTGACGTCACTTGGTTGCAACAGACGTTTTGGATCTGGCAGATTTATGAGTCTGTTGCGTAATGCCAGCTCGAATAACCTCTTCGTTTTATCGCGGGGAAAGGAATAAGGACGTCCCATCCTATCCTCAAGGGGTACGTAAGGGCGCGTATTGTTTGGACGAGCAACCGGCTTCAAGTCGTTCGGTTGTTGTTGAGCATTAGCGACAATGATCGCTTTTCCCTTTCCTTTGTCAGTTCGGGAATCTGGCTTTGGGAGAGGGGGTTTATGACCCATCTGGTCCATTTGCGCTAGTTTGTCAATCAAAGCCTGGAAGGAAGTCGGCTTGAAAAACATCATAAACTGTGAGATGGTTGCCTGTGGATCAAGGGTTCCAACAAACATTCCCACCGCAGGGGCTTCTTCTATGCGCTGCTCACACTTTGACCATAGATTACGCCACCGTATAGCGTACTGAACCCATGTCTCGCCGGGTTTTACCCTAGCGTTAATCAGTGCCGTCATCGGGGTACGTTCACTGGCACTTGCAAAGCGTTGGGTAAACAGCAGCTCCATCTCCGCGAAGGTTTTAATAGAATCATTAGGGAGTTCAGAGTACCACTCGAACGCCGTATCTGATAGACTTCCGACAAACTGGCGGAGCAAAAGCTTGTCATCGCCGCCGGTGTTACCGCAAAGCGCCCTGAACTGGGCGACATGCTGATGGGGATTGCCAGTCCCTTTGTAGACATGAAACTTGGGAATTGTGTAACCCGGCGGGTACTTGATTTGGTCATACCAGCCTGGATATGGTCGCCCCGTTTTTACGACGTGGCCGGCTGCTTCGGCCGCATGATGAACCTTTATTTGCTGGGCTATGTATTCGTCCAGATCAGTCTTAGAGATTGTATCCTCTTTAGCTGTTAATAGAGCGGGCTGCGGATTTAATGTATCTCCCTTATCATCTCCAAGGACGGTTAGGGGTTCTTCAGCGGGAGGATCTTGTTGTATCATCATCCCTATCATGTCCTGGAAGAGGAGGCCCATCCGCTGTATGTTGGCCGCTTGTTCAGCAGCCTCTTTGTCCCTCTTTTCCAGTACTCGGCGAAGGAACTCGGCGTCGGTCTCTTCCTCCTGGCGCTCATCTAAGGACGCCTCAGGGCTCTCTTTTGGCCCAGTGAATGCAGCCATTGTGGTCATCATCTCCTGGAGCTTTTGTTGCTGCTCCTGAGCCTTGGTCACTGATCGGGTGAGCGGTCGGTGACCCGTAGAAGTGCGGCTTTCTTCCTTTCCAGAAGCCATATAAACCGTATGAACTGTTATGCCCCCTGACTTTGGAGGTCTAGGTTCACCGCCTTTAAACTTTGCCGCTGACGCGGGAGCTTTCTCTGGCCTCCTTCTTTTGTGGGCCATCGAGGTTGAAGGAGCCGTTAAAATGGGCCTGCTAGCAATTGTTGCCCCCTGCTGTTTAACGGGGCGGGTTTTGTCCTTTTCCACCTTTGCCTTTTTCTGGCGATGAAAGTGATCTGGGTCAATCACAGAGTCTTGAACCCTCCGCCAAACCTTGTATATCTTTGACGATAGCCGTTGAGGGGGCTGTTCTTGTTTTGTTTCTGGAACTCTCTCCGCAGGTGGAGGAGATCTTTTCAAGGTAGCGGTTGGAGAGTTCTTACGCACTCTCCTCAGTAGTTCAAAGCTGTTCCCAGTTGGAACAGCAGCGTTGACTTCCACTATTGGAGCGGGTGGAGTTATCCCTGAGGGGGAGTTGCCCCCTGCTTTCCTCACTCGTCGCCAATGGCGACGTCGCGCACGACGAGCCGTTGGGACTGGCTCGGAAATCGAGATGGTTTCTTGTTGCCCCCTGTTTGAGTGTGGGGTAACTGCCGATGTCAGCCTGTCGAAGACTGATGCCTTTTGACCAGCTGGGAGAGGAGTGGGAACTGTCAATCTTGTGAAGACCGACTCTCTGATGGGAGAGGCCGCTTTAATGACTTCCGAAGCAGCGGCCGTTGCCCTCTTTGGGACGGCCACTTTATAGTTCTGACCTAGCCTGGTGAAAACGGAGGCTGTCGGTTTAGTAGCGGGCGACCCGTTGACAGGGGCCGTCGGAATAGTGAGCCGGTTGAAGACCGACTTTTTACCCACTTCCGGTGCAGGTATTGGTGCAGAAAAGCTTGCAGGTGGGATCATAGTCCCGAAGAACAAGCCGGTGGTGGCTTGGGTCACTTGGTCTACCGGCAGAGTAAGGAAGGAAGCCGCTTGGGGCCCATATGCTACACCTCCTGGTGGGGTGGAGCGTCCGTTACAGTGGCATTTCGAGCAGTTGGTACAGCTAGAGGCCATTGAATCTAGAATTCTGCGCCAGGTAAAAGACCAAATCTTAGTAACTTGAAATCCGAAGACAACCATTTAATGAACCGCGATTGGTTCGCGAAGACGACACACGAAGTGTGGAGTGGAAAGAGGAAGAGGTCCCACCGGGCGTGCTAGAATCTGTTCCCCTCCGAATGGCGGCCTAGACTTGGCGTCCATTGCCTGATGTTCGGGGCAGATGCTATTTGGTTTTATCCGTTTATCTCTCCGAAGATGCCAAGTTGATTTATGGCACCGTGTATCGGAGGTTTAGACGGATGCGGCCGATGTAGCAGACTTCGTCAGATTCCCCCTCAGGATGAGGGGTTTTTGATTATGGGGACGCTCTTCCCTGCAGGCGCAAGCCCCTGCAGTTAATTTCGCTACCGCATCGCGGTAACAACTTTCTCCTTCTCCAGAATTTCACTTCGTGTCGTGTGTGTTCATTTTGTTTGTGGTTGCCCGTGGATTGTATACGGAGACTGAGTAATGCCGTCGCCCGTAGGACGTGGATTAGTCCAAATCCTTATTTACTTAGATTTGGGTTTGGTGTTTTCAGTTTAAGGATGCATTAGTCGCGTTGCGGCTAAGATCAACTTAAACGTTCGTCAAGGATACGTTAGTCCTGTTTTAGACTAAGATCAACTCAACGTAGTGATTAATTTAATGTATGGCCATCGGGACTCGTCACCTCTCTGACGTCGTTGAAGGATTACAACGACATGTATCAAAGGAGCTCGGAGATGTACCCTCGAACCAGAGTTGATTGGGAGTTTCATAATCCATTTGAATATTTAAGGATACGTTAGCCGTGTTTGGGGCTAAGATCAACTTAAACGTTTGTTAAGGATACGTTAGTCCAGTTTGAGACTAAGATCAACTTAACGGGACCGTTTAGATCCGACAAAAGAGCATTTGGGCTCTATTGTGCCAGTTTAGGGACGTGGTGGTCCGATATTAGTTTAGGGACGTTTCGGTCCGATATTAGTTTAAGGACGTTTCGGTCCAATGTTAGTTTAAGGACGTCTCGGTCCAATGTTAGTTTAAGGACGCCTCGGTCCAATGTTAGTTTAAGGACGCCTCGGTCCAATATTAATTTATGGACGTTTCGGTCCATTATTAGTTTAGGGACGTTTCGGTCCGATATTAGTTTAGGGACGTTTCAGTCCGATATTGGGTGTGTGGCCGTTGGGACCCGTCACCTCTTTGACGTCGTTGAGGAATTACAACGATGGATGTCAAAGGAGTTCGGAGATGTACCCTCGAACCGGATGTAGATCGATTTAGGAGAGCCATTTTGCTCAGCCAATTTAATTTAAGGACTTATGGCCACGATTAGGCTAAGTCCAGTAAAAAAAAAATGTCCAACATTGCTTTTGTATTTCCTTTTATTTTTATTTGGGCTTTGCCCAGAACAGATGCAGGGCATCAATTTGTTTTGGGCTCTGTTCTTTATGAATGATGCAGAGCATCAATTTTATTTGGGCTCAGCCCTTTTATTGCTTTGCAATTTATTTTGGCCTGCTAGGTCTTTTTGATTTGGGCCTGGCCCTTCAAGTAATGCATTGCATTTGTGCAAAGCACCAAGAATCTTTTAGATTCAAAGAAAGGAGTGCAGAGCACTTTTTAATTTCTTGATCTAAATTTAGATCAAAGAGAAGAAGAAAAATCTTTTCTTTCTTTCTATCTCAGAGAACCAGAGGTTCTCTAGCAAGTGCAAGGCACTATTTTTTTTATTATTTATTTATTGAAGATCCATGATCTATTCCTAAGAGAATTTTCTCTTATTTCAAAGGTTTTTACCTTCTTCTTCTTGTTCTCAAGAAGTTCTCTTCTTCTTTTTTTTTTAAATCCAATTGTCTATATCTTTAAAATGGGGTCTAGGGTCCTTTTTATAGTGCTCAAAAATCAGTTAAATTTGTTAAAAAGATCTTTTCTGAGTGATTTGGGGAATTTTCCCCACCGTTGGATCTTTGATCCAAAGCCCCCTGTTTTACAGAAGAAATCTTCTTGTTTAAACAAGAACAGAAAAATATCCTTAAATCTTCACTCTGTTGTTGCGCAACTCACCAGCGTGTGACACGTGTCGCGCAGTGAGGCGCTTGCGCAGCAGCGCTTGCGCAACTGCGCAGACACGTGTCGCGCAGTGAGGCGCTTGCGCAGCAGCGCTTGCGCAACTGCGCAGACACGTGTCTCGCAGCCGTGCGCTTGCGCAGTTGTGCTTGCGCAACTGCGCAGACACGTGTCGCGCTGCCGTGCGCTTGCGCAGTTGTGCTTGCGCAACTGCGCAGACACGTGTCGCGCAGCCGTGCGCTTGCGCAATTGAACGTTGCTTATGTTTTTTTTAAAGAGCCTTGCTCTGATTGGACGTACTGCCTTGGGCGTTGTGCTGCCGTGTCAACTTCTGACACGTGGCGCGTTGCGCGCAGCGCACGGGAACTGAAGCGTTGCTTCAAAATTTGAATTTTCAAATTCAAGCAGAGCCTTGCTCTGATTGGGGGAACACTTATCTGAAATGATGGAGGGCTACGACAGGTTTTTAAGAAAACCTTTTGCGTAATGAACTTGATATCGTTGTAGAATCGAGTGATTTTAAATGGAGTGTTTTTGAGGCCTTTCTAGTTTTGCTAAAGAGGTCACTCCCGGTGAAGGGATTGTCGGCCCTTTCCTCATCGAATAAGGTGCAGGATATTTCATAAATATCACTATGCAAAGCAAAAACTATAGAAGCAACCAAAAGACAAACCGAGTTTGTAGCATCTGCTAGTTTCACTAAAGAGGTTACTCCCGGTGAAGGGATCTCCGCTCTTTTCTTATCGAATAAGGTGCTGGATGTTCTACAAGGAACACCGCTATGCAAAGCAAGAACTAGAGCTACCAGTTTTTAAACAAGTTTCTACAACATCTTAGGTTTCTTTTATTTAATTAATCTCATTAATGAAGTCCCATTTTATTTTGCTTCACAAGCATCACATTTGAAACGAAATCTGCAATATAACATATATCTCATATATATAATATAAACATTCGTCTCAGGCAGTAATATGATCTCATCACAGAACATTGCAGCAGAAGAACATATATGAAATATTGGATATACTAGGACATCCGTGTTTTCAATACGAGCCTGTATAAAACACGGATTCCACGGTCGCGATGAATAGCCAAACCCACATCCCTAGACCCCTACGAGAGCGGCAAGCAACACTGCCAATTCTAAGGTTAGGAGACCCGGTCTCGACTCCTCGAGATGGTCTCCCACTGGACCCTAGAACCCGGTTACTTGTGCTCCCCGCCTTGGGTCTACCTAATGCGGAAAAGTAAATAATATACAATGGTGACATCATCCTCAGCCCGGAAGTGCCCCAATAAAAGAATATTACATACAGATGAATTTTACATGAATGAAAAAGAAAAACTCTCATCTCACATAAAACCCCCGGCTATTCAAAACGCGACGATCCAATATAACATATCACAGTAACACATAATATCTCATATCATCAACATAAGCAAGTATGCGTATCCCGATTGTCGTTGATGTATAGCAACGAAGCCCGCGATACACCACATACTACGCTTACGGTCACAGAAAAGAAAGTGTAAAACTACAACAGTTGGAATCCGCAACCTCTTTAGACATCACATGCCTAACCAAATGAATTCCTTAGACATCGCATGCCTAACAATTATAAACCCCGCATTTTAGTCTCATTATCGAAAACTCTTTTCAATATCTAGTCGGGCAATTCAACAAGATTCCCGACTACCTGATCGAATGCTCGTCGCAAACTTTAGTAGACGGCCGCACCCCCGGATGCTGTCGACGAAGTGCACTAAAGCGGAACACCGCTGCCGCGAGCACCCCAACGGATGCTTTTGGCGACGGGGTTCTCCTACAGTCACTTGGTCGGGGTTATGGGGCGTGGCTATCTATTAAGTTTACCCGGCGAGTATCCGCGTACGCTACGTGATTGCGATGGACTTTTGATCACATCAAAATTCCATGGCAACCGATCAATTTAGACTGAACTGCTAGATTTACAACATTCAAATTAGTTATCTCATAACTACCCGTGGATTCCAAATATTGTATCACATTCCAGATAAATAGACAATGTTAAATTTTTTGATCGAATAATCAAACACCCAAGATTTCCCCAATATATCTCAACACTTGAAATCAGTTTAAAAACATCCATCACATGCCACAGTACCAATGGTCCAGCCATAGAAGGGTCAAGCCAACGCCTCACATGTGGCACGCCGTACTGCCACAAACCCTATGGTTCAGAGGCAGTTCAAAACGGTCACATAATCGAGTTAAGGTTTGTTGTCTTCTAGAGGGTCCACCGCGTTACTTGCACGATTTAGAACGTTCTTAAACTTCGAAAAAATCCAACGCTTGGAAATTTTCCGGCAGAGGAAAAAGTGAGTTATTGATATCCGTTCGAACTTTTTAACACGTTCTAAATATTACCCGGACAAACTAAACGAAGTTAAATTATCCGATCGAATCAACGAGTCCCCAATACAACCCTAAAAAACTCAACACTTGAGTGGAATTAAAAAATTCCCAGAAAAAAATGACAAGAAAGGACCTAAGAATTAATAAATGAAGTTCCAGGGACTAATTCAAAATTTTGGCCGCGGAACCGCCGCCAAACCCTTGGTTTGGCCGCGGTTCCGCGGTCAAATCAGCGCATTACAGGTCCGTACTTCACAGTAATTCTTAGTTTTTCCTGCTCTATTTTCTGAGCATTTTTAATTCATAACAAATCACATTTTTGAAAAATATCCAGAGAGGGGTTCAAATTAGGGTTTCGGTGTTCGATCGGACTTTAAACTTCGTCTAGACTTCGCCTAAAGCTCTAGCTTGGCTCTGATACCACTGTAGGGTTGCTAGGCACACGCACAAGGGTCTACAAGGCATCAACCATGCCCGATTTAAAATTTAGCCGTGCCGAACAACCCAAAGCCGGATCTTTAAACTAGAGTTTAGGCGAAAACAAGCATGTTAAACTCTTTAACACTAAGTGAGAGGGATTACAACCTTTGTAGATCCGGTCCTTCACTTCTTAAGCTCCGTGTTGAGGTCCCTTCTCTGCGATCATCGTGTTCCGGACTCTCGAGAGGCTTCACGAAAAGAAAGATGCAGTCTTGCTTCCGATCTTCGATAACAAAGATGATCTACCTTGAAGTTTCATTAACACAAGCTAACACTCACTAAATGAAGTGAACACTCTCATCTAAAGGGCAAGGATAGATGAGGATGATGAAATAGGATTTTTGCTCTCATTTGTTTTCATATTCTCACTCATTTTCATCACAAAGCAAAAAGCTAGAAAGCTTATGCTCAAAGGAAGAAGAAAGAAGAAGATGATGAATAATATCATTAGAAACCTTTTATGATGAATAATGAAAGATAAATATGATGAATAATGCAACCATGGTTGAATAAACCGTTGTAGAGAATTAACCAAGGCTAGGGTTTGGGTTAGGTTAAGAATGAGTTACTTGAAAATATCTTTGCACAAAACAAAACTAAACCTTCTAGAATCATCTAGAAAAACTTAACCCAAATCAAACCCTAACCATGTTTAATCTCCACTAATCATGTTGCATTAGTTATCATATCATGTTACAATATTATATATCACATATATAATATTTATTGTAACAAAATAAAATAATACAATTAACATATATCGCATATATATATCAATGTATTACCCGAGTGAGAAAAAGAATCTTTTAGTGAGCTAATATTATTTAATGTAATTTAATATATCATATATATTATTATACATTAAATTATCGAATCAACACTTGATCCGACAATCCGGCTATATCGCATATAACCGACTAATATTTATCCGTACCGATTCATCGAATCAACACTTGATCCGATGATCCGACTGATATCAAATATCGCGAGAATAGAATACGGTATCTCATATCGCATTATCCTCGGTCCCGCACATATCAAATACGTGCCCCTATTCCGTTTTGCCTGATTCAAGAAACCTCTGTGTAGGACTCTAAAGAATCGTCAATACGCCGGCAGTAGGTGATGATCATATCAAAACACCCACAAGCTGCAAGCGGTCAGCTAAACGTAACAGCTACCCAGGTATTGAGCGCTCAGAAGATCAACAAGCAAGCCTGTACATTCTCCTGTGAATCCAAACTGTTAGTTATATGTATGCCCTAGAGGCCATTACTATACATAGGATGTATATTGTAGTGGATGCTTGGACATATATAGGGAGGACTTTCTTGTTCGACATGATAGTATGCTATCTGGTTGCTCTTTACCTTAACGTGTACACTGATTGTCTCTCTGTTACATGTTGGTAAATCCCTTAGGATGTGTACTTGACTACCTGGACTATGATGTGGATCATACTGGTGGGGACATGGTAGTCCATAAGTACATCCTTCAAGGTCCCTAGTCGTGGGTGTATCGAGACAGGGCATCGATATACCAGAGTAGACTAGCGTATACCTTCTCGACCCATATAGATGGGCGATGGATGATCCCATATCCATTGGTGTTTGACATCAAAGATCATATACGGGTGCTCAGTGGAGAATGAGTACACTGGACGGACTCGCCGAGAACTCCCAGATGGTATTATACCTTACGTCAGATGGCAGTTCTCTGGTGACACTGGTACAGGTTCGTCTGTAGACCCGAGATCGTCATAGAGTCTTGTGTGATTCTCACTGTGCTTTGATTTCCACCTTACCACGTCCAAGAGGGCGTGCAAAACAGTGGTTTTTGGGTACAGTCCCGAATCACATGGAGGCAATGAGCGATAGGAGGGGATTCGTCTCTCCCGGTATAGGGAGTTGATGTTGCGCTGTGTTCGATTGGCTATAACCGGAAATCCCTGGCCAGGGTTGCTGAGATTTACTGGTAAGTGTTACCTGTAGTTTCTCGAATTGTTATAGACCTCATATCGACACGACTTATCGAGCTATTGGGGTCTGACGTTTACCACCCCTAGGCGAGATATGCGACATATCAGACGACGAGACCGGACTGTACGGTGAGTGTTACTGGTTGGATTCACAGGAGTATGAGCGGGCTTGCTCGTCGATCTTCTGATCGCTCAATACCCGGATGGCCGTTACGTTTAGCAGACTGCTTGCGGCTTGTGGGTGTTTGATATGATCATCACCTGCTGCTGGCGTATTGACGAGTCTTTAGAGTCCTACACAGAGGTTTCCTGGCTCAAGCGAAACGAAATAGGAGCGCATATGAGATATGTGCGGGACCGAGAATAATGCGTGTATGTGATACCGTATTCTATTCTCGCGATGAATGTATCGATTGGTTGTATGCGATATAACCTAGTTATCGAATCGAGGATTGATTCGATAAGTCGATACATTGGATATTAGTCGGTCATATGCGATATGACCGGGTCGTTAAATCAAGTGTTGATTTAATGATTTGATGTATAATTATATATTTGATATATTACTTTACTTTAACTAGTATTTGTTCACTTAAGATGGATTTTCTCACTTGTTGTGCACAAGTAGTATATGTGATATATTTTTGTGCACTAGATTGTATCATGTTTGATGATACATGCAAGCTTGGGTGTATGTTTATTTTAAACCATGGTTAAGTGAATGGTTAGGGTTTTGAATTATTCACTTATTCATTTTATTTATTTATTTGTTTATTTTGGCAAGAATAAAATGGTGGCTAACTTTGTTTCTTTCTTGAAACTTCATGAAGCTTTGAAGCTTTGACCATTTTGTTGCTTAGCCTTAACCTAACCATTAAACCTAACCTTAGTTTATTCTCTACACTTAACCATGGTTGCTATATGATAAGAATCACTTTTATTTTCTATATTCAATATTCTTATCATATTCTTCTTCTTCTTCTTCTTCAAGAAGAAAGAAGCTTGCTAGCTTCAATGGTGACTTGAGAAAAAGAGTGAGAAATCCAATTCTAAAGTGAACCCACTTCCTATTTCTTCATCCTCTACCACTTGCCAAGTAGTATAGGGTGTTTTCTTCACAAGTCTCATGGCTTGGTGAAGTTGGAGCTTGATCTTGTGTTGCCTCGACGTAGATCATCTTCGGCATCAAAGTCGACAACCTAGCCCGATCATTTCTTCGACGAAACCATTACTAGAGTCCGGGATCCGATGATCGCAGCAGAGGGACGTCAACGCGGAGCTATGGAGGTGGAGGACCGGATCTACAAAGGTTGTATTTCCGTTCACTTAGCACTAAAGTAGTTTAGTAGCATTTCGTTTCGCCTAAACTCTAGTTAACGATCTAGTATAGGGTTTCTTTGGCACATGAAAAATTATAATTTGGCATGGTTGATGCCTTGTGAGACCTCATTAGTGTGCCTAGGAACCCTACAGTGGTATCAGAGCCTAGCTAGAGCCTTAGGCGAAGTGTAGACGAAGTTAGAAATCCGAACGAACACCAAAACCCAAACTCAAACCACTTTGGACTTTTTCTGGAATTTGGGATTTTTGTGAATTAAAAATATACAGAAAAATAAGCAGGATTTTATAAGAATTTCTGTACAAAACGGGACCCCTAAATCGTCTAAAGCGCCGCGGAACCGCGGCCCCACCCTGGCTTGGGCGACGGTTCCGCGACCAAATTGATGAATCTTTCCACGTGGCTTGCACAGTAATTTCTATATTTAAGTGCTTTATTTTCTGGGAATTTTTAACTTACACTCAAGTGTTGAGTTTTCTGGGTTGTATTGGGAGTTCGACGATTCGATCGGAATCTTTAACTTTGTCTGTGTTTTTTCGGATAATTTAGAATATGTTAAAAAGTTCGACCGGATATAAATACCTAATTTTTCCCCTGTTGGGAAATTTCCAAGTGTTGGATCTTTCCGTAGTTTAAGAACGTTCTAAGTAGTGCAAGTAACGCGATGGACCCTCTAGAAGACAACAAACCTTAACTCGATTATATGACCGTCTTGAACTGCCCTTTGAACCTTAGGGTTTGGGGCAGTACGGCGTGCCACATGTGAGGCGTTGGCTTGACCCTTCTACGGCTGGACCGTTGGTACTGAGGCACGAAGTGAGTGTTTTTAAACTTATTTCATGTGTTGAGATGTTTCGGGAAAACTTGGGTGTTTGATTGTTCGATCGGAAAGTTTAACATTTTCTATTTATCTGGAATGTGATACAATATTTGGAATCCACATGTTGTTATGAGATAACTGAATGAATGTTATAAACATAGCACTTTAGTCTCACTTGATCGGTTGCCACGGAATTTTGATGTGATCAAAAATCCATCGCAATCACGTAGCGTACGCGGATACTCGCCGGGTAAACTTAATAGACAGCTACACCCCATAGCCCCGACCAAGTGACTGTAGGAGAACCCCGTCGCCGAAAGCATCCGTTCGGGTGCTCGCGACAGCGGTGTTCCGCCTTGGTGCACTTCGTCGACGGTATCAGGGGTGCGGCCGTCTACTAAAGTTTGCGACGAGCATCCGATCAAAATGTCGGGAATCTTGTTGAATTGTCCGACATGATATTGAAAAGTGTTTTCGATAATGAGACTGAAATGCGGGGTTTATAATTGTTAGGCATGCGATGTCTAAAGAATTCATTTAATTAGGCATGCGATGTCTAAAGAGTTTGCGGATTCCAACTGTTGTAGTTTTACACTTTCTTTTCTGTGACCGTAAGTGTAATATGTGATATCGCCGGTTTCGTTGCTATATGTCAATGACAATTGGGATGGGCATATTTACTTACGTTGATGACATGTGATGTTATGTGTTGCTGGATATGTTATATTGGATCGTCGTGTTTGAATAGCCGGGGTTTTTTATGTGAGATGAGTGTTTTTTCATTTTTCATTCATGTAAAAACTTGTATGTAATATTCTTTTATTGGGGCACTTCCAGGTTACGGAAGATGTCACCTTTTGTATATTATTTACTTTTCCGCACTAGGATAGACCCATGGAGGAGGGCACAAGTAACCGGGTTCTGGAGTCCAGTGGGAGACCAACTCGAGAAGTCGAGTCCGGGTCTCCTAACTCTAGAATTGGTAGGGTTGCTTGCCGCTCTCGTAGGGGTCTAGGGGTGTGGGTTTGGCTATTCATCACGACCGTGGAATCCGTGTTTTATACTGGCTCGTATTGAAAACACGGACGTCCTAGTATATCCAATGTTTCATAAGTTTCTTCTGCTGCGATATCTGTGATGTGATCATTTGATGTTCTGTGATAGATACTGTATATAGTATATATGATATATTATATAGACGTTACTTATGTTTTACACCCGCGCTAGCCCTGCCCCGCTCTGCCGTTAGTTACCTAACCTAACGGTGTACGAGGGGACATCGAGGCGAATGCGGATGGCATAAGTGTACGTCGTATTTATCTGTGATGTTTAGGTACTTAAATGATGGGACTTCATTAATGAGATTAATGAAATAAAAGAAACCTAAAAATGTTGTGGAATCGAATTTCAAAATTAAAACAGGTAGCTACAGTTCTTGCTTTGCACAGTGATGTATATGATATATCCCGCACCTCATTCGACGAGGAAAGGGCCGACGATCCCTTCACCGGGAGTGACCCCTTTAGCAATAACTGGCAGATGCTACACCCCTCGGTTTGTCTTTTGATTGCTTCTATAGTTCTTGTTTTGCACAGAGGTATATATGATATATCCTGCACCTCATTCGACGAGGAAAGGGCCGACGATCCCTTCTCCAGGAGTGACCCCTTTAGCAAAACTAGAAAAGCCTCAAAAGCACTCCATTTTAAAATCATTCGATTCTACAACGATATCAAGTTCATTACGCAATAGGTTTTCAGAAAAACCTGTCGTAGCCCTCCGTCATTTCAGATAAGTACTAGTTAGTATTCGTGCTGCGGTAGTTTGGCCTCCGTCAAGGCGTAGTGTACGGTAGCTAACTAGTGCTTATCTGCTAGCATATGATGCGATTGGATTAGGGTATTCGTACGGCGTTGTTTGGCCTCCGTCAAGGGTCGTGCGGGTGGGTTTAATTCAATCAGGAAATGACGGGTTGAACATGACTAGCGGACTATGGGTTGTTTGGCCTCCGTCAAGGTCATAGGACGCTAGGGGCAAAATATTATCGGGAATTTCAAGTGTTGAAATTTGCAATGAGATTGCATACCTTCTATGAGATAGTTGGATCCCGATATCCGATGCGAGTAAGAGTTACTCCTGGGAGAGTTTTACACATTACAATTAGCCGATCAAGTAGGTGTCTAGAAAGGTGTTAACGAGGTTACGCCTCTGGGAAAATGAGGTTTACATTAATTAGGTTCGTGCGAAAGCACGGGGGACCTCCCTCAAAGTACCGACACTGGCCTGGCTGAAAGATTGGCGAACTTGTAGTGTGTAATTAATCCCGGCTAGTCTTTCCTTTTAGGGTTTAAAGGAAGATTTGATTAAAACAGTGGGAGCCATCCTGATTAGATAAAATAATAATCAATCTATTCTTGCAAGAGCGCACGCTGAGTGTTTTCTTCTCTCTCTCTCCAGGTAGCGACCATATCACGCCTTAATCAAGATAATAATACGGAATATTGACCGAACCCGCTTGTTATACTGAGCTGGGGAACGTTGGTCCCGCTCCAACTTATAATTGTTATAAGACAGAGCAGGAAATTGGGGATTACCAGAATTCCTGTGCCGCCCAAACGAAGAAAGTGCATACTGATGCATCATCTTCGGGTGTGTTCATTATACAGAACTGTTTCTCAGTATTCTTTATGTCCTGGATATGAGATACCGGATCAGGATCCCGCATATGTAATTTGTTACATGGGCTACAGATAGATAAAGAACTGAGAACGGGTGATAAGTTTCATGAGACAGAAAACGGGGCAAGTGTTGCAGCCAAGTCTGTTGGTCACTGTCACCCTGTATTACCAATACATTGATTCTGAACGAATGTTATTAGATACCGAACCTGATATACAAAATCATATCGGTCTCTTTATTAGTAAAGAAAGGATATAATTTTGTATTGTTGGATAATGTTGTGAACATTTCCTATATCAAAAGTTGATCGGTTCAGGCACGTTATCTAAAAGCATTGATGTTCTAAATCAAACTGCAGTTCTTAGTATATAAAATACACACAAGAGGAAGAGTTCAGAAATGAACGAATCCTTCTTGAGGTATTGTAGACTAGGTCATATCAATGCGACCCGACTAGCTGAAGTTACATATAGATGCATATTTAAATTAGTTTGAATTTACATCTTGTGAAACTTACCAGTCATGTCACAGAGATAAGATGACCATAGCTCTGTTTATTGGAAACAGAGAAAGAGTTAGTGAACTCTTGGGATGATACATATAGATGTATGTAGGTCCCCTGTCTACACATACCAGGACCGGTTCTTTGTACTTCATTACATTCTCTGATGATCACTTAAGATTCAGACATATGTTCCTGTTGAAACACAAGTCCGAACCTTTTGAGATATTCATATGAATATTAAGTAAGAAGTAGAGAACCAATACGGGTATAAGTATTATGTCCTTTGATGAGATCAAGGAGGAGAATACTTGTGCATAGAATTCCTGGACTATTCTAAAGGAGAATGAGATTCTCTCTCAGCATTACTCCTCCATAAACACCATAGCACGATGGTATATCGGGGTGGAGCAATAGCACCCTATGTGATATGGTGTGCTCTATGATGAGTACTACTGAGTTTCCTATTTCCTTTTGGGGGTTATGCACTTGAGAAGCTGCATACCTATTGAATTAGGTTCGAATCAGATCACAGCCTACCACTCCATATAAGATATGGTATGGGAAGAGCCCATGTCTTAAGTTAGTTAAGATTTGGGGTTGACCGGCCTATGTCTGAAAGCAAAATCCGGACAAACTCGAGGCAAGGTCTGTAATGTAGAACTGGAAAGGTTCCAGCTAGACAAACTACAGCAGATGATTTGATAAAACCAACGGATTCAATAGTTACCAACGAACCTCAGCCTCTCCGCCGATCTAGTAGGGTTCCTCACCCACCTGAGAGATATTTTAGTTTCTCTATGACAGTGGGAACGAGGATTGCATCATGAGATGATGACCCAACTAGTTTCGAGCAGGCCATCGAGAGTAGGGACTCTGTAAGAATGGCTGGATGCTTAGCGATCTGAGATGGAATCCTTATACACCAACAAAGTATGGACTTTGGTTGCTATATCTGAAGGGTTAAATCCCCATCAGGAGCAAGTATATCTTGAGAAGATTACTTGGTGTACATGGAAAAGTTGAGACTTTCAAAGATAGACTTGTTAAAGGTTTGCATCATTGACCAGATATGGATCATAATGAAACCTTTTCTAAGGATCTATGCTTAAGACCATCCAGATCCTACTTGCCACGGCTACATACCATGACTACGACATCTGATGGTTGGGTGCCATGACTGCTTTTCTAAATGATGTTTTAGAAGAGTGCGTCTATAAGTACGCAGCCAGAGGACCTCGTAGACAGTGGGAGCAGTGGAAACGTGTGTAAGATGTTTTATGTGATAAAGCAGGCATCGCGGAGTTGGAACGTCTGTTTTGATGTGTTAGTCAAAGAGTTTGACATCATCAAAATGGTAGATGAACCTTGTATAAACAAAAGGGTTATAGGGAGTATGGTGGTGATCCTCATAGAGTACGTGGATGACATACTCTTGATAAGAAAGGAGTTTCCTATGCTACGCTCGATCAATCTCCGCTTATCACAAGGATTCTCCATATAGGATCAAAATGATACCTCCTAATCCCTGAGTTTTCATGTATGAGATAGATGTAATTGGATGTTAGGATTCTCACTAGTTGTAGTGAGATGGTATCGGATGATCCTGGGGAGAATCACTGGAAAGGTTCCAGAGTGATAAGGACGACTGAAAGTCAGTCACAGGCATTGTCTTTACCCTCAGTAAAGGGACGGTATGTTGGAAGAGTTCCAAGCTAGATACCGTGGCTTACTAGACGATAAAGGCTGGATACATCGCTACTTAAGATGCTACCAAAGAGGCAGTCTGGATGTATACTAGTTCATGAGATGAACTTAGTTCCTCCCATTGTGTGAAAATGGAGTTGTGGCTTATGCCAAGGAACGTTCGTCCCATCAGTGATCCAGAAATATTCTAAGGCGGTATCACCTGATCATGGAGATGGTTGATCTCCAGGGGATCGAGGTTACGAGAGTAGACCCAGAGGACAACACGGCGGATCCACTCATAAAGGCCTTTTCCCAGAGAGAGACTTTTATGGGATGGTTGAGTATGAGATACTACAACCACTGCTATCAGATGGCCCTAGTGCAAGTGGGAGATTGTTAATTATATGTATGCCCTAGAGGCCATTACTATACATAGGATGTATATTGTTATGGATGCTTGGACATATATAGGGAGGACTTTCTTGCTCGACATGATAGTATGCTATCTGGTTGCTCTCTACCTTAACGTGTACACTGATTGTCTCTCTGTTACATGTTGGTAAAGCCCTTAGGATGTGTACTTGACTACCTGGACTATGATGCGGATCATACTAGTGGGGACATGGTAGTCCATAAGTACATCCTTCAAGGTCCCTAGTCGTGGGTGTATCGAGACAGGGCATCGATATACCAGAGTAGACTAGCGTATACCTTCTCGACCCATATAGATAGGCGATGAATGATCCCATATCCATTGGTGTTTGACATCAGAGATCATATACGGGTGCTCAGTGGAGACTGAGTACACTGGACGGACTCGCCGAGAACTCCCAGATGGTATTATACCTTACGTCAGATGGCAGTTCTCTGGTGACACTGGTACAGGTTAGTCTGTAGACCCGAGATCGTCATAGAGTCTTGTGTGATTCCCACTAAGCTTTGATTTCCACCTTACCACGTCCAAGAGGGCGTGCAAAACGGTGGTTTTTGGGTACAGACCCGAATCACATGGAGGCAATGAGCGATAGGAAGGGATTCGTCTCTCCCGGTATAGGGAGTTGATGTTGCGCTGTGTTCGATTGGCTATAACCGGAAATCCCTGGCCAGGGTTGCTGAGATTTACTGGTAAGTGTTACCTGTAGTTTCTCGAATTGTTATAGACCTCATATCGACACGACTTATCGAGCTATTGGGGTCTGACGTTTACCACCCCTAGGCGAGATATGCGACATATCAGACGACGAGACCGGACTGTACGGTGAGTGTTACTGGTTGGATTCACAGGAGTATGAGCGGGCTTGCTCGTTGATCTTCTGATCGCTCAATACCCGGGTGGCCGTTACGTTTAGCAGACCGCTTGCGGCTTGTGGGTGTTTGATATGATCATCACCTGCTGTCGGCATATTGACGAGTCTTTAGAGTCCTACACAGAGGTTTCCTGGCTCAAGCGAAACGAAATAGGAGCGCATATGAGATATGTGCGGGACCGAGAATAATGCGTGTATGTGATACCGTATTCTATTCTCGCGATGAATGTATCGATTGGTTGTATGCGATATAATCTAGTTATTGAATCGAGGATTGATTCGGTAAGTCGATACATTGGATATTAGTCGGTCATATGCGATATGACCGGATCGTTAAATCAAGTGTTGATTTAATGATTTGATGTATAATTATATATTTGATATATTACTTTACATTAACTAGTATTTGTTCACTTAAGATGGATTTTCTCACTTGTTGTGCACAAGTAGTATATGTGATATATTTTTGTGCACTAGATTGTATCATTGATGATACATGCAAGCTTGGGTGTATGTTTACTTTAAACCATGGTTAAGTGAATGGTTAGGGTTTTGAATTATTCACTTATTCATTTTATTTATTTGTTTATTTTGGCAAGAATAAAATGGTGGCTAACTTTGTTTCTTTCTTGAAACTTCATGAAGCTTTGAAGCTTTGACCATTTTGTTGCTTAGCCTTAACCTAACCATTAAACCTAACTTTAGTTTATTCTCTACACTTAACCATGGTTGCTATATGATAAGAATCACTTTTATTTTCTATATTCAATATTCTTATCATATTCTTCTTCTTCGTCTTCTTCTTCTTCAAGAAGAAAGAAGCTTGCTAGCTTCAATGGTGACTTGAGAAAAAGAGTGAGAAATCTAATTCTAAATTGAACCCACTTCCTATTTCTTCATCCTCTACCACTTGCCAAGAAGTATAGGGTGTTTTCTTCACAAGTTTCATGGCTTGGTGAAGTTGGAGCTTGATCTTGTGTTGCCTCGACGTAGATCATCTTCGGCATCAAAGTCGATGACCTAGCCCGATCATTTTTTCGACGAAACCATTACTAGAGTCCGGGATCCGATGATCGCAGCAGAGGGACGTCAACGCGGAGCTATGGAGGTGGAGGACCGGATCTACAAAGGTTGTATTTCCGTTCACTTAGCACTAAAGTAGTTTAGTAGCATTTCGTTTCGCCTAAACTCTAGTTAACGATCTAGTATAGGGTTTCTTTGGCACATGAAAAATTATAATTTGGCATGGTTGATGCCTTGTGAGACCTCATTAGTGTGCCTAGGAACCCTACACAAACAGTAACACTCCCGTACTGTCCGGTCTCATCGTCTGATATGTTGCATATCTCGCCTAGGGGTGGTAAACGTCAGACCCCAGTAGCTCGATAAGTCGTGTTGATATGAGGTCTATAACAGTTCGAGAAACTACTGATAACACTTACCAGTAAATCTCGGCAACCCTGGCCAGGGATTTCCAGTTATAGCCAATCGAACACGGCACAATATCAACTCTCTATACCGGGAGAGACGAATCCCCTCCTATCGCTCAATGCCTCCATGTGATTCGAGACTGTACCCAAAAGCCACCTTTTTGCACGCCCTCTTGGACGTGGTATGATGAAAATCAAAGCACGGTGGGAATCACACAAGACTCCATGACGATCTCGGGTCAACAGACTACTCTGTACCAGTGTCACCGGAGAACTGCCATCTGACGTGAGGTATAATACCATCTGGGAGTTCTCGGCGAGTCCGTCCAGTGTACCCAGTCTCCACTGAGCACCCGTACACCATCCTTGATGTCAAACACCGATGGATATGGGATCATCCATCGCCCATCATATGGGTCAAGATGCGTATACGCTAGTCTACTCTGGTGTATCGATGCCCTGTCTCGATACACCCTCGACTAGGAACAGTTATAGGATGTACTCGTCGACTACCGTGGCCCCACTAGTATGATCTCATCATAGTCCTAGTAGTCGAGTACATATCCTAAGGGCTTTATCAACATGTAACATATAGACAATCAGAGTACATGTTAAGATAAAGTATAACCAGATAGCGTACTATCATGTCGAGCAAGAAAGTCCTCCCTATATATGTACAAGCATCCATTACAATATACATCGTATGTACAGTAATGGCCTCTAGGGCATACATATAACTAACGGTATATACGTAGCGGACCAGTCGCGTCCCCTTCGCCGTACACCGGGAAGTGGGGCGTGACACTTGGCCGGGCGGGGTCACCGCCCGGTGCCTCTTGGCGAGGGCTTTTGTCCTGAAGGATAGCCGATCGAGGGATCTTCGGGCTCGATTGCCTCTGGGGGGGCTTTTGATCCCTGTCGGTCGTGGTAGGTTGCTACTGGCCGGGGATAGCCGAGCAGGGTAGCTGCTGAGCTGCTTCTAAGGAGGACTTTGATCCTTAGCGTTGAAGGGGCTGTAGGAAGCCCACTAAGGATAACCGGGTAGTAAAGCAGCGCGGCCGCCTCTTGGTGAGGGCTTTGGATTGTAAAGACAGAACTCTTTTCGAGATGTTCCGACGTTTCTTTATTCGAATGGACAGGATTTTTAGAGAACATTTACACCATCTTTGCGAAGAAAGGGGGGTACACACTTGTTGGCCTTGACCTCATTGGTATAGCTTGAGCTTCTCGGCGTTGTAAGGCCACGAGAGCTTACGTCCGTCCTTGTCTTGTAGGCGGTAGGCTCCGCCGGGGAGCGCCTCAGAGACGAGGAAGGGACCATCCCACTTCGGGGAGAACTTATGGAGCCTACCTTGGTCAATGAACTCATTTCGCCGTAGGACCAGATCTCCGGTCTTGAAGGAGCGGTGCTTGACCCGAGCGTTGTAGTATCGGGCCGTTTGTTGTTGATAAGCGGCAGCCCTGATCTGAGCCCAGTCTCTCTTCTCCAACAAGATGTCCAGGTTGGTCAGTAGCACCGAGGTGTTTGTATCATCATCGAAGTGCTCGACCCGGTGACTGGGTAGCCCGATCTCTGCTGGGACCATTGCTTCGGTCCCGTAGCAGAGGCTGAAGGGGGTTTTCCCGGTGGGAGTCTTCTTTGACGTGCGCAGGGCACACAAGACCCGGGGTAGTTCTTCGACCCAACTGCCTTGCCGCCTTTCTATGTGGGTCCGAAGACCCCGGAGGACATCTCGGTTAGCGACTTCAGCCTGTCCGTTGCATTGGAGATGCGCGACCGCAGCGAACTTCATGAGGATATGGTATTCTTTGCAGAAGTCCTTCACTTTATCGTTCTCAAAGTTCGTCCCGTGGTCGGTGATGATACATCTCGGGACGCCGAACCGGAGTATCAGATTATTTTGCAGGAACTTGATGGTTGTGGCGGCGTCCGGTTTCCTGATGGGGACAGCCTCGATCCACTTGGTGAAGTAGTCTACTGTGACGATGACGTATTTGTGCCCGCCTGTACTGATAGGGAACTGGCCGATCATATCCAATACCCATTAGGCGAACGGCCATAGGGATGTTATGTTCCCCTCCGAATGACGGCGCGACAGGGACGTCTCGCCTGAGATTCGGGGGCAGATGCTAATTGGTGCTATCCGTCCACCTCTCCGAAGATGCCAAGTTGATTTATGGCACCGTGTATCGAAGGTTTAAACGGATGCGTCCGATGTAGCAGACTTCGTCAGATTCCCCGTCGCTTGAGGGGTTTTTTATTGTGGGGACGCTCTTCCCTGCAGGCGCAAGCCCCTGCAGTTAATTACGCTACCGCATCGCGGTAATCACTTTCTCCTTCTCCAGATGGTCACTTCGTGTCGCATGTGTTTATTTTGTGTTTAGTTGCCCGTGGATTGTATACGGAGAATGAGTTATGTCGTCGCCCGTAAAGCGTGGACTAGTCCAAATCCGTATTATCTTAGATTTGGGCTTGGGGGTTTTGGGTTTAAGGATACGTTAGCCTCATTCGAGACTAAGATCGACTTAAACATTTATTAAGGATACGTTAGTCTAGTTTTCAGACTAAGATCAACTTAACGGGATCGTTTAGATCCAACAATAGAGCAATTAAGGGAGCCCTGTTGTTTAGTTTAGTGACATTACGGTCAATAAGTAGTTTAAGGACATTGCGGTCCAGTGTTAGTTTTAAGACATTGCGGTCAAGGTTAAGGACGTCGTAGTCCGTGGATTTAAGGACTCCACAGTCTGATATTAGTTTTAAGACATCACGGTCAAGGTATAGGACCTCATAGTCCATGAGTTTAAGGACCCCACAGTCCGTCGTTAGTTTTAAGACATCCCGGTCAAGGTTAAGGACCTCATAGTCCGTGGATTTAAGGACTCCACAGGCCGGCGTTAGTTTTAAGACATCACGGTCAAGGTTAAAGACCTCATAGTCCATGAGTTTAAGGACCCCACAGTCCGTCGTTAGTTTTAAGACATCCCGGTCAAGGTTAAGGACCTCATAGTCCATGAGTTTAAGGACCCCACAGTCCGTATCAATATGTGGTCATCGGGACCCGTCACCTCTTTGAAGATGTTGAGGAATTACAATGCCAAGTATCAAAGGAGTGAAGAGATGTACCCTTAAACAAGGTAGATTAAATAATCTTTGGCCCAATTTAGAACCAAGACCAATTAATTATATTATGAGCCCATTGGCTCAGTTGAATTTGAATTGAGGACTTATGGCCAGCTTGGGCTAAGTCCAATCATGTTTAGGATATTGGCCCTCTGTTGGTCTATTAGAGGAGAGGCTTTGCCTCTAGACACTTAGCCAATGGGGCTAAAGTTAGTGTTAAACACTAAAGATCAATCAGTGTTGAACACTGAGAATGAGATTGACAAGTTAGTGTTTAACGCTAAAAGATAGTTAGTGTTAAACACCAGCAACATGGCTTTCAAATTAGTGTTTATACACTAAAACAAATCAGTGTTAAACACTGGCAATGGAGATTTCAAATTAGTATTTAACACTAAGGCAGATCAATGTTAAATACTGGAAACAGGGTTTTCCAGGTTGGTGTTCAACACTAAGAAAGTCAGTGTTAAACACTGTAAATAGATGTTTTCCAAATTAGTGTTTAAACACTAAGAAAATTAGTGTTGAACACTGGATATAGAAGTTTCAACTTTAGTGTTAAACACTAAGGCAAGAAGGGTCACGTGGTAGCACGTTAGAGCGCCCTCAATTCATTTTATTCTGCCAAAATTATTGAATACTTTGGAGCATCACGTGCTGTCATGTGATGGGAATTCTGGTGTTTGTCCGTTAAAGCTTCAGCCAAGGGGTCACGTGGTAGCACGTGATAGCGCCCTGTTTCCCTTTATTTTGTTCTACAGATAAGTGTTTAACACTTTTAATTCTGAAAGCCATCACGTGTGGGCACGTGATGGGGGCCTGCGCTTTGATCTGTTAGAATGTTCATTAGGGGTCACGTGTCGACACGTGAGGGCGCCCTAAAGCTCTTTTCTGTTTCTTTTCAGGGGTCACATGGTAGCACGTGACCCTATTCCTTTTCTTATTTGAAGATGTGTTTATCTTTTTAAGAATTGAATTCTTCATAGGGTTAAACCCTAGCAATAACTTTAGAGGAATTAAATTCCTACTTTCTTTTGAAGAATTATATTCTTAAATAGGGTTAAACCCTCATTTCTTCTTTCTTAAGGGAATTAAATTCCTGTTATTTTGACAAAATTAAGCTCTTAATTGGGGTTAAACCCTGGTTCTGTCCATTTGAAGGAATTAAATCCCTACAACATAGGGTTAAACCCTAATTTTAATTCGAAGGAATTAAATTCCTATAATTCTATGAGAATTAAATTCTCAAACATCCATTCCCTCTCTATGCTTTGGATCTGCATGGCAGGATCTCAACCCAATGAGAATTAAATTCTCAATTCATGGGGAGATGTGCACTTTGCAGATCCTCTGCTAAAGAGATAACTAAGTTCTTCTTTTTAATATAAGAGTTAAACTCCCTTGAGAATTAAATTCTCTTTTTAAAAGCCTCTCCTTTCTTACCTAAGGTTTTCTTTTGCAGAAGATCCAAATTCCTCCAAAGTCTTAAGGCTCTATTTTTCTCTCTCTGTGTGTGTCGATCTCTGTATATCTCTTTCTGTATATCTCTTGGCTCCTATTTATAGGAGAAGGAGAAGAATCAATCAGTTTTAGTGAATCATTCGTTGAGGGATTTGATTTGCATTCGTCGTTCATTTGGACCTTTGGATTATTAGGTGAATTTTATTCACCATTGGATTTTGAATTCAAAGATATTCCTTTGTTATTTCGGTTAGATTTTAAGGGGAAATCTTTCCAACTTCAAGATTTTTCCATAGATAGGTGATATTAATCACCTTTAGATCTTTAATCCAATCGGTTCCAAATAATCGTTCTTCTTTGGAAAGATTTGAATGTTGTTCAGAATTTAATTCTGTTAAATAGATAGGCTTTGAAAGCTGGTCACGTGTGGGCACGTGATCCATGGTCACGTGTAGGCACGTGACCCCTGGAACGAGTTTTCTTCTGCTTTCTGCGCTTTGTCTTCTAGCCGCTGTTCAGCCGTCACGTGCCAACACGTGACCCCTGGTCACGTGTGAGCACGTGACCCTTTCTGGAGCCTTTTCTTTGATTTAGTCAGGGAACCGAATCTGCCTTTGCCGCTGCTTTGAATTGTCACGTGCCAACACGTGACTGTTAGTCACGTGCTAGCACGTGATGCTTCTTCCATAGGTTTTTCCTGATTTTAAGTCAGGAAAAAAATTCCCCCACAGCGTTGTTCTCACGTGTCTGCACGTGAGTGCAACGCTGTCACTTTGGTGACCGTTGGATCCATCTAGGGAATCGGGGAGATGAAGCGTTTCCATCACATCCTATAAATATAGGGGTCATCTCAGAGACGCCTCCACTTTGCTCATCTTCTTCCTTTGAGAACTTTTTCCTTGAGAATTTAATTCTCGTTTCCAGAGCTTAGTTCTCTGCTTCAAACCTTTCAGAGTTTAACTCTGTTTAAAAGGACTCTTTTTCCTCAGGTAATGGTGATCGATGTACCTTCATTTTGACAAAACTCGCTGGATTTTAAATCCACATCAAGGGCTTCACTCCTTTTTTTTAACAAAGAACCCATTTTTCTTCAAGTTCATTAACTAAAATATGAAACCACTTAACCTTCAACAGTAGATCTCTT
The DNA here is from genome assembly GCA_030015575.1 of Agapanthus africanus. NCBI lineage: Eukaryota > Viridiplantae > Streptophyta > Magnoliopsida > Asparagales > Amaryllidaceae > Agapanthus > Agapanthus africanus. The sequence goes on along the minus strand of CM057342.1, from coordinate 56,632,370 downwards.
AGGGTTTAGATGATCTTTTAGGGAAATGATGGTGATAATCCACGGAGTTTAACTCCGTTCACAGAAAAAATGTTCATGGGAATTTAATTCCCCTTTTCAAAAGGAATTTAATTCCTGTGAAGAACTAAGTTCTTCCCATGGAGGCTTCTTAGGGTCTCTTGGCCCGAGGTTGTCCTTCTGCAATTAATGGAACAGAAGTTTGCAATGGTATCTTCTGTGGGAATTTAATTCCCTTGATCCCGTTTGATTTGTTGTGGAGTCCAAGGTAGATTTGTCTTCTAGGAGATGTGCAGGGCTACTTGAAACCTATATTTTATTAATGAGGGTATCCCCTTTGTCTTATTACAACTGCTTAGTCTCATTATTAATGAGCCGTCATCCTGATTCTGTGGGGCCCATGTGTTTTGCAGCCAATGGTCCCATAAAAAAAAGTCTGCTGTTGCCTTCTTCAACCTGTCTTCATGTTCATGCATGTATATATATTGCAGCTTTGCTTTTGACAGTTTTCTTTTATTCGATCTCAGGTGCAATGGCTTCTGTTCCTTGCTTCCCCTTCACTCGCTCGGAGGCCGCTTTTCCTCAATCACCATCTGACGAGGAAGCGATGGCGATGATCCGGGCTCATGACCCGAACTGCACCAACTTGCTTCTATGGGGAACTTGGTACAGCCATATTATCCGGGGTCGCCGGAGTTTCCTCTGTGAAGTGCCAACAGAGCCCACTTTCCCATTTTCGCCAATGGATCCTCCGAGGACGGTTTTCGCTGTGGATATGCCAAATTGGACTCCAACGGGACGGCTTGAGCCTTCGATGACCGGTATCCCGAACCATTCAATCCCCGCTATAGATATCCTGGGACGACGCATTTGCCAGGGTGAGGCCCACCCATGGGGACAAATTTATAAGATAGGGCTCACTTCTCGGCACCCTACGGGATACCTTCTCTGGGCTCGCTATATCCTTGCCACCCATCGTGCGCGGCTGCAGAAGGTCAGGCTTTATCAGGCAATATACGCGTCACTCTTCCATTATAAGTCCCCGCATGTCTGGTGGGTTAGGGCGTTCTTGAATCAATGGAATCTTCCCACCAACACTTTTATTTTAGGAGATCGCGAGGTGTAACAACCCTAATTTTCTTATACATTTTTTCCTATACAAATTTTTTCAAAATATTTTTAAAATCCACAAAGGGGTATTTAAGCCTGAGCACAAGATTTAGGTAATTATTTTTGTTTTTAATTACAAGCTACAAAAATGAAATAACTCCATTTTTAGTGTACAAGAAATTACTTTAAATTTAATGAATACTAGGAGTATTTATTCTTGCTGCTATCAGTTTAAGTAATTAAAAACCATAATAATTACAAGAAAGAGCTTGTAGCTCATTGGTAATACCTTGCACTGCTGAACCAAGCCACCGGAGTTCAAATCCCATGCCCCACATTATTTTTGTATTTATTTTGTTTTATTTTTTTTTTGGAAGTCAACGGTAAAAAGGCCATAACTCCCAAAATATGTACTGGACAACAAAAAGTAAAAATACCAAGTTGTTCCTCAGGAAAACCCCCGGCCATTGGACCCTTGACTCGGCCCGACTCGGCGTCTCCGGCCGGCGACTCGGCCGACTCGGTCCGGCGCCGCCGGCCGGACTTGGCCGGACGGCCGTGTCACCAACTGAGAAAAGTTGGCTTTTGACTTGGTCAACCCTATTGCACACTTATTATACCTGGATCGGTTTTAATTTGGCCAATAAATCCCTTTTACTCCTAGGTTTAATGATTTTTAATGAATTTTTACATTTTTAAAATATTTTTTTTAATCCTAACCCTAACCCAAGCCTAGCCCTATATAAAGACCCCTACCCTCTACCATTTCACCTCACCACTCTAAGTCTACTCTCCCAAATTCTCGAGAACTCGGTACGAAGAGCGAGAAGCGAAGCGCTGCCGAAATCGACGACGGATTCCGGCGACCGGATCAGAACCTTCGCGACGTTTCGACGAATCGACAACCACCACATCCCTTAGCTTCCTTAGCTTGTCCAAACCGTAATTCCCACCTCTTCTATCTCCCTTTTCTTTAGGGTAAAAATACGACTTTTTGGAACCCGACGGAAATCGGACAAACCGATTTCCGATTCGGTTTTTCTATAAATTTCCACTTGTCACCTAATACATAATACCCAAACTTATGTATGATGACTATTAATCACCTAGAAACCAATTTAAATAAAGTTACTCACATGAAATGATAGCTTCTTTACAATATCGTATTCTTTTCATAAAAATACCATAAAGTTTATTTTTCTTGTTCTAATTAATTACCTCACTCCTAAATAGGTTTATCTTGATCACTAAACTTGTAGAAACCAATTTGAATGAAATTTCACACATAAAATGATAACGTTTTCAAATACCGTATTCTTGCGCTATAATACCTTTAAGTTTAACATAGCATGTTTTACCTTTAAACTTCACCAAAACTTAATATAAGTCATGGGGTAATGACCTACCCCTACACACACTCAATATAACCCTAATTGATAAATATCAAAAATACAGAATACGAAATTACAGGACTTTTCACTAAAATACCCTAATCTTTATAACCTTTATTGAAAGCTTTAAGTTGTAAACATTTTTAAGTAAAATCTTTTAATAAAATGAAAACACGATTGGTCATGGACATCGATCGTTTATCTAAACTGACTTTGTGGTGTCTAGGCTAGGCAAGTGAGCTTGGGTAACTTTAAAAGGCCCGTCTCACGATTCGTGAGCGGATTCCTCCCTCCTCACTTGTACTTACCTGGCCACAATTGGCGGTGAAAAGGCGATTTGAGGCTTCCAATGACTTATCGTTTAGACCTTAGAAATAGGCTAGTTGGCTTAGGAAACCCTAACAACTAAATACGGAAAACTATACTCTTTTGCAAATAAATACCTTATATTTATAAAACTGTTTTCCTAAATGAAAAGTATTTGTTAAACCTAAGCAAAGTGCCGCTACAACCCACTTTTGGGGAACCTGTTAGGGATAGTACGGTTCATCGTGCACCCGCAGGCTAGTAGTGCGAGATTCAGACCTCCGCAAGGAGCATTCGGTCTCGAAAGGTTTAAAATACGATATTTAAGGAAAATGAGATTTTTGAAAATAAAATATTCATTTAAAAATTATTCATGTGTATATATATATATAATTATCATTTAAACACCTATTTTATCATAAGATAAAGTTTCCACTTTTTTTTCTAAAATTAAAAGATTAAAAATTACATTAAAATACCATGAATTTCAAATAAAACAATTAATACTTTTATTAGGATATATTCACTAGAATAACACAAATAAAATACACATTCATTATAACAATAAAGACGATTATTAAATACTTGAGGTGTATTTTGAAAACTATACAAAAGTACTTTTTACATAAAACCCCCTCAAGTTTTACAAATTACAATAAGACCCCTAACTAATATTGAACTTCAAATTATCTTTCTTTTAGTCTGATTCGGGTTAGAGTCTGACTATTTCTGACTTGAATATGATTCAAGTCAATCTATATTCTTTTTTATTACAACACAATTTGAATACATGAATCCCAGAATCCAGTTAACGATCTACTTGACTGAACCAAACCATGGATATTCCTTTTACATGTTTCCCAGTATTCCATTTACATGACTCTACGGTTATAACCGTTTCCTGATATCATGGTTTCGGTCAGTCAGTCAGTCAATCATGCAATCATTACAATTTTACAAGATAACAATACAAACAAGATATCGCAGGGTTTAAGGGGTAGATTGGTACGGAAGGTGTTAAAGGTGGCACGAGATGGTAAGATTAAGACACCTAACCTGAATCCAATTGTCGTTGTTCCGGGTTGTATAACGGAGCCTTGTACTTCCATTTGCCCTGGTCTCTAGCATACTGAGACCCCTCTCGTATACACTGGCATTCTTCTGTACCAAGCTACAACAACAGCGTTAACACCATACTACTATAATATGATAATACAATACAACATTAAAAGCTACTCTCTCTCTCTCTCTCTCTCTTACTCTCTGTCTAATTCTTCCTTATCTTTGGGACTTACCGAGCGACCTGTTCGCTGACGACATTCTGTTTCTCTCTTCTTTGAATGTCGTCAGGTGCGTTGGACCAAGCTGAGATCGAGCACACCAGTGAAGACTAGTAGCAGTTCCAAGAAGACCCGAACTCCAGATAATTGTACCTTGTTCTTTCCAGTATTTTCATTTTCTGTTATGCCACTGTTTAGGCATTGCTTTTCATTCCAGTTGTATTTTCTTTTCATGCATTGTACAAAGAATGTTATTAATAAAAGTTGCTGTTATTTCTATATCTTTTGTCTCTTGTGATTTACTTTATATTGCTTAGTTACGCTTAGCGTATGTACTTCTGAGTATATACGTAGCGGGCCTCGTCGCGTCCACTTCGCCGTACACTGGGAAGCGGGTGACGGGCCCCAGTAGTATTTTCATTCCAGTTGTATTTTCTTTTCATGCATTATTCTTGAGGAAAGGAGGGTGCTTCTTGGTCATGATGCCCCTCCTCAGGTTCCGGGGGCTAAGCTGCGACCGAGGGCTCCGGTCTGCTTCCCTCTGAGGGAGATTGGTACCGCGCTCATTTCGGGGGAGTCAGGGGTGGACCTTACTCCAACAGCTGGTATGCCTCTAGGTTCCCGATCGCGGGGTAGACGGGCCCCAGTAGTAGCACCACCGCCAGTGGAAGCACCGCCCCCCGTAGCGTCGACAATGGCGGTATCATCCTCGGTTGTGGCACCGAGCGAGAGTAATAGGGATGAGGGTGTCGAGGGCAATGTGGGTCGGCGCTGCCCTAAGGCTTCGCGGGGGAGGAAACGGTCATCCTCGGCGACCGGCTCTGGGTCTAAGCGGTGGAGGAAAGCGGCCACCAATTTGCTCGATTCTTTGGCGGAGTCTGAGCCTATTCTTGAAGATGAACCATTGGCCTTGCAAGAGTCAGACGCTGGACTTCTCTTCCCGAATTCGGCCGATGAGGAAGCCGCACAGTTGGCCGAGGCCATACGGCGTTCCAAAGACGCGTCTCATAACGCCAGGGTTCCGAAGAAGCCATATCCCGCTGTAATCTTTTACGAAGACCCTTCGTGGATTCGGCGGCGGTTTATCGGTCCTTTGGAGGAATGGGGGGAAAGGGCCCTGAAGCAGGCCGCTTCAGAAGACGCAGCGGACGCACTTTCTTTATGGACCGGCGGCCATGAGTCTACCCTTGAACCCCGGCGAGCACGCCTTCTTGAGAAGGAGCAGCGGCTTGAAGAAGCCATATTGAGGGCTTCTTTGCGCATCGGTACGTTGTTTTTTTTGTTTTTTTTTGTAGTTTTTCAGATTATTTACGCCTGTATATGTGTATCCTTATTCTTATTTGAATTGTACAGAATCTTCGACGCTGGGGGAGCTTCCTACGGGCTCATTGAAGCTGAAGCCTGCTGAAATTCCCGATGAAGCATTGCTCGATGTGGAGGGGGCTGATGAGGCTGTTCCTCTTATGATAGAGCCTCCAGCGGCGGTTCTTGATCAGGGAGTGCTTGCCCCTTTGAGGAAGGCTCCTTTGGAGACTACCGCTCCAACGGCTCTTCCCGAAGGCGGCCCAGAGGCTGAGATGGAGGTAGTCGGGACTACCCTCCCTTTGTTGGAGCCTGAGGTCACGACAGAGGCCGCTGAAGCTGCTATCCCCCCGGCTCAGAATGGGAGGAGTGTCGAAGGTAACCTTCCACGTTTTGAGCTAGTAATCTTTCTGTAACCTGAACTCTTTTGTCTTTTCAGAATTGCGTGGACTGGCGGCCTCCATTGTCGATCTGTCTCCTCGGCAGTCCTTCCAGCGTCTTTTGGAAATGGCCGCTCCGCAGGCGATATCTTCTCAACGCATCGTCCTCTCGTCTGGACAAGGTGAGTGTTGTTCATCACTTCTCATAGCATCGTTGTTATTTTGCGTATTGACATTGATGTTCTCTATAGTTTTGGAGGCCGATGATGAGGTCGAGGTTCTTGAAGGGCCAGGGGAACCCTCAGCTCCTACTTGCATGACCGTAGGTAAGTGACATTCCGGTATAGCCTCACTTGTTCCTTTGCTTAAGAGTCTTACTAATATTTTTCAACTCTGAACAGCCTTGCCAGCTCCAATAGCGTTGGAATCGCGTGTCGTCATGCCGCTTGGCCCTTATGCTTTGCGAGCTTCAGAACGCTTGGCCCAATTGAGCCTTGTCTCCCTGTCGTCTTTGATCGAGGAGCTTCGTGCTGGCAGTGCAACCACAGCTGAAGCATTTGCTGCCGAGGCTAACGGTTCTCTTCCTTTTCTTTCCACCTACTATAGTGAAGAGGTGGTGCGAGTCTGGGTGGAGTTCTGTCGGCAGGTGAAGGCTTGCTTGCACGCACTTGAATGTTCTCGTCTTTCCTCGGAGGTCATGGCTACAAAGGCGGACTTGCGGGGGCTGATAGCGCGGTGCGCGGCAAACATGACATCGTGCGAGAAGAGGCTCGGTCGCAAATTCTCGGAGAGAGAGTTGGCTTCTAAAGCTCTGAGCGAGCTTCAGGCGAGTCTTACTGCCAAGGCCAACAAAGCGTATGAACTCTGGCGGGTGCTTCAAGAGTCTATCAGGGAGGTGGCGACTCTTGATAAAGCTGCTACGTTCACTCGTGAGAGGGTCGAGGCTCATAAGGCCACCGAGAAAGAGCTTGAAGTTTGGCTTGCTTCATATCAGGCCCAGCAGGCTCAGGCGGAGGCCTGTCTTTTGGCGATCTTAAATCATGAGGCCGTGGCCCAGCAAAAGCGGGATGAGCTGACCAAGCTGCTAAATCGCCCACCGGCTTGAAAACTTGTATCTTTTCCTTTCTTTTCTGTTTTTGTACATACTCATGACTGAGAGTATCTTCTTTTTGTTCTTTCATGAATTGTACTTTGTATCGATTTTGGTTTATAAATAAAAGATACATTTTTCTTCTCAATGGTGTGTCTCTTTCATTGAATGAGTTTTGCGGACAATTTATCTTGATCTCCTTGCAAGGCAGTGATGGCTTAGGATTCAGGGTTAAGGTCTGCTTCCTAAGACTTTTGCGCTTTATGAGCCACGAGGGTCTCATAAAGAGTTTTTCTCCCTACAGTTCGAGAGGATCCCATAGGTATAAGTTCTTCTTAAGAATCGTGAGGATTCTTAAGCGGGTTTTCCCTTGAGAATCGTAAGGATCTCAGAAGAGAGTTTTTCTTCCTTACAGGTCGTGAGGACCTGCAAGTGCTGGATGTGGTCGCCCTTATCCATATTTCACGGGGTCAGGGGTTGCTCAAGGCATCGTAGTTTAAAGACCTTGCGGTCAAGGTTAAGAACGTCATAGTCCGTGGATTTAAGGGCTCCACAGTCCAATGTTAGTTTTAAGACATCACGGTTAAGGTTAAGGACGTCATAGTCCGTGGATTTAAGGACTCCACAGTCCGATGTTAGTTTTAAGACATCGCGGTCAAGGTTAAGGACCTCATAGTCCGTGGATTTAAGGACTCCACAGTCCGATGTTAGTTTTAAGACATCGCGGTCAAGGTTAAGGACCTCATAGTCCGTGGATTTAAGGACTCCACAGTCCGATGTTAGTTTTAAGACATCGCGGTCAAGGTTAAGGACCTCATAGTCCGTGGATTTAAGGACTCCACAGTCCAATGTGTGGTTGCGGGGACCCGTCACCTCTTTGAAGACGTTGAGGAATTACAACGCCAGGTATCGAAGGAGTGAAGAGATGTACCCTTAAACCAAGGTAGAATCAGTACAGAATCAGGGTGGTTGATCGTTAGTTTTAAGACATTACGGTCGAGGTTAAGGACATCATAGTCCGTGGATTTTAAGGACTCCACAGTCCGGTGTTTGCTCTGGATGCTTCACACGGGTTCACTGCCGTGCTTGGTGAGGACCAGGCTCCGCTCTGGGCGTTTTCCGCGGGGTCAAAGAGTGACGTTATCCGCGTTCCACGTAACCAGGAATTTTGCACTAGATGCTTCACACGGGTTTACTGCCGTGCTCGGCGAGGACTAGGCTCCGCTCTGGATACTTCACACGGGTTCACTGCCGTGCTCTGCAAGGACCAGGATCCGCTCTGGACGTTTTCCACGGGGTCAAAGAGTGACGTTATCCGCGTTCCACGTAACCGGGAATTTTGCACTAGATGCTTCACACGGGTTTACTGCCGTGCTCGGCGAGGACTAGGCTCCGCTCTGGATGCTTCACACGGGTTCACTGCCGTGCTCTGCAAGGACCAGGATCCGCTCTGGACGTTTTCCACGGGGTCAAAGAGTGACGTTATCCGCGTTCCACGCAACCAGGAATTTTGCACTAGATGCTTCACACGGGTTCACTGCCGTGTTTGGCAAGGACTAGGCTCCGCTCTGGATGCTTCACACGGGTTCACTGCCGTATTCTGCGAGGACAAGGATCCGCTCTGGACGTTTTCCACGGGGTCAAAGAGTGACGTTATCCGCGTTCCACGTAATCAGGAATTTTGCACTAGATGCTGTAGGGTGTTTTTCGCCACCCCATTGAGATGGGAATACGCGCGCGCTTGTCAGGCGTACTACAGATTCCCCCTGCCTAGGGTAGGACGGGGTTTAATGATTATGGGGATCCGAATCTCCGGCAGCCGCGGACTAAGCTGCCGTTAATTACCCCTCGCCTTTGGGGCGAGAGAACCTCCGATTAACGGGTTAAACTGGTCATGCGAACTCAATGTGCAGTGTACGTGTGTTTTGTTTTGAAAGGGGGTTTTGGATATATCGGGAGCCACGCAGAGTTTTTACGGGGGTCCCGCTACCCGGATAGCGGGCTGGGGGTCAAGGGGGCTAGCAGCCCCCTTGCGGGGTTTGGGGCAGCGCCCCGGCCCAAAAAATTTTTTGAGGGGGAGAGTGTCGCGGAGTATGTGTATTTGTACATATGTATACATATGTATATATATACATGTATATATAAATAAAGGGGAAAAAGACATCCAAATGATGCGTGGGGCCAGCGCCTAGGCGCTTGAGCGCAAGCGCGCCACGTGTCGGCACGTGGGCGCTTTACGCTCGAGCGCAGAGTGCTGGAGCGCAACGTGCCACGTATCGGCACGTGGGCGCTTTGCGCTCGAGTACAGAGTGCTGGAGCGCAACGCGCCACGTGTCGGCACGTGGGCGCTTTGCGCTCGGACGCTGAGCGCTGGAGCGCAACGCGCCACGACACGTGGGCGCTTTGCGCTCGGACGCTGAGCGCTGGAGCGCAACGCGCCACGTGTCGGCACGTGGGCGCTTTGCGCTCGGACGTTGAGTGCTTGGGCGCAAGCGCGCCACGTGTCGGCACGTGGACGACTTGCGCTCGAGCGCTTACGCTGGAGCGCAAGCGCGCCACGTGTCGGCACCGGGGCAACTTGTGCTCGAGTGCTCGCGCTGGAGCGCAAGAGCGCCACGTGTCGGCACGGGGGGCGACTTGCGCTCGAGCGCTTGCGCTTGAGCGCAAGCGCCCCACGTGTCGGCACGGGGGCGCTTTGCGCTGGAGCGCTGAGCGCTTGAGCGCAAGCGCGCCACGTGTCGGCACACGGGCGCTCTGTGCTTGAGCGCCGGCGAGAAAAAGAGGCTTTTAGCCTAAAAAAATTTCTCGGAAGAGAAATCAGAGAGGAGTTGGACTTCTGAGTGTGTTTTTTTTTTGGGTTAATGGGAGGGGTTCTTCTTCTTCCTCCTCTGTTAGCTGGATCTTGAAGATCAAGAGATATGAGATTTTAAAAATCACTCCTTTTTGAGATCTAATGGAAGATCTGAGTTCCCCTTGATGGGTTTTGTGGTGAAAAACTAATTTGTTTTATAAAAAGGAGAGTAGAACTCTTGATTTAATGCAAGAGAAAAAAGAAGGTTTTGGAACCTTGAAGAAGGAGAAAGATCTCAGATCTGAAACTTTTTTTTTGGAGAGAGAAAAGTTGTTGAGATATTTCATTAACTTTGCCTTTATAGGCCATACACTTTACACATAGCCCCTTGGGCTTCACAAAATGGCATTTTGCCTATCCCATGGCTCATATGCCATTTTTTTTTGCACATAAGCCATGGGCTTTACAAAAATTTGGCTTTATGCCTATTTTTCTTACATTTATCCATAACATAAAATAAAAGAAATGCAACAAAATTATTTATTACAAAATTTTTATCTTGGCATGGGGGGAGGCCGGCCGCTTCATGTTCTGGCTCGACCCGGGCATGGGCCCACTGGATCTGGGTTTGGGCCCACTTGGCTTGGGGTTGACTTTGATTTTGACTTGGTCAACCGGGGTGCAAATTTTTACCCCAACAAATTGCCCCCATCAATAAATGCACACCACATATGTGGGTCGTGTGCATGAAATTGATGGATCTTCTTTCACGTGGAGGCGATTTGATTTGGTTCCCGCTTTTTGGGAAGCTGGCACTGCCCTTTTTACGACATGGACGGTCGTTGCTTGACATGTCTCTGAGACGGAGTGTCCATGATAGACGTTTTCCCTGGCTCGAAGTGATCTGGTTCCCGCTTTGTAGGAATCCTGCGCTGCCCTTTTTGCGACTTGGACGGTCGATGCTGCCCTTTTTGCGACTTGGACGGTCGATACTGCCCTTTTTGCGACTTGGCCGGTCGGTGCTGCCCTTTTTGCGACTTGGACGGTCGATGCTGCCCTTTTTGCGACTTGGACGGTCGATACTGCCATTTTAGCGACTTGGACGGTCGTTGCTGCCATTTTAGCGACGTGGACGGTCGATGCTGCCCTTTTAGCGACGTGGACGGTCGGTGCTGCCATTTTAGCGACGTGGAAGGTCGATGCTGCCCTTTTTGCGACTTGGACGGTCGATTCTGGATTTGACTTGCCCCGCTTCTTGCGGCGTCAGGGATGAAGTTGACTCGTTTCCGAGATGGAATTTGATTCTTACAGGGAGGTCATTGGTTGTTTGACTTGATGTGATTTTGGTTGACATCCGCATCGCTACGCTGGAATATGGTACCAGGAGCGAATCATCATCTGTCCTTGAGAGGATTTGGGGATTGGTTTTTTTTTGTTTGGCATCTGCATTGCTGCACTGAAATAATGCCAGGAGCAACTCATCATTTGCCCCGAGAGGATTTGGGAATTGATGACTTAGGAGGCAGGTTTAGATCCCGATCACCTAAGACTTTTCAATTTTATGGGCCGCAAGGGTCCCATAAAAGCATTTTCTCCCTGCGAGTCGAAAGGATCTCGTAGGTGTATTTTCTCCTTAGGAGTCGTGGGGACTCCTAAGTGTGTTGCTCCTTAGTGAGTCGTAAGGATCTCACGCGGGAATTTTCTCCTCACAAACTCGAGAGGACTTTGCGAGTGTATTTCATCTCTTTTCACGAGTTTGCGCCCTTTCGGGTTTTCACAGACTCGACGGTAGTCCTGCTGTTTTTACTCACGGAGCCCTTTCGGGTTTTCATCCGTGCCCGTTTTGCTTGTGGACATACCATTTATTTCTTCTTCTTTTTTTTCTTTTCTTTTCTTTTTCTTTTTCTTTTTTTTTGCCGCTGGTGGGACTTTAAAAGTAGTCTCACCGGCAGGATCTGGAAGAAATAGGGGTCATTTACGCCCGTGGATTGTATACGGTTTTGCAGGATGTCTGATCCAGACCGTAGGGCTGATGTGCTCAATTCGCCTGCGACTTGGAGCATTCATGTGTAGTATTTCTTGAGATATCGGCCATTGATGGGTGGCATGGGCCTTTCTCCCTCGGCACTTATTAGTTGGTAGGATCCTCCGTCGAACACTTTCTCGATGACGTATGGTCCTTCCCAGTTCGGCTCGAATTTTCCTTTGGCATGTAGATTGGGGATGATCGGTCTTTTGAGGACCAACACCAATTCACCTTTCTTGAAAGCGCGGAGACGGGTTATCTTGTCATAGGCCCGTGACATTTGGGCTCGGTATAGCTCCAGATTTTGCTGCACCGCGAGCCTCTTTTCTTCGAGGGCATCGAGTTCTTCAAGTCGAAGGAGCACGTTTTCTTCCTCCGTCAACTCATGTTGGACGGCCATTCTTAAGCTTGGAACTTCAACTTCGAGGGGGAGGACCGCCTCCACTCCGAAGAGCAATGAGTATGGAGTGGACTGAGTTGGAGTACGGTGCGCGGTACGATATGCCCACAATGCCTCGTGAAGCTTGAGATTCCAGTCTCTCTTGTTGGCTGAAGCATTTTTCCTCAGGAGCTTGCATAGAGTCTTATTGAAGGCTTCGGCTAGCCCATTGGCTCTGGATTATAGATGGAGGAATATCTCCAGTCTATCTTGTGCTGAGTAGCGAACCTTGAGACATTGAAGCTCTTGAAAGAAGGCCCGTTGTCAGAAATGATTCTTCTTGGTGTACCGAAGCGGTATAGAATATTATGCTGGAAGAATGTTAGAATATCTTTTGTCTTGACTTCTTTTAGCGGGACAGCTTCAGCCCATCTGGAGAAGTAGTCTGTCGCGGCCAGTATGAACCGGTGGCCTTTGGATGACGGAGGATCAATTGGGCCAACGATGTCGGTGCCCCAGACTTCGAAGGGCCACGATGCCACCGTAGGATGCAACGGATTGGGATGCTTATGAATGAAATCACCATGGATTTGGCAGATCTGACATTTCTTTGCATGCTCTCCGCAATCCCGTATCATGGTGGGCCAGTAATAGCCAAGCCGTTTGATTTGAAGTCGCATCTTGGGGCCAGATTGGTGAGCACCGCAAACGCCCGAGTGAACATCTTTCATGACCTTTTGGGCTTCGGCCAATGACAGACACCTGAGCCAGAGTTGGTCATATGACCTGCGGTATAACGTGTCATTTACAAACACATATCGGAGAGCTCTTTTCTTTAGCTGAATCCTCGCAGATTTTTCTTCGGGCAGCTTGTCGTATCGGAAGTACTCTATGAAGGGTTCTCTCCAATCGGGCTCGTCTTGGATGATCGAAGCTTCTTCCGCAGGACTGCTCTTCTGTTCCGCGCTTTCCTCTTCTCGTAGAGAGACTGGGGGTAGAATTTGCCAGCTCCTGACTGTGATCAGAATTTCGTCCATGTCAGGATTTGCCAGCTCCTTGGCCAAGCGAGCGAGTACATCAGCCTTTCCGTTCAACGCTCTAGGGACTCTCGTTAGTTCAATGTGAGTGAACCGTTTCATGAGTTCCACCACTCGGCCTCTGTACCGAGCTAATTCGGGTTTGTATATCTTATAATTGCCGCTTACTTGGTTGACGACAAGCTGGGAGTCACCGTAAACCCGTAGCCGAAGGATTTCCATTTCTATGGCGAGCTCCAAACCAGCTATCAGAGCTTCATACTCAGCTTCGTTGTTCGTTCGAGGCTCGGTGAGAGCGAAAGAACGCCGTAGGGTTCCCATTGATGGCGTGATGAATACCAATCCTATCCCCGCTTTTACCTCCGGGACGCTTGATCTGCCGGAGCTCCTTATTGATGAGGCTCCATCGAAGTAGAGCTCCCAACATGGCCCATCTTCCTCGAGGTGCAGCACTTGTTCGTCGGGTAACTCACAATTTAGCGGCGACCCTTCTGGTATGGGATGAGCAGCGAGAAAGTCTGCAAGAGCTTGCCCTTTTACTGCTTTCTGAGGAGTATAAACTATGTCAAACTCAAGTAGCATGACAGGCCATCTTGCCATCCTGCCGGCTAGGCTTGCTTTGGTCATCAAGTGTTTGAGCGGGTCGACCTTGGAGATCAGCATAACCCGATGAGCCAGCAGATAGTGCCTCAGCTTCTTCACAGCAAATATCAGAGCCAGGCATTGCTTTTCGATTGAGGAATAGTTGTGTTCCGCCCCGACTAGAGTTCGACTGAGGTAGTAGAGGGCATTTTCCTTTCCCTCCTCGTTATTCTGGGCGAGGAGCGCACCGAGTGACTCATCTAGCGCGGCAGTATAGAGAATCAACAGTTTATTTGGAATGGGAGCGGCCAGCACTGGAGGGTGCAACAAGTATTGTTTGATGCTTTCGAACGCTGCTTGACATTCGGCATCCCAGATAAAAGGAGCTCCTTTCTTCATGAGCTTTGAGAAGGGCCTACATCTCCCCGATAAATTTGAGATAAACCTCCGTATATAAGCAAGCTTGCCTTGAAAAGATCTTAGCTGCGTCAGACTCTTCGGAGGGGGCATCTCCATGATGGCCTTTATCTTTGATGGGTCAACTTCGATCCCTCGATGTCGGACTATGAAGCCCAAGAATTTTCCCGATGACACGCCAAAAGCGCATTTCAGAGGATTCATCTTTAGGTCAAATTCCCTCAGTCTGGTGAGAACGGTCCTAAGATCCTGGATATGATCGGCCTTGGTTTTAGTCTTAACGACCAGATCATCAACATAACATTCGACGACTTTATGAATTAGGTCATCGAAGATATTGGTCATTGCCCTTTGATATGTAGCACCTGCGTTCTTCAATCCGAACGGCATCACCTTGTAGCAATATATTCCGATCGGGGTTCGAAATGCTGTGTGTTTCTCATCCTCAGGCGACATCTTGATCTGATTATATCCAGACGAGCCATCCATAAAGGTGAACAGCTCATAATTTGAGGTGTCATCGACCATCATTTCCATGACCGGTAGCGGGAAGTCGTCTTTAGGACATGCCTTGTTGAGGTCCCTGAAATCGACACAAACTCGGATCTGCCCATTTTTCTTCTTCACTGGGACTATGCATGCGATCTAGTCCGAATATTTCTCTTCCCTGATGAAGCCGGCATCGATGAGCTTCTTGGTTTCCTCGATAACTTTTTCTTCTAGTTCCCTTCTCATTCTTCGAGGAGCTTGTTTGACTGGCTTAGCATCAGGAGATATAGCCAGCTTATGCACAGCCACTTCAGGGGAAAGGCCTGGCATTTCTTTGTATGTCCACGCGAAGCAGTCAACGAACTCATGCAGCAAGGCAATTATCTGCGCTTTCATTTCTTCTGACAAGAGCGAACTGATGTAGGTCGGCCTTGGATTATCGGGCGTTCCTAAGTCAATCTTGGTTAGCTCGTCAAAGGTTGCTTGTCCACCATCTTCGAGCTCTTGAGGAGCTTCTTCTGGCTCGGCTATCTCGTCATCGTCATTCGATCTTTCACTGGCCTCACCAACATGGATCATGTAGCACGCTTTGGAATCGGGTTGAATGTAGCCTATGCCCCGTCTATCTGGAATTCGTCCATCGATGAGTGCTCGGACCTGGGGCGGATACCATAGCCCTTCGTAAAACTTTGCTTCGGACTCCGTTTGATATAACCGGCATCCGCACTTCTTAAAGTATTCCCGCATCTTGGGCGCATAGTATCTGGGATTGAGGACGGCTCTTATGCCTCTCTCATAGGGAAGGCACACGACAGAAAGGTCGTCCGGGTGCACAACGGGGTTTGACCTGTAAAACAGGATGCCCTTCTGTCCATTTTTCCTCCCGGGCACGTAGAAAGTTTTCAGCTGGTCCACGGTAGAGACTGACAATGTGTCGAGCTCTTTGCACATCCGTTCCGGCACCCTTGTGATGGCCAGGGACCCTTCTGGGACTTCGAAGGTCTCTCGTAGTTTCGCTTGCTGCATGGGGGGCCGATCTGCACAGCTGTTGCACGGCAGGTCCTCTTCTTCTGACTCTTCAGTGTCACTGCCAAGATGAGGGCGGACTTTGCTGCTAGATGGGCCCTCAGTAACAGATTCGTCTGTATCGCTGCCGAAATGAGGGCGAGTTTTACGGAAGGACGGGCTTCCATCGTCGGACTCATCAGTGTCGCTGCCGAAATGCGGGCGCACTTGGGTATTTTTGCTTTTGAAAGTGACAGCCGGCGCAGATTTGCTTTTGAGTCTTGGGGCCGGTCTATCCTCAGTCAGTTGTGGCTTAGCATTTTGGTGGTTCATAAAGTACCGAGAATCTTCATATCGGACTTCATGCACACCGAACGGCTGGATGTCTCCGTCAATGCGTCTTTCTTCACCATTTTTAGTATACTTCATGCATTGATGGAGAGTGGACGGAATGATGCCGTAATCGTGGAGCCACGGCCGCCCCAAGAGAATCTTATAAGACGTGTCGGCGTCGATCACGTATATCTTAGCCTCAGTTTGCAGATCCCCGAATTTGATTGGCAGAGCTATGGACCCCAGAACTTGCTGGCAATTTTGGTTGAAGCCTTGAATGACAATCCTTTCCCTTGACAGGTGTCGGACGTCCATTGACAAACTCTTCAGAGTTCGCAAGTTCATGATGTTCACTGAGGACCTCGGATCAATCAATATGCGATTAATTCGATCTCCGTCGTTGTACCCGGTCACGTAAAGCGGCCGATTATGCTCAGCCGTTCCCAGTAGTAAGTCTTCATCCTTAAATGTGACTGCGGCGGCATGCAAAGCGTGCTGGGCTTCTTTCATATTAATTTCCGCAAAGTGAGCCTGATACCGTTCGGGGTTTTGTAGAGCGTGAATGAGAACATCTCTAAGCTCCTTAGATAGGACCAAGGCGTCGTAGATGCTCAGGAGAGACGGAAGCTTCCGGAGATGTGCCAAGACATTATAGTCCACCGAGGAAGGACTTATGTTTTCATCGGCCGGTTCTCTGCCATCTTCTTCATTAGCGACTTGTTTTTCTTTCCCTTTTGGGGCGTTGCCCTGATTTTGCGGTAGAGCCCTGCCGCTTCTGAGCTGGATTTGATTGGCCTTTGTGGTGAGCTCCTCGTCCTCTTCGGGAAAACAGAGCCCATCCTCGGAGTCGCTGCCAAGATGGATGGCGTAGCAGGTCACTACTGGGATCTCTTCATTGGAGTCTTCTTCTAACTCCTCCAGAATTTCAGCCGCTTGTACAGGGAAGAACTCCTTCAATTGAATCAATGTTCTTTCCTTTTGTTCATATTCTTCGAGGGAATCGATATATTTTTGAATGGTCGATCTCCCTGCAGACTCTTTTTCGCGCCGAGCTGCACTTTTCTTCTTCTTGAGCTTCTTGGATTTTGAGCCTGATGGAGCCGCATTGGCAGCTGGACTGGTAGGCTTTTTCTGCCCTTCCCATTCCGTCCTGGGTTCTTTCCGAAGTAGCTTTATCATCTTCTTCGTCTTATTAGATATGTGCGTACTCCACGGAGGCCGCGATGATTCCGTTTCATTTCTCGGGGCAGCGGGGTCGGCTGTCTGCTCCCAAAAGGCTTCAACTTCTGTCTGTATAAAATTGGTGGTTGCAACTTGATTGTTCACCAACACACTTTTGGACAGCTCGATTTCTCCAGCCTTGTACTGCTTCTCGACCCAGTCTTTGAAGATATATCAATCCTCGATCGCATGGCTCACTACTCGGTGGTACGGGCAATACAGAGGATTGTCGGTCATTTTTGCTTCTTGGGGTCTTTTCGACTCCGGCAATTGTAGGCCGTTGTTCAAGGCATCTTTAAATATCTTGCGGACCTTGTCCCTTCTGAAAGAGTAAACCTTGTTCTTTTTCTCCTCTAGGGAAGGTCCATCTCCTCCCAGCAATGGCTTTCGAGACCGGTTGGTTTTGGATTCGCTCGCCCTTCGCTTTTCTTCATTGTCGGAGGCATTGAAGACATTGGTACTGCTGGAACTCCCGCTTCTACGGTTGTCGTCCCGCTTGCTTTTCCAGGTTTTGTCTCTCTGAGAGTCCGGCGGGGACTCTTGCTTCGAGCGTTCCAGCATTTGAACTTTCTTGGTTAGCTCCTGAAATGTCTTGAGGCCCGCTGTACATAAGAATGGGACCATCCAATTGCTGAGGTTCCCAATGAGAAGGCTGACGGACTGGTCCTGCTCCAGCGGCGGTTCGCACTTGACTGTGAGATTACGCCATCGGGCGATAAAGTCGGTGTTGCTTTCATTCTTCCCCGGCTTAGTCCTCACAAGGTCGGCAATGGAGATTTTATCACTGACACTCATGAACCTTTGCCGAAACAGGGACTCCATTTGGGCAAAGGTAATGACGGACCCGTCCGGTATACTCGCATACCAGTCGAAGGCGACGCCGGTCAGGCTGTTGACAAACTGACGAAGAAGGAGCGCGTCATTGCCCCCTGTATTTACGCACGATGCTTTGAAGTGGGCGACGTGCTGGTTTGCATTCCCCGTTCCATCAAATCTTCCGAACTTAGGAATGACGTAGCCGCTTGGGAACTCAATCAGATCGTACTGCGCGGGGTATGGCCGCCCACTACTGCCGATTTCTTTCTGAGCTTCAACTTCGGCCACCAATGTTTTAACCTTGCTGGTGACCAAATCCATTATCCGATCCTGTGTTAGCGGGATAGTGCTATCTGGGGCCAAGGCGTCCCCAGAAGCGGAATGTGGCCGGCTTTCATGCGGCTCGACCAGTCTTGGTCCCAAAGGAACAGGCATTGGCTGCCTCGGATTGTCATCACCCGGCTGATTAGTAGCAGCTTATGCCTGATTGGGAGGCGCTCGAGCAATTTGAGCCGTAAGCTGCATCACCACGTTTGTTAAATCGTCAATCTTCGAATAGAGCTTGGCCATCTCTTTGTCTTTGCTCCTGAGCTGTTTTCGAAGCTCTTGAAGCAGCTGTTGCTCCGCAGTCCTGGGGCGGAAAGTCGGCTCTTCCTCGTTGTCCGAGCTTGACTCTGCATGGACCGAGGGGTCTTTCTGCCTATCATCCTCATCGAGAGGGTTTTCTTCATCAAGTGGGGGCGGCTGTTCTTGGGCAGCGGCAACCACATTCAGGCTAGATTGGGCTTGGGATGTGGTGGCCCCATCCTTGATTTTGCTGCGAAGGTTGTCGCTGGGGCGCCCGCCCGCCTTATAGACCGTATGGATTATATATCCGGCCGTCTTTCTATCATTGGCGGCTGATTTCACGGATCGCTGTTTTGACCCCCTTGCTTCGGTGGCTGGTAGTCGATTGAAGGCGGCTGGCCTAACCAGGTTCTTGAATGGTGCTGGTGCTTCTTTTCTGGATTTGCCCCGCTGCTTTCATGCGGCACAGAGCGCCTGATAGACCCTTGAAGAGACAGTGTCATACTTTTTCTGTTGGGGCCGAGACACGTCTCTTTGTAGTGACGTTCGGACCCCTGTCTTCTTGATTCGGGCGGTCATGGCATTTTTCTGAACCCACTTCAGAGGTTTGAAGGAATTGCTGATCTTTACAGCCGACTCAGCCGTCGTCACAGAGTAACCCTGTTCTTGGAACTTCACAAGATTCCACTTGGCTGAAGCCCTGGCCCTCTTGTTGGCTCGATACCTGAGCCGCTTCTGCCTTAACTTTTCTGTTCTAAGCACCTGGCAGACTTTGGCTCTTCGGGAAGACACTGTAGACCGGACGGTGGAGGATTTTGGAGATACGCTCGATTGTGCATTTGCTGGAGTCATCGCCTGAGCTCGTTCGCAACATTTAATGTCTCCCTTTGTACCGGAAGACTTGCCCCCAGCTGGAGCACCAGAGAGTTGTTCGGACACCGTCTTAAGTTTCGGTTGTGGTGCCTTGGCAATCACGACATTCGGCCTCTTGCCCCTTGAGACCGGCTTGGCCGCCTGTTTCGCCGGGATTTCCGCCAGGTGTGCGCTTCCGGCAGGGTAGATGATGACGGAGCCAAACTGGCGGGGCAGTTCCTCCCACTGTCGACTGAGGCTTGCGGGGAGAACCACACGAGCGTTGATCTTGACCACGTACGGAATCGGGGTCGCTTTGGAAGCTGAATCCGTCTTGGGAGACATTGTCGTTGAAAGTTGATTGCTGCACAGAAAAAAAAACATCATTTCAGTATAGACAATCGATATGTATATTGATTGAGTTCGCATGAACATTTAACCCGAAATATGGGAGGAGAGAGCGGTCCCACCGGGCGTGCCAGAATCTACAGGGTGTTTTTCGTCACCCCATTGAGATGGGAATACGCGCGCGCTTGTCAGGCGTACTACAGATTCCCCCTGCCTAGGGTAGGACGGGGGTTTAATGATTGTGGGGATCCGAATCTCCGGCAACCGCGGACTAAGCTGCCGTTAATTACCCCTCGCCTTTGGGGCGAGGGAACCTCCGATTAACGGGTTAAACTGGTCATGCGAACTCAATGTGCAGTGTACGTGTGTTTTGAAAGGGGGTTTTGGATATATCGGGAGCCACGCAGAGTTTTTACGGGGGTCCCGCTACCCGGATAGCGGGCTGGGGGTCAAGGGGGCTAACAGCCCCCTTGCGGGGTTCGGGGCAGCGCCCCGGCCCAAAAAAATTTTTGAGGGGGAGAGTGTCGCGGAGTATGTGTATTTGTACATATGTATACATATGTATATATATACATGTATATATAAATAAAGGGGAAAAAGACATCCAAATGATGCGTGGGGCCAGCGCCTAGGCGCTTAAGCGCAAGCGCGCCACGTGTCGGCACGTGGGCACTTTGCGCTCGAGCGCAGAGTGCTGGAGCGCAACGCGCCACGTGTCGGCACGTGGGCGCTTTGCGCTCGAGCACAGAGTGCTGGAGCGCAACGCGCCACGTGTCGGCATGTGGGCGCTTTGCGCTCGGACGCTGAGCGCTGGAGCGCAACGCGCCACGACACGTGGGCGCTTTGCGCTCGGACGCTGAGCGTTGGAGCGCAACGCGCCACGTGTCGGCACATGGGCTTTTTGCGCTCGGACGCTGAGCGCTTGGGCGCAAGCGCGCCACGTGTCGGCACGTGGACGACTTGCGCTCGAGCGCTTGCGCTGGAGCGCAAGCGCGCCACGTGTCGGCACCGGGGCAACTTGTGCTCGAGTGCTCGCGCTGGAGCGCAAGCGCGCCACGTGTCGGCACGTGGGCGCTTTGCGCTGGAGCGCTGAGCGCTTGAGCGCAAGCGCGCCACGTGTCGGCACACGGGCGCTCTGCGCTTGAGCGCCGGCGAGAAAAAGAGGCTTTTAGCCTAAAAAAATTTCTCGGAAGAGAAATCAGAGAGGAGTTGGACTCCTGAGTGTGTTTTTTTTTTGGGTTAATGGGAGGGGTTCTTCTTCTCCCTCCTCTGTTAGCTGGATCTTGAAGATCAAGAGAAATAGGATTTTAAAAATCACTCCTTTTTGAGATCTAATGGAAGATCTGAGTTCTCCTTGATGGGTTTTGTGGTGAAAAACTAATTTGTTTTATAAAAAGGAGAGTAGAACTCTTGATTTAATTCAAGAGAAAGAAGATTTTGGAACCTTGAAGAAGGAGAAAGATCTCAGATCTGAAACTTTTTTTTTGGAGAGAGAAAAGTTGTTGAGATATTTCATTATCTTTGCCTTTATAGGCCATACACTTTACACATAGCCCCTTGGGCTTCACAAAATGGCATTTTGCCTATCCCATGGCTCATGTGCCATTTCTTTTTGCACATAAGCCATGGGCTTTACAAAAATTTGGCTTTATGCCTATTTTTCTTACATTTATCCATAACATAAAATAAAAGAAATGCAACAAAATTATTTATTACAAATTTTTTATCTTGGCATGGGGGGAGGCCGGCCGCTTCATGTTCTGGCTCGACCCGGGCATGGGCCCACTGGATCTGGGTTTGGGCCCACTTGGCTTGGGGTTGACTTTGATTTTGACTTGGTCAACCAGGGTGTAAATTTTTACCCCAACAGATGCTTCACACGGGTTCACTGCCGTGCTCGGCGAGGACTAGGCTCCGCTCTGGATGCTTCACACAGATTCACTGCCGTGTTCTGCGAGGACCAGGATCCGCTCTGGACGTTTTCCACGGGATCAAAGAGTGACGTTATCCGCGTTCCACGTAACCAGGAATTTTGCACTAGATGCTTCACACGGGTTCACTGTCGTGCTCGGCGAGGACTAGGCTCCGCTCTGGATGCTTCACACGGGTTCACTGCCGTGCTCTGCGAGGACCAGGATCCACTCTGGACGTTTTCCACGGGGTCAAAGAGTGACGTTATCCACGTTCCACGTAACCAGGAACTTTATTGATTGTATTCGCATTTTACGGAATTGGGACTTGACTTTTCGGTGATCAGTATATCGCCGAGCCATGGAATTGGGAGTTGCCGCTGTTCCGTTTCGCTTAGAGTTGCGTTCGTTGTTACGAGACGAGTGTTAAGATGATCTCTAGGTCACTTGTGGCCCGTCGAGATTTGGCTTCTTCTTATGATGAGACCTGGGGGGAGGAGTATGGTCCCTTTTTTGTTTACGCCCTCGGATTGTATACAGGGTGTGATGGAACATCACCTGTAGGGCATAAATTAAAACTTTTTATTTTATCTTATTTCTTTTTCCGCGATGCTCTATCATTTCAGCTTCATATCACGAAGATCGCGATTGCCCAATCATTTCGCTGTTTTTCGCGGTGCCCAATCATTTCGGCTATTTATTTCATTTTTACTCGCTGTTTTTTTATTGCGAGTTGCCCCATCATTTCGGCTATTTTGCGTGCATACATTTCTACTTTCTGCTTTTTATTGCAAGTTGCCCCATCATTTCGGCTATCTCGTATGCACGTGCGGCCTACTGGCTTTTCGTCATAAACCTGAAATTAGACACAGATTTCGGCATCAGCACCGCTACAACTGGGATATGGCCAGGAGCGAATCATCATCTGCCTCTGTCGATGTTGAACAAAGGTGGCTTAGCAAACAGAGTTAGGGTCCCGTCGACTAAGGCTTTTGACTTCATGAGCCGTAAGGGTCTCACGAAGGTATTTCTCCCTACAAGTCGTGAGGATCTCGTAGGTGTATTTTCTCCCTAGGAATCGTGAGAATTCCTAAGTATATGTTCCCCTGTAAGTCGTAAGGATCTTACAAAAGGGTTTTCTCCTTACAAGTCGAGAGGACTTATAAGGGTTGTTCACTGTATGGACATATCCCCAGTCACGGGTGGGACTTGGTTAGGAAAATATTTATTCGTGCCCGTGGATTGTATACAAGGGTCCGTATTGAGCCACTTGTAGGGTAATATCGAAGGTTGTGGGGGTTGCTTAAGCACAGGTTTAGGTCTCTGTAACTTAAGACTTTCAAATCTTATGAGCCGTGAGGGTCTCATAAGAAAGTTCTCCTTACGAGTCGTGAGGATCTCGCAAGTGTATTTTCTCCTTAGGAACCGTGGGGATCCCTAAGTGTGCTGCTCCCTTATGAGTTGTAAGGATCTCACGGGGGGGTTTCTCCTTACAAGGTCGAGGGGACCTTATAAGTGTCTTTTAACGAGGTTGCCCCCTTTCGGGTTTTCACAAACACTCGCCGGTAGTCCTGCTGTTTTTACTCACGGAGCCCTTTCGGGTTTTCATCCGTGCCCATTTTGCTTGTGGACATACCGTTTTTATTTTATATATATATTTTTTTATTTACTTATTTTCTTCTTCTCTTTTTTTTTTACGCGGTCGCTCCCTTTCGGGTTTTCACGAACACTCGCCGGTAGTCCTGCTGTTTTTACTCACGGTGCCCTTTCGGGTTTTCATCCGTGCCCTTTTTTGCTTATGGACATACCGTTTTTATTTATTTATATTTTTTTTCTTATATATTTTTTTTTATCTTGTCAGCCTACGGATGCTGCGGTATTAGTTTAAGGACATTTCGGTCCGTTATTAGTTTAAGGACGTTGCGATCCGTCATGGAGAAGGCCGGCTACTGCTTATAAAGCTTGAGCTTAGGAAGATAGCGAGCGGACATAGTCTTCGTCATCTACCATTGACCTAAGCTGTGGCTCATTAAGCGTAGTATTTCTTTAGGAAGCGACCGTTTATTGGCCTGAAAGGCCTTTCGTCGTGTATGTCCATGAGTAGATAGGCCCCACCCTGGTAGACCTTATCTATGATGTACGGGCCTTCATAGTTTGGCTCGAATTTTCCCCGTTTGGCGCGATTGGGAATCATAGGCCTTTTGACCACTGGCACGAGTTCGCCTTGGCGGAATGTCCTCGGTCGGGTCAATCTTTCATATGAGCGCGTCATCTTTGCTTTGTAAGCCTCCAGATTTTGTTGCGCTATGAGCCGGGTTTCATCGAGGGCATCAAGCTCCTCAAGCCGCAGGTGAGCATTTTCTTCGTCCGTCAGCTCGCAGTGGACTGCCATTCGTAGAGACGGTAGCTCTATCTCAAGGGGGAGTACTGCTTCTGTACTGAATACCAATGCGTATGGCGTTGTGCTCGTGGCCGTCTTGAACGTAGTTCGGTACGCCCAAAGAGCCTCTTGCAGTCTCTCATGCCAGTCCTTCTTATTTCGGGACACTGTCTTTTTTATGATCTTTGTCAAGGTCTTATTGAAGGCCTCGGCCAGACCGTTAGCTCGTGGATTATAAACTGAGGAGTATCTCCAGTCTATATTATGCTGTTGCGCGAAGCGGCTAATCTTATGGCTTCTGTAGACTGGCCCGTTATCGGAGATAATCCGCCGTGGAGTTCCAAACCGATAAATGACGTGCGTCTTGAAGAAATGGAGGATATTCTCCGTCTTCACTTCCCTCAATGGCACTGCCTCTGCCCATTTGGAGAAGTAATCAGTCGTCGCCAAGATGAAACGATGTCCCCTGGACGATGCCGGTTCGATGGGGCCGACTATGTCAGTTCCCTACATTTCGAATGGCCAGCTAGCCACCGTTGGATGGAGTGGATTTGGATGCTGGTGGATAAAGTCCCCATGAATTTGGCATGAGTGGCACTGCTTCGCATATTCGAGGCAGTCCTGGATCATCGTGGGCCAGTAGTAACCCATCCGTTTAATTTTTAACTTCATCTTCAGGCCTGCTTGATGAGAACCACAGATTCCGTCATGAACTTCCTGAACAACTCTTTCTGCTTCGTTAGGTCCTAAGCATCTCAGCCACAGAGAATCAAACGATCTCTTGTATAGAGTATCGTTGACGAAAGCGAAAGATAAAGCTCGTTTCATGAGCTGATGTCTTGAGGACGCTTCTTCGGGCATTCGGTGGGACTTAAAGTAGTCTATGAAGACTTTCCTCCAGTCCTCAGCCTTCTCACGGTCTTTTATTTGTAGGGTCGTCCGCTCAGTCGCTGCCTTTTCTTCGTATGATTCCGGAGATATTTCTGCTGGGGCGAGCACTCGACGGCTTTGTACCACGATTCTGACGTCATCGAGGTTCTCGTCAGCCAGTTCTTTAGCGAGCTTAGCTAATGCGTCTGCTTTGCTATTTTCCGCGCGTGGTATACTTTCCAGAGTATAGGAGGGAATTTGGGTCAACAGTTGTCGCACCTTTTCACCATACTTCACCAACTCCGGTTTGCACGTTTGGTAGTCGCCGTTTACTTGACTAACGACCAGTTGAGAATCCCCGTATATGAGGAGGTTTTCAATTCCCATGTCAATGGCGATCTCGAGGCCTGCTATCAAAGCTTCGTATTCGGCTTCATTGTTCGTCCTCGGTGCTGTTAAGTAGAAAGCGAAGCGCATTATCTCTCCTTGTGGAGTTACGAAGATGAGGCCTACCCCCGATTTAATCATTGGGGTACTTTGTTTGCGCTTCTTTACGGAGGACGCTCCATCGAAATAAAGTTCCCATCGGGTGTCACCACCGTCGATCGCGTCAAACGCATGTTCATCCGGCAAATCGCAATTTAGAGGAGAACCGGCAGGTACTGGATGCTCAGCAAGGAAGTCGGCGATGGCTTGGCCTTTCACTGCCTTAAGCGGCTGATAGGTTATTGAAAACTCCATCAAGAGCAGGGCCCATTTAGCGAGTCTCCCTGTCAATATGGCCTTTGACATGAGATATTTTAGGGGGTCTACCTTTGATATAAGACGGACTTCATGTGTCAATACA
This sequence comes from Agapanthus africanus, assembly GCA_030015575.1. Lineage (NCBI taxonomy): Eukaryota > Viridiplantae > Streptophyta > Magnoliopsida > Asparagales > Amaryllidaceae > Agapanthus > Agapanthus africanus. The sequence continues at coordinate 56,606,644 of CM057342.1, read as the reverse complement.
TAGTGCCGGAGTTTTGTTATCGCGAAGATTAACGCCAGGCAGTGTTTTTCGATAGGGGAGTAATTGCTTTCTGCCCCCAGCAGAACTCGACTTAGGTAATAAAGAGCTCTTTCCTTCCCTTGATCATTCTCTTGTGCCCATAATGCGCCTAAGGAACCTTCGAGAGCTGTTGCATAAAGAATAAGAGGCTTTCCCTTGACCGGAGCAGCTAACACCGGCGGGTTCTGCAGGTATTGCTTGATCTCGTCCAGTGCGCCTTGGCATTTGTGGTCCCAGACGAACGGAGTTCCCTTCTTCATGAGGTGGCTGTAAGGACGGCACTTGCCTGACAGGTTGGCGATAAACTGCCGGATATACGCGAGCTTTCCTTGGAGAGATCGCAGCTGTTTGAGAGTCCTTGGCGGTGGCATTTCCATGATCGCTTTGATCTTGGACGGATCTATCTCGATACCTCGGTGTCGGATGATGAATCCTAGGAATTTACCCGAGGAGACTCCGAACGCGCATTTGAGGGGGTTCATCTTCAAATTATATTGCCGAAGGCGTTGAAATACGGTCTTCAGATGTTCTAAATGCTCTTCATGTGACATGCTCTTTACTACGAGGTCGTCGATATAGCACTCGACGATTTCATGTATGAGATCATCAAAGATCTTTGTCATGGCTCTCTGATAGGTGGCACCGACGTTCTTTAGACCGAAGGGCATAACTTTGTAGCAGAATATTCCCAGAGGGGTCCGGAAAGCGGTGTGCTTTTGGTCTTCGGGATGCATCTTTATCTGATTGTACCCTGATGAACCGTCCATAAAGGAGAAAACCTCGTGAATGGACGTGTTATCTATCATCAGCTCGGTTACCGGTACTGGGAAATCGTCCTTCGGGCAGGCTTTATTGAGATCCCTGAAATCCACGCATATGCGCACCGTCCCATTTTTCTTCATTACCGGGACGATGTTGGCGATCCAGTCAGGATATTGGACTTCTTGGATAAATCCAGAATCGATCAGCTTCTTGACTTCGGCGCTGATGCTCATCTCAAGCTCGAGCCGCATCCTTCTCGGCGCCTGCTTGACTGGCTTGATATCCGGGGATATTGCTAATTTATGCACAGCAATCTCTGGATCTAATCCTGGCATCTCGGAATAGTTCCACGCGAAGCAATCTTTATGCTGTAGAAGCACGTCCTTTAACGCAGCCACCCTTTCTTCAGATAGCAGCTCGCTAACGAATGTCGGTCGCGGATCGTCTGCCGACCCCAACTCAATCTTCTCGAGGTTATCTACAGTAGTATGTATGCCATCTTCTAGTTCTTTCGGAGCCGGTGGAAATTCTGAGATTACCTCATTGTCATTGTTTTCGAAGCACCAAGGGAGCTCATCTATGTCCTCGGGCTCTTCTTTTAATATTGTAATCATGTGACAGGTGCGAATCTGCTTCCAAGATCGATGTGGGTCTGGTTCGGCTCTTGCGGCTTTGAGTTCGTGCTTTTGTGGCGGCGTTACCCTCCAGCTGCTGGATAAAGCAAATCTGCCTTGCTGGTACTGGTCTTCGACCTAGTTCTTGAAGGTGAAGCAGTCTTCGATAGGGTGTCCTATGGCTCGGTGATAAGAGCAATAGCCCGGATGAGAAACTTTGTTAGCTTGCTCAGGGTGTTTAGACTCTGGAAGTGCGATCATTTGATGTTTTATAGCGAGCTCAAGTAATTTCTTCGTCTTGTCTCGGGGGACGGAATACGCTCGACTCATCTTCTTTATGAGGGACAAATTCGGGCCGCGCAATACCCGATCACATAACTCTCTAATCCTGCGTCGTTGTTGTCGGCTCCTCTTTCCGCTTCTTGACCTACTTCTGCCTCTGCGTCGGGCCTTTTGTACAACGGGTTGACAGGGAGGAGCATCTTCGTCTTTTGCGGCCTGTTGAAACAGACGTTGCGTCCTGGCCTTCTCGTAGATGGCCATCTCGCGATTGTGGTCTTCCCGAGCCTTTTGACCTGCTTTCCTGATAAGCTTGTCCACTTGTTCTTCAGATGATGGACTCGGCACTTCGCTCGCGGGATCCAGTTTTGATGAGGGGTTGGCATTGTTGGACAGGGCGTTTTCCTCCTCATCGGAGTTATATACGGCGTAGCTACCGTGGATTCGCTCCCGTTTACGGGATCTCACGTATCCAAGGCCGAGCGTTTCCATTCTCCCGTTGGGCAATTTGCGCTGAGTTCCAGGGACATCCCAAATCCTGTTGTAGAACCGAGCTTGTCGAGTAGTCTGTTTTAAGGGTACTCCTTGGCGCTTCAATAGCCTCTTTAGTCCATTTGTGTAGTATCTGGGCAAACGGATGGGTTGGAGCCTGTCTAGTTTAGCATCCGCGCCATGCCATATCTCTTTCTCCACTCTCGTTTCTGTGGATTGGTAGAATAGGATCACCTTTTCACCCTTTCGCCTGGAAGGGACGTAAAACGTCTGCAGGTCCTGCACATTGTGAGCTTGAAGTGCGTCGAGATCCTTGTAGTGTTTTCGCGGCACCATGGTGATTTGCAAACTCTGATCATCGCCAGGGGATGCTTGTATTGACGGCCGACTGGAGAACACGGCATTAACCTCATCTTCCGAGTCACTTCCGAAGACCAATATGGGGGCGGACGGTCCCGGGTTGTTGCGCCGAGATGGACCAGCGTAAACTATCTCTTCTCCTTCTTCGGTATCGCTCCCGAAAATAGGGATGGCGGCGGCGGCTTTGTTTTCCGGCTTGCGACACCTTTCTGTATCCTCGAAATCTAGCAAAAAGTACTTCGCATCTTCGTACTTGCGGACTTCGTTCACTGAAAATGGGTTCAGCTCACCTGTTACGGTATACTCGAAACTATCCTTAAAGTACTTCATACACTGATGCTGTGTAAAAGGGATGATGTTGTACTCGTGTAACCAAGGACGACCGAGCAAGGCGTTGTAGCAGGTCTTGGCGTCGATGACATGAAACTTGATGTCCGTGACGAGCAGTCCGAAGCGTAATGTTAGTATTACAGATCCGAGAGTCCGTGATGACTGGGAGTCGAAACCGGAGATGGTAATTTTGTCACAAGCAAGGTGCTGCACGCTCATGCAGATTTCCTTCAACACCCGAATGTTAAGGAGATTGACGGAGGATCCATTATCAATCAGGATTTTGTCTATCTTGATATCGTGGCAGTATCCGGAGAAGTATAGGGGACGGTTGTGGTCGCACGTCCCGAGGAGAAGGTCTTCGTCACCGAAAGTGATGTCGGACGTGCGCACTTCTTCCAGTTCATCCTTCATCTTTTCTGTGGCGAGGAAGGCTTGGAATTGCTCGGGTTCTTGTAACGCCTTAATTAATGAATCTCTTGCTTCCTTTGATAGTAGGAGGGCATCGAGAATGCTGAGCTGAGAAGGTAGCTTCCTTAGGTGCGCTAGGACGTTGTAATCCACCTTACTCTTCCTGGGAGGATCTTTGGCAGCCAACTCTTTCGTGACATGGTCATCTAAGGTGATATCCTCAGTGACCTTCTCCTTTCCCTTATCTTTTCTATTCGCGGGTCCGAGATTCTTTTCTGGGAGCGTGCGATTGCGCAGCTGAATGTTTTCGCAGGCCTCTGGTTCTTCCTCTTTCCCTAAAACGGATTCCTTAAAGAGAGGGCCCAGAGCCATTTCTTCATCAAAGTCGCTTCCAAAGGTGAGAACTTATTACCTTCCGGCGTTAACCGTGTAACAATTGTCGGCAGTTCTTTTGTGTTCTTCGGCCGTATTTCTTCGTTCCCGACGAGTCTTGCGTTTCATGCGCTTAAAATGTTGCCGGTGAGCAACATAGCCTTACCACCACATCTTAAAAGCGTCGCACTCCTCAGTAGGGTGCGAAATTTTCCGATGATATGATCAATAATTAGGGTGCCTTTCCGCTCCATTGAGCGTGTTTTCTTCTGAGGGTGGTAGCTTCATTCCCATTGACATGGCTTTGGTAAACCTTTTCCTTGTCTTGAACACGTTTTTATTCGCATCGGATGTCTTTCGATCTGGCGGGAGTGCTTCGACTCTTTCGTTTAGTCGCCTGCGCTTGGCTCCTTCCGATGCAGCCATCTCATGCTCCTGATCGGCTTTACTCTTCAAACGAGTCTCGTCTAGAAAGGCGTCGATCATTTCATCTGTTGGCCATACAAGTTCTGGCTCAGGCTGTGCCCCCAGTTCCTCAGTGCCAGGAGCTTTCTCATCTCCCGAGTGGGAAATCACATGACAACTCGCCACATATTCCTCGGATTCATCCGATGAGCTCTCTCCATCATCTTCCTCCTGAAAGACGTGGTTGAGGAACTCTTGCAGTGTGACGGGAGTCCGCGCCTTTTGATTGTACTCCTCCAGCACGTCAATCTGTTTCTGTAAATCCGTGCGCTTGTCTCCAGGCTTCACGGGCTTTTTGGATTTCTTCTTCTTTTTCTTCGAAGATTTTGACGGTTAGATGTGAGTATTCGGGCCATCACCACGAGTCTTCGTAGTTGGGCACGGCTTCAAAATCCCTTCAATGATTTGAGGTTCAAGCGGGTCCTTCCATTCGACCGCCGGGCACGCATGAAGGTCCCTCAGCATTCTTTTGGTTTTAGTTGACAGCACGACCTCCCATGGAGCTTCTTCAATAAAGGAACAGGTTGCCCCCGGTGTATCTGCTTTCTTATGAGTATGCGGCTGTGGCGGGTTCACCTTCCACTTTTCGGATAGTGCAAACTTCCCCTGGAGGTATTGATCTTCAATCCATCATTTAAAAACGAAGCAATCCTCAATCGGATGGCTTACCGTTTGATGGTAGGGGCAATAGTTGGGGTTATTCACCTCAATGGGTTGTGGCGGTCGCCTTGGATTTGGCAGGTTTATAAGTCTGTTGCGTACTGCCAGCTCGAATAACCGTTTCGTCTTATCCCGCGGGAACGAGTAGGGGCGCTTCATCTTCTCATTGTAATACCGCCGCCTTTCTTCCAGCTGATCCGCCAGTTTTGGGGCACTGGGTTGTTGCTGTGCGTTCGCAACGAAGGTTGCCTTCCCTTTACCCTTGTCATTCCGAGGTTCTGGCTTCGGGGGAGGCGGCCTGTGACCCATCTGGTCCATCTGGGCCTACTTGTCGATTAGAGCCTGGAATGTGGTTGGCTTAAAGAACATCATAAACTAGGAGATAGTTGCATGAGGGTCTAGGGTACCCACGAACATGCCCACCGCGGGCGCTTCCTCAATGCGTTGCTCGCATTTCGACCACAAATTTCGCCAGCGTATAGCATACTGGACCCATGTTTCGCCTGGTTTCACCCTGGCATTAATCAATGCCGTTATTGGAGTGCGTTCACTGGCGCTTGTGAATCGCTGAGTGAATAGCAACTCCATTTCAGCGAACGTCTTGATAGAATCGTTCGGGAGTTCCGAATACCATTCGAACGCCGTTTCTGATAAGCTGCCCACGAATTGGCGAAGCAACAGTTTATCATCACCGCCGGTGTTACCGCAAAGGGACCTGAACTGGGCAACATGTTGATGGGGATTGCCGGTCCCCTTATACACATGGAATTTCGGTATTGTATAACCCGGCGGATATTTGATTTGGTCGTACCAGCTCGGATACGGTCGCCCCATTTTTACGACTTGACCAACTGCCTCAATCGCATGATGAACCCAGATCTGCTGGGCTACATAGTCGTTCAAGTCAGTCTTAGAGATTGTCTCCTCCTTGGCCGTTGAGAGAGCCGGTGGTGGATTTGACGTTTCCCCTCTATCATCTTCGAGGATGGTCGGGGGATCTTCAGCAGGAGGCTCTTGCTGGATCATCATACCTACCATGTCCTGAAACAGAAGGGCCATTCGTTGTATATTGGCTGCTTGTTCAGCAGCCTCTTTATCCTTCTTCTCCAGTATCCTACGAAGGAACTCAGCGTCAGTTTCCTGTTCCTGGCGTTGATCAGATGATGCTTCGGGGTTTTCTTTCGGCCCAGTGAGTGCCGCCATCGCGTTCATCATTTCTTAGAGCTTCTGTTGTTGCTCCTGAGCTTTGGTCACTGACCGTGTGAGCGGTCTATGCCCTGTAGACGCACGGCTATCTTCTTTTCCCAGCGCCATGTATACTGTATGCACCATCATGCCCCCAGACTCAGGGCGTTTTAGCTTATTGTCCTTAATATTTGCTGCGGGGGCGGGGACTTCCTCCGTTCTTCCTCTCCTGTAGGTCGTTGAAGTTGAGGGGGCCGTTGCTTTGAGCACCCAATTGGTCGTCGCCTTTCGTTGTTTGATCAGGGAATTTTCTTCTGGCCGACCTTTCGACTTCTTGTGTTGGCGAGAGTAATTAGGATCAATCGCAGATTCTCGAACTTGTCGCCATATCTTGTAGATCCTGGAGGACAGCGATTGAAGGGACTGCTCCGGCTTTTCTGCTTCCACGGCAGTCTCTACCAGTGGAGGAGATCTTTTGAGCGCCGCAATTGGCGAGTTTCTGCGTACCCTGTTCAGCGGCTCAAAGCGGTTCCCAGTTGGGATAGCAGCATTAACTTCCACCGTTGGAGCTGGTGGAGTTAGCCCAGTGGGGGAGTTGCCCCCAGCTTTTCTTATCCGGCGCCAGTGGCGACGTCGGGCGTAACGGGTTGTTGGGACTGGCTCAGCGATGGCTGCGTCTTGCCCCCTGTTCTGGGGAAGGGCTGCTGCCGGTGTCAGCCTCTTGAAGACTGACGTTCGTTGAGAAGCTACAGTTTTATGAGCGGGAGCGGTAACGGAGGTAGTCAGTCTCGCGAAGACCGACCCTCTGGGAGGAGAAGCCGTCTTGACGACTTCAGGAATAGCTGTCTTCTTTGGGATGGCCTTCTCAGGTATCATGGGCTTTTTAGCGGGCCCTTTGGAGTTCAGGCTCAGTCTGGTGAAGACTGAAGAATTGGACGACCCATTGAGAGGGGCCGTGGGAGTAGCAAGTCGATCGAAGACCGACTTCTTCGAAGCTTCCGGTACGGGCATTGGGATATCAATGTTCACCGGCGGGAGCATGGTCCCAAAGAATAGACCGGTGGTAGCTTGGGTCACTTGCTCCACAGGCATAGTGAATAGGGAAGCAGCCTGCGGTCCATATGCTATACCTCCAGGTGAGGCGGAGCGTCGGTTGCATTTGCAGTTCAACCAGTTGAACGCCATTGATTCTTTGTTTTCTGCACTAAGCAAAATGCTAAATCTTAGTACCTCGCAACCCAAGGGCAACCATTAACGAACCGCGATTGGTTCGCAAATCACGACGCACGAAGTGTGGAGTGGAAAGAGGAAAAGGTCCCACCGGGCGTGCCAGAATCTGTTGCCCTCCGAATGACGGCGCGACAGGGACGTCTTGCCTGAGATTCGGGGGCAGATGCTAATTGGTGCTATCCGTCCACCTCTCCGAAGATGCCAAGTTGATTTATGGCACCGTGTATCGAAGGTTTAAACGGATGCGTCCGATGTAGCAGACTTCGTCAGATTCCCCCTCGCTTGCGGGGTTTTTGATTGTGGAGACGCTCTTCCCTGCAGGCACAAGCCCCTGCAGTTAATTACGCTACCGCATCGCGGTAACCACTTTCTCCTTCTCCAGATGGTCACTTCGTGTCGCATGTGTTTATTTTGTGTTTAGTTTTCCGTGGATTGTATACGGAGACTGAGTTATGTCGTCGCCCGTAGGGCGTGGACTAGTCCAAATCCGTATTATCTTAGATTTGGGTTTGGGGGTTTTGGGTTTAAGGATACGTTAACCTCATTCGAGACTAAGATCGACTTAAACATTTGTTAAGGATACGTTAGTCTAGTTTTCAGACTAAGATCAACTTAACGGGATTGTTTAGATCCAACAAAGAGCAATTAAGGGAGCCCTGTTGTTTAGTTTAGTGACATTGCGGTCAATAAGTAGTTTAAAGACATTGCGGACCGGTGTTAGTTTTAAGACATTGTGGTCAAGGTTAAGGACGTCGTAGTCCATGGATTTAAGGACTCCACAGTCCGATGTTAGTTTTAAGACATCACGGTCAAGGTTAAGGACCTCATAGTCCATGAGTTTAAGGACCCCACAGTCCGTCGTTAGTTTTAAGACATCCCGGTCAAGGTTAAGGACCTCATAGTCCGTGGATTTAAGGACTCCACGGTCCGGCGTTAGTTTTAAGACATCACGGTCAAGGTTAAGGACCTCATAGTCCATGAGTTTAAGGACCCCACAGTCCGTCGTTAGTTTTAAGACATCCCGGTCAAGGTTAAGGACCTCATAGTCCATGAGTTTAAGGACCCCACAGTCCGTATCAATATGTGGTCATCGGGACCCGTCACCTCTTTGAAGATGTTGAGGAATTACAACGCCAAGTATCAAAGGAGTGAAGAGATGTACCCTTAAACCGAGGTAGATTAAATAATCTTTGGCCCAATTTAGAACCAAGACCAATTAATTATATTATGAGTCCATTGGCTCAGTTGAATTTGAATTGAGGACTTATGGCCAGCTTGGGCTAAGTCCAATCATGTTTAGGATATTGGCCCTCTGTTGGTCCATTAGAGGAGAGGCTTTGCCTCTAGACACTTAGCCAATGGGGCTAAAGTTAGTGTTAAACACTAAAGATCAATCAGTGTTGAACACTGAGAATGAGATTGACAAGTTAGTGTTTAACGCTAAAAGATAGTTAGTGTTAAACACCAGCAACAAGGCTTTCAAATTAGTGTTTATACACTAAAACAAATCAGTGTTAAACACTGGCAATGGAGATTTCAAATTAGTGTTTAACATTAAGGCAGATCAATGTTAAATACTGGAAACAGGGTTTTCCAGGTTGGTGTTCAACACTAAGAAAGTCAGTGTTAAACACTGTAAATAGATGTTTTCCAAATTAGTGTTTAAACACTAAGAAAATCAGTGTTGAACACTGGATATAGAGGTTTCAACTTTAGTGTTAAACACTAAGGCAAGAAGGGTCACGTGGTAGCACGTGAGAGCGCCCTCAATTCATTTTATTCTGCCAAAATTATTGAATACTTTGGAGCATCACGTGTTGTCATGTGATGGGAATTCTGGTGTTTGTCCGTTAAAGTTTCAGCCAAGGGGTCACGTGGTAGCACGTGATAGCGCCCTGTTTCCCTTTATTTTGTTCTACAGATAAGTGTTTAACACTTTTAATTCTGAAAGCCATCACGTGTGGGCACGTGATGGGGGCCTGCGCTTTGATATGTTAGAATGTTCATTAGGGGTCATGTGTCGACACGTGAGGGCACCCTAAAGCTCTTTTCTGTTTCTTTTCAGGGGTCACGTGGTAGCACGTGACCCTATTCCTTTGCCTGTTTGAAGATGTGTTTATCTTTTTAAGAATTGAATTCTTCATAGGGTTAAACCCTAGCAATAATTTTAGAGGAATTAAATTCCTACTTTCTTTTGAAGAATTATATTCTTAAATAGGGTTAAACCCTCATTTCTTCTTTCTTAAGGGAATTAAATTCCTGTTATTTTGACAGAATTAAGCTCTTAATTGGGGTTAAACCCTGGTTCTGTCCATTTGAAGGAATTAAATCCCTACAACATAGGGTTAAACCCTAATTTTAATTCGAAGGAATTAAATTCCTATAATTCTATGAGAATTAAATTCTCAAATATCCATTCCCTCTCTATGCTTTGGATCTGCATGGCAGGATCTCAACCCAATGAGAATTAAATTCTCAATTCATTGGGAGATGTGCACTTTGCAGATCCTCTGCTAAAGAGAGAACTAAGTTCTTCTTTTTAATATAAGAGTTAAACTCTTTTGAGAATTAAATTCTCTTTTTAAAAGCCTCTCCTTTCTTACCTAAGGTTTTCTTTTGCAGAAGATCCAAATTCCTCCAAAGTCTCAAGGCTCTATTTTTCTCTCTCTGTGTGTGTCGATCTCTGTATATCTCCCTCTGTATATCTCTTGGCTCCTATTTATAGAAGAAGGAGCAGAATCAATCAGTTTTAGTGAATCATTCGTTGAGGGATTTGAGTTGCATTTGTCGTTCATTTGGACCTTTGGATTATTAGGTGAATTTTATTCACCATTGGATTTTGAATCCAAAGATATTCCTTTGTTATTTCGGTTAGATTTTAAGGGGAAATCTTTCCAAGTTCAAGATTTTTCCATAGATAGGTGATATTTAATCACCTTTAGATCTTTAATCCAATCGGTTCCAAATAATCGTTCTTCTTTGGAAAGATTTGAATGCTGTTCAGAATTTAATTCTGTTAAATAGATAGGCTTTGAAAGCTGGTCACGTGTGGTCACGTGACCCATGGTCACGTGTAGGCACGTGACCCCTGTAACGAGTTTTCTTCTGCTTTCTGCGCTTTGTCTTCTAGCCGATGTTCAGCCGTCACGTGACCCCTGGCCACGTGTGAGTACGTGACCCTTTCTGGAGCCTTTTCTTTGATTTAGTCAGGGAACCGAATCTGCCTTTGCCGCTGCTTTGAATTGTCACGTGCCAACATGTGACTGTTGGTCACGTGCTAGCACGTGATACTTCTTCCGTGGGTTTTTCCTGATTTTAAGTCAGGAAACAGGGCGGTCAGCTCGGTAGCGGGGAGGCGAGGGATGCTGCCATGGAGCTGGCAGCTCTTGCATTCCTGACTAGCTTCTGGGCGTCCTCATGAATAGTGGGCCAGTAGTACCCCTGGAGCAACGCCTTTTGGATTAAGGTTCGGGCCCCTTGGTGCGCACCGCCAACCCCCTCATGGATTTCCTAAAGGACGTAGTCGGCTTCGTGGGGGTCAACGCACCGGAGCAGGGGCTGAGTGAAGGCCTTCTTGTAGAGGTTCACATTGCTCCAGACGAAGTGGCGGGCTTTGGCCCGGAGACGGCGGGCGGCTTCCCGATCTTCTGGGAGCGTACCGTCCTTCAGAAATTCCACGAGGGGCTTCCTCCAATCTTGGTCGCCCTCTTGCGCCGCATATACGTGGAAGGTTGTCGCTCCGTCTTCCATGTTGGGCTGAGGCAAGGTTTCAAAGAGGATAGACCGCTTATTGTCGGCTGAGTATGACGAAGCCAGCTTGCTCAGGGTGTCGGCTTGGGCATTCAGCTGCCTGGGTATTTGTTCTACTTGGACTTCGTCAAAGTTCTTCCGGAGTTTCCTCACCTCGTCTAGGTACTTCATCATCAGAGGCTCCCGAGCTTCAAAGTAGCCGGTCACCTGGCCGACAACAAGGGCCAAGTCGCTGCGGATTCAAATTATCTTTAGTCCCAGCCCGGCGGCCATGCGCAGTCCGGCCAGGAGGGCCTCGTACTTTGCCGCGTTGTTCGAGGCCTTAAAACCGAGCTTCAGAGAGTACTTCATTTCTGCTTCGTTCGGGCCCCGGATAATGAGGCCGGCACCACAGCCTTCCTCGGTTGAAGACTCGTCGACGTAGATGACCCACTCAAGAATCGAGCCAGGCCTTTCCGCAATGGGACACTGAGTTGCGAAGGGCGGCGTGGACTCCGGTTTCTTGCTAGGGATGGTGCATTCAATGATGAAATAGGCCAGGGCTTCGGGTGATATTTTATATCAAACTGAGATAGTTCCCACCTCCACTTTTCTAAGCGGCCTGAGGATTCTGGTGATGCAAGGATAGCCCCCAACGGGCGCTCGGTGAGGACGATGATGGTGTGTGCTTGGAAGTAGTGCCACAGCTTCCTTGAGGCCACCACGAAGGCTAAGACAATCTTCTCTATGGCTGGGTACCTCATTTCTGCGTCCTTAAATACGTGGCTCACATAGTACACCGGCTTCTGCGCTCCATCGACCTCCCGGACGAGCACCGAGCCTGCTGCTTAGTCGGATACCGCTAGATACAGCGACATCTCGTCTCCTTCAACTGGTCGGGTGAACAGTGGTGGCGTCACGAGGTGCTTCTTCAATTGGTCGAAGGCGGCTTGGCACTCCTTCGACCACTCGAACCTCGGGATTTTCCTTAGAGCCTTAAAGAACGGGAGGCATTTCTCCCCTGACCTGGACATGAAACGGCTCAGAGCGGCGACTCGTCCCATGAGCCGCATGATCTCGACATTGGTCTTGGGCGCGACCATGTTGAGGATAGCATCGATTTTCTCTGGGTTAGCTTCGATTCCACGGTGAGTGACCATGAACCCGAGGAACTTTCCCCCGGTGACTCCGAATGCGTACTTGGCGGGGTTTAGCTTCATCTTGAACTTGCGGAGCACTTCGAAGGCCTCATCCAGATCCCTGGCATGGTCGGCCGACGAGACGGATTTGACGAGCATGTCGTCAACGTAGACTTCCATATTCCTGCCGATCTGTGGCTTGAACATGCGATTGACCAACCGTTGGTTCGTGGCCTCGGCGTTCTTGAGGCCGAAGGGCATCACCCTATAGCAATATACCTCCCGGTCCGTTGTGAATGCGGTGAGATCTTCATCTTCCGGATTCATACGGATTTGGTTATAGCCGGAGAAAGCATCCATGAAGCTCAACAGCTCGTGGCCGGCTGAGCTGTCGACGAGCTGATCTATTCGAGGGAGTGGATAGTTGTCCTTGGGGCAGGCCTTATTGAGGTCGGTGAAGTCGACGCACATGCGCCACTTCCCGCTTGACTTCTTGACCAGAACTACGTTCGCCAGCCACTCCGAGTAGGGTACATTTCTGATGAAGTTGGCGGCGAGAAGCCGATCGACCTCCTCTTCGATAGCCTTCTGTTTGATCGGGGCGAAGCTCCTCTTCTTCTGTCTGATGGGTCGGGCACAGGATCAACCCTGATCTTGTAGGAGATGATTTTGGGATCAATCCCAGGCATGTCAGCAGGCGCCCAGGCGAAGATGTCGGAGTTATTTCTGAGGAATCTGACCAGGTTATCTCGCTGAGTCTCCGTCAGGAGTGATCCGACCTAGATGGTTTTTTCCTGGTCCCCTTCTATCAGGGGCACCTCGATCAGTGGTTCGACCAGCATCCCGTGGACCTCCTTCCGCTCGTCTCGGGTGTCCAAAGAACCCTTGATGTCGTTATTTACCTCAGCGTCGTCGGTCGGCCGCTCGGACGAAGACGTTTCGGTAAGGCAAATCTTCGCTGTTAGTGTATATGCCCTAGGGGCCATTATTATATCATACTAGCTTGTATATTACTTAATGGAAGCTTGGGATATTCACAGTTATATTAACAGTCTTGCTAAATATGGTAGTATGCTACTTGGTTTTATCTATCTTAATATATGTGTATGTATTGATAGAGCCCTTAGGATCTTTCTTGACTACCAGCGTTGTGATGGCAGTCACACTAGTGGGGGCTGGGTAGTCTACAAGCACATCTTTTTTCAAGTCCCTAGTCGTAGGATTATCAAGACAGGGCATCGATACTCCGGAGTAGACTAGTGTGTACGCTTCTCATCCCAGTTGGGGAGATGGTCTGTCCCACAGCCATCAGTACGTTGTATTGGAGATAGTATACAGGTGCTCGTTGGGTTACGGGTACACCGGACAGGACTCGCAGGGAACTGTTGGTTAGTATTATACCCGTCGTCAGTTAACAGTTCCCAGGTGACATGAGTACAGCATAGTCTGCAGACTTGACACTGCTACTTCGCCTCGAGTGTGTCCCACTGTTCTTAGATTGCTACCCTACCACGGCTCAAAGGAGTCGTGCAAACAGGTAGCAGTTGGGTGCAGTCCCGAGCACTTGAAGGCAGTAGTGGTTAGACAGGATTCGTCTCTCCCGGTATTGGGAGTTGATATCGCGCTGTGTCTGGAGAGCCATTACGCAAAGTCCCTGGCCAGGGCAAGCGAGATTTACTGGTAGGTTTTCCAGTAGTTTCTCAAGGTGTAATGGGCTTCGCTCCGACACGACTTATACCGCTTTTAGGAGACTGACGCTTGCCGCCCCCTAGGCCCGATATGCGATAGTCCTAGACGAACAGACCGGACTGTACGGAGATTGTCACATCAGGCTCAGTAGGAGTTCGGATGGGTTTCCTCATCGGCCTTCTTATCGACATCTACCTGGGGACCGTTACGTACAGCTAGTGCCGCTTGCGGTCTGTGGTTAAACCCACTACTAGCGTAGTAGTCGAGTCTTTAGAGTCCCACACAGAGAGTTTCCCTGCTCCGGGCGAAACGATATAGAGGTCGTATGGTTTTACGACAGGATTCGGACACGCACGTGCATTTATGCACGTACGATGTTCGGACAGTTTTTACTAGCCGGCTTTGGTTTAAGCCAGATTCTAGTATCGGATTATTGGATTTATGCAGTCTAAAGTTTTTCCGTGTTTTCATGGATAGGAGGGGCGTTCTCGTAATTTGGCGAGAAGCTTCTAGAAGGATGATGACTTGGGGGCTAAGGTGGCATTTGCATTTATTGATTTAGTGACTCATTTGTATAATTCATCCATGGAGTTAATGATGCATTTATTGATCTAATGACTCATGAGATGAATCACACAAAGTGAATAAATGAAGCATGGTTGATAAATCATTTGATTTATTTAATTGATAAATCATTATGCTTCATATATTCAAATGAGATCATTATTTCATTTCATTCTCACTCTCACCTTCTCTCTCCTCAAGCTCTCTCTCTTCAAATCCTAACCCTACCCTCTCATGTTTTGAGATCAAGGGTTAGCAAGACATATTAATCCATAATCACACTCTATATTACATAGGTTTCTTAGATTAGCACTTTGAGAAACCTAGTTACCTCAAGATTAGAGGCAAAGCTTGGAGTAGAAGCTCTCGGGTGGATCGTCTATTACAAAGAGGAGGCCGACGAGGAGGTGGTTAACGAGAAGAAGAAGGACTTGGTTCATTAGGTATAATCTTCTTTCATAGTAGCTAATTACTCCTATGTAAGTGTTAGTTATAGTTTAGCAAAGATCCTTTCGGTCAGTCGATGTTAGTTTAAAGAAAAAGATTGTTTTTCATATTTCCGCCTCCCCGCAACTCGTGGGGTGTACAACGTCGACTTACAGTGGTATCAGAGCCTCGCTAAACCATAACTAACTTATTAGCAAAGTCGTTAGAATTTCGAACGCAAAACGAACCGGAAAAAACATCGAAATCACCAAGTTTCTGTCGAATTTAAAATGAGGTCTAAAAATTTTTCAGGGACCTCTAAAAATACATGCAGGGAAATACAAGAATACTGGAGAAATTTGGGTCCATGAATCGGCCACGACGCCGCGGAACCGCGGCAGATCCAAGCGATCGGCCGCGGATCCGCTGCCGAGTTGGGGTCGATTCAACCCAAAATTCCCCAGAACTCTTCTGTGATGTTTTTGTTCTTTCCGGAATGTTTAGTTTCTACTCAAGTCTCAGGTGCACAGAGAAGTTTCTGGAGTAGAATCTATTGTGTTTGCTCGATCGAAATTATACGATATTTGTCTAATTTGATTATATCTGTGAATTGTATAATGTGTTCGTAAACCTTCCCTAACTGCTAGTATGTCGGTTGGCAGGGGGTTGCACATTTCTGTAATGATTTTACTGTTTGTGATTATGAACTAGATTGGATTGTTGTGATGATTAGCCGGGGTTTGAGATGGGTTATTATATTCATTCATTCGATGTAACTGTAATATATTGTAATATTCTTTTACGGGGCACATCCAGGTTGCGGTTGTAGCCACTGTTGTATTATTTCATTTTACTGTTTTTTTGCGCCTAGGATAGACCCAAGGTGGGGTGCACAAACTACCAGGTATTTTGAAGTGTTTAGTGGCCTACTCACGTTGTTGAGGAAGACCGCTTCACTTCGGGTACTTGGCGGGTAGTTTGCCGTACCCGTAGGGGTCTAGGGTGGGGTAATGGCTATTCATCACAACTGTGTAATCCGTCTTTCCTTGCAGGCTCAAAAGAAACGCGGATTGCTTGTATATCCAATAATGTTCATCTGTGATCTGGAATGCCTATTATTGCGTCAGACGAATGTACAATATCTATATATGATAGCTATTTAGACGTCACTTATGTTTTACACCCGCGCTAGCCCAGCCCCCGCTCTGTCGTTAGTTAAGTAAACTAACGGGTGATGACGGGACCCAGTGGCGAATGTGGGTTGGATAAGAGGACGTTGTATTTTCGTTGTTTTCTGCAATGATAGGTTAATTGATGGGACGCATTATATTAATGCAAAGAAAATAAACCAAAGTTGAATCGTTGGAACAGTTTAAAAGAAACCACTCGGTTATTTTAAAACAGAGGATATTTTTTAAAATTGCGGAGCTTTAACCACTCCTTTTAAAAGCTATCAGGTTCCTTCGGTCATATCAAGTTCACTACGTTCACGGTTTCGCCAAAACCATTCGTAGCCCTCCGTCATTTCATTTGGGTATTCAGTAGTATTTAAGCTATGTATTTTGACCTAACGCCAAGGCATAGTGTTTGGTAGCTGCTGGGTATTCATTTGTTGTATAGATAGATGAGTTAGTTTGGGACAGTCGTATTATCATTTTGGCCGAACGTCAAGGATATGTACGGATGGGTTCAAATTAACAAGATAATGATGGGTAGAACTTGACATGTGACTTATGACATTTTGACCTAACGCCAAGGTCATAAGAGCATGGGGTAAAAATTTATATCGGGAATTTCTAAAGAAACTGAAATTTGCAAAGAGATGCATACCATTTGGAGTGTGATGAATGTTGGTAGGATTCCTTCAGCATTATCATACGATGATATTTGGATCTCGATCCTACTGTGAGTATATGCTACTCATCAGTAGATTCGTCACTTAACGATCAATGCTATAAACCAAGTAGGTGCCGAGAAAGGTGTCAGTGTGGCTACGCCCCCAGAGAAAAGAGGTTATTTAATTAAGGAACTTCGCGAAAGCGTTGGAAAACCTCCCTCGAAGTACCGACACCGGCCTGGCTGAACGGTTAAGCAAGTATTGTACGATGAGAATAGTCCTGGCTAGTTCTTCCTTTTTGGTTTGAGGAGGGATTCGAGAAACAGTGGGAGCCATCCAGTTTAGATAAACTAAAAACCACTCTAAACTTGCAAGAGCATCATGCTAAAGTGTTCCCTCTCTCTCTCATTGCAGCGACCCAAAACATGACAGGCCTTAAGTTACTATTAGAGAAAAATATACTGACAGGGCCAAACTATAAAGATTGGATGCGGAATGTCAAAATGGCTTTGACTTATGACAAATTGGGGTATGTCCTTACCACTAAGGTACCTGCTGTCCCTGGTCCTAAATCCAGTCTTGCGGATAAGGAAATCCACAAAACTTGGGAATTAGATTGTGCGAAGGCCAAGTGCATCGTGCTTGCCTCGATGAATAATGAACATCAGAGGAGGCACGAGAATATGGATCTTGAATCCATATTTCTCCATAAAAAGGATCTGTATGGGGAGCAATCTTGTATAGCGAGATACGAGACCTCGAAGAACCTGTTTCAGGCGAGGTTGGCCGTCGGATCGTCTGTAGGAGAACATGTCCTAAAGATGATTGGCTATATAGAAAAGCTCGCAGACCTGGGGACGATTTTGGAGACCGAGCTCTGTATAGACTTGATTCTCCAGTCCCTTCCTTCTACCTACTCCCAGTTTATTCTGAATTTCAACATTCAAAGAAAAGAAGTTGAACTTCCAGAACTCCTTAACATGTTGAGGAGTGCAAAGGGCATCTTGCAGAAGGCAAGGGAAACACCCGCTATGTTTGTTCGCGGTGCTTCTTCTTCCGGGTCCAAGGCTCGGGCCAAAGAAAGGAAGAATAAGGCCGCCACCAAATCTAGAGGTGGTGTTAGTAAGGTGGGAGTGAAGGGAAAGAAAAAGATTGCGGTGCCAGTAGTGGCAAAGGATGAGTGCTTCCACTGTCATAGGAAAGGGCACTGGAAGAAAGATTGCAAGACGTGGAACGCCAAGAACCAGGAACCGAAGCAAGCTGTGGCTTCGACTTCAGGTGTGTTTGTAATTGAGAATTGTCTGTCAATCAACTCTACTTCCTGGGTATTGGATACCGGATCAGGATCTTATATATGCAATTCATTGTAGGCACTGAGAAACCGTAGAGTGCTGAAGGTTGGTGATATGACCCTCCAGGTTGCTAACGGAGCTAGCGTGGGTGCTGTGCCCGTAGGGGATTATCACTTTGGATTGACGAGTGGACATATTTTGGTTTTGCATAGCTGTTTTTGTATACCCAGTTTAACGTGTAATATCATATCAGTTTCCTTGTTATCAAATAAAGGTTATGATTTCACGTTTGTAAGCGATGTTGTTAACATCCACCTTAATCATGGTTTGATTGGGTCCGGTACACTGGATAACGGTATATATGTCTTAAACCAATTACAGATTTTCAATGTTCAGAACACACTAAAAAGAAAGTCTCCAGATTTAAATAAGGCTTTCTTATGGCATTGTAGACTAGGTCACATCAATGAGACAAGGTTAACTAAGTTACATAGAGAAGGATATTTGGACTCGTTCGAATATCAAACTTATGCCACTTGTCAATCACGTCTCAAAGGAAAGATGACAAAGACTCCATTCACTGGACATGGAGTAAGAGCGAGTGAGCTCTTAGGACTCATACACAGTGATGTATGTGGTCCAATGTCTACACATGCAAGAGCTGGTTTTTCCTATTTCATTACTTTTACGGATGATTACTCTAGGTACGGATTCATTTTCTTGATGAAACATAAATCCGAGGCTTTTGAGAAATTCCAAGAGTATAAGAATGAAGTAGAAAACCAAACCGGCAAAAGTATCAAGACACTGAGATCTGATCGAGATGGTGAATACTTAAGTGCCGAGTTCCTAGGTTACCTAAAAGAGAAAGGAATTCTCTCTCAGCTTACTCCTCCATACACTCCACAGCATAACGGTGTATCGGAGAGACGGAATCGAACCCTATTGGATATGGTACGTTCCATGATGAGTAATGCTGAGTTACCGCGATCTTTTTGGGGTTATGCGCTAGAATCAGCAGCATATCTTTTGAACATAGTTCTTACCAAGACTGTGCCTACCACACCATATCAGATGTGGAGTGGGAAGAAACCCTATCTTCAGTATCTAAAGATATGGGGATGTCCAGCTTTTATTAAAAAGCAGCATGCGGACAAACTCGAGGCACGATCAGTACAGTGTAAGTTTGTGGGATATCCAAAGAACTCCAGGGGGTATTATTTCTATTACGCAGAGGAACAAAAGGTTTTTGTTTTTCGTAATGCCCATTTTCTAGAACATCAGTTTTTAGAAAAGGAAACAAGTGGGAGTGAAATAGAACTGGAAGAAATTCCAAAACCACAAACTACTACTGAAAGTTTGGTAGAACCAGTAGTTCAAGAAGAACAGGACATTCCCGAACCCCTCCGCAGGAGTAGTAGGCCGTCTTATCCGCCTGAGAGATACTACGGTTTTCTCATAGATGGGGATGGAGAGGATTGCATCATTGATGATGATGAACCTACTAGCTTCCAGCAGGCCATCCGGAGCGGCGACTCGGTACGATGGCTAGATGCAATGCGGACCAAAATGGAGTCCATGTACACCAATAAAGTATTGACTTTGGACTTTGCTCCAGATAGGGTAAAACCCATAGGATGCAAATGGATCTTCAAGAAAAAGATTGGTGTAGATGGACAGGTGGAAACCTATAAGGCTAGACTTGTTGCAAAGAGTTTTCGTCAAAGACCCGGTTTGGACTATGACGAAACTTTTTCTCCAGTGGCTATGTTCAAATCCATTCGGGTCCTTCTTGCTATTGCCGCCTTCCATGATTATGAGATCTAGCAGATGGACGTAAAGACGGCTTTTCTAAATGGTAATTTGGAAGAGTGCGTCTATATGGATCATCCAGAAGGCTTCAATCAGAGTGGGAGCAGCGGGAAAGTGTGCAAGTTACTTAAGTCCATTTATGGACTAAAGCAGGCATCGCGGAGTTGGAACATCTGTTTTGATGAAACGGTCAAAGAATATGACTTTATCAAAAATCCAGATGAACCATGTATATATAGTAAAATTGTAGCACGAACTGTCGTATTTCTCGTCTTGTACGTGGATGACATTCTATTGATAAGAAATGACATTCCTATGCTACAATCTGTCAAAGGATTCTTGTCACACAGGTTCTCCATGAAAGACCTGGATGATGCCTCTTACATTCTGGGGATCCGGATCTATCGTGATAGATCCAAGAGAATGTTGGGACTTTCGCGGTCCAGGTATATCAACACTATACTGAAAAGATTCAGTATGGAAGATTCTAAGCGCGGTAATCTACCGGCTTGTCACGGAATCACCTTCTCCAAAGAGATGTCTCCCAAGACTGATTTGGAAAGGGAACGCATGTCTATTATACCCTACGCTTCTGCGGTAGGCTCTATAATGTATGCGATGTTGTGCACCAGACCAGATGTAGCTTACGCACTGAGCGTAGTAAGCCGGTATCAGTCAGACCCAGGGGAGAAGCACTGGATAGCAGTAAAGAACATTCTTAAGTACCTGAGAAGGACTAAGGAGATGTTCTTGGTTTACGGCGGAAAAGACCTCAAGATCGAGGCCTTTGCTGATTCCGGCTTCCAGAGTGATAAGGATGACTCCAAGTCCATGTCAGGTTATGTCTTTACCCTCAATAGAGGGGCAGTGTGCTGGAAGAGTTCTAAGCAGGACACCGTTGCTGACCCGACGATGGAAGCAGAGTATATTGCTACTTGCGATGCCGCAAAAGAAGCGGTCTGAATGAAGAAGTTCCTCACAGAACTTCAGGTGGTTCCTACCATTGTTGATCCAATACCTCTGTATTGCGACAACAATGGAGCTATAGCTTTAGCGAAGGAACCTAGGTCCCATCAGAAGTCCAGACATATCTTAAGGCGGTATCACTTGATCAGGAAGATCATAGATCGCCGGGAGATCGAGGTCTGGAGAGTTGCTACAGAGGAGAACATTGCTGATCCATTCATGTAACGCCCGAGCCCAATACTACTATTTTTCTGTTACCAGTTGAGTATTAGATATTACTCATTTCATTTAGCTTGCCGTTTGACACTTACCGTGAAATTTTATCTGGCAAAGTCATTTCTGTATATAACAAATTTTAGCACCTAAAATAAAATTAAAAATATCCATCTTGGCCTACTCGACACCCCTAGCCGCGTGGTAGCGTCCGTGCATCGAGTTCTCGTCCCGTTCAGTGAAACGGGCGAGTTTGGACGGCTACGCGCGTGTACAGGTGTCCGACTTGGGGGTATGCTTTTTAATCATAAAACACCTCATTTTGAAATTTGGAACCCGCTAAAAATCCTATTATTTAAATTTCGAATTTTTGGACCCGACCCGGGCGCGATTTGGAAATGTTTCATTTAGCGCCAAAATCCCAAAACTAATATAATATTCAAACCATATAATATTTCGTTTATATATTACTGTTAGTTTATTATTCCAAAATCTTTAAAAAAATATTCTTTTAAAACTTTGTAAATCTTTCACAGCTATTTAAATCTTGCAAAGTATTTTCCCTCCAGCCAATCGCGAGACGTTTGGGGTTCCCGTGGGCCCCACCTGAGCAAGCTCTCTCTATATCTCACATCTTTAATTCTCTCTCTCTCTATCTTTCTCTGTCTCTCTCTCTCTCTCTAACTCTCTTTCTCTCTCTCCCTTATATATATATATATTCCCTCACCTTTTCATTCTTCACGAGACTGTAGATACCACAAACACAGAAACCCCACGCGAGAACCCATCGCGAACCAGAACCCTAGCCGCCTCGTCACCGTCGCCGCCGCAGCCCTGACGCCGGCGTTCACGTCACCGTCGCCCTCGCCTCCGCCTCCTCCTCTCAACCTCAACCTTCCTCCTTTCCCCGCGCACCCTGCGCAGCCGCTGCAGAAGTTCCCTGCAGTCGCCAAGTCGCCGCCGGCAACCACCTGCGCCGCCGACCATCACCTCGCCTATTCTCCTCACCCCTAGACCTCCTCCTTCTCTTCTTTCCGGCACACCCTGCACCTTTCCCGATGCCAACCCACCACCCATCGCCTGCAACCTCACCCTCGCCGGAAACCCATCACCACCGACCACCCGTCATCTCCTCGCCTCCTAGCAAACCCCAAGAACGCCAACACCACCACTACCGACCGATTTTGCACCTCCCTGATCACCTCTACAGAAACCCTTCTCGTCGTCGTCATCGTCGCGACTTGAACCGCCGGTGATCTTGACGGCACCGATCGCTTCGCTGCCGGGTTGCCGAGAGTGCATCCATCTCTGTCCAGATCATCATCTCTATCCCGAGCCCTTGCTGTTATTGTGTCGCGTGGGTTTGCGCCTCCGTTCTCGTGATTGTCATTTCGTCGAGGCAAGTATTCGATACTTGCTACATGCTATTACAACTTTAAAACTTGCCTTAATATTCATGTATGGTTTAATGATGTATTATTTAGCAAATCACCTTACATACATTGCTTCCCGTCTAACCCTAGTAACATGTCAAATTAATTATTTCCTGATAAACCCCGTACATGATAGATTACATTTTGATTTACTGCTATGATGCTTTTATTCCAGTTTAGTTTATCAGATATTCATGTACAACTTAAACCGGACAAATTACAATTGCATTTTTTTAAAACAAATTATACTTGTCGTGGCATTCTTGAAACACTCAATGTTTTATTAACCTGATTACAGCAGTTACGTTTACCATTCTGTATTCACGTTATATTGACACTATCTATTTCACACAATTGAAAATTGTACAGCTAGATAATAAATCCGATTATTGTTTAACGCATTGATTAGATCATGATGTTTGCTTATATATCTGTTTGTGAGCACACCCACGATATTGTTACATCTTGACTTGACATCGTCACACATGGTCTTTATATGATACACCTGACATGGTACCGTATACTGTTGACTTGACCTGATATACCATGACCCGACCTGTTACCTGATCCCGTGCCTAATGCCAACAAACCTGACATGTAGTCCTCATGGACCGTTCCTGTTGTCTATCCAGACAAACCTGTTTACCTGATCCTGTGTTGGCATTAGTTTCTTGATTTCGAAATACCTGACTTGACCTACACACATAACTTGGGGGTATGGGAAAATCAAAGGTGAAACCTGACTTGTAACTCGATAGTTCACTACCTGTTCTGGGTGTACACATTCCTGTTTTGTGCCTAGCGGCATGTCTCGGTTTCGGCCGAGAATATTGTGGCCGTGGTCCCGGGTATGCACGGGATACTATCGAGTGTACACATTCCTGTTTTGAGCCTAGCGGCATGTCTCGGCTGCAGCCGAGAATATTGTGGCCGTGGTCCCGGGTATGTACGGGATACTATTGAGTTACATCGACGATTCATCAATTGATTTCAAAGACTTTAGACTAGAAAACCTGATAGAACAATTTAGTTACCCACTGCACACTACCCTGCACTGCTTGTTTCACATTATTGCTTTATTCATGTTTATTTTTGCATTGCCTGTTACATTGTTCATATTATATTGCTTGATGACTTGACGCGCTGACGTCTGGGTTTTGCATGGCCCAGATTCTTCTACCTTGCTGCAGACTGATTAGGAGTTTTGCCGCTGTTAGACGAGCGGTGAGGTTCCTGTCGGTACGTAGTTTCACTCCAGGTGTTTCATTTATTGTATCTTTTAGCTTCCGCATATTGTTATCTCTTGACTCTTTTACTCGGGCTTATGGACATGTACTAGGTAGTTAGTTTACTTTCCTGATCTTGATATCTCCACAGCCGTAATGTGACTGTGGAAGGATTTTTCCTATCCACAGGTAGCATGGTTGGCTATGTCACGTGCCCACTTTAGCGTACTTTGGGAAGCGGGGCGTGACAATTCACAAAGGCCTTACCTCAGATTCAGTTCGAGAGGCTACTCGAGATGATCGGTCTTCGATATGCCAGTACATGACCCTAGTGCAAGTGGGAGATTGTTAGTGTATATGCCCTATGGGCCATTATTGTATCATACTAGCTTGTATATTACTTAATAGAAGCTTGGGATATTTACAGTTATATTAACAGTCATGCTAAACATGGTAGTATGCTACTTAGTTTTATCTATCTTAATATGTGTGTACGTATTGATAGAGCCCTTAGGATCTTGCTTGACTACCAGCGTTGTGATGGCAGTCACACTAGTGGGGGCTAGGTAGTCTACAAGCACATCCTTTTTCAGGTCCCTAGTCATAGGATTATCGAGACAGGGCATCGATACTCCGGAATAGACTAGTGTGTACGCTTCTCATCCCAGTTGGGGAGATGGTTTGTCCCACAGCCATCAGTACGTCGTACTGGAGATAGTATACAGGTGCTCGTTGGGTTACGGGTACACCGGACAGGATTCGCAGGGACCTGTTGGTTGGTATTATACCCGTCGTCAGTTAACAGTTCCCAGGTGACATGAGTACAGCATAGTCCGCAGACTTGACACTGCTACTTCGCCTCGAGTGTGTCCCACTGTTCTTAAATTGCTACCCTACCATGGCTCAAAGGAGTCGTGCAAACAGGTAGCAGTTGAGTGCAGTCCTGAGCACTTGGAGGCAGTAGTGGTTAGATAGGATTCGTCTCTCCCGGTATTGGGAGTTGATATCGCGCTGTGTCTGGAGAGCCATTACGCAAAGTCCCTGGCCAGGGCAAGCGAGATTTACTGGTAGGTTTTCCAGTAGTTTCTCAAGGTGTAATGGGCTTCGCTCCGACACGACTTATACCGCTTTTAGGGGACTGGCGCTTGCTGCCCCCTAGGCCCGATATGCGATAGTCCTAGACGAACAGACCAGACTGTACGGAGATTGTCACATCAGGCTCAGTAGGAGTTCAGATGGGTTTCCTCATCGGCCTTCTTATCGACATCTACCTGGGGACCGTTACGTACAGCTAGTGCCGCTTGCGGTCTGTGGTTAAACCCACTGCCAGCGTAGTAGTCGAGTCTTTAGAGTCCCACACAGAGAGTTTCCCTGCTCCGGGCGAAACGATTTAGAGGTCGTATGGTTTTACGACAGGGTTTGGACACGCACGTGCATTTATGCACGTATGATGTTCGGACAGTTTTTACTAGCCGGCTTTGGTTTAAGCCAGATTCTAGTATCGGATTATTGGATTTATACAGTCTAAAGTTTTTCCATGTTTTCACGGATAGGAGGGGCGTTCTCGTAATTTGGCGAGAAGCTTCTAGAAGGATGATGACTTGGGGGCTAAGGTGGCATTTGCATTTATTGATTTAGTGACTCATTTGTGTGATTCATCCATGGAGTTAATGATGCATTTATTGATCTAATGACTCATGGGATGAATCACACAAAGTGAATAAATGAAGCATGGTTGATAAATCATTTGATTTATTTAATTGATAAATCATTATGCTTCATATATTCAAATGAGATCATTATTTCATTTCATTCTCACTCTCACCTTCTCTATCCTTAAGCTCTCTCTCTTCAAATCCTAACCCTACCCTCTCATGTTTTGAGATCAAGGGTTAGCAAGACATATTAATCCATAATCACACTTTATATTACCTAGGTTGCTTAGATTAGCAGTTTGAGAAACCTAGTTACCTCAAGATTAGAGGCAAAGCTTGGAATAGAAACTCTCGGGTGGATCGTCTATTACAAAGAGGAGGCCGACGAGGAGGTGGTTAACGAAAAGAAGAAGGACTTGGTTCATTAGGTATAATCTTCTTTCATAGTAGCTAATTACTCCTATGTAAGTGTTAGTTATAGTTTAACAAAGATCCTTTCGGTTTGTCGATGTTTGTTTAAAGAAAAAGATTGTTTTTCATATTTCCGCCTCTCCGCAACTCGTGGGGTGTACAACGTCGACTTACATTCACGACCCGCTGGTTCCCGTAGACCCGACCTATCCCGCCCTGATCGAGAGGGAACTTCATCGCCAGGTGGTAGGTTGATATCTGGGCCTAGAGGGAGTTCAGCGTCGGATGTCCGAGGAGGACGTTGTAGGCCGATGGGACTTTTGCTACGATGAAATCCACAGGCAACGTACGTGTGCGGCCGGGCTCCCCGACATTGAACTGCAGGGTGACCACCCCTTGTATTGGGATAGAGTGGTTGGTGAACCCTGAAAGGACGTGAGAGGTCGATTTCAAGTTTGCTGGGGTGAACCCCATGCGTAGAAAGCAGTCGTGGAAGAGGATGTCTGCCGAGCTGCCCGAGTCGATAAGTATCCGGTGGACCTCGTACCGGTGGATTCAGGCCGTGATCACCAGTGGGTCGTTGTGGGGCACGGATATGCCGTGGAGGTCTCCGTCGCCAAAGGTGATAGGCTCATGGCCCCTAGCCTTTTTGCTCGGGCGGCTGTTGGCGTCTGTTGCCGGCTTGGGGTGCCGAGCCTCGCAGGAGCTCGACTGGCCCCCTGTCGTCATGACCATAGTTCTTGATGGGCCTTGGTTCCTTCCGGCGAGGTCCTTTAGGCCCTGGGGTAGGGTGGTCCCCGAGCTGCCTCGGCGGGTCCCGTGGGCGTTGCCCCGTCGAGGGAGGGGGTGCTGGTCATGCCTGGAAGCAGGCGAGCTGACCGCCACCGCCTCGGTGGGGACAGGGGGCGACGAGGCCTGAGGCGAGGCTCTCCGACGTGGGACTTGGAGGTTGAATGGGAAGTATCGAGGGGCCTGCGACCGCCGGAGTCCGCGAGGCGGTGGCCGGTGGAGGAGCCGATGACATTCAGTTGAGGTTCGCCCGCGCCTCCGTTGAGGGGAAGGTGGTAGCTGATACCTGGATTTTCAGGGCGATTACTTGCTATGTGGATGGAGATCGGAAGGCCAACTTTGTTTTTGTGGAGTTTGCGGTTCCCACAGACGGCGCCAACTGATGGAGGTCCTTTTCGGGTCTCCGTCAGGTGTTGTCTTCCATCGATCTCCCGATAGATTTTGGAGGTGATCTCTTGTTGCGTGTGGGTCTCAATGGGTTTTGAGGAGATTGGTGATTTGAGGAGCGTCGAGTACCTGCAAAGAAGTCCCGGGGTGGTTTGGTACCACCGAAGACCCTCCGATGATCAAGTTAGCACGAGATCCGAGCAGAGTAACGGCTAAGTGGAATAAAAATGGCTTACTTGACCCCTCTGTGATGGGGGTTAATATAGCGGTGGCGGCACGCAGCAGCAGACGCGAGAATCTCGCCGGCAGTTACGCTCCCGACGTCACGCCCGCGTAGAGAGCGGATCGCCCATTAATGGGGATCGTGATGGCGTGGAATGTGGGATGTTACTGGCGGAGAATCCGCGCATGGCGAGATTTGCGGAGCGGCGGTTACGCCTATGAGCAGTGGAGTTGGTCGGAGGACCGAGGAAGACGGCCTCGGCCGGGGGGCTCGGGGACGATCGAGAAGGCCGAGGAGTCTTGGTCTTGTGGCAGCTCGGGGCGAGCTGAGGGGCCGAGGAGGCCAATTTGCAGGGGGCCCTGAGGAGGGCCAGCTTGTGCTTGCAGGTCGGGTACAGGGATGGCCTGGTCGGCCTCTATGGGCCCTTTCTTCTGAGTTCTGGGACACGCCATCTGCCACATGTCCTGATCTTGGGGACCGCTAATATTGAGCATCATCAAATCCAATATCATGGAGATCAGATCGACAAAACACAGTCTCTTGATCCTTCTATGAAGCTAAATATAAATCCCTTGCGAATGCCACTGCTGAGGTATTTTGGGTGAAAAATCTTCTATATGAACTCGAGGTACTTCAACACAAACCGTCATCTCTTTACTGTGATAATACTGGAGCTACCTATCTTAGTGCGAACTGTTGGGAATTCACCCGCGCACGCAAACACGTATGTTTTGGAAACGGATATGATTTTAAGGAAATGGAATGCGCACGCGAGATCGTTCTCGTTTTAAAATTTATAAACTGCAAGTGCACGGCGCGTTGTAGCAAGCCGGTAGGTATGGGTCGATCCGCAGGGAATTGTGTATTAGGTCTTGTTTTTTTAAGGTTCAACAAATAACGATTGGTTGGTTTGTCACAAAGAATAGAAAGAATACGAAAACAAGAAAACCAAGCAAAGAAGATAAGAAAGAAGTGGTTGTGGTTTTGGCTCGAGTGGTCGAATCGCGACGATTCCTTCGACGTTCTCTTGATCATGAGTTGTCCGTCCTTACGTCGATCCCGGCATGAAGCATGACTTGCCAAGGCGGTTGCGGAGCACAAATCATCAAATTCCGATATTTACCGTAAAACACGAAACGATTCCGTTGCGTTCTTACTTACCATCTTTATGTCCATGCATGATGTATCAATACTAAGCACACGGGTTAACAAGCATACAACATCAATACACATCAATTTGCAAATAAGAAGTAAAAGTAGGTATTACACTTGCCAAGTAGGTTGGTGAGAGTATATGGTATATGCTTGAATGAAAGGTGTCAAGAAAGATAAGCAACATATCATATCTCAACTACCTAGTAAGTTTAACACACAATTGATTCTAATCTTAACCTTGCAAATGGTGATATGAAGGAATAGGAAATGAGATAAAGGTTACAAATAACCATCAAAATCATCATATCATATCGAACACTTCCATTTAGCAATCTTAAGCTTACAATCAAAATTAAGCACTTCAAACAATCACAAGAGGAGGAGGAGGCAAATCGTTTCATCTCATTTACTCACCATTACCACAACCAAAGATATTAGTTAAGTATGATAAAAAGAAAAGAAAATAAGAACAAGAACAAGAAATAAAAGAAACAACAATATTATTAATTCTTGAATAAGAGGTACAAGAGATTGGTAACTTGTTCAATCTCTATAATGAAACTCTCAAGAGAAAGCTTCAAGAGGGAAGAAGAAGAAGAGACCAAGTTAAATCCCACTCACTCTCAAGCCTAAACCAAAAATAAACTAAAACAAAACTATATATGAGAGATGATAGAGAGCCCTTCTCTTGCTCACTGATCTGATTTTTATAGGCACCAAAAAAGATTAAACAAGTAATAAGAATGAGGTGATGTGACTGCAGGGAAGGGACAGAAGAAAAATGGGGACAAACAGGGCAAGGGGGGCCGGCGAGCTCAGAATTTTAGAGGGTGTGGCCGGTCTTGGTCCGAGCAAAGGAGCTCGTGTTTGTTGTGTGGTCTTGTGTCAACTTCAACATCATCTTGATGCTGTTTGATTTGTCTAAAATAACCTGATTTGCATTTAGAGATGTGGAGGGAAACTTGAAGCAATATATCACATCAACACTTTTAGCATTTATCACACATGTCCCCTCACTTGCACAAGCCATCATTTGTGTGCCATGGGCAGCCCCACCATGGTCCATGCCAAAGAGCTAGTGTCACACATGTATTGTGTTAGACCAAAAATTGTGTGCACACTTGTTTATTGCAAAAGAGCTCTTTGGATATCGGTCGGTTCTCTGTTCTGATTGCAGTGTCGGCTTCTAAACGCTATATCCGTGATATTGAGTGTGTTTTCAGTATTGTATCGAATACCTGTAATCTGTAATTACTGAGCAGACACTGGTCAATAGCACCGATATATAACAAAATAGATAATGAATGAGCGGTATTAAAATGCAGTTTTCTGAGATGAACAAATACCCCAAAACTTATCTTTTGTTCGTCCCGAGCAAAACAAAAAATCCTATCCTCACTTTCGTAGGGAACGCGATTGCACCGAGCATGTGCAACAAGCCGTTAACCCTCTAGGTATTCTTAGTAGGAGGAGTGTTGTCTCCTGAGAGTTTTCAGCGGATTACACCCACAAAATCCAGTCAAGTTAGCGTTGCGGAGAAACCGTTGATTCTAATTTTAAGGTTAAGATCAAAACTAGAAGTTATATTATCCAAGGAGGCCAGTTGCGCAGGAGGCTCGGTGTCGAGCCAACGGTTGTTTGCAAGGCGGGCACAAGAGTGGTGTGGACGGTCACAGAAGGTCGGCCACGCCCAAGGGTCGCAGACCCTGGTGTTCTTCCGACGTGCTGTTCTTGGTCCTTTCTTGCGGGCTTCGGGACACGTCATCAGCCACGTGTCACGATCTGGGAGATCGCCTATATCGAGCATCATCACTACAGGAGAATCAATATCTTATTCATTGACAAGTCAGAATTCAGATAACAGTAAGCATAAGCAATATCCATGGAGAAAAAAGGGAAGCCAACTTATGTCATGAGATGCTCAGAGGGACAGAGAGACAATAATGCAAGCACTAAATGAAAGCTCCTAAAAGACCATAGCAGACTGATAAGAACCAGCATCAGCCACACACACAAACAGATGAGAGACAAAGGTCACATTGACCTCAGCAAAGTATCACTACCTAGAGCAATCAGAAGGTTTCTTCTATGTCATTTTCAAGTTCATTCAGAGCTATGATAGAAGCTCTATGTCATTCTTTGGCCTGCTGGTTGCCTAAATATGGTTGCATACACATACCCATATCAGCCGCCACACTCCAATCTATGGTACTGATACTCAGTCTCCTGCATTGTTGGTGGCCGCATTAGATCAAACTTGAAGGTCTGAATTCTCAATGCCTTTATAATTACCTCTTCATCAACTCCTGAACTGAACAAATTTCTCACACAGAGGTCCTTCAGCCTTTTGATTGCTATCCCTCCCTTGTTGATTGCAGGCATGGCGTAAATACAAAGGTAAGTCAGATTCGGAAGCATCCCCAAGAGACCCAAACCACTTATGTGGATGTAGTTGCTGTAGAGCACTGGAAGAATTTCTTCCAATGGAAATTAGTTCTGACCCAGATAAAGCCTTTTGAGGGTATTCCATTTGCCAGATAATGTTGAGAAGCAAACTTTGTTGTACTCAAGTAAGGACAAGTAAGGACAAGGATTTCAGTGTCGGGCACTTGCAAAATGCATGCACAAGCTGAATGTTATAAATTTGTATGCAAGTAGACCATATAATAAGACAAAGATGAAATTAAAATATTTCACTTGGGTAAGGTAAGAGGAGCTCTTCCTGAGTGGAAATATATAGAAGGTCCCCCAACGTGGCTCCGTTGTCATGATACATCGACACTCGTGAAATATTATCTCTTCAGCAGATCACTGGTTTCTGTTGACCATAAGCTTATGAAACCCCTCTGCAGAGAAATTATCGAGGTAATATTGTTGCTTGCACCTATTAGCAAAAGAACCTTCTCTTTCAAAATCAGCTTACCGTGACAGAAACAAGACAGTCTCTTGGTAAATCTTCCATCTCCTTTCATTCTCCATCTATTTTTACCTTCTAAAATTAAGACTGGACCGATTAGTTTAATAGAGAAGGCTTAACACTATTCATAATTCACAATTTCCTTCTAAAGTTATACTCTGCATAATTAGACAACATTTATTCCGGCCATATATTACGATGAGTCAATGCTCTAATTTGTAATAATGAAAACTGAAACCCAACCACCATGCTAGTGGTTGAAGCAAAAAGAGGAAGTACATGCAGAATTTTCACCAATTAGCCCCTTCCAGTTACTAACCAGAAAAAGATACGAAGAAAACTAAAGTTTGTATAGCCAAACAAAATGTTTAAATCTTCCTCAAATATTTAAAGTGTACATCTTGAGAGTACATTCATTGACATGCCTTGAATCACAACTAAGATCGTAAATTGACATGTATTGTCAGGAAATTGGAACTTAACATGAATCTCTGACATGAAGTTTATAACTCAGAATCCAACGCCATCTCCTCTTGAAAGAACATTTTACTCCTCAATCCTCATAGATAAAAGGAAACCAATTGCATCAGTTATTTGTCTGTAAGCCTGGAGAGAATGGAAACTTCAATTTGATTAGCAACTCAGGCATAATGATCCCATAACATGGTAGAAACAATTTGATAGTATTCTACTATTATTTATTTCACAATATTAAATGCATAGAACAAGACATAAGGCTATTATACTTGCAGAGATCCAGTAAATTTGTCAGCAAGGTTCCTAAAGTAAATATGTTTGACCTGTTTAAATACCAAATACAATTTACAGAGAGAACTTTAAAAAATATTTTACATGATTCTTCATGCTTATTGTTTCAGGTCCAGACTTCCCAAATTCATACCCAGCTCTGTTAAATAAGCAAATCAATAACTAGCATTTTCACCTGACCACGTAATTATGAAAACTTATTTTGGGAATAAACATGAAGGGTTTCTCAGATTAAGGTTTTAGTACTATTGTGCCTAATGCCAAATTCAGATGAAAAGGAGCAAATTGGCTAACAGTTTACTGCATCTTCAGTAGTAAAATCACAGTATACGAGAAACAAAACCTTGGAACAGTTGGTCACTCCGCATGTCAACAGATTTTTGAAATTTAATCAAGGACATCATCTAAAAGTACAGGTGATCATAGTAAAGTTTGTTTGTATACAAGAGAAAAGAAGAGCACCTGCTTTACAATGTCAATGAAGATGCTGCAACAATATCTGGAGGTAGTTTCTCTGCAAAGAAGAGGGGAATCAAGATCTCATTCATCTACTAGTATAAATGTATTTAACAGTAAAGATAAGCACCATCCCAGGAAAGGAAGATTATGAGATTCTTAGAGGACAAATAAACAACAATGCAACCACTATAAATGAAAGCTCGGCCAAGACCATAGCACGCTGACCGGGTTGGAATCGCGTCAAGATGTTACCTTCCGTTGATCTGCTATTGGTGATGCTGAGATTTGAGTTGAAGGATGGCTCCTGAAGTGTGTGGATCTCAATAGGTTTGAGGTTGTTGGGGCCGAGCTACCTGCAAGGAAGTCCCGGGGTTTGTACCACCGAGGACCTTCCGACGATCAAGTTAGACGGGAAATCCGAGCAGAGTAACGGCCTAGTGAGTGGAAAATGACTTACTTGGACCGTCTGAAGGAGGGGTTTATATAGCGGTGGCAACAGGCAGACAGACGCGAGAATCACGCCGGCCGTTACGCTCCCGACGTCACGCCCGCGTGATGAGCGGGATCCTCCATTAATGGCGAGGCAGGCTCGTTAATGGGGGATCGTGATAGCGTGGAACACGGATGTGGCCAGCGGATATCTCGCGTATGGCGAGATTCGCGGAGTGAGGCGGTTGCGCCTGCGAGTGGTGCAGTTGGTCGGTCGATGAGACCGAGGAAAATGACCTTGGCGGGAGAGCTCGCGGGCGAGCGGGAGGCCGAGGTATCGTGGTTCTGCGATAGCTCGGAGACGAGCTGATAGGCCGAGGAGGCCAATTGTGCAGGGGGCTCGGAGGTGAGCCAGCGGTTGTTTGTAGGACGGGCATATGAGTGGTCTGGTCGGCCACTGTAGGTCCTTTCTTGCGAGCTTCGGGGCACGTCATCTGCTACGTGTCGTCATCTGGGAGATCACCGATATCGAGCATCATCATTAGCCCCCCACTCTCGTCCCGACCAGTCGACGGGTCGGGAGTGGTCTGCCAGGTCACTCGAGGTGAGCTCCTTTCCGAAGATATCGTCGGGGCATGTACCCGGACAATCTGTCGTATTCTCTTGATGACATCAGCGAATCATGGATCAGATCTTCCATTAAAGAGGATGTGCTGGATTATGCATACGTTCACCGAAGCGACTGCCCACGTGTCGGGTGCTGGTTGGCTGATGCGACGGGCCGCAGGTTTCCTGCGCCTGATGAGATGCGGCCAATGTGCGCATGACAGGTGGAGCAATGGTGGCCGTTGAGTGCCAAGGGTCATTTTGGCGGGAGATGACTGTCGCCGTTGGATGTGTTACGTCGGCTGCTATAAGTAGAGGTTGGGTCCTCTTCAGAGGCCGCGCTTCATCGTAATTCTCGTTGTCTTTGGTCTTGTCGGCTCGGCATTCTCCTCTTCAGGACGGGATTCCCGTGTTTTCTCTTCCGAGGACTACTCTTTATCAGGTTAGATATCTTCTTCTGAGGAGTTTATAGATATAGTTGGGGTAGAGTCTGGGGCCCTCTGTAGATTCTTCCTCCTCTTCTTCTTCTGGATCGGAGTCCTCCCAGGGTCTTGGGGCCAGATCCTCTTCCCCGGGTCGAGCGATGGGGGCGGTTCCCAGAACGGAGGTCGTGGATGCACCTGGCGTGTCATCCACTGTAAGGTACGAGGATGAGCTTGCCACCGTTCGGAAGCATTTCCATATTCCTCCCGGCTACACGCTGCGTTTGGCTGAGGAAGGGGAGAGGGCAGATCATGTACGGGGCAAGGAGATTTCCCTGTACCTGGAAGCCTTTTGGGCTGGAATATGCCTACCCTTCTCTCCCGAGGTCGTTAGAGCGCTGAATTATTTTGGGTTAGCCCCGGGCTAGCTAGTGCCGAACTCCTGGAGGATTCTTCTTGGGTTCCTGGTCCGTTTGAAGTTGCAGTTGATCCCTTTCGGGCTGTCCATCCTTGGCTCTTCTCTTATTTACAAAAGTCACCCCGGCACTCGCGCGAGCGACCCGAGATGGGTTTACATCTCCTTCAGAAAACAACGGGGGAGTGCCGCCGGGTCGGGAGTCGTCGTCTTGCCTTCTTCCATCCACGATTGGAAGAAGAAGTTTTTCTTTGTTGGGCCGCCAGAGGGTGATGACTGGCCCGTGCCCATCCAGTGGTCTAGGGATAGGTGCTGGCGGGAAAGTCAGTCCAACGATCCAGACGCGGCGAAAGTGGCAGAGTGGGAGCACATTCCCCGGGCCGACGTGCTGCTTTCTGAGCGGGCCCTTAGTTGGGCTGGGCTCAGCCCCGTCCAGTTCGTCGGTAAGTTAGGAGCTTGCAGGTGATCTGTTAGACTTGCGTTTATTTTCCTTTCTACTTGTGTTGCTGACTCCATTGTATCTTGTCTTATGCAGAACTCATGGACTCGAGCAAACTTCGAGCGGCCATGCGCGAGCCGAAGAAGGGATCGAAAGCTAGAGGTGCCAGCTCTTCCCGTCCGACGTCGGTCCCGGCAGCCGCCCTACCCCAGCGTTCGAGTGCGGGCCGAGCCCCGGAGCCCAGCCAGGCGCCGAGCCAAAAGCGGGTTCGGGAACAGGAGGCCCAGGCTTCGGAGGTACAGACCGGCTCCCTGGCGTCGTCTCTTAAAAGGTTCCCCCGGATGGTTCCGCAGACCCCGGCCTCCCCGATCTTGGTGGACGAGGGGGACCTCGCTTTGAGGTGCCCTCGGGGCTCTTCTTTGCTGACAGCTTGCTGGCGGACATGGAGAGGTCGGCCGGGGGCAAGATCCCTCGGGAGACCCTCAGGGTGCAGATGGCGGCGATCACCCAAGAAGCCGTGCAGATTAGTGCTCGCACCTTGATTTTTCTCTCAGCGTCTTACCATTCGTGAGATTTGGTGCCTCCCTTTTCTTTCTGACCCCCTCTGATTTCTTCAGGTCCTCTAGCACGTCGTCCTCGTCGTCCAGATAGAGGATGAGGAAATTGCCCTGACGATGCGAGCCGCGGGCGAGCTCTCCTCGCTGGAGGAGAGCTCAAAGTTGGAGCTGGAGGCGGCAATGGCGCGGGTCGTCGTCTTAGAGCCCGAGGTGGCGGCCGGAAAGCAGGAGGTTGCGACTGGGAAGCAGGAGGTCGTCAGGCACCGCGAGGGCGCCCAGGTCGCCGAGGCTAAACTTTAGGACTCCAGGTTGCTCGTCGGCACCCTTAAAAAGTCGGCGAGCACCCTTCGAAAGGAACTGGAGGCGGCGATAGAGGGGATGAAGCGGGCCGAGCTAAGGACGGCAAAGACGGTGGAGAACTACAAAAAGTCGGACCATTTTTACACCGACCTAGCCGCAGCCACTACCCTCATCTGGCACGAGGCCTTCGACACCGTTAAGGCTCGGATACCGGAGTTCCCCGACGAAGAGCTCCGGAATGAATATCCTCGTAGGGACGACGCGCAGGGGATGCCCCCGGGAGCACTGCCGGGAATGGGACTCCCTACGAGGGCGACACCGAGGCTCCTGTGATGGGCGCAGCCCTAGCCGTGGTGGACGTTGAGCTCCCCGGGTTGCGTCCGGCCCTGAGGCGTGAAGCCCCTCATCTTCTTGTTTCTTTTCTTTTGTTGCATCGGGAATTTTGTAGGCCTTCGGCCATTTTGTAAGGCTGGGGAGCCCACAATACCCTTGTAAAGACTTTTGGCTTTTGTGAATAAAAACTTTTTGCAGTAGTATTTGCACGCGTATTTTCCTTTGTCGGTAAACACTTATATTTGAATGGTACTGCCTTCGTGTTATGTCGGCTCTTCGTCTAGCGATTACACGTCAAGTTGAATCTGTTCATTTGCCAAGTGTGCAAAGACCGGTGGGAAGTCGGTATCTCCATGGCCCCGAAGTCGAGGTGGAGATCGCTCAGACGTGAATAGACCGGATGCCTCTTGATGAGGGCTTTGTTCCTTAGTCGCGGGAGGGGCCGTCAGAGGCCTACTAAGGACGGGCCGAGCAGGGTAGCTGCTCGGTGCATCTTGGTGATGGCTTTGATCCCTGGCGTTGTGGTAGGGAGCTACCAGCCAGGGGAGAATGAGCAAGGGCGGGCCCGGTTGCCTTTTTGGCGAGGGCTTTGATCCTTAGCGTGGGAGGGGCCGTGAGAAGCCTGCTAAGGATGGATCGAGCAGGGAAGTTGCTTGGTGCCTCTTGGCGAGGGCTTAGATCCCTGGCGCTGCAGGGTAGGGAGCTATCAGCCAGGGATAACCGAGCAAGGGCGAGCACGGTTGCCTCTTGGCGATGGCTTAGATCCCTGGCGTTGTGGTAGGGAGCTACCAGCCAGGAGAGACCGAGCAAGGGCGGGTCCGGTTGCCTCTTAGCGAGGGCTTTGATCCTTAGCCCTAGGAGGGGCCGTGAGAGGCCTACTAAGGATGGTGCCTCTTGGTGAGGGCTTAGATCCCTGGCGCTGCGGGGTAGGAAGCTACCAGCCAGGGATAACCGAGCAGGGAAGCCGCTCGGCCGCCTCTTGGTGAGAGCTTTGATCCTTGGCGTTGTGGGGTAGGGAACTACCAGCCATGGATAACCGAGCAAGGGCGGGCCCGGTTGCCTCTTGGCAAGGGCTTCTGATCCTTAGCGCGGGAGGGACCGTTGGAGGCCTACTAAGGACGGGCCGAGCAGGGTTGCTGCCCGGTGCCTCTTGGTGAGGGCTTTGATCCCTAAGGACGGGCCGGGCAGGGTTGACGCCCGGTGCCTCTTGGCAAGAGCTTTTGATCCCTGGCGTTGTGGGGTAGGGAACTACCAGCCAGGGATAGCCGAGCAGGGAAGCCGCTCGGCTGCCTCTTGATGAGGGCTTCGATCCCTGGCGCTGCGAGGTAGGGAACTATAAGCCAGGGATAGCCGAGCAGGGTAGCCACTCGACTGCCTTTTGGTGAGGGCTTGGATCTCTGGCGCTGCGAGGTAGGGAGCTACCAGCCAGGGATAGCCGGGCAAGGTAGCTGCTCGATTGCCTCTTGGTGAGAGCTTCGATCCCTAGCGTTGCAAGGTAGGGAACTATCAGTCAGGGATAGCCGAGCAGGGTAGCCGCTCGGCTGCCTCTTGGTGAGAGCTTTGATCCTTGGCGCTGGGCTGTAGGGAGCTACCAGCCAGGGATAGCCGAGCAGGGGAGCTGCTTGGCTGCCTCTTGGCGAGGGCTTCGATTCCTGGTGCTGCGAGGTAAGGAACTACCAGCCAGGGATAGTCGAGCAGGGTAGCCGCTCGACTGCCTCTTTCTCTCTTCCCTTGCCCTTTTCTTTTGGTCGGTTTGCTCTGCCCTGGGGAGACTCGCCTTTACCTCGGATTCGAGCAGGACCTCGCACTTGGTCTAACTTTACCTCGGCCATGGTCTTAGATTGCGCTAATGCAAAGGAGCGTAACCACTCTTTGTGCCTAAGACCAGACCTCAGGGCCGTGATGACTGTCTCGTCCCGGTGCTCTGGGACCTCGAGAAGGGCATTGTAGAAGCGGGCGATGTACGCTTTGAACGTTTCTTTGTCCCCGCTCTTAATCATGAAGAGATGGTCGACGGTCCGTTTCTGCCGTCTGTTCCCGACGAAATGGCCGAGGAATTGGGTGGCCATCTCGTCGAAGGTTGAGATCGAGCGTGGCGCGAGTCCTTGGAACCAGTCTCGTCCGAAGCGGATGAGAGTGGCTGGGAAAGCTCAGCATTAGGCGGCGTCAGAATTGTCTTGGAAGCTCATCCCAGTCGTGAATGTGTCCAGATGATCTTTCGGGTCTGACTTCCCGTCGAAGAGCGAGACCTTAGGGGGCTTGTTCCGGGAGAAGACATGGACGGCGAGAAGCTCCTCGGTGAAGGGCTTTGTGAGCGAGTCGGCGGCGTATTTAGCCCCATCGCTCGAGTGGTGACCTTCTCGATGCATGCCCTCGATCTTCTTTTCGAGGGCGTCGAGCCGGCCATGATACCTCGACGATTCGGCACATTCCGATCTTTGACCCCTGCCGTTGGAGACTTGCGTTTGGCCGCGGCCTCGGTTCCTTTCAATGAGGTTCCTTAGGTCGCTAGGCGAGGTAGTTTTCGAGCTGCCGTGACGAGTCCTGTCCGCACGACCCCGTCGAGGGAAGGGGTGCCGGTCATGCCTGGAAGCAGGCAAGCTGACCGACATCTCCTCGGGAGGGACAGGGGCGCGCAGGGGCTCGGGACGAAGCTCTCTGGTGACGGACCTCGGTGTTGCACTGTGGGGCGCCTAGCGGGTCATAGAATATGTCGGCGCGGGAGATCTGCGGCCGTGGGAGGTAGTGGTCGGCAGTGCCGATGTGAGCAGAATCTTCTCCCTCTGTAGGGGTACCGGTCCCAAGGAGGGGAGCGACGACCTAGGGAGCTTGTACCGCCGTCTGGACACGGACGAGCGCATCCACCATGGACACGAGTCGATCTATCCGGGCGGACAGGGCGTTGATGGTGTTCGGAGGAGGATCCGTGCCTCCGTTGTGGGGGAGGCGACGGCTAGTGCTAGGATTGTCGTGGTGACCGCTCGCCATTGGGTTGGGATCAGAAGATGAACTTTTGTTTTAGTGGAATCAAGTTTCCCACAGGCGGCGCCAGCTGACGCGGGTTGGAATCGCGTCAAGATGTTACCTTCCGTTGATCTGCTGTTGGCGATGATGGACGGCTGAGATTTGAGTTGGAGGATGGCTCCTGAAGTGTGTGGATCTCAATGGGTTTGAGGTTGTTGGGGCTGAGGTACCTGCAAGGAAGTCTCGGGATGGTTGTACCACCGAGGACCCTCCGACGATCAAGTTAGACAGGAAATCCGAGAAGAGTAACGGCCTAGTGAGTGGAAAATGACTTACTTGAACCGTCTGAAGGAGGGGTTTATATAGCGGTGGCAGCAGGCAGGCACGAGAATCACGCCGGCCGTTACGCTCCCGACGTCACGCCTGCGTGATGAGCGGGATCCCCCATTAATGGCGAGACAGGCTTGTTAATGGGGGATCGTGATGGCGTGGAACACGGGATGTGGCATGCGGATATCTCCCGCATGGCGAGATTCGCAGAGTGAGGCGGTTGCGCCTGCGAGTGGTGCAGTCGGTCGGTCGATGAGACCGAGGAAAATGACCTCGGCGGGAGAGCTCGCGAGCGAGCGGGAGGCCGAGGTATCTTTGGTTCTGCGATAGCCCGGAGACGAGCTGATAGGCCGAGGAGGCTAATTGTGCAGGGGGCTCGGAGGTGAGCCAGCGGTTGTTTGTAGGACGGGCATATGAGTGGTCTGGTCGGCCACTGTATGTCCTTTCTTGCGAGCTTCGGGACACGTCATCTGCCACGTGTCGCCATCTGGGAGATCACCGATATCGAGCATCATCACACGCTGATAGGAACCAGCAATAGACTTTAAAAGAAGAAATTAATCATGATAAATGCCATTCTGCAGGTAAAGCTACAGCCAAGGACTGCGATTTCATCTGATGACGATACTTATTGACCATATATCAGATTGATTTTTTGAGCATATGATAGGGAAATCTATGTCGCATGATATATATGGATTTGCAAATCAGAACATTAAAAGCTAACGGGTTAAAGCATTACCATTTGGTACACCCGTAGAAAGTATCCGGTCAATGTTATCGATTCGCCTTTGTATTGACTTCAGGATAAAATTTAATGATGCAACTCTCCTGCGAATAGAAAAAATCTTCGTTGCATGCTGCATTATGAATGGCAGGGGCGCATCTTCCAATAGCTTGTCAAGTTCTGTAATAGTAATCACAATTTATAAACAAACACTCGGTACACCTTTCCGTTTTAAGTCATAATGTTGGTCACAATCTCTCGTTATATTTAAAGATGAAGCATGCACTCCTACACACCTTGAGAAATCAACTAAACTCTCATCTATAACCCCACACCCTAATCTCTCAAAGAAATCAATACTTTACATATTTTTGGTTGGCAAGCTGGAATCATCCACATCATACCATACCGAAGTAAACTGTAACTCTCGGCAAAACATATATCCCCAAACCTCGGTAACTATAGGGCAAATGAGCTAAATCTTTTATTAAAAAAGTCGAAAGAACATAGTTAGCTCTACAAAAATGACAACTTTTCATATAGTTCACTACAAGTTCAGCAAGATCAACAAGCATTATTAGTGAAACTAATAAGAAAAATCACAAAGCTTATTCTTTTTCTTATTAAGCATATCAAACTAATTGATAAAAGGACCCACTTTAACATCGCAATCTAGCAACTTTCCCAATCCTCTTCCAAAAAATTCTTTTTTCCTCTAATTATACCTCAATTATAGCATAAATCGCATGCTTTTGATGAGATCTTCAAGAACAAATCACATCAAAATACAAGCTTTAATTCAAATTGAACTAACAAAATACTCAAACTAACCTGCAGTGAGCCGATCGATCGACTGACTAAGCTCATCCTGGCTTCGAACCGCGCCCTCAGCTCTCGAATCGAACTCCTTCATCACCGATCCCAACGTCGAAGAGATCGCCTTCGCAAGCGCATCGCAGCCCTCGATGCGGTGACCCAACTCGGCCTCACCGGCGGACCACGCCGCCGACGGCTCCGCCTGCTCCGTCACCGCCGATTCATCAACGCCGTCCATCATTGAGTGACTTACCCCTCGATTACCCGATTATATTCCGACCCGAACCCGACCCGTTTTCTTTCTGGCAGCTCGTGATAATCGACGGCTACGATGACAAGTAAATATTGATTGGGTCGTAAATGACCATATTGCCCCTTTCATATGTTTCTAGATTTAGGGTTTCAAGATGGCGTTCCTCTATAAATATAAAGGGGTTTCTATCGCTAGAGCTTGACGCCGTTCAAGAGAGGGATTGTGGAAGCTAGCCGAGATTTTGTTTGATCGCAATGAGGGCGAAGGTAAAATTTCGATCTTTGATCTGTTACTGCATCGGTTTAGATCCCATCCCCTAAATTTTTTTATGTGATTAGGGTTTTATTTTTGATTTGCTTAGGTTTTTGAGTGATTATGATTCGGTGACTTCCGTCTTAATAATTTTTGTTTATATTTATTCTTTTTCGAGAATTGATCCTTGAAATTTCGTTCTTTTAGTAAATTCGAAAACAATCTTTCCGAAAAAAATCACCTTTACAAGTTTATTTAGAGGGGATCAAGTGATGAGGGAAAACTGCAACAATATGATGGTATAAACCATTTATAATGATTCTTATGTATTTAAGTCTCTGATGATCTCTGCAACAATATGATAGTAAATTAAAACACTCAATGGAGGTATCGAACAATATGATAGTAAATTAAAACACTCAGAATAAAGAACTTGTCTTCTCATTGGTACATTCATACCTCTAAAGTCTGACATGCATTGTTTGATATTCATCACCGTGACAAAACAACTGAAAGCCTATTTAGGTATTGAGTTGGGAAAACATGAGTTTATTTTTAAGCGAACAGCAAAGGCTATACAAACTCTAATTTGCAAGGCCCTATCTTTATTTAATAGCTTTGATGGCTTTAGATTTATCTAAAGCCCAAATTGGGTGTTTTCTTCACAAGTTTGATGGTTAAGAAAAGTTTAGTTAGTTGGATTAGTGTTTTGAAAACTCGGATTTTTTTCAACTTCAGAGTTTACATTAACCAATTTTTAACTCTAGAATCCATGCCAGAGCTTAGGATTTTGGAGGTAAGTTTAGATAATTTTATGAAACTCCAATTACCTAAATGTAAATCAAACAATTTACAGTAATGTAGGATCAGAGGTTGGTTTGAATCTCAGTCACATACGTCAGAAACACGGACCAATTTACTTCCTCATAATCCCTGGACATTTCACCATTTTACATATATGAACCGCATCGAAAAATAGATATAACACTATCAATACAAAGCTAATAACAATAGCCTCTATGTTTATGCTATATAAATATAATCAGCGGCTTAATTCAACAAAATTATAAGATTAGAGGTTGGTTAGATGTATCAGTCACATAGATTCAGAAATACGGACCAATTATTACCCTCATCATCTCCATTGCGAATTATTAATCAACATATAGGTAATACGACATTTACTAAATATTGAATTAACCTAACAATAATAGCATACATAAAGCTGCAAACTTAAAAGTTTTTTCGCTTGGGTCTAGGATCATTTGTAACTTGGCTCATTTTGAGCTCGTTAACGACATCAATGATAGATCTGGAGAAGACCTTTAAAGTTGTTTCCGTTGGATAAGGATCTGGAGAGGGCCGTCGATCTCGGGTCACGAAGAGGAGCGTCGAAGGCCAACGAGGTAAGAAAAGGGACTTGAGAGGGTATTCGCTATGCCGAAGCCGAAGAGGAGTAAAACGACGAAGAAGATCAAGTCAAGACTCGACAAGTCATGAAGAGGAGTATGACGACGAAGAGGGAACTCGCCAAGCTGGCACCACTACTCAGGACTCGAAATTTGAGAGGCAGGAAGTAAAACTAGTTAGAGTTTTTGTTGTTTAGGGTTTCGGATATTTTTGTTTAGGGTTTTGAACACGAAATTAAAGTGAAAGTTTGGATTTTTATTTTTACCTTTTGCACAAGAAGGGATTCGAGTTCGGCGGCGGATCGAAGGCGGATGGGAGTTGACGGCGGCGACGCTCGCTGCCAGAGTTTCAGAAAGAAACGAAAGAAGAGGGATGCAAGAGATCACTTTATCATAACGGGCCTGGGTTTGGCGTGGCTTGGGTCTAAACCTAATACAAATTAACCTATGTTTTGGGCATGGATATTGAGATATACCCGACCCGATATTATATAAATCTCGACCGTTTTATAGCTACAGGTGCAGGAACTATTGTCACGCCCCGCTTCCCAAAATATGGAATACGAGAGGTTGACAAGGCCATCCATGCTCCTACGGTCAAGGAATATCCTGCCGTAGTCACACTTTGGCCTCTAGCATTACGTGGTAATCAGTAATCAATGCATATGCAATGAGAAAAGCAGTCACTAAATCAAAACAGATATAAAACTAACCAGATAGAAATCAAGGAAAGACAATGCTGGCGTGTCAGACTTTAGAGGTATGAATGTACCAATGAGAAGACAAGTCCTAGACACAAGAGAAAAAAACCACCTTTATAAATATATTTTACTTGGCGTTTAATTCATGTAATCGCCAACCAATTTACTAAGAATTTCACAAATCTTTTCAAAGCGCATTTGGTGATCTTTTGTTGATTCCCACGAAGATACCATCAAATCTTCACGGATCTTCCATTACATGGGCTCAGTTATCTTAAACTCAATTTCTCTTCGGTTCAGCCCATAATTTTGGCAAACCGAATCCGTATTTCTCCTTTTATTCGGCCCATGTGTCCGAGCGTATAATCTGTGTAATTACATGGATGCACGTTTTAAAACAAAATATACAAAGAGCGTTAAATTTTAACGTGAAGAGGCTGCATATCATTGATGTTTTTTCATTTTGGTAATAGTTTTTGATACATTTTCCTATATTTGAATATGACATTAACCCATCTATATTTGAAAATGTTTAGCCTCCCGGATTTGAAATCCTATCACAATCCACCCAAGAGATAAACATCATGGTGCCATTTATTTGGTACTAGTATCTACGTGTTGTGGGTTCCACCATTTTGTCTATTGGGAGGATTGT
Organism: Agapanthus africanus; assembly: GCA_030015575.1. Taxonomy (NCBI): domain Eukaryota; kingdom Viridiplantae; phylum Streptophyta; class Magnoliopsida; order Asparagales; family Amaryllidaceae; genus Agapanthus; species Agapanthus africanus. The sequence goes on along the minus strand of CM057342.1, from coordinate 56,562,747 downwards.
GGTAGGATTTCAACCCGGTAGGTAAAGCGTTGCTCATTCAGAATAGTACCCCATCGTAAGCGAGGTTATAGAATGAGAGATTTGATGGAAAGTGAGAACAAATTGCATCAATTGTTTTGTTGGAGCAAAATTAATTTATGCAGTAATTTAAAAGATAAATTATAAATTACTAACAATATAATTAAATGAATATGTTGAAATCAAAATATTAATAAATAAAACAAGTATGTATTTTTTTTGTCTAGGAGAGCATAGATCTTTCCTTCCCTTGAGAAGAGATTTCTCTCCATGCAAGGTTTTCTGAATCCGCTTCTTGAGAATACAACGACCTCAAGTTGTTGGCACGACAAAAACCCAGTCGAATATTTGAGGAGTTAATAAGATTTTTTCTCTCTATAGCTATTGAAAAAACGAGTATGTATTTATAAAAATATTTGTTACCTGATTGAGAAACTTGCATAGAAACTGTTATAGAAAAAGTTTAAACTCTGGTTAAGAAACGTGGAAGATCTTTTTGAGAGCAAGGAGGAGATCTTTTGAGAGCAAGATCCTTATTAAAGTTTGTTATAATAGTTTAAAACTAAATTTAATATTAATTAAATAAATATATGCTTATTATAATCATTTTGAATTATGGCGCATGTTTTGCATTCAACTTTACATTCCAAGGCTTTTACTAAAAAACCCTTCGTACTTTGTTGATTATTTTAAAAAATAATCATACATGCTTCGTACTTATTTGAAAAAACACTCATACATTTAAATTGCACAAGAAAATCTCTGGGCAATAAAACAACCTTTAGGTTAGGGTTTCGATCAAAGATTTCTTAAATTGATCATGAAAATAGGTTCGTCTTCCTCAACCTTCTCCGGCAACAAGCTTATCGAATGCCGATGTCCCTTTAATTGCAAGCTTTGGATTAATGGACAACCTCATTCGAAAGTAAAGCGATTCTTTAGTTGCCCTAAGTTCCAATCTTCCACCAAACGAGGATGTGTGTATTTTTTCTTCTTCTTTTCGGCGGAAGTTACTATCTAAATGCTTAGAAGGTAAGAGTGCAACCCAAGCTCCGGCTGAATCACCGGCATTAACTTTTAGCGCAACTTAAATGTATATAGTATTTAAAGTAAAAAAATATATAGAATTTTTTATGAGCAAGCATGAGGCGATTTTTAGTAAAAAGCCCCACATTCTATCAAGTGAATGCAATCAACAAACAGTTTCTGCACTCATCGACACGGATTACGTTATATAATTACGATATAGTATAAAATATAAGTTACCTTCGGTTATGTCTAATTAAGAGTCAACATGCTATACATGTAGAGCCCATTCAATCAATGGTGCCGCAACCAAAAGAAATCAATTAATGGTGCCCATAACCATAAAAGAAAATGTCTCTTGTGTGATTGCTTCGGCATTTTTCCTCCTATTTTTTTTACAAGCTTTTGCAGGTAATGATGAGATTAGAAGGACCCCACGGCAAAATCTGCCAAGCTTTTTTCTTTTCTTATATAAATTTTAAATTCAGTCTTTCATCGTTGTTGTCGGCTTCCGAGCCATCAATCTGTTCATTGAAAAAAATTTGAAAGGAAGCTGGTTTTATTATTCTATACGCGGAAGGAGACATTGACGGTTCATACTTGGCTATTTGGTTAGCAATAAAAAATTTACATAGCGTTTATAGCAAATAACAAACTTTAATCCATACTTTGACCGTTTTCATTATTGTTGCATTTCTAAATTATCCAAATGCTCTGTATCCGGTTGAACAAAAAAATGTGGAAATGTAATGTTTGTTGTAAATTCGCACATGTGAGACATGATAGATTCATGCGGCATAATTAAATATTATTTGATATCATTTTTCAAAGCTGCAACATTTAATGGAATCAAAATGGCAGCAACAATATCGTTGCAAGTTTTTAAGGGTGTTTCACAACTCCATTTCCGTTTTCTATCCAATTTATAGCTAACCAAATATATAAAATGAAGCCTTTTTTATAACAAATGTTGCATGCATCTCCATTTCCAAGCAAACGACAACCTCTTAAAGCCCATGCAGCCCGTTTTCGTATAGCTTCGTAGATCCTTTCTTACAATCTGCAAATTTTGTTTCACATTAGCCTCACGGGTCTAGTATTTTTGCATGTGCTATACATGCAAGATTAAAGATATTGAGTGATTATTTATGAGCGGTTATTTTAGGAGAGAAACATGATACAGTTGTTCAGCGAGCACTTTTAATTTGCTAATGATAATTAATTACAATTAGATCTCAAAATCAGTTAATTTTCTTTATTTTTTTTAAAGCTAAGTGGAGCCTGTGGAGGGATAAAAAGTTAGAATTTCACTTCGTAGTTCCTGCACCTGTAGCTATAAAACAGTAGAGATTTATATAATATCAGGTCGGGTGTATCTCAATATCCATGCCCAAAACATAGGTTAATTTGTATTGGGTTTGGACCCGAGCCGAGCCAAACTCAGGTCCGTTACAATAAAGCCATCTCCTCTTGCCTCCCTCTTCTTCTTTCGTTTCTTTCTGAAACCCTAGCAGCGAGCGTCGCCGTCGTCATCTTCCATCCGCCTTCGATCCGCCGCCGAACTCGAATCTCTTCTTGTGCAAAAGGTAAAAATAAAAATCCAAATTTTCACTTTAATTTTGTGTTCAAAACCCTAAACAACAAAACCCTAACCCTAACTAATTTTACTTGCTGCCTCTCTCAAATTTCGAGTCCTGAGTAGTGCTGCCGGCGTGGCGAGTTCCCTCTTCATCGTCATACTCCTCTTCATGACTTTTCGAGTCCAGACTTGATCCTCTTCGTCGTTTTACTCCTCTTCGGCTTCGGCACGGCGAGTTCCCTCTTGAGTCCCTTTTCTTCTCTCGTCGGCCTTCGACGCTCCTCTTCGTGAACCGAGATCGACGGCTCTCTCCAGATCCTTATCCAACTCAAACAACTTTAAAGGTCATCTTCAGATCTATCATTGATGTCGTTAATGTGCTCAAAATGAGCTAAGTTACAAATGATCCTAGACCCAAGAGAAAAAAACTTTTAAGTTTGCGGCTTTATGTATGCTACAAGTCCAAAATATTCTATGTTTCCAAATTTCAAGCTCTGCCACTGTGCAGTATCTATATTTCCTTTTTAGTTCTACTCAAATCGGTTATTTTTTTGCCGTAATTAGGGTTTTACTTGTATAAGGGGGAAAAAGAAGGTCATTTTACCACCCGAGCTGCCGCCTGAGATTGACGATGAAGATATTGAAGTCTCTGACGAGGATATCGACTTTGTGAAGGAGAATCGGGAATTTGCCGGGTTTCTCACCAAACTCAATACCAAATCAATTGACAGGTTTGTAATCAGTTCATGTTTACTGGCCTTTGAGCCTAAATACATTACTGTAACGAAGTATAATCATTTCAGGGTTACATTCTAGTTCATTTTCTTCTCTTTTAAACATCATTTTCATTGATATATTCTGCACAACAGTCTAGAATAATACACCTGTTTATAAGCTTTAATAGGGTTTAATGCTTTTGGATAGTTTAGTTTCACTTTTCTGTGTTAGTTTTGGTGTTATTTCACTGATTATGAACAATTTTATACAGGGTAAATTTTATGATACTCTATCGAATTTTTTGGGGTTTTGAGACTACACCAATGAACATTAAAAATGACCCCCCCAGCCTCCCCCCCCAAAAAAAAACCCGCCCCTCCACCCCAAGCTAGCAATGTTGTCTAAAATTGTTAGTTTCGCCAACTCGTGCAAGGTACTGGTGGAGCTGATAACCCCAATATGTAGACTGAACAGCCCCAAAATGAATTGAATATGGCATTTTTGAAATTACCGTTCATTTTTTTTTTGGTTTTGGGGGTGGGGGGTGATCATGGCATTTTTGAAGTGCATGGTAGCTCAAAAGCCTTGACAAGTCGACAGCGTTCTATAAAATTTATTCTGTAATATATTTTTCTTAAAAATGATTTAATTCCTTTGTTTTACGCTTGGTTTGCCTGTATTGCAGTTTTAATGTGGCTTTAGTATTTATCATATGAATTTTTTATTGTAGGAATTTGATTTCTTTATCAGTTGTCTATTTAATATTATATTTATAATTCATATTCTAAGCAGTTCGTTAGAAATGTTATTATTTGTTCTTATTAGCTTTACTTTTTAGACAGACTTCTTGATTTTCCCCATCATTTGCCCATTATTTTGAAAATAGGGTGCAGGGGTTGGAAGATATTTACCTTTTTTCGCTACAATATACTTATATTTTTAATTTTTGGCTTTTCTAAATTCAATACTAAAGCATACTAACCAGTAACCATTTGAAGGTTAATTTAGGGCTTTTAGATATGACAGTCTATTTTTTCTACTAATATTTCAAACTCTCATTCCATTGTAGGATTAATCTTAAATGACACTACGTTCACGTTCCCTCTACTAAACTTGGTAAACGTTACGACCATAGTCAATGAATATCTTGAAGCAGATCATGAAATTTTTTAATATGAGAACATATCATCCTATTATTTTGAATTGTTTTCGCTAAACCATGTAATCTCCTGTAGTTGATTTGGTGTCTCCTTTTTTAAAATACAAGTCTTTTAAAGCACTGATAAGGCGATCTATATTGACATGTTTCAACTTTGTTTTCCTTCCAAATCTATATCAAAAGGCATGTTAACCGAGTCGCTGATCACAAGGAAGACGAGCTGGAGGCTCTTTATGAGAGGCGGAAAAGGAAGGCCAATTTACAAAAATCGAAGGAGGAAGACGGGCTTCAAGTAGACCGTGTTGATGCTCTTCCTATCAAGACATTAGATGGAAAGCTGCAGTACAGAATTGGTTAGTGGTCCTCACACACCCTTATCTCTCCTTGTGCTACTTGAATCTGTATAATGCAATGTAAATCTACGTAATCATGGAAGATTATACTTTCTGTAGCATAAGGCTATTCCAAATCATTAACTTTTTTTATTTATATGATTATATCTTGTAGCATAAGTAGGGTTGCATATGGATCCAGATATCCTGACACTATCCCTATCTAGATCCGTATATTTTTCGGATCCGGTCGGATACGTTTACTTATGTGCGCACACATAATTACACACACGTGTGCGCGCGCGCGCGCGTGCGTGTTTGTTTAACCAATACAATTCTTGCTCATATTGTTTGTTATGCATTTGAGAAATATTTTGACATTATTTCGTCATGTTTGTTACAAATTATGCAATATAAGCTAGTAATCTCTGCTGTATATTTGTTAACCTATTTATTTATTCACAAAATATCCATTTGCATGCATTTTTGTCTTTATCAAATATTTTAAGTACTCATATTAAATAGGTAATTAAATTCATTTTTGAAATGTATCAATTACATACACATTACTGCTGCGCTTCCACATTACTGCGACGCTTCCATATTTTTTTATATCATGAATCTTTTTTATACCCATATACGGTTTGTATCCATATCCGTATTTTTAATATCCACTTAGTATTTGTATCCGATATTGTCAAATATGGATATGACCTTTTTACTGAACTGTATCAATATCTGTCACTAGAAGACAAATACGGATATGGTAGTACTCAGATCCATTCTGTATTTGCAAGAGGCTCGCATCCCGAAAAAACAATGCAAGAGGCTCGCATCATGAATATGGATAATGGTTCAGAACTTCAGATAGGTAGATTTCATTTAATATATAATTTTTATTTAATCAAAACTTTTGCAAATCAGTTTAGTGGTCTATTTCTATACTTATGATATGTTATATGTCTTTCCATTGCACAATATCTCATACACATGTCTCGAGATTTTATCCAATATGTTATTTTGCTGACTCTAGTAACATGAATTGCAGTGGAGAAGTGCTGTTCTATACATCAACCTGACAAAAACGAATCAACATCAGAGGTTAAAGATGATGAAGATAAAGGTTTGGTGAGGCTAACAAAAGCAGAACGAAGGCAAAAACTGAAGAAAATGAAGAAAGAGGCAAAGAAGCAAGCAACAGAGGAACCAAGGGATGACCCTGCTGAAGGAAGTCTGCACTCGGAAGTCCTGGTACATATCTATCTAATTCATTCTGTCAATTCTAAAAATAACTAACCTTTTTTTATTGCTCATTTTCATGTATTGTCTGTGTTTTTGCAATATTTTTTGGGGTCAAAATATTGTTACTTGGTTTTTTTGACATATTTTGTAGACTTGGGAAATCTGGAAGAAGGGAAAATATGATGGGTTTCATAGCCTGTTCCTGTCAAAATGAGGTCTAAGGAGTAAAGCTTCATGAAATAGTTGACAGTTTTACGACCAACCATGGAAGTCGATCTTCCCTTCATTAGTGCAAAGTTTTTGGCCAAGGAAACTATTGACAAGAGACGACTTACCATAATTCTCAGAGAAATACTTTCCTACCTACTTTAATACCTAGCCTCATGTGTACCCAAGAGATAAAAGGGCGGTGCTCACATCATCTAGATATTAATGTCATAAATGCGGCGCAAGATGTTTATGTCGTGAGTCCTTGAACATGAGAGTAAAATTGGATAGGAGAAGTATTTCTCTAATTCTAAATGACCATTTCACTTCCACAAAATTCTCTAAAAGTTAAATATAAGTTTAGAACAGGCAGATAATAGAAATGTTCAAAGGAATTATGTCCATCAAGGCACAAACAAGTCCAAGTGTCTAAACACTAATGCATAACTGAAGATTTTTCTAAAAAAAAAAAGAATAAGAGAACAAACTCCGAATGCACATGATAAGGCCAGAATGGCCAAATAAAAGAGATCTTTGAGTTCCCTCTTTAAAACAGTAGATTTTCAAATAGTAATACAGTGTCTGATAACCGGTTATCTTAATTTTTTTGTTCTTTAATTCCGTTTCTCATTTGTGTTGCTGTCATTTATGTATAGGCTGAAGTGAAGAAGGAACTTTCAACTGAAGAGCTATTTGCGCGAAAGAAGTTACGGCTAGCAGAAATTGGGAAGCAATTGCTTGAAAATCCAGAGACAAGTATCCAATCCTTAAAGGAATTGCTCCAGATTTGTGAGGATGGAGACCACAACATCACTATACTGGGGTTACTCTCGCTATTAGCTGTTTTCAGGGACATCATTCCTGGGTATTATCTTCCTTCTTTTATATTCCCCTTTCTTCATGTGAAATAAGGCTCTCTCTGCCTGAGAAGTGCTAAAGATTTCTTTACCCTGTCAGAAAGAAAGTATAAGAGTTTGTTGTTTTATTATCTGCAATCTTTCTCCAGTCAACATGGATGCATAACTAAATGTAAATATTTTTGTATAGATATCGTATTCGATTACCAACCGAAAAGGAGCTAGAGATGACAATTTCTAAAGCAGTACGGCAGACACGGTTCTATGAAGCTACACTTCTTCGGTCATACAAGGTCTCCCCCCCCCTCCGGCGCGTGTTTGTGTCACATGCGCCCGTGCTGACTAGCCGTGTAGATTTGTCAGGGACATCAAGATGACTACTCTATGCGCATATTTTGCACTTATGAATGGAAGTACTGGCTTACACCAGGATACTGACCCCCTTTAACTCTAGCATGATTTCCTTTTTCTACAAGGCTTAAGCATATTTAGATCCATGATTTTTAACTTTTGAACATACTCATTTCCATGTTTGAGGGGGGGGGGGGCAACAATATACATTTATGCAAATGGATCATAGTGCAGGGTGCAAGTTTTTTTGTTCCTGTTTTTTATGCCTACTTTTAGGCAATCCTCACTTAGAATTCTCTGTCCATGCCTTTCTGATTTCTATTTGGTATATATAGAATATTTAGAAATTCCTCTGACATTAGATGAATTCAAGAATGTAAGACATCCTCTTAAACATGAGGCTGTCCTTTCCTGTTCATCCCTTTGGCCACTATGTCTATATATTAATGATCTCACTATTTATTTAAAATCCCTTGCACATCTTTATAAATATGAATGTCTTTCAGATTATCTAATGCTAGTTGTTTGTTCATACCTTCTATGTGACATCTTGTTTTTTGTTAACTGAAATCAAATAATTTTAAAATTGCCTACCTAGTAATCTTTATTATGTTAAATATGGAGCAGGCCTACCTCCTAAAGCTGATGGCCTTACAGAAGCAGCCCACTTTTCATCATGTTGCTGTGCGTTGCATGTGCGATTTATTGGTTGCCGTACCACACTTCAACTTCCGTGAGAACTTATTAGCCAGCGTAGCCAATAATATGAACACCTCAGATGATGTCGTAAGGTTCTTATATTTCTCGACTCAATTTGTTTGATTGCGGAATTCTTTATGGTAGTATAGGAAATTTAACTGGGCTGATAATAGTTGACATGGACATTCAAGTTGCATAGGGACATGATACAAGTTTTAGACGCAGGTGTTGAATTTGTAAGCTATTATATACACATGAATTTTGTTGGTACTTGCTAATTTCTGCCTCTTAACCATGGGTCACAGCTTTGTTTCAAACCTTCTTGTAGAGGAATGAAAGTAGGTTGAGATTTTTTATCGTAAACATGTGTAATTTGAGATAAATGATCTTGTAAACATTTGTGTATTTTAAGATAAGTAATTAGATTATTGGTGTCAATATGTGTATTTTGAAATAAGTAACTGGGTTACTGGAGTCAATATGCATTGGTAATTTTATGTAAATATGTGTATTTGGGATAAATAGTTAAATTATTGGAGTCAATATGTGATGACCAATTAGATTAATATGTATATTATACGCGCATCTTGAGCTAAGTAATTATTAAGGTCAATATGGGTATTTTTGTGTGTGGGAGAAGTGATTAAATTTTGTAAACATGTGTTTCGAGATTTGTATTTCAAGGTATGTGTATTTTGTGATTACTAACCAGGTTATTGGAGTCAATTTGTTTTATTAATCGCTAATTTCTGACTCTTAATCATAAACCAGTGCTTGTACCAAACCTTGATGTAGAGGAATAAAAGTAGATTGTTTATATGCTATGCATGATTATTAAGATGCTACCTTTAAGTTTGCGACTTTCTTGCAGGAAACGTTGCTGTGAAGCTATCATGTCAACTTTTGTCAACGAGGGAAAACATGGAGGGAAAGCAACTTTGGAAGCTGTTCGGTTGATTGCAGATCAAGTGAAGTTACATGATTGCCTGCTTCATCCTGACTGTTTAGATGTATGTGTTATTGTGAATTTGGATATCTATATCCATATAGTCTATCACTTATATGCTCATTCATATGCATACTTGAAAAATTTATGGTTCCTGTGCTTGATTTGTTCATGACATCCTTACAATACATGTGTTGAAAAATTTATGGTTCCTGTGCTTGATTTGTTCATGACGTCCTTACAATGCATGTGTTATGTTAGGTCTTTTTGTCATTGAAATTCGATGAAGATCTTAGAAAGCGTGAACCTACAGTAAACGAAAAAGAGAGACCTAGGAAAAAAAGGAATTGGAGGAAGCAGGAGGAGCCAAATCAGTCGGCAGGCATCGATTTAAAAAAAAGCAAGAAGGAATTACTGACTAAGACAAGAGAAGAGGTAGTTTTCGGTGTTTCCTTTCTATCTTTACTATTTTTTTATAAAAAAATTTTCTGAATTTCCTGTGTTTTTGTTTTGTTCTTCTTCATGGAGGTCATTGCCGACTTCAAGGCGGTTTCATTTGCTCCCGACCGTGAAGAGCAAAGAAGGATGCAATCAGCAACATTAGCTGCGGTGTTTGAAACTTACTTTCGTGTTTTGAAGCGATCCTCGGATCCATCTGTTTTGAGGTCTGCTTTGTATCAACTAGTTGTTAGAATCAGCACACACAGCTATTAGATGCAGATAAGGTGTCTTGCTTGTTAGTGCTTTGTGCTATAATATTTATAAAGATTTCAATCCCAAAAATGACCATCGGAGTTCTGAGACCGATACCGTTCAATACCAGTGATATTGTGGCTACCATTTTATAATTGGTTTTTTCATATTAAGTGTTAGTAGATCTATTAATGGATAAATGGATTCATTAATGATATAATGGGTTCATTATAGCTTATTGGGTTATTACAATTAGTTTGACACCATCAATACGACTGTAGACATCATACAAAGGAATTTGACAAATTGTTTATAGTTACGCTAAATGTTTATATAATCTTTTTTTCTAATTCAAAGATTTTTTCACTCTGATATACTGATCCGAAACAGCCGATACGACTAAGATTGCCGATTTCTATCCCAAAAGCAACAGTCCGATATCATCCGGATACCGAGGTTTTAAACCTTGATTATATGTAGAAAGTGAGTTCAATGCAGTTGGAAATCAGCTGTATCCTTTAAGTACCTGCATTTAATTAGATTAGGCACGACTATTTACTGCAAACTCAATTGACCAACAGTTGGGAGGAGATCTCCTAGAAAGCTCAAAAAAGTGCAAGGAGCACATAATTTGGAATTTTCTTTTGAGAGACGTGTATCTGTTAACCAACGAGGGAAATGCCTTAACATGGTTCTAAATAACACTTTTTAGTTAATTTCTTGCAAATTATATGCTTCCTGTTGTGCAAATCATCATTTTTGTTTTAACACGGAAACAAACCTCTATGCTTTGCAAGATCTGATTGGTTGATGCTTTCCCTTATTAATAATATTATCCATACTGCAAACACTTCCATTTCCCTATAGAATAAATCAGCCTTCCAAAAAAGAAGCTGACACGCCGCTACATCGTGCAAATTTAAACCCCCTGTTTATTGCACTGAGCTAATATATTGTCAAGTAACTCAATCTTATTTTATTACCTTACAGATCTACACACAAGTCCGGTTCCGTGTCTGGTGGATTTGGGGATCATCCGTTGCTTGCTCCTTGCTTGAATGGTTTGGGGAAGTTCTCACATTTGATTGACATGGACTTTATGGGTGACCTAATGGGGTGTCTCAAAAAGCTCGCAGGATGTAGCGATAACCACAATGCTGCATCTTTTCAAAACAATTTTTCAGTTTCAGAACGCCTCCAATGCTGTATAGTAGCTTTCAAAATCATGAGGAGTAATCTGGATGCTTTGAATGTAGACCTGCAAGATTTTTTTGTTCAGCTATATAACCTTCTGCTTGAGTATAGACCTGACAGGTTTGTATCATAGCCTCATCAATAAATTATTTATATCAGTGATACATAATGCTAGCCTCCAGGGGATTACCTGATTATAATTTATTCGGATAGCAATTAGTTATCCTGCCCAGTATAGCCACTATTATTGTTTAGTGACCTTATGTAGCCAAAAAGAGGGAAAAAATATTTGCTTGGTTCAGTCACTGTTAAAACTCTTTAAAATGCAAGTATTGAAGTGAGTAGTGCTCCTACGTTTGGTTTGCCTTGCACTGAATACTGCACTAATGTTCTTTTTAAATTATTATCAAGATATTTGTCAACATTCGTGAACTTTGCAAGCAGAGATCGTGGGGAAGTGTTGGCTGAGGCCTTAAAGACTATGCTGTGGGAAGGAAAACAACATGATATGCAGAGAGCAGCTGCTTTTATTAAACGTCTGGCTACCTTCACTTTGAGCTTTGGATCTGCAGAGGCTGTGGCAGGTAACTCCTATTGAAACATTTGAACTGCTTTTGATTTTTATTCTCTTAATTATAAAAGGAGGAAAAAATAATTTGAAGTTGGTATTAGAAATATTAAAACTTGATTTACTACAAAGGTCCCCTGGGGTTTGAAAAGGGACGCTTGCAGCTACATGCATGAACATGTTAATAAACATGTTAATCAGGGTTTGGAGTTTGCGGGTATGTGATACACATAGAAGATATCAATAACAGGGAAAAGCATATATTAAGGAAGGAGAGAATATGTATAAAAACAGAAAGAAAGAAATGCAGAATTTCCTTATCGATGTCTTAAACAAAGAATTCTTTTATTTGAGCCCGTTATTGAGCACATGACCGATGCTTGAAAGTGATGATAATCAGGATTTTCACTTTCCCTTTTGAAGATTTCAAAGCATGTTGATTGAACGAATAAGCGTGGGAAGAACTTAGCTTTGGCATTGTTTCGATGGAAAATAAAACTTTGCTCTCCTATTTGCATCTGTTGGAGCCATTATCAGATGGGCTAGCTTTCACATTTTTTTAATGAAAAAACTTGTCTTTCCTATTTGTGTCCTTTAGAGCCATTATCAGATTTGAATTAGCCTAAGGAAAAAAATTAACCTTTCTATTTGTGTTCTTTAAGTTGCTTATTCTTACATCATGCCAATTTAATGCCTACTTCCTATCAGAATGGGAGATCTTGCTAATTTGTTCTTTTCCAAAATTCTGACTACATTTTATGTTAAATTTGGTCAATTCAACGATAATTGCAGCCTTAGTCACATTGAAGCATCTTCTATTGAAGAATGCCAAGTGCCGATGCTTACTAGAGAATGATTCTGGCGGGGGCTCTCTTTCTGGTTTAGTCGTGGTAAGAATACCGTCCCTTCAATTTTTCTGTCTTAAAAGTCTCACACTGCATCAAAACTTGAAAGTGGGGTGCACACTCCCCCATAGGAGAGCACCCTTCTTTTGGGCTAAAAGCCTGAAACCTTGGATATTAATGCATAGATGTATTTATTAATAATTACATTCATTTAAAAATCCTTTCCACTGCACCTGGACTCTGAAGCGGATATATTTATATTTCACTCACTATATAACATTACAAATCCAGAATTACCAGCCCGATGCTTCGGATCCAAATCTAAGTGGTGCTCTTGCTTCGGTTCTTTGGGAGCTAAGTCTCCTTGCCAAGCATTATAACCCCACAATCTCTTCTTTGGCTTCAAGCATATCTAGCATGGCAACCATGAACCCTTCGATGAATCAAGCTCATCTCTCGAACGCCTCTCCGCTACTAGCCTTTGGAGATCTATCCACCGAGAATCAAGTTTCCAAGCCTATTCCCAAACCACCCAACTCATTCAACCGCAAGAGGAAAATGGGGAAGAATTCGGATAGAATTCAATATGTCGACAGTTTAATCGATGAAGATACAGTTAAAAGGAAGCTGGAAGATCATTTTGAAGTGCTTAGAGATATTGCGGAAAATGAGAGGCTAAGAGGCGAGCTCAATCGAACCTTGGCATCTATAAGTCTGTATGACGCTTACAAGCAGCAGAAGAAAAACAAGGAAGTATCCAAAGTCGGCAAGAGAAAAAAGAGTGAGAAAGTTTGATTTCAAAAAGGTGAAAGCTTGCCATATGTTTTGTCCACATCATTGTTAACATTTATCACCTGCTTCGTGATGTGAATTGTACAATTCTTCTGCTATAGATAACTGTTGAAAGAAGAGAACAAATTATTTAACAATCTGGTGTTTTGTTCGTAAGCAACGGAAAATTAACTATGTTATGCTGCATGGAATCTGAAGAATCTGCTCATAGGTGAACTTTTTAGCAGGCGTCTCGAGCAAAGCTTAAGATGCTTGGATGCTTCAAGAGCTTTGTTTGCACCAGCACTTTCAGACTTTTTGTACCTGTTCCTTTATTGTGTACTGCCAAAAAGTTTTGGGATGTTAAATTTTGAGTTTTTATGGAAGATTTCTCTAGCTGCAAAAATTGTGCGATTGCTTCATTTGACTTTATTACATCAGCTTTGCATTGTTGTAAAATTTGTATGCATATTGTTCCTTGTATGCCTATGATTGCTTCCGTCTAAATGGCTCTTTTATAGTATGTGTAGATGTAAACTAGTGATTATTTTTTCGCCCGGGTAACATACGGTTTGCAGGTTGCTAAATGATGGTTTGATGCCCTTTCTTGGCTGATGAAAGTTTTATACTGCGCAGAGGTCTGGAATTTACGATAGTATATTGCAAGCCCTCATGTTTTAAGGAAAAATTGCGTTCTTAAGTTGTAGAAAACTGATTATTTGATCATGCAAAATGTGGGGCTGTCTCATGCATTTATTGAGTCTTCTTTGAATGCTAAAAGCATGAATCATCATCCTGTAAATAGTTTGTTAGGTATACTTCCGCAATATAATATGATTGACAGTGTTCTTTTCTCTGTTGATTTAGCATTTTTACTCGGCTAGGATAACTTACTAATATTATTAAGAATGGTACTAAAAGTATGATGTTGAAGCAAATCGAATAAAAATGATATTGGCCTTGATGTTCATGTTTCAAATTTTTTTACTTTTTACAAATTTTTTTAATAGTTAATTAATTATTATAAAAATAATAAATTCAATCAGAAATAAGAAATAAAATTCATAGATATTTAAGTTTTTTGTTTATTTTGGAGTGATAATCGTAAGTAACATGGAAAATTATTTTAAGACATTCAAAAAATTTGTGGAAAAGGACTGTAATTAAATATACATAAAAATTATTATAAAAACATTATATGTTAATTTGCTCATATTCTCATTCTTATGAGTAAAAGTTAATTTCCTTATATTCTCATTCTTATGTACTTGTGGATGATTACCATATTTCTTAACTTTTATCCATATAATGTTTTTATAATAATCTTTATGTATATTTAATTACAGTCCTTGTCCATAAATTTCTGAAAGCCATAAATTCCGAAAGTAAAAGTAATATGGATTTAAGATTGAGGTTTAAATTAAAATTTCTCATTCATCTTATAATTTTAAGAGGTGGAGTTTAAATTTTATAAATGCAATTTCTTATCCAATACTTTATAATCAGAGTTAATTATAAAGTGGAAATTAATGAATGATTTTCCAAAAATTCTGTAAGCTGTAATGCTTGTTTTCGTTCTTTTAACCATAGTAATCATAGGCTCTTACCCTTTGATTGATAGGTCCCACAACTAAATTCAACATGCTCCTTTGCCTATGCCCATGGCCCCATAACCCAATTAGAAGGTGAAAACTTTAGACCGCAACAAAATATTCTTTAATACTGAGTATCTAAAATTTCCGATTTTATTTCCAAAATATCAACTAAACCTTCACAATAAAGAAGGATGTATACTAAATATGAATCCAACTTCATGGAGAAAAAGGAAAATATTGGAAAATTCAACGGCAGGAAAAGATTTCTTTTTATGCCCAGCTTTAATAAAGTTACATGATAGCTAAAGAGTCGGCACCTTGAAATGATCGAAGGTTGCTAATGGGAAAAATAGAATGCGGAAGTTTTTGTAATAAGCATCAATCTAAAAATAGGTTTTGTATTAAGATTAAAACAATATGACTACTTGTTCTTCGTTTATTCTATTATGATGCACACTTGGGTTTCATGGAGTGATTGGACCCGCTCATCATATTTCAATTGAAAGATAAATCCTTGATCTACCCTACGTTAGTATTTATAACAATATTCGTATCTTTTTCAAAAAGATATTAGCGACAAGCGGTTAAAACCACAGTAGACATCTGAACCATCTCGTGTCGATGTTTGACAAAACAACAAATCGAAACCAGACGTTTGATGAAGGAGGAGCAGGTGTCTGGCAACCAGTCTCCAGAAACAACAGAGAACAAGCAGACATCTGACCTTTGCTTCATTAGACGTTTGCCGACCGTGAACGCGAAAGCCGTAGATTTTTGGAAATGATTTATTTCCATAACTTTTGTGTTTTATTTGTTTAGGAAAGATTTTATTTTATTTTTATTTTTCATCATGTAAAGTGTATATATATACACAATCAATATTTAATACAAATCAATCAAGTTCAAACCCTAAATTTCATCTTCTTCAAGAATTTAATATGATATCAGAGCCTTACGATTAAAAGCTTAATTTCTGATCCATGACCTCCTCTCAAATCTCAATTCATATCATCACCAAATTCGCTTTTCCAACAAAACTTTCCCACACAAATTTCTTTGTGTGGATAGTTCAAATCCAATCTGCTCTAATTGGCCACGATTTTCTTGGTCGCATCGACGGATCCAAATCGCCTCCTATGAAGACTATCACCGACGTCAATGACACCACCAAGCGTGTTGCAAATCCAGACTACCATCAAGATTAACTTATTCTCAACGCTATTCTCGGCAGCTGTGTCAAGACGATCCAACCTTATATTTTCTCTGTTTCCTTTTTCAAGGAAGCATAGGATCGCCTTGTTATTCCCCTTGTGAACAAATCTTGCTCATGAGTTATATTGCTCAAGGAACACCTGATCAACAATCAATGCGGTTTGCGACCTATAAGCAAGTATCTACAAGAGATGCGCTCTATCATTAACGACCTCGCTCTCGTCGACCACCCTCTTCCCGAAGATGACCTAATTCTTCACATCCTTACAGGTCTTGGACCTGAATTCAAAGAAGTCGCCGCTGCTATCCGAGTTCGTGATAATTCCATCTTCTTTGATGAGCTCTCTGACAAACTCAAAGACCGTGAATGCCATCTAAACAAGGAAGACACGGGTGCATCCCTCTCTAACAACTGCCAACTATGCCAACCAACTCAATCGCTCCTCCTATCGGTCTCCGCAATAGCGTGGAAGTGTCTCCTATAATCGCAAAAACAACAACTTCATTCACAAAAGCAATAACAACCAGTACTCTGGCGCCCGCAACAATTCGCCCCGCTCCAACTCCTACTGCAATTTCTACAAGCGTCCCGGTCACAACACCAAAGATTGCTGTCAATTCGCTCGCTTTCTTTGTGAGAATGCAATGCAAACATATTCACCGCAACACCCAGCACAGACGCTCTTTCAACCTGTGGCAAACAACACAAATACCAACCGGCTCGCTCCTTCCTCTCGATATTGGACACCTGTGTTGCTCACCACGTTACGTCTGATATTGGGACTCTTCACAGCTACACCGATTGCGGTGGTCCTGATGAGATCAATGTATGTGATGGTTCAGATTTGAAAATTTCTTACATCGGTAACATAACACTACACTCACCCTAAAAACCCTTTCTTTTAGATAATATCCTTTGTGCACCATCTATTACTCAAAACCAAATAAAATCTCACTTGAATTTTTTCCCTCTAATTTTTTGGTGAAGGATCTTTGTACGGGGGCGCTTCTTCTTCGTGAGGATAGCCATAATGATTTCTACTACTTACCAACCTCCATCCATCCTCAAATTCACGCTACTTCCAAGTCCGAAATAAGTGAGTGACACTGTCGTCTTGGTCATCCATCCATCCGAATCTTTCAGTTAGTCGTTAGGAGAATTAAATTATTGTCTAATATCTCAGTAGTTAATAATTTTCAATGTAATTCATGTGATGGCAATAAAAGTCATAAACTTCTTTTTTCTGAAAATTCCCTTCGTGCTTCTAAACCTTTAAAATTAATTTACACTGATATTTGGGGACCCATTGAATTGTCGTATGATTGTTTTCGTTATTACGTAATTTTTGTTGATTATTACACAAAATACATCTGGTTGTATCCTATGAGACGTAAATCTGTTACCACTATCTTTCCCCAATTCAAAAATCTTGTCGAAAAATATTTTCAATTACCGCTTATATAAATATATTCTGATAATGGCGGTGAATATACATCTCTTGCCTCCATCCTCACCTCCTATGGTGTCTCTTATCTCACCACTCCTCCATACACCTCTGAACACAATGGCACATTAGAACCGTCACCATCGTCATGTCGTCGAAACCAATTTTCCCATGCATATATCTAGCAGACATCAAGAGGCTCTTCCACAAAATTTGGCATCCCCTGACGCAGCATTGCAACCAATCGCGTATACCCAACCTACCAAACTTCTGGAAAAGTAGACTTTCAACATAAGCATCCACCAAACAACGGAGTGAGCGCCTAGCGCGAAAGCCTATAGCGGTAGTCTTACCCACCTTATCTAACCCAACCTCCACTGAACCCTAATCATTAACATCTTATACCCTCGACTTCTCCACATTCATTGAATCTTCACAATCCTCACCTTCCAATCTCGATAATATCGCCAACCTACCCGTCCCTACCTTCCCAACCTCCTCCACAACTGCTCAATCATATTTACCCTCTCCACAATTATCCCATACTCCTTGACTCCCAAATCTCCGAACCAACAATGAATGAAAACCGAACCTGAAATACCTCAACTCCCAATATATCAACTATACCACTGTTCATCCCATACCCCAAACCCTTGAACCAACCCATGTATCTCAAGCTATGAAGGATCCCAACTGGCGTGCTGCAATGTCCAAAGAATTTGATGCCCTCATGAAGAACGGAACATGAGATTTTGTCCCAAAATCAAATCAGAATCTTGTAGGTTGCAAATGAGTTTTTCGAATCAAGCGTAACTCTGATGGCACCATTACCCGATACAAAGCAAAACACATTTAGTAGACCAACTCAAAAGGAAAAAAACTCGTCTTGTGGCTAAAGACTTCTACCAATGGCCTGGTCTAGACTACTCCGCCACCTTTAGCCCCATTATTAAACTGACAACACTGCAGATAGTCTTATGTATCGCACTCTCCCATAGATGGCCTCTTCGTCAACTTGATATTAACAATACTTTTCTCAACGGCGCTCTCCATGAAGATGTTTATATGGCTCAACCACCAGGTTTCATCCACTCCTCCCTACCTAACCATGTCTGCAAACTACAGAAATCTCTCTATGGTCTCAAGTAAACGCCTAGGGCATGGTATCAAGAACTCAAGATCTATCTATCTCCTTCAATCCGGCTTCGCAAACTCCGTGGCGGATATGCCTCTCTTCGTTTACTTCAAGGAAACCACCGTTGCCTACTTCTTGGTGTATGTTGATGGTATTATTTTCACTGGTAATAACATTCAGTTTTTCAGTCTTTCGTTCGTCAACTTAGGCAACGTTTCTCTCTAAAGGATTTCGGCGACCTTCATCACTCTCTTATTCCTACGACACAAAGACTTTTTCTATCTCAGCATCGCCACATCGACGATCTCTTGAAAAAGTTCTTCATGGAAGAAGCTAAAGAAGTTACCATTCTGATATGCAATACCACTTCTTTACTTCGCCATGGCGGATCTTCTTCTGTCGATCCCACGCCTTACCGTTTGCTAGTTGGTGTGCATCAATACCTCTCTCACTCGGTCCGACATTTCCTTTGCTGTCAACCGCCTCTCCCAATTCATGTACTCTCCCACCGAACCTCACTGGACGACCCTTATACGTGTTCTTCGTTACCTCAAAGGTGCGATACATCATGGTCTTTACCTCTGCCGACGATCTCCTCTAACTCTTCAGGTCTTCAATGACTCTGACTGGGGTGGAAGTCGCGATGACGGTCGTTCCACAACTGCGGACATTCTCTATCTAGGAATGAATCCAATATGATGGAGATCAGATCGACAAAACACAGTCTCTTGATCCTTCTATGAAGCTAAATATAAATCCCTTGCGAATGCCACGGCTGAGGTATTTTGGGTGAAAAATCTTCTATATGAACTCGAAGTACTTCAACGCAAACTGCCATCTCTTTACTGTGATAATACTGGGGCTACCTATCTTAGTGTGAACTGTTGGGAATTCACCCGCGCGCGCAAACATGTATGTTTTGGAAATGGATATGATTTTAAGGAAATGGAATGCGCACGCGAGATCGTTCTCGTTTTAAAATTTATAAACCGCAAGTGCACGACGCGTTGTAGCAAGCCGGCAGGTACGGGTCGATCCGCAGGGAATTGTGTATTAGGTCTTTTTTTTTAAGGTTCAACAAATAACGAATGGTTGGTTTGTCACAAAGAATAGAAAGAACACGAAAACAAGAAAACCAAGCAAAGAAGATAAGAAAGAAGTGGTTGTGGTTTTGACTTGGAAGGTCGAATCGCGACGATTCCTTCGACGCCCCCTTGATCATGAGTTGTCCGTCCTTATATCGATCCTGGCATGAAGCATGACTTGTCAAGGCGGTTGCGGAGCATAAATCATCAAATTCCGATATTCACCGTAAAACACGAAACGATTCCGTTATGTTCTTACTTACCATCTTTATGTCCATGCATGATGTATCAATATTAAGCATACGGGCTAGCAAGCATACAACATCAATACACATCAATTTGCAAATAAGAAGTAAAAGTAGGTATTACACTTGCCAAGTAGGTTGGTGAGAGTATATGGTATATGCTTGAATGAAAGGTGTCAAGAAACATAAGCAACATATCATATCTCAACTACCTAGTAAGTTAACACACAATTGATTCTAAGCTTAACCTTGCAAATGGTGATATGAAGGAATAGGATATGAGATAAAGGTTACAAATAACCATCAAAATCATTATATCATATCGAACACTTCCATTTAGCAATCTTATGCTTACAATCAAAATTAAGCACTTCAAACAATCACAAGAGGAGGAGGAGGCAAATCCTTTCATCTCATTTCCTCACCATTACCACAACCAAAGATATTAGTTAAGCATGATAAAAAGAAAAGCAAATAAGAACAAGAAATAAAAGAAACAACAATATTATTAATTCTTGAAGAAGAGATACAAGAGATTGATAACTTGTTCAACCTCCATAATGAAGCTCTCAAGAGAAAACTTCAAGAGGGAAGAAGAAGAAGAGACCAAGTTAAATCCCACTCACTCTCAAGCCTAAACCAAAAATAAACTAAAACAAAACTATATATGAGAGATGATAGAGAGCCCTTCCATTGCTCACTGATCCGGCTTTTATAGGCACCAAAAAAGATTAAACAAGTAATAAGAATGAGGTGATGTGACTGCAGGGGAGGGACAGAAGAAAAATGGGGACAAACAGGGCAAGGGGGGCCGGCAAGCTCGGAATTTTAGAGGGTGTGTCCGGTCTTGGTCCGAGCAGAGGAGCTCATGTTGGTTGTGTAGTCTTGTGTCAATTCCAACATCATCTTGGTGCTGTTTGATTTGTCTAAAATAAGCTGATTTGCATTTAGAGATGTAGAGGGAAACTTGAAGCAATATATCATATCAACACTTTTAGCATTTATCACACATGTCCCCTCACTTGCACAAGCCATCATTTGTGTGCCATGGACAGCCCCACCATGGTCCATACCAAAGAGCTAGTGTCACACATGTATTGTGTTGGACCAAAAATTGTGTGCACACTTGTTTATTGCGAAAGAGTTTTTTGGATATCGGTCGGTTCTCTGTTCTGATTGCAGTGTCGGCTCCCAAACGCTATATCCATGATATTGAGTGTGTTTTCAGTGTTGTATCATGAATATCTGTAATCTGTAATTACTGAGCATACACTGGTCAATAGCACCGATATATAACAAAATAGATAATGAATGAGCGGTATTAAAATGCAGTTTTATGAGATGAACAAATACCCCCAAACTTATCTTTTGCTCGTCCCAAGCAAAACAAAAAATCCTATCCTCACTTTCGTAGGGAACGCGATTGCACTGAGCATGTGCAACAAGCCGTTAAACCTCTAGGTGTCCCTAGTAGGAGGAGTGTTGTCTCCTGAGGGTTTTCAGCGGATTACACCCACAAAATCCAGTCAAGTTAGCATTGCGGAGAAACTGTTGATTCTAATCTTAAGGTTAAGAATCAAAGTTAGAAGTTATATTATCCAAGTTAGAAACGTCAAACCCTATTTTTCACTCCTCACAATTTATTTAGCATATGCTTATAAGCGTCTTTACGTGATTGCGGATAGTGTCCATACGGTTTTTAAGAACTTTGATTAGGGTTATCATGTCATAAATATAGACCAGGATAGACTTCTAAAGGATCACACGAGTTTTGAAAGGAGTTAAGATTTTCTCAAGTTTTTGTTCACAAGTTAGATTTCAAGTCAGAATTTATATCATTTTTAACAGAGAACTTATGTCTTATTTTTCACTCCTACCTTTCACCCATTGTTTTTCATACACACCCTTTGTTATCGTGCAAAACGTCTTAATAAATATACCTTCATATCTCCGCGAAAAAACTATTTTAATAGAAAATTCGTCTCCGCCAAGATTATTCTCCCATAAAGAACTGTGAGGATTTTTAACTCGGAGAGAACACTTACTTAGCTTGTTTTATTTGGCGATTGGGAACTTAACGAGTTTTGGGTTAATGACTCCCAAACCAGATGGTTTTAAGGCATTAAGTGTAGAGACACCCCAAGGACTTAATTTCCCAAGTTACCAAGTCCACAAAACAAAAGACTCATTTTATTTTAAAATATTCTGAATTCAGTGAAAACGGAGATATAGCCAGCATTTCTTTTAAATCCGAAGACGTTACATGTAGATAAGGTGTGTAATTACTCCAACAGGGGTCTAGATGGGTTATTTTTCAGACCTATAGCTTCTATTAACACTTCAATAATATCCTTCATATTCACTTAACAGTATGAACTATTCTTGATAATGTTCAACTCAAAACAAAACCTGTTTGATCCTAAACATATTTATCAGTTTTCAAAAGTTTGAGACATGTCAGACCTTTTATCTAATTCTCAAGAACACATGACACGTGTAAAGTGATATAAAAGACGCATATCAGCTACGGTTAAACACAAGGGAGGGTTATTTTTTGGGTTGTCGGTCTCATAAAAAGGATTTAGTTATTTCAACTTATCAACAGAACCATCAGACTTCGAATCTAAGTTCCACCGCTAGCTAACACGACAAACAAGTTTTTATGTTTGAAGAAATTTTTCAATTTTTATAAGTTTTTTAATACAATGCAATACAAAAGCAGATAAGAAATGCAACTATATGCAAAGAAAAGAAAAATACACAATGAAAGTGCTGAAATGCAGGAAATATTTCATGCAACTATATGCTGATACAAAATACAATCAAAACAGCTCCACCCCCAAACTGAATATGACGATGTCCTCATCGTCGTTTGGCTTTGCCTTTGGCTCTGCTGCTCCCGCTTGCTTCTTCTTGGTTTGCTAAGATCTGGCTGAGTTGTTCCTTTATTTCCTTGTTTTGCCTAATCAAAGTCTTGATGCCATGGACCTCCATCCTATGTAATTCATAGGGATCTGTCGGAACGTCCTCTCCCAAGTAAATCACTGAGGAAGTCTGCGGTGTCGCATGCTTGCTGGGGTCAGTCGGTGACCAAATCTGCCGCTCACTCCTGCCGTCCGTATAGCCTAGTGAGATCCTTTTTATCTCCACCGGGACAGTGTCATACATCATGAGGCAGGCCGCGAAATCATCGTCCTCCATATAGTAGCGACAAATTTGGGTAACGAGGACGGGAAGTAAAGATTTGCGCGCGGCGACACTTTCCTTGACTGTGGCAAATAGCATGCTCGCCATGCAAAATTGATAATCCTTGGTCATTAAACTATGAACCATGTTCCCCACAATCGCTGGAAAAGATGAAACTCGTGTGATCGCCCTGACGTTACGGTAAGCCTAGCGGCAAGCCGTATAGACGGCTCTATAAATCTGCTAGGCATTTAGCCCAACATCTCGTAACTCGCACCTGTCCCCCATAATCGTCCTATACTGGGCCAGCTCTAATGGTTTTTGAAAACCAAGCCGGATAGGGATGTTGGTGACATTGGATATCGTATCGGCTGAAAATACCCTCCGTCTACCATGAAAGTGAAATCTAATGCGATCCTGGAGTATTTCATCATTTCTAAGCGCGTCGTAGAACTCATCTATCAAGTGTTTACAAGCACATAACCCCTCTTCCCCATACAGTAAAAACTCCCACCCCAATTGTCGGATAACATCATGGAAATAGCTCCCGAACACCTCATGGGTGAATACATCGACAAAATTTCGCTCTAATTCGAAAGGGGTCATGATTTGTGGGTTGGTGAAGTTTGCAGAAAATTTAAACAGTGCAGGAGAGGGGGAAGAGAAAATCTTACAGCTCTGACAAAGGCAAACGACGATCAGGGACTACGAGACCGGCCTCGCCGGATTATTAAAAAATGATGATGCTGACAGTTTTAAGGAATTTTTATAATTTCTTCCTCTTTTCCATATTGAAATTTAAAATGCCAAGTACCCCTTTGTCTTCTAATTATAACTAGTACTGTTCATGTGCGATGCACGTTTTATACAAAATAAAGTATATTAAACATTTCATCGGTCCATTATCAAACAAAAATATATATATATCGAACTTCTATATAAAAAAAAAACATGTGACATATCTCTTTGAGAAGCACTTATCTTCAAAATTATTAACTAATTTATAAACTTCATAAAATTAGAATGTGTAAAAGATATGAATATTCACCTTATATTCCTTCTTTTATATTTCTTTCTTATATTCTTCTTCTTCCATCGTTTGTGGCAAATGTTACTTGTATTTATGAATTTTGATGATATCGTTTATCCATTCTTACTTTGTTTTGATGATAACTAAAATATGAATAGTTATTTAGTGTCACTGATTGAGAGGATTTTCCACCCTAATTTTTAAAGTCCTATTCCGCAATCAAGACGGGTTTGCGTGGTCACTAATCGGTTGAGTACGGATCGATTCACGGAGAGATGTGAGTCTTTTTCTTAATGTTTTAACGAGTTAAGTCAAATTTTTCCAAGTTTGTTCGGGACTAACTATGTGTATTGATATGTAAGTTAATGGAAGCTTCAAAACATATCATGGGCAGACGTCTGAAACTTAAACGAGCAGACGTTTGAAGAAAGATTTTACTTAAACGAATTTTGTTAAAACGGGAAAATTCCAAAACCTTAAAAATCCAATCTTTTACACCAAAATACCCTCTAATTCCACAAATAGGGTATAGTCACCAAGTAAACCATACTAATACTCACTACTACTAGTAGATCACTCCAAAAACTAAACTACAAAGAATTCAATCCATAAAAATACTATTTTAATATAGAAACTATATTTTTCCATGGCCAAACATATCAAAACGTGTAGAACTTCAATAAAAGAGGGATTCTTACCACTTGGAGTGATGCAAAGTGAAGATTCAAGCTTGATTAAGTATCCAAAGAGTGTTGAGGTTGATGATGGCTTCACTTGAACTATCCAAGTGGTTCCACTTGAAGATCTTGGCTCAAATTTGGATTTTGATGGATGATTCTAGGGTTTAAAGTGGAGGAATTTAGGTTTAGAGTTAGAGATAATATTTGGGAGAGTGGAGAAGATATTTGTGAGGAGAGAAATGAAATGAGAGTTATGAGAGGAAGAGAGAGAGTGTGTGTGACATAATATACAAGATATTTGTGGTAGGGTTAAGTGAAGGTATACTACGAGCTGACATATTCCTTCTCTCTCACAAAATAAAACATATATTTATCTCCAAAATCCCATGTCATTTCTCATACAAAATACTAATCGTTTTTTTTAAATATCTCTTATTTTTTAATTTTCAAAAATAAAAATACATACGGATGTCAATCCAGAAAAACCCAAATCCGTACTCAGTACTATTTTCATGAAACTCATAATACCTATATTTAAATTATAATATAATATTTATAATTTTCAAAATGTTACAGCAGGTCTCCAAATTGACTACCGTATACAATCCACGGAC
The DNA here is from genome assembly GCA_030015575.1 of Agapanthus africanus. Taxonomy (NCBI): domain Eukaryota; kingdom Viridiplantae; phylum Streptophyta; class Magnoliopsida; order Asparagales; family Amaryllidaceae; genus Agapanthus; species Agapanthus africanus. Next base: position 56,537,316 of record CM057342.1, on the reverse strand, counting down.
TACCCACAACAAAATTGCACCTCCAAGTCCTATAGATGAACGATGCTCCCTAAAAAGATCTGTTGCCCTATGGTTAGTCTCCAAACTGACTACTGTATAAAATCCACGGGCTACCCATAACAAAGTTGCCTCCAAGCCTCCTCCATTGGAAAACCAAGCTACCAATGAAGAGAAGACCCACTTATGTATCCTTACGACCCATGAGGAGAACGGTGTGTTAAGAAAAAAAAATTGGTATATCCATAAGCAAAAAGGGCACGGATGACAACCCAAAAGGGCTCTTTGAGTAAAAAACAGCAGAACTACCCGCGAGTTGGTGAAAATCCGAAAGGGTGCAAACTCATGAAAAAAAAGAAACTGCCCTACAAGTAGTTCTATACAGACTCTTGTATACATTCCATGAGTATAAAAAAACGTTTCAACAAAGTTCTGCCAAAGGCGTGCAATACTCCCAACATGGTGAACAACACTTGCTAGATGCTCTCGACTTGCAAAGAGAAAACACTCTTGTAGGATCCTTACGACTTACAAGAGAAACCCCATTTAGGAGCCATCACGACTCCTAAGGAGAAAACAAACCTATAGGATCCTCTAGACTTATAGGGAGAAAACAACTTTGTGAGACCCTTACGTCTCATGAAGATTGAAAAAATCTTAAATGACAGGGACCTAAACCTGTCTTTTAAGCCATTATTGTCTAATAGCAATGACAAATGATGAATTGCTCCTGACAGACATACTTCGGTATTAGCAACACTGATGCCGGCATAAAGTCCAAAATGTCAACCCCTAAATCGATAAACTGGGAAATAAAAAAAAGAGAGAAGAACTAGTCAAAATGATTGGGAAACTCGCAATAAAAAACAACGAGTAAAAATAAACAGCCGAAATAATTGGGCAATCTGCAATAAAATGCAGAGAGTAAAAATAAATAGTTGAAATGATGGGGCAACTCGCAATAAAAATCAGCGAGTAAAATAAAAAAATAGCCGAAATGATTGTGCACCCACAATAAGAAAAGACGAAATGATGGAGCAATCGCGGTATGTATATAAACTTTTTGCCCTACTTGCAATTCAATCCTGACTCTTGTATACAATCCATAGGTACAACCAATTGAAAGTGGGCAACATGTTCCATCATGCTTTGCCAAACAAAGATTCTAGTCTTGATGGCAATATATACAACCTAAAGAGTATCTCGACGTCCGTTCTACTCCAGCAGAGTACGAACGTGGTGTCAGCAAGGTTCAAAGAACCAAGATGAAAGCGAAGTGATGGCATTTTCTAGCTCTAAGTTTTGATGGCAATATGAACAGTCTAGAGACTATCTCAACATCCGTTCTACTCCAGCAGAGTATGAACGTGATGTCAGCAAGGTTCAAAGAACCAAGATGAAAGTGAAGTGATGGAAAATTCTTAACTCCAGATCTCCATGGCAGTATATACATGCCTAAATACCATTGGATGCTATCTTACTTCAGAAAGGTATAGTTATGACTTCTCTGGGACTCAAGAAGTCTAACCTCAGGGTAAAACGTCATAGTGACGCCCAACGTTGAATCTCTGATGGCAAGTTACACATGCAAACCTAAGAAAATTACTTGAGACTTCGTGTCTCACCTCAGAAGGGATTGGACTTACGACAAGTGCGTGGCTATTTGAACCGCGATCTAAGGGACGCAAATCGAAAAGAAGTTAGCCAACGCAACGGTGCAACGGACTACACTCAGTACCACAAACCTGACGGCCTTTTATACCAACGGGGATATGTTAACACCAGTCTAAGTTTATCCACGTCTAAGAAGAGGATAAACTGAATGCTCCGGAATGAGTAAATAAATTAAGGAAAAACATTTCAGCAGAAGCATAAGCAAAAGTGCGATGGCTGACTGATTGTATCTCAAAAACTATTTATTACCGCAATCAAGAACGGCATCGTATGTAGCTAGCCGGTGTGTACGGGTCGGTCCACAGGGATGTTGTGAATTTCCTAATCGCTCTTACGAGTTAATTCCGAAGGGTGTTCGTGGATTAATTAAATCTAAAAACTAAATTAATCTAGGGCAATTGAATTAAAGATCTAACTATCTAACTAGGGCAAGAAATTAAATTTAATCTAGGGCAGTTGAATTAAAGATCTAACTATCTAACTAGGGCAAGGAATTAAATTTAATCTAGGGCAGAGAATGAAAAATTACCTAGGGCAAGAATTGAAATTACCTACTTACTTTACAGATGGCTCTCTCCAAACATAAACACAAGACTTGTCAGATCTGAATTTCTGAAATGAAAAGAGGCATCGATGCTCTCCAAAAGAAATCTAAATTTTATTGATAAAAAGAGGCATAGGGAGGCATGAAAAGAATACAATGATTTGGGCTTCTATTTATAAGACATAGAAACCCTAGGTTACAATTGATTCGCACGTCTGCATTTACCAAAATATCTTTAGGAAGACCTAGTCAAAGTAGACTTCAAGCTTTGGTAAAATTTTATGTCTGGAAATTTTGGAACTGATTCTGGGCTTGGGCTTTTTATTTCTTTGGATCTTTATTCAATTTGGCTTCTCTATTTCTTCCAGATCTCCAGTGAACAATTGCAGTGGACTTTTAACCGTTTGCTTTGTAATCTTGGACCTTGCGTTGTCTTGTACTGATCTTTTGTGTAGGCTTGATTAAGATCCTTCCATTTGTTGGTCAAAGTCCCTTTTTTGTGTCGTCTTTTGTCTTTTTCACTGTTTTCGCTCCAAGAACCTGTAACCTGTAATATGTAGCAGACATGGGTCAAAAGCACCTGTTTATTTGTAAAAAGAATAAGAATGGGGAATATAATAATACAATATTATGGTGTGAACAAATACCCCCAAATTTATCTTTTGCTCGTCCTCGAGCAAACTTATTTTTTATTCTTGACAAAAACCTAACCGCATTTTCGCAGGGAATCGCGATTGCACTGAGCTCGTGCAACAAGCCGTTAAACCTCTAGGTGTCCCTAGTAGGAGGAGTGTTGTCTCCTGAGGGTTTTCAGCGGATACTACTCACAAAATCCTATCAATTCGGCCCATTAACTTTTATTCTCCAATTAGGTTTTCTAACAAGGAATTCTATTATCGTCGACTCGTAAATTATCCACCAATATTCTTCACACTTCCTCATCATTTAACTTAAGATTATATATGTTCTGCAGACCTACTTAGCTTTCGACATTTCTTAAGTTTTCCTTCTAGGGTTCCATCTCCACTTAGGAATTTTTTATCAATTCTACTAAAGATACAAGTTCTATTCTTCACTCCTTTCTCTCATCTAAACTCCAATCACATATCCCTACGTGTGTGTAAATATCACCCCTACACTTGGAAATTCAAATCAAGCAATCATACTCTCGTCCGTTGTCCAAAGCACTTCTTAATTGGTGAATTTTTAATTGAATTTTGCTTACACATCCTTCATGCGACCGTTAATACTTCTTGAGGTACCAATGACCGATTACAAAATGTGTTTGCACTTTAAAGCGTACTTCCTAGTCTTGTAACACCCAAGGCTTTTTAGCAGTGACTCCCAAACCAGTTGGTCTAAGGCACTACGTGATGAAGCACCCTCGCTAAATATTTTTCTATTTTTACAGCCTTAAGTAATCACAAAAACCAGTGTTCATTTTTTTTTCTTTATTCACTTTTTTTTTATTTTATTTTCTTCGTACTAAGGACTTTAGACAAGAGCATTTCAAGGTCACCTCTACTATTCCAAGTTTCAAGGTGCGTGATTGTGCAAATTGTAGGGTATACATTTTCAGAATCTAGACTTAAGCTAGGAATTATTTTTCAAACTTATACTCTAATAAGAATATCAATACTTTTCTTTTGCTTTGACTTAGCCCAAGAAGTGAACCCAAGATTTGCCTATTTCTAAATAAACTACAAAGACATATACTTTCTACCGTTAAACTTTAAGGAAGGTTATTTTTAGGGTTTTTAATTTACCAAGTCTAAGATCTAGTTGTTCCTAGCCAATTAACCTATTTGTCAAACTCAAGTTAGATATGGCCAAAATTGAATACAATAATTTTTATAATTTTTGGAATTTTTCAATTTTTATGGGTTTTCAAATAAGTATGCAAATGCAAAAATATACATATGAATGCGAAGGAAGAAGACTTACCGAGCATACCCCCAAACTTAAACTTGACAGTGTCCTCACTGTCATGCTACACCAAGAGGGTCAAAATTTCGGCACTCCCCTGTTTATTTATTTGCAATTTTTTTTGTATTTTTTGTTAAAAGAAAAAAAAAATATATACAACAAGGCTCTCCCCAAACTTAAGCAAGACCTTACACAAGCCAAATGTTAGCACCAACCATTCAAAAATTCTATCGTGATAACGGTAGAGTTGGTGAAAGAATAGGGTGTAGAGAAATGAGATGAGAAGCACACGAGACCGTGTCGAGATAGAAGCAGTATACGGTCTCGGTGGAGGAGAAGAATGGCGGAAGGGGAAAAGAAATGGTAGTGGTTCTACTTCTTCAAGTGGAGGTTGATTAATCACAAAATTCGTATCGTTTAAGAATGCGAGTTCGTCGGCGAAAATATCTTCGAAACTGTCATCGAAGGTCCAATTGAAAATTATCGAACTTAAAATATCGGATTGTGATTCATCAACTCTCGGCATCATTAAAGGAAGACTAGTAGAACCAAAGAAAGTGGGAATACGAACTTGAGGGTGGGGGTGGAGTGTATAAATTAGCCCAATTTGTAATGACCGATGAGTAAAAAGCGATTGTGCTAATCTATCAACCCGCGGAAAATTGAGATTAAATCCCTCAAGATTCGGGAGCAAACATGGGTACGTCGAACTTGGTATTGGAGATGAAAGCGTAATGGTCTCTTGCAAGGTCGGAATGAGGACGGAGGGAAGTGAGTAAGGAAGGGTATCAGTTAAAGATTTAGGAGGGTGTACACAATCAGTGGAAGGGACATGATGAATTGGGAAATCCGACTCATCAAACAAAACCGGTTCCTCCTCAATAATTTCCTCATCCATGCCATTATCCTCAAAATCAAGACGCATATGTAGTTCAGGAGAAACATTTAATGACTCGGAATGATGAATTGGACATAAAATTTCAATCAAATTGAAGGGTTCATCATCCAAACTATTCCCGGCGTCTATATCCTTAATCAAGTGAAAATCAATTTTTTCTGACACCTCATCAAAAGTATGGATATTTATCAATTTAGGTTCTAGATTGGAGGTGTAAAGATCGAAAGGATTAAGTGTGGTTTCACTAGAAAGAGGTTCTTCACAATCTGGCAAATCAAGCACTACAAAATCACACAACTCGTTAGATGTTTTATTTTCAACTTGTGAACTATTTGGGACAATCGATGGAAAATCGGAGTTGTGGGAATCAACTGGGTATGTGTAGGTTTGATTTGGGAATGTGTAGAACTCACTCGCTCCTCTCAAATTCTCTCTCTGTCCAACCGCCTCCTCATACATTGAAAAATTTGGAGCTAGTTGGAAACTAGCTACCGGTTCACTCGGTGGCATAAGGGCGGCCATGGACGCTTCCACATTCCTACTCATTTTGTTTGTTGCTGCAATATAAGCTGCCAACGACTGTTCCAAACTAGACATGGGTGGTGAAGGGGTTTGGGTAAAAATTCGAAATTTTTTGGATACGTGAAACTCCCAAAAGGCTGTGTAGAAACAGGGTCTAGTGAAGGTGGGAAAGTCGGGTAGTACTGGTAGGAAGTGGATGGTTGGACAGGATTAGGATCAACATGTGGATAAAAAGGTGGATGGACTTGTTGATTCCTAGAACTAGATGAGGGGAGAGGGGTGAAAGATCGGCTACGAGATTGAGCGATATGCTCAGCAATGGACATCGGTTTAGGAGTTACAACAGGACTTGAAAAAGTGGTATCAACATATGAAGGTGGTAAAGGTGGACATGGTTGACACAAAGTGGGTTGCAAAGTCGAACTGTTTCTCCTAGACGCTTCTATTTGATCTTTTAAAGAAATTTTGGGCACGGAGGGATCTTCTTTAAATCGACCGAAACAATTGACGTACGACGCAAAGTTAGGTTCGGGATACCAAAGTTCGGCAAGAGATTTATGATGTGGGGTACCCATGATAGAAGAAAGGGGAAAAGAAAGAAGGTTGGATGGTGCAAGGATTTATTTGCGGCAAAAATTTGCAAGTTGTTAAATTTTTTTTCCTTTTTCCTTTTCTCTTTATTTAGAACTGTTTGCAAAAAGATTTTTTGAAAAGAGACTTTGACACAAATGCGATCAACCACAAATGCACAATCAGGCTTAGATCTAGGGTCGCCTAGGTCAGCTAGATAGCTCCTAACTGTTCCAAAGGGCTAGAAATAGGACCTCAAACCGCCTCTTCACCGCCAATTGCGGCCAGGTAAGTGCCAGGTAAGTGGGAGGCTCCCCGCTACAAGTAGCGGTCCTAATTAAGTAACCACTTGCCTTGACACACTTGCCTAGACACCGCAAAGTCAGGTTAGGATAAACGGTCGATGTCTATAACTAGTCCTCTGTCCTATTGAGCTCGAAATCCTTAGGGCTGAGTCTAGTATTTTTTAATTAAATATGGTCAATGCAAATGCCTTATGTGATTTCTGGGGTCCCGGGAAGGGTGATGAAATCCCCACCCAATCTGAATTGGTTAAAAGCCCCTTAAAATCCGATTAAAGATATGCAAAACAGAAAAAAAAAATCACTTGCAATCAATTTTTATTTTTTTTAAAGCATGGCGCAAAGAATCCTGCACAAGATTTGTTATTTGGAAGGGGAAATATTTTTAAAGTGCAAAGAATCCTGCAGGAGATTTTTAGAAAAGATATATCTAGATTTGCAGAGGAGAAAGAGAGAAGCTCACAGAGATTTTTCCACGAGATGACTTCACCGTGCAACCGCGGTTCCGTGGTTTTATGCGCGTTCCGGCCGCCTTTCCGCGGTCAGGGAGAAGGTTCACGGCACCAAATTTTTTTTCAGGCGATGAAGTCACGAGGCGGCCGCGTTTCCACGGTCCGATGTGGCCTAATGCGGCGGTTCCGCGGTCCGGTGGGTGGATCAGATGCCAAGTTTTCTTCTGTGCTCTGTTGGGATACTCCTCTGTTGGTTCGGATTAGATGTTTTCTGTTTCGCTTTCTGAATTTTTCCAGATCCGAAGTTGTTTGTAGATCCTGCAAAATTCTTACAAAAATACCCTTTCCAAAAATAACAGATGATATATTTTTTATATTTTTTTGATTTTTCAGATTTTTATGATTTTTTAATTTTATATTAACCCGAAATTGCAAAAAGGAAATTTCTACGCTATCCCCGGCAACGGCGCCATTTGATTGTATCTCAAAAACTATCTATTACCGCAATCAAGAACGGCGTCGCATGTAGCTAACCGGTGAGTACGGGTCGGTCCACAGGGATGTTGTGAATTTCCTAATCGCTCTTACGAGTTAATTTCGAAGGGTGTTCATGGATTAATTAAATCTAAAAACTAAATTAATCTAGGGTAATTGAATTAAAGATCTAACTATCTAACTAGGGCAAGGAATTAAATTTAATATAGGGCAGTTGAATTAAAGATCTAACTATCTAACTAGGGCAAGGAATTAAATTTAATTTAGGACAGAGAATGAAAAATTATCTAGGGCAAGAATTGAAATTACCTACTTACTTTACAGATGACTCTCTCCAAACAAAAACACAAGACTTGTCAGATCTGAATTTCTGAAATGAAAAGAGGCATCGATACTCTCCAAAAGAAATCTAAATTTTATTGATAAAAAGAGGCATAGGGAGGCATGAAAAGAATACAATGATTTGGGCTTCTATTTATAAGACATAGAAACCCTAGGTTACAATTGATTCGCACGTCTGCATTTACCAAAATATCCTTAGGAAGACCTAGTCAAAGTAGACTTCAAGCTTTGGTAAAATTTTATGTCTGGAAATTTTGGAACTGATTCTGGGCTTCTTGGGCTTTTTATTTCTTTGGATCTTTATTCAATTTGGCTTCTCTAGTTCTTCGAGATCTCCAGTGAACAATTGCAGTGGACTTTTAACCGTTTGCTTTGTAATCTTGGACCTTGCGTTGTCTTGTACTGATCTTTTGTGTAGGCTTGATTAAGATCCTTCCATTTGTTGGTCAAAGTCCTTTTTTTGTGTCGTCTTTTGTCTTTTACACTGTTTTCGCTCCAAGAACCTGTAACCTGTAATATGTAGCAGACATGGGTCAAAAACACCTGTTTATTTGTAAAAAGAATAAGAATGGGGAATATAATAATACAATATTATGGTGTGAACACTGACACCACTCCACCCACGTGCAATGTACATAGGCCCAGTGATGGGGGCAATCCCTAGTAAGAGGAGTGTTGTCTCTAGAGGGATTTCAATGGATACTACCCATAAAATCCCAAAAAGGAATATAAAAATAAAATGAAATAAAAATAAAAATAAAAATAAAGAAAGTAAATAGTTATATCTAAAGAAAAGAAAAGAAAAGAAAAGGGAAAGTTTTGAATTTTACTTGTTTTTCAGCTTTCAAGAATTTTCATCCTAATAGTATCGTTTCAACGCCAGAAATTCTATCCTCCTTTAATAGAAGTTAATCCTATTCTTCATTCTTATCTTTCCTTCAAACATTGATCATATACCACTACGTGTGTGTAACATATCTCTACACTTGAGAATTCAATTCAAGCTATAATATCAATGCCTTATATTCTCGTATTTATTTTATAAATATATAGATGGATATACTCACAACATTTTTCAATGCGACCACTAATGTTTCATGAGACAATAACCAACCGATTACTCAATGTGTTCAATGTGTGAGTGAAATTATGCCTAGTCTAGCAACTACCTTGGACTTTCAACAGTGACTCTTAAACCATTTGGTCTAAGGCACTAGGTAATGAAGCACTCCAAAGATTGAAATTTACCAACCCTAAGTGATTGGTGCATTTTAATACACATTTATATAGCTATATTTATCTTTATTTTGCCTATTTAATGCTACTCCGGATATGTTTTGTGTAATAATGCAGATTATAGGGCTAAAGGGCAAAAGTACACAAAAGGCTTATTACATGCGCTGGATGCGGACTATTTTAAGCTAAAACAGAGCTAAGGGTGAAAATTACCAAAAATTAAGCATGGAACAAGATTTACCAAGTTGAGACGAAGCCATACGCCAAATTTGGAAGCAGAATCAAATCAAATTTCGGCCAGCGCCGAAATTTGAATCAATTTGCCCGAAATCTTTTGGAGATTTTCATGGAAATTTTTAGGGATTTTTGTATCTTCGAAAATATTGTATAAACCACTCTTGAAAATTGTCAATTGCCTATATATACTGCTGTATAGCCTTCTAGAGTTTCGTCTCTCCATTAGTTATTGAATTAGGGTTTTTGGGAGAGATCAAGGATATTCTTGTAAGTTATTTTTGCTATGAAGTTATTTAATTTTATTATGTTTTCATCTATCAGGAGTAGCTAATTTAATTGCTAGAGTTTTTGAATTATACTTGCTATGATTGGTGTTTGAATTCTTCTCCCTATTCTTTTCTATTTGTTTTAAAAGATGAATCTCTTTGATAAAAGTTAATTCTTTTTTATGCTATGCTAATAAATTAAATAAATCAATGATTGATTAACACCCATAAGATTTGTTTAGGGAAAATTAATATCACCGATAAACTAATTAGTTTAATGATAGCTTAACGGCCTAGAAAAATAATTAAAGAAGGTAAGATGGAATTTTTATCATTGTAAATTCAACCTAATTAATTTAGGATAATTTAGATTATTCCGAAAAAGTAAGATAATTCGTAAATTGACAAAGTATGTGTTGTTTCTTAGAAGGGTAAATCTAATTATTGTTAGGTTAATTAGAATCTAAATATTTAATTTCTTTGCTAGATAATGTTATTGATAGAGTGCTTCTTTAATCGTATGATTTATACTTTCATAAAACAATTGATATTTCATTACGGTAAAAGTTTATTTTATGCTTTTATAAGATTAATGGTAATGAATTTAAATATAGAATTTATAAAAGAATAGATATCTTATAAAACACCATGATTAGTAAAGATAATTAAAACCCTAGTCTTTCTTTATTACTTGAAATTCTCTTTTATTTTAAACTTGCAATTTTAATTTCTTTTACATGATTTTTAATTAGTTTAGTTAAATAAACCAACTCTTTTAATTTAATTTGTTTTAGGTTAATTAGAATTTACACGTCTCCTTGTGGTACGATCCGTAAGTATTATAAAGAAGTAACTGTGCACTTGTGGTAAATTTGAGGGACTATAAAATCTCCATCAAGTTTTTGGCGCCGTTGTCGGAGATCGAACTCGGGTCATGTGTAGGTATTCCATTCAATTCCATTCAAACAAATACAACTTTAACTCCTTTTTATCTTGATACTCCTTTTGAGGCTAATGTGGCAACCGCTAAACCCATGATTCTTGCTGAGCATATTGAAATAGCCCGTAAGGAAAGAGAGTACGAGCAACAATTTAACCAATTCCACTCTTGTCTAACTTGTTAGTGTATATGCCCTAGAGGCCATTACTGTATCATACTAGTTTGTATATTACTTAATGGAAGCTTGGGATATTCACCTTGTATATACAATCTTACTCAAAATAGTAGTATGCTACTTGGTTTGTTTCTACTTCAATGTGTACATGTGTTTATTTTAGTATATCACCTATGCACATTAGTGGAGCCCTTAGGATCTTTGCTTGATTACCAGCGTTGTGATGGCAGTCACACTAGTGGGGGCTGGGTAATCTATAAGCACATCCTTATGCAGGTCCCTAGTCGCAGGACTATCGAGACAGCGCATCGATACTTTGGAGTAGACTAGCGCATGCGCTTCTCATCCCAGAGTGGGAGATGGTCTGTCCCACAGCCATCAGTACGTCGTACTGGAGATAGTATGCGGGTGCTCGTTGGGTTACGAGTACACTGGACAGGACTCGTCGGGAACTGACCGGTTGGTATTATACCTATCGTCAGTTATCAGTTCCCAGGTGACATGAGTACAGCTTAGTCCGCTGACTTGACACTGTCACTTCGCCTCGAGTGTGTTCCCACTGTACTTTGATTACTACCCTACCACGGCTCAAAGGAGTCGTGCAAACAGGTAGTAGTTGGGTGCAGTCCCGAAGAACTTAGAGGCAGTGACGGTTAGACAGGATTCGTCTCTCCCGGTATTGGGGGTTGACATCGCGCTGTGTCTAGGAGAGCTATTACACGAGTAGTCCCTGGCCAGGGCAAGCGAGATATACTGGTAGGCTTCCAGTGTTATCTCAGGGTGTATTGGGCTTCACTCCGACACGACTTGTACCGCTATTAGGGGACTGACGTTTACCGCCCCTAGGCCCGCTATGCGATGTATCAGACGAACAGACCGGACTGTACGGAGATTGTCACATTCAGGCTCAGTAGGAGTTCAGATGGGTTTCACCTCGTCAGTCTTCTTGTCGGCATCTACCTGGGGACCGTTACGCACAGCTAGTGCCGCTTGCGGTCTGTGGTTAAACCCACTGCCAGCGTAGTGTTGAGTCTTTAGAGTCCCACACAGAAAGCTATTCGCCTTTAGGCAAAAGAGTAGAGGTCGCATGGTTTTGCGACAGGTCGCATGGTTTTGCGACAGGGTCCGGTCACATCCGTGCACTTGTGCACGTACAGTGTCCGGACAGTTAACACTAGCGGGCTTTGGTTTAAGCCGGATCCTAGTGTACGTTTTGGGATTGATTTTATCTCGTTTGTATTCGTGTTCCTCGGAACGCGGATGCGGGTGTGTATACACAGTTGACAGAGAGACAGAGGCAGAGTATTCTCATTGGGGTTGTTGACTGTTGACTGTTGACAGTTGACCGTTGACTTTTGCTTAACCCTAATGAGAATAAGATATATGATTAACATTAATATTAATTAAGTGTTGTAGTGACATGGTTGTTGAGGGGTTGACTTTGTTGACCGGTTGACTAGGTTGGACTAGTTGACCATCATCATGACAATGGCTATCATTCCATGGCAAAGACTTTTGCTTGCTTGTTTATTTATGCAAAATGAGTGCATGAAATGATATAGCCATTTTGACTTAAACCATTTACACAATACTTGATTACTATTCTTGTTATGATGACTTTTGGATTATGAGAGGTGAGAATGAGATGAGTATGGTTCATTCTATCATTTTGCTTTCTCTCTCTTGAGCTCTCTCATTCTCAAGCTCTCCCTCTTCCTCTTGCTCTTTCTACCTCAAGGCAAACCATTTTCATGTGTTGAGACTCATTGCCTTAGAGATAAAAAGACACCAAAACATTCCTCTACTCATTCTAGTTCACAAGGCCTAGCAAGCCAAGTGATCTAGTTTCTTCAAAGTTCGAAGAAGAAGCCAAAGGTAGAAGCTTTCGGGTGGATCCATCTTCGGCGCAAGGAGACGACGAGGTGAGGCCGATCCGTACACCGGAAGGAGTCGAAGACGAAGGAGTTCAAGAAAGGTATAGCCCCCTAACCGAGTAGGTAAACTCTTGTTAGGTTGTTAGTTAGTAGTTTAACAAAGATCCGGTTTTGAGTCCATGTTACCGCCTCTAGAAAATTGTTTTTCATCAAATTCCGCATGCCCGAAAGTACCGGGAGAGGTAGCATGGACTTACACAACTTTCACACGTACTTTTGGCGTTAATAATAATTATGGAATAAGAAGTTCGACGTTGAAAACCAAATTTGAATCTTCATTGGAAACTCTTTTACAAACTACGTCTAACTTAGACAAGCAATTGACCATTTCTAAACAAATAGCAGAGCAAGCCGAAACTGCTAACAAACAAGCAGTAGCTCATACTGAAATGGTTGCTGACCAAATAATTGCTGCCCTGAAAAGTGAAAAAGAGAAAGAGACCACCCCAATGCAAACTGACACAAACCCTCCGAAATTTGAATTTTCAATTTGGCCTCCAACAACGAATTTATATGAGAATGATTTAATTGATGATAAGTTCGAGGTCGAGACATTTGATGGTTATGAGAAAACGTATGAAGAGGATACTTGTGATTTTGAGGGTGGGGCATGAATAAAATGGTTGAGGAAGATATTTGTGAAGAACCTGCAGTAATAGATACAAGTCACTTTGAGGAGGAGGATATAGATTTGAGAGACGGAGGATGTGATAAAATTTTTGAAGAGCCTACCATAATATTAGAAGAAGTGTATGAGGAGGATGTGGTTAATTTTGAAGAAGGTTATTTTGATCTAAGTTTTGAGGAAATTTTTACGGATGAACTTATGGATGAGTTAGATTCACCAAATTATCAAATAAATTGTGAATGTCCTCTTGAGCGTTTAACAGTTGAACCTAAGATTCAAATAATTCCATTCATCACTAAAGCCAATCCTATTAAAGAGCAAGATGAAGTTGTACCATCGACTCATATAACTGAATCATTTATTTACATTCCTCATGTTCATATTGAAGACTTTGATCTAATTAGCCAATACATTGATAAATTAGTACAGTTGTATAATTCTTTTAGATTTAAATCATTTATTATTGCACTAGTTTATTCGGCGAAACTTGGATCACAATTTTGTTCACCTACATATAAACACTATATTAATTTAATGCATATCAAGTTTAGGGTGTTTACTGATGTTTACTGCTATAATTTATTTTACCACTCTTGCATGATTAGAGACAAATTTTTGAGTTATTAATTGTAACGTTTGGGTTAGCCAAAGCGTTATGTAAATTAATATTTTCTTTTTCCTTTTCTTCTTTTATTTTTAGGGTTTTAGATTTTTTTTAAAAGAAAAAAACAATCATCTTATTCCTTCGCACATATTTAAACACTTTTATTTGACTCCAAAACCTAACATAAAAATAAGAATATGCAATTCACAGCAGGAAGTAGAAATCCAATATCAGATCGCATATCAACGGATGACCATCGTCAGTTAGCGGCTTGATAACGGAAGAATCTCCTAAATTTTTAAGCTTTGTAAGTTTGTTCTTGGTTATTAATTTTGATGGTTTATCTCTGTCTATATAAATTTCACTACATTATTTTATACATTCGTTTAGCATTGAACATTGTAGTAACTTTTCTTTTCTAAATTTGTGAGAAAATCTAAGAGATAGGTAAGGGGTCGACATTGAGGACAATGTCAGAAATAAGTGTGCGTGGTTTGCACTATATTGTTTTTTCTTTTCTTTTTCATTTTTTTTAGGTTTTCTTTTTCAATTTTTTTTAAAAGAAAAAAGTTTTTGAATCAAACTAGTAATATGTAATCTTGAATTTAAAATCCGAAAGATTGAGTGATATGAAGGAAAATTATTGAATATGAAGATAGAACTAAAATCTGAAAAGTAATTCCATGTCTTGAATTCAAATTCAGAAAATATACATCCTACAAATTGCACGAACACAAATCTTGAAGTTTGAGATAGTATATGATACTTAGAAATTTCTTTGCCTAAATACCTAAGTATAAATAATAATAATAATAATAATAATAATAATAATAATAATAATAATAATAATAAATTGTATCTTTTTCTTCACTAATTAACTGGGAATTCGCGCCTCAAGAAGCATTGGATGTTCACGTCGAAAAGTGATTAAAAAATAAAAAAATACAAATATAATAAGTTTGGTTTTGTGATTGGTTAGGGCTAGTAAATTTCAGTCTTGGGGTACTTCATCACCTAGTGTTTTAGACCAACTGGTTTGGGAGTCACTACTGAAAGTCCGAGATAGTTGCAAGACTAGACATAATTTCACTCATACATTGAGCACATTGAGTAATCGGTTGGTTAGTGCCCCATGAAACATTAACGGTCGTATAGAAAGATGTGTGGGCAAATCCAACTATATATTTATATAAAATAAAATACGAGTGTATAAGGGCACTAATACTATAGCTTGAATTGAATTCTCAAGTGTAGAGATATTTTACACACACATAGAGACATATGATCGATATTTGAAGGAAAGAAAAGAATGAAGAATATGATTAAGTTCTATTGAGGGAGGAAACAATTTCTGGAGTTGAACAATACCATTAGGATGAAAATTCTTGAAAACTGAAAAACTAGTGAGATTCAAATCTTTTATTTTATTTTATTTTATTTGGTTATAGTTTTTCACTTTTTTTTATTTTCATTTTTCTTTCATTTTCCTTTTTGAGATTTTGTGGGTAGTGTCCGCTAAAAACCCTCAGGAGATAACACTCCTCTTACTAGAAACACCTAGAGATTTAACGGCTTGTTACACGTGCTAATTGAAATCGCTACTCCTGCGAAAAGGAGCATAGTTGTTAAATAGTAGTTAGATTTTAATTTTTAAGTTTTTAGTTTTTGAAACTCTAGATTTTGCTCGAGAACTAGGAAAAGATAAGTGTGGGGGGTATTTCATTGGTGTATTTTAATGCATATTTATATGGCTATATTTATCTTTTTTTCCTATTTAATGCTACTTCGGAAATGTTTTGTGAAATAACGCAGATTATAGGGCTAAAGGGCAAAAGTACACAAAAGACGTATTACGTGCGTTGGATGTGGACCACTTTAAACTAAAACAGAGCCAAGGATGAAAATTACCAAAAATTAAGAGTGGAACAAGATTTACCATGTAGAGATGAAGCCACACACCAAATTTGGAAGCAGAATCAAATCAAATTTCGGCCAAGGCCGAAATTTGAATCAATTTGGCCGAAATCTTTTGGAGATTTTCATGGAAATTTTTAGGGATTTTTGTATTTTCAAAAATATTCTATAAACTATACTTGGAAATTGGCAATTATCTATACATATTGCTGTATTGACCTCTAGAGTTTCATCTCTCCATTAATTATTGAATTAGGGTTTTTGGGAGAGATCAAGGATATTCTTATAAGTTATTTTTTCTATGAAGTTATTTAGTTTTATTATGTTTTCTTCTATCATGAGTAGCTAATTTAATTGGTAGGGTTTTTGAATTATACTTTCTATGATTGGTGTTTGAATTCTTCTCTTTATTCTTTTCTATTTGTTTTTATGATGAATCTCTTTGATAAAAGTTAATTCTTTTTGATGCCATGCTAATAAATTAAATAAGTTAATGATTGATTGTTGTCCATAAGATTTTTTTTATAGGAAAGGCAGTATCACCAATAAACTAATTAGTTTAATGATAGCTTGACGACCTAGAAAACTAATTAGGGAAGATTAGATGAAATTTTTATCACTGTAGATTCAACCAAATTAATTTAGGATAATTTAAATTATTCCGATAAAATAAGATAATTCGTAAATTGACAGCTTATGTATTATTTTGTAGAAGGGTAAATCTAATTATTGTTAAGTTAATTAGAATCTAAATATTTAATTTCTTTGCTAGATGGTGTTATTAATAAGGTACTTCTTTAATCGTATGATTTATACTTTCATGAAATGATTGATATTTCATTGCGGTAAAAGTTTACTTTATCTTTTATATGATTAATGGCAATAAATTTAAATAAAGAATTTAGAAAAGAATAGATATCTTATATAACACCATGATTAATAAAGGTAATTCAAA
The DNA here is from genome assembly GCA_030015575.1 of Agapanthus africanus. NCBI lineage: Eukaryota > Viridiplantae > Streptophyta > Magnoliopsida > Asparagales > Amaryllidaceae > Agapanthus > Agapanthus africanus. The sequence goes on along the minus strand of CM057342.1, from coordinate 56,520,705 downwards.
ACTCTAGTATATGTTTATTACTTGAAATTCTCTTTTATTTTAAACTTGCAATTTTAATTTATTTTATATGCTTTTTAATTAGTTTAGTTAAATAAACCAACTCTTTTAATTTAATTCGTTTTAAAATAATTAGAATTCACACGCCTCCCTGTGGTATGATCCGTAAATATTATAATGAACCAACTTTGCACTTGCGGTAAATTTGAGAGACTATAAAATCTCCATCACTAAGCAATCACAAAACCAAACTTATTATATTTATTCTCTTTTTTCACTTTTTATTCATTTTTCGACGCGAGCATCCAATACTTCTTGAGACACGAATTCCCAGCTACTTAGTGAAGAAAAAGATAATTTTTAATCTTTTTTTACTTAGATATTTAGATAAATATATTTCTAGGTATTCTCTACTATCTCATGCTTCAAGATTCGTGTTTGTGCAATTTATAAGATGTATAATTTCTAAATTTGAATTCAAAACAAGGAATTATTTTTCATATTTTAGATCTAACTTCAGATTCAATAATTTTCCTTCATATCACTCAATTTTTCGGATTTCAAATTCAAGATTAACTATTACTAATTTGATTCACAAACTTTTTTTCCTTAGAAAAGAATAAAACTAAAAATAAACCTAAAAATGAAAATGAAAAGAAAAACAATACTATGCAAACCATCCCCACACTTATTTTTGACATTGTCTACAATGTCGACCCATCACTAATCTCTCTAAGTTCATCTCACAAATCAGTAAAAAACTATCACTGCAATTTTCATTGCTAAACAGATATATAGAATAATGTAGTGAAATTAATTTAGACAGAGATAAAACATTAGATTTGATTTTAAAAAATTAAACAAGAACAAACTTATAGAGCCCAAAAAAATTTAAGAAGATTCTTCCCTCATCAAGTCGCTAACTGGCGGTGTCCATCCGTTGATATGCGATCTAATATTGGATATCTACTTCCTGTTTTGAACTGCATACCCTGCAATTTTTTCTTGTTCTTATGTTAGTTTTTGGAGTCAAATAAAGGTGTTTAAACAAGTAGAAATGAATAAGATGATTGTTTCTTTTATAAAAAAAATATTAAAACCCCAAAAAAATTAAAAGAAGAAAAACAAATTTAAATTTACATAACGTTTTGGCTAATCCAAACGTTCATATTAACCATTCAAAATTTTTGTCTATGATCATGCAAGAGTGGTAAAATAAATTATAGCAGTAAGTATCAATAAACATCATAAACTTGATATGCATAATATTAATATGGTGTTTATGTATGGGTGAGAAAAATGGTGATCCATGTTTCGCCGAATAAATTAATACGGTAATAAATGATTTAAGTCTAAAAGAATTATGCAACTGCACTACCTTGTCAATGTATTGGCTAATTGGATCAAAGTTTTCACAATGAACATGAGAGATATAAATCAGAGATCGAGTTATAGGAATTGGTGAAACAACTTCTTCTTGCTTTATGATAGTGGGCTCTTTAAAAATTTCATCACATCCATCGTCTCTTAAACGTATATCGTCCTCCTCAAATTGACTTATATCCATTTCCATGGGTTCATTATAAACATCTCCCTCAACCATTTTATTCATGACCCACTCCTCAAAATCACAAGTAAACTCCTCAAAAATTTTCTCATATCCATCTGGTAAATCAAACATCTCGATCTCGAACATATCACCAATTAAATCAATCTCATATAAATTCGTTGTTGGAGGTCAAATTGGAAATTCAAATTTCGGAGGGTTTGTATTAGTCTGTATTGGGATGGTCTCTTGCTCTTTCTCACTTTTCACGGTAGAAATTATTTGGTCAGCACATATTTTAATATGAGCTACTGCTTGTTTGTTAGCAATATCGGCTTGCTCTACTATTTACTTAAAATGGCCAATTGCTTGTCTAAATTAGACATGATTTGTGAAAGAGTTCCCAATGAAGATTCAAATGCGGTTTGCAACGTTGAACTCCTTATTTCATAATTATTATCAACGTTGGACAATAGTGGAATTAGTTGAATTGCTGCTCGTGCTCTTTTTTCCTACTGGCATTTGCAACATGTTGAAAAATAGTCATGGGTTTAGAAGTTAACTCGTGCTCTCGTTCCTTACGGGGTTTTTTCAATATGGTCAGCAATAGTCATGGGTTTAGAGCTTTCCACATTAGCCACAAAACGAGTATGAAGATGAGAAGGAGTTAAAATTTTCCTTGTTTGAATTGGATTTGAGAGGGGCCTACATCATGATAAGAGTTTGATTGGAATTGTTGGCCTAATTTATAGTTCATGCCTTGATTTAGACGATAATTTTGTCGTTCCCTCAATTCACGAAATCCATCAGTAAAAGGACAATCTTCATAAACATGAGAGGGATCATCACAGTTAGTGCAAACAGTCTGAAAAGGTGGAGTACTAGAAACCTTGGTAGTTAACTTTTAATGTCTTTACATTTCGCCTAATATCGGCTAACTCTGCATGTAACCAATCATCATTGTCGGATATGGATGTGTCAAGTGAATTATAACCGCTCCTATATTTTTTTATTCTAATGTAATCTGCAAGTGTTGATTTAGCATGTTCTTCACACATATTAAAAAGAAATACTGAAAAGTAAAAAAAAGAAAACTAAATAGGAAATCAGAAGCAAACAAACCCGGCACTAGTTCTGAATAGAGGAGAGAACGATGAAGATACGTTGAAATCCGGACTCCAGAATCTTCAAAAGTTCGGCCAAAACCGAATTTTGGCCGAAATTTTGAAGAGTTAGGTGCTGAAATTTTTATGAGTTAGGTGCTAAAATTTTCTGGTACACTCTGCTTGCTCCAAATCTTTCAATACTGCAACTGGTTTCCTGAAACAAAAAGAAAAATTTGCAGAATAAAATAAAGAAATTTAATTCAAAATTAAATTAATTAAACTTTCAACCGGCCTCCCCGGCAACCGCGTCAAAAAACATGATGGAGATTTTAATTGTCTCTTAAATTTAATTGTAAGTGCACAATTAATTTATTATAGTACTTACGGATCGATCCACAGGGAGGTATGCGAATTCTAATTAACTTAAAACGAATTAAATAAAAAGACTTGGTTTATTTAACTAAATTAATTAATGGCAAATAAAGGAAAGAAATTAAATTGCAAGTTTTAAAAGAAAATATTTCAAATAATAAAGAAAGTCCTAGGGTTTTGAATTATCTTTACTAATCATGGTGTTTTATAAGATATCTATTTTTTTCTAATTCCCATATTTAAATTTATTACCTATCAATTGCAAGAAAGCATAGAGAATACGCTCATCATGATAAAATATCAAGCAATCAAGAAAGCATAAATTATATGATCATGGCAATACCCTATCAATCTATAAAATCATATAGAAATAAATTCAAATATTCAATTCTAATTAACCTAACAATAATTAGATCTTACCCTTCTACACAATAACACATAAGTTGTTGTTTCCCCAATTAGAGCAAAACTCTGTTCAGAATTCAAAATTTGAATTAAAACTGCGCTTTTATAAAAGCGCTGCGCTACAAGTAGCACACCCCGTGCAAAGCGTATAGGTGCTAGCGTTAGATGCGCTGCGCTTCAAGTAGCGCACCATGGGCAAAGCACATAAGCGCTAGCGCTGGAACTAAATATTCCTCACCGTTGGATCAAATATCCAACGGATATAATTAAATCATCAATTAACAAGAATGAAATTCTGTTGAATCTTTCCAAACAGAAAAGATTGTGCCTTGAATTTGGAACACCGTTGGATCAATGATCCAATGGTGATTAAAAATCACTAAAATGCAGAACAAATTCTGTAAGGGGGAAAGATTTCCCAATCTTGTTAAAAAAATAAGAAGATTATCTTCTGTAAACCAAAAACCCTTGGATCAAAGATCTGACGATAGGGAAATTCCCAAATCAATTAGAGAATAAATCTCTTTAACCGATTGAACAAATCAGCTTGCCCTATATAAAGGCCTCGAGACTTCAAGTCTCAAAAGGAGGAACCCCCCATAAACTTTGAGAAAATCTCAGGAAGAGGAAGAAGCTCTCGACAAAAGAAGACAATTCTTTTCAAGGTAAAAAAAAAGAATAGAAAGACGAAATCGTCTCAATATAAAAAGAAGTATTTACTTCTTTCACAGATCATAGATCTATAATACAAATTGTCTTTCACAAAAGAGATTATGAACATCTCATTATAAGTGGGGGGGGGGGGAGAATTATCCAATTCTCTTAGGATCCCAGATCCATAAAAGCAAAGCCTTTCATCAAAAAGAGATTGAAATATCTCCTATAAACTAAGAACTTTGTTCTTAGAATCTTGAGATAAAGTCTCTTATAAAAGAAAAGATAATCTGCAGAGCGCAAAGTTAACCTAAGAAGAGCCTTAGTGCTCCTAATCCAAGAAGAGCCTCAGCGCTCCTAATTTAAAAGTGCCTTAGTGCTCTTGATCTAGCGCAAAGCGCTGCAGTGCCATAGCGCTTCAAACACAGCGCACTGCGCTCATTGGCTAGCGCTCAGCGCTAAGCGCACCACGTGCTCTTCATGTGTGCACTGCATTACTAAAAGCGCTTTGCGCTCATTATATGGCACCGGCGCCAAACGCCTCAACGCTTTAACTATAGCGCACTGCACTCATCGACTGGCGCTAGTGCCAAGTGCACTACATGCTTTTATGTGCGCTTGGACAGAACATAAACTGTTCTTTGAATAATCCTGGAGCAATGATAAATGCACATCATTCAACTAAAGACAAAACATTGTCAGAGACCAAATCAATGCATAGCATTTTTAAAGGGATTGGGCTCAAACAAACATCTAACAACTCAAAAACAAATGTTGAACAATGTAATTGAATGGACTTAGCCCAAATTGGCCATAAGTCCTCAATTCAGATTAATTGAGTTCATATGCTCATAAATAACAGATCTTAGCCCCAAATTGGATTACAGATCTTTCAACCAAAATTGGTTCAAGGGTACATCTCTGAACCCCTATGATATATATCGTTGTAATCCTTCAACGTCTTCAGAGAGGCGACGGGTCCCGACGACCATACATTTCATAGACTATGACGTATTTAAACTAGACTGTGGGGTCCTTAAAACCCATGGACTATGATGTCCTTAACCTTGACTGTGAGGTCTTTAAACTCACGGACTATGATGTCCTTAACCTTGACTGTGAGGTCTTTAAACTCACGGACTATGATGTCCTTAACCTTGGATTGTGGGGTCTTTTAAAACCCATGGACTATGATGTCCTTAACCTTAGACCGAGATGTCCTTAAACTAACACTGAACCGTAATGTTCTTAAACTAATTATCGACCGCAATGTCCCTAAACTAAACAATAGAGCCCCCCAAATGCTCTCTTGTCGGATCTAAATGATCCCGTTAAGTCGATCTTAGTCTAAAATTAGACTAGGGTATCCTTAACAAACGTTTAAGTTGATCTTAGTCCCAAATGAGACTAACGTATCCTTAAACCCAACCCCCAAACCCAAATATAAGAAAATACGGATTTGGACCAACCCACGCCCTACAGGCGACAACATAAATTAGCCTCCGTATACAATCCACGGGCAACCAAAAACAAAACAAACACCCACAACACGAAGTGACCATCTGGAGAAGGAGAAAGTTGTTACCGCGATGCGGTAGCGTAATTAACTGCAGGGGCTTGCTCCTACAGGGAAAAGCGTCCCCACAATCAAAAACTCCTCAACGAGGGGGAATCTGACGAAGTCTGCTATATCGGCCGCATCCGTTTAAACCTTCGATACACGGTGCCATAAACCAACTTGGCATCTTTGGAGAGGTGGACGGATAGCACCAATTAGCATCTGTCCCGAAATTCAGGCAAGACGGACCCACGCGGTCGCGTCTCCGTGTTTCGGAGGGGAACAGATTCTGGAACGCCCGGTGGGACGTTTTCCTCTTTCCACTCTACACTTCGTGTGTTGTGTTCGCGAACGAATCGCGGTTTGATATGGTTGCCCTTGGGTTCGAGGTACTAAGATTTGGTGTCTTACTCCGTGCAGAAAACAGAAGATCAATGGCTTCAACCTGCACTAACTGCAACTGCAACTCTCGCTCCGTCCCGTCCGGAGGAGTGACTTACGGGCCCCAAGCGGCCTCCATCTTCACTATGCCGGTGGAACAGGTCACTCAGGCCTCCACTGGATTGTTCTTCGGGACCATGCTCCCGCCAACGAGCTTCAGCGCTCCTGTACCATCACAAGAAGCTCAGAAGAAGTTGGTCTTTGATCGGCTTATAACTACTGCGGCCCCTCTCAATGGGTCATCCAGCTCCAATGCCTCATTCTTTGACAGACTGGGCCAAAGCTCAGTTGGGCCCATGAAGAAGCCCGCGATACCAGAAAGGGTTATCCCAAAAAGGATAGCCATCCCTGCTCCCGAAGTCGTCAAGGCGGCTTCTCCTACCAAAGGGTCGGTCTTCACAAGACCGACTATTTCAGCTCCTGTTCCAGGTGAAATCGTCAAGGTTGCTTCCCCTACTCGGAAGTCTGCCTTTGATAGGTTGGCCATCCCCACTCAGCGGACATCAGTCTTCAATAGGCTGACAACGACAACTTCTGACCAACACAGGGGGCATGAGGGAGTCACCCCTACGGTTGAGATAATCCTATCCGCACGACATGCTCGTCGTCGTCACTGGCGCCGAGTAAGGGAGGCTGGGGGCAGCTCCCCTTCTGGACTAACTCCGCCAGCTCCCATGGTGGAAATCAATGCTGCTGTTCCAACTGGGAACATCTTTGAACCACTTAGGAGGGTTCGCAAGAACTCTCCGACTGCCGTGCTGAAGAGATCTCCTCCACCTATGGAGATTACTACAGAAAAGAAGCCGGAGCAGCCCTCTCAGCGGCTGTCCTCCAAAATTTATAAAGTCTGGCGACAGGGTCAGGAATCGGTGATTGACCAGGACTACTCTCGCCGATCAAAGAAGCTTAAAGCTCGAAAAGGAGAAAACCATCCTATCAAGCCACAAAAAGCGACAGCCGTCTGGATGCCCGCTGCAACGGCCCCCTCGACTTTAACTGCTCATAAGAGAAGGAGGCCAGAGAAAGCCCCTGTGAACGCGGAAAACCGCAAGGACGTTGAATCTAAACGCCCCAAGTACGGGGGCATGGTAATATATACCATTTATATGGCTTCCGGAAAAGAAGAAAGCCGTGCTTCTAGGGTCATTGACCGCTTACCCGATCGATAACGAAGGCTCAGGAACAACAGCAGCAGAAACTTTAGGAGATGCTGACTGCAATGGCCGCACTCACTGGGCCAAAAAAAAATCCAGAGACCTCAGAGCAGCGTCGGGAACAAGAAACAGATATCGAGTTCCTCCAAAGAATGCTCGAGAGGAAAGAAAAAGAGGCTGCGGAGCAGGCAGCCAATATAAAACGAATGGCTCTTTTGTTCCAAGACATGGCTGGGATGATGTTATAGCCGGAACCTCCAGCTGAAGACTGTTTACCCCAATCAGAGCAAAGCTCTGTTCAAATTCCAGGGCGGAAGATGAAGCAACACATCATCTTCCCCCAATCAGAGCAAAGCTCTACTTTGAAAATTTAAACTTTAGTAAATGAAGCAACGCTTAAGATTCTTTACGCTGCGCGCAACGCGCCACGTGTCAAAAATTGATACATCAGCGCAGCGCCCAAGGCAGCGCACCCAATCAGAGCAAAGCTCTATTTAAGCAAAATTAAAGGAAGCAACGCTTCAGTTGCGCAAGCGCTGCGCTGCGCGACACGTGTCGGCGCAGATGCGCTAGCGCAGCTGCGCTGCGCTCTGCGCTGCGCGACACGTGTCGGCGCAGATGCGCTAGCGCAGCTGCGCTGCGCTTTGCGCTTCGCGACACGTGTCGGCGCAGCTGCGCTAGCACAGCTGCGCTGCGCTGTGCGCTGCTTGACACGTGTCACGCGCTGGGGCGTTTGCGCCAAACAAAATTAAGATTTTAAAGAAATCTTTCTGTTCTTGTTAAAACAAGAAGATTTTCTTCTGTAAAACAGAAGCCATTGGATCAAAGATCCAACGGTGGGGAAAATTCCCCAAATCACTCAGAGAAAGATCTCTCTAACTAATTTATGGGCACAATAAAAATGATCCTAGACCTCAATTCAAATGGAGGAACATTTTTTTGGAGAAATCAAGAGCTTCAAACAGAGAGAACTCTGAAAAAGTTTCAAGAAAAAGGTAAAAACCTTCATATAATAGAAGAAATTTCTTCTAATAGATCATTGATCTAAGAACAAGATCAATGATCTTCACATAATAAACAGTGCTTTGCACTTCTTATGAACCACTGGTTCTCTAAATAAGAAAAAACAAGAAATACTTGTTTTCTTTGACTCTCATTAGATCGAAGAAAACAAATAGTGTTTTGCACTTCTTTTATGAACCATTGGTTCTTGAATCTAAAAGATTATCAAATTAATAGTGCTTTGCACTTATAAATCTGCACTGTTGCGCTCTTGGGCTGGCGCAAGCCACCAGAGAGCGCCACGTGTCAGCATCTGAACCAGTTGCGCTACGCGCTTTTGAAATAGAGCTTTGCTCTCTGAAATTGGCGCAACTCACCAGAGCGCGCCACGTGTCAGCAGCGCAAGCGCAGCGCACTTGCGCAGCGCACTGCGCTGTATGACACGTGTCATCATCACAAGCGCTTGCGCTCTTTGATTGGCGCAAAGCGCCTGAAAAATGCAATGCATTTCTTTTGTTAAAGGGCCAGGCCCAAGTCAAAAAGACCTAGCAGGCCAAAATAAATTGCAAAGCAATAAAAAGGGCAGAGCCTAAGTAAAATTGATGCTCTACATCATTTATAAATGGGCAGAGCCCAAAACAAATTGACGCTCTGCATCCTTTATGGGTAGAGCCCAAATAAAAATAAAAAGAAATGCAATGCAAAAGCAAATAAAATGTTGAACATTTTCAACTGGACTTAGCCCAATTTTGGCCGTAAGTTCTCAAATTAAATCGACTGAGCAAGATTGCTCTCTTAAATCAATTTACCTCCGGTTCAAGGGTACATCTCTGAACTCCTCTAACACCTATCGTTGTAATCCTTCAACGACGTCAGAGAGGTGATGAGTCCTGACGGCCAAATATTAAATGGATCACCACGTTAAGTCGATCTTTGTCTAAAACAGGACTAACGTATCCTTAACGGACGTTTAAGTTGATCTTAGCCTCAATACGGCTAACATATCCTTAAACTAAAAACACCAAACCCAAATCTAAGTAAATACGGATTTGGACTAATCCACATCCTACGGGCGACGGCATTACTTAGTCTCCTTATACAATCCACGGGCAACCACAAACAAAACAAACACCCACGACACGAAGTGAAATTCTGGAGAAGGAGAAAGTTGTTACCGCGATGCGGTAGCGTAATTAACTGCAGGGGCTTGCGCCTGCAGGGAAGAGCGTCCCCACAATCAAAAACCCCTCAAGCGAGGGGGAATCTGACGAAGTCTGCTACATCGGCCGTATCCGTCTAAACCTCCGTTACACGGTGCCATAAATCAACTTGGCATCTTCGGAGAGGTGGACGGATAAAACCAAATAGTATCTGCCCCGAATCTCAGGCAAGACGTCCTCACGTCGTCGGCCGCCGTTCGGAGGGGAACAGATTCTGGCACGCCCGGTGGGACCTTTTCCTCTTTCCACTCCACACTTCGTGTGTCGTGTTCGCGAACGAATCGCGGTTTACTGTGGTTGCCTGTGGATTTGAGGTACTAAGATTTGGTGTCTTGCTCCGTGCAGAAAACAGAAGATCAATGGCTTCAAGCTGCACTTCCGGCAACTGCAACTCTCGCTCCGTCCCTGTTGGAGGAATGACTTACGGGCCCCAAGCGGCCTCTCTTTTCAAAATGCCAGTGGAGCTAGTAACTCAAGCCACTACTGGATTATTTTTAACTCAAGCCACCACTGGACTATTCTTCGGGACCATGCTCCCACCGATGAGCTTCAATGCCCCAATGACATCGCAAGAAGCTCCAAAGAAGCCGGTCTTTGATCGACCTACCACTGCCGCGATCCCTCTCAACGGGTTGCCCAGTTTCAATACCTCAGTTTTCAACAGACTGGGCCAGAACGTCCGCAAACCTGCGATACCCGAAGCTGCCATCCCAAAGCGGATAGCCATCCCGACTCAAAAGGACGAAATCATTGGAAAGGCTCCTCCTTCCGAGAATTCAGTTTTTACAAGGCTGGCCATTCCGGTTGCTGCTCCAGGCGAGGTCCTCAAAGCTGCTTCCCCTACCCAGAGCAGGGGGCATGAAGAAGCTTATCCAGCAACGGAGGTGGCTCCATCCGCAAGACACGCTCGACGTCGCCACTGGCGTCGAGTAAGAAAGGCTGGGGGCAACTCCCCCTCTGGATTTACGCCACCAACTCCGATGGTGGGGATCGATGTTGCTGTTCCAACCGGGAACAGCTTTGAATTGCTGAATACGGTGCGTAGAAACTCTCCTACTGCGATGTTGAAACAAACTCCTTCACCTGTGGAGAATACTCCAGAGAAGAAGCTAGAGCAGCCCCCTCAACGGTTGTCCTCTAAAATTTACAAAGTCTGGCGACAGGTCCAGGAGTCAGTGATTGATGAAAACTATCTCCGCCGACAGAGAAAGATGAAGGTTCAGCAGGAGAAGGATTACTCCGTCAAGCCACAAAAAGCAACAGCTACCTGGGTGCCCACTACAACGACCCCCTCAACTCTAATCACTCAACAGAAAAGGAGGCGACAAAAAGCCCCTGCGAAGATGACGAAGCGTAAAAGCGCTGAACACAAACGCCCCAAGTCTGGGGGCATGGTAGTGCATACTGTTTATATGGCTGCCGGAAAGGAGGAAAGCCGCACTTCGACGGGTCACCGACCGCTCACCCGATCCGTGACAAAAGCCCAGGAGCAACAACAAAAGCTTCAGGAAATGATGACTGCAATGGATGCACTTACTGGGCCAAAAGAAAGCTCGGAGTCGTCATCAGAACAGCGTCACGAACAAGAAACTGATGCTGACTTCTTACGTAGAATCCTCGAAAAGAAGGACAGAGAAGCCGCAGAGCAAGCGGCTAACATAAGACAGATGGCGCTCCTCTTCCAAGATATGGTAGGGATGATGTTACATCCGGACCCTCCAGCTGAAGACCCTCCAATCCTCGGAAACGACGGAGGGGAAACATCTAGTCGTCCTCCGGCTCTTTCAGCGGCCAAGGAAGAAACCATTTCCAAGGCTGCACTGGATGACTATATAGTTCAGCAAATACGAGCTCATCAGGCGAATGAATCGACTGGGCAAACTGTTAGAACTGGACGACCTTATCCGAGCTGGTATGACCAGATCAGTTACCCGCCGGGATATACAATCCCTAAGTTCCATGTATATAAAGGGACAGGGAATCCGCATCAGCATGTCGCTCAATTCAGGGCCTTATGCGGCAATACCGGAGGCGATGACAAATTGTTGCTTCGCCAATTCGTCGGCAGCTTAGCAGAAACAGCCTTCGAGTGGTATTCGGAGCTACCTAACGACTCTGTCAAATCATTTGCGGAGATGGAGTTACTGTTTACACAAAGATTCGCGAATGCTAGCGGACGCACCCCGATAACAGCACTGATAAATGCCAGATAAGGCCAGGTGAAACGTGGGTCCAATACGCAACACGATGGCGGAACCTATGGTCAAAATGTGAACAACGCATAGAAGAGGCACCTGCGGTAGGCATATTCGTGGGTACCCTTGACCCTCAAGTGACCATCTCGCAATTCATGATGTTCTTCAGGCCGACCACCTTTCAAGCGTTGATTGACAAGTTAGCCCAAATGGACCAGATAGGCCACGGACCGTCTCCTCCAAAACCAGACTCTCGAAATGAGAAAGGAAAAGGGAAAGCGACTGTCGTTGCCAATGCTCAACAACAGCAGAGCAACTCAAAGCCGGCCGTTCGCCAAAATAACGTGCATCCACGCCCGTCCCTCGAGGAGAGACTAAGACGTCCTTACTCGTTTCTTCAGAATAAAACGAGAAGACGGTTTGAACTGGCAGTACGTAACAGACTCATCAATCTGCCGGATCCAAAACGTCCGTTGCAGCCAGGCAATCTCAATAATCCCGATTACTGCCCTTACCACCAAACGGTAAGTCACCCGATCTAGGATTGTTTCGTCTTTAAGGGATGGATCGAGGATTAATGCCTACAAGGCAAATTCGCGCTGTCTGAAAACTGGAAGGTAAACCCACCACAGCCGCACACTCCAAAGAAGACGGACACGATGGAGGCAGCTTGTTCTTTTGTCGAGGACGAAAATGATGGAGAAGACTCATCAGACGAGTCTGAAGACTACGTAGCGACTTGTCACGTGATCTCTCACTCATTGGCAGATGATAAAGAGGCTCCTTGCGCTGATAAACCTATGGCGGACCCTGAGCCAGAAATTCCGCGGCCGTCAAACGAGTTGATCGATGCCTTCCTGAATGAGATTCGTCTGAAAGTTAAAGCCAATCAAGAGCGTGAGATGGCCATACTGGAAGGAGCCAAACACCGACGACTGGACCAAAGAGTCGAGGCACTCCCGTCAAATCAAAATCCATCCGCTGCGGATAAAAACAAATTCAGGATGAGGAAAAGGTTCGCTAAATCCCTGTCAGCGGGAATGGTGCTACCACCCTCTGAAGAAAATACTCTCGGTGAAGTAGAGATGCATCCTAACTTCTGCTTATATCATCAGAAGATCACACATCCTACCGAAGACTGCGACTCCTTTAAGTGTTGGTGGTAAGGGTATGTCGCTCAAAAGCAACACTTCAACAGGACAAAGTGTGGAGCTCGTAGACATCAGAAAAATGTGATAGATGAGCGCAAAAGAGCCGCCGACGATTGTCATATAGCCGACTCCAAGGGATCGCAAATTATCACCTTTGGAAGCGACTCTGACGAGGAAGCTGCCCTCAACCCTCTCCTCAAGGAATCCATTTCAAAGATGAAAGAATTGAGAAGTTGTGATAACGTTCAGCTGTGTAATCGCACGCTACTCGGAAAAAATCTCGGCCCCGCAAACAAGGATCGAGCAAAAAGGATAAACGGAAGGGAAAAACAGCCTTCGTAGCCAATGCTCAACAGCAATCGAGTGGCCCTAGACCAGTTGTTAGCCGAAACAACAAGCAGCAACCCCTCCAGGAAAAGTTGAAACGTCCTTACTCGTTTACGCAAGGTAAAACAAGAGGACTGTTCGAGCTGGCGTTGCACAACCGACTCATAAATCTGCCGGAGCCAAAACGTCCGTCGCAACCAAATGACGTCAATGAGCCCAACTACTGTCCCTATCACCGAGTACTGGGTCACCTGATCGAGGATTGCTATGTCTTCAAAAACTGGGTTGAAGATCAATACCAACAAGGCAAGTTCGTCATCTCCGAAAACTGGAAGGTAAGCCCGCCACAACCGCACGCATCAGGAAAGATGGAGACGCCGGGGGCATCATGCTCATTAATAGGGAAGGCCCCAGGGATCGAAAAGCCAGTAAACTAGAGCTTCGCCTCAAATACGGCAATGACGCACCGAAACGTCCTTAAACTAATGACGGACCGAAACGTCCTTAAACTAATGACCGAAACGTCCTAAAACTAGCTGACGACCGAAACGTCTTTAAACTACTACCGAAGCATCCTTAGGCTGACGAGATGAATAAAAAAAAATAAAGAGAAAAAAGAGAAAAAGAAAATAACAAAAAAAAATGATGATAAAAATGGTATGTCCATAAGCAAAAAGGGCACGGATGAAAACCCGAAAGGGCTCCGTGAGTAAAAACAGCAGGGCTACCGGTGAGTGTTCGTGAAAACCCGAAAGGGCGCGACCTCGTAAAAAAAAGTAAATAAAAATAAAAAGGATAAAAAAAGAGAAAAAAATGGTATGTCCATAAGCAAAATGGGCACGGATGAAAACCCGAAAGGGCTCCGTCAGTAAAAACAGCAGGACTACCGGCGAGTGTTTGTGAAAACCCGAAAGGGCGCAACCTCGTTAAAAGACACTTATAGGGTCCTCTCGGCCTTGTAAGGAGAAACCACCCGCGTGAGATCCTTACGACTCACAAGGGAGCAACACACTTAGGGATTCCCACGATTCCTAGGGAGAAAATACACTTGCGAGATCCTCACGACTCGTAAGGAGAACTCTCTTATGGGACCCTTACGGCTCATAAGATTTGAAAGTCTTAAGTTTCAAAAACCTAAACCTGTGCTTAAGCAACCCCCACAACCTTCGATACTGCCCTACAAGTGGTTCAATACTGACTCTTGTATACAATCCACGGGCGCGAATAAACATTTCCCTAACAAAGTCCCATCCGTGACTAGGGATATGTTTACACGGTGAACAACCCTTATAAGTCCTCTCGACTGATAAGGAGAAAACCCTTTTGTAAGATCCTTACGACTTACAGGAGGATATACACTTAGGAATCCTCACGATCCCTAAAGAGAAAACACACCTACGAGATCCTCACGACTTGTAGGGAGAAACACCTTTGTGAGACCCTTACGGCTCATGAAGTCAAAAGCCTTAGTCGACGGGATCCTAACCCTGTTCACTAAGCCACCTTTGTTCGACATCGACAGAGGCAAATGATGATTCGCTCCTGGCAATATCCCAGTTGTAGCGATGCTGATGCCTAAGCCGGTATCAAATTCCAAGGCCTTTCATGGCAAATGATGATTCGCTCCTGGAAATATTCCAGTTGTATCGATGCAGATGCTAAGATTGGCATCAGATTCCAAGTTCCACACTCGCAATAAAAAGCAGCGAGTAAAATAAATAGCCGAAATGATTGGGCAACTTGCAATAAAAAGCAGCGAGTAAAAATAAACTAAATAGCCGAAATGATTGGGCACCGCGAAAGATAGCCGAAATGATTGGGTAATCGCAACCTTCGCGATATAAAAGCTGAAATGATAGAGCATAGCGGAAATAAAATAATAAAAAAAAATGAATGAAACTTCTGCCCTACAGGTGAGATCACATCGACCCCTGTATACAATCCAGGGGCACCAACAAAGAGGGAACCATACCTTCCCAACAGGCTCCACCAGAAAGCGAAGCCAAATCTCGACGGTTCATAGACAACCTAGAAACCATCTCAGCATTCTTTTCGTTACAGCAGATGAGATGCCAATAAAGGCGTTCCTTCGCAGTCCATCAAGATGCAGATACAACGCCTTGTGGTCGAAACAAAGCAAAGTGATGGCGAAATCCCAGCTTCATTTCAGCAATCGTCTCGATACATCAGACGAGATGTTAACAACGACGTTCCTTCGCAGTCCATCAAGATGCAGATACAACGCTGACGAAAGACCCCATGGTCAAACAAGAAGAGTAACGGCAAAATCCCAGCTCTACCTCGACATTCGTCTCGATACAGCGGATGCAATGTCAACAACAATGTCCTTCCTCCAACAGGATTTGGACATACCAAAGCAAACGAAGCGAAGGCCACATTCCTAGCTTCAACGTCTTGACGGTAACTCACATAAAACCGGAAAGACAATCGGAGATCATCTCGCACCAGCGCAGAGTGGTCACCACCTCGACGATCGTCTCGATACAGCAGACGAGATGTCACTACAGCGTCATTCCTCCAACAGGATTTGGACACACCAAAGCAAACGAAGCAAAGGCCACATTCCTAGCTTCAACGTCTTAATGGCGAGTCATATAAAGCCTGAAAGACAACTGGAGATCGTCTCACACCAGTGCGGAATGGTCACCACTTCGACGTTCTTCTCGACACAGCAGACGCAACATCATCAAACAAATGGAGCCACGGAAAAATCCCTAGTTCCAAACCTCGACGGTTCACCAGCAACCTAGAGACAACCGCGACGTTCGTCTCGATACAGCAGATGAGGATGTCACCTCAGCGTTTTCCTCCAGCAGGGTTCAGACGCGACAATCAAACAAGCGGAGTAACGGCAAAATCCCAGCTCCACCGCGACGTTTGTCTCGATACAGCAGACGAGATGTCACCCCAACATTCGTCTCGACACAGCAGACGCAACATTATCAAACAAATGGAGCCACGGCAAAATCCCTAGTTCCAAACCTCGACGGTTCACCAGCAACCTAGAGACAAATACGACGTTCGTCTCGATACAGCAGACGAGATGTCACTCCAGCGTTCTTCCTCCAGCAGGGTTCAGACGCAACAATCAAACAAATGGAGCCACGGCAAAATCCCTAGTTCCAAACCTCAACGGTTCACCAGCAACCTAGAGACAACTACGACGTTCGTCTCGATACAGCAGACGAGATGTCACCCCACGTTCGTCTCGACACAGCAGACGCAACATCATCAAACAAATGGAGCAACGGCAAAATCCTTAGTTCCAAACCTCAACGGTTCACCAGCAACCTAGAGACAACTACGACGTTCGTCTCGATACAGCAGACGAGATGTCACTCCAGCGTTCTTCCTCCAGCAGGGTTCAGACGCGACAATCAAACAAATGGAGCCAAGGCAAAAATCCCTAGCTCCCACCACGACATTCATCTCGATACAGCAGACGCAATGCCAGCAAACGAAGCGAAGGCCAAAATCCTAGCTTCAGGGTCTTGACGGCAACTCACATAAAACCTGAAAGACTATCGGAGATCATCTCACACCAGCGCGGAGTGGTTATGACTCATCGGGGCTCGCCAAAATGAGCCTAACCTCAAGTAAAAAGCGGCATGGCAAATTCCCAACGCTTGCTCTTCCGACGGTCAAACTGCCTAGGAAGATTGCTTGAAGACGTCTTGTCCAGCCCCCGAAGGGATCGGAGACACGGCAGTCGCAGGGCTACTCGAGCAGCACGATTGCCTATCGAGGAATATATCAGCTTATGCGACGGTACGACGGCCAAAACCCTAAGTACCACAGACCCTAACGGACTTCTGTCATAAATAGCAGAGGTTAACTGTGACGTTAGGATATTCTTGCGAGAAATGCTCGATTCGTCTCGACTTGTGAAGAAACTGATGTCTTTGCGAGAAATTCTCGATGCGGCTCGACTCGTGAGATGAAGCCTTAGGCAGTAGGCATAAAAGGAGCCTGTTTCCTAAGCACTGGGACCCTGCAAGTTGGCCCAAAATGGTCTCTTGCACACTATCCACGGGTCTCACTCTCCAAACTCGAAACTCGACAAGGAGGGAAACAACCGCTTACGGGTCCTCTCGACTCGTAGGAGGGAAAAATTCTCTTATAAGATCCTTACGACTTACAAGAGAAAACACACTTAGGAATTCTCACGATTCCTAAGGAGAAACCCACCTACGAGATCCTCTCGATCCGTAGGGAGAAAAGTCTCTATGAGACCCTCACGGCTCATGGAGTTGAAAAGTCTTAGGCGGCCGATCCGAACCTGCGGCCTAAGCCATCGCTATCTTTTGGAAAAACTAAGTTATCTTCCAATTATGTTTATCAAGACAGCATGCTGATAATAAAAGAAAGAAGAGAGGTGACAGAAAGAACATCCGATTTGCATTTGATCAAGCGTTCGAGACACACTCATCCATGCATGTGCAAAAGATTCAGAACAAGGGATAAGACAAGCTGAAATGGAAATTTTCTATTCATATCATAAAAAGGGGGTTCTTACAATCACGGAGAAATAGATAATAACATTATTAAAATGTTTACAAAGGTATAACCTCGAACCCAGGACATAGATTGTGGAACTCGAAAGCGACCCTATCTATGACTTTCCAAGCCTCGCGGACCATCTTGGTGTGCTTTCTTTCGCGAGCACAAGCATCAGGATCCCCCCTGATGTCTTCCACCCTCCGATAAGCAGCAAGTATGGCAGGCTGTTGAAAGACCTCGTGCAAGAGATCGACAAGACTGTCTCGCCTTCTCTTCGAGATAAAGTTCATTAGGTACACCGAGTGCACCTTATCCTCGGCGGCATCCAACGCCCTAAGCGGCACACCGGAACAGAATAGGGGAAGCGCTTCCCAGATGGCTCCCACGATAAGCTTAAGGAGAGAGGAACGTCGGGGAAGCAGTGGACCGTTGTATGCGTCGAAGCGGCTCATGATTTCAGCACACTCCGCGTTTGTGAACTCTCGATTTTGAGAGCGGCCAAGTCGGCGGATGTCCCTGTAAGAGATGATCTCGTTAAGAGCATACATATGGGCGTCCATTGTTTCTGTGAAAGAAAATCAACAAAATTATCAGAAAGACTGATTAAGCAAAACGATATAATGCACTGAGGAATAAAATGCTATCTTTAAACTCCAAGATCAATGAAAAACTCCTAAGAGTTCTGTTGTATGATTTGGAAGGAGCAAAGCTCCATTAATGAATTAAAAAAAAAATCCAAGGAAAATCTTTCAGAGAGCAGAGCTCTATTAATGGAACCCTAATAGGGTCCCCTTTAGTTCTCTTTAGATCCCTTTAGACCTGTAGAGCAAAGCTCTGCTAAGTGAAACCCTAAAGGGGTTTCCTTTAGATCAGGGATCTATTGAGAGCGAGGCTCTATCAATGAAAATTAATTTAATTTAATTTAATCCAAATTAAAATTTTCACTTAAAAATTTTAAGAGTTTAACTCTTAAAGTTCTTGAAAATAAAGAGCAGGGCTCTGAGTTCTGAAAGTAAAATTTTAGAGATGAAAATCATCTAAGGGATCAAAGGTCCTATTTATAAGCATCAAATGCCCTTTTAGCTTCCAAGGGATGGCGCGACAGTTGGGAGTCTGCCACCGCTGCGCTCACGTTTAGAGGCCACGTAAGAGCAACGGTGGGGGGCATTTGTTTACCCCAATCAGAGCAAAGCTCTGTTCAAATTCCAGGGCGGAAGATGAAGCAACACTTCATCTTCCCCCAATCAGAGCAAAGCACTACTTTGAAAATTTAAACTTTAGTAAATGAAGCAACGCTTCAGATTCTTTGCGCTGCGCGTAACGCGCCACATGTCAAAAGTTGATACATCAGCGCAGCGCCCAAGGCAACGCACCCAATCAGAGCAAAGCTCTATTTAAGCAAAATTAAAGGAAGCAATGCTTCAGTTGCGCAAGCGCTGCGCTGCGCGACACGTGTCGGAGCAGATGCGCTAGCGCAGCTGTGCTGCGCTTTGCGCTGCGCGACACGTGTCGACGCAGACGCGCTAACGCAGCTGCGCTGCGCTTTGCGCTGCGCGACACGTGTCGACGCAGATGCGCTAGCGCAGCTGCGCTGCGCTGTGCGCTGCTTGACACGTGTCACGCGCTGGGGCGTTTGCGCCAAACAGAATTAAGATTTTAAAGAAATCTTTCTGTTCTTGTTAAAACAAGAAGATTTTCTTTTGTAAAACAGAAGCCATTGGATCAAAGATCCAACGGTGGGGAAAATTCCCCAAATCACTCAGAGAAAGATCTCTCTAACTAATTTATGGGCACAATAAAAATGATCCTAGACCTCAATTCAAATGGAGGAACATTTTTTTTGAGAAATCAAGAGCTTCAAACAGAGAGAACTCTGAAAAAGTTTCAAGAAAAAGGTAAAAACCTTCATATAATAGAAGAAATTTCTTCTAATAGATCATTGATCTAAGAACAAGATCAATGATCTTCACATAATAAACAGTGCTTTGCACTTCTTATGAACCACTGGTTCTCTAAATAAGAAAAAATAAGAAATACTTGTTTTCTTTGACTCTCATTAGATCGAAGAAAACAAATAGTGCTTTGCACTTCTTTTATGAACCATTGGTTCTTGAATCTAAAAGATTCTCAAATTAATAGTGCTTTGCACTTATAAATCTGCACTGTTGCGCTCTTGGGCTGGCGCAAGCCACCAGAGAACGCCACGTGTCAGCATCTGAACCAGTTGCGCTACGCGCTTTTGAAATAGAGCTTTGCTCTCTGAAATTGGTGCAACTCACCAGAGCGCGCTACGTGTCAGCAGCGCAAGCGTAGCGCACTAGCGCAGCGCACTGCGCTGCATGACACGTGTCATCATCACAAGCGCTTGCGCTCTTTGATTGGCGCAAAGCGCCTGAAAAATGCAATGCATTTCTTTTGTTAAAGGGCCAGGCCCAAGTCAAAAAGACCTAGCAGGCCAAAATAAATTGCAAAGCAATAAAAAGGGCAGAGCCCAAGTAAAATTGATGCTCTGCATCATTTATAAATGGGCAGAGCCCAAAACAAATTGACGCTCTGCATTCTTTATGGGTAGAGCCCAAATAAAAATAAAAAGAAATGCAATGCAAAAGCAAATAAAATGTTGAACATTTTCAACTGGACTTAGCCCAATTTTGGCCGTAAGTCCTCAAATTAAATTGACTGAGCAAGATTACTCTCTTAAACCAATTTACCTCCGGTTCAAGGGTACATCTCTGAACTCCTCTGACACCTATCGTTGTAATCCTTCAACGACGTCAGTGAGGTGATGAGTCCCGACGGCCATATATTAAATGGATCACCACGTTAAGTCGATCTTAGTCTAAAACAGGACTAACGTATCCTTAACGGACGTTTAAGTTGATCTTAGCCTCAATACGGCTAACGTATCCTTAAACTAAAAACACCAAACCCAAATCTAAGTAAATACGGATTTGGACTAATCCACGTCCTACGGGCGACGACATTACTTAGTCTCCATATACAATCCACGGGCAACCACAAACAAAACAAACACCCACGACACGAAGTGAAATTCTGGAGAAGGAGAAAGTTGTTACTGCGATGCGGTAGCGTAATTAACTGCAGGGGCTTGCGCCTGCAGGGAAGAGCGTCCCCACAATCAAAAACCCCTCAAGCGAGGGGGAATCTGACGAAGTCTGCTACATCGGCCGCATCCGTCTAAACCTCCGATACACGGTGCCATAAATCAACTTGGCATCTTCGGAGAGGTGGACGGATAAAACCAAATAGCATCTGCCCCGAATCTCAGGCAAGACGTCCTCACGTCGTCGGCCGCCGTTCGGAGGGAAACAGATTCTGGCACGCCCGGTGGGACCTTTTCCTCTTTCCACTCCACACTTCGTGTGTCGTGTTCGCGAACGAATCGCGGTTTACTGTGGTTGCCTGTGGATTTGAGGTACTAAGATTTGGTGTCTTGCTCCGTGCAGAAAACAGAACATCAATGGCTTCAAGCTGCACTTCCTGCAACTGCAACTCTCGCTCCGTCCCTGTTGGAGGAGTGACTTACGGGCCCCAAGCGGCCTCTCTTTTCAAAATGCCAGTGGAGCTAGTAACTCAAGCCACCACTGGACTATTCTTCGGGGCCATGCTCCCACCGATGAGCTTCAATGCCCCAATGACATCGCAAGAAGCTCCAAAGAAGCCGGTCTTTGATCGACCTACCACTGCCGCGACCCCTCTCAACGGGTTGCCCAGTTTCAATACCTCAGTTTTCAACAGACTGGGCCAGAACGTCCGCAAACCTGCGATACCCGAAGCCGCCATCCCAAAGCGGATAGCCATCCCGACTCAAAAGGACGAAATCATTGGAAAGGCTCCTCCTTCCAAGAATTCAGTTTTTACAAGGCTGGCCATTCCGGTTGCTGCTCTAGGCGAGGTCTTCAAAGCTGCTTTCCCTACCCAGAGCAGGGGGCATGAAGAAGCTTATTCAACAACGGAGGTGACTCCATCCGCAAGACACGCTCGACGTCGCCACTGGCGTCGAGTAAGAAAGGCTGGGGGCAACTCCCCCTCTGGATTTACGCCACCAACTCCGATGGTGGGGATCGATGTTGCTGTTCCAACCGGAAACAGCTTTGAATTGCTGAATACGGTGCGCAGAAACTCTCCTACTGCGATGTTGAAACAAACTCCTTCACCTGTGGAGAATACTCCAGAGAAGAAGCTAGAGCAGCCCCCTCAACGGTTGTCCTCTAAAATTTACAAAGTCTGGCGACAGGTCCAGGAGTCGGTGATTGATGAAAACCATCTCCGCCGACAGAGAAAGATGAAGGTTCAGCAGGAGAAGGATTACTCCGTCAAGCCACAAAAAGCAACAGCTACCTGGGTGCCCACTACAACGGCCCCCTCAACTCCAATCACTCAACAGAAAAGGAGGCGACAAAAAGCCCCTGCGAACATGACGAAGCGTAAAAGCGCTGAACACAAACGCCCCAAGTCTGGGGGCATGGTAGTGCATACTGTTTATATGGCTGCCGGAAAGGAGGAAAGCCGCACTTCGACGGGTCACCGACCGCTCACCCGATCCATGACAAAAGCCCAGGAGCAATAACAAAAGCTTCAGGAAATGATGACTGCAATGGCTGCACTTACTGGGCCAAAAGAAAGCTCGGAGTCATCATCAGAACAGCGTCACGAACAAGAAACTGATGTGACTTCTTACGTAGAATCCTCGAAAAGAAGGACAGAGAAGCCGCAGAGCAAGCGGCTAACATAAGACAGATGGCGCTCCTCTTCCAAGATATGGTAGGGATGATGTTACATCCGGACCCTCCAGCTGAAGACCCTCCAATCATTGTCGGAAACGACGGAGGGGAAACATCTAGTCCTCCTCCGGCTCTTTCAGCGATCAAGGAAGAAACCATTTCCAAGGCTGCACTGGATGACTATATAGTTCAGCAAATACGAGCTCATCAGGCGAATGAATCGACTGGGTAAACTGTTAGAACTGGACGACCTTATCCGAGCTGGTATGACCAGATCAGTTACCCGCCGGGATATACAATCCCTAAGTTCCATGTATATAAAGGGACAGGGAATCCGCATCAGCATGTCGCTCAATTCAGGGCCTTATGCGGCAATACCGGAGGCGATGACAAATTGTTGCTTCGCCAATTCGTCGGCAGCTTAGCAGAAACAGCCTTCGAGTGGTATTCGGAGCTACCTAACGACTCTGTCAAAACATTTGCGGAGATGGAGTTACTATTTACACAAAGATTCGCGAATGCTAGCGGACGCACCCCGATAACAGCACTGATAAATGCCAGGATAAGGCCAGGTGAAACGTGGGTCCAATACGCAACACGATGGCGGAACCTATGGTCAAAATGTGAACAATGCATAGAAGAGGCACCTGCGGTAGGCATATTCGTGGGTACCCTTGACCCTCAAGCGACCATCTCGCAATTCATGATGTTCTTCAGCCCGACCACCTTTCAAGCGTTGATAGACAAGTTAGCCCAAATGGACCAGATGGGCCATAGGCCTTCCTCTTCGAAGCCGGAGCCGCGGAATGAAAAAGGGAAAGGAAAAGCGACTTTCGTCGCCAATGCTCAACAACAGCCTAGTGGTCCAAAATTAACGGATTGACTAGACGAAAGACGATGATACTATAATGAGAAGATGAAGCGCCCTTATTCGTTTCCCCGGGACAAAACAAGGAGGTTGTTTGAGCTAGCTCTATGCAACAGGCACATCAATCTGCCGAATCCGAAACGACCGTTGCAACCCGGCGAGGCTAATAGTCCCAATTATTGCCTCTACCATCAAACGATAAGCCATCCAATTGAAGATTGCTTCATCTTTAAAGGCTGGATTGAAGACCAATACCAACAGGGAAAGTTTGCGCTGTCCGAGAATTGGAAGGTGAACCCGCCACAGCCATACGCTCCTAAGAAGATGGACACACCGGGGGTATCGTGTTCTTTCGTAGAAGAAGCTTCATGGGAGGTCGCTCTTTCAGCCAAAACAAAAAGAATGCTGAAGGATCTCCACACATGCCCGGAAATCAGTTGGAAGAATCCACTGGAACCCAAGATTATCCAGGGAATGCTGAAGCCGCGCCCGACTCCAAAAATTGGTGGTGATAGTCAAAGCGCTCACACCCAGCTGTCAAAGTCTTCGAAGAAGAAGAAGAAGACCAAAAAGCCCGTGAAGCCTGGTGACAAGTGCACGGACATGCAAAAACAGATTGACGCGCTGGAAGAATATAACCAGAAGGTGCGAACCCAAGTCACACTCTAAGAATTTCTCAACCACGTCCTTGAGGATGGAGATGACGACAATGGAGAAGACTCGTCGGATGAATTTGAAGATTACGTGGCAAGTTGCCATGTGATCTTTCACTCGTCGATAAACGATAAAGAAGCTCCTTATGCAGAGAAACTGGGGGCAGATCCTGAGCTTGAATTTTCAGGACCATCAGACAAAATGATTGATGCATTCCTGAACGAAACTCTTTCGAAAAGCAAAGCTGATCGGGAGCGCGAGATGGTCATATTTGAAAGAGCCAAACGCCGGCGACTGGACGAAAGGATTGAAACACTCCTGCCAGATCAAAGTACATCCGCCGTGAATAAAAATAGGTTCAAGACGAGGAAAAGGTTGGCCAAAGCCATATCGATGGGGATGAAGCTGCTACCCTCCGAAGGAAACACTCCTGATGAAGCGGATATACATCCTAACTACTGTCTATATCATCGAAGGATTGCGCACCCTACTGAAGAGTGCATATCCTTTAAAAACTGGTGGCAGGGATATGTTGCTCACCGGCAACATTTCAAGCGGATGAAGCGCAAAGCTCGTCGGGAGCAAAGAAATACGACCGAGGAGCGTAAGAGAACTGCCGACAAATGTCACATGGTCAACGCTGAGGGATCGCAAGTCCTCACTTTCGAGAGCGACTCTGACGAAGAAATGACTCTTGACACTCTCTTCAAAGAATCCACTTCGGGAAAAGAGGAAGAACTGAAGAACCGCGAGAACATTCAGCTAAGCAATCGCACTCTGCCTGAAAAGAATCTTGGACCCGCCAACCAGGCTTCAAACAAAAAGGATAAGGGAAAAGAAAAGGTCCCTGAGGACATCGCCCTAGAAGATCAAGTCGTCAAAGAGCTGACAGCTAAGGACCCGCCAAAGAAAAACAAGGTGGACTACAACGTTCTGGCACACCTGAGGAAGATCCCCTCACAACTAAGCATTCTCGATGCCCTTCTGCTATCTAAGGAAGCAAGAGATTCGCTGATCAAGGCATTGCAGGAGCCTGAACAATTCCAAGCTTTCCTTGCCGAAGAAAAGATGAAGGACGAGCTGGAAGAAGTACACGCAGCCGTTATCACTTTCGGCGATGAAGATCTTCTCCTTGGGACGTGTGAGCATAACCGTCCCCTATATGTCTCCGGATACTGTTATGACATCAAGATAGGTAAAATCCTGGTCGAAAATGGGTCTTCCGTTAATCTCCTTAACGTAAGAATATTGAAGGATATATGCATAAGCGTTCAACACCTCACTCGGGATAAGATCACTATCTCCGGGTTCGACTCCCAGTCATCACGGACGCTCGGGTCTGTGATACTGACATTGCGCTTTGGGCTGCTAGTTACGGACATCAAGTTTTATGTCATTGACGCCAAGAATTGCTACAACGCTTTGCTCGGCAGGCCTTGGTTACACAAGTACAACATCATCCCTTCTACACAACATCAGTGTATGAAGTATTTCAAGGATGGTTTCGAGTATACTGTGACAGGGGAACTAAACGCATTCTCCGTGAATGAAGTCCGAAAGTACGAAGATGCAAAATACTTCTTACCAGATTTCGAGGACACAGAAAGATGTCGCAAACCGGAGGACAAGAACAAAGCTATCACCACTATTCCGGTCTTCGGGAGTGACACCGAGGAGGAAGAAGAAATAGTTTATTCAGGGCCGCCCTAATGCAACAAGCCGGGACCGTCCACTCCTATTCTGGTCTTCGGCAGCGACTCGGATGATGAAGTCAATGCCGTGTTTTCTGTTCGGCCATCAATACAAGCTTTCGCTGGCATTGATCGGAGTTTGAAAATCGCCATGGTTCCGCAAGAATATTACAAAGAGCTCGACGCACTTGATACCTATAGTGTGCAGGAACTGCAGACATTCTACATCCCTCCCAGGCGGAAAGATGAAAATGCGATCCTCTTTTATCGATCCAGGGAAACCAAAATGGAGAAAGAAATCTGGCATGGCGCCGATTCTACGCTTGACAGGCTCCAGCCCATCCGTCTACCCAGATATTACACAGACGGATTAAAGAGACTCTTGAGACGCCAAGGTGTACCCCTTAAGCAAACTGGTCGACAAGCACGGTTCTATAACAGGATCTGGAACGTTCCCAGAACTCAACGAAAGTTGCCCAACGGGAGAATGGAAACGATTGGGCTTGGATATGTTCGATCCAAGAAATGGGAGCTATGCCGCGACTGCTACGTCATACATGACTTTGATGAAGAAGGAGATGCTCTGTGGGAAGATGCTAACCTTGAACCAGAACGAGCTCCCGCCGTGAAAATGCCAAGTCTGTCGTTCGAAGAACAGATGGACAAGCTTATAAGGGAAGCAAGTCAAAAGGTTCGAGATGATTATAATCGTGAAATGACCATCTACGAGAAAGCCAGGACGCAGCGTCTCCTTCAGCAGGCTGCAGAAAGTGACGATGCCCTTTGTCGCCAGCCCGTCATACAAAAGACCCGACGCAGAGGCGAAAATAAACTAAAGAACGGGAAAAGCGTTCGACAGCGACAAAGCGGGACCAAGAAGCCCCGCGATCGAGGATCGAGCAGCCTAGACTCGTCTCTTGTAAAGAAGATGGATCGAGCATATTCTTTTCCCCAAGACAAGACAAGAAAGATACTTGATCTTGTCATAAAGCATCAGATGATTACCCTCCCGGAGTCCAAGCACCCTGAGCATGCAGGTGAGGTTAATCATCCAGACTATTGCTCCTATCATCGAGCAATATGACATCCTCTTGAAGACTGCTTCACCTTCAAGAACTGGGTCGAAGACCAATACCAACTCGACAAGTTCGCTCTATCCAGCAGCCGCAAGGTAAGCCTGCCATAGAAGCATGAACCGAAAGCGACGTGTATAGCAAGAGTAGAACCAGATCAACATCGGTCTTGGAAACGATCTTGTACTTGTCACATGATAACGCTGTCAGGAGAAGAACCCGAGATTATGGATGACCTCCCCCGATGCTTCGAAAACGATGACGACGAGGTGATCTCAGAGTTTCAACCAGCGCCAAAAGAGCTGGAAAATGGGATACATACTACTGCAGATAACCTCAAGAAAATTGATTTGGGGGCGGCAAGTGACCCGCGGCCGATATTCGTCAGTGAGCTATTGTCTGAAGAAAAGGTGGCTACGCTAAAGGACGTGCTCATGCAGCATAAAGACTGCTTTGCATGGAACTACTCCGAGATGCTGGGGCTAGATCCAGAAATAGCTGTGCACAGATTGGCGATATCTCTGGACGTCAAGCCGATCAAACAAGCACCGAGAAGAATGCGGCTCGAGCTTGAGATGAGCATCAATGCCGAAGTCAAGAAGCTAATCGACTCCGGCTTCATCCAAGAGGTTCAGTATCCTGACTGGAGCGCCAACATTGTCCCAGTAATGAAGAAAAATGGGACGGTGCGCGTATGTGTGGACTTTCGGGATCTCAACAAAGCTTGCCCAAAAGACGACTTTCCAGTACCGGTCACCGAGATGATGATAGATAATACGTCCACTCACGAAGTCTTCTCCTTCATGGACGGCTCATCAGGATACAATCAGATAAGGATGCATCTCGAAGACCAGAAGTATACCGCTTTCCGGACCCCTTTGGGCATATTCTGCTACAAGGTGATGCCTTTCGGTCTAAAGAACGCCGGTGCCACCTATCAGAGGGCCATGATGAAGATCTTCGATGTCCTCATACATGAAATCGTCGAAAGCTATATCGACGACCTCGTAGTTAAAAGCAAGTCATACGAGGAACATTTAGAGCATCTGAAGACCGTGTTCCAGCGCCTTCGGAAATACAACTTGAAGATGAACCCTCTCAAATGCGCGTTGGGAGTTTCCTCGGGCAAATTCCTAGGATTTATTGTACGACACCGAGGCATAGAAATAGACCCGTCGAAGATCAAGGCGATCATGGAAATGCCTCCGCCAAGGACTCTCAAGCAACTGCGATCTCTCCAAGGAAAGCTCGCATATATCCGGCGATTCATAGCCAATCTATCCGGAAAGTGCCGTCCTTACAGTCACCTAATAAAGAAAGGGACTCCTTTCGTCTGGGATCGCAAATGCCAAAGCGCACTGGACGAAATCAAGCAATACCTGCAGAATCCGCCGGTATTGACCGCTCGCGTCAAGGGAAAATTTCTCATCCTGTACACAACATCCCTCGAAGGTTCTTTAGGCGCGCTGTAGGCATAAGAAAATGACCAAGGGAAAGAAAGAGCCCTCTACTACTTGTGTCGAGTTCTACTGAGGGCAGAAAACAATTATTCTCCCATCGAAAAACACTGCCTGGCGTTGATCTTCACAATAACGAATCTCAGACACTATGCATTGGCACATGAGGTCTATTTCATATCAAAAGTGGATCCTCTCAAATATTTGATGTCGAAGGCCATATTAACTGTGCGGCTCACTAAATGGGCCCTGCTCTTGATGGAGTTCTCGATAACTTATCGGCCTCTTAAGGCAGTGAAAGGCCAGGCCATCGCCGACTTCCTCGCTGAGCATCCGATACCTGCCGACTCTCCCTTGAACTGCGAATTGCTGGACGAACATGCGTTTGACACGATCGACAGGGAGAAAGAAAGGAGTGATACCCGGTGGGAACTCTACTTTGATGGAGCATCTTCTATGAAGAAGCGCAAACAAAGCACCCCCATAATCAAATCAGGGATAGGCCTCATCTTCGTGACTCCACAAGGAGGGATAATGCGCTTTGCCTTCTTCTTAACAGAGCCAAGAATGAACAATGAAGCCGAATACGAAGCTTTGATAGCAGGTCTTGAGATCGCCGTCGACATGGGAATTGAGAACCTCCCAACTGGTCGTTAGTCAAGTAAACGGCGACTATCAAACGTGCAAGCCAGAGTTAGTGAAATACGGCGAGAGAGTGCAGCAACTGCTGACTCAAATCCCTGCCTATGCCCTGGAAAACATACCACGTGCGGAAAATAGCAAGGCAGATGCATTAGCCAAGCTCGCTAAAGAACTGGCTGACGAAAACCTCGATGACGTGAGGATCGTTGTGCAAAGTCGTCGGGTTCTCACACCGGCAGAAATATCTCCGGAGTCGTCCGAAGAAAATGGAGCGACCGAGTAAACGACTCTACAAATAAAAAACTAGGAAAAGGGTAAGGATTGGAGGGAAGTCTTTATAGACTACTTTAAATCCCGTCGAGTACCTGAAGATGCGTCGTCAAAACATCAGCTCATGAAGCGAGCTCTATCTTTTGCCTTCGTCAATGATACTCTATATAAGAGATCATTTGATTCTCTGTGGCTAAGATGTCTGGTTCTGAAGAGGCAAAGAGATTCATCCAAGAAATTCACGACGGACTCTGCGGTTCTCACCAAGCCGGGCCGAAGATGAAGCTGAAGATCAAAAGGATGGGCTGCTATTGGCCTACGATGATCCAGGACTGCCTCGAATACGCAAAGCAATGCTACTCGTGCCAGATCCATGGGGACTTTATCCACCAGCATCCAAATCCACTACATCCAACGGTGGCTAGCTAGCCGTTTGAAATGTGGGGAACTGACATAATCGGCCCCATCGAACCAGCATCGTCCAGAGGACATCGATTCATTTTGGCGACAACTGATTACTTCTCCAAATGGGCAGAAGCAGTACCGCTGAGGGAAGTGAAGACGGAGAATATCCTCCATTTCTTCAATACGCATGTCATTTATTGGTTTGGGACTCCGCGACGGATCATCTCCGATAACGGGCCAGCATACAGAAGCCACAAGATCAGCCACTTCACACAACAACATAACATAGACTGGAGATACTCCTCGGTCTATAATCCACGAGCTAACGGTCTACCTAAGGCTTTCAACAAGACCTTGACGAAGATTGTGAAAAAGACGGTGTCTCGAAATAAGAGGGACTGGCACGAGAGACCGCATGAAGCCCTCTGGGCGTATCGAACTACGTTCAAAACGGCCACGAACACAACGCCGTATGCATTGGTATTCGGTACAGAAGCGGTACCCCCTCGAGATAGAGTTACCCTCTCTACGAGTGGCAGTTCACTACGAGCTAACAGACGAAGAAAATGCTCACCTTCGGCGTGAGGAGCTTGACGCCCTTGATGAAACCCGGCTCATGGCGCAACAAAATCTGGAGGCTTATAAAGCGAAGATGACGCGCTCATATGAAAGATTGACTAGGCCGAGAACATTCCGCCAAGGCGAACTCGTGCTAGTGGTCAAAAGACCTATGGTCCCCAATCATGCTAAGCGGGGGAAATTCAAGCCGAATTATGAAGGCCCGTATATCATAGATAAAGTTTACCAGGGTGGTGCCTACCTACTCATGGACATGCATGGTGAAAAACCTTTCAGGCCAATAAATGGTCGCTTCCTGAAAAAATACTACGCCTGACGAGTCACGGCCTGGGTCAATGATAGATGACGACGCCTATGCCCGCTCGCTATCTTCCTAAGCCTAAACTCTTTAAGTAGTAGCCGGCCGTCGGACCGAAACGTCCTTAAACTAGCGACGGACCGAAATGTCCTAAACTAACAACATACCGAAATGTCCTAAAACTAACAATGGACCGAAATGTCCTTAAACTAATGATGGACCACTATGTCCTAAATCCGGCGTTGGACCGAAACGTCCTTAAACTAACAATGGACCACTATGTCCTAAAACTGGCTGTTGACCGAGACGTCGATAAACTACTACGGACCGCAGCATCCTAAGGCTGACACAAAAAAAATATTAAAAAAAAGAAGAAGAAGAAAATGGTATGTCCATAAGCAAAATGGGCACGGATGAAAACCCGAAAGGGCTTCGTGATTAAAAACAGCAGGGCTATCGGCGAGTTTTGTGAAAACCCGAAAGGGTGCAATCTCGCTAAAAGACACTTACAAGGTCCTCTCGACCTTGTAAGGAGAAACCACCTGCGTGAGATCTTTACGACTCACAAGGGAGCAACACACTTAGGGATCCCCACGATTCCTAAGGAGGAATTGCACTTGCGAGATCCTCACGACTCGTAAGGAGAACCCTCCTATGAGACCCTCACGGCTCATAAGATTCAAAAGTCTTAAGCTACAGGGATCTGAACATGTTCTTAAGCCATCACAACCTCCAATTCTGCCATACAAGTGGTTCAGTATTGACCCTTGTATACAACCCACGGGCGCGAATAAACATTTTCCTAACAAAGTCCCATCCGTGACTAGAGATATGTTTACACAGTGGACAGCCCTTGTAAGTCCTCTCGACTTATAAGGAGAAAATACTCTTGTAAGATCCTTATGACTTATAAGAGAACACACACATAGGAATCCTCACGATTCCTAAGGAGAAAACGCACCTACGAGATCCTCACGACTCATAGGGAGAAATACCTTTATGAGACCCTTACGGCTCATGAAGTCAAAGCCTTAGTCGACAGGATCCTAACCCTGTCTACTAAGCCATCTTTGTTCGACATCGATGAAGGCAAATGATGATTCGCTCCTGGCAATATCCCAGTTGTAGCGATGCTGATGCCGAAATCGGTGTCAAATCCCAAAACTCGTGGCAAAAAGCCAGCAAGCCACAAATGCATATGAAATAGCCGAAATGATTGGGCAACTTACAAATCAGCAAGTAAAAATGTATGCATACAAAAATAGCCGAAATGATTAGGTAACTCGCAATAAAAAGCAGCGAGTAAATAAAACAAACAGCCGAAATGATTGGGCACCGTGAAAAATAGCCGAAATTATTGGGCAATCGCGACTTTCGCGATATAAAAGCTGAAATGATAGAGCATCGCGGAAAGAAAAATATATAAAATGAAACTTTTTGCCCTACAGGTGAAATTACATCGATCCCTGTATACAATCCATGGGCACAAACAAAGAGGGAACCATACCTTCCCCCTAGGCTCCATCCGAAAAACAGCCAAGTCTCGACGGTTCACAGATAGCCTGGAAATCATCTCAACATTCGTATCATTACAACAGACGCAACATCAAGCAAAGCAGAACCGCGGCAACTCCCAGTTCCATGACTCGGCGGTGCACAGATAACTGAGAGTCAAACCCCGACTCTGTGAAATACGGATAAAGTCAACCCTTCCTGGTTACGTGGAACGCGGCCTATGTCAATCCTGACCCCATGGGAAACGTCCAGAGCGGAGCTGATTGATCTCAAAAACTATATCTAAACCGCAATCAAGAACGACGTCGTTTAAAGCTAGCCGGTGAGTACGGGTCGGTCCACAGGGATGTTGTGAATTTCCGATTCGCGCTTACGAGTTAATTCCGAAGGGTGTTCGGATTGGTTATTAAATCTAAAAACCTAAATTATTCTATCTACGATTATCTAGATCTATTCTTGCTAGGGTTAGGTTTAGGGATAGTTTGGAAATGCAGGTAAATCTCAACGCTTTCTATACCTGTGTGAAGATCTATGAGGAGTTATGGTAATTATCAATAAGGGGATTAGATCCATTCGGGAAGGTGTTCCTTCCTCTAGATTCTTGTCCTTCCTTTAGAGATCCTTACCCTAACCTCCATGGAAAACGTGCGCAACCGGGATTTTACACTACGGTATCACCGCTACCTCGAGGGATAGGGTGCCGTAGGGCGCGGTATGTGCGTGTATGCATGGAGTCCTATTGTAAATATTTGGTGGGTAAGAAAGGGATGAGAGATCTCATCTCTCAAAATCCTTCCCCAAAGCTAAACCCTAAACAAGTTCCTAGGGCGAGAAATTAAATCTACTTACAGATGCATCCCTCCAATCATCCATGCAGGTTTGTCAGATCTGAATTTCTGAATGGAAAAGAAACACCGATGCTCTCCAAAAGAATTTCTGAATATTTATTAAAAGGAGGCATAAAGAAAATACAATATTTTGGGTTCCTATTTATAGAGAATAGGAAACCCTAGGGTTACATTTTGATCCGCATGTCTAAATTTACAAAAATACCCCCAGGAAATCTTTTCAAAGCCGCCACGACGTTATGGTAAAATTTTCACTGAATGATGGCTTCATAAGGCCGCGGAACCGCGGCATTGGCGTTCTTGGGCCGTGGTTCCGCGGCCCTTTATTGAGATCGGCTGATGATTTTTCTTGGGCTGTCTTAGGTTCTTCTGGGCTTTTCATTTCTTCAGTTAGTTTTCCATTTGGGCTTCTACAGTGATTCCAGATCTTCGGTGAACACTTTGCAATGGATTTTTAACTGTCCGCTTTGACATTTTTGATCTTGCGTTGCCTTGTTGATGGTGAACTGTTCTTCTTCTAGGCTTTACTAAGATCTTCCTATTTGTTGGTCAAAAATCCTTCTTTTGTGTCGTCTTTTGTGTTTTTCACTGTTTTTGCTCCAAGAACCTGTAACCTGTAACATATAGCAGACATGCGTCAAAAGCACCTGTTTATTTATAAAAAGAATAAGACTGGAGAATATAATAATGCAATATTATGGTGTGAACAAATACCACCAAACTTATCTTTTGCTCGTCCTCGAGCAAACTTATTTTTATTCACTAAAATCCTAACCGCACTTTCGCAGGGAAACGCGATTGCACTGAGCACGTGCAACAAGCCGTTAAACCTCTAAGTGTCCCTAGTAGGAGGAGTGTTGTCTCCTGAGGGTTTTCAGCGGATACTACCCACAAAATCCTATCAATTCGGCCCATTAACTTTAATTCTCCAATTAGGTCTTCTAACAAGGAATTCTATTATCTTCGACCCGTAAATTATCCACCCATATTCTTCACACTTCCTCATCATTTAACTTAAGATTATATATGTCCTGCAGACCTACTTAGCTTTTGGCATTTCTTAAGTCTTCCTTCTAGGGTTCCATCTCCACTTAGGAATTTCTATCAACTCTACTAAAGATATAAGTTCTATCCTTCATTCCTTTCTCTCATCTAAACTTTAATCACATATCCCCACGTGTGTGTAAATATCACCCCTATACTTGGAAATTCAAATCAAGCAATCGTACTCTCGTCCATTGTCCAAAGCACTTATTAATTAGTGAATTTTTAAATGAAATTTGCTTATACATCCTTCATGCGACCGTTAATACTTCTTGAGGTACCAACAACCGATTACAAGATGCGTTAGCACTTTAAAGCATACTTCCTAGTTTTGCAACACCCAAGGCTTTAGCAGTGACTCCCAAACCAGTTGGTCTAAGGCACCAGGTGATGAAGCACCCTCGCTAAATATTTTTCTATTTTTACAGCCTTAAGTAATCACAAAAACCAGTGTCCATTTTTTTTTATTCTTTATTCACACTGGTATATTTTTTTCTTCGTACTAAGGACTTTAGACAAGAGCATTTCAAGGTCTCTTCTACTATTCCAAGTTTCAAGGTGCGTGATTGTGCAAATTGTAGGGTATATATTTTCAGAATCTAGACTTAAGCTAGGAATTATTTTTCAAACTTATACTCTAATAAGAACATCAATACTCTTCCCTCATTTTGACTTAGCCCAAGAAGTGAACCCAAAATTTGCCTATTTCTAAATAAACTACAAGGCATATACTTTCTACCGTTAAACTTTAAGGAAGGTTATTTTTAGGGTTTTTAATTCACTAAGTCTAAGATCTAGTTGTTCCTAGCCAGTTAACCTATTTGTCAAACTCAAATCAAATATGGCCAAAATTGAATACAATAATTTTTATAATTTTTAAAATTTTTCAATTTTTTATGGGTTTTAAAATAAGTATGCAAATGCAAAAATATGTACAAATGAATGCGAAGGAAGAAGACGTACCGAGCATACCCCCAAACTTGAACTTGACAGTGTCCTCACTGTTATGCTAAACCAAGAGGGTCAAAATACCGGCACTCCCCTGTTTATTTATTTATAATTTTTTTTTTATATTTTTAATGTTTTGAAATTTTTTTTTATTTTTTTATAGAAAAGAAAACAAAAAAATATATACATATATACAAAGATTCTCCCAAACTTAAGCTTGGCCTTGCACAAGCCAAAAGTTAGCACCAACCATTCAAAAATCTTATCGTGGTAATGTCCAAGTTGGTGAAATAATGGGGTGGAAAGAAGAGAAATGAGAAGTACATGAGACCGTCTGAGAAGAAGAATGGAATAACGTCTCGGTGGAGGAGAAGAAGGGCGGAAAGGAGAAAGAAGTGGAGTACGATCTTGAGGGTGTAAATTGAGTGAATAAATTAGCGCAATTTGTGATGACCGATGTGTTAAAAGCGATTGTGCTAACCTATCAACCCGTCGAGAAATGGGGTCAAATCCTTCAAGATTCGCAAGAAAACATGGGTACGCCGAACTTGGTAAAGGAGATGAAGGCGTAACGGTCATTTGTACGGTCGGGACAATAGGAGAGACGAAAGGGAGTAAATTAGGGATAGTATCTTTCTCACCGTAGTAAACTGTTTCGAACTTGAAAGATTCCATTAATGGTTCGAAACTACTATAATCAACCGAGTCTGATGGTTCATCTGAAAATGTAAAGGACTCAAACTCGGGCGGTGAGTCATCAACATCGTCCGTAAAAGTGAAACACTCGTAAGTGTTATCATCTGTGAGAACAGTATCGGATTCAAAGGAAAATCTTTCAAGCTCACAGTCTTCAAGCATGGTCGGAACGATGGGAAGGAGGGAGGGTGATATAACAGTCAAAGGTTCAGGAGGATGAATTGGAAAATCAGACACATCAAACAAAATTGATTCAACCTCAATATTATCCTCAAGACTCTCCTCAATACTATCCTCAATATTTAACTCATCCATGCCATTATCATCAAAATCTAGACGCATATGAGATTCGGGAGAAATATTTAATAACTCAGGATGATGATTTGAACATAAAATTTCAAGCAAATCGACAGGTTCATCATCCGAAATATTCCCGGCGTCTATATCCTCAATCAAGTGAAAATTAATTTCTTTAGACACCTCATCAAAAGCATGGATATCTATCGATTTAGGTTCTAGAGTGGAGGTGTAAAGGTCAAACGGATTAGGTGCGGTTTCACTCGAAAGGGGTTCCTCATAATCTGGCAAATCAAACACTACAAAATCACACAACTCATTTTTATTTTCAACAGGTGAACTATTTAGGGCAATCGATGGAAAACAGGAGTTGTGAGCTTCAATTGGGTAAGGGTAGGTTTGATTTGAAAATCCTCTCTCATTCTCACTCTGTTCAACCGCCTCCTTATACAATAAAATTTTTTGAGCTAGCGGGAAACTAGCTACCGGTTCACTAGGTTGCATAAGGGCGGCTACGGACGCTTCCACATTCCTAGTCATTTTGTTTGTTGCAGCAATATATGCCTCCAACGACTCTTCCAAACTAGACTTGGGTGGAGAGGGGGTTTCGGTGAAAGATTCAAAATGGTGTGGATATGCAAAACTCCCTAATGACTGTGTAGAAACAGTGTCTAGTGAAGGTGGGAAAGTCGGGTAGGACTGGTAGGAAATGGGTAATTGGACAGGGGTAGGGTCAACATGTGGATAAAAAGGTGAATAGTCTTGTTGATCCCTAGAACTGGATGAGTGGAGAGGGTTGAAAGATCGGCTGCGAGATTGAGTAATATGCTCATCAATGGACATCGGCCTAGGAGTGACAGAAAGACTTGAAAAAGTGGTATCAACATATGGAAGTGGTGAAGGTTGACACAAGGTGGGTTGAAAAGTCAAACTGTTTCTCCTAGACATCTCTATTTGATCTTTCAAAGATTTTTTAGGCAAGGAAGGATCGTCTTTAAATTGACTGAACAAATTGACGTATGACGCAAAATTAGATTCGGGATACCAAAGTTCGGCTAATGATTTATTATGCGGGGTACCCATGTTGTAAGAAAGGGTGAAAAGAAAGAAGGTTTGTGGTGGTGCAAGGATCTATTTGCGGCCAAAAGTTTTGCAAGTTTTTATAAAAAAATTTCCTTATTCTTTTTTTTTTCTTTTTCTCTTTATTAGGAAAAATTTGTTGCAAAAAGATTTTCAATACAAAATATGCAACAGCAAAATATTACTTGCAATCTATTTTATTTCAAGCGGGGCCCAAAAATCATGCTCAAGATCGTTATTTGGAAGGGAATATATTTCTAAAGTGCACAAAATCCTGCAGGCATTTCCAGAAAATATATTTCAAAATATACAGAAAAGAGAAAGTGGGGCTTACAGAAAAATTTTCCTCAGATGAATCCTCGAGATAGCCGCGTTTCCGCGGCAAATTTGCTCTAACACCGCGTTTCCGCGGTCCCCTGAACTCTTTGGATCCCCAGAAAATTTTTGGTGCGACGACTCGACAAGAAGGCCGCGGTTCCGCGGCCTAAGGTGGGTTTTGGCCGCGGAATCGCGGCGGGATGGGGGGTTTGGGTCTTCAAAAAAAATTCCTTGTTCTGTTGTTCAAAATCTTTTCTGTTCCGATATTTTGTTTCCTGTTTTGCTTTCTGGAAATCTCCAGATCCAAATTTGTATATCCTGCAAAAATTAAAACAACAAAGTATCCCTTCCAAAAATAACAATTGATATATTTTTATAATTTTTGTGATTTTTCAGATTTTTAAGATTTTTTTTATTTTGATTAACCCGAAATTGCGAAAAGGAAAGTTCTACGCCATCCACGGCAACGTCGCCATTTGATTGATCTCAAAAACTATATCTAAACTGCAATCAAGAACGGCGTCGCTTGAAGCTAGCCGGTGAGTACGGGTCGGTCCACAGGGATGTTGTGAATTTGCGATTCGCGCTTACGAGTTAATTCCGAAGGGTGTTCGGATTGGTTATTAAATTTAAAAACCTAAATTATTCTATTTACGATTATCTAGATCTATTCTTGCTAGGGTTAGGTTTAGGGATGGTTTGGAAATGCAGGTAAATCTCAACGCTTTCTATACCTGTATGAAGATCTATGAGGAGTTATGGTAATTATCAATAAGGGGATTAGATCCATTCGGGAAGGTGTTCCTTCCTCTAGATTCTTGTCCTTCCTTTAGAGATCCTTACCCTAACCTCCATGGAAAACGCGCGCAACCGGGCTTTTACACTACGGTATCACCGCTACCTCGAGGGATAGGGTGCCGTAGAGCACGGTATGTGCGTGTATGCATGGAGTCCTATTGTAAATATTTGGTGGGTAAGAAAGGGATGAGAGATCTCATCTCTCAAAATCCTTCCCCAAAGCTAAACCCTAAACAAGTTCCTAGGGTGAGAAATTAAATCTACTTACAGATGCATCCCTCCAATCATCCATGCAGGTTTGTCAGATCTGAATTTCTGAATGGAAAAGAAACACCGATGCTCTCCAAAAGAATTTCTGAATTTTTATTAAAAGGAGGCATAAAGAAAATACAATGTTTTGGGTTCCTATTTATAGAGAATAGGAAACCCTAGGGTTACATTTTGATCCGCATGTCTAAATTTACAAAAATACCCCCAGGAAATCTTTTCAAAGCCGCCACGACGTTATGGTAAAATTTTCACTGAATGATGGCTTCATAAGGCCGCGGAACCGCTGCATTGACGCGCTTGGGTCGCGGTTCCGCGGCCCTTTATTGAGATCCGCTGATGATTTTTCTTGGGCTGTCTTAGGTTCTTCTGGGCTTTTCATTTCTTCAGTTAGTTTTCCATTTGGGCTTCTACAGTGATTCCAGATCTTCAGCGAACACTTTGCAATGGATTTTTAACCGTCCACTTTGACATTTTTGATTTTGCGTTGCCTTGTTGATGGCGAACTGTTCTTCTTCTAGGCTTTACTAAGATCTTCCTATTTGTTGGTCAAAAATCCTTCTTTTGTGTCGTCTTTTGTGTTTTTCACTGTTTTTGCTCCAAGAACCTGTAACCTGTAACATGTAGCAGACATGCGTCAAAAGCACCTGTTTATTTATAAAAAGAATAAGACTGGGGAATATAATAATGCAATATTATGGTGTGAACAGGAGCCTGGTCCTCGCAGAACACGGCTATGCCAATCAGACCCCGTGGGAAGCATCCAGAGCAAAATTCCTGGTCACGTGGAACACGGCCTATGTCAATCCTGACCCCGTGGGAAATGTCCAGAGCGGAGCCTGGTCCTCGTAGAACACGGCTATATCAATCAGACCCCGTGGGAAGCATCCAGAGAAAATTCCTGGTTTCATGGAACACGACCTATGTCAATCCTGACCCCGTAGGAAGCGTCCAGAGCTGAACCTGGTCCTTGCGGAACACGGTTATGTCAATCCTGACCCCGTGGGAAGCATCCATAGAAAATCTTGGTCTAGTGGAACACGGCCTATATCAATCCTGACCCCGTGGGAAGCGTTTAGAGCGGATCCCGGTCCTCCCAGAACATGGTTATATCAATCAGACCCCGTGGGAAGCATCCAGAGAAAAATCCTGGTTTCGTGGAACGCGGCTTATGTCAATCCTGACCCCGTGGGAAACATCCAGAGTGGAGCCTTGTCCTCGTAGAACACGGCTATGTTAATCAGACCCCGTGGGAAGCATCCAGAGCAAAATTCCTGGTTTCGTGGAACACGGCCTATGTCAATCCTGACCCCGTGGGAAACGTCCAGAGCGTATCCTGGTCCTTGCAGAACACGACCTATGTCAATCCTGACCCCGTGGGAAGCATCCAGAGCAAATTCATGGTTTCGTGGAACACTGCCTATGTCAATCCTGACCCCGTGGGAAACATCCAGAGCAGAGTCTGGTCATCGCAGAATACGGCTATGTCAATCAGACCCCGTGGGAAGCATCCAGAGCAAAATTCCTGGTTTCATGGAACACGGCCTATGTCAATCCTGACCCCGTGGGAAACGTCCAGAGCGGAGCCTGGTCCTCGCAGAACACGGCTATGCCAATCATACCCCGTGGGAAGCATCCAGAGCAAAATTCCTGGTTTCGTGGAACACGACCTATATCAATCCTGAC
This sequence comes from Agapanthus africanus, assembly GCA_030015575.1. Lineage (NCBI taxonomy): Eukaryota > Viridiplantae > Streptophyta > Magnoliopsida > Asparagales > Amaryllidaceae > Agapanthus > Agapanthus africanus. The sequence continues at coordinate 56,480,877 of CM057342.1, read as the reverse complement.
CCCGTGGGAAACATCCAGAGCGGAGCCTGGTCCTCGCAGAACACAGCCATGTCAAACTGACCCCGTGGGAAGCATCCAGAGAAAAATTCCTGGTCATGTAGAACACGGCCTATGTCAATCCTGACCCCGTGAGAAACGTCCAGAGCGGATCCTGGTCCTCATAGAACACGGCTATGTCAATCAGACCCCGTGGGAAGCATCCAGAGCAAAATTCCTGGTCACATGGAACACGGCCTATGTCAATCCTGACCCCGTGGGAAACGTCCAGAGTGGATCCTGGTCCTCACAGAACACGGCTTATGTCAATCCTGACCCCGTGGGAAGCCTCCAGAGCAATTCCTGGTTTCGTGGAACACGGCCTATGTCAATCCTGACCCCGTGGAAAACTTCCAGAGCGGAGCCTGGTCCTCACAGAACACGGCTATGTTAATCAGACCCCGTGGGAAGCATCCGGAGCAAAATTCATGGTTTCGTGGAACACGGCCTATGTCAATTCTGACCCCGTGGGAAATGTCCAGAGCGGATCCTGGTCCTCCCAGAACACGACCTATGTCAATTAGACCCAGTGGGAAGCATCCAGAGCAAAATTCCTGGTCACGTGGAACACGGCCTATGTCAATCCTGACCCCATGGAAACGTCCAGAGCGGATCCTGGTCCTCGCAGAACACAGCTTATGTCAATCCTGACCCCGTGGGAAGCATCCAGAGAAAATTCCTGGATTCATGGAACACGGCCTATGTCAATTCTGACCCCGTGGGAAACATCCAGAGTAGAGCCTGGTCCTCGCAGAACACGGCTTATGTCAATCCTGACCCCGTGGGAAGCCTCCAGAGCAATTCCTGGTTTCGTGGAACATGGCCTATGTCAATCCTGACCCCGTGGGAAACATCCAGAGCGGAGCCTGGTCCTCGCAGAACACGGCTATGTCAATCAGACCCCGTGGGAAGCATCCGGAGCAAAATTCATGGTTTCGTGGAACACGGCCTATGTCAATTCTGACCCCGTGGGAAACGTCCAGAGCGGATCCTGGTCCTCGCAGAACATGGCTTATGTCAATCCTGACCCCGTGGGAAGCATCTAGAGTAAAATCCTGGTTACGTAGAACACGGCCTATGTCAATCCTGACCCCGTGGGAAGCGTCCAGAGCGGAAGCTGGTCCTTGCGGAACATGGCTATGTCAATCCTGACCCCGTGGGAAGCATCCAGAGCAAATTCTGGTATGGTGGAACACGACCTATATCAATCCTGACCCCGTGGGAAGCGTCCAGAGCGGATCCCGGTCCTCGCAGAACACGGCTATGTCAATCAGACCCCGTGGGAAGCATCCAGAGCAAAATCTTGGCTTCGTGGAACACGGCTATGAAAATCTGACCCCGTGGGAAGCATCCAGAGCAAAATTCCTGGTTTCATGGAACACGGCCTATGTCAATCCTGACCCCGTGGGAAACATCCAGAGCGGAGCCTGGTCCTCGCAGAACACGGCCATGTCAAACCGACCCCGTGGGAAGCATCCAGAGAAAAATTCCTGGTCATGTAGAACACGGCCTATGTCAATCCTGACCTCGTGAGAAACGTACAGAGCGGATCCTGGTCCTCGCAGAATACGGCTATGTCAATCAGACCCCGTGGGAAGCATCCAGGGAAAATTCCTGGTCATGTGGAACACGGCTTATGTCAATCCTGACCCCATGGGAAACGCCCAGAGCAGAGCCAGGTCCTCGCAGAACACGGCCTATGTCAATCCGGACCCCGTGGGAAGCATCCAGAGCAAATTCCTGGTTACGTGGAACACGGCCTATGTCAATCTTGACCCCGTGGGAAACGTCCAGAGCGGAGCCTGGTCCTCGCAGAACACGGCTATGTCAAACCGACCCCGCGGGAAGCATCCAGAGCAAATTCCTACTCACGTGGAACAGAGCCTATGTCAATCCTAACCCCGTGGGAAACGTCCAGAGCGGATCCTGTTCCTCGCAGAACATGGCCATGTCAATCCTGACCCCATGGGAACCATCCGGAGCAAATTCCTGGTCACGTAGAACACGGCCTATGTCAATCTTGACCCCGTGGGAAACGTCCAGAGCGGAGCCTGGTCCTCGCAGAACACGACTATGTCAAACTGACCCCGTGGAAAGCATCCAGAGTAACTCCTGACTCCGTGAAATGCAGATAATGGTAACCTCACCCATCACTTACGAGTCCTCATGACTCGTAAGGGAGCAAACTCTCTTGTGAGATCCTTACGATTTTCAAGAGAAAACACACTTAGGAATCCTCACGATTCTTAAGGAGAAATTACACCTACGGGATCCTCTCGACCCGTAGGGAGAAATACCTTTATGAGACCCTCACGGCTCATAAAGTTGAAAAGCCTTAGGAGGCAGATCTTAACCTGACTCCTAAGCCATTGCTGTCCTACAAGGAGATTAAAATAGATTACCCACAAAATGCATTTACTAAAAGGGACACACCATCACGAAGCAAAATATTTCTTTTATTCATGAATCCAAATGAATACAAAGTACAATTTATGAAAGAATCAAGAATATATTTTCAGTTAAGAACATGTATAAGAAAGAATAAAAAAATAATATAATACATCTTTCAAGTTGGTGGATGATTCAAAAGGTTCATCAATTCATCCTTCCTTTCTTGGGTCTCTGTTTCAAAATTGAGTATGGCTGCGAGACGGGCCTCCACTTTCGACTGTTGGGCCTGATGCGAGGCAAGCCATCCTTCAACCTCCTTCTCAGTAGCTTTATGAGCATAAACCATCGTCCGGGTAAAGATAACAGCTTTATCAACAGCCACCACGTCCTTGATTGCGGCTTGAAGCTTCTGCCAAAGTTCATATGTGTGGGTGGTCTTAGCCGTAAATTCGGCTTGAAGCTCCCGAGCGCGGTTGAAGCCAGCTTCCTCTCTGAGAACTTTCGGCGGAGCCTCTTTTTACAGGAAAGCGTATTAGCGGCGTACCGCTTAATCATCCCCTGCAAGCTTGTCTTCGCAGCCACCACCTCCGAAGGAAGGCGCACGCATTCAGGACTATACAAGCAAGCCTCCACTCGACGACAAAATTCGACCCAGACTTGCACCAATGCTTCACTGTGATAAATGGAAACAAAGGGGAGAGAAATGTTGGCTTCAGCAGCAAATTCTTCGGCCATGAACGAGCTACCAACACTAAGGTCTTCGATCAATGCTAACAAAGAGTGAAGGCTTAACTTGGCCATACGTTCGGATGCACGCAGCGCATAAGGGCCAGACGACATGAGAATGCGAGTCTCCAACAGGGTAAAAGTAGGCAGAGCTGTTAAAGATTGATAAATGATCAGCGAAGGTTGCAAACAGAGGACAGATGCAAAGGCGTCAAAACTTTACTTACCCACGTTTATACAAGAAGAGTCTGGAAGATCCTCAGGCCCATCGAGGACCTCAACCTCATCATTAGCTTCCAGAACTACAGAAGACATGAACACTATTATATGAAGAAGTAACAATACCGAGAAAGGAGCGAACAATGCTAACCTTGTCCGGAAGATAGAATGATGCGCTGAGGGGATATCGCCTGTGGAGCAGCCAGTTCCAGTAGATGCTGGAAAGACTTCCTGGGAGACAGGCCAGCGATGGACGCCGCCAATCCCCATAGCTCTGAAAAGACAGAAAAGTTCAGATAATGAAGAGATCGCTAAAATAAAAGATAGAAAAATACCTTCGATACTCTTCCCAATCTGGGTTGGAGGGATGGCAGCTTCGGCGGCCTCCTCCGTGCCCCCAGGCACATCATCGGGGATGTAGGCCGGTATAATAACTTCCGGTGGAGGAGCAGTGACCATCGCTACAGGCTCCAATGAAAGGACGGTGGCCTCGACTACCTGTCTCACAGTCTCCGGGCCGTCCCCAGAGAGATCCATTGAATCCGCGTCCAATGAAGATGCTTCTCCCGGAGGAGCAAGCACCGAGGGAGCGGGAATCATCGGGGGAAGCTCCATCGCAGGAACAACAGTTGCATCGACCCCCTCCACACTGATTAGTGCCTCATCGGGGATATTTGCAGAGTCCATAGTCAGGGCGCGACTTGGACTCAGATCCTCTACCATCAGCGAAGTCCCTGCAAAGTTCGCACGAGGATAAGGATATGTGTATATATATATATAAGCAGTGCAAAATACTACAAAAGGCTATATAAGTGTACTAATGCGCAATGGAGCTTCTAGTATGGCTTGTTCAAGCCGCCGCTCCTTCCTAAGGAGGTATGCCCGCCGAGGTTTGAGGGTAGACTCGTGGCCACCGGTCCAAAACGAAAGTGCATCTTCAGCGTCGGCTGAGACAGCCTGCTTAAGGGCTCTCTCGCCCCCTTCTTCCAAAGGACCTATGAATATCCGCCATATCGATGGAGGATCTTCGTAAAAGATGACGGCAGGATAAGGCCTCTTCGGGATCCTTACATTCTCGGATTCATCCTATGAGCGTCTTATAGCCTCAGCCAATTGTGCGGCTTCCTCGGCAGATGAACCAGGAAAAAGAAGACTGCCTTCCGGCAGACTAGTAATGGTCTTCTTCCCCCGCTTTGGCCCAGAGCTAGTGACTGTAGAAGATCGTTTCCTTCCCCTTGCCGCCCGCTTTTTGAGCTGCTCTTCGGTTTTGACAGGGAGGAAAGACTTCTTTAGGACCTCCGCCAAGGGGATATTATCATCAGAGCTAGGTGTTACCTCCGGAACCGTTACGGTATCCGTCATCGGTCGTTCAAGCGAAGCCTCTGTTGGCAATGAGGCGCGAAGCCTTTCCTCCTCTCTGAAGGTTTTAAGCGAAGCAGCAATGGCTTCTTCTGTGGAGGCTCCTGTTAAAACATCAGGCGTCAGTCAAAGCATGATAAAAAAATGAAATGAGCAGGGGAGAGATAAGGGTGAAGTATACCTGACTGTGCAAGGGCGGCCAGTTCTTTTTCGAGGATGGCTGAATGTTTGGAAGCTTCGATGGTAGCCTCCAAATCGGTATCATCGAGCGTCCCGAATAAACCCTCATTGGTCCCATATTCGCTAAAGCCTTCGCTAGACGGAGCAAGGGGCGTCGAGCCTAATATGGTGTCCAAAGAAAGTACTTGTTTCCTTTTCTTCTGAGGACGGGCGCCGGTGGCCGATAACACTAGTTTGCATTTAGTAGGCGCCTTTGGACGACGAGTCCCAATTTCTTTTCCTACATCCGACTCGGGGGACACAGCAGCCACCTCTTTTCAGGCGCGCTGGATGGAAGCAACCCGTGCGTAGGGCTTAGCACGTGTGAGGGCTCAACTGCAGTGACCTCTCTCAAGGGAGGATGGACAATGTTCCGTCGCTTCAGAGGAACATTTCGATCACCAGCCGGCACTACGCCCTTGCGATCAAGCAGCAATCGCTTTTCCTCCCTAATAACGATACCCATTGAATGTTGGTACCACGCCACATACATATTCAGGGCTTGCGGAACACAACTCGGTTCGCTGATGAAGAAGTTAGACCCTGTGTTCAGGCGCATAAAATGATGTAGTGCGCTCCGAGTACCCTTTTCAGCGGCAGGCGGTTCTACCAAGAAAGCCTCGAGTGGGACGCCCTGATTGTAGCTTAATTGCTGGGCGAAGCGATGTGGGTTATACCTCATAAATAAAGCCGAGCCATTCATATTAAATATGAGAAAGCCTGGCCGGATAGAGTACAGATGAAGAATCTCCCGAATTCTCAAGACGGAGGCCCTATCTTTAAATATATCCTACAATGGTAGCACCGTCTTCCCCGATTCCTGGCCGACGGTCAAAACTTTATCAGTAAAGGACATGCCAGCTCCAACCGTACGCGGGTGAAGAAGCAAGCCTCTAGCTTCCCGTTGCGTTGGAGTCACAATAGAAGCGCCGACCAGTCGCATGATCCGAGGGAACCTGCACCTGTCATAAAAACCCGGCCTCTTGTGGATGCCAAAGACGCCTAGCACGTGCAACTCGAGCCATGACGTGAAATAATGCATCGAGAAATTTACCGACCGCACCCCTGGCTCAGTGGTATCAGCTGCCAACCTGAGGCCGTGATACACATGGGCTAACCCAGCGATCCCTACAGCCACTTGTATCCCAGCAACCATCCGATGCGCAGGATAGAAGACGGACGGCCTCATACGGCGAGGGTGCATGGGAAGCACAAACCAACTCAGCCATAACCCAAGAAACCTTAAAAAGAACGTTTCTTCGTCAATCTTAGGAGCCGTCAGCTCTGCAAAAGGGATGACCGGGGTATCGGGGTAGAAAGAAGCTCTTCTGATCCGCCTCCGCCGTCGGCAGGTTGCCCAAACCTAAGTCGAAGGGGTCGTCAAGACTGGCGAATTTCTTGACTTCTTCCTTCAATACTTCTGGGTGAAGAAAATCAGCGATAAAAGCCGTAAAATTAACTCCACGACCTTTGGATGCAAGAGAGAGGTTCTCATAGATATTCAACACCTTTATCAAACTCGAAAATTGGTGTTGAATAGCGTTCTCGGGAGTAAGATCCATTACCACTGATTTGGTGGCGAAAATATACTCATCCGGGGGAAGCAATTCCTCATAATGTTCTCCCCTAACGGGTAAACCTGAAACCTCTGCAAATTCCTCCAAAGAAATGGAGACTTCTCGATCTGCTAGGAGGAAGGTGTGGGTCAGAATGTTCCACTGCTCCAGAAATGCCCTGACCCACCATGTAGGAGGTGTGGAATATTGAAACAAAGAAGCGTAAATGGCGCGATATCCGCAACTGTGATTTCTTCGCCGATAAATATACCGTGCCCACTGCAAGTATCCGGCCGGATGACGGGGAGTTAGTCCGATGTTGTAGGGCTGTCCCTATGGGCGCGACTCGCCCTGACATATGCGCCGTCCTAGAATGTCCAAGGCCACCGGCGGCTGCACGGGTATTGCGGCCATAGAAGGCCGAAGGAGACCCTCTAAAGTCCAGTTGACCTCCTCCAGAGCGTAATTTATCGGAGGTGCATCTGTATAAGCGATCGCCAAAATAGGCTCCGAGGGTGTCGCACAGGAAGGAAGTGTCGAACCATTTACCCCATAGATGAAGACTCTTGTGCTCCGGGTCATGGTCTTTGATCAGCGCAAAAACCTCTCGGTCTACGGGTGCTTCAGGGAATTCGCCTTCTGAGCGAATGAACGGGAAGGAAGTGTCGAAAGACATAGCACCTGCGCAGAAAAGAACGAATTTTCATCCACCAATGCTATAAATTAAATTCTATCACTAGGTATTATAAATCCGTACCGCACTGTAATGAAGTCAAAAGGGACCAAAGGGGACCCACAAAATCTAGATGACAGTTCATCATTAATAAAACAGCCTCATCATTTGATGAGGCTGTCATTAAATGAGGAAATCTTTAAGAAATTCTCATTAAATGAGAAATCCCTCGGGCAGAGGAGTAAAACTCCCATTGAGAGCAGCGCTCTTCACTAGACAGACATCTGTCAAAGTCTAATGATGAAAGAATAAAATTCCTCAAGAAAATCCTATGAGCCTTGCTTTGAGAAGATGATGGAATAATCCATCAAAAATAAAATTTTAATTTGATCTTCAAGATCCATGAACAAACTCTTGAGAGTTCTTCTATATGATCTGAAAGGAGCAAAGCTCCATTAATGGATTAAGAAATCATAAGCAAGATCCTTTTAGATTTGTGATTCTAAGAGAGCAAAGCTCTGTTAATAAAACCCTAAAAAGGATTTTCTTTAGATCAAAGATCTATGAAGAGCAAGGCTCTGTTAATGGGTGAAACCCTAAAAGATGTTTCAAAAAGATTTAATCTTTTACCTAAAAAATCTGACAGAGTTCTGTCCTTAAGAAAATTCTTAAGAGGAAGGGCTGCGCTCTGAAGGAGAAAATAAATTTTCAAGAAGGATTGAAGATGAACAGAAGTCATCTCAAGGGCCAAGGGTCCTATTTATAGGCACTAAGCACCATTTCAATTCTTCGGTTGATCCAAGAGTGGAGATGCTACCACCGCTGCACCCACATATGGGCCCCGTGAGCGCAACGGTGGGGGGGGCATTTGTTTCCCCAATTAGAGAAAAGCTCTGTTCAGAATTCAAAATTTGAATTAAAGCTGCCCTTTTATAAAAGCGCTGCGCTATAACTAGCGCATCCTGTGCAAAGCATATAGGCACTAGCGCTAGATGCGCTGCGCTCCAAGTAGCGCACCATGAGCAGAGCGCATAAGCGCTAGCGCTGGAACTAAATGTTCCTCACCGTTGGATCAAATATTCAACGGATATGATTAAATCATCAATTAACAAGAATGAAATTCTGTTGAATCTTTCCAAACAGAAAAGATTGTGCCCTGAATTTGGAACACCGTTGGATCAATGATCCAATAGTGATTAAAAATCACTAAAATATAGAACAAATTCTGTAAGGGGGAAAGATTTCCCAATCTTGTTAAAAAAACAAGAAGATTATCTTCTGTAAACCGTAAGCCCTTGGATCAAAGATCCGACGATGGAGAAATTCACAAATCAATTAGAGAATAAATCTCTTTAACCGATTGAACAAATCAGCTTGCCCTATATAAAGGCCCCGAGACTTCAAGTCTCAAAAGGAGGAACCCCCCATAAACTTTGAGAAAATCTCAGGAAGAGGAAGAAGCTCTCAGCAAAAGAAGACAATTCTTTTCAAGGTTAAAAAAAGAATAGAAAGACGAAATCGTCTCAATATAAAAAGAAGTATTTACTTCTTTCACAGATCATAGATCTATAAGACAAATTGTCTTTCACAAAAGAGATTATGAACATCTCATTTTAAAGCGGGGGGAGAATTATCCAATTCTCTTAAGATCACAGATCCATAAAGGCAAAGCCTTTCATCAAAAAGAGATTGAAATATCTCCTATAAACTAAGAACTTTGTTCTTAGAATCTTGAGGCAAAGTCTCTTATCAAAGAAAAGATAATCTGCAGAGCGCAAAGTTAACCTAAGAAGAGCCTTAGCGCTCCTAATCTAAGAAGAGCCTCAGCGCTCCAAATTTAAAAGTGCCTTAGTGCTCTTCATCTAGCGCAAAGCGCTGCAGTGCCATAGCGCTTCAAACACAGCGCACTACGCTCATTGGCTAGCGCTCAGCGCTCAGCGCGCCACGTGCTCCTCACGTGTGCGCTGCATTACTAAAAGCGCTTTGCGCTCATTATATGGCACCGCCGCCAAACGCCTCAACGCTTCAAATATAGCGCACTGCGCTCATCGACTGGCGCTAGTGCCAAGTGCGCCACATGCTTTTATGTGCGCTTGGACAGAACATAAACTGTTCTTTGAATAAGCCTGGAGCTATGATAAATGCACAGCATTCAACTAAAGACAAAACATTATCAGAGACCAAATCAATGCATAGTATTTTTAAAGGGATTGGGCTCAAACAAACTCAAAAACAAATGTTGAACATTGTAATTGAATGGACTTAGCCCAAATTGGCCATAAGTCCTCAATTCAGATTAATTGAGTTCATATGCTCATAAATAACGGATCTTAGCCCCAAATTGGATTACAGATCTTTCAACCAAAATTGGTTCAAGGGTACATCTCTGAACCCCTCTGATATATGTCGTTGTAATCCTTCAACGTCTTCAGAGAGGCGACGGGTCTCAACGACCATACATTTCATAGACTATGATGTCCTTAACCTTGACTGTGAGGTCTTTAAACTCACGGACTATGATGTCCTTAACCTTGACTGTGAGGTCTTTAAACCCACGGACTATGATGTCCTTAATCTTGACTATGAGGTCTTTAAACTCACGGACTATGATGTCCTTAACCTTGACTGTGAGGTCTTTAAACTCACGGACTATGATGTCCTTAACCTTGGACTGTGGGGTCCTTTAAAACCCATGGACTATGATGTCCTTAACTTTGGACCGAGATGTCCTTAAACTAACACTGGACCGTATTGTCCTTAAACTAATTATCGACCGCAATGTCCCTAAACTAAACAATAGAGCCCCCAAATGCTCTCTTGTCGGATCTAAATGATCCCGTTAAGTCGATCTTAGTCTAAAATTAGACTAGCATATCCTTAACAAACGTTTAAGTTGATCTTAGTCCCAAATGAGACTAACGTATCCTTAAACCCAACCCCCAAACCCAAATCTAAGAAAATACGGATTTGGACTAACCCACGCCCTACGGGCGACAACATAAATTTGTCTCCGTATACAATCCACGGGCAACCAAAAACAAAACAAACACCCACGACACGAAGTGGCCATCTGGAGAAGGAGAAAGTTGTTACCGCGATGCGGTAGCGTAATTAAATGCAGGGGCTTGCGCCTGCAGGGAAGAGCGTCCCCACAATAAAAAACCCCTCAACGATGGGGAATCTGACGAAGTCTGCTACATCGGCCGCATCCGTTTAAACTTTCGATACACGGTGTCATAAATCAACTTGGCATCTTCGGAGAGGTGGACGGATAGCACCAATTAGTATCTGCCCCAAAATTCAGGCAAGACAGACCCGCGCGGTCGCGTCTCCATGTTTCGGAGGGGAACAATTGTCAATTTACAAATTACCTTGTTTTGTCGGAATAATCTAAATTACCCTAGATTGATTAGGTTGAATTTACTATAATAAAAATTCCATCTTATTTCCCTAATTAATCTTCAAGATCGTCAATCTATCATAAGAATAACTAGTTTATTGGTGATACTACTTTTCCCTGAACAAACCTTATGGTTGTCAATTATGCATCGATTTATTTAGTTTCTTAACATAGCATAAAAAAGACTTAATTTTTATAAAGAAGATTCATCATGAAAACCAAATAGAAAAGAATAGAAAGAAGAATTCAAACACCAATCATAGCATACATAATTCAAAAAACCATAGCAATTAAATTAGCTACTCATGATAGAAGAAAACATAATAAAATTAGATAACTTCATATCAAATATAACTTATAAAATATCTTGATCTATCCAAAAAACTAAAACAATTAACTCATGAAGAGATGAAACCCGAGATAGGCTATACAACAGTATTTATAGGTTATTGGTAATTTGCAAGAGCAGTTTACAGAATATTTTCGAAAATACAAAAATCTAAAAATCTGGAGATCTAATTCCACCAAATTTTGGCCCAAATTAGGAAAATTTCGGTCCTGGCCGAAATCTTGAAGGTTCTGGCTGCTAAATTTGGACAGTGGCTCAATCTTGACTTTGTGAATCTTATTCCATGCTTGATTTTTGGTAATTTTCATTACTGGCTTTGTTTTAGCTTAAAGTAGTCCATATCCAATGCATGTAATACACCTTTTGTGAACTTTTGCCCTATAATCTGCATTATTTAACAAAACATACACGGAGTAGCATTAAATAAGCAAAAAAGGATAAACATGGATATAAAATATGCATTAAAATACACCGATCAACCACCAACGCTCCTTTAGAAATTTTCCACTGAGAATTCCCAAGCACCGTCATGTAACCTTCGTTGTCCTGCTGACTTGTGGAAATTAAGCATTTCTTCAGATCTGGAATATACCTAGCGTTCTTCAACTTTATTTGACTTCCTCCTGACGGTTGTAGTATGATCGTCCCTTTTCTAACGATCTTGCACGGCTGACCATTTCCCACTGTCATATGTCCAAAGCCCCCTTGAACATACTCGCTAAAATGGTGCCGACCTGAAGTGCAATAAAAGGATGCTTCTGAATCTAGGAACCAAGTATCCGCATTTGTGCTGTCGTTCGCCAATAGACAAAGCCCATGTTTCCCTTGTTCATGTGTAGACACCACATTGGCTTCCTTTTCATCTGCCTTCCCATCTGAGTTTTTGTTCAAGAGTCTACATTCGCTTTTCCAGTGAGCCTTCTTTCCGCAGTTCCAACAGCCGCCTTAGATTCTCCGTTTCGATTTTCCTCGGCATTTAGACTTGCCCTTCTTCCCTTTTCCCCTTTCTATCATTCTGCCGCGATTCTCCACTGAGAGTACATAAGTTTCCGAACTCCTACTCACTGCCTTTTTCCGCATCTCATCGTTTAATATGCAACTCACCTCATCATTAAACATGAGAGTTCCTGAAATCGAGTTGCTTACCTCCATAACTAAGTTCTCCCAACTCTCTGGCAACAAATATAGGAATAAAAGGGCTCGAATCTCATCTTCAAATACAATTGAGACCGATTCGGGTTGGCTCATCACGCTGTTGATTTTGTTCAGGTGCTCTATCATCGAACCGTTCTCTGCCTTTTTTATGTTGAAAAGTTTCTTCATCAGAAATATTGATTGATATGCTAAAATGTGTGTTCGAAAATAACTGCAATCAAGGCGGTGTTGCCAGTAGCTAGCCGTGATGAGTACAGGTCGTCCGCAGGAAACGTGAACTCTTTTCTTGTTTTAGACGAGTTGATGAAAGATGGGTGATTATTTGTCGTTATATTTTAAAACGGATATAAGATTTATAATGAAAAGACTTGTAGGGTTCATAGGACTTAGTAGTAATGGATGAATAATTAAAAATGACTATTTTATCTTTTAATAGTTTAAAACTAGATCGATAGTGATGAATATAGATTAGGGTTATTGGAAGAAACTAGGGTTTCCCCACTATTAACCCTTGTCCTTGCATTGATCTCTATTCATATCTAGTCCTTAACAAAACAAGTGTTAAAACATTCTCAAATCGTGGTCGTGACTATCAATAAATTAGTAGCGCGCCCGATAAGGAGGTTAACATTTATTTTTCTAAAGTTTAGAAACTTTAAAATGTATAAAAGAAGTTAAGAGATCTTTTCATCTATTATCCTACCCTATCCTACGAACCCTAGCAAGATAGGAATTACTCACTCATGGTAAGTTAGAAGAAAGGTTGAAGAATGAAATCATAATGAAGATGCAGAAAAATAAGTGCAGAAATTAAATGAAGAAAATAAATGCAAAAAGAAATAAACTAAAAACTACCTTTATTAATCAACTATTGCATTTACAATTCTCCTTAGAAAGTAGAATACAAGAACCCTAGTTTGCTCTAGGTCTCTCTCTTATTGGAGGTAGATGAATAGATATGATCACTCGGATACATGGATCTCTTGGATCTTTTGATCTCTTCAATGATAATTTTGAACGTGCAGCTCTCAGTCTTTTATATAGTCTCTCAAACCAGAAACCCTACATTCCATATGTGATTATATGCAGTTAAGATCCAAACCAAAAAATATCACATCCAATGGCTATCAAAGAGCCGCGGAACCGCCGCATATAGCTATGTTTGGCCGCGGTTCCACCGCAACTTGGTGGCATTGGGATTTTTTCTGGTCTTCTGTGCTGACATTTGGAAATCCTCTTGATATCTAGATTCTGAAAATAATGCTCTGAGTCTCTGCCGTTGCTAGATCTATCGATTTGCTTCTAAATTTTGGTAGATTCGGTTTTAATATCTCGATTTGACTCGGATCTCTTACTTGGATTTCAGACCTGAGCTAATATCTGCACAATATCTCAAATCATAGTGTTAGTAGCATTTGGTATTTTTGAGATATTATCCTAACCATTTAAATGATATAATATGTTAAGAATATTGATTAGAAATATTTAATATGATATGCATATTTTAATTACTAAGATTTCATTTAAATATTATATGCATATATTTTCCCTCATTATATTAATTATAATATAGAAACATATGATAATAAACTTTTACAAATAAACCCCCATATGTTTTATATTTACAATAAACACCTTTTAGTACTTAACAATAATAGGGAAAATGTTCATTCAAATGTGCAATATTTTAGACTAATCAAATATCCTCAAACTTAAGTTTGATCGTCCCGAGCAAACTAGTTATTAAAGAGAGAAGGAAAGAGAAAAAACTAACTAGCACATTTTCATAGGCAACACGATTGCGCTGAGCATGTGCAACAAGCCTTTAAACCTCTAGGTATCCCTAGTAGGAGGAGTGTTGTCTCCTGAGGGTTTTCAGCGGATTACACTTACAAAATCCCATAATAAAAGAGAGAAGATGAAAGTTACATACAAAGATAAGGAACATATAAAAGCAAGAACTTGAATAAGAGTTTCAAACCATATTACCTTTTTAGTTGGCATGAGCCTTATCTTAATAGTCGTGAAAAGATGTCAGAAATCACATCATCCCTCAATAAAATATCGTCTTTAGTCTTCCTCCCTACTTTTCTTCCAAACATCGATCATATACCCCTACGTGTGTGTAAAAAACATCCATACACTTAGAGAATTCAATTCAAGCTATCATACTCTTGTCCATCTTCTTTAGTATTTTTTAGTCGGTGAATATTTTCAGATGGAATTGCTCACACATTCTTCATGCGACCGTTAATACTTCTTGAAGTACTAACCAACCGATTACTAAACGTGCTCACTCATTAAGGCGTTATTAGCAATATCCTAGTCTTACAACATCTAAGGCTTAGCAGTGGCTCCCAAACCAGTTGGTCTAAGGCACTAGCTGATAAGGCATGCTCGCTATATTTTTTTATGCTACCTTAAATAATTACAAAACCACTGTTCATTTTTCTTCACCATTTTTTTAATGTAATTTATATTTTTGTTTATATATATTTTCCTTCATACTAAAGATTTTAGACAAGAGCATTTCAAGATATCCTCTACTATCCCAAGTTTCAAGATGTGTGCAAGTGCGTATAGTAGGGTATCAACGTTCAGATGTTTGGACTCAAGAATATGGACCACTTTTCAGACTTATTTTTATCCTCAGATTAGTGATTTCCTTCATCTTACTAATCCTTGGGACAACAGCTCATGACTACCTATTACTAGTTTCGTTTTAAAACATCTAATTTTCTTGATTTTCTTGAATCTCTTCCTATCTTTCATATGTATTTTTCACTTTCTAACTTTTATTATCAAAAAATTCTTTTGCTTTTATTTAGTATAATGCAAAATGATGCGTGAATAAGCAAAAATCTTCTCCAAACCTATTTGCAGCAGTGACTTCACTGATGTCATCTTTTAAGCATAAAAACCTGTAGACTTAGGAGGGAAAGTTCTCACTTATTAGCAAAAGGGGACAAAAAGTCAATGACAGTGAAATTCTCCCCCAAACTTATTTTTGGCTCACAATTGTGTAAAAAATTGTTTTTCTTTCAAAAGCAAAAATATTTTTCTCCCCCCAAACTTGAGTGAAACAATATTAAGCATTTAAAATTATAAGAGAGGGGTAAAGTTACTGGTCTATGCAAAGCTTTATAAAAACTAAAAGTCAACACCAACCATTCGAATATTTTATCAATGTAACCCATGGTTGGTAGATGATCATGTCACAGATAGACGTGAAGAAATGGAGAGGAGATATGAGGTGTGATCGAAAGGATTTACGTCTGGGTTGGTAGAAACAAAAAAGTGAGTATGAAAGAAAAAAAGAATGTGAATGATTAGGAATGGGTTGAATAGTCTCATTCTCGTATGGGATAAGAAGAAGGGGTGGTGGTTCAACTTCTCCGGCTTCAACTGGAGGCGCACGAATTACAAATGGAGGTTGATTTATCACAGCATCCAAGTCTTTAAGAAACGCGAGTTCTTCGACGAAAATATTTTCGAAACTTTCATCGATGATGATCCCATCGGAAAGAAAAGAATCAATGGAATAAGCAGATTCTCTAGGAAGATTGAAATTTTCAAGGTCAATCTTTTCGCGTCAGAATTCAACACACTTAATTTGTCATAAATTATGGAGGTAGGATCCTCGAAAAGCTCATCTACCTTATTTTCAAAAGAGTCTAAATCAAGTGGTCTTTCAAGAATCATAGAACTCGAAATATCGGAGTGCGATTTATCAAAACTCGGTGAAGTTGAAAGAAGATTAGAAGAACCAAAGAAAGTGGGTGATGAAATGGGTAACCAAAGTTGTGTGTCAAGCATTGTTGAACCAGATGTGAGAGATGAAGGCTGAATATCATTCTTCTTATCGGATAGGTCGGTGGTAAGAATAGGATCGGTTAATTATACAGGAAGATGTTCGTATTCAATAGAAGGGACATGATTGGTCGGAGAATCCAACTCATATAACATAACGGGTTTATCTTCAACGATATTCTCATCACCGCTCTCGCTAACACCTTCGGTCAAATCAAACGAATAAGTATTTAAAAATTCATCAATTATACTATCCTCAATCGATAAATCACTTGGTTCACTTGATGGAGTTGGAAGGTTTGAAATATCAAGTGTAGTCGAATAAGGATTGGTTTGATTTGAAATGGTGTAAAGCTCTCTTTCACGCTCACTATTAGCAAAGTCAAACATGTTATTCTCGGGCACCTCATCACTTAGACTATGAGGCGGTTGAATATCGAATATATTCGGTTGGGGTGCAAGATGGAAGGTATCGAGATCAAAAGAATTGGTTTTGGTTTGACTTTGATGGATCTCTTGTTCCTTTTGACTACTCAATTCCAACTCTACTTCAAGACTAGACATGGGTTGTGAAGAATTTCTAATGAAGGATTCTCTTTGAACCGTGGAACTTCCTAATTGATTTTTAGAAGCACTATCTAGATACGGTTAGGAAGTTTAGTATGGTTGGAATGTGTCTAATTGTTGGCTACGGGCGAGTTCACTGTGTTGCGCAATCGACAACCGTTTATGATTTGCCGCATTAGCCCGAAGAGAAATGTCAAGAAAAGATGCCTTTAATTATTGGGTACGGGCGAGTTCAATGTGTTCCGCAATCGACATGCGTTTATGACTTGTCCCATTAGGCTCAAGAGAAGTGTCAATATAAGAGCGTGTGAAAATTTGGTACTATGGATAAGAATTAGAAAGGTGTACCCAAGTTTCATAAACAGGATTATGATCAACATTGTGATATGAAGAATATTGAGATTGGTTAGTTAGTTGGCGACTGGCAATTGCTATTTGTTCAGCAATGGTCATGGGTGTAAAAGATGTCATATTCGCCTCAAAACGAGTATCAATATTTTCATATGATGGTGTTTGTTGTCCTAATGGTTTTGGATTAGCGAAAAAATTGAAACTTTGGCTATCAGCTTTCGCAATATGCTCAACGATGGACATGCGTTTAGAAGTTCACTCACTCACCTTAAACAGATTATCAACATAAGAAGATGTTGAATTTTGATGCGGTTGATAGGACCTTGAGTGAGGTATCCAACTATTCTTTTCCACATGCTCTATCCTATCCCTTGAAGACATAGTAGAGTCGGAATTTATACCGAAGCAATTACGAAAACAAGAAATATCTGGTTTTGGATAACAAAGCTCGGCAAGAGTTCGTCTGTTTGGGTTACCCAATATAAGAAAGTGAAAAGAAAAGAGGGTGAAATGGTAATGATTTAAGCTCTTTTTGGATTTTGGAAATTATTTTGCTTTGAATGAGGGACTTGATAAACGTACACAAGCAATACCTAGAACTAAGGTTACCTAGGTCAATTTACGAGACCGATCCTAGACTTCCATATAATAAGTTGCAGGATCAATCCTCTACTATCTCCTTATCAATTTTATAGCCAGGTAAGTGCCAAGTAAGTGGGAGGTATCCGCTATACGAATCACTGAAATAGTGGGCCTAATTAAGTAACCACTTTCCTTATTCATACTTTCCTAAACACTACAAGAGAAATGCGGATAAGCAATAGATTACCCACGACCCTCATCTGTCCTATTTGAGCACGATAGGCCTTAGAAGCTTGATCTAGATATCTTTTTTATTAATGTAGGGTTATGCTTATGCTCGTTTGTGATTTGTGGGGCCTAGGAAGGGTGATGAAATCCCCACCTAATCTGAATTTGGGTTTATTGCCCCTTAATGTCCGTTTAGATATGCAAAACAAACTAAAATCTAAAACACGCAAAACAAATTTTAGCGGCGATGTTTGCAAAGAATCCTGCAGTTAAAATCAGATTATTGGAGTTTTATAGGAGAGAGAAAGTCAATAGAAAAATACCACAGAAGATTGGAGGTCTAACTCCACCAATGTGCCGCGGTTCCGCCGCCAAACCCACCAAACTGCCGTGGTTCCACCGCCGCCTTGGGGGATCTTCTGCTAATTTTTCTTCAGGGCCCTCCTATACTCCTCTGGTCCGAGTTGAAATCTCTGAATCTCTATTTTTTTGCTCTAGTTACTCCAGATTCCCTTGCAAAGCTCGCACAATAATCGTTAAAAGCGCAAGATGCGGTTTTGTTTATTTTCTGTTTGCTAGGTTTATAAGAAATCAACCCGAATAATAAGAAAAAATTACGACCGTTTTCCCGGCAACGGCTCCATTTGATTGATATGCTAAAAAGTGTGTTCGAAAATAACTGCAATCAAGACGGTGTCGCTAGTAGCTAGCCGCGATGAGTACGGGTCGTCCGCAGGAAAGTGTGAACTCTTTTCTTGTTTTAAACGAGTTGATGAAAGATGGGTGATTGTTTGTCGTTATATTTTAAAACGAATATAAGATTTATAATGAAAAGGTTTGTAGGGTTCATAGGACTCAGTAGTAATGGATGAATAATTAAAAATGACTCTTTTATCTTTTAATAGTTTAAAACTAGATTGATTGTGATTGTCCAAATTTTTTTGGCAAAGAGCTATTTGTTCCCTTAGGGAGAGAAAAGAAAGAGGAAAATAATCCTCATAGTTTGGTATCACGTGTTAAATATGTGAGCGCTTATATACAAAGCATATAAGCGCTGAAAACAAATAACTAAGGGTCAAATTGGTCTCACGTGTTAAACACGTGAGCGCTCATATGCCACATGTGTGCTCATATGCAAAGCATATGAGTGCTGAATAAAATAAACCTAAAGGCCAAACTGGCCTCACGTGTTAAACACGTGAGCGCTCATATGCAAAATATATTAGCGCTGAACATAAATAACCAATGGCCAAACATGCCTCACGTGTTAAACACGTGAGCACTTGTAATACCCAGTTCCGATTATACCATGACCGTATTTTTTATAAATAATTTTCAAATATTCTTCCCCAAATTTTCTTACATAATTTCTATATTTTTCTAAAACCTAATTTATAAACCTTTATCCTAAATTAAACCCCAACCTTTATTTTTCCTAATTCTTATTTTTCCTAGCCCACTTCCAGCCCTGGCCCAAATCCCTCACCCTTACCCTAACATTTTCCCTAGCCCAAGCTAACCCGCACCCGACCTACCCCAGACCTGACCCGAGCTACCCGACTTCCCCATCTCACTCTTCTTCTTCCTTCCTATTTTTCGGCCTTATGTTGGGATTCCTCAGTACCTAGCCTAGGGTTTGCAAGTATCACGCATGCCACAACAAAAATTAAAGGGAGTGCTAAGCAATCAACCTAAATATCATACTAGAAAACTAGGGTAACAAAACTTGTAATCCAACATTACAAAGAGAAGTGAATGAAAATACAACCTTTGTAGATCCGGTCCTTCACTTCTAAAGCTCCGTGTTGACGTCCCTTCACTGCGATCATCGTAGTCCCGAACTCTAGAAAGGATTTCCCTGGAGAAATGAACAATCTAACTCGTTGACTTCGAGGCCGAAGATGATCTACGTCGAGGTGACTCAAACTCAAGCTCCCTCTTCACTTGGTCAAGAACTTTGTGAAGAGAACACTCTAAACTAAATGGCAAGTAGTAGAGGATGATGAAATAGAAAATGGGTTCACTATAGCTTTTGATTTCTCACTTTGTTTCTTCACTTGAAAAATCCAGCAAGGTTTTCTTCTTTTGGATGAAGAGGAAGAAGAAAGAATGAGAATGAAAAACTCAAGTGAAGATAATGGAATGAGGTTAGATTTGCAACCATGGTGAGTTTTGTATCATCACTAACTCTTGTAGAGACTTAACCATAGCAAGGATAATGGTTAGGTTTATAAATATCTTGGTGTAAAACAAATTGTGTGGACTTTGTCAAAGCTTAAAACTAGCTTCCACAATTCCACTCACAATTTGAATTACTAAAGATAATTAAAAACCTAAACTTATCATGGCTATGGTGTAAGTCCTACACACACAAGTTGCATATATAACCTTGCATGATACAATATATATATCACATATATATAATGTAACAAAAGTGAGAGAAAGAAAAAATCAAGTGAGCAATATTAGTCAATGTAAATTCATATATCAAATATATAATTATACATTAAATCATTAAATCAACTATTTGATTTAACGATCTGGCTATACCACATATAACCGACTAATATCAATAATATCAATTTACCGAATCAACACTTGATTCGATAACCCGGCTATATCACATATACCCGGCTGATATCATATATCGTGAGAATACAATACGGTATCATATACTCGTATTATTCTCGGTCCCGCACATATCACATATGTGCTCCTATTTCGTTTCGCTTGAGCCAGGAAACCTCTGTATAGGACTCTAAAGACTCGTCAATACGCCGGCAGTAGGTGGTGATCATATCAGTCACCCACAAGCCGCAAGCGGTCCGCTCAACGTAACGGCCACCCGGGTATTGAGCGATCAGAAGATCAAAGAGCAAGCATGCTCACACTCCTGCAAATCCAATCAGTAACACTTACCGCACAGTCCGGTCTGTTCGTCTGATATGTCGCATATCTCACCTAGGGGTGGTAAACGTCAGACCCCAGTAGCTTGATAAGTCATGCCGATGTAAGGTCCATAACGAGCGTGAAACTACTGATAACTCTTACCAGTAAATCACATCAACCCTGGCCATGGATTTCCAGTTATGGACAATCGAATATAGCGCAACATCAACCCCCAATACTGGGAGAGACGAATCCCCTCCTATCGCTCATTGCCTCCATGTGACTCGGGAATGTTCCCAAAAACCACCTGTTTGCACGACTCAGTAGAGCCGTGGTAGAGTGGAAATCAAAGCACAGTGGGAGCCACACAAGACTCTATGACGATCTCGGGTCAACAGACTAAGCTGTACCAGTGTCACCAGAGAACTGCCATCTGACGTGAGGTATAATACCATCTGAGAGTTCTCGGTGAGTCCGTTCAGTGTACCCTGTCTCCACTGAGCACCCGTATACCATCTCTGATGTCAAACACCAATGGATATGGGATCATCCATCGCCCATCACATGGGTCGAGAAGATATACGCTAGTCTACTCTGGAATATCGATGCCCCGTCTCGATTCCCATGACTAGGAACATTGAAAGATGTACTCATGGACTACCCAGGCCCCACTAGTATGATCTGCATCAAAATCCTGGAAGTCGAGTACACATCCTAAGGGCTTTATCAACATGTAACAGAGAGACAATAAGTGTACATGTTAAAATAAAGAGTAACCAGATAGCGTACTATCATGTCGAGCAAGAAAGTCCTCCCTATATATGTCCCATCATCCACTATCATATACATCTCATGTACAATAATGGCATCTATGGCATACATACAAATAACAATCTCCCACTTGCACTAGGGCCATCATATAGCAGTGGTTGTAGTATCTCATACTCAACCATCCCATAAAAGTCTCTCTTTGGGAAAATGCCTTTGTGAGTGGATCTGCCGTGTTGTCCTCTGATTCTACTCTCCCAACCTCGATCTCTTAGAGATCATCCATCTCCATGATCAGGTGATATAGCCTCAGAATATGTCTGGGTCACTGATGGGACCGGGGTTCCTGGGCCAAAGCCACACATCCATTGTCTCACAATGGTAGGAATCTAGTTCATCTTATGAACGAATATACACCCAAACTTCCTCTTTGGTAGTATCTTTGGTAGTGATGTCACCAGCCTTTATCGTCTAGTTTGCCATGGTATCTAGCTTGGAACTCTTCTAACATACCGTCCCTCTACTGAGGGTAAAGACAATGCCTGCGACTGACATTCAGTCGTCCTTACCACCTTGGAAGCTATCCAGTGATTCTCTTCAGGATCGATTGATACCATCTCACTACACCTAGTGAGAGTCCTAACATCTACTTAGATCTATCTCATAGATCCAAAACTCAGGATTTAAGAGGTATCATCTTGATCCTATATGGAGAATCAATGTGATAAGAGGAGATTGACCGTGCGCAGCATAGGAAACTCTTTTCCTATCAAGAGTATGTCATCCACGTACAGTACGAGGAATACCACCATACTCTCTACTACCTTTTTGTATATACAACGTTCATCTACCATTTTGATGAAGTCAAACACTTTGACTACCACATCAAAATAGATATTCCAACTCCGCGATGCCTGCTTTAACTTTTAAAGCAACCTGCACACGTTTCCGCTGCTCCCACTGTCTACGAAGCTCTCTGGCTGTGTACTTATAGTTGTTCTCTCATAAATCTATATTTAGAAAAGTAGTCATGACACCCAACCACCAGATATCGTAGTCATGGTATGTAGCAATGGCAAGTAGGATCCGGATGGACTTAAGCACAGCCACTGGAAAGGCTTTCATCATTATCCACGCCTGGTCGATGACGAGAACCTTTAACAAGTCTAGCTTTGAAAGTCTCAACTTTTCCATCTACACCATGTAATCTTCTCAAGATATACTTGCTCCTGATGGGGATTTAACCCTTCAGATATAGCAACCAAAGTCCATACTTTGTTGGTGTATATAGATTCCATCTCAGATCGCTTAGCATCCAGCCATTCTTATAGAGTTCCCACTCTTGATGGCCTGCTCGAAATTAGTTGGGTCATCATCTCATGATGCAATCCTCGCTCCCACTGTCATCAAGAAACCGAAGTATCTCTTAGGCGGATGAGGAACCCTACCAGATCGGCGGAGAGGCTGAGGTTCGTCGGGGACTATTGAATCCTTTGGTTCTACCAAATCATCAACTGCAGTTTGTATAGCTGGAACTCCTTCCAGTTCTACAGAACTGACCCTGCCTCGATCTTGTCCGTATTTTGTTTTTAGACATAGGCCGGACAACCCTAAATCTTAACTTGCTTAAGAGATGGGCTCTTCCCATACCATATCATATATGGAGTGGTAGACACTGATTTGATTGGAACCCAATTTAATAGGTATGCAGTTTTCCCAAGCGCATAACCCCCATAAGGAAATAGGTAACTCAGTAGTACTCATCATAGAGCGCACCATATCACTTAGGGTGCGATTGCTCCGCTCCGATACATCGTTGTGCTGTGGTGTATACGGAGGAGTAATGCTGAGAGAGAATCTTATTCTCCTTTAGAATAGTCCAGGATCTCTATGCCTAAGTATTCTCCTTTCTGATTACATCATAGGACCTAATACTTATTCCTATATTGGTTCTTTACTTCTGTCTTATATTCTTTGAAGTTCTTAAAAGCTTCAGACATATGTTTCAACAGGAACATGTGTCCGAATCTTAAGAGATCATCAGTGAATGTAAGGAAGTATAAAGAACCAGTCCTGGCATCTGTAGACAGGGGACTTACATACATCACTATGTATCAGTCCTAAGAGTTCACTAACTCTTTCTCTGTTTCCAGTAAACGGAGCTATGGTCATCTTATCTTTGTGACATGACTGGCAAGTTTCACAAGATGTAAATTCAAACTGATTTAAATATGCATCTAAATGTAACTTAGCTAGTCGGGTCGCATTGATATGACCTAGTTTACAATGCTTCAAGAAGGATTCGTTAATTTCTGAACCCTTCCTCTTGTGTGTGTTCTGTACGTTAAGAACTGTGATTTGATTTAGAATGTATATGCTTTTAGATAACATGCCTGAACCGATCAACTCTTGATACAGGAAATGTTCAAAACATTATCAAATAATACAAAATTATATCCTTCTTTAGTAAATAAAGAGACTGATATGATGTTGTATATCAGGTTCGGTATCTAATAATATTCGTTTAGAATCAATGTATTTTGATAATACAGGGTGATAACTGTTAACATCGTGGCTGCAACAATTGCACCATTTTTAACTCTTGAAACTTATCACCCGTTCTCAGTTCTCTACCTATCTGTAGCCCATGTAACAGATTACACATCTGGGATCCTGATCCGGTATCACATACCCAGGACGTAGAGGATACTGAGAAACAGTTCTTTGTAATGAACACACCCGAAGGAGATGCATCAACATGTACTTTCTTCGTTTAGGCGGCATGGGAATCCTGGCATCCCCCTATTTCCTGCTCGGTCTTATAACAATTATAAGTGGGAGCGGGACCAATGTTCCTCAGCTCAGTATAACAACTGGGTTCGGTCAATACATCCATATTATTATCTTGATTAAGGCGTGACATGGTCGCTACCTGGAGAGAGAGAGAAGAAAACACTCTGCGTGCGCTCTTGCAAGATTAGATTGGTTATATATTTTATCTAATCAGGATGGCTCCCACTGTTTTTATCAAATCTTCCTTCAAACCCTAAAAGGAAAGACTAGCCGGGATTAATTACACCCTACAAGTTCGCCAATCTTTCAGCCAGGCCAATGCCAGTACTTTGAGGGAGGTTCCCCGTGCTTTCGCACGGACCTAATTAAAATAAACCCCGTTTTCCCAGGAGCGTAACCCCGTTAACACCTTTCTAGACACCTATTTGATCGGCTAATTGTAAAGTGCAAAACTCTCCCAGGAGTAATGATTACTCGCAGTGGGTATCAGGATCCAACTATCTCATAGAAGGTATGCAATCTCATTGCAAATTTCAACACTTGAAACTCCCTATAATGGTTTTTACCCCTAGCACCTATGACCTTGGCTATGGTCAACAAATCATAAGCACTAGTCAAGTTCTATCCATCATTTCGTGATTAATTAGACCCACCCACATGACCCTTGGCTAAGGTCAACAAAGTCACATGACTGTCCTAACTAATCGCATCATATGTTGTGTAGGAAGACATCACTTAGCTACCGTACACTACGCCTCGGCTATGGTCGACAAACGCAGCACGAATACTAAGTACTCTACTTCCTAAAATGACGGAGGGTTGCAGATGGTTTTTAAGAAAACCTTTAACGCTTTGAACTTGATCTCATTGCAGAATCAAATGATTTTAAATGGAGTGTTTTTGAGGGTTTTGCTAGTTTCGCTAAAGAGGTCATTCCCGGTGAAGGGATCTCGGCTCTTTCCTCATCGAATGAGGTGCAGGATATTCACAATACCACTGTGCAAAGCAAGAACTAGAAAAGCAGTCAAAAGACAAACCGAAGTTGTAGCATCTGCTAGTTATTGCTAAAGAGGTCACTCCCGGTGAAGGGATCCCGGCTCTTTCCTTATCGAATAAGGTGCTGGATGTTCTACAAGGAACACCGCTATGCAAAGCAACAACTAGAGCTACCTAATTTTGAAATTCGATTCCACAACATGTTTTAGGTTTATTTTCTTTCATTAATCTCATTAATGAATGTCCCATCATTTAAGTCACCTAAACATCACAGATAAATACAACGTACGCTTATGCCATCCGCATTCGCCTCGATGTCCCGTCATGCACCGTTAGGTTAGGTAACTAAAGGCAGAGCGGAGTAGGGCTAGCGCGGGTGTAAAACATAAGCAATGTCTCTATAATATATCTTATATACTATATACAGTATCTATCTGAACATATCACATGATCACATCACAGATAACGCAGCAGAAAACAACATATGAAATATTGGATATACTAGGACGTCCGTGTTTTATTTTGAGCCTATATAAAACACGGATTCCACGGTCGTGATGAATAGTCAAACCCACATCCCTAGACCCCTACGAGAGTGGCAAGCAACCCTACCAATTCTAGAGTTAGGAGACCCGGTCTCGACTCCTCGAGATGGTCTTCCACTGGACTCTAGAACCCGGTTACTTGTGCTCCCCTTCTTGGGTCTATCCTAATGCGGAAAAGTAAATAATATACATCAACGATGACATCTTCCTCAACCCGAAAGTGCCCCAAATTAAAGAATATTACATACAAGTTTTTACATGAATGAAAATGAAAACACTCATCTCACATAAAAACCCCGGCTATTCAAACACCGATCCAATATAACATATCCAGTAACACATAACATCACATGTCATTAACGTAAGTAAATATGCGTATCCCAATTGTCGTTGACGTATAGAAACGAAACCAGCGATACCACACATATTACACTTACGGTCGCATAAAAGAAAATGAAAAACTACAATAGTTGGAATCCGCAACCGCCTTAGACATCACATACCTAACATTATGAATTCCTTAGACATCGCATGCCTAACAATTATAAACCCCGCATTTTAGTCTCGATATTGAAAACACTTTCCAATAATCAGTCGGGCAATTCAACAAGATTCCCGACATTCCGATCGAATGCTCGTCGGAAACTTTAGTAGACGGCCGCACCCCTCGATACCGACGACGAAGTGCACTTAAGCGGAACACCACGGCCGCGAACACCCGGACGGATGCTTTTTGGCAACAGAGTTCTCCTACAGTCACTTGGTCGGGGTTATGGGGTGTGGTTATCTAGTAATGTTACCCGGCGAGTATCCGAATACACAAAGTGATTGCGACGGACTTTTGATCGCATCAAAATCCCGTGGCAACTGATCAAATGAGACTAAGTTGCTAGACTTATAAAATTCAAATGTTGTTGATTCCAAGTATTGTATCACAATATACTAGACTATGTTAAACGTTTCGAACGAATCAACAAATCCCCACAACTCCCAATGAGCTCAACTCTTGAGCGAAGTTAAAGTACCCAAAACGTGCCACAGTACCTATGATCCAGCCATAAAAGGGTCAAACCAACGCCTCACCTATGACACCGCGGAACCACGGCAAACCCTAAGGTTCAAACCGTGGTTCCGAGGGCATAGAATCGAGTTAAGGTTTATGTTCTTCTAGAGGGTCCATAGAGTTACTTGCATGAACATTGAATATAATTAATCGAGAAAAATCCCAACACTTGGAAATTTCAGAGGGGGTCATGGGGTGAAGTTTGAATTTCGTTCGAAGTGTTAAACATGGTCTAGGTTACCAATACAATGCTAGAAAAATACGAATACGAAATACTCCGCAAAGAGTCCATAACACAAATATCATCACATGAAAATCTGGACTTCCCAAACAATACCAGAAACCCCAAAATAAGATGTACAGAGCACTGGTGAAAAACGAGGAGGAGGGGAGCCTGTACGGTCGGCGTCACCGGAATTCCTGGCCTAATCGCCGGCCAGGAAACGAGCACCCCCCTTCGAATTTCACCAGTGTTCATCAAGTCTCCAGTACATCACTCTGCAGTTGTTTACAAAATTTTCAGGCCACTTTTAAAAAAATTTCCAGAGAGCAATTTTCAAGGTTTCTAAAATCGTATTTTTGCGGAGTTTTTCGTTTTCGTATTGTCTTAATATCGTCTAAGTTTCTAGTTAGGCTCTGATACCATGTTGGGATTCCTCAGCACCTAGCCTAGGGTTTGCAAGCATCACGCATGCCACAACAAAAATTAAAGGGGGTGCTAAGCAATCAACCTAAAGATCATACTAGAAAACTAGGGTAACAAAACTTGTAATCCAACATTACAAAGAGAAGTGAATGAAAATACAACCTTTGTAGATCCGGTCCTTCACTTCTAAAGCTCTGTGTTGACGTCCCTTCGCTGCGATCATCGTAGTCCCGAACTTTAGAAAGGATTTCCCCGGAGAAATGAACAAGCTAGCTCGTTGACTTCGAGGCTGAAGATGATCTACGTCAAGGTGACTCAAACTCAAGCTCCCTCTTCACTTGGTCAAGAACTTTGTGAAGAGAACACCCTAAACTAAATGGCAAGTAGTAGGGAATGATGAAATAGGAAATGGGTTCACTTTAGATTTTGATTTCTCACTTTGTTTCTTCACTTGAAAAATCTAGCAAGGTTTTCTTCTTTTGGATGAAGAAGAAGAAGAAGAAAGAAAGAATGAGAATGAAAAACTTAAGTGAAGATAATGGAATGAGGTTAGATTTGCAACCATGGTGAGTTTTGTATCATCACTAACTCTTGTAGAGAATTAGCCATAGCAAGGATAATGGTTAGGTTTATAAATATCTTAGTGTAAAACAAATTGTGTGGACTTTGTCAAAGCTTACAACTAGCTTCCATAATTCCACTCACAATTTGAATTACTAAAGACAATTAAAAACCTAAACTTATCATGGTTATGGTATAAGTCCTACACACACAAGTTGCATATATAACCTTGCATGATACAATATATATATCACATATATATAATGTAACAAAAAGTGAGAGAAAGAAAAAATCAAGTGAGCAATATTAGTCAATGTAAATTCATATATCAAATATATAATTATACATTAAATCATTAAATCAACTTCTTGATTTAACGACCCGGCTATACCACATATAACCGACTAATATCAATAATATCAATTTACCGAATCAACACTTGATTCGATAACCCGGCTATATCACATATACCCGGCTGATATCACATATCGCGAGAATACAATACGGTATCATATACTCGTATTATTCTCAGTCCCGCACATATCACATACGTGCTCCTATTTCGTTTCGTTTGAGCCAGGAAACCTCTGTATAGGACTCTAAAGACTCGTCAATACGCCGGCAGTAGGTGGTGATCATATCAGTCACCCACAAGCCGCAAGCGGTCTGCTAAACGTAACGGCCACCCGGGTATTGAGCGATCAGAAGATCAACGAGCAAGCCTGCTCACACTCCTGCGAATCCAATCAGTAACACTTACCGCACAGTCCGGTCTGTTCGTCTGATATGTCGCATATCTCGCCTAGGGGTGGTAAACGCCAGACCCCAGTAGCTTGATAAGTCATGCCGATGTAAGGTCCATAACGAGCGTGAAACTACTGATAACTCTTACCAGTAAATTACATCAACCCTGGCCAGGGATTTCCAGTTATGGTCAATCGAACATAGCGCAACATCAACCCCCAATACTGGGAGATACGAATCCCCTCCTATCGCTCATTGCCTCCATGTGACTCGGGACTGTACCCAAAAACCACCTGTTTGCACGACTCAGTAGAGCCGTGGTAGGGTGGAAATCAAAGCACAGTGGGAGACACACAAGACTCTATAACGATCTCGGGTCAACAGACTAAGCTGTACCAGTGTCACCAGAGAAATTCCATCTGATGTGAGGTATTATACCATCTAGGAGTTCTCGGCGAGTCCATTCAGTGTACCCAGTCTCCACTGAGCACCCGTATACCATCTCTGATGTCAAACACCAATGGATATGGGATCATCCATCTCCCATCACATGGGTCGAGAAGATATACGGTAGTCTACTCTGGAATATCGATGCCCCGTCTCGATATTCCCATGACTAGGAACATTGAAGGATGTACTCATGGACTACCCAGGCCCCACTAGTATGATCTGCATCATAATCCTGGAAGTCGAGTACACATCCTAAGGGTTTTATCAACATGTAACAGAGAGACAATAAGTGTACATGTTAAGATAAAGAGTAACCAGATAGCGTACTATCATGTCGAGCAAGAAAGTCCTCCCTATATATGTCCCAGCATCCACTATCATATACATCTCATGTACAATAATGGCCTCTGGGGCATACATACAACTAACACCTCGCGCCCCACGACTCACCCCACGTCCTCACCTCACGTCCTCTCCACGACCGCATCTCCCACGCAACGGCTACTGCCGACTTCTTCGTGCCCACCGCCGCGAGAACTGCTCCCACGACTCAGCCCTCGTCGACGGCCGCCTCCGCTTCTCCCTTGTAACCTCCTTGCGTACCCCGCGCTACTTCACCCCAATGTCCCCATATGACCCTCTGCCTCCCCTCAACTGCTTCTAAAAGATCTGTGCAACCCCCTCATCCTTGACCTCCACCACTCCCCTCATTTACTGCCTCGACCTTCCACCATCACCCTTTTCAAGCGACCCGAGACCCCCCGCACCCTCGCTGATGAGATCCGCTCACCTCTACCTCACTGCCGCTGACCATTGACTATGATTCCACCTCCGTCGAGCAAGCCCTGCGACTCAACCCCACAGCACCCGCTGCCACCGCCACCGTCTCCATCTTCTTCCTTCTTCCTTAAAGCCCATCACCGGCGTACCAACCTCGATCCCGAGCACCTCTCCGTGACCACCACTATCGCAGTCATCACCACGACTCCACCACCGAGCTCCTCCATCCTTCCCATAACCGAACCAATTACTTTTCCACCTCCGCCGCCATACCTATTCATCCGCCAAGCACTCACCTTCGACCTCTCCACCGTCGACGCACATCCCCGCTACCAACTGCATCATTACCAACACCCTTAGCCCACCACTTCTTCACCTCCACACTACTACCTCCCTACACCAGAGCTTCCTCTTTAGAACCCTACCATCCCGCACTTCGCTGCTTCCAACAACTGCCGCACCCGAGCTTTTCCCCCAACAGCCGTCGACCATCACTGGCAGCGTCGTCGCTTCGCCAAGATCTCCTCTACCCACCACCGTCAAGCTCCATCACCGTCACTGCCATCGCCTGCAGCCCCTCCATCATCTCTCTGTAAATCACTCACAGAGACCTCCCCTCTGCAACACCATTGACGTAGCTAACCGTCACCTCCGACCATCACAGGATCTCCGACCTCACCGGAGCCCCAACTCCCTCGACCTCTGATCCACCATTCACCATGCATCCAGACTTCAAACACCCGAGCCCCACTTCAAGCTTGAGCCCAAGTCGAGCCTATGACATTTCGTCGAACAGTTGCAATCGCCACAATCGCCGCTGATCTAGTCACCTTTGTCACTGTCCAAACCGTGGCCTCGACCGATTTAACCCTCCTCATTGTCAACGCAATAGTCATCGCAATGTCAGCGCCCGTCCGTCGCGGCCCGTATCGCACTCGAGCCTCGCATCGCGCCGTATCCAGTTCCACGACATTCGTATCCATCTTGTTTGTCGAAGCAATCTCCGTGTCTGTGTCTCTTCCAATTCAGCGACCTAAGGCAAGTGAATCTATTCACTTGTTTTCATGCTATAGTTAGGACATTTTGTATATAAATACAGCGCTTTTAATATTAACTGAACCAAAATTGAAACTTTAGAGTAAATCACCCATTAATGGTTGCGGAACATGTAACCAATGAATTCTATATAGGATGATGAACAACATATTGAAAATTGGCACCAATCGGATAATGTTTGTCCACAGATTCGATACCCCCCAAATCGTGTATCGAAACCGACTAATGCGGCCCTCTTAAGGTCAATCCTCGTCTCTACTCCTCAACGACGGTACAACTGATATTTATGTTTTCTTGTGATAGAGAGCGACACATTAAAACTTTCATAGCAAAGAACACAATTACACACCTAAAGTGATGCCCCTAATGTCTATACCGAAACTTGCGTTTTACCGAATACTTGACACTGTTAAATTCATAATTAATTCCATAAAACCCCAATCACAACATGCCCGGGTTCGTTGCGAAGGGTACTGCATAATATTTAAAACAACGTGTAGCTTTACTGTTAGATATATCCTATGAATATTGAAAACAAGGAACTTACCTGACCTTGGTCTGCAGTCTAGAGCAGGAACTTACCTCTTGACATGCTTTTATACACCTGAAACCGTAATGTTTAATTGTGAAAGTATGTGTAGCCAATTACCACTGCGTAGACAATTGTTTTAGATTTCCAATAGTACCAGTTTCACTAAATTCCAGTATCATTTGGTATTTAATCATATTTTAAACGGATGGCATGTACGACAGATTTCTGTCATTTCAGCTTGCACCCTTCATCAGTAATCTGATCATAACTCCTAAACCAAAATAAATATTGTTGATCCGTCTACTATTCTGTAAATTTAACTCATAGATCTATAATTAGTTGAACAGTAGCATTATGTAATTATGCTCACAACTAGGAGTAAAGCGTGTTACGAAACGGACTTCCAGTTCAGAAACTGGATTTCCCGCAGTAAACACTTAAAATGAAATGACATAACTAGCAAACCTGAAACCCGATTGACACGAAACCAATTTTTATGTATAGATGATTAAATATACTGCCTACTCATTTTATATTGTTTTGCTTAATTATGTACGTGTGATTTTATATGAATTTTCTAGTCCAACCGACACCGGTGGCTCATATGTTTTAGCAGTGCATTTACTATATTCCCATCATGTGCATGACTGTCATACTCGTGTAAATAGTGTTCATTTGCATCAATAACCTAGTTACCATGTTACATTACCAAGTGATAATATTAGTGATTGGATTGTGGCAATCACGTTAGTGTAGAAAGCATGAAGGAATAAGTGAAGTGACATGTACTAGTACATAATCAGCGGAACCAAATAGTTATTGCATTGTCGACGCCTATGGGACACATATAAGTATAACTATAACTGGAATGAGACGGTTATGGAAGCACTTATATTAGTGTCATAGGTAAGACGTCGAACACTGTCCATTTATCTTACCAGTCGAGACATGCTTGATGGAGACCTTGTCTCCAGTTCTTGCGCAAACTTGTCATGGAGCGACTAGTATTTGGATTCCTGGCCGGTGCTTTATGTTGACCGTGGGGGTAGGGTATTTTGAGTGTGAGTTCGATCAACGGAATCTCAGGAGTCCCACTGCCGGCATATATAGCGATTTCGGGAGTCGTATGGATGGTATTACCGATTATTTGTGAGCGTGATTCGGGCCCGTGTTCCCTTGCCCCTGGGGCCTACCCTTGGGTTGGGGATACTCCTGCGGTGGTTGACGCTCATACTTGGACTGACGATAGGGTTAGTGACTTGGACATTGAGACTTAGAGATTGATAGGTTTAATGACATGGACATTGCATTGATTACTGATTCGATATACCTGCTTTATTGTTTACCCGTACCGGTTACTTCATGCTCATGTCATCACTCCATGTTTACTGTTTCATGTTTATCATCATTGCACATGTTTACATATGTATTTGTATATATCGCTATTGTGTCGCTCTGACGACCTGAGTATGCATGCTCAGAGTGAGAAGTGGATTTAGCTCGGATCAGGAGCTGTCATACCTCGAGGATATTGCCGACATCTAGATCAGCGACGCCAGCGCTATCTTACCCTTGATCTCTATCCGGTATATCTTATATCTGTTTTGATAGAATTAGTGACTGCATTTCTCATTACCTGTGCATTGATTACTGATTACCACGTAATGCTAGAAGCCAAAGTGTGACTACAACAGGATATTTCTTTGACCGTAGGAGTATGGCTGGCCTTGTCACCTCTCGTATTCCGTATTTTGGGAAGCGGGACGTGACAACGCTTATATGCAAAGCATATGAGCACTGAAAATAAACAAGCTAAAACCCACACTAGGGGTCACGTGTTAAACACGTGAGATCTCTTGCCGCATTCTTTGGCAGCGCTCACATGCAAAGCATGTAAGCGCCCCAATTTAAAATGATCCCATCAGATAGAATTAAATTCTATGTGATAAAATTAAATTCTATTTGGGAAATATTTTCCCTGATCTTCCTCAAAATAGAAAGATTTTCTATGTTAAACAGAGGACCCTTGGATCAAAGATCCAACGGTGATTATAAAATCACTCATCGATCATCTGATAGAATAAAATTCTATCTTAGGAAACTGTTTTCCTAATCTTGTTAAACTAACAAGATATTCATATACCAGAATTAAATTCTATGAAAATATATTCCTAATCTTTTTAAACTAACAAGATATTCATATAACAGAATTAAATTCTATGAAAATATATTCCTAATCTTGTTAAATTAACAAGATATTCATATGATAGAATAAAATTCTATGTGATAGAATTAAATTCTATGTTGGAATAAAATTCTAATTTTGTTAAACTTCATATAACAGAATCAAATTCTATCTTAGAAAAATATATTCCTAATCTTTTTAAACTAACAAAATATTCATATGATAGAATAAAATTCTAATCTTGTTAAACTAACAAGATATTCGTATGATAGAATAAAATTCTATCTTAGGAATATATATCCCAATTTTATTAAACAAACAAGAAATTTTCTCTGTTAAACAGAGAGCTTTTGGATTAAAAATCCAACAGTGAATAAAATTCACCGATTAATCTGAAAGGTCATTTTGATTGATCATGAAATCAACTATGATCTCTTAATGAGAGATTTTCTCAACAGATTGATTTTTCTCTTCTTCTATAAATATGAGCAAAGAGATTAATCAGGAGAGGAGGAGGGAAAGAAAAGAGGAGACCCCCCCCATAAACTTCTGTAAAAATACAGAAGGCTCTCAAAACAACAGAGAATTTAATTCTCTCAAAGAAGAAGATTTCCCTCCTAAAAATATTAGGTAAAGAAAAAAGAAGAGATCAAAAAATATCTCCTTTACCTATTAAAAGGGTTTAACACTTTTCAAAGAACTTAGTTGTTTCTTTGGATCTGAGATCCACAAGTCAAGTCTCTCACAAGTTGAGAATTTAATTCTCATCGGGAAGATTTTGTTCTTGAGAATCAAAGATTCAGGAGAGAACATGGATACAAGAACATGAAGACGATGGAATTCATAATACTCCGGGAACTTAGTTCCTTCAAATCAAGAACTTAGTTCTTAAAAGAACCTGATCCCGGATCCTCAAAATAGTGATCTTGGTGATACTTAATGGTCAAAACACCATTAAAAGTGGTTTAACCTCTCTGAAAATATGAACATGGAAAACATGGAGTTCATAATACTCCAAGAACTTAGTTCCTTCAAATCAAGAACTTAGTTCTTAAAGAACATGATCCCAGATCCTCAAAATAATGATCTTGGTGATCGTTAATGGTCAAAATACCATTAACAGAGATTTAAGTTCTCTAAAAATATCAACAGAGATTAAATATCCAAAAACATAACGCCTCATGTGAAACACACGTGAGCGCTGGGAAAAGTTAGTGCTTAGCACTATTGGAGCGCCTCACGTGAAATACACATGAGCATCACAAAAGTGAGTGCTTAGCACTATTGGAGCGCCTCACGTGATATACACTTGAGCGTTATATGCAGCTGAGTGCTTAGCACTGTTGGGTGTTACAGAAATCCAATCTTAGCTTAAATTGTCTAAACTTATATTCATGATATCCAAACTGATCTTAGTCTCAAACATGACCAATGATCTCTCATTGATGATATCAAAATGATATTCATCCCATATCTTCTAAGATAATCTTAGTCTCAAATATGACTAACGATTCTTAGGTCCATCAGCCCTTTTCCTCAAATACGGGATTTGGTTTAAGGGTACATCTCTCCACATCTCTGATACATTTCGTTGTAATTCCTCAACGTCTTCAGAGAGATAGCGTGTCCCTACGACCAACAACTTCTTTTGTTGATGCACTTCCAAACTGACGTGCACGCCTCAAATCGGATCGTGCCCCAAATTGGGTACATTCTATATCACCATTGTTCACTTCGTCACGTAACAAATACACATGCGCGCAAGATAGACAACGGACCGAAATGTCCTTAAACTAATATTCGCCCCAAATACGGCGATAATGGACCGAAATGTCCTTAAACTAATACTCGCACCAAATACGACGATAACGGACCAAAATTTCCTTAAACTAACAGTCGTCCCTAAAACGGGAATGTTGGACTAAAATGTCCCTAAACTAATACTTGCCCCTAAATACGGCGACAAATGACCGAAATGTTCTTAAACTAACACCTCGCCTCAAACATAGCGATAATAGACCGCGATGTCCTTAAACTAAAATAATCGAGCCCAAATGCTTATATGTTTAAGCTGATCTTAATCTCAAACCAGATTAACGATCCTTAAAACAACCCAAACCTAAATATAAAAATATACGGATGTAGACTAATCCACGCCCTACGGGCGACGATAGAAACTAGTCTCTGTATATAATCCACATGCCACCTAAACAAACAAAAACACACACGACACGAAGTGAACTGCCGGAGCAGGAGAAAGTGGTTATTGCGATGCGGTAACGTAATTAACTGCAAGGGCTTGCGTCTACAGGGAAGACCGTCCCCACAATCAAAAAACCCTCACAAATGAGGTGGAATCTAATAAAGTCTGCTACAATGGCTGCATCCATCCATACCCCCGATATACGGTGCCATAAATCAACTTGGTATCTTTGGAGAGACGGACAGATAAATCCAAATAGTATCTGCCCCCAGGATTCAGGCTGGACGTCCCAACGTCTCGGTCCGTCTTCCGGCGGTGAACAGATTCTTGCACGCCCGGCAGGATATTTTTCCTCTTTCCACTACACACTACGTGTGTCGTTTTCAAGAACAAAATCGCAGTTCGCTATGGTTGCCCTTGGATTCGAAGTACTAAGATTTGGTGTCTTGTTCCTGTGCAGAAGAAAAAAAAATCGATGGCTTCCAGCTGCAGAACTT
This sequence comes from Agapanthus africanus, assembly GCA_030015575.1. NCBI lineage: Eukaryota > Viridiplantae > Streptophyta > Magnoliopsida > Asparagales > Amaryllidaceae > Agapanthus > Agapanthus africanus. The sequence continues at coordinate 56,444,548 of CM057342.1, read as the reverse complement.
GCAATAGCAATTCCCACTCCACCCCAACTGGAGGAGTGACTTATGAGTCCAACGCGGACTCCATCTTTTCAATACCGGTGGGGCAAGTAACTCAAGTCACTACCGGATTGTTTTTCGGGACCATAATCCCACCAACGAGTTTCAGCGCCTCAGCGCCGCAAGACGAAGCTCCCAAGAAGTCGGTCTTCGATCGACTTACAACCACAACGGCCCCTCTCAACGGGCCATCCAAATCCGATGCCTCAGTCTTCAACAGGCCGAGTCAAAGCTCAGACGTCTCAGTCTTCAATAGGCCGAGTCAAAGCTCAGACGTCTCAGTCTTCTACAAGCTGAGCCAGAACCAAAACATGCTTGCAAAGAGGCTCGTCATACCTGAAGGGGCTGCCCCAAAATGGATAGCCCACCCAACTCCTCCTATAGGTGAAGCCGTCAAAAGCGCTTCCCCCTTCAGAAGATCGTTCTTCGGAAGATTGGTCGTTCCTCTGCAAACCCTACCAAGGACGTCAGTCTTCCATAGGCTGACACCAGCAACAGTCCCTCACCAAAGCGAGGGATATGAAGAAGCAGCTTCCAAAACTAAGGAGGTCCCGTCTGCAAGACACGCTCGACGTTGCCACTGGCGCCGGACGAAAAAAGCTAGGGGCAACCCCCCTATGGACTTACTCCGCCAGCTCCAATGGTAGAAGTTGATGCCGCTGTTCCAACCAGGAACAACTTTGATCTACTCAGGAGGGTGCGAAAGAACTCTCCAATGACGGTGCTAAAAAAATCGCCCCTGCCTGCAGAAACCACAGTGCAGGCCAAGACGGAGCAGCCCCATCAACGGCTCTCCTCCTAAATTCACAGGGCCTGGCGGAAAGTCCAGGACTCTGTGATCAACAAAGATTAAGAAATCAAAGGCTCGGCAAGAGGAAGACCATCCCCCCACTATACAGCGAGGAACTTCTTCCATACGGGTTCCTGTTACAACGGCTCCTTCAACTTTGACCTTCTACAAAAGGATGAGGCCGGAGAAAATCCCACTGCCTGCGGCAAATTCCAAAGGCGATGAACCCAAATGCCCCAAGTCTGGGGCATGATCGTACACATGATCTACATGGCTTCCGGGAAAGAGAAAAGCCGTGCTTCTGTGGCTCATCGACCGCAAACTCGGTCGCTAACAAAAGCTCAAGAGCAACAACAAAAGCTCCAAGTGATGTTGACCAAAATGACAGCACTCACCGGGCAGAAAGAAAGCCCGTACACAACAACCGAACAGCGCCAAGAGCAGGAGACCGATACAGAGTTCCTGCGAAGGGTGCTTGAAAGAAAAGATAAAGAAGCCATTGAGCAAGCTGCCAACATAAAGCAGATGGCGCTCTTATTTCAAGATATGGTTGGAATGATGATCCAGCCAGAACCCCCAGCCGAGGATCCGTCGATAATTATCGAGGACGACAGAAGGGAAACATCAAAATCCTCTTCTGGTCTTATCGGCAGCCAAGAAGGAAACAATCTCTAAGGCTGCTCTTGATGATTATATCGCTCAACAAATATGAGCTCATCAAGCAAATGAAGCGGCTGGCCAAATCGTCAGAACCGGGTGACCGTACCCAAGATAGTATGACCAAATTAAGTACCCGCTGGGATATACGATCCCCAAGTTCCATGTATACAAAAGGATGGGCAATCCACATCAACACGTCGCGCAATTCAGAGCTCTGTGCAGTAACACTAGAGGCGACGATAAACTGTTTCTTCGCCAGTTCGTTGGCAGTCTGTCAGAGACGGCCTTTGAATAGTACTCAGAGCTCCCAAATGAATCCGTAAAGACATTAACAGAGATGGAGCTGCTTTTCACACCGCAGTTCTCCAACGCAAGCGAGCGCACTCCGATCACGGCTTTAATCAATGCCAGGATAAGGCCGGGAGAAACCTGGGTCCAATATGCGATCCAGTGACAAAACCTATGGTCAAAAATGCGAATAGCGCATTGAAGAATCCCCCGCCGTGGGCATGTTCATCGGGACCCTAGATCCGCAAATGACCGTGTCCCAGTTCATGACATTTTTCAAGCCGATTACCTTCCAGGCTCTGATAAATAAACTGGCCCAAATGGACCAGATGGGCCATGGCCTTCCTCTTCAAATATGGACCTTCGAAACGCCAAGGGTAAAGGGAAAGCGGTCTTCGTTGCCAACACTCAACAACAACCGAGCGACCTAAACCGACGGCTTGCCAAAACAATGCACGTCCACGCCTATCCTTGGAAGAAAGGCTAGGATGCGCTTACTTGTTTCCCCGCGATAAGACGAGGAGACCATTTGAGTTGGCAATGCGTAAAACACTCATCATATTGCCAGACCCACGGCGTCCACGGCAACCCAGCGATATCAACAACCCTAACTACTGCTCCTATCACAGAATGGTGAGCCACCCAATTGAAGATTGCTACGTCTTCAAGAACTAGGTTGAGGATCAGTATCAACATGGGAAGTTCGCGCTGTGTGAGAACCGAAAGGTGAACCCGCCATAGAAGCACACTCCCAAAAAGATGGATGCACCGGGGGCATCATGCTCACTTGTGGAAGAAACTCCATGGGAAATCGTTTTTCAGCAAAGACCAAAAGAATCGCTCGTAGAAGAAACTCCATGGGAAAGCCTGTGCAGCCTGTCGAGTATGCCGACAAGAGCATAAACATACAAAAGTACATTGACACACTGGAGGAGTACAACCGGAAGGCATAGAAACCGGTCACGCTTGAAGAGTTCCTCAAGCATATTCTTGAGAACGAAGATAGTGACACCGGTGAGGAAAATGACTCATCAGTAGAAACCAAAGACCATGTAGCAAGTTGCCACATGGTCTCCCATTTGTTGTTAAATGACGAAGAAACTCTCTCAGCATCAGAAAACAACGCAGAGAAACTGGGAGCAGAATCGGCGCTAAAATCCCCGGAACTGCCAGAAGACCCGATCGATAGGCTGTTAAACGAAGCCTTTCGAAAAAGCAAAGCTGACCGAGAACGCGAAACATTCATATACGAAAAGGCTAAGCGTCAGCGTCAGGATGAAGAAGCCGTGGCAAGGTGGAGTTGTAAAGTACTCCAACCAAACCAAGGCATACCAGCGAAAAATAAGAGCAGGATCAAGGCAGAGAAGCGGTTCGCCAAAGCCCTGTCAATGGGAATGAAGCTGCCACCTCTAGTAGGAAACACTCCCGGGGTCATATGCCTCGACAGAGAGAATTCACATCTAAATTACTGCCTATATCATGGAAGGTCACCCACCCCACCGAATAATGCAGTACCTTCAAGAAGTGGTGGCAAGGATATGTTGCCCACCAAAAACACTTCAAGAGGATGAAGTGTGAAGCTCGTTGACAACAAAAGAGTGCGACAGATGTGCGTAAAAAATGACTGGAAACTGTCATATGGTTGATACCAGTCCGGAAAGGAAAAAACCACAAGTTCTTACCTTCGGAAGCGATTTTGAGGATGAAATGACCCTCAGCCCTCTCTTCAAAGACCCCACCTCCGAAAAAGAAGAGGGGGAGAAGAATTGTGAGAACATTTAGCTGCGTAGCCGCATGCTGCCTGAAAAGAATCTCGGACCTACAAACAAGGTTTCGAACAAAAAAGACAAAGGGAAAGAAAAAAATCCCTGAGGAAATTGCCCTCGACGAAACTCTCCTTATAGCACAGCAAAACCTGAAGACTTATAAGGCAAGGATGATACGATCATACGAAAGATTGACTAGGCCGAGAAATTCCGCCAAGGCGAGCTCGTGCTAATCGTCAAAAGACCAATGATCCCTAATCATGCAAAATGGGGGAAATTCGAGCCGAACTACGAAGGCCTATACATCATAGACAAAATCTATCAAGGTGGAGCCTACCTGCTCATGGATATGCATGGTGAAAGACCTTTTTGGCCAATAAATGGCCGGTTCCTCAAAAAATACTACGCTTGACGAGTCATGACCTAGGTCAATGATAGATGACGACGCTCATGTCCGCTCGGTATCTTCCTGAGTCAAAAACTCTAAGAGTAGTATGCAAAGAACCTCCGTCACCTCAAAAATGGCGATAACGGGTCGAGATGTTCTTAAACTAAAAATTCGCCTCAAACATGGCGATAACGGACCGAGATGTTCTTAAACTAAAATCTCGCCTCAAATATGGTGACATTGGACCGAGAAGTCCTTAAACTAGAAATTCGCCTCAAACATGGCGACAAAGGACCGAGATGTCTTTAAACTAAAAAATTCGACTCAAATATGGTGACACCGGACCGAAATGTCCTTAAACTAAAAATTTTCCTCAAACATGGCAACACCGGACCGAGATGTCCTTAAATTAAAAATTCGCCTCAAACATGGTGACAGTGGACCGAGAAGTCTTTAAAACTAAAAATTTTCCTCAAACATGGCGATAACAGACCGAGATGTCCCTAAACTAGCACATCGCCTCCAAAACGATGATATGCTCCTTTGAGATCTATATTGCAATCGAAGCCCCAATAGTCCTGCAACTCAAGTCTCACTGGTTACACAGCTACTCCAGCGGTGAAGTCACTCCCAAGTCCCACTGGCAAACAGATGGGTCATTAAAGAAACGGTATGTCTACAAGCAAAATGGGCACGGATGAAAACCCGAAAGGGCGCCGTGAGTAAAAATAGCAGGATTACCGGCGAGCTTGTGAAAACCTGGAAGGGCGCAATCTCATTAAAAAAAGGTATGTCCACAAGCAAAATGGGCACGATTGAAAACTCAAAAGGGCGCTATGAGTAAAAACAACAGGATTACCAGCGAGCTTATGAAATCTCGGAAGGGTGCAATCTCATAAAAAAAAAAGAAAAACGGTATGTCCACAAGAAAAATGGGCACGGATGAAATCCTGAAAGGGTGCCATGAGTAAAAACAGCAGGATTACCGCGAGCTTATGAAAACCCGGAAGGGCGCAATCTCATAATTTTTTTTTACACTTACGAGATCCTTACGACTTGTAAGGAGAATTCCCCCTATGAGACCCTCATGGCTCGTAGGATTCAAAAGCCTTAAGCTACAGGGATCTAAACCTGTTTTTAAGCCACCGTATCCCCTAAGTTGTCCTACAGGCGGTCCAATATTGACCGTTGTATACAATCCACGGGCACAAATAAACATTTCCCCATCAAGTTCCATCAATGGCGAGAAATGTCCCCAAATGGTGAACGACACTTGCAAGTCCTCTCGGCTTATAAGGAGAAAACACTCTTGGAAGATCCTTACGACTTATGAGAGAAAATATCACTTGAGAATCCCCATAATTCCTAAGGAGAAAATACACCTACGAGATCCTCACGATTCATAGGGAGAAATACCTTTATGAGACCCTTACGGCTCATAAAGTCAAAAAGCCTTAGTCGACAGGATCCTAACCCTGTTTGCTAAGCCGTCTTTTTTCAAATCGCCAAAGGCAAATGATGATTCGCTCTTGACAATATCGCAGTTGCAGCGATGCTGATGCCTAAACAGGTGTCAAACTCTAAGTCCTATCACAGCAAATGATGATTCGCTCCTGACAATATTCTAGTCGTAGCGATACTGATACCAAGGTTGGTATCAGATTCCAAACTCTCAATAAAAAAATAGCAATGAGTAGCAAAAAAATGCATATGAAATAGCCGAAATGATGGGGCAATTTGAAATAAAAACCAGCGAGCAAAAAATATGCATATAAAAACAGCCGAAATGATTGGGCAACTCGCAATAAAAAGCAGCGAGTAAAAATATAAAAAAAAAATTAGTCGAAATGATTGGGCACTGCGAATGAAAAGCCGAAATGATTGGGCAATCGCGACTTTCGCGATATAAAAAGCTGAAAAGATAGAGTATCGTGGAAATAAAAAATATCTAAATGAAATTTTCTCTACCTTGCAGGTGAGTCTACACTGACCCCTGTATACAATCCATAGGCATAAATGAAAGAAAGGGAACCATATTTTCCCATCAAGCTCCATCAAAAGGAGAGCCAGATCTTGATGGCAACATCTACAGCTTAAATATCAGTTCGACGCTTTTGTCATTCCAACAGGGTGCAGATGTGACGTCAGCAAAGCTCTAAAGAGCCAAATCAAAAAGGAGTAATGGTAAAATCCTAGCTCCAACTTGACGTTCCATCTCAGTGCAGACGCAACGTCAATAGAGACCCAAGGGTCGAACAAAAAAGGAGGCATGGCAAAATCCTAGCTCTAAGTCTTGACGGTTCATATACAACTCAGAAACTATCTCGACGTTCATTCTCATTTCAGCAGGATGCAGACGTAACATCAACAAAAGACCCAAGGGTCGAAATCAAAAAGGAATAATGGCAAAATCCTAGCTCCAACTCGACGTTCCCTTTCGGTGCAGATGCAACGTCAACAAACAAAAGTGGAGTGATGGAAAAAATCCTAGCTCCAGCTCGACGTTCTCCTCATTCCAGCAAAATGCGGGCGTAACGGTCAAACGAAATTGGAGCAATAGCATATTCTTAGCTCCGGACATCGATGGTGATACATACAATATAAAGGTCATTTGGATGTCTACCCAACTTCAGCAAAGAATCGGTATGACATCAGCAAAATAAAGTGGAGCAACGACATTTCCCTAGCTTCAGATCTCGATGGCAACATCTACATCCTAAAGATCAGCCCAACGTTCCTTCTCAGTGCAGACGCGACGTCAACAAAGACCCAAGGGTCGAACAAAAAAGGAGGCATGACAAAATCCTAGCTCCAAGTCTTGACGGTTCAAATACAACTCAGAGACTATCTCGACGTTCCTTCTCATTCCAGCAGGATGCAGATGTAACGTCAACAAAAGACCCAAGGGTCGAAACCAAAAATGGAGCCATGGCAAAATCCGAGCTCCAAGTCTTGACGATTCATATACAACTCAGAGAATATTTTGACGTTCCTTCTTATTCCAGCAGGATGCAGATGTAACGTCAACAAAAAACCCAAGGGTTGAAATCAAAAAGGAGTAATGGCAAAATCCCAGCTCCAACTCGACGTTCCCTCTCGGGGCAGACGCAACGTCAACAAACAAAAGTAGAGTGATGGCAAAAATCCTAGCTCCAGCTTGACATTTTCCTCATTTCAGCAGGATGCAGACGCAACAATCAAATAAATGTGAAGTGACGGAAAAATCCGAGCTTCAGATCTTAATGGCAACATCTAAAGTCTAGAGATCACCCCGACATTCTCCTCATGCCAGCAGGGTGCAGACACGACGTCAACAAAGACCTAAGGGTAAAATAGAAATGGAGTCACGGCAAAATCCTAGCTCCAAGTCTTGACGGTTCATATACAACCTAGAGACCATCCCGGCATTCTTTCTCACTCCAGCAGGATGTAGACGCAACGTCAACAAAAGACCCAAGGGTCGAAACAAAAATGGAGCAATGGCATATTCCAAGCTCCGGACTTCAACTGCTATATATATATCATGGAGGTCCTACAGATGTCTACCTTATTTCAGCAAAGAATCGGCGCGACATCGTCAAAGTAAATATGAAGTGACGACATATTCCTAGGTTCGGGTCTTGACGGCAACTCATATAAAACCCGAAAGACCATTGGAGATCATCCCACTCCAGAAGGGTGCGGTTATGACTCATTGGGGCTCCAAATTGAGCCTAAACTCAAGCAAAAAGCATCATGGAAAATTCCTAACGCTTTCTCTCCTAACGGTAATATAACCTAAGGAGATTATTTGAAGACTTCTTGTCCAGCCTCCGAAGGGATCAGAGATACGACAGTGTGGGGGATGGCATATTCCTAGCTTCGGGCTTCAACTGCGATTTATACAGCATAGAGGTCCTATAGATGTCTACCCTACTTCAACAAAGAAATGGCACGACATCATCAAAATAAAAAAATGAAGCAACGACATATTCCCAGCTTCGGGTCTCGACGACAACTCATATAAATCCTAAAAGACTATCGGAGATCATTCCACTCCAGCACGGAATGGTTATGACTCTTCAGGGCTCCAAATTGAGCCTAACCTCAAGTAAAAAGCGTCATGGAAAATTCCTAACGCTTTCTCTTCCGACGGTAATATGACCTAAGGAGATTACTTGAAGACGTCTTGTCCAGCCTCAGAAGGGATCAGAGACACGACAGCCGCGGGGCTACTCGAACAACAGCTTGAAGACTGCATATCGAGAAATACATAGTTAAAGCAACGGTACCACAGACTAAAACCCTAGTATCATAAACCTAACGGACCCCTGTCGTAAAGAATAGGGGTTATCTATATTTGACGTTAGAATACACCTGCGAGATCCTCTCGACTCATCTCGACTCGTAGGGAAAAATATCTTTATGAAACCCTCACGGCTCATGAAGGTGAAAAGCCTTAGGCGACGGGGATATCAACCTGTTTCCTTAGCACTGTGGCCCTACAAGTAGGTCCAAACTGACTCTTATATATTATCCACATGCCACATTCTCCAAAGTCGCATACTGATGAGGAGGAAAAACCACTTACGAGTCCTCTCGACTCTTAAGGAGAAAATTCTCTTATGAGATCCTTACGACACTCAAGAGAAAACGCACTTAGGAGTCCTCACGACTTTTAAAGAGAAAATACACCTACGAGATCCTCTTGACTCGTAGGGAGAAAAGTTTTTATAAGACCCTCACGACTCATAAAGTTGAAAAGTCTTAGACGACAAATTTAAACTTGTTTCTTAAGCCATCGCTGCTTTACAAGTAGGTCCAAACTGACTCTTGTATACTATCCATGGGCCACATTCTCCAAAGTCGAATACCGATGAGGAGAAGAAGCCACTTACGAGTCCTCTCGACTCGTAAGGAGAAAATCCTCTTGTGAGATCCTTATGACTCTCAAGAGAAAACGCACTTAGGAATCCTCATGACTTCTAAGGAGAAAATACACCTACGAGATCCTCTTGACTCGTAGGGAGAAAATTCTTTATGAGACACTCACGGCTCATAAAGTTAAAAAGTCTTAGGCGATAGATCTAAACCTGTTTTCTAAGCCATCGCGGCCCTATAAGTAGGTCCAAACTGACTCTTATATACTATCCACGGGCTACATTCTCCAAATTCGAATACCGATGAGGAGAAGAAGCCACTTACGAGTTCTCTCGACTCGTAAGGAGAAAATTCTCTTGTGAGATCCTTATGACTCTCAAAAGAAAACGCACCTAGGAGTCCTCACGAATTCTAAGGAAAAAATACACCGACGAGATCCTCTCGACTCGTAGGGAGAAAAGTCTTTATGGGACCCTCACGACACATAAAGTTGAAAAGTCTTAAGCGACATATCTAAACTTGTTTCCTAAGCCATCGCTTCCCTACAAGGAGGTCCAAACTGACTCTTGTATACTATCCACAGGCCACATTCGCCAATGAAATGAAGAAGCTATTTACGGGACCTCACGACTCGTAAGGAAAAAAAGAATACCCGAGTGAGATCCTTATGACTCACGGAGGAGATGAACACTTAGAAACCCTCACAATTTGTAGGGAGAATACACACCTATGAGGTCCTCAAAACTCATAGGAAAAAAAATCCTTCTTGAGACCCTTATGGCTCATGAAGATAAAAAAGTCTTAGGCTATAAGGATCCTAAATATGTCTCCTAAGCCATCAATTGTATGGCCAGGCATAACTCTGCACTACTTTACCCACGTCAATACTTACGTGGGCAAAGTAGTGGGGGCATTTGTTTCCACCAAATTTTTTTGGCAAAGAGCTATTTGTTCCCTTATAAAAAAGGGAGAAAAGAAAGAGGAAAAGAATCCTCATAGTTTGGCGTTACGTGTTAAACACGTGAGCGCTTATATGCAAAGCATATAGGCACTGAAAACAAATAACTAAGGGTCAAATTGGCCTCAAACACGTGAGCGCTCATATGCTTAAAATAAACCTAAAGGCAAAACTGGCCTCACGTGTTAAACACGTGAGTGCTCATATGCAAAGCATATGAAAGCTGAACATAAATAACCAATGGCCAAACAGGCCTCACGTATTAAATACGTGAGCGCTCATATGCAAAGTATATGAGCACTGAAATTAAACAAGCTAAAACCCATACTAGGGATCACATGTTAAACACGTGAGTTCTCTTGCCACATTCTTTGGCAGCGCTCACATGCAAAGCATGTGAGCACCCCAATTTAAAATGATCCCATCTGATAGAATTAAATTTTATGTGATAGAATTAAATTCTATTCGGGAAATATTTTTCCTCGATCTTCCTCAAACTAGAAAGATCTTCTCTGTTAAACAGAGGACCCTTGGATCAAAAATCCAACGGTGATTATAAAATCACTCATCGATCATCTGATAGAATAAAATTCTATCTTAGAAAAATATTTTCCTAATCTTGTTAAACTAACAAGATATTCATATAACACAATTAAATTCTATGAAAATATATTTCTAATCTTGTTAAACTGACAAGATATTCATATGATAGAATAAAATTCTATGTGATAGAATTGAATTCTATGTTGGAATAAAATTCAAATCTTGTTAAACTTCATATAACAGAATTAAATTCTATCTTAGGAAAATATATTCCTAATCTTTTTAAACTAACAAAATATTCATATGATAGAATAAAATTCTAATTTTGTTAAACTAACAAGATATTTGTATGATAGAATAAAATTCTATCTTAGGAATACATATCCCAATCTTGTTAAACAAACAAGAAATCTTCTCTGTTAAACAGAGAGCTTTTGGATTAAAAATCCAACGGTGAATAAAATTCACCGATTGATCTAAAAGATCATTTTGATTGATCATGAAATCAACCATGATCTATCAATGAGAGATTTTCTCAACAGATTGATTTTTCTCTTCTCCTATAAATATGAGCAAAGATATTAATCAGGAGAGGAGGAGGAAAAGAAAAGAGGAGACTCCCCATACTCTTCTGTAAAAATACAGAAGGCTCTTAAAACAACAGAGAATTTAATTCTCTAAAAGAAGAAGATTTCCCTCCTAAAAACCTTAGGTAAAGAAAAAAAAAGAGATTAAAAAATATCTCCTTTACCTATTAAAAGGGTTTAACCCTTCTCAAAGAACTTAGTTCTTTCTCTGGATCTGAGATCCACAAGAAAAGTCTTCCACAAGTTGAGAATTTAATTCTCATCGGGAAGATCTTGTTCTTGAGAATCAGAGATTCAGGAGAGAACATAGATACAAGAACATAAAGAAGATGGAGTTCATAATACTCCGGAAACTTAGTTCCTTCAAATCAAGAACTTAGTTCTTAAAAGAACCTAATCCCAGATTCTCAAAATAGTGATTTTGGTGATCCTTAATGGTCAAAACACCATTAAAAGAGGTTTAACCTCTCTGAAAACATGAACATGGAAAACATGGAGTTCATAATACTCCAGGAACTTAGTTCCTTCAAATCAAGAACTTAGTTCTTAAAGAACATGATCCCGGATCCTCAAAATAATGATCTTGGTGATCGTTAATGGTCAAAATACCAATAACAGAGATTTAAGTTCTCTAAAAATATCAACAGAGATTAAATCTCCAAAAACATAACGCCTCACGTGAAACACAAGTGAGTGCCGGGAAACGTTAGTGCTTAGCACTATTGGAGCGCCTCACGTGAAACACACGTGAGCGCCATAAAAGTTAGTGCTTAGCACTATTGGAGCGCCTCACGTGATATACACGTGAACGCTATATACAGCTGAGTGCTTAGCACTGCTGGGTGTTACAGAAACCCAATCTTAGCCCAAATTAGCTAAGCTTATATTCATGATATCCAAACTGATATCCAAACTGAAACATGACTAATGATCTCTCATTAGTCTCAAACATGACTAATGATATCCAAACTGATCTTAGTCTCAAACATGACTAATGATCTCTCATTGATGATATCCAAAATGATATTCATCCCATATCTTCTAAGATAATCATAGTCTCAAATATGACTAACGATTCTTAGGTCCATCACTCCCTTTCTCTCAAATACGGGATTTGGTTTAAGGATACATCTATCCACACCTCTGCTACATGTCGTTGTAATTCCTCAACGTCTTCAGAGAGGTGGCGGGTCCCGACGACCAACAACTTCTTTCGTTGATGCACTTCCAAACTGACGTGCATGCCTCAAATCGGATCATGCTCCAAATTGGGCATATTCCATATCACCATTGTTCATTTCGTCACGTAACAAATACACATATGCGCAAGATAGACATCGGACCGAAACGTCCTTAAACTAATATTCGCCCCAAATACGGTGATAATGGACCGAAATGTCCTAAAACTAATATTCACCCTAAATACGACGATAATGGACCGAAATGTCCTTAAACTAACATTCGTCCCCAAAACGGGAATGTTGGACTGAAATGTCCCTAAATTAATATTTACCCCCAAATACGGCGACAAAGGACCGAAACGTTCTTAAACTAACACCCCGCCTCAAACATGGCGATATTGGACCGCGATTTTCTTAAACTAAAATAATCGAGCCCGGATGCTCATATGTTTAAGCTGATCTTAATCTTAAACCAGATTAACGATCCTTAAATCAACCCAAACCCAAATCTAAAAATATACAGATTTGGACTAATCTATGCCCTACGGGCGACGACAGAAACCAGTTTCCGTATACAATCCACAGACAACCTAAACAAACAAAAACACAAACGACACGAAGTGAACTGCCGGAGCAGGAAAAAGTGGTTATCGCGATGCGATAACATAATTAACTGCAGGGGCTTGCACCTGCAGGGAAGAGCATCCCCACAATCAAAAACCCCTCACAAACGAGGGGGAATATGATAAAATCTGCTACAACGGCCGCATACATCCAAACCTCCGATATAAAGTGCCATAAATCAACTTGGCATTTTCGGAGAGGTAGACGGATAAATCCAAAAAGTATCTGCCTCCAGGATTCAGGCTAAACGTCTCAACATCCCAATCTGTCTTCCGGCGGTGAACGGTGATGAATGTAGATTAGGGTTCTTAGATGAAACTAAGATTTCCCCACTATTAACCCTTGTCCTTGCATTGATCTCTATTCATGTCTAGTCCTTAACAAAACACGTGTTAAACCAATCTCAAATCGTGGTTGTGACTATCAATAAATTGGTAGCGCACCCGATAATAAGGTTAACATTTATTTTGCTAAAGTTTAGAAACTTTAAAATGTATAAAAGAAGTTAAGAGAACTTTTTATCCATTATCCTACCCTATCCTACGAACCTTAGCAAACTAGGAATTACTCGCTCATGGTTAAATTAGAAGAAAGGTTGAAGAATGAAATCATAATGAAGATGCAGAAAAGTAAGTGCAGAAATTAAATGCGGAAAATAAATACAAAAAGAAATAAACTAAAAACTATCTTTAGATCTCTCTCTTGTTGAAGGTAAATGAATAGATGATGATCACTCGGATATGTGGATCTCTTGGATCTCTTCGATGATAATTTTGAATGTGCAGCTCTCGGTCCTTTATATAGTCTCTCAAACCAGAAACCCTAGATTCCATATGTGATTATATGCAGTTAAGATCCAAACCAAAAAATATCACATCCAATGGCTATCAAAGAGCCGCGGAACCGCCGCATATAGCCATGTTTGGTCGTGGTTCCGCCGCAACTTGGTGGTATCAGGTTTTGGGATTTTTTCTGGTCTTCTGTGTTGACATTTGGAGATCCTCTTGATATCTAGATTCTGAAAATAATGCTTTGAGTCTCTGCCATTGCTAGATCTCTTGATTTGCTTTTAAATTTTGGCAGATTCGGTTTCGATATCCCGATTTGACTCGGATCTCTTACTTGGATTCCTGACCTGAGCTAATATTTGTACAATATCTCAAATCATAGCATTAGTAGCATTTATTATTTTTGAGATATTATCATAACCATTTAAATGATATAATATGTTAAGAATATTGATTAGAAATATTTGATATGATATGCATATTTTAATTACTAAGATTTCATTTAAATATTATATGCATATATTTTCCCTCATTATATTAATTATAATGTAGAAACATATGATAGTAAACTTTTGCAAATAAACCCTCATATGTTCTATATTTACAATAAATACCTTTAAGTACTTAACAATAGTAGGAAAAATGTTCATTCAAATGTGCAATATTTTAGACTAATCAAATATCTTGTTCGATGTCGAAGGCTTCTCATACAACTTCGCTAATGTCGTCATTAGCCCCATGGTTGTCTTCTTCTTTAAGATGTTAAAGGCCACTTGCGGAGTCAACGATATCCTAATCGTTGCCAGGACTTTCCTATCCAATAGATCCCATGTATCATTGGACATCTTCTTGGGCTTTTCGTCCAACAACGGAAGATATAAATCCTTTTGGTATAGGTAGTCTTCCATCTACATGCGCCACCAACCATAATTATGACCATTGAATTTCTCGATTCTTATCTTATCATCCGCCATCTTTCATCAACCGTCACAACAAAACACAACCTTCTCCTTGGATCTGAACCAACACCATCAAAATTATGATCTAAGTTCATGGGGAAGAGGATATAAGAGTCGTTATCCACCGTAAACTTAAATCATAGAATTGAAGATCCCTAGGTTCCCAATCGATCCCTAGGTTCCATATCAAGCCCTAGGCTCTGATACAGTTGTTGTGGAATAACTTGGAGAAGATGCAATTACACGGAACAATTGCTTACGACCAAACATGCAATAATAACCACGCAATAAATAACGAAAGACAATAAAACGATATTAAAGTAAGAACAAGAGAATCACAAAACAAGAGACAAAGAGATTTGTTAACAAGGTTCACCCGCTGTATGGCTAGTCTCTGGCAGAGCAGAATTTGCAAACGTCTACTAGATCTTGAATTAAGTTTACACCAAGATACCCTAGGAGATTTCTCTCAAATCTCTCTAGATCATAGCCGTCACCCATTCTGTATATAATAGTCTCTCAAATTGACAGTACATATAACATAGGGAAGATCTCTATATATAAGCAAAACCTAATCCTATTTAAAATAAGAGGTAAACCCAAATTTGAAATATTCGGTTCGTACAGAAAACCCGTCGACAAACGTTTGATCAAGAATCTATCTAACGTCTACCTTTTCTCTGCTTCTCTTCAGCTCCTTTGGTAGACATCTGTACCTTTGCCATCAGACGTCTGCCGTTGCTCTGGATTGGGCTTCAGTTTCTTCAGATGTCTGACTACGCTCTGTTATTTGGTTAATACTTCACAGACGTCTGCACTTTAGCCTTCAGACGTATGGTGTTGCTCTAGATTTCTGATACGAGTCTCGTGCATGTCCAGATATTTGCACCTCATTCTTCAGACGTCTGAGGAAGAATTTTCCACAATTCAACAAACATAACATATTAGATTTGAAAATATCTCGGGCACTGTTATGGAAATTTTTCCACGAGTTTCACTATAGTTTAATGGTAAGGCAATGTTTGGTAATTGGAAAAGAAAAGAAAGCTGGAAACTAAGAAAGTAGTAAAAGTTGTTTGTTAGTTCCTAAAGAAAGAGATAGGAAAGTAAGAAAGTAGGAAATTAGTAAGAAAATTATATTATTAGAAAGTAGCAAAACTAGTTTGTTTAGTTTTGAGATAGATGATGAGTTGGTGCCTATGTGGCAATAGGATTAATGATATAAAAAAACTATTTTACCTTTTTAGTGGGAAAAGCATAAACTCTAGTTTTCTCACTTTCTCTCCACTCTCTATTTCCTATCAGAATGAGAAATCTTGCTAATTTGTTCTTTTCCAAAATTCTAACTACATTTTATGTTAAATTTGATCAATTCAACGATAATTGCAGCCTTAGTCACATTGAAGCATCTTCTATAGAAAAATGCCAAGTGTCAATGCTTACTAGAGAATGATTCTGGTGGGGGCTTTCTTTCTGGTTTAGTTGTGGTAAGAATACCGTGCCTTCAATTTTTCTATCTTAAAAGTCTTACACTGCGTCAAAACTCGAAAGTGGGGTGCACACTCCCCCATATCAGAGCACCCTTCTTTTGGGCAAAAACACTGAAAACCTTGGATATTAATGCATAGATGTATTTATTAATAATTACATTCATTTAAAAATCCTTTCCACTGCATCTTGACTCTGAAGTGGATATATTTATATTTCACTCACACTATATAACATTACAAACCCAGAAATACCATCCGATGCTTCGGATCCAAATCTAAGTGGTGCTCTTGCTTCGGTTTTTTGGGAGCTAAGTCTCCATGCCAAGCATTATAACCCCACAATCTCTTCTTTGGCTTCAAGCATATCTAGCATGGCAACCATGAACTCTTCGATGAATCAAGCTTATCTCTCAAACGTCTCACCGCTACAAGCCTTTGGAGATCTATCCATCGAGAATCATGTTTCCAAGCCTATTCCCAAACCACCCAACTCATTCAACCGCAAGAGGAAAAGGGGGAAGAATTCAGATACAATTCAATATGTCGACAGTTTAATCGATGAAGATACAGTTAAAAGGAAGCTGGAAGATCATTTTGAAGCGCTTAGAGATATAGCGGAAAATGAGAGGCTAAGAGGCCAGCTCAATCGAACCTTGGCATCTATAAGTCTGTATGAAGCTTATAAGCAGCAGAAGAAAAAGAAGGAAGTATCCAAAGTCGGTAAGAGAAAAAAGAGTGGGAAAGTTTGATTTCAAAAAGGTGAAAGCTTGCCATATGTTTTGTCCACATCATTGTTAACATTTATCGCCTGCTTCCTGATGTGAACTGTACAATTCTTCTGCTATAGATAACTGATGAAAGAAGAGAACAAATTGTTTAACAATCTAGTGTTTTGTTCGTAAGCAACGGAAAATTAACTATGTTATGCTGCATGGAATCTGAAGAATCTGCTCATAGGCGAACTTTTTAGCAGCCATCTGGAGCAATCTTAAGATGCTTGGATGCTTCAAGAGCCTTCTTTGCGCCAAGACTTTCAGACTTTTTGTACCTGTTCCTTTATTGTGTACTGCCAAAAAGTTTTGGGATGTTAAATTTTGAGTTTTGATGGAAGATTTCTCGAGCTGCAAAAATTGTGCGATTGCTTCATTTGACTTTATGATATCAACTTTGCATTGTTGTAAAATTTGTTTGCATATTGTTCCTTGTATGCCTATGATTGCTTCCGTCTAAATGGCTCTTTTATAGTATGTGTAGATGTAAACTGGTGATTATTTTTTCGCCTGGGTAACATAGGGTGTACAGGTTGCTAAATGATGGTTCGATGCCCTTTCTTGGCTGATAAAAGTTTTATAATGCGGAGGACTGGAATTTATGAAAGTATATTGCAAGCCCTCTTATGTGTTAGGGAAAAATCGCTTTCTTAAGTTGTAGAAAACTTGATTGTTTGTTCATGCAATATGTAGGGCTCTCTCATGCATTAATTGAGTCTTCTTTGAATGCTAAAAGCAAGAACCATCATCCTGTAAATAGTTTGTTAGGGATACTTCCGCAATATATTATGATTGACAGCGTTCTTATCTCTATTGATTCAACACTTTTACTCTGGATAAGATAACTTATTAATATGATTAAGAAAGGTACTAAAAGTTTGATGTTGGAGCAAATCGAATAAAAATGATATTAGCCTTTCAAAATTTTTTATTTTTGACAAATTCTTTTTACATTTAATTAATCATTATAGAAATAAACAATTCAATCAGAAATAAGAAATAAAATGCATAGATATTTAAATTTTTATTTTGGAGTAATAACCAAAGTAACATGGAAAATTATTTTAAGATATTCAAAAAATTTGTGGACAAGGACAGTAATTAAATAGACATAAAAATTATTATAAAAACATTATATGGGTAAAAGTTAATTTAAACCTCTAGGTTGAGAGTTCAACTAATGAGGAAGAAATGCGGCGATCATCCGTAAGCGTATAAGAATGAGAATATGAGGAAATTAACTTTTACCCATATAATGTTTTTATAATAATTTTTATGTATATTTAATTACAGTCTTTGTCCATAAATTTCGGAAAGCCATAAATTCGGAAAGTAAAAGGAATATGGATTTAAGATTAAGGTTTAAATTACAATTTCTCATTCATCTTATAATTTTAAGAGGTGGAGGTTAAATTTTATAAATGTAATTTCTTATCCAATATTTTATAATCAGAGTTAATTATAAAGTGGAAATTAATGAATGATTTTCCAAAAATTCTGTAAGTTGTAATGCTTATCTTCGTTCTTTTAACCATAGTAATCATATGCTCTTACCCTTTAATGGATAGCTCCCACAACTAAATTCAACATGCTCCTTTGCCTATGCCCATGACCTCATAACCCAATTAGAAGGTGACTACTTCCGACAGCAACAAAATATTCTTCAATATCAAGTAACTAAAATAGCCGATTTCATTTCCAAAATATCAACTAAACCTTCACAACAAAGAAGGATGTAGACTAAATATGAAACCAACTTCATGAGGAAAAAGGAAAATATTGGAAAATTCAACGGCACCAAAAGATTCCTTTTTATGCCCAGATTTAATAAAGTTATATGATAGCTAAAAAGTCAACACCTTGGAATGATTAAAGATTGCTAATAGGAAAAATAGAATGCGGAAGTTTTTGTAATACCCATCAATCTAAAAATAGGTTTTGTATTAAGATTAAAACAATATGACTGCTTGTTCTTTGTTTATTCTATTATGATGCACACTCGGGTTTCATGGAGTGATTGGACAATTTTTTCCCCGCTCGTCATATTTCAATTGAAAGATAACTTACAGATCATCCTTGGTCTACACTACATTAGTATTTATAACAATATTCGTATCTTTTCCTATAAGATATTAGCGACAAGCAGTTAAAATCACTGCAGACGTCTGAGCCATCACGTGCAGATGTTTGACAAAACAACAGATCAAAACCAGACGTCTGATGAAGGAGGAGCAGACGTCTGGCAATCAGTCTCCAGAAACAACAGAGAACAAGCAGATGTCTGATCTTTGCTTCATCAAATGTGTGCCGATCGTGAACGCGAAAGCTGTAGATTTTTGGAAATATTTTATTTTCATAACTTTTGTGATTTATTTGTTTAGGAAAGATTTTTTTTATTTTTATTCTTCATTATGTAAAAAGTATATATATACACAATTGATATTCAATACAAATCAATCAAGTTCAAATCCTAAATTTCATCTTCTTCAAGAATTTAATATGGTATCAAAACCTTACGATTAAAAACTTAATTTCTGATCCACGATCTCCTCTCAAAGCTCAATTCACATCATCATCAAATTTTCTTTTCCAATCTCTTTTCCTATAAAACTTTACCATACAAATTTCATTTTGTGGATAGTTCAAATCCAATCGGTTCTAATTGACCACGATCTTCTTGGTCGCATTGACGGATCCAAATAGCCTCCTATAAGGACTATCGCCAACGTCAAAGACACCACCAAGCATGTTGCAAATCCAGACTACCATCAAGATCAACTTATTCTCAACGCTATTCTCGGCAGTTGTGTCGAGACGATCCAACCCCATATTTTCTCTGTTTCTTCTTCCAAGGAAGCATGGGATCGTCTTGTTATTCTTCTTGTGAACAAATATCGCTCATAAGTTATGTTGCTCAAGGAACGCCTGATCAACAATCAACGCAGTTCGCGACTTATAATCGAGTACCTACAAGAGACGCGCTCTGTCATCGACGACCACCCTTTTTCCGAAGATGACCTAATTCTTCACATCCTCGCTAGTCTTGGACCCGAATTCAAAGAAGTCGCCGCTGCTATCCGAGTTCGTGATAACGCCATCACTTTTGACGAGCTCTCTGACAAACTCATAGACCGTGAACTCCATCTGAAGAATGAAGACACGGGTGCATCTCTCTCTAACAACTGCCAACTATGCCAACTATGCCAACCAACTCAATCGCTCCTCCTATCGCCCTCCGCAACAGCGTGGATGCGTCTCCTACAGTCGCAAAAACAACAACTTCGCTTACAAAAGCAATAACAATCTATACTCTGGCGCACGCAACAACAACTTGCCCCGCTCTAACTCCTACTGCAAATTCTGCAAGCATCCCGGTCACAACACCAAAGATTATCGTCAATTCGCTCACTTTCTTCATGAGAACGCAGTGCAAACATATTCACCACAACACCCGGCACAGACGCTCCCTCAACTTGTGGCAAACAACATAAATACCAACCGACCCGCTCCCTCCACCTAGATATTGGACACCTGTGCTTCTCACCACGTTACATTTGATGTTGGGACTCTTCATAGCTACACTGATTGCGGTGGTCCCAATGAGATCAACATATATGATGGTTTAGATTTGAAAATTTCTTACATCGGTAACACAACACTACACTCACCCCAAAAACCCTTTTTTCGATAATGTTTTTTATGCACCATCTATTACTTAAAACTTAATTTTTATTGCTAAATTTTGCAAATCAAACAAAATCTCACTTGAGTTTTTTCCATCTAATTTTTTGGTGAAGGATCTTCGCACATGGGCGCCTCTTCTTCGCAGGGATAGCCAGAATGATTTCTACTACTTACCAACTTCCATCCAATCTCAAATTTGCGCTACTTCCAAGTCCGAAATAAGTGAGTGGCATTGTCGTCTTGGTCATCTATCCATCCAAATTCTTCAGTTAGTCGTTAGGAGAAATAAGTTATTGTCTAATATCTAATAATTTTCAATGTAATTCATGTGATGGCAATAAAAGTCATAAATTTTCTTTTTCTGAAAATTCTTTTTGAACTTCTAAACCTTTACAATTAATTTACACTGATATTTGGGGACCCATTGAATTATCGTATGATGGTTTTCGTTATTACGTAATCTTTGTTGATTATTACACAAAATACATCTGGCTGTATCCTATGAGACGTAAATCTGTTGTCACCATCTTTCCCCAATTCAAAAATCTTGTCGAAAAATATTTTCAATTATCGCTCATATCAATACATTCTGATAATGACGATGAATACACATCTCTTGCCTCCATCCTCACCTTCTATGGTGTCTCTTATCTCGCCACTACTCAACACACCCCTGAACACAATGGCACATTAGAACTGTCGCCATCGTCATGTAGTCAAAACCAATTTTTCAATGCATATATCTAGCAGACATCAAGAGGCTCTTCCGCAAGATTTGGCATCCCTTGACGCTGCATCGCAACCAATCACGTATACCCAACCTACCAAACTTCACATCCTGCCCACCTTATCTTACCCAACCCCCACTAAACCCCAATCATTAACATCTCATACCCTCGACCTCTCCACCTCCACTGACTCTTCATAATCCTTACCTTCCAATCTCGATAATATCGCAAGCTTACTCGTCCTTACCTCCCTAACCTCCTCCATAATTGCTCAATCATATTTACCCTCTCCATAATTATCCTCTACTCCCTAACCGCCAAATCTCCGAACCAATAATGAACGAAAACTGAACCTGAAATACCTCAACTCCCAATATATCAACTATACCACTGTTCATCTCATACCCCAAACTCTTGAACCAACCCATACATCTCAAGTTGTGAAGGATCCCAACAGGCGTGTTGCAATGTCTAAAGAATTTGATGCCATCATGAAGAACGGAACATGAGATCTTATCCCAAAATCAAATCAGAATCCTGTACGTTGCAAATGAGTTTTTCGAATCAAGCGAAACTCTGATGGCACCATTGCCCGATACAAAGCTCGTATTGTGGCCAAAGGCTTCCACCAACGGCCTGGTCTAGACTACTCCACCACCTTTAGCCCCATTATTAAACCGACAACACCATAGATAGTCTTATATATCACACTCTCCCATGGATGGCCTCTTCGTCAACTTGACATTAACAATGCTTTTCTCAACGGCGCTCTCCATGAAGATGTGAACCACAAGGTTTTCTCCACTCCTCCCTATCTAACCATGTCTGCAAACTACAGAAATCTCTTTATGATCTCAAGTATACGCCTAGGGCATGGTATTAAGAACTCAAAATCTATCTATCTCTTTCAAATCGGATTCGCAAACTCCGTGGTGGATATGCCTTTCTTCGTCTACTTCAAGAAAACCACCATTGCTTACTTCTTGGTATATGTTGATGATATTATTTTCACTGGTAATAATATTCAGTTTATTCAGTCTTTCGTTCGTCAACTTGGGAGACGTTTCTCTCTAAAATATCTCGACAACCTTCATCACTTTCTTATTCCTATGACACAAAGACTTTTTCTATCTCCGCATCGCCACATTGACTATCTCCTAAAAAGATTCTCCATGGAAGGTGCTAAAGAAGTTACCATTCCAATGTGAAATACCATTCCTTTACTTCGCCATGACGGATCTTCTTCTGTCGATTCCACGCCTTACCGTTAGCTAGTTGGTGCGCTTCAATACCTCTCTCACTCGGCCCGACGTTTCTTTTGCCGTCAACCGCCTCTCCCAATTCATATACTCCCCTACAGAACTTCACTGGACGTCCTTCAGACGTGTTCTTCGTTACCTTAAAGGTACGATACATTATGGTCTTTACTCCGCCGACGATCTCCTCTAACTCTTCAGGCCTTCAGTGCCTCTGACTGGGGTGGAAGTCGCGATGACGGTCGTTCCACAACTGCTTAAATTCTCTATCTAGACACGAATCCCATATCATGGAAATCGGCTTGACAAAACACTGTTTCTTGATCCTCCTATGAAGCTGAATATAAAGTCCTTGCGAATACCACGGCTGATGTACTTTGGATGAAAAATCTTCTATATGAACTCGAGGCACTTCTGCGCAAACCGGCCTCTCTTTAATGTGATAACACTGGGCCTACCTATCTTACTGCGAACACAGTTTTCCACTCTCGAATGAAGCACATTGCTCTTGACTATCACTTCATTTGGAAGTGCGTTGAAGATGGAACCATTTGTGTACACCACATCAGCACTCTTGATCAACTTGCTGATGGTTCTCACAAAAACACTTGGACACACACAATTGCTCAAATTTCAATCCAAGTTTGAAGTTTCCAACGGAGCCACAATCTTGCAGGTTAGCGACAAGCAGTTAAAACCACAGCAGACGTCTCGTGCAAACTTGTACCAGACGTCTGGCAAAACAACATATCGAACCGGACCTCTTATGAAGGAGAAGCATACGTCTGGCAATCAGTCTCCAGAAATAATAGAGAACAAGAAGATGTCTGACCTTTGCTTCATCAGACGTCTGCCGATCGTGAACATGGAAGCTGCAGATTTTTGGAAATATTTTATTTCTATAACTTTTGTGATTTATTTGTTTAGGAAAGATTTTATTTTATTTTTATTCTTCATCATGTAAAGTGTATATACATACACAATTGATATTCAATGCAAATCAATCAAGTTCACACCTTAAATTTCATTTTCTTCAAGATTTTAATAAAAGACACCTAGGAAAGAAAGGGAAACTTTAATTTGATGATTTGGCCTCTTATGGTCGTGTCTTTCTTTGATGCGCAACCAAGAAGGACGGAACGAAATTCCTCTATACTGCATGGAAAGGATTCCTTCCTGCTTGTAACCAAATTCTCGAGCAGGTATCTCGAGCAAAACTACGAGGTCTGGATGCTTCAAGAGCTTTGTATGCACTAATACTCTCCCTTCCTTCTCCCTTCCTATGAGCATTGGCACGTATCCTCACGGCGCTTCCTTATTTTTCCTTGTCTTTCTCTCCTTCTTGTTCTTCTTCTTCTTATTGGGTACAGCAGGTTTTAATTATAAGAAAAGATTTAGGATGTCATGCTTTTGAGATAGTGAAAGCTCTGACCCATTGTTTAGTTTTAAAATATTTGCTTATGAGTTGCATAAATTGTTGATTGTTGCTTCATTTGAGTTTAAGATATAGTTATTTAGCATTGTTGTAAATTAATTAGTGGGCGTAAAGTACCTTGTATGGCTATGATTTGCCTTTTCTTTAATTAATGGCTATATGCATAGATTTTTTAATGACGTATAGTATGCTATACTTGTTCTATCAAAGGAAATCATTGGGCTAGATGATGAATTCCATGCCCTTTCTGATAGTGCTCGATATTGGTGATCCCCAAGATCATGACACATGGCAGGTGACGTGTCTCAGAACTCAGAAGAAAGGGCCCGCAGGGGCCGATCAGGCCACCCAGTGCCCGACCTGCAAGCACAAGCTGGCCCCCCTCGGAGCCCCTGCAAATTGGCCTCCTCGGCCTCTCTGCTCGCCCCCGAGCTACCACAGGACTAAGACTCCTCGGCCTCCTTGCTTGTCCCTGAGCTCCCGCCGAGGATGTCTTCCTCGGCCCTCCGACCTACTCCCAGGCGTAACCGTCGCTCCGCGGATCTCGCCATACGCGGATTTTACGCCAGCAACGTCCCACGTTCCACGCCATCACGATCCCCATTAATGGGCGATCCGCTCTTTACGCGGGCGTGACGTCGGGAGCGTAACTGCCGGCGAGATTCTCGCGCCCGCTGCTGCGTGCTCCACCGCTATATAAACCCCCATCACAGAGGGATCAAGTAAGCTATTCTTTACACTTTTACGCCGTTACTCTGCTCAGATCTCATCACTAACTTGAGCGTCGGAGGGTCCTTGGTGGTACCAAACCACCCCGGAACTTCTTTGCAGGTAATCGGCCACAACTCCCTCACCTCACCTCTTCCTCCAAAAACCCATTGAGACCCGCACGCGAAGGAAGATAATCAACTAAGTCCACCGCGAGATCAACGGAAGACAACATCTGACTGAGGCCCGAAAAGGAGCTCCATCAGTTGGCGCCGCCTGTGGGAACATAACTCCACAAAATACAAAGTTGGCCTTCCTATCTCCACCCTCATGGAAGACGACCATCCTGGGGATCCCGGTACTAGACGCCGTCTTCCATTCACTGAAGGCGGGGATGAACCTCCTCCCCTGACAGTCATCGACGCCCTCGCAGGCCGGATAGATCGCCTGCAATCCCTTATGGAGGCCCTCGTCCGTGTCCAAACGGCCGCGCCCGGGCCCCAGATCGGCTTTCCACCGCCTCCAGAAGGCTCTGTCCATGTCTGGACGGCCGACCACCAACAGGCCGCGTCCCCTGGCCACCAGTCTCTCGAACCAGTGCTCCCTGAGGCCCGTTGGGCGCCCTAGGGCTTTACACCGAGATCCGCCGCCAGGGCGCCTCGCCACGAGCCTCCTCGTGACCCTATCCCTCTGAGGAGATGTCGGTCACCTCGCCTATCCACGGGCATGGTCAACCCCACCACCATCGGCGGGGCCGCACAGAAGAGGTCCGCCCAGGCGGCTCAAGAGCTACCTCACCCCGGGACCTGAGGCACCTCATTGAGAAGAACCGGGGCCGCTCCCAGACGTAGGTCACCCGCAGCGGGGGCCGGGGTTACCGAGGCGCCAATTCCTCGGGGTACCACGGTCGGCTCAACGCCTTCGAGAAGAAGATCGAGGGCATGCGCCGAGAAGCTCAGATCTCGAGCGACGGAGCTAAGTACGCCTCCGACTCGCTCACGAAGACGTTCATCGAGGAACTGCTCGCCGTCCACGTCTCCTCGCGCAACAAGCCCCCAAAGGTCTCTCTGTTTGACGGGAAAACCGACCCAAAGGACCACTTGGACGCTTTCACCGTGGGGATGAGCTTCCAGGATCACTCCGACGCCGCCCAGTGCAGAACCTTCCCGGCCACCCTCATCTGCGCAGGTCGGGACTGGTTCCGGGGGCTCGAGCCCCGCTCGATTTCGACCTTCGACGAGCTGGCTACTCAATTCCTCGGCCATTTCATAGGGAACCGGCGATAGAAGCGCACGGTCGACTACCTCTTCACGGTTAAGAGTGGGGACAAGGAAACGTTTAAGGCCTACATTACCCGTTTCTACAACTCCCTTCTCGAGGTGCCCGAGCACCGAGACGAAACCGTCATAACGGCACTCAGATCTGGTCTGAGGCACAAGGAATGGTTACGCTCCTTCGCGCTGGCGCAACCTAAGACCATAGACGAGGTCAAGGCGTGGACCGAGCGCGAGGTCAAGGCGTGGACCGAGCGCGAGGTCCAGCTGGAATCCGAGGTGAATGCTAACCTTCCCCGGGCAGAACGGCCCGACC
This sequence comes from Agapanthus africanus, assembly GCA_030015575.1. Taxonomy (NCBI): domain Eukaryota; kingdom Viridiplantae; phylum Streptophyta; class Magnoliopsida; order Asparagales; family Amaryllidaceae; genus Agapanthus; species Agapanthus africanus. The sequence continues at coordinate 56,418,459 of CM057342.1, read as the reverse complement.
AGAAGAAGAGGGCTCGGTAGGAGAGGCCGGAGCGTCAGCAGCCCTACCACCCGAAGTTCCAGGAGTATACCCCCCTCAACGTCTCCCTCGCGGTGTTGCTGGAGGAGGCCCAAAACGAGGGGTTCTTTAAGTTCCCCCCGGTCTCGGTCAGGCCGCAAAGCGAACCCGAGGCCCCTACTGCGCTTTCCACCGGGTGCTGGGCCATGCCATGGAGGACTGCAAACAACTGAGGGACTACATCGAAGAGCTCATCCGGTCTGGGCACCTCGCCGCCTACCTGAGGGACAAACGGCAAACCGACCGCGAGCAGGAGCAGCATCGCCCTCCCACCAACCTGACCATCGGTCAGATCATGCTTGTTTCAGCGGACGGCCAGCCCGGAGCTCAGGGAGCCCCATGCCCTATACCATGCGCGGGGGCCGACAGCCCTTCGGGGAGCTATGCCCAAGCCAATAAAGTCATCTTCTAGCCTGTACCCTTCTTTTAAAGCAATGTAAATTCTTCCTAGGATCTATTGTTAATTTAATAAAGATCAATGGAGCATTGCGAAAAAGAAAGAAAAGCTTTGTTTATTCAAAGGGTATTATGGGCTCCTCAGCCATACATGCAAAAAGAAAAGAAAATTACAATAGTGGGGGAAGGGGGTGCAGCGAGCACTGCTCGTGGTACTCGGTAAAAATCCCCGCCAACCGGGGCCTCGCCAATTCTAGCCTCTGTCCCCGGTTCCCCCCGCGGGCATCGACCCCGAGCCTCAGCTAGTAGCATTCGCGGATGAGCACCTCTGAGCTGGCCAGCCGGTTCGCGGAGATTAAGCCGAAGCGCCTAAAGACCGCAGCTTTCCCATGGCCTCATCAAAGAGCAGCTCAGATAGGGGGTTGTAAAGCCCCAGCGATGCCCTCCAGATGGAGTACATCAGCAGCTGCAGCAGGGAGGAGCGTCGGTGGAGCAGCCGGCCAAAATAGTCCTCGATGCTCCCGTAGACCAGCTGCACCGTGTCCTCGGTGCAGTACGGGTCGTAGAGATACACGTCTTCAAAGTGGACGATGTCGGGGATGGTGAACGGGAAGTCCTGCATTCTCGGCGACCTGTTTATGAAGGATGAAAGGACCAGTACTCCTTCAGCCTTATATAGCCCAATGCGCAGCCCAACCGTCATACGCTTTCGCCCAGGGAGTCGCTGCCACGCGGCAACCATCAAGCCTTCACCGGTGGAATCGAAGCGACGCGCCCCTAGCGCTTCGCCTTCCCCCGCATTCAATAGGCTAGCTACGTGCGCCGTTGCCCCGACCGTTCCCATTCCCCACACCTGCAGCTGAACGGTCGGGACACACCACGACAAGATTCAGCCCAGCAGCTTCCCTGCTCGGTCATCCCTAGTGGGCAGCTTCCCTGCCACAACGCTGGGGATCAAAAAGCCTTCCCAGAGGCAGTCGAGCCCGAGGTCCCCTCACTCGGCTATCCCCGGCGGGCAGCTTCCCTGCCACAACGCCGAGGATCAAAAAGCCTTCCCAGAGGCAGTCGAGCCTGAGGTCCCCTCGCTCGGCTATCCCCAGCGAGCAGCTTCCCTGCCATAACGCCGGGTATCAAAAAGCCCTCTCAGAGGAAGTCGAGCCCGAGGTTCCCTCGCTCGGCTATCTTTCAGGACAAAAGCCCTCGCCAAGAGGCACCGGACCGTAACCCTGCTCGGCCAAGGGTCCTTGGTAGGCTTCTTACAACCCTATATCTCTTCCCGCGCCAAGGACCAAAGTCCTCCCGGAGGTAGTCGAGCCCTCGCTCGGCTATCCCCGGCAGGTAGCTTCCTACCACAATCGACAGGGGTCAAAGTCCTCGCCAAGAGGCACTGGGCAGTAACCTTGTTCGGTCCCCGTCCTGAAGGATTAAAGCCCTCGCAAGATGCAACCGAGCAGCTACCCTACTCGGTAAAAACTCTGGCTGGTAGTCGCTTACCCACGACGCCAGAGGTCAAAGCTCTCGCCCAGAGGCCGCCGTGCAGCTCCACTGCCCGGACATCCTTAGTGGGCTTCGTACAGCCCCTCAAACGCTAAAGACCCAAGCCCTCGCAAGGGGCGACCGAGCAGCTACCCTGCTCGGCCATCCTTGGTGGGCAACTCGCCTACCACCGCGCTAGGAAGTATAAAGCCTTTGCAAGAGGTGACGGGGCAGCAACCCTGCCCAGTCAACCCCGTATGGTGACCAATGCTCGGAATCAGAGATGCTCTGTGGCCGTGGAGGACCCGAGACCCCAGTGAGGGGCGTCAGGTCTGTCTAAGTCTAAACGATCTTCCCTCGACTCCGGGGCCCAGGGAGATACCTCCTCAAAAGCGCTCATCGGCAAGTGATTGCAGACAATTCGACGGACGATCGCTAGACAGATGGCCAACCGGACGTAAAAGCACAACGATACAGGCAAAAAATATTCCACGAGCATTCTTCACAAACAGATGGCAGAACACAATTCTATAGAGCTGAGAAAAAAACTTTATTACTACTGCCAAAGACAAAAGTTTTTTTACAAAGGTATTTTTTGGGCTCCCCAGCCTTACAAAATTCAAAAGAAAAACAAATTGAAGACGAGAGAATGGGGGCTCTACACCTCGGGGCCGGGCGCGGCCTCGGGGTCCTCGACCTCCACCACTTGGGGTGCTGGGTCCTCGGCCGCCTCCTCGCCGGGAACTTCTTCCCCTTGCTCGTCGGCGCCCATGAGGGGGAACTCAGCCCGGAGATCCGCGTCGTCGAACCCCGGCATCCGGGACTTAACGGCATCGAGGGCGTCGTGCAAAATGCGGGTCGTGGCCACGGCCAGGTCGTAATAAAAATCCTTCGACCCTTTATAGCTCGCCACGGCCCTCGATTCAGCCGACTTAAATGCCTCGGCCGCCGCCCCCAGCTCCTTTCGGAGGGCCTTCATCGTCCTCTTCAGGTTGCCGGCAAGCACATAGGAATCCTCGAGCTTTCCCTCGGCGATCACGGCGGCCTCGCGATGCCGGGAGACCTCCCTTTTCCCGGCGACCACCTCGCCCTCCAAGGCGGTGATCCTCGCCGACATCGCCTCCTGCTCTCGCCTGGAGCTCTCTTGCAACGAGGCAAGCTGACTCACGGCCTCCAACGCCGGGGCTACCACCTCGGTTTCCACGCGGAGGGCGAAGGCCACGTGCTGGAGAACCTGGGAAGACACAAAAGGATCAGAAAATAGAAAAGGGCAGCAAATCTCACGATGAACTGGAGGCTTACCTGCACAGACTCCTGGGCGATCGACGCCAGCTGGTCCCTGAGGGTCCCTCCAGGAACTCGACCCCCGTCCGAGGTCTCTATTTCATGCAGGAGGCTGTCCGCGACCGACAGCCTCGACGGCACCGTGAACCGAAGCCCCCTTCCTCCACTATGGTCGGCGAGGACGACCGGCCCTGGGAGGGTCTCCGGGAACTCCTCATGAGCGGCTCCGAGGGAGAGCCGATCTCCTCTTCCGAAGCCGTGTCCTCCAGAATCAGGTTCCGCTTCCGACCCGATGCTCTGCTGGGTCCCGAGGCGGGATCCGCCACTGAGCGTCCTCGAGGCGCCGCCTCCGGGGCAGCAGGGGCCAGAGCAGGCTGCGCCCGAGAAGAGCTGGCGCCTCCGGCCCTAGTAGGCTGCCTCGGTTGGCGCATAGCATCTCGGAGAGAGTCGAAGTCTATGGATCCTGCATGAAACGAACACCCAACAGATCAGCAACACGAGTAAAATGTAAACCCAAAAAGCAAGCCTAACTTACCGACGAACTCGACGGGGCTAAGCCCGGCCCAGCTCAAAACCCTCTCGGACAGCAGCACGTCAGTCGAGGGACAGGCTCCCATGACGCCACTCTCACCGCGGCGGGGTCATCGGACAGGTTCCCCGGCAGACACTTCTCCCTCGATCATTTGGTGGGCACTGGCCAGTCCCCGCCCTCGGGAGGGGAAACGAAGAAAAATTTCTTTTTCCAATCGTGAATGGAGGAGGGAAAGGCCACGACCCCGGTCACGGCAGCGACCCCGGGCCGCTTCCTAAAAGTAAAGTAAACCCATCTCGGGTCGCCAGCTCGACCGCCAGGGTGACTCTTGAAAACGAGGGAGGAATCGAGAAGGGAAAGACTGAAAGGAACTGCCTGCAGCCTCAGGCGGATCAAGAACCCAAGGAAAATCCTCCATGCGTTCGGCACTAACTGGCCGGGGGCCAAACCGAAGAAATTCAGAGCGGCGATGACCTCAGGAGAGAAGGGCAGGCGCATTCCGCCCCAAAAAGCTTCCAAATACAGGGTAATCTCCCTGCCCCGTACCTGGTCTGCCCTCTCTCCCTCCTCGGCCAGACGGAGCATGTAGCGCGGGGGAATGTGGAAGCGAGCCCGAGCGTTGGCGTGCTCGTCCCCATGCCTCACCCAGCACGAGGTGCTGGGGGCCACATCTGTCGCCCCCTCCCTGGAGGCGGCCCCCGCCTAACGGCCCCGGGAAAAGGGCCTAGCCCCTGCTCCCCGAGGAGACTCAGACACATCTAAAGGAACCCTAGCATCTACTCTTACAACGTCTACTAATTCTACAGAGGAAGACATCTAACCTGAGAAAGAAATTCTTCAAAGGTTGGAAACGAAAGAGGGGAGAAGAGCGCCGAGCAGCTGAGGCTTGAGAGAGGAAAATATGAAAGAGTAAGGGCCCTTGGGCGGACCCCACCCATATTTATTGCCGCATACGGCCTCATCCAACGGCGCCCATCGTCTCCCGCCGAAATGGCTCCTCGCGCCCAGCGGCTCCGATCGTTCCACGTGGTAGCCCAGCGCTGGACCGAGTCCCATCAGACGCCGCAGACCTGCGCACGTCGCATCGGCAAATCGACGCTCGACACGTGGACCGTCGCTTCGACTGCAGAGTGCACAAACCGGCGCACCTTCTTTAAATGCAAAGATCTCGCCTTTATTCGCTAGCGGAAAAGACAACCGACGGCCCAAGGACTCGCCCCGACGAAACCATAGAAGGGATCTCACCTCGGGAGGCCCGGCAGTCCACTCCTGACCCGACCACTAGCTGGTCGGGACAAGAGTGGGGGGCTAATGATAGTGCTCGATATTGGGGATCCCCAAGATCATGACACGTGGCAGGTGACATGTCCCAGAACTCAGAAGAAAGGGCCCGCAGGGGCCGATCAGGCCACCCCGTGCCCGACCTGCAAGCACAAGCTGGCCTCCCTCGGGGCCCCTGCAAATTGGCCTCCTCGGCCTCTCAGCTCGCCCCCGAGATACCACAGGACCAAGACTCCTCGGCTTCCTTGCTCATCTCCGAGCTCCCCGCCGAGGATGTCTTCCTCGGCCCTCCGACCTACTCCTAGGCGTAACCGCCGCTCCGCGGATCTCGCCATGCGCGGATTTTACGCCAGCAACGTCCCACGTTCCATGCCATCATGATCCCCATTAATGGGCGATCCGCTCTCTACGCGGGCGTGACGTCGGGAGCGTAACTGCCGGCGAGATTCTCGCGCCCGCTGCTGCGTGCTCCACCGCTATATAAACCCCCATCACAGAGGGGTCAAGTAAGCCATTCTTTACACTTTTACGCCCAGCTGGGAGCCAACCTATACTTTCCTTGGGCTTGCCTTGTTACTCTACTCGGATCTCATCACTAACTTGAGCGTCGGAGGGTCCTTGGTGGTACTAAACCACCCCGGGACTTCTTTGCAGGTACTCGGCCACAACTCCCTCACCTCACCTCTTCCTCCAAAAACCCATTGAGACCCGCACGCGAAGGAAGATAATCAACTAAGTCCACCGCGAGATCAACCGAAGACAACATCTAACGGAGGCCCGATAAGGAGCTCCATCACTTTCTTAGCCGCACAAGGTTAACGATGTGGAACAGAAATTGTCTTTTGGTGAAAGTAAATTCTAATTAATGTGTTAGAAGGCTTAGAATGGCTTGTTTATTTTCAAAAAGCTCAATAGGGCCGGGAACGTTCACAACCCCCATCAGCTATGAATAAGGGTTAAACCAAGGGAGGAGGTGGGTCCTAAATTTAAGTTGTAGCGGGATCCACCTCCTGGAGCAATGAGGCGTTCAGAGCGTCGTAGGCTGGTTGTGTCATTCACAGCCCCATTTTTCTTGGTTTCAAAAGTGGAGATGCTTATAATATCCATCCAAAGTGGATAGCAAACAGTTCTCGTTTCTTGCACGGCCGAAGCACCTAAACATATAATAAGAATCCATGCATGCTGTAATGAAATCTTTCCAAAGTTAGGGAAGTTATATAAACAGCTCTATTTTTAGGCCAATCTTAGGAAGTGTAGTTTTTCTGTGCAATTATTAAAAAATGACGATGTAGACGGTTTTAAGGAATTTTTATAATTTCTTCCCCTTTTCCCTATTGAAATTTAAAATGCCAAGCACCCTTTTGTCTTCTAATTATAACTAGTACTGTTCATGTGCGATGCACGTTTTATTTAAAATAAAGTATATTAAACATTTCATCGGTCCATTTTCAAACAAAAATATATATATCGAACTTCTATATAAAGAAAAAAACATGTGACATATCTCTTTGAGAAGCACTTATCTTCAAAATTATTAACTAATTTATAAACTTCATAAAATTAGAATGCGTAAAAGATATGAATATTCACCTTATATTCCTTCTTTTATATTTCTTTCTTATATTCTTCTTCTTCCATCGTTTGTGGCAAATGTTACTTGTATCTATTAGGTTATGCATTTTGATGATATCGTTTATCCATTCTTGCTTTCTTTTGATGATAACTTAAATATGAATAGTTATTTAGTGTCACTGATGAGAGAATTTTCCACCCTAATTTTTATAGTCCTATTCCGCAATCTAGACGGGTTCGCTTGGTAGCTAACCGGTTGAGTACGGGTCGATCTACGGGGAGATGGGGGTCTTTTTCTTAATATTTTTAACGAGTTAAGTCAAATTTGTCCAAGTTTTTTCGAGACTAATTATGTGTATTGATATGTAAGTTAATGGAAGCTTCAAAATATATCATGGGCAGACGTCTGAAGCTCAAACAAGGAGACGTCTGAAGAAATATTTTACTGAAACGAATTTTGTAAAAACTGGAAAATTCCAAAACCTTAAAAATCCGATCTTTTTCACCAAAATACCCTCTAATTCCTCAAATAGGATGTAGTCACCAACTAAATCATACTAATACTCACCACTACTAGTGAATCATTCCAAAAACTAAACTACAAAGAATTTAACCCATAAAAATACCATTTTATTATAGAAACTATATTTTTCCATGGCCAAACATATCAAAACGTGTAGAACTTGAATAAAAGAGGGATTCTTATCACTTGGAGTGATGCTAAGTGAAGATTCAAGCTTGATGATGGCTCCATTTGAACTATCCAAGTGGTTTCACTTGAAGATCTTGGCTCAAATTTGGATTTTGATTGATGATTCTAGGGTTTAAGGTGAAGGAATTTGGGTTTAGAGTTAGAGATAATATTTTGGAGAGTGGGGAAGATATTTGAGGAGAGAAATGAAATGAGAATTATGAGAGGAAGAGAGTGTGTGTGACATAATATAGAGGATATTTGTTGTTGGGTTAAGTGAAGATATACTACGAGCTAACATATTCCTTCTCTCTCACAAAATAAAACATATATTTATCACCAAAATCCCATGCCATCTCTCATACAAAATACTTATCATTATTAAAAATATCTCTTATTTTTAATTCCCAAAAATAAAAATACATACGGATGTCAATCCAGAAAAACCCAAATCCATACTCGGTATTATTTTCATAAAACTCATAATATCTATATTTAAATTATAAAATAATATTTATAATTTTCAAAATGTTACAGCAGGTCTCCAAATTGACTACCATATACAATACATGGACTACCCATAACAAAGTTGCACCTCTAAGTCACACAGGTAAACGATGCTCCCGAAAAAGACCTGTTGCCCTACGGCTAATCCCCAAATTGACTACCGTATACAATTCACGATCTATCCATAACAAAGTTGCCTCCAAGCCTTCTCCATTGAAAAACGAAGTTACCAATGAGGAGAAGACCCACTCATGTATCCTTATGACCCATGAAAAGAATGGTGTGTTAAGAAAAAAAAACAAAAAAACTGGTATGTCCATAAGCAAAAAAGGCACGAATGAAAACCCAAACGGGCTCCTTGAGTAAAAAACAGCAGGACTACCTGCGAGTTTGTGAAAACTTGAAAGGATGCAAACTCATGAAAAAAAAGAACTACCCTACAAGTAGTTCTATATAGACTCTTGTATACAATCCACGGGTATAAAAAAATGTTTCAATAAAGTCCCGCCAAAGGCATGCAATACTCCCAACATGGTGAACAACACTTACTAGATGCTCTAGACTTGTAAGGAGAAAACACTCTTGTAAGATACTTACGACTTACAAGAGAAAATCTATTTAGGAGCCATCATGACTCCTAAGGAGAAAACATACCTATGGGATCCTCTAGACTCATAAGGCGAAAACAACTTTGTGAGACCCTTACATCTCATGAAGATTGAAAAAGTCTTAAATGACAGGAACTTAAACCTGTCTTTTAAGCTACTATTTGTAACATTTCAAAAAAATAAAATATTATTTTTTGGGAATTTTTATAATTTAATAATAAAATGTAGAATATTTTAATAAGGCGGTATAATTAAATACCAATAAATTTGGGGAAAATTTGGAAAATTATAGAAATTACTTAAAAGAGGGTGTTTTATGTGAATTATGCAAATTTTAAGGGTTTTTTTATTGAATAATTGTATGCTAATTTAGTGCTAATCGCGATTAAAAATCGCTAATCGCGCTTTAAACTTGTTTTGTGCAAGCATGCACCATATCTTTTTTTTTAAACACTTGTTGCATTTTACTAAATGATTTTTGGGTGCTTGGCTTATTGTTTTGGGGTTACTATTGCGGAGAGAAGGAAATTAGAAAAGAAAAGAAAAGAATATAATATATAGGTATGGGTGAGAGAGAGAAAGGTGAAGGTTTACCTTTGACTTGGTCTTGAGCCATTCCCCCATCATTTTTTTCACTCATTTCCTCTCCCTCCCTCTCTATGTTGCTGCTGCTGCTGCCCCTCCCCTCCTCCTCCACTACAACCCACAAAACTCCATGAAAAACACCTCAAAACCCAAGTCCCATTTCATTAAAAAGATGCACAAGCTCAAGGGAAGCACATTGGACCAAGAAAAATCAAATTTTGGACACTTGGGGCAACTCAAGAAAATTCTTGAGTTTCCAAATGAGGTATTTTCTGGACCTTTAGCTTAGTATTACCATTACTTTTACCCCCATGTGAGACTAGAACCCCGGAATACGGATTTAGAAAACCCGATATTGGAAAATTGTGGATTCTGTGGATGTAAAATGAAATTTGCTAACACTCGGGCTACCTGAAAATTATTTTGCAAGGACAGTGATACATGCAAGTGATTTGGAACTTACCCTAAAGACTCCAGCCCCTGATTCCATTCCTTGGCCGCAGATTTATTCCTTCCGGCCGCAATTTGCGGCCAGACCTGGTGCTTTGTGGCTCGTTCTTATTCTGTAGCTCCTACATCTGTAAATTAGACCCTTGGCATATGCAAAATTGACCAATCTGACCTAGGGTGAAATCTGGGACCATTTTCCTGAGTTGCTGTTTTGATTCGGGTTTCGTTTTGTGTATTTTGAATTCTGGATTCTCGCATTTGTGTTTTACCTCGATCACTTGACGTTTGTACGACGATATCGATGGTTGTTTGGTGGTTTTGAAGGCGTGGTCCGTAGGTTCTAACCTATAGGCCTTAGCGTGCCGTTTTGGTTTCCGATGTGATTTTAATACGCATTTGCGATACGTTAATGTGTAGGTACCCAACGAACACTTCGGTACGACAAGCAAGCGCGTGGCGACGTCGGCAACCGAAGGCGAAGAGCAAGGTGGGTAGATTATATCTACGGGGGAAGTCGGGTGGATGGCGTATAGCACCCCCGCAGTGCGATACTTAGTATACTAGATATATACTATATATATATGTATGATAGCGTTAGGTGTGATATGGATATTCTAGATGTGATTAGGTGTACTATGGATAGATTAGGGTTAGAAGTAAACTAGTATAGTTTCCTAGTTGCAAACCCTAGAATAGGTTTACACCCACACACACACATGCTTATCTGTTATACTTATACCTGGATGATGAGAATAGTGAATGATATTTGGAGATGAGTCGATGAGATTGGGCATAGTGCCATGAGATCGGTGATATGATGTGGTTCGTATTGGGGATACAACGTGAGATTTTTGCGGGCCTTTGGATGTGTGTTTTACACACGCACTTATATTTATACAGATGGTATCAGTTATACTAGATTTAGATCAGTACCCCAGTTCATGAGATATGATAATAAGGATACCAGATAATTAATGAGATGAATGTAATATTGACCCGTACCCAGATTTGGGATGCCGTACGACGATTTACCGTTCGAGCTTTATTGATGATAGATCCGCACTCATAACTCGAGGATGTCATATGATATTGTATCGTACGCGGTACCTTTGAGGCGGGATCACCGACAATTTTATATATATATATATTGACTCAGATTTAGGTGGTTTCCATACCCCTCCCGATTAACTTGTTAGTTAGATCTGTAGTTTGCTTAGTAGATGTTAGGCTAGACCGATGTCATACCTATTTCAAAACTAACGAATCGGAAGTATTTTAAAGACAGGCAAAGGGATTATACGGACATTTTCAAAGGACGCACCTTTTCTTAAAAATACCGTAACCCTTATTTACTAAAACCCCCGATTCGTCTAATTTCAAATGGCAAAACTGTATGACATTTTCTATTGATGTAGATTCTTTACTGTTGTGTTTATTAGTTGATTTCTGCATATTCTTGCTATTCGCATCGTATTGCATATGCAAATGTGTTTATTGCTATATCAAAACCATGCTGTTAGGACACCAGCACCATTATCGATGATGCATATGTTCCACGTACACCTACTTGCCGGCTCACACACTTCATCATCGATAATTGCCATGTCACTACACTGTAGGACTGTTGCATTCAGGAGATGACCCCTTGCATGGCATACTTGTGCACATGCCTATTGTACACTCATTCTTGCATACATACGTATGTGCATATTACTGTTTTATGTTGCATGATTACTAATATGCATGCATTTCTTTTATATGTCGCATACATCATACTTTATGATCATGCGTATTGAGATATGTTGTTTCCATGATATTTCTGGATTTGAGAACCGTGGGTATTTCAAAAGAGAGTATGTATTGTTTTAAAAACTCAGTTACCCTTGATATGATATTTCAGTGTGCCCACCATGAGTTTTATCGGTTCTGATGTATATATATACCCCATGCGAGGAGGAGTCGTGAGCCGTGTGTGGGTACATGGTGGGGCCCGGTATGGTACCCCGGGGCAAGAAAAGGATGCTGTGTATACAGACGGTAAGCCTGGCAGAGGGACCACTACCTACCGATGATAGTATTTGGGCTCGGCGGATATCCGAAGGATACCGACCGGAGTCGAGAGATGATACGGGCCGATCCAGACTGACGGAGCCCGTGGGCCGATCCGGACTGACGGAGCCCTACATATATAAGGATTTACGTGTCGATGCTGGGCACAGGTTTCATGATGTTTTCGAGTGTCGATACTAGACATTCAGGTTCCATGATTTTGATATGTCGCGGGGGACACATGTTGATTTACATCCTCATACTTCCATGCATATGCTTTATGATATTTACATGCATGATGCTTATTGTCATTAGGTGACGTGTGGACGAGATCCACATACATACAGACATTGATTACATAGTTGGATGATATCCACATACTCATAGACTTCATGATATAGTTGACACTGATTACATTGATCATACCTCATATTATGATATGTTGTTACCTGAGGCACTGGCACGAGCACTTAGTACTACACTTATGTATAGATGTTACCTTTGCCACCTTATCATGCTTCAGACTTATTCATTTGAGGTTTATATATATATCTGATCGTATTGACCTAGGATTGAGTCATACATACGATTTCTGCTCTGTGATGTTTTCTATTCACGAGATGGCAACTCACCCCCGTTGTGCCACAGTTCTTGCAGGTTTTGCCGTACAGGTTTCATTACGGCTTTTCTGGCACACTGCTCCCTTTCTGGGTGATTGTTTTGGTAGGTGGGTTCACTCGTATCGTGACCATCCTTGTATTTGTTTTGATCAGTTGTATCTAGTAATTCGATCAACCAAACATGTATATTTATTTCAGACGTAGAAAACCAGTTGTGTATTATTTCGACCTTAGAGTCGCGCGTTGTAATATTATGGTTTTCATGCTGATTTTGAGTTTCCTTTTAAGTTTTGATCCTCGCCCTTCGGCGTTATATATTATATTACTTGTGTGGTTGTGACCGTCGATTGACGAAGAGCTAGCTCCCGCTTGGGGATGCCTTTTATCATCGTACACATATTATTCTTGTTGTACCCCGTTCGGGGCCAGTATTTACAAAGGAAACTCTGCCGAAATTTTCAGAAAAGACTATAGATTTTAAAAATGCATATTCGGCTACTTATTTAAAAACCTTCTTTTTAAAACATGTTTTCTTCACTTCTTAAAACTATTTTTCCTTTATTTATTACTTAAAAATGGTTTTAGATTTCTGGGCTTTTGGCTTACTTGAATTAGATGAGGTCCTATAGACTTCATATGATTCAAGGGCTAGTCACGTGCCATTTCAGGTCGTGACAAAGTTGGTATCAGAGCGCTAGGTTAACCTTGGTTCGAGTCTAAGTTTGACTTTGCGGAGCCTAGAGCGTTTATATATATACGGAACTCAGGCTTGACCTTACGGAACTTAGACTTAGTCGAGGGGGTATTATACCCGAACTTTCGTCGCGTAGGATGACCCTGGTTGATGGAATAGGTGACTTCAGTAGAGTGACGTACCGTGTGTATGTTCCACGGCATACTTACGATACGCTACTCCTCTTAAGGAGTCTTAGGATGTACATTTCCTTGCACAGTATTATATTCATTCCTATGATCTATCCTCATCGATGCTGGTTATGATTTTGCTGCCACGATTACACTGGCAGAGAGAGCTACGGCTAGAGTCACGCCAGCTTGAGCTCGTCACGGACGAGAACTGACCAGGGCGTGATTTCAGGGACATACGATTACATTGAGAGGCGTATTTTTAGTGTGTTTTCGCGCCATGAGCATTTGACAGATCGCTTTTACGAGATTTCTCGGACGTGCAGATCAGCACCAGAGGATCAGGCTACTGCTAGAGGCCAGCCAGAATGTGATGACCATTGATATATCGCTTATTCATGATGATTGAGGCGCTGTTCAGCGTACAGACGAATGAGCTAGTTGTTGCTGCGAATGACAAGATATCGCCCAGATGTTGGAGTTACTGTAGCATGAATATATACTTAGAGATCTGATGGAAGGTCGCTAGTCACCCGAGGATGAATGACTAGGACATATGGTTCGTTCGCTTACCCCGATGCGAGGTCATCAGATAGATTGATTCCAGCTAGAGACGACTTCACGCGGATTCGTTGAGAGTCGATAGAGACGATCGAATGTCAGGAACCCATTTCCAAGTTTATGGTATTCGGAAGACAATGTAAGTAATGCTATGGACCCTCTAGAAGAATGAAACCCTAACTCGACGTAATGACCATGAAACGCCTTTGAGCCTTAGGGTTTACGGCAGTTTAGCGGTGCCATTTGTGAGGCTTGGGTTTGCCCTTCTACGGTTGGTCCACAGGTACTGTGGTATGTACTGGAATACTATTAAACTGTACTCAAGATGTTGATCTCTTGGGGGATTATGAGGTTTTGACAAATCGATCGGATGGTTTGACATCATTTGGATATCATGTGATGGGACACATTGCTTGGGAGACTCCAGATACGAGTATAGCCGTTGGAGCGCAGTCCATGCAACTACGAGAAGACGAGTCCGAATCAGTCAACATTGGAGCAGAGTGGAGTAAAGAGTTCGCACAAGATTTCGACGAGATGAAGTTTCACTCCACTGACATCAGAGATGCGATACGCATGCAGAGGCGTTGTATATGGATATACCTTCCAGAAAGAGTCGTGATGAGTATGCAGCCGTTCCGGAACAAGAAACAGATATGGTAAAGGTGGTAACTTCCGGGCAATTCGGCAGAAACGAGATTAGAGAGAGACCTCGATAGGACCTTTCTGGAATACTATACGAGAAGACTTGGACCCAGGAGTGGTCATATTGCGTACACCCAGCAGGCCAGAGTTCGGCATCGTCGACGAGATAGTTGACCAGGTTCGGATAGAGGACCTCACCCAGATGCGTTGTGAATTGGTCAAGAACGGACGGGTATGAAGTATATCTCCGCAGGTTGGGACGAGTTCCTGAAGACATGTTCGGCTAGATATCTTCCACAGAGTGATGAAGATACCGAGTTCGTGATTTCGAGTCCGTGTGAGAGACTTCGGATTGACCGTAGCCGAGAACATTTGCAGTGCGCAGATAAAGACGTGACGTCGAAGTGGAAGATGATACAGACAAGTGGAACAAGAGGTTCGTGCGAAATGCTGACGAGCTGTTGTTATTCCTCGTTAAGATTAAAGGTCGGATATGTCTACGGAGGGTTGGGATGCGACCAGTTTCCGAGGAAATGCTGTGCTGAGGATGCAGATGTCCAGAGAGCGAGAAAAGATTATGCAAGAGTACCAACCTCCGTACAGTTCGGCATAGGCAAGATTGGAAGAGACCTTGAGCAGAATTCCTTCCAGGACACTGCTGCGATAAGATTTGCACCCAGGATCAGATGTGTGATGTGTATTCAGAGGACCAGAGGTCGGCGCCAGTGACGTGCTGCTTTATGAGTGGCCGTGAGGATTGACCGAGAGATGACCAGAGAAGTGCCAGGACGGAATCGTCCCTGTTAGCACACCTGACCGGGCCGATGAGCCGATGGATCGCAAGATAGGTAATCCACAGGGAAGATAAGGGCCCAGAGACAGAGGACGCCAGACCGTGAGTAAGAGGAAAGTAGATATCTTGCGCTGCTAGCATTGGATGCACCGACACCTTCTCGACTGCGAAGGAGGATATATCGACTACGGTATTTATGATTTGTGATTTGGTGTTTCGATTATCACGTATCCGTCACCTTGGATTTTGGTATTTTGGGCGATCTATTCGTATGATTTAGTCTTGATGGCTGAGTTCCATGATATTTGTTTTCGTGTACCAGGTATTTATATTTTGCGCATAGTCATTACACTTGAGATATGCTTTATACACCATTGTGTTGATTTATGATTTGTGCACAGTTATTGCATCTGATATCGTTTTCGTGCCTTGGCTGCACATGCTTATGACTTCATGGATTTCATACAGTTGAGTTGATTTTGTGCATATGATACGCACACGATTTGGTTTTTGCACTCGGTATAGTTCATATATGCTTGCAGTGCATTGATACGTATTTATGCACCTCAGTTGCACCTGACTTCGATTTGATGTCATTCGACATATTGATTTTGATTTCATGCCTATGTTATGCATGTGATTTGACTTATGCTTTCGGCATCGTTTACATGCACTTTTAGTGTTTTGATTTGATTTGTGCACGCTGATGCACATGGTTGTGAGCTTATATACCGCGGTATACCTGTTTTTGATTGAGCCGTATTGTATACCGTCGATTTTGATTCTGATATTGATGTTGATTTCTTGCACTCCGTGCATTTGATTTGGACTTTTCGCATGTTCGACGCTTGATATTGGATTTCGTGATTTCTTGCTTGTTGAATGCACATGATTTAGATTTTATTTATGTATGATGGATACACCTGATTTGGATTTTCGCTAGTGTTGAGTGCATGTTTTGAGATACGATTTTGGTGCACACCCGATGCACTAAATCGGGATCCTCCATGCATGTCAGATGCACCTGATGTTGCTGTCAGGCACGCCCGTTGCCCTTGGCAGATGTTTCGTGCACACCCATTGCACTTAGATGTTGTTTCTGTAAACATGTATGGCACATATATGGATTTTGATTTCCGTGCGCACCAAACGCACAGGGTATTCTTATATACATTTTGGGATTGATTCCTTATGGAGCAGTACATTTTTATGATATTTACTATTTGTTTTCGTACTGAGCAGGACTAGTCAGAGGACAGTACCTGGATATATTTTGCATGCATTGATAGTTATTGAAGGGAATTCCAAAAGGGGAGCTATAGTCTCAGTATAGTCTGATATGACACGAAACGTTTAAAACAAGGAAACCCTTCTAAATTGTTTTCAAAATGGCGGAACGTACATATTAAACAAAAGACATATACATATATGGTTATTTTCTTACAATAGACGTCTGCCGCTGTGCAGTGTTATGTGCATCGCACAGCGACTTAAAAAGGTTTGGCATGCATTTCCTTCAGTTATTTACATATATAGATTTGATGTCTACATGTATAATTTTGATGTATATCATATTGGTTTTGTTTTGGATTTGACATCTGTGTTTTTACCATGACTTCGATGATTGCGGGATGCTTGATGGAGCTTTGTTTTGAGTTATCTGCTCATTGTTCTTGTGCATGTATTGCGCTATGATGCGTTTTATGTATTGATGATTTCGGAGCCCCGACGACTTGGACTTTTACTGAAATGTTTTAGTATTTGAGGGGTTTAAATTTAAATTCGGGGACCGAATTTCTTTAAGCGGGGAAGATTGTAACATTTCAAAAAAATAAAATATTATTTTTGGGGAATTTTTATAATTTAATAATAAAATATTGAATATTTTAATAAGGCGGTATAATTAAATACCGATAAATTTGGGGAAAATTTGGAAAATTATAGAAATTACTTAAAAGAGAGTGTTTTATGTGAATTATGCAAATTTTAAGTTTTTTTTATTGAATAATTGTATGCTAATTTAGTGCTAATCGCGATTAAAAATCGCTAATCGCGCTTTAAACTTGTTTTGTGCGAACATGCACCATATCATTTTTTTTAACACTTGTTGCATTTTACTAAATGATTTTTGGGTGCTTGGCATGTTGTTTTGGGGTTACTATTGAGGAGAGAAGGAAATTAGAAAAGAAAAGAAAAGAATATAATATATAGGTATGGGTGAGAGAGAGAAAGGTGAGGGTTTACCTTTGACTTGGTCTTGAGCCATTCCCCCATCATTTTTTCACTCATTTCCTCTCCCTCCCTCTCTATGTTGCTGCTGCTCTGCCCCTCCCCTCCTCCTCCACTACAACCCACAAAACTCCATGAAAACCACCTCAAAACCCAAGTCCCATTTCATTAAGAAGATGCACAAACTCAAGGGAAGCACATTGGACCAAGAAAAATCAAATTTTGGACACTTGGGGCAACTCAAGAAAATTCTTGAGTTGCCAAATGAGGTATTTTCTGGACCTTTAGCTTAATATTTCCATTACTTTTACCCCCATGTGAGACTAGAACCCCGGAATATGGATTTAAAAAACCCGATATTGGAAAATTGTGGATTCTGTGGATGTAAAATGAAATCTGCTAACACTCGGGCTACCTGAAAATTATTTTGTAAGGACAGTGATACATGCAGGTGATTTGGAACATACCCTAAAGACCTCAGCCCCTGATTTCATTCCTTGGCCGCAGACTTATTCCTTCTGGTCGCAATTTGCGACCAGACCTGGAGCTTTGTGGCTCGTTCTTGTTCTGTAGCTCCTACATCTGTAAATTAGACCCTTGGCATATGCAAAATTGACCAATTTGACCTAGGGTGAAATCCGGGACCATTTTCCTAAGTTTCTGTTTTGATTCGGGTTTCGTTTTGCGTATTTTGAATTCTGGATTCTCGCATTTGTGTTTTACCTCGATCACTTGACATTTGTACGATGATATCGAGGGTTGTTTGGTGGTTTTGAAGGCGTGATCCGTAGGTTCTAACCTATAGGCCTTAGCGTGCCGTTTTGGTTTCCGATGTGATTTTAATACGCATTTGCGATACGTTAATGTGTAGGTATCCCACGAAGACTTCGGGACGACAAGCAAGCGCGTGGCGACGTCGGCAACGGAAGGCGAAGAGCAAGGTGGGTAGATTATATCTACGGGGGAAGTCGGGTGGATGGCGTATAGCACCCCCGCAGTTCGATACTTAGTATACTGGATATATACTATATATATATGTATGATAGCGCTAGGTGTGATATGGATATTCTAGATGTGATTAGGTGTACTATGGATAGATTAGGGTTAGAAGTAAACTAGTATAGTTTCCTAGTTGCGAATCCTAGAATAGGTTTACACCCCTACACACACATGCTTATCTATTATATTTATACCTGGATGATGAGAACAGTGGATGATATTTGGAGATGAGTCGATGAGATTGGGCATAGTGCCATGAGATCGGTGATATGATGTGGTTCGTATTGGGGATACAACGTGAGATTTTAGCGGGCCTTTGGACGTGTGTTTTACACACGCACTTATATTTATACAGATGGTATCAGTTGTACTAGATTTAGATCAGTACCCCAGTTCATGAGATATGATGATAAGGATACCAGATAATTAATGAGATGAATGTGATATTGACCTGTACCCAGATTTGGGATACCGTACGACGATTTACCGTACGAGCTTTATTGATGATAGATCCGCACTCATAACTCGAGGATGTCATATGATATTTTATCGTACGCGGTACCTTTGAGGCGGGATCACCGACTATTATATATATATATATATATATATCGACTCAGATTTAGGTGGTTTCCATACCCTCCCGATTAACTTATTAGTTAGATTTGTAGTTTGCTTAGTAGATGTTAGGCTAGACCGATGTCATACCTATTTCAAAACTAACGAATCGGAAGTATTTTAAAGACAGGAAAAGAGATTATACGGACATTTTCAAAGGACGCACATTTTCTTAAAAATACCGTAGCCCTTATTTTACTAAAAACCCCGATTCGTCTTATTTCAAATGGCAAAACTGTATGACATTTTCTATTGATGTAGATTCTTCACTGTTGTGTTTATTAGTTGATTTCTGCATATTCTTGCTATTCGCATCGCATTGCATGTGCAAATGTGTTTATTGTTATATCAAAACCATGATGTTAGGACACCAGCACCATTATCGATGATGCATATGTTCCATGTATACCTACATGCCGGCTCACATAGTTCATCATCGATAATTGCCATGTCACTATACTGTAGGATTGTTGCATTCAGGAGATGACCCCTTGCATGACATACTTGTGCACATGCCTATTGTACACTCATTCTTGCATACATACGTATGTGCATATTACTGTTTTATGTTGCATGATATACTGATATGCTTGCATTTCTTTTATATGTCGCATACATCATGCTTTATGATCATACGCATTGAGATATGTTGTTTCCATAATATTTCTGGATTTGGGAACCGTGGGTATTTCAAAAGAGAGTATGTATTGTTTTAAAAGCCCGGTTACCCTTGATATGATATTTCAGTGCGCCCACCATGAGTTTTATCGGTTCTGATGTATATATATACCCCATGCGAGGAGGAGTCGTGAGCCGTGTGTGGTACATGGTGGGGCCCGGTATGGTACCCCGGGGCAAGAAAGGGATGCTGTGTATACAGACGGTAAGCTTAGCAGAGGGACCACTACCTATCGGTGATAGTATTTGGGCTCGGCGGATATCCAGAGGATACCAACCGAAGTCGAGAGATGATACGGGCCGATCCGGACTGACGGAGCCCGTGGGCCGATCCGGACTGACGGAGCCCTACATATATGAGGATTTACGTGTCGATGCTGGGCACAGGTTTCATGATGTTTTCGAGTGTCGATGCTAGACACTCAGGTTCCATGATTTTGATATGTCGCGAGGGACACATGTTGATTTACATACTCATACTTCCATGCATATGCTTTATGATATTTACATGCATGATGCTTATTGTCATTGGGTGACACGTGGACGAGATCCACATACATACAGACATTGATTACATAGTTGAATGATATTCACATACTCATAGACTTCATGATATAGTTGACACTGATTACATTGATCATACCTCACATTATGATATGTTGTTACCTGAGGCACTGGCACGAGCACTTGGTACTACACTTATGTATAGATGTTACCTTTGCCACCTTATCATGCTTCAGACTTATTCATTTGAGGTTTATATATATATCTGATCGTATTGACCTAGGATTGAGTCATACATACGATTTCTGCTATGTGATGTTTTCTATTCACGAGTTAGCAACTCACCCCCATTGTGCCACAGTTCTTGCTGGTTTTGCCGTACATGTTTCATTGCGGCTTTTCTGGCACACTGCTTCCTTTCTGGGTGATTGTTTTGGTAGGTGGGTTCACTCGCATCGTGACCACCCTTGTATTTGTTTTGATCAGTTGTATCTAGTAATTCCATCAACCAAACATGTATATTTATTTCAGACTTAGAAAACCAGTTGTGTATTATTTCGACCTTAGAGTCGCGCGTTGTAATATTATGGTTTTCATGCTGATTTTGAGTTTCCTTTTAAGTTTTGATCCTCGTCCTTCGGCGTTGTATATTATATTGCTTGCATGGTTGTGACCGTCGATTGACGAAGAGCTAGCTCCCGTTTGGGGATGTCTTTTATCATTGTACATATATTATTCTTGTTGTACCCCGTTCGGGGCCAGTATTTACAAAGGAAACTCTGCCGAAATTTTCAGAAAAGACTATAGATTTTAAAAATGCATATTCGGCTACTTATTTAAAAACCTTATTTTTAAAACATGTTATCTCACTTCTTAAAACTAGTTTTCCTTTATTTATTACTTAAAAATGGTTTTAGATTTCTGGGCTTTTGGCTTACTTGAATTAGATGAGGTCCTATAGATTTCATATGATTCAAGGGCCAGTCACGTGCTATTTCGGGTCGTGACACTATTGTCCAATGAGCAACGATAAATGATGAATTGCTCCTGAAAGACATACTTTAGTATTAACAACACTGATGCCGGCATAAAGTCCAAAATGTTAACCCCTAAATCGTTAAAATGGGAAAAAAGAGAAGAAATAGCCGAAATGATTGGGAAACTCGTAATAAAAAATATCGAGTAAAAATAAATAGCCGAAATAATTGAGCAATTTGCAATAAAATGTAGCGAGTAAAAATAAATAGCCGATATGATGGGGTAACTCGCAATAAAAATCAGCGAGTAAAATTAAAAAAATAGCCGAAATGATTGGGCACCCGCGATAAGAATATATGAAATGATGGAGCAATCGTGGTATGTATATAAAAAATTTTCCCTACATGCAATTCAATCCTGACTCTTGTAAACAATCCACGGGTACAAACAAATGAAAGTGGGCAACATGTTCCATCATGCTTTGCCAAACAAAGATTCTAGTCTTGATGGCAATGTTCATCGCCGGAAGACGGACCGAGACATTAGGACGTCTGGCCTGAATCCTGGGGGCATATGCTATTTGGAGTTATTTGTCCACCTCTCCGAAGATACCAAGTTGATTTATGGCACCGTATATCGGAGGTTTGGATGGATGCGGCCATTGTAGCAGAATTTATCAAATCCCCCCCATTTGCAAGGGGTTTTTTGATTGTGGGGACGCTCTTTCCTGCAGGCGCCTGCAATTAATTACGTTACCGCATTGCGAGAACCACTTTTTCCTGCTCCGGAGGTTCACTTCGTGTCGTGTGCATGTATATTTTATTTTGGTTGCCCGTGGATTGTATACGGAGACTATTTTATGTTGTCGCCCGTAGGGCGTGGATTAGTCCAATGTATGTTTTATTTTGGTTGCCCGTGGATTTTATACAAAGACTATTTTATGTTGTCGCCCGTAGGGCGTGGATTAGTCCAAATCCGTATATTTTTAGATTTGAGTTTGGTTTGATTTAAGGATCGTCAGTCATATTTGATACTACGATTAACTTAGGAGATATGAATGAAGATCGGTTTGGATATTAGTTTGGATATCACAAATATAAGCTTAACCAATTTGGGCTAGGATTGGGTTGCCATGTTTGAGGCGAATATTTAGTTTAAGGACATTTCGGTCCATCATTCATCCTGTGCGCACGTGTATTTGTTACGTGGCAGAGTGAACAATGGAGATATGGAATGTGCCCAATTTGGGGCACGATCCGATTTGAGGCATGCACGTCAGTTTAGAAGTGCATCAATGAAAGAAGTTGTTGGTCGTCGGGACCCGCTACCTCTCTGAGGATGTTGAGAAATTACAATGACATATATCAGAGGTGTGAAGAGATGTACTCTTGAACCAAATCCCGTATTTGAGGGAAAAGGGTTGTGCTGGGCCTAAGAATCATTAGTCGTATTTGAGACTTAGATTACTTTAGGAGACATAGGATGGATATCATTTTGGATATCATCGATGGGAGACCACTAGTCATTTTTGAGACTAAGATCGGTTTGGGAAACCATGAGCCATATGAACTCGATTGATTTTAAAATCAAAGAGATTTATCCTCAGGAAACTTAGCTAATTTTGGGCTGAGATTGAGTTTCCATAATTACCCAAAAGTGCTGAGCACTGGGACATACAATGCTCGCGTGTGAAACACGTGAGGTGCTGGATTAGTGTTAAGCACTAGAGTTCCGTGGCGGTCACATGTGAAACACGTGAGGCCCCTAGATGTGAACGTTTGTTAGTCATTTTGAACCAATCATAGGGCGCTGAGCACTCTGCATGACATTCACGTGGAAAACACGTGAGTGCTGGGTCTTGAGCTTTATTTGTTCGTTTCCCTCTTTTTACAGAAGTTCTAAACACTTGGATAGAGCTCATGTGCATTTCACGTGACTGCTTCCTTTTGGGGCAGCTGCCTAATTGACAAAGAAGTTTTTCTTTGCTTTTTAGGCGTCCACGTGAGAATCACGTGAGACGGCTTTGGCTTTTCTTTTGCTTGTTTCCATTTTTTAAGCACTCACGTGGGGAAACACGTGAGACAATTTTGGTTGTTCTTTTTGTTCGTTTGAAGTACTCACGTGGGAAACACGTGAGGCTTCAAAATAGTGCTAAGCACTACCGAATCACTAAGCTATTCTTTTGTTTTCTTAGAGATATTGGTCTCTGTTAGTGACATTTTAAGTCATTGATGATCATCAAGATCTCGTTTTTAAGGATCTTAGATCATCGTCATTTTTTTGAAGAACTACGTTCTTTATATAGGGTTAAACCCAAATTTTTGGAGGAATTAAATTCCCATATGAACCTGTTATTTCTTTTTAACTTAGTTCTTTTTCCCTAAGTTTTGAATCTGCAGAACAGAATCTTCCCGATGAGAATTAAATTCTCAACTTGTGGGGAGATCTTCTTCTGCAAATCTCAACCAGAGGAAGAACTAAGTTCTTATGTAAAGGGTTAAACCCTTAGATAGGCAAAGAAAAGACATTATGATCTCTGTGTTTCTTTTTTTACCTAGATTTTCAATGAGGCAATTTTTCTTCTTCTTTTGAGAATTAAATTCTCTTTCTTTTTCAAGAGCTCACTGTATTTTTTTTTTTGCAGAAGCTTATGGGGAGTTCTCTTCTCTTGTGTGCATATTCAATCTCATTGCTCCTATTTATAGGATGTTACGAAAATCTCTCAATGAGAGATCATGAAGATTAATTGGTGGATTTTATTCACCGTTGGATTTTCAATCCAAAAGCTCTCTGTTTAACAGAGAATATTTCTTGTTTTTTTAACAAGATTAAGAAATATTTTTCTATGATTGGATTTTATTCTACCAGATGATCGGGGGGTGATTTTATAATCACCGTTGGATTTTTGATCCAAGGGTCCTCTGTTTAACAAAGAAGGAAATATTTCCCATATAGAATTTAATTCTATCAGGTGGTTTGATTGGTGATATTTTATCACAAATAGATTTTAAATCCAAAATTCTCTGTTAGAGAAGAATCTTTCTGTATCAGAAAGTTCAGGAAAAATATTTCCCAAATATAATTTAATTCTATCACATAGAATTTAATTCTATCTCGCCAAAGAGTGCAGTAGGAAAACTCATGTATTTAACACGTGACCCCTAACATGGGTTTTAGCACACTACATTTTCAGCACTCATACGGTTTGCATATGAGCGCTCACGTTTTTAACACGTGGGGCCTGTTTGGCCTATCATTATTTGATTGCAGCGCCTATAGGCGCTCACGTGTTTAACACGTGAGGCTTATTTAGTCCATTAGGTGTTTTGATTGCAGCACCTAAATGCTTTGCATATAGGCGCTCACGTGTTTAACACGTGAGACTTATTTAGTCCATGGGTCGTTTTAACTGCAGCGCCTATATACTTTGCATATAGGCGCTCACGTGTTTAACACGTGAGATTTGAATAATGGAGAATTTTCCCCCTTTGTTTTTTTATGAGGGAACAGGCAATATATACAACCTAAATACTATCTCGACGTCCGTTCTACTCCAGCAGAGAACGAATGTGATGTCAGCAAGGTTTAAAGAACTAAGCTGAAAGAGAAGTGATAGCATTTTCTAGCTCCAAGTCTTAACGGCAATGTAAACAGTTTAGAGACTATCTAAACATCTGTTCTACTCCAGCAGAGTATGAACGTGATGTCAGCAAGGTTCAAAGACCCAAGATGAAAGTGAAGTGATGGAAAATTCCTAACTCCAGATCGCCATGGCAGTACATACATGCCTAAAGACTATTGGATGTCATCTTACTTAAGAAAAGTGTAGTTATGACTTCTCTGAGACTCAAGAAGTCTGACCTCAGGGTAAAACTTCACGGCGACGCCCAATGCTGAATCTCTGATGGCAAGCTACACATACCAACGTAAGAAAATTACTTGAGACTTCGTGTCTCGCCTCAGAAGGGATTGGAGATACGACAAGTGCGTGGCTATTCGAACCGCGATCTAAGGGACGCAAATCGAAAAGAAGTCAGCTAACACAATAGTGCGACGGACTACACTCAGTACCACAAACCTGACGGTCTTTTATACTAACAGGAATATGTTAACATCAGTCTAAGTTTATCCATGCCTAAGAAGAGGATAAACTGAATGCTCCAGGATGAGTAAATAAACTAAGAAAAAACATTTCAGCACAAGCATAAACAAAGGTGCGATGGCTGACACCATTCCACCCACGTGCAATGTATGTAGGTGCAGTGGTGGGGGTAGTCCCTAATAAGAGGAGTGTTGTCTCCTGATGGATTTCAGCGAATACTACCCACAAAATCCCAAAAAGGAAAATAAAAATAAAATGAAAGAAAAATAAAAATAAAGAAAGTAAAAAATTATATCTAAAGAAAAGAAAAGAAAAGGGAAAGTTTTGAATTTTACTGGTTTTTCGGCTCTCAAGAATTTTCATCCTAATAGTATCGTTTCAACTCTAAAAATTCTATCCTCCCTCAATAGAAGTTAATCCTATTCTTCATACTTATCTTTCTTTCAAATATCGATCATATATCATTACATGTGTGTAACATATCCCTACACTTGAGGATTCAATTCAAGCTATAATATCAATACTTTATATTCACGTATTATATTTTATAAATATATAGATGAATATACTCACAACATCTTTCAATGCGACCGCTAATGTTTCATGAGGCAATAACCAACCGATTACTCAATGTGTGAGTGAAATTATGCCTAGTCTAGCAACTACCTCGGACTTTCAAGAGTGACTCTTAAACCATTTGGTCTAAGGCACTGGGTGATGAAGCACTCCAAAGACTGAAATTTACCAGCCCTAAGTGATTGGTGCATTTTAATATACATTTATATAGCCATATTTTACTTTATTTTGCCTATTTAATACTACTCTATGTATGTTTTGTGAAATAATGCAAATTATATAGCTAAAGGGCAAAAGTACACAAAAGGCGTATTACATACGCTGGAGGCGGACTATTTTAAGATAAAACAGAGCTAAGAGTGAAAATTACCAAAAATCAAGTATGGAACAAGATTTACCAAGTTGAGACGAAGACATACACCAAATTTGGAAGCAGAATCAAATCAAATTTCGACCAGAGCCGAAATTTTCATCAGTTTGGCCGAAAGCTTTTGGAGATTTTCATGGAAATTTTTAGGGATTTTTGTATCTTCGAAAATATTGTATAAACCATTCTTGAAAATTGCCAATTGCCTATATATACTGTTGTATAGCTCTCTAGAGTTTCATCTCTCCATTAGTTATTGAATTAGGATTTTTGGGAGAGATCAAGGATATTCTTGTAAATTATTTTTGCTGTGAAGTTATTTAATTTTATTATATTTTCTTCTATCATGAGTAGCTCATTTAATTGCTAGGGTTTTTGAATTATATTTTCTATAATTGGTGTTTGAATTCTTCTCTCTATTCTTTTCTATTTGTTTTTAATGATGAATCTCTTTGATAAAAGTTAATTCTTTTTTATGCTATGCTAATAAATTAAATAAATCAATGATTGATTGATGCCCATAAGATTTGTTTAGGGAAAAGTAGTATCACGGATAAACTAATTAGTTTAATGATAGCTTAACGATCTAGAAAACTAATTAAAGAAGGTAAGATGGAATTTTTATAATAGTAAATTCAACCTAATTAATTTAGGATAATTTAGATTATTCCAACAAAATAAGATAATTCATAAATTGAAAATTATTTTGTAGAAGGGTAAATCTAATTATTATCAGGTTAATTAGAATCTAAATATTTAATTTCTTTGCTAGATGATGTTATTGATAAGGTAATTCTTTAATCGTATGATTTATAATTTCATGAAACGATTGATATTTCATGGCGGTAAAAGTTTATTTTATGCTTTTATATGATTAATGGTAATGAATTTAAATATAGAATTTATAAAATAATAGATATCTTTTAAAACACCATGATTAGTAAAGATAATTTAAAACCCCGGTCTTTCTTTATTACTTGAAATTCTCTTTTATTTTAAACTTGCAATTTTAATTTCTTTTACATGCTTTTTAATTAGTTTAGTTAAATAAACCAACTCTTTTAATTTAATTCTCTTTCAGTTAATTAGAATTCACACGCCTCCTTGTGGTACGATCCGTAAGTATTATAATGAACTAATTGTGCACTTGCGGTAAATTTGAGAGACTATAAAATCTCAATCAAGTTTTTGGCGCCGTTGCCGGAGATCAAACCCGGTTCATGTGTAGGTATTCCATTCAATTCTATTCAAACCAACACAACTTTAACACTTTCTCATCTTGGTACTCCTTTTGAGGCTAATGCGGCAACCTTTAACCACATGACTCTTGCTGACCATATTGAAATAGCACGTATAGAAAAAGAGTTCGAGCAACAATTTAACCAATTCCACCCTTTTCCGACTTTCACACCTATCTTAGACGTTAATAATAATTATGGAATAAGAAGTTCGACATTGCAAACCGAATTTGAATCTTCATTGGAAACTCTTTTACAAACTACGTCTAACTTAGACAGGCAATTGGCCATTTCTAAACAAATAGCAGAGCAAGCCGAAACTGCTAACAAACAAGCAGTATCTCATACTGAAATGTTTGCTGACCAAATAATTACTGCCCTGAAAAGAGAAAGAGACCATCCCAATGTAAACCGACACAAACCCTCCGAAATTTGAATTTCCAATTTGGCCTCCAACAATGAATTTATATGAGAATGATTTAATTGATGATAAGTTTGAGGTCGAGACATTTGATGGTTATGAGAAAATGCATGAAGTGGATACTTGTGATTTTGAAGGTGGGGCATGAATAAAATGGTTGAGAAAGATATTTGTGAAGAACCCACAGTAATGGATACAAGTCGTTTTGAGGAGAAGGATATGGATTTGAGAGACGAAGGATGTGATGAAATTTTAGAAGAGCCTACCATAATATTAGAAGAAGTGTATGAGGAGGATGTAGTTAATTTTGAAGAAGGTTATTTTGATCTAAGTTTTGAGGAAATTTTTATGGATGAACTTATGGATGAGTTAGATTGACCAAATTATCAAATAAATTGTGAATGTCCTCTTGAGCCTTTAACAGTTGATCCTAACCTTTAAATACTTCCATTCATCACTAAAGCCAATCCTATTAAACAGCAAGATGAAGTTGTACCATCGACTCATATAACTGGATCATTTATTTACATTCCGCATGTTCATATTGAAAACTTTGATCCAATTAGCCAATACATTGATAAGTTAGTACAGTTGTATAATTCTTTTAGATTTAAATCATTTATTACTGTACTAGTTTATTCGGCGAAACCTGGATTACAATTTTGTTCACCTACATATAAACACTATATTAATTTAATGCATATCAAGTTTTGGGTGTTTATTGATGTTTACTGCAATAATTTATTTTACTACTCTTGCTTGATTAGAGACAAAATTTTTGAATGGTTAATACTAACGTTTGGATTAGCCAAAGCGTTATGTAAATTAAAATTTTCTTTTTCTTTTTCTTCTTTTATTTTTAGTGTTTTAGATTTTTTTTTAAAAGAAAAAACAATCATCTTATTCCTTCCCACTTATTTAAACACTTTTATTTGACTTCAAAACCTAACATAAAAATAAGAAATAAGTTGCAGGATATGCAGTTCACAGCAGGAAGTAGAAATCCAATATCAGATCGCATATTATCGGATGGCCACCGTCAGTTAGCGGCTTGACAACGGAAGAATCTCCTAAATTTTTAAGCTCTGTAAGTTTGTTCTTGATTATTACTTTTAATGATTTATCTCTGTCTAAATTAATTTCACTACATTATTTTATACATTCATTCAGCATTGAACATTGTAGTGACTTTTCTTTCCTAATTTTGTGAGAAAATCTAAGAGATGAGTAAGGGTCGATATTGAGGACAATGTCAGAAATAAGTGTAGGCATGGTTTGCACTGTATTTTTTTTCCTTTTATTTTTCATTTTTTTAGGTTTTCCTTTTCAATTTTTTTTAAAGGAAAAAAGTTTTTGAATTAAACTAATAATCTTGAATTTAAAATCCGAAAGGTTGAGTAATATGAAGGAGAATTATTGAATATGATGATAGAGCTAAAATCTGAAAAATAATTCCATGTCTTGAATTCAAATTTAGAAAATATGCATCCTACAAATTGCACGAACACAAATCTTGAAGTTTGAGATAGTACAGGATACTTAGAAATTTCTTTGTCTAAATACCCAAGTATAAATAATAATAATAATAATAATAATAATAATAATAATAATAATAAATTGTATCTTTTTCTTCACTAAGTAGCTGGGAATTCATGCCTCAAGAAGTATTGGATGCTCACGTCGAAAACAGATTAAAAAATAAAAAGTACAAATATAATAAGTTTGGTTTTGTGATTGCTTAGGGCTAGTAAATTTCTGTCTTTGGGGTACTTCGTCACCTGGTGTTTTAGACCAACTGGTTTGAGAGTCACTGCTGAAAGTCCAAGATAGTTGCAAGGCTAGGCATTAGATTATTTTATAGGAAAGGTAGTATCACCAATAAACTAATTAGTTTAATGATAGCTTGATGACCTAGAAAACTAATTAGGGAAGATGGGATAAATTTTTTATCATAGTAGATTCAACCTAATTAATTTTGGATAATTTAAATTATTCCAACAAAGTAAGGTAATTCGTAATTTGACAGATTATGTGTTATTTTGTAGAAGGTTAAATCTAATTATTGTTAAGTTAATTAGAATCTAAAAATTTAATTTCTTTGCTAGATGGAGTTATTAACAGGGTACTTCTTTAATCGTATGATTTATACTTTCATGAAACGATTGATATTTCATTGCGGTAAAAGTTTACTTTATACTTTTATATGATTAATGGCCATGAATTTAAATAAAGAACTTAGAAAAGAATAGATATCTTATAAAACACCATGATTAATAAAGATAATTTAAAACCCTAGTCTTTCTTAATTACTTGAAATTCTCTTTTATTTTAAATTTGCAATTTTAGTTTCTTTTACATGCTTTTTAATTAGTTTAGTTAAATAAACCAACTCTTTTAATTTAATTCGTTTTAAGATAATTAGAATTCACACGCCTCCCTGTGGTATGATCCGTAAGTATTATATAATGAACTAACTGTGCACTTGCGGTAAATTTGAGAGACTATAAAATCTCCATCACTAAGCAATCACAAAACCAAACTTATTATATTTATACTGCTTTTCACTTTTTATTCATTTTTCGACGTGAGCATCCAATGCTTCTTGAGGAACGAATTCCCAGCTACTTAGTGAAGAAAAAGATAATTTTTAATCTTTTTTTACTAGGTATTTAGGTAAAGATATTTCTAGGTATTCTCTACTATCTCAAGCTTCAAGATTCTTGTTTGTGCAATTTATAGGATATATAATCTCTAAATTTGAATTCAAGACAAGGAAATTATTTTTCAAATTTTAGATCTATCTTCAAATTCAAAAATTTCCTTCATATCACTCAATTTTTCAGATTTCAAATTCAAGATTAACTATTATTAGTTTGATTATAAAACTTTTTTCCTTAAAAAAAACTAAAACTAAACCTAAAAAATGAAAATGAAAAGAAAAACAGTACTGTGCAAACCACCCTGTCACACCCCGCTTCCCAATAGACTGAAACGGTGACATGGCAGGCCGCAACGTATTTACTAAGAAATAAATACGTTAAGCGTAATTAAGCAATATATATAAATACACAAGAATGACAAGAGTAATAACAGCAACTTTTATTTACATTCATCTTTACATACAACTTTTTGAAAAGGAAAGATACAATGAAATAAGCAGTGCCTAAACAGTGGCATACAAATTGAAAGTAAGTATAAGGAACTAGAAGTCAGGCTGTGCCGCGAGTTGGTCCAAGTTCTTATGGTTAGGCTCGATCTCCTGAGGGTCCGGTCCTCCTGTCGAACATTCCAAAGAAAGAAACAGAAGGAATGTCATCAGCGAACTAGCGCTCGATAAGTCCCAAAAGAAGAAATGGAATATAACAAGTAATGAGAAATGAACTGGTAATTTGCACATGTATAAGATTGTTATTCTAACGTGATTGTTTGTAGCTTGATACAGAAAGTATTCATGTATATGAAAGGAGTCCATCTTAACCCGTGGACTATGGTAACATACAGTACAAGGCTCCGTCATAACCCATGGGACAACGGCATGAGAATTCATGTAGGTGTCTTTTAAGTGACCTCTCATGCCATGATATACGTTCCATACCAATCTATCCCTTTATCCCTGCGTAATGTATTGTATAGATTTTTTTTACAAGTCTTGCCGAAACCATAGATACAATTTGTTCAAGCAGTCATGTTCAGGATGTAATCAAATAATCAAGTAGTCAAGTCAAATTATAACCATGGTTCGGTCAAGTCAGGTCAAGTATACATGTTTGATATTGTTGTTTGATTCAAGTATTCATGTTCTTGTTCAATTATTCAGGTTTGATTTTGGATTCAGAATTGAATTGGACTCAGACTGAGTCAGACTCTTATAAACTGATTTGGATCCTGAATTAGGTTTGGGAGTCGTCGGTAACTTCTGCACATGGATGGAAAGATTTTTGTCTTTTCCAAGACAATTATCATTGATAACCCCGTTACGTTGTCTACATTAAATAGGCAAGCACTCATTTTCTCCGGCTCCCTGGGGCTCAAGAGAATTGATCCCGCTTAAACCTATATCTACTAAGGTCCATAAATATTGTTTTATGTAACTCGAGGGGTGTTCCCTCATGAAAACAGAATAATAAATATAAAAAGCAATGGAAAAGTCCTTAAATGGAGCATCACTTGCCCACACGTGATAGGCACTGCGCTTGACAAAACAATGCTGAAACTGAGCCTCACGTGCAGACACGTGACCTCTATATACAAAGTATATAAGTGCCTTCTAAAAACAAACAATTGGCCAGAAAAATTCACGTTATAGCATGCGACGCTCTTTAATGGGCTTAACTTTATGGGGTCATGTGCTACACGTGATGGGCTCCTATGCCTTCTGAACCGATAGAACTAAATTCTAAAATAAAAAGGGTCAAAGCCCAATTTGGAAAACATTTCCTTAGATTTTTCTAAATAAGAAAGATTGCGCTCTGTAAAGCAGAGCGTCGTTGGATTAAAAATCCAATGGTGATTAAAAATCACCAATTTACATAAAAAGATTCTGTATAGGGAAATATTTTCCTAATCTTATGAGAAATATCTTCTGTAAAACAGAAGTCCTTGGATTAAAAATCCAACGGTGAATAAAATTCACCGATTGATCTAAAAGATCATTTTGGTTGATTATAAAATCAATCAAAATCTCTTAATAAGAGATTTTCCGAATAAATTGATTCTTTTCTTTCTCCTATAAATAGGAGCCAAAAAGAGAAGAAGAAAAAAAGAGAGAACCCCCCTCCTATAAACTTCAAGTTAAAGAGAGGAAACGGAAAGAAAAACCCGAGATAAGAGAAGGAACAAAACACAGAAAATATCTCATCTCTTTTTCACCTCTATAAGAGTTTAACTCTTCTAAAAAGAACTTAGTTTTTCTTGTGGTTGAGATCTGCAGAAGCAGATCTCCCCACAAGTTGAGAATTTAATTCTCATCGGGGAGATTCTGCCATGCAGATCCAAAACCTAGGGGGAAATCTAAGTTCAGAGAATTTAATTCTCCCAAAAAAGTATATGGAATTTAATTTCTCTGATAAAACAAGGGTTTAACCCTTCATATAAGAACTTAGTTCTTCCTTATAGTGAAAGATCTGCAGAAGCAGATCACCCTACAAGTTGAGAATTCAATTCTCATCGGGGAGATTCTGCCATGCAGATCCCAAACCTAAGAGAAAAACTAAGTCCCAAGAATTTAATTCTTACAGGGTTTGAAAGTCTCGAAACTCAGGATCTCCATGCACGTAAAAGGATTGGCACCCAACATGATAACAGCTGATCACGTGCTCCCACGTGAGCACCTTTGATGAACAAAAAAGGATAACCGAGATTGGCTCACGTGACCCCAAAATAGTGCTTAGCACTTACAAAGCAAAAAGGGAATAAATCAAAGGCAGTTTCTATTTTTTTTTTGGGCGCCTCACGTGATCTCACGTGACCCAATAGCACTTAGAGCTCAGAAAAGAACAAGGGAATAAACCCAAAGAAACAACGCCTCAAATTTTTAGTGTTTAACACTATTCCAAGCGCCCCACCTGGCCCCACGTGAGCGCCTCAAATTTTTAGTGTTTAACGGTACTTCAAGCGCCTCACGTGGGAGCACGTGAGCGCTGAACATATACTAGTGTTGAACACTATGAAAGGCCAATATTAACCAAACTCAGACCAAATTTCCCGAGGACCATCAATTGAGCTCCTCATGCTCAGGGTCTCCAAAACCGATCTCAGTCCCAAAGATAGCTAATGAGCTCCCAACATATGGCATCTAAAATGATGTTCGTCCCATTCCCCCCAGTCGGGACATTGGTTCGAGGGTACATCTATCCACACCTCTGATACATGTCGTTGTAATTCTTCAACGTCTTCAGAGAGATGGAGGGTCCCAATAACCAATAACTTTTGGCGCATCCCCAAACTGTCAAACTAAAACCCTACAGACTATGATGTCTTTAAACATGGACTATGAGGTTCTTAAACTCATGGACTATAATGTACTTAAACCCCATGAACCGCAACGTCCCTAAACTAAACTCTACAGACTATGATGTTTTTGAACATGGACTATGAGGTCCTTAAACTTATGGACTATGATGTCCTTAAGTCCCATGGACCGCAACGTCCCTAAATTAAACTCTATAGACTATGACGTCTTTAAACTGTGGACTATGATGTCCTTAAACTCCATGGACTATGATGTCCTTAAACCCAATGGACCGTAACGTCCCTAAACTAAAACGATAGAGCCCAAATGCTCTTTCGTTGGATCTAAATGATCCTCAAATCTTGTTAAGTAGATCTTAGTCTAAAATTGGACTAACGTATCCTTAACAAATATTTAAGTTGTTCTTAATTTCAAACGAGGTTAACGATC
Source organism: Agapanthus africanus (assembly GCA_030015575.1). Taxonomy (NCBI): domain Eukaryota; kingdom Viridiplantae; phylum Streptophyta; class Magnoliopsida; order Asparagales; family Amaryllidaceae; genus Agapanthus; species Agapanthus africanus. Next base: position 56,384,381 of record CM057342.1, on the reverse strand, counting down.
CTTAAATCAACCAAACCCAAATCTAAGAAAATACGGATTTGGACTAATCCACGCCCTACGGGCGACAACATAAATTAGTCTCCGTATACAATCCATAGGCAACCTAAAACAAAACAAACATACACGACACGAAGTGAACATCTGAAGAAGGAGAAAGTGGTTATCGCTATGCGGTAACGTAATTAACTGCAGAGGCTTGCGCCTGCAGGAAAGAGCGTCCCCACAATCAAAAAAACCCTCGCAAACGAGAGGGAATCTAACAAAGTCTACTACAACGGCCGTATCCGTCCAAACCTCCGATACACGGTGCCATAAATCAACTTGGCATCTTCGAAGAGGTGAACGGATAAAACCAAATAGCATATGCACCCAAAATTCAAGCCGGACGTCCCAACGTCCTGGTCGCGTCTTTCGGCGGCGAACAGATTCTGGCACGCCCGGTAGGACCTTTTCCTCTTTCCACTCCACACTTCGTGTGTCTTGTTCACGAACAAATCGTGGTTTAATATGGTTGCCCCTGGATTCGAGGTACTAAGATTTGGTATCTTGCTCCGTGCAGAAGAGAAAAGAAGATCAATAGCTTCCAACTGCACCAACTGCAACAACAACTCCCGCTCCGTCACGTCCGGAGGAGTGACCTATGGGCCCCAAGCAGCCTCCATCTTCACCATGCCAGTGTAAAAGGTGACTCAGGCCACCACTGGACTATTCTTTGGGACCATGATCCTACCGGCAAGCTTCAGCGTCCCTACGCCGTCACAGGAAGCTCCAAAGAAGTCGATCTTCGATCAGCTTACAACTACCACGGCTCCTCTCAACGGGTTGTCCAATTCCAAGTCTACTGCATCAGTCTTTGACAGGCTGAGCCTGAGCTCCAGTGGGCCCATAAAGAAGCCTGCAATACCTGAAGGAGTTATCCCGAAGCGGATAGCCATTCCAACTCCGACGGACAAAGTCGTCAAAGGGGCTTCTCCTGCTAAGGGATCGATCTTCGCAAGACTGGCCGTTCTAACTCCTGCTGCAGGCGGGGTCGTTAAGAATGCTTCCCCTGCCAAAAAGTCGGTCTTTGCAAGGTTGACCATTCCCTCTCAGAGGACGTCAGTCTTCGATAAGCTGGCACCAACAGCAGCCCTTCACCAGGAGAGGGGGCATGATGAAACCACCCCCATAACTGAGCCAGTCCCCTCTGCAAGACATGCTCGACGTCGCCACTGGCGCCGAGTAAGGAAAGCTGTGGACAGTTCCCCTTCTGGATTGACTCCACCAGCTCCAATGGTGAAAATTGATGTTGTTGTTCCAACTGGGAACAGTTTCGAGCTGCTCAGGAGGGTGCGCAAGAACTCTCCAACCGTCATGTTGAAAAAGTCTCCTCCACCCGCCGAAAATGTTATTAAGGCGAAGCCGGAGCGGCCTCCTCAGCGGCTGTCCTCCAAAATCCACAGGGTCTGGCGAAGAGTCCAAGACTCTGTAATTGACAAAGACTACTCCCACCGACAGAAGAAAATGAAGGTTCGGCAAGAGGAGGACCATCTCACCGCCGTCGTACCACGGAAATCATCGGCTGCAACAGCCCCCTCAACTACAATTGCCCATAAAAGGAGAAGGCCGGAGAAGATCCCTGTGTCTGCGACAAATCTCAAGGGCACTGAATCCAAACGCCCCAAGTCTGGGGTCATGGTAGTACACACCGTCTACATGGCTTCCGGAAAGGAGGAAAGACATGCTTCTACGGGTCATCGACTACTTACGAGGTCCGTAACAAAAGCTCAGGAGCAACAACAGAAGTTCCAGGAGATGCTGACAAAGATGGCCGCACTCACTGGGCCAAAAGAAAGCCCGGAGACATCGTCGGAGCAGCGCCAGGAGCAGGAAACCAATGATGAATTCCTCCGAAGAATGCTCCAGATGAAAGACAAAGAGGCTGCGGAACAAGCGGCTAACATAAAGCAAATGGCGCTTCTGTTTCATGATATGATCGGGATGATGATACAGCCGGATCCTCCAACCGAAGACCCTCCAATAATCCTTGAAGACGACATAGGGGAGACATCAAACCCTCTTCCGGCTCTATCAACAGCCAAGGAAGAGACCATCTCCAAAGCCTCCTTTGACGATAGCTCAACAGATACGAGCTCATCAGGTGAGCGACGCGGCTGGCCAAATCGTCAAGACTGGACGACCATATCCAGGTTGGTATGATCAAATAAAGTACTCGCCAGGATATACAATCCCTAAATTCCATGTGTACAAGGGGACAGGCAATCCCCATCAGCACGTCGCTCAGTTCAGGGCTCTGTGCGGCAATACTGGGGGTGACGACAAACTGCTGCTTCGCCAGTTTGTTGGCAGCTTGTCGGAGACAGTATTTGAATGGTACTCCGAGCTCCCGAATGAATCGGTTAAGACGTTTGCAGAAATGGAGCTACTGTTTACACAAAGGTGCGCAAGCGCTAGCGAGCGCACCCCGATCACCGCACTAATCAACGCCAGAGTGAAGCCGGGAGAAACCTGGGTTCAATACTCCATTCGGTGGCGGAACCTAAGGTCAAAGTGTGAACAGCGCATAGAGGAAGCTCCAGTCGTGGGCATGTTCATGGGGAACCTCGACCCTCAGGTGACCATTTCCCAATTCATGATGTTTTTCAAGCTGACCACTTTCCAGGCCTTGATCGACAAGCTGGGCCAAATGGACCAGATGGGCCATAAGCCGTCCTCTTCGAAAACAAATTTTCGGAATGAAAAGGGGAAAGGTAAAGCGACCTTCGTCGCCAACACTCAGCAACAACCGAGTGGCCCGAAGCTGGTTTCTCACTAAAACGATAAACAACGATCAATCGGAAAAAAGATCAGACGCCCGTACTCATTCCCTCGGGATAAGACGAGAAAACTGTTCGAACTGGCGGTGCGCAACAGGCTTATCACTCTACCAGATCCGAGACGCCCGCTGCAACCGGCGACGTCAATAATCCCAATTACTGCCCCTACCACCGAATAGTGGGTCACCCAATCGAAGATTGCTTCGTCTTCAAAAACTGGATTGAGGACCAGTACCAGCAAGGCAAATTCACACTGTCTGAAAACTGGAAGGTAAATTCGCCAAAACAACACACTCCTAAAAGGGTAGACACGCCGAGGGCATCATGCTCATTTGCAGAAGAAGCTCCGTGGGAAGTTGTCCTTTCATCCAAAACGAAAAGAATACTGAAGGATCTTCAAGCATGCTCCACAATTAGGTGGAAAAGCCCGCTAGAGCTCGAGATCATTGAGGGAATGCTGAAACCGCGCCCGACACCGAGAGTTGGTAGCAATGGGCAAAATACCCAGGTCCAGCCGTCAAAGTCTTCGAAGAAAAAGAAGAAGATCAAGAAGACCGCGCAGCTTGATGATAAGTGCACGGATCTGCAAAACCATGTTGATGTGCTGGAGGAATACAATCAGAAGGCGCGAACCCCAGTCACACTCCAAGAGTTTCTCAACCATATCCTTGAGAGCGGAGATGATGACAATGACGAGGGAGACGAATCGTCAGAAGAACCCGAGGATTACGTGGCAATTTGTCACATGATCTCTCATTCGTCACTAAATGATGAAGAATCTCACTCGGCATCAGAAGATAACATAGAGGAGATGGGGGCAGAATCAACACCAAAATCCTTAGAACCGTCCGATGAGCTGATTGACGTGCAGCTAAATGAAGCGCGTCAGAAGAGCAAAGCTGATCAAGAGCGTGAAATGGCCATATTCGAAAGAGCCAGGCGTCGGCATCAAGCTGAAGAAGTCGCGGTAGGGATGGATCACAAAACACCCCAACCAAATCAAATCACACCCTAAATGGGTGTATCCCACATTATCGTCATGTATCCCGTCACGTAACAAATACACGTGCATGCAGAATGAACAATGGACCGAAACGTCCTAAAACTAGTTACGGACCGAAACGTCCTTAAACTAACAACGGACCCCAATGTCCTGAAATTAGCTACGGACCGGAACATCTTTAAACTACTACAAACCGCAACATCCTTGGGCTGACGCAAAAAAAAAGTACGTCCATAAGCGAAATGGGCATGGATGAAAACCCAAAAGGGCTCCGTGAGTAAAAACGGCAGGGCTACCGGCGAGTTTGTGAAAACCCGAAAGGGCGCAGACTCGTAAAAAAATTCATGCACTCTTGCTAAGTCCTCTCAATCTTGTAAGGAGAAAATACCTGTGTGAGATCCTTACGACTCACAAGGGAGCAACACACTTAGGGATCCCCACGATTCCTGAGGAGAAATTACACTTACGAGATCCTCACGACTCGTAAGGAGAACCCTCTTATGAGACCCTCACGGCTCATTAGATTCAAAAGCCTTAAGTTACAGTGATCTGAACCTTTTCTTAAGCCATCATATTTCCCAGACTGCCCTAAAAACGGTTTAATATTGACCCTTGTATACAATCCACGAGCATAAATAAACGTCTCCCCCACCAAGTTCCGCCAATGGCGTGAAATCCCCATGTTTGGTGAACAGACACTTGTATGTCCTCTCGATTTATAAGGAGAAAATACTTTTATGAGATCCTTACGACTTATAAGAGAAAACACCACTTAGAAGTCCTCACGACTTCTAAGGAGAACATACACCTATGAGATCCTTACGACTCGTAGGGAGAAACACCTTTATGAGACCCTTACGGCTCATGAAGTCAAAAGCCTTAGTCGACAGGATCCTAACCCTGTTTGCTAAGCCACCTTTATTCGAATCGACAGAGGCAAGTGATGATTCGCTCCTGAGAATGTCCCCGTGGTAGCGATGCTGATACCTAAATCGGTATCAAATTCCAAGTCCTTTCATGGCAAATGATGATTCGCTCCTGGCAATATTCCAACCGCAGCGATGCTGATGCTAAGATTGGCATCATATTCCAAGTTCCATACTCGCAGCAAAAAGTCAGCGAGCTATAAATGCATACGAAATAGCCGAAATGATAGGGAAACTTGCAAAAAAATCAGCAAGTAAAGGATATGCATACAAAAATAGCCGAAATGATCGGGCAACTCGCAATAAAAAGTAACGAGTAAAAAGAAAAATAGCCGAAATTTTTGGGCACCGCGAAAAATAGCCGAAATGATTGGGCAATCGTGACTTTCACGATATAAAAAGCTGAAATGATAGAGCATCGCGGAAAGAAATAAAAAAATGAAAGAATGAAACTTTTTTCCTACAGGCGAGTCCATACTGACACCTGTATACAATCCATGGGCATAAACAAAAAGGGAACCACATTTCCCCACCAGACTCTGTCAAAGGGAAAGTCAGATCTCGACGGCAACATCTACATCTCAGAAGATCAACATGGCCTTCTTTCTCAACTCCAGCAGGATGCAGACGTAACGTCAACAACCGACCTTAGGGTCGCAACGAAGCAGAGCCATGGCAAAGTCCCTAGTTCCAAATCTCAACGGCCACATCTACAGCCTAGAAACCAACAATAGTGTTCCTCCTCATTCCAGCAGGATATGGACGTGACATCACCAATCGGAGCCACGACAAAGTCCCCAGTTCCAAGACTCTATGGTTCATAGACAACCTAGAGTCAGCCAATGACCTCCGTCTCGGAAACACGTCAGCAAATAACCCCATCTCGGAAATACGTCATCCAATGACCCCGTCGCGGAAATATGTCAGCAAATGACCTCGTCGCGGAAACACGTCAGCAAATGACCCCATCACGGAAATACGTCATCCAATGACCCCGTCTCGGAAACATGTCAGCAAGTGACCCTGTCTTGGAAATACGTCATCCAATGATCCCGTCTCAGAAACACGTCATCCAATGACCCCGTCTCGGAAATACATCAGTGTTTCCCCCAATCAGAGAGCAAAGCTCTATTTAAAATTTCAAAATTTGAAATTTGAAATGAGGCGGCGCCTCATAAGAGCGCTCGCGTCAAGAGCGCCAGCGCTAGAAGTCAAAGACTCTGAGGCAGCGCTCACGTCAAAGCACGAGAGCGCCAGCGCTAAGAGTCAAATACTCTGATACAGTGCTCAGGTGCAAAGCACAAGAGCGCTCGCGCCAAGTGCGCCAGCGCTAAGAGTCAAAAACTCTGAGGCATCGCCCTACGTGCAAAGCACGAGAGCGCCAGCGCTAGAACTAAATGTTCTCTACTTTTGGATCAAAGATCCAACGAAGATAATAAATCATCAAATTACAGAATTAAATTCTGTTGAGGAAATACTCCTCAAATCTTTCCAAATAAGAAGGATTTTGCTCTGTAAATCAGAGCACCGTTGGATCAAAAATCCATTGGTGATTAAAAATCACCAAGATACAGAATAAGTTCTGTATGGGAAAATATTTTTCTAATCTTGTTAAAAACAAGAAAATTGTCTTTTGTAAAACAGAAGCACTAGGATCAAAGATCCTATGGTGGGGAAACATCCCCAAATCAATCAGAGAAAGATTTCCTTAACTGATTCAACAAATCAGCCTCCCCTATATAAAAGACCCAAGACTTCAAGTCTTGCAGAGAAGAACCCCCTATAAGTTTCAAGTTCTCAGAAAAGAAAAAGAGAAGAGCAAGCTCTAGGAGAAGAAATTTTCTTCAAGGTAAATAAAAAGAAGAAGAACAGAAATCATAATATCTCCTCAATATTTGAGAGTTTAACTCTCACAACATAAGAATTTAGTTCTCTTTCTAGATCACAGATCTACAAGACAAAGTCTTTCACAAAAACAAAGAGATCATAGCATCTCATCGAAAAGAGAAGAACACAGTTCTTAGATCCATGAGACAAAGTCTCTTATAAACAGAGAATTTAATTCTCAGAGCACAGAACTAATCAGATCTGCTAAAGAAGAGCCTTAGCGTTCCAATTTTAAAAGAAGCTCTCCAGCGCTCCAAGCCTGACGCTCAACGCCAAGCACGCCACGTGCTCCTCACGTGGGCGCTATTCTAAAAGAAGCGCTTTAGCGCTCCAGCGCTCCAAGTCTGGCGCTCAGCGCCCGGCGCTCCAAGCGCTATTTTATAAGAAGCGCTCCAGCACTCCAAGTGCTATTTTATAAGAAGCGCTCCAGGTTTGGCGCTCAGCGCCTAGCTCTCCAAGCGCTATTTTATAAGAGTACTCTGCACTCATTTTCTAGCGCTCAGTGCCAAGCGCGCCACGTGCTCCTCACGTGGGCGCTAGGGAATTACAAAGCGATCTGTACATAAGGCCCCAGCGCCATAAAGAGTGTTCAACACTCAATAAAAGACAAAAGAAGAAGGGGTGTCAAAACCCAAATTAATACTCAGCATTATTGACCAAAAAAGGGGCTGAGCCCAAACAAATGTTTAACATTTTGTTCAAAAATGAGTGGATTGAGTCCAAATAAGTGTTCAACACTTTATTTAGAACTGAATGGGCTGAGCCCAAGTTGGCCATAAATCCCCCAATTCAGATTAACCGAGCCTATGTGCTCCCAATCTTTTTAATTGGTTTTAGTCCCAAACCTGACTATAGATCTCCCAACCAACATTGGTTCAAGAGTACATCTCTTCACACCTCTGATATGTGCCGTTGTAATTCTTCAACGTCTTCAGAGAGGTGGCGGGTCCCGACAACCAGGCACTCTATGGACCGTAACGTCCCTAAACTAAACCCCACAGACTATGACGTCTTTAAACTCCATGGACTATGAGGTCCTTAAACTCATGGACTATGATGTCCTTACATTTTATGGACTGTGAGGTCCTTAAACTCATAGACTATGATGTCCTTAAACTTTACAGACTATGATGTCTTTAAACTGTCACGGACTATGATGTCCTTAATCCCAATGGACCGCAACGTCCCTAAACTAAAACGACAGAGCCCAAATGCTCTGTCATCGGATCTAAATGATCCTGAACCCCCGTTGAGTAGATCTTAGTCTAAAATTAAACTAACGTATCCTTAACGAGGTTTAAGTTGATCTTAATCTCAATGAGATTAATGATCCTTAAACCCAACCCAAACCCAAATCTAAGAAAATATGGATTTGGACTAATCCATGCCCTACGGGAGACAACATAAATTAGTCTCCCTATACAATCCACAGGCAACCAAAAACAAAACAAACACACACGACACGAAGTGACCATCTGGAGAAGGAGAAAGTGGTTATCGCGATGCGGTAGCGTAATTAACTACAGAGGCTTGCGCCTGCAGGGAAGAGTGTCCCCACAATCAAAAAACCCTCGCCGACGAGAGGGAATCTGACGAAGTCTGCTACAACTTTCGCATCTGTCTAAACCTTCGATACACATTGCCATAAATCAACTTGGCATCCTCGGAGAGGTGGACAGATGAAACCAAATAGAATCTACCCCCAAATTCAGGCAAGACGACTTACGCGGTTCCGTCTCTGTTTTCGGCGGTGAACAGATTTTGGCACGCCCGGTGGGACTTTTTCCTCTTTCCACTCCACACTTCGTGTGTCGTGTTTCGCGAACGAATCACGGTTTTCTATGGTTGCCACTGGATTTAAGGTACTTAGATTTGGTGTCTTGCTTCGTGCAAAAGAGAAGATGGCGTCAGTGGCTTCTACTTGCACCAACCGCAACAACTGCAACAATTCCCACTCCGTCCTCGCTGGAGGAGTGACCTATGGGCCTCAAGCGGCCTCCATTTTCGCGATGCCAGTGGAACAGGTGACGCAAGCCACCATTAGGCTGTTCTTTGGGACCATGCTCCCACCAATGAGCTTCAGCGTCCCAATGCCGTCACAGGAAGCTCCGAAGAAGTCGGTCTTTGATCGGCTCACCACTACCGCGGCCCCTCTCAACGAGTCGTCCAATTCCAGAGCCTCGGTCTTTAAAAGACTAGGCCAAAGCTCAAATAGACCAATGAAGAAGCCTGCAATACCCGAAGGGGTTATCCCAAAGCGGATAGCCATTCTGGCTCAAGTAGAGGAAATCGTCAGAGCGGCTTCTCCTGCTAAAGGATCGGTCTTTGCAAGACTGGCCGCTCCAACTCCCGCTTCAGGCAAAGCCACCAAGGCTGCTTCCCCTCCCCAAAAGTCAGTCTTCGATAGGTTGGAAGTTCCTTCTCAACGGACGTCAGTCTTCGACATGCTTGCACCAACAGCAGTTTCTCATCAAAGTATGAAGCATGATGAAGCTACCACGATAACGGAGGTGATCCCGGCCACACGACATGCTCGAGGTCACCACTGGCGCCGAGTGAGGAAAGCTGGAGGCAGTTCCCCTTCTGGATTGACTCCACCAGCTCCGATAGTGGAAATTGACGCTGCAGTTCCAACTGGGAACAGCTTTGAACCGCTTAGGAGGATGCGCAAAAACACTCCAACTGCTGTGTTGAAAAGATCTCCTCCACCTGTGGAGAACGCTACAAAGGCAAATCTAGAGCAGCCCCCTCAGCGGCTGTCCTCCAAAATTCATAGGGTCTGGTGAATGGTCCAAGACTCTATGGTTGACCAAGACTACTCCCGCCGACCAAAGAAAATGAAGGTTTAGCAAGGGAAGGATCACCCTGTCGTACCACAGAAGGTGTCATCTACTTGGGTGCCCGCTGCAACGGCCCCCTCAACTTTGACCGCCTACAAAAGAAGAAGGCCGGAGAAAATCCCCGTGTCCACGACAAAGCTCAAAGGCACTGAATCCAAACACCCTAACTTTAGGGGCATGGTGGTGCACACCATTTACATGGCTTCCGGAAAATAGGATAGCCGTATCTCCACGGGCCATCGACCACTCACCCGATCAATAACAAAGGCTCAGGAGCAACAATAACAAAGGCTCAGGAGCAACAACAGAAAATGCTCCAGGAGATGCTGACAACCATGGCCGCACTCACTGGGCCAAAAGTAAGCCCGGAGACACCGTCGGAGCAGTGCCAAGAACAAGAAACTGATGCTGAATTCCTCCGAAGAATGCTCAAGAGGAAAGACAAAGAGGCTGCGGAACAAGTGGCCAACATAAAACAAATAGCGCTATTGTTCCAAGATATGGTGGGCATGATGATCCAGCCAGATCACCCAGCCGAAGATCCTCTAGTAATAATCGAAGATGATAGAGGGGAGACATCAAACCCTCTTCCGGCCTCTTTGGCTGCAAAGGAGGAAACAATCTCGAAAGCTGCGCTCGATGATTATATAGCTCAACAGATACAAGCTAATCAGGCGAATGAAGCAACCGGCTAAGTCGTCAGAACTGGTTGACCCTATCCGGGTTGGTACGATCAAATAAAGTACCCGCCAGGATATAAGATTCCTAAGTTCTACGTATACAAGGGGACAGGCAATCCCCATCAGCATGCCGCCTGGATCAGGGCTCTCTGCGGCAATACCGGAGGTGACGACAAATTGCTACTTCGCCAATTCGTCGGTAGCTTGGCAGAGACGGCCTTCAAATGGTATTTAGAGCTTCCCAATGACTCCGTCAAAACTTTTAAGAAGATGGAATTGCTATTCACCCAGCGTTTCGTAAGCGCTAGCGAACACACCCCAATCACGACATTGATCAATGCCAGGGTGAAGCCAGGAGAAACATGGGTTCAGTATGCAATCCGGTGGCGGAACCTATGGTCGAAATGAGAACAACTCATCGAAGAAGCGCTTGCAGTAGGCATGTTCGTGGGTACCCTCGATCCGTAGGCGACCATATCCCAGTTCATGATGTTTTTCAAGCCGAATACCTTCCAGGCCTTGATTGACAAGTTGGACCAAATGGATCAGATGGACCATAGACCGTCTTCATCGAAAATGGAGCCTCGAAACGAAAAGGGAAAAGGGAAAGCGACCTTCGTCGCCAATGCTCAGTAGCAGCCCAGTGGTCCAAAACCAGCTGATCGCTAAAACGATAGACAGCGATTCTTCAACGAGAAGCTAAAACGCCCTTATTCGTTCTCCCGGGATAAAACGAGAAGACTGTTTGAGCTGGCAGTGCACAACAGGTTCATCACCCTACCAGATCTGAAACGCCCACTGCAGCTCGGTGACGTCAACAGTCCCAACTATTGCCCCTACCATCGAATAATGGGCCATCCAATCGAAGATTGCTTTGGATTCAAAAACTGGATTGAGGACCAGTACCAGCAAGGCAAATTCGCGTTGTCTGAAAACTGGAGGGTAAACCCCCCATAACCACACGCTCCAAAAAAGATGGACACACCAGGGGCATCATGCTCATTTATAGAGGAAGCTCCATGGGAAGTTTTTCTTTTAAAAAAAACTAAAAGAATACTAAAAGATCTCCAAGCATGTCTGGCGATTAGGTGGAAGAGCCCGCTAGAGCCCGAGATTATTGAAGGGATGCTGAAGCCGCGCCCAACGCTGAAAGTTGGTGAAGGTGGACAAAACATTCAGGCCAAGCCTCCAAAGTCTTTAAAGAAAAAGAAGAAGGCCAAGAAGCCCGTCCAACCCAAAGACAGCCGTACAGGTCTGCAGAAGTACATCGATGCACTGGAAGAATATAACCAGAAGGCACGGACCCCAATCACGTTGGATGAATTCTTTAAACATGTTCTTGAGAATGAGGCCGATGACGCTGATGAAGGAGACAATTTTTCAGAAAAGCCTGAGGATTATATGGCAAGCTGCCAAATGATCTCTCACTCATCAATAAATGGCAAAGAAGCTCCTGACGCAGAGAAACTGGGGGCAGATCCAGATCCGGAATCAAAATCCCTGGAGCCATCGGACGAATTTATTAACAGACTACTGAGCGAAGCTCTTCAGCAAAGCAAATATGACCAAGAGCGTGAAACGACCATATATGAAAAGGCCAAGCGTCGGCGTCACGTTGAAGAAGCTTCAGTATTGAGAAGCCATAGAATACCCCAACCAGATAGAAACACTTCTGCCGCCAGCAAAAGCAGGTTTAAGGTAAGGAAGCAGTTCGCTAAAGCTCTGTCGATAGGAATGAAGTTGCCACCTTTCAAAGAAGACACTTCAGAAAATACGTTCCCCGACGAACTAGATGCACATCCAAACTACTGCTTATACCATCGGAGGATCACACACCCTACCGAGGAATGCATGGCCTTTAAAAATTGGTGGCAGGGATTTGTTGCTAATCGACAGCATTTCAAGCGGATGAAACGCAAAACTCGTCGAGAGCAGAGAAGCACGACAGATGAGCGCAAAAGAACTGTCGGCGATTGTCACATGGTTGATTCTGGGGGATCGCAAGTTCTCACCTTCGAGAGCGATTCTGATGAAGAAATTGCCCTCGGCCCTCTCTTCAAGGAACCCATCGCCGAAACAAAAAAGATGAAGACCTGCGAGAACATTCAGCTGCGTAATCACACGTTACCCGAAAAGAATCTCGGATCCACAAACAAGGGATCGAACAAAAAAGATAAGAGGGAAAGGATGTTCCCCTTGACCCCCAGCCCGCTATCCGGGTAGCGGGACCTCGTAAAAACTCTGCGTGGCTCCCGATATATCCAAAACCCCCTTTTAAAACAAAACACACGCACACCGCACATTGAGTTCGCATGACCCGTTTAACCCGTTAATCGGAGGTTCCCTCGCCCCAAAGGCGAGAGGTAATTAACGGCAGCTTAGTCCGCGGCTGCCGGAGATTCGGATCCCTACAATTATTAAACCCCAGCCTACCCTAGGCAGGGGGAATCTGTAGTACGCCTGACAAGCGTGCGCGTATTCCCATCTCAATGGGGTGACGAAAAACACCCTACAGATTCTGGCACGCCCGGTGGGACGAATCTCTCCTTTCATATTTCGGGTTAAACGTTCATGCAAATTCAATCAATATACATATCGATTGCCTATACTGAAATGATGTTCTTTTTTTTCCATGCAGCAATCAACCTTCGACGACAATGTCTCCCCAGACGAATTCAGCTTCCAACATGACCCCGATTCGGTACGTGGTCAAGATCAACGCTCGTGTGATTCTCCCCGCAAGCCTCAGTCGACAGTGGGAGGAACCGCCCCGCCAGTTTGTCTCCGTCATCATCTACCCTGCCGGAAGCGCTCATCTGGCGGAAATCCCGGCGGAACAGGTGGCCAAGTCGGTCTCAAGGGGTAAGAGGCCGAATGTCGTGATCGCCAAGGCACCACAACCAAAACTTAAGATGGTGTCTGAATGACTCCCTGGCGCTCTAGCTGGGGGCAAGAACTTCGGTACAAAGAGCAACATCAAATGTTGCGGACGAGCTCAGGCGATGACTCCAACAAATGCACAATCGAGCGTATCTCCAAGGCCCTCCACCGACCGGTCTGCGGCGTCTTCCTAAAGAGCCAAAGTCTGCCAGATGCTTAGAACAGAAAAGTTAAGGCAGAAGCGGCTCAGGTATCGAGACAACAAAAGGGCCAAGGCTTCGGCTAAATGGAATCGTGTGAAGTTCCAAGTGCAGGGTTGTCCCACGACGACGGCTGAGTCGGACGTAAGAATCAACAATTCCTTCGAGCCTCTGAAGTGGGTTCAGAAAAATGCCATGACCGCCAGAATCAAGAAGACAGCGGTCCGAACAGTGCCACAAAGAGACGTGTCCCAGCCCCAACAGAAAAGGTATGACACTGTCTCTTCAAGAGTCTATCAAGCACTCTGTGCCGCATGAAAGCAGTGGGGCAAACCCAGAAAAGATGCTCCAGCACCATTCAAGAACCTGGTTAGGTCAGCCACCTTCAATCGACTACCAGCTACCGAAACAAGGGGGTCAAGACGGCAATCCGTAAAATCAGCTGCCAATGATAGAAAGATGGCCGGATATATCATCCATACGGTCAATATGGCGGGCGGGCGCCCCAGCGACAACCTTCGCAGCAAAAGCAAGGATGGGGCCACCACATCCCAAGCCCAATCTAGCCTGAATATGGTTGCCGCCGCCCAAGAACAGCCGCCCCCGCTGGATGAAGAAAACCCTCTCGATGAGGATGATAGGCAGAAAGACCCCTCAGTCCATGCAGAGTCAAGCTCGGACAGCGAGGAAGAGCCAACTTTCTGCCCCAGGACTGCGGAGCAAGAGCTGCTTCAAGAGCTTCGAAAACAGCTCAGGAGCAAAGATAAAGAGATGGCCAAGCTCTACTCGAAAATTGACGACTTAACGAACGTGGTGATGCAGCTTACGGCTCAAATTGCTCGAGCGCCTCCCAATCAGGCACAAGCCGCTACTAATCAGCCGGGAGATGACAATCCGAGGCAGCCAATGCATGTTCCTTTGGGACCAAGACTGGTCGAACCGCATGAAAGCCGGCCACATTCCGCTTCTGGGGACGCCTTGGCCCCAGATAGCACTCTCCCGCTAACACAGGATCGGATAATGGATTTGGTCACCAGCAAGGTTAAAACATTGGTGGCCGAAGCTGAAGCTCAGAAAGAAATCGGCAGTAGTAGGCGGCCATATCCCACGCAGTACGATCTGATTGAGTTCCCAAGCGGCTATGTCATTCCTAAGTTCGGAAGATTTGATGGAACAGGGAATGCAAATCAGCACGTCGCCCACTTCAAAGCATCGTGCGGAAATACAGGGGGCAATAACGCGCTCCTTCTTCGTCAGTTTGTCAACAGCCTGACCGGCGTCGCCTTCGACTGGTATGCGAGTATACCGGACGGGTCCGTCTTTACCTTTGCCCAAATGGAGTCCCTGTTTCGGCAAAGGTTCATGAGTGTCAGTGATAAAATCTCCATTGCCGACCTTGTGAGGACCAAGACGGGGAAGAATGAAAGCAACACCGACTTTATCGCTCGATGGCGTAATCTTACAGTCAAGTGCGAACCGCCGCTGGAGCAGGACCAGTCCGTCAGCCTTCTCATTGGAATCCTCAGCAATTGGATGGTCCCATTTTTGTGTACGGCGGGCCTCAAGACATTTCAGGAGCTAACCAAGAAAGTCCAAATGTTGGAACGCTCGAAGCAAGAGTCCCCGCCGGATTCTCAGAGAGACAAAACTTGGAAAAGCAAGCGGGACGACAACCGTAGAAGCGGGAGTTCCAGCAGTACCAATGTCTTCAATGCGTCCGACGGTGAAGAAAAGCGAAGGGCGGCCGAATCCAAAACTAACCGGTCTCGAAAGCCATTGCTGGGAGGCGATGGGCCTTCCCTAGAGGAGAAAAAGAACAAGGTTTACTCTTTCAGAAGGGACAAGGTCCGCAAGATATTTAAAGATGCCTTGAACAACGGCCTACAATTGCCGGAGTCGAAAAGACCCCAAGAAGCAAAAATGACCGACAATCCCCTGTATTGCCCATACCACCGAGTAGTGAGCCATGCGATCGAGGATTGCTATATCTTCAAGGATTGGGTCGAGAAGCAGTACAAGGCTGGAGAGATCGAGCTGTCCAAAAGTGTGTTGGTGAACAATCAAGTTGCAACCACCAACTTTATACAGACAGAAGCTGAAGCCTTCTGGGAGCAAACAGCCGAACCCGTTGCCCTGAGAAATGAGACGGACTCATCGCGGTCTCCGTGGAGTACGCACATATCTAATAAGACGAAAAAGATGATAAAGCTACTTCGGAAAGAACCCAGGACGGAATGGGAAGGGCAGAAGAAGCCTACCAGTCCAGCTGCCAATGCGGCTCCATCAGGCTCAAAATCCAAGAAGCTCAAGAAGAAGAAAAGTGCAGCTCGGCGCGAAAAAGAGTCTGCAGGGAGATCGACCATTCAAAAATATATCGATTCTCTCGAAGAATATGAACAAAAGGAAAGAACATTGATTCAATTGAAGGAGTTCTTCCCTGTACAAGCGGCTGAAATTCTGGAGGAGTTAGAAGAAGACTCCAATGAAGAGATCCCAGTAGTGACCTTCTACGCCATCCATCTTGGCAGCGACTCGAAAGAGGAGCTCTGTTTTCCCGAAGAGGATGAAGAGCTCGCCACAACGGCCAATCAAATCCAGCTCAGAAGCGGCAGGGCTCTACCGCCAAATCAGGGCAACGCCCCAAAAGGGAAGGAAAAACAAGTCGCTAATGAAGAAGATGTCAGAGAACCGGCTGATGAAAACATAAGTCCTTCCTCGGTGGACTATAATGTCTTGGCACATCTCCGGAAGCTTCCGTCTCTCCTGAGCATCTATGACGCCTTGGTCCTATCTAAGGAGCTTAGAGATGTTCTCATTCACGCTCTACAAAACCCCGAGCGGTATCAGGCTCACTTTGCGAAAATTAATATGAAAGAAGCCCAGCACGCTTTGCATGCCGCCGCAGTCACATTTAAGGATCAAGACTTGCTACTGGGAACGGCTGAGCATAATCGGCCGCTTTACGTGACCGGGTACAGCGACGGAGATCGAATTAATCGCATATTGATTGATCCGAGGTCCTCAGTGAACATCATGAACTTGCGAACTCTGAAGAGTTTGTCAATGGACGTCCGACACCTGTCAAGGGAAAGGATTATCATTCAAGGCTTCAACCAAAATTGCCAGCAAGTTCTGGGGTCTATAGCTTTGCCAATCAAATTCGGGGATCTGCAAACTGAAGCTAAGATATACGTGATCGACGCCGACACGTCTTATAAGATTCTCTTGGGGCGGCCATGGCTCCACGATTATGGAATCATTCCGTCAACTCTCCATCAATGCATGAAGTATACTAAAAATGGCGAAGAAAGACGCATTGACGGAGACATCCAGCCGTTCGGTGTGCATGAAGTCCGCTATGAAGATTCTCGATACTTTATGAACCACCAAAATGCTAAGCCACAACTGACTGAGGATAGACCGGCCCCAAGACCCAAAAGCAAATCTGCGCCGGTTGTCACTTTCAAAAGTAAAAACGCCGGTTGTCACTTTCAAAAGTAAAAACGCCCAAGTGCGCCCACATTTCGGTAGCGACACTGACGAGTCCGACGCTGGAAGCCCGTCCTTCCATAAAACTCGCCCTCGTTTCGGCAGCGATACAGACGAATCTGTCACTGAAGCCCCATCTAGCAGTAATGTCCGCCCTCATCTTGGCAGCGACACTGAAGAGTCAGAGGAAGAGGAGCTGTCGTGCAACAGCGGTGCAGATCAGACCCCCATGCAAAAAGCGAAACTACGAGAGACCCTAGAAATTGCAGAAGGGTCCCTAGCCGTCACAAGGGTACTAGAGCAGATGTGCAAAGAGCTCGATGCGTTATCAGTCTCCACCGTGGACCAGCTGAAAACTTTCTACGTTCCCGGGAGGAAAAGTGGACAGAAGGGCATCCTGTTTTATGGGTCAAACCCCGTTGTGCACCCGGACGATCTTTCTGTCGAGTGCCTTCCCTATAAGAGAGGCATAAGAGCCGTTCTCAACCCCAGATACTATGCGCCCGAGATTCGGGAATACTTTAAAAAGTACGGATGCCGGTTATATCAAACGGAGTCCGAAGCAAAGTTTTACGAAGGGCTATGGCATCCACCCCAGGTCCGAGCACTCATCGATGGACGAATTCCAGACAGACGGGGAATAGGTTACATTCAACCTGATTCCAGAGCGTGCTACATGATCCATGTTGGTGAAGCTGGCGAAAGATCAAATGATAATGATAAGATAGCCGAGCCAGAAGAAGCTCCTCAAGAGCTTGAAGATGGCGGACAAGCAACCTTTGACAAGCTAACCGAGATTGACTTAGGAACGCCCGATAATCCAAGGCCGACCTACATCAGCTCGCTCTTGTCAGAGGGAATGAAAGCGCAGATAATTGCCCTGCTGCATGAGTTCGTCGACTGCTTCGCGTGGACATACAAAGAAATGCCTGGCCTTTCCCCTGAAGTGGTCGTACATAAGTTGGCTATATCTCCTGATGCTAAGCCAGTCAAACAAGCCCCTCGAAGAATGAGAAGGGAACTAGAAGAAAAGGTCATTGAGGAAACTAAGAAACTCATCGATGCCGGCTTCATCAGGGAAGAGAAATATGTGGACTGGATCGTATGCATAGTCCCAGTGAAGAAGAAAAATGGGCAGATCCGAGTTTGTGTCAATTTCAGGGACCTCAACAAGGCATGTCTTAAAGACGACTTCCCTCTACCGGTCATGGAAATGATGGTCGATGACACCTCAAATTACAAGCTGTTCACCTTTATGGATGGCTCGTCTGGATATAATCAGATCAAGATGTCGCCTGAGGATGAGAAGCACACAGCATTTCGAACCCCGATCGGAATATATTGCTACAAGGTAATGCCATTCGGACTGAAGAACGCAGGTGCTACATATCAAAGGGCAATGACTAATATCTTTGATGACCTAATCCATAAAGTCATCGAATGCTATGTTGATGATCTGGTCGTCAAGACTAAAGCCAAGGCCGATCATATCCAAGATCTTAGGACCGTTCTCACCAGACTGAGGGAATATGACCTAAAGATGAATCCTCTGAAATGCGCTTTTGGCGTGTCATCGGGAAAATTCCTGGGCTTCATAGTCCGACATCGAGGGATCGAAGTTGATCCATCAAAGATAAAGGCCATCATGGAGATGCCCCCTCCGAAGAGTCTGACGCAGCTAAGATCTTTTCAAGGCAAGCTTGCTTATATACGGAGGTTTATCTCAAATTTATCGGGGAGATGTAGGCCCTTCTCAAAGCTCATGAAGAAAGGAGCTCCTTTTATCTGGGATGCCGAATGTCAAGCAGCGTTCGAAAGCATCAAACAATACTTGTTGCACCCTCCAGTGCTGGCTGCTCCCATTCCAAATAAACCGTTGATTCTCTACACTACCGCACTAGATGAGTCACTCGGTGTGCTCCTTGCCCAGAATAACGAGGAGGGGAAGGAAAATGCCCTCTACTACCTCAGTCGAACTCTAGTCGGGGTGGAACACAACTATTCCACAATCGAAAAGCAATGCCTGGCTCTGATATTTGCTGTGAAGAAGCTGAGGCACTATCTGCTGGCTCATCGGGTTATGCTGATCTCCAAGGTCTACCCGCTCAAACACTTGATGACCAAAGCAAGCCTAGCCGGCAGAATGGCAAGATGGGCTGTCATGCTACTTGAGTTTGATATAGTTTATACTCCTCAGAAAGCAGTAAAGGGGCAAGCTCTTGCAGACTTTCTCGCTGCTCATCCCATACCAGAAGGGTCGCCGCTAAATTGTGAGTTTCCCGACGAACAAGTGCTGCACCTCGAGGAAGATGAGCCATGTTGGGAGCTCTACTTCGATGGAGCCTCATCAATAAGGAGCTCCGGCAGATCAAGCGTCCCGGAGGTAAAAGCGGGGATAGGATTGGTGTTCATCACACCATCAATGGGAACCCTACGGCGTTCTTTCGCTCTCACCGAGCCTCGAACGAACAACGAAGCTGAGTATGAAGCTCTGATAGCTGGTTTGGAGCTCGCCATAGAAATGGAAATCCTTCGGCTACGGTTTACGGTGACTCCCAGCTTGTCGTCAACCAAGTAAGCGGCGACTATAAGATATACAAACCCGAGTTAGCTCGGTACAGAGGCCGGGTGGTGGAACTCATGAAACGTTTCACTCGCATCGAACTAATGAGAGTCCCTAGAGCGTTGAACGGAAAAGCCGACATACTCGCTCGCCTAGCTAAGGAGCTGGCTGATCCTGACATGGACGAAATTCTGATCACAGTCAGGAGCCGACAAATTCTACCCCCATTCTCTCTACGAGAAGAGGAAAGCGCGGAACATGAGAGCAGTCCTGCCGAAGAAGCTTCGATCATCCAAGACGAGCCCGATTGTAGAGAACCCTTCATAGAGTACCTCCGATACGACAAGCTGCCCGAAGAAAAATCTGCGAGAATTCAGCTGAAGAAAAGAGCTCTTCGATACGTGTTTGTAAATGACACGTTATACCGCAGGTCATATGACCGACTCTGGCTCAGGTGTCTGTCATTGGCCGAAGCCCAAAAGGTCATGAAAGATGTTCACTCGGGCGTTTGCGGTGCTCACCAATCTGGCCCCAAGATGCGACTTCAAATCAAACAGCTTGGGTATTACTGGCCCACCATGATACGGGATTGCGGAGAGCATGCAAAGAAATGTCAGATCTGCCAAATCCATGGTGATTTCATTCACAAGCATCCCAATCCGTTGCATCCTACGGTGGCGTCGTGGCCCTTCGAAGTCTGGGGCACCGACATTGTTGGTCCAATTGATCCTCCGTCATCCAAAGGCCACCGGTTCATACTGGCTGCGACAGACTACTTCTCCAGATGGGATGAAGCTGTCCCGCTAAAAGAAGTCAAGACAAAAGATATTCTGACATTCTTCCAGCATAATATTCTATACCGCTTCGGTACACCAAGAAGAATCATTTCTGACAACGGGCCTTCTTTCAAGAGCTTCAATGTCTCAAGGTTCGCTACCCAGCACAAGATAGACTGGAGATATTCCTCCATCTATAATCCAAGAGCCAATGGGCTAGCAGAAGCTTTCAATAAGACTCTATGCAAGCTCCTGAGGAAAAATGCTTCAGCCAACAAGAGAGACTGGAATCTCAAACTTCATGAGGCGTTGTGGGCATATCGTACCACGCACCGTACTCCAACTCAGTCCACTCCATACTCATTGCTCTTCGGAGTGGAGGCGGTCCTCCCCCTCGAAGTCGAAGTTCCAAGCTTAAGAATGGTCGTTCAGCACGAGTTGACGGAGGAGGAAAACGTGCTCCTTCGACTTGAAGAGCTCGATGCCCTCGAAGAAAAGAGGCTCGCGGTGCAGCAAAATCTGGAGCTATACCGAGCCCAAATGTCACGGGCCTATGAAAAGATAACCCGTCTCCGCGCTTTCAAGAAAGGTGAATTGGTGTTGGTCCTCAAAAGACCGATCATCCTCAATCGACATGCCAAGGGAAAATTCGAGCCAAACTGGGAAGGACCATACGTCATCGAGAAAGTGTTCGATGGAGGATCCTACCAACTAATAAGTGCCGAGGGAGAAAGGCCCATGCCACCCATCAATGGCCGATATCTCAAGAAATACTACACGTGAATGCTCTAAGTCGCAGGCGAATTGAGCACATCAGCCCTACGGTCTGGATCATACATCCTGCAAAACCGTATACAATCCACGGGCGTAAATGACCCCTATTTCTCCCAAATCCTGCCGGTGAGACTACTTTTAAAGTCCCACCAGCGGCAAAAAAAAAGAAAAGAAAAAGAAAAAGAAAAATAAAAAGGTATGTCCATAAGCAAAACGGGCACGGATGAAAACCCGAAAGGGCTCCGTGAGTAAAAACAGCAGGACTACCGGCGAGTTTGTGAAAACCCGAAAGGGCGCAAACTCATGAAAAGAGATGAATACACTCGCAAAGTCCTCTCGACCTTGTGAGGAGAAAACCCCTGCGTGAGATCCTTACGACTCACAAAGGAGCAACACACTTAGGAATCCTCACGATTCCTAAGGAGAAAATACACCTGCGGGATCCTTATGACTCGTAGGGAGAAAATGCTTTTATGGGACCCTCACGGCCCATAAAATTGAAAAGCCTTAGGTGATAGGGACCCAAACCTGTCTCCTAAGCCATCGTTCCCCAACGGGCAACGGCAAATGATGAGTCGCTCCTGGCATTTCGCTTCAGTGTTAGCGGTGCTGATGCCGACCAAAAACCCAAACCCCAAATCCTCTCATGGCAAATGATGATTCGCTCCTGGTACCATATTCCAATATAGCGATGCTGATGTCAACCTAAATCAAAATCAACAAGTTAACTTTCACTCCGACACCGCAAAAAGCGGAGCAAGTCAGAACCCAAGCTCGACACCGCAAGAAGCGGAGCAAGTCAAGTCTACCCCTGACACTGCAAGAAGCAGAGCAAGTCAAATCAAGCATCGACCGTCCAAGTCGCAAAAAGGGCAGCACCGACCGTCTACGTCGCTAAAATGGCAGCACCGACCGTCCACGTCGCTAAAATGGCAGAACCGACCGTCCACGTCGCTAAAATGGCAGCATCGACCGTCCACGTCGCTAAAAGGGCAGCACCGACCGTCCACGTCGCTAAAATGGCAGCACCGACCGTCCACGTCGCTAAAAGGATAGCACCGACCGTCCAAGTCGCAAAAAGGGCAGAACCGACCGTCCACGTCGCTAAAATGGCAGCACCGACCGTCCATGTCGCTAAAAGGGCAGCACCGACCGTCCAAGTCGCAAAAAGGGCAGAACCGACCGTCCACGTCGCTAAAATGGCAGCACCGACCGTCCACGTCGCTAAAATGGCAGAACCGACCGTCCACGTCGCTAAAATGGCAGCATCGACCGTCCGCGTCGCTAAAAGGGCAGCACCGACCGTCCACGTCGCTAAAAGGGCAGCACCGACCATCCAAGTCGCAAAAAGGGCAGAACCGACCGTCCACGTCGCTAAAAGGGCAGCACCGACCGTCCAAGTCGCTAAAATGGCAGTACCGACCGTCCAAGTCGCAAAAAGGGCAGCACCGACCATCCAAGTCGCAAAAAGGGCAGCGCAGGATTCCTACAAAGCGGGAACCAGATCACCCCGGGCCAGGGAAAACGTCTATCACGGACACTCCATCTCGGAGACATGTCAAGCAACGACCGTCCATGTCGTAAAAAGGGCAGTGCCAGCTTCCCAAAAAGCGGAAACCAAATCAAGTCGTCTCCACGTGAAAGAAGATCAATCAATTTCATGCACACGACCCACATATGTGGTGTGCCTTTATTGATGGGGGGTAATTTGTTGGGGTAAAAATTTACACCCCGGTTGACCAAGTCAAAATCAAAGTCAACCCCAAGCCAAGTGGGCCCAAGCCCAGATCCAGTGGGCCCATGCCCGGGTCGAGCCAGAACATGAAGCGGCCGGCCTCCCCCCATGCTAAGATAAAAATTTTGTAATAAATAATTTTGTTGCATTTCTTTTAGTTTATTTTATGGATAAATGTAAGAAAAATAGGCATAAAGCCAAATTTTTGTAAAGCCCATGGCTTATGTGCAAAAATAAATGGCACAAGAGCCATGGGATAGGCAAAATACCATTTTGTGAAGCCCAAGAGGCTATGTGTAAAGTGTATAGCCTATAAAGGCAAAGATAATGAAATATCTCAACAACTTTTTTCTCTCCAAAAAAAAGTTTCAGATCTGAGCTCTTTCTTCCTTCTTCAAGGTTCCAAAACCTTCTTCTTTCTTTGAATTAAATCAAGAGTTTTACTCTTCCTTTTTCAAAACTAAATAGTTTTCCACCACAAAACCCATTAAGGGTAACTCAGATCTGCCATCAGATCTCAAAAAGAAAAGATTTTTTTTAAATCTCACATCTCTTTATCTCCAAGATCCGGCCAGCAAAGGAAGAAGAAGGACCCATTTCCTTAACCCAAAGCATCTTAGGAGTTTAACTCCACCCCATTTTTCTCTTTAGACAATTTCCGGGGCTAAAAACCCCCATTTTCCTCGCTGGTGCGCTAGCGCTCGAGCGCAAAGCGCCCGCGTGCCGACACGTGGCGCGCTTGCGCTCCAGCGCACTGCGCTCGAGCGCAAAACGCCCGCGTGCCGACACGTGGCGCGCTTGTGCTCCAGCGCTCTGCGCTCTGCACTCGAGCGCAAAGCGTCCGTGTGCCGACACGTGGCGCGCTTGCGCTCCAGCGCTCTGCGCTCGAGCGTAAAAGCGCCCACGTGGCGCGCTTGCGCTCCAGCGCTCTACGCTCGAGCGCAAAGCGCCCACGTGCCGACACGTGGCGCGCTTGCGCTCCAGCGCAGTGCCGACACGTGGCGCGTTGCGCTCCAGCGCTCTGCGCTCCAGCGCAAAGCTCCCACGTGCCAACACGTGGCACGCTTGCGCTCAAGCGCCTAAGCGCTGGCCCCACGTATCCTTTGGATGTCTTTTTCCCCTTTATTTATATATACATGTATATATATACATATGTATACAAATGTACACATACACATACTCCGCTACACTTTCCCCCTCAAAATTTTTTTTGGGCCGGGGCGCTGCCCCGAACCCCGCAAGGGCGCTGCAAGCCCCCTTGACCCCCAGCCCGCTATCCAGGTAGCGGGACCCCCGTAAAAACTCTGCGTGGCTCCCGATATATCCAAAACCCCCTTTTAAAACAAAACACACGCACACCGCACATTGAGTTCGCATGACCCGTTTAACCCGTTAATCGGAGGTTCCCTCGCCCCAAAGGCGAAGGGTAATTAACGGCAGCTTAGTCCGCGGCTGCCGGAGATTTGGATCCCCACAATCATTAAACCCCAGCCTACCCTAGGCAGGGGGAATCTGTAGTACGCCTGACAAGCGTGCGCGTATTCCCATCTCAATGGGGTGACGAAAAACACCCTACACCGACAAAGGCCAATGATGATTCGCTCCTGGCCATGTCCCAGTTGTAGCGATGCTGATGCCTAAATCGGTATCAAATTCTAAGTCTAAACTCGCGATAAAAATCAGCGAGCCAAAAATGCATATGAAATAGCCGAAATGATGGGGCAATTTGCAACAAAATCAGCAAGTAAAATATATGCATACAAACACTACTACAAAGAAGGGTTGCCCCTACGGATTTATCGGTAGGGGCAACCCACTGCCCCTACGGATATATACGTAGGGGCGAAAAAAGACCCCGTAGGTGCAAAGGCCGCAGGTGCAAGTTGAGTCCCTGAACTTGCCCCTACGGACAAATTTAAGCCCCTACGGATATAACAGTAGGTGTTATAGCCCCTACGGAGTACCCCGTAGGGGTAATAAAATCATATATGTAATTTTTTTTTTTGAATATATTGTATATACCTACGGATATACCCGTAGGTCCTGTTTAGACCCCTACGGCTACATCCGTAGGGGATATAATGTATCCCCTACGGATACATCCGTAGGGGCTACTCCCAACACCCTGCACTGAGATCGGGGGGAAAATATCAGGAAACCTGATAATTTGCCCCTACGGCTAAATTCGTAGGGGATAAACAGTTGCCCCTACGGACATATCCGTAGGGGTACTCCCAACACCCTGCACTGATATCAGGTGGGAAAATATCAGGTTTCCTGATAGTTTGCCCCTACGGGTATACCCGTAGGGGCAAACTATATACCTACGGCTTAATCCGTAGGTACATATTGTCTGTATTTTTTTTTTAAAAATGGGCTGCTAGATTTTTTCCCGCCCTGTGCACAATAATGTATACATCAATCAAATCATATATTGCAGTATTCATAATCACATCTCACGCATATATATAATATACAAAAGAAACACAAAAACTGAATATGATATAAATACAAACCAATATCAATATCGTTTCAAAATGTAGTACAATGTGTATGATATAAATAAATACATGTTTCAAAAAAAAAGAACCAAAAATCTACCCTAGCTCGGTCCAGCTCGGTCCTGCTCCTCGGTCAATAAACTCTGCAATTCGTCGCGAGCGGGAGTCTAAGTGGGCGGTGGAGCTACAGGAGCTGTCTGCGGAACCGCAGCCGAAGGAGATGCGTGTGGAGGCTCGGCCGATCTACCCTGTCGCGTCTGGATATAACGTGTGTAAGAAGCGTGTAAGAACTGTTTATTATTCGAATTCGTTTCATTATTAAGTTATTTCGAAACCCTGTTTGGATATCTAGTTTGGAAAAGCGTTGTTTATTTCAATTACATATGTATGTATGATTAATAAAACATAAGTCTACAACCAAATAAGCTCAGGCTATGTACTGATATTGGATATGTTGATATCTATAATATGACATTATATTTTACTATTAAGTAGTATACATACCAGTATCTCATTCAACTCCTGAACGGTGGCCTTCAAGCTCTCCTGTTCCTGCTGGACACGTCGCTAACTGGAGACGGAGGAAGTAACCACCGGGGTGGAGTCCAACCTCATATGGGCCCTGCTAGAGCCCAGTCTTCGGCCTATCTCCAAACCTCCGTGGTGCCGTCCGTGTGCGGCGTCCAGGACTGGGGTCAGCAGCCTCGAATGTTGCCTTCCCCCTAGCAACTGTCAGAACATTATATTTAGCACATACTGGTCTATAAAATTGACAAGAAATACCAAAATCAACAAATTCAAAGCCTTACCTACAGAGATAGAAGATGTGCTCCTCTGGTATCTGCATGTATCAAAATTTGAATAATATTAATTAATTTCAGTACATACATACTAACAAGGTAAACTCGCATATAGCGCTGCTTACACATATGACAGGGAGTGAACAAGCTCTTGTAGATCATCAGGCGCAAATCTAATCTCATCAAGCAGCCCATGATAATGAGTTGGACGACTAAGAGCAAAAGAAATGTGTGTATATTTATGATATAGCATTCTAAATCAATATACATGCCCTATATAATATATAAACATACCTGGAGGAACGGGAGTGGCCTCTGTCCCTGATATGGACGCATCACCAACAACTAGACAATCAAACATTGACAATATAAGTAATTTTGACATAAACAGGCATGGATATCTATAATATTACATTCAAAATGGATATTAGAGAGCGCACCTGCAGTGAGAAGTGGTAAAAGTATCACCCAACTAGGGTGTAATTTACAGAATCAGTTGAGACTCTTAAAAGTCATAGAAGAACCCGACCTGCACAAATCTGATGTATGCTTTCCATTGGACACTAAGAAGTCTCTAAAGGGAAAAGCCTATGTGAAAGCCATCATTAGTTCATATCAGAAGATTGATGCTGAAACAGAGAACGAGAAATGTCATTTTTTTCTTCTTCCGCCACATTACTGTCTTCTCCTTCTGCCACATTACTGTCTTCTCCTTCTTATGATGTTCGCGTGCAAATTCAATGACTATATTGAGAATATGGATTAATAGTGGGTAGGAAAAGTATTTCTCAAATGGCTTTTGCGTCTTAAAACCATAAACTACTAAGTAATGGCATACATAATTTTTTTAGTATAAAGGTTGTTATTTTAAGTTTTCCCTTATAGAGATATGATCTAACTGCATCTATCAACTATAAGTGTGCAGAAAATTATGATAAGAAATCATAAGAAAGGGTCGTAGCCATGCATAACCTTGAATCTACATACCAAATCATGCAAAAGCATGCACTTATTGTCACCTTGCCTTAGAATATAAAATATCTTGGAAGACTATAAGCGAGCATTTAAATCTTGATAGCTTTTGACTTCAACATATATTTTTCTCAAGTACCATGAAATATACTTGCTCCGTATAAACCGTTTTCAGGAAGATGGATTAATAATGACAAATTATCCATTGTGGCTCACTAGGTTAGCATTTTCTCTTCTATTGACCATCTTTCTAATCTGCTTGGTAAATTTATTCGGAACCGGCTGCGAATCATTAAAAGACATGCATAAGAAAGAAAACTAAAATACAGATATATAGCATACCGATACATCGAAACTTCATAGTTGCGATGGCAATCCTGAGATATTTATTTCTACCCACGTGGTGCGCATGCGAATGCGTCAGGTATCATGGACAAATATTTCAGAACATGGAAAGTATTATTCGTATAAAGTAATTAAAACTTTTAAACACCTTGGGTAGATATTTTCTTAGGTGATGCAATCATATCATGAGGATTAAATTTAAGCTATTATACATATGCATATGTATTTTTCTAACCTAAAATATCACACACACACACAGAGAGAGAGAGAGAGAACACCTGGTAGGTAAAGAAATCAGGTAGCAGGATCCTGAAGAAATAGAGTCCATAGCATTGCTCATCATCATCATCCATGATCCCTTTGATAATATTTTTTCAAAGGGATCACGGATGATGATGATGAGCAATGCTATGGACTCCATTTCTTCAGGATCCTGCTACCTGATTTCTCTATCTACCTGGTGTTCTCCCCCTCTCTCTCTCTCTCTGTGTGTGTGATATATTAGATTAGAAAAATACATAAGCATATGTATAATAGCTTAAATTTAGTCCTCATGATATGATTGCATCAACTAAGAAAATATCTACCCAAGGTGTTTAAAAGTTTTAATTACTTTATACGAATAATACTTTCCATGTTCTGAAATATTTGTCCATGATGCCTGACGCATTCGCACGCGCACCACGTGTGTAGAAATAAATATCTCTGGATTGCCATCGCAACTATGAAGTTTCGATGTATCGGTATGCTATATATCTGTATTTTAGTTTTCTTTCTTATGCATGTCTTTTAATGATTCGCAGCCGGTTCCGAATAAATTTACCAAGCAGATTAGAAAGATGGTCAATAGAATAGAAAATGCTAACCTAGTGAGCCACAATGGATAATTTGTCATTATTAATCCATCTTCCTGAAAACGGTTTATACGGAGCAAGTATATTTCATGGTACTTGAGAAAAATATATGTTGAAGTCAAAAGTTATCAAGATTTAAATTCTCGCTTATAGTCTTCCAAAATATTTTATATTCTAAGGAAAGGTGACAATAAGTGCATGCTTTTGCATGATTTGGTATGTAGATTCAAGGTTATGCATGGCTACGACCCTTTCTTATGATTTCTTATCATAATTTTCTGCACACTTATAGTTGATAGATGCAGTTAGATCATATCTCTATAAGGGAAAACTTAAAATAACAACCTTTATACTAAAAAAATTATGTATGCCATTACTTAGTAGTTTATGGTTTTAAGACGCAAAAGCCATTTGAGAAATACTTTTCCTACCCACTATTAATCCATATTCTCAATATAGTCATTGAATTTGCACGCGAACATCATAAGAAGGAGAATACAGTAATGTGGCAGAAGGAGAAGACAGTAATGTGGCGGAAGAAGAAAAAAATGACATTCCTCGTTCTCTGTTTCAGCATCAATCTTCTGATATGAACTAATGATGGCTTTCACATAGGCTTTTCCCTTTAGAGACTTCTTAGTGTCCAATGGAAAGCATACATCAGATTTGTGCAGGTCGGGTTCTTCTATGACTTTTAAGAGTCTCAACTGATTCTGTAAATTACACCCTAGTTGGGTGATACTTTTACCACTTCTCACTGCAGGTGCGCTCTCTAATATTCATTTTGAATATCGATAATATTACATTCAAAATGGATATTAGAGAGCGCACCTGCAGTGAGAAGTGGTAAAAGTACCACCCAACTAGGGTGTAATTTACAGAATCAGTTGAGACTCTTAAAAGTCATAGAAGAACCCGACCTGCACAAATCTGATGTATGCTTTCCATTGGACACTAAAAAGTCTCTAAAGGGAAAAGCCTATGTGAAAGCCATCATTAGTTCATATCAGAAGATTGATGCTGAAACAGAGAACGAGGAATATCATTTTTTTCTTCTTCCGCCACATTACTGTCTTCTCCTTCTGCCACATTACTGTATTCTCCTTCTTATGATGTTCGCGTGCAAATTCAATGACTATATTGAGAATATGGATTAATAGTGGGTAGAAAAAGTATTTCTCAAATGGCTTTTGCGTCTTAAAACCATAAACTACTAAGTAATGGCATACATAATTTTTTTAGTATAAAGGTTGTTATTTTAAGTGCGCGTGCAAATTCAATGAAAGTTAGATTTGAGGATACCCATGTATGAGTTGTATTCTATATATGTGTGTTTCGATTTATGATTTCGCTTAAGTGTAGGGTTGTTTTTACTTAAAGAAGTATCACCATCTACTATATATAAAAAAATATAGCAAACTAGGATTGGTATTCAAATCCCAGTCCAGATTGGTATTCAAAATTTATTTAATTAGTTTGTGATCCACATCATTTGATTCGTTGCTTGAGGCATCAATGTAGGCACAAATATCGGCGACGAGGAACTCGACGAGGAAGAACGAGGGCGGTGGCGGGCTGAGAACGGAGGGCGCGCGGTGGCGACGAAGAGAAAATTGGAGACGCGGGAACGAGAGAAAATTTTGGGAACGAGAGGGAAAGATATCGAGGCGTATATTGGTATCGATGGGAATATGAAGGTTTCATATTATCATCGAGTATCATATATTAGTTTTAACCTGAATATCTTGAGTCGCTCTCTAATTATGCGTTTGTTGTGCATTCGTGTTGTATGTGTAACATGATTTTAAACCATTGAGATCAAGATTGATAGAACTGATCATCCTACATTGCAATAGCATTCATCGACCAAAAACTATTATTGCAATGGTATTCATCTATAACAATCAACAATTAAAACTACAAATGTAGGATACTGATATCATAAAGCGTTATACGCAACATTGATAGAACTGATAAATAAAAAAACGAAACACAAACCGTATTAAGATTTAACAACTTTGATTATGTCATATACGCGGGCCGATATTTTCATATTAGCCAATAGGCAAAAATAGATTGCGGTCTGGATATGGCACATTGGCAGATGTTACCTATATGCATAAATCTTATGTCTAATGACCATAAGATTGTCGGAGACAGTTTTGATGTTTTGTGGGTTTGGTTTTATACTTGGGACAATCCAATGTTGACACACACACATAAATAACAAATTAAAGTAAACTAACTAAGAGGCATGTTTGAGTTTTATACTGGGATCACAAATAGCATGATGGCTGCAAACAGATTGCTTGAATACTTGCAGACAATCCAATGTTGCCTCGCCATTTCTATAAATTTTAAACTCCCTGGAAAATTATCATCACTCAGGATTACTTTAGGGCCAGTTTGGCTGCTTCTTGCTTGTGATTCAACATTCAGCTTTTTGTTGATTTGGAACTCAGAGAGTGTTGCAAAAAAAATCCAAAACTAAATAAACCTCAAACTAGCTACAGAGAAGGCAAACAGCAAACCCCATGAAGTTTGGCTTTCAAGGGTTTTCCCACTAAAATACACTTAGATGCAGCACTTTAAGGAAGCTTGCAGCAATATAAAAACTTTTAGGTAGTTTAGTGAAAAACTGCAGTGCTTCAAGATTGTTTAAGTTTTATGTGTGCTTAAGCTGTCATACAGAAATTATCGTTGCAAAAATGTTCGCAACCCTAGCTTTTCCAGCAACGATACTGGAATACGAGCCTCAGATATGCCAGCTTAGGAATCAAAATAAGAAAGAGATTTGGGGTTATCCTAAGTCCAAAGTCAAACGGGCTCGAGAAATATATAAACCCAAAAAAATGACTGCATAAAGATCTCATATAGATGAAAAGGATGTTATGCAAGCTCTGAACAAATCTTGAACGGAACTTTCACAAGAATTTACAATACCCGACCAGAATCCAATCCTGAGTTTGATGAAGCTTCAGGCCTTCAGCTTCCCCACAGAAAATAGTTAGGGCAAACCCTTTGCAAAACCATAGCTTTCATGCAGAGATGACGCTCAGAACATGCCAGCTTCCAAACACATTGAATAATACATAATCTCCCATACTCTCTCTCTCTCAATCAGACAGTTTATATTTGGATTTGAATTTAGGAAAAGAAATAAGATGGCTACAAACCAGCTTGCCTCGCCAATCTCATAACTATAAAGCTCATAAAACTGGAAGCTTGAGGGCAAGCCATCATCGCCTCCATTCAATTGAAGCCAAATCATCCACAAAAAATAGAAATAAATATAATAATTGATCGATAGGCAAAATTGCAAGAAACCTATTCAGATTTTTGCATGAAAAAATAAGAGATGTAAAATAAGTAAAAGATTACCAAATGAAATTATCCCATCACTTGAACCCCCTCTCAAGACATTTTAGCAAAAATTCCCCCAGTAATTTTCTTCGGTTTAACCGTTTTATATCATAGAAGAACGATAAATTTCAAATGTATATACATGCATACACACACACACATCATATACACAGTTTTTGAATGTTGCCAGAATTTCAACGCTAATTCTAGATTTTTCCAAACTCTGAAGGCTTCACAAAAATTTTAACTACAGATAATAATATGATTGAAGAGATCAATCACCAATTTTTTAATGAGGATCAACTGAAACCCCAAACAGAGCAAGCAAATTACAAAGATCCCAAAACCCCGCGTGGCCCAGCCCCAGCCCCCAGCCCCAGCCTCAGCCCCAGCCCCAGCCCAACCCTAACCCCAGCGTGGCCAGCTAAACCCCAACACCAACCCTAAGGCAAACCATAACCCCAGCCCCACCCCAGCAGCAGCCGAACCCCAACCCTAACCCTACCCTGACCCCGACCCCGACCGCGACCGCGACCCCTGCCCAACCCCAACACGTGCGCGCAACCCCAGACCCAGCCATGAACCCTAAGCCCAAAATAATCCAAAAATTCTTTAATTTACCTCGATATTTACTCACCTGAACGGCTGCTGCTGGGGCTGGGGCGACGACCTGAACCGCGGTGGCGACGAGAACTGCGGTGGCGACGAAACCGGCAGTGGCGACGAGGAGAACGACGGTGGCGACGACGGCGTGGCGATTTGGGGATTTTTCTCGCGCCCGATCGAGAGAGAGAGAGAGAGAAAGTGAGCGTAGGCGATCGGTCTGGGGTCTTAATATTTCGATATTTACTTGCCCCTACGGATATATCCGTAGGTCCTTTGTTTGCGCCACCGTAGGGGCAAACACCAAATTAAGAATTAATTTTTTTATTCTTGAACGTCAGTGCCCGTAGGGGCAACCCTTTAGCCCTACGGAGTAATCCGTAGGGCCAAGTAAAATCTGCCCCAACGGATAATTCCATCCGTAGGGGCAACCCCCTATTTTACTAGTGAAAATAGCCGAAATGATTGGGCAACTCGCTATAAAAAGTAGCGAGTAAAAAGAAAAATAGCCGAAATGATTGGGCAATCACGACTTTCGCGATAAAATGCTGAAATGATAGAGCATCGCGAAAAGAAATAAAAAATGAAATGAAACTTTTACTCTACATGTGAGGTCACATTGACCCCTGTATACAATCCATGGGCACAAACGGAAAGGGAACCATATCATCCCACCAGGCTCCATCAGAAAGAGAGCCAAGTCTCGATGGCAACATCTACAGCCTAGAGGTCAACAACGGCGTTCCTTCTCGTTCCAATCAGAAGCAGATACGACGTCAACAAACGGAGCCATGGCAAAGTCCCCTAGTTCTAAATCTTGAAGGTTCATAAACAGCCTAGAGACTACCTCGGAGCCACGGAAAAGTCCCCTAGTTCCAAATCTCGACGGTTCACAGACAACCTAGAGACTACCTCGGAGCCATGGCAGAATCCCTAGTTCCAAGTCTCGATGGCAACATCCACAACCTAGAGATCAACAACGGCGTTCCTCCTCATGCCAGCAGGACACGGACGCGACACTACCAATCGAAGCCACGACAAAGTTCCCAGTTCCAAGACTCTGCGGTTCACAGACAACCGAAAGTCAACCCTGACACTGTAGAAAACGAAGAAAGTCGATCCCGACACCGTAGAAAACGGAGAAAGTCGATCCCGACACCGTAGAAAACGGAGAAAGTCAACCCGGACACCGCAAAAAACGGAGAAAGTCGATTCCGACACCGCAAAAAACGGAGAAAGTCAACTCCGACACCGTAGAAAACGGAGAAAGTCGACTCGGACACCGCAGAAAACGGAGAAAGTCGACCCGACACCGCAGAAAACGGAGAAAGTCGATCCCGACACCGTAGAAAACAGAGAAAGTCGATCCCGACACCGTAGAAAACGGAGAAAGTCGACCCCGACACCGTAGAAAACGGAGAAAGTCGACCCCGACACCGTAGAAAACGGAGAAAGTCGACCCCGACACCGTAGAAAACGGAGAAAGTCGACCCTGACATCATAGAAAATGGAGAAAGTCAACCTTCGACCTCCCCGTCAAAGTAACGTTTCAACTCGGGAACAAGTCAACTCACTAACCACTTACGAGTCCTCTCGAATTGTAAGGAAGAAAATTCTCTTGTGAGATCCTCACGACTCTCAATAGAAAACGTACTTAGGAATCCTCACGATTCCTAAGGAGAAAATACACCTACGAGATCCTCACGACTCGTTGGGAGAAAAAGTCTTTATGAGACCCTCACGACTCATAAAGTTGAAAAGTCTTAGGCGGCAGATCTGAACCTGTTTCCTAAGCCATCACTACCTTACAAAGAGTTTAAGATGAACTGTTATCCATCGTCTACAAGTTACCCTTGCTGAAATCACATGCCAACAACACAGCAGAGAAAAGAAAGCGATAGTCGGAGATAAAAAAATGTGTCCTTTATTCATGAATTTAATTGAATACGAGATACATCATATAAAATAAAAAAAGGAAATGAATACATGTTATTCATAAATTACAATCGATACAAAGATGACTATTGAGAAGGAGGTGATTTTAGCAAATCAGCAAGATGCTCGCGCACTCCTCTCAGCTCTTTTTCATGATCAGCCGCCACGGCCAGCTCCGCTTCGACTTGGGCCCGTTGCTGCAAACAGGATGAAAGTTTCTCATCGATTTCCTGCTGAGTTTTCTCACGACTCTGTGCATCTCGCTCAGTGAGGTCGAGCTTCTGCCTCAGCGTTAGCCCGTCAGAAATACATCGTAGGAGGCCCTCAAAAATAGCTTTCAGCCGAGCAGCATTCGCGTCAACCTGGGCACGCAGCCGGGCAGATTCACCTGAAGCTTCCTCGCGTTCTTTCCGCCTCAAGGTCGCCTCTTGTTCGAAATGGCGGAGGAAGGGAACGCTCTGCTCAACCCATGCAGCCCGCTGGGAGTTCAAAGCCAATACTTCCGGAGCGGGACACCTGAGCTCAATCTCATGCAGGCAGTCCTCGATCTGTCTGCAATAATTAACCCAAGATTCGACGATGCCCTCGCTATGGAAGTGCACAAGCGTCGCCAACATCAGGTTAAACTCAGCAGCAAAATCTGCAGCGAATGCAGGGGCCTCCATGTCAAGCTCCTCGATGGTTCGCTCAACATACGCAGGCTGGTCACAACGCCTTCTGAAGATGGACGTCTAGAAAAGGGCCCAGCCGGCATTAGGATGCGAGACTCAAAGGGAGCTGGAGCTGGTGCGATTATTGCAAGACAAGTTATGATCAATTGTCAGCTCAAGAGATAAAGAAAATGCACGAGCTATGGAGTCTACTATACCGGCTGTGAAAAGTGGCAAAGTTGGGAGTACCGGAGGCACAGATATTCTCTCGTCTCCTCCTCCAATCTGTAACGCAGCAATCAATTCAAAAAAGAATTAACGACGACATGGTCGCCCGTAAAAGAAAGGAAAGGATGTCGGTTAAAAAAAACTGTACTCACCAACACCAGCAGGCAGAGTGACTTACGACTGGAAGGAGAAATGCGGGTTCAGCACCGGATACAGATGATCAAAGAGAACCCCTGCAAGGTTGCAACGAAACATGGACAGTACAAGGAACACGGTGTTCATAGTTCAACTAAACAGATCGCAAATCTATACCTTCCAGCTTCTTGGAAGACATAGGAGAAGGCGAGGGAACAACAACCGTCATGGCAGCGACCGCAGGTGTTTCAGATGACGCAATTTCGGCGTTCACTGCACCTATAAATAAAATACCGTCAGAACAAGCTGAAAAGGATTGCGAAATAGAAAGTAAACAGCGACCCGAGACCTACCTGATAGGTCATCAGCCAAAACTGCGATGGAAGCATCACCGAGCGGTGCGGCTTCTTCGCTCTCATTCAGTGGAATAGTTTCGGCGCCAATGGCTTCATCCCCAGATTCTACAAGGGCCGTCGTGACACTCGCAATGCCCGCCAATGGCAGAGAACCACAAGGAGAAAGAGAGGCAATTAGGGCAGTCCCAGACTCCTGAGAAAGAGTAGCCGCTTCGGGCTCGGTGGTTGCCGTCATCTCACCTGCCACCTCATCGCCAGGACTTGGCCCTGCAGGATATGATATATAACAATTTGAAGATCAAATTCTAATAAAAAGGCCCAGTATTACGTTACCTCAGGGCGGCTTTTCGGTTTCTTCCTAAACCGCGCGCACAACCTGTCTATGAGTGGTAGACAGGGCAGCTGGAGCATTCTCTGAAGAAATGGCGACAGAGGGAGTAGTACTTGAACCTGCACCCACAGCCAAGCTAGCATCACGCTCCTTCGCCGCACATTCCTGCGCTTCCTTTCGGTCTGAGCGGTGAGAAGCGATCTTCGCAAGACCTCCGTCAAAGGGACGTCATCGTCCGAACCAAGTTCTACCTAGGAGCCGCTACGGCTTCCATCATCGGCTGTTTAAGTGAAGCCTCTTGTAATACTGACGGGAGAGCTGGGTCCACAATAGCCGGCTCTGGAAGCGTCGCCGTATCATCGCTCAAGATCAGCACCGCACTTGGGATAGCCCGCGTCAAGGTAGTCCCTGCAATAAGACAAACGAAAAGGTCAAGCCACGAATGAAGAAAAAGGAAATGAAGGCACAATGAGCCGAAGTATACCAAGGCCCAAAGAAGCACGGAGCCTCTATTCCTTTTCAAATGTTTTGAGGGAAGCCGCAAGAGCCTCTTCATCAGAGATATTTGTTGAAGAAGAAAGCGTCAGTCAAAGCATAATAATAAAAAATATAACTGCGGAAAGATACGACTGAAGTCTACCTGATTGTGCAATGGTGATCAGTGCTACTTCATCGCGAGCTAGTTGCTCGAAAACCGCGATGGCAGCCTCCAGATTGGTATCATCTGGCGCAATGAATAAACCCTTATTGGTCCCGTATTCGCTCAAGCCCTCGCTGTAAGGAGCATGTGGCTCCTGGCCGAATACGACGTCGGCAGAGAACAACGACTTTTTCTTCTTTTGCGAGCGGCTGCCGGTAGCCAGCAATAGGAGCTTGCGTTTGGCGGGCAACTTCGGGCGACAAGTCCCGATCTCCGTATCCATGCCAGAATCGGGAGACACTGCAGCCAACGCTTCTACAGGCGCACGAGGTAGAGGCTTATCAGGAAAAGTGTACGGGACCACAGCCGCAACAGCTTCTCTTAGGGGAGGACGAACGATAGTTCGTCGCTTCAAGGGAACGGTTGGATTACCCGCTGGGACAGCACCCTTGCGATCAAGCAATAATCATTTTTCTTCCCTGATAACAGTGCCCCTTCGCAAGCTGGTAGCATACCACGTACACATTCAAATCTTTCGGAACGTAGCTTGGCTCGCTGATAAAGAAGATAGACCCGGTATTTAGCCACATGAAATGGTGCAGCGCACTACAGATACCTTCCTCTGTAGTAGTAGGCTCAGCTAAAAAGGCTTCAAGCGGAACATCCTGATTGTAGCTTAATTGTTGAGCAAAGCGGTGCGGGTTGTATCTCATGAACAGCGCCGCATCGTTCTGCCTAAACACTAAAAAGCCCGGCCTGATTGAATATAAGTGAAGAATTTCCTGAGCTTTCAAGGTAGAAACCCCATCTTTGAAGGTGTCCCGCAGCGGCTGCACCGTCTTAGCAAATTCCTTGCCGATAGTCATGACCTTATCGACGAAGGTCATGCCATCCACAACCGTACGCGGGCAAAGAATCAGACCCCGAGCCTCTCGCTGAGTCGGTTCCAAAGCAGAAGCATCAACTAGCCGCATAACCCGAGGAAAGTTATAACTTTCGTAGAAATGGGGCCTCTTGTGGATTCCAAAGGCGCCGAGAACATGCAGCTCAAGCCACCAAGTGAAATAATGAATCGGGAAGTTTACGGGTTGCACCTCCGGTTGAGTGGTGTCTGCCGCCAAGCTAAGGCCATGATACAAATGAGCCAGTCCAGCAATCCCAACGGCAACCTGCGTCCCTTCAACCATTCGGTGAGCCGGGTAGAAAATGGACGGCCTCATGTAGCGAGGGTGCATGGGGAGCGCAAACCAGCTTAACCATAAACCAAGGAACCCTAAAAAGAACGCCTCTTCATCGATGTCTTGAGCGTCGAGTTCTGCAAAGGGGACAACCACGGCGTTTGGGAGGAAGAAATTCTTTTGATCTGCTTCCATTGATGGTCGGCTATCCAAGCCAAAACCGAAAGGATCGTCGAGCTTGGCAAACTTCGCACCTTGTTTCGACAAGACTTCCGGGGGAAGAAAACGGGCGATGAAATCTGTAAAGCCGACCCTGTGGCTTCCGGATTCGAGAAGCAGGCTCTCATAAATATTTAACACCTTGATCAAGCTTGGGAATCGGTGCTGAATAGAATTTTTTGGGGTCAGACCCATCACTACTGATCGAGTGGCGAAAATGTACTCGTCAGGGGGTAATATCTCCTCATAATGTTCCCCTCTGACAGGCAAGCCGAAGATCTCCGTGAACTCCTCTAAAGAGATTGAAACTTCCCGATCTAATAGAAGGAAGGTGTGAGTTTGAACGTTCCATTGTTCCAAAAAAGTTTTGACCCACCATACAAGGGGATGGAATACTGGAAAAGAGAAGCATAAATCGCGGGATACAACCCGAGCTTCAGCAGCTGCGATTTCTTGGCCGATAAGATGTATCGAGCCCACTGCAGATATCCGGCTGAATGGCGGGGAGTCAAGCCTATCATGTACGGTTGTCCCCAAGGGCGCGACTCGCCTTGACATATATGCTGCCCCAGAGTATCCAAAGCCATCGGCGGCTGTACGGGTATCGCGGCCATAGAGGGCTGAAGGCAACCCTCCAAAGTCCAATTGACCTCTTCCACAGCATAGTTCACCGGGGGTGCGTCAGCATAATAGATCACCGAAATGGGCTCCGAAGGTATCGCACAAGAGAAGCTGCGTCGACCTTGGATGATTTGATTGTACCACGCCCCCCATAAATGAAGATTCTTTTGCTCCAGGACGTGATCTTTGATCAACACGAAGACTTCCCTGTCCACAGGCGCTTCAGGGAATCCGCTTTCCGAATGAACAAATGGGAAAGAAGTGTCGAAAGATATAGTACCTGCGCGAAAAAATAACAAGAGTTAGCCGTCAATGCTACAGTTCAAGTTTTGGTACTTGGTACTTTAAATTTGTACCGCACTGTAATGCAATGGAAGGGGACCAAAGGCGACCCACAAAATCTAGATGACGGCTCACCATTGATGAGACGGTCTCATCATTGATGAGATAGTCAATCATTAAATAGCAAATCCTAAAACAATTCTTATTTAATGAGAGGCCCCTCAGGCCAAGGAGTTAATCTTCCTTGAGAGCAGCGCTCTACAACAGAAATGACATCTGTCGGAATTAATAATGAAGGGAATAAAATTTCCCTAAAAATTCTAAAGAGCCATGCTCTGTGAAGAAGATGGAATAATCCATCAAAAACCCTAAAAGCAAAGATTTTAATGAATTAAAAATTCCAAGATCTTCAGGATCTATGAACAAACTCTAAGAGTTCTTCATGGAAGATGAACAGTGTTCCAGTTCATGGGTTAAAATCACCCTAAAAAGATTATATCTTGAAGATCTATGATCTAAAGATGAGCGCGGCTATGTTAATGGGTAAAACCCTAAAACATTTTTAAGATCTATGATCTGAGAAGAGCAAATCTCTGTTAATAAGTTTAATTCTTACCGAAGTTAGGCAGAGTTTTGACTCTTAAGAAGTTTCTTAAGGCAGAGAGCTTGGCTCTGAAGGAGAATTAATTCTCAAGAAAAACAAGAAGATGATAAAACAGTCATCCCAAGGGCCAAAGGCCCTATTTATAGGCGCTGGAAGTCGGTTCAACTTTCAAGTTGATCCAATGGTGGAAAAGCTGCCACCGCTGCACTCACGTGTGAGCCACGTGAGCACAATGGTGGGGGGGCATTTGTTTCCCCCAATCAGAGAGCAAAGATATATTTAAAATTTCAAAATTTGAAATTTTAAATGAGGTAGCGCCTCATAAGAGCGCTCGCGCCAAGAGCGCCAGCGCTAGGAATCAAAGACTCTGAGGTAGCACTCACGTGCAAAGCACGAGAGCGCTCTCACCAAGAGCGCCAGCGCCAAGAGTCAAAGACTCTGATGCAGCGCTCACGTGTAAAGCACAAGAGCGTTAGCGCCAAGTGCGCCAGCGCTAAGAGTCAAAGACTCTGAGGCAGCGCCCCACGTGCAAAGCACGAGAGTGCCAGCGCTAGAACTAAATGTTCTCCACTTTTGGATCAAAGATCCAACGAAGATAATAAATCATCAAATTACAGAATTAAATTCTGTTGAGGAAATACTCCTCTAATCTTTCCAAACAAGAAGGATTGTGCTCTGTAAATCAGAGCACCGTTGGATCAAAGATCCAATGGTGATTAAAAATCACCAAGATACAGAATAAGTTCTGTATGGGAAAATATTTTCCCAATCTTGATAAAAATAAGAAGATTGTTTTCTGTAAAACAAAAGCCCTAGGATCAAAGATCCAATGGTGGGGAAATATCCCCAAATCAATCAGAGAAAGATTTCCTTAACTGATTCAACAAATCGGCCTCCCATATATGAAGGACCCAAGACTTCAAGTCTTGCAGAGAAGAACCCCCCTATAAGTTTCAAGTTCTCAGAAAAGAAAACGAGAAGAGCAAGCTCTAGGAGAAGAAATTTTCTTCAAAGTAAATAAAAAAAGAAGAAGAAGAGAAATCATAATATCTCCTCAATATTTGAGAGTTTAACTCTCACAGCATAAGAATTTAGTTCTCTTTCTAGATCACAGATCTACAAGACAAAGTCTTTCATAAAAACAAAGAGATCATAGCATCTCATCGAAAAGAGAAGAACACAGTTCTTATATCCATGAGACAAAGTCTCTTATAAACAGAGAATTTAATTCTCAGAGCACAAAACTAATCAAATCTGCTAAAGAAGAGCCTTAGCGCTCCAATTTTAAAAGAAGCGCTCCAGCACTCCAAGCCTGACGCTCAGCGCCAAGGGAGCCGCGTGCTTCTCACGTGGGCGTTATTCTAAAAGAAGCGCTTTAGCGCTCTAGCGCTCCAAGTCTGGCGCTCAGCGCTCAGCGCTCCAAGTGCTATTTTATAAGGAGAGCTCTAGTGCTCCAAGTCTGGCGCTCAGCGCCCAGCGCTCCAAGCGCTATTTTATAAGAAGTGCTCCAGCGCTCCAAGTCTGGCGCTCAGCGCCTAGTGCTCCAAGCGCTATTTTATAAGAGCGCTCTGCACTCATTGTCTGGTGCTCAGCGCCAAGCGCGTCACGTGCTCCTCACGTAGGCGCTAGGGAATTACAAAGCGCTCTGTATATAAGGCCCCAGCGCTATAAAGAGTGTTCAACACTCAATAAAAGACAAAAGAAGAAGGGGTCTCAGAACCCAAATTAATGCTCAGCATTATTGACCAAAAAAGGGGCTGAGCCCAAACAAATGTTTAATATTTTGTTCAAAAATGAGTGGATTGAGTCCAAATAAGTGTTCAACACTTTATTTAGAACTGAATGGGCTGAGCCCAAGTTGGCCATAAATCCCCCAATTCAGATTAACCGAGCCTATGTGCTCCCAATCTTTTTAATTGGTCTTAGTCCCAAACCTGACTATAGATCTTCCAACCAACATTGGTTCAAAGGTACATCTCTTCACACCTCTAATATGTGTCGTTGTAATTCTTCAACGTTTTCAGAGAGGTGGCGGGTCCCGATAACCAGACACTCTATGGACCGTAATGTCCCTAAACTAAACCCCACAGACTATGACGTCTTTAAACTCCATGGACTATAAGGTCCTTAAACTCATGGACTGTGAGGTCCTTAAACTCATAGTCTATGATGTCTTTAAACTTTACAGACTATGATGTCTTTAAACTGTCACGGACTATAATGTCCTTATACCCAATGGACCGCAACGTCCTTAAACTAAAACGACAGAGCCCAAATGCTCTGTCATCGGAACTAAATGATCCTGAACCCCTGTTGAGTAGAACTTAGTCTAAAATTAGACTGACGTATCCTTAAAGAGGTTTAAGTTGATCTTAATCTCAATGAGATTAATGATCCTTAAATCCAACCCAAACCCAAATCTAAGAAAATACGGATTTGGTCTAATCCACGCCCTAGGGAGACAACATAAATTAGTCTCCCTATACAATCCATGGGCAACCAAAAACAAAACAAACACACACGACACGAAGTGACAATCTGGAGAAGGAGAAAGTGGTTACCG
This sequence comes from Agapanthus africanus, assembly GCA_030015575.1. Lineage (NCBI taxonomy): Eukaryota > Viridiplantae > Streptophyta > Magnoliopsida > Asparagales > Amaryllidaceae > Agapanthus > Agapanthus africanus. The sequence continues at coordinate 56,342,632 of CM057342.1, read as the reverse complement.
CGATGCGGTAGCGTAATTAACTGCAGGGGCTTGCGCCTGCAGGGAAGAGCGTCCCCACAATCAAAAAACCCCTCAACAAGGGGAATCTGACGAAGTCTGCTACATCAGCCGCATCCGTTTAAACCATTGATACATGGTGTCATAAATCAACTTAGCATCTTCGGAGAGGTGGAAGGATAGCACCAATTAGCATCTGCCCCGAAATTCAGGCAAGACGGACCCGTGCGGTCGCGTTTCCGTGTTTTGGAGGGGAACAGATTCTGGCATGCCCGGTGGGACCTTTTCCTCTTTCCACTCCACACTTCGTATGTCGTGTTCGCGAACGAATCGCGGTTTGATATGGTTGCCCTTGGGTTCGAGGTAATAAGATTTGGTGTCTTGCTCCGTGCAAAAACTGGAGATCAATGGCTTCAACCTGCACTAACTGCAACTGCAACTCTCGCTCCGTCCCATCCGGAGGAGTGACTTACGGGCCCCAAGCGGCCTCCATCTTCGCTATGCCGGTGGAACAGGTCACTCAGGCCACCACTGGATTGTTCTTCGGGACCATGCTCCCGCCAACGAGATTCAGCGCTCCTATACCATCACAAGAAGCTCAGAAGAAGTCGGTCTTTGATCAGCTTACAACTGCTGCGGCCCCTCTCAACGGGTCGTTCAGCTCCAACGCCTCATTCTTTGACAGACTGGGCCAAAGCTCAGTTGGGCCCATGAAGAAGCCCGCGATACTAGAAAGGTTTATCCCAAAAAGGATAGCCATCCCTGCTCCCGAAGTCGTCAAGACGGCTTCTCCTGCCAAAGGGTCGGTCTTCACAAGATTGACTATTTCAGCTCCTGTTCCAGGCGAAATCGTCAAAGTCGCTTCCCCTACTCGGAAGTCTGCCTTCGATAGGTTGACCATTCCCACTCAGCCGACATCAGTATTCAATAGGCTGACAACGAAAACTTCTGACCAACACAGGGGGCATGAAGGAGTCACCCTACGGCTGAGACAATCCCATCCACACGACATGCTCGCCGTCGTCACTAGCGCCGAGTAAGGAAGGCTGGGGCAGCTCCCCTTCTGGACTAACTCCGCCAGCTCCCATGGTGGAAATCAATGCTGCTGTTCCAACTGGGAACAGCTTTGAACCGTTTAGGAGGGTTCGCAAGAACTCTCCGACTTCCGTGCTGAAGAGATCTCCTCCACCTATGGAGATTACTACAGAAAAGAAGCCGGAGCAGCCCCCTCAGCGGCTGTCCTCCAAAATTTATAAAGTCTAGCGACAGGTCCAGGAATCGGTGATTGACCAGGCTCACTCTCGCCGATCAAAGAAGCTTAAAGCTCGACATGGAGAAAACCATCCTTTCAAGCCACAAAAGGCGACAGCCGTCTGGGTGCCCGCTGCAACGGCCCCCTCGACTTCAACTGCTCACAAGAGAAGGAGGCCAGAGAAAGCCCCTATGAACACGGCAAACCACAAGGACGTTGAATCTAAACGCCCCAAGTCCGGGGGCATGGTAATACATACCGTTTATATGACTTCCGGAAAAGAAGAAAGCCGCGCTTCTACGGGTCATCGACCGCTTACCCGATCGATAATGAAGGCTCAGGAACAACAGCAGCAGAAACTTCAGGAGATGCTGACTGCAATGGCCACACTCACTGGGCCAAAAGAAAATCCAGAGACCTCGGAGCAGCGTCGGGAACAAGAAACTGATACCGAGTTCCTCCGAAGGATGCTCGAGAGGAAAGAAAAAGAGGCTGTGGAGCAGGCAGCCAATATAAAACGAATGGCTCTTTTGTTCCAAGACATGGCTGGGATGATGTTACAGCCGGAATCTCCAGCTGAAGACCCCCCGATCATCGTTGAAGACGACAGAGGGGAGACATCGAACCCTCCTTAGGCTCTTTCAGCAGCCAAAGAGGAGACCATCTCCAAGGCCGCTCTGGATGATTACATTGCTCAGCAAATATGAGCTCACCAGGTAAACGAAGCGGCTGGACAGATCGTTAAGACTGGACGACCTTATCCAGGCTGGTATGACCAAATAAGGTACCCGCCAGGATATACGATCCCTAAATTTCATGTATATAAAGGGACGGGGAATCCACATCAGCATGTCGCTCAATTCAGAGCCTTATGCGGCAACACCGGGGGTGATGATAAACTTCTGCTTCGCCAGTTTATTGGTAGCTTGTCGGAGACAGCATTCGAGTGGTATTCTGAACTTCGAAACGACTCCGTCAAGACTTTTGCAGAGATGGAGCTATTATTCACCCAGCGTTTCGCGAGTGCTAGTGAACGCACCCTAATAACGGCATTGATCAATGCCAGGGTGAAGCCAGGTGAAACGTGGGTGCAATACGCAATACGATGGTGAAATTTATGGTCAAAATGTGAGCAGTGCATCGAGGAAGCGCCGGCAGTGGGCATGTTCGTGGGCACTCTTGACCCTCAAGCGACCATCTCGCAATTTATGATGTTTTTCAAGTCGACCACGTTCCAGGCCCTAATTGACAAACTAACTCAAATGGACCAGATGGGCCATAGGCCTTCCTCTTCGAAACCGGAGCCACGGAATGAAAAAGGGAAAGGGAAAGCGACCTTCGTCGCCAATACTCAACAGCAGCCCAGTGGTCCAAAATTAACGGATCGACTAGACGAGAGACGGCGATACTATAATGAGAAAATGAAGCACCCTTATTCATTCCCCCAGGACAAAACGAGGAGGTTGTTTAAGCTAGCTGTGCGCAACAGGCTCATCAATCTGCCGAATCCGAAACGCCCATTGCAACCCGGCGAAGCTAATAGTCCCAATTATTGCCCCTACCATCAAATGGTAAGCCATCCAATTGAAGATTGCTTCGTCTTTAAAGGCTGGATCGAAGACCAATACCAACAGGGCAAGTTTACGCTGTCCGAGAATTGGAAGGTGAACCCGCCGCAACCACACGCTCCTAAGAAGACGGACACACCGGGGGCATCGTGTTCTTTTGTAGAAGAAGCTCCATGGGAGGTCGCTCTTTCAGCCAAAACAAAAAGAATGTTGAAGGATCTCCACACATGCCCGGCAATCAGGTGGAAGAATCCATTGGAACCCGAGATTATCAAGGGAATGCTTATGCCGCGCCCGACTCCAAAAATTGGTGGTGATAGTCAAAGCACTCACACCCAGCTATCAAGGTCTTCGAAGAAGAAGAAGAAGACCAAAAGCCCGTGAAGCCTGGTAACAAGCGCACGGACCTGCAAAAACAGATTGACGCACTGGAAAAATATAACCAGAAGGCGCGGACCCCAGTCACACTCCAAGAATTTCTCAACCACGTTCTTGAGGATGGAGATGACGACAATGGAGAAGACTCGTTGGATGAATCTGAAGATTACGTGGCAAGTTACCATGTGATCTTTCACTCGTCAATAAACGATGAAGAATCTTCTTACGCAGAGAAACTGGGGGCAGATCCTGAGCCTGAATTTCCAGGACCATCAGACGAAATGATTGATGCATTCCTGAACGAAGCTCTTTCGAAAAGCAAAGCTGATCGGAAGCGCGAGATGGTCATATTTGAAATCGACAAACGCCGGCAACTGGACGAAAGGGTTGAAACACTCCCCCAGATCAAAGTACATCCGTCGCGAATAAAAACAGGTTCAAGACGAGGAAAAGGTTGGCCAAAGCCATATGGATGGGGATGAAGCTGCCACCCTCCGAAGGAAACACTCCTGATGAAGCGGATATACATCCTAACTACTGTCTATATCATCGAAGGATTTCATACCCTACTGAAGAGTGCATAGCCTTTAAAAACTGGTGGCAGGGATATGTTGCTCACCGGCAACATTTCAAGCGGATGAAGTGCAAAGCTCGTCGGGAGCAAAGAAATACGACCGAGGAGCGTAAAAGAACTGCCGGCAAATGTCACATGGTTAACTCTGAGGGATCGCAAGTCCTCACTTTCGGGAGCGACTCTGACGAAGAAATGACTCTTGACCCTCTCTTCAAAGAATCCACTTAGGGAAAAGAGGAAGAACCGAAGAACTGCGAGAACATTCAGCTGCGCAATCGCACGCTGCCTGAAAAGAATCTCGGACCCGCCAACCAGGCTTCAAACAAAAAGGATAAGGGAAAAGAAAAGGTCCCTGAGGACATCGCCGATCAAGTCGTCAAAGGACCCGCCAAAGAAAAACAAGGTGGACTACAATGTTCTGGCACACTTGAGGAAGATACCCTCGCAGCTCAGCATTCTCGACGCCCTTCTGCTATCAAAAGAAGCAAGGGATTCTTTGATCAAGGCACTGTAAGAGCCCGAGCAATTCTAAGCTTTCCTCGCCGAAGAAAAGATGAAGGACGAGCTGGAAGAAGTACACACGGCCGATATCACCTTCGGCGATGAAGACCTCCTCCTTGGGACGTGTGAGCATAACCGTCCCCTATATGTCTCCGGATACTGTCATGACATCAAGATAGGTAAAATCTTGGTCGACAATGGGTTCTCCGTCAATCTCCTTAACATAAGAGTATTGAAGGAGATATGCATGAGCGTTCAACACCTCGCTCGGGATAAGATCACTATCTCCGGGTTCGACTCCCAGTCATCACAGAGGCTCGGGTCTGTGATACTGATGCTGCGCTTTGGGCTGCTAGTCACTGACATCAAGTTTCACGTCATTGACTCCAAGACTTGCTACAACGCTTTGCTCGGCAGGCATTGGTTACACGAGTACAACATTATCCCTTCTACACAACATCAGTGTATGAAGTACTTCAAAGATGGTCTCGAGTAGACTGTGACGGAGGAGTTGAACCCATTCTCTTTGAATGAAGTCCGAAAGTACGAAGATGCCGAATACTTTCTGCCTGATTTCGAAGACACAGAAAGATGTCGCAAACCGAAGGACAAGAACAAAGCTATCACCACTATTCCGGTCTTCGGGAGTGACACCAAGGATGAAGAAGAAATAGTTTATTCAAGGCCGCCCCAATGCAACAAGCCGGGACCGTCCATCCCTATGTTGATCTTCGGCAGCGACTCAGAAGATGAGGTCAACGCTGTATTCTCTGCTCGGCCATCAATAAAAGCCTTTGCTGGCGATGATCGGAGTTTGCAAATCGCTATTGTTCCGCGAGAACATTACAAAGAGCTCGACGTGCTTGATACCTACAATGTGGGAGAACTGCAAACATTCTACGTCCCTCCCAGGCGAAGAAATGAAAAGGCAATCCTCTTTTATTAATCCACGGAAACTAGAGTGGAAAAAGAAGTCTGGCATGGTGCTGACTCGATACTTGACAGACTTCGGCCCATCCGACTGCCCAGATACTACACAGAAGGATTAAAGAGACTCTTGAGATGCCAAGGTGTACCCCTTAAGCAAACTGCTCGATAAGCATGGTTCAATAACAGGATCTGGAACGTTCCCAGAACTCAACGAAAGTTGCCCAACGGGAGAATGAAAACGATCGGGCTTGGATATGTTCGATCCAAGAAACGGGAGCTATTCCGCGACTGCTACGTCATACATGACTTTGATGAAGAAGGAAATGCTCTGTAGGAAGATGCTAACCCTGAACCAGAACGAGCTCCCGCCGTGAAAATGCCAAGTCCGTCGTTCGAAGAATAGATGGACAAGCTTATAAGGGAAGCGGGTCAAAAGGTCCGGGATGACCATAACCGCGAAATGGCCATTTACGAGAAGGCCAGGACGCAGCGCCTCCTTCAACGGGCCGTTGAGAATGAAAATGCTCCTCGTCGCCAACCCGTCATGCAAAAGACCCGACGCAGAGGCAAAAATAAACCCAAGAATGAAAAAAGCATTCGACAGCAACAAAGCGGGACCAAGAAGCCCCGCGATCGAGAATCGAGCAGCCTGGACTCGTCTCTTATAAAGAAGATGGGTCGAGCGTATTCTTTTCCCCAAGATAAGACAAGAAAGATACTTGATCTTGTCATAAAACATCAGATGATTACCCTCCCGGAGTCCAAGCACCCCGAGCACGCAGATGAAGTTAATCATCCAGACTATTGCTCCTATCATCGAGCAATAGGACATCCTCTTGAAGACTGCTTCACCTTCAAGAATTGGGTCGAAGACCAATATCAACTCGGCAGGTTAGCTCTATCCAACAGTTGGAGGGTAATCCCGTCGTAGAAGCATGAACCAAAAGCTCCGTATGCAGCGAGAATGGAACCAGATCAATATCGGTCTTGGAAGCGATCTCGTACATGCCACATGATAACGCTGTCAGAAGAAGATCCCGAGAATATGGATGACCTCCTTTGGTGCTTTGAAAACGATGATGGCGAGGTGATCTCAGAATTTCCACCGGCACCAAAAGAGCTGGAAGATGGGATACATACTACCGCAGATAACCTCACAAAAATTGACTTGGGAACGACAAACGACCCACGGCCGACATTCGTCAGTGAGCTGTTGTCTGAAGAAAAGGTGGCTATGCTAAAGGACGTGCTCATGCAGCATAAAGACTGCTTTGCATGGAACTACTCCGAGATGCCAGGGCTAGATCCAGAAATAGCTGTGGATAGATTGGCGATATCTCCGGACGTCAAGCCGATCAAACAAGCACCGAGAAGAATGCGGCTCGAGCTTGAGATGAGCATCAACGCCGAAGTCAAGAAGCTAATCGACTCCGGCTTCATCCAAGAGATTCAGTATCCTGACCGGATCGCCAACATTGTCCCAGTAATGAAGAAAAATGGGACGGTGCGCGTATGTGTGGACTTTCGGGATCTCAACAAAGCTTGCCCAAAAGACGACTTTCCAGTACCGGTCACTGAGCTGATGATAGATAATACGTCCACTCACGAAGTCTTCTCTTTCATGGACGGCTCATCAGGATACAATCAGATAAAGATGCATCCCGAAGACCAGAAGCATACCGCTTTCCAGACCCCTTTGGGCATATTCTGCTACAAAGTGATGCCTTTCGGTCTAAAGAACGTCAGTGCCACCTATCAAAGGGCCATGACGAAGATCTTCGATGACCTCATACATGAAATCGTCGAATGCTATATCGACGACCTCGTAGTTAAAAGTAAATCATACGAGGAACATTTAGAGCATCTGATGATCGTGTTTCATCACCTTCGGAAATATAACTTGAAGATGAACCCTCTCAAATCCGCGTTCGGAGTTTCCTCAGGCAAATTCCTAGGATTCGTCGTCCGCCACCGAGGCATAGAGATAGACCCGCCGAAGATCAAGACGATCATGGAAATGCCACCGCCAAGGACTCTCAAGCAACTACGGTCTCTCCAAGGAAAGCTCGCGTATATCCGGCGATTTATAGCCAACCTCTCCGGCAAATGCCGTCTTTACAGTCACCTGATGAAGAAGAGAACCCCTTTCGTCTGGGATCGCAAATGCCAAACCGCACTCGACGAAATCAAACAATACCTACAGAATCCTCCGGTGCTAACCGCTCCGGTCAAGGGAAAGCCTCTTATTATGTATACAACAGCCATCGAAGGTTCTCTGGGCGCATTATGGGCACAAGAGAACGACCAAGGAAAGGAGAGAGCCCTTTACTATTTGAGTCAAGTTCTCCTGGGAGCAGAAAATAATTACTCTCCCATCAAAAAACACTGCCTGGTGTTGATCTTCGCGATAATGAAGCTCAGACACTACGCGTTGGCACATGAGGTCCATCTCATATCGAAGGTGGATCCTCTCAAATACTTGATGTCGAAAGCCATATTAACAGGACGGCTTGATAAATGGGCCCTGCTCTTGATGGAATTCTCGATAACTTATCATCCTCTCAAAGCAGTGAAAGGCCAGGCCATCACCGACTTCCTCGCTGAACATCCGATACCCGCCGATTCTCCTTTGAACTGCGAATTGCCCGACGAGTACGTGTTTGACACGATCGATGGAGAGAGAAGAGAGAATGATACCCGATGGGAACTTTACTTCGACGGAGCATCTTCCATGAAGAAGCGCAAACAAAGCACCCCCATAATCAAACCAGGGGTAGGCCTCATCTTCTTGACTCTACGAGGAGGGATAATGCGCTTTGCCTTCTCCTTAACAGAGCCAAGAATGAACAATGAAGCCAAATACGAAGCCTTGATAGCAGGTCTTGAGATCGCCTTCGACATGGGAATTGATAACCTCCTTATATACGGAGACTCCCAACTGGTCATTAGTCAAGTAAATGGCGACTATCAAACGTGCAAGCCAGAGTTGGTGAAATACGACGAGAAAGTGCAGCAGTTGCTAACTCAAATCCCTGCCTATGCCCTGGAGAGCATACCGCGTGTGGAAAACAGCAAGGCGGATGCATTAGCCAAGCTCGCTAAAGAGCTGGCCGACGAGAACCTCGATGACGTGAGGATCGTTATGCAAAGCCATCGGGTTCTTGCACCGGCAGAAATATCTCCGGAGTTGTCCGAAGAAAAAGAAGCGACCGAGCAAACAAATATGCAAATAAAAGACTGGGAAAAGGATAAGGATTGGAGAGAAGTCTTTATAGATTACTTCAAATCCCGTCGAACACCTGAAGATGCATCCTCGAGACATCAGCTCATGAAACGAGCTCTTTCTTTTGCATTCGTCAATGATACTCTGTATAAGAGATCGTTTGACTCTCTGTGGCTAAGATGCCTAGGACCTGAAGAGGCAAAGAGAGTCGTCCAAGAAACTCACGATGGACTCTGCGGTTCTCACCAAGCCGGCCCGAAGATGAAGCTGAAGATCAAAAGGATGGGCTACTATTGGCCCACGATGATCCAGGACTGCCTCGAATACGCGAAGCAGTGCCACTCGTGCCAGATTCATGAAGACTTTATCCATCAGCATCCAAATCCACTACATCCGACAGTGGCTACCTGGCCGTTCGAAATGTGGGGGACTGACATAATCGGCCCCATCGAACCAGCATCGTCCAGAGGACATCGATTCATTTTGGCGACAACTAATTACTTCTCTAAATGGGCAGAAGCAGTACCACTGAGGGAAGTGAAGACGGAGAATAGCCTCCATTTCTCTAAGACACACGTCATTTATCGGTTTGGCACTCCGCGACGGATTATCTCCGATAACGGGCCAGCCTATAGAAGCCACAAAATCAGCCACTTCGCACAACAGCATAACATAGACTGGAGATACTCTTCAGTCTATAATCCCCGAGCTAACGGTCTAGCTGAAGCTTTCAATAAGACCTTGACGAAGATCGTGAAAAAGACAGTGTTTCGAAATAAGAAGGAGTGGCACGAGAGACTGCATGAAGCTCTTTGGGCGTATCGAACTACGTTCAAAACAGCCATAAACACAACGTCGTATGCATTGGTCTTCGGCACAGAAGCGGTACTCCCCCTCGAGATAGAGTTACCCTCTCTACGAGTGGCGGTTCATTATGAGCTAACAGATGAAGAGAATGCTCACCTTCGGCTTGAGGAGTTTGATGCCCTTGATGAAAACCGGCTCATGGCGCAACAGAGTCTGGAGGCTTATAAAGCAAAGATGACGCGCTCATATGAAAGGTTGACTAAGCCGAGAACATTCCGTCAAGGCGAACTCTTGCTAGTGGTTAAAAGACCTATGATCCCCAATCACGCCAAGCGGGGGAAATTCGAGCCGAACTATGAAGGCCCGTATATCATAGACAAGGTCTACCAGGGTGGAGCCTATCTACTCATGGACATGCATGGTGAAAGACCTTTTAGGCCAATAAACGGTCGCTTCCTAAAGAAATACTACGCCTGACGAGTCACGGCCTAGGTCAACGATAGATGACGACGCCTATGTCTGCTCGCTATCTTCCTAAGCCTAAACTCTGTAAGTAGTACCCGGCTTCCTAACAACGGACCGAAATGTCCTTAAACTAACGATGGACCACTATGTCCTAAAACTGGCGTTGGACCGAAACGTTCTTAAACTAACAATGGACCACTATGTCCTAAAACTAGCTGTTGACCGAAACGTCGATAAACTACTACGGACCGCAGCATCCCGAGGCTGACAAAAAAAAAGAAAAAAAGAAAAAAAAAGAAGAAGAAGAAAACGGTATGTCCATAAGCAAAAAGGGGCACGGATGAAAACCTGAAAGGGCTCCGTGAGTAAAAACAGCAGGGCTACCGGCGAGTTTTGTGAAAACCCGAAAGGGCGCAATCTCGTTAAAAGACACTTGTAAGGTCTTCTCGACCTTGTGAGGAGAAACCACCTGCGTGAGATCCTTACAACTCACAAGGGAGCAACACACTTAGGGATCCCCACGATTCCTAAGGAGAAATTACACTTGCGAGATCCTCACGACTCGCAAGGAGAACCCTCCTATGAGACCCTCACGGTTCATAGGATTCAAAAGCCTTAAGCTACAGGGATCTGAACCTGTTCTTAAGCAGCCATCACAACCTCCAATACCGCCCTACAAGCGGTTCAATGCTGACCCTTGTATACAATCCACGGGCATGAATAAACATTTCCCTAACAAAGTCCCATCCGTGACTAGGGATATGTCTCCACGGTGAACAGCCCTTGTAAGTCCTCTCGACTTAGAAGGAGAAAATACTCTTGTAAGATCCTTATAACTTACAAGAAGCCATACACTTAGGAATCCTCACGATTCCTAAGAAGAAAACGCACCTACGAGATCCTCACGACTCGTAGGGAGAAATACCTTTATGAGACCCTTACGGCTCATGAAGTCAAAAGCCTTAGTCGACAGGATCCTAACCCTGTCTACTAAGCCACCTTTGTTCGACATCGACGAAGGCAAATGATGATTCGCTCCTGGCAATATCCCAGTTGCAGCGATACTGATGCCGAAATCGGTGTCAAATCCCAAAACTCGTGGCAAAAAGCCAGCGAGCCACACATGCATACGAAATAGCCGAAATGATGGGGCAACTTGCAAACAAAATCAGCAAGTAAAAGTGTATGCATGCAAAATAGCCGAAATGATTGGGCAACTCGCAATAAAAAGCAGCGAGTAAAAATAAAACAAATAGCCGAAATGATTGGGCACCGTGAAAAATAGCCGAAATGATTGGGCAATCGCGACCTTCGCAATATAAAAGCTGAAATGATAGAACATCGCGGAAAGAAAAATATATAAAACGAAACTTTTGCCCTACAGGTAATATCACATCGATCCCTGTATACAATTCAGGGGCACAAACAAAGAAGGAATCACACCTTCCCTCCCAGGTTCCATCAGAAAAGGAAGCCAAATCTCGACGGTTCACAGACAGCCTGGAGATCATCCCAACCTTCGTCTCATTACAACAGACGCAACATCAAGCAAAGCGGAACCGCGGCAACTCCCAGTTCCATGACTCGGCGGTGTACAGATAACCGAGAATCAAACCCCGACTCTGTGAAATGCGGATAAAGTCAACCCTTCCTGGTTTCGTGGAACACGGCCTATGTCAATCCTGACCCGTGGGAAGCATCCAGAGCAAATTCCTAGTCACGTAGAAAACGGCTTATGTCAATCCTGACCCCATGGGAAACGTCCAGAGCGGAGCCTGGTCCTCGCAGAATATGGCTATATCAATCCTGACCCCGTGGGAAGCATCTAGAGCAAATTCATGGTCACGTAGAACACGGCCTATGTCAATCCTGACCCTATGGGAAACGTCCAGAGTGGATCCTGGTCCTCGCAGAATACGGCTATGTCAAACCGACCCCGTGGGAAGCATCCAGAGCAAATTCCTGGTCACGTAAAACATGGCCTATGTCAATCCTGACCCCGTGGGAAACATCCAGAGCGGAGCCTGGTCCTCGCAGAACACGGCTATGTCAATCCTGACCCCGTGGGAAGCATCCAGAGCAAATTCCTGGTCACGTGGAACACGGCCTATGTCAATCCTGACCCCGTGGGAAACGTCCAGAGCGGATCCTGGTCCTTGCAGAACATGGCTATGTCAAACCGACCCCGTGGGAAGCATCCAGAGCAAATTCTTGGTCATGTGGAACACGGCTTATATCAATCTTGACCCAATAGGAAACATCCAGAGTGGAGCCTGGTCCTCGTAGAACACGGCTATGTCAATCCTGACCCCATGGGAAACATCCAAAGCAAATTCTTGGTCACGTGGAACACGGCCTATGTCAATCCTGACCCCGTGGGAAACGTCCAGAGCGGATCCTGGTCCTCGCAGAACACGGCTATATCAAACCGACCCCGTAGGAAGCATTCAGAGCAAATTCCTGGTCATGTGGAACACGGCTTATATCAATCCTGACCCCGTGGGAAACGTCCAGAGCGGAGTCTGGTCCTCGCAGAATACGGTTATGTCAAAACGACCCCGTGGTAAGCATCAAGAGCAAATTCCTGGTCACGTGGAACACGGCCCATGTCAATCCTGACCCCGTGGGAAACGTCCAGAGTGGATCCTGGTCCTCGCAAAACACGGCTATGTCAAACCGACCCCATGGGAAGCATACAGAGCAAATTCCTGGTCACGTAGAACACGGCCTATGTCAATCCTGACCTCGTGGAAAACGTCCAAAGCGGAGCCTGGTCCTCGCAGAACACGGCTATGTCAAACCGACCCCGTGGGAAGCATCCAGAGCAAATTCCTGGTCACGTAGAACACGGCCTATGTCAATGCTGACCCCGTGGGAAACGTCCAGAGCGGAGCCTGGTCCTCGCAGAACACAGCTATGTCAAACCGAACCCGTGGGAAGCATCCAGAGAAAATTCCTGGTCACGTAGAACACGGTCTATGTCAATCCTAACCCCGTGGGAAACGTCCAGAGCGGAGCCTGGTCCTCGCAGAACATGGCTATGTCAAACCGACCCCATGGGAAGTATCCAGAGCAAATTCCTGGTCATGTAGAACACGGCTTATGTCAATCCTGACCCCGTGGGAAACGTCCAGAGCGGAGCCTGGTCCTCGCAGAACACGGCTATGTCAATCCTGACCCCGTGGGAAGCATCCAGAACAAATTCCTGGTCACGTAGAACATGGCCTATGTCAATCCTGACCCCGTGGGAAACGTCCAGAGCGGAGCCTGATCCTCAAAAAACATGGCTATGTCAAACCGACCCTATGGGAAGCATCCAGAGCAAATTCCTGGTCACGTAGAACACGGCTTATGTCAATCATGATCCCGTGGGAAACGTCCAGAGCGGAGCCTGGTCCTCACAGAACACGGCTATGTCAATCCTGACCCCGTGGGAACCATCCAGAGCAAATTCCTGGTCACGTGGAACACGGCCTATGTCAATCCTGACCCCGTGGGAAACGTCCAGAGCGGAGCCTGGTCCTCGCAGAACACGCCTATGTCAAACCGACCCGTGGGAAGCATCCAAAGCAAATTCCTAGTCATGTGGAACACGGCCTATGTCAATCCTGACCCCGTGGGAAACGTCCAGAGCGGATCCTGGTCCTTGCAGAACACGGCTATGTCATTCCTGACCCCGTGGGAAGCATCCAGAGCAAATTCCTGGTCATGTGGAACACGGCCTATGTCAATCCTGACCCCGTGGGAAACGTCCAGAGCGGAGCCTGGTCCTCACAGAACAGGGCTATGTCAAACCGACCCCGTGGGAAGCATCCAGAGCAACTCCTGACTCTGTGAAATGCAGATAATGGTAACCTCACCCATCACTTACGGGTCCTCACGACTCGTAAGGGAGCAAACTCTATTGTGAGATCCTTACGACTCTCAAGAGAAAACACACTTAGGAATCCTCACGATTCTTAAGGAGAAATTACACCTACGGGATCCTCTCGACCCGTAGGGAGAAATACCTTTATGAGACCCTCACGGCTCATAAAGTTGAAAAGCCTTAGGAGGCAGATCTTAACCTGACTCCTAAGCTATCGCTGTCTTATAAGGATATTAAAATAGATTATCCACAAAATGCATTTACTAAAAGGGACACACCATCATGAAGCAAAATATGTCTTTTATTCATGAATCAAAATGAATACAAAGTACAATTTATGAAAGAATCAAAAAATACTCTCATTCAGGAGTATGTACAAAAGAAGAATAAAAAATATATATACAATTCTTCAGGCTGGTGGACGATTTAATAGATTTGCCAATTCATTCTTTTTCCGCTGGGCTTCAGCCTCATGATTCATTATCGTTAGGAGACGGGCCTCCGCTTGAGCATGTTGGGCCTGATATGAGGCAAGCCGACTTTCAAGCTCTTTTTCGGTAACCTTATGAGCTTCGACCATTTCGCGAGTGAAAACGACGGCCTTATCAATGGATACCACTTCCTTGATAGCCTTTTGAAGCCCTCGCCAAAGATCATATGCCCGTGTGGTCTTGGCCATAAGGTTAGCTTGAAGTTCCCTCGGCACTTTGGAAGCCAGCTCCCTCTCCGAAAACTTTCGGCTGAGCCTCTTCTCGCATGACAACATATTTGAGGCGCATCGTTCGATCAGCCCCTGCAAGCTCACCTTTTTAGCTACAACCTCTGAGGGAAGACGTGTACATTCAAGAATATGCAAGCAAGCCTCTACCTGATGACAGAACTCAACCCAGACTTGCACCAATGTTTCACTATGGTAAGTAGCAAGAAAAGGAAGAGAACCGTTGGCTTCAACGGCAAATGCTTCGACCGTGATCAGACTCCCAGCACGAAGATCTTCAATCAGAGCTGACAAGGAATGAAGGCTTAGCTTTGCCATCTGCTCCGAGGCATGTAAAGCATAGGGGCCGGGCGGCATCACGATGCGAGATTCCAACGTAGTAAGAACTGGTAAAGCTGTTAAGATTCATAGAAAACAATCGGCGAGATTCATAAGTAAAGAGCGAATGGAACAACGTTGAAACTGTAAGTCCATGTCATGCACCCCACGAACTTGCGGGGAGGCGGAATATATGAAAAACAATTATCAAAGCTTCGTAACACGGACTTGAGCACACGGATCTGTCTAAACCATTACTAGCAAACTACGAAAGGTTTAACTACTCGGATTCAAAGTTATACCTCACGTTACTTGTCCTTCGGGTCTTCATCGCTATCCTCCACTCCTCTTAGGCTCTTTGGAACGTCGGCACCTCAACGGCCTCCTCGAGTCAAAGACGATCCACCCGAGAGCTCCTACTCCAAGCTTAACCTCTAACTTGAGGTAACTAGGTTACTCAAAGCGCTAATCTAAGCAACCTAGGGGATATAGAGTTGGATTATGGATGTATTAGTCTTGCTAACCCTTGATCTCAACACATGAGAGGTTAGGGTTAGGGTTTGAAGAGAGAGAGCTTGAGGAGAGAGAATGTGAGAATGAGAATCCTTTTGGATAAATGATATCATTTGTGTATATATGAAACATAACATATTATTAAATGAATAACAAATAATGATATATCATCATGTTTCATTAATACACTAGGTGATTCATCACATGAGTCATATAAACCATAAATGAATCATTAACTCTATGTATGAATCACACCATGACTCATTAATCCAATAAAGGCAAATGCCACCTTAACCTCCAAGTCATCATCTTTCTAGAAGCTTCCCGACAAATTACGAGAACGCCCCTCCTATCCGTGAAAACACGGAAAAACTTTATACTGTATAAATCCAATAATCCGATACTAGAATCTGGCTTAAACCAAAACCGACTAGTAAAAACTTTCTGAACATCGTACGTGCGTAAAAACACGTATGCGTCCGAACCCTGTCATAAAACCATACGACCTCTATATCGTTTCACCCGAAGCAGGGAAACTCTCTGTGTGGGACTCTAAATACTCGACACTACGCTGGCAGTGGGTTTAACCACAGACCGCAAGCGGCACTAGCTGTACATAACGGTCCCCAGGTAGATGTCGATAAGAAGGCCGATGAGGAAACCCATCCGAACTCCTACTGAGCCTGATGTGACAATCTTCGTACAGTCCGGTCTGTTCGTCTAAGACTATCGCATATCGGGCCTAGGGGGCGGTAAACGTCATACCTCTAATAGCGGTATAAGTCGTGTCGGAGTGCAGCCCATTACACCTTGAGAAACTACTGGAAGCCACCAGTAAATCTCGCTTGCCCTGGCCAGGGACTTTGCGTAATGGCTCTCCATACACAGCGCGATATCAACCCCCAATACCGGGAGAGACGAATCATGTCTAACCGCCACTGCCTCCAAGTGCTTCGGGACTGCACCCAACTACTACCTGTTTGCACGACTCTTTTGAGCCGTGGTAGGGTAGTAATCTAAGTACAGTGGGAACACACCCGAGACGAAGTAGCAGTATCAAGTCAACGGACTAAGCTATACTCATGTCACCTGGGAACTGCTATCTAACAATGGGTATAAATCCAACCTGCAGTTCCCGGCGAGTCCTGTCCGGTGTACCCGTAACCTAACGAGCACCTGTATACTATCTCCAGTACGACGTATTGATGGCTGTGGGACAGACCATCTCCCCAACTAGGATGAGAAGCGTACACACTAGTCTACTCCAGAGTATCGATGCCCTGTCTCGATAATCCAACGACCAGGGACCTGTATAGGATGTTGCTTATAGACTACCCAGCCCCCACTAGTGTGACTGCCATCACAACGCTGGTAATCAAGCAAAGATCCTAAGGGCTCTACTAATATGTATAAGAGATATGTTACAAGAAACATATGCACATATTGAAGTAGACATAAACCAAGTAGCATACTACCATTTTTAGCAAGACTGTCAATATAACTGTGAATATCCCAAGCTTCCATTAAGTAATATACAAGCTAGTATGATACAATAATGGCCTCTAGGGCATAAACACTAACAGAAACTTTACTCACCCACGGTCATGCAAGAAGGGTCTGAAGGCTCCCCAGGCCCGTCAAGAATCTCAACCTCGTCATCGGCCTCCAGAACTATAGAAGACATCAGTGTCATTATATGAAATAATAATAATGCCGTGAGGAGAAGGCAAATAACGCTAACCTTGCCCGGAAGAGAGGACGATGCGTTGAGGGGATATCGCCTGCGGAGCGGCCATCTCTAGCAGACGCTGGAAGGACTTCCTGGGGGACAAGTCCACGATGGACGCCGCCAATCCCCGTAGCTCTGAAAAGACAGAAAAGTTCAGATAATGAAGAGATCGCTAAAATAAAAGATGGAAAAATACCTTCCATGCTCCTCCCACTCTGGGTTGGAAGGATGGAAGCTTCGGCAGCCTCTTCCGTGACCCCAGGCACATCATCGGGGATGCGGGTCGGTATAATAACTTCCGGTGAAGAAGCAGTGACCATCGCTACAGGTTCCAATGAAAGGACGGTGGCCTCGACTACCTGTCCCGCAGTCTCCGGGCCGTCCCCAGAGAGATCCATTGAATCCACGACCAATGAAGATGCCTCTTCCGGGGGAGCAAGCACCGGGGGAGCGGGAATCACCGAGGGAAGCCCCATCGCAGGAACAACAGTTGCATCGACCCCCTCTACACTGATTAGTGTCTCATTGGGGATATTTGCAAAGTCCATAGTCAGGGCGTGACTTGGACTCAGATCCTCTGCCATCAGCGAAGTCCCTGCAAAGTTTGCACGAGGATAAGGATATGTGTGTGTGTGTGTGTGTGTGTATAAGCAGTGCAAAATACTACAAAAGGATATATAAGTGTACCAATGCGCAAAGGAGCTTCTAGTATGGCTTGTTCAAGCCGACGCTCCTTTCTGAGGAGGTATGCTCACCGAGGTTCGAGGGTAGACTCGTGGCCACCGGTCCACAATGAAAGCGCATCTTCGGCGTCGGCTGAGATAGGCTGCTTAAGGGCTCTCTCGCCTCCTTCTTCCAAAGGACCTATAAATATCCGCCGTATTGATGGAGGGTCTTCATAGAATATGACGGCGGGATAAAGACTCCTCAAGGCGCGTATGTTCTCGGTTTCGTCCTGGGAATGCCTTATGGCCTCAGCCAGTTGTGCGGCTTCCTCGGCAGATGAACCACGAAAAAGAAGACTGCCTTCCGGCGGACTAGTAACGGTCTTCTTCCCCCGCTTTGTCCCAGAGCTAGTGACTGTAGAAGATCACTTCCTTCCCCTGGCCGCCCGCTTTTTGAGCTGCTCTTCGATTTTGACAGGGAGGAAAGACTTCTTCAGGACCTCCACTAAGGGGATATTATCATCAGACCTATGTGTTACCTCCAGAACCGTTACGGTATCCGTTATCGGTCGTTCAAGCGAAGCCTCTGTTGGCAATGAGGCGCGAAGCCTTTCCTCCTCTCCGAAGGTTTTAAGCGAAGCAGCAATGGCTTCTTCTATGGAGGCACCTGTTAAAACAGCAGGCGTCAGTCAAAGCATGATAAAAAAAAATGAAATGAACAGCGGAGAGATAAGGGTGAAGTATATCTGACTGCGCAAGGGCGGCCAGTTCTTTTTCTAGGATGGCTGACTGTTTGGAAGCTTTGATGGAAGCCTCCAAATCAGTATCATCGAGCGTCCCGAATAAACCCTCATTGGTCCTATATTCGCTTAAGCTTTCGCTAGACGGAGCAAGAGGCGTCGAGCCTAATATGGTGTCTAAATAAAGTACTTGTTTCTTTTTCTTCCGAGGACGAGCGGCGGTGGCCGATAACACGAGTTTGCGTTTAATAGGCGCCTTTGGACGACGAGTCCCAATTTCTTTTCCAACGTCCGACTTGGGGGACGCGGCAGCCACCTCTTTTTCAGGCGCGTTGGATAGGGGCAACCCGTGCGTAGGGCTTAGCACGTGTGAGGGCTCAACTGCAGTGACTTCTCTCAAGGGAGGATGAACAATGTTCCGTCGCTTCAGAGGAACATTTTGATCACCAGCCGGCACTGCGCCCTTGCGATCAAGCAGCAATCATTTTTCCTCCCTAATGACGGCACCCATCGAATGTTGGTACCACGCCACATACACATTCAGGGCTTACGGAACACAACTCGGTTCACTGATGAAGAAGTTAGACCCTTTGTTCAGGCGCATAAAATGATGTAGTGCGCTCCGAGTACCCTCTTCAGTGGCAGCCGGTTCTGCCAAGAGAGCCTCGAGTGGGACGCCCTGATTGTAGCTTAACTGCTGGGCGAGGCGATGCGGGTTATACCTCATAAATAAAGCCGAGTCATTCATCTTAAATACGAGAAATCCCGACCGGATAGAGTACAGATAAAGAATCTCCCGAGCTTTCAAGACGGAGGCCCCATCTTTAAATATATCCTACAATGGCAGCACCGTCTTCTCCGATTCCTGGTCGACGGTCAAAACTTTATCAGTAAAGGATATGCCAGCTCCAACCGTGCGCGGGCGAAGAAGCAAGCCTCTAGCTTCCCGTTGCATTGGAGTCACAATAGAAGCGCCGACCAGTCGCATGATCCGAGAGAACCTGCACCTGTCATAAAAACCCGGCCTCTTGTGGATGCCAAAAACGCCTAGCACGTGCAACTCAAGCCATGACGTGAAATAATGCATCGGGAAATTTACCGACTGCACCCCTGGCTCAGTGGTATCTGCTGCCAAGCTGAGGCCGTGATACACATGGGCTAACCCAGCGATCCCTGCAGCCACTTGTATCCCAGCAACCATCCGATGAGCAGGATAGAAGACGGACGGCCTCATACGGTGAGGGTGCATGGGAAGTGCAAACCAACTCGTCCATAACCCAAGAAACCCTAAAAAGAACGTTTCTTCGTAAATCCCAGGAGCCGCCAGCTCTGCAAAAGGGATGACCGGGGTATCGGGTAGAAAGAAGCTCTTCTGATCTGCCTCCGTCGCCAGTAGGTTGCCCAAACCTAAGCCGAAGGGGTCGTCAAAACTGGCGAATTTCTCGACTTCTTCCTTCAATACTTCTGGGCGAAGAAAATCAGCAATGAAAGCCGTAAAATTAACTCCACGACCTTCGGATGCAAGAGAGAGGTTCTCATAGATATTCAACGCCTTTATCAAACTCGGAAATTATGTTGAATAGCGTTCTTGGGAGTAAGATCTATTACCACTGATTTGGTGGCGAAAATATACTCATCCGGGGGAAGCAATTCCTCATAATGTTCTCCCCTAACGGGTAAACCCGAGATCTCTGCAAATTCCTCCAAAGAAATGGAGACTTCTCGATCTGATAGGAGGAAGGTGTGGGTCGGAATGTTCCACTGCTCCAGAAATGCCCTGACCCACCATTTAGGAGGTGTGGAATATTGAAACAAAGAAGCGTAAACGGCGGGATACAATCCGAGCTTCAGCAACTGTGATTTCTTCGCCGATAAAATATACCGAGCCCACTGCAAATACCCGGCTGGGTGACAGGGAGTTAGTCCTACATTGTATGGCTGTCCCCACGGGCACGCCTCGCCTTGACAAATGCACCGTCCTAGAGTGTCCAAGGCCATCGGCGGCTGCACGAGTATCGTGGCTATAGAAGGCCGAAGGAGACCCTCTGAAGTCCAGTTGACCTCCTCCACATCGTAATTTATCGGAGGTGCATCTGCATAAGCGATCGCCGAAATAGGCTCCGAGGGTGTCGCACAGGAAAAGCTCCGTCGGCCCATAATAATTTGATCATACCATTTACCCCATAGATGAAGACTCTTGTGCTCCGGGTCATGGTCTTTGATCAGCGCAAAAACCTCTCGGTCTACGGGTGCTTCAGGGAATCCGCCTTCTGAGCGAATGAACGGGAAGGAAGTGTCGAAAGACATAGTACTTGCGCAGAAAAGAACGAATTTTCATCCACCAATGCTATAAATTAAATTCTATCACTAGGTACTATAAATCCGTACCGCACTCAATGCAGTCAAAAGGGACCAAAAGGGACCCACAAAATCTAGATGACAGTTCATCATTAATAAAACAGTCTCATCATTTGATGAGGCTGTCATTAAATGAGGAAATCCTCAAGAAATTCTCATTAAATGAGAAATCCCTCGGGCAGAGGAGTAAAACTCCCATTGAGAGCAGCGCTCTTCACTAGACAGACATCTGTCAAAGTCTAATGATGAAGGAATAAAATTCCTCAAGAAAATCCTAAGAGCCTTTCTTTGAGAAGATGATGAAATAATCCATCAAAAATAAAATTTCAATTTGATCTTCAAGATCCATAAACAAACTCTTGAGAGTTCTTCTGTATGATCTGAAAGGAGCAAAGCTCCATTAATGGATTAAGAAATCATAAGCAAGATCCTTTTAGATTTGTGATTCCAAGATAGCAAAGCTCTGTTAATAAAACCCTAAAAAGGACTTTCTTTAGATCAAAGATCTATGAAGAGCAAGGCTCTATTAATGGGTGAAACCCTAAAAGATATTTCAAAAAGATTTAATCTTTTACCTAAAAAATCTGACAGAATTCTGTCCTTCAGAAAATTCTTAAGAGGAAGAGCTGCGCTCTGAAGGAGAAAATAAATTTTCAAAAAGGATTGAAGATGAACAGAAGTCATCTCAAGGGCCAAGGGTCGTATTTATAGGCACTAAGCGCCGTTTCAATTCCTCGGTTGATCCAAGAGTGGAGATGCTGCCACCGATGCACCCACATGTGGGCCCCGTGAGCGCAACGGTGGGAGGCATTTGTTTCCCCCAATTAGAGCAAAGCTCTGTTCAGAATTCAAAATTTGAATTAAAGCTACGCTTTTATAAAAGTGCTGCACTACAACTAGCGCACCCCGTGCAAAGCGCATAGGCGCTAGTGCTAGATGCGCTGCGCTCCAAGCAGCATACCACGTGCAAAGCACGTGTGTACTAGCGCTAAGAGCGCTGCGCTCCAAGTAGCGCACCATGGGTAGAGCGCATAAGCGCTAGCGCTGGAACTAAATGTTTCTCACCGTTGGATCAAATATCCAACGGATATGATTAAATCATCAATTAACAAGAATGAAATTATGTTGAATCTTTCCAAACAGAAAAGATTGTGCCCTGAATTTGGAACACCGTTGGATCAATGATCCAATGGTGATTAAAAATCACTAAAATACAGAACAAATTCTGTAAGAGGGAGAGATTTCCCAATCTTTTTAAAAAACAAGAAGATTATCTCCTGTAAACCAGAAGCCCTTAGATCAAAGATCTGACGGTGGGGAAATTCTCAAATCAATTAGAGAATAAATCTCTTTAACCGATTGAACAAATCAGCTTGCCCTATATAAAGGCCCCGAGACTTCAAGTCTCAGAGAGAGGAACACCCCCATAAACTTTGAGAAAATCTCAGGAAGAAGAAGAAGCTCTCGGCAAAAGAAGACAATTCTTTTCAAGGTAAAAAAAGAATTGAAAGACGAAATCATCTCAATATAAAAAGAAGTATTTACTTCTTTCACAGATCATAGATCTATAAGACAAATTATCTTTCACAAAAGAGATTATGAACATCTCATTATAAAGGAGGGAGAATTATTCAATTCTTTTAGGATCACAGATCCATAAAGGCAAAGCCTTTCATCAAAAAGAGATTGAAATATCTCCTATAAACTAAGAACTTTGTTCTTAGAATCTTAAGACAAAGTCTCTTATCAAAGAAAAGATAATCTTCAGAGCGCAAAGTTAACCTAAGAAGAGCCTTACCGCTCATAATCTAAGAAGAGTCTTAGCGCTCCTAATTTAAAAATGCCTTAGTGCTCTTCATCTAGCGCAAAGCGCTGCAGTGCCATAGCGCTTCAAACACAGCGCACTGCACTCATTGGCTAGCGCTAAGCGTGCCACGTGCTCCTCACGTGTGCGCTGCACTACTAAAAGCACTTTGCGCTCATTATATGGCACCAGCGCCAAACGCCTCAACGCTTCAACTATAGCGCATCAGCGCTCTACATCTAGCTCAAAGAGCTAAGCGCATCAGCGCTCTTCATTTAGCGCAAAACGCTAAGCGCATTAACGCTTCATATCTGGCGCTAAGCGCATTAGCGCTTTAACCATTGCGCACTGCGCCCATCGACTGGCACTAGTGCCAAGTGCACCACATGCTTTTATGTGCGCTTGGACAGAACATAAACTGTTCTTTGAATAAGCCTGGAGCTATGATAAATGCACAGCATTCAACTAAAGACAAAACATTGTCAGAGACCAAACTAATACTTAGCATTTTTAAGGGGATTGGGCTCAAACAAACATCTAACAACTCTAAAACAAATGTTGAACATTCTAATTGAATGGACTTAGCCCAAATTGGCCATAAGTCCTCAATTCAGATTAATTGAGTTCATATGCTCATAAATCACAGATCTTAGTCCCAATTGGACTACAGGTCTCTCAACCCATATCGGTTTAAGGGTACATCTCTGAGTTTCTCTGATATTTGTCGTTGTAATCCTTCAACGTCTTCAGAGAGGTGACGGGTCCCGACAACCGTACATTTCATGGACTATGATGTCCTTAACCTGAACTATGGGGTCCTTAAGCCCATGGACTATGATGTCCTTGACCTTGACTGTGGGGTCTTTAAACTCACGGACTATGATGTCCTTAACCTCGGACTATGGGGTCCTTTAAAACCCATGGACTATGATGTCCTTAACCTCGGACCGTAATGTCCTTAAACTAACATTGGACCACCATGTCCTTAAACTGGTAATCGACCGCAATGTCCCTAAACTAAATAATAGAGCCCGAATGCTCTTTTGTTGGATATAAATGATCCTGTTAAGTTGATCTTAGTCTAAAATTAGACTAACGTATCCTTAAAAAACGTTTAAGTTGATCTTAGTCTCAAATAAGACTAACGTATCCTTAAACCCAACCCCAAACCCAAATCTATGAAAGTACGGATTTGGACTAATCCACGCCCTACGGACGACAACATAAATTAGTCTCCGTATACAATCCACGGGCAACCAAAAACAAAACAAACACCCATAACACGAAATGACCATTTGGAGAAGGAGAAAGTGGTTACCGCGATGCAGTAGCGTAATTAACTGCAGGGGCTTGCGCCTGCAGGGAAGAGCGTCCCCACAATCAAAAAACCCCTCAACGAGGGGGAATCTGACGAAGTCTGCTACATCGGCCGCATCCGTTTAAACATTTGATACATGGTGTCATAAATCAACTTGGCATCTTCGGAGAGGTGGACGGATAGCACCAATTAGTATCTGCCCCGAAATCCAGGCAAGACGGACCCGCGCGGTCGCGTCTCCGTGTTTCGGAGGGGAACAATACTGAGTGCACCTTGTCTTCGGCATCATCCAATGCCTTAAGCGGCATGGCTTCATAAAATCCAGGAAGTGCTTCCCAAATCGCTCTCACAACGAGCTTCAAAAGTGCAGAGCGACGAGGAAGCAGTCGACCGTTGTATTCATTAAAGCGACTCATAATCTCAGCGCACTGGGCGTTTGTAAACTCCTGGTTTTGGCAACGGCCTTGTGCGCGAATGTTTTCATAAGAAATAATTTCATCAAGATCGTATAGATGAGCGGCCATGGTGTTTGAAAAGAAAAATCAGTGAGAGTTTAGTGATCAAACTGATCGAGAAGATCCTCATTAAACAGACATTGGAATTCAAAAAAATTCTTGGGAAAACAAGTTCTGTTAAGAACGCAACAAATTCAAATTTGTGCGAATAAGAGTAAAACCCTATGAAAAGATTTTCAAGAACACCAGGGAATAAAATTCCCTAAGGGTCCTTTTGATCTTTCAGAGCTAAGCTCTTCGCCAGAGGAATTAAATTCCTTTTATGTGATGGAATTAAAGTCCAGAAACTCATAAAAAATATATGAGAAACAAAATCCCATGAATCCTCAAAATCAGAGGGGAATGCCCGATATATGGAGGTTTACTGCTCAAAGATCACATCTTTGGATCCCTAAGCGGATGGGTTTCAGAGGAGAGCAAAGCTCTCATAATAGATTTAAAATCCAGAAAATTTTGTTCAAAAAGAAAGGTTTTTTTCTGATGTGTAAGATCTTTACCTAAAAAGGGTTTCTTTTTGACAGAGTTTAACTCTGGAATTACAATGGCAGAGAACTAAGCTCTAAGGAGGAGAATTAAATTCTCAAAGAAAACGAAGAAGGAAGAAGATGAAAGAAACAGTGGCTGCCTAAGGAACCAAACCCTTGCATTTATAAGACGTGACAAGGGCGGTTCACCTCCCTGTTCCCCTAGGCAATCCAACGGCTGTAAAGGTGACAGCGTTGCACTCACGTGCAAGCCACGTGAGAATAACGCTGTGGGGGCATTTGTTCCCTCATGAAAACTGAATAATAAATATAGAAAGCAATGGAAAAAGTCCCCAAATGGAGTATCACGTGACCACATGTGATAGGCACCGCGCTTGACAAAACAAGGCTGAAACTGAGCCTCACGTGCAGACACGTGACCTCTGTATACAAAGTATATAAGCGCCTTCTAAAAACAAACAATTGGCCAGAAAAATTCACGTGATAGCACGTGACGCTCTTTAATGGGCTTAACTTTGTGGGGTCACGTGCTACATGTGATGGGCTCCTATGCCTTCTGAACCGATAGAACTAAATTCAAAAATAAAAGGGGTCAAAGCCCTATTTGGAAAACATTTTCTTAGATCTTTCTAAATAAGAAAGATTGCGCTATGTAAAGCAGAGCGCCATTGGATTAAAAATCCAATGGTGATTAAAAATCACCAATTTACAGAAGAAGATTCTGTATAGGGAAATATTTTCCTAATCCTGTGAGAAATATCTTCTGTAAAATAAAAATCCTTGGATTAAAAATCCAACGGTGATTAAAATTCACCAATTGATCTAAAAGATCATTTTGGTTGATTATAAAATCAATCAAAATCTTTTAATAAGAGATTTTCTGAACAAATTGATTCTTTTCTTTCTCCTATAAATAGGAGCCAAAAAGAGAAGAAGAAAAAAAGAGAGAACCCTCCCCCCCATAAACTTCAAGTTAAAGAGAGGAAACAGAAAGAAAACCCCGAGGTAAGAGAAGGAACAAAACACAGAGAATATCTCATCTCGTTTTCACCTACATAAGAGTTTAACTCTTCTAAAAAGAACTCAGTTCTTCCTCTGGTTGAGATCTGCAGAAGCAGATCTCCCTACAAGTTGAGAATTTAATTCTCATCGGGGAGATTCTGCTATGCAGATCCAAAACCTAGGGGAAATCTAAGTTCAGAGAATTTAATTCTCCCAAAAAAGTATATAGGAATTTAATTTCTCTGATAAAACAAGGGTTTAACCCTTCATTTAAGAACTTAGTTCATCCTTATAGTGAAAGATCTGCAGAAGCAGATCTCTCTACAAGTTGAGAATTCAATTCTCATCGGGGAGATTCTGCCATGCAGATCCTAAACCTAAGAGAAAAACTAATTCCTAAGAATTTAATTCTTACAAAACAGTGGGCTTGAAAGTCTAGAAACTCAGGATCTCCATGCACGTAAAAGGATTGGTATCCAATATGATAACAGCCGATCACGTGCTCCCACGTGAGCACCTTTGATGAACAAAAAAGGATAACCGAGATTGGCTCACGTGATCCCACATGACCCTAAAGTAGTGCTTAGCACTTACAAAGCAAAAAGGGAATAAATCAAAGGCAGTTTCTATTTTTTTTAGCGCCCCACGTGATCTTACGTGACCCAATAGCGCTTAGAGCTCAGAAAAGAACAAGGGAATAAACCCAAAGAAACAATGCCTCAAATTTTTAGTGTTTAACACTATTCCAAGCGTCCCACGTGACCCCACGTGAGCGCTTCAAATTTTTAGTGTTTAACACTACTTCAAGCGCCTCACGTGGGAGCACGTGAGCGCTGAACATATATTAGTGTTGAACACTATGAAAGGCCAATATTAACCAAACTCAGACCAAATTTCCTGAGGACCATCAATTGAGCTCCTCATGCTCAGGGTCTCCAAAACCGATCTCAGTCCCAAAGATAGCTAATGAGCTCCCAACAGATGGCATCTAAAATGATGTTCGTCCCATTCCCCCCAGTCGGGAGATTGGTTCGAGGGTATATCTCTCCATACCTCTGATACATGTCGTTTTAATTCTTCAATGTCTTCAAAGAGATGGAGGGTTCCAATAACCAATAACTTTTGGCGCATCCCCAAACTGTCAAACTAAAACCCTAAAGACTATGATGTCTTTAAACATGGACTATGGGGTCCTTAAACTCATGGAATATGATGTCTTTAAACCCCATGGACCGCAACGTCCCTAAACTAAACTCTACAGACTATGATGTCTTTGAACATGGACTATGAGGTCCTTAAACTCATGGACTATGATGTCCTTAAACCCCATGGACCGCAACGTCCCTAAACTAAACTCTATAGACTATGACGTCTTTAAACCGTGGACTATGATGTCCTTAAACTCCATGGACTACGATGTCCTTAAACCCAATGGACCGTAACGTCCCTACACTAAAACGATAGAGCCCAAATGCTCTTTCGTTGGATCTAAATGATCCTCAAACCTTGTTAAGTGGATCTTAGTCTAAAATTGGACTAACATATCCTTAACAAACATTTAAATTAATTTTAATCTCAAAGGAGATTAACGATCCTTAAATCAACCAAACCCAAATCTAAGAAAATACGGATTTGTACTAATCCACGGCCTACGGGCGACAACATAAATTAGTCTCCGTATACAATCCATGAGCAACCTAAAACAAAACAAACATACACGACACGAAGTGAAGATCTGGAGAAGGAGAAAGTAGCTATCGCTATGCGGTAACGTAATTAACTGTAGGAGCTTACCCCTGCAGGGAAAAACGTCCCCACAATTAAAAAACCCCTCGCAAACGAGGGGGAATCTGACGAAGTCTGCTACAACGGCCGCATCCGTCCAAACATCCGATACACGGTTGTAAATCCCCGTTTCCTTCAATAAAGTTTTCCCTATTTTCCCAAGTTCCCGAATATCATTTCTTTTTCCGTATCATTATTTTTGTGTGAGGATTAGTGCGTAAGTCGTAGTATTTATTTTCTAAAACCAATTGGAAAACCAAAACCCAAAATTTAAAAACCAAATATAATAATTTCCCTCATTTTAAATCCTCAGCCCAAGATTTATTTTCCCGGCCCAATTTCCTTCCTCAGCCCAAGTAAAAAAATTAAAAAGGAATTTAATTAATAAAATCACTCTTCCCGGCCCAGCCCGTTTCCCCCAAACCCACATCCCCCACAAACCCGACCCGCTTCTTAAAACCTTTCTCCTTCCCAACGAAACCTTTTTCCCGCTTTTTTACTGCGCTTTCCCCCGCGTCGCCTAGGTCGCCGCGTCCCCGCCCCACGTCTCCACGCTCCCCGACCATGTTCGCGTGCGCAGTTCACCCCATCCTCATCCCTCTAGACCGTCTCTCTCTCCCTCACAGTCTCTCAAAACTCCTCACCTCTCTCTCGAAAACCCACTCCCGCAGCCCACTGCCTTCATCACTCGCCACTCCCGCCGACGACGACGACTTCAACCCCTCATTCGTCGACTCCCTCGCACTCTTCTCTCCACCAACAGAGCTCCCTACGCTGCCCCCTTCACCTTCAGCCACCACCAAACTCCCCTACACCCGAGCTCGACCACCACCTGCCCTCGACGCCGGTGAGCTCCCCACCACATCGTCGATGCCCCTGCACCCTCCTCGTCATCAGTATCATCACCAACACCTCCAAAACTTACAACCCGAGCCCACTACCTCTCTCTCTCTTTCTCTCTCAAACCCTAAAACCCAAGATCCATACACCCACTGTTGCCCATCGCCGGAGCGCCGCCGCCGACCGTCGTCGATCCCAGCGCACTCGCAGAGAACCACTGAGCACCCCCTCTACTTCCAGCAAGCACAAGACGTCTCCGGGCAGCTCCGACGTCAAACCCGTATCGCGAACCAAGCTCGTGCAAACCAATTCACGCCGTTCGTCGCGTGTTCGTGACGTTTCCACCGCCGTGCATAGACAAAATATTTCCAGGCAAGTATTTTACTTGCTACATGCTAATCTATTCGTGTTACAAACTCAAATCGTATAAATTATAAATTTACAGTTTCCGATAAATTATATGACATACCTGTTCGATGCATGATCCCAATGAAAATATTCATCTAATTTGACGGAATTGGATTTCCTATGCTGGCCCGTGTGATAATGAATACTTTGTATAACTTTCACTGGAAAATATGACTGTTAATGACTAAAACGAATACCCCCAAATACACCCGTGAAAACTGGAAATTTCCCGTATCTGAAAATTGTAAAAATCACCATAAATTGTATACATATGGAAATGATGTGTTCGAGGGCTCAAATCGAACCCGACTCGACAAAATATAACCCTATGCAAGTTTCTAATGGTTTCTATACTGAAATTGTGACGATATTTGGATCGGAGTGCGGCTCTGGACTGCAGTCCAGAGCGACTCTGGTTACTGTTTGTTGTCCCGTAATGCATGCCACCTTGTTTCCTGAACTCATATGTTGCAGAACTCTGTAGTTTATTAAAGGTGAATCTGTTAGATAAATAACACAAGTGGTTTCATTCCGTTTCATCGTCGTTTGCTATTTTTTTTGTAAATTAAAAGGACCGGACGTATAACAGTCCAAAACAGATTCAGAAGTGACAAACTAATGTTAAACAGTGTATAACTTTTGACGTACAGATGAGATTGAGAATCCGTCTATTGAGTTGAACACCCTATTGAAAACCCTAGGTTTTATTTAACTGTAGCGTCGCTAAATTCTGAACCCAACTGGGTGAAATTCGTGTCGCGAAACAGACGTTCAGTTCAGAAACTGAATTTCCTGCAGCAAGCACTTAAAATGAAACGGCTGTAACTTGAATACCGGAAACCCAATCGAACTGAAACTAATTTTGATGAACTGCTGACAGAGTGTGCTTATTATCGTATTTGTATCATTTCGTTGAATTCCGAACATATGAATTTATGCAAATTTTGTAAGTTGATGACGTGCATATTGATTCATAACATACATGGCTTGTTAATGGCATACATACACATATCTTACCCTATTTGCCATATACATAGTATTAGTGCGTGTTAGTATTCAGTGGACATTGCATTATCATGCGTGAATGATATTGGTTTAGGAGTGTCGAGTACACCAATGGAAAGTGAATGATTCGTGACAGTGATTGATACAGTGAACAGTGATAAAACCGTGCCATTGGTATACTTGTACACGACTAAATCAAAATCATAAATAGTGTAAACCTGGGGAAAAAGGGAAAATCGAAGTGGAAAGAGAATCGTATTTAGCGGGACCGTGTTTTAGAGGATGGTCATTCGAGCAGTGATATATATATATATTAGGTAGGATCTAGCGATCCGGCTGACAGGGTTATGTCCCGGGCATGTGGGCCGTTGTCTTGGATATGTACGAGACTCCTGTTAAACATGATCCTCCTTTCCACTATACGATTTCAAACATGACCTAGAGACTGATAGGGACACGGATCATACTTTGCATCATATAGTGACATAGTGATTACACGCATTGTACTTTCACTGTTATCACCGTAATTACCTGTTTCGTATCATTATTGTATAAATTGCTATTGTGTCGCTCTGACGACCTGAGTATGCATGCTCAGATCTCGTGGAAGAACCAGCGCAGGAGACGGATTTACCTTTCGAGCTGACGGAGATCTAGTCTGGAGTACTTTTCTTTCTTTTCTGCTTTCCATAGAAGAGATCGTGTAATTGAACTTGATTAGTAACTCTTCATGTTTATTTGTAAATTGTGAACAATGGATTTTAATGTAATAATTTAGTGATGTAATTACTTTACTGCTGTGCTTTGCTTACTGATTACCATGTAATGCTAGAAGCCGAAGTGTGACTACGGCGGGATTATTCCTTGACCGTAGGAGCATGGCTGGCCTAGTCATCCCTCGTTTTCCATATTTTGGGAAGCGGGACGTGACATGGTTTTGTTGGTATCAGAGCCAGGTTTAGTAACAAGGGATAACATTAACTACTCTATTGCATTATTTTCGTTTCACTATTCCTGATTTTCATCCTTGAATCTAATATTATCCTTTTGAATCTTCCAGCGATATGACGTCCCCGAGCGACCCCTCATCGGACTCCAATTCTCAGGACCGCACGGAAAGAATACTTAGTGCACCGACCTCTCTCGCAGAAGCTCAGGAGAGGAAGACAGACTTATGATTTAGAGAGATTTTTCGATCAAAAATATATTACCGCAATCAAGAACGGCGTCGCATGAAGCTAACCGGTGAATACGGCTCGATCCACAGGGATGTTGTAATTTTCCTAAATATTCTTACGAGCTAATTCCAAATGGTGTTTGGTCTTTTAATTAGATCTAAAAACGAAATTGAGTTATACTAGGATTAGAAACTTGCTAGGATTAAGTTTAGGTAAAGTTTGGTAAATGAAGATCTACACTTCTTTCCAATGCCTTTAATTAGATATCATATTAGGGGTTATGGTAAATTTTAATAAAGGGGATTAGGATGATTGGGAAAGTGTTTCTTTCTCTAGATCCTTATCCTTCATTTCTTAATCTTTACCCTAACCTCCATGGAAAACTTACAACTTCGGTCTTTTATACTACGGATCACCGTTACCTCGTGGGTAGAGTGCCGTAGGGAGCGGAAGATGAAAGTTTGCATGGAGTCCTAATGTTCATAATAAATTGGCAAAGAAAAGAGATGAGAGATCTTCATCTCTCAAACCCTTCCCTATTCCTAACCCTAACAAGCGAGGAAACTACTCGCTCATTGAGGAATCTACGAAAGACATAATCTTTATTTTCTTTTTGATTAAAGAGAGGAAAGATCTACTACAAGTTAATAAGAATTCTAAACTATATTAAACTAGGGCAAAGAAAGAATTTACCTAGGGCAGAAATTAAAACTAGAACTAGGGCAGAAAAATAACCTGCTTACGATTGATACTCTCCAACTTCAAGAAACTAAAATTTTATTGATGAATAGAGGCATGAGAAAATACAATGGTTTGGGTTCTATTTATAGGACATAGAAACCCTAGGTTTACAATTGATTCGCATGTCTGCAATTACAAATTTGCCCTTAGGTTAACTTTTCAGCGCCGCCTCGAGTTTAGGTAAAAAAATCATGAACCCCGGGCTTAATACGGCCGCGGAACCGCGGCATGGGTGGGGGTAGGGCCGCGGTTCCGCGGCCCCTTGGTAGGCTCCTCTGTTGTATTTTTGTGGGCTGCTTCTGAGATTTTTGGGCCTTTGTATTCTTTGATTCTTTTCTCCATTTGACTTCTGGGTCTTCTCCAGATCTTTCAGTGGAAACTCATAGTGGTCTTTTAACCGTTCGCCTTGACATTTTGGATCTTGCGTTGCCTTGTTAATTGTGAACTATTCTTTGTCTAAGCTTGACTAGGATCCTTCTATTTGTTGGTCAAAAGTCTCTCCTTTGTATCCTCTTTTGTCTTTTTCACTGTTTTCGCTCCAACAACCTGTAACATGTACTATGTAGCAGACATGCGTCAAAAGCACCTGTTTTTATTGTAAAATGCATAAGAATGGGGAATATAAAATACAATATTATGATATGAACAAATACCCCCAAACTTATCTTTTGCTCGTCCTCGAGCAAACTTATTATTTTTTTATTCTCGATAAAACCTAACCGCACTTTCGCAGGGAAACGCGATTGCACTGAGCTCATGCAACAAGCCGTTAAACCTCTAGGTGTCCCTACTAGGAGGAATGTTGTCTCCTGAGGGTTTTCAGCGGATACTACCCACAAAATCCTATCAATTCGGCTTTTCGACTTTTGTTCTCCAATTAGGTTTCCTAACAAAGAATTCTATTATCGTCGACTCGTAAATTATCCACCCATATTCTTCACACTTCCTCATCATTTAACTTAAGATTATATATGTTCTATAGACTTACTTAGCTTTCGGCATTTCCCAAGTTTTCCTTCTAGGGTTCCATCTCCATTTAGGAATTTTTATCAACTTTACTAAAAATACAAGTTCTATTTTTCACTCCTTTCTCTCATCTAAACTCCAGTCACATACCCCTACGTGTGTGTATAAATCACCCCTACACTTGGAAATTCAAATCAAGCAATCATACTCTTGTCCGTTGTCCAAAGCACTTCTTAATAGGTGAATTTTAAATAAATTTTGCTTACACATCCTTCATGCGACCGTTAATACTTATTGAGGTACCAACAACCGATTATAAGATGTGTTTGCACATTATAGCGTAATTCCTAGTCTTGCAACATCCAAGGCTTTTAGTAGTGACCCCCAAACCAGTTGGTCTAAGGCACTAGGTGATGAAGTACCCTCGCTAAATTTTTCTATTTTTACAGCCTTAAGTAATCACAAAAACCAGTGTTCATTTTTTTTTCTTTATTCACTTCTTTTTTTCTTTTATTTTTATTGTACTAAGGACTTTAGACAAGAGCATTTCAAGGTCTCCTCTATTATTCCAAGTTTCAAGGTGCGTGTTAGTGCAATTTGTAGGGTATTCATTTTCAGAATTTAGACTTAAGCTAGGAATTATTTTTCAAACTTATACTCTAATAAAATATCAATAGTTTTCCTTCGTTTCGACTTAGCCCAAAAAGTGAACTTAAAATTTGCCTATTTCTAAATAAACTACAAAAACATATACTTTCTGCCGTTAAACTTTAAGGAAGGTTATTTTTAGGGTTTTTAATTCACTAAGTCTAAGATCTAGTTGTTCCTAGCCAGTTAACCTATTTGTCAAACTCAAGTCAATTAACCAAAATTGAATACATTAATTTTTATAATTTTTGAAATTTTCAATTTTTTATGGGTTTTTCTTTTTCTAATTTTTTTTTATTTTTCAAATATTATATATTTTATGATTTTCATATAAAGATGCAATGCAAAAATATACATATAAATGCGGAGGAAGAAAACTTATCGAGCATACACATCTTGGGTGTTGGAGCTAAAAGCCTTGGGTGTTGCAAGACTAGGAATTACGCTCTAATGTGCAAACACATCTTGTAATCGGTTGTATTTTTGTGGGCTGCTTCTGAGATTTTTGGGCCTTTGTATTCTTTAATTCTTTTCTCCATTCGCATGTCTGCAATTACAAATCGGTTGTATTTTTGTGGGCTGCTTCTGAGATTTTTGGGGAATATAAAATGCAATATTATGATATGAACAACTTACTCGCCGAGGGACTCAGGGCCATTACCGCTGTAGGAGGACCCTCCGCACTCATTACCGCCCCCGATGGCACTACTCCACCAGCTTATCCTGCTAGGGCTGGTACCGTATCAGACTTCCGGTGGTTGCATCCAGCTGCATTCACAGGGCTAGCCGAACCACTAGAGGCCGAGCAATGGCTAGTGAACATGGAGAACTTACTGACGACCGCCAGGGTACCGGATGAAGATAGGGTGAACGTGATAAAGATTCAGTTGGAAGATGAGGCCCGTACTTGGTGGACAGTGGAAGAAAGCAGACTGGAGAGGCCGATCGAATGGAGTAAGTTCAAGGAGTGCTTCCTGGACCATTATTTCCCTTCCACCGCAAAGGCAGAGATGGAGGAAAGATTCATTCTTTTAAAGCAGAATGGACGTCCAGTGGACGTATATGCAGCAGAGTTCAACCGTCTGAGCCATTTTGCTCCATACATGGTCGCTTCAGAGGCCACCAGGGCCAGACGCTTCTTACAGGGACTTGATTTCGAGCTGCAGCAGTTGATCGCATCATTGGAGTTGCAGACTTTTGCACAAGTACTCAACGCGGCGAGAATTCAGGAGCAATTGATCAACAAATTCAGGAAGCCCCCAGTCGTTCCAGCACGTACCCATGCACCTTCTCGAGGAACCATACCGGTTCACAGACCTGGAACGACTCAGATGAAGCGCCCATTTGTGTCACAGCATCGCCCCCAGAGACAGAACGTAGTTTGCGGCTACAGCAATAGAGATGGGCATACCCAGAAGGACTGTCGCCACGCCAAGGGACAGTGCTTGATTTGCGGATCCAGTCAGCACAGGATTAGCGGTTGCCCTGAGCGAGCAGAGATACAGGGAGGTTCTGGACCGCCGCAGCAGAGGCCACAGGAGTAGAGGCAACCCTTTACAGGTCGCAGTCAGGGACGGGCTTCCACCTTGACCGCCGAGCAGGCAGAGGCGTTAGGAGACGTTGTTACAGGTACTCTACTCGTACATTCCTTGCCAGCTAGAGTACTATTTGATTCTGGAGCATCGCACTGTTTCTTGTCTGAGCATTTCGTTGATACACACTCCATACCACATGAACCACTAACCAAGGGCTGGGAGATACATACGGGTAATGGCATTATAATATCTAGTCGAGAGTGTAGATCATGTCCGGTTGTAGTGTGTGGCAGGGAATTCTATGCGAATTTCCTTCTGATTAGGACAGGCAGTTATGACGCAATTCTCGGGATGGATTGGATGAGACCTTTCGTGCAGTTATCGATTGCCGTGCAAGGAATGTGATCTTCCGCATTCCCAATCACCCGGAGTTTATTTTCGAGGGCGGAAGCGAATCTTTGGAGCCAGCCAAGTACAGATCCAAGCCCAAGGAGCTGACAGCTATGGAGATTGATGAGAGCCCAGCCCCAGAGATTGTTCGGGACTTTCTGGACGTATTTCCTGAGGATCTACCAGGTCTACCACCTCCTCGCATCTTGGAGTTCTCGATCGATTTGACTCCAGGTACGGCACCAGTATCTAAGGCCCATACAGAATGGCACCAGTTGAGTTGGCGGAGTTGAAGAAGCAAATTGAAGAGCTATTGGAGAAGGGATTTATTCGGCCGAGCGCTTCACCGTGGGGTGCACCAGTTCTGTTAGTAAAGAAGAAGGATGGATCGCTGTGAATGTGTATAGATTATCGGGAGTTGAAAAAAGTCACTATAAAGAACAGGTACCCAATCCCGCGCATCGACGACTTATTCGATCAGTTAAGTGGGGCCAAGGTATTCTCGAAGTTGGACCTCCATTCTGGATATCATCAAATCAGAGTAGCAGCCGAAGATGTATGCAAGACGGCTTTCAGGACCCGATACGAACATTACGAGTTCCTTGTGATGCCGTTTGGTGTTACCAATGCCCCAACAATATTCATGGACTTGATGAACAGGGTGTTTGCAAAGTACTTGGACACGTTGTCATTGTGTTTATCGACGACATACTTGTCTACTCGAAGACCCGGGAGGAGCATGTTGAGCATTTGCGTACGGTTCTACAAATTCTTCGGGAAGAGAAGCTGTATGCGAAATTAAGCAAGTGTGAATTTTGGCTCGACAAGGTTCAGTTCTTGGGACACATTGTTTCGGGCGAAGGCATCTCGGTGGACCCGGCAAAGATAGAATCTGTCAGAGATTGGCCAACGCCGAAGTCAGTGGCCGAGATCAGGAGTTTTCTGGGATTGGCGGGTTATTATCGGAGATTCGTCCAAGACTTCTCAAGAATCGCTGAACCATTGACGAGGCTGACACGGAAGGATGTACCGTTTGCATGGACAGAGGAGTGCACTCAGGCATTTGACACGTTAAAGCAGAAGTTAACCACGGCGCCCATTCTTACAGTACCAGATGATTCCGGTGGTTTGGTGATACACAGTGATGCCTCAGGGAAGGGTTTAGGCTGTGTTCTGATGCAGCACGACCGAGTGGTTGCTTACGCCTCTCGACAACTGAGAAATCACGAGAAGAACTATCCTACGCATGACTTGGAGTTAGCTGCAGTAGTATTTGCGTTGAAGATTTGGAGGCACTACCTATTGGGCGAGAAAGTGGAGGTGTACACGGATCATAAAAGTCTGAAGTACGTCTTCACTCAGAAGGAACTAAACATGAGGCAGCGCCGATGGCTAGAGCTGATGGCAGATTATGACTTGGACCTTCAGTATCACCCGGGGAAGGTGAATGTTGTACCAGATGCGCTCAGTCGCAAGCCAGCGGTCATGATGTTGACCGGTCAGAGGAGCATTATTGAGGACTTTCAGAGACTCGAGCTTGAAGTCGTTACATCGGGCGCACTCAGTCAACTTTGGCAACTACAGGTGCAGTCTTCCCTGGTGGATCGCATCAAGGCTGCACAAGCGGATGATCCCCGATTGCAAAAGTTCAGAGCGCAAGTAAAAGCCGGGCTGAGAACGGACTTGATCATACATAAAGACGGTTCTCTGAGATTCGGTAGCAGACTCTGCGTACCCAAGGGAGATGTCCGAGAAGAAGTACTGGCTGAAGCGCATAGTTCAGCTTATTCTGTGCATCCGGAAGGTACAAAGATGTATCGGGACCTAAAGCAGCACTTTTGGTGGAACGGAATGAAGCGGGAAATTGCGAGGTTCGTATCCAGGTGCCTGGTATAACAGCAGGTGAAGGCGGAGCATCAGAGGACAGCGGGATTGTTACAACCACTGCCGATACCAGAATGGAAGTGGGAGCACATTACCATGGATTTCGTGACGGCCTTACCACGGAGCCATAGGGGCAATAACGCCATTTGGGTTATCGTCGATCGCCTCACGAAAGCTGCACACTTCATACCATTCCGAGTGGGACAGTCGACAGAGTCACTGGCAGAGAGATATATGCAGGAGATAGTGCGACTTCACGGTGTTCCAGTCAGCATTGTGTCAGATCGGGACACCAGATTCGTGTCGCACTTTTGGAGGAGCTTACAGGAGAGCTTGGGTACCCGCCTCAAATTCAGCACAGCTTATCACCCGCAGACGGATGGACAATCCGAGCGTATAATTCAGACGCTCGAGGATATGTTGAGAGCTTGTATGTTGGACTTTCAGGGTTCCTGGGAGGACCATCTGCATCTAGTCGAGTTTTCTTATAACAACAGTTATCATGCTAGCATTCAGATGGCCCCTTTCGAAGCACTTTACAGGCGGAAGTGTCGATCTCCAGTGTGTTGGGATGATGTGGGAGAGCGAAGATTATTGGGTCCCGAGCTCATTGTTCAGACAGTCGACAAGGTCCAAATGATCAGGCAGCGTATTAAGACGGCTCAGGATCGACAGAAGAGTTGGGCAGATACCATCAGGAGGGCACTAGAATTCGAAGTCGAAGATCACGTGTTCTTGAAGATTTCCCTTACCCATGGAGTTATCAGGTTCGGAGGTCGGGGAAAGCTCAGTCCCCGTTTCATCGGACCTTTTGAGGTGCTAGAGCGAGTAGGAGAGGTGGCCTACCGACTTGCCTTGCCTCCATCGCTAGCTGGTGTGCACAATACCTTCCACGTGTCACAGTTGCGGCGTTATGTTCGGGATGAGAGCTATGTCCTGGACTATTCGGAGCTAGTTTTGGGTACCGATCTATCATACGAGGAGCAGCCCACTACCATCCTCGACCGCAGAGAGAAAGTGCTGAAGAATAAGGTCATTCCGTTAGTCCGAGTGTCTTGGCGCGGTCGTTCCCCAGGAGAATCCACCTGGGAGCGGGAGGAAGATATCCGTGCTCGTTATCCACATCTCTTTGTTTAGTACCTTGTTTCTTTGTATCCTTGTTAAATTTCGAGGACAAAATTTTTGTAAGGGGGGTATGATGTAAATCCCCGTTTCCTTCAATAAAGTTTTCCCTATTTTCCCAAGTTCCCGAATATCATTTCTTTTTCCGTATCATTATTTTTGTGTGAGGATTAGTGCGTAAGTCGTAGTATTTATTTTCTAAAACCAATTGGAAAACCAAAACCCAAAATTTAAAAACCAAATATAATAATTTCCCTCATTTTAAATCCTCAGCCCAAGATTTATTTTCCCGGCCCAATTTCCTTCCTCAGCCCAAGTAAAAAAATTAAAAAGGAATTTAATTAATAAAATCACTCTTCCCGGCCCAGCCCGTTTCCCCCAAACCCACATCCCCCACAAACCCGACCCGCTTCTTAAAACCTTTCTCCTTCCCAACGAAACCTTTTTCCCGCTCTTTTACTGCGCTTTCCCCCACGTCGCCTATGTCGCCGCATCCCCGCCCCACGTCTCCACGCTCCCCGACCATGTTCGCGCGCGAACTTCACCCCATCCTCATCCCTCTAGACCGTCTCTCTCTCCCTCACAGTCTCTCAAAACTCCTCACCTCTCTCTCGAAAACCCACTCCCGCAGCCCACTGCCTTCATCACTCGCCACTCCCGCCGACGACGACGACTTCAACCCCTCATTCGTCAACTCCCTCACACTCTTCTCTCCACCAACAGAGCTCCCTACGCTACCCCCTTCACCTTCAGCCACCACCAAACTCCCCTGCACCCGAGCTCGACCACCACCTGCCCTCGACGCCGGTGAGCTCCCCACCACATCGTCGACGCCCCTGCACCCTCCTCGTCATCAGCATCATCACCAACACCTCCAAAACTTACAACCCGAGCCCACTACCTCTCTCTCTCTTTCTCTCTCAAACCCTAAAACCCAAGATCCATACACCCACTGTTGCCCATCGCCGGAGCGCCGCCGTCGACCGTCGTCGACCCCAGTGCACTCGCAAAGAACCACTGAGCACCCCCTCCGCTTCCAGCAAGCACAAGACGTCTCCGGGCAGCTCCGACGTCAAACCCGTATCACGAGCCAAGGTCGTGCAAACCAATTCACGCCGTTCGTCTCGCGTTCGTGACGCTGCCGCCGCCGTGCATAGACAAAACATTTCCAGGCAAGTATTTTACTTGCTACATGCTAATCTATTCGTGTGACAAACTCAAATCGTATAAATTACAAATTTATAATTTCCGATAAATTATATGACATACCTGTTCGATGCATGATCCCAATGAAAATATTCATCTAATTTGACGGAATTGGATTTCCTATGCTGGCCCGTGTGATAATGAATACTTTGTATAACTTTCACTGGAAAATATGACTGTTAATGACTAAAACGAATACCCCCAAATACACCCGTGAAAACTGGAAATTTCCCGTATCTGAAAATTGTAAAAATCACTATAAATTGTATACATATGGAAATGATGCGTTCGAGGGCTCAAATCGAAGCCGACTTGACTAAATATAACCCTATGCAAGTTTCTAATGGTTTCTGTACTGAAATTGTGACGATATTTGGATCGGAGTGCGGCTCTGGACTGCAGTCCAGAGCGACTCTGGTTACTGTTTGCTGTCCCGTAATGCGTGCCACCTTGTTTCCTGAACTCATATGATGCGGAACTCTGTAGTTTATTAAAGGTGAATCTGTTAGCTAAATAACACAAGTTGTTTCATTCCGTTTCATCGTCATTTGCTATTTGTTTTGTAAATTAAAAGAACAGGACGTATAACAGTCCAAAACAGATTCAGAAGTGACAAACTAGTGTTAAACAGTGTATAACTTTTGACGTACAGACGTGATTGAGAATCCGTCTGTTGAGTTGAACACCCTATTGAAAACCCTAGGTTTTATTTAACTGTAGCGTCGCTAAATTCTGAACCCAACTGGGTGAAATTCGTGTCGCGGAACAGACGTTCAGTTCAGAAACTGAATTTCCTGCAGCGAGCACTTAAAATGAAACGGCTGTAACTTGAATACCGGAAACCCAATCGAACTGAAACTAATTTTGATGAACTACTGACAGAGTGTGCTTATTATCGTATTTGTATCATTTCGTTGAATTCCGAACATATGAATTTATGCAAATTTTGTAAGTTGATGACATGCATATTGGTTCATAACATACATGGCTTGTTAATGGCATACATACACATATCTTACCCCATTTGCCATATACATAGTGTTAGTGCGTGTTAGTGTTCAGTGAACGTTGCATTATCGTGCATGAATGATATTGGTTTAGGAGTGTCGAGTACACCAATGGAAAGTGAATGATTCGTGACAGTGATTGATACAGTGAACAGTGATAAAACCGTGCCATTGGTATACTTGTACACGACTAAATCAAAATCATAAATAGTGTAAACCTGGAGGAAAAGGGGAAATCGAAATGGAAAGAGAATCGTATTTAGCGGGACCGTGTTTTAGAGGATGATCATTCGAGCAGTGATATATATATATATATATTAGGTAGGATCTAGCGATCCGGCTGACAGGGTTATGTCCCGGGCATGTGGGCCGTTGTCTCGGGTATGTACGAGACTCCTGTTAAACATGATCCTCCTTTCCACTATACGACTTCAAACATGACCTAGAGACTGATAGGGATACAGATCATACTTTGCATCATATAGTGACATAGTGATTACACGCATTGTACTTTCACTGTTATCACCGTAATTACCTGTTTCCTATCATTATTGTATAAATTGCTATTGTGTCGCTCTGACGACCTGAGTATGCATGCTCAGATCTCGTGGAAGAACCAGCGCAGGAGACGGATTTACCTTTCGAGCTGACGGAGATCTAGTCTGGAGTACTTTTCTTTCTTTTCTGCTTTTCATAGAAAAGATCGTGTAATTGAACTTGGTTAGTAACTCTTCATGTTTATTTGTAAATTGTGAACAATGGATTTTAATGTAATAATTTAGTGGTGTAATTCCTTTACTGCTGTGCTTTGCTTACTGATTACCATGTAATGCTAGAAGCCGAAGTATGACTACGGCGGGATTATTCCTTGACCGTAGGAGTATGGCTGGCCAGTCATCCCTCGTTTTCCGTATTTTGGGAAGCGGGGCATGACAACGGTGCCATAAATCAACTTGGCATCTTCGGAGAGGTGAGCGAATAAAACCAAATAGCATCTGCCCCCAAAATTCAGGCCGGGCGTCCCAACGTCCCGGTCGCGTCTTTCGGCGGCGAGCAAGGGGGTCTTATGAAAAAATATTATAATATAGTTAAAAATAAATATCGAGTGGTTATTTATATTATTAGGGTTTTCATGAGCATGAGTTTTAAGGATTTGAGATATTTTAGTGATAAACAATTAACTTTGGAAGTTCATGGTATTTTGAAAAGAGTTATCTTTTGGTAACTTGATTGTATTTTTATTGAAACTTGTTAATCTTTCATTTTTAGAAAAATAAGTTCATTATATTTTGAAAATAAGGATTTGTAATTTTTTATATAATTATTAAAAATTAAATTTCTTTATTTATTTAGAAAATTCGTTTTCCTTAAAAACCGTATTTAAAATCTTTCGAGACCGAATGCTCCATGAGGAGGTCTGCATCTCGCTCTACTAGCCCAAGGATGTGTGATAATCCGCACCATCCATTAGCGGGTCCCCTAAAGAGGGTTGTAGAGGAATAATCGTAAAGGAATCGAAATACTGTTTTAAACGAAAACCGGTTTTTAAAATAAGTGGTATTTTAATGTAATATTTTCTTCGTGCAAAAATTTATACAAAAAAGTATCGTGCTATGAAACAAGAGTGTACGTGAGGGGTAGGTCGTTACCCCATGAAGTTTTTCCTAAAGGTATAGTTTTAACAAAACTAAAAGGGATGATATTAAAGTTCATGGTATTTTAATGAAAAAATTCAAATATGGTTGTTTTACATGAAATTCTAGGTTAAATCTTGATTCTAAATATTGGTATCAAAATTATAAGTGAAGAGGTAAAGTTTGTTTGACCAAAATATAAAAGGAATTGGAGTTATGGCTTTTATATAAGATGATATCGGTATAACTCCAGTTTTACCAATATTGATTAAAAAGAATTTTCAATGAAGAGAAGGGAAGTTTGGGAGGGACTTACTATTTGACTATGCTAAGAAGATGGGGAGGAAGAGGAGGAAAGCCTTGTGGTGTCGCGGGAGCTCCGGATGTTGTTTCGATCTTCGTCGGAAGTTGATCGCTTGCTAACTCCTCTTTACTCCACTTGTACTTAGGAAATTTTTAAGAATTTTGGCTAGAATTTTCAGAATGATGTTGAGCCAAAATGTGGGGTGGTATTTATGGTGGAGAATTAGGGTTTGGGAATTAAAAAGGTGAATTAAAATGCATTAAAATTGTAATAAATTATGAAATGAGGGGTCTCTATTTGATTGCAAAGAAATCAAATAGTGCAGGGGAGTAAAGGGTAGGTGAAGGGGTATGTGTGCAAAGCCCGGGGCAATTTGGCCCAATCTTGACCGTCCCCTCCGGTCTTATTGGGCATTTGGCTGGTAGATCTCAAGGGTTCTGTCTCGAGATTCGTGCCACTTGATCAAAATTTTATTTACTCCATTTTGTGCCTGTTTGATTTTTCTGAACTTTTCATTTCCCTGTATATTGCACGTGCAATCTTTTGGGCTTCCGAAAAGTTAAAAAAATTTAGAAAAATAATGTGTCTGATGGGATTCGAACACACAGGATCCATCACAGCAGTGTAAGGCTTTACCAGTGAGCTACAAGTGGGTTCTTGCTGTTCTTTAACAAAATTGATTTATAACTCAAATTCAGGCTGTAAACTCTTTTCTGTACATTAAACTGGAAAATTTTGTATAATAAATTCAGAGTCGTTACATTCTACCCTCTTTATAAAAATTTCGTTCTCGAAATTTACATTTACATAGGGACTAATTTTCAAATAAATAAGGGTATCTTGCACACATGTATTCTTCTCGTTCCCATGTTGATTCTCCTGGTGAATCTTTTATTCACATCACTCGGACCAAGTTTACTTCCTTATTCCGTAGTGTCTTCACCTTTCGGTCTAGGATCTCAACAGGTTGTTGCTAGCAGATTAGATCAGTCTGTACTATGAGCTCGGAGTGATCAAGTATGTAGCTGGGGTCGCTCACATATCGTCGTAGCTGGGATATATGGAACACGTTGTGCACTCCTTCCAATGAGGGTGGTAGTGCCAAACGGTATGCCACTTCTCCAACACGCTCGAGTATGTCAAACGGTCATATATATCTTGAACTTAGTTTACCCCTCTTGCCAAAGCGAATCACTCCTCTGTTTGGATAAATCTTCAGAAAAACATGTTCTCTAGATTGGAACTCCAGATGTCGGCACTTTGCATCAGCCCAATACTTCTGTCGGTCTTGGGCTATGCGCATTCTTTCCTTAATCGTGCAAACTACGTCCACAGTTGTCACGATCATCTCTTTTCCAAGGAGTTCACGATCTCCAACGTCGTCCCAACTTAGTGGTGAACGACACTTCCGTCCGTAGAGTGCTACGAATGGTGCCATTCCAATACTTGCCTGATAGCTGTTGTTGTATGAAAACTCCACAAGGTGTAGGTGATCTTCCCACGAACCTCCGAAGTCTAACATACAAACTCTTAGCATGTCTTCTAGAATCTGAATTGTTCGCTCGGACTGTACGTCCGTTTGTGGATGGTAAG
The DNA here is from genome assembly GCA_030015575.1 of Agapanthus africanus. Lineage (NCBI taxonomy): Eukaryota > Viridiplantae > Streptophyta > Magnoliopsida > Asparagales > Amaryllidaceae > Agapanthus > Agapanthus africanus. The sequence goes on along the minus strand of CM057342.1, from coordinate 56,298,658 downwards.
CCTTGCTGAAATTCAGACTCATTCCCAGGCTAGCTTGCAGACTCTGCCAAAACTGTGATCGGAATCTTGTATCACGATCGGAGATGATACAAACTGGTACTCCATATAATCTCATAATATCCTGCATGAGTTCATGGGTATCAAATATAGTACATCTTGAAAGTTTAAATCTTACTTTAGATTTATAATTACCTCCATGTACTTCTTTGCTAACGTCTCGGTAGATTGGCCAACTCGAAATGGAATAAAGTGAGCTGACTTGGTGAGTCGATCCACAATAACCCGTACTGCATCGTTATCCTTTGTGCTGCGAGAGAGGGCAATCATGAAGTCCATGGTAATGTGCTATCATTTCGATTCTGCGATTAGTAATGGCTAAAGTAAACCAACAGTTCTTTGATGTTCAGCCTTTACTTGCAGACACACCAAACACTTGACTATACTTCTAGCTACTTCGCGCTTCATTCCATGCCACCAGTAGTGTTGCCATAGATCCTTGTACATTTTTGTACCACCGGGGTGTACAGAATAAGGAGAGCTGTGAGCTTCTTTTCATCAACTCTTCTCGAACTGGGCCGATAGGTACACATAATCGACTTCCATATCTCAAGGATCCATCTTCGTGGATGATGAAGTCAGTTCGAAGTCCACTTTCTATTTGTTCTCGAATCTTTTGTAACTTGGCATAATTTGCTTGAGATGCCTTAATCTGATTGACAAAAGTAGACTGAACTTGTAAGTTCATCAAATACGAAGCGTTACCTGGCATAACTACTTCGATAGCCAATCCGTGCAATTCCTGTTGTAGCTTCCACTGAGCGGTGGGATTCATTGCTAATGGATGGCGACTAAGTGCATCAGGAACTACATTCACCTTTCCAGGATGATACTGTAGGTTGATGTCGAAGTCCGCCATAAGTTCTAGCCATCTTCTCTACCGCATGTTTAATTTCTTCTGAGTAAATACATACTTCAGAATCTTGTGGTCAGTTTATATATCCACTCGTTCTCCCAAAAGATAGTGGCGCCAAATCTTAAGTGCGAAAATAACGGCTGCCAACTCCAGATCATGTGTTGGATAGTTGCGCTTATGAACCTTCAACTGTCTTGATGCAAAAGCCACAACTTTTCCATGCTGGTGTAGAACACATCCTAATCCTTTAGCAGACGCATCGCAATGCACAACAAATCCTCCTGATTAATCTGGTATTATAAGAATAGGAGCAGAGGTTAATCTTGATTTGAGTTCTACAAAAACTTTTTCACATGCTTTTGACCACGCGAATGCTTCATCTTTCCGTGTGAGCTTGGTCAAGGGTGCTGCAATCTTTGAAAAGCCTTCAATCAATCGTTGGTAGTATCTTGCTAATCCCAAGAAACTTCGTATATCCTTCACCGTATTTGGTGTCGGCCATTCGCTAACAGCTGACACCTTAGCTGGATCTACTGAGATTCTTTTGCCTGAAACGATATGTCCGAGAAATCCGACTTGATCTAGCCAAAATTCATACTTGCTATACTTGGCGTAGAGTTGATGTTGTCGCAATGTCTTCAGGACAATCCGCAAATGCTCGGCATGTTCTTTCCGATTCTTTGAATATACCAGGATGTCGTCGATGAAGATAACAACGAACATGTCTAAGTACTATCAGAAAACTTGGTTCATCAGATTCATAAATATGGCAGGTGCATTGGTCACTCCAAATGGCATTACGAGATACTCATAATGACTATAGCGAGTCCTAAACGCCGTCTTCGGAATGTCGGACTCTTTGACCTTCACCTGATAACCCGAACAAAGATCTAGCTTCAAAAATACACAAGACCCACTTAGCTGATCGAAAAGGTCATCGATGCGTGGTGGTGGATACTTATTCTTAATCGTCACTTCGTTCAGAGCTCGATAATCTACACACATCCTGTATGAACCTTCTTTCTTCTTCACCAGTAAAACCGGAGATCCCCAGCTTGAAGTACTGAGACGAATCCAACCTTTCTTCAGGAGTCCGTCCAATTAAATGCAGATCTCCTTGAATCCTTCTGGACTTAGCCATTACGGAGCTTTGATTATAGGTTGCGCACCAGGTAGTAAATAAATTCTGAATTCAAGAGCTCGATCGGAAGGCAAACCTGATATATCTTCAGGGAATATATCCTCAAACTCTCGAACTACATCTGGCTTCGATTCTTCTGCTTGTAATGTTGCAACCACTGCCTTCTTTAGTTTTGCCTTGTAGACGCTGGGTTCCAAGGTATGGTCTCCACTCTTGAAATAGAACACTGGATGATCTGGTATTTCGAACACTACCCTCCTTTGCCGACAGTCGATAGTAGCGAAGAAAGTTCCCAGCCAGTCCATTCCCAAGACTACATCAAAGTTCGGTATGTCTAGCACCTTGAAGTCCGCATAAAATTCCCTGCTGCAGACGACCACTAGAAATAGATCGTATCCTAAAGTTGCTTTTAGAACGACATTCCCTGAACTGACATTCCAACTGGATACGGGCGGTTTAACTGGAATCGCATGAGTTCGGAAGAACCGTTGCGACATAAAGTAATATGATACTCCAGTATCGAAGGGAGCTAAAGCAGGTAGGGATGCTACTAGTATAGTACCTAAGTTGTGGGAGGTTAGGTTTAGATATAAGAAAAGTATATTGATATACAAGGATTGAAAAGGTTTGAAAGGATTGGGAATTACCAGTGATGACTTGACCTGTGGCTTCGGCTTTCTTGACCGCCATCGCAAAAGCGTGAAGTCGTGGTACATTCCTCCTTGCTGGAGGCACATTCCTCTGTCCCTGAGGCACGTTTCTCTGTGCCTGATGGAATTGACGAGGAGGCTATGCAGGAAGTCCACATGGAGGTGGTGCAGGGAGAGCTAGACGAGGTGCGGGAGGATGAATAGCTGGCCGCTGCGGAACTGTGATAGCTGGTCTGGGGGCTGGAGCTGTGTTGAAATGATATGGACATCCTCCTAAGGCGTGAGTGGATGCGCCACAAACCAAACACAGGCCATTTGCACGCCTGCAGTCTTTCGCCAGGTGTCATGTCCTCTTGTAGTAGAAGCAAAAGTCTGGACTGAGCCGGTTAAATGTTCCTCCTGGTATCCTAGGTGCAAATGTTGGCCTAGAAGAGGCTCCTCCTGTCATCTGAGTGGCAGGGCGTTTCATACTGGAAGTTTGCGGTCTGCCCTTCTTCTTCACAACTATCTCATAGCATCGGGCAACCTTCAAAGCAAGATCATGGGTTGGGAAATCTCCTGTAGCGAGTGCGGCTCGGATTTCCGGGTCCAACCGTTGCTAAAATCATCGTACCCGGATCTCAGCAGTAGGAATCAGGTGTGCAATGAACCTGTTACGACCTTGTGTTAGCAGTGTAATGAGTGAGATCAGGAATTTGAATATTAAGACAATATCTTACCTACTAAGCATGGTAAACTCAGTCGTATTTATCCACAGACTTGACCCACATCGAGCCTTGTTATAGATGGATGAACTGCTGCTCCATATCGAAACGGGCAGTCTTAGGGAAGTACTTCGCATCGAACAGATTGCGAAACGTCTTCCACTCGATAGGTTGGGTGAGTCGGCTTTCTTCAGACTTCCACCAGACTCTGGCGTTGTCTGTCAGTTGTTGCTTCGCAACTCTTACCCAGGCAATATCTGGAACTTGAGCTGCTACCAGATCATCTTCAATCGATTGAGCCCATTCTTCCGCCTCCAATGGGCTCTCTTTTCCTGAGAAGTGCTTTGGAAGCAGTGCCCGGAATTGTTTGACTCCGGGTGCCTCGGCTTTGGGGTGGTGCATGAGGATAGAAGTCTACTACTGCTGACCCTCCAGGAGGCTCTTGAACGCCTCAAGCAGTACCGTTTGCTCATTGATAGGAGCTGCAATGGTAGGTAGTGGTGGTAGAGTAGGCGGTGGAGTATTGCCATTGACATTGGTACTGGTGTTATCCGGTGAATCCATGACCTTGATAGAAAAGGAATGATTAGGATAGATTCAAGAAATCAGAAATGTAAGGAATGTATAGTTGCTGATTCTTATTATTCCTGTGATATATTGCTTAAGACTTCATGCAGAACTGACCTGCATGGGCCACCAACAAAACTTGTCACGTCCTGCTTCCCAGTAGACGGAAACGGTGACGTGGCAGGCCGCAACGTATTTACTAAGAAATAAATACGTTAAGCGTAATTAAATAATATATATATATATATATATGCACAAGAATGACAAAAGTAATAATAGCAACTTTTATTTACATTCATCTTTACATAAAACTTTTTGAAAAGGGAAGATACAATGAAATAAGCAGTGCCTAAACAGTGGCATACAAACTGAAAGTAAGAACAAGGAACTAGAAGTCAGGCCGTGCCACGAGCTGGTCCAAGTCCTCCTAGCTAGGTTCGATCTCCTGACGGTCTGGTCCTCCTGACGAACATTCCAAAGAAATAAACTGAAGGAATGTCATCAAAGAACTAGCGCTCGGTAAGTCCCAAAAGAAGAAATGGAATATAACAAGTATGAGGAATGAACTGGTAATTTGCACAGTTATAAGATTATTATTCTAACATGGTTGTTTGTAGCTTGATACACGAGATATTCATGTATAAGAGAGGGGTCCATCTTACACCGTGGACTATGGTAACATGTAGTACAAGGCCCCGTCATAACCCACAGGACAACGGCACAAGAATTCATGTAGGTGTCTTTTAAGTGACCTCTCATGCCACAATATACGTTCCGTATCAATCTACCCCTTTATCCCTGCGTAATGTATTGTACAGATTTTGTTTACTAGCCTTGCCGAAACCATGGATACAATTTGTTCAAGTAGTCATATTCAGGATGTAATCAAGAAGTCAAGTAGTCAAGTCAAGTTATAACCATGGTTCGGTCAAGTCAGGTAAAGTATACATGTTTGATATTGTTTTTTAATTCAAGTATTCATGTTCATGTTCAATTATTCAGATTTGATTTTGGATTCAGATTTGAATTGGACTCGGACTGAGTCAGACTCTTATAAACTGATTTGGATCTTGAATTAGATTCGGGAGTCATCGGTAACTGCTGCACATGGACGGCAGGATTTGTGTCTTTTTCCAAAACAATTACCATTGATAACTCCATTATGTTGTCTACCTTAAATAGCCAAGCACTCACTTTCTCCGGCTCTCTGGGGCTCAAGAGAATTGATCCCCCTTAAGCCTATATTTACTAAGGTCCTTAAATATTGTTTTATATAACTCAAGAGGGTTTTATGAAAAAATATTATAATATAGTTAAAAATCAACCTCGAGGGGTTATTTATATTATTAGGGTTTTCATAAGCATGAGTTTTAAGGATTTGAGATATTTTAGTGATAAACGTTTAAGTTTGGAAGTTCATGGTATTTTATTGAAAAGAGTTGTCTTTTGGTAACTTGATTGTATTTTTATTGAAACTTTTTAATCTTTCATTTTTAGAAAAATAAGTTCATTATATTTTGAAAATAAGGATTTGTAATTTTTTTTATATAATTATTAAAAATAAATTTATTTGTTTATTTAGAAAATTCGTTTTTCTTAAAAACTGTATTTAAAACCTTTTGAGACCGAATGCTCCGTGAGGAGGTCTGCATCTTGCTCTACTAGCCCAAGGATGTGCGATAATCAACACCATCCATTAGCGGGTCCCCTAAAGAGGGTTGTAGAGGTATAATCGTAAAGGAATCGAAATATTGTTTTAAAAGAAAACCGGTTTTTAAAGTAAGTGGTAATTTAATGTAATATTTTCTTCGTACAAAAATTCATACAAAAAGGTATCGTGCTATGAAACAAGAGTGTACGTGAGGGGTAGATCGTTACCCCATGAAGTTTTTCCTAAAGGCATAGTTTTAACAAAACTAAAAGGGATGATATTAAAGTTCATGGTATTTTAATAAAAAAATTCAAATATGGTTGTTTTACATGAGATTTTAGGTTAAATCTTCATTCTAAATATTGGTATCAAAATTATAAGTGAAGAGGTAAAGTTTTTTTGACCAAAATATAAAAGAAATTAGAGTTATGGCTTTTATAAAAGATGATATCGGTATAACTCCCATTTTACCGATTTTGATTAAAAAGAATTTTCAATGAAGAAGGGAAGTTTGGGAGGGACCTACTATTTGACTATACTAAGAAGAGGGGGAGGAAGAGGAGGAAAGCCTTATGGTGCCGCGGGAGCTCCGGATGTTGCTTCGATATTCTCCAGAAGTTAATCGCTTGCTAACCCCTATTTACTCCACTTGTACTTAGAATCTTTTTGAGAGTTTTGGCTAGAATTTTCTGAATGATGTTGAGCCAAAATGTGGAGTGGTATTTATAGTGGAGAATTAGGGTTTGAGAATTAAAATGGTGAATTAAAATGCATTAAAATTATGATAAATTATGAAATGAAGGGTCTCTGTTTGATTGCAAGAAAATCAAACAGTGCAGGGGAGTAAGGGGTAGGTGAAGGGGTGTGTATGCAAAGCCCGAGGCAATTTGGCCCTATCTTGACCGTCCCCGCCGGTCTTATTGGGCAATTGGCCTATCGATCTCGAGGGTTCTGCCTCGAGATTCATGCCACTTGATCAAAATTGTATTTACTCCATTTTGTGCCTGCTTAATTTTTCTGAACTTTTCATTTCCCTGTGTATTGCACATGCAATCTCTTGGGCTTCCAAAAATTAAAAAAAAATTCAGAAAAAATAATGCGTCTGATGAGATTCAAACACACAGGCTACGTCGCAGCAATGCAAAGCTTTACTAGTGAGCTACAAGTGGCTTTTTGCTATTCTTTAACAAAATTGACTTATAACTCAAATTCAGGCTGTAAACTCTTTTCTATACATTAAACTGGAAAATTTTGTACAATAAATTCAGAGTCGTTACACACACCCGCACTTATTTCTGACATTGTCTACAATGTCGACCCCTCACTAATCTCTATAAGTTCATCTCACAAATCAGTAAAAAACCATCAATGAAATTTTCATTACTAAACAGATATATAGAATAATGTAGTGAAATTAATTTAGACAGAGATAAACCATTAGATTTGATTTAAAAAAATTAAACAAGAACAAACTTACAGAGCCTAAAAAAAATTTAAGAAGATCATTCCCTCATCAAGCCGCTAACTGGCGGTGTCCATCCTCTGACATTCGATCTGATATTGGATGTGTACTTCCTGTTTTGAACTGCATACCCTGCAAATTTTTTCTTGTTTTTATGTTAAGTTTTGGAGTCAAATAAAAGTGTTTAAATAAGTGGAAATGAATAAGATGATTGTTTTTTTTATTTTAAAAAAAATTAAAACCCAAAAAAACTAAAAGAAGAAAAACAAATTTAAATTTACATAACGCTTTGGCTAATCCAAACGTTAATATTAACCACTCAAAAATTTTGTCTATGATCATGCAAGAGTAGTAAAATAAATTATAGCAGTAAGTATCAATAAACACCATAAACTTGATATACATAATATTAATATGGTGTTTATGTATGGGTGAACAAAATTGTGATCCAACTTTCACCGAATAGATTAATGCGGTAATAAATGATTTAAGTCTAAAAGAATTATGCAACTGCACTACCTTGTCAATATATTGGCTAATTGGATCAAAGTTTTCACAATGAACATGAGAGATATAAATAAGAGATCCAGTTATAGGAATTGGTGAAACAACTTCTTCTTGCTTTATGATAGTGGGCTCTTTAAAAATTTCATCACATCCATCGTCTCTCAAACGTATATCGTCCTTTTCAAATTGACTTGTATCCATTACTGTGGGTTCTTTATAAACATCTCCCTCAAGTAACCAATAAATTATAGCAGTAAGTATCAATAAACACCAAAAATTTTATTCATGACCCACCTCTAAAAATCACAAGTAACCTCCTCAAAAATTTTCTCATAACCATCAGGTAAATAAAACGTCTCAACCTCGAACATATCATCAATTAAATCATTCTCATATAAATTCGTTGTTAGAGGCCAAATTGGAAATTCAAATTTCGGAGAGTTTGTATCAGTCTGTATTGGGATGGTCTCTTGCTCTTTCTCACTTTTCAGGGTAGCAATTATTTGGTCAGCACATATTTCAATATGAGCTACTGCTTGTTTGTTAGCAGTATCGGCTTGCTCTACTATTTGCTTAAAATGGCCAATTGTTTGTCTAAGTTAGACGTGGTTTGTGGAAGAGTTTCCAATGAAGATTCAAATGCGGTTTGCAACGTTAAACTCCTTGTTTCATAATTATTATCAACGTCTAAGGTAGGAGAAAAAGTTGGAAAAGAGTGGAATTAGTTGAATTGCTACTCATGCTCTCTTTTCCTACGGGCTTTTGCAACATGTTCAACAATAGTCATGGGTTTAGAAGTTAACTCGTGCTCTCGTTCCCTACATGTTTTTTCAATATGGTCAGCAATAGTCATGGGTTTAGAGCTTGCCACATTAGCCTCAAAACGAGTATGAAGATGAGAAGGAGTTAAAGTTTTCTTTGTTTGAATTGGATTGGATGGGGGGCCTACATCATAATAAGAGTTTGGTTGGAATTGTTGGCCTAATTTATAGTTCATGCCTTGATTCGGAAGATAATTTTGTCGTTCTCTCCATTCACGAAATCCATCAGCAAAAGGACAATCTTCTTAAACATGAGAGAGATCATCACAGTTAGTGCAAACAGTCTGAAAAGATGGAGTACTAGAAACCTGGTAGTTAATTTTTAGTGTCTTTACATTTTACCTAATATTGGCTAACTCTGCACGTTACCAATCATCATTGTCGGTGATGAATGTGTCAAGTGAATGATAACCGCTCTTACATTTATTTATTCTAATGCAATCTGCAAGTGTTGATTTAATATGTTCTTTACCCATATTAAAAAGAAATACTGAAAAGTAAAACGAAAAGTAAAAAGAAGAAAACTAAATAGGAAATCAAAAGCAAACAAATTTGGCACTAGTTCTGAACAGAGAAGAGAACGATGAAGATACGTTGAAATATGGACTCCAGAAGCTTCAAAAGTTCGGCCAAAACCCAATTCTGGCCAAAAATTTTATGAGTTAGATGCTAAAATTTTCAGGTACCCTCTGCTTGCTCCAAATCTTCCAAGACCGCAACTGGTTTTCTGAAACAAATAGAAAAATTTGCAGAATAAAATAAAGAAATTAAATTCAAAATTAAATTAATTAAAATTGCAACCGGACTCCCCGGCAACGGCGTCAAAAAACTTGATGGAGATTTTAATTGTCTCTCAGATTTAATTGTAAGTGCACGGTTAATTTATTATAGTACTTACGGATCGATCCACAGGGAGGCGTGTGAATTCTGATTAACTTAAAATGAATTAAATAAAAAGACTTGGTTTATTTAACTAAACTAATTAATGGCAAATAAAGGAAAGAAATTAAATTGCAAGTTTTTAAAGAAAAGATTTCAAATAATAAAGAAAGTCCTAGGGTTTTGAATTACCTTTACTAATCATGGTGTTTTATAATATATATATTTTTTTCTAATTCCCATATTTAAATTTATTACCTATCAATTGCAAGAAAGCATAGAGAATACACTCATCATGATAAAAATATCAATCAATTAAGAAAGCATAAATTATATGATCATGGCAATACCCTATCAATCTATAAAATCATATAGAAATAAATTCAAATATTCAATTCTAATTAACCTAACAATAATTAAATCTTACCCTTCTACGAAATAACACATAAGTTGTCAATTTACAAATTACCTTGTTTTGTCGGAATAATATAAATTACCCTAGATTGATTAGGTTGAATATACTATAATAAAAATTCCATCTTATCTTCCCTAATTAATCTTCAAGGTCGTCAATCCATCTTAAGAATAACTAGTTTATTGGTGATACTACATTTTCCTAAACAAACCTTATGGTTGTCAATCATGCATCGATTTATTTAGTTTATTAGCATAACATCAAAAAGACTTAATTTTTATCACGAAGATTCATCATGAAAAACAAATAGAAAAGAATAGAGAGAAGAATTCAAACACCAATCATAGCATGCATAATTCAAAAAACCCTAACAATTAAATTAGCTATTCATGATAGAAGAAAATATAAAAAAAATTAGATAACCTCATATCAAAAATAACTTATAAAATATTTTGATTTATCTCAAAAACTAAAACAATTAACTCATGGAGAGATGAAACCCAAGATAGGCTATACAACAGTATTTATAGGCTATTGGTAATTTGCAAGGGCAGTTTACAGAATATTTTTGAAAATACAAAAATCTCTCAAAATCTGGAGATCTAATTCCACCAAATTTTGGCCTAGATTAGGACAATTTCGGCCCTGGCCGAAATCTTGAAGGTTCTGGCTGCTAAATTTGGACAGTGGTTCAATCTCGACTTTGTGAATCTTGTTCCACGCTTGAGTTTTGGTAATTTTCACTATTGGCTCTGTTTTAGCTTAAAATAATCCACATCCAATGCACGTAATACACATTTTGTGCACTTTTGCCCTTTAGCCCTATAATCTGCATTATTTAACAAAACATATATGGAGTAGCATTAAAAAAGCAAAAAAGGATAAACATGGATATAAAATATGCATTAAAATGCACCAATAAACCACCAACGCTCCTTTAGAAATCTTCCACCGAGAATTCCCAAACACCGTCATATAACCTTTGTTGTCTAGCTGACTTGTGGAAATTAAGCTTTTCTTCATATCTGGAATATACCTAGCATTCTACAACTTTATTTGACATCCTCCTGACGATTGTAGTATGATCGTCCCTTTTTTAACGATCTTGCACGGCTGACCGTTTCCCACTGTCACATGTCTAAATCCCCCTTGAACATACTCGCTAAAATTGTGCCAACCTAAAGTGCAATGAAAGGATGCTCCTGAATCTAAGAACCAGGTATCCGCATTTGTGCTGTTGTTCGCTAATATACAAAGCCCATGTTCCCCTTGTTTATGTATAGACACCACATTGGCTTTCTTTTTATCTGCCCTATCATCCAAGTCTTTATTCAAGAGTCTACATTTGCTTTTCCTATGAGCCTTCTTTCCGCAGTTCCAACAGCCGCCTTAGATCATCCCTTTCGATTTTCCTTGGTTTTTAGACCTGCCCTTCTTCCCTTTTCCCCTTTCCATCATTCTGCTGCGATTCTCTACTGAGAGTGCATAAGTTCCCGAACTCCCACTCACAGCCTTTCTCCGCATCTCATCATTTAATATGCAACTCACCTCATCATTAAACGTGAGAGTCCCTAAAATCGAGTTGCTTACTGCCATAACTAGGTTCTCTCAACTCTCTGGCAACAAACATAGGAATAAAAGGGCTCGAATCTCATCTTCCAACACAATTGAGACTGATTCGAGTTGGCTCGTCACGCTGTTGAATTCGTTCAGGTGCTCTGTCACTAAACCGTTCTCTGTCATCTTCATGTTGAAAAGTTTCTTCATCAGAAATATCTTGTTCGATGTTGAAGGCTTCTCATATAACTTCGCTAATGTCATCGTTAGCCCCATGGTTGTCTTCTTCTTTGAGATGTTAAAGGCCACTTGCGGAGTCAATGATAGCTTAACCGTTGCTAGAACTTTCCTATCCAATAGATTCCATGCTTCATCGGATATCTTCTCGAGCTTTTCGTCCAACAATGAAAGTTACAAATCCTTTTGGTATAGGTAGTCTTCCATCTACATGCGCCACCAACCATAATTATGACCATTGAATTTCTCGATTCTTATCGTATCCTTTTGTTTACACTGGTTTAAATTTCGTTTACAGATATATATGAAAGCAGGCTCATTCATATACACGTGTGGAAGGTTAGTGCATGACACGAGCACGTCAGTGGCGTTTGCGCTTAGCAAAAATACTAAGGGTAAAGTGCACGTGCGCATATGTATGTTGCACGTATATTTCAACAATACGATCAGAGAAAGAAAAGGTGTTAGAAATGAAGCACTCGGTGGTCAACGACAAAGGGAAAGCATTTAAATAAACATTTTATGCTACAAAAAATAGATCACCAAACACGGGAACAAAAGTACAAGGGTTTATAAAACTATGAATAAAGTTCTCTAACTCCCTCTCCTCCTTCTTGACCATGTCGAAGTGGTGATCTTCATGAGGAGTCGCTCCCCATCGATCAGCACCATGCCCATCAGCGAAGGCGGACATGACGGCCCGCCGAGCCCGCATATGACATAACAACTGAACAGAACGGTCCTTCAGAGGCTGGGAAATCAAATATGCCTCATAAAAGCACTCGATCCTGTCCTCCGCTGCGTCGAGTATCGCCGGAGTCATTTCTGCTGGATGAGGGGGGATGTTAGCAAGCACGGACATGAAGATCATCTGGAGCTAAATGGAGCCGACAGGAAGAGGAGAGCCCCTACGAGCCAGAAGCTCGTGCATCACCGTGTCACACTGGTCATTAGTGATAACGGGATCCACTAATCGCGCAGCGAAATGGGGAACAATTCCTTCGATAGGTACTCCCCATGGTTGCCGACGAGCATGCGGACGATTACAAGCCATAACTCTTGGTTCGTTAAAAATGGTTCTCTCCTTGTGAAGAAAGAGGAAAACATAGATTCAGATTATAAAGAGAAGCATTCAAGTCTGGGCACAGAAAATGTTGTGCATGGTGGAACTATTTCCAAGTCCTGACAAAAAGGGTATGGGAAAAGAAAAAATTGACTCATGGAAATCAGAGCAAGAAGGTGAAACGATTCCCTCAGCAGCGCCTTATGTGCATGACACGTGAACGCCGACGCCGATTCTTTACAGGATTAGAATCTGTAACGGTGCCTCATGTTCATAACATGTGAGCGTCGGCACTAGTTCAGGACTAAATCCCGTAGCAGCGCCTCATGCGCATGACACGTGAACGCCGACACTAGTTTTTTTTATATATAACAACACCTCACGTGAGGCACATATGAGTATTGGCGTAAAGAAAAGGGGAACTTTGTCATTCATACTTCGAAGAAATTTATACACTGATGATAAAAAATAAATAAAATGAAAATAATTTGGTAAGACGCTGAATTCCGGACACGGATTCATGAACTTAGAGGCAAGTTTGAGTAAAGCGCTTCTGGCTTCGTTGACCATTTTTTAATGCATTTTCTCACGAATGCAAGCGTCGGGATCCCCGCTGATGTCATCCATCCTCTGGTATGCAGATATTATCGCCTTCTGTTGGAAGACGCGATGCAAAACAGTGGTAAAATCATCTCTTCGCTTCTTTGAAATCAGGCCCATCAGATATACTGAATGCACCTTGTCTTCAGCCTCATCAAGTGCCTCGAGCGGTATAGCCTCATCAAGCTCAGGAAGTGCTTCCCAAATCGACCCAACGACAATTTTCAAGAGAGCAGAACGGTGAGGGAGAAATCGACCGTTGTAATCGTCGAAGCGACGCATCACCTCCGCGCACTGGGTGTCAGTAAACTCTTAGCCCTGGCAGTGGCCTTGGATGCGAATCTCCTCATAAAAGATAATCTACTCAAGATCATACAGATGAGAAGCCATAGTATTTGAAAAGAAAAACCAGTAAATGGTTAGCAATCAAAATACTAGAATCACTACAATCTAGGAGAGAAAAAAAGTGGGCCCTACAAAATCAAGGTGATGCCCCATCAATGATGAGGAAGGCACTCAGTTTAAGAATCCGAAATGATTCTCATTTAATGAAAGATTTCATTGAACAGTGGAGTTCAAGATTCCTAACAGCCTTGAGGAACGTGTTCTACATCAAATTCAAATCTGCAAGGAGAACCCTAAAAAGAAAATAAGAAAAGAGAATAAAATTCCCAAAAAGAATTTTCAAAAGAAATTTTCTCAAAAATCCCCATAGGAAATATACTGGAATTAAAATCCAGAGAACCCTTAAAGATCAGAGTAACAAGGTAAAACCCTAAGATCTCTGAGATCGACGGTTTATCTAAATAAAGGTTTTAAGATCTCTAAGAGATCATTTCAAGAAAAAGAGCTAAGCTCTGTTAATGGGTTAAAAATTCAAGACAAAAAAGTGTCTCTTTTAAGAGAAAAATGGTCATAATCCTTACCAATTTTCTTAAACAGGGTTAAACTTTAAGAGTATCTTTGGGCAGAGATCTAAACTCTGAGAAGAGAATTAAATTCTTAAGAAGAAAGAAGATGATGAAACAGCAGTCATCTCAAGGGCCAAAGGCCCTATTTATAAGACATGAAGGGATGGTTCAACTCCCCAGGAGATCGAATGGTGGAAAAGGTGACACCGTTGCACCCACGTGTAAGCCACGTGAGAACAACGGTGGGGGCCATTTGTTTCCCTAAAATATTTAACCTAATAAAAGAGCAAAGCTCTGTTGAATTTAATGAGGCAGCGCCTCATGTGCTTTCCACGAGTGTGCCAGCGCCAGAGCCAATCTTATAGGATTAAATCCTATGGTAGCGCCTCACATGCTCTTCACACGAGTGCCAATGTGCAAAACACAGAAGAGTTCATTACATAAGAGTTAAACTCTTAGATGGTGCCGCACGTGCTCCTCACGCGGGCACCAGTGTGCAAAGCATAGGAATACCTATCTTAGGAATTAAATTCTTAAGCGGCGCCCACATGCACGACACGTGAGCGCCAACGCCTAGGTAGAATTAAATTCTACAGTACTCTCTGTTAAACAAAGCCGTTGGATCAAAAATCCAATGGAGATGATAAATCATCAAAATACAGAATTAAATTCTGTTGGGAGAAATCATTTCCCAAATCTTTCTAAAAAAGATATTTTCAGTTAGATCAAAGATCCAATTATAAAATAAAATTCTATTTCGGAATATATTCTCTCAATCTTTCTAAATAAGAAAAATTGCTCTCTGTAAAATAGAGAACCATTGGATTAAAAAATCCAATAGTGATTAAAAATCACCGTTTTACAGAATAATTCTGTATAGGGGAAAATATTTCGCCAATCTCGTTAAAAACAAAAATCATATTCTATAAAAACAGAAGTTCTTGGATCAAAGATCCAATGGTGGGTAAAATTCCCCAAATCAATTTTGAGTCCAATTAAATCAATTGGAATCTATCAATGAGAGATTTTCTCAAAACCGAGTAACAAACTTGCTTCCACTATATAAAGGACCTGAGACTTCAAGTCTCATATAGAGAAAACCCCTATAAGCTTCTGCAAAAATACAGGGAGCTCTAAAAAAGAACAGAGAATTCAATTCTTAAAGAAGAAGACTTTCCTTCTCAAAACCCTAGATAAAGAAAAGAGATCAAAATATCTCTATCATATCTAAGGGTTTAACCCTTTTTAAAAAACTTAGTTCTTTCTTTGGATCTGAGATCCACAAGACAAGTCTCCCATAAATTGAGAATTTAATTCTCATCGGGAAAATCTTGTTCTTGAGAATCAAAGATTCTGAAAAGAACAAGGTCCAAAAGAAAAAACAAAAGGAGAAATGAACCTATAAAAGAACTTAGTTCATAAAGAAAAAGCCTGATCCCAAATCTTCAAAAGAAAACGAAGATCTTGGTGATCATTAATGGTCAAAATACCATTAACAGAGATTTAATCTCTAAAAAAGGAAAAAAAGACTAGAGCCTCACGTGGGCGCCCTCGTTTAACAGCGCTTAGCGCCTCATGTGAAAAACACGCGGGCGTCCAAAACAGAAGTCCAGCACCTCACGTGAAACATACGTCGGCGCTGAATAAAAGCGCTCAGCACTCCCTATGTAGCCGAAGACAGCTAAGTGCTTAGCACTAATTGGGTAGCACCCAGCGCCGCACGTGCTACTCATGTGGGCGCCATACAAAAATTGCTGAGCAATTCATATAGAGCCAAAACGGCCTAGTGGTTGGCACTGATTGGGCAGCGCCCAGCGCCGCACGTGCACCTTACGTGGACGCCATATAAAAGTGCTTAGCACTTCATATTTGGTCAAAATGACTAAAAGTGTTCAACATTTATTGGGCAGCGCCCATGACTGAATGCTTCACATGCATACATGTGAGCGTCAGAGCTCAAATAAGTACTTAACATTTTTACATGAAAAGAAAAGGGTTGAATAAACAGAGCCCAAATAAGTGCTTAGCACTTTTGAATAAAAAAAGACTAAGTAGACTAAGCCCAAATTGGCTAAGTCTCTGATATTTTCTTGCAGCTGAGCCAAAATGCTCTTTTGCTGGATCTTAAATAAAAATGATTCTTGAAATTTTGCCAAGTTGATCTTAGTCTCAAATTAGACTAACGTATCCTTAGTTAAAATAAATTGAGCCCAAATGCTCATATATTTAAGTTGATCTTAATCTCAAACTAGATTAACGATCCTTAAATAAAACAAACCCAAATCTAAAATATACGGATTTGGACTGATCCACGCCCTACGGGCGACGACATAAAAATAGTCTTTGTATACAATCCACGGGCAACCTAAACAAACAAAAATACACGCGACATGAAGTGAACTTCTGGAGCAGAAGAAAGTGGTTATCGCAATGCGGTAACGTAATTAACTGCAGGGGCTTGTGCCTGCAAGGAAGAGCGTCCCCAGAATCAAAAACCCCTCATGAAATGAGGGGGAATCTGATAAAGTCTGCTACAACAGTCGCGTCCATCCAAACCTCCGATATACGGTGCCATAAATCGACTTGGTATTTTCGGAGAGGTGGACAGATAAATCCAAGTAGCATCTGCCCCCAAATTCAGGCAAGACGATCTATCAAAGTTCGTCTCTATTTTCGGCGGTAAACATCCTCCGCCATTTTTTGTCTACCGTCACAGCAAAACACAACCTTCTTCTTGGATCTGAACCAACACCTTCAAAATTATAATCTAAGTACATGGGGAAGAGGACACAAGCGTCGTTATCCACCGTAAACTTAAATCATAGAATTGAAGATCCCTAGGTTCCCTATCAAGCCCTAGGCTCTGATACCAGTTGTTGTGGAATAATTTGGAGAAGTTGCAATTACACGGAACAATTGCTTATGACCAATCACGCAATAATAACCACGCAATAAACAACGAAAGACAATAAAACAATATTAAAGCGAGAACAAGAGAATCACAAAACAAGAGATAAAGAGATTTGTTAACGAGGTTCACCCACAGTATGGCTAGTCCCTGGCAGAGCGGAATTTGCAAACGTCTACTAGATCTTGAATTAAGTTTACACCGGGCAACCTTAGGAGATTTCTTTCAAATCTCTCTAGATCTTAGCCGTCACCCTCTCTTTATACAATTGTCTCTCAAATTGGCAGTACATATAACATAAGAGAGATCTCTATATATAGGCAAATCCTAATCCTATTTAAAATAAGAGATAAACCCAAATTTAAAATATTCGGTTCGTATAGAAAACCCGTCGATAAACTTTTGATCAAGATTTTGTCAGACGTCTGCCTCTTCTCTGCTTCTCTTCAGCTCCTTTGGTAGACGTCTGTACCTTTTCCATCATACGTCTGTCGTTGCTTTAGATTGAGCTTCAGTTTCTTCAGACGTCTGCTCCAGACGTCTGACTACGATCTGTTCTTTGGCTAAGACTTCACAGACGTCTGCACTTTAGTCTTCAGACGTATGGCGTCGCTCTAGATTTCTGACATGAGTCTCGTGTATGTCCAGACGTCTGCACCTCATGCTTCAGACATCTGAGAAAGAATTTTCCACAATTCAACATACATAACTTGTTAGATTTGAAAATATCATCGAGCACTGTTATGGAAATTTTTTTGCGAGTGCCACTATAGTCTAATGGTAAGGCAATGTTTGGTAATTGGAAAGAAAAAGAATGTAGGAAACTAAGAAAGTAGTGGGAAGTAAAATGAGAAGAAAGTAGTAAAAGTTGTTTGTTAGTTTCTAAAGAAAGAGAAAGGACAGTATGAAAGTAGGAAATTAGTAAGAGAGTTATATTATTAGAAAGTTGCAAAACTTGTTTGTTTAATCTTGAGATAGATGATGAGTTGGAGCCTATGTGGCAATAGGATTAATGATGTAAAAAAAACTATTTTACCTTTTTAGTGGGAAAAGCATAAACTCTAGTTTCTCACTTTCTCTCAACTTTCTAGCTCAAATGCTAGAAAGTGAATTTTGGGCAAAATTCCTAGATGGAAAAGAAAATAGCCAGCTACTTTCTCACCACTTTCCCCTCTTCAAACACAAAAAGCATTCACTTTCTTTACTTTCTCACTTTCTATATGTGCTTCTCATCTCCCAAACATGCTTAAAGGAGAAAGTTCCTAATGAAAGTAGGAAAGTTGAAGTGGAAATGACTTGGCACAATAAATAAATTTAAAAATAACACAAAAAAAAGAAAATAGTTATTTTTTTTGCTAATCGTACACTGAAATGATGAACATTTATTTAAAAACATGTTAATGATGAGCTTTGTTCATTTTCAATCCACTAGAAAATGGATTTTAGAATGTTGATGAGGTGGCATGAAAAATGAATGCCACTTTCCATCTACTTTCTCAAAGAACAAACATTAAAAGTAGCGACTTTCTCGACTTTTCTACTTTCTATCTTGTTCCCACCAAAAATTTCTACTCAAAAGAGCCCAAGGTATCAAATGGCAGCAATACGTTTAAGAAAATTCAAACCAGTATTTTCTGGGCTGTATATTGACAAACTCCCAAATGAAAATCAGGTAAATTCTGATGGTATCGAAAGCGTCTCGAAAAATCCTTCGATTTGATATATTACGGGCCTCATAACTCTTCCGGAATAAAAAATTATGAGCAAATGTGTTATGCACGTATAGTCTAAGTAATGCTCTACCATATGGGGGATACATTTTTAGTCCCACATCGAGAAAAAGAGAAATTCCTTCTCTACCACTCCTCTATAAATAAGAGGGGATAGCTCTTAGAAAAAATAGGATTCAACCCTCAAAGGAGTTTAGTTCTCCATAGGAGCTTAGTTCTCTAAGTTAGGGTCATAGCTGCCCCCCATAATGCATATATATGCAAGCGCCATATGCGCTACGTGCAACACACGTGCGGCCGCCATGTGCGCACCACGTGAAAGGATTCAATCCTCAAAGGAGCTTAGTTCTCCATAGGAGCTTAGTTCTCCAAGTTATGACCTTAGCTGCCTTCCCCATAATACACATATACGCAAGCGCCATGTGCGCCACGTGTAACGTACGTGCGCCCGCCACATGCACAACATGTGCAACGCACGTGCGCACCATGTACGAGGATTCAATCCTCAAAGGAGCTTAGTTCTCCAATCTAGGGCCTTAGCTGCCCCTCCATAATGCGCATATGCGCAAGCGCCACATGCAAGGATTCAATACTCAAAAGAGTTTAGTTCTCCATAGGAGCTTAGTTCTCCAAGCTAGGGTTTTAGTTGCCCCCAATAATGCACATATGCATAAGTGCACGTACGAACCACATGCAACGCACGTGCAAGGATTCAATCCTCAAAGGAGCTTAGTTCTCTAAGCTAGGGCTTTTAGCTGCCCCCATGATGCACATATGCGCAAACACCACGTGCGACGCACGTGCGCTCGCCAAGTACAAAACTCGTGCGATGCACGTGCACCCCACGCTGGGCGCAGGTGCGACGCACGTGCGCGAACGCAAAGAAGCCCTTTTTTGAAAGGTTCCTAGGCACTCTAGTGAGGTCTCACAAGGCATCGAACATGCCAATTTTAAAAAAATGGTGCCGAGAAACCCTAGACTACGGATCTTAGACTAGATGTTTAGGCGAAACGATAATCTAGTTAACAACTAAACTATAAGTTAGATGCTACAACCTTTGTAGATCCGGATTTCCACTTCCTTAGCTCCACGTGGGTGTGCTCTCGCTGTCCATCATGAATCCTAGACTCATTCGTCGGCTTCATCGGGAAAACGGGCGAGCAAGGTCGTCGGCTTCGTGTCAAAGACGATCTACGTCGAGGTTGCACTAGTTCAAGCTCCGACTTCACCAAGTAGTGAAACTTGTGAAGAAAACACTCAAAACCACCTGGCAAGAGGTAGAGGACGAAGAAATAGGAGGTGGGTTCACTTTAGATTTGGATTTCTCTCACTAGATCTCAAGTTGCCATTAAAGTAGCAAGCTTGAAGAAGACGAAGAAGATGAAGATGGTTATGATAAGTTCTATTAAAAAGAAATAGAAAATCAATACTTATCATAACTTAAACTAGGGTTAAGTGTAGAGAATAAACCATGGTGAATTAAGTGGGTTAAGGTTAAGCAAAAAGACAAGAATGGTTAAAGAAGTCAAAGCTTCATGAAGCTTCAACTAATGACAAAAGAAAGCCACCATTCTCTTTAAACTTATCCAAATAAATGAATAAACAAATAAATGAATAAATAAATATGCAAAACCCTAATTATCATAATAACCATGGTTTAATTCTATTCACTTAACCATATGATCAAGTATCATCAAACATGATACAAAAAAGTGCACAAAAGTATATCACATATACAATGTGCAATCCAAGTGAGAAAAATCCGTTTAAAGTGAACCAATACTAGTTAATGCAAAGTAATATATCAAATATATAATTATACATTAAATCATTAAATCAACACTTGATTCAATGATCCGGTCATGTCGCACATGACCGACTAGTATTCAATGTATCGGCTTATCGAATCGATCTTCGATTCGATAACTAGGTTATATCGAATATAACCATTCGATACATATATCGCGAGAATGGAATACGGTATCACATACACGCATTATTCTCGGTCCTGCACATATCTCATATGCGCTCCTATTTCGTTTCGCTTGAGCCAGGAAACCTCTGTGTAGGACTCTAAAGACTCGTCAATACGCCGGTAGCAGATGATGATCATATCAAACACCCACAAGCCGCAAGCGGTCTGCTAAACGTAACGGCCACCCGGGTATTGAGCGATCAGAAGATCGACGAGCTAGCCCGCTCACACTCCTGCGAATCCGACCAGTAACACTTACCGTACAGTCCGGTCTCTTCGTCTGATATGTCGCATATCAAGTCTAAGGGTGGTAAACGTCAGACCCCAATAACCCGATAAGTCGTGCCGATGTGAGGCTCATAACGGGTCGAGAAACTACTGGTAACACTTACCAGCAAATCTCTGATCAGCCCTGGCCAGGGACTTCCCTGTTACGGCCAATCGAGCACAGCGCAACATCAACCCCCAATACCGGGAGAGACGAAACCCCTCCTATCGCTCATTGCCTCCATGTGACTCGGGACTATACCCAAAGACCACCGTTTTGCATGCCCTCATGGACGTGGTAAGGTGGAGATCAAAGCACAGTGGGAATCACACAAGACTCTATGACGATCTCGGGTCTACAGACTAACCTGCACAAGTGTCACCTGAGAACTGCCATCTGACGTGAGGTATAATACCATCTGGGAGTTCTCGGCGAGTCCGTCCAGTGTACCCAGTCTCCACTGAGCACCCGTATACCATCTCTGATGTCAAACACCAATGGATATGGGATCATCTATCGCCCATCACATGGGTCGAGAAGCGTATACGCTAGTCTACACTGGTATATCGATGCCCCGTCTCGATACACCCACGACTAGGGACTTTGAAGGATGTACTTATGGACTACCATGTCCCCACTAGTATGATCTGCATCATAGTCCAGGTAGTCAAGTACAAATCCTAAGGGCTTTACCAACATGTAACTATAAGACAGTATAAAGAGACTAGTGTACATGTTAAGATAAAGAGCAACCAGATAGCATACTATCATGTCGAGCAAGAAAGTCATCTTTATATATGTCCAAGCATCCAATATAATATACATCATCTGTACAATACTGGCCTCTAGGGCATACATACAACTAACATTTTTCAGTAGTTAGGAGTTTAAGCTCCAACCTGTTATTCCCGCTGATGAGTGGAACATGGTTCAAAGGGTACATTCCTCCACACCTTCGATATATGGTGCTGTAATCCCTCAGCGTCGTCGGAGAGGTGGTAGGTCCCAACGACCAATGATCTCTCTTTCCAAATAAGGAAGAGACACCCCATAAGATTCTGTAAAAATACATAAAGCTCTCAAAACAACATAGAATTTAATTCTCAATAAAGAAGAAGATCTTCCTCCTCTCAAACCTTAGGTAAAGAAATCACAGAGATCAAAATATCTTCTTTACCTATCATAGCATATCTAAGGGTATAACCCTTCTCAAGAACTTAGTTCTTTTTCTGGATCTGAGATTCACAAGATAAGCCTCCCACAAGTTGAGAATTTAAATCTCATCGGGAAGATCTTATTCTTGAGAATTAAAAATTAAGGGAAGAACAAAATTGAAAAAAGAAGAAGATGAGGTCCATAATACTCCAGTAACTTAGTTCCTTCAAATCAAAAACTTAGTTTTTTAAGAACCGATCCAAGATCCTCAAAATAATGATCTTGGTGATCGTTAATGGTCAAAATACCATTAACAGAGGTTTAACCTCTCTGAAAATATGAACAAGATAAGATGGATAAAAGAACGTGGAGAAAATGGAGTTCATAATACTCCAGGAACTTAGTTCCTTCAAATCAAGAATTTAGTTCTTAAAGAACATGAACCTAGATCCTCAAAATAATGATCTTGGTGATCGTTAATGGTCAAAATATCATTAACAGAAATTTAAGTTCTCTAAAAATATCAACAGAGATTAAATCTTCAAAAGAACTCAGCGCCTCACATGAGAAGCATGTGAGCGCTCAAGGCCAAGTTATATAGCACCTTACGTGAAACATACGTGAGCGCCGGGAAAAGTTAGTGCTTAGCACTATTAGAGTGCCTCCCGTGAAACACACGTGAACGCCACAAAAATTAGTGCTTAGCACTATTGGAGCGCTTCGCATGATATACACATGAGCGCTATATGCATCTAAGTGCTTAGCATTGCTGGGTGTTACAGAAACCCAATCTTAGCCCAAATTGGCTAAGCTTATATTTATAAGTCGATGTTGCGCACCTCGCGGGTTCGCGGGGAGTCGGAATATGCAAAAAACGATTTTTACGGGCTTCGCAACACCGACTTGAACTCCAGGATCGACACTAAACCCTAACTAGCAAAACTGTATGAGGTTAACTACTCAGATAGAAAATTATACCTCATAGAACCATGTTCTTCGGGTCTTCTTGCTGTCCTCCTCTTCGTCATAAGCTCCTCGGATCGTACATGGATCGGGCCTCCTCGTCGATCCTCTCAAGTCAAAGACGATCCACTTGAGAGTCTATAGTCCGAGCTCCGACCTCAAATCTGAGGTAACTAAGGCACCTAGTTCGCTAAACTAGATGTCCTAGATGATGTAGAGAGTGAAGATGGATTAGTTTGTCTCTAAATATCCTGGGTTTCTCAACACATGAGACATTTAGGGTTAGAGGAAGAAGAAGGAGCTTTGGAGGAGAGAGAGTGTTCAAGTGATGAATGAGTGAAGATGGCTAAGTCTAAGTGCATTAGGAACTATATTCACCTTTCCAGGATGATACTGTAGGTTGATGTCGAAGTCCGCCATAAGTTCTAGCCATCTTCTTTCCCGCATGTTTAATTCCTTCTGAATAAATACATACTTCAGAATCTTTTGGTCAGTTTATATATCCACTCGTTCTCCCAAAAGATAGTGGCGCCAAATCTTAAGTGCGAAAATAACGGCTGCCAACTCCAGATCATGTGTTGGATAGTTGCGTTTATGAACCTTCAGCTGTCTTGATGCAAAAGCCACAACTTTTCCATGCTGGTGTAGAACACATCCTAATTCTTTACCGGACGCATCGCAATGCACAACAAATCCTCCTGATTGATCCGGTATTATAAGAATAGGAGCAGGGGTTAATCTTGATTTGAGTTCTACAAAAACTTTTTCACATGCTTTTGACCACACGAATGCTTCATCTTTCCGTGTGAGCTTGGTCAAGGGTGTTGCAATCTTTGAAAAGCCTTCAATGAATTGTTGGTAGTATCCTGCTAATCCGAAGAAACTTCGTATATCCTTTACCGTCTTTAGTGTCGGCCATTCGCTGACAGTTGACACCTCAACTGGATCTATTGAGATTCTTTCGCCTGAAACGATATGTCCAAGAAATCCGACTTGATCTAGCCAAAATTCACACTTGCTATACTTGGCGTAGATTTGATGTTGTCGCAATGTCTCCAGGACAATCCGCAAATGCTCGGCGTGTTCTTTCCGATTCTTTGAATACACCAGGATGTCGTCGATGAAGATGACAACGAACATGTCTAAATACTCTCGAAAAACTTGGTTCATCAGATTCATAAATATGGCAGGTGCATTGGTCACTCTAAATGGCATTACGAGATACTCATAATGACTATAGCGAGTACTAAACGCCATCTTCGGAATGTCGGACTCTTTGACCTTCACCTGATGATAACCCGAACGAAGATCTAGCTTCAAAAATACACAAGACCCACTTAGCTGATCGAAAAGGTCGTCGATGCGTGGTAGTGGATACTTGTTCTTAATCGTCACTTCTTTCAGAGCTCGATAATCTACACACATCCTGTATGAACCTTCTTTCTTCTTCACCAGTAAAACCGGAGATCCCCAGCTTGAAGTACTGGGACGAGTCCAACCTTTCTTCAGGAGTCCGTCCAACTAAAACCATACGGCCTCTACATCTTTTGCCTGATGCAGGAAAACCCTCTATGTAGGACTCTAAAGACTCGACACTACGCTGGCAATGGGTTTAACCACAAGCCGTCAGCGGTACTAGCTGCACGTAACGGCTACCCAGGTATCTGTCGATAAGAAGGTCGATGAGCAAACTCATCCGAACTCCTACTGAGCCTATCTGTGATAATCTCCGTACAGTCCGGTCTATTCGTCTAAGAGTATCGCATATCGGGTCTAGGGGGCAGAAATCGTCAGGCCCCTAATAGCGCAATAAGTCGTGCTGGTGTGTAGCCCAAAACACCTTGAGAAACAACTGGAATACCTACCAGTAAATCTCGCTTGCCCTGGTCAGGGACTTTGTGTAATGGCTTTCCGAACACAGCGCAATATCAACCCCCATACCGGGAGAGACGAATCATATCTAACCGCCACTGCCTCCAAGTGCTTAGGGACTGCACCCAACTACTATATGTTTGCACGACTCTTTTGAGCCGTGGTAGGATAGTAATCTAAGAACAGTAGGAACACACTCGAAGCGAAGTATCAATGTCAAGTCGAAGGACTAAGCTGTACTTGTAACATTTCAGAAAATGTAAAATATTGTTTTTGGAATTTAATATTAAAATAATATATTTCGCGAAAACTACCCGATTTGCGAAATTGGGGTTTTCGTAAATGGTATAAATATATACCAATTCTTGTGAAATAATTGGAGATTAAAATGATTTATTCATTTAAAAATATATTTATTGGATTTGGCATTTTTATAATTAATTATATGCAGTTTGAATAAAAATTGATTAGTGCACTACTAATCGCGGTTAAGCCAAATCCGTGTTTCTACATTTTTCCATGGTTAGTGCACCATGACATGTTGCATGTTGTTTCATTTGTATTTGTTAATATTTGGTTTTAAGAAAAGAAAAGAAAAGAAAGTGTATTATTGAGGAGAGAGAGAGGGGACCAAATGATGACATGAGGCATGGCTTGTGAGAGGGTGAGAATGAGAGAGAGAAAGAGAGAGGACTGCCCTTCATCCTCCCCCATTATTTTCTTTAACCCCTTCTTCTTCAAGCTCCCCCTCACTTCTACCCTCATGGTTCATCTCAATTTCTTCACCAAAACCCTATACTTCCTTCATTAAAAGTGATCCCCATCTCTCTACAAACACATTGGACCATTCAAAGTTGGATTTTGAAGACTTTGAGCAACTCAAGAAAATTCTTGAGTTGCCAAATGAGGTATAATTCTAGACCCTAGCTAAGTTATTATGTTTAGTGTATTCTAGTTTAGTTTAGAATGTGATTAAGTGTGGATTGTGATCTTAGAAATTTCCTAGATAAGGTTTAGGGTTTGAGTTTTGTAGTGATGATGTGCAGTGGCTGTTACAAGACCTTAGTGTGGGTTTCATAACCAAAAACAGAGAATAGAACCCAAAATACGAACTTAGAAATTTCCCCGTGACGGTTTTGTGGAGTTTGTTGGCCTACAGGGAATCTGGAGCAACCTGGGAAGTTTCTGAGAAAATCTAGCAAGTCCATTAACCTAGGAAAATGACCAGAAGACCACCACCCAAATTCGAGCCACTTTCACCCCACCTAGGCCGGCGAGCTCGGACTTCATGGCAATATCGCTGGATTTTCCTTGGGTAATGGTGTTGACTTTTTGGCTGTTGTTCACTTACCCTATAAACTATCCCATGTACTTGCTAGTTTAGTCCCAATTCACCTGAGATGAAATCTGGGAGATGTTGTGAGTGTTTTGGGCAAGGTTTTCCGATGATTGAATGCTTGGTTTTGATATTGGGATTTGTATTGGATCGTTGGACGTTGGTACCTCAACGACGAGAGTATTTGGATGTTTTTGCATTCGTAAGCTATAGGTTCTAACCTATGAGCACTTCGTGTGCCGTTTCGGTTTTCGGAATTGATTTTAATAGCATTGCGATATGTGTTGATTTGTAGGTACCTCGCGTGGACTTCCGAGACGACGGAGCACATCGACTACGGCTGAACAAGGAGTTCCGCAGGTGAGTAGATTCATATCTATGGGGAAAGTCGGGTGGATGGCGTATAGCACCCCCGCAAATTATAATGGAAACCGATATATAGAATATGGTTAAGGAAAACTTGTTAGAAACTTATGGATATGGTTAAGGAATTAGTAGGAGACAAGATGTACTATGACTTAAAATTATAGTTTATGGTTTAATGTGACATGATATGATTGATTAGGATGTCTCAAATCGATATATAAGGATATGAAACATGAATGTGAGTCATGATATATACATATGTAGTTGCAAGAGAATAAGTATGAGATTATAGTGACATGTAATGAGGTCGATAAATACGACATGAGATTTATAAGATGACTTGATGTGAGATATTGATGTGATGAAAAGAGTATACGATGAGATATGATAACTTAGTTTGATATGTCGTTATACGGATGCGAGTCGATATAAGATAATTGATACTTTTGTCGGTCCCACGATATTAGATTGATATGGATGTGACCTGAGAGATAGGTATATGTATATATGGATAATGATGTGAATAATGAATGATTTGCCGTACGAGACGTTAGGTCCGTACCCTCATTATCATGTAGATTGATAGAATCCCTAATTGTTTAATGTCGCCGTACAATGAATTACCGTACGTGATAAGTTTTATCTGATGATTGATCCATACCCTTGACTAGAGAATGTCGTACGATGTATTATACTGTACGTGATGTTGTGAGGCTGGATGTCGATTGATAGACTCACCGACTCGGTTATGTTATAGATACGTATACCTTATAGCATTGAGCTTACGATTTACTTGCTGCTACGTTCGTGATATTCTCATCTTATTATACAAGTACCTATGCTAGTACACCTACACCATTATCGATAATGCGTATGTTACACTTACACAGATTTGCCGGCTCACACACTTTCATCATCGATAATTGCTATGTCACTTACACAGTAGAATTGCCACATCATGCTATGATATATTGCTTTGCTCACATCATTATGCTATGTTGCATGATATACTTGATATGCTCACATTTCTGTTCGATGTTTGCATATATCATGCTTTACGATTTTACGCATTGAGATGTTGTTTTCATGAGATTCTGGATTTGAGAACCGTGGTTATATTTCAAAGGAAATCGTGTATTGTTTTAAAAACCCGGTTCCTCTTGATATGATATTTCGAGACGTCCACCATGTGTTTTCTCGATTCTGAGATTGGTATGTGAAACCCGATTCGAGGAGCGGTAGGCACCGTCTGCGGGTACATGGTGGACCCGGTAAGGTACCCCAGAGCAAGAAATGATTGTTGTTGGGGTAAAAATTTACACCCCGGTTGACCGAGTCAAAGTCAAGGTCAACCCCAAGCTAGGTGGGCCCAATCCCAGGTCAAGCGGGCCCATGCCCAAGTCAAGCTCGCGGCCAGCCTCCCCATGCCAACAACAAAAATCATGTAACAAATAATTTTTATGTAATTTTTGTGCATGAATGTATGCAAAATGGGCATAAAGCCAAATTTTTGTAAGCCCATGGCTTATGTGCAAAATGAAATGGCACATGAGCCATGGGATGGCTAAAATGCCATTTTTGTAAAGCCCAAGGGGCTATATGTAAATGTGTAAGCCTATATAAGGCAACATGATGATGAATAAAGAACGAATTTTTCATTCCCCCAAAAACTAGGGTTCTTTATGCCTCCTGCTCCTTCTCCAAGGTTCTAAACCTTCTCAATTCTTTTGAATTAAATCAAGAGTTTTACTCTTTCTTTTCCAAAAACTAAGTGGTTTTCCACCACAAAACCCACAAAGGGGAACTCAGATCTCCCATCAGATCTCAAAAAGGAGTGATTTTTAAAATCTCCTACTTCTTGATCTTCAAGATCCGGCCAAACAACAGAAGGAAGAAGAAGAACCACCTTCATCAGCTTCAAAACATCCCAGGAGTTTAACTCCATACATATATACATAACAAATATTTCCTTTCTGAAGCATAGCTTCTGTTTCTTAGGCTAAAAACCACTTTTTCTCGCCGGCGCTCAAGCGCAGAGCGCCCGCGTGCCGATACGTGGCGCGCTTGCGCTCAAGCGCAAGCGCCCGAGCGCAAGTCGCCCACGTGCCGACACGTGGCGAGCTTGCGTTCAAGCGGAGGCGCCCGAGCGCAAGTCACCCCGGTGCCGACACGTGGCGCGCTTGCGCCCAAGCGGAAGCGCTTGAGCGCAAGTCTCCCCCGTGCCGACATGTGGCGCGCTTGCGCTCAAGCGCAAGCGCTCGAGCGCAAGTCTCCCCGATGCCGACACGTGGCGCGCTTGCGCCCAAGCGCAAGCGCTCGAGCGCAAGTCTCCCCCGTGCCGACACGTGGCGCGCTTGCGCCCAAGCGCAAGCGCTCGAGCGCAAAGCGCCTACGTGCCGACACGTGGCGCGCTTGCGCTCAAGCGCCCAGCGCTCAAGTGCAGAGCGCCCACGTGCTGACACGCGGCACTCTAGCGCCTGAGCGCACAGCACCTAGGCGCACAGCGCCCAAGGTGCTGCCCCCACACATCCTTTGGATGCCTTTTCCCCCTTTCTTTCTTTTACATATATACATATATACATATATATATACACATGTATACATATTTGCACACACACGTGCTCCACGACACTGTCCCTGTTAGAAAAAAATTTCTAACGGGGCGCTGTCCCGCACCCCGCAAGGGGGCTGCTAGCCCCCTTGACCCCCAGCCCGCTATCCGGGTAGCGGGACCCCCATAAAAACTCTGCGTGGCTCCCGATATATCCAAACCCCCTTTCAAAACACAACACACGTACACTGCACATTGAGTTCGCATGACCAGTTTA
Organism: Agapanthus africanus; assembly: GCA_030015575.1. Classification (NCBI taxonomy): domain Eukaryota; kingdom Viridiplantae; phylum Streptophyta; class Magnoliopsida; order Asparagales; family Amaryllidaceae; genus Agapanthus; species Agapanthus africanus. The sequence continues at coordinate 56,269,179 of CM057342.1, read as the reverse complement.
ACCCGTTAATCGGAGGTTCCCTCGCCCCAAAGGTGAGGGGTAATTAACGGCAGCTTAGCCCGCGGCTGCCGGAGATTCGGATCCCCACAATCAATAAACCCCGGCCTACCCTAGGCAGGGGAAATCTGTAGTACGCCTGACAAGAGCACGCGTATTCCCATCTCAATGGGGTGACGAAAAACACCCTACAGATTCTGGCACGCCCGGTGGGACCTTTCTCTCCTCCCATATTTCGGGTTAAGCGTTCATGCGAACTCAATCAATTTGCATACCTGTATTTATACTAAAAATAATTCTTTTCATGCAGATTTTCAAGCAATCACCTTCCGATGATGTCTTCGATGATGAACTCAGCTCCCGTCTCCTACACGATGAGGATAGACTCTAGGACGGTCCTTCCGGCCAGTCTCGGGCGACAATGGGAGGAGCCGCTGCTACCATTCGGCTCTATTATGTTCATACCAATTGGCGCCATCCCAGCTCCTCAAGCTCCAGCAACAGACAAACCGGTCTCGAAAGGCAGGAGACCAAATGTGGTGATCTCGAGGGCGCCCCAACCCAAACGCAAGTCGGTATTTGAACGACTTTCCTTGGCCCCAACTGGGGGCAAGGCCATCAACACCGACAAAGCAACAAGGCCTCTTGGGCAAGCTCCGACGGTGCCCTTGACAACTGCTCGATCGGGTATCTTCTCTAAGCTCCCCATCACTCAGCCTAGGGCGGCTTCCCGGAGAGCAGAAGCCTGCCAAGCGCTCAAGGCAGAGAAACTGAGGAAGAAGCGGCTCGGACACAGAGCCAACAAAAAGGCCATGGCTCCGGCCATGTTAGAATTTATGAATTTCCAAAGCCCGGACCTCTCCACGAAATCAGCCGCCAAAGATAAAGAGATGGCTGAGTACGTGGTCCACACTGTCTATATGGCCGGACAAGAAGAAACGAACCCTCCTCTTCTTCACAGCCATGGTGATGATATGGTTGACGCTACCCAGCATCGAGGAAGAGCCCGCTCACGCCGATAAGCCAGAGGAGCCCGTGGTTCCTACGGAATTGAGCTCAGGCAATAAAGATTACCCGGTTGTCATAGCCGGAACTACAGAACAAGCATTATTCCAATGGCTTCAAAGGCAATTTCAGGACAGGGATGAGAAGATGGCCGAGGTCTATTCCAAAGTCGACGAGCTGGCAAACGTCGTGGCAGATCTCGCGACCCAAGTCGCCCGATTGCAATTACAGCAGAATCAAATTTTGGCTCATGAGCCAGGGATTGATACCCGGGGGCAGCCAACTGATATCCCTTTCAACCTAAAAGCGGAGCGCCTTCGCGAAAAACGGCCGCAATCAGCCTTCAGTCCCTCCGATACATACACCGGGGGGGAATCACCTCTGAAAGAGAAGCTGGAAAAGGTCTATTCCTTCAAGAGGGAAAAAGTCCACAAGATATTCAGGGACGCCCTAAGAAACGGTTTACAACTGCCGGAATCAAAGAGACCGCAAGAAGCGAATATGACCGACGACCCAGAATATTGCCCCTATCACAGGGTGATAGGTCATGCCATTGAGGACTGCTTCGTCTTCAAAGATTGGGTTGAAAGGCAATACAAGATGGGAGAGATAGAACTGTCTAAAGGCGTGTTAGCAAACAGTCAAGCTACGATCGCAGATTTTATGCAAATGGAGACCGAAACCTTTCGGGAACCTAATCCTCCCAGACATGTACCTCAAGGACCAGCATCAGTAAAGGCACCTATTCCAATGGAGGGAAAGAAGAAGGTATACTCCTTCAGGAGGGATGAAGTCCGCAAAATATTCATGGACGCCCTGAACAGCGGTCTGCAACTGCCTGTTCCAAAGAGGCCACAGGAAATGAACATGACCGGCAATCCCATATACTGCCCATATCATAGAGTGGTGGGTCATACCATCGAAGACTGCTATATTTTCAAAGATTGGGCCGAGGACCAATATAAGCTTGGAAAAACCTCACAATCCTCGGATGTATCGGCAAGCCACAGAGCTAGGTCATCAACACAGCTCCGCCAAGATCAAAGTTCAAGGAGCTGGGATAAGCAAAAAGGACCACCGCGTCCTTAAACTGGGAATAATCGACCACCATGTCATTAAACTAGGAACAATCGACCTCTAAGTCGTTAAACTGGGAATGTAAAAAAAATGTGTAAATAAAAAAAAAATTGTAAATAAAAGAAAAATAAAGAAAAGCCGAAATGATGGGGCAACTCGCAATAAAAATCAGCGAGTAAAAATGAAAATGAAAATAAAGCCGAAATAATGGGGCAACCGCGAATAAAAGCCGAAATGATGGGGCAATCGCGACCTTCGCGATAAGAAAAGCTAAAATGATAGAGCAATCGCGGTAAAACAAAAAAAAAAACAAAAAAAAAACGGCGAATGATGAGTCGCTCCTGGTACCATATTCCAGTGCAGCGATGCAGACGCCGACCAAAATCAAATTTCCCAAAATTCTTCCGGCCCTACGGTTAGTCCCCAAATTGACCACCGTATATAATCCACGGGCTCAAATAATTCTCATCATACCCATATCCCACTGCAATCACCAGTCTAGCGATTGGTCTCCGCCCTCAGAATTATGCTCCATTGGGAAGACCTACTTATGTGTCCTGTCACATGTGCTTCAATGTTAGCAACGCCGATGCTGGCCCCTACCCTAAAATTCCAAGCTCGCCATCAATAGACCCCTAAGTCGTTAAACTGGAAACAGATGACCACCAAGTCGTTAAACTGGAAACAGATGACCTCCAAGTCGTTAAACTGGAAACAGATGACCACCAAGTCGTTAAACTAGAAACAGATGACCTCTACGTCGTTAAACTGGAAACAGATGACCACCAAGTCTTTAAACTGGAAACAGATGACCTCCACGTCTTTAAACTGGAAACAGATGACCTCTAAGTCGTTAAACTGGAAACAGATGACCACCAAGTCTTTAAACTGGAAACAGATGACCTCTACGTCGTTAAACTGGAAACAGATGACCACCAAGTCTTTAAACTGGAAACAGATGACCTCTACGTCTTTAAACTGGAAAAAGATGACCTCTACGTCTTTAAACTGGAAACAGATGACCTCTAAGTCGTTAAACTGGAAACAGATGACCACCACGTCGTTAAACTGGAAACAGATGACCTCTACGTCTTTAAACTGGAAACAGATGACCTCTACGTCGTTAAACTGGAAACAGATGACCTCCAAGTCGTTAAACTGGAAACAGATGACCTCTACGTCTTTAAACTGGAAACAGATGACCTCTACGTCGTTAAACTGGAAACAGATGACCTCCAAGTCGTTAAACTGGAAACAGTCGACCTCTAAGTCATTAAACTGGGAACGAGGGAAATCCACTCATGTGTCCTCACGATACATGAGAAGAACAAACCTTTATGGGATCCTTACGACTCACAAAGGAAAAACACCCTTAGGAATCCTCACGACTCCTAAGGAGAAAATACACCTGCGGGATCCTTACGACTCGTAGGGAGAAAATGCTTTTATGGGACCCTCACGGCCCATAAAATTCAAAAGCCTTAGGTGACAGGGATCTAAACCTGTTTCCTAAGCCATCGCTTCCCAACCCCAAAGTGGCGAATGATGAGTCGCTCCTGGTACCATATTCCAGTGCAGCGATGCAGACGCCAACCAAATTCCAAATCCCATACCCCAACGGCAAATGATGAGTCACTCCTGGTACCATATTCCAGTGCAGCGATGCAGACGCCAACAAAGTCCCGAAATGTTTTTGGCCCTACGGTCTGGATCATAAATCCTGCAAAACCGTATACAATCCACGGGCGTAAAACGATCCCAATCTCTCCCAAGTCCTACCAGCGAGACCACATTCAAAGTCCCACCGGCAGGGAAGATTCAAAAAAAAAAAGAAAAAAAAGAGAAGAAGAAAAAAAAGAAGGTATGTCGACAAGCAAAATGGGCACGGATGAGAACCCGAAAGGGCTCCGTGAGTAAAAGCAGCAGGACTGCCGGCGAGTTTGTGAAAACCCGAGAGGGCGCAAACTCGTGAAAAAGAGATGAAATGCACTCGCAAAGTCCTCTCGACTTTGTGAGGAGAAAATTCCCGCGTGAGATCCCTACGACTCACAAAGGAGCCACAACTTAGGAGTCCTCACGACTCCTAGGGAGAAAATACACCTACGGGATCCTTACGACCCGTAGGGAGAAAATGCTTTTATGGGACCCTCACGGCCCATAAAATTGAAAAGCTTTAGGTGATAGGGACCTAAACCTGTCTCATAAGCCACCAATTCCCAAATCCTTCCGGGGCAAATGATGAGTTGCTCCTGGCATTATTCCAGTGCAGCAATGCAGATGCCAAACAAAAACCCATTCCCAAATCCTCTCGGGGCAAATAATGAGTTGCTCCTGGCATCATTCCAATGCAGCAATGCAGATGCCGACAAAAAAAAAATCCTCAAATCCTCTCGGGGCAAATGATGAGTTGCTCCTGGCATTATTCCAGTGCAGCAATGCAGATGCCGACAAAAAAAAATCCCCAAATCCTCTCGGGGCAAATGATGAGTTGCTCCTGGCATTATTCCAGTGCAGCAATGCAGATGCCAAACAAAAACCCATTCCCAAATCCTCTCGGGGCAAATGATGAGTTGCTCCTGGCATTATTCCAGTGCAGCAATGCAGATGCCAAACAAAATCCCATTCCCAAATCCTCTCGGGGCAAATGATGAGTTGCTCCTGGCATTATTCCAGTGCAGCAATGCAGATGCCAAACAAACCAAATCCAAATCCTCCCGGGGCAAATGATGAGTTGCTCCTGGCATCATTCCAGTGCAGCAATGCAGATGCCGACAAAAAAAAATCCCCAAATCCTCCCGGGGCAAATGATGAATTGCTCCTGGCATTATTCCAGTGCAGCAATGCAGATGCCGACAGAAAACCAATTCCCAAATCCTCTCAAGACAGATGACGATTCGCTCCTGATACCATATTCCAGTGTAGCGATGCTGATGTCAACCCAAATCAAATCAAACCAACCTCTATGGCGGAATCATGCTCCGTCCTAGAATTTACCCCGTGTCGAAATCACGCTTCTCCTCGGGATATCTACCTTCCCTGCCGGAATTATGCTCCACCTCGGAATCAAGTCAACCCGACACTCCGCGCCGGAGAAAAGTCGATCAGCGACACTCCGTGCCGGGGAAAAGTCAACCCGCCACTCCGTGCCGGGGAAAAGTCGATCAGCAACACTCCGTGCCGGGGAAAAGTCAACCAGCGACACTCCGCGCCGGGGAAAAGTCCATCAGCGACACTCCGTGCCGGGAAAAAGTCAACCCGACACTTCGCGCCGGGGAAAAGTCCATCAGCGACACTCCGTGCCGGGGAAAAGTCAACTACTGACACTCCGCGCCGGGGAAAAGTCGATCAGCGACACTCCGTGCCGGGGAAAAGTCAACCAGCGACACTCCGCGCCGGGGAAAAGTCGATCAGCGACACTCCGTGCCGGGGAAAAGTCAACCCGACACTCCGCGCCGGGGAAAAGTCGATCAGCGACACTCCGTGCCGGGGAAAAGTCAACCCGACACTCCGCGCCGGGGAAAAGTCGATCAGCGACACTCCGTCGCGGGGACACGTCAACCAGCGACACTCTGCATCGGGGAAACGTCCAATACAGACACTCCACATCAGGGAAATGTCCAACAGCGACACTCCGTGCCGGAGACACGTCTACCAAATCGCTCCGGATCAGAGCGTCGACCGTCCATGTCGCAAAAAAGGCAGTGCAGGCTTCCTACAAAGCAAGAACCAGATCGCTCGGGGCCAGGGAAACGTCTACCACGGACACTCCGTCTCGGAGACGCGTTAAGCGCCGACCGTCCATGTCGTAAAAAGGGCAGTGCATCCCAAAAAGTGGGAACCAAAGCAAGTCGCCTCCATGCAAAGGAAGATCCATCAATTTCATGCACACGACTCACATATGCTGTGTGCATTTATTAATGGGGGGCAATTTGTTGGGGTAAAAATTTACACCCCGGTTGACCGAGTCAAAGTCAAGATCAACCCCAAGCTAGGTGGGCCCAAGCCCAGGTCAAGCGGACCCATGCCCAAGTCGAGCTCGCGGCCAGCCTCCCCATGCCAACAACAAAAATCATGTAACAAATAATTTTTATGTAATTTTTGTGCATGAATGTATGCAAAATGGGCATAAAGCCAAATTTTTGTAAGCCCATGGCTTATGTGCAAAATGAAATGGCACATGAGCCATGGGATGGCTAAAATGCCATTTTTGTAAAGCCCAAGGGGCTATATGTAAATGTGTAAGCCTATATAAGGCAACATGATGATGAATAAAGAACGACTTTTTCATTCCCCCAAAAACTAGGGTTCTTTGTGCCTCCTGCTCCTTCTCCAAGGTTCTAAACCTTCTCAATTCTTTTGAATTAAATCAAGAGTTTTACTCTTTCTTTTCCAAAAACTAAGTAGTTTTCCACCACAAAACCCACAAAGGGGAACTCAGATCTCCCATCAGATCTCAAAAAGGAGTGATCTTTAAAATCTCCTACTTCTTGATCTTCAAGATCCGGCCAAACAACAGAAGGAAGAAGAAGAACCCCCTTCATCAGCTTCAAAACATCCCAGGAGTTTAACTCCATACATATATACATAACAAATATTTCATTTCTGAAGCATAGCTTCTGTTTCTTAGGCTAAAAGCCACTTTTTCTCGCCGGCGCTCAAGCGCAGAGCGGCCGCGTGCCGACACGTGGCGCGCTTGCGCTCAAGCGCAAGCGCCCGAGCGCAAGTCGCCCACGTACCGACACGTGGCGCGCTTGCGTTCAAGCGCAGGCGCCCGAGCGCAAGTCATCCCGGTGCCGACACGTGGCGCACTTGCGCCCAAGCGCAGGCGCTCGAGCGCAAGTCTCCCCCGTGCCGACACGTGGCGCGCTTGCGCTCAAGCGCAAGCGCTCGAGCGCAAGTCCCCCCGGTGCCGACACGTGGCGCGCTTGCGCCCAAGCGCAAGCGCAAGTCTCCCCCGTGCCGACACGTGGCGCGCTTGTGCCCAAGCGCAAGCGCTCGAGTGCAAGTCTCCCCCGTGCCGACACGTGGGGCGCTTGCGCTCCAGCGCAAGCGCTCGAGCGCAAAGCGCCTACGTGCCGATACGTGGCGCGCTTGCGCTCAAGCGCCCAGCGCTCAAGTGCAGAGCGCCCACGTGCTGACACGCGGCACTCTAGCGCCTGAGCGCACAGCACCTAGGCGCACAGCGCCCAAGGTGCTGCCCCCACACATCCTTTGGATGCCTTTTCCCCCTTTCTTTCTTTTACATATATACATATATACATATATATATACACATGTATACATATTTGCACACACACGTGCTCCACGACACTGTCCTTGTTAGAAAAAAATTTCTAACGGGGCGCTGCCCCGCACCCCGCAAGGGGGCTGCTAGCCCCCTTGACCCCCAGCCCGCTATCCGGGTAGCGGGACCCCCGTAAAAACTCTGCGTGGCTCCCGATATATCCAAACCCCCTTTCAAAACACAACACACGTACACTGCACATTGAGTTCGCATGACCAGTTTAACCCGTTAATCGGAGGTTCCCTCGCCGCAAAGGTGAGGGGTAATTAACGGCAGCTTAGCCCGCGGCTGCCGGAGATTCGGATCCCCACAATCAATAAACCCCGGCCTACCCTAGGCAGGGGGAATCTGTAGTATGCCTGACAAGCGCGCGTGTATTCCCATCTCAATAGGGTGACGAAAAACACCCTACAATTGCCTTGGAGTAGCCGATGAGCCTGGCAGAGGGAACACTACCTACCGGTGATTGTATTTGGACTCGACGGTTATCCGGAGGATACCGACCGAAGTCGTGAGATGGATATGAGGGCCGACCAAAGTAGGCGGCGCCTGAGGGCCAATCTGAGGATGCGGCGCCTGTGATATAAGGATTTATGTGTCGATGCTGGACACGGGTTTCATGATATTTTGAGTGTCGATGTTGGATACTCAGGTTCCATGATTTTGAGGTGTCGTTGATGTACACGATATCCTCATATTTACATGCATATGCTTTCATGATATTTACATGCATGATGTTGTTGTGTCATTGATGGACACGTAGATGTTATCTACATGCAGATAGGCATTGATTATATTATTGGCACATATGCAGATACGGCCACCCTAGATATCATAGTATTACCTTTATGATATAGTTGACCTAAGAATCATTGTTTTATTCGATTTCTACCTGATGATGTTTTCTACTCACGAGTTGGCAACTCACCCCCGTTGTGCCACAATTCTTGCAGGTTGACCGCATGGATCAGTAACGGAATCGCTGGCACACAGCTTGCATTCGGATGATTTGCTTTGGTAGGTGGTACATATTGGATTGTGCCACTCTTGTATTATTATTCCTGTTGTATCTAGTCAACTCCATCAATCAGAAACTAGTAATTGTATAAGTAGTAAGACTTAGCAAGACTTGTGGTTGCAAGACTTAGAGCGATGGGTTATATGTTCGCTTGGTGGGTTGATGTCTTGCTTTATTCTTTATCATTTGTGTTGATCTTCGTTGTTGGGGCGTCGTATACTTATATTTCTGACTTGCGTGGTTGTGATTCCGCCGATTGGCGAAGAGCTAGCTCCCGCTTGGGGATGCCTTTTATATTATCATGTATATATGGTTTTGGATCAAAATATACAAGGGAGGTGCTGCCCAAAATTTTAAAAGACGAAACATGTTTTTCAACTAGTAAAACCCATTTGCATTTTTCATGTTCCATTTACTATGCATTTAAGAAAACATTTGATTTCATCATACCTTTATTTCAAAACTTCACTTCTTTTATTTTCTTTAAAAAGGTTTAGATTTCTGGGATTCGGCTTACTTAAGTTACGTTACGCCTTTGGATGTTGCGTGATTTAAGTGCCGGTCACGAGCTAATATTTTCAGGTCGTGACAGTACTCATGTCACCTGGGAACTGCTACCCGACGATAGGTATAATACCCACCAGTAGCTCCCTACGAGTCCTGTTCAATGTACTCATAACCCAATGAGCACCAGCATACTATCTCCAATACGAAGTACTAATAGCTGTGGGACAGACTATCTCCCTTGCTGGGATGAGAAGCATATACACTAGTCTACTCTAAAGTATCGTTGCCTTGTCTCAATAATCCTACTACTAGGAACCTGTATAAGGATGTGCTTATAGACTACCCAGCCCCCACTATTGTGACTGCCATCACAACGTTGGTAATCAAGCAAAGATCTTAAGGGCTCTACCAATATGTATAAGCGATATGCTAAAATAAACACATGCACATATTGAGATAGAAATAAACCAGGTAGCATACTACCATTTCGAGCAAGACTGTTACTATATCTGTGTATATCCCAAGCTTCCAATATATAATATACAAACCAGTATGATACAATAATAGCCTCCAGGGCATATATCACTAACAATCTCCCACTTGCACTAAGGTCATGTATTGGCATATCGCAGACCTATCATCTCGAATAGCCTCTCGAACTATGTCTGAGGGATGGCCTTTGTGAGTGGATTTGCAGTATTGTTCTCCGAATCAACTCTCCGCACCTCGATCTCCTGGTGATCAACGATCTCCCTGATCAGGTGGTACCTGTAAGTCCACGGTAGCGCCTCGGCCGTCTAACAGACGCCAAATGCGGAACAAAAACTTTTTACAACTGGCGCTATCGCGTACTATAACCCGGATCTGCCATTAAAGTTAAACTAACAAACTACAAAGTGGGTAGAAATGTTATACCGAACGATCCGAGTCCTTCGGTCTTCAACCATCATCCCAAGCTTGTTGCGGCTGCTCCGATCTCCTTGAACTCCGGTCTTCTCGTCCATGTGGCACCACGTCGACGGATCTTTAAACGGGCTCCCGCCTCTGAACCGAGGCAACTCGATCGTCAAGTTTGCTAAAAGAGATGACCAAGATGATGTAGAGAATGAGTATAACACTTTGTCTCGTTACGTCCAAGGCTATGGACGAACGGTTAATGAAGTTGCCTTTTGGAATCGGGTGAAATGAGAAATGAGGCTTATTTAATTTCCATAAGTCCAAAACAATATCAATCTTTTTCTAGCAACCATGATCATTCCTCAAGGGGGTGGCCGGCCACTTATAGGAGAGGAGGGAGGTGAGTGTAGGAGCTAGGAGGTGACCACAAGATTAAATGAGATGATGAATCACCATGACACCTAGTATGAACATAATCAATGCAAACCAATCACAATTAACCTAGTCACCTTGTCATTAAATGCACCATTAATGACCTAATGACTCACTAGCCTTGTCACCCTCTCTAGAACCTTCTAAAACACTGACTCACCTCATCAAGAAAAGATAAATCCGCATTTAACCGACTGTTAAATACGGATGATAGAAAACTGGAAACTGGCAACTTCCAAAAGTGATCCTGAAACGAATTTCAGGATAACCCCGTATCAGTATAAACATACCCACATTTGTATTATGACCGAATACAAATGCAACTGAGACAAAAATATTATATCTACACAGCATAATACTGGGTTCCGGCTTAAACCAAAGCCGACCAGCATTATCTGCCCGAAAAACGACACGTGCGAAAATGCACGTGAATTTTCCGAACCTTGCCATAAACCCATACGGTCTCTACAACGTTTCGCCCGAACTTGGGAAAGTGTCTGTGGGGACTCTAATGACTCATCAACACACTGGCACTGGGTATAACCACTAGCACGTCAGAGGTACAAGCTGTACGTAACGGTTGCCTATGTATTGATTGGAAGGGAAGCTGATGAGCGAACTCATCCATAAACCCTACTGAGCCTGACAGTGACAATGTATATACAGTCCGGTCCGTTCGTCTAAAGAGTATCGCATATCGAGTCTAAGGGGTGAATTAAGTCAGACCCCTAATAACGCGATAAATCGTGTCGGCATGAAGCCCATCACCACCTGAGAAACTACTGATCCAAATCAGTAATTCTCCACTACCTCGGCCGAGAATTCCTAGTGATGGCCACCCGTGCACTACGCGACATCAACCCCCAAAACCGGGAGAGACGAAACCCCGACGATCCGCTCACTTGCCTCCAATGTGGCTCGGGACTGTACCCAACTAAAACCTATTTGCACAACTCCTTTGAGCGTGGTAGGGTAGTAATCTAATCACAGTGGGAACTCACACGAGACAAATGACGATCTCAGGTCGATGAACTAACCTGTACACATGTCACCAGGGAACTGCTATCTGACGATATATATAATACCAACTAGCATGTTCCCGGCGAGTCCTGTCCGGTGTACTCATAACCCAATGAGCATCTGTATACATCTTAGGTGAATCAACTGACACCAGTGGCTTGTGAGACCGGCCACCGCCCCTCGTCGGGGTCTCGACTGTAAACACTAGTCTACTCTGGAGTATCGATGCCCTGTCTCGAAACTCCCACGACTAGGGACACTTTAAGGATGTGCTTACAGACCCCAGCTCCCACTTATATGATCGCCATCATACTGCTGGTAGTCAAGCAAGAATCCTATGGGCTCTATCATCATGCAATAGTGAACTAAAGCATGTATACGATGATAAAGACAAACCAAATAGCATACTATCATCTTGAGCAAGACTGTCATATCAGTATAGGTCCTTCCTCAATCATTGCAATCACGTACCTGCGATCCAATAATTGACTTTGAGGGCACTATCTCCAACAATCTCCCACTTGCACTCAAGGCTAATTATTGCGATGTCGCATACTCACAGCCCGTGTGATACCGAACATCCAACTCCTCTACTAATCAGTTTCACAAAGCTAGTTTGTAAAACTCTTGTGTTCGAGAAATAGCCTCAGTGAGTGGATCCGCCCTGATGTTTCTTTCTATATCTCTCTAAATCTCAAATTCGTGGAGAAAGCCATCTCCCGAATCGAGTAATACCTGTCTTAGAATATGTCTGGATATCTGATGGGACCTAGTTCATAAATGAACTCCAAATCCAAACTTCTTAGACTGTATCGATAACTGAACCTAATCAGTATCCAGCACCATGCCTCCCACAGTATCCTCTTGGACCACCTGTCCATAATACTGTCCCTCGTCAGAGGGAAAACTATAACTCTGACAATCACTCTGTCATCCATGTCACCTGGGAAGCCTGGAATGATAACCGTCTCCCGAAAGAGGCTGCCGTCATCAAATCCGTAGAACATACACTTATGTTCTAAAACTGCTTCCTTATGTTTCTCCAGGATTTGATTAATAAAAACTATCGCATCTAGTGCAAAAACAACATCTGGTGTGGTACTTGACATCTCACGATTGACTTAATTGCCTAAGCAAGTGATCTGCCAATCATGCACTTCCCTCTCCCCTTTAGTCTGTAAGACACCTTTAGAGAGGGTGACTCCATCACCTGCAGGTACACCACCAGGCCACGAGTCATCTATTCTAAAATACTATTAGAATATTGTCAAAGTACCCATATTAGGAAACTACCCAAATCTAGATCTAAAACCATAGATCTAGTAACCAGAATGTCAGATATTATATCCATGTCCTTTGTGGAGAAACAACTGTGTGACGACCAAAGTACAACCGATCGTAGTATAGGAATTTTACTTCCTACTCTGTGTATGTCATCCAAATACCATGACATCACACCCTACTACCTTCTTAACAGATCCATCCCTTATTCTGATGAAGTCAAACCTATGACTATCACATCAAAATTAGATAATCTTATCTCCGCTATATCTGCTTAAGTCTATAAATAGACATAAGCTACTTGCCCACTATGCTTCCGCTGCTCCCACTGACTACGACAACCCTCTGGCAGAATAATATATACGTACACTTCTAAAGCTAGTCTAGAATGATGCTATACTTATCCTTCTGCCGAGTCTCATAGTCTGGAACAACAGTAGTGTCAAGTCTGGGTAAACAAGAACCTCCCTGTCACCGTTCTTGAGGCTACCGAAGTACCTCTCGGGTGTCTGAGGTTACCCACCATATCTGCGAAGTGGCTATTGGAATATCAAACCTGATTGAATATATTGGTCCTATTAAATTTTCCGTAATTGTTTGCGATTCTGGAATCACTTCCAGTTCTACCTTACTCCCACTACTGTTTTCTGAAAAAATCCATTTTACTAAAACTGTGGCGAGTCAAGAACAATATCACTATTGATCTTCCAGATGGTAGAAAGTCAACCTTCGTCAAAGCCAGGGTCAACCCACAAACTGCCATTACCGAAAACGTGCCTTGAGTTATCCAGTGTCTGGTTTTAAGCATAAGTTGGACAACTCCCCGTACCTTAACATCGTTAAGATATGAACTAATCTATATCCAATATAGAAATAGAGGCACTAATTTAATTGGAACCAGATTCAAATCATGCAGCTGTCTCCAGTGCACATCAACTTAATGGAGAGAGGCTAATCAGCATTACTCAACTTAGGAATCCATCCAATTATGAGTAACCTGAAAGAGAAATAAGTTTCTCAAAACCATTACTATCATCTGAATACCAATCATAAGAATCTATATCTTCATTCTCTTTGAAGAATCCCGATACTTGTGATACCTGGTTCTCTACTTTATTCTTATACCCACAACTTCTCAAAACTTAGACATTGTATTTCTGCGAAACACTTGTCTAAAAACTAGAGAAGTCATAAGTAAACAGAACATAGTATGAGGACCTATCTCTTTGTCCTGACGGACACTGGACGCCTACAATACTCTGTATAAGTCCACTGAGTTGAATAACTCAAAACCTGTGCATCGTAGGTTGAAAACTGTACCCAGGAGATTTCCTCAAATATCACCAATTACAACGAATTCTGATATAATGAGGATGATTTCCTAATTCCCAATAACTTACTCCCACTCAACATCTGTAAAACCATACAGATGTGAGAAACTTACCTGGTAAGCATCTAATCGGGAAATCAGTTTTCTTTTAACAATGTACAGTGTAACTGAAACATGAAAATATTTCGTAGGGGTATCCTGGTATTCCTAGTAATGCCTCTTCCATAATCCTATTCATGACTGTAACCGTATATTTCTTTGCCATCTCTCCAAATCCCTTTATTTGTCTTTAATCGTTACCTTCTGTACGCCTTCGTTAGGCTAAATGATTTTCTTCCTTCCCTACCGTTCGGCACCAGCCTATGGTTTGGAAGAAGACTATCCAGTAAGCATAATAGGTGTACTCTCCTAATCCTAGGAGTACTCGCAACTTGAGAGAAGGTGATGATAAAAGACAACTGAATAAAACCTTATTCTATTAAAGGTGAAATATGAGTGGCGATGAAGTACGCGGTTTGGTCGTGAATGATAACAGTCGCAATTTACTTTGCCCTCTTTCTAATCCCTTTATCTTGTCTTTACATATTACCTTCTGCACACCCTACTTAGGCTAATTGGTTTTCTTCATTCCCTACCTTTCGGCACCTGCCTATGGTTTGGAATAAGACTATCCAATAAGCGTAATTGGTGTACTCTCCTAAATTAAGGAGCCCTCGCAACCTGAGAGAAGGTGATAATAAAAGACAACTGAATAAACCAATTCTATTTCTCCTGAACCTGGATCCATCCTCGAAGAAGTCCCTTCGAGTTCGTATATAACCATACGATGGATCTATCCAATGGAAGTGGATATCCGTAGTAATACGGGGTGTTCTGAGAAATACAAAGGGTAAAAGAAGGAGCGGCAATGACTTATGCAACTAAGACAATCCAAAAGCCAGTATTTTAAGAAGGTCGGTCAACTTTGGTCACTGAGTCATAGTCTAGGGTCGGTCAAAGGTCGCTGCCAAAGAGAGAGAGAAAAGAAACACTCTGTTTGCACTCTAACCTAGATCAGAATGGTTATCACTTTATCTAATCAGGAAACTTCCCACTGTAATCTCAAATTCTTCTCCAAACCTGAAAGAAGAATTAGTCGGGATCACCCGAGGAGTAAACCAACTCATCAGTGAGAATCGGGATCCAACTATCATCGCATGATAACTTGATGGAAGCCACTCAAGTTATCACACTCCAGAAGGTATGCGCATGCTTGGCAAGTTTGCTGTATGTTTGAAACTCCCGATGTTATTTTTGCCCCATGCTCTTATGACCTTGACTAAGGGCCAACAAATCATAAGTCACATGTCAAGTTCTTCCCGTCATTGTCCTGGTTGATTTGAACCCACCCGTACATACTCTTGTCTAAGGGCCAACAAAGTAATACGACTGTCCCAAACCAACGCATTCATCTATGCTATAAATGAATACCCAGCAGCTACCAAACACTATGCCTTGACTAAGGGCCAACAAATATATCTTGAATACTACTGACCATCCATAAGAAATGACGGAGGACTACGGCTGGTTTTTGGCGCAAAACCTTTAACGTAATGAACTTGATCTCGTTGAAGGAACCTGATAGCTTTTTATAAAAATATAGTGACGAAAAACCTTTGCTAAAGAGGTCACTCCAGGTGAAGGGATCTCGGCTCTTTCCTCGTGGAATGAGATGCAGGATATTCCAACTGAATACCGTGATGCAAAGCAATTTGTAATCGACTATAGTGAAGTTATTACCCTGACGTAAACTTATGCCCAAGGGATCACTCCCGGTGAAGGGATCTCGGCCCTTGCCTCGTCGAATGAGGTGCGGGATATTCTAACTGAATATCACTATACAAAACAAAAGGAAACAACTTTGTAATAACACTTTTTAAAATTTGTTCCAACAACATCAAATATAGGTTTGTTTTATCCTTGCATTGATCAGAATCAACGCAGTCCCATCAATCAATCACACCAGAAAAGAACGAAACTATAATGTACGTATATGCCATCCGCATTCTCCACTGGGTCCCGTCATCACCCGTTAGGTTACTTAACTAACGACAGAGCGGGGGCTGGACTAGCACGGGTGTAAAACATATACAACATCTAATAGTATATATACCAATATACAATAATCGCTCCAGACGTGATAATATGCAACATTACAGAAGAATAAGCATCACAGAACAATACAGATAATCTGGGATCCCCGGGTTTCACAGAGCCTCTACTGAAACCCGACGTTCCCCTGGTCGTGTGGATAGCCTGTACAAAGAAACCTAGACCCCTATGGGTGCGGCAAGTTAAACCTGAAGCGAGGTAGTCCCCACAGCATAATGAATGGAACACCCGGCACTTCACGGAATCACGTAAATTGAGCACCCCTCCTTGGGTCAACCTGTACCCCCTACGAGTGCGGCGAATAGTCTGCCAATTCTAGAGTAAGGTCCCTTTGCCTCTCAAAGCCATGAGATACGGACCTGTTGCCCTCCAGAACCCGGCTATCCGTGCACTCCTTCGCGGAATAAACCTAGTACAGAAATAAAAATATGTACAACGGGTACATCGACCTCGACCCGATCGTGCCCCAAAAGAATATTATACAAACAGGCAGTGACGGCAGTCCACATGTTGGATGCTCGCCCCGCAATATCAAATGTACAAATAAATCCAAACTGCACTATCATTGCACCCTGCTATCCACCACGACATATCCGCAACATCACAGCACAACACAGAACATCAACGCGAATGTCACGTTCGCAAACCCGTCTAAAAGAACTATAGCAATTAGACGCGGTTTACCGATCAAATGACATTCCCGGTCGGAGCTATAAAGTAAGTACTGCATACTAACAAGTTTAAAATTTCGATCGACTAAATTTTCCGAAGTGGGCCCCACGTACATCTGGTGTACAGTAACAAAAACTGGGCCCAAAAGAAATATTCCAAAACCCACAATTTCCCAAAACAAGCTCACTGGAAAAAAATGATTCACTGTTCCCACATAACGGCCGCGGTTCCGCGGTCAAACCCTAGCTTTGACCGCGGATCCGCGGCGTTACTGTTGGATTACGTGCCCAATTTTCTGCCGTATGCTTAAAAATCCCTGCTTGATTTTCTGCTGTATGCAAAATAATTTTTAGACACTGTTTAAAATTAACAGAAACTTTGAATTTGGAATTTGCGGTTTTCGAAAATCCGTTCGATCGATATTTTAAACATGTTAGCGCAAGTTAGTATAGCTTAATGGTGAGGCTCTGATATCACTGTAAGTCCACGGTAGCGCCCCGGCCGTCTAACAGACGCCAAATGCGGAACAAAAACTTTTTACAACTGGCGCTATCGCGTACTATAACCCGGATCTGCTATTAAAACTAAACTAACAAACTACAAAGTGGGTAGAAATGTTATACCGAACGATCCGAGTCCTTCGATCTTCAACCATCATCCCACGCTTGTTGCGGCTGCTCCGATCTCCTTGAACTCCGATCTTCTCGTCCAGGTGGCACCGCGTCGACGGATCTTTAAACGGGCTCCCGCCTCTGAACCGAGGCAACTCGATCGTCAAGTTTGCTAAAAGAGACGACCAAGATGATGTAGAGAATGAGTAGAACACTTTGTCTCGTTATGTCCAAGGCTATGGACGAACGGTTAATGAAGTTGCCTTTTGGAATCGGGTGAAATGAGAAATGAGGCTTATCTAATTTCCATAAGTCCAAAACAATATCAATCTTTTTCTAGCAACCATTATCATTCCTCAAGGGGGTGGCCGGCCACTTATAGGAGAGGAGGGAGGTGAGTGTAGGAGCTAGGAGGTGACCACAAGATTAAATGAGATGATGAATCACCATGACACCTAGTATGAACATAATCAATGCAAACCAATCACAATTAACCTAGTCACCTTATCATTAAATGCACCATTAATGACCTAATGACTCATTAGCCTTATCACCTTCTCTAGAACCTTCTAGAACACTGACTCACCTCATCAAGAAAAGATAAATCCGCATTTAACCGACTGTTAAATACGGCTGATAGAAAACTGGAAACTGGCAACTTCCAAAAGTGATCCTGAAACGAATTTCAGGATAACCCCGTATCAGTATAAACATACCCGCATTTGTATTACGACCGAATACAAATGCAACTGAGACAAAGATATTATATCTACACAGCATAATACTGGGTTCCAGCTTAAACTAAAGCCGACCAGCATTATCTGCCCGAAAAACGACACGTGCGAAAACGCACGTGCATTTTCCGAACCTTGCCATAAACCCATACGGCCTCTACAACGTTTCGCCCGAACTTGGGAAAGTGTCTATGGGGGACTCTAATGACTCATCAACACACTGGCACTGGGTATAACCACTAGTACGTCAGAGGTACAAGCTGTACGTAACGGTTGCCTATGTATTGATTGGAAGGGAAACTGACGAGCGAACTCATCCATAAACCCTACTGAGCCTGACAGTGACAATGTATATACAGTCCGGTCCATTCGTCTAAAGAGTATCGCATATCGAGTCTAGGGGGTGGATTAAGTCAGACCCCTAATAATACGATAAATCGTGTCGGCATGAAGCCCATCACCACCTGAGAAACTACTGATCCAAATCAGTAATTCTCCACTACCTCGGCCGAGGATTCCTAGTGATGGCCACCCGTGCACTGCGTGACATCAACCCCCAATACCGGGAGAGACGAAACCCCGACGATCCGCTCACTTGCCTCCAATGTGGCTCGGGACTGTACCCAACTAAAACATATTTGCACAACTCCTTTGAGCGTGGTAGGGTAGTAATCTAAGCACAGTGGGAACTCACACGAGACAAATGACGATCTCAGGTCGATGAACTAACCTGTACACATGTCACCAGGGAACTGCTATCTGACGATATGTATAATACCAACTAGCATGTTCCCGGCGAGTCCTGTCCGGTGTACTCATAACCCAATGAGCACCTGTATACATCTTAGGTGAACCAACTGACACCAGTGGCTTATGAGACTGGCCACCACCCCTCGTCGGGGTCTCGACTGTATACACTGGTCTACTCTGGAGTATCGATGCCCTATCTCGAAACTCCCACGACTAGGGACACTTTAAGGATGTGCTTACAAACCCCAGCTCCCACATATATGATCGCCATCATACTGCTGGTAGTCAAGCAAGAATCCTATGGGCTCTATCATCATGCAATAGTGAACTAAAGCATGTATACGATGATAAAGACAAACCAGATAGCATACTATCATCTTGAGAAAGACTGTCATATCGGTATAGGTCCTTCCTCAATCATTGCAATCACGTACCTGCGATCCAATAATTGACTTTGAGGGCACTATCTCCAACAGTACCGCCTCAAGATATATCTGGACTTCTGATAGGTCATAGATTCCTTCGCTAAAGCTATAGCGCCGTTGTTGTCACAATACAGAGGTATTGGATGTACAATGGACGGAACCACTTAAAGTTCTGTTAGGAACTTCCTCATCCAGACTACTTCTTTCGCAGCGTCACAAGCGGCGATATACCCCGCTTCCATCGTCGAGTCAGCAACGGCGTCCTGCTTGAAGCTCTTCCAACAGACCGCCCCTCCATTAAGGGTAAAGACATAACCCAAAATAAACTTGGAGTCATCCTTATCACTCTGGAAGCTAGAGTCAGCAAAGGTCTCGATCCGGAGGTCTTTTCCGGCATACACTAAGAATATCTCCTTAGTCATTCTCATGTATTTGAGAATGTTCTTTACTGCTATCCAGTGGTTCTCCTCTGGGTTTGACTGATACCGGCTTACTACACTAAGTGCGTAAGCAACATCTAGTCTGGTAAATAATATCGCATACATTATAAAGTCTACCGCAGAAGCGTAGGGTATAATCGATATGCGAGCTCTTTCCAAATCGGTCTTGGGAGACATCTTTTTGGAGAGGGTGATTCCATGACAAGCCGGTAGACTACCGCGCTTTGAATCTTCCATACTAAATCTTTTCAGTATGGTGTCAATGTACCTGGACTGCGAAAGTCCCAACATCCTCTTAGATCTATCACGATAGATCTGGATCCTCAGAATGTATGAGGCATCACCCATGTCTTTCATGGAGAACCTCTATGACAAGAATCCTTTGACTGATTGTAGCATAGGAATGCCATTTCCTATCAAGAGAATGTCATCCACATACAAGACGAGGAATACCACAGTTCTCGCTACAATCTTACTATAGATACATGGTTCATCTGGATTTTTGATAAAGCCAAATTCTTTGACCGTCTCATCAAAACAGATGTTCTAACTCCGTAATGCCTGGTTTAATCCATAAATAGATTTAAACAACCTGCACACTTTCCCCTGCTCCTACTCTGAATGAAACCCTCTGGCTGAGAGAGAACACTTAGCATGATTCTCTTTTAGGTAATCCAGGAACTCGGCACTTAAGTATTCACCACCTCGATCAGATCTCAGTGTCTTGATACTTTTGCCGGTTTGTTTTTCCACTTCATTCTTATATTCTCGGAATTTCTCAAAGGCCTCGGATTTATATTTCATCAAGAAGACATATCCATACCTAGAGAAATCATCTGTAAAAGTAATGAAATAGGAATAACAACTTCGTGCATGTGTAGACATTGGACCACACACATCGATGTGCATGAGTACCAAGAGCTCACTCGCTCTTACTCCATGTCCAGTGACGGAGTCTTTATCATCTTTCCCTTGACACAAGATTGACAAGTTGCATAAGACTGATATTCGAACGGATCCAAATATCCCTCTCTATGTAACTTTGTCAACCGTGTTTCATTGATGTGACCCAGTCTATAATACCATAAGAAAGCCTGATTTAATTATGGAGACTTTCTTTTAAGTGTGTTCTGGACGTTGAAAACCTGAGCTTGATTTAACACGTATATACCGTTATCTAGTGTACATGACCCTATCAAACCATGATTAAGGTGGATGTGGACCACATCGCTTACAAATGTAAAATCATATCCTTCTTTAGAAAGTAAAGATACAGATATGATATTACAAGCTAGACTAGGTACACACAAACAGTTACGTAAAATCAATATCTGCTCACTTGTCAATCCTAGGTGATATTCCCCTACGGATACAGTATCCACACTAATTCCGTTAGCAACCCTAAGAATCATATCACCTGCCCTGAAAACTCTGCGGTTTCTCAAAGCCTGTAATGAATTATAGATATGAGATCCTGATCCGGTATATAGTACCCAGAAAGTAGAGTTAATTGACAGACAGTTTTCAATTACAAACACACCTGAAGCTAAAACCACAACGTGCTTCGGATCCTAAATTCTGTCTTTCCAAGCCCTGCAGTCCTTCTGCCAATGCCCTTTTCCTGTGATAATAGGAACAATCTTCCTTCGCTACTGTTAGCCTCGAAACTTTTGCCCTGCCCTTTCCTTCTACTTTACTGACACCATCTATCAGCTTGGTGGAGGCCTTCTTCTTCTCTCCCTTGGCTTTCGCCTTGGATCTAGAAGAGGAAGATTCCCCAATAAGCAGAGCAGATGTCTCCCTGATTTCCTTCAGGGTGTAAGTAGAAGGTAGGGACTGTAGAATCAAGTTAGTATAGAACTCGTTCTCCAACGTGATCCTCAGGTCCGTGAGCTCTTTAATATAACTGATTATTGTAGGGACGTGGTCCCCTACAGATGATCCGACAGCTAACCTCGTTTGAAGCAATTCCTTCAAGGTCTCATATCTTGCAATACGAGATTGCTGTCCATATAAATCTTTGTTATGGAGGAAGATAGAAGCTAAGTCCATCTTTTCGTACTGCCTCTGGTGTTCACTATTTATTGAGGCCAACACGAGGCACTTGGCGTTCACACTGTTTTTTTTCCCTTGTCTTACGGATATCAACATCTCCAACGGTGGAAACTGGACCTGGGACGGCGGGAGTTTTAGTAGTAAGGAGGTGGCCCATCTTGTCATAGGTAATGGACATCTGGACAAAACTTTGCCAATCAATATAATCTGGCTCAGTCAATTTATTATCTAGCTGTAATCTAAGTCTGATCACCTGGTCGCTGCAATTAGGAGAGAGAGAGAGAACACTTAGCATGATACTCTTGCAAATATAGATTGGTTATTAGTTTATCTAAATAAGATGGCTCCCACTATATCTCGAATCCTTGCTTAAACCATAAAAGAAGAATTAGTCAGGATTAATCTCACCCTACAATTCTTGCATAATCTTTCAGCCAGGCTGGTGTTGGTATTTCGAGGGAGGTTTTCCAACGCTTTCGCGAAGTTCCTTAATTACATAACCTCTTTTCCCTGGAGGCGTAGCCCCGCTAACACCGTTCTAGACACCTACTTGGTTTATAGCATTGATTGTTTTAGTGAAAAAAATCTCCCGAGGAGTAGCGGATACTCACAGTAGGATCGGGATCCAAATATCATTGTGTGATAACCTTGAAGGAATCCAACCAAAATTATCACACTCCAAATAGTATGCAACACTAGCAAGTTTCAGTTTCCTTAGAAACTCCCGATGTGGATTTTTGCCCCCAAGCTCTTATGACCTTGACGAAGGCCAACATATCATAAGTTGCAAGTCAAGTTCTACCCGTCATTGTCCAGGTTAATTTGAACCCATCCGTACATACCCTTGACGAAGGCCAAAATAGTAGTACGACTGTCCCAAACCAACGCATCTATCTATGCAACAGATGAATATTCAGCAGCTATCAATCACTATGTCTTGGCGAAGGTCAAAATACATAGCTTGAATACTACTGAATACCCAACTGAAATGACGGAGGGCTATGAATGGTTTTGGCGAAACCGTGAACGTAATGAACTTGATTTAATCGAAGGAACCAGATAGCTTTTAAAGGATGGTTTAAGCTCCGCATTAAAAGTTTGCTTTTTGAAAAAACCGAGTGGTTTTGAAATTGTTCCAATGATTCAGCTTTGGTTTGTTTGCTTTGCATTAATCATATAATGCAGTCCCATCATTTACACCTACCATTGCAGAAAGAAACGAAAATACCATGTATGCTTATGCCATCCGCATTCGCCACTGGGCCCCGTCTAACACCGTTAGGTTGCTTAACTAACGCCAGAGCAGGGGCCGGACTAGCGCGGGTGCAAAACATAAGCAACGTCTATTATGTAACATATATAATATATCCATTCGTCTCACACAATAATAGGCATTCCAGATCACAGATGAATATATTGGATATACTAGGAATTCCGCGTTTCGTTTAAACCCATAACGAAAGACGGATTCCACGGTCATGATGAATAGCCAAACCCCACCCTAGACCCCTACGGGTGTGGCAAACTACCCGCCAAATTCCTGAAGTGAAGCAGCCTCCCTCAGTAAAATGAGTAGGCCACTCGGCACTTCAAGAACCCGGTAGTTTATGCACCCCACCTTGGGTCTATCCTAGGAGCAAAAACGGTAAAAGAAATAATACAACGGTGGCTACAAGCTCAACCCGGATGTGCCCCGCAAAATAATATTACATCACTTTACAATTTACATCGAATGAAAGAAAGAAAACTCTCTTCTCACATCCCTGGCTATTCATCCACGACGATCCAATATTCCATATACACAAACCAACATCACAGACATGTGCAACCCCCAACTAACCGACATATAGCAATTAGCGGAAGTTTACGAACACATATATCAAACTGAAACATGTTAAATGACGTTAAAACTGCAACTTCGAAATACTTTGTATTGCCATAACAGAAAAATAACAGTATAAGCAAACTTGGCAAAATCAAATATCACCTGAAACCTTAGATCCAAGAGACTAGAACACATAAAAAAATTCAAGCCAATTCTCTACAGAAGAACCGGTGAGGCCGGTAAAATTGGCACTTTGGCCGGCCATGCTGAAATGGAATTGTATCGTTTTTGTTCTATGTTCATTTCACAAGTAAAAGAGCACTCTGCAATTGTTTTAAAAAAAATTTAGAGACTCCGAAAAATTTGACAGAAACTTGGATCTAGGTTTTGATGTTTCGGAGTTATTTCAGTTTCATAGTTTTACACGTTGTCTACACTGTTAGTTAAGGTTTAGTAGGCTCTGATACCACTGTAAGTCAATGTCGCGCACCCCACGGGTTTGCGGGCAGGTGGAATACGCAAAAAACGATTTTTACGGGCTTCACAACACTGACTTGAACTCCAAGATCGATACTAAACCCTAACTAGTAGAATTGTATGAGGTTAACTACTCGGATAGAAAGTTATACCTCACAGAACCATATCCTTAGGGTCTTCTTGCCATCCTCCTCCTCGTCATAGGCTCCTCGGATCGTACACGGATCGGGCCTCCTCGTCGGTCCTCTCAAGTCAAAGACGATCCACCCGAGAGTCTATAATCCGAGCTCCAACCTCAAATCTGAGATAACTAAAGCACCTAGTTTGCTAAACTAGATGTCCTAGATAATGTAGAGAGTGAAGATGGATTAGTTTGTCTCTAAATACCCTAGGTTTCTCAACACATGAGACATTTAGGATTAGAGGAAGAAGAAAGAGCTTTGGAGGAGAGAGAGTGTTCAAGTGATGAATGAGTGAAGATGGCTAAGTCTTGTGATGACTATGAGGCAAATAATTCACCACAAAATATCTCACAAAAATATCTCACAAAATATCTAAGTGCCACCTTGCCTCAATAGTCATCCATGAGTCACCTAGTGAGTCATCAAGAAGCCATGCTTCATCCTTTGTCAAATAACACCTCATCCTCCACCTCATTAAGTATTTAACCTAAATGGTTATAATATAAATGAGGTGTCTTCTTCTAGAAGTATACTTGATCAAATTACAAGAATACCTCTCATCCGTATATACATACCCGTATCCGTATTCCGAAAAAATACGAATACAAAGAGATGAAAATAATCCAACAATATAATACTAGGATCCGGCTTAAACCAAAGACCACTAGTATTATCCGCCCGAACATCATACGTGCACAAGTATACGTATGTGATCGAAGCCCTGCCGTAAAACCATACGGCGTCTACATCTTTTGCCCGATGCAGAGAAACCCTCTGTGTGGGACTCTAAAGACTCGACACTATGCTGGCAGGGGTTTAACCACAAGCCATCAGCGATACTAGCTGCACGTAACGGTTACCCAGGTATCTGTTGATAAGAAGGCCGATGGGCAAACTCATCTGAACTCCTACTGAGCCTATCTGTGACAATCTCCGTACAGTCCGGTCTGTCCGTCTAAGAGTATCGTATATCGGGCCTAGGGGGACAGAAATCGTCAGACCTCTAATAGCGAAATAAGTCGTTCCGGAGTGTAGCCCAAAACACCCTGAGAAACTACTGGAGTATCTACCAGTAAATCTCGCTTACCCTGGCCAGGGACTTTGTGTAATGGCTTTCCGAACACAGCGCGATATCAACCCCCATACCGGGAGAGACGAATCCTATCTAACTACTACTGCCTCTAAGTGTTTCGGGATTGCACCCAACTACTACTGTTTGCACGACTCCTTTGAGCTGTGGTAGGGTAGTAATCTAAGAACAGTGGGAACACAATCGAGGCGAAGTAGCAGTGTCAAGTTGACGGACTAAGCTGTACTCATGTCACCTGGGAACTGCTACCCAACGATAGGTATAATACCCACCAGTAGCTCCCTACGAGTCATGTCCAGTGTACTCATAACCCAATGAGCACCTGCATACTATCTCCAGTATGACATACTAATGGCTGTGGGACAGACCATCTCCCCTGTGGGATGAGAAACGTATACACTAGTCTACTCTGGAGTATCGATGCCCCGTCTCGATAATTCTATGACTAGGGACCTGTATAAGGATGTGCTTATAGACTAACCAGCCCCCACTAGTGTGACTGCCATCACAACGCTGGTAATCAAGTAAAGACCTTAAGGGCTCTACCAATATGTATAAATGATATGCTAAAAGAAACACATGCATATATTGATATAGAAACAAACCAGGTAGCATACTACAATTTCGAGCAAGACTGTTATTATATCCGTGTATATCCCAAGCTTCCAATATGTAATATACAAACAAGTATGATACAATAATGGCCTCTAGGGCATATACCACTAACAATATTCATGATATCCAAACTGATCTTAGTCTCAAACTTGACTAATGACCTCTCATTGATGATATCCAAAACGATCTTCATCCCATATCTCCTAAGGTAATTTTAGTCTCAAATAAAGCTAATGATTCTTAGATGATCCACAATGGTCTTTTCCCTCAAATACGGGATTTGGTTTAAGGTTACATCTTTCCACACTTCTAATATATGTCGTTGTAATTCCTCGGCATTTTCAAAGAGGTGGCGGGACCTGACAACCAACAACTCCTCTCATCCTACATTGATGCACTTCCAAATTGACGTGCACACCTCAAATCGGATCGCACCCCAAATTGGGCGCATTCCATATTACCATCGTTCACTTCGTCACGTAACAAATACACGTGCGCGCAAGATGAATGATGGACCGAAATGTCCTTAAACTAACATTCTTCCCCAAAATGAGAATATTGGACCGAAATATTCTTAAACTAATCTTCATCCCAAACAGGGAACATTGGACCGAAATGTCCTTAACTAAAATTCGTCCCAAACAGGGAATGTTGGACTGCGACGTCCATAAACTAATATGTTTTGCCCTGCGGACTATCTCTATAATAACTACCGTATACTATCCATGTGCTATTCATGTATGATTTAATGATCACTTGAGCCCATATGCTCACTTCTCATAAGTCGATCTTAGTCTCAAATATGGCTATTGATCCTTAGATCAAACTCAAATATCACATGAATCGATGGACCTCACAAATGTGAGATCTGCGCTCTAAGTTCATTCCCGTTGACAAACCAAGCTACCAACGTGGGCCCCGTCAAGCAAAATTCTTGACCTAAACCCAAATCTCAAATATACGGATTTGGACTAATCCGCGCCCTACGGGCGACGACATAAATTAGTCTCCGCATACAATCCATGAGCAAACCAAAATAAACAAAAACACACACGACATGAAGTGAACTGCTGGAGAAGGAGAAAGTAGTTATCGCAATGCGGTAACGTAATTAACCGCAGGGGCTTGCGCCTGCAGAGAAGAGCGTCCCCACAATCAAAAAACCCCTCATAAAATGAGGGGGAATCTGATGAAGTCTGCTATAACGATCGCGTCTGTCCAAACCTCTGATATATGTTGCCATAAATCAACTTGGTATTTTCAGAGAGGTGGATGGATAAATCCAAATAGCATCTGCCCCTAGATTCAGGCAAGACGATATATCCCGGTTCGTCTCTGTTTCCGGTGGAGAACATTCCTTCACTTACATTTTGCCAAATATGCCCTAAAGTCTTTGCAGTTGATCAAGACGTGTATGGTTCAAATCCCGCTTGCATGATTCAAACCATGAAAATATCTTCTTTTGAGGGATATATATGAAAAATCCCAAATTATGAAGAGTTAAGTGGTGATTGATATTAATTCTCGATGTGTATGGAAAATGTAAAATAGATCACAATCAAAGAAATTTGTAAACCGCAATCAATAACGGTGTCAATTGTAGGTTCGTTAGCGAGTGCGGATCATTCACAGGGAAAGTGAGATTTGCTTATAATTGAATTAGATGAATTGAAAATTAAAGAGAAAAGAAAAGACAATTCAATTCAAGATTTAAAAGTGAATTTCAAGTCTAGATCTAAATCTAAAATCAAGAAAACATTAAAATCAAGAATCAAGAATTGATGATATCCAATCGAATTAGGTTTCAAGAATTGAAGTGAGGCTCGTAGGAATCGATTGAATCTATAGACGTGATGAAAACTAGCGATTATGTTTTCTTATCCATTAATGATTTGATGCTAGATCGATGACGATCAATCGAGGTTTAAGGATCTCTTGAAGGAACTAGGGTTTCTTCATCTCATCCTTTGTCCTTTCGATGAATCTCATTCAAAAGCTAGCCGCTAGTAAATTGAATTACCGATCGTCGATCTCTAGTTACGAGCGAAAACATTCAATAAAGCATTTCGCTTGAAACTAGATTGTCGATGATTCAATTTACAAGAGTTTACAAAACATATAGGAATTAAGAATCGTTTCAAGATTTGTAATATCATCATCTATTGATTCTCTCGACTCCTCCACGAGCGGAGTTTTTACTCAAGCATCATAACAAAGAACACAATCAAGAATCGAGATCTAATCATAATGCTCAAATATAGAAGTAAGCAAGATAAAGATATTTCACCTTTTATTTATCAACAATGTTGTTACAATTCTTTCAAGAACTACAAGAGGAAAGAACTCGATCGTCGATTTAGCTCCGCATCGTCTCCGTGAGTCGCGGATCTTCTTGGATCACTTGCTCAGTTGAAGATCGGCGTCGCTTCTAAAAGGTTGAAGGCTTCTTGCTTGAATTGTACTCGGAGATCTTGAATTTGGCTTTGGTGATTGGATTAGGGTTAGGGTTTGAATGCACAAGTCGTGTCACTCAACTTGTGGGATTTTAGCTCAAGTTTCAACAACCAATCAACAACAACCTTAGAATAGAAGGCTTAAGGTCCTTTTTATAGCTTTGATTAGGATTGGTTTCCTTTAGAAGCTAGGTTTAGTTTAGCTTCCTTTGTAAGCTTGGTAGTTAGGCAGAAGGTTCTAGAGTCAGTTAGTTGGGATAGCTTCCTTCATAAGCTTGGAGATTAGAGAGAAGCTTCTAGGCTTAGGTAATTAAGTGGCTTGCTTGAGAAGCTTGAGAGTGTCTAGCTTGAACAAAGAACTTTGCTGTTCTGACAGAAGCTTCTGGAGATTTCTGGAATTTGCAGTGTCTTGAAGAGGTGTTGTTGCTGAGAAGAGAAGCCTGGAGAGTCAAAATGCTGACGTCATGATTACGTGGCCGCGGATCCGCCGCGGGAAGGCTGCTCTGGCCGCGGATCCGCGGCCCTTTAGGTGACTTAGTGCATGGAACTTTCAGGATGACTTGGTGCTGACTTTGTGACACATTTCTGATGTGTGGAATCTCGTATTTCTTTCTATATTACTGCCAGATCACAAATCTTGGACTTGGCGTATTATTATCAGCACTTTTAACAGTTTCGGCTCTTTTACCTGGAATTTCCTGCATACATTCTCGAGACAAGTGTTGCGCTATACAAAAGATTATGCGTGCAATGATAAACACTCAATTTCCCTCAAAGTGCCGGTTTTAATATATAACACAAGTTATTTGGTATTTTATAAATGTTTTGCTAATATGTGCTATATTCATTCCGAACACCTCCAGATGATTGCAAATAGTAGGGAAATTGATGTGTTAAAAATGCAATATTTTCGACTGATCAAATTCCCCCAAACTTATTTTTGGTCGTCTCGAGCAAATTGTTTTATTAGAAAGAGAAGGAGAAAATAAAGAAAGAGAAAAACTAACTAGCACACTTTCGTTGGCAACACGATTGCACTGAGCACGTGCAACAAGCCTTTAAACCTCTAGGTGTCCCTAGTAGGAGGAGTGTTGTCTCCTGAGGGTTTTCAGCAGTTTGCACCCACAAAATCCCATAATAAAAGGAAGACCGTGAAAGTTACATATAAAGATAAGAATTATAAAAGAAAGACTTTGAAAATTAGAGTTTCCAACTATACTAGTTTTTCGGTTGTCATGAGCCCTATCTTAATAGTCATGAAAAGATATTAGAAATCACATCATCCCCCAATAAAACATCGTCTTTATTCTTCATTCCTACCTTTCTTCCAAACATCGATCATATAACCCTACGTGTGTGTAAAAGACATCCCTACACTCGGAGAATTCAATTCAAGCTATCATATTCTTGTCCATCTACCTCGGTACTTTTTAATCAATGAATATTTAGATGGATTTGCTCACACATTTTCATGCGACCGTTAATACTTCTTGAGGTACTAACCGACCGATTACTCATGTGCTTGCTTATACGGTGTTTTTTCTCGTCTTGCACCACCTAAGGCTTAGCAGCGGCTCCCAGACCAGTTGGTCTAAGGCACTAGGTGAAGAGTCACCCTCGCTATATTTTTTTATTACTGTCTTGGCGATAACAAAACCAGTGTTCATTTTTTTCTTCACCATTTTATATTTTATTCATTTTTTTTTCCTTCATACTTTTGCTTTTAGACAAGAGCATTTCAAGGTATCCTCTACTATCCAGAGCTTCAAGACGGTGTAAGTGCGTATAGTAGGGTATCAACGTTCAAATGTTTGGCTTTCAGAATAGGAACTATTTTTCAGACTTATTTTTATCCTCAGATTAGTGACTTCCTTCATCTTACTAACCCTTGGGACAATGGCTCATAACTACTTATTACTGGTTCGTTTAAGAAAACTTTTAATTTTCTTGGTTTCTTAAATTTTTCCAATCTTTTGGATGTAATTTTTCACTATCTAATCTTTTATTATCTTATTTATGTACAAAATCTTATTTTTATTTTTATTTTTTATTTTTTATTTTTTTTGAAATTGTATTATTATTTTATTATTTTTATGAAAATTTTTAAATTTTTATAGGTTTTAAAATGTTTTGTGCTTATGCAAAGTATGATGCAAATGATACGTAAATAAGCACAAACCTCCACCAAACTTGTTTTCAATAGTGTCCTCACTGTTGCCATCCGCTAAATTATAAAAAACCTATAAGCTTGGGAGGAAATTTATTAATGGGGGCAATAAATATGATCGTGAAAATCCTCCCCCAAACTTATTCTTTGGCTCATAATTTTTGAGTAAAAATTTTCATTTCAGCAGCCAGAAAATATACCCCACCCCCCCGAACTTGAATTAAACAATGTTAAGCTTTGAAAATCATAAGAGGGGGTCAAAGTTATCGGTCGATGCCAAGCTTTGCAAAGACCGAAAGTCAACACCAACCATTCGAAAATTTTATCGATGTAGTGCATCGGTTGGTGGAAAGACATGTTATATGGAGCCAGAAAGAAGTGGGGAAAAGGTAAGTGGTGTGAAAAAATGTGTTTGCGTCTCGTTTTGGAGAGACGACTCAGTGTATGTGATGGATTACTCGCATTCTTTTTACAGTCCAGAAGAAGGGGTGGAGGTTCAATTTCATTGTTTGGGAGATGATTCATCTCAACACCTGTGCTTTTCAAAAATGCGAGTTCATCAGCGAAGATCTCCTCAAAAGTCTCATCAATACCCTGAAGAATAATGTCATCACAAAGCGTGGGGTGATCTTCAGACTCCAAAAACGGTTCATAATCAGTGTTGGTTGTTGACCCGGACAACTCGGTAGAAGAGTCCGTATGTGTATGATACATAGTTGGGTCAAACAACAACATATGAAAAGAGTCAAGATCAGTATCATGAGGATCGTCAAATTCGCTGCTGTCGACATCCATTAATTCGACAGAATATACGTGAGCAGTAGGTTCGGAGGGTACACTTCCCAACTTGTAAATGTTCAGCTCAATTGACCTATTCCCGAAGGATAGGGTCATAGAGCCATTACGACAGTTGATGATAGCATTGGAAGTGGCCAAAAAGGGGCGACCAAGAATCACCGGAATTTGATTCCGTGGGTTTGCTACAGGCTGTGTATCAATTACAATAAAGTCCACAGGGAATACAAATTCCCCGATTTTTATTAACGCATCCTCAAGTTCACCCCTAGGTTTGGTGATTGATCGGTTGGCCATCTGAAGAGTTATGTTCGAGGGCTTTAACACTCCGATACCTAGTTGCTCATAGACCGAGAAAGGAAGCAAGTTAATACTTGCGCCAAGGTCAAGTAGAGCACGGTTGATGTGTTTTTTCCCGATAGAAATGGAAATAGTAGGATAGCCAGGATCCTTACGTTTCCTCGGTAATTGTTGGGGAAAAGCCGTGTCTACAGTCTTTGCCATGAATATTTTCTTGGGCACTTGAGTCTTCCTCTTCCTCGTGCACAAGTCCTTAAGAGTTTTCGCATAAGCGGGGACTTGTTGGATTGCATCTAGAAGAGGGATATTGATGTTAACATGTTTCAAGATTGGGCACGTGACATAGCCAACCATGCTACCTGTGGGTAGGAAGTATCCATCCACAGTCACATTACGGCTGTAGAGATATCAAGAACGAGACAAAACTATCTAAAAACATGTCCACAATCCAGAATAACAAGAGTCAATGATAAATAAATGCGGAAGCAAATGATCCAATACAATATCTGAAAGGTATGTCCCATAATGCGGGCTCACATCAGAAAATAAATGCAGGAAATAAAACTAACCACTACAGAACTCACAACTCAGCCTGCTGGCTGAAGTACTCCTGCTCGGACTGCGACAGTGGTATAGAATCTGGGCCATGCAAAACCCAGACGTCAGCGCGTCAAGTCAACAAGTAATATAATATGAACAGTGTAATAGGCAATGCAAAACTAAACATGAATAAAGCAATAATGTGAAACAAGCAGTGCAGGGTAATGTGCAGTGGGTAACTAAACGGTTCTATCAGGTTTCCTAGTCTAAAGTCTTTGAAATCAATTTGATGAATCGTCGATATAACTCAATAGTATCCCGTACATACCCGGGATCACGGCCACAATATTCTCGGCTGCAGCCGAGACATGCCGCTAGGCACAAACAGGAATGTGTACACTCGATAGTATCCCGTACATACCCGGGACCACGGCCACAATATTCTCGGCCGAAACCGAGACATGCCGCTAGGCACAAAACAGGAATGTGTACACTCGAACAGGTAGTGAACTGTCGAGTTACAAGTCAGGTTCACCTTTGATTTCCCATACCCCCAAGTTATATGTGTCAGGTCAGGTATTCAGTAATCAAGAACTAATGCCAACACAGGATCAGGTAACAGCAGGTTTGTCTGGATAGACAACAGGAATGGTCCATGAGGACTACATGTCAGGTTTGTTGGCATTAGGCACGAGATCAGGCAACAGGTCAGGTCATGGTACATCAGGTCAAGTCAATAGTAAACGGTACCATGTCAAGTGTATCATATAAATACCATGTGTGACAATGTCAATCAAGATGTAAAGATATCGTGGGTGTGCTCGCAAATAGATATATAAGCAGCATCATGTTCAAATCAACGCGTTAAACAATAATCGGATTTATTATCTAGCTGTACAATTTTCAATTGTGTTAAATAGATAGTGTCAATATCACGTGAGTGCAGGACGGTGAACGTAACTGCTGTAATCAGGTTAATAATATATTGAGTGTTTCAAGAATGCCACGACAAGTATAATCTGTTTAAAGAATGCAATCGTAATTTAACCGGTTTAAGTTGTACATGCATATTTGATAAACTAAACTGGAAATAAAGCATCATAGCAGTGAATCAAATGTAATCTATCATGTACGGGTTTATCAGGAAATAATTAATTTGACATGATACTAGGGTTAAACAGGAAGCAATGTATGTAAGGTGATTTACGAAATAATACATCATTAAACCACACATGTATATTAAGGCAAGTTATAAAGTGGTAATAGCATGTAGCAAGTATCGAATACTTGCCTCGACGAAACGACGAACACGAGAACGGAGGCGCGAACCCACGCGACACGATAACAGCAAGGGCTCGGGATGATCTTGGACAGAGATGGATGCACTCTTGGCAACCCGGCAGCGAGGCGATCGGTGCCGTCAAGATCACCGGCGGTTCAAGCCGCGACAGTGACGACAACGAGAAGGGTTTCGGTAAAGGTGATCGGGGAAGGTGCAAAATCGGTCGGTGGTGGTGGTGGCGTTCTGGGGGTTGCTAGGGGGCGAGGAGATGACGGGTGGTCTGTGGTGATGGGTTTCCGGCGAGGGTGAGGTTGCAGGCGATAGGTGGAGGGTTGGCGTCGGGGAAGGTGCAGGGTATGCCGGAAAGAAGAGAAATAGGAGGTCTCGGGGTGAGGAGAACACGGCGAGGTGATGGTCGGCGGCGCAGGTGGTTGCCGGCGGCGACTTTGCCACTGCAGGGGAAAATCTGCAAGTGGCCGCGGCTGTGCAGGGTGCTCGGGAGAGAGGAAACAGGGTCGAGCAAGGAGGCGGAGGCGAGGGCGACGGTGGCGCTGGCGCCGGCGTCGGGGCTGCGGCGGCGACGGTGAAGGCGGCTAGGGTTAGGGTTCGCGATGGGTTTTGTTTTCTCGTTCTGGGAAAATTATGAGGGGGGAAGAATGATATATAGGGAAGAGAGAGAGAGAGTTAGAGAAAGGTAGAGAGAGAGAGAAAGAGATACGAGGGAGAGAGAATGAGTGGAGGGGCCCACGGAAAAAGCTTATGCTGATTGGCCAGGGAGATAATAAATGGTTAAAAAAAGATATAATTAAAGATTTAAGAATCTTAAAATAACCGTAAGAATATTATAGACGAAATATTATAAGGTTTTGAATATTTTATTAATTTGGGATTTTGGCGCTAAATGAAACATTTCCAAATCGCGCCCGGGTTGGGTCCAAAAATTTGAAATTTAAATAATAGAATTTTAAGCGGGTTCCAAATTTTAAAATGAAATGTTTTATGATTAAAAAGCATACCCCCAAGTCGGACACCTGTACGCGCGCGTAGCCGTCCAAACTCGCCCGTTTCACCGAACGGGACGAGAACTTGATGCACGGACGCTACCACACGGTTAGGGGTGTCGAGTAGGCCAAGATGGATATTTTTAATTTTATTTTAGGTGCTAAAATTTGTTATATGCAGAAATGACTTTGCTAGATAAAATTTCACGGTAAGTGTCAAACAGGCAAGCTAAATGAAATGAGTAATATCTAATGCTCAACTGGTAACAGAAAAAATAGTAGTATTGGGCTCGGGTGTTACATTATACCCAACTACAAAAGGAATTTCGTCCTCGAAATTCCAAGAATACAAGATAGAAAACTACAGGAAAAGGTGAGGAAACTTCTGCCGGATCTCATCTTCTCGCTCCCAAGTGGACTCTCCATGCGATCGATTACCCCAAGAAACGAGCACAAGAGGGATAACCTTGTTCTTAAGCACCTTTTCCCTTCGATCCATGATTTCAACCGGTCGCTCCTCAAAAGTCAGGTCTTCCCGTACTATTAACTCCGAATGATCCAAGACGTGTGTTTCATCTCGAACATACCTTCGTAGTTGAGATACGTGAAACACATCGTGCACACCCGCCAAGGACTGCGGTAACGCCAAACGGTACGCTATCTCTCCAACGCGCTCTAATATCTCGAAGGGTCCAACGAATCGGGGACTAAGCTTTCCTCGACTCCCAAAACGAATCACCCTTATAGTCGGTGATATCTTCAAGAATACCAAATCACCCACGGCGAACTCTAGAGGTCTTCTTGACGTGTCAGCCCAACTCTTCTGTCTATCTTGAGCTGCCTTCATATGCTTTCTGATAGTGTTAACCTTCTCAACTGTCTGCACCACCAAATCTGGTCCCAATAATCTTCGTTCACCAATATCATCCCAACAAACAGGTGAACGGCACTTACGACCATACAAAGCTTCAAACGGAGCCATCTGAATAGTTGCTTGGAAACTATTGTTGTAAGAAAACTCCACCAAGTGTAGATGATCCTCCCACGAACCCTTGAAGTCCAACATGCATGCTCTCAACATGTCTTCAAGAGTTTGGATCGTTCTCTCCGACTGACCATCAGTTTGAGGATGATAAGCTGTGCTAAATTTCAATCGAGTCCCCAAACTTTCCTGTAAACTTCTCCAGAAGTGTGATAAGAACCGAGTGTCTCGATCGGACACGATGCTCACCGGTACGCCATGTAATCTTACAATCTCCTGCATGTACTGCTCTGCCAAAGTCTCCGTTGATTGACCAACCCGGAAAGGAATAAAGTGAGCTGCCTTGGTCAATCGATCAACAATCACCCATACTGCATTGTTGCCCTTTGGACTCCGCGGTAAAGCCGTCACGAAATCCATGGTTATATGTTCCCACTTCCACTGAGCAATCGGAAGTGGTTGCAACAAACCAGCAACCCTTTGGTGTTCAGCCTTGACTTGCTGACACACCAAGCACTTAGCCACGAAGCGAGCAATCTCCCGTTTCATGCCTTCCCACCAGAAATGCTGTCGAATATCACGGTACATCTTTGTG
The DNA here is from genome assembly GCA_030015575.1 of Agapanthus africanus. Classification (NCBI taxonomy): domain Eukaryota; kingdom Viridiplantae; phylum Streptophyta; class Magnoliopsida; order Asparagales; family Amaryllidaceae; genus Agapanthus; species Agapanthus africanus. The sequence goes on along the minus strand of CM057342.1, from coordinate 56,233,189 downwards.
CCTCCTGGATGTATAGAATAAGCTGAACTGTGTGCCTCCTTCATAAGCTCTTCACGAACATCCCCCTTTGGCACACACAAACGGCTACCATACCTCAACAAACCATCTTCGTGGACCAGTAAATCTGTTCGTAGTCCGGCTTCAACCTGCTCTCGAAACTTTTGCGGTCTAGGATCCTGCGATTGTGCTGCTTTAATTTTCTCAATTAAAGACGACTGTACTTGCAATTGCATCAACTGTCCCGTAGAACGCGGTAGCACAACTTCCAAGTCAAATCTTCGAAAATCTGCAATGATCTCCCTCTGCGTAGTTAACACCTGAATTGCTGGTAACCGACTAAGCGCATCCGGCACGACGTTAACCTTTCCCGGATGGTACTTAAGATCAAGGTCGTAGTCGGCCATCAGCTCCAACCATCTACGCTGCCTCATATTCAACTCCTTCTGAGTGAACACATACTTCAAACTCTTGTGATCTGTAAAAACTTCGACTCTCTCGCCCAAAAGGTAGTGTCTCCAAATCTTCAAAGCGAAGATCACGGCCGCAAGCTCCAAGTCATGAGTTGGATAATTCTTCTCATGGGTCTTCAATTGTCTTGATGCATATGCTACGACCTTCCCATGCTGCATCAAAACACATCCCAATCCTTTCCCAGATGCGTCGCTGTGAATCATCAATCCTCCGGAATTGTCTGGTACAGTCAGAATAGGGGCGGTTATCAACTTCTGCTTCAACGTCTCAAAAGCTAGCGCACAATTATCCGTCCATACAAAAGGTACCTCCTTGCGCGTAAGCTTGGTCAACGGTTCTGCCAGACGAGCGAAGTTCTCCACAAATCTCCTGTAATATCCGGCTAATCCAAGAAAACTTCTTGTCTCAGCTACATTCTTTGGAATCGGCCAATCTCGAACTGCTGCAATCTTTTCGGGATCGACGGCGATTCCATCGCCCGACACAACATGCCCCAGAAACTTCACTTCTTCCAGCCAAAATTCGCACTTACTCATCTTCGCATACAATTTCTCCTGTCTCAATGTCTGCAGTGCGATCTTCAAATGCTCAGCATGCTCTTCAAAACTCTTCGAGTAAACCAGAATATCGTCAATGAATACCACAATAAACTGGTCCAAGAACGGTGAAAAGATTCGGTTCATCAAGTCCATAAATACTGCCGGTGCATTCGTTACTCCGAAGGGCATCACTAGGTACTCGTAATGTCCATACTGAGTTCGAAACGCCGTCTTGCAAATATCTTCTGCTTTCACTCGGACCTGATGATATCCGGATCGCAAATCCAGTTTCGAGAATACCCTCGCGCCACTAAGCTACTCAAAAAGTTCTCCAATGCGAGGGATCGGATACTTGTTCTTAATAGTTACCCGGTTTAATTCTCGATAGTCGATGCACATCCTTCTCGTGCCATCTTTCTTCTTTAATAGAAGAACTGGAGCTCCCCAAGGCGAGTTGCTGCTTCGAATCCAACCCTTCTCAAGCAATTCAGCAACTTGTTTCTTAACTTCTTCCAATTCTACTGGTGTCATTGGATAATACGCTTTAGATACTGGCGCTGCACCAGGAATAAGGTCAATCGCGAACTCCACGTCTCGCTTCGACGGTAAGCCCGATATATTTTCAAATACGTCCATAAAATCGCGAACAACCGCCGGCTCTTCACTACTATCAATTTCCATAGCTGCAAGAACATTGTTTGTCGGCCTAGCCCTAAACTCGACTGGCCCGACAGAACTGCTTCCTCCAGTGAAGGTAAACTCGGGATGTCCGGGAATCTGGAAAATTACTTTCTTTGCTCTACAGTCAATGTGAGCGTGGAAAGTGCCAAGAAAATTCATTCCCAAGACAACTTCATAGCTGCCCGTAATTATCACCAAGAAATCTGCAAAGAGTTCCCGTCCGCACACGACAACCGTACAATTTCTACACTCCCTACTAGCTATGATTTTCCCATTCCCAGTGTGTATGTCCCAGAAACTAGACAGGGTCGTGCAAGTAATCGAGTGTGTAGTTATAAATTTGGATGACATAAAACAGTGGGATGCACCAGAATCAAATAATGCCAATGCGGGAAAACCATGAACGAGTAAAGTACCTGAAACCACTTCTCCTGATGCCTTGGCTTCCTCAGCTGTCAAGGTAAAAGCTCGAGCCTGATTAGGACCTTGAGTCTGCTGTTTCTGCCCTTGGAACGGTCTCTGCGGAGGCTTCAGTATATCATCTCTCGTGCGAAGCTTCGACGGACAGGCACCAACTGCGTGATCAGCCGCTCCACAAACCAAACAAAGTCCCAGCCTTCTTCGGCAATCCTTTTGCATGTGGCCAGGTAAATTGCAGTAGTTACAATTCATGCTTTTTCTTCGATCAACGACCACAGGCTTCTTCATGGGTGCTACACCGCGACGGTCCACTGGAATACCCTTGCGCCCATGATCTCGGTTAGGTACAAATGCGGGCTTCCTGGCCGCAACTGCTGTCTGCTGTAAGCTCCCTTTCATCCCAGGTAAACTCTGTTGTTCCCGAGCTACCGTAAGAACCTGTGAGAAAGTGGTCAAACCAAAGGAGACAATCTGCCTCTGGATGTCCACATCCAAACTGCGCATGAACCTTCGTGCCCTGTCTGCCTCGTTGGCGACTAAAGGTCCAGCGAATCGGCTGAGTCTCGTCCACTCCACTGCATGCACGTCCACGGGTGCTCCATTCTGCCTCAGCCCAATAAATTTCTCTTCTATTTCCTCCCGTACAGTCCACGGGAAGAACTTCTCCAGGAAACTCTTAGAAAACTCCGCCCAACTGATTGGCTTGGGCAAGCGGGTCTCTTCCACAAGCCACCACTCTCGGACGTAATCCACTAGCTGAATGCGCACCACATCAACTCTTTTGTCCTCTGGAATCTGTGCCGCAATTAGCAAATTCTCCGTGTCGACCAGCCACTGCTCGGCTGGCAACGGCTCCTCCAAACCAGTGAATGTAGTCGGACCCAAACGTCTGAAATCTGCCACGGTCCCTTCTCGGTCAACTGGTTTAGCTCCAGCGTTGTTTACAGACTGCCGAACGATCTGCAAACCTTCCTGAAACGAATCTGCTTGCTGCTGGATCAGCTCAGTATGCCTCTTCTGATTTTCCAGCATTCCTCTTATTACTCCAAGCATGGCGGCTTCGTCCACACGCCTCTGGTACGTCTTGAAATTCTTATCTGCCATATTCCTGAAATCAAAAACACCCAACATTAGCATGATGATAGATTCAATATAGTGATCAAGGCTAGAACTCCAAGATACTTAAATAGAGTACCGCATTGTAACTATGCCGCGGTATCATAGCCACAATTACTTAACTCAACCCAAGTCGCCTAAGTCCTAGGGATAACAAGAGATCAGGTTTTCGAGTCGACATGCAAAGTAAGTTTGCACGTCGTAAAAGATATAATCAGGAAGAATGCGATTCAAGAATGGTAAATGGCAAAGTGGCAGGACTTGTTTCCTAAACACGGGTATTCTGATTCGTGTATTGGGTACAATACCCAACTACAAAAGAATCAACCCAACTAACATATGTCTCTGATACCAAAAAGAACCATGTCACGCCCCGCTTCCCAGAGTACGCTAGATTGGGCACGTGACATAGCCAACCATGCTACCTGTGGGTAGGAAGTATCCATCCACAGTCACATTACGGCTGTAGAGATATCAAGAACGAGACAAAACTATCTAAAAACATGTCCACAATCCAGAATAACAAGAGTCAATGATAAATAAATGCGGAAGCAAATGATCCAATACAATATCTGAAAGGTATGTCCCATAATGCGGGCTCACATCAGAAAATAAATGCAGGAAATAAAACTAACCACTACAGAACTCACAACTCAGCCTGCTGGCTGAAGTACTCCTGCTCGGACTGCGACAGTGGTATAGAATCTGGGTCATGCAAAACCCAGACGTCAGCGCGTCAAGTCAACAAGTAATATAATATGAACAGTATAATAGGCAATGCAAAACTAAACATGAATAAAGCAATAATGTGAAACAAGCAGTGCAGGGTAATGTGCAGTGGGTAACTAAACTGTTCTATCAGGTTTCCTAGTCTAAAGTCTTTGAAATCAATTTGATGAATCGTCGATGTAACTCAATAGTATCCCGTACATACCCGGGATCACGGCCACAATATTCTCGGCTACAGCCGAGACATGCCGCTAGGCACAAACAGGAATGTGTACACTCGATAGTATCCCGTACATACCCGGGACTACGGCCATAATATTCTCGGCCGAAACCGAGACATGCCGCTAGGCACAAAACAGGAATGTGTACACTCGAACAGGTAGTGAACTGTCGAGTTACAAGTCAGGTTCACCTTTGATTTCCCCATACCCCCAAGTTATATGTGTCAGGTCAGGTATTCAGTAATCAAGAACTAATGCCAACACAGGATCAGGTAACAGCAGGTTTGTCTGGATAGACAACAGGAATGGTCCATGAGGACTACATGTCAGGTTTGTTGGCATTAGGCACGAGATCAAGCAACAGGTCAGGTCATGGTACATCAGGTCAAGTCAATAGTAAACGGTACCATGTCAGGTGTATCATATAAATACCATGTGTGACAATGTCAATCAAGATGTAAAGATATCGTGGGTGTGCTCGCAAACAGATATATAAGCAGCAGCATGTTCAAATCAACGCGTTAAACAATAATCGGATTTATTATCTAGCTGTACAATTTTCAATTGTGTTAAATAGATAGTGTCAATATCACGTGAGTGCAGGACGGTGAACGTAACTGCTGTAATCAGGTTAATAATATATTGAGTGTTTCAAGAATGCCACGACAAGTATAATCTGTTTAAAGAATGCAATCGTAATTTAACCGGTTTAAGTTGTACATGCATATTTGATAAACTAAACTGGAAATAAAGCATCATAGCAGTGAATCAAATGTAATCTATCATGTACGGGTTTATCAGGAAATAATTAATTTGACATGCTACTAGGGTTAAACAGGAAGCAATGTATGTAAGGTGATTTACGAAATAATACATCATTAAACCACACATGTATATTAAGGCAAGTTATAAAGTGGTAATAGCATGTAGCAAGTATCGAATACTTGCCTCAACGAAACGACGAACACGAGAACGGAGGCGCGAACCCACGCGACACGATAACAGCAAGGGCTCGGGATGATCTTGGACAGAGATGGATCCACTCTCGGCAACCCGGCAGCGAGGCGATCGGTGCCGTCAAGATCACCGGCGGTTCAAGCCGCGACAGTGACGACAACGAGAAGGGTTTCGGTAAAGGTGATCGGGGAAGGTGCAAAATCGGTCGGTGGTGGTGGTGGCGTTCTGGGGGGTTGCTGGGAGGCGAGGAGATGACGGGTGGTCGGTGGTGATGGGTTTCCGGCGAGGGTGAGGTTGCAGGCGATAGGTGGAGGGTTGGCTTCGGGGAAGGTGCAGGGTGTGCCGGAAAGAAGAGAAAGAGGAGGTCTCGGGATGAGGAGAACACGACGAGGTGATGGTCGGCGGCGCAGGTGGTTGCCGGCGGCGACTTTGCCACTGCAGGGGAAAATCTGCAGGTGGCCGCGGCTGCGCAGGGTGCTCGGGAGAGAGGAAACAGGGTCGGTTGAGGCGAGGAGGCGGAGGCGAGGGCGACGGTGGCGCTGGCGCCGGCGTCGGGGCTGCGGCGGCGACGGTGAAGGCGGCTAGGGTTAGGGTTCGCGATGGGTTTTGTTTTCTCGTTCTGGGAAAATTATGAGGGGGGAAGAATGATATATAGGGAAGAGAGAGAGAGAGTTAGAGAAAGGTAGAGAGAGAGAGAAAGAGATATGAGGGAGAGAGAATGAGTGGAGGGGCCCACGGAAAAAGCTTATGCTGATTGGCCAGGGAGATAATAAATGGTTAAAAAAAGATATAATTAAAGATTTAAGAATCTTAAAATAACCGTAAGAATATTATAGACGAAATATTACAAGGTTTTGAATATTTTATTAATTTGGGATTTTGGCGCTAAATGAAACATTTTCAAATCGCGCCCGGATTGGGTCCAAAAATTTGAAATTTAAATAATAGAATTTTAAGCGGGTTCCAAATTTTAAAATGAAATGTTTTATGATTAAAAAGCATACCCCCAAGTCGGACACCTGTACGCACGCGTAGCCGTCCAAACTCGCCCGTTTCACCGAACGGGACGAGAAATCGATGCACGGACGCTACCACGCGGCTAGGGGTGTCGAGTAGGCCAAGATGGATATTTTTAATTTTATTTTAGGTGCTAAAATTTGTTATATGCAGAAATGACTTTGCTAGATAAAATTTCACGGTAAGTGTCAAACAGGCAAACTAAATGAAATGAGTAATATCTAATGCTCAACTGGTAACAGAAAAATAGTAGTATTGGGCTCGGGTGTTACAGTTTTCGCATAAGCGGGGACTTGTTGGATTGCATCTAGAAAAGGGATATTGATGTTAACATGTTTCAAGATTTCAGTGATCTTCTCCATTTGTGGACTTGGTCTGTTTCCCCTTAACCGATTCGGATAAGGAACTTGAGCAATAAGGTCGGGGTCCAACATTGGAGAAGATCGTGTGGGTGGAAACGATCTAAGAATAGGAGTGGGGATCGTTTTCGGTGGACTAGAAGAGCTTTGCTGAGGTGTCGAGCCTTAGTGAAAACGGAGAATAGGCTCGGAAGAAAATGGTGGGGTAGACGAACTGGGATCAGAATTAGAAGAAGAAGTGGAAGGAAAAGTCTCAGCCGGGGTATCATCGATTGATTTTTCATTATTATCAATCTCCTCACCAACATGATTGTCAAGTACTCTTCCAGATCTCAACGTGGTGATTGCATTCACATGATGTGAATAGCCAGGATTGGGCAAAGGTTGAGCTGGAAGTTTCCCTTTCTCTCTTGCACTCAGTTCGGCATTTATTCGTTCAATTTGTGCTTCCATCGATTTAATATTTTCATTTTGAGTGATAATGATCTTCATCATATTATCGACGAAAGATTGAAAACTTGCCGTCCCTTGGATGGATTGTTTCATGAAAGTATCCAAGGTTTGTGCTAGTGCAGAGGAATTATCAGTACCGGCCATTTGCAAAGAATTTTCATATGGTGCAGATGTGTTGACCGGATTTTGAAAGTTTGGTGATTGGTAGGGGTGCTGACTCAATTGAAGTGGTTGTTGTTGTGGTGGAAGAGCCCTTTGGAAATTGTTTTGGTTTGGAACCGTGTTTTGAGTTTGTGATTGGTTCCAAGCAAAGTTAGGGTGATTCCTCCAACCCTGATTATATGTAGAAGAATACGGATCGTTTCTAGGTCTTTGAAAAGAAGCATTGGTATGCTCGTGACCTTGAAACGGAGAATTTAGTGGACATTCTTCTATGAGATGAGACGGATCAGAACAACATCCACATACAGTTTTGGAGAGTGACATTTGATTTAGGGCGGCGGCTAAAAATTTATTTTCCATAGTTTCAAGTTTCTTTTGCATCACTCACATTTCAGCTCTAACTCCTATGGAAACATCAGACTGGTTATTGCCACCTCTAGACGATTGACTTACACCCTCCCACTGTAAGGATCTTTCAGCGAAATCTTCTAAGAATTTCCAAGCTTCCCCATCATCTTTGGTCATGAAAGTGCCTTAACACATGGATTCAAGGGTTTGTTTTGTGGTAGGATTAATGCCCTCATATATGATTCTGCACAGATCCCATCGAGGAATTCCGTGATGTGGACATTGAACTAACAGATCCTTGAAGCGTTCAAAACACTTCGAGAATGTTTCATTTGGAAGCTGGCTGAATTGATTTATTTCGCTACAGACTCGAGCTGTCTTATGATTGGGGTAAAATTTCTTTAGGAATGCTTTTACGAATTCTTCCCAGTTTGAGATAGAATGTGCGGTTGTGTTATAAAGCCACTTCTCGGCTATATCGCACAAGGTAAATGGGAGAAGACGAAGACGCATAGCATCCACAGAAAGTTGTGAGGTACCCATCATAGCGCATACATTTTCAAATTTTGTAATAAAGACATATGCGTCTTCAGACTCGAGACCGTGATATTTGGGTAGAAGATTGATGTATTGGGGGTTTATTTCAAAATTGTCCCCGTTGGCTGGTGGAATGGTGAGACAGGTCGAAAGATGACCTCACATAGGATAGCATCTCTCTTGGAGGGAGATGAGGGTGGATTCTGCGCACCTGCGGATGGTGGCAGAGTAGTGGTAAAGAAGTTCGATGGAGAACTGTCCATCGATGTGGGTGTGGTGGTGGGTAAAGAAGAAGTAAACGTAGAAATACCAACTTCGGAGTCGATCGGGGGAACGTGGACAAGACGGGCACTAGAATCCCGTGTCCAGCCTATCTTACACTAAAGGGTTTAGTACAAGTGGCAGCGTTGTGATAATTAAGGAAAATGATAAGTTGGTGTTTGTTTTGAAAAAAATACGGATTTTTGAAAAAAAAATGATGCAAATCACGGCAAATGCACACACAACCCTAAGTCTAATGGTCACCTAGATCAAGTCTCTAGACCGCTCCTAACTGCCAGAAGACAAGTCATAAGACCAATTCTCTACTGCCTCTTTGTCTCTCCTGTGGCCAGGTAAGTGCCAGGTAAGTGAGAGGTTCTCCACTACGTAAGTAGTAGGCCTAATTAAGTAACCACTTGCCTTAGACACACTTGCCTTAGACACCACAAAAGAAACGCGGATAAGCAATAGATTACCCACGACCTTCTCCAGTCCTAAGTGAGCGCGACGGTCCTCAGAGTCATGTCTAGATCTTTTTTTAGTTAATGAGGGTAATGCTGATGCAGTTTTGTGATTTTCGGGGCCTAGGAAGGGTAATGAACTCCCCACCTAATCTGAATTTGGTCTTTGCCCCTTAATTTCTGTATTAAAAATGCAAACAACCAAGATCAAACAAGCACAATTTTTTTATTTTTGCGGCGCTGCGAGTTTTTGCAAAGAAACTTGCAGAAATTTGTTAATGGAGCGGATCAAGGAGGAGATAAGAAAGTCAGAGAGGACCTGAGCAAATTTGGTACAGAGATGAAGCAGGACCACCGCGGATCCGCCTCGATATGTACCTTATGGCCGCGCTTTCGCGGTATGATGGCAAGATCTCTGCATAAAAATTTTAGGCATTGCTTCTGTTGCCTCACTGAACTCCCAGAGATGCTTAGAAAATTTTTCTTCTCGCTCCACAGATTCCAGATTTCCTCGCAACAAATCACAACAAATCGTTTAGTGTTTGTGCGAATTTAGATCTAAAAATCCTGATGGAATAAATTTTTCAACTCAAATTTCAAAAACGAACAAATTAGCACACGATCCCCGGCAACGGCGCCATTTGATTGATATTAATTCTCGATGTGTATGGAAAATGTAAAATAGATCACAATCAAAGAAATTTGTAAACCGCAATCAATAACGGTGTCAATTGTAGGTTCGTTAGCGAGTGCGGATCGTCCACAGGGAAAGTGAGATTTGCTTGTAATTGAATTAGATGAATTGAAAATTAAAGAGAAAAGAAAAGACAATTTAATTCAAGATTTAAAAGTGAATTTCAAGAATTATCTAGATCTAAATCTAAAATCAAGAAAACATTAAAATCAAGAATCAAGAATTGATGATATCCAATCGAATTAGGTTTCAAGAATTGAAGTGAGGCTCGTAGGAATCGATTGAATCTATAGACGTGATGAAAACTAGCGATTACGTTTTCTTATCCATTAATGATTTGATGCTAGATCGATGACGATCAATCGAGGTTTAAGGATCTCTTGAAGGAACTAGGGTTTCTTCATCTCATCCTTTGTCCTTTCGATGAATCTCATTCAAAAGCTAGCCTCTAGTAAATTGAATTACCGATCGTCGATCTCTAGTTACGAGCGAAAACATCCAATAAAGAATTTCGCTTGAAACTAGATTGTCGATGATTCAATTTACAAGAGTTTACAAAACTTATAGGAATTAAGAATCGTTTCAAGATTTGTAACATCATCATCTATTGATTCTCTCGACTCCTCCACGAGCGGAGTTTTTACTCAAGCATCATAACAAAGAACACAATCAAGAATCGAGATCTAATCATAATGCTCAAATATAGAAGTAAGCAAGATAAAGAAATTTCACCTTTTATTTATCAACAATGTTGTTATAATTCTCTCAAGAACTACAAGAGTAAAGAACTCGATCGTCGATTTAGCTCCGCATCGTCTCCGTGAGTCGCGGATCGTCTTGTATCACTTGCTCGGTTGAAGATCGGAGTCGCTTCTAAAAGGTTGAAGGCTTCTTGCTTGAATTGTACTCGGAGATCTTGAATTTGGCTTTGGTGATTGGATTAGGGTTAGGGTTTGAATGCACAAGTCGTGTCACTCAACTTGTGGGATTTTGGCTCAAGTTTCAACAACCAATCAACAACAACCTTAGAATAGAAGGCTTAAGGTCCTTTTTCTAGCTTTGATTAGGATTAGCTTCCTTTAGAAACTAGGTTTAGTTTAGCTCCCCTTGTAAGCTTGGTAGTTAGGTAGAAGGTTCTAAAGTTAGTTAATTGGGGATAGCTTCCTTCATAAGCTTGGAGATTAGGGAGAAGCTTCTTGGCTTAGGTAGTTAAGTGGCTTTCTTGAGAAGCTTGAGAGTGTTTAGCTTGAACAAAGAGTTTTGCTGTTCTGACAGAAGCTTCTGGAGATTTCTGGAATTTGCAGTGTCTTGGAGAGGTGTTGTTGCTGAGAAGAGAAGCCTGGAGAGTCAAAATGCTGACGTCATGATTACGTGGCCGCGGATCCGCCGCGGGAAGGCTGCTCTGGCCGCGGATCCGCGGCCCTTTAGGTGACTTAGTGCATGGAACGTTCAGGATGACTTGGTGCTGACTTTGTGGCACATTTCTGATGTGTGGAATCTCGTATTTCTTTCTATATTACTGCCAGATCACAAGTCTTGGACTTGGCGTATTATTATCAGCACTTTTAACAGTTTCGGCTCTTTTACCTGGAATTTCATGCACACATTCTCGAGACAAGTGTTGCGCTATACAAAAGATTATGCGTGCAATGATAAACACTCAATTTCCCTCAAAGTGCCGGTTTTAATATATAATATAAATTATTTGGTATTTTACAGATGTTTTGCTAATATGTGCTATATTCATTCCGAACACCTCCAGATGATTGCAAATAGTAGGGAAATTGATGTGTTAAAAATGCACGCATAATCTTTTGTATAGCGCAACACTTGTCTCGAGAATGTGTGCAGGAAATTCCAGGTAAAAGAGCAAATCTCACTTTCCCGAGCAACGGCGTCATTTGATTGATATTAATTCTCGATGTGTATGGAAAATGTAAAATAGATCACAATCAAAGAAATTTGTAAACCGCAATCAATAACGGTGTCAATTGTAGGTTCGTTAGCGAGTGTGGATCGTCCACAGGGAAAGTGAGATTTGCTTGTAATTGAATTAGATGAATTGAAAATTAAAGAGAAAAGAAAAGACAATTCAATTCAAGATTTAAAAGTGAATTTCAAGAATTATCTAGATCTAAATCTAAAATCAAGAAAACATTAAAATCAAGAATCAAGAATTGATGATATCCAATCGAATTAGGTTTCAAGAATTGAAGTGAGGCTCGTAGGAATCGATTGAATCTGTAGACGTGATGAAAACTAGCGAGTACATTTTCTTATCCATTAATGATTTGATACTAGATCGATGACGATCAATCGAGGTTTAAGGTTCTCTTGAAGGAACTAGGGTTTCTTCATCTCATCCTTTGTCCTTTCGATGAATCTCATTCAAAACCTAGCCTCTAGTAAATTGAATTACCGATCGTCGATCTCTAGTTACGAGCGAAAACATTCAATAAAGCATTTCACTCGAAACTAGATTGTCGATGATTCAATTTACAAGAGTTTACAAAACTTATAGGAATTAAGAATCGTTTCAAGATTTATAACATCATCATCTATTGATTCTCTCGACTCCTCCACGAGCGGAGTTTTTACTCAAGCATCATAACAAAGAACACAATCAAGAATCGAGATCTAATCATAATGCTCAAATATAGAAGTAAGCAAGATAAAGAAATTTCACTTTTTATTTATCAACAATGTTGTTACAATTCTCTCAAGAACTACAAGAGGAAAGAACTCGATCGTCGATTTAGCTCCGCATCGTCTCCGTGAGTCGCGGATCGTCTTGGATCACTTACTCGGTTGAAGATCGGCGTCGCTTCTAAAAGGTTGAAGGCTTCTTGCTTGAATTGTACTCGGAGATCTTGAATTTGGCTTTGGTGATTGGATTAGGGTTAGGGTTTGAATGCACAAGTCGTGTCACTCAACTTGTGGGATTTTGGCTCAAGTTTCAACAACCAATCAACAACCACCTTAGAATAGAAGGCTTAGGGTCCTTTTTATAGCTTTGTTTAGGATTAGCTTTCTTTAAAAGCTAGGTTTAATTTAGCTTCCCTTGTAAGCTTGGTAGTTAGGTAGAAGGTTCTAGAGTTAGTTAGTTCGGGCTAGCTTCCTTCATAAGCATGGAGGTTAGGGAGAAGCTTCCAGGCTTAGGTAGTTAAGTGGCTTGCTTGAGAAGCTTGAGAGTGTTTAGCTTGAACAAAGAGCTTTGCTGTTCTGACAGAAGCTTCTGGAGATTTCTGGAATTTGCAGTGTCTTGAAGAGGTGTTGTTGCTGAGAAGAGAAGCCTGGAGAGTCAAAATGCTGACGTCATGATTACGTGGCCGCGGATCCGCCGCGGGAAGGCTGCTCTAGCCGCGGATCCGCGGCCTTTTAGGTGACTTAGTGCATGGAACTTTCTGGGTGACTTGGTGCTGACTTTGTGGCACATTTCTGATGTGTGGAATCTCATATTTCTTTCTATATTACTGCCAGATCACAAGTCTTGGACTTGGCGTATTTTTATCAGCACTTTTAACAGTTTCGGCTCTTTTACCTGGAATTTCCTGCACACATTCTCGAGACAAGTGTTGCGCTATACAAAAGATTATGCGTGCAATGATAAACACTCAATTTCCCTTAAAGTGCCGGTTTTAATATATAACACAAGTTATTTGGTATTTTACAGATGGTTTGCTAATATGTGCTATATTCATTCTGAACACCTCCAGATGATTGCAAATAGTAGGGAAATTGATGTGTTAAAAATTTAATATTTTCGACTGATCAAGTGGGCCCAATTCCGACGTATTACGCCATCTTCCTACCTCATGGTGTCTAACGGGTCGGGCCGTCCGCGGGCCGGCCCGGCCCGACCAACCGGCCAAATTTGAATTTGAATTTGGCCGTTTGGCCTGGGGTGGTTTTAGGGTGGGGCCGGTCAATTCCTTGGGATAAGGTTTTTTTTTTTGAATGGGGGTGGGTTTTTTAATAAAGGGAGGAAATTTGAATTAAAGTGGAGTTTGTAAAATTAACTAAAACCCCACACACTCAAAATTATACATTTCTATACTCCTAATCTAAGACTTTATAAATACCTATATACATTTCTCATTCTTTTCACAATTTGTAACAACAAAATTTTCAATCTCTCAATCACTCTCTTTAATTTCCGAAAAGTTTACTGTTAAAATCGGAATCACGCAATCTTCATTTCCGTGGTCTCAATTTTCACTTCAGTTTCACTAATTTGATTCTGCTACTTGGAATCAGGTTTTTTTGTATTGATTATATATTTTTATCGTATATTTTATTATTATCTTTCTTTCTCTGTTACTAATATTTTTAATTAAGAATATCAGGTTCATCTTCACAAGGTAACATGAGTGCTTCATCATCTCGGAGACGTTCATTTCAAATCGATATGGATTCACAAGAGAGACAAAGATTAACTAATATACTGCGAACTAATTTTGATTTTTATTCTCCTAACTATGAATATTCTAATTATGAGATCCCTGCTACGTCATAAAGTAATGTTCCTGAAGAAATTCATGCTCTTACCGTTCCTGAAGCAAGAGTTTCTGCCCCTAAAGATAAAAGGGCTGAAACTTCTGATATTTGGAAATATTTTATAGTACAAAAAGTTGCAGGTAAAGACTAGCGGGCAGTTTGTACTCATTGCCAAGCAGATTTTACTTGTGCCACTTTAGGTGGAACTATCAACCTAAAAAAATATTTAATCAAACACGAAAAACAGATTCTCGGCAGACGACTCTAAATATGTCGTCTAACTCTTTAACTAGTTTTTTTATTCGCAAGATACTACTAGAAGAGAACTTGTAAGATATGTCATAAATGCTGAACAACCATTTGGTTTTACAGAAAACGAAAAATTTGATAGATTGGTAAAAACATGCATATAATCCAGCATTTCAAAGAGTGCCCAGAACAACACTTAGAAGTGATGTTAAAATTTTTCATGATGGTAAAGCCAATTTGATTAATATTTTTGCAAATTTTAAGAGTAAAATTGTATTAAGTTCTGATCTTTGGACTACAAAATAGGGTACGAGTTATATTTGTGTTACTGTACATTTCATTGATAAAATATAAGTAATTGTATTTTGAATACTGTACGTGAATATAATATTCAAAATAAAATATTTTCTGTTAGTTTTGATAATGCTGCTAATAATAATTCTGCTATAGCAATTTTAAAATATAATTTAAATCCTGATTTGAATGGAGAATTATTTCATCAAAGATGTGCATGTCATGTTTTAAATTTAATTATGCATGATGATTTTAGTATAATTGATCATCATTTAAAGAAATTTAAAAATACAATGATATTATTGAAACCTCTAGATCCCGAAAACAAATTTTTAAGCAAACTTGTACCCAATTAAATTTAAAATTTAGATATTTCAATTCAAAATTCCAACTAGGCAGAATTTCACTTATGAGGTATTGAAATATGTTTTAAAATATCGGGAGCCCATTACTTTATTTTATGAGGAACAAATGCCCAATAATAATTTAGAGAATTATGATTAGTTTGTTTGTGAATATATTTTGAAATTTTTAGAAATATTTTACGATGCAACTAAACGTTTATCTGGTGTTTATTATCCTACTACATATTTAGTAGTAAAACGGCTATTTTATGTTAGTAAGATTATTAATGAGTATGTAATAAACCCTGAAAGTGCATTTGCTGGAATGTTACATAACATGCTTATGAAATTAAATAAATATTGGCGAAAAGTTCCTGCATTTTTTTGTTTAGTTTATGTTTTTTATCCTAGACTTAAAAAAAATAATTTATTTTTTTATTAGATGGATACTATGAAAACTTAGATACTGATATAAGAGATTATAAAAATGTTTTAGATTCTTATTTGCATGAATTGTATGCCATATATGATGCGCAATATGGTCAAAACAAAACTTCTTCTTTATCTTCCTCTTCACAGCAAACTTCCAAAAAAGAAATATTTCAGTTCTGCAGTAGAAAAAACAAAGAACAACCGTTTCTACTTCTTCCACTTATAATGAGCTTACAATATATTCGCAAATTGATTTCAGTAATTTTCTCACCGCAGATCAAATAGATAATCTTAATATTTTGGATTGGTGGAAAATATATGGACACATGTATCATGTATTTTCTGTCCTGACTTGCGATTTACTAACAACTCCGGTGTCCACAGTTTCTTCGGAGTCTGCTTTTAGTGTAGATAATAAGGTTCTGAGCAAGAAGAGAGCGAGATCGTCGATGACGCATTGGAGATCGCAGTGTGTCGAAAATATTGGTTTGATGCAGAAGCTAGACAACAACATTGTTTTGTTTAACTTCTATTTTTTATCCCAAACTTAAAAAAGATAATTTATTTTTTTATTAGATGGATACCATGAAAACTTTGGTACTGATATAAGAGATTATAAAAATATTTTAGATTCTTATTTGAATGAATTGTATGACATATATGATACACAATACGGTCAAAACAGAACTTCTTCTTTATCTTTCTCTTGACAGCAACTTCTAAAAAAAAGAATATTTCAGTTTTTACAGCAGAAAAAACAAAGAACAACCGTTTCTATTTCTTCCACCTATAATGAACTTACAATATATTTGTAAACCGATTTCAGTAATTTTCTCACCGCGGATTAAATAGATAATCTTGATATTTTGGATTGATGGAAAATACATTGACACATATATCTTGTGCTTTTTGACATGGCTTGTGATTTACAAACAATTTCGGTGTCCACAGTAGTTTTGGAGTCTTCTTTTAGTGCAGGTAACAGGGTTCTGAGCAAAAAGAGAGCGAGACTGTCCGATGACGTATTGGAGATCGCAGTGTGTCAAAAAGATTGGTCCGATACAGAAACTAGACAACAACACGTTAAGAGTATTGAAAACTCCGATACCGATGAAGAGTAAAAACCAATAGGAGCTCACCAATTAGTTTTTTTTATTGAATTGTATTTTTAATTTTTTGGGCAATCGCATGAGGGGTAAGGTTTGTCAACTTATATGCCCTCATTTTTTTTTAATTAATAAAATATTTAGGTCTGCCTTGAGGCCTACACGAAGTTCGGGTTAAAAAACTTTCCAAAAAAACAACACATAAAAGTAAAAATTTACTTAAAATTTTTAATCAATTTTTTTAACAGGCCGGAATGCGGCCCGACCCAGCCCGAATCCTGGTCAACTCGGGCCCGGCCCGGCCTGGCCCCATAGACACCCTGCTTCCCACCTCACGCGCACGCCAATCAAAGACGCGGACATAACCGTTTCCTCTTTAGAATTAGGTTTTTTCTCTCCTTGTCCCAAAACCCTAATCAAATTTCTCCAATTAATTCACTAAAACAATGGTAGAGAGACGAAGGAGCCCTCTAATTCTCGCCTCCACCAAAACCCTCCTCGATTCCATCCTCAATTCGTCTAAATCCGAAGCTACCAACAAACCCTCGATCGATCGGAGCCCCCAATTTCTTCGATTGGAAGCTGGCATCCTTCGATTCTCTAATGACGAAAACCTAGGAACTGAATTGAACGGGGGCTCGTTTCTTGTAGGCGCTGCTGCTTCTTTGCTCAAAAAGCTTTCGATAGTCTCTGGATCACTGGTACGATCTTTGATTCCCTTCTCGATTTGTTTTTGCATTCATTGATTTTGAAAAGATTCGAACTTTAGTACTCTTGCTGTAAAAAGCAACAAGCTTTTGGACTTTATTTGAAGAAAGGAAACATTTTGCACCAGTAGAGCAATGCTTATTCCAATTTGGTGACATGTTACCTAGTTGAGACTGTCAATGTCGTAAAAACTTAGCCAGATCTTTTGTGGAAAGTTGTTTCATACTTTGTGCCATATTTATGGGAGAAAGGCGTACATAATGGTGGTAGCGGTACTCCTAATTTTAGTGCAAGTTGAGGCTAGTGCCGTTATAAGCTATAAGCAGAGTCACTAATTGTGTTAATGTAGATTCCAATATACCTAGAAAGGCAGTTTGAATGACCCGTCGACACTCGAACTGAGGACTTGACGGTGTAATTTCGAGATGTTTTGACTTTGTTGTTGGTCTTCTGTTGACTGTACTCATCCTTTTGATATAGTAAATCGTATACTGTCTCCTTTGCAGTAGATGTATCGCTTTTAGGTTGCAATTGACCACCAAAAGGGTGGTATTTTCTTACTCGCACTCTCATGAATTGTCTTTGTTGCTCTCTTGATTGTTGTCATCCTATGCTTGTGCTGTATCATTAGTGTCTGTGAGAAACTTCTACATAAGCCTTTTTTGGTGATGCGAGTGGAATTTGAACCCCACGGCTTTTTGTTCGCAGAAGCTTTTCCGCTTTGCTATAGAGGCGATCACATGCATAAGCCTTGAAATAAGCGAAATCTACAAACTTTCTTGTTATCTTGATCATGGTTGTAAAAGAGTTCTTTGTTTGAGTGATATTTTCCAGATTAGCATCAGGCCTGAAGTATGTTCTTATGAGTTATAATGTGGGACCAGTGATGGGCTTACACTCTCTCATGAATAAATATATATAGTCTCTTCTCCCCTTCTTTTCGTTGCATGCATTGAACTTGTTTCCTTGTGACAACTCATGCCTATCAACTCTGGTAACTCTTGGGAATCAGGGCAGCCGGAATATAATAAAAAATTTGATTTGATGAACGGTACATTGCGGTGGCAGGAAACAGATATAGATCCAATTATTACAACATAATTCATATATCCCAAATCAATTTGATAAATCATGGTCAAAGTGTATCACCACTTGTTGTACCAGTTCTTATATCATGGTATTTAGTGAGTGTGAAAACAAGAGAGACTGAGAGAGTTTGCAATTCATTTTTATTTCATTTGTATTATTCTAATGTAATGATCATTTTCAGGTTCTTGTGAAAAATGCTACGACAAATGTAGGCAGGATTGTTAAAGTGGTAGTTCTTGATCGGTTCTTGATGCAAGACAAAAACAATGCACATATCAAATAACTCCTCCTTCATGTTCTCATTATGTAATGAATACATTTCCTTCTCTTACATATCCTTCATGTGATCATATAATCTCGGACCAAGAAGTTGTTTATGTCACTCCACTTTTAGCCTTAACATTGGATTGCATATATCCTGTTTGAATGTTCTTCTTAAAGGAAGCCAAGAATCGTTGAACTCGTTATTCTATGCTGAAGTGAGTGAGACAATGGAGAAGACAATAAACCACCCTAAAGTGCATGTAGATATTGTACCATGGCCCCACTTGCCTATATATGCCTCACACTTGAGAATTTCTTTTGTAAAGATACCAGAATGTGGTATGCTTGTATCCCCAAACGGAGCCTCAAAATATGAAGAAGATGACCGCCAATTTATGATTGATTCAGCTCTAAATGAGTACTTTAAAGTTGATAGATTCTTGGCAAGAGGTGACGTTTTCTGTATTCACATAAATTGGAAATGTGGATCAGAGATGTGCATTGCTTGCAGTCAGGGTGCTTCAAAAAGGTTTTCCAGCAATATAATCTACCTCAAGGTATATTATACTTTTCAACAAAAGATCATTGGAATTTGATGATTTTGGAGGCCTTATAAATATAAATCATCATCTTTTTTACCAGGTTATGGCAATGGAACCATTAAATGAACCAATTCTTCGTGTTAAATGCAATCAAACAGCTCTTGTGCTTGGAGGAAGTGTGGCTTCTGCTGTTCCTCCGGATCAATTAATCAATAACTCCGATAAGTTGAAGCCTTGGCAAGCTGGTACTGTGAAAACATTGGCATCCATCCTTGCACCTACATTGTGCCCCTCAGTTCTATCATCAGAGTTTAGACTAGCTGTTTTTTTATATGGCCCTTCAGGTACATTTGGTATTTAATTTAAGCATTTATAATCTTGATGAAATGAATACCTCTTGTAATATCTAAGTATACTTTGGCCAATGCCAATGCAGGGTGTGGTAAAAGGACTGTTATTAGATATGTTGGTCATCGTTTAGGCCTGCATGTAGTGGAGTTTAGTTGTCATGATCTTATATCATCCTCAGAGTAAAAGGCATCTGCTGCCCTGGCAATTACCTTCAAAGTTGCTCACAAGTATGTTATATATGTCTCTTTTACTCATATAGTGCGTTGTCTGTTTGTCACTGCATTTCTTTGTGTAGTGCTATTTTCTGTTTGCCACTGCATTAAATATCTATTTCCTTTGGAAAAATGAGTTCTTACTGAGTCCTCTTATATTTTAAGTTACTGGAGAATAAGACATAAATTGATGGAAATGAGAAGTGTTGTGATGATGAGAGGAGGCTTGCTCTAATGTAGCGGTCAAGCATTATCAGGAACAGCTTTCAAGGAAGATACATGCTACCCAATTTAAGGGGGTAAAATCGTAAATATCTGAAATTGAAGACGAGTAAATATTCTATCTTGTGTGTGAGTATTTGGTGTACAAGCAGCACAACCACTATTGGCACTCTTTTTCTGGAGTTCTTTGAGTTCTGTGCTAATTTACAGCTGTAAGCTGGCTGCTAGTACAATGCAATTTACTTGTTAAAATACTCATAAGATTATTATTGTTCAAAGATATGACATCATCCTACATTTCTCTCCCTGTATTTTTAGCAAGTTGATCTTAACATGTTTGAAGGATCACTACTACAGGGTATGGTTTTGGTCACGGTTATAACCGTGACCAAATACACTTTTGGTCACGGTTAAAACCGTGACACACCCGTTGTCTAAAACCCCGTCATAAGAAACTTAGTAACGCCTAAAACCGTGACCATAGGTTTTTATAGTCACGGTTAAGACCGTGACCAGATACTCGGATTTACCAAAAAAGGTTCAAATGACTAAATTAGATCTATGTGGGGTCCATATATATAGTCACGGTTTTAACCGTGACCATTTATCTTGTCACGGTTTAAACCGTGACTAACAGGCAACCGTGACTACATCCTATGGTCACGGTTATAACCGTGACCATATAAGTTTTGGTCACGGTTAAAACCATGACCAAATATATTATCATTTTTTAAAAAAATCAGAAATCTACGTGCCCCACGTGCGCTGCTTTCCTTTACAACCAGCAATAGATAATAATAATATGATCAAATCTCACGCAATTATAATAATCAAGAAGTAATATGATTAGAATCACACGCAATTATAAACAAAATATATACACCAAACAGTATAATCAATAAATCAACAAAACAAATATTTGTATCAACAAATCAATAATCTATGACCGTTGGGACGATCCAACTCTATCGTCCCGTGACCTGAACATACTCCCAAACTCCTCTTATATGGCCTGTTTGATGGACTCCGCGTTCGACCGTCTCAGCTTCTCGATCTGCTCCGCAAGCGTATCCACCTGCTCAATCTGCCGCTCTACTCGATCTTAGAGCCGACGAATCTTCTCCTGCGACGCAACTGTCGCATATGTCCGCGCTTGGGCCACAACGTACTCGTGGATGGACGAACGCTTGCAATGTGTCGGTGGGCCCCGGGACTAACCCCGCGCTTATACCTATCGTGATGTCCGCTGGATATCGAATCCAGAACAGAGACAATGGCGGTAATCGAGTCGTCGAGACCAAGTCATAAGACATCCATCCTCTTCTGGAACTGGGTCTGTGAAGAATATATATATATATATATATATATATATATATATATATATAAACGTGTTAACTTAAATACAGAATCGATTTGATTATATGAAATTTACCATGTACTCGCCCGTGCCCTGTGTAACGCGGACCATCCCTTGGCAACAGTGTAGTTGGCAGGATCTTTCTTTTTCTGCTATAAAATTAGGATTTATTTTAATAAGTAATTTGCGACAAAAAAACATATATTCTTAAACGTCGAAATACTCACGAGCCGGTGTTGAGCGTTAGCCTGTGAGCGCTTTTCTTGGACCGGGGTAGCGCAGTCTCTGACGCTGTTGTTCCGGTTCTTTCTGTTGTGAACCGGTGCTGCCTTGCAAATATAAAGAAAATAATATTATATATCACAGAATATGATTTCATGTTATATTATTATAATCTTAAAAATTAAATTTATATTCGAACATCATCGCGCTCGTAATACGCGACCAACAGCGGCCAATCCTCTCGGGACATCCCGAAAAATGGCGTCCATCGCCCCCGCTCTTCAGTCGCCGCGGCCCTGGAAATGTAATGATCCTTCTTTATTTCATATCAGCATCTCCTCTTGATTGCCTGACACTCGGATATGAGCCAATCTATGGTGCGATGTGCATCGAACGGCGTAGGCACGCCATCTTCGCTGATGACGCCGATGAATCTGTAATGTCCCTGGTCTAAAATTACAAAAATTTAAATAAATAAATATATATAACGACGATTAAATTTAAATGTATAAAAGGGTATGTAATACCGTGGCCGCTGTAAAAACTGCCGAACATTATCGGTCTGGCGTGGGCTCTACCAAATATAGAGCGGGTATTTATAGTAAGTATAGATCTCCGCGCCCATGTAATCCCCCATTTGGTTGAGTAATTACCAACATGCATACCTGATGTTGACGTGGTCCACTCCAGCGTCCATAGAGCAACGCGTGCGGCTGGCATGGAGGAGGGCCTAGTAGGACCCCTCGTTCTAACATTGGTGGAATCTGCAAAAAGATAGATATACAGACACAATATTATAGTATTCAGAATATGTATTTAGCATTTGACAAATTTAAATTATAATCGTTATTTAAAATTTTTAAACAATAACGATTATACCTGCTATACCTGGCATGATGCTAGAATCGAAGCCAGATCCTATCCCGTCAGTACTATGCGAAATTGCAAACAATAAACCGTTAGATGATTCGATAGAATTATTTTAATAGAAAACTAAAAAGTGAATAGATAACTATATACCATGTGCAGGAGGAGTGATTGGGGTAGGAGGATCTGCTATTTCGTTAATAGGGGTGGGCAGCGGGTCCTGTGGCGCTGCAGCTGCTGGGGGTGGTAGGGATCCTGTTAGAAGAAGCCCATAGGAAGGGCCATGGTACGATGATCGCTGGTAGGTGGGGCGCTAGTACGGGGGCACGAGTAGGGATAGGCGCTGCTGCTGCAGCTACTGAGCTCCCGCTAATCTCGTTTAGATGTCGAAGCAAGATCCTATCCTGTCAGTCTTATAACATTTAGAGTCTGATCCACAGTTCCCCATCAGACCCTATATATTTATTCAAATATTAAAAGTTTATTTATAATTATTATACAATTTAAAACATTTAGTTCAATTTCATTAGCTAGCACGTTTGTTCGGTGCATTAGCTGAAAATTTGTTGGGTGGATTATCGAAATCTTGATCTGTGACAATCACTTGGCCGATGTCATGTCTTACTAACGTATTGATGGACGACGCAGATGTTAGTGTATATGCCCTAGAGGCCATTACTGTATCATACTAGTTTGTATATTACTTGATGGAAGCTTGGGATATTCACCTTGTATAAACAATCTTGCTCAATATAGTAGTATGCTACTTGGTTTGTTTCTACTTCAATGTGTACTTGTGTTTATTTCAGTATATCACTTATACACATTAGTGGAGCCCTTAGGATCTTTGCTTGATTACCAGCGTTGTGATGGCAGTCACACTAGTGGGGGCTGGGTAATCTATAGGCACATCCTTTTACAGGTCCCTAGTCGTAGGACTATCGAGACAGGGCATCGATACTCCGGAGTAGACTAGCGTATGCGCTTCTCATCCCAGTGTGGGAGATGGTCTGTCCCACAGCCATCAGTACGTCGTACTGGAGATAGTATACGGGTGCTCGTTGGGTTACGAGTACACTGGACAGGACTCGTCGGGAACTGACAGGTTGGTATTATACCTATCGTCAGTTATCAGTTCCCAGGTGACATGAGTACAGCTTAGTCCGCTGACTTGACACTGACACTTCGCCTCGAGTGTGTTCCCACTGCACTTTGATCACTACCCTACCACGGCTCAAAGGAGTCGTGCAAACAGGTGGTGGTTGGGTGCAGTCCCGAAGCACTTGGAGGCAGTGACGGTTAGACAGGATTCGTCTCTCCCGGTATTGGGGGTTGACATCGCGCTGTGTCTAGGAGAGCCATTGCACGAGTAGTCCCTGGCCAGGGCAAGCGAGATATACTGGTAGGTTTCCAGTGTTATCTCAGGGTGTTTTGGGCTTCACTCCGACACGACTTGTACCGCTATTGGGGGACTGACGTTTTACCGCCCCCTAGGCCCGCCATGCGATGTATCAGACGAACAGACCGGACTGTACGGAGAATGTCACATTCAGACTCAGTAGGAGTTCAGATGGGGTTTCACCTCGTCAGCCTTCTTGTCGGCATCTACCTGGGGACCGTTACGCACAGCTAGTGCCGCTTGCGGTCTGTGGTTAAACCCACTGCCAGCGTAGTGTCGAGTCTTTAGAGTCCCACACAGAGGGTATTCGTCTCTGGGCAAAACAGAGTGGAGGTCGCATGGTTTTGCGACAGGGTTCGTTCTCATCCGCGCACTTGTGCACGTTTGGAGTCCGGACGGATTATACTGGCAGGCTCTGGTTTGAGCCAGATACTGGTATATGTTTTGGGGGTTGCTTTTATATCTTGGTATTCTTGTTCCTCGGAACGAGAATGCAGGTGTGTATGCACAGTTGCTTGAGGCGGAGAATGAGGTTTTTCATTAGGGTTTCGGATCGGGTGCGTATGCACAGTTGACAGTTATCATTTTCCAAACCCTAATGGATTTGTATATTATCTATTAATAATAGTAATTAAATGAGAATTATGTTATGGTTGATTTTTTGTTGACTTGTTGACCTTGGTTGACTTGTTGACCTTTGACCACCATCATGCTTTGAAGATCCTCCTTGATTCATGCTTACACTTCATTTAAAGAAGCATGATAGTGGTCATTCCTAAAATAACCATCAACTATTCTTATTTCAATTATTATCATTTAGATAATTCTTTTCTTTTTGCAATATGGTTGCAAGAAAGAGAAAATATTGCTCATTCTATCATTCTCACTCTCTCTCCTCATTTTCATCTTCTTCTTCCTCTTGAAAAGAGAAACCTTCTCATGTGTTGAGAATCATTCTCTTTAGATAGAAAAGCAAACCCTAATCACTCTCTACTCTTTCTAGGATGAAGGTTTAGCAAGCCGGAAACCCTAGTTCACTCAAAGATCGAGGAAGAGCCCAAAGTCGAACCTTCGAGGTGGATCCATCTTCGACGGGAGAAGGCGACGAAAAGAGAACCATCAACCTCTACAAGGTTTGAAGAAGAAGGAGTTCAAGTTTAGGTATAACCATCTTCCATAGTAGCTAACTCTCTTTAGCTTGTTAACTAGTTTTAGTTTAGACAACGATCCCGACAAAGTTTAGTCCATGTTGCCTCTTGCGATAAAAATTCGTTTTTTATACCGTTTCCGCCTCCCCGTAAGTACCGGGGGTCGCAATATGGACTTACAGTGGTATCAGAGCCTAACTAAACTTAAACTAGCTTGGTAGCAAGGTGTAACGAAGTTCGGAACCGAAAAATCGCAAAACCGGAAAATCAAAACCCTAACTTTCTGTTGAATTTTTTTCTGCTCAAATTGAAAAAATTTATACTTGTAAAATCGTCTCAGGGTTTTCTAAGAACACACAAGAAAAACGATATCATGTTCTCTCCAAACCGCCGCGCTTCCGCGGCCTCACCTATTCATTTGGCCGCGGAACCGCCGCATGTTGGTGTCTTCTTTGCATCGTTTTTCGTGCAGTGTTCTTCTGTGTTGGTTTTGGGATTTTTAAGATATATTATATGTACCCAGATTTTCCAGAACTGAAATTCACTTTTGGGGTCCTATAATTCCGTATTTTTTTCCGAACTTCACTGCACTTTGGCTATGTTGGTTATATCTGTGATGTTTGCATGTATTGAACGTCGGCTAATCGCTATAAGTCGATTAGTCGGGGTTATACATGATCTGTAATGTTCTGGAATGTGTATATGAATGTGTTGGACTGTCGCGGGTGAATAGCCGGGGTGGATGTGAGATGAGCTTTTGTTTTTCCTTTCATTCATTGTAAATGTAAATTGATGTAATTATATTATTTGTTTGGCCGCACAACCGGGTCGGGGTTGTAGCCGTCATTGTATAATTCTTTTTACTGTTTTTGCTCCTAGGATAGACCCATGGTGGGGTGCACAAACTACCGGGAACATGGAGGGTAGTTTGCCGCACCCGTAGGGGTCTTGGGTGGGGTATTTGCTATTCACCGCGACCGTGTTATCCGCTTTTCGTTTCAGGCTCGAAAGGAATGCGGATTGCTAGTATATCCAATGTATTCATCTGTGATCTGTAATGTCTATCATTGCTTTCTATTTAGGCGTTGCTTATGTTTTACAGCCGCGCTAGCCCAGCCCCCGCTCTGTCGTTAGTTAAGTAACCTAACGAGTGATGACGGGACCCCGTGGCGAATGCGAATGGCATAAGCGTACGTCATATTTTGGTTGTTTTCTGCAATGGTAGGAATTAAATGATGGGACGCATTAAAAGAACTAATGCAAGAATATCACGCATTAAAAGAACTAATGCAAGATAATAAACCAAGTTTAAGTCGATGGAACACTTTCGAAAAACCACTCGGTTCTTTTCAAAAACTAACTTTTAAATGCGGAGCTTGAGCCACTCCTTCTAAAAGCTATCTCGTTCCATCGATTATATCAAGTTCACTACGTTCACGGTTTCGCCAAAACCATTCGTAGCCCTCCATCATTTCAGTTAGATATACGGTAGTATTCAAGCTATGTATTTTGACCTCACGCCAAGGCATAGTGATTGGTAGCTGCCGGATATTTATCTGTTGCATAGATAGAATGCGTTGTTTTGAGACAGTCGTACCACCATTTTGGCCTACGTCAAGGGTAGGTACGGGTGGATTCAAATCAACCGGGATAATGATGGGAAGAACTTGACATGTGACTTATGACATTTTGACCTCACGCCAAGGTCATAAGAGCATGGGGCAAAAATCCACATCGGGAGTTTCATAAGTACTGAAACTTGCTAGATTTGCATACCATTTGGAGTGTGATGATTATGGTAGGATTCCTTCATTTTCGTCACGCGATGATATTTGGATCCCGATCCTACTGTGAGTATATGCTACTCCTCGGGAAATTTCTCACTAAACGATCAATGCTATAAACCTAGTAGGTGCCTAGAAAGGTGTTAGCGGGGCTACGCCCCCAGGGAAAAGAGGTTCTTAAATTAAGGAACTTCGCGAAAGCGTTGGAAAACCTCCCTCGAAGTACCGACACTGGCCTGGCTGAACGGTTAAGCAAGTATTGTACGGTGGGATTGATCCCGGCTAATTCTTCCTTTGTGGTTTGAGGAGGGATTCGAGAGACAGTGGGAGCCATCCTGTTTAGACAAATTAAAAACCATTCTAAACTTGCAAGAGCATCGTGCTAAGTGTTTCTTCTCTCCCCCTGCAGCGACCAAATCGAAATGACTGGACTTAAGTTACTTCTAGATAAAAACATACTGACAGGGCCAAACTACAAAGATTGGCTCAGGAATGTCAAATTGGCAATCTCTTACGACAAGCTGGGGTATCTTCTTACCAGCAAAGCTCCCCCCGTCCCAGGTCCCACCTCCAGCGTCGCGGATAAGGAAATCCGTAAGACTTGGGAGATTGACAGCGCGAAGGCCAGATGCCTCGTACTTGCCTCGATGGACAATGACCATCAGAGGAGGCACGAGAATATGGATTTGGAATCCATATTTCTTCATACAAAAGAACTGTATGGAGAGCAGTCTCGTATCGCAAGATACGAAGTGTCGAAGAAGTTATTTTCGACTAAGTTGGCCGTCGGATCATCGGTAGCGGACCACGTGCTTAAGATGATTGGCTACACTGAGGAGCTCGCGGAACTTGGGACCACGTTGGATAGTGAACTCTACACAGATATAATTCTCCAGTCCCTTCCATCCACTTACGCCCAGTTCATACTGAATTTCAACTTGCAAGAAAAGGAAGTTGAACTTTCAGAACTCCTCAACCTGCTGAGGAGCGCAGAGGGCACCCTATAGAAGGGTAGGGATACATCCACTTTGTTTGTAGGAGGATCTTCTTCTTCTAGGTCCAAGGCGAAAGCCAAGGGAAAGAAGAAGAAAGCCCCCGCCAAACCAAGAGGCGGTGTTAGTAAAGTGGGTGCGAAGGGAAAGGAAAAGGCAACAAAGATAGCGGGGAAGCTTGTTGGTAAAGAGGAATGCTTCTATTGTCACAAGAGTGGACACTGGAAGAAAGATTGCAGGGCTTGGAAAGCCAGGACACAGGAACTGAAGCAGGTTGCGGCTTCAGCTTCAGGTGTGTATGTTATTGAAAACTGTCTTTCTATAAACTCTACTTCCTGGGTATTGGATACCGGATCAGGATCTCATATCTGTAATTCTTTGCAGGCGTTGAGAAACCGTAGGTTTTTGAAGGAAGGTGACATGACCCTCAGAGTTGCGAACGGAGCTAGCATGGATGCTAAAGCCGTGGGGGACTATCACCTAGGAATGTCAGATGGACATGTTTTGGTTTTGCGTAATTGCTTTTTTTGTACCCAACGCAACTTGTAATATCATTTCTGTATCTTTGGTTTCTAAAGAAGGTTATGAATTTGCGTTTGTAAGTAATGTTGTTAACATTCACCTTAATCAAGTTCTGATTGGGTCAGGTACACTGAGCAATGGTATATACGTATTAAACCAACCACAGATTTTCAATGTCCAGAATACACACAAAAGAAAGTCACCAGATATTAATCAGACTTTCTTATGGCATTGTAGATTGGGTCACATCAATGAGAGAAGGTTGACGAAGTTACATACAGAAGGGTATTTGAATGCGTTCGAATATCAATCGTATGCCACTTGTCAATCCTGTCTCAAGGGAAAGATGACAAAGACTCCGTTTACTGGACATGGAGTAAGAGCGAGCGAGCTCTTGGGACTCGTACACAGTGACGTGTGCGGTCCAATGTCTACACATGCCCGAAGCGGACATTCTTACTTCATTACTTTTACGGATGACTTCTCAAGGTACGGTTATGTCTTCTTAATGAAACATAAGTCCGAGGCCTTTGGAAAATTCCAGGAGTATAAGAATGAAGTAGAGAAACAGACCGGCAAAAGTATTAAGATTCTAAGATCGGATCGAGGTGGAGAATACTTAAGTGCCGAATTCCTGGACTATTTAAAAGAGAATGGGATTCTCTCTCAGCTTACTCCTCCATACACCCCGCAACATAACGGTGTATCGGAGAGACGGAATCGCACCCTATTGGATATGGTACGGTCTATGATGAGTAACGCTGAGTTACCGCGATCATTCTGGGGGTATGCGCTAGAAACAGCTGCATACCTATTGAACCGAGTTCCTACTAAGACTGTGCCTACCACACCATATGAGTTATGGAGTGGGAAGAAACCCTATCTTCAGTACTTGAAGATTTGGGGATGTCCAGCTTATGTCAAAAAGCAGCATGCGGACAAGCTCGAGGCACGCTCAGTACTGTGCAAGTTTGTGGGATACCCAAAGAACTCCAGGGGGTATCTTTTCTATTACGCAGAGGAGCAAAAAGTCCTTGTTTCTCGTAATGCCCATTTTCTGGAACATCAGTTCTTAGAAAAAGAAGTAAGTGGGAGCGAAATAGAACTGGAAGAAATTCCAGAACCACAGACTATTACTGAAAGCTTAATGGAACCAGAGGGTTCAAATGAACAGGACATTCCTATGCCGCTCCGCAGAAGTAGTAGGCAGTCTCATCCGCCCGAGAGATACTACGGTTTTCTCATAGACGGGGATAGAGAGGATTGCATCATAGACTATGATGAGCCTACTAGCTTCCAGCAGGCCGTTCAGAGCATTGACTCGGTAAAATGGCTGGATGCAATGCGGACCGAAATGGAGTCCATGTACACCAACAAAGTATGGACGTTGGACATTGCTCCAGACGGGGTAAAACCCGTAGGATGCAAGTGGATCTTCAAAAGGAAGATTGGTGTAGATGGACAGGTTGAGACCTATAAAGCTAGACTTGTAGCAAAGGGTTTCCGTCAAAGACCTGGCTTGGACTACGACGAAACCTTTTCTCCAGTGGCTATGCTGAAATCCATTCGGATCCTTCTTGCCATTGCTGCCTTCCACGATTATGAGATTTGGCAGATGGACGTAAAAACCGCTTTTCTAAATGGAAATTTAGAGGAGTGTGTCTATATGGATCAGCCAGAGGGTTTCATCCAAAGTGGGAGCAGCGGAAAGGTGTGCAAGTTGCTTAAGTCCATCTATGGACTAAAGCAGGCATCGCGGAGTTGGAACATCTGTTTTGATGAGACGGTCAAGGAATTTGACTTTATCAAAAATCCAGATGAACCATGCATCTATAGTAGATTTGTAGCGAGAACTGTGGTATTCCTTGTTTTATACGTGGATGACATTCTCTTAATAGGAAATGATATTCCTATGCTACAATCTGTCAAGGGTTTCTTGTCACACAGGTTCTCCATGAAAGACCTGGGTGATGCCTCTTACATCCTGGGGATCCGGATCCATCGTGATAGATCCAAGAGGATATTAGGACTTTCACAGTCCAGGTACATCGACACCGTACTGAAAAGATTCAGTATGGAAGATTCCAAGCGCGGTAACTTACCGGCTTGTCACGGGATCACCCTCTCTAAAGAGATGTCTCCCAAGACTGATTTGGAGAGGGATCGCATGTCTATTATACCCTACGCTTCTGCGGTAGGCTCTATAATGTATGCGATGTTGTGTACCAGACCGGATGTAGCTTATGCACTGAGTGTAGTAAGCCGGTATCAGTCAAACCCTGGGGAGAAACATTGGATAGCGGTAAAGAACATTCTCAAGTACCTGAGGAGGACTAAGGAGATGTTCTTGGTGTATGGCGGAAAAGACCTCCAGATTGAGGCCTTTGCTGACTCCAGCTTCCAGAGTGACAAGGATGATTCCAAGTCCATGTCGGGCTTTGTCTTTACCCTCAATGGAGGGGCGGTGTGTTGGAAGAGTTCCAAACAGGAAACCGTTGCAGACTCGACTATGGAAGCGGAATACATCGCTGCATCAGATGCCGCAAAAGAAGCTGTCTGGATAAGGAAGTTCTTAAAAGAACTTCAGGTGGTTCCGTCCATTGTTGACCCAGTACCTCTGTATTGCGACAACAACGGGGCTATAGCTTTAGCAAAGGAACCCAGGTCCCATCAGAGATCCAGGCACATCTTGAGGCGGTATCACCTGATCAGGGAGATCGTGGATCGCAAGGAGATCGAGGTTCGGAGGGTTGCTTCAGAAGAGAACACTGCAGATCCATTCACCAAGGCCCTACCCCAGACTCAGTTCGAGCGGCTGATCGAGATGATAGGTCTTCGATACGCCAGTACATGGCCTTAGTGCAAGTGGGAGATTGTTAGTGTATATGCCCTAGAGGCCATTACTGTATCATACTAGTTTGTATATTACTTGATGGAAGCTTGGGATATTCACCTTGTATAAACAATCTTGCTCAATATAGTAGTATGCTACTTGGTTTGTTTCTACTTCAATGTGTACTTGTGTTTATTTCAGTATATCACTTATACACATTAGTGGAGCCCTTAGGATCTTTGCTTGATTACCAGCGTTGTGATGGCAGTCACACTAGTGGGGGCTGGGTAATCTATAGGCACATCCTTTTACAGGTCCCTAGTCGTAGGACTATCGAGACAGGGCATCGATACTCCGGAGTAGACTAGCGTATGCGCTTCTCATCCCAGTGTGGGAGATGGTCTGTCCCACAGCCATCAGTACGTCGTACTGGAGATAGTATACGGGTGCTCGTTGGGTTACGAGTACACTGGACAGGACTCGTCGGGAACTGACAGGTTGGTATTATACCTATCGTCAGTTATCAGTTCCCAGGTGACATGAGTACAGCTTAGTCCGCTGACTTGACACTGACACTTCGCCTCGAGTGTGTTCCCACTGCACTTTGATCACTACCCTACCACGGCTCAAAGGAGTCGTGCAAACAGGTGGTGGTTGGGTGCAGTCCCGAAGCACTTGGAGGCAGTGACGGTTAGACAGGATTCGTCTCTCCCGGTATTGGGGGTTGACATCGCGCTGTGTCTAGGAGAGCCATTGCACGAGTAGTCCCTGGCCAGGGCAAGCGAGATATACTGGTAGGTTTCCAGTGTTATCTCAGGGTGTTTTGGGCTTCACTCCGACACGACTTGTACCGCTATTGGGGGACTGACGTTTTACCGCCCCCTAGGCCCGCCATGCGATGTATCAGACGAACAGACCGGACTGTACGGAGAATGTCACATTCAGACTCAGTAGGAGTTCAGATGGGGTTTCACCTCGTCAGCCTTCTTGTCGGCATCTACCTGGGGACCGTTACGCACAGCTAGTGCCGCTTGCGGTCTGTGGTTAAACCCACTGCCAGCGTAGTGTCGAGTCTTTAGAGTCCCACACAGAGGGTATTCGTCTCTGGGCAAAACAGAGTGGAGGTCGCATGGTTTTGCGACAGGGTTCGTTCTCATCCGCGCACTTGTGCACGTTTGGAGTCCGGACGGATTATACTGGCAGGCTCTGGTTTGAGCCAGATACTGGTATATGTTTTGGGGGTTGCTTTTATATCTTGGTATTCTTGTTCCTCGGAACGAGAATGCAGGTGTGTATGCACAGTTGCTTGAGGCGGAGAATGAGGTTTTTCATTAGGGTTTCGGATCGGGTGCGTATGCACAGTTGACAGTTATCATTTTCCAAACCCTAATGGATTTGTATATTATCTATTAATAATAGTAATTAAATGAGAATTATGTTATGGTTGATTTTTTGTTGACTTGTTGACCTTGGTTGACTTGTTGACCTTTGACCACCATCATGCTTTGAAGATCCTCCTTGATTCATGCTTACACTTCATTTAAAGAAGCATGATAGTGGTCATTCCTAAAATAACCATCAACTATTCTTATTTCAATTATTATCATTTAGATAATTCTTTTCTTTTTGCAATATGGTTGCAAGAAAGAGAAAATATTGCTCATTCTATCATTCTCACTCTCTCTCCTCATTTTCATCTTCTTCTTCCTCTTGAAAAGAGAAACCTTCTCATGTGTTGAGAATCATTCTCTTTAGATAGAAAAGCAAACCCTAATCACTCTCTACTCTTTCTAGGATGAAGGTTTAGCAAGCCGGAAACCCTAGTTCACTCAAAGATCGAGGAAGAGCCCAAAGTCGAACCTTCGAGGTGGATCCATCTTCGACGGGAGAAGGCGACGAAAAGAGAACCATCAACCTCTACAAGGTTTGAAGAAGAAGGAGTTCAAGTTTAGGTATAACCATCTTCCATAGTAGCTAACTCTCTTTAGCTTGTTAACTAGTTTTAGTTTAGACAACGATCCCGACAAAGTTTAGTCCATGTTGCCTCTTGCGATAAAAATTCGTTTTTTATACCGTTTCCGCCTCCCCGTAAGTACCGGGGGTCGCAATATGGACTTACACGTGGTAAAATGGTGAGGCTCTGATACCACTGTAAGTCTACGTTAGCGCCCCGGCAGTCTACAGACGCCAATTGCGGAATAAAACTTTTTAACTTGGCGCTATCGTATGCTTTAACCCGGATCTGCCATTATTGCTAAACTAACAAACAGTAAAGAGTATAGAAATGTTGTACCGACTGATCCGAGTCCTCCGGTCTTCATCTCCACTCCGATCTCCTCGCGGGATCTCCGTCCGTCTCCTTCTCGTCGGAAAGGGCACCACGTCGCCTGTATCTTTTACGGGCTCCCACCTCAATACCGAGGCAACTCGGGCGCGAAGCTGGCGAATCGACGCGTCCAAGATTTGCAGTAGAATGTGTAGTGTCTATGTCTCTTTAGGGTTTTGTTGCCATGGAGGATGGAGGAATGAAGATTGAGCTTTGGAGGGAAAAGAAGCTCTCAATTTCTTTTGCATACAAAATGATATGAACCAATATATCTCCTCACAAATGAAGCACTCTCTCTCCCTCAAAGATTTGGCCGGCCATGACTAATGGAAAATGGTGGAGGGAATCAAACAATTAGTATGAAGGAAGGTGAGTGTAGGATAACAAAAGAGGTGATCACATCCAAACAACAACCATGCTTCACTATTATCAAACCATACCCTCATCAAATCACATTAATGCAAGCATGGATGAAAGATTCAAATCCTATCATAATCAAACCATTATGCAAGAAAATCCCTCCACAAAAGTAATTTGCAAAACTGCAAATTACCCCCTCCATCGGAAAAGTCCGGCCGGGAAAGAACAAAGGAAAACCGGCCGGAACGGAATGCAAACTGGCAACCCCAGAAAACTGGTCCCATAATAAATTACAGGAAAACCCCGATACTGTGCATACACACCCGCATCTGTATTCCGTCCGGATACAAATGCAAAGAGACAAAATCTACACTGTACTAAACTGGGACCGGCTTAAACCAAAGCCGGCTAGTATTATCCGTTCGATCCTGATCCGTGCAATACCGCACGTATCTGATCGAACCCTGCCATATACCTATACGGCTACTAGTACAAACTGTCCGATCCTGATCCGTGCAATACCGCACGTATCTGATCGGACCCTGCCATATCTCCATACGGCCTCTACAGCGTTTCGCCCGAAACTTGAGTAACTGAAAGTGTTGTGGACTCTAAAGACTCGTCAATACTATGGCTGTGGATTTAACCACTAGCACGCCAGAGGTATAAGCCAATACGTAACGGGCCACCAGCTATTGACTAAAAGGGACGTCGATGAGCGAACCCATCCTGACATCCTACCGAGCCTGTCAGTGACAATATCCGTGCAGTCCGGTCCGTTCGTCTATGAGTATCGCATGGCGGGCCTAGGGGGTTGGTAAAAGTCAGACCCCCAAAAGCGGTACAAGTCGTGTCGGAGTGTAGCCCAGAACACCCTGAGATACTACTGGAATACCTACCAGTAAATCTCCTTGCCTTGGCCAAGGACTTTGTGTAATGGCTCTCCTAGACACAGCACGACCTCACCCCCAATACCGGGAGAGACGAACCCCTGAAGATACGCTCACTGCCTCCATGTGGCTCGGGACTGTACCCAACTAAAACCTGTTTGCACGACTCCTTTGAGCCGTGGTAGGGTAGTAATCAAAGTACAGTGGGAACTCACACGAGACAAATGACGATCCCCAGGTCGATGAACTAACCTGCACACATGTCACCAGGGAACTGCCATCTGACGTCTGGTATATGACCAACTAGCATGTTCCCGGCGAGTCCTGTCCGGTGTACTCATAACCCAATGAGCACCTGTATACATCTTAGGTGATCCAACTGACACCAGTGGCTTGTGAGACCGGCCACCGCCCCTCGTCGGGGTCTCGACTGTATACACTAGTCTACTAATGGAGTATCGATGCCCGGTCTCGAAACTCCCACGACTAGGGACCTTTTAAGGATATGCTTGTAGACCCCCAGCTCCCACTTATATGATCGCCCTCATACTGCTGGTGGTCAAGCAAGAATCCTAGGGGCTCTATCAACGTGTAATAGCGACGTGTCATGTCACTTAAAACAGTACACGATGATAAAGGTAAACCAGATAGCATACTATCATCTCGAGTAAGACTGTCCTACCGGGATAGGTCCTCCCTCAATCATTACAATCACGTACCTGTGACCTAATAATTGACTCTGAGGGCACTATCTCCAACAATCTCCCACTTGCACTCAAGGCTAATTATTGCGATGTCGCATACTCACAGCCCGTGTGATACCGAACATCCAACTCCTCTACTAGTCAGTCTCACAAAGCCCGTTTGCGGAACTATTGCGTTCGAGGAATAGCCTCAGTGAGTGGATCCGCTTAGTAGTTTCTTTCTATGTCTCTCTATATCTCAAGTTCGCGGAGAAAACCATCTCCCGAAAAGAGCAATACCTGTCTCAGAATATGTCTGGATGTCTGATGGGACCTAGCTCATAAATGAACTCCAAATCCAAACTTCTTAGACTGTATCGTCAACTGAACTTAATCAGTATCCTGCGCGCCATGCCTCCCTCAGTATTGCCTTGGACCACCTGTCCAAAATACTGCCCCTCATCAGAAGGAAAACTATAACTCTGACAACCTCCTTGCCGTCCATGTCACCTTGGAAGCCTGGAATGATAACTGTTTCCTGAATGAGGCTGTCGTTATCATATCCCTAGAACATTCACTTATGTTCTAAAACTGCTTCCGACTGTTTCTCCAGGATTGGATTAATGTCATCTTATTGCATCTAGTGCAAGAACAACATCTGGTGTGGTACTTGACATCTCACGATTGACTCAATTGCCTGAGCAAGTGATCTGCCAATCATGCCCGTCCCTCTCCCCTTTAGTCTGTAAGACACGTTTGGAGAGGGTGACTCCATTACCTGCAGGTACACTACCGTGCCAGGAGTCGTCCATCCTAAATACTCTTAGAATGCTGTCAAGTACCCTGATTGGGAAACCACCCAAATCTAGATCTAAAACCATAGATCTAGTAACCAGTATGTCTGATATAAAATCCATTTCCTTTGTGGAGAAACAACTGTGTGACGACCAAAGTATAACCGATCGTAGTGTAGGAGTTTCTTTTCCTACTCTGTGTATATCATCCAAATACCAGGATATCACACCCTACTACCTTCTCAACAGATCCATCCCCTATTCTGACGAAGTCAAACCCATGACTGTCACGTCAGAAATAGATGATCTATCTCCGCTACTTCTGCTCTAGTCTAAAAATAGACATAAGCAACCTGTCCACCAATGCTTCCGCTGCTCCCACTGACTACGACAACCCTCTGGCAGAGTCCTATAGACGTACACTTCTAAAACTAGTTTAGAACGACGCTATACTCATCCTCCCGCCGGGTCTCGTAACCTGGAACAACAGCAATGGCAATTGTGGGTAAACAAGAACTTCCCTGTCACCGTCCTTGAGGCTACCGTAGTACCTCTCTGGTGACTGAAGTTACCCACCTTATCTGCGGAGTGGCCAATGGAATGTCAATCCTATTGAATCTTTAGGTTCCTTATCAAATCTTCAGTAATCGTTTGCGGTTCTGGAATCACTTCCAGTTCTACCATACTCCCACTACTGTTTTTGAAAAAATCTATTTTTATTAAAACTGTGGCGAGTCAAGAACAATATCACTATTGATCTTCCAGATGGTAGAAAGTCAACCCTCGTCATAGCCTGGGTCAACCCACAAACAGCCATTACAAAAACGTGCCTTGAGTTGTCCAGTGTCTGGTTTTAATCATAAACCGTACAACTTCCCGTACCTTAACATCGTTAAGATATGAACTGTTCTATATCCAATATAGAAACAGAGGCACTGATTTAATTGAACCAGATTCAAATCATGCAGCTGTCCCCAGCGCATGTCAACTAAATGGAGAGAGGCCGATCAGCGTTACTCAACTTAGGAATTCTTCCAATTATGAGTAACCTGAAAGAGAAGCAATTTCTCTTTATCATTACTATCAACTGAATACCATACACAAGTATCTACATCTTCGATCACTTTGAAAAATCCCGATACTTGCTACACCTGGTTCTCTACTCTATTCAAATACCTATAACTTCTCAAAGTTTGGACCCTGTGTTTCCGCGAAACACCTGTCTAAAAACTAGAGAAGTCATAAGTAAACCGAATATAGTACGAGGACCAACCCCTCTGTCCTGATGGACCCTGGACAACATACAATCCTTTGTATAAGTCCCTTGAGTCTGATAACTCATTCACTGTGTGTCGTAGGTTGAAAACTGTACTTATGGTTAAGAAGAATTACACCGCTGTTTAATGTTCCTTACCTAACCATCCACTGATATAGGTAAATGTCGTCGACATAATATCATAAAGATATATCTCACTCTATGAAAATAGACGTACAGATATATCGATTTGAAATTGGTGCATAACAGCGGATATTCAAAACCAAATGTCTGCCGACCGGCAAACATCCCAAGTGATTTCCTCAAATATCACCGATTACAACGAATCCCGATATAATGAGGATGATCACCCAATTCCCAATAACTTACTCCCACTCATCATCTGTAAAACCATACAGATGTGAGAATCAAAACTGGTAAATACATACCCTGGAGCAAGTGTCTAATCAGGAAATCAGTTTTCATTTAACAGTACACAGTGAAACAGAAACATTGAAATGTTTCGATGGGGTATCCTGGTATTCCTAGTAATGCCTCTACCATTATCCAGATTCACAACTATAACCGTATAATTCTTTGCCACCTCTCCAAATCCCTTCATATGTCTTTAGTCATTACCTTCTGCACACCCCTTTAGGCCAATTGGTTTTCTTCCTTCCCTACCGTTCGGCACTAGCCTATGGTTTGGAAGAAGACTATCCAATAAGCATAATGGGTGTACTGTCCTAATCCTAGGAACACTCGCAATGCGAGAGAAGGTGAAGATAAAAGACACCTGAATGTACTTTATTCCTATTTCTCCTGAACCAGGATCCATCCCCGAACTGGAACAAGTTCCTTTCGAGTTCGTATATAACCATACGATGGATTATCCAAATAAACTGTGGATCTTCGTAGTGATACGGAGTGTCCTGGAGAAATACAAAGGTGATGTGGGAGTGGTAACGAAATATTTGGTTTGGTCGTGAATATCTGTTGCAATTTACTTTGCCCTCTTACTAATCCCTTGCTTTGTCTAAACTTAATACCTTCTGCACACCATCGTCATGCTAATTGGTTTTCTTCATTCCCTACCGGTCGGCACCAGCCTAAGGTTTGGAAGAAGACAATCCAATTTGCGTAATAGGTGTACTACCCCTAAACCAAGGAGTACTCGTAACCTGAGAGAGGGTAAAAGGAAAAGACAACTGAATAATCCTATCCGTTTTCTCCAGAACCTGAAACCATCCTCGAATAAATTCTTTCGAGTTCGTATCTAACCATACGATGGTTTTGTCCAATGGAAGTGGACGTTCGTAGTAATACGGGGTGTCCTGGAGAAAAAGGGTAAAAGTAGGAGTGGCAATGAGGTCTGCAACTCTGACAATCCAAAAGCCAGTGTTAAGTAGGTTCGGTCAACTTGGTCACTGAGTCATAGTCTTAGGGTTGGGTCAATGGTCGCTGCCAAAGAGAGAGAGAAAAGAAACACTCAGCGTGCACTCTAACCTAGATCAGAATGGTTACCAATTTATCTAATCTGGAATCCTCCCACTGTACCTCAAATTCTCCTCCAAACCTGAAAGAAGAATTAGTCGGGGTCACCCGAGGAGTAAACCAACTCATCAGTGGGAATCGGGATCCAACTCTCATCGCATGATAACGTGACGGAATCCGCTCACGGTATCACACTCCAGAAGGTATGCGCATATCTGGCAAGTTTCAGTACTTTTGAAACTCCCGATGTGATTTCTGCCCCATGCTCTTATGACCTTGGCGTGAGGTCAAAATATCATAAGTCACATGTCAAGTTCTGCCCGTCATTATCCTGGTTAATCTGAACCCACCCGTACATACCCTTGACGTAGGCCAAAATAGTAGTACGACTGTCCCAAACCAACGCATCTATCTATGCAACAGATAAATACCCGGCAGCTACCAATCACTATGCCTTGGCGTGAGGTCAAAATACATAGCTTGAATACTACCGAATATTTAACTGAAATGACGGAGGGCTACGA
Source organism: Agapanthus africanus (assembly GCA_030015575.1). Taxonomy (NCBI): domain Eukaryota; kingdom Viridiplantae; phylum Streptophyta; class Magnoliopsida; order Asparagales; family Amaryllidaceae; genus Agapanthus; species Agapanthus africanus. The sequence goes on along the minus strand of CM057342.1, from coordinate 56,194,003 downwards.
ATGGTTTCTGGCGAAAACCTTTAACGTAATGAACTTGATATCGTCGAAGGAACGGATAGCTTTTTGAAAATATAGTGACGAAAACCGTTGCTAAAGAGGTCACTCCCGGTGAAGGGATCTCGGCTCTTTCCCCGTAGAATGAGGTGCAGGATATTCCAAATGAATACCACGGTGCAAAGCAAAAGTAATCGGCTATAGTGAAGTTAATGCCCTGACGCAAACTTCTGTCCAAGGGGTCACTCCCGGTGAAGGGATCTCGGCCCTTGCCTCGTCGACTGAGGAGCAGGATATTCGAAATGAATACCACGATGCAAAACAAAAGAGAACGTCCTTGCAATAACAGCTTTTAGAAAAGTGTTCCAACAACATCAGAATAGGTTTGTTTTAACTTGCATTGATCCGAATCAACGCAGTCCCATCAATTGATCACACCACAAAGAACGAAAATATACTGACGTACGTATATGCCATCCGCATTCGCCACTGGGTCCCGTCATCACTCGTTAGGTTAGCTTACTAACGACAGAGCGGGGACTGGACTAGCGCGGATGAAAAACATATACAACATCTACTAATATATAGTATTTCGCTCAAGGCGTGAATAAAATGCAACATCACAGAAATGTACAGCATCACAGAACAATACAGATATCTGGGATCCCCGGGTTTCACAGAGCCACTACTGAAACCCGACGTTCCCCTGGTCGTGTGGATAGCCTGTGCAATGAGAATCCTAGACCCCTACGGGCGCGGCAAGTCACCCGCCAAAACCTGAAGCGAGGCAGCCCCCTTCAGCACCGTGAATGGACCACCCAGCACTTCACGGAATCCGGTAACTTGGGCACCCCTCCTGGGTCAACCTATACCCCCTACGAGTGCGGCGGATAGCCAGCCAATCCTGGAGTGAAGCCCCCTCCGTCCCAATGCCATGAGATGCGGGCTTGTTGTCTTCTAGAACCCGGCTATCCGTGCACCCCACCGCGGGGCAATCCTAGTACAGAAAGTAAAATATACATACAACGGGTACAGCGACCGCAACCAGGTCGTGCCCCAAAAGAATAATACAAACTGGCAGTGACGGCAGTCCACATGTCGGACGCTCGCCCCGCAATATCAAATGTACATAATACAACAACACTGTACTAGCATTGCATCCAGGCTATCCCCCACGACCGATCCGCAACATCACAGCAAATACATAGAACATCAACGTGAAAATCACGTTCGCAAATCCGTCTAACCGGGCTATAGCAGTTAGACCGGATTTACCGATCGAGTGACATTCACGGTCGCAGATATAATGTAAATACTGTGAAAACTAACGTGTTTAAATTTCGATCGACAAAATATCAAGAAGTGGGCCCCACGACTTACTGGTGAACAGTAACAAAATCTGGGCAAAAATGATATATATCAAAAACCCCAAAAACCCACTTAGAACAACCTGACAAAATTTGGGAGCACGTGCTCCCCACGTGGCCGCGGTTGCGCGGCCAAACCATGGGTTTGGCCGCGCTTCCGCGGCAGTTTGGGGGGATCACGACCCCAAATTTTGTCGGGTGTCTTAAATGTTCCTGCTATGATTTTTAAGACATCCAGAAATAATTTTTGAGACCGTTTAAAAACAACAGAAACTGTCGGCTTGGATTTTTGTAGTTTTCGATTTCCGGTCGGATCGAAGTTTTACACGCGTTAGCACAAGTTAGCATAGCAAAACCTTCATCCTAGAAAGAGTAGAGAGTGATGATCGCTGCTGGGGGTGGTAGGGATAGGCGGTCCCTATTTCGTTAATAGGGGTGGGCAGCGGGTCCTGTGGCGCTGCAGCTGCTGGGGGTGGTAGGGATCCTGTTAGAAGAAGCCCATAGGAAGGGCCATGGTACGATGATCGCTGGTAGGTGGGGCGCTAGTACGGGGGCACGAGTAGGGATAGGCGCTGCTGCTGCAGCTACTGAGCTCCCGCTAATCTCGTTTAGATGTCGAAGCAAGATCCTATCCTGTCAGTCTTATAACATTTAGAGTCTGATCCACAGTTCCCCATCAGACCCTATATATTTATTCAAATATTAAAAGTTTATTTATAATTATTATACAATTTAAAACATTTAGTTCAATTTCATTAGCTAGCACGTTTGTTCGGTGCATTAGCTGAAAATTTGTTGGGTGGATTATCGAAATCTTGATCTGTGACAATCACTTGGCCGATGTCATGTCTTACTAACGTATTGATGGACGACGCAGAATAGTTTGGATCGTTGATACGTTCAATAGAAGGACTGAGATATGTTATCGCTTCTTTTTCGTCACTCTCATCTTTAGAGTCGGTCAACGTCGGCACATAATAATCTTTTGGTTTTCAACGACAAATAATACTCCAGTCAACCTTCTTCAAGTTCTAAGAATAATATATTTGTGTTGTCATTGAGAGAAAGATAAAGTTATCGTATTCGTAGGCTGTCCATTTGGTGTTTACCAAAATGAGTTTGTATTCATTTACCTTCATATTCTGTTCAGACGGTATCGTGCCATCTGCATTGGAATAGAGGATAGCCTTATGCATGTATGAGACCGATATAATTTTCTCGAGAACATCGTAGTAGGTATTTCTTCTATCGTCAGAGGTTGCGACGCCGCTATTTTACATAGCTCTAATATGTTTTGTCCTTTCGATCTCAAATTTGTAGCCGGAAACCCTGTACCTGTTGAAAAACGTAGCTGCAATTTATAGACCGATTAAAAGGTCCTGGACATCTCTATCAATTTGCTCTCCACGATTCATTTTTTCATCGACTTCTCTACACCAAGCGACGAAAGTGCGTCTCTGTTCTTTTTCGATTCTATCATCCGACCATGTCCTAGAATTCAATTTCTTGAGTATAGTTTTGTGCGCTCGGTTTATTAATTTATAGTTATATCAGTTAGATTATAACTTTATTTCAAACGGTTTAAATGGATGAAATTAGAACTTACTCTGTATATTTAGCAAAACATTCGCTGTTTAGCAAGATGAACTCATGTAAACTGCCAATGAGATCGTAAGAAATGTTTTGGACCGTCAGAAACACGCGGCTGTTTGTTCAGTTTCGTCCTGACATCGTCGTTCAGAAAACGAGCACAGAATGACGTGATTTCTTTCAGGAGATAACCTTCCACAATCGAACTTTCATGGCGATACTTGTGGATATAGTTTTTTTAAAATTACTAGATATCTGTTGAAAATAATAGATATTAATAATTCACGATAATGTTTTGCAATTTAAATGATTAATAATAAACATTTTCATACCTCTCGATGAGATATATCCAACGGTAATGTACCGAACCGCCAATCTTGACCTCGGTTGCCAAATGAATGGACATGTGAATAATGTCGAAAAAAGAAGGTGGAAAGATAGTTTCGAGCTTGCAGAGGATCAAAGGAATCTGTGAGTTATATGCAAGAAACGTCGGTGACCTATAAACGACTCTTTCTCTCTAAATTTCACGTACGACGCTCGTATGAATATGACAACTGGGGCATGCAAGGTTACCTTGAGTTGTTCATCCCTGACAATATGCCGTAGACAGGAAAACCATTAATAGTCTACAACAAAACAACCCGCATCAGAAAAAATTGTTTACCATTTGCGTCATAGGTTTTTACACTAGGTTCCCACAACAATTTTAATTCATCGATCAAGCGTTGAAGGTACATGTCGATATTTTTTCCAGGAGACGAAAGATCGTCGATTAAAAGCGCCAATATAAAATAAAACCGCATCATAACTCTCTATGGCGGCAGGTTGTATATAGGCACCACAACAGGCCAAGTACTGTGAGTATGCTCGCCTCCAACTATCCCAAATGGACCGAAACCGTCACTTGCAATCCCAGCCTCACGTTATGAGGGTTGCGCTGAATGAAGAATGTTTTTATCTAAAACTTTCCACGATATCGAATTTCTAGGATGACTCATTTTTCCTCTTCACGATGCACTTTATGATGCCATTGCATTTCGGACGCCGTCTTCTCACACATAAATAACTGTTGCATGCTCGGTATTAATGGAAAATGACGAAGAATTTTTATGGGCACATCACTCGACTAAGGGTCTTTCTTAGGCTTGAATCGGCCGGTCGTGCACACATGTTCATTCCGGAACAAAACGCAATCATTCTCACATGCATGTATCTTATCCTACTTCAGGCCGATATTTGTGATTATCTTTTGTGCTTACCAGCTTGGTGGCACTTCATTTCCATTGGGAAAAACTTCCTTCAGGATTTCGTGGAGATCGGTGAAATACTGGTCACTCCATCTATTCTTACACTTGATCTGGAAGAGACGTACGAAAAAAGAACGATTTTGAAAACTCTTTGCAATTTGGATATAGCGGGATTATAGAGTCAGCATTGTACTTCTTCAATAACGAGAGTCCAGTGCTTTCTGTATCATAAGGAAGTTTAGCGGCATTTATAAGCTTATCCATATCATTGAGCGGTGCGGATACATCTTCTTTGACGGCTTCGTCTTCTTCAAACCGTTATTCCTCTTCCTCTTCTTTTACTATCCCCTGCCACTCTGCTGTTTCCTTTTCGATGAATTCGTTTTCCGTCTCTTGCACCGATGCTTCGTCTCCCATTACAATGACTTTTTTTCTGTGAAGTTCCCATGTAGTGTAATCTTTAACGAAACCATAGCTTACAATGTGTAACTTAACTTTTGATTTCTTAAGCAATCGCTTGTTCATATACTTAGAGTAAGGACAATAGATTTCGTGCTCTTTTGGTAACCCAAGATATGCGTAGGTAAAATCAGTGAAAATGCTAACACCATCAACGAAAAGGTCATCGACTCTCGAGGGTGCATCGACGTACATCCAACTCTTGTCGTGGAGGTACGAGAATGCCATATTGGAATAGTCCGAACGAAGCAAGGTTTCTATAGATAAGAGGCACCGGATTAAGATTTCTTGATAGATGCATAATAGTTGGGATACTAAGAAGTGTTAGTGCTAGATTTAATTGACGACTTAGTTAATTTAAATTTCAATTGACGATTTAGGTATAAAGATTATCAAGGACCGAGAGCAAATGCTTATAGCCAGGGAGCTGGATTCTTCATCCAAGAAAGATAATGATATTAAATGTTTTATATTGGATGTCGAGAGTAGCGGCTGTCGGGGGTAATGCACCTATCCTATTAAGAATATATAAAGCATACACCCATTCACTTATGCTTTCATTTGGTTCGAGAAAATTTCGGCAGTAACTTCCCGCTGTTCTCGAAGTATATTGTAATAGAAAAGATGATTATTTCAATACTGTCAAACAATATTGAAACAAACATTTAATTTATCGTTGTACATGGAGAACCGGCGGAAATGTATCGACGAAATATCTCGAAAAGAATGAAATACACAAGTGAATGCAGGTGTTTGCTTTTTTACATTTCTAACTTGTCCACATAAGACAAATCTATTTGTTATCATACGATTGAATATTCTCGTCACATAGACTACACGACAGTTATTAGAACTGAACGATATCGTCTGATATATACGTAACAATTTTCGTGTTTTATGTCGCGACGAATATCGAATGTATGTTAACCGATAGACGGAAACTAAGCCGCGTTTTCATATATGATTATCGATGAGAATATGAAAATTTCATAATATCATCGAGTATTACACTTAGTTTAAGATTTAATTTGAATTAGTTTTACGTTTACATATCAATTTCAAGGTTTCGAAGTTTTTGGTTTAGGGTATAGTTTTTTAAAGTTAAGGGTTTTCTTAATCGAGTTTAAGATTTTGGATTTAGGTTTCGGGTTAGGGTGCGCGCGCTTGTGTGTGTGTTTGTATGTATGTGTATGTGTGTGTATGCACACACGCACACCCCTAAGCAATTTATTTCTTCCATTTTACTAAATTACACTAAAATGCCCTTAACTTTTCTTGGTTTTTTCACTAAACTATCTTAAATTAACTAAATTACTAAGAATTTCACTAAAATACCCTTAATTATTGTTGTTTTTCACTTAACTACCATAAAAATTTAACTAAACGATTTATCTTATTAAATTAACTAAATTACTATAAATTTCACTAAAATACCCTTAACATTTGTTGTTTTCACCGAATTATCATTAAATTTTTAATTAAAAAAACCCCATCTGCTCAATGTTACTTATTTACACTAAAATACCCTTAACTATTGTTGTTTTTTACTAAAATACCATTAACTATTGTTGCTTTTCACTAAATTACCCTGACACTAACTCTAACCATAAACCCTAACCTATCCTAAACCTTATCCCCTAACCCTACTCCCAACCCAACCCTAACTCAATCCCTAATCTTATCACAATCACTGTCCCTTATCCCTAACCCAACCCAAATCCTAACTCTCCCCAGACACCAACAACATCAACTACAGCACCAACAATAACATCATCAACAATAGCTGCAACAACAACATCAGTAGCATGAAAAACAAAAAAATTTGGGTATTCTGTAAAAAATAAAAATTAAACCAAAAAAATATAAAATTTACCACTTGACGACGACGACAATCTTCGACGACGACGGCCTAGGGTTTCGATCAGATTCTACGACGGCCTAGGGTTTCGATCAGATTCTACGACGACCTAGTGCAAAAATTAAAATTAAAATTAAACCAAAAATTTTAAAATTATCCTAATCCTAATCAATTTTACTTACATCTAGACGACGACGGTGGGCTTCAGCAACGACCTAGCTTCGACGACGGCGTTGACGAGCTTTGATGACTGCGATGATCGGGTCTGGGCCTTCGACGACGAGCTCGACCAGGGAGGTGAGGTCTTCGAAGGGGCTCGACTACGAAGGCGAGGCGGCGCCGGCTGCGGAGGAAGCGACAAGAGGAGGGCGGGAGAATTGGGGACGGTGGAGGGAAAATGTTTTTGGGAGAGGGAAAATAAAGGATTGGGGGAAATTTGGGAGGGGGTTTGGTGTTTTATGGCTCCGGGGTTGTGGGGCCCGCCATATTTTTGGTTTCGTCGCGGTCATAACCATGACCAACTCCATTGAAACCATTACTCTAAATTGGTCACGGTTGTAACCGTGACCAATTCACCATTACTATTGGCCATATTTGTAGTTGTAGATTTTAATCAATTTTGGATTCTCGGTGATTGCTTGAGAGTCGAAAATCATAATTGGTCTGTATGCTCAGGTTGATGATTGCGCTGCAGAGTCATGCTGTATATTTTACTTGATTTTTTGCCTCAACAAATTCACGTTGAATATTAATAGATGGCATTACTTTTCTTCAACTTCATTTTTTCTTTCTAGTAGTACATGTAATATGGTTTTGCTCAAAAAAATCTTTCCTATGAACTATTTACAATGTTTTGGTGATGGTTGATTTTTTCTAAATGCACATTTTCATGCTAAGGTTAATATGTCAACAGATATGCACCTTCTATACTGCTACTTCACCACTTCGACGGGAATCTGTCTTCTAATGAAGGCTCACCATTTGATCAAGTTGGCTTGACCTCTGAAATTGCATCTATCATTAGAGATTTACCGAGCTTTATTCTGAAGATGAAGAGTCATATTCAGGGCAACCAACAAATCATGGTTTGGTAAGACATTTGCATAATTTCTTGGGTTTCTGGTGTTTGATGCAGGTATTTTTATTTGTTGAATTCATTAGTTGTCTTACTCTTGTATTCTTATAGTTCAGTATACAGTTGAAGCTGAGAGAGTAAACAGGCATCCTGTATTGCTCATTGCAGCTGCCGATAGTTCCGAAGGCTTGCAGCCACCAATAAGACGGTGCTTCAGCCATGAAGTCGCAATGACTACTTTGACAGAGGCACAGCGAGCTGATCTGCTATCCTCTTCACTTGAAGGTGTTTCAAAGATCCATGGTGAGGTATGGTAATTTAATTTTCCCATTAATTTTTGGTTTAATTTTCTCTCCTGGCTTCATCCGTGCCTTAAGGCTTAAACATAGCTTTGTATAATAAATTAATCATGTTTCCCTTTCTTCTGGACATTTTCCTCTTAATCTATGACAGCTTGGGGATATTAACTGGTTAATTAGAATATTGGCAAGCGCCTCTCTTTTTCGCAGTTATTTGGCCAAGAGTTTTGACTCCAGTTAACATTTGTTAAACTTCATAACTCTTTCATAGAGTTTGCTTCATAGCAGACCCCATTTCAATATTAACTGTGTTGATGATGATGATTAATTTTAAGTTACATCATTCATACAGGTAACATAGCTTTCATGTATGCAGAACATCAAAGACGACTTTGTAAAAGGTATCATTGGGCAGACATCTGGGTTTATGCCTAGGGATATACACGCTTTAGTTGCAGATGCTAGTGCCAATTTTGTACATAGAATCCTCAGTGACAAAGATAAAGTTGGAATGGAGGAGAATGGCGATAACAATATTGCTGACTCTATGTCAGCAAAGGATGACCACAACTCTTTCAGAAATTCCAATGGGAACATGGAGAACGAAGATTCAAAGCTTTGGAAATATCTAAGAAAAGGAACGCTTCTGCACTGGGAACCCCAAAAGTAAGTTAAATACATTTAGGTTATGTGTTAGCATTTCTTTTTTTTTTTTTGTTGAGATAATAGGTGGGATAAATTAGCCATCCTCTCATAAATAGGAGACCCCGGGCTTGATCCCGGGTCTCCCCCTTGGGCTACTCCAAGCCCCACCAATAGGCTACTCCAAGCCCCTGTGTTAGCATTTCTTTGTTTTCTCAAAATATTGTGATTGAAGCCAATTGATATTTCATGGTCTCTTTTCGTCTCTACATCTACACTAAATTTTATATTAGCCATTGTGCTTATACACAAACTTGATTTGTTGCAAAGAGACTTAGTTTGCAATGCTGTGCTTTAGGTGCCTAATGTGAAATGGGAAGATGTCGGTGGACTCGAGGAAGTGAAAAAGTCTATTCTGGATACTGTTCAGGTAATTCTTCATATCAACTACAATCAGTGAAACCTGTGTTCCATCTTTGTACTATCGAATATTACTTGTTCTTTATCTGTGGAAATTTGGAATACGTGTATTCGTCAAATTTGTTTCATCTAAAATCTCATTGTCGTGATAATGCAGTTACTGCTCCTGCACAAGGATTTATTTTCATCTGGTTTGCGCAAAAGGTCAGGTGTGCTTCTCTATGGCCCTCCTGGAACTGGGAAGACAAGTTTATTTAATAGATGGATCTTGGGGATCCAAGCTTTTTTCCATTTAAAAAAAATTAAGATCCATTTTCCCCCTAAAAAATGTAGACATTGTTGGCAAAAGCTGTTGCCACAGAGTGTTCATTAAATTTTCTCAGTGTAATGGGACCTGAGTTGATTAATATGTACACTGGAGAATCAGAGAAGAATGTCCGGGATATTTTCCAGAAGGTAGTTTATTTTTTTTCGTGAAACTGAGAAGCTATCTATAATATTTTTTTGGGTCCCTTTTAATAGACTATACCATATATATCTAAAAGGCAAGATCAGCACCCCCTTGTGTAATTTTCTTTGATGAGTTCGATTCGCTTGCTCCTGCTCGAGGAGCATCTGGCGATTCAGGAGGTGTCATGGATAGAGTTGTTTCTCAGGTTAGCTGGCTGAAAATTGCTAGCAATCTTTTGCATAATATAATTGTTTTTAGCATCTCTCATACTTTTTTAAATTTTTTATTTATTTTTGCAGATGCTTGCAGAAATTGATGGCCTAAATGAATCCATCCAGGTTCTTTTCAAAATTTACCAGTTAGCTTCCCTGTCTTTTATTTTTTATTTTTATTTAAATGGAAGCATTGCCTTTATTAATTTTACCTATTTTCCAGGATCTTTTCATTATAGGTGCGAGCAATAGACCTGATCTTATTGATCCAGCACTTCTTCGGCCTGGTCGGTTTGACTCTGATGCGCCTTATAGGGAAAGGTTAGTTCTTGTTGCAAAATTCAAGCAATCTTTTGGTCTATGTTGTACCTTTTCTCAGCTTTTCATCCCTGTGCAGGGTTCTTGCAGCCCTTACAAGAAAATTCAAACTGCATGAAAATGTTTCTCTACTCTCCGTTGCTAAGAAATGCCCACCAAATTTTACTGGTGCTGACATGTATGCTTTATGTGCGGATGCTTGGTTTCATGCTGCAAAGTGCAAGGTGATTATTACTTCCTTTTGCCAGATGATATTTTTGAAAGTTCTTTCATTTTCTACATTTTTCTGATGTCACTAAAATTTAATCTTTCCTAACATTATCTTTAGAAGGGTCCATAACCACACAAAACAGGTTCACAAAGAAGCCTTATGGAGTGTACACTTAGTAATATTTTATTTGGCTGAAGGTCCGAGTGGTGAAATAATGTTTATGCGAGTGTGTGTACTAGTGCCGGTAAAAGATTAGGGATATCTAGAATAGTTGATTAGGCAACCTTCATTCCAAATAAAATCCCTTAAAACAAACATTTTCTTCAATTCTCTATTTGGGCGCGACACAGAATATGATCCAGCTGTTTATTCGTTCTCTATTTGCTAGTTAGCAACCAAAAACAAGTAGAATATAATGGAAGAATATTATTTAACATCAATTTTATTCTAACAACTTTTTTCAATTGGCTAATCCTTATTAATATTTTTTCCATTAAACCCGTCTCTTTCTTGAGTCAACTGGATTAGCCTTAATCTTGGAAAGGCAAAAGAAATTGAATTGTTGGTTAAAATGCTGTTTAACTAAGATTAACCTGATTAAGGCTGGCTATTCCAGGTAATCCATCCACTCAATTTAGCTTTTTGGATGGTGTAAAGTGATTAAAGCCAATTAATCCAGTTTTCAGTCCATCATGAAATGGCCCATAGTACTTGGAGTTGCAACAATCTACAAAAATCCAGCAGCTTGTCCTCTTTCAACACCGACATTTAATTAGCACTCAAGTGACATGCACATACTCTAGTATTCTTGATGCTTTGTTTTCTAAATATACGTAATAAGATGTAGTGTCTACACTTGATGCTTTGTTTTCTAACATACATAACCTTTTCTTCTACCATAGGTTTCTTACAATCATACGGATACCTCGATTGTTGATGGAGCAGATTCCGTTGTGGTTGAAATTGATGATTTTATCAAGGCGAGCCAATTATTCTTTTCCCAAACCATAGTTAATATTGCCAATCAATTAAAGATTTAAATCACCAGCCCAAGTTGCTTCATTAATGTGGGTACTGAGAAAGATGGTTGTTTCTCTGCATGGATGTCTTGCTTTGGAATTAATAGGTATTAGGAGAGCTATCTCCATCCCTCTCTCTGGCTGAATTGAAGAAATATGAACAGTTACGGGATCAGTTCGAAGGAAATTTGAAATGAATTATTCAGAAGCTGCCATCATCATCATCGTACTTGAGCAATCTACGTCGGATACATATGAACTACGACGCTGGCAGACTGGGATCTGGTCACAGGAAGAATCTTCACCTACACCCAATTATTATCAGGTAATACAAATACGATATGAATACTGTAAATTTTTTGAGAAATTACACCTTGCATATGTAAACCGTTCTCTCTTTTGATCTTGGGGGAGAAGCACTGTATCCACATTCATCTTAGACCTCATGTAAAATGGCTTTATTTTAGCCAGACAACCACATAAACACGAGAATAAATTATGTAGGTAGCCTTAATATTATTACTTTTGTATCAATCAACCTGTATAAAAATTATTGTTCGTTAAGAAACTCCAGCTTGCTTGTAAATATAAAAAATTTAATGACGTACACTTTGTTGAATAGAATTACTCTGAATATAGCTGGTATTATTTTGTTACAGCTGATGAAAATAATTATCAACATCTAGAGTTTCATCTATATATCGGCATATGCTATGTAGTTTTAATATCTTGAAAACAATACATGATATGTGAGGTTGATAGTTGGTCCTAAAAATTTGATAATTTGAAGTCCTTGCCTAAACCCACTCTAGAAGCAGAAGGGCTATATATTTAAATACATACCATTAGATCTGGTTTAGGGTTTGGTGAGGGAAACAAACAAGTCTCACATATGGGGAATAGGTCACAAGATCATGTGCCCATGATTTAATTATCTATGGCATATTTCAACTGCTTGTCTCAACTGTACTGCAATTTTCAATATTTGTAGACCAGGCCATTTGAGCATAATGTTATACAATTCAATTATAAGCTAACTGACACACTTAAGAATGAAATTTCAAAGGAAGACCAGGCTTGAAAATAATATTTTAGGCCGCGGTTAGTTCTAATTTTAACGAGGCGGCGACTCAAAGAATCTGCTTCGCTTTCTCTTGTTTAGATACATAAGGAAACAAGAAAAAACTTGTGATAATTTTCTTGCAAGTGATTCTTGTGAAAACAAAGAAAAGAAATAAAGAATCTTGCAGTTCTCTATTCTTTCCCTGTCGTGATTCATTTCTCTCTTCCGTTGCTATCTTTGTAATCAAACAGTCTTAGATTTCCTTCATAAATCACACACAATGTATTGTACTGTAAAATATCAATAGAAAGACAATATCTAATATCAGGTTCAAAAGTTCGAGCTATTGAGCTATTTTTTATTTATAAGCCAGGAATGCATAGGCCTTCATGTTAGTGTACTAGCACTAGTTGGTTGGTGTGAATATAGATTATTTTTTTTTTTTTTTTTGCATTATTATGCACTAGGATACTTTTTATATGGCTCCAACACTAACATACTTAAGCATGCCAACCGATCACTGTCGCGGAGTAATCGGCATTAGTGAACGATCGAACACTATCACCTACTTAAAGGTTTGACATACATTTCCTTCGGTCTATCGACATTGCTTCAATATATCGGCCAAAATTTTGATCTTGATCAAGAGAGGGTTAACGTGAAACGGTTATAAATTTTGTCAAATCTTTAATGGAGTCTTGTGATCCATAGTCGAACGTATTTTAATATGTATAAATGAAGAATGACATGTTAATTTGGCAAAGAATATGACCAAATAACATATGTTCCTGTAATAATCTTTTAGCATGGACACCAAATTTTTGAAAGAAATGAATAGCCCCAAGAATAAGGGTAGCTTGAGCCTTTAGTTTGCACCCAAAACAGAGAAGATCACCATAGCAAGGAATTTAGTACAATTAAGAAGTTCATATAACCTTTAGATCCTTCTAATAGCTCTACTACCCAAAGATTAAAATGGGTTATTGATGTACATTACTTCATGCGTTTGATACATCTAATCTCTTTACTATGAAGAAAAGAGGGGAAAACAAAAGGAAAATGAAGTTAATTGATAAACAAGCCCACCACCGATCTTCATGAAAAGGGTGAAACTGTCCCCATAAAAATGTAAGCAAAAAGAAAAGGGGAAAAAAGAAAGAAGAAGAAACAAATAAGTAGCACTATTGTCATCTAGACCGGGAGATAACACTAACTACTCTTCTAAAATGATCAACATCACAAGTTATCCTCAAGATCCCTTCTCTATTATCCCCCAACTCATCATTAGCCATCTCTAGCAATGCCACCATGCATGGATCATTGAACAGCTTCACGTTCACAAAGAACCTCTCAATCGAAGAGCCTCTCCCCACAAGCACCGGCACATGCCCTTTCGATGCTCGATCTTCCGAGTGATTGTCGAGCAATCTCTCATATAATGGCTTCTTCTCTTTCCCTTGCCTCGCCATTGCTATAATGAGTAAGGTTAAGGTGTAACTTATTTGTGAACAAATGGGTATTTATATTATACAAGGAAAGGTGGAGGTTGGTTTTGTTTGTTATTTTCATTTAAGATGGCTTGAAAAGGAATAGAAGGATTGTGTATATATTGGAATGACAATAGTGAGAGTATATATGAGAGAGATGCACAATCATATTTTAAATTTTGCGGCTACAACTTGGATGCTAGTCTAATTTTGTGTTCCACTTTGCTTGTGTTCAACCCCTTGAGTTCTATATATCTTGACATACTTGTGCACATTATTCGACGAGGGATATGTTTTTTTTTACTCCTTTTATGATCCATTTTCAGAGAAGTTTTACTATGAGAAATTATACTAAATAGTGAAGTTAGTAATTTTGGAATATTGGTGTTACACAACATGTTTGGTCCTAGGTTTGGTCTTTTCTCATTTTTGTGTTAGTTTTGAGAAATTTTGGGCATTTTTCTGTTAGTTGCATACTTGAATTCATAGTTTTCTTTTCACGATTAATGTCTCACCAGCTGCTTCATATTCATATTCTGCGAATATCCATACCACATGAATATATTTTGCCAAAGATTTTCTAGCATTTGACAAATCCCCCCTCCCCCTTCCCCACATACACACACCATTGTTTCCAAAAGTGAGACGGTTTTGTTTGTTTGTTTATTTTTTCCACGTCACCTAATAACTTTGAAGATCGATATCAATAGTTGTTGTTTTTGAGTAGTTGTAACATGATGCAAGCAAGATGCGAACCATGGATTCTTGCTTGACTGCAAAAAAGCTTTACTGCTAGGCTGCTGTGACGCTAGGCTATAGATGTATTAATTTTGGAGAAAAAGATTAAGAGAACAAATTGACAACCAATGTTTATAGCTTTCTTCCCTTTCCCTCATCTCTCTCATTTGCTTCCTCAGATGATCCTCTTTGGTGCTCCAGCAAAGCTTGGTTGAGGTCAGCAAAGTGTTGTATTAATATAGCTGAACAATTAGACAAATTAATTTCAACATCATTAACTAAACATTTCAGACTGGCTTTTGGCTATTATTTTGGCTGACATGATGCGTGCATATGGAGTAAGTAACATGGTTGTAGTATACTACCATGAATAATGTCTACACTTTCAATACTACACCTTATCTTTTATATTTCCACTAAATAAACTTTTATAAAAAAGATAAAGAGTTCCTGCAAGCTTTATTTTTAGGCAACAAGGGCCTGCAGCGACATTACAGTCTGCAGTGGCCTCACCAATTGTGGGTGGGACGTAGTAGGGGTATTTTGCAATTAAACTATTCGGATCCCATCCGCAATGGGTGAGGCCACTGTTGGCCCTGATTGCTCTTATTTTTAGTAGATTAGACGGGGCATCTTAATCATGTTAAAAGAAAATTTTGAGTTTCACATAGATGATATTCAAATTGATGCATCTTTTCTATTATGCATTTACTCCTACTATATCCATTTTATAGTAACTTTGTCACATTGATGTTATGTAATGTCAATTACTTTATTCCATGCCATAGCAGTATCTTTTTCTTGGAGACAAAGTCTAGAGTATGCTCACAAGTCTTATTAAAATAAACAAAATTCATTACATATTTGTTATCTTTGTTCGCCTTATTACGTATGCTAAAATCATCAACGCTGTCAACAGTTGGAAAAAGAAGAAAAAACTTTGCTTTCAAGTAATTTCTTTCTTGAATGAATTGATACATCAATCACAAACAATATAATTACTCTAATATTCCTTTGACCTGGATAACTTGCTCGTAGTCGCATTAAATATGATGATACATTCAATGTAATTACTCTAAATTTCTAAATTTCCGCATCAATGACTTTCGATTTTCTTGCATGTTCAACTTTATTATCATGTCATACTTGGAAGTTAAAGGAAAGATGAAGAAAAATCAGATAGCAGTCAGGGATCTATTTTCCATCAAGCTTGAGACGATATAATTCTTTGAAAATGATGTGTCAAAATAAATTGTGGTGAAATTTATGGCTTACGTTGGTTAGTGGAGGTTTGAATAGATTATGATGCCAAAAGATATATATATCAAAAGTTTTAGAAATTGTTAGGTTATATATATCATCAAAGTTTAAATTTTTGCTATGGAAAAGAGTTTAGAAAATTTTTAGTAGGTCTAGCTAGGTCTTCAAGAAAAATTTGCTCCGTTTGCATAGTATCTTTTAAGGTGAAAAAGAAGAAAAGATTTAGGCTTTGCACTTGTAGAATTAACTATCACTTTTGCAATCACAAGAAAACTTGCAAGGAAAACATTAAAATAGAATATTTGTACTTTTGAAATATGGCGTTGTTTGTCAATATTTTGATAATTTACATCGTGGCGTTGACGAAGACATGGTAAACCAACATGCTTGTCGACTACTGACGAGTATTATATCTATTTTGCTTCTACCAACAAATATCAAGCAATCATGTATTTATGAAATTTTGTACCAATATTTTGACCCTCCCTGCTGGATGCTGGATTCTAAATTAGTGAATTTACATGTTGGAGAGCAATGCTTTTTCTGCTATACTTTTGGGATCGCTGTGTACTAAAAGTTGAGAAATATTAGAAAATAAGGACATATCAGGGATCTTCTTAAAATTAAACTTTGTATTGTAGATCATTTAAAGGGACAAAACCGTACGGTTTCGACCAAAACGGACGGTTTTGTCCCTTTGAATGAAATTGGACTCAAGAAAAAGGCTACTTCCCAAACACAGATGGTATTGTCCGCTTTGGCCGAAACCGTACGGTTTTGTCCCTTTGAATGAAATTGGACTCAAGAAAAAGGCTACTTCCCAGTAGGTCACCCATCCCAAAATTTCCCTAGCTCAAGCACGCTTAACTACAGAGTTTTTCAAACTCGAGAGTTCCAATTCATCCAAAAAGTGTCTCTGTGTTATAGGAGTGGTATCATTTCATTTATAGTTCAGATCATACCCTCTTTCGGAATGGAATTCGATACTCCCCATTATTCTACAGTGGATCCCCGTATGTATCCGTATCTTCTCACGGGGTAGGTGGTATTCATCCCCAACTCCACCTGGGGTATTACATTTCCCTCCACTTAGAACAATGGTTCATCCTCGAACCACATACCGACTTTTGAGGGACCGGCTCTGATACCATATTTGTCACGATCCACCCCCAAACACAGATGGTATTGTCCGTTTTGGTCGAAACCGTACGGTTTTGTCCCTTTGAATGAATCAGACTCAAGAAAGGGGCTACTTCCCAGTAGGTCATCCATCCCAGAATTTCCCTAACTCAAGCACGCTTAACTACAGAGTTTTTCAAACTTCGGAGTTCAGATTCATCCAAAAGATGCCTTTGTGTTATAGGAGTGGTATCATTCCATTTATAGTTCAGATCGTGCCCTTTTTCGGAATGGAATGCGATACTCCCCATTGTTCTACAGTGGATCCCCGTATGTATCCGTATCAGTTACATCCCCATCTCGATACCGGATAACATCTCACTTCTCATGGGGTAGGTGGTATTCATCCCCAACTTCACCTAGGGTATTACAACGTGCTTTCAGCATAATCGGGGTCTATCTAAATAAACTTAAGCCTCATAATATTTAGATGGACTACGGTTATATTGAAAGCTCGTGTCCTTTCTAAAAATATAAAATACAACACTTCTTGAATATTAGAAAAAAATAACATGGTAGCGGGTCAGCAGCACCACTGAGAGCAATGCCCAAGAGGTTTCTAACCTATCTCCCTTATCTCTTAATTTGACTCTAATTATCTTCCTTCTTTTCCAAGTGTTGTGCGATTCAAAGGGGCCTCTAACACACTATCTCTAAGAGAGCAGTCTTAACGCATCTTGAGTACGGGCATCATGAGTGCCGATAAGAGATTAGCTCTACAGGTTAATTGCACGGTCCACCTGAAAGAAAAAAAGAGAAGAAAAAAATAGATGAGTGTTGAGATATATGAGATTAATAGTCTCACATTAGAAAAACAAGAAGAAGTACAAGAGTATAAGATATAATTAAGCCCCTTACTAAAAAAAAGGCTTAAGCCTATTTAGATGGACCCTAATTTTGTTAAAAGTCCGTGTACTCTCTAAAAATATAAAATACAAAGCTCTTTAAATATTAAAAATAACAGTTTTACTATTTAGAAGATTTGTATTTTTTTCCTTCTAGAACATGAAATATATTACCACTAAATAGGGTAATAAATCTCTAAATAAGTCAACAATAGATAATTGAATCAATCATGATCTTTCAATCATTCCAACCCTTCCGCAAACTCACAATTGAGCAAACACTGTGAGTATGCTCAAAATAGTAAAAAAGGAAAATAATAGAATTAAAATATTCTATAACCTGATTTTATTAATATTATAATTCTTTATTTATAGATTTAAAAGAAATAGGAAATAAAATATTCTAAAGCAGGAAATAAATTATTAAATCATTCTTTGCCAAGAATCAAATTGATTTAAAATTTTAATAAAAAAACAGATTTGATCGTCAAATGGGCCACGTGCATAAATCAATTCAACTTTGAATAGAAATCATTTGCCCACGTGTAACGGTCAAGCTGGGGAGCCACTCGCATGTGGGCCCCACATGATAAGCTGCTGAACTTTTGTGGAAGAATGTTAACTCATCATAATTTTGCCAAAAAAATACCTCGCTTTCTCAGAGTTAATCTGGACTAATCATTCTTCATTTATAGATAAAATAATCATGATAGACTTTAGACTTAGACTATGACTTTAATAAACAATCGGTAGGGTTGTTAAAAAAGCTCAAAACTCGGAGCTTGGCTTGGGTCGATTTGTCAAAAGGTTGGCTCGGGCTCGTTTGATACTGAACAAGCCGAGCTTGAACAAAAATCTACGCTCGGAGAAATAAACGAACAAACACGAACACGGCATGCTCGAGCTTGACTTGTGTTCAAGCTCGGTTTGTTTAAAGCTCGTGTAAAATTGGATAATTTGTATCTTATTTGGTATTCACTATGAATAAATATATGATTACTTACTCTTAAATCTAGATAATAATTATTAGTCTGTGCATATTAACAGGGACTTACTTCATGATGAATATTGAACCAAATATAATATTGAAGAATTTAAATAATTTATAACTTTAAATTTTGTTAACAAAGTTTAAATCAAGTTTTAAACTCATTTATTTAATTATAATGCATCATTCATAATTGCTCACTTTGTGAGATATCATATTGATCATTGATATGATATGTCAGTATATTGATGTAATTATTTATAACTTTATTCTAGATTTTAGATAGGCCCGGTAAAACTCGAGGCTAGCTCGGGCTCCATGAAGGCTCGGCTCGGGCTCGTTTAATAAATAAACGAACCAAGCCGAACAAGCTTTTAAGCTCGTTTAAATAACCGAGCCAAGCTGAACAACCTAAAGGTCGGCTCGTTTAGTTCGCTTAACAACGCTAAATAGAGGGCTTAATTAAACGATATTATTTTACATTTCAATACTAAAAACTAGGATTCGGATATGCTCTTCTGATGGGATTCAGAGGATCCGTTCGATGAATCCAATCTAGCCGTCTATTGAAAATTTTGTTAATCTATACCGTAGAGCAAATAAACAAGCTGGGCCTATTATATCTCACCCCTGGTTCGTGAGATTTACAATTACTCGCGATGGAGTTAGGAAAATAGTATTGGTTTTAACTAATTATTTATTTAAAAACACAACAGCCTACTTAAGAGAGTTGCAAATCCGGAATGGAATGTGGTATTCTTCACTTTTGATTGAGATGACAAGATGAATTTTTGAAGTCGAAAATCAGCGATGAACAAAACCCTGATTTTTATTATTAAAAAAACAATTAAATCATCGAAAATAAAAAAACATAGCAAAAATAAAGATTAAATATCAAAAGTATTGGAATTGAATCGATGCCAGCCATTGTGAAATTAAAGCTCGTTAAAACAACGAATGATAATGGATGTTGCCTTTTGTTTCAGTGGGTAAAACAAAGGAGAAGATGGATTAAATTCAGAAGAAAATATAGGTTTTTGGGATATTCCCATGCTAGATCCTAGAACGATAGTGGAAAAAGGCGCTCGAGAATTTCTAATATTTCACCATAAAGAGGCACAAAAAATAAAGGGAAATAAAAGAAGACGTCGCGAGAAATTATAAATCTCATGAGTCGGGGTGAGATATAATGGGTTAAGCAGTTTATTGGCTCACCGGTCTGGATTAACAAATTCTCCAATGGATGGCTAGATTGAATTCAGCGAACGGATCCTTTGATTCCCATCAGAGAAGCATATCCGAATCCCTACAAACAATATATATAGTTGGCAATAATAATTAGTTTATTTATACGATTATTCACCTGAAGTTTTCTTTTATATCTCTACAAACTCACATGTTATACGTACACATCCCTACACACTCACATGCTATATGTACACATCATTAGTAACTGCCATGACACGTATAGAACTTGCCATGTTACTTCGCATTATATTTACATCTATGCTAGTTTTATTTACTGCTTATCATGTTTTCGTTATGTGGATCCATGCATTCCTATATCTTACCTTCCGCTGTTGCAAGATTAATTATGCGATGTTGTATGAACTTTATGTTTCCATGAGATTTGAGAAACCGCGTAGTTTTATTTTATGAAACCGCGTGGTTTTATTTTATAAAACCTGGTTATATTTGAAAATTACGATTTACTCATGAATTGATGATGATACGTCCACCATAATTTTTCTATATATTAATGGTTTGGTGATATCCGATACCGAGGGGGGAAAGGAACCGGTTACAGATACATCCGATACCGAGAGGGGAAAATAACCGGTTACGGATTCATGGTGGACTGGTTTGGTGATATCTAATACCGAGGGAGGAAAGGAACCGGTTACGGATACATGGTGGGCTGGTCTGGTAATATCCAATACCGAGAGGGGAAAGGAACTTGTAGAGTGTTTTTCGTCATCCTATTAAGATAGGAATGCGTGCTTGTCAGGCGTATACAAATTCCCTCTGCCTGGGATGGGCTGGGGTTTATTGATTGTTGGGATCCAAATCTCCGGCAGCTGCGGACTAAACTGCCGTTAATTACCCATCACTTTTGGAGCGAAAGAATCTCCGATTGACGGATCAAACTGGTCACGCGAACTTGATGTTTTGGTGCTTAAAAATAATGCAGAAGGGTGTGTTCATTTCATTTTCTAATTCTATTTATTCCATTCGTGACAAAAAGAATTTATTTATTCAAAAGAAACAATTTTTTTGTTTTGAATTTTTATTTTATATTTTATTTATTTTTTTATAAGAAAAGTGTAATACCTAGTTCTCTTATAAATATTTTCGTATTTATAAATAAATATTTCCCAAATTTTTTCTATTTGAATTCTTTCTATAAATAATTTCCTATATTTTTCTAATAATAATTTCTATTTTATAGCCAAACCAAAAACCCAAATTAAACCCCAACCCACACATATCCGAACCCAAGCCCAAACCCTATCCCTATTCCCAAACCCGACCCGACCCAAACCCGACCCGATCCCTTTCCCCTTCTCTTTCTCTCCCCTCTTTTTCCCTTCTCCTTCTCTTTCCTCTCGATCCCAGCCCCCCTTCTTCTTCGCAAGCCCTACGACTCGCTCAAACCATGACCCTCCTTCTCCCTCGCCCCACGTCTCGTTCCTCTCCCACTCGACTTGCTCCTACGATGAAGCCCACGCCGAACTAACCCCGAGATCCCCTCACCTTCTTTCCCCTCTCCTCAACCGACTCATCTCTCTCCCTCACTCTCTTGATCTCTATCTTAATCTCTCTCTCGAACTCACCAACCCCACTGTCCCTGCATTGCCGGCGAACTACCCGACCACTCCGCTGCCTCCTCTCATCGCCGATGAGTCTCCCCCTCCATCACTTCTCTACCTCCCAGCGCAGCTTAGCTCCCCCATCGCTCTCCCCTAAACACCCATCGTCAATGACCTTGCACCACCGCCGGCACCACCTCACCGTCGACCACCAACAGCACGAGCCCCCAACATCCATGAGCCTTGGCAATCATCACCACCTCTACCAACCTCCGAGCTTCCCACTCCTCCTCGTCTTCTCCTCCTCCCAACACCTACGAGTCCCTGCACCCACAGTTGATGCCTTCTCCGTCGGCCACCTCCCTTCACCGCTATCGGGACATTACCCTTTCCTCCTCGAGCTCACACCCTCCACTCTCAACTCCACTACACCCTTCACCACCGCCGCCGACCTCATCTTTACACAACCCCCAAGCCGCTCCAGCAACTCCAACTCCTCGTTTTTGCATTGTCGGCCACTGTCGGAGCTCCAGGTCTCCGCCGTCGAACTCCGGGTCACCAAGCCTCGTCTCCATCGCCGAGGCCAAGTCGAAGTTTAGCCGTAGCTAGTTATGCCATGCTCGCACTATATATAGTCGTGCCTCGCCGTGGCCGTACCCGTGCCATTGCCGGGGTCGCTGTCGTGATCATAAATTCGTCTTCAGGCAAGTGAACCCCTCGCTTACTACTCATGCTATACCTATATTAATTAGACGAGCGGTTTTAATCATAACTTTATAATTAGAATCATGTCGTAAACTATCATTAGATTTTAATAACACATCGTAGTAATTTATTTGTATTGGTTTTGGTTATGATCGGATCTCATAACATGTATAAATATCGCATAGAAGCGCTGGGCGCCAGGGGGCTGGACGCGCCGCTGGGCGCCAGGGAGCTGGACGCGCCGTGAGCGTCTTGCCCGTCACGCGGCCGCTGGGCCCAGCAGGCCACACGAGCGGTAGGTGCCCGCTGGAAACGCCAGTGGGAGAATAGGCTAAGCCCCTGCGTTAGGAGTTGAACTCCCAAGAAACTTTGGATTTGGAGTTGAATTCTCTTGAAAATGATTTGGAGTTAAACTCCTGAAAAAATGGTTTTTATTTGGAGTTAAACTTCCAAAAAAAAGAATTTTTATTTAGTGTTGAACTCCAAAAGATTTTTGTCTGGAGTTGAACTCCCAAAAGATTTTTATTTGGAGCTAAAGTTCTAAAAGATTTTTGAGAAGAAAACCAAAGAAAGATATCTCTTGAAACTTTAAGATCTAAATTTTGGATCTTGGTTGATGAAAGAGGATCTCTTTTTTCTTTTTTGAGTCTTGGATCCTTCCAAAAACGAAACTTTTTGAGATTGGCCTCCTCTTTCCTCTTCCCTTTTTCTTGGATCTTGGAAAAAAATGTCGAGATTTAAAATCTCCCTTTTCAGAGATTTGTTGGAAGTTTTGAACACCCTTCAATGATTTTATGCTGAAAAACTATTTCTTTTTAAGAAAAAAAAGTTAAACTCTTGATTTAATTAAAAAAGGGAAAGAAGAATATTTAAAATCTTGAAGAAGAAGGAGACACGGAACCTTAGGTTGATATGGAAAGAATTTTGTTGTTATCCATTCATCATGATACTTTATATAGGCTTTACATTTTACATATGCCCCGTGGGGCTTTTTAGAATGGCACTTGTGCCTTTCTCATAACATGTGCTCTTTTGTTTTCACATATAAGCCATGAACTTTTACAAAATTGTTTTTCTTACCTATTTTTATTACATTTATTCATGAAAATTACATTAAACCTATTTATTGCTTAATAATTATTCTTTTGGCACTGGGGCCGGCCTCTTCATCCTTGGGCTTGATAGGGCTTGGACCTGCTTGCTTAGACTTGGGTTCGGACTTGGGCCCACTTGACTTGGATTCGGGCTTGGGTCCGGGCCCACTTTTCGAGCCTTGATTTCGACTTATTGACTTGTTGATCTTGACTGTAGGATGTAATATTTGACCCCAACAAAGTGCCCCCATCAATGAATGCACACTGCATACATGGGCCGTGTGCGTGAAATTGATGGATTTTCTTTCGTGGGGAGTTTTGTTGTGAAGTGGAACATAATTCCGGGAGTTGGAGCATAATTCTGGGGTGCGGAGGATATATTCTGAGACGAAGCATAATTTCGGCACAGGGTTCTGGGACGAAGCATAACTCCGACACGGGACAAATATATCCTAGGACAAAGCATAATTCCGACGCATGGGTAGACATTCTGAACGAAGTATTGTTCCGATGCAGAGGTTGATTCCGGGCAATGTATAATTTCGACACGGTTCCTTTTTACGACATGAAGGTCGATGCTCTCTTTTTACGACATAGAGGTCGGTGCTTGACTTGGCCCTTTTTTGCGACATGAAGGTCGATCTTAGTTTTGCTCCATTTTGCAACATGGCAGTCGATCTTGGGTTTGCTCCATTTTGCGACATGACGGTCGATACTTGGTTTTACTCCATTTTAAGACATGGTGGTTGATACTTGGCTCCGTTTTGCGACATGGCGGTCGATACTTGGTTTTGCTCCATTTTGGCTGAGACATGGTGATTGGTAAGTTTTCCACCCTAGTTTTTAAAGTTTTATTCCTCAATCGAGACGGGTTCGCTTGGTAGCTAACCGGTTGAGTACGAGTCGATCCATGGTGAAATGGGAGCCTTTTTCTTAATATTTTAACGAGTTAAGTCAAATTTGTCTAAGTTTGTTCGATGCTAAGTATGTGTATTGATATGTATGTTAATGGAAGGTTTTTAGAGTTAGAATTAGGTTAGTTTGAGTTAGGATTTCGCTCATTTCATTCATTTACCTCTCTTGATATTGTTGTTATAGTAATCGGTAACAACGGGAATTAACACGACTATGAAGGATACTTGCGAGTATAAGCTAGGCTTTTCCAACGCTAAATTCCTTCCTTTTGGTCCCTGTCCGTCTGTTCTTGACTCTTATCCATAACCTTCGGTCAATCCAACCACAACCGGTCTTACTAAGGTGTCACCACTATCATACAGATAGGGTGCCGTAGGAAGCGGATTGTGGATGTTTTGACGAGAGTCAATTCAAGCTGGTGGGGAAAAAAAGAGTGAGGGAGATTTCCTTCTCTCAAACTCCCATATCCTACTCTAACAAGTGAGAAAACTACTCACTCATTATATAAAAAGGAAAATAAAAACAAGTAGAAAAGATAGAAAGAAATGAGGAAGAAAATGGCAACTAATTGCTTGGGATCTCACCTAAGAAAGAATCGCACTTGAGTATCATGGTTGCAATGATAAACAAAAAAAGAAAAAGAAATGAAAACCGATAAATACAAATTTATACTACTAAGAAAAATAAGAGAGAGTAAGTAAAACTAGTTTACAATTAAGCAAGACAAGAACATACAAACTCTCGACTTCATTAATCATCCACTCAAAAAGCTCACGCAATTTTTAATGGAGGAAAGATGAAGTAGAAAAAGAAGTTACACTAAATTATAACTAGAACTAGGTAAAAAATATACATCCTTTTCTTGCCCTTGAGCTAGAGTATTTATAGGCAGTGAAATGAAGCCCCATGGTCTTTTTCTGAACCCAAATACAATGACCAAAACACCCCTGAAATTTTGTCGCGAGACAGCATGATGAGGCCGCGGTTTTGCCGCCTAAACCTCTTAATTAGCGCATCCGCGGTCGAATATGTGAATTGGTGCATCATTTTTCTTTGGCTTTCTTGTGTTACTTTATTTTTCTTCTTGGTACACTTGTATTTGCAGAATCATCCCAAATTACACCCAGATTTACAACAGTCCCAAAAATGAAAATGAATGGACTTTTTGCCTTGATCTTCCTTAAGCTCCACGTTGCCTTCTTGATCCTTGTGCGGCTACCCTCATACTTTGTGCTTGTCTCTTGTACTGGTAAGCGGCACCTGACGGATGGTGATCGGAACCCGTATTTTTATCCGTTTGTTGGTAGTTGTCCTGAATTTGTCGTGACTATTCGTGATTTGCATTGTTTTGGACTGAGAACCTATAAGCTGCAATTATGTAGCAAACACGGAAAACACCTACCTATATGCAATGCGACCAAGAATGGGTGATATAAAAGTGCAAAATTATGATATGAATAAACACCCCAAACTTATTATTTGCTCGCCCCGAGCAAATAATTTTATTTTTAAAAAAGTCCTAAGCTCACTTTCGTAGGCGTCACGGTTGTACTTAGCGTGTGCAATAAGCCGTTAAACCCCTAAGTTTCCCTAGAGGAGTTTTTGTCTTCTGAGGGTTTTTAGCAGATACTACCCATAAAATCCTGTCAAGTTAGCCGTTGACTCTAATCCTACAGTTCAGCATCTTGGTTAAAAACTCTATCATCCTAAGTTAAAAATATCCACCCCTTATTCTTCACACCTCCTATTTATTTAACTTAAAATCATATACGTTTTGTTAATTTATAAAGATTTCAGTTTCTCTTGAGTTTTCCTTCTAAAGCATAGTCTCCAGTCTGGAATTTTTATCATCTTTAAGGAAGATATAAGACATATTCTTCATTCCTATCTCTCCTCCAAATATCAATCATATACCCTTACATGTGTGTAATTTCATCCCTACACTTAGGAATTCAATTCAAGCTATAGTACCTTTACCCTAATACCTAGTACTACTTCTTTTTATTAATGATGGGCGGATTTGCTCACACACTTTTCATGTAACTACTACTGCTTTCTGAGGCACTAATCAGCCGATTACCAAGTGCGTGAGCTTATTAAGGCGTAAATAGCAGTTTCCAGATCATGTAATATACACAATCTTTTTTTTCTTTTTCTCAAGACTGGATATATTTTTCGGCGACGCTCTTTTTTGGTGGTTAGCTTCAAATACCAATTTTTTCTTTCAGGCAAGAGTATTTCTAGGTATCCTTTACTATCCCAAGTTTTAAGGTGTGTGTAAGTGCAATTTGTAAGGTATATATTTTATGAATTTGGACTTAAGAATATGAACTATTTTTCAAACTTATCCTTCAATAAAGTTTTCAACATTTTCCCTTCAATTCAACTTAACTCAAGAACTAAACTCAAGATTACTTACTTCTAAACAAACTGTAAGGACGCATATTTACTACGGTTTTACTTCAAGGAGGGTTATTCTTAGGTTTTTCAATTTCTAAGCCTATGATTTAGTTATTTTTAACTAGTCAACCATTATGTCGCATTCGAGTCTAAATAGCTAATTTTGATGACAAAATTTTTATGATTTTTTTTTTGTATTTTATTTTTTTGGAAAAGAAGGTTTCGAATTTTTTATGGGATTTTAGGATTTTCCATTTGATTGGTAGGTTTTCTACCCTAGTTTTTAAAGTTCTATTCCGCAATCAAGACGGGTTCGCTTGGTAGCTAACCGGTTGAGTACGGGTCGATTCATGGAAAGATGGGAGTTTTTATCTCAATGTTTTAATGAGTTAAGTCAAATTTGTCCAAGTTTGTTCGATGCTAACTATGTGTATTGATATGTATATTAATGGAAGCTTGTTAGGGTTGGGATTAGATTAGTATGAGTTAGAAATTCGTTCACTTCGTTCATTTGCCTCTCTTGATATTGTTGTTACGGAAATCGGTAACAATAGGGATTAGCACGACTAGAAAAGATACTTGTGAGTATAAGTTAGGCTTTCCAATGTTTAGTTCCTTCTTTTTGGCCCTTGTCCGTCCGTTCTTGCCTCTTAGCCATAACTTTCGGTCAATCCAACCACAACCAGTCTCACTAGGGTGTCACCACTATCATACATGATAGGGTGCCGTAGGGAGCGGATTGTGGATGCCTTGACGGAAGTTCAATTCAAGCTGTTGGCTAAAGGAAAGAATGAGGGAGATTTCCTTCTCTCAAACTTCCTTTATCCTATTCTAACAAGTTAGAAAACTACACACTCATTATATAAAAAGGAAAATAAAATCAAGTAGAGAAAATAGAAAGAAATGAGGAAGAAGATGGTAACTGACTACTTGGGATCTCACCTAAACAAGAATCGCACTTGGGTATCATGATTGCAATGATAAAAAAAAAGAAAAAGAAGAAATGAAAACCGATAAATACAAATTTATACTACTAAAAAAAATAAGAGCGAGTAAGTAAAACTAGTTAACAATTGAGCAAGACAAGAACATACAAACTCTCAACTTCATTAATCATCCACTCAAAAAGCTCACAGAATTTTTAATGGACGAAAGATGAAGTAGAAGAAAAAATTACACTAAATTATAACTAGAACTAGGTAAAAAATATACATCCTTTGCTTGCCCTTGAACTGGAGTATTTATAGACAGTGAAGTGAAGTCCTAAGGACTTTTTTGAACCCAAATATAATGACCAAAACACTCATGAAATTTTGTCGTGAGTGAAAGTCTACCCTAACACCACCATGAGGTTTTAGTAGCATCAAGCATGCCAAATTTTAATTTTTATTAGGTGCTAAGTTATACTATACAAGATCTTTGCTAGAATATTAGGGTTTGCTATGATTATACAAACTACTAGAGCGAAAGAAAAGATGTTATACCCTATAGATCGAGTCCTTCTCTTATTTTGCTCCGTGTAGTAGTCCACGCAACTCCACTAAGCTCCACTTTAAGTTGGATCAAGCTTGCTCCGATGACCTTTATACCGAAGATGATCCACCCGAAGCTCACTAGTTCAAGCTATCTCTTCACTAAACTATTTGGTGAAGGCAACATACTACACTTGAGTGCTAGTCAAGTGTAGGATGGTGAAGTAGGGGTTTTGGAAGCTCACTGGGGATCTCACATGACATGCGAGGGTTTTGAGTTTGCAGGTGAGATGAAGAAAGTGTAGAGATCAAGAGAGCAAGAGCTCAAGAAAAATGGCTAAGGCTCAAAGCAAAAAATGAATAAGAGAGTGAACTAAAATGGCTCCCTCTCTCCTCACTTATTCAAGCATTGAATAAAAATGCAATAAGAAATTGCAACCATGCTTGAATAGTGAGTCAAGAGTAATATACTAATAACAAAACCCATGCCTTGCCCATTCCACAAATATCTCCACAATTTACATCTCATTTTCCTATTTTCATAAAATAGAAAAATATGCCATGCTTCATTTAATAATAATATATATATATATATATATATATATATATATATATATATATATATATCAAATATACATTAACACATATATATTAATAAAGAAATTAGTGAGCTAATGATATTAGTTAATATATAATTATATCAAATATAATTTATATCAAATTATTAAATCAACACTTGATTTGATAATCCGGTTATATCATATATGACCGACTAATATCATTTACCTGTGTATCACATTATCAAATCAACACTTGATTCGATAATATGGTTGTATCACATATAACCTAACCGATAACAGATAACTGCCAGATTACAATACGGTATCACATACTCGTATTTAATCAGGCCTACGTACATATCAACATATGTGCCCTACTTCGTTTTGCTTGAACCAGGAAACTTCTGTGTGGGACTCTAAAGACTCGTTAATACGCCAGCAGTATGTGATGATCACATCAGTCGCCTATAAGCCGTCGACGGTACTAGCTGGACGTAACAGCTATCCGGGTATTGAGTGATATGAAGATCAACAACCAAGCTCGTCCATACTCTCGATGAAGCCTATCAGTAACACTACCGTACAGTCCGGTCACTTCTTCTGATATGTTGCATATCATGTCTAGGGGTGGTAAACGTCAGACCCCAGTAAAGTGATAAGTCATGCTGATGTCTGGCCTATAACGGTTCGAGAAACTACTGATAACTCTTATCAGTAAATCTCAGCAGTAGCCCTGGCCAGGGACTTCCAGTTATAGCCAATCGAGCACAGCGCAACATCAACTCCCAATACCGGAAGAGACGAAACCCCTCCTATCGCTTATTGCCTCCATGCGACTCAGGACTGTACCCAAAATCCACCTGTTTGCATAACTCCTTTGAGCCGTGGTAGGGAGGAAATCAAAGAACAGTGGGAGACACAAAAGACTCTATGACGATCTTGGGTCTACAGACTAACCTGTACCAGTGTCACCAGAGGACTGCTATCTGACGATAGGTATACTACCAACTAGGAGTCCTCGGCGAGTCCTGTTCAGTATACCCATTCTTTAAAGAGCACCTGTATACAGTCTTTGATGTCACACATCAATGGTTGTGGGATCAACCATCGCTCTCTAAAGGACAAGAAACGTACACACTAGTCTACTCTGGAATACCGATGCCCTGGTCTCGATATCCCCTCGACTAGGAACTGATTAAAGGATATACTTTTGGACCACCCTGGCCCCACTAGTATGATCTCATCATAATCCTGTTAGTCAAGTACATATCCTAAGGGCTTTACCAACATGTGAGAGAAAGACAGTAAATAATACCAGTCAACATGTTAAGATAAAGAGTAACCAGATAGCATACTTGTTAGTTATATGTATGCCCTAGAGGCCATTACTATACATGTATTGTATATTGTAGTGGATGCTTGGACATATATAGGGAGGACTTTCTTGCTCGACATGATAGTATGCTATCTGGTTACTCTTTACCTTAACGTGTATACTGATTGTCTCTCTGTTACATGTTGGTAAAGCCCTTAAGATGTGTACTTGACTACCTGGACTGTGATGCGGATCATACTAGTGGGGACATGGTAGTCCATAAGTACATCCTTCAAGGTCCCTAGTCGTGGGTATATCGAGACGGGGCATCGATATACCAGAGTAGACTAGCGTATACCTTCTCGACCCATACAGATGGGCGGTGGATGATCCCATATCCATTGGTGTTTGACATCAGGTGCTCAGTGGAGACTGGGTACACTGGACGGACTCGCCGAGAACTCCCAGATGGTTTTATACCTTACGTCAGATGGCAGTTCTCTGGTGATACTGGTACAGGTTAGTCTGTTGACCCGAGATCGTCATAGAGTCTTGTGTGATTCCCACTGTGCTTTGATTTCCACCTTACCACGTCCAAGAGGGCATGCAAAACGGTGGTTTTTGGGTACAGTCCCGAGTCACATGGAGGTAATGAGCGATAGGAGGGGCTTCGTCTTTCCCAGTATTGGGGGTTGATATTGCGTTGTGCTCGATTGGCCATAACAGGGAAGTCCCTGGCCAGGGATGGTTTAGAGATTTACTGGTAAGTGTTACCAGTAGTTTCTCGACCCGTTATGAGCCTCTCATCGGCATGACTTGTCGGTTATTGGGGTCTGACGTTTACCACCCCTAGACTTGATATGCGACATATTAGACGAAGAGACCAGACTGTACGGTAGTGTCACTGTCAGGCTTTTTGCAGGAGTTGGAGCGGGCTTGCTTGCTGATGTTCTGATCGCTCAATACTCAGGTAGCCGTTACGTCCAGCTAGTACCGCTGACGGCTTGTGGGTGTTTGATATGATCATCACCTACTGCCGGCGTATTGACGAGTCTTTAGAGTCCTACATAAAGGTTGTACTGGCTCAGGCGAAATAGGAGCGCATATGTGATATGTGCGGGTCCGAGAATGATACGAGTATGTGATACCGTATTCTATTCTCACGATGATTGTATCGATTGGTTGTATGCGATATAACCTAGTTATCGAATCAAGTGTTGATTCGATAAGTCGATACATTGATATTAGTCGGTTATATGCGATATGACCGGATCGTTAAATCAAGTGTTGATTTAATGATTTAATGTATAATTATATATTTGATATATTACTTTACATTAACTAGTATTGGTTCACTTAAGATTAATTTTCTCACTTGATGTGCACAAGTTATATATGTGATATATTTTTGTGCACAAGATTGTATCATGTTTGATGATACATGCAAACTTGGGTGTGTAAGCATTAAACCATAGTTTAGGTTAATGGTTAAGGTTTAATTAATTAATTAATTAATTTAATTTTGGAAAAACTAAATGGTGGCTTTTTTGCTAGAAGCTTCATGAAGCATGCTAGCATCTTTGAAAAAGTCTTGCCATTTTGTTTTTATCCTTTAACCTAAGCATCAACCTAAACCCTAGTTTATTCTCTACATGTGTTAACTCACCCATGGTTGCAATATGATAAGGCTTCACTTGATTTTCTTTAATTATTAATTCATTCTTTTCTTTCTTCTTCTTCTTCTTCTTCTTGAAGAAAAAGAGATAGCTTGCTAGAAAATTTCAAGTGAAGATTTAGAGTGAGAAATCAAAATCTAAAGAGTACCCACTTCCTATCTCACCATCCTCTACTAGACTAGCACTTTAGTTTAGGGTGTTTGCTTCACTAATTCTATGGTTAGTGAGGTAGAAGCTTGAGTCCGTATTCCCTCGACGTAGATCATCTTCGGCACCGAAGACTTCAAGCGATCCCGTTGCAATTTCCTCATGGAGCCGTCCGAGATTCCGGGAATTGGTTGATCGCAGCGAAGGTACGTCGTCACGGAGCTTTGGAAGTGGTGGACCGGATCTACAAAGGTTGTAGTCCCTTCTCTTTAGTGTAAATGTGATTTACTTGCCATAGTTTTCGCCTAATATCTAGTTAATGATCTTGCTTCGGGTTGTTAGGCACCTAAATTTTTTAATCCGGCATGGTCGATGCCTTATAGAGCTTCCTTAGAGTGCCTAGTAACCCTACAGTGGTATCAGAGCTAGAGAATTAGGCGATGCGTTAACGAAGTTAAAACTCCGAACGAACCAAGAAACCTCAAATTATACCCCTTTCTGTACATTTTTTAAAATCTGGGTTTTTCCAGAATTAAAAATACCTAAAAAATTAAGCAGGCTAAAATAAGAATTATGGTGAAAAACGAGAACCTAATACGTCCAAACCGCCACGGAACCGCGGCCGTACCGCGCTTAGGCCGCGGATCCACGGCAGTACAGGGGTGTTAGGTACTTGTCTTTTCACTATAATTCCTATTTCTGTGACATATATTTTATGGGTATTTTTAATCTGACTCAAGTGTTGAGTATTCTGGGGTTTATTTTGTAACCGTCGATTCGATCGGAGAATTTAATTTTGTTATGTGTTTTCCGGATATTTAGTAAGTGTTAAAAAGTTTGACCGGATATAAATACCCACTTTTTTCCCTGTCGGGAAATTTCCAAATGTTAGATCTTTCCGTAGTTAAAGAACGTTCGAAGTAGTGCAAGTAACGCGATGGACCCTCTAGAAGACAACAAACCTTAACTCGATTATGTGACCGTCTTGAACTGCCCTTTGAACCTTAGGGTTTGGGGCAGTACGGCGTGCCACATATGAGGTGTTGGCTTGACCCTTCTACGGCTGGACCGTTGGTACTGTGGCATGAAATGGATGTTTTTAGACTTATTTCTTGTGTTGAGCTGTTTCGGGAAAACTTGGGTGTTTGATTGTTCGATCGAAAAGTTTAACATTTTCTATTTATCTGGAATGTGATACAATATTTGGAATTCAAAAGTAGTTATGAGATAACTAATATGAATGTTATAAACATAGCACTTTAGTCTCAATTGATCGGTTGCCACGGAATTTTGATGTGATCAAAAGTCCGTCGCAATCACGTAGCGTACGCGGATACTCGCCGGGTAAACTTAATAGACAGCTGCACCCCATAGCCCCGACCAAGTGACTGTAGGAGAACCCCATCGCCGAAAGCATCCGTCCGGGTGCTCGCGGCAACGGTGTTCCGCCTTGGTGCACTTCGTCGACGGCATCAGGGGTGCGGCCGTCTACTAAAGTTTGCGACGAGCATTCGATCAGGATGTCGGGAATCCTGTTGAATTGCCCGACTTGATATTGAAAAGAGTTTTCGATAAAGAGACTAAAATGCGGGGTTTATAATAGTTAGGCATGCGATGTCTAAAGAATTCATTTGGTTAGGCATGCGATGTCTAAAGGGTTTGCGGATTCCAACTATTGTAGTTTTACACTTACTTTTCTGTGACCGTAAGTGTAACATGTGATATCGCCGGTTTCGTTGCTATATGTCAACGACAATTGGGATGGGCATATTTACTTACGTTGATGACATGTGATGTTATGTGTTGCTGGATATGTTATATTGGATCGTCGCGTTTTGAATAGCCCGGGGGTTTTTATGTGAGATGAGTGTTTTTCATTTTCATTCATGTAAAAACTTGTATGTAATATTCTTTTATTGGGGCACTTCCAGGTTGCGGAAGATGTCACCTTTTGTATATTATTTACTTTTCCGCACTAGGATAGACCCAAGGAGGGGAGCACAAGTAACCGGGTTCTAGGGTCCAGTGGGAGACCAACTCGAGGAGTCGAGTCCGGGTCTCCTAACTCTAGAATTGGTAGGGTTGCTTGCCGCTCTCGTAGGGGTCTAGGGGTGTGGGTTTGGCTATTCATCGCGACCGTGGAATCCGTGTTTTATACTGGCTCATATTAAAAACACGGACGTCCTAGCATATCCAATGTTTCATATGTTTCTTCTACTGCGACATCTGTGATGTGATCATGTGATGTGCTGTGATAGATACTATATATAGTATATATGATATATTATATAGACGTTACTTATGTTTTACACCCGCGTTAGCCCTGCCCCGCTCTGCCGTTAGTTACCTAACCTAACGGTGCACGAGGGGACATCGAGGCGAATGCGGATGGCATAAGTGTACGTCGTATTTAGCTGTGATGATTAGGTGATTTAAATGATGGGACTTCATTAATGTGATTAATGAAAGAAAAAGAAACCTAAAAGATGTTGTGGAATCGAATTTTCAAAAACAGGTAGCTACAGTTCTTGCTTTGCATCGCGGTGTTCCTTGTAGAACATCCTGCACCTTATTCGATGAGGAAAGGGCCGAGATCCCTTCACCGGGAGTGACCCCTTTAGCAATAACTGGCAGATGCTACACACTCGGTTTGTCTTTTGATTACTTATATAGTTTCTGCTTTGCACAGTGATATATATGATATATCCCGCACCTTATTCGATGAGGAAAGGGCCGACGATCCCTTCACCGGGAGTGACCCCTTTAGCAAAACTAGAAAAGCCTAAAAAACACTCCATTTTAAAATCATTTGATTCTACAACGATATCAAGTTCATTACGCAATAGGTTTTCAGAAAAACCTGTCGTAGCCCTCCGTCATTTCAGATAAGTCCTGTTTAGTATTCGTGCTGCGTTTGTTGACCTTGTCAAGGCGCAGTGTATGGTAGCTAACCAGTATTTATCTGATTATGCATATGATGCAGATTGTTTTAGGGTAGTCGTACGGCCTTGTTGACCTTGTCAAGGGTCGTGCGGGTGGGTTTAATTCAATCAAGAAATGACGGGTTGAACTTGACTTACGGTCTATGGTTTGTTGACCTTGTCAAGGTCATAGATCGTTTGGGGCAAAATTATCGGGAATTTCAAGTGTTGAAATTTGCAATGAGATTGCATACCTTCTATGAGATAGTTGGATCCCGATACCCGCTGCGAGTAAGAGTTACTCCTGGGAGAGTTTTACACATTACAATTAGCCGATCAAGTAGGTGTCTAGAAAGGTGTTAACGAGGTTACGCTTCTGGGGAAACGAGGTTTACATTAATTAGGTTCGTGCGAAAGCACGGTGGACCTCCCTCAAAGTACCGACACTGGCCTGGCTGAAAGATTGGCGAACTTGTAGCTTGTAATTAATCCCGGCTAGTCTTTCATTTTAGGGTTTGAAGGAAGATTTGATAAAAACAGTGGGAGCCATCCTGATTAGATAAAATAATAACCAATCTGATCTTGCAAGAGCGCATGCAGAGTGTTTTCTTCTCTCTCTCTCCAGGTAGCGACCATATCACGCCTTAATCAAGATAATAATACGGATTGTTGACCGAACCCGCTTGTTATACTGAGCTGGGGAACGTTGGTCCCGCTCCAACTTATAACTGTTATAAGACAGAGCAGGAAATTGGGGAATACCAGAATTCCCGTGCCGCCCAAACGAAGAAAATGCATGATGATGCATCATCTTCGGGTGTGTTCATTACAGAGATCTGTTTCTCAGTATCCTTTACGTCCTGGGTATGTGATACCGGATCAGGATCCCGCATATGTAATATATTACATGGGCTACTGAGAGGTAGAGAACTAAGAACGGGTGATAGGTTTCATGAGATAGAAAACGGTGTAAGTGTTGCAGCCAAGTCTGTTGGTCACTATCACCCTGTATTACCAGAATACATTGATTCTGAACGAATGTTATTAGATACCGAACCTGATATGCAAAATCATATCAGACTCTTTATTAGTAAACAAAGGACATAATTTTGTATTGTTGGATAATGTTTTGAACATTTCCTATATCAAAAGTTGATCGGTTCATGTACGTTATCTAAAAGCATTGATGTTCTAAATCAAACTACTGTTCTTAGCATACAGAACACACACAACAGGAAGAGTTCAGAAATGAACGAATCCTTCTTAAGGTATTGTAGACTAGGTCATATCAATGTGACCCGACTAGCTGAAGTTACATATAGATGCATATTTAAATTAGTTTGAATTTACATCTTGTGAAACTTGCCAGTCATGTCACAGAGATAAGATGACCATAGCTCTGTTTATTGGAAACAGAGAAAGAGTTAGTGAACTCTTGGGATGATACATGTTGATGTATGAAGGTCCCCTGTCTACACATACCAAGACCGGTTCTTTGTATTTCATTACATTCTCTGATAATCTCTTAAGATTCAGACATATGTTTCTGTTGAAACACAAGTCCGAAACTTTTGAGATATTCACAGAATATAAGTTAGAAATAGAGAACCAAATTGGATATAAGTATTATGTCCTTTGATGTGATCAAGGAGGAGAATACTTGAGCACGAAATTCCTGGATTATTCTAAAAGAGAATGAGATTCTCTCTCAGCATTACTCCTCCGTATACACCATAGCACGATGGTATATCGGGGCGGAGCAATAACACCCTATATGATATGGTGTGCTCTATGATGAGTACTACTGAGTTTCCTATTTCCTTTTGGGAGTTATGCACTTATGAAGTTGCATACCTATTGAATGGTGTTACAACCAAATCAGATGTCTACCACTCTATATGAGATATGGAAAGGGAAGAGCCCATCTCTTAAGTCAGTTAAGATTTGGGGTTGTGCGGCCTATGTCTAAAAGTAAAATCCGGACAAGCTCGAGGCAAAGTCAGTCTGCAGAAGTTTGTTGGATATCCCAAGCATACGCAAGGGAATATCTTCTACCTAACCGAGGAACAAAAATGTTTTGTTTCTCAGCATGCCACCTTTGTGAATGGGAATTTCTTGTGAAGAAATTAGTGGACATCAGGTAGAACTGGAAGGAGTTCCAGCTATACAAACTGCAGCTGATGATTTGGTAGAACCGATGGATTCAATAGTTTCCAACGAACCTCAGCTTCTCCGCCGATCTAGTAGGGTTCCTCACCCACCTGAGAGATACTTCGGTTTCTCTATGACAGTGGGAGTGAGGATTGCATCATGAGATGATGACCCAACTAGTTTCGAGCTGGCCATCAGGAGTGGGACTCTGTAAGAATGGCTGGATGCTTAGTGATCTGAGATGGAATCCTTATACACCAACAAAGTATGGACTTTGGTTGCTTTATCTGAAGGGTTAAATCCCCATCAGGAGTAAGTATATCTTGAGAAGATTACTTGGTGTACATGGAAAAGTTGAGACTTTCAAAGCTAGACTTGTTAAAGGTTTGCATCATTAACCAGGTATGGATTATGTTGAAACCTTTTCTAAGTAGCTATGCTTAAGTCCATCCAGATCCTACTTGCTACGGCTACATACCATGACACGATATCTGGTGGTTGGGTGTCATGACAGCTTTTCTAAATAATGTTTTAGAAGAGAGCGTCTATAAGTACACAGCCAAAGGGCTTCGTAGACAGTGGGAGCAGCGGAAACGTGTACAAGATGTTTTATAGGATAAAGTAGGCATCGCGGAGATGGAACGTCTGTTTTGACCTGGTAGTCAAAGAGTTTGACTTCATCAAAATGGTAGATGAACCTTGTATATACAAAAAGGTAGTAGGGAGTATGGTAGTGATCCTCGTAGAGTACGTGGATGACATACTCTTGATGGGGAAAGAGTTTCCTATGCTACGCTTGGTCAATCTCCGCCTATCACAAGGATTCTCCATATAGGATCAAAGTGATACCTCCTAAATCCTAAGTTTTGGATCTATGAGATAGATCTAACTGGATGTTAGGATTCTCACTAGTTGTAGTAAGATGGTATCAATTGATCCTGGGGAGAATCACTGGAAAGGTTCTAGGGTGATAAGGACGACTGAATGTCAGTCACAGGCATTTTCTTTACCCTCAGTGGAGGGACGGTATGTTGGAAGAGTTCCAAGCTAGATATCGTGGCAAACTAGACGATTAAAGGCAAGATACATCGTTACCAAAGATGCTACCAAAGAGGCAATCTGGATATTTGTATAATTTCATGAGATGAACTTCGTTCCTACCATTGTGTGACAATGGAGTTGTGGCTTATGCCGAGGAACGCCCGTCCCATCAGTGATCCAGACATATTCTTAGGCAGTGTCACCTGATAATGGAGATGGTTGATCTCCAGGGGATCGAGGTTAGGAGAGTAGACTCAGAGGACAACACGGCGGATCCACTCACAAAGGCTTTTTTCCAGAGAGAGACTATTTTGGGATGGTTGAGTATGAGATACTACAACCACTGTTATCAGATGGCCCTAGTGCAAGTGGGAGATTGTTAGTTATATGTATGCCCTAGAGGCCATTACTATACATGTGTTGTATATTGTAGTGGATGCTTGGACATATATAGGGATGACTTTCTTGCTCGACATGATAGTATGCTATCTGGTTACTCTTTACCTTAACGTGTATACTGATTGTCTCTCTGTTACATGTTGGTAAAGCCCTTAGGATGTGTACTTGACTACCTGGACTGTGATGCTGATCATACTAGTGGGGACATGGTAGTCCATAAGTACATCCTTCAAGGTCCCTAGTCGTGGGTATATCGAGACGGGGCATCGATATACCAGAGTAGACTAGCGTATATCTTCTCGACCCATACAGATGGGCGATGGATGATCCCATATCCATTGGTGTTTGACATCAGAGATGATATACGGGTGCTCAGTGAAGACTGGGTACACTGGACGGACTCGCCGAGAACTCCCAAATGGTATTATACCTTACGTCAGATGGCAGTTCACTGGTGACACTGGTACAGGTTAGTCTGTTGACCCGAGATCGTCATAGAGTCTTGTGTGATTCCCACTGTGCTTTGATTTCCACCTTACCACGTCCAAGAGAGCGTGCAAAACGGTGGTTTTTGGGTACAGTCCCGAGTCAAATGGAGGCAATGAGCGATAGGAGGGGTTTCTTCTCTCCCGGTATTGGGGGTTGATGTTGCGCTGTGCTCTATTGGCCATAACAGGGAAGTCCCTGGCCAGGGCTGGTTTAGAGATTTACTGGTAAGTGTTACCAGTAGTTTCTCGACCCGTTATGAGCCTCTCATCGGCATGACTTGTCGGTTATTGGGGTCTGACGTTTACCACCACTAGACTTGATATGCGACATATTAGACGAAGAGACCAGACTGTACGGTAGTGTCACTGTCAGGCTTTTTGCAGGAGTTGGAGCGGGCTTGCTTGCTGATGTTCTGATCGCTCAATACCCGGGTAGCCGTTACGTTCAGCTAGTACCGCTGACGGCTTGTGGGTGTTTGATATGATCATCACCTACTGCCGGCGTATTGACGAGTCTTTAGAGTCCTACATAGAGGTTGTACTGGCTCAGGCAAAACGAAATAGGAGCGCATATGTGATATGTGCGGGTCCGAGAATGATACGAGTATGTGATACCGTATTCTATTCTCGCGATGATTGTATCGATTGGTTGTATGCGATATAACCTAGTTATCGAATCAAGTGTTGATTCGATAAGTCGATACATTGATATTAGTCGGTTATATACGATATGACCGGATCGTTAAATAAAGTGTTGATTTAATGATTTAATGTATAATTATATATTTGATATATTACTTTACATTAACTAGTATTGGTTCACTTAAGATTAATTTTCTCACTTGATGTGCACAAGTTATATATGTGATATATTTTTGTGCACAAGATTGTATCATGTTTGATGATACATGCAAACTTGGGTGTGTATGCATTAAACCATAGTTTAGGTTAATGGTTAAGGTTTAATTAATTAATTAATTTATTTAATTTTGGAAAAACTAAATGGTGGCTTTTTTGCTAGAAGCTTCATGAAGCATGCTAGCATATTTGAAAAAGTCTTGCCATTTTGTTTTTATCCTTTAACCTAAGCATCAACCTAAACCCTAGTTTATTCTCTACATGTGTTAACTCACCCATGGTTGCAATATGATAAGGCTTCACTTGATTTTCTTTAATTATTAATTCATTCTTTTCTTTCTTCTTCTTCTTCTTCTTCTTGAAGAAAAAGAGGTAGCTTGCTAGAAAATTTCAAGTGAAGATTTAGAGTGAGAAATCAAAATCTAAAGAGTACCCACTTCCTATCTCACCATCCTCTACTAGACTAGCACTTTAGTTTAGGGTGTTTGCTTCACTAATTCTATGGTTAGTGAGGTAGAAGCTTGAGTCCGTATTCCCTCGACGTAGATCATCTTCGGCACCGAAGACTTCAAGCGATCCCGTTGCAATTTCCTCATGGAGCCGTCCGAGAGTCCGGGAATTGGTTGATCGCAGCGAAGGTACGTCGTCACGGAGCTTTGGAAGTGGTGGACCGGATCTACAAAGGTTGTAGTCCCTTCCCTTTAGTGTAAATGTGATTTACTTGCCATAGTTTTCGCCTAATATCTAGTTAACGATCTTTCTTCGGGTTGTTAGGCACCTAAATTTTTTAATCTGGCATGGTCGATGCCTTGTAGAGCTTCCTTAGAGTGCCTAGTAACCCTACAATACTATCATGTTGAGCAAGAAAGTCCTCTATATATATGTCCAAGTATCCACTATAATATACATCACATGCACAATAATGGCCTCTAGGGCATACATATTCCTAACAACCTCCTACTTTCACTAAGGCCATGTGTTGTAGGATCTCATACCCAACATCCCAAAAAGTCTCTCAAACTGCTTCTGGGGGAGGGCCTTCGTGAGTGGATCCGCTACGTTGTCCTTCGTGTCAACTCTCTTGACGTCGATCTCCCGGCGATCTACTATCTCCCTGATCAGGTGATACTGTCTAAGAATATGTCTGGATCTCTGATGGGACCTGGGTTCCTTGGCCAAAACCACATCTCCATTGTTATCACAATACACCATATCGGATTGTCAATGGACGGAATCACACAAAGCTCAGCAATGAACTTCTTCATTCAGACAGCCTCTTTGGCAGCATCGTTGGCAGCGATGTATTATGCCTCCATCGTCGAGTCTGCTACGGTGTCTTGCTTGGAACTCTTCCAATACACCGCCCCTCCGTTGAGGGTAAAGACAAAACCCGATACCGACTTACTGTCGTCCTTATCACTCTGGAAGTTCGAATCGGTAAAGGACTCCACCTGGAGTTTACCATTATCATATACCAAGAATATTTCTTTAGTCCTTCTCAAGTACTTAAGAATGTTCTTCACAGCTGTCCAGTGGTTTTCCCCAGGATCTGATTGATACCTACTCACTACACCTAGTGAGTAAGCTACATCCGGTCTGGTACATAATATCGCATACATGATAGAGTCTACTGCCGAAGCATAGGTATCTCTTGCATGCGAGCCCTCTCCAAATCAGTCTTGGAAGACATCTTTTTGGAGATAGTGATTCCTGAGCAAGCGGGTAAATTATCTCGCTTGGAATCTTCTATACTAAATCTCTTTAGTATGGTGTCTATGTACCTGGATTGGGACAATCCTAACATCCGTTTATATCTATCTCTATAGATCTTAATCCCCACGATGTAGGAGGCATCACTAAGATCTTTCATGGAGAACTTGTGTGATAAGAAAGAGCTTGACCGAGTATAGCATAGGAACATCGTTTCCTATCAAGAGTATGTCATCCACGTACAATACGAGGAAGACCACCTTACTCTCTACAGCCTTCTTATATATACATGGTTCATCTACATTTTTGATGAAGTCAAACTCTTTGACAGCTTCATAAAAACATATGTTCCAGCTCCGCGATGCCTGCTTCAATCTGTAGATGGATTTAAACAGCTTGCACACCTTTCCACTGCTCCCACTTTCTACGAAGCCCTCTGGCTGTGTCATGTACACGCTCACTTCTAAATCACCATTTAGAAAAGCGGTCTTGACGTCCATCTGCCAGATTTCATAGTCATGGTATGCAGCAATGGCAAGTAGGATCCTGATGGACTTAAGCATAGCGACAGGAGAAAATGTTTCATCATACGCCAGATCGTTGATGAAAACCTTTTTCTACAAGTCTAGCTTTGAAAGTCTCAACTTTTCCATCTTCACCTATCTTCTTTTTGAAGATCCACTTGCTCCCAATGGGTTTTACCTCTTCAGGAGCAACTTCTAAAGTCCATACTTTGTTGGTGTACATGGATTCCATCTCGGATCTCATAGCATCTAGCCATTTCACAGAGTCTCCACTTGTGATAGCCTGCTTAAAACTAGTCAGGTCATCATCTTCCATGATGCAATCCTCGCTCCCACCGTCTACGAGAAAACCGTAGTATCTTTCAGGTGGATGAGGAACCCTACTAGATATGCAGAGTGGCTGGGGTTCGTTGGGTACT
The DNA here is from genome assembly GCA_030015575.1 of Agapanthus africanus. Lineage (NCBI taxonomy): Eukaryota > Viridiplantae > Streptophyta > Magnoliopsida > Asparagales > Amaryllidaceae > Agapanthus > Agapanthus africanus. The sequence continues at coordinate 56,151,673 of CM057342.1, read as the reverse complement.
ACTGGATCCTCCGGTTCCACCAAATCGTCAGTTGTAGTCTATGCTGCTGGAACTTCTTCCAGTTCTACCTCATTGCCACTAATTTCTTTTGCAAGAAATTCCTTTTCTAAAAAGGTGGCATGTCGAGAAACAAACACCTTTTGTTCTTCGCTGTGGTAGAATAGATATCCATGTGAATTCTTTGGATATCCTACAAACTTACAAAGAACTGATCGTGCCTCGAGTTTGTCCGTATTTTGCCTTTTGACATAGGCTGGACAACCCCATATCTTAACTCGTTTAAGACATGGTCTCTTTCCACTCCATATCTCATATGGTGTTTTAGGCACATATTTTGATGGAACTTGATTCAATAGGTATGCGGCTGTCTCAAGTACATAATCCCAAAAAGAAATAGGTAACTCAGCAGTACTCATCATAGAGCGCACCATATCTAATAGGGTGCGATTTCTCCGCTCTGATACACCGTTGTGCTGTGGTGTATACGGAGGAGTAAGCTGAGAGAGAATCCCATTCTCCTTTAGATAATCTCAGAATTACCCGCTCAAGTATTCTCCTCCCCGATCAGATCGCAGGACTTTAATACTTTTACCCGTCTGGTTTTCAACTTCGCACTTATATTCCTTAAATTTCTCAAAAGCTTCAGACTTGTGTTTCAACGAGAACACATGTCCGAACCTTGAGAGATCATCGATGAATGTAATAAAGTATGAAAACCATTCCTGGCATATGTAGACATAGGATCGCATACATCACCATGTATCAGTCTCAAGAGTTCAGTAGCTCTTTCTCCGTATCCAGTAAACGGAGTTTTGGTCATCTTTCCTTTGAGACATGATTGGCAAGTTTTATAAGATGAAAATTCGAACGGATTCAAATATCCATCTTTATGCAACTTATCTAGTCTTGTCGCATTAATATGAGTTAGTCTACAGTGCCACAAGATGGCTTCGTTCATTTCTGAACTTTTCCTCTTGTTTGTGTTCTGTATGTTAAAAACTGTACTTTGATTAAGAACGTATATACCGTTACATAACGTACCAAAACCAATCAACACTTGATTTTGGAAAATGTTCATAGCATTATCCTCTAATGTGAGATTATATCCTTCTTTAGTTAGCAAAGAAATCGATATAATGTTGTACATCATCTTTCGTACGTAGTAACAGTCATTCAGAATCAATGTGTTACCTTGATGGAGGTCCTTGTTAGATCTCCTTCAGATGTTGTCTTCCGTCGATCTCCCGGAGGATTCTGGAGGGGATCCCCTGTTGTGTGTGGGTCTCAATGGGTTTTGAGGAGATTTGGTAATTGGAGGAGTTTGACGCCGAGTACCTGCAAAGAAGTCCCGGGGTGGTTTGATACCACCGAGGACCCTCCGACAATCAAGTTAGTGCTAGATCCGAGCAGCGTAACGGCTAAGTGGAGTAAAAAATGGCTTACTTGACCCTTCTCTGATGGGGGTTTATATAGTGGTGGAGGCGCACAGCAGCAGGTGCGAGAATCTCACCGGCAGTTACTCTCCCGACGTCACGCCCGCGTAGAGAGCGAATCGCCCATTAATGAGGATCGTGGAGGCGTGGAACGTGGGATGTTGATGGTGGGGAATTCGCGCATGGCAAGATTCGTGGAGCGGTGGTTGCGCCTGTGAGCGGTAGAGCTGGTCGGAAGACTGAGGAAGACGGCCTCGGCCGGGGCGGGGGGCTCGGGAACGAGCGAGAAGGCCGAGGAGACTTAGTCTTGTGGCAGCCCAGGGCGAGCCGAGGGGCCAAGGAGGCCAACCGGCAGGGAGCCCCGAGGAGGGATAGCTTGCGATTGCAGGTCGGGTACAGGGAAGGCCTGGTCGGCCTTTGTGGGCCCTTTTTTCTGAGTTATAGGGCCCGCCATCCGCCACGTGTTCTGATCTTAAAGGTCGCCAATATCGAGCATCATCATTAGCCCCCTACTCTTGTCCCGACCAGCCAGCGGGTCGGGTCAGGAGTGGACTGCCGGGCCGCCCGGGGTGAGCTCCCTCCTAAGGTTTCGTCGGGACTCGTCCCCGGGTCGCAAGCTGTCTTTTCTGCCAGTGAATCAGGGCGAGATCTCTGCATTTAAGGAGGGTGTGCCTGTTTGTGTATCTTGCCTTTGAAGTGACGGCCCACGTGTCGAGCGTCGGTTGGCTGACGCGACGTGTGCAGACCTGCGATGCCTGAAAGGGTGCGGTCCAGTGCGGGGACGACAAGTGGAGCAATCGGAGCCGTTGGATGCGAGGAGGCGTCTTGGCGGGAGATGAAGGACACCATTGGATGAGGCCGCTCGTGGCAATAAATAGGGGTGGGGCCCGTTTCAGGGCCCCTACTCCTTCATATTTCCCGTTCTAAGTCTCGGTTGCTCGGCTCTCGTCTTCTTCCTTCCATTCTCGTTCTCCGAGGATCATTCTTGCCAAGGTTAGATATCTTCTCTTGTCGAGTCAGTAGATGTCATTGAGGTAGCTTCTAGGAACCCTTTAGGTGAGCCTGAGTCCTCCCGGGGAGCAGGGGTCGGCCCCTCTTCCCGGGATCATGCGGCGGGGCGGCCCTCAGGGAGGAGGCAGTAGATGCTGCCCCTAGCGCCTCGTGTTGGATAAGGCATGAGGACGAGCTTGCCAATGCTCTGGCTCGCTTCTACATCCCCTCACGCTATACGCTCCGCCTGGCCTAGGAGGGAGAGAAGGCAGACCAAGTACGGGGCAAGGAGATCGCCCTGTATTTGGAAGCATTTTGGGGTGGAATGCGCCTGCCTTTCTCTCCTGAGGTCGTTGAAGCGTTGAACTTCTTCGGGTTAGCACCCGGTCAGGTTGTGCTGAACTCGTGGAGGATTCTCCTCGGGTTCCTGGTCCGCCTGAAGTTACAGCCGATCCTCTTCAGCCTTTCCCTCATTGATTCTTCCCTCGTCTTCAAAAATCACCCCGGTGGTCGAGCGGGCGACCCGAGGTGGATTTTTCTCTCTTTCAGAAAGCGACCAGGGGGCGCCGCTGGGACGGGGGTTGTGGCCCTGCCTTCTTCCATTCACGACTGAAAGAAGAAGTTCTTCTTCGTTTCCCCTCCCGAGGGAGAGGACTGGCCCGTGCCTACAGAGTGGTCGAGGGAGAAGCACTTGCCGGGGAACCAGTCCAGTGACCCCGTTGATCAGTCGAAAATACTGCATTTTTAACATGGCAATTTCCCTATCTTTTGCACTCATCTAGAAGTGTTCAGCATTCATATTACACATATTAGCAAAACAGTCCGGAAATACCAGATTGCATGTGTTATACTTTAAAACCGACACTTTAAGGGAAATTGACTGCATTTCATGGCATCGCATCATCCCTATATTGCGCAACACTTGTCTCGAGAAATTGCCGGAACAAAAGCCAGAATTATGAAAACAGTGCTGAAAAATACGCCAACTCAAAGGCCAGAGATCTGGAAATGATCAGGGATTCATTTGGAAATTTAACATATCAGAAAAGCCCACAAATATCAGCCCAAACAAGTAGCTGAAAACCCAAGCCCCAACGCTTCCAAAGCGCCGCGGTTCCGCGGCGGGAGCGCGCTTGCGCCGCGGTTTCGCGGCGCTATGATGGCTTCAGACTCCCAGATTTTCTACACGTGTCTCAGCTAACTGCAAAAGCTTCCAGAAGACTCCCGATTCTCCACATGGCACATCTAGAAGGCTCGGCTTAACAAACTTCATCTAGAAGCTTCTCCTCAACAAACTTTTGGAGGGAAATTCAAATCCCATCAACAAACTTTTGGAGGGAAATTCAAATTTTGCTAACAAACTTTTGGAGGGAAATTCAAAATTCAAATCCTAGATCTAGGGTTTTGAGGTCTATAAAAGAGAGCCTAGATCTAAGGGTTGAGGGGGTTGATTAGTTCATTTTCTTCCCAATTCTTCAACATCTCTCTTCATCTTCCATCCACAAGTCGAGTGACACGACTTGTGCGAAACCCTAACCCCAATTCAAAATCAAGATCAAGATCCTGAGTACCAATCAAGCAAGAAGCCTTCAACCTTTTAGGAGCGGAGCCGATTTTCAATCGAGCAAGTGATCCAAGCCGATCCGCGACTCAAGGAGACGAGCGAAGCCAAATCGACGATCGAGTTCTTCCTCTTGTAGTTCTTGAGCGATTGTAACGAAATTGCTGATATAAATAAAAGGTGAAATTCTTTAATCTTGCTTTCTTTAAATTCTTGCATCATGATTCGATCTCAATTTGTGATTGTGATTCTTGTTGTGATGTTTGAGTAAAACTCCACTCGTAAAGGAGTCGAGACGATCAATAGAATGATGATGATTTAGATCTTTTTACAATTCTTAAATCCTATAACGATTGTAAATTCTTGTGAATCAAATGATCGATGACCTAGTTTCGGGATGAACCTTTCTTGATTGTGTTCACTCAAAACTAGGGAACAACGATTGATCATTAGATTTACTCGAAGCTAGTTTGTGAATGAGATTCATCGAAAGGATAAAGGATAAGACGAGGAAACCCTAGCTTCTTCGCAAGATCCTTAACCTCGACGAATAATCATCGATCTAGTATCAATTCGTTAATGGATAAGAACATGAAATCTTTAGATCTCATCACATCTATTGATCTGATCTACTCCTACGAGCTACACTTCGATTCTTGATATTTGGTTTGGAAAATCAACAACATCTCAATTCTTGATTTTATTGTTTTCTTGTTATTAGATCTAGATTTTCTAATTCTTGAAATTCAATTACAAATCATGAATTGTTTTCTTTTCTTTTCCTTAAAGTTTCAATTCATCTAATTCGAAACACGAACGATTACACTTTCCCTGTGGACGATCCGCACTTACTAACGCGCTACATTCGACACCGTTATTGATTGCAGTCAAAATATTTTTGGTTGTGATTTCTATATACATTTTCTAAACATACACAATCCGAAATCATTAATTGTTCGTATTTTGAAATTTGAGTTGAAAAGTTTATTCCATTACAATTTTTTAGATCAAAATTCGTGCAAACACTAATACGTGTTGTTGTGATTTGATTGCGAGAAAATCTGGAATCATTGGAGCTTGGATAAAATTTTTGTGAATATTCCAGAGAGCTCAGGAGACAATTAGGAACAGTACAAAAAATTTCAGTGCAGTGATCACCTCAAGGGACCGCGATTCTGCGGCATTAGCGCTCATTTGCGGCGGATCCGCCGCGTTCTGACGTCATCCCTGCACCAAAATTTCTCAGGTATCTTCTAACTTTCTTATCTTCTCCTAAATCTGCTCCAATTAACATTTTGTGCAGGTTTCTTTGCAAATAATCGCAGCGCCGCAAAAGAAAAAGAAAAATTTGTGCGTGTTTTGATTTTTGTGGTTGTTTGCATAATTAATACGGATATTAAGGGGCAAAGACCAAATCCAGATTAGGTGGGGAGTTCATTACCCTTCCTAAGCCCCAATAATCACAAACTTGCATCCGCATTTACCCTCATTAATTAAAAAATATCTAGAGATGACTCTAAGGACCGTCGCGCTCACTCAGGACAGAAGAAGACCGTGGGTAATTCATTGCTTATCCACGTTTCTTTTGTGGTGTCTAAGGCAAGTGTGTCGAAGGCTAGTGGTTACTTAATTAGGCCCACTACTTACGTAGTGGAGAACCTCCCACTTACCTGGCACTTACCTGGCCACAGGAGAGACAAAGAGGCAGTGGAGGATTTATCCTGCGACTTGTCTTTTAGCAGTTAGGAGCGGTCTAGAGCTTTGACCTAGGTGACCACTAGAATTAGGGTTTTGTGAGTTGCATTTGTTGTGCTTGCATCATATTTTCAAAAATCCGTATCATTTTTCAAAACAAACACCAACACTTCATTTCCCCTAATTATAATCTACGCTGCCACTTGTACTAACCCTTTTTAGTGCAAGATAGGCTGGACACGGGTTTCTAGTGCCCGTTAAGTCCGCGTTCCCCGATCGACCCTAAAGTCGGTATTTCTCCACTTACCTTTTCTTTACCCACTACCACACCCACATCGATGGATCCATCTCCATCGAACTTCTTTACCACTACTCTGCCGCCGTCCGTTGGTGCGCAGAATCCATCTCGCATCTCTCTCCAAGAGAGGTGCTATCCTACACGAGGTCCCCTTTCCACCTGTCTTTCCATTCCACCAGCCAACGGGGAAAATTTTCAGATTAAACTCCAATACATCAACCTTCTACCAAAATTTCACGGTCTCGAGTCTGAGGACGCATACGTGTTTATCACGAAATTTGAAAATGTATGCGCAATGATGGGTACCTCACAGCTGTCTGTGGATGCTTTGCGTCTTCGTCTTCTCCCATTCACTTTGTGCGATATAGCCGAGAAGTGGCTGTATAACACCACCGCACACTCCATTTCAAATTGGGAAGAATTCGTCAAAGCATTCCTTAATAAATTCTACCCACATCATAAAACAGCTCGAGTCCGTAGCGAAATATATCAATTCACCCAGCTTCCAAATGAAACATTTTCACATTGTCTTGAACGCTTTAAGAATCTGTTAGTCCAATGTCCTCATCACGGAATCCCCAGATGGGAACTGTGCAGAATCATTTATGAGGGCATTAATCCTAACACAAGACAGACCCTTGAATTAATGTGTCAAGGCAATTTCATGACCAAAGATGATTAGGAAGCTTGGAAATACTTAGAAGATTTCGCTGAAAAATCTTTACAGTGGGAGGGTGTGAGTCAATCGTCTAGGGCTGGCAATAACCAATCAGATGTTTCCATAGGAGTTAGAGCTGAAATTTCAGCTATGCAAAAGAAACTCGAGACTATGGAAAACAAATTTTTAGCCGCCGCCCTAAGCCAAATGTCACTCTCCAAAACTGTATGTGGCTGCTGTTCTGATCCTTCACATCTCACGGAAGAATGTCCAATAAATTCTCCGTTTCAAGGTCATGAGCATACCAATACCGCATTTCAAAGACCTAGAAACGATCCATGTTCTTCCACATATAATCAGTGTTGGAGGAATCACCCAACTTTGCTTGGAACCAATCACAATCTCAAAACACGGTTCCAACCCAACACAATTTCCAAAGGGTCCCTCCACCACAACAGCAACCACCACTTCAATTGAGTCAGCACCCCTTCCAATCACAAAACTTCCAAAATCCGGCCAACACTTTTGCACCACATGAAAACTCTTTGCAATTGACCGGTACAGATAATACCTCTGCACTAGCACAAACCTTGGATACTTTCATGAAACAATCCATCCAAGGGACGGCAAGTTTGCAATCTTCCATCGAGAATGTGATGAAGATCATTGTCTCTCAAAATGAGAATATCAAATCGATGGAAGCACAAATTGCACAACTAAAAGCCGAAATGAGTGCAAGAGAGAAAGGGAAACTTCCAGCTCAACCTTTACCCAATCCTGGCTATTCACATCATGTGAATGCAACCACGTTGAGATCTGGAAGAGTGCTTGACAATCACATTGGGGAAGAGTTTGATGACACTGACAAATCAATCAATGATACCCCGGCTGAGACCTTTCCTCACACACACACTTCTACTTCTGACCCCAGTTCTTCTACTCCACCACCTTCTTGCGAGCCTATTCTTCGTTTCCCACAAGGCTCGACACCTCAGTCCACCTCTTCTAGTTCTCCACAGACGATCCCTACTCCTCTTTCGGGATCATGTCTACCCCCACTTCCTTCTCCTATGATGGACCCAGCGCTTATTGCTAAAGCACCTTATCCTAATCGGTTAAGGGCTAACACATCAAGTCCACATATGGAGAAGATCATGGACATTTTAAAGCAAGTTAACATCAACATCCCTCTCCTAGATGCCATCCAACAAGTTCCGTCCTATGCGAAAACTCTTAAGAACTTGTGTACTAGGAAGAGGAAGACTCAAGTGCCCAAGAAGATATTCATGGCAAAAACGGTAGACACGGATTTTCCCCAGCAATTACCGAGGAAACGTAAGGATCCTGGATATCCTACTATTTCCATTTCTATTGGGGAAAAACACATCAACCGTGCTCTACTAGACCTTGGCGTTAGTGTTAACTTGCTTCCATACTCGGTTTACGAGCAGTTAGGGATCGGAGAGTTGAAGCCAACCCATTGCACTCTCCAGATGGCTGACCGATCAATCACCAAACCTAGGGGTGAACTGGAGGATGTGTTAATAAAAATCGGGGAATTTATATTTCCTGTGGATTTTATTGTCATTGATATACAGCCTGTAGCGAACCCACGGAATCAAATTCCGGTGATTTTAGGTCGCCCCTTTTTGGCCACTTCCAACGCTATCATCAACTGTCGTAATGGTTCTATGACCCTATCCTTCGGGAATTGGTCAATAGAGCTGAACATTTACAAGTTGGGAAGTGTACCCTCCGAACCTACTGCTCAGGTCTGTTCTGTCGACTTAATGGATGTCGACAGCAGCGAATTTGATGGTCCTCATGATACTGATCTTGACTCTTTTCATATGTTATTGTTTGACCCAACTATGTATCATACACATACGGACTCTTCCACCGAGATGTCCGGGTCAACAGCTAACACTGATTATGAAATGCTTTTAGAGTCTGAAGATCACCCCGCACTTTGTGATGACATTATTCATCGGGGTATTGATGGAACTTTTGAGGAAATCTTCGCTGATGAACTCGCATTTTTGAATGACACGGGCGTTGAGATGAATCATCTCCCAATCACTGAAATTGAACCTCCACCCCTTCTTCTGAACTGTAAAAAGAATGCGAGTAATCCATCACATTCACTGCATCGTCTCTCCAAAATGAGACGCACATACATTCTCTTCCACCACTTAACCTTTCCCCACTTCTTCTTCCACCAACCAGAGCACTGCATTGATAAAATTTTTGAATGGTTGGTGTTGACATTCGGTCTTTGCAAAGCTTGGCATCGACCATAGATTTTTGACCCCTTCATGTGATTTTCAAAGATTAACATTGCATAACTCAAGTTTGGGGGGGTATGATCGGGCTCCTGAAAAGAAATTTTTTTCAATATTTTGAGCCAAAAATAACTTTGGGGGAGGATCTTCACTTAAATATTTTTGCCCCCACTAATAAATTCCTCCCAGGCTTACAGGTTTTTGAGATTTAGCAGAAGGCAACAGTGAGGACACTGTTGAAAACAAGTTTGGGGGAGGTTTGTGCTTATTTTCGCATCATTTGCATCATACTTTGTATAAGCACAAAACATTTTTTGAAAACCTATAAAAATTTAAAATTTTTCAAAACTATAAAAATATTTTTGTACATAAATAAGATAATAAAAGATTAGATAGTGAAAAATTACATCCATGTGATTAGAAAAATTTAAGAAAACTAAGAAAATTAGAAGTTTTCTTATACGAACTAGTAATAAGTAGTTATGAGCCGTTGTCCCAAGGGTTAGTAAGATGAAAGAAGTCACTAATCTGAGGATAAAAATAAGTCTGAAAAATAGTTTCTATTCTGGAAGCCAAACATTTTGAACGTTGATACCCTGCTATTCGCACTTACACACGTCTTGAAGCCCGGGATAGTAGAGGATACCTTGAAATGCTCTTGTCTTAAAGCCGATGTATGAAGGAAATAAAAAAAAAGTGAATAAAAAATAAATAAAGTGGTAAGAAAAATGGACACTGGTTTTGTTATCACCGAGGGCAATAAAAAATATATAGCGAGGGTGCCTCTTCACCTAGTGCCCTAAGGCCAACTGGTCTGGGAGTCACTGCTATGCCTGAGGTGGTGCAAGACGAGGAAAATACACCAAATAAGCAAGCACATGAGTAATCGGTCGGTTAGTACCTCAAGAAGTATTAACGGTCGCATGAAAGTGTGTGAGCAAATTCATATAAATATTCATTAATTAAAAAGTACTGAGGCTGATGGGCAAGAGTATGATAGCTTGAATTGAATTCTCCGGGTGTAGGGATGTCTTTACACACACGCAGGGTGATATGATCGATGTTTGGAAGAAAGATAGGAATGAAGAATAAGACGATGTTTTATTGAGGGAGGACGTGATTTCTGACATCTTTTCATGACCATTAAGATAGGGCTCATGACAACCGAAAAGCTAGCTTAGTTGGAAACCCTAATTTTCAAGGCTTTTCTTTTACAATTCTTTTCTTTAAATGTAATATTCATGATCTTTCTTTTATTATTGGATTTTGTGGGTGCAATCCGCTGAAAACCCTCAAGGAGACAACACTCCTCCTACTAGGGACACCTAGAGGTTTAAAGGCTTGTTGCACGTGCTCAGTGCAATCGTGTTGGCTACGAAAGTGTGCTAGTTAGTTTTTCTCTTTCTTTATTTTCTCCTTCTCTTTTTAATAAATAATTCGCTCGAGACGATCAAAAATAAGTTTGGGGGAATTTGATCAGTCGAAAACACTGCAATTTTAACATGGCAATTTCCCTATCTTTTGCACTCATCTAGAAGTGTTCGGCATTCATATTACACATATTAGCAAAACAGTCCTGAAATACCAGATTGCATGTGTTATACTTTAAAACCGACACTTTAAGGGAAATTGACTGCATTTCATGGCATCGCATCATCCCTATATTGCGCAACACTTGTCTCGAGAAATTGCCGGAACAAAAGCCAGAATTATGAAAACAGTGCTGAAAAATACGCCAACTCAAAGGCCAGAGATCTGGAAATGATCAGGGATTCATATGGAAATTTAACATATCAGAAAAGCCCACAAATATCAGCCCAAACAAGTAGCTGAAAACCCAAGCCCCAACGCTTCCAAAGCGCCGCGGTTCCGCGGCGGGAGCGCGCTTGCGCCGCGGTTCCGCGGCGGTATGATGGCTTCAGACTCCCAGATTTTCTACACGTGTCTCAGCTAACTGCAAAAGCTTCCAGAAGACTCCCGATTCTCCACGTGGCATATCTAGAAGGCTCGGCTTAACAAACTTCATCTAGAAGCTCTCCTCAACAAACTTTTGGAGGGAAATTCAAATCCCATCAACAAACTTTTGGAGGGAAATTCAAATCTTGCTAACAAACTTTTGGAGGGAAATTCAAAATTCAAATCCTAGATCTAGGATTTTGAGGTCTATAAAAGAGAGCCTAGATCTAAGGGTTGAGCGGGTTGATTAGTTCATTTTCTTCCCAATTCTTCAACATCTCTCTTCATCTTCCATCCACAAGTCGAGTGACACGACTTGTGCGAAACCCTAACCCCAATTCAAAATCAAGATCAAGATCCCGAGTACCAATCAAGCAAGAACCCTTCAACCTTTTAGGAGCGGAGCCGATCTTCAATCGAGCAAGTGATCCAAGCCGATCCACGACTCAAGGAGACGAGCGAAGCCAAATAGACGATCGAGTTCTTCCTCTTGTAGTTCTTGAGCGATTGTAACGAAATTGTTGATATAAATAAAAGGTGAAATTCTTTAATCTTGCTTTCTTTAAATTCTTGCATCATGATTCGATCTCAATTTGTGATTGTGATTCTTGTTATGATGTTTGAGTAAAACTCCGCTCGTAAAGGAGTCGAGACGATCAATCGAATGATGATGATTTAGATCTTTTTACAATTCTTAAATCCTATAACGATTGTAAATTCTTGTGAATCAAATGATCGATGACCTAGTTTCGGGATGAACCTTTCTTGATTGTGTTCACTCAAAACTAGGGAACAACGATTAATCATTAGATTTACTCGAAGCTAGTTTGTGAATGAGATTCATCGAAAGGATAAAGGATAAGACGAGGAAACCCAAGCTTCTTCGCAAGATCCTTAATCTCGACGAATAATCATCGATCTAGTATCAATTCGTTAATGGATAAGAACATGAAATCTTTAGATCTCATCACATCTATAGATCAGATCTACTCCTACGAGCTACACTTCGATTCTTGATATTTGGTTTGGAAAATCAACAACATCTCAATTCTTGATTTTATTGTTTTCTTGTTATTAGATCTAGATTTTCTAATTCTTGAAATTCAATTACAAATCATGAATTGTTTTCTTTTCTTTTCCTTAAAGTTTCAATTCATCTAATTCGAAACACGAACGATTACACTTTCCCTGTGGACGATCCGCACTTACTAACGCGCTACATTCGACACCGTTATTGATTGCGGTCAAAATATTTTTGGTTGTGATTTCTATATACATTTTCTAAACATACACAATCCGAAATCGTTTCAATCACCCGTCGTGGTGAGAGTGGCGTCGTGGGAGCCCATCCCCCGTTACGACGTGCTGTTATCTAAGAGGGTTCTGAGTTAGGCCGGGCTCAGCCCCGTTGAGTTCGTCGGTAAGTTTAGGTTTTCTTTTTTGGTTCGTATATTTCCTGTGTCGCTGACTCCTTTTACACCTGGTTCTGTGCAGGACCCATGGATATGGACTCGCTCCGGGCTTCCATGTTCTAGCCGAGGCCGGTTGTGAAGGCTGGGGGCGCCGGATCTTCTCGTTCATAGCCTGTCCTGGCTCCTTCTTCCCCGGCGGTAGTGCCCCACGAGCGCTCGAAGGCGGATCTCGCCCCAGGGCCCAACAGAGCGCCGGGTCGGAGGCGGGCTCGGATTCTGGAGGACCCGGCCTCGGAGGAGGAGAACGACTCTCCCTCAAGGCCGCTCAAGAGGAGATCTTCCCTGGGACCGTCTTCGCCGATCACGGTGGAGGAAGGCGGTCTCCAGTTCACCGTGCCATCGGGGCTATCCGTCGTGGATAGCCTGCTGCATGAGATAGAGGTATCGGCCGGGGGTAGAGTCCCCTAGGGGACCTTCAGGGCTCAGCTGGCGTCCATCGCCCAGGAATCCGTGCAGGTAAGCACTTGTCTTTTATTATTATTATTTTTTGAGGTTCGGTGCCTCTCTCATCTTCCCGATCTCTCTTCTGCCTTTCAGGTTCTTCAGCACGTTGCCCTCGCCTTGCGCATTGAGGCCGAGGTGGTAGCCCCGGCGATGAAAGCTACGGGCCAGCTCGCCTCGCTGGAAGAGAGCTCCAAGCGGGAGCTGGAGGCGATGAAGGCGAGGGTCGTCGCCCTGGAGGGCGAGGTGAAGGCCGAGAAGCGGGAGGTTGCCCGGCACCGCGAGGCCGCCGCGGTTGCTGAGGCCAAGCTTGAGGACGCTCAGGTGTTGCCCGACAACCTGAAGAAGATAGTGAAGTCCCTTCGGAAGGAGCTGGGGGCGGCGGCCCAGTAGGCGAAGTTTGCCGACCTCTCGGCGGCGAAGGTGGTGGAGGGCTACAAGAAGTCGAAAGACTACTATGATGACCTGGTTGTCGCCTCGACCCTCATCTGGCACGAGGCCCTCGACGCCGTTAAGGCCCGGATGCTGGGGTTCGCCGACGAAGAGCTCCGGGCTGAATACCCCCTCGCGGACGCCAGCTGGATTCCTGGCGAGGAAGTCGCCGAGGACCCAGCTCGCCTTGTGGTGGATGTCGAGGGTCCCGAGGTCGCTCCTGGCCCCGAGGCCTAAAGCCCCCATCTTCCTCCTCCTTTTTATTTTGCCGCGTCTGGAATTTTGTAAGCCTCCGGGCATTTTGTGAGGCTGGGGAGCCAAAAATACCCTCTGTAAAGACTGCCTTTTATTAATAAAACTTTTTTCTTTGATTTCATTGGCTTGCTTGTAAAAAAAATTTCTTCTTGCGCTGTTGGGCTTCGCTGTTGGGCTTCCATGTCAGGTCGGTTATTTGCCTAGCGATCGTCCGTCGAGTTGATTCAAGCGCTGCTGAGGAGAAGGCGTCTCCATGGGCCCGAAGTCGAGGGGAGATCGCTCGAGACTTGGATAGACCTGATGCCCCTAGTTGGCAGCTCGGATCCTATGCGTGTGGTGGGCAGAGGGCTATCCGCCTTATTCGCGCCGAGGATGGATGGAAGCTGCTCCATTGCCCTTCGGCGAGGGCTTCTGATTTCTGGCGTCGTAGGTAGGTAACTACGAGCCTGGGTTGACCGAGCAGGGTAGCTGCCCGGTTGCCTCTTGCGAGGTCTTTGATCCTTCAGGACGAGGACCGATCAGGGTTACTGCCCAGTGCCTCTTGGCGAGGACTTTGATCTCTGTCGGTTGTGGTAGGATGCTACCAGCCGGGGATAGCCGAGCAAGGACTCGACTGCCTCTGGGAGTACTTTGGTCCTTGGCTCGGGAGAGGCTGTAGGAGCCTACCAGGACCCTTGGCCGGGCAGGGTTACTGCCCGGTGCCTCTTGGCGAGGGCTTTTGTCCTGAAGGATAGCCGAGCGAGAGATCCTCGGGCTCGACTGCTACTGGGAGGGCTTTCTGATCCTTGGCGTTGAGGTAGGGAAGCTACCCGCCAGGGATAGCCAAGCGATGGTTGGGCCCGACTGCCTCTGGGAGGACATTTTGATCCCAGGCGTTGCGGTAGGGGAGCTACCCACCAGGGATAACCGAACAGGGCAGCTGCTGGGTTGCCTCTTGGTGAGGTCTTTGATCCCTGGCATTGCGGTAGGGAAGCTACCCGTCGGGGATGACCGAGCGGGGCAGCTGCTAGGTTGCCTCTTGGTGAGGGCTTTGGTCCTAGGCGTTGCGGCAGGGAAGCTACCCGCCAGGGGGAACCGAGCAGGGCAGCTGCTAGGTTGCCTCTGGGAGGACTTTTCGATCCCTGGCGTTGCGGTAGGGAAGCTACCCGCCAGGGATAACCGAGCAGGGCAGCTGCTGGGTTGCCTCTTGGTGAGGGGTTTGACCTTTAGCTCTAGGAGGCCTGAGGAGGCTGGCTAAGGATAACCGGGCAGGGCAGCTGCTCGGCCGAATCTTCATGAGGTTTCGCCCGACCGTACATTTGCGGATATGGGGAACAGGGAAGGTTAGCATGCACATTGAATGTGGGGGGAGGTGAAGCGCCAGGGTCGCGTCGCTTCGATTCCGTTGGAGGAGGCTTAATGATCGCGGCGTGGCAGCGACTCCTTGGGCGAGAGCGGGCGACCGTTGAGTTCCTCTGGGGGTGCAGCGGGCTATATAAGGCTAAAGGAGTACTAGTCCTTCCTTCCCTTGCAAACAGAGTGTTGAGAATTCAGGAATTCCCCTTTACCATCCTCGAGATCATCAATTTCGAAGATGTGTACCTCTATGACCAGAACTGCACCGAGGACACGGTGCGGTTGGTGTACGGGAGCATCGAGGACCACTTCGGCCGGCTTCTCCCCCGACGTTTCTCCCTGTTGCAGCTGCTGATGTACTCCATCTGGAGGGTGTTGCCGGGGCTTTATAACCCCCTATCCGAGCAGCTCTATGACGAGGCCGTGGGCAAGCTGCGGTCCCTGAGGCGCTTCGGCCTGATCTCCGCGAACCGGCTGGCTCGCTCGGAGGCGCTCGTCCGTGAGTGCTACGAGTTGAGGCTTGGGATTAACGCGCGCGGGGGGAACCGAGGGGAGAGGTTGGATCTCGCGAGGCCTCGGCTGGCAGAGATCTTTACCGAGTATCACGAGCAGTACTCTCTGCACCCCCTTCCCCCGCTGTTGTAATAATAATTTTTTCTCTTTTTTTGCATGTACGGCTGAGAAGCCTATAATACCCCCCCTTTTTTTGAATAAATAAGATTTTTTCTACTTTCCTCGCAATGTTCTATTGATCTTTATTAAATTGACAATAGCCTTAGGGAGAGTTTACATTGCCCCAAAAGAAAAGTACAGGCTAATAGATGACCCTATCAGCGTGGCCCGAGCTTCCTGGAGGCTTGCTGGTCTCCGTGCTTGGCACCGGGTAGGGGGCATTCCGGGCGCCGGACTGGTCATCAACGGAGGCAAGCATGATCTGGCCGATGGTCAGCTCGGCGGGAGGAGGACGCTGCTCCTACTCGCGGTCGTCCTGCCGTTTATCCCTTAAGTAGGCGGCGAGGTGCCCCGATCGGATGAGCTCCTCGATGTAGTCCCGGAGTTTCTTGCAATCCTCGGTGGCGTGGCCCAGCGTCCGGTGGAAGGCGCAGTAAGGGCCCCGGGTCCGCTTTGAGGCCTGACGCGGGATTGGATGGAACTTGAAGAACCCTTCGCCTTGGGCCTCCTCTAGTAACACTGTGAGGGAGACGTTGAGCGGGGTGTACTCTTGGAACTTCGGGTGATAGGGCTGCTGACGCTCCGACCTCTCCTCTTGAGCCCTCTTCTTCTGGTCGGATCGTTCTGCCCGGGGAGGTTCGCGTTCACCTCGGACTCTAGCTGAACCTCGTGCTCGGTCCACGCCTTGACCTCGGCCATGGTCTTAGGCTGTGCCAACGCAAAGGAGCGCAGCCACTCCTTATGCCTCAGACCAGATCTGAGCGCCGTGATGACGGTCTCGTCCCGGTGCTCGGGAACCTCGAGGAGGGCGTTGTAAAAGCGGGTGATGTAAGCCTTGAACGTCTCCTTGTCTCCGCTCTTAATTGTGAAGAGGTAGTCGACCGTGCGCTTCTGCCGACGGTTCCCAATGAAATGGCCGAGGAACTGAGTAGCCAGCTCATCAAATGTCGAGATTGAGTGAGGCTCGAGTCCTCGGAACCAGTCCCGACCAGAACGGATGAGTGTGGCTGGGAAGGCCCTGCACTGGGCGGCATCGGAATGGTCCTGGAAGCTCATTCCCGCGGTGAAAGCATCCAAATGGTCTTTGGGGTCGGTTTTCCCGTCGAACAGAGAGACCTTCGGGGGTTTGTTGCGCGAGAAGACGTGGATAGCGAGCAGTTCCTCGGTAAACGGTTTGGTGAGCGAGTCGGCGGCGTACTCGGCCCAGTCGGCTGAGAGGTGACCTTCCCGGCGCATGCCTTCGATCTTCTTCTCGAGGGCGTCGAGTCGGCCGTGGTACCCCGAGGACTCGGCGCCTCGTGATCCCTGACCTCTGCTATGGGAGACCTATGTCTGGGCACGGCTCCGGTTCCTCTCGATGAGGTTCCTCAGATCCCCGGGGGCAGTGGCTCTCGAGCCGTCGTGGCGAGCCCCTTCTGTGCGACCCCGTCAGGGGAGAAGGTGTCGGTCATGCCTATGGGCAGGCAAGGTGACCGACATCTCCTCAGGGAGGCAAGGGTCGCGAGGAGGTTCGAGGCGTGGTACTCCGGCGGCGGACCTTGGGGTGGAGCCGCGAGGCACCCAACGGGCCTCAGGGAGTATCGGCCCGTGAGATCCGTGGTCAGAAGTCGCAGCCTGCCGGTGGTCGGTCGTGCCGACGGGGGCAGAGCATTCCGGAGGCGGAGGAGCGGCGATCTGGGGCCCAGGCCCGGCCGTTTGGGCGCGGACGAGCGCCTCCATAAGGGACTGTAGCCGATCTATTCGGCTGGTGAGGGCGTGGATGATGGTCACTGGAGGGGGTTCATCTGCGCCTCCGGTGAGGGGAAGGCGGCAGCTGGTATCCGAATCTTCAGGATGGTCGCTTGCCATGTGGACAGAGATCGAAAGGCCAACTTTGTTTTTGTGGAGTTTGCGTTCCCATAGACGGCGCCAACTGATGGAGGTCCTTTTCAGATCTCCTTCAGATGTTGTCTTCCGTCGATCTCCTGGTGGATTCTGGAGGGGATCCCCTGTTGTGTGTGGGTCTCAATGGGTTTTGAGGAGATTTGGTGATTGGAGGAGTTTGACGCCGAGTACCTGCAAAGAAGTCCCGGGGTGGTTTGATACCACCGAGGACCCTGTGATGGGGGTTTATATAGTGGTGGAGGCGCGCAGCAGCAGGCGCGAGAATCTCGCGGCAGTTATGCTCCCGACGTCACGCTCGCGTAGAGAGCGGATCGCCCATTAATGGGGATCGTGGAGGCGTGGAACGTGGGATGTTGCTGGCGGGGAATTCACGCATGGCGAGATTCGCGGAGCGGCGGCTGCGCCTGTGAACGGTAGAGCTGGTCGGAGGACTGAGGAAGACGGCCTCGGCCTGGGGGGCTCGGGAACGAGCGAGAAGGCCGAGGAGACTTGGTCATGTGGCAGCCCAGGGCGAGCCGAGGGGCCGAGGAGCCAACCGGCAGGGAGCCCCGAGGAGGGCTAGCTTGCGATTGCAGGTCGGGTACAGGGGAGGCCTGGCCGGCCTCTGTGGGCCCTTTTTTTTGAGTTATAGGGCCCGCCATCCGCCACGTGTCCTGATCTTAAGGTCGCCAATATCGAGCATCATCATACCTGTTGGTAATACAAAGTGATATTCGCCAACTGCCTTGGCTGCAACAATTGCACCATTCCCTACTGTTAGGGATTTATCACCCTTTCCCAGTTCTCTACCTTTCTTTAGCCCATGTAACAAATTACATACGTGGGATTCTAATCCGGTATCCAATACCCAGGACGTAGAACGAACCGAGAAACAGTTCTCGGTAATGAACACACCCGAAGAAGATGTATCAATATGCTGTTTCTTCATACGGGGGGCGCGGGAATCCTGACATTCCCCTATTCCTAAGGAACCAACGTACCCCAGCTCAGTATAATTAGCTGGTCCGGTCAATACATCCATATTATTATCTTGATTAAGGCATGATATTGGTTGCTGTCTGGAGAGAGAGAGAGAAGGAAACACGTTAGCGTGCGCTCTTTGCAAGATTAGATTGGTTATTATCTTAACTAATGAGGATGGCTTCCACTGTTTTTATTAAATCTTCCTTCAAACCATAAAAGGTAAGATTAGCCGGGATTAATTACACCCTACAGGTTCACCAATCGTTCGGCCAGACAGGTATCGGTACTCCGAGGGAGGTTCCACGTGCTTTCGCAAGGACTTAATTAAAATAAACCTCGTTTCCCTAGAGGCATAACCCCATTGACACCTTTCTAGACACCTACTTGATCGGTTAATTGTAAAGTGCAAAACTCTCCCGGGAGTAACTCTTACTTGCAGTGGGTATCGGGATCCTACTATCTCATAGAAGCTATGCAATCTCATTACAAATTTCAACACTTGAAATTCCCAATAATGTTTTTGCTCCTAACGTCCTATGACCTTGACAAAGGCCAACAAACCATAGGGCGCTAGTCAAGTTCAATCCGTCATTTCCTGATTGAATTAAACCCACCCGTTTGACCCTTGACAAAGACTAACAAGATCGTACGATTACCCTAATCCAATCGCATCATATGGTTGCAGATAAGCACTAATCAGCTACCGCACACCACGCCTTGACAAAGGCCAACAAACGCAGCACGAATACTAAATAGTACTTATCTGAAATGACGGAGGGCTACGACAGGTTTTTAAGAAAACCTTTTGCGTAATGAACTTGATATCATCGTAGAATCTAATGATTTTGAAAAGGAGTGTTTTTGAGGCTTTTACTAGTTACGCTAAAGAGGCCACTCCCGGTGAAGGGATCTTGGCTCTTTCCTCATCGAATGAGGTGCAGGATATTCAGGAATACCACTATGCAAAGCAAGAACTAGAGAAGCAATAAAAAAAACCGAGTGAGTTGTAGTATTTGCTAGTTTCAATAAAGAGGTCACTTCCGGTGAAGGGATCTCGGCTCTTTCCTCATCGAATGAGGTGCTGGATATTCAGGAATACTGCTATGCAAAGAAAAAAATAGAGCTACCCTTTTTGAAAATTTGATTCTACAATATCTTTAGGTTTCTTTCTTTTCATTAATCTCATTAATGAAGTCTCATCATTTAATGTTTCCTAAACATTACAAAAAAATGAAACGAAAATAAAACGTACGCTTATGCCATCCACATTCGCCACGGGCCCCGTCATACACCGTTAGGTTACTTAACTACCGGCAGAGCGGGGGCTGGACTAGCGCAGGTGCAAAACATAAGCAACGTTTATTATATATCATATATATAATATTAACATTCGTCTCATGCAGTTATATGATCACATCACAGAACCAAGTAGCAGAAGCAACATATGAAATATTGGATATACTAGGATTTCCGTGTTTTAAATTTAGCCAGTAATGTAAAACAAGGATTCCACGGTCGTGAAGAATAGCCAAACCCACACCCTTAGACCCCTATGAGAGCGGCAAGTAACCCTCCCAATTCTAGAGTTAGGATACCCTGTCTCAACTCCTTGAGATGGTCTTTCACTGGACTCTAGAACCTGGTTACTTATGCTCCTCTCCTGGGTCTATCGTAACGTGGAAAAGTAAATAATATACATCAATGGTGACATCATCTTCAACCCGGAAGTGCCCCAATAAAAGAATATTACATAAAAATTTTACATGAATGAAAATAAAAACTCTCATCTCACATAAAACCCCCCGGCTATTTTTACACGACGATCCAATAAATCATATCAGCAGCAACCCATAATATCATATGTCATCAACGTAAGTAAATATGCGTATCCCGAAAATTCATTGACATATAGCAACGAGATCGGGATACCCCACATATTACACTTACGGTCGCAGTAAAAAAATAGAAAAATACAATAATTATAATCCGAAATATCCTTAGACATTGTAAACCCAGAATATCTCATATTCCGAATTTCATGCCTAACTTATAAACCTTGCATTTTAGTCTCAAATTGAAAACTCTTTTCAATAATTTGTCGGATAATTCATCAAGATTCCCGACTAAGTGATCACGTACTATAAGCAATTGCGACGGAGTTTTGATCCGAATAAATACTCCGTGGCAATCGATCAAATGAGACTAAACTGCTAGATTTACAATATACCTACTAGTTTTCACAAAACTAATTATTCCGGATTCTAACAACTGTATCACATATCATCAAAATCTATACGACGCTAAACATTTTGATTGATTTAACAAACACCCACAAAATCCAGAGACCTCAACAACTTGAGTATCATTAAAAACACCTAGAATGTGCCAAATTACCAAATGGAGCAGCACCAGAAAATTGAAACCTCAACAATCCTAACATGCCGCGGAATCGCGGCCAAACATGGTGTTTGGCCGCGCTTCCGCTGTCGTTTGATGGAATTGGGTTTTCAAATTTCTGGAGGCTCCATAAAAATGCCTGCATGATTTTCTGCATATTTTTAATATAAAAAATTCCAACGTTTGAAAAATTCGACAAAAAGTGACAATTTTGCGGGTTTTCGAAATCGATAGAACATTTTAACATCGTAAAGACCTACCCAAATGTTCTAGCTTGGCTCTGATACCATGAAAGTCTACCCTAGCACCACCATGAGATTTTAATAGCATCAAGCATGCCAAATTTTAATTTTTATTAGGTGCTAAGTTAGACTATACAAGATCTTTGCTAGAATATTAGGGTTTGCTATGATGATACAAACTACTAGAGAGAAGGAAAAGAATTTATACCCTATAGATCGAGTCCTTCTCTTCTTTTGCTCCATGTAGTAGTCCACACGACTCCACTAAGATCCACTTCAAGTTGGATCGAGCTTGCTCCGATGACCTTCGTACCGAAGATGATCCACCCAAAGCTCACTAGTTCAAGCTATCTTTTCACTAAAATTTTTTGTGAAGGCAACACACTACACTTGAGTGTTAGTCAAGTGTAGGATGGTGAAGTAGGGGTTTTGGAAGCTCACTAGGGATCTCACAAGCTCAATGACTCACATCATATGTGAGGGTTTTGAGTTTGGAGGTGAGATGAAGAAAGTGTAGAGATCAAGAGAGCAAGAGATCAAGAAAAATGGCTTAGGCTCAAAGCAAAAAATGAATGAGAGAGTGAACTAAAATGGCTCCCTCCCTCCTTACTTATTCAAGCATGGAATAAAAATGCAACAAGAAATTACAACCATGCTTGAATAGCGAGTCAAGAGTAATATACTAATAGCAAAACCCATGCCTTGCCCATTCCACAAATATCTCCACAATTTACACCTCATTTTCCTATTTTCATAAAATAGAAAACATTCCATGCTTCATTTAATATATATATATATATATATATATTTATATATATCAAATATACATTAACACATATATGTTAATAAAACAAATAGTGAGCTAATGATATTAGTTAATATATAATTATATCAAATATAATTTATATCAAATTATTAAATCAACACTTGATTTAATAATCCGGTTATATCACATATGACCGACTAATATTATTTATCTGTGTATCAAATTATCAAATCAACACTTGATTCGATAATCTGGTTATATCACATATAACCTAACCGATAACAGATAATTGCCATATTACAATACGGTATCACATACTCGTATTTAATCAGGCCCATGCACATATCAACATATGTGCCCTATTTTGTTTCGCTTGAACCAGGAAATTTCTGTGTGGGATTCTAAAGACTCGTTGATCAGTCGAAAATATTAAATTTTTAATACATCAATTTCCTTACTATTTGTAATCATCTAAAGGTGTTTGGTATAAATATAGAACATATTAGCAATTTGTCTGCAAAATACCAAATAAAATGTGTTATACATTGTAACAGGCATTTTGAGGGAAATTGAGTGTTTATTATTGTATACATGATCTTTGTATATCAAACACTTGTCTCGAGATTGTGTGCAGGAAATTCTCCAGGTAAAAGAGCCGGAACTGCTAAAAGTGCTGATAAAATACGTCAAGTCCAAGACTTGAAATCTGGCAGTGAACAAGAAAGTATAAAAATATTCCAGACATCAGAAAAGTGCCATAAAGCCAACACAAATAAACACTGGAAGTTTCATGCAGCAAGTCCATCAAACGGCCGCGGATCCGCGGCCGAGTCAGGCCGATCCGCCGCGGATCCGCGGCCGCGTTGACTCTTCGGCGGTTGGTCATTTTCCCAGAGGTCTCCTTTTAACGGCCAAGCTTCTCCAAGACATTTCGAATTTTGTAGATTTCTCCAGAAGCTTCCCCTCAAACAGCCAAGCTTCTTGTGCAAGTTTCATAACCACCATGCTTCTCATGCAAGCTAGCTAACTACCTTAATCTAGAAACTTCTCTACAACTACCTAACTTCCTATGCAAGCTTCATAACAACCAAGCTTCTAAGGGAAGCTAGACCAAACTTCTAGGGGAAGCTAAAGGGGAAACTATAAAAAGGGACCTGGTGCTTCATTAAAAAGGTTGTTCAATAATTCCAAACACAAGTTGAGTGACATAACTTGCAACTCAAAATCCTTGCCCGAATCCAATTCCAAAGCAAAATCAAGATTCATCGAGTACCAAATCAAGCAAGCATTCAACGAGCCTTTGAAGCCACGCCGATTTTCATCCGAGCAAGAAATCCACGACGATCCGCGACTCACGACGATTGAGCCACGCAAAAATCGACACCAAATTCCTCCTCAATTGAGTGAGCGAGAGCTAGTCTTGTAAACTTGAGTGAGAGTTGTAATTTGAAGAAGATCTAAATAAAGGTGAAAATCTCTATTCTTGTTTTCTATTCATTCTCGTATTATGATATTCTTAGTTCTTGATTGCTTTATAATAATGCGTGAGTAAATTCTCCGCTTGTATCAGAATCGAGAAAATAGATAGATAATGATGATTAAATTCTTGAACGATTCTTAAGTCTTATGAGTTTTGTAACCTTTAGGAAATTGAATCATCGAAAACCTAATTTGAGCGAGATCGCTTTCTTGAATGTTTTTGCTCCAAAATAGAGATCAACGATCGGTGATTTAATTTGCTAGAGGCTAGAATTTGAATAATAATCAATGAAAGGACAAGGGATAATGATGAAGAAACCCTGGTTTCTCCAATAGATCTCTAATTCTCTTTGATCGTCATCGATCTAGCAACAAATCTTCAATAGATAAGAATTTGTAATCATTAGTATTCATCATCACTATCAATTGGATCGATTCCGACAAGGCTCTTTACAAATCTTGATAATTCAAACAATTTGGAACATTTCTTGATTCTTGATTTTAGATCTTTACTTTCTTTAAGTTTCTTGAAATAAAAACTCACAAATCTTGAATCAATTTTCGTGCATTTTCTTTTATTCTTTAATTTTCAACTCAACTAAAACAATAATGAGCAAATCACACTTTCTCAGTGGGCGATTCGCATTCACCGATGAAACTACAATAAACACCGTCAATTGATTGCGGTATAAATTTCTTTGGTTGTGAAACATTTTAAATACGACACGAAGGAGATGATCAATCACTCGTCAATACGCCAGCAGTAGGTGATGATCACATCAGTCACCTACAAGCCGTCAGCGGTACTAGCTGGACGTAACGGCTACCCGGGTATTGAGCGATATGAAGATCAACAACCAAGCTCGTCCATACTCTCCATGAAGCCTATCAGTAACACTACCGTACAGTCCGATCTTTTCATCTGATATATCGCATATCCTGTCTAGGGGTGGTAAACGTCATACCCCAGTAACGTGATAAGTTATGCCGATGTCTGGCCTATAACGGTTCGAGAAACTACTGATAACTCTTATCAGTAAATCTCAGCAACAGCCCTGACCAGGGACTTCCAGTTATAGCCAATCGAGCACAGCGAAACATCAACTCCCAATATCGGGAGAGACGAAACCCCTCCTATCGCTCATTGCCTCTGTGCGACTCGGGACT
Source organism: Agapanthus africanus (assembly GCA_030015575.1). NCBI lineage: Eukaryota > Viridiplantae > Streptophyta > Magnoliopsida > Asparagales > Amaryllidaceae > Agapanthus > Agapanthus africanus. The sequence goes on along the minus strand of CM057342.1, from coordinate 56,127,295 downwards.
GTACCCAAAATCCACCTATTTGCACGACTCCTTTGAGCCGTGGTAAGGAGGAAATCAAAGCAAAGTGGGAGCCATACAAGACTCTATGACGATCTCGGGTCTACAGACTAACCTGTACCAGTGTCACCAGAGGACTGCTATCTGACGATAGGTATACTACTAACTAAGAGTCCTCGGCGAGTCCTGTTCGGTGTACCCATTCTCTAATGAGCACCCGTGTACAATTTTTGATGTCACACACCAGTGGTTGTGGGATCAACCATCGCCCTTAAGGGACAAGAAACGTACACACTAGTCTACTCTGGAATACCGATGCCCTAGTCTCGATATCCCCTAGACTAGGAACTGATTAAAGGATATACTTTTGGACCACCCTGGCCCCACTAGTATGATCTCATCATAATCCTGGTAGTCAAGTACATATCTTAAGGGCTTTACCAACATGTGAGAGAAAGACAGTAAAGAATACCAGTCAACATGTTAAGATAATGAGTAACCAGATAGCATACTATCATGTCGAGCAAGAAAGTACACTATATATATGCCCAAGCATCTACTATAATATACATCACATGTACAATAATGGCCTATAGGGCATACATATTCCTAACAGCGAGACAGTATAATGAGGCCGCGGTTCCGCCACCCAAACCCCTTAATTTTCGCGCATCCGTGGTCGAATATGTGAATTGGTGCATCATTTTTCTTGGGCTTTCTTGTGTTACTTTATTCTTATTCTTGGTACACTTGTATTTGCAGAATCATTCCAAATTACACCCAGATTTACAATAGTCCCAAAAATGAAAATGAATGGACTTTTAGCCTTGATCTTCCTCGAGCTCCGCATTGCCTTCTTGATCCTTGTGCGGCTACCCTCATGCTTTATTCTTGTCTCTTGTACTGGTAAGCAGCACCTGACGGATAGTGAGCAGAACCCGTATTTTTATCCGTTTGTTGGCAGTTGTCCTGAATTTGTCATGACTGTTCGTGATTTGCATTGTTTTGGACTGAGAACCTGTAACCTACAACTATGTAGCAAACACGGATCAAAAGTACCTACTTATATGCAAGACGATCAAGAATGAGTGGTATAAAAGTGCAAAATTCTGATATGAACACATGGCGGTCGATACTTGGCTATGTTTTGCGATATGGCGGTCGATACTTGGTTTTGCTCCATTTTGCGACATGGCGGTCGATACTTGGCATCACCTGTTATCAGAAGATTTAGGAATTTTAGTTTTAGTTTGGCATTAGCATCGCTACATTGGAATAGTGCCATGAGAGACTCATCATTTGTCGTTGGAAACTTGGGATTTGGGTTTTGGGTCGGCATCAGCACCACTAACACTTAAGCGTAGTGCAAAAAGCGACTCATCATTTGTCGTTACCTATTGGGGGTGCTGACTTAGGATAAATGTTTAGGTCCCTATCGTCTAAGGCTTTTTAATTTTATTAATCGTAAGGGTCTCATAAAAGAATTTTCTCCCTATAAATCGAGAAGATCTCGTAGGTGTAGGTTTTCTTTAGGAATCGTGGGGATTTCTAAGTGTGTTACCCCTTTATGAGTCGTAAGGATCTCACGTGGGGATATTCTCCTCACAAGGTCGAGAGGACTTTGCGAGTGTATCTTCTTCTCTTTTCACGAGTTTGCACCTCTTTGGGTTTGTTCACAAACTTGCCGGTAACCATGCTGTTTTTACTCACGGAGCCCTTTCGAGTTTTCATCCGTGCCCGTTTTACTTGTGGACATAGTGGTTTTTTTGGCTGCCTCATTGGTAGAGCTTCATCACCGGTGGGACTTCAGATGTAGCCTCACTAGTGGGACTTGGGGGAGATGGGTCTTTTACTTGTGTGGACTGCATACTGTTTTACAGGATGTATGACCCAAACCATAGGGCTGTTGATTGTGATTTCAGGGCTTTGGGATGTTTTAGCTTGTTTGTGCCTGTGGATCGTATACGGTTTTATGGGATATATGATCCAGACCGTAGGACATGTGTGCTCAATTCGTCTGCGACTTGGAACATTCATGTATAGTATTTCTTAAGATATCGGCTATTGATGGGTGGCATGAGCCTTTCTCTCTCGACACTTATCAGTTGGTAGAATCCCCTGCCAAACACTTTCTCGATAACGTATGGCCCTTCTCAATTTGGCTCGAATTTTCTCTTGGCATGTCGATTCGGGATGATCGGTCTTTCGAGGACCAACACCAATCCGCATTTCTTGAAAGCACAGAATGGGTCATTTTGTTATAGGCCCATGACATTTGGGCTCAGTACAGCTCCAAATTTTGCTGTACCGCGAGCTTATTTTCTTCGAGGGTATTGAGCTCTTCGATCTGAAGGAGGGCGTTTTCCTTCTCCGATAAACATGCTGGACAGCCATCTTTAAGCTTGGAACTTCAACTTCGAGGGGGAGGATTGCCTCCATTCCGAAAAGTAATGAGTATGGAGTGGACTGAGTTGGAGTGCAGTGCGTGATATGATATGCCCACAACGCCTTGTGGAGCTTGAGATTCCAGTCTCTTTTGTTGGCTGAAGTATTTTTCCTCAGAAGCTTGCATAGAGTTTTATTGAAGGCTTCGGCTAGCTTATTGGCTCTTGGATTATAGGTGGAGAAATATCTCCAGTCTATCTTGTGCTGTGTAGCGATTCTTGAGATTTTGAAGCTCTTGAAAGAAGGCCTATTTTCAGAAATGATTCTTCTTGGTATACCGAAACGGTATAGAATATTATGCCAAAAGAATATCAGAATATTTTATGTCTTGATTTCTTTTAGCGGGATAGTTTCAGCCCATCAGGAGAAGTAGCCAGTTGTGGCCAATATGAACTGGTGGCGTTTGGATGACGGAAGATCAATTGGGTCAACTATGTCGCTACCCTAAATTTTGAAGGGCCATAACGCCACGGTAGGATGCATTGGATTGGGTTGTTTGTGAATGAAGTCACCGTGAATATGACATAGATGACATTTCTTTGCATGATCTTTGCAATCCCTTATCTTGGTAGGCCAGTAATATCCTAGCCGTTTGATCTGAAGCCGCATTTTGGGACCGGATTGGTGAGCCTAGTAGACGCCCGAGTGAATTTCTTTCATGATTTTTTGGGTTTCGGCCAGGGAAAGACATTTGAGCCAAAGCTGGTCGTACGACCTGCGGTATAGCGTGTCATTCGAGAACACATATCGAAGACTCTCTTCTTCAACTGAACCCTCGCGGATTTTTTTTCTGGCAGTTTTTCGTATCGAAGGTACTCTATGAAGGGTTCTCTCCAATCAGGCTTATCTTTAATGATCAGAGCTTCTTCAGCTGGACCATTCCCTTGTTCTACAATTTCTTCTTCTCGTAAAGAGACTGAAGGCAGGATTGCTAGCTCCTGACTGTGATCAGAATTTCATCCATGTCAGGATCAGCCAGCTCCTTGGCTAGACGAGTGAGTACGTTGGATTTTCCGTTCAACGCCCTGGAAACTATCATCAGTTCAATGTAGGTGAAACGCTTCATGAACAATACTACCCGGCCTCTGTATCGAGCTAACTCGGGCTTATATACCTTGTAGTCGCCACCTACTTGGCTAAAAACCAGCTAGGAATCACCGTAGACACGCAGCTGAGGGATCTGCATTTCCATAGCTAGTTCCAGCCCTGCTATCAAAGCTTCATACTCAGCTTCATTATTTGTGTGAGGCTTGAAAAGAGCGAAAGAACGTTGTAGGGTTCCTCCCGATGGTGTGATGAACACCAATCCTATTCCTGCCTTTATCTGCGGAATGCTCAATTTGCTGGAGGTCCTAATTGATGAGGCTCCGTTGAAATAGAGCTCCCAGCATGACTCGTTATCTTCGAGGTGCATTACTTATTTATCGGGTAACTCGAAATTTAATTGTGACTCTTCAAGTATAGGATGCGCAGCGAGGAAATCGGCGATGGCTTGCCCTTTTACTGCTTTTTGAGAAGTATAGACTATATCGAACTCTAGCAGTATGACAGCTTATTTGGCCATTCTACCAATTAGATTCGCCTTGGTTATCAAATATTTCAGCGGGTCGATCTTGGAGATCAGCGTAACCCGGTGAGCAAGCAGATAATGTCTCAACTCTTTTACGGCAAATATCAAGGCCAAACATTGCTTTTTAATCGGGGAGTATTTATGCTCTGTCCCAACCAACGTTCGGCTGAGGTAGTAGAAGGCATTTTCCTTTCTTTCCTCGTTGTTTGGGGTGAGGAAGGCGCCGAGTGATTCATCTAGCCTGGCGGTGTAGAGAATCAGTGGCTTATTCGAAATGGGAGCAGCGAGCACCGGAGGGTGCAACAGGTATTGCTTGATACTTTCGAATGCTTCTTGACATTCGACATCCCAGACAAAAAGATATCCTTTCTTCATGAGCTTTGAAAAAGATCGACATCTTCCTGATAGGTTTGAGATGAACATTCTTATGTACGCGAGCCTGCCTTGGAAGAATCTTAGCTGTGTCAGATTCTTTGGAGGAGGAATCTCTACGATTGCTTTTATCTTCGATGGGTCGACCTTGATCCCTTGGTGCCGGACTATGAAACCCAAGAATTTTCCCGATGATACGCCAAAGGCGCACTTTAAAGGATTCATTTTCAGATTGTACTCTCTCAGTCTGGTGAAGACAGTTCGGAGATCTTGGAAGTGATTAGTTTTGGCTTTAGTCTTGAAGACCAAGTTATCGACATAGCATTCGACGACTTTGTGGATTTGGTCATCAAAGATCTTTGTCATTGCTCTTTGATATGTGGCGCCCGCATTCTTCATCCCGAACGACATCACCTTGTAGCAGTATATCCCGATCGGAGTTCGAAACTCTGTATGCCTCTCATCCTCGGGCGACATTTTTATCTGATTATATCCTGACGAACCATCCATGAAGGTGAACAGCACATAATTTGAGGTATCGTCAATCATTATTTCCATGACCGCGAACGGGAAATCCTCTTTAGGGCATGCTTTATTAAGATCCCTGAAATCGACACAAACCCGGATCTGCCTATTTTTCTTCTTTACTGGGACAATCATGCGATCCAGTCCGCGTATTGCTCTTCTCTGATGAAATCGGCATCGATGAGTTTCTTGGTTTCCTCGATGACTTTTTTCTTCCAACTCCCTTCTCACTCTTCAAGGATCTTGTTTGACTGGTTTGGCATCAAGATAAATAGCCAGTTTATGCACGGCCGCCTCGAGAGAGAGGCCAGCCATTTCTTTGTACGTCCATACGAAGCAGTCGATGAACTCGTGCAACATGGTGATTATCTGTTCTTTCATTTCCTTTGACAAGAGTGAGCTGAGGTAGGTTGACCTTGGATTATCGGGCGTCCCCAAATTAATCTCGGTTAGTTCGTCGAAGTCCTGTCCGCCATCTTCGAGTTCTTGAGGGGCTTCTTCTGACTCGACTGGCTCGTCATTATCATTCGACTTTTCACTGGTTTCACCAATATGGATCATGTAGCATGATTTGACATCAGTTTAGATAAAAACTATGCCCTATCTATTTGGGACTCGTCCATCGATGAGCGATCGGCCTGAGGCGGATGCCATAGCCCCTCATAAAACTTCGCTTCAGAGTCCGTTTGATATAACCGACATCCGCACTTTTTGAAATATTTCTGCATCTCGGGAGCATAATATCTGGGGTTCAGGACGGCACTTGTGCCTCTCTCATAGGGAAGACACGTTGCAGACAAATCGTTCGGGTATATGATACGACCATGACACGTGGCACAAATCTAGACCCAAACCACCCTTTACCGACCGGCGAGATGGTCCTTGGGGCCGCCACCGCCGGTCCCAACCGTAGCAAATGCCCCTAAAAATTTTCTCTAACACCCCTTGGCCTACCCCACTACCCCCATGCTATTTGATTTCTATGCATTTATCCAGAGAATGATAAATCCCCTCTTTAATCCATTTTAATGCATATTTTTAATTCCTTCTTCATTACCCTAAACCCTAAATTCTTCTATAAATACAAACATCACACTCTAGCCTCCTCATTCAGAAATCCATTGTCAAAACTCTCTAAATTTTCTAAGTCCAAAAGTTGTACAAGTGGAGTTAGCTCAAGTCAAAGTCCCGGCGACGTTTCGGGACAAATCCGGTGACGGAACGACTCCACGACGCTTTCGAAAGTTCCCTCTATCTCTTCCCTCTTCTTTCAATCATTAAATCCCTTCACTTCTCACCTCTCTCTAGTCTAAAACAATAATCTATTAAAACTCGTCGAAAGCGGAGTTAATCCGACTTACGATTCTAATTTCATCAAAAACGCAATTTTTCTTAATAACAAATTTACCATCCTTTTATATATTGTTTATTAACCATTAAATAACATTTGGAACAAGTTTCAATTCAAAATATAATGTTAAACAACTTTTACGGTAAAATACCGTCTAGTTTACATACGACATTACTTTATAATTTGGCTCATATTACCTTTAGAAAACTCATGAGGTAATGACCTACCTCATCATAACACTCATCTTGGCATAACACAAAGGCTTTTGTAACAATTTTTTTGTGGGACAAAACGCAGTTTACATTACCTTAAACTATCAAAACCCGTATTCTTTAAATTGTTTTAATTAATTCCTTACAAATAAACCTCTATAACCCATTTTGGGGAACCCGATCGGGATGGTGCGGGTTATCGCACGTCCTTGGGACTGGTAGAGCGAGATGCTGACCTCCTCACGGTGCATTCGATCTCGATGGAATTTTTATTACATTTTTTAAGAAAACGTGATTTCTATTTAATAAATAAATTCTATTTATATAATTATATATATAAATATTATCAAAATATCTATTTTAAATATAATATATATTCTAGGTTTTCTAATCAAAAGAAAAGAATCACAAAAGATCATGAAAATACTATTACATTCAATACAAGTTGAATTACAAGAAAATACCATATACTATTCAAAGTTAGGTTTATATCCATTAGAATATTTCAATTTTTAGAAATTACAACTATGAAAACGCTAAAGACGATAAATAAATACTTGAGATTTATTTTGAAAATATATCAAAACTATTTTTCATAAAACCCCCTCAAGTTATATACTTTACAATAAGGACCCTAGTAAACATAGGGTTAAGCGGGACTAGTTCTCTTGAGCCTCAGGGAGCCAGAGAATATGGGTGCTTGCCTATCTAAGGTAGACAACCTAAAAACGGTGTTATCAATACGCTAATTGTCTTGCAAAAAAACACAAATCCTGCCGTCCATGTGCAGCAGTTACCGATAACATCAAAACTAAATCAGGACTTCAATTCATTTTAAAGTGTCTGACTCAGACAGAGTCTGAGTCTAATCTGAAATCAATCAATCAATCTATCTTTGAATATGATTCAAGTATAACTCCATTTCAACTTGAATCCATTTATACCATAATTCAATCTATATCAACATGACTCGACCGAACCGAACGATGGATATACTCTGATTATATGACTATCCATTTATATCCATTCCGTTTACATGATATCATGGTTTTGGCAAGTCGTACATCTATTAAAAAAAATAATACAAATCAATACAAAATACATTATGGGGTTTTAAAGGGGTAGACTGGTATGGAATGTGTTAGAAGTGGTACGAGGCGGTCACTTTAATACACCAAACTTGAATATCCATTGCTGTTGTTCTGTGGCTTAACGGTTCCTTATGCTCTGTATACCTTAGTCCACGGAATAGTTGGACTCCTCTTGTATACACTAGCATATTTTGTACCAAGCTACAAACAACTGCGTTAACATAACAAACTCATAATACATCAGTTACATTCTCATATCTGTCTATTCATCTGTCTATTCTATTCCTACTTTTTTTTGGGAATTACCAAGCGATTGTTCGCTGACGACATTCCTTCTCTCTTCTTTCTTTGGAATGTTGTCAGGTGGATCCGACTCACTGGAGATTGAGCATAGTTCAGAGGACTTGGATCAGTTCAGCGAGGACCCCAAGCTTTAGACCTTTGTATATACTTTACTTTCATATTCATGCTATTGTTTAGGCATTGCTTTCATCATTGTATTTACTTTTTAGTTGTATTGTAAAGAAATGTTTAATAAATAAAAGTTGCTGTTCATCTACATTTCATGTATTCTTTTGTATATTTACATTATATTGCTTAGTTACACTTAGCGTGTTTACTTCTGGGTAAATACGTAGCGGGCCAGTCTTGCCTCCTTACCTGTACACTGGGAAACGGGGCGTGACACGATTCCTATCTTTGTATATACTTTTCATTTTCTTATTTTTGTTTCCTTTGTTAGTGATATATGCCCTAGATGCCATTATTGTATCGTACTGGATTGTATATTATATTTTGGAAGCTTGGGATATTCACAGATATAATAACAGTCTTGCTCAAAATGGTAGTATGCTACTTGGTTTGTTTCTATCTCAATATGTGCATATGTTTATTTTAGCATATCTCTTATACATATTGCTAGAGCCCTTAGGATCTTTGCTTGACTACGAGCGTTGTGATGGCAGTCACAGTAGTGGGCGCTGGATAGTCTACAAGCACATCCCTATATAGGTCCCTAGTCATAGGATTGTCGAAACGAGGCATCGATACTCCGGAGTAGACTAGTGTATACGCTTCAGGGGAGATGGTCTGTCCCACGGCTATTGGTATGTCATACCGGAGATAGTATATAGGTGCTCATTGGGAGTTACACTGGACGGACTCGTTGGGAACTGCTGGTTGATATTATACCTATTGTCAGGTAGCAGTTACCGGGTGGCTGAGTACATGTTAGTCCGTTGACTTGACATCACTATTCATCTTGAGTGTGTTTCCACTGTACTTAGATTACTACCCTACCACGGCTCAAAGGAGTCGGGCAAACAGGTAGTAGTTAGGTGCAGTCCCGAAGCACTTGGAGGCAGTAGTGGTTAGATAGGATTCGTCTTTTCCGGTATTGGGGGTTAATATCACGCTATGTTCGGAAAGCCATTACACAAAGTCCCTGGCCAGGACAAGCGAGATTTACTGGTAGGTACTCCAATAGTTTCTCAGGGTGTATTGGGCTCTACCCCGGCATGACTTATTGCGCTATTAGGGGTCTAACGGTTACCATCCCCCTAGGCCTGATATGCGAGTATTTTAGACGAACAGACCGGACTGTACGGAGATTTTCACAGATAGGCCCAGTAGGAGTTCGGATGAGTTTGCTCATCGGATTTCTTATCAACAGATACCTGGGAAGCCGTTACGTGCAGCTAGTACCGCTGACGGACTTATGGTTAAACCCGCTGCCAGCGTACTGTCGAGTCTTTATAGTCTCACACAGAGGGTTTCCTTGCTTCCGGCGAAACGATGTAGAGGCCGTATGGTTTTACGGCAGGGTTTCGATCATATACGTGTACTGGCTACACGGATGATGTTCGGACGGATAATACTAGTGGGCTTTGGTTTAAGCCGGATCCTAGTATTATATTATTGGATTATTATTATCTCATTGTATTTATATTTTTCGGAATACGAATACGGGTATGTATATACGGTGAGGGCATTCTTGTAATTTCACAAGACATGCTTCTAGAAGGGAACATCTCATTATTTGGATTTATCTAATTTGAGAAATAGATTAATGAGGTGGAAATTGGAGATATTCAAGGCATGGGGTGAAGCATGGCTCATTATATTTGTTTATTGGTTTGTGTTTACTATTAAAGCATGGTTGCTATTTTCAATGGGAAAATAATCCATGCTTCATGTGAGATAATGAGTGAGCCATTCTTCACTTTCCTTGGACCTAGTTCATTTGCTTATTTCCTTTCTCTCTCCATTTTCTCCTCTTTCTTCCTTAAAAACCCTAACCTTCACATATGTTGTGAACCATATGGTTATATGAGATGAAACATTCCATTAGACACTTTACATCTTCTAAGTTACCTAGCTTAGCAAACTAGGTACCTTAGTTACCTCTGTTTTGAGGTTGGAGCTTGAAGTATAGACTCTCGGGTGGATCATCTTCGACACGAGGAGGCCGACAATCAAGCGCGATCTGGATCTTCGAGGAGCTCAAGGAGAGGAGGAGAAGAAGATCCGAAGGACAAGTAATAAGAAGGTATAGAACTCTTACCAAGTAGTTAAACCTCCAAGTTGAATAGCTAGTTAAGGTTTCCGTAATGATCCTGGAGTTAAAGTCGGTGTTGTATAGTATGAAAAATCGTTTTTTGTAAATTCCACCTCACCACAAGTTTGTGGGGTGTGCGACATCGACTTACAATGGTATCAGAGCATACTCAGACCTTAATTAGTTTGTTAAACGATATTTAAAGTTACGAAACCGAAATAACTCCGAAAGAGTCGAAACTAAATCCACGTTTCTGTCGAATTTCAAAGAGCCTCTAAAAATTATTTAAACAATTGCAGAGTGCTCCTTTATTTGTAACTAGAACACCACAGAAAAAACGAGACAAAAACTCCAAAGTTTGGCCGGCCGAAAGCTCATTTTTCCCGGCCTCGCCGGCCGTACTAGGGGTTTGGGTCTTGGGTTTTTGGTGGTGTTCTGGAATCTTGGATTTAGGTTTTCAGGTGTTGTTTGTTTTTGCCCAGATTTAATATTATGATATCTTTGTGTTGGGGCAATACAAAGTATTTCGAAGTCGTAGTTTTAACATCGTTTATAAGTTTCAGTTTGTATATGTGTTGCTAAACGTCCGTTAATTGCTATATGCCGATTAGTGGGGGTTGCACATATAAGTATCTTGATGATGATTTATGTATATGAAGTATTGGATCGTTGTGGATGAATAGCCGGGGGATGTGAGAAGAGTGTTTCCTTATCTTTCATTCATGTAAATTTGTAAATTGATGTAATATTATTTTTGCGGGGCACATCCGGGTTGAGCTTGTAGCCACTGTTGTATTATTTCATTTACTTTTTCTTGCACCTGGGATAGACCCAAGGCAGGGTGCACAAACTACTGAGTTCTTGAAGTGCCGAGTGGCCTACTCATTTTATTGAGAGAGGTTGCTTCACTTCGGGAATTTGGCGGGTAGTTTGCCGCACCCGTAGAGGTCTAGGGTGGGGTTTGGTTATTCATCACGACCGTGAAATCCGTCTTACATTCTAGGCTAAAACGAAACACGGAATTCCTAATATATCCAATATATTCATTTGTGATTTGGAATGCCTATTATTGCGTAAGACTAATGGCTATATGTATATTATATATATAATAAACGTTGCTTATGTTTTGCACCCACGCTAGTCTAGCCCCTGCTTTGCCGTTAGTTAAGTAACCTAACAGTGCATGACGGGGACCCGTTGTTGGAGATAGTGCCCTCAGAGTCAATTATTGGATCACAGGCACGTGATTGCAATGATTGAGGGAGGACCTATACCGGTAGGACAGTCTTACTCAAGATGATAGTATGCTATCTGGTTTATTTTTATCATCGTATACTGCTTTAGGTGACCTTACAGGTCGCTATTACACGTTGATAGAGCCCCTAGGATTTTTGCTTAACTGCCGGCAGTATGAGGGCGATCATATACGTGGGAGCTGGTAGTCTATAAGCACATCCTTAAAAGGTCCCTAGTCGTGGGAGTTTCGAGACAGGGCATCGATACTCCAGAGTAGACTAGTGTATACAGTCGAGACCCCGACGAGGGGCGGTGGCCGGTCTCACAAGCCACTGGTGTCAGTTGGTTCACCTAAGATGTATACATGTGCTCATTGGGTTATGAGTACACCGGACAGGATTCGCCGGGAACCTGCTAGTTGGTATTATACCTGACGTCAGATAGCAGTTCCCTGGTGACATGTGTACATATTAGTTCATCGATCTGAGATCATCATTTGTCTCGTGTGAGTTCCCACTGTGCTTTGATTACTACCCTACCACGCTCAAAGGAGACGTGCAAACAGGTTTTAGTTGGGTACAGTCCCGAGCCACATGGAGGCAGTGAGCGGATCTGCAGGGGTTCGTCTCTCCCGGTATTGGGGGTGAGGTCGCGCTGTGTCTAGGAGAGCCGGTACATGAAAAGTCCTTGGCCAAGGCAGGAGATTTACTGGTAGGTATTCCAGTAGTATCTCACGGTGTTCTGGGCTGCACTCCGACACGACTTGTACCGCTTTTGGGGGTCTGACTTTTACCAACCCCCTAGGCCCGCCATGCGATGCTCATAGACGAACGGACCGGACTGTACGGATATTGTCACTGACAGGCTCAGTAGGGTGTCAGGATGAGTTCGCTCATCGACGTCCCTTTTGGTCAATACCTGGTAGCCCGTTACGTATGGCTAATACCTCTGACGTGCTAGTGGTTAAATCCACAACCAAGGTGTTGACGAGTCTTTAGAGTCCCCCACAGACCAGTTTCTCAAGTTTCGGGCGAAACGCTGTAGAGGCCGTATGGAGATATGGCAGGGTTCGATCAGATACGTGCGGTATTGCACGGATCATGATCGGACGGATAATACTAGCGGGCTTTAGTTTAAGCCGGATCCTAGTATTGTACAGTGTAGATTTTGTCTCTTTGCATTTGTATTCAGTGGGAATACAAATGCGGGCATGTATATGCAGTCGCGGGGTTTTCCTGTAATTTATTACGGGATCGGTTTTCTGAAGTTGCCAGTTTGCATTCCGTTTCGGCCAGTTTTCCTTTGTTCCTTCACGGCCGGATTTTTCTGATGGAGGGGCTAATTTGCAAGTTCGCAAATTAGCATTTGTGGAGGGGTTATTTGAGATTTGAAAGATTATGAAAGCATCTTTGCTTTTCTTGCATTAATGAGATTAGAATGGATTAGAAATGGATATGACATTGTTATCATCACTTTTGGATGTGGTCACCCCTTGGCTTTTACTACACTCACCTCCCTTCTTGTGTTTGATTATTCCCTCCAGCATTTTGAGATTAGAGGGGCTGGCCACTTTGAGGGGAGAGAGAGGTAGTTCATTTTTGAGTGTGGGAAATTTACATCTCTCATTTTTCATGCTTGCAAAATACACACCATCCTTCTCCAAAAGTTCTTTCATTCCTCCATCATGGCAACTTCTATAACCCCAAGAGACAACCATTCTACACTTGCCTACAGCATTCCTTGGGCACGTCGGCTCGCCAACTTCGTGCCCGAGTTGCCTCGGTCCAGAGGTGGGAGCCCGTAAAAGAACCCGGCGATGTGGTGCCCGTTTCGACGAGGAGGCGACGACCGGAGATTCCGCGAGGAGATCGGAGTGGAAGCGAAGACCGAAGGACACGGATCGCTTGGTATAGCTTCTCTACTCCTTTTCTTGTTTGCTAGAGTTAGGTTAATGGCCCGATCCGGGATTTTTTATGCGCGGTGGTGCCGGTTTCTAAGTTCTAGAAAGGTTTCGTTTCCGCATTCCGGCGTCGGATTGACGGCCGGGGCGCCGTCGTGCACTTACATTGGTATCAGAGCCACGCCATTAACCTAGTCTAGCTTGTTCTAACGTGTTTACAAGTTCGATCGAACGGATTTTCCAAAAACCGCGTTTCCATGTCGTATTTTCTGTCGAATTTTTCTGTGCTCTAAAAATTATTTAGTACATTGGAAAATTACGTGCAGGGTTTTTTATGAATTCTGTGAAAATTTGGTACGCTGATGTTACTGTAGCGCGGCGGTTTAGCGGCCAGAACCACGTTTTGGCCGCGGAACCGCCGCCGTTTTGTGGCCAAACCGTACTAAATTTCTACAGTGGTTTACTGACATGGAAATAGGGTTTCTGGTATATTCTTTTTGGGCCCAGATGATTTTGAGTGCTACAGTTGTGCTTGGGGCCCACTTAGGAAAATTTAGTCGATCGAAAATTTTAAACATGTTAGTTCACAGTATTTACATTATATCTGCGACCGTGAATGTCATTTGATCGGTAAATCCTGTCTAACTGCTATAGCCCTTTTAGACGGATTTGCGAACGTGACATTCACGTTGATGTTCTGTGTTGTGCTGTGATGTTGCGGATTGGTCGTGGGGGATAGCCTGAATGCAATGGTAGTACAGTTTGGTTGTATATGTACATTTGATATTACGGGGCGAGCGTCCGACATGTGGATTGTCGCCACTGCCTGTTTGTATATTATTCTTTTGGGGCACGACCGGGTCGAGGTCGATGTACCCGTTGTATGTATATTTTACTTTCTGTACTAGGATTACCCCACGGAGGGTTGCACGGGTAGCCGGGTTCTACAGGGCAACGAGCCCGCATCTCATGGCTTTGAGACGAAGGGGGCTTTACTCTAGAATTGGCGGGCTATTCGCCGCACTCGTAGGGGGTACAGGTTGACCCAGGAGCGGTGCCTAAGTTACCGGATTCCGTGAAGTGCTGGGTGGTCCATTCACGTTGCTGAAGGGGGCTACCTCGCTTCAGGTCTTGGCGGGTAACTTGCCGCGCCCGTAGGGGTCTAGGATTTCATTGCACAGGCTATCCACACGACCAGGGGAACGTCGGGTTTCAGTAGCGGCTCTATGAAACCCGGGGATCCCAGATATCTGTATTGTTCTGTGATGCTTATTACATTTCTGTGATGTTGCATTTTATCACGCCTTGAGCGAATATTATATATTGATATATATATACTAGTAGATGTTGTATATGTTTTGCATCCGCGCTAGTCCAGTCCCCGCTCTGTCGTTAGTTAAGTAACCTAACGGGTGATGACGGGACCCAGTGGCGAATGCGGATGGCATATACGTACATCATTATTTTCGTTCTTTATTGGTGTGATCAATTGATGGGACTGTGTTGATTCGGATCAATGCAAGCTAAACAAACCTATTCTGATGTTGTTGGAACATTTTTCAAAAAGCTGTTATTGCAAGGACGTTCACTTTTGTTTTGCACAGTGGTATTCAGTTGGAATATCCTGCTCCTCAGTCGACGAGGCAAGGGCCGAGATCCCTTCACCGGGAGTGACCCCTTGGACAAAAGTTTGCGTCAGGGAAATAACTTCACTATAGCCGATTACTTTTGCTTTGCATCGTGGTATTCAGTTGGAATATCCTGCACCTCATTCCACGGGGAAAGAGCCGAGATCCCTTCACCGGGAGTGACCTCTTTAGCAAAAGTTTTCGTCACTATATTTTTATAAAAGCTATCCGGTTCCTTCAACGATATCAAGTTCATTACGTTAAAGGTTTTTCGCCAGAAACCATTCGTAGCCCTCCGTTGTTTCAGACGGTTAGCACGTAGTATTCATGCTATGTTTGTTGGCATTAGTCAAGGCATAGTGTATGGTAGCTTCTTGTTACCTTTCTGCTGCATAGATAGATGCGTTGGTTTGGGACAGTCGTATAGCCTTGTTGGCCCTAGTCAAGGGCTTGTACGGGTGGGTTCAAATTAACCTGGACAATGACGGGTAGAACGTGACATGTGACTTATGATTTGTTGGCCTTAGTCAAGGTCATAAGAGCATGGGGCAAAAATCACATCGGGAGTTTCTAAAGAAACTGAACTTGCCAGATATGCGCATACCTTCTGGAGTGTGATAACGTGAGCGGATTCCGTCACGTTATCATGCGATGATAGTTGGATCCCGATTCCCACTGATGAGTTGGTTTACTCCTCGGGTGATCCCGACTAATTCTTCTTTCAGGTTTGGAGAAGAATTTGAGGTTACAGTGGGAGGTTTCCTGATTAGATAAAGTGATAACCATTCTGATCTAGGTTAGAGTGCACGCTGAGTGTTTCTTTTCTCTCTCTCTTTGGCAGCGACCATGACCCGACCCTAGACTTTTACTCAGTGACCAAAATTAACCGAACCTTCTTAAATACTGGATTTTGGATTGTCAGAGTTGCATACCTCATTGCCACTCTTACTTTTATCCTTTTCTCCAGGACACCCCGTATTACTACGAACGTCCACTTCCATTGGATAAAACCATCGTATGGTTATATACGAACTCGAAGGAATTCGATGATGGTTTCCGGTTCTGGAGAAAATGAATAGGACTATTCAGTTGTTTTTTCCTTTTACCTTCTCTCAGGTTGCGAGTACTCCTTGGTTTAGGAGATAGTACACCTATTACGCAAATTAGATAGTCTTCTTCCAAACCTTAGGCTGGTGCCGACCGGTAGGGAATGAAGAAAACCAATTAGCCTAACGATGGTGTACAGAAGGTATTATGTAAAAACAAAGAAAGGGATTAGTAAGAGGGCAAAGTAAATTGCGACTGCTATTCACGACCAAACCAAGTATTTCTTCGCCAATCCTAAATCACCTTTGTATTTCTCCAGGACACTCCGTATCACTACGAAGATCCACAGTTTATTGGATACTCCATCGTATGGTTATATACGAACTCGAAAGGAACTTGTTCCAGTTCGGGGATGGATTTTGGTTCAGGAGAAATAGGAATAAGGTTTATTCGGTTGTCTTTTATCTTCACCTTCACCTTCTCTCGCATTGCGAGTGCTCCTAAGATTAAGACAGTACACCCATTATGCTTATTGGATAGTCTTCTTCCAAACCATAGGCTGGTGCCGAACGGTAGGGAAGGAAGAAAACCATTTGGCCTAAAGGGGTGTACAGAAGGTAATGACTAAAGACATATAATGGGATTTGGAGAGATGGCAAAGAATTATACGGTTACAGTTGTGAATCTGGATAATGGAAGATGCATTGCTAGGAATACCGGGATACCCCATCGAAACATTTCAATGTTTCAGTTTCACTGTGTACTGTTAAAAGAAAACCGATTTCCCAATTAGACACTTGCTCCAGGGTATGTATTTACCAGGTTTGATTCTCACATCTGTATGGTTTTACAGATGATGAGTGGGAGTAAGTTATTGGGAATTAGGTGACCATCCTCATTATATCGGGATTCGTTGTAATTGGTGATATTTGAGGAAGTCACCTGGGTTGTTTACCGGACGACAAATATTTGGTTTTGAATATCCGTTGTTATGCACCAATTTCAAATTGATATATCTGTATGTCTATTTTTTATAGAGTGAGATATAACTTTTTGAAATTATGTCTATCACATTTACCTATATCAGTGGATGGTTATGTAAGGAGCATTAAACAGCGGTGTAATTCTTCATAACCATAGTACAGTTTTCAACCTACGACACACAGGGATTGAGTTATTAGACTCAGGGGACTTATACAGAGTATTGTATATTGTCCAATGTCCATTAGGACAGAGGGGATGGTCCTCGTACTATATTCGGTTTACTTATGACTTCTCTAGTTTTAGATAGGTGTTTCGTAGAAACACAAGGTCTGAGTTTTGAGAAGTTATAGGTATATGAATAAAGTAGAGAACCAGATGTTGCAAGTATCGGGATTCTTCAAGGTGCTCGAAGATGTAGATACTTGTGAATGGTATTCAGTTGATAGTAATGATTAAGAGAACTTGCTTCTCTTTCAGGTTACTCCTAATTGGAAGCATTCCTAAGTTGAGTAACGTTGATCGGCCTCCTTCCATTTAGTTGACATGCACCGGCGACAGCTGCATGATTTGAATCAGGTTCAATTAAATCAGTGCCTCTGTTTCTGTATTGGATATAGAACAGTTCATATCTTAACGATGTTAAGGTACGGGGAGTTGTCCGGCTTATGCTTAAAACCAGACTCTGGATAACTCAAGGCACGTTTCTGTAATGGCTGTTTGTGGGTTGACCCAGGCTATGACGAGGGTTGACTTTCTACCATCAGGAAGATCAATAGTGATATTGTTCTTAATTCGCCACAGTTTTAATAAAAATGGATTTTTTCAGAAAACAGTAGTGGGAGTATGGTAGAACTGGAAGTGATTCCAGAACCGCAAACGATTACTGAAAGTTTGATAGGAACCTAAAGATTTAATCTGGCTTGACATTCCATTGGCCACTCCGCAGATATGGTGGGTAACCTCAGGCGCTCAAGAGGTACTCCGGTAGCCTCAAGGACGGTGACAGGGAGGTTCTTGTTTACCCAGACTTGCCATTGTTGTTGTTCCAGACTGTGAGACCCGGCAAGAGGATGAGTATAGCGTCGTTCTAAACTAGCTTTAGAAGTGTACGTCTATATGACTCTGCCAGAGGGTTGTCGTGATCAGTGGGAGCAGCGGAAGCATGGTGGACAAGTGGCTTATGTCTATTTATAGACTAAAGCGGATATAGCAGAGATAGATCATCTATTTCTGATGTGACAGTCATAGGTTTGACTTCATCAGAATAAGGGATGGATCTGTTAAGAAGGTAGTAGGGTGTGATGTCCTGGTATCTGGATGACATACACAGAGTAGGAAGTAATGTTCCTACGATCGGTTATACTTTGGTTGTCACACAGTGGTTTCTCCACATGGGACTTGGATTTTATATCAGACATCTGGTTACTAGATCTATAGATCTAGATTTGGGTGGTTTCCCAATCAGGGTACTTAGACAGCATTCTAAGAGTTTTTAGAATGGACGACTCCTGGCACGGTAGTATACCTGCAGGTGATGGAGTCATCCTCTCTAAAGGTGTCTTACAGACTAAAGGGGAGAGGGATGTACATGATTGGCAGATCACTTGCTTAGGCAATTGAGTCAATCATGAGATGTCAAGTACCACACCAGATGTTGTTTTTGCAGTAGATGCAATAAGTTGATATTAATCCAATCCTGGAGAAACAATTGGAAGCAGTTTTAGAACATAAGTGGATGTTCTAGGGATATGATAACGACAGCCTCATTCGGGAGACAGTTATCATTCCAGGCTTCCAAGGTGACCTGGATAGCAGAGTGGCTGTCAGAGTTATAGTTTTCCCTCTGATGAGGGGCAGTAGTTTGGACACGAGGTCCAAGCGGATACCGAGGGAGGCATGGCGCAGGATACTGATTAAATCCAGTTGACGATACAGTCTAAGAAGTTTGGATTTGGAGTTCATTTATGAACTAGGTCCCATCAGACATCCAATCATATTCTAAGACAGGTATTGCTCATTTCGGGAGATGGCTTTCTCCGCGAACTTGAGATAAAGAGAGACATAGAAAGAAACACCATAGCGGATCCACTCACTGAGGCTATTCCTCGAACGCAATAGTTTCGCAAACGAGCTTTGTGAGACTGACTAGTAGAGGAGTTGGGTGTTCGGTATCACACGGGCTGTGAGTATGCGACATCGCAATAATTAGCCTTGAGTGCAAGTGGGAGATTGTTGGAGATAGTGCCCTCAGAGTCAATTATTGGATCACAGGCACGTGATTACAATGATTGAGGGAGGACCTATACCGGTAGGACAGTCTTACTCAAGATGATAGTATGCTATCTGGTTTATCTTTATCATCGTGTACTGCTTTAGGTGACCTTACAGGTCGCTATTACACGTTGATAGAGCCCCAAGGATTTTTGCTTGACTGCCGGCAGTATGAGGGCGATCATATACGTGGGAGCTGGTAGTCTATAAGCACATCCTTAAAAGGTCCCTAGTCGTAGGAGTTTCGAGACAGGGCATCGATACTCCAGAGTAGACTAGTGTATACAGTCGAGACCCCGACGAGGGGCGGTGGCCGGTCTCACAAGCCACTGGTGTCAGTATACAGGTGCTCATTAGGTTATGAGTACACCGGACAGGGCTCGTCCGGAATCTGCTAGTTGGTATTATACCTGACGTCAGATAGCAGTTCCGTGGTGACATGTGTACAGGTTAGTTCATCGACCTGAGATCATCATTTGTCTCGTGTGAGTTTCCACTGTGCTTTGATTACTACCCTACCACGCTCAAAGGAGACGTGCAAACAGGTTTTAGTTGGGTACAGTCCCGAGCCACATGGAGGCAGTGAGCGGATCTGCAGGGGTTCGTCTCTCCCGGTATTGGGGGTGAGGTCGCGCTGTGTCTAGGAGAGCCGGTACATGAAAAGTCCTTGGCCAAGGCAGGAGATTTACTGGTAGGTATTCCAGTAGTATCTCAGGGTGTTCTGGGCTGCACTCCGACACGACTTGTACCGCTTTTGGGGGTCTGACTTTTACCAACCCCCTAGGCCCGCCATGCGATGCTCATAGACGAACGGACCGGACTGTACGGATATTGTCACTGACAGGCTCAGTAGGGTGTCAGGATGAGTTCGCTCATCGACGTCCCTTTTGGTCAATACCTGGTAGCCCGTTACGTATGGCTAATACCTCTGACGTGCTAGTGGTTAAATCCATAACTAAGGTGTTAACGAGTCTTTAGAGTCCCCCAAAGACCAGTTTCTCAAGTTTCGGGCAGAACGCTGTAGAGGCCGTATGGAGATATGGCAGGGTTCGATCAGATACGTGCGGTATTGCATGGATCATGATCGGACGGATAATACTAGCAGGCTTTGGTTTAAACCGGATCCTAGTATTGTACAGTGTAGATTTTGTCTCTTTGCATTTGTATTCAGTGGGAATACAAATGCGGGCATGTATATGCAATCGCGGGGTTTTCCTGTAATTTATTACGGGATCGGTTTTCTGAAGTTGCCAGTTTGCATTCCGTTCCGGCCAGTTTTCCTTTGTTCCTTCACGGCCGGATTTTTCTGATGGAGGGGCTAATTTGCAAGTTCGCAAATTAGCATTTGTGGAGGGGTTATTTGAGATTTGAAAGATTATGAAAGCATCTTTGCTTTTCTTGCATTAATGAGATTAGAATGGATTAGAAATGGATATGACATTGTTATCATCACTTTTGGATGTGGTCACCCCTTGACTTTTACTACACTCACCTCCCTTCTTGTGTTTGATTATTCCCTCCAGCATTTTGAGATTGGAGGGGCCGGCCACTTTGAGGGGAGAGAGAGGTAGTTCATTTTTGAGTGTGGGAAATTTACATCTCTCATTTTTCATGCTTGCAAAATACACACCATCCTTCTCCAAAAGTTCTTTCATTCCTCCATCATAGCAACTTCTATAACCCCAAGAGACAACCATTCTACACTTGCCTACAGCATTCCTTGGGCACGTCGGCTCGCCAACTTCGTGCCCGAGTTGCCTCGGTCCAGAGGTGGGAGCCCGTAAAAGAACCCGGCGATGTGGTGCCCGTTTCGACGAGGAGGCGACGACCGGAGATTCCGCGAGGAGATCGGAGTGGAAGCGAAGACCGAAGGACACGGATCGCTTGGTATAGCTTCTCTACTCCTTTTCTTGTTTGCTAGAGTTAGGTTAATGGCCCGATCCGGGATTTTTTGTGCGCGGTGGTGCCGGTTTCTAAGTTCTAGAAAGGTTTCGTTTCCGCATTCCGGCGTCGGATTGACGGCCGGGGCGCCTCCGTGCACTTACACCCGTGGCGAATGTGGATGGCATAAGCGTACGTTCTATTTTCGTTTCTTTTCTGCAATGATAGGGTTAAATGTTGGGACCGTATTAATATTAATTAATGCAAGGAAAAAAAACCAAAGTTTAAATCATTGGAACAATTTCAAAACCACTCGGTTTTCTTGAAAAACAACTTTTAAATGCGGAGTCTAAACCACTCCTTTTAAAAACTAGCATGGTTTCTACAACTATATCAAGTTCATTACGTTCATGGTTTCGCCAAAACCATCCGTAGCCTTCCGTCATTTCGGATGGGTATTCAGTAATATTCAAGCTATGTATTTTGATTTTCGCCAAGGCACAGTGATTGGTAGCTGCTGGATATTCATATGTAGTATAGATAGATGAGTTGATTTGGGATAGTCGTACAGCTATTTTGGCCTTCGTCAAGGGTTTGTACGGATGGGTTCAAATTAACCTTGATAATGACGGATAGAACTTGACTTGCGTCTTATGATATGTTGGCCTTCGTCAAGGTCATAAGCGCTTGGGGCAAAAATCCACATCGGGAGTTTCAAAGGAAAATGAAACTTGCTAGTGTTGCATACCATTTGGAGTGTGATGATTTTGGTAAGATTCCTTCAGGTTGTCACACGATGATATTTGGATCCCGATCCTACTGTGAGTATGTGATCATCACAGAATATTGCATTTTAATACCGTTCATTCATTATTTATTTTGTTTTATATCGGTACTATTAACCAGTGTATGCTCAGTAATATAGATTACAGGTATCCGTGACAAAATACTGGAAATACACTTAAAATCATGGATATATCGTTTGTGAGCCGACACTGCAACCGGAACTGGAAACCGACCGATATCCAAAGAGTTTTTGCGAATAAAATGTATGCACAATATTTTGGTCCAACACAATACAAGTGTGCACATGCTCTTTGGCACATGGACCATGGTGGGGGCTGCCATGAATCATGGCACAAGTGGGCATGGAAGTGATGTGGAGTTAATACATAAAGTAGTGATGTGATTTGTTGCATCAAGTTTCCTTTCAAATCCAAGAGTGCAGACCAGGTTAAATTAGAGAAATCTAGCAGCACCAATGTGATATATAGGAGCACACAAGACCACACTTCTAATACGAGACCGTTCCCTTGGAGAGTGGCCGGCCACATCATCATCTTGGCCGAGCTGGCCGGCCTAATATGCCCCAATGAGCTCCAATCTTCTGTAGTCCCTCCCTTGCTGCCTTGTCATCATGTTTTTATTGTTTGTTTATTTTCCTTTTGTGCCTATATAAGGCAGATGAGTGAGCAAAGGAGGGGGTCATTCTATTGTCTTGGATTGCCATACATTGTCCAAGCTTTTTTCAACTCTTTTGTTTTCTTTTTGTTCCCTTGTACATAGCTAACCTCTTGAGTTCTTTGCCTTCTCTTAATCTTACAACCTCTTCATTGAGCTTGCAAGTTTAAGGGTTGGTTATTGATCTCAAGAGTTGTATCATTCTTGAAGATTAATAAAGCTCTCATTTTGCCTTTACTTCACATGAGTTCTTTGCCTTCTCTTGATCTTGTAAGCTCTTGATTGAGCTTGCAAGTTTAAGAGTAGGTTATTTAACCCATGGCTTGTATTTTGTTCTATGGTTCTTAGTTTTTCTTTCTTGCTCTTTTCATTACTTGCTCTTTATTATCATGCTTTACTTACTTGCACTTTATTATCATGCCATCTACTTACTTTCTTGTTGTCTTTTCTTTTCTTTGTTTGTCTTTTATTTGCTCTTTTTGGTTTGTTGTTGTAATGTTTGTGAATATGTGCTGTTAGGAAAAGTATACGATATTATAAGTTAAGGTTTCGTTTCTTATATCCTTTTCCCGTATTTTCCAATTGAAACTCCGCCCAAACCTTACGCAGGCGCTCCGTTAGGCACCCTACCCTACCCTACCAAGGTATCGGTGATTCCTAACCGCGACCGGTTGCGTTCGGTTTGGCCGGAGGCGAAAGCAAGAGACAAGAACGGATGGACAAGGGTCAATAAGCCGGATTTCACTAATACCGTGCTTAAGCCCCCTAATCCACGTTGTTGCCGATTGCTCTAGCTTCATTTGTTGAGTTCGGCTTAAAGGACTTGAATACGGATTTCTTTAACTTACACTAACCTATTTTTTCCTAACAAGCTAATACGTTGCATATATACACATAGGATAGATACAAACAATCCGCCTCGCACATTAACTCGTGAAAACAAGAACTTAAAATGCTCCGTCTCCCTGTGGATCGACCCTACTCATCGCGGCTAGCTGCAAAGCGACACCGTCCTGATTGCGGTTAACTTTAGAACTTCAAATACACGACACGCCAAAAGCGTGCTAATCAAATGGCGCCGTTACCGGGGAGACGGTAATATTTTTATTCTTGTTATTTCGGTTTAATCTTGTTAATATCCATCTAACACCATTCTTAAAAAAAAAACTAAAAATTTCAAAATTTCAAAACCAAAACAAAAACTAAATTTGCTAACAATTTTTTCTCTCTAGATTTCTTACCTGCTAGCACTCTGGATCTCAACTAAAAAGATAAAAAAATACCAGTGAGGCACTAGTGGAACACAAAGACAGCAGAAGAAGTTTGGAGCCCAAACTCCAAGTTCAAACCGGCGACACACCTTCCAAATCCGAGCTCGTCGGCCCAAGCTACCCCATTTGCTCCAAAATTTTGTCTTTTGCTCCAGTGTTATGTTTTTTTCCTACTTTTATTGCTTGTTTTTTTATAAATTAGTGTGCAGGTATTTGGGCATCCGTATCTCTTTTTCGCACTAAATATCTGTTTTCCGACATTTTCAGATTTTTACGGATTTGCGAATTAGGATCGTGTGGAGCAAAATGTACATTCAAAGTAAAGGTGATTGCGAAGTACAGTGCCAAAGATCCGGGTAGTTTGACCCAAGCAAGCGAACTTTCCAAGCTATTCGGATTTAATTTCAATGAGGGTTTCTTAACCTGAAAATTTATCGGTACGTACTTTACTAACACCTTCTTCTCAAATTCGGTGCATCTACTATAATATCTTTGCAAGATTCTTTGCAAGTTCGCTTTCAAACGCCAAAAATTGACTAACTCGTATTCGTTGCGGAGCCGAGCTTAAACGAAAAACCGATTGTTTAATTCTTTGAATAATTTTTATTGAATTACGCATTGTATCCATTAATACGGAATTAAGGGCAAGCGAACCCCACAACATACGGTAAAGGATTTCATCACCTTTTCCGTGGCCCACAAATCACGAACTTGAGCATAACGTTTACCCGCACAAAATTTAAAAGAAACTAGACTTTAAACCTTAAAGACTTCACGCTCACTGGGAGAAGTTAACTGTGTTTAGAACACCGCTTAACGGTATATCATTCATGGGGTGTCTAGCAAAGTGTTAACGGCGAAACCACCAAAAGAGAAAGGGTTATCTAATTAAGGACCTTCGTGAAAGCGTCGGAAAACCTCCCCTTATCTCTGCACTTACATGGCCTCGTGATCAGTATATCTTGAGCCCGTTTCTCGACACAGTTTTACTTCGACAATCAAGTTCTTGAGAAGGTCTAGTTGAACCCTAGACCGATTAGGTGTGTGGTATTTTTGTGTCGTGATTGTTTTTGTTCAGATTCTTTTTGTGTGCATATTTCATTCTTTTTTTGATAACTAACAAAAAAAATCACATTCTTTTTTCTTCTCCTTTCTCTCTTCATATCATGGGTATGTTGGGGTAAAAATTTACACCCCGGTTGACCAAGTCAAAATCCAAGTCAACCCCAAGTCAAGTGGGCCCAAGCCCAGACCCAGTGGGCCCATGCCCGAGTCGAGCCCGAACATGAAGCGGCCGGCCTCCTCCACGCCAAGATAAAATTTTTGTAATAAATAATCTTGTTGCATTTTCTTTTATTTTATGGATAAATGTAAGAAAATGGGCATAAAGCCAAATTCTTGTAAAGCCCATGGCTTATGTGCAAAAAGAAATGGCACATGAGCCATGAAACAGGCAAAATGCCATTTTGTGAAGCCCAAGGGGCTATGTGTAAAATGTATGGCCTATAAAGGCAAAGATAATGAAAATATCTAAATAACTTTTTCTCTCTCCAAAAAAGTTTCAGAGCTGAGCTCTTTCCTGCTTCTTCTCCAAGGTTCTAAAACCTTCTCATTTCTTTTGAATTAAATCAAGAGTTTTACTCTTTCTTTTCCAAAACTAAGTGGTTTTCCACCACAAAACCCACAAAGGGGAACTCAGATCTCCCATCAGATCTCAAAAATGAGTGATTTTTAAAATCTCCTACTTCTTGATCTTCAAGATCCGGCCAAACAACAGGAGGAAGAAGAAGAACCCCCTTTATCAGCTTCAAAACATCATAGGAGTTTAACTCCATACATATATACATAATAAATATTTCATTTCTGAAGCACAGCTTCTGTTCTTAGGCTAAAAGCCTCTTGTGCTTCTCCGGCGCGCAGCGCAAGTGCGCAAGGCGCCAGCGTGCCGACACGTGGCGCGCGCGCTTGCGCACCTGCGCGCTTGCGCAAGTGCGTAAGACGCCCGCGTGCCGACACGTGGCGCGCGCGCGCTTGCGCACCTGCGCGCTTGCGCAAGTGCGCAAGGCGCCCGCGTGCCGACACGTGGCGCGCGCGCTTGCGCAAGTGCGCAAGGCGCCCGCGTGCCGACACGTGGCGCGCGCGCTTGCGCACCTGCGCAAGTGCGCAAGGCGCCCGCGTGCCGACACGTGGCGCGCGCGCTTGCGCACCTGCGCGCTTTCGCAAGTGCACAAGGCGCCCGCGTGCCGACACGTGGCGCGCGCGCTTGCGCACCTGCGCAAGTGCGCAAGGCGCCCGCGTGCCGACACGTGGCGCGCGCGCTTGCGCACCTGCGCACAGCACCCAAGGTGCTGCCCCACGCATCCCTTGGATGCCTTTCCCCCTCTTTTTATGTATATACACATATATATACATTTGTATACAAATGTACACATACACATACTCTGCAACATTCTCCCCCTCCAAAAAATTTTCGGGCCGGGGCGCTGCCCCGAACCCCGCAAGGGGGCTGCTAGCCCCCTTGACCCCCAGCCTGCTATCCGGGTAGCGGGACCCCCGTAAAAACTCTGCGTGGCTCCCGATATATCCAAAACCCCCCTTTCAGAACAGAACACACGTACACTGCACATTGAATTCGCATGACCAGTTTAACCCGTTAATCGGAGGTTCCCTCGCCCCAAAGGCGAGGGGTAATTAACGACAGCTTAGTCCGCGGCTGCCGGAGATTCGGATCCCCACAATCATTAAACCCCGGCCTACCCTAGGCAGGGGGAATCTGTAGTACGCCTGACAAGCGTGCGCGTATTCCCATCTCAATGGGGTGACGAAAAAACACCCTACAGATTCTGGCACGCCCGGTGGGACGCTCTCTCCTTCCATATTTCAGGTTAAACGTTCATACGAACTCAATCAATATACATATCGATTGCCTATACTGAAATGATGTTTTTTTTCCGTGCAGCAATCAACCTTCAACGACAATGTCTTCCCAGACGAATTCAACTTCCAAAGCGACCCCGATTCCGTACGTGGTCAAGATCAACGCTCGTATGGTTCTCCCCGCAAGCCTCAGTCGACAATGGGAGGAACCGCCCCGCCAGTTTGGCTCTGTCATCATCTACCCTGCCGGAAGCGCTCATCTGGCAGAGATCCCAGCGGAACAGGTGGCCAAGCCGGTCTCAAGGGGTAAGAGGTCGAATGTCGTGATCGCCAAGGCACCACAACCGAAACTTAAGATGGTGTCTGAACGAGTCCCTGGCGCTCTAGCTGGGGGCAAGACTTCCGATGTGAAGGGCAACATTAAAAGTTGCGGACGAGCTCAGGCGATGACTCCAACAAATGCACAATCGGGCGTATCTCCAAGGCCCTCCATCAACCGGTATGCGGCGTCTTCCCAAAAAGCCGAAGTCTGCAAGGTGCTTAGAACAGAAAAGTTAAGGCAGAAGCGGCTCAGGTATCGAGCCAACAAAAGGGCCAAGGCTTCGGACAAATGGAATCGTGTGAAGTTCCAAGTGCAGAGTTGCCCCGCGACGACGGCTGAGTCGGACGTAAGAATCAGCAATTCCTTCGAGCCTCTAAAGTGGGTTCAGAACAATGCCATGACCGCCAGAATCAAGAAGACAGCAGTCCGAACAGTGCCGCAAAGAGACGTGTCCCGGCCCCAACAGAAAAAGTATGACACTGTCTCATCAAGAGTCTATGAAGCACTCTGTGCCGCACGAAAGCAGCGGGGAAAACCCAGAAAAGAAGCGCCAGCACCATTCAAGAAACTGGTTAAGCCAGACGCCTTCAATCGACTACCAGCTACCGAAACAAGGGGGTCAAGACAGCGATCCACGAAATCAACTGCCAATGATAGAAAGACGGCCGGATATATCATCCATACGGTCTATATGGCGGGAGGACGCCCCAGCGACAACCTTCGCAGCAAAAGCAAGGATGGGGCCACCACATCCCAAGCTCAATCTAGCCCGAATGTGGTTGCCGCCACCCAAGAACAGCCGCCCCTGCTGGATGAAGAAAACCCTCTCGATGAGGATGATAGGCAGAAAGACCCCTCGGTCCATGCAGAGTCAAGCTCGGACAGCGAGGAAGAGCCGACTTTCCGCCCCAGGACTGCGGAGCAAGAGCTGCTTCAAGAACTTCGAAAACAGCTCAGGAGCAAAGATAAAGAGATGGCCAAGCTCTATTCGAAGATTGACGACTTAACGAATGTGGTGATGCAGCTTACGGCTCAAATTGCTCGAGCGCCTCCTAATCAAGCGCAAGCCGCTACTAATCAGCCGGGTGAGGACAATCCGAGGCAGCCAATGCCTGTTCCTTTGGGACCAAGACTGGTCGAGCCAAATGAAAGCCGGCTACATTCCGCTTCTGGGGACGCCTTGGCCCCAGATAGCACCATCCCGCTAACACAGGATCGGATAATGGATTTGGTCACCAGCAAGGTTAAAACATTGGTGGCCGAAGCTGAAGCTCAGAAAGAAATCGGCAGTAGTGGGCGGCCATATCCCGCGCAGTACGATCTGATTGAGTTCCCAAGCGGCTACGTCATTCCTAAGTTCGGAAGATTTGATGGAACGGGGAATGCAAACCAGCACGTCGCCCACTTCAAAGCATCGTGCGGAAATACAGGGGGCAATGACGCGCTCCTTCTTCGTCAGTTTGTCAACAGCCTGACCGGCGTCGCCTTCGACTGGTATGCGAGTATACCGGACGGGTCCGTCATTACCTTTGCCCAAATGGAGTCCCTGTTTCGGCAAAGGTTCATGAGTGTCAGTGATAAAATCTCCATTGCCGACCTTGTGAGGACTAAGCCGGGAAAGAATGAAAGCAACACCGACTTTATCGCCCGATGGCGTAATCTCACAGTCAAATGCGAACCGCCGCTGGAGCAGGATCAGTCCGTCAGCCTTCTCATTGGGAACCTCAGCAATTGGATGGTCCCATTCTTGTGTACAGCGGGCCTCAAGACATTTCAGGAGCTAACCAAGAAAGTTCAAATGCTAGAACGCTCGAAGCAAGAGTCCCCGCCGGACTCTCAGAGAGACAAAACCTGGAAAAGAAAGCGGGACGACAACCGTAGAAGCGGGAGTTCCAGCAGTACCAATGTCTTCAATGCCTCCGACAATGAAGAAAAGCGAAGGGCGGGCGAATCCAAAACCAACCGGTCTCGAAAGCCATTGCTGGGAGGAGATGGGCCTTCCCTAGAAGAGAAGAAGAACAAGGTTTACTCTTTCAGAAGGGACAAGGTCCGTAAGATATTTAAAGATGCCTTGAACAACGGCTTACAATTGCCGGAGTCGAAAAGACCCCAAGAAGCAAAAATGACCGACAATCCTCTGTATTGCCCGTACCACCGAGTAGTGAGCCATGCGATCGAGGATTGCTATATCTTCAAAGACTGGGTCGAGAAGCAGTACAAGGCTGGAGAGATCGAGCTATCCAAAAGCGTGTTGGTGAACAATCAAGTTGCAACCGCCAACTTTATACAGACGGAAGCCGAAGCCTTCTGGGAGCAGACAGCCGAACCCGCGGCCCTAAGAAATGAAACTGACTCATCACGGCCTCCGTGGAGTACGCACATATCTAATAAGACGAAGAAGATGCTAAAGCTACTTCAGAAAGAGCCCAGGATGGAATGGGAAGAACAGAAGAAGCCTACCAGTCCAGCTGCCTATGCGGCTCCATCAGGCTCAAAATCCAAGAAGCTCAAGAAGAAGAAAAGTGCAGCTCGGCACGAAAAAGAGTCTGCAGGGAGATCGACCATTCAAAAATATATCGATTCCCTCGAAGAATATGAACAAAAGGAAAGAACATTGATTCAATTGAAGGAGTTGTTCCCTGTACAAGCGGCTGAAATTCTGGAGGAGTTAGAAGAAGACTCCAATGAAGAGATCCCAGTAGTGACCTGCTATGCCATCCATCTTGGCAGCGACTCCGAGGATGATCTCTGTTTTCCCGAAGAGGACGAGGAGCTCACCACAAAGGCCAATCAAATCCAGCTCAGAAGTGGCAGGGCTCTACCGCAAAATCAGGGCAACGCCCCAAAAGGGAAGGAAAAACATGTCGCTAATGAAGAAGATGGCAGAGAACCGGCCGACGAAAACATAAATCCTTCCTCGGTGGACTATAATGTCTTGGCACATCTCCGGAAGCTTCCATCTCTCCTGAGCATCTACGACGCCTTGGTCCTATCTAAGGAGCTTAGAGACGTTCTCATTCACGCTCTACAAAACCCCGAGCGGTATCAGGCTCACTTTGCGGAAATTAACATGAAAGAAGCCCAGCACGCTTTGCATGCCGCCGCAGTCACATTTAAGGATGAAGACTTGCTACTGGGAACGGCTGAGCATAATCGGCAGCTTTACGTGACCGGGTACAGCGACGGAGATCGAATTAATCGTATATTGATTGATCCGGGGTCCTCAGTGAACATCATGAACTTGCGAACTCTGAAGAGTCTGTCAATGGACGTCCGACACCTGTCGAGGGAAAGGATTGTCATTCAAGGGTTCAACCAAAATTGCCAGCAAGTTCTAGGGCCTATAGTTTTGCCAATCAAATTCGGGGATCTGCAAACTGAAGCTAAGATATACGTGATCGACGCCGACACATCTTATAAGATTCTCTTGGGGCGGCCATGGCTCCATGATTATGGCATCATTCCATCAACTCTCCATCAATGCATGAAATATACTAAAAATGGCGAAGAAAGACGTATTGACGGAGACATCCAGCCGTTCGGTGTGCATAAAGTCCGCTACGAAGATTCTCGGTACTTTATGAACCACCAAAATGCTAAGCTACAACTGACCGAGGATAGACCGGCCCCAAAACTCAAAAGCAAATCTGCGCCGGCTGTCACTTTCAAAAGCAAAAATACCCAAGTGCGCCCGCATTTCGGCAGCGACACTGATGAGTCCGATGCTGGAAGCCCGTCCTCCCGTAAAACTCGCCCTCGTTTCGGCAGCGATACGGACGAATCTGTTACCGAAGGCCCGTCTAGCAGCAAAGTCCGCCCTCATCTTGGCAGCGACACTGAAGAGTCAGAGGAGGAGGACCTGTCGTGCAACAGCGGTGCAGATTGGACCCCCACGCAACAAGCGAAACTACGAGAGACCTTTGAAGTCGCAGAAGGGTCCCTGGCTATCACAAGGGTGCCGGAACGGATGTGCAAAGAGCTCGACGCATTGTCAGTCTCTACCGTGGACCAGCTGAAAACTTTCTACGTGCCCGGGAGGAAAAATGGACAGAAGGGCATCCTGTTTTACAAGTCAAACCCCGTTGTGCACCCGGACGATCTTTCTGTCGCGTGCCTTCCCTATGAGAGAGGCATAAGAGCCGTCCTCAATCCCAGATACTATGCGCCCAAGATGCGGGAATACTTTAAGAAGTGCGGATGCCGGTTATATCAAACGAAGTCCGAAGCAAAGTTTTACGAAGGGCTATGGTATCCGCCCCAGGTCCGAGCACTCATCGATGGACGAATTCCAGATAGACGGGGCATAGGCTACATTCAACCTGATTCCAAAGCGTGCTACATGATCCATGTTGGTGAAGCCAGCGAAAGATCAAATGATGATGACGAGATAGCCGAGCCAGAAGAAGCTCCTCAAGAGCTCGAAGATGGCGGACAAGCAACCTTTGATGAGCTAGCCGAGATTGACTTAGGAACGCCCGATAATCCAAGGCCGACCTACATCAGCTCACTCTTGTCGGAGGAAATGAAAGAGCAGATAATTGCCCTGCTGCGTGAGTTCGTCGACTGCTTCGCGTGGACGTACAAAGAAATGCCTGGCCTTTCTCCTGAGGTAGCCATGCATAAGCTGGCTATATCTCCTGATGCTAAGCCAGTCAAACAAGCTCCTCGAAGAATGAGAAGGGAGTTGGAAGAAAAGGTCATCGAGGAAACCAAGAAGCTCATCGATGCCGGCTTCATCAGAGAAGAGAAATATGCGGACTGGATCGCATGCATAGTCCCAGTCAAGAAGAAAAATGGGCAGATCCGAGTCTGTGTCGATTTCAGGGACCTCAATAAGGCATGTCCTAAAGATGACTTCCCGCTACCGGTCATGGAAATGATGGTCGATGACACCTCAAATTACGAACTGTTCACCTTTATGGACGGCTCGTCTGGATATAATCAGATCAAGATGTCACCTGAGGATGAGAAGCACACAGCATTTCGAACCCCGATCGGGATATATTGCTACAAGGTAATGCCATTCGGACTGAAGAACGCAGGTGCTACATATCAAAGGGCGATGACTAATATCTTCGATGACCTAATTCATAAAGTCGTCGAATGTTATGTTGATGATCTGGTCGTTAAGACTGAAACCAAGGCCGATCATATCCAGGATCTTAGGACCGTTCTCACCAGACTGAGGGAATTTGATCTGAAGATGAATCCTCTGAAATGCGCTTTTGGCGTGTCATCGGGAAAATTCCTGGGCTTCATAGTTCGACATCGAGGGATCGAAGTTGACCCATCAAAGATAAAGGCCATCATGGAGATGCCCCCTCCGAAGAGTCTGACGCAGCTAAGATCTTTTCAAGGCAAGCTTGCTTATATACGGAGGTTTATCTCAAATTTATCGGGGAGATGTAGGCCCTTCTCAAAGCTCATGAAGAAAGGAGCTCCTTTTATCTGGGATGCCGAATGTCAAGCAGCGTTCGAAAGCATCAAACAATACTTGTTGCACCCTCCAGTGCTGGCTGCTCCCATTCCAAATAAACCGTTGATTCTCTACACTGCCGCGCTAGATGAGTCACTCGGTGCGCTCCTCGCCCAGAATAACGAGGAGGGAAAGGAAAATGCCCTCTACTACCTCAGTCGAACTCTAGTCGGGGCGGAACACAACTATTCCCCAATCGAAAAGCAATGCCTGGCTCTGATATTTGCTGTGAAGAAGCTGAGGCACTATCTGCTGGCTCATCGGGTTATGCTGATCTTCAAGGTCGACCCGCTCAAACACTTGATGACCAAAGCAAGCCTAGCCGGCAGGATGGCAAGATGGGCTGTCATGCTACTTGAGTTTGACATAGTTTATACCCCTCAGAAAGCAGTAAAAGGGCAAGCTATTGCAGACTTTCTCGCCGCTCATCCCATACCAGAAGGGTCGCCGCTAAATTGTGAGTTACCCGATGAACAAGTGCTGCACCTCGAGGAAGATGAGCCATGTTGGGAGCTCTACTTCGATGGAGCCTCGTCAATAAGGACCTCCAGTAAATCAAGCGTCCCGGAGATAAAAGCAGGGATAGGATTGGTGTTCATCACACCATCAATGGGAACCCTACGACGTTCTTTTGCTCTCACCGAGCCTCGAACGAACAATGAAGCTGAGTAGGAAGCTCTGATAGCTGGTTTGGAACTCGCCATAGAAATGGAAATCCTTCGGCTACGAGTTTACGGTGACTCCCAGCTTGTCGTCAACCAAGTAAGCGGCGACTATAAGATATACAAACCCGAGTTAGCTCGGTACAGAGATAGGGTGGTGGAACTCATGAAACGGTTCACTCATATCAAACTAACGAGAGTCCCTAGAGCGTTGAACGGAAAGGCTGATGTACTCGCTCGCTTGGCCAAGGAACTGGCTGATCCTGAAATGGACGAAATTCTGATCACAGTCAGGAGCCGGCAAATTCTACCCCCAGTCTCTCTACGAGAAGAGGAAAGCGCGGAACAGAAGAGCAGTCCTGCGGAAGAAGCTTCGATCATCCAAGACGAGCCCGATTGGAGAGAACCCTTCATAGAGTACCTCCGATACGACAAGCTGCCCGAAGAAAAATCTGCGAGGATTCAGCTGAAGAAAAGAGCTCTCCGATACGTGTTTGTAAATGACACGTTATACCGAAGGTCATATGACCAACTCTGGCTCAGGTGTCTGTCATTGGCCGAAGCCCAAAAGGTCATGAAAGATGTCCACTCGGGCGTGTGCGGTGCTCACCAATCTGGCCCCAAGATGCGACTTCAAATCAAACGGCTTGGGTATTACTGGCCCACCATGATACGGGATTGCGGAGAGCATGCAAAGAAATGTTATATCTGCCAAATTCACGGTGATTTTATTCACAAGCATCCCAACCCATTGCATCCTACAGTGGCGTCGTGGCCCTTCGAAGTTTGGGGCACCGACATTGTTGGCCCAATTGATCCTCCGTCATCTAAAGGCCACCGGTTCATACTGGCCGCGACAGACTACTTCTCCAGATGGGCTGAAGCTGTCCCGCTAAAAGAAGTCAAGACAAAAGATATTCTGACATTCTTCCAGCATAATATTCTATACCGCTTCGGTACACCAAGAAGAATCATTTCTGACAACGGGCCTTCTTTCAAGAGCTTCAATGTCTCAAGGTTCGCTACTCAGCACAAGATAGACTGGAGATATTCCTCCATCTATAATCCAAGAGCCAACGGGCTAGCCGAAGCCTTCAATAAGACTCTATGCAAGCTCCTGAGGAAAAATGCTTCAGCCAACAAGAGAGACTGGAATCTCAAACTTCACGAGGCGTTGTGGGCATATCGTACCACGCACCGTACTCCAACACAGTCCACTCCATACTCATTGCTCTTCGGAGTGGAGGCGGTCCTCCCCCTCGAAGTCGAAGTCCCAAGCTTAAGAATGGCCGTCCAACATGAGTTGACGGAGGAAGAAAACGTGCTCCTTCGACTTGAAGAACTCGATGCCCTCGAAGAAAAGAGGCTCGCGGTGCAGCAAAATCTGGAGCTATACCGAGCCCAAATGTCACGGGCCTATGACAAGATAACTCGTCTCCGCGCTTTCAAGAAAGGTGAATTGGTGTTGGTCCTCAAAAGACCGATCATCCCCAATCGACATGCCAAGGGAAAATTCGAGCCGAACTGGGAGGGACCATACGTCATCGAGAAAGTGTTCGACGGAGGATCCTACCAACTAATAAGTGCCGAGGGAGAAAGGCCCATGCCACCCATCAATGGCCGATATCTCAAGAAATACTACACATGAATGCTCCAAGTCGCAGGCGAATTGAGCACATCGGCCCTACGGTCTGGATCAGACATCCTGCAAAACCGTATACAATCCACGGGCGTAAATGACCCCTATTTCTCCCAAATCCTGCCGGTGAGACTACTTTTAAAGTCCCACCAGCGGCAAAAAAAAAAAAACAAACAAAAAAAAAACGGTATGTCCACAAGCAAAACGGGCACGGATGAAAACCCGAAAGGGCTCCGTGAGTAAAAACAGCAGGACAACCGGCGAGTCTGTGAAAACCCG
Source organism: Agapanthus africanus (assembly GCA_030015575.1). Classification (NCBI taxonomy): domain Eukaryota; kingdom Viridiplantae; phylum Streptophyta; class Magnoliopsida; order Asparagales; family Amaryllidaceae; genus Agapanthus; species Agapanthus africanus. The sequence goes on along the minus strand of CM057342.1, from coordinate 56,092,241 downwards.
AATGGGCGCAAACTCGTGAAAAGAGATGAAATACACTCGCAAAGCCCTCTCGACCTTGCGAGGAGAAAACCCCTGCGTGAGATCCTTACGACTCACAAAGGAGCAACACACTTAGGAATCCTCACGATTCCTAAGGAGAAAATACACCTGCGGGATCCTTACGACTCGTAGGGAGAAAATGCTTTTATGGGACCCTCACGGCCCATAAAATTGAAAAGCCTTGGGTGGTAGGGACCCAAACCTATCTCCTAAGCCATCGTTCCCCAACGGGCAACGGCAAATGATGAGTCGCTCCTGGCATTTCGCTTCAGTGTTAGCGGTGCTGATGCCGACCAAAAACCCAAATCCCGAGTCCTCCCAAGGCAAATGATGAGTTGCTCCTGGCATTATTCCAGTGCAGCAATGCTGATGCCAAACAAGATCCAAATTCCAAGTCCCCAAATGGCGAATGATGAGTCGCTCCTGGTACCAAATTCCAGTGCAGCGATGCAGACGCCAACCAAATTCCAAATCCCATACCCCAACGGTGAATGATGAGTCGTTCCTGGTACCATATTCCAGTGAAGCGATGCAGACGCCGACAAAGTCCCGAAATTTTTCCGGCCCTACGGTCTGGATCATACATCCTGCAAAACCGTATACAATCCACGGGCGTAAAACAATCCCAATCTCTCCTAAGTCTTACCGGTGAGACCACATTCAAAGTCCCACTAAAAAAAAAAAGAAAAAAAAAAGAAAGAAAAAAAAGGGTATGTCCACAAGCAAAATGGGCACGGAGGAAAACCCGAAAGGGCTCCGTGAGTAAAAACAGCAGGACTGCCGACGAGTTTGTGAAAACCTGAAAGGGCGCAAACTTGTGAAAAGAAGATGAAATGCACTCTCAAAGTCCTCTCGACTTTGAGAGGAGAAAATTCCCGCGTGAGAGCTTTGCGACTCACAAAGGAGCAACACACTTAAGAGTCCCCACGACTCCTATGGAGAAAATACGCCTACGAGATCCTTTCGACTCGTAGGGAGAAAATGCTTTTATGGGACCCTCACGGCCCATAAAATTGAAAAGTCTTAGGTGATAGGGATCTAAACCTGCCTCCTAAGCCATCAATTCTCAAATTCTCTCGGGGCAAATGATGAGTTGCTCCTGGCATTATTCCAGTGCAGCAATGCAGATGCCAAACAAAAACCAAAATTCCAAAGTCCTCTCCATGACAGATGATGGTTCGCTCCTGGTACCATATTCCAGTATAGCGATGCTGATGTCAACCCAAATCAAAATCAACAAGTCAACTTCCACTCGACGCCGTAAGAAGCGGAGCAAGTCAAGTCTACCCCTGACACTGCAAGAAGCAGAGCAAGTCAAATCATGCATCGACCGTCCACGTCGCTAAAATGGCAGCACCGACCGTCCACGTCGCTAAAAGGGCAGCACCGACCGTCCACGTCGCTAAAAGGGCAGCACCGACCGTCCACGTCGCTAAAAGGGCAGCATCGACCGTCCACGTCGCTAAAATGGCAGCACCGACCGTCCACGTCGCTAAAAGGGCAGCACCGACCGTCCATGTCGCTAAAAGGGCAGCATCGACCGTCCACGTCGCTAAAATGGCAGCACCGACCGTCCACGTCGCTAAAAGGGCAGCACCGACCGTCCAAGTCGCAAAAAGGGCAGAACCGACCGTCCACGTCGCTAAAAGGGCAGTACCGACCGTCCACGTCGCTAAAAGGGCAGCACCGACCGTCCACGTCGCTAAAAGGGCAGCACCGACCGTCCACGTCGCTAAAAGGGCAGCACCGACCGTCCACGTCGCTAAAAGGGCAGAACCGACCGTCCACGTCGCTAAAAGGGCAGCACCGACCGTCCATGTCGTAAAAAGGGCAGTGCCGACTTCCCAAAAGGTGGGAACCAAATCAAGTCGCTTCCACGCGAAAGAAGATCCATCAATTTCATGCACACGACCCACATATGTGGTGTGCATTTATTGATGGGGGGCAATTTGTTGGGGTAAAAATTTACACCCCGGTTGACCAAGTCAAAATCCAAGTCAACCCCAAGTCAAGTGGGCCCAAGCCCAGACCCAGTGGGCCCATGCCCGAGTCGAGCCCGAACATGAAGCGGCCGGCCTCCTCCACGCCAAGATAAAATTTTTGTAATAAATAATCTTGTTGCATTTTCTTTTATTTTATGGATAAATGTAAGAAAATGGGCATAAAGCCAAATTCTTGTAAAGCCCATGGCTTATGTGCAAAAAGAAATGGCACATGAGCCATGAAACAGGCAAAATGCCATTTTGTGAAGCCCAAGGGGCTATGTGTAAAATGTATGGCCTATAAAGGCAAAGATAATGAAAATATCTAAATAACTTTTTCTCTCTCCAAAAAAGTTTCAGAGCTGAGCTCTTTCCTGCTTCTTCTCCAAGGTTCTAAAACCTTCTCATTTCTTTTGAATTAAATCAAGAGTTTTACTCTTTCTTTTCCAAAACTAAGTGGTTTTCCACCACAAAACCCACAAAGGGGAACTCAGATCTCCCATCAGATCTCAAAAATGAGTGATTTTTAAAATCTCCTATTTCTTGATCTTCAAGATCCGGCCAAACAACAGGAGGAAGAAGAAGAACCCCCTTTATCAGCTTCAAAACATCATAGGAGTTTAACTCCATACATATATACATAATAAATATTTCATTTCTGAAGCACAGCTTCTGTTCTTAGGCTAAAAGCCTCTTGTGCTTCTCCGGCGTGCAGCACAAGTGCGCAAGGCGCCAGCGTGCCGACACGTGGCGCGCGCGCTTGCGCAAGTGCGCAAGACGCCCGCGTGCCGACACGTGGCGCGCGCGCGCTTGCGCACCTGCGCGCTTGCGCAAGTGCGCAAGGCGCCCGCGTGCCGACACGTGGCGCGCGCGCTTGCGCAAGTGCGCAAGGCGCCAGCGTGCCGACACGTGGCGCGCGCGCTTGCGCACCTGCGCGCTTGCGCAAGTGCGCAAGGCGCCCGCGTGCCGACACGTGGCGCGCGCGCTTGCGCACCTGCGCAAGTGCGCAAGGCGCCCGCGTGCCGACACGTGGCGCGCGCGCTTGCGCACCTGCGCACAGCACCCAAGGTGCTGCCCCACGCATCCCTTGGATGCCTTTCCCCCTCTTTTTATGTATATACACATATATATACATTTGTATACAAATGTACACATACACATACTCTGCAACATTCTCCCCCTCCAAAAAATTTTCGGACCGGGGCGCTGCCCCGAACCCCGCAAGGGGGCTGCTAGCCCCCTTGACCCCCAGCCCGCTATCCGGGTAGCGGGACCCCCGTAAAAACTCTGCGTGGCTCCCGATATATCCAAAACCCCTCTTTCAGAACAGAACACACGTACACTGCACATTGAATTCGCATGACCAGTTTAACCCGTTAATCGGAGGTTCCCTCGCCCCAAAGGCGAGGGGTAATTAACGACAGCTTAGTCCGCGGCTGCCGGAGATTCGGATCCCCACAATCATTAAACCCCGGCCTACCCTAGGCAGGGGGAATCTGTAGTACGCCTGACAAGCGTGCGCGTATTCCCATCTCAATGGGGTGACGAAAAAACACCCTACAGGGTACCCCACCTAGAAAAACTCTTGCCGAATTTTGGTACCCACAACCAAACATTACTTCTTATGGCTCTTACTTTGGTCAAACTTCGAACGATCCATCCATGCCCAAACTTTCTTTGAAAGATCGGATAGACACGTCTAGAATAAGCAACTGGACTCCGCACTCCACTTTGTATCAACCATTTCAACCTTCCCCACCTTCTTACGTTGATACCCCTTTTGAGAGTCCTGTTGCGACTCCGAAACCCATGTCCATCGCTGACCGAATTGAAAAATCTCGCAGGCGATCTTTCACTCCTTTCACCACTGCCAATTCTTTTAATCAACAATTTCAATCACCTTCTTATCCGAATGTTGATCCTACTCCTGTCCAACCATTCAATTCCTACCAGTCCTACCCGATTTTTACACCTTCTCTAGACATTGCTTCTGAACAGCCATTTGGGAGTTTTCAGTATCCAAACAACTTTTAATCTTTTACTGAAACCCCTTCACAACCCATGTCTAGTCTGGAACAGTCGTTAGAAGACTTTCGGATAGCGTCGTACCAACATATGATGGATTTGAATGCGTCCATGGCCGCCCTCATAAAACCTAGTGACCCGATAGCTAGTTGGAAACTAGCTCCATATTTTCTAATGTATGATAAGACGGTAGGACAAGTTGAGAATTTGAGTGAACCTACCCATTGCAAATTGAATCCCACAACTCCGGTTTTGAATGTCTATCTAGTGTCCCAAAGGATTTACCGATTGAAGATAGAACGTTTAATGAGTTGTGCGACTTTGTAGTGTTTGATTTACCCGATTGTGAAGGGACCATATCAAGTGAAACCAACCCCAACCCTTTTGACCTCTACACCTCCACTCTAGAACCTGAATTGATTGAAATCCATGCTTTTGATGAGGTGTCTAAGAATATTGATTTTTACTTAATTGAGGATATCGACGCTGGGGATATTTTGGATGATGAACCCGCAGATTTGGATAAGTTTTTCTCTCCAATTTATCATCCCGAGTCATTAACTGTTTTTCCTGAACTTCATATGCGTCTTGATTTTGATGAAAATTGCATGGATGAGCTTAACTTTGAGGAGAATTTTGAGGATATTTTTGAGGATGAACCAGTTTTGCTTGATGAGTCAGATTTTCCAATTCATCCTATCCCTTTCATTGGCTTTGTACACCCTCCTGAATCATCCTCTACTACCCTTCCTCGATCACTCCCCTCCATTCTTTCCGTCGTTCTGACCTTGCAAGAAACCGTATCACTTTCATTTACCATGTCTGGTTTACCAAGTTCGGTCTACCCATGTTGTCTTACGAATCTTGAGGGATTTGATCCCATTTCTCGACGGGTTGATAGATTAGTACAATCACTTTTTACACATCGGTCATCACAAATTGTACTAATCTATTCACTCCATTTCCACCCTCAAGTTCGTATTCCACTTCTTTCTCCCCTCCGCCATTCTTCTCCTTATATACCGGGACCGTATACCACTTCTATCCCCATACGGTCTCGCGTATTCTCCATTTCTTTCCTCACCGTATTCTTTCACCAACATGCACACTATAGAGATAGAATTTTTGAATGCTTGGTGTTAACCTTTGGCCTGTGTAAGGCCTTGCATAGATAGATACTATTCTCTCCCCCCTAATCCTAAACTTCACCGCTTAAACAGTGGAAATACTGTTTCACTTAAGTTTGGGAGGACCTTTTTGTGTATATTTTTGTTTCGCTTTTTGTTTTGTAAAAAATTTTCTTTAAGGAGCGCTGACAATTTTGACTCTCTTGGTATAGCCTGACAGTGAGGGCACTGTCAAATTTAAGTTTGGGGATGTGCTCGGAAAGCTTTCTACCTTCGCATTCATATGTATATTTTGCATTTGCATACCTTATTAAAACCCATAAAAATCGAATTTTTTTACAAAAATATAAAAACTTTGTCGTCAAGTTAGCTAATAGGGTAACTGAGATTTTTATTCCGAAAGTTTAGTTGATACGTTAGAAATAACTAAATCCTAGGCTTAGGAATTGAAAACCCTAAAAATAACCCTCATTCTGTTTAAACTTTGTAATTATACGCCCTTACAGCTTTTTTGTATAGAAGTAGGTAATCTTGAGTTCAATTCTTGAGTTAAGTCAAGATGAAGGGAAAGTATTGAAGCTTTACTGAAGAATAAGTCTGAAAAATAGTTTCTATTCTTGAGTCCAAAATTAGAAAGTATATACCCTACAAACTGCACATACACGCACCTTGAAACTTGGGACAGTAAAGGAAACCTAGAAATACTCTTGCCTAGAAACCTAGTATGAAAGAAAAAACGGTATTTAAAGCTAAACACTAAAAGAGCATCATTGAAAAAAAATAATATACCCGGTCTTGAAAAAGAAAAATAAAGAAAAGAAAAATAAATAAATAAAATCAAGACCTGGAAAATGCTATTTACGCTTTAAGCCCACACATTCAGTAATCGGCTGTTAGTGCCTCAAGAAGCATTAATCTTCGCATGAAAGGTGTGTGAGCAACACCGTCCATCATTAAATGAAAAGAAGTAGTATTAGGTATTAGGGTAAGGGTACTATAGCTTGAATTGAATTCTTAAGTGTAGGGGTGAAATTTTATACACACGTAGGGGTATACAATCAATATTTGGAGGAAAGATAGAAATAAAGAATAAAACTTATGTTTTCCGTAAAACTGATAAAAATCCCTGATTGGAGACCGCACTTTAGAAGGAAAACTAAAAAGATGTCGAGATCTTTCAAAACTGTAAAACATATAGGATCTGGGGTTGAATAAATAGGAGGTATGAAACATAAGGGTTGGATATTTCTAAGTTAGGATGATAGAGTTTCTAACTTAGATACTAAACTGTAGGAGTAGAATCGTTGTTAACTTATGAAACTAACTTAACGAGATTTTATGGGTAATATCCGCTGAAAACCCTCAGGAGACAACACTCCTCCTACTACACCTAGAGGTTTAACGACTTGTTACACGAGCTCAGTGCAATCGCGTTCCCTACGAAAGTGAGGATAGAATTTTGTTTTGCTCGGGACGAGCAAAAGATAAGTTTAGGGGTATTTGATCATCTCTGAATATTGCATTTTAATACAGCTCATTCATTATCTTTTTTGTTTTATATCGGTACTATTAACCAGTGTCTGCTCAGTAATACAGATTACAGGTATCCGTGACAAAATACTGAAAATACACTTAAAATCACGGATATATCGTTTGTGACCTGACACTGCAACCGGAATTGGAAACCGACCGATATCCAAAGAGTTTTTGGGAATAAAATGTGTGCACAATATTTTGGTCCAACACAATGCAGTGTACACATACTCTTTGGCATATGGACCATGGTGGGGGCTGCCATGAATCATGGCACAAGTGGGCATGGAAGTGATGTGGAGTAAATACATAAAGTAGTGATGTGATGTGTTGCATTAAGTTTTCCTCCAAATCCAAGAGTGCAGACCGGGTTAAATTAGAGAAATCTAGCAGCACCAATATGACATATGGGAGCACACAAGACCACACTTCCAATACGAGACCATTCCCTTGGAAAGTGGCCAGCCACATCATCATCTTGGCCGAGCTGGCCGGCCCAATATGCCCCAATGAGCTCCAATCTTCTGTAGTCCCTCCCTTGCTGTCTTGTCATCATGTTTTTATTGTTTGTTTATTTTCCTTTTGTGCCTATATAAGGCAGATGAGTGAGCAAGGGAGGGGGTCATTCTTTTGTTCCCTTGTACATAGCTAACCTCTTGAGTTCTTTGACTTCTCTTAATCTTGCAACCTCTTCATTGAGTTTTCAAGTTTAAGAGTTGTTTATTGATCTCAAGAGTTGTATCATTCTTGAAGATTAATAAAGCTCTCATTTTGCCTTCATTTCACATGAGTTCTTTTCCTTCTCTTGATCTTGCAACCTCTTGATTGAGCTTGCAAGTTTAAGATTAGATTATTGAACCCATGGCTTGTATTTTGTTCTATGGTTCTTAGTTTTTCTTTCTTGCTCTTTTCATTACTTGCTCTTTATTATCATGCTTTACTTACTTGCACTTTATTATCATGCCATCTACTTACTTGCTTGTTGTCTTTTCTTTTCTTTGTTTGTCTTTTATTTGCTCTTTTTCGTTTTTTGTTGTAATGTTTGTGAATATGTGTTATTAGGAAAAGAATACGATATTGTAAGTTAAGATTTCGTTTCTTATATCCTTTTCCCGTATTTTCCAATTGAAACCCCGTCCAAACCTTACGCAAGCACTCCTTTAGGCACCCTACCCTACCAAGGTATCGGTGATTCCTAATCGCGACTGGTTGCGTTCGGTTTGGCCGGAGGCGAAAGCAAGAGACAAGAACGGACAGACAAGGGTCAATAAGCCGGATTTCACTAATACCGTGCTTAAGCACCCTAATCCACGTTGTTGCCGATTGCTCTAGCTTCATTTTTTGAGTTCGGCTCAAAGGATTTGAATACGGATTTCTTTAACTTACACTAACATATCTTTTCCTAACAAGCTTATACATTGCAAATATACACATAGGATAGATACGAACAATCCGCCTTGTGTATTAACTCATAAAAACAAGAACTTAAAACGCTCCGTCTCCCTGTTGATCGACCTGTACTCATCGCGGCTAGCTGCAAAGCGACACCGTCCTGATTGCGGTTAACTTTAGAACTTCAAATACACGACAAGCCAAAAGCGTGCAATCAAATGGCGCCGTTGCCAGAGATAGATACGTTGGCCTTCGTCAAGGTCATAAGAGCCTGGGTCAAAAATCTACATCAGGAGTTTCAAAGGAAAATGAAACTTGCTAGTGTTGCATGCCATTTGGAGTGTGATGATTTTGGTAAGATTCCTTCAGGTTGTCATACGATGATATTTGGATCCCGATCCTACTGTGAGTATGTGCTACTCTTCGGGAGAATTTTTCACTAAACAATCAATGTTATAAACTAAGTAGGTGCCTAGAACGGTGTTAGCGGGGCTACGCCTTCAGGGAAAAGAGCTTATGTAATTAAGAAACTTCGCGAAAGCGTTGGAAAACCTCCCTCGAAATACCAACACTAGCCCGGCCGAAAGGTTAAGCAAGAATTGTAGGGTGAGATTAATCCTGACTAATTCTTCTTTTATGGTTTGAAGGAGGATTCGAGGAACAATGGGAGCCATCCTGTTTAGATAAATTAATAACCAATTTAAATTTACAAGAGCATCATGCTGAGTGTTTTTTCTCTCTATCCTAATTGCAGCAACCAAAATGACCGGGTTTAAATTACTGCTAGATAATAATAAATTGACTGGGCCAAACATAAAGATTGTCTATGGAATGTCCAGATGGCCATTACCTATGACAAGCTGGGCTACCTCCTTACTACCAAAACCCATGCCCACCTAGGTCCAGATTCCACCGTCGCGGATGTTGAAATCCGTAAGACATGGGAAATAGACAGTGCGAAAGCCAAGTGTCTCGTGTTGGCCTCAATGGATAATGAACACCAGAGGCGGCACGAGAAGATAGACTTAGCTTCCATCTTCCTCCATACCAAGGATTTATATGGAGAGCAATCTCGTATCGCAAGATATGAAACCTCGAAAAAATTGTTTCAGGAGAGGTTGTCTGTCGGGTCATCTGTAGGGGACCACGTCCTTAATATGATTAGCTATATTGAAGAGCTCGCGGACCTTGGGACCACGTTGAAGAACGAGTTATATACTGACTTGATTCTACAGTCCCTCCCTTCTACCTACGCCCAGTTTATCTTGAATTTCATCATTCAAGAGAAGGAAGTTTCACTTCCAGAACTCCTCAATATATTGAGTAGCGCTGAGGGCACCCTGCAGAAATCTAGAAAGACATCTGCTTTGCTTATTGGGGAATCTTCCTCTTCTATATCCAAGGCGAAATCTAAGGGGAAGAAGAAGAAGGCCTCCACCAAGCCGAAAGGCAGTGTCAGTAAGATAGAGGGAAAGGGTAGGGCAAAAGTTTCGGGGCTGACAGTAGCGAAGGAGGAATGTTTCTATTGTTACGAGAAAGGGTATTGGAAGAAGGACTGCAGGGCTCGGAAAGCCAGATACCAGGATTCGAAGCACGTTGTGGCTTCGGCTTCAGGTGTGTTTATGATTGAAAACCTTCTGTCAATTAACTCTAATTTCTGGGTACTAGATACCAGATCAGGATCTTATATCTGTAATTCATTACAGGTTTTGAGAAACCGTAGAGTTATCAAGTCAGGTGATATGACTCTCAGGGTTGCTAACGGAATGAGCGTGGATGCTGTATCCGTAGGGGAATATCACCTAGGATTGACAAATGGGCAGATTTTAATTTTGTGTAACTGTTTGTGTGTACATAATTTGGCATGTAATATCATCTCTGTATCTTTACTATCTAAAGAAGGTTATGATTTTACATTTGTAAGCGATGTTGTCCATATCCACCTTAATCATACTTTGATTAGGGCAGGTACACTAGATAACGGTATATACGTATTAAATCAAGCTCATGTTTTTAATGTCCAGAACACACTTAAAAGAAATTCTCCATAATTAAATCAGGCTTTCTTATAGCATTGTAGACTAGGTCACATTAATGAAACACGGTTGATGAAGTTACATAAAGAGGGATATTTGGATCCGTTTGAATATCAGTTTTATGCAACTTTTCAATCATGTCTCAAAGGAAAGATGACAAAGACCCCGTTCACTGGACACGGGGTAAGAGCCAGCGAGCTCTTGGGACTCATATACAGCGACGTGTGTGGTCCAATGTCTACACATGCAAAAAGTGGTTATTCCTACTTCATTACTTTTACGGATAATTTCTCAAGGTATGGACATGTATTCTTGATGAAACATAAATCCGAGGCCTTTAAGAAATTCCAGGAATATAAGAATGAAGTGGAAAAACAAACATGCAAAAGTATTAAGACACTTAGATCAGATCGAGGTGGTGAATAGTTAAGTGCCGAGTTCCTGGGTTATTTAAAAGAGAATGGAATTCTCTCTCAGCTTACTCCTATATACACGCCTCAACACAACGGTGTATCGAAAAGGCGGAACGAACCTTATGGTGCGTTCCATGATAAGTAACGCTGAGTTACCGCGATCTTTCTGCGGTTATGCACTAGAATCAGCTGTATATCTTTTAAATAAGGTTCCTACTAAGTCAGTGCCTACCACACCATATCAGATGTGGAGTGGGAAGAAACCCTATCTTAAGTATCTAAAGATATGAGGATGTCCAGCTTTTGTAAAAAATAAGCATGCGGACAAGCTCGAGGCACGTTCAGTACTGTGTAAGTTTGTGGGATACCCAAAGATCTCCAGGGGTATCTTTTCTATTACGCGAAGGAACAAAAGGTTTTTGTTTCTCGGCATGCCTATTTTTTGGAAACTCAATTTCTTGAAAAGGAAATAAATGGGAGCGCAATAAAACTGGAAGAAATTCTAGAACCACAAGCTATTACTGAAAGCATGATGGAACTAGAAGTTTCGAAAGAACTGGACATCCCCGCGCCACTCTGCAGGACTAGTAGGCAGTCTCATCCGTCCGAGAGATACTATGGTTTTCTCATAGGCGGGGATAGAGAGTATTGCATCATCGACGATGATGAGCCAACTAGTTTCCAGCAAGCCATTAGGAGCAGAGACTCGGTTAAATGGCTGGAAGCAATGCGGACCAAAATGGAGTCTATGTACACCAACAAAGTATGGACTTTGGACATTGCTCCAGAAGGGGTAAAACCCGTAGGCTGCAAATGGATTTTCAGAAAAAAGATTGGTGTAGATGGATAGGTTGAAACCTATAAGGCTAGACTTGTTGCAAAAGGTTTTCGTCAAAGACCTGGTTTGGACTATGATGAAACCTTTTCTCCAGTGGCTATGCTCAAATCCATTCGGATCCTTCTTTCCATTGCTGACTTCCACGATTATGAAATTTGGCAGATGGACGTAAAGACCGCTTTTCTGAATGGAAATTTGGAAGAGTGCGTTTATATAGATCAGCCGAAGGGTTTCATAGAGAGTGGGAGCAGCGGAAGAGTGTGCAAGTTGCTTAAATCCATTTATGGATTAAAACAGGCATCGCGGAGTTGGAACATCTATTTTGATGAGACGGTCAAGGAATTCGACTTTATCAAAAATCCAGATGAACCATGCATTTATAGTAAAATTGTAGCGAGAACTGTGGTATTCCTCGTCTTGTACGTGAATGACATTCTCCTGATAGGAAATGACATTCCTATGCTACAATCAATCAAAGGATTTTTGTCACAAAGATTCTTCATGAAGGACCTGGGTGATGCCTCTTACATTCTGGGGATTCAGATCTATCGTGATAGATCTAAAAGGAAATTGGGACTTTCACAGTCAAGGTACATCGACATCATACTGAAAAGATATAATATTGAAGATTCAAAGCACGGTAATCTACCGGCTTGTCACGGAATCACCCTCTCTAAAGAGATATCTCCCAAGACTGATTTGGAAAGGGATCGCATGACTATTATACCCTACGCTTCTGCGGTAGGCTTTATAATGTATGCAATGTTGTGTACTAGACCAGATATAGCTTACGTACTGAGCGTTGTAAGCAGATATTAGTCAAACCCAGGGGAGAAGCACTGGATAGCAGTGAAGAACATTCTTAAGTACCTGAGAAGGACTAAGGAGATGTTCTTAGTGTACAGCAGTGAAGACCTCCAGATTGAGGCCTTCACTGACTCCAGCTTCCAAAGTGATAAGGATGACTCCAGGACCATGTCGAGTTATGTCTTTACCCTCAATGGAGGGGCGGACTGTTGGAAGAGCTCCAAGCAAGACACTGTTGTTGATTCGACGATGGAAGCGGAGTATATCGTTGCATGTGACGCCGCAAAAGAAGCAGTCTAGATCAGGAAGTTCGTGACAGAACTTCAAGTGGTTTCATCTATTGTTGATCCAATACCTCTGTATTGTGACAACAACTAGGCCATAACTTTAGCAAAGAAACCAAGGTCCCATCAGAAGTCCAGACATATCTTGAGGCGGTACCACCTGATCAGAGAGATCTTTGATCACCAGGAGATCGAGGTGCGGAGAGTAGAGATAGAGAACAACACTGCAGATCCATTCATAAAGGCCATCCCTCCTACACAGTTCGAGAGGCTAATCGAGATGATAGGTCTGCGATATACCAATACATGGCCTTAGTGCAAGTGGGAGATTGTTAGTGATATATGTACTAGAGGCCATTATTGTATCGTACTGGATTGTATATTACATTATTGAAGCTTAGGATATTCACAGATATAATAACAGTCTTGCTCAAAATGGTAGTATGCTACTTGGTTTGTTTCTATCTCAATATGTGCATATGTTTCTTTTAGCATATCTCTTATACATATTGATAGAGCCCTTAGGATCTTTACTTTACTACCAACGTTGTGATGACAGTCACCCTAGTAGGGGCTGGATAGTCTATAAGCATATCCTTATACAGGTCCCTAGTTGTAGGATTATCGAGATGGGGTATCAATACTCCGGAGTAGACTAGTGTATACGTTTCTCATCCCAGCAGGGGAGATGGTCTGTCCCACAACCATTGGTATGTCGTACCGGATATAGTATACATGTGCTCATTGGGTTATGAGTTACACTAGACGGACTTGTTGGGAACTGTTGGTTGGTATTATACCTATCGTCGGGTAGCAGTTCCCGGATGGCATGAGTACAGGTTAGTCTGTTAACTTGACATCACTATTCGTCTCGAGTGTGTTCTTACTGTACTTAGATTACTACCCTACCATGGCTCAAAGGAGTCATGCAAACATGTAGTAGTTGGATGCAGTCCCGAAGCACTTGGAGGTAGTAGTGGTTAGATAGGATTTGTCTCTCTGGGTATTGGGGGTTGATATCGCGCTGTGTTTGGAAAGCCATTACACAAAGTCCCTGGTAAGGGCAAGCGAGATTTACTGGTAGGTACTCCAGTAGTTTCTCAGGGTGTATTGGGTTCTATCCCGGCACGACTTATTGCGCTATTAGGGGTCTGACGGTTACCATCCCCCTAGGCCCGATATGCGAGTATCTTAGACGAACAGACCAGACTGTATGGAGATAGGCTCAGTAGGAGCTCGGATGAGTTTGCTCATTGGTCTTCTTTTCGACAGATACCTGTGTAGCCATTACGTGCAGCTGGTACCGCTGACGGACTTGTGGTTAAACCCACTGCCAACGTACTGTCGAGTCTTTAGAGTCCTACACAGAGGGTTTCCCTACTTCGGAAGAAATGATGTAGAAGCCGTATGGTTTTACGGCAGGGTTCCGATCATATATGTGTACCGGCCACACGGATGATGTTTGGACGAATAATATTAGTGGGCTTTGGTTTAAGCCGGATCCTAGTATTATATTATTGGATTATTATTATCTCATTGTATTCGTATTTTTTGGAATACGAATACGGGTATGTATATACGGTGAGGGCATTCTTGTAATTTCCCAAGACATGCTTCTAGAAGGGGACACCTCATTATTTGGATTTATCTATTTTCAGAAATAGATTAATGAGGTGGAAATTGAAGATATTCAAGGCATGGGGTGAAGCATGGCTCATTGCATTTGTTTATTGGTTTGTGGTTACTATTGAAGTATGGTTGCTATTTTCAATGGGAAGATAATCCATGCTTCATGTGAGATAACGAGTGAGCCATTCTTCACTTGCCTTGGACCTAGTTCATTTGCTCATTTCCTTTCTCTATCTATTTTCTCCTCTTTCTTCCTAAAAAACCCTAACCTTCACATGTGTTGTGAGCCATAAGGTTATATGAGATAAAATACTCCATTAGACACTCTATATCTTCTAAGAAACCTAGCTTAGCAAACTAGATACCTTAGTTACCTCGGTTTAGAAGTTGGAGCTTTAAGTATAGACTCTTTGGTGGATCATCTTCGACACGAGGAAGCCGACGATCAAGCGCGATCCGGATCTTCGAAGAGCTCAAGGAGAGGAGGAGAAGAAGACCCGAAGGACAAATAACAAGGAGGTATAAAACTCTTACCGAGTATTTAAACCTCCAAGTAGAATAACTAGTTAAGGTTTCTGTAATGATCCTGGAGTTAAAGTCAGTGTTGAATAGTATGAAAAATCGTTTTTTGTAAATTCCGCCTCCCCACAAGTGCATGTAGTGTGCGACATCGACTTACATCCTTTATTTTCTTTTATAGGAGTAGGAGTAGAAATAGGATTTAGTTAGATAGCAGTTTAGTTTAGTTTAGAGTTTGAGACTCTAAATTTGTTCGAGAACTAGCAAAAGATAAGTGTGATGGTATTTGATTAGTGTAATTTATTGCACATTTTTCTAACCCATTTATCATTTTATTGTCATATATTATACTGTTCCGGATATCTTTTGTGAATTATTACAGATAACAGGGTTTGGATGCAAAAGGACGGAAATTGTCGTAAAAGAAGGATTACTTGTGTATAATGGAGAATTAAGGGAATTATCCTGGAAATTAAAAGGATAATTTGCAAATTTGGAATAAATTTGGGAATATCATTAAAGGTTGCAATAAATAGAGTTGAATCAATCATTACAACAACAAATCAGATGGAGAGACCAAACAAATCAAAAGCAACAAATAAATCTCCCTAATTATATACCAAATTTGGGAACAATTCGGAAATCCACGCAACTATATAAATACAAAGAGATATTCAAGATTTTATGAGCTCAAAAATCATCTAAATTGACGATAAAACGACAGAAAAAATCTGGAACGACGAAGCTATAATTCGGCGGCGGATTAGCGGCGAATCAAGTCAATTAGGGGCGGATCAGCGGTCGATTTTGGGCCGTTCAATAAGAATTTTTATGGGCACGATCGTCTTTCCACATAGATTAATATGAGATGCAGGATTTCGTCTTTTGAAGATTCTGAAGGTACGCAACAGTATCTAACAGAGCAATCAGATTAGATTATCATAATTGTTTAGAAGTAGATTCTATTGTATCTCCTATTACTTATTCTCCAATCTTTCTTAACCCTATATAAGCATTTGTATTGCTTTAGGGTTTCATATCTCTCTCATCTCTCTCAATTATTCAAAAACTCGGGTTTTCAAGAGAGGGTCAACCATTATAAGTATTTTAAATTTTCAATAAAGATATTTTGTCTTCTCTTTGAATATGCGTAGCTAAACACAGTCTAGGTTTCTGTTTTGCTTATATGTGTGGTGGATTTTTTATAAATTCTTTATTTCTTATTTTGATATGAATCTCTTTTGATCGATATATGGTTCCCATTGTTCTTAATCTAGAAAAAATAATTTTATGATAAAAAATTGACGCTTTTAATAAAATTATGGATAGAAAAGAATACCTAAAAACTAATTAGGTCCATTATAGCAGACACCCAAAAACCTAATTAGGAATGGTAAGAAACAAAGTATAAGATCAAAAAATATTCAAACTAGTTATTAGTTTGATTTAGGAGAAAATCTAAAACATTGTAGTTGTAGTTTTTAGACTTACAAATACGCATAGACGGTTAAAACTAGGTTAAATCAAGTAAACTAAAATTAGAGTTTTAATTAAATCTAAATAATATAATATAATTGATAGGATAAGATTAAATCAAATAATTTATTTTATACATTTATGTTATTAATAGATCGTTAATTAAACCTATGAAAAAAGATAAAGTGTTATATAAACTACCACATATGAAAAAAAAAGCAAAACCCTAGATCTCTTTTTATTATTCAAACCAACCTTTTAAATTTTCTTACTTTAGATATTGATAAAAAAATCAAATCTTTTCCTTAAATTAGTTTAAAGTAGTTAACACACCTCTATGTAGAAACGATTCTCAAGTACAACTGCGATAAGTTGTATATTTGCGGTTAAATTTGGAGACTATAAAAATCCATATCATAAGAATACTTGTAATACTCAGTTCCCTTTGTACGCCAATACCCGTATTTAAAATAAAATATTGTTTTAAATAATTTACCCATTTTTATTTTATTTATATTTTTCCTACACCCAAATATTCTATTTATTTTCCCCAACACCCTAACCTATATTTTACCCAAACGGTTTCACTAAAACCTCACCTTAACCCAAAGCCCAAGCCCGACTATCTCAAACCCAATCCCCTCCCCCAACTGCCACTTTCTTTTTGAAATTCTCTCATTTAAACCCCCACTTAATTGCCAATCAATCTCCTTAATACCCAAATATATCCTATTAATTATTATTTAATTACATTAATTTTCTCTCTCTCTCTCTCTCATGTTTTCTCTCTCTCTCTCTCTTTAAACACACACACACACACACACACACTCTCTCTCTCTCTCTCTCTCTCTCATCTCAATCTCACTCGCACTCTCTCTCCTCTTGATCACTCTCCCTCCCTCTTCCCTCTCAAAACTTTACCACCGACTTCCTCTCCCCGGCCGCACCTCCTCCTTGAGCACCGCTGGCGAGCCCCTTCCTCGGCGCCACCACCTTCATCATCGCCTTCATCTTTCCCCCTCACAACTCCATAACCAACCCCGCCTCCATTAACGAGCACCTTTCCTCCTTCTCCTCCATCTTCAATCAAAACCATGAAGAACTCCACCACCGCCGTCCACCACATCACCACCCCCGATCACGACCACTCTCCCTCCAACAACCCCCATTTGCTTCTCCTTCACCGCCTTCTTCTCCATCGACTTAGAAACCGACCACCCTGCAACCGTCGTTGATGAACTCATGCCACCTCCTCCTCTACCTGAGCACCCACCATCGCCGGCGACTCCAGACAACAGCAACCACCACCACACCGCCTTCAAAACCCCTAACTACCCTCTTCGTCAACGCCGCCGTCCTCCACTCGCCATTGATGCTTCCGCCGAGCCCCTCCTTTACCATCGGCGACCTTTTGACATCCCTGAACCGCCAAAGACTCTGCCGACGTCGCCCCGTGCACCTCGTCAGCACCACCGCCACGCCCTTCACCTTGGTCATCGTCGCCACTGCACAAGCTCGAGCCAAAGTCTAGCTTTCCGTGTCGCGCCTACCCCTTGCGTGCATTGTGCCGTGCCGTTCATCACCGTTTACCGCTGTTGTGTCGCCGATCATCGTCGTCAGGCAAGTTCCAAGACTTTCTTACATGCTATAGTACTTATATATCGATATACGATTCGATAATAACGCGTTATTAGTATTAAACCGCATTTAATTGAAATTGATTTGGATCTAATTACTAATCGATTCAAACACCTAGTGTTAACATCGTGTAGAAGTTCGTAAGTTATTTCCATGTGTATTGAGTGAACGTAATTGACATTCCGACTCATAATTGGTTGCATAATGTAGGTATTCGATATGGAACTTAGGCGAAAACCTAATCTAGTATGGCGGGATTTATGGATTCAGGATTCAGGATTACTTCAATGATTATAGATAACGCGTAAACATTTAAGTTGAAAACACGGGCTTTAATACCATATAATGTCAACCTCATTTAGATCCGCCAAATTTGAAACTTTTCGTATATGTAACTTGTGAAAATCATAGTAAATTAGATACACACCGGAATATTGTGTTAGAGGGATCGTGTCTAAGCTAACTCGACAAACTAGAACACCATGTAATTTATATTTAGATTCTGTTTTAAAACGATGACGAAAACTATTTAGGAGTGCGGCTTTGGACTGCAGTCCAGAGCAGTACTGCTTGTCGACACTTGGATTAAAAGGTTTTTATAACTCCGTGTGAAAATGTTATTATGCTGAACCCTATACCGTTTCCAAGAGTATCCTGTTAGATAACTATCAGTGGTAGTTTCATTCATTTTTACCATTGTTTTCTATTTTAATTATCTTTTAAATCGTCGTAACGTACTGCAGTCCCAAGCAGGGACAGAACGTATATCCTGATCTTAAACAATGCATATTTTCTAACACACAACGGATATTTTTGATCCTCCTGGTGTGTTAGAAACCTAATTAATAGATCTAAATATTACCCAACTGTAGTATCGCCTAATTATGATCCTAATATGGTGAAAACTGTGTTACAAAACAGACTTTCGGTTCAGAAACTGAATTTCCAGCAGAGAACACTTAAAAAGAAATGACCGTAATTCAAAAACCTTGAACCCGATTGATTTGAAACCAATTTCATTGAGTCTCTAATTAAGTTTAATTTTTACCCCTTTTGTATCATTTTTCTTAATTATGAACGTATGATTTGATGTGATTATTTTTCTAAATTCTTAAGACGTGTAATGACTTATTGCATATGACTTGCTTAGTGGCATGATTCACATAATTATCCGACTGTGATACCATTAGCGATAGTGAGCGCCCTTATTAATTCTTAGTGTATAATTTATTGTCGAACATGAGTGGTATTGGTTTAGCTGTGTCGAGTACGCTAGTGAAAAGTGAACGAGGTAATAGTGAACAGTACAGTGAATAGTGAATAAAGCAGTGTTATTGATGCGTACTTGTATACAACTAGCCCATACTTATAGATAGTGAAACCTGGGGAAAAAGAGAAAATCAAAGTGGAAAGGAACTTGTATTTAGTGAGGTTAGCGATTTAGAGGATGATCATTCGAACATCGACTCTTATATATATTAGGTTTGGACTTAGCGATCCGGCTGATAGGGTTATGTCCCGGGCAATAGTGGACCGTAGTCTCGGGTATGAACGAGACCCTCATTAAACATGATCACTCCTTTCCGCAAACTTGATTTCAAAATTGACTTAGAGACCAGTAGGAACACAGGTCATACATTGCATTAATTGTAGACATATCGATTACTTGCATTCACTGTCCCCACTATTATTACTTTTATTTTATGCATCATTATTGTTATCATATTATTGCTATTGCGTTACTCTGACGACCTGAGTACGCATGCTCAGAGCTTGAAGAGGACCCAGTTCAGGAGTCAAACCTACCATTCAAGCTCGCAGAGATCTAGACGGTCGTACCTTCAGTACTTTTACCGCTTTCCATAAATCAACTTTATATTCGCACTTGGTTAGTAGTTTCCTTTTCTTTCGAACTATTGTAAACTGTGAATATTGAAAGTTGAAGTAATAAACTAGTGATGTGTTTTCTTTATTTCTGTGCTGTGTTTATTGATTACCATGTAATGCTAGAATCCGAAGTGTGATTACGGCGGGATTGTTCCCTGACCGTAGGAGCATGGCTGGCCTAGTCGCCTCCCGTATTCCGTATTTTAGGAAGCGGGGCGTGACAGTACTTCAGTATCGAGTTCTTTAAATGTTTAAAAGAGAATGGAATTCTCTCTCAGCTTATTCCTCCGTATACTCCACAGCACAACGGTATATCGAAGAGAAGGAATCGCACCCTATTCTATATGGTGCGTTCCATGATGGGTAGTGCTGAGTTGCCGCTTTCCTTTAGAATCGGCTGCATACCTATTGAATAGGGTTCCAACTAAGTCTGTGACTACCACTCCATATAAAATGTAGAGTGAGAAGAGACCATGTCTTAAGTATCTTAAGATATGCGGGTGTCTAGTTTTTGTCAAAAAGCAGAATCCGGACAAATTAGAGATACGATCAGTTTTATTCAAGTTTGTAAGATACCTCAAGAATTCATGGGGATATCTTGTCTACCACACTAAAGAATAAAAAGTGTTTGTCATTCTCTACATAGTCTTTTTAGAGAATGAATTTCTTACAAAAGAAATTAGTATGAGCATTATAGAACTAGAAGAAATTCCAGAATAACAAACTATATGCTGAAGTCTTAGTAGAACCTGAGATTTTAATTGAGCCAGATGAACCGACGCCACTCTCAGATCTAATAGGCATTCTTATCTGCCTGAGAGATACTATGGTTTTCTCATAGACGGGGATCGTGTAGATTGCATCATGTATGACGATGAACCCACTAGTTTTCAGTAGGCTATCATGAGTAAAGACTCGGTGAAGTGGCTGGATGCTATGAGTTCCGAGATGGAATCCATGTACACCAACAAAGTATAGACTTTAGATGTTGCTCCTCCTAGGGTAAAACCCATTGGATGCAAATGGATTTTCAAAATGAAGATTGGTGCAGATGGACAGGTGAAAACCTATAAAGCTAAACTTTTTGCAAAAGATTTTCGTCAAAGACCAGGATTGGAATATGATAAAACCTTTTCTCCAGTGGCCATGTTTAAATCCATTCGGATCCTACTTACCATTGCTTCCTTCCATGGCTATAATATCTGGCAGATGAACGTGAAAACCGCTTTTTTAAATGGAAATTTAGAAGAGTGCGTTTATATGGATCAGCCAGAGGGTTTTTTAGACAGTGGGAGCAGCGGAAAGGTGTGCAACTTGTTTAAATCCATTTAAAGATTAAAACAGGTATCGCGGAGTTAGAACATCGGTTTTGATAAGACGGTCAATGAATTTGACTTTATAAAAAATATAGATGAACCATGTATTTATAGGAAGATTGTAGGATGAGCAGTCGTCTTCCTCGTATTATACGTGGATGACATACTCCTAACAGGGAATGACATCCCTATGCTACAATCGATCAAACTTTTCTTGTCACAGAAGTTCTCCATGAAAGACTTGAATGATACCTCCTACATTCTAGGGATTAAGATCTATCGTGATAGGTTTAAAATAATGTTGGGATTTTCACAGTCCAGGTACATTAAACACCACTAAAATATTTAGTATGGAAGATTTCAAGTATGGTAATTTACCCGCTTGTCATGGATTCACTCTCTCCAAAGAGATATCTCCAAAGACTAATGAAGAGAGGACTCACATGAGTATTATACCCTACGTTTCGGCGGTAGAATCTATAATGTATGCGATATTATGTACTAGATCTGATGTAGCTTACGCACTTAGTGTGGTAAGAAGGTATCGGTCGAATCTAGGTGAGAAATATTGGATAGCAGTAAAGAATATTCTTAAATACCTGAGAAAGACTAAGGAGACGTTCTTAGTGTACGGTAATGGGGAACTCCAGGTGGAGGCTTTTACCAATTCTAGCTTCCAAAGTGATAAGGATGATTCTAAATCCATCTCGGATTATGTGTTTACCCTCAATAGAGAGACGGTTTGTTGGAAGAGTTCCAAACAGGACACCGTAGCAAACTCGACGATGAAGGCTGAGTACATCACTATTAATGATGCCGCAAAAGAGACGGTTTAGATAAGGAAGTTCATTTCTGAATTTCAGGTGGTTCCGTCCATTGCCAATCCAATACCTTTGTATTGCGACAACAATAAGGCTATGGATTTCGCGAAGGAACCAAGGTCCCATCAGAAATCCAGACACATCTTGAGGCGGTATCACATGATCAGGGAGATCGTAAATCGCCGGGAGATCGAGGTGCAGAGAGTAGATATGAAGGATAACACGGTGGATCCACTCACCAAGACCTTACCTCAAGCATAGTTCGAGCGGCTGTTCAAGATGTTGGGTATGCGGTACGTCAATGACTGGCCTTGGTGCAAGTGGGAGATTGTTGGATATGTATGCCCCAGAGGCCATTATTGTATTGGATGCTTGAGATATATATATGTACATGACATTCTTACTCAAAATGATAGTTTGTTATCTGGTTTGCCTTTATCTTAACATATGCATTTGTTTTACTAGTTATTATATATTTCTTGTACATATTGATAAAGCCCGTAGGATTGTTGCTTGACTACCGGCGTTATGATGACGATCATACTTGTGCGGGGCTGGGTAGTCTATAAGCACATTCTTAAATGTCCCTAGTCACGGGAATATCAAGACAAGGTATCGATATTCTGGAGTAGACTAGTGTATACGTTTTTAGACCCTGACGAGGGACGGTGGTTGGTCGCACAGCCATTGGTGTGTTTCACCTAAGAATTGGCATTTTTGTACATAAACCCTCCTTAAAAATGGTTTTCTCTAAAAACACCCCCAAATCAAATTTGTTTAAAAAGATTTGCAAATATTTTCAAATACCTAACCATATCTCTTTACATATATTTTTTATTAATCCTATCAGAAAAATATATAAATTTGTTACATATTTAATGTTTGAAAATATATTGTATGAATATTAAATAAGATATTATATGATAAGGATAAGTTATAATATATATACATAATACATTGATAATTAATTATTAAAATATGCACAACATATTTATTTATCTTAAATAAAATATTAAGCTCCAATTAAAATAGTTTCATTTGAGTAAATAAAACTAATACTATTATCATACCGTACAAATATTCTAGGATGTTACACATTCACTGTAATATATCTATATAAGAGCAGCGGACAATGGCATTTGTAATTGTAAAGGGGCAATAGAAATGTTGTCTCGATGGAAGACGACGGGCAGCAGCGAGCCGAGTCCGGCATGGAGGGTAACAATGAAGGCGGCGATCGGTAGCGGTTAAGCGAGAGAGGATGACGAGGGATGACAAGCGGCGACTCTAGTTATCCATCGATCGTGAAGGAGGCACTATTACAATAAGGGGTTGCCCTTACGGATTTATCCCTGGGGGCAAAGCATTGCCCCTACGGATATATTCGTAGGGGGGAAAAAACCCGTAGGTGCAATGGCCGCAGGTGCAAGTTTTCGCCCTGAACATGCCTCTACGGAGTAATAATTGCCCCTACGCCTTAATCCGTAGGGATACTTATCCCTACGGAGTAATCCGTATGGCCTGATTGGTGCCTCTACGAATACATCCATAGGTCTAGATAAATTCCCCTACAGATTTATTCGTAGGGGCAAGTTTTGCTGAGTCCATAGGGACAAAATATCAAGTATTTTGATATTTTGTCCCTATGGCTAACTGTGTAGGGGCAAACATTGCACCTACGGATTAATCCGTAGGTACAACAGATGGCCATACGGATTAATCCGTAGGGACAAATATCAGGTTTTTGTTTAAAAAAAGGGCTTTATGTTTTTTCCCCGTCCTGAGCACAATAATATATATATATATATATATATATATATATATATATATATATATATATATATCATATAACCAAATACAGAAATGTTCATAATCAACATCTCACGCATAATATATAAAAGAAACAAACAAACAGAATACGATATCAAACTAAATCATCGTGAACAAACAAACAACCACCAATATCGTCCAAAATTTATACAATATGTATCAGATAAGTACATACATCCTCAAAAATATAAATAAAGCTACCCTAGCTCAGTCCAGCTCCTCCACCTCTGATAATCTCCGTAATCTGGCGCATCTGCTCCTCGGTGCAGCCCTGAGTCGTCAAAAAATCGACTAATGAAGGAGCGGACTGTGCGGGAGTCTGAGCGGGATGTGGAGCTGCAGGAGTGGTCTGCACAACCACGGCCGAGGTAGTGGCTTGCGGAGCCGCAACCGAAGGAGATGCATGTGGAGCCGCAGTCGAAGTAACCTGTCGCACCTGTTAAATTTTGTGTATAATAAACGAGTAAGAACGGTGTATTACATTTTAGTCGAGTTCGTATCATTATCAGGTTATTGCGAAACCCCAATCTAAGAATACTTAGGGACTTAGGCCTCGTTTGGGTATCTAGTTTGGAAAGCCGTAGTTTATTTTAATTAGATAGTTTTATGTAAGTATGATTAATCAAAGCTAAGTCTACAACCAAATAAGTTCATGCTACTAATATTGCATATGTTACTATCTATAATGTGATATAATATTTGTTGGCTATAGTGCCCTCAAGTCAATTATTGGGTCGCAGGCACGCGATTGCGATGATTGAGGGGGGACTTATACCGGTAAAACAGTTTTACTCGAGATGATAGTATGCTATCTGGTTTATCTTTATCATCGTGTACATGTTTTAGGTAACATTACTGATCACTATTACATGTTGATAGAGCCCATGTGATTCTTACTTGACTGCCAACAGTATAATGGCGATCGTATACGTGGGAGCTGGGGTCTGTAAGCACATCCTTAAAATGTCCCTAGACGTAGGAGTTTCGAGACTGGGCATCGATACTCCAACAGTAGACTAGTGTATACTGATCGAGACCCCGACGAGGGGCGGTGGCCGGTCTCACAAGCCATTAGTATCAGTTGGTTCACCTAAGATGTATACAGGTGCTCATTGGGTTATGAATACATCAGACGGACTCGCCGGGGACATGCTAGTTGGTATTATACCTATTTTCAGATAGAAGTTCCCTGGTGACATGTGTACAGGTTAGTCTATCAACCTGAGATCATCATTTGTCTCATGTGAGTTCCTACTGTGCTTTGATTACTACCCTACCACGGCTCAAAGAGTCGTGCAAACATGTTTTACTTGGGTACAGTCCCGAGCCATATGGAGGCAGTGAGCGGATCGTCAGGGGATTCGTCTCTTCCGGTATTGGGGGTTGATGTCGCGTTTTGCATGAGTGACCATCACCTGAAATCCTTAGCCAAGGTAGTCAGGAATTACTGATCTAGGATTGATATTTTCTCAGGCGGTGATGGGTTTCATACCGACACTGAATGTCAAGTTATTAGGGGTCCGACTTTATCCAACCCCTAGACTCGATATGCGATACTCATAGAAGGAAGGACCGGACTGTACGGATATTGTCACTGTCATGCTCAGTAGGGGTTTCAGGATGAGTTTGCTCGTCGGCCTCCCTTTCGCTCAATACCTGGGTAGCCGTTACGTACAGCTAGTGCCACTGACGTGCTTGTGGTTAAACCCACTGCCAGCGTATTGACGAGTCTTTAGATTCCCACATAGAGAGTTTCCATGGTTCGGGCGAAACGTTGTAGAGGCCGTATGGTTTTATGGCAGGGTTCGATCATATACGTGTACTTATGCACGGATCATGATCGGACGGATAATACTAGTGGGATTTGGTTTAAGCCGGATCCTAGTATTATATTGTTAGATTATTTTCATCTCGTAGTATTCGTATTCAGTCGGAATACGAATGGGGGTATGTATATACGGATAAGGGGTATTCTTGTAATTCGTTACAAGATTACTTTAGATAATGCCATTTCTTTTTATTGGATTAAACATTTAGGGTTTAAATGTTTAGTGAGGTGGAAAGTATAAGTGTGAGTTTTGGTTTTGTTGCATTGATCATAGCATGTGCACTTGGTGACTCATGGTATTGGGTCATGTGTTGATTCATTTTGTCATGGCTAGGATATTTGGTTATGAGATATTTTGTGAGGAGGCAGATCTTTTATGGGCTTGGGATTTTTCTTTAGTTACTAACTCACAAAATATAACACAACACAAAAACGAAAAAGGCAGACACACTTTTCTTCACTTACCTTTTGCTTGAGCTCACACTTCTTCACCTCTTAGCATCTTCTTCAACCTCCACTCAAACCCTCTCATGAGTTGAGAATCCTTGGGTGAATTGAGACAAAGTAATCACAAACAAACTCTATCTAGGCTAGCAAACTAGATACCCGAGTTGCTTCGGTTTTGAGGTCAGAGCCCGCATTACAAACCTTCGACGTGGATCTTCTTCGATGGAGGGAGACCGGAGATCAAACATAACCGAGGAAGCCGCGAGGAGCTTAGGACAGAGGTTGAAGACCGAAGGACATGGATCGATCGGTATAACCTCTCTAAACTCGTTTACAGTTTACTAGTATAGGGTTAATGGTTCGATCCGGGAATCGGGTTCCGTTAGCGCTGGGTTTTTAAAGTTTTTGTTCCGCATTTGGCCATGGATTGATGGCCGGAGTGCTGGCATAACCCAAAATTATTCTACTATTAATTAGTATACGTACCATCCCCTTCAACTCCTCGATGGTGGTCTTCAAGGCGGCAACATTATGCTATAGACGTCGCTCACGGGGGGTAGGGGAAGTAACTGCCGGAGTGGAGTCTAACCTTATATGGGCCGTGCTAGGACCCAGTCCTCGGCCTCTCTCCCAACCTCCGTGGTTCCCTCCGTGTGCGGCGTCTAGGACTGGGGTCAGCAGCATCGGATCGGTCTGTTCAGTAAAATCGATCCTCGATGCCTCCGCCTGCTTCACAACCCGCTCCTACACCCACATCAACCATTAAAATATAAGTATATCATTTACATTTGAACTTTTCAAACAAAAATTTCAAACTTGTTATAATAAATATTAACACTTGCACAATACTCCTGGGTAGGGGTGTCGGGGAATCGAAGCTCGCCCATGGCGGGATCTGTCGAGGTGCCGTGGACGGCAAGATACGCGGTCAGCACGCTCGGTGTACTACCCTACGCCAAGGTCTAAGCTCTCTGCAATTCGCAAAAAATTTACATATATTATAAAATAACCCTTAATATTACATTATATCAAAATAAATCTATTGTAATTTACCGATACCTCCATGGCATGAGTAATGTTCCTCGAGCCACCTGTACAAGTGGGGCGACCCCTCTTCGCCGACTTCCTATTCTCTTTATTTTGTCGGCCTGTTTCTGCACAACACATTCAGATTTCGTTTTCTAATTAAGCAACACAAAAAAATAAATTATATACTAAATAATGAATTATATTTAAATTACAAATCTGTTTGCGCTGAGAGTCGAAATATTGGCACAAGAGAGGCTATGTATCTACGTCGACTCTCGCAAAGGCCGGAGTATGTAGGAAAGCCGCTCTCTCTGCCTCGGGGGTTGCCATCCATAGGGAATAGCAGTCGATCTTCAGCTCGTTCCTATTGTATTGAACCTTTGATTGCATGTTCTTCATCAGGCCATTGTACAGAGCGTGAAGATCGAGCTCTCTCTCAGGGTGATCAGGGTCGGATACAGGCTGAAAGTCGTAATCCAATTGTAAATACAAAAAAACAATGTATTTAAATTGCAAGTGTTAAATAATAATAAATATATTGGATAAGTCAAATGAAAATATATATTAATACTCGAGCCTGATCCCAGAAGAGGGCAAATAAACGCCGGTGCTGATCGCCCCACTCAACATGAAGTAGATACTTTTTCATGAGGTGGCTCTCATCCCCCTATACCGACCGAACCTCTCGGCATAATCGCCGGTATAGCGATAATCGGGGGTAAAGAAGAGGGGGAATGCTGCCTCCCCCTAGCTCTGTCGGGCCTCAGCCTGTGGGACTGATTCGGGCCTCGAGTCCCCCTCTTGGGATGGGGGCTGCCCTGCATCTACAAGAAATATCAAGACAATCAATATTAATACAAATTGGTATTAAGAAATCTAAGGTTTAACGAAAATTGAAGTGCGATATATACCTCCGGCGACAGCAGCACGAGCCTGGGCCCGGGCAGCAGCACAAGCGGGACGATAGTTCCTCCGGTGAGGAACAACCGGTGACCCGGACGTGGACGCATCCCCTCAAACTAGAAAATAAACATTGACGATAAAATTACATGAAGTTCATGTTTATTCTTAGAGGATATTTAAAATGAATAAATATTTTATATTTATTCATACTAACCTGCAGACTGAGCAGAGGGTACGGAAGTGGTGGGAGTGGCCCCTGCGCCAGATGTGGACGCACCACCTATAATTAGATAAATAAAAATAGATTATATAAGTAATTGCAAAAAAAATGTGTAGTCAATAATATAACATTCTAAATCAATATGCATGCACTATAGGATATATAAACATACCCGCATGTGCGGTGGTGGGCTCTGCCCGAGATGTGGAGGCACCACCTACAGCTAGACAATAAAAAATGATTATCTAAGTAAGAGCAAAAAGAATGTGTGTGTATTTATGATATAACATTCTAAATCAATATGCATGAACTGTAGGATATATAAACATACCTGGAGGTGCGGGAGTGG
The DNA here is from genome assembly GCA_030015575.1 of Agapanthus africanus. Classification (NCBI taxonomy): domain Eukaryota; kingdom Viridiplantae; phylum Streptophyta; class Magnoliopsida; order Asparagales; family Amaryllidaceae; genus Agapanthus; species Agapanthus africanus. The sequence continues at coordinate 56,063,873 of CM057342.1, read as the reverse complement.
CCTCTGCCTCTGATGTGGACGTACCACCAACAGTTAGACAATCAAACATTGACTATATAAGCAATTTTGAAAAAAATATGCGTGTATATCTATAATATTACATTCAAAATGAATATGCGTGCAATATACCTGGAGGTGTGGCAAAGTCCACACAGAAGGAGTCATCCGAACGGGTCTCCGATCGGGGTGTAAGACTGGCCCTCTGAAGCTCCCTGCGCAGCTCTCCGGACGGCAGAACCGCTATACCTCTGCCTTTACTGCGGCTAGTGCTCCTACCGCTCCTCGCTGCTCCGGTCGTCGTCATCAAATCTAGACAAGAGTACAATCATTGCATATGCATGCTATATATGTATAGATCGTAAAAATGTGAAGTAATAATATAACATTACTGATAACCTTTTTCGTTTCATGGACGCATTAGACATATCTACTTGGATTTCATCATCGATATCATTTCTAACCCATGTAACTTCACGATCATCCGAAGACAACCCGTCTTTTGAAACAGGACGGAGCACTCTAAGTCTTCTCTCTTCTTCGTCCTCATCGCTGTCCTTCATACGATCCTCGAATTCCGGGACATCGTAAATATCCCTGGGTTTCCAACGGCATACGACACTCCATCCTGGATGCTTCAAGCACTGTGAGTAGTATACTTGGAACGCTTGGTCCGGAAAGATAAATGGATCGTCCTGACCGTAAAATCGAAATGTGTTCACACTATTCAATCCATATTCATCTTTCCAATTCCTGAGATTGTTTCTCCACTTATCCGTATCGGTTCGTGTATCGTACCAAGTACATTGAGATATATAAAAGGGTTTTGATTGTCCGGGATATTGGATGCCAAGTATGCAATTTAAGTATCCCTAATAAATCACACCATCCGATCCTACCGTCGCAATCCCACTATTCTGAGTGGTTCGAGATGTTTTTATGTCCTTAACTTCAAATTTGTATCCAGAGACACCGAATCCTTTATAATATGCAACCTCCATACTAGGAAACTAAGCTAAACATCTTGAATCACTCTCTAATGATGCATGTAGGGTGCTTTTCTTCACCCTATTGAGATGGGAATACATGTGCGCTTGTCAGACACATTACAGATTCCCCCTGCCTAGGGTAGGCTGGGGTTTATTGATTATGGGGATCCGAATCCCCGGCAGCCGCGGACTAAGCTGCCATTAATTACCCCTCGCCTTTGGAGCGAGAGAACCTCCGATTGACGGATCAACTATTCATGCTAACTCAATATACAGTGTGCGTGTTTTGAAGGGGTTTTGGATATATCGGGGGCCCCGCAGAGTTTTTACGGGGGTCCCGCTACCCGGATAGCGGGCTGGGGGTCAAAGGGGCTGGAAGCCCCCTTGCGGGGTGCGGGGCAGCGCCCCGTTAGAAATTTCTTCTAACAGGGACAATGTCGTGGAGTATGTGTGTGTGTGTATAAAAAATGGGGGGAAGCGTCTTAAAGACGCGTGCGTAGCATGTAGGCGCATGGTGTCTGGGGTCACATGCGTGCGCATGTGCGCTTTAGTGCCCGGGGTCACATGCGCGCACGTGACCATTGGGCGTCTTAGCGCCCGGGGTCACGTGGGCACACATGACCGATGGGCGCCTTGGCGCCCGGGGTCACGTGGGCACACGTTACCGATGGTTGCCTTGGTGCCCTGGGGTCACATGGGCACACGTGACCGATGGTTGCCTTGGCGCCCCGGGGTCACGTAGGCACATGTGACCGATGGTTTCCTTGGCGCCCCGGGGTCACGTGGGCACACGTGACCGATGGGCGCCTCGGCGTCCGGGGTCACGTGGGCACACATGACCGATGGGCGCCTTGGCGCCTCAGGGTCACGTGGGCACACGTGACCGATGGGCGCTTTAGAGCCCATCGGTCATATGGCGCACACGTGACCGATGGGCGCCTTGGCGCCTGGGGGTCACGTAGCGTACACGTGACCGCAGGAAACACCCTCTGGAAGGGGCCTAGCCTCTAGGTTGGGGAGTTGAACTCCCGAGGGGATTTTTGGAGTTGAACTCCTAACAGAAACTAATTTATGGAGTTAAACTCCAACAGATCTAGAAAGAAGTTAAACTTCTAAGAATCTTTGGCTCTTCTTTTGAGCCTTGGATCTGTCCAAAGTTAGATTTTTGGAGATGGGTCTCTTTCTTCCTTCTCTTGATCGGCGGGATCTTGGAGAAAAAAGGGGGTGAGACTTAAAAATCTCCCATTTTCGAGATCTGATTGGAGATCCGAGCTCCCCTTCGTGGGTTTTGTGGTGAAAAACTATTTATTTTGAGAATAGAAGAGTTAAACTCTTGATTTAATTCTAAAAAGAGGAAGAGGGTTTTAGACCCTTGAGAAAGGGGAAGGAGGCACAAACCCTAGTTTTTGGGAAGAATGAATTGTATATTTTATTCATCATCATGTTGCCTTATATAGGCTTACACATTTACACATAGCCCCTTGGGCTTTACAAAATGGCATTTTGCCCATCCCATGCCTCATGTGCTATTTCTTTTTGCACATAAGCCATGGGCTTTACAAAAATTTGGCTTTATGCCCATTTTTCTTACATTCATGCATAAAAAATTACATAAAAATTATTTATTACATGATTTTTATTTTGGCATGGAGGGGGGCCGGCCGCTTCATGTTCGGACTCGACTTGGGCATGGGCCCACTTGATCTGGGCTTGGACCCACTTGGCTTGAGCTTGACCTTGACTTTGACTTGGTCAACCGCGGTGCAATTTTCGACCCCAACAAAGTGCCCCCCATCAATAAATGCACACCATATATGTCGGTCGTGTGCATGAAATTGATGGATCATCTTTCGCGTAGAGGCGACTTACTTTGGTTCCCACTTTTTGGATGCTCTGCCCTTTTTACGACTTGGACGGTCGACGCTTGACGTGTCTCCAAGACGTAGTGTCCATGGTAGACTTTTCCCTGGCCCGGAGTGATTTGGTTCCCGCTTTATAGGAAGCCCGCACTGCCCTTTTTACGACATGGACGGTCAACGCCCTGGCCAGGAGCGATTTGGTTCCCGATTTGTGGGAAGCCTGCACTGCCATTTTTACGACATGGACGATCGACGCTTGACGCGTCTCCGAGAAGGAGTGTCCGTGGTAGACTTTTCCCTGCCCCGGAGTAATCTGGTTCCCGCTTTGTAGGAAGCCTGCACTGCCTTTTTTACGACATGGACGGTCGACGCTTAACGTGGAGCGATTTGGTTCCTGATTTGTGGGAAGCATGTACTGCCCTTTTTACATCATGGACGGTCGACGCTTGACGCGTCTCTGAGGTGGAGTGTCCGTGGTAGACTTTTCCCTGGCCCGGAGCGATTTGGTTCCCGATTTGTGGGAAGCCTGCACTGTCCTTTTTACGACATGGACAGTCGACGCTTGATGCGTCTCCGAGATGGAGTGTTCGTGGTAGACCTTTCCCTGGCCCGGAGCGATTTGGTTCCCGATTTGTGGGAAGCCTGCACTGCCATTTTTACGAAATGGATGGTCGACACTTGACGCGTCTCCGAGAAGAAGTGTCCGCGGTAAACTTTTCCCTGGCTCGGAGCGATTTGGTTCCCGATTTATGGGAAGCCTGCACTGCCCTTTTTACGACATGGACGGTCGACGCCCTGACCCGGGACGATTTGGTTCCTGATTTGTGGGAAGCCTGCATTGCCCTTTTTATGACATGGATGGTCGACGCCCTGGCTCGGAGCGATTTGGTTCCCGATTTGTGGGAAGCCTGCACTGCCATTTTTACGACATGGACGGTCGACGCCCGATTTGACTTGCTCTACTTCTTGCAGTGTCAGGGGTGATCTTGACTTGCTCCGCTTCTTTCGGTGTCGAGATTGGATTCTGACTTGCTCCGCTTTCTGCGGTGTCGGAGTTGAAGTTGACTTGTTGATTGTGATTTGGGTTGACATCAGCATCGCTACACTGAAATATGGTACCGGGAGCTAATCATCATTTGCCATGAGAGGATTTGGGGATTTGGTTTTGGTTTCAATCTGCATTGCTGCACTAGAATAATGCCAGGAGCAACTCATCATTTGCCCCGGGAGGATTTGGGAATTGGTTTTTGGGTCAGCATCTGCATTGCTGCACTGGAATAATGGCAGGAGCAACTCATTATTAGCCCTTCCCTGTTGGGAAGCGATGGCTTAGGAGACAGGTTTAGATTCCTATCACCTAAGGCTTTTCAATTTTATGGGTCGTAAAGGTCCCATAAAAGCATTTTCTCCCTACGAGTCGTAAGGATCCCGTAGGTGCATTTTCTCCTTAGGAGTTGTGAGGACCCCCAAGTGTGTTTTTCCTTTGTGAGTCGTAAGGATCTCACGCGGGAATTTTCTCCTCACAAAGTCAAGAGAACTTTGCGAGTGTATTTCATCTCTTTTTCACGAGTTTGCGCCCTTTCGGGTTTTCACAAACTCGCCGGCAGTCCTGCTGTTTTTATTCACGAAGCCCTTTCGGGTTTTCATCCGTGCCCATTTTGCTTGTGGACATACCTTTTTTTTTGAATCTTTATCGCTGGAGGGACTTTGGATGTGGTCTCACCGGTAGGACTTAGGAGATATTGGGATTATTTTACGCCCCTGGATTGTATACGGTTTTGCAGGATGTATGATCCAGACCGTAGGGCCGAAAGAATTACGGGACTTTGTTGGCGTCTGCATCGCTGCACTGGAATATGGTACCAGGAGCGACTCATCATTCGCTGTTTGAGAATTTGGATTTTGGTTGGCGTCTGCATCGCTACACTGGAATATGGTACCAGGAGTGACTCATCATTCGCCGTTGGGACATTCAGAGTTTGGTTGGCGTCTGTATCACTACACCGGAATATGGTACCAGGAGCGACTCATCATTCGCCGTGAGGGGATCTCTCTCGTTTCCACTTTAACGACTTAGGGGTCATATGTTCCCAGTTTAACGACTTAGAGGTCATCTGTTCCCAATTTAAAGATTTAGGGGTCTATTGGGTTGGAGTTTGGAATTTTGGGGTTAAGGTAGGCATCAGCGTTGCTAACACTGAAGCACATGTGCTAAGAGCATTTCATCATTTGCCTTTCCCTGTTAGGGAGCGATGGCTTAGGAGACAGGTTTAGGTCCCTGTTCCCTCATAAAATACAAGAAATGAGGCATCAGGTGCCCACACGTGATCGGGGGTTACGTGCCGACACGTGATGGTTTCCTGAGGACTCTGAAATAATAAGAATTAGATTCTGATCAAAAGGGGTCACGTGCCTACACGTGATGGGCCTTTAAACCCACTGAAAGGAATTAAAAGGTATAATAAAGCAGCAGGAAAAAACCCCAATGGGGCATCACGTGCCCACACGCGACCAGGGGTCACGTGCCAACACGTGATGAGTTCCCGAGTTCTTTAAAATAATAGAATTAAATTCTGGTTAAATGCTTAATCAGTGGGTCACGTGCCACCACGTGATAGGGTCTTAAAACTCTCTGAGTTAGTGGAAAGAAAACCCTAAATGGGGTATCACGTGCCCACACGTGACAGGGGGTCACGTGCCAACATGTGATGGGTTCCTAAGATCTCTGAACTGATAAAATTAAATTCTAATTAAATATTCAATCAATGGGGTTACGTGCCAACATGTGATAGGCTCTTAAACCTTCTGAACTAATAGAATTAAATTCTAATTAAGGAAAATCAAAAACCCTAATATTTCCCTAGATCTTTCCAAGCAAAAAGATTGCGCTCTGTAAAGTGGAGCACCGTTGGATCAAAAATACAACGGTGATTAAAAAATCACCAATTTATAGAAATATTCTATACAAGGAGATATTTCCCTAAAATTTGCCAGGAACAACAGATAAAATATCTTTTGGATTAAAATCCAATGGTGAATAAAATTCACCAAGTGATCTAAAAGATCATATTGGTTACAAAATCAATCAAAATCTTTCAATGAAAGATTGACTAGATAAACTGATTCTGTTCTTTCTCCTATAAATAGGAGCCAAAGATAGAAGAAAAAAAGGGGAGGAGATACAATAACAAAGAGAAAAAAGAAGAGAATTTAATTCTCCAGAGAGAAAAGAAGATTTCTTAAGAAAAGAAAGAAACCCTAGGTAAGAGAGAGAAAGAGATCATTCTATACGCTCCCATAATCCTATAAGAGAATTTAATTCTCAAACTAAGAGTTCAACTCTTCTGAATAAGAACTTAGTTCTTCCTTTGGTTGAAGATCTGCAGAAGCAGATCTCCCCATAAGTTGAGAATTTAATTCTCATCGGGGGGATTTTGCCATGCAGATCTAAAGCCTAAGGGAGGATCTAAATTCAGAGAATTTTATTCTCCCACAAAGCACATAGGAATTTAATTCCTCCAACAAAGATAGGGTTTAACCCTTAATTTAAGAACTTAGTTCTTTTTCATGGTAATAGATCTGCAGAAGCAGATCTCCCCATAATTTGAGAATTTAATTCTCATCGGGGAGATTCTGCCATGCAGATCCAAAACTTAGAGGGAGAATTGAGTTTAAAGAATTTAATTCTTTCAAGTATATAGGAATTTAATTCCTCTAAATAAAATTAGGGTTTAACCCTATAAGAGAATTTAATTCTACAAAGGATTCATCTCTCCATGCACGTAAAAAGATCAAGTACCCAACATGATCACGTGGTAACACGTGACCCTCCCTCCAATGACCAAAAGAGAACGAATAAGGTTAGGTCACGTGCTCCCACGTGACCCTTGAATAGATTTCTCAAAATAAAAGGGCAGAATCGATTTTGGGTGCCTCACGTGTCCCCACGTGACCCCTGGCAAACATCTCTTTAAAAAAGAGAAGATGGGAAAAAAACTGAAGGATTAATACCCAATGCATGGGCGCCCTCACGTGTCCCCATGTGACCCCTAACAAATCCTTTTAATATCCAGTGCATGGGTACCCATCACGTGCCCACACGTGATGGCCATGAAGACTAAGTGTTTAACACTTATTTGAATATTCTGAGAATAAAATAGGGGAAGTCTGGCCCAATACTCAAGCGCCTCACGTGACCCCACGTGAGCGCTTTTTCTTTTTTAGTGTTTAACACTATTTTGTGCGCTTCATCCCTAGTGTTTAACACTATTCTAAGCGCATCACGTGGGAGCACGTGATAGCTGAGTATACTCTAGTGTTTAACACTATATCTAAGCCAATCTTAGCTTGAACTCGCCAAGTTTTCCAGAGGCAATACCCCCTTTTGACTGAACCTCAAACACACTTTTGTCTTCCAAAATTGGTCATCTCATATGACATTCAAAGTAAAACCCAGAGCCTTTCAGTCAACTTTGGTTTAAGAGTATATCTCTCCATACCTCTGATACATATCGTTGTAATTCTTCAACGTCTTCAGAGAGGTGGTGGCTCCCAATGGCCAATAACTATTTGGTGCATTTCCAAACCCATGTTTGTATCTGAACTTGGACCGTAATAGAGCCTAAATGCTCTTTTGTTGGATCTAAATGATCCTGTTAAGTAGATCTTAGTCTAAAATTAGACTAACGTATCATTATCAAACATTTAAGTTGATCTTAATCTCAAATGAGATTAATGATCCTTAAATCAATCCAACTGCAGATCCCCTAACCAATATTGGTTCAAGGGTACATCTCTTCACTCCTCTGATATTTGTCATTGTAATCCTTCAACGTCTTCAGAGAGGTGACGGGTCCCGACAACCAGACATTCCATGGACTGTGGGGTCCTTAAACTCATGGACTATGACGTCCTTAAACTTTACGGACTGTGGGGTCCTTAAACTCATGGCCCGTAATGTCCCTAAACTAAACCCTACAGACTATGATGTCTCTAAACTGGACTATGAGGTCCTTAAGCTCATGGACTATGATGTCCTTAACCTTTACAGACTATGATGTATTTAAACTGGACCGAGATGTCCTTAAACTAACATTGGACCATAATGTCCTTAAACTAATAATGGACCACAATGTCCCTAAACTAAACAATAGCGCCCAAATGCTCTCTTGTCAGATCTAAATGTTCCCGTTAAGTTGATCTTAGTCTGAAATTAGACTAACGTATCCTTAACATACGTTTAAGTTGATCTCAGTCTCAAATGAGACTAACGTATCCTTAATCCCAACCCCAAACCCAAATCTAAGAAAATACGGATTTGGACTAATCCACGCCCTACGGGCGACAACATAAATTAGTCTCCGTATACAATCCACGGGAAACCAAAAACAAAACAAACACACACGACACGAAGTGACCATCTGGAGAAGGAGAAAATGGTTACCGTGATGCAGTAGCGTAATTAACTGCAGGGGCTTGCGCATGCAGGGAAGAGCGTCCCCACAATAAAAAACCTCTCAAATGAGGGGGAATCGATACATCGGCCGCATCTGTTTAAACCTTCGATATATGGTGCCATAAATCAACTTGGTATCTTCGGAGAGGTGGACGGATAGAACCAAATAGCATCTGCCCTCGAAGTTCAGGCCGGACGTCCCAACGTCCCGGTCGCATCTTTCGGCGGAGAACAGATTCTGGCATGCCCGGTTGGACCTTTTCCTCTTTCCACTCCACACTTCGTGTGCCGTGTTGCGAATGAATCACGGTTCGCTATGGTTGCCTTTGGATGTGAAGTACTAAGATTTGGTATCTTGCTCCGTGCAGAAAAACAAAAGATCAAATGGCTTTCAACTGTACAAGATGCAACAACGGCAATAACTCTCACTCCGTCCCTGCTGGAGGAGTGACTTACGGGCCTCGGGCAGCCTCTGTTTTTACAATGCCAGTGGACCAGGTGACGCAAGCCACCACAGGGCTATTCTTTGGGACCATGCTCCCACCCATAAGCTTCAACACACCACTGCCATCACAAGAAGCTAAGAAGAAGTCGGTCTTTGATCGGCTCACAACTACTGCGACCCCTCTTAACGGGTCAGCCAAACCAAGCGCCTCAGTCTTTAACAGATTGGGCCGAAACTCCAATGGGCCTGTAGAAAAGCCCGCGATACCGGAAGGAGTTACCCCGAAGAGGATAGCCATTCCTGCTCCTGAAGTAGCCAAAGCGTCTTCCCCTGCTAAGGAGTTGGTCTTTGCAAGACTGACTATTTCGGCTCTCGCTCCAAATGAAGTCACCAAGACTGCTCCTCCTGCTCGAAAGTTTGCTTTCGACAGAATGGCTATCCTCGCTCAGTGGACGTCCGTTTTCAGTAGGTTGGAGCCAATAACAGCACCTGACCAGAACAGGAGGCACGATCAAGCCACCCCTATAGCTGAGGCAGTACCGTCGGCTCGACACGCTCGACGTTGCCACTGGCACCGAGTAAGCAAGGCTGGGGGCAATTCCCCTTCTGGATTGACTCCGCCGGCTCTAACGGTGGAAATTGATACTGCTGTTCCAACTGGAAACAGCTTTGAACTACTTAGGAGGGTACGCAAAAACTCTTCGACTGCTGTATTAAAAAGATCTCCTCCACCAATGGAGAATGCTACAAAGGCAAAGCTAGAGCAGCCCCCTCAGCGGCTGTCCTCTAAAATTTATAGAGTTTGGCGATAGGTACAGCACTCCGTGATAGATCAAGATTGCTCCCGCCGATAGAAAAAGATGAAAATTCGGCGAGAAGAGGACCATCCTGTCAAGCCACAGAAAGCGACAGTTACTTGGGTGCCCACTGCAACGGCCCCCTCAACTTCGACCGCTCACAAGAAGAGAAGGCTGGAGAAAATCCCGGTGTCTGCGGCAAATCGCAAGAACACTGAATCTAAACGCCCCAAGTCTGGAGGCATGGTGGTACATACTGTCTATATGACATCCGGGAAAGAGGATAGCCATATCTCTACGGGCCATCGAACACTCACCAGATCCGTAATAAAGGCCCAGGAGCAACAACAGAAGCTCCAGGAAATGTTGACGCAAATGGCCGTACTCACAGGGCCAAAAGAAAGCCCTGAAACGTCATCGGAGCAATGTCAAGAACAAGAAATTGATGCTGAGTTCCTCCGCAGAATCCTCGAAAAGAAGGACAGAGCCAGCGGAACAAGCTGCCAATATAAAACGAATGGCGTTCTTATTCCAAGACATTGTCGGGATGATGTTACAGCCGGATCCTCCAGCTGAAGATCCTCCGATTATCCTCGAAGACGACCGAGCGGAAACGTCAAACCCTCTTCCAGCTTATTCAGCAGCTAAAGAGGAGACCATCTCAAAAGCTGCCCTGGATGATTACATCGCTCAGCAGATACGAGTTCATCAGGCGAATGAAGCGGCTGGGCAAATTGTTAAGACTGGACGACCCTATCCGGGTTGGTACGACCAGATAAAGTACCCGCCGGGATACACGATCCCTAAATTCCACGTATATAAGGGGACGGGAAATCCATACCAGCACGTTGCTCAATTTAGGGCTCTGTGCGGCAACGCTGGGGGTAATGATAAACTATTGCTCCGCCAGTTTGTTGGCAGCTTGTCGGAGACAGCATTCGAGTGGTACTCTGAGCTCCCGAACGACTCCGTCAAAACTTTTGTAGAAATGGAGTTACTGTTCACACAAAGGTTCGCAAGCGCTAGTGAACGCACCCCGATCACCTCATTAATTAACGCCAGAGTGAATCCAGGCGAAACATGGGTGCAGTACGCGATACGGTGGCGGAATCTATGGTCGAAGTGCGAGCAGCCCATCGAAGAAGCGCCTATGGTAGGCATGTTCGTGGGTACTCTTGATCCGTAGGCGACCATTTCCCAATTCATGATGTTCTTCAAGCCAACTACTTTCCAGGCCTTAATTGACAAGCTAGCCCAAATGGATCAGATAGGTCATAGACCGTCTTCTTTGAAGTTAGAGCCTCGAAACGAAAAGGGGAAAGGAAAAGCAACCTTCGTCGCCAATACTCAACAGCAACCCAGTGGTCCAAAACTAACTGATCGCCAAGACGAGAGACGGCGATTCTTTAATGAGAAAATGAAGCGCCCTTATTCGTTTCCCCGGGACAAAACGAGGAGATTGTTCGACCTGGCGGTGCGCAACAGGCTCATCAACTTGCCGGATCCAAAACGCACATTGCAACCCGGGTGAGACTAATAATCCCAATTATTGCCCCTATCACCAAGCGATAGGTCATCCAATCGAGGATTTCTTCGTCTTCAAAGGGTGGATTGAGAACCAATACCAACAGGGCAAATTCGCACTGTCCGAGAATTGGAAAGTAAACCCACCCCAGCCGCACGCTCTCAAAAAGGCGGACACACCGGGGGCGTCTTTCGCACTGCCGTATTTTCTGTTCGGCCATCAATACAAGCCTTCACAGGCGACGATCGGAGTTTGCAAATCGCCATGGTTCCGCAAGAGCATTATAAAGAGCTCGACGCACTTGATACCTATGGTATGCAGGAACTGCAGACATTCTATGTCCCTCCCAGACGAAAAGATGAAAAGGCGATTCTCTTTTATCGATCCACGGAAACCAAAGTGGAGAAAGAAATTTGGCATGGTGCCGATTCTACACTTGACAGGCTCCAGCCCATCCGTCTACCTTGAAACTACACAGAAGGATTAAAAAGGCTGTTGAGACGCCAAGGCGTACCCTTCAAACAGACTGCTCGACAAGCCCGGTTCTACAACAGGATCTGGAGCGTCCCTGGAACTCAACGAAAATTGCCCAATGGGAGAATGGAAACGAGTGGGCTTGGATATGTTCAATCCAAGAAACGGGAGAGATTATATGGCTGCTACATTATACATGATTTCGATGAAGAAGAGGATGCTTTTTTAAGAGATGCTAACCCTGAACCAAGACGAGGTCCCGCCATGAAAATACCAAGTACGTCGTTTGAAGAACAGATAGACAAGCTAATAAGAGAAGCGGGTCAGAAGGTCCGGGATGACCATAGCCGAAAATGTCCATTTACGAGAAAGCCAGGACGCAGCGTCTCCTTCAGCAGGCCGCGGAAAATGACAATACTCTTCGTCGCCAGCCCATTATACAAAAGACCCGGTGCAGAGGACAAAATAAACCAAAGAACGGAAAAAACGTTCGACAGCGGCAAAGCGGGTCCGAGAAGCCACGCGATCGAGAATCGAGCAGCCGGGATCCGTCTCTTATAAAGAAGATGGGTCAAGCATATTCTTTTCCCCAAGATAAGACAAGGAAGATATTCGACCTCGTCGTGGAACATCGGATGATTACGCTCCCGGAGTCCAAGCACCCCGAGCAAGCAGACGAGGTCTCTCACCCAGACTATTGCTCCTATCACCGAGCAATAAGACATCGTCTCGAAGACTGCTTCACCTTCAAGAACCGGGTCGAAGACCAATATCAACAAGCCAGGTTCGCCCTATCCAGCAGTTGGAGGGTAACCCCTCCACAGAAGCATGAACCGAAAGCGACGTGTATAGCGAGAGTAGAACCAGATCAACATCGGTCTTGGAAACGATCTCATACCTGTCACGCGATAACGCTGTCAGAAGAAGAACCCGAGAATATGGATGACCTTTCTTGGTGCTTTGAAGACGATGAAGATGAATTGATCTCAGAATTTCCACCGGCACCAAAAGAGCTGGAAGATGGGATACATACTACTGCAGATGACCTCAGAAAAATCGACTTGGGAACGGCAAACGACCCACGGCCGACGTTCGTCAGTGAACTGTTGTCTGAAGAAAAGGAGGCTACGCTTAAAGACGTGCTCATGCAGTATAAAGATTGCTTCGCATGGAACTATTCCGAGATGCCAGGACTAGATCCGGAGATTGCTGTGCACAAATTGGCTATATCTCCAGACGTCAAGCCGATCAAACAAGCACCGAGAAGAATATGGCTCGGGCTTGAGATGAGCATCAACGCTGAGGTCAAGAAGCTAATCGACTCCGGCTTCATCCAAAAAGTTCAATACCCTGACTGGATTGCCAACATCGTCCCAGTGATGAAGAAAAATGGGACAGTGCGCATATGTGTGGACTTTCGGGATCTCAACAAAGCTTGCCCGAAGGACGACTTTCCAATACCGGTCACTGAGCTGATGATAGATAATACGCCCACTCACGAAGATTTCTCCTTCATGGACGGCTTATCTGGATACAATCAGATAAAGATGCATCCCGAGGACCAGAAGCATACCGCTTTCCGGACCCCTTTGGGCATATTCTGCTACAAGGTGATGCCTTTCGGTCTAAAGAACGCCGGTGCCACATATCAGAGGGCCATGATAAAGATTTTCGATGACCTCATACATGAAATTGTCGAATGCTATATTGACGACCTCGTAGTTAAAAGCAAATCATATGAGGAATATTTAGAGCATCTGAAGACCGTGTTTCAGCGCCTTCGAAAATACAACTTGAAGATGAACCCTCTCAAATGTGCGTTCGGAGTTTCCTCGGGCAAGTTCCTAGGATTCTTTGTCCGACACCGAGGCATCGAGATAGACCCGTCGAAGATCAAGGCGATCATGGAAATGCCTCCGCCAAGGACTCTCAAGCAACTGCGGTCCCTCCAAGGAAAGCTCGCGTATATCTGGCAATTTATAGCCAATCTCTCCGGCAAGTGCCGTCCTTACAGTCACCTAATGAAGAAGGGAACCCCGTTCGTCTGGGATCGCAAATGCCAAAGCGCACTGGACGAAATCAAGCAATACCTGCAGAATCCGCCAGTACTGGCCGCTCCCGTCAAAGGAAAACATCCCGTCTTGTACACAACAGCCCTCAAAGGTTCCTTAGACGCGCTGTGGGCACAAGAGAATGACCAAGGGAAGGAGAGAGCCCTCTACTATTTGAGTCGAGTTCTCCTGGGGGCAGAAAGCAACTACTCCCCCATCAAAAAACACTGCCTGGCGTTAATCTTCGCAATAACGAAGCTCAGACACTGTGCTTTGGCACATGAGGTACACCTCATATCAAAAGTGGATCCTCTCAAGTACTTGATGTTAAAAGCCATACTAACAGGACGGCTCGCTAAATGGGCCCTGCTCTTGATGGAATTCTCGATAACTTATCGTCCCCTTAAGGCGGTAAAAGGCCAGGCTATCTCCGACTTCCTCGCCGAGCATCCGATACCTGCCGATTCTCTTTTGAACCGCGAATTGCCCGACGAGCACGCGTTTGACACGATCGGTGAGGAGAGAAGAGAGAATGATACCTAGTGGGAACTCTATTTCGATGGAGCATCTTCCATGAAGAAGCGCAAACAAAGCACCCCCATAATCAAATCCGGAGTGGGCCTCATCTTCGTGACTCCACAAGGAGGGATATTGCGCTTTGCCTTCTCCTTAACAGAGCCGAGGACGAACAATGAAGCCGAATATGAAGCTTTGATAGCAGGTCTTGAGATCGCTGTCAACATGGAATCGAAAACCTCCTCATATACGGAGACTCCCAACTAGTCGTTAGTCAAGTAAACGGCGACTATCAGACGTGCAAACCGGAGTTTGTAAAGTACGGTGAGAGAGTACAACAATTGCTGACTCAGATCCCTGCCTACGCCCTAGAAAGCATACCGCGCGCGGAAAATAATAAGGCGGATGCATTAGCCAAGCTCGCTAAAGAACCGGCCGACGAAAACCTCGACGACGTAAAGATCGTTGTGCAAAATCGCAGGGTTCTTGCACCGGCAGAAATATCTTCAGAGTCGTCCGAAGAAAAGGGAACGACCGAGCAAGCAACCCTACAAATAAAAGACCAGGAAAATGCTATGGATTGGAGAGAAGACTTTATAGACTACTTTAAATCCCGTCGAACACCTGAAGATGCGTCCTCAAGACATCAGCTCATGAAACGAGCTCTATCTTTTGCCTTCGTCAATGATACTCTGTATAAGAGATCATTTGATTCTCTGTGGCTAAGATGCCTGGGACCTGAAGAGGCAAGGAGAGTCTTCCAAGAAACTCACGACGGACTCTGCGGTTCTTACCAAGCCGGGTCGAAGATGAAACTAAAGATCAAAATGATGGGCTACTATTGGTCCACGATGATCCAAGACTACCTTGAATACGCAAAGCAGTTCCACTAGTGCCAGATTCACGGGGACTTTATCCACCAGCATCCAAATCCGCTACATCCAACGGTGGCTAGCTGTCCATTCGAAATGTGGGGAACCAACATAATCGGGCCTATTGAACCAGCATCGTCCAGAGGACATCGATTCATACTGGCGACAACTGATTACTTCTCCAAATGGGCAGAAGCAATACCACTAAGAGAAGTGAAGATGGAGAACATCCTCCACTTCTTTAAGATACACGTTATCTATCGGTTCGGCACTCCGCGACGGATTATCTCCGATAACGGGCCAGCCTATAGAAGCCATAAGATCTGCCGCTTCCCACAGCAATATAATATAGACTGAAGATACTCTTCGGTCTATAATCTCCGAGCTAACGGTCTAGCTGAGGCTTTCAACAAGACCTTGACGAAGATCGTGAAAAAGATGGTGTCTAAAAGAAGAAGGACTGACACGATAGACCGCATGAAGCTCTCTAGGCGTATCGAACTACGTTCAAAACAGCCACAAACACAACGCCGTATGCATTGGTATTCGGCACAGAAGCGGTACTCCCTCTCAAGATAGAGTTACCCTCTCTATGAGTGGCGGTTCACTACGAGCTAACAGACGAAGAAAATGCCCACCTTCGGCTTGAGGAGCTCGACGCCTTTGATGAAGCCCGGCTCATGGCGCAACAAAACCTGGAGGATTATAAAGCAAAGATGACGTGCTCATACAAGAGATTGACTAGGCCGAGAACATTCCGCCAAGGCGAACTCGTGCTAGTGGTCAAAAGACCTATGATCCCCAATCGTGCCAAACGGGGGAAATTCGAGCCGAACTATGAAGGCCTGTACATCATAGACAAAGTTTACCAGGGCGGGGCCTATCTACTCATGGACATGCATGGTGAAAGACCTTTCAGGCCAATAAACGGTCGATTCCTGAAAAAATACTATAAGTCACGGCCTAGGTCAACGATAGATGACGACGCCTATGTCCGCTCGCTATCTTCCTAAGCCCAAACTCTATAAGTAGTAGCCGACTACGGACTGAAATGTCCTTAAACTAACGATGGACCACTATGTCCTAAAATTGGCTATTGACCGAGACGTTTATAAACTATTTCGGACCGCAGCAGCCCAAGGCTGGCGCAAAAAAAACCGGTATGTCCATAAGCGAGATGGGCATGGATGAAAACCCGAAAGGGCTCCGTGAGTAAAAACAACAAGACTACCGGCGAGTTTTGTGAAAACCCGAAAGGGCGCAATCTCGTTAAAAGACACTTGCAAGATCCTCTCGACCCTGTAAGGAGAAACCACCTGTGTGAGATCCTTACGACTCACAAAGGAGAAACACACTTAGGGATCCCCACGATTCCTAAGGAGAAATTACACTTGCGTGATCCTCACGACTAGTAAGGAGAACCCTCTTATGAGACCCTCACGGCTCATAAGCCTTAAGCTACAGGGATCTGAACCTGTTCTTAAGCCATCACAATCCCCAGATTGCCCTACAAGCGGTTCAATGCTGACCCTTATATACAATTCATGGGCATGAATAAATATTTCCCTAACAAAGTCCCACCAGTGACTAGGGATATGCTCGCACGGTGAACAGCCCTTGTAAGTCCTCTCGACTTATGAGGAGAAAACACTCTTATAAGATCCTTACGACTTACGAGAAACTATACACTTGGGAATCCTCACGATTCTTAAGGAGAAAACGCACTTACGAGATCCTCACGACTTGTAGGGAGAAATACCTTCATGAGACCCTTACGGCTTAAAAAGTTAAAAGCCTTAGTCGACAGGATCTTAACCCTGTTTGCTAAGCCACCTTTGTTCGACATCGACAGAAGCAAATGATGTTCGCTCCTGGCAATATCCCAGTCATAGCGATGCTGATGCCTAAATTGGTATCAAATTCCAAATCTAAACTCGCAATAAAAAAACAGCGAGGCAAAAGTGCATATGAGATAGCCGAAATGATAGGGCAACTTGCAACAAAATCAGCGAGTAAAATATATGCATACAAAATAGCCGAAATGGTTGGGCAACTCGCAATAAAAAACAGCGAGTAAATAAAACAAATAGCCGAAATGATTGGGCATCGCGAAAAATAGACGAAATGATTGGGCAATCGCGATTTTCGCGATATAAAAAGCTGAAATGATAGAGTATCGCGGAAAGAAATAAAAAAAATGAAATGAAACTTTCTGCCCTACAAATGAGATCACATCGATCCCTGTATACCATCCAGGGGCACAAACAAAGAGAGAACCATACCTTCCCACCAGGCTCCATCAGAAAGAGAGCTAAGTCTCGACGGCCGCATCTACGGCCTAGAGACCCACAACATCGTTCCTTCTCATTCCAGCAAGATTCAAACGCGACAATCAACCTTGGAGCCATGGCAAAGTCCCTGTTCCAAATCTCGACGGTTCACAGACGGCCTAGAGATCACCAACAGCGTTCCTCCTCATTCCAGCAGGATTCAGACGCGATAATCAACCTTGGAGCTATGGAAAAGACCCTGTTCCAAATCTCGATGGTTCACAGACAGCCTAGAGATCACCAACAGCGTTCCTCCTCATTCCAGCAGGATTCAGACGTGACAATCAACCTTGGAGCTATGGCAAAGTCCCTGTTCCAAATCTCGACGGTTCACAGACAGCCTAGAGATCACCAACAGCGTTCCTCCTCATTTCAGCAGGATTCAGACGCAACAATCAACCTTGGAGCCATGGCAAAATCCCTGTTCCAAACCTCGACGGTTCACAGACAACCGAGAGAGCAAATCCTGGCTAAAGTCAATCTTGATCCCGTGGAAAACAGCCAGAGCAAATCCTGGTTCCGTAGAACACGGATAAAGTCAATCCTGACCCCGTGGAAAACAGCCAGAGCAAATCCTGGCTCCGTTGAACACGGCTAATGTTAATCCTGACCCCGTGGAAAACAGCCAGAGCAAATCCTGGTCCCGTAGAACATGGCTAAAGTCAATCCTGACCCCGTGGAAAACAGCCAGAGCAAATCCTGGTCCCGTAGAACACGGCTAAAGTTAATCCTGACCCCATGGAAAACGGCCAGAGCAACCCCTGACACCGTGAAATGCGGATAAAGTCAACCCCTGACACCATGAAATGCGGATAAAGTCAACCCCTCCTGACACCGTGAAATGCAGATAAAGTCAACCCCTGACTCCGTGAAATGCGGATAAAGTCAACCCCTCCTGGCCCTATCGAACACGGCCAAAGTCAATCCTGACTCCGTGGGAAATAGCCAGAGTAAACCCTCGAACTCCCCGTCAAAGCAATGCTTTGACTCGGGAGCAGGTCAGCTCATCAATCACTTACAAGTCCTCTCGACTCGTAAGCAAGAAAAATTCTCTTATGAGATCCTTACGACTCTCAAGAGAAAACGCACTTAGGAATCCTCACGATTCCTAAGGAGAAACCACACCTGCGAGATCCTCTCGACTCGTCGGGAGAAAAGTCTTTATGAGACCCTCACGGCTCATAAAGTTGAAAAGTCTTAGGTGGCAGATCCTAACCCTGTCTCCCAAGCCATCATTGCCCTGCAGAGAGGTCAAGGTAGATTTTCTACAGGCCATACTCTTCTAAGTCAAACATCGACAAGAAAGGAAACAACCATTTACAAGTCCTCTCGACTTGTAAGGAAGAAAATTCTCTTGTGAGATCCTTACGACTCTCAAGAGAAAACACACTTAGAAATCCTCACAATTCCTAAGGAGAAAATACGCCTACGAGATCCTCTCGATTCGTAGGGAGAAAAGTGTTTATGAGACCCTCACGGCTCATAAAGTTGGAAAGCCTTAAGAGGCAGATTTGAACCTGACTCCTAAGCCATCGCTGTACTACAAGGAGATCAAAATAGATTATCCACAAAATGTATTTACTAAAAGGGACACACCACCATGAAGAAAAATATGTCTTTTATTCATGAATCAAAATGAATACAAATTACAATCTATGAAAGAATCAAAAAAACAAAAAAAATACTCTCATTCAGGAGTATGTACAAAAGAAGAATAAAAGGAAAATATACAATTTTTCAAGCCGGCGGACGATGTAATAGATTTTTCAGTTCATCCTTTTTCCACGGGGCCTCGGCTTCATAATTTGTTATCGCTACGAGACGGGCCTCCGCTTGAGACTGTTGGACCTGGTATGAGGCAAGCCGACTTTCAAGCTCCTGTTCGGTGACTTTGTGGGCTTCAACCATCTCGCAGGTAAAAATGACAGCTTTATCAATAGCTACCACCTCCCTAATAGCTTCTTGAAGCACCCGCCAGAGTTCATACGCCCGAGTGGTCTTGGCCGTAAGTTCAGCTTGAAGTTACCCCAGCACATTTGAAGCCAGCTTCCTCTCTGAAAATTTTCGGCTGAGTCTCTTCTCGCATGACAGCATATTTGCGGTGCACCGTTCAATCAGCCCCCGCACGCCCGTCTTAGCAGCCACAACCTCTGAAGGAAGGCGCGTACATTCAAGACTATGTAAACAAGCCTCCACCCGACGACAAAACTCAACCCAAACTTGCACCAATATTTCACTATGGTAAGCAGAAAGAAAGGGGAGAGAACTGTTGGCTTCGGCGGCAAATTCTTCGGCCGTGATCAAGCTACCAGCATGAAGGTCTTCAATCAGAGTTGACAAAGAGTGAAGGCTTAGTTTTCCCATCCGTTCTGAGGCACGTAGAGCATAGGGGCCGGGCAGCATGACGATCCGAGATTCCAGCGTGGTAAGAACCGGCAAAGCTGTTAAGATTTATAAACAATCAGCGAGACTTGCAAGCAAAGAGCAGATGAAACAACGTCGAAACTTTACTTACCCACAGTCATGCAAGAAGGGTCTAAAAGATCCCCAGGCCCATCAAGAATCTCAACTTCGTCATCAGCTTCCAGAACTACAGAAGACATCAGTATCGTTATACAAAATAATAATGATGCCATGAAGAAGGCAAATAACACTAATCTTGCCCGGAAGAGAGGACGATGCGTTGAGGGAATATTGCCTGCGGAGCAGCCATCTCTAGCAAATGCTGAAAGGATTTTTTAAGAGATAAATCAGCGATAGACGCCGCCAACCCGCGTAATTCTGAAAAGACAGAAAGGTTCAGATGATGGAGAGATTATTAAAATAAAATATAGAAGGCTACCTTCGATGCTCCTCCTGCTCTGAACTGGAGGGATAGCAGCTTCGGCAGCCTCCTCCATGCCCCTAGGCACATCATCGGGGACATGGACCGGTATAACAGCTTCCAATTGAGGAGCAACGGCCATCGCTGCAGGCTCTAATGAAAGGACGGTGGCCTCGACTACCTGTCCCATAGTCTCCGGGCCGTCCCCAGAAAGATCCATTGAATTCACGGCCAATGAAGATGCCTCTTCCAGGATAACAAGCACTGGGAGAACGGTAGCCACCAATGGAAGCTCTGCCCCAGTAATAGCAACGGTAGCGACCCCCTCCACACCTACCGATGTCTCATCAGAGGTATTTACAGAGTCCACAGTCAAGATGCGACTCGAAGCCATGGCCGAAGTCCCTGCAAAAGTTTTACGAAGATAAGAAAACATAAAAGCGAAACAAATTACTTGCCAAAGGAAAAATACAGAAATCATGCATACCGATACGCCAAGATGCCTCTAATATGGCTTTTTCAAGCCAACGTTCCTTCCTGAGGAGGTATGCTTGCCGGGGTTCGAGGGTAGACTCGTGGCCACCAGTCCACAACGACAGCTCATCTTCGGCATCGGCCGAGATAGGCCGCTGAAGGGCTATCTCGCCTCACTCTTCTAAAGGACCTATAAATATCTGGCGTATCGATAGAGGATCTTCGTAGAAGATGACGGCAGGATAAGGCCTCTTCGGGACCCTCACGTTTTCAGTCTCATCCTGAGAGCGTCTTACAGCTTCAGCCAATTGTGTGGTTTCCTCGGAAGATGAACCTCGAAAAAGAAGACCACCATCCGGCTCTTGCATAGCTATTGGTTCATCTTGAAAGATAGGCTTGGATTCCACTAAAAAGTCGAGCAGATTGGTGACCGTCTTCTTTCGCCTCTTTGACCCAGAACTAACACCAGAAGACGATCGCTTCTTTCCCCTCGGTGCTTTGGTGCGACGTTGACCCACTTCGCCTTCAGCATCCTCTCTCGGAGGTGCTACCGATGATGACACTGCCATTGCTGACGCCGCAGCTGATGAAACTGCTACTGGCGCCTTATCAGAAGCCCTTGCCTGAGCTCTAGTGTGCATCATCATACCAACTGTCGGAGTCATGTCTACATCCGCCGCCTCAGGAATAAGTGCGGTACCAGTATCCCTCAAGGGAGGGAAAACCATTATCCGCGGTCGCGGCGGGACTCCCGTAGCCTGGAGCGGGGCGGGAGCTTTAAGCCCAAAAAGTATCCTCCTCTCCTCAGCAATGATTGGACTAACCCGGTGGTGGTACCAACCCGTGAAAGCCCCCACGCACCTCGGAATGTAGTCGGCCTCGGGGATCATGAAATGAGAACCGGTGTTCAGCCTCATGAAATGGTGGGTGGCGTCACGAACAGCTTCCAAAGAATGGCTGGGCTCCACTGTGAATGCCTCGAAGGGGACACCCTGGTTATATCCTAATTGCCGGGCAAAGCGGTGTGGATTGTACCGCATGAAAAGAGCCGCATCGTTTCGACAGAACACCAGATAACCGGGTCTGATCGAATACAAGTGCATGGCTTCCTTGAGCTTCAAGGAGGGTGCTCCCTCTTTCGACAAGTCAAAAAGCTGCTGAATAGGTCCCGAAAGAGCACAGAGGACTCGATCATTAAATACCATCCTGCCTTCGTTGGCATAAGGATTGAGCAGCACTCGAAGATCCCCTAATTGAGTCTGGTCAGGAGCAGAAGTGTCCACCAACCTCATAAGCCGCGGAAAGGTATAAGCATCATAAAAGATGGGTCTCTGGTGCGCAGCAAATGCCCCTAGCACGTGCATCTCAATCCGTGACATAAAATAATGATGAGAGAAACTCACTACGTTCACGCCTGGGGTTGAGGTATTGGCTGCAGTACTTAGCCCATGGTACAGATGCGACAGCCCTGCAATGCCCACGGCTAGTCGTGTCCCTTCGGCAATGCGATGAGCAGGGTAAATGACCGAGGCTCTCATGAATCGACGGTGCGTTGGAATGGCAAACCAACTGATCCAAACGCTGATAAAACCAATGAAGAAAGTCTCTTCATCTATACCGGGAGCTGCGATCGACTCGAAAGGTACAGCCGAAAAGACTGGAATGTAGAACTGTGGCAAATCCTCTTCTTTAACCGGTAGCTTATTTAAACCAAACCTGAAGGGGTCGTTGATATTCGCGAACTTCGGAGCCGACTTTGATAGAACGTCTCCACGAAGGAAGCAGGCGATAAAGCTTTTAAAAGCGACACCTTGTTCCTATGACTCTGTGAACAGCTTCTCAAAAATCCTTAGAGTCTTGATTAGACTCGGGTATTTGTGGCGGACGGCATTTTCAGTCGACAAGCCGTCAAGCATAGCGGGCACGGTCTTGAAGGCATACTCGTCAGAGAGCAACAATTCTTCGTAAGGCACTCCCCTGATCGGTAAACCCGAGATCTCACGAAATTCTTCCAAAGAGATCGAAACTTCGCTTTCCCCTAACAAGAAAGTGTTGGTGGGAAGATTCCATTGATTTAGGAAAGGTTTAACCCACCATACATGGGGAGATTGATAATAGAAGAGGGACGCATATACCTCCAGGTAAAGCCCGACCCTCTGCAGTCGCGCACGATGAGCGGAAAAGATGTAACGAGCCCAGAGAACATAGCCCGTGGGATGCCGAGGGGTAAGCCCTATCTTGTAGACTTGTCCCCAGGGCTGGGCTTCACCTTGGCAGATACGAAGCCCCAAGATGTCTATGGCCGGCACAGGCTGGTTTGGTATCCCAACCGTCGACGGTTCGAGCCGGCCTGTAGGAGTCCAATCCGCCACCTCTACAGCAAAAGCAGTCCGCGGACGGTCCATCGGAAGGAACGGGCGGAGAGGTTCTGTTGGCACCTCACAAAGAAAGCTTCGGTGACCGCGGATGATATGACCATACCAGGTCCCCCACAAAAGCAGATTGGCGCAGTCCGAGTCGTGAGCTCTAATCATCGCCATCACCTCTTCGTCAGACGATGACTGAGGAAAGGCAGCTTCTGAGCGGGTGAAAGGGAAGTATGGAAGAGAAGCCATTGTTCCTGAAATAAAGGAAAGAAAACTGTTAGTGAAACCCACACGTATATATATATTTATAAATATATATATAAAAAGAGAGTGGAAGAAGGCGACAAGCCGCTTATTTTATGGGACCTTTGGTTGCAAAACACAGGGGACCCACAAAATCAAGATGGCGGCTCATTAATAATGAGGCTGAGCAATCATTATGAGAACAAAAGGAAGATTATCAATAAATTCAAACAACTCTACACATTCCCCCAAGGAGAAAACCCATTGCAGAAACTTTGTGCAAATCGAGAAGGATCTCTCCTAAACTATTTTTGCAAGAACAACTCAGGATGAAAAATCCCAAGAAGTCTTCTTTTAAGAACTAAGTTCTTTAGAGGAATTAAATTCCTTTTGAACAGAGGAATTAAATTCCCAAAAAAAATTTCAGAGCTAAGCTCTTTGGAATGTAATTAAATTCCAGAGGCAGACAAGTATCATCATCAATCCCCTAAGATCAGAGAAACGCCTAGCAAAGGGGGTTTATTATTTAAAGATCGGACATTCTTTGGAAAGATGGGCTTTTGTTAAAGGGAAAAACCCTTGGTGTGGATTTAAAATCCAAAGAAAATTACTACAAGAAGTTCCTCGGCCGTTCAAGATCCTTACCTGAAAAAGGAAATCTTTTGTTGGCAGAGTTAAACTCTGGAATTTTTTGAACAGAGAACTAAGCTCTGAGGAGGAGAATTAAATTCTCAAGGCAAGAACAAGAAAGGAAGAAGATGAAGGAGTGGAGGCACTACTGAAGAGACCCCTGCATTTATAGGACATGATGGGAAACTGTTCATATTTGCTGTTCCCTAGGCAGTTTCAACGGCCACAAAAGTTACAGCGTTGCACTCACTTGCAAACACGTAAGAACAATGCTATGGGGGCATTTGTTCCCTCATAAAATACAAGAAATGGGGCATCACGTGCCCACACGTGATCGGGGGTCACGTGCCGACACGTGATGGTTTCCTGAGGACTCTGAAATAATAAGAATTAAATTCTGATCAAAAGGGGTCACGTGCCCACACGTGATGGGCCTTTAAACCCACTGAAAGGAATTAAAAAGTATAATAAAGCAGCAGGAAAAAACCTCAATGGGGCATCACGTGCCCATACGTGACCAGGGGTCACGTGCCAACACGTAATGAGTTCCCGAGTTCTTTAAAATAATAGAATTAAATTCTGGTTAAATGCTTAATCAGTGGGTCACGTGCCACCACGTGATAGGGTCTTAAAACTCTATGAGTTAGTGGAAAAAAACCCCTAAATGGGGCATCACGTGCCCACACGTGACAGGGGGTCACGTGACAACACGTGATGGGTTCCTAAGATCTATGAACTGATAAAATTAAATTCTAATTAAATGGTTAATCAGTGGGGTCACGTACCAACACGTGATAGGCTCTTAAACCTTCTGAACTAATAGAATTAAATTATAATTAAAGGAAATCAAAAACCCTAATATTTCCTTAGATCTTTCCAAACAAAAAGATTGCGCTCACTAATGTAGAGCACCGTTGGATCAAAAATCCAATGGTGATTAAAAAATCACCAATTTATAAAAAGATTCTATACAAGGAGATATTTCCCTAAAATTTGCCAGGAGCAACAGATAAAATATCTTTTGGACTGTGGGGTCCCGATAACCAGACATTTCATGGACTGTGGGGTCCTTAAACTCATGGACTATGACGTCCTTAAACTTTACGGACTGTGTGGTCCTTAAACTCATGGCCCGTAATGTCCCTAAACTAAACCCTACAGACTATGATGTCTCTAAACTGGACTGTGAGGTCCTTAAGTTTATGGACTTTGATGTCCTTAATCTTTACAGACTATGATGTCTTTAAACTGGACCGAGATGTCCTTAAACTAACATTAGACCGTAATGTCCTTAAACTAACAATGGACCGCAATATCACTAAACTAAACAATAGAGCCCAAATACTGTCTTGTCGGATCTAAATGATCCCGTTAAGTTGATCTTAGTCTGAAATTAGATTAACGTATCCTTAACATACGTTTAAGTTGATCTTAGTCTCAAATGAGACTAACGTATTCTTAAACCCAATCCCAAACCCAAATCTAAGAAAATACGGATTTGGACTAATCCACGCCCTACGGACAACAACATAAATTAGTCTCCGTATACAATCCACGGGCAACCAAAAACAAAACAAACACACACGACACGAAATGACCATCTGGAGAAGGAGAAAGTGGTTACCGCGATGCGGTAGCGTAATTAACTGCAGGGGCTTACGCGTGCAGGGAAGAGCGTCCCCACAATCAAAAACCCCTCAAATGAGGGGGAATCTGATGAAATCTGCTACATCGGCCGCATCCGTTTAAACCTTCGATATATAGTGCCATAAATCAACTTGGCATATTCGGAGAGGTGGACGGATAGCACCAAATAGCATCTGCCCTCGAAGTTCAGGCCGGACGTCCCAACGTCCCGGTCGCGTCTTTCGGCGGAGAACAGTCCCTATCACCTAAGACTTTTCAATTTTATGAGCCGTGAGGGTCCCATAAAAGCATCTTCTCCCTACGAGTCGAAAGGATCCCGTAGGTATATTTTCTCCTCAGGAGTCGTGAGAACTCCTAAGTGTGTTTTTCCTTTGTGGGTCGTAAGGATTCCACGAAGGTTTGTTCTCCTCATGTATCGTGAGGACACATGAGTGGGTTTTCCCAATGGAGCATAATTCCGAGGGCGGAGACCAGCTGCGTAACTGGTGATTGCGGTGGGGCATGGGCATGGTGAGAATTATTTGAGCCCATGGATTGTATACGGTAGTCAATTTGGGGACTAACCGTACAGCCAGAAGAATTTTAGGAAATTGGATTTTGGTTGGCGTCTGCATCGCTGCATTGGAATATGGTACCAGGAGCGACTCATCATTCACCGTTGGAAGTTTGGAATTTGGTTGGCGTCTGCATCGCTGCACTGGAATATAGTACCAGGAGCAACTTATCATTCGCCATTTGGAGGGTTTTTTTTAACCGTGATTGCTCTATCATTTCAGCTTTTCTTATCGCGAAGGTCGCGATTGCCCTATCATTTCGGCTATTTATTCGCGGTTGCCCCATCATTTCGGCTTTATTTTCATCTTTATTTTACTCGCTGATTTTTATTGCGAGTTGCCCTATCATTTTGGTTTTTTATTTTTATTTATTTTTATTATTTACACATTTTTTATTTAAACACATTTTTTTACATTCCCAGTTTAACGACTTAGAGGTCGATTATTCCCAGTTTAATGACATGGTGGTCAGCGGTTCCCAGTTTAAAGACTTAGAGGTCTATCATTCCCAGTTTAATGACGTGGTGGTCAGTTGTTCCAAGTTTAACGACGTGGTGGTCCATCGTTCCCAGTTTAACGACGTGGTGGTCAGCTGTTTCCAGTTTAAAGATTTAGAGGTCTACTGTTTCCAGTTTAACGACTTAGAGGTCATCTTTTTCCAGTTTAACGACTTAGTGGTCATCTGTTTCCAGTTTAAAGACTTAGAGGTCTACTGTTTCCAGTTTAACGACTTAGAGGTCATCTATTTCCAGTTTAACGACGTGGTGGTCATCTTTACTTATCCCAGCTCTTTGAACTTTGATCTTGGCGGAGCTGTGTCGATGACTGTAGCTCTGTGGCTTGCCGATACATCCAAGGACTGTGAGGTTTTTCCAAGCTTGTATTAGTCCTCTGCCCAATCTTTGAAAACACAGCAGTCTTTAATGGTATGACTCACCACCCTATGGTATGGGCAGTATACGGGATTACCGGTCATATTCATTTCATGTGGCCTTTTCGGAATAGGAAGTTGCAGACCGTTGTTCAAGGCTTCCTCGAATATATTGCGGACCTCATCCCTCCTGAAGGAGTACACCTTCTTCTTTCTCTCCATTAGAGTAGGTGCCCTTACTGATGCTGGTCATTGAGGGCGATCAGTCTTTGGTTCGCCCTTTTCAGATAATGGCACATGTCTCAGAGGATTAGGTTCCCGAAGAGCTTTGGTCTCCATTTGTATGAAATCGGCGGTCGTAGCTTGACTGTTTGCTAACACGCCTTTAGACAGTTCTCTCTCTCCCATCTTGTATTGCCTTTCGACCCAATCTTTAAAGACAAAGCAGTCCTCAATGGCATGACTTACCACTCTGTGGTAGGGGCAATATTTTAGGTCATCGGTCATATTCGCTTCTTGTGGTCTCTTTGATTCTGGCAGTTGTAGACCGTTTTTAGGGCGTCCTTGAATATTTTGTGGACTTTGTCCCTTTTGAAGGAATAAACCTTATCCAGTTTCTCTTTCAGAGGCGACTCCACTTCGGTGTACATATCGGAGGGACTGGAGGCTGATCGCGGCCGTTTTTCACGAAGGCGCTCCGCTCTTAGGCTGAAGGGGGTATCAGTTGGCTGCCTCCGGATATCAATCCCTGGCTCATGAACCAAAATTTGATTCTGCTGTAATTGCAATCGGGCGACTTGGGTCGTGAGATCTGCCGCGACGTTTGCAAATTCGTCGACCTTAGACTGTACCTTGGCTAACTTCTCATCCCTGTCCTGAAGCTGCCTCTGAAGCCATCAGAATAATGCTTGTTCTGCAGTTCCGGTTATGAGAACCGGGTCATCCTTATTGCCTGATCTCAATTCCGCAGGAACCCCGGGCTCCTTTGGCTCATCGGCCTGAACGAGCTCTTCATCATTTAGAACGAGTCGACGTTGGGTAGCGTCCACTATATCATCACCATGGCTGTGAAGTATAGGAGGGTTCGTTTTTCATATCCGACCATGTAGACAGAGTGGACCACATATCCAGCCGTCTCTTTATCTTTAGCAGGGTAACCACGTTCTTGGAGCCTCATGAAGCTCAGCCTAGCATGAGTCCTATCCCTTTTCTTGGCTCTGTATCTGAGCCTTTTCTGCCTTAATTTCTCGATTTTGAGGGCTTGGTGGGCATCCATTTTCTGGGAAGCCACTGTGGGTCGATTGATAGGGAGCTTAAAGAAGATACCCGATCGAGCAGTTGTCGAGGGTACCGCTGGAGCTTGCCCAAGATACCTCGTTGCTTTGTTGACGTTGATGGCCTTGCCCCCAGCTGGAGCGATAGAGAGTCGTTCGAAAACGGATTTGTGCGTGGGCTGAGGTGCCCTTGCAACCATGACATTCGGCCTTTTCCCTTTTGAGACCGGTTTGTCTCTTACCGGAGCTTGAGGAGCTGGGACGGCGTTAGCTGACACGAACATAATAGAGCTAAATGGTAGCGGCGGATCTTCCCATTGTCGCCCGAGACTGGCCGGGAGGACTGGCCGGGAGGACTGTCCTGGCGTCCATCGTCGTCGTGTAGAAGATGAGACCCGTGCTTAGAGCTGAGATCGTCCTTGGAGACATTGTTGAAAAGTGATTGCTTGAAGACCTGCATGAAAGAGCATTATTTTAGTATAAATATAGATATGTATATTGATTGAGTTCGCATGAACGTTTAACCCGAAATATGGGAGGAGAGATTAGTCCCACCGGGCGTACCAGAATCTGTAGGGTGCTTTTCGTCACCCCATTGAGATGGGAATACGCGCGCGCTTGTCAGGCGCATTACAGATTCCCCCTACCTATGGTAGGCTGGGGTTTATTAATTGTGGGGATCCGAATCTCTGGCAGCTGTGGACTAAGCTGCCGTTAATTACCCCTCGTCTTTGGAGAGAGGGAACCTCCAATTGACGGGTCAACTATTCATGCGAACTCAATATGCAGTATGCGTGTTTCGAAGGGGTTTTGGATATATCGGGGGGCCCGTAGAGTTTTTACAGGGGTCCCACTACCCGGATAACGGGGTGGGGGTCAAGAGGGCTGGCAGCCCCCTTACTGGGTGCAGGGAAGCGCCCCGTTAGAAATTTTTTTTAACAGGGACAGTGTCGTGGAGTATGTGTGTGTGTATAAAAAATGGGGGGAAGCGTCTTAAAGACGCGTGCATGGCACGTGGGCGCATGGTGCCCGAGGTCACGTGCGCGCCATCGGGCGCCTTAGCGCCTGATTCGTATGTCAAAAATATTTCTAAACCGCAATCAAGAACGGCGTCGCTTGGTAGCTAGCCGGTGAGTACGGGTTGGTCCACAGGGATTTTGTGTTTTCCTAATCGCTCAAATGAGTTAATTCCGATGGGTGTCGGATTGATTATTTCTAAAACCTAAATTGATTTATACTAAGATTATCTAGATCTAAGTCTTGCTAGGGTTAGGTCTAAGGTAAGTTGGGAGATTGAAGGTTTCCTCACCGCTTTCAATGCCCTATTTTAGATCTATTAGGTGTTATGGTAATTATCAATAAAAGGGATTAGTACCATCGGGAAGAAAAGGTGTTTCTTCCTCTAGGTACTTGTCCTTCCTTTATCGATCCATACCCTAACCTCCATGGAAAACATACACAACCGGTCCTTTATACTACGGTATCACCGTTACCTCAAGGGGTAAGGTGCCGCAGGGAACGGTGTGTATATGTATGCATGGAGTTCTAATTCTTATGTGTGATGGGGCAAGAAAGGGGTGAGAGAGTTCATCTCTTAAACCTTTCCTTAAAGCTAACCCTAACAAGCGAGGAGACTACTCGCTCATTAGGGAATTGAATGACATTCTAAATTAAAAGTAAACTAAGGCAAAGAAATAGAAAAACTTACTAATTTTTATTGATGGCTCTCTCCAAACATCAATACAGTACAGATCTGAATTTATGAAATGAAAAGAGGCATGACCTCATACAAGATTTGGAGTTCCTATTTATAGAGGATACGAACCCTAGGGTTACAATTGACTCGCATATCTGCTTTTACAAAAATACCCCCTAAGAAAAAGACCTAGTCAAAGCCCGTGCACCGGCACGAAATTTCTCGCCGACACGGGCATAACCCGGCTGCGGTTCCGCGGCCAATAGCATGCTTTGGTCGTGGTTCCGCGTCTAAAGTAGGGGCTTGATGCTTCTATTTTTCTGGGGTTTGTCTTCTTGCAGTTGTCCTCTGTTTTCTTCAGTTCTTTCTTCAAAATGACTTCTTGTTTTCTTCCAGATCTTTCCAGTGAACATTGTAGTGGACTTTTACCGTTTCTTCATGTCGCTGCCTTTATGCTTCTGTGAACTGTTGTTCATTGTTCTTCATTATCCCTCAAAATGTAGGCACGATCAAGATTTCACCATTTATCATTCGTAGTCTCACTTTGTATCATCTTTTTCATCAACTTCACCGTTTTTATTCCGAGAACCTGTAACCTGCACTAAGTAGCAGACATGCGTCAAAAGCACCTGCTTATTTGTAAAATGACTAGGAATGGGGAATATAATAATGCAATATTATGATATGAACAAATACCCCCAAACTTATCTTTTGCTCATCCTCGAGCAAACCTAGTTTTTATTCTCAACAAAAACCTAACCTCACTTTCGCAGGGAAACACGATTGCACTGAGCTCGTGCAACAAGCCGTTAAACCTCTAGGTGTCCCTAGTAGGAGGAGTGTTGTCTCCTGAGGGTTTTCAGTGGATACTACCCACAAAATCCTATCAATTCGGCCCATTGACTTTTATTCTCCAATTAGGTTTTCTAACAAGAACTCTATTATCTTCGACTCGTAAATTATCCACTAATATTCTTCACACTTCCTTATCATTTAACTTAAGATTATATATGTTCTGTAGACTTACTTAGCTTTCGGCATCTCTTAAGTTTTCCTTCTAGGGTTCTATCTCAACTTAGGAATTTTTATCATCTCTATTAAAGATACAAGTCCTATTCTTCATTCTTATTTCTTATCTAAATCCCAATCACATACCCCTACGTGTGTGTATAAATCACTCCTACACTTGGAAATTTAAATCAAGCAATCATACTCTTGTCCGTTGTCCAAAACACTACTTAATTGGTGAATTTTTAGATGAATTTTGCTCACACATCCTTTATGCGACCGTTAATACTTCTTGAGATACCAACAACCGATTACAAGATGTGTTTGCACATTAAAGCGTAATTCCTAGTCTTGTAACACCTAAGGCTTTAGCAGTGACTCCCAAACCAGTTGGTCTAAGGCACTAGGTGATGAAGCACCCTCGCTAAATATTTTTCTATTTTTGTAGCCTTAAGTAATCACAAAAACCAGTGTTCATTTTTCTCTCTCTTTATTCACACTTGAATTTTTTTATTTTTCTTCATACTAAGGACTTTAGACAAGAGCATTTCAAGGTCTCTTCTACTATTCCAAGTTTCAAGGTGCGTGTTTGTGCAAATTGTAGGGTATATATTTTCAGAATTTAGACTTAAGCTAGGAATTATTTTTTAAACTTATACTTTAATAAAAACATCAATACTCTTCCTTTATTTTAACTTAGCCCAAGAAGTGAACTCAAAATTTGCCTATTTCTAAATAAACTACAGAGACATATACTTTCTATCGTTAAATTTTAAGAAAGGTTATTTTTAGGGTTTTTAATTTACTAAGTCTAAGATCTAGTTGTTTCTAGCTAGTTAACCTATTTGTCAAACTTAAGTCAATTATGGCCAAAATTGAATACTTTAATTTCTAGAATTTTTGAAATTTTTAGTTTTTATGGGTTTTAAAATAAGTATGCAAATGCAAAAATGTACACATGAATGCGAAGGAAGAAGGCTTACCGAGCACACCCCCAAACTTAAACTTGACAGTGTCCTCACTGTTATGCTACACCAAGAGGTTGAGAATGTCGGCACTCCCCTATTTATTTATTTATAAAAAAAATTTATTGTTAAAAGAAAAACAAAAATATATATAAAGAAAGGCCCCCCAACTTCATTGAAACAATGTTAAACGTCATTGCCAAACTTTGCAAAGACCAAACGTCAACACCAACCAGTCGAAAAATTTATCTGTGTAGAGTATCGGTTGGTGGAAGAACATGTTGTACCGATCCAAAAAGAATTGGGGAAGATAGAAGTGTTGGTATGGAAAGTGTGGAAGTGAATAGATAGGAGGTGGTGATGAATCAAAACGAGAATGTGAATGATCAGTAATCAGTGGAATATTGACATTCTCATAGCTTATTAAAAGAAAAGGGGGTGGTTCAACTTCTAAAGGAGGAGGTTGACTAACCACACTATCCCCAAGATGTTTCTGTGGATCCTTTATCGACTTGGCATCATCCATCATATGCATATGATATTCAATTATGAGGGAACTAATATCCTCGATGTCCGCCATAGTCCAGCCGAAAGCTTGCCGCTTATCTTGTAAGACTATTAAAAGGGCCGTCTCTTGCTCGAGGGCTAGAGAAGCCGATATGATAACGGGAAAGGTCTCATTCTCACCTAGGTAAGCATATTTAAGGTGAGACGGCAAGGGCTTTAGTTCGAGTTTCGGAGGCGAAACAATCATAGGTAAAATTGGGGAATCTACCTCGAACTCAAAGGACTCCAACATAGGTTCGAAATCACTGCAAACAACCGATTCGGATAGTTCAACTAACTCATCTAAAAATTCAAAAGACTCATATTCGGGCGATAAGTCGTCAAAATCATCCGAAAAAGTGAAACATTCATAATCAATATCGGTTGTGTCAACTGTGGTAGATTCAAGGAGGGACGCACTAGTGGCGTCAAAACTGTTTTCATCAAACAGAAATCTTTCAAGCTCGTAGCCCTCCTGCGTGATTTCGTGAATAGAGCAAACTTCTCGTGTACTAGTTTTAGGCACGGGAGGCAGACTTCCTAACTTGTAAATATTGAACTCACTAGACGTTTTCCCGAAGGATAGAGTCATAGAGCCATTGCGACAATTTATTACGACATTGGAAGTGGCCAAGAATGGTCGACCGAGGACCACCGGAATTTGGTTCCGTGGGTTAGCAACAGGTTGTGTGTCCATAAAAATAAAATAAACGGGGAATATGAAATCCCCTACTTTGATCAGCACATCCTCTAACTCATCCCTAAGATGGGTGATTAATCGATCAGCCATTTGGAGAGTACAACGAGTGGGTTTCAACTCTCCAACCCCTAATTGCTCGTACACGGAGTAGGGAAGCAGGTTAACACTAGACCCAAGATCTAAAAGTGCTCGATTGGTTTTCTTATCCTCAATTGTTATTGAAATCGTAGGAAAACCAGGGTCCTTTCGTTTTTGGGGTAAGGGTTGAGGTTGGTTAATAGCATTGCTCACTGCACTAGCCACTAGCACTTTCTTGGGTATTTGAGATTTTCTCTTCGAGGAGCATAAGCCCTTTAAGATTTTCGCGTACGAAGGGACTTGTTGGATTGCATCCAAGAGAGGTATATTTATGCTAACCTGTTTAAATAACTCCACAATCTTCTCCATTTGTGGAGTTGGTTTATTGGGACTCAACCTGTTTGGAAATGGAGCATTTTGAAAATTTGTTGAGTCCAATGTCTGTGGAGTAGAATGTGGAGTTGGAACGGATCCCAGTGTGGGTGTGTTCTTGAAGTGAGAAGTGGGTCCGTTCGGATTAGAAGAAGAAGAGTCTTTTGAAGAATGAAGAATAGGCTCTAGCGGAGAAGATGAAGGTGAAGAAGATGATGGAGAAGAAGAAGGAGAAGAAGGAGAACCACCGGCGGGGGTGTCATCACTAATACCCACGTTATTTTGCAACACTCTTCCAGATCTCAACGTGGTCACCGCATTTACATTATGATTGTGATATTCATGTGCATTGTGTGTGTGACCGGGATTTGGCAATGGTTGAGATGGAAGCTTTCCCTTTTCTCTCTCGCTCAACGCAGCAGTTAGTTGTGCAATTTGTGCCTCAATAGATTTGATGCTTTGATCGTATGAAGCATTATTGTGCACCAAAGACTGGATGGAATTTTCCAACCTTGCTGTGGATTCTGTAGATTGTTTGAGAAACGCATCTAGACTTTTTTCTAGCGAGATAACCTTATCATCATTTGGTTGAACAAAATTGTTCGTTTGATTTGGATAAGGTTGTGGTTGGAAAGGTTGCTGGTATTGAGTTTGTTGGGGTGCTTGTTGTTGTGGAGGAGGAGGCCTTTGAAAGTTGTTGTTTTCTTGGAATTGCTGATTTTGATTCCAAGCAAAATTTGGGTGACTCCTCCAACCCGGATTGCAGGTCGAAGAGTAAGGATCATTTCTTTGTCGTTGCTGAAAGGCAGCATTGACTTGATCTTGTTCTTGAACAGGTGGATTGTAAGGACACTCTTCGGTAAGGTGTGATGGATCCGAACAACAAGCACAAACAGTTCGTTGGGGTAAAGCAAGGGCAGGAGAAGGCGATGAGATTTTGGTCTCAATGGCTTCTATCTTTTTCGTAAGTGCGGCCATCTCGGCCTTCATAGCAATTGACATATTTAATTGATGTATGCCTGCCCTAGATTGACCAATAGAAGAAAATGAGGTGGTCTTTGTGCTCTCCCACTGAAGTGTTTGTTCAGCAAGATCCTCGAGAAACTGCCATGCTTCCTCACTAGATTTGGTTAGAAAGTGACCTTGACAAATGGTTTCTAGCAACTGCTTCGTTGCCGGGTTCAATCCCTCGTATAATGTTTGGCAAAGTTGCCAATTTTCGATCCCATGGTGAGGGCATTGAACAAGTAGGTCCTTGAATCTTTCAAAACACTTCCAAAATGGTTCGGAAGGAAGCTGGGAAAATTGTATAATCTCATTGCGAATTCTTGCGGTCTTGTGATGAGGATAAAACTTTTTAAGAAAAGCTTTAACAAACTCGTCCCAATTTCTAATTGAATGTGATGCTGTGCTGTATAACCACTTTTCGGCTAAGTCACATAAGGTGAAAAGAATGACCCTTAGCCTTATAGCATCATCTGATAATTGGGTTGTCTTCATCATGGCGCAAACGTTTTGGAATTTATTGATAAAGATATAGGCATTTTCGGATTCCAATCCGTGAAATTTTTGCAGCATATTGATGAAGTGGGGTTTTATCTCAAAATTGTCCCCATTTTCCGGTGGGGATGAAAGACAGGTAGGTAAGGAGGTGCGGACAGGGTAGAAGAGATCCTGGAGCGCGATTCGTTGGGACGCTACAAAAGGCGGGTGATTCGGGTTATTCGCACCTAACGGAGGTGGAATCAGTCCCGTGGGTAAGGTGTTGTTGGGATTATATCCCGACATGCCTTCGGAAGAAGAATTTGAAGGTGGAGGTAAGGAAATGGAAGGAATTTCGACTTCGGAGTCGAAAGGTTCGTCGGTCGGTACCAACGAAACACGGACTAATCGGGCGCTAGTGTCCCTAGTCCAAAGTGACATACACTAAAGAGGTAGTATAGTCAAAAAGGTGAAAAACAGAATGTGGGGGTAAGAAAATGTCAATGAGAAGAAAGTGGGTGGTGGTGGGGTGGAAGGATTTTGAGCGACAAGTTGCAAGTTTTTATAAAAAAAATTTCCTTTTTCCTTTTTTTTATTTGGAACTTTTTGCAAAAAAGATTTTCGATAAAGGGCTAAGACACACTTTCGATCAACCAAAAATGCACAATCAGGCCTAGATCTAGGGTCACCTAGGTCAGCTAAACAGCTCCTAACTGTTCCAAAGGGCTAGAAATAGGACCTCAAAGCGCCTCTTCACCGCCAATTGCGGCCAGGTAAGTGCCAGATGAGTGGGAGGCTCTCCACTACAAGTAGTGGCCCTAATTAAGTAACCACTCGCCTTAGACACACTTGCCTAGACACCGCAAAGTCAGGTTAGGATTAACGGCCGATGCCTACAACTAGTCCTTTGTCCTATTGAGCGCGACGTCCTTAGGGCTGAGTCTACTTTTTTTTTTAAAATTAAAGATTGGTCAATGCAAATGCCTTATGTGATTTCTGGGATCCTGGGAAGGGTGATGAAATCCCCACCCAATCTGATTGGTCTCAAGCCCCTTAAAGTCCGATTAAAGATATGCAAAACAGAAAAAATCACTTGCAATCAATTTTTTATTTTAAGCGCGGCGCAAAGAATCCTGCACAAGATTTGTTAGTTTGGAAGGGGGGAGATTTTTTTAGGCGCAAAGAATCCTGCAGAAGATTTGACAGAAGATATATTGGGATTTGCAGAGGAGAGAGAAAGAGATCTTACAGCCCAAATTTCACGCGATGACGCAATAGGCCCTCCACGTTTCCACCGCCCTATGGCCTTTCCGACCGCGGTTCCGCGGTTAGTTGAGAGGCTCGTTTCCCGAGAATTTTTTGTGCGTGCTGACTCGTCCAGGCCGCAGCGGTTGTAAACACTTTTTGCGGCGGATCTGCGGTTGTAAACACTTTTTGCGGCGGATCCGCGGTTGGGTGTGCTGATCAGACTCCAAGAATAATTCCACTCCTCTATTGTTGTGATCCTCTGTCGTTGAGATCTTTATTTTTCTGTTTCGCTCTCTGAATTTTTCCAGACCCGTCGATCCTGCAAACATTCACACAAAAAATACCCTTCAAATAATAAATGATAAATTTTTTATATCTTATATTTTTTTCTGTTTTTATGATTTTTTAATTTATATTAACCCGAAATTGCAAAAAAGGAAATACTACGCTATCCCCGGCAACGGCGCCATTTGATTCGTATGTCAAAAATATTTCTAAACCGCAATCAAGAACAGCGTCGCTTGGTAGCTAGCCGGTGAGTACAGGTCGGTCCACAGGGATTTTGTGTTTTCCTAATCGCTCAAACGAGTTAATTCCGATGGGTGTCGGATTGATTATTTCTAAAACTTAAATTGATTTATACTAAGATTATGTAGATCTAAGTCTTGCTAGGGTTAGGTCTAGGGTAAGTTGGGAGATTGAAGGTTTCCTCACTGCTTTCAATGCCCTATTTTAGATCTATTAGGTGTTATGGTAATTATCAATAAAAGGGATTAGTACCAACGGGAAGAAAAGGTGTTTCTTCCTCTAGGTTCTTGTCCTTCCTTTATCGATCCTTACCCTAACCTCCATGGAAAACATACACAACCGGTCCTTTATACTACGGTATCACCGTTACCTCGAGGGGTAAGGTGCCGCAGGGAACGGTGTGTGTATGTATGCATGGAGTTCTAATTCTTATGTGTGATGGGGCAAGAAAGGGGTGAGAGAGTTCATCTCTTAAACCTTTCCTTAAAGCTAACCCTAACAAGCGAGGAGACTACTCGCTCATTAGGGAATTGAATGACATTCTAAATTAAAAGTAAACTAAGGCAAAGAAATAGAAAAACTTACTAATTTTTATTGATGGCTCTCTCCAAACATCAACACAGTACAAATTTGAATTTATGAAATGAAAAGAGGCATGACCTCATATATGATTTGGAGTTCCTATTTATAAAGGATAGGAACCCTAGGGTTACAATTGACTCGCATATCTGCTTTTACAAAAATACCCCTAGGAAAAAGACCTAGTCAAAGCCTTCGCACCGCCACGAAATTTCTCGCCGACACGGGCATAACCCGGCCGCAGTTCCGCGGCCAATAGCATGCTTTGGCCGCGGTTCCGCGGCCAAAGTAGGGGCTTGATGCTTCTATTTTTTTGGGGTTTGTCTTCTTGCAGTTGTCCTCTGTTTTCTTCAGTTCTTTCTTCAAAATGACTTCTGGTTTTCTTCCAGATCTTTCCAGTGAATATTATAGTGGACTTTTACTGTATCTTCATGTCGCTGCCTTTATGCTTCTGTGAAATGTTGTTCATTGTTCTTCATTGTCCCTCAAAATGTAGGCACGATCATGATTTCACCATTTATCATTCGTAGTCTCACTTTGTATCATCTTTTTCATCAACTTCACCGTTTTTATTCCGAGAACCTGTAACTTGCACTAAGTAGCAGACATGCGTCAAAAGCACCTGTTTATTTGTAAAATGACAAGGAATGGGGAATATAATAATGCAATATTATGATATGAGCAGCGCCCGGGGTCACGTGGGCACACGTGACCATCGGGCGCCTTGGCGCCCCGAGGTCACGTGGGCACACGTGACCGATGGGTGCCTTGGCGCCCCGGGGTCACGTGGCGCACGTGACCGATGGGCGCCTTGGCGCCCGGTGTCACGTGGGCACACGTGACCGATGGGCGCCTTGGCACCCCGGGGTCACATGGGCACACGTGACCGATGGGCGCCTTGGCGTCCCGGGGTCATGTGGCGCATACGTGACCGATGGGCGCCTTGGCGCCCGGGGGTCATGTGGTGCACACGTGACCGCGGGAAACACCCGCGGGAAGGGGCCTAGCCCCTAGGTTGGGGAGTTGAACTCCCAAAAAGATTTTTGGAGTTGAACTCCTAACAGAAACTAATTTATGGAGTTAAACTCCAACAGATCTAGAAAGGAGTTAAACTCCTAGGAATTTTTGGCTCTTCTTTTGAGCCTTGGATCTGTCCAAAGTTAGATTTTTGGAGATAGGTCTCCTTCTTCCTTCTCTTGATCGGCGGGATCTTGGAGAAAAATGGGTAAGACTTAAAAGTCTCCCCTTTTCGAGATCTGATTGGAGATCCGAGCTCTCCTTCGTGGGTTTTGTGGTGAAAAACTATTTATTTTTGAGAATGGAAGAGTTAAACTCTTGATTTAATTCTAAAAAGAGGAAGAGGGTTTTAGACCCTTTAGAAAGGGGGAGGAGGCACAAACCCTAGTTTTTTGGGAGAATGAATTGTATATTTTATTCATCATCATGTTGCTTTATATGGGCTTACACATTTACACATAGCCCCTTGGGCTTTACAAAATTGCATTTTGCTCATCTCATGCCTCATGTGCTATTTCCTTTTGCACATAAGCCATGGGTTTTAAAAAAAATTTGGCTTTATGCCTATTTTGTTTATATTCATGCATAAAAAATTACATAAAAATTATTTATTACATGATTTTTATTTTGGCATGGAGGAGGGCCGACCGCTTCATGTTCGGACTCGACTTGGGCATGGGCCCACTTGATCTGGGCTTGGGCCCACTTGGCTTGGGGTTGACCTTGACTTTGACTTGGTCAACCGGGGTGCAATTTTCGACCCCAACAATGCAGACAAGTTCGGATCGTGGATCTGATAAAACAAATTTTACGACAAATACATAACGATATATGTTTAGATTAAGACTGGTAGCAACAACATATTATTCGAACTTACATGATCTGCAACCCAATCGCAAAAATTATCCTGATAATATTTTTCCAATCGTTCATCATTCTAATCAGGATGCCCCTCACGTACCTCGTTAAAATGATTTCTGTTCTCATCAACAAATTATGACATTATTATTATATCGTTTTATACACACAAACACAAATATAACAATTAATCCAAAAAAACTTACTCTTTAATTTCTTCAAGCCATGCGCTATTGAGGAGAATAAACCGATATATCTTGTTAATAAATATAGTATCTACTATCTTATAATCAGTTTTACCATATGGCCCGTTCTGAATTCTCCGAGGCCGGTTAAGTTTCGTCTCAATGTTCTCGTCCAGATAGCGGGAACAAAATGTGGTTATTTCATCTAGAAGATAAGCCATGCGCTAAAGAAAAATATGCTAAATAAATAAATACGGGCATATAGGACAATAATAATTTTACAAATTGTGTGAAACAAAAAATTCCACGTAACTTTCGACGGGATACATCTATCGATATTGTACCGGTCTGGCTAATTTAGCCTCAGTTGCAAGATAAACCGTCAGGTGTATTATGACATCAAAGAATGACGGTGGGAAAATACGCTCAAGCTTGTAAAGTATCAACGAAATAGAATTTTCTAGATTCTCCTGCGTCACAACATCAAGGGTTTTAGCACACAATTCTCTAAAAAAACAACAAAGATCAATGATTGTTAGATCAACCGATTCAGGAAGGGAAGTCCTAAGGGCTAATGGAAGAAAGTGCTCCATAATAACATGGTGATCATGACTTTTCAGCTCATCGATCTTGCCTTTCACAATTTTTATCTTCTTGCTAAATGATCCTGAGAAGCCTGTAGGAACTTTCAAATCATGCAACACCTACAGGAATCTTTTCTTCTCCGGTTGTGACATATGATACGCGGCATTCGGAAGTACAAACTTGCCTGGTTTACCCGCAATCGGTTTAGGATGAAATTCACTTCTAATTTCCCAGTCCTGAAGATCCATCCGAGCACGGAGGTTGTCTTTCGATTTTCCGTCTTTACAAAGAAGCAAGTTGAGAACGTGCTCGGATACTCCCTTTTCTATGTGCATGATGTCCAGAAAATGACGCACTAAATTTGTTGACCAGTACGGAATCTCGAAGAAAATGCTTAACTTGTTCCAGTAGGGTGGTTTCACCTGTTTTGCTAGATCTATCCTGAAGGTCACATTATTGTAACCATCCCACTGAGTAGTCACGTCCTCTCCGTATAATGAGGCTGGAGGCCCAAGAAGCTCCTGATGACCATCAAAGTGAGCAGCGCCTAACCTGTAGGGATGATTTAGTGGCAGGAAACGTCGATGACCGTAATAACAAACCTTCCTGTTAAAATTCAAGAATTTCGATATTGTATATTGATGGTAATAAGGGCATGCTTTGTGACCATGTATGGAACAACCTGATAGCATTCCATATGCAAGAAAGTCATTAATTGTCCACATTAAAGCCGCACGCAGTATGAAGGTTGTATCTGTGTTTGTATCGTAAGTCTCTACACCATCAATGAATAAAGATTTTAACTCATCAATCAGAGATCAGAAATAAACGTCGATATTGTTTCCCAGTGAGTTTGGTCCGTCGATAAGAAGAGGTATCATAAAGTAGGATTGATCCATAACCAACCAAAGCGACAGATTATAAACTATCATTACAACGGCCATGTGCTGTGGCTTCCAGCCAAATAGTTGAATGGGCAGAAACCATCACTAGTGAGTCCGAGCCTGACATTGCGAGGATCACTACTAAATATTTCATGCCTCCTATCGAAATCCTTGCATGCTGGTGAATCTCTTAGATGACTCATTTTTTCATCTTCACTTAGAGGAGCACGGTGATGCCTGATTTGGTCTCAAAAACCATCTATTACCGCAATCAAGAACGGCGTCGCATGTAGCTAGCCGGTGAGTACGGGTCGGTCTACAGGGATGTTGTGAATTTCCTAATCGCTCTTACGAGTTAATTCCAAACGGTGTGAATGGATTAATTAAATCTAAAAACTAAATTAATCTAGGGCAATTGAATTAAAGATCTAACTATCTAACTAAGGCAAGGAATTAAATTTAATCTAGGGAAGAGAATGAAAAATTACCTAGGGCAAGAATTGAAATCTAAACTAGGGCAATTAAATAAATCTACTTACTTTACAGATG
The DNA here is from genome assembly GCA_030015575.1 of Agapanthus africanus. Classification (NCBI taxonomy): domain Eukaryota; kingdom Viridiplantae; phylum Streptophyta; class Magnoliopsida; order Asparagales; family Amaryllidaceae; genus Agapanthus; species Agapanthus africanus. Next base: position 56,022,400 of record CM057342.1, on the reverse strand, counting down.
GCTCTCTCCAAACATTTACACAGGGTTGTCAGATCTGAATAGATGATATGAAAAGAGGCATCGATGCTCTCCAAAAGATTTCTAAATTTTATTCATAAAAAGAGGCATGAGGGAGGCATGAGAAAATACAATAATTAGAGTTCCTATTTATAGAGGATAGGAAACCCTAGGTTACAATTGATTCGCATGTCTACATTTACCAAAATATCCTTAGGAAGACCTAGTCAAAGTAGACTCCAAGTTTTGGTAAAATTTTATGTCTCTATCTCTTTAAAAGGAAGTATTGGGCCTTGAAATTTCCTTTGTTGGCTTTTCTATCTTTGGGCTTTCTTATTATTTGGTTCTTTTATTAAAATAGCTTCCATGTTTCTTCCAGATCTCCAGTGAATAATTGTAATGGTCTTTTAACCGTTTGCTTTAACGTCTTGGACCTTGCGTTGTCTTGTACATTGTGAACTGTTCTTAGTCTAGGCTTGACTAAGATCCTTCTATTTGTTGGTCAAAAGTCCCTCTTTTGTATCGTCTTTTGTCTTTTTCACTGTTTTCGCTCCAAGAACCTGTAACCTGTACTATGTAGCAGACATGCGTCAAAAGCACCTGTTTTTATTATAAAATGCATAAGAATGGGGAATATAAAATGCAATATTATGGTATGAACAAATACCCCCAAACTTATCTTTTGCTCGTCCTCGAGCAAACTTTTTTTTTTATTCTCTACAAAAAAAAAATTAACTGCACTTTCGCAGGGAAACGCGATTGCACTGAGCACGTGCAACAAGCCGTTAAACCTCTAGGTGTCCTTAGTAGGAGGAGTGTTGTCTCCTGAGGGTTTTCAGCGGATACTACCCATAAAATCCTATCAATTTGGCTTTTTCGACTTTTGTTCTCCAATTAGGTTTTCGAACAGGGAATTCTATTATCGTCGATTCGTAAATTATCCACCCACATTCTTCACACTTCCTCATCATCTAACTTAAGATTATACATGTTCTATAGACTTACTTAGCTTTCGGCATTTCTTAAGTTTTCCTTCTAGGGTTCCATCTCCACTTAGGAATTTTTATCAACTCTACTAAAGATACAAGTTCTATTCTTCATTCCTTTCTCTCATCTAAACTCCAATCACATATCCCTACGTGTGTGTATAGATCACCCCTACACTTAGAAATTCAAATCAAGCAATCATACTCTCGTTCGTTGTCCAAAGTACTTATTAATAGGTGAATTTTTAAATGAATTTTGCTTACACATCCTTCATGCGACCGTTAATACTTCTTGAGGTACCAACAACCGATTACAAGATGTGTTTGCACATTAAAACGTAATTCCTAGTCTTGCAACACCCAAGGCTTTTTAGCAGTGACTCCCAAACCAGTTGGTCTAAGGCACTAGGTGATGAAGCACCCTCGCTAAATATTTTTTTTCTATTTTTGCAGCCTTAAGTAATCACAAAAACCAGTGTTCATTTTTTTCTTTCTTTATTCACACTTGTATTTTTTTATTTTCTTCTCTTCGTACTAAGGACTTTAGACAAGAGCATTTCAAGGTCTCCTCTACTATTCCAAGTTTCAAGGTGCGTGTTTGTGCAAATTGTAGGGTATACATTTTCAGAATCTAGACTTAAGCTAGGAATTATTTTTCAAACTTATACTCTAATAAAAATATCAATACTTTTCCTTTGCTTCGACTTAGCCCAAGAAGTGAACTCAAAATTTGCCTATTTCTAAATAAACTACAAAGACATATACTCTCTGCCGTTAAACTTTAAGGAAGGTTATTTTTAGGGTTTTTAATTTACTAAGTCTAAGATCTAGTTGTTCCTAGCCAGTTAACCTATTTGTCAAACTCAAGTCAAATAAGGCCAAAATTGAATACATTAATTTTTATAATTTTTGAAAATTTTCAATTTTTATGGGTTTTAGAATAAGTATGCAAATGCAAAAATATGTACAAATGAATGCGAAGGAAGAAGACGTACCGAGCATACCCCCAAACTTAAACTTGACAGTGTCCTCACTGTCATGCTACACCAAGAGGGTCAAAATTGTCGGCACTCCCCTGTTTATTTATTTAAATTTTTTTTTCATTTTTAATTTTTTTTATGTTAAAAGAAAAACAAAAATATATATACAACAAGGTTCCCCCCAAACTTAAGCTTGGCCTTACATAAGCCAAAGGTTAGCACCAACCATTCAAAAATCTTATCGTGGTAATGGTCGAGTTGGTGAAAGAATGGAGTGGAAAGAAAAGAAATGAGAAACACACGAGACCGTGTGGAGGTAGAGACGGGATACGATCTCGGTGGGGGAGAAGAATGGTGGAAAAGAGAAAGAAGGGTAGCACGATCTTGAGGGCGTAAATCGAGTGAATAAATTAGCACAATTTGTGATGACCGATGTGTTAAAAACGATTGTGCTAATCTATCAACCCGTCGAGAAATGGGGTGAAATTCCTCAAGATTCGCAAGAAAGCATGGGTACGTCAAACTTGGTATAGAAGATGAAAACGTAACGGTCTCTTATACGGTCATAAGGATAGGAAGGACGAAAGGGAGTGAATTAGGGATACTCTCATTCTCACCGTAGTAAACTGTCTCGAACTTGAAAGATTCCATCAATGGTTCGAAACGACTGTAAGCAACCGAGTCTGATGGTTCAACTAACTCATCTGAAAATTCAAAGGACTCAAACTCGGGCGGTGAGTCTTCAACGTCGTCCGAAAAAGTGAAACACCCGTAAGTGTTATCGGCTGTTAGAACTGTGTCAGATTCAAAGGAAATTTTTTCAAGCTCACAGTCTTCAAGCGTGATCTTGTGCGTGGTCGGAACGATAGAAAGGAGGGAGGGTGATATAACAGTTAAAGGTTCGGGAGGATGAATTTGAAAATCTGACATATCAAACAAAAATGGTTCAACCTCAATATTATCCTCAATACTCTCTTCAATACTATCCTCAGAATTCTCCTCAAAATTTAACTCATCCATGCCATTATCATCAAAATCAAGACGCATATGAAGTTCGGGAGAAACATCTAATGACTCGGGATGATGAATTGGACATAAAATTTCATTCAAATCTACTGGTTCATCATCCAAAATATTCCCGGCGTCTATATCCTCAATCAAGTGAAAATCAAATTTTTCTGACATCTCATCAAAAGCATGGATATATATCAATTCAGGTTCTAGATTGGAGGTGTAAAGATCGAAAGGATTAAGTGTGGTTTCACTCGAAAGGGATTCTTCACAATCTGGCAAATCAAGCACTACAAAATCACACAACTCGTTTTTATTTTTAACTGGTGAACTATTTGGGGCAATCGATGGAAAACCGGAGTTGTGGGCTTCAATTGGGTATGGGTAGGTCTGATTTGGGAATGTATAGAACTCACTCGCTCCTCTCAAATTCTCACTCTGTCCAACCGCCTCCTCATACATTGAAAAATTTGAAACTAGTTGAAAACTAGCTACCGGTTCAGCAGGTTGCATAAGGGAGGCCATAGAAGCTTCCACATTTCTAGTCATTTTTTTTGTTGCGGCAATATAAGCTTCCAACGACTATTCCAAACTAGACATGGGTGGTGAGGGGGTTTCGGTAAAAGATTCGACATTGTTTGGATACATGAAACTCCCAAAAGGCTGTGTAGTTTCTAGTGAAGGTGGGAAAGTCGGGTAGGACTGGTAGTAATTGGATGGATGGACAGGAGTAGGGTCAACTTGTGGATAAAAAGGCGAATGGACTTGTTGATCCCTAGAACTAGATGAGTTGAGAGGGATGAAAGATCGGCTACGAGATTGAGCAATATGCTCAGCAATGGACATCGGTTTAGGAGTTACAGCAGGACTCGAAAAAGTGGTATCAATATATAAAGGTGCTAAAGGTTGACTTGGTTGGCACAAAGTGGGTTGCAAAGTCGAACTGTTTCTCCTAGACACTTCTATTTGATCTTTCAAAGAAATTTTGGGCATGGAGGGATTTTCCTTAAATCGACCGAAGCAATTGACGTACGAGGCAAAGTTAGGTTCGGGATACCAAAGTTCGGCAAGAGATTTATGATGTGGGGTACCCATGATAGAAGAAAGGGGAAAAGAAAGAAGGTTGAGTGGTGCAAGGATTTCTTAGCAGCAAAAATTTTGCAAGTTGTTAAAAAAGATTTTTTCCTTTTTCTTTATTTGGAAATTGTTGCAAACAGATTTTTGATAAAAGATATGCAAACAGGAAAGATTACTTGCAATCAATTTCTATTTTAAGCGAGGCGCACAAATCCTGCACAAGACTTGTTATTTGGAAAGAGAAAGATTGTTAAAGCGCAACGAATCCTGCAGTCAAAGTTACAGAAGATATATCAAGATTTACAGAGGAGAAAGAGGGAAACTTACAGAGCAATTTTCACGAAATGATGTCAAGAGACCGCCGCGTTTCCGCGGTAATAGCGAGTTAATGCGGCGGATCCGCGGTGTAGAAGACGGCACGATTCCCGAGAAATTTTTGTAGGTGCTGATGTGACGGGAAGGCCGCGGAAACTCGGCCGGAGAGCGCTTGCGCGGCGGAAGGGCGGCGCTTTGGTGGGTTCAGGCCTCTGGAAAAATTATGCTGTTCTGTTGTTCCACTACCTTTCTGTTTCGATCTACTTTTTTCTGTTTCGCTCTCTGGATTTTTCAAGATCCGTCGATCCTGCAAACATTCACAAAAAAAATACCCTTTCCAAAAAATAACAGATGATATATTTTTATATATATATTTTTTGATTTTTCAGTTTTTATGATTTTTTTAATTAAGATTAACCCGAAATTGCAAAAAGGAAATAACACGCCATCCCCAGCAACGGCGCCATTTGATTTGGTCTCAAAAACTATCTATTACCGCAATCAAGAACGGCGTCGCATGTATCTAGCCGGTGAGTACGGGTCAGTCCACAGGGATGTTGTGAATTTCCTAATCGCTCTTATGAGTTAATTCTAAACGGTGTGAATGGATTAATTAAATCTAAAAACTAAATTAATCTAGGGCAATTGAATTAAAGATCTAACTATCTAACTAAGGCAAGGAATTAAATTTAATCTAGGGCAGAGATTAAAAAATTACCTAGGGCAAGAATTGAAATCTAAACTAGGGCAATTAAATAAATCTACTTACTTTACAGATGGCTCTCTCCAAACATTTACACAGGGTTGTCAGATCTGAATAGATGATATGAAAAGAGGTATCGATGCTCTCCAAAAGATTTCTAAATTTTATTCATAAAAAGAGGCATGAGGGAGGCATGAGAAAATACAATAATTAGAGTTCCTATTTATAGAGGATAGGAAACCCTAGGTTACAATTGATTTGCATGTCTACATTTACCAAAATATCCTTAGGAAGACCTAGTCAAAGTAGACTTCAAGCTTTGGTAAAATTTTATGTCTCTGTCTTTTTAAAAGGAAGTATTGGGCCTTGAAATTTCCTTTGTTGGCTCTTCTGTCTTTGGGCTTCCTTATTATTTGGTTCTTTTATTAAAATAGCTTCCATGTTTCTTCCAGATCTCCAGTGAATAATTGTAATGGTCTTTTAACCGTTTGCTTTAATGCCTTGGACCTTGCGTTGCCTTGTATATTGTGAACTGTTCTTAGTCTAGGCTTGACTAAGATCCTTCTATTTGTTGGTCAAAAGTCCCTCTTTTGTAACGTCTTTTGTCTTTTTCACTGTTTTCGCTCCAAGAACCTGTAACTTGTACTATATAGCAGACATGCGTCAAAAGCACCTGTTTTTATTGTAAAATGCATAAGAATGGGGAATATAAAATGCAATATTATGGTATGAACAATGCCAAATCATTGACTCGGCTGTTTTCTTGCACCTGAATAGCCTCTGCAGCCTCTGTGTTATGGGAAAGTATCGTGCTATCTTGACATGTATATCGGGCTTCTTATCAGAATGTTTCGGCTTATACCTGGCCTTTCCGCATGTTGGACACTCTTTCAAATCTGAATTCTCTTTTCGATACAACACGCAATTTTCGGGACATGCTTGAATATTCTCACACTTCAGACCCAAATCATACATCATCTTCTGTGCTCCGTACCAGCTGTCGGGCACGTTATTTTCCGGGGGTATAGAATCTTTCAAGAACTTCATAAGTATCGTGAATGACTTGTTGCTCCATCCATTTAGGCACTTAATCTGGAAAAGTTGGACGAATCATGATAGGGTGAAATACTTTGCATTCTCATAAATTGATCTTCTAGCATCATTCATGAACTTTTCATACTTATCTGCATGCGGTCCTTGACCGGAAGGAATGCCATCTTCAGTACGAATACTATCACCTAGGGCAGACTCTACCATATCCTCCATTTTTTCTCCTGGAAAGAAATTACTGTCTTCTTCTTCTGCCGCATTATCGTCTTCTCCTTCTTCTTCTGCCGCATTACTGTCTTCTTCTTCTCCTTCCCCGTGATATAGCCAAGTTGTATATAGTCTAGTAAAACCATGTTTAACGATATGAAGCTCTACGAATTCTACCTTCTGCCAGTACTTATTCCCATATCTATTGCACGAGCAGAGAATCTTCTCTAACACGATCTTATTATGTGCGCATGCAAATTCTATGAAAGCAGCAACTCCTGCGACAAACTTAGATTGCATAAGTTGTTGCCAATCCACGTACATCCAGTTCTTAACTCTGATATACTCATGGGCCATGTTAGACTGTATAATATATAAATTGTAGGTTATGATGACTATATTGAGAAATCTAAGAACGGGATGGTTACTTACAAAGAAAAAAATCCGTAGATACAAGTTTGTCTTTGAAAAGAATAAATTATCGATAAAGGGAGTTAGATTTGAAGATACCCAAGTATGAATTGTATTTTGTGTATCTGTGTTTCAATTTATGATTTCGCTTAACTTTAGGGTTGTTAGTGTGTATGTTCTTTGTGTAGGATTGAAAAGAATAAATCATCATTTTTTTGAAGAACTAAGTTTTTTTTATAGGGTTAAACCCTAATTTTTGGAGAAATTAAATTCCCATATATTCCTGTTATTTCTTATTGTTCATTTGAAGCACTCACGTGGAAAACACGTGAGACTTCAAAATAGTGCTAAGCACTAACGAGTCACCAAGCTATTCTTATGTTTTCTTAAAGATATTGACTTCTTGTTAATGACATTTTTAGTCATTGATGATCATCATGATTTCGGTTTTAAGGATCTTGGATCATTATCATTTTTTTGAAGAACTAAGTTCTTTATATAGGGTTAAACACTAATTTTTGGAGAAATTAAATTCCTATATGTTCCTGTTATTTGTTTTTAAGTTCTTATATGAAGAGTTAAGTTTACGGTAAACTTGTGCGTTTACGTTATTATCGAGTATCCTACTGAAAGAACTAGTGCACCCTAAACCCCAACTCTAATTTTTGGAGGAATTAAATTCCCATATGTCCCTGTTATTTTTTTTAAGTTAGTTATTTTTCCCTAAGTTTTGAATCTGCAGAACAAAATCTCCCCGATGAGAATTAAATTCTCAACTTGTGGGGAGATTTACTTATGCAAATCTCAACCAGAGGAAGAACTAAGTTCTTATATGAAGGGTTAAGTTTACGGTAAAGTTGTGCGTTTATGTTATCATCGAGTATTCTACTGAAGGAACTAGTGCACTATAAACCCAACCCTAATTTTTGGAGGAATTAAATTCCCATATGTCCCTATTATTTCTTTTTAACTTAGTTCTATTCCCCTAAATTTTGAATCTGCAGAACAAAATCTCCCCGATGAGAATTAAATTATCAACTTGTGGAGAGATTTGCTTCTGCAAATCTCAACCAGAGGATGAACCATGTTCTTATATGAAGGGTTAAGTTTACGGTAAAATTGTGGGTTTACGTTATCATCGAGTATCCTACTGAAGGAACTAGTGTACCCTAAACCTAATTTTTGGAGGAATTAAATTCCTATATGTCACTGTTATTTCTTTTTAACTTAGTTTTTCCCCCTAAGTTTTGAATTTGCAGAACAAAATCTTCCCGATGAGAATTAAATTCTCAACTTGTGAAGAGATTTGCTTCTGCAAATCTCAAGCAGAGGAAGAACTAAGTTCTTATATGAAGGGTTAAGTTTACGGTAAACTTGTGCGTTTACGTTATCATCGAGTATCCTACTGAAGGAACCAGTGCACCCTAAACCTTCACCCTAATTTTTGGAGGAATTAAATTCCCATATATTCCTGTTATTTCTTTTTAACTTAGTTCTTTTCCTCTATGTTTTGAATCTGCAGAAGAAAATCTCTCTGATGAGAATTAAATTCTCAACTTGTGCGGAGATTTACTTCTGCAAATCTCAACCAGAAGAAGAACTAAGTTCTTATATGAAGGGTTAAGTTTACGGTAATGTTATGCATTTACGTTATCATCGAGTATCCTACTGAAGTATCTAGTTCACCCAAAACCTAATACTAATTTTTGGAGGAATTAAATTTCCATATGTTCCTGTTATTTCTTTTTAAATTAGTTCTTTTCTCCTAAATTTTGAATCTGCGAAACAAAATCTCCCCGATAAGAATTAAATTATCAACTTGTGAGGAGATTTGCTTCTGCAAATCTCAACCAGAGGATGAACTAAGTTCTTATATGAAGGGTTAAGTTTACGGTAAAGTTGTGCGTTTACGTTATCATCGAGTATCCTACTGAAAGAACTAATGCACCCTAAACCCTAACCCTAATTTTTGGAGGAATTAAATTCCCATATGTTCCTTTTATTTCTTTTTAATTTAGTTCTTTTCCCCTAAGTTTTGAATCTGCAGAACAAAATCTCCCCGATAAAAATTAAATTCTCAACTTGTGGGAAGATTTGCTTCTGCAAATCTTAACCGGAGGAAGAACTAAGTTTTTATATGAAGGGTTAAATTTACGGTAAAATTGTATGCTTGCGTTATCATCGAGTATCCTACTAAGGAACTAGCGCATCCTAAACCCTAACCCTAATCACCCTAAATTATCCCTAATTAACCTAAAATTAAACCCTAATCATCACCCTAACTCAAATTATCCCTAATTAACCCAAAATTAACTTAATTAACCTAATTAATCCAAATAAACCCTAATCAACCCAAAAAAACCCTAATCAATACCCTAACACAAGTACACTCTATTTTACATAATTAACCCAAATTAACCCTAACCCAAATCTTCACCTAAACCAACCTAACCCTAATCATCACCCAAACCCCAACCCAAATTAACTCTAGCCCAAACCAAAATTAAACCTAATTAATCTAATTAACTCTAATCCTAATCATCACCAACCCCATTTTACCTAATTAATCCTAACCCGACCTAATTAACCCTCACCCTAACCTTAACCCTAACCCTAAACCTAACCCTAACCATAACCCTAACCTACCTAATTAACCATAACCCTAACCCTAACTCTCACCCTAACCCTAATTAACCCCCAATTAACCCGGAACCAACCCTAACCCTAAAATCAATAATAACTCAAAAGTTAAGAATAATTAAAACTTCAAAATAGAAATTAACTCACATCACTTGTAGTTTTGCTGGCGGATAGAGCTCGACGAGGTAGCGGCGGCAAAATGGCAACGAGTAGGAAATTTTGGCGAGACTGAGGTGGAGGAGCTCGACGAGGTGGTGGCGGAGACTGAGGTGACGACGACGGCGGAAAGTTTTGGTGACGAGAAGTGGGTCTGGCGGGTGACGACACTGCGGGAAGTTTTGACGACGCGCGGGGAAGATGGTGGGAAAAATTGGGGGTGAGGAATTTCTGGGCTTTATTTTTTTTTAAATAACCCTTAGTTGGTCCTACGGATTAATCCGTAAGGTCTTCTTTTGCGGTTCCGTAGGGCCAAATCAAAGATTACATTTTAATATTTGTAAATTAATCCATAGTGCATCGTAGGGGCAACCGGATGGCCCTACGGATTAATCCGTAGGGGCAATAAAAAGTTGTCCCTACGGATTCCTGTAGCCGTAGGTGCAAACCCTTATTGTAGTAGTGAGGGCGACAACCAACGCCGGTGGAGGGTTACCGCTGATGACGGGACTATGTCGACGGCATACACCGGGTATTGACAGGCGACTTCCGGTGGCAATGGCCAAGGGACGTGTAGGGGAGAGGGCACCAGCCGACAATCATAACACTAGTTGTGTTGAACAGGAATATTTGGCAGTACACTACTACAATATGGGATTGCCCCTACGGATAAAGGAATCCGTAGGGGCAACTATTTATTGCCCCTACGGATAGAACCGTAGGTCCATATACTTGGCCCTACGGTTCTCTACGTTTTAATTTAAAAATATTTAATCGTAATTTGATGTTTGGCCATACGGAGCCGCAAACAAAAGAGCTACGGATTAGTCCGTAGGGGCATGTATATGGGTTAATAAATAAAAAAATGGCACAGAAAATCCCTCCGTTCCCAAAAATCTTTTTCATCTTCCTGCGCCTCGCGATCGATTTCCTCCCGTGCCAGCTCGTCGACTTCCTCGTCGCCTCCTCCGTCGCCTTCTCATAACAACCTCGTCGACTTCCTCCAGCGCTTCGATCCCGAGCCTCGTCACCTCCTCCGTCGTCTCTTCCACCGCGAAAAAGGTTAGTAAATCTCCAATTTCTACTTCTAATTTAATGCTTTTATTTCCCTCTTTTGATGATGTTAGGTTCAGGGCAGGGTACGGGTACGGGTGAGGGTTAGGGTTAGGTATCGGGTCAGTTTCAGTTAGGGTTACATTTAGGGTTAGGGTTAGGGGTCGGTTGGGGTTGGGATTAGGGTTCTGTTGTGGTTGGGGTTGGGTTAGGGTTAGGGTTCGGAATTGGGGTTAAGGTTAGAGTTAGGGTTCAGAATTGGGGTTGGGGTTGGGGTTAGGGTTAGGGTTCGGAATTGGGGTTAGGGTTAGAGTTAGGGTTCAGAATTGGGGTTGGGGTTGGGGTTAGGGTTGTTTTTTCTTGAAAACAACTCTAATTAAAGGCTAGGGTTAATATGGGTTTAGTGTTAGAGGTTAGGGTTAATTTGGGTTAATTAAAGGGTAGGGTTAATTTGGGTTAATTAGTGATAATTTGAAAGGGTTATGGTGTTGATTAGGTTTAATTTGGTTAAGTTTGGGTTGATTAGGGTTAATTAGGTTAATTTGGGTAAATTGGGTTAAGTTTGGGTTAATTAGAGATAATTTGTGTTTGAGTAACGATTATGGTTAATTGTGGTTGATTATGGTTAATTGTGGTTAATTAGGTTAATTTGGATTATTTTGGTTTATGGTGCACTATTATTTAGTAGGATACAATAGTTCATTGCAGTAGGATACTCGATGATAACGTAAATGTACAACTTTACCGTAAACGCAAGAAAAATTTACCCTAAACTTGAAATTTCGAACCCTTAATAACGAAACGTAAACGTAAAAACTATTCATGTTAAATGTTCAAGTTAAAACCAATATATGATACTCGATGATAATATGAAACTTTCGTATTCCCATCGATACTCATATATGAAACTAAAAGCGCCATTTAGTCCCCGTCTATCGGTTAACATACGTACGATGCTCGTCGTGACCTAGAATTATATGAAGGTTGTTAAATATCGGACAGTATAGCTCGATACTAACAACCGTCGTATAGTCTACGCGACGAGAAAATTCAATCGTATAGTAACCCATAGATTTGTCCCGTGTGGACAAGTTAAGAATGTATAAAGCAAACGCCTTCATTCACTTGTGTTTTCATCCATTTCGAGATATTTCGTCGGTACCTTTCTGCTGGTTCTCCGTGTACAAAGATAGATTAGATGTTCATTTCAACGTTGTTTCACAGCTTTGAAATAGTTATCTATTCTATTACAGTGTACTCGGAGAACAGCGGGGAGGTTTTGCCGAAATTTACTCGAAACGGTTGAAAGCACAAGTGATGGGCGTTCGCTCTATACATTCTTAATGGGATAGAAGCCTACCCCCGACAGTCGGAACACACACATACAACAAGAATACACAACAAACGCATAATTAGAGAGCGATTCGAGATGTTCAGGTTAAAACCAATATATGATAATATGAAACTTTCGTATTCCCATCGATACTCATATATGAAACTAAAAGCGCCACTTAGTCCCCGTCTATCGGTTAACATACGTACGATGCTCGTCGTGACCTAGAATTATATGAAGGTTGTTAAATATCGGACAGTATAGCTCGATACTAACAACCGTCGTATAGTCTACGCGACGAGAAAATTCAATCGTATGGTAACCCATAGATTTGTCCCGTGTGGACAAGTTAAGAATGTATAAAGCAAACGCCTTCATTCACTTGTGTTTTCATCCGTTTCGAGATATTTCGTCGGTACCTTTCCGCTGGTTCTCCGTGTACAAAGATAGATTAGATGTTCATTTCAACGTTGTTTCACAGCTTTAAAATGATTATCTATTCTATTACAGTGTACTCGGAGAACAGCGGGGAGGTGCTGCCGAAATTTACTCGAAACGGTTGAAAGCACAAGTGATGGACGTTCGCTCTATACATTCTTAATGGGATAGAAGCCTACCCCCGATAGCCGGAATACATACATACAACAAGAATACACAACAAACGCATAATTAGAGAGCGATTCGAGATTTTCGGGTTAAAACCAATATATGATAATATGAAACCTTCATATTCTCATCGATACTCATATATGAAACTAAAAGCGCCACTTAGTCCCCGTCTATCGGTTAACATACGTGCGATGCTCGTCGTGACCTAAGCTATACGAACGTTGTTAAATATCGGACAGTATAGCTCGATACTAACAACTGTCGTATAGTCTACACGACGAGAAAATTCAATCGTATGGTAACCCATAGATTTGTCCCATGTGGACAAGTTAAGAATGTATAAAGCAAACGCCTTCATTCACTTCTGTTTTCATCCGTTTCGAGATATTTCGTCGGTACCTTTCCGCTGGTTCTCCGTGTACAAAGATAGATTAGATGTTTATTTCAACGTTGTTTCACAGCTTTGAAATAATTATCTATTTTATTACAGTGTACTCGGAGAACAGCGGGGAGGTGCTGCCGAAATTTACTCGAAACGGTTGAAAGCACAAGTGATGGGCGTTCGCTCTATACATTCTTAATGGGATAGAAGCCTACCCCCGACAGCCGGAACACACACATACAACAAGAATACACAACAAACGCATAATTAGAGAGCGATTCGAGATGTTCGGGTTAAAACCAATATATGATAATATGAAACCTTCATATTCTCATCGATACTCATATATGAAACTAAAAGCGCCACTTAGTCCCCGTCTATCGGTTAACATACGTGCGATGCTCGTCGTGACCTAGAACTATACGAAAGTTGTTAAATACCGGACAGTATAGCTCGATACTAACAACCGTCATATAGTTTACGCGACGAGAAAATTCAATCGTATGGTAACCCATAGATTTGTCCCGTGTGGACAAGTTAAGAATGTATAAAGCAAACGCCTTCATTCACTTGTGTTTTCATCCATTTCGAGATATTTCGTCGATACCTTTCCGCTGGTTCTCCGTGTACAAAGATAGATTAGATGTTCATTTCAACGTTGTTTCACAGCTTTGAAATGATTATCTATTCTATTACAGTGTACTCGGAGAACAGCGGGGAGGTACTGCCGAAATTTACTCTAAACGGTTGAAAGCACAAGTGATGGGCATTCGCTCTATACATTCTTAATGGGATAGAAGCCTACCCCCGACAGCCGGAACACACACATCAACAAGAATACACAACAAACGCATAATTAGATAGCGATTCGAGATGTTCGGGTTAAAACCAATATATGATAATATGAAACCTTCATATTCCCATCGATACTCATATATGAAACTAAAAGCGCCACTTAGTCCCCGTCTATCGGTTAACATACGTGCGATAATTTATTCTTTTCAACGACAAACGCACACACAAAGCATATACACGGATTTTCTCCTTTGTCAGTAACTATCCCGTTCTTATATTTCTCAATATAGTCAGCATAACCTACAATTTATATGTTATACAGTCTAACATGGCCCATGAGTACGTCAGAGTTAAGGACTGGATGTATGTGGATTGGAAACAACGTATGCAACCTAAGTTTGTCACAGGAGTTGCTGCTTTCCTTGAATTTGCACGCGCACATAATAAGATCATAATAGAGAAGATTCTCTGTCCGTGCGATAGATGTGGCAATAAGTACTGGCAGAAGGTAGAATTGGCAGAGCTTCATATTGTAAAACATGGGTTTACTAGATTTTTTACAACTTGGAAATATCACGGGGAAGGAGAAGAATGCAGTACTGCGGCAGAAGAAGAAGGAGAACACGAAAATGCGGCAGGAGAAGAAGAAGAATTCGGTAATGCAGCAGGAGACGGAAATTTATTTCCATCAGAAGAAATGGAGGATATGGTAGAGGCTGCCCTAGGTAAATCTATTCATACCGAAGATGACATTCCTTCCGGTCAAGGACCGCGTGCGGATAAATATGAAAATTTTATGAATGATGCTAGGAAACCAATTTATGAGAATGCGAAGTATTCCACCCTCTCATGGTTCGTCCAACTTTTCCAGATTAAGTGCCTAAATGGATGGAGTAACAAGTCATTCACAATGCTTCTTTCGTTCTTGAAAGATTCTATGCCTCCGGGAAATAATGTGCCCGAAAGCTGGTACGAAGCCCAGAAGATGATGTCTGATTTGGGTCTAAAGTGCGAAAAGATTCAAGCATGTCCTAAAAATTGCGTGTTGTACCGAAAAGAGAATTCAGATTTGAAAGAGTGCCCAATATGCGGAGAGGCCAGGTATAAGCCGAAAGATTCTGATAAGAAGCCTGATATACCTGTGAAGATAGCACGATACTTTCCCATAACACAGAGGCTACAGAGGCTATTCAGGTGCAAGAAAACAGCCGAGGCAATGATTTGGCATCACCGTGCTCCTCCAAGAGAAAATGGAAAAATGAGCCATCCAAGAGATTCACCGGCATGGAAGGATTTCGATAGGAGGCACGCAATATTCAGTAGCGATCCTCGCAATGTCCGGCTCGGACTGGCTACTGATGGCTTCTGCCCATTCAACTATATGGCTGGAAGTCACAGCACATGGCCCGTTGTAATGAAGCATCCGGGGTGGAGTGTTGTATGCCGATGGAAACCCAGAGATGTGTACGATGTCCCAGAATATGAGGACAGCGATGAGGACGAAGAAGAGAGAAGGCTTAAAGTGTTCCGACCGTCTGTTGCGAAGGACGGGTTGTCTTCGACCGATCATGAGGTTACGTGGGTTAGAAATGACATCGACGATGAAATCCAAGTAGATATGTATAATGCGCCCACGAAACGAAAAAG
This sequence comes from Agapanthus africanus, assembly GCA_030015575.1. NCBI lineage: Eukaryota > Viridiplantae > Streptophyta > Magnoliopsida > Asparagales > Amaryllidaceae > Agapanthus > Agapanthus africanus. The sequence continues at coordinate 56,007,048 of CM057342.1, read as the reverse complement.
GTTATCAGTAATGTTATATTATTACTTCATATTTTACGCTCTATACATATATAGTCAATACTTTTAATGATTGTCTAATGCGTCCACGAACCGTTTATCTAAATTTGATGACGATGTCGGGAGCAGCGAGGGGCGGCAGGAGCTCCAGCAGAGGCAGAGGCAGGGCGGTTCTGCCGCCCGGAGAGCTCCGTAGGGAGCTTCAGAGGGCCGGTCTTGCACCCAGATCGGAGACCCCTTCGGATGCCTCCTTCCGTGTGGATTTTGCCACATCTCCAGGTATACTGCACGTATATCCATTTTGAATGTAATATTACAGATATTCATGCCTATTTATGTCAAAATTACTTATATTGTCAATATTTGATTGTCTAGTTGTTGGTGATGCGTCTACATCTGGGACAGAGGCCACCCCCGCTCCTCCAGGTATGTTTATATATCATATAGTGTATGTATATTGATTTAGAATGCTATATCATAAATACACACATTTCTTTTGCTCTTACTTAGCAATTTTTATTATTGTCTAGCTGTAGGTGGTGACACCACCGCACCTGCGGGTATGTTTATATATCCTATAGTGCATGCATATTGATTTAGAACGTTATATTATTGATCTACACATTCTTTTTGCAATTACTTATATAATCTATTTTTAATTGTCTAATTATAGGTGGTGCGTCCACATCTTCCGCAGGGGCCACTCCTGCCGTTTCCATACCTTCCGCATCGTCTGCAGGTTAGTATGAATAAATTTAAAATATTTATTCATTTTACATATGCTCTATAGAATAAATATGAACTTCATGGAAATTTAGCATCGATGTTTATTTTCTAGTTGGAGGGGATGCGTCCGCATCCGGGACCCCGGTTGTTCCTCACCGGAGGAACTATCGTCCCGCTCGTGCTGCTGTCCGGGCCCAGGCTCGTGCGATAGTCACCGGAGGTATATATCACACTTGAATTTTCGTTTAACCTTGATTTCTTAATACAACTATGTCTTATTATTGATTGTCTTGATATTTCGTGCAGACGCAGGGCCTCCCCATCCCCAGAGGGGGACTCGAGGCCCGAATCAGTCCCATAGGCTGAGGCCTGACAGAGCTAGGGGGGAGGCAACATTCCCCCTTTTTTTTTACCCTTGACTATCGCTATACCGGTCCTTATGCCGAGAGGTTCGGCCGGTATTTAGGGGACGAGAGCCGGCTCGGGAAGAACTATCCACTTCACGTTGAGTGGGGTGAGCAGCACCGGCGCTCATTCGCCCTCTTCTTTGATCAGGCTCGAGTATGTATTAATATATATTTTCATTTGAACTATCCAATATATTTATTATTAACACTTGCAATCTAATAACAATGTTTTTTTTGTATTTTCAGTTGGATTACGATTTTCAGCCTGTAGCCGACCCTGATCACCCGGGGAGGGTGCTCGACCTTCATGCTCTGTACAATGGCCTGATGAAGAACATGCAGGCCAAGGTCCGATACAACAGGAATGAGCTGAAGGCCGACTGCTACTCCCTGTGGATGGCGACCCCCGAGGCAGAGAGAGCGGCCCTCCTATCTACTCCGGCGTTTGCGAGAGTCGACGTAGAGACATGGTCTCTATTGTGCGCTTATTTCGACTCCCAACGCAAACATGTATGTATTTTAAATGTAATTCATTATTTATGATATAATTTATTTCTTTGTGTTTCTTAACTAGAAAACTAAATGTTAATGCGTTGTGCAGAAACAGGCCGCTCAGAATACAGAGAACAGGAAGTCGGCGAAGAGGGGTCGCCCCACTTACACAGGTGGCTCGAGGAACATTACTCGAGCCATGGAGTTATCGGTAAATTACAATAGACCGACCTTTGTGATATTCTGCAATATTAAGAGTTATTTTCTAATATTTCTAATATTAACAGTTACTTTCTAATATTGCAGACATCTCGGACCGTGGCGTCAGGTGGTACACCGAGCGTGCTGTCCGCATATCTTGCCGTCCACGGCACCTCGACAGATCCCGCCACGGGCGAGCTTCGATATCCCGACGTCGCTACCCAGGAGTACTGCGTAAGTGTTAATATTTTTTCTACCCAAATTTAAAATTTTAGTTTTGGAAGGTTCAAGTTTAAATTTTATACTTATACTTTACTGCTTAATGTGGGTGTAGGAGCGGGTGGTTGAGCAGGCCCAGGCCTCGGGGATCGATTTTACCGGACAGAGCGATCCGAGGCTGCTGACCCCAGTTCTGGACGCCGCACACGGAGGGCACCACGGAGGTTGGGAGAGAGGCCGGGGACTGGGCCCTAGCAGGGCCCATATGAGGTTGGACTCCACCCCGGCGGTTACTTCCTCCGTCTCCAGTGACCGACGTGTCCATCAGGAACTGGAGAGCTTGAGGGCCGCCGTTCAGGAGTTGAAGGAGATGCTGGTATGTATACTACTTTATAGTAAAATATCATGTCATATTATATAGATATCAACATATCCATAATTAGTACGTAGATTGAGCTTATTTGGTTTTAGACTTAAGTTTGATTAATCATACATACAGATGTAATTAAAATAAACAACAAACTAGATATCCAAACGGGGTTTCGAAATAACTTAATAATGATACGAATTCGAATAATACACAGTTCTTACACGCTTATTACACACGTTAGGTCCAGACGCGACAGGGTACATCGGCCGAGCCTCCATATGCATCTCCTTCGGCTGCGGCTCCGCAAGCCACTACATCGGCTGCGGTTCCGCAGACAGCTCCTATAGCTCCACCGCCCGCTCAGACTCCCGCAGCCGCGGCTCCGTAAGCGACTACCTCGACGGCGGCTGCGCAGACCACATCGCCAGCTCCACAGGCCGCTCAGACTCCCGCTCGCACCGAATTGCAGAGTTTATTGACCGAGGAGCAGGCGCGCGTTATTCTATCGTTATTCAGAGATGGAGCTGGACCGAACTAGGGTAGCTTTTTGGTTCTTATTTTTTGAAACATGTATTTATTTATATCATACACATTTTACTACATTTTGAAACGATATTGATATTGGTTTATATTTATATCATATTCAGTTTTTGGGTTTTTTTTGTATATTATATATATACGTGAGATGTGATTATGAATACTGCGATATATGTTGTGTGATAATTAATTTTATATTTGATTGATGTATATATTATTGTGCACAGGGCGGGAAAAAATCAAGCAGCCAATTTTTAAAAAAAAAATACAGATAATATGTACCTATGGATTAATCCGTAGATACACATGTTGCCCCTACGGTTATATCCGTAGGGGCACAATATCAACAGTAACTGATATTTCCCCCCTGATTTCAGTACCAGGAGGTTGGGAGTGCCCTTACGGACATATCCGTAGGGGCCACGGTCTCGCCCCTACGGCGTTATCCGTAGGGGCAAAATATCAGGATTTCTGATATTTTGCCCCTACGGATAGGTACCTACGTAGATATCCGTAGGGGGTAGTACATGGCCCTATGGTTATGTCCGTAGGTACATTTAATATATTAAAAAAAACCGTAAATAATATAATTTTTTTTACCCTACGGCCTACTCCGTAGGGGCAACATGACCTACACAGAAATCCGTAGGGGCAAGAATTTGCCCGTAGGGGCAAGTTCAGGGTTTCAACTTGCACCTGCGGCCTTTGCACCTACGGGGTATTTTTTCGCCCCTACGCATATATCCGTAGAGCCAACCCTTATTTGTAGTAGTGGTAATATAAAGTTGTTTACTGACAGACGAGGAACGATGTTGCTTCAAAGTAAGTTTGATACCGTTCTTATTTCTTGAGGAGATGCTTTCCATTGATGAGTGCTTTCGTATTATACTTGCATGCGGATTTGGATTGGCAGAATACTAAGTGGTCTATCACCATCATGATGACTTTGAAAACTTTGGCAATCAAATATTCCAAAGAGGGAAAGGAACCCAATTATTTTCTTCAAGAAATAACTTTTTTAAGATTACGTGATGAGAAAGGTGTACCCAAATAAACATATTTTACTTGCCACATGAAAAAATAAAATCTCTAATTATATAATACAGTCCTTAAATGTGAAGTTTTCTATTCAGTTTTGAATTGATGCAGAGACTTGGATTTTTCCAAATGATGAAAATAAAAAGAAGAGTGACAGATCACCATTGAAAAGAGATCAGAAAAATGAGAGGCAAATAGATAAAATTCAAATGAATTCATATTAAAAATAACGACTACAATTCTTATAGTTTTCATTTAATCTCCAAAGAAAAATTATTGCTCTTAACCCCATGGAACATCTTTTCTCAAAATCCCTCTTATTCATACCTAATTTTATTTTAAACTATTAAGCTCACTAGGTTTTTTTTTTCTCTGGAGGATTTATACGGAAAATTAGAAAATAATTTTATCAACCACAATATTTTCTCACCTAGTTATCACCATTAGTGCAGCATGCAATGGTATTTTCGATATGACAAGCATGATAGAAAACATGGATACGGCAAGCTAAAGAAAATATCATTTGGTTGAAAAAATAGAAGTATATAAAAGGGCATTACAGTCATTTTCTAATTTTTTTGTTAATTCCGTTATGGTAGTTTCATGATACTCTGTAAGTTCATGATAGCAATGCATCATTGTAAAATCTCGAGGTGCCGTCCGTGAAAAATGCCCAAAGTTTATGGTAGCAAGTTGAAATTTATCCTTCTCAAAATTTCAAAACTAATACTGCCATTTTAATTATATATTAATCAACATAAAGCCTTTCTTTTTTCTATTTTCTGTGAAGCTAGTCGAACCCCTCCAAACATTGCTATTTCTATCTCTTTTCCGCATCTATAATTTCTGAAGAAAGCGAAAATAAGAAACATAAACTCATTTAGCCTTGGCAGCACCAACCATCCTCCTAAAGTAGTCAGCATCACAAGTAACCCTAAGTACCCCTTGCTGCCTGAACCCTAGCTCAAGCTCGGTCATCTCAAGCAACGCCGCTACCCTTGGGTCCTTGAACCGGTTCACCTTAACGAGCACCCTCTCCGTCGAAGCTGGCTCAAGCCCGACTAGTATCGGCACGGACCCTTTTGGCACGTGCTCTACTTGATCATGATGATCTTGCCATTGAGCTAACCTTTTGTAATTTGTACCAGCTGAGTTTTCTCTCCCTTTTCCTTTCTTTGGCATTTTTGGAGATGAAGAAGAGTTGTTTGTTGGCTAGGGTTTCTTATATAAGGTAGTAGCTATCTCTACTATCGCTTTGTGTGAATGAATTGGAAGATGATGGCTATTTATAAATTAAGTAATCGGTCTGTGGTCTTTCTCCACGCCTTATATTTATTTATACCTCATGCCCATTAGTTGAAAAGAATTTGATGATGGCATGTGATGAGGCAATGCAAGTGTACGCATGTGAGCAGGAGCAATACTTTTTCCTTGCTAGTACAGGAAATATATTATTACTAAATAGGGTAATAAATCTCTGAAAGGAGGCAACAATAGATAATTGAATCAATCACGATGTTTTGATCATTAACACCCTTCTGCAAACTCATGATTGAGCAAACACCATCAGTATGCTCAAAATAGAAAAATTAAAGGAATAAAATATTCTAAAATCTGATGATTTTATTAATATCATAATTCTCTATTTACAGAGTTACAGTAAACTGGAAATAAAATATTCTAGTAAATAAATTATTGCTGATTTGATCAATAGAGTAAGAGTAAGATAATAAATTTCTAAATGAGGCATCTAATTAACCGTAATAAAGTAAGGTAATTAGATCTCTAAATGAGGCATCGATATCCGGGAAGGAGGAAGAAGGAGGCGGTGGCGGGTTGAAGAGGAGGAGGAGGCATCGATATCCGGGAAGTATGTTGGCGGCGGTGTGTTCCTGATAATGACGGCGGCGGCGGCAGTTGCGAGTTGAAGAAGAGGAAGAAAAAGATGGTGATGATGGTGTTGATGATGGCGGCGGCGGCGGTGTTGAAGATGAGGAGAAGAAAAAAAAAGGCGTTGATGGGTTGAAGAAGAAGAGGAAGTGGAGAAAGATGGTGGTAGCGGTGGCGGTGGCAAAGAAGAGGAGAAGAAGGCGGCATCGGCGGGAATGGCGACGATGGCCAGTAGGAGGAGAAGAATCCATATTCCAAAGTGAATTAGGAGGCTGCATGAATAACTTATAAGTATGGAGGGGTTAGAGATAAATACTAAATATGGAGAAAGAGACAGAGAAAAATATTGAAATATGGGGGACCAACGGAAAAAAACTCTAATATCTAATACAGTTATATTAAAATATCTCATAATCTAATAGGCTTCTCAAACTCATGGTGGATAGCTGAGAGTTTGGATAATATCTTGAACCAAAATATATAACTTGTAGAACGACGGGGAAAAACAACAGATCTAAAGAATCGAGCATGGCGGACTAATACTCTTTGGTCTATTTGTTGATTGCAAGGTGGACCGAATAATCTGCAGTCTCTTTCGCTAGAAATGCTAAAGTAAGAAGATCATGCTGCTGAAAGACGTTATAAGAAAATAATTACTGCTTGGACGGAAGAAAATCTTGTTTCTAGAAGACGTCATAAATAAAGAATAGCTACTTGGACTTAATATTGACGCAACTTTATTTATTTTGGAATAATAAAGTAAAAATATAAATGGAAACAAATTTTGGATCGAGCCATTGGCTTTGATACTAAGATAAGAAAGTAATAAACTCGATCAATTTTATTAAGAGATAAATCATCTCAATTTATACACATCATAATATAACTAACTGATAATTAATAATTCTAACAATTTAACCCACTAATCATAATCTTAACGATATAAATCAGAACTTATCTGATTTATGATGACCATAATATCTAATACAGTTATAATCAAATATGTCATAATCTAATGAAGTTTTAATCGGTGTTGAAGTTATTCATGTTTAAATTCAATATGGATCCAAAAAAATGACATTTGCATAACTGCCAAGAATTCAGTCAAGAAACGAACACTCAAACCTGTGAGAAGTGATGGAATATGGAAAAAGTCCATACCTTTATTTATAACCTCGTCTCAATTTTCTAGTTTTGATATTATCGTACGTATCAGGTTAATTTTTCTGGTACAAGTTTTGTATAGGTGCGTACATTAAATTTCCTGGTTCCACTATTCTCTTGCTAAGCATTATATGTGGCAATTAGGTTCTTGTCTAACTTTGAGGTTGTTAAGAGTTTGGGACTGGTCATGAAGAGAGAGTACACTTTGGGTTGGGATCATAATTTTAAACAAGTACTTGATTAGAGAGTTTCCAAAATTTACATTTGCCATTGACATGTCTCTTGCCTATATGTTTTTTATATTTAAGCTTGTAGAATTTACCTATATGTATTTATTAATTAAGCTTGTAGAATTTTATCTCAAGATCTTTTTGAGGCTAGTGAAAAACTTCCTTCATCGATAGTCCTTTTTTTGCCCTTTTATTGAACCTAGTATTTTGGCATGTGCTTTGCATGAATCACAACAGATATTGAATGGTTTGTTCCAAAATTATTACAGAACTTAGATTTTAATTTTTTCTTATAAATTTTATTTTTGCAACTCTAAACATTGTTATAAGCAAAGGGAAAAAAAATTTATCAAGTGATCCGGTTGAACCAATTTCTTCTTTAATGTGAAGGTCGCAAATGGATTGATTTCATAAAAGGAAAAAAAGGAAAATAAATTTTAGTCTTCTAAAAACTAAAAAAAGAGGGTCATGAGGCACTCAGAGATATTCATGTTATATTATTTTAAATTGTAAATTAATTATCATGAATATTAGAGAATAAGATTGAACGCACCTTATTATAGTTTTGATTCTCTATGGGGAAAAAATACACTGGTCGGATCTCATATATGTAGCTTAGCTTAGGTATTTTGAATGGAAAGAAAATCAAAATAATATCAATAATATTGCAATTATTCGATTTGGTCAATTATCTTAAAGGAAAGGATCACGAAAATTACAATCAAATAGGTCGCAATTAATCATTGATTTGGTCAATAAACAATTAAGTAACTTTATTATTTGTTTGTAGTATTTATGGAAGGAGATAGAGCAATTGTAGATTTTAAAGTATAGCTTGATATATATTTTGTATAAATATATATGTAAAAATTATTGAAGAAATATACAAGTTATTATTTGCTTCTTCAATTTTCTCAATATATGGGTAATTCAGATGCAAGATGCAAGACGCTACTTCTAAGACTTAACAAAGAAACAACGCACACAGTCATTACAAAACAGTTGCATAAAGCATCTCTTTTATGGAAGATCATGATCTTCCTAACCTTTACTATTACCCCAACACATATAATTTCTTACTTATAATTCTCTAAAATTCATTAGTTTCCTCAGCTACAACAAAATCATATATCTATCATCATCTGTCCAAGAAAGTTTTTCATTAATAACAAAAAAAAACCCAAATATTTCTCTCTATTTCTTATAGTATTTTATACCGTGTTGCAAAAACTAAGAGAGGTACATGTGTTTAAAAATATAATTAACCTAACAAACCCCCCCCCCCCCCCCCCCCCCCCCCCCCCCCCCCCCCCCCCCCCCCCCCCCCCCCCCCCCCCCCCACCCCCCCCCCCCCCCCCCCCCCCCCCCCCCCGGCGCTAAGTAAGGCTTTAAGTCTATTTAGATGGACCCCTATTACGTGAAAACCCGTGTATTCTCTTAAATATATAATACAACACTGCTCAAATATATTAAATGTGGGTCAGTACGACACTCTTGATTCTCAATTTGACTCTCTAATCTATCTACGCCTAAGAGAGGTATATGTGTTTAAGATATAATAATTGGGCTCCCCACCAAATAAGGCTTAAGTCTATTTAGATGGATACCAATTATGTGGAAATGTATTCTCTAAAAGATAAAATACATCACCCTTTCTTTTTTTATTTACACCCCTATATTTGTTATTTACACTTCTTTAGTGTTTTTTTTGTTAATTATAATTATATATTGTGAATTTTAGATTTTAATTTAATTGGAGTGGTAATAAAATTGATATTTTCAATCTTATTTCTACAGGTTGCTTGCATATCTATAACATTCTTAAAAGCAAATTGAGTTTTTTCATTTTGTCTGTCAAATCTACCGAAATCTCAAATCCTAACTAAATAATGCATTCTAAATATACTCTAGCTACCCTATCTCATCCAATCTCACAGAAACAAAATCTCACTTAAAAATCTCTTTCCCCATCTCCTCGGATCTCACCAACAAAAAATCTCTTTCCACCATCTCATCCGATCTTGCCAACGAGTCTCATGCTGATAGAAAAATTCTCCCTGAAAAAAATCTCATAGAAAACTCTTTCCTCACCATTTTCTCGAATCTCTCATCCCTACTCAACTAACCGCGTTCTTTCCTACCTAACCTCAACGAAAGAATCCAAAAGAACCCCTTTCGATAAGTAACCCTTTTTGAGTTAAAAAGAATCCGGCATCTCAACAGCTTCTTCATCAGTTCCTTGCGTTTCCTCATATCTCACACTCTATTTCTTCGCCCTTCAATCTATTTAATCTCATATCGCGTCCCGTCAAAAATCCTAGCCCTTCTATCCAAAGAAACCCCAAGATCTTCAACGCACTTGTATAGTTCACCTCCTCTGCAATTCAATCCGCTAAAGATTAGAAGCAATTTTCGCTTCTCTACGATTGGCCATGGTATACAATTTTCCCTAATTGTTATAATTTTTGGCACAGCACATCCTTTCTTAGAGTCTTGAATTGGTATGTTTTGGCCTTCGTTTTGGGTTAAATTTGATATTATGACGTCTGTAAATCCTTAACTCAAAACTCAAAACTCAACTGTTTATATTGGTTCGGTTATGTACTCGTATTGGTTTGGAGGTTTTCATCAACTTCTCAATCAAAAAAAGCTACTGATTTGTAATACATACCCCGCAGCCACAAGCGTTGTAGCAATAGGGTCAGATCAGCACCCGGCGGGTTTTGCTACCAGGAAAACTGAATCTTCCTCCAGAAACTTTCACTACATCCCAGGAGCCGGAACAATGATGCTCTTGAGGTCGCGAAGAAGGTATAATCACATTAAACTTTAGATTATGTGTCTTATTGTGTCACAAAATTGTCAAGTTAAGAAAATTTTCTACCATATTCTATATTGATTTTGTTATATATGCAGAGCAACCAAACCTTTGAGTGGTCCATGACCACATGGTTCAGAATATCGATTGATTTTTCTTTTGTCTTTGTTTCTTAGTCAACTCAATTTGAGTATTAATTTGATGCGGAGATGGCTCGAGAGGATATGGTGCATGCTTGTGACAATGAAATATGAATTGTGAAGGTAAGGAGCAAGGTCTATGGTACCAAAATTTTAGTTTTATTATTTTCAACATACACTACAGAAAAATAAGACTTTTTCTTCGGGGGTTTATTTAGTCAGGTATTATCTGATGGAATAAACCCCAGAAAATGACACACATACCACTAAATACCTAATTAATTTTGTTGGTTATCAGCCGACGGAATAACCCTATTCAAAATAAAACCCCTGGGAGGGCCTCGAGTTTAAGATCGTTTCATTTGATTTCAAACTCTATCCCCAAAATACTCCTCCTCCACTTCCCCTCGGCGCCGACCTCCTTCTTTCGACACCCCTCGCCGGAGACGACCTCCTCTTCATCCCCTCGGCTCCGACCTCCTCCTCCTCGACCCTCCCTAGCCTCGACCTCCTCCTCCTTCCTTTGACCCCCCTTGACCTCCTCCTCCTCCTACTTCCCTCAACCCTTCGCCGGCATCGACCTCCTTCTCGGCTCCGACCTTCACTAGTAAAATAGGGGGTTGCCCCTACGGATATTGAAATCCGTAGGGGCATATTTAACTTGGCCCTACGGATTAATCCGTAGGGCTAAAAGGTTGCCCCTACGGGTCCAGACGTCCAAGAATAAAAATATTAATTCTTAATTTGGTGTTTGTCCCTACGGAGCCGCAAACAAAGGACCTACGGGCAAATCCGTAGGGGCAACTAAATATCGATTTAATAAAGGCACAGATCGATCGCCTACGCTCACTTTCTTCCTCTCTCTCTTGATCGCGCGCGAAAAAAATCCCCAAATCGCCACGCCGTTCTCCTCGTCGCCACCGCCGTTCTCGTCGTCGCCACCGCCGTTCTCGTGAGTAAATCTTCAGGTAAATTAAAGAATTTTTTGATTATTTTGGGCTTAGGGTTAATGGCTGGGTCTGGGGTTGCGCGCGTGAGTTGGGGTTCGGCAGGGGTCACGGTCGGGGTCGGGGTCGGGGTTAGGGTTAGGGTTGGGGTTCGGCTGCTGCTGGGGCTGGAGCTGGGGTTAGGGTTTGCCTTAGGGTTGGTGTTGGGGTTTAGCTGGCCGCGCTGGGGTTAGGGTTAGGTTGGGGCGGGGCTGGGCTGGGTTGGGTTGGGGCTGGGGCTGGGGCTAGGGTTAGGTTGGGGTTAGGATTAGGTGGATTGATGACAACAAAATACCATAATTTATAACTATATTACCCATCTAATGTGTATGGCATGTGAAAGCTAGATGAAGGTCGAGGCAAGCATAACAAATTTGTTGGATGGGACAATGTCAATAGGAGCTCAATGCTATTTGGAAAAATAATAATTCAAAGACATAGTGGAGTTTCCGATTGGTGGCATGGACTAGTTTGATGTATGTAGTTGGTTTGATTTATGAAAAAATGGGGAGACAACATGCATGTATGCATATAGGTAACATCTGCCAATATGCCATATCCAGACCGCAATCTATTTTTGCCTATTGGCTAATATGAAAATATCGGCCCGCGTATATGACATAATCAAAGTTGTTAAATCTTGATACGGTTTGTGTTTCGTTTTTTTATTTATCAGTTCTATCAATGTTGCGTATAACGCTTTATGATTTCAGTATCCTATATTTGTAGTTTTAATTGTTGATTGTTATAGATGAATACCATTGCAATAATAGTTTTTGGTTGATGAATGCTATTGCAGTGTAGGATGATCAGTTCTATCAATCTTGATTTCAATGGTTTAAAATCATGTTACACATACAACACGAATGCACAACAAACGCATAATTAGAGAGCGATTCGAGATATTCAGGTTAAAACCAATATATGATACTCGATGATAATATGAAACCTTCATATTCTCATCGATACTCATATATGAAACTAAAAGCGCCACTTAGTCCCCGTCTATCGGTTAACATACGTGCGATACTCGTCGTGACCTAGAACTATACGAAAGTTGTTAAATATCGGACAGTATAGCTCGATACTAACAACCGTCGTATAGTCTACGCGACGAGAAAATTCAATCGTATGGTAACCCATAGATTTGTCCCGTGTGGACAAGTTAAGAATGTATAAAGCAAACGCCTTCATTCACTTGTGTGTCATCCGTTTCGAGATATTTCGTCGGTACCTTTCCGCTGGTTCTCTGTGTACAAAGATGGATTAGATGTTCATTTCAACGTTGTTTCACAGCTTTGAAATGATTATCTATTCTATTACAGTGTACTCGGAGAACAGCGGAGAGGTGCTGCCGAAATTTACTCGAAACGGTTGAAAGCACAAGTGATGGGCGTTCGCTCTATACATTCTTAATGGGATAGAAGCCTACCCCCGACAGCCGGAACACACACATACAACAGGAATACACAACAAACGCATAATTAGAGAGCGATTCGAGATGTTCGGGTTAAAACCAATATATGATACTCGATAATAATATGAAATCTTCATATTCCCATCGATACTCATATATGAAACTAAAAGCACCACTTAGTCCCCGTCTATCGGTTAACATACGTGCGATGCTCGTCGTGACCTATAACTATACGAAGGTTGTTAAATATCGGACAGTATAGCTCGATACTAACAACCGTCGTATAGTCTACGCGACGAGAAAATTCAATCGTATGGTAACCCATAGATTTGTCCCGTGTGGACAAGTTAAGAATGTATAAAGCAAACACCTTCATTCACTTGTGTTTTCATCCGTTTCGAGATATTTCGTCGGTACCTTTCCGCTGGTTCTCCGTGTACAAAGATAGATTAGATGTTCATTTCAACGTTGTTTCACAGCTTTGAAATGATTATCTATTCTATTACAGTGTACTCGGAGAACAGCGGGGAGTTGCTGCCGAAATTTACTCGAAACGGTTGAAAGCACAAGTGATGGGCGTTCGCTCTATACATTCTTAATGGGATAGAAGCCTACCCCCGACAGCCGGAACACACACATACAACAAGAATACACAACAAACGCATAATTAGAGAGCGATTCGAGATGTTCGGGTTAAAACCAATATATGATACTCGATGATAATATGAAACCTTCATATTCCCATCGATACTCATATATGAAACTAAAAGCGCCACTTAGTCCCCGTCTATCGGTTAACATACGTGCGATACTCGTCGTGACCTAGAACTATACGAAGGTTGTTAAATATCGGACAGTATAGCTCGATACTAACAACCGTCGTATAGTCTACGCGACGAGAAAATTCAATCGAATGGTAACCCATAGATTTGTCCCGTGTGGACAAGTTAAGAATGTATAAAGCAAACGCCTTCATTCACTTGTGTTTTCATCCGTTTCGAGATATTTCGTCGGTACCTTTCCGCTGGTTCTCCGTGTACAAAAATAGATTAGATGTTTATTTCAATGTTATTTCACAGCTTTGAAATGATTATCTATTCTGTTACGGTGTACTCGGAGAACAGCGGGGAGGTGCTGCCGAAATTTACTCGAAACGGTTGAAAGCACAAGTGATGGGCGCTCGCTCTATACATTCTTAATGGGATAGAAGCCTACCCCCGACAGCCGGAACACACACATACAAACGCATAATTAGAGAGCGATTCGAGATGTTCGGGTTAAAACCAATATATGATAATATGAAACCTTCATATTCCTATCGATACTCATATATGAAACTAAAAGTGTCACTTAGTCCCCGTCTATCGGTTAACATACGTGCGATAATTTATTCTTTTCAACGACAAACGCACACACAAAGCATATACACGGATTTTCTCCTTTGTCAGTAACTATCCCGTTCTTATATTTCTCAATATAGTCAGCATAACTTACAATTTATATGTTATTCAGTCTAACATGGCCCATGAGTACATCAGAGTTAAGGACTGGATGTATGTGGATTGGAAACAACGTATGCAACCTAAGTTTGTCGCAGGAGTTGCTGCTTTCCTTGAATTTGCACGCGCACATAATAAGATCATAATAGAGAAGATTCTCTGTCCGTGCGATAGATGTGGCAATAAGTACTGGCAGAAGGTAGAATTGGCAGAGCTTCATATTGTAAAACATGGGTTTACTAGACTTTATTCAACTTGGAAATATCACGGGGAAGGAGAAGAATGCAGTACTGCGGTAGAAGAAGAAGGAGAACACGATAATGCGGCAGGAGAAGAAGAAGAATTCGGTAATACGGCAGGAGACGGAAATTTATTTCCATCAGAAGAAATGGAGGATATGGTAGAGGCTGTCCTAGGTGAATCTATTCGTACCGAAGATGACATTCCTTCCGGTCAAGGACCGCGTGCGGATAAATATGAAAATTTCATGAATGATGCTAGGAAACCAATTTATGAGAATGCGAAGTATTCCACCCTCTCATGCTTCGTCCAACTTTTCCAGATTAAGTGCCTAAATGGATGGAGCAACAAGTCATTCACAATGCTTCTTTCGTTCTTGAAAGATTCTATGCATCCGGGAAATAATGTGCCCGAAAGCTGGTACGAAGCCCAGAGATGATGTCTGATTTGGGTCTAAAGTGCGAGAAGATTCAAGCATGTCCTAAAAATTGCGTGTTGTACCGGAAAGAGAATTCAGATTTGAAAGAGTGTCCAACATGCTGAGAGGCCAGGTATAAGCCGAAAGATTCTGATAAGAAGCCTGATATACCTGTGAAGATAGCACGATACTTTCCCATAACACAGAGGCTACAGAGGCTATTCAGGTGCAAGAAAACAGCCGAGGCAATGATTTGGCATCACCGTTCTCCTCCAAGCGAAAATGGAAAAATGAGCCATCCAAGAGATTCACCGGCATGGAAGGATTTCGATAGGAGGCACGCAATATTCAGTAGCGATCCTCGCAATGTCCGGCTCGGACTGGCTACTGATGGCTTCTGCCCATTCAACTATATGGATGGAAGTCACAGTACATGGCCCGTTGTAATGATAATTTATAATCTGTCGCCTTGGTTGGCTATGGACCAATCATACTTTATGATGCCTCTTCTTATCGACGGACCAAACTCACCGGGGAACAATATCGACGTCTATCTCCGACCTCTGATCGAGGAGCTGAAAACTTTGTTCATTGATGGTGCAGAGACATATGATTCAAACACAAATACAACCTTCATACTGCGTGCGGATTTAATGTGGACAATTAATGACTTTCCTGCGTATGGAATGCTATCAGGTTGGTCCGTACATGGTCACAAAGCATGTCCTCATTGCCATGAACACATAACATCAAAATTTTTGAATTTTAGCAGGAAGGTTTGTTATTGCGGCCATCGACGTTTTCTGCCTCCAGACCACCCCTATAGGTTAGACACGGTTCACTTTGATGGTCAACAGGAGCTTCTTGGGCCTCCATCCCCATTGTCCAGAGAGGACGTGACTGCTAAATGGAATGGTTACAATAACGTGACCTTCGGGATGGATCCGACGAAACAGGTCAAACCACAATATTGGAACAAGTTAAGCATTTTCTTCGAGCTTCCGTACTGGTCTACAAATTCAGTGCGTCATTGTCTGGACGTCATGCATATAGAGAAGGGAGTATCAGAGCACATACTTAACTTGCTTCTGTGTAAAGACGGGAAATCGAAAGACAACATGAATGCTCGGATGGATCTACAAGAGTGGGGAATAAGAAGTGAACTGCACCCTAAACCGGTAGCGGGTAAACCGGGCAAGTTTGTACTTCCCAATGCCGCTTATCATATGTCACAACCGGAGAAGAAAAGATTCCTGCAGGTGTTGCATGATTTGAAAGTCCCCACAGGTTTCTCAGGATCATTCAGTAAGAAAATAAAAATTGTGAAGGGCAAGATCGATGGGCTGAAAAGTCATGATCACCATGTTATCATGGAGCACCTTCTTCCATTAGTCCTCAGGACTTCTCTCCCCGACTCGGTTGGTCTAGTAATCAACGAGCTATGTTGTTTTTTCAGGGAGTTGTGTGCTAAAACACTGGAGGTTGCGACGCTGGATAAACTAGAAAATTCTATTGCGTTGATACTTTGCAAGTTTGAGCGTATTTTCCCACCGTCATTCTTCGATATCATAATACACTTGACGGTTCATCTTGCAACTGAGGCGAAGTTAGCCGGACCGGTACAATATCGATGGATGTATCCCGTCGAGAAGTACGTGTAATTTTTCGTTTCGCGCAATTTATAAATTTATTGTTGTCCTGTATGCCCGTATTTATTTATTCAACATATTCTCATTAGGTACCTTTACACTCTTAAGAAGTATATACGCAATAAAAATCGACCAGAGGGTTCTATCATGCAAGGTTATCTTCTTGATGAAGCAACCACATTTTGTTCCCGCAATCTGGACGAGAACATTGAGACAAGGCTTAACCGACCACGAAGAATTCAAGACGGGTGATATGGTAAAGCCGAGTATAAGAGGGTAGACACTATGTTTATCAACAAGATATACCGGTTTAACTTGCTTAATTGCGCATGTCTTGAACAAATTAGAGAGTAAGTTCTTTTGGATTAATTGTTATATCTGTGTTCGTGTGTGTATGAAATGACATAATATTAATGTCATAATTATTTGTCGAAAACAAAACTCATTTTAACGAGGTACGTGAGAGGCATCCTGATTGGAATGAAGAACGTTTGGAAAAATACCATCAGGATAATTTTTGTGATTGGGTCACAGAGCATGTAAGTTATTCGAATTACATTTTATTGCTATCAGTTTTAATCTAAACTTGTATCGTTATGTATTTGTCGTAAAATTTATTTTGTTAGATCCACGATCCGAACTTGTCTGCATCATTTGAGAGTGATTCAAGATGTTTAGCTCAATTTCCTAGTATGGAGGTTGCATATTACAAAGGATTTGGTGTCCTTGGATACAAATTCGAAATTAAGGACATAGAAACATCTAGAACCACTCAGAATAGTGGGATTGCGACGGTAGGATCGGACGGTGTGATTTACTATGGGTACTTAAATTGTATACTCGGCATCCACTATCCCGGACGATCAGAACCCTTTTATATATTCCAGTGTACTTGGTACGATCCGCGAACCGATACGGACAGGTGGAGAAGCAGTCTTGGGACTTGGAAAGATGAATATGGATTGACCAGTGTGAACACACTTCGATTTTACGGTCAGGACGATCCGTTTATCTTTCCGAACCAAGCGTTCCAAGTATACTATTCACAGTGTTTGAAGCATCCGGGGTGGAGTGTTGTATGCCGATGGAAACCCAGAGATGTCTACGATGTCCCAGCATACGAGGACAGCGATGAGGACGAAGAAGAGAGAAGGCTTAAAGTGCTCCGACCGTCTGTTTCGAAGGACGGGTTGTCTTCGACCGATCATGAAGTTACGTGGGTTAGAAATGACATCGACGATGAAATCCAAGTAGATATGTATGATGCGCCCACGAAACGAAAAAGCTTATCAGTAATGTTATATTATTACTTCACATTTTACGCTCTATACATATATAGTCAATAATTTTAATGATTGTCTAATGCGTCCACGAACCGTTTATCTAGATTTGATGACGATGTCGGGAGCAGCGAGGGGCGGCAGGAGCTCCAGCCGCGGCAGAGGCAGAGGCAGAGGCAGAGCGGTTCTGCCGCCCGGAGAGCTCCGTAGGGAGCTTCAGAGGGCCGGTCTTGCACCTAGATCGGAGACCCCTTCGGATGCCTCCTTCCGTGTGGATTTTGCCACACCTCCAGGTATACTGCACGCATATCCATTTTGAATGTAATATTATAGATATTCATGCCTGTTTATGTCAAAATTACTTATACTGTCAATGTTTGATTGTCTAGTTGTTGGTGATGCGTCCACATCTGGGACAGAGGCCACCCCCGCTCCTCCAGGTATGTTTATATATCATATAGTATATGTATATTGATTTAGAATGCTATATCATAAATACACACATTCCTTTTGCTCTTACTTAGCAATTTTTATTTTTGTCTAGCTGTAGGTGGTGACACCACCGCACCTGCGGGTATGTTTATATATCCTATAGTGCATGCATATTGATTTAGAACGTTATATTATTGATCTACACATTCTTTTTGCAATTACTTATATAATCTATTTTTAATTGTCTAATTATAGGTGGTGCGTCCACATCTTCCGCAAGGGCCACTCCTGCCGCTTCCATACCCTCCGCATCGTCTGCAGGTTAGTATGAATAAATTTAAAATATTTACTCATTTTACATATGCTCTATAGAATAAATATGAACTTCATGGAAATTTAGCGTCGATATTTATTTTCTAGTTGGAGGGGATGCGTCCGCATCCGGGACCCCGGTTGTTCCTCACCGGAGGAACTATCGTCCCGCTCGTGCTGCTGCCCGGGCCCAGGCTCGTGCGATAGTCACCGGAGGTATATATCACACTTGAATTTTCGTTTAACCTTGATTTCTTAATACAACTTTGTCTTATTATTGATTTTCTTGATATTTCGTGCAGACGCAGGGCCTCCCCATCCCCAGAGGGGGACTCGAGGCCCGAATCAGTCCCACAGGCTGAGGCCTGACAGAGCTAGGGGGAGGCAGCATTCCCCCTTTTTTTTACCCTTGACTATCGCTATACCGGTCCTCATGCCGAGAGGTTCGGCCGGTATTTGGGGGACGAGAGCCGGCTCGTGAAGAACTATCCACTTCACGTTGAGTAGGACGAGCACCACCAGCGCTCATTCGCCCTCTTCTTTGATCAGGCTCGGGTATGTATTAATATATATTTTCATTTGATCTATCCAATATATTTATTATTAACACTTGCAATCTAATATTTGTATTTTCAGTTGGATTGCGAGAGTCGACGTAGAGATATGGCCTCTATTGTGCGCTTATTTCGACTCCCAACGCAAACAGGTATGCATTTTAAATGTAATTCATTATTTATGATATAATTTATTTCTTTGTGTTTTTTAATTAGAAAACTAAATGTTAATGCGTTGTGCAGAAACAGGCCGCTCAGAATACAGAGAACAGGAAGTCGGCGAAGAGGGGTCGCCCCACTTACACAGGTGGCTCGAAGAACATTACTCGAGCCATGGAGTTATCGGTAAATTACATTAGACCGACCTTTGTGATATTCTGCAATATTAAGAGTTATTTTCTAATATTTCTAATATTAAGAGTTACTTTCTAATATTGCAGACATCTCGGACTGTGGCGTCAGGTGGTACACCGAGCGTGCTGTCCGCATATCTTGCCGTCCACGGCACCTCGACAGATCCCGCCACGGGCGAGTTTCGATATCCCGGCGTCGCTACCCAGGAGTACTGCATAAGTGTTAATATTTTTTCTACCCAAATTTGAAATTTTAGTTTTGGAAGGTTCAAGTTTAAATCTTATACTTATACTTTATTGCTTAATGTGGGTGTAGGAGCGGGTGGTTGAGCAGGCCCAGGCCTCGGGGATCGATTTTACCGGACAGGGCAATCCGAGGCTGCTGACCCCAGTTCTGGACGCCGCACACGGAGGGCACCATGGAGGTTGGGAGAGAGGCCGGGGACTGGGCCGTAGCAGGGCCCATATGAGGTTGGACTCCACCCCGGCAGTTACTTCCTCCGTCTCCGGTGACCGACGTGTCCATCAGGAACTGGAGAGCTTGAGTGCCACCGTTCAGGAGTTGAAGGAGATGCTGGTATGTATACTTCTTTATAGTAAAATATCATGTCATATTATATAGATATCAACATATCCATAATTAGTACGTAGCTTGAGCTTATTTGGTTTTTAGACTTAAGTTTGATTAATCATACATACAGATGTAATTAAAATAAACAACAAACTAGATATCCAAACGGGGTTTCGAAATAACTTAATAATGATACGAATTCGAATAATACACAGTTCTTACATGCTTATTACACACGTTAGGTCCGGACGCGACAGGGTACATCGGCCGAGCCTCCACATGCATCTCCTTCGGCTGCGGCTCCGCAAGCCACTACATCGGCTGCGCTTCCGCAGACAGCTCCTGTAGCTCCACCGCCCACTCAGACTCCCGCAGCCGTGGCTCCGCAAGCGACTACCTCGACGGCGGCTGCGCAGACCACATCGCCAGCTCCACAGGCCGCTCAGACTCCCACTCACGCCGAATTGCAGAGTTTATTGACCGAGGAGCAGGCGCGCGTTATTCTATCGTTATTCAGAGGTGGAGCTGGACCGAACTAGGGTAGCTTTTTGGTTCTTATTTTTTGAAACATGTATTTATTTATATCATACACATTGTACTACATTTTGAAACGATATCGATATTGGTTTATATTTATATCATATTCAGTTTTTGGATTTCTTTTGTATATTATATGCGTGAGATGTGATTATGAATACTGCGATATATGTTGTGTGATGATTATTTTTATATTTGATTGATGTATATATTATTGTGCACAGGGCGGGAAAAAATCAAGCAGCCCATTTTTAAAAAAAAAAATACAGATAATATGTACCTACGGATTAATCCGTAGGTACACAAGTTGCCCCTACGCATAAATCCGTAGGGGCAAAATATCAGCAGTAACTGATATTTCCCCCATGATCTCAGTACCAGGGAGTTGGGGCGTGCCCCTACGGACATATCCGTAGGGGCCACTGCCTCTCCCCTACGGCTATAACCGTAGGGGCAAAATTTCAGGAATCCTGATATTTTGCCCCTACGGATAGGTACCTACGTAGCTATCCGTAGGGGGTATAACTTGGACCTACGGATATGTCCGTAGGTACACTTAATATATTAAAAAAATCGTAAATAATATAATTTTTTTTACCCTACGGCTTAGTCCGTAGGGGCAACAGGACCTACACAGAAATCCGTAGGGGCAATAATTTGCCCGTAGGGGGTAGTTCAGGGCCTCAACTTGCACCTGCGGCCTTTGCACCTACGGGGTATTTTTTCGCCCCTACGCATATATCCGTAGGGGCAACCCATATTTGTAGTAGTGCTTCCCTCCTCATTCCTCTTACCTTCGACCCTCCTCGACCCTCCGGCTCTATTGCAATCTCCTTGGCTAGGTAGTGCCGAAGCCCGCCCCTCGACGACATCCTCCGTCCCTTGGCAAGCTCGATGCCATCTCCTTGGGTTTGTGCTCGAGTTTTTCACTTCCTTAACGAGCTTGATGCCATCTTGATCGTATTAAGGTAATTTTTTTTTAAAAAAATGGTTGTTATCTATAAAGTTTAGCCATGATTGTGCGTTTTTATTAGTGGTAAAGACATCAGTTTTGAGAATGTACATGGATTTGCTTGTAGTATATTGAGATTGGTTTCAAGAATAAAAGTTGTGATTTGTAGAAAAGGAATTGTGAATTGGAAAGGTTGGTGGGATGAGTTTAAAGGAATAAATTGCTTGCAAAAACCTAGACCAAAATAAATGGGTATTTCGATTAGATCATTTTTTATTGATGTTTTTGGTTGATGTTGTTTTGATTGTTGTTGTTGTGAGGATTATTGATGAAGGGGTGATACCTGAGAAAATAAACAGGTATTTCTTGTAACGAATGTAAAGTCGAAAGCTCCAAGATTCTAAAGTAAAACTTAAAACTTGAGAACTTAAAAACTCTAATATAAAAACTTGATAACTTGAAAAGTGTGAAAATTTGAAAACCTTAAATTAAAAGATTGAAAACCCCAAAGTAAAAACTTGAGAATCTCAAAATCGAGATATCCTAATAAGCCAAGAAATGATAATATGAAAAATCTAAAATAGTAGCTGCGAAACTCTAAATCAAAATATTGAAAACCTCAATAAACGAAACCCCTATCTAAATGTATGATATCTTAGCAATGATAACATGGAAATCTATATTATCATCGAGGATATCACATAATAAATCACTGCGCCTTAGTACCCGTCTATCAGTTATATGTGTAACAGTTTCGTCGTGACATAAAACCACTTGATGGTTGTCAACATCAAGTGTTAATGGTTTGTTTTTAACAACCTTCATATAGTTTATGTAACGAGAAAATTAGTCATACTATAACCGAAAAATTTGTCCAGTGCGGACAACTTAAGAATTTATAACGCAAACACCCCATGCATTTGTGCTTTCACTCATTTCAAGATTAGTTTTGTCGGCACCTTTTTTCTGGTTCTCCGTGTACAAATATAGAGGGGATGATCATTTTAATGTTGATATTTAGTATTGAAATAATTATTATCCCTTCTATTGTAGTGTACTAGGAGAACAATGATGAGGCCCTGCCGAAATTTTCTCGAAACGAATGAAATCATAAATGCAGAGATGTATGCATTATAAATTCTTAATGGGATAGAAGTCTTATCCCCGACAGCCGATATAATGTATTGATGGGTCAAACTGAAACATTAAACCTAACCTGCAAGTCATAAACTAAATGTCAAAATAGTATGCTAATTATTTAATACATGATATCAGAAATCGAAGAGTAATGGATAGGTGTTGGATGAAACTGTCAAAAATTAGTGATGATTACAAGGCCGGCGTCGAAGAGTTAATAAAATTTGTATTAAGAGATTAATCCCCTGAAGAATTGATTTCGTGTCTGTATAAAAAGTGCGTGAATGGCGTCGACCTTCGTCGAGATATAGTTTATGACTATCTACTGAATAACAAGATTTTGCCTGGGTATATAAAATATAAGTACCATGGAGAAGCAGCACCAAGAGTCGAACTTTCCACGAGTCGTTGGATTAGAAAAAATGATTTTCCTCGTACGTGTTTTAGGGACATGGGTTTGAATAATATATTGGACGAGCTCCGAACACGCATGCATCATGATCCTGATATTGTTCCCGAACCTAATATCGGAGATGTAAATATTCATAGTCTCTCTGATGCATAATCGAAAAAATATATGAAGTATATGGATGATGCGAATATATGCCTTTTCGAAGGCGTAAACATCTCTAGGTTCGGTTGAATTGTCAAAATATTTCATATCAAATACCACAATAATTGGACTAACAAGTATTTTGATCAGTTTCTTGAGGTGCAAAGGGAGACTTACCCTAAAATGATATTGTCGGAAAATTTCACAGAGATGAAGAAGATCTTGAAAGAGATAGGTTTTGGTTATGAAAAAATTGACTCATATCCAAACGATTACATGTTACACTGGAAAAAAAGATAAGAAGTTAGAGAAATATAAAACTTGCAACTTATCTAGGTGGATCGTCTCTCGAAGGGATAACAGTGAAGATGAATCTATACTCGATTGTAACACCCTAGTTCACTTATACTATATTCTATTTGAGTATTTTCTAATCTTGTGGCTATTTCTTGATTATTGTTGTTTTGATTGCGAATAGTATATTTGGTATCTGTGTTTGTATCCAACCCGACCCGCATGCTTGAAACCTATCTTGCTTCTTGATTACGACATATCCTTGCTAGTACAGAGGATCCGTGCACACATATTTTCTGTATACATATATCTTATACCTAGTATTGCATATATTTTCAAATACTACAAATTATAGTCAAATAATATATTTTAAGTATCTAGCATGGCCTGCACGATACCCCATACCTTATGGTTGCATCCGTATATCATGTTGACATCCCGTTTAGCGAAACTGACTCGTTTGGATCGCTACGTACATATTACGTGTACCCCGTTCTTGGGGGTATGCATTTTCTTTAACCGGACATCGCATTCTGGTTTTGGTTGATGCGTATATTATCCGTATTTTAAAACTAGATTTTTAGACAGGACCCGGATATTTTTCGGAGTATATTTGATATTAGCTACAAATCCTATAATATATATTATTATATTTCTAAACAGGCCATAGGAGGAGATTTCCTCCTATGGCGTCGAAAAAATGCACCCTCCACCATTTTTCCGATGATCGGCATCCATCATCATTATCGTTATCAACTAAGATATGTATACACCAAATTTCATGTGATTCCACCACTTTTTCACCGTTGAATTAGCAATGTAAAAAGTTCTATTGTCGGTAAACCATTGATTTTGCACCAACTAAATCAATGGTGAAAAAATGGTATAATCACATGAAATTTGGTGTATCCACATCTTAGATGATAAAGATGGAGGTGATATATGCCGATCGTTGAAAAAAATCATGGAGGATGCATTTTTCCGACGCCATAGGAGGAAATTCCCTCCTATGGCACCTTTCCTCCATTAACCTCGTATATATATATATATATAAATATATATATATATATAAATATATATATATATATATATATAATACTAACTATTTCCTCACCTCTCTTTCTACTCTACTCTCTCTCTCCCCCCGGCCTCTCACTCTCTCTCCTCTATATATATATACCTATCTATATTATATATTAAATATTATATTATTAAACCTAATCTGAACACGCGTCACTTTCTCCCTCCTCTCTTCTTCTTCTTCATGAACAGAAAACCCATGCGCGAGAACCCTAACCCATGCTCATCGCCGCCATCGCCGACCCCCTCGTCTACACGCTCTTACTGTCATCACCTCCACCTTCATCACTACCTCCGCTCCTCTCCCCCTCTCTTTCCCCAAGCTCTGAACCCACAACGACCCAAGAACCCCTACATCTCCATCACCGCCGATCCCAACCTCATCGCCTCGCCCTATCATCATCCTCTCTTCTTACTCATTCTCCTATCCTCCTCAACCTCGCCCTCACCTCTCACCAACCCACCACAGCCCACACCCATAGCCGGCACCCCTCATCGCCGGAGACCTCGTCATCACCCCTTGCCTTCTCGTTTCTGACCCTAAATCTAGAGCACTAAAAACCCCAGACTCTTCTTCTTCTTCTCTTTTCTTTTCTTGATTCTTGGTTATTCCGGTGATCGCCGGAGTCGCGCACGTCGCCGACGATCCGAACGATCCAGTCGTCGTCCTCATCCAGCGTGGTCACGTTCTTGAGTAGCCAAGTACAGTCCTGTACGCGTGTGTGTGCATCGCGATGTTTACCCGACGTCAAATGCGACGTACGTACCCCAACGTGAGATCCGATCAGGAAAGTTTATCTTGCTACATGCTATGCTACTATATTTATATCTATATGAATAAAAATATTACATGTATGTTAGTTATGCATCCCATGTTATAGTTTTACCGTTTTACGATACCCGTACATATCTGTATTGACTATTGCATATCTAGTTGCATGTCAGAACCTCATTATATCATATTACTGTTCTATTAATGCAACGTGCTTTCTAATGTGCTTCATACGTAGTCATGGACATATAAAATGTTATGACAGATAGATACATGTGCATTCTTGTATTAATCGTGCTTTAATATTCGTTACAGTTTACATTGGATATCTAGTTGATACATATACATCACCTGACAGGTTCACGACACACTACTGACTTATTACATTGATTTTGTTACTAATGCCAACAATCTTGACATGTTATCCTGACGGACGTTATCTGTTGTCTGGATAGACGAAAATCTGTACCTGTTTGATCCTGTATTGGCATTAGATCTTTCTTGGCAATACCTGAGTTGAACACAAACCTGGAGGTAAAGGGGAAATCAAGAATGTATCCAAAGCGTAACTCAAAAGGCTATTATTACATGTTTGCCTTTTTTCCAGGCGTTACGGGATATCCTGTTTGCCGTTTTTCCAGGCGTTACGAAATAATCTTGTTAACGTGGTCCCGTGGGGAATGAACGTGGCATAAACTGATGAGTTACGATGATGATTAAATTAATTGGTTTCAAAGACTTATAGTATAGATAACCTAGAAGCCAGTTTTAGGTTACACATCACATACACACACGTACCTCACTGTTTATATTTATATTATTGATTCATATTCACATTTACATATCTTGTTACATTTTGGTTATTGCTATTGTTATGATATTATGACGCACTGACGTATGGGTTTTGCATAGCCCAGTTCCTCTATCTCTATCGCAGGTTGAACATGAGTATTTTAGCCGTTAAGCTGAGCAATGGGGAATTGACTTTAGTGATGTTTAGTTTAGTTATTTTCGCAGCTTTTATTTCTTGACGTGAGCCCATATTGGGATGTATTTCCAGATGTTGTTATTGGATATTAATTCGTTTCCGCTCATATATTTCTTGACTATTTTATTTTGGCAAATGGATACGTATTAGATAGATTTTATATTTTATAGTTCTTGATATCCTATAGACAGCCATAATGTGACTGTGGATGGATGTTTCCTAACCACAGGTAGTATGGTTGGCTCTATCACGTGCCGTAGTTAGCGTACTCTAGAAAGCGGGCGTGACATCGATGCTCCTAGACGGATTCCGGTAAAAGTTTTGCGATATTTTTCAATCAGGTAAAAACTTTGGCGATTATTTCTGTCATAAAAACTGTTGAAAACATGACATGGCATAAAAATGGCTGCACTAATGACGGAGTCTTGAGGCATCCAGCTGATGGTGAAGAGTGGAAACACTTTGATGCCCTGTATGAAGGTTTTATTGCGAATGCCTGTAATGTGAGGCTTGGTTTATCAGCAGATGATATGGAACCGTTCAGTCACGGTGAAAATCATAGTATATGGCCGGTTACTCTTATTTTTTATAATCTTCCTCCAGGGATGAGTATGAAGTATTGTTACACACAAATATCCTTGTTGATCCGTGGAAGTAGCGCTCATTCAAATAACATTGATGTATACTTGTGTAACAACCCCAAAATTCCTATACAGTCGTATTATACAGTATTTATCTGTTTTTGGTAATTTTCCGTATATTTTTCTTTCTATTAAATATATTATTATTCCATCTACTTTTCCTACCTTAATTATTTTCCAAAATCATTTCAAATAAAATTCTAATCCATTCATATTAAATGCTCAAATCAAATAATCCATAAAATCTTACACATGCTCTTTCTCCTTTTTTTCTCAAACCCAAAAGCCCACAACTGTACACCCATTTAATTTAGTGTATTTCCTATTTAAATCTCATGTTTTGTTTTCCTTTATTTTTTTTCTAAACTCAAAACCAAGCCCAAATCCCAAACTCTACCCATACCCAAAGCCCAGAATCCAGTAAACCACTAAACCCCCTAACTGTTTAATTCGCTCTTCTTCCTTAATTAAAAACTCATTTAATTAAATTATTTTCCCTTAATTACCCCATACTCTCTCTCCCTCCTCTTTCCTCACTGTTCACTCTTTCTCTTCCTTCTTTTATTTCCTTCTCCCATTACTGCCCAACATCTTTTCATTCCCCACAATTGTGACCGAACCCCTCCCCCTTCTCTCTTCACCTTTCCACTCTCCCTACTCCCTCTCTCATAAATCCATCCCTTTCTTCTCTCTTTTCTATTTAATCTCTCAATCTTTCTCTCTCTATCAACCAGTGATCCATCCTCCTTCCTCCTTAAACTGAGCACTGCACAACCTTTTCTCACTGTCGGTGTCACGCCCCGCTTCCCAGTGTACGGAAACGGTTACGTGGTGGGCCGCAACGTATTTACTAAGAAATAAATACGTTAAGCGTAAATAAACAATATATATAAAATGCACAAGAATGACAAGAGATATAAAATAAACAGCAACTTGTATTAACATTCATCTTTACAATACAACTGCTTTGAAAAGAAAATATGCAATGATATAAAGTAATGCCTAAACAGTGGCATACAAACTGAAAGTAAGTACAAGAGAGCTAAAAGTCATGCTACGCGGTGAACTGGTCCACGTCCTCCTGGCTAGGCTCGATCTCCTGAAAGTCCGGTGCTCCTGACGAACATTCCAAAGAAAGAAATAGACAGGGATGTCGTCAGCGAACTAGCGCTCGGTAAGTCCCAAAAGAAAGAATGGAATATAGTAAGTAATGAGAACTGAACTGGTAAGTTGTACAGGTATATATTTGTTATTCTAATGTGGTAGTTTGTAGCTTGGTACAGAAAGTATTTGTGTATACGAGAGGGGTCCATCTTACCCCGTGGACTATGGTAACATGTAGTACAAAGCCCCGTCAAAACCCACGAGACAACGACATGAGAGTTCATGTAGGTGTCTTTTAGTGACCATCTCGTGCCACGTTAATACGTTCCGTACCAATCTACCCTGTTATCCCCGCGTAATGTATTGTATTGATAATAGTTACAAGTCTTGCCGAAACCATGGATATAAATTGTTCAGGTAATCAGGTTTAGGATGTAATCTTATATTCAAGAAGTCAGGTCAAGTTATAGCCATGGTTCGGTCAAGTCAAGTCAAGTATTCATGTTTGGTATTGATGTTTGAATTCAAGTATTCAGGTTCAAGTTCAAGTATACATGTTAGACTTAGGATTCATGTTTGAATTGGACTCTAATTTGAGTTTGGATTCAGGTTTTGGTTAGACTCAGACTGAGTCAAACACTTGTAACTGATTTAGATCCTGAATTAGGTTCGGGAGCCATCGATAACTGCTGCACATTGACGGCAGGATTTGTGTCTTTTTCCAATACAATTACTATTGATAACTCCGTTAAGTTTTCTACCTTAAATAGGCAAGCACTCACTTTCTCCGGCTCCTTGGAGCTCAAGAGAATTGATCCCGCTTAAACCTATATTTACTAAAGTCCTTAAATATTATTTTATATAACTCGAGGGGTTTTTATGAAAAATATTATAATCTAGTTAAAAATAAATCTCGAGAAGTTATTTATATTATTTAGGGTTTTCATGAATATGAATTTTAAGTATTGGAGGTATTTTAGTGATAATAGCTTAGCTTGGAAAGTTCATGAAGAATCTTTCTCTTTTTAGAAAGATAAGGGGAAGTATCTTTCCAAAATAGAATTTAATTCTATATAGAATTTAATTCTATCTGAAGCTAGTGCTTCTAAAGGTGTGTTCTCACGTGTTTAGCACGTGACCCCAATATGGGTTTTAACCTGTTTTTATTTAGCGCTCATATTCTTTGCATATGAGCGCTCACGTGTTTAACACATGAGGCTAATTTGACCAGTTAGTTATTTATTTTCAGCGCTTATATGTTTTGCATATAAACGCTCAGGCCAATTTAGCCCTTTTGGTTATTGGTTTTCAGCGCTTATATGCAAAGCATATAAACGCTCACGTGTTTAACACTTGAGGCGCTGTCTCGATTATTATTATTTTTCCCGAGTCAATATTTTTCTTTCCAACGCCTTCTTTTAGCCAGAGCTTGGAAATAATTCCACAGCATTTTCTGTGCTGAGACTTGAATGATTTCTCTTTATAATATGAAGCAATGTTCTTCTTCTCCTTCACAAGGAAAGAACCATTTTAACAGAGCAAGATTCATGTCTTGTAATTGCCAACTTGCTCTTCGGTAGCCATGAGCGGTGCTTATCGAGGAAATTATTCCTCGTTTTTCTACACACTTGGCGAACCCCGCTCTTACGGATGATCAATACGACACGGTGATCCACGATCTCCTGACCCGTAGGGGATCTCCTCTCCCCGTCGACTCTATTTGGTTTTGGGTGATCTTCGTGACTATATTCGATGATATTCCCCCTCATCCAGTAGAGATGATTCTGGCGATGTTCGACGCAGCGGATGACAAGATTTACTGCGTTCATGTGGCATGCTTGATTACCAAGCCTCTAAAGGATCACTCCGTTCATTTGCTGAGCCAGATACAGGCTCAGCGGGCCATCATGTCTGCTTTCGCTTATGAGCACAGTATTGATTGACGGGGAGCAACTTTTCGTGAGGATCGCCGCTTCGATATGGTGGAGAAGGCCGAGTGGGCTTTAGAAAAATTTGTTTATTGTTTTGTAAACCCTTGTAGTTTTGATCCCATATTTGGTGATCTCTTCCCTGTAGAATAAAATGTTTATTTAAATGCATTCCTTTTATCGTTGACTGCCGAATACTTCATTTCCAACACATGTTCTTCCTATGACTGTATCGTTTAAACATATATGCATCCTGCACGTGTGCATGTGTCATGCACTAACCTTCCACATGTGTATATAACTCAGCATGCTTTCAACGCTATTTCTCATCCAAGTACGCATATGTTTGTAAGTGAACGCTCAAACAGGTGTGAACAAATGCCCCCACTACTTTGCTCACGGAAGTCTATACGTGGGTGAAGTAGTGTAGAGTAATGCATAGCATGCTGCTGGTTTCGGGCTGGCGTATCTTACATAACTTTTAGAATTTTAATCCGAGAAGATAGCGAGAGGGCACCGGAGTCGTCATCTATCATTGACTCAAATCTCAATTCTTAAGAAATATAGTTCTAAGCCCTGATGCCCGTGAGTTGCACCTTTCTGTTTTGATGGCGGTGTCTTCTAACAATTTTGTCGAATGTGACCCGTGGATAGTATACAAGAGTCAGTCTTGACCTCATTGTAAGGCAACAATGCTTAAGAAACAGGTTGATATTCCCGTTGCCTAAGGCTTTTCACCTTTATGAGCCATGAGAGCCTCATAAAGATGTTTCTTCCTACGAGTCGAGACGAGTCGAGAGGATCTCGCAGGTATATCCTACCGTAAAATGTAGATAACCCCCAATTTTTTATTACATGGGTCCGTTAGGTTTGTGGGACTAGGTTTAAGTCCATCGTACTGTCATATTGAGTGTTGTATTTCTTGATATGCAGTCCCTTAGGTTGCTGATCGAGAAGCCCCGCGACTGTCGTGTCTCTGATCCCTTCTGAGGCTGGACAAGACGTCTTCAAGTAATCTTTTTAGGTTGGAGTATCCATTTTACCGTCGGAAGAGCAAGCGTTAGGTATTTGCCGTGGTGCTTTTTACTTGAGATTAGGCTTAATTTGAAGTCCCAATGAGTCATAACCGCACCCTTCTAGGGTGGGATGATCTCCAATGGATTTTAGGCTTTATATGTGTTGCTGTCAAAACCCAAAGCTAGGAATATACCGTCACTTCTTTTTTGCTTTGATGATATCATGCCAATTCTTTGCTGAAGTCGGGAAAACATATGTATGATCTTTATGCTGTATGTATTGCAATCTAGGTCTGGAGCGAGGAATATACCATTGCTCCAATTTCATTTGATAGTTGCTTCCACACCCTGCTGGAATGAGGAGGAACGTCGAGATGATCTCTAGGCCGCATATATTGCTATCAAGATCTGAAGCTAGGATTTTGTCGTTGCTTCACTTTTATTTGACCCTTGGGTTCTGATTGAAGTCGTGCCTGTACTTTGTTAGAGTAAGAAGGACGTCCAAATAGTCTTTAGGCCATAGATGTGCCATCAAGACTCGGTTCTTCTTTTGAAGAAGTATAGTGGGAAAATATGGTTCCCTTTCATTTGTGCCCATAGATTGTGTACAAGAGTCAGTATGGAACTACTTGCAGGGCAGAAAATTTTTATTTTATTATATATATTTTTTATTTATTTCCGCGATACTGTATCTTTTCAGATTTTTATATAGCGAAAGTTACGATTGCCCAATCATTTCGGCTATTTTCGCGGTACCCAATCATTCGGCTGTTTCATTATTTTTAATTTTAACTAGCTATTTTTTATTGTGGGTTGCCCAAATATTTCGGGTGGTTCATATGCATATAAATATATATGTATATATATATATGTATATATATATATATTGGCTCGCTAATTTTTATTTCGAGTTGCCCTATCATTTCGGTTTTTTTATATGCATATTTTTCCTTACTCGTTGACTTTTCTGCGAGTTGGGGATTTGGAATATGATACCAATCTTGGCATCAGCATCTACCATCGGAATACTGTCAGGAGCGAATCATCATTTTCCTTTGTCGATTTGAACAAAGATGGCTTAGCGAACAGGGTTAGGATCCTGTCGACCAAGACTTTTTGACTTTATTAGCCGTAAAGGTCTTATAAAGGTATTTCTCCCTAGGAGTTGTGAAGATCTCATACATGTGTTTTCTTCTTAGAAATCGTGGGGATTCCTAAGTGTGTTTTGTCTTGTAAGTCGTAAGGATCTTACAAGAGTATTTTTTCCTTATAAGTCGAGAGAACTTACAAGTGTCGTTCACCATAGGGGGATATTTCTCGCCATTGGTAGGATTTTGTGGGGAATATATTTATTTATGCTCGTGGATTGTATACAAGAGTCGATATTGGACCACTTGTAGGGCAGAAAAATTCCATCGGGTTTTGGTGGCTTAAGAACAGATTTGGATCTCTGTAACCAAAGGCTTTTGAATTCTATAAGTCGTGAGGGTCTTATAGAAGGAATATTCTCTTTACGAGTCGTGAGGATCTCGTAAGTGCATTTTCTCCTTAGCAATCATATGGATTCCTAAGTGTGTTGCTCTTTTGTGAGTTGTAAGGATCTCACGCGGGTGTTTTCTCCTTACAATGTTGTGAGGACTTTGCAAGTGAATTTTTTTAATGAGTTCACACCCTTTCGGGTTTTCACTAGCTCGCTGATAGTCCTGTTGTTTTTAATCACGGTGCCCTTTCGGGTTTTCATCCGTGCCTATTTCTCTTATGGACACACCTTTTTTAGGCGGCCTGTAAGGTAACGCACCATTAGCTGTTGACCCCGATCTTTTCTAAAAGACCGCATCATGTAGGATGTGGGAGATCTATGAATTGTTTATGCTTATGGATTGTATACGGCGGTCAATATAGGGTTCTCCCATAAGGTTAAACATGTTATTTTAAGAATATGACGGTCCATTATTTCCGTATTTTGGGGCGGGGTTTTAGTTTAAGGACTTTTCGGTCCAGCATTTCCGAATTTGGGGAAAACACGCTAGTTTAGGAACGTCTCGGTCCAGCATTAGTTTAGGGATGTTTCGGTATAGAATTAGTTTAGGGACGTTTCGGTCCATTATTGCCATGTCTTGGAGCGAGTTTTTAGTTTAAGGACGTTTTGGTCCAAAACCAGTTTAAGCACATAGTGATCCATTATCGTCGTATTTTCGGGAGAACATCTTTTGGTACTAGTTTCAGAGTTCTGACTCAGGAAGATAGCCAGCGGATACAAGCGTTGTCATCTATCATTGACCTAAGTCATGAATCTTCAGGTGTAGTAATTTTTAAGGAATTGGCCATTTATTGGCCGGAATGGCCTTTCGCCATGCATATCCATGAGCAGGTAAGCTCCACCTTGGTACACTTTGTGTATGATACACTGGCCTTCATAATTTGGCTCGAACTTTCCCCGCTTTGCATGATTGTGAATCATCAGTCTTTTGACAACCAATACGAGTTCGCCTTGGCGGAATGTTCTCGGCCTGGTCAGTCTTTCATATGACCGGGCCATCCTTGCCTTATAAGCCTCCAGATTTTGTTGTGCTATAAGGCGGGTTTCGTAGAGGGCGTCGAGCTCCTCGAGCCTAAGATGAGTATCTTCTTCATCTGACAGCTCTTATTGAACTGCCCCTCGTAAATAGGGTAGTTCTATCTTTAGTGGGAGCACTGATTCCACGCCAAACACTAATGCGTATGGTATTGTATTTGTGGCCGTATTGAACGTTATTCGGTACGCCCAAAGAGTTTCGTGCAGCCTTTCATGCCAGTCCTTTTTGTTTCTGGACACCATATTTTTTATAAACTTGGTCAAGGTCTTGTTGAAGGCTTCAGCTAGACCATTGGCCCGAGAATTATAAACTGAAGAGTATCTCTAATCTATTTTATGCTGCTGTGTGAAGCGACTTATTTTTTGGATTCTATAAGCTGGTCCATTATCCGAGAAAACCCGTCGCGGAGTCCCGAATCGATATACGATATGGGTCTTGAAGAAATGGAGGATATTCTCCGTCTTCACCTCTCTTAGCGGTACTGCTTCTGCCCACTTAGAGAAGTAGTCGGTTGTTACCAGTATAAACTGGTGTCCTTTTGATGATGCTGGTTCGATAGGACCGATTATATCCGTTCCCCACATCTCGAACGGCCAGCTGGCCACTGTCGGGTGTAGCGGATTTGGGTGCTGATGTATGTAGTCCACGTGAATTTAGCACGAGTGACACTGCTTCACATATTTGAGGCAGTCCCGAATCATCATGGGCCAGTAATAGCCTATCATTTTTATCTTCAGTTTTATCTTTAGCCCAGCTTGATGAGAACCGCAGAGTCCATCGTGTACTTCTTTGACAACTTTCTTTGCTTCTTTCAGCCCCAGGTATCTTAGCCATAGGTAGTCGAATGATCTCTTATATAGAGTATCATTGACGAAGGCAAATGACAAAACTCGTTTCATAAGGCCATGTATTGGTATATCGCAGACCTATCATCTCGATTAGCCTCTCAAACTTTTCATGTCATTCCCATTTAGGTCCGATTTGAAAGAACAATAGCAAGGGGATTCGCCAACTGGATAGGACCATTTCTTTTAGATGAAAGAAGAGCCGATGGAAGAAGAGAGCTAAGAAGGCCGAGAATCCTTAAGCAAGGGCGGGGGCAAGGAGATCACATCTGTCTAACAGACGGGGTAAAGAAGCAAAGAATCTATTCGCGTTGACCGGGAAGTGGCATATAATATAGGAAATGAAAGCAACGTGTGTAGCTAACCAATTGCAAGGGCTGAACTAAGGCTAAGCCAATGGCAGGAGACCAGACCTAGCTAGCACCTGGCTTTCCTGCACCTTGCTCCTACGCCTCCGGATCCTCCGACTTCTTGTGCCTACGCTACAGCTCATGCCAAAGAAGCACCTACTGAGGCCAAGGAAGGGACCAAGCACTAAGAGCTCCACCTACTTACTGCTTGGGCCGACACCGCTCCTGCACTTGTAAGAGGAACAGAGCCTAGCAAGAAAATGGATGCAAAAGAGGAAAGGAGTAAATCAGATTCGTCAGACAAGACTACCAAGGTCTGTGGTGAATCTGCCAGATCTACCTCACGCCCGACAAATATTGTATAATAGAGCATCTGACTACTTCATGATCAACCAACTGCAACACTGCAGGAGTGGATTCAGGTGCCGTACCATATCTTGACCTAGCCACATGAGTTGGAACCACATAATCTTCTGGCAAAGGGCATTCCTTTCCGAGTACGCTAATCTGGAAGTGAAAGTTTCCCAATTCGATTGAGTCTTTTGTGATGGTAAACTGACCCAGCCCGGCGGTGTGGTGGACCAACCATTCTTCTTAATGAAGTTCAGGATCTGCCTTCTCCAACCCAGAAGAGATGGCTCCTGCAGAACAAGGCTCTTTCTTAGTTCCAACCACCTGGGATGCCTTATTAGCGTCATTTAATTTAGGTCCTTCTCTACCACCATTTCTCTTGGATATCCCCAATCTGTAAGGTATCTTTCCGCTGCCTATTCGAGGCAACCAGCTCCATCTCCATGGTCAGTCACCGCACCTCTTTCTCTTGCTCTTCCCAGCTGATCGAACAGATCCGCAATGAGAGGGATGGGGTACTTGTTATTGATCTTTACCTTGTTGAGGGCTCTAAAAAAGGTACATACCATATGGAGTTCCCTTTAGAGGAAATAATAGTTTGGTCTTACCCTATCTTGGTTGGCCTTTCCATGGTCTATAGCACTATAGGTCTATAGATGATATTAAGACCATACCATGATGAGGAAGACCATAGTTTGATGAAAGCTAACAACACTATTGTTATCCCTTTATAGGAATAAATAGTTTGGTCTTACCTTTTCTATTTATAATTGATTCCGTCAATATAAGTCTATTATATAGATTCGGAATCAAGCAGGGAGCATCAACTAGTCGGGGTGCCTTGGAGCATTTGTTGAGTTTCAGGGTAAAGCAACGGTAGGATAGTCACAACCTACCCTACCCGGAAATCCCATAGCCGGTCTCCTCTACTAGATAGTTCGTTCATAAAGGAACGCGACTTCAAATGGTCCGTATCTTCTTAGAAGGGGTGGAACTCAATAGATGAGAGCTCGTCAGCGAATTCATAGTGAAAATAATAATAATAATGATAATGAGAATTATGTTCCTGTTCCTGTGCCTGTTCCTTAAACCCGACATACAAATGCGAAACATAAACTCAGTAAGACACCCTGCTATCAATTCTTTATTTCCTGCTATCAATTCTTTATTTGAAGTTCGCAGTTCTAGTCTTTTAGTGAGAAGATCATATTCTGATGATGATAGGTCATCTTCTGAGAGTGATTCTTCAAGTCGAGCTAATCATCAAATTTCAATTCATGATCTTCCTTATGAATTTGAAGCAATTCGAGCTTTCCTTAATGCGATGTGTATGACAAAAGAATTGTTGAATGATGATATGGACGATATGAAAGAGGTAGTTCTATCTGGTAATTACCGCTTTCGTCTACTCTTTTAATTGAGAAATATCAAGATCGTCCACAGAATACACTCTCACGTCCTTTTGATATCATCACATCCTCACCCTATGACAATGTGGTTATTGGAGCACTTGAAAATCTTCTCATTCGAGAGTTGAGGTTTCATAAACCTTCCTATTTTCTACCTTCGTCTATAGCTCATATGCCAATATTGAAGATGATTATGAGACATACTACTTCGAAGCCATTCAAGAGTGTCGTAATTATACATCTTTCATTATAATAAATAGCTTTCAGTCCAAACTGTTGATCCCCAGGTCCCGCCTTTTAGATAAGATGACATTTAGTTGTAATAATGATAAGTTTTTAGTCAAGTTAATCGCCGATTTTGTCAACTTATCGATTATTGATGAAAATGGAATGGACCTCTCATTAAAGACTGGAGTTCCTCCTCTCGATGGAATATCTGACATTTTCTTGAATATATTTCTCGATGATCTCGATCGGAAATTTGAAGCAAGGTACCCTCAACTGAAATATCTACGATATCAGCATTTCTTCGTTGTTCCAATTATGAATAATGATATCTCAGATTCTACAATATCTGCTTTTCACAAGATTTTCAAGAAATTCAATTTACATCCTCCTGTCATAGAACGCACAGTTAGAGGAGGAGCTCCTATTCCATTCTTAGGTGGGTCATCAATTCGTATCAACAACAAGGGAGACATAATTATATCATGATGAATCTATTTAATATATTGACATCGGCTAAGCCTCACTTTAGAGATAAAGATAAAAACGTTAGGGTTAGAATAGTACTTCTCCCTTCCTCCTATCGGATGACTTACTGGTATGGGTATGATCGCTGGAAAATGATGAGGGTCATTCATAAGGAGGAATACCGGGATCAATTGTGGTGGGTACGAACTCAATTACAATTAGGGGGTAGATTATTATATCGGAAGGGTTTCATTCGGGGTTGGGGAATTTTGCATACCTTTGATAAGCCTTGGAAACCACACACTGCTAGGGAGCTACTACCCCCCATAGCAGAAGGAGGGCTGAGAGCACTATGGTTGCATGAGCAGCCTCTCAAAGTCGGTCTTGCCGGTATTCTCAGTCTAGAAAAACTAGAAAAAGAGTCGCGCATCAAAGATTTGCGATTGGAGGATGCGATTAGATACTCCTATTGGAGAGATACTAGATTTGTAATATGCGTTTGCTTAACATTAGGGTATTCTGTATGGTGGTCTTATGCGCCCGATCCATTAGTCCGAAGCCCTGAAGTTCTTTGGGCGGATAACCTTAAAGAAATTGTTTCCTTCTGGAAAGATACATTTATACATAAGGTGTGCTGTGGACACCCACAAGTTTACATCCCCTGTGACTGTGGTGAACCTATTAACCGAGTGGTGAAAGAATTCTATCCGGTGAAAGATTTTGATCCATTATCATTGAAATCCGGAGAGAGAAAAGCTGCACTAGCACTATACCTGGCGTTTATCGTTGTCTGTCTTGTACTCGCGGAATTTGTGTCTACGGATGGTTTTTGACTAAGCTACTAATAAGATCTCTATCAATGCTGTAGTTTTCTTAGGTTGGGGGATAAGCTGTAGCCTAGCTTTGCATAAAATTGCACATATTCAAGGTAGGCCCAGTTAGTCAAAAGTAATAGGACTGGGGGACGGGATGTGTCAACGGAGGGCCCGTCCATGTGTCTCTTATTTCCTTTTTGAGTCATTGGTTCTTAATTGTATTGTTACCTGTGTACCGATTAGCTACACGGTTTGGAGCCTTCAGGGCTCCAAGAGTGAGTGATGGCTTAGTTGGCCATCACGAACGGCATATACGCACGTGCGAGACAGAAAACTGGAACAAGCAACTCGATTACTTGGGAGTCTCTGACGGAACGGAAACAAGTGAAGCGAGTGGTCCCTTACTGGACGGACCACGAGTTGAACGATCTGTTGCCTTTGAACGACCCTAGCGGAGCGTCTGCAAAAGGACAAAAGTTGGGAAAACATATCTTGTCCGGAACTCAGAGTTGAACAAGAGAGTGGTCCCACAGACCACGAACGATAAGCAGCCCTGCTTTTTGACACAGTATGGAGCCAACGTCGGTCGCAGGACAGTGAAAGAGCCTAAACTGGCTGTGCTCAAACCTGTCCTAAGCATGCCGCAGGAGTTGTTGCCTTTTGGAAACCCTATTAGCCATCCCAAGTAACGTATGGTAGACCTACTTCGGGGATTTATACTACTTCGGTGAAACACTCCCCGGCGTTCGCGGGCTTTTCTGCTTTTCGGACACCATAGACAACTGCCCTTAGGGTCCGTTATTGTGCCACATGACACTCCCCCCGGCTTTGGCTGCTCGTAAGGGTAAGGAACACATGACCGCCTCCCTCCAGGACGTCAAAATGTCTGGCTTGCTACCAAAGTCTAACTCGGCATACCATTTTTACTTTCGACCATCTATATACTTGCTAGATTAGGATACACTTTATCAACCCTTCGGTACTATGAGGGAAAAGTAGTGGAGCCCAAAATCTAATG
The DNA here is from genome assembly GCA_030015575.1 of Agapanthus africanus. Taxonomy (NCBI): domain Eukaryota; kingdom Viridiplantae; phylum Streptophyta; class Magnoliopsida; order Asparagales; family Amaryllidaceae; genus Agapanthus; species Agapanthus africanus. The sequence continues at coordinate 55,968,049 of CM057342.1, read as the reverse complement.
CAGTTTCTGACCCTTTTTTACCGAGGGAGTTAGAAAAGAGGTGTTTTTAGTTATCGTTTTTGTTGAAAATAGGTTTTCGAGTTGTCGAAAAAGTGGTTGTTGCCCTTTTGAGTTTCCGAATATCGCATCGTTGGGGTCGGAGTTCGGGTTGCTAATGAACCAGTGGAACGGGAAGTTGGGACTAAAGAGAAAGACTATCAAAGCTGCTCTGAGTATTATTACCTTGTTCGAGTCCTTTTGGGTTGGCATAAACCAACTGAGAGCAATTGAGTGGAACGAGTGGTTCCTCCTGGACAAACCACGAGTGGAACGATCTCGTTGAATGAACTAGGTTTTCAACTACCTAAAGGGAGAAGAGTCATCTCTGACGGGAGCTGAAGCGACGGTTTTGTGTCCGGAAGTAGTAAAACATCTCCCCTGTCCGGTGAGCCCGGGGAGCCTTATGAGTTCCTGCTGACCTTTACAACTTACTGAAACAAACCACTATACGGGCTTGAGGTTTTTCTTAAGCTGGGATTCCTTCCCATCCGAGGACACTCCCGTACTCCAAAGGGGTGTCCGTAGAGTAGGGGAAGGGAGCAAGTAATCAATGCCACTAAGTCAATAGAAAAGCAAGTGAGTGATTTCCCAGTAGGAAGAACAATAGAGTGCAGCGACCAAGCAACGACTGAGCGCCTAGCGCAATATTGGTTTTCATGGTGCAGTAGCACATCCGTTTTCTTTCTCGGGTAGCACGACCGATCTATAAAGAAAGAGAATAACAACGCCGGCTTAAGAGCTCCGCCTCCGGTTCCGGTTCAGGTCCGGCTTAAGAGCTACTTGTTTCTTGCTTGTTGGCTGTTCTGTTTTTAGTTCTTCCTGTTGCTCTCTTGCTTGGCTGCTCATACGACGAGAATTGGAAAGCAGCGCAATGAGTTATTACTTAGGCTGCTAAATACGCAAGCGCAGTTAAAGGTTGTTAGCAGCAAGGCAACACAGAAGCGAGGTTTCACTCTGAGGTTTTTTGAGTCGTGCTCCCTTTTCTTCGTTCCCGTGTAATCAGGTGCGAGTGTAACGAGTTTGTTTGAAATAAGTCCAATGAGATGATACGAAAACCAAGAGTGAAAAGCTGGCTCAGAAGAAAGTCTAGTGGGGCATGGTTTAGAAAGTAGGTTACCTGCTCGTAAGAGGACTTAGTTAGTTGCTCATCAGAAGGATAAGCAAGGTTTTATGAATTATCCTAGCAAGGCTTATAAGATAAGGCTAAGCGAAAGCAAACAGGGGAGCCCCTTTGTAATGTAATGAAGGTTTGGTGTTCAGTCCGCCATTCCAAGGTAAATGCCTGGCTATTCAAGCTAGCGTGGTAACGAGACGGTGAGTGAAAGTGACTCGGTCCTGAGGAAGATGCCTAGCTAGTTTTGAACCAGAGCAGGGAAGTCAAATAGCTAAATCGTCCATCGACGACCTTTTAGTAGATCGTGGAGGTCTTCTTATTATCTTATATTATAAGACCTTACTAGAAGCAATTCCTCTATCTGACATTGAGGGGCATCCTCATCAATTGTAGAAAGATTCTCTCTTGAGTCAGAGAAGTTCTCTTTACTACATTCTCTGTGCTCGCTCTGCTTCTAGCCTTAGTCTTGTGTTAGTGGGTTGGTTGGCTGACTTGAGCTAACAAGGGGCTTAACCTTGGCTAAAACACTAGTTTTCAACATAAATTCCACTGGTAAGATAAATAATTCAAGAAAAGAAGAGTTAAGCTAAGAGAGCGAACGATTAAACCAAGTAAGTCTTCCTGCAGTTCAACGAGTGGTCCCGAACGGATTACCTCGTTAAGTCAAGTGCAAAAGGGACTCAAAATTGTTGCTAACCTCGTGTTCTAATCAAGTGTTGCTAGTCAAGGGCAAAAGTAGGGACTAATCAGTCTTTGTTGCTAACCAACTCTCTTACCCTGTTGAACAAGTGAGTGATTTCCCACTAGGCTTTGACTTTCGATGATCATTATATGATGCAATTGAGCAGTGAAGTCTAGTTTTGCTGTTTCAATGGGACCAATGAAAGTCCGTATTGAATATATTACCCTAAAAGGTAAACAAACTGTCTTAGCTGCTACCAGTGAAGCGAAGGAAGGAGCTAATCTCCTGACGAGCGGAACGGTTAATGAGTGAAGCGAGGGTCCCGAGCTGAACGGAGAAGGACAGTTGAACGAGTGGAACGGCGTCAAGTCAAGTGCAAAAGGGGTAAACAAAACCTTGGTCTTCTTTGTTGCCCTGCTGCTCGAGTGAAGCATAAGGCCTTCCGAGCTGAACGGAGAAGGACGGTTAAACGAGTGGTCAAGTCAAGCTGCAAAAAGAGGACAAAGAGTCTTGGCTGCTAGTCCGGACCTCGGGCTGCTAGGCAAGTGAGTGATTGCCCAGTAGGCAAGCATGAACGAGTGAGTTCATCTCGCCAAGTCAAGTCAAGTCCCCAAAAGGGTAAACAAACTGTCTTTGCCCTCGTCCGGATCAAGTGAGTGAAGCGAAGGACCTTTCGAGCGGAACGGAGATCTCGTCCGTTTGCAGAAGGGACTTAAAATGGCATCGGCAGAGCAGTTGAACCAGTGAAGTGTAAGGCTTTTCGAGCTGAACGGATAACCAAGGAAGTCTGCTAAAGGGTAACAACTCATAAACCTCGGAGTTGAACAAGTGAGTGATTGCCCAGTAGGCAAGCACGAACGAGTGAGTGTTCCTAGACCAAGTCGAGTGAGCGAAGCGAACGGAGGCAGGCAGCAAAAGGGGGTAAAGAGTGAAATCTCGGAGTTCAACTAGTGTAGCGAAGGTCGAGAGGAACGGATTAATGAGTTCAAGTTGTCCACCTCGCCTCTTTAGAACAGTAAGAGCATTCTCTGCAATACAGTGAATGGCCTGATCGACGATTTCACCTAAGCCTTGGTTGGCCATTCAAAGAGTACTGTTTCTGATTCAAGTAGAAATGTAAGTCAACGGAAGAATTACAAAGATATAAACATTTACATCTATATACATGCAAGTTGATGTGAAACTAAGGTTTTGTCAAGGCTGCTTTCCGGACCAAGCTAGTGAGCGACCAAGCAACGACTGAACAAGCAACGGACTGAACAAGCAACGGAGTGAACAAGTAGTAGTTTCGTCAGCAAAGAGAGCTCATTCAGAGCGGAAAGCGGTCCCAGTGATGGAAGTCGTCCAGCAAGCACTCTTTCGCGGTCTAGTCGAAATCAAAGTGTGGTGGAGTAGTTGGTCCAATCCATCAAAGAAGTAGAGCTAGTATCATACAAAGAAAAGTGAACCTCACTTATCCGACAAGGAATTTCGCTACCGATTCTTAACCGAACAGTTTCTTACCTCGCCTCGGGCTCGGTCTTCTGCTAAAAGGAAACAACCTCGGTTCGTTGTCCTCGGCCTTCGGCTAAAGGGATAACTCAGAACCTTGTTGCCCTTGAAAATTTCTATATAAGTCTCGCTCTGCTCTCCTCGAGGTTGTTACCGATACATGTCGAGCTAGGCCAGTTGTAGTTCCCTTCCTAAGCGCTTGTGTAATCTAGTGAGAAAGCCTGAGTATTGATGAAAGCCAGCAAGGGACTAGTTCGTTTGAAAGCTGTTCTATTTCAAATGAGCAAGCTTCTTCTTTTTCTCAAGTAAATGAGCTCTCTGTCCCTCTTAGGAGAGCCACCAGGGCTGACTATTTACGTTACGCGGGAGAGACTTTGGGAATTCTCATCAAAGTCAGTTAATGCAGCGGGCAACCTGAGAGTTCTTCTTCAAGTCGAGGCACGGATATACATATCCCCACCAATGTGATCCCCATTTCATATTTCTTACAAAGAGCACAAGCTTTTTTAAGATTGGTAACAAACTGGGTAGAGATGGCCATTAGGATCTCAAGACGCAGCAACACCTATGATGCAAGGAATAATGGACTTACCTCAGGATCTAAAGTGTATCTGTCTTTCTCTGTTTCTATGTTTCTTCGTATCTGGGTCTCTTATTTTATTCAGATGGAGAGTCTACTTTTTCCCAAAGAGTCTCTTTATTTTCCTACTATCGAACCCCTTGGAACAATATTAACTCGTGTTATTCTTTTACTTTTGCTTTTGATTCATGGGAATAACGTAACCCACTGCGCCGGAGAAGCTGCTGGTGCTAATCACAATCTTTCTCTGGGGGAAGGGTCATGCTCAACGCCAGGCGGTCCGCTTGATCTAAATGAACCGGCTCCGACCGCTGGTGCTTCAAACCCCAACCTTCTCGACCAATATGGTCAACGTGTTTCCGACTATGTTATCATAGCGGATCACATCCGGAGGATCACTGGGGAACTCGGGATCTGTCCCCCTAGTGAGATTTAAGCCGAAAGGCTTACCGAGTTATTGGAGGAGATCCATGGGTTTGAAAGAATGAACGAGATCCGACAGAGTCTCGAAGCCCATGGATCTCAGAGTCCATATTTTATAGAGGTACAACCCGACCTCCCGAACTTTCGTGTGTCCTCGAATGTGGCACAAGAAATCAATAGAATAGGGAGGCGAGTAGGATTATCAAGTTTTCATGGTCCGGCGTTAGGCAAGGAGGCATAGCCAAGCAAGACAATAGGAAAAAAAAGAATAAGATTCGAACTTCACTTATAGAGTAGTGAGTAAGAATAGATGGGCGGGAGAAATCAGTGTTTGGTTAGAGTGAAGAGCGAATAGAAAGAACGATAGGAGTATGATTCTCAAAAGAGGTCTGACGGGTAGGTTTGATGCTAGCTCTGTTTCCTTGGCATTGGCTGATTAAAGACATCCTCGCAAAGGCGCCATCTTTCTTAAGTGAAAATGTCACTTTCATAGGCCTCTATGTCTTTTGACTGGTGCTATGCCTGAAAATACGAGAATTTCGTTTTTGAGACCAGTGCGAGAAATTTTTGAGACTCCACTCCATTTTGTTAACAACAGGTACTCTTTCTGCCTTCACGGGTAAGGATCGTATGTGCTATGAGTCTCTCTTCCTCGATAGTGGTCTAAGGCAAGTAGAAATCCCTCTTCCTCAATGGTGGCTAAGGCAAGAAAGTATGATCGATGATCTTTTGCTAATGCTAGCGTCTTTTTCATCTCTAATCTCATCTATGCTTCAGGAAAAAAAGGTAACAACAATAAAGTTGTGAAAAAGGCTCCTCGATTTCAAAGAGAATTTCGTGGTCGATTTCATCACAAGCAATTAAGTGTATTTTTCCGCTCTTTGATTTAGCAAAGAGGCGATGGAATTCCTATGAAAGATTTAGGCCTTTCTCTGGATGGGAAGAGAATTCCTTTGATTTGATCCTATACTTGAAAGAGTTAGAAGAAGGATACGAGGTTGACGTCACAGCTCTGTTCAGATTTTCGTATCAAAATCAACCTTTTGTTGTCCAGTGTGACAGGAAGGGGATTGCCATGCTGTGAAGGAAAATAATCCGACATCGGTCTACGATCTAATCTATAACTTGGACTTGACGAGTCAATCTAATTAAGGAAGCAAAGCAAGATCTTTCTGAGACTTTCGCGCAAGAACAGAAATCGAAAACTCAGGGCCCAGCTGTCTTCGCCTTATCAGTGTCTAGGCCGGACAACTCGTGGCTAAGGTCCATTCTTGCATGTGAGGAGAAATAGGTAATTGGATAAAGTGAAAGATGTCGGTTTAAGATTTACAAAGTGACGAAGGCCGGATTTCTTTAATTGGGTTATACGATAGGAAAGGAGCCGAGATTTGGCTAAGTAAGGAAGAAACCACTTAGTATCCAATTTCACTAAGTGAGGTCATACTACGAAGATACGATAGCTTTCTTCAAAGACGCGGACGGAGGCTAAGTGGCAGGAAGGTCGTATAGGTAGTTTTGGCTTGACCTAGATCGTCCCTGGATTGCATTATGCTATAGATTTTGAATAAAAGGGTGCAGAGCAGACTTACGACACTTCTTTAGCCGTCCTATCAAGAAGATTGACTGACGTTTTTAGCCGTCCGATTCAGGAGCATCAAACGGTACATTTTCCGCCATCAGTAAGCCTATTGAAATATTGGCCAGTCCGACGGCTTCGCTTCCGTCGCCCGACTGAGACAGCAGATTTCTGTGTATGCAATTAAGAAGCGGAAAGGTTATCCATATGTCAGCTCACCACCCACTATGGGAAATTTGGTGAAGTTAATTACGTCACAGATAAGGGCGGAAAGAATCATGCGAGTTGTATAGCGAAACGAATACTTGTTTACTAATTTAGTTGACCGTAAAAGGACTAGCCAGACAACAAAAAGGAGACAAGTGATTGTACGCCAAGTGAGACTATGGAAATTCAGCGTGGGTATTATCAATCGGATCAAGCGTGCAAGCGGGCCAAGCAAAAAATGGAAAGCAAGCTCGTCATTGAATAGGAACCAGTGGAAGGAGCGGTAGTTAAACAGGTCGGATAACCAAGTGGAACGATCAACTTAAGTAGTCTAGTAGCCACCTTGTAATCATTACCGAGTTGAACGGAAAACGAATTCTTTTTTTAAATTTTTTCACTACTGTACCAAATACTCTAAGCCTCTATGCTGCACTAAGGCCTTAATATTGAGAAAGTCTCTGTATCCTATTAAAGATGCATCTTGGTCCCTTCTTATCTTTCAACTATCGTAGAAGTTGATAATAAACTATGAATAGCAGTAGCCTAAGTAAGAGCAAAAATGTTCGAAAAATTCCCTCTATTGTGACTGCTTCACCTAACGCCATAGCTAATATCACAGCTCCAATCATAGCAGCCAATGCCACTCTTCTAGTCTTTTGCTTAAGCTGCAACGGATCAATCAAATACCTCAGGTAAAGATTCTATATCCAACGTGTCTATTTATTACTTGGTCGTGTATTCCGGAATGGTCACATTGAAAACTATTCGACCTCATCGTGCACTCTCTTCCTAAAGTGCACTTGCTCATCAGTCTTCACACTAACGCACTACTCTATCTATGACTGAGGCCCTGGAGAGCAGCCCTACCCACTCCACTTACTCCCATCACCTCGGTTCCATTCTTAGAAACCCACATTTGAAACTGGGGGCCCCCTCCAGTCTATTATTCTTTGCATCATAGATAATTCCCCTCCTAAATCGTTCATTAGGGTGCGCCACCCCTGAACTGTCTTTTAAATTCGACATAAACAAAAGAATCTGATTTATTGATCTCCAAATCAGCCAATATAGTAGTAAGAAGGGCCCGGCTGTTTTCATGATCGTCTTCCACTTGAACATCCTCCTCCCCGAGAATGGATGAAAGAAAGTCGTGCGCATGCTCACGAATATTGTCTAGGGGAGCCTCGTTCAGTAGTTGAGGTAGGTCTTCTTCTTGTATTAGTCGATCAAAAAGATTGTCCTGGATTTGTTGCTTTAAGAATTGAATGTCGAGTTCCTTACTTTCCTCAGACATGTCTTCAGTCCTTGCCGATTGAGTGTATCCAGCTACCCTCACATTAGAAAGTGCCCCGCCACGTCAGCAGTAGCAGGGATTGCATCACCTCAAAACGGGTTCGGGCACGAGGGCGATCAACTGCTTCGGGTACAGTACTCGATAGGGGTGCCAAAGGAAAAAGGATAGATAGAAGGGAACCCGAAAGTAGGATGCGCGATCCATGGGAGCCCATTCAATTGAGAGAAAAGGTCCCCACTAGAATCTCCGTAGGGATTCCATCGCCTTTTGATGTGATGAGAAAATGTACTCCTATGATTCAATTACCTTTGAAGAAAAAAGACTATCTTTTATTTCTCCTTACCGACAATAACCATTGAGCTGTTCTATCTCCTATGATGAAAGGTTTCCGTGGACTGGGGAAGAAGGACTCGAGGAATCATCATTCATTTTGGTTTCAGCATGAGTCGCTTTCGCAGCCAGAGAGGTTCAATCAGAAAAGAAAGAACCCGAGCCCTTCTTACTACTATATTAGCAGTGATTTGAGAAGAAACTTTCAGACAACAGGGAGTAGGAAGCCAAGCATGTGTCCCGGGTGGTTTTCTCTTTTATTGAAGAGGGCTTATCAGGTTCTTGGCTAGTGCTCTCGGGGAAGGGAAAGAGTGGTTCCATGGATCTTCGGCTACTCCGGGAAGCAATAGATAGCTGTGAATGATGGATCAATAGGGACCTTATTACCCGTGGGCTTTTCGTCCTTGACACCTTCTTCTTTATCCTTGAAAGCCCTACTTGCCTTGCCCGACGAATAGCGATGAAAATAAGGAAAGAAAGAGCTTCCTCCCGAGAAAGTACTTAGGAGATCTCAAACCTGATCCTAGTGTTCTTAGGGGAACTTGGAAAGCTAAGCGCTGCTCCTAGGGTTTGCACGTAGGTGCATCTTCCAGGCCATTCATGGCGGTTTCTGGGTGGCCCCCTGCACACGAGGCCCCTCCATCTTCCTCTGCGAAACCTCGGAAGTCGTATGCTGCTGCACTCAATGTGGATCTTCATCTGCCTAATATAGTTCTTGAAGAGAAGGAGATCGCGAAAACTGTAGATGGAGAACCAGCCATCTTCTTTAAAAAGGATTGGCACACTATCAGAAGAGAGATATTCATGGCGGTTGAGCACATTTTGGATAAAGGTAACCTGCCAGTTCAATGGAAGGCAACGTTTATAGCCCTGATCCCGAAATGTGAAAACCCAAAAAGACCAGTATAGGCCCTTTGTAACGTGGTATACAAAATGATAGCTAAGGTCCTTGTGAATCGCCTTAAGGTTGTGCTGCCAAAGTGGATATCAGAGGAGCAAGCAGCTTGTGTGGAAGGAAGAAGCATTTCGGATAATGTGATGCTAGCCCAAGAAACCTTGCACTCGAAGACCAAGAAGTGGAGGAATGATCATCTTCTTATGGTCAAGTTGGAAATGGCAAAGGCATATGATAAAATGCGTTGGGACTGCTTGGACAAAGTGCTTTACAGGTTTTGCTTTTGAAACAAATGGAGGTTAAAAATCCGAGCTTTGCGGTTTTGATAAATGGAATCCCGTCTAAGAGTCTACCCACGTCACCCACATAGTTCACAAACTCACTCCCGTCATAGACAACATAGTCAAACCTCCGTCTTACCTACACCCGGTGACAGCACCGAGTCTTTTCTTTGACGAGAACTCTACCGATGCTCTCAATGACCTAATCCAGACTATCTATAGCGAAATTTCAAGATATATTTTCAGACCTCGAAGTGGAACTATAACTATGTGAATGGGAAGGATCAAAAAGAGAGAATGCATCTCGGAACAAAAGAAATGAGCTTTGGTAAGTCCCAGATTGCCTCATTAAGATCTTTATTGGATTCCCTGAGGAGACAGGCATGGGTACCCACTTTCTCCTAGTTGGATAGATTCAGAATCATATGTTATATAACAACTCTTTGAATTGAGGTGAGGCATCACTTTCACTTTATCCAAGACTGGCTGGTAAAGCAACTTGTTTTGTTTGTTCTAGGTTGCGCTCCGGCAGGTGAACGATCTAATAATGCTCGCCCTTACCTTCCTTTGTGGGACAGGTCTATACGCCCCATTCTATAGCACCTTGTTGATGAATCTTTTGTATCAAACGAAAGCCTACTGCGGGCACGGGACGGAAGGATTATAGAAGACTCCACTTACTGGCGGGACTTGCGAAGGGCGTGCTTGTCGATCTGGATGGCTGGCTGGTCAGGCCGAGCCAACTCTATGGTGGTGCAACTCGATGATTTGTGGTCTGGGGACTTGAGTTCCTTAGCAGGGCGAGGGCATTGCCCCTACCCCACCTTCATTCCTTTTGCATTATGGATGACAAGGCGCCTTGTCTGTGCCTATTGTGAAGGCAAAGTAGGAGGCGCACTAGTAGTTTGGTTTCAGCCATGCTGCTGAAGAAAGGCTTGCGCAAGGGCCAGGAGACGTATCTGTCTGCCTTGGTGGTACAGGAGGGTCCGAGCCAAAAGGTAACAGGGGAGGCACCCCTTCCTTAAGGATATTCCGCAAGTGTTGCTGGAGTTTGCGTTTTACCTAAGTTATTGCCTGCTGAACAGCCACCGAGGAGGGCGGGCGCTGTAGACCACCGAATTTCATTTTCGCCCTTTGCTAGGCCGCTTGCCTTTGCACCTTACCGAATGGCACCAGCCGAGCTAGCGGAGCTGAGGCAGCGTTAGCTCGGCAAGCGCTAGCTTGGCTGCAGGGTTTACCAGCAATTTTGAGCACCTGTTTTGTTTCAGCAGAAGCGCGACGGGAGCTTGCGGCTATGTATTGACTAAAGAGCCCTGAATATAACCAAAAATAAGAACCTCTTCCCCCTATTGCTGACTTGTTTGATCGGGGTATAAAAGGCTTATGTTATCGTATTGGAATGGAGCCTATAGTAATCTTTCACTTATAGACCTCTTAACTCCAGTCTTTGACTAACGAACCATGGGCAGGCTTTCTGAAGCTTTTGTTGGCGACAGAGAGACAAGAGGGGGTGCTTTTGCTACCATTTGCCGGAAGAGCGGACATCTAACCTCAGCACCGCACCTACTACTGTCCGTTGCAACAGACTTGGACTAAGAAAGATAGGGCCTTTATGAGAATGTCTTTCATCAACCAGCGGACAGGACAAGAAGGGATCAAGGAAGGATAGATCCACTTGTTGCAGAAGCGAGAAGAGCAATAGCAAGAGAGCTATTCCATTGATCTATGAAGAAGGGAATTTCCTTGCTCTAGTAAAGTAGCTGGTCCTAGGCCCTAAAAGAAGGACAATTAACGCATTTGATGACACGACTTATTGTGGAGAAGCCTACATAGCCCGTAACCCCAAAAGTTGTGGACTCAGAAAGCGGAGAAATAGACTCGAACTGGGCCTGGGGAAGAAGAAAGAATTAATTCCGTAGTTACAGAAAAATAGGTTGTTTCATATTGACTCCTTTCTTTATAGTAATCGCGTCCGAACTACCTTACCTGATCATGTCATTACAGCAATCTCGCTCGGTTGTTAAGAAATAAAGGTATGAACAGGTCGAATCTCGTTCTATCACAAGTAAGGTAAATCATCTCCTTCTTTTCTGTGGAAAAAATCGTTCTTTTCTGTGGAAAAAATCGAATGCCAATGAAAGATTATTCAAGCTAAGTTCTTCTTACATAGATTGTTCAAAGAAAGAAGCTCTATTGCTTGCTGTCAGGGAAGCAAGAAGACCAAGTTGAAGTTGAGGCAGGTGACACGCTAGACAGGTTCTCAAGGAGCATAGTCGGGAGATGCTGTCTCAGGGTCATCCCTTGGTGTGTTCAATGTACCATAAGCGGTTCGCTTTGCAAGACTTTCTAGCCCACTCGGAGTGAAGTGGGAGATTAGCAGCCAGCCCAGTATTTATTGAGCTCCAAGTGGATGAGAGAGAGTCTTTTCTATGCTCTCTATGCTATGGTCTTCTCAATTGCCTAGTCTCGGTTCAAAGACAGTGGAAAGATCCATCCATCAGCCTTTCTATCTCCACAACGCTGACCTGCACTTTCCACCGACCTCACGAGTCTGATTTGGCTCTCTATTGTCCACCAAGGAAACTCCAAACAACTCCACTGCGATTGACTCATCGACCCGACCCTTACTCTAGGGCTCGGTATGGAAGGCTCTGAGACTCAGTCTTCTGACTTGGATTGGCATACTGGGGTCAATTCCACCCTATCCTCTTGAAGTAACCTGCTTGCTTCCTTTACGTACAGCTAAGGAAGATAGATGTTCTGTTCGGCTGGAGAAGACGTCTACCTCAACTACAAGGGCTAGACGATTACATCGCCTCCCCTCATTCAAATAATTTCCGTCCTTGGACTTTCAACAACAAGGATTGTTCCTCGATTCTTCTCCCGAAATACATGAAATAGCTTCCGCTGGAGCAAATTCAATCCAGATGTAAGCATCTTAGCCAGCCGGAAGTGCATAGCTGTAGGCCCTTTCACCAAATCTAGGATCTATTGAGAACTACGAAGAAGTGATTTCCTCATTTTCTTGGAATTCCAGAAAGAAAGTTCATCGCTTTTTCATCCATCCGTTCCATCCATTTTTGGAGTTGTAGCGGTAACATGCCAATCTGGTTGGTCCGTATTCATTCCCGCCGGTCGGGATGAACATGCGTTAGTTTCCGTCTCGATGGAAAAGGGATTGTTTCAAGAGAGAAGTATTAAACAATCCGTCTTCACCAATCTTTCTTTTTAAGCAAAAATGCAGATTTCAATGACCTTTGAATTTCATTTTTGTTTTTATCTTCTTTATTTTAAAAACACTCTGAAGATAAGAATAAATTCTTTTTGGGCTGCTTGTCTCTCCGCATTGACGAATAAACCTAAAAGTCTAAAGTAACCCTCTTCCCTTCCCATTCCGTCCTTCTCTTTCACGTATTCGATCGACGACGGACGAGCTGGAATGTATATAAATCGCTTAAAGTTGGTGATAGGTATGAAAAGACAGCTGCAGGTCTTGCAGAGCCTTTATATCCGTAGCCCGATGAAGCTGTTGATTAGACCATATACTACAAACTACTACCACTAGCTATTCAGGATTGGGCTGGAAGTATACGTAGTAGTCGTTGAGTAACCTATGTATTGTATCATTTTTTAGGGCTGCAGAGGTCTTTCTCGAGTCAGAAAGAATTGATGGGCGTAGTCGTAGTTGTAGCTGGTCGTTGTTACGCCCCTGCCCGCCGAGACTAGGTGAATTGCTCCCCCTATCCGGCATTCCTCCCACCCGTTACTCAAACCTGTTCTCATCTCTACTCTCCATCCCCGGTTGATCGCTCAAGTTACAAAACAAGCTCGAGACAAATAGGGGTAGGGTAGAGGGAACAAAAAGTCAAACGGAAGTTATTCATGATTTTGATGATTGATTTTTCGGTTCACTCGAATGAATTGTCTTTCATTCAGTATGATGAGGTTTAAAATGCGTTGTTCTATCCCGTTTCAAAGTTCATCTACACATGTAATGGGACTTGCGGCATCCCTCAATCCTATGCTTTCTGAATGACTCGGTGAAAATGTAAATCACCTGGAGTGATTATCGAGTATCTCCCGGTTTTTTTTTTGAATTCGAATTCTCATCCGAGCCCTTGACTGGTGGGAATCGGGCCGGAGAGGCTATGACTTTGACTGCACCTTTATACTTACCGTATCCCGAGAATTGTTGCCAGCCATATCGCAACGCTCTCTCTTTCAAAGTGTCTCAAGGGATTTCCTTCTCTGTAGTCATGAATGGGATTTGTAGATACGGAAACCAGGCCGAGCTGATGCTGTCTCTGCCACACACGGTTGACCATCAGAGTTGGACCAAGCAGACCTTACGCGTGGCATATCTCAATTCGCTTCACAGAACCAACTTCTAGATAAAGAGCTTATTCACCTTTCTTTCATCCACTGCCTTTTCCGGGTGAAAAAGCAAGCAACGAAACTGTGTGAATCATTTTGTGGCGAGAGAGAGGTAACGCAACCAGATCTAAGCGGGGAAAACATCTATCACGTCTGTTTGGTCGGTTTGCAGATTGAGCCAACGTAGTCGCAGAAAGATTGTCAGGTCCTGGTTGATCGAAGAAGGTCCTCACTTCCTCGGAGGAGTTATTATTCGGGGACGAAACTGCGGACTGGTTAGAAAGTCCCTCCCAAGAGGGGTACCGAACATCTGAATTCTTCCGAACCCTTCTTCTAATGGCAAACATACATTGGCAAAAAGTCCTCGTTTTTTCCAATGTATGTTTGCTAAACACAGAAAGCCCAAAGTTTCTGGCGAGTAAGGGGGCTTTGTATCACGGAACAAGCTACTTCGTTTGGTCTAGTCCGATAGAAAGACATGGGCTAGTTTTTCGAGAAAGGCGTTCGTATTCGACGTGAGTCGGTGGATTCGCCCAACCTAGTAAAGGGGGCATAGAAAGCTCTAGAACGAATATGGTGGGTTAGGATTCTTCATTGGTCTTCCAATTTCATCGTCGCACGAACAAGACCCCGGATGAAATATAGTGTCCGGCCATGATTCAGTTGTCAAGATCGAGACACACATCGTAGTTTCTCCAACCTGACGGGGAATTTGACTCAAGGCAGGCTCAGTAGGCCATTCTCAAAGAAGATATACGGATTCGTTCGCGTAAAGAGGGGCGGTAAGGCGCGAGGATGAGTATGCCTAAGAATGAGTAGTCGCGAGCTTTCATTGAAGTAGGGGCGGATACCAGACCTTTGATCAAGGATCGGGCAACTCTCCTCAACTCGAACGGTGTCCGGAGAGATTGTGAGCTCCTAGAAAACGGGAGAGTTTTGATTTATTTGGCGCGGGTGAGCAACTCGCATCAAATTATTTTATTGATCACCCAGACTGTACCGCCAACGATCTCCATGGAGTATTATCCTACGTGAAGAAAGAGTCAGATCTAAGAAATATCCACTCGCCAAGCGAGCACTTCTTTCTAAGTGACTTAATGGACCCTCGAAATCATTAAACCCCGCATTCGATGTTAATATAATATCCTTCTATGTCTTTCTTGGTCCACTAGCACGGCAAGGAAGAAATTCTCGCATGTCCGTTTCGTTATTACAACCTTCTTTCTTTATGTCAAAGACAAGAAGCTACGCGCTAATTCTTATTGGATCTCGGTTGTTCTTAACAGCGATGGCTATTCATTTAAGTCTTCGGGTAGCACCACCAGATCTTCAACAAGGTGGAAATTCTCGTATTCCTTATGTACATGTTCCTGCGGCTCGGATGAGTATAGTAGTTTATATCGCAACGACTATAAATAGTTTCTTGTTCCCCTTAACAAAACATCCCCTTTTTCATCGCTCCTCCGGAACCGGTACAGAAATTGGTGCTTTTTCTACTTGGTTTACCTAAGTGACTGGGGGGTTTCGGGGAAGGCCTATGTGGGGTACCTTTCGGGTGTAGGATGCTCGTTTAACTTCTGTATTCATCTTGTTCCTTATTTACCTGGGTGCACTGCGTTTTCAAAAGCTTCCTGTCGAACCGGCTCCTATTTCAATCCGTGCTGGACCGATCAATATACCAATAATAAAGTCTCCAGTCAACTGGTGGAATACATTGCATCAACCTGGGAGCATTAGCCGATCTGGTACATCCATACATGTTCCTATGCTCATTCCAATCTTGTCCAACTTTGCTAACTCCCCCTTCTCCACCCGTATATTGTTCGTTCTGGAAACACGTCTTCTTATTCCATCTTTTCCCGAATCTCCCTTAACGGAGGAAATAGAAGCTCGAGAAGGAATACCAAAAAAACCTAGTTCACTCGCAAGCATCCATGGCTGAATGGAGAAAGCGATCCGCCTAAGAAAGGGGAGTTTGCAGGTTTGAATCCTGTTGGATGCTGAGTTGTAGCCTGAAGCTCAATTGCTGCTAACATCTTCCTTTACTATCTTTGTTATTTTATTATGAGCAATAGATCAGGTGAGGATTAGTTCGTACGGCAAGTAACAAACCTATACTCTAGTAGCGGACCAGTCTATCTTGCATCGGACATGTTGAGTTGGACGCTTTCCCAGTAGATGCACCCCACTTAATGGATATGGTTCTTTGTCTGCTAGCTAGCTTCTTTCGAGTCAGCAAGGAGGGGCTTCAGTCTGTTCATGAGCAACTTGGCAATCGATTTTGTAAGAGACGTTGCACAAGCTAATGGGACGAAAGTCACTTGGCTTAGAAGGAGTCAATTACCGACACAGGGATCATCCTATAAGGAAGGGTGAGAGTCAAGGCAGTTTTTCTTTCTTTGGTTTGCTAGTTCAAGTATGGACGATGATGTAATATAAAAAGGTACGAAAGGGAAGGTGGGTGGGCGATACTGGATCTATATGTTCAAGGGGTGTGGATTGAAGGGGACTCGGCTACAGTGGTATCTTGGCTACAACAAAGAAGGACTTCAGTTCATCCGTGCGTCAGTGACATACTAAAAGGGGCGGACACTTTCCGGGTGTGTATTATTTCTCATACGTATAGGGAAGGTAATGCTCCAGCGGACTGGTTGGCGGGTCTGGCGGCATCTATTGATGAGGCTGAGAGGTTCGACCTCAGAGTTCCGTCTATACTGAAAGTTTAAGTTGAGCTGGATCAAAGGGGCCACACGGTAGAGCGTGTTTGAGTTGTTACGCGGGAGGGAGGAACCAACAAATCTGGATCGAAAGGGTTCGCAACTAAGATCTGCACATCCCGACACAGATCTTCCATTTGAAAGCCATTCTCCATCCGAGGGATGTCTCTATCCATCTGATACATGGGGGAGTTCAACCACTCTTTCTTGCTGGGCGACTGACCAATGTTCCCTCATTCCACTTATCATAAGGGAAATCCATATTGAGTTCCGGCTCAGGTAGGTCTTCTTCTACTATTGATTGATACGGCCCTATCCTCTGTCGCAGCCTTTTGAAAGTGATAGGGCAACTGAATATCTGGATTGAAAGGCCATCTCCTGGTTGAACTTCAAATAAAGAATTGGTTCATTCCCTTCCTATGAGACCCGCCCGACCCAGGGGACAGGTTCATTTTTTAGAAAGATGCAACAAAGGATCGACGGCGAGATTCAACATGGACAAATCCTCTTTAAGGGCCGGGTCATTGCCTGAGCCCTCTGGGGGGTGTTGCGTTGTTAGGGAGCCCCATCCAACAGTCTGGGATAGTAGGGGCAGGGGCATAGCTTCACATCCAACCGACGTAGGCGCAGGCATGCTTACCCATCAATATAGTACATCCCACTCTTTTTCCAAGATCCATATGTAGAAGCTCGAATTGAAACTCTTGTGCTCCAGAGGAACGGTACGAAACAGCAGCAAGCTGTAGGATCAAGCATAATAGAAAGCAGCTTAGGGCGAAACTGCCTATGTTCATAGAGGGAGAGCTCATTCAACTTGAACCGTTACTGGCAGTTGGGATAATCCATAAATTAGAAAAATCCCGAGAGCAGGAGTTCAATTTCTGAGTTCGCTCCAGAGAGGTCCGCCAAAAGCCAAAAGAAAGACAGTTCATTCAATGCTTTTCCGAACAAGCGAGTCTTCAGAGAGAGGGGGTTCGGGGGAGGAGCTCTCGGCACATGGTCAGTCGGCGGTTGACGAGTCAATGCGCTTCCTCTTCTTGTTTATATATAGATGCGGGTGGAGAAGGACTCAAGTCAGGAGTTCAATTTCTGAGTGCATGAGTTGAGTTAAGGTCTTAAGTCTATGGGGAAGTACGCAGGGGAGAGGGGTTTACGTGCTCGACCATAAGGTAGTTTTGACTTTCGCAAGAAAACGGATGTGCTACCGCACCATTCAAACCAATATCGAGCTAGCACTCACTCCGTCGTTAGGGTCAGGCGATTAGTTAGCCGAGGAAGGGCCTGAATAAGCTTTTTGCCCGATAGGACGGAATCAATCGCAACACAATGGGGGAGGGACGGGCGTAGGACCCTTTGTTGGGCCTACAGAGGCGAATAGGATCAGCACAAATAATGATATTAGGCGAGCGCAGAGAGAGACCACTGCTAATAGTAATTGCGTAGGTAGAGATAGAAAGACGCATCCTGCCCGACTGCTCCAAATCACCGGGCTTAACAGCGTGTCATCCTAAATCAGTTGATATGGACAAATCCATCCGGGTCAGCCTTCTTCACCTTAGTCATTGCACATCCGAAGACGATGGGATTTGGCGATCAACAGACCGCAAAGCAAACAGAGATTGAAAGACTCCCCTCCCACCACCTGTGAACGACCGTGTGGACTGAGAGCTAAGTCTAGATGGATGACGGAACTAGGAGAATGGACCCTGCCAGATCTTCTGATCACTAGGGCAGAGCATCTGTCTATGGTGTACGTGTGTACGGATCGGGGTGAGTGTGAGTTAACATACTCGTACTCCTAGCTTCTCCGATCTGATCTTCCCCAAAGCAAAGGTCTTCCATCACGTGCCACCGAACCGAGCTCCAGGATTTACCCGGGTGGACCAGTCTTCTTAATGAGGTTAACTTAGTCGGGCCAGCTAGTAAAGGCATCATGGCCTATGAGCTTCAGTGGAGCAGGCCATAGCCGCTTCTGCTGTCTAAACAACATCTCTTATCTTCCCCGTTGACAGAGTAGAACCCACTGACTCAGTCTGCCAAATGTTGTAAATAAGAAGCCGGTGGTGATTCTATAGTTCACTCTACTGCTTTCCCGGACTTAGAAGAGGACCTGTGCCTCCCAATGCTAATGCCACTCCCATGTCTGCTGTTTCCCCGGGGGATGCCTTTTCGCCAGCTGCTGCTACTAGATAGACCTTGCTACTCACTGCTTGCCCAGCTAGCTGCTACTCTAAGGGTTTTCCTTCTTACCAAATAAAAGCAAAAAAGCTGGTCTTGCTCGAAACAGAACTAGAAAGAGCTAGCGGATACACTAACTGCTCTCTTTCACAAGGAAAGGCTCGTGCACCAGAGCAAACAAGAAAATACGGAATAGCGCCTAAAACTGGTAGGAAGAGAGGCGGAATAGAACGAACCCCGGTACCGGGAGAAGTTGCTTCTTTTCCAGAGCAAACTTCTAATGCGTTGAAAGAAAGAGCTCCTGATGCCCAGGCTGTTGCGACAGTGGAATAAATAGGAGAAAGGGAAGAGGAAAATCTTTTGGCTAGTGCTCAGCTTGGAAAGGATTGTTAGCCAGAAGCTGCTGTGGCCTCAAGCGGGGAGTCCTTCTTTACGAGTTCTGAGCTGAGGGTGTTACTTGTCTTTCTCAGATCTTTACTTTACTATAGTTCGGGTATTGAACAAAGGGGTATCAACTTTCCAGCTAACAAAGAAAGGACAGGAAACCGAACGTGAACCAGCATACAAAACAAGCAGGAATAGTGCCGGAAAAAAGGACTCACCCGGGGAGGATGGATATGAACCAAGTCAGTATTATAGAGATGGAAAGGATGGAGCCCCTTGTATGACAGCGGAGCGCTCCTCTTCTTGGTATGACGAGGGATCAAGCGTAGCAGCGAACACAGTAACAGTATTGCCATGGATGGTGACCCAGGAGGGAGAGAAAAAACAGAATAAACGGCATTGGCTTATGGGTCCGCAGCGGTAGAATTCCATTCAAAAATGGATCCCGATCTGCCTCCATCTGAAAAGGTTACTAATCCAGAAGAGAAGAATGCATAGCTGAGTGAAAATCTATCCATAGCAGAAAGAGGCCTTGTCCTACCTAGTTTATGATGTTTCATAGTCCCCGGCCGGATGGGAAGAAGTGGCCCGTCCAACGGTACACCGATAACACCCGATTCCTATTTAAGTCAAAGAGTCCTCTTGGGATGACATGTGAGAGCAACCGCAACGAATGGTGAAGGAAGCCCCGCTTGTTTTGTCCGGGCTCTTGAATCGCAAGGTGCATTTTCTCACTATATATGTATATATAATGAAATCTTTCTCAGTTATGCGTGGGTAGCTTGCACCAAGAAAGCTAAGAGGACTGGATCTGGAGACAGTTCCAAGAAAATCAGATCTGCCTGGGGCGTCTCAACATCTGAAGCTTTTGGTGCCGCATCGGGTGAGGCTAGTATAGATCTTCATTTCGGATTCCCACTTGTGGGCATTGGTACCTTTTGGGACCGGTAACAGACGTCCCAGTCTATAGTGTAGCTTGACGGACGTGAGCATATACATCAGAATCAACTGCCTCTGAGTAAGCAACAGCCGCTTCAGCAACGTGACGCTCCAGAGAAGGATTTTGAAATGGGTGGACAACCCCAATCAAACAGATAGGCCGGGCTACGTATCTGAGATAGCAGGTCTGGCTGGGGCTTCTCGATCTCTATCTGGTTTCTTTTCTCCTGGTTTCCCAGGCATTGGGCGATATGCGTCTTTCTATCTTTAACTATGCTATTAGTGTGAGCAGTGGTCTCTCTCTGCGAGACTTTCCCCTTCGGTGAGAAAATCAATGTAGTTAGTAGGGTATTCGATTTGATCTGATGCTTTAGGAGTTAACCCTAGGTGTCGAGGTACGGTGCCTATGACTATAGAGTTGCAATCTAATGATAGTATAGTAAGAAAGTCAGTCAAGTAATAATTGTAAGGCAAGTAAGATTCCGCCTATGCTCGCATCAATCTTTGATCCTCTCGTCTCTCTCTTTGTTAGGTACGCAAACAAAGGCAAGTACATCTCGGGAAAGAGGTGGAATACCACAACAGTTCTCGGCATTCCATCATTAAGGTACTTGAGCAATAACAAGAGAAAGAGTTAGTTATATCGGCTTGCATTCAATCATTGCAGTCAACAGAGGTCTCTCGCTTCCACTTTGTTTACACCCACAGAGCTATAGTCAAGCATTCTGTGCTAAGAGTTGAGTACGGCCAAAACCTTCCACTACAATTGGGTTCTGGTGACTCAGATGGCATGACCCTGAACGAAAGACTTGCTCGTGGACGGTCTTCGCTTAGACCTTTTCGTTCAATTCTTATACGCTTCACTTCCAGCAAGAAAACGGATTATATGCAAGGCTTTTAAATATAGCAGGCGTTATTCAAACCAATTGAGCGTGCTATATTCAGTCGCGCTCATCCCTTGCTTGTTGACTCTTTCAAGTAAACAAGTATGAACTACCTTATGGGGGCGTCGGCCCGGGAAGGGGAGAGTGGCCGAGTGGTCAAAAGCGACAGACTGTAAATCTGTTGAAGGTTTTCTACGTGGGTTCGAATCCTGCCTCTCCCACTTTAAGTAGACTTAAGAGAAGAGAAAGTAGGCGGACTAAACCAAGTAGGAGGGCCAACCAAGCTACTTTTTTTGCCGTGCCGTGAAGTGAAATTGTATCGTATGCTAGTTAGAGAGGTTGGCGAACTACTACGATCTATAGAGATTCCCCATCTATATCCAATCCCAACGAGAATAGAAGCGAGTCGCTTCCGGCGTCGGCTTGTAGTCTCTGCAGTCGGCACACGCCCGCGCCCGCCAGAATGCCTCCTTGGTTCGGGACGAAGCCCAGCGATACATACGATAGACGAAAGAAGGAAGAGCCCACCCTGCTGGAGGCTATTCGACGACCTGTAGTTTTGAAGCAACAAGCAAAGAATCACCGTCTTGAGCACGCAAGGTTCTGAAAGAAAGAGTAAGCAACGGCTTTCTTAGTTACTATGAGCGCAGCCGTTTTGAAGCTGGGGAACGCAAGTTTGATCGAGGATTGGAGAGGAGAGGTGGAATAAAAAGGCTCGGGATGGATGACAGAGTCTTTGTGCGAGCCGTATGCGGTGAGAGTCGCATGTACGATAAGGAGGGGGGTTCGCATCTATACGTTACGTATGGTGGTTGGGCCTACCCACCCTATTTGTTCCATGATCTATGGGTCTACTGGAGCTACCCACTTCGATCAATTGGCCAAGATTTTGACCGGATACGAAATCACCGGTGCTCGATCTAGTGGTATTTTTATGGGGATTCTGTCTATCGTTGTAGGATCCCTATTCAAGATCACTGCAATTCCTCTTCGGGCGGCTGTAGGATGGACGGCCCCTATAGGTAGTAGGGTAGGATGGGTGGTACCACTCAGATTGCGGCCAATCCTCCTAACTGAGCGCGGGCCGGGCTTAGAGCGCGTGAAACTCATCACTACCTCGTAAGGGTGTTGAGACCATAGCATGTTACACAAAAGCGCCGCTTTCTCTGTAGTGTTGTCACACGGCTGCCCGACTAGAAGAGCTACTCGCTCTGTAGTGTTGTCACACAAGATAAGTACGCCGCCCGCCTTCTGGCCGGGCGAATCGGAGTTCTCTTCCGGTCAACTGTCCACCCAGTCAAGTGCAAAATACACAGTGGAATCACGCAACGCACGCTGCTGGTGTGCTTCCTGCCCATGAGGAAAGAAACAAGAGCGACAAGGTTCAGATTTGACTGTTTGCAGCATGGGAGCTGATTACCCAAGAAATCCCTGGGAAAAAAGAAAAGATATCTCGGTAACGAAAACCATAGGAGGCTGTATTGGCGAGATCCAATGGTGAACAGCTGCCCAAAAGAAAAACTGCCTGGAAGTCCGAGGACCTTTAGTACCGTACCCTACCCCCGAACCAGCAGCCTTCGCGCCAAGCGACGAATGCCCTTGTCCCTTTCCTTTTTCCATTCAGCCTACTTCTTAGCTTTGTTCCGTCAGTCTAAGGCAAAGTCCGGTATTTGACGAAGATCTTTCTATCAATAGATAGGAATGAGTCTTCGATATGGGGGGATATCGATATGGGGGGATAAGATCCATCTGCTCTTTCTCTCTAAATTGAAACAAAAAATGTCGAGAGTTATCAAATCAAAAAGAAAATCGGGAGATGATTAGATTCAATAAAAGATACATAGACATCTAAAGGTAGTTAGCTTACTTGCTTGTTAGAGGAAGGGATTTCTATTCTATTCCTCTTTCTATATAGTTCATCTATCTCTTGTCTATCTATCTCTTTTTTCTATCTACGAATCAAGTCAAATTCGTTTATGGGTTCCTCGAAGCCCCGAATGGATTGGATCGTTTCTGCTTCTGCCAACGAAATGAAGGCGTCGCCCGTTCCGAATGCTTCTCTGATCCGGGCGTTCTCGCAAAGAGAATAAGATGCTGTTCTCCCTCCCTCTGTCTTTTTCCGCTTTGAAAATCTTCCCCTCTAATGCGGGCTGGGCGGCGGCGGGCGCGGGAGAAAGAAACCTAACCGCCGAGAAGACGCTCTTCTCTTAGGTCCTTTTTTCAGTGCAACACAGGAAAGCGCCCTCTTTTTGTCATCCCTGTCCCAGAGGCTTTTTTGTTTTGTATTGAACGCATGGTGTAGCTAGGAACCTTCTAAGAATGTTTGAGCCTATGTTCAAACCAAAACAACCCCGGGGCCTCCAAAGGGGAATTCCAGAATGCCTGCCGACGTTCAGATAAGGCGTTGTTAAGCCCAAACCACTAAAGGAAAGGCTCGACGAAGGGAGGGAGATGCGGCGGGGTAAGGAAAACGCTTTCGGAGATCGAGATGTCGATTTGTTTTTCATCGAAAATGAAGAAGGCCAAGAGGATAGCATCCTTCCTTCGGGCTTTGCCTGCCCTTTTCTAATAAGCAATTCCGGCTCGGCCTGGGAAAGCGCTGGCAACAACATAAAGGAAGGGGTCCATGTAGCTGCTGCGCCCGCCCACTGAGCAGCAGGTTCGGCATCTACTACAAAAAAAAAAGAGAATCCACTTCAGATGACCACACCTCTGCTAGGCAGCGTGTGGAATGGCCGAGAGCAGACCCTTTTGGATATATAATCCAAGCCGAGAGTGGAGTTACGTGAACAGCCGTCTGATGGAAAACCACTTTCACGTTCGGTTCAGAGAGCACTTTTTCGATGAGAATTCCTCGTTCCCTTTTGTGTGAATTCCCCAGCAGCGAATTAACAACTTGTGGGGCCCTATCTATTCAATCTCTCGAGCCCCGAAGAAAACCCCCCTCTCCCTCGGACTCAATCTCTCTTTTGACTCAATATATGTGGGCACCTGATATCTATGAGGGTTCACCCACCCCGGTGACAGCATTCCTTTCTATTGCGCCTAAAATCTCTATTTCTGCAAATATGTCACGTCTTTCTATTGTTGGTTCCTATGGAGGTACATTGCAACAAATCTGCTTTTTCTGCAGCATTGCTTCTATGATCTTAGGAGCATTGGCCGCCATTGCCCAAACGAAAGTCAAAAGACCTTTAGCTCATAGTTTGATTGGACATGTAGGTTATATTCATACTGGTTTATCATGTGGAACCATAGAAGGAATTCAATCACTACTAATTAGTATATTTATTTATGCATCAATGACGATAGATGCATTCGCCATAGTTCTAGCATTACGGCAAACCCGTGTCAAATATATAGCGGATTTGGGTGCTCTAGCCAAAATGAATCCTATTTCGGCTATGACCTTCTCCATTACAATGTTCTCATACGCAGGAATACCCCCGTTAGCCGGCTTTTGTAGCAAATTCTATTTGTTCTTCGCCGCTTTGGGTTGTGGGGCTTACTACCTAGCCCCAGTGGGAGTAGTGACTAGCATTATAGGTCGTTGGGCGGCCGGAAGGTTGCCAATGAGTAAGGTTGGGGGACCGAAGGCAGTTTTCCGTCCGGACACGTAGCTTACCGAATCAGTTGCGACACGGACGGGAATGCATGCTACGAAAGACAGGGTCAAGTCTGATACATCAACCGTCGACTCCATATCCTTGTACGAGTCCGCAATCACTACACGAGATGAACCAGGGTTTGGTGAATGAAAGTTGGCCTTAGGTGTAATAGGACTCCCGGTTACTGCGCGCGATCGTATACTGAGGTGCTCCCCATCGGTTGTTGGAACGACGCGAGCCGGGCCTCAATTAAGAAAGATGAAGGGACAGAGGTGACTAATTCCCCATCTCATTTAGGGAGGAAAACGAATCGATATCTCGATGTGATACAGCCCTTTCCATTTTCGTTGGGAAAGAACGGCGAAGTCCATCCGATGGTAAATAATATCCAATGAAGAAATAAGAGGAGAGCAAAGCGCCAATGGCGCGCGAAGCGCATGCGAAATGGGCACGGAGAAAAAATAAAGAGGTGTGGAGGAGAAGCAGCCGAGCTCATTCCCTTCGCTTCCTGGGCCCAAAGCAGTGCTTTGTTTCCTGGCCAAATCAAGGATTTGGGGCTTCTTGCTATATATAGCAATATATGAATCGAAAGATAGATCCATCCATCTATCCAGATATCTAAAAAAGAATCGATTTCATTCAACGTTTGATTCAAAGAACTGCGCTTAGCCCCCCCGCTCATGAAACGGCTCTGCTGCAATGGATGGCAGAGGGTCCGTAGTACCCGAAGCATTGGAGTTATCCAGTAGCCGGGAAGGGGCCTAGAAGTTCCTCTTACTACACCACACTACACTTGACTTTACACATTTACAGAGCTAACCCCTATCCAGTGTCTGGCAGAACGTTGGGGGCTTCAATCCTGACTCCTTATCCCCATCTCAGCCCAGGCTAACGGAGCCTTACTTATTCAGGGGAGAGAGTGGAGCCTCGAGAAGCACTCTTGAGAGGGCGTAGCAAGCGCCTTGGCCCCTCTTCATTCTCTACAGGGGTCTCTGCCCACATGGAAGCGGGGCAGAGATTGAAAAGATCAAACACGGGAATAAGAAGCAAGCTTTCCTTCCAGCAAGTAAACTACTTGATCATTTTGATGGAGGGGGATGGATAAAGTGGACAAAACAGACTCAAATTTTCCAGTCGAAACCTTTTTCGTCTTGACAAAGAAAGAATCATCTTGAAAACGCTCCTCACCCCTTCGTAGAGCCGTGTATTGTAAGTGATCCGAACCTGCCCGGAGTGAGCCCCCCTTAGAGGCAAGTAAAGTTGGTGAGCCGTATGATGGGCAACTATCTCCTGCGGTTCGGAGAGGACTCGGCTGTTAGTTAGTACCCCCTTTGGTTTCGGGGTGGACCCTTTCACTCTATTTTATTATATACGCTTAGCGAAAAGAATGTTTTTTTGATAGACCTAGGACATGGATTCTATATGAGCCAATGGATCGTGATAAGTCGTTACCACTAGCAATGACTTCCTCTTTCATTACTTCATCCTTTCCATATCCCTCCCCCTTGTTCGATCTTACTCATCAAATGGCACTCAGTTCATATCTGTAAGTTCGATCATTGATAAGGTTCAAAGAAAGGGTGGGCCATTGATAAAGAATATATTCCAAACCAAAATGCTAGCAGATGCGGGCCTCCGCTTTTCATTTCATTAATGAAACCTGCCTGTTATTATGGACTCCAATCAAAAGGACAAAAATCTAGGGCGGGTCTTGAGCCCGCCTTTTTGTTAACAAAAAAAATAGACGTGGGTGGCCTGTGGTGGTTCTTACAATGTTCGTTCAATCAAGCAGCATTATTCCTTTTCTTAACTTAAGAAGAGGGAGGAGGAAGACCACGCGGATAAAAAGAGAAAATGGTCGTTATTGGATAGAAGGAGATCCAAAGTACTGACTTTGAGGTTCTCTTTGGTAGTCACAACCTTCTCTTTAGTTCCTTACCCTAAGCAAGTCAACTACCTTACGAGTAAGCAAGTATGAACTACCTTGTCGTTCTCCTGGTTGAAAGTGAAGCATTAGGAAGCTGTTTCATTCATTCATTTGCCATCTTTCGTGAAAGCGATTCTTACAGGGTCACTCACGAAGGGGATTGGCCCCTTCACTCGCTCCACTGCAGTAACGATCTCTACTCGACCATAAGGGAGAGTTAAGCTGTTACCACTTAGGCAAGGAAGAACTCGAACAAGGGTTTCTTCACAGAGAGGTGGTCAAGCGAAGGGCAGAAAAGTAATATAGCCTTACTCTGCTTAGGACTCGTGTCTGGTCTGATTGAAATGCGAAAGCAATGGCCAGGCATTAAGACAAAACTGCTGTTACCGTCCCCACCTATAAAAGTAATCAAATGAGTCAATCATTTAAGTGAAGTAGCCTACTCCGCACTTGAAATAAGAGATTTCAGAACAACTGGACATTGGTACGCACATATAACGTGGTTTTGAAAGTGTTCACATTAGCATAAGGCACAACATTTGCTTACTCGTGCGTTAGGGTAAGGATAATGAACTTAGTCCTTTGGGGCCCCAACTGCGCACCAGCCCTCGGCGCTTGAGAGTACTGAGCGAGCCTTCGGCGATTGAGAATACCAACCCTTTGATCGGTACATGGGAGTGCCCGATAGCACCTGGGACCGCTAGGTCCTCGATCTTGTGCTGTACAGCAAGCACTGGAGATGTACCAACTAGTGAACGTAGCGTAGCGAGTGGAGGGAGGGAAGGAAGTGTCTGCTCAGTGAAAGAATGCCGTGTTTCAGTCCATTGTCACAATTATTGTATAGTAAGCGTTATTGGATAGAAGGATTGAATCAATTTCTTTCTTTCATAGTTTTCAATCTGCGTGATTATATGGTAGGCGGAACCTGTGTGCCCAACGCTATAGGTCAGGTAGTTTTACTGAGTTTAGGCTCCTTAACTCGACCTGTTGGGCCGGTTAAATCTTGTCCGGTTGAAGATCTAAGATTGAGAACCATCATATGCTTAACACATGAAATCGTATGTTTCAAATAGCTGAAAACCACTCAAAAATTATGTTCTTTTAGCGTTTTCTTGCCTAAAAAGTGCATAAGGTTTCTTGTTGTGATTTGTCATCAAAAGGTCCTCTCATTTAATATAGAGAAAGAATGGATTGTCATTATAGTTATTAAAGATATCTATGATTCAGAAAAAGGGATACAGAGCATTTTTGAAATATACGTATTTGAGCATGGAAGACCAACAAGGGAAGTCCACCCTCCCCTCACATTAGAAAGTGCCCCGCCGCTCTTCTCTTTCTTGACAGACTTTGGGATTCGCTCCATCACTTCACTCCATCCACGGCTTAAGGCCAAGGAAAAGCAGGGGAAGTGGTCAGCCAGCCAGCCCGGGAGGGATTGTAGGAATTCAAGAAGTGATGAATGATGATCGCATAGCTGCCGGAAACCATGATGACCAAGTTGGTTCGACCTACCTTTGACCATCCGTCCATAACCAATCTCCTTTGTTAGTCGAGCGGAGACTGAGTGATCATCCTTTCCCCCTAGAGGAGTGGGGGCTGAGATCTCATCCATAGCCTGTGGCACATGCCATTGTTCCAACCATCGGGCTTTGAGCCAACCGACACTCCCTGTTTAGCAATAATAGATAGCAGCTAATCTAGTTGATCCCGTATAGGCAGAGGTGAGGACGGAAAAAGCGGGGGCGAAGACAAAGCCAGAAGTGGTTTATCCGGGCTGGTTGAACCAGTTTTCCCGAAAGAAGCACCAATAGCATAATCCAATCGCTATCATGGTTGGAGCATAGATAGCAAAGGTATGGGTATAGATAAAATGCACACATCTGTTGGAGGTAGTGCCCTCAGAGTCAATTATTGGATCACAGGTACGTGATTGCAATGATTGAGGGAGGACCTATCCCGGTAGGACAGTCTTACTCGAGATGATAGTTTGCTATCTGGTTCACCTTTATCATCGTGTACTGTTTTAGGTGACCTGATACGTCGCTATTACACATTGATAGAGCCCCTAGGATTCTTGCTTGACCACCAGCAGTATGAGGGCGATCATATAAGTGGGAGCTGGGGGTCTATAAGCTTATCCTTAAAAGGTCCCTAGTCGTGGGAGTTTCGAGACTGGGCATCGATACTCCATTAGTAGACTAGTGTATACAGTCGAGACCCCGACGAGGGGCGGTGGCCGGTCTCACAAGCCACTGGTGTCAGTTGGATCACCTAAGATGTATACAGGTGCTCATTGGGTTATGAGTACACCGGACAGGACTCGCCGGGAACGTGCTAGTTGGTCATATACCAGACGTCAGATGGCAGTTCCCTGGTGACATGTGTGCAGGTTAGTTCATCGACCTGGGGATCGTCATTTGTCTCGTGTGAGTTCCCACTGTACTTTGATTACTACCCTACCACGGCTCAAAGGAGTCGTGCAAACAGGTTTTAGTTGGGTACAGTCCCGAGCCACATGGAGGCAGTGAGCGTATCCTCAGGGGTTCGTCTCTCCCGGTATTGGGGGTGAGGTCGTGCTGTGTCTAGGAGAGCCATTACACAAAGTCCTTGGCCAAGGCAAGGAGATTTACTGGTAGGTATTCCAGTAGTATCTCAGGGTGTTCTGGGCTACACTCCGACACGACTTGTACCGCTTTTGGGGGTCTGACTTTTACCAACCCCCTAGGCCCGCCATGCGATACTCATAGACGAACGGACCGGACTGCACGGATATTGTCACTGACAGGCTCAGTAGGGTTGTCAGGCTGAGTTCGCTCGCAGACATCCCTTTTGGTCAATACCTGGTAGCCCGTTACGTATTGGCTTATACCTCTGACGTGCTAGTGGTTAAATCCACAACCAAGGTGTTGATGAGTCTTTAGAGTCCCCCACATTCAGTTACTCAGCTTTCGGGCGAAAGGTTGTAGAGGCCGTATGGAGATATGGCAAGGTCCGATCAGATACGTGCGGTATTGCACGGATCAGGATCAGACAGTTTGTACTATAGGCCGTATGGTTATATGGCAGGGTTCGATAAGATACGTGCGGTATTGCACGGATCAGGATCGAACAGATATTACTAGCCGGTTTTGGTATAAGCCGGATTCTAGTATAGTACAGTGGAGATTTTGTCTCATTGCATTTTGTATTTCGGTCGAAATACAGATGCGGGTGTGTATGCACAGTATCGGGGTTTTCCTGTAATTTATTACGGGACCAGTTTTCTGGAGTTGCCAGTTTGTTTTTAGTTTCGGCCGATTTCCTTTGTTCCGTTCATTGGCCGAAGATTGGTGGAGGAGGGTTTATTTGCATTGTTGCAAATAGGCATTTGCGGAGGGGGTCTTTACATATTATCATGTCATGATACTTGTCCCATCATTTGACTTCATATCTTCTTGATGGCTTGACTTTTAGTAACCATCATGGTTGTTGATTACTTGTTTTGGAGAGTGGGTTATGGTTGTGATCATTGGATTCTTTCATCATCTCTTTTCATCATTGCTTCCACCCACTCCCTTGACCTTACTCTTTCTCTCTCCAATCACA
Source organism: Agapanthus africanus (assembly GCA_030015575.1). Classification (NCBI taxonomy): domain Eukaryota; kingdom Viridiplantae; phylum Streptophyta; class Magnoliopsida; order Asparagales; family Amaryllidaceae; genus Agapanthus; species Agapanthus africanus. The sequence continues at coordinate 55,938,541 of CM057342.1, read as the reverse complement.
CATGGTAGGGGGGGGCCGGCCATTCCTAAGAGGAGGAATGGGGATTCATTTCATGGGTGGAGAAAAATGTTACTCTCATTCCCTTTGTATGCTACATTTTTCCTCACCTCTCTCTAAGATCCTTTTCCTCCACCACAAAGGCAACTCCACAAAAACCCAAATGAGACTTCTTCTCTAGATATTCTACAACGAATCTTGGGCACGTCGAGTAGCCGGCTTCGTGCCCGAGTTGCCTCGGCATTGAGGTGGGAGCCCGTAAACAAAGTAGGCGATGTGGTGCGCTTCCGGCGATGAGGAGGAGACAGGATTTTCCGCAGGAGATCGGGACCATGATGAGAAGACCGGAGGACTAGGATCGTCGGTATATCTCTAACCCATCTTCTAGTTAGCTTAGACTAGTTAATGGTTTCGATCCGGGTGTTTAGTGCGCGGTGGTGCCGGTTTGCTAAGTCCGCAAAATTTAAGTTATTCACCGTTTCCGCATTCCGGCGTCGGATTGACGGCCGGGGCGCCGCCGTGCACTTACAGTGGTATCAGAGCCGCGCCATTAACTTAGTCTAGTTTTGTGTAATGTGTTTTTTTTTAGTTCCGATCGATCGAAATGTCCAAAAACCCGTATTTGCCCACATCAGTTTTCTGTTGGAAATTTTTGGTGTCGAAAAATTTTTCAGGTTGTAAAATATTGATGTACTGGAAAATCTAAGAGCTCTGTAAAAATTCGACGAAGTAACTCCACAGTGGGAGCGCGGAACCGCCGCGAAAACCATCTTCCCGCCGCCCTTCCGCCGCGCACTGTGGAGATCACTTCACCAATTTTTACAGAGGCCTTCTGGGCTTAAAATATGGGTTTTGGAATATTAAAATTGGGCCCAGGATTTCTGTGACTGCTACAGTTTGTTTTGGGGCCCACTTGTTAATATTCGATCGGTCGGATAATTTAAACACATTTTTCACAGTATTTACATTATTTCTGCGACCGTGAATGTCACTTGATCGGTAAATCCGGTCTAACTGCTATAGCCCGGTTAGACGGATTTGCGAACGTGATTTTCACGTTGATGTTTTGTTTTTTGCTGTGATGTTGCGGATCGGTCGTGGGGGATAGCCTGGATGCAATGCTAGTACAGTTCTGTTGTATTATGTACATTTTATATTGTGGGGCGAGCGTCCGACATGTGGACTGCCGTCACTGCCTGTTTGTATTATTCTTTTGGGGCACGACCTGGTTGCGGTCGATGTACCCGTTGTATGTATATTTTACTTTCTGTACTAGGATTACCCCGCGGAGGGGTGCACGGGTAGCCGGGTTCTAGAGGGCAGCAAGCCCGCATCTCATGGCATTGGGACGGAGGGGGCTTCACTCTAGGATTGGCGGGCTATTCGCCGCACTCGTAGGGGGTACAGGTTGACCCAGGAGGGGTGCCCAAGTTACCGGATTCCGTGAAGTGCTGGGTGGTCCATTCACGGCGCTGAAGGGGGCTGCCTCGCTTCAGGTTTTGGCGGGTGACTTGCCGCGCCCATAGGGGTCTAGGTTTTCATTGCACAGGCTATCCACATGACCAGGGGAACGTCGGGTTTCAGCGGCTCTGTGAAACCCGGGGATCCCAGATATCTGTATTGTTTCTGTGATGCTGTACATTTCTGTGATGTTGCATTTTATTCACGCCTTGAGCGAAATACTATATATTGGTATATATATTAGTAGATGTTGTATATGTTTTGCATCCGCGCTAGTCCAGTCCCCGCTCTGTCGTTAGTTAGCTAACCTAACGGGTAATGACGGGACCCAGTGGCGAATGCGGATGGCATATACGTACATCAGTATATTTTCGTTCTTTTTGGTGTGATCAATTGATGGGACTGCATTGATTCGGATCAATGCAAGTTAAAAACAAACCTAATCTGATGTTGTTGGAACACTTTTCAAAAAGCTGTTATTGCAAGGACGTTCACTTTTGTTTTGCATCGCGGTATTCATTTGGAATATCCTGCTCCTCAGTCGACGAGGCAAGGGCCGAGATCCCTTCACCGGGAGTGACCCCTTGGACAAAAGTTTGCGTCAGGGCATTAACTTCATTATAGCCGATTACTTTTGCTTTGCGCCGTGGTATTCATTTGGAATATCCTGCACCCCATTCTACGGGGAAAGAGCCGAGATCCCTTCACCGGGAGTGACCTCTTTAGCAACGGTTTTCGTCACTATATTTCTAAAAAGCTATCCGTTCCTTCAACGATATCAAGTTCATTACGTTAAAGGTTTTCGCCAGAAACCATTCGTAGCCCTCCGTCGTTTCAGACGGGTAGCACGTAGTATTCATGCTATGTTTGTTGACCTTCGTCAAGACATAGTGTATGGTAGCTGCTTGTTACCTTTCTGCTGCATAGATAGATGCGTTGGTTTGGGACAGTCGTATAGCCTTGTTGACCTTCGTCAAGGGCTTGTACGGGTGGATTCAAATTAACCTGGATAATGACGGGTAGAACTTGACATGTGACTTATGATTTGTTGACCTTCGCCAAGGTCATAATTGCATGGGGCAGAAATCACATCGGGAGTTTCAAAAGTACTGAAACTTGCCAGATATGCGCATACCTTCTGGAGTGTGATACCGTGAGCGGATTCCGTCACGTTGTCATGCGATGAGAGTTGGATCCCGATTCCCACTGATGAGTTAGTTTACTCCTCGGGTGATCCCGACTAATTCTTCTTTCAGGTTTGGAGGAGAATTTGACGGTACAGTGGGAGGTTTCCAGATTAGATAAATTGGTAACCATTCTGATCTAGGTTAGAGTGCACGCTGAGTGTTTCTTTTCTCTCTCTCTTTGGCAGCGACCATTGACCCGACCCTAAGACTTTGACTCAGTGACCAAGTTGACCGAACCTTCTTAACACTGGCTTTTGGATTGTCAGAGTTGCAAACCTCATTGCCACTCCTACTTTTACCCTTTTCTCCAGGACACCCCGTTTTACTACGAACGTCCACTTCCATTGGACAAAACCATCGTATGGTTAGATACGAACTCGAAAGAATTTATTCGAGGATGGTTTCCGGTTCTGGAGAAAACGGATAGGATTATTCAGTTGTCTTTTCCTTTTACCCTCTCTCAGGTTACGAGTACTCCTTGGTTTAGGGGTAGTACACCTATTACGCAAATTGGATTGTCTTCTTCCAAACCTTAGGCTGGTGCCGACCGGTAGGGAATGAAGAAAACCAATTAGCATAACGATGGTGTGCAGAAGGTATTAAGTTCAGACAAAGCAAGGGATTAGTAAGAGGGCAAAGTAAATTGCAACAGATATTCACGACCAAACCAAATATTTCGTTACCACTCCCACATCACCTTTGTATTTCTCCAGGACACTCCGTATCACTACGAAGATCCACAGTTTATTTGGATACTCCATCGTATGGTTATATACGAACTCGAATGGAACTTGTTCCAGTTCGGGGATGGATTCTGGTTCAGGAGAAATAGGAATAAGGTTTATTCGGTTGTCTTTTATCTTCACCCTCTCTCATTGCGAGTGTTCCTAGGATTGGGACAGTACACCCATTATGCTTATTGGATAGTCTTCTTCCAAACCATAGGCTGGTGCCGAACGGTAGGGAAGGAAGAAAACCATTTGGCCTAAAAGGGTGTGCAGAAGGTAAAGACTAAAGACATATGAAGGGATTTGGAGAGGTGGCAAAAGAACTATACGGTTACAGTCGTGAATCTGGAAGAGGCATTACTAGAAATACCAGGATACCCTATCGAAACATTTCAATATTTCAGTTTCACTGTGTACTGTTAATAGAAAACTGATTTCCCGATTAGATACTTACTCCAGGGTATGCATTTACCAGGTACGATTCTCACATCTGTATGGTTTTACAGATGATGAGTAGGAGTAAGTTATTGGGAATTGGGTGATCATCCTCATTATATCGGGATTCGTTGTAATCGGTGATATTTGAGGAAATCACCTGGGCTGTTTGCCAGTCGGCAAATATTTGGTTTTGAATATCCGCAGTTATGCACCAATTTCAAATTGATATATCTGTACGTCTATCTTCATAGAGTGAGATATACCTTTTTGAAATTATGTCTGTGACATCTACCTATATCAGTGGATGGTTAGGTAAGGAGCATTAAACAGCGGTGTAATTCTTCTTAACCATAAGTACAGTTTTCAACCTACGACACACAGTGAATGAGTTATCAGACTCAAGGGACTTGTACAGAGTATTGTATGTTGTCCAGGGTCCATCAGGACAGAGGGGTTGGTCCTCGTACTATATTCGGTTTACTTATGACTTCTCTAATTTTTAGACAGGTGTTTCGTGGAAACACAGGGTCCGAATTTTGAGAAGTTATAGGTATTTGAATAGAGTAGAGAACCAGGTATAGCAAGTATCGGGATTCTTCAAAGAGATCGAAGATGTAGATACTTGTGTATTGTATTCAGTTGATAGTGATGATAAAGAGATCTTGCTTCTTTTTCAGGTTACTCATAATTGGAAGCATTCCTAAGTTGAGTAACGCTGATCGGCCTCCTTCCATTTAGTTGACATGCGCTGGAGACAGCTGCATGATTTGAATCTGGTTCAATTGAATCAGTGCCTCTGGTCCTATATGGGATATAGAACAGTTCGTATCTTAACGATGTTAAGGTACGGGGAGTTGTCCGGTTTATGATTAAAACCAGACACGGGACAACTCAAGGCACGTTTCTGTAATGGCTGTTTGTGGGTTGACCCAGGCTTTGACGAGGGTTGACTTTCTACCATCTGGATGAACAATAGCAATATTGTTCTAGACTCTCCACAGTTTTAATAAAAATGGATTTTTTCAGAAAACAGTAGTGGGAGTATGGTAGAACTGGAAGTGATTCCAGAACCACAAACGATTACTGAAGATTTGATAAGGAACCTAAAGATTCAATCTGGATTGACATTCCATTGGCCACTCCGCAGATAAGGTGGGTAACTTCAGGCACCCGAGAGGCACTACGGTAGCCTCAAGGACGGTGACAGGGAAGCTCTTGTTTACCCACAATTGCCATTGCTGTTGTTCCAGGTTACGAGACCCGGCGGGAGGATGAGTATAGCGTTGTTCTAAACCAGTTTTAGAAGTGTACGTCTATATGAGTCTGCCAGAGGGTTGTCATAGTCAGTGGGAGCAGCGGAAGCATTGGTGGACAGGTTGCTTATGTCTATTTATAGACTAGAGCAGAAGTAGCGGAGATAGATCATCTATTTCTGACGTGACAGTCATGGGGTTTGACTTCATCAGAATAGGGGATGGATCTGTTGAGAAGGTAGTAGGGTGTGATATCCTGGTATTTGGATGATATACACAGAGTAGGAAAAGAAACTCCTACACTACGATCGGTTATACTTTGGTCGTCGCACAGTTGTTTCTCCACAAAGGAAATGGATTTTATATCAGACATACTGGTTACTAGATCTATGGTCTTAGATCTAGATTTGGGTGGTTTCCCAATCAGGGTACTTGACAGCATTCTAAGAGTATTTAGGATGGACGACTCCTGGCACGGTAGTGTACCTGCAGGTAATGGAGTCACCCTCTCCAAAGGTGTCTTACAGACTAAAGGGGAGAGGGACGGGCATGATTGGCAGATCACTTGCTCAGGCAATTGAGTCAATCGTGAGATGTCAAGTACCACACCAGATGTTGTTCTTGCACTAGATGCAATAAGTTGACATTAATCCAATCCTGGAGAAACAGTCGGAAGCAGTTTTAGAACATAAGTGGATGTTCTAGGGATATGATAACGACAGCCTCATTTAGGAGACAGTTATCATTCCAGGCTTCCAAGGTGACATGGACGACAAGGAGGTTGTCAGAGTTATAGTTTTTCCTTCTGATGAGGGGCAGTATTTTGGACAGTTGGTCCAAGGCAATACTGAGGGAGGCATGGCGCAGGATACTGATTAAGTTCAGTTGACGATACAGTCTAAGAAGTTTGGATTTGGAGTTCATTTATGAGCTAGGTCCCATCAGACATCCAGACATATTCTGAGACAGGTATTGCTCTTTTCGGGAGATGGGTTTCTCCGCGAACTTGAGATATAGAGAGACATAGAAAGAAACAACTAAGCGGATCCACTCACTGAGGCTATTCCTCGAACGCAAAAGTTTCACAAACGAGCTTTGTGAGACTGACTAGTAGAGGAGTTGGGTGTTCGGTATCACACGGGCTGTGAGTATGCGACATCGCAATAATTAGCCTTGAGTGCAAGTGGGAGATTGTTGGAGGTAGTGCCCTCAGAGTCAATTATTGGATCACAGGTACGTGATTGCAATGATTGAGGGAGGACCTATCCCGGTAGGACAGTCTTACTCGAGATGATAGTTTGCTATCTGGTTCACCTTTATCATCGTGTACTGTTTTAGGTGACCTGACACGTCGCTATTACACGTTGATAGAGCCCCTAGGATTCTTGCTTGACCACCAGCAGTATGAGGGCGATCATATAAGTGGGAGCTGGGGGTCTATAAGCTTATCCTTAAAAGGTCCCTAGTCGTGGGAGTTTCGAGACTGGGCATCGATACTCCATTAGTAGACTAGTGTATACAGTCGAGACCCCGACGAGGGGCGGTGGCCGGTCTCACAAGCCACTGGTGTCAGTTGGATCACCTAAGATGTATACAGGTGCTCATTGGGTTATGAGTACACCGGACAGGACTCGCCGGGAACGTGCTAGTTGGTCACATACCAGACGTCAGATGGCAGTTCAATGGTGACATGTGTGCAGGTTAGTTCATCGACCTGGGGATCGTCATTTGTCTCGTGTGAGTTCCCACTGTACTTTGATTACTACCCTACCACGGCTCAAAGGAGTCGTGCAAACAGGTTTTAGTTGGGTACAGTCCCGAGCCACATGGAGGCAGTGAGCGTATCCTCAGGGGTTCGTCTCTCCCGGTATTGGGGGTGAGGTCGTGCTGTGTCTAGGAGAGCCATTACACAAAGTCCTTGGCCAAGGCAAGGAGATTTACTGGTAGGTATTCCAGTAGTATCTCAGGGTGTTCTGGGCTACACTCCGACACGACTTGTACCGCTTTTGGGGGTCTGACTTTTACCAACCCCCTAGGCCCGCCATGCGATACTCATAGACGAACGGACCGGACTGCACGGATATTGTCACTGACAGGCTCAGTAGGGTTGTCAGGCTGAGTTCGCTCGCAGACATCCCTTTTGGTCAATACCTGGTAGCCCGTTACGTATTGGCTTATACCTATGACGTGCTAGTGGTTAAATCCACAACCAAGGTGTTGATGAGTCTTTAGAGTCCCCCACATTCAGTTACTCAGCTTTCGGGCGAAAGGTTGTAGAGGCCGTATGGAGATATGGCAAGGTCCGATCAGATACGTGCGGTATTGCACGGATCAGGATCGGACAGTTTGTACTATAGGCCGTATGGTTATATGGCAGGGTTCGATAAGATACGTGCGGTATTGCACGGAGCAGGATCGAACAGATATTACTAGCCGGTTTTGGTATAAGCCGGATTCTAGTATAGTACAGTGGAGATTTTGTCTCATTGCATTTTGTATTTCGGTCGAAATACAGATGCGGGTGTGTATGCACAGTATCGGGGTTTTCCTGTAATTTATTACGGGACCAGTTTTCTGGAGTTGCCAGTTTGTTTTTAGTTTCGGCCGATTTCCTTTGTTCCGTTCATTGGCCGAAGATTGGTGGAGGAGGGTTTATTTGCATTGTTGCAAATAGGCATTTGCGGAGGGGGTCTTTACATATTATCATGTCATGATACTTGTCCCATCATTTGACTTCATATCTTCTTGATGGATTGACTTTTAGTAACCATCATGGTTGTTGATTACTTGTTTTGGAGAGTGGGTTATGGTTGTGATCATTGGATTCTTTCATCATCTCTTTTCATCATTGCTTCCACCCACTCCCTTGACCTTACTCTTTCTCTCTCCAATCACACATGGTGGGGGGGGCCGGCCATTCCTAAGAGGAGGAATGGGGATTCATTTCATGGGTGGAGAAAAATGTTACTCTCATTCCCTTTGTATGCTACATTTTTCCTCACCTCTCTCTAAGATCCTTTTCCTCCACCACAAAGGCAACTCCACAAAAACCCAAATGAGACTTCTTCTCTAGATATTCTACAACGAATCTTGGGCACGTCGAGTAGCCGGCTTCGTGCCCGAGTTGCCTCGGCATTGAGGTGGGAGCCCGTAAACAAAGTAGGCGATGTGGTGCACTTCCGGCGATGAGGAGGAGACAGGATTTTCCGCAGGAGATCGGGACCATGATGAGAAGACCGGAGGACTAGGATCGTCGGTATATCTCTAACCCATCTTCTAGTTAGCTTAGACTAGTTAATGGTTTCGATCCGGGTGTTTAGTGCGCGGTGGTGCCGGTTTGCTAAGTCCGCAAAATTTAAGTTATTCACCGTTTCCGCATTCCGGCGTCGGATTGACGGCTGGGGCGCCGCCGTGCACTTACAACATCTACCAGGTAGGTGAAACTCTCAATCCATATCCATATCCGTTAATACGCTGACCCCTTGGGCCTAAAACGAAGTGAGAGGCCGGGGTCAAAAATCTAAGAGGTTGCATTCCCCCGTTCGAGAGTCAGAATCCTAGCCAGGTGAAGATCCATTGGATGGCGGGCGGAGTGGAAGCAGAACCGGAAAAGGCAGCAATTCCAGAGACCGTTGACCGAGCGGAGGCATCGGAGGAAGCAGCACTAATGGAAGAGGCATCACCCACGCTAAAAACACAAGGGCAAATCTCCGGTAGCGAGAAGGAAGGCACCGAGATAAAGAGAGAAGTCCAGCTGCAGAGCCAGCACCGAGAGAAAGCCCCTTACGAGATAGGGGCCGGGACCATTACCGAGATGGGGGCGGTAGATCGCGGTTTGAGAAGGACTCGTAGAAAGAAAATTTAGGGCTTTCATTTCAGTCTTCTTTAAGTCTGAAACTCTCTTTCACTCATTTTAAAAGGATTTGAAGTTCTATTATTAGATTATTAAAGCGAGACTTGACTTAGAGAAAACCTTCCTTTCCGTCAAGCGCTGTAGTCAAATCAATCTCTTGTGTAAAGCTAGTCTCTTCGCTAGTGTTTGAAGAATCTTCCTTGCGCTAAGTCTTCCTTGGCTCTCCCCTATATTTTTTGTTTGAGATGAGCTCCCGGTTTTGAGCAGAGCCGGTAGCAGATATAGGATCAGAGAAAGACCTCCTTGCTTTCTGAATAGCCGGCTTTGGCGATTGCACTTTCCATCTCGTCGGAAAGAGTAGTTGAAGAAGCCGAGACGAGAGAGAGAGAGACAAGTCCAGCTTCGAAGGAGCGAGCAATGCTTTTGGATTTTTTGATCTACTTTCGGGTAGACTAGTCAAAGTCACAGAGAACTCATACCGTGCGTGCGTTAAGCCTATAGAAGGTAGGCGTAGCCTTTAAGGCGAATAACTCTTTCTGTGCTGTTACGGTAGCGAGTTTCGGTAAGTTCAGTAAGTGAAGTGACGGGCGAAGGTGGAAGAGATAGACCTCTTTCGCTTACTCGGGTTACAGGCGTTTGTGAAGGTGACCTTCTTTCGGGAGATAGGCTCACCGCAGGTGCCGTAGTAGAGAGAGAATCCTTTCCATTCTGTTACCGGTCTAGTGCGCAGACTCTTGAAAGTCAGGTGGTTCCTAGTGATGTCTAAAGACTTTCCATGCAAGACCAGCTTCTCATGATAGGTGCTTGCTTCAGAGAGACGTCGTCGGCGATTGAATTGCGTATAGAAAGAAAAGAGAATAAAATCGTCTCTCGTTCAACTAATATTCCATTCTTTGTATTAAATGACTTAGACGAACTTCATTAGGCAAAATCAACTTACCACAGCTAACGACAAGTCAGACTACTTTGTTGTCTGTGTCAAATCGAGATTGGGTGGGTGAAAGTACACTAAACCGCTCATGTGAGAGCCGATCAATCCCATTTTGCTTTTGTTGGAAAAACCAACGCCGACCTTTCTTTCAGTCTCTTTGATCTTTTCGGGAGCAGAGCAGTCACAGAATGGAAAGAGAAATGATGGCAGAGTTATTCAGGACATTTTTTCTGGAAATACAAAATTCGAAAATAGACTATCTGAAAGATCTTCAGGAAAGAGCAAGAATGAGTGCTGAAAGGAGTATCGAGGACGGCAACGGCGATAGCCCACTTGAGCAATTTTCCGTTCACCCATTAATTCTGATGAAGATGGGCAACTTTTATTTCTCATTCACAAATCCATCCTTGTCTATGCTGCTCACTCTAGCTTTGGTCCTACTTCTGATATTTTTTGTTACGAAAAAGGGAGGGGGAAAGTCAGTGCCAAATGCTTGGCAATCCTTGGTAGAGCTTATTCATGATTTCGTGCCGAACCCGGTAAACGAACAAATAGGTGGTCTTTCCGGAAATGTTAAACAAAAGTTTTCCCCTCGCATCTCGGTCACTTTTACTTTTTCGTTATTTCGTAATCCCCAGGGTATGATACCCTTTAGCTTCACAGTGACAAGTCATTTTCTCATTACTTTGGCTCTCTCATTTTCTATTTTTATAGGCATTACGATCGTTGGATTTCAAAGACATGGGCTTCATTTTTTTAGCTTCTCATTACCCGCAGGAGTCCCACTGCCATTAGCACCTTTTTTAGTACTCCTTGAGCTAATCCCTCATTGTTTTCATGCATTAAGCTCAGGAATACGTTTATTTGCTAATATGATGGCCGGTCATAGTTCAGTAAAGATTTTAAGTGGGTCTGCTTGGACTATGCTATTTATGAAAAATATGCTTTATTTCATAGGAGATCTTAGTCCTTTATTTATAGTTCTAGCATTAACCGGTCTGGAATTAGGTGTAGCTATATCACAAGCTCATGTTTCTACGATCTCAATCTGTATTTACTTGAATGATGCTACAAATCTCCATCAAAATGAGTCATTTCATAAATAAAAACGAGGAGCCGATCGTTGACTTAACGTTGTTTTCGGTTCGATTAACTATCCTTACCCTAACGACGGAGTGAGCGCTAGCGCGATATTGGTTTCCATAGTGCAGTAGCACATCCATTTTCTTGCTCAAGTATTCACCTTTGTTTTATGATGATCCAACCTGCTATCTCAATGCATGGGATTTCCTTGGGGATACAAAGATTCACATAGTCAGTAGTGAGACCTTAATGTCCTAGTACGACCAGACAAAAGCAGAGATATAGTCTTCTTCCAGGGATTGGTCATTCATGAGCCTTCTTTTTTTTACGAGATCCGGCCAAAAGAAAGAGTAGCACTAGCTTATCAAAGTAAGGTTGCACATTGAGAGGCTTCCCCAGGGTATTGGACTGATTCTCGAGCTGACATTTCAACCGTGACTTTCACTTTCACTCTCGCTTCTTCGTCGTCGCTTCTGTCATTTGGAAAAAGAGCCAGCCCAGGCCCCATACCTTCCTTTTGGCTTCGCTTGCTACATGTTTTTATTTTGGTTTGATACCAAGAATCTCGTACCAGTACTTCCTACTGGTCTCTTTCCCTATAAAAGGGATGCCAAGAGATATTAGTTATTGTTTGTCCTTATCAGTCGCGCTGCTGATCCCAAATAAGTTACAGATCCTGCTTCTGGTGGGATTCGAGGCGTTATAGAAGACCTGATTGATCTTTCTGGTCTTTTTCACTGCCTCGGAGGCATACAGAAGTGGTTCAATATGAATGTTCACTCTCTTGTTTCCTTATAGTGTATTGTATTATAATGAGATGTCGCGATATCGTATGCTTTTTTCCCTTTTTTCGAGGGATTGGATCCTTTTTTGAAGACGGGGAGGAGTGAGCTATTAATTGCCGCTAATAGCGCTTCGCTTGCATGCAAGGCGGCAAGCCAGGTAGACGCGCGCGGGCGAAGGAGATGCATTTCTAGTACTGGTGGTACTGGACAAGCTCTAGGGGAATAATCTCTTTCTTATTTCGCAAGCACCTTTCTTTCCCATGACGACTAGGAACGGGTAAATCAAGAATTTCACTTAGAATTCCGGACCTCAACATCCTGCTGCTCATGGTGTTTCACGATCAGTATTGGAAATGAACGGAGAAGTGGTGGAACGTGCGGAACTACATATTGGATCACTCCAGTGCGAGCTCCTATGCCGCTAGCTATGCCCTGCTCGGTCCCCCGGCAGGGTGGGGGTTCCGTAGTGCGTCATGAGCACCGGGCAAAAAGGGGCGGTTGAGCAACTCAAGCGAACCGCCCTACCCTTTGATAGGGATAGAAGGGAGAAGGTTGTGAAGGTGGCCTCGTTATCCACACATCCGGTCGGATGAATGGAGGCGCCTTCTTAGCCCTGGGTTTTCACGAGCGTTGGCGGGTCCTGGAGTGCCCATCAAGGGCGCTAGCGCATACCCGGGGGTGATCATCACCACCTGCACCTCACATCTCGGCACAGTGGAACGTGTAACCCGCCTGTTGTCCAAGTCAACCACTTTATTTCCTGTAATCCATAACGCCTAACAGAACATAGCAGCAAGGTACAACCCACCCATACAAACAGCCTGCGGGGAGGATGGCACTACTGGCAAAGACCGTCTGGCGAAAACGCTGCAGGCGCGAAGCGTGGAAGGCCTGCACCGGGGGAGCATAGGGAGGAAAGGGAGCCCAGACGGTGGAAGAGCCAGGGGAGGCCGGGTCATTTGACGGAAATGGAAGGCTTTTTCCGAGCGGCTCATTCATTCTTGGAAAAAGAGGGAGGGAGCGAGCCAATGGATCAATGAATAGATAGAGTCAACGGTAGACAGACAGCGCTGCCTATACGCGAAGACGCTTCCGAGGTCGAATTGAGACTACTCAATTTCACAAAGGATTTGCGAATGAATGCTGGGCTGGGCCACCTCGAATGGCGTAAGCCGCATGCGGGGAGACCCGCACGTACGGTTTTCAGGAGGATCCGGCCGAAAGACCAGCCGGCGCCCACCCGACTAGAAGGACTGAGAAATTAATAGAGTACAAAACTTATCTTCAAGCTTTACCTTATTCTGATCGTTCAGAGGGCGATTACGGAGTCACTGAATGAAGTCCTCCGTTTCTTTCGGAGGTGCTGACCTGCAGCGAGGCAGATATGACTAAGTGACATATTGAATATGGCGACGACAACAGCATGTCGTAGAAGGAGATACCAGGTGGAGCCAACGACCCACTAAGACTCATGTATCTACAACTACATCCCCGAGCGGCAGTCAAACGGGGGCGTGAATGCGAGATGCCAGCGGAATGATCGGCCGGACAGAAGCTAAGGCTGCTTCCTTCCCATCGCGTCCTTCCTTGTGTGTCGGAGATACAAAGCGAGTGCACCGGAAAAGAACGGGAACTGGGTCGATCTATTCTATGGCGAAGCATCCAAAGCATAACTGCACACTCACACGATCTTTGCCGAGAGATAGGAGCATTCGGTGGAACCGGTGAACTACACTTGCTTCTTGATAGATGTATAGGACAGAGGGCTCGTGGTACCTGCTGCCCACCCTTCCTCCGCTTTGATAACCGTGTGAACGGAGAGTGGGCATAGCAAAAGGGAAGGAGGTCCTCATACGGAGTCGCACACTTGAGCAGTGCGGGAGACTGGAGAATGGGTCGAGTAAACTCCCTTACCCTAACGACGGAGTGAGCGCTAGCGCGATATTGGTTTAAATGGTGCGGTAGCACATCCGTTTTCTTGCTCAAGCTCAAACTACCAGCAAGAAAACTGATTATATGCAAGGCTTTGAAATATAGCAGGCGTTATTCAAACCAATTGAGCGTGCTATATTCAGTCTAGCTCATCCCTTGCTTGTTGACTCACACAAGTCAGCAAGTATGAACTACCTATCGACGGGCCATTTCGAGCAAGCTTTTGCTTTTTCTCCCGGCTTTCAACAACTTTCGCTTTAGCTTCAAAAGGCGACCCTATGACGTTTCCGTCATTGAAGTAGCCTTTCCTCGCCCTACCCTAAGAAAGAAGTCACTATCAAATTGTCCTACTGAAGTACCAAAGGCCGCCTGGTTACTCTTAAGATGTTTGCTACTGAAGGAAGTAGGGCTCCTATTAAAACACTTTCCCTCCCTCAAAGCCCTGCTTTCGACGACGATTATAATAAGTAGTTACGCTGCCATTTTTCCAATATCATGGAATAGCATGGCCCGGGGCTAAGGTAAGTCCAGTGGGAGAGCCGTGTCATGGGTGACCTTATTGCACGGTTCAGAGAGCACTTGTGTATGTGATGCAAGTGAACGTGTACGAAAAAGCTGTCATAAAGTTTCGTTGTTCGTTCCGTCGTTGACCCTATGTATGTTTCCACGATGGCCCAAGAACACGCTCATTCTTCAGCCGTAGAGAGACTTTTGAATTGCGAAGTACCATTACGAGCTCAATATATACCAGTGTTATTCCGTGAAATAACTCGAATTTCAAATCATTCACTTGCTTCAACTACTCATGCTATGGATGTGGGAGCATCAACTCCGTTCCTTTGTGCTTGAGGAGCGGGAGAAATTGTTGGAATTCTATGAAAGAGTCCCGGGAGCCAGGATGCATGCCAGTTTCATACGACCTGGTGGAGTGGTACAAGATCTGCCTCTTGGCTTATGTCGAGATATTGATTCCTCCACACAACAATTTGCTTCTCGTATCGACGAATTAGAAGAGATGTTAACCGGCAACCGTATCTGGAAACAACGATTAGTGGATATTGGTACTGTCACTGCACAGCAAGCAAAGGATTGGGGATTCAGTGGTGTAATGTTAAGAGGTCGTGCGACATGAAGACATTGATAGCAATATGGGAGAAGTTCCCATCAGGCAACAACGGTTCTGCCTGACCCTACTCAAGCATGCATATGTTGTCAGTGAAGATTTTTTGTGAAGCCTTGGAGACGACGTACCCGGGGCTAGGGTGAGCTAAGGGGGGACAGCGTAAATGAGCGAATGTGTGTAAGCCCAGTCAAAGATTCCTATTCTAGGCGGGGCGGGCCATCCACCTTCGAATGGTGTTGGTCCGTAGGACCGTGAACGGATTCGCCTTTGGCCTCTGGGCACGTCGGAACCGCAAGAGTTCACCGGGGTGGAGCACGGTCCGCCAAAATCGGCATAAGTTAGGTGCTATTGATGGAACATGGTAAGCCCATCTTTCTCCATATGGAAGTGTTGCGGGCACATAGAGATGTGGGTAGAGGAAGTCTCAAAAAGCGAATGCCGAGCTGTAGGTCACGTGACCTGGACCGAAAAGGTGGCTGACTGGGCTTTCTCCTGGATCAAAAAAGACCCGCTCGCCGAATTCGTCGATCGAATCGGGCGCCCCGGAACGTCGAATGAAAATAGGTGGTCGGGTTCTCTTTCTACAACCCTCTTTATATGATAGGCCCGGCCACCTTCCCCCTATCCCTCCCTTATGTTTAGGAGCGGGTTCCGCCCAAGAACGACCTGTGGTGGTACGGAAGGCACGGACTCAGCGAGCATCCCGCACCTTCAGATAAAGAAACTCCTCAACCATCACAAGAAAAAAGAAGTATGACGCTCTGTATCTGACTCTATTCTATTGGTCATAGTTCCTTGGCGGCCGGTGCTCGTTTGCGCGCGCGTGAACCACCCCAAAAGGGAATTAAGGAAAGGATGCCTCTCGGGGTATCTGAGAATGATTCGAGCCGTATGAAGGGAAACTCTCACGTACAGTTTGTTTTTTGGGGGGGATGGAGCCCGACAGGGTCCCCTCACTGACTTGGCCCGGGCCTAAGTGAAAGTGAAGTGGTGGGCCTACCCATCCCAACCTGGGGTATGCTGGGATTCACGAAGAGCAGCACCTTACGATGTTCAAGGCCAATCGGATCCTGACGTACCAGTAGGTACCAGAGGAGATCGCTATGATCGTTACTGTATCCGTATCAAAGAGATGCGACAAAGTGTTCGGATCATTGTGCAATGTCCTAATCAAATGCCTAGTGGCATGATCAAAGCCGATGATCGTAAGCTATGTCTTCCATCACGATGTCGAATGAAACTATCCATGGAATCGTGCGCCGTATGAAACGTAGATCATCGCCGTTCTTAACCGAGACTCAGGTTAAGCTCCATCTCGGAACCGTCGTGGGGTTTAGAGTAAAGCATCCCAAGGTTGGCGCATCTCGTTGGGCATGGAGAAGCATTGGGAACCCCAATATCTTTCTTCGGAGCAGTTTCTTTTCCGGTCCCTTCGCCACGGCATAGCGCTTCGCTTCCGGTTCTTCGGAAGAATCAACTGACTTCTCCCTTCTTCATTGATCTGGGGGAAAAGGAACCGTCTACCAGTTAGGAAGCTAGACATCAAGGTTGTGGCTTGATGAGGATAACTAAGCTGACACGCCGGAGTTGGTTGCTGGCACAACAGAGTGGTGCCTTACCGCACTGCAGGCGCACGTGCGGTAGAGTTCATGGTGGTGCTTCAGGATTCCAATGTACTGCGTCCAAGATCAGAACGAGCTTGTCGGCGGACCACTGCCGTCCCATTCTTGAGTGAGCTGGAGCACAACCATCTTATCCACTGAAAAGGCGTCAAGCTATCGCTTTGGGTCGAAGCACTAAAAGAAAAGGGACCGGAAAAGGCGGCGGCATAGGAACCACGGGAACCCAGGAGGGAGAAAGACGATGTACGGGATAAGAGATCCTCGTAGTAGGCTGGACCAAAATCCAGCCGAGAGATGGCAGCCTTTAGAAACAACAGGTTGGGAAACCAAGAGAATGGTTCGCGTTTTCTTTTCTTCTTCCCGTAGGAGTAGCACAAAAAGAGGGATTAGCATTATTGACCCCATGAGAAACCACTAACACCTTCCTCGTTGGGGCTCCGCGCACTAGGAAAAGGCTTCCGCGTAAGTACAGAAATAAACCGGCCACTAGTTACGAAGTGAACATAAGGTATCAAGAGGTCCTTCACAGTCAGGTGCGATGCAATTGCCCCCTATTAGTTAAGTACCACTCTTCCTATGACGGGGGTTGAGGAAAGAAATGGCTTGATGAACCGTTCCGTTCGCCACGTACCGGCCCCATTCACTTGCTGTAAGTACACAGTGCCCCACAACTCTCAAAGTAACGTGGGGTTGAAACACAAGCTACCTCCGAGCCGAGAGTGCCCGCCCCACCTTAATCCATTCTCAAGTATGCGACTTTTTCTGGAACGCAGTCCGGGATAACCGTGACCGTGTATATTTAAATATCTTCGATGCTGTCATTTCGAAATGTCCGCTTCAACCGCTGTTTCACCTCCAAAAAAGCGTCGTTGGCTTGATGACGAGCGCAGATGAGGAAGCGGGAGCAAGAAAACCAATAATCTCTTTCTTGTCCTTCTACTTAAGTTAAGGGGCAAAGAGAAGCGCTTTCGCTACTGAGAAAGCGAACGGTTAGCGCGAGGGTTCGACGACTTAGCCGAGCGTTAGCGAAGTGTCATTCTCATAGCGAGGCGCTTCGAGTTAGCGAAGCGCTGTAGTAGCGCCGAAGCTTATGTGCTATAATGCTGAACCAAGGACGCTCCGCCTTATCTATAGAAGTTGTCAACTGAGTTCTGAACGAATGGGATCCTTGGTTGGTAATGGCTCAATCTATAGATAGAAAGCCCTATGATGGGAAACTACCACGTTAGGTTTGGAGAGAGATGGGACCGGTTATAGTTTAGGGGGAGCAGATGCAAGCTTTTTCTTTCCATAGCCAGCCAAATGACTACAGGATCATCGGTCTACTCTACCTCAATTCACCATTTCGAACCTTATACAGAAGGTTTTTTCATACCAGCTCCTTCTACCTATACCGCAGTTGAAGCACCTAAAGGAGAATTTGGTGTCTTTCTTATCAGTAATGGAAGCAATCATCCCTACCGTCGTAAAATAAGAGCACCTGGCTTTGCCCATTCACAAGGACTCGATTCTATGTCCAAACATCACATGCCAGCAGATGTAGTCACCATCATAGGTACTCAAGATATTGTGTCTGGAGAGGTAGATAGATAGGACGGGCTCGATCAGGACCCTTGCTTTATTGCGAGCCAAAACACCCATACTTCCGAAGCAGCTCGAAAGTGACAGTCAACTTCCTCCGTCTCAGTCGAAGGAGACGTCTATCGGTTGGTCAAGTGTCGCACTGGAATAGGAGAGAATAGTAAAAGGAGTCAAAATCGAAGCTTATAATGAGCATCTATTAGAGTCGTTCCAAGATCTAATTCTTCTTTCTTATTATGTCGTGGAAACGCCTCACAATCTTCCATTTTACGCTTAGGCTTAAGGGAAGAAATGTTCTTGTTGGATGCAGGACCTGCCCAAAATTTGTATGCAAGATGAGCCTACAGGAGTGCCAATCAACCGAGCCACCGGGTTTGAGAATAAGGTGGGATCCCTGAATGTAGTGGCTGGTGAATCACTGATCAAAAAGCATATTTTGGAAAGATTCTTCATCGATCTAGTGGCCGGTGAATCACTGATCAAAGAGCGAGCAGCTGCCAGGTTTCATGATTTTGTAGGATCCCTGGATGTAGTGGCTGGTGAACCGCTTCTTCTTCCACGAAGATTCAGACAAAAGCGATCTTGGATGGAACTGAAGAAGCGAACGAATAAAAAGGTAGTTGACTTTCGCAAGAAAACGGATGTGCTACCGCACAATGGCTTTCGCGCTAGCGCTCACTCCGTTGTTAGGGTCAGGTAAAAAAAAGGTTTTATTATTAACAAAGTCAAAGGTGGTTATTCAGTAGCCATCGCAGGTTTCATTACTTTTCTTCCATTCTATCCTCCCATAACTCAAAGGATAGCGAATGATCGATTCACCATTAAGAGCATTAACCCCAAAAGGACGAATATTGTGGTGTTTTTTTTATAACAGCGGCAGTTTCTTAGAGGAAAAAAAGAAAGAGAAAATGTTTCCAAAGAAGAAATAATGGCCCACCTTAATCCATTCTTTTGTTGAGGGTCTGGCACTTATTCCGTCCCTCTATTTACATAGCGAAGAAAGGCTCGTGAGGGGAATCTATGTGCAGATAATTCTTTTGTTGTTAACAGAACCAAACCAAGTAAGCGTGGCATGCCACACCGATCTTGGTCGATACTTCACCTGGTCTGGTTGTCAACCCCGCACTTGGTCTTCGATAAGACATGGCAACTAGATCATCATTCAGTTCAGTAGCAGAAAACTAGGCAGGTCAACCCTTTTCGCAAGCAGATATAGTAGAGGCTATCACAGTTACAGCTAGAGAGTCTAGAATAGATCCTCATTTCGGATAAGCACTTGTCACCTTTGTTGGCCTGGTAAGATACGTCCCACTCTATGGGTAGCCTCCTCCGGGGGAAACTTCCGAAGCATCGAAAGAAAGAGAAGATTCACCGACCTTGTGAAATGGCCATGTGGGGCATTTGATTGAGGGGCGAATGGATCATCGAACGGTCTTCTGGCTCCGTGGCTCCTAACCTTGGAAGATGGGATTCCGGACCGAGACACTACTTTAGGTCTTAACCTTCACATTCGTGGTTTGCGGCAGATAAGGGTTCAGACAGGAAAGGAGATGGGAAGCCCAGAGAGATAGAAAGAACAGAACATGAGAAAGAGGTCTGCAGCGGTAAAACGTGACTTGGCTAGGGCAGATCCTAGCTAATCCACATATTCAAAGGGAGATTATGTAGTTAGAATTTCCAGAATTGATTGAGTATTCATGGGTGGAGTCGTTCAAATGGCAAGACCAGAAAGGAGAGACTTTCCAACCCTGGTGTTAACTCCGAACGAGCGTCACGAGTTTGTCCTGTAGTTAGGGCTTAATAGCTACTAACCGATAGAGTGGATCCAACCACCCAAGCTTCTTAGGCTAATCTCTCCTTTCCGGTCTTGCCTGTTGACCCAGTTGGTTATGTAGTTGGTGCAGGCCAAATGCTCTGAGGCTGGAAGATTTGGTTACCCTGGATAGCCTGTGATCCCTCACTATACTGTAGTGATATTCGTCCCCTGCTACTGATAAAGTAAAGGACAACTACAGCAATAACTGATGCGCAGAAGGAAAGAAAGCAATAGATCGAGCATGGACAGTTTCAGTCGCGTCAGTTGTCTGAGCAAGAAAGAGTGAAGGTTGTAGTGGAGAGTTGTTTCAAGGCTCCGAACAAAGAGGCTTGAGTCAGTGAGAAAGAAAAACCTAGTTCTTTTGTTGGATTTCTTGTCCGAGCTATTGCCGACAGGCATTCCCAAAACTCTGTGATTAGAGACTGTTCGAGCTACCGGATTGGATTGGATTGATTGCTCCCTTCCTTCTTCGATTCATCTGTTAGAGTAGGGAAAGGATAAGGCGTAGCAGCAAGTTCATTCTGATTCAGATTCGGATGTTGTTGTCCTAGCTCTTGTCCTTCCTCTGTGATTCAAGACAAAGAATATAGGCGTCAGTTGCTTTCCCGAGTGAAAAGGGTATAGTGGAATCTCCGAACGAACACTACGAATCTGTATGCTCGTGCTTTCCGGGAAGGCAGGTCCGGTCAGTCCTTCTCCAATTAGCATCTCGCCTGATCGTCTGCTGAGTGAATAGCAGCAAGTGCTAGTTCAAGTCAGTAATCATTTGATGCGCGGGATCTGACAATACCATACCATGACGAGTAAGAAAAGAAGGTTGAAGTACTACCGGATATCAGAGCTTTAGTTTAAGTGATTCAAATCAGTGAACTGTACTCATCCAAGCCAGCGGGTAAGGTGAACCAGACCGGGCAGGTGAACGAACAAGCAACGGCAAGTACAATGCAGCGCGAAAGCCTATAGCGTTAGACCAAGCAACGGAGTGAGCGCCTAGCGCGAAAGCCGTTGCGCGGTAGACCAAGCAACGGAGTGAGCACCTAGCGCCCGTTGTGCGGTAGCGCATCCGTTTTCTTTTACCGACCGCTCCGTGGGCTTCTCTGCCCTTTTTTCCTATCCGATGATGTTTAGCAATCGAAAGGACCGGTCAACAAAGATTCCGACTTTGGTTGACCCCAATCAGCTGTTGTTCAACCCTACCTAAGTGCTGACTATCCCAAATCTTCCTCATCTGATCCAAGACTCTCTTTTGGCAAGTCAAGTCCAAATCCGGTTTTCCTAGACAAGTCACTCCTTACCCGGCACGAGTAAGCAAGTATTTACTACCTTTTGCTATTATTTTCATTGTTGTAAGTGTACAATTTTTGTTAACGGTGAGGCCACGTGGTCCTCGAGAAGAATAGTGCTGAACCGTCTTAAGCATGAACTTGGTATCTGCGTAAGACCATAGATCACTTTATGTAACTTATACACATAGTGACGACGAGAAGGATATTCAAAACAGCAGGTTGCTTCATATAAACTTATACGTTTCAAATGCCATGCAGAAAGGCATTTTTGACATCCAGTTGTCGTATCGGTCAAGAACGAGTGACAACAAGCGATAAGACAGTGCGAATAGTAGCGGGTTTCACAATGGGACTGAGGGTCTCATCAAAGTCCAATCCATGTTGCTGATTGTAGCCTTTCGCTTAACTCTCAGGATGGAATGGAAAGATTTAGTAGTTCCATGTCTGGTATTGAAAGAAGAAAGCCAAAGCCAAGAAGAAGAAGATTAGGAGCAACAGACTATCGCCTTACCCGGCACGAACAAACAACGGAGTGAGCACTAGCGCGATATTGGTTTTCATGGTGCGGTAGCACATCCGTTTTCTTGCTCAAGTCAAGTACCTTTTTAAGGTTTTTTCTGAGTTCCGTCATAAGCTTTAGGACTCCTTCAGCTAAGTTATACGAAAAGTCCGGGACGAGGAGGGGCGATTGGGGAGCTGGGCCTTACGTGATAGGGGCCGGGCCGGTGGATTGAAAAAGAATCATGCGAGGTGTATAGGAATGATTACAAGGTGTGTAGGGGTAAGGGCGTATAGGGATAATCATGCGGGGAGAGTTTGGTAACCGAATCGGCTACTTATCTTTGACTAAGCGCATGGATGAAGTGTTGGTCTTAGGCGAGGCTATAGATGAATCAATCAGTGGCAACTAAGGGAGAAGTGACTCATAGACTTTCCAGCTCCACTCCTTTTCAGGAATATGCGTTTATACGTTGAATGAAATAGTACGTAAACCCCCGGCCCAAATGAGTTCGGCATAGCTCATACATTCAGCGGGTGGTTTATGCCCACTGACGGAAATTGCGCCATGTGCTCATAGATCGTCATTACTCGGTGACGGATCTTGGATCTGTTATCGGAACCGCTCCGGGCACTATTGTATCGATTTCTGCTCTCTTTTGTCTTGTTGGTCTCAAACATTGCTGTCAGTCTTCAGTGAAACTGACGAGTACGGGAATCCCAATTTGCCTACGGGGCTCTTCATTCTGAAAGCATGGATTGCTTCTGAGAGCCTAGTTTTCTCGGATCCCATACAAAAGATGAAGGAATGGATTTGACATCACAGCAAATTCCCCTCTCCTTGTAGGTCGAGCAAGTATTCACTACCTTGAAAAGGATATTAAACCCATGCCTTACGGGCCCCACGTGGATGTTTTTGACTAAATATTATGCTTATATTTTTGAAAGAAAAGTCCAGTGCTTTCTTTCTTTGTCTATCTCGCCTGAGGCTTCTGTTTCGGTCGACTCTACGGTTGAAACAGTAGATAGTGCTGCATCTTTATGGTTCGGCTTTTGATGCCTCCATTCAAGACTCACACTCCTTGGCGGACTGGAACTTAGTTGGAAAACAAAAAAGCTCTGGCTCAAGCTACGCTATGGCCCTTTGTGCAGCGGCATTTGCTTGCCCAGTTGCTTCTGATTCGACTTCTTCTTTTGGCTATACTATAGACCATATCCACACCCTTCTTGAAAGGGGAGGAATTCTTCTCCCACTCACCACCCTTCCTTGTGCGCGGCATTGCGTGAGGGCGTTTGACGCGCCACACCAGCTCTTCCTTCCCCACCCTCCGAAGTTACCCTTGAATCTCCCCTTCAGATCTGACCACCGAGAGGTTGTAAAGTTCCCTTCTGCGCTCTTCGAAACCTTTTTCGATTCGACGGAATGGTAGTTTTCAATCTCGTTTGAGTAGGTGAAAAGTCTCAGGCTTTCATCCGATTTGTTGTGGATTGGATGATGGATAAACCAGCAAGTAGGGTTTGTCTTGCCTAGGTTGAACATGCAACTAAAATGCATAGCTATGTAAACGCAAAGTTTTCTCCAGCCTATGAAAGGAAGGATGGTCCCAGACCTGTCTGACCTACCGTTAGCTTTGCTAAAGAAGTTCTCCCAGGGTAAGGACAGGTGGCATAGTGCAGCCCTCACCGATGTGAGTGACTGGACACCACATCTCGACCAGCTCGTCCCAACAGAGCGAAGGCCTCCTCAGCGTGAAATCCTGACATGAATACACACTTTTTTGGTAT
The DNA here is from genome assembly GCA_030015575.1 of Agapanthus africanus. Taxonomy (NCBI): domain Eukaryota; kingdom Viridiplantae; phylum Streptophyta; class Magnoliopsida; order Asparagales; family Amaryllidaceae; genus Agapanthus; species Agapanthus africanus. The sequence goes on along the minus strand of CM057342.1, from coordinate 55,915,182 downwards.
TTAAGAGGAGCCCAAAAGCGCTCTCTATGAAATTCTATGGTCATGTCTTTATCTGGCGGGCTATAGAACTTTCTCTGGCAAGCATTAAGCCGTCGAACTACCGACTCTATAAGCTTCTACGTGCTATATTCTCTTCGCCTAACACATTCAACTACCTTTTCTTGCAACGAGTCTGACTGCTGCTCTAATACAGATTGTTTATGGTCTCTTTTTTTGCGGCTCCCCTTCCTAGGAGGTAATTACCGTTAGCGTACAGCACCCCTCGTAAGCAATTCGGCTACCCCGTAGGCCTCCGGCGCACACAACAACCAAACCACTTGACTTCTTCAATCTATTCGTTTGGATACGCGGTAAGTAAGACGAAAGAAGCGCGATTGCGCAGCTCAATAGGGCTCCTGTGAGTCCGAAAACTAGCGTACTTGCTCCCGAGAGAGAGATCGAAACTAACTTGCTACTTTCTTTCACCAAAGCCCGTTCGAGTGCATCTACAGCTACCCTATCCCCTAGGTCTTTGACAGTTATTGCGGACTTTGAATCGAGACAAGAAAAAGAAGAGAACTTAAGCTCGGCTCGAAGACTAGAGAAAGGAGAGGAATCTCGAAAACCGGGAGAGGACAGTAGAGTAAAGGAAGCTAGCTCGACCCTTTTCTTCCTTATTGGGGCCCTCGTCAAGCGGCAGTTGCGGTTCACTACTAAACTGGAATCCATTTTTTTTCATTTTCGCTAGCACTCTTTAAGTAAGCACTCGTTCTCGGCTTTCAGTCTGCAAGCGTCTAGTAAGCGTCTCGTCGTATAATGTGTACTTTTTCGTTTACCGTTCCAGCAGGCGCTCTTCGTTCCTTTTTTGGTTAAGTCTACGTGTAAGTTCCGAAGCGAAGTTCCCGTGGAGTCAAGGTCGGAGAAAGAAGTTCGTCTTTCAAGTGGATAAGTGATCATCCCTTTCTTTTAAGTCAGCTAATGAAATCAACCTTTGAGTTCCAGCTGTAAGTGAAGTTCCAAATCTCTCTTCCTTTCGGTAAGCTGAGTACTCGAGGGAGGATCAGAGAATCCACTAATGACGTTACGGCTAGCGGTATCTGTTTCTGTATCGGCTTTATCTAGCGAGTGGGGTTCGTTGTAAGTCGTCACTTTTTTGAAGGTTGTAAAAAGGTAGTATATGTTCTATTGGTATGGGACAAAACCCGCTTTGTAAGTGAAGTTAGTTGAAGTTCGTAAAGTTCAAGCAGGATAGGCTAATCGAGATGATAGGTCTGCGATATACCAATACATGGCCTTAGTGCAAGTGGGAGATTATTAGTGATATATGCGCTAGAGACCATTATTGTATCGTACTGGATTGTATATTACATTTTGAAAGCTTGGGATATTCACAGATATAATAACAGTCTTGCTCAAAATGGTAATATGCTACTTGGTTTGTTTCTATCTCAATATGTGCATATGTTTCTTTTAGCATATCACTTAAACATATTGGTAGAGCTCTTAGGATTTTTGCTTGACTACCAGCGTTGTGATGGCACTCACACTAGTAGGGGATGGATAGTCTATAAGCACATCCTTATATAGGTCCCTAGTTGTAAGATTATTGAGACAGGGTATCGATACTCCGGAGTAGACTAGTGTATACGCTTCTCATCCCAGCAGGGGAGATGGTCTGTCCCATAGCCATTGGTATGTCGTACCGGATATAGTATACAGGTGCTCATTGGGTTATGAGTTACACTGGACGGACTCGTTGGGAACTGCTGGTTAGTATTATACCTATCGTCAGGTAGCAGTTCTTGGGTGGCATGAGTACAGGTTAGTCCGTTAACTTGACATCACTATTCTTCTCGAGTGTGTTCCTACTATTCTTAGATTACTACCCTACCACGGCTCAAAGGAGTCGTGCAAACATTTAGTAGTTGGGTGCAGTCCTGAAGCACTTGGAGGCAGTAGTGGTTAGATAAGATTTGTCTCTCACGGTATTGGGGGTTGATATCGCGCTGTGTTCAGAAAGCCATTACACAAAGTCCCTGGCCAGGGCAAACGAGATTTACTAGTACGTACTCCAGTAGTGTCTCAGGGTGTATTGGGCTCTACCCCGACACGACTTATTGTGCTATTAGGGGTCTGACGGTTACCATCCCTCTCGGATCGATATGCGAGTATCTTAGACGAGCAGACCGGACTGTACGGAGATTGTCACAGATAGGCTCAGTAGGAGTTTGGATGAGTTTGCTCATCGACCTTCTTATCGACAGATACCTGGGTAGCCGTTACGTGCAGCTAGTACCGCTGATGGACTTGTAGTTAAACCCACTGCCAGCGTATTGTCGAGTCTTTAGAGTCCCACACAGAGGGTTTCCCTTATTCGGGCGAAACGAGTATAGGCCATATGGTTTTACGGCAGGGTTCCAATCATATACGTGTACTGGCTACACGGATGATGTTCGGACGAATAATACTAATGGGCTTTGGTTTAAGCTGGATCCTAGTATTATATTATTGGATTATTATTATCTCATTGTATTCATATTTTTCGGAATACGAATACGGGTATGTATATACGGTGAGGGCATTCTTGTAATTTCACAAGACATGCTTCTAGAAGGGGACACCTCATTATTTGGATTTATCTATTTTGAGAAATAGATTAACGAGGTGGAAATTGGAGATATTCATGGCATGGGGTGAAGCATAGTTCATTGCATTTATTTATTGGTTTGTGGTTACTATTGAAGCATGGTTGCTATTTTCAATGGGAAAATAATCCATGCTTCATGTGAGATAATGATTGAGCCATTCTTCACTTGCCTTGGACCTAGTTCATTTGCTCATTTCCTTTCTCTCTCCATTTTCTCCTCCTCCTTCTTCCTCAAAAACCCTAACCTTCACATGTGTTGTGAGCCATAGGGTTATATGAGATAAAACACTCCATTAGACACTCTACATCTTCTAAGCTATCTAGCTTAGCAAACTAGGTACCTTAGTTACCTCGGTTTAGAAGATGGAGCTTGAAGTATAGACTCTCGGGTGGATCATCTTCGACACGAGGAGGCCGGCGATCAAGCGCGATCCGGATCTTCGAAGAGCTCAAGGTCAGGAGGAGAAGAAGACCCGAAGGACAAGTAACAAAGAGGTATAAAACTCTTACAGAGTAGTTAAACCTCCAAGTAGAATAGATAGTTAAGGTTTCCGTAATGATCCTGGAGTTAAAGTCAGTGTTGCATAGTATGAAAAATCATTTTTTGTAAATTCCGCATCCCCACAAGTGCGTGTGGTGTGCGACATTGACTTACATCCTTTATTTTCTTTTATAGGAGTAGGAGTAGAAATAGGATTTAGTTAAATAGCAGTTTAGTTTAGTTTAGAGTTTGAGACTCTAAATTTGTTCGAAAACTAGCAAAAGATAAGTGTGAGGGTATTTGATTGGTGTAATTTATTGCACATTTTTCTAACCCATTAATCATTTTATTGTCATATATTATGCTGTTCCGGATATCTTTTATGAATTATTACAGATAACAGGGTTTGGATGCAAAAAGACGGAAAATTGTCGTAAAAGAAGGATTACGTGCGTATAATGGAGAATTAAGGGAATTATCCTGAAAATCAAAAGGATAATTTGCAAATTTGGAATCAATTTGGGAATATCATTAAAGGTTGCAATAAATAGAGCTGAATCAATCATTACAACAACAAATCAGATGGAGAGACCAAATCAAATCAAAAGTAAAAAATAAATCTCCTTAATTATATACCAAATTTGGGATCAATTCGGAAATCCACGCAACTATAGAAATACAGAGAAATATTCAAGATTTTATGAGCTCAAAAATCATCTAAATTGACGATAAAACCATAGAAAATATCTGGAATCACGAAGCCAAAATTCGGCGGCGGATTAGCGGCGAATCAAGTCAATTAGGAGCGGATCAGCGGTCGCTTTTGGGCCGTTCGATAAGATTTTTTATGGGCATGATCGTCTTTCCACATAGATTAATATGAGATGTGGGGTTTTGTCTTTTGAAGATTCTGAAGGTACGCAACAGTATCCAACAGAGCAATTAGATTAGATTATTATAATTGTTAGAAAGTAGATTCTCTTGTATCTCCTAGTACTTATTCTCCAATCTTTCTTAGCCCTATATAAGCACTTGTATTGCTTTAGGGTTTCATATCCCTCTCATCTCTCTCTCATCTCTCTCATTATTCAAGAATTAGGGTTTTCAAGAGAGGGGTCAACCATTATAAGTATTTTAAATTTTCAATAAAGATATTTTGTCTTCTCTTTGAATATGCGTAGCTAAACACAGTCTAGATTTTTGTTTTGCTTATATGTATGGTGGATGTTTTATAAATGCTTTATTTCTTGCTTTGATATGAATCTCTTTTGATCGATATATGGTTCCCATTGTTCTTAATCTAGAAAAAATAATTTTATGATAAAAAGTTGACGCCTTTAATAAAATTATGATTAGAAAAGAATACCTAAAAGCTAATTAGGTTCATCATGGCAGACACCCAGAAACCTAATTAGGAATGATAAGAAACAAAGTATAAGATCAAAAAATATTCAAACTAGTTATTAGTTTGATTTAGGAGAAAATCTAAAACATTGTAGTTATAGTTTCTAGACTTACAAATACGCATAGACGGTTAAAACTAGGTTAAATCTAGTAAACTAAAATTAGAGTTTTAATTAAATCTAAGTAATATAATATAATTGATAGGATAAGATTAAATCAAATAATTTATTTTATACTTTTATGTTATTAATAAATCGTTAATTAAACCTATTGAAAAAGATAAAGTGGTATATAAACTACCACATATGAAAAAACAAAGCAAAACCCTAGATCTCTTTTTATTATTCAAACCAACCTTTTAAATTTTCTTACTTTAGATATTGATAAAAAATCAAATCTTTTCTTTAACATAGTTTAAAGTAGTTAACACATCTCTATGTAGAAATGATTCTCAAGTATGACTGTGATAAGCTGTATATTTGCGGTTAAATTTGGAGACTATAAAAATCCATATCATAAGAATACTTGTAATACCCAGTCCCCTTTGTATGCCATACCCATATTTAAAATAAAATATTGTTCTAAATAATTTATCCATTTTTATTTTATTTATTTTATTTATATTTTTCCTACACCCAAATATTCTATTTATTTTCCCCAACACCCTAACCTATATTTTACCCAAATGGTTTCACTAAAACCTCACCCAAAACCAAATCCCAAGCCCCACTATTCCAAACCCAATCCCCTCCCCCAACCGCTACTTTCTTTTTGAAATTCTCTCATTAAAACCCCCACTTAATTCCCAATCAATCTCCTTAATACCCAAATATATCCTATTAATTATTATTTAATTACATTAATTTTCTCTTTCTCTCTCTCTCTCTCTCTTTTCTCTCTCTCTTTAAACAGTCTCTCTCTCTCTCTCCCCCATCTCGATCTCATACACTCTCTCTTTTCTCGATCTCTCTCCCTTCCTCTTCCCTCTCAAAACTTTACCGCCGACTTCCTTCCCCGGCCGCACCTCCTCCTTGAGCACCGCTGGCGAGCCCCTTCCTCGACACCAGCACCTTCATCATCGCCTTCATCTTTCCCCCTCACAACTCCATAACCAACCCCGCCTCCATTAACGAGCACCCTTCCTCCTCCTCCTCCATCTTCAATCAAAACCACGACGAACTCTATCACCTCCGTCCACCACATCACCACCCCCGATCGTGACCACTCTCCCTCCGACAACCCCCGTCTGCTTCTCCTTCACCGCCTTCTTCTCCTTCGATTTAGAAACCCACCACCGTGCAACCGTCGTTGACGAACTCACGCCACCTCCTCCTCTACCCGAGCACCCACCATCGCCGGCGACTCCAGACAACAGCAACCACCATGTAATGACCCCAATATTACTATACCTTCGTATTTTCTTTCTTTAGTAAAATATTTTATTTATTTATTCTTAGTATTTTTCTGTATATTTTGTTTTCTATTAAATATATTATTTTATTATTCCATCTATTTTTCCCAAACCCATTTCTTTAAACTAAATCTTAACCTGTTCAAAATTAAATGCAAGACCTGACCCAGCCCATAACCCAAATCCAATAACATTTTCATTTTCTTTTATAAAACTATGAGCCCAAAAGCCCACTTTCTTTTCAAGCAACAGCATATATTTAATTCTAATTAAATATGTGTATGAACAACCTTGTAGCACATTGGTTAAGTCCTTACATTGTTATTCCATAAGTCACATGTTCAAATCTTCATTCTTGCAATTATTTTTTTTATCAATTTATATTCTTCACATAACCTACAAATGAGACCTTTCATTTCATTTTCTTTTTAACTCTCAAAATAATTAGAATGGTTATGAGTCATAATTTATTAGAATTATGGTGGCCATAAACTTTTTTATATCTCACTTCTCTTTCTTTTCATCATCACACATTTCTATTATTTCATATATCCCTCTTCATCTAGATTCCCCGAAGAAGAACATGAAGAAATTCTCAAGAAAGTCTCGCTAGAAACGCGAGGCCATCGGCGGATAGACAAGAAAATCCCTTCTCTCTTTCCCTCTCTCCATCTCTTTCTCTTTCTCTTTATCTTTTTATATTGCCATGAAAAACTTCTCTTGTCGTATCATAGTTCCTAAATAATTAATTAAATGGATACATATATAAATAATGAACACACACGAACATACACATATATAGTTTGTAAAGTCTCTTTCATTACTCTCAATCCATATGTTAAGATTTCATAGTGACCAATTAGGATTGCATCGTTTGTTGTTTTATTTTAAATTAATTTATTTAAATTTTGTAAAAAAAAATTGAAATTACGAATAAATACCATGGTTTTCTCATTTCTCACATATGACATATAAATACCTTTACTTTTAAAATAATTTTTAGAAATTAATTTTTACTTCTGTAAATTTCAGGAAATTTACATATGATATAATATATTTTTCTGTAAACTCTGTAAAAAAATTTAGTTCGAACCGCATAACGGTTTAGGAATTACATCGTTTTTATTCACTGTTCGTAAAACAGAAAACTGCAGTTATCGGTCAACTTCTAGGACACATAACTTGGTATAACAATATCTAAATTGAGCAAAATCAGGTGTTTTGGATATCTACATCAAATAATATAGATTTTCTTAGTTTTAAGTTTTTACTGAAAACTGACGTAAAATATAGAAAATTGTGTTACAATATTAAGTGACGAATCTGGACAGAATCTGTGCTGATTCGTATATTGTTTTTAAATTGGACATAACTCAAACACCCGATATCCGTTCGTGATAAAATTTAGATGTGTAGATGCATAATTGATAGAACTATAATTTTCTGTATACTATATTACTTAGAAATGTATGAAACAACTCGATATAGGCTTTGCAATATAACATATAGTTACTGTCCAGAAATCTGAATTTCTGTTTTAAACACTGATATTAAAACGATCATAACTAGAGCTTCAGAAATCCAAATCGCGCGAGTCTTAGTGTTTTGGATAAGTACATCGAAAGATATACAATTTTCTAATAATTTTAAAAATGTGTGACGGTGCTAAACAGATTCTGATCTGTTTTGCGCGACGATACGAAAACATGTATATCTCCCAAACCGATAGTCGTATTTAGGCGGGACTGAAACTCACATGTGTATAAAACTTAAGGCTATGTTTTCATTTATATTTTGATTTCAAATGACTTGATTAACTATTTGTATATATCCCATATTTACAACATTTTTTTGGACGTTACTTGTATACTTATCTCATATCATGTTCTGTGATTGCTTATTTATGTTTATTTATATGACTTGTGATTAAATCATTACATACTAGAATTGACTTGATCTTGACATAACTCAATCATGAATACTTGAAACCAATATATACACTTGAACCAATTTGACTCGAACCATGAATACAATTGGCATGACTTGCACTTAACATGACTACATGAACTCAATCTTGAAAACTTGATATCATACATCGCCTTTTGTATTCATGGATTCGATCAAGACTCATAACATTAATTATAGACTAATAAAAACGGGGTGTTGGGGTAGTTTGAGTATGAATCCAATGGAATCTCATGAGTCCCATTAATACAAATCATGTTGCTGTGGTACCGGGCTGAAACGGTACAAATCATGTTGCTGTGGTACCGGGCTGAAACGGTACAAATCATGTTGCTGTGGTACTGAGCTGAAACGGTACAAATCATGTTGCTGTGGTACCGAGATGAAACGGTACAAATCACGAATTCAAGAATGAGGGCCCGTGTTTCCAAGCCCCTGGATGATAGCCTGTTGGGTTTGGAATACTTCAATAACAATTGAAGTCCCGCTATTTTGGGCCCTTGATTCCTTGCCCCTGGACGATAGTCTTGGGTTCGAGAATACTCTTGAGATTGGTTGATATTCACACTTGAACCGACGTTAGGATATATTACCTTATAGAGAACCCTAAGGACACGGACATCCACTTCATGTTCACTATACCTACACTCCACAGTCATATTATACTTGTTTGCCATAATGATATAGTTGACATACATATTATCATGCATGCTACTATACTTGTTTATATGTTCATGATTTATATCCATGCTATACCATATATCACATTACACCTAGCATTTCATTTATATACGTCACACCATCCTTTTGGGGACTTACCGAGCGTTAGTTCGCTGACGGACATTCTACCCATGTTTCTTTCTTTCTTGGAATGTTCGTCATGTGGTATTGAGACAGAGGAGATAGAAGCGGTCGAAGAGGAGTACAACCAGTTCTCTTCATAAACGGACGTATAGTTTCATTGGCTTTTCATTTCATTTCACCTTATTTATGTATGCTTCCTTATTAAAGTTTATCATGTTAAATATTTTGTATTCAGATATTTTGTCTACTATGAATCATGAATGTAATAAATCAGAGGTGGATTTCATTCTTTTGTTTGTTCTTGTTAGATTATGTTGCTTATAGACGCTTAGCGTATTTATTTTGAGAAACGGACTTCTCATAATAAATACGTTGCGGGCTTGCCATGTCATCGTTTCCATCTACTGGAAAGCGGGGCGTGACATACCACCACACCACTTTCAAAACCCCCAACTACCCTCTCCATCAACGCCGCCGTCCTCCACTCGCCGTTGCTTCTTCCGCCGAGCCCCTCCTTTACCACCGGCGACCTTTTGACATCCCTGAACCGCCGGAGACTCTGCCGACGTCGCCCCGTGCACATCGTCAGCACCACCACCACGCCCTTCACCTTGGTCATCGTCGCCACTGCACAAGCTCGAGCCAAAGTCAAGCTTGCCGTGTCGTGCCTAGCCCTTGCATGCATTGTGTCGTGCCGTTCATCACCGTTTACCGCTGTTGTGTCGCCGATCGTCTTCGTCAGGCAAGTTCCAAGACTTGCTTACATGCTATAGTACTTATATATCGATATACGATTCGATAATATCGCGTTATTAGTATTAAACCGCATTTAATTGAAATTGATTTGGATCTAAGTACTAATCGAGTCAAACACCTAGTGTTAACATTGTGTAGAAGTTCGTAAGTTATTTCCATGTGTATTGAGTGAACGTAATTGACATTCCGACTCATAATTCGTTGCATAATGTAGGGATTCGATATGGAACTTATGCAAAAACCTTATCTAGTATGGCAGGATTTATGGATTCAGGATTACTTCAATGATTATGGATAACGCGTAAACATTTAGGTTGAAAACACGGGCTTTAACACCATATAATGTCAACTTCGTTTAGATCCGCCAAATCTGAAACTTTCCGTAGATGTAACTTATGAAAATCATAGTAAATTAGATACACACAGGAATATTGTGTTCGAGGGATTGTATCGAAGCCGACTCGACAAAATAGAACCACATGTAATTTATATTTCGATTCTATTTTAAAATGATGACGAAAACTATTTGGGGGTGCGGCTCTGGACTGCAGTCCAGAGCAGTACTGCTTGTCGACACTTGGATTAAAAGGTTTTTATAACTCCGTGTGAAAATGATATTATGCAGAACCCTATACCGTTGCGAAGAGTATCCTGTTAGATAACTATCGGTGGTAGTTTCATTCATTTTTACCGTCGTTTGCTATTTTAATTATCTTTTAAATCGTCGTAACGTACTGCAGTCCCAAGCAGGGACAGAACGTATACCCTGATCTTAAACAATTCATATCTTCTAGCACACAGTGGATATTATTGATCCATATGGTTTGTTGGAAACATAATTAATAGACCTAAATATTATCCAACTGTAGTATCGCTTAATTATGAACTCAATAGAGTGAAAACTGTGTTACAAAACAGACTTTCAGTTCAGGAGCTGAATTTCCAGCAGAGAACACTTAAAAAGAAATGACAGTAATTCACAAACCTAGAACCCGATTGATTTGAACCAATTTCATTGAGTCTATAATTAAGTTTACTTTTTATCCCTTTTGTATTATTTTGCATAATTATGATCGTATGATTTGATGTGATTATTTTTCTAAATTCTTAAGATATGTAATGACTTATTGCATATGACTTGCTTAGTGGCTTGATTCACATATTTATCCGACTGTGATACCATTAGCGATAGTGAGCGCCCTTATTAATTCTTAGTGTATATTGTATTATCGAACATGAGTGGTATTGGTTTAGCTGTGTCGAGTACGCTAGTGCAAAGTGAACGATTCGTGATAGTGAACAGTACAGTGAATAGTGAATAAAGCAGTGTTATTGGTGCGTACTTGTACACAACTAGCCCATACTTATAGATAGTGAAACCTGGGGAAAAAGAGAAAATCGAAGTGGAAAGAAACTTGTATTTAGCGAGGTTAGCGATTTAGAGGATGATCATTCGAACAGCGACTTTTATATATATTAAGTTTGGACTTAGCGATCCGTCTGACAGGGTTATGTCCCGGGCAACAGTGGACCGTAGTCTCGGGTATGAATGGGACCCTCGTTAAACATGATCACTCCTTTCCACAAACTCAATTTCAAAATTGACTTAGAGACCGGTAAGAACACAGGTCATATATTGCATTGATTGTAGACCTATCGATTACTTGCATTCACTGTCCCCACTATTATTACTTTTATTTTATGCATCATTATTGTTATCATATTATTGCTATTGCATCGCTCTGACGACCTGAGTATGCATGCTCAGAGCTTGAAGAGGACCCAGTTCAGGAGTCAAACCTACCATTCGAGCTCGCAGAGATCTAGACGGTCGTACCTTCAGTACTTTTACCGCTTTCCATAAATCAACCTTGTATTCACACTTGGTTAGTAGTTTCCTTTTCTTTCGAACTATTGTAAACTGTGAATATTGAAAGTTGATGTAATAAACTAGTGATGTGTTTTCTTTATTTCTGTGTTGTGTTTATTGATTACCATGTAATGCTAGAATCCGAAGTATTACGGCGGGATTGTTCCCTGACCGTAGGAGCATGGCTGGCCTAGTCGCCTCCCGTATTCCGTATTTTAGGAAGCGGGGCGTGACAATACTTAAGTATCGAGTTCCTTAAATGTTTAAAAGGGAATGGAATTCTCTCTCAGCTTACTCCTCCGTATACTCCACAGCACAACGGTATATCAGAGAGAAGGAATCGCACCCTACTCTATATGGTGCGTTCCATGATGGGTAGTGCTGAGTTGCCACTTTCTTTTTAGGGTTTTGCTCTAGAATCAGCTGCATACCTATTGAATAGGGTTCCAACTAAGTCTGTGACTACCACTCCATATAAAATGTAGAGTGAGAAGAGACCATGTCTTAAGTATCTTAAGATATGCGGGTGTCTAGCTTTTGTCAAAAAGAAGAATCCGGACAAGCTAGAGATACGATCGGTTTTATTCAAGTTTGTAGGATACCTCAAGAATTCATGGGGATATCTTGTATACTACACTAAAGAATAAAAAGTGTTTGTCGCTCTCCACATATTCTTTTTAGAGAATGAATTTCTAGCAAAAGAAATTAGTGTGAGCACGGTAAAATTGGAAGAAATTCCAGAACAACAATCTGTTTGCTGAAGTCTTAGTAGAACCTGAGATTTTAATAGAGCCCGATGGACCGACGTCACTCCTCAGATCTAACAGGCATTCTCATCCGCCTAAGAGATACTATGGGTTTCTCATAGACGAGGATTGAGTGGATTGCATCATCTACGATGATGAACCCACTAGTTTTCAGAAGGCTATCATGAGTAAAGACTCGGTGAAGTGGCTGGATGCTATGAGTTCCGAGATGGAATCCATGTACACCAATAAAGTATGGACTTTGGATGTTGCTCCTCTTGGGGTAAAACCCGTTGGATGCAAATGGATTTTCAAAAGGAAGATTGGTGCAGATGGACAGGTGAAAACCTATAAAGCTAAACTTTTTGCAAAATATTTTCGTCAAAGACCAGGATTGGAATATGATGAAATCTTTTCTCCAGTGGCTATGTTTAAATCCATTCGGATCATACTTACCATTGTTGCCATACATGACTATAATATATGCCAGATGAACGTGAAAACCACTTTTCTAAATGGAAATTTAGAAGAGTGCGTTTATATGGATCAGCGAGAGGGTTTTTTAGACAGTGGGAGCAGCGGAAAGGTGTACAACTTGTTTAAATCCATTTATAGATTAAAACAGGTATCACGGAATTGGAACATTTGTTTTGATAAGACGGTCAATGAATTTGACTTTATAAAAAATGTAGATGAACCATGCATTTATAGGAAGATTGTAGGAGGGGCAGTCTTCTTCCTCGTATTATACGTGGATGACATACTCCTGATAGGGAATGACATCCCTATGTTACAATCGGTCAAACTCTTCTTGTCACAGAAGTTCTCCATGAAAGACTTGGATGATACTTCATACATTCTGGGGATTAAGATCTATCGTGATAGGTTTAAAAGAATGTTGGGACTTTCACAGTCCAGGTACATTAACAACACACTAAAAATATTTAGTATGGAAGATTTCAAGTATGGTAATTTACCCGCTTGTCACGGATTCACCCTCTCCAAAGAGATATCTCCATAGACTGATGAAGAGAGGGCTCGCATGAGTATTATATTCTACGTTTCGGCGGTAGAATCTATAATGTATGCGATATTATGTACCAGATCAAACGTAGCTTACGCACTTAGTGTGGTAAGAAGGTATCAGTCGAATCCAGGTGAGAAATATTAGATAGCAGTAAAGAATATTCTTAAATACCTGAGAAAGACTAAGGAGATGTTCTTAGTGTACGGTAATGGAGACCTCCAGATGGAGGCTTTTACCAATTCTAGCTTCCAAAGTGATAAGGATGACTCTAAATCCATCTCGGGTTATGTGTTTAGCCTCAATGGAGAAGCAGTGTGTTGGAAGAGTTCCAAACAGGACACCGTAGCAGACTCGACAATGAAGGCTGAGTACATCACTGCTAATGATGCTGCAAAAGAGACGGTTTAGATGAGGAAGTTCATTTCTGAATTTCAGGTGGTTCCGTCCATTGCCAATCCAATACCTTTGTATTGCGACAACAATAAGGCTATGGATTTAGCGAAGGAACTAAGGTCCCATCAGAAATCCAGACACATCTTGAGACGGTATCACCTGATCAGGGAGATCGTAAATCGCCGGGAGATCGAGGTGAAAAGAGTAGATACGAAGGATAACACGGCGGATCCACTCACCAAGACCTTACCTCAAGCACAGTTCGAGCAGCTGTTCAAGATGTTGGGTATGCGGTACGTCAATGACTGGCCTTGGTGCAAGTGGGAGATTGTTGGATATGTATGCCCTAGAGGCTATTATTGTATTGGATGCTTGGGATATATATGTACATGTCATTCTTACTCAAAATGATAGTTTGCTATCTGGTTTGCCTTTATCTTAAGATGTGCGTATGTTTTACTAGTTATTACGTATTTCTTGTACATGTTGATAAAGTCCGTGGGATTGTTGCTTGACTAACGGCGTTATGATGACGATCATACTTGTGTGGGCTGAGTAGTCTATAAGCACATTCTTAAATATCCCTAGTTACGGGAATATCGAGAGAAGGTATCGATATTCCGGAGTAGACTAGTGTATACGTTTCTAGACCCTGACGAGGGGCGGTGGTTGGTCACACAGCCATTGGTGTGTTTCACCTAAGAATTGGCATTTTTGCACATAAACCCTCCTTAAAAAATGGTTTTCTCTAAAAACACCCCCAAATCAAATTTGTTTAAAAAGATTTGCAAATATTTTCAAATACCTAACCATATCTCTTTACATATATTTTTTATTAATCCTATCATAAAAATATATAAATTTGTTACATATTTAATGTTTGAAAATATATTATATGAATATTAAATAAGATATTATATGATAAGGATAAGTTATAATATATATACATAATACATTGATAATTAATTATTAAAATATGTACAACATATTTATTTATCTTAAATAAAATATTAAGCTCCAATTAAAATAGTTTCATTTGAGTAAATAAAACTAATACTATTATCATACCGTAAAAATATTCTAGAATGTTACACATTCACTGTAATATATCTATACAAGAGCAGCGGAAAATGGCATTTGTAATTTTAAAGGGGCAATAGAAATGTTGTCTCGATGGAAGACGACGGGCAGCAGCGGGCCGAGCCCGGCATGGAGGGTAACAATGAAGGTGGCGATCGGTGGCGGTTTAGTGAGAGAGGATGACGAGGGACTGTTGGCTATAGTGCCCTCAAAATCAATTATTGGATCGCAGGCACGTGATTGCAATGATTGAGGGAGGACCTATACCGGTAGGACAGTCTTACTCGAGATGATAGTATGCTATCTGGTTTGTCTTTATCATCGTGTATATATTTCAGGTGACATTACATATCACTATTACATGTTGATAGAGCCCATAGGATTCTTGCTTGACTACCAGCAGTATGATGGCGATCATATACGTGAGAGTTAGGTAGTCTATAAGCACATTCTTAAAGGGTCCCTAGTCGAGGGAGTTTCGAGACAGGGCATCGATACTCCAGAGTAGACTAGTGTATACAGATCGAGACCCCGAAGAGGGGTGGAGGCCGGTCTCACAAGCCATGGGTGTCAGTTGGTTCACCTAAGTTGTATACAGGTGCTCATTTGGTTATGAGTACACCGGACGGACTCGCCGGGAACATGCAAGTTGGTATTATACCTGTCGTCAGATAGCAGTTCCCTGGTGACATGTGTACATGTTAGTTTATCGACCTGAGATCGTCATTTGTTTCGTGTGAGTTCCTACTGTGCTTTGACTACTACCCTACCACGACTCAAAGGAGTCATGCAAACAGGTTTTAGTTGGGTACAGTCCCGAACCACATGGAGGCAGTGAGCAGATCGGCATGGGTTTCGTCTCTCCCGGTATTGGGGGTGATATCGCGCTGTGTTTAGGAGAGCCATTACACAAAGTCCTTGGCCAAGGAAAATGAGATTTACTGGTAGGTATTCCAGTAGTTTCTCAGGGTGTTCTGGGCTACACTCCAACACGACTTATACCGCTATTGGGGGTCTGACGTTTACCATCCCCCTAGGCTCGATATGCGATACTCATAGACGAATGGACCGGACTGTACGGATATTGTCACTGCCGGGCTCAGTAGGGTTTCATGATAAGTTCGCTTGTCGGTCTCCCTTTCGCTCAATACCTAGGCAGCCGTTACGTACGCTAGTGCCACTGACGTGCTTGTGGTTAAACCCACTGCCAGCGTATTGACGAGTCTTTAGAGTCCCACACAGAGGGTTTCCCTGGTTCTGGCGAAACGTTGTAGAGGCCGTATGGTTTTATGGCAGGGTTCGATCATATTCGTGCACTTGTGCACGGATCATGATCGGACGGATAATACTAGCGGGCTTTGGTTTAAGCCGGATCCTAGTATTATATTGTTGGAATATTTTCGTCTCGTTGTATTCGTATTCAGTCGGAATACGGATGCAGGTATGTATATAAGGATGAGGGGTATTCTTGTAATTCGTTACGAGTTTACTTTTGAAGTTGCCACTCTCTTTTTGATTAAACATTTGGTTTAATATTTAATTTATTAATTTGTGAGTGTTTTTTTTTTGCCAAAATTCTTTGTTGTTTTGGCTTTTCCCAGTGAGCAATTTTCATGGGCAGCATGGGCAATTTCGTGGGTTTTTGGTGAGGTGTCCCTTTGCATTAATGTTCTTTGTTTTGTTAAAAGATATTTTCTTTAGTTGAGATACTTTGGGTGAGGGTAGTGTGGTTGTTGACATTTTTTTTGGTGGTAAGATTTTCATGTGTTGATTAATTAACACCCACACTCACAACACACTACACTTGAAATATCCACAGAGAACAATTAACATTGGCCGAGCTCAATTCTTTTCCACTTGGCCAAAAACATGCTCACACTTCTTCACTTGGCAACTTCAATTCACCTCCACCCAAATCCTTGGGTGCCTTGAGACAAAGTATTCACACACTATCTCTACTTCACCTTGGGTATCTAGGCTAGCAAAATGGATGCCCGAGTTTCCTCGATTTTGAGGCGGGAGCCCGTATTACTAATCTTCGACGTGGATCGTTTTCGACGAGGGAGACCGGAGAGAGAACTTGATCAAGGAAGCCGTGACGAGCTTAGGAGAGAGATTGAAGACCGAAGGACACGGATCGATCGGTATAATCTCTTAAACTCCATTTTACAGTTAACTAGTATAGGGTTAATGGCATGATCCGGATTTACAGTTACATTAGCGCCGGTTTATAAAAGTTTTTGTTCCGCGTTTGGCCTCGGATTGACGGCCGGGGCGCTGGCGTAGCCTTACATGGTATCAGAGACAACCCATTAACCCCATACTAGCTTGTTCTAACGTATTTAAAATATCGATCGACCAAATTTTCAAAACCACATTTCCATTATTTCAAGTTTCTGCCGATTTTTTAAAGTTTTCTAAAAATCATTTTCAGTATATCCGAAATTCGTGCAGGCTTTTTTATGACCCCAGAAGAAATTTGGTAGCACCATCTCACTAACTATCTTGTTTGCCGCGGTTGCGCGGTGGTATTGTGGCTTCAGTGCACAAATTTTCTTCTGAGTGTCTTGTATATGGAAATGTGATTTCTGAGATATTGTGTTTTGTGGCCCAGACTTATTTGAGTGCTGGATTTGCACTTGGGGCCATTTTAGGAAAATTTGTCGATCGGAATTTTAAATACGTTAGTTTACAGTACATGCATTTCTATCTGCGACCGTGAATGTCATTAGAGCGGTACAACTCGTCTAATTGCTATATGTTCTTTTAGACGAGTTTGTGAACGTGACATTCACGTTGATGTTCTGTGTTGTATGGTGATGTTGCGGATTTGTCGTGGTGGATAGCTTGGATGCAATGTTAGTACAGTTTAGTTTTATTTGTACATTTGATATCGCGGGGCGAGCGTCCGACATGTGGACTGCCGTCACTGCCTGTTTGTATATTATTTTTTTGGGGCACGACCGGGTTGAGGTCGATGTCACCATTGTACATATTTTATCTTCTGTACTAGGATTACCCCGTGATGGAGTGCACGGATAGCCGGTTTCTGGAGGGCAACGGGTCCGCATCTTATGGCGTTGAGAAGGAGGGGGCCTCACTCTAGAATTGGCGGGATATTCACCGCACTCGTAGGGGGTACAGGTTGACCCAAGATGGGGTGCTCAAGTTACCGGATTCCGTGAAGTGCTGGATGGTCCATTCACTTTGCTGAAGGGGGCTGCCTCGCTTCTAGTTTTGGCGGGTAACTTGCCGCACTCGTAGGGGTCTAGGTTTTCATTGCACAGGCTATCCACACGGCCCAGGGGAACGTCGGGTTTCAGTTGCGGCTCAAAGGAAACCCGGGGCTCCCAGATTATCTGTATTGTTCTGTGATGCTTATTACTTATCTGTGATGTTGTATTTATCATGCCTAGAGCGATTATTATATATTGATATATATACTAGCAGATATTGTATATGTTTTACACCCACGCTAGTCCAGTCCCCGCTCTGTCATTAGTTAAGTAATCTAACGGGTGATAACGGGACCCAGTGGCGAATGCAGATGGCATATACGTACATCATATTTTCGTTCTTTTGTAGTGTGATTAATTGATGGGACTGCGTTGATTCGGATCAATGCAAGGAAAACAGACCTATTCGATATTGTTGGAACAATTTTCAAAAATTCGTTATTACAAGGACGTTCTCTTTTGTTTTGCATAGAGGTATTCGGTTATGAATATCCAGCACCTCATTCGACGAGGCAAGGGCCGAGATCCCTTCATCGGGAGTGACCCCTTGAGCAGAAGTTTGCGTCAGGGTAATAACTTCACTATACTCGATTACTTTTTGCTTTGCATCACGGTATTCAGTTAGAATATCCTGCACCTCATTCGACGAGGAAAGAGCCGAGATCCCTTCACTGGGAGTGACCACTTTAGTAAAGGTTTTCGCCACTATAAATTTATAAATAGCTATCCGGTTCCTTCAATGATATCAAGTTCATTACGTTGAAGGTTTTTCGTCAGAAACCATTCGTAGCCCTCCGTCATTTCAGACGGGTAACACTTAGTATTCAAGCTATGTATGTTGGCCTTCGTCAAGGCATAGTGTATGGTAGCTATTTATTACTTTTCTGTTGCATAGATAGATGCGTTGGTTTGGGACAGTCGTACTACTATTTTGGCCTTTGTCAAGGATATGTACGGGTGGGTTCAAATTAACCTGGATGATGACGGGTAGAACTTGACATGTGACTTATGATATGTTGGCCTTCGTGAAGGTCATAAGAGCATGGGGTAAAAATCACATCGGGAGTTTCAAACATACAGGAAACTTGTCAGGTATGCGCATACCTTCTGGAGTGTGATAACGTGAGTGAATTCCTTCACGTTATCATGTGATGATAGTTGGATCCCTATCCCACTGATGAGTTGGTTTACTCCTCAGGCGATCCCGACTAATTCTTCTTTCAGGTTTGGAGGAGAATTTGAGGATACAGTGGGAGACATCCTGATTAGATAAAGTGATTAACCATTCTTATCTAGGTTAGAGTGCACGCTGAGTGTTTCTTTTCTCTCTCTCTCTCTTTGGCAGCAACCATAGCCCGACCCTAGACTATAACTCAGTAACCAAGTTAACCGAACTTTCTTAAAACACTGACCTTTGGATTGTCAAAGTTGCATACCTCATTGCCACTCCTACTTTTACCCTTTGCTTTTCTCCGGAACATCCCGTATCACTACGCAGATCCCATTTTTATTGGATATGACCATCGTATAGTTACATACGAACTCGAAGAAAATTGTTTCAGATTTGAGGATGGTTTCCGGTTCTGGAGAAAATGAATAGGACTATTCAGTTGTCTTTTCCTTTTACCTTCTCTCAGGTTGTGAGTACTCCTAGGATTAGGAGAGGGTACACCTATTACGCTTATTGGATAGTCTTCTTCCAAACCATAGGCAGTTGCCGAAAGGTAGGGAATGAAGAAAATCAATTAGCCTAAGTGTGGTGTACAGAAGAAAATGAGTAAAGACAAATAAAGGGATTAGAAAGAGGGCAAAGTAAATTGCGACTGCTATCATTCAAGACCAAACCACGTATTTCATCGCCACTCCTACTTCACCTTTGTATTTCTCCAGAACACTCCGTATCACTACGAAGATCCACTGTTATTGGATAATCCATCGTATGGTTATATACGAACTCGAAGGAACTTGTTCCAGTTCGGGGATGGATTCTGGTTCAGGAGAAATGGAATAAGCTTTATTCAGTTGTCTTTTAGCTTTACCTTCTCTCAGGTTGCGAGTACTCCTAGAATTAGGAAAGTACACCTATTACGCTTATTGGATAGTCTTCTTCCAAACCATAGGCTGGTGCTGAACGGTAGGGAAGGAAGAAAATCAATTAGCCTAAATGTGGTATACAGAAGGTAATGAGTAAAGACAAATAAAGGGATTTGGAGAGATGGCAAGGAAATATACAGTTACAGTCATGAATCTGGATAATGGAAGAGGCATTACTAGGAATACCCGGATACCCCTTTGAAACATATTCATGTTTCAGTTTCACTATGCGTTGTTAATTGAAAACTGATTTCCCAATTAGACCCTTGCTCCAGGGTATGTATTTACCAGGTTTGATTCTCACATCTGTATGGTTTTACAAATGATGAGTGAGAGTAATTTATTGGGAATTAGGTGATCATCCTCATTATATCGAAATTCGTTGTAATTGGTAATATTTGAAGAAATCGCCTGGGTTTTTTGCCAGACGGCAAATATTTGGTTTTGAATATCCGTTGTTATGCACCAATTTCAAACTGATATATCTGTACGTTTATTTTATAAAGTGAGATATAACTTTTTGAAATTATGTCCATGACATTTACCTATATCAGTTGATGGTTAGGTAAGGAGCATTCAACATCGGTATAATTTTTTATAACCATGGTATAGTTTTCAACCTATGACGCACAGCGTTTGAGTTATTCAACTCAGGGGACTTATACAAAATATTGTATGTTGTCCAGTGTCCATTAGGACAAAGGGGTTGGTACTCGTACTATATTCTGTTTACTTATGACTTCTCCAGTTTTAGACATGTGTTTCGTAGAAATATAAGGTCCAAGTTTTGAGAAGTTATAGGTACAAGAATAAAGTAGAAAGCCAGGTGTCGCAAGTATTGGGATTTTTCAAGGGGATCGAAAATGTAGATACTTGTGTTTGGTATTCAGTTGATAGTAATGGTTTTGAGAAACTTGTTACTCTTTCATGTTACTCATATCTGGATGCATTCCTAAGTTGAGTAATGCTGATCGGCTTCTCTCCATTTAGTTGACATGCACTGAAAACAGTTGCATGATTTGAATCTGGTTCCAATTAAATCAATGCCTCTATTTCTATATTGTATATAGAATGGTTTATGGAGTTGTCCGTCTTATGCTTAAACCAGACTCTGGATAACTCAAGGCACGTTTCTGTAATGGCAGTTTGTGGGTTAACCCGGGCTATGACGAGGGTTAACTTTCTACCATCTGGAAGATCAATTGTGATATTGTTCTTGACTCGCCACAGTTTTAGTAAAATGAATTTTTTCAGAAAACAGTAGTGGGAGTATGGTAGAACTGGAAGAGATTTCAGAACCGCAAATGATTACTGAAAATTTAATAGGACCTAAAGATTCAATCAGGTTTGACATTCCATTAGCCACTCCGCAGATATGGTGGGTAACCTCAGGCACCCGAGAGGTATTTCGGTATTCTCAAAGACGGTGACAGGGAGGTTCTTGTTTACCCAGACTTTCCATTACTGGTGTTCTAGACTATGAGACCCGGCAGGAGGATGAGTATAGCGTCGTTCGAAACTAGCTTTAGAAGTGTACGTGTATATGACTCTGCCAGAGGGTTGTTGTAGTCAGTAGGAGTAGCGGAAGCATAGTGGACAAGTAGCTTGTATCTATTTATAGACTAAAGCAGATATAGCGGAGAAAGATCATCTAATTTTGATGTGACAGTCATAGGCTTTGACTTCATCAGAATAAGAGATGGATCTGTTAAGAAAATAGTAGGATGTGATGTCCTGGTATTTGGATGACATGCACTTTATAGGAAGTAAAATTCCTATCCTACAATCGGTTACACTTTGGTTGTCACACTGTGGTTTCTCCACATAGGATATGGATATAATATCAGGCATTCTGGTTACTAGATCTATGGTTTTAGATCTAGATTTAGGTAGTGTCCCAATCTGGGTACTTAGACAGTATTCTAAAGGTATTTTAGAATGGTCGACTCCTGGCATGATAGTATACCTGCAGGTGATGGAGTCACCCTCTCTGAAGGTGTCTTACAGACTAAAGGGGAGAGGGATGTGCATGATTGGCATATCACTTGCTTAGGTAATTGAGTCAATCATGAGATGTCAAGTACCACACCAGATGTTGTTTTTGCACTAGCTGCAATATGTTGATATTAATCCAGTCCTGGAGAAACGTATGGAAGCGGTTTTAGAACATAAGTGAATGTTCTAGGGATATGATAACGACAGTCTCTTTAGGGAGACGGTTATCATTCCAGGCTTCTAAGGTGACCTGGATGATAGAGTGACTGTCAGAGTTATAGTTTTCCCTCTGACGAGGGGCTGTAGTTTGGACAGGTGGTCCAAGCGGATACTGAGGGAGGCATGGCGCAGGATACTGATTAAATTCAGTTGACGATACAGTCTAAGAAGTTTTCTGGATTTGGAGTTCATTTGTGAACTGGGTCCCATAAGATATCCATACATATTCTAAGACAGGTATTGCTCAATTCGGGTGATGGCTTTCTCCGCGAACTTAAGATAAAGAGAGACATAGAAAGAAACATCATGGCGGATCCACTCACTGAGGCTATTTCTCGAACACAATAGTTTCATAAACAGGCTTTGTGAGACTGATCAGTAGAGGAGTTGGGTGTTCGGTATCACACGGGCTGTGAGTATCCGGCATCGCAATAATTAGCCTTAAGTGCAAGTGGGAGATTGTTGGCTATAGTGCCATAAAAGTCAATTATTGGATCGCAGGCACGTGATTGCAATGATTGAGGGAGGACCTATACCGGTAGGACAGTCTTACTCGAGATGATAGTATGCTATCTGGTTTGTCTTTATCATCGTGTACATGCTTCAGATGACATTACAGATCACTATTACATGTTGATATAGCCCATAGGATTCTTTCTTGACTACCAGCAGTATGATGGAGATCATATACGTGAGAGTTGGGTAGTCTATAAGCACATTCTTAAAGGGTCCCTAGTCGAGGGAGTTTCGAGACAGGGCATCGATACTCCAGAGTAGACTAGTGTATACAGATCGAGACCCCGACGAGGGTCGGTGGCCGGTCTCACAAGCCATTGGTGTCAGTTGGTTCACCTAAGATGTATACAGGTGCTCATTGGGTTATGAGTACACCGGACGGACTCGCCGGGAATATGCTAGTTGGTATTATACCTGTCGTCAGATAGCAGTTCCTTGGTGACATGTGTACAGGTTAGTCTATCGACCTGAGATCGTCATTTGTCTCGTGTGAGTTCCCACTGTGCTTTGACTACTACCCTACCACGGCTCAAAGGAGTCGTGCAAACAGGTTTTAGTTGGGTACAGTCCCGAGCCATATGGAGGCAGTGAACGGATCGGCAGGGGTTTCGTCTCTCCCGGTATTGGGGGTGATATCGCGCTGTGTTTAGGAGAGCCATTACATAAAGTCCTTAGCCAAGGCAAGTGAGATTTACTGGTAGGTATTCCAGTAGTTTCTCAGGGTGTTCTGGGCTACACTCCGACACGACTTATACCGCTATTGGGGGTCTGACGTTTACTATCCCCCTAGGCCCGATATGCGATACTCATAGACGAACAGACCAGACTGTACGAATATTGTCACTGTCAGGATCAGTAGGGTTTCAGGATGAGTTCGCTCGTCGGACTCCCTTTCTCTCAATACCTGGGCAGCCGTTACATACAGCTAGTGCCACGGACGTGCTTGTGGTTAAACCCGCTGCCAGCGTATTGACGAGTCTTTAGAGTCCCACACAGAGGGTTTTCCTGGTTCGGGCGAAACGTTGTAGAGGCCGTATGGTTTTATGGCAGGGTTCGATCATATTCGTGCACTTGTGCACGGATCATGATCGGACGGATAATACTAGTGGGCTTTGATTTAAACCGGATCCTAGTATTATATTGTTGGAATATTTTTGTCTCGTTGTATTCGTATTCAGTCGGAATACGGATGCAGGTATGTATATACGGACGAGGGGTATTCTTGTAATTCGTTACGAGTTTAGTTTTGAAGTTGCCACTCTCTTTTTGATTAAAAATTTGGTTTGATGTTTAATTTATTAATTTGTGAGTGTTTTTTTTTTGCCAAAATTCTTTATTGTTTTGGCTTTTCCCAGTGAGCAATTTTCATGGGCAGCATAGGCAATTTCGTGGGTTTTTGGTGAGGTGTCTCTTTGCATCAATGTTCTTTTTCTTGTTAAAAGATATTTTCTTTAGTTGAGATATTTTGGGTGAGGGCAGTGTGGCTGTTGACATTTTTTTGGTGGTTAGATTTTCATGTGTTGATTAATTAACACCCACACTCACAACACACTACACTTGAAATATCCACAGAGAACAATTAACATTGGCCGAGCTCAATTCTTTTCCACTTGGCCAAAAACATGCTCACACTTCTTCACTTGGCAACTTCAATTCACCTCCATCCAAATCCTTGGGTGCCTGGAGACAAAGTATTCACACACTATCTCTACTTCACCTTGGGTATCTAGGCTAGCAAAATGGATGCCCGAGTTGCCTTGGTTTTGAGGCGGGAGCTCGTATTACTAATCCTCGACGTGGATCGTCTTCGACGAGGGAGACCGGAGAGCGAACTTGATCGAGGAAGCCGTGACGAGCTTGGGACAGAGATTGAAGACCGAAGGACACGGATCGATCGGTATAATCTCTTAAATTCCATTTTACAGTTAAAAAGTATAGGGTCAATGGCACGATCTGGATTTACGGTTACGTTAGCGCCGGTTTATAAAAGTTTTTGTTCCGCGTTTGGCCTCGGATTGACGGCCGAGGCGCTGGCGTAGCCTTACAGGGACGACAAGCGGTCACTCTAGTTATCCATCGATCATGAAGGAGGTACTACTAAAATAAGGGGTTGCCCCTACGGATTTATCCGTAGGGCCAAAGCACTGCCCATACGGATATATTCGTAGGGGCAAAAAAAAACCGTAGGTGCAAAGGCCGCAGGTGCAAGTCTTCGCCCTGAACATGCCCCTACAGAGTAATAATTGCCCCTACGTCTTAATCCGTAGGGACACTTATCCCTACGGAGTAATCCGTAGGGCCTAATAAATATTTTAATTTATTAGTTTATAAAATAAAGTAACTGCCCCTACGGATGTATCCGTAGGGCCTGATTGGTGCCCCTACGTATACATCTGTAGGTCCAGATAAATGCCCCTACGGATTAATTCATAGGGGCAAGTTTTACTGAATCCATAGGGACAAAATATCAGGTATTCTGATATTTTGTCCCTAGGCTAACTGTGTAGGGGCAAACATTTCACCTACGGATTAATCCGTAGATGCAACAGATGGCCCTACGGATTAATCCATAGGGACAAAATATCAGGGTTTTTTTAAAAAAAAGGGCTTCCTGGTTTTTTCCCGCCCTGTGCACAATAATATATACATCATATAACCAAATACATAAATATTCATAATCAACATCTCACGTATAATATATAAAAGAAATAAACAAACAGAATACGATATCAAACTAAATCATCGTGAACAAGCAAACAACCACAAATATCGTCCAAAATTTATACAATATGTATCAGATAAGTACATACATCCTCAAAAATATAAATAAAGCTACCCTAGCTCGGTCCAGCTCCTCCACCTCTGATAATCGCCGTAATCTGGCGCATCTGCTCCTCGGTGCAGCCCTGAGTCATCAAAAAATCGACTAATGAAGGAGCGGATTATGCGGGAGTCTGAGCGGGCTGTGGAGCCGCAGGAGTAGTCTGCGCAACTGCAGCTGAGGTAGTGGCTTGCAGAGCTGCAGCCGAAGGAGATGCATGTAGAGCCACAGCCGGAGTAACCTGTCGCACCTGTTAAATTTTGTGTGTAATAAACGAGTAAGAACGGTGTATTAGATTTTAGTCGAGTTCGTATCATTATCAGGTTATTGTGAAACCCTAATCTAAGAATACTTAGGAATTAGGCTTCGTTTGGGTATCTAGTTTGGAAAGCCGTGGTTTATTTTAATTAGATAGTTTTATGTAAGTATGATTAATCAAAGCTAAGTTTACAACCAAATAAGTTCATGCTACTAATATTGCATATGTTACTATCTATAATGTGATATTATATTTTACTATTAAGTAGTATACGTACCATCTCTTTCAACTCCTCGACGGTGGTTTTCAAGACGGAAACATCATGCTTTAGACGTCGCTCACGGGGGATAGGGGAAGTAACCGCCGGAGTGGAGTCCAATCTCATATGGTCCCTGCTAGGACCCAGTCCCCGACCTCCCTTCCAATCTTCGTGGTGCCCTCCATGTGCGGCGTCTAGGACTGGGGTCAGTAGCATCGGATCGGTATGTCCAGTAAAATCGATCCCCGATGCCTCCGCCTGCTCCACCACCCGCTCCTACACCCACATCAACCATTAAAATATAAGTATATCATTTAAATTTGAACTTTTCAAAAAAAAATTCAGACTTGTTGGAATAAATATTAACACTTACGCAATACTCCTGGATAGCGGTGTCGGAGAATCGAAGCTTGCCCGTGGCGGGATTTGTCGAGGTGCCGTGGACGGCAAGATACGCAGTCAGCATGCTCGGTGTATCACCCTGCGCCAGGGTCTGAGCTCTCTGTAATTCGCAAAAAAATTACATATATTATGAAATAACTCTTAATATTATATTATATCAAAATAGATCTATTGTAATTTACCGATGCTTCCATGGTACGAGTAATGTTCCTCGAGTCACCTGTATAAGTGGGGCGACCCCTCTTCGCTGACTTCCTATTCTCTTTATTTTGATCAGCATGTTTCTGCACAATACATTCAGATTTAGTTTTCTAATTAAGCAACACAAAAAAATAAATTATATACTAAACAATGAATTACATTTAAATTACTAACCTGATTGCGCTGAGAGTCAAAATATTGGCCCAAGAGAGGCCATGTATCTACGTCGACTCTCGCGAAAGCCGGAGTATGTAGGAGAGCCGCTCTCTCTGCCTCAAGGGTCGCTATCCACAGGGAATAGCAGTCGATCTTCAGCTCGTTCATATTGTATCGGACATTTGATTGCATGTTCTTCATCAGGCCATTGTATAGAGCGTGAAGATCGAGCACTCTCTCAGGGTGATCAGAGTCGGGTACAGGCTGAAAGTCGTAATCCAACTGCAAGTACAAAAAAACAATGTATTTAAATTGCAAGTGTTAAATAATAATAAATATATTGGATAAGTCAAATGAAAATAGATATTAATACCCGTGCCTGATCCCAAAAGAGGGCAAATGAGCGCCGGTGCCGATCGCCCCACTCAATGTGAAGTGGATACTTCTTCATGAGGCGGCTCTCATCCCCCATATACCGGCCGAATCTCTCGGTATAATCGCCGGTATAGCGATAATTGCTGGTAAAGAAGAGGGGGAATGTTGCCTCTCCCCAAGCTCTGTTAGGCCTCAGCCTGTAGGACTGATTTGGGCCTCGAGTCCCCCTCTCGGGATGGGGCTGCCCTGCATCTACAAGAAATATCAAGAAAATCAATATTAAGACAAAGTGGTATTAAGAAATTTAAGGTTTAACGAAAATTGAAGTGCGATATATATCTTCGGCGACAGTAGCACGAGCGAGACGATAGTTCCTCCGGTGAGGAACAGCCGCTGACCCGGACGTGGACGCATCCCCTCCAACTAGAAAATAAATATTGACGATAAAATTACATGAAGTTCATATTTATTCTTAGAGAATATATAAAATGAATAAATATTTTATATTTATTCATACTAACCTGCAGACTGAGCGGAGGGTACGGAAGTGGCGGGAGTGGCCCCTGCACCAGATGTGGATGCACCATCTATAATTAGACAAATAAAAATAGATTATATAAGTAATTGCAAAAAGAATGTGTAGATTAATAATATAACATTCTAAATCAATATGCATGCACTATAGGATATATAAACATACCCGCAGGTACGGTGGTGGCCTCTGCCCGAGATGTGGAGGCACCACCTACATGTAGACAATAAAAAAATGATTATCTAAGTAAGAGCAAAAAGAATGTGTGTATATTTATGATTTAACATTCTAAATCAATATGCATGAACTATCGGATATATAAACATACCTGGAGGTGCGGGAGTGGCCTCTGCCTCTGATGTGGACGCACCACCAACAGCTAGAAAATCAAACTTTGACTATATAAGCAATTTTGAAAAAAATATGCGTGTATATCTATAATATTACATTCAAAATGAATATGCGTGCAATATACCTAGAGGTGTGGCAAAGTCTACACGGAAGGAGTCATCCGAAGGGGTCTCCAATCGGTTGCAAGACCGGCCATCTGAAGCTCCCTACGCAGCTCTCTGGGCGGCAGAACCGCTCTGCCTTTGCCTTTGCCGCGACTGGTGCTCTTGCCGTCCCTCACTACTTCGGTCGTCGTTATCAAATCTAGACAAGAGTACAATCATTGCATATACATGCTATATATGTATAGATCGTAAAAATGTGAAGTAATAATATAACATTACTGATAACCTTTTTCGTTTCGTGGACGCATTAGACATATCTACTTGAATTTCATCATAGATATCATTTCTAACCCACGTAACTTCACGATCAGCCGAAGATAACCCGTCTTTTGAAACAGAGGGTCGGAGCACTCTAAATCTTCTCCCTTCTTCGTCCTCATCGCTGTCCTCCATACGATCCTCGAATTCTGGGACATCGTAAACATCCCTGAGTTTCCAACGGCATACGACAGTCCATCCCGGATGCTTCAAGCACTATGAGTAGTATATTTGGAACGCTTGGTCCGGAAAGATAAATGGATCGTCCTGATCGTAAAATCGAAATGTGTTCACACTAGTCAATCCATATTCATCTTTCCAAGTCCCGAGATTGTTTCTCCACTTATCTGTATCGGTTCGTGTATCGTACCAAGTACATTGAAATATATAAAATGATTTTGATCGTCCAGGATGTTGGATGCCAAGTATGCAATTTAAGTATCCATAATAAATCACACTATCCGATCCTACCGTCGTAATCCCACTATTCTGAATGGTTCGAGATGTTTCTATGTCCTTAACTTCAAATTTGTATCCAAGGACACCGAATTCTTTATAATATGCAACCTCCATACCAGTAAACTGAGCTAAACATCTTGAATCACTCTCTAATGATGCAGACAAGCTCGGATCGTGGATCTGACAAAACAAATTTTACGAAAATTACATAACGATATATATTTAGATTAAAACTGGTAGCAATAAGATATTATTCGAACTTACATGATCTGCAACCCAATCGTAAAAATTATCCTGATGATATCTTTCCAATCGTTCATCATTCCAATCAGGATGCCCCTCGCGTACCTCGTTAAAATGATTTCTGTTCTCATCAATAAATTATGACATTATTATTATATCGTTTCATACACACACAAACACAAATATAACAATTAATCCAAAAAAACTTACTCTCTAATTTCTTCAAGACATGCGCTATTGAGGATGATAAACCGATATATTTTGTTAATAAACATAGTGTCTACTCTCTTATAATCAGCTTTACCATATAGCCCGTCCTGAATTCTTCGAGGCCGGTTAAGTTTCGTCTCAATGTTCTCGTCCAGATAGTGGGGAAAAAATGTGGTTACTTCATCTAGAAGATAACCTTGCATGATAGAACCCTCTGGTCGATTTCTATTACGTATATACATTTTTAGAGTGTAGAGATATCTAAAGAAAAATATGTTAAATAAATAAATACGGGCATATAGGACAATAATAATTTTACAAATTGCGTGAAACAAAAAATTCCACGTACCTTTCGACGGGATACATCCATCGATATTGTACCGGTCCGGCTAACTTAGCCTCAGTTGCAAGATGAACCATCAAGTGTATTATGACATCGAAGAATGACGGTGGGAAAATACGCTCAACCTTGCAAAGTATCAACGAAATATAATTTTCTAGATTCTCTAGCGTCACAACATCGAGGATTTTAGCACACAATTCTCTAAAAAAAGCAACAAAATTCATTGATTATTAGACCAACCGAATCGGGAAGGAAAATCCTGAGGGCTAATGGAAGAAGGTGCTCCATAATAACATGGTGATCATGACTTTTCAGCCCATCGATCTTGCCTTTCACAATTTTTATCTTCTTATTAAATGATCCTAAGAAGCCTGTAGAAACTTTCAAATCATGCAATACCTGCAGGAATCTTTTCTTCTCCGGTTGTGACATATGATACGCGGCATTGGGAAGTACAAACTTTCCTGGTTTACCCGCGATCGGTTTAGGATGCAATTCACTTCTAATTTCCCAGTCCTGAAGATCCATCCAAGCACGGAGGTTGTCTTTCGATTTTCCGTCTTTACAAAGAAACAAGTTGAGTACGTGCTCGGATACCCCATTCTCTATGTGCATGACGTCAAGACAATGACGCACTAAATTTGTTGACCAATATGGAAGCTCGAAGAAAATTCTTAACTTGTTCCAGTATGGTGGTTTCACCTGTTTTGCCGGATCTATCCCGAAGGTCACATTATTGTAACCATCCCACTGAGCAGTCACGTCCTCTCCGGATATTGAGGCTGGAGGCCCAAGAAGTGTTAGTTATATGTATGCCCTAAAGGCCATTATTATACATATGATATTTATTATAGTGGATGCTTGGACATACATAGGGAGGACTTTCTTGCTCGACATGATAGTATGCTATCTAGTTACTCTTTATCTTAACATGTACACTGATTGTTTCTCTGTTACATGTTGATAAAGCCCTTAGGATGTGTACTTGACTACCTAGATTATGATGCGGATGATACTAGTGGGACAAAGGTAGTCCATGAGTACATCATTTAATGTCCCTAGTCGTGGGTGTATCGAGACAGGGCATCGATATACCAGAGTAGACTAGCGTATAGCTTCTCGACCCATGTAGATGGGTGATGGATGATCCCATATCCATCGGTGTTTGACATCAGAGATGGTATACGGGTGCTCAGTGGAGACTGGATATACTGGACGGACTCGCCGAGAACTCCTAGATGGTATAATACCTCACGTCAGATGGCAGTTCTCTGGTGACACTGGTACAGGTTAGTCTGTCGACCCGAGATCGTCATAAAGTCTTGTGTGATTCCCACTGTGCTTTGATTTCCACCTTACCACATTCAAGAGAACGTGCAAAACGGTGGTTTTTGGGTACAGTCCCGAGTCACATGGAGGCAATGAGCGATAGGAGAGGATTTCGTCTCTCCCGGTTTTGGGGGTTGATATTGCGTTGTGCTCGATTGGCCAAACAAGAAGTCCCTGGCCAGGGCTGTTTCTAAGATTTACTGGTAAGTGTTATCAGTAGTTTCTCGACCCATTATGAGCCTCACATCGGCATGACTTATCAAGCTATTGGGGTCTGACATTTACCACCCCCAGGCGAGATATGCAACATATCAGACGAAGAGCCCGGACTGTACGGTAGTGTTACTCATTGGATTCGCAGGAGTATGAGCAGGCTTGCTTGTTGATCTTCTGATCGCTCAATACCCGGGTGGCCGTTACGTTTAGCAGACCGCTTGCGGCTTGTGGGTGTTTGATATGATCACCACCTACTGCCGGCGTATTGACGAGTCTTTAGAGTCCTACACAGAGGTTTCCTGGTTCATGCGAAACGAAGTAGGAGCACATATGTGATATGTGCGGGACCGAGATTAATACTGTATGTGATACCGTATTCTATTCTCACGATTTGTGTTATCGGTCGGTTATATGTGATATAGCCGGGTTATCGAATCAAGTGTTGATTCGATAAGTTGATACACATGATATTAGTCGGTTATATGTGATATAGCCGGATTGTTAAATCAAGTGTTGATTTAATAATTTAATGTATAATTATATATGTGATATATTAACATACATTAACTAATATTGGCTCACTTATGATTTCTTTTCTCACTTGATTGTGCACATAGTATATATATGATATATATTAGTGTACAATATTGTGTGTCATGCTAGATGCCACATGAGACATGGGTGTATGAGAGTTATACCATACTAATAATAATGATAAGGTTTTATTTATCTAAATTAAATCAAAATTAGTGGAATTAAGTCACATGGTTGAAGCTTGGAGAAGCTTGTGGAACCATTGACCAAGTCCATTCCTTTTGTTTTACTTGTAGATATTTATTAACCTAACCATTATTGTTAGCCATGGTTTAATCTCTACATAGGTTAGTGTATGACACTAACTCACCAATGGTTGCCATTCTCACCAAATGAGTTCATTCTCATCTCTTGACTTCATCTTCTTCATCCTTGATCAAAAGCTTGCTAGCTTTTGATCAAGTGAGAAAATAATGTGAGAAAAATAAATCTAAAGTGAGCTCATTTCCTACTTCATCATCCTCTACTATTAGGCATTTAGTTTAGGGTGTTTGCTTCACTAATTTCACCATTAGTGAAGAGGTAGCATGAGCTTGAGTCTTCTCGACGTAGATCATCTTTGGCCTCGAAGACATTGAGCAAGCTCGTTCATTTCTTCAAGTGAACCCTTTCAAGAGTCCGGGAGTTCACTACATGCAGCGAAGGGATTACTACACGGAGCTTTAGAAGTGAAGGACCGGTTTACAAATGTTGTATTCCTCATTCACTTAGATATAAAGTTGTTTACATATCGTATCGTCGGATTTTCTAGTAAAGATTCAAGGGTTATGATTAGCGAGAACGGCAAATTTTTGAAATTGGCATGGACGATACTTCCCGAAACCTTGCTGCCGTGCTAGACAACCCTGCAACAAGCTCCTGATGACCATCAAAGTGAGCAGCGTCTAACCTGTAGGGATGGTCTAGTGGCAGGAAACGCCGATGGCCGCAATAACAAACCTTCCTGCTAAAATTCAAGAATTTCGATGTTGTATATTGATGGCAATAAAGACATACTTTGTGACCATATACAGACCAACCGGATTGCATTCCATATTCAGGAAAGTTATTAATTGTCCACATTAAAGCCGCACGCAGTGTGAAAGTTATATCTGTGTTTGTATCGTAAGTCTCTACACCATCAATGAATAAAGATTTTAACTCATCAATCAGAGTCGGAGATAGACGTCAATATTGTTTCCCGGTGAGTTTGGTCCATCGATAAGAAAAGGCGTCATAAAGTAGGATTGATCCATAACCAACCAAGGTGACAGATTATAAACTATCATTACAACGGGCCATGTGTTGTGGCTTCCAGCCATATAGTTGAATGGGCAGAAGCCATCACTAGCGAGTCCGAGCCTGAAATTACGAGGATCACTACTAAATATTCGTGCCTCCTATCGAAATCCTTCCATGCCGGTGAATCTCTTGGATAACTCATTTTTTCATCTTCACTTGGAGGAGCACGGTAATGCCAAATCATTGCCTCGGCTGTTTTCTTGCATCTGAATAGCCTCTGCAGCCTCTGTGTTATGGGAAAGTATCGTGCTATCTTGACAGGTATATCGGGCTTCTTATCAGAATCTTTCGGTTTATACCTGGTCTTTCCGCATGTTAGACACTCTTTCAAATCTGAATTCTCTTTCCGGTACAACACGCAATTTTTGGGACATGCTTGAATATTCTCACACTTCAGACCTAAATCAGACATCATCTTCTGGGCTCCGTAACAGCTGCCGGGCACATTATTTCCCAGGGGCATAGAATCTTTCAAAAACTTTAGAAGTATTGTGAATGGCTTGTTTTTCCATCTATTTAATCTGGAAAAGTTGGACGAACCATGATAGGGTGGAATACTTTGCATTATCATAAATTGGTCTTCTAGCATCATTCATGAACTTTTCATACTTATCCGCACGCAGTCCTTGACCGGAATGAATGTCATCTTCGGTACGAATAGTATCACCTAGAGCAGCCTCTACCATATCCTCCATTTCTTCTCGTGGAAAGAAATTATCGTCTTCTTCTTCTGCCGCATTACCGTCTTCTCCTTCTTCTTCTGCCGTATTACTGTCTTCTTCTTCTCCTTTCCCATGACATAGCCAAGTTGTATATAGTCTAGTAAAACCATATTTAACAATATGAAGCTCTACGAATTTTACCTTCTGCCAGTACTTATTCCCACATCTATCGCACGGACAGAGAATCTTCTCAAACACGATCTTATTATGTGCGCGTGCAAATTCAATGAAAGCAGCAACTCCTGCGACAAACTTAGGTTGCATACGTTGTTGCCAATTTACGTACATCCAGTCCTTAACTCTGATGTACTCATGGGCCATGTTAGACTGTATAACATATAAATTGTAGGTTATGATGACTATATTGAGAAATCTAAAAACGGGATGGTTACTGACAAAGAAGAAAATCCGAAGATATAAGTTTGTCGTTGAAAAGAATAAATTATCGATAAAAGGAGTTAGATTTGAAGATACCCAAGTATGAGTTGTATTCTGTGTGTCTGTGTTTCAATTTATGATTTCGCTTAAGTTTAGGGTTGTTAGTGTATATGTATTTTGTGTAGGGTTGAAAAGAATAAATCATCATTTTTATGAAGAACTAAGTTCTTTATATAGGGTTAAACCCTAATTTTTGGAGAAATTAAATTCCCATATGTTCCTGTTATTTCTTTTTGTTCGTTTAAAGCACTCACATGGGAAACAAGTGAAGCTTCAAAATAGTGCTAAGCACTAATGAGTCACCAAGCTATTCTTGTGTTTTCTTAGAGATATAGATCTCCTGTTAATGACATTTTTAGTCATTGATGATCATCAAGATTTCAGTTTTGAGGAACTTGGATCATCATCATTTTTTTGAAGAACTAAGTTCTTTATATAGGGTTAAACCGTAATTTTTGGAGGAATTAAATTTCCATATGTTCCTGTTATTTCTTTTTTAAGTTCTTATATGAAGAGTTAAGTTTACGGTAAAGCTGTGCGTTTACGTTATCATCGAGTATTCTACTGAAGGAACTAGTGCACCCTAAACCCTAACCATAATTTTTGGAAGAATTAAATTCCCATGTCCCTGTTATTTCTTTTTAACTTAGTTTTTTTCCCATAAATTTTGAATCTACAGAACAAAATCTCCCCGATGAGAATTAAATTCTCAACTTGTGGGGAGATTTGCTTCTGCAAATCTCAATCAGAGGAAGATCTAAGTTCTTATATGAAGGGTTAAGTTTACGGTAAAGTTATGCGTTTACGTTATCATCGAGTAACTACTGAAGAAACTAGTGCACCCTAAACCCTAACCCTATTTTTTGGAGGAATTAAATTCACATATGTCCCTGTTATTTCTTTTTAACTTAGTTCTTTTCCCATAAGCTTTGAATCTGCAGAACAAAATCTCCCCGATGAGAATTAAATTCTCAACTTGTGGGGAGATTTGTTTCTGCAAATCTCAACCAGAGGAAGAACTAAGTTCTTATATGAATGGTTAAGTTTACGGTAAAGTTGTACGTTTACGTTATCATCGAGTATCCTACTGAAGGAACTAGTGTACCCTAAACCCTAATCCTAATTTTTAGAGAAATTAAATTCCCATATGTCTCTGTTATTTCTTTTTAAGTTAGTTCTTTTCCCTAAGTTTTGAATCTGCAGAACAAAATCTCCCCGATGAGAATTAAATTCTCAACTTGTGGGGAGATTTGCTTCTGCAAATCTCAACCAGAGGAAGAACTAAGTTCTTATATGAAAAGTTAAGTTTACGGTAAAATTGTGCGTTTACGTTATCATCGACTATTCTACTGAAGGAACTAGTACACTCTAAACCCTAACCCTACTTTTTGGTGGAATTAAATTCCCATATGTCCCTATCATTTCATTTTAACTTAGTTCTTTTTCTCTAAGTTTTGAATCTGCAGAACAAAGTCTTCCCGATAAGAATTAAATTATCAACTTGTGGGGAGATTTACTTCTGCAAATCTCAACTAGAGGAAGAACTAAGTTCTTATATAAAGGGTTAAGTTTACGGTAAATTTGTTCGTTTACGTTATCATCGAGTATCTTACTGAAGGAACTAGTGCACCCTAAACCCTAACCCTAATTTTTGGAGGAATTAAATTCCTATATGTCCCTGTTATTTCTTTTTAACTTAATTCTTTTCGTCTAAGTTTTGAATCTGCAGAACAAAATCTTCCCGGTGAGTATTAAATTCTCAACTTGTGGGGAGATTTGCTTCTGCAAATCTTAACCAAAGGATGAACTAAGTTCTTATATGAAGGGTTAAGTATACGGTAAAGTTGTATGTTTACGTTATTATCGAGTATGCTACTGAAGGAACTAGTGCACCTTAAACCCTAACCCTGATTTTTGGAGGAATTAAATTCCCATATATTTATGTTATTTACTTTCCCCAAAATTTTGAATCTGCAGAACAAAATTTTCCTGATGAGAATTAAATTCTCAACTTGTAGGAAGATTTGCTTCTGCAAATCTCAACCAGAGGAAGAACTAAGTTCTTATATGAAGAGTTAAGTTTACGGTAAAATTGTGCGTTTACGTTATCATCGAGTATCCTACTGAAGAAACTAGTGCATCCTAAACCCTAACCCTAATTAACCCAAATTATCCCAAATTATCCCAAAATTAAACCCTAATCACCACCCTAACTCAAATTATTCCCAATTAACCCAAAATTAACTTAAATTAACCTAATTAACCCTAATCATCACCCTAACCCAAATAAACCCTAATCAGCCCAAAATTAACCAAAATAAACCCTAATCAACACCCTAACATAAATACACTCTATTTTACCTAATTAACCCAAATTAACTCTAGCCCAAAGCCTAATCCAAATCAATCTAATCTTAATCATCATCCAAACCCCAACCCAAATTAACTCTATCCCAAACCAAAATTAATCCTAAGCCTCACCCTAATCATCACCAACCCAATTTTACCTAATTAACCTTAACTAACCCTAACCCTAACCCTACCTAATTAACCCTCACCCTAACCATAACCCTAAACCAAACCCTAACCCTAAACAGAACCCTAACCCTCACCCAAACCCCAAACCGGACCCTAACCCTAACCCTAACCTACCTAATTAACCATAACCCTAACCCTAACTCTCACCCTAACCCTAATTAACCCCCAATTAACCCGGAACTAATCCTAACCCTAAAATCAACAATAACACAAAAATTAAGAATAATTAAAATTTCAAAATAGAAATTAACTCACCTCACCTATAGTTTTGCCGGCGGATGGAGCTCGACGAGGTGGAGGAGGCCGGGGATGGAGCTCGACGAGGTGGTGGTGGTAAGATGGCGACGATCGGGAAATTTTGGCGAGACTGTGGCGAGACTGAGGTGGAGGAGCTCGACGAGGTGGTGGCGGAGACTGAGATGACGAAGACGGCAGGAAGTTTTGGCGATGAGAAGTGGGTCCGGCGGATGACGAGACGGCAGGAAATTTTGACGACGCGCGGGGAAGATGGTGGGAAAAATTGAGGGTGAGGAATTTCTGGGATTTATTTTTTTAATAAATAACCCTCAGTTACCCCTACGGATTAATCCGTAGGGTCTTCTTTTGCGGTTCCGTAAGACCAAATAAAATATTACATTTTAATATTTTTAAATTAATCCGTAGGGCACCGTAGAGACAACTGGATGGCCCTACGGATTAATCCGTAGGTGCAATAAAAAGTTGTCCCTACGGATTCCTATAGCCGTAGGGAAAAACCCTTATTGTAGTCGTGAGGGCGACGACCAACGCCGGTGGAGGGTAACCGCTGATGACGGGACTATGTCGACGGCGTACACCGGGTATTGACAGGCAACGTCCGGTGACAATGGCCAAGGGACGGGTTGGGGAGGGGGCATCAGCCGACAATCATAACACTAGTTGTGTTGAACAGGAATATTTGGCAGTAAAATAAAGTTGTTTACTGGCAGAGGACGAACGATGTTACTTCAAAGTAAGTTTGATACACGGTTCTTATTTCTTGAGGAGATGCTTTCCATTGATGAGTGCTTTCGTATTATACTTGCATGTGGATTTGGATTGGCAGAAGACTAAGTGGTCTATCACCATGCATCATGATGACTTTGAAAACTTTGGCCATCAAATATTCCAAAGAGGAAAAGGAACCCAATTATTTTCTTCAAGAAATAACTTTTTTAAGATTACGTGATGAGAAAGATGTACCCAAATAAACATATTTTACTTGCCACATGAAAAAATAAAATCTCTAATTATATAATACACAGTCCTTATATGTGAAGTTTTCTATTCAGTTTTGAATTGATGCAGAGACTTTGATTTTTCCAAATGATGAAAAGAAAAAGAAGAGTGACAGATCACCATTGAAAAGAGGTCAGAAAAATGAGAGGCAAATAGATAAAATTCAAATGAATTCATATTAAAAAATAATGACTACTTCTTATAGTTTTCATTTAATCTCTAAAGAAAAATTATTGCTCTTAACCCCATGGAACATCTTTTCTCAAAATCCCTCTTATTCATACCTAATTTTATTTTAAACTATTAAGCTCACTAGGTTTTTTTTTCTCTGGAGGATTTATACGAAAAATTAGAAAATAATTTTATCAACCACAATATTTTCTCACCTAGTTATCACCATTAGTGCAGCATGCAATGGTATTTTCGATATGACAAGCTTGATAGAAAACATGGATACGGCAAGCTAAAGAAAATATCATTTGGTTGAAAAAATAGAAGTATATAAAAGGGCATTACAGTCATTTTCTAATTTTTTGTTAATTCCGTTATGGTAGTTTCATGATACTCTGCAAGTTCATGATAGCAATGCATCATTGTAAAAGCTTAAGGTGTCATCCGTGAAAAATGCCCAAAGTTTATGGTAGCAAGTTGAAATTTATCCTTCTCAAAATTTCAAAACTAATACTGCCATTTTAATTATATATTAATCAACATAAAGCCTTTCTTTTTTCTATTTTCCGTGAAGCTAGTCGAAACCATCCAAACATTGCTATTTCTATCTCTTTTCCGCATCTATAATTTCTGAAGAAAGCGAAAATAAGAAACATAAACTCATTTAGCCTTGGCAGCACCAGCCATCCTCCTAAAGTAGTCAGCATCACAAGTAACCCTAAGTACCCCTTGCTGCCTGAACCCTAGCTCAAGCTCGGTCATCTCAAGCAACGCCGCTACCCTCGGGTCCTTGAACCGGTTCACCTTAACCAGCACCCTCTCCGTCGAAGCTGGCTCAAGCCCGACTAGTATCGGCACGGACCCTTTTGGCACGTGCTCTACTTGATCATGATGATCTTGCCATTGAGCTAACCTTTTGTAACTTGTACCAGCTGAGTTTTC
This sequence comes from Agapanthus africanus, assembly GCA_030015575.1. NCBI lineage: Eukaryota > Viridiplantae > Streptophyta > Magnoliopsida > Asparagales > Amaryllidaceae > Agapanthus > Agapanthus africanus. The sequence goes on along the minus strand of CM057342.1, from coordinate 55,876,038 downwards.
TCTCCCTTTTCCTTTCTTTGGCATTTTTGGAGATGAAGAAGAGTTGTTTGTTGGCTAGGGTTTCTTATATAAGGTAGTAGCTATCTCTACTGTCGCTTTGTGTGAATGAATTGGAAGATGATGGCTATTTATAAATTAAGTCATCGGTATACGGTCTTTCTCCACGCCTTATATTTATTTATACCTCATGCCCATTAGTTGAAAAGAATTTGATGATGGCATGTGATGAGGCAATGCAAGTGTACGCATGTGAGCAGGAGCTATACTTTTTCCTTGCTAGTACAGGAAATATATTATTACTAAATAGGGTAATAAATCTCTGAAAGGAGGCAACAAAATAGATAATTGAATCAATCACGATCTTTTGATCATTAACACCCTTATGCAATCTCATGATTGAGCAAACACCGTCACTATGCTCAAAATAGAAAAATAAAAGAATAAAATATTCTAAAACCTGATGATTTTATTAATATCATAGTTCTCTATTTACAGAGTTACAGTAAACTGGAAATAAAATATTCTAGTAAATAAATTATTGCTGATTTGATCTATAGAGTAAGGTAATAAATTTCTAAATGAGGCATCTAATTAACTGTAATAAAGTAAGGTAATTAGATCTCTAAATGAGGCATCGATATCCGGGAAGGAGAAAGAAGGAGGCGGTGGCGGGTTGAAGAGGAGGAGGAGGAAGTATGTTGGCGGCGGTGTGTTCTTGATGATGGCGGCGGCGGCGGCGGTTGCGGGTTGAAGAAGAGGAAGAAAAAGATGGTGATGATGGTGTTGATAATGGTGGCGGCGGCGGTGTTGAAGATGAGGAGAAGAAAGAAGAAGGCGTTGATGGGTTGAAGAAGAAGAGGAGGTGGAGAAAGATGGTGATAGCGGTGGCGGTGGCAAAGAAGAGGAGAAGAACGCGGCAACGGCGGGAATGGCGACGATGGCTAAATAGGAGGAGAAGAATTCATATTCAAAAGTGAAGTAGGAGGCTGCATGAGTAATTTATAAGTATAGAGGGGTTAGAGGTAAATACTAAATATGAGGAAAAAGACAGAGAAAAATATTGAAATATAGGGGACCAACGGAAAAAAACCTTAATATCTAATACAGTTATATTAAAATATCTCATAATCTAATAGGCTTCTCAAACTCATGGTGGATATCTGAGAGTTTGGATAATATCTTGAACCAAAATATACAACTTGTAGAACGACGGAGAAAAACAACAGATCTAAATAATCGAGCATGGCGAACTAATACTCTTTGGTCTCTTTCGTTGATTGCAAGGTGGACCGAATAATCTGCAGTCTCTTTCGCTAGAAATGCTAAAGTAAGAAGATCATGCTGCTGAAAGACGTTATAAGAAAATAATTACTGCTTGGACGGAAGAAAATCTTGTTTCTAGAAGACGTCATAAATAAAGAATAGCTACTTGGACTTAATATTGACGCAACTTTATTTATTTTGGAATAATAAAGTAAAAATATAAATGGAAACAAATTTTGGATCGAGTCATTGTCTCTGATACTACGATAAGAAGGTAATAAACTCGATCAATTTTATTAAGAGATAAATCATCTCAATTTATACACATCATAATATAACTAACCGATAATTAATAATTCTAACAATTTAAGCCACTAATCATAATCTTAACGATATAAATCAGAACTTATCTGATTTATGATGACCATAATATCTAATACAGTTATAATCAAATATGTCATAATCTAATGAAGTTTTAATCGGTGTTGAAGCTATTCATGTTTAAATTCAATATGGATCCAAAAAAATGACATTTGCATAACTGCCAAGAATTCATTCAAGAAACGAACACTCAAACCTGTGAGAAGTGATGGAATATGGAAAAAGTCCATACCTTTATTTATAACCTCGTCTCAATTTTCTAGTTTTGATATTATCGTACGTATCAGGTTAATTTTTCTGGTACAAGTTTGTATAGGTGCGTACATTAAATTTCCTGGTTCCACTATTCTCTTGCTAAGCATTATATGTGGCAATTAGGTTCACGTCTCACTTTGAGGTTGTTAAGAGTTTGGGACTAGTCATGAAGAGAGAGTACAGTTTGGGTTGGAATCATAATTTTAAACAAGTACTTGATTAGAGAGTTTCCAAAATTTACGTTTGCCATTGACATGTCTCTTGCCTATATGTTTTTAATATTTAAGCTTGTAGAATTTATCTATATGTATTTATTAATTAAGCTTGTAGAATTTTATCTCAAGATCTTTTTTAGGCTAGTGAAAAACTTCTCGCATCGATAGTCCTTTTTTTGCCCTTTTATTGAACCAAGTATTTTGGCATGTGCTTTGCATGAATCACAACAGATATTGAATGGTTTGTTCCAAAATTATTACAGAATTTATATTTTAATTTTTCTTATAAATTTTATTTTTGCAACTCTGAACATTGTTATAAGCAAAGGGAAATTTTTTTTATCAAGTGACCCGGTTGAACCAATTTCTTCTATAATGTGAAGGTCGCAAATGGATTGATTTCATAAAAGGAAAAAAACGAAAATAAATTTTAGTCTTCTAAAAACTAAAAAAAGAGGGTCATGTGGCACTCAGAGATATTCATGTTAGATTATTTTAAATTGTAAATTAATTATCATGAATATTAGAGAATAAGATTGAACGCACCTTATTATAGCTTTGATTCTCTATGGGGAAAAATACACTGGGCGGATCTCATATATGTAGCTTAGCTTAGGTATTTTGAATGGAAAGAAAATCAAAATAATATCAATAATATTGCAATTATTCGATTTGGTCAATTATCTTAAAAGGAAAGGATCACGAAAATTACAATCAAATAAGTCGCAATTAATCATTGATTTGGTCAATAAACAATTTAGTGACTTTACACTAGTAAAATAGGAGGTTGCCCCTACGGATATTGAAATCCGTAGGGGCAGATTTAAGTAGGCCTACGGATTAATCCGTAGGGCTAAAAGGTTGCCCCTACGGGCCCAGACGTCCAAGAATAAAATTATTAATTCTTAATTTGGTGTTTGCCCTTACGGAGCCGCAAACTAAGGACCTACGGACAAATCTGTAGGGGCAACTAAATATCGATTTAATAAAGACACAGATCGATCGCCTACGCTCACTTTCTTCCTCTCTCGATCGCGCGCGAAAGAAAATCCCCAAATCGCCACCGCCGTTCTCCTCGTCGCCACCGCCGTTCTTGTTGCCACCACCGTTCTCGTCGTCGCCACTGCCGTTCAGGTGAGTAAATCTTCATGTAAATTAAAGAATTTTTTGATTATTTAGGGCTAGGGTTCATGGCTGGGTCTGGGGTTGCGTGCGCGAGTTGGGGTTCGGCAGGGGTCGGGGTCGGGGTCGGGGTCGGGGTTAGGGTTAGGGTTGGGGTTCGGCTGGGGCTGGGGCTGGGGTTAGGGTTTGGCTTAGGGTTGGGGTTGGGGTTTAGCTGGCCGCGCTGGGGTTAGGGTTAGGTTGGGGCGGGGCTGGGCTGAGGCTGGGGCTGGGGCTAGGGTTAGGTTGGGGTTGGGGCTAGGATGGGCATGGCTAGTTTTCGTGTGTGGGCGGTTTAATGGTGGTTGGTCAACTAATATCCAACTTGGAGAGAGTTTTAATGGGTTAGTTGAGGATATGTAAATGTTATGAGCATGGCTAGTTTTCGTGTGTGGGCGGTGTGATTGGTTTTGACGGTTGTACTCATCGCGACCTATACTAGTATAATTGATTTGATGGGAGAAAAACGTTTGACAACAGGGTATGATTTAGAGAGAGATCCATCTGATTGTCGACTAACGGTTGTCGTAGGAATAATTAGTGGTGCAAGATTGATTATACGTGAACAGTGTTGGTTAAATTCCCGTGTTGCTTGATCATTGCTATCAACTTTTAATCAATGACGGGTTTTTAGGAAGATAAATATGATTAAATGATCTGAATTTGTTTATCGGCTTAACTCATGCCTAACAACATATTTCGTAACTCGGCCATTTATAATGCTGCTTACAAAGAGAACAAAAAGCACGGATATGCTTTATTTTCATCCTACTCGTTACTTTTTTGGGAATTTGGAGTTGGTATTTACATTTTTTTAATGATGTTGGTTCGTTCTTTTAAGATGATGGTTGGAGTTGAATTTGATTAGACAAAAACTCCAATAAGATTAATTTATCCAGTGTTGTCACATGACTTGATGATATCCTAATCCCTTGTTGGAAAATTATATATATATATATATATATATATATATATATATATAATGAAGGAGGGAATTTTCTCTTATGGCGTCGAAAAAATACGTCCTTCCTTATTTTTTCCGACGATCGACATACATCATATTCTTCGTTATCATCTAAGATGTGGGTACAACAAATTTCATGTGATTCTACAACTTTTCACCGTTGATTTAGTGGGTTCAAAATTAAGGGCAATAAAATTATTTTACTGTCACGCCCCGCTTCCCAGAGTACGCAAAATTGGGCACGTGACATAGCCAACCATGCTACCTGTGGGTAGGAAGTATCCATCCACAGTCACATTACGGTTGTAAGGATATCAAGAACAAGATAAAACTAATCTAATACATGTCCAAATCCATAATAACAAGAATCAATAAATAATAAGTGCGGAAGCTAATGATCCAATACAATGAATAAACAGTACGTCCCATAATGCGGGCTCACATCTGGAAATGACAAGAAATAAATAAACTAAATCCTAAGGACTCACTGTTCAGCCTGCTGGCTGAAGTGCTCCTGCTCGGTCGTCGACAGTGGTACGGAATCTGGGCCATGCAAAACCCAGACGTCAGCGCGTCATGACATCAAATATATAGTATAACATGGTAATAAGCAATGCAAGTATGAACATGAATAAAGCAGTAATAACAAGCAGGGTAATGTGCAATGGTGACTAAACTGTCCTATCAGGTTTTCTACTCTATAGTCTTTGAAACCAATTGATGAATCGTCGATGTAACTCAATAGTATCCCGTGCGTGCCCGGGACCACGGTCAAAACCCTCGGGGCTGAATCCGAGACATGCCGCTAAGCAGTAAAAGGTAGTAGGATGGACGAGTGATGTCAGCATCAACACTCCGGAGCTGGCCAAGCCCGTAAGACTGATCAGAACAATGTATCGAACTGTTGAGTTACAAGTCGGTTTCACCTTTGATTTCCCCATACCCCCAAACTATGTATGTCAGGTCCGGTATTCAGTAGTCAATGACTAATGCCAACACAAAATCAAGTAAAAGTAGGTCTGTCTGGATCGACAGCAGGAATGGTTAGGTTTGTCGGCATTAGGCATGAGATCAGGAAACAAGTAATGTCATGGTACAACAGGATGAGTCGGTATGTATGTATATGTCAGGTGTAGCAGGGTCAGGCCAATATGTCGTGCAATCGGGTAAGTGCTCACAACAGGTATACAATCAATAATGAACAACAGCAGGAAACAGTAATTAACCACAATATTCCATATAACCACAGTGATGTTTGTATTCTCTTATTATCAGGTTCAAGCACCTTTAGGGTGCAATATCCACAATCATGAAGTAATGAAGCTACAGGAATTTACATTAAGTATAATAATTGTTTCGTGAATGATTTAACAGTTTAAGCAGGTATGATTCAGTCGTTTTGTTTAGTTGAAATAAGGATTGATGCGGGTTAATTAATTACGAGGAACTGTTGTAACGATTCCACTATAAAGATAACTGCAATAATATGATATCACTTGCCATCATTAAGTTGTGGTATTAAATAGTATGAGTTCAATTTCGTGGCAAGACTAGATCTCGCACGCTAGCATGTTAGAGCAAGTATTCAGATACTTGCCTCGACGGTTCTGCAATCTGGAACACGGATGCGATGTCGGCAAAAACACGATATGATAGCACGGGCCACGGATCAGGTCCCAACAGAGAACAACGGGATCACACAGACCAGGGGGCTTCGCTGGAGCGTCGGGTTCGCCAAGACGGCACGGTCGGATTCCGGCAAAACGCGACAACAAGTTAGCAACACACACTAAACTCGATGCGATCAGCGAGGGTTTACTGCACACAGGAAAGGAAGAGGAAGTTTACAGAGAGATATACCAGGTGACCCCGGCGAGCTCGACGGCGCTGGAACGCCGGCGAGGCAACGGCGGCGGCGGCTGCAAGGGCTGAAAGGCCTCGGTGTGTGCGGGAGAAGGTGCTGCGGCGAGTGGAGGAAAGGGTGGTCGGCTCTGGTGGTCGAGGGGGAGAAGGAGGTGGCCCTGGTGACGACGGCGAGGTCGCCGGCGCGTTCTCTGGCGAACAGCGGAGGGTAGGCGATGGGTGAAGGGTCGGCTGCAGGTTGGTGGTGGTCCAGCGAGGAGAGGAGGGAGGTGATGACGAGGTCGCGACGAGGAGGGTGAGAGGGAGCCGTGGGAGGCGTCGGCGGCGAGAGGCGGCGTCGACGTCGGCTCTGCAGGGTTGGAGGCGACGTTGGGGTTGGGTGCAGTTGCAGGAAAGAGCGGGCGAACGAGGGGATGGAGGTGCGGTGAGGTCGACGAGGTGGTGACGGCGACGGCGAGGTCGTGAGGAGGTCGGCGGTGAGGTCGCGAGGCTAGGGTTAGGGTTTGAGGCGATTTCTCGTGAAGAAAATGGGTTGGGGGAAGGCGGCTGCATGCATGGGTTTATATAATTAAAGAGAGAGAGAGATTGGAGAGAGAGATTGAGGGAGGAGAGAGAGAGAGATAGGGAAAAGGAGGGGCCCACGCGGTTTAAAATCCTGCGCTGTGATTGGTTGATCACGAGGGGAAAAAGATTTGAGATTAAATTTCGAAGGATTTGTGAAGGATTAACTGTTAAAGGATTTTAGATTTGTATAAATATAGTTTTAGATATTAAATTGAAATGGGCCCTTTTTGGCGCAAAATGAAACATTTCCAAATCGCGTCCGGGTTGCGCCCAAATGTTCCAAATTCAAATTATAGGATTTTAAGCGGGTTCCAAATTTTGAAAAGAGGTGTTTAATGATTAAAATGCATGCCCCCAAGTCGGACACTTGCACGCGCGCGTAGTCGCCCAAACTTGCCCGTTTAGCCAAACGGAACGGAATCTCGACACGCGGACGCTACCACGCGACTAGTGGCGACGAGTAGGCCAACATGGACATTTTAAATTTCATTTTAGGAGTTAAAATTTGTTATGTGCCAAAATGACTTAACCGGTTAAAATTTAGCAATAAACCCCAGAAAAACAGAATAATTGGAAAGGAGCAATATATAACCCTCAACTAGTAATATAAATAGTCTTATTGGGCTCGGGTGTTACATCATACCCAACTACAAAAGAATTTCGTCCTCGAAATTCCAAGAATACAAGATAGCTAACTACTGGAAAAGGTGAGGGAATTTCTGTCGGATCTCGTCTTCTCGCTCCCAAGTGGATTTTCCATGCGATCGGTTACCCCAAGAAACTAGCACAAGAGGGATAACCTTGTTCTTAAGAACCTTCTCTCTTCGATCCTTGATTTCAACTGGTCGCTCCTCAAAAGTCAGGTCCTCTCGTACAGTCAACTCCGAATGATCCAAGACATGAGTCTCATCACGAACATACCTCCGTAGTTGAGACACATGAAACACATCGTGAACTCCTGCTAATGACGGTGGTAACGCCAACCGGTACGATACCTCTCCAACACGTTCCAAAATCTCGAAGGGTCCAACGAATCGAGGACTAAGCTTTCCCCGACTTCCAAAGCGAATCACCCCTCTAGTCGGTGATATCTTCAGGAATACCAAATCACCCACGGCGAACTCTAGAGGTCTTCTTGACGTGTCGGCCCAACTTTTCTGCCTGTCTTGAGCTGCCTTCATATGCTTCCTGATTGTATTCACCTTCTCGACTGTCTGTACCACCAAATCTGGTCCTAGTAACCTTCGTTCACCAACATCATCCCAACAGACAGGTGAACGGCACTTACGACCATACAGTGCTTCAAACGGGGCCATCTGAATAGTTGCTTGGAAGCTATTGTTGTACGAAAACTCCACCAGGTGTAGATGATCTTCCCAAGAACCTTTGAAGTCCAACATGCAAGTCCTCAACATATCTTCAAGGGTCTGGATCGTCCTCTCCGATTGTCCATCAGTCTGAGGATGATAAGCTGTGCTAAACTTCAATCGAGTCCCCAAACTTTCTTGTAAACTCCTCCAAAAGTGCGACAAGAACCGAGTGTCCCGATCGGACACGATGCTCACCGGCACTCCATGCAATCTGACAATCTCCTGCATGTATCGCTCTGCCAAAGTCTCCGTCGATTGACCAACCCGAAACGGAATAAAGTGAGCTGCCTTGGTCAACCGATCGACAATCACCCATACTGCATTGTTGCCCTTTGGACTCCGCGGTAAAGCTGTCACGAAATCCATGGTTATATGTTCCCACTTCCACTGAGGAATCGGAAGTGGTTGCAGCAAACCAGCAACCCTTTGGTGTTCGGCCTTGACTTGCTGACACACCAAGCACCTAGCCACGAAGCGAGCAATTTCCCGTTTCATACCTTCCCACCAGAAGTGCTGTCGAAAATCTCGGTACATCTTTGTCCCTCCTGGATGTACAGAGTAAGCTGAACTGTGTGCCTCCTTCATAAGCTCTTCACGCACATCTCCTTTTGGCACACACACACGGCTACCATATCTCAACGAACCATCTTCATGGATCAGTAAATCGGTTCGTAGTCCGGCTCCAACCTGTTCTCGAAACTTTTGCAGTCTAGGATCCTGCGATTGTGTCGCTTTAATCTTCTCAACTAAGGACGATTGTGCTTGCAACTGCATCAACTGTCCTGTAGCATGTGGTAGCACAACCTCCAAGTCAAATCTCTGAAAATCCTCAATGATCTCTCTCTGTGCAGTCAAAATCTGAATTGCTGGTAACCGGCTCAGCGCATCCGGCACGACGTTGACCTTTCCTGGATGGTACTTAAGATCAAGGTCATAGTCGGCCATCAGCTCCAACCATCTGCGTTGTCTTATGTTCAACTCCTTCTGAGTGAACACATATTTCAAACTCTTGTGATTTGTAAAGACTTCGACTCTCTCGCCCAAAGGTAGTGTCTCCAAATCTTCAGGGCGAAGATCACGGCTGCAAGCTCTAAGTCATGAGTCGGATAGTTCTTCTCATGAGTCTTCAGTTGTCTCGATGCGTAAGCGACGACTTTCCCATTCTTCATTAAAACACATCCCAATCCTTTTCCAGATGCGTCGCTGTGAATCACCAGTCCTCCCGAATTATCCGGTACGGTCAGGATAGGGACGGTTATCAACTTCTGCTTCAACGTCTCGAAGGCCAATGCACATCCATCCGTCCAAACAAACGGTACCTCCTTACGCGTAAGCTTGGTTAACGGCTCAGCTAAACGAGCGAAGTTCTCCACGAATCTTCTGTAGTAACCGGCGAGTCCAAGAAAACTTCTTATCTCCGCAACATTCTTTGGAATAGGCCAATCCCGAACTGCTGCAATCCTTTCGGGATCGACGGCGATTCCATCGCCCGACACGACATGCCCCAGAAACTTCACTCCCTCCAGCCAGAATTCACACTTACTCATCTTCGCGAATAATTTCTCTTGTCTCAGCGTTTGCAGTGCGATCCTTAAGTGCTCAGCATGCTCCTCCGGACTCCTCGAGTACACCAGAATATCGTCAATGAATACCACAATAAACTGGTCCAAGAACGGTGAAAAGATCCTGTTCATCAAATCCATGAATATTGCCGGCGCATTAGTCACTCCGAAGGGCATCACTAAATACTCGAAATGCCCATACCGAGTTCGAAATGCCGTCTTGTAAATGTCTTCTGCTTTCACTCGGACCTGATGATATCCTGATCGCAAATCCAATTTCGAGAATACCCTCGCGCCACTAAGCTGCTCAAAAAGTTCTCCAATGCGAGGGATCGGGTACTTGTTCTTAATAGTCACCCGGTTCAATTCTCGATAATCAATGCACATCCTTCTCGTGCCATCCTTCTTCTTTACTAAAAGAACTGGAGCTCCCCACGGCGGGTTGCTGCTTCGAATCCATCCCTTCTCGAGTAATTCACCCACTTGTTTCTTAACTTCTTCCAATTCCACCGGTGCCATCGGATAATAAGATTTTGATACTGGCGCTGCACCAGGAATGAGGTCAATCGCAAACTCCACATCTCGCTTCGGCGGTAAGCCCGAAATATCTTCAAACACATCCATAAAGTCGCGGACAACTGCCGGCTCTTCATTACTATCCACTACCATAGCCGCAAGAACATTGTTCGTCGGCCTAGCCCTAAACTCGACTGGCCCGACAGAACTGCTCCCTCCAATGAAAGTAAACTCAGGGTGTCCGGGAATCTGGAAAATTACTTTCCTTGCCCTACAATCAATGTGTGCGTGGAAAGTGCCAAGAAAATCCATTCCCAAGACTACTTCATAACTGCCCGTATCAATCACCAAGAAATCTGCAAAAGCTCCCGTCCACAAACAACAACTGTACAATCTCTACATTCCTTGCTAGCTATGATTTTCCCATTCCCAGTGTGTATGTCCCAGAAACTAGACAGGGCCGTGCAGGTAATCGAGTGTGTAGTTATAAATTTGGATGACATAAAACAGTGGGATGCTCCGAAATTAAGTAATGCCAAAGCGGGAAAACCATGAACGAGTAAATTACCTGAAACCACTTCTCCCGATGCCTTAGCTTCCTCAGCTGTCAACGTGAACGCTCGAGCCTGATTAGATCCTTGATTCAACTGTCTCTGCCCTTGGAACGGTCTCTGCGGAGGCTTCTGAACATCATCTTTCGTGCGAGGCTTCGACGGACAAGCATCAACGGTGTGATCTGCCGCTCCACATCTAAAACAGAGTCCCAGCCTCATACGACACTTCTTTCGCACATGTCCGGGCTTATGGCAGTAGCTACAGATCACGCTCCCCTTCCGATCACCCACACTTGTTTTCTTCATTGGTGCTACGCTGCGCCTGTTTACCGGAATACTTCTACGTACAGGCGTTTGGTTCAGTGCAAATGCTGGTTCCAGCTCGATTTGTTCCTTTAGTTTCTCCAGCAATCCCCTTATCACTCTACGCCTGGCGGCTAAGACCGCATGTCTTTGGTCCATCTTCAAATCCTGACCGGCCATATTCCTGGAAATCAAAGTACCCAACATTAGCATGATGATAGATTTCGAGTATAGATCAAGGCTAGAACTCCAAGATACTTAAATAGAGTACCGCATTGTAGCTATGCCGCGGTATCATAGCCGCAATTACTTAACTCCACCCAAGTCGCCCAAGTCCTAGGGATAACAAGAAATCAGGTTTTCGAGTTGACAATGCAAAGTAAGTTTGCATGTCGACATGATCCGGAAGAATAATTCAAGGATGGTAAAACGGTCAAGGTGGCTGGACATGTTTCCTAATCACGGGTACTATGATTCGTGTATCGGGTGCAATACCCAACTACAAAGAATCAACCCAATTAACCTATGGCTCTGATACCAAAAGAACCATGTCACGCCCCGCTTCCCAGAGTATGCAAAATTGGGCACGTGACATAGCCAACCATGCTACCTGTGGGTAGGAAGTATCCATCCACAGTCACATTACGGTTGTAAGGATATCAAGAACAAGATAAAACTAATCTAATACATGTCCAAATCCATAATAACAAGAATCAATAAACAATAAGTGCGGAAGCTAATGATCCAATACAATGAATAAACAGTACGTCCCATAATGCGGGCTCACATCTGGAAATGACAAGAAATAAATAAACTAAATCCTAAGGACTCACTGTTCAGCCTGCTGGCTGAAGTGCTCCTGCTCGGTCGTCGACAGTGGTACGGAATCTGGGCCATGCAAAACCCAGACGTCAGCTCGTCATGACATCAAATATATAGTATAACATGGTAATAAGCAATGCAAGTATGAACATGAATAAAGCAGTAATAACAAGCAGGGTAATGTGCAATGGTGACTAAACTGTCCTATCAGGTTTTCTACTCTATAGTCTTTGAAACCAATTGATGAATCGTCGATGTAACTCAATAGTATCCCGTGCGTGCCCGGGACCACGGTCAAAACCTTCGGGGCTGAATCCGAGACGTGCCGCTAAGCAGTAAAAGGCAGTAGGATGGACGAGTGATGTCAGCATCAACACTCCGGAGCTGGCCAAGCCCGTAAGACTGATCAGAACAATGTATCGAACTGTTGAGTTACAAGTCGGTTTCACCTTTGATTTCCCCATACCCCCAAACTATGTATGTCAGGTCCGGTATTCAGTAGTCAAGGACTAATGCCAACACAAAATCAAGTAAAAGTAGGTCTGTCTGGATCGACAGCAGGAATGGTTAGGTTTGTCGGCATTAGGCATGAGATCAGGAAACAAGTAATGTCATGGTACAACAGGATGAGTCGGTATGTATGTATATGTCAGGTGTAGCAGGGTCAGGCCAATATGTCGTGCAATCGGGTAAGTGCTCACAACAGGTATACAATCAATAATGAACAACAGCAGGAAACAGTAATTAACCACAATATTCCATATAACCACAGTGATGTTTGTATTCTCTTATTATCAGGTTCAAGCACCTTTAGGGTGCAATATCCACAATCATGAAGTAATGAAGCTACAGGAATTTACATTAAGTATAATAATTGTTTCGTGAATGATTTAACAGTTTAAGCAGGTATGATTCAGTCGTTTTGTTTAGTTGAAATAAGGATTGATGCGGGTTAATTAATTACGAGGAACTGTTGTAACGATTCCACTATAAAGATAACTGCAATAATATGATATCACTTGCCATCATTAAGTTGTGGTATTAAATAGTATGAGTTCAATTTCGTGGCAAGACTAGATCTCGCACGCTAGCATGTTAGAGCAAGTATTCAGATACTTGCCTCGACGGTTCTGCAATCTGGAACACGGATGCGATGTCGGCAAAAACACGATATGATAGCACGGGCCACGGATCAGGTCCCAACAGAGAACAACGGGATCACACAGACCAGGGGGCTTCGCTGGAGCGTCGGGTTCGCCAAGACGGCACGGTCGGATTCCGGCAAAACGCGACAACAAGTTAGCAACACACACTAAACTCGATGCGATCAGCGAGGGTTTACTGCACACAGGAAAGGAAAATGAAGTTTACAGAGAGATATACCAGGTGACCCCGGCGAGCTCGACGGCGCTGGAACGCCGGCGAGGCAACGGCGGCGGCGGCTGCAAGGGCTGAAAGGCCTCGGTGTGTGCGGGAGAAGGTGCTGCGGCGAGTGGAGGAAAGGGTGGTCGGCTCTGGTGGTCGAGGGGGAGAAGGAGGTGGCCCTGGTGATGACGGCGAGGTCGCCGGCGCGTTCTCCGGCGAACAGCGGAGGGTAGGCGATGGGTGAAGGGTCGGCTGCAGGTTGGTGGTGGTCCAGCGAGGAGAGGAGGGAGGTGATGACGAGGTCGCGACGAGGAGGGTGAGAGGGAGCCGTGGGAGGCGTCGGCGGCGAGAGGCGGCGTCGACGTCGGCTCTGCAGGGTTGGAGGCGACGTCGGGGTTGGGTGCAGTTGCAGGAAAGAGCGGGCGAACGAGGGGATGGAGGTGCGGTGAGGTCGACGAGGTGGTGACGGCGACGGCGAGGTCGTGAGGAGGTCGGCGGTGAGGTCGCGAGGCTAGGGTTAGGGTTTGAGGCGATTTCTCGTGAAGAAAATGGGTTGGGGGAAGGCGGCTGCATGCATGGGTTTATATAATTAAAGAGAGAGAGAGATTGGAGAGAGAGATTGAAGGAGGAGAGAGAGAGAGATAGGGAAAAGGAGGGGCCCACGCGGTTTAAAATCCTGCGCTGTGATTGGTTGATCACGAGGGGAAAAAGATTTGAGATTAAATTTCGAAGGATTTGTGAAGGATTAACTGTTAAAGGATTTTAGATTCGTATAAATATAGTTTTAGATATTAAATTGAAATGGGCCCTTTTTGGCGCAAAATGAAACATTTCCAAATCGCGCCCGGGTTGCGCCCAAATGTTCCAAATTCAAATTATAGGATTTTAAGCGGGTTCCAAATTTTGAAAAGAGGTGTTTAATGATTAAAATGCATGCCCCCAAGTCGGACACTTGCACGCGCGCGTAGTCGCCCAAACTTGCCCGTTTAGCCAAACGGAACGGAATCTCGACACGCGGACGCTACCACGCGACTAGTGGCGACGAGTAGGCCAACATGGACATTTTAAATATCATTTTAGGAGTTAAAATTTGTTATGTGCCAAAATGACTTAACCGGTTAAAATTTAGCAATAAACCCCAGAAAAACAGAATAATTGGAAAGGAGCAATATATATCCCTCAACTAGTAATATAAATAGTCTTATTGGGCTCGGGTGTTACATTTACATTGCTAAATCAACGATGAAAAAGTTATAGAATCACATGAAATTTGATGTATCCACATCTTAGATGATAACGAAGAAAATGATGAATACCGATCAATGTTGCGTATAACGCTTTATGATATTAGTATCCTACATTTGTAGTTTTAATTGTTGATTGTTATAGATGAATACCATTGCAATAATAGTTTTTGGTTGATGAATACTATTGCAATGTAGGATGATCAGTTCTATCAATCTTGATCTCAATAGTTTAAAATCATGTTACACATACAACACGAATGCACAACAAACGCATAATTAGAGAGCGATTCGAGATATTCAGGTTAAAACCAATATATGATACTCGATGATAATATGAAACCTTCATATTCCCATCGATACTCATATATGAAACTAAAAGCGTCACTTAGTCCCCGTCTATCGGTTAACATACGTGCGATACTCGTCGTGACCTAGAACTATACGAAAGTTGTTAAATATCAGACAGTATAGCTCGATACTAACAACCGTCGTATAGTCTACACGACGAGAAAATTCAATCGTATGATAACCCATAGATTTGTCCCGTGTGGACAAGTTAAGAATGTATAAAGCAAACGCCTTCATTCACTTGTGTTTTCATCCGTTTCGAGATATTTCGTCGGTACCTTTCCGCTGGTTCTCCGTGTACAAAGATAGATTAGATGTTCATTTCAACGTTGTTTCACAGGTTTGAAATAATTATCTATTCTATTACAGTGTACTCGGAGAACAGCGGGGAGGTGCTGCCGAAATTTACACGAAACGGTTGAAAGCACAAGTGATGGGCGTTCGCTCTATACATTCTTAATGGGATAGAAGCCTACCCCCGACAGCCGGAACACACACATACAACAAGAATACACAACAAACACATAATTAGAGAGCGATTCGAGATGTTCGGGTTAAAACCAATATATGATACTCGATGATAATATGAAACCTTCATATTCCCATCGATACTCATATATGAAACTAAAAGCGCCACTTAGTCCCCGTCTATCGGTTAACATATGTGCGATACTTGTCATGACCTAGAACTATACGAAGGTTGTTAAATATCGGACAGTATAGCTCGATACTAACAACCGTCGTATAGTCTACGCGACGAGAAAATTCAATCGTATGGTAACCCATAGATTTGTCCCGTGTGGACAATTTAAGAATGTATAAAGCAAACGCCTTCATTCACTTGTGTTTTCATCCGTTTCGAGATATTTCGTCGGTACCTTTCCGCTGGTTCTCCGTGTACAAAGATAGATTAGATGTTCATTTCAACGTTGTTTCACAGCTTTGAAATGATTATCTATTCTATTACAGTGTACTCGGAGAACAGCGGGGAGGTGCTGCCGAAATTTACTTGAAACGGTTGAAAGCACAAGTGATGGGCGTTCGCTCTATACATTCTTAATGGGATAGAAGCCTACCCTCGACAGCCGGAACACACACATACAACAAGAATACACAACAAACGCATAATTAGAGAGCGATTCGAGATGTTCGGGATAAAACCAATATATGATAATATGAAACCTTCATATTCCCATCGATACTCATATATGAAACTAAAAGCGCCACTTAGTCCCCGTCTATCGGTTAACATACGTGCGATGCTCGTCGTGACCTAGAACTATACGAAGGTTGTTAAATATCGGACAGTATAGCTCGATACTAACAACCGTCGTATAGTCTACGAGACGAGAAAATTCAATCGTATGGTAACCCATAGATTTGTCCCGTATGGACAAGTTAAGAATGTATAAAGCAAACGCCTTCATTCACTTGTGTTTTCATCCGTTTCGAGATATTTCGTCGGTACCTTTCCGCTGGTTCTCCGTGTACAAAGATAGATTAGATATTCATTTCAACGTTGTTTCACAGTTTTGAAATGATTATCTATTTTATTACAGTGTACTCGGAGAACAGCGGGGAGGTGCTGCCGAAATTTAATCGAAACGGTTGAAAGCACAAGTGATGGGCGTTCGCTCTATACATTCTTAATGGGATAGAAGCTTACCCCCGACAGCCGTAACACACACATACAACAAGAATACACAACAAACGCATAATTAGAGAGAGATTCGAGATGTTCGGGTTAAAACCAATATATGATAATATGAAACCTTCATATTCCCATCGATACTCATATATGAAACTAAAAGCGCCACTTAGTCCCCGTCTATCGGTTAACATATGTGCGATAATTTATTCTTTTCAACGACAAACGCACACACAAAGCATATACACGGATTTTCTCCTTTGTCAGTAACTATCCCGTTCTTATATTTCTCAATATAGTCAGCATAACCTACAATTTATATGTTATACAGTCTAACATGGCCCATGAGTACGTCAGAGTTAAGGACTGGATGTATGTGGATTGGAAACAACGTATGCAACCTAAGTTTGTCGCAGGAGTTGCTGCTTTCCTTGAATTTGCACGCGCGCATAATAAGATCATAATAGAGAAGATTCTTTGTCCGTGCGATAGATGTGGCAATAAGTACTGGCAGAAGGTAGAATTGGCAGAGCTTCATATTGTAAAACATGGGTTTACTAGACTTTATACAACTTGGAAATATCACGGGGAAGGAGAAGAATGCAGTACCGCGGTAGAAAAAGAAGGAGAACACGATAATGCGGCAGGAGAAGAAGAAGAATTCGGTAATGCGGCAGGAGACGGAAATTTATTTCCATCAGAAGAAATGGAGGATATGGTAGAGGCTGCCCTAGGTGAATCTATTCGTACCGAAGATGACATTCCTTCCGGTCAAGGTCCGCGTGCGGATAAATATGAAAATTTCATGAATGATGCTAGGAAACCAATTTATGAGAATGCGAAGTATTCCACCCTCTCATGGTTCGTCCAACTTTTCTAGATTAAGTGCCTAAATGGATGGAGCAACAAGTCATTCACAATGCTTCTTTCGTTCTTGAAAGATTCTATGCCTCCGGGAAATAATGTGCCCGAAAGCTGGTACGAAACCCAGAAGATGATGTCTGATTTGGGTCTAAAGTGCGAGAAGATTCAAGCATGTCCTAAAAATTGCGTGTTGTACCGGAAAGAGAATTCAGATTTGAAAGATTGTCCAACATGCGGAGAGGCCAGGTATAAGCCGAAAGATTCTGATAAGAAGCCTGATATACCTGTGAAGATAGCACGATACTTTCCCATAACACAGAGGCTACAGAGGCTATTCAGGTGCAAGAAAACAGCCGAGGCAATGATTTTGCATCACCGTGCTCCTCCAAGCGAAAATGGAAAAATGAGCCATCCAAGAGATTCACCAGCATGGAAGGATTTCGATAGGAGGCACGCAATATTCAGTAGCGATCCTCGCAATGTCCGGCTCGGACTGGCTACCGATCCTCGCTATTCTTTTTGCAATTACTTATATAATCTATTTTTAATTGTCTAATTATAGGTGATGCGTCCACATCTTCTGCAGGGGCCACTCCTGCCGCTTCCATACCCTCCGCATCGTCTGCAGGTTAGTATGAATAAATTTAAAATATTTATTCATTTTACATATGCTCTATATAATAAATATGAACTTCATGGAAATTTAGCGTCGATATTTATTTTCTAGTTGGAGGGGATGCGTCCGTATCCGGGACCCCGGTTGTTCCTCACCGGAGGAACTATCGTCCCGCTCGTGCTGCTGCCCGGGCCCAGGCCCAGGCTCGTGCGATAGTCACCGGAGGTATATATCACACTTGAATTTTCGTTTAACCTTGATTTCTTAATACAACTTTGTCTTATTATTGATTGTCTTGATATTTCGTGCAGACGCAGGGCCTCCCCATCCCCAGAGGGGGACTCGAGGCCCGAATCAGTCCCGTAGGCTGAGGCCTGACAGAGCTAGGGGGGAGGCAGCATTCCCCCTTTTTTTTACCCTTGACTATCGCTATACCGGTCCTCATGCCGAGAGGTTCGGCCGGTATTTGGGGGACGAGAGCCGGCTCGTGAAGAATTATCCACTTCACGTTGAGTGGGGCGAGCAGCACCAGCGCTCATTCGCCTTCTTCTTTGATCAGGCTCGGGTATGTATTAATATATATTTTCATTTGATCTATCCAATATATTTATTATTAACACTTGCAATCTAATAACAATGTTTTTTTTGTATTTTCAGTTGGATTACGATTTTCAGCCTGTAGCCGACCCTGATCATCCGGGGAGGGTGCTCGACCTTCATGCTCTGTACAATGGCCTGATGAAGAACATGCAGGCCAAGGTCCGATACAACAAGAATGAGCTGAAGGCCGACTGCTACTCCCTGTGGATGGCGACCCCCGAGGCAGAGAGAGCGGCCCTCCTATCTACTCCGGCGTTTGCGAGAGTCGACGTAGAGACATGGCCTCTATTGTGCGCTTATTTCGACTCCCAACGCAAACATGTATGTATTTTAAATGTAATTCATTATTTATGATATAATTTATTTCTTTGTGTTTCTTAATTAGAAAATTAAATGTTAATGCGTTATGCAGAAACAGGCCGCTCAGAATACAGAGAACAGGAAGTTGGCGAAGAGGGGTCGCCCCACTTACACAGGTGGCTCGAGGAACATTACTCGAGCCATGGAGTTATCGGTAAATTACAATAGACTGACCTTTGTGATATTCTGCAATATTAAGAGTTATTTTCTAATATTTCTAATATTAAGAGTTACTTTCTAATATTGCAGACATCTCGGACCGTGGCGTCAGGTGGTACACCGAGCGTGCTGTCCGCATATCTTGCCGTCCACGGCACCTCGACAGATCCCGCCACGGGCGAGCTTCGATATCCCGACGTCGCTACTCAGGAGTACTGCGTAAGTGTTAATATTTTTTCTACCCAAATTTGAAATTTTAGTTTTGGAAGGTTCAAGTTTAAATTTTATACTTATACTTTACTGCTTAATGTGGGTGTAGGAGCGGGTGGTTGAGCAGGCCCAGGCCTCGGGGATCGATTTTACCGGACAGAGCGATCCGAGGCTGCTGACCCCAGTTCTGGACGCTGCACACGGAGGGCACCACGGAGGTTGGGAGAGAGGCCGGGGACTGGGCCCTAGCAGGGCCCATATGAGGTTGGACTCCACCCCGGCGGTTACTTCCTCCGTCTCCAGTGACCGACGTGTCTATCAGGAATTAGAGAGCTTGAGGGCCACCATTCAGGAGTTGAAGGAGATGCTGGTATGTATACTGCTTTATAGTAAAATATCATGTCATATTATATAGATATCAACATATCCATAATTAGTACGTAGCTTGAGCTTATTTGGTTTTAGACTTAAGTTTGTTTAATCATACATACAGATGTAATTAAAATAAACAACAAACTAGATATCCAAACGGGGTTTCGAAATAACTTAATAATGATACGAATTCGAATAATACACAGTTCTTACACGCTTATTATATACGTTAGGTCCAGACGCGACAGGGTACATCGGCCGAGCCTCCACATGTATCTCCTTCGGCTGCGGCTCCGCAAGCCACTACATCGGCTGCGGTTCCGCAGACAGCTCCTGTAGCTCCACCGCCCTCTCAGACTCCCACAGCCGCGGCTCCGCAAGCGACTACCTCGACGGCGGCTGCGCAGACCACATCGCCAGCTCCACATGCCGCTCAGACTCCCGCTCACGACGAATTGCAAAGTTTATTGACCGAGGAGCAGGCGCGCGTTATTCTATCGTTATTCAGAAGTGGAGCTGGACCGAACTAGGGTACCTTTTTGGTTCTTATTTTTTGAAACATGTATTTATTTATATCATACATATTGTACTACATTTTGAAACTATATTGATATTGGTTTATATTTATATCATATTCAGTTTTTGGGTTTTTTTTGTATATTATATATATGCGTAAGATGTGATTACGAATACTGCAATATATGTTGTGTGACGATTAATTTTATATTTGATTGATGTATATATTATTGTGCACAGGGCGGGAAAAAATCAAGCAGCCCATTTTTTTAAAAAAAATACAGATAATATGTACCTACGGATTAATCCGTAGGTACACATGTTGCCCCTACGGCTATATCCGTAGGGGCAAAATACCTGCAGTAACTGATATTTCCCCCCTGATCTCAGTACCAGGGGGTTGGGAGTGCCCCTACGGACATATCCGTAGGGGTCACTGCCACTCCCCTACGGCGTTATCCGTAGGGGCAACATATCAGGATTCCTGATATTTTGTCCCTACGGATAGGTACCTACGTAGATATCCGTAGGGGATAGTATATGGACCTACGGTTATGTCCATAGGTACATGTAATATATTAAAAAAAAAAATAAATAATATAAAATTTTATACCCTACGGATTACTCCGTAGGGGCAACAGGACCTACACAGAAATCCGTAGGGGCAAGAATTTGCCCGTAGGTGCAAGTTCAGGGTCTCAACTTGCACCTGCGGCCTTTGCACCTACGGGGTATTTTTTCGCCCCTACCCAGATATCCGTAGGGGCAACCCTTATTTGTAGTAGTGTTATTATTTGTTTGTAGTATTTATGGAAGGAGATAGAGCAATTGTAGATTTTAAAGTATAGCTTTATATATATTTTGTATAAATATATATGTAAAATTTATTGAAGAAATATACAAGTTATTATTTGCTTCTTCAATTTTCTCAATATATTGGTAATTCAGATGCAAGACGCCGCTCCTAAGACCTAACAAAGAAGCAACACCCACAGTCATTACAAAACAGTTGCGCAAAGCATCTGTTTTATGAAAGATCATGATCTTCCTAACCTTTACATATAATTTCTTACTTATAATTCTCTAAAATTCATTAGTTTCCTCAGCTACAAAAAAATCATAAATCTATCATCTGTCCAAGAAAGTTTTTCATTAATAACAGAAAAAAACCCAAATATTTCTCTCTATTTCTTATAGTATTTTATACTTTGGGAAACTACAATGAAAATATTTTAGCACTTTTAATTCATTTATTTATATAATTCCTGTTGAGATATGGGAGATTAATAGTCCCGCGTTGCAAAAACTAAGAGAGGTACATGTGTTTAAAATATAATTAGCCCTCCCCCACCCGGTAAGTAAGGCTTTAAGTCTATTTAGATGGACCCCTATTACGTTGAAAACCCATGTATTCTCTTAAATAAACAAAATGCAACACTGCTGTCAATACGACACTCTTGATTCTCAATTCGACTCTCTAATCTATCTTCAAGTAAGAGAGGTATATGTGTTTAAGATATAATGACTCCCCACCAAATAAGACGTAAGTCTATATAGATGGATCCCAATTATGTGGAAATGTATTCTCTAAAAGATCAAATACATCACCCTTCAAATCTAAAACCACTCTTCTTATAGAATAAAACCAAAATTTTGGTAGTCCTTTTTTTTATTTACACCCCTATATTTGTTATTTACACTCCTTTAGTGTTTTTTTGTTAATTATAATTATATATTGTGAATTTGAGATTTTAATTTAATTGGAGTGGTAATAAAATTGATATTTTCAAACTTATTTCTATAGGTTTCTTGCATATCTATAACACTCTTAAAAGCAAATTGAGTTTTTTCATTTTGTCCTTCAAATCTACTGAAATCTCAAATCCTAACTAAATAATGCATTCTAAATATACTCTAGCAACCCTATCTCATCCAATCTCACGGAAAAAAAATTCTCGCTTAAAAATCTCTTTCCCCATCTCCTCGGATCTCACCAACAAAAAATCTATTTCCACCATCTCATCCGATCTTGCCAACGAGTCTCATGCTGATAGAAAAATTCTTCCTGAAATAAATCTGGTAGAAAACTCTTTCCTCACCATTTTCTCGAATCTCTCATCCCTACTCAACTACTCGCGTTCTTTCCTACCTAACCTCAACGAAAGAATCCAAAAGAACCCCTTCCGATAAGTAACCCTTTTGATTTAAAAATAATCCGGCATCTCAACAGCTTCTTCATCAGTTCCTCGCGTTTCCTCATATCTCGCACTCTATTTCTTCTTCCTTCAATCTATTTAATCTCATATCGCGTTCCATCAAAAATCCTAGCCCTGCTATCCAAACAAACCCCAAGATCTTCAACGCACTTGAATAGTTCACCTCCTTTGCAATTCAATCCGCTAAAGATTAGAAGCAATTTTCGCTTCTCTACGATGGCCATGGTATACAATTTTCCCTAATTGTTATAATTTTTGGCACAACATATCCTTTCATAGAGTCTTGAATTGGTATGTTTTGGCCTTCGTTTTGGGTTAAATTTGATATTATGACGTTTGTAAATCCTTAACTCAGATCTCAAAACTCAAAACTCAACTGTTTATAATGGTTTGGTTATGTACTCGTATTAGTTTGGAGGTTTTCATCAACTTCTCAATCAAATAAAGCTACTGATTTGTAATACATACCCTGTAGCCACAAGCGTTTGTAGCAATAGCGTCAGGTCAGCACCGGATGGGTTTAGTTACTGGTAAAACTGAATCTTCCTCCTGAAACTTTCACTACATCCCAGGAGCCGGAACAATGATGATCTTGAGGTCACGAAGAAGGTATAATCACATTAAACATTAGATTATGTGTCTTATTGCGTCACAAAATTGTCAAGTTAAGAAAATTTTCTACCATATTCTATATTTTATTTTGTTATATATGCCGAGCAACCAAACCTTTGAATGGTTCATGACCCTATGCTTCAGAATATGGATTGATTTTTCTTTTGTGTTTGTTTCTTAGTCAACTCAATTTGAATATTAATTTGATGAGGAGATGGCTCGAGAGGATAGCATGCTTGTGACAATGAAATATGAATTGTTAAGGTAAGGAGCAAGGTCTATGGTATCAAAATTCTAGTTTTATTATTTTCAACATACACTACAGAAAAATCAGACTTTTTCGTCGGGGGTTGATTTAGTCGGCTATTATGACGGAATAAACTCCCAAAAATGACACAGATACCACTAAATACCTAATTAATTTTGTTGGTTATCAGCCGACGGAATAACCTTATTCAAAATAAAACCCTGGGGGGCCTCGAGTTTGAGATCGTTTCATTTGATTTCAATCCCTAGCCCCCAAATACTCCTCCTCCACTTCCCCTCGGCGCCGACCTCCTTCTCTCGACCCCCCTTGCTAGAGACGACCTCCTCCTCATCCCCTCGGCTCCGACCTCCTCCTCCTCGACCCTCCCCAGCCTCCACCTCCTCCTCTTTCCCTTGACCCCGTCGACCTCCTCTTCCTCCTACTTCCCTCGACCCCCTCGCCGGCATCGACCTCCTTCTCGGCTCCAACCTTTCCTCCTCATTCCTCTTACCTTCGACCCTCCTCGACCCTCCGGCTCTATTGTAATCTCCTTGGCCAGGTAGTGCCGAAGCCCGCCGCTCAACGACCTCCTCCGTCTCTTGACGACCTCGATGCCATCTTCTTGGGTTTGTGCTCGAGTTTTTCACTTCCTTAACGAGCTTGACGCCATCTTGATAGCATTAAGGTATTTTTTAAAAATAAAATTGATTGTTATCTATAAAGTTTGGCCATGATTGTGCGTCTTTATTAGTGGTAAAGACATCGGTTTTGAGAATGTACATGGATTTTCTTGAAGTATATTGAGATTGGTTTCAAGAATAAAAGTTGTGATTTGTAGAAAAGGAATTGTGAATTGGAAAGGTTGGTGGGATAAGTTTAAAGGGATAAATTGCTTGCAAAAACCTAGACCAAAATAAATGGGTACTTCGATTAGATCATTTTTTATTGATGTTTTTGGTTGATGTTGTTTTGATTGTTGTTGTTGTGAGGATTGTTGATGAAGGGGTGATACCTGAGAAAATAAATAGGTATTTCTTGTAATTAAGTAAAGTTGAAAGCTCCAAGATTCTAAAGTAAAACCTACAACTTGAGAACTTAAAATCTCTAAAGTAAAAACTTGATAACTTGAAAAGTGTGAAAATTTGAAAACCTTAAAGTAAAAGATTGAAAAACCCAAAGTAAAAACTTAAGAATCTCAAAATCGAGATATCCTAATAAGCTAAGAAATGATAATATGAAAAATCTAAAATAGTAGCTGCGAAACTCTAAATCAAAATCTTGAAAACCTCAATAAACGAAATCCTTATCTAAATGTACGATATCTTAGCAATGATAACATGGAAATCTATATTATCATCGAGGATATCACATAATAAATCACCGCGCCTTAGTATCCGTCTATCAATTATATGTGTAACAGTTTCCTCGTGACATAAAACCACTTGATGGTTGTCAACATCAAGTGTTAATGGTTTGTTTTTAACAACCGTCATATAGTTTATGTAACGAGAAAAATAGTCATACTATAACCGATAAATTTGTCCAGTGCGGACAAGTTCAGAATTTATAACGCAAACTCCCCATGCATTTGTGCTATCACTCGTTTCAAGATTAGTTTTGTCGGCACCTTTTTTCTGGTTCTCCGTATACAAATATAGAGGGGATGATCATTTTAATGTTGATATATAGTATTGAAATAATTATTATCCCTTCTATTGTAGTGTACTCGGAGAACAATGATGAGGTACTGCCGAAATTTTCTCGAAACGAATGAAATCACAAATGCAGAGATGTATGCATTATAAATTCTTAATGGGATAGAATCCTTACCGCCGACAGCCGATGTAATGTATTGATGGGTCAAACTGAAACATTAAACCTAATCTACAAGTCATAAACTAAATGTCAAAATGGTATGCTAATTATTTAATACATGATATCAGAAATCGAAGAGTAATGGATAGGAGTTGGATGAAACTGTCAAAAATTAGTGATGATTTTAAGGCCGACGTCGAAGAGTTAATGAAATTTGTATTAAGAGATCGATCCCCTAAAGAATTGATTTCGTGTCCGTATAAAAAGTGCGTGAACGGCGTCAACCTTCGTCGAGATATAGTTTATGACTATCTACTGAATAACAAGATTTTTCCTGGGTATATAAAATAGAAGTACCATGGAGAAGCAACACCAAGAGTCGAACTTTCCACGAGTCGTTGGATTAGAAAAAATGATTTTCCTCATACGTGTTTTAGGGAAATGTGTTTGAATAATATATTGGACGAGCTCCGAACTCGCATGCATCATGATCCTGATATTGTTCCCGAACCTAATGTCGGAGATGTAAATATTTATCGTCTCCCTGATGCATAATCGTAAAAATATATGAAGTATATGGATGATGTGAATGTATTCCTTTTCGAAGGCGTAAACATCTCTAGGTTTGGTTGAATTGTCAAAATATTTCATATCAAATACTAGAATAATTGGACCAACAAGCATTTTGATCAGTTTCTTGAGGTGCAAAGGGAGACTTACCCTAAAATGATATTGTCGGAAAATTTTACAGTGACGAAGAAGATCTTGAAAGAGATAGGTTTTGGTTATGAAAAAATTGACTCATATCCAAACGATTACATATTACACTGGAAAAAATGATAAGAAATTAGAGAAATATAAAACTTGCAACTTATCTAGGTGAATCATCCCTCGAAGGGATAACAGTGAAGATGAATCTATACTCGATTGTAACACCCTATTTCACTTATACTATATTCTATTTGAGTATTTTCTAATCTTGTGGCTATTTCTTGATTATTGTTGTTTTGGGTGCGAATAGTATATTTGGTATCTGTGTTTATATCCAACCCGATCCGCATGCTTGAAACCTATCTTGATTCTTGATTGCGACATATCCTTACTAGTACAGAGGATCCGTGCACACATATTTTCTGTATACATGTATCTTATACCTAGTATTGCATATATTTTCAAATAGTACAAATTATAGTCAAATAATATATTTTAAGTACCTAGCATGACCTGTATCAGACCCCATACCTTATGGTTGCATCTGTATATCATGTTTACGTCCCGTTTAGTGAAACGGACTCGTTTGGATCGCTACGTACATATTACGTGTACCTGCTCTTGGGGGTATGCATTTTCTTTAACCGGACATCGCATTCTGGTTTTGGTTGATATATATATTATCCGTATTTTAAAACTAGATTTTTATATAGGACCCGGATATTTTTCGGAGTATATTTGATATTAGCTACAAATCCTATAATATATATTATTATATTTCTAATCTGTTAATATATATATATATATATATATATATATATATATATATATATACAGAGAGAGAGAGAGAGAGAGAGAGAGAGAATAATGGAGAAAAGAGGCCATTTGAGGGGATTTCCTCCTATGGCGTCGAAAAAAATACAATCTCTACCATTTTTTTCCGACGATCGGCACCCAGCATCATCATCGTTATCATCTAAGATGTGCATACACCAAATTTCTTATGATTCCACCATTTTTTCACCGTTGAATTAGCAATGTAAAAAGTTCTATTGTCGGTAAACCATTAATTTTGTACCAACTATATCAACGGTGAAAAAATGGTATAATTACATGAAATTTGGTATATCCACATCTTAGATGATAAAGACGGCCGTGATGTATGCCGATCGTTGAAAAAATGACGGAGGATGCATTTTTCCGACGCCATAGGAGGAAATTCCCTCCTATGGTGCCGATCGTCGAAAAAATGATGGAGGATAAATTTTTCCGACGCCATAGGAGGAAATTCCCTCCTATGGCACCTTTTCTATATATATATATATATATATATATATATATAATCCTAACTATTTCCTCATCTCTCTCTCTCTCTCTTTACTTTCTCCCTTTCCCCGGCCTCTCACTCTCTCTCTCTCTCTATATATATATATATTAAATATTATATTATTAAACCTAATCTGAATACACGTCGCTTTCTATCTCCTCTCTTCTTCTTCTTCGCGAACAGAAAACCCATGCGCGAGAACCCTAACCCACGCTCGCCATCGCCACCACCGCCGGCCCCCTCGTCTCCACGCTCTTGCCGTCATTACCTCCACCTTCATCACTACCTCCTCTCCTCTCTCTTTCTCTCTCTCTCTCTTTCCCCAAGCTCTGAACCCACGACGACCTAAGAACCCCTACATCTCTGTCGCCGTCGATCCTAACCTCATCGCCTAGCCCCGTCATCATCCTCTCTTCTTACTCATTCTCCTCTCCTCCTTAACCTCTCCCTCACCTCTCACCAACCCACCGTGGCCCACAACCATAGCCGGCACCCCTCATCGTCGGAGACCTTGTCATCACCCCTACTTCCTCGTTTCTGACCCTAAATCCAGAGCACTACAAACCCCAGAATCTTCTTCTTCTTCTTCTCTTTTCTTTTCTTGATTCTTGGTTTTTCCGGTGATCGCCGGAGTCGCGCATGTCGCCGACGATCCGAACGACCCAGTTGTCGTCCTCATCCAGCGTGGTCACGTTCTTGAGTAGCCAAGTCCAGTCCTGTACGCGCATGTGTGCATCGCGACGTTTACCCGACGTCGAATGCGATGTATGTACCCCAACGTAAGATCCGATCAGGCAAGTTTATCTTGATATATGCTATGCTACTATATTTATATCCATATGAATAAAAATATTACATGTATGTTAGTTATGCATCCCATGTTATAGTTTTACCGTTTTACGATACCCGTACATATCCGTATTGACTATTGCATATCTAGTTGCATGCCGAAACCTCATTATATCATATTTTTGTTCTATTAGTGCAACGTGCTTTCTAATGTGCTTCATACGTAGTCATGGACATGTAAAATGTTATCACAGATAGATACATGTGCATCCGTGTATTAATCGTGCTTTAATATTCGTTACAGTTTACATTGGATATCTAGTTAATACATATACATCACCTGACAGGTCCACGACACACTACTGACTTGTTACATGGATCTTGTTACTAATACCAACAATCTTGGCATGTTGTCCTGACATACGTTATCTTTTGTCTGCATAGACGAAAACCTGTACCTGCTTGATGCTGTGTTGGCATTAGATCTTTCTTGACAATACCTGACTTAAACACAAACGTGAGGGTAAAGGGGAAATCAAGAATGTATCCAAAACGTGATTCAAAAGGCTATTATTACATGTTTGCCATTTTTCCGGACGTTACGGAATATCCTGTTTGCCGTTTTTCCAGGCGTTACGAAATAATCCTGTTACCGTATTCCCGTAGGGAATGAACGGGGCATAAACTGATGGGTTACAATGATGATTAGATTAATTGGTTTCAAAGACTTATAGTATAGATAGCCTAGAAGCCAGTTTTAGGTTACACATCACATACACACACGTACCTCACTGTTTATATTTAAATTGTTGATTCATATTCACATTTACATATCTTGTTACATCCTGATTATTGCTATTGTTTTGATATTATAACGCACCGACGTCTGAGTTTTGCATGGCCCAGTTCCTCTATCTCTATCGCAGGCTGAGCAGGAGTATTTTAGCCGCCAAGCCGAGCAGTGTGGAATTGAGTTTAGTGATGTTTAGTTTAGTTATTTCCACGACTTTTATTTCTTAATGTGAGCCCATATTGGGACGTATTTCTAGATGTTGTTATTGGATATTAATTTGTTTCCGCTCATATATTTCTTGATTCTTTTATTTTGGCAAATGGACATGTATTAGATAGATTTTATATTTTATTGTTCTTGATATCTTATAGACAGCCATAATGTGACTGTGGAGGGATGTTTCCTAACCACAGGTAGCATGATTGGCTCTTTCACGTGCCGTAGTTAGCGTACTCTGGAAAGCGGGGCGTGACATCGATGCTCTTAGATGGATTCCGGTAAAAGTTTTGCGATATTTTTCAATCAAGTAAAAACTTCGACGATTATTTCTATCATAAAACTATTGAAAACATGACACGGCATAAAAATGGTTGCACTAATGACAGAGTCATGAGGCATCTAGCCGATGGTGAAGAGTGGAAACACTTTGATGCCCTGTATGAAGGTTTTATTGCGAATGCCTGTAATGTGAGGCTTGGTTTATCTGCAGATGATATGGAACCGTTAAACCACGGTGCAAATCATGGTATATGGCCGGTTACTCTTATTGTTTATAATCTTTCTCCATGGATGAGTATAAAGTATTGTTACACACAAATATCCTTGTTGATCCCTGGAAGTAGCACTCATTCAACTAACATTGATGTATACTTGTGTAACGACCCCAAAATTCCTATACAGTCGTATTATACAGTATTTATCTGTTTTAGGTAATTTTCCGTATATTTTTCTTTCTACTAAATATATTATTATTCTATCTCCTTAATTATTTTCCAAAACCATTTCAAATAAAATTCTAATCCATTCATATTAAATGACCAAATCAAATAATCCATAAAATCTTACACATGCTTTTTCTCCCTCAAACCCAAAAGCCCACAACTCTACACCCATTTAATTTAGTGTCTTTACTATTTAAATCTCATGTTTTTTTCCTTTATTTTTTTTTCTAAACTTAAAACCAAGCCCAAATCCCAAACTCTACCCATACCCAAAGCCCAGAATCCTGTAAACCACTAAACCCCCTAACTGTTCGATTCGCTCTTCTTATTTAACTTCTTTCTTAATTAAAAACTCATTTAATTAAATTATTTTCTCTTAATTGCCCTATACTCTCTCTCCCTCTTCTTTCCTCACTGTTCACTCTTTCTTTTCCTTCTTTTATTTCCTTCTCCCATTACTGTCCAACACCTTTTCCCTCCCCACAATTGTGATCGAACCCCTCCCCTTTCTTTCTTCACCTTTCCACTCTCCCCACTCCCTCTCTCATAAATCACTCCCTTTCATATCTCTTTTCTATTTAATCTCTCAATCTTTCTCTCTCTATCAACCAGTGATCCATCCTCCTTCCTCTTTAAATCGAGCATTGCACAACCTTCTCTCACCGCCGGTGTCACGCCCCGCTTCTCAGTGTACGGAAATGGTGATGTGGCGGGCCGCAACGTATTTACTAAGAAATAAATACGTTAAGCGTAAATAAACAATATATATATATATATATATATATATATATATATATATATATATAATGCACAAGAATAACAAAAGATATAAAATAAACAGCAACTTTTATTAACATTCATCTTCACAATACAACTGCTTTGAAAAGGAAAGATACAATGATATAAAGCAATGCCTGAACAGTGGCATACAAACTGAAAGTAAGTACAAGAGAGCTAAAAGTCATGTTGCGCAGTGAACTAGTCCACGTCCTCCTGGTTAGGCTCGATCTCCTGAAAGTCCGGTCCTCCTAACGAACATTCCAAAGAAAGAAATAGACAGGAATATCATCAGCGAACTAGTGCTCGGTAAGTCCCAAAAGAAAGAATGGAATATAGCAAGTAATGAGAACTGAACTGGTAAGTTGTACAGGTATATATTTGTTATTCTAACGTAATTGTTTGTTACTTGGTACAGAAAATATTTGTGTATACAAGAGAAGTCCATCTTATCCCTTGGACTATGGTAACATGTAATATAAGGCCCCGTCAAAACCCACAGGACAATGGCATGAGAGTTCATGTAGGTGACTTTTAGTGACCATCTCATGCCACGTTAATACGTTTCGTACCAATCTATCCCGTTATCCCCGCGTAATGTATTGTATTGATTATATTTACAAGTCTTGCCGAAACTATGGATATAAATTGTTCAGGTAATCAGGTTCAGAATGTAATCTTATATTCAAGAAGTCAGGTCAAGTTATAGCCATGGTTCGGTTAAGTCAAGTCAAACATTCATGTTTGGTATTGATGTTTGAATTCACGTATTCAGGTTCATATTCAAGTATACATGTTAGACTTTGGATTCATGTTTGAATTGGACTCTGATTTGAGTTTGGATTCAGGTTTTGGTTAAACTCAGACCGAGTCAAATACTTGTAACTGATTTAGATCCTGAATTAGGTTCGGGAGCCATCGGTAACTGCTGCACATTGACGGCAGGATTTGTGTCTATTTCCAAGACAATTACCATTGATAACTCTGTTAAGTTTTCTACCTTAAAGAGGCAAGCACTCACTTTCTCCGGCTCCCTGGAGCTCAAGAGAATTGATCCCACTTAAACCTATATTTAGCAAAGTCCTTAAATATTATTTTATATAACTCGAGGGGTTTTTATGAAAAATATTATAATCTAGTTAAAAATAAATCTCGAGAAGTTATTTATATTATTTAGGGTTTTCATGGATATGAATTTTAAGGATTAGAGATATTTTAGTGATAATAGCTTAGCTTGGAAAGTTCATGGTAGTTTATTGTAAAACTTATCTTTTGTTTGTATCTTGATGGTATTTTGGTGAAACTTGTAATTCTGACATTTTAAAAAATGCAATTTTATTGTATTTTGAAAATATATGGATTTTTTAATTATTATATAATTATTAAAAATTAAATTTTATTTAAGTAGAAAAAATGTGTTTTTCTTAAAAACCGTATTTAAAACCTTTCGAGACCAAATGCTCCGTGAGAAAGTCTGCATCTCGCTCTACTAGTACAAGGATGTGCGATAATCCGCACCATCCAATAGTAGGTCCCCTAAAAAGGGATGTAGAGGCATAATCAAAGGGATTTAAAACACCGTTTAAAAAAAATCCGGTTTTTATAGTAAATGGTATTTTAATGCAATATTTTATTCGTAACAAAAATCCACACAAAAGCGGTATCATGCAATGGAACCATGTGTGTATGTGAGGGGTAGGTCATTACCCGTGAAGTTTTCTAAATGTAAAGTTTTAACAAAATACTAAAAGAGGTGATATTTGAAGTTCATGGTGTTGGCTATAGTGCCCTCAAGTCAATTATTGGATCGCAGGCACGTGATTGCAATGATTGAGGGATGACCTATACCGGTAGAACAGTCTTACTTGAGATGATAGTATGTTATCTAGTTTGTCTTTATCATCGTGTACATGTTTCAGGTGACATTGCAGATCACTATTACATGTTGATAGTGCCCCATAGGATTCATGCTTGACAACCAGCAGTATGATGGCGATCATGTACATGAGAGCTGGGTGGTCTATAAGCACATCCTTAAAGTGTCCCTAGTCGTGGGAGTTTCGAGACTGGACATCGATACTCCAAGAGTAGACTAATGTATATGGATCGAGACCCCGACGAGGGGCGGTGGCCGGTATCACAAGCTACTGGTGTTAGTTGGTTCACCTAAGATGTATACAGGTGCTCATTGAGTTATGAGTACACCGGACGGACTCGCCGGAAACATGCTAGTTGGTATTATACCTATTGTCAGATAGCAGTTCCCTGGTGACATATGTACAGGTTAATCTATCGACTTGAGATCGTCATTTGTCTCGTGTGAGTTCCTACTGTGCTTTGATTACTATCCTACCACGGCTCAAAGGAGTCGTGCAAATATGTTTTAATTGGGTACATTCCCGAGCCACATGGAGGCAGTGAGCGGATTGTCAGGGGATTCGTCTCTTCCGGTATATTGGGGGTTGATGTCGCGGTGTGAACGGATGGCCATCACCAAAAATGCTCGGTCGGGGTAGAAGAGAATTACCGATTTTGGATCGGTAGTTTCTCAGTTGGTGATAGGTTTCATGCCGACACTAAATGTCAAGTTATTAGGGGTCTGACTTTATCCACCTCCTAAACTCGATATACGATACTCATAGACGAACGGATCGGACTGTACGGATATTGTCACTGTCAGGCTCAAGGCTCAGTAGGGTTTCAGGATGAGTTTGCTCGTCGGCCTCCCTTTCGTTCAATACCTGGGTAGCTGTTACGTATAGCTAGTGCCACTGACATGCTTTTGGTTAAACCCACTGCCAATGTATTGACGAGTCTTTAGAGTCCCACACAGAGGGTTTCCCTAGTTCGGGCGAAACGTTGTAGAGGCCGTATGGTTTTATGGCAGGGTTCGATCATATTCGTGCACTTGTGCACGGATCATGATCGGACAGATAATATTAGTGGGCTTTGGTTTAAGCCGGATCCTAATATTATATTGTTGGATTATTTTCGTCTCGTTGTATTCATATTCATTCGGAATACGGATACGGGTATGTATATACGGATGGGGGTGATTCTTTTAATTCGTTACGAGTTTACTTTAGGGTTTTCCATTTCTATTCATGGCTTTAAACATTTAGTTTAATGTTTATTGTTGAAAATGTGAGTCATGGTTTTTTTGGCTGTGTTCTTTTGTTAATTCATTGTGGCATGGCAATTTGTGACTCATGGTGTGAGTCATAGGGTTTGCATTAACTCTTGGTGCATGCATTTGGTGACTCATGCATATGAGTCATGAGTTGTCATGATGGGTGGTGAGATATTTGTGTTGGGTGTGAGCTGATATTTTGTAGTGAGGATTTCTTGAGTTGCTTAACACTCACACACACAAATAACTTAACAGAACAATAACAAAACACTTAGCAAAAACAACTCAAGAAAAGAGCAGGAACTTTTCTTCACTTGCTTTTTCTTTTGGCCAAGTCTTGAGCTCACGCATTTCCTCCAATGGCTTCTCCTTCACCTCCACCCATGCCCTCTCATGAGTTGAGAATCCTTTGGTGTTTTGAGACAAACTAATCACAAACACACTCTACTTCATCTTGGGTATCTAGGCTAGCAAATTGGATGCCCGAGTTGCTTCCGTTTTGAAGCGGGAGCCCGTATTACTAATTCTCGACGTGGATCATCTTCGACGAGGGAGACCGGAGAACGAACTTGTTCGAGGCAGCCACGACGAGCTAAGGACAGAGATTGAAGACCGAAGGACATAGATCGATCGTTATAATCTCTTAAACTCCTTTATATAGAACTAGTATAGGGTTAATGGTACGATCCGTCGATTAGGGTTTCGTTAGCGCCGGGTTTTTAAAGTTTTTGTTCCACTTTTGGCCACGGATTGATGATCGGGGCACTTCCGTAACCCTACATGGTATCAGAGCCAACCCATTAACCGCATACTAGTTGTTTAGACAATGTTAAAGTATCGAAACCGAAACAACTCCAAATCAATACCCGATGTATTCTAGTTTCTGTCAAATTTTTTTGAGTCTTCTAAAAATATTTTAGCAACTGCAGAAGACTACTATGGTGACCACTAGACAGCACCCCAAATACAAGACCAATCCAACACTATTGATTCGCGCACAATGCTTAAATTTCCGAGCTGGCCGGCCAGAACAAGGACTTGGGACTTCGTATTTTGGGTGTGGTCTGGTCTCTGGAATATTGGTTCAGTGGTATTGCTTGTTTAGCCCAGTTTTGATATAGTTTTATCTAGTAGTTTGGGGCTATTCAGGGTTATTTCGAAGTCGATATTTCTAACATTGTTTAAAGTTTACAGTACATACATTTCTATCTGCGACTGTGAATGGCATTAGATTGGTACAACTTGTCTAATTGCTATAGTTCTCTTAGACGGGTTTGCGAACGTGACATTCATGTTGATGTTCTGTGTTGTACTGCGTTGTTGCGGATTCGTCGTGGTGGATAGCTTGGAAGCAATGATAGTACATTTTGGTTTTATTTGTACATTTGATATCGCGGGGCGAGTGTCCAACATGTGGACTACCGTCACTGCCTGTTTGTATATTATTTGTTTGGGGCACGACCGGGTTGAGGTCGATGTCACCGTTGTACATATTTTCTTTTCTGTATTAGGATTACCTCGCGATGGAGTGCACGGATAGCCGGGTTCTGGAGGGCAACGGGTTCGCATCTCATGGCTTTGAGACAAAGATGGCCTCACTCTAGAATTGGAGGGCTATTCGCCACACTCGTTGGGGGTACAGGTTGACCCAAGGAGGGGTGCTCAAGTTACCGGATTCCGTGAAGTGCTGGATGACCCATTCACTTTGATGAAGGGGGCTGCCTCGCTTCTGGTTTTGGCGGATATGCCGCGCTCTTAGGAGTCTAGGTTTTAATTGCACAGGTTATCCACATGGCCAGGAGAACGTCGGATTTCACTTATGGCTCAAAGGAAACCCGGGGCTCCCAGATTATCTGTATTGTTATGTGATACTTATTGCTAATCTGTGATGTTGCATTTATCATGCCTAGAGCGATTATTATATATTCTTATATATATATATATATATATCAGTAGATGTTGTATATGTTTTTCACCTGCGCTAGTCCAGTCCCCGCTCTGTCGTTAGTTAAGTAACTTAACGGGTGATGACGGGAGCCAGTGGCGAATGCGGATGGCATATACGTACATCATATTTTCGTTCTTTTGTGGTGTGATTAATTGATGGGGACTGCGTTGATTCAGATCAATGCAAAGAAAACAGACCTATTCGATACTGTTGGAACAATTTTAAAAAGATGTTATTATAAGGACGTTTCTTTTTTTTTTTGCACGGCGGTATTCGGTTATGAATATCCAGCACCTCATTCGACGAGGAAAGAGCCGAGATCCCTTCATCGGGAGTGACCTCTTTAGCAAAGGTTTTCGCCACTATAGATTTGTAAAAAGCTATCCGGTTCCTTCAACGATATCAAGTTCATTACGTTAAAGGTTTTTCGCCAAAAACCATTCATAGCCCTCCGTCATTTCAGACGGGTAGCACTTAGTATTCATGCTATGTTTGTTGGCCTTCGTCAAGGCATTGCGTATGGTAGCTATTTGTTATTTTTCTGTTGCATAGATAGATGCGTTGGTTTGGGACAGTCGTACTACTATTTTGGATTTTGTCGAGGGTATGTGTGGGTGGGTTAAAATTAACCTGGACAATGACGGGTAGAACTTGACATATGACTTATGATATGTTGGCCTTCGTCAAGGTCATAAGAGCATGGGGTAGAAATCACATCGGGAGTTTCAAACATACAGGAAACTTGCCATGCATGTGAATATCTCCGGAGTGTGATAACTTGAGTTGATTCCATCAGGTTATCATGCGATGATAGTTGGATCCTGATTCCCACTGATGAGTTGGTTTACTCCTCGGGTGATTTTAGATAATCCCGACTAATTCTTCTTTCAGGTTTGGAGAAGAATTTGAGGATACAGTGGGAGATATCCTGATTAGATAAAGTGATTGACTATTCTGATCTAGATTAGAGTGCATGCTGAGTGTTTCTTTTCTTTCTCTCTTTGGCAGCGACCATGTCCTGACCCTAGGCTATAACTCAGTAACCAAGTTAACCGAACCTTCTTAAAACACTGACTTTTGGATTGTCAGAGTTGCATATATTATTGCCACCCCTACTTTTACCCTTTTCTTTTCTCCGGAACATTCCGTATCACTACGAAGATCCACATTTATTGGATATGACCATCGTATAGTTACATACGAACTCGAAAAAACTTGTTTCAGATTCGAGGATGGTTTTCGGTTCTGGAGAAATTGAATAGGACTATTCAGTTGTCTTTTCCTTTTACCTTCTCTTAGGATGTGAGGGCTCCTAGGATTAGAAGAAGGTACACCTATTGCACTTATTGGATATTCTACTTCCAAATCATAGGCAGGTGCCAAAAGGTGGGGAAGGAAGAAAACCAATTAGCCTAAGTGTGGTGTACAGAAGGTAATAAGTAAGGAAAAATAAAAGGATTAGAAAGAAAACAAAGTAAATTACGATTGCTATCATTCACGGCCAAACCTCGTAGCTCATCGCCACTCCTACTTCACCTTTGCATTTCTCCGGTTCAGGAGAAATTGAATAAGGTTTATTCAGTTGTCTTTTATCTTTACCTTCTCTCAAGTACGAGTGCTCCTAGGATTAGGAGAGTACACCTATTACGCTTATTGGATAGTCTTTTTCCAAACTATAGGCCGGTGCCGAACGGTAGGGAAGGAAGAAAACCATTTAGCCTAAGGATGGTGTACAGAAGGTAATGAGTAAAGACAAATAAAGGGATTTGGAGAGATGACAAAGAAATATACGGTTACAGTCATGAATCTGGATAATGGAAGAGGCATTACTAGGAATACCCGGCTACCCCTTCGAAGCATTTTCATGTTTCAGTTTCACTGTGCGTTGTTAATTAAAAACTGATTTCCCAATTAGATCCTTACTCCAGGGTATGTATTTACCAGATTTGATTCTCACATCTTTAAGGTTTTACAGATGATGAGTGAGAGTAAATTATTGGAAATTAGGTGAGTATATCCTCATTATATTGGAATTCGTTGCAATTGGTGATATTTGAGGATATCACCTGAGGTTTTCCTGACGACAAATATTTGGTTTTGAATATCCGTTATTATGCACTAATTTCAAACTGATACATCTGTACGTTTATTTTATAAAGTGAGATATAAATTTTTGAAATTATGTCCATGACATTTACCTATATCAGTTGATGGTTAGGTAAGGAGCATTCAACAGCGGTGTCATACTTCTTAACCATAAGTATAGTTTTCAACCTACGACGCACAGTATTTGAGTTATTCAACTCAGGGGACTTATATAAAGTATTGTATGTTGTCCAGTGTCCATTAGGACAAAGGGGTTGGTACTCGTACTATATTCTGTTTACTTGTGGCTTCTCAAGTTTTAGATATGTATTTCGTAGAAATGCAAGGTCCAAATTTTGAGAAGTTATAGGTACAAAAATAAAGTAGAGAACCATGTTTTGTAAGTATCAGGATTCTTCAAGGTGATAGAAGATGTAGATACTTCTGTTTTGGTATTCAGGTGATAGTAATGGGCTTGAGAACTTGCTTCTCTTTCAGGTTACTCATATCTGGATACACTCTTAGTTGAGTAATGCTGATCGGCATCTCTCCATTTAGTTTACATGCACTGAAGACAGCTGCATGATTTGAATCTGGTTCCAATTAAATCATTGCCTCTGTTTCTATATTGTATATAGAATGGTTCATATCTTAACGATGTTAAGGTATATGAAGTTGTCCGGCTTATGCTTAAAACCAGACTCTGGATAACTCAAGGCACGTTTCTGTAATGGCAGTTTGTGGGTTATCCCGGGCTATGACGAGGGGTAACTTTCTACCATCTGGAAGATCAATAGTAATATTGTTCTTGGCTCGCCACAGTTTTAGCAAAATAGATTTTTTCAGAAAACAGTAGCGAGGGTATGGTAGAACTGGAAGTGATTCCAGAACCACAAACGATTACTGAAAATTTAATAGAACCTAAAGATTCAATCGGGTTTGACATTTCATTAGCCACTCCGCAGATATGGTGGGTAACCTCAGGCGCCCGAGAAGTACTTCGGTATCCTCAAAGACGGTGGCAGGAAGGTTCTTGTTTACCCAGACTTGACACTACTATTGTTCTAGACTATGAGACCCGGCATGAGGATGAGTATAGCGTCGTTCTAAATTAGTTTTAGAAGTGCACGTGTATATGACTCTGCCAGAAGATTGTTGTAGTCAGTGGGAGCAGTAGAAGCATAATGAATAAGTAGCTTGTGTCTATTTATAGACTAAAGCGCATATAGCAGAGATAGATCATCTATTTTTTATGTAACAGTCATAGGTTTTGACTTCATCAGAATAGGAGATGGATCTGTTAAGAAGGTAGTAGGGTGTGATATCCTGGTATTTGGATGACATACACTTTGTAGGAAGTGAAATTCGTACACTACGATCGGTTATACTGTGGTTGTCACACAGTGGTTTCTCCACATAGGATATGAATATTATATCAGGCATTCTAGTAACTAGATTTATGGTTTTAGATCTAGATTTGGGTAGTTTCCCAATCTGGGTACTTAAACAGTATTCTAAAGGTGTTTTAGAATGGACGACTCCTGGCATGGTGGTATACATGCAGGTGATGGAGTCACCCTCTCTAAATGTGTCTTACAGACTAAAATAGAGAGGGGTGTGCATAATTAGCATATCACTTGCTTAGGCAATTGAGTCAATCATGAGATGTCAAGTACTACACCAGATGTTGTTTTTGTACTAGCTGCAATAAGTTGATATATTAATCCAATCGTGGAGAAACGTTCGGAAGAAGTTTATGAACATAAATGGATGTTCAAGGGATATGGTAATGACACCCTCCTTCGAGAGACGGTTATCATTCCAGGTTTCTAAGGTGACTTGGATGACAGAGTGGCTGTCAGAGTTATAGTTTTCCCTCTTTTGAGGGGCAGTTGTTTGGACAGGTGGTCCAAGCGGATAGTGAGGGAGGCATGGCGCAGGATACTGATTAAATTCAGTTGACGATACAGTCGAAGAAGTTTACTGGATTTGGAGTTCATTTGTGAACTGGGTCCCATCAGATATCCAGGCATATTCTAAGACATGTATTGCTCATTTTGGGAGATGGTTTTCTCCGCGAACTTGAGATAAAGAGAGACATAGAAAGAAACATTGGAGCGGATCCACTCACTGAGACTATTTCTCGATCACAATAGTTTTACAAACGGGCTTTGTGAAACTGATTAGTAGAGAAGTTGGGTGTTCGGTATCACACGGGCTATGAGTATGCGACACCGCAATAATTAGCGTTAAGTGCAAGTGGGAGATTGTTGGCTATAGTGCCCTCAAGTCAATTATTGGATCACAGGCACATGATTGCAATGGTTGAGGGATGACCTATACCGGTAGAACAGTCTTACTCGAGATGATAGTATGCTATCTGGTTTGTCTTTATCATCGTGTACATGCTTCAGGTGACATTAAAGATCACTATTACATGTTGATAGAGCCCTATAGGATTCATGCTTGACTACCAGCAGTATAATAGCGATCATGTATGTAGGAGCTGGGTGGTCTATAAGCACATCCTTAAAGTGTCTCTAGTCGCGGGAGTTTCGAGACTGGGCATCGATACTCCAAGAGTAGACTAGTGTATATGGATCGAGACCCTGACGAGGGGCGGTGGCCGGTCTCACAAGCCACTGGTGTTAGTTGGTTCACCTATGATGTATACAAGTGCTCATTGGGTTATGAGTACACCGGACGGACTCACCGGGAACATGCTAGTTGGTATTATACCTATTGTCAGATAGCAGTTCCCTGATGACATATGTACAGGTTAGTCTATCGACCTGAGATCGTCATTTGTCTCGTGTGAGTTTCCACTGTGCTTTGATTACTACTCTACCACGGCTCAAAGGAGTCGTGCAAATAGGTTTTAGTTGGGTACAGTCCCGAGCCACATGGAGGTAGTGAGCGGATCGTCAGGGGATTCGTCTCTCCCAGTATATTGGGGGTTGATGTCGCGGTGTGCACAGGTGGCCGTCACCAGAAATCCTCGGCCGGGGTAGATGAGAATTACCGATCTAGGATCGGTAGTTTCTCAGTTGGTGATAGGTTTCATGCCAACACTAAATGTCAAGTTATTAGGGGTATGACTTTATCTACCCCCTAGACTCGATATGCGATACTCATAGACGAACGGACCGGACTGTACGGATATTGTCACTGTCAGGCTCAGTAGGGTTTCAGGATGAGTTTGCTCGTCAGCCTCCCTTTTGTTCAATACCTGGGTAGCCGTTATGTACATCTAGTGCTACTGACGTGCTTGTGGTTAAATCCACTGCCAGCGTATTGACGAGTCTTTAGAGTCCCACACAGAGGCTTTCCCTAGTTCGGGCAAAACGTTGTAGAGACCGTATGGTTTTATGGCAGGGTTCGATCATATTCGTGCACTTGTGCACGGATTATGATCGGACGGATAATACTAGTGGGTTTTGGTTTAAGCCGGATCCTAGTATTATATTGTTGGATTATTTTCGTCTCGTTGTATTCGTATTCATTAGGAATACGGATACGGGTATGTATATACGGATGGGGGGTATTCTTGTAATTTGTTACGAGTTTACTTTAGGGTTTGACATTTCTATTCATGGCTTTAAACATTTAGTTTAATATTTATTGTTGAAAATGTGAGTCATGGTTTTTTTGGCTGTGTTTTTTTGTTAATTCATTGTGGCATGGCAATTCGTGACTCTTGGTGTGAGTCATAGGGTTTGCATTAACTCTTGGTGCATGCATTTGGTGACTCATGCATATGAGTCATGAGTTGTCATGATGGGAGGTGAGATATTTGTGTTGGGTGTGAGCTGATATTTTGTAGTGAGGATTTCTTGAGTTGCTTAACACTCTCACACACAAATAACTCAACAGAACAATAACAAAACACTTAGCAAAATAACTCAAGAAAAGAGCAGGAACTTTTCTTCACTTGCTTTTTCTTTTGGCCAAGTCTTGAGCTCACACATTTCCTCCAATGGCTTCTCCTTCACGTCCACCCATACCCTCTC
This sequence comes from Agapanthus africanus, assembly GCA_030015575.1. Taxonomy (NCBI): domain Eukaryota; kingdom Viridiplantae; phylum Streptophyta; class Magnoliopsida; order Asparagales; family Amaryllidaceae; genus Agapanthus; species Agapanthus africanus. The sequence continues at coordinate 55,834,539 of CM057342.1, read as the reverse complement.
ATGAGTTGAGAATTCTTGGATGTTTTGAGACAAAGTAATCACAAAAACACTCTACTTCATCTTGGGTATCTAGGCTAGCAAAATGGATGCCCGAGTTGCTTCGGTTTTGAAGCAGGAGCCCGTATTACTAATCCTCGACGTGGATCGTCTTCGACGAGGGAGACCGGAGAACGAACTTGTTCGAGGCAGCCACGACGAGCTAAGGATAAAGATTGAAGACCGAAGGACACGGATCAATCGGTATAATCTCTTAAACTCCTTTATATAGAACTGGTATAGGGTTAATTGTACAATCCGTCGATTAGGGTTCCCTTAGCGCCGAGTTTTTAAAGTTTTTGTTCCGCGTTTGGCCACGGATTGATGGCCAGGGTGCTGCCATAACCCTACACATGGTATTTAAAAGAAAAACTTAAATTAAAGTTATTTTACATGAGAATTTTATTGAAATTTTGATTCTAAATATTAGGGTTTAAGGTTACAAGTATAGTGTAAAAGATTGGTTGATCAAAGAATGAAGATAAGAAGTTTTCTAGGGTTTTGAAAAAAGGATATCGGTATTAACTCCACTTACCGATATGGGTTTTGAAATAAATTTTTAAAGAAGAGAAGTGAAGATTAGAAGGGACTCACTACTTATTTAGGTTAAGAAAAGGTAGAAGAAGGATTGTTGTCGTCGTGGTGTCGCGGGATCGCCGGAATTTGCTTTGATCCTCACCGGAAGTTGATCGCTTGCTAACCCCTCTTTTACTCCACTTGTACTTAAAAAATTTTGAGAAATTTGGCTAGAATTTTCATAATGATGAAGGGCTAGGGCATGAGATAGTATTTATAGTGGAAAATTTGGGTTTTGGAATTAAAATGGTGAATTAAAATGCATTAAAAAGATGATAAATGGTGAATTGAATGGTCTCTATTTGGTTGTGGGGAAATCAAACAGTGCAGGGAGTTAGGGGTAGAGGAAGAGTCGAGTGTGCAAAATCCGGGCATCATTTTCCATGGTTCACCCATCGGTACCCGGCCCAAATGAGGTTTCCACCGACCGATCTTGGGAGATGGGTCTTTGGATTTGTGCCACGTGTACAAGTCAGTGTTTAAACCCTTTTGCACATGTTTGATTTTTTCCTGACTTTTTATTTTTATGTATATTGCACGTGTAAACTTTTGGCCTTCCAAAAAGTTTTAAAAAATCAGAAAAATAATGTGTTTGATGAGAATCGAACACAGGGGCTATGTCATAGCAGTGCAAGAGCTTTACCAGTGAGCTATATATGGCTTCTTGCTGTTATTTAACAAAGTTAACGTATAACTCAATCTCAGACAGTATAACTCATTTCTGTATATTAAACTGGAAAATTCTATACAGTAAATGTTATATTCTACCCTCCTTATAAAAATTTCGTCCTCGAAATTTACATTTACATAAGGACTAATTTACCAATAAGGGTATCTTGCATGCATGTCTTCTTCTCGTTTCCACGTTGATTCTCCTATTGAATCTTTTCTCCATATCACTCGGACCAAGTTTACTTCCTTGTTTCGCAGTGTCTTTACCTTTCGGTCTAGGATCTTAACGGGTTGTTGCTCACAAGTTAGATCCGTTTGTACAGTGAGCTCGGAGTGATCAAGTATGTGGCTGGGGTCGCTCACATATCGCCGTAGCTGGGATATATGGAACAAGTTGTGCACTCTTTCCAATGAGGGTGGAAGTGCTAAACGATATGCCACTTCTCCAACACGTTCGAGTATGTCGAACGGTCTTATGTATCTGAGACTGAGCTTACCCTTCTTGCTAAAGAGGATCAATCCTCGGTTTGGAGAAATCTTTAAACAAATATAGTCTCCAGGTTGGAACTCCAGATGTCGGCGCTTTGCATCTGCCCAATACTTCTGTCGATCTAGGGCTATGCGCATTCTTTCCCTGATCGTGCGAATTACGTCCATAGTTGCCACGATTATCTCTGGTCTACGGAGTTCACGATCTCTGACGTCGTCCCAACTTAGTGGTGAACGACACTTCCGTCCATAGAGTGCTGCAAATGGTGCCATTCCAATGCTTGCTAGATAGCTTTTTTTGTATGAAAACTCCACAAGGCGTAGGTGATCTTCCCACGAACCTCCGAAATCTAACATACAAGATCTTAGCATGTCCTCCAGAATTTGAATTGTTCGCTCGGACTGTCCGTCCGTTTAAAGATGGTAAGCCGTGCTGAAGTTTAGATTCGTTCCCAGGCTAGCTTGCAGACTCTGCCAAAACTATGATCGGAATATGGTATCACGATCGAAGACGATGCAAACCGGTACTCTATGTAGTCTCACAATCTCCTGCATGAGTTCATGGGTAACAATATAGTACATTTTGAAGAGTTAAATCTTACTTTAGATTTATGCTTACCTCCATGTACTTCTTTGCTAACATCTCGGTAGATTGGCCAACTCGAAAGGGAATAAAGTGAGCCGACTTGGTGAGTCGATCCACAATAACCCATATAGCGTTGTTACCCTTCGTACTGCGAGGAAGGACAGTCACGAAGTTCATGGTAATGTGCTGCCATTTTCATTCTGGGATGGGTAATGGCTGAAGTAGACCAGCATTCTGTGATGTTTAGCCTTTACTTGCTGACACACCAAACACTTGGCTACGCTTCTGGCTACTTCGCGCTTCATTCTATGCTACCAGTAGTGTTGTCGTAAATCCTTTTATATTTTTGTACCATCGGGGTGTACAGAATAAGGAGAGTTATGAGCTTCTTTCATCAACTCTTTTCGAACTGAGCCGTTTGGTACACATAATCGACTTCCATATCGCAAGGATCCATCTTCGTGGATGATGATATCAGTTCGGAGTCCACCTTCTACTTGTTCTCGGATCTTTTGTATCTTAGCATCATTTGCTTGAGCTGCTTTGATCTGATTGACAAGAATAGAATGGACTTGTAAGTTCATCAAATACGAAGCGTTACCTGGCATAACTACTTCAATTGCCAATCCGTGCAATTCCTGCTGTAGTTTCCACTAAGCAGTAAGATTCATTGCCAATGGCTGGCGGCTAAGGGCATCAGGAACTATATTCACCTTCCCAGGATGATATTGTAGGTTGATGTCGAAGTCCGCCATGAGTTCTAGGCATCTTCTATGTCGCATGTTCAATTCCTTTTGAGTAAATACATACTTCAGACTCTTGTGGTCAATATATATATATCCATTCGTTCTCCCAAAAGATAGTGGTGCCAATTCTTAAGTGCAAAGACAACGGCTGCTAACTCCAGATCATATGTTGGATAATTGCGCTCATGTACTTTTAGCTGTCTCGATGCGAAAGCCATAACTTTTCTATGCTGATGTAGAACACATCCTAATCTCTTACCGGACGCAGTATAATGTACAATGAATTCTCCAAATTGATCCGGTATTAAGAGAATAGGAGCAGAAATTAATCTTGATTTGAGTTGTACAAAAGCTTGTTCACATGCTTCTGACCACACGAATACTTCATCTTTACGTGTGAGCTTGGTCAGGGGTGCTACAATCTTCGAAAAGCCTTCAATGAATTTTCGGTAGTATCCTGCTAATCCTAAGAAACTTCGTATATCCTTCACCATTTTTGGTGTCGGCCATTCGCTGATAGCTGATACCTTAGTTGGATCTACTGAGATTCCTTTGCCTGGAACGATGTGTCCGAGAAATTCGACTTGATCTAGCCAAAATTCATACTTACTGTACTTGGCATAGAGCTGGTGTTGTCACAATATTTCCAGGACAATCCGTAAGTGCTCAGCATGTTCTTTCCGATTCTTTAAATACACCAGGATGTCGTCGATGAAGATGACAACGAACATGTCTAAGTACTCTCAGAAAACTTGGTTCATCGGATTCATAAAAATAGCAGGTGCATTGGTCACTCCAAATGGCATCACGAGATATTTGCAATGACCATATCGAGTCTTGAATGAAGTCTTCAGAATATCGGACTCTTTGACCTTCACCTGATGATAACCCGAACGAAGGTCTAGCTTTGAGAATACACAAGACCCACTTAGCTGATCGAAAAGATCATCGATGCGTGGTAGTGGATACTTGTTCTTGATTGTCACTTAGTTCAGAGCTCGGTAATCTAAACACATCCTGTATGAACTTTCTTTCTTCTTCACCAGCAAAACTAGAGATCCCCAACTTGAAGTACTGGGACGAATCCAACCTTTCTTCAGGAGTTCGTCCAACTGAGTACGGATCTCCTTCAATCCTTCTGGACTTAACCGGTACGGAGGTTTGATTACAGGTTACACACCAGGTATTAAGTCAATGCTGAATTCAAGAGTTCGATCGGGAGGAAAATCTGATATATCTTCAGGGAACACATTCTTGAACTCTCGAACTACCTCTGGCTTTTCTTCTTCCGCCGGTAGGGTAAACACTTTTGCATTCTTTGGTTTAGCACGGAAGACTCCTGGCTCCAACGTTCTGTCTTCACTCTTGAAGTAGAAGACTGGGTGATCTGGTATCTCAAATACTATCTGTAAGTCCATGTCACGCATCCCACTAACTTGCGGGGAGGCGGAATATATGAAAAACGATTATCAAAGCTTCGTAACACGGACTTGAGCGCATGAATCGTAATCTAAACCATTGCTAACGTTATACTAGAGGTTTAACTACTCGGTACCGGAGTTATACCTCACGTTACATGTCCTTCGGGTCTTCATCACTGTCCTCCACTCCTCGTAGGCTCCTTGGAACATTGGCAACTTCACGGCCTCCTCAAATCAAAGACGATCCACCCGAAAGCTCCTATGCCAAGCTAAATCTCAAACTTGAGATAACTAGGTTGCTCAAAGTGCTAATCTAAGCTACCTAGGGGATATAGAGTGAGGTTATGGATGTTTTAGTCTAGCTAACCCTTGATCTCAACACATGAGAGGTTAGGGTTAGGGTTTCAAGAGAGAGTGAGCTTGAGGAGAGAGAAGGAGAAGATGAGAATGAAAAGAATAATGAGCTCATTTTGAATATATAAACCATAACAATTTAATCAAATAAATAAATAAATGATTTAATCATTATGGTTGATGCATTCACCTTGTGTGATTCATCATATGACTCATTATCTCATTAATGAGTCATTAAGTGCAAAGGATGAATCATACAAATGAGTCATTAATCAATTAATGCTCATGCCACCTTAACCCCTTAGTCACCACTCTTCTAGAAGGTTCCCGACAAATTACGAGAACGCCCCCATAATCCGTGAAAACACGGAAAAACTTTAGACTGTATAAATCCAATAACCCGATACTAGAAACTGGCTTAAACCAAAGCCAGCTAGTAAAAACTGTCCGAAAAGTCGTACGTGCGTAAACACACGTACGCATCCGAACCCTTGTCGAAAAACCATACGACCTCTATATCGTTTCGCCTGGAGCAGGGAAACTCTCTGTGTGGGACTCTAAAGACTCGACACTACGCTGGCAGTGGGTTTAACCACAGACCGCAAGCGGCACTAGCTGTACGTAACGGTCTCCAGGTAGATGTCGATAAGAAGGCCGATGAGGAAAATCATCTCGAACCCCTACTGAGCCTGATGTGACAATCTCCGTACAGTCCGGTCTGTTCTTCTAAGACTATCGCATATCAAGCCTAGGGGCGGCAAGCGTCAGTCCCCTAATAGCTGTATAAGTCGTGTCAGAGCGAAGCCCATTACACCCTGAGAAGCTACTGGAACCTACCAGTATATCTCGTTTGCCCTGGCCAGGGACTTTGTGTAATGGCTCTCTGACACAGCGCGATATTATCTCCCAATACCGGGAGAGACGAATCCTTTCTAACCGCCACTGCCTCCAAGTGCTCGGGACTGCACCCAACTGCTACCTGTTTGCACGACTCTTTTGAGCCGTGGTAGGGTAGCAATCTAAGAACAGTGGGACACACTCGAGGCTAAGTAGCAGTGTCAAGTCTGCGGACTATGCTGTACTCATGTCACCTGGGAACTGTTAACTGACGATGGGTATAATACCAACCAATCAGTTCCCCGGCGAGTCCTGTCCGGTGTACCCGTAACCTAACGGGCACCTGTATACTATCTCCAGTACGACGTACTTATGGCTGTGGGACAGACCATTTCCCCAACTGGGATGAGAAGCGTATACACTTAGTCTACTCCGGAATATCGATGCCCTATCTCGACAATCCAACGACCAGGGACCTGTATAGGATGCTGCTTACAGACTACCCAGCCCCCACTAGTGTGACTGCCATCACGACGCTGGTAATCAAGCAAAGATCCTATGGGCTCTACTAATATGTATAAGTGATACGTTACAAGAAACATATGCACATATTAAAGTAGACACAAACCAAGTAGCATACTACCATTTTTAGCAAGACTGTATATATAACTGTGAATATCCCAAGCTTCCATTAAGTAATGTACAATCTAGTATGATACAATAATGGCCCCTAGGGCATATACACTAACAATCTCCCATTTGCACTAGGGCCATGAGCTGGCATATCGTAGACCTATCATCTCGAATAGCCTCTCGAACTGCGTCTGAGGAATGGCCTTTGTGAATGGATCAGCAATGTTATCCTCCGTCTTTACTCTCTTCACCTCGATCTCCCGGCGATCTATGATCTCCCTGATCAGGTGATACCGCCTTAAGATGTGTCTGGACTTCTGATGGGATCTGGGTTCCTTTGCTAAAGCTATAGCGCCGTTGTTGTCACAATATAGAGGTATTGGACCAACACTGGTAGGAACCACCTGAAGTTCTGTGAGGAACTTCTTCATCCAGACTGCTTCTTTTGCGGCATCGCAAGCAGCTATGTACTCTGCTTCCATCGTTGAGTCAGCAACGGTCTCCTGTTTGGAACTCTTCCAACAGACCGCCCCTCCATTGAGGGTAAAGACATAACCCGACATGGACTTGGAGTCATCTTTGTCACTCTGGAAGCCGGAGTCGGCAAAGGCCTCCATCTGGAGGTCTTTTCCGCCATATACTAAGAACATCTCCTTAGTCCTCCTCAGGTACTTGAGAATGTTCTTTACTGCTATCCTGTGATTCTCCCCTGGGTTTGCTTGATACCGGCTTACTACGCTCAATGCGTATGCTACATCTGGTCTGGTACATAACATCGCATACATTATAGAGCCTACCGCAGAAGCGTAGGGTATAATCGACATGCGATCTCTTTCCAAATCAGTCTTGGGAGACATATCTTTGGAGAGTGTGATTCCGTGACAAGCCGGTAGGTTACCGCGCTTAGAATCTTCCATACTGAATCTCTTCACTATGGTGTCTATGTACGTGGACTGCGAAAGTCCCAACATCCTCTTTGATCTATCACGATAGATCCGGATTCCCAGAATGTAGGTGGCATCACCCAGGTCTTTCATGGAGAATTTATGTGACAAGAATCTTTTGACTGACTGTAACATAGGAATATCATTTCCTATTAGGAGAATGTCATCCACATACAAGACGAGGAATACTACAGCTCTCCCTACAATCTTACTGTATATGCAAGGTTCATCTGGATTTTTGATGAAGTCGAATTCTTTGACAGCATCATCAAAACAAATGTTCCAACTCCGCGATGCCTGCTTTAGACCATAAATGGACTTAAGCAGTTTGCATACTTTACCGCTGCTCCCACTCTGAATGAATCCCTCTGGTTCATCCATATAGACGCTTTCTTCCAAATTTCCATTTAGAAAAGCCGTCTTTACGTCCATCTGCCAGATCTCATAATCGTGGAAGGCAGCAATAGCAAGAAGGACCCTAATGGATTTTAGCATAGCTACTGGAGAAAAGGTCTCGTCAGAGTCCATAGTGCAATCCTCTCTATCCCCGTCTATGAGAAAACCGTAGTATCTCTCGGGCGGATGAGATTGCCTACTACTCCTGCGGAGTGGCGTTGGGATGTCCCTTTCTTCTGAAACCTCTGGTTCTACCATACTTTCAGTAACAGTTTGTGGTTCTGGAATTTCTTCCAGTTCTATTGCGCTCCCACTTTTCTGATTTTCCAAAAATTCAGTTTCCAAGAAGCAGGCATGAAGAGAAACAAAGACCTTTTGTTCCTCTGCGTAATAGAAATAATATCCCTTGGAGTTCTTTGGATATCCCACAAATTTGCATTTTACTGAGCATGCCTCGAGCTTGTCCGTATGCTGCTTCTTTACAAAAGCTGGACATCCCCATGTCTTAAGATACTTAACACTGGGTTTCTTCCCACTCTACATCTGATATGGTGTGGTAGGCACAGTCTTGGTTGGAACTCGGTTCAAAAGATATGCAGCTGATTCTAGTGCATATCCCCAGAATGATCACGGTAACTCAGCATTACTCATCATGGAACGAACCATATCTAATAGGGTTCGATTCCTCCTTTCTGATACACCGTTGTGTTGTGGTGTGTATGGAGGAGTAAGCTGAGAGAGAATTCCATTCTCTTTTAAGTAACCCAGGAACTCGGCACTTAAGTATTCACCACCTCGATCAGATCTCAGTGTCTTTATACTCTTGCCTGTTTGTTTTTCCACTTCATTCTTGTATTCCTGGAATTTCTCAAAGGCCTCGGATTTATGCTTCATTAAGAAGATATATCCATACCTAGAGAAATCATCCGTAAAAGTAATGAAGTAGGAATAACCACCTCGCGCATGTGTAGACATTGGACCACACACATCACTGTGTATGAGTCCTAAGAGCTCGCTTGCTCTTTCTCCGTGTCCAGTGAACGGAGTCTTTGTCATCTTTCCCATGAGACAAGATTCACAAGTGGCATAAGACTGATATTCGAACGGATTCAAATATCCTTCTCTATGTAACTTAGTCAACCTTCTTTCATTGATGTGACCTAGTCTACAATGCCATAAGAAAGCCTGATTTAATTCTGGAGACTTTCTTTTAAGTGTATTCTGGATACTGAAAATCTGAACTTGATTTAATACGTATATTCCGTTTTCTAATGTACCTGACCCAATCAAATCTTGATTTAGGTGGATGTGAACCACATCTCTTGTAAAAGTAAAATCATATCCTTCCTTAGAAAGTAAGGGTACAGATATGATATTACAAGTCGTACCTGGTACATAAAAATAGTTACGCAGAATCAATATCTGCCCAGTTGTCATTCCAAGATGATATTCCCCTACAGATTCAGCGTCCATGCTCATTCCGTTAGCAACTGTGAGGGTCATATCACCTATCCCGATAACCCTACGATTTCTCAGAGCCTGTAATGAATTACAGATGTGAGTTCCTGATCCGGTATCCAATACCCAGAAAGTAGGGTTAACTGACATACAGTTCTCTATCATAAACACACCCGAGGTCGAAGCCACAACATGCTTCGTATCCTGGCTACTGGCTTCTAAAGCCCTGCAATCTTTCTTCCTATGCCCATCCCATAACAATAGGAACTTCCCTCTTTTACTATATCCAGTCCCGAAATTTTTGCCCTTCTCTTTCCTTCTACTTCCCTGGTTTCCTTCAGGGTAGAACGTAGAGATTATAGAATCAGGTCAGTATCTGACCCGTTCTTCGACGTGGTCTTTAGGTCCTTGAGCTTATCAATATAGCTAGTCAATGTAAGGACGTTGTCCCCTACAGATGACCCGTCAGCTAACCTCGCTTGAATTAATTCGTTCGAGGTTTCATATCTGGTGATATGAGATTGCTCTCCATATAAATCTTTGTGTCACGCCCCGCTTCCCAGAAAACGCAAGATTGGGCACGTGACATAGCCAACCATGCTACCTGTGGGTAGGAAGTATCCATCCACAGTCACATTACGGCTGTAGAGATATCAAGAACAAGATAAATAAACTAAGCTGACACATGTCCAAATCCATAATAATACGAGTCAATGAAAAATAAGTGCGGAAGCAAATGATCCAATATAATAAATAGAAAAGTGCGTCCCATAATGCGGGCTCACATCTGGAAATGAAATGCAATAAATAAACTAATCACTACAGAACTCACAAATCAGCCTGCTGGCTGAAGTACTCCTGCTCGGTCGGCGACAGTGGTAAAAAATCTGGGCCATGCAAAACCCAGACGTCAGCGCGTCATGTCAACCAATAATATAATATGAACAAGGTAATAAGCAATGCAGAAAGTAAACATGAATATGCAGAAATATGGAACAACAGTGCAGGGTAGTGTGCAGTGGGTAACTAAACGGTTCTATCAGGTTTTCTATTCTAAGGTCTTTGAAATCAATTGATGAATCGTCGATGTAACTCAATAGTATCCCGTGCATGCCCGGGACCACGGTCAAGACCCTCGGGGCTGAATCCGAGACGTGCCGCTAGGCAGTAATAGGTAGCAGGATGGACGAGTGATGTCAGCATCATCACTCCCGGACTGGCCAAGCCCGTAAGACTGATCAGAACAGGTATCGAACTGTTGAGTTACAAGTCGGTTTCACCTTTGATTTCCCCATACCCCCAAGTTATGTATGTCAGGTCAGGTATTCAGTAATCAAGAACTAATGCCAACACAGGATCAGGTAAAAGCAGGTTTGTCTGGATAGACAACAGGAATGGTCCATGAGGACAACATGTCAGGTTTGTTGGCATTAGGCACGAGATCAGGTAACAGGTCGGGTCATGGTACATCAGGTCAAGCCAGGTAATGTATAAAGGTGTCATGTCATGTCAAGAGTGTACGGTACCATGTCATGTCAAGTAGGAAGTGTAACAGGTCATGTCAGGAAGCACAAGATGTCATGTAGGTGCTCATAATCAAACTAACATAAGCATGTGTATAAATAAACAAGCATGGGTACTATCAGAACAATAAACTGGAACATGTAATATGATATGCAAATAGATATAATTTTAAGGATATGGATGCACAGTTATCGATTAGGATTACATTTATAGTTCCAATATTAATTAGGATGCAATTTATTAAACATGGAGTGTTAATATCACATTATTATGTAGTAATGTGATCTATGGATGCAATTATATGTATCTTAAATGCGATGGATGCAAACGGGTATCCGAAAAGTTATAAAACTATAAAATGGTAATGTGGGATGTACAACTACGCAATATGTGATATAAATATTGATATAATAATATTAATATGGATAGAATATTCAAAGCGATTAATAACTATAAAAGATGTATTGATTAACCATGCACAAGAAGGTTCTGTTCAGAAATTCAGCGTCACCCTAATTTGTAAAATAGCTTAAAAATAACAAACGTTCTCCAAAAGGGACGTGTCTTATATCAAAACAAAGATAATTCAATAAGGTTTTCAGTTTTATAAGTATAAGCATCTCAGGTTGTCCCTACAAAAAGTTATGAACATTCGAAGTTGAAAGTTTGCTGCTGGAATTTCCTGGACAGCAGTTTGGAGACATTTTCATTTGCATTTTACGTTATTTAAACAATTTATTTTGCCAGTAAATATTTCATAGAGTTATAGTATTCTGAATTATCTTCGTAACGAACTAAAGAACGTATACTAATGATTTTTCTATGATTTATAATGAATTTTATAAGATAAGGTGTACAGTAAATTTCAGATTTGTCATATCCGATTTTTCAACGACATTTCATATGTAAACTATAAGATTTTCAAATGTATAACATTATAAAATGAAGATTATAAAAGTATATAGCATGTAGCAAGATTAACTTGCCTCGATGGGTCGCGAATCGGGAAAACGGAACGTTAACCGTCGGCGGGGAAAACTCGCGACGGGCGCACGGTTCACGGAATGAACCCAAACGACGAACAAAGGAACCACACGGGTCGGGGTACCTCACTGGAACGTCGAGAAGCGTCACCGGCACGACGGAATTCCGGCAACAAAAGAACAATTAAAAAAATGAAAAACGGAACATGAAGCAAGAAGAGAAAGAATGATAAAGAGAAGTACGAGAGAATATATGAGGGAGAGGGAGAGAGAGAAAAAAGTGGAGAGATAGAGAGAAAGTGGGGCCCACGGGGTTAAAGGGGAGGTTGCGATTGGCTGAGAGAATAAATTAAGAAGGATATAAAAGATTGTAAAAATATTATATGGTTAACTTAAAGATTTAAAAGATAGGTAATGAACAGTAAGATATCGGGTTAGTTAGAAAAATATATGCGATGGTTTTAATAATATTAAAATTTAGGATTTTGGCGCCAAATGAAACATTTCCAAATTGCGACCGGGTTGGGTCCAAAAATTCGAAATTCAAATAATAGGATTTTAAGCGGGTTCCAAATTTTAAAATGAAATGTTTTATGATTAAAAAGCATACTCCCAAAACGGACACACGCACGTGCACGTAGCCATCCAAACTCGTCCGTTTCACTGAATGGGACGAGAACACAATGCACGGACGCTACCACGAGGCTAAGGGTGTCAAGTAGGCCAAGATGAATATTTTCAATTTTATTTTAGGTGCTAAAATTTGTTATATGCAGAATGACTTAGCCAGATAAAATTTTACAGTAAGACCCCAAACAAGCAAGATAAATGAAATGAGTAATATCTAATGCTCAACCAATAACAGAAAATAGTAGTATTGGGCTCGGGTGTTACATTATACCCAACTACAAAAGAATTTCGTCCTCGAAATTCCAAGAATACAAGATAGAAAACTACAGAAAAAGGTGAGGAAACTTCTGTCGGATCTCGTCTTCTCGCTCTCACGTGGACTCTCCATGTGATCGATTACCCCAAGAAACTAGCACAAGGGGGATAACCTTGTTCTTAAGAACCTTTTCCCTTCGATCCATGATTTCAACCGGTCGCTCTTCAAAAGTCAGGTCTTCCCGTACTGTTAACTCCGAATGATCCAAGACGTGTGTTTCATCTCGAACATACCTTCGTAGTTAAGATACGTGAAACACATCGTGCACTCCTGCCAAGGACTGTGGTAACGCCAAACGGTACGCTACCTCTCCAACACGCTCCAATATCTCGAAGGGTCCAACGAATCGAGGACTAAGATTTCCCCGACTCCCAAAGCGAATCACCCCTCTAGTCGGTGATATCTTCAAGAATACCAAATCACCCACGGCGAACTCTAGAGGTCCTCTTGACGTGTCGGCCCAACTTTTCTGTCTGTCTTGAGCTGCCTTCATATGCTTCCTGATTGTATTCACCTTCTCGACTGTCTGTATCACCAAATCTGGTCCTAGTAACCTTCGTTCACCAACATCATCCCAACAAACAGGTGAACGGCACTTACGACCATACAACGCTTCAAACGGAGCCATCTGAATAGTCGCTTGGAAGCTATTGTTGTACGAAAACTCCACCAAGTGTAGGTGATCCTCCCAAGAACCTTTGAAGTCCAACATGCATGCCCTTAACATATCTTCAAGAGTCTGGATCGTTCTCTCCGATTGTCCATTAGTTTGAGGGTGATAAGCTGTGCTAAACTTCAATCGAGTCCCCAAACCTTCTTGTAAACTCCTCCGGAAGTGTGACAAGAACCGAGTGTCCCGGTCGGACACGATGCTCACCGATACTCCATGCAATCTTACAATCTCCTACATGTACCGCTCTGCCAAAGTCTCCATCGATTGACCAACCCGAAAAGGAATAAAGTGAGCTGCCTTGGTCAACCGGTCGACAATCACCCATACTGCATTGTTGCCCTTTGGACTCCGCGGTAAAGCTGTCACGAAATCCATGGTTATATGTTCCCACTTCCACTGAGGAATCAGAAGTGGTTGCAACAAACCAGCAACCCTTTGGTGTTCAGCCTTGACTTGCTGACACACCAAGCACTTAGCCACGAAGCGAGCAATCTCCCGGTTCATACCTTCCCACCAGAAGTGCTGTCGAATATCTCGGTACATCTTTGTCCCTCCTAGATGTACAGAGTAAGCTGAACTGTGTGCCTCCTTCATGAGCTCTTCCCGTACATCCCCCTTTGGTACACACACACGGCTACCATATCTCAACGAACCGTCTTCGTGGACCAGTAAATCTGTTTGCAGTCCGGCTTCAACCTGCTCTCGAAACTGTTGCAGTCTAGGATCCTGCGATTGTGCCGCTTTAATCTTCTCAACTAAGGACGACTGTACTTGCAACTGCATCAACTGTCCCGTAGAATGTGGTAGCACGACCTCCAAGTCAAATCTTCGAAAATCCGCAATGATCTCCCTCTATGTAGTCAATACCTGAATCGCTGGTAACCGACTAAGCGCATCCGGCACGACGTTAACTTTTCCCGGATGGTACTTAAGATCAAGGTCGTAGTCGGCCATCAGCTCCAACCATCCGCGTTGCCTCATGTTCAACTCCTTCTTAGTGAATACATACTTCAAACTCTTGTGATCTGTAAAAACTTCGACTTTCTCGTCCAAAAGGTAGTGTCTCCAAATCTTCAAGGCGAAGATCCCGGCCGCAAGCTCCAAGTCATGAGTTGGGTAATTCTTCTCATGAGTCTTCAGTTGTCTTGATGCGTAAGCTACAACCTTCCCATTCTGCATCAAAACACATCCCAATCCTTTTCCAGATGTGTCGCTGTGAATCACCAGTCTTCCTGAATTATCTGGTACGGTCAGGATAGGGGCGGTTATCAACTTCTGCTTCAACGTCTCGAAGGCCAATGCACATCCATCCGTCCAAATAAAAGGTACTTCCTTGTGCGGAAGCTTGGTCAACGGTTCTGCCAAACGAGCGAAGTTCTCTACAAATCTCCTGTAGTATCCGGCTAATCCAAGGAAACTTCTTATCTCAGCCACATTTCTTGGAATAGGCCAATCTCGAACTGCTGCAATCCTTTCGGGATCGACTGCGATTCCACTGCCCGACACAACGTGCCCCAGAAACTTCACTTCTTCCAGCCAAACTTCGCACTTACTCATCTTCGCATACAATTTCTCCTGTCTCAACGTCTGCAGTGCGATCTTCAAATGCTCAGCAAGCTCCTCAAAACTCCTCGAGTAGACCAGAATGTCGTCCATGAATACCACAATAAACTGGTCCAAGAACGGTGAAAAGATTCGGTTCATCAAGTCCATGAATATTGCCGGCGCATTCGTTACTCCGAAGGGCATCACTAGATACTTGTAATGTCCATACCGAGTTCGAAACGCCGTCTTGCAAATATCTTCTGCTTTCACTCAGACCTGATGATATCCGGATCGCAAATCCAGTTTCGAGAATACTCTCGCGCCACTAAGCTGCTCAAAAGTTCTTCAATGCAAGGGATCGGGTACTTGTCCTTACTAGTCACCCGGTTTAATTCTCGATAATTGATGCACATCCTTCTCGTGCCATCCTTCTTCTTTACTAGAAGAACTGGAGCTTCCCAAGGCGAGTTGCTGCTTCGAATCCAACCCTTCCCAAGTAATTCACCAACTTGCTTCTTAACTCCTTCCAATTCCACTGGTGCCATCGGATAATAAGATTTTGATACGGGCACTGCACCAAGACTAAGGTCGATCGCGAACTCCACGTCTCGCTTCGGCGGTAAGCCCGATATAACTTCAAATACGTCTATAAAATCGCGAACAACTGCCGGCTCTTCATTACTATCAACTTCCATAGCTGCAAGAACACTGTTTGTCGGCCTAGCCCTAAACTCGACTGGCCCGACAGAACTGCTTCCTTACCGCAACTGCTGTCTACATCGTTGGCCGTGAAAGGTCCAGCGAGACTACTGAGTCTCGTCCATTCTGCTGCATGCACTCCACGGTTGCTCCATTCTGCCTTAGTCCGATGAACTTCTCTTCCATTTCCTCCCGTGCAGTCCGCGGGAAGAATTTCTCCAGGAAACTTTTAGAGAGATCCGCCCAACTGATCGGCTTGGGCAAGCGGGTCTCCTCCACAAGCCATCACTCTCGGGCGTAATCCACTAGCTGAATGCGCACCACATCAACTCCTTTGTCCTCTGGAATCTGTGTCGCAATCAGCAAATTCTCCGTATCACTAGCCACTGCTTGGCTGGCAACGGCTCCTCCAGACCAGTGAAAGTAGATGGACCCAAAAGTCTGAAATCTGCTACAGTCCCTACTCGTTCGACTGGTCTAGTTCCATCGTTGTTTACAGACTGCTGAACGATCTGCAAACCTTCCTGAAACGAACCTGCTATTGCTGGATCAGCTCAGTCTGTCTCTTTGATTTCTAGCATTTCTCTTATCACTCCAAGCATGGCGGCTTCGTTCACACGCCTCTGGTACGTCTTCAACTTCTTACCTGCCATCATCCTGAACTCAAAACATCCAACATTAGCATGATGATAGATTCTGAATATGGATCAAGGCTAGAACTCCAAGATACTTAAATAGAGTACCGCATTGTAGCTATGCCGCGGTATAATAGCCGCAATTACTTAACTCCACCCAAGTCGCCTAAGTCCTAGAGATAACAAGGAATCAGGTTTTCGAGTTGACAATGCAAAGTAAGTTTGCACGCCATAAAAGATATAATCAGGAAGAACGTGATTCAAGAATGGTAAAACGGTCAAGGTGGCAGGACATGTTTCCTAAGCACGGGTATTCTGATTCGTGTATCGGGTACAATACCCAACTACAAAAGAATCAACCCAACTAACCTATGGCTCTGATACCAAAAGAACCATGTCACGCCCCGCTTCCCAGAATACGCAAGATTGGGCACGTGACATAGCCAACCATGCTACCTGTGGGTAGGAAGTATCCATCCACAGTCACATTACGGCTGTAGAGATATCAAGAACAAGATAAATAAACTAAGCTGACACATGTCCAAATCCATAATAATACGAGTCAATGAAAAATAAGTGCGGAAGCAAATGATCCAATATAATAAATAGAAAAGTGCGTCCCATAATGCGGGCTCACATCTGGAAATGAAATGCAATAAATAAACTAATCACTACAGAACTCACAAATCAGCCTGCTGGCTGAAGTACTCCTGCTCGGTCGGCGACAGTGGTAAAGAATCTGGGCCATGCAAAACCTAGACGTCAGCGCGTCATGTCAACCAATAATATAATATGAACAAGGTAATAAGCAATGCAGAAAGTAAACATGAATAAGCAGAAATATGGAACAACAGTGCAGGGTAGTGTGCAGTGGGTAACTAAACGGTTCTATCAGGTTTTCTATTCTAAGGTCTTTGAAATCAATTGATGAATCGTCGATGTAACTCAATAGTATCTCGTGCATGCCCGGGACCACGGTCAAGACCCTCGGGGCTGAATCCGAGACGTGCCGCTAGGCAGTAATAGGTAGAAGGATGGAAGAGTGATGTCAGCATCATCACTCCCGGACTGGCCAAGCCCGTAAGACTGATCAGAACAGGTATCGAACTGTTGAGTTACAAGTCGGTTTCACCTTTGATTTCCCCATACCCCCAAGTTATGTATGTCAGGTCAGGTATTCAGTAATCAAGAACTAATGCCAACACAGGATCAGGTAAAAGCAGGTTTGTCTGGATAGACAACAGGAATGGTCCATGAGGACAACATGTCAGGTTTGTTGGCATTAGGCACGAGATCAGGTAACAGGTCGGGTCATGGTACATCAGGTCAAGCCAGGTAATGTATAAAGGTGTCATGTCATGTCAAGAGTGTACGGTACCATGTCATGTCAAGTAGGAAGTGTAACAGGTCATGTCAGGAAGCACAAGATGTCATGTAGGTGCTCATAATCAAACTAACATAAGCATGTGTATAAATAAACAAGCATGGGTACTATCAGAACAATAAACTGGAACATGTAATATGATATGCAAATAGATATAATTTTAAGGATATGGATGCACAGTTATCGATTAGGATTACATTTATAGTTCCAATATTAATTAGGATGCAATTTATTAAACATGGAGTGTTAATATCACATTATTATGTAGTAATGTGATCTATGGATGCAATTATATGTATCTTAAATGCGATGGATGCAAACGAGTATCCGAAAAGTTATAAAACTATAAAATGGTAATGTGGGATGTACAACTACGCAATATGTGATATAAATATTGATATAATAATATTAATATGGATAGAATATTCAAAGCGATTAATAACTATAAAAGATGTATTGATTAACCATGCACAAGAAGGTTCTGTTCAGAAATTCAGCGTCACCCTAATTTGTAAAATAGCTTAAAAATAACAAACGTTCTCCAAAAGGGACGTGTCTTATATCAAAACAAAGATAATTCAATAAGGTTTTCAGTTTTATAAGTATAAGCATCTCAGGTTGTCCCTACAAAAAGTTATGAACATTCGAAGTTGAAAGTTTGCTGCTGGAATTTCCTGGACAGCAGTTTGGAGACATTTTCATTTGCATTTTACGTTATTTAAACAATTTATTTTGCCAGTAAATATTTCATAGAGTTATAGTATTCTGAATTATCTTCGTAACGAACTAAAGAACGTATACTAATGATTTTTCTATGATTTATAATGAATTTTATAAGATAAGGTGTACAGTAAATTTCAGATTTGTCATATCCGATTTTTCAACGACATTTCATATGTAAACTATAAGATTTTCAAATGTATAACATTATAAAATGAAGATTATAAAAGTATATAGCATGTAGCAAGATTAACTTGCCTCGATGGGTCGCGAATCGGGAAAACAGAACGTTAACCGTCGGCGGGGAAAACTCGCGACGGGCGCACGGTTCACGGAATGAACCCAAACGACGAACAAAGGAACCACACGGGTCGGGTACCTCACTGGAACGTCGAGAAGCGTCACCGGCACGACGGAATTCCGGCAACAAAAGAACAATTAAAAAAATGAAAAACGGAACATGAAGCAAGAAGAGAAAGAATGATAAAGAGAAGTACGAGAGAATATATGAGGGAGAGGGAGAGAGAGAAAAAAGTGGAGAGATAGAGAGAAAGTGGGGCCCACGGGGTTAAAGAGGAGGTTGCGATTGGCTGAGAGAATAAATTAAGAAGGATATAAAAGATTGTAAAAATATTATATGGTTAACTTAAAGATTTAAAAGATAGGTAATGAACAGTAAGATATCGGGTTAGTTAGAAAAATATATGCGATGGTTTTAATAATATTAAAATTTAGGATTTTGGCGCCAAATGAAACATTTCCAAATTGCGACCGGGTTGGGTCCAAAAATTCGAAATTCAAATAATAGGATTTTAAGCGGGTTCCAAATTTTAAAATGAAATGTTTTATGATTAAAAAGCATACTCCCAAAACGGACACACGCACGTGCACGTAGCCATCCAAACTCGCCCGTTTCACTGAATGGGACGAGAACACAATGCACGGACGCTACCACGAGGCTAAGGGTGTCAAGTAGGCCAAGATGAATATTTTCAATTTTATTTTAGGTGCTAAAATTTGTTATATGCAGAATGACTTAGCCAGATAAAATTTTACAGTAAGACCCCAAACAAGCAAGATAAATGAAATGAGTAATATCTAATGCTCAACCAATAACAGAAAATAATAGTATTGGGCTCGGGTGTTACACTTTGTTATGGAGAAAGATGGAAAATAAGTTCATCTTCTCGTGCTGCTTCTGGTCTACACCAACAACTGAAGCAAACACGAGGCACTTAGCTTTCGCTTTATCTTTTTCCATTGTCTGACGGATATCCATATCCGCGACAGTGGAAACTGGACCTGGGACGGTGGGATCTTGAGTAGTAATAGGGTGGTCCAGCTTGTCATAGGCAATGGACATCTGGACAGACTTTTGCCAGTCATATAAGTCAGATTCAGTCAAATTTTTATCTAGATGTAACCTATGTGTGGTCACAATGTCGCTGCAATTTAAGAGAGAGAAGAAAATACTATTAGCATGATGCTGTTGCAAGTTTAGAGTGGTTTAATTTATCTAAACAGGATGGCTCCCACTATTTCTCGAATCCCTCCTCAAACCATAAAAGAAGAATTAGCCAGGAAAATTCTCACCGTACAATTCTTGCTTAACCGTTCAGCCAGGCCAGTGTCGATACTTCGAGGGAGGTTTTCCAACGCTTTCGCGAAGTTCCTTAATTAAATAACCTCTTTTCTCTGGGGGCGTAACCCCGCTGACACCTTTCTTGGCACCTACTTGGTTTATAGCATTGATCGTTAAGTGACGAATCTCCTGATAAGTAGCATGTACTCACAGTAGGATCGGGATCCAAAATATCATCGTATGATAATGTTGAAGGAATCCTACCAACATTCATCAAACTCCAAAATGGTATGCTTTCTCTGCAAATTTCAGTTTCTTTAGAAATTCCCGATATAGATTTTTGCCCCATGCTCTTATGACCTTGACTTTGGCCAACAAATCATAAGTCACATGTCAAGTTCTACCTGTCATTGTCCAGGTTAATTTGAACCCATCCGTACATACCCTTGACTTTGACCAACAAAGCAGTACGACTGTCCCAAACCAACGCATTTATCTATGCTACATATGAATATTCAATAGCTACCAAACACTGTGCCTTGACTTTGGCCAACAAACACAGCTTGAATACTATTGAATACCCACATGAAATGATGGAGGGCTACGAATGGTTTTGGCAAAACCATGAACGTAGTGAACTTGATATAATTGAAGGAACCTGATACTTTTTAAAAGGAGTGGCTAAAGCTCCGCAATTAAAAATTCTGATCTTTTTAAAATAACCGAGTGGTTTCTTTTAAATTTGTTCCAACGATTAAACTTTGGTTTATTTTCTTTGCATTATAATAATGCGTCCCATCATTTAACCTATCATTGCAGAAAACAACGAAAATACCACGTCCTCTTATGCCATCCGCATTCGCCACGGGGTCCCGTCATCACCCGTTAGGTTACTTAACTAACGACAGAGCGGGGGCTGGGCTAGCGCGGGTGTAAAACATAAGTGACGTCTAATAGCTATCATATATAGATATTGTACATTCGTCAGACGCAATAATAAGCATTCCAGATCAGAGATAAACTTTATTGGATATGCAAGTAATCCGTGTTTCTTTTGAGCCTGCAAGGAAAGACGGATTACACAGTTGTGATGAATAGCCATTACCCCACCCCAGACCCCTACGGGTACGGCAAACTACCCGCCAAGTACCAGAAGTGAAGCGGTCTGCCTCGACACTTCAAAATACCCGGTAGTTTGTGCACCCCACCTTGGGTCTATCCTAGGAGCAAAAACAGTAAAAAGAAATAATAATACAACGGTGGCTACAACCGCAACCTGGATGTGCCCCGCAAAATAATATTACATCAAATTACATTTACATTGAATGAATGATTATTAAATACATCTCAAACCCCGGCTAATCATCACAACAGTCCAACACAGTTCATATACACAAACAGTTATATATAACATCACAGATATGTGCAACCTCCTACCAACCGACATACTAGCAGTTAGGGGAGGTTTACGAACACATAAAACATTACAGATAAAGATCCAATTAGCAAATTGATTAGAACATCGATCGATTACCTATATCCGTGTCTACCCCAAAAGCAAATCATCACAGAGGCAACCTGGGCAGAAACAGTATATACAGGAAAACAAAAAACCCAAAATTATGAATTACTGTGAAACTCCGAGTCAACTCGGCGTTGACTCGGCGGCGGTTCCGCGGCAATAGCTCTCTATTGCCGTGGAACCGCGGTCGTTTTGCCGATTCAGTGACTCGTATTTTCCCAGTATTCATCAATTTCCCTGCTGTGAATTTTAAGGTATGTCAAAAATTTTTTTAGACGGTTTTAAAATTAACAGAAACTATGGGTTTTGGTTTTTCGTATTTCGTATTTTTCGTCGATCGAACTTCTAATCAGTTGCTAACAAGCTAGTAATGGTTTAGTTGGCTCTGATACCACTGTAAGTCCATGTCACGCACCCCACTAACTTGCGGGGAGGCGGAATATATGAAAAACGATTATCAAAGCTTCGTAACACGGACTTGAGCGCATGAATCGTAATCTAAACCATTGCTAACGTTATACTAGAGGTTTAACTAATCGGTACCGGAGTTATACCTCACGTTACATGTCCTTCGGGTCTTCATCGCTGTCCTCCACTCCTCGTAGGCTCTTTGGAACATCGGCAACTTCACGGCCTCCTCGAATCAAAGACGATCCACCCGAAAGCTCCTACGCCAAGCTAAATCTCAAACTTGAGATAACTAAGTTGCTCAAAGTGCTAATCTAAGCTACCTAGGGGATATAGAGTGAGGTTATGGATGTTTTAGTCTAGCTAACCCTTGATCTCAACACATGAGAGGTTAGGGTTAGGGTTTCATGAGAGAGTGAGCTTGAGGAGAGAGAAGGAGAAGATGAGAATGAAAAGAATAATGAGCTCATTTTGAATATATCAACCATAACAATTTAATTAAATAAATAAATAAATGATTTAATCATTATGGTTGATGCATTCACCTTGTGTGATTCATCATATGACTCATTATCTCATTAATGAGTCATTAAGTGCAAATGATGAGTCATACAAATGAGTCATTAATCAATTAATGCTCATGCCACCTTAACCCCTTAGTCACCACTCTTCTAGAAGGTTCCCGAAAAATTACGAGAACGCCCCTATAATCCGTGAAAACACGGAAAAACTTTAGACTGTATAAATCCAATAACCCGATACTAGAAACTGGCTTAAACCAAAGCCAGCTAGTAAAAACTGTCCGAAAAGTCGTACGTGCGTAAACACACGTACGCATCCGAACCCTTGTCGAAAAACCATACGACCTCTATATCGTTTCGCCTGGAGCAGGGAAACTCTCTGTGTGGGACTCTAAAGACTCGACACTACGCTGGCAGTGGGTTTAACCACAGACCGCAAGCGGCACTAGCTGTACGTAACGGTCCCCAGGTAGATGTCGATAAGAAGGCCGATGAGGAAAATCATCTCGAACCCCTACTGAGCCTGATGTGACAATCTCCGTACAGTCCGGTCTGTTCGTCTAAGACTATCGCATATCAAGCCTAGGGGGCGGCAAGCGTCAGTCCCCTAATAGCTGTATAAGTCGTGTCAGAGCGAAGCCCATTACACCCTGAGAAGCTACTGGAACCTACCAGTATATCTCGTTTGCCCTGGCCAGGGACTTTGTGTAATGGCTCTCTGACACAGCGCGATATTATCTCCCAATACCGGGAGAGACGAATCCTTTCTAACCGCCACTGCCTCCAAGTGCTCGGGACTGCACCCAACTGCTACCTGTTTGCACGACTCTTTTGAGCCGTGGTAGGGTAGCAATCTAAGAACAGTGGGACACACTCGAGGCTAAGTAGCAGTGTCAAGTCTGCGGACTATGCTATACTCATGTCACCTGGGAACTGTTAACTGTAATACCAACCAATCAGTTCCCCGGTGAGTCCTGTCCGGTGTACCCGTAACCTAACCGGCACCTGTATACTATCTCCAGTACGACGTACTGATGGCTGTGGGACAGACCATTTTCCCAACTGGGATGAGAAGCGTATACACTTAGTCTACTCCGGAATATCGATGCCCTATCTCGACAATCCAACGACCAGAGACCTGTATAGGATGTTGCTTACAGACTACCCAGCCCCCACTAGTGTGACTGCCATCACGACGCTGGTAATCAAGCAAAGATCCTATGGGCTCTACTAATATGTATAAGTGATACGTTACAAGAAATATATGCACATATTAAAGTAGACACAAACCAAGTAGCATACTACCATTTTTAGCAAGACTGTATATATAACTGTGAATATCCCAAGCTTCCATTAAGTAATGTACAATCTAGTATGATACAATAATGGCCCCTAGGGCATATACACTAACACTATCCTCCTTTGACGGCAGTTAATCATAGCATAGAAAAATCCCAGCCAGTCCATTCTCAACACAACATCGAAATTTGGGATGTCCAGTACTTTGAAATTCGCGTAGAATTCTCATCCGCAAACTACAACTGGACACTGATCAAATCCCATAGTTTCCTTCAATACTCCATTCCCGGAACGGACATTCCAGCTTGTAATGAGTGGCTTCACGGGAATCGCATGCGTTCTCACAAATCGCTGCGACATGAAGCAGTGTGACGCTGCAGTGTCGAACAGTACGAGTGCAAGAAGGGTGGCTACTAGTATAGTACCTAAGTTGTGTGAGGTTATTTTTAGATACAGGAGAAATATAGAGGTATACAAGGATTGAAAAGATGAAAGGATTAGGAATTACCAGTGATTACTTGGCCAGTTGCTTCGGCTTCCTCAACCGTCATTGTGAAAGCCTGACGTCTGGGTACATTCTTCCTTGCTGGAGGCACATCCCTATGTCCCTAGGGCGCGTTTCTCTGCCCTTGAGGCATATTTCTCTGTGCCTGATGGAATTGATAAGGAGGCTGTGCAGGGTCCACGTGGAGGTGGTGCAGGGAGAGCAAGAAGAGGTGCAGGAGCCTGAATAGCTGGTCGCTGCAGAACTGTGATAGCTGGTCTGGGGGCTGGAGCTGTATTGAAATGATATGGACATGCTCCTATAGCGTGAGTAGAAGCGCAACAAACTAAACACATGCCATTTGCATGCCTGGAGTACTTCGCCAAGTGTCCTGTCCTCTTGCAGTAGAAGCAAAAGTCTGGACTAGGCTGGTTAAATGATCCTCCCGGTCTCCTGGGTGCAAAAGTTGGCCTGAAAGAGACTCCTCCTGTCATCTGTATAGAAGGGCGTTTCACACCGGCAGTCTGAGGTCTGCCCTTATTCTTCACCACTGCCTCATAGTGTCGGGCCGCCTTCAAAGCAAGATCATGGGTTGGGAAATCCCCTGTAGCGACCGCGGCTTGGATTTTTGGGTCCAACCCTTACCGAAATCGTCGTGCCCAGATCTCAGCAGTAGGAATTAGGTGTGCCGCGAACCTTTTAAGGCCTTATGTTAGCAGTGTGATGTGTGAAATTAGGAAATTGAATATTGAGACATATCTTACCTGCTAAGTATGGTAAACTTAGCATCATATTGATCCATGGACTTTCTCCACATCGAGCCTTGTTGTAAGTGGGTGAACTGCTGTTCCAGGTCGAAACGGGCAGTCTCAGGAAAGTACTTCACATCGAATATATCGCGATACGTCTTCCATTCAATCGGTTGGGCGAGACGGCTTTCTTCAGCTTTCCACCAGACTCTGGCGTTGTCTGTTAGTTGCAGCTTCGCAACTCTCACCCAAGAAATCTCTGGCACTTGTGCTGCTTCCAGATCATCTTCAATCAAGTGGGCCCATTCTTCTGCCTCCAGTGGGCTTTCTTTTCCTGAGAAATGTTTCGGGTGCAGTTCCCGGAATTGCTTGACTCCGGGTGCCTTGACTTCTAGGCGGTGCATGAGGATAGCAGTCTGCTGCTGCTGACCCTCCAAGAGGCTCTTGATTGCCTCAAGAAGTACTGTTTTCTTGTTGATAGGAGCTGCAATAGTAGTAGGTGGTGGTAGAGTAGGCGGTGGAGTGTTGCCATTGACATTCGTGCTGGCGTTAGTAGGAGAATCCATGACCTTGATAGAAAAAGAAAGGTTAGGATAGATTCAAGGAATTTGAAATATAAGAAATGTATAGTTGCTGATTCTTATAATTCTTGTGATATATTGCTTAAAACTTCATGCAGAACTGACCTGCATGGGTTGCCAACAAAACCTGTCACGCCCCGCTTCCCGCTGTATGGAAACGGTGACGTGGCGGGCCGCAACGTATTTCCTAAGAAATAAATACGTTAAGCGTAAATAAGCAATATATATAAACTGCACAATAATGACAAAAGATATAAAATAAACAACAATTTTTATTAACATTCATCTTTACAATACAACTGCTTTGAAAAGAAAAGATACAATGATATAAAGCAATGCCTAAACATTGACATACAAACTGAAAGTAAGTACAAGAGAGCTAAAATTCCTGTTGCGCGGTGAACTGGTCTACGTCCTTTTGGCTAGACTCGATCTCCTGAGAGTACGGTCCTTCTGACGAACATTCCAAAGAAAGAAATAGACAGGAATGTCGTCAACGAACTAGCGCTCGGTAAGTCCCAAAAGAAAGAATGGAATATAACATGTAATGAGAACTGAACTGGTAAGTGTACATGTATATGTTTTTTATTCTAACGTGGTACAGAAAGTATTTGTGTATACGAGAGGAGTCCATTTTACCTCGTGGACTATGGTAACATGTATTATAAGGCCCGTCAAAATCCACGGGACAATGGCACGAGAGTTCATGTAGGTGTCTTTTAGTGACCATCTTGTGCCACGTTAATACGTTCCGTTCCAATCTACCCCATTATCTCCGCGTAATGTATTGTATTGATTATAGTTACAAGTCTTTCCGAAACCATGGATATAAACTGTTTAGGTAATCAGGTCCAGGATGTAATCTTGTATTCAAGAAGTCAGGTCAAGTTATAGCCATGGTTCAGTCAAGTCAAGTCAAGCATTCATGTTTGGTATTGATGTTTGAATTCAAGTATTCAGCTTCATGTTCAAGTATACATGTTAGAATTTGGATTCATGTTTGAATTGGACTCTGATTTGAGTTTGGATTCAGGTTTGGGTTAGACTCAGACCGAGTCAGACATTGTAACTGATTTAGATCCTGAATTAGGTTCGGGAGTCATCGATAACTGCTGCACATGGACGGCAGGATTTGTGTCTTATTCCCAGACAATTACCATTGATTACTATGTTAAGTTTTCTAACTTAAATAGTCAAGCAATCACTTTCTCCGGCTCCCTGGGGCTCAAGAGAATTGATCCCGCTTAAACCTATATTTACTAAAATCCTTAAATATTGTTTTATATAACTCGAGGGTTTTTTTTATGAAAAATATTATAATCTGTCACGCCCCGGTTCCCGGTGTACGGCGAAGGGGACACGACTGGTCCGCTACGTATTTACTCAGAAGCAAATACGCTAAGCGTAACTAAGCAATATAAAAGTAAATACACAAGAGACAAGAGATATAAACTGAACAACAACTTTTATTTATTAACATTCTTTTGTACAATGCATGAAAAGGAAATACAACTGAAATAAAACGATGCCTAAACAATGGCATAACAGGAAATGAAAAGTACTGAATGGAAAATGTACAATGTCTAGAGCTCGGGGTCTTCACAGAACTGGTCCAAGTCTTCAGCTGTGGGCTTGTTCTCTGACGGATCCAAATCATCTGACGACATTCAAAGAAGAAAGAAATAGAATGTCATCAGCGTACATGTCGCTCGGTAAGTCCCAAAAATAAGAGGAAAGTAAAATAGACAGAATAAGAAAGTATCTTTTAAAGTTGTATTATATTGCTGTAATGTTGTGTTAACGATGTTGTTTGTAGCTTGGTACAGAAGGATGCCAGTGTATACGAGAAGGGTCTCTATATGCTAGAGACCAGGGCAAACATAATGTATAAGGAATCGTTAAGCCATGGTACAACAACAATGGAATATAGCTTAGGTGTCTTAATCTTACCGTCTCGTGCCACCTTTAACACCTTCCGTACCAATCTACCCCTTAAACCCCGTAGTGTTTTGATTGTATTGTTTGCCTTCTAAATTGTATTGATTGTATAATTGGTCGACTGACCGAAACCATGATATCAGTAAACGGATGTAACCGTAGAATCATGTAAATAGAATAACTGGAGAACCATGCAAATGGAATGTATATCCATGGTTCGGTTCATGCAAGTTGTGAAGATTGATAATTGGATTCATGGATTCATGTTGAATTATAATATTGAAGATTGTAGATTGTACTTGAATCATATTCAAGTTAGATTATTTAAAATGAGACTCAGTCTGAGTCAGAACAATTAGAAAAGAAATTGAAATCCTGAATTAGGTTTTGGTGTTATCGGTAACCGCTGCACATGGGCGGCAGGACTTGTGTCTTTTCAAAGACGATTACCATGTTGATAACACCGTTTGTTAGATTGTCTACCTTAGATAGGCAAGCACCCATATCTCTGGCTCCCTGAGGCTCAAGAGACTGGGTTCCGCTTAAACCTATATTTACTAGGGTCCTTATTGTAATTTATATAACTTGAGAGGGTTTTATGTAAAAATAATTTTGTATGGTTTTCAAAATACAACATCAAATATTTAATTATCGTATTTATGTACATACAACAATTTAATGATCAAGATAAATATGTATACATGTTCGAATAACATGAAATGAGTCAAGTATATTATACGAGTAACTAGCAAAAACAATGCTATAAAGAAATATTATGTACGACTAATTAATTAAGTCGAACGAATGCGGAAATATAAACAAAAATATTGCTCTAAGTATTTTTCATGCGTGAGTTCCAGTTTCATCTAAATACGACTACCGGTTTTGGAGGTATATATGTTTTCGTATCGTCGCGCAAAACAGATCAGAATCTATTCGGCACCGTCATATATTTTTAAAACGCAGTTTGTGTTAATTTCTATCAGGTTTTAGGTTATGAAAATTATTATAAAATTGTAGGTCTTTTGAAGTACTTATCCAAAACACTAATATTCATACAATTTGGATTTCTGAAGCTCTAGTTATGATCATTTTAATATCAGCATTTAAAACAGAAATTCAGATTTCTGGACAGCAACTATATATTGAATTGCGAAGCCTATACCGGGGTGTTTCATGCATTTCTAAGTAATAAAGTATACATAAAATTATATTTCTATCAATTGTTCATCTACACATCTAAATTTTGTCACGAACGGATATCGGGAGTTTGAGTTATGTCTAATTTAAAAACAGTGTGCGAATCAGGACAGATTCTGTCCAGATCCGTCACTTAATATTGTAACGCAGTTTTCTTTATCTTAGGTGGGTTTTTAGTAAAACTATAAAACTAAGAAAATCTATATCATTTGATGTAGATATCAAAAACACCTGAGTTTGCTCAATTTGGATACCGGTATACTAAATTATGTGTCCTAGAAGTTGACTGATAAGTTCAGTTTTCTGTTTTACGATCAGTGAATAAAAACGATATTATTCCTGAAACGTTATGCGGTTAGATCTAATATTTTTATAGCGTGTATAAAATAATATATTCTATCATATGTAAATTTCCTGAAATTTTTAGAATTAAAAATTAATTTATAAAAATTATTCTAAAACTAAAGGTATTGATATGTCATATGTGAGAAATGAGAAAACCATGGTATTTATTCGTAACTTCATTTTTTTTTACAAACTTAAAATAAAGTGATTTAAAATAAAACAACAAACATGCAATCCTAATTGGTCACTATGAAATCTTAACATGTGAATTGAGAGTAATGAAAAAACTTTACAAACTATATATGTGTGTATGTTTGTGTGTTCATTATTTATATATGTATCCATTTAATAATTATTTAGGAACTATGATTTGTCGAGGAAAGTTTTTCATGGCAATATAAAACAAGAGAAATATAAAGAAAAAAAGAAAGAGAGGGAGGGAGGGAAAGAGAGAAGGGACTTACATACACAAGCTGGTATTGTCACCGGGCTTATCTATCCGCCGATAGCCTCGCGTTATTAGCGAGACCTTCTTGAAGACTTCTTCATGTTCTTCTTCTTGGACTCTAGATGAAGAGGGAGAAGTGAGAGATAAAAAATGTGAGGAAGGAAAAAATAGAGGAGGACAAATAAAGATGGTGTAATGGTGAATAATAATATATGCATTTAACATGAGAATTAAAAGAGAAATGAAAGGCCACCATTCATTTTGGAAATGAAAGGTCTCATTTATAGGTTATGAGAAGAATAAAAAAATGATAAAAAAATAATTACAAGCATGAGGATTTGAACATGTGACTTATGGAATAACAATGCAAGGACTTAACCATTGAGCTAAAAGGTTGTTCATGCACATATTTAATTAGAATTAAATATATGTTGTTGCTTAAAAAGAAAGTGGGCTTTCCAGATGGGCTGTAAAGAATAAGAATAATGGATTTGGGTTAAATATTTATGAAAGAAAAAATAAGAATGAGAAGTTAAAAACTTAAATATAAGAAAAAGAAATTGTACATAGAAAAATACATAATAGATTGAGGAATAAAATAATAATAAATTTAATAGAAAAAGGAAAATACCAAGTACAAATAAATACGGTATATTATTGAAGAGGGATAATACAAATGTAAAAAGATTTTGGGGTCATTACATTCAACCTTCCTTAAAAATAATTTCGTTCTCGAAATTACTCAAGAAGGATGATGTAACAGAGTAAGCAAACAGGATTAGGATGCTGTCGTCTTCGAGCTCCGTCGATTGATATTCTAACCAATTGAGCTAATATACCAACGAGATACAAAAAGAAAGGGTGAATAAGAGTTAAGAATTCAAAAGTCTTGAGATAGACTTCAAAGAAACCGAAGGTGGAGTTCAAGATGGATTCAAGGAATATGTAATGTAAAGACTGTTTTCAGTTGCTGTTTCTTGTGTTATATTGCTTAGGTTGTTCACGCAGAACAGAATTGCATAGCAGTGTTCCATACAACTCTGACCTGCATGGGCCTCCAACAAAACCTGTCACGCCCAGCTTCCCGGTGTACGGCGAAGGGGACGCGACTGGTCCGCTACGTATTTACTCAGAAGAAAATACGCTAAGCGTAACTAAGTAATATAAAAGTAAATATACAAGTGACAAGAGATATAAACTGAACAACAACTTTTATTTATTAACATTCTTTTGTACAATGCATGAAAAGGAAATACAACTGAAATAAAACGATGTCTAAATAATGGCATAACAGGAAATGAAAAGTACTGAATGGAAAATGCACAATGTCTAGAGCTCGGGGTCTTCAAAGAACTGGTCCAAGTCTTCAGCAGTGAGCTTGTTCTCTGACGGATCCAAATCACCTGACGACATTCAAAGAAGAAAGAAATAGAATGTCGTCAGCCTACAGGTCGCTCGGTAAGTCCCAAAGATAAGAGGAAAGTAGAATAGACAGAATAAGAAATTATCTTTTAAAGTTGTATTATATTGCTGTAATGTTGTGTTAACGCTGTTGTTTGTAGCTTGGTACAGAAGGATGCCAGTATATACGAGAGGAGTCTCTATATGCTAGAGACCAGGGCAAACGGAATGTACAAGGAACCGTTAAGCCACGGTACAACAGCAACGGAATATAGGTTAGGTGTCTTAATCTTACCGTCTCGTGCCACCTTTAACACCTTCCGTACCAATCTACCCCTTAAACCCCGTAGTGTTTTGATTGTATTGTTTTCCTTGTAAATTATATTGATTGTATAATTGGTTGACTGACCGAAACCATGATATCAGTAAACGGATGTAACCGTAGAATCATGTAAATGGAATAACTAGAGAACCATGTAAATGGAATGTATATCCATGGTTCGGTTCAGTCAAGTTGTATAGATTAATAATTGGATTCATAGATTCATGTTGAATTGTAATATTGAAGATTGTAAATTATACTTGAATCATATTCAAGTCAGATTATTTAAAATGAGACTCAGTCTGAGTCAGAACAATTAGAAAAGAAATTGAAATCCTGAATTAGGTTTTGGTGTTATCGGTAACCGCTGCACATGGGCGGCAGGGCTTGTGTCTTTTTCAAAGAGAATTACCGTGTTGATAATACCATTTGTTAGATTGTCTACCTTAGATAGGCAAGCACCCATATCTTCGGCTCCCTGAGGCTCAAGAGACTGGTTCCGCTTAAACCTATATTTACTAGGGTCCTTATTGTAATTTATATAACTTGAGGGGGTTTTATGTAAAAATAATTTTGTATGGTTTTCAAAATACAACATCAAATATTTAATTATCGTATTTATGTACATACAACAATTTAATGATCAAGATAAATATGTATATATGTTCGAATAGCATGAAACGAGTCAAGTATATTATACGAGTAACCAGCAAAAACAATGCTATAAAGAAATATTATGTACGACTAATTAATCAAGTCGAACGAATGCGGAAATATAAACAAAAATATTGCTCTAAGTATTTTTCATGCGTGAGTTCCAGTTTCACCTAAATACTACTACCGGTTTGGGAGGTATATATGTTTTCGTATCGTCACGCAAAACAGATCAGAATCTATTCGGCACCGTCATATATTTTGAAAACGCAGTTTGAGTTAATTTCTATCGGGTTTCAGGTTACAAAGATTATTAGAAAATTGTAGGGCTTTTGAAGTACTTATCCAAAACACCAAGATTCATACAATTTGGATTTCTGAAGCTCTAGTTATGATTATTTTAATATCAGCGTTTAAAACAAAAATTCAGATTTCTGGACAGCAACTATATATTGTATTGCAAAGCCTATATCGGGGTGTTTCATGCATTTCTAAGTAATCAAATATACATAAAATTATATTTCTATCAATTGTGCATCTAAAAAACTAAATTGTTTCACGAACGGATATCGGGATTTTGAGTTATCTCTAATTTAAAAATAGTGTGCGAATCAGGACAAATTCTGTCCAGATCCGTCACTTAATATTGTAACGCAGTTTTCTTTATCTTAGGTGGGTTTTCAGTAAAACTATAAAACTAAGAAAATATATATCATTCGATTTAGATATCAAAAACACCTGAGTTTGCTCAATTTGGATACCGGTATACCAAATTATGTGTTCTAAAAGTTGACCGATAAGTGCAGTTTTCTGTTTTACGATCAGTGAATAAAAACGATGTTATTCCTAAAACGTTATGCGGTTCGATCTAATATTTTTACAGCGTGTACAAAATAATATATTCTATCATATATAAATTTCCTGAAATTTTCAGAATTAAAAATTAATTTATAAAAATTATTTTAAAACTAAAGGTATTGATATGTCATATGTGAGAAATGAGAAAATCATGGTATTTATTCATAACTTCATTTTTTTTTACAAAATTTAAATAAAGTGATTTAAAATAAAACAACAAACATGCAATTCTAATTGGTCACTATGAAATCTTAACATGTGAATTGAGAGTAATGAAAAAGACTTTATAAACTATATATGTGTGTATGTTTGTGTATTCATTATTTATATATGTATCCATTTAATAATTATTTAGGAACTATGATATATCAATGGAAGTTTTTCATGGCAATATAAAACAAGAGAAATATAAAGAGAAAAAGAAAGAGATGGAGGGAGGGAAAGAGAGAAGGGACTTACATACACAAGCCAGTATTGTCACCGGGCTTGTCTATCAGCCGATAGCCTCGCGTTACTAGCGAGACCTTCTTGAAGACTTCTTCATGTTTTTCTTCTTGGACTCATGGTGAAGAGGAAGAAGTGAGAGATAAAAAATGTGAGGAAGGAAAAAATAGAGGAGGACAAATAAAGATGGTGTAATGGTGAATAATAATATATGCATTTAACATGAGAATTAAAAGAGAAATGAAAGGCCACCATTCATTTTGGAAATGAAAGATCTCATATGTAGGTTATGAGAAGAATAAAAAATGATTAAAAAATAATTATAAGAATGAGGATTTGAACATGTGACTTATGGAATAACAATGCAAGAACTTAACCAATGAGCTATAAGGTTGTTCATGCACATATTTAATTAGAATTAAATATATGCTGTTGCTTAAAAAGAAAGTGGGCTTTCCAGATGGGAAGTAGAGAATAAGAATAATGGATTTGGGTTAAATATTTATGAAAGAAAAATAAGAATGAGAAGTTAAAAACTTAAATATAAGAAAAAGAAATTGTACACAGAAAAATACATAATAGATTGAGGAATAAAATAATAGTAAATTTAATAGAAAAAGGAAAATACCAAGTACAAATAAATAGGGTATATTATTGAAGAGGGATAATACAAATGTATAAAGATTTTGGGGTCATTACATAATCTAGTTAAAAATAAATCTCGAGAAGTTATTTATATTATTTAGGGTTTTCATGGATATGAATTTTAAGGATTGGAGGTATTTTAGTGATAATAGCTTAGCTTGGAAAGTTCATGATATTTTATTGTAAACTTGTCTTTTATTGGTATCTTGATAGTATTTTGGTGAAACTTATAATTCTGACATTTTAAAAAATGTAATTTTATTATATTTTGAAACTTATAAACTGTGATCTGCGTTCTAGGTCGCTCGGTAGAACCGGGGAGGCCTAGCTCGGTGAGAGGCCTAAAAGAGGGCAGGAGGCCGAGCTAGTTCGGTTCTGTGATAGCTCGGAGGCGATGGGCCGATGAGCTCGGCGTGTAGGAGGGCTCGGAGGAGAGACAATGGTTATTTACATGGCGAGCACAGGGATGTTCAGGATTTCTTGGAGGTCGAGTCTAGGCAGCGGGACGATAGCCCGGCGGGGGCCTCCAATGTGTGGTGCTTGCTCTGTTTCCCTAAACCTCGGGACACGTCATCTGCCACGTGTCATGATCTGGGGAGTTCCCACTTATAGCATCATCATTAGCACCCCACTCTCGTCCCGACCTATTTATGGGTCGGGTCGAGAGTGGTCTGATCGGTCCCCCGGGCTCAGCTTGTGGTTAAGGACCTTGTCGGCATAAATTTCCGAGGCGGTTAGGCGTACCCTCGATGAAGTCAGCGGATCAGAGAGAAGATCGTGCATTAAAGAGGGAGCGCCGATTCGCTCGTACGTTCGTTAAGGCGTAGGCCACGTGTCCGACGTCGATTAGCGGACATGACGGGTCGTCGCTGTCTTCTGCGCTCGAAGGGACGTTTCCAATGGTTATGCCACACGTGGAGCATCGACGGCTGGCGAGCGTGAATCTTCGTTTTGGCAGGAAATGATCTAAGCCGTTGGATGTGTTGCCAATGTACTATAAATAGGGGTGGGATCCCCCTAGGGTCCACACTTTCACCATCATTTACCTATTGCTGCGAGAGATAGCTCGGTGCTCTGTCCTTTAGATCGGATCTCTCGTGCTCTTTTCTTGGAGGACTCCTTCTTTTTAAATCATGTTAGATGTCTTCCTCTGAGGAGTCTGTTGAGATAGTTAGGGTAGAGTCTAAGGAGTCTTCTCCTGCTTCTTCCTCTGCCCCATCCGAGTCGGGTTCCCCTTCCCCTCATAGAGTTAGGGTTACTCGCGCCGCTCGTGTTCAGGCGACGGGAAGGGTCCCCAAAGCGAGCATCGGGAACGCTCGCGATGTGCCCTCCCTCTTAAGGAATGTGGACGAGCTCACCGCGATCCGGGTTCGTTTCCACATTCTCCCTAGCCATTCGCTTCGTTTGGCTAGGGAGGACGAGAGGGCGGATCAGGTGCAGGGCAAGGAAATTTCCTTGTACTTGGATGCATTATGGGCTGGAATGCATCTGCCCTTTCCTCCCGAAGTATGCGGGACACTACGTTGCTTCCAACTTGTCCCGGGCTTGCTTGTGCCGAACTCATGGAGAATTCTTCTCGAGTTCCTGGTCCGGTCGAGACTTGAAGAAATCCCTTTCATCTTGACCCTTCTCTTTTCCTTCTTTTGTTATAAAAATCATCCCGGCATCCGTAAGGACGAGCCGACTTGGGTGTACATTTCCTTCAAGAAACGCAACGGAGGGGCGGCCAGGTCGGGGGTAGTAGTAGTTCCTTCTTCCATTCACGAATGGAAGGAGAAGTTCATATTCGTCGGGCCATCTGAGGGCGAGGATTGGCCTGTGCGTGTAAAGTGGCATAGGGCCGACTGCCCGCGAGTGAAGCGGTCGTCCTCTCCCGAGGCAAGGGCGGTGTCCATGTGGGAGCCGATCCAATGGGACGACGTTTTGCTGTCCGAGCAGGCCTTTAGCTGGGCCGGGCTCAGCCCCGCTCAATTCATGGGTAAGTTAAGAGCTTGGATGATCTTTCTAGACTTGAATATTTTTCTTTTGCTCTTTTCCATGTTACTAACTCCCTTTGTGTATTTTCCTCTTTGCAGAGCAAATGGACCGATCAAAATTCCTGGCTGCCATAGCCATAAAGAAGGGGAGAAAGACCGGGGGCGCTAGCTCTTCCCACCCCGGTTCGAGCCCGGCCCTGAAGGAAACCGCACCGGCTAGGCCTTTCACCACGCCCCGAGATTTGGAAACCAGCCACGGGGAGATCCATATGCACGCTCGGGAACCGGAGTCCCGGACGAGGGAGGTGGAGGATGAGGCTGACCCCCCCGAGGTCCTCCTCAGGAAGTACAAGAGGACGGTATCTCGATCCCCGTCCTCCTCGATCCTCAAGCAGGAAGGGGACGTCTGTTTTGAGGTACTCCCAGGGCTTTCTGTTGCCGATAGCTTGTTTTCGGTGATGGAACGATCGGCCGGGGGTAAAATTCCCCAGGGGAGCCTCAAGGCTCAAGTGGCCGCCATCGCTTAGGAGGCTATACAGGTCAGTATCTGCTTTTCGTTGAGGTTCCCGTCAAGCATTTTTTCCTCGGATCGGATGCTTTTTAACCCCTTCTTTTACTTTCCTTGGGTCCTCCAGCACTGCGCCCTCATCGCCAACATGGAGCACGAGGAGATTTCCCCGGCGATGCAGAAGGCGGGCGAGTCTTCCTCGCGGGAGGAGGATCTACGGCTGGATCTGCAGCAGGAGAAGGAGAGGATCGCCGCCCTCAAAACTCGGATGGCCACTGAGGAGGTGACGAACTCCAAATGCAAGGAGCCCGTTCGCCTTCTGAAGGGATCCAACAAGACCATCCATTCTAAGTTGGAGGAGGCTAAGGTGCTAAACGCGGCGATGAAGAAGTCGCAGAACACCTGCAAGAGGGAAACCGAGGCGGCGAAGGAGGAGGTGAAGCTCGCTGACCTACGGGCTGCAAAGTCGGTGGAGATGTACAAGACGTCGGAACAGTTTTATGCTGACCTTGCCGATGCCTCGGCCATTGTTTGGCACCAGGCTCTCGACGCCGTCAAGACGTTGATGCCAGGGTTTGCTGACGGCGAGCTCCGGCTTCAGTACCCCTTCTTCGAAGATGAGCCGTTGGGAGAGCCCACCGGGAGCGTCGCCGGGGGAGAGGCTGTCGGCGGGAGTGCTAGAGAGAAGGCTCCTGGTGGGAGCACCGACCTAAAAGCAGCAATCTCGGTTCTCGACGCCGGTGGTGAGCAGATCGAGGTCCTCCCCGGTCCTGAGGCCTGAGCCTTCCTGCCTTTTCCTTTCTTATATTTTTTTGAATTTTGTAAGTGTCTGGGCAATTTTTGTAAGGCTGGGGAGCCCATAGTACCTTGTAAAGATTCTCACATCGTAAATAAATCTGTTTTTGATTTTTCTTCGTGGCAATGTTTTCTTGTGTGAGAACTTGAGCTTGTTAGTCTTTCCCTCGATGCAAATGTTAGGCCGTAAGTTAATGACCGATCTTTTAGCTGGAGATCGCACGTCGAGTGAAAGCCAATCGGTTGTCAAGTATAGAAAGGGTAGTGTCTTGGTGCCCCCAAAGTCGAGGTGACGATCGCTCACGTAAGATATGTCGGGAGACTCCTTCGGATAGAAAGGTCTAGATTTGCCCATTCCTTTGATTCGGACTGGTGAACACCTCCCTTAGCGTAAGTTAGACAATAGAAAAGTTTGAATTGGTCGACATCGGCCGAGAAGTAAAGCTGCACGGCGGCACCTAAACGGGGGCTTTAGATCCTTAGCGTAGATGGGTAGGAAGTTACCCGCTAAGGATTGGCCGAACATGGAAGCTGCTCGGTGGCCTCTTGATGGGGGGCTTCGATCCTTAGCGTCGGTGGGTAGAAGACTACCATCCAGGGAAAGACCGAGCAGGGAAGCTGCTTGGTGGCCTCTTGGTGAGGGCTTTCGATCCTTGGCGTGGATGGATAAGAGCTACCCGCCAGGGATTGATCGAGTAGGGAAGCTGCTCGGTGGCCTCTTGGTGAGGGCTTTTGATCCTTGGCATGGATGGGTAGGAGCTACCCGCCAGGGATTGACCGAGCAGGGAAGCTGCTCGGTGGCCTCTTGGTGAGGGCTTTCGATCCTTGGCGTGGATGGGTAGGAGCTACCCGCCAGGGATTGACTGAGCAGGGAAGCTGCTTGATGGCCTCTTGGTGAGGGATTTCGATCCTTGGCGTGGATGGGTTCGAGCTACCCTCTAGGGATTGACCGAGCAGGGAAGCTGCTTGGTGGCTTTTTGGTGAGGGCTTTCGATCCTTGGTGTGGATGGGTAGGAGATACCCGCCAGGGATTGACCGAGCAGGGAAGCTGCACGGTGGCCTCTTGGTGAGGGCTTTCGATCCTTGGTGTGGATGGGTAGGAGCTATCCGCTGGGGATTGACCGAGCAGGGAAGCTGCTAGGTGGCTTCTTGGTGAGGGCTTTCGATCCTTGGCATGGACGGGAAGAAGCTACCCGCCAGGGATTGACCGAGCTGGGAAGCTGCTTGGTGGCCTCTTTGTGAGGGATTTTTCAGACTTCTTCTTGCTTTTACGAGGCGTCATTCAATCTCCCTTGACTTGTGAGAAGAAAATCTGGAAGGGTGACCGTCGCGGGCGACGCGTAGCTGAAACGCATAGGCCAGGCGAGGCATTCCGAGATCCACACCGTTCCGACTTTGGTTGACCGTGAGATCCGGGATGGCAGCCATGCGGCAGCCCTGTATTCGGAAATATGAAAATATCCCAAGATTTACGCCCATGCACGCGCAAATTTCGGCCCCTGGGGATTCTGTTGAGGCTATAAATAGAGAAGGTATATGAGTTTCTTTCAGCGTTGCTTTTCTGAAAATGGCCGGGTTCATCTACTCCATCGGAGAGATCATCTCTCGGGAAGACGTGTACCTCTACGATCAGGAGTGCATGGAGGAGTCATACCGGACTGTGGTCGAACGCATAGAGGACTACTTCGGCCGCCTACTTCCCCGGCGGTCGCCTTTCCTCCAATTGCTCATGTAGGCCATTTGGAGGATGTCCCCGGGTTTTTTCAACGCCCTGCCTCCACAGCTGCAGGACGAGACGCTCGATAAGCTGCACACGCTCTACATCCACGGTCTCATCTCGAAGAACAGGCATGATCGATCGGCGGCCCTTCTTTTGGAGTGTTTCCAAAAGAGGCAGATCGTTGATGGCTACCCGGCAGGTGCGGCCTCCGGCCCTTCCATTGCATTGTGGGTCCGCAAGAAACACTAGAAGGAGCGGGTCGAGGAAGCAAGGGCTCGGCTGGCGGCGATCTACTCGAAATACCATCAGCAGTGTTTTCTTGACCCCCTACCCCTTCTGCTGTAATTTTAAATTTTTTTGTGTAAGGCTGGGGAGCTCATAATACCCTTGACGAATAAAACTCTTCTTTTGTAACGTACTATTGTCTTCTTTTTAACCTCTTTGCGTGTTTGAGTATGTTCATAAAACGAAACCCATGACTTTTGAACCGAGGAAGAGAGAAACATATTGAAGAAGTTTCTTCTAATTCAGAAGACTTAAAATAATTTACACCGCTTTGGCAAAGAAGAAACATATATTCACTGATACAAATTTTGAATTCACTTGTACAGTTTGAGCTTTTCGGCGTTGTAAGGTCATAGAAACTTGCGCGCCCCTGCGTCTTGTAAGCGATAGGTTCCGCCGGGCAATACCTCGGAGACGAGGAATGGGCCGTCCCACTTTGGAGAAAATTTGTGCAGCTTGCCTTGGTCTACAAATTCGTTTCTCCTTAGGACCAAATCTCCAGTCTTGAAGGTGCGATGCTTCATTCGTGTGTTATAGTAGCGGGCAATTTGCTCTTGATAAGTGGCGGCTTTGATCTGTGCCCGGTCCCGCTTCTCTAGTAAGATGTCCAAATTAGTCCGGAGCACCGAGGTGTTTGCTTCATCGTCGAAATGCTCGACTCTATAACTAGGCGGTCCAATCTCTACTGGGACCATCGCCTCGGTGCCGTAGTAGATGATGAAGGGCGTCTCTCTAGTGGGAGTCTTCCTCGATGTGCATAAGGCCCATAAAACCCGGAGTAGTTTCTTGACCTAGCTGCCCTGTCTTCCTTCCAAACGAGTCCTAAGACCTCGAATGACGTCTCGGTTCACGACCTCGGCCTGACCATTGCATTGAGGGTGCGCTATCACGACAAACTTCATTAATATGTGGTACTCATTGCAGAATCCTTTGACTTTGTCTTTTTCAAAGTTCATCCCATGGTCGGTAACAATACACCTCGGGATCCCGAACCGGGATATTACATTGTTTTGCAGGAATTTGATGGTCGTGGTGTCGTCCGGTTTTCTGATGGGGACGACCATGATCTACTTCATAAAATAGTCTACCGCGACGAGGATGTACTTGTGCCCGCCCTTGCCAGTTGGAAGTTGGCCTTCCATGTCCATTCCTCACTGGGCAAACGGCCATGGGGAGGTCAGAACCATTAGATCGGTAGCCGGAAGACGGGGTATGCTTCCATGAAGTTGGTAGATTTTGCATCTTCTGTCGAGATTTTGAGAGTCTTGGTGAATCGTCGGCCAATAATACCCTTGGAGTAGCATCTTCTGGACTAAGGTGCGGGCCCCTTGATGTGCTCCACTGACCCTTCATGAATCTCATGCAAGACGTAGTCGGCTTTATGGGGGTCGACGCACCATAGCAGAGGTTGTGTGTAAGACTTCTTATAGAGGTTTCCATTGCTCCAGAAAAAATAGCGGGCTTTGGCTCGAAGACGGCGTGCT
Source organism: Agapanthus africanus (assembly GCA_030015575.1). NCBI lineage: Eukaryota > Viridiplantae > Streptophyta > Magnoliopsida > Asparagales > Amaryllidaceae > Agapanthus > Agapanthus africanus. Next base: position 55,794,113 of record CM057342.1, on the reverse strand, counting down.
TCCCCTCGATCTTTTGGGAGAGTACCTTCCTTCAGGAATTCTACAAAGGGCTTCCTCCAATCCTGTCCTTGCTCCTTAGTAGTGTATATTTGAAGTGCTGCCTACCTATCTTGCACGCTGGGCCGTGGCAAGACTTCGAAGAGGATATTCCTCTTATTGTTAGCCGTATAGGAGGAAGCTAGCTTGCTCAAGGCGTCGGCCTGGGCGTTTAGGTGCCGGGGAATCTGCTCCACTTGAACTTCGTTGAAGTCTTTTGGTAGTCATTTTACCTTGGCTAAGTACTTCACCATTAGAGGCTCCCATGCCTCTAAACGGCCGGTCACTTGGCCTACGACTAGGGCGGAGTCACTGTGAATTCGGATCGTCTTCAGACCCACTTCGGAGGTGATTCGTAGTCCAGCTAGCAAGGCCTCGTACTCCGTGGCGTTGTTTGAGGATTTGAACCCGAGCTTCAAAGAGTACTCCATCTCTGTCTCGTTCGAGCCTCGAATGATAAGGCCGGCACCACTCCTATCCTCAGTAGAGGATCCATCGATTTAAAGGACCCAATCAGGGACGGAGTCGGGCCCCACCTCGATTGAGGGTTGGGACCCAGGGACTGGCGCTGACACTGCCTCCTCGTTGGGGATAGTACATTCGACAATGAAGTCTGCCAAGACTTATGCTTTGATAGCTTGCCTTGGACGGTATTTTACGTCGAATTGAGATAACTCCCACCTCCACTTCTCCAGACGACCAGAAGACTCGGGGGAGACGAGAATAGCCCCTAGGAGACGCTCGGTGAGGACGAGGATAGTGTGTGCCTGGAAGTAGTGTCGTAGCTTCCTTGAGGCCACGATAAGAGCAAAGACAATCTTTTCTATGGCCGGGTATCTTGTTTCCGCGTCCTTAAAGACGTGGCTCACATAGTAGACAGGTTTCTGTATTCCTTCGACTTCTCAGATGAGCACTGAGCCGGCAGCCTGATCGGACACTGCAAGGTACAGCAGCTGCTCGTCTCCCTCGACAGGCCGTGTGAGAAGTGGGGGAGTTGCCAGGTGCACTTTGAGTTGCTTAAAAGAGTTCTGGAAATACTCCGACCATTCGAACTTTGGGATTTTTCTCAGGGCCTTGAAGAATGGGAGGCACTTTTCTCCGGACCTCGACATGAACCGACTTAGAGCGGCCACTCTCTCTGTGAGTCCCATGATTTCGACGTCGCTCATTGGGGCGACCATATTGAGTATGGCGCCTATCTTCTCTGGGTTAGCTTCAATTCCTCGGTGGGTAACAATGAACCCAAGGAATTTTCCACTAGAGACCCCGAACGCGCATTTGGCAGGATTCATCTTCACTTTGTACTTGCGGAGGATGTCGAAAGTCTCGCCAAGATCTTTGGCGTGCTTGTCCGACGAGGTCGAATTGACGAGAATGTCGTCGACGTAAACCTCCATGTTCCTCCCGATCTGAGGTTTGAACATCCTGTTGACCAGGCGCTGGTATGTAGCTTCGACGTTTTTGAGGCCGAAGGGCATCACTTTGTAGCAGTATACCCCCCGGTCCATTATGAATGCGGTAAGATCTTTATCTGCCGGGTTCATACGGATCTAGTTGTAGCCGAAGAAAGCATCCATGAAGTTGAGCAATTTGTGGCCTTCTGAGCTATTGAAAAGCTGATCTATCCGAGGGAGGGGATAGTTGTCTTTCGGGCAAGTCTTGTTGAGATCTGTGAAGTCTGACACAAATGCGCCACTTCCCGCTTGCTTTTTTAACCATAACCACATTCACTAGCCATTCCGAGTAGGCCACATTTCAAATGAAGTTGGCTGTAAGCAACCTATCGACCTCGTCCTCGATCGCCTTTCGTTTGATAGGGACGAAGCTTCGTTTCTTTTGCCTTACGGGTCGGGCCGTCGGGTCAACTCTGAGCTTATGCGAGATTACCTTGGGGTCGATCCCGAGCATGTCGGCGAGCACCCAAGCCAACACGTCCGATTTTTCATAGAGAAAGTGGATCAAGTCTTTGCGCCGGGCTCCCGTTAAGAGTGACCCGATCTGTACGGTTCGTTCATTGTTCTCCTTAACGAGGGGCACCTCTGTTAGCGCCTCCACCGGGGCCCCTCGGATTTCTTTTTGTTCGTCACGGGTATCCAAGGACCCCTGGAAATCGATCGCGCTTCCAAGGTCGTCTCTTCGTTCCTCAGGGGTGGATGTCACTGTGAAGCAAATCTTTGCGATTTGCTGGTTCTCATAGGCCCGACCTACTCCCCCTTGATCCAGTGGAAACTTGATCGCGAGGTGATAGGTTGAGATTTGGGCCCGAAGGGAGTTTAGCGTCGGGCATCCTATGAGGATATTGTAGGACGAGAGAATTCTAGCGACGATGAAATCCACTGGTATGGTTCTCGTACGGTTCGCGTCCCCAATGTCAAGGAGGAGGGTAACCACTCCCTCTTCCGGGATGGAATGGTTAGTAAACCCCGACAACATGTGGGAAGTTGGCCTCAAGTCCGACAGTCTGAGCCCCATACGTAGGAAGCAGTCATAGAAAAGTATGTCAGCCGAGCTTCCCGAGTCAACTAGTATCCTTTGAACCTTGTAGCGGTGGACCCGTGCTGTAATCACGAGAGGGTCGTTGTGAGGAAAGGATATTCCGTGGAGGTCTTCGTCGGTGAAGGTGATGGGCTCGGCTGCTTTGTTTTTCTTCCGGGGCTGGCCACTAGTTCCCTCGACCGGCAGGAGGAGGTGAATCTCGCTGGCACCAGGTGCACCCCCTGATGATATGACCATGATTTGGCCGATCGTCAATTTGCCGGGAGGGGATGGTTCTCTTGCTCCCGGTTTGCCTGTCACTTTTCCCGCAGGTACTTTGCCAAGTGCCCCGAGAGAACCAACTCCTCGATATAGTCGCGGAGTTGTTTACAGTTCTCGGTAGGGTGTTTCTGCGTCCTATGGAAGGCGCAGTACGGGCCTCGAGTCCGTTTAGCCGCTCTATTGGTGACCGGAGGGAGCTTAAATAATCGCTCGCCCTTCGCCTCCTCCAACAGCTCAGTCTGAGAGAAGTTGAGCGGAGTATACTCCTAGAACTTCGGGGAGTATGGCTTTGGCCGGTCGACCTTCTTCTTCTCTTCTCTGCCCCTCTTCTTTAGGTCGGCCTGGTCGGCCCGGGGTAGATTGGCGTTTACTTTGGACTCGAGCTGGATTTCCCGCTCGGTCTAAGCCTTTACCTCGGCCATGGTCCTAGGTTGCGCCAATGCAAAGGAGCGGAGCCACTCCTTTTGCCTAAGACCTGACCTCAGAGCGGTGATTACAGTCTTGTCCCTATGCTCGAGAACCTCAAGAAGAGCATTGTAGAAGCGAGTGACGTATCTTTTGAAGGATTCCTTGTCCCCAGTCTTTATAGTGAAGAGGTAATCGACGGTCCGCTTCTGCCGTATGTTCCCGATGAAATGTCCGAGGAACTGTGCGGCCAGCTCATCAAAGGTAGAGATGGAGTGTGGCGTGAGTCTTCGGAACCAATCTCGTCCGGCCCAGATGAGAGTGGCGGGGAACGCTCGGCATTGGGCAGCGTCGGAGTTGTCCTGAAAGCTCATGCCTGCCGTAAACGCGTCCAGATGGTCTTTCGGGTCGGTCTTCCTATCAAAGAGGGCAAATTTTGGAGGCTTGTTTCTGGATGAGACACGGGCATCGAGCAGCTCTTCAGTGAAGGGTTTCGTAAGCGAGTCCGCGGCATACCTGGCCCCCTCGTTTGAAGGACGACCCTCCCGGTGTATACCATCGATTTTCTTTTCGAGGGCATCGAGACGGTCGTGGTACCTTGAGGATTTAGCGTATTTGGAGTTATGGCCCCTCCCGCTGGCGGCCTGCGCCTGGCTGCGGCTCCGGTTTTGTTCTATCAGGTTCCTCAGGTCCCCTGGCGAGGTCGTTCTCGAGTTATCGCGGTGAGTGCCTCCCGCGCGACCCCGTCGAGGGAGAGGGTGTCGGCCATGCCTGGGAGCAGGCGAGCTTACCGACACCTCCTCAGGAGGGATGGAAGCGTGATGGGCCTCGGGGTGGGGAGCTCTTTCACGAGACCTCGGCGTAGAGCTGTGAGGCACCCAACGGGTCATTGAATTGGTTACCGCGGGGGACCTGTGGCCGCCGAAGATAGCAAGACGATGTTCAGTGGTGCCAGCATGGGCAGTATTATCCCCCCTCTGCGGAGGTCGTGATCCTGAGGTGGGGGAACGAAGACCTGGGGGGATTTCCCCGCCGTTTGGACGCGGAAAAGTGTATCCACGATGGATGCGAGCCTATCGATCCATGCGGACAGGGCGTGAACGGCATTAGGGGGAGGAGAGGATCCGTCCGTGCCTCCGTTGTGGGAAGGGCATCGGCTTATGCTTGGATCGTCGCGGTGATCACTCGCCATGAGTTCGAGATCGGAAGATCAACTTTTGATGAGTGGAATTTTCAGATTTCCTACAGACGGCGCCAACTGATGGAGGTCGGGATCTTCTTAAGATGTTGTCCTCCGTCAATCTGAGGGAGTGTTGATGTACGAATGAGATTGATGGTGAGGGTTGTCTTCCTAAGCATGTGGATCTCAGTGGGCTTGATTTGGAGTGAAGACGAGCTACCTGCAAAGAAGTCCCGGGGTGGTTGTACCACCGTGGACCCTCCGACGATCAAGTTAGCCGAGATATTTGGGCAGAGTAGAGGCTTGTTGGAATGAAATTGCCTTACCTGAGTCGTTTGAGAGAGGGGTTTTTATAGCGGTCGCCATGAGCTAGCTGGTGTGAGATCTTTGCCGGCCGTTACACCCCTGGCGTTATGCCCACGTGAATGACGGGATCCCCCATTAATGATGAGATACGCTCGTTAATGGGGGGATGCAACGGTGTGGAACGCGGGATCGTGGGGCGGCGGATATCTCGCGTCTGGCGAGATCCGCGGAGCCGTCGCGGAAGCGCCTGTGATTTTCTTTCTAGGTCGCTCGGTAGAACCTAGGAGGCCTAGCTCGGTGAGAGGCCTAAAAGAGGACGGGAGGCCGAGCTAGTTCGGTTCTATGATAGCTCGGAGGCGAAGGGCCGAGGAACTCGGCGTGTAGGAGGGCTCGGAGGAAAGCCAATGGTTATTTACATGGCGGGCATAGGAATGTTCAGGGATTCCTCGGAGGTCAGGTCCAGGCAGCGGGACGATAGCCCGGGGGATGCCTCCAATGTGTGGTGCTTGCCCTATTTCCCTGAGCCTCGGGACACGTTATCTGCCATGTGTCATGATCTGGGGAGTTTCCACTTATGAGCATCATCAGGAATAATCGCAAAGAGATTTAAAACACCGTTTACATGAAATCCGATTTTTTTTTATAGTAAATGGTATTTTAATGTAATATTTTATTCGTAACAAAAAATCACACAAAAGCGGTATCATGCTATGGAACCATGTGTGTATGTGAGGGGTAGGTCATTACCCTGTGAAGTTTTCTAAAGGTAAAATATTAACAAAATACTAAAAGAGGTGATGTTTGAAGTTCATGGTATTTAAAAGAAAAACTTAAATTAAAATTATTTTATATAAGAATTTTAAAGAAATTTTGATTCTAAATATTAGGGTTTAAGGTTACAAGTATAGTGTAAAAGGTTGGTTGATCAAAGAATGAAGATAAGAAGTTTTCTAGGGTTTTGAAAAAAGGATATCGGTATTAACTCTACTTACCGAAATGAGTTTTGAAATAAATTTTAAAGAAGAGAAGTGAAGATTAGAAGGGACTTACTATTTAGTTAGGTTAAGAAAAGGTAGAAGAAGGATTGTTGTCGTCGTGGCATCGCGGGATCACCGGAATTTGCTTCGATTCTCGCCGGAAGTTGATCGCTTGCTTGCTCCTCTTTTACTCTACTTGTAATTAAGAAATTTGGCTAGAATTTTCAGAATGATGAAGGTCTAGAGAATGGGGTGGTATTTATAGTGGAGAATTAGGGTTTGGAATTAAAATGCATTAAAAAATGATAAATGGTGAATTGAAGGGTCTCTGTTTGATTGCAGGGCAGGGGAGTTAGGGGTAGGGGAAGAGTCGAGTGTGCAAACCCCGGGCATCATTTGCCACGGTTCACTCGTCGGTACTGGCCCAAATGAGGTTTCTGCCGGCCGATCTTGGGAGATGCGTCTCTGGATTTATGCCACGTGTACAAGTCAGTATTTAAACCCTTTTGCACATGTTTGATTTTTTCTGACTTTTGACTTTTCATTTTTATGTGTGTTGCACGTGTAAACTTTTGGCCTTATAAAAAGTTTAAAAATAAATCAGAAAAATAATGTGTTTGATGGGGATCGAACATATGGGCTACGTCATAGCAATGCAAGAGATTTACCAGTGAGCTAAAAGTGGCTTATTGTTATTATTTAACAAAATTAACTTATAACTCAATCTCAGACAATATAACCCATTTCTGTATATTAAACTGGAAAATTCCGTACAGTAAATTCAAAATCATTACAGCTGGAACCACCTTGAACCACAGTCTCCACCGTTGATCACAACCACCACCTAGCACCTCCATCTCCTCTCTCCTCTAGAACACTTTTTCCTCTCAAAACCATTCTTGCTTCCCCGAGCACCCACCGAAAATTTGCAGTACCGCCGTCTGAGTCGCCAACACAACCGTCTCCTGCCATCAGCAACCAAGCAAACCGCTGCAACTTTCTCCGCCGATGAGCTCGAGCCCGGCTCCACCACAACCAACACCACAACCTTCACCACACCCTCGACCTTCGACTCCCATTCGACGCGACCACGATCTTTGAAGCGAAGCTCCAAGGCCGGGCCTAAGATCGAGTGAACGCCATGATCATTACTTCGCCTCCGGATCTCCGTTTTGTTGACGTTTTAAATTTGCGCGCGGGGATGTTCGGTGGAATGCCTCAGTGAAAACTTCCGTCGTTTTCTTACGTTTCAATCATATGTAAGTCCCTTCTTCCCTTTGTCTCCCTCTTTCTTGCGGAATCTCTCTTTTCTTGCCATGTCGCCGCTTTTGTTGAATAGTGACATGACAAGAATGTTTTATGGTTAAGTATATCAAAGTGATGGTTTAGTTGAGTTTAAGTTCATACCACTGTAAACATGTTTACCTATTTAGAGCTGAATATGAATTGCACACAATATTGTAATTAACACTTAACTTGAAACCATAATATTTTTTATCAAACCTGATACAAGATTTTACAAATATACCTAATAGTTCCCTGACACCAAAATAATAGTTGTGACAAGATGCAGTTTGTACTTTACATTGAAACCAAACTCAAATATTTTTACTATTGTAAAATATTAACACTACATCTAACTATATTTAAATCCCATCTTCATTATTATGTTAATATGTGTAATTAAACTATGTATCTTACCCTATCATAATATTCCTTATCTTCAGTTTGTATGCATACTGTTTATTACTATTGATAATATATGATTAGTTTTTCTATCACCTTATTTTAATTTTATACCTAATAATAATGTTTACAAACCACTTATTACTTAACTAGGTTTTATAAACTTTAACCTGTCAATTTTATTTTCACATGTTAGTTGATATCTTAAATGTTACTTTTATATTGAAAAGAAAATAAGTAGCTAATAAATACCACATCTCTATTTTAATGATAGTTTATTGTTAACCTATTGGATTATATTGTGCACGGGGTAACGACCTACCCCACTCAAGTACATATGGAAAATATAGCACGATACCATATTTATAATATTTCTCGAACGAAACATATTACATTAAAATACCCTCAAAGTTCTAAAATACGGGTTTTAAATCGATATTCTTTTTTCCCTTTGCAATTACCTCTACAACTCTCGTTAAGAGACCCGTTTATGGATAGTGCGGATTATCGCATATTCTGGGGATAGTAGAGTAAGATGCAGAACTTTTAACTGAGAATTCAGTTTCGAAATAAAGAAAATACGGTTTTAAAAGATATACGAATTTTTAAAATAAATTTAAAATAACTTAATTCATATATTCGTTTTTCCAAAGAAAAACAAATTTTTGAAAATTAGATTTTTTTTTTCTAAAATGAAAAGATTAAACTTTTTAAGAAAATATTCTCAAGCTTTTAAAAGATAGATTTTTCATTAAAATACCATAAACTTTTAGAATCTAGATTTTTACACTAAAATATCACAAAATATAAATATTTTTATAAAAAAACTCTTGAATTTCTAATTAAAAAGTTTTTTTTATCAAAAACACCCTCGATATTTATTTTAAAAATTAAAGCATTTTATATAAACCCACTCGCGAAATGCAAACATGTGAATACATACAATAAACAAATTGATAAATCTTTAAAAACTTTAAATTAATAATGGGTTTAAGCGGTATCAATTCTCTAAATCTCGGGGAGCCGTAGCAAGTGGGTGCTTGCCTATCTAGTTTAGATAACAATGCAAATTAAAAAAATTAGCGTTGGCAATCGTCTTTGAAAAAATCAAAAATCCTGCCGTGCACATGTAGGGGTTGCCCGATTGTTCCTAGACTTAAGAATTTCAAAAGGTAAATCTTTTTAACAAGATATGTTCAGAACTCGAACTCGAATCCAAACATGACTTGAATTCCAACCTAACTTGAACTCGAACTCAAAAACAAACTCGAACTCGACTTGAACTTGAACACTTGACTTGATTTAACCCGAGCCATGAATATTATTTGACATGAACATGAAATGAGTACTTGAACACCACTTGAACCTGATCTTGTATTCTTTATATTCATAGATTCGGTCAGGACCTGTAGACTTGATCTATACAATAAAATACGCGGGGATAAGTGGTATATTGATAAAGAATTTATGATGTGGCATGATATTGGATATGTATGCCCGTTGAGGCCATTATATTATATGTATATATAGTGGATGCTTGGATATATGTATGTACAGGAAAATCTTGCCCGACATGATAGTATGCTATTTGGTTTGTCTTTATCTTAATATTTGTATATATTTTACTTGTTATTACGTATCATTAATACATGTTGATAAAGCCCGTAGGATCATTGTTTGACTACCAGCATTATGATGGTGATCATACATGTGGGGGCTGGGTACTCCATAAGCACATTCTTAAATGTCTCTAGTCGTGGGAGTATCGAGACTGAGCATCGATATTCTAGAGTAGATTGGTGTATATGTTTCTAGATCCCGACAAGGGGCGAAGGTTGGCCCCACAGCCATTGATCTTTCACACCTAAGATCGTATACAGGTGCTCACTGGGGATGAGTACACTAGACGGACTCACCGAGAACTTCTAAATGGTACTATACCTATCATCAGATAGCAGTTCTCAGGTGATATGAGTATAAGTTAGTTTTTAGACCTGAGGTCGTCATTTGTTTCGTATGAGTTTCCACTGAACTTAGATTACTACAGTACCACGGCTCTACTGAGTCGTGCAAACATTCTTTAGTTGGGTACAGTCCCGAGCCATTTGGAGGTAGTGAGCGATTGTTGAGGATTCGTCTCTCCCGGTATAGGGAGTCAATATCGTACTGTGTTCGGTTGGCCAGCACCATAAGACCTTGGCCAAGGTAGTTGGAATTTATTGATAGTTAGATCAGTAGTTTCTCGGATTGGTCTTAAGCCACATTGGCACGAATTATCGGGTTATTAGGGCTGACGTTTACCACCCCTTATATCCGGTATGCGATACTCTTAGAAGAAGAGACCGGACTGTACGGAAATTGTCACAGATAGGCTCAGTAGGGGTTCGGATGAGTTTTCTCGTCGGCCTTCCTTTTCGACAGGTACCGGGTAGCCGTTACGTACAGATAGTGCCGCTGACATGCTTGTGGTTGTGGATTTATCCAGTAACTCACTCCCGGCATACTGTCGAGTCTTTAGAGTTCCACACAGTGGGTTTTCCTAGTTTAGGCGAAATAATGTAGTAGCCGTATTTTGATACGTGCGGGGTTCCGATCGAATGATTGTACTAGTTACCCAGATTTTCGATCGGACGGTTGATAATACTAGCCGTCTTAGGATTGAGCCGGATTATTAAATCAGGTATTGATTTAATAATTTACGTATATATATTTCGATATGCATATTCTAGTATTATATTCTTTGTGTTATTTTATCTCTTTGTGTATTCGTATTTTGATACGAATACGGGTAGGTATATACGGTAGCGTGTATTCCGTATTTATAAGGAAAATATTCTAGAAGGTGGACACCTCATTTTAGTTTATTCATTTATTAATTTAAATAGAAAATGAGGTGTAAAGGTAGTGAGGTGAGAATGGTGAGAACCATGCTTGAATAGTCTTGAGAAATAAATTGTATATTTATTTGTGCAAACTATTCAAATATGGTTGCTATATTTTTATTACGAAAACCATTTATACAAAACCATGCTTCATTATTTCTCTCACTTGATGCAAAATCATTCTCACCATTTGCTTCTCTCTCCTGATTAGCCTTTCTTGAGCTCCTCCTCCTTCTTCTTCATGAGTTGAGAATTAAGGGTGGATGAGAGATAGAAATATACTAGAACAACTCACTATATCACTAGACACTCTAGATTAGCAACCTAGAGCATTTAGTTGCTCCATTAGATTTTTAGTGTAGAGCTAGAACTATGAACCACATTTTTCGGGTGGATCATCTTCGACGGAGAAAGACCGGCGGTCAAGCTCGATCATGGAGACCTTATGGAGCTAAGGAAGAGAGTAGAAGACTGAAGGACACAAATCTTATGGTATAGCACTTTTATCATAACAGTTAACCTCTTTGTGTTTTGTCTAGTTTAAGTGTTTGGTTTTGATTCAATGGTTTGAAGTTTCTAGCGCCTCTAGAATTTTTGTTTTTCATTCCACATTGGCCGCGGTTGTGGCGACTAGGGCGCTAGGAATCTTAACATGGTATCAGAGTCACCCAAACACATTAACTAACTTGTTATGACATTTAAAATCCGCCGTTTTCGTCGTGCAAAAACTGCCGACGAAAACAGTCCTAAAAATCCATTTTATTTTCACGTTTGCACTCCCCGTGAGCTCACGGTTTGATCCGAGAAGCCGGGAGGAGTTGTGTGGGTACCCCCGAGACCACCACAAGGTTTCCTTAGGGTGTGGGGACCCGAGACCTGCCCAATAGGGGAAGGCTCGGGTTTGCCTACCTCCCCAGGCCACCTCGTGGTGGCCTCAGGGACGTATCCCCCTTGCCCACCTGAACGATAGTTCATTTTTGTTACAATCACCTCGTGAAGGTTCATGTGAGTTTCGAGTTCGTTTCGACTCGCGTATTGGCTTAAAACGAAAGATTTTTGAGAATTATTGAACTGTTTTTTCCGACTTTGGAAAACTTGATTTGTATGCTATTTGTCCACGGAATTTTATTTTCGTAATTTTCGTTACTTGTTTCTGTGATGCGTCTATGTGTTATTTAATGTCTTCTAATCTCTATGCGTCGATTAGAAGAGATTGCACACATCTTATTTACTTATGATGTTGTTTGAGATATCTTTGTGTTGGTTTCGACGGATCGTCGTGATGGATAGCCTTTAGTGCAATGTTTGTAGTACATTTTTGAATTCATTTGTAAATTCTTTATTTCGGGGCGAGCGTCCGACATGTGTATTGATTTTTCTGCCAATTTGTATATTCTTTTATTAGGGCACGGCTAGGTTGAGGTTGATATCACCACTGTATATATATTTCTTTTTTGTACTAGGATTACCCCGTGGCGGAGTGCTTGTGTAGCCGGGTTTTAGAGGGCAACGGGCCTCCATCTCATGGTGTTTATACTGAGACGCCTTACTCTAGAAATAGTGGTCTATTCACCGCACTCGTAGGGGGTATAGGATGACCCACGATGGAGTGCTCAAATTACAGGATTCCGTGAAGTGCTGGATGACCTATTCACTTTGTTGATTGGGGTTGCCTCGCTTTCGGGATTGGCGGGTAACTTGTCGTACTCGTAGGGGTCTTGGTTATACATTGCACAGGATATCCACACGACCGAGGAACATTGGGTTTCATTTGCGGCTCAAATGAAATCTGGCGCTCCTAGATTATTCGCTTTTCCATATTGATTATCGCTTTTCTGTGATATTGCTTATATCATGTCTGGGACGAATGGTTATATATATATTAGTAGATGTTGTATATGTTTTGCATCCATGCTAGTCCAGCCCCCGCTCTACCGTTAGTTAAGTAACCTAACGGTGCATGACGGGACTCCGTGGCGAATGCAGATGGCATATACATATATTGTATTTTCGTTCTTTTCTGGTATGATAGGAATTAATTGGTGGGACCGAATTAATTTTGATTAATGTAAGAAAAAATAAACCTAAAAGATATTGTCGGAACAAATTTCGAAAAACTATAGTTTTATTCTTTTGCTTTGCATAGTGGTATTCGTTTAGGAATATCCAGCATCTCATTCGAGGAGGCAAGAGCTTAGATCCCTTCATGGGGAGTGACCTCTTGAGCAAAAGTTTATGTTACTATAGATTACTCAGTTTTTTTCAAAACCACCAGTTTTTAAAAGAGGATCCTAAACCACTCCTTTTCAAAACTGCTCAGTTCCTTCAACGATATCAAGTTTATTACGTTAAAGGTTTTTCACCAAAAACCAACCGTAGCCCTCCGTTATTTCAGATAAGTAGCAATTAGTATTCGTGCTATGTATGTTGGTCTTTATCAAAGCATAGTGTATGATAGCTAAATGTTGCTTATATGTTGAATTTTGATGCGATTAGTTAGGACAGATGCATAGCCACGTTGGTCTCTATCAAGGGCTTATGCGGGTGGGTCTAAGTTAATTCAGGACAATGACGGGTTGAACTTGACTTGCGACATATGGTTCGTTGGTCTTTATCAAGACCATATGGCGCTTGAGGCAAAAACCACATCGAGAGTTTCAAATACAGGAAACTTGCTGGTGTTGCATACCTTCTAGAGTGTGGTAACTAGAGTGGCTTCCATCTAGGTTATCACGCGATGATAGTTGGATCCTGATCCCACTGATGAGTAAGATTACTATTGGGAAATATTTTTCACTTCACAGTTAGCTAACCTATCAGATGTCTATAAAATTATTAACGGGGCTACGTCTTTGCGGAAACGAGGTTTATTTTAATTAGGTCCGTGCGAGAGCATGGGATACCTCCTTCAGAGTACCAACGCCAACCTAGCTGAACGGTTGGCGAACTTGTAAAATGTTAATGATCCGGACTAGTTCTCTTTTTAAGGTTTGAAGAAGAATTCAAGAAAACAGTGGGAGCCATCTTGTTTAGATAAAATAATAACCAATCTAAACTTGCAAGAACGCACGCTGAGTGTTTCTTTTCTTTCTTTCCAGGTAGAAACCAATTCATGCCTTAATCAAGATAATAAAATGTATGACTTGACCGACCCGGATTCTTATTCAGGGCTGGAGAACGTCGGTTCGGCTCTAATTTGTGACAACTGTCATGAGTATGAGCAAATAAAAATAATTGCATGAATTGCTTGATGATCCCGGTGAAGAAGAAGTATACCATTGCATCTCCTTTAGGTGTTCTTGTTATTGAGAACTGTTTTTCGGTCAGTCCTATCTCCTGGATACTAGATACCGGATCGGAATCTTAAATCTATAATTTATTATAGGGACTGGGAAAAAGTAAGATGGTTGGACTTGGTGATATGTCCCCCAGAGTAGAGAACAGAGCACAAGTTGATATTGCTGCCGTCGGTGAATATCACCTAGTATTGCCAAGATGCATTACTATGATTTTGAACAACTGCTATTATGTACCTTCCATACTTTGCAACATCATATTAGTTTCTTTACTTGATAAAGATGGATATAATTTTGTTCTAAATAGAAATATTATGAACATTTACTTAAATCAGGTACTGGTTGAAGAAAGTACACTGTGTAATGGTATCTATGTTCTAAATCAAAACACATTTTACAATATACAAAACACATGCAAAAGGAAAAGTTCAGATACGAACAAAACCTACTTGTAGTATTATAGACTTGGTCATATCGGTGAGAAAATATTAAGTAAGTTGTATAAAGATGGATATCTGAATCCGTTCGAATTTTCATCCTATGAAATTTGTCAGTCTTGTCTCAAAGGAAAGATGATCAAATCTCCGTTCATCGGATACGGAGAAAGAGCTACAGAGCTCTTGGGACTCATACACAGTGATGTATGTAGTCCAATGTATATACATGCAAGAGGTGGATTCTCGTACTTCATTACATTCACTGATGATCTCTCTAGCATCGGATATGTATTTCTCATGAAATACAAATTTGAAGCTTTTATGAAGTTCAAAGAATTTAAAAGCAAAGTGGAGAACCAGACAAGAAAAAGTATCAAGATCATTCGATCTGATCGAGGAGGGGAGTACTTGAGTACAGAATTCTGGGACTTTTTAAAAGAGAAAAGTATTCTCTCTCAACTTATTCCTCCGTATACACCACAACACAACGGTGTATTGGAGCGGAAGAACCGTACTCTATTGGACATGGTTTGCTCCATTATGAGTAATGCTGAATTGCCTCTTTCATTTTGGGGGCTTGCACTTGAAACAACAGCATACCTATTAAATCAGGTTCCATATAAATCCGTGCCTAAAACTCCATATGAAATATGCAGTGGTAAAAAACCATGTCTTAAACGAGTTAAGATGTAGGGTTATTCGGCCTATATTAAAAACCAGAATCCGGACAAATTTTAGGCACAATCAGTTTTATGTAAGTTTGTGGGATATACCAGGCATTCAAATGGATATCTATTCTACCATGTCAAAGAACAAAATGTATTTGTTTCTCGACACGCCACCTTTCTTGAAAAGATATTTCTTGAAAAAAAAATTAGTGGGAGCGCGGTAGAACTGGATGAAATTCCAGAAACACAAACTATAACTGAAGATTTCATAGAACCAGAAGATTCAATAATCCCGGACGAACCTCATCCACTCCGCAAATCTAGTAGGATTTCTCATTCGCTCGAGAGATACTACGGTTTTCTCAAAGACGGGAATCGAGAGGATTACATCTTGGAAGAAGATGATCCTACTAGTTCAAGTAGGCCATTACCAGTAGAGACTCTGATAAATGGCTCGATACTATGCAATCCGAAATGGAGTCCATGTACACCAATAAAGTTTGGACCATAGATGTTGCTCTTCCTGGGGTAAAACCCGTTGGATGAAAATGGATTTTCAAAATGAAGATTGGTGTAGATGGACATGTGGAAACCTATAAGGCTAGACTTGTTGCAAAAGGTTTTCGTACAAGACCTGGTGTGGACTATGATGAAACCTTTCTCCAGTGGTTATACAGGAATCCATTCGGATCCTACTTGTAATTGCTTCCTTCCATGACTATGAAATCTAATAGATGGGCATAAAAATGACTTTTCTAAATGGAAGCTTGGAAGAGTGTGTTTATATGTGTCACGACCCGAAGGTACGGAACGTGACTGGCACTTAAATTACGAAACGTCTAGAGGCGTAACGTAATCTAAGTAAGCCAAAGCCCAGAAATCTAAACCATTTAAAAGAAGGAGTGAAGGGATACTTATTTAAAAGTTAACATATAAATTCACTTTGAAAGTCGTAGTAAGCATTTTTAAAAGCATCAAGTCTTTCCCAAAATTTCGGCAGGATTTCCTTTGTAAATACTGGCCCCAAACGGATACATACAGGAATATACATAAGTAATGAATAAAGGCATCCCCAAGCGGGAGCTAGCTCTTCGCCAATTGGCGGAAACAACCACGCAAGCAATACAAATATACAACGCCAAAAGCGAGGATCAAAACTCAGAAAGAAAACAACGCCGAAGGCGAGGATCAAAACTCAGAAAGAAAACCAACATCCTCAAGAAAACCAGTGAAGAACCATAATAATACAAGCGCGCGACTCTAAGGTCGAAAGAATAAATAACTGGTTTTTTAAGTCTATCAAATAATACAAGTCTGGTTGATGGAGTTTACTAGATACAACTGAAATAAATAAAGTACAACGGTGGCCACGATGCAAGTGAACCCACCTACCCAAGCAATCACCTGGAAAGAAGTAGTGTGCTAGCCAAGCCACCAAGGAAACCTGTACGGCAAAACCTGCAAGAAACTGTGGCATAACTGGGGTAAGTTGCCAACTCGTGAGTAGAAGACATCACCGAGAAGAAATTGCATGTATGACTCTCTCCTAGGTCATACAATAAACTATACAATACTACAACAAGGGTGACAATATATCATAAGTGAGATATCAAAGCACT
Source organism: Agapanthus africanus (assembly GCA_030015575.1). Lineage (NCBI taxonomy): Eukaryota > Viridiplantae > Streptophyta > Magnoliopsida > Asparagales > Amaryllidaceae > Agapanthus > Agapanthus africanus. The sequence continues at coordinate 55,777,864 of CM057342.1, read as the reverse complement.
CGTGTCCGTGTCAAGAGTAATAATATATCAATGCGTGACATGTACTAATGCACCATCCAACATGTGTCCAGCAACGACACACAAATCATGATAAAAACCGAGTGCCCAGCATCGACACTCAAAACATCATGAAACTCGTGTCCGGCATCGACACATAAATCCTCATATCTCAGGTGCCGCATGATCAGATCGGACCTTATATCCAACTCTCTCATAACTCCGAACGGTATCCTCTGGATATCCGTCGAGTTTCCATACAATCACCGGTAGCTAGTGCTCCCCATCCAGGCTCATCGTCATCCCCACAAAATCTCTCTCTCGCCCCGGGGTACCTTACCGGGTTCACCATGTACCCACAGACGGTTCCTCCACTCCTCAAATCGGGTCTCGAAAACCAACTCAGAACCGAGAAAATATCATAGTGGACGCTACTCATCATATCAAGGAAAACCGCATCTTTCTCTTTTAAAATAATCATAAGTTTATAAAAATTCACATGCGGTTTCCCAAATCCAGAAATCTCATAAAAGATCCGAAATCTCAAAATCACGAGTCAGTGAACAGTGAATATTGGCATAAAACCCCAGAACAGTACATAATCGAATGAATATATGAATGTACTGGGTATCTAAGTAAGGAATGCAATAACTAAACTAGCATATGGAAGCAAGCGTACTAGCACTATATTGAAACTACCAACTAGCAATTTATACCAATGAAGTAATGTTTTCTAATGTGTACGTGACAAGGAAATTACCGATGATGATATATGTGAGCCGGCAAGCAACTGTATGTGGAGCATACGCATCATCGGTAATGGTGTTGGTGTCCTGACAATAGAGGTTCATAATAACTAAAGAAAGCACAGGTATAAGCATGCAATGCGACAAGAACAACATGAATATACGGAAAATGATGTAGTAACCGCAACATTGAAGAATATACCTTTCTATGTACGAGTCATATAGTTTTTGGTATTTGAAATAGCACGAATCATGGTTTTAGAAAAATAGGGGTACGTCCTTTTTGAAAAATCTGTAGTATCTCTCAGCCTGTCTTTAAAATACTCACAATTCGTTAGATTTGAAAATAAGTATGACTCGAGCCCAGTCTATCATCTACCTAAATCAACTACAGGACTAAACTAAGAGACCAGTCGAAAGGGTAAGAAAATCCATCTAAAGTCTGAGTCGATATATCTAGTAGTTGGCGATCCCGCCTCAATAGCGTCACGTACGGTAAAATACATAATACATAATACGACATACTCGAGTCAAGAGTGCGAATCAATCATCATATCTATACCTCGTACGGTAAAATCCATCGTACGACATCCCAAAATCGGGGTACGGGTCAAATATCACATATACCTCATTATTCATATGGTATCATTATCATAATATCCTGAATTAGGTGTACCGTTCTAAAGTTTAGTACATTCCAATATCATCCAACATATATCCTCGTGTGTATGAAAACACATCGCCCAACGATCCACTATAATATCATGTCGTATATCATATCACGACCCACTCACATATCACAATCTCACGGCATCATGCCCGATCATATCGGCTCATCTCCAAGTATCATATACTGGGCTCATCATCCGTGTATACATATGTGTGTGTGTGTGTACACACACCAACACATCCACACACACACACACACACACATACATATAAACATATACACCCACAATCATATCACATGTATGTATGTGTGTGTGTGTCAACCATTACACTAGGGTTTCACGACTAAGAAACTAAACTAAAAGCACTTTCTTGCTAAGTATTCATGTCTTACAATAACACATATGTATATATATAATATTCGCATCCTACCTTACGAAAGTGCGGGGATGCTATACGCCATCCACCCGACTTCCCCCGTAGATATACATCTACTCACTTTGATCCTTGCTTGCCGAAGTCGATGTCGCCATGCTCTTCCTTATTATCCGTAGTCCACGTGAAGGTTCCTACATATATAAACATATAGTATTGTAAATAGAAATCGTGCACGAAAACCAAGACGACACACGAATCACACATAAGTTAAAACCTATGGTCTACGCATGCAAGAATAAACAAACGACTCCCGATATCGACGTACAAATGTCAAGTGACCGAGACAAAACACAATATCCAAATTTCAAGTCATTAAAAGTCACAAAACAAAACAGCAACTCAAGAAAAATGGTTCCAGATTTAGTCTAAGGTAAAATTAGGCTAACCAAACAATTACATAGGATAGATAAACAAGTAAGTGAACTACTGCCAAAACCCCTACACCAATTGCTACCAGTGGCCCGGCGAGAATGCCTATAAATCTGATGTCGCCGGTTTTTCTACGGTGAAACGGTTTCGTATTTTGGTGGCGGTCTCCTAGGATTGTATCTAGGTTAATATAGTTGCTTGTTTTTCTTGTAAAGATTTCAGGTCACTCCAGATTTCCTGTAGGCATCACAAACCACAAAAACCGACACGGAAAGTTTCAAACTCAAGTTTCATGGCCTAGGCTCTGGTTTGATCTAGGTTTTTAACACTAAAGGGGGTTGTAGTCACCAATTACACCTCAATTGCACCATCACAACTCAAGAATCCTCTAAACTTCATCTTGGAATTTTCCAAGGTCACTAAACCTCACTTAAACAATTCTAAACTAAAATAGAAGGTAAAGGAAATCAATTACTATACTAAAAGTGAAAGAAATACCTCATTTGGCAACTCAGGAATTTTCTTGAGTTGCCCCAAGTGCTCAAAATCTCAACTTGCTTAGTCCACCATACTTGTAGTGAGCTTGTGCACAATTTTAATTAAGGGGATATAAGGTTTTGATGTGGATTTGGGGGTGTTGTAAGGAGGTAGAGGAGGTGGAGGGAGAGGGCAGCCATGAAGAGAGAAGGAGAAGAAAATGAAGTGAAGAACAATGAGCCAAGGTCAAAGAGACCCCTCACCCTCTCTCTTGCCTATACCTCCTTGCCATGCCATATAATTTCTTTATTCTTTTTATTTTCTCCTTTTTTTTATAAAACAAAAATATTAGTCAAACCTATGCATAAAAGAAACAATGAAGAATTAAAGCCATGGTCAATAGAAATGTAACAAGTATTTTTACAATATGACATGGTGCATGTCATGTACATAATCAAGCTTAATGCATAATTAGTGATTATTAATTAAGCTTAGCCGTAAACTTGTATGTAATTAATTCTAAAATATCCAAATCGACTTAATACAGTCAAAATCAATAATCATGTAGAATTTTCAAATATCTTCCGAATTATCGGTATATAGTTATACATATCATTAAAACTAATCTCCATACTTTAAATATTCATAATATTTATTACTTAAATTTTTTTAACTTCCCAAAAATAATATTTTATTTTTCTGAAATGTTACAATATGGATCGTCCAGAGGGATTCGTAGACATAGGAGCAACGAGAAGGTGTGCAAGTTGTTTAAATCCATTTATGGATTAAAGTAGGTGTTTACCGCCGAAGACCGGACTGAGACGTTGGGACGTCTAGCCTGAATTTGGGGGCAGATGCTATTTGGATATATCCATCCACCTCTCCGAAAATACCAAGTTGATTTATGGCACCGTATATCGGAGGTTTAGATAGATGCGACCGTTATAGCAGACTTCATCAGATTCCCCCTCATTTGTGATGGATTTTTGATTGTGGGGACGCTCTTCCCTGCAGGCATAAGGCCCTATAGTTAATTACGTTATAGCGTTGCAATAACCACTTTCTCTTGCTCCGGTATTTCACTTCGTGTCGTGTTGTATTTTTGTTTATTTTGGTTGCCCATGGATTGTATACGAAGACTATTTTATGTCATCGCCCGTAGGGCGCGGATCAGTCCAAATCCATATATATTTTAGATTTGAACTTATGTTGTATGTTTTCCATTAGTTCAAAAAATATTTTAATTAAGAACCATTAATCTAGTTTGAGATTAAGATCAACATAAATATATGAGCATTTAGGTCCAGTTTATTTTAACTAAGAATACATTAGTCATGTTTGCGACTAAGATCAACTTAGAGATGTTTTCAGGATCATTAAATTTATTTAAGATCCAACAACAGAGCATTTAGGCTCAGTTATAAGCAACTTCAGAGATATTTAACCAATTTGGGCTTGGTCTGTTCGGTTTTGGGCTTTCTCTTTTTTTCCAGAAGTGCTAAGCACTTATTTATTACTCTGGCACTCACGTGGGAAGCACGCGAGGGGTACAGACATAGGTGCTACCCTATCGGTGCCAAACACTTAGTCATTTTGACTCGGTATATACAGTGTTAAGTACTTTATATGGCGCTCACGTGGAAAACACGTAAGGCGTTGAACTTTCTATTTTGGATACTCATGTAGGAGACACGTGAGGCACTATAATATTACTAAGCACTAATTTTTCTCTGACGCTCACGTGTGTTTCACGTGAGACACCAAGTTCTTTTTCTTTTTAGAGATTTAATCTCTGTTAATGACATTTTGGTCATTGATGATCACCAAGATTTCTGTTTTGAAGATCTGGGATTGTTTTTTTTATTGGAGAACTAAGTTCTTCTTTTTTGTTTATAAGAACTAAGTTCTTTATGTAGGGTTAAACCCTGATTTCGGAGGAATTAAATTCGTAGACAATGTGTCTTTTCTTTAGATCTAGTTCTTTTCCCTAGATTCTGAGTCTGAAGAACATAACCTTTCCGATGAGAATTAAATTCTCAACTTGTAGGAAGATTTATTTTTCAGATCTCAGATCAGAGAAAGAACTAAGTTCTTTTTATGAAGGGTTAAACCCTTATTTTCCTTTTTATTTATGCTAGGCAAAGGATATATGTTTATCTCTACTTTTCTTTACCTAGCGTCGGAGAGAGCGAGAAGATCTTCTTCTTTTTTTAAGGAGAATTAAATTCTCAGTTCTTGTAGAAAACTTATGGGGTCGATTCCTCCTTTTGAAACTTGAAATCTCGGGTTCTTTATATAAAGGAGGCAAGGTGTTCAGTAGTTTGAGAAAATCACTCATTTGAAAGATACCAATTGGCCTCAAAAATTATTTGGGGGATTTTATGCACCGTTGGATTTTTGATCCAGGGCATTTCTATTTAACAGAATATATTTTCCTATTTTTAATAAGATTAGGAAGATAATTTCCCATATACAGAATTTAATTCTATCATACGGTGATTTTTAATCACCATTGGATTTTTAATCCAAGGGTTTTCTGCAAAGCTCATGTTTTTTTGTTTATAAAGATATAGGGAAATATTTTCCCATCTTATTGGATGTTTGATCAACAGCTTTCTGTTCAACAGAAAATATCTTCCTCATTTAGAAAGACCATGGAGATATTTTCCCCCAAAAGAATTTAATTCTATATTTAACGATTTTTAATCACCATTGGATATTTGATCTGACGGTTCTCTATTTGGAGAATATCTTTCTCTTTTTTAGAAAGATCAGGGAAAGTATTTTCCCCAAAAATAGAATTTAATTCTATGTGAACCTAAATAGTATGTTCTCACGTATTTAACAGGTGACCCCAGTGGGTTTTAACCTGTTTATATTTAGCGCTTATATGCTAGCTTTACGTGTTTAACACGTGAGGCTAGTTTGCCCTATTTTGGTTGTTTATTCTCAGCGCTTATATACTTTGCATATAAGCGCTTACGTGTTTAACACGTGAGGCCAGTTTGACCCTTTTGGTTATTTGTTTTCAACGCTTATTGCTTTGCATATAAACGCTCACGTATTTAATACGGCTCTCTGTTTAACAGAGAATCTTTCTCTTTTTAGAAAGATCAGGGGAAGTATCTTCCCAAAATAGAATTTAATTCTATCTAAAGCTAGTGCTTCTAAAGGTATGTTCTCACATGTTTAACACGTGACCCCGGTATGGGTTTTAACCTGTTTTTATTTAGCGCTCATATGCTTTGCATATGAGCGCTCACGTGTTTAACACGTGAGGCTAATTTGACCTGTTGGTTATTTATTTTCAGTGCTTATATGCTTTGCATATAAACGCTCAGGCCAGTTTGGCCCTTTTAGTTATTGGTTTTCAGCGCTTATATGCAAGCATATAAGCGCTCATGTTTTAAAACTTGAGGCGCTGTCTCGATTATTATTATTTTTCCTCAGTCAATATTTTCCTTTCCAACGCCTTCTTTTAGCTAGAGCTTAGAAATAGTTCCATAGCATTTTCTGTACTGAGACTTGAATGCTTTCTCTTTATAATTTGAAGTAACGTTCTTCTTCTCCTTCACAAGGAAAGAACCATTTTAACAGAGCAAGAGTCATGGCTTGTAATCGCCAACTTTCTCTTCGGCAGCCATGAGCTGTGCTTATCGAGGAAATTATTCCTCGTTTTGCTACACACATGGCGAACCCCGCTCTTACGGATGATCAATGCGACACGGTGATCCACGAGCTCCTGACTGTAGGGGATCTCCTCTCCCCGTCGGCTCTATTTGGTTCCGGGTGATCTTCTTGACTGTATTCGATGATATTCCCACTCATCTAGCGGAGATGACTCTGGCGATGTTCGACACAGCGGAGGACAAGATCTACTGCGTTCATGAGGCATGCTTGATTACCAAGCCTCTAAAGGATAGCTCCGTTCATTTGCTGAGCCAGATACGGGCCCAGCTGGCCATCATGTCTGCTTTTGCTGATGAGCACAGTATTGATCGATGGGGAGCAACTTTTCATGAGAATCGCCGCTTTGATATGGTGGAGAAGGCTGAGTGGGCTTTAGAAAAATTTGTTTATTGTTTTGTAAACCCATGTAGTTTTGATCCCATATTTGGTGATCTCTTCCCTGTAGAATAAAATGTTTATTTAAATGCATTCCTTTTATCATTGACTGCCGAATACTTCATTTCCAACACATGTTCTTCCTCTGATTGTATCGTTTAAATATATATGCATCCTGCACGTGTGCATGTGTCATGCACTAACCTTCCACATGCGTATATAACTCAGCATGCTTTCAACGCTATTTCTCATCCAAGTACGCATATGTTTGTATGTGAACGCTAAAACAGGAATGAACAAATTCCCCCCACTACTTTTCTCACGAAAGTCTATACGTCGGTGAAGTAGTGTAGAGTAATGCATAACATGGGGCTGGTTTTGGTCTGGCGTATCTTACATAACTTTTAGAATTTCAATCCGAGAAGATAGCGAGAGGGCACCAGCGCCGTCATTTATCATTGACTCAAATCTCAATTCTTAAGAAATATAGTTCTAAACCCTGATGCCCGTGAGTTGCACCTTTCTGTTAACAATTTTGTCGAATGTGGCCCGTGGATAGTATACAAGAGTCAGTCTTGACCTCCTTGTAGGGCAACAATGCTTAAGAAACAGGTTGATATTCCCGTCGCCTAAGGCTTTTCACCTTTATGAGCCATGAGAGCCACATAAAGATGTTTCTTCCTACGAGTCGAGACGAGTCGAGAGGATCTCGCAGGTGTATCCTAACGTAAAATGTAGATAACCCCCAATTTTTTATTACAGAGGTCCGTTAGGTTTGTGGTACTAGGTTTAAGTCCATCGTACTGTCACATTGGGTGTTGTATTTCTCGATATGCAGTCCTTTAAATTGCTGCTCGAGAAGCCCCGCGACTGTCGTGACTCTGATCCTTTCTGAGGCTGGACAAGACGTCTTCGAGTAATCTTTTTAGGTTGGAGTATCCATTTTACCGTCGGAAGAGCAAGCGTTAGGTGTTTGCCATGGCGCTTTTTACTTGAGATTAGGCTTAATTTGAAGCCCCAATGAGTCATAACTGCACCCTTCTAGGGTCGTTTGATCTCCAATGGTTTTTAGGCTTTATATGTGTTGCTGTCAAAACCCAAAGCTAGGATTATACCGTCACTTCGTTTTTTCTTTGATGATATCATACCGATTCTTTGCTGAAATCGGGAAAACATATGTGTGATCTCTATGCTGTATGTATTGCAATCTAGGTCTGGAGCGAGGAATATACCATTGCTCTAATTTCATTTGATAGTTGTGTCTGCATCCTACTGGAGTGAGGAGGAACGTCGAGATGATCTCTAGTCTATAGATATTGCTATCAAGGTCTGAAGCTAGGATTTTGTCGTTGCTCCACTTTTATTTGACCCTTGGGTCTTGGTTGATGTCACCCTTGTACTTTGTTGGAGTAAGAAGGACTTCCATATAGTCTTTAGGACGTAGATCTGCCATCAAGACTCGTTTCTTTTTTTGACGAAGTATGGTGGGAAAATATGGTTCCCTTTCATTTGTGCCCATGGATTGTGTACAAGAGTCAGTATTAAACTACTTGCAGGGCAGAAATTTTTTATTTTATTATATATTTTTTTTATTTATTTCCGCGATACTATATCTTTTCCTTCAGATTTTTATATCCCGAAAGTTATGATTGCCCAATCATTTCGGCTATTTTCGCGGTGCCCAATCATTTCGGCTATTTCATTTTTTTTTATTTTTACTAGCTATTTTTTATTCTGGGATGCCCAAATATTTTGGCTGTTTCATAAATATATATATATATATATATATATATATATATATATTGGCTCGCTAATTTTTATTGCGAGTTGCCCTATCCTTTCGGTTTTTTTATATGCATATTTTTCCTTACTCGCTGACTTTTTTGCTAATTGGGGATTTGGAATATGATACCAATCTTGGTATCAGCATCGCTACCATCGGAATACTGTCAGGAGCGAATCATCATTTCCCTTTGTCGATTTGAACAAAGATGGCTTAGCGAACAGGGTTAGGATCCTGTCGACTAAGACTTTTTGACTTTATGAGCCGTAAGGGTCTCATAAAGGTATTTCTTCTTATGAGTTGTGAAGATCTCATACGTGTGTTTTCTTCTTAAGAATCGTGGGGATTCATAAGTGTGTTTTGTCTTGTAAATCATAAGGATCTTACAAGAGTATTTTCTCCTTATAAGTCGAGAAAACATACAAGTGTCGTTTACCATAGGGGGATATTTCTCGCCATTGGTGGGATTTTGTGGGGAATATATTTATTTATGTTCGTGGATTGTTTACAAGAGTCGATATTGGACCACTTGTAGGGCAGAAAAATTCCATCGGGTTTTGGTGGCTTAAGAACATATTTGGATCCTTGTAACCTAAGGCTTTTGAATTCTATAAGCCGTGAGGGTCTTATAGAAGGAATATTCTCCTTACAAGTCATGAGGATCTTGTAAGTGCATTTTCTACTTAGCAATCATATGGATTTCTAAATGTGTTGCTCTTTTGTGAACCGTAAGAATCTCACGCGGGTGTTTTCTTGTTATAAAGTTGTGAGGACTTTGCAAGTGAATTTTTTTAATGAGTTCGCGCTCTTTCGGGTTTTCACTAGCTCGCTGGCAGTTCTGCTGTTTTTACTCACGATGTCCTTTCGGGTTTTAATCCATGCCCATTTATCTTATGGACACACTATTTTTTAGGTGGCCCGTAAGGTAACGCACCATTAGCTGTTGACCCCGATCTTTTGTGAAAGACCACATCATGTAGGATGTAGGAGATCTATGAATTTTTTATGCCCATGGATTGTATACGGTGGTCAATATAGGGATCTCCTATAAGGTTAAACGTGTTAGTTTAAGAACATGACGGTCCATTATTGCCGTATTTTGGGGCGGGGTTTTAGTTTAAGGACTTTTCGGTCCAGCATTTTCGAATTTGGGGAAAACACGCTAGTTTAGGAACGTCTCGGTCCAGCATTAGTTTAAGGATGTTTCGGTCTAGAATTAGTTTAGGGACGTTTCAGTCCATTATCGCCGTGTCTTGGAGCAAGTTTTTAGTTTAAGGACGTTTCGGTCCAAAACCAGTTTAAGCACGCAGTGGTCCATTATTGTCGTATTTTGGGGCGAACATCTTTTAGTACTAGTTTCAGAGTTCTGACTCAGGAAGATAGCCAGTGTACACAAGCGTTTTCATCTATCATTGACCTAAGTAATGAATCTTTAGGCGTAGTAATTTTTAATGAATTGGACATTTATTGTCCAGAGTGGCCTTTCGCCATGCATATCCATGAGCAGGTAAGATCCACCTTGGTAGACTTTGTGTATGATACACAGGCCTTCATAATTTGGCTCGAACTTTCCCTGCTTTGCATGATTGGGAATCATCGGTCTTTTGACAACCAATACGAGTTCGCCTTGGCGGAATGTTCTCGGCCTGATCAGCCTTTCATATGGCCGGGTCATCCTTTCTTTATAAGCCTCCAGATTTTTTTATGCTATAAGGCGGGTTTCGTAGAGGGCGTCGAGCTCCTCGAGCCTAAGATGAGTATCTTCTTCATCTGTCAGCTCTTATTAAACTGACCCTCGTAAAGAGGGTAGTTCTATCTCCAGTGGGAGCACTGCTTCCACGCCAAACATTAATGCGTATGGTATTGTATTTGTGGCCGTCTTGAACGTTATTCGGTACGCCCAAAGAATTTCATGCAGTCTTTCATGCCAGTCCTTTTTGTTTTTGGACACCATCTTTTTTATAATCTTGGTCAAGGTCTTGTTGAAGGCTTCAGCTAGACTGTTGGCCCGAGAATTATAAACTGAAGAGTATCTCTAATCTATTTTATGCTGCTGTGTGAAGCGAATTATTTTGTGGCTTCTATAAGCTGGTCCATTATCCGAGATAACCCGTCGTGGAGTCCCGAACCGATATACGATATGGGCCTTGAAGAAATGGAGGATATTCTCCGTCTTCACCTCTCTTAGCGGTATTGCTTCTTCCCAATTAGAGAAGTAGTAGGTTGTTTCCACTATAAACTGGTGTCCTTTGGATGATGCCGGTTCGATAGGACCGATTATATCCGTTCCCCACATCTCGAACGGCCAGCTGGTCACTATCAGGTGTAGCGGATTTAGGTGCTGATGTTTGAAGTCCACGTGAATTTAGCACGAGTGACACTACTTCACATATTTGAGGCAGTCCCGAAACATCATGGGCCAGTAATAGCCTATCTTTTTTATCTTCAGTTTCATCTTTAGCCCAGCTTGATGAGAACCGCAGAGTCCGTCGTGTACTTCTTGGACAACTTTCTTTGCTTCTTTCAGCCCCAGGTATCTTAGCCATAGGTAGTCGAATGATCTCTTATATAGAGTATCATTGACGAAGGCAAATGACAAAACTCGTTTAATGAGCTGATGTCTAGAAGATGCATTTTCGGGCGTTCGTTGGGACTTGAAGTAGTCTATGAAGACTTTCCTCTATTCCTTGACCTTTTCTTCGTCCTCTATTTGAAGGGCTACTTGTTCGGTCGTTTTTTCCTTCGAATGGCTCTATCAGGTCTTCCGAAAATATATCTGTTGGTGCGAAAACCCCGCGGCTTTGCATAATGATCCTTACATCATCGAGGTTTTCATCGGCCAATTCCTTAGCCAATTTGGCCAACACATCCGCTTTGCTGTTTTCCACTCACGGTATGCTTTTTAAGGTATAGGAAGGGATTTGTGTCAGTAGTTGCTGCACTCTTTCGCCATACTTTATCAGCTCTAGCTTGCATGTTTTATAGTCACTGTTTACTTGACTAACGATTAGCTGGGAGTCTTCATATTTGAGGAGGTCTTTAATTCCCATGTTGATAGCGATCTCAAGACCTGCTATCAAAGCTTCGTATTCAGTTTCGTTGTTAGTCTTTAGCTCCGTTCAGGAGAGGGCGTAACGCAATATTCCTCCTTGCGGGATCACGAAGATAAGGCATACCCCAGTTTTGATTATGGGGGTGTTTTGCTTTCTGCGCTTCATGGAGGATGCTCCATCGAAGTAGAGCTCCCACTAATGCTTATTTTCCTTTTTTTCTTCTTCAATTGCGTTGAATGCATGCTCATCCGACAACTCACAATTTAAGGGGGAGTCAGCTGGTATCAAATGTTCTGCAAGAAAGTCGGTGATGGTTTGTCCCTTCACTGCTTTGAGGGGTCGATACTTTATTGATAATTCCATCAACAAGAGGGCCAATTTGGCAAGCCTTCCCTTCAGTATGGCTTTCGACATTAGATATTTGAGAGTATCCACTTTTGATATGAGATGGACCTCATGTGCCAAGTCATAGTGTCTGAGCTTTGTTATCGCAAAGACCAGTGCCAAGCAATGCTTTTCAATGGGATGTAGTTTTTTCTGCCTTCATGAGAACTCGACTTAAATAATACAGCGCTCTCTATTTTCCTTGATCATTCTCTTGTATCCACAACGCGCCTAGAGAACCCTCAAGGGCCGTTGTATATAGGATAAGGGGTTTTCCCTTAACTGGAGCGGCCAATACTGGCGGATTTTGCAGGTATTGCTTGATTTCGTCTAGTGCGTTTTGGAACTTATGATCCTAGATGAACGGGGTTCCCTTCTTCATCAGATGACTGTAGGGACGGTATTTTCCAGAGAGGTTGGCTATGAGCCGCCGGATATATATGAGCTTTCCTTGGAGAGATCGCAGTTGTTTGAGGGTTCTTAGCGAAGGAATTTCCATAATCGCCTTGATTTTTGAGAGATCGATTTTGATACCTCGGTAACAAATGATGAATCCCAAGAATTTTCCTGAGGATACTCCAAACACGCATTTCAGCGGGTTCATCTTCAGTTTATACTTCTGAAAATGTTGGAACACTATTTTTAGATGTTTCCAATGTTTCTCATGAGATTTGCTCTTCATCACAAGGTCATCGATGTAGCATTCAACGATCTCATGTATGAGATCATCGAAGATCTTTTTCATGGCTCTCTGATAGGTAGTGCCAGCGTTCTTCAAACCGAAGGGCATCACCTTATATCAGAATACGCCCAACGGTGTCCAGAAAGCGATATGTTTCTGTTCTTTAAGATCCATTTTTATTTGGTTGTATCATGAAGATCAATCCACGAAGGAGAAGACCTCGTGGGTGGATGTGTTATCGATCATCAGCTCGGTAACATGTATTGGGAAGTCATCTTTCGTGCATGCTTTGTTAAGGTCCCGAAAGTCCATGCAGATGCGAACCGTCCCATTTTTCTTCATCACCGGGACGATGTTAGCGACCTAGTCGAGATCTTGAACTTTTTGGATGAAGCCAGAGTCAATTAGTTTCTTGACTTTAGCGTTGATACTCATCTTAAGTTCGAACCGCATCCTTCTTGGTGCCTGTTTGATTGGCTTTATGTCTGGCGATATGGCTAGTTTATGTACCGCTACTTCTGGATCTAGACCCGGCATTTCGGAGTATTTCCATGCGAAGCATTCTTTGTACTGTATAAGCACGTCTTTGAGTGTGGCTACTTGTTTTTCAGATAGTAGCTCACTGATGAACATCGGCCTCGGATCGTTCTCCATTTCTAAGTTAATTTTTCTTAGGTTATCCGCCTTGGTGTGTATCCCGTCCTCTAGCTCTTTTGGCGCTGGTGGAAATTATGAGATCACCTCATCGTCATCTTCATTTGCGAAGCACCTGAAGAGATCATTCATACTCTCATACCTTCCTTCTTTTAAGAGTGTTATCATATGGCAGGTACGAGTATGCTGCCCTTTTTGCGGTTGAGCTGGCCTTAACTTGACGGTATTGGTCCTTTTTGGCTCGTGTATTCGCGGTGGGCTTATCTTCGAACTGTCAGATAAAGTGAACATGCCTTGTCGATACTGGTCTTCCACCCAATCCTTGAAGGTGAAGCAGTCTTCAAGTGGTGACCTACTGCTCGGTGATAGAAGCAATAATCCGGATGATGAACCTCATTTATTTGTTCGGGGTGTCAAGACTCTGGAAGCATCATCATTTGATATTTCATGACAAGGTTGAATATTTTCCTTGTCTTGAGGGAATGAATATTCCTGACCCATCTTCTTTATAAAGGACGGGCTTCAATCAAGCCTTTCTCGATTGAATGGTATCTTGGGCCCGCTTTACTGTCTTTGAAAGTTGTTTTCGTTCCTTACCCTATTTTTACCTTTGCTTTGGGATTTTGCTCCTTCGCAAAGGAAACTAACGGGTTGTGGATGAAGAGCGTCACGGTTTACTTCTTCTATTGTTTGCTAACTAAGACGATGCACCTTGGCCTTTTCATATATGGCCATTTCTCGGCCGTGGTTGTCTCGGCTCGCCTGACAAGCTTCTTTTATTAGCTTGTTGACTTGCTCTTCAAGCGATGGACTTAATGTTCTTAGTGAGGGATCTTGTTCCAATTTGATATCACGGCTATCTGGAAGAGCATTTTCTTCTCCATTCAAGCTATTTATGACGTAGCAGCTGGAAACTTGCTCTCGTTTCTTGGACCGAACGTATTCGAGCCTAGTTGTTTCCATCTTCTCATTGGGCTTCTTTCGCTGATGTTAGTTGTATGTATGCTCTAGAGGCCATTATTGTACATATGATGTATATTATAGTGGATGCTTGGACATATATAGAGAGAGGACTTTCTTGCTCGACATGATAGTATGCTATCTGGTTGCTCTTTATCTTAACATGTATACTTATCTCTTGATACTGTCTTATGGTTACATATTGGTAAAGCCCTTAGGATGTGTACTTGACTACCATGATTATGATGCAGATCATACTAGTGGGGCCATGGTAGTCCATAAGTTCATCCTTTAATGTTCCTAGTTGTAGGTGTATCGAGACGGGGCATCGATATACCAGAGTAGACCAGCGTATACACTTCTCGACCCATTTGATGGGCGATGGATGATCCCATATCCATTGGTGTTTGACATCAGAGATGGTATACGGGTGCTCAGTGGAGACTGAGTACACTGGACGGACTCACCGAGAACTCCTAGTTGGTATTATACTTATCGTCAGATAGCAGTTCTCGGGTGACACTGGTACAGGTTAGTCTGTAGACCCGAGATCGTCATAGAGTCTTGTGTGATTCCCACTATGCTTTGATTTCCACCTTACCACGTTCAAGATTATGTGCAAAACGGAGGTTTTTGGGTACAGTCCCGAGTCACATGGAGGTAATGAGGGATAGGAGGGGTTACATCTCTCCCGGTATTGGGAGTTGATGTTGCGCTGTGCTCGATTGGCCATAACAGGGAAGTCCCTGGCCAGGGATGATTTAGAAATTTACTGGTAAGTGTTATCAGCAGTTTCTCAACCCGTTATGAGCCTCATATCGGCATGACTTATCGGTTATTGGGGTCTGACGTTTACCACCCCTAGACTTGATAGACGACATATCAGACGAGGAGACCGGACTGTGCGGTAGTGTTACCGACAGGCTTTACAGGAGCTAGAGCGGGCTTGCTTGTTGATCTTCTGATCGCTCAATACCCGGGTAGCCGTTACGTCCAGCTAGTACCGCTGACGGCTTGTGGGTGCTTGATGTGATCATCACCTACTGCCGGCGTATTGACGAGTCTTCAGAGTCCTACATAGAGGTTTTACTGGCTCAGGAAAAACGAAGTAGGAGCACATATGTGATATGTGAAGGACCGAGAATAATGCGAGTATGTGATACCGTATTCTATTCTCGCGATATTTGTATCAGACGGTTATATGTGATATAGCCGGGTTATCGAATCATGTGTTGATTCGATAAGTTGGTACATTTTATATTAGTCGGTTATATGTGATATAGCCGGATTATTAAATCAAGTGTTGATTTGATAATTTAGTGTATAATTGTATATTTGATATACTAATTTACATTAACTAATATTAGCTCACTTAAGCATTTATTATTCTCACATGTGCATACTTAATATATATGTGATATATATTAATTGTGTTTTGTATCATGGTTGTTGATACACACTACATGGGTGTATGAGACTTACACGATACTAATTATAATGTTGGGTTTTATTATTTGAAGTAATTCTAAATTAGTGGATAATAGCTCACATGCATGAAGCTTCACGAAGCTTGTGGATGCATTGACTTAGGCCAGTAATTTTGTTTTACTTAAGATATTTATTAACCTAACCATTATAAATTAGCCATGGTTATGTCTCCACATGAGTTAGTATATGATACAAACACACCCATGGTTCACTCTCTCACCTCATTAGTTGATTCTCATTTCTTTTGCTCATCTTCTTCTTCCTTGAGCAAAAATCTTGCTAGGGTTTTCTAAAGAGAGAAAATATTGTGAGAAAAATAAAACTAAAGTGAGCCCACTTCCTACTTCATCATCCTCTACTAGATTAGCACTTTAGTATATGGTGTTAGCTTCACTAATCTCTCATTAGTGAAGTAGTAGCTTAAGTTAGTGTCTCCTCGACGTAGATCATCTTCGGCCTCGAAGACTTCAAGAAAGATCGTTCATTTCACCTTGAGAAGCTATGCTAGAGTCCGGGAGTTCCGTGATCACAGCGAAGGGACCACTACAAGGAGCTATTGAAGTGAAGGACCGGTCTATAAAGGTTGTATTCCTAGTTCACTTAGTTATAGAGTAGTTTACTATATAGTATCACTCCTAAAACTCTAGCTAGATTCTAGGTGAGGTTGTTTGGCACAGTAGAAAATTTGAAATTAGCATGTTTGATGCCTTGTGAAATCTTGTGGTTGTGTAAAAGAACCATACAGTGGTATCAGAGCCTTGCTAGAGCATTAGGAGTCGTCTAGGCGAAGTTAAAAGTTCGATCGAACTCCGAAAACTCGATATTGCCCACTTTTTGGAAATTTTTCAAAATGTTGGAATTTTTAACATTAAAAATCCTCAGAAAATCATGCAGGTAAAACTGTGGACCCTCTAGAAGAATGACACCCTAACTCGACAACATGATGGCGGAACCGCGGCCAAACCATGGGTTTGGCGGCGGTTCAGCGGCGCCATGTGTGAGGCTTAGGTCGATACTTCTACGGTTGGTCCGTAGCTATTGGGGCATGCTTCTGGGTATTTTTGATATTGCTCAAGTGTTGAGTTCTTTGGGAAAATTTTGGGATTTCGTTGATTCGATCGAAAGGTTTAACATCGTCTAGCTATTTCATGACATGTGATGTTATGTGTTGCTGTATATGTTGTATTGGATCGTCGTGTTTTGAATAGTGGGGGGTTTTATGTGAGATGAGAGTTTTTCATTTCATTCATGTAAAATTAATTGTATGTAATATTCTTTTATTGGGGCACTTCCGGGTTGAGGATGATGTCGCCATTATTGTATATTATTTATTTTTCCGCATTAGGATAGATCCAAGGAGAGGAGCATAAGTAACCGGGTTCTAGAGTCCAGTGGGAGACCAACTCGAGGAGTCGAGTCTGGGTCTCCTAACTCTAGAATTGGTAGGGTTGCTTGCCCCTCTCGTAGGGGTCTAGGGATGTGGGTTTTGCTATTCATCGCGACCGTGGAATCCGTTTTTCATATAGGCTCAAAATGAAACACGGACCTCCTATTTTATCCAATATTTCATATGTTTCTTCTGCTGCTCTGTGATGTGATCACTGTGGATTATGAGAAGAATGGATATACATTATATATGAGATATATACTAGACGCTGCTTATGTTTTTCACCCGCGCTAGTCCCGTCCCGGTATGCCGTTAGTTAAGTATCCTAACGATGCATAACGGAACATTGTGGCGAATGCGGATGGCATAAGCGTATGTTGTATTTTTCGTTTCTTCTGTGGTACTTAGGAAGCTTAAATGATGTGAATTCATTAATATGATTAATGAAAGAAAAGAAACCTGAAAGATGTTGTGGAATCAAATTTTCAAAAAGGGTAGCTATAGTATTTGCTTTGCATAGTGATATATGTGATATATCCTGCACCTTATTCAATAAGGAAAGAGCCGAGATCCCTTCATCGGGAGTGACCTTGTTGGGGTCGAAATTTACACCCCAGTTGACCAAGTCAAAATCAAAGTCAACCCCAAGCCAAGTGGGTCCAAGCCCAGGTCAAGTGGGCCAATGCGCGGGTCGAGCCCGAATATGGAGCGGCCGGCCTCCCCCCATGCCAAGATAAAAATTTTGTAATAAATAATTTTGGTGTATTACTTTTATTCTATTTTATGAATGAATGTAAGAAAAATGGGCATAAAACCAAATTTTTGTAAAGCCCATGGCTTATGTGCAAAAAGAAATGGCACATGAGCCATGGGATGGGCAAAACGCCATTTTTGTAGAGCCCAAGGGGCTATATATAAAGTGTATAGCCTATAAAGGCAAGGATAATGAAAATATCCCAACAACTTTTTCTCTCTCCAAAAGAATCAAGATCTGTGATCTTCTACTTCCTCAAGGTTCTAAAAACCTTCTTCTCTTTCCGAATTAAATCAAGAGTTTTACTCCTCCTTTTCAAAAACTAAATAGTTTTTTACCACGAAACCCACAAAGGGAAACTCAGATCTCCCATCAGATCTTAAAAATAAAAGATTTTTAAAATTTCATACTTCTTGTTCTTCAAGATCCAGCCAAAAGAGGAGGAAGAAGGAGACCCATCTCCTAAAAATCACACTTTGGGAAGATCCAGAGCTCAAGGGAGAAGCCCGTTTCAGCATCTCCAAAAACATCTTAGGAGTTTAACTCCACTCTAAATTCTCTTTTGGGAGTTTAAATCCCATTTCTGGGGCTAAAAGCCCCCTTTTCCTCGCCGGCGTCCAAGCGCCCGAGCGCCTAGCGTCCCAAGCGCTCAAGCGCCCAGCGCCCACATGCCGGGTACGTGGTGTGCTAGAGCTCGAGCGCCTAGCGTTCAAGCGCCCAGCGCCCACGTGTCGGACACGTGGTGTGCTAGCGCCTAAGCGCCCAGCGCCCACGTGCTGGGCACGTGGTGCGCTAGCGCTCAAGCGCCCACATGCCGGGCACGTGGTGCGCTAGCGCTCGAGCGCCTAGCGCTCAAGCACCCAGCGCCCACGTGTCGGACACGTGGTGCGCTAGCGCCCAGCACTCGCGTGCTAGGTATGTGAGGCGCTGGCCCTACGCGTCCTTTGGGCGCTTTTCCCCTTTTTTATATATATGTATACATGTATATATATATATATATACACTCACACACTCCACAACAGCGTCCCTATTAGAAAAAAAATTTCTAACGGGGCGCTGCCCCGCACCCCGCAAGGGGGCTGCTAGCCCCCTTGACCCCCAGCCCACTATCCGGGTAGCGGGACCCCCGTAAAAACTCTGCGGGCCCCCCGATATATCCTAAACCCCTTCAAAACGCATCACTGCACATTGAGTTCGCATGACCAGTTTAACCCGTTAATCGGAGGCTCTCTCTTCCCAAATGCGAGGGGTAATTAACAGCAGCTTAGTCCATGGTTGCCGGAGATTCGGATTCCCACAATCAATAAACCCCAGCCTAACCTAGGCAGGCGGAATCTGTAATGCGCTTGACAAGCGCGTGCGTATTCCCATCTCAATGGGGTGATGAAAAACACCCTACAGATTCTGGCACGCCCGGTGGGACCTTTCTCTCCTCCCATATCTCGGGTCAAGTGTTCATGCGAACTCATTTAACATATATGCCGATGTTTGTACTGAAGTAATGTTTTTTTTTCCGTGCAGCAATCAACTTTCAACGACAATGTCTCCCAAGACGAATTCAGCTTCCAACGCGACCCCGACCTCGTACGTGGTCAAGATCAATGCTCGTGTGGTTCTCCCCGCAAGACTCAGTCGACAGTGGGAGGAACTTCCCCGCCAGTTTGGTTCCGTCATCATCTACCCTGCCGGAAGTGCCCATCTGGCAGAAATCCTGGCAAAACAGGTGTCCAAGCCGGTCTCAAGGGGTAAGAGGCCGAATGTTGTGATCGCTAAGGTAGCACAACCGAAGATTAAGACGGTGTCTGAACGACTCACTGGTGCTCCAGCTGGGGGCAAGACTTACGGTACAAAGGGCAACATCAAACGTTGCGGACGAGCTCAGGCGATGACTCCAACAAATGCACAATCAGGCGTATCTCCAAAGCCCTCCATCGCCCGATCTACGGCGGCTTCCCGAAGAGCCATAGCCAGCCAAGTGCTCAAAACAGAAAGGCTGAGACAGAAGCGGCTCATGTATTGAGCCAACAAGAGGGCCAGGACAATGGCCTGGTAGAATCTTGTGAGGTTCCAAGAGCAGGGTTACTCTGTGACGACGGCTGAGTCGGCCGTAAAAATTAGCAATTCCTTCGAGCCTCTGAAGTGGGTTCAGAAAAATGCTATGACCGCCAGAATCAAGAAGACAGCGGTCCGAACGTCGCTACAACGAGACGTGTCCCGGCCCCAACAGAAAAAGTATGACACTGTATCTTCAAGAGTCTATCAGGCGCTCTGTGCCGCGCGAAAACAATGGGGAAAAACCAAAAAAGGAAGCGTCAGCACCATTCAAGAATCCGGCCAGGCTAGCCGCCTTCAGTCGACTGCCCGTTACCAAAACAGGAGGGTCAAGACAGTGATCCGAGAAATCAGTCGCCGATAATAAAAAGACGGCTGGATATGTTATCCATACGGTCTATATGGCAGGCGGGCGCTCTAGCGACAACCTTCGCAGCAAAAGCAAGGATGGGGCCACCACATCCCAAGCCTAATATGGCTTGAATGTGGTTGCCGCTTCCCAAGAACATCCGCCTCCGCCGGATGATGAAAACCCTCTCAATGAGGATGATAGGCAGAAGGACCCTTCGGTCCAGGCAGAGTCAAGCTCGGACAACGAGGAAGAGCCGACTTTCCTCCCCAGGACCGCGGAGCAAGAGCTGCTTCAAGTGCTTCGGAAACAGCTCAAGAGCAAAGATAAAGAGATGGCCAAGCTCTATTCGAAAATTGACGACCTAATGAATGTGGTGATGAAGCTTAGGGCTCAAATTGCTCGAGCGTCTCCCAATCAAGCACAAGTCGCTACTCATGAGCCGGATGATGACAATCCGAAGCGGCCGATGTGTAAGTCGATGTACTACACCCCACTACTTGCGGGGAGGCGGAAATATGAAAAACGATCTTGTTCTATGCGTAAACATCGACTAACCGAAGAATCTTTACTAAACTATAACTAACAAGAAACATAGGAGTTGTTAACTACTATGTGAAGTGGTTATACCTAATGAACCCTGTACTTCATCTTTTCGTTCTCCACCTCCTCTCCGGCCTTCTCTATGTAGTAGATGATCCACCCGAGAGCTATACTCCAAGCTTTACCTCTAAACTTGAGGTAACTAGGTTTCTTTAGTTGCTAATCAAAGTACCTAGATGATATAGAGAAGGGTTATGGATTAAATAGTCTATTCTAATCCTTGATCTCAACACATGAGAGGGGAGGATTAGCGTTTGAAGAGAGAGAGCTTGAGGAGAGAAGGTGAGCATGAGAATGAGAAGAGATAATGATCTCATTTGAATATATATGAAGCATTATATTTTATCAAATAAATAAATAAATGATTTAACAACCATGCTTCATTTAATTCATATGAGTGATTCATCTGTATGAGTCATTAACCATTTATGATGCATTAATGACATAGATGAATCACACAAATGAGTCACTAATCTCATTTAATGCTTATGCCACCTAAACCCCCAAGTCACCATCCTTCTAGAAGCTTCTCGCGAAATTACGAGAACGCCCCTCCTATCCGTGAAAACACGGAAAAAATTTAGACTGTATAAATCCAATAACCCGATACTAGAATCTGGCTTAAACCAAAGCCGGCTAGTAAAAACTGTCCGAATGTCGTACGTGCGTAAACACACGTATGCGTCCGAACCCTTGTCGTAAAACCATACGACCTCTATATCGTTTCGCCTGGAGCAGGGAAACTCTCTGTATGGGACTCTAATGACTCGACTACTACGCTGGCAGTGGGTTTAACCACAGACCACAAGCGGCACTAGCTGTACGTAACGGTCCCCAGGTAGATGTCGATATGAAGGCCGATGAGGAAACCCATCCGAACTCCTACTGAGCCTGATGTGACAATCTCCGAACACTCCGGTCTGTTCGTCTAAGACTATCGCATATCGGGCCTAGGGGGCGGCAAGCGTCAGTCCCCTAATAGCGGTATAAGTCGTGTCGGAGTGAAGCACATTACACCCTGAGAAACTAATGGAACCTACCAGTAAATCTCGCTTGCCCTAGCCAGGGACTTTGCGTAATAGCTCTCTGACACAGCGCGATATCAACTCCCAATACCGGGGGAGACGAATCCTGTCTAACCGCCACTGCCTCCAAGTGCTCGGGACTGCACCCAACTGCTACCTGTTTACACGACTCCTTTGAGCCGTGGTAGGGTAGCAATCTAAGAACAGTGGGATACACTCGAGGCGAAGTAGCAGTGTCAAGTCTGCGGACTATGCTGTACTCATGTCACCTGGGAACTGTTAACTGACGACTGGTATAAAACTAACCAACAGTTCCCTGCGAGTCCTGTCCGGTGATGAAAACCCTCTCAATGAGGATGATAGGCAGAAGGACCCTTCGGTCCAGGCAGAGTCAAGTTCGGATAGCGAGGAAGAGCCGACTTTCCTCCCCAGGACCACGGAGCAAGAGCTGCTTCAAGTGCTTCGGAAACAGCTCAAGAGCAAAGATAAAGAGATGGCCAAGCTCTATTCGAAAATTGACGACCTAACGAATGTGGTGATGAAGCTTACGGCTCAAATTGCTTGAGCGTCTCCCAATCAAGCACAAGTCGCTACTCATGAGCCGGATGATGACAATCCGAAGCGGCCGATGTGTAAGTCGATGTGCTACGCCCCACTACTTGCGGGGAGGCGGAAATATGAAAAACGATCTTGTTCTATGCGTAAACATCGACTAACCGAAGAATCTTTGCTAAACTATAACTAACAAGAAACATAGGAGTTGTTAACTACTATGTGAAGTGATTATACCTAATGAACCGTGTCCTTCGTCTTTTCGTTCTCCACCTCCTCTATGGCCTTCTCTATGTAGTAGATGATCCACCCGAGAGCCATACTCCAAGCTTTACCTCTAAACTTGAGGTAACTAGGTTTCTTTAGTTGCTAATCAAAGTACCTAGATGATATAGAGAAGGGTTATGGATTAATTAGTCTATTCTAATCCTTGATCTCAACACATGAGAGGGGAGGATTAGGGTTTGAAGAGAGAGAGCTTGAGGAGAGAGAAGGTGAGCATGAGAATGAGAAGAGATAATGATCTCATTTGAATATATATGAAGCATTATGTTTTATCAAATAAATAAATAAATGATTTAACAACCATGCTTCATTTAATTCATATGAGTGATTCATCTATATGAGTCATTAACCATTTATGATGCATTAATGACATGGATGAATCACACAAATGAGTCACTAATCTCATTTAATGCTTATGCCACCTAAACCCCCAAGTCACCATCCTTCTAGAAGCTTCTCGCGAAATTACGAGAACGCCCCTCCTATCCGTGAAAACACGAAAAAATTTTAGACTGTATAAATCAATAACCTGATACTAGAATCTGGCTTAAACCAAAGTCGCCTAGTAAAAACTGTCCGTATGTCGTACGTGCGTAAACACACGTATACGTCCGAACCCTTGTCGTAAAACCATACCACCTTTATATCGTTTCGCCTGGAGCAGGGAAACTCTCTGTGAGGGACTCTAATGACTCGACTACTACGCTGGCAGTGGGTTTAACCACAGACCGCAAGCGGCACTAGCTGTACGTAACGGTCCCCAGGTAGATGTCGATAAGAAAGCCGATGAGGAAACCCATCCGAACTCCTACTGAGCCTGATATTACAATCTCCGTACAGTCCGGTCTGTTCGTCTAAGACTATCGCATATCGGGTCTAGGGGGCGGCAAGTGTCAGTCCCCTAATAGCGGTATAAGTCGTGTCGGAGTGAACCCCATTACACCCTGAGAAACTACTGGAACCTACCATTAAATCTCGCTTGCCCTGGCCAGGGACTTTGCGTAATGGCTCTCTGACACAGCGCGATATCAACTCCTAATACCGGGGGAGACGAATCATGTCTAACAGCCACTGCCTCCAAGTGCTCGGGACTGCACCCAACTGCTACCTGTTTGCACGACTCCTTTGAGCTGTGGTAGGGTAGCAATCTAAGAACAGTGGGACACATTCGAGGCGAAGTAGCAGTGTCAAGTCTGCGGACTATGCTGTACTCATGTCACCTGGGAACTGTTAACTGACGACTGGTATAAAACCAACAAACAGTTCCCTGCGAGTCCTGTCCGGTGTACCCGTAACCCAACGAGCACCTGTATACTATCTCCAGTACGACATACTGACGGCTGTGGGACAGACCATCTCCCCAACTGGGATGAGAAGCGTACACACTAGTCTACTCCGGAGTATCGATGCCCTGTCTCGATAATCCTACGACTAGGGACCTGAAAAAGGATGTGCTTGTAGACTACCCAGCCCCCACTAGTGTGACTGCCATCACAACGCTGGTAGTCAAGCAAGATCCTAAGAGCTCTATCAATACGTATACTCACATATTAAGATAGAAAAACCAAGTAGTATACTACCATGTTTAGCAAGACTGTTATATACATGTGAATATCCCAAGCTTTCATTAAGTAATATACAAACTAGTATGATACAATAATGGCCCCTAGGGCATATACACTAACACGATGCCTGTCCCTTTGGGTCCAAGATTCGTCGAGCCGCACGAAAACCGGCCACATTCCGCTTCTGGGGACGCCTTGGCCCAAGATAACACTATCCCGCTAACACAAGATCGGATAATGGATTTGGTCACCAGTAAGGTTAAAACATTGGTGGCCGAAGCTGAGGCTCAGAAAAAAATCGGCAGTAGTGGGCGGCCATACCCCGCATAGTACGATCTGATCGAGTTCCCGAGCGGCTACGTCATTCTTAAGTTCGGAAGGTTCGACGGGACGGGAAATGAAAATCAGCACGTCGCCCACTTCAAAGCATCATGCAGAAATACAGGGGGCAATGATGCGCTCCTTCTTCGTCAGTTTGTCAACAGCCTGACCGGTGTCGCTTTTGATTGGTACGCGAGTATACCAGACGGGTCCGTCATTATCTTTGCCCAAAAGGAGTCTCTGTTTCGGCAAAGGTTCATGTGTGTCAGTGATAAAATCTCCATTGCTGACCTTGTGAGGACCAAGCCGGGGAAGAATGAAAGCAACACCGACTTTATCGCCCGGTGGCGTAATCTCACGGTCAAGTGCGAACCGCCGCTGGAGCAGGACCAGTCCGTTAGCCTTCTCATTAGGAACCTCAGCAATTGGATGGTCTCATTCTTGTGTACAGCAGGCCTCAAGACGTTGCAAGAGCTAACCAAGAAAGTCCAAATGCCGGAACGCTCGAAGAAAGAGTCTAACCCGGACTCTCAAAGAGACAAGACTTGGAAAAGCAAGCGGGACGAAAACCGTAGATGCGGGAGTTCCAGCAGTACCAATGTCTTCAACACGTCTGACAATGAAGAAAAGCGAAGGGCGGGCGAATCCAAAAGCAACCGGTTTCGAAAGCCATTGCTGGGAGGAGATGGGCCTTCCCTAGAGGAGAAAAAGAACAAGGTTTAATCTTTCAGAAGGGACAAGGTCCGAAAGATATTTAAAGATGCCTTGAACAACGGTCTACAATTGCCAGAGTCGAAAAGACCTCAAGAAGCAAAAATGACCGACAATCCCCTGTATTGCCCGTACCACCGAGTAGTGAGCCATGCGATCGAGGATTGCTATATCTTCATAGACTGGGTCGAGAAGCAGTACAAGGCTGGAGAGATCGAGTTGTCCAAAAGTGTGTTGGTGAACAATCAAGTTCCAACCACCAACTTTATACAGACAGAAGCTAAAGCCTTCTGGGAGCAGACAGCCAGACCCGCTGCCATGAGAAATGAAACCGACTCACCGCAGCCTCCTTGGAGTAAGCATGTATCTAAGAAGACGAAGAAGATACTAAAGCTACTTCAGAAAGAGCCCAGGACGGAATGGGAAGGGCAGAAGAAGCCTACTATTCCAGCTGCCAATGCGGCTCCATCAGGCTCAAAATCCAAGAAGCTCAAGAAGAAGAAAAGTGCTGCTCGACGCGAAAAAGAGTCTGCAAGGAGATCGACCATTCAAAAATATATCGATTCCCTTGAGGACTATGAACAAAAGGAAAGGACTCTAATTCAATTGAAAGATTTCTTCCCTGTAGAAGCGACTGAAATTTTGGAGGAGTTAGAAGAAGACTCCAATGAAGATATCCCTATAGTGACCTGCTACGCCATCCATCTGGGAAGCGACTCTGAGGGGGAGCTCTGTTTTCCCAAAGAGGACGAGGAGCTCACCACAAAGGCCAATCAAATTCAGCTTAGAAGCGGCAGGGCTCTACCGCCAAATCAGGGCAACGCCCTAAAAGGGAAGGAGAAACAGGTGGCTAATGAGGAAGATGGCAGAAAACCGGCTGATGAAAACTCAAGTCCTTCCTCGGTGGACTATAATGTCTTGGCTCATCTCCGGAAGCTTCCGTCTCTCCTGAGCATCTACGATGCCTTGTTCCTATCCAAAGAGCTTAGAGAGGTTCTCATTCACGCTCTACAGAACCCCGAGCAGTATCAGGCTCGCTTTGCAGAAATTAATATGAAAGAAGCCCAGTACGCTCTGCATGCAGCCGCAGTCACGTTTAAGGACGAAGACTTGCTACTGGGAACGGCTGAGCATAATCGGCCGCTTTACGTGACAGGGTACAGCGACGGAGACCGGATTAATCGCATATTGATTGATCTAGGGTCCTCAGTGAACATCATGAACTTGCGAACTCTGAAGAGTTGGTCGATGGACGTCCGACACCTGTCAAGGGAAAGAATTGTCATTCAAGGCTTCAACCAAAATTGCCAGCAAGTTCTGGAGTCCATAGCTCTGCCAATCAAATTTGGGGATCTGCAGACCGAAGCTAAGATATACATGATCGATGCTGACACGTCTTATAAAATTCTCTTGGGGCGGCTGTGGCTCCACAATTACAGCATCATTCCGTCAACTCTCCATCAATACATGAAGTATACTAAAAATGGCGAAGAAAGACGCATTGACGGAGACATCCAGCTGTTCGGTGTGCATGAAGTCCGATATGAGGATTCTCGGTACTTTATGAACGTCCAAAATGCTGAGCCACAGCTGACCAAAGACAGAACATCCCCGAAACTCAAAAGCAAATCTGAGCCAGCTGTCACTTTCAGAAGCAAAAATGCACAAGTGCACCCACGTTTCGGTAGTGACACTGATGAGTCTAACGCTGGAAGTACGTCCTTCCATAAAAATCACCCTCATTTCGGTAGCGATACGGACGAATCTGATACTGAAGGCCCATCTAGCAGCAAAGTCCGCCCTCATCTTGGCAGCGACACTGAAGAGTCGGAGGAAGAGGACTTGCCGTGAAACAGCGGTGCAGATTGGACCCCTATGCAATAAGAGAAACTACGAGAGACCTTCGAAATCGCAGAAGGGTCCCTGGCCATCACAAGGGTGCCGGAACGGATGTGCAAAGAGCTCGATGCATTGTCAGTCTCTACCGTGGATCAGCTGAAAACTTTCTACGTTCCCGGAAGAAAAAGTGGACAGAAGGGCATCCTATTTTATAGGTCAAACCCCGTTGTGCACCCGGACGATTTGTCTGTCGCGTGCCTTCCTTATAAGAGAGGCATAAGAGTCGTCCTCAATCCCAGATACTATGCACCCGAGATGTGGGAATATTTCCAAAGGCGCGGATGTCGGATATATCAAACGGACTCCGAAGCGAAGTTTTACGAAGGGCTATGGCATCCGCCTCAGGTCCGAGCACTCATCGATGGACGAATTCCAGATAGACGGGGCATAGGTTTCATCCAGCCTGATTCCAAGGCATGCTACATGATCCATATTGGTGAAGCCGGCGAAGAGTCAAATGGTGAAGACGAGCTAGCCAAGCCAGAAAAAGCTCATCAAGAGCTCGAAGATGGCGGACAAGCAACCTTCGATGAGCTAACTGAGATCGATCTGGGAACGTCCGAGAATCCAAGGCCGACCTACATGAGCTCACTCTTGTCAGAGGAAATGAAAGCGCAGATAATCGCCCTGCTACACGAGTTTGTCGACTGCTTCACGTGGACATGCAAAGAAATTCCTGGCCTTCCCCCTGAAGTGGCCATGCATAAGCTGGCTATATCTCCTGATGCTAAGCCAGTCAAACAAGCTCCTCGAAGAATGAGAAGAGAAACTAGAAGAAGAGGTCATTGAGGAAACCAAGAAGCTCATCGATGCCGGCTTCATTAGGGAAGAGAAATATGTGGACTGGACCGCATGCATAGTCCCAGTGAAGAAGAAAAATGGGCAGATCCGAGTTTGTGTCGATTTCAGGAGCCTCAACAAGGCATGTTCTAAAGACGACTTCCCGCTACCGGTCATGGAAATGATGGTTGATGACACCTCAAATTACGAGCTTTTCACCTTTATGGATGGCTCATCTGGATATAATCAGATCAAGATGTCGTCTGAGGACGAGAAACACACAGCATTTCGAACCCCGATCGGAATATACTGCTACAAAGTGATGCCGTTCGGACTGAAGAACGCAGGTGCTACATATCAAAGGGAAATGACCAATATCTTTGATGACCTAATCCATAAAGTCGCCGAATGCTATGTTGATGATCTGGTCGTCAAGACTAAAGCCAAGGCTGACCACATTCAAGATCTTAGGACCGTTCTCACCAGACTGAGGGAGTACGATCTGAAAGTGAATCCTCTGAAGTGCGCTTTTGGCGTGTCATCGGGAAAATTCCTGGGCTTCATAGTCCGACATCGAGGGATTGAAGTTGACCCATCCAAGATAAAGGCCATCATGGAGATGCCCTCTCCGAAGAGTCTGACGCGGCTAAGATCTTTTCAAGGCAAGCTTGCTTATATACGGAGGTTTATCTCAAATTTATCGGGGAGATGTAGGCCCTTCTTAAAGCTCATGAAGAAAGGAGCTCCTTTTTTCTAGGATGCCGAATGTCAAGAAGCGTTCGAAAGTATCAAACAGTACTTGTTGCACCCTCCAGTGCTGGCCGCTCCCGTTTCAAATAAACCGCTGATTCTCTACACTGCCGCGCTAGATGAGTCACTCGGTGCGCTTCTTGTCCAGAACAACGAGGAGGGAAAAGAAAATTCCCTCTACTACCTCAGTTGAACTCTAGTCGGGACGGTAGACAACTATTCCCCAATCGAAAAGCAGTGCATGGCTCTGATATTTGCTGTGAAGAAGCTGAGGCACTATCTGCTCGCTCATCGGGTTATGCTGATCTCCAAGGTCGACCCGCTCAAACACTTAATGACCAAAGCAAGCCTAGCCAGCAGGATGGCAAGATGGGATGTCATGCTACTTGAGTTTGACATAGTTTATACTCCTCAGAAAGCGGTAAAAGGGCAAGCTCTTGCGGACTTTCTCGCTGCTCATCCCATACCAGAGGGGTCACCGCTCAATTGCGAGTTACCCGACGAACAAGTGCTGCACCTCGAGAATGACGAGCCATGTTGAGAGCTCTACTTCGATGTGGCCTCATCGATAAGGACCTCCAGTAAATCAAGCGTCCCGGAGATAAAAGCAGGGATAAGATTGGTGTTCATCACGCCATCGATGGGAACCCTACGGCGTTCTTTTGCTCTCACCGAGCCTTACACAAACAACGAGGCTGAGTATGAAGCTCTGATAGCTGGTCTGGAGCTCGCTATAGAAATGGAAATCCTTTGGCTACAGGTTTACGGTGACTCCCAGCTCGTCGTCAACCAAGTAAGCGGCGACTATAAGATATACAAACTCGAGTTAGCTCGGTACAGAGGCCGAGTGGTGGAACTTATGAAACGGTTCACTCACATTGAACTAATGAGAGTCCCTAGAGCGTTGAATGGAAAGGCTGACATACTCGCTCGCCTAGCCAAGGAGCTGGCTGATCCTAACATGGACGAAATTCTGATCACAGTCAGAAGCCGGCAAATTCTACCCCCAGTCTCTCTACGAGAAGAAGAAAGCGCGGAACAGAAGAGCAGTCCTGCCGAAAAAGCTTCGATCATCCAAGATGAGCCCGATTGGAGAGAACCTTTCATAGCGTACCTCCGATACGACAAGCTGCCCGAAGGAAAATCTGCAAGAATTCAGATAAAGAAGAGAGCTCTCCGATACGTGTTTGTAAATGACACGCTATACCGCAGGTCATATGACCAACTCTGGCTCAGATGTCTGTCATCGGCCGAAGCCCAGAAAGTCATGAAAGAAGTTCACTCGGGCGTTTGCGGTGCTCACCAATCTGGCCCCAAGATGCGACTTCAAATTAAACGGCTTGGGTATTACTGGCCCACCATGATACAGGATTGCGGAGAGCATGCAATGAAATGTCATATCTGCTAAATTCACAGCGATTTCATTCACAAGCATCCCAATCCGTTGCATCCTACGGTGGCGTCGTGGCCCTTCGAAGTCTGGGGGACCGACAGAGTTGGCCCAATTGATCCTCCGTCATCCAGAGGCCACCGGTTCATATTGACCGCAACTGACTATTTCTCCAGATGGGCTGAAGCTGTCCCGCTAAAAGAAGTCAAGACAGAAAATATTCTTACGTTCTTCCAGCATAATATTTTATACCGCTTCGGTACAGCAAGAAGAATCATTTCTGACAACGGGCCTTCTTTCAAGAGCTTCAAAGTCTCAAGTTCGCTACTTAACACAAGATAGACTGGAGATATTCCTCCATCTATAATCAAAGAGCCAATGGGCTAGCCGAAGCCTTCAATAAGACTCTATGCAAGCTCCTGAGGAAAAATGCTTCAGCCAACAAGAGAGACTGGAATCTCAAGCTTCACGAGGTGTTGTGGGCATATCGTACCACGCACCGTACTCCAACCCAGTCCACTCCATACTCATTGCTCTTCGGAGTGGAGGTGGTCCTCCCTTTTGAAGTCGAAGTTCCAAGCTTAAGAATGGCCGTTCAGCACGAGTTGACAGAGGAGGAA
The DNA here is from genome assembly GCA_030015575.1 of Agapanthus africanus. Classification (NCBI taxonomy): domain Eukaryota; kingdom Viridiplantae; phylum Streptophyta; class Magnoliopsida; order Asparagales; family Amaryllidaceae; genus Agapanthus; species Agapanthus africanus. Next base: position 55,747,053 of record CM057342.1, on the reverse strand, counting down.
AACGTGCTCCTTCAGCTTGAAGAGCTCGATGCCCTCGAAGAAAAGAGGCTCGCGGTGCAGCAAAATCTGGAGCTATACCGAGCCCAAATTTCACGGGCCTATGACAAGATAACTCGTCCCCGTGCTTTCAAGAAAGGTGAATTGTTGTTGGTCCTCAAAAGACCGATCATCCCCAATCGACATGCCAAGGGAAAATTCAAGCCAAACTGGGAAGGACCATACTTCATCGAGAAAGTGTTTGACGGATGATCCTACCAACTGATAAATACCGAGGGAGAAAGGCCCATGCCACCCATCAATGGCCGATATCTCAAGAAATACTACGGGTGAATGCTCCAAGTCGCAGGCGAATTGAGCACACCAGCCCTACGGTCTAGATCATACATCCTGTAAAACCGTATACAATCCACGGGTGTAAACAACCCCTATCTCTCCCAAGTCCTGCAGGTAAGACTACTTTCAAAGTCCCACCAGTGCAAAAAAAATGGTATGTCCACGAGCAAATCGGGCATGGATGAAAACCCGAAAGGGCTCCGTGAGTAAAAACAGCAGGACTGCCGGCGAGTTTATGAAAACCCGAAAGGGCGCAAACTCGTGAAAAGAGATAAAATACACTCGCAAAGTCCTCTCGACCTTGTGAGGAGAAAACCCTGTGTGAGATCCTTACGACTCACAATGGAGCAACACACTTAGGAATCCCTACGATTCCTAAGGAAAACATACACCTGCGAGATCCTCTCGACTCGTAGGGAGAAAATGCTTTTATGAGACCCTTAAGGCTCATAAAATTGAAAAGTATTAGGTGATAGGGACCTAAACCTATCTCCTAAGCCATCTCTCCCCAACGGGCAATGACAAATGATGAGTTGCTCCTGGCATTTTGCTTCAGTGTTAGCGGTGCTGATGCCGACCAAAACCCAAATCCCAACTCCTTCCGAGGCAAATGATGAGTTGCTCCTGGCATTATTCCAGTGCAGCAATGCTGATGCCAAACAAGATCCAAATTCCAAGTCCCCAAACGGCGAATGATGAGTTGCTCTTGATACCATATTCCAGTGTAGCGATGCAGACGCCAACCAAAATCCAATTTCTCAAAATTCTTCCGGCCCAACGGTTAGTCCTCAAATTGACTGCCGTATATAATCCACGGGCTCAAATAATTCTCAGCATACCCATGCCCTTCCGCAATCACCAGTTACGCGGCTGGTCTCTGCCCTCGGAATTATGCTCCATTTGGGAAGACCCACTCATGTGTCCTCACGATACATGAGGAGAACAAACCTTTATGGGATCCTTACGACTCACAAAGGAAAAACACACTTGGGAGTCCCCATGACAACTAAGGAGAAAGTACACTTACGAGATCCTTTCGACTCGTAGGGAGAAAATGCTTTTATGAGACCCTTACGGCTCATAAAATTGAAAAGCCTTAGGTGATAAGGATCTAAACCTGTCTCCTAAGCTATCGCTCCCCAACAGGAAAAGGCAAATGATGAATTGCTCCTGGCACGTGTGCTTCAGTGTTAGCAACGCTGATGCCTACCCTAACCCCAAAATCCTAAAACCCCAATCAAATAGACCCCTAAGTCTTTAAACTGGGAACATATGACCTCTAAGTCGTTAAACTGGGAACAGATGACCCCTAAGTCGTTAAACTGGGAATGAGAGAAATCGCCTCATGACAAATGATGATTCGCTCCTGGTACCATATACCAGTGCAGCGGTGCTGATGCCAACCCAAATCATATCGAATCAGCAAGTCAACTTCAACCCTGACACCGCAAGAAGCGGAGCAAGTCAAATTAAGAACCGACCGTCCAAGACGCAAAAAGGGCAGCACCGACCGTCCAAGTCGCAAAAAGGGTAGAACCGACCGTCCAAGTCGCAAAAAGGGCAGAACCGACCTTCCAAGTTGAAAAAAGGGCAGAACCAACCGTCCACGTCGCTAAAAGGGCAGCACTGACCGTCCAAATCGTAAAAAGGGCAGCACCGACCGTCCAAGTCGCAAAAAGGCCATAACCGACCGTCCACGTCGCTAAAAGGGCAGCACCGACTGACCAAGTCGCAAAAAGGGCAGAACCGACCGTCCACGTCGCTAAAAGGGCAGCACCGACCGTCAAAGTCGCAAAAAGGGCAGAACCGACCGTCCACGTCGCTAAAAAGGCAGCACCGACCGTCCAACTCGCAAAAAGGGCAGAACCGACCATCCAAGTCGCAAAAAGAGCAGCACCGACCATCCAAGTCGCAAAAAGGGATGAACCGACCGTCCAAGTCGCAAAAAGGCAGAACCGACCGTCCAAGTCGCAAAAAGGGCAGAACCGACCGTCCACGTCGCTAAAAGGGCAGCACCGACCGTCCAAGTCACAAAAAGGGCAGAACCAACCGTCCAAGTCGCAAAAAGGGCAGCACCGACCGTCCAAGTCGCAAAAAGGGCAGAACCGACCGTCCAAGTCGCAAAAAAGGCAGCACCGGCCGTCCAAGTCATAAAAAAGGCAGCACCGACCATCCAAGTCGCAAAAAGGGCAGAACCGACCGTCCAAGTTGCAAAAAGGGCAGCACCGACCTTCCAAGTCCTAAAAAGAGCAGAACCGACTGTCCAAGTCGCAAAAAGGGCAGCACCGACCGACCAAGTCGCAAAAAGGGCAAAACCGACCGTCCACATCGCTAAAAGGGCAACACCGACCGTCCAAGTCGCAAAAAAGGTAGCACCGACCGTCCAAGTCGCTAAAAAGGGCAGCATTGACCTCCACGCCGTTAAAACAGGAACCAGATCAAGTCGACCTCCACGTGAAAGAAGTTCTATCAATTTCGTGCACACAACCCACATATGTGGTGTGCACTTATTGATAGGGGGCAATTTGTTGGGGTCGAAATTTACACCCCAGTTGACCAAGTCAAAATCAAAGTCAACCCCAAGCCAAGTGGGCCCAAGCCCAGGTCAAGTGGGCTAATGCCCGGGTTGAACCCGAACATGGAGCGGCCGGCCTCCCCCCATGCCAAAATAAAAATTTTGTAATAAATAATTTTGGTGTATTACTTTTATTCTATTTTATGAATGAATGTAAGAAAAATGGGCATAAAGCCAAATTTTTGTAAAGCCCATGGCTTATGTGCAAAAAGAAATGGCACGTGAGCAATGGGATGCGCAAAATGCCATTTTTGTAGAGCCCAAGGGGCTATATGTAAAGTGTATAGCTTATAAAGGCAAGGATAATGAAAATATCCCAACAACTTTTTCTCTCTCCAAAAGAATCAATATCTGTGATTTTCTCCTTCCTCAAGGTTCTAAAAACCTTCTTCTTTTTTTGAATTAAATCAAGAGTTTTACTCTTCCTTTTCAAAAACTAAATAGTTTTTTACCACGAAACCCACAAAGGGGAACTCAGATCTCCCATCAGATCTTAAAAATAAGAGATTTTTAAAATCTCATACATCTTGTTCTTCAAGATCCAGCCAAAAGAGGAGGAAGAAGGAGACCCATCTCCTAAAAATCCCAGTTTGGGAAGATCCAGAGCTTAAGAGAGAAGCCCGTTTCAGCATCTCCAAAAATATCTTAGGATTTTAACTCCACTCTAAATTCTCTTTTGCGAGTTTAAATCCCATTTCTGGGGCTAAAAGCCCCCTTTTCCTCGCCGGCGCCCAAGCGCCCCAAGCGCTCAAGCGCCCAGCGCCCCAAGCGCTCAAGCGCCCAGCGCCCACGTACCGGGCATGTAGTGCGCTAGCGCTCGAGCGCCTAGCGCTCAAGTGCCTAGCGCCCACGTGTCGGACACGTGGTGCGCTAGCGCCTAAACGCACAGCGCCTAAGCGCACAGCGCTCAAGCGCCCAGCACCCATGTGCCGGGCACGTGGTGCGCTAGCGCTCTAGCACCTAGCGCTCAAGCGCCCAGCTCCCACGAGCCGGACACGTGGTGCGCTAGCGCCTAAGCGCCCAGTGTTCACGTGTTAGGCACGTGAGGCGCTGGCCCCACACGTCCTTTGGACGCTTTTCTCCTTTTTTTTTATATATATGTATACATGTATATATATATAGATACAAACGCACTCCACAACACCGTCCCTGTTAGAAAAAAAAATTCTAACGGGGTGCTGCCCCGCACCCCGCAAGGGGGCTGCTAGCCCCCTTGACCCCCAGCCCGCTATCCGGGTAGCGGGACCCCCGTAAAACTCTGCGGGGCCCCCGATATATCCCAAACCCTTTCAAAACACAACACTGCACATTTAGTTCGCATGACCAATTTAACCCGTCAATCGAAAGTTCTCTCGTTCCAAATGCGAGGGGTAATTAATTGCAGCTTAGTCCGCGGCTGCCGGATATTCAGATCCCTACAATCAATAAACCTCAGCCTAACCTAGGCAGGGGGAATCTGTAATGCGCCTGACAAGCGCGTGTGTATTCCCATCTCAATGGGGTGACGAAAAACACCCTACAGAGCTCTTTAGCAATAACTGGCAGATGCTACAACACACGGTTTGTCTTTTGATTGCTTTTGGAGTATTTGCTTTGCATAGTGATATATGTGATATATCATGCATCTTATTCGATAAGGAAAGAGCCAAGATCCCTTCACTGGGAGTGACCTCTTTAGCGAAACTACTAAAAGCCTCAAAAACACTCCTTTTCAAAATCACTCGATTCTACAACGATATCAAGTTCATTATGCAAGAGGTTTTCTGAAAAACCTGTCGTAGCCCTCCGTCATTTCAGATAAGTCCTATTTAGTATTCGTGCTGCGTTTGTTTTCCTTTGTCAAGGCGTAGTGTGCGGTAGCCGAATGGTGCTTATCTGCTTACGCATATGATGCAGATTGGATTAGGGTAGTCGTACGACCTTATTAGCCTTTGTCAAGGGTCGTGCGGGTGGGTTTAATTCAATCAGGAAATGACTGGTTAAACTTGACTAGCATCCTATGATTTGTTGGCCTTTGTCAAGGTCATAGGGGTTAGGGGCAAAATATTATCGGGAATTTCAAGTGTTGAAATTTGCAATGAGATTACATACCTTCTATGAGATAGTTGGATCCCGATACCCACTGCGAGTAAGAGTTACTCCTGGGAGAGTTTTACTCAGGACAATTAGCCGATCAAGTAGGTGTCTAGAAAGGTGTTAACGGGATCACGCCCCTGGGAAAACGAGGTTTATTTTAATTAGGTCCGTGCAAAAGCACGGGGAACCTCCCTCAAAGTACCAACACTGGCCTGACTGAAAGTTTGGCGAAATTGTAGGGTGTAATTAATCCCGTCTAGTCTTTCTTTTTAGGGTTTGAAGGAAGATTTGATAAAAACAATGGGAGCCATCCTAATTAGATAAAATAATAACCAATCTGATCTTGCAAGAGCATACGCTAAAGTGTTTTCTTCTCTTTGTCTCCATGTAGTGACTATGTCACGTCTTAATCAAGATAATAATATGGATGTATTGACTGAACCCGCATGTTATACTGTGCTGGGGAACGTTGGTTCCGTTCTTTCTTATAATTTTTATAATACTGAACTGGGAATAGGGACATATCCGGATTCCCATGCCGTCCAAACGAAGAATAAGCATGTTGATGCATCTTCTTCGGGTGTGTTGGTTGTTGAGAACTGTTTCTCCTTTTGCTTTACGTCCTGGGTATTGGATACCGGGTTAGGATCCCATGTATGTAATTTGTTACATGGGCTAAGGAAAGGTAGAGAATTGGGAGAAGGTGATAAAGACATAAGGGTTGGAAATGGTGCAATTGTTGCAGCTAAATCCGTCGGGAAATATCACCTTGTATTACCAAGTGGTAATACATTGATTCTGAATGAATGCTATTACATGCCAAACCCGATATGCAACATTATATCAATTTCTTTATTAAGTAAAGAGGGATATAATTTTTTATTACAGGATAATATTATGAACATTTTTCTGAACCAAAAGTTGGTTGGATCAGACACGTTGTGCAATGGCATTTATGTTCTAAAATCAATCAATAGTTCTGAGCATAACAAACACACACAAGAGGAAGAGTTCAGAGATGAACGAATCCTTCTTGTGGCATTGTAGACTAGGTCATATCAATGTGACACGACTAGCTAAGTTGCATAAGGATGGATATTTAAATCAGTTCGAATTTTCATCTTATGATACTTGTCAGTCATGTCTCAAAGGCAAAATGACCAAAACTCCATTTAAAGGATACAGAGAAAGAGCTAGTGAGCTCTTGGGAATGATACATAGTGATGTATGTGGTCCTATATTTACTCATGGCAGGAATGGTTCCTCGTACTTCATTACATTCACTGACGATCTCTTTAGATTCAGACATGTGTTCCTGATAAAACACAAGTCTGAAGCTTTTGAGAAATTTAGAGAATATAAGTCCGAAGTCGAGAACCAAACGGGTAAAAGTATTAAAATCCTTTGATCTGATCGAGGAGGTGAATACTTGAGCACGGAGTTCCTGGACTATCTAAAAGAGAATGGGATTCTCTCTTAGCTAACTCCTCCATATACACCACAGCACAACGGTGTATCGGAACGGAGGAATCGCACCCTATTAGATATGGTGCACTCTATGATGAACACTGCTGAGTTACCTATTTCCTTTTGGGGTTATACGCTAGAGACAGCAGCATACCTATTGAATCAAGTTCTATCTAAATCTGTACCTACCACACCATATGAGATATGGAGTGGGAAGAGACCATGTCTTAAACAAGTTAAGATATGGGGTTGTCCGGCCTATGTCAAAAAGCAAAATCCGGATAAACTCGAGGCACGGTCAGTTCCATGCAAGTTTGTGGGATATCCCAAACATTCACATGGATATCTTTTCTACCATGGCGAGGAACAAAAGGTGTTTGTTTCTCGACATGCCAACTTTTTAGAAAAGGAATTTCTTGCAAAAGAAATTAGTGGCAATGAGGTAGAACTGGATGAAATTCCGGCTACACAAACTGAAACTGAAGATTTAGTAGAACCAGAGAATTCGGTAGTTCCCAATGAACCCCAGCCTCTCCGCCGATCTAGTAGGGTTCCTCGTCCACTTAAGAGATACTATGGTTTTCTCATTGATGGTGGAAGCGAGGATTGCATCATGGAGGATGATGACCCAACTAGCTTCGAGCAGGCCATCACGAGTGGAGACTCTGTGAAGTGGCTGGATGCAATGCGATCCGAGATGGAATCCATGTACACCAACAAAGTATGGACTTTGGAAGATGCTCTTGAAAGGGTAAAACCCATTGGGAGCAAGTGGATCTTCAAAAAAAAACTTGGTGTAGATGGGAAAGTGGAGACTTTCAAAGCTAGACTCGTTGCAAAGGGTTTTCGTCAATGACCAGGTGTGGATTATGACGAAACCTTTTCTCCAGTGGCTATGCTTAAATCCATCCGGATCATGCTTTCCATTGCTGCATACCATAACTACGAAATCTGGCAAATGGATGTTAAGACCGCCTTTCTAAATGGTGATTTGGAAGAGTGCGTGAACATGACTCAGTCAGAGAGCTTCGTAGATAGTGGGAGTAGCGGAAAGGTGTGCAAGCTGCTTAAATCCATCTACGGGTTAAAGCCAGCATCGCGGAGTTGGAACATCTGTTTTGATATCGTTATCAAAGAGTTTGATTTCATCAAAAACGTAGATGAACCTTGTATATACAAGAAGGTGGCAGAGAGTAAGGTTGTCTTCCTTGTATTGTAAGTGGATGACATACTCTTGATAGGAAATGACATTCCTATGCTGCAATCGGTCAAGCTCTTCTTATCACAAAGATTCTCAATGAAAGATTTAGGGGATGCCTCCTACATCTTGGGGATTAAGATCTATAGAGATAGATCTAAACGGATACTGGGATTGTCCCAATCCAGGTACATTGACACCATACTAAAGAGGTTTAGTATGGAAGAATCCAAGCGTGGGTTTCTACCTACGATTTCAGGAGTCGGTCTCTCCAAAAAGATGTCTCCCAAGACTGATTTGGAGAGAGCTCGCATACAAGGGATACCCTATGCTTCGGCAATAGGCTCTATCATGTACGCGATGCTATGTACCAGACCCGATGTAGGACACTCACTATGTGTAGTGAGTAGGTATCAAGCAGATCCTGGAGAGAGTCACTGGACAGCTGTGAAGAGCATTCTCAAGTACTTGAGAAGGACTAAAGAATTGCTCATGGTGTATGGTAACGAAGAACTCCAAGTGGAGTCCTTTACCGATTCGAGCTTCCAGAGTGATAAGGACGACTCTAAGTCGCACTCGGGATTTGTTTTTACCCTCAATGGAGGGGAGGTATGCTGGAAGAGTTCCAAGAAGGAAACCGTGGCAGACTCGATGATGGCGGCTGAATACATCGCTGCCAACGATGCTGCCAAAGAGGCTGTCTGGATGAAGAAGTTCATAACTGAACTTGGAGTGGTTCCATCCATTGAGTATCCAATACCTTTGTATTGCGATAACAATGGAGCGGTGGCTTTGGCCAAGGAACCCAGGTCCCATCAGCGATCCAGGCATATTCTGAGGCGGTATCACCTGATCCGGGAGATAGTTGATCGCTGGGAGATCGAGGTCAAGAGAGTTGACATGAAGAACAATACTGCGGATCCACTCACGAAGGCCATTCCCCAGATACAGTTCGAGAGACTCTTAGGGATGCTGGGTATGCGTTACTACAGCAGCTGGACCTAGTGCAAGTGGAAGATTTTAGTTGTATGTATGCCCTAGAGGCCATTATTGTACATATGATGTATATTATAGTGGATTCTTGGACATATATAGAGAGGACTTTCTTACTTAACATGATAGTATGCTATCTGGTTGCTATTTATCTTAACATGTATACTTGTCTCTTGATGCTGTCTTATGGTTACATATTGGTAAAGCCCTTAGGATGTGTACTTGACTACCAGGATTATGATGCAGATCATACTAGTGGGGCCATGGTATTCCATAAGTTCATCCTTTAATGTTCCTAGTCGTAGGTGTATCGGGACGAGGCATCGATATACCAGAGTAGACTAGCGTATACGCTTCTCGATCTATTTTATAGGCGATGGATGATCCCATATCCATTGGTGTTTGACATCAGAGATGGTATACGGGTGTTCAGTGGAGACTGAGTACACTGGACGGACTCGCCGAGAACACCTAGTTGGTATTATACCTATCGTCAGATAGCAGTTCTCTAGTGACACTGGTACAGGTAAGTCTGTAGACCCGAGATCGTCATAGAGTCTTGTATGATTCCCATTGTGCTTTGATTTCCACCTTACCACATTCAAGAGGACATGTAAAACGGTGGTTTTTGGGTACAGTCCCGAGTCACATGGAGGCAATGTGCGATAGGAGGGGTTTCGTCTCTCCCGGTATTGGGAGTTGATGTTGCGCTGTGCTCGATTGGCTATAATAGGGAAGTCCCTGGCCAGGGCTGATTTAGAGATTTACAGGCAAGTGTTATCAGTAGTTTCTCGACCCGTTATGAGCCTCATATCGGCATGACTTTTCGGTTATTGGGGTCTGACGTTTACCATCCCTAGACTTGATATGCAACATATCAGACGAGGAGACCGGACTGTACGGTAGTGTTATTGACAGGCTTTACAGGAGCTAGAGCGGGCTTGCTTGTTGATCTTCTGATCGCTCAATACCTGGGTAGCCGTTACGTCCAGCTAGTACCGCTGACGGCTTGTGGGTGCTTGAAGTGATCATCACCTACTGCCGGTGTATTAACGAGTCTTTAGAGTCCTACATAAAGGTTTTACTGGCTCAGGCAAAACGAAGTAGGAGCACATATGTAATATGTGCGGGACCGAGAATAATGCGAGTATGTGATACCGTATTCTATTCTCGCGATATTTTTATCGGACGGTTATATGTGATATAGCCGGGTTATCGAATCAAGTATTGATTCGATAAGTTGGTACATTTTATATTAGTCGGTTATATGTGATATAGCCGGATTATTAAATCAAGTGTTGATTTGATAATTTAGTGTATAATTGTATATTTGATATAATAATTTACATTAACTAATATTAGCTCACTTAAGTATTTATTATTCTCACATGTGCACACTTAATATATATGTGATATATATTAATTATGTTTTGTATCATGGTTGTTGATACACACTACATGGGCGTATGAGACTTACACCATACTAATTATAATGTTGGGTTTTAGTATTTGAAGTAATTCCAAATTAGTGGATAATAGCTCACATGCATGAAGCTTCATGAAGCTTGTGGATGCATTGACTTAGTCCAGTAATTTTGTTTTACTTAAGATATTTATTAACCTAACCATTATAATTTAGCCATGGTTATGTCTCTACATGAGTTTGTATATGATACAAACTCACCCATGGTTCACTCTCTCACCTCATTAGTTGACTCTCATTTCTTTTGCTCATCTTCTTCTTCCTTGAGCAAAAAACTTGCTAGGGTTTTCTAAAGAGAGAAAATATTGTGAGAAAAATAAAACTAAAGTGAGCCCACTTCCTACTTCATCATTCTCTACTAGATTAGCACTTTAGTATAGGGTGTTAGCTTCACTAATCTCTCATTAGTGAAGTAGTAGCCTTAGTTAGTGTCTCCTCGACGTAGATCATCTTCGGCCTCGAAGACTTTATGCAAGATCGTTCATTTCACGTTGAGAAGCCATGCTAGAGTCCGGGAGTTCCGTGATCGGAGCGAAGGGACCACTACAAGGAGCTATTGAAGTGAAGGACCGGTCTACAAAGGTTGTATTCCTAGTTCACTTAGTTATAGAGTAGTTTACTATATAGTATCACTCCTAAAACTCTAGCTAGATTCTAGGTGAGGTTGTTTGGCACAGTAGAAAATTTGAAATTAGCATGTTTTATGCCTTGTGAAACCTTATGGTTGTGCCAAAGAACCCTACAGCTGAGTCCCGGGAATATCCCAAATCTTTTTGTAGAATTGGTATGCCGAATCGGTTGTTCGAGAGGTACACCTTGGCGCTTTAACAATTTCTTTAATCCCTCCGCATAATATCTTGGTATACGGATAGGATGGAACTTGTCAAGAGTGTGATCGACACCATGCCAGACTTCTTTTTCTATCCTGGTCTCCGTAGATTTGTAAAAGAGGATCACCTTTTCACCTCTTCGCTTAGGAGGCGCGTAAAAAGCTTGCAGTTCTTGTACGCTATATGTATTGAGCGCATCATATTCCCCGTAGTATCGAAGCGGAGCCATCATGATTTATTGAGTCTGATCCGCTTCGTCAAGAGTCTGCATCGACGGGCGGACGGAGAACATTACATTGGCCCCGTCCTCGGAGTCGCTGCCAAAGACCAAAATAGGAGTAGATTGTCCGGGCTTATTGTTTTGCCTTTGGGGTTTTTCCGAGTAAACTATTTGTTCGTCTTCCTTGGTGTTGCTTCCAAAGATCGGGATGGTGGCCCTAGATTTTGTTTATTCTCCGGCCTGTGGCACCTTTCATTATCCTCTAAGTCCAGCAGAAAGTACTTCACCTCTTCATACTTTCGCACTTCATTCACTGAGAACGAATTTAGTTCTCCCATGACAGTGTACTCTGAGCCATTCTTGAAATACTTCATACACTAATGTTGTATAGAAGAGATGATATTTTACTCGTGTAACCAAGGTCTGCTGAGTGGGGCGTTGTAGCAAGTTTTGGCGTCAATGACATGGAATTTGATTTCAATGACGAGTAGCCCGAAGCGTAGAGTTAGTATTACGGACCCAAGTGTCCATGAAGACTGTGAGTCGAACCCAGAGATGATAATTTTATCTCGGGCAAGGTGCTGAACATTCATGCAAATATTTTTCAGCACTCTCACGTTGAGAAGATTAACGGAGAATCCGTTGTCGATAAAGATTTTTCCTATCTTGATGTCGTGGCAGTACCCGGTGACGTATAAAGCTCGATTATGTTCACACATACCGAAGTGTAGATTTTCATCGCTGAATGTGATATCAGCTGTGTGGACCGATTAGTAAAAAATATTGCACATTTGTATGAATATTTTCCCTACTATTATTAACCACTAAAAGGTGTTAATTGTAAATAGAGAACATATGTGGGTTTATTTGTAAAAAGATTATTATCATATGTTTCTTCATTTATAATTAATATAATTAGGCAAAATATATGCATATAATATTTAAATGAAATATTAGTAATTAAAATATGCATATCATGCTAAATATTCCTAATCAATATTCTTGAGAAATTATATCATATAAATGGTTGGAATAATATCTCAAAAATACCAAATGCTACTAACAATTTGATTGGAGATATTGTGCAGGTATTAGCATAGGTCTGAAATCTAAGTAGGAGATCCAAGCCAAATCGGAATTTCAAACCGAATGTGTTAAATATTTGAAGCAAATCAAAGAATCTAGCAATGGTAGAAACTAAGAGCAATATTTTTAGAATCTATATATCAAGAGGATCTCTAAATATCGAGAGAAAAAGCCAGAAAAAATCTCAAATCCCAGACCCACTAGGAGGCGGTGGATCTGCGGTCAAATAGAGGCAAGGGCAGCAGAACCACGGTTTGTTGTGGGCCGTTGGATGTGGAATTTCAGGGATATGATCGTAATATCATCTACTCCCATATGGCATCTAAGGTTTCTAGTTTCAGAGACTATATAAAGGACCGAAAGCTGTGCATTCAAAAATCATCTAATCATCTAGTAATCTATTCATTAATTCCCCGATCAAGAGAGAGCTCTACGAGTAAAACTAGGGTTATTGTAATCTACCTTATTAAGGAGAAATTTTATAATGCAATAGTTGAAAAATAAAGGTAGTCTTTTGTTTTAATTCATTTCGCATTTACTTTCTGCATTAATTTTCAGCTTTACTTTCGCATTACTTTTCTGCATTACTTTCTGCAATTTTAAATTTTAATTATGATTTCATTCATTTTCCACCTCTATTGTACTACGCTAATAACCATGAGCGAGTAATTTCTCACTTGCTAGGGTTTGCAGGATAGGGTAGAACAATGGATGAAAAATCCCTTAACTCCTTTTGACATTTTAATGTTTATAAATTTTAGCAAAATAAATGTTAACCCTTTTATTGGACGCGCTATCAATTAATGATAGTCACGGCCACGATTTGAGATTAGTTAATACTTGTTTTGTTAAGGGCTTGAGATAAATAGAGATCAATGGAAAGACAAGAGGCAGTAGTGGGAAATCCTAATTCCCTCTAATAACCCTAATCCACATTCATCTCTATCTCTCTAGTTTTAAACAATTAAAAGATAAAAAGAATCATTTCTAAAATTTCATGAATTAACTACTAAGTCTTATAAACCATACAAGCCTTTCTATTATAAAATTTTCTCCCCGTCTTAATTTAAAACGACAACAATCCCTTCTCTCTTTTATCAACTCGTCTAAAATAAGATAAGAAATTCACGTTTCCCTGCGAACGACCCGTACTCATCGCGGCTAGCTATTTGCGACACCATCTTGATTGCGGTTATTTACAACACACATACACTACACCTTTCACAACCAATCATGAACCTCTGCCAGTTCATTTTTCATCTTTTTTCTACGAGGAAAGCTTGGAAATGATCGGGCTCTTGTAACGCCTTGATTAGGGAATCTCGTCCTTCTTTGTACAGGAGGAGATCATCCAATATGCTTAGCTGCGAGGGTATTTTCCTCATATGTGCTAAGACATTGTAATCCACCTTGTTTTTCTTAGTCGGGTTCTTTGTGGCGAGATCTTTGACTGTTTCTTCATCAAGGACGATTTCCTCGGGCATTTTCCCTTTCGCTTTATTTTTTTGTTTGAACCTTTGTTTGCAGGTCCGAGGTTCTTCTCAGGTAGCATATGGTTGTGCAGCTGAATGTTTTCGCAGTTCTTCTCCTCCTCTTCTTTCCAGAGGGGGAATTTTCAGAGAGAGATTCGAGGGGTGTTTTGTCCTCAGAATTGCTCCCGAAGGTAAGAACTTGAGGTTTTTCCTCTTCCGAACCAGTACCAACGACATGACAGTTGCCAGTCGTTTCTTCATGCGTGTTTGTCTCGCCATTTTAATGTTGACGACGTGAGCTTCACGGTTCTCTTTCTTGAAGTGTTTTCGATGGGCAACATATCATTGCCATCACTTCTTGAAGGCACTGCATTTATCGATGGGGTGGGCGACCCTTCGATGATATAGGCAATTTTGGTTGTGATTCTCCTCCGTCGGAGTATGGGACTCCAGAAGTGTACTTCATGAGAGGTAGTAGTTTCATCCCCAATTGATAGGGCTTTGGCGAACCGCTCCTCAATTTTGATCTTACTCTTATTTGTTGCAGGTGAGCTTGGGTTTGGTCAGAGAACTTTACGAATCACCCTCACCGCAACTGGACGATGACGCTTATCCTTTTCATATATGGCTATTTTGCGTTCTCGATCGTTTTTGCTTTTTTGAAAGGTTTCGTTTAAAAGTCTCTCAACCGAGTCTTCTTATAGCAGATTCGGGGATTTTAGCGATGATTCTGCCCCTAGTTTCTCCATGTCTTTTTCTAACGCTGAGGGAGCTTCTTCATCATATAATGATGAATGAGAGATCATATGGCAACTTACTACATAGTCTTCCGCTTCTTCTGATGAGTCATTTCCCTCATCATTGTCACTGTCTCCGTCATCAAGAATATGCTTGAGGAATTTTTTGAGCGTGATTGGTGTCCGCGCATACTGGTTATACTCCTCCAGCACGTCTATGTACTTTTATAGATTTGTACAATTATCGTCATACTCGACAGACTACACGGGTTTTTTAGTCTTCTTCTTTTTCTTAGATTACTTTGAAGGCTTGAGTTGGGGGATTTTCCCCTTGTCAGTGGTTTTCAGCGCGGGACGGGGTTTTAGCATCCCTTCAATTATTTCTGGTTCAAGTGGGCTTTTCCACCTGACTGCCGGACATACCTATAGATCCTTAAGTATTCTTTTAGTTTTTGCTGAAAGAGCTACTTCCCACGGAGCTTCCTCCATAAGCGAGCATGATGCCCCCTGGGCGTCCACCTTTTTAGGAGGGTGCTTTTGGAGCGGGTTTACCCTCCAGTTATCAGATAGCACGAACATTCCCTGCTGGTACTGGTCTTCAACCCAATTTTTGAAGATGTAGCAATCCTCAATTGGGTGGCTCACAATTCTGTGATAGGAGAAGTAACTGGGGTTGTTGACGTCGTCAGGTTGCGCTGGACGCCGCGGGTCTGGCAATGTGATCATGTAGGGTGTTTTTCGTCACTCCATTGAGATGGGAATACGCGTCGCTTGTCAGATGTTAGGTCCACGTTACCTCTCCCGGTACTTTCGGGGTTGCGGAAACGGTAAATCAAAATTTTTCTAAACTTTGTAACATGGACCGTAAAAGCCGGATCTTTGCTAAACTAAACTAGCATACTTGCAAAGAAGAATTAACTACTCGGCAAAGTGGTTATACCTCAACTTGAACTCCTTCACTTCTTATTGTTGTTCTTCTTTGATGTTCTTCTCTTCTTGTTCTTCTTCTCATCGCTTGCTCAATGGTTGATCCGGACTTCGGTCACCTCCGCGGCCTCCTTGAGTCGAAGACGATCCACCCGAGAGATGTACACCGAGCTCCACCTCAAGCCGAGGTAACTAGGGCAAGGAGGTTGCTAATCTAGAAGCCCTAGGTGGTGTAGAGAGGATGTATGGATGTGTTTGTCAAGTAGAATCCTTTTTCTCTCAACACATGAGATCAAAGGAGAAATCAAGAGGAGGAAGAAGAAGGAGGTTTTCTATCAACCATGGAGCTTCTCATTTCAAGAGAGAGAATGAGAATGAGCAAATGAAAAGCTTAACCAAGAGAAAAGCTAACCATGGTTGCAATAATGCACAAAACATTATCATTACAAATCCAATCAAGATAAAGGTGATGGCTACAAATGACATGACCATTATCATAACTTAATAAAAAGAAAACCAAAGAATACTTTAGATCTTCTAAGAAGGTCCAAGTCAACTTTGGTCAAAAGGTCAACAAAGTCAAGATGGTCAAATGGTCAATGTAATTAGCCATAACAAAATTATCAATGAAAGGATTAGTAAATAATGTCCCCGGCTCATTTATGGTTTTGACCAAACGAATTGTCGAAACCCTAATGAGTCCGCCTCAAAATGGTTTTGACCGAATCAACTGTCAAAACCCTAATGAGCCTGCCACATAGTGGTTTTGGCCGAACCAACTGCCAAAACCCTAATGAGGCACCTCCTCCTTCATCGCTCCAGAAAACTGTGCATACACACCTGCATCCGTATTCCGTAGAATGCGGATGCGCAGAAGACAAAACAGATCCATCCGTGCAATACTAGGATCTGGCTTAAACCAAAGCCCACTAGTACTGTCTGCCCGAGCATCATACGCACACAAGTGTACGTAAGTGATCGCAGCCCTGCCGTAAAACCATACGGCCTCTACACGTTTCGCTCAGTGCAGGGAAACTCTCTGTGTGGGACTCTAAAGACTCGACACTACGCTGGCAGTGGGTTTAACCACAGACCGCAAGCGGCACTAGCTGTACGTAACGGTCCCCAGGTAGATGTCGATAAGAAGGCCGATGAGGTAAACCCATTCGAACTCCCACTGAGTCTGTATGTGACAATCTCCGTACAGTCCGGTCTGTTCGTCTGATACATCGCATGTCGGGCCTAGGGGGCGGCAAGCGTCAGACCCCTAATAGCGGTACAAGTCGTGTCGGAGTGAAGCCCAGAACACCCTGAGATAACACTGGAACCTACCAGTATATCTCGCTTGCCCTGGCCAGGGACTACTCGTGTAATGGCTCTCCTAGACACTGCGCGATGTCAACCCCCAATACCGGGAGAGACGAATCCTGTCTAACCGTCACTGCCTCCAAGTGCTTCGGGACTGCTCCCAACTACTACCTGTTTGCACGACTCAGTAGAGCCGTGGTAGGGTAGTAATCAAAGAACAGTGGGAACACACTCGAGGCGAAGTGACAGTGTCAAGTCAGCGGACTAAGCTGTACTCATGTCACCTGGGAACTGATAACTGACGATAGGTATAATACCAACCATCAGTTCCCGACGAGTCCTGTCCAGTGTACTCGTAACCTAACGAGCACCCGCATACTATCTCAAGTACGACGTACCGACGGCTGTGGGACAGGCCGTCTCCCGTGCTGGGATGAGAAGCGCATACGCTAGTCTACTCCGGAGTATCGATGCCCTATCTCGGTACTCCCACGACTAGGGACGTGTATAAGGATGTGCTTGTAGATTACCCAGCCCCCACGAGTGTGATCGCCATCACAACGCCGGTAATCAAGCAAAGATCCTAAGGGCTCTACTAATGCGTATAGGTGATAAATAAACACACATGTACACATTAAAGCAGAGGCAAACCAAGTAGCATACTACTATATTGAGCAAGATTGTCTGTACAACTGTGAATATCCCAAGCTTCCATCAAGTAATATACATACTAGTATGATACAGTAATGGCCTCTAGGGCATATACACCAACAATCTCCCACTTGCACTAAGGCCATGTACTGGCGTATCGAAGACCTATCATCTCGATCAGCCGCTCGAACTGAGTCTGGGGTAAAGCCTTTGTGAATGAGTCCGCAGTGTTGTCCTTTGTGTCCACTCTCCGCACCTCGATCTCCTGTCGATCAATGATCTCCCTGATCAGGTGATACCGCCTTAAGATGTGCCTGGATTTCTGATGGGACCTTGGTTCCTTCGCTAAAGCTATAGCCCCATTGTTATCGCAATACAGAGGTATTGGGTCAACAATGGACGGAACCACCTGAAGTTCACTAATGAACTTCTTTATCCAGACCGCCTCTTTTGCGGCATCGCTTGCAGCAATGTATTCAGCCTCCATCGTCGAGTCTGCGACGGTATCCTACTTGGAACTCCTCCAACATACCGCCCCTCCGTTGAGGGTAAACACAAAACCCGAGACAGACTTGCTGTCATCTTTGTCACTCTGGAAGCTTGAATCGGTAAAGGACTCGACCCTGAGGTCTCCATTACCGTAAACCAGGAACATCTCCTTAGTCCTTCTCAGGTACTTGAGAATGTTCTTCACTGCTGTCCAGTGGTCCTCCCCTGGGTCTGACTGATACCGGCTTACCGCGCTCAACGCGTAAGCTACATCTGGTCTTGTACATAGCATCGCATACATTATAGATCCTACCGCCGAAGCGTAGGGTATAGTGCTCATGCGAACCCTCTCCTCGTCAGTCTTAGGAGACATCTTCTTGGAGAGGGTAATTCCGTGCAATGCGGGTATATTACCGCGCTTGGAACCCTCCATACTAAATCTCTTTAGTACGGTCTCTATGTACCTGGACTGCGAAAGTCCCAATAGTCTCTTGGATCTATCTCTATAGATCTTGATCCCCAGAATGTACGAGGCATCTCCCAGGTCCTTCATGGAGAACCTTTGTGACAAAAATAGCTTGACCGATTGTAGCATAGGAACATCATTTCCTATCAAAAGAATGTCGTCCACGTACAAGACTAGGAATACGACAGTTCGTCCTACAATCTTCTTATATACACAGGGTTCATCTTCGTTCTTGATGAAATCAAATTCCTTGATTGCCTCATCAAAACAGATGTTCCAGCTCCGCGATGCCTGCTTTAATCCATAAATGGATTTAAGCAACTTGCACACCCTTCCGCTGCTCCCATTGTCTACGAAACCTTCTGGTTGATCCATGTAAACGCACTCTTCCAAACAACCGTTTAGGAAAGCCGTCTTAACATCCATCTGCCAGATTTCATAGTCATGGAAGGCAGCAATGGCAAGTAGGATCCGAATGGATTTGAGCATAGCCACCGGAGAAAAAGTCTCGTCATAGTCCAAACCAGGTTTTTGACGAAAACCTTTTGCAACGAGTCTAGCTTTATAGGTTTCCACCTGCCCATCTACACCAAGTTTCCTTTTGTAGATCCATTTGCATCCAACGGGTTTTACCCCAGGTGGAGCAATATCCAACGTCCACACTTTATTGGCGTACATGGACTCCATTTCGGATTGCATTGCTTCCTGCCACTTATCAGAGTCCCTACTGATAATGGCCTGCCTGAAACTGGTAGGGTCATCTTCTTCCAAGATGCAATCCTCTCGATCCCCGTCTATGAGAAAACCGTAGTATCTCTCGGGCGGATGAGAAATCCTACCAGATCTGCGGAGTGGCTGAGGTTCGTTTGGGGTCATTGAATCTAGCGGTTCCTCCAAATTTTCAGTTACATTTTGTGGTCGCTGAATTTCTTCCAGTTCTACCGAACTCCCACTAGCTTCTTTTGCAAGAAACTTCCTTTCTAAGAAGGTAGCGTGGCGAGATACAAACACCTTCTGTTCCTCAGTGTGGTAGAACAGATATCCTAGTGAATCTTTAGGATATCCCACAAATTTACAGAGAACTGACCGTGCCTCCAACTTGTCCGGTTTCTGTGTTTTCACATAGGCCGGACAACCCCATATCTTAAATCGCTTAAGATACGGATTTCTTCCATTCCATATTTCATATGGAGTCTTAGGCACTGATTTGGATGGAACATAGTTCAATAGGTACGCCGCTGTCTGAAGCGCATGTCCCCAAAATGAAAGAGGCAACTCAGCACTACTCATCATGGAGCGAACCATATCCAATAGGGTACGATTCCTCCGCTCCGAAACACCGTTGTGCTGTGGTGTATAAGGAGGAGTAAGCTGAGAGAGAATACCATTCTCTTTTAAGTAATCTAGGAATTCCGTGCTTAAGTACTCCCCTCCCCTGTCAGACCGGAGGATCTTGATACTTTTGCCTGTCTGGTTCTCTACTTCCTTTCTGAATTCCTTGAATTTCTCAAAAGCTTCAGATTTGTGTTTCATCAGATACACATACCCGAACCTAGAGAGATCGTCAGTGAATGTGATGAAGTAAGAGAACCCACCCCTTGCATGTATAGACATCGGACCGCATACATCACTGTGTACGAGTCCCAAGAGCTCTGCTGCCCTTTCTCCATGTCCGGTGAACGGAGATTTGGTCATCTTCCCTTTGAGACAGGACTGACAAGTTTCATAAGATGAAAACTCGAACGCATTCAAGAGTCCATCTTTATGCAACTTACTCAGTCTTTTCTCTCCGATATGACCAAGTCTACAATGCCATAAGTAGGATTCATTCGTATCTGAATTCTTCCTCTTGCGTGTGTTTTGTATATTGAGAACTGTATTCTGATTTAGAACGTAGATACCATTAAACAGTGTACCCTCTGCAACCAGTACCTTATCAAGGTAAATGTTCATGATATTCTTTTCAAGAACAAACTTATATCTATCTTTATCGAGTAAAGAAACTGATATGATGTTGCAAACCATGGAGGGTACATAGTAGCAATCGTTCAAAATCATAGTCTTGCCATTTGGCAATACTAGGTGATATTCACCGACGGCTGCCGCATTAACTTGTGCTCCGTTCGCTACTCTGAGCGACATATCACCCGGTGCAACTTTCCTACTTTTTCTCAGTCCCTGCAATAAATTACAGATATGAGATCCTGATCCGGTATCAAGTACCCAGGAGGTAGGGCTGACCGTAAAACAGTTCTCAATTACAAGAACACCTGAAGTAGATGCAAAACCATGCTTCTTCTTCGACTGGGTATCCTGGAAATCCATACTTTCCTCTTTCCCATTCTCATACTCATGACTGTTGTCACAAGTTAGAGCTGAACCAACTTTCCCCAGTCCCGAATAAGAATTCGGTTCAGTCAAGCGATACATTTTATTATCTTGATTAGGGCGTGAAAAGGTTGCTGCCTGGAGAGAGAGAAAAGAAACACTCAGCGTATGCTCTTGCAAGATTAGATTGGTTTATTAATTTATCTAACCAGGATGTCTCCCACTGTTTCCTCAAATTCTTCTTAAAACCTTTTTAAAAGAAGAACTAGCCGGGTTTTAATTCACGTCACAATACTTGCTTAACCTTTCAGCCAGGCTAGTGTCGGTACTTCGAGGGAGGTTTTCCAACGCTTTCGCGAAGTTCCTTAATTAAAGAACCTCTTTTCCCTGGGGGCGTAACCCCGCTAACACCTTTCTAGACACCTACTAGGTTTATAGCATTGATCGTTAAGTGAAATAATCTCCCGAGAGTAAACCAACTCATCAGTGGGATCGGGATCCAACTGTCATTGTGTGATAACCTAGATGGAATCCACTCTAGTCACCACACTCCAGAAGGTATGCTAAATATGCAAGTTTCAGTTCTTTTGAAACTCCCGATGTTGTTTTTTCCCCTAGGACCCAAGTGATCTTGACGGAGTCAACAAATCAAAGAGTCCTAGTCAAGTTCAACCTGTCATTATCTGGATTGCATTAAACCCACCCGCATAACCCTTGACGGAGTCAACAAGGTTATACGACTGTCCTAATCAATCCCATATACCAATACAAACAAGCAGCACTTAGCTACCGTACACTACGCCTTGACGGAGTCAACAAACGCAGCACGAATACTAAGTGTTACTTGTAAGAAATGACGGAGGGCTACGGCTGGGTTTTTGGCGAAAAACCCGTTAACGTAATGAACTTGATATCGTTGGAGGAACCTGGTAACCTTTTTTTTTTTTTTTTTTTTGAAAATATAGTGGCGAAAACTTTTTGCTAAAGAGGTCACTCCCTATGAAGGGATCTCGGCTCTTTCCTCGTCGAATGAGGTGCAGGATATTCCAAATTGAATACCGCGATGCAAAGCAAGAATAATCGACTATAGTGAAGTTATTACCCTGACGCAAACTTTTGTCCAAGGGGTCACTCCCGGTGAAGGGATCTCGGCCCTTGCCTCGTCGACTGAGGTGCTGGGTATTCATAACCGAATACCGCGATGCAAAACAAAAATGAACGTCCTTGCAATAACAGCTTTTTGAAAAAAATTGTTCCAACAACGTCTTTTAGGTTTATTTTCTTGCATTAGTTCTTTTAATGCGTCCCATCATTTAATTCCTACCATTGCAGAAAACAACCAAAATATGACGTACGCTTATGCCATTCGCATTCGCCACGGGGTCCCGTCATCACCCGTTAGGTTACTTAACTAACGACAGAGCGGGGGCTGGGCTAGCGCGGCTGTAAAACATAAGCAACGCCTAAATAGTAAAGCAATGATAGACATTACAGATCACAGATGAATACATTGGATATACTAGCAATCCGCAATCCTTTCGAGCCTGCAACGAAAAGCGGATTACACGGTTGCGGTGAATAGCCAAATACCCCACCCAAGACCCCTACGGGTGCGGCAAACTACCCGCCAAGTACTCGGCAGTTTGTGTACCCCCTCCATGGGTCTATCCTAGGAGCAAAAACAGTAAAAAGAATTATACAATGACGGCTACAACCCCGACCCGGTTGTGCGGCCAAACAAATAATATTATTACATCAATTTACATTTACAATGAATGAAAGAAAAACAAAAGCTCATCTCACATCCACCCCGGCTATTCACCCGCGACAGTCCAACACATTCATATACACAAACCATCAAGAACAATCACAGATCACAGATATGTATAACCCCGACTAATCGACATATAGCGATTAGCCGACGTTCAATACATAAGAACATCACAGATATAACCTTTATAGTCAAAGTATATTGAAGTTCGGAAAAATACGGAATTATAGGCCCCC
This sequence comes from Agapanthus africanus, assembly GCA_030015575.1. Lineage (NCBI taxonomy): Eukaryota > Viridiplantae > Streptophyta > Magnoliopsida > Asparagales > Amaryllidaceae > Agapanthus > Agapanthus africanus. Next base: position 55,724,407 of record CM057342.1, on the reverse strand, counting down.
AAAAACAAATTTCTATTCTGGAAAATCTGGGCACATATAATATATCTGAAAAATCCTAAAACCATGTCAGAAACACACTGCACCAAAATCGATGCAGTAACTCACCAACTTGGCCGCGGTTCCGCGGCAAGAGCTTGCTCTTGCCGCGGAAGCGCGGCACTTTGGTTGAGTCGCTGCATCGTTTTTGGTGGTTTTCTTCTAAAAACCCTGAGATGATTTTAGGGCTATAACAAAGTTTGTTTTGACCAGAAAAAGTTTTAACAGAAACTCAGATTTTTACAACTTGGTTTTTTCGATTTTTCCGTTTCGAACTTCGATACACTTTACTACCAAGCTAGTTTATGTTTAACCTGGCTCTGATACCACTGTTAGGTCCACGTTACCTCTCCCGGTACTTTCGGGGTTGCGGAAACGGTAAATCAAAATTTTTCTAAACTTTGTAACATGGACCGTAAAAGCCGGATCTTTGCTAAACTAAACTAGCATACTTGCAAAGAAGAATTAACTACTCGGCAAAGTGGTTATACCTCAACTTGAACTCCTTCACTTCTTATTGTTGTTCTTCTTTGATGTTCTTCTCTTCTTGTTCTTCTTCTCATCGCTTGCTCAATGGTTGATCCGGACTTCGGTCACCTCCGCGGCCTCCTTGAGTCGAAGACGATCCACCCGAGAGATGTACACCGAGCTCTACCTCAAGCCGAGGTAACTAGGGCAAGGAGGTTGCTAATCTAGAAGCCCTAGGTGGTGTAGAGAGGATGTATGGATGTGTTTGTCAAGTAGAATCCTTTTTCTCTCAACACATGAGATCAAAGGAGAAATCAAGAGGAGGAAGAAGAAGGAGGTTTTCTATCAACCATGGAGCTTCTCATTTCAAGAGAGAGAATGAGAATGAGCAAATGAAAAGCTTAACCAAGAGAAAAGCTAACCATGGTTGCAATAATGCACAAAACATTATCATTACAAATCCAATCAAGATAAAGGTGATGGCTACAAATGACATGACCATTATCATAACTTAATAAAAAGAAAACCAAAGAATACTTTAGATCTTCTAAGAAGGTCCAAGTCAACTTTGGTCAAAAGGTCAACAAAGTCAAGATGGTCAAATGGTCAATGTAATTAACCATAACAAAATTATCAATGAAAGGATTAGTAAATAATGTCCCCGGCTCATTTATGGTTTTGACCAAACGAATTGTCGAAACCCTAATGAGTCCGCCTCAAAATGGTTTTGACCGAATCAACTGTCAAAACCCTAATGAGCCTGCCACATAGTGGTTTTGGCCGAACCAACTGCCAAAACCCTAATGAGGCACCTCCTCCTTCATCGCTCCAGAAAACTGTGCATACACACCTGCATCCGTATTCCGTAGAATGCGGATGCGCAGAAGACAAAACAGATCCATCCGTGCAATACTAGGATCTGGCTTAAACCAAAGCCCACTAGTACTGCCTGCCCGAGCATCATACGCACACAAGTGTACGTAAGTGATCGCAGCCCTGCCGTAAAACCATACGGCCTCTACACGTTTCGCTCAGTGCAGGGAAACTCTGTGTGTGGGACTCTAAAGACTCGACACTACGCTGGCAGTGGGTTTAACCACAGACCGCAAGCGGCACTAGCTGTACGTAACGGTCCCCAGGTAGATATCGATAAGAAGGCCGATGAGGTAAACCCATCCGAACTCCCACTGAGTCTGTATGTGACAATCTCCATACAGTCCGGTCTGTTCGTCTGATACATCGCATGTCGGGTCTAGGGGGGCGGCAAGCGTCAGACCCCTAATAGCGGTACAAGTCGTGTCGGAGTGAAGCCCAGAACACCCTGAGATAACACTGGAACCTACCAGTATATCTCGCTTGCCCTGGCCAGGGACTACTCGTGTAATGGCTCTCCTAGACACTGCGCGATGTCAACCCCCAATACCGGGAGAGACGAATCCTGTCTAACCGTCACTGCCTCCAAGTGCTTCGGGACTGCTCCCAACTACTACCTGTTTGCACGACTCAGTAGAGCCGTGGTAGGGTAGTAATCAAAGAACAGTGGGAACACACTCGAGGCGAAGTGACAGTGTCAAGTCAGCGGACTAAGCTGTACTCATGTCACCTGGGAACTGATAACTGACGATAGGTATAATACCAACCATCAGTTCCCGACGAGTCCTGTCCAGTGTACTCGTAACCTAACGAGCACCCGCATACTATCTCAAGTACGACGTACCGACGGCTGTGGGACAGGCCGTCTCCCGTGCTGGGATGAGAAGCGCATACGCTAGTCTACTCCGGAGTATCGATGCCCTATCTCGGTACTCCCACGACTAGGGACGTGTATAAGGATGTGCTTGTAGATTACCCAGCCCCCACGAGTGTGATCGCCATCACAACGCCGGTAATCAAGCAAAGATCCTAAGGGCTCTACTAATGCGTATAGGTGATAAATAAACACACATGTACACATTAAAGCAGAGGCAAACCAAGTAGCATACTACTATATTGAGCAAGATTGTCTGTACAACTGTGAATATCCCAAGCTTCCATCAAGTAATATACATACTAGTATGATACAGTAATAGCCTCTAGGGCATATACACCAACATCAGACGCATTACAGATTCCCCACCCGCTTAGGGTATGCTGGGGTTTATTGATTGTGGGAATCCGAATCTCCGGCAGCCGCGGACTAAGCTGCCGTTAATTACCCCTCGCCTTTGGATCGAAGGAAGCTCCGATTAACGGGTCAAACTGGTCATGCGAACTCAATGTGCAGTGTGCGTATGTTGTGTTTTGAAGGATCTTGGGTATATCGGGGGTCTCGCAGAGTTTACGGAGGTCCCGCTACCCGGATAGTAGGCTAGGGGCCAAGAGGGCCAGCTGCCCCCTGGCGGGGTGCGGGACAGTGCCCCGTTAGAAAATTTTTCTAGTAGGGGACGTATTTTGAGTGTGGAGTGTATAAAAAAGGGCTGAGGAGCGTCTTAAGGATGTGTGAGTAGCACGTAGGCGCTAGGTGCCCGCGGGTCATGAAGGGTTACACTAGCGCCCCGTCTAACTTCCGTGGCCAAATGCGGAACAAAATTTTTATGACGAACATAAACTTGGCGCTAGAATAACACTAAACCTGGATCTTTACCATAAACTTAACTAGCAAAAGAGAGTTCTATCTTCTATGATAGAATGTATACCTAAAGAAAACGAGTCCTTCGGGTCTTTGATCCTCTTCTTAAGCTCCTCGATGGAAGTATGGATCGTGCTTGAACTCCGGCCTCCTTGTGTCAACGATGATCCACCCGAGAGCTCCAACCTTGAGCTAAACCTCTAACTTGAGGTAACTAGAATACTTAGCTTGCTAATCTAAGTAGACTAGAGTGAGTAGAGTGTGATTTGGAGTAGCTTAACCTCACTAAACCCTTGATTCTCAACTCATGAGACACTAGGGTTTTGAGAGGATGAAGAAGAGAGCAAGCTTTGGAGAGAGAAAGTAATTTTGATAATGATAATAAAAATTGGAATGAATAATATATATATAACCATTTGTCATGGCATGAAAATATCTCCACAAAATATCTAGGTCAAAAATATCTCATCAAAATATCTATGGTCAATAAGTCATGCCAAGTCAAATTGTCAACCATGTATCCATGCCAAAATAAAGATTATCATTTATCAAAATAACATATACATTTCCTTTTCTCATTCTTGCTTTGACCAAGTCAATGGTCAAAACTAAATGAGAAAACTTGCTTTGACCAAGTCAATGGTCAAAACTAAATGAGAAAACTTGCTTTGACCAAGTCAATGGTCAAAACTCAAATGATAAGTCTCCTTCTTCATTCCTTCATATCCGTATATACATACTCGCATCCGTGTTTCGAGAAACACGAATGCAATGAGATGAAACTAATCCAATAATCAAATACTAGGATCTGGCTTAAACCAAAGCTCACTAGTATTGTCCGCTCGAACACCACACGCGCACAAGTGAACGTATGTGATCGAACCCTGTCGTAAAACCATACGACCTTTACTCGTTTCGCCCGAAGCTGCGAAACCCTCCGTATGGGACTCTAAAGACTCGACAGTTCTCTGGTAGTGGGTTTAACCACAAGCATGTCAGTGGCACTAGCTGTACGTAACGGCTACCCAGGTACCTGTCGAAAAGAAAGGCCGACGAGCAAACTCGTCCGAACTCCTACTGAGCCTATCCGTGACAATATCCGTACAGTCCGGTCTCTTCGTCAAAGAGCATCGCATACCGGATCTAGGGGGTGGTGAACGCCAGACACTAATAACCTGATAAGTCGTGCCGATATGTCTCAGGACCAATACGGGAAACTACTGATCAACCTATCAGTAAATCCCAACTGCCTTGGCCAAGGTCTTATGGTCCTGACTAATCGATCACTGTGCGATATCAACTCCCAATACCAGGAGATACGAATCCCCAACAATCGCTCACTGCCTCTATGTGGTTCGGGACTGAACCCAACCAAAACCTATTTGCACGACTCAGTAGAGCCGTGGTAGGGTAGTGATCAAAGCTCAGTGGGAACTCACACGAGACAAATGCCAATCTCAGGTCCAAAGACTAACCTGTACACACGTCACCTGAGAACTTCCATCTGACGATAGGTATAGTACCATCTGGAAGTTCTCGGCGAGTCCGTCCAGTGTACTCACCCCCAGTAAGCACCTGTATATGATCTTAGGTGCATCAGACCAATGGCTGCGGGACCAACCATCCCCCAACGGGGTTAGAAACGTATACACTAGTCTACTCTAGAGTATCAATGCCCAGTCTCGATACTCACGCGACTAAGGACCATTTAAGGATGTGCTTATGGACAACCCTGCTCCCATAAGTATGATCGCCATCACAACGCAGGTAGTCAAGTAAGATCCTACGGGCTTTATCAACATGTAACCGCAATATGTAATAATGAGTATGACATATACTATGTTAAGATAAAAGCAAACCATAATAGTATACTACCGTATCGAGTCTTTATCAATATGTGCAAACTAGTTATAACAACAATAGAAATAAATACACATATCCTGACAAAGACAAGTCAAATAATATACTATAAAACTGAGCAAGATTGTCATGTACATACATATCCCTAGCATCTATATGTATACATTGTCACGACCCGAAGTTCGACCCGTGACCGGCACTTAACCACGTAACGTCTACAGGCGTAACGCGACTAAGTAAGCCGAAACCCAGAAATCAAAACCATTAAAAGTAGCGAGTGTTGAAAACATTTGTTTTAAAACATTTGGAAAAGCTTAAGTAGTTTAGTAACTTTCTGTAAAGTTCAAGTTATTATCTTAAAAATTTTGGCAGCATTTCCTTTGTAAAAACTAACCCCGAAATCGGGTACAAGACAAGATATGAGTAAAATGATACACAATAAGAATAAAGTATCCCAAACGGGAGCAATCACGCCCAACGGCGGAAACAATCACCACGAGAGTAATATACGACGCCGTAGCGAAGAAATGAGCAATAAGTGAAAAACATAACGAATGATAAAAACTGCATAAGTAAAGTCGGCTCACACGAGCTCGACAACAGAGTACAAATAATATACATCATCGTCCTCACACTGGTCTCTAAGTTAATACAAGAAATAGTAGATGGAGAGTACTAGATACAAAAGTGTGTACAAATGGAAAATAACCGGATATCACAAACTCACCTAGAAGTAAACAGCTCACGCACCAACTGCCGTGGTATCCGTAGCCCAAAAAGATACAAGAAAGCAGCCTGCCACGACTACTCTGAGGGGAAACCTGCAAACACTGTGGCACAACGGGGGTGAGTAGCCAACTCGTGAATAGAAATAACATATAAAAGTAATCATGAGTATGCACGTACTGCGCTGCTCTAACATGTATAATCAGATAACATCTATATGATGAGCTGAGTATGCGATAATCATGCAAAAGTACTCTATCAGGTACTACAACTACATGATGCAATGCATAATAATGAATGCTGAGTATGGGATAAAATATCATCAACACGGAATGTCAACGTGGAAAACTCCGGTGTTTACCAAAAACACCCTAAAACCCAGTACTCAGGCGCCGTCACTCTATCCGGCCCTCAATCCTGTAATCCTCATAGAAGCGGGGTGCCTAACATCCGCACCTCAAAATAACAAGAAATACTCGCGTCCAGCATCGACACGCAAATCCTCATCTCTCAGGCGCCGCATACCAGATCGGCCCTCAGCATGTATTTCATATCATAACTCCCAGGCGGTATCCTCCGGATATCCGTCAGGTCTCCAGCTGTCACCGGCAGGTAGTAGTACCTCCGCTGGGCTCACCGTCTAACTATACGACTCTTCTTGTCCCGGGGTACCATACCGGGTCCACCATGTACCCGCAGACGGTGCCTACCACTCCTCGAATCGGGTATACCACACAAGCTCTCAGAACCGAGAAAACTTATGGTGGACGCACTAAAATATCATATCAAGAGAAACCGGGTTTTTAAAATAAGGCACACTTTCTTGAAAAAGTACCACGGTTCTCAAATCCAAAAATCACATGAAAACCGACTCAATACGTAAATATAGATGCACCAAGGTGTATATATGCACCAATACGAATGTACAACATGTATGCGCACAAGTATGGGTATGCGAATGAGTATGTGCACAAGTAACATAATCATGTCAAATCATATATGAGGTGAGATACAATATATTGTTCATGGCAATTCTATAGTGTGAGTGTCATGGCAATTACTAACGGTGTGTGTGTAACATGCAGATTAGTGCTCGTGCAACATGAACCGTTAGTAACAGTGCGGTGTGTTATTAATTCTAAGTTCATATACATATATATATATATATAACAGGAAATACAGTATGCAACCAATGTATATGAATGCAAATATGCAGCTACTATAGCCTATCAAGCCCTGACGCATAACGCCATACGGGCGATTTCCCCGCAGATGTTAAATCTACTCACCGTGGTCTCGTGCTAAGTGTAGCCGACGACTTGCTTCTCCTTCTTCACAGTGTCCGTCGTACTCGCCTGCGAACCTAGAATTACACAAGGAATAAGCATAATCTAAAATCCTATAAAACGTGATACCAAAGAAGTACGGAAAAAGTAGCGTCGCAAGCTAAACGTGTGAACTCGATACACTAAAACGAGCGTGTGCTAATCCCAGAACTACTCCGATGCGCTGCGATGCACAGAACCCACCAGACCATGACGAAGCGTACATGTCGCGCTAAACACACAACTCCAATTTAAGGGCAACAGGTCCCAGATTCTTATCTGGAAGAAAACCCAAAAAGAAAACAAGACCAAACACTGCAAAACCAACACAGACACCACCCTGCAAAACATCAACACCCACAGAACAGGGGGGCCGGCGTCGCCGCATTTTCAAGGAAGGTCGCCGGTTTTTATGGGGTGGAACGGGCTCGAACATCAACCCAAAACCCTAACTACCCTGTACACCATTCTGCAATTGTTTGCAACACCAGAAAATAATCGTAGACATAGCAGATCACCGTATCCTATAATCTTGTTTAAAAACGTTTTAAAAACACTAATTTGGTACTAAAAGGTATTTTAGTGCAAACTGAAGAAGAAATCTGGTTTAAACAACACTAATAGCACTTAAATAAGTTAACCAAGCCATAAAATTTCCAACTTATCATAAACTTCACTAATTTCCCTTCATTAGCACTAAAAATGCACAAAATACGATTTTTTTAGCTAATTAAACTACAAGTTATGAATTAAGGTGCTAAGCGTGAGTTTAATACCTCCAAAAGATCCTAGGGAAACCCACATCCAGCCCTTGCCTTCAAAGGCACTGATTTGCCACAAAAATCCACAAAAGAGCCATTTTCCAAGGTTTTTGACGAAGAAAAGGTGAGCTTTTGTGTAGGGTTTGTGTATGGATAAAAGAGAAGCAAAGAAGAAGAAAAAGATGATGAAGATGTTGCTGTTGCAGGTGCTATCTCTGCTGGAGATTTCAGAATGAGAGGGAGAGAGAGAAAAGAGAGAGATAGGGTCAATGGTCAAGCCTCACCCCTTCACCTAATCCAACCCATACCTCCCATTTCTTCATTTCAATTTAAAATTAAAGGTTGACTTGGTTTTGTGGGGATATTAGAACCATGCATGCAAGAAGAAAATAAAATGGTCACACTTAACCCATGTTACAAAAAAAAGTGATAAGTGTGTATGTTGTTACACTAATCCTAGCTTAGGAAAGCAATTAAGGAAAAATTCTAATTAAGGTGAACACAATCTAATTTATAATTAACAAAACCCATTTATATATAAAAACACTTCTCATCACAATTAGAACTAGTTTTATTCTAGTTAAAAAGAAGAAATTAAAATTTACGGGTTTTTATGAAAAACACGCAGCATTACTAACTAACGCCAAATTAACCTAAACGAATTTCAAAGCGTTACAATCTATCCCCCTTAAAGAAATTCGGTCCCCGAATTAAAAAAACATCTAGCTACGCATACCTTCGAAGAGATGGGGATATTTCTTCCTCATCTCGCCCTCGGTCTCCCAAGTGACCTCCTCGCTGCTCGAGCCACGCCAAAGGACCTTGATGGACGGTATAACCTTTAATCTTAATTTCTTCACCTGTCGATCCAAGATGACCACCGGCTGCTCTGCAAAAGAAAGGTCGCGCTCCTGCTGGATCGTCGGGTGCTGAATCGCATGCGAAGGATCATGAAGATACTTTCGGAGTATCGAAACGTGAAATACTGGTTGAACATCTGGGAAACTGGGCAAAAGGGCTAACCGATACGCAACTGCACCAACACGCTCGAGGATCTCGAAGGGGCCCACGTATCTGGGACTAAGCTTCCCCTTCTTCCCAAATCTCACCACACCTTTCATTGGGGAAACCCTCAAGAAGATATGATCGCCAACAGAAAACTCAAGTTTGCGCCGACGACGGTCCGCATAAGATCTCTTCCTGGTCTGGGCTGCTCTCGCGAATCAACTGGATCTTCGCGGTCGTCTCCTCAACAATCTGCGGCCTTAAAATACTGTTCTCTCTGAGCTCCGTCCAACAGGTGGGCGATCTGCATCTCCTCCCATAAAGAGCCTCGAATGGTGCCATCTGAATGGTCTCCTAGAAACTGTTGTTGTAGGAGAACTCTACTAAGGGTAAATGATGATCCCAGCTACCTCCGAAGTCTAGGACGCACGCTCGGAGCATGTTCTCGAGAGTTTAAATAGTCCGCTCTGACTGGCTGTCGATCTGCGGATGAAATGCTGTGCTGAAACTCAAGCGGGTGGCCAAAGCCTCCTGAAGCCTCTGCCATAGTCGGCTGGTAAACTGGGTGCCTCGGTCGGACATGATACATGTCGGGACTCCATGTAGTCGTATAATCTCTTCGATGTAAATCTGGGCATACTGAGCAAAACCGAAAGTCGTCTTCACCGGCAGGAAGTGAGCCGCTTTCGTCAATCGGTCCACGATTACCCAAATGGAGTCATACCCTCGCCTAGTCCTGGGTAGACCCACAATGAAGTCCAAAGAAATCTTCTCCCATTTCCACTACGGAATTGGTAACGGCTGTATCTCTCCCACAGGCCTCTGGTGCTCGGCCTTGACTTGCTGACAAGTCAGGCATCTCGACACGAAGTCTGTGACGTCCCTCTTCATCCCGTCCCACCAGTAAACATCTCTCATATCATGGTACATCTTGGTGGAACCCGGATGAACACTGTACACTGATCGATGTGCCTCCTCAAGAATCTCACGCCGCGGTCCCTCAGCATCTGTACGCACAGTCTAGTCCCAAATCGCAGTATCCCCTGATCATCGATCACGAACTCGGAAAATCTGCCCTGTCTAATCTGTGCCATGATCTCTGAACAACTGTCATCACTGTACTGTGCCTCATGTATAAGGTCAAGCAACTGTGGGCGTGCACGAACATGCGCAAGCTGTCCCCCGATCGGCATGAACTTGAACTGCACTCGGCTGTCGCATAAAATCAGCCAATCTGCCGACGACTGCCTCTGCAGTGCGCTCAAGCAAGATAGACTACCCCCGGGCCTCCTGCTCAAAGCATCCACCACTACGTTCGCCTTGCCCGGGTGATACAATATCTCGCAATCGTAGTCCTCCACTAACTCCACCCAACGTCGCTGTTTAAGATTCAGGTCTCGCTGCTGAAATATATACTTTAAGCTCTTGTGATTAGTGAATATCTGGCACGACTCGCCGTATAGGTAATGTCACCAGATCTTGAGTGCAAAGACCACTGCAGCCATCTCCAAATCGTGAGTGGGGTAGTTCTGTTGATGTTTCTTTAGCTGCCGTGAAGCATACGCGATCACCTTGTCATACTGCATCAATACGCACCCTAGCCCCACTCGAGAAGCATCACAATAGACCATAAATTCGCCCGATCCTGAAGGCAATGATAACACCGGCGCCATAGTCAAACGAGTCCACAACTTCTGAAATCTATGCTCACACTCCTCCGTCCAATCGAAAGGAACCCCCTTCCGGGTCAGCCCGGTCAACGGTGCAGCAATGCGGGAGAAGTCCTGTACAAATCATCTGTAGTAGTCAGCCAGTCCTAGAAAGCTGCGGATCTCCGTAACTGATGTAGGTCTGGGTCAACGCTGAACGGCCTCGATCTTCTTCGGGTCCACACATATACCATCTCGTGTAATCACGTGACCCAAGAAGTCTACGCTATCAAGCCAGAACGCGCACTTGGAGAATTTGGCGAAAAGCTGGTGCTCCCTCAAGGTATGCAGTGTGATCCGCAGGTGCTGCTCGTGCTCCTCTCGACTCCGGGAATACACCAAAATATCGTCAATAAATACGATGATGAAAAGATTAAGATACGGCCTGAAAATACGGTTCATCAAGTCCATGAATGCTGCTGGGGCATTGGTGAGTCCGAACGATATCACCAAAAACTCATAATGGCCGTAGCGCGTGTGGAAAGCTGTCCACGAAATATCCTCCTGTCGAACCCGCAACTGATGGTAGCCTGATCGCAAATCGATTCTCGAAAAGTATCCTGCCCCCTGAAGCTGGTCGAACAAGTCGTCGATGCGCGGCAAAGGATACCTGTTCCGCACGGTAACCCTGTTCAACTGGCGGTAGTCGATACACAAATGCAAACTGCCGTCCTTCTTCTTGACAAACAGGACAGGAGCACCCTAAGGAGACACACTGGGTCGAATAAGTCCCTTATCCAGCAAATCTTGCAACTGACCCTTCAACTCTCGAAGTTCCGCCAGGGCCATCCGATAAGGCGGTATAGAAATAGGCCCCGTGCCAGGAATCAAATCAATACAAAAAGCAATATCGCGCTCAGACGGTAGCCTAGGAAGCTCGTCAGGGAATACATCAGGAAACTCTCTAACAATAAGAACCCGATCCAACGGAACCTCTGTAGCTCTAGTATCGCAAACATAGGCGAGAAATCCCTGACATCCCTTCCTCAAAAGCTGTCCAGCGCGAAAAGAAGAAATCAAACTGTGATGGGCAGCACCACGGTCCCCCTGCACAACAAAAGCCGACTCGCCGGGAAAACAAAAGCTAACTATCTTCTCGCGGCAGTCCACAGACGCATAGCACGTGGCTAACCAATCCATGCCCAAAATAACGTCGAAGTCCAACATCTCAAGAAGGATCAAATCGACAGGCGACTCTCTCTCGCCAATACGGACAATACAGGATCGGAACACGTGTCTAGCAACAAATGACTCGCCCACAGGGGTGGTCACAACAAGCGGCTGATCAAGCAAACCGGACTCTCTACCTAAACTCGGCACGAAGTGTGTGGAAACGTATGAGTGCGTGGATCCGGGATCAAACAACACGTGTGCATCAACGGAACATACGGAAAGGATACCTGAGACCACTGCATTGGACGTCTGCGCGTCCTGATGTGTCAAAGCAAAAACCCGTGCCTGTCCTCCACCTGCGACTGACTGTCCCCTGCCGGCCACTGGCTGTCCTCTGCCTCGGTCACCACGTCCTCTATGAGCAAATCCCCCGCAACCACGACCTCTCTGTGCATGAAACTAGCACGGAGCAACGGTAGGTACAATAGGCAACGCCCTCTGGGGTGGTGAAGGTGGTAAAGTGACGTGCGGTACTGCTGTCTCGCCCCAGCGTATCTCGGTACAGTCTCTGATGCGGTGATGGGGACTACCACACCCGAAGCATCCATGCGACGACTGCTGTCCCACCTGGGGATAAGAGCTAAACATCTGACCTCGGCCCGAGTCTCCGCCACCTGTACGACGTCTATCACGGCGTCCGAATGGAAGTCTCTGTGCTGACGTATCTGTACGAACTCTCTTCGGACCTGGAACTACCGAAGTCTCAGCTAGACGCTCCTCGACTAATAAGGCTGCATCTACAGTTGCTGCATAAGTCTCGCAATGCTGTGCGCTGATCGCAAGAAACAACGGGGTAAGCAAGCCTCGAACAAATCTCTTGACTCGCATCTCCTCAGTAGCCACTAAATATGGGGCATAGACAGATAGCTCGGTGAACAACACGTCATACTCTGCCACTGTCATCTCCGGAGTCTGACGTAAAGACTCAAACCTGCACGCTCTAGAATCTCTGACACTCTGTGGAAGGAAGCGGGCAAGGAACACCGTCACGAACTCCGTCCAAGTCATAGGAGGAAGACCTGCTGCTCTGCCCTTCTCGACCGATTCACACCATTTCTGCGCAAGACCTTCCAGGAGAAAGCTCGCGAACTCTACCCATCTCGCATCTAAACATCTGAGTGAGCGACATATCCGGGCCATCCTATCAATGAAAGACTGTGGGTCCTCGGCTGCATCGGTGCCTGTGAAGACCGGAGGGTTCAACCTCATAAACTCGGATAGCGATACTGTAATGACCTCTGTAGCTGTAGGGGCAACTTCCTGCACCGTAGGTACCATCGCGGTCCCTGCAACGGGTGGAACTACCTCTGGTCGCTGCGCTCGAAGCGTCTCAACTAGCGATCCCATCGTCTGGTGCATCTCCTGCATACCGGCCCCTAGCATAGCGATCTGGTCTGCTGAAGGAGGAACAGTCTGCTCTGGTATAACAGGTGTACTGCCCGGGTCTGTCCTCGTCTCAGACGAATCAACTCTAAACTCTGCTCTCACGGCCGCTCTCTGCGCCTTCATAGCCTTTGGCGGCATGATGGCTGAAAAGAAAATAGGATTCGATAAGGATACAGAAATCGAATCGCAAGAATGTATATACTCATGAAGGAATTTAAATCAATAAGTCCTAAGGTCACTTTATTCTTATTGTGTATCATTTTGGCAGCATTTCCTTTGTAAAAACTAACCCCGAAATCGGGTACAAGACATGATATGAGTAAAATGATACACAATAAGAATAAAGTATCCCAAACGGGAGCAATCACGCCCAACGGCGAAAATAATCACCACGAGAGTAATATACGACGCCGTAGCGAAGAAATGAGCAATAAGTGAAAAACATCACGAATGATAAAAACTGCATAAGTAAAGTCGGCTCACACTAGCTCGACAACAGAGTACAAATAATATATATCATCGTCCTCACACTGGTCTCTAAGTCAATACATGAAATAGTAGATGGAGAGTACTAGATACAAAAGTGTGTACAAATGGAAAATAACAGGATACCACAAACCCACCTAGAAGCAAATAGCTCACGCACCAACTGCCGTGGTATCCGTAGCCCAAAAAGATACAAGAAAGCAGCCTGCCGCGACTAGTCTGAGGGGCAACCTGCAAACACTGTGGCACAACGGGGGTGAGGAGCCAACTCGTGAATAGAAATAACATATAAAGGTAATCATGAGTATGCACGTACTGCGCTGCTCTAACATGTATAATCAGATAACATCTATATGATGAGCTGAGTATGCGATAATCATGCAAAAGTACTCTATCAGGTACTACAACTACATGATACAATGCATAACAATGAATGCTGAGCATGGGATAAAATATCATCAACACGGAATGTCAACGTGGAAAACTCCGGTGTTTACCAAAAACACCCTAAAACCCAGTACTCAGGCGCCGTCACTCTATCCGGCCCTGAATCCTGTAATCCTTATAGAAGCGGGGTGCCTAACATCGGCACCTCAAAATAACAAGAAATATTAGCGTCCAGCATCGACATGCAAATCCTCATCTCTCAGGCGCCGCATACCAGATCGGCCCTCAGCATGTATTTCATATCATAACTCCCAGGCGGTATCCTCCGGATATCCGTCAGGTCTCCAGCTGTCACCGGCGATAGTAGTCCCTCCGCTGGGCTCACCGTCTAACTATACGAGTCTTCTTGTCCCGGGATACCATACCGGGTCCACCATATACCCGCAGACGGTGCCTACCACTCCTCAAATCGGGTATACCACACAAGCTCTCAGAACCGAGAAAACTCATGGTGGACGCACTAAAATACCATATCAAGAGAAACCGGGTTTTTAAAATAAGGCACACTTTCTTGAAAAGGTACCACGGTTCTCAAATCCAAAAATCACATGAAAACCAACTCAATACGTAAATATGGATGCACCAAGGTGTATATATGCACCAATACGAATGTACAACATGTATGCGCACAAGTATAGGTATGCGAATGAGTATGTGCACAAGTAACATAATCATGTCAAATCATATATGAGGTGAGCTACAATATATTGTTCATGGCAATTCTATAGTGTGAGTGTCATGGCAATTACTAACGGTGTTTGTGTAACATGCAGATTAGTGCTCGTGCAACATGAACCGTTAGTAACAGTGCGGTGTGTTATTAATTCTAAGTTCATATACATATATATATATATAACAGGAAATACAGTATGCAACCAATGTATATGAATGTAAATATGCAGCTACTATAGCCTATCAAGCACTGACGCATAACGCCATACGGGCGATTTCTCCGTAGATGTTAAATCTACTCACCGTGGTCTCGTGCTAAATGTAGCCGACGACTTGCTTTCCCTTCTTCGCGGCGTCCGTCGTACTCGCCTGCGAACCTAGAATTACACAAGGAATAAGCATAAGCTAAAATCCTATAAAACGTGATACCAAAGTAGTACGGAAAAAGTAGCATCGCAAGCTAAACGCGTGAACTTGATACACTAAAACGAGCGTGTGCTAATCCCAGAACTACTCTGATGCGCTGCGATGCACAGAACCCACCAGACCATGACGAAGCGTACATGTCGCGCTAAACACACAACTCCAATTTAAGGGCAACAGGTCCCAGATTCTTATCTGGAAGAAAACCCAAAAAGAAAACAAGACCAAACACTGCAAAACCAACACAGACACCACCCTGCAAAACACCAACACCCACAGAACAGGGGGGCCGGCGTCGCCGCATTTTCAAGGAAGGTCGCCGGTTTTTATGGGGTGGAACGGGCTCGAACATCAACCCAAAACCCTAGCTACCCTGTACACTATTCTGTAATTGTTTGCAACACCAGAAAATAATCGTAGACATAGCAGATCACCGTATCCTATAATCTTGTTTAAAAACGTTTTAAAAACACTAATTTGTTACTAAAAGGTATTTTAGTGCAAACTGAAGAAGAAATATGGTTTAAACAACACTAATAGCACTTAAATAAGTTAACCAAGCCTTAAAATTTCCAACTTATCATAAACATCACTAATTTCCCTTCATTAGCACTAAAAATGCACAAAATACGATTTTTTTAGCTAATTAAACTACAAGTTATGAATTAAGGTGCTAAGGGTGAGTTTAATACCTCCAAAAGATCCTAGGGAAACCTCACATCCAGCCCTTGCCTTCAAAGGCACTGATTTGCCACAAAAATCCACAAAAAAGCCATTTTCCAAGGTTTTTGATGAAGAAAAGGTGAGCTTTTGTGTAGGGTTTGTGTATGGATCAAAGAGAAGCAAAGAAGAAGAAAAAGATGATGAAGATGTTGCTGCTGCAGCTGCTATCTCTGCTGGAGATTTCAGAATGAGAGGGAGAGAGAGAAAAGGGAGAGATAGGGTCAATGGTCAAGCCTTACCCCTTCACCTAATCCAACCCATACCTCCCATTTCTTCATTTCAATTTAAAATTAAAGGTTGACTTGGTTTTGTGGGGATATTAGAACCATGCATGCAAGAAGAAAATAAAATGGTTACACTTAACCTATGTTACAAAAGAAAAAGTGATAAGTGTGCATGTTGTTACACTAATCCTAGCTTAGGAAAGTAATTAAGGAAAAATTCTAATTAAGGTGAACACAAACTAAATTATAATTAACAAAACCCTTTTTGTATATAAAAATACTTCTCATCACAATTAGAACTAATTTTATTCTAGTTAAAAAGAAGAAATTAAAATTTATGGGTTTTTATGAAAAACACGCAACATTACTAACTAACGCCAAATTAACCTAAATGAATTTCAAAGCGTTACATACATATACAATACCGGCCTCTATGGCATATATATCCAACAGGTCATGTGCCATGCGCGTAGGCGCTGGGCGTCCATTGGTCATGTGTCCCGCGTAAGGATGCTGGGCGCCAGCGGGTCACGTGCGCGGCACGCGACCGCTGGAAACACCAGCAGAGAAAGGGGCTTAGCCCTTCGGCTGGGAGTTAACTCTTAAGAGGCTTTGGAGTTGAACTCCTAAATGAAAATTAGGTATAAATTTAAATTTAAACTCCCGAAATATTTGGATTTGGAGTTAAACTCCTGTGTAATAAATTAGATATGGATTTGGGGTTAAACTCCTGGGGGACTTTGGAAACTCCCAGAAAAGGGAAGGATCAAAGAGGACCCCTTTCTTCTCCCCTTTAGCCTTGGATCTTCTTTTGAACCTTGGATCTTCCCGAACATGTTCTTTTTAGAAATGAGTCTCCTTCCTCTTCCTCTCCGTTGGCTAATCTTGGAGGAAAAGGGGCGAGACATAAAAATCTCCCCTTTTGGGGATTTGATGGAAGATCCGAGCTCTCCTTCAAGGGTTTTATATGTATGTCCTAGAGGCCATTACTGTACATACGTTGTATATTGTAGTGGATGCTTGGACATATATAGGGAGGACTTTCTTGCTCGACATGATAGTTTGCTATATGGTTACTCTTTATCTTAACATGTACTCTGATTGTCTCTATGTCACATGTTGATAAAGCCCTTAGGATGAGTACTTGACTACCAGGTCTATGATGCAGATCATACTAGTGGGGACAGTGTAATCGCAAGTACATCCTTCAAATGTTCTTAGTCGTGGGGGTAGCGAGACAGGGCATCGATACTCCAGAATAGACTAGCGTATGCGCTTCTTAACCCATATGATGGGTGATGGATGATCCCATATCCATTGGTGTTTGACATCAGAGAAGGTATACGGGTGCTCAGTGGAGACTGGGTACACTGGACGGACTCGCCGAGAACTCCCAGATGGTATTATATCTCACGTCAGATGGCAGTTCTCTGGTGACACTGGTATAGGTTAGTCTGTAGACCCGAGATTGTCATAGAGTCTTGTGTGATTCCCACTGTACTTTGATTTCCATCATACCACGTCCAAGAGGGCGTGCAAAAAGGTGGCTTTTGGGTACAGTCCCGAATCACATGGAGGCAATGAGCGATAGGAGGGGTTTCGTCTCTCCCGGTATAGGGAGTTGATGTTGCGCTGTGTTCGATTGGCTATAACTGGAAATCCCTGGCCAGGGTTGCCGAGATTTACTGGTAAGTGTTATCAGTAGTTTCTCGAACTGTTATGGACCTCATATCAACATGACTTATCAAGCTACTGGGGTCTGACGTTTACCACCCTTAGGCGAGATATGCGATATATCAGCGAAGAGACCGGACTGTACGGGAGTGTTACTGATTAGATTCGCAAGAGAATGTACAGGCTTGCTTGTTGATCTTCTGATCGCTCAATACCCGGGTGGCTGTTACGTTTAGCTGACCGCTTGCAGCTTGTGGGTGTTTGATATGATCATCACCTACTGTCGGCGTATTAACGATTCTTTAGAGTTCTACACAGAGGTTTCCTGCCTTAGGAAAAACGGAGTAGGAGCGCATATGTGATATGTACGGGACCGAGAACAATACGTGTATGTGATACTGTATTAGATTCTCGCGATATGTGATATCGGCCGGGTATATGTGATATGGCCGGGTCATCGGATCAAGTGTTGATTCGATGAACTGATACAGATTATATTAGTCGGTTATTTGTGAAATAGCCGGATTATCGGATCAAGTGTTGATTCGATAATTTAATGTATAATTATATATTTGATATATTAAATTACATTAACTAGTATAAGCTCACTTAAAAATTCTTTTTCTCACTCGGGTAATACATTGATATATATGTGATATATGTTAATTGTATTATTTTATTTTGTTACAATAAATATTGTATATGTGATATATAATATTGTAACAACTTAAGGTTACAAATGCAACATGTTTTGTGGAGTTTAAACATGATTAGGGTTTGGATTAGGGTTAAGTTTTCTTGAAGCTTCTAGAAGCTTTGTTTTTTGTTTTTAAGCAAAGATATTTTGTTAAGATATTTTGTAGATATTTATTAACCAAATCCAAACCCTTCACCATGGTTAATTCTCTACATGGGTTAAGTCTTCATTCTTAACCCATGGTTGCATTTCTAACCATATACAAGTTTTCATTATTCATCACAAAGTAATTTCTTCTTCTTCTTCCTCTTGAAAAAAGCTCTCTAGCTTTTTGACATTTGATGATAATGAGTGAGAAATTGAAAACAAATGAGATCTAAATTCCTACTTCATCATCCTCATCTATTCTTGGCACTTAGATTAGGGTGTTTGCTTTGCTAATACTTGATTAGCAAAGAAAGAGCTTGGGTTTGAGTTTTTTCAAGGTAGATCATCTTTGTTATTGAAGATCGGAAGCAAACTTGCATCTTTCTCTTCATGGAGCCTCTTTAGAGTCCGGATACTCGATGATCGTAGCGAAAGGACCTCAACACGGACCTTTAGAACTGAAGGAACGGACTACAAAGGTTGTAATCCCTAACTCTTAGAAGTAAAGTTGTTTACTTGCTCTTTGTTTCGCCTAATCCCTAGTCTAAGATCTTGGTAAGGGTTGTTCGGCACATGAAAAATTTGATTTTAGCATGGTTGATGCCTTATAGAACCTTGCTCTAGTGCCAAGTAACCCTACAGTGGTATCAGAGCCAAGTTAGAGATTTAGGAGTTGTCTAGACGAAATTTAAAATCCGATCGTACCCCAAAACCCCAATTTACACCCCCTCTCTGGAAATCTTTTAAAATGTTATTTTTTCTGTATTAAAAATACTCAGAAAATTAAGCAGGGAATTCTAAGAATTACTGTGAAGTACGGAGCACTAATTCCCTCTTTGGACCGCGGAACCGCGGCCAAACCATGCGTTTGGCGGCGGTTCCGCGGCCAACTTCAAATGTTTGGTGCTACCACTTCTGGGGTTTATTCTTGGTTAATTTTGCATATTTCTGGGAATTTTTAATTATACTCAAGTGTTAAGTTTTCTGAAGATCTTTTGTATTCGTTGATTCGATTGGATAATTTAACTTCGTTTAAATTTTTCCGGGTAATTTAGAACGTGTTAAAAAGTTCGAACGTATATCAATAACTCACTTTTTCCCCTGTCGGAAAATTTCCAAGTGTTGGAATTTTCCTTAGTTAAAGAACGTTCAAAGTCGTGCAAGTGACGCGGTGGACCCTCTAGAAGAACACAAACCTTAACTCGATTATGTGACCGTCTGAACCGCCTCTAAACCTTAGGGTTTGGGGCAGTACGGTATTGCCACATGTGAGGCGTTGGTTTGACCCTTCTACGGCTGGACCATTGGTACTGTGGCATGTGATGGATACTTTTTGAACTCCGCTCAAGTGTTGAGCTATTTGGGAAATCTTGGATGTTTGTTTATTCGATCGGAAAGTTTAACATTGTCTATTTATCTGGAATGTGATACAATATTTGGAATTCACAAGTAGTTATGAGATAACTAATTTAAATGTTATAAATCTAGCAGTTTAGTCTCATTTGATCGGTTGCCACGGGATTTTGATGTGATCAAAAGTCCGTCGCAATCACGTAGCGTACGCGGATACTCGCCGGGTAAACTTAATAGATAGCCATGCCCTATAGCCCCGACCAAGTGACTGTAGGAGAACCCCGTCGCCAAAAGTATCCGTTCGGGTGTTCGCGGCAGCGGTGTTCCGCCTTAGTGCACTTCGTCGACGGCATCCGGGGGTGCGGCCGTCTACTAAAGTTTCCGACGAGCATTCGATCAGGATGTCGGGAATCGTGTTGAATTTCCCGACTAGATATTGAAAAGTGTTTTCGAGATCGAGACTAAAATGCGGTGTTTATAATTGTTAGGCATGCGATGTCTAAGAAATTCATTTGGTTAGGCATGAGATGTCTAAGGAGGTTGCGGATTCCAACTGTTGTAGTTTTACACTTTCTTTTCTGTAACCGTAAGCGTAGTATGTGGTATATCACCGGCTTCGTTGCTATACATCAACGACAATCGGGATACGCATACTTGCTTACGTTGATGATATGAGATATTATGTGTTGCTGTGATATATTATATTGGATCGTCGCGTTCTAAATAGCCGGGAGTTTTATGTGAGATGAGGGTTTTGATTTTCATTTATATAAAATTCATTGTATGTAATATTCTTTTATTGGGGCACTTCCGGGTTAAGGATGATGTCACCATTGTATATTATTTGCTTTTTCGCATTAGGTAGACCCAAGACGGGGAGCACAGGTAACCGGGTTCTAGGGTCTAGTGGGAGACCATCTCGAGAAGTCGAGACCGAGTCTCCTAACCCTAGAATTGGCAGTGTTGCTTGCCGCTCTCGTAGGGGTCTAGGGATGTGGGTTTGGCTATTCATCGCGACCGTGGAATCCGTATTTTATACAGGCTCGTATTAAAACATGGATCTCCTAGTATATCCAATATTTCATATATGTTCTTCTGCTGCAATGTTCTGTGATGAGATCATATTACTGCCTGAGACGAATGTTTATATTATATATATGAGATATATATTATATATTATTGTTTTCGTTTCATATCTGATACTTGTGAAGCATAATAAAATGGGACTTCATTAATGAGATTAATGAAACTAAAATAAACCTAAAGATGTTGTAGAAACTTGTCTCAAAAACAGGTAGCTCTAGTTCTTGCTTTGCATAGCGGTATTCCTTGTAGAATATCCAGCACCTTATTCGATAAGGAAAGAGCCGAGATCCCTTCACCGGGAGTGACCTCTTTAGCGAAACTAGCAGATGCTACAAACTCGGATTGTCTTTTGATTGTTTTTATAGTTTTTACTTTGCATAGTGATATTTGTGAAATATCCTGCACCTTATTCGATGAGAAAAGAGCCGAGATCCCTTCATCGGGAGTGACCTCTTTAGCAAAACTAGAAAAGGCCTCAAAAACATTCCATTTAAAATAACTCGATTCTACAACGATATCAAGTTCATTACGCAAAGGGTTTTATTAAAAACCTGTCGTAACCCTCCATCATTTCAGATAAGTAGTATTTAGTATTCGTGCTGCGTTTGTTGGCCTTTGTCAAGGTGTAGTGTGCGGTAGCTGATTACTGCTTATCTGTATAAGCATATGATGTGATTGAGTTAGGGTAGTCGTGTGACCTTGTTGGCCTTTGTCAAGGGTCGTGCGGGTGGGTTTAATTCAATCAGGAAATGACGGGTTAAACTTGACTAGCATCCTATGGTTTGTTGGCCTTTGTCAAGGTCATAGGAGGTTAGGGGTAAAATATTATTGGGAATTTCAAGAGTTGAAATTTGCAATGAGATTGCATACCGCCTATGAGATAGTTGGATCCCGATACCCGCTACGAGTAAGAGTTACTCCTGGGAGAGTTTTACACATTACAATTAGCCGATCAAGTAGGTGTCTAGAAAGGTGTCAACGGGGTTATGCCTCTGGGAAAACGAGGTTTACTTTAATTAGGTCCATGCGAAAGCGCGGGGAACCTCCCTCAAAGTTCCGGCACTAGCCTGGCTGAAAGATTGGCGAACTTGTAGAGTGTAATTAATCCCGGCTAGTCTTTTCTTTTAGGGTTTGAAGGAAGATTTGACAAAAACAGTGGGAGACATCCTGATTAGATATATTAATAACCAATCTAATCTTGCAAGAGCATACGCTTTGTGTTTTCTTCTCTCTCTCTCCATGTAGCGATCATGTCACGCCTTAAATCAAGATAATAATACGGATGTATTGACCGAACCCGCTTGTTATACTGTGCTAGGGAACATTGGTCCCGCTCCAACTTATAATTGTTATAAGACAGAGCAGGAAATATGGGATTACCAGAATTCCCATGCCGTCCTAACGAAGAAAGTGCATGTTGATGCATCATCTTTGGGTATGTTCATTACCGAGAACTGTTTCTCAGTATCCTTTACGTTCTGGGTATGAGATATCGGATCAGGATCCCGCAAATGTAATTTATTACATAGGCTACAGATAGGTAGAGAACTGAGAACGGGTGATAAGTTTCAAGGGTTGGAAATGATGCAAGTGTTGCAGCCAAGTCTGTTGGCAGTTATCACCCTGTATTATCAGAATACATTGATTTTGAACGAATGTTATTAGATACCGAACCTGATATACAACATCATATCAGTCTCTTTATTAGTAAAGAAGGATATAATTTTGTATTGTTGGATAATGTTTTGAACATTTCCTATATCAAGAGTTGATCGGTTCAGGCACGTTATCTAAAAGAATAGACGTTCTAAATCAAACCACGGTTCTTAACACACAGAACACACACAAGAAGAAGAGTTCAGAAATGAACGAATACTTCTTAAGGCATTGTAGACTAGGTCATATCAATACGACCCGACTAGCTGAAGTTACATAAAGATGCATATTTAAATTAGTTTGGATTTACATCTTGTAAAACTTGACAGTCATGTCACGAAGATAAGATGACCACAGCTGCGTTTATTGGAAACGGAGAAAGAGTTAGTGAACTCTTGGGATTGATACATGCTGATGTATGAAAGTCCCATGTCTACATATGGCAGGACAGGTTCTTTGTACATCATTAAATTCAATGAATATAAGTTAGAAGTAGAGAACCAAAAACGGGTATAAGTATTATGTCCTTTGATGAGATCAAGGAGGAGAATACTTAAGCATGGAATTCCTGAACTATTCTAAAGTAGAATGAGATTCTCTCTCAGCATTACTCCTCCGAATACTCCACAGGACGTCGGTGTATCCGGGCGGAGCAATCGCACCCTAAGAAAAACCAGGATTTGCGTCTTGACGACTGGTATGACCCGATTGACTCCTTGGCCTGCTTAACCAATATGTGATATGGTGTGCTCTATGATGAGTACTACTAAGTTGCCTATTTTCTTTTGGGGTTATGCCCTTGAGAAGTTGCATACCTATTGAATAGAGTTCCAACCAAATCAGATGCCTACCACTTCATATGTGATATGGTATGGGAAGAGCCCATCTCTTAAATATGTTAAGATTTGGGGTTGTCCGGCCTATGTCAAAAGCAAAATCCGGACAAGCTCGAGGCAAGGTCAGTTTTGTGGAAGTTTGTTGGATATCCTAAGCATTCGCAAGGAAATATCTTCTACCACACAGAGGAACAAAAGATGTTTTATTTCTTGGCATACCACTTTTTGAGAAAAAGGGAATTTCTAGTGAAGAAATTAGTGGTCATGAGGTAGAAGTGGAAGGAGTTCCAGCTATACAAACCGCAGCTGATGATTTGGTAAACCCGGAGGATTCAATAGTTACCAACGAACCTCGGCCTCTCCGCCGATCTGGTAGGGTTCCTCATCCACCTGAGAGATACTTCGGTTTCTCTATGATAGTGGGAGAGAGGATTGCATCATGAGATGATGATCCAACTAGTTTCGAGCAGGCCATCAGGAGTGGGACTCTGTAAGAATGGCTGGATGCTTAGCGATCTGAGATGGAATCCTTATACACCGACAAAGTATGGACTTTGGTTGCTTTATCTGAAGGGTTAAATCCCCATCAGGAGCAAGTATATCTTGAGAAGATTACTTGGTGTACATGGAAAAGTTGAGACTTTCAAAGCTATGCTTAAGTCCATCCAGATCCTACTTGCCACTGCTACATACCATGACTACGATATCTGGTGGTTGGGTGTCATGACTGCTTTTCTAAATGATGATTTGGAAGAGAGCATCTATAAGTACACAGCCAGAGGACTTCACAGAAAGTGGGAGCAGCGGAAACGTGTGCAAGATGTTTTATGGGATGAATCAGGCATCACGGAGTTGGAATATCTGTTTTGATGGTAGTCGAAGAGTTTGACTTCATCAAAATGGTAGATGAAACTTGTATATACAAAAAGGTAGTAGGGAGTATGGTAGTGATCCTCGTATAGTACGTGGATGACATACTCATGATCGGGAAGGAGTTTCCTATGCTACGCTCGGTCAATCTTCTCTTATCACAAAGATTCTCCATATAGGATCAAGGTGATACCTCCTAAATCCTAGATTATAGATCTATGAGATAGATCTAATTGGATGTTAGGATTCTCACTAGTTGTAGTGAGATGGTATCAATCGATCCTGGGAAGAATCACTGGAAAGGTTCCAGGGTGATAAGGACGACTGAATGTCAGTCACAGGCATTGTCTTTACCCTCAGTGGAAGGACGGTATGTTGGAAGAGTTCCAAGCTAGATACCGTGACTTACTAGACGATTAAAGGCAAGATACATCATTACCAAGGATGCAACCAAAGAAGTAGTCTGTATATATATATAAGTTCATGAGATGAACTTCGTTCCTGCCATTGTATGACAATGGAGTTGTGGCTTAGGCTTAGGAACCCCCGTCCCATCAGAGATCCAGACATATTCTTAGGCAGTATCACCTGATCATGGAGATGGTTGATCTCCAGGGAGATCGAGGTTAGGAGAGTAGACACAGAGGACAACAGCGCGGATCCACTCACAAAGGCCTATTTCCCAGAAGAGACTTTTATGGGATGGTTGAGTATGAGATACTTCGACCACAGCTTATTGTTGGGTATGAGATATTACAACAGATGGCCCTAGTGCAAGTGGGAGATTGTTAGTTATATGTATGCCCTAGAGGCCATTACTTTACATACGTTGTATATTGTAGTGGATACTTGGACATATATAGGGAGGACTTTCTTGCTCGACATGATAGTATTCTATCTGGTTACTCTTTATCTTAACATGTACTCTGATTATCTCTATGTCACATGTTGATAAAGCCCTTAGGATGAGTACTTGACTACCAGGACTATGATGCAGATCATACTAGTGGGGACAGTGTAGTCGCCAAGTACATCCTTCAAATGTTCCTAGTCGTGGGGGTACCGAGACAGGGCATCGATACTCCAGAGTAGATTAGTATATGCGCTTCTTGACCCATATGATGGGCGATGGATGATCCCATATCCATTGGTGTTTGACATCAGAGAAGGTATACGGGTGCTCAGCGGAGATTGGGTACACTGGACGGACTCGCCGAGAACACCCAGATGGTATTATACCTCACGTCAGATGGCAATTCTGGTGACACTGGTACAGGTTAGTCTGTAGACCCAAGATCGTCATAGAGTCTTGTGTGATTCCCACTGTGCTTTGATTTCCATCATACCACGTCCAAGAGGGCGATCAAAAAGGTGGCTTTTGGGTACAATCTCGAATCACATGGAGGCAATGAGCGATAGGAGGGGTTTCGTCTCTCCCGGTATAGGGAGTTGATGTTGCGGTGTGTTCGATTGGCTATAACTGGAAATCCCTGGCCAGAGTTGCTGAGATTTACTGGTAAGTGTTATCAGTAGTTTCTCGAACTGTTATGGACCTCATATCGACACGGCTTATCAAGCTACTGGGGTTTAACGTTTACCACCCCTAGGCGAGATATGCGACATATCAGCGAAGAGACCGGACTGTACGGGAGTGTTACTGATTGGATTCGTAGGAGAATGTACATGCTCGCTTGTTGATCTTCTGATCGCTCAATACCTGGGTGGCTGTTACGTTTAGTTGACCGCTTGCAGCTTGTGGGTGTTTGATATGATCATCACCTACTGCCGGCGTATTGACGATTCTTTAGAGTCCTACACAGAGGTTTCATGGCTCAGGCAAAACGGAGTAGGAGCGCATATGTGATATGTGCGGGACCGAGAACAATACGTGTATGTGATACCGTATTAGATTCTCGCGATATGTGATATCGGCCGGGTATATGTGATATAGCCGGGTCATCGGATCAAGTGTTGATTCGATGAACTGATACAGATTATATTAGTCGATTATTTTTGAAATATCCAGATTATCGGATCAAGTGTTGATTCTATAATTTAATGTATAATTATATATTTGATATATTAAATTACATTAACTAGTATAAGCTCACTTAAAGATTCTTTTTCCCACTCGGGTAATACATTGATATATATATGATATATGTTAATTGTATTATTTTATTTTGTTACAATAAATATTGTATATGTGATATATAATATTGTAACAACTTAAGGTTACAAATGCAACATGTTTTTTGGAGTTTAAACATGGTTAGGGTTTGGATTAGGGTTAAGCTTTCTTGAAACTTCTAGAAGCTTTGTTTTTGTTTTTAAGCAAAGATATTTTGTAGATATTTATTAACCAAACCCAAACCCTTCACCATGGTTAATTCTCTACATGGGTTAAGTTTTCATTCTTAACCCATGGTTGCATTTCTAACCATATACAAGTTTTCATTATTCATCACAAAGTAATTTCTTCTTCTTCCTCTTGAAAAAAGCTTTCTAGCTTTTTGACATGTGATGATAATGAGTGAGAAATTGAAAACAAATGAGAGTTAAATTCCTACTTCATCATCCTCATCTATTCTTGGCACTTAGATTAGGGTGTTTGCTTTGCTAATACTTGATTAGCAAAGCAAGAGTTTGGGTTTGAGTTTCTTCAAGGTAGATCATCTTTATTATTGAAGATCGGAAGTAAGCTTGCATCTTTCTCTTCATGGAGCCTTTCTAGACTCCGGGTACTCGATGATCGTAGCGAAGGGACCTCAACACGGAGCTTTAGAAGTGAAGGAATGGACTACGAAGGTTGTAATCCCTAACTCTTAGAAGTAAAGTTGTTTACTTGCTCTTTGTTTCGCCTAATCCCTAGTCTAAGATCTTGGTAAGAGTTGTTCGGCACATGAAAAATTTGATTTTGGCATAGTTGATGCCTTGTAGAACCTTGTTCTAGTGCCAAGTAACCCTACAGTGGTATCAGAGCCAAGCTAGAGCTTTAAGCGTTGTCTAGACGAAGTTTAAAATCCGATCGAACCCCGAAACCCCAATTTTGCTGTACTGCGAGCCTATTTTCTTCGAGGGCATCGAGCTCTTCGAGCCGAAGGAGGACATTTTCCTCCTCCGTCAACTCATGTTGGATGACCATTCTTAGGCTCGGAACTTAGACTTCGAGCAGGAGGATTGCTTCCACTCCGAAGAGTGGTGAGTATGGAGGGGGCTGGGTTGGAGTGCGGTGTGTGGTACGATATTCCTACAACGCCTCGTGGAGCTTGAGATTCCAGTCTCTCTTGTTAGCTGAGGTATTTTTCCTCAGGAGCTTGCATAGAGTCTTATTGAAGGCTTCGGCTAGCCCATTAGCTCTTGGATTATAGATGGAGAAATATCTCCAGTCTATCTTGTGCTGAGTAGCAAACCTTGATACTTTTAAGCTCTTGAAAGAAGGCCCGTTGTCAGAAATGATTCTTCTTGGTGTACCGAAGCGGTATAGAATATTATGCCGGAAGAATGTCAGAATATCTTCTGTCTTGATTTCTTTTAGCGGGACAGCTTCAACCCATTTGGAGAAGTAGTTTGTTGTAGCTAATATGAACTGGTGGCCTTTGGATGATGGAGGATCAATGGGGCCAACTATGTCGGTTCCGCAAACTTCCAAAGGCCATGACGCCACCGTGGGATTCAACGGATTGGGATGCTTGTGAATGAAATCACCGTGAATTTGGCAGATATGACTTTCTTTGCATGCTCTTTGCAATCCCTTATGATGGTGGGCCAGTAATATCCAAGCCGTTTGATCTGAAGCCGCATTTTGGGGCCAGACTAGTGAGCCCCGCAAACGCCCAAGTGAACTTCTGTCATGACTTTTTGGGCTTTGGCCAATGACAGACACCTGAGCTAGAGTTGGTCATATGATCTGCGGTATAGCGTATTATTTACAAACACATATCGGAGAGCTCTCTTCTACAGCTGAACCCTCGTAGATTTTTTTTCGAGCAGCTTGTAGTATCGGAGGTACTCTATGAAATGCTCTCTCCAATCGGGCTCTTCTTGAATGATCAGAACTTCTTCGGCAGGATTGCTCTTTTGTTCTGCGCTTCCCTCTTCACTTAAAGAGACTGGGGGCAAAATTTGCCGGCTCCTGACTGTGATCAGAATTTCATCCATGTCGGGATCAGCCGGCTCTTTGGCTAGACGAGCGAGTACGTCGTCTTTTTCGTTCAACGCCCTAGGGACTCTCATTAGTTCAATATGAGTGAACATTTTCATGAGTTCCACTACCCGGCCTCTATATCGAGCTAATTCGGGCTTATATATCTTGTATTCGCCGCTTACTTGGTTGATGACAAGCTGGGAATCACCGTAGACTCGTAGCTGAAGGATTTCCATTTATATGGCGATCTCCAGACCAGCTATCAGAGCTTCGTACTCAGCCTCGTTGTTTGTGCGAGGCTTGGTGAGAGCCAAAGAACGTCGTAGGGTTCCTATCGATGGCTTGATGAACACCAATCCTATCCCTTCTTTTATTTGTGGGATGCTTGATTTGCTGGAGGTCCTGATTGATGAGGCTCCGTCGAAGTAGAGCTCCCAACATGGCTCGTCATCCTCGAGGAGCAGCACTTGTTTATCGGGTAACTCGCAATTGAGCGGCGACCCTTTTCATATACGATGAGCAGCAAGGAAGTCGGTGAGGGCTTGCCCTTTTACTGCTTTCTGAGAAGTATAGATTATGTCAAATTCAATCAGCATGACTGTCTATCTTGCCATTCTACCGGCTAGGTTTGCTTTGGTCATTAAGTGTTTGAGCGGGTCGACCTTGGAGATCAGCATAACCCGATGGGTGAGAAAATAGTGTCTTAGCTTTTTCACGGCAAATATCAGGGTCAGGCACTGCTTTTCGATCGGGGAGTAGTTATGTTCCGTCCCGACTAACGTTCGACTGAGGTAGTATAGAGCATTCTCTTTTCCCTCCTCATTATTCTAGGCGAGGAGTGCACCGAGTAAGTCATCTAGCACGGCAGTATAGAGAATCAACGGTTTATTTGGAATGAGAGCAGAAGCACTGGAGGGTGCAGCAGGTACTGTTTGATTTTTTTGAATACTTCTTGACATTCGGCATCCCAGACAAAAGGAGCTCCTTTCTTCATAAGCTTTAAGAAGGGTCTACATCTTCCCGATAAATTTAAGATAAACCTTCATATATAAGCAAGTTTGCCTTGAAAAGATCTCAGCTGCGTCAAATTCTTCGGAGGGGGTATCTCCATGATGGCCTTTATCTTTGATGGGTCAACTTTGATCTCTCGATATCGAACTATGAAGCTCAAGAATTTTCCCGATGACACGTCAAAAGCGCACTTCAAAAGATTCATCTTCAGATTGTATTCCCTCAGTCGGGTGAAGACGGTCCTGAGATCTCGGATGTGATCGACCTTGGCTTCGGTCTTAACGACCAAATCATCAACATAGCATTCGACGAATTTATGAATTAAGTAATCAAAGATTTTGGTCATTACCCTTTGATACGTGGCACCTGCATTCTTCAGTCTAAACGGCATCACCTTGTAGCAGTATATTCTGATCGGGCTTTGGAATGCTGTATGTTTCTCATCCTCGGACGACATCTTGATCTGATATATTCAGATGAGCCATCTATAAAGGTGAATAGCTCGTAATTTGAGGTATCGTTGACTATCATTTCCATGACCGGTAGCGGGAAATCATCTTTAGGGCATGCCTTATTAAGGACTCTGAAATCGACGCAGACTCGGATCTTCCCATTCTTCTTTTTCACTGGGACGATGCATGCGATCCAGTCCGTATATTTCTCTTCTCTGATGAAACCAACATCGATGAGTTTCTTAGTTTCCTCGATGAACTTTTCTTCTAGCTCCCTTCTCATTCTTCGAGGAGCTTGTTTGAATGGCTTGACATCAAGAGATATATCCAGCTTATACACGGCCACTTCAGGGGAGAGGCCAGGCATTTCTTTGTACGTCCATGCGAAGCAGTCGGCGAACTCATGCAGCAGGGCGATTATCTGCTCTTTCATTTCCACTGACAAGAGTGAGCTGATGTAGGTCGGCCTTGGATTATCGAGCATTCCTAAATTAACCTCGGTTAGCTCGTCGAAGGTTGCTTATCCGCCATCTTCGAACTCTTGAGGGGGCTTCTTCTGGATCGGCTAGCTCATCTTCATTATTTGACTCTTCGCTGGATTCACCGATATGGATCATGTAGCATGCCTTGATGTCAAGTTGAATGAAACCTATGCCCCGTCTATATGTGATTCTTCCATTGATGAGTGCTCAGACCTGAGGCGGATGCTATAGCCCTTCGTAAAACTTCGCTTCGGAGTCCGTTTGATATAGCCGACACCCGCACATTTGAAAGTATTCCCGCATCTAGGGCGCATAATATCTGGGATTAAGGACAGCCCTTATGCCTCTCTCGTATGGAAGGCGTATCACAGACAAATCGTCCGGGTGCGCGACAGGATTTGACCCATAAAACAGGATGCCCTTCTGTCCACTTTTCCTTCTGGGAACATAGAAAGTTTTCAGCTGGTCTATGGTGGAGATTGACAATACATCAAGCTCTTTGCACGTCTACTCCGGTACCCTTGTGACGGC
Organism: Agapanthus africanus; assembly: GCA_030015575.1. Taxonomy (NCBI): domain Eukaryota; kingdom Viridiplantae; phylum Streptophyta; class Magnoliopsida; order Asparagales; family Amaryllidaceae; genus Agapanthus; species Agapanthus africanus. The sequence continues at coordinate 55,693,433 of CM057342.1, read as the reverse complement.
TAGGGACCCTTCCGTAATTTTGAAGGTCTCTCTTAGCTTCGCCGTTCGCACGAAAGCCCGATTTGCACAACTGTTGCAAGACGGATCCTCTTCTTCTGATTCTTCAGTTTCACTGCCTAAACGAGGGAGAATTTTTCTGCCGGATAAGCCCTCAATATCGGACTCGTCTGTATCGCTACCGAAATGAAGGCGACTTTTACAGAAGGACGAACTTCCAGCATCGGACTCATCAGTGTCACTGCCGAAACGCGGATGCACATAAGGGTTTTTGCTTTTGAAAGTGACAGCCGGCTCAGATTTTCTTTTGAGTTTCGGGGTCACTCTGTTTTTGGTGAGTGGTGGCTTAGCATTCTGGGGGTTCACAAAGTACCGGGAATCTTCATATCGGACTTCACGCACACCGAACGGCTGGATGTCTTCGTCAATGCGTTTTTCTTCACCATTTTTAGTATACTTCATGAATTGATAGAGAGTTGACGGAACAATACCGTAATCGTGGAGCCATGGCCGCCCCAAGAGAATTTTATAAGATGTGTCAGCGTCGATCACGTATATCTTAGCTTCGGTTTGCAGGTCCCCAAACCTGATCGGGAAAGCTATAGATCCCAGAACTTGCTGGCAGTTTTGATTGAAGCCCTGGATGACAATCATCTCACTTGACAGATGTCGGACGTCCATTGATAAACTCTTTAGAGCTCGCAAGTTCATGATGTTCACTGAGGACCCCGGATCAATCAATATGCGATTAATCTGATCTCCATCGCTGTACCCTGTCACGTAAAGCGGTCGGTTGTGCTCAGCTGTTCCTAGTAACATGTCTTCATCTTTAAATGTGATCGTGGCTGTATGCAGAGTTTACTGGGCTTCTTTCATATCAATTACCACAATGCGAGCCTGGTACCACTCGGGGTTTTGTAGAGCGTGAATGAGAACATCTCTAAGCTCCTTAGATAGGACTAAGGCAACGTAGATGCTCAGAAGAGACGGAAGCTTTCGGAGATGAGCCAAGACATTATAGTCTACCGAGGAAGGACTCGAATTTTCATGAGCCGGCTCCCCGCCATCTTCTTCATTAGCGACTTTTTTTTCCTTCCCTTTTAGGGAGTTGCCTTGGTTTGGCGGTAGAGCCTTACCGCCTCTGAGTTGGATTTGGTTGGCCTTCGTGGCGAGCTCCTCACCCTTCTTGGAAAAACAGAGTTCTTCCTCAGAGTCGCTATCAAGGTGGACGACGTAGCAGGTCACTATAGAAATCTCGTTATCGTGGTCTTCTTCTAGCTCTTCCAGAATCTCAGCTACTTCCACGGGGAAGAACCCCTTCAATTGAATTAGAATTCTTTCCTTTTGTTCATAGTCTTCGAGGGAATCAATATATTTTTGAATGGTCGATCTCCTTGCAGTCTCTTTTTCGCATCAAGCCGCATTTTTCTTCTTCTTGAGCTTTTTAGATTTTGAGCCCGATTGGGCCGAATTGGTAGCTGGAATAGTGGGCTCCTTCTGCCCTTCCCATTCCATTCTGGGCTCTTTCTGAAGTAGCTTTAGCATCTTCTTCATCTTTTTAGACATGTGAATGCTCCATGGAGGCTGCGTCGAGTCAGTTTCATTGCTCAGGGTATCGGGTTCAGCTGTCTGCTTCCAGAAGGTCTCAGCTTGTGTCTGTATGAAGTTGGTGGTTGCAGTTTGGTTGTTCACCAACACACTCTTGGAAAACTTTATCTCCCCAGTCTTGTACTGCTTCTCGATCCAGTCTTTGAAAATATAGCAATCCTCGATCGCATGGCTCACTACTCGGTGGTACGGGCAATATAGAGGATTGTCGGTCATTTTTGCTTCGTGAGGTATTTTCAACTCTGGCAATTGTAGACCGTTGTTCAAGGCATCTTTAAATATCTTGCAGATCTATTCCCTTCTGAAAGAGTAAACCTTATTATTTTTCTCCTCTAGTGAAGGTCCTTCTCATCCCAGCACTGGCATTCAAGACCGGTTGGTCTTGGATTCACCTGCTTTTCGCTTGTCTTCATTGTCGGACGTATTGAAGACATTGGTATTGCTGGAATTCCCGCTTCTACGGTTATCGTCCCTCTTGCTCTTCCAAGTCTTGTCTCTCTGAGAGTCCGAGGTAGATTCTTGTTTCGAGCTTTCCAGCATTTGTACTTTCTTGGTCAGCTCTTGAAACGTCTTGAGGCCTGATGTACATAAGAATTGGACCATCCAATTGCTGAGGTTCCCAATAAGGAGGCTGACGGACTGGTCCTGCTCTAGCGGCGGTTTGCACTTGACAGTGAGGTTGCGCCATCGGGCAATAAAGTCCGTGTTACTTTTGTTTTTCCCTGTCTTGGTTCTCACGAGGTCAGCGATGGAGATTTTGTAACTGACACTCATGAATCTTTGCCGAAACAGAGACTCCATTGGGGAGAAAGTAGTGACAGACCCATCTGGTATACTTGCATACTAGTCGAAAGTGAAACCGGTCAGGCTGTTGACAAACTGACGAAAAAGGAGCGCATCATTGCCGCCTGTATTTTCGCACGACGCTTTAAAGTGCGCGACGTGCTGATTTTCGTTTCCCGTTCCGTCAACTCTTCCAAACTTAAGAATGATGTAGCCGCTCGGGAACTCGATCAGATCGTACTGTGTGGGATATGGACACCCACTACTGACGGTTTCTTTCTGAGCTTCGGCTTTGGCTACCAATGTTCTAACCTTGCTAGTGACTAAATCCATTATCTGATCTTGTATCAGTGGGATAGCGCTATCTGGGGCCAAGGCGTCCCCAGAAGCGGAATGTGGCCGGCTTTCATATGGCTCTCCCAATCATGGACCCAAAGGGACAGGCATTGGATTCTTCAGGTTGTCATCACCCGGCTCATAGTAGAGACTTATGCTTGATTGGAAGGCGTCCGAGTAATTTGAGCCATAAGCTGCATCACAACGTTCGTTAAGTCATCAATTTTTTAATAGAGTTTGTCCATCTCTTTATATTTGCTCCTGAGCTGTTTTCGAAGCTCTTGAAGCAGCTCTTGCTCTGAGGTCTTGGGGCAGAAAATCGGCTCATCCTTGCTGTCCGAGCTTGACTCCATATGGACTGAGGGGTCTTTCTGCCTATCGGCCTCATCGAGAGGGTTTTCATCATCCAGCGGAGGTAGCTGATCTTGGGAAGCGACAACCACATTCAAGCCAGATTGGGCTTGGGATGTGGTGGCCCCATCCTTGCTTTTACTGTGGAGGTTGTCACTGGGATGCGTGCCCGCCATATAGACAGTGTGGATAACATATTCAGCCGTCCTTTCATTATTGGTAGCTGATTTCATGGACCGCTGTCGGGGCCTCTCTTTTTCGGTAATGGGCAATCGACTGAAAGCCGCTGGCCTGACTGGGTTCTTGAATAGTGTTGGCGCTTCCTTTTTAGCTTTGCCCCGCTGTTTTCATACGGCACAGAGCGCCCGATTGACTCTTGAAGAGACGATGTCTTGATTTCTTTGTTGGGGCTGGTACACGTCTCTTTGTAGTATCATTCAGACTGCTGTCTTCTTGATTCTGGCGGTCATGGCATTTTTCTGAACCCACTTCAGAGGTTCGAAGGAATTGCTGACTTTTACGGCCGACTCAGCCATCGTCACGGGGTAACCATGCTCTTGGAACCTCACAAGATTTCACTTGGCCAGAGTCCTGGCCTTCTTGTTGGCTCGATACCTGAGCCTCTTCTGCCTTATTTTCTGATTTGAGCACTTGGCAGGCTTCGGCTCTTCGGGGAGTCGTCGTAGACCGAGCGATGGAAAGCTTTAGAGATATGCCTGATTGTGCAATTATCAGAGGCGTCGCCTGTGCTTTTCTGCGATGTTCAATGATGCCTTTTGTTCCGGTAGTCTTTCCTCCAGCTGGAGCACCAGAGAGTCATTCGGGCACCTTTTTACGTTTGGGTTGTGGTGCCTTGGCGATCACAACGTTCGGCCTCTTGCCCCTTGAGACAGGTTTGGCCACCTGGTTTGCCATGACCTCCGCCAGATGAGCGCTTCCGTCAGGGTAGATGATAACGGAGCTTCCGATAGGGTAGATGATAACGGAACCAAATTGACAGGGCAGCTCCTTCCATTGCTGGCTGAGAATTGCAGGGAGAACCGCGCGGGCATTGATCTTGACCACATACTGGATTGGAGTCGAGTCGGAAACGAAGCTCGTCTTGGGAGACATGATTGCTGAGTTCGAGATTATGACCGAAAACTTGTTAACCTGTACACACAAAAAATGGCTTCAATACAGGCAATCGATATATATGTTGAATGAGTTCACATGAACAATTAACCCGAAATATGGGAGGAGAGAAAATGTCCCACCGGACGTGCTAGAATCTGTAGGGTGTTTTTCGTTGCTCCATTGAGATGGGAATACACGTCACTTTTCAGGCACATTACAGATCCCCCCCTCCGCCTAGGGTAGGATGGGGTTTATTGATTGTGGGGATCCGAATCTCCGGCAGCCGTGGACTAAGCTGCCGTTAATTACCCTCGCCTTTCGAGCGAAGAAACCTCCAATTGACGGGTCAAACTGGTCATGCGAACTCAATGTGTAGTGTGCGTGTGTTGTGTTTTGAAGGGTCTTGGGTATATCGGGGGCCTCGGAGAGTTTACGTGGGTCCCGCTACCCGGATAGCGGGCTGGGGGTCAAGAAGGCTGGCAACCCCCATTCGAGGTGCGGGATAGCGCCCCGTTAGAAAAAAAACAGTAAATTGCCCATGTGAAAGATCAACTTTTTAGTGAGGGACGTGTTTTGAGTGTGGAGTGTATAAAAAAAATTTTAAAAGGGCTAAGGAGCGTCCTAAGGACGCGTGTATGGCATGTGGGTGTTGGGGGCCCGTGGGTCACGTGCCCTGCACGAGGATGCTAGGCGCCAGTGGGTCACGTGCGCGGCACGCAAGGACGCTGGGCACCAGTGGGTCACGTGCGCGGCACGCGATCGCTAAGCGCCAGCGGGTCACGTGTGTGGCATGCGAGTAGAGAAAAGGGTTTAGCCCCTAGGCTAGGAGTTGAACTCCTAAACAGAAATTAGGTATAAATTTGGAGTTAAACACCTAAAAGATTTGGATTTGGAGTTAAACTCATATGTAATAAATTAGATGTGGATTTGGAGTTAAACTCCCGAGGGACTTTGGAAACTCCCAGAAAAGGGAAGGATCGAAAAGGACCCCTTTCTTCTCCCTTTTAGCCCTGAATCTTCTTTTGAGCCTTGGATCTTCTCGGACTAGTTTTTTTTAGAAATGAGTCTCCTTCTTCCCCCTCTCCATTGACTGGATCTTGGAGGAAAAGGGGCGAGAGTTAAAAATCTCCCATATTAGGGATTTGATAGAAGATCTGAGCTCTCCTTCGAGGGTTTTATGGTGAAAAATAGTTTCTTTTTGGAAAAAAAAGAGTTAAACTCTTGATTTAATTCAAAAAAAGAAAGAGGGTTTAGAACCTTGAGGAAGGAGGAGGAACAAAACCTTAATTTTTCAGAGAATGAAAAGTTGTTCTTGATTTTTTCATCATGTTTGCCTATATAGGCAACACACTTTACATATAACCCCTTGAGTTTTGCCAAATGGCACTTGTGTCACCCCATACCTTATGTTCTTATTTCCTTTTGCACATAAGTTATAGAGTTTACAAAATTTTGGCTTTCTGCCTATCTTTCATACATTTATTTCTATAAAAAAAGGAATTACATTAAACCAATATATGGCTTCATTCTTTTTGTCATGGGGCCAGTCTCTTCCATGCTCGGTCTTGACCTGGGCTTGGGCCCACTTGGCTTGGGGTTGACTTTGATTTTGACTTAGTCAACCGGGGTGTAATTTTTTACCCTAACAAAACAATCTCCTCGTCTTGTTGCGGGGGAACGAGTAAGCACATCTTAGCCTTTCTTCTAAAGACGGGCGCGGACGCGCGTTGTTTTGGCTAGCAGCCGATTTTGGGCCACTCGGCTGTTGTTGCGTGTTGGCAACAGAGATCGATTTCCCTTAACTCTTGTTATTTCGAGGGTCCTTATTTGAAGAGGAAGGGTCATGGCCCATCTGATCCATTTGGGCCAGCTTGTCTATCAGCGCTTGAAAGGTTGTGGGTTTGAAGAAAGTCATGAACTGGGACATAGTCGATTGAGGATCGAGGGTCCCGATGAAAATGTCTATGGCTTGAGACTCTTCAATGCTCTGTTCGCATTTAGACTATAGGTTCCGCCACCGGATCGCGTGTTTGACCCAAGTTTCTCCCGGTTTTACCCTAGCATTGATCAGGGTCGTGATCGGAGTGCATTCACTTGTGCTGGCGAACAGTTGCGTGAACAATAACTCCATTTCAGAGAATGATTTTACGGAGTCTTTCGGAAGCTCTGAGTACCATTCGAAAGCTGTCTCGGACAAACTCCCGAAAAATTGGCAAAGCAACAATTTGTCGTCGCCTCCAATATTGCCGCACAGTGCTTTGAATTGTGTGACGTGCTGGTGGGGATTTCCTGTTCCTTTATAAACATGGAATTTTAGGATCGTATATCCCGACAGGTACTTGCTTTGGTCATACCAGGCTGGATATGGTCGTCCGGTTTTGATGAGTTGTCTGGCAGCTTTATTGGCCTGGTGAGCTCTAATTTGCTGAGCAATATACTCGTCTAGGGCTGCCTTGGAGATGGTTTCTTCTTAGGCCACTGATAAAGCCAGAAGAGGGTTTGACGTTTCCCCTCTGTCATCCTCGATAACTATTGGCGGATCTTCAGTCGAGGGTTCCGGTTGGATCATCATTTCTACCATGTCTTTGAATAGAAGAGCCATCTGCTTGATGTTTGCAGCTTGCTCTGCAAATTCCTTATCTTTTCTTTCCAGCACTCTTCGTAAGAACTCTATGTCGGTCTCTTACTCTTGAAATTGTTTAGCTTCTTTATCCGGACTCTCTTTTTGTCCGGTGAGTGCTGCCATTTTGTTCAGCATTTCTTGGAGCTTTTGCTGTTACTCCTAAGCCTTCGTTAATGACCGAGTTTGCGGTCAGTGGCTCACTGAGGCATGGCTTTCTTCTTTTCCTGAGGCCATGTAGACCGTATGTACGATAATGGCCCCAGACCTGGGGCGTTTAGATCTTTTGCCATTGGATTTTGTCGCTGGCGGTAAAGTTTCTTCAGTCTCGTTCTTTTATGAGAGATTGGAGTTGAAGAAGCCGTTGTGACAGGCACATATTTAGGAGAAGTGCCCCGTTGTATGGCGAAGAGGCGATCATTTTCTTATCAGCCTTAAGATTTCTTGGGTCGACGAGAGTATCTTTCGTCAAGCACAGAGTCTTGGACCTTTCGCCAGACTCTATGGATTTGCGAGAAGAACCGCTGACGAGGCTGCTCTAGCTGTCGCTGTATGGAGATCTCCATTGGCGGAAGTCATTTCTTCAGTACTGCCTTCGGGAAGTTCTTGCGGACTCGCCTAAGCAGATTAAAGCTGTTTCCGGTTGGAACAGCAGCGTCGACCTCCACCATAGGAGCTGGCGAGGTAAGCCCAGAGGGAGAGTTGCCCCTAGTCTCTTTCTTACTCGGCGCCAGTGGCGACGTCGAGCGTGCCTTACTGCAGGGCCGCCTCAATATCAGAAGCGGCTTCATCATGCCCCCGGCTTTGCTGAGGAGTTTTAGTTGGCTCCATCCTGTTAATGACCGATGTCCTTTTTGGAATAGGGTTGGACAATCTTTGGAAGACCGACTGCCTAGGAGGGGAAGCACTTTTGCTGATTTCATCTATAGCGGGACCAGGGAAGGATAGATGTTTTGGGGTGGCTCCTTCAGGTATCACGAGCTTCTTTACGAACCCGCTTGAGTCCTTCCTCACCATACTGAAGGCCGAGACTCCGGAGTTTGACGGCTTGCTAGTAGAAGCCGTCTTGATTGCCAGCCGATCAAAGACCGACCTTCTGGGAGTTTCTTGTGGTGCTGAGGCGCCAAGGTTCACAGACGGGAGCATGGTCCCGAATAAAATCTCGGTAGTAGCCTGAGTGACTTGTCCTACTAGCATAGTGAAGATGGAGGTCGCGTTGGGCCCGTACATCACTCCTCCAGCTGGGACGAAGTGGGAGTTTTTGCTGCATGAGGTGCAGTAGGAAGCCATTGATTTCTACACAGAAGAAAGACACTATGTTTTAGTACCTTGAGTCCATGGGAAACCATAGCAAATTGCCAGAATCTGTTTACCGCCGAAGATCGGATTAAGACGTTGGGACGTCTATTCTGAATTTGGGGGCAGATACTATTTGGACATATCCATCCACTTCTCCGAAAATACCAAGTTGATTTATGGCACCGTATACTAGAGGTTTGAATAGATGCGACCGTTTTAGCAGACTTCATCAGATCCCCTCGTTTGTGAAGGGTTTTTGATTATGGGGATGCTCTTCCCTGTAGGCGCAAGCCCCGAAAGTTAATTACGTTATCGTGTTGCGATAACCACTTTCTCCTATTTCAGCATTTCACTTCGTGTCGTGTTGTTTTTTGGTTTATTTTGATTGCCCGTGGATTGTATACGGAGACTATTTTATGTCGTCGCCCGTAAGCGCGGATTAGTCCAAATCCATATATATTTTTGGATTGAACTTATATTGTATTTATTCCATTAGTTCAAAGAATATTATATTTTATTTAAGGATCGTTAATCTAGTTTGAGAATAAGATCAACTTAAATATATGATCATTTGAGCTCAGTTTATTTTAAGTAAGGATACGTTAGTCCTATTTGATACTAAGATCAACTTTGAGATATTTTCAGGATCATTAAATTTAGTTAAGATCTAACAACAGAGCATTTGGGCTCTGCTGCAAGTAACTTCAGAGAGAATTAACCAATTTGGGCTCAGTCTTCTCGGTCTTGAGCTTTCTCCTTTTTTTCAGAAGTGTTAAGCACTTATTTATTGCTTTGGTGCTCACGTGGGAAGCATGTGAGGCATACAGACATGAGTGCTACCCAATCGGTGCCAAACACTTAGTCATTTTGCCTAGGTATATATAGTGCTAAGCACTTTGTATGGCGCTCACGTGGGAAACACGTGAGACGTTGAGCTTTCTGTTTTGAGCACTCACGGGGGAGACATGTGGGGCACTATAATAGTGCTAAGCACTAATTTTTCTATGGCGCTCACGTGTGTTTCACATGAGACGCCAAGTTCTTTTTCTTTTTAGATATTTAATCTCTGTTAATGACGTTTTGGCCATTGATGATCACCAAGATTTCTGTTTTGAAGATCTGGGATCGTTTTTTAATGGAGAACAAAGTTCTTCTTTTTTTATAAGAACTAAGTTCTTTATGTATGGTTAAACCCTGATATCGGAGGGAATTAAATTCTGAGAAAATGGGTCTTTTTTCTTTTGATCTAGTTCTTTTCCCTAGATTCTGAGTCTGAAGACCAGAACCTCCCCGATGAGAATTAAATTCTCAACTTATACAGAGATTTTCTTTTCAGAACTCAGTTCATAGAAAGAGCTAAGTTCTTTTTATGAAGGGTTAAACCCTTATTTTCCTTTTTATTTCTGTTAGGCAAAGAAGATATGTTTATCTCTGTTTTTCTTTACCTAGCATCGTAGAGAGCGAGGAGATCTTCTTTTTTTTAAGGAGAATTAAATTCTCAGTTCTTATGGAAAATTTATGGGGTCAATTCCTCATCTTGAGACTTGAAGTCTCGGGTTCTTTATATAGAGAAGGCAAGGTGTTCATTAGTTTGAGAAAATCTCTCATTTGAGAGATATCAATTGGCCTCAAAGATTATTTGGGGGATTTTATGCACCGTTGGATTTTTGATCCAAGGCATTTCTATTTAACATAATATATTTTCCTGTTTTTAACAAAATTAGTGAAATATTTTCTCATATACAGAATTTAATTTTGTCATACGGTGATTTTTAATCATCGTTGGAATTTTAATCCAAGCGTTCTCTGTTTAACAAAGCTCATTTTTCTTTAGTTAGAAAGATATAGAGAAATATTTTCACATCTCACTGGATTTTTTATCAACAGCTTTCTATTCTACAGAAAATATCTTTCCATATAAGCTCACGTATTTAACACGGCTCTCCGTTTAACAGAGAATTTTTCTCTTTTTAGAAAGATTAGGGGAAGTATCTTCCTAAAATTGAATTTAATTCTATATAGAATTTAATTCTATCTGAAGCTAGTGCTTTTAAAGGTGTGTTCTCATGTGTTTAGCACGTGACCCCAGTGTGGGTTTAACTTGTTTTTATTTAGTGCTCATATATTTTGCATATGAACGCTAACGTATTTAACACGTGAGGCTAGTTTGCCCTGTTGGTTATCTATTTTCAGCGCTTATTTACTTTGCATATAAGCGCCTACGTGTTTAACACGTGAGGCCGGTTTGGCCTTTTAGATTATTTGTTTTCAGCGCTTATATGCTTTACATATAAGCACTCACGTGTTTAACACGTGAGGCGCTGTCTCAATTATTATTATTTTTCCTGAGTCAACATTTTCCTTTCCAACGCCTTCTTTTAGTCAGAGCTTGGAAATAGTTCCACAACATTTTCTGTCACGCCCCGCTTCCTAGAGTACACTAAGATAGGCACGTGACATAGCCAACCATGCTACCTGTGGATAGGAAAAATCCCTCCACAGTCACATTACGGCTGTAGAGATATCAAGAACAGGAAAGTAAACTAAACTATCTAGTACATGTCCATGAGCCAGAATAAATGAGTCAAGAAATGATAATATGCGGAAGCAAAAGATCCAATAAATAAAACACCTGGAAAGTAAAATGCATACCAACAGGATCCTTACCGCTCAGTCTAACAGCGGCAATACTCCTGATCAGTCGGCAACAAAGGTAGAGAATCTGGGCCATGTAAAACCCAGACGTCAGCGCGTCATAACATCAAGCAATAATATATAAACAGGGTAGCAAGACATGCAAGTATGATCATAAATGGTAAAGCAGGTGTAACATCAATATAAATCAGGGCAGTGAAAGGTAGTGTGCAGTGAGTAATCTAAACTGGTCTATTAGGTTAACTACTCTCAAGTCTTTGAAATCAATTGGATGAATCATCGATGTAACTCAATAGTATCCCGTGCGTGCCCGGGATCACGGTCTATGACTCTCGGGCTGAATCCGAGACGTGCCGCAAGGCAGTAAAAATGGTAGTAGGTAATGACGAGTGATGTCTGCAGCATCACTCCGGGGCTGGCCTAGCCCGTAAGACTGATCAGAAAAGATAGAGAACTGTCGAGTTACAAGTCAGGTTTCATCATTGATTTCCCCATACCCCCAAGTCATATGTGTTCAAGTCAGGTATTAAGTAATCTAGAGCTAATACCAACACAGGATCAGGCAGGTACAGGTTTGTCTAGATAGACAACAGGAACTGTCCGTAAGAACAACGGGTCAGGTTTGTTGGCATTAGACACAAGATCAGGTAACAGGTAAAGCCATGGTACATCAGGTCAAGCCAGGTAGTATATAGGTATCATGTCATGTCAAAGGGTGCACGGTACTATGTCGGGTCAGGTAGTAGGTGTAACAAGTCATGTCAGGGTGCACAAGATGTCATCTGGGTGCTCAAATAATCCAACTAACATAAGCATGGATATACAAAACAAGCATGGGTACTAATAGAACAATAAACTGGAACATTGTAATATGAAATGCAATAAGGTACAGATTAAGGTATGTAGATGCACGGTTATCAGTTTGGGTTTAAGGGATAGTTTCAACATTACTTGAATATAACAAATATGTATGTTAAAATCATGTTAATATGTACTAAATAATCTAGAGATGCAATTGAATATAAATTAGGCTACTTGTATGTAAACGGTCGTCCGATGGGGTATAAACTATAAAAGGGGTACTATGGGCTATGCAAATAAGTGTTATTATAATTTAAATATGGATGTTGGTACTATGTATAGTAAAACTAAATGCAACATGGTATGTTTCGAGCTATAAATCTAAAATGATATAATGGACATCGAAATGTTAATATGGAACATGCGGCATTAAATTCAATCTACCGATACAATATGCAGTTGAATAAGTATATAATAATACAATAGTATGTAGCAAGTTTTACTTGCCTTGATCGGATCACACGACAGATGTGTACGGCACATCGGATGTCAGTAGAAGTTGCGATGCACATACGCGTGCCCGGAACGGAACTAGCCAAAGCAAGAAGTGACCACGCTGCACAAGAACGTCTTCTGGATCGCTCGGATCATCGGCGACGAGCACGGCTCCGGTGACGATCGGAAACCGAGAAGCCAAGAGAGGAAGAAGAAGAGAAGGAGAATAGAAGAAGAAGAGAGAGAGATTGCTTCTGGGTTGGTGCTCTGGGGTCAGAGGAGTTGACAGGGATGGCCGATGAGGGTGGTCGACGTTGAGGGTGCCGGCGCAGGCGAGGGAGACAACGACGGCGGCTGTGGGCTTCTAGGTTGTGGTCAGGTTTGGTCGTCGGGTTGTTGGGTTAGAGGAGAAGGAACGAGGGTGGTAAAGATGGGGATGGTTGTGATGGGGTGTGACCGACGACGTGATCGGCGATGATGAGGTGAGGTCGGAGGTGATGGGTTTGCGGCTGCGGTTGGGTGTGCAGGAAATTGGAAGGTCGGGAAATGAGAAGAGGAAGTGAGGAGATGGCGAAGGTGAGGATGATGATGGGATGAAGTTAGGGTCGAGGGGACGGCGACGGCGGTGAGGCGCGGAGGTGAGGCAATGTTGTGCAGTCAGGCGAAGGCGGGAGAAGAAGGGCGGTGAAGAAGAAGAAGAAGAGAGAAAAGGAGGGGAGGCCGACGTGGGCGTCGGCAGTGGTGGCAATGGCAACGAGCGAGCGCGGGAATGGGTTCACACAGCCAATAGGACAAAGAAGGAAGGCGGGAAAAGAAAAAAAATAAAGAAGAAGACGAAGAGAGAGGAGAGAGAGACGTGGGGTGTATGGTTTCGTGGAGAACTGGGGAAAAAGAGAAGGAAGAAAGAGAGGGAGAGTACGTAATTTATAAAAAAATTAATTAAGGAATTAATATAGAATCTGCATGGAGAGAGAGAGAGAGATAAGAGGTCTGATATTGTTTGTTTTAAAAAATATATTTAGTTATGAAAATATTTATTTAGTTAAAGAAAATTTTAAATGAAATAAGAAAAATAATATTGTAATATTAGTCCGTTTTGAAATTTTGGTAAATACAAATTTACTCCAAAACACACCCGGCTCGGGTCTAAAAATTCAGGTTTAAAATATGAAAAATATTTGCGATTTCCAAATTTCAAAATGAATGCTCAGTTAAAGAAAAAGCATACCCCCAAGAACGAATGCACGCACGTGCGCGTAGCCATCCAAACACGTCCGTTTCACTGAACGGGACGAGAATAAGATGCGCGGATGCTACCACAGGGTTAGGATTATCATTCAGGCCATGCAATGTATTTTTAAAATATTTTATGTGACTTAAAATGTTATATGATAAAAGATGCGATACTAGATAAAATACCAGTATGTACTAAACATGAGATGCACGTGTCCATGCAACAAGTCAAGATAATCTATAAATAAGAATCAAACAGGTTCAAGCAAGCGGGTCGGGTCGAATGCAAAGTAATATGTAAAATTCCATTCGCACCCAAACACGCTAAATTAAGAAAAGACCATGGATAGGTAAATACGGAAACTGGAATTGGTATAAATGAACTAGGATGTTACATTTTCTTTGCTGAGACTTGAATGCTTTCTCTTTATAATGTGAAGCAATATTCTTCTTCTCCTTCATAAGAAAAGAACCATTTTAACAGAGCAAGATTCATGGTCTGTAATCACCTACTTTCTCCCTGGCAGCTATAGGAGGTGCCTCTCGAGGAAATGATTCCTTGTTTTGCTGCACGCTAGGCGAATCCTACTCTTACGGATGATCAATGTGATATGGAGATGCACGAGCTCCTGACCCGTAAGGGACCTCCTCTCCCCGTCGGCTCTATTTGGCTCCGGGTGATCTTCCTAGACATGCTCGATGATATTTCTCCAGCGAAGATGACTCCGGTGATGCTCGATGCAGTGGAGGACAAGATCAACTGCGTTCATGAGGCATGCTTGATTACCAAGTCTCTGAGAGATCGCTCCATTCATTTGCTGAGCCAGATATGGGCTCAGCGGGCCATCATATCTTCTTTTGCCGATGAGCATGACATTGATCGATGGGGAGTGACTCTTCGTGAGGATCGCCACTTCGATATGGTGGAGAAGGCTGAGAGGGTTTTAGAAAACTTTATTTATTGTTTTGTAAACCCTTTTAGTTTTGATCCCATGTTTGGTGATCTCTTCCCCGTAGAATAAAATATTTATTTAAATACATTCCTTTTATCGTTGACTGCCGAATATTTGATTTCCAACACATGTTCTTCCTCTGATTGTATCGTTTAAACATATATGCATCCTGCACGCGTGCACGTGTCATGCGCTAACTTTCCACACGCGTATATAACTCAACATGCTTTTAATGCTATTTTTCATCCAAGTACGCATATGCTTGTAAGTGAACACTCAAACATGTGTGAACAGCAGGCATCACGGAGCTGGAACATCTGTTTTGATGAGACGGACAAGAAACTTGACTTCATCAAAAACGAGGTTGAGCCTTGCATATATAAGAAGATTGTACGAAGAACTGTCGTATTTCTAGTCTTGTACGTGAACGACATTCTCTTGATAGGAAATGAAATTCATATGCTACAATCGGTAATGTTGTTCTTGTCACTCCATGAAAGACCTGGGCGATGCCTCGTCATTCTGGGAATTAAGATCTATAAAGATAGATCCAAGAGATTGTTAGGACTTTTACAGTCCAGGTACATAGAGACCATACTAAAGAGATTTAGTATGGAAGATTTCAAGCGCGGTAATATACCCGCATTGCATGAAATCACCCTCTCGAAAAAGATGTCTCCCAAGACTGATGAGGAGAGGGTTCACATAAGCATTATACCCTCTGCTTCAGCCGTACGATCTATAATGTATGCGATACTATATACCAGACCAGATGTGGCTTACGCACTTAGTGTGATGAGCCGGTATCAGTCGAACCCAGGAGAGAACCACTGGACAGCAATGAAGAACATTATTAAGATCCCGAGAAGGACTAAGAAACAGTTTTTGGTATACGGTAAATGGGACCTCCAGGTGGAGCCCTTTACCGACTCGAGCTTCCAGAGCGACAAGGATGACAGCAAGTCTGTCTCAGGTTTTGTGTTTACCTTCAACGGAGGGGCGGTCTGTTGGAAGAGCTCCAAACATGACACCGTCGCAGACTCGACGATGGACACTGAATACATTGCTGCCAACGATGCCGCAAAAGAAGCGGTCTGGATAAAAAAGTTCATTACTGAACTTGAGATGGTTTCGTCCATTGTTGATCCAATACATTTGTATTGCGACAACAATGGGGCTATGTCTTTAGCGAAGGAACCACTGTCCCATCAGAAATCCAGACACATCTTGAGCCGGTATCATCTAATCAAGGAGATTGTAGATCGCCGGAAGATCGAGGTGTGGAGAATAAACACAAAAGAGAACACAGCGGATCCATTCACCAAGACCCTCCCTCAAGCACAAATCGGAAGGCTATTTGAGATGTTGGGTATGCGATGCGCCGACAACTGGCCCTAGAGCAGACGTTGGGTACTCGGTATGCCAATATATAGCCTTAGTGCAAGTGGGAGATTGTTGGATATGTATGCCCTAGAGGCCATTATATATATATAGTAGATGTTTGAACATATGTATATACATGACAATCTTGCTCGATATGATAGTATGCTATTTGGTTTGTCTTTATCTTAACATGTATATATGTTTTACTCGTTATTACGTATCATTAATATATGTTGATAAAGCCCATAGGATCATTACTTGACTACCAGCGTTATGATGGCGATCATACATGTAGGGGCTGGGTAGTCCATAAGCACATCCTTAAATGTCCTTAATCATGGGAGTATCGAGACTGGGTATCGATATTCTGGAGTAGACTAGTCTACACGTTTCTGGACCCCGACGAGGGGCGATGGTTGGTCCCATAACCATTGGTCTTTCGCATCTAAGATCGTATACAGGTACTCACTAGGGGTGAGTACACTGGATGGACTCGCCTAGAACTTCTAGATGGTACTATACCTATCGTTAGATAGCAGTTCTCAGATGACATGAGTACATGTTAGTCTTTAGACCCAAGATCATCATTTTTCTCGTGTGAGTTCCCACTGTACTTAGATTACTACCCTACCACGGCTCTACTGAGTCGTGCAAACAGGTTTTAGTTGGGTTTAGTCCTAAGCAACATGGAGGTAGTAAGAGAATGTTGAGGATTCGTCTCTACCGGTATAGAGAGTCGATATCGCACTGTGTTCGGTTGGCCGGCACCATAAGACCTTGGTCAAGGCAGTTGAGATTTACTGATAGTTAGATCAGTAGTTTTCCGGATTGGTTTTAAGCCAAATCGGTACGAATTATCGGGTTATTAGGGTCTAACGTTTACCACCCCCACTAGACCCGGTATGTGATACTCTTAGACGAAAAGACCGGACTGTACGGAGATTGTTACGGATAGGCTGTTCATATCAGATTTTTGCATTTTCATATCACCAATTCTTGATCGCGTTGCATTTTCATATCACCAATTCATGTTCATATCAGATTGTTACTCATAGAAGATTATTTAGTGCATGAAATGACCAATGATTTAGTATGGAAGATTTCAAGCGCGGTAATATGCAGAGATAGATCCAAGTGAGGTTAGAACTTTTTTTGTGTGAATAAAATGGATTTGCTCGGGACGAGCAAAAGATAAGTTTGGGGGTATTTGTTCATATCAGATTTTTGCATTTTCATATCGCCCATTTTTGATCGCATTGCATATAGGTAGGTACTTTTGATCCGTGTTTGTTAAATAATTGCAGGTTACAGGTTCTCAGCTTTTTACAGTGAAATTCATGAAAAGTTACAACAAATGCAGGACTACGGCCAATAACAGATAAATACTGATCTCCGCTCACTATCCGTGTAAGGCCGCATACCAGTTCAAGGGAAAAAATGGCAAATCATTGGTCATTTCATGCACAAAGCACAAGGGCAGCACAAGATCCAAGACTTCAACGCGGAGCTCAAGAAAATCAAGGCAAAAAGTCCATATCAATTCACCTTTTACATTGCTGAAAATCTGGGAGAAAAATGAAGAGCCTTTGAGAAACCAAATGTACCAAACAGAAGAGAATAGCAACATGGACAAACCCAGAAAATCAAAGCCTCCAATTCAACCAAATGGCCGCGGAACCGCGGCCAATATGGAACTTAGGCCGCGGATCCGCGGCCGAGTTGACTCAGTTTCAACTCGGATCTTTGAGGTAGTTTTGTCATTTCATTTGGGCTCAGATTGTATCCCTAGGGTTTCATTTGCCTGCCTATAAATAGCCCAGATCAGAGCCAAGTAAATGGTGTGTTTTTCTTTGTATTAGATTTTAGGATAAGTGTTTATAGTTCTTCTTCCTCTTCATCTTTCTCTATTAAAATTATAGTGAACTTCTTGAGTGATGATGAATAAAAGAAGAGTTCTTTTTATTAACTTGCATGTCGTGTAATTGTGTTATTATCTTTGCTTGTAATTTTCATTTGTTAAACTAGTTGTTGTTATTTATTTGTTTGCTTTCTTTCTTCTTCTCATTTTCTTTATCTTTACAACCATGATGCTTAAGTATGATCCTTGCCAAAGTGAGGTTTCAAATAGCTAGTTGTGATTTTCTCAACCCATTTCTTTTTATCTTCCTTCTTTGCTTTATTTTCTTTTTCTTTTTAATGGGTGAGTAGTTTCTCACTTGTTAGGGTAGGATGAGGAAAGTTTGAGAGAAGGAAATCTCTCTAACTCTTTTCTTTGCCCAACATCTTGATTCGGACTCCCTTTAATTGAACCACAATCCGCTCCCTACGGCACCCTATCCTATATGATAGCGGTGATTCCCTAATTAGACCGGTTGTAGTTGAATTAACCGGAGGTTAAGGCTAAGTACCAAGAACGGACGGACAAGGACCAAAAGGAAGGAACCAAGCGTTGGAAAGCCTAGCATATACTCGCAAGTTTCCTTCCTAGTCGTGCTAATCCCCGTTGTTGCCGATTACCATAACACCGATATTAAGAGTGGCAACGAAAGAAGTGAGCGACTCCTATCTCAAACTAACCTAATCCTAACCCTAACAAGCTCTCTTTATACATATTTCAACACATAGTGAAACTAAACAAATCAGGACAAATTGGACTTAACTCGTTAAAATACTAAGAAAAAGATTCCCATCTCTCCGTGGACCGACCCATACTCAACCGGCTAGCTACCAAGCGAAACCGTTTTGATTGCGGTAATTAAAACTAAGCACGCAAAAACTCTAACAATCAAATGGTGCCATTGCCGGGGAGACGGTAGTTTATTTCTTTGTGTAATTTCGGGTTAATTTGTGAATATACATATAACCAAAAGCAAATATATATATATATATATATATATATATTGTAAAAATCATCTTGTTATTTTTTATTCGTTTTTGTGCAAGTGTGCAGGATAGGAAGAAGGTCAAGTTCAGTGCCAAAGTCGTAGGGAGTTAGACCCATATCTCGCGGCTACACCGTGGCGGATCAAGACAGAACTATGGTTTACTGAAAAATTCTGGAGCAATCTCAGTGACCAAATCAAGATTCAGGGGCTCTAACCAGAAAAAGAAGACCCAACTCTGCATTGGGAAGAAATTTGAAGCTCCCAACTCACTGTTAAGCCGCGAAACCGCCGTGGATTTGCTTGTTTGACAGCGGAACCGCGGTCAAACAGTGACGTCAGCAACCGAAAACTCTCTGTGAGTATCCCAATCCTCTTCTCATCTCCTCTGAACTCCACTGAACTATTCTTTCTGCAGCATTCTTTGCACAAACTCTCTTCCCCTCTCCAATAAAACTGTGTTTGTGCAGGATTCTTTGCGCCGCTGCTAAATAAATTTTTTGCTAGCGTTTTAGATTTTTGTTTATTACTGTTTTGCATAAATAATACGGACTTTAAGGGGATATAACACCAATTCAGATTGGGTGGGGATTTCATCACCCTTTCTAAGACCCAAAAAATCACTAAAAGCATACGCATTACCCTTGAGCTTAATAAAAAATATCTAGACTCAGCTAACTAAGGATTGTCGTGCTCAATAGGACAGAGGAAGGTTGTGGGAATTCGATTGTTTATCTAAACTTGACTTTGTGGTGTCTAGGCTAGACAAGTGAGAAAGGTAATTTTAAAAGGCCCATCTCACGGTAATTCGTGAGCGGAACCCTCCTTTCCTCACTTGTTCTTACCTGGCCACAATTGGCAGTGAAGAGACGATTTGAGGGTTATCTCACAACTTGTCACTTTGGAACAGTTAGGAGCAGTCTAGTGGACATTGAAGACCATAGCTCTAGGTATGATTATGCATGTTTTGACTGTGATTGTTTGAAGCTGTGCCATAAGTCCGTACATATTTTTGCAAAACTCTTTCTAAAAAAAGCAACAAAACAAAAACTTTTATAAAAACTTGCCCTTTGTCGCCAGAATTCCATTGCACCTACCTTTCATCCACATTTCACCATCGACGTTTTCTTACCTCCACTTTCTACGCTTTGACTATACTAAACTCGTTTAGTGTATGTCCAGTTGGACTCGGGACACTAGTGCCCGCCTAGTCCGCGTTTCGTTAGTTTCTACCGACTATGCGATCGACTCCGACGTCGAAACTCCATCCACACCTCTTTCACCTTTACCTTTGCCGGCCAACTCCGACGTTGACCGGGATTCCATTCACACATCCTCACCTTCATCATCATCATCACCAAATTCTTCTTCGGAGATGTCAGGATTTCCTCCTAACATCCCTTTACCTCCCCCGGAATTGATTCCACCTCATTTAGGTGCGAATAACCCGCAGCCACCTCCTGTTGAAGCGCCACAGCAAATTGCGCTCCAGAATCGTTTCTATCCTACCCACTCTGCACTTCCAACCTGTCTTTCACTTCCGCCGGCCAATGGGGATAATTTCGAAATCAAGCCCCACTTCATCAACATATTGCCCAAATTTCACGGGCTGGAATCCGAAGATGCCTACATCTTCATCAATAAATTCCAGAACGTCTGTGCAATGATGAAGACAACCCAACTGTCCGACGATACTATACGGCTATGAGTCATTCCTTTCACTTTGTGTGACCTTGCTGAGAAGTGGCTGTATAACACCGCATCGCATTCCATAACTAGTTGGGATGAGTTTATAAAAGCGTTTCTTAAAATGTTTTACCCAAATCACAAAACCGCGAGGATTCGAAACGAAATCAACCAATTTTCCCAGCTTCCTACCGAACCTTTTTAGATGTGCTTTGACCGATACAAAGACCTTCTTGTTCAGTGCCCTCATCACGGTATTGAGAGATGGCAACTTTGCCGGACCTTATACGAGGGCCTGAATCCAGCAACTAAGCAGTTGTTAGAAACCATTTGTCAAGGCCATTTCCTATCCAAATCTGACGAGAAAGCTTGGCAATTCTTCGAAGATCTCGCGGAACAAACGCTTCAGTGGGAAAGCACCAGACCGAACACTTCTTCTTCTTCTACTTCTTCCGGTCTCTCTAGGGTAGGCATTCATCAACTCGATATCTCAATTGCAATGAAGGCCGAGATGGCGGCAATCACGCAAAAACTAGAAGCAGTTGAGAGCAAATTCTCATCTCCTTCTCCTGCCCCTGCTCTTCCCCCTCGTACCATCTGCGCTTGTTGTTCTGATCCATCATATTTGACCGTAGAGTGTCCTTACAACCCACCTTCTCAAGGACAGGATCTGGTCAATGCTACATTTCAGCAAAGACCAAGAAATGATCTATACTCTTCCACTTACAATCCTGGTTGGAGGAACCACCCCAACTTTGCCTGGAATCAGAACCAGCATCAATTCCAAGGCCACAACAACTTCCAGAGGCCTCCTCCTCCTCAACAACAAGCTCAGCAACAAACTCAACATCAATATCAGCAGCCCTTCCAACCCCAACCTTTTCAAAATCCGACGAACAATTTTGCACCCAAAAATTCTTTTCCTCAAAACAACTTTGTTCCGTCAAACAACGATAAGGTTCCCTCGCTAGAACGAAGTCTGGAGGCATTTGTAAAGTAATCGACTCAATCCACCGCCAGCATCCAGTCTTCTATTCAGTCTTTGGTACAACACACTGCTCCACATGGGCAAAGCATCAAGAACATCGAAACCCAGATTGCACAACAGAATGCGGCTTTAAGCGAGCAAGAGAAAGGGATGCTTCCATCTCAACCACTCCTAAATCCTGGTCACCCATATAATGTACATATTGCTCTTGAACAACAGAACCATAATGTGAGTGCCGTGACTACATTGAGATCTGGAAGGATGCTGCACAACAACATTGGCACAGACGATGACACCCGGCCGCTTCTTCTTCTTCATCTTCTGAGCCTGTTCTCCATTCTTCAAAAATCTCTTCTTCTTCCACTGCTCCGAATGGACCCACATCTCACTCCACGAAAACTCCAGCTCTGGGATCCGTTCCAACTCCACAATCTCCTCCACAAGCATTGGACTCAACCAATTTCAAAAACGTTCCATTTCCAAACCGGTTGAGGTCCAATAAACAAAATCCACAAATAGAGAAAATTCTGGAGTTGTTTAAACGGGTTAACATCAACATTCCCCTCTTAGATGCAGTCCAACAAATCCCTTCCTACGCAAAAATCTTGAAGGACTTGTGCACTAAGAAGAGGAAATCTCGAGTACCCAAGAAGGTTTTCTTAGCTAGTGTCATGAGTGATGCTTTTATCCAAGCTTTACCTTAAAAAACGGAAGGACCCTGGCTGTCTTACGATTTCAATAACTATTGGGGATAAGAACATCAACCATGCACTTTTGGATCTTGGTGCCAGTGTTAACCTGCTTCTGTATTTGGTATATGAGCAACTAGGTGTAGGAGAGCTGAAACCCACACACTGTACTTTCCAGATGGCCGATCGATTTATCACCCATCCTAGGGGTGAGCTAGAGGATGTGTTAATAAAGGTAGGAGACTTCATATTCCCCGTTGACTTCATTGTTTTAGACACACAGCCTGTAGCTAACCCCCGGAATCAAATTCCGGTGATACTCGGTCACCCATTCCTTGCAAGCTCAAATGCTGTGATCAATTGTCGAAATGGTTTGATGAACCTATCTTTTGGAAACATGACAATTGAACTCAACATTTTTAGGTTAGGGAATCAGCCCTCCGAACCTAATGCTCATATACTCGACGTTTGTTCCATCCAGGAGATCACACCAGAGGACTATGAATTCGAGGAATTCTTGTTCGATCACAGCAATCTTGACGCCACTAGTGCGTTCCTCTTTGAACCTGCTGCTGCTTCTGCTCCCGACAATGATTATGAGTGGTTCACTTTTTTGAACAATCTTGGCTTGTCGCCACCCGAGTTTGAATCCTTTGAATTTTCGAATGCGTCAGTTGAACCATCTAACTCGGTCGCATACACTCGTTTTGAACCTCTGTTAGAATCCTTTGAGTTCGAGACATTTTCACCAATCTTGCCTTCAATCGTTTCACCTCCAACGCTCAAACTCAAGCCGTTGCCGTCTCACCTCAAGTATGCTTACTTAGGAGAGAACGAGACCCTCCCTGTCATCATCTCAGCTTCTTTAGATCCAGAGCAGGAGAAAGCCCTTCTGACTGTCTTGCAAAGCAATCGGCAAGTTTTTGGCTAGACAATGGCGGACATCAAGAGGATTAGTCCCCTGATCATTGAACATCACATTCATATGATGGATGATGCCAAACCAGACAGGGATCCACAGAGACGACTTAATCCATTCATGAAGGAGGCTATGAAAAAAGATATCGTCAAATGTCTTGATAGTGGTATCATTTACCCTATCTCTGATAGCCAGTGGGTCAGTCCTATACATGTTGTCCCCAAAAAGTCGGGCATAACGGTCATCACCAATGAGGCGAACGAGTTAATCCATACTCGCACCCAAACTGGGTGGCGAGTATGCATTGATTATAGAAAACTCAACGCCGCAATGCGGAAAGACCACTTTCCACTACCATTTATTGACCAAATGCTCGAACGATTGGCTGGACACGAGTACTACTACTTTTTGGACGACTATTCTGGCTACAACCAAATTCCCATCCCTGAGAAAGATCAGGACAAAACCACGTTCACCTGTCCTTTCGGCACGTTTTCATATCGCCGCATGCCCTTTTGGTTATGCAATGCTCCCGCTACCTTCCAGCGGTGTATGATGGGAATTTTCTTAGACATGGTGGAGAAATTCTTAGGGATGTTCATGGATAATTTCTCCATTTTTGGCGATTTCTTTGACGAGTGTTTGCAACATCTCGACGCAGTCCTTACCCGATGTAAGGATAAAAACCTCACTTTAAACTGGGAGAAGTGCCACTTCATGGTGCACGAAGGTATTGTCTTAGGACATATCATCTCGCAAAATGGCATTGAGGTGGATAAAGCGAAGATTGGGGTCATTTCCAATCTCCCTCCTCCCAGATGCATCAGAGACATCCGAGCTTTTCTTGGCCACGCCGGTTTTTATAGACGGTTTATCAAGGACTTTAGCAAGATTACTAGACCCTTGACTCTTCTACTATCCAAGGACACCACATTCGACTTCAACTCGAGCTGTGTGACTGCATTCAAATCACTAAAAAGCTCACTCACCTCTGCTCCCGTTCTTTCTTCTCCTGACAGGACGTATCCCTTTGAGATTATGTGCGATGCATCCGACTTTACTATCGGTGCAGTCCTAGGACAGCACATCGATAAGATGCCGCACGTAAACTACTATGCTAGCCGGACCCTGAATGATGCCCAACTGAATTACACAACAACCGAGAAGGAATTCTTAGCTGTTGTGTTTGCATTAGTAAAATTTAGGCCTTACTTGATCGGCTCTCCAGTCATTGTCTACACAGACCATTTAGCTCTGCGACATCTTTTCGCAAAGAAGAACACAAAATCTCGGCTGATACGTTGGATCCTATTGCTTCAAGAGTTTGACCTTGTCATTAAGGACAAAAGAGGATGTGAAAACGCAGTGGCCGACCGTCTTTCACGACTTCCTTCCTCGCCGACGCTTCCACTTCCCATCAACGACGTTTTTCCGGATGAACAACTCTTGACAATATCGTGCGAACCCTGGTTCGCAGATATTATGAACTATTTGGCAACAGGATTACTACCGAACGAATGGTCAAGTCGGGACAGACTTCGATTCTTATCTCAAGTAAAACACTTTTACTGGGACGAACCCTATCTGTTCAAGTACTGTCCCAACCAGATTATTCGTCGGTATGTTCCTAATAATGAGTTCAAGATTGTGTTATTGTTTTGCCACGATCAAGCGTGTAGCGGGCATTTTGGCCCAAGAAAGACAGCCAAGAGAGTCTTGCAGTGTGGTTTCTACTGGCCACAACTCTTCAAAGATGCTCATGATTACTGCAAAACTTTCTCCCGGTGCCAACACTTGGGCCGGATATCCAGGAGAAACGAGATGCCTCTCCAACCAATCTTAGTTGTCGAGATTTTCGATGTTTGGGGAATTGATTTCATGGGGCCGTTTCCCAGCTCTTTTAGGAATCTGTATATTCTTCTAGCTGTTGATTATGTCTCTAAATGGGTCAAGGCTATGCCAAGCCAGACGAACGACAACAAGGTTGTCGTTCGATTCCTTAAAGAAAACATTTTTTCCCAGTTTGAGTACCCCCCCCGGCGATCATTAGCGACATTGGAATGCATTTCTGTAATAGGACTTTCGAGGCCTTGATGCGGAAATACTCCATTAATCATAAGCTATCCACGCCTTACCACCCCCAAACATGTGGGCAAGCCGAAGTGTCTAATCGGAAAATCAAACAGATTTTGGAGAAAACGGTTTCCAAGAACCATAAGGATTGGTCTTTGAAACACACTTATGCCCTTTGGGCATTTCGAACTGCTTATAAGACTGATCTTCGCATGTCTCCTTATCAGCTTGTTTACAGAAAGGCTTGCCACCTTCCAGTGGAAATCGAGCATCGCGCATTTTGGGCGATCAAAGAGCTAAATCTAATCCTTGAAGATGTGGGCAGCCATCGGAAGCTGCAGCTCAACGAACTGAACGAGCTTCGGGATGAAACTTACAAAAACGCGGTTGTCTTTAAGAACCGAACGAAGGTGTTTCATGATAAACACCTTACGCGCAAAACTTTCACACCTGGTCAACAGGTACTTTTTTACGACACCCGACTCCATTTCCATCCCGGTAAGCTCAGATATCGCTGGAAAGGACCCTTTTTTGTGCGGATCGTATATCCGCACAGTACGGTGGATTTAGAAAATCCAGAGGACGGTTCACTATTCAAAGTGAACGGACACATGGTAAAACCGTTCCTCACTGCAGACCCATCGGAGGAGCTCCTGATGTTGCAGGAGCCGGTTTACATCGACTAATTTTCCTCCACTTACCGCCAAACTTCGGTTATCCAGCCATAAACAGTGGAACAACTGTTTCAAATAAATTTGGGGGTATGTATAAACCATTTTTTCCCACTTGTAATTATTTGTAAAATAATAAAATTAAAAAATTAAAAAAAATTTAGGAGAGGTGTTTTTGTAAATATTCAGAACCATAAATAAAATAAAATAAAATTCTTTTTAATAAACAATTCCTCTTTTTGGGGAGGTTTTGTATAAATAACCAACACCCCTATAAATACATCTCGACCCCTTCTCTGCATTCCCGAGCCCTAATTTTATCCCTCAGAAAAAAACCCTAGCCGCCGCAGCAGAAATAAACCAGAGATCCCCTCTTCCTACCGCGCAACCGCCGCCGTTAGCTCCTTCCTGCCGCGCAACCTCCGCCGCCCTGCTTCTTCACCCTCTGAAAATTTCAGAGGAGGTTTGCAAATTTTTTCTCCTCTCTGTCAAATTTTTAACTTTCTGCATTTTATTTCCATGACCCCTACTTTGCAATTTGAAAGAGATTTCTCCCACTTATTTGCGCATGCTGTTTACGGTAGTTATTTCAGTGATGAGATCCGAAAACGTGGATGGA
Organism: Agapanthus africanus; assembly: GCA_030015575.1. Taxonomy (NCBI): domain Eukaryota; kingdom Viridiplantae; phylum Streptophyta; class Magnoliopsida; order Asparagales; family Amaryllidaceae; genus Agapanthus; species Agapanthus africanus. The sequence continues at coordinate 55,667,276 of CM057342.1, read as the reverse complement.
ATTTTCTGTTATTTAACCATCCAAACGCATTCGCGCTTCCGGACCTCGTTGCGCGTTTTTATGACAGTATGGAAGGGGGTGTTTAGCAAATCACGGTTTCATACGTTTATTGTGGGGGGATCGGGAAATTATAATCGATAGGACTTCATTCACGAAGTCACTTTAATACCACGAATCCCCATACATGATCAACCCCTCCGATTTGAGGACTACCTACCTTTAATGGGAGATGACTGTTCTAGGGAGCCTAGGAAAGGCATTCAGGCTCGCACGCTTTATGCGAATGTTTTAACAGTGTGCCGTTGGGCACAAAACAATATTTTCGGCAGTTCGCATAACACCATATTTTTTACCCCATCCCTTCACATAGTGCACACTCTAATGACCAAAAACCCTAGCTATGACATGTGCACTGTGTTGCTACACTCGATTGGCGCCGGCAAGAGGGCTGCCAATTATCCATGTACGATATTGGTGACACAACAGTGTCGCCATTTCCTTCCTGTTAAGAAATTTGAAATTTACCTGCATGGTAGGGTTCCCATTCGACCCCTTCTTGAGGGTGTTTCCACATGCTACACATGACTTCATGGTTTATGGTCGCGCACCGAGCCGGCCGAAAATATGATGGCCAAGACACCCAGCTCGAGCTCCACAGCGAGTGATGAAGAGCTCACCCGCGCTGCGCAAGCGTGCTTAATACGACGAACCCATAGGGGGGTAGAACGAGTGATAGGGATGCTGACTAATTTTGATCAGCGGTTCACAAGTCTGGAACAGGGAATGTCCACCTTACTGGTAAGAGAGGAACGAGCATGGTCGAGGAGATGGGGGACGGATAGGGGAGAGGCAGGAACAAGTGATGCTGCGTCTAGGAGACGCCGCAGGCAGCAGTGAGGACCTGCTGTTGGTAAGTTTGGGGTGAGATTCGGTTGTAAATAGTTATCCTTGCATTGCATCTGCATTTTTTTTATGTAAATATTTGTTTGGCATGTTTAAATTCCGCATCGCATTTTCTTTTCTGCATTGCATAAAAAATATAAAAATATATATAAAAAATATATTAAAAAATATAAAAATGAAAATTTCAATATTGGTCATATTTGACTCGAGTTCAACAGGACGGTGACTAGTTAGAAAAAACTAGATCCTAAACTTAGCAAATTAAAAACCCTAAAAATAACCTTCCTTGAAGTTTAACTATAGAAAATATACGTTCTTGCAGTTTATATAGAAATAAGCAAATTTGAGTTCAGTTCTTGGGCTAAGTTGAAATGAGAGAAGAGTATTGAAAGCTCTATTTGAAGAGTAAGTCTGAAAAATAATTCTGAACCTTAAATCCAAATTCTGAAAATATATACCCTACAAATCGCACATACACGCACCTTGAAACTTGAGGTAGTAGAAGATACCTAGAAATACTCTTGCCTGAAAGCCTAGTATGAAAGAAAAAACGGCATTTAAAACTAACCACCAAAAGAGCATCATTGAAAATATATCCGGTCTTGAAATAAAAAATAAAAAAAATACAAGACCTGGAGACTGCTATTTACGCTTTAAGCTCACACATTCAGTAATCGGATGTTAGTGCCTCAAGAAGCATTAATAGTCGCATGAAAGGTGTATGAGCAAAACCGTCCATCATTAATGAAAAAAAGTAGTACTAGGTATTAAGGTAAGGGTATCATAGCTTGAATTGAATTTCCAAGTGTAGGGGTGATAATTACATACACGTAGGGGTATATGATTGGAGTTTGGAGGAGAGATAGGAATGAAAGATAGGGCTTATATCTTCAGTAGAGATGATAAAAATTCCGGAGTTGAGATTGCGCTTTAGAAGGAAAACTCAAGAGATGCTGAGAGTTTTATAAACTGGCAAAACGTATAGGACCTTAACTTAAATGAATAGGAAGAGTGAAAAATACAGGTTGATGATTTCTATGTTGAAGATGATAGAATTTCTTGCCAGAATGCTGAATTGTAGAATTAGAGTCAACGGCCAATTTGATCGGATTTTGTGGGTAGTATCCGCTGAAAACCATCAGGAGACAACACTCATCCTCTAGGGTAACCTAGAGGTTTAACGGCTTGTTGCACGAGCTTAGTGAAATCGCGTTCCCTGCGAAAGTGAGGTTAGAACATTTTTTTGTGTGAATAAAATGGATTTGCTCGGGACGAGCAAAAGATAAGTTTGGGGGTATTTGTTCATATCAGATTTTTGCATTTTCATATCACCCATTCTTGATCGCATTGCATATAGATAGGTACTTTTGATCCGTGTTTGCTAAATAATTGCAGGTTACAGGTTCTCAGCTCTTTACAGTGAAATTCATGAAAAGTCGCAAAAAATGCAGGACTACGGCCAACAACAGATAAGTACTGATCTCTGCTCACTATCCGTGTGATACCGCATACCAGTTCAAGGGACAAAATGGCAAATCATTGGTCATTTCATGCACAAAGCACAAGGGCAGCACAAGATCCAAGACTTCAACGCGGAGCTCAAGAAAATCAAGGCAAAAAGTCCACATCAATTCACCTTTTACACTGCTTAAAATCTGGGAGAAAACTAAAGAGCTTTTGAGAAACCAAGTGTACCAAACAGAAGAGAATAGCAACATGGAGAAACCCAAAAAATCAGAGCCTCCAATTCAACCAAATGGCCACGGAACCGTGGCCAATATGGCACTTAGGCCGCGGATCCGCGGCCGAGTTGACTCAGTTTCAACTCGGATCTTTGGGGTAGTTTTTTCATTTCATTTGGGCTCAGATTGTATCCCTAGGGTTTCATTTGCCTGTCTATAAATAGCCCAGATCAGAGCCAAGTAAAGGGTGTGTTTTTCTTTGTATTAGATTTTAGGATAAGTGTTTATAGTTCTTCTTTCTCTTCATCTTTCTCCATTAAAATTGTAGTGAGCTTCTTGAGTGATGATGAACAAAAGAAGAGTTCTTTTTATTAACTTGCATGTCTTGTAATTGTGTTATTATCTTCGCTTGTAATTTTCATTTGTTAAACTAGTTGTTGTTATTTGTTTGTTTGCTTTCTTTCTTCTTCTCTTTTTCTTCATCTTTACAACCATGATGCTTAAGTATGATCCTTGCCAAAATGAGGTTTCAAATAGCTAGTTGTGATTTTCTCAATCCATTTCTTTTTATCTTCCTTCTTTGCTTTATTTTCTTTTTCTTTTTAATGGGTGGGTAGTTTCTCACTTATTAGGGTAGGATGAGGAAAGTTTAAGAGAAGAAAATCTCTCTAACTCTTTTCTTTACCCAACATCTTGATTCGGACTCCCGTTAATTGAACCACAATTCCCTCCCTACGGCACCCTATCCTACATGATAGCGTCGATTCCCTAGTTAGACCGGTTGTGCTTGAATTAACCGGAGGTTAAGGCTACGAGACAAGAACGGACGGACAAGGACCGAAAGGAATGAACTAAGCGTTGGAAAGCCTAGCTTATACTCGCAAGTTTCCTTCCTAGTCGTGCTAATCCCCGTTGTTGTCGATTACCGTAACACCGATATTAAGAGTGGCAACGAAAGAAGTGAGCTACTCCTATCTCAAACTAACCTGATCCTAACCCTAACAAGCTCTCTTTATACATATTTCAGCACATAGTGAAACTAAACAAACCTGGAAAAATTGGACTTAACTCGTTAAAACACTAAGAAAAAGATTCCCAACTCTCCGTGGACCGACCCGTACTCAACCGGCTAGCTACCAAGCGAAACCGTTTTGATTGCGGTAATTAAAATCAAGCAAGCAAAAACTCTAAGAATCATAGGCTCAATAGGGGTGTTTCCGCCAAAAAATTTTGGCTCAGAGCTTATTGTTCCCTTATAAAAATAAAGGGAAACCCCCGCGTGTTAAACACGTGCACCCACATGCAAAGCATGCAGATACCGCCTTAGATTGGATTAAATCCTATATTGGGTCCTCACGTGTTTCCCACGTGAGCGTCAGCGCCAACCTCTATTAGGATTAAATCCTATAGTAGCGCCTCACGTGGAACATACATGAGCGCCGGTGTGCAAAGCATGCGAGTGACTATTTATAAAAAAATTAAATTTTTAGGCGGCATCCACGTGCATAGCACGTGAGCGTCAGTGCCCAAATTAAAAAAGGAAGAATTAAATTCTACATCGGGAATATTTCCCTAAAATCTGGGATATTCTCTGTTAAACAGAGTTGTTGGATCAAAAATCCAATGGTAATAATAAATCATCAAAAATATAGAATTAAATTCTAGTAGGAAAAAATATCTTCCTGATCAAATATTCTCTGTTAAACAGAGAGCCATTTGATCAAATATCCAATGATGATAGAATTAAATTCTATTTAGGAAACATTTTCCCTGATCTTTCTAATATGGAAAGATCTTTCTGTAACAAAGAATCTTGGATTTAAAATCCGATGGTGATAAAATATCACCAATTAAACCATCTGATAGAATTAAATTCTATGTGGGAAATATTTCCGTGATCTTTCTCAAACTAGAAAGATCTTCTCTGTTAAACAGAGGACGCTTGGATCAAAAGATCCAACGACGATTATAAAATCACCCATCGATCATCTGATAGAATAAAACTCTATTTCAGGAAAATATTTTCTTAATCTTGTTAAACTAACAAGATATTCATATAACAGAATTAAATTCTATATTAGGAAAATATATTCCTAATTTTGTTAAACTAACAAGATATCCTAATCCATATGATAGAATAAAATTCCATCTTAGGAAAATATTTTCTAATCTTGTTAAACAAACAAGACTTCTCTGTAAAATAGAGAGCTTTTGGATTAAAAATCCAACGGTGAATAAAATTCACCGGTTGATCTAAAAAATCATTTTGATTGATCATGAAATCAATCATGATTTCTCAATGAGAGATTTTCTCAACAAATTGATTTTTCTCTTCTGCTATAAATAGGAGCAAAGAGATTAATCAAGAAGGAGAACAAGGGGACTCGATAAAAAAGAAAAGAGGAGACCCCCATAAGCTTCTGTAAAACTACAGAAGGCTCTAAAAACAACAGAGAATTTAATTCTCTCAAAAAAGAAGATCTTCCTCCTAAAAGCCCTAGGTAAAGAAAAAATAAAAGAGCAAAATATCTCATTTACCTATCATATCATATCTAAAGATTTAACCCTTTTTAAAGAACTTGGTTTTTTCTCTGGATCTGAGATCCACAAGACAAGTCTCCGACAAGTTGAGAATTTAATTCTCATTGGGAAGATCTTGTTCTTGAGAATCAAAGATTCAGAGGAGAACATGGGGACTCGATAAAAAAGAAAAGAGGAGACCCCCATAAGTTTCTGTAAAACTACAGAAGGCTTTAAAAATAATAAAGAATTTAATTCTCTCAAAGAACAAGATCTCCCTCCTAAAAGCTATTGGTAAAGAAAAAAGAAGAGAGCAAAATATCTTCTTTACCTATCATATCACATCTAAGAGTTTAACCCTTTTTAAAGAACTTAGTTCTTTCTCTGGATCTGATATCCACAAGATAAGTCTTCCACAAGTTGAGAATTTAATTCTCATCAGGAAGATCTTGTTCTTGAGAATCAAAAATTCAAAGGAGAATAAGGGGAATCAATAAAAAAAAAGAAAAAAGAGGAGACCCCCCATAAGCTTCTGTAAAACTACAGAAGACTCTAAAAATAATAGAGAATTTAATTCTATCAAAGAAAAAGACCTCTCTCCTAAAATCCCTAGGTAAAGAAAAAAGAAGAAAGCAAAATATCTCCTTTACCTATCATATCACATCTAAGGGTTTAAACCTTTTTAAAGAACTTAGTTCTTTCTCTAGATCTGAGATCCACAAGACAAGTCTCCGAAAAGTTGAGAATTTAATTCTCATCGGGAAGATCTTGTTCTTGAGAATCAAAAATTCAGAGGAGAACATGAATACATGAACATGGAAAACATGGAGTTCATAATACTCCAGGAACTTAGTTCCTTCAAATCAAGAACTTAGTTCTTAAAGAAAATGATCTCAGATTCTCAAAATAATGATCTTGGTGATTGTTAATGGTCAAAATACCATTAATAGAGAAAAAACATAAACAGAGATTAAATCTCCAAAAAACATAGCGCCTCACTGAAACACACGTGAGCGCCAAAGAAAATTAGTTCTTAGCACTATTTTAACGGCTCACGTGAAAAGCACGTGAGCGTCCAAGGCTAAAAACTCAATGCCTCACGTGAAAAGCATACAAGCGCCCAAGGTTAAAAACTCAGTGCCTCACGTGAACAACAAGTGAGCGCCAGAAAAGATTAGTGCTTAGCACTATACCAGCGTCTCACGTGAAACACATGTGAGCGTTGTATATCTTAGTGCTTAGCACTGCTGGGTAGTATAGAAACCCAATCTCAGCCTAAATTGGCTAAGTTTCCTGAGATTAAACCTCTTTCATTTTAAATCAATCGAGCCCATATGTTCGTGATTTCCAAACTGATCTTAGTCTCAAACATGACTAATGATCTTTCATTGATGTATCCAAAAGGATATTCATCCTATATTTCCTAAGGTAATCTTAGTCTCAAATATGACTAACGATTCTTAGGTCCACCATAACCTTCTTTCCTTAAAATACGGGATTTGGTTCAAGGGTACATCTTTCCACACCTCTGATATATGGCGTTGTAATTCCTCAACGTCTTCAGAGAGGTGGCGGGTCCCGATAACCAATAACTCCTTTCTCGTCCCAACTTGATATAAAATTTCGTCAAGATAGGGAATGATATATCCCACATTGATGCACTTCCAACTTGACGTGCACACCTCAAATCTGATCGCACCCCAAATTGGGCGCATTCCATGTTACCATCGTTCACTCCACCACGTAACAAATACACGTGCGCGCAAGATGGACATTGGACCAAAATGTCCTTAAACTAACATTCGTCTCCAAAATAGGGATGTTGGACCGAAATATCCTTAAACTAACATTCGTCCCCAAAATGGGAATGTTGGACCGAAATGTCCTTAAACTAACATTCGTCCCAAACAGGAAATGATGGACCGCGACGTCCTTAAACTAATATGTTTTGCCGTGCGGATTTCTCCATAATGACTACCATATACTATCCATGGGTTATTCATATATGATCTAATGATCAGTTAAGCCCATATGCTCACTGCTCATAAGTCGATCTCAGTCTCAAATATGGCTAATGATCCTTAGATCAAACTCAAATTTCATATAAACCGATGGATCTCATTTATATGAGATCTGTATCCTAAGTTCATTCCCATTGACAAACCAAGCTACCAGCGTGGACCCCGTCAAGCAAATTCTTGACCTAAACCCAAATCTTAATATACGGACTTGGACTAATCCGCGCCCTACGGGTGACGACATAAATTATTCTCTGTATACAATCCGCGGGAAACCTTTAAAAAAACACGGCATGAAGTGAACTACTGGAGAAAAAGAAAGTGGTTATCGCAAACGTAATTAACTGCAGGGGCTTGTGCATGTAGGGAAGAGCATCCCCACAATCAAAAACCCCTCATAAATGAGGGGGAATCTGATAATGTCTGCTACAACGGCCGCATCTGTCCAAACGTCGGATATATAGTGTCATAAATCAACTTGGTATCTTCGGAGAGGTGGATGGATAAGTCCAAATAGCATCTGCCCTTAGATTCAGACAAGACGACCCATCCCGGTTCATCTCTGTTTCTGGCGGCGAACAAGGGATTCGGATGAGTTTGCTCGTCGGCCTTCCTTTTCAACAGGTATCCAGATAGCCGTTACGTATAGCTAATGCCGCTGACGTGCTTGTGGTTGTGGATTTATCCAGTAACACACTGCCGACGTACTGTCGAGTCTTTAGAGTCCCACACAGAGGGTTTCACTGGTTCAAACGAAATGATTTAGTAACCGTATTTTGATACATGCAGGGTTTCGATCGAATGATTGTACCAGTTACCCGGACTTTCGATCGGACGGTTGATAATATTAGCCGGTTTAGGATTGAGCCGGATTATTAAATCAGGTATTGATTTAATAATTTACGTATTTATATTTCGATATGTACATTCTAGCATTATGTTCTTTGTGTTATTCTATCTCTTTGGGTATTCGTATTTTGATACGAATATAAGTATGCATATACGGTAGAGTGTATTCTATATTTATACAGAAAACATTCTAGAAGGTGGACACCTCATTTTAGTTTATCCATTTATTAATTTAAATGGAAAATGAGGTGTAAAAGTGGTGAGGTAAGAATGGTGAGAACCATACTTAAATAGTCTTGACAAATGAATTGTATATTCATTTGTGAAAATTATTCAAGTATGATTGCTATATTTTTATTGCAAAAACATTTATATAAAACCATACTTCATTATTTCTCACTTGATGGAAAATCATTCTCACCATTTGCTTCTCTCTCCTCACCAGCCTTTCTTGAGCTCCTCTTTCTTCTTTATCTTTCTCCCTACCATCTCATGGGTTGAGAATCAAGGATGGAAGAGAGATAGAAATACACTAGAACAACTCACTACATCACTAAATACTCTAGATTAGCAACCTAGAAATTTTAGTTGCTCCACTAGATTTTTAGTGTGGAGCTAGAGCCATGAACCACATCTCTCGGGTGCATCATCTTCGACGGAGGAAGACCGGCGGTCAAGCTCGATCATGGAGAACTCATAGAGCTAAGGAAGAGGGTAGAAGACCGAAAGACATGAATCTTTTGGTATAAAACTTCTATCATAGTAGTTAATCTCTTTGTGTTTTGTTTAGTTTAAGTGTTTGATTTCGATTCAATGGTTTGAAGTTTGTAGTGCCTCTAGAATTTTTGTTTTTCACTCCGCATTGGCTGCGATTGTGGCGGCTAGGGCGCTAGGAACCTTAACACACGAGAGTTCACTAAAAGACACCTAACCTGTATATCCTGTGTTGTTTTCCCGTGGGTTTGACGGGGCCTTGTATTCATGTACCTTTGGTCCGCGGGATACGTCGGACTACTCTCATATACATGCATTCCTTCTTTATCAAATTACAAATAATCACGTTAGAATAGAATTACCATATTCATATAACTGTCATGCTTAATATACCTTAGCATACTCAAGTTTAATTAATTCTCTCATCTATTTTCACTGCTACTTGTTAGGTGCTCATTTGATCCATGTCTTATTTTACATACCCTCGGTTGTCATATTTTGCCTTGGGAACTTACCGAGCGCTAGTTCGCTGACGACATTCCTCTTCGTTTCTTTTCCTTAGAATATTTGTCAAGAGGACCGGATTCAGAGGAGATCGAGCCGAGTCAGGAGGAGTTCGATCGGCTTACCGCTCAGCCAGACTGCTAATTTTCTTTTCTGCAGTTATTTCGAGTATGCCATTGTTTAGATGCTTTCCAGTTATTGTATCTTTTATTTCAGACATGTATACTTTAAATTTTGAATGTAAATAAAGTTACCGTTGAATTTTAATTACTCTAGTTAATTCTTACATATTGTTATATTCCTTAAAAACGCTTAACATATTTATTAAGAGAAATGAGCTTCTCATAGTAAATATGTTACAGACCTTGTCACGTACCGTCACCATCTTTTTGGAAGCAGGATGTGACTGGTTTTATTGGTGGCCCATACAAGACAGTTCTGCATGAAGTCTTAAGCAATATATCACAAGAATTATGAAATTCAGTAACTTTACATTCCTTGCATTTCAAATTCCTTTGAATCCATCTTGAATTCACTTTCGACTTTCTTGAAAATCATCTCTCGATTTTTGAATCATTAATTTTGGTTCACCACTTCTTTTTGGCCTATTAGCTCACTTATTTGAACATCGGTCGATAGAACTTGAAGACAGCGTCATACTTAGCTTTTCCCGTGCTTGTTGCAACATACGCATCGAGAGAATTTCATGAACAAAATTCTTTTAAAGAGGATAGACCATAACGACTACATTCTTGATTTCATTCTTGAATCATATCCCCTTAAATCCTTTTCTTTTTTTACCTGATAATCGTGTCTCGATGTGAAACAAATAAAACTGAGAACCCTTCATCTTCATTTGATCTTATTTTGTAATTTTATTGTTTTTTTAAATCTTATTTTCATTGACTTTGACAATAGGATTTGAGTGACTTAAATGGAGTTATATGATTGTAATTATAAACCGTAGCATAATTACAATGCAGTACTCTAGTTGAGTGATTTGGAGTTCTGCTTTTGATTCTCTTTTCTTTTTATTCAGGTATATTCTACCATATATCCTTAATTATCGAATCTTATCTTCTTTATTAACTCATGATTTTAAATATCTTTGTACCATTGTTGACAATCCAATTCTAATTTATATTTCTTATATTCGATTCCATGCTCGCGGCTTTCTTGAAAACTACTCTTGCTTATCCTAATAGTATCTATTCTGATTTTCAAAACTCCTAGTTTTTCTGGTTTTCTTATCGCGATTCACTTTGAATACCGACTGCTGGAGCACGACGAAAATACATGACTACGTTACCCTGATCCTTTTTCTCGCTCTGTTGCATCATCCATCTTGAGTCAAAATTATTTTAAGTGGGGTAGAATGTAACGACCCAAAAATTCATACACAGTCGTATTATACAGTATTTATTTGTTCCTGGTATTTTTCCGTGTATTTTGCTTTCTATTAAATATATTATTATTCCATCTATTTTTCATGCCTTAGTTATTTTCCATAACCCGTTTCAAATAAAACCCTAATCCCTTCATATATTAAAACGCCCGCATCAAATAATCCATAAAATCTTACCATACTCTTTCTCCTTTTATCTCAAACCCAAAAGCCCACAACTCAACACCCATTTAATTTAATCTCTTTCCTATTTAAATCTCATGCTTTGTTTTCCTCTTTTTTTTTCCAAACCGAAAACCAAGCCTAAATCCCGAACTCTACCCGAAACTTAGAATCCTATAAACCACTAAACCCTCTAACAGTTTAATTCCCTCTTCTTATTTAACTTCTTCCTTAATTAAAAAGCCATTTAATTAAATTATTTTCTCTTAATTACCTCATACTCTCCCCCTCCTCTTCCTCCACTGTTCACTCTTTCTCTTCCTTCTTTTATTTTCTCCTCCCATTACTGCCCATCACCTCTTCATTCCCCACAATTATAACTGAACCCCTCCCCCTTCTCTCTTCACCTACCCACTCTCCCTACCCCCTCTCTCATAAATTCCTCTCTTTCTTCTCTCTTTTCTATTTAATCTCTTAATCCCTTTCTCTCTATCAACCGGTGAATTTAATCTCTTAATCCCTTTCTCTCTATCAACCGGTGACCCCTCCTTCTTCCTCCTTAAACCGAGCACTCTGCCACCTCCTTTCCCTACCGTCAATCACAACCACCATCTACTACCTCCATCCCCTCTTCCCTACAACACTTTTCCCTCTTAATACCATTCTTTCTTTTTCGAGCATCCACCGAAGATTTGCAGCAGCACCTCCTGAGTCGCCAACACCACTGTCGTCCGTCACCAGCAATCGAGCACACCGCTGCAACCTTCTCCGTTGACAAGCTCGAGCCTAGCACCACCACAACCAGCACCAACATCTTCACCACACCCTCGACCTTCGACACCTATTCGACGCGACCACGAGCTATGAAGCGAGGCTCCAAGGCCGGGCCCGAGATCGAGTGAACACCACGATCGTTTTGTCACCTTCGGATCTCCGTTTCATCGACATTTTAAATTTGTGTGCGGGGGTGTTCGATGGAAGACCTCAGTGAAAGCTTTCGTCGTTTTCTTACGTTTCAATCGCATGTTAGTCCCTTCTTTCCTCCGTCTCCCTCTTTCTTGCAGAATCTCTCTTTTCTTGCCATGTCACCATTTTTGTTGAACAGTGATACCGACAAGAATGTTTCTTGGTCAAGCATATCAAAGTGATGGTTTAGTTGAGTTTAATTTTATACCAGCGTAAACATGTTACCTGTTTAGAGCTGAATATGAATTGCACACAATATTATAATTAACACTTAACTTGAAACCAAAATATTATTCATCAAACCTGATACAAGATTTTACAAATATGCCTAATTGTTCCCTCACACCAAAATAATAGTTGTGACAAGATGCAGTTTGTACTTAACATTGAAACCAAACTCAAATATTTTTACTATTGTAAAAGATTAACACTACATCTAACTATATTTAAATCCCATCTTCATTATTATGTTAATATGTGTAATTAAACTATGTATCTTACCCCATCATAAGATTCCTTATCTTCAGTCATACTGTTTATTACTATGGATAATATATGATTAATTTTTCTATCACCTTATTTTAAATTTATACCTAATAGTAATGTTTACCAACCACTTATTACTAAACTACTTTACGTTAAGAATATGTATGCCCTAGAGATCATTATTGTTGATATAGTGGATACTTGGACATATATATAGAGGACTTTCTTGCTCGACATGATAGTATGCTAGCTGATTAATTTTAGCTTAACATGTAGACTGGTATTATTATGTTAGTTATGTATATGCCCTAGAGACCATTGTTGTACATATGATGTATATTATAGTGGATGCTTGGATATATATAGAGAGGACTTTCTTACTCGATATGATAGTATGCTATCTGTTTGCTCTTTGTCTTAACATGTTGACTTATATTGTGTTATTGTCTTACTCACACATGTTGATAAAGCCCTTAGGATGTGAACTTGACTATTAGGACTATGATGCAGATCATACTAGTGGGGCCAGGGTAGTCCACAAGTTCATCCTATAACTGTTCCTAGTCGAGAGTGTATCGAGACAGGATATCGATACTACAGAGTAGACTAGCGTATACGCATCTTGACCCATATGATGGGCGATAGATGATCCCACATCCGTTGGTGTTTGACATCAAAAATGATATACGGGTGCTCTGTGTAGACTGGGTCCACTGAACGGACCCGCCGTGAACTCTTAGATGGTATTATACCTATCGTCAGATAACAGTTCTCTGGTGACACTGGTACATGTTAGTCTGTAGACCCGAGATCGTCATAGAGTCTTATGTGATTCCCACTGTGTTTTGATTTCCACCTTACCACGTTCATGAGAACGTGCAAAACAGTGACTTTTGGGTACAGTCTCGAATCACATGGAGGTAATGAGCGATAGGAAGAGTTTCGTCTCTCCCGGTATAGGGGGTTGATGTTGCGCTGTGTTCGATTGGTCATAACTGGAAGTCCCTTGCCAGGGCTGATATGAATATCTACTGGTAAGTGTTATCAGTAGTTTCTCGACCTGTTATGAGCCTCACATCGACACGACTTATCGGTTACTGGGGTCTGACGTTTACCACCCCTAAACTGGATATGCGACATATCAGACGAAGAGACCGAACTGTACGGTAGTGTTACTGATTGGATTCACAGGAGTTTGTACAAACTTGCTTGTTGATCTTCTGGTCGCTCAATACCCGGATGGCCGTTACGTTTAGCTGACCGCTTACGGCTTGTGGAAGTTTGATATAATCATCACTTACTGCCGGCGTATTGATGAGTCTTTAGAGTCCTACACAGAGGTTTCCTGGCTCAGGAGAAATGGAGTAGGAGCACATATGTGATATGTGCGGGACTGAGAATAATACGTGTATGTGATACTGTATTCTATTCTCGCGATATGTGATATCGGCCGGGTATATGTGATATAGCCGGGTTATCGAATCAAGTGTTGAATCGGTAAGTTGATATTTTTGATATTAGTAGGTTATATGTGATATAGCCGGCTCATTAAATCAAGTGTTGATTTAATGTTTTAATGTATAATTATAAATATTTGATATATGAATTTACATTGACTAATATTAGCTCACTTGAACATTTCTTTTTCTCACTTGTATATACATTATATATATGTGATATATATTATGTATCATGCTAGGTTATATATGCAACTTGTGTGTGAGAGACTTAGACCATGCTAGGGTTAAGATTAGGGTTTGTATTTATTATTAAGTAATTCAAAATTATGGATTTAGTCATGGTTCAAAGCTTGTAGAAGCTTGTAGGTTCTTTGACTTGGTCCACTCTTTTGTCAAGCTTAAGATATTTATCGACCTAACCTTTAGCCCTAGCTCATGGTTAAGTCTCTATAAGGGTTAAGGATGACATAACTCACAATGGTTGCATTTCTAAGCTCACAACAATAATTCATTCATCACTTGCTTCATCTTCTTCTTCCTCATTGCAAAAGCTTTCTAGCTTTTGATCTTGTAATGAAAGATTGTGAGAAAAAGAAAACTAAAGAGAGCAAAATTCCTACTTCATCATCCTCTTCTATACTAGCCATATAGTTTAGTGTGTTAGCTTTACTAATTCCATATTAGTGAAGTCATAGCTTGAGTTCGTGTTTCCTTGAAGTAGATCATCGTAGACTTTGAAGACTTCTAGCTAGCATGCATCATACCCGTGTAAAGCCTCTCAAGAGTCCGCGAACTTGATGATCGCAGCGAAGGGACCACAACTTGGAGCTTATGAAGCGAAGGAACGGACTACAAAGGTTGTAGTCCCTAATCACTTAGTTGTAAAGTAGTTTGCATTTCGATTCCGTATGATTATCTAGTTAAAGATCTTGTTTAGGGTTGTTTAGGCATGGCAAAATTTTTACTTGGCATGGTAGGTGCCACCCGAAACCTTGTTGTCGTGTTTAGGAACCCAACAGTGGTATCAGAGCCTAGCTAGAGAATTAGACGGATAGTGTAGAATTACGAAACCGAAACAACTCCGAAACACCGGATTCTAAACCCTAGTTTCTGTCAAAATTTTCTGAGTGTCAAAATTTTTTTTAAAAAATTGCAGAATGTTGTATGAGATGCAATATGAACACAGTGAAAATTTTAGCACCCCTCGCCGGATTTTGGCCGGCCACTTTGGTCATGAAACCGGCCTGCTCGACCAGATTGTGGGGTTTTAGGTTGAAATTTGCATTGTGTTCCAGTATCTAGGGTTTGGTATTTCAGGTGTTGTTTGTTTTTGTTAAATTTGCATGTGATGTTATCTTTTTACAAAGGCAATTTGGAGTGTTTCGTATTCACAATTCTAGTTTGTTTTCGGGTTATTTTAGACGGTGTTAAAAAGTTCGACCGGATATCAAATACCCACTTTAACCCTTACCGGAAAATTTTCCAAGAGTTAGGTTTTTTTCATAGTTAAAGAACATTCTAAGATCATGCAAGTAATGCGGTAGACCCTCTAGAAGAACAAAACCCTAACTCGATTCTGTGAACGTAAGAACCGCCGCTAAACCCTAGGATTTGCGGTAGTTCCGCGGTGCCACAGGTGAGGCATTGGTTGACCCTTCTACGGCTGGTTCATTGGTACTGTGGCATGTACTGAGTATTTTTAAACTACTCAAGTGTTGAGCTTTTGGGAAATTTTTGGTATTTGTTGATTCGATCGGAATGTTTAACATCGTCTAGCATTTTCTGGAATTTGATACAATATGTGGAATTCATATTGTTAGGCATGAAATCCAAATTATGTGATATTTCGGGTTTACGATATCTAAGGTGATTATGGATTCCGAATGTTGTAGTTTGACATTTTCTTTTCTGCGACCGTAAGTGTAATATGTGGTGTATCACCGTTTTCGTTGCTATATGTCAACGACAATTGTGATATGCATATTTACTTATTTTGATGGCATGTGATGTTATGTGTTGCGGTGATATGTTATATTGGATCGTCGTGTTTTGAATAGCCGGGGGTTTATGTGAGATAAGAGTTTTTATTTTCATTCATGTAAAATTCATTGTATGTAATATTCTTTTATTGGGGCACTTCCGGGTTGAGGATGATGTATATTATTTACTTTTCCGCATTAGGATAGACCCAAGGAGGGGAGCATAAGTAACCGGGTTCTAGAGTCCAGTGGGAGACCATCTCGAGGAGTCGAGTCCGGGTCTCTTAACTCTAGAATTGGTGGGGTTGCTTGCCGCTCTCGTAGGGGTCTAGGGATGTGGGTTTGGCTATTCATCGCGACCGTAGAATTCATGTTTTATACAGGCTCAAAATAAAACACAGACCTCCTACTATATCCAATATTTCATATGTTATCTTCTGTTGCTGATATTCTGTGATGTGATCATTTTATATGCGCGAGACGAATGCTTTATTATTATATATATGATATATAAAAACGTTGCTTATATTTTGCACTCGCGCTAGTCCCGTCTCGGTATGCCGTTAGTTAAGTAACCTAATGGTGCATAACGGGACATTGTGGCGAATGCGGATGGCATAAGCGTACGTTGTATTTTCGTTTCTTCTGTGATACTTAAGAAGCATAAATGATGGGACTTTGTTAATAAGATTAATGAAATGAAAGAAACCTAAAAGATGTTGTAGAATCAAATTTTCAAAAAGGACAGCTTTATTTTCTTGCTTTGCATAGCGGTATTCCTTGTAGAATATCCAGCACCTTATTCGATAAGGAAAGAGCTAAGATTCCTTCACCAGGAGTGACCTCTTTAGCGAAACTAGCAGATGCTACAACTCACTCGGTTATATTTTTTATTACTTCTATAGTTCTTTCTTTGCATAGTGGTATTTGTGAAATATTCTGCACTTTATTCGATAAGGAAAGAGCCGAGATCCCTTTACCGGGAGTGACCTTTTTAGCGAAATTACTAAAAGCCTCAAAAACACTCATTTTCAAAATCACTTATTTCTACAACGATATCAAGTTCATTACGCAAAAGGTTTTCATAAAAAAAACCTGTCGTACCCCTCCATCATTTCAGATAAATACTACTTAGTATTCATGCTACGTTTGTTGACTATGTTAAGGCGTAGTGTGCGGTAGCTAATTAGTTGTTATCTGCTAAAGTATGAGATGTGATTGGATTAGGGTAGTCTACGACTTTGTTGACTAAGTTAAGGGTCGTGCGGGTAGGTTTAATTCAATCGGGAAATGACGGGTTGAACTCGGCTAGCGTTTATGATTTGTTGATTATGTTAAGGTCATAAGTTGCTATGGGCAAAAGTATTATCGGGAATTTCAAGTGGTGAAATTTGCAATGAGATTGCATACCTTCAATAAGATAGTTGGATCCTGATACCCACTACGAGTAAAAGTTACTCCTGGGAGACTTCTACACATGACAATTAGCCGATCAAGTAGGTGTCTAGAAAAGTGTTAACGGGGTTACGCCCCAGAAAAAACGAGGTTTATTCTAATTAGGTCCGTGCAAAAGCACGGGGAACCTCCCTCAAAGTACCAACACTGGCCTGGCTGAAAGATTGGCGAACTTGTAACGTGTAATTAATCTCGGCTAATCTTACCTTTAGAGTTTGAAGGAAGATTTGATAAAAACAGTGGGAGCCATCCTGATTAGATAAGATAATAAACCAATCTAATCTTGCAAGAGCATACGCTAAAGTGTTTTCTTCTCTCTCTCTCCAGGTAACGACCATGTCAGGCCTTAATCAAGATAATAATATGGATGTATTGACCGAACCCACTTTTTATACTGAGCAGGGGAATGTTGGTTCCGTTCTTTCTTATAATTGTTATAAGACTGAGTAGGAAATAGGGGAATATCCGGATTTCCACGCCGCCCAAACGAAGAACAAGCATGTTGATGCATCTTCTTCAGGTGTGTTTGTTATCGAGAACAGTTTCTCAGTTTACTCTACGTCCTGGGTATTAGATACCGGATCGGGATCCTACATATGTAATATGTTACATGGGCTACGGAAAGGTAGAGAACTGGGAGAGGGTGATCATTCCATAAGAGTAGGGAATGGTGCAAATGTTGCAGCCAAAACAGTTGGCGAATATCACCTTGTATTACCAAATGGTAACACATTGATTCTGAACGAATGCTATTACATTCCGACCCTGATATGCAATCTTATATCAGTTTCTTTATTGAGTAAAGAAGGATATAATTTTGTAGTACAGGATAATGTTATTAACATCTTTCTGAATCAAAAGTTGATTGGATCAGGCTCGTTAAATAATGGCATATACGTTCTAAATCAAACCACGGTTCTTAATGTACAGAACACACACAAGAGGAAGAGTTCAGAAATGAACGAATCCTTCTTGTGGCATTGTAGACTAGGTCATATCAATGTGACACACTAGCTTAGTTACATAAGGATGGATATTTGAATCCGTTCGAATTTTCAACTTATGACACTTGCCAGTCATGTCTCAAAGGCAAGATGACCAAAACTCCGTTTAGTAGACACGGAGAAAGAGTTACGGAACTCTTGTGACTGATACATAGTGATGTATGCGGTCCTATGTCTACACATGCCAGGAATGGTTCCTCGTACTTCATTACATTCACTGACGATCTCTCAAGATACGGACATGTGTTCCTGTTGAAACACAAATCTGAAGCTTTTGAGAAATTCAAAGAATATAAGCACGAAGTCGAGAACCAAACGGGTAAAAGTATTAAGATATTTCGATCTGATCGAGGAGGAGAATACTTGAGCAATAAGTTCCTGGACTATCTAAAAGAGAATAGGATTCTCTTTCAGCTTACTCCTCCGTATACACCACAGCACAACGATGTATCAAAACGGGGGAATCGCATCCTATTAGATATGGTGCACTCTATGATGAGCACCGCTGAGTTACCTATTTCCTTTTGGGGTTATGCGCTTGAGACAGCAGCATACCTATTGAATCAAGTTCCATCTAAATCTATACCTACCACACCATATGAGATATGGAGTGGGAAGAAACCACATTTTAAACGAGTTAAGATATGGGGTTGTCCGGCCTATGTCAAAAGACAAAATCCAGAAAAACTCGAGGCACGATCAGTTCTATGTAAGTTTGTGTGATATCCAAAGAATTCATAAGGATATATTTTCTACCACGCTGAGGAGCTAAAGGTGTTTGTTTCTCAATACGCCACCTTTTTTTATTAGAAAAGGAATTTCTTGTAAAAGAAATTAGTGGCATAGAGGTAGAGCTGAAGAAGTTCCAGCAGCACAGACTACAACTGAAGATTTAGTGGAACCAGAGGATTCGATAGTTCCCGACAAACCCCAGCCTCTCCGCCGATCTAGTAGGGTTCCTCATCCACCTGAGAGATACTAAGGTTTTCTTATTGATAGTGGGAGCGAGGACTGCATCATGGAAGATGATGACCCGACTAGCTTTGAGCAGGCCATCACGAGTGGGGACTCTATGAAACGGCTGGATGCAATGCGATCTGAGATGGAATCCATGTACACCAACAAAGTATGGACTTTGGAAGTTGCTCCTGAAGGGGTAAAACCCATTGGGAGCAAATGGATCTTTAAGAAGAAATTTGGTGTAGATGGAAAAGTTGAGACTTTCAAAGCTAGACTTGTTGCAAAGAGTTTTCGTCAACGACCAGGTGTGGATTATGACGAAGCCTTTTATCCAGTGGCTATGCTTAAGGCCATCCGGATCCTACTTGCCATTGCTGCATACCATGACTATGAAATCTGGAAAATGGATGTTAAGACCGTCTTTTTAAATGGTGATTTAGAAGAGAGCATATGCATGACTCAGCCAGAGGGCTTCGTAGATAGTGGGAGCAGCGGAATGGTGTGCAAGCTGTTTAAATCCATCTACGGGTTAAAGCAGGCATTACGGAGTTAGAACATCTATTTTGATGTTGTAGTCAAAGAGTTTGACTTCATCAAAAACGTAGATGAACCTTGTATATACAAGAAGGTGGCAGAGAATAAGGTTGTCTTCCTCCTATTGTACGTGGATGACATACTCTTGATAGGAAATGATGTTCCTATGCTGTCAAGCTCTTCTTATCATAAAGATTCTTAATAAAAGATCTAGGTGATACCTCCTGCATCTTGGGGATTAAGATCTATAGAGATAGATCTAAACGGATACTGGGATTGTCCCAATCCAGGTACATTGACACCATACTAAAGAGATTTAGTATGGAAGAATCCAAGCATGGGAATTTACCCACGATCTCTGGACCCACTCTCTCCAAAGAGATGTCTCCTAAGACTGACTTGGAGAGAGCTCGCATGCAAGGGATACCCTATACTTCGGCAGTAGGCTCTATAATATACGCGATGCTATGTACCAGACCCGATGTAGCATACTCACTAAGTGTAATGAGTAGGTATCAAGCAGATCCAGGAGAGAGTCACTGGACAGCTGTGAAGAACATTCTCAAGTACTTGAGAAGGACTAAAGAGATGTTCTTGGTGTATGGTAACGGAGAACTCCAGGTAGAGTCCTTTACCGATTCAAGCTTCCAAAGTGATAAGGACGACTCTAAGTCGCACTCGGGATTTATCTTTACTCTCAATGGAAGAGCGGTTTGTTGGAAGAGTTCCAAACAGGAAACTGCGGCAGACTCGACGATGGAGGCTGAATACATCGCTGCCAACGATACTGCCAAAGAGGCTGTCTGGATGAAAATGTTCATAAACGAACTTGGAGTGGTTCCGTCCATTGAGCATCCAATACCTTTGTATTGTGATAACAATGAAACTGTGGCTTTGGCCAAGAAACCCAGGTCCCATTAGAGATCCAGGCATATTCTGAGGCGGTATCACCTGATCCGGGAGATAGTTGATCGCCGGGAGATCGAGGTCAGGAGAGTTGACACGAAGGACAATATTGTGGATCCACTCATGAAGGCCATACCCCAGATACAATTTGAGAGACTCTTCAAGATGTTGGATATGAGATACTACAACAGCTGGCCTTAGTGCAAATGGGAGATTGTTAGTTATGTATATGCCCTAGAGGCCATTGTTGAACATATGATGTATATTATAGTGAATGCTTGGATATAGAGAGAGAAGACTTTCTTGCTCGATATGATAGTATGCTATCTGGTTGCTCTTTGTCTTAATATGTTGACTTGTATTGTGTTACTGTCTTACTCTCACATGTTGATAAAGCCCTTAGGATGTGAACTTGACTACTAGGACTATGATGCAGATCATACTAGTGGGGCCAGGGTAGTCCACAAGTACATCCTATAACTTTTCCTAGTCGAGGGTGTATCGAGACAGGGAATCGATACTCCAGAGTAGACTAGCGTATACGTATCTTGACCCATATGATGGGCGATAGATGATCCCACATCCGTTGGTGTTTGTGTAACGCCTTAGATTTCGGTTAGTGTTCATTTAGACGTTAATGCGGGTTTACTGTAAAAAGTTTACCAATTCGGGTTCCTCGCATTTTATAACATTTAATTAGTAATTTATTATTATTTGTTATAAGCATGCACGCACGTGTGCACGTAAATGTGAGTTTTGTTTGTGCTAATTTTGTTCTTAGCAATCTTGACACTTAACCTAATCCTTTGTTTATCCTAATCTTTTCTTTAACCAAATCCTTAACCCTTTATTCTCTTGATCTTTTGTGAGAGAGAGAGAGATATATTTGTTGAGTGATGAGGGGTGTGTGAAAACTTTAATGGTGTATTAATTACTTTGGTTGCACTCAACTCTCACCTCACCCTACACTCACCTCCCTCTCTCATTTCCTTACACTCTCTCATTCTTTCTCACTCAATTTCTTTCACATTTCTCTATCTCCCTCATTCTAAACTGAACACTTGAGCTCCCTCAACACAAATCCATCACAAAAATTCAAAAAAGTTCACCAAAATCACATCTTTTCCTTGGATTTGCCTCTTGGATGCCTAGGAGCATGCAAAACTTGGATCTTTGAATTCTTTTGGCTAGGTAATAATCCCTACCTATTCTTTTTGTAGTTTTTGTGATATGTAGCTAATTAGTTTCAGTTTAGATAGTGTAAAGTTTAGTTTTGTGCGTAATATCGTATTTTTAGTGTCGATTTGTGATATCTGTGATCTGCTGTGACCCAGAGATTTTACTAGAAAACTAAACAATATAGTTGTGTTATACATGTGACCATAGGACCTTACCTGGAGCACGGACCCCTGCAGCTCGGACTCGGCCGGCGACGAGAGGGGAATTTCCGGCGACGCCGGCTTGGTGTTGGAGTTAGGGTTTGGGTTTTTCTGGGTAGGTATCTGCAGTGGTTTGGGTGTTTTTGGTCTTGTTTGTTTGTTGAGTTTTCTCTGTATGCAAAATCTGGGATCACCTAGGTAGTTTCTAGTGTTTTGTGTCCGCGATACGTTATACGACACGGATCGTGCACTTTGTGTGGTTTTGCTCTTAGGTTGTTTTCGTCGTGTCGCTACGCACGTTAGCCACAATACGAACACTTAAGAGTATGTTTTGCGTTGTTGCGTCGGTCTAATGTAGTTTGTATGTGTTTTGGGTCTATTATTAATATATATTTGCGTTATTGTTTTAATATTGCAGGTTCGCAGGCGGGGACTTCGGACACTGCTACAAAGGGAAAACATGTGGTAGACTTCACCTAGCTTGGAGCGTTGGTGAGTAGATTTAATATCTACAGGGGAATTGCCCGCATGGCGTTATGCGTCTGAGCTAGAGATGTTACTTCCGTCGCATATTCTATGTCATATTTAGAATTGCGTATTTACCCTATTGCTTAGTTATTGTTGTGCTTGAACTAGTATCCTTAGGACACTGCACATATTATTGACGACTCATGTTGCACGAGCACTGATTGTATGCTACACACACCGTCAATAATTGCCATGTCACGCACAACGCACTTGTAGATATGATATTGCTTGGTTAGGGATATTGTGACATTG
Organism: Agapanthus africanus; assembly: GCA_030015575.1. NCBI lineage: Eukaryota > Viridiplantae > Streptophyta > Magnoliopsida > Asparagales > Amaryllidaceae > Agapanthus > Agapanthus africanus. The sequence goes on along the minus strand of CM057342.1, from coordinate 55,644,610 downwards.
ATTCATATTTCTTACCGCATATGACATATAGCATACCTGTATATCCACATGCTTACACATATGCCTTCACATACTTATATGCTAGATACCTGTATACCTATAGAGTATTGTACCATTAGTGATAGGTACATACACACTTCATGACATAGCTACAGATATACCTTGCACATACTGCTCTTATACCCAGAGGGTATATTACATCATTTACTTATAGGTAGATACATATACCTTGCTATTCCTTTATGTTTACACATACATTTGGTTATAGCTACATGTTTACCTTTATTTGATACTATTTAGAATTGGAGAAATTAGGAACCGCATGATATTTATATTAACTTGTTGCAGTTAATTAGCGGCTTTTCGTTTATATGCTTTCATATAGTTTTATGTTGCATATATTATATTCATGGATTTTCGCATTGTGATATGGATTTTTCATGATGTTTTCTGGATTTGGAGACCGTGGGAGTTCATGAAATTATGCATTATTTGAAAAACCCGGTTTCTCTTGATATGATATTTCTGCATCCACCATGAGATTTATCGGTTCTGATATATATACCCCACGCGAGGAAAGGAGGGGTCCGTGTGTGGGTACATGGTGGGGCCCAGAGGTACCCCGGGGCAAGAAGTTCGTGGAGTAGACGATGAGTTAGTGGGGGAATCATACCTACCGGTGACATTACCTATGACTCGGCGGTTATCAGGTGGATACCGACGGGAGTCATGTACGTATAGATACGTCGAAAGGCGAGGGTCAGAGCTAGGCACTCATGCTTTCGGTATAGCATATGATACGTACCTATCAGGGGGCCAGTCATGGTGACAGCACCTGATAGATCAGCATTTCTGTATCGATGCCTGACACATTGGTTTCATGATATTTATTTTTACTCCTAAGTATATATAACAGTGGATTAGGACGCTGTTATATATGCATTTACACCAATATTAGTGGAATGGGACGCTAATATATGTGTGTTAGTGTATATGCCCTAAGGGCCATTATTGTATCATACTAGATTGTATATTACTTAATGGAAGCTTGGGATATTCACAGTTGTATATACAGTCTTGCTAAAAATGGTAGTATGCTACTTAGTTTGTGTCTACTTTAATATGTGCATATGTTTCTTGTAACGTATCACTTATACATATTAGTAGAGCCCATAGGATCTTTGCTTGATTACCAGCGTTGTGATGGCAGTCACACTAGTGGGGCTGGGTAGTCTGTAAGCAACATCCTATGCATGTCCCTGGTCGTTGGATTATCGAGATAGGGCATCGATATTCCGGAGTAGACTAAGTGTGTACGTTTCTCATCCTAGTTGAGGAGATGGTCTGTCCCACAGCCATCAGTACGTCGTACTGGAGATAGTATACAGGTGCTCGTTAGGTTACGAGAACACCGGACAGGACTCGCAGGGGAACTGATTGGTTGGTATTATACCCGACGTCAGTTAACAGTTCCCAGGTGACATGAGTACAGCATAGTCCGCAGACTTGACACTGCTACTTCGCCTCGAGTGTGTCCCACAGTTCTCAGATTGCTACCCTACCACGGCTCAAAGGAGTCATGCAAACAGGTAGCAGTTGGGTGCAGTCCCGAGCACTTGGAGGCAGTAGTGGTTAGACAGGATTCGTCTCTCCCGGTATTGGGAGATGATATCGCGCTGTGTCAGAGAGCCATTACGCAAAGTCCCTGGCCAGGGCAAGCGAGATATACCGGTAGGTTCCAGTAGCTTCTCAGGGTGTAATGGGCTTCGCTCCGACACGACTTATACAGCTATTAGGGGACTGACGCTTGCCGCCCCCTAGGCTTGATATGCGATAGTCTTAGACAAACAGACCGGACTGTACGGAGATTGTCACATCAGGCTCAGTAGGGGTTCGGATGGTTTTCCTCATCGGCCTTCTTATCGATATCTCCTTGGGGACCGTTACGTACAGCTAGTGCTGCTTGCGGTCTGTGGTTAAACCCACTGCCAGCGTAGTGTCGAGTCTTTAGAGCCCCACACAGAGAGTTTCCCTGCTCCAGGCGAAACGATATAGAGGTCGTATGGTTTTACGACAAGGGTTCAGACACATACGTGTGTTTACACACGTACGACTTTTCGGACAGTTTTTACTAGCCGGCTTTGGTTTAAGCCAGATTCTAGTATCGGGTTATTGGATTTATACAGTCTAAAGATTTTCCGTGTTTTCACGGATTGGAGGGGCGTTCTCGTAATTTGTCGGGAAGCTTCTAGAAGAGTGGTGACTTGGGGGGTAAGGTGTCATTGCATTAAATGAGATTAGTGACTCATTTGTGTGATTCATCCATGTCATTAATGCATCATAAATGCTTAATGACTCATGGGGATGAATCACTCATAGATATTTATGAAGCATGGTTGTTAATTCTTTTATTTCATTTTTGGATAAATAAATAATGCTTCATATATATTATGATAGTTCATTATCTCATTTCATTCTCATCTTCACCTTCTCTCTCCTCAAGCTCACTCTCTCTTCAAACCTTAACCCTAACCTCTCATGTGTTGATATCAAGAGTTAGCTAGACTAATATATCCATAACCTCACTCTATATCCCCTAGATAGCTTAGATTAGCACTTTAAGCAACCTAGTTATCTCAAGTTTGAGATTAAGCTTGGCGTAGGAGCTTTCGGGTGGATCGTCTTTGATTCGAGGAGGCCGTTGAGGTGCCGATGTTCCAAGGAGCCTACGAGGAGTGGAGGACAGCGATGAAGACCCGAAGGACATGTAACGTGAGGTATAACTTCGAATCCGAGTAGTTAAACCTTTAGTAGATAGTTAGCAATGGTTTAGATACGATTCATGCGCTCAAGTCCATGTTACGAAGCTTTGATAATCATTTTTCATATATTCCGCCTCCCCGCAAGTTCGTGGGGTGCGTGATATGGACTTACAGTGGTATCAGAGCCAACTAAACCATTACTAGCTTGTTAGCAACTAGTTAGAAGTTCGATCGACGGAAAACACGAAAAACAAAACACCCCGTACCCTAAGTTTCTGTTAATTTTAAAAGTGTCTAAAAAAATATTTGGCATACCTTAAAATTCACAGCAGGGTATTTTAAGAATACTGGGAAAATACTAGCCAGCAACTAGGCAAACGGCCGCGGATCCGCGGCAATAGAGTGCTTGTGCCGCGGATCCGCCGCCGAGTCAACTCCGAGTTGACTCGGATTTGCTCTGTAATTCTTATTTTTTGGTGTTTCGGTTCTCTGTTTGTTCTGTTTATACCCAGGTTACTTCAGTGCTGCTTTGCTTTTGGGGTAGACACGGAATATGGTAATCGATCGATGTTCTAAGATATTTGCTAATTGGGTTTTTATCTGTAATGTTTAATGTGTTCGTAAACCTCCCCTAACTGCCAGTATGTCGGTTGGCAGGGGGTTGCATATTTCTATAATGTTTACTGTTTGTGTATATGAACTGTATTGGACTGTTGTGATGATTAGCCGGGGTTTGAGATATGTTTAATATTCATTCAATGTAAATGTAATTTGATGTAATATTCTTTTGCGGGGCACATCCAGGTTGCGGTTGTAGCCACCGTTGTATTATTTCTTTTTTACTGTTTTTGCTCCTAGGACAGACCCAAGGTGGGGTGCACAAACTACAGGGTACTTTGAAGTGTTTAGTGGCCTACTCACTTTGTTGAGGGAGACCGCTTCACTTCGGGTACTTGGCGGGTAGTTTGCCGTACCCGTAGGGGTCTGGGGGTGGGGTAATGGCTATTCATCACAACTGTGTAATCCGTCTTTTATTGCAGGCTCAAAGCAATTGCGGATTGCTTGTATATCCAATAAAGTTCATCAGTGATCTAGAATGCTTATTATTGCATCTGACGAATGTACAATATCTATATATGATAGCTATTAGACGCCACTTATGTTTTACACCCGCGCTAGCCCAGCCCCCGCTCTGTCGTTAGTTAAGTAATCTAACGGGTGATGACGGGACCCAGTGGCGAATGCGGATGGCATAAGAGGACGTGGTATTTTCATTGTTTTCTGCAATGATAGGATAAATGATGGGACGCATTATTATAATGCAAGGAAAATAAACCAAAAATGAATCGTTCGAACAAATTTAAAAGAAACCACTCGGTTATTTTAAAAGAGAAGAATTTTTTAATTGCGGAGCTTTAACCACTCCTTTTAAAAAGTATCAGGTTCCTTCGATTATATCAAGTTTACTACGTTCACGGTTTTGCCAAAACCATTCGTAGCCCTCCGTCATTTCATATGAATATTCAATAGTATTCAAGCTATGTTTGTTGACCTTCGTTAAGGCATAGTGATTGGTAGCTGTTGGGTGTTCATATGTTACATAGATAGATGCGTTGGTTTGGGACAGTCGTATTACCTTGTTGACCTTCGTCAAGGGTATGTACGGGGGGGTTCAAATTAACCTGGATAATGACGGGTAGAACTTGACATGTGACTTATGATTTGTTGACCTTCGTCAAGGTCATAAGAGCATGGGGCAAAAATCCACATCGGGAATTTCTAAAGAAACTGAAATTTGCAGAGAGAGCATACCATTTTGGAGTTTGATGAATGTTGGTAGGATTCCTTCAACATTATCATACGATAATATTTTGGATCCCGATCCTACTGTGAGTACATGCTACTTATCAGGAATTCGTCACTTAACGATCAATGCTATAAACCAAGTAGGTGTCAAGAAAGGTGTCAGCGGGGCTACGCCCCCAGAGAAAAGAGGTTATTTAATTAAGGAACTTCGCAAAAGCGTTGGAAAACCTCCCTCGAAGTATCGACACTGGCCTGGCTGAACGGTTAAGCAAGTATTGTACGGTGAGAATAATCCTGGCTAATTCTTCTTTTATGGTTTGAGGAAGGATTCGAGAAATAGTGGGAGCCATCCTGTTTAGATAAACTTAAAACCAATCTAAACTTGCAACAGCATCATGCTAAAATGTTCTCTTCTCTCTCTCTTAATTGCAGCGACCCTGTGACCACACATAGGTTACATCTAGATAACAAATTGACTGAATCTGACTTATATGACTGGAAAAGGTCTGTCCAGATGTCCATTGACTATAACAAGCTGGACCACCCTATTACTACTCAAGATCCCGCCGTCCCAGGTCCAGTTTCCACTGTCACGGATATGGATATCCGTCAGACAAGGGAAAAAGATAAAGCGAAAGCTAAGTGCCTCGGGTTAGTTTCAGTTGATGGTGTATACCAGAAGCAACACGAGAAGATGGACTCAGTTTCCATCTTTCTCCATAACAAAGATTTATATGGAGAGCAGTCTCATATCGCAAGATATAAGACCTCGACCGAATTAATTCAAGCGAGGTTGGCTGTCGGGTCATCTGTAGGGGACAACGTCCTTACAATGACTAGTTGTATTGATGAGCTCCAGGACCTGGAGACCGCGTTGGGAAACGAGTCAAAAACTGACTTGATTCTACAGTCTCTGCCTCCTACCCTGAAGGAAACCAGGGAAGGAAAAGGAAAGAGAAAGGCAAAAGTTTCGGGACTGGATATAGTAAAAGAGAGACGTTCCTATTGTTACAGGAATGAACATTGGCAGAATAATTGCAGAGCTTTAGAAGCCAGTTGCCAGGATACGAAGCATGTTGTGGCTTCAGCCTCAAGTGTGTTTGTAATAGAGAACTGTATGTCAGTTAACCCTACTTCCTGGGTATTGGATACCGGGTCAGGATCTCACATCTGTAATTCATTACAGGCTCTGAGAAACCGTAGGGTTATCAGGATAGGTGATATGACCCTCATGGTTGCTAACGGAATGAGCATGGACGCTGAATCCGTAAGGGAATATCATCTTGGACTGACAACTGGGCAGATATTGATTCTGCATAACTTTTTTTATGTACCAGGAACAACTTGTAATATCATATCTGTATCCTTACTTTCTAAGGAAGGATATGATTTTACTTTTGTAAGTGATATGGTTCATATCCACCTAAATCAAGTTCTGATTGGGTCAGGTACATTACAAAACGGAATATACGTATTAAATCAAGCTCAGATTTTCAGTGTCCAGAACACACTTAAAAGAAAGTCTCCAGATATAAATCAGGCTTTCTTATGGCACTGTAGACTAGGTCACATCAATGAGAGAAGGTTGACTAAGTTACATAGAGAAGGATATTTGAATCCGTTCAAATATCAAACTTATGCTACTTGTGAATCTTGTCTCATGGGAAAGATGACAAAGACTTCGTTCACTGGACACGGAGTAAGAGCAAGCGAGCTCTTGGGACTCATACACAGTGACGTGTGCGGTCCAATGTCTACACATGCGCGAGGTGGTTATTCCTACTTCATTACTTTTACGGATGATTTCTCTAAGTATGGATATGTCTTCTTAATGAAGCATAAATCCGAGGCCTTTGAGAAATTCCAAGAATACAAGAATGAAGTGGAAAAACAAACAGGCAAGAGTATAAAAACACTGAGATCTGATCGAGGTGGTGAATACTTAAGTGCCGAGTTCCTGGGTTACTTAAAAGAGAATGAAATTCTCTCTCAGCTTACTCCTCCATACACACCACAACACAACGGTGTATCAGAAAGGAGGAATCGAACCCTATTGGATATAGTTCGTTCCATGAGGAGTAAGGCTGAGTTGCCGCGATCTTTCTGGGGTTATGCGCTAGAAACAACTGCATATCTTTTGAACAAGGTCCCAACCAAGACTATGCCTACCACACCATATCAGATGTGGAGTGGGAAGAAACCCTGTCTTAAGTATCTTAAGACATGGGGATGTCCAGCTTTTGTAAAGAAGCAGCATACGGACAAGCTCGAGACACACTCAGTACTGTGTAAGTTTGTGGGATACCCAAAGAACTCCAGGAGGTATCTTTTCTATTACGCAGAGGAACAAAAGGTTTTTGTTTCTCAGCATCCCCACTTCTTGGAAACTGAATTTTTGGAAAAGGAAACAAGTGGGAGCGAAATAGAACTGGAAGAAATTCCAGAACCACAAGCTATTACTGAAAGTATGGTAGAACCTGAGGGTTCAGGAGAACAGGACATCCCGACGCCACTCCGCAGGAGTAGTAGGAAGTCTCATCCGCCCGAGAGATACTACGGTTTTCTCATAGACGGGGATAGAGAGGATTGCACTATTGACTATGATGAGCCTACTAGCTTCCAGCAAGCCATTCAGAGCGGTGACTCAGTAAAATGGCTGGATGCAATGCGGACCGAAATGGAGTCCATGTACACTAACAAAATATGGACTTTGGACATTGCTCCAGATGGGGTAAAACCCGTAGGATGCAAATGGATCTTCAAAAAGAAGATTGGTGTAGATAGACAGGTTGAAACCTATAAGGCTAGACTTGTTGCAAAGGGTTTCCGTCAAAGACCTGGTTTGGACTATGACGAAACCTTTTCTCCAGTGGCTATGCTTAAATCTATTCGGGTCCTTCTTGCTATTGCTGCCTTCCACGACTATGAAATCTGGCAGATGGACGTAAAGACGGCCTTTCTAAATGGTAATTTGGAAGAGAGCGTCTATATGGATCAGCCAGAAGGATTCATTCAGAGTGGGAGCAGCGGTAAAGTATGCAAGCTGCTTAAGTCCATTTATGGACTAAAGCAGGCATCGCAGAGTTGGAACATCTGTTTTGATGATGCTGTCAAAGAATTTGACTTTATCAAAAATCCAGATGAACCATGCACATACAGTAAGATTGTAAGGAGAGCTGTAGTATTCCTCGTCTTGTACGTGAATGACATTCTCCTAATAGGAAATGATATTCCTATGTTACAGTCAGTCAAAAGATTCTTGTCACATAAATTCTCCATGAAAGACCTGGGTGATGCCACCTACATTCTGGGGATCCGGATCTATCATGATAGATCAAAGAGGATGTTGGGACTTTCACAGTCCAGGTACATAGACACCATAGTGAAGAGATTCAGTATGGATGATTCTAAGCGCGGTAACCTATCGGCTTGTCACGGAATCACCCTCTCCAAAGACTGATTTGGAAAGGGATCGCATGTCGATTATACCTTACGCTTCTGCGGTAGGCTCTATAATGTATGCGATATTATGTATCAGACCAGATGTAGCATACGCATTGAGCGTTGTAAGCCGGTATCAGGCAAACCCAGGGGAGAAGCACTGGATAGCAGTAAAGAACATTCTTAAGTACCTGAGAAGGACTAAGGAGATGTTCTTGGTATATGGTGAAAAAGACCTCCAAATGGAGGCCTTTGCCGACTCAGGCTTCCAGAGTGACAAGGATGACTCCAAATCCATGTCGGGTTATGTCTTTACCCTCAATGGAGGGGTGGTCTGTTGGAAGAGTTCCAAGCAGGAGACCGTTGCTGACTCAACGATAGAAGCGGAGTACATAGCTGCTTGCGATGCCGCAAAAGAAGCTGTCTGGATGAAGAGGTTCCTCACAGAACTTCAGGTGGTTCCTTCCAGTGTTGGTCCAATACCTCTGTATTGTGACAACAACGGCGCTATAGCTTTAGCGAAGGAACCCAGGTCCCATCAGAAGTCCAGACACATCTTAAGGCGGTATCACCTGATCAAGGAGATCGTAGATCGTCGGGAGATCGAAGTGAAAAGAGTAGAGACGGAGAATAACATTGCTGATCCATTCATAAAGGCCCTTCCTCAGATGCAGTTCGAGAGGCTATTCGAGATGATAGGCCTACGATATGCCAGCTCATGGCCCTAGTGCAAGTGGGAGATTGTTAGTGTATATGCCCTAGAGGCCATTATTGTATCATACTAGATTGTATATTACTTAATGGAAGCTTGGGATATTCACAGTTATATATACAGTCTTGCTAAAAATGGTAATATGCTACTTGGTTTGTGTCTACTTTAATATGTGTATATGTTTCTTGTAACGTATCACTTATACATATTAGTAGAGCCCATAGAATCTTTGCTTGATTACCAGCGTTGTGATGGCAGTCACACTAGTGGGGGTTGGGTAGTCTGTAAGCAACATCCTATACATGTCCCTGGTCGTTAGATTATCGAGATAGGGCATCGATATTCCGGAGTAGACTAAGTGTGTACGCTTCTCATCCCAGTTGGGGAGATGGTCTGTCCCACAGCCATCAGTACGTCGTACTGGAGATAGTATACAGGTGCTCGTTAGGTTACGAGTACACCGGACAGGACTCGCAGGGGAACTGATTGGTTGGTATTATACCCGACGTCAGTTAACAGTTCCCAGGTGACATGAGTACAGCATAGTCCGCAGACTTGACACTGCTACTTCGCCTCGAGTGTGTCCCACAGTTCTCAGATTGCTACCCTACCACGGCTCAAAGGAGTCGTGCAAACAGGTAGCAGTTGGGTGCAGTCCCGAGCACTTGGAGGCAGTAGTGGTTAGACAGGATTCGTCTCTCCTGGTATTGGGAGATGATATCGCGCTGTGTCAGAGAGCCATTACGCAAAGTCCCTGGCCAGGGCAAGCGAGATATACTGGTAGGTTCCAGTAGCTTCTCAGGGTGTAATGGGCTTTGCTCCGACACGACTTATACAGCTATTAGGGGACTGACGCTTGCCGCCCCCTAGGCTTGATATGCGATAGTCTTAGACGAACATACCGGACTGTACGGAGATTGTCACATCAGGCTCAGTAGGGGTTCGGATGGTTTTCCTCATCGGCCTTCTTATCGACATCTCCCTGGGCACCGTTACGTACAGCTAGTGCCACTTGCGGTCTGTGGTTAAACCCACTGCCAGCGTAGTGTCGAGTCTTTAGAGCCCCACACAGAGAGTTTCCCTGCTCCAGGCGAAACGATATAGAGGTCGTATGGTTTTACGACAAGGGTTCGGACGCATACGTGTGTTTACACACGTACGACTTTTCGGACAGTTTTTACTAGCCGGCTTTGGTTTAAGCCAGATTCTAGTATCGGGTTATTGGATTTATACAGTCTAAAGATTTTCCGTGTTTTCACGGATTGGAGGGGCGTTCTCGTAATTTGTCGGGAAGCTTCTAGAAGAGTGGTGACTTGGGGGGTAAGGTGGCATTGCATTAAATGAGATTAGTGACTCATTTGTGTGATTCATCCATGTCATTAATGCATCATAAATGCTTAATGACTCATGGGGATGAATCACTCATAGATATTTATGAAGCATGGTTGTTAATTCTTTTATTTTATTTTTGGATAAATAAATAATGCTTCATATATATTATGATAGTTCATTATCTCATTTCATTCTCATCTTCACATTCTCTCTCCTCAAGCTCACTCTCTCTTCAAACCTTAACCCTAACCTCTCATGTGTTGAGATCAAGGGTTAGCTAGACTAATACATCTATAACCTCACTCTATATCCCCTAGGTAGCTTAGATTAGCACTTTAAGCAACTTAGTTATCTCAAGTTTGAGATTAAGCTTGGCGTTGGAGCTTTCGGGTGGATCGTCTTTGATTCGAGGAGGCCGTTGAGGTGCCGATGTTCCAAGGAGCCTACGAGGAGTGGAGGACAGCGATGAAGACCCGAAGGACATGTAACGTGAGGTATAACTTCGAATCCGAGTAGTTAAACCTCTAGTAGATAGTTAGCAATGGTTTAGATACGATTCATGCGCTCAAGTCCATGTTACGAAGCTTTGATAATCGTTTTTCATATATTCCGCCTCCCCGCAAGTTCGTGGGGTGCGTGATATGGACTTACAATGTGTATTGATATCAATTTATATACATCATCATATTAATTCATGCAAATATATTTAGGATGTTAGAATTTTACTTGAGATTTGATTTGGGATATAGGTGATTCATTTGAGATTGGATACTGGATATATATGAGATTGCTGATTTGTACATTCAGGATATATGAGATTTATTCGATATTGTACATTCAGGATTTGTGAGACTTATATGATATGAGAGCCAATTTGGGGGCTGATTTGAGGAAATTAGGATTTGATTTGTTTTGATGGATTGTGATCCTACCATGATGTCAGGATTCCGTGGAAATGACATGTTTTTATTCCATATTCCATATTTATTGTTTATACACTGTTTCCTGTATTAGTAGTACCTATTAGTGTACCTTTCATGACTGTTGCATTTACATACCTTTATTTATATACATTGCTTCATGTGTAGTTGTACCTGTTAGTGTACCTTTCATGATTGTTGCATATACACATTTTCATATCATTATTGCATGATTATTGCATACTGATTGTCATATGTTATTGCTTCATGTATTAGTTGTACCTGATATTGTACTTTTCATGATTATTGTATTCATATGACTTTATTTGCTATTAATTGCATATGTTAGATTCACAATGTACGTGCATACTTGCGATTACCTGCATATGTTATTTACTATTCACGAGTTGGCAACTCACCCCCGTTGTGCCACAGTTGTTTTACAGGGTGTTCTCCAGAGTAGTCGAGACAGGCTATTCATCTATCTGATAACATTTTGCTACGGATACCGCATCAGCTCACAGTGTGCAGTTTTGCTTAGGTGGGTTTTGTGGTTGTCCGTTTTGTTGTATTGTATATTCGTTATATTCTTGTACTCTCCATCTACTACTATTTTCTTGTTGACTTAGAGACTTGGTGAGAACGATATTGTATATTATTTATGACTTGGTCATCTTTTATACAGTTTCCTTTCTATCGTCTTTTATTTCTTCGCTACGGCGTCGTATATTTGTTGTGGTGGTTGTTTTCCGTCTTTGGGCGTGTATTTGCTCCCGTTTAGGGATGCTTTATTTTATTTATGTTGTACCCATTTTTTGGGGCCAGTTTTTACAAAGGAGGTGCTGCCAAAATTTTAAAGAAATAAAAGTTAGACTTTTAAAGAATTTTGGTTGCGATTTCAAAGACTTTTAAACAATATTTCTTATCTTTTCTTGTCTTTTAATGGTTTATATTTCTGGGTTTTGGCTTTCTTTTACTGCGTTATGCCTGTAGACGTTGCGTAGTATTAGGGCCGTCACGTGCCAATTTCGGGTCGTGACAGTTTGACATCAAAGATGGTATACGGGTGCTCAGTGGAGACTGGGTACACTGAACGGACTCGCCGAGAACTCCTAGATGGTATTATACCTATCGTCAAATAGCTGTTCTCTGGTGACGTGACACTGGTACAGGTTAGTCTGTAAACCCGAGATCGTCATAGAGTCTTGTGTGATTCCCACTGTGTTTTGATTTCCACCTTACAACGTTCATGAGAACATGCAAAACGGTGGCTTTTGGGTATAGTCCCAAATCACATGGAGGCAATGAGCGATAGGAGGGGTTTCGTCTCTCCCGGTATAGGGGTTGATATTGCGCTGTGTTCGATTTGCCATAACTGGAAGTCCCTGGCCAGGGCTGATATGGAGATCTACTGGTAAGTGTTATCAGTAATTTCTCAACCTGTTATGAGCCTCATATCGACATGACTTATCGGTTACTGGGGTTTGACGTTTACCACCCCTAGACTGGATATGCGACACATCAGACAAAGAGACCGGACTGTATGGTAGTGTTACTGATTGGATTCGCAGGAGTTTGTACAGGCTTGCTTGTTGATCTTCTGGTCTCTCAATACCCGGATGGCCGTTACGTTTAGATGACCGCTTGCGGCTTGTGAGTGTTTGATATGATCATCACCTACTGCCGGCATATTGACGAGTCTTTAGAGTCCTACACAGACGTTTCCTGGCTCAGGCGGAACGGAGTAGGAGCACATATGTGATATGTGCGGGACTGAGAATAATACATGTATGTGATACCGTATTCTATTCTCGCGGTATGTGATATCGGCCGGGTATATGTGATATAGCCGGGTTATCGAATCAAGTGTTGATTCGGTAAGTTGATATTATTGATCTTAGTCAGTTATATGTGATGTAGCCGGATCATTAAATCAAGTGTTGATTTAATGATTTAATATATAATTATATATATTTGATATATGAATTTACATTGACTAATATTAGCTCACTTGACCATTTCTTTTTCTCACTTGTATATACATTATATATATGTGATATATATTATGTATCATGCTAGGTTATATATGCAACTTGTGTGTGAGAGACTTAGACCATGCTAGGGTTAAGATTAGGGTTTGTATTTATTATTAAGAAATTCAAAATTATGGATTTAGTCATGGTTCAAAACTTGTAGAAGCTTGTAGGTTCTTTGACTTGGTCCACTCTTTTGTCAAGCTTAAGATATTTATCAACCTAACCTTTAACCCTAGCTCATGGTTAAGTCTCTACTAGGGTTAAGGATGACATAACTCACCATGGTTGCATTTATAACCTCATAACAATAATTCATTCATCACTTGCTTCATCTTCTTCTTCCTCATTGCAAAAGCTTTCTAGCTTTTGATCTTGTGATGAAAGATTGTAAGAAAAAGAAAACTAAAGAGAGAAAAATTCCTACTTCATCATCCTCTTCTATACTAGCCATATATTTTAGTGTGTTAGCTTCACTAATTCCATATTAGTGAAGTCTTACCTTGAGTTCGTGTTTTCTCAAAGTAGATCATCGTAGACTTTGAAGACTTCTAGCTAGCATGCATCATACCCCGTATGAAGCCTCTCAAGAGTCCGCGAGCTTGATGATCGCAGTGAAGGGACCACAACTTGGAGCTTATAAAGTGAAGGAACAAACTACAAACGTTGTAATCCCTAATCACTTAGTTGTAAAGTAGTTTGCTTTTCGATTCTGCATGATTCTCTAGTTAAAGATCTTGTTTAGGGCTGTTTAAGCATGGCAAAATTTTAACTTGGCATGGTAGATGCCACCCGAAACCTTGCTGTCGTGCTTAGGAACCCAACATATTATACTGTCTGTCTCTTATATATTGATAAAGCCCTTAGAATATGCATTTGACTACCAGGATTATGATGAGATCATACTGGTGGGCCTAGGGTGGTCCAAAAGTACATCCTTTAACTGTTCCTAGTCGAGAGGATATCGAGACAGGGCATTGATATTCCAGAGTATACTAGTGTGTATGTTTCTTGTCCCTTGGAGGGCGATGGTTGATTCCACAACCATTGGTGTGTGATATCAAAGATTGTACACATGTGCTCATTAGAGAATGGGTACACCGAACGGACTCGCCGAGGACTCCTAGTTGGTAGTATACCTATCGTCAGATAGCTGTCCTCTGGTAATACCGGTACAGGTTAGTCTGTAGACCCAAGATCATCATAGAGTCTTGTGTAACTCTCACTGTGCTTTGATTTCCTCCCTACCGCGCTCAAGAGGAGTTGTGCAAACAGGTGGATTTTGGGTACAGTCCCGAGTCACATGGAGGCAATGAGCGATAGGAGGGGTTTCGTCTCTCCCGGTATTGGGGGTTGATGTTGAGCCATGTTCGATTGGCTATAACTGGAAATCCCTGGCCAGGGCTGCAACTGAGATTTACTGATAAGAGTTATCAGTAGTTTCTCGAACCGTTATAGGCCAGACATCGGCATGACTTATCACGTTACTGGGGTCTAACATTTACCATCCCTAGACATGATATACGACATATCAGACGAAGAGACTAGACTGTACGATAGTGTTACTGATAGGCTTTATGGAGAGCATGGACAAGCTTGCTTTTTGATCTTCATATCGCTCAATACCAGGGTAGCCGTTCCGTCCAGCTAGCACCGATGACGGCTTGTAGGTGACTGATGTGATTATCACCTACTGCTGGCGTATTGACGAGTCTTTAGAGCCCTACACAGAAGTTTCCTGGTTCAAGAGAAACGAAGTAGGACACATATGTGATGTGTGTGTGGGCCTGATTAAATACGTGTATGTGATACCGTATTGTAATCTGGAAGTTATCTATTATCGAGTTAGATTATATGCGATATAACCAGATTATCGAATCAAGTGTTGATTTGATAATATGATACACAGATAAATGATATTAGACGGTTATATGTGATATAACCGGATTATTAAATCAAGTGTTGATTTAATAATGTGATATATATTATATTTGATATAATTATATCTTAACTAATATCACTAGCTCACTAATTATTCTCCATACTATATATATATATATATATATATATATATATATATATATATATATATATATAATGAAGTATGTCATGATTTTCTATTTTTGTGAAAAATAGAAATGGGGTGGAAAATAAAGAGACATGGAAGGTATGGGTGTAGCATGACATTTACATTTCTTCATTTGTCTTGCAACACTATTGAAGTATGGTTAAATTATTTTATTGAAAATTCAACTATGCTTCAATGAGTGAGCAAGGGTTATGCCATTCAACACTTCACTTCATCATTTTTATGGTTGCTCTCATTTTACTCTCTTGTTGTCTTCTTCTTCTACCTCATCATGGTTCAAGCTTCAACCCTCATATATGATGTGAACCATGAAGCTTGAACACATATTAGTGAGCCTCAAATCCCCTACTTCACCATCCCACACCAAACTAGCACTTTGGTGTGGCATGTTTCCTTCACTAATAGGAGATTGGTGAAGAGGTAGCTTGAGCTAGCGGGCTTCACTTGGATCATCTTCGGTACGAAGGTCATCGGAGGAAGCTCATCCAAACCCTCAAGTGGAGTCTAGTGGAGTCGCATGGACTACTACACGGAACATATAAAGTGAAGGACTCGATCTACGAGGGTATAACCATCTTCACTTCTTTACTTTACATATCATCATAGATTTAACCCTAATCTTTTAGTTACGATCTTGTTTAGTTTAATCTAGCACCCGAAAAATTTAAAATTTGGCATGCTTGATGCTACAAAAACCCCATGGTGGTGCTAGGATAGACTTTCATGGTATCAGAGCCAGGCTAGAACATTTGGGTAGGCCATTACGATATTAAAGTGTTTGATCGGTTTCAAAACCAGAAAAATCTTGAAGTTTCTGTCGAATTTTTCAAACGTTGGAATTTTTGAAATTAAAAATATCCAAAAAATCGTGCAGGGCTTTCTGTAGAGCCCCATGAAATTTGAAGCCCTAACTCCAACATAGCGCTGCGGAACCGCGGCCCAAACCCTAGTTTAGTCGCGGTTCCACCAACTTTTGTGGTGTTTTGGGCTCTTTTTCATGTGCTGCTCCATGGTTTCATTTAGCACTCTCTGGATATTTTAATGCTTCTCAAGTTATTGAGGTCTCTGGATTTTATGGGTGTTTGTTAAATCGATCGAAAAGTTTAACGTTGTATAAATCTTGATGATATGTGATACAATATTTAGAATCCAAATAATTAGTTTTGTGAAAACTAGTTAGTATATTATAAACATAATATATTAGTTTCAGTTCATCGGTTGCCACGGAGTTTTGGTTCGGATCAAAACTCCGTCGCAATCGCGTATTGTACGCGAACACTCGCCGGGTAACTCTAGTAGACAGCCACGCCCCATAGACACGACCAAGTGACTGTTGGAGAACCCTGTTGCCAAAAACATCCACTCGGGTGCTTGCGGCCATGGTGTTCCGCCTTAGTGCATTTCGTCGACGGTATCAGAGGTGCAGCCATCTGCTAAAGTTTCCGACGAGTATTCGATAAAGTAGTCAGGAATTCTGTTGAATTACCCGACTAAAGTAATTGAAAAGTATTTTCAATTTGAGACTAAAATACAAGGTTTATAGGTTAGGCATGAAATCTGGAATATGAGTTATTCTGGGTTTATGATGTCTAAGGATATACGGATTCTAATTATTGTAGTTATCCATTTCTTTTCTGGGACCGTAAGTGTAATATGTGGGGTATCCCGATCTCATTGCTATATGTCAACGAAATCTGGGATACACATATTTACTTACGATGATGACATGAGATGTTATGTGTTGCTGGTGATATGATTTGTTGGATCGTCGTGAATAAATAGCCGGGGGTTTTATGTGAGATGAGAGTTTTTATTTTCATTCATGTAAAATATGTATGTAATATTCTTTTATTGGGACACTTTCGGGTTGAGGATGATGTCACCATTGATGTATATTATTTACTTTTCCGCATTAGGATAGACCCAAGGCGGGGAGCACAAGTAACTGGGTTCTAGAGTCCAATGGGTGACCATCTCAAGGAGTTAAGACCGGGTCTCCTAAATCTAGAATTGGTAGGGTTACTTGCCTCTCTCGTAGGGGTCTAGGGATGTGGGTTTGGCTATTTTTCATGACCGTGGAGTCCGTGTTTTACATTACTGGCTAAATTTAAAACACGGAAATCCTAGTATATCCAATATTTCATATGTTGCTTCTGCTGCTTGGTTCTGTGATGTGATCATATAACTGTATGAGACGAATGTTATATTATATATATGATATATAATAAACGTTGTTTATGTTCTGCACCCGCGCTAGTCCAGCCCCCGCTCTGGCGGTAGTTAAGTAACCTAACGGTGCATGATGGGGCCCAGTGGCGAATGCGGATGGCATAAGCGTACGTTCTATTTTCGTTGGATGTAAATAAAGTTGTTGAATTTTAAATCTCGTGTTAATTTTATTTTCATTTTTATATTGCTTCTTTTACTCTTAGCGTATTTATTCCGGGAAATGACCTTCTCGAAATAAATACGTCGCGGGCCTCATCACGTGTTGTTTCCGTCTACCGAGAAACGGGGCGTGACAGGTTTTGTAGGCGGCCCATGCATGTCCGTTCTACATAAAGTCATAAACAATATATAACAAGAAATATGAGATTCAATAACTTTACATTCCTTATAATTTAATTTCTGTTGAATCTATCCCGATCTTTCTTCTCTATCTAAGGTGATGGATTCTCCCAGCAACCCTAGCACCAATGATGGAAGTACACCACCGCAATCTATCCTTACCATTCTACCACCTCCACCTACCGCAGCCGCTCCACTCACAGAACAGACGATACTTCTGGAGGCTATCAAAAGCCTACTTGAAGATCAGCAGGCTCAAAGCATGATTTTGCAGGAGCAGACTACTCTCCTTCAACATACTTTCATCTGCTCTGAAGCAGAAGCACTGGGAGTGAAACAATTTCGAGCGTTACACCCAAAGAACTTCTCAGGGAAAAAGAAACCGCTTGAGGCCAAAGACTGGGTTCAGAGTATAGAAGATGACCTAGCCGCAGCCAAAGTTCCAGAAGTGTCTTGGGTCATAATAGCAAAACTCCAGCTTATTGACAATGCCAAAGTCTGGTGGAAGGCCGAGGAGAGCCGTCTTGAGCAACCGATCGAGTGGAAAAATTTTCGTGTATCTCATTGACGCTAAATATTTTCCGGAAATCGCACACTTTGAGATGGAGCAGAAGTTAATTCACCTGCAACAAGGACCTATGTGGGATTAGTCGGTGGATGAGTATGATGAAGAATTCACCATGCTCGACAGATTCGCCGCCCATCTAATTCCTATTGCTGAAATCAGAGCCAGGCGCTTGCAGCCAGGATTAGACCCTGAAACCCAGGCTACCCTAGCAACGGGAGAATACCTAACACATGAAGCATCTTTGAAGTCAGCACGTCCTTATGAAGCTTTCATTAAGAAGAAGGGAAGGCCACAGTCAGTCGGTATGAACCGTCCCGCCATTCAGATTACTGGAGGAGCCTCTTCTAGGCCAACTCTCCCAGTGCTAGCTATGAGGCCAGGAGGATCATTTAACGAGACTGAACCCGATTTCTGTATTTATTATAAGAGGGCTGGACACCAAGTCAAGGATTGCCATCGAGCGAATAGCTTTTGTCCGAAATGTGGATCGCCCTCACATACTATAGGAACTTGCCCACACAATCAAACTTGCCCAGCTCCCGCAGCTAGACTAGCTATTCAAGCTCCACCTACTCGGTTAGCTCTTCCTGCACCACCTCCACGCGGACCACCTTTACCTCGTCAGCCATCGATGTACCAGCATGTACAGAGAAATGTGTAGAGACGTCAGGCTTTCACTTTGGCGGCCGTAGAATCCGAAGCTATAGGTCAAGGTAACACTGGTAAATCCCATCCCATCTTTTTCAGCCTTTTCAAATTCTTTCATCTACCTAAACATTATTCGGTATAATATCAGAAGTTCCTTCACCACTGCGTTAACCAAACTTTCTTAAATCTATTACAACACATTTGTATAAATTTCGAGGACAAAATTTTTATGAGGGTAAAATGTATCGACTCTGAAATCACTGTACAAATTTTTTTTAATGTACAGAAGAGAGTATCACAGCCTGTGTACAAGTTATAAGTTACTTTTGCTAAATAAAAGCAAGAAACAACTTGTAACTCACTGGTAAAGCCCTTGCACTGTTGTGACGTAACCCCTGTGTTCGATTCCCATCAGCCACAATTATTTTTTCTGATTTTTCTTTTTAATTTTTGGAAGCCCAAAAGATTGCGCGTACAATACACAGAAAATGAAAAGTCAGAAAAATCAAACATGTTGAAAATGGAGTAAACACTGAGAAATACACGTGGAACGAATCTCGAGACCCAACTTTTCAAAACGACCAGCGGATATACCCCTACGGCCGGCGCCGACGGTTGGATGGTGCCCAAATGTCTCCGGACTTTGCACACATACCCCTTCACTAACCCCTAACTCCCCTTGATGATACTCAATACTGGCGATACGAGATCAGGACACATAGCGGATGACATGTCCCAAGACCCTGAAGGAAGGGCCCGCAAAGGCCGACCAGGCCACCCTTGTACCCGACCTGCAAGCACAAGCTGGCCCTCCTCGGGGCCCCTGCAAATTTGCCTCCTCGGCCCCTCGGTTCGCCCCGGGCTGCCACAGGACCAAGACTCCTCAACCCTCTTGCTCGGTTCCGAGCTCCCCAGCCGATGCCGTCTTCCTCAGCCCCTCCGACCGACCAACTCCACCACTCGTAGGCATAACCACCACTCCGCAAATCTCGCCACGTGCAGATTCTCCGCCGGCGACGTCCCACGTTCCACGCCATCACGATCCCCATTAATGGACGATCTGCTCTTCACGCGGGCGTGACGTCGGGAATGTAATGGCCGGCGAGACTCTCGTGCCTACTGCTGCATGCTGCCGCCGCTATATATACCCCCATCACAGAGGGGTCAGGTAAGCCATTTTTGTTCCACTTAGCCGTTACTTTGCTCGGATCTAGCACTAACTTGATCGTCGGAGGGTCCTCGGTGGTACCAAACCACCCCGGGACTTCTTTGCAGGTACTCGGCGCTAAACTCCTCAAATCACCAATCTCACCAAAACCCATTAAGATCCACACGCAACAGAAGATCATCACCAAAATCCACCGGGAGATCAACGGAAGACAACATCTGACGGAGACCCAAAAAGGACCTCCATCAGTTGGCGCCGTCTGTGGGAAAGTAAACTCCACAAATAAAAAGTTGGCCTTCCGATCTCCGTCCGCATGGCGAGCAACCATCCTGAAGATGCCGGTACCAGCCGCGGCCTTCCCCTCACCAAAGGCGTGGATGAGCCTCCTCCAGCGACCATCATCAACGCCCTCGCCAGCCGGATAGATCGGCTACAGTCCCTTATGGAGGCGCTCGTCCGCGTCCAAGCGGCCGGGCCTGGGCCCCAGATCGCCACTCCACCGCCTCCAGAAGGATCTGCCCCCATCGGGAAGGCTGACCACCAGCAGGCTAAGACTTCTGGCCACAGATCTCTCGGGCCGGTACTCTCTAAGGCCTACTGGGCGCCCCACGGATCCACACCAAGGTCCGCCACCAGAACGCCTCGCCTTGAGCCTCCTCACGACCCTTATCCCCGTGAGGAGATGTTAGTCACCTCGCCTATCCACAGGCATGGTCGACACCACTTCCCTCGGCGGGGCTGCACAGAAGGGGTTCACCTCGGCTTCTCGAGAGCCACCTCGCCCGGGGATCTGAGGCACCTCATCGAGAGGAACCGAGGCCACTCCCAGACGTAGGTCACCCGCAGCAGAGGCCAGGGATCCCAAGGCGCCGATTCCTCGGGATACCATGGTCGAATCAACGCCCTCGAGAAGAAGATCGAGGGCATGCGCCGGGAGGCTCGACACTCTAGCGACGGGGCTAAGTACGCCTCTGATTCGCTCACAAAGCCATTCACCGAGGAATTGCTCGTCGTCCACGTCTCCTCGCACAACAAGCCCCCAAAGGTCTCTCTGTTCGACGGGAAAACCAACCCGAAGGACCATTTGGATGCTTTCAGCACGGGGATGAGCTTCCAGGACCACTCCGACGCTGCCCAGTGCAGGGCCTTCCTGGCCACCCTCATCCGCGCAGGTCGGGACTGGTTCCGGGGGCTCGAGCCCCGCTCAATCTCGACCTTCGACAAGCTGGCTATTCAGTTCCTCGGCCACTTCGTTGGGAACCGTCGGCAGAAACGCACGGTCGACTACCTCTTCACAGTTAAGTGTGGGGATAAGGAGACGTTCAAGGCCTACATCACCCGCTTCTACAACGTCCTTCTCGAGGTCCTTGAGCACCGGGACGAGACCGTCATCACGGCACTTAGATCTGGTCTGAGGCACAAGGAGTGGTTACGCTCCTTTGCGTTGGCACAACCTAAGACCATGGCCGAGGTCAAGGCGTGGACCGAGCGCGAGGTTCAGCTGGAATCCAAGGTGAACGCAAACCTCCCCCGAGCAGAACGATCTGACCAGAAGAAGAGGGCTCTGGAGGAGAGGCCGGAGCGTCAGCAGCCCTATCACCCGAAGTTCCAGGAGTATACCCCACTCAACGTCTCCCTCGCAGTATTGCTAGAGGAGGCCCAGAACGAGGGATTCTTCAAGTTCCCTCCAATCCCGCGTCAGGCTGCGAAGCGAACCCGGGGCCCTTACTGCGCTTTCCACCGGACACCGGCTACCCCGCTCGTTCATCCCAGGATGGTAGTTGCCTACCCACGACACACCAGAGGTCAAAGCCCTCGCCAAGAGACAACCGCGCAGCTTCTCTGCCCGGTCATCCTTAATGGGCTTCTTACAGCCCCTCCAACGCTAAGGATCAAAGCCCTCGCAAGAGGCAACCGAGCAGCAATCCTGCTCGGTCGTCCCGGCGGTTAGCTTCTCTACCGCAACGCCAGAGATCAGAAAGCCTTCCCTGAGGCAGTCGAGCCTAAGGATCCCTCGCTCGGCTATCCGTCAGAACAAAAGCCCTCGCCAAGAGGCACCGAGTGGAAACCCTGCCCGACCAAGGGTCCTTGGCAGGCTTCCTACGGCCCCTCCCGTGCTAAGGACCGAAGTCCTCGCCAGGATGCACCGAGCGGTAACCCCACTCGGTCCCCGTCCTGAAGGATCAAAGCCCTCGCAAGAGGCAACCGAGCAGCTATGCTGCTCGGTCATCTCCGGCTGGTGGTCGATGCTCGCATTGCCAGAAGTCAAAAGATGGCACCCCTCATAGGGCCACCGAGCAGCCTCCCACTCATGCTCGGCACAAATACGACGAACAGCGCTTTGCCCGTCACCCGCAGAGGATTCAAGACCCCAGTGAGGGGCATCAAGTCTATCCAGGTCTAAACGATCTCCCCTCAACTTCGAGGCCTATGGGGATACCTCCTCGGCAGCGCTTGGCATGCTCGTCGACAAGTGATCGAAATCAACTCGACGGACAATCGCTAGACAAATGGCCAACCTGACATGAAAACACAATGGTGAAAGCAGAGATATCTTACAAGCATTCTTCACAAACAGATGGTAGAGCGTGATTCGATGAAACCAAAGAAAAATTTTATTACTACCAAAGACAAAGGCTTTACAAAGGGTATTTTTTGGGGCTCCCCAGCCTTACAAAATTCCAAACACAGAGAAATAAAAGGAGGAAGACCGGGGCTCTAGACCTGAGGGCCAGGTGCGACCTCGGGGTCCTCGACATCCACCACGTGACGCGCGGGGTCCTCGGTGGTTTCCTCGCCAGGAACCTCTTCCCCCTGATCATCGGCGTCTACGAGGGGGAACTCGGCCCGGAGATCTCCGTCGGCAAATTCCGGCATCCGGGCTTTAACGGCATCGAGGGCGTCGTGCCAGATGCGGGTCGTAGCCACGGCCAGGTCATCATAGAAGTCCTTCAACTTCTTATAGCTCTCCACCGCCTTCAGTTTGGCCGACTTGGCCACCTCGGCCGCCGCCCCAAGCTCTTTCCGGAGGGTCTTCACCGTCCTCTTCAGGTTGCCGGCAAGCACCTGGGCATCCCCGAGCTTGGCTTCGGTAGTCACGGGAGCCTCGCGGTGCCGGGATACCTCCCTTTTCCCGGCCTCCACTTTGCCTTCCAAGGAGGTAACCCTCGTCGTCACCGCCTCCAACTCCCTCCTGGAGCTCTCTTCCAGCGAGGCGAGCCGGCCCGCAGCCTCCTGTGCCGGGGTTACCACCTCGGCTTCCATACGCAAGGCGAGGGCAACGTGCTGGAGAACCTGGGAGATACGAAAGAGATCAGAAAGACGAAGGAGGCACCGAATCTCATAATGAACCAAACACTTACCTGCACGGACTCCTGGGCGATGGACGCCAGCTGAGCCCTGAAGGTCCCCCCGGGAACTCTACCCCTGGCCGAGGCCTTTATCTCATGCAGAAGGCTATCCGCAACGGATAGCCCCGATGGCACCGCGAACCGGAGGCCCCCTTCCTCCACCACGATCGGCGAGGACCGACCCGGGAAGGTCTCTGGGAGCTTCTCCTGAGCGGCTCCGAGGGAGAGCCGATCTCCTCCTCCGAGACCAGGTCCTCCAGAACCAGGGCCCGCTTCCGGCCCGACACTCTGCTGGGACCCGGAGCGGGATCCGCCCCCGAACGCTTACGAGACACCACCACCGGAGCAGTAGGAGCCGGGGCGGGCTTCGCGCGAGAAGAGCTGGCGCCCCCAGCCTTCATAACCTTCCTCGGCTGGCACATGGAGGCTTTAAGCGATTCGAAGTCCATGGATCCTGCACAAAGCAAATACCCAACAAGTAAGCGATACGAGCAAAACACAAGCCAGAAAGCAAGCCTAACTTACCGACGAACTCAACGGGGCTGAGCCCGGCCTAGCTCAGGACCCTCTCAGACAGCAGCACGTCAGGTCGGGGGATGGGCTCCCACGACGCCACTCTCACCGCGGCGGGGTCATTGGATTGGTTCCCTGGCAAAGATTTCTCCCTCGACCACTTGATAGACACGGGCCAGTCCTTTCCCTCGGGAGGGGAAATGAAGAAAAAATTCTTCTTCCAATCATGAATAGAAGAGGGCAAGGCCACGACCCCGGTCCCGGCAGCGTCCCCCGGCCGCTTTCTGAAAGAGAGATTGTCACGACCCGCAGGGTACGGAACGTGATTGGCACTTAAGTTTACGAAACGTCTCAAGACGTCCGTAAAATAAGTAAGCCAAAGCCCAGAAACCAAAACCAAATAAGCAAAAGAGTGAAGGAAAACCAATCAATTGAAAGCGAGTTTATCAAATAAGTCATATAAAACCTTTTAAAAAACAATATCAATTTTTCCGAAAATTTCGGCAGAGTCTCCTTTGTAAATACTGGCCCCCAAAATGGGTATAACAAGAATATATATATCAATACAACAAATAAGGCATCCCCAAGCGGGAGCTAGCTCTTCGCCACAAGGCGGTCACAAATCCCACGCAATATAAAACAACAACATGCAAAATAATCATAAAGAAGCATAAGAAAAACCGCATGTCGACTCAAGTGAGCTCGACCCCAAAATACAGCATAAAAAGTCCACAAATCTCACAGTCTCATCTCTAGGTCAATATACAACAATACTGGTAGATACAGTAGATGGAGTACTCTAGATACAAAGAATATACAAGATTGTACAAAAATAATAATACAACCCACCTACAAGCAAAAACCTCGAGTCCTGGCAAGAGAGGTAAAAGAAGCGGTGCACCCGCCGCTACTGTGCTGACGGAGCGGACCTGCAAAAGACTGTGGCACAACGCGGGTGAGTTGCCAACTCGTGAGTAATAAATAACATCTATAGAGGCTATCGCAAGTATGCACACAAGCATCCTAGCATCTATAATACAGGTATGGCAGGACATAATAGCAGGTATGTATGCAATATGAATATACTAGCAGGTATGAATGCAATGTGAATCAACTCATGATCTGAATGTGTAAGTATAAGAATCATGTTTTTCCTTTAGAAATCTCTTTTGAAATACCAGCTCAATACCAATAGAATCAACAAGAACCTGTCTCCAGCAACGACACCTCAAAACTATCACAAATCTCATATATCCATGTCATAGTATCTCTGGCCTCAGCCATCCGGCTGACCCATCTCAATATCACTATCTCAACATCTCACGGCCACGGTCGGTATCCTCTGGATATCCGCCATCCCAAACAGTCACCGGTAGGTAATCCGTCCCCTGCCAGGCTCATCGTCAGCAACACGAGCTTCGTGCCCCGGGGTACCTTACCGGGCCCACCATGTACCCGAGACGGTTCATCCAACTCCTCGAAACGGGTCTCGAAAACCACAGCAAACTCATGGTGGACGACACTTACATCACTAGAAAACCGCAATTTACATATTTTAAAAATATAATAAGTTTAGAAATTTTGCGGCTTTCTCCCGAAATCCAGAAATATCACAAAATCTCAAGAAATCCTCATAAATGCATATGTCAATGATAATGAATGCATATGGTATCAATAATCAAGTTGCGATGTATGATTGATAGACTAGGCATGAACAAATAACATGATGAGGTACATGCACATGATTAGCACATGATTAGCAATCTTACGATTTCATTTTAAGGAATTAAAGGTAATAACATAGGTTTAAGCATCAATTAGTAAAAGATTTCAAATTATAGGTTATCTAGTGTGGTGGCATGGCAATTACCAGGGCGTGTGTGTAAGCATGAATAGTGCTCGTGCTGCATATAAAAACCCTGGCAATGGTGCAGGTGTCCTATAAAATGGGTTCGCATATGTAGGTCAAATAAGGTATGGATGTAGTTACAAATATCACTAAAAACTTAACTACTTAAACTATCGGGAGACTTGCGCCATCCAAACGATAGTCCCCCGTAGATGTTAAATCTACTCACCGGAATCCCTAGCTAGCCACGTCCAATCATCGCTTTCCCCTTTCGTGCCGCGTCTGACGTCTCCGCGACCGAACCTGGAATTTACATCAATACCAAACATAGGTTACATATCAAGAACGATGCAAATCCCAAACGAAAATACTAACGTTCACAAGCTAGGTACAACGTGCACAAGGTGCGCGGAACACACGCGAAAATCGCAAAAACTAACTAAATCGTCGATTTGGTCGCCCGGCAAAGCTAAAACCCGCTCACTCAAAAAAACCACACTCACACATCCTAAATGTCATAGGATATGCCAAAAATATCATCAAGATATCGCAAATAATTCATCACAATATTTTTATAAAAACCTAGTAAGCACTAAAAATTCCAAATTCGTGCAAACATCGCGTATTTGCGATAAAGTGCTCACATCATCGCACAATCCTACAATCCACACAACTAGCAAGCCACAACACTCAATTTAACCCATTTACCATGTTTCAAAACACATTTCCCATAAACAAACCCTTTCTAGAATTTCATAACTAGCAATCTTAATCCAAACTATACATGAAAAACCCTAAATTAACACTAGTTTATAGCCTAATTAGCAAGTTAACCTCTTATATTAGGCTAACAAAATAACTAGATAACAAAATAGATTTAATTAACCTACTAAAGATTTCTAAAACCCTAGTTTAATTTCAAACCATGAACTAGAAAAACTAGATTAGGATTTTGCTAAGCTTTTAACACTAAAACCATTTAATTAAAGGAATTTAACCAAAAGAAATTAATTTGGTGGAAATTATACCTCAAGATCTATGGATCTAGCATGATCATTTGCCTCTAAAATTGCCTCCTTTCCACATATTTTCAACTAAACTAGGCTTGAGAAGGGGTAGCACAAGGATTTGTTTTGGTTTTTGTGAAGAAATTTGTGGATTTTGATGGTTTTTTAGATGAATTTGTGAACCAAAAGAGAGGGGGAAAATGAGGGGGAGGGCTGCAGGTTTCGGCCTGAAGAAGGAAGAGGGGAATGGTGTGGTGTGTGGGAATTGTCACCAAGTCAAACCCCCCTCTAAGTCAAATACACCATACCTCCAAAATAATATATTTTAAAACCTACACTTTAACTCAATTCATCACCTAACAAATGAGTTTAAAAAAGAGAGAGAGGGAGAAATTTCTGCAGTTGGGCCAGCCAAGGAAGATGTGAGGATGTGTGTGTGAGAGTGCACAAAAAAAATTATGCAAAAAGACCCCCGACAAGTCCAAAATTGCAAGTTTTTGCTTAAATTCAATAAATTTCGTTTTCCATAATAAAAATTAGTTAAAACTTGAAATAAAATACTAAAAATTTATATTACAACTAGATTTTAATTAACATGATTTTAAAGATTAAAATTAGCCCAAAGAAATTTGTATTTATCGCTAATTTAATGTATTTTCTTTCCGGCTTAAAATAATATTAATAAATGACCAAAAATTAATAAGTAACTCATTAGCTACTAAAAACTAGCAATTACCTATCCAAATTAGGTTTAATTAGTACTAAACTGCAAAATAACAAAAAAGACGGTTTACGGAAAAATACCGAATTTTCACCGATTTTCAGGAAAACACCAAAACGACTTTTCAAGGCGCTACAATCTTCCACCCTTAAAGAAATTCGGTCCCCGAATTTAAAAATATAGCTACGCGTACCTTCAAAGAGATGGGGATATTTCTTCCTCATCTCGCCCTCGGTCTCCCAGGTGACCTCCTCGCTGCTCGGGCCACACCAAAGGACCTTGACGGTCGGTATAACTTTCGATCTCAACTTCTTCACCTGCCGATCCAGGATGGCCACCGGCTGCTCTGCGAAAGAAAAGTCGCGCTCTAGCTGGACTGTCGGGTGCTGAATCGCATACGAAGGGTCGTGAAGGTACTTGCGGAGCATCGAAACATGGAAGATGGGGTGAACATCGGGAAAGCTAGGTGGAAGAGCCAAACGATATGCAACTGCGCCGACACGCTCGAGAATCTCGAAGGGACCCACAAATCTGGGACTAAGCTTTCCTTTTCGCCCAAATCGCATCACGCCCTTCATCGGAGAGACCCTCAGAAAAACATGATCGCCAACTGCGAACTCTAGCCTGCGACGGCGCCTGTCTGCATATGATTTCTGCCTGCTCTGAGCTGCTCTCATCCGGTCTCGAATCAACTGTATCTTCGTTATCGTCTCCTCAACAAGCTGCGGCCCCAATATACTACTCTCGCTGAGCTCTGTCCAACAAACGGGCGATCTGCATCTCCTCCCATACAATGCCTCAAAAAGTGCCATCTGAATAGTATCCTGAAAGCTGTTGTTGTAGGAGAACTCCACTAAAGGTAAATGATGATCCCAGCTACCGCCGAAGTCTAAAACGCATGCTCTGAGCATGTCCTCGAGAGTTTGAATGGTCCGCTCTGACTGTCCGTCGGTCTGCGGATGAAACGCTGTGCTGAAGCTCAAACGAGTGCCCAAAGCCTCCTGAAGTCTCTGCCAAAGTCGGCTGGTGAACTGGGTGCCTCGATCTGACACGATACAGGTCGGTACGCCATGCAACCGCACGATCTCGTCGATGTAAAGCTGGGCATACTGAGCGAAGCTGAAAGTGGTCTTCACTGGCAGGAAGTGAGCCGCTTTCGTCAATCGATCTACGATCACCCAGATGGAGTCGTACCCTCGACTGGTCCTGGGTAGACCCACAACGAAATCCATCGAAATCTGTTCCCATTTCCACTCTGGAATGGGTAACGGCTGTAGCTCTCCTGCGGGCCTCTGGTGCTCGGCCTTGACTTGCTGACAAGTCAGGCATCTCGATACAAACTCCGCAATGTCCTTCTTCATCCCGTCCCACCAGTAGGTCTCTCTCATATCATGGTACTTCTTGGTGGAACCGGGGTGGACACTATACACTGATCGGTGTGCCTCCTCAAGAATGTCGTGCCGCAATCCATCAGCATCTGGTACGCACAGTCTAGATCCATATCGTAAAATCCCCTGATCATCAATCACGAACTCGGAAAATCTGCCATGTCCCATCTGTGCCATGATCTCTGAGCAACGGTCGTCTCTGCGCTGTGCCTCATATATACGGTCAAGCAACTGTGGGCGTGCACGAACATGCGCGACCTGTCCCCCTGTCTGAGTGAACTCGAACTCAACTCGGCTGTCGCATAAAATCTACCAATCTGCTGATGACTGCCTCTGCACTGCGCGCAAAAAGGATAGACTACCCTCGGGCCTCCTGCTCAAAGCATCTGCTACTACATTCGCCTTGCCTGGGTGATATAAGATCTCGCAGTCATAGTCTTTCACCAACTCCATCCAACGACGCTGTCTGAAGTTCAGGTCTCGCTGCTGAAATATGTATTTTAAGCTCTTGTGGTCTGTGAATATTTGGCACGACTCGCCATATAGGTAATATCACCAAATCTTCAGTGCAAAGACCACTGCAGCCATCTCCAAATCATGAGTGGGGTAGTTCTGTTCATGCTTCTTCAACTGCCGAGAAGCATATGCGATCACCCGGCCATCCTGCATCAATACGCATCCTAACCCCACTCGCGAAGCATCACAGTAGACCACAAATTCGCCTGATCCCGTAGTCAAACAAGTCCGTAGCTGCTGAAAACTGCGCTCGCACTCCTCTGTCCAAACGAAAGAAACTCCCTTCCGGGTCAAACCGGTCAAAGGTGCAGCTATACGGGAGAAGTCCTGAACAAAACGCCTGTAGTAGCCCGCCAGGTCTAGAAAACTACGGATCTCAGTAACCGATGTAGGTCGGGGCCACTGCTGAACAGCCTCAATCTTCTTCGGGTCCACACATATGCCGTCTCTCGTAATCACGTGACCCAAGAATCCGACGCTGTCCATCCAGAATGCACACTTGGAGAACTTTGCGAACAGCTGGTGCTCCCTCAGAGTCTGTAACGTAATCCGCAAGTGCTGCTCGTGCTCCTCTCTGCTCCGGGAGTACACCAAGATATCGTCGATAAACACGATGATGAACAAGTCAAGATACGGCCTGAATATACGGTTCATCAAATCCATGAATGCTGCTGGGGCGTTGGTGAGTCCGAACGACATCACCAAAAACTCATAGTGGCCGTAGCGCGTGCGGAAAGCTGTCCTCGGTATATCCTCCTGTCGAACTCGCAGCTGATGGTATCCTGATCGCAAGTCGATCCTCGAAAATACCCCGCACCCTGAAGCTGGTCGAACAAATCATCAATGCGTGGCAACGGATATTTGTTCCGCACTGTAACCTTGTTCAGCTGGCGGTAGTCGATACATAAGCGCAAACTTCCATCCTTCTTCTTGACAAACAGGACCGGAGCACCCCACGGAGAAACACTAGGTCGAATAAGCTCCTTATCTAACAAATCTTGCAACTGATCCTTCAGCTCTCGAAGCTCTGTCGGGGCCATCCGATAAGGCGGTATAGAAATAGGCCCCGAGCCGGGAATCAAATCAATGCAGAACTCAACATCGCGCTCAGGCGGTAGCCCAGGCAGCTCATCAGGGAAAACATCAGGAAACTCACAAACAATCGGGACCCGGTCCAACGGAACCTCTGCAGCTCGAGTATCACAAATATACGCTAAGAATCCCTGACATCCCTTCTGCAAGAGCTGACCAGCGCGAAGAGACGAAATCAAGCTGGGAAGGGTGACGCTGCGGTCTCCCTGAATAACAAGGACTGGCTCTCCCGGAAAGCTAAATCTGACTGCCTTCTCACGGCAGTCCACCGAAGCATAATAAGTGGCGAGCCAATCCATGCCTAGAAGCACATCAAAGTCCAACATATCGAGGAGAATCAAATTAACCGATGAATCCCTCTCCCCGATATGAACGGAACACAATCGAAACACAAAACGAGAGACAAACGACTCGCCTACCGGAGTAATAACAACAAGCGGCTGATCTAACGACGACGACTCACGGCCCAACATCGGTGCAAAGTGTGTAGATACGTACGAATGTGTGGAACCTGGGTCGAATAATACCCGTGCGTCGAAAGAGCAAACTGGCAAGGTACCTGTCACAACGGCATTGGATGCCTGCGCATCCTGCG
This sequence comes from Agapanthus africanus, assembly GCA_030015575.1. Taxonomy (NCBI): domain Eukaryota; kingdom Viridiplantae; phylum Streptophyta; class Magnoliopsida; order Asparagales; family Amaryllidaceae; genus Agapanthus; species Agapanthus africanus. The sequence goes on along the minus strand of CM057342.1, from coordinate 55,613,532 downwards.
GTGTCAAAGCAAATACTCGGGCCTGTCCTCCACCGATAGCGGGCTGACCTCGACCTCGGCCTCTGCCTTCTCGTCCTCTCTGAACAGGACCACCGCGTCCACGGCCTCTGGGTGCACCTAACTGGCGTGGAGCATCGCCTGTGGTAGGAAGTAGGGCTCTCTGAGGAGGGGATGGTGATGGTGGTAGGGTCACATGCGGAATTGTCGCCGCTCCCTGTCGTCTCGCCGGACAGTCTCTGACAAGATGGTATAGACTCCCGCACCCAAAACACCCTGGCGACGGCTGCTGTCCCTGGGGATATGAACCAAATAACTGACCCCGTCCAAATCCTCTGCCGGGCCCATCCCTCGGAAAGAATCTGGCACGCTGCCTTTGAGACGGCACCTCGGTGTGAATCCTCTTCGGCCCAGAAACGGCTGAAGTTTGTGATATGCAAGCCTCAATCCGTAATGCCGTATCCATAGCAGCTGAATAAGTGTCGTAGTGCTGGGCGCCAATGGTAAGATATAACTGGGCATCAAGTCCCTGTATGAACCTCTTCACCCTCTTCGCTTTGGTATCTACCAGATATGGGGCATATCGGGACAACTGTGTAAACTGAACGTCATACTCAGACACCGTCATCCCAGGTGTCTTGACTAAGGCCTCGAAGCTATGAGCTCTGGCGTCACGAACGCTCTCTGGGAGGAAACGAGCTAGAAAGACCGCTGTAAACTCGGCCCAAGTCATAGGCGGTAGACCTGCAGCTCGACCTCTCAAGACTGACTCCCACCATATCTGCGCGAGACCCTCTAGACGGAAACTCGCAAGCTCCACCCATCGATCATCCGAACATCTCAGCGAACGGCAGATCCTGGCTAAACTGTCAAGGAACGTCTGTGGGTCCTCCGCTGCCTCGGTGCCGGTGAATACTGGAGGTCTCAGCCTCATGAAATCCTGTAGTGAAACCGGGATGGTCACGGCGGTAGTAGTAGGAGCAGATATCATAGTAGTCTGGGATGTAGTAGGTGCGTCATCCGGCCTCGGTGTACGACTGGCTGCAACTAGGGATCCTACCATCTGACGTAGCTCCTGCATACTCCCCATCATCTGTCGCTACTCCTCCATACCAGTCTCAAGCCTATCCATACGGCCTGGGGAAGGTGGATCGGTCTGTCCCTGCGGCGTAGGCATACCACCCTGCTCAGTCCTGGTCTCGGACGAGCCAGCTCGAATCTCGTCTCGGGCGGCAGCCCTCTGTGCTCTCGTAGCCTTCGGCGGTATAGTGGCTGGTACAGGAAAAAGGATAATAAGAACAGTGCAATAGAATCATAGGATACACGGAATTGAAGAAGGAATTTCAAGCAAGTATATCCTACAGTCACTTAGGCGGAGTACCGTATCGCAAGTATGCCGCGGACATACACACGCTACGTTACCCTATTTAAGTCACTTACTCCATCTACCAAGGGTCATCCTACACTCAAAAAGGTAAAACCTATCGCTCTGATACCAACTTTGTCACGACCCGCAGGGTACGGAACGTGACTGGCACTTAAGTTTACAAAACGTCTCAAGACGTCCGTAAAATAAGTAAACCAAAGCCCAGAAACCAAAACCAAATAAGAAAAAGAGTGAAGGAAAACCAATCAATTGAAAGCGAGTTTATCAAATAAGTCATATAAAACCTTTTTAAAAACAATATCAATTTTTCCGAAAATTTCGGCAGAGTCTCCTTTGTAAATACTGGCCCCCAAAATGGGTACAATAAGAATATATATCAATACAACAAATAAGGCATCCCCAAGCGGGAGCTAGCTCTTCGCCACAAGGCGGTCACAAATCCCACGCAATATAAAACAACAACATGAAAAATAATCATAAAGAAGCATAAGAAAAACCGCATGTCGACTCAAGTGAGCTCGACCCCAAAATACAGCATAAAAAGTCCACAAATCTCACAGTCTCATCTCTAGGTCAATATACAACAATACCGGTAGATACAGTAGATGGAGTACTCTAGATACAAAGAATATACAAGATGGTACAAAAATAATAATACAACCCACCTACGAGAAAAAACCTCGAGTCCTGGCAAGAGATGCAAAAGAAGCGGTGCGCCCGCCGCTACTGTGCTGACGGAGCGGACCTGCAAAAGACTGTGGCACAACGCGGGTGAGTTGCCAACTCGTGAGTAATAAATAACATCTATAGAGGCTATCGCAAGTATGCACACAAGCATCCTAGCGTCTATAATACAGGTATGGCAGGACATAATAGCAGGTATGTATGCAATATGAATATACTAGCAGGTATGAATGCAATGTGAATCAACTCATGATCTGAATGTGTAAGTATAAGAATCATGTTTTTCCTTTAGGAATCTCTTTTGAAATACCAGCACAATACCAATAGAATCAACAAGAACCTGTGTCCAGCAACGACACCTCAAAACTATCACAAATCTCATATATCCATGTCATAGTATCTCTGGCCTCAGCCATCCGGCTGACCCATCTCAATATCACTATCTCAACATCTCGCGGCCACGGTCGGTATCCTCTGGATATCCTCCGTCCCAAACAGTCACCGGTAGGTAATCCGTCCCCTGCCAGGCTCATCGTCAGCAACACGAGCTTCTTGCCCCGGGGTACCTTACCGGGCCCACCATGTACCCGAGACGGTTCATCCTACTCCTCGAAACGGGTCTCGAAAACCATAGCAAACTCATGGTGGACGACACTTACATCACTAGAAAACCGCAATTTACATATTTTAAAAATATAATAAGTTTAGAAATTTTGCGGCTTTCCCCCGAAATCCAGAAATATCACAAAATCTCAAGAAATCCTCATAAATGCATATGCCAATGATAATGAATGCATATGGTATCAATAATCAAGTTGCGATGTATGATTGATAGACTAGGCACGAACAAATAACATGATGAGGTACATGCACATGATTAGCAATCTAACGATTTCATTTTAAGGAATTAAAGGCAATAGCATAGGTTTAAGCATCAATTAGTAAAAGGTTTCAAATTATAGGTTATCTAGTGTGGTGGCATGGCAATTGCCAGGGCGTGTGTGTAAGCATGAATAGTGCTCGTGCTGCATATAAAAACCCTGGCAATGGTGCAGGTGTCCTATAGAATGGGTTCGCATATGTAGGTCAAATAAGGTATGGATGTAGTTACTAATATCACTAAAAACTTAACTACTTAAACTATCGGGAGACTTGCGCCATCCAAACGATAGTCCCCCGTAGATGTTAAATCTACTCACCGGAATCCCTAGCTAGCCACGTCCAATCACCGCTTTCCCCTTTCGTGCCGCGTCTGACGTCTCCGCGACCGAACCTGGAATTTACATCAATACCAAACATAGGTTACATATCAAGAACGATGCAAATCCCAAACGAAAATACTAACGTTCACAAGCTAGGTACAACGTGCACAAGGTGCGCGGAACACACGCGAAAATCGCAAAAACTAACTAAATCGTCGATTTGGTCGCCCGGCAAAGCTAAAACCCGCTCACTCAAAAAAACCACACTCACACATCCTAAATGTCTTAGGATATGCCAAAAATATCATCAAGATATCGCAAATAATTCATCACAATATTTTTATAAAAACCTATTAAGCACTAAAAATTCTAAATTCGTGCAAACATCGCGTATTTGCGATAAAGTGCTCACATCATCGCACAATCCTACAATCCACACAACTAGCTAGCCACAACATTCAATTTAACCCATTTACCATGTTTCAAAACACATTTCCCATAAACAAACCCTTTCTAGAATTTCATAACTAGCAATCTTAATCCAAACTATATATGAAAAACCCTAAATTAACACTAGTTTATAGCCCAATTAGCAAGTTAACCTCTTAGATTAGGCTAACAAAATAACTAGATAACAAAATAGATTTAATTAACCTACTAGAGATTTCTAAAACCCTAGTTTAATTTCAAACCATGAATTAGAAAAATTAGATTAGGATTTTGCTAAGCTTTTAACACTAAAACCATTTAATTAAAGGAATTTAACCAAAAGAAATTAATTTGGTGGAAATTATACCTCAAGATCTATGGATCTAGCATGATCATTTGCCTCTAAAATTGCCTCCTTTCCACATGTTTTCAACTAAACTAGGCTTGAGAAGGGGTAGCACAAGGATTTGTTTTGGTTTTTGTGAAGAAATTTGTGAATTTTGATGGTTTTTGAGACGAATTTGTGAACCAAAAGAGAGGGGGAAAATGAGGGGGAGGGCTGCAGGTTTCGGCCTGAAGAAGGAAGAGGGGAATGGTTTGGTGTGTGGGAATTTTCACCAAGTCAAACCCCCCTCTAAGTCAAATACACCATACCTCCAAAATAATATATTTTAAAACCTATACTTTAACTCAATTCATCACCTAACAAATGAGTTTAAAAAAGAGAGAGAGGGAGAAATTTCTGCTGTTGGGCCAGCCAAGGGAGATGTGAGGATGTGTGTGTGAGAGTGCACAAAAAAAATTATGCAAAAAGACGCCCGACAAGTCCAAAATTATAAGTTTTAGCTTAAATTCAATAAATTTCGTTTTCCATAATAAAAATTAGTTAAAACTTGAAATAAAATACTAAAAATTTATATTACAACTAGATTTTAATTAACATAATTTTAAAGATTAAAATTAGCCCAAAGAAATTTGTATGTATCGCTAATTTAATGTATTTTCTTACCGGCTTAAAATAATATTAAAAAATTGAAAAATAGGGGAAAATTTTTAAATGACAAAAAATTAATAAGTAACTCATTAGCTACTAAAAACAACTAATTACCTATCCAAATTAGGTATAATTAGTCCTAAACTGCAAAATAACAAAAAAGACGGTTTACGGAAAAATACCGAATTTTCACCGATTTTCAGGAAAACACCAAAACGACTTTTCAAGGTGCTACAGAGATAGACCCATCTCGGGTTGCCTGGTCGACCACCAGGGTGATTCTTGAAGACGAGAGAAGAATCGAAAAGGGAGAGGCTGAAGGGAACCGCCTGTAACTTTAAGAGGATCAAGAACCCGAGGAGGATCCTTCACGAGTTCGGCACTAACTGGCCGAGGGCCAATCCAAAAAAATTCAGCACTGCGACGACCTCGGAAGAGAAGGGCAAGCGCATTCCACCCCAAAAAGCTTCCAAATACAAGGCGATCTCCCTGCCCCATACTTGATCTGCCCTCTCTCCCTCCTTGGCCAATCGGAGCGTGTAACACGAGGGGATGTGGAAGCGAGCCCGAGCATTGGCGAGCTCGTCCTCATACCTCACCCAACACGAGGGGCTGCCCCCGCCACACGATCCCGGGGAGAGGATCTGACCCCTGCTCCCCGGGGGGAATCGGACACTACTAAAAGGTCCCTAGAACCTACTCCTACAGCATCTACTGACTCTACAAAAGAAGACATCTAACCTTGAAAAAGGGAATCCTCGGGAGCCGAAAGCGGGAGAAAGAAGACGAGCACCGAGCAACCAGGACTTAGAAGAGGGAAATATGAAGGAGTAGGGGCCCAAGGACGGGCCCCACCCCTGTTTATTGCTGCACACGGCCTCATCCAACGACGCCCGTCCTCTCCCGCCAAAACGACTCCTCGCGTCCAACGGCTCCGATCGCTCCACGTGTCGATCCTGTGCTGGACCGCATCCCATCAGACGCCGCAGGCCTGCATACGTCGCGTCAGCCAATCGACGCTTGACACGTGGACCGTCGCTTCAGTAGTAGAATGCATGAACCGGCGCACCTTCCTTAAACGCAGAGATCTCGCCCTGATTCGCAAGCAGAAAAGACAACTGGCAGCCCGAGGACTCGTCCCGACAAAGCCTTAGGAAGGAGCTCACCTCGGGAGGCCCGGCAGTCCACTCCTGACCTGACCCGCTAGCCGGTCGGGACAAGAGTGGAGTGCTAATGATGATGCTCAATACTGGCGATACGAGATCAGGACACATGGCGGATGACATGTCCCAAGGCCCGGAAGGAAGGGCCCGCAAAGGCCGACCAGGCCACCTTTGTACCCGACCTGCAAGCACAAGCTGGCCCTCCTCAGGGCCCCCTGCAAATTTGCCTCCTCGACCCCTCGGTTCGCCCCGTGCTGCAACAGGACCAAGACTCCTCAACCCTCTTGCTCGGTTTCGAGCTCCCCAGCCGAGGCCGTCTTCCTCGGCCCCTCCGACCGACCAACTCCACCACTCGCAGGCGTAACCGCCACTCCGCAAATCTCACCATGCGCAGATTCTCCGTCGGCAACGTCCCACGTTCCACGCCATCATGATCCCCATTAATGGGCAATCCGCTCTTCACGCGAGCGTGACGTCGAGAGCGTAACGGCCGGCAAGACTCTCGCGCCTACTGCTGCGTGCTGCCGCCGCTATATATACCCCCATCACAGAGGGGTCAGGTAAGCCATTTTTGTTCCACTTAGCCATTACTCTGCTCGGATCTAGTACTAACTTGACCGTCGGAGGGTCCTCGGTGGTACCAAACCACCCCAGGACTTCTTTGCAGGTACTCAGCGCTAAACTCCTCAAATCACCAATCTCACCAAAACCCATTAAGATCCACACGCAATAGAAGATCATCACCAAAATCCACCAGAAGATCAACGGAAGACAACATCTGACGGAGACGCGAAAAGGACCTCCATCACCCCTGCACTGTTTGATTTCTCTGCAATAAAACAGAGACTCTTCATTTCACAATTAAACCATATTTTAATGCTTTTTCATCCATATTTTCAATTCTAAAACCTTAATTCTCGACTATAAATACTACCCCATGCCCTAGCCCTTCACAATTCTGAAAATTCTAGCCAAAACTCTCTCAAAAGTTCCTAGGTGCAAGTGGAGTAAAGAGGAGTTAGGAAGCGATCAACTTCCAGCGAAGATCGAAGCAACATCTGGCGCTCCCGCGACACCCCAAAACTTTCCTACTCTTCCTCCCCCTCTTCTTAGTATAATCAAATGGTAAGTCCCTCCCAAACCCTCTTTCTCTTCTTTGAAAATTCTTTTTAATCAAAATCGGTAAAAGTGGAGTTATACCGATATCATCTTTTGTAAAAGCCATAACATCAATTACTTTTATATTTTGGTCAAACAAACTTTACCTCTTCACTTATAATTTTGATACCAATATTTAGAATCAAGATTTAATCTAGAATCTCATGTAAAACAACCATATTTGAATCTTTTTCATTAAAATACCATGAACTTTGATATCACTTATTTTAGTTTTGTATAAACTATACCTTTAGGAAAAAAACTTCACAGGGTAACGACCTACCTCTCACGCACACTCTTGTTTCATAGCACGATACCTTTTTGTATGAATTTTTGGTACGAAGAAAATATTACATTAAAATACCACTTACTTTAAAAAAAACGTTTTCTTTTAAAACAGTATTTCGATTTCTTTGCGATTATACCTCTACAGCCCATTTTAGGGGACCTTCTAATGGATGGTGCAGATTATCGCACATCCTTGGGCTAGTAGAGCGAGATGTAGACCTCCTTACGGAGCATTCAATCTCAAAAGCTTTTAAATACGGTTTTTAAGAAAAACGAATTTTCTAAATAAATAAAGAAATTTAAATTTTAAATAATTATATAAAAATTACAAATCCTTATTTTCAAAATATAATAAACTTATTTTTCTAAAAATGTAAGATTAACAAGTTTCATTAAAATATCATCAAGTTATCAAAAGACAACTCTTTTCAATAAAATACCATGAACTTCCAAAATTAATTGTTTATTACTAAAATACCTCAAATCCTTAAAACTCATGCTCATAAAAACCTTAATAATATAAATAACCCTTGAGATTTATTTATAACTATATTAAAATATATTTTATAAAACCCCCTCGAGATATATATAAAACAAAATCAAGGACTTTAGTAAATATAGGTTTAAGCGGGATCAATTCTCTTGATCCCCAGGAGCCGGAGGAAGTGAGTGCTTGCCTATTTAAGGTAAACAACATAACAGAGTTATCAATGGTAATTTTCTTGGAAAAAAACACAAATCCTGCCGTCCATTTGCAGCAGTTACCGATAATTCCCGAACCTAAGATTTCCATAGTTAAATCAGTACAAGTGTCTGACTCGGTGTGAGTCTAATTCAAACTTAAATCCAATTCAAATCTGAATCCAATATCAAACATGAATACTTGACCATGAACATGAATACTTGAATTCACATATCAATATCAAACATGTACACTTGACTTAACCAAACCCTGGTTATAATTGGACATGAACCTAACATGAATACCAGAATACAATGGTCGATATTTAAACTGACTTGACTTGAACCATGAATACAACTTGACATAAATACAAAAATACTTGACATGAATACAAGAATACTTGACACGAATACATGATATTGACATGAACTCAATCTTGCAACTTGATGTATTCATGGATTCGAGCAAGGCTGATAATCTTAACTGTAACGTTGAATACACGGGGTGTTGGGGTAGTTCTTGTGTGAATCCAATAGAATCTCAGGAGTCCCCCTAGATTATGAATCCATGTTTATTAGCACAAGAAAACTATCATGAGGGCCCGTGTTTCCTTTCTCCTGAATTACAGCCTGTTGAGTTTGGAATACTTCAACACTAGGTTGAAATCTCGTTACTAACACTTGATTCGGCCCCATAGTTCCTTATCCCTGGATTACAGCCTGATGGATTTGAGAATACTCTTGAGATTGGTTGACATTCACCATTGAACATACGTTAAATTAGTATACTCAAGTAGAAACCTGTTAAGACACTTACATTAACTTCATGTTCACTATACCTACACTACATGGCCATGTTATACTCTACTCATGTTAGTTACCATAATATATAGAACTGCATGCTAAATAACATGCCTTATTTATATTAAACGACATGCTGACACACCATACTTCATAATCAATCGTTCATGATATACATTTTTCTGTATCATTACACTTTATATTTCACTTCATTTCTTGGTGACTTACCGAACGAAAGTTCGCTGACGGGCATTCCACCCTTCTTTGTTTTCTTGGGATGTTCATCAGATATCGTGGAGATTGAAGAGGTGGACGCTACCAAGGAAGAGCACGAACAGATCATGACCTAAGCCTAGATTAGTTATCTTTTTCTCAGTTTATGTATGCCATCTGTTTAGATATCTCCATTCTTATATTTTCTTTCAGTTGAAATCATGTATTGTAAATGAATCAAGTTGAATGTAAATAAAGTTGTTGAATTTTAAATCTCATGTTAATTTTCTTTTCATTTTTATATTTCTTCTTTTACGCTTAGCGTATTTATTCTGAGAAATGACCTTCTTGAAATAAATACGTCACGGGGCTCGTCATGTGCCGTTTCCGTCTACCGGAAAGCGGGGCATGACAGACATGAAATTGACATGACTACTTGAACACCACTTTAACCTGAACTTGTATTCTTTTGTAACAGCCCTATTTGAATGCAGTAGTTCAAGATCTATCAAGATTCTTTTTCCATAAATTTTTGAACTTTTAGTTGGCCGCTAATATATTTTATTTTGGATTTTTACTGTAAACAATTTTGATATGGAAAAATATTCAGTTTTTATATTATATATAATATTTTCTAAGTGGCAGCAAAATAACATTTTGCGTATCTATTCACTGTTAATATGAGAACAAAAAAATCTGTGCCGAATCTCTAAATGCAACTAATTGAAGATATGTATCTTTAAAAATATATTTATAAAATTTGCTTATATATACAAAACAAATCTCTCTCTCTATCTCTTATACCCACATCTCTCTTTCTCCCTCCCCCCCTCCCCCCCGCTGCTCCTCAAATTCCCCATCACCGCCACAGACCCCGACCCCCTCCACTCGCCACCATCACCGCCGCAACCCTCGACTCCCATTCCTCACTCTCCGACCTTCGCCTCCCTCTCCTCCCCCCTTCGCCCTCGCCCTCGTCCTCATCCCACCGACGCCGTCCCATCCCTCGTCGCGGTCACAAACCCCGATCCCCTCATCTCATCCCATCACCATCGCCTTCGCCTCTTCGCACCACCATCTTCGACTACACCACAACCCTAGCGATCTGCACAGAGCCCTCGTCTTCGCCTCGCATCAGCCCTCATCTTCGCATCGCATCAGCCCTCGTCTTCGCCTCACAGCTGCTCCCCTCTCTCCTCCTCCGACGACATCGCCTGCTCCACCATCAACCCAGCCTTTCCATCGCCTGATCTGAACCCTCGACGCTTCCTCGGCTCGACCCAGGACTCATCCAAACTCTAGCAACTGCCACGATCATCCTCTGTAAGTTTTCCCTGATCCCTGTTTTTTCAGAAAAAAAAGAATAAATAAATAAAATGAAATGGTGAGAAAAAAGAGAACATTAGAAGGGAAATTTAGGATTTAAAACCCTAAGTTGATATAATTGTGCTTGGTTGTGTGACAATATTTATGTAGATATTTATGGTTTAACCGATGAAATTTATCTAGGCGGATCGTATAACTCAGATCCCACGTCGCACCATAGCTGAGAGCGTGCCCCGCAATTTCGTACATCGTTTTCCATGATCGTTATCCTCACGCAAGTACTCTTGCTCTTTTCATTTTTTCGATACAACATTGGCGATTATCTAAATTAGTTCTTAACCTATGCAAGTTTGGATATTAGAGGAAAAAGGTTTCTATCGCAGTTTTATCATCTGTCCTTATCGGAACACTTGCTGATATATTGCTGACTGTAAACTTGCAACTATAAATTTCATTATAAATTAGGTGCAATTCAGTTGTACAAAATATTGCTAAATATTCCCCCTAAAGTATGAGTGAGTATAAGCACAAAGTTATGAACTTTTTTTTAAGGCTAATGGTCACATAAATTTTTCCCCATCGTGCTATACCTGAAAACCATTTCTTTTGCTAATTACCAACTGCTGCTTGCTTTTTCTTTATGTGATGCTATGACATGATTACTATGCACAAGAATCCTTTTACATGCTTTATACACATTCGAGACTCATGTTGATTTACATGTATAGAACACCTTGATTTAACATGCCTATTCATGATCTTTGTTATTTATATTAAAATGAAATCATTAATTGGAATGCTGAACAACATGCCATGACACCACTATTCACCAGTTTTATTTCCATACAATTACCATACCACAAGTTCCTTTCTGTTCAGCATTTGTAATTTAGTGATTTAATCTTTACCATAGTAGCTATAAATACGCGGGTGTTGGGGTTGTTTGAGTGTGCGTTGTACAACAGGATCTCAGGAGTCCCATGCCGGCAGCTCGTACCGGGCTATATCGGTCTCATGTTTACAGCTCATACCAGGCTATATCGGTCTCATGTTTACAGCTCGTACCGGGCTATATCGGTCTCTTGTTCATTCCACAGCTGGGCCCGTATTTCCTAGCCCCTGGGGCACCATCCTTGGGTTAGGAATACTCCTGCAGAGGTTGACGCATACACTCGAGCTTACGATAAGATAAATACCTTTTAGTGACCAGTTAGGTTATGACCTGACCCTTACATACATGTTTCATAGTGTTAATACATCTATTTATTTATATATCTGTTTTTCATGCACATCCGGGCTTGACTACTTTCTTATATTCTTGTTATTATACTACACACACCTTATACGTTGAGTACTTGCTGGGGTGTTCTGACATCCCTGAGATTTGCCATCTCAGGTTTAGAGACAGGTTTTCGGGCAGAGCAGGATCAGAGCGGCTAGCAGGACTTTGCTAAAGATCGGTAACCGTAAGTTTATTTTCACTTTTTCAATTAGCTTTTAGCATGTGCGCCCTTATAGGACATTAGGACTTATGTATCTCTTTTGGATCCTATTTTATTTCCGAATCTTTTGTTTTGGATCTTTAATTGCATCAATTATCTAGTGGACCCATTTTTAGGATTTCTTGTGGTTTCATTGCAGCATAATAATCAGTATTATTTCTTTTGGTACTGGATTTTATTTTTGACAGGTTAATCTAGACAGCCTTATGTGACTATGGAAGGATTTTTCCTTACCGTAGGTTGCACGACTGGCCTTCGTCGCTTTCCGTATTCCGTTATTTGGGAAGCGGGGCGTGACAAGATTTTGTTGGTATCAGAGTCAGGATAACGTCAAAGGTTAGTCTGGGTTCTTCCGACCTTTTAGGTTAGAATCACATGTCTAGGTTTTCCCCAGTATGTCATGCTGCAGATTCCGTTGACTCTAACCGTAGGATTCATGCGACTTACATAGAGTTACGATATTGTGCCCATGTACCACGGCATGGATACAATACGGTATTCTGTATGAGTAACTTAGAGTCCTACACTTAATCCGCATTCTTTGAATTGATTATTACATTATTTCTTTGCTTCACTCAGTTTTAATATTTTGAATTTAAACCTTGTTTTCTTTGCTAAACCTCATCGTTCGTTTTGACTTCAGAATCATGGCGGAAGAGAATTTGCGAGTATATGGGAGACGTGACAACAATACTGCACTACTTGGAGTTATACGTGGCATGCTTGAGTGTCAACAACAACAGAACGAATTACTACAAGGGGGCCTACTTGCTTCTCAGCAGACTGCTACTGCAGCCCTGAACAAGGTGGTTGAGGTTCGTGAAGGTAGACGTCCGGGCAGCGTCGCCGATTTCAGGAGACTACAGCCGGCAGTTTTAACTGGCGCGGGCGGACTACTGGATGCTGAGCAGTGGATTGTCGACATGGAGAATTTGCTGTCAGCCACCCGGGTTCCTGAAGAGAACAGAGTGGATATAGTCAAGATTCAGCTGCAAGATGTGGCTAGAATTTGGTGACTCACAGAAGAGAACAGGTTGAATAAAACAATTGCATGGACTGATTTCTTTATGGCTTTCCTTGCGAAATTCTTTCCCAAATCGGCCAGGATCGAGATGGAACAACAATTTATCAGTCTTCGTCAGAGAGATCGCACAGTGGATGAGGTAGCGGCTGAGTTTATCCGACTCAGACGTTTCGCTCCTTCAATGGTAGCCCAGGAAGAGGATAGAGCTAGAAGATTCTTACAGTGTCTCACTCTGGAAATACAGGAGAAGCTAGCTTCACATGATCTGTGGACTTATTCAGAGGTATTAAATGCGGCCCGCAGAATTGAGACAGTTATGGATAAGAGGAAGAAACTTCAGAGTGGAGGATTCAAACGGCCGGTGAATCAAATTTCAGGGAGGATTCCAGTTAGACAGCATGGAGGAGTTCAGATGAAGCGTACCGCAACCCCACCACAACGGGAACCTCCAGTTTGTGGATACTGTCAGATACAGGGACACATCGAGAGAAATTGCCGCCGCGCTAAGGATCTATGTCTGATTTGCGGTGCTAGTGACCATCAGATTGGGAGTTGTCCTAGGAGAGCAGAGCGCAAGCAACCTCAGAAAGGACTTGTCCCTCATAAGCAACTTTTTGATCAGAGGCGAGGAAACACTGGTCGTGGACAGGGACGGGCCTTTACCCTGACAGCTGAGCAGGCGGAAGCGTCGAAGGATGTCGTTTCAGGTACCATTCTAATTTGTTCTGTTCCTGCTAGAGCACTTTTCGATTCCGGAGCTTCGTATTGTTTTATGTCTTTGGGTTTTGCCACAACACATTCTATTACACACAAAACATTGACTAGAGGTTGGGACATTCACACTGGAAATGGAGTAGTTACCACCAACCTAGAGTGCAAGCTTTATCCGGTAGTGATTTGCGGCAGGGAGCTTTTCGCAGATATCCTGTTGATTGGGACCGGTAGTTATGATGTCGTCTTAGGAATGGATTGGTTGGGCACCTTTCAAGCACATATTGATTGTCGGGCCAAAACTGTAAACTTTCGCATTCCTAACCACCCAGAGTTCGTGTTCACTGGAGGGAGCAAATCTTTGGGACCCATAAATTATATAGCAAAGCCGATGTGCGGCATACTAGCGTCAATGGAGGTTGATATGAGTTCGGCACCGGTCGTAGTTCGGGAATTTTTGGATGTCTTTCCTAAGGACTTACCCGGCTTACCCCCGCCTCGTGCTTTGGGGTTTTCGATAGAACTATTACCAGGAACGGCACCAATTTCTAAGTCACCCTACAGGATGGCACCAGTTGAATTAGCGGAATTGAAGAAACAGATAGAAGACCTCCTCAGCAAGGGATTCATTCGCCCGAGTACTTCTCCGTGGGGCGCTCCAGTTTTACTAGTAAAGAAGAAGGACGGCTCGTTACGCATGTGCATTGACTACCGAGAGTTGAACCGGGTTACGATTAAAAACAAGTACCCTATACCTCGGATCGATGATTTGTTCGATCAATTATGTGGTGCTCGAGTGTTCTCTAAGTTGGATCTTCGGTCGGGGTACCATAAAGTTCGTGTTAAAGCGGAGGATGTATGCAAGACAGTCTTCAGAACTCGATACGGTCACTATGAATTCTTGGTAATGCCATTCGGTGTTACTAATGCCCCAGCTGTGTTTATGGATTTAAGGAACCTAGTTTTCTCTCAATACCTTGATCAGTTTGTCTTAGTTTTCATCGATGACATTCTTGTGTACTCTAAAAGCAAGGAGGAGCATACCGAGCATTTGAGGATCGTGTTGCAGATACTGAGACATGAAAAGTTATACGCCAAGCTTAGTAAATGCGAATTTTGGCTTGAACAAGTTCAATTATTAGGCCACATCGTTTCTGGAGACGGTATATCAGTAGATCCGGCAAAGATTGAAACAGTGAAGGAGTCAATAGCAGAGATTAGGAGTTTCTTGGTACTCGCAGGCTACTACCGCAGATTTGTTAAAGATTTTGCACGAGCGGCTGAGCTATTGACAAGACTTACTCGAAAGGGGGTATCATTCATATAGTCAGAAGAGTGCAACCGAGCGTTCGAATTATTGAGGGAGAAACTCACAACTGCACCCATATTGATCGTACCAGATGGGACAGGAGGACTGGTGATTTATAGTGACGCTTCCGGCAAGGGGCTAGGCTGTGTCTTGATGCAGCATGGGAGTGTTGTCGCTTATGCCTCGCGTCAACTGAGAACGCACGAGAAGAATTACCCAACTCACGATTTAGAGTTGGCCGCAGTGATCTTTGCTTTGAAGATTTGGAGGCATTATCTTTTGGGAGAACGAGTGGAAATTTTTACGGACCACAAGAGTCTGAAATATGTATTCACGCAGAATGAGCTAAATATGAAACAGCGTAGGTGGTTGGAGTTCATGGCTGATTATGATATTGATTTGCAATATCATCCCGGGAAGGTAAATGTGGTACCGGATGCTCTCAGTCGGAGACCAACAGCAATGTGGTTGACTGGCCAGAAGGAACTCATTGATGAATTTCGAAGACTCAATTTAGAAGTGGTAGAGCAGAGGACGCACGGACAGTATTGGCAACTGCAGGTGCAGTCTTCATTAGTTGATCGTATTAAAGTTGCACAAGCTGGGGACCCGCAATTGCAGAAGCTCCGCAGGTTAGTAGAGGCAGGACTGAGGACAGATTTATTGATATACGAAGATGCCTCATTAAGATTCGGCAGTCGATTATGCATGTCAAAGGGCGAGATTCGAGAGGAGGTGTTGAAAGAAGCACACGGTTCAGCCCATTCAGTGCACCCGGGTGGCACCAAGATGTATAGGGATGTTAAACAACACTTTTGGTGGAATGGCATGAAGAGAGAGATTGCCCGCTGTGTGTCAAAATGCTTAGTGTGCCAGCAAGTGAAGGCCGAACATCAGCGAGTGGCCGGCCTGTTGCAACCACTTCCCATTCCCTAGTGGAAGTGGAAACACATCACTATGGACTTCGTGACGGCTTTACCGCGGAGTCATAAGGGCAATAATTCTATTTGGGTCATCGTCGACCGTCCCATAAAGGCGGCCCATTTTCTACCCTTTCGAGTGGGACAGTCGACGGAGACATTGGCAGAGAAATATATGCAAGAGATCGTATGGTTACATGGGATGCCTATCACTATAGTATCGGACCGAGACACGAGATTCCTTTCATATTTCTGGAGAAGCTTACAATTGAGTTTAGGCACTCGTCTCCGTTACAGCACAGCTTACTACCCCTAGACTGACGGACAGTCTGAACGTACGATACAGATATTAGAAGACATGTTGAAAGCCTGTATGCTAGATTTCAAGGGATCATGGGAGGATCATCTTCACTTAGTGGAATTCTCGTATAATAACAGCTATCAAGAGAGTATCCAGATGGCACCGTTCGAGGCACTTTACGGACGTAAATGTCGTTCCCTACTTTGCTGGGATGATATGGATGAGAGAAGATTACTAGGACCGAAACTTGTAACCCAAACCGTTGAGAAGGTCCAGTTGATCAGGGACCGTATCAAGGCAGCACAAGATCGTCAGAAAAGCTGGGCGGATACTAGTCAAAGACCTCTTGAGTTTGGAGTAGGAGATCATGCCTTCCTAAAGATTTCACCGACTCGAGGAGTGTTAGATTCAGTAGTCATGGGAAACTCAGTCCCCGATTTATCGGACCATTCGAGATTGTGGAACGCGTTGGAGTAGTGGCATACAGATTGGCCTTACCATCCTCTTTGGCTGGTGTGCACGATGTATTCCATGTATCACAGTTTCGTCGGTACGTTCGCGATGACAGTCATGTTCTTGATCATTATGAATTACCCTTGAGCACTGATCTCTCATATGAAGAGCAACCTACAGCCATTGTCGACCGTAAGGAGAAAGTATTGAGAAACAAGATCATCCCTTTAGTCCTTGTATCTTGGGGCGGACGTTCTCACGGGGAATCCACTTGGGAGCGTGAGGACGAGATTCATCAAAAGTACCCACACCTGTTTTCTTGATCTTGTAGTCGTCCTTCCAATTTCGAGGACGAAATTTTCTGTAAGGTGGGTAGGATGTAACAGCCCTATTTGAATGCAGTAGTTCAAGATCTATCAAGATTCTTTTTCCATAAATTTTTGAACTTTTAGTTGGCCGCTAATATATTTTATTTTGGATTTTTACTGTAAACAATTTTGATATGGAAAAATATTCAGTTTTTATATTATATATAATATTTTCTTAGTAGCAGCAAAATAACATTTTGCGTATCTGTTTACTGTTAATATGAGAACAAAAAAATCCGTGTCGAATCTCTAAATGCAACCAATTGAAGATATGTATCTTTATAAATATATTTATAAAATTTGTTTATATATACAAAACAAATATCTCTCTCTATCTCTCATACTCGCATCTCTCTCACTCCCCCGCTGCTCCTCAAATTCCCCATCACCGCCACAGACCCCGACCCTCTCCTCTCGCCACCATCACCGTCGCAACCCTCGACTCCCACTCCTCACTCTCCGACCCTCGCCTCCCTCTCCTCCCCCCTTCGCCCTCGCCCTCATCCTCATCCCACCGACGCCGCCCCATCCCTCGTCGCGGCCACAAACCCCGATCCCCTCATCTCATCCCATCACCATCTCCTTCGCCTCTTCGCACCACCATCTCCAACTCCATTACAACACCCAGCGATCTGCACAGAGCCCTCGTCTTCGCCTCGCAGCTGCTCCCCTCTCTCCTCCTCCGACGACGTCGCCTGCTCCACCATCAACCCAGCCTTTCCATGGCCAGATCTGAACCCTCGACGCTTCCTCGGCTCGACCCAGGACTCATCCAAACTCTAGTAACTGCCACGATCATCCTCTATAAGTTTTCCCTGATCCCTGTTTTTTCAGAAAAAAAAAGAATAAATAAATAAAATGAAATGGTGAGAAAACAGTGAACGTTGGAAGGGAAATTTAGGATTTAAAACCCTAAGTTGATATAACTGTGCTTGGTTGTGTGACAATATTTATGTAGATATTTATGGTTTAACCGATGAAATTTATCTAGGCGGATCGTATAACTCAGATCCTAAGTCGCACCATAGCTGAGATCGTGCCCTGCATTTTCGTACATCGTTTTCCATGATCGTTATCCTCAGGCAAGTACAATTACTCTTTTCATTTTGTCGATGCAACATCGGCGATTATCTAAATTAGTTCTTAACCTATGCAAGTTCGGATATTATTGGAAAGAGCTTTCTTTCGCAGTTTTATCATCTGTCCTTATCGGAACACTTGCAGATATATTGCTTACTGTAAACTTGCAACTACAAATTTCATTATAAATTAGGTGCAATTCAGTTGTACAAAATATTGCTAAATATTCCCCCTAAAGTATGAGTGAGTATAAGCACAAAGTTATGAACTTTTTCTAAGGTTAATGGTCATATAAATTTTTCCCCATCGAGCTATACCTGAAAACCATTTCTTTTGCTAATTACCAACTGCTGCTTGCTTTTTCTTTATGTGATGCTATGACATGATTACTATGCACAAGAATCCTTTTACATGCTTTATACACATTCGAGACTCATGTTGATTTACATGTATAGAACACCTTGATTTGACATGCCTATTCATGATCCTTGTTATTTATATTAAAATGAAATCATTAATTGGAATGCTAAACAACATGCCATGACACCACTATTCACCAGTTTTATTTCCATACAATTACCATACCACAAGTTCCTTTATGTACAGCATTTGTAATTTAGTGATTTAATCTTTACCATAGTAGCTATAAATACGCGGGTGTTGGGATAGTTTGAGTGTGCGTTGTACAACAGGATCTCAGGAGTCCCATGCCGGCAACTCGTACCGGGCTATATCGGTCTCATGTTTACAGTTCGTACCGGGCTATATCGGTCTCATGTTTACAGCTCGTACCGAGCTATATCGGTCTCTTGTTCATTCCACAGTTGGGCCCGTGTTTCCTAGCCCCTGGGGCACCACTCTTGGGTTAGGAATACTCCTGCAGAGATTGACACACGCACTCGAGCTTACGATAGGATATTTTACCTTTTAGTGACCAGTTAGGTTATGACCTGACCCCTTACATACATGTTTCATAGTGTTAATACATCTATTTATTTATATATCTGTTTTTCTTGCACATCCGAGATTTACTACTTTCTTATATTCTTGTTATTATACTACACACACTTTATACGTTGAGTACTTGCTGGGTTGTTCTGACATCCCTGAGATTTGCCGTCTCAGATTTAGAGACAGGTCTTCAGGCCGAGCAGGATCAGAGCGGCTACCAGGACTTTGCTGAAGATCAGTAACCGTAGGTTTATTTTCACCTTTTCAATTAGCTTTTAGCATGTGCGCCCTTATGGGACATTAGGACTTATGTATCTCTTTTGGATCTTATTTTATTTCCGAATCTTTTGTTTTGGATCATTAATTGCATCAATTATCTAGTGGACCCATTTTTAGGATTTCTTGTGGTTTCATTGCAGCATGATTATCAGTATTACTTTTTTGGTATTGGATTTTATTTTTGACAGGTTAATCTATACAGCCTTATGTGACTATGGAAGGATTTTTCCTTACTGTAGGTAGCACGGCTAGCCTTCGTCGCTTTCCGTATTCCGTATTTTGGGAAGCGCGGCGTGACATCTTTAAATTCATGGATTCGGTCAAGACGTGTAAACCTGATCTATACATTAAAATATGCAAGGATAATGGATAGATTGATAAAGAATGTATGACATGGTACGAGAGTTCACTAAAAAACACCTAACCTATATATCATATGCGGTTGTCCCATGGGTTTTAACGTGGCCTTGTATTCCTGTACTTTTGGTCCGCGGGGTACGTCGGACTACTCTCGTATACACACATCCCTTTCTTATCAAACTACAAACAACCACGTTGGAATAGAATAATCATATTCATAAAACTGTCATGCTTAATATACTTTAGCATACTCAAGTTTAATTAATGCTCTTATGTATTTTCATTCCTACTTGTTATTTGCTTATTGGATCCATGTCCTATTTTACATACCCTCAGTTATCATATTTTTCCTTGGGAACTTACCGGGTGCTAAACATTCCTTTCTATTTCTTTTTCTTAGAATGTTCCGGATTCAGAAGGGATCAAGCCAAGCCAGAAGGACTTTGATCAGCTTACTGCTCAGCCCGACTACTAGTTTTCTTTTCTGCACTTATTTCCAGTATGCCGTTATTTTCCAGTTATTGTATCTTTTATTTCAGACATTTGTATTTTAAATTTTGAATGTAAATAAAGTTGCTGTTGAATTTTAATTACTATTGTTAATTCTTGCATGTTGTATATTTCTTAAGAACGCTTAACGTATTTATTAAGAGAAATGATTTTTTCGTAGTAAATACGTTGCGGATCTCGTCATGTGCCGTCACCGTCTTTTGGAAAGCGAGGCGTGACACCGTTGATTGGGAGCTGAAGGAGTTGTGGGAGCCAGGTATACAGGTATATGATGCCCATAAGAAGAAGACATTTACACTTCGTACAGTGCTCTTATGGACAATTTATAATTTTCAGCATACGCTATGTTGTCCGGATGGAGCATCAATGGTTACCAAACTTGCCCGGTATGTTTAAAGAAAACTGTATGTGATCCTAAGGTAGGTGTGCGGAAGATCAAGTATTACACAGGTCACTTTTGTTGGTTAGATAAAAACTACCCATATCGTCATAATTGCAGCAAGTTCAATTATAAACAAGAGTATATGTGTGCCCCGGATTAGCCAACGGGTTTGAAGTTATGAGAGGCCACACAAGGTTTCAATACTGCTGTTTTCGGGAGGATGACAGAGAATACAATTCAACGCGTTGCTGGCAGTCACTAGAGAAAGAATCTCATTTTCAACGAGCTGGTATATTGGCGCATTCTCAATCTACATAATAACATAGACTTCATGCATATTGAGAAAAATGTATGCGAGCTACTCCTTAACACCTTATTGAATGTGAAACCGAATATAAGGATAACTTGCGGTGCGACAATGGTTCTTGTAAGAGAAATTGCGTCCTGAATTGCATCCAAGAAAAGTGGGGAACGCTAGACGGGAAATTCTTGCAGTGAAGTACACGATGTCTTCTAGCGAGAAGAGTGCTTTCCACAGAGTTTTTGAGCAAGTAAAAGTTCCTGATGGTTACTCGTCAAATCTCTCTAAATGTGTGGACATGAAACATAAAAAAATTTCTCACCTTAAAAGTCATGACCGCCAAGTGATCATGCAACAGTTACTGCCCACTGCAATTTGGGCATTAAAAGATAAGGATGTTGTTCGATTGTGATGGATCTTTGTCATTGCTTCTGAGATTTAAGCTCTCAGGAATATAGGGAAAACAATTTTAGAAATCTACAGAACAAAGTTCTTATCATTCTCTGTAAATTGGAGATATTGTTTTCGCCTACGCTTTTCATAATTATATTTTATCTCACAGTTCATCTTACAAGAGTGGCGTGTTTAGGTGGACCCGTAAACTATCAGTGGATGTATCCATTCGAGAGGTAAGAAATGCTTACGTATTTAATAGTTGACTTTAACTTTCGAATAATATTTATTATATCATCAGTTAAACTTATCAAAAATAAAATCATCAAGTTTATATTTAAGATAAAACAATATATCTGTAATAAAGCCAATCCCGAGGAGTCGATTCCCTAAAGGTTTCTCGTCAAGAAATGCATGACATTTTGTTCTATGTATCTTGAGGGGGTCGAGACAACATTCAACAGGTCGCGTCGTAATGAGAACATGGGTAACGAGGGACAAGGACCGATATCTGTCTTCCGTGGTGGCGAGAATATAATAAATGATGTGAACCATGTCACACTTCATAGTGAGGAGATTGACACGACACATAAATATGTATTATTTAACACTGACGAGATCGGCGTATTTCAAGAATATATATATAATCTGGTTCATAGTATATAATATAATTTCAAGATAATAATTTTCTCAACACATAAATATGAAATTAATTAATTGTATTGTTTCATACTTAGATTATGGAAAACTCGGTACATACCACCGATGGGTCAATCGCTACCGAGGCATATTGATAATGCTCGAAATCGAGAATTTGCGACATGGTTTAACTATTTTGTAAGTTTTACGCTAAAATATATTCAACTATATAATTCATGTCTCATCTCTTAAACTAAATACGATTTTGAAATCGTATCTTACAATATTAAGTCCTTTCAGCCGTAGATGACAACATAATAGAAGATATAAAGATACTTGCCTCTGAATCAGATCTGGTAATTGACCGTCTTACTGGTTATGTCGTTAATGGATTTAGATTTCACACATAAGCTAGAGATGCAAGTAGAAAGTTCCAAAACTGTGACATTTTTTCGACATCAACCACAAGAGCTTATGCGTCGTCTAGAGATCTTAATCCAACCACGGGACATCTTGACAGCTATGATGTGCTGCAAGATATAGTGCAGGTACGTTATCGTGGACAAAAGATTGTCCTATTCAAGTGCATGTGGTATAACCTCAAGATAGAACGATAAGGATACAAAGTAGAAAACGGGCCACTCCTATTAAATTCATCAAAACTCGCGTTCACGAATGAGCTTTACATATTAGCAATTCAAGCACGTCAACGTTTTTATTTCTCAGACTCTAGTGATACTAAGTGGCTTGTCGCTATCAGAAAAAATCTGCGAGACAATTATAACATGAGAAATTCTGATGAAAATCTTGAAATTAACTGCCAAGCACTCCAGTCACATTATTACAAAACCTGACTATGGATAACGACGACGTTAGCCTTTCAAGGAATGATATCACTATGGAGATTTTTGTAGAGGATGGATCATCAAGATCCGATCCCCATAGACGAAAACGAATAAAGTATGAACCGGACCAATTTATTGATGACTCCAAGCAACATTTAGCGAGTGAGAGTAGTGCTACAAAGGATGATGATTACTAAATTTTACATGTCTGTACTATTCATAATCTTATAGACAATTAAACACTTCAGTTTATCGCAATTTTCTTCGTCCCCTTTATATACATGTAGATTTTAGATATGCAGAATTTAAACTATGTATTGAATATTTTGACTGTGATAAATTTAATTTCATCTACAACTATATATTTTTGCTTAACTGATTCTTGAAATTGTTATTGTATATGTATATTGCATTAGATATTTTTAGGTTATGAGTTCACGGCGTGATCATGGACGTGGACAGTATAAGGAGGGCATAGCATCCAGTTCGTTGAGTCAAGGTTCTGGGAAAAGGGGCCCCACATAGGCAAAAGAAATATGGGGTCGCGAGGAAGATGAACTAAAGATCGAGGTGGATATGTCGACGACTAGGGATTTCGTTGAGCCAGCAGCGAAACAACTAAAAAAATTATATGTCTCAATCTGCAACAACGAAAAATGAATGACGCATTGCGTGAAAGTCTGTTCCAATTATGTTCCGGTGGATTGGACAGTAAAACCTTTGGAGGCCAAGAAGCAAACGGTCTTAGATGAGATTTTGGTAAGGCTATTTAATTAAGCATTCGTTTATTATTTTTGTATATATGTGTATGATGCTAATACCTTTTTGGTGATTTTTTGTAGACTCGCTTTACCGTAATTTGGTTGATTGACAGCGCTCCTTTACCTCTGCACGTATTCCAAGAGAAATTATTTATACACATGTCGGGGAGTTTGCATGACCATAAAATCCACAAAATGTAGAAGGATGCTCCCACTGATATGGAAAAATAAACGGCGAAGCCCGTGACTTAGACAGATTAGTAATGGACCGCCGAATTCATGGTACGTATATTGCTTAAACTATAAAAGCATTAGACATTAATATGTCAATTAGTATGAGACATTATATCATATCTAAATGGTAGGAGAGGAGCGAGCAGGGAGCAGCGGTGCGGTTCATAACACTGATCATTAGTTGGGCGGAGGGATGAACTTCTCCCAGTATAGAGTTGTTCATGTAAGGTCAAAATCAAAAATTTTGGATTTGTCTATTTTGTAAACTTGATATAATTAAAACGAATTTTCATCTAAGTGGCAGGCGAGAAAAATAGGAGAAATGCCCAGCCGTATAGAAATTTATGGTATGTGGTTTGTGCGTCAGTCCAGTTTCCCCGGCTCATAAGAGGCAACTGAGTATTACGTAAGTATGCCCCAATGCAGGTTTTTTTTAATTATTTAAATTACTTAATTTCTTTTTCAATAATTGACTTAATTTGGTTCATATTGTAATTCGGGCAACAAGAGATGAGCTGAGAGATAGATTAGTTGGTGGCTGTGTTTGTCAAAGAGCATGGCGAGATCCTACTCTCGTTGAGCTTCATGGAATTAACAAGGATACCATTCAACGGCACAACCTGGATCAGCATGGGAGAGTTCAACTGGATGGATAAGGCATTTTGCCTACAGTATATTTGTTGGATATAGTGCCCCCAAGGCAATTATTATAATTGCAGGAAGGCAATTATTGTAATTGAAGGAGGATCTATATGGATATAACAGTCTTTCTCGAGATAATAATATGCTATCTAGTTTGTCTTTATCTTTCATGTGTATACGTTTTATTCGTTATCATGTATCATTAATACATAATGATAAATCCTATCGGATCCTTGCTTGACTACTAGGATAATGACAGGGATCATACTAGTAGGGTCTAGGTAGTCCATAAACACATCCTTAAATGTCTCTATTCGTAGGAGTATCGAGACTGGGTATCGTTACTTCAATTTAGACTAGTGTATATGTTTATTGACCCCGACCGGGATGATGGTTGATCTCATAGCCATTGATGTTTGACACCGAAGATTGTATACATGTGCTCATTGGAAAAGGAGTTACACTGGACGGAATCACCAAGAACTCCTAGATGGTATTATACATATTGTCAAAGTAGTCCCTTGACTTGAGATAGCCATAGTGTCTTGTGTGTTTTCTCACTATACTTTGATTACTACCCTAACATGAATTTAAAGAGTCGTGCAAACAGGTTTTAGTTGGGTACAGTTCCGAAACACATAGAGGCCATGAGCGGTCGAGAGGATTTGTCTCTCCTGGTATAGGGAGTCGATGGTTCGCTGTGAAAAATACGACTATAACCAGAATTCCGTGGCTCCATGGCAGGTGAGATAAAATGATAAGTGTTATCAGTTGTATCTCAGATGGTTATAAGCCCAATGTCAGCATAACTCATTAGATTATTGGGGGTCTGAAAAGTTCCACCGCCAGACCCGATGTGTGACACTATTTGACGAAGAGATCGGACTGTATGGAGACTGTCATTGATAGGCTTTGATTGTGTTGGATGAGCTTGCTTGTCGACTTTTCTTTTGATTAATATCTGGGTAGCCGTTACGTACAAGTAGTTTCACTGATGTGCTTATGGGTTTACCAGTAAAGGGATTGATCTGAAAGTGTTTCAGATCAATCAGACATGATCCTAAACTACTGCCAGCATATTAATTAAGTCTTTAGAGTCTCACGCAGAGGTTTTTCCCACTCAGGCGAAACGATATAGTGTGTGTATGTCGATACGTGCCGGATTTCGATTAAATACGTATATTTGATACATGTATGTTAATTGGACATTTATAATACTAGCTGGTTTAGGTTTAAACCGGATTATTAAATTAAGTGGTGATTTAATAATATTATATATATTCTAGTATTATGTTCATATTTTATTTCTCTTTCATTCGTATTTTTTATTCAATACAAATATGAGTATATGTATACGATACATATACTTTCTGTATATGATACACAATCTAGAATTTTAATGTATTATGATACATTAAACATTCTAAAATGAGACGCCTCATTCCTAAATTAAAGAAAAGAAAAAGTAAAAGTAAATTGCATAGTAGAAAGTATGGTTTGAGAGTATGGCTTGAATTTTAAATTGGAAAAAGATTTCTAAAAATGAAATAAAGCATACTTTCTCCTCTCATTCTATCATGCTATCATGCATCTTCTCTCTCTTCTTTTTCTTCTTCTTCATGAAATGAGTAGATAAAAGAGAGGAAAAATTATTTGAGTTGAACTACATCTCTTGATTTCTTTCACTAGCAAAGAAAGAAATCAAGTTACTTTACAATTTGTTTTTATTGGTGAAGTTGAAGCTTGAATTAAGATTTTCTCGATGTGGATCATTTTCGGTAAGGAGATTGGCTTGCAAACTCGATCCAGAGGTGACTGAGCTTAGCTCGGGTCTTCCATGGTTAGGTTAACCCACTACAAAGGCTTTAGCCCCCTAAACTCCCTTTTAGTTTTCTTGTTTTTGCAATTCTAGTAAATTCTTGATCTTGGTTTTATGGAAATGGTTGCCATGTTTTTCAAAATTATTGTTTTACGCTTCTGCCGGGTCCGCAAGTGTTGCATGCAACCCTAGCGTCAATTCCATCACTGGTATCAGAGATGATCATTTACTACTAATTGCATTTTGTGACCAATTAAATCCATAAATCATTCCACACAAAAACTATTTTTGAAACTTGCATAAAAATCTCATCTTTTTAGCGGTTTTCCTCGAGCCCAGATTTTAATTTGGGTTCGAGACGATGTCGAGGAGCTCGCATGGAGCTTGGGAGGGCCATCTCCCACCCGAGAGCACAAATTGGTGCTCTCGGGAGAGGGTGTGACCCGAGAGCACCATCAAGGTGCTCTCGGGTCTAGTTCTAACCCGAGGACACCTATTTGGTGGTTTTGGGTCAGCCAGCCCCTCAAACCCCCTAAGCCCCTTGAATTCCCCACGATTACCCTATCGTCACTCAGGCTTCTTTCGGGTCATTCGGTGCCCGTTTCGATGCCAAAAAGATAGGAATTTTTGTGCCAGAATGGACTTGATTTTCAGTTTTTTGAGAATTCAAGTTTGTGACTCCACCAGTTATGGAATTCGTTGGCCATGGCTTCAAATTAACCTAATCAAAGTATTTGATCGAGTTAGTTCTAACACATATGGGATATGTGTTGGTAAATATCGACAAATTGATGTGTGATCAATTCGACGAGATTGCACATAGTGAGTCTGCTTTGTTGGTGTATTTGGATTGGTTTGGATTGTCTCAATGAATAGCCACTCGAGTGAATGTTTGTAATACTTGTGCTGTATTTCATTTCATATATTATGCCAAATGTATATTCTTATTCGGGATGAGCGGTCGGATTGTGACCACCGTTGCCAGTGTATGTATTATTCTTTTTCGCGAAGAGACCGAGCCGCCTTGTTCTAGAATTGGCGGGTTGCTCTCCACGCTTATAGGGTTTAAGATAGATCTGCGGAGGAGTGCTCGAGTTGCCGGATTAGAGAAAGCGTCGGATGGCCCCCTCATGGTGTTGAGGCCGGTTTTCCTCGTTTCTAAGATCGGCAGGTGGCTCGCCGCACTCGTATGGGTCTTTCTTTGGCTATGTACGGGCTATTCACGCGAGCGAGGAATGCCACGTTTCATTTGCGGCTCAAACGAAATGCGGGATTAGTAGAAAATCTGACTATTCTATTTCTATGATGTTTACCGCATGCATGTAATGTGATTACATGCATGTGATGCATGAGGTATATATGTGTGTGTGCGCGCGCTGATCTATATGATATATAAATAAATGCTTTTATATGTTTTGCATCTGCACTAGCCCTGCGTCCGCTCTACCATAAGTTAAGTAATCTTACGGTGAAGGCCTAATGCCTGTGACGAATGCGGATGGCATATAAATGCATTCTATTTTCTTTTCATATCATATTTTTCTTGTGTGAGAAGATGCAAGATAATATATGTGATTATCTAAATGATGAGATTATGTTAATTGTATTAATGCAAAGAAAACAAACCTAAAATATATTGTAGGAACCAATTTTTTCAAAAGAAACTATAGCCATTTTCTTTTGTTTTACATAGAGGTATTTAGTTAGGAATATCCAGCCCCTCATTCAATGAGGAAATAGCCTTGATCTTTTCACGGAGATTTCGCTCTTGAGAAAAAGTTTATGTTACTATAAACTTGCAAAACCACTCGGTTCCTTCAATGATATCAAGTTCATTACGTTAAAAGTTTTCTTCAAAACCAGTTGTAGCCCTGTGTCATTTCAGAAATTATTACTTAGTTCGTGCTACGTTTGTTGATCTTTATTCAAGATGTAGTGTACGGTAGCTAAGTGATACTTCCTGCTTGCATGTGATGCAAATGGTTAGGACAGTCATATAACTTTGTTAATCTTTATTCAAGGGTTCATATGGGTGGATTTAAACCAATCATGAAATGACGGGTTGAACTTGATTAGGACTCATTGATTTATTAATGTTTAGTCAAGGTCCTGGAGTCCTAAGGGTAAAAATTATGTCCGGAGTTTCAAGTGTTGAAACTTGCAATGTGATTGCATACCTTCTATGTGATAGTTTGGGTCCCGATTCCTACTATGAGTAATCGTTACTCTCGGGAGATTTTCATTTCATAATTAGCTAACCCATTAGGTGACTAGAAAAGTGTTTATGAGATTATGTTTCTTAGGAAATGGAGTTATTAAATTGGGTCTGTGTGAAAGCATGGGGGACCTCACTCGAAATACTTGCACTATCCTGGATGACCGGTTAGCGAACTTGTGGGTGTACATGATCCCGGCTAGTTCTCCTTTTAGGGTTTGAAGTAGGATTCGAAAAAACAGTGGGAGCCATCCTAATTAGATAAATTAATAAACCAATCTAATCTTAATAGAGTGCGCGCAGAGTGTTTCTTTTCTCTCTCTGGCAGTGACCATGACTGGCCTTAAACTAAAACTCGTAAACCAAGCTAACCGAAACTTTTTACAAACATTGGTTTTGGAATGTCATGATTGCCTTTTTCACAACAAAGTCGCAAATTCCCTTGCCGGTCCTACTTTCCCTTTGCCTTCTCCAAAACTCTCTGTATCAGATACAGAGATCCATATTGCTTGGAAAGACCATCCCGTATAGTTACATACGAACTTGAAGAAATAGTTTCACCCCAAGGATGGCCACTAGTTCTAGAGAAATTGAATTGTATAATTTTGTTTTCTCTCCCCTTTACATTCTCTCAAGTAGAGAGCTCTTTTTATTAGAAGAGTACACCAGTTATGCTTGTTGGATAGTTTTCTTCTAAACTTTAGGCTGGTGCTGAAAGGTAAAAAGGAAAAAACTAACTAGTCTAAGTATGGTGTACAGAAGGTAAGACGTAGAGACATATAAAGGGGTTGAAGTGAGGGAAAAAGAAATTGTAGCTACTGTCATGAGCCTGGATAGTGGAAGAGGCATTACTAGGAATATCCGGAAACCCTCTTGAAACATTTTTATGTTTCAATTTTCTTGTGTGGTTGTAATTGAAAATTGTTTCTCAATTAACTCTGACTCCTGGGTATATAGATACCGAATTAGAATCCCAAATCTGTATGGCGTTACAGATGCTGATAAGGAGTAGATTATTGGGAAAGGGTAATTTGATCCTCAATGTCAAAAATCGGAGCAATTGTTGCTGTTGGGGAAATCGCCTGGTTTTGCCTATCGGCAAACTTTTGGTTTTAGATAACCGCTATTATGCATCAATTTTTAAAAATGATATATTTGTATCTTTATTTAATAAAGTGAGATATAAATTTTTAAAATATATTCTGAACATTTACCTTTATCATTTGATGATTGAGTAAGGTGCATAAAATAACGGTATAGACATTCTTAACCAAAATACAGTTTTCAACTTACTACATACGGAATATGAGTTAGTGAACTCATAAGATTTATACATAGTGATGTATATTTTCTATTTTCTATACGGACAAGGGGTTGGTACTCATAGTTTATTCCATTTACCTATGAGTTTTCTGGTTTTAGACGTGCGTTCTTGTTGAAATGCAAAGTCTAAGGATTTTGAGAAGCTCATAAGATATGAGAATATAGTAGAGAACCATACATTGGAAGTATTAAGATTCTTCGAAGTGATTGGAAATGTGGATGTTTATGCTCAGTATTCCGTATTGAGAACTTGATTCTCTCTCAGATTACTCCTTTGAGGGTGCGCTTCATGATGACTAATGTTGAGTGGAATTTTTCATTTAGGGATATGCACTGGAAACAGCTGCATACGAATTGAATATGGTTCAATCTAAATTAGTGTATGTGCTTCTATATTGGATATAGAATGAGAACATATTTTAAGATTGTTAATATATGGAGCAATCCGGTTTATATTTAAAAAACATAATCCGGACAAACTCAAGGCAAGTTTCAGTAATGAGAAGTTTGTAGGTTATCCCAAGCATTCGTAAGGGTTTAATTTCTACCATTTATAGGATCAAAAGTTGTTTTGTTCTTGACTCGCCACCTTTTTAGAAAAGGAATTTCTTGCAAAAAAAATTAGTGGGAGTGTGATAGAATTAGAACAAATTTTAGAACCACAAACGGTTACTGAAAATTTAGTAAAATTTGGAGATTCAATTGAACCAGACAAACCTCAGCCACCCGAGAGATATTTCGGTTTTCTCGTAGACGGTGACAGGGAGGTTTGCATCATGGTGATGATGACCCTACTAGTTATCAACAGGCCATAGGAAGTGGTGACTTCCCACTAATGGTTGGATGCATTATATCCAAGTTGGACTCCATGCACTCCAGCAAATTATGGACTTTGTTGAATGCTTCTGAAGGAGTAAAACCCATCAGGAGCAAGTAGATCTCTTGAAATCATTGCATATGGAAATATAGTAACCAAATAAGGCTAGACTTATAGTAAAAGGTTTCATCAAATACTACTTTAGTGTCTGTGCTGCAGTCCATACGGATATAATTTGCCACTGTTGTTTTTTATGACTACGATATCTGGCAGGTGGATGACTATAACGTCTTTATAAATGGGAATTTAGAAATGTATGTGTAAACGACTCTGCCATAGGTTTATCGTAGACAGTGGGAGCAGCGAAAAGTGTGCAAGTTGTTTAAGTCTATTGATAGACTAAAGTAGTCATAACGGAGATAGATCATCTATGTTCCTGCCCTGGTGCACCCTCTCTGGAGCGCATGCTCCATAAAATTGAAACGTAAGCTTTGGTTGTGCACTTGGCATGATAGCCAAGTGCACTTGCGATATGCCACGTGCAATGCAGGTGCGCATGCATAAGGCCTTTACATACTACGCAAGCAAACTTGCACTGTGATATATGGGCAAAGGCATGTAGCGCAAGCGCACCTCGTTGAAGCATACACTTCTTTTAGATCTAAAGTTCTATTTGGAAGGAAATATTCTCTGTTGATCTTTCTTAATAAAAATATCTCTGGATCAAAGATCCAACGGTGCGCATACACCTTGAGTTGATATGTATCAATTCAAACCCGTTTGTTAGGAATTTACCCTAATAAATTTCTCTCCTATAAATAGGAGCCCCTTTTGGAGAAAATGATTCATAGACGATATATATGTTAGGAATATGTATTCCCTAGAGGCCATTATTGTATGATATAATGGATGCTTGGACATATATAGAGAGGAATTTCTTGTTCGACATGATAATATGCTTCTGGTTGCTCTTTATCTTAACATGTACACTTGTTTTAGTATACTGTCTCTCTGATACATGTTGATAAAGCCCTTAGGATGTAGGCTTGACTACCAGGACTATAATGCAGATCATACTAGTAGGGCTTGTGCAGTCCGCAAGCACATCCTTTAACAGTTCCTAGTCGAGAGAGTATCGAGACAGGGCATCGATATTCCAGAGTAGACTAGTGTGTACGTTTCTTGACCCTGTATGGGGCGATGGTTGATCCCATAACCATTGGTGTTTGACATCAAACATTGTACACAGGTGCTCATTGGAGAATGGGTACACCGAACAGGACTCGCCGTGAACTCCTAGATGGTACCATACCTATCGTCAGATAGCAGTTCTCTGGTGACACTTGTACAGGTTAGTCTGTAGACCCGAGATCGTCATAGAGTCTTGTGTGGTTCCCACTGTGCTTGATTTTCTTTCTACCACGGCTTAAAGGAGTTGTGCAAACAGGTAGATTTTGGGTTCAGTCCCGAGTCACATGGAGGCAATGAGCAATAGGAGGAGTTTCGTCTCTCCCGGTATTGGGAGTTGATGTTGTGCTATACTCGATTAGCTATAATAACAAGTCCCTGGCCAGGGCTGATGAGATTTACTGGTAAGTGTTATATCAGTAGTTTCTCGAAAGGTTATAGGCCACACATCGGTATGACTTATCAAGTTAGTGGGGTCTGACGATTCCATCCCTCCTAGACTCAATATGCGGCATATCAGACGAAGAGACCGGACTATACGGTAAGTGTTGCTTATAGGCTCTACGGGAGTTTGGACAAGCTTTCTTGCTGATCTTCTATTCGTTCAATACCTAGGTAGCCGTTACGTCCAACTAGTACCGCTGACGGCTTGTGAGTATCTGATATGATCATTACCTCCTGCTGTCATATTGACGAGTCTTCAGAGTCCCCCACAGAGGTTTCCTAGCTCAAGAGAAACAAAGTAGGGCACGTATGGAGATATGTATGGGAGCTTGATTAAATACAACTATGTGATACCGTATTCTAATCTATCGATATTTGATATCAGTTAGGTTATATGTGATATAATCGGATTATTGAATCAAGTGTTGATTCAATGATTTGATTTATATGTATATGATAATATATATTTGATATTTGCCGGTTATATATGATATGACCGGATTATTGGATCAAGTGTTGATTTAATATTTTGATATGCATATATATATGATATTAGTCGGTTATATATGATATAACCGGATATTGAATCAAGTGTTGATTTAATAATTTGATATATATATATATATATATAAACTAATATCTAGCTCACTTAGGATTTTATTCTCTTTATATATATTTATATATGTGTGATATATATATATATTTATTTATTTATTTATTTATTTATTTATTTTTGTATCATGGTTGATGATATATAGAACTAGGATGTATGAGAATCACATATGAGGTTGAGATGAGTGGATAATGGTTGGATTAATGAATAAAAGGAAAAGAGAATGAGTCATTATTCTTAAGTTGCTTGTAGAAGCCTTGAAAAGCCATGACTTATCTCTTCTTTTTTTGGCATTATTCATTGATATTTATCAATATCAATCTCATCCTATCTCATCAAATAAAGTGAAATGGTTCATTTAACCTCTCATTCTCACATCCAAGATCATTCTCCTCCTTCTTCTCCTCTCTAGGGTTTTCTTGAGTTGAGAAAAGAAAAGAGAAAATTATTTCTAGTGAGCAAATCTCCTACTTCATCAACATACACTAATCTAGCCCATTAGTTTAGGTTGTTTGTTTCACTAATACATTGATTAGTGAAGAATGAGCTTGAATGAAAGAGACTTCAAGGTGGATCATTTTTTCTTCAAGTGGAATCAAAGAAGAGTTCTAGAGACTACTACTTGGAGCTTTAGAAGTGAAGGACCGGTCTATAAAGGTTGTAAACCCTCTTCACTTAATATAGAACTTGTTTGCTTCACTTAAAAACCCTAATTCCCTAGTTCGATTCTTGTTTAGTATAACTTAGCACTCTAGATTTTTTAAAATTGCATACTTGATATTTGTATAAACCTAGTAGAAGTGCTAAGATATACTTTCATGATATCAGAGCCAAGCTAGAGACTTAGGCGAAGTCTAGAAGACGTTAAAGTGTTCCATCGACGTTTTAAACCGTATTTTGGCTAGTTTATGTCCTTTTTTCAAAGTTCACGTTTTTAACGATTAAAAGTTCTCAGAAAATCATGTAGGTAATTCTATGGAGCCAGAAGAAGTACAAGAGCCTTCCTTTAAGTGGCCGTGGAACCACCACCAAAACCATGTTTTGGCCGCGGTTCCACCACCGACTTGAGGTGTTATTGCCTCGTTTTTCTTCTGGTGCTTCATATTGATATTCTGGACTTTCTGGGTATTTTTGGCGAGGCTTAAGTTGTTGAGATATCTGTGAATTGGTATTGTTTGAAACATCAATTTTCACATCATCTAGATAGATTTGGATATGTGATACAATTTTTGGAATCTACATTGATTAGTTTTGTGAAAACTAGTTAACGATTTGTAAATCTTTCGTTTTAGTCTCAAATGATGGATTGCCATGGAGTTTCGATTCGGATCAAAACTCCGTCGCAATCTCGTATCATACGTGAATAGTCGTCGGGAGACACTAGTAGATAGCCACGCTCCATAGCCCCGACCAAGTGACTATAGAAGAACCCCATGGCCAAAAGCATCCACTCGGGTGCTCACGGCCACGATGTTCCGCCCAAGTGCACTCCGTTGATGGCCTCGGGGGTATGGCCATCTACTAAAGTTCCCGACAAGTATTCGATCTTTTAATCGGGAATCTTGTTGAATTATCCGACTTGATTTTTGAAAAGTGTTTTCAAATTCGAGACTTAAATGCAAGGTTTATAGGATTAGGCATGAAATCCGGAATATGTGATAATCCGGATTTATGATGTCTAAAGATGATGCGGATTCTAATTATTGTAGTTTTCATTTGTTTTCTGCGACCGTAAGTGTAATATGTTACAGTATCCCCGATCTCGTTGATATATGTCAACAATATTAGGGATACGCATATTTATTTACGTTGATGACATATGATGTTATTGTGTTGCTGTTGATATGTTATATTGGATCGTCGTGATTGAATAGCCGGGGGATTTTACGTGAGATGAGAGTTTTTCAATTTTCATTCATGTAAATATTTGTATGTAATATTCTTTTATTGGGACACTTCCGAGTTGAGGTTGTTGTCTCCATTTGATGTATATTATTTACTTTTCCGCATTAGGATAGACTCAAGACGGGGAGCACAAATAACTGGGTTCTAGAGTCCAGTAGAAGGCCATCTCGAAGAGTCGAGACCGGTCGCCTAACTCTAGAATTGGCAGGGTTGCTTTCCGCTCTCGTAGGAGTCTAGGAATGTGGGATTGGCTATTCATCACAACTATGGAATCCGTGTTTTTTATTACTGGCTTAATCTAAAATACGAGCCTCCTAGTATATCCTATATTTCATATATTTGCTTCTGCTGATTCTGTGATGTGATGTAATCATATAACTGCATGAGACGAATTCTCCTTATATATATGATATACTAGTAGACACTATATATGTTTTGCTTCCGTGCTAGCCATGACCCCACCTTTCCATAAGTTAAGTAACTTTACGGTGAAGACCCGGGTCCCTGTGACGAATGCGGGTGGCATATATATGTGTTTTATTTTCGTTTCTTCTGTGATATTTAAGAAACTTAAATGATGGTACGTCGTTAATAAGATTAATGAAAAGAAAAGAAAGCTAAAAGATGTTGTAAAATCAAATTTTTCAAAAAGATAGCTCTAGTTCTTACTTTGCATAGCGGTATTCCATTATGAATATACAGCACATCATTCAATAAGGAAAGAGCCTAGATCCCTTCACCGGGAATGACCTCTTTAGAAAAACTAGCATATGCTATAACCCACTCGGTTTGTTTTGAAAACTACTCGATTTTAAAGCGAAGCTTAAACCATTCCTTTTCAAATCACTAGATTCTACAACGATATCAAGTTCATTACGCTAAAAGTTTTCTTCAAAACCAGTCATAGCCCTCCGTCATTTCAGATACGTAGTATTTAGTATTCATGCTGTGTTTGTTGACCTCCGTCAAGACATAATGTACGGTAGCTAGGTAATATTTATCTGCAGTATATTGATGTGATCGGTAGGGGCAGTCATACAGCCTTGTTGACCTCCGTCAAGGGTTTGTGTGGATGGGTTCGAATCGATCAAGAAATGACGGGTTGAACTTGACTAAAGGCCTATGTTAGTTGACCTCCGTCAAGGTCATAGGTCATTAGGGGTAAAAACATATATTGGGAATTTCAAGTGTTGAAATTTGCAATGAGATTGCATTCCTTCAATATGATAGTTGGATCCCGATACCCACTGCGAGTAAGTATTACTCCTGTGAGAGCTTTCCACTTTACAATTGCTAATCTAGTAGGTGTCTAAGAAAGGTGTTAATGGGGTTATGCCCCTGTGGAAACGAGATTATTTAATTAGTTCCATGTGAAAGCACGGGAAGACTCTCTCGGAGTACCAACACCTACCTGGCTGACTGATTGGCGAACTTGTAGGATATAATTAATCCCGGCTAATCTTACCTTTTAGAGTTTGAAGGAAGATTTGATAAAAACAGTGGGAGCCATCCTGATTAGATAAGATAATAACTAATCTAATTTTGCAAGAGCGCACGCTAAAGTATTTTCTTCTCTCTCTCTCTCTCTCCAGGTAGAGACCGTGTCACGTCTTAATTAAGATAATAATATGGATATATTGACCGAACCCGTTTATTATACTGGACTGGGGAACGTTGGTTCCGCTCTATCTTATGACAATTGTCATAAGACTGGGAAAGGGATAGGGGAATGCAAGGATTTCTACGCAACCCAAACGAAAAAAGAGCATTTTGATACATCTTCTTCAGGTGTGTTAGTTACTGAGAACTGTTTCTCAGTATACTCTACGTCATGGGTATTAGATACCGAATCGGAATCCCATATTTTTAATATGTTACAAGGGTTAAAAAAAGTAGAGAACTGGAAAAGGGTGATAT
This sequence comes from Agapanthus africanus, assembly GCA_030015575.1. Classification (NCBI taxonomy): domain Eukaryota; kingdom Viridiplantae; phylum Streptophyta; class Magnoliopsida; order Asparagales; family Amaryllidaceae; genus Agapanthus; species Agapanthus africanus. The sequence continues at coordinate 55,577,003 of CM057342.1, read as the reverse complement.
GTCTCTCAGAGTAGGGAATGGAGCAATTGTTGCTGCCAATGCTGTAGGCGAATATCACCTTGTATTACCAAATGGTAATACATTGATTTTGAACGACTGTTATTTCATACCATCGATGAGGTGCAATATAATATCCGTTTCTTTATTAGATAAAGAAAGATATAATTTTGCATTAGAGAAAAAGTAGAACGGCACAAGGCCAGAAACTCTGTTTAAGGAAACTGTCCGGCCGGTGAGCCCGAACAATGAGTGGTTGCCCAGTAGGCAAGCACGAACGTCTCATGTTGCTTGTCCGGTGGGCCCGGGGAAGTCCAATAACAGGACTTCCTAGCTACATGGAGCTCGGCGAGCCCAGTAAGTCTTTTGCTCCTGGTAAGCCCTACGGTTTATGTGTATCGATATGGAGCCAGCGTCGGTCGAAGACTGTATTTGGGTTTTGAACTTTCTATAAACATTTTCCTAAATCAAGTGTTGATTGGGTTTGGTACGTTATATAATGGTATATACGTTCTAAATCAAAATACATTTCTGAATATACAGAACACACACAAGAGGAAAAGTTCGGAAATGAACGAAACCTTCTTGTGGCATTGTAGACTTGGTCATATCAATGCGACCTGACTAGCTAAGTTGCATAAAAATAGATATTTGAATCCATTTGAATTTACATCTTATGAAACTTGTTAGTCATGTCTCGAAGGCAAGATGACCAAAACTCCGTTTACGGGATACGGAGAAAGAGCTACTGAACTCTTGGGACGAATACATAATGATGTATGCGGTCCTATGTCTACACATACTAGGAATGGTTCCTCGTACTTCATTACATTCACTGATGATCTATCAAGATTCGGACATATGTTCCTGTTGAAACACAAATCTGAAGCTTTTAGGAAATTCAAGGAATATAAGAGTGAAGTAGAGAACCAGACAGGTAAAAGTATTAAAATCCTTCGATCTGATGGAGGATGAGAATACTTAAGCACAGAATTCCGAGATTATCTAAAAGAGAATGGTATTCTCTCTCATCTTACTCCTCCGTATACACCACAGCACAATTGAGTATCGGAGCGGAGGAATCACACCCTATTAGATAAGGTGTGCTCTCTGATGAGTGTTGTTGAGTTACCTATTTTCTTTTGTAGTTATGCACTTGAAACAGCTACATACCTAATAATATGGTTCCTACCAAATCTGCGCCTACCACTCCGTATGAGATATAAGAGAGGAAGAGACCATGTCTTAATTTCATTAAGATATGGGGTTGTCCGGCTTATGTTAAAAAGCAAAATCCAGAAAAGCTCTAGGCAAGGTCTGTTCTATATAAGTTTGTTGGATATCCCAAACATTCGCGAGGGTATATCTTCTACCACACCGAGAAACAAAAGGTGTTTGTTGCTCAACATGCAACCTTTTTAGAAAAGGAATTTCTTATAAAAGAAATTAGTGGTAATGAGGTAGAGCTGGAAGAAGTTCCAGAAACACAAACTACAATAGAAGATTTGGTAGAACCAGAGGATTCAATAGTCTCCAAAGAATCTCAGCCACTCCACAGATCTAGTAGGGTTTCTCATCCATGTGAGAGATACTACGGTTTTCTCATAGACGGTAGGAGCGAGAATTGTATCATGGAAGATGATGACCCAACTGGTTTCGAGCAGGCTATCATAAGTGGGGACTCTGTGAAATGGATGGATGCTATACGATCTGAGATGGAATCCATGTACACCAAAAAAGTATGGACTTTGGAAGTTGCTCCTGAAAGGGCAAAACCCATTGGGAGCAAGTGGATCTTTAAGAAGAAAATTGGTGTAGATGGAAAGGTTGAGACCTTCAAAGCTAGACTTGTAGCAAAAGGTTTTCATCAACGACCAGGTGTCGACTATGATGAGACCTTTTCTCCAGTGGCTATATTTAAGTCTATCAGGATCCTACCTGCCATTGTTGCATACCATGACTATGAAATCTGGCATATAGACTTCAAGACCGCTTTTCTAAATGAAGATTTAGAAGAGAGCGTGTATATAACACAGCCAGATTGCTTCGTAGACAGTGGGAGCAGAGGAAAGGTATGCAAGCGACTTAAATCAATTTACGAATTAAAGCAGGTATCGCGGAGTTGGAACATCTGTTTTGATGTAGCAGTTAAAGAGTTTGACTTCATCAAAAACGTAGATGAACCTTACATATATAAAAAGGTTATAAATAGTAAGGTTGTCTTCCTCTTATTGTACGTGAATGACATACTCTTGATATGAAATGATATTCCTATGCTGCACTCGGTCAAACTCTTCCTATCAAAAAAGTTCTCCATGAAAAATCTGGGTGATGCCTCTTACATCGTGAGGATAAAAATCTATAGAGATAGATCTAAAAGGACGTTGAGATTGTCCCAATCCAGGTACATGGACACCATACTAAAGAGTGTAGGGTGTTCTCCGTCACTCCATTAAGGTGGAAATACGCGCGCGCTTGTCAGGCGCATTACAGATTCCCCCTGCCTGGGGTTTATTGATTGTGGGGATCCGAATCTCCGGCAGCCGCGGACTTAGCTGCCGTTAATTACCCCTCGCCTTTGGAGCCATAGAACCTCCGATTAACGGGTCAAATAGGTCATACGAACTCGATGTGCAGTGTACGTGTGTTGTGTTTTGAAAGGGGTTTTAGATATATCAGGGGCCCCGCAGAGTTTTTACGGGGTTCCCGCTACCCGGATAGCGGGCTGGGGGTCAAGGAGGCTAGCAGCCCCCTTGCGGGGTGCGGGGCAGCGCCCCGTTAGAAATTTTTTCTAACAGGAGACAGTGTTGTAGAGTATGTGTGTGTGTGTGTGTATGTATATATATACATATATATACATATATATATATAAGGGAAAGGGCATCCAAAGGATGCGTGGGAGAAAGCGCCAGCGCCCCACGTGCGTGGCACGCGGGCGCTTGGGCGCTGGCGCTATCGCCATAGGCGCTAGCTCCTTACATGCCAGGTACGTGGGCGCTCAAGCGCTCGCTCTTTAGGCACTAGCACCTTACGTGCGAGGCACATGGGCGCTCGGGTGCCAGGGCTTTGGGCGCTGGTGAGTGCTAGCGCCCGCCTCACGTGCTAGGCACATGGACGCTCGGGCACCAGCGTTTTGGGCGCTTGCGCCTCACATGTCAAGCAAGCGGGCGCTCGGGCGCCAGCGCTTTGGGCGCTCGCGCCACACGTAGCAGGCACGCGGGCGCTCACGTGCCAGGCACGTGGGCGCTCGGGCGCTCGGTCTTTGGGCGCTTGGGCGGCAAAAAAGACTTGGTCCCTGCACTGGGAGTTGTACTCCCAGAAAGAAATACTTATTATTTTGTGTGTGTGTGTGAGAGAGAGAGAGGAGTGTGTGTGTGTGTGTGTGTGTATGAGGAGTTAAACTCCTAAGATATTTTGAAGCTGATGAAGGGGCTTCTCCCCTTGAGCCCTGGATCTTCCCCAAAGTGGGATCTTTGGAGATGGGTCTCCTTCTTCCTCTTTTGTTGGCCAGCTCTTGGATAACAAGAGGGGTGAGATTTTAAAAATCTCTCCTTTTTAAGATCTGATGAAAGATCCAAGCTCTCCTTTGTGGGTTTTATGGTGAAAAACTATTTAGTTTTGGAAAAGGAAGAGTAAAACTCTTGATTTAATTCAAAAGAAAGAAGAAGGTTTTGGAACCTTGAGGAAGGAGAAAGAGCACAGATCTTGATTCTTTTTGGGAGAGAGAAAAAGTTGTCTAGATATTTTCATTATCTTTGCCTTTATAGGCTTTACACTTTACACATAGCCCCTTGGGCTTTATAAAATGGCATTTTGCCCATCTCATGCCTCATGTGCTATTTCTTTTTACATATATGCCATGGGCTTTACAAAAATTTGGCTTTATGCCCATTTTCCTTACATTTATTCATAGAAATAAAATTTAAAAAAAAGAAATAAACCAAAAATTGTTTATTACAAAAATTTTTATTTTGGCATAGGGGGAGACCGGCCGCTTCATGTTCGGGCTCGACCCGGGCATTGGCCTACTTGACCTGAGCTTGGGTCCACTTAGTTTGGGGTTGACTTTGATTTTGACTTGGTCAACCGGGGTGTAAATTTTGACCCCAACAAATTGCCCCCCATCAATAAATGCACACCATATATGTGGGTTGTGTGCATTAAATTTATGGATCTTCTTTCGTGTGGAGGTCGACTCCATTTTGACGATGTGGAGGTTGATGCTACCCTTTTTGCAACTTGGACGGTCGGTTCTGCCCTTTTTGCGACTTGGATGGTCAGTTCTGCCCTTTTTGCGACTTGGATGGTCGGTGCTGCCATTTTAGCGACTTGGACGGTCGGTGCTGCCAATTTAGCGACTTGGAAGATCGGCGCTGCCCTTTTAGCGACTTGGACAGCCAGTGCTGCCCTTTTTGCGACTTCGACGGTCGGTGCTGCCCTTTTTGCGACTTGGACGGTCGGTGCTGCCCTTTTAGCGACTTGGACGGTCGGTGCTGCCTTTTTTGCGACTTGGACGGTAGGTTCTGCCCTTTTTGTGACTTGGACGGTCGGTTGTGCCCTTTTTGCGACTTGGACGGTCGGTGCTGCCATTTTAGCGACTTGGACGGCCGGTTTTGCCCTTTTTGCGACTTGGACGGTCGGTGCTGCCATTTTAGCGACTTGGACAGTCGGTGTTGGCCTTTTGCGACTTGGACGGTCGGTGCTGCCTTTTTAGCAACTTGGACAGTCGGTGCTGCCTTTTTAGCGACTTGGACGGTCGGTGCTGCCCTTTTTGCGACTTGGACGGTCGGTGCTGCCCTTTTTGCGACTTGGACGGTCGGTGCTGCCCTTTTTGCGACTTGGAAGGTCGGTTCTGCCATTTTTGTGACTTGTACGGTCGGTGCTGCCATTTTAGCGACTTGGACGGTTGGTTTTGCCCTTTTTGCGACTTGGACGGTCGGTATTGCCCTTTTTGCAACTTGGACGGTCGGTGCTGCCCTTTTAGCGACTTGGACGGTCGGTGCTGCCATTTTAGCGACTTGGACGGTCGGCGCTGCCCTTTTTGCGACTTGGACGATCGGTTACTTGCTCCGCTTCTTACGGTGTCGGGATTTGATTTTACTTGCTCCGCTTCTTGCGGTGTCGGGGTTGATTTGTTTGATTTGATTTGTTTTGGAAGGTTCCTACATATCCAGTGGGACTTTCGAGCTTAGAAGTGCTACCGGGTGGGACTTTGAATTTGGTTTTTGGGTCGGCATCAGCATTGCTGCGCTGGAATAATGCCAGGAGCAACTCATCATTTGCCGTGAGAGGGTTTCCCTCGTTCCCAGTTTAACGACTTAGGGGTCATCTGTACCCAGTTTAACGACTTAGTGGTCATCTATTCCCAGTTTAAAGACTTACGGGTCTATTGGATTGGAGTTTGGAATTTTGTGGTTAGGGTAGGCATCAGTGTTGCTAACACTGAAGCATATATGCCAGGAGCAATTCATCATTTGCCTTTTCCTGTTGGGGAGCGATGGCTTAGGAGACAGGTTTAGATCTCTATCATCTAAGGCTCTTCAATTTTATGGGCCGTAAGGATCCCATAAAAGCATTTTCTCCCTACGAGTCGTAAGGATCCCGTAGGTGCATTTTCTCCTTACGAGTCGTGGGGACTCCTAAGTGTGTTTTTCCTTTGTGAGTCATAAGGATCCTACGAAGGTGTTTTCTTACGAGTCGAGAGGATCTCATAAGTTTGTTCTCCTCATGTATCGTGAGGACACATGAGTGGGTCTTCCAAAATGCAGCATAATTCCAGGGGCGGAGACCGGTCGCGGAATTGGTGGTTGCGGTGGGGCATGGGTATGATGAGAATTATTTGAGCTCGTAGATTGTATACGGTAATCAACTTGGGGACCAACCATAGGGCTAGGGGAGTTTTGGAAAATTGGATTTTGGTTGGCGTCTGCATCACTGCGCTGGAATATGGTACCAGGAGCGACTCATCATTCGCCGTCTGGGGACTTGGAATTTGGATCTTGTTTGGCATCAGCATTGCTGCACTGGAATAATACCAGGAGCAACTCATCATTTGCCCCGGGAGGACTTGGGATTTGGTTTTTGGGTCGGCATCAGCACCGCTAACACTGAAGCGTAACGCCAGGAGCGACTCATCATTTGCCATTTCCCGTTGGGGAGCGATGGCTTAGGAGACAGGTTTAGGTCTGTGTCACCTGGGACTTTTCAATTTTATGAGCCGTAAGGGTCTCATAAAAGAATTTTCTTCCTATGAGTCGAGAGGATCTCGCAAGTGTATGTTCTCTTTAGGAATCGTGAGGATTCCTAAGTGTGTTGCTCCTTTGTGAGTCGTAAGGATCTCACGCAGAGATTTTCTCCTCACAAGGTCGAGAGGACTTTGCGAGTGTATTTTATCTCTTTTCATGAGTGTGCGCCCTTTCTGGTTTTCACAAACTCGCCGGTAGTCCTGCTGTTTTTACTTACGGAGCCCTTTCGGGTTTTCATCCGTGCCCGTTTTTCTTGTGGACATGCCACTGTTTTTTTTTTGTTTTAAGGCCAGTGGGACTTTAAATGTAGTCTCGCCGGTAGGACTTTGGGAGAGATAGGAGTTATTTACGCTCGTGGATTGTATACGGTTTTACAGGATGCATGATCTAAACCGTAAGACTGGTGTGCTCAATTCGCCTGCGACTTGGAGCATTCACGCGTAATATTTCTTTAGATATCGGCCATTGATAAGTGGAATGGGCCTTTCTCCCTCGGCATTTATCAGCTGGTAGGATCCTCCATCAAACACTTTCTCGATGACATATGTTCCTTCCCAGTTTGGCCCGAATTTTCCCTTAGCATGTCGATTGGGGATGATCGGTCTTTTGAGGACCAACACCAATTCGCCTTTCTTGAAAGCACGGAGACGGGTCATCTTGTTATAGGCCCATGACATTTGGGCTCGGTATAGTTCCGGAGTTTGCTGCACCGCGAGCCTCTTTTCTTCGAGGGCGTCAAGCTCTTCGAGCCGAAGAAGCACGTTTTCCTCTTCCGTCAACTCGTGCTGGATGGCCATTCTTAAGATTGGAACTTCGACTTCGAGGGGGAGGATCGCCTCCACTCCGAAGAGTAATGAGTATGGAGTGGACTGAGTTGGAGTGCGGTGCGTGGTACTATATGCCCATAACGCCTCATGAAGTTTGGGATTCCAGTCTCTCTTATTGGCTGAAGCATTTTTCCTCAGGAGCTTGCACAGAGTTTTATTGAAGGCTTCAGCCAGCCTATTGGCCCTTGGATTATAGATGGAACAATATCTCCAGTCTATCTAGTGTTGAGTAGCAAACCTTGAGACTTTGAAGCTCTTGAAAGAAGGCCCGTTGTCAAATATGATTCTTCTTGGTGTACCGAAGTGGTATAGAATATTATGCTGGAAGAACGTCAGAATGTCTTCTGTCTTGACTTCTTTTAGCGGGACAGTTTCGGCCTATCTGGAAAAGTAGTCGGTTGCAGCCAATATGAACCGGTGGCCTTTGGATGACGGACGATCAATTGGACCAACTATGTCGGTGCCCTAAACTTCGAAGGGCCATGACGCCACCGTAGGATGCAGCGGATTGGGATGCTTGTGAATGAAATCACCATGAATTTAGTAGATATGACACTTCTTTGCATGCTCTTTACAATCCCTTATCATGTTAGGCCAGTAATATCCAAGCCGTTTGATTTGAAGCCGCATTTTGGGGCCGGATTGGTGAGCTCCGCAGACGCCTGAGTGAACTTCTTTCATGACTTTTTGGGTTTCGGCCGATGATAGGCACCTGAGCCAGAGTTGGTTATATGACCTACGGTATAGCGTATTATTTACAAACACGTATCGGAGAGCTCTCTTCTTCAGCTGAATCCTCGCAGATTTTTCTTCGGGCAGCTTGTCGTATCGGAGGTACTCTATGAATGGTTCCCTCTAATCGGGCTCATCTTGAATGATTGAAGCTTGTTCGGCAGGATTGTTCTCTTGTTCTATGCTTTCTTCTTCGTGCAAAGAGACTGGAGGAAGAATTTGCCGGTTTCTGACTGTGATTAGAATTTCGTCCATGTCAGGATCAGCTAGCTCCTTAGCTAGGCGAGCGAGTATGTCGGCCTTTCCGTTCAACGCTCTAGGGACTCTCATTAGTTCAATGTGAGTGAACCGTTTCATGATTTCCACCACTCGGCTTCTGTACAGAGCTAACTCGGGTTTGTATATCTTATAGTCGCCACTTACTTGGTTGACAACAATATGGAAATCACCATAGACTCGTAACCGAACGATTTCCATTTCTATAGGGAGCTCCAGACCAGCTATATGAGCCTCGTACTCAGCCTCATTGTTTGTGCAGGGCTCGGTGAAAGAAAAAGAACGCCGTAGGGTTCCCATCGATGGCATGATGAACACCAATCCTATCCCTGCTTTTATCTCCGGGACGCTTGATTTACTGGAGGTCTTTATTGATGAGGCTCCATCGAAGTAGAGCTCCCAACATGGCTCGCTATCCTTGAGGTGCAATATTTGTTCATCGAGTAATTCACAATTTAGCGGCGACCCTTCTGGTATAGGATGAGCAGCGAGAAAATCGGCGAGGGCTTGCCCTTTTATTGCTTTCTGAGGAGTATAAACTATGTCAAACTCAAGTAGCATGACAGCCCATCTTTCCATTCTTCCTGCTAGGCTTTCCTTGGTCATTAAGTGTTTAAGCGAGTCGACTTTGGAGATCAGCATAACCCGTTGAGCGAGCAGATAGTGCCTTAGCTTCATCACAGCGAATATCAGAGCCAGGAATTGCTTTTCGATCGGGGAATAGTTGTGTTCTGTCCCGACTAGAGTTCGACTGAGGTAGTAGAGGGCATTTTCTTTTCCCTCCTCGTTGTTCTAGGAAAGGAGCGCACCAAGTGACTCATCCAGCGTGGAAGTATAGAGAATCAACGGTATATTTGGGATAGGAGCAGCAAGCACTGGAGGGTGCAACAGGTACTATTTGATGCTTTCGAACGCTTCTTGACATTCGGCATCCCAGACAAAGGGAGCTCCTTTCTTCATAAGCCTTGAGAAGGGCCTACATCTCCCCGATAAATTTGAAATAAACCTTCGTATGTATGCAAGTTTGCCCTGAAAGGATCTTAGCTACGTCAGATTCTTCGGAGTGGGTATCTCCATGATGGCCTTTATCTTTGATGGGTCAACTTCGATCCCTCGATGTCGGACTATGAAGCCCAGGAATTTTCCCGATGACACGCCAAAAGCGCACTTTAGAGGATTCATCTTCAGATCGTATCCCCTCAATCTAGTGAGAACGGTCCTAAGATCTTGGATGTGATCGGCTTTGGCTTCAGTCTTGACGACCAGATCATTAACATAGCATTCAACGACTTTATGGATTAGGTCATCAAAGATATTGGTCATTGCCATTTAATATGTAGCACCTGCGTTCTTCAGTCCGAACGGCATCACCTTGTAACAGTATATTCCGATCGGGGTTCGAAATGTCGTGTGTTTCTCATCTTCACGCGACATCTTGATCTGATTATATCCAGACGAGCCATCCATAAAGGTGAACAGCTCATAATTTGAGGTGTCATCGACCATCATTTCCATGACCGGAAGCGGGAAATCGTCTTTAGGGCATGCCTTGTTAAGGTCCCTGAAATCGACACTAACCCGGATTTGCCCATTTTTCTTCTTTACTGGGACAATGCATGCGATCCAGTCCGCGTATTTCTCTTCCCTGATGAAGCCGGCATCGATGAGTTTCTTGGTTTCCTCGATGACCTTTTCTTCCAGTTCCCTTCTCATTCTTCGAGGATCTTGTTTGACTGGCTTAGCATCAGGAGATATATCCAGCTTATGCACGGCCAGTTCAGGGGAGAGGACAGGCATTTCTTTGTATGTCCACATGAAGCAGTCGGCGAACTCATGCAGCGGGGCAACTATCTGCTCCTTCATATCCTCTGACAGGAAGGAGCTGATGTAGGTCGGCCTTGGATTATTAGGCATTACCAAATCGATCTCTGTTAGCTCATCGAAGGTTGCTTGTCCGCCATCTTCGAGCTCTTGAGGAGCTTCTTCTGGCTCGGCTAGCTCGTCTTCATCATTTGACTCTTCACTGGCTTTCCCGATATGGATCATGTAGCATGCCTTAGAATCAGGCTGGATAAAACCTATGCCCCGTCTATCTGAAATTCGTTCATCGATGAGTGCTCGGACCTGAGGCGGATGCCATAGCCTTTCATAAAACTTTGCTTCGGACTCTGTTTGATATAGCCGGCATCCGTGCCTTTTGAAATATTCCCGCATCTCGGGCGCATAGTATCTGGGATTGAGGACGACCCTTATACCTCTCTCATAGGGAAGGCACACGATAGACAAATCGTCCAGATGCACAACAAGATTTGACCCATAAAACAGGATGCCCTTCTGTCCTTTTTTTCCTCCCGGAAACGTAGAAAGTTTTCAGCTGGTCCACAGCAGAGACTGACAATGCATCGAGCTCTTTGCACATCCGCTCCGGCACCCTTGTGATGGCTAGGGACCCTTCTTCAACTTCGAAGGTCTCTCGTAGCTTTGCTGTTCGCACGATAGCCCGATTTGCACAGCCGTTGCAAGATGGATCCTCTTCTTCTGATTCTTCAGTTTCACTGCCTAAACGAGGGTGGATTTTGCTGTCCGATGGGCCTTCAGTATCAAATTCGTCTGTATCGCTACCGAAATGAGGGCGGGTTTTACGGAACGACGGACTTCCAGCGTCGGACTCATCAGTGTCACTGCTGAAATGCGGACGCATATAAGGGTTTCTGCTTTTGAAAGTGACAGCCGGCTCAGACTTACTTTTGATTTTCGGGGAAGTTCTGTCTTTGGTCAGCTGTGGCTCAGCACTTTGGAGGTTCACAAAGTACCGAGAATATTTATATCGGACTTCATGCACACCAAACGGCTGGATGTCTTCGTTAATACGTCTTTCTTCTCCATTTTTAGTATACTTCATGCATTGATGGAGAGTTGACGGAACGATGCCGTAATCATGGAGCCACGGCCATCCCAAGAGAATTTTATAAGACGTGTCAGTGTCGATCATGTATATCTTAGCTTCAGTTTTTAGATCCCTAAATTTGATTGGCAAAGTTATAGACCCAAGAACATGCTGGCAATTTTGATTGAAGCCTTGAATGACAATCCTTTCCCTTGACAGGTGTCGGACGTCCATTGACAAACTCTTCAGAGTCCGCAAGTTCATGATGTTCACTGAGGACCCCGGATCAATCAATATGCGATTAATCCGATCTCCGTCGCTGTACCCGGTCACGTAAAGCGGCCGATTATGCTCAGCCGTTCCTTGTAGCAAGTCTTCGTCCTTAAACGTGACTGCGGTGGCATGCAAAGCGTACTAGGCTTCTTTCATATTAATTTCCATAAAGCAAGCCTGATACCACTCAGGGTTTTGTAGAGCGTGAATGAGAACATCTCTAAGCTCCTTAGATAGGACCAAGGCATCGTAGATGCTCAGGAGAGACGGAAGCTTCCGGAGATGAGCCAAGACATTATAGTCCACCGAGGAAGGACTTGAGTTTTCATTAGCCGGTTCTCTGCCATCTTCCTCATTAGCCACCTGTTTTTCCTTTCCTTTTGGGGCGTTGCCCTGATTTGGCGGCAGAGCCCTGCCGCTTCTGAGCTGGATTTGGTTGGCCCTTGTAGCGAGCTCCTCATCCTCTTCGGGAAAATAGAGCTCCTTCTCAAAGTCGCTGCCAAGATGGATGGCGTAGCATGTCACTATAGAGATCTCTTCATTGGAGTCTTCCTCTAACTCCTCCAGAATTTCAGTCGCTTCTATAGGGAGGAACTCCTTCAATTGAATCAGATTTCTTTCCTTCTGTTCATAATCTTCGAGGGAATCGATATATTTTTGAATGGTCGATCTCCATGCAGACTCTTTTTCGCGTCGAGCTGCACTTTTCTTCTTCTTGAGCTTTTTGGATTTTGAGCCCGATGGGGCCTCATTGGCAGCTGGAGTGGTAGGCTTCTTCTGCCCTTCACAGTCCGTCCTGGGCTCTTTCCGAAGTAGCTTTATCATCTTCTTCGTCTTATTAGATATGTTTGTACTCCACGGTGGCTGCGGTGAGTCGGCTTCATTTCTCAGGGCAGAGGGTTCAGCTGTCTGCTCCCAGAAGGCTTTAGCTTCTGTCTGTATAAAGTTGGTGGTTGCAACTTGACTGTTCACCAACACACTTTTGGACAGCTCGATCTCTCCAGCCTTGTACTGTTTCTCGACCCAGTCTTTGAAGATATAGCAATCTTCGATCGCATGGCTCACTACTCGGTGGTACGGGCAATACAGGGGATTGTCAGTCATTTTTGCTTCTTGAGGTCTTTTCGACTCTGGCAATTGTAGACCGTTGTTCAAGACATCTTTAAATATCTTGCGGGCCTTGTCCCTTCTGAAAGAGTAAACCTTGTTCTTTTTCTCCTCTAGGGAAGGCCCTTCTCCCCCCAGCAATGGCTTCCGAGACCGGTTGGTTTTCGAATCGCCTGCCTTTTGCTTGTTTTCATTGTCGGACGCATTGAAGACATTGGTACTGCTGGAATTCCTGCTTCTACGGTTGTCGTCCCGCTTGCTTTTCCAAGTCTTGTCTCTTTGAGAGTCCGGGGTAGACTCTTGCTTCGAGCGTTCCAGCATTTGGACTTTCTTGGTTAGCTCTTGAAATGTCTTGAGGCCTGTTGTACACAAGAATGGGACCATCCAATTGCTGAGGTTCCTAATGAGGAGGCTGACGGACTGGTCCTGCTCCAGCGGCGGTTCGCACTTGACCGTGAGATTACGCCATCAGGCGATAAAGTCGGTGTTGCTTTCATTCTTCCCGGCTTGGTCCTCACAAGGTCAGCAATAGAGATTTTATCACTGGCACTCATAAACCTTTGCCGAAACAGAGACTCCATTTGGGCAAAGGTAATGACGGACCCATCTGGTATACTCGCGTACCAGTCGAAAGCGACACCGGTCAGGCTGTTGACAAACTGACGAAGAAGGAGCGTATCATTGCCCCATGTATTTCCGCACGATGTCAGAAAGTGGGCGACGTGCTGATTTGCATTTCCTGTCCCGTCAAATCTTCCGAACTTAGGAATGATGTAGCCGCTCGAGAACTCGATCAGATCGTACTGTGCGGGATATGGCCGCCCACTGCTGCCAATTTCTTTCTGAGCTTCAGCTTCGGCTACCAATGTCTTAACCTTGCTGGTGACCAAATCGATTATCCGATCTTGTGTTAGCGGGATAGTGCTATCTGGGGCCAAGGCGTCCCCAGAAGCGGAATGTGGCCGGCTTTCGTGCGGCTCGACCAATCTTGGACCCAAAGGGACAGGCATCGGCCGCTTCGGATTGTCATCATCCGGCTTATGAGTAGCAACTTGTGCTTGATTGGGAGGCGCTCGAGCAATTTGAGTCGTAAGCTGCATTAAAACGTTCGTTAGGTCGTTGATTTTCGAATAGAGCTTGGCCATCTCTTTATCTTTGCTCCTGAGCTGTTTTCGAAGCTCTTGAAGCAGCTCTTGCTCCGCGGTCCTGGGGCGGAAAGTCGGCTCTTCCTCGCTGTCCGAGCTTGACTCTACATGGACTGAGGGGTCTTTCTTCCTGTCATCCTCATCGAGAGGGTTTTCATCATCCAGAGGAGGCGGCTATTCTTAGGAAGCGACAACCACATTCAAGCCAGATTAGGCTTGGGATGTGGTGGCCCCATCCTTGCTTTTGCTGCGAAGGTTGTCGTTGGGGCGCCCGCCCGCCATATAGACCGTATAGATAACATATCCAACCATCTTTTTATCATCGGCGGCTGATTTCACGGATTGCTGTCTTGACCCCCTTGTTTCGGTAACGGGCAGTCGACTGAAGGCTGTTGGCCTGGCCGGATTCTTGAATGGTGCTGATACTTCCTTTTTGGTTTTGCCCCGCTGTTTTCGCGCGGCACAGAGCGCCTGATAGACTCTTGAAGAGACAGTGCCATACATTTTCTGTTGGGACCGGGACACTTCTCTTTGTAGCAACGTCCGGACTGCTATCTTCTTGATTCTGGCGGTTATGGCATTTTTTCTGAACCCACTTTAGTGGTTCGAAGGAATTGCTGATTTTTACGGCCAACTCAGCCGTCGTCGTAGGATGACTCTGCTCTTAGAATCTCATAAGATTCCACTTGGCCAGAGTCATAGCCCTCTTGTTGGCTCGATACCTGAGCCGCTTCTGTCTCAGCCTTTCCATTTTGAGCACTTGGCTGGTTACGGCTCTTCGGGAAGCCACCGTAGACCGGGCAATGGAGGGCTTTGGAGATACGCCTGATTGTGCATTTGTTGGAGTCATCACCTGAGCTCGTCCGCAATGTTTGATGTTGACCTTTGTACCGGAAGTGTTTCCCCCAGCTGGAGCACCAGAGAGTCGTTCAGACACCGTCTTAAGTTTTGGTTGCGGTGCCTTAGCGATCACAACATTCGGCCTCTTGCCCCTTGAGACCGGCTTGGCCACCTATTTTGCCGGGATTTCTGCCATATGAGCGCTTCCAGCAGGGTAAATGATGATGGAGCCAAACTGGTGGGGCAGTTCCATCCACTATCGACTGAGGCTTGCGGGGAGAACCACAGGAGTATTGATCTTGACCACATACGAGATCGGGGTCGCGTTGGAAGCTGAATTCGTCTTGGGAGACATTGTCGTTGAAAGTTGATTGCTGCATAAAAGAAACATTACTTCAGTACAAACATCGGCATATAAGTTAAATGAGTTCGCATGAACAGTTGACCCGAGATATGGGAGGAGAGAAAGGTCCCACCGGGCGTGCCAAAATCTGTAGGGTGTTTTTTGTCACCCTATTAAGGTGGGAATACGCGCGCGCTTGTCATGCGCATTACATATTCCCCTACCTAGGGTAGGCTGGGGTTTATTGATTGTGGGTAACCAAATCTCCGGCAACCGCAGACTAAGCTGCCGTTAATTACCCCTCGCCTTTGGAGCAAGAGAACCTCCGATTAACGGGTCAAATAGGTCATGCGAACTCGACGTGCAGTGTACGTGTGTTGCGTTTTGAAAAGGGTTTTAGATATATCGGGGGCCCGCAAAGTATTTACGGGGGTCCCGCTATCCGGATAGCGGGCTGGGGGTCAAGGGGGCTAGCAGCCCCCTTGCGGGGTGCGGGGCAGCGCCCCATTAGAAATTTTTTCTAACCGGGAACAGTGTTGTAGAGTATGTGTGTGTGTGTATACATATATATATATAAAGGGAAAGGGCATCCAAAGGATGCGTAGGAGAAAGCGCCAGCGCCCCACGTGCGCGGCACGCGGGCGCTTGGGCGCTCAGACGCTGGCGCTATCGCCATGGGCGCTAGCGCTTTGGACGTCAGGACGCTAGCGCTTTGGGCGCTAGTGCCTCACATGCCAAGCACGTGGGCGCTAGCGCCTCACGTGTCAGGCACGCGGGTGTTCAGGCGCTGCCACACGTGTCAGGCACACGGACGCTCGGGTGCTAGCACTTTGGGCGCTAGCGCCTCACGTGCCAGGCACGTGGGCACTCGGGTGCTCGCGCTTTGGGCACTTGGGCAGCAAAAGGGACTTGGTCACTGCACTAGGACTTATACTCCTAGAAAGAAATACTTATTATTTTGTGTGTGTGTGTGTGTGAGAGAGGGTTAAACTCTTAAGATATTTTGAAGCTGATGAAGGGGCTTCTCCCTTTGAGTCCTGGATCTTTCCCAAAGTGGGGTCTTTGGAGATGGGTCTCCTTCTTCCTCCTTTGTTGGCCGGCTCTTGGATAACAAGTGGGGTGAGATTTTAAAAATCTCTCTTTTTAAGATCAGATGGAAGATCCAAGCTCCCCTTTGTGGGTTTTATGGTGAAAAGCTATTTAGTTTTGGAAAAGGAAGAGTAAAACTCTTGATTTAATTCAAAAGAAAGAAGAAGGTTTTGGAACCTTGAGGAATGAGAAAAAGCACAGATCTTGATTCTTTTTGGGAGAGAGAAAAAGTTGTCTAGATATTTTCATTATCTTTGCCTTTATAGGCTATACACTTTACACATAGCCCCTTGGGTTTTACAAAATGGCATTTTGCCCATCACATACCTCATATGCTATTTCTTTTCGCACATAAGCCATGAGCTTTACAAAAATTTGGCTTTATGCCCATTTTCCTTACATTTATTTATAGAAATAAAATAAGAAAAAGAAAATACACCAAAAATTGTTTATTACAAAAAATTTATTTTGGCATGGGGGAGGCCGGCCGCTTCATGTTCGGGCTCGACCCGGGCATTGGCCCTCTTGACATGGGCTTGGGCCCACTTGGCTTGGGGTTGACTTTGATTTTGATTTGGTCAACCGGGGTGTAAATTTTGACCCCAACAAAGAGATTTAGTATGGAAGATTCTAAGCGGGGTAATTTACCCGCTTGTTCAGGAATCACTCTCTCCAAAGAGATGTCTCCCAAAACTGATTTGGAGAGGACTCGCATGAACGTGATACCCAATGCTTCTGCAGTTGGTTCTACCATGTACGCGATGTTATGCACCAGACTGGATGTAGCTTATGCACTTAGTGTGGTAAGACTCAGGGGAGAAGCACTGGATAGCTGTGAAGAACATTCTTAAGTACTTAAGATGGACTAAAGAAATGTTCTTGGTGTATGTTAACGGAGAACTCCTAGTGGAGTCCTTTATCGATTCAAGCTTCCAGAGTGATAAGGACAACAGCAAGTCTGTCTCGGGTTTTTTCTTCACCCTCAATGAAGAGGCGGTATGTTAGAAGAGTTCCAAGCAAGATACTGTGGCAGACTCGACGATGGAGGCTGAATACATCGCTGCCAACGATGCTGCCAAAGAGAATGTCTAGATGAAGAAGTTCATTACTGAACTTGGAATTGTTCCATCCATTGAGTATCCAATACCCTTGTAATGTGATAACAATGAAGCTGTGGTTTTGGCCAAGGAACCCCGGTCCCATCAGCGATCCAGACATATTCTGAGGCGGTATCACCTGATTCGGGAGATAGTTGATCGCCGGGAGATCGAGGTCAAGAGAGTAGATACAAAGGAGAACACGGCGAATCCACTCATGAAGGCCCTCCCCCTGTCGAAGTTTGAGAGACTTTTTGGGATGTTGGTTATGCGATACTACAACAACTGGCCTTAGTGCAAGTGAGAGATTGTTAGGAATATGTATGCCCTAGAGGCCATTATTGTATGATATAGTGGATGCTTGGACATATATACAGAGGACTTTCTTGCTCGACAAGATAGTATGCTATCTGGTTGCGCATTATCTTAATATGTACACTTGTTTTAGTAAACTGTCCCTGATACATGTTGATAAAACCCTTAGGATGTAAGCTTGACTATCAGGACTATGATGCAGATCATACTAGTGGGGCTTGTGTAGTCCGCAAGCACATCCTTTAACAATTCCTAGTCGAGGGAGTATCAAGACAGGGCATCGATATTCCTGAGTAGACTAGTGTGTACGTTTCTTTACCCTTATGGGGCGATGGTTGATCCCATAACCATTGGTGTTTGACATCAATGATTGTACACAGGTGCTCATTGGAGAATGGGTACACCGAACAGGAATCGCCATGAACTCCTAGATGGTACCATACCTATCGTCAGATAGCAGTTCTCTGGTGACACTTGTACAGGTTAGTCTGTAGACCCGAGATCGTCATAGAGTATTGTGTGGTTCCCACTATGCTTGATTTTCTTCCTACCACGGCACAAAGGAGTCGTGCAAATTGGTGGATTTTGGGTACAGTCCCGAGTCATATGGAAGCAACGAGCGATAGTAGGGGTTTCGTCTCTCCCGGTATTGGGAGTTGATGTTGCGCTATACTCGATTGGCTATAACAGCAAGTCCCTGGCCATGGCTAATGAGATTTATCGGTAAGTGTTATCAGTAGTTTCTCGAAAGGTTATAGGCCACACATCGGCATGACTTATCAAGTTAGTGGGTTCTGACGATTCCATCCCCCCCAGACTCAATATGCGGCATATCAGACGAAGAGACCGGACTGTACGGTAAGTATTGCTTATAGGCTCTACGGGAGTTTGGACATGCTTGCTTTTTGATCTTCTATTCGTTCAATACCTGGGTAGTCGTTACGTCCAGCTAGTACCGCTGACGGCTTGTCAGTATCTGATATGATCATTACCTACTGCTGGCGTATTGACGAGTCTTTAGAGTCCCACACAGAGGTTTCCTAGCTCAAGGGAAACGAAGTAGGGCACGTATGGAGATATGTACGGGAGCTTGATTAAATACGAGTATGTGATACCATATTCTAATCTATCGATATTTGATATCAGTTAGGTTATATGTGATATAACCGGATTATTGAATCAAGTGTTGATTCAATGATTTGATTTATATGTATATGATAATATATATTTGATATTGGCCGATTATATATGATATGACCGGATTATTGAATCAAGTGTTGATTTAATATCTAATATTGAATGTTTGCCAGTAATATGTGATATAACCAGGTAATTGAATCAAGTGTTGATTTAATGTTTTGATATACATATATATGTGATATTAGTCGGTTATATATGATATAACCGGATTATTGATTCAAGTGTGGATTTAATAATTTTATATATATTTGATATATATATATATTAACTAATATCTAGCTCAGTTAGGATTTTATTCTCTTTATGTGTGTATGTGTGTGTGTGTGTGTGTGTGATATATGAGGTTAATGGAGGAAAGGTGGCATAAGAAGGAATTTCCTCCTATGGCGTCGGAAAAATACACCCTCCATGATTTTTTTCGACGATCGGCATACATCACCTCTATCTTTATCATCTAAGATGTGGATACACCAAATTTCATGTGATTATACCATTTTTTCACCGTTGATTTAGTTGGTGCAAATTTAATGGTTTACCTACAATAGAGCTTTTTACATTGCTAATTGAACGGTGAAAAGTGGTGGAATCACGTGAAATTTGTTGTATGCACATCTTAGATGATAACGATGATGATGATGGATGCCGATCGTCTGAAAAAATGATGAAGGTTGTATTTTTTCGACGCCATAGGAGGAAATCCCCTCCTATAGCCTCTTTTCTCCTTTATTCTATATATATATATATATATATATATATATATATATATATATATATATATATATATATATATTTATATTTATATTTATATTTATATATATTTATATATATTTGTATCATGGTTGATGATACATAGAACTAGAATGTATGAGAATCACATATGAGGTTGAGATGAGTTGATAATGGTTGGATTAATGAATAAAAGGAAAAGAGAATGAGTCATTATTCTTAAGTTGCTTGTAGAAATCTTGAGAAGCCATGACTCACTTCTTCACTTTTGGCATTATTCATTGATATTTATCAATATCAATCCCATCCTATCTAATCAAATAAAGAGAAATGGTTCATTTAACCTCTCATTCTCACATCCAAGTTCATCCTCCTCCTTCTCCTTTCTAAGGTTTTCTTGAGTTGAGAAAAGAAAAGAGAAAATTATTTCTAATGAGAAAATCTCCTACTTCATCAAGCTATACTAATCTAGCCCATTAGTTTAGCTTATTTGCTTCACTAATATTTTGAATAGTGAAGAGTGGGTTTGAGTGAAAGAGACTTCAAGGTAGATTATCTTCGGTATCGAAGACTTCAAGAAAGCTTGATCTTTTCTTCAAGTGGAGTCAAAAAAGAGTTCTAGGGACTACTACTTGGAGTTTTAGAAGTGAAGGACCGGTCTATAAAGGTTGTAAACCCTCTTCATTTAGTGTAGAACTTGTTTGCTTTACTTAAATACCCTAATTCTCTAGTTCGATTCTTATTTAGTATAGTTTAGCACTCTAGATTTTTTTAAATTACACACTTGATGCTTGTATAAACCTAGTAGAGATGGTAAGACATACTTTTAATATAAAGAGACCATATAGACACAGAAGAGAAGAAAAAAAGATTGATCTTCATCTTCGTTCTCCTTCGGCCAAAAACCCTAGCAAAGACAAGGTAAATCAAAAGAGAGAAAATCTCCTTTCTTCATACATAAGCTTTGGTTTTTTTAAGAGTTTCAACCCATTAAACACAAGATCAAAAGATTCTGAGGTTTATCTATTTTCTATAAAAGTTTAGACTTTCATGGAGGATTTAATTCTAAGATCTAAATCTTTAGGGATAAAAACTCCCATTAAAAAGTGCCTAGGCACATAAAAATCGAAGCTTTGATTTCGCAAAAAATGAATAGAGAACAAAATTGAGTTTCGAGTCCATTGAAAGTTATTAACTTTCACAAAACCCTGGGCGCACACCGTACAGATGTGCACTGTCACGCCCCGCTTCCCAGTAGATGGAAACGGTGACGTGGCAAGCCCGCGACGTAATTATTCTGAGAAGATCATTTCTCGAAATAAATACGCTAAGCGTCTATAAGTAATATAAACTAACAAGAATAAACAAAAGAATGAAATCCAACTGTGATTTATTATATTCATGATTCATAGTAGACAAAATATCTGAATACAAGATATTTAACATGATAAGCCTTAACAAGGAGGCATACATAAATAAGCTGAAATGAAATGAAAAACTGAATGAAACTATACGTCTGTTTATGATGCGAACTGGTTGTACTTCTTTTCGACCACTTCTATCTTCTCTGTCTCAATTTCACCTGACGAACATTCTAAGAATAGAAAGAAGTGGGTGGAATGCCCATCAGCGAACTTGCGCTCGGTAAGTCCCCAAGAATGGTGGGATGTGAAAGTATATAAATGAATATGTATCTAGACTTATATATATGTATATTTTTATGTTTATTTTCTCTTAAGGATTATGATATGAAAAAAACGGTTCACGAGATATGACAAGAGGAGAATAAAAAGATGGAAGGGGGAGAGAGAAGAGACTTACATACACAAGCCGGCATTGTCACCGGGCTTGTCTATCCGCCGATAGCCTCGCGTTACTAGTGAGACCTTCTTGAAGACTTCTTTGTGTTCTTCTTCTAGGACTCTAAGTGAAGAGCGAGAAGGGAGAGATAGAAAAATGTGAGGAAGAAAAAGAAAGAGGGGGACAAATAAAGATGGTGTAATGGTGAATTATGTATAATAATATATGCATTCAACATGGGAATTAAAAGAGAAATGAAAGGTCACCATGCATTTTGGAAATGAAAGGTCTCATTTGTTTGTTATGAGAAAAATAAAAATTGATAAAAAAAAATAGTTGCAAGAATAGGGATTTGAACATGTGACTTATGGAATAAAAATGCAAGGACTTAACCAATGAGCTACAAGGTTGTTTATGCACATATTTAATAAGAATTAAATATATGATGTTGCTTAAAACGAAAGTGGGCTTTGGACTCATAGTTTTATAAAAGAAAATGAAAATGAAAATGGATTGGAGTTATGGGCTGGGTTAGGTCTTACATTTAATTTTGAATAAGTTAAGATTTAGTTTAAAGAAATGGGTTTGGGAAAAATAGATGAAATAATAAAATAATATATTTATAAAAAACAAAATATACAGAAAATACTAAGAATAAATAAATACAATATTTTACTAAAGAAAGAAAATACGAAGGTATATTAATATTGGGGTCGTTACATTCTGCCCTCCTTAAAAATAATTTCGTCCTCGAAATTACTTAAGAAGGATATTGCAACAAGGTACTGGAAAGTTAAGAATGGCGTCGTTTTCAAGCTCCGTCAATCGATAATCTAACCAATTGAGCTAATAGGCCAATGAGATACAAATAGAAATGGTGAATAAGAGTTAAGGATTTAAAAGTCAAGAGATGGACTTCAAGGAAGCTGAAGGTGGAGTTCAAGATGGACTCAAGGAATAGGGTAGGATTCAAAAGAAAAGTCGAATGTAATAATTGGATTTCATAATTCTTGTATTATATTGCTTACGATGTTTATGCAGAACTGACCTGCATGGGCCACCAACAAAACATGTCACGCTCCGCTTCCCAGTAGATGGAAACGGTGACGTGGTAAGCCCGCGATGTATTTATTCCGAGAAGATCATTTCTCGAAATAAATACACTAAGCGTCTATAAGCAACATAAGCTAACAAGAATAAACGAAAGAATGAAATCCAACTGTGATTTATTACATTCATGATTCATAGAAAACAAAATATCTGAATACAAGATATTTAACATGATAAGCCTTAATAATGAGGCATACATAAATAAGCTTATGATGCGAACTGGTTGTACTCCTTTTCGACCACTTCTATCTTCTCTGTCTCAATGTCACCTGACGAACATTCTAAGAATAGAAAGAAGTGGGTGGAATGCCCGTCAGCGAACTTGCGCTCGGTAAGTCCCCAAGAATGGTGGGATGTGAAAGTATATATAAATGAATATGTATCTAGACTTATATATATGTATATGTTTATGTTTATTTTCTCTTTGGATTACGATATGAAAAAAACGGGTTCACGAGATATGACAAGAGGAGAATAAGAAGATGGAGGGGGAGAGAGAGAAGAGACTTATATACACAAGCCGGCATTATCACCGGGCTTGTATATCTGCCGATAGGCTCACGTTACTAGTGAGACCTTCTTAAAAACTTCTTTGTGTTCTTCTTCTAGGACTCTAGATGAAGAGGGAGAAGGGAGAGATAGAAAAATGTGAGGAAGAAAAAGAAAAAGGAGGACAAATAAAGATGGTGTAATGGTGAATTATGTATAATAATATATGCATTCAACATGGGAATTAAAAAAGAAATGAAAGGTCACCATTCATTTTGGAAATGAAAGGTCTCATTTGTAAGTTATGAGAAGAATAAAAATTGACTTAAAAAATAGTAGCAAGAATAGGGATTTGAACATATGACTTATGGAATAACAATACAAAGACTTAACCAATGAGCTGCAAGGTTGTTCATGCACATATTTAATAAGAATTAAATATATGATGTTGCTTAAAAAGATAGTGGGTTTTTGGGCTCATAGTTTTATAAAAGAAAATAAAAATGAAAATGGATTGGAGTTATGGGCTGGGTTAGGTCTTACATTTAATTTTTGAATAGGTTAAGATTTTGTTTAAAGAAATGGGTTTGGAAAAAATAGATGGAATAATAAAATAATATATTTATAAAAAACAAAATATACAGAAAATACTAAGAATAAATAAATACAATATTTTACTAAAGAAAGAAAATACGGATGTATATTAATATTGGGGTCGTTACATTCTACCCTCCTTAAAAATAATTTCTTTCTCGAAATTACTTAAGAAGGATATTGCAACAAGGTACTGGAAAGTTAAGAATGGCGTCATTTTCGAGCTCCGTCAATCGATAATCTAACCAATTGAGCTAAAGGTCAACGAGATACAAATAGAAATGGTGAATAAGAGTTAAGGATTTAAAAGTCAAGAGATGGACTTCAAGGAAGCTGAAGGTGGAGTTCAAGATGGACTCAAGAAATAGGGTAGGATTCAAAAGAAAAGTCGAATATAATAATTGGATTTCATTATTCTTGTATTATATTGCTTACGATATTCATGCATAACTGACCTGCATGGGCCACCAACAAAACCTGTCACGCCCCGCTTCCCAGTAGATGGAAACGGTGACGTGGCAAGCCCGCGACGTATTTATTCCGAGAAGATCATTTCTCGAAATAAATACGCTAAGCGTCTATAAGCAACATAAACTAACAAGAATAAACAAAAGAATGAAATCCAACTGTGATTTATTATATTCATGATTCATAGTAGACATAATATCTGAATACAAGATATTTAACATGATAAGCCTTAACAAGGAGGCATACATAAATAAGCTGAAATGAAATGAAAAACTGGATGAAACTATACGTCTGTTTATGATGCGAACTGGTTGTACTCCTTTTTGACCACTTTTATCTTCTCTGTCCCAATGTCACCTGACGAACATTCTAAGAATAGAAAGAAGTGGGTGGAATACCCGTCAGCGAACTTGCGCTCGGTAAGTCCCCAAGAATGGTGGGATGCGAAAGTATATAAATGAATATGTATCTAGACTTATATATGTATATGTTTATTTTCTCTTAAGGATTACGATATGAAAAAAAACGGGTTCACGAAATATGACAAGAGGAGAATAAAAAGATGGAGGGGAGAGAGAGAAGAGACTTACATACACAAGCCGGCATTATCATCGGGCTTGTCTATACACCGATAGCCTCACGTTACTAGTGAGACCTTCTTGAAGACTTTTTTGTGTTCTTCTTCTAGGACTCTAGGTGAAGAGAGAGAAGGGAGAGATAGAAAAATATAAGGAAGAAAAAGAAAGAGGAGGACAAATAAAGATGGTGTAATGGTGAATTATGTATAATAATATATGCATTCAACATGGGAATTAAAAGAGAAATGAAAGGTCACCATTCATTTTGGAAATGAAAGGTCTCATTTGTAAGTTATGAGAAAAATAAAAATTGATAAAAAAAAAATAGATGCAAGAATAGAGATTTGAACATGTGACTTATAGAATAACAATGTAAGAACTTAACCAATGAGCTACAAGATTATTCATGCACATATTTACTAAGAATTAAATATATGATGTTGCTTAAAAAGAAAGTAGGCTTTTGGGCTCATAGTTTTATAAAAGAAAATGAAAATAAAAATGGATTGGAGTTATGGGCTGGGTTAGGTCTTACATTTAATTTTGAATAGGTTAAGATTTAGTTTAAAGAAATGGGTTTGGGAAAAATATATGAAATAATAAAATAATATATTTATAAAAAACAAAATATACAGAAAATACTAAGAATAAATAAA
The DNA here is from genome assembly GCA_030015575.1 of Agapanthus africanus. Classification (NCBI taxonomy): domain Eukaryota; kingdom Viridiplantae; phylum Streptophyta; class Magnoliopsida; order Asparagales; family Amaryllidaceae; genus Agapanthus; species Agapanthus africanus. Next base: position 55,552,209 of record CM057342.1, on the reverse strand, counting down.
TACAATATTTTACTAAACAAAGAAAATACGGAGGTATATTAATATTGGGGTCGTTACATTCTACCCTCCTTAAAAATATTTTCATCCTCGAAATTACTTAAGAAGGATATTGCAACAAGGTACTGGAAAGTTAAGAATGGCGTCGTTTTCGAGCTCCGTCAATCAATAATATAACCAATTGAGCTAATAGGCCAACGAGATACAAATAGAAATGGTGAATAAGAGTTAAGGATTTAAAAGTCGAGAGATGGACTTTAAGGAAGCTGAAGGTGGAGTTCAAGATGGACTTAAGGAATAGAGTAGGATTCAAAAGAAAAGTCGAATGTAATAATTGGATTTCATAATTCTTGTATTATATTGCTTACGATGTTCATGCAGAACTGACCTGCATGGGCCACCAATAAAACCTGTCACGCCCCGCTTCCCAGTAGATGGAAACGGTAACGTGGCAAGCCCGCGACGTATTTATTCCGAGAAGATCATTTCTCGAAATAAATACGCTAAGCGTCTATAAGAAACATAAACTAACAAGAATAAACAAAAGAATGAAATCCAACCGTGATTTATTACATTCATGATTCATAGTAGACAAAATATCTGAATACAAGATATTTAACATGATAAGCCTTAACAACGAGGTATACATAAATAAGCTGAAATGAAATGAAAAACTGAATGAAACTATACGTCTGTTTATGATGCGAGCTGGTTGTACTCCTTTTCGGCCACTTCTATCTTCTTTGTCTCAATGTCACCTGACGAACATTCTAAGAATAGAAAGAAGTGGGTGGAATGTCCGTCAGCGAACTTGCGCTCGGTAAGTCCCCAAGAATGGTGGGATGTGAAAGTATATAAATGAATATGTATCTAGATTTATATATATGTATATGTTTATGTTTATGTTTATTTTCTCTTAAGGATTACGATATGAAAAAAACGGATTCACGAAATATGACAAGAGGAGAATAAAAAGATGGAGGGGGGGAGAGAGAAGAGACTTACATACACAAGTCGTCATTGTCATCGGGCTTGTCTATCCACCGATAGCCTCGCGTTACTAGTGAGACCTTCTTGAAGACTTCTTTGTGTTCTTCTTCTAGGACTCTAGGTGAAAAAAGAGAAGGGAGAGATAGAAAAATGTGAGGAAGAAAAAGAAAGAGGAGGACAAATAAAGATGGTGTAATGGTGAATTATGTATAATAATATATGCATTCAATATGGGAATTAAAAGAGAAATGAAAGGTCACCATTCATTTTGGAAATGGATGGTCTCATTTGTAAGTTATGAGAAGAATAAAAATTGATAAAAAAAATAGTTGCAAGAATAGGGATTTGAACATGTGACTTATGGAATAACAATGCAGGGACTTAACCCATGAGCTACAAGGTTGTTCATGCACATATTTAATAAGAATTAAATATATGATGTTGCTTAAAAAGAAAGTGGGCTTTTGGGTTCATAGTTTTATAAAAGAAAATGAAAATGAAAATGAAAATGGATTGGAGTTATGGGCTGGGTTAGGTCTTACATTTAATTTTGAATAGGTTAAGATTTAGGTTAAAGAAATGGGTTTGGGAAAAATAGATGGAATAATAAAGTAATATATTTATAAAAAGCAAAATATACAGAAAATACTAAGAATAAATAATTACAATATTTTACTAAGGAAAGAAAATACGGAGGTATATTAATATTGGGGTCGTTACATGCACACCATGAAAGTGTACCATCAAAGCGCACCCAAAAGTTCATGAACAAAAAATTTAGCTTCGTTGAAAGCAATGTTTCATGAAAAGATAACACTTGTTCCCATGATCGATGCGCATTATGCATTGCATCTCGTGCGAAACACGTGCGGATATCAGGAGCGCACTCAATAAAAACATGCGCACCACATGCAAAGCATGTGCGCAAGTGCCAGGCACTAATGCCAACCCATGTCCCACCAAATACCTTGCATGCGCATAACGTACCATGCATGTGGACTGATGCCATATGCATCACAAGTTTGCAAGCGCACATAAAGACCAAGCTATGGCTTGAAAATATATCAAATTGCTAAGTATGGAAGCTTAGACTTCATTGGTGATCAAATGATCAAGTGAGAAGATGTTCTCAATATACAACCAAACCTTCTAAATTTGATCTTAGTTCTCAAAGGAGACTTAAGATCTTTACATTGAGCTTCTGCTCTCATCTGAACTGACGGACCTCACAAATGCGAGAAATGTGTCCTAAGATCACCCCCGTTGGCAAATCAAGATACCAAAGTAGACCCAAATCTTTTCAAATATAAAGTACGGATTTGCACTAGTCCGCGCCCTACGGGCGACGATAAAATTAGTCTCCGTATATAATGCAAGGGCAGCCTAAAATAAACAAAACCTAAAACACGACACGTAAAGTTTAAAATATGGAGTGTAGAAAGTTTTTATCGTTCGTGATAACGTAATTAACTGCAGGGGTTTGCGCATGCGGGAAAAATACGTCTTCACAATCAATAAACCTTTCACCCTGAGAGAGAATCTGAAAGTTTGCTACATCGGTCGTATTCATCCAAACCTCAGATATACAACACTATAAATCAACTTAGTTTTTTTGGAGAGGTGGATGGATCAAACCTATGCATCTGCCCCCAAATTCAGGCAAGACTTCCAATCCCAGCTCATCTGACCTGTTTTCGGCGGTAAACAGATTCTGGCACGTCCAGTGGGACCATCTTTCTCATTCCACTTCACACTTGTGTGCCGTGTTTTCGCGAAAAAAATCGTGGTTTTTTATGGTTGCCCTTAGATTTCGAGATACTAAAACTGGTGTTTCATTTTCATGTAGATATCAATGGCATCCTCTTACAACTGAAACTGCAACATTAACACCACCTTATCCAAGGTGGTATTCTCTGGATGGGCCATGGCCCCACTGCTTAGCATTCCAACCACTCAGATCATGTAGGACTTGAACGGGCTTCAGTTCGGGGTAATACTTCCTCGCCCTACCATCGGTGCCTCAACGCCGAATGGTGAAGCTCAGAAGGAGTCGATATTTGACAGGCTGGCGACAAGCTTTCTAGGTTTATCTAAAAAAAACTTGCCCAATCAGAATGCTCAGTCTTCAAAGGTTGAACACAAGCTCCACAGGACCATCAAAGAAGCCCGTGACACCCAATAAGTCGTTCTTCAAAAGGGTGGCCCTCACTGCTCCTGAAGCGCCAAAAGACGCTTCATCCCCGAAAAAGTCGGTCTTCCACAGACTAGCTCCAAGTGCTCTGATACTACCAAAAATGTTAGTCTTCAAACGACTAACACCAGATGATGCTCTAGAACCTCGCAGGGGGAATGATGATAAGGCTCCCAAAACTGAAGAAGCTCTGGCCACAAGATGTGCCCGACGCCGCTACCAGCGCCGACAAAAGCAGGCTGGGGGCAGTTCCCAATCTGGACTAACCCCACCGCTGCTAACTGTCAAAGCAGCTGTGCCAACTGGGAATAGCTTTGAACTACTGAATAGGGTTAAGTGAAACTCGCTTTTTGGTGTTCTTAAGAAGTCTCCACCATCCGTGGAGGCACCAAATGAGCCAAAGTTGGCATGCTCACCTCCAAGACTCTCCTCAAAAATTTATAAAGCCTATAAAGAGGTCACGGGAACTGTCATTGATCATAGCTCTCTCCTAAATCAAAGAAAATCAAAGTCAGCCAAACGCTGATGTTTACTGCCGAAAAAAGAGACGAACTAGGATTGAAAATCTTGCCTAAATTTGGGGGCAGATGCTATTTGGAATATATCTGTCCACCTCTCCGAAGATACTAAATTGATTTATGGCACCATATATCGGAGGTTTGGATAGATGCGAATGATGTAGCAGACTTATCAGATTTTCCCTCATTTGTGAGGGGTTTTTTTATTGTAGGGACGCTTTTCCGTGCAGGGGCAAGCTCCTGCAGTTAATTACATTATCGCAACGTGATAACAACTTTCACCTACTCTATTAGGTCACTTCGTTCATGTTATGTTATGTTTGTTTTATATAAGGTTGCCTTTAGATTATATACGGAGACTAATCTTGGCATGCCCGTAGGGCGCGGATTAGTCTAAATCCGTTTATTATATTTGGGGTTTTGAACATAGGAAGAAGATCTTATATAAATGAGGTACATCAGTTCATGGGATATATGAGTTTGATCTTAGGATCATTAATCATATGTGAGACTAAGATCGAATATTAGTTTAAGGACATATATGAATAGCCTATGGATAGTATACGGTAATCAATATGGAGACAGTCCACAGGGAAAAACATATTAGTTTAAGAACATCGCTGTCCATGAGAAATATGGATGGAATATAGCTTGTTTGTGCCCGTGGATTGTATATGGGGGTCAATATGGAGACCAGCCGTAAGGCCAAACATTATTAGTTTAAGGACATCACGGTCCAATATTAGTTTAGGGATATTTTGGTCAGAACGAAATATTAGTATAGAGACGTTTCGGTCCAGCATTCCTGTCTTTGAGATGAATATTAGTTTAAAGACATTTCGGTCTAACTGTAACGACCCTAAAAGTCCTATACACTTTTATTGATCCAATGTTAATAAAAGAGTGTATTTTCAGCCTGATTTCGAGTTATAAGTTATTTTTGATAACTTATGTACAAGAAACTCTTTATAGTTCACTGGTTAAGCCTCTACACTGCTGTGCCATAACCTGCAAGTTTGAATCCCATCAGTTCCAATTATTTTTAATATTTTTCTTTTTAATTTTTTCGGAAGCCTAAGAGTTGCACGTGCATTACACGGAGAAGAGAAAAGTTGCAAATAAATCAAACAATAAAAACGAGACATAAATACCCAGATGAATGCACTACATGAACCCTGAGACCCCACTCTCCTTTTAGACCGCCGGTTTCTTCATTTTGACTTCCACCAGCGGTTGATATGGCTCCAGATCCCTCCATTTTTGCCCGTGCATCCCTTCAGCTCTCCACTCCTCCTTTTTCCTATTTGATTTTCCTGAAATTAAACAGATAGCTCTCAACCTTTCATATACCCTATTAACACTCTTTTATATCATTTTAATGTCCCATTTTAATTCACCCTACCCATATACTTTCTCCTATAAATATCCTAAACTATTCCAAGCGCTTCCCCTCTAAATTAAACATAAAGTCCATCTTGAAAATCCCTCTCAAAACTATTTTCCTCTCAACTCCTAGTGGAACCATCGCCGTAAATATCAAAGCTCTATTCCACCACGACGACAACGTACCTTGGCCCAGTATCCTCTAGCTCCTCATCATCATCACCAACGACGTCGCCTTCATCCAACATCATTGCCGTCGTTGAATCCGTAACAACCACGCATCGAAACTTATCTTTCTTGTAATCAACTGGAACATCTTTCCGTGTGCCGTCGGTCTCGGTTCTTCAAACCGAAGATATTTCTCTTCATTCCATTGCTCGTATAAGTACAAGGGGTTGTCATGTAAGTCCCTCTTCTTTCCTTTCTTTTTGACTCAAACCTCATTCTTAAAACTCATCGACAGATTGGAGTTAGCTTCGATAATAGTTTCTTTTAAATCTTTTAATCCACTTGATGACTAAATTAAGCTACACCAACACTATAAAACAATTATTAATCTTATTTACTTCGTTTAGCCTTTTAGCATAATAAAGTTTTCCATATGAAATAATCATATGACGAATTTTTCAGAAAAGTACCATGAACTTTAGTATACTCGTTATTTCGATAATTAGCATATATACCTTTAGGAAAATTCACGGGGTAATGACCTGCCCCACATGCACACTTTTGATTCATAGCACGAGATTTAGATGTATGGCTAATTTAAGAGAATAAGTTTTTCATCAAAATACCACAGTTTTACAAAAGGGTTTCTTTTAATCGATATTTTTGAATCCTTGGCAATTGCGCCTCTACAACTCTCGCTAGGGGACCCGCTAATGGATGGTGCAGATTATTGCATATCTTTGGGATAGTAGAATGAGATGCAGAACTTCTCACAGAGTATTCGGTCTCGAAAGGAAATTTAAAAAATACGGTTTTTAAGAAATACGAATTTTCTAACAAAACTAAACTTTGGAAAATTATATAAAACTATGAATCCGTATTTCTAATAAAAAAAAACTATGAAACTATATTTTTAAAATGAAAGATTAAAATTTTAATAAAATACCACCATATTTTCAAAAGTAGTGGTTTTCATAAAAATACCATAAACTTTTAAAACCTAGGTTTTATCACTAAAATACCACAAAAATTAAAATACATGTTCATGAAAACTCTAAATATTATAAATCACCCTCGAGGTTTATTTTTAAACAATATTAATGTATTTTTCATAAAACCCTCTCAAGAATTGCAAACAATATAAATACAATGTAAACAATAATAATAAATCTCTAAGGACTCTAGATTAATATAAGTTTAAGCGGTATCATTTCTCTTAAACCTCACGGAGCCGGAGAAAGTGAGTGCTTGCCTATTCAGGTTAGACAAGTTTAACGGAATTATCAATGGCAATTGTCTTGGAAAAAGACACAAATCATGCCGTCCATGTGCAGCAGTTGCCCGATTACTCCCGAACTTAAGAAATTCAAAAGCTAAATCCTTTCATAAGATATTTACTCTAACCTGAATACAAACTCAACCAGGATCCAAACTTTAACATAAACTTAAACCTTTGATCATGAACCAGAACACTTGAACTTGAATATCCCAAAACTTGAATACTAGAATACTTTGACTTGATATGAACTTAACATGAATATCGGAACACAATGGCTGCTATTGAGACCGACTTGACTCGAACCATGAATACAACTTGACATGAATACATGAACCCTTGACATGAATACTTGACATTGACATTAACTCAATCTTGCACTTGATGTATTCATGAATTCGAGCAAGGCTGGTAATTTTAACTGGAATCTAGAATACGCGGGGTGTTGGGGTAGTTCAAGTACGAATCCAACGAAATCTCAGGAGTCCCCCTAGATCATGAATCCATGTCTACTAACACAAGTAAGATATCATGAGGGCCCGTGTTTTCTTGCTCCTGGATAATAACCTGTTGAGTTTGGAATACTTTAACACTAGGTTGAAGTCCAGTTAATAATACTTGATTCGGGCCCGTGGTTCCTTACCCCTAGATTACAACCTGTTGGGTTCGAGAATACTCTTGAGATTGGTTGGCATTCACCTTTGAACTTAGATTAACTTAGTTTACCCATGTAGAGACCTTTTAGGACACTTGCATGCACTTCGTGTACACTATACCTATACTATACGGCCATGCTATACTATTTTGATATGCTCATAACATCTTACCAATAGAACTGCATGTTACATAGATTTGATATGCTTATATTAAATGATATGTTTAAATACCATATCTCCTAGTCCATTAGTTCATGATATCTATTTTTTCCAACTTGTCATTATACTTTTATACTTCACACCTTTCCTTGGGGACCTACCGAGCAAAAGTTCGCTGATGGGCATCCACCCATCTCTTTTTTGGATGTTCGTCAGGTGGTGTAAAGACTGAGGGGATAGAAGTGACTGCAGGGGATTACGACCAGACTACTACTCAAGTTTAGCTTAACGCATCCTCTCTTTCAGCTAATGTATGCCACCTGTTTAGGCATTTTTTTTCTTTTATTTTCTTTCATTTGAACTCATGTATTGTAAATGTATCATATTGAATGTAAATAAAATTGTTGAAGTTTAATTCTCATGTTAATTTCTGGTCATTTTATATTGCTCAATTACGCTTAGCGGATTTATTCTGGGATACGACTTTCTCGAAATAAATACGTCGCGGGTCTCGTCACGTACCTGTTTCCATCTTTTGGGAAGCGGGACGTGACACTAACATCCCCGTGTTTAGGACGAAATATTAGTTTAAAATATTTCGGTCCAACATTCCCGTGTTTGGGACGAAATACTAATTTAAGGATATTTCGGTCCAGCATTCCCGTGTTTGGGATGAAGTATTAGTTTAAGAACATTTCAATTCAACATTCCCGTATTTGGGACGAATATTAGTTTAAGGACATTTCATTCCATTTTTCATCTTACGCGCACATGTATATGTTACATGGCGAAGTGAACGATGGTAACATGGGATGTGCCAAATATTGGGGTGCGATCCAATTTGAAGGCATTTATATTTCCTTCAAAGATATACATATACATATGTGTGTGTGTGTGTTTGTGTAAAGTCAGAGCTCAATATGAGGTGCACACATCAATATGAGGTGTGCACATCAATATAGAAGTGCATCAATGTAAGGTGTATCGATATGAGGGTGCGCATCTATATGTGATGCGTAAGGCATTCTCTATCTTGATGAAATTTCATATCTTTCATCGAGTAAGGACGAGAAAAGAGTTGTTGGTTGTTGGGACCCGCCACCTCTCTGAATATTGAGGAATTATAACGACGTATATCAGAGGTGTGGAAAGATGTACTTTTGAACCAAATCCCATATATAAGGGAGAAGATCACGGTGGATCTAAGGATCGTTAGTCTTATATGAGACAAAGATTAACTTAGAAGATATGGGATGAAGATCATTAGTCGTATATGGGACTAAGATCAACTTGGACATCATGAGCATATGGGCTCAGTTGATTTAAAATTAAAGAAGTTTAAAACTTCTGGGACTCAGTCTATTTTAGACTAAGCGTTGGGCTTTTATGTTACCCGACGGTGCTAAGCACTGGGCCATATTCTCTGTTTTGAGTCTTACATAACCAACAATGCTAAGCACTGAGCGGAGATTCTCAAGCTTAAGTATAGGATATAATATCATGTTTGTTTTAGCGCTCATGTGATATCACGGGAGCCGCTGCTCCTTTTTCCCGCTCACGTGTTATCACGTGAGACACTATGTTTCTTGGTGCTACGTAATATCATGTGAGGTGCTAAAATAGTACTAAGCACTAATCTGTTTTGCTTTCTGGCGCTCACGTACTATTACGTGCGGCGCTAAAATAATGGTAAGCACTAATCTATTTTGCTTTCTGGTGCTCACACGCTCTCACATGAGGCGCTGTTTTCATAGGCCTTGGGCGCTCACATGCATTTCACGTGAGATGCCGAGTCTCTGAGTTTCTGTGTGCTAACTTGGATATCACGTGAGACGTTGTCTTTTTCCTTTTTTGAGTACTCAGGTGGATATTATGTGAGGCGCTGAGTCCTTAGAGATTTAATCTCTGTTCATGTTTTTTTAAAAAGTTTAACTTCTGTCAATGGCATTTTGACCATTAACGATCACTAAGATCAATATTTTGATGATCTGGGATCAGGTTCTTTAAGAATTAAGTTCTTATTTATAAAGGAACTAAGTTCCTAAAGTATAAACCTTTTCTTTTTCATGTCTTTTCATCCATGTTCTCCCCTGAATTTTTGGTCCTCAGGAGACTTGTCTTGTGGATCTCAGATTCAGAGAAAGAACTAAGTTCTTTTAAAGGGTTAAACCCTTAGATATGATATGATAAGTAAAAAAGAGATATTTTTATCTCTGTGTTTTCTTTTCCTAGGATTTGAGAGGCGGAAGATCTTCTTCTTTATTGAGAATTGAATTCTCTGTTTTTTTTTTGTGGAACCTTATGGAGAGCCTTCTGTATTTTTACAGAAGCTTATGGGGGAGTTTCCTCTATCTGACATTTAATCTCTTTACTTCTATTTATAGATGAAAAGGAAAATCAATCTTTTGGAGGAAATTTCTCATTAAGAGATCATGATTGATTTCATAATCAATCAAAATGATCTTAAAGATCAATTGGTGAATTTTATTCACCGTTGGATTTTTAATACAAAGGCTCTCTGTTTAACAGAGATCATTCTTATTTATCTAACAAAATTAGAAAAATATTTTCCTATGATAGAATTTAATTCTATCAGATGATTGAATGGTGATTTTATAATCACTATTGGATCTTGATCCAAGGGTCGTCTGTTTAACAGAAAAGATCTTTCTAGTTTAAGAAAGATCAGAGAAATAATTCCCATATAGATTTTAATTCTACATAGAATTTAATTATATAAAAAAGAACACTCACGTGTATTGCATATAAGGTGTTGGCCTATAGTGCTCACATAGATGTCACGTGAGATGCTGCTACGAGACTGGCATGTGCGCTCACATGGATATCACGTGAAGCGCTGCCAAGAAACTGGCACTAGCGCTCATGTGGATATCACATGAGACACTTACGTATTTAACACGTGGGAACCAATATAGGATTTGATCCTATCTGATGCGGCACTCACATACTTTGCATAGTGTGCGCGTGTTTCACACGTGGAGGCTTTCCTTTATTTTTATAAGGGAACAACAAGTTCTAGGCCAATTTTTTTTTTTTTTTTGCAGGAACAACTGATAACCTCCATCTCAAACTCAAAGTGGCCCCTCACAAAAGGCAGAGGCCAAAAAAAATTCAATCACCTAAAGGTAATTCCTAAGGGGCGAGATCTCAAGCTTCCTAAGCATGGGACCGAAATAGTTCATACCGTGCACATGGTGCACTCTAGGAATGAAAGTAATACTCCCGTCAGTCATAGACCTCATACTTTATCTTTAACTACTGCTCAAAGGCAGCAGAAGCTGCAAGAAGTGGCTGCTCAAACGGCAGTACTTGTTAGTCATCCGCCCAAAGCAAGCTCGGAGGACAAACAAGAAGAACCAATAGGGCAAGAGTCTGAGGTTGACTCTTTAAAGCGCGCCCTCAACATGAAAGACAAAGAAGCAGCAGAAATGGTCGCTAACATGAATAAGATAGCTCTCCTATTCCAGAATATGTGTGGGCTAAAGATTCAACCGTCAGAACCGTCGATCGAAGAAACGTCGATGGCTCCTGACAATGAAGGGGAATGCTACAAGTCCTTCGCAGGCCTCTCCAGCCTTCAAGCGTGATATGATATCAAAGGTGCATCTTGACGAATATATCGCCCAACAGATCAAAGCCCACCAGGCCAGCAAAGCGACAAATAAGCTGGTCAACCGGTCGTCCATATCTGGCATGGTACGACCAAATGCACTACCGTCCGGGATATACGATGCCAAAGTTTGATGTCTTCAAGGAGACAGAGAACCCTCACCAGCATATCGCACAGTTTAAATCCATGTGCGGTAATACCGGAGGTGATGACAAGCTACTCCTTCGACGGTTCGTCAGCAATCTGGAGGACACCGCTTTTGAATGGTACTCGAAACTCCCAAACGAATCCGTTGAAACCTTTACCGAGATGGAATTACTCTTTACACATAGTTTCTCAAGTATAAGTGAACACACTTCGAATTCTGCGTTAATTGATGAAAGGGTAAGATCTTATGAAACGTTGGTACAATACGCCATCCAATGGAGGAATCTCTGATCGAAATGCGAACAATGCACCGCCAAAGGTCCAGCCGTTAGAATGTTCATTGGTACCATTGATCCATAGTCAAAGATGTACTCTTTCATAGCCTTTGCCAAGCCTGCAACTTATCAAAAGATCATCAATAAATTAGTTCAGCTCGAGCAGACTGGTCAAACCCCTTCGTCTTCAGGTGGATAATATCGGGGCAATAAAAGTAATGGCAAGACCACGTTTTTCGCCAATACTCAGCAGCAACAAAGCGGCTCTAATACACGCAGCCGTCAAAATAACAAACGCTCGGGTCCTACCCTCGAAGAAAGGATGGGACACCAATATTCATTCTCTTGTGACAAGACAAAGAAGTTATTTGATCTTTCCATGAAGAACCACATGCTATCATTGTCTGAGCCACGGTGACCAGCATAAGCAAACGCGGTAAATGATCCCAACTACTACCCTTGCCATCGGGTTATAAGCCACCCAATAGAAGACTGTTGTGTATTTAAGAACTGGATCGAAGACTGATTAGTCTAAAATATTGTACTTTTGAATGAATATTTTCCCTACTGTTGTTAAGTATTAAAAGGTGTTTAATGTAAATATAGACCATATGTGGGTTTATTTGTAAAAAGTTTATTATCATATGTTTCTTTATTTTAATTAATATAATTAGAGAAAATATATACATATAATATTTAAATGAAATATTAGTAATTAGAATATGCATATATATCAAATATTCCTAATCAATATTCTTAAGATATTATATTATTTAAATGGTTGGAATAATATCTCAAAAATACCAAATACTACTAACACTTTGATTTGAGATATTGTGCAGGTATTAGCTCAGGTCTAAGGTCTAAGTAAGAGATCCAAGTCAAATCGGGATACCGGAACCGAATCTGCTAAATTTTATAAGCAAATCAAGAGATCTAGCAACGGTAGACACTCAGAGTATTATTTTCAGAATCTAGACATCAAAAATATCTCCAAATGTCAACACAAGAGACCAGAAGAAATATCAAATCCTGATTCCACTAGTTGTGGCTGAACCACAGCCAAAGGGGACAATATGCGGCGAAACCTCGGCGCAATCAGAGCTGTTGGATGTGAGATTTTGTAGATTGGATCGTAACTGTATATCCACACATATGGAATCTAGGATTTCTGGTTTCAGGGACTATATAAAAGACCGAGAGCTGTACATTCAAAATCATCACCGAAGAGATCAAAATATACAAGAGATCCGCGTATCCGAGTGATCATCATCTATTCATTTACCTCCAACAAGAGAGAGATCTAGACCAAACTAGGGTTCTTGTAATTGACTTTCTAAGGTGAGTTGTAAATGCAATAGTTGATTAATAAAGGTAGTATTTAGTTTTAATTCTCTTTGCATTTATTTTCCGCATTTAATTTCTGCACATACTTTTCTGCATCTTCATTATGCTTTCATTCACCTTCATCCTCTCTTACTAGGGTTTGTAGGATAGGGTAGAATAATGGATGAGAAAATCTTTTAACTTCTTTTATACATTTTAAAGTTTATAAACTTTATCTAAATAAAGGTTAACCTCCTTATCGGGCGTGCTATCAATTTATTGATAGTCACGACCACGATTTGAGATTGGTTGAACACTTGTTTTGTTAAGGGCTAGACATGAATAGAGATCAATAAAAGGACAAGGGTTAGTAGTGGGGGAAACCCTAGTTTCTTTCAAGAATCATAATATACATTCATCACTATCGGTCTAGTTTTAAACTATTAAATAATAAAAGGAGTCATTTTTAATTATTCATCCATTAACTACCAAGTCCTATGAACCCTACAAGCTTTTTTATTATAAATTTTATATCCTTTTTAAATTGTAATGACAAACAATCACCCATCTATCATCAAATCGTCTAAAGCAAGAAAAGATTTCACGTTTCTTTGCGGACGACCTGTACTCATCGCGGATAGCTATTAGCGACACCGTCTTGATTGCGGTTATTTACAAAAACACTTCTTCGCATACGACCAAATCAAATAGCGCCGTTGCCGGGAAAACGGTCGTAATTTTTTTCTTGTTATTCGGGTTGATTTTTTATAAAATCTAGCGAACATAATATAAACGAGAACCAAAACCGTATCTTTCGATTTTAACGGTTATTGTGAGAGTTTTGCAAGGGAATCTGGAGTAACTGGAGCAAGAAAACAGAGATTCAAAAATTTCATCTTAGACCAGAGGAGTATAGGAGGGCCCTGAAGAAAATTTAGCAAAAGAACACTCCATATTGCGGCAGAACCGCGGCACAATGGTAGGTTTGGCGGCGGATCCATGGCACATTGGTAGGTTTGGGCCCCCAAAATCCTCAGGTGTTTTCCTTATATCTTTCTCTCTCCTCTAAAACTCCAATAATCTGATTTTATCTACAGGATTCTTTGCAAACAGAGCCGCTCAAAAATCTTTTTGCGTGTTTTGATTGCGATTTTTTTTTGCAAATTTAAACAGGACTTTAAGGGACAAAAAACCCAAACTCAGATTAGGTGGGGATTTCATCACCCTTCCTAGGCCCCACAAATCTCAAACGAGCATACTATCACCCTACATTAATAAAAAATATCTAGACCCAGCCCCTAAGGACATTCACGCTTAATTAGGACAGGGGAAGGTCGTGGGTAATCTATTGCTTATCCGCATTTTTCTTGTGGTTTCTAAAGCAAGTGTGACTAAGAAAAGTGGTTACTTAATTAGGTCTGCTATTTCGATGATTCGTATAGCGGATACCTCTCACTTACCTGGCACTTACCAAGCCACAAGATTGATAAGGAGGTAATAGAGGATTGATCCTGCGACATGTCCTTTGGAAGTCTAGGAGCGGTCTAGTGACTTGACATAGGAGATCCTAGCTCTATGGATTGACTGTGCATTTTGTGATTTGTTGAGTCAAGCCTCAAGTCCGACATTTTTTTCAAAACAAACCTTCTTAAAATCATTCTCAAATATCACACGCTGCCACGTGCACTAAACCCGCTTAATGCATGATCAGCTGGACACGGGATTCTAGTGCCCGTCTCGTCCGCATTTTTTCTATCGACTCCGAAGTCGGTACTTCTTCATCTTCTATTTCTCCTCCACCCACCACATCTCCCGAAATGGATGGATCTCCATCGGGATTTAACGATACCACCCTGCCACCATCTGTAGGTGCATAGAATCCACCGTGCATCTCTCTCCAAGAAAGATGCTACTTCGTATATGGACCCCTTCCTACTTGTCATCCCTTCCACCAGCCAATGAGGATAATTTTGAAATTAAACCCCACTTCATCAACTTGTTGCCCAAATTCCACGGGCTTGAATCCGAAAACGCATATGTTTTTATAACCAAATTCGAAAATGTATGTGCTATGATGAGTACAACCCAACTTTCAAAGGATGCTCTGTGATTATGTCTTCTCCCTTTTACCTTGTCCAATTTAGCAGAAAAGTGGCTCTATAGCACCGCCGCACATTCTATCGGTAAATGGGATGAATTCGTTATAGCATTCCTTAAGAAATTCTATCCTCATTATAAGACTGCCCGTATTCGAAGCGAGATTAACCAATTTGGCCAACTTCCCAACGAACCCTTTTGGAAATACTTTGAACGGTTTAAAAATCTTCTTGTCCAATGCCCTCATCACGGAATCGATAGATGGCAACTTTGCCGAATTATATATGAAGGTGTGAATCCAGCGACAAAACAAATGCTTGAAACCATTTGTCAATATCATTTCATGTCAAAAGACGATGGCGAAGCTTAGCAATTTCTGGAAGATCTTGCCGAACAAACGTTACAATGGGAGAGCACTAGACCAACATCGTCTTCATCTAGGGCAGGTATCCATCAGCTCGATATTTCTATCGCAGTGAAAGACGAAATGGCCGCGATGCAAAAGAAACTCGAGGCTATGGAAAGAAAATTCTCTTCAGCCTCCCTAAAACAAGTTACGCTCCCCAAAAACGTGTGTGGTTGATATTTTGACCCATCCCATTTAACGGAAGAATATCCTTTGAATCCTCTATCTTAAGGTCATGAACAAACCAATGCTGCTTTTCAGTAACAACCTAGAAATGACCCTTGTTCATCCACATATAATCAGGGATGGAGGAATTATCCTAATTTTTCTTGGAACCAAAACCAATCTTAAAATCAAAATCAGTTCCCAAACCAAATAACTATCAGAGGCTTCCTCCAAAGCAACAACCGCCACAACCTCAAATTCAGCAGCCCTTTCAACTGCAATCTTTTCAAAATCCGGCCAACAACTTTGCTCCTTATAATAATATTTCGACAGCCGATACCAATAAAATCTATGCACTCGAACGAAACTTAAAAACGTTCATTAAACAATCCACGCAAACGAAAGCTAATTTAACGTCTTCTATCCAAACGTTAGTGCAACATACTGCTTCCTACGGTGAAAGCATAAAATCGATAGAAACACAAATTGTACAGTTAAATACCGTGATGAGTGAGAGAGAGAAAGGGAGACTTCCATCTCAACCTCTACCAAATCCCGGCCACTCACAAAGCGCATATCTCATCCTTCAAAATCATAATGTGAGTATCGTAACTACGTTGAGATCGGGAAGAGTACTGAATAACAAAATTTGTGAACAAGTTGAAGTTGATGATATTAATGATACCCCGGCTACTACTTCTACTCCTACTTCATCTAATCCAACATTTTCTTCCGAGCCTATTCTCTATTTTCCACTAGGCTCAAACCCTCAGCCCACTTCTTTGAAGGAATTACTATCTACGACCATCCTAAATCCACTTTTGGGATCCATTCTATCCCCACAAACTTCTCCTCAAAAGTCCCTTATCGATAAAGCTCTTTTTCCAAACAGGTTAAAGGCCAACAAATCAAGTCCCCAAATAGAGAAAATTGTGAAAATTTTTAAACAAGTTAACATAAATATTTCTCTGCTAGATGCTATCCAACAAGTTCCATCCTATACGAAAATTCTAAAGGACTTGTGCACTAGGAAAAGAAAAATTCAAGTGTTTAAAAAAGTTTTCTTAGCGAGTAATATGAGCAATTCTCTTATCCAATTTGTGCCCACGAAATGTAAAGACCCCGGTTGTCTTACAATATCTATAACCATTCGGAGTAAAAATACCAATCGTGCTTTACTCGATTTAGGTACTAGTATTAATTTGCTTCCATATTCGGTTTATGAGAAATTAGGCATAGGAGAGTTGAAACATGCGCACTACACTCTCCAGATGGCTGATCGATCTATCACCTAACCTAGGGGTGGGCTTGAGGACTTGTTGATCAAAGTCAGGAAATTTATATTCCCTGTGGACTTTAAAGTAATAAATACACAGCCTGTAGCAAATCCACGAAACCAAATTCCGGTGATTCTAGGTCTATCTTTTCTAGCAACTTCCAACGCGATAATCAATTGTCGTAACGGTTCAATGAACCTGTCCTTTGGGAAAATGACAATTGAGCCTAACATCTACAAGTTAGGAAGTCAACCCTCCGAACCTTATGCTCATATAATTGATGTATATTATGTTGAAAAGATAGGTTCCGACAGTTGCGAATTTGAGGAGCTTCATGATACTAATCTCGATGCTACCCGTGTGTCATTATTTGATCCAGCTATTTATTATACACGTGAAGACCCTTCTATCGACAAGTTCACACCCAAGTCTGAATCCTTTAACTTGTCAAATGATTTAGTCGAGCTATCCGAGTATCATACCTTTCTTTCTATGAGAATATCATTCGGAATATCGATGGAAGTTTTGAAGACATATTCGCCGAAGAACTCGCATTCCTAAAATACATGGATGTTGTGATGAATCAACTTCCACCCATAGAAGCTGAACCTCCACCTATTCTTCTTATCCCGTACGAGAATACGAATATTCCATCTACTCTTTATCTTTCAAATTCTCGTTTTCATCTACCATCATTGTTTCGTCTCTATCAACCGAGACGTACACTCGTTCAAATACACCTCTTATTTTCTCCCCACTTCTTTTGTAACATGATCTTCTACCAACCATGGTGTTACATTGATAAAATATTCGAATGGTTGATGTTGACTTTTGGTTTTTGTAAAGTTTTGCATAGACCAATAATTTTACCCCCTCTTATGATTTTAAATGCTTGAAACACTGTTCTAATTAAGATTAGGGGGAGAAAATATTTTGGCTTTAAAAAAATAAAATATATTTTGTACAATTATGAGCCAAAAATAAGTTTAGGGGAGGATTTCACTGTCATTGACTTTTGTCCCCTTTTGCTAATCATTGAGACCTTTTCCTCCCAAGTCTACAGGGTTTAAGCTTAAAATATGACATCAGTGAGGACACTGCTGCAAATAGCTTTGGGGGAGATTTGTGCTTATTCACGCATCATTTTACGTTATAAAAGCACTAAATTTTTTTTGATAATAAAAGCTAGAAAGTGAAAATACATATGAAAGATAGGAAGAGATTTAAGAAAAGCAAGAAAATTAGATATTTTAAAACAAAACTAGTAATAGATAGTCATGAGCTGTTGTCCCAAGGGTTAGTAAGATGAAGGGAATCACTAATCTGAGAATAGAAATAAGTTTGAAAAATAGTCTCTATTCTTGAGTCCAAACTTCTGAATGTTGATACCCTACTATACGCATCAGCACACATCTTGAAAATTGGGATAGTAGAGGATACCTTGAAATGCTCTTGTCTAAAAACCTTAGTATGAAGAAAAAAATATAAATCAACAAAATATAAATGACACAGAAAATATAAATGGTGAAGAAAAATGAACACTGGTTTTTTAATTAATTAAGGCGGCAGAAAAAAATATAGCGAGGGTGTCTTATCACCTAGTGCTTTAGACCAACTAGTATGGGAGCCACTGCTAAGCCTTAGGTGTTGCAAGACTAGGATATTACTAATTACGCCTTAATGAGTGAGTATATTTGGTAATCGGTTGGTTAGTATCTCAAAAAGTATTAACGGTCGCATGAAGAATGTGTGAGTTATTCCATCAAAAAACATTCACCGATTAAAAAGTACTAAGGAAGATGGACAAGAGTATGATAGTTTGAATTGAATTTTCTAAGTATAAGAATGTCTTTTACACACATGTAGGGGTATATGATCGGTGTTTGGGAGGAAGGTAGGGAGGAAGACTAAAAATGATGTTTTATTGAGGGATGATGTGATTTCTGATATCTTTTCATGACTATTAAGATAGGGCTCATGGCAACTAAAAAACTAGTGTAGTTTGAAACTCTTATTTTCAAGTTCTTCATTTTATATGTTCTTATCTTTATATGTAATTTTCATCTTCTTTCTTTTATTATGGGATTTTGTGGGTGTAATCCGCTGAAAACACTCAGAAGACAATACTCCTCCTACTAGAGACACCTAGAGCTTTAAAGGCTTGTTGCACGTGCTAAGTGCAATCGTGTTGCCTATGAAAGTGTGTTAGTTAGTTTTATTTTTCTTTTTCTCTTTAATAACTAGTTTGCTCAGGACGATCAAATATAAGTTTGGGGGTATTTGATTAGTCTAAAATATTGCACTTTTGAATGAATATTTTCCCTAATATTGTTAAGTACTACAAAGTGTCTATTGTAAATATAGAAAATATGTTGGTTTATTTGTAAAAAGTTTATTATCATATATTTCTACATTTTAATTAATATAATTAAGGAAAATATATGCATATAATATTTAAATGAAATATTAGTAATTAGAATATGCATATCATATCAAATATTTCTAATCAATATTCTTAAGATATTATATTATTTAAATGGTTGGAATAATATCTCAAAAATACCAAATACTACTAACACTTTAATTTGAGATATTGTGCAGGTATTAGCTCAGGTCTAAGGTCTAAGTAAAAGATCCAAGTCAAATCGGGAATCTGCCAAATTTTAGAAACAAATCGAGAGATCTAGCAACGGTAGAGACTCAGAGTATTATTTTCAGAATCTAGACATCAAAAGAATCTCCAAATATCAACACAAGAGATTCGAAGAAATATCAAATCCTGATTCCACTAGTTGCGGCTGAACCGCGGCGCAATCAGAGCCGTCGGATGTGAGATTTTGTAGATTGGATCGTAACTGTATATCCACACATATGGAATCTTGGATTTCTGGTTTCAGGGACTATATAAAAGACCGAGAGATGTACATTCAAAATCATCACCGAAGAGATCAAAATATCCAAGAGATCCACGTATCTAAGTGATCGTCATCTATTCATTTACCTCCAACAAGAGATGGATCTAGACCAAACTAGGGTTCTTGTAATCGACTTTCTAAGGAGAGTTGTAAATGCAATAGTTGATTAATAAATGTAGTTTTTAGTTTTAATTCTCTTTGCATTTATTTTCCGCATTTAATTTCTGCGTCTACTTTTCTATTTCTTCATTATGCTTTCATTCATCTTCATCTTCTCTTCTAAATTAACCATGAGCGAGTAATTCCTAACTTGGTAAGGTTTGTAGGATAGGGTAGAACAATGGATGAGAAAATCTTTTAACTTTTTTATGCATTTTTAAGTTTATAAACTTTAGCTAAATAAATGGTAATCTCCTTATCGGGCGCGCTACCAATTTATTGATAGTCACGACGACTATTTGAGATTGGTTGAACACTTGTTTTGTTAAGGGCTGGACATGAATAGAGATCATTGAAAGGACAAGGGTTGGTAGTGGGGAAACCCTAGTTTCCTCCAAGAACTGTAATCTACATTTATCACTATCGCTCTAGTTTTAAACTATTAAAAGATAAAATGAGTTATTTTTAATTATTCATTCATTAAATACCAAGCCCTATGAACCCTACAAGCTTTTTTATTATAAATTTTATATCCGTTTTAAATTGTAACGACAAACAATCACCCATCTTTCATCAACCCGTCTAAAGCAAGAAAAGAGTTCATGTTTCCCTGCGGACGACCCGTACTCATCGCGGCTAACTATTAGCGACACCGTCTTGATTGCGGTTATTTACAAAAACACTTCTTCACATACGACCAAATCAAAGACCAATACAAGCAGGGTAAGTTTATGTTGTCGGATAGCTGGAAGGTGGATTTGCCCCAAAAACACCCCCATGAAGGCTGATACGACAGGGGCATCTTCCTCGATGGTAGCAGAAGCTCCATGGGAAATTTTTCTTTCGTCAAAGACGAAGATGATGCTTAAAGAACTACAAGCTTTTCCTGCAATCAAATGGAAAATCCCGCTTGAACCATAAATCATCGAGGGGATGTTGATACCACGTCCCCCTCCAAAGGCCGATGACAAGGGGAGAAGTCTCCCAAGTCCCACTTCCAAAAAGAAGAAGAAGAAGGCTAAGAACCCCGTACAGCATGCTGAATATTTCAATAGCCATATGGACCTTCAAAAGTATTTAGAAGCACTGGAAGAATATAATCAGAAAGCATGAGTAACAATCACTCTTGATGAATTTCTCCTGCATCTCTTCGAAAATAGCGATGCTGAGGAAGAAGACTCAACGAGAAAGATGGAGGAGCGTGTGGAAAGTTGCCGCATGGTCTCTCATTCTTTCGTATATGATGAAGATGCTCCATCAGTGTCAGAAAGTGACACGGATAGGCAGGGGCATGGCCTGCACAAAGGACTCCAAACCCACCATAAGAAAACCCAATTGACCAGCTGATAAAAGAAACTGTTCAAGAAGGTGAAGACATAGTAAGGCGTGAGATGACCATCTATGAAAGGGCCAAACGACAACACCTAAGCAAGAAAGTTGTGGAAGAGACGAGTTATGAAACTCCCCCGCCAATGGAAATCCCAGCTAAAAAGAAGAAAATCAAGAATAAAGCTAAGAAGTGGTTCGCTAAGGACCTATCAGCAGGGATGAACCTCCTACCTCTCATAATATACACCCCAGGAGTGCCATATTTCGACGGTGGAGAAGAACGCCCGAAATATTGCCTCTATCGCCGAAGGATCTCTCACCCTATTGATGAATATAATACATTCAAGAAATGGTGGTGAGGCTATATTTCTCATCAAAGAAGATTGAAGAAGGAGAAGGAGAAACGAAAAGCCAAGGCACGTCCGCTCAAGGTCGATAACTCCGAAACAGGCAACGAAACAAAATCAACGACGAAAAAGTACCACATGATTTCTCAAAGCAGTAGCCGTTCAAATAAGGCCCAACTCTGAAAGGAGGGGGCAAAGTTCCCACCATCGGAAGTGACTCTGAAGACAAAATCCTCTTCAATTCTCTTTTCGCAGGCTCCTTCTTAGAAAAAGAAGAAGAGACAAAAGCTTGCGACAACATCCAGCTGTGAAATCTCACCATGCCCTAGAAAAACCTCGAACCTGCAAAGAAGCAGGATAAAGGGAAAGGAAAGGCGGCTGAAGAAATTGAGGTCGACAAAAAAATGGCCGTAGATCTCACTGCAAAAGACCCACTTAAGAAAATTAAGATGGACTGTAATGTCTTGGCCCATCTCAAGAAGTTGCTGTCATATTTTAGTATATATAATGCTCTGCTCCTGTCAAAAGAATTGCGAGAATCTCTTATCAAGGCTCGAAACGAGCCTAAACAGTTCCAATCTTTCTTCGTCGATGAAGAAATGATGGATGAATTTGAAGAAGTGCATACCGCCGATATCACCTATAGTGAAGAAGACCTTCTGCTGAGGATGTTCGAACATAATCGACCTCTTTATATAGCCAGATACTGTGAAGATGTAAGGATAAATAAAATCCCCATTGACAACGGGTCCTCGGTCAATCTGCTAATTATAAGAGTGCTTAAAGAGCTGTCCATGGATGCCCGATATCTAGGCCGGGAGAAGATCACAATCTCGTGGTTTGATTCCCAGTCCTCACAAACTTATGGGTTCGTGGTGCTGACACTTCGGTTCGGACAACTCGTTACTGATGTCAAGTTTCACTTCATCGACGTCAAGACCTGCTATAAAGCCTTACTCGATAGACCTTGGATACACGAGTATAATATCATCCCCTCTACGCAGCATCAATGCATGAAGTACTTCAAAGATGGCAAAGAGCACACCATCACAGGAGAGCTCAATCCCTTCTCAGTAAACGAAGTACGCAAGTATGAAGACGTGAAGTACTTCTTGCCTGACTTCGAGGATACTGAAAGATGCGGTAAACCCACATCCGAAGGAAAGTAGAAGCAAGTGGCTAATGTTCCGGTCTTCGGAAGAGATACCGATGAAGAAGAGGAGATAGTATTCTTGGACCAGCCTAAATTAAAGAAAGATAAGAAAAAGCAGACACCTATCGTTCTTGTCTTTGGGAGTGATTCAGAAGAGGATGTTGAAGCAATATTCTCTACTCATCTTGTAGTGAAAACTCTCGATGAAGCAGATCAGACTTTACATATCACGGTGGCTCTGCCTCAAAATTATAAAGAGCTTGATACCGTCAACACTCAAAATATAGAGGAGTTGGTGACTTCCTACGTACCTCCCAAACATAGAGGTGAAAAAGCAATTCTCTTCTAAAAATCTGAAAAGACCAAAATAGAAAAGGAAATTTAGCATGGAATCGACCTAAATCTTGATAGGGTGCATCCCATCTGCATGCCTAAATACTTCACGAAGGGTTTGAAGGATTTCTTGAAGCGTCACGGGGTGCCTTTCGAAAAAACTGTTCAAGAAGCCTAATTCTACAAAAGGATTTGGGAAGTACCCGGGACTCACAAAATTAAGCCCAACGGGAAAATTGATACTACTGGATTGGGATATGTCCGATCCAAGATGTGAAACCAAACTCATACTTACCACATGATAAAACTCTCAAATGAGAAAAAAGATGAAAAAATACTTGAACTCTTTGAATGCCTCACAAATGAGGACGGGGAGATTTTGGAACTACTGTCGGCACCAAAGGAGCTGGAAAATGGGATCCATGCCACAGCATACAATCTAAAGAAAATCGATCTAGGAATGGAAGATGATCCAAGACCAACATTCGTCGGCGAGCTTCTATCCAAAGAATGGGTACCTACCTTGAAGACAATACTCATGGAGTATCGAGGTTGTTTCACCTGGAACTATTTTGAGATGTCGGGACTCGATCTAGAAGTAGTGGTGCACAAATTGGTCATAATGCCGGGGGGAAACCCATCAAACAAGCTCCAAGAAGGATGTGGCTTGAACTCGAGATAAGAATCAACACCGAAGTCAAGAATTTAATTGACTCTGACTTCATCCATGAAGTACAGTACCCTGACTGGATTTCCAATATCGTACCAGTAATGAAAAAGAATGGAACAGTTCGGATATGCGTAGACTTCCGAGACCTAAACAAGGCGTGCTCGAAAGATGATTTCCCGGTGCCAGTCATGGAGATCATGATCGACAACACATCCACTCACGGGATCTTCTCTTTCATGGACGGATCCTTCGGATATAATCAAATAAAGATGGATCCTGAAGACCAAAAGCATACAGCCTTTCTCACCCCGTTAGGCATATTATAATACAAAGTGATGCCCTTCGGATTAAAGAATGATGGAGTGACTTATCAAAGAGCCATGACGAAGATCTTCGACGACCTTATCCATGAAATAGTCGACTGTTATATATATGATCTCGTTGTTAAAAGCATGTCTCACGAAGAGCACTTGGGACAACTCAAAACCATCTTTGAGTGCCTTAGGAAATACAAACTGAAGATGAATCCGTTAAAATATGCTTTCGGAGTCTCATCAGGGAAATTCCTAGGATTTATCATCCATCATTGGGGGATTGAAATCGATCCTTATAAAATAAGGGCAATTATATAAATGCCCCCTCCAAGAAATCTTAAGCAGCTGCAATCGCACCAAGGGAAGCTCACGTATATCCGACGGTGCATTGCCAACATATCTGGAAAATTTTGTCCTTTCTCCCATCTTATGAAGAAAGGAACCCCTTTTGTATGGGACCAAAAATGCTAAAGGGCATTGGAGGTAATCAAGCAATACCTGTAGAGCCCACCGGTGTTAGTTTCTCCTATAACGGGAAAGCCCCTTATCCTATATACGACTGCACTTGATCATTCTCTAGACTCACTATGGGCACAAGAGAATGACCAAGGGAAAGAAAGAGCTCTATACTATCTAAGTCGAGTTCTGCTGGGGGGCAGAATGCAACTACTCCCCATTGAGAAGTATTGCTTGGCACTGATCTTTGCACTTACAAAACTCAAACACTATGCCCTAGCGTATGGAGTTCACCTTATATCAAAGGTAGATCCCTTCAAGTACTGATGACAAGGGCTATTCTGACAGGAAGGCTTACCAAATAGGCCCTTTTGCTGATGAAGTTCTCAATCACATATCGCCCTCTCAAGACGATAAAAGGACAGGTCATCGCCAATTTCCTTGCTGAACACCCCATCTCCACCGACTGCCTGCTAAATTGTGAGCTGTCGGACGAACACGCAATCAATGCAATTGTCAGTAAAAAAAGAAGATGCGGAAAAGCCTCAATAGGAGCTCTATTTCGATGGAGTGTCTTCCATGAAAGTGCAAAAGAGGAATATCCTGATTATCAAAGCCGAGGTGGGTCTCACCTTTGTGACTCCTTGAGGTAGGATAATACGCTATGCAATCTCGTTGACGGAACCAAGAACCAACAATGAGGCGGAATATGAATCCCTCCTAGCCGGTCTCGAAATCGCGATCGACATGGGCATCAAGGATCTTCGCGTATACAGAGATTCTCAATTGATCATCAGTCAAGTCAACGGCGATTATAAAACATGCAAGCCCGAGCTAATAAGGTATGGTGAAAAGGTGCAGCAGTTGTTAACGCAAATTCCATCTTAGAGAGCGTACCGCGAGCGGAAAATAGTAAAGCGGATGCGTTAGCCAAAATGGCCAAAGAATTAGCGGATAAAGATCTTGATGATGTAAGGATCATTATCTAAAGCCGAAAAATCCTGGCTCCAGCAAAATTACCTTCGGAATCTCCAACGGAAATATCTGAAGAAGAGGAAGCATCCGAAGAAAATATCCTTCAAGCTGAAGAAGAGGAAGAAGAAGACTGGTGAGAACTCTTCATCGACTACTTCAAGCCCCAGCGGGTGCCTGAAGATGCATCGCAAAGACATCAGCTCATAAAAAAAGCTCTGTCATTCGCCTTTATCGATGGAACTTTATACAAGATATCCTTCAACCATATTTGGCTAAGATGCATAGGGCCGAATGAAGCAAGGAACATCATTTAAGAAATTCACGACGGAATTTGCGGATCCTATCAATCCAGTCAGAAAATAAAGCTAAAGATCAAGAGAATGGGTTATTATTGGCCTACAATGATCTAAGACTACATAGAGTATGCCAAGAGCTACCACTCATGCTAAATACATAAGGATTTCATCCACCAGCATCCAAATCCTCTGCACCCGACCTTAGCCAGTTGGCCTTTCAAGATGTAGGGGACAGATATAGTTGGCCCTATCGAACCGGCATCTTCCGAGGGACATCGATTCATCCTAGCAACAACAGACTACTTCTCTAAATAGGCAGAAGCAGTACCGCTAAGAGAGGTGAAGACGGAGAACATCCTACACATCTTCAAGACTCATGTCATCTACCAGTTCGGGATTCCGAGAAGAATAATCTTGGCCAATGGACCAGCATACAGAAGTCACAAGATAAGTTGCTTCACATAACAGTATAGATAGACTGGAGATATTCCTCCGTCTACAATTCTTGAGCTAACGGTCTAGCTGAAGCCTTCAACTAGATCTTGACAAAGCTCATCAAGAAGATGGTGTCCAAGAATAGAAAGGATTGGCATGAAAGATTACATGAAGCTCTTTGAGCCTATCGAACGACGTTCAAGAAAGCCACAAAGACAACACCATATGCGCTAGTGTTTGGCGCTAAAGCAGTACTCCCACTTAAGATCGAACTCCCCTCGTTGTGAATGGAAATCTAATACGAGCTCACTGATGAGGAAAATGCACATCTCCGGCTTGAAAAACTCGATACTCTTGATGAAATCCGTCTTGCAGCACAACAAAATTTGGAAGCTCATAGGGTGAAGATAACAAAAGCATATGAAATACTTACCAGGCCGAGAACCTTTCACAAAGGCGAACTCGTATTGTTTTTCAAAAGACTGATGATCCCCAATCGTGCAAAGTGTGGGAAATTCGAGCCGAATTATGAAGGCTCGTATATAATAGACAAGGTCTGCCAAGGAGGGGCTTACATACTAATGAACATGTATGGAGAAAGACTCTTTCGGCCGATAAATGGTCGTTTTCTCAAGAAGCACTATGCTTAAAGAGTTACGACTAGGGTCAAAGATAGATGACGACACCTATATCCGCTCCCTATCTTCCTAAGTCAAAACTCTGAAAGTCTCACGGGCAAGCAATACTCCCTGACCATATGATGTCCTACGGCCAGCCTCCAAATTGGCTACCGTATACAATCCATGAGCATAAACAATATGGATTCCAACAATGTTCTCTAAGTATATGTTGCCCTATGACCGGTCTCCAAATTTGCTACCGTATACAATCCACGGGCTTAAATAATCCATGATTCCATATCATCCCCAAGTCCCACCAGGTGAGCAATGTTCCCAAAGTATCTGCTGCCCTACGGCTAGTCTCCAAATTGACTACCGTATACAATCTACGGCCTACCCACAGCAAATTTACACCCTAAAGTTCCACGGATGAACAACGCTCCCTAAAATATCTGTTGCCCTACGACCAGTCTCCAAATTGAATACCGTATACAATCAACGGGCTACCCATAGCAAAGTTACACCCTAAGGTTCCATGGGTGAATAATGCTACCTTAAAAATATGTTCTGCCCT
Source organism: Agapanthus africanus (assembly GCA_030015575.1). Taxonomy (NCBI): domain Eukaryota; kingdom Viridiplantae; phylum Streptophyta; class Magnoliopsida; order Asparagales; family Amaryllidaceae; genus Agapanthus; species Agapanthus africanus. The sequence goes on along the minus strand of CM057342.1, from coordinate 55,524,971 downwards.
ATGGCTAGTCTCCAAATTGACTACCGTATACAATCCATGGGCTACCCGTGACAAAATTGTTTTCAAGACCTCTTTTAATGGCCAGCCAAGATACCAACGTAGAGAAGACCCACTCATGTATTCTTATGAATAATGAGGAGAACGGTGTATAAAAAAACTGGTACGTCCATAAGCAAAAAGGGCACAGATGAAAACCTGAAAGGGTGCCGTGAGTAAAATCAACAGGACTGCCCGTGAGCTTGTGAAAACCTGAAAGGGCGCGAACTCATGAAAAGAAAGAAACTACCTTACAATGAGTTCGATTCTGACTCTTGTATATAATCCACGGGCACGTAAAAGTATGTTTCAACAAAGTCCTACCAAAAGCGAGCGATACCCCCAGCATGGTGAACGGCACTTGCGAGATCCTCTCGACTTGCAAGAAGAAAACAATCTTGTAAGATTCTTACGATTTACAAGAGAAAATCCGCTTAGGAGTCCCCACAACCCTTAAAGAGAAAACACACATATGAGATCCTCTCATAGGGAGAATATATTTTATGAGACCCTTCCGGTTTATAAAGATTGAAAAGTCTTAAGTGATAGGGACCTAAACATGTCTCTTAAGCCATCATTGTCTAATAAGCAACAACAAATGATGAGTCGCTCCGGGAACTACGCTCCAGTGTTAGCGATGTTGATGCCGAACGAAACTCAAAACCCAAGTTTCCCCAGGCAGATGATGAATTGATCTCGGTATATATGCTTCAGTGTTAGCAATGCTTATGCCAACCTAAAATCCAAAATCTCGACCCCTATGTCGTTAAATTGGGAAGCAAAAAAATAGCCGAAATGACTGGGCAATTCTTTATAAAAACAGCGAGTAAAAAAATAATTAAAAAATAGCCGAAATGATTAGGCAACTCGCAATAAAAAAAACAGCGAGTAAATAAATAAAAAAATTAGCTGAAATGATTGGGCAACTGCGAATAAATAGCCGAAATGATTGGGCAATCACGACTTTCGAGATAAGAAAAATTGAAATGATAAAGCAATCGCGGTAAAAGTAAAAATAAAAAAATTCCCTACAAGAAGTCCGATCCTGACTCTTTTATACAATCCACAGGCACAAACAAATGAAAGTGGGCAACATATTATATCATGCTTTGCCAAACAAGGAATCTAGTCTTGATGGCAATATATACAGCCTAGAACTATTTCGACGCCCCATCGTATTCCAGCAGAGTACAAACACAGTGTCAGGAAGGACCAAAGGGTCAAAACAAAAGCGGTGCGACGGTATCAACCTAACTCCAAGTCTTAACGGAAATACATACGGCCTAAAAACTACTAGTACATTTCTCTACCTCAACAGAGTACAGACACGACGTCATGAAAACTCAAAGGAGTCAAAGCAAAGCGGAGTGACAGCAAATTCCTAACTCCAGGTCTCGATGGCAGCACATACATGCCTAAAGGCCATTAGATATAATCTCCCCTCAGAAGAGTGCAGTTATGGCTTCCCTGGGACTCAAGGAGTCTGACCTCAAGGTAACGCGTCACAGTGACGCCCAACGCTGAATCTCTGATGGAAAGATACACATACCAGCCTCGGAAGATTACTTGAGACGCCATGTCTCATCTCAAAAGGGATTGGAGATACAGCAAATGTGTGGCTACTCGAATAGCGATATGAGAGAACGCAAATTGAGAAGAAGTAAGCTAATGCAATGGTGTGATGGACTACACCCAGTACCGCAAACCTGACGGCCTTTTATACTAACATGGGTATGTTAACGTTAGTCTGAGTTTATCCATGCTTAAAAAAGAAATAGACTGAATGCTCTGGGATGAGTAAATAAACTAAGAAAAAACATTTCAGCTCAATCATGGAGAAGAAAAAGTGCAATTCGCAAAAACATAGTAAGTGCACAAAAGGTGTTTTCATTAATATGTCAAAAGTTGAAGAAAGACGATCGATGCAAAACAGCAATGAGGAAATAAAGGACAAACATTGTTCAAAACTCAAAGAGGAAATATGCTTGCATTGGTACAAGGATTGATAAAATCAAAAATGAAACCCAACATGGCTTCCTGAACGTTGTCTACCATCTTCTTGTGCGTACGTTCACGAAGACAAGCTTCGAGATCGCCGCTGATATCTTCCGTCCTTGCATATGAGGATATGATTGCCCGTTGCTAATAAATACGGTGTAAGAGAGTAGTAGTATCATCTCTTCGCCTCTTCGAGATCAAGCCCATCAGATAGACCGAGTGCACTTTGTCCTTAGCATGATCAAGTGATTTAAGTGGAATCACCTCTGGGTACTCGAGCAAAGCGTCCCAGATCGTTTTAAACACCATCTGTAAGAGAGAGGGGTGGCGAGGAAGTAATTGTCTACTGTGAACTTCAAAGTGATGCAGCACAGCTTTACACTGATCATCAGTATAATCTGGCCTATAAAAGCATATGTATATCCCTGATGAAATACAAGTGGTCATCTATGATATCTGTAAAGAAAGCAAAAGGAGCATCATTTCAAAACATTGTAAATTTAAGGTACGGAGGCTCTTTCTTTAGAGCTAAGAGACCCCACTGGGTCAAAGTTGATCCACTGAAGGTTAGGACTTAGAGTGTACGCTCTATAGAAAATCTAAAGATTTTTTAAGTAAGCCTAGGCTCTAAGAACCCAAGGGGTACGCTTTCATAATGCGGGAACGTACGCTCCATGGTGCGCTCTAATAAAGCGGAAGCGTATGCTCCAGGTGGTGCGCATGCGCACTTACCAAATGGTTGCAAAGAATAAAATTCTTTGAAGGGGAATCTTATGCTTCGTTAGGAGCGCAAAGCTATGGGAGAACAAATTCTCAAAAGAGGATTAAGGAGAGAAGAAGGAGCAGCCTTGCATGAGGGCTTAGGCCTTATTTATAGGGGTGTGGGGTCTGTTCGGATTCTTCGGATCTCAAGGCAGATCTAACGGTGTGCAGCTTGACACCACTGCATCCACGTACGAGCTACGTGAGCGTATCGGGGGGCATTTTTTCCCCGCCCAAATAGGACACACCTTCTCGGGAGCGCATGCTCCATAAGCTTGAACCGCAAGTTTTGGTTGTGCACTTGGCATGATAGCCAATTGCACTTGCGATGCACTATGTGCAAGGCCTTTGCACACTGCGCAAACAAACTTGCACTGCGATATATGCGCAAGGCATGTAGCGCAAGCGCACCTCGTTGAAGCGTGCGCTTCTGTTAGATCTAAAGTTCTATTTGGAAGGAAATCTTCCCTATTGATCTTTCTTAACAAAAAGATCTCTGGATCAAAGATCCAACCATACGCATGCACCCAGAGTTGATATGTATCAATGCAAACCTGTTTGTTAAGAATTTACCTTAACAAATATCTCTCCTATAAATAGGAGCCACCTTTTGGAGAAAAGGATCGATAGACGATATATAGAGAGACCATATAAACGCAGATGAGAAGGAAAAAAGATTGATCTTCATCTTTGTTCTCCTTCTACAAGAAACCCTAGCAAAGACTAGGTAAATCAAAAGGAAGAAAATCTTTCTTCTTCATACATAAGCTTCGGGTTCTTTAAGAGTTTTGACTCATTAAACACAGGATCAAAAGATGTTGGGGTTTATCTCCTTTCTATGAAATTTTAGACTTTCATGGAGGATTTAATCCTAAGATCTAAGGCCTTAGGGATAAAAACTCCCATTACAAAGTGCCTAGGCACATAAAAATCGAAGCTTTGGTTTCGCAAAATATGAACAGAGAAAAAAATTGGGTTTCGACTCCATTGAAAGTTATTAATTTTCACAAAACCCTAGGTGCACCCCAATACAGATGCGCACACTATGAAAGCGTACCATCAAAACACACCCAAAAGTTCATGAACGGAAGCTTTAGCTTCGTTGAAAGCAATGCTTTCATGAAAAGATAACACTTGTTCCCAAGATCGATGCACATTATGCGCTACTTCTCGTGCGAGACACATGCTCTAATATTAGGAGCACACTCAATAAAGACATGTGCACCACGTGCAAAGCATGTGTGCAAGTGCTAGACACTAATGCCAACCCATGTCTCACTGAATGCTATGCATGCGCACCACGTGCCACGCACGTGGACCAATGTCATGCGCATCACAAGTACGCAAGCGCACATAAAGACCAAGCCAAGTCTTGAAAATATAAAAAATTGCTAAGTATGGAAGCTTAGACTTCATTGGTGATCAAATGATCAACTGAGAACATGTTCTCAATATACAACCAAACCCACTAAATTTGATCTTAGTTCTCAAATGCGTCTAACGATTCTTAGATAGAGGTTCTACTCTCCTCTGAACTGACGAACCTCATAAATGTGATAAATGCGTCCTAAGTTCACTCTCGTTGGCAAACCAAGATACCAACATGGACTCAAATCATGTTAAATATAAAGTACGGATTTGGACTAATCCACACCCTACGAGCGATGACAAAATTAGTTTTCGTATACAATCTAAGGGCAACTCAAAATAAACAAAACCTAAAACAAGACACATGAGGATAAAAATCTGGAGTGCAGGAAGTTGTTGTCGTTCGCGATAATATAATTAACTGTAAGGGCTTGCGCCAGCAGGAAAAATATGTCCCCATAATCAATAAAGCTCTCACCCTGAGAGAGAATATGAAAGTTAGCTACATTGGTCGCATTCATCCAAACCTCCGATATACAGCGCTATAAATCAACTTAGTGTTTTCGGAGAGGTGTATGGATCAAACCTATGCATATGCCCCCAAATTCAGACAAAACGTCCAATCCCAGCTCTTTTGACATGTTTTCGGCAATAAACAATCTATTTTGATATTACGGTCAAAGTGTTTGACTTCATCAAAATAATAAATAAAGCTGGTATTGTAAGAAGGATATAGGGTGTACTGTTTTATTCCTCATATAGTATGTGGATGACATATTCATGATAGGAAATGATGTTCCTATCCTACAATTTGATCAAACTATGGTTGTCACAAGTATTTCTCCATATAGGATTTAGATGATATATATCAATCGATCTTGGGATTAGATCTATAGAGATAGATTTAGATGGATTTTGGGATTGTCCCAATCCGAGTATTATGACATCATTCTAAAAGGATTTTAGAATGGATGAATCCTAGTGCGGTATTGTACCCGCAAGTGATGGAGTCACCATCTGTAAAGAGATGTCTTCAGGACTGATGAGAAGAGAGACTCGCATGAATGACGTTCCACGTGTTTCGGAAGTAGGGTTAATCATGCGATGTCATGTATCAGACCAGATGTAGCTTATACACTTGTAGTAAGCGGATAACAGTCCTATCCTGAAGAAGCATAAAGATAGCAGTGAAGAACATATGAGGATATTCTTGGTGTATGGTAATGGCAGTCTCCATCTGGAGGCGGTTGCCGATTCCGCCTTCCAAGGTAACATGGATGACAAAGTGACTGTCATGAGATATAAGTTTACCCTCTTATGAAAAGCAGTATATTGGAAAGTGTTCCAAGCGGGTTACTGAGGTAGACTTGGCGCCGGATGCTGATTATGACTTAGCAAAGAATATAGCCTAAGAGGTTGTTAGATAAAATTGTTCATTTATGAACTTAATCCCATCATCTATCCACACAAATTCTAATGCAAGTATCGCTTGATTCGAGAGATAGTTAATCTCTGCGAGATTGAGATATAGATAAATAAAGTTAGAAACATTGTAGCGGATCCACTCGCTGTGGCCATTTCTCGAACACGGCTTGCGAAACTATTCGTAGAAAAGTTGGGTATGCAATAACACATGAGATATAGATATGCGATACTGCAATAATTGGTCTTAAGTGCAAATAGGAGATTGTTGGATATAGTACCCTCAAAACAATTATTGTAATTGTAGAAAGACAATTACTGTAATTGAAGGAGGACCTATACAGATGGAACAGTTTTGCTCGAGATGATGTATGCTATCTGGTTTGTATCTTTCATGTGTATACTTTTTACTCATTATCATGTATCGCTAATACAAGATGATGAAGAATATAGAATCTTTTTTTGACTATCAGGATTATGATAGGGAACATACTATTGAGGCCCGGATAGTCCATAAGCACATCGTTAAATGTCTCTAGTCATAAGAGTATCGAGACTGGGTATCGGTACTCCAGTTTAGATTAGTGTATCTATTTCTTGACCCCGACTGGGGCGATGGTTAATCCTATAGCCATTGGTATTTGACACCGAAGATTATATACAGATGCTCATTGGAGAGTGAGTTACACTGGACGGACTCATCGAGAACTCCTAGGTATTATACCTATTTTCATATAGAAGTTCTATGGTGACATAGTATAAAGCAGTTCCTTGACCTATGATCGCCATAGTATCTTGTGTGTGTTCCTACTACACTTTGATTACTACCTTACCATGTCTTTAAAGAGTCGTGCAAATAGGTTTTAGTTAGGTACAGTCCCGAAGCACATGGAGACAGTGAGCGGTCAAGAGAATTCGTCTCTTCCGGTATAGGTATTCGATGTCGCGCTGTGCAAGACACGACCATAACCAGAAGTCTGTGGCGCCACGGAATGTTAGATCAACTGATAAGTGTTATCAGCTGTATCTCAGATGGTTATGAGTCCAATGTCTGTATGACATATTGGGTTATTGGGGGTCTGACAGATTCCACCCCAGATCCGATATGCGATACTTTTTGATGAAGAGACCGGACTGTAAAGCGACTATCATTGATAAACTCTGATTGCGTTCGAATGAGCTTTCTTATCTGCCTTTCTTTTGATTAATATCTGGATAGCCGTTACATATAGCTAGTGTCACTGACATGCTTGTGGGTTTATCCATGAGGGGATTGATCTGAAATTGTTTCAGATCAATCGGATATGATCATAATCTACTGCCAGCGTATTAATTGAGTCTTTAGAGTCCCACGCAAAGGTTTTTCCCGCTCAGGCGAAACGATATAGTGTGTGTATAGCGATACGTGCGTGAGTTTAATTAAATACGTGTATTTGATACATGTATATTAATCGGACGTTTATAATACTAACCGGTTTAGGTTTAAGCCGGATTATTAAATTAAGTAGTGATTTAATGATATTATATATATTGAATATATAAATTCTAGTATTATATTCACATTCTATCTCTCTTATACGTATTTTGTATTTCAATACAAATACGGGTATATGTATACGATACATACACAAACTAGAATTTTAATGCATTATGATACGTTAAACATTCTTGAATGAGACACCTCGTTTCTATATTAAATAAAAGAAAAAGAAAAATAAAATTCTTTGGAGAAAGCATGATTTGAGAGTGTGGCTTGAATTTTGAATTGGAAAAAGCTTTCTCACAATGAAATGAAGCATGCTCTCTCCTCTCATTCTATCATGCATTTTCTCTCTCTCCTTTTTCTTATTCTTCTTCATGAAATGAGCAGAGAAAAGAGAAAGAAAATTATGTGAGCTAAACTACATCTCTTGATTTCTTTCACTAGCAAAGAAAGAAATAAAGTTACTTCACAATTTGTTTTTATTGGTGAAGTTGAAATTTGAGTTGGGTTTTTCTCGATGTGAATCATTTTCGTCAAGAAGATTGGTTCGCAAGCTCGATTCGGAGGTGACGGGGTTTAGCTTGGGTCTTCCACGATTAGGTGGACACGCTACAAAGGCTGTAGCTCCCTAAACTCCCCTATAGTTTTCTTGTTTTTGCAATTCTAGTAAACGCTAGATCTTGGTTTTATAGAATTGATTGCTTTGTTATTCAAAATTATTGTTTTACGCTTCTGCCGGATCTGCAAGTGTTGCGACCCTAGTGTCGATTCCATCAATATCACGCCTATCAGGATTCGCAGTTGCATCCTCCTCAGATACGCCTAGGGATATTTATTGAGGAGCCCGCGTCTCCTACACCCCCCGCGTCCGCCGTGCACCCATCTGCGTCTCCGCCCATTCCGGTATTTCATGAAAAAGGCTCGTCTCCTCATACACCTGTGGGTTCTCGAGCACGCGTCTTCTCGTCTCATCCTGCTTCTGGACCCTCGTCAATTTCTGGTTCGGGAAGGAGGATGACCAGAGAAAAGTCGCTAGGTCAATGGAGACGAGAATACAGATAATCGACAATTTGAAGTCTCAAGGGAAGTAAGTACCGGATGTAAGTTTGATAATACTTGGTTTCAATACATTTTTCATTTAATTGTTAAGAATTTATACTAATAATTGTCTATTAATAAGACTATAGTATATGCTAGATTTCAATAATTTTCTGGACGACGGCGGTGATGTAGAGTAAGCTCGAGATGGAGATAATAACCCGATGCGTGCTTCAGATTACTATAATTTTGTGTATTTTTATTTGGATTTGAACTTTAATTCAATATATCATATCGTATGTATGGGATTTGTGTATATGATATAATTTCTATATTTTGAATGCGACACAACCGTGATTATTTAATGTGTATTGGTTATTTGTTGGTTATGATTTCAGTAAATGAATTGAATTTGTATCGAATTGCCGAATTAAACAAAAAAAACTGCTCACTTTATCTATACCACACTTATTTCGTCGGATAACTTCCGACGGAATAAGTGTGGTACGAGAAATTATTTCCAGATATGTCGTGTTTATTCCGTCGGATGATATCCGATGGAATAAGAGTGGTACAGGAAATTATTCCCAGATATGCCAAGTTTATTCCCTGACGAAATAAAAAAAAAACACCTGACGGAATAAAGTTATTTTGTCGACTTTTATTCCATCGGAGATTGCCCGACGGAATAACTTTATTTTGTCGGGTACCATTCATTAGGTATCCGATGGAATAAATGGGTGTTTCTTATAGTGATAGTTTTTATTCTTATGATTAAATTTGCTTAGATTGGAAATGTGCATGTGTTTGGTTTTAACCCGTTGAAAATGTTTGAAGTGTAGTTAATTGGTCTTTAATGCATAGTACATGTGATTTCGACAAGGGTACAAACGATTCCAAAATAGTACGGTTGTAATTTCTGGATTTGGTAATTTGTTGTTTAGTTGGTTTTGGATTCCTAGTATTGGATTTGTAAATCCTTGTAATCTTTGTTTGGTTGGTGAAAAAAAGTGGGATTTGGTTTTGAGGATTTTAGAGAAAGATAGACAGAGAGAGGATTATTAAATAAATAAAGTACAAAGGCCCCATCTAAAAGTACAATAAATAGTGCCAAATTCTTGAAAATCCTTGAAAATTTTTAGGATTCAAGAATCCTTGTTTTGTGGTGGGCCCTCCCATAAAAAACAAAGGAATCCAAGAAATCCAAATCCTGCAACCAAACATAAAATTATGGAATCCAAGGATTCCACAATCCAAAATCCAAATCCAAACTCGTAATCCTGCAACCAAACAGGCCCTAAGAGTGTGTGCTGAAATTTTTTTATTAGATATAGTTTTATTAATTTTTTCTTTACTTTTTATTGAGTATTAATGAACTTATTTTGAGATTTCATATGAATTTTGAAATAGAAAATGTGTCATCCAAATTTTTTCTGTCCATGAAATTGGAAATAATATATTATGTAATCAAAACACATTGAGGACTCTTGCTCAAAAGTCTAGAATCGGTTGCTAATATCCTGTAGGTAGAGGAGTAAAAGGAGGTTTCTGTCCGAGAAAAGGCTCGCGTCTGATTAGCTAGTTGGTGGGGAAATAGCTTACCAAGGCGATGATCGGTGGCTGTTCCGAAAGGATGATCAGCCACACTGAGATTAAGACACGGCCCAGATTCCTAAAGGAGGCAGCAGTGAGGAATTTTCCACAATGGGCAAAATCCTGACAGAGCAATGCCGCGTGGAGGTAGAAGGCCCACGGGCCACGAACTTGTTTTATAATTTGACTTGGAAGATAAAGAAAAGGTGACAACTAAGACAAGTATTCTTTTAATATACTTCTCATTTTATGTTTATCGCATAATATTTTTGTTGCATCTATGTCTGATTTATAATAATGTGTTACGGCTTCCTCTTGGATTTTCTGCTTTAGAGGTGCACATGACTTTTTAGTTAGCGAGGACAATCTTTTTATCTTAATATACTTTTCCAACTCTAGTAAATTCATAGGGTGATAAGGGTTAATGGGTTATGCAATATGCAAAGGACCAGTAACCTCGGCTATTAGAAAATAATAGCATGGAGGGATGCTATTATGCAATCTTGATCATACATCACACGTGCATCACACGGGCAATACACTAATACCTAAGGCCCTCCCGCTTTACATAAATCTCGACCGTTGATTTCGATTTTGGATGAATATGGATCGTTGATTATAATAGCATGGGTGCTGTTAGAAGGATAATAGCAGGGACTCCGCATCCTTATGAAAGGACCGAGAACCTCTACTGTTAGAAAATAATAGCATGGGTACTATTATGCAATCTTGGCCACACACCAAACGTACATCACACGTGCAATACACAAAAACCCCTTTTTCCTATAAATTTTTAGGCTGCAAATTTAGCATTTAAGAAAGGGCTGATTATAAGTGGTCATATACCTTTGCCTTCTCTTTCACAAAACTTTAAAATATGGTCTCATCTTGCAGTAGCGAGCTGAACTCTTTTCCTCGAAGGAGCCAAAATTCATTGGTTAAAATATTAAATGAGAGTAAATGAATCCACATGCACCCAAAGCAAGTTATTTAAGAAAAATGTATTGCAAATAAAATCAAGAAAGAAATTTGAAGGGAAGCCATTGAACTATATATGCAAAGAACTAATATGATAGAAGCTACCTCCTTGTCAAGACCGACGAAGTTTGCATTCAAATATTGTCCATTATTTAGTCCAAAAAAAAGTTATGTGCTTATAATATAACAACTTCTATTATATGTAAGTGCCTAATTGGAAATTAAATATTAGCAAGAGACCATGAGTTGATATTTGTATACTGGTAAAACTGGGGGTAGTTTGGTGTAATCAGTGGAATGATGTGGGGTGTGTGGTGGCATTATGACCTTGTTAATGAAGGTTTGGTGCTTAACAGCGTTTATTATTTTTATAAAAAATTCGACTATGTAGGAATATAAGAAAATAGAGTAGCGTCTTGGTGTCCATTTCAATCATATATCATATTTGGCAAATAACTTTAGTACTATATGAAGATTTAGTTTTCGTTGCTTTTCAAATCTCCAGCATCTATTTTGCTTGTTGGATGCTGAGTATATTTTATTTTATGTGCTCGAGGTAAACTCAGAAGGTACCCACTCTAATCATTAGAAGTTGTTACTAAAGCAATTTGTATATCACTTGAAGATTGCATACAAATAATTCGGTTTTTGGGGGAGGAGGGGGGAGGGGGGAGGGGACAGGGGGCAGGGTTTTAATGTTTAAGTAAATTCAAAATGCGAACAAGGCTCTGAAAGGACTTGGTTATTGTCAACACATGGATTCACAAAATATGTGAGCCTAAATGAGATTTCCTTATTAGATTAATGCATTCATTTTATCCCTTTTTATCAAATAAACTCATGTCTATTGAACTGTATCCTATTTAATTCACTAGACTTATTGTCTTTGGGAGTGTATTCATTTTGGATAAATTTCACATATATACCCTAACTATTGACAGTTTTCAAATAAATATCTTAAGCTTTAAAAATTGCAGATAAATATCTTTAACTATTGATTTACTATATAGGTCCTTGACATCGTTATCGGATTTTAGCATTTTATTCTTATCACTTGGTCCTTGAATTATGAACGGGGATTTTCGCATTTTATTAAGGAAGTTTAAGGTATTTATCTGGAATACGTCAATAGTCAAGGGTGTTTATGTGAAATTTATCCATTCATTTTTTGTCAAGGCTTCATCTGTGTCTTGAAGGTATCTCGAAGGTGAACATAAGTTACTGAGCTTACTCTTTATATGGTTTTCACTTTCCCATAGTTTCCTTGATCAAAATTTGGCACTAAATGATAGGGAATTGAACTTCAAGCGTTTCCCAAATCTTTTATTAAGTTTTTCCACACTAGATGGGAAATGTTCAAATGATGAACATAACAACATTTTTAATTTATAGGATAAATTGTATGTGTGTAGCAACAAAATTTTGTAGATCATTCTATCTGAAGTTTTAATATTCAAGTGAATTGACATATCTGACGTTTACAAGATAGGAGAAGGGATTTACATATGGTTTTTATTGATTTAGAGAAATCTTACGACAAAATACATAGAGAGGTGTTATGACGGATAATGATGAAGAAGAGAGTCCTAATCAGGTGAATTGACATAATCAAGGACATGTATGATAGAGTACTGGTAAGGATTTGCGGCGGCCTAACGAAAGATTTTCCAATCACAGTTGGCTTATATCAAGGAACTGCATTAAGTCCATTCTTATTTACCATAGTGATGGATGAGATTACTAGAACTATTCAGGATGAAGTATCTTGGTATATATTATTCGCTGATTATATTATTTTAGTAAATGGGACGAAAGAAGAGGTTCGTATCATATTGGAGTTATGAAGAGAAACGTTGGAATCTCAAGGGTTTAGATTGAGTAGGTCCAAGACAGAGCATATATGCAATGCAAATTTAGTAAACAGAGAAGTTGAGATCACAGTGGTATAACACTTGATGGACAAGAGATATCACCGAGTTATCAATTTAGATATCTGGGTTCCATCATCCAAAAGGACGTGGAGATCGATGGCGATGTTAACCAGAGAATTCTGGTTGGTTGGTTGAAATAGAGGAGTGCATGTACGATCAAAACTTTCCGTTAAGATTGAAAATGAAGTTTTATCGAAGCGCTATTTGACCTACCATATTATATGGTACGGAATGCTGAGCTCCTAAGTAACAGCATGCACAAAAGATGCATGTAGGAGAGAGGTGTATGCCTCGCTAGATGTATCGCAACACTAGAAAGGATAAGGTACGAAATGAGAATATTCATGCAAAGGGTGGTGTATCTCCTGTGGAGGAGGAGATGCGAGAAAACTGTTTAAGATGGTTTTGTCATGTGTGATGCAGGCCTATAGAAGCACCGGTTCGACAAATGCATATTCTCGATTTAGTCCAAGTCAAAAGAGCGAAAATGAGACCGAAGAAAACGTGGGTAGAGACGATACGAAAAAATATATACACCAAAGGTTTTAATGAAAGTATATTGTTCGATAGAAGTGAGTGGAGGGGAGGATTCGTGTGCTTGACTAGGCGTGATTCTCATGTTGGCTCATGTTGTTGGGAACGTGCGCGGCGGATGAACGACAACCAACCTTTATGGATCTAAACTAAGACCTCTTTAAAACGAATAACAAAACTAGAACAAACGCAAATTAAATAACACAAGAGATTTGGGAGGAAAAAGAAAGAACTCTTTATTAGAACTTTTGAGAAAAAGTAAAGGCCTTACAGAGAATTACAATAACCCTTTCTTTTATGATCTCCAACGAGATCTTTTTCTCTTTCAAAACACTTCTTACGATCGTCTTGATCCCTTATAGAGCCGTCTCTCGCCTCCCTTAATCTTATGATCAATACAATATTTTAAAACTTTAACTCTACGACCATATATATAGCCCATACAAATCTGAGTTACAAAAAGATTCCAAAAATTATGAAACTACCACCCAGAAACTGATTTTTTGAGATAAATCTCAAACTGGAATTTGCGCTTATCTGTACATCAGGCGTTTGAGCTTATAGGGGCGGACACTTGCGCTTTCTCTGCTTGAGGAGTAAAGTGTTGCCAGACGTCTTAGCTTGATGGTTCAGACGTATGTGTCCCTTAGCGCGTTTGGTCAGAACATGGCCAGATGTCTGACGCTCAGAACTCATACGTCTGGGCCTCTTCTGAAAATATGGACTTTATTGCCTGATGTCTGAAGCTCATTGCTCCAAACGTCTGGCCCTTCTCTGGATTTACGAACAATTTCGATATACAAGATATCTTTCACAACACATCTAGCGTACCACGCATGCTTGGGATAAAAGGCTCAGCAGCTGTTATTGTTGTTGTTGTGTATATATTAATCATAAAGAAAGATACCATTTCATGCCAATATGAAATCACAATGTTGCTCGATCACTTCTTGCACTGGCTAACAATCGTATATAAATATATAATCATTTGCAAACTTCAATATAAAGGTAGAAAAACTCTAGAGAATTTAATAGAAAAATGGCCCTCTCAAAAAATAATAAATAGATCATTGACCTGTTTGCAGTAAAAGCTAACCTAGAAGAAAATCTATAACTTACACAACAAAATTTTTTATATATGGTTGTTGGTTATTAAATAATTTTTTTATGTATAATTTCAAAATAAGAAAGGATTATAATGCAGAGCAATTTTTACGCAACAGGAACAAAGGTTCAAAGGCAGCAGGCGCCATCCATGTGAGCCCTCCCCCCATCCACACCGAGTTTGTTTCTGGAGTGCATGAATCGCACAGGTGTTCGTTGCGCAGGAATCCTGACTGTAGTAAGAATATATTTAACATTACCGTTTAGAGGTTGTAGGTCCAAAACAAACATGGAAAGGCAAGCCAAGCCAAGCCAAGCCAAAAAGGTCCTCATCAATCCTAAAAGGCTAAAGTAGAAATCCAAAGCAAAAGCATATATCAATAAGGACCTAGAACTTAAAGTAGAAGTCTTGGAAACAAACACCATATATTCAAATTTTCTCAAGTCCATGCTTTAGAATTAGTATTTTCCATAGAATAACGTCCTGTCATTGCCTTGGCTCTTACGGGCAACTTACATCACTTGCCTCTCCTACAAAATATCCCATGAACATCAATATATGTTACTTTTCCGATGACCCCAAATAATTATATGCATATTCCACTCCTACAAAATAGCTATCTAACATTAATATAGTCTATACCTATTCCAAATAATTGTATACAATGAGCCTTGCTAATCTACATATATTTCTAGAAATCTGGGGGTTGTTGGGTTAGAAAAATTTTTGTCCTAAATTAGGTCAAAAAGCCAATTCTTAGGGGAAAAATTTATGATTGGCATTATCTGTGGCCTGATTCTTATGTAAACCGATAGTTTTGTGGTATCCGACAATGTTCTATTTTTTTGCCGACCAAAGGAGATTCTATTCTACATTATTAACCCCCACGTTTATCGTATATTTCAAATAAAGAGTATGGCTAAGTGTACGGAGTCGTTATAATAAGTTTTTTTTGGGATTATAAGAGAGTACAAATCAAGGGATAAAACAAATGTTCTTTCAAAAAAACCATAATTAGAGGTTATGGTTGCTAGAGTAAATGTAAACAAAGCAAGATCGGAAAAAATTGATTAATATAATTGTTAATTGTGAATACAAGTCAAGTCGTAGAAGGAATTTCTTCTGAAAATCTCACTAAAATCATAAACAACCGACAGCGTTTTAGACACCACCTAACATTGTGTCGAACAAATCTCATATATGGTTCCTCTAATAAGAGTCAAAAGAAGTTCTATATAAATAAATAAAAAGTCAAATCCTCTTTATTAAGTAGCTAAAAAACAAATATTTATGATGCACGCATGTATAGCAAAATAAGGCAAAAAGAGTGCAATTTAAAATCAAGTTTGGGCCTACCCATCATTTTAGCTTCAAACTAGGCCTGTTTTGAGCCCAGCAAATAGCTCTGTGGGCCAGATCGCACAAACTTGCCTAAATTTCTGGAATGGGTTAGCACATAAACTTAGGCCTCTTTAGAAATTTGGTCCATTTAGTGTGTTAGCAAAAGGATAGTTCTACAAGCAATTAGTATTCAGCAATATTTTTCAGCAAATGAGTGAATGCCTTGCATGGACTGGAGTGTGGGTCCCATGCACGTGAATGGGACCCGCATGTAAACTCTCACGACCATATCCCACGTTTATGATTCATAATGTGGATTTTTTTTTTAATGACCGAGAGCAAATTAGCTCTTTTCTTTATCCAACGTGATCGGTATCATGAGCTGGTAGAATAACGTGATTCACTTGATGATAGGTCCTGTAAAAAATTTCATATCGCACCCTTTGAAATATTTGTGTTTATAAACAACAAATTTTACAGAAGTTCTATTGGAACTCAATCAAATATTAATCTATCAAGTTTGTTGAAGAAACAAAGCAATAAGAATTTTGGTACATCCAATCATAATTTCTCTTGCATATTTTATATCTGTTTACATATGTATACCTAGGTTTTTAAATCACAGGCACAAAAGCCCTTGCATCAATGACAAAACAATTCATTGCATGAGACTGACTCGCTTTCTTCAAAACAAAGTAAACAATCCGTATCATGGTACGGATTCGTCCAAACAATCATGTTAAATTAATATAAATCATTTCCTTTTGCAAGCATGAATATATAAAAGATATGGCTTGATAGGCTTAATGTTGCCATCAATCCTATGAGCATGGCTATCTTCTGCGCTATGAGATGACGATGTTCTAACAAAATGAAATTGATTTAATTTGCAAGAGGGGCTCTCATAAACCTAATTAGGGGTGCCTTGTTTAATAGGAAATACTATTGGATAGTCCTTGTCATATGTCATAATATTGTAAGATAGCGAGACTCATGTTTGACTTCACATGGCTCTTCAACTGGCAAGAGGATCTAATAATATTCGGAAATAGTATAAAGTATCTGGTATTTTGCATGTAGGACGCTGTATAGGAAAAGAAATAGGAAAACGGATGTTTGTTTTGTTGCTTGAGCTATCAAAAAAATTATGAGCAGATAGTGTGGCAGCACTCTGTTCCCCTAGATAATATGTTAGGTATGTGTACGTAGCATGAAAAGCATAGCTTACTTTGTGTTGCTTAATTATTTTGAACTGTATAGATATGCAAGAAAATGATATTGGGATAAATAGAACTTGTGAGTCTATTTTCCATATGGTTCCAGATATTTAAGCACGTGTAATACACATAAAAAATGAGAGAGCGGATAGTTAAAACATGTAGGGAAAACGATGAGAAGGGAAAGAGCCCCTCATTTTTTATGTGCATAAGCATGGTACAGTAAAACCTCTATACAGTAATATCCTTGGGACCGGGGAAAAATATTACTATAGGGGGGTTATTCTTAAGTAGAGTTTTATATATAAAAGAAATCATGGCGGCAATAAGGCAAGAAGCGCAAGGTGATAATCCGGAAGACGATAGTGTGGAAATAGAAAAGGTGTCATGTCGAGAAGCTTCAAACATGTTGGATAAGTTAGAAATGTTTTGGATTCAACAAGAAGGTGATTGTGGTGACGAGTTACTACGAACTCGCAAGTTAAAGGATATGGTAGTAACTCAAAAAATTAAGTCATTGTCCCAAACAACTTTGAATAAGTACTTTATGTCATCTTAAGTTCAATTGTGTAGTTAAGTAATTTATGTCATCTTAAGTTCAATTGTAATAGCCAAGTAATTTTATGTATTTTTTATATATATAAAAAATTATTTAAAATTTAATGCCAATTTATTACTATATAGAGGTAAATTAGTACAGGCGGGACTTGGAAAAAGTATGGAATATCACACTGTGGAGGTTATTCTTATTTATAACTGGTCCCGAGTCGGGACCGGGACTTTTTATCACTATAGGGAGGTTATTCCTATATAGAGTATTCCTATACGGAGGTTTTACTGTATTATTTATTGTGGGGTATGTTACACTAAAATACCATAACACCCTCTGCTAGCATTTTTTACCATTAAGGTCTTGTTTGGATTTTAGTAACATAATGCATGTTTGGATGATTGGGATAAGAATAGCATTAAAGAGAAAGAGAGATTGATATAATGATGCGTCATTTCCGGAGAAAGAAAGAGAGAGAGAGAGAGAGAGAGAGAGTTTTGGATTAGAAAAACTGGGGCTGTACCAATTTTTAAGGAGGCATCTTTTTAGGTCTTCTTCCATGGAATTTTTCATAAATTTTTTTACCCAAACAGTCAATTTCTTGGATGGACACTGTCCAATGGAAAAAAGAAATCTTGCCGTTTTTTCCATTAGAATATGAATATCCAAACATGGGCTAAGGATCCTTAAAATAATTTATTTGAGCAAAGGACCTAATCGAATTATATCACGGAGGCTCATACTTTACTCATTCTCCATTTGCCACTCAAATATCTTTTTATGAGATAGAAGACTAAAAGGATATATTGGGCATCTTTGAAGGGAGAGGATGAAGAGGGAATTAGAGGATAATGGGACGGAAAGGAGAGAGGAAAGGAGAGAAAGGGAACATAGGGGTGGAAGATGGGAGAGGAAAGAGAAAATCAACTTATTTTAGGGAGGTTTTTGTCTTGATAAAAGCCACGTCACCAAAAAAAACAAGCTGATTGAACAAAATACATGCCAAGGGTATTTTAGTGAAAAAGCTATGGCAGATTAGATATATTACTATGATTAAAATTGTTTAAGGTGTTGTAGCAAAAAATATATTGAGAGTCCGGGCTTTTTACTGTTTTCTTGGTCAGAAGAAAAGAATAAAATTGTATGTCACTTGCCCTATTGTGATTAAAAAAATCTCCGAAATTGAACCCACTCCCTTTTGCATTAAAATTAGTTGTATACAGTTGCCAGCTAGTGGCTCAGTAAGGGGGCAATTTACCAAAAAAGAATCATAACTTAATTTTCACCTTGTTTTTATATAAAAATGCATTGCTGATATATTTATTGTAAACGTAATATTGGTCTCACATTTAAAGAAACTGTATAATTCTTATTCTTATAAGAAAAACTATCAGATATTCTTGCAAACACAGAATCATCACCTACCATATGGATCCAGACACTCATCGCCTGTCAACCTCTTCTCGCTCTAATTCAAATAATAGCTCGGACCGCACATCCGAAATATAACTATTGCAAGACAAACGGATATTTAATTAAAATACTAGCCGAGAAATTTGATAAGAAAATAGAAGTTTGTTGAACTAAGCCTGGGTGATGTGGAATGTACTAAAGGCCGCTGCATAAAGTTACCAATAATATACTATCCAAATCTTCGAATATACGTATCACTTATTTTTATTCTTAAAGAAACAAAGTTGAAGATAATTTATGTAAAGAGATTCTGATATCTGATTGGATCTTGCATTAATAAACTCGAGATAATGTTTGATAGGGTTACCTTTTTCTTTTTTGCTGGATTAGGCACTGATGGAGATTGAGATCTCATGGAGATGCCGTCCTCTGTCGATCCTGTGATAGCGGTCTTTGACTGCTGAGATTTGTTTTGAGAGTTGATCTCAATGGGTGGTGTTTGACGCCGAGCTACCTGCAAAGAAGTCCCGGGATGGATGACCACCGTAGGACCCTTCGACGATCAAGTTAGTGCCGAGATATAAGTGCAGAGTAGCGGCGTATTGGAATGACTTCGAGTTACCTGAGTCGTCTGAGAGAAGGGTTTATATAGGGGGCGCGTGGAGCAAGCAGGAGCAAGATCTTCGCCATCAGTAACGCCCCAGCGTTATCCTCGTCTTGAATGGCGGGATGTGCCCATTAATGGGGGATGCGCAAGCGTGGGACGCGAATTGTGGGTAGACGGATATCTCGTCGTGGCGATATACGCAGAGCCGTTGCGGGACGCATGGGATCTACGCTCTTGGTTGATCGGGGGAGGCCGAGGAAGCTCGGCATGTCAAGAGATCGGAGACGAGCCGGGAGGCCGAGAAAGCTCGGCACGTCAAACGGCTCGGAGACGAGCACGGAGACTGAGAAAGCTCAAAAATGAGTTGTTGCTAATTTCCTTGGTGAAGGTGAAACGTATTCAGGGAGGTCTTCCGAAAAATCGGATATGTTCCTCAAGAAGGGGATCCCAAGGAATGTTCCTGATACAACTCATTTATTCCATCCCGGTAGCCTTCGGGACACGTCATCCGCCACGTGTCGTAATCTAAGAAGACACCACTTGTGAGCATCATCATTAGCCCCCATTCTCGTTCCGATCTATTTATTAATCTGGTCAAGAGTGGCCTGCTCGGTTTTTCTTTTGCTCATTTTGATGCTAAGGAATCATAATGCGGATCGTCCGGGAACGGCATGGCGTTTGGTGGTTGCGTTGTTTCGATCTTTGGGCCCACGTGTCGTCTCGTCGTCCGTCTGAAATTTCGCGCGTATCCTTGATGGTGTCAGCGGATCAACGAAATGATTGCACTTTAAAGAGGGGGGCACCGTTTCAGTCAATTCGGCAGTTGAGGTATAGGCCACGAGTCAGCCATTGGTTAGCGGAGGCGACATGCTGTCTCTGACTCCTGCAGTCGAAGAGACATCCCCAATGGCCGATGTAAATCCCCAGTTCCTGTTTATATCTTCCGTATATTTTCCAGATTTTTCCTTGAATTTTTTCTATTTTGTATATATTTTTATATATTTTATATAAAATTTTCTTTATTTAAAAACCTAAGCATAAATCCTAACTCCACCCCCAACCCAACCCGGCTCATCCGACCTGACCTAATACCCACACCCGCACCCGCTTCCCACTTCTTCTTCATACCTTGTTCTTTTTCCCGCCTCTTTCTCTCGCAACGGCTTCCCCGTTCGCCCACGACGACCGGGCTCCTCGCGTCACCCCCAACGGCTCCAAGGCCCCAACTGCTATCCCCCCACGTCTCCCCGCTCCTCGCATCCACGCCCGCGAGACTCGCACCCACGCCGCAATGGCCATGACTCCTCGCCCAAAACCCACGACGACTTCAATCCCGTCCCTCTCTCTACTTCATCCTATCTTCCTCGTTTCTTTCTCTGCTTCATTCTCTCTCTCTCCCCCGCTGTGCTCCATCACCAAGCCCCACTCCCTCCAAAGTCGCAACGCCACCGACAGAAGCCACCTCCCGCTCCACCTCATCGACCATCTCCAAGCTCCTCCCTTGCTCACCATCTCCGAGCACCAACCCCGAGCTTAGGCCCCTGCACCCGAGTCGGAGCTCCCCGATTCACCAACTCCAAGCTCCAGAACTGCCCGAGCTCGCTACCGTCACCACCGTTGGTGCCGTGCCATGCCCATGCGTGTGTCTTCGCCGTCACCGTTGCTGCCTCTCGCAGTCGTCGCTGCCGGGATTATCGTCGTCGCGATTGTCTGAGGCAAGTGAACGTTAATCATTTGCTTACTCATATTAATTAATATATTATTTAATCGGGAAAAATGATGTTCCATGATATAGAGTATGTGTCCACACACACACACACACACACACATATCGATAAATTATAATTCAATTAGTTCTGTAACGAACCCTCATGGTTCGACTATATTGAAGGGAGCCTGAATAGGCTTTATCATTCCGTGTCAACACCATTTGTAGTTTAACCGAATAACATCTAGTTGGATCGATTACCGCAAACCGATGTTCCGATTGGTACATGTACATGTCTTATGTGTTTGACACGATACATGAATGAAAACCCTATCTTAAATTATCGAAATTTATGATCGTCAAACCCCTTTATCTGTTAGTGAAGGTCGTGTAGGAATTTGGGTGCAAAATACTGTGTTTTTTAATCATGTAAAGTCGCCCCTAAAAGGCAACACAAAATCTGAACCTTACCGCGCATGTTACCTTATTAAAATCATTGTAACTTTAATACCACTTGGAACGTAACGTTCTATGGCTAATATCGAAAACGACTCGATAACCTAAAACCATCTATAGTTTAATTCTTGACGTTTATAGATTTCTGTAACGATAATTGATTGCGAACGCGGTACTGGACTGCAGTCCGTGCAGCATTTCGTTGGAATACCTGACTTTGAACAACTGTACGCCCCTGTTTTAAACTGAAAATGCACAGAACCCCATATGGTCGCGTAGAAAATTTGGTTAGATAACACATTAATCTTGTTCCATGCTGTTTCACCGTCGTTTGATATTAAACTTGAATTTTAGAGTGTCGCTGTGTTCTGCAGTTTCTGCAGTAACGTTTTCTACATTGTCACATTAAACGGGACATAATTTTTAATACAGAAATGCTAATGATAATCCGTTTAATGCGTTAGAAACTTAATAGATAGAACTATATTTCATTCAACTGGGAAAATACCTTAATCTGAATACAATCATTGACAAAACGCGCGTGAAGTTGGGCTTCCAGTTCTGAAACTGGAATTCTAGCAATCGGCCGCGACCTTAAAATGATGATAATTCCCTAACCTGAATTCCAATTGACATGAAATAAATTTTACTGTTTAGATAAACAAGTGTAATTTGTATGTCCCTTATATTATTTTGGTCGATTCTATACATGTGATTTATCGTAAATTTTGCAAGTTGTATGGCATTGGTCGTCATAAAATAGTGAATACATGTTCAGTGCATTTTTGCATATTTTAGTGCTTGATTTATACATGTTGCATAGTGATCGTTCATATTGAGACCTAGCGACTGTTTTGCATTGTCGATATATATATTAGTGTTACTGATTGTGTTGTGGCAAATACGACAGCGATATTGATAAGTGGAAAAGTGATTGAAAATGATAGCGATACGTATTTGTTCACAACCTATCTAATACCTGAGTGCATACTATAACATGAGGAATGGGGAAATTTAGATGGAATTGAACTCATATTTAGCGAGGTATGGTGATTTAGAGAATGATCATTCGCTATTAGTGATATACATATATATACTTTAGGTCGTGGGCCTAACGGCACGGCTGACAGGGTTATATCCCGGGCACAGCGGACCGTTGTCTTGGGTATGCACGAGACCCTTGTTAAACACGAGCATACTTTCCACCATCTGATTTCATTGACTTAGTGACATATACATTGCCTAATTTATTGACATGATACCTATAGTGTATAATTCAAATTCAATGATGTTTATTATACTCATATCCTGCATTTTGTTGCACTTTTCATGTTTAATAATATCGCATACCCGTCATATATATATTTATTGCTATGTGTGTCGCCCTGATGATCTGAGTGTGCATGCTCAGAAGACGAAGTGGATCCAGCCCAGGAGCAGGATCTGCCATTCGAGATCGCGGAGGTCTAGACTGCATCACCAGCACTATTTCTTTTGCTTTCAGCACCTTGTTTTGTTAGTTAGTTATTTTATTCCGCAAAATAAATGTATCTCGAACTCTTTTTTGCAATGTAATAAAGTTGTGAGCTGTGACTTTCCTTTACTCTAGTACCATTTACTGACTACCATGTAACGCTAGAAGCCGAAATATGACTACGGCGGGATTATCCCCTGACCGTAGGAGCATGGCTGGCCTAGTCACCCCTCGTATTCTGTATTTTGGGAAGCGGGGCGTGACAGCCGATCGCCACGTGGAGCTCCGCCGGCCTATGGGTGTGATGTTTCGTTTTGGCGGGAATCAATCTGGGCCGTAGGATGTTATCTTTTGGGGTGTATAAATAGGAGGGGACCATCTTAGGGCTGATACTTTGCTCAAATTCACTTTCATTGCTGAAGATTGCCCGGTGCTCCTTTCTTTAGATCGGATCCTCTGTTGATTTTTCCTCGGTGAGTCCCTTCCTTTGAATCAGGTTTGATGTCTTCATCCGAGGAGTCCATAGAGGTAGTAAAGATGGATTCGGACAATGAGGCACCCATTGCTGGGGCCGAGTCCAGTGGGTCTTCCTCCTCTTCGGCTTCAGATAGCCAAGAGGCTTCGTCTTCTTCGTCCTCTGTGTCAGGTTCGCCCCTAGAGTCAAGGCTGCCCCTGTCACTAGCCGTTGGGCGGCGACAAGGGCCCCTAAGGTGGCATCGGGAAGATCTGTGATGCGCCCTCCATTTTGAGGAGTCTGGACGAGCTTTCCAAAATTCAAAATAGATTCCACATTTCCTCTAACTATTCCATCTGTTTAGCTAGAGAGGGCGAGCGGGCAGACCAGCTGCAGGGCAAGGAGATTGCTTTGTATTTGGAAGCGTTCCGGGCAGGAATGCGTCTGCCCTTCCCAACTGAGATCTACGGGGTGCTTCGTTGCTTTCATCTCTCCCCGAGCCAACTAGTGCCGAACTCATGGAAAATCCTCCTCGGGTTTCTGGTCCGGTTAAAACTTGAAAATATCTCCTTCAGCTTGACTCTCCTTGTCTCTTTCCTTTGTTATAAGAATCATCCCGGCACCAATAAGGATGAGCCGAGCTGGGTGTATTTCTCGTTCAAAAAACGTAAGGGTGGAGTGGCCAGGTCAGGGGTAGTAGCCTTCCCTTCCTCCATCCACGAGTGGAAGAAGAAGTTTGTATTCGTCGGGCCGTCTGAAGGCGAGGATTGGCATGTGCCTACACAGTGGCACATGCCGACTGTCCGAGGGCAAAGCAGTCGACTTCCCCCGAGGCGAGGGTGATGTCCCGGTGGGAGCCGATCCAACGGGCGGATGTCCTGCTATTCAGTCGAAAATATTGCACATTTATTATAACATTTTTCTTACTTTTCTTAAATATTTAAAGATGTTTATTATAAATAGAGAACATATTTGGATTTATCTGCAAAATAATATTTACCATATGTTTATATATTATAATTAACATAATGAAGGAAAATATATGCATTTTATATTTATATAATGTTTTGGTAATTGAAAATATGCATATCATATCAAATATTCAAATTATAATTCTTAAATGAAATAATATCATACAAATGGTTAGAATAATGTTTCAAAATATATGTATAATACTTTGGTAATTAAAATATGCAAAGCATATCAAATGTTCATAATTAAGTTGCTTAAAAATTTATTACCACATAAAGTGATTAAGATACTCTCTCTAAATTAATAATAGTACTAACATTATTCATGGAGATATTGTGCAAAATTTAGCTCAGGTCAAGAGATCAAAATATTCAAGATGTCAGGATAAAAAATCTGCCAAAATCATAAAATCAATACTGACAGAGACTCAGAATCCAGGCATGGAAATCGCCATATTAGGAAATCACCATATTAGGTAACTTGGTTTTCTGATTTGAGAGCTATATAAAAGACCGGAGGCTAAAGTCAGAGGGTATCACCTTTACCACAAAGCAAATCACCGTCAAAAAACAAGAGGTCCACGATTCGACGTGATAGGACGATGTGAATATCGACGGAGTATCTACTTCCTACGGGGCAGAGATCGAGAGCAACTTCTTTCTCTTGTAATCTAAATTTATAAGATTTGTACTTGTGAAGTTGATTAATAAAGGTAGATCATTTTGTTTAATTATTTATTTTCTGTATTTTTCTGCATTATGATTTCTTTAACTATCCTTTCTTCTTCTTCTAAAAGTATGCGCGAGTAATTCTCCGCTTGTTAGGGCTCATAGGATTATGGTAGAATAATGGATGAGAAAATATTTTAATTTTTTTTAAATCTTATGAAGTTTATAAACTTTAACAAAAGAATCGTTTACATTTTTATCGGACGCGCTACCAATCTATTGCTAGTCTCGACCACGATTTGAGATCAGATTAATAATTGTTTTGTTAAGGGCTAGACATGAATAGAGATCGATGAAGGGACAAGGGTCAATAGTGGGGAAATCCTAGTTTCTTTCAAGAACCCTAATTCTCATTCATTTCTATCAATCTAGTTTTAAATTTATCAATAAATAAAAGAAGTCATCTTTATTAGTCATCCATGATTATTAAATCATAACGAACCCTACAAGCCTTCTTTATATAAAATCTACATCCGTAATTAATTTAGATCTTAAATAAATTATTCTCCTTTCTTTTTTATTTTATTCAACTCGTTTAAAATAAGATTAAAAGCTCCACGCATCCCTGCGAATGACCCGTACTCATCTCGGGTAGCTACAAGCGACACTGTTATTGATTGCGGTTATTCTACAAATACTTTTTCTCAATCAATCCAATGGCGTCGTTGCCGGGGATACGTGCGTAAATTTTTTTCTTGCTATTCGGGTTGAATTTTTATCCGATCCATAAAATATAAAACAAAACAGCAAGTTGTATATTTAACAATTATTGTGTGAATTTTGTAAGGGAATCTGGAGTCACTTGAACGAGGAATTTGAGATTCAGAGGCTTTCAGAGAGCACCAGAAGAGAAAAGGAGGCTACAGTGGAAAATTTTTCAAAAGAATCCTCGATCACGCGGCGAAACCTCAGCAATAAGGAACTTTTGGCAGCGGAACCGTGGCAAAGTTGGGGAATTAGGTTTCAAAACTTCTCTGGTAATTTTCCTATCTCTTTCTCTCTCCTCTGAAAAATCCAATAATATATTTTTCTGTAGGTTTCTTTGAAATTTATCCGCTCAAAATTTTTTTCTTTTTGCTTGTTTTGTTTTACGGTTTGTTTCTGCATATTTTTAATACGGATTTTAAGGGGCAAGACTAAAAATCAGATTAGGTGGGGATTTCATCACCTTTTCTAGGCCCCACAAATCACAAAACGAGTATCTGTATCACCCTACATTAATTAAAAAATATCTAGACCAAGACTCTAAGGACCGTCGCGCTCAATTAGGACAGAGAAAGGTCGTGGGTAATCTATCGCTTATCCGCATTACTTGCGTGGTGTCTAAGGTAAGTGTGTCTAAGACAAGTGGTTACTTAATTAGGCCTGCTATTTTCGGTGATTCGTATAGTGGATACATCTCACTTATCTGACACTTACCCGGCCACAAGAGTAATAAAGAGGTGGTAGAGGATTGATCTTGCGGCTTGTCTTTTGGAAGTCTAGGAGCGGACTAGTGACTTGACCTAGGTGACCTTAGTTCTACGGTTGATTGTGCATTTTTTTGTGATTTGTTTCACGTCTGACACTTTTTCAAAACAAACGCTTTAATCGTTCACACACTGCCACTTGCACTAAACCCGCTTAGTGCATGCTCGGATGGACACGGGATTCTAGTGCCCGTCTTGTCCGCGTCCCTTCTATCGACTCCGAAGTCGGTACTTCTTCATTTTCTTTTTTTCCCCACCTACTACAACGACCGAGATGGATAATTCTCCATCAAATTTTAATAACACCACTCTGCCACCACCCGCAGGTATGCAGAATCCACCGCGCATCTCTCTCCAGGAGAGATGCTATCCTATACGTGGTCCCCTTCCTACCTGTCTATCCCTTCCACCAGCCAATGAGGATAATTTTGAAATCAAACCCCACTTTATCAACCTTTTGCCCAAATTTCACGGGCTCGAGTCTGAAGACGCATACATTTTTATCACCAAATTCGAAAATGTATGTGCAATGATGGGTACTTCACAACTTTCAGTGGATGCTATGCGCTTGCGTCTTCTCCCTTTCATTTTGTGCGATTTAGCAGAAAAATAACTTTATAACACTGCCGCACACTCTATTACCAATTGGGACGAATTCGTAATAGCATTCTTTAAGAAATTTTAACCCAATCATAAGACCTCCCGTGTTCGGAGAGAAATCAACCAGTTTACCCAGCTTCCCAATAAACCATTTTGGAAATTCTTTGAACGGTTTAAGGATCTGCTTGTCCAATGTCCTCATCACGGAATAAATAGATGGGATCTGTGCCGAATTATATATGAGGGCATTAATCCAGCAACAAAGCAGATGCTTGAAACCATGTGTCAATGCAATTTTATGTCCAAAGACGATGGTAAAGCCTGGAAATACCTGGAAAATCTTGCCGAAAACACTTTGCAATGGGAAAGCGTTAGACCACCTTCATCTTAGGGATGTATCCATCATCTCGATATTTCCATCGCAGTAAAAACCAAAATGACAGCGATGCGAAAGAAACTCGAAGCTATGGAAAACAAATTTTCATTAGTCTCCCTAAACCAGGTTACGCTCCACAAAACCGTGTGTGGTTGCTGTTCTGACCCATCACATCTGACGGAAGAATGTCCTTTGAATACGCAGTTTCAAAACCAAGAAAACACTAATACTACCTTTCAGCAGCGACCTAGAAACGATCCTTATTCATCCACATATAATCAGGGAAGGAGGAATCATCCTAATTTTGTTTGGAACCAACACCGAAACCAAACTCAAAATACGGTTCCAAACCAAAATAACTATCAAAGGGTTCCTCCACAGCAACAGCAACCATCACAAAGTCAGCACCCCTTTCAACCACGAACTTTTCAAAATCCGGCCAACAATTACACACCTTATAATAATTCTTTCCATACGTCCGGTACTGAAAACTCCTCTATACTCGAACACACCTTGGATATGTTTATAAAACATTCCATGCAAACGTCGGCTGATATAAATTCTTCTATCAACATATTAACGAAGGACTTCGCCTCACACGGTGAAAGTATAAAATTGATAGAATCACAAATTGCATAATTAAATGCCGCAATGAGTGCGAGAGAGAAATAAAAACATCCATCTCAACCCCTACCGAATCCTGGCCACTCACAACATCATAATGTGAGTGCCGTTACTACGTTGAGATCGGGAAGAGTACTAAACAATCAGATTGGTGAACATGTTGATAATGAGGAATCAATCAATAATACCCGGCTTCCACTTCTTACCGTACTTCGTCTACTCTCCCACCCTTATCCGAGCCTATTCTCCATTTTCCCCAAGGCTCGAACACTTCGCCCACTTTCTCGAGTCAACATCAAATGATTCCAACTCCAATTATGGGATCGAGTCCATCCCCACAACCCTCTCCAATGTTAGACCAAACCCTTATTGATAAAGCATCTTATCCAAACAGGTTAAGGGGCAACAGACCAAGTCCACAAATGGAGAAGATTGTGGAATTTTTTAAGTAAGTTAACATAAACATTCCTCTCCTACATTCTATCCAACAAGTTTCGTCCTATGCGAAAATTTTAAAGGACTTGTGCACTAGGAAGAAAAAAACTCAAGTAGCTAAAACGGTTTTCCTTGCGAGTAATGTGAGCACTGCTTTTACACAACGACTATCCAAGAAACGAAAGGACCCCGGAAGTCCTATAATTTCTATTTCTATTGGGGGTAAAAATATCAATCATGCTCTACTCGATTTAGATGCTAGTGTTAACCTGCTTCCATATTCTGTTTATGAGCAATTAGGGATCGGAGAGTTAAAACTGGCGCACTGCACTCTTCAGATGGCCGATCGATCTATCACCCAACCGAGGGGTGAGCTCGAGGATGTGTTAATTAAAGTCGGGGAATTTATATTCCCTGTGGACTTTATCGTTATAGATACACAGCCTGTAGTTAACCCACGAAACCAAATCCCGGGGATTTTAGGTTGACCTTTTCTTGCGACTTCCAACGCAATAATCAATTGTTGAAACGGCTCTACGACCCTATCCTTCGGGAAGATGTCAATTGAGCTTAACATTTACAAACTGGGAAGTGAACCCTCCGAATCCTATGCTCAAGTATTTTCTGTCGAAACAATAAATTCCGACAGCAGTGAATTTGAACAGCTTCACGATACTGATCTCGACTCCGGTATTATGTTGTAGTTTGACCCTGCAATTTATTATACACATACGGACCCTTTTATCGAGTTGTCCGGGTCAACATCTAACGCTAATTATGAAACTTTTATGGAGTCTGAGTATCATCTCATTCTTTCCGATGAGATTATTATTCGGGATATCGATGAAAGTTTTGAAGAAATCTTCGCTGAAGAACTCACATTCTTAGAAAATATGGGAGTTGTGATGAATCAACCCAACACAAAGAAGTTGAACCACCACCCCTTTTTCTTAACAATAACGAGAATGCGGGTAATCCATCATCATTGTTTCGTCTCTATGAACCAAGACGTAAATCCATACTATTCCACCTCTTATCTCCTCCCCACTTCTTTACTGTCACGACCCAAAAATTTGTTCGTGACCGGCACTTAAATCACGCCACGTCTAAAGGCGCAACGTAATTTAAGTAAGCCGCAGCCCGGAAATCTAAACCATTTTAAGAAAATAAAAGAGGTGAAGTTTTGAAATAAAGGTATGATGAGATCAAATGTTTTCTTAAATGCATAGATAATGGAACATGAAAAATGCAAGTGGATTTTACTAGTTGAAAAACATGTTTCATTTTTTAAAAATTTGGGCGGCACCTCCTTTGTATATTTTGATCCAAAACCACATATACATGATAATATAAGAGGCATCCCCAAACAGGAGCTAGCTCTTCGTCAATCGGCGGAATCACAACCACGCAAGACAGAATATAAGTATACGACGTCCAACGGCGAAGATCAGCACAATGAATAATGAAATAAGCAAGATTTCAACCCACCAAGCGAACATATAACCCATCGCTCTAAGTCTTGCAACTACAAGTCTTGCTAAGCCTTACAACATATATAAATACTAGTTTTGATTGATGGAGTTGACTAGATACAATAGAAACAATAATACAATAGTGGGCACGATCCAAATGTCCTACCTACCAAAGCAATCACCCGAAAGCAAGCTGTGTGCTAGCGATGCCGCTACTGATCCATGCGGTCAAGCTGCAAGAACTGTGGCATAACGGGGGTGAGTTGCCAACTCGTGAGTAGAAAACATCATCAGGTAGAAATCGAATAAAACAACGATTTCCTAGGTCAACTATATCATAAAGGTAATACTACGATATCTAGGGTGACCGTATTTGCATATGTGCCAACAATATAATCAATGCCTATAAGCATGCGGATAACATTTACGTGTCCATCAATGACACAACAACATGCATGTAAATATCATAAAAGCATATCCATGTAAATATGAGGATATCAATCAACGTGTGTTCATCAATGACACATCAAAATCATGGAACCTGAGTGTCCAACATCGATACTGGAAACATCATGAAACCCGTGTCCAGCATCGACACGTAAATCCTCATATGTCAGGCGCCGCATCCTCAGATCGGCCCTCAGGCGCCGCATACTCTGGTTGGCCCTTATATCCATCTCATAACTCCGGTCGGTATCCTCCGGATAACCGCCGAGTCTAAATACTATCACCGATAGGTAGTGCTCCCCTGCTAGGCTCACCGCCTAACTTACGAGTCTTCTTGCCCGGGGTACCTCACCGGGTCCACCATATACCCGCAGACGGTGCCTACCGCTCCTCGAATCAGATTTCACATATCAATCTCAGAACCAAGAAAACACATGGTGGACATCTCAAAATATCATATCAAGAGAAACCGGATTTTTAAAACAATACATAGTTTCCTTTGAAATTTGACCACGGTTCTCAAAACCAGAATCTCATGAAATCAACAAATTTCAATGCGTATAATCATAAAGCATGATGTATGCAAACATATAACATAAATGTGAGCATATCAAGTATATTATGCGACATGGTATGGTGATATGAGCATATCAGTATATCATGCAACATATCATAACGATGTGAGCATAGCAAGTATGTCATGCAACATAGCATACGTTGGGGTAATTCTACTGTGTAAGTGACATAGCAATTATCGATAATGAAAGTGTGTGAGCCGGCAAATCTGTGTAAGTATAACATACACATCATCGATAATGGTGTAGGTGTACTAGTACAAGTATATATAATGCAATGAGAATGTCATGAACGTAACATAAGGTACATCGTACGCGAAATGGTAACAGGTATACATATCTACAATATATCCGAGTCTGTGAATCTATCAATCGGCATCCAGCCTCACAACATCACATACGGTATAATACATCGTACGACATCCTCTAATCAAGGGTATGGATCAATCATCAAGTCAAACTCATCACGTACGGTAATCCATCGTACGCGGAATTAAATGATTAGGGATTTTATCAACCTATATGACAATGAGGGTACGGACCTAACGACTCGTACGACATAGCACTCATGATTCACAACATTATATATATTTATATACTTATATTCCAGGTCACATCCATAACAATCTCATATCAGGGGACCGGCAAAGGTATCAATCCTCTTATATTGACTCGTATCCGTATACCGACGTATCAATCAAGTCATCATATCACATCGTATATTCTTTTCATCACATTAAGTCATCTACCTATACATTCTAGCTTATTAATCTCATATCATACTACTATAAATCTCATACTTATCCTCTTATAACTACATATCTGTAAGTCGTGATTTACATTCACTTTTCATATCCTTATTTATCAATTCGACGCATTATTTCTATCATATCAGGTCTAAGAGTCATATCCCTATAGCTTTCATCTCATATCTCGATATATATATATATATATATATATATATATATATATATATATATATATATATATTTCTTCATTTCATCTCTAACTGTCCTTTTTAACCCTATCCATAGTTTTCTAATATAGGTTTCCTTAACCATATTCTATATATCGGTTTCCATCAAAATTTGCGGGGGTGCTATACGCCATCCACCCGACTTTCCCCATAGATATAAATCTACTCACCTGCGGAACTCCTCGTTCAGCCGTAGTCGATTTGCTTCGTCATCTCGGAAGTCCACGCAAGGGTACCTACAATAAATACACAATCGCAAATGCTATTAATATCAAGTTCTGAAATCCAATACGGCACGCAGTGTGTTCATAGGTTAGAACCTATAGCATACGCATGCAAAACCAACCAATTATTCCTTGTCGTTGACGTACAAATATCCAACGACCAAATTCAATATCAAATACCAAACCCAAATTCAGAAATCGCAAAACACGAAAACGGCAATCTAGGAAAACCACTTCCAGATTTCATCCTAGGCCAAACTAGAGAATTTTGTACATAGGGTTGCCCTAGATATCTGATAATAAGACTACTGAACAAAATTCACACCATTATAGTCTGATGTGGCCGCAATTTGCGGCCACAATGAATTAATCTGCGGCCAGATTAGGGAATTTGGGTCTCGGGTTTCATGGGTTGGTTCATGGTTGCCTGCATGTCTCACTGTCATGGGAACTTAATTTATGGTGGTCTCGGGTCACTCCAGATTTCTATAAACCATCATAAACTATCAAATTACGATGTCGGGAAAATTCTACATCCGTGTTTTGGTTTCTAGTCTCTGGTCTTAGCCATAAACTCAACACTAATGTCTTGCAAACAGCCACTACATATCACCAATCCATACAATTACCCAAACCCTCTCTAGGAATTTCCAAACATCACATATCCTAACCAAATCACATTCTAAACTAAATTAGGATGCAAGAAACTAAAAACTAAGCTAAAAGAAGGGAGATATACCTCATTTGGGCAACTCAAGAAAAACCCTAGCTTCTCAAAGTCTCCAAAATCCAACTTTGATTGGTCCAATGTGTTGAGGATGAAGAGGGGATCATTTTTAATGAAGAGGGTGTAGAGTTTTGATGAAGATTTGGAGATGATATTTGGAGGTGGAGGTAGAGGGAAATGAGAAGGAAGAAGAAGTTGAAGAAAATCAATGGGAGGAAATGAATGGCAACCCCCCTCTTTCTCCTACCCTCACTCTCTCTTATTCTCACCCCTCACAATCCCATGCCTCACTCTCTCTCTCTCTCCAACCATTCTCTTTTTAACACTTTTCTCTTTTCCTCACAATAATACACATAATACCCATAGAACAACACAAATGTAACAATATGCAACATGCCATGGTGCACTAGCCATGGAAAATGATAAAAACACGGATTTGACTTAATCGCAATTAGTAGTGCACTAATCGGGTTTAATTTTAAACTTACATATAATTAATTATAAAAATACCAAATCTGATAAATATACTTTTAAATGATTAAATCATTTTAATTTTCAATTATATCCCAAATATTGGTATATATTTATATCATTTTACGAAAACCCCAGATTCGCAAATCGGGTAGTTTTCGCTAAATATATTATTTTAATATTAAATTCCAAAAATAATATTTTATATTTTCTGAAATGTTACATTTACGTCGATAGGTGACACGTTCTTCTACCAACCATTGCATTACGTCGATACAATTTTTAAATGGTTGGTGTTGACTTTTAGTCTTTGTAAAGTTTTATATTGACCAATAACTTTAATCCCCCCTTATAATTTTAAATGCTTAATAAGATTTTACTCAAGTTTGGGGGGGGGGGATATATTTTAGCTCTTGAATGAAAAGAATTTTTTTACATTATTATAAGCCAAAAGTAAAGTTTGGGAGAGAATTTCACTTTCATTAATTATTGTCCCCATTACTAACTTTTCCTGCCAAGTCTACAGTTTTTTTAATCTTAACAGATGATATCAGTGAGGACACTGCTGCAAACAGGTTTGGGGGATGTTTGTGCTTATTCATGCATTATTTTGCATTATCATATATATAAGCACAAATTTTTTTTGATAATGAATGTTTGAAAGTGAGAATTTACATATGAAAGATAGGAATAGTTTGAAAAAACCAAGAAAATTAGATATTTTCTCAAACGAAACTAGTAATAAGTAGTTATGAGCCGTTGTTCCAAGGGTTAGTAAGATGAAGGAAATTACTAATCTAAGGATAAAAATAAGTCTGAAAAATAGTCTCCATTCTTGAAACCAAACATTTGAACGTTGATACCCTGCTATACGTACTTGCACATGATTTTATCTCAAAAATTATCTAGTAACCGCAATCAAGAACGGCGTCGCTTGGTAGCTAGCCAGTGAGTACGGGTCGGACCACAAGGATTTTGTGTTTTCCTAATCGCTCTAACGAGTTAATTCTGATGGGTGTCGGATTGACTATTTCTAAAACCTAATTTGATTTATACTAAGATTATCTAGATCTAAGTCTTGCTAGGGTTAGGTCTAGGGTAAGTTGGGAGATTAAAGGTTTCCTCACCGCTTTCAATGCCCTATTTTAGATCTATTAGGTGTTATGGTAATTATCAATAAAATGGATTAGTACCTTCAGGAAGAAAAGGTGTTTCTTCTTCTAGGTTCTTGTCCTTCCTTTATCGATCCTTACTCTAACCTCCATGGAAAACATACACAACCGGTCCTTTATACTACGGTATCACCGTTATCTTGAGGGGTAAGGTGCCGCAGAGAGCGGTGTGTGCGTGTATGCATGGAGTTCTAATTATTATGTGTGATGGGGCAAGAAAGGGGTGAGAGATCTCATCTCTCAAACCTTTCCCTAAAGCTAACCCTAACAAGCGAGGAGACTACTCGCTCATTAGGGGATTAAAAGACATTCTAAATTAAAAATAAACTAAGGCAAAGAAATAAAAGAACTTACTAATTTTTATTGATGGCTCTCTCCAAATATCAACACAGTACAGATCTGAATTTATGAAGTGAAAAGAGGCATGCCCTCATACAAGATTTAGAGTTCCTATTTATAGAGGATATGAACCCTAGGGTTACAATTAACTCGCATATCTGTTTTTACAAAAATACCCCCTAAGAAAAGACCTATTCAATGATCCGCGCACCGCCTACAAAAATTCCACCGACACGGGCAGAAGACGGTCGCGGTTCCGCAGCCATATGAAGGCTTTGTGATGTCATTTTCTCTGCAGTGCTTCTGGGTGTTTTTGTCTCTCTATTTTTTTTGGTTCTTTTCTCAGGTTGGCTTCTAGGCTTCTTTCAGATTCCACAGTGAATGATTGTAGTGAACTTTTACCGTTGCTTCGTGACGAAGTCTTGAATCTTGCGCCGCTCTGTGCATTATGAACTGATCTTTGTGTAGGCTTGATCAAGATTCCACCATTTATTGGTCTTAGTCTCACTTTTGTATCGTCTTTTGTCTTTTTCACTATTTTGTCCCGAGAATCTGTAACCTGCAACTAAGTAGCAGACATGGGTCAAAAGCACCTGTTTATTTGTAAAATAACTAGAAATGGGGAATATAATAATGCAATATTATGATATGAACAAATACCCACAAACTTATCTTTTGCTCGTCCTCGAGCAAAGCTAGTTTTATTCTCAACAAAAACCTAACCTCACTTTCGCAGGGAAACGCGATTGCACTGAGCTCGTGCAACAAGCCGTTAAATCTCTAGGTGTCCCTAGTAGGAGGAGTGTTATCTCCTGAGGGTTTTCAGCGGATACTACCCACAAAATCCTATCAATTAGGCCCATTGATTTTAATTCTCCAATTAGGTTTTCTAACAAGAAATTCTATTATCGTCGACTCGTAAATTATCCACCCATATTCTTCACACTTCCTTATCATTTAACTTAAGATTATACATGTTCTGCAGACCTATTTAGCTT
The DNA here is from genome assembly GCA_030015575.1 of Agapanthus africanus. Lineage (NCBI taxonomy): Eukaryota > Viridiplantae > Streptophyta > Magnoliopsida > Asparagales > Amaryllidaceae > Agapanthus > Agapanthus africanus. The sequence goes on along the minus strand of CM057342.1, from coordinate 55,488,898 downwards.
TTGGCATCTCTTAAATTTTCCTTCTAGGGTTCCATCTCAACTTAGGAATTTTTATCATCTCTATTAAAGATATAAGTCATATTCTTCATTCCTATCTCTAATCTAAATCCCAATCACATACCCCTACGTGTGTATATATCACCCCTACACTTGGAAATTCAAATCAAGCAATCATACTCTTGTCCGTCGTCCAAAGCACTTCTTAATAGGTGAATTTTTAGATGAATTTCATTCACACATCCTTCATGCGACCGTTAATACTTCTTGAGGTACCAACAACCGATTACAAGATGTGTTTGCACATAAATCGTAATTCCTAGTCTTGCAACACCTAAGGCTTTAGCAGTGACTCCCAAACCAGTTGGTCTAAGGCACTAGGTGATGAAGCACCTTCGCTAAATATTTTTTTCTATTAATGCAGCCTTAAGTAATCACAAAAACCAGTGTTCAATTTTTTTTTCTCTCTCTTTATTCACACTTTTTTTCGTACTAAGGACTTTAGACAAGAGCATTTCAAGGTCTCCTCTACTATTTCAAGTTTCAAGGTGCGTGTTTGTGCAATTTGTAGGGTATATATTTTCAGAATTTAGACTTAAGCTTAGGAATTATTTTTCAAACTTATACTTTAATACAAATATCAATACTCTTGCCTTATCTTGACTTAGCCCAAGAAGTGAACTCAAAATTTGCCTATTTCTAAATAAACTACAAAGACATATACTTTCTACCGTTAAACTTTAAGAAAGGTTATTTTTAGGTTTTTTTTTTTAATTTACTAAGTCTAAGATCTAGTTGTTCCTAGCTAGTTAACCTTTTTGTCAAACTCAAGTCAATTAGGGCCAAAATTGAATACTTTAATTTTTATAATTTTTGAAAATTTTCAATTTTTATGGGTTTTAAAATAAGTATGCAAATGCAAAAATATGTACATATGAATGCGAAGAAAGAAGGCTCACCGAGCATACCCCCAAACTTAAACTTGACAGTGTCATCACTGTCATGCTATACCAAGAGGGTTGAAATGTCGGCACTCCCCTGTTTATTTATTTATAAATTTTTTTTATTTATTGTTAAAAGAAAAACAAAAATATATATATAGAAAGGCCCCCCCAAACTTCATTGAAACAGAGTTAAACGTTATTGCCAAACTTTGCAAAGATCAAACGTCAACACCAACCAGTCGAAAAATTTATCTGTAAAGAGTATTGGTTGGTGGAAGAATATGTTGTACCGATCCAAAAAGAATTGGGGAAGATAGAAGTGGTGGTATGGAAAGTGTGGAAGTGAATAGATAGGAGGTGGTGATGAATCAAAACGAGAATATGAATGATCAGCAATCAATAGAATATTGGCATTCTCGTAGCTTATTAAAAGAAAAGGGGGTGGTTCAACTTCTAAAGGAGGAGGTTGACTAACCACACTATCCCCAAGATATTTCTGTGGATCCATTATCGACTTGGCATCATCCATCATATGCATATGATATTCAATTATGAGGGAACTAATCTCCTCGATGTCCGCCATAGTCCAGCCGGAAGCTTGCCGCCTATCTCGTAAGACCATTAAAAGGGCCGTCTCTTGCTCGAGAGCTAGAGAGGCCGATATGATAACGGGGAAGGTCTCATTTTCACCTATATAAGCATATTTAAGGTGAGACGGCAAGGGCGTGAGTTCGAGTTTCGGAGGCGAAACAATCATAGGCAAAATTGGGAAATCTACCTCGAACTCAAAGGACTCCAACACAGGTTCGAAATCACTGCAAACAACCGATTCGGATCGTTCAACTAACTCATCCAAAAATTCAGAAGACTCATATTCGGGCGGTGAGTCGTCAAAATCATCCGAAAAAGTGAAACATTCATAATCAATATCGGTTGTATCAACTGTGGTAGATTCAAGGAGGGACGCACTAGTGGCGTCAAAACTGTTTTCATTAAACAGAAATATTTCAAACTCGCAGTCCTCCTGCGTGATTTCGTGAATAGAGCAAACTTCTCGTGTACTAGTTTTAGGCACGGGGGGCAGACTTCCTAACTTGTAAATATTGAACTCACTAGACGTCTTTCCGAAGGATAGAGTCATGGAGCCATTGCGACAATTTATTACGGCATTGGAAGTGGCCAAAAATGGTCAACCGAGTATCACCGGAATTTGGTTCCGTGGGTTAGCAACAGGTTGTGTGTCCATAACAATAAAATCAATGGGGAATATGAAGTCCCCAACTCTGATCAACACATCCTCTAGCTCACCCCTAGGATGGGTGATTGATCGATCAGCCATTTGGAGAGTACAACGAGTGGGTTTCAACTCTCCAACCCCTAATTGCTCGTACACGGAGTAGGGAAGCAGGTTAACACTAGACCCAAGATCTAAAAGTGCTCGATTGATTTTCTTATCCCCAATTGTTATTGAAATCGTAGGACAGCCGGGGTCCTTTCGTTTTTGGAGTAAGGGTTGAGGTTGGTTAATAGCATTGCTCACTGCACTAGCCACTAGCACTTTCTTGGGTATTTGAGGTTTTCTCTTGGAGGAGTATAAGCCCTTTAAGATTTTTGCGTACGAAGGGACTTGTTAGATTGCATCCAAGAGAGGTATATTTATGCTAATCTGTTTAAATAACTCCACAATCTTCTCCATTTGTGGAGTTGGTTTATTCAACCTGTTTGGAAATGGAGCATTTTGGAAATCTGTTGAGTCCAATGTTTGTGGAGTAGAATGTGGAGTTGGAACGGATCCCAATGTAGGTGTGTTCGTGAAGTAAGAAGTGGGTCCGTTCGGATTAGAGGAAGAAGAGACTTTTGAAGAATGAAGAATAAGCTCTCGCGGAGGAGATGAGGGTGAAGAAGAAGAAGAAGGAGAAGAAAGAGAAGATGGAGAACCACCGGCGGGGGTGTCATCACTAGTACCCACATTATTCTGCAACACTCTTCCGGATCTCAATGTGGTCACCGCATTTACATTGTGATTGTGATATTCATGTGCGTTTTGTGTGTGACCGGGATTTGGCAATGGTTGAGATGGAAGATTTCCCTTTTCTCTCTCGCTCAACGCAGCAGTTAGTTGTGCAATTTGTATCTCAATAGATTTGATGCTTTGATCGTGTGAAGTATTGTTGTGTACCAAAGACTGGACGGAATTTTCCAACCTTACTGCAGATTCTGTAGATTGCTTGAGAAACGCATCTAGACTTTTTTCTAGCGAGATAACCTTATCATCATTGGGTTGAATCAAATTGTTCGTTTGATTTGGATAAGGTTGTGGTTGGAAAGGTTGCTGGTATTGAGTTTGTTGGGGTGCTTGTTGTTGTGGAGGAGGAGGCCTTTAAAAGTTGTTGTTTCCTTGGAATTGTTGATTTTGATTCCAAGCAAAATTTGGGTAACTCCTCCAACCCGGATTATAGGTCGAAGAGTAAGGATCATTTCGTCGTCGTTGCTGAAAGGCAGCATTGACTTGATCTTGTCCTTGAACAGGTGGATTATAAGGACACTCTTCGGTAAGGTGTGATGGATCCGAACAACAAGCACAAATAGTTCGTGGGGGTAAAGCAGGGTCAGGAGAAGACGATGAGATTTTGGTCTCAATGGCTTCTAACTTTTTCATAAGTGCGGCCATCTCGGCCTTCATAGCAATCGACATATCTAATTGATGTATGCCTGCCCTAGATTGACCAATAGAAGAAGATGAGGTGGTCTTTGTGCTCTCCCACTGAATTGTTTGTTCACTAAGATCCTCGAGAAACTGCCATGCTTCCTCACTAGATTTGGTTAGTAAGTGACCTTGACAAATGGTTTCTAGCAACTGCTTCGTTGTCGGGTTCAATCCCTCGTATAATGTTTGGCAAAGTTGCCAATTTTCGATCCTATGGTGAGGGCATTGAACGAGTAGGTCTTTAAATCTTTCAAAACACTTCCAAAATGGTTCGGAAGGAAGCTGGGCAAATTGTATAATCTCATTGCGAATTCTCGCGGTCTTGTGATGAGGATAAAACTTTTTAAGAAAAGTTTTAACAAACTCGTCCCAATTTCGAATTGAATATGACGCTGTGCTGTATAACCACTTCTCGGCTAAGTCACATAAGGTGAAAGGAATGACCCTTAGCCTTATAGCATCATCTGATAATTGGGTTGTTTTCATCATGGCGCAAACGTTTTGGAATTTATTGATAAAGATATAGGCATCTTCGGATTCCAATCCATGAAATTTTGGCAGCATATTGATGAAGTGGGGTTTTATCTCAAAATTGTCCCCATTTATCGGTGGGGGTGAAAGACAGGTAGGTAAGGAAGTGCGGACTGGGTAGAAGAGATTCTGGAGCGCGATTCGTTAGGGCGCTACAACAGGCGGGTGATTCGGGTTATTCGCACCTAACGGAGGTGGAATTAGTCCCGTGGGTAAGGTGTTGTTGGATTATATCCCGACATACTTTCGGAAGAAGAATTTGAAGGTGGAGGTAAGGAAGTGGAAGGAATTTCGACTTCGGAATCGAAAGGTTCGTCGGTCGGTACCAACGAAACACGGACTAATCGGACGCTAGTGTCCCTAGTCCAAAGTGACATACACTAAAGAGGTAGTGTAGTCAAAAAGGTGACAAACAGAATGTGAGAGTAAGAAAATGTCAATGAGAAGAAAGTGGGTGGTGGTGGGGTGCAAGGATTTTGAGCGACAAGTTGTAAGTTTTTTTTTAAATTTTTTTTTTCCTTTTTCCTTTTTTTTTATATTTTATTTGGAACTTTTTTTGCAAAAAAGATTTTCGATAAAGGGCTAAGACACACTTTCGATCAATCAAAAATGCACAATCAGGCCTAGATGTAGGGTCACCTAGGTCAGCTAGACAGCTTCTAACTGTTCCAAAGGGCTAGAAATAGGACCTTAAACTGCCTTTTCACCGCCAATTGCGGCCAGGTAAGTGCCAGGTAAGTGGGAGGCTCCCCACTACGAAAGTAGTGGTCCTAATTAAGTAACCACTTGTCTTAGACACACTTGCTTAGACACCGCAAAATCAGGTTAGGATAAACGGTCGATGCTTATAACTAATCCTTTGTCCTATTGAGCGCGACGTCCTTAGGGCTGAGTCTAGTATTTTTTAATTAAGAATGGTCAATGCAAATGTCTTATGTGATTTTTGGGGTCCTGAGAAGGGTGATGAAATCCCCACCCAATCTGAATTGGTCTCAAGGCCCTTAAAGTCCGATTAAAATATGCAAAACAGTAAATCACTTGCAATCAAATCTTTTTATTTTATGCGCGGCGCAAAGAATGCTGCATAAGATTTTTTATTGAGAAGGGGGGAAGATTTTTTTTTTAAGCACAAAGAATCCTGCAGGAGATTTGACAAAAGATATATCGGGATTTACATAGGAGAGAGAAAAGATCTTACAGTGCAAATTTCATGAGCTGTGGTCACTAATAGGCCGCGTTTCCTCGGTCAGAAGCAAGTTAGAGCGGCGTTTCCGCGGTCATGTAAGCAACTCGGGCCCCAAGAATTTTTTTCACACGGTGACGTCACTTTACCGCCGCGCTTTCGCGGTCAGAGGCGTGGTCTGACCGCGGTTCCGCGGTTGGATGATAAGTTCAGATCTCGAGACTTTTTGTTCTGTTCTGTTTTTGAAATCCCCTTCTGTTCGGATCTCCCGTTTTCTGTTTCGCACTCTGGATTTTTCCAGATCCGTCGATCCTGCAAAGATTCACACAAAAATACCCTTCAAACAATAAATGATAAAATTTTTATAATTTTTCTTTTTCTGTTTTTATGATTTTTTTTAATTTAGAGTAACCCAAAATTGCAAAAAGGAAATAACACGCCATCCCCGGCAACGGCGCCATTTGATTTTATCTCAAAAATTATCTAGTTACCGCAATCAAGAACGGCGTCGCTTGGTAGCTAGCCGGTGAGTACGGGTCGGTCCATAGGGATTTTGTGTTTTCCTAATCGCTCTAACGAGTTAATTCCTATGGGTGTCGGATTGACTATTTCTAAAACCTAATTTGATTTATACTAAGATTATCTAGATCTAAGTCTTGCTAGGGTTATGTCTACGGTAAGTTGGGAGATTAAAGGTTTCCTCACCGCTTTCAATGCCCTATTTTAGATCTATTAGGTGTTATGGTAATTATCAATAAAATGGATTAGTACCATCGGGAAGAAAAGGTGCTTCTTCCTTTAGGTTCTTGTCCTTCCTTTATCGATCCTTACTCTAACCTTCATGGAAAACATACACAACCGGTCCTTTATACTACGGTATCACCGTTACCTTGAGGGGTAAGGTGCCGTAGAGAGCGGTGTGTGCGTGTATGCATGGAGTTCTAATTATTATGTATGATGGGGCAAGAAAGGGATGAGAGATCTCATCTCTCAAACCTTTCCCTAAAGCTAACCCTAACAAGCGAGGAGACTACTCGCTCATTAGGGGATTAAAAGACATTCTAAATTAAAAGTAAACTAAGGCAAAGAAATAAAAGAACTTACTAATTTTTATTGATGGCTCTCTCCAAACATCAACACAGTACAGATCTAAATTTATGAAGCGAAAAGAGGCATGCCCTCATACAAGATTTAGAGTTCCTATTTATAGAGGATAGGAACCCTAGGGTTACAATTGACTCGCATATCTGTTTTTACAAAAATACCCCCTAAGAAAAGACCTATTCAACGATCCGCGCACCGCCTATAAAAATTCTACCGACACGGGCAGAAGACGGCCGCGGTTCTGCGGCCAAAAGCAGGCTCTGGCCGCTGTTCCGCGGCCATATGAAGGCTTTGTGATGTCATTTTCTCTGCAGTGCTTCTGGGTGTTTTTGTCTCTCTATTTCTTTGGTTCTTTTCTCAGGTTGGCTTCTAGGCTTCTTCCAGATTCCACAGTGAATGATTGTAGTGAACTTTTACCGTTGCTTCGTGACGAAATCTTGAATCTTGCGCTGCCCTGTGCATTGTGAACTGATCTTTGTGTAGGCTTGGTCAAGATTCCACCATTTATTGGTCTTAGTCTCACTTTTGTATCGTCTTTTGTCTTTTTCACTGTTTTTGTCCCGAGAATCTGTAACCTGCAACTAAGTAGCAGACATGGGTCAAAAGCACCTGTTTATTTGTAAAATGACTAGGAATGGGGAATATAATAATGCAATATTATGATATGAACAGCACACATCTTGAAACTTGGGATAGTAGAGGATACCTTGAAATGCTCTTGTCTAAAAGCCTTGGTATAAAGAAAAATAAAAATAAAGGAAAAAAATGGTGAAGAAAAATGAACACTGGTTTTGTAATTGCTTAAGGCAGTATAAAAAAATACAATAAGGGTGCTTTATCACCTAGTGCCTTAGACCAACTGATTTGGGAACCACTGCTAAGTCTTAGGTGTTGCAAGACGAGAATATTACTCCTAAATAAGTAAGCACATTTGGTAATCGGTCGGTTAGTACCTCAAGAAATATTAACGGTTGCATAAAGAATGTGTGAGCAATTCCATCTAAAATATTCACCAACTAAAAAGTACTAAGAAAGATGAACAAGAGTATGATAGTTTGAATTGAATTCTCTAAGTGTAGGGATGTCTTTTACACATATGTAGGGGGTATATGATCAATATTTGGAAGAAAGGTAGGGATGAACACTAAAGACAATATTTTATTGAGGGATACTGTGATTTCTAATATCTTTTCACGACCATTAAGATAGGGCTCATGGTAACCGAAAAGCTAGTGTAGTTGGAAACTCTTATTTTCAAGTTCTTTCTTTTATAATTTTTATCTTTGTATGTAACTTTCATCTTCTTTCTTTTATTTTGAGATTTTGTGGGTGTAATCCGCTGAAAACCTTCAGGAGACAACACTCCTATTAGGGACACATAGAGATTTAATGGCTTGTTGCACGTGCTCAGTGCAATCGTGTTGCCTACAAAAGTGTGCTAGTTAGTTTTTCTTTTCTTGTTTCTCCCTCTCCTGAATAACAAGTTCGCTTGAGACGATCAAAATTAAGTTTGGGGGTATTTGTTCAGTCGAAAATATTGTGCATTTGTTATAACATTTTTCTTATTTTTCTTAAATATTTAAAGATGTTTATTATAAATAGAGAACATATTTAGATTTATCTGCAAAATACTATTTACCATATGTTTATATATTATAATTAATATAATGAAGGAAAATATATGCATTTTATATTTATATAATATTTTGGTAATTGAAAATATGTATATCATATCAAATATTCTAATCACAATTCTTAAATGAAATAATATCATACAAATGGTTAGAATAATGATTCAAAATATATGTATAATATTTTGGTAATTAAAATATGCATAGCATATCAAATGTTCTTAATCAAGTTGCTTAATAATTTATTACCATATAAAGTGATTAAGATACTCTCTCTAAATTAATAATAGTACTTACATTATTCATGGAGATATTGTGCAAAATTTAGCTCAGATCAAGAGATCAAGATGTTCAAGATGTCAGGATCAAAAATCTGCCAAAATCATAAAATCAATACTGACAAAGACTCAAAATCCAGGCATGGAAATCGCCATATTAGGAAATCACCATATTAAGCAATCACCATATTAGGTAACTTGGTTTTCTGATTTGAAAGTTATATAAAGGACCGAGGGCTAAACTTAGAGGGCATCACCTTGACCACAAAGCAAATCACCGTCAGAGAACAAGAGATCTACGACAGGTCCATGATTCGACGTGATAGGACGATGTGAATATCGACGGAGCATCTACTTCCACGGGGCAGAGATCGAGAGCAACTTTTTCCTCTTATAATCTAAATTCGTAGGATTTGTACTTGTGAAGTTGATTAATAAAGATAGATCATTTTGTTTAATTATTTATTTTCTGTATTTTTCTGCATTATGATTTCTTTAACTATCCTTTCTTCTTCTTCTAAAAATATGCGCGAGTAATTCTCCGCTTGTTAGGGATCGTAGGATTATGGTAGAATAATGGATGAGAAAATATTTTAACTTCTTTTAAATCTTATGAAATTTATAAATCTTAACAAAAGAATCGTTAACATCCTTATCGGGTGCGCTACCAATCTATTACTAGTCTCGACCACGATTTGAGATCAGATTAACAATTGTTTTGTTAAGGGCTAGACATGAATAGAGATCAATGAAGGGACAAGGGTCAATAGTGGGGAAATCCTAGTTTCTTTCAAGAACCCTAATTCTCAGTCAACTCTATCAATTTAGTTTTAAATCTATCAATAGATAAAAGAAGTCATCTTTATTAGTCATCCATGACTACTAAATCATAACGACCCTACAAGGCTTTTTTATATAAAATCTACAACCGTAATTAATTTAGATCTTAAATAAACTAATCTCCTTTATTCTTTTATTTTATTCAACTCGTCTAAAGTAAGATTAAAAGTTCAACGCATCCATATGGACGACCCGTACTCATCTCGGCTAGCTACAAGCGACACCGTTATTGATTGCGGTTATTCTACAAACACTTTTTCTCAATCAATCACCTGCTATCCGAGCAGACACTGAGCTGGGCTGGTATCACGACCCGAAATGGCACGTGACTGGCACTTGAATCATATGAAGTCTATAGGACCCCATCTAATTCAAGTAAACCAAAATCCAAGAAATCTAAACCATTTAAAAGAAGAAGTGAAGGAAAACTTAGTTTTTTAAGCAAGTGTTTTAATAAAATAAGCCGTAGTAAGCATTTTTACAACCTCAAGTTTTTTCCAAAAATTTCGGCAGAGTTTCCTTTGTAAATACTGGCCCCAAACGGGTACAAACATGAATAATATACATGATGAATAAAGGCATCCCAAGCGGGAGCTAGCTCTTCGCCAATTGGCGGATACAACCACGCAAGCAATATAATATACAACGCCGAAGGGTGAGGATCAAAACTCAGAATAAAATCCAATATCATCAAGGAAACCAGAAAACCGTAATAATACAAGCGCGCGACTCTAAAGTCGATAGAATATGCACTAGTCTTCTAAGTCTATAGAATATACAAGTCTGGTTGATAGAGTTTACTAGATACAACTGAATGTAAATAAAGTACAAGGATGGTCACGATGCAAGTGAACCCACCTACCAACCAATCACCCGGAAAGAAGCAGTGTGCTAGCAAAACCGCCAAGGAAACCTATATGGCAAAACCTGTAAGAAACTGTGGTACAACCGGGGTGAGTTGCCAGCTCGTGAGTAGAAAACTTCACCGAGCAGAAATCGCATGTATGACTCAATTCTAGGTCATACGATAATAATATCCTCAATAATAAAATAGCCTGAAGCATATAATAATGGCAAAGGTAAACATCTAAACAAAAGTGTAATACCAAGTGCTCGTGTTAGTGTCTCAGGTAACAACATATCATATATATGATGTATGAATGCATGAAAACAGAATACATCTAAATGAGAAAACTGTTTTCTTATCTCAGTGATATTTATGTATAAAAATCGAAGTATCATCAATGAAATCCACAGAAATCAGTGTCTAGCATCGACACAAAATATATATCTCGCTATCTCAATATCTCAGGTTCTGGCAATCCGGACTGGCCTATATCATCAAATCTCAATACCTTAGGCTCCAGTAATCCGGACTGGCCTATACTCCGTTCGGTATCCTCCGGATATCCGTCAAGTCACAAATAAAATCATCGGTCGGTAATGCTCCCCTGCCAGGCTCAACGCCATCATCCACGACCTTCTCGCCCCGGGGTACCGCACCAGGTCCACCATGCACCCACAGACGGTTCCTCCTCCTTCTCGAATCCAGTGTATGATATCGCTCAAGAGCCGAGAAAACTCATGGTGGACATATCTCGCATCATAACATGAGAAACCCGCAATTTCTATCCTTTGAAAATAATAATGAGTTTATAAAATTCTTGCGGTTTCTCCAAATCCATAAATCTCATGAAAATCCGAAATCTCAAATCACGATGTCAATAAACAGTGGATACTAGCATAAAGCTCCATAATATTGCATAACAAATGAATATACACATGCATGAAATATCACAGTAATATATGCAATATCTAAACTAACACAGTAATGACATATCGAAACTATCAGCTAACAAGAGATATCAGTAAAGTAATGTTTTCTAAAGTGTTCGTGACATGGCAATTACCGATGATGATGTGTGTGAGCCGGCAAGCAGGTGTACGTGGAGCATATGTATCATTGGTAATGGTGCTGGTGTCCTGACAACAGGTTTCATAATAACTAACGAAAACACATATAAGCATACTATGCGATACGAACAGCAGAAATATATGGCAAATGAATAGTAAATACAACAATAACGAATGTACATAATATAAATGAGTGATACAGTTTTGGTATTTGAAATAATATGAATCATGGTGTTTAGAAAATAGGGGCTACGGTGTTTTTAAGAAAAGGTACGTCCTTTGAAATATACGTAGTATCCCTTGGCCTGTTTTTAAAATACTCACGATTCGTTAGTTTTGGAAATAAGTATGACTCGAGCCCAGTCTAACATCTACTAAGTAAACTACATGACTGAACTAACAGACTAATCGAAAGGGTAAGAAAAACCTCCTAAGTCTGAGTCGATATATTTATCTAGTAGTCGGTGATCCCGCCTCAATAGTATCACATACGATACAATATATATAATATGACATTCTAGAGTCAAGAGTGCGGATCTATCATCATAATTATATCTCGTACGGTAAATCCATCGTACGACATCTCAAATCTGGGTACGGGTCGAATATCACATTTATCTCATTATTCATCTGGTATCCTTATCATCATATCCTAAATTAGGGGTACTGATTTAAAGTCTAGTACATTCCGATACCATCAACATATATATATGCGTATGTATGAAAACACATCGTCTAAAGATCCGCTATAATATCATGTCGTATCTCATAATACGAACCAAGTCACATCACCGATCTCGTGGCATCATGCCTAATCACATCGACTCATCTCCAAGTACCATATACTATTCTCATCATCCATGTATATGTATACATATATATATATATACATACTCACATACATACATACATACATACATATATATATATATCCCCATATACGCACAAGAAAATAAAATGTATGGGTGCGTGTGTGTATGCGTGTACCTTATTTTAGGGTTTCGCGACTAAAACTAGTTAACGACACTATCATCCAGTTACACTAAAATTTAACCCATGATCTCCTAAAACCTTCTTGATAATCAAAAATGTTTCACATAACACATAGTATCGTATATATACATGATATAACATATGCTACACTACGAACTACGGGTGCTATACGCCTTCCATCCGACTTCCCCCGTAGATATATATATCTACTCACCTTGATCCTTGCTTACCGAAGTCGATGTCGACACGCCCTTGCTTTTCATCCCGAAGTTCACGCGGAGGTACCTACATGTCATAGCGTATCGTGTCGTATTAAAATCCGATTCAAAACCAAAACGACACGCGAGATGCCTATAGGTTAGAACCTATAGCCTACGCATGTTAAAGAACCAAACAACACCCGGTATCAATGTACAAACGTCAAGCGATCGAGATAAAACACAATATCCAAAAATTCAAGTCATGAACATCGAGGAAACCAAAATAGCAAATTAGAAAACTGGTCCCAGATTTTAGTTCAGGTGAAATAGGGATAGACAAACAGTATTGGGATGTTGTATAGGGGGTATATGAGCTACAGAACCCAATTCAACATGATCCTCCACTGTTTGGCCGGCCACATTGTCCAAGAATCCGGCCTGCTCGTCCATGAAGGGGAGTTGGGGTCTCATACTTGCAGGGTGGTCTCCTAGTGGTCCATCTAGGTTAGTGGTGTTGTTTGTTTTTCTCGTAAATGCTCCAGGTCACTCCAGATTCCCTGCACCCACTAATTAATCACAAACCGACATAGAAAGTTTCAAATTCAAGTTTTAGGGTTCAGTTTCAGGTTGATCTGGGTTTAGACACTAAGGGGGTTTGTGGTCACCAATAACACCTCAATTGCATCTTCACTACCCAAAATCCCCTAACCATTCTCTAGGAATTTCCAAGTATCACTAAACTACACAATATCACTTTTAAACTAAACTAGAATCTAAAGTAAATGAAATACTACACTCTTGGTGAAAGAAATATCTCATTTGGCAACTCAAGAAAATTTTTGAGTTGCCTAAAGTGTTCAAAATCCAATTTTTCTTGATCTCCCATACTTGTAGTGAGTTTGTGCATATTTTTTGTGAAAGAAACATGAAGTTTTGAGGTGGAAATGAAGGTGTAATGAGGAGGTAGTGGAGGTGGAGGAGAGGGCAGCCAAGAAGATGGAGGAAGAAGAAGAAGAATGAAGAGAATGAAGAAAATAGGCCATGGTCAATGAACCCCTCACCTTTCTCTCTTTTCTCTCTGCCCATACCTCCTTAGTTTAATCTTTTCCCTTTTCTTTTATCTTTTCTTTTCTTTTCTTTTCTTTTTATAAAACAATAGAAAACCCAAATGAAACAATACACAATTTAGGATTTAAGCCAAGTTTTCAAAAAATGTAATAAGTGTTAACAAATAAGATATGGTGCATGTCACATGTACAAAACACCATCAATGCATGATTAGTGAATATTAATCAAGTTTAGAAATAACTTGTATATAATTAATTGTATAAATTTATAAAATGTTTAAATCATATAACATTCTTTCATAATCAACATTCAAATGTAATTTCCCAATATTTTTCCAATCTATTGGTATATAATTACACTATATCATTAAAACTAATTTTCACACATTAAAATATTCATAATATTTATTATTTAATTATTTAACTTCTCAAAAATAATATCTTATTTTTCTGAAATGTTACAGCCTTCCCCCCTTAAATAAATTCGGTCCCCGAATTTAAATTTAAACCCCTCGAATACTAAAACATTTCAGTAAAATGATCAAGTCGTCGGGGCTCCGAAATCATAATACATAAAACATATCATAGCGCAATGCATGCGCATGAACACGAGTATATAACTCAAAATTAAAACTCCGTCAAGTATCCCGCAATTATCGGAGTTATGGTGAAGACACCAATATCAAAATCCAACACGAAAACCAACATGATATACATCAAAACTATACATGTACGCATCATTGCAAATTCGTCAAAACATCTGAAAGAAATGCATGCCAAACCTTTTTCAAATCACTGTGCAATGCGTGTATCACGGCATAAGTAGCGGACGTTCATTGTAAGAAAATAACTACATATATATATCTTTTGTTTAACATACACGTCCTGCCGTTTTTGAAAATAATTTTAGAAGGGTTTCCTTTATAAAATGCTCGTGTCATCTCGGACACACAAGAAAGTACTGAGACTATAGGTCCTTTTTGGAAATCTCTTCGGTAACTATCAATGCATGCAAAAACATGTTCAGGTATTCTCTGACTAGTCCTGCTCAGCTACTATACCAAATAGTAAATATCATAAAAATATACTGCTTAAAAGAATCATACTCAATAGTACATGTAACAATGCCACGTGCGTCTGGTGCGCACAGAAATCGAAATCCATGAATGTGCCATACATGTGCACAGAAATAAAATCTAAGTGCAACGAGTGTGCACGAAAACACCTATCAAAGGCAATAGTGTGCCTGACAACAATATCAAGTGTATCTGATATGCACGAAGAACCTCGATTTGGTGCATCTGGTGTGCACCAAAATCGCATCAAGCGCGTCAAGTATGCGCAAAATCCAACTCAAGTGCATAAGGTGTACGAAAACAATATCGAATATCACAATTGAAATCGACGGTATACAACAAATCTCAATCCAAGTAAGGTATACCGTGGTATATAATCTCATAACCATGTGCATCAGCGTGCACAAAATCGAATCAAAATACTAAAAGTGCATGAAAACTATGCCGAAAGCACAAGTCAAATCACATGCATACCATAGGCATGAAATCAACATCTTGAATGACATGAATCGAAGTCAAGTGCAACTTTGGTGCACAAAATCTCAATCATGCAAATAAATTGCCCAAAATACCAAAATCAAAGATGACGGAAACAATCCCGCCCCAGCACATCCTCTAAAGATCTCTGACCAACTGTCATGGTCGCTCATAATATGTCTCGTCGACAATGCCGAACTCTGGCCTGCTGGGTATGCGTAATATGACTGATCCTGGGTCCAAGTCTTCTCGTATAGTATTCTAGAAAGGTTCTGTCGAGATCTCTCCCAAATCTCGTTTCTGCTGAACTGTCCAGAAGTTATCATCCTTTACTAAATCTATTTCTTGTTCCGGAACGGCTGCATCCTCATCGCGACTCCTTCTGGAAGATATATCCATATACAATGCCTATGTATGCGTATCACATCTCTGATGTCAGCGGAGTGGGACGTCATCTCATCAAGATCTCGCACGAACTTCTTATTCCACTTTTCTCTAATGTCGACTGATTCGGACTCGTCTCTTCATGGCTGTTTGGACCGCGCTCCAACGGCTATACTCATATCTGGAGTCTCCCAAGTAATGTATCCCGCCACATGATATCCGAACGACGTCAAACTTTTCGATCGATTCGTCAAAGTTCCATAATCCCCCAAGAACTCAACTCTTGAGTATAGTTTAATAATATCTAGTACATGCTACAGTACCTATGGACCAACCGTAGAAGGGTAAACCAAATCCTCATTAATGGCACCGTGGAACTGCCACAAATCATAAGGTTCAAAAGCGTTCCCATGGTCATTATATCGAGTTAGGGTTTCATTCTTCTAGAGGGTCCACGGAATTACTTGCATGTTTTTCCGAATACCTTAAACTTGGAGAAATGGGTTTATGACATTCAATCGTTTTTTATCGACTCTCAACATACATGCATGAAGTCTCCTCAAGCTGGAATCAATCAATCTGATGACCTCGCATCGGGTATGCAAACGAGCCACATGTCCTAGTCATTCATCCTTGGGTGACTAGCGATCTTCTATCATATCTCTAAGTATAAACTCGTGCTGCAATAGCTTCAAACATCTGGGGCGGTATCTTGTCAGTCGCAGCAACATTTGGCTCATTCGTCCGCACGCTAAACAGAGTGCCTCAATCATCAAGAATAACGGTGCATTGACAGTCATCACATTCTAACCGGCCTCTAGCAGTGGCCCAATCCTTTGGTGCTGATCTGCACGTTCAAGAAATTTTGTAAAAGCAATCTATTAAACGCTCATGGTGCGAAAAACATAATAAAATGACACATTTATGCAATCGTGTGTCACTGGAATCACGCCCTGATCAGTCCTCGTCCAAGACGAGCTTATGCTCACCGCAACTCTAGTCGCAGCTCTCTCTGCCTATGCAATCGTGGTAACAAAAACCACCAACTGATACCGATGAGGATAGATCATATGAATGAATATAATACTGTGCAAAGAAATGTACCTCCTAAGGCTTCTTAAGCGGAGTAGCGTATCGTAAGTATGTCGTGGAACAAACACACGGTACTGTTCCCCCAATCAGAGCAAGGCTCTGTTTGAATTTCAAAAATTCAAATTTTGAAGCAACGCTTCAGATCCCGTGCGCTGCGCGCAACGTGCCACGTGTTAGAAGTTGACACGGCAGCACAACGCCCAAGGCAGTGCGTCCAATCAGAGCAAGGCTCTTTAAAAAACATAAGCAACACTCAGTTGCGCAAGTGTTGCGCTGCGTGACACGTGTCTGCGCAGTTGCGCAAGTACACCACAGCGCGCCACGTGTCGGTGCAGTTGCGCAAGCACAACTGCGCAAGCGCACCGCTGCGCGACATGTGTCCGCGCAGTTGCGCAAACACTGTTGCGCAAGTGCACCGCTGCGCGACACGTGTCTGCGCAGTTGCGCAAGCGGAGTTACGCAAGCGCTTCACTGCTCGACAGTTGCGCAAGCGCAGTTGCGCAAGCGCTTCACTGCGAGACACGTGTCTGCGCAGTTGCGCAAGCGCTTCACTGCTCCACACGTGTCTGCGCAGTTGCGCAAGCGCTTCACTGCGCGACACGTGTCACGCGCTGGAGAGTTGCGCAAAAACAGAATGAAGATTTAAGGAAATTTTTTTCTGTTCTTGTTAAAACAAGAAGATTTCTTCTGTAAAACAGGGGCCTTTGGATCAAAGATCCAACGGTGGGGAAAATTCCCCAAATCACTCAGAAAAAGATCTTTTTAACAAATTTAACTAATTTTTGAGCACTATAAAAAGGACCCCAGACCTCATTTCAAAGGGGAGAGAGATCTGGATAAAAAAAGAAGAAGAGAGAAGAGAACTCTTGAGAACTCCTTGAGAATACAAAAAAAAAGAGAAAGGTAAAAACCTTTAAAATAAGAGAAAATTCTCTTAGGAATAGATCATTGATCTAAGAACAAGATCAGTGATCTTCAATAAATAAATAAATAAATAAATAAATAAAAAAAATAGTGCCTTGCACTTGCTATGAACCTTTGGTTCTCTGAAACAAGAAAAAAAAACTTTTTTTTTCTTTGATCTAAATTTAGATCAAGAAATTAAAAAAGTGCTTTGCACTTCTGTTCTTGAATCTAAAAGATTCCTAGTGCTTTGCACAAATGCAATGCATTATTTGAAAGGCCAGGCCCAAATTAAAAAGACCTAGCAGGCCTAAAAAGGGCAGAGCCCAAAACAAATTGATGCTCTGCATCCTTTCTGGGCAAGGCCCAAATAAGAATAAAAAGAAATGCAATGTAAAAGCAAATAAAATTCTGGACATTTTCAAATGGACTTAGCCCAATCGTGACCATAAGTCCTTAAATTAAACTGACTGAGCAAATTGGCTCTCCTAAATCAATCTACATCCGGTTTGAGGGTACATCTCCGAACTCCTTTGACATCCATCGTTGTAATTACTCAACGACGTCAAAGAGGTGACGGGTCCCAACGACCACACATCAATGTGGACTGCGGGGTCCTTAAACTCGTGGACCGAAACGTCCTTAAACTAATAATGGATCACCACGTCCCTAAACTGGAAAATGGACCGGAGCGTCCTTAAACTAATAATGGACCACCACGTCCCTAAACTGGAAAATGGACCGAAACGTCCTCAAACTAATATTGGACCACCATGTCCTTAAACTAGAATATGGACCATCATGTCCCTAAACTGGAACAATAGAGCCTCCTAATGCTCTTTTGCCGGATCTAAACGGTCCCGTTTAAATCGATCTTAGCCCCAAACGCGGCTAACGTATCCTTAAACACTCAAATGAACTATAAAACTCCAAATCAACTTTGGTTCAAGGGTACATCTCTGAACTCCTCTGACACCTATCGTTGTAATCCTTCAACGATGTCAGAGAGGCGACGAGTCCCGACGGCCCTATATTAAATGGATCACCACGTTAAGTAGATCTTAGTCTCAAACAGGACTAACGTATCCTTAACGAACGTTTAAGTTGATCTTAGCCGCAACGCGCCTAATGCATCCTTAAACTAAAAACACCAAACCCAAATCTAATTAAATACGGATTTGGACTAATCCACATCCTACGGGCGACGGCATTACTCAGTCTCCGTATACAATCCACGGGCAACCACAAACAAAACAAACACACACGACACGAAGTGAAATTCTGGAGAAGGAGAAAGTGGCTACCGCGATGCGGTTGCGTAATTAACTGCAGGGGCTTGCGCCTGCAGGGAAGAGCGTCCCCACAATCAAAAACCCCTCAAGCGAGGGGGAATCTGACAAAGTCTGCTACATCGGCCGCATCCGTCTAAACCTTCGATACACGGTGCCATAAATCAACTTGGCATCTTCGGAGAGGTAGACGGATAAAGCCAAATAGCATCTTCCCCGAATCTCAGCGTCAGGCCATCGCGGTCCTGTGCGCCGTCTTTCGGAGGGGAACAGATTCTGGCACGCCCGGTGGGACCTCTTCCTCTTTCCACTCCACATTTTATGTGTCGTCTTCGCGAACCAATCGCAGTTTTTTAAATGGTTGTCTTCGGATTTCAAGCTACTAAGATTTGGTCTTTTACCTGGCGCAGAATCCAAGATTCAATGGCCTCTAACTGCACCAACTGCTCGAAATGCCACTGCAACGGACGCTCTACCTCACCAGGAGGTGTAGCATATGGACCCCAAGCAGCTTCCTTCCTCGCTCTGCCGGTAGACCAGGTGACCCAAGCCACCATCGGCTTGTTCTTCGAGACCATGATCCCACCTACAAGCTTCTCTGCACCAATACCTGCACCGGAAGTAAGCAAAAAGTCGGTCTTCGACCGGCTCGCTGCTACGACGGCTCCTGTCAACGGGTCGCCCATTACCAAACCAACAGCCTCCGTTTTCGCCAGGCTAGATCAGAACCATAGAGTGGCCGTCCCAAAGAGGGCAACGGCCGCTGCCCCGGAAGACGTTAAAGCGGTTTCTCCCATCAAAGAATCGGTCTTCGCGAGATTGGCGATTCCCGCTCCTGCCCCTATTGGTCAAAGGACATCAGTCTTCAATAGGCTGACATTGGCAGTCACCCCACATTCAAACAGGGGGCAAAAAGAAACTATCTCAAATTCCGAACCAATCCCGATGGCTCGTCGTGCGCGACGTCGCCATTGGCAACGAGTGAGGAAGGCAGGGGGCAACTCTCCCTCAGGGCTAACTCCACCGGCTCCAGTGGTGGAAGTCAACGTTGTTGTTCCAACTGGGAACAGCTTTGAGCTGCTGAGAAGGGTACGGAAGAACTCTCCAACCGCTACATTGAAGAGATCTCCTCCGCCTATGGACAAAGCTCCAGAGACAAAGCAGGAACAGCCCCCTCAACGGCTGTCGTCAAAAATTTATAAAGTTTGGCGGAGGGTTCAAGACTCCGTGATTGACCCGGACCACTTTCATCGCCAGAAAAAGGCAAAGGTGGAAAAAGACAAAAACCGCCCCGTTAAACAACAGGGGGCAACAATTGCTAGGATGCCCACTTCAACGGTCCACAAAAGAAGGAAGCCAGAGAAAGCTCCCGTGACAGTGGCAAAGGTTAAAAATGATGAACCTAAACGCCCCAAGTCAGGAGGCATAACAGTTCACACGGTTTACATGGCATCAGGAAAAGAAGACAGCCATGCATCAACGGGTCATAGACCGCTTACACGGTCAGTGACCAAGGCTCAGGAGCAACAACAGAAGCTCCAGGAAATGATGAACGCCACGGCTGCACTCACAGGGCCAAAAGAAAGCCTTGGAACCTCTTTAGATGAATGTCAGGAACAAGAGACTGACGCCGAGTTCCTTCGCCGAGTATTGGAGGAAAAGGACAAAGAGGCTGCCGAACAGGCAGCCAACATACAGCGTATGGGCCTCCTCTTCTAGGACATGATAGGGATGATGATACAACAAGATCCTCCCGCTGAAGAGCCCCCGATCGTCCTTGGAGATGATGGAGGAGAGACATCAAATCCTCAGCCCGCACTATCAACGGCTAAAGAGGATACTATTTCTAAAACGGACTTGGACGAATATATAGCCCAACAAATACGGGTTCATCATGCGGCTGAGGCAGCCGGCCAGGTCGTAAAAACGGGGCGGCCATATCCAGGCTGGTATGACCAAATCAAGTACCCGCCGGGTTACACAATTCCCAAGTTCCATGTCTACAAGGGAACCGGCAATCCCCATCAGCATGTTGCCCAGTTCAGAGCGCTTTGCGGTAACACCGGCGGCGATGACAAACTTTTGCTCCGCCAGTTCGTTGGAAGTCTATCAGATACGGCGTTCGAGTGGTACTCTGAACTCCCTAATGATTCTATTAAAACCTTCGCAGAAATGGAGCTGCTGTTTACCCAACGCTTTGCAAGTGCCAGTGAACGTACCCCGATGACGGCACTGATTAACGCTAGGGTAAAACCCGGCGAGACATGGGTTCAGTACGCTATACGGTGGCGTAATCTATGGTCGAAGTGTGAGCAGCGCATAGAAGAAGCCCCTGCGGTGGGAATGTTTGTTAGAACCCTTGATCCACAAGCAACCATCTCACAGTTTATGATGTTCTTCAAGCCGACTACCTTCCAGGCTTTGATTGACAAACTAGCGCAGATGGACCAGATGGGCCATAAACCCCCTCTCCCAAAGCCGGACTCCCGAAATGACAAAGGAAAGGGAAAAGTGATCGTTGTCGCTAATGCTCAACAACAACCGAACGACTCGAAGCCGGTTGCTCGTCCAAACAATACGCGCCCGTACGTACCCCTTGAGGATAGGATGGGACGTCCTTATTCCTTCCCCCACGATAAAACGAGGAGGTTATTCGAGCTGGCGTTGCGCAACAGACTCATAAATCTGCCGGATCCAAAACGTCCGTTGCAACCAAGTGACGTCAACGAGCCCAACTACCGTCCTTATCATCGAGTACTAGGCCACCCGATCGAAGATTGCTACGTTTTCAAGAATTGGCTTGAAAACCAATACCGACAGGGCAAGTTCGCGTTATCTGACAAATGGAAGGTGAATCCCCCGCAGTCCCACACCTCTAAGGGGACGAATACGTCAGGGGCAACATGCTCCGTCATTGAAGAAGCTCCTTGGGAGGTCGTATTATTAGCCAAGACAAAGAGGATGCTAAACGATCTTCAGACATGTCCAGCGGTCAAGTGGAAGAACCCATTGGAGCCACAAATTATGGAGGGAATGCTAAAACCTCGTCCGATTCAAAAGATTGGTGGAAGTGGCCCAAACACTCATAACCAGCCGTCAAAATCTTCGAAAAAGAAGAAGAAGAAATCTAAGAAGCCCGTGAAGCCTGGTGACAAGCGCACGGACTTACAAAAGCAAATTGACGCGCTGGAAGAATACAATCAGAGGGCACGAACCCCCATTACATTCCAAGAGTTCCTCAGCCATGTCTTTCAAGAAGAGGATGAGGGAGAAAGTTCATCAGATGAATCCGAGGAATATGTGGCGAGCTGTCATATGATTTCCCATTCGATCACGAATGATGAGGAGATTCCTTGCACTGAAAAGCTGGGGGCAGATCCTGAACCAAAAGTTCTGGGGCCATCAGATGAAGTAATTGACGCACTCCTTAACGAAGCTCGGTTGAAAAGTAAAGTTGATCGGGAGCACGAGGCGGCTATATTTGAAAGTGCCAAGCGCCAGCGACTTGATGAAGGAGCTGAGACGATCCCGCTGGAGCAAAACACCTCCGCTACCGACAAAAGCCAACTCAGGATGAGGAAAAAGTTCGCTAAAGCCGTATCAATGGGCATGAAGCTACCATCCTCTGAAGAAAACATCGCCGGTGAAGTGGAAACGCACCCCTCGTATTGCTTATATCATCAGAGGATTTCGCACCCCACTCAAGAGTGCAAAGCTTTCGATAGATGGTGGCAAGGATACGTTTCTCATCGACAACGCTTTAAGCGGGAAAAACGTAAAACTCGTCGGGAGCAGAGAAATACGACCGAAGGGCTTAAAAGAACTGCTGGCGATTGTTGCATGGTTAACACCGGTGGATCACAAGTTCCTACATTCGGGAGTGATTCTGATGGAGAGCCAGAACTTGCCCCTCTCTTTAAAGAGTCCGCTTTAGGAAAAGAAGAAGAACCGAAGGTCTGCGAAAATATACGGCTGCGAAATCGGACGCTGCCTGAAAAGAACCTCGGACCCTTGAACAGAAAAGATAAAGGGAAAGTAAAGGTCTCTGAAGATATCATCTTAGATGACCAAGCGGCGGAAGAGTTAAACGCCAAGAACCCGCCGAAGAGAAATAAGGTAGACTACAACGTTTTGGCGCATCTGAGGAAGCTGCCCTCACAGCTCAGCATTCTTGATGCCCTTTTGCTATCAAAAGAGGCGAGAGATTCGTTGATTAAGGCGCTCCAAAACCCGGAACAATTCTAAGCATGCCTGGCCGAGGAAAAGATGAAGGATGAATTAGAGGAAGTGCACACGGCTGATGTTACTTTTGGTGATGAAGACCTTCTACTTGGGACGTGCGAACACAATCGCCCTCTCTATGTCTCGGGATACTGCCATGATATAAGGATAGGCAAAATCCTGATCGATAACGGGTCGTCTGTTAACCTACTCAACGTGCGGGTGTTGAAGGAAATCTGCATGAGCGTCCAGCACCTTGCTCGGGACAAGATCACCATCTCCGGGTTCGACTCCCAATCGTCAAAGACTCTTGGATCTGTGATACTGACGCTACGCTTCGGGCTACTCGTCACGGACATTAAGTTCCACGTCATAGACGCCAAGACATGCTACAACGCTTTGCTCGGCCGACCATGGTTACATGAGTACAACATCATCCCTTCTACACAACATTAGTGTATGAAGTATTTTAAGGATGGTTTCGAGTATACCGTGACGGGAGAACTGAACCCGTTCTCTGTGAACGAGGTCCGCAAATACGAAGATGCCAAATACTTCTTGCCGGATTTCGAAGACACGGAGAAGTGTCACAAGCCGAAAAATAAAACTAACGCCACCATCCCTGTCTTCGGCAGTGATACCGAGGAGGAAGATGAGATCGTTTATTCGGGTCCGCCCCAACATAACAAGCCAGGACCGTCCACTCCTACACTGGTCTTTGGTAGTGATTCGGAGGATGAGGTCCATGTCGTATTCTCTGCTCGACCTTCAATACAAGCTTCCGCTGACGAAGAGCAAAGTCTGCAAGTCGCCATGGTGCCGCCTAAACATCATAAAGAACTGGACGCACTTAATATCTACAGTGTAGAAGAGCTGCAGACATTCTATATCCCTCCCAGACGAGAAAACGAGAAGGCAATCCTATTCTACCGTTCTGAAGAAAACAAGGTGGAAAAAGAAGTTTGGCATGGCGCAGATCCCACGCTCGACAGGCTTCAGCCTATCCGTCTTCCCAGATATTATACAGAAGGTTTGAAGAAGCTGCTGAAACGCCAGGGGATATCCTTCAAACAGACCGTTAGAGAGGCCAAATTCTATGACAAGGTCTGGAACATTCCCGGGATCCAACGCAAACTTCCTAACGGGAGAATGGAAACAAGAGGGCTTGGATACATCCGTTCAAAGAAACGAGAGTTACTACCCGGCTGCTACGTCGTATGTGACCTTGATGAAGAAGCGGATGCCTAATGGGAGGACGCTAATCCTAAGCCAGTGAAAGTTCCAGATGCAAAAGAGCCCAGTCCGTCGTTCGAGGAACAAATGGACAGACTTGTAAAGAAAGCTGGTCAAAAGGTCCGAGATGATCACAACCGTGAGACGGCCATCTACGATAAAGCCAAGACGCAACGCCTTCTCCAACAGGCCATAAAGGATGAAAATGCCGCTCCTTGTCAACCCGTTATAAAGAAGGCTCAGCTCAAAAGCAGAAATAAGTCGAAAGGCCAAAAAGGCACTCAACAACAACAAAGCAGGGTTGAGAAGCCACGCAAACGGGAGTCGAGCGTTATTGATCTATCCCTTATGAAGAAAATGGGGTGAGCATACTCGTTTTCTCGGGACAAGACGAAGAAAATACTTGATCTCGCCCTGAAACATCAGATGCTTACATTGCCGGAGTCTAAACACCCTGAACAAGCAGGCGAAGCCTCACACCCGGACTATTGCTCTTACCATCGAGTAGTAGGTCATCCTCTTGAAGATTGCTTCACCTTCAAGAATTGGGTCGAAGATCAATATCAGCTTGGTAAATTCGCTCTGTCCAACAACTGGAGGGTAGCACCACCACAAAAGCACGAGCCTAAGGCCATGAAAGGAAAACCAGTTACACATTGGGATTGGAAGCGAATTCGTACCTATCACATGATAACAATACTACAAGAAGAATCCGAGAACATGGACAGCCTTCTCTGGTGCCTCGAAAACAGCAATGATGAGATGATCTCAGAATTTCCCCCAGCTCCGAAAGAACTGGAGGACGGAATACATACCACTGCAGATAACCTCAAGAAAATTGAGTTGGGGACGATAAACGATCCGCGACCGACATTCGTCAGCGAGCTGCTGTCTGAAGAAAAGGTGGCTGCGTTAAAGGACATCCTTGTACAGCATAAAGATTGCTTCGCATGGAACTATTCCGAGATGCCGGGACTTGATCCAGAAGTTGCTGTACATAGACTGGCAATATCCCCGAGTGTCAAGCCAGTCAAACAAGTGCCGAGAAGAATGCGGCTTGAGCTCGAGATGAGCATCAACGCTGAAGTCAAAAAGCTGATAGACTCCGGCTTCATCCAGGAGGTTCAATACCCTGAATGGATTGCTAATATCGTCCCAGTGATGAAGAAAAATGGGACGGTGCGCATATGCGTGGACTTTCGGGATCTCAACAAAGCCTGCCCGAAGGATGATTTCCCAGTACCAGTCACCGAACTGATGATAGACAATACGTCCACGCATGAGATTTTCTCATTCATGGATGGCTCATCAGGATATAATAAAATAAAAATGCATCCTGAAGACCAGAAACATACGGCTTTCCGGACTCCTTTGGGAATATTCTGTTACAAGGTGATGCCCTTCGGTTTAAAGAACGCCGGTGCCACCTACCAAAGGGCCATGACGAAGATCTTCGATGACCTTATACACGAAATCATCGAATGCTATATCGATGACCTCGTTGTTAAAAGCAAATCATATGAGGAACATCTCGAGCATCTGAAGACCGTATTTCAACGTCTTCGGCAATACAACTTGAAGATGAATCCGCTCAAGTGTGCATTCGGAGTTTCCTCAGGAAAATTCCTGGGATTCATTGTTCGACACCGGGGTATCGAAATAGATCCGTCCAAGATCAAGGCAATCATGGAAATGCCTCCGCCGAGAACTCTCAAACAGCTGCGGTCTCTCCAAGGGAAACTCGCGTACATACGGCGATTTATAGCCAACCTCTCAGGAAAGTGCCGTCCTTACAGCCACCTGATGAAGAAGGGAACCCCGTTCGTCTGGGATCAAAAGTGCCAAAGCGCACTAGACGAGATCAAACAGTACCTGCAAAACCCTCCAGTGTTGGCCGCTCCGGTTAAGGGAAAGCCTCTCATTCTTTATACAGCCGCCCTCGAAGGTTCTTTAGGCGCATTATGGGCACAAGAGAACGATCAAGGGAAAGAAAGAGCACTCTACTACTTAAGTCGAGTTCTACTGGGGGCAGAAAGCAATTACTCCCTCATTGAAAAACACTGCTTAGCGTTGATCTTCGCGATAACAAAGCTCAGGCACTATGCGTTGGCGCATGAGGTCCGCCTCATTTCGAAGGTGGACCCTCTTAAATACCTAATGTCAAAGGCCATATTGACGGGACGACTCGCTAAATGGGCCCTGCTCTTAATGGAGTTCTCGATAACGTACCGACCTCTCAAGGCAGTGAAAGGCTAGGCCATCGCCGACTTCCTTGCTAAGCACCCGATACCGGCCGACTCTCTTCTAAATTGCGATCTTCCAGACGAACATGCGTTTGATGCAATCGACGGTGGTGACACCCGATGGGAACTCTTTTTTGATGGTGCATCTTCCATGAAGAGCGCAAACAAAACACCCCTATAATCAAATCGGGGGTAGGCCTCATTTTTGTAACTCCACAAGGAGGAATAATGCGCTTCGCTTTCTCCTTAACAGAACCAAGAACGAATAATGAAGCTGAATACGAAGCTCTGATAGCAGGCCTCGAGATCGCCATTGACATGGGAATTGAAAACCTCCTCATATACGGAGATTCTCAACTGGTCGTTAGTCAAGTAAACGGCGATTACCAAACATGCAAACCGGAATTGGTAAAATACGGTGAAAAGGTGCAACAACTGCTAACCCAAATTCCCTCCTATACTTTGGAGAGCATACCACGCGCGGATAACAGCAAAGCGGACGCGTTGGCCAAACTTGCTAAAGAAATGGCTGACGAGAACCTTGATGACGTTAGAATCATGGTACAAAGTCGTCGGGTGCTCGCCCCCGCAGAAATACCTTCGGAATCACCCGAAGAGAAGGGAGTGACTGAACAAGCGACCTTGCAAATAAAAGACCATGAAAAGGTTGAGGATTGGAGGGAGGTCTTTATAGACTACTTCAAATCCCACCAAATGCCCGAAGATGCGTCCGCACGACACCAGCTCATGAAACGAGCTCTGTCTTTCGCCTTCGTCAATGATACTCTATACAAGAGGTCATTCGATTCTCTGTGGCTGAGGTGCTTAGGACCGGACGAAGCGGAAAGAGTCGTTCAAGAAGTTCATGACGGAATCTGCGGTTCTCACCAAGCAGGCCCAAAGATGAAGTTAAAGATCAAACGGATGGGCTACTACTGGCCCACGATGATTCAAGACTGCATCGAATATGCGAAGCAATGTCACTCATGCCAAATTCATAGGGACTTCATTCACCAGCACCCAAATCCGTTGCATCCAACGGTGGCTAGCTGGCCATTCGAAATGTGGGGGACTGACATAGTTGGCCCTATCGAACCAGTATCGTCTAGGGGACATCGTTTCATCCTGGCGACGACTGACTACTTCTCTAAATGGGCAGAAGCAGTACCGTTAAGAGAGGTGAAGACGGAAAATATCCTCCACTTCTTCAAGACGCATGTCATATATCGGTTTGGAACTCCGCGACGGATCATCTCCGATAACGGGCCAGCTTACCGAAGTCATAAAATCAGCCGCTTCGCACAGCAGCATAACATAGACTGGAGATATTCCTCAGTCTATAATCCACGAGCTAACGGTCTCGCCGAGGCCTTCAACAAGACCTTGACGAAAATTATAAAGAAAACAGTGTCCCGAAATAAGAAAGACTGGCACGAGAGACTGCAAGAAGCTCTTTGGGCGTATCGAACCACGTTCAAGACAGCCACAAACACAACGCCATACGCGTTGGTGTTCGGTACGGAAGCAGTACTCCCTCTCGAGATAGAGTTACCCTCTCTACGAGTGGCAGTTCACCACGAGCTAACGGACGAAGAAAATGCTCACCTTCGGCTTGAGGAGCTTGACGCCCTTGATGAAACTAGGCTCATAGCGCAACAAAATCTGGAAGCTTATAAAGCAAAGATGATGCGCTCATACGAAAGATTGACCCGACCGAGGACATTCCACCAAGACGAACTCGTGCTAGTGGTCAAAAGGCCTATGATCCCCAATCGCGCCAAGCGGGGAAAATTCGAGCCAAACTATGAAGGCCCGTACATCATAGATAAAGTTTACCAGGGTGGGGCCTATCTACTCATAGACATGCACGGTGAAAGGCCTTTCAGGCCGATAAACGGTCGCTTCCTGAAGAAATACTACGCTTAATGAGCCACAGCCTAGGTCAATGATAGATGACGACGACCATGTCCGCTCGCTATCTTCCTAAGCTCAAGTTTTATAAGCAATAGCCAACCTCTCAATGTCGGACCGAAATGTCCTTAAACTAATAGCGGACCGAAATGTCCTTAAACTAATAGCAGACCGAAACGTCTTTAAACTACTACCGCAGCATCTTTTAGGCTGACGAGATATAAAAAAAAACATATAAAAATAAAATTAAAAAAAACGGTATGTCCATAAGCAAAAGGGCACGGATGAAAACTCGAAAAGGCTCCGTGAGTAAAAAACAGCAGGGCTACCAGCGAGTGTTCGTGAAAACCCGAAAGGGCGCGACCTCGTAAAAAAAAAGAAAAGAATATAAAAGAAAAACGGTATGTCCATAAGCAAAACGGGCACGGATGAAAACCCGAGAGGGCTCCGTGAGTAAAAACAGCAGGACTACCGGCGAGTGTTTGTGAAAACCCGAAAGGGCGCAACCTCGTTAAGAAACACTTGTAGGGTCCTCTCGACCCTATAAGGAGAAACCACCCGCGTGAGATCCTTACGATTCACAAGGGAACAACACACTTAGGAATCCCCACGATTCCTAAGGAGAAAATACACTTGCGAGATCCTCACGACTCGTAAGGAGAATGCTCTTATGGGACCCTCACGGCTCGTAAGATTTGAAAGTCTTAAGTTACAGAGATCTAAACCTGTGTTTAAGCAACCCCCACAACTTTCGATATTGCCCTACAAGTGGCTCAGCACTGACCCTTGTATACAATCCACGGGCGCGAATAAACATTTCCCTAACTAAGTCCCATCTAAGACTAGGGATATGTCCACACGGTAAACAACCCTTGTAAATCCTCTCGACTTACAAGGAGAAAACCCTCCTGTAGGATCCTTACGACTTACAGAGGAACAAAACACTTAGGAACCCTCACGATTCCTAAGGAGAAAATACACCTACAAGATCCTCACGACTTGTACGGAGAAATACCTTTGTGAGACCCTTACGGCTCATGAAGTCAAAAGCCTTAGTCGACAGGACCTTAACCCTGACCGCTAAGCCTCCTTTGATCGACAACAACAGAAGCAAATGATGATTCGCTCCTGGCAATATCCCAGTTGTAGCGGTGCTGATGCCAAAATCGGTGTCCAAGTCCAGGTTTACGGCGAAAAGCCAGTAGGCCGCACATGCATACGAAATAGCCGAAATGATAGGGCAACTTGCAATAAAAAGCAGCAAGTAAAATGTATGCATGCGAAATAGCCGAAATGATTGGGCAACTCGCAATAAAAAGCAGCGAGTAAAAATAAAATAAACAGCCGAAATGATTGGGCACCGCGAAAAATAGCCGAAATGATTGGGCAATCGCGACCTTCGCGATATAAAAGCTGAAATGATAGAGCATCGCAGAAAGAATAAAAAAATGAAAGAATGAAACTTTTTGCCCTACAGTTAAGATCACATCGATCCCTATATACAATCCAAGGGCATAAACAAAGAAGGAACCATACCCTCCCAACAAATTCCTCGACTCACGGATACAAACACTCCTTGACGAGAGCCTCCTGATCCGCGTCGATCCGCAGAGCCACCAGCACCTCCGTGGAAATCCTCGACTCGTTTCAAACCCCAAGGAAACAAATAATCCTTGGCGCTTGGGAAACAAATAATCCCTAGCAAACTCCTCGACTCACGGATACAAACACTCCTTGACGAGAGCTTCCTGATCCGTGTTGACCCGCAGAGCCACCAGTGCCCCCGTGGGAATTCTCGACTCGTTTCAAACCCCAAGGAAACAAATAATCCTTGGCGCTTGGGAAACAAATAATCCCTAGCAAACTCCTCGACTCACAGATACAAACACTCCTTGACGAGAGCCTCCTGATCCGCGTCGATCCGCAGAGCCACCAGCGCCTCCGTGGAAATCCTCGACTCGTTTCAAACCCCAAGGAAACAAATAATCCTTGGCGCTTGGGAAACAAATAATCCCTAGCAAACTCCTCGACTCACGGATACAAACACTCCTTGACGAGAGCCTCCTGATCCGCGTCGACCCGCAGAGCCACCAGTGCCCCCGTGGGAATTCTCGACTCGTTTCAAACCCCAAGGAAACAAATAATCCTTGGCGCTTGGGAAACAAATAATCCCTAGCAAACTCCTCGACTCACGGATACAAACACTCCTTGACGAGAGCCTCCTGATCCGCGTCGATCCGCAGAGCCACCAGCGCCTCTGTGGAAATCCTCGACTCGTTTCAAACCCCAAGGAAACAAATAATCCTTGGCGCTTGGGAAACAAATAATCACTAGAAAACTCCTCGACTCATGGATACAAACACTCCTTGACGAGAGCCTCCTGATCCGCGTCGACCCGCAGAGCCACCAGTACCCCCGTGGGAATTCTCGACTCGTTTCAAACCCCAAGGAAACAAATAATCCTTGGCGCTTGGGAAACAAATAATCCCTAGCAAACTCCTCGACTCACGGTTACAAACACTCCGTGACGAGAGCTTCTTAACTCATGTCAACTCGCAGAGCCACCACCCTTTCCGCAAGCAAATACCCGATTCGTCTCAATTTGTAAGAAGAAGTCTCAGACAGCAAGGATTGAAAAGCTTGCTTCTTGAGCAATGGGGCCCTGCAAGTCAATCCAAACTGGTCTCTTGCATACTATTCACGGGTCTCACTCTCCGAAGTCGAATTTCGACGAGGAGAGAAACAACCGCTTACGAATCCTCTCGACTCGTAAGAGGGAAAATTCTCTTATAGGATCCTTACGACTTATAAGAGAAAACCACACTTAGGAATCCTCACGATTCCTAAGAAGAAAATCCGCCTATGAGATCCTCTCGATCCGTAGGGAGAAAAGCCTCTATGAGACCCTCACGGCTCATAGAGTTGAAAAAAGTCTTAGGCAGCAGACCAGAACCTGCGGCCTAAGCCATCGCTATTTCCTAAGGAAGTCGGAATACTCGTTTTAGACATCCATCAACCATGGTTATTAAGACAGCCTGCTGACAATAAAAAAAAAGAAGATGACAGAAAGAATATCCGGTCTACATTTGATCTGGCGTGCGTGACGCATTCATTTATGCATGGGCAGAAGACTCAGGACGAGAAATAAGACAAGCTGAAATAGAAAAGGGAAGGGTTTCCATTCATACTGCTAAAAAATTTCTTTTACAAGCATAAGAATAATGAATAAGAAACATTATTCAAATTATTACAACGGTATAACCTCAGATCCGGGGCACGGATTGAGGAAATCAAAAGTAAGGTCATCCAGAGTTCTTCTGGCCTTTCTAATTATTCTTATGCGCAGTCTTTCTCGCTCCTCTGTATCGAGATCATCGGCGAGCCCTCCTGGCCTTTGATAAGCAGCAACTATCGTCGTCTGCTGGAAGACTTGGTGTAGGATGTCAATAAGGCTGTTCCGCCGTTTCTTTGAAATCAGCCCTGTCAGGTACACTGAATGCACCTTGTCTTCGGCATCATCCAGCGTGTTGAGCGGTAAGGCCTCATGAAGACCCGGGAGTGCTCTCCATATGGCTCCCAACACGACTTTCAAAAGGGCCGAACGACGAGGCAACAGCCAACCACCACTTGCGTTCAGACGACCCATGACTTCTGCACATTCAGCGTCTGTAAACTCCTGGTTTTGTTGACGACCCTGAGCGCGGATATCGTCGTAGGTAATAAACTCGTGCAAACTGTATAGATGCACCGCCGCCATTATGCCTGGAGGAAATATTACAGGAAGATCAGCAATAGAAAAGCAATAATATACATAGAGGACTAAATTCCTAGAGAGCAAAACTATGTTCAAGGTTAAAGTCCCCTGGATGAAAGCTCTGCTGGTTAAGATTAATCTAAGAATCGATTTTACCTAAAGTTTTCCTAAAAACTTTGAAGAAAAAAAAGGAGGAGCAAGGCACCGGAGTTCTTGAAGGCAAGAACAAAGCTCTGAGGTCTTCGAAAATAGAAATCTGAAAGATGATAAATATCTGGGGGGGGGGACGAAAGGTCCTATTTATAGGCATCAAGTGCCTCTTCGACTTCCAAGAGTTATCACGGTAGTTTACCCTAATCGGAGCGAACTTCTGTTCAAATTCCGAGGCGGGAGATGAAGCAACGCTTCGTCTTTCCCGTGCTCTGACTTGAAAATTAATTTAATAAAGCGACGCTTCAGATTATTTGCGCTGCGCAATACGCCACGTGTCTGACGCAGACGCATCAGCGCAACGCCCAAAGCAGCGCACCCAATCAGAGCAAAGCTCTATTTCAAGCAAAATTAAAGGAAGCAACGCTTCAGCGGCGTATGTGCCGTGCGCTGCGTGACACGTGTCGGCGCAGATGCGCTAGCGCAGTTGCGCTGCACTGTGCGCTGTGCGACACGTGTCATACCCTGGAGCATTTGCGCTAAACAAAATTAAGGTTCTGAAGAAATCTTTTCTGTTCTTGTTAAAACAAGAAGATTTTCTTCTGTAAAACAGAAGCCCTTGGATCAAAGATCCGACGGTGGGGGAAATTCCGCCAAATCATTCAGAAAAGGGGATTTCTTCAACAAATTGGACTTGCTTCTTAATTTGCAGGATGAAGCCTCAGGCAGCAGAGGTGGGAAAACTTGCTTCCTGAACGATGGGACCCTACAAGTCGATCTAAAATGGTCTCTTGCATACTATACACGGGTCTCACTCTCCAAAGTCGAGTTTCGATAAGGAGGGAAACAACCGCTTACGGGTCCTCTCAACTCGTAAGAGGGAAAAATTCTCTTGTAGGATCCTTACGACTTATAAGAGAAAACCGCACTTAGGAATCCTCACGACTCCTTAAAAAAAAAAAAAAAAAAAAACCACCTACGAGATCCTCTCGACCCGTAGGGAGAAAAGTCTCTATGAGACCCTCACGGCTCATAGAGTTAAAAAGTCCTAGGCGGCAGATCTGAACCTGCAGTCTAGGCCATCATTATCTCTGGGAGAAATGAAGTTATCTGCCAATAAGCTGCATTAAAGATGTCATGCTGAAAAGAAAGAAAAAGCGAAGAAGTGACACAGGACATTACAAAAATGTGTATCTTTTATTCATAAATGTTGATCGAGTACAGGATACATTGTACTAAAGAATAAAAAAAATATATAAAAATATATACATATATTTTACAAGTACAAATGATACAAGGAGAATTACTGGGAAGGAAGCGTCTTGCATAGATTTAGCAATTGCTCGCATACGCCCTTCCATGCCTTCTCTTGATCGGCTACCACCGCCAGCTCTGCCTCCACTTGGGCTCGTTGCTGCAAGACAGACGCAAGCTGCTCCCTGACGACCTGATAGGCAGCTTCCCGACCTGGGATATTGCGCTCAGCTACGTCAAGTTTCCGCTTCAAGTTTAGCCCATGGGAGATGCGCTCCAAGAGACCCTCAAAGATAGTCTTTACTTGGGCAGTATTTGCTTCAACCTCAGCGCGCAGATGGGCCGTCTCGTTCGAGGTCTTTTGGCACTCCCTTAGTTTTAAAGCTGCTTCTTGCTCCAAATGGCGGAAGTGAGAAGTGCTTTGCTCGAGCCAAGTTGTTCGTTGGGTGCTCAGGGCTAAAACTTCGGGAGAAGGACGCGTCGACTCCAGCCGATGTAGACAGGCCTCGATCTCCCTGCAGTGATTAACCCAAGATTCGACGACGCCTTCGTTATGAAAATTTACGAGCGCCGCCAACATCGGGTTAACCTCCACAGCGAAATCTACGGCAGAAGGGAGAGCGTCCATGTTGAGCTCTTCGATGTACCCGCTCAGCATGCCCAAACTCATCACAGCACCCTTTGAAGATGGACGTTTCAAGAAAGGGCCTGCCGGTGAAAGGACGCGAGACTCAAAAGGGACCGGAGCCGGAACAATAGCTGCAAAACAAAACATGGTCCAACGATGGTTCAAGAGATGTTGAAGGGTTACCAAAAAGGAAATTTACTATACCAGCTGCAACGGACGGCAAAGCCGGAAGGGCCGGTAGCGTGGCAGGTCTTGCATTCCCTCCTTCGATTTGTGGCACTGCAATAAAGAAAAGGAAAAGTCAGAAATCATCCCATTGCTAAAAAAAGGGATAAATAAAGACATTGTAGTGAAAGTATACTCACCGGCGCCACTAGAGGGAGAAGCGAGTTCGGATGGAAAGGAGAAGTGTGGGAGCAACACTTGATATAAATGATCAAAGAGCACTCCTGAAAGGGCACAGTGATATAACATTAGTACAAAAGCTACATTTTAAAAAAAATTTATTAATGCATGAGTCGTAAATCCATACCTTCCAACATCCACGATGGTACAAGAGAAGGCGGGGAAGTGACCACCGCCAAAGCAGTAGTTGACGGTGCTCCCTCGAGCAATGGAGCGTCGGCACTGGCCGCACCTGCAAAGACAAACTTGTTAGAAGAGGTCGTGAGACATATATAAAAAAAAAGAGAAGAAGAACGCTGGTAATTAAAAATTTACCCGACGAGCTGCCAGCCGAAACTGAAGCAATCCCCTCCTCCAGTGACATGAGACCACCGCCCGTAGCCTCATCACCCGACTCGATGGGAACCGTTGTTGTGCTCGCAAGCCCTGGAGACGGCAAGGAACCATACACGGGGAGGGCTATGATCGGAGTATTGCCAGATTCCTGGGAAAGAGCGGTCAGCTCCTCCTCAGGAATCGTGGCCGCCTCACCCGATACTCCCTCGGGTTCTGCGGTCGCGATTGTCTCGTCCATCGGCACCACGAGGTCTCCAGCCTCAAGCGCTTCGCCCTCTACTGCTTTCGGCTCGGTTAAGACAATCATCTCATCTGCCGCTACTTCAGGTGCGGCATCAATGACCCTCTCGGCGGCGGATCCCTCAACCTCTGTTTCAGGCCCCGTGGCCCCGACGACGTTGCTCACTGTCGGCTCTGGTTCGGCAAGTACCGCTTCCTCCGCCCCCTGGGTTCGACGGTCTCCGCCTCCCCCTCAGTCGGACCTGGCCCTGCAAGATGGAATGCATATGAGCCAATGGCTTTATAATTCTTACAACAAGGTTCTGAAAGAAATGCTACCTGAAGAAGATTTATCGTTTGCACTCCGGGCCGCGCGCGCCACTTGCCTATGAGCAGTAGACAGGGCGGCAGGGGCCTCTTCAGAAGGGGTGTCGGCATGAGGAATAGTGCTAGGGCCCGCTCCTGTGGCCAAAGCAGCTCTGCGCGCCTTTGCTTCGCGTCTCAACCGCTTTCGCTCCTCTCGAGCCGTTGAGACGGATGCCACTAGGGCTTCTTTGAGTGAGGCTTCTTCGTCCGTAAATAGGGAGGCCTCTAGATTTTTCAGGGCATCCCTCGTCGTTTTGTCAAGCCGAGGCTCTTGCGGCAACTTCGACGAAG
Source organism: Agapanthus africanus (assembly GCA_030015575.1). NCBI lineage: Eukaryota > Viridiplantae > Streptophyta > Magnoliopsida > Asparagales > Amaryllidaceae > Agapanthus > Agapanthus africanus. The sequence continues at coordinate 55,453,277 of CM057342.1, read as the reverse complement.
CCAGGACTTCGGTAACGGGCTCGGGAAGGATCCCCGCATCAATTGATACAACCCCTGCAAAGAAACAAAAGAAGGTTAGGTTGACCATCAGAAAAAGACGACAAACTTCCTTATAAAAGAGAAAGGGGTGAAACATACCGACGCCTGCTAGGGCACGCTTCTCCTCCTCCTCCTGGAAAGTTTTCAGGGAGGCAGCAATAGCCTCTTCAGTAGAGACACCTGTTGAAAATGGAGCAAATATTGGTTAAAGATAATAATAAAAAGTGCAATAAAATGACAAATAAAGCGGCTGATGATTACCGGACTCAGCGAGTTTGCTTAACATCGCTTCGAGCCTCGCCGATCGCTCAGAAGCTGCAATGGCGGCAGCCAAATTGGTGTCCGCAGGGTCTACCAAGAAGCCCTCATTACTGCCATATTCACATATGCCTTCGGTGGGAGGAGCCGCAGGCTTTAAGCTGAGGATCGCATCGAGGGAAAGGGTGGACTTCTTCTTCTTCTTCTGTTCGCCAGCTTTAGACCCACCCGGAGTAGATTTGCGCTTGGCAGTCACTTTAGGGTGGCGGGTCCCAATATCTGCTCCTACGCCTGGCTCTGGCGATACTACATTAGCCGCCTTCGTGGGAGCACGGGGCGCCGATGGTGCATCCGCCGTAGCGGGCAGCGGCAATCCCCGCGGGGGGCTCAACACGCGTGGTCGATCGACTCCAGCATCTTTTAGCGGAGGGACGACCGGGAGCCTTGGCTGCAAAGGGGCCTTGCGATCGCCGCCGGGAGGCGCACCCCTACGGTCAACCAGCATACGCTTCTCCGTTAAGATAATTGGGCCCATCGCGTGCGCATACCAGGCCACATATGAATTAAGCATCTTAGGGGCACAGCTGGGTTCACTAATGAAGAAATAGGAACCTGTGTTAAGCCGTGTAAAATGATGCATCGCATTCTTTATCCCCTCTGGGCCGACCACGGGCGTTTCCAAGAAAGCTTCCAGCGGGATCCCTTGGTTGTAGCTTGACTGCCGGGCAAATCGGTGTGGGTTATATCTCATAAACAAGGCTGTCTTATTCTGCCTGAACACTAGATAGCCCGGCCGGATGGAGTAGAGATGGAGGATTTCCCGAGCTTTCAATACAGAAGCCCCATCTTTGAAGTTATCACGCAGGGGCACCACTGACTTGGTGGTCTCTGAGCCTATGGTTATGACCTTGTCCACAAAAGAAACCTTCGCTCCGACCAGATGTGGACGAAGGAGCAGCCCTCTAGACTCCCGCGGGGCTGGAACCACAATTGAAGCCCCAACCAACCGCATGACTCTCGGGAGTCTGTATTTCTCGAAGAACGGAGGAGTCTTGTGGGCACCAAACACCCCTCGCACATGCATCTCCATCCAAGAAGTGAAGTAGTGCATCGGGAAGTTAGCGGGCTGTACCCCAGGCTCACTGGCGTCCGCCACTACGCTAAGTCCATGATAAAGGTAAGCCAGCCCGGCGATTCCTACCGATAACTGCAAACCAGCCACCATCCGATGCGCTGGGTAAAAGACAGAGGGCCGCATGAGGCGGGGGTGCATGGGGAGTGCAAAGTTGCATAGCCACAAGCCCAAGAATCCAATAAAAAAGGTTTCCTCATCCATGCCTGGGACGGCAATTTCCGAGAAAGCAGCAATGGCAGCGTTGGGGAGATAGAAATCCTTCTGGTCATTGTCCGATACGGGTCGGCGGTCCAAGCCGAAACCAAAAGGGTCACCAAGCTGAGCGAACTTCTCGCCCTCCTTTGATAGGAACTCTGGGCGAATGAAGCGAGCAATAAAATCTGCGAAACTGACGCCCCGGTCGCCCGATTCCAGATGGAGTTCCTCATAGATCTCAAATACCTTCACCAAGCCCGGATACTGATGCTGAATGGCGTTCTCCGGAGTCAAGTCAAACACCAGCTGCTTGGTGGCAAAGACGTACTCGTCAGGAGGAAGCAGCTCCTCGTAGTGCTCTCCCCTCATTGGTAGACCCGAAATCTCAGCGAATTCCTCCAAGGAGATAGAGACTTCCCTATCCGTCATCAGGAAGGTGTGAGTGGGGATATTCCATTGTTCGATAAAGGCCTTGACCCACCACGTTGGAGGAGAGGGATACTCGAAAAGCGAAACGTAGATGGCTGGATATAAACCAATCCTCGTTAGATGAGTCCTTTTCGCCGATAAGATGTACCGGGCCCACTACAAATATCCGACGGGGGGTCGCGGGATCAGTCCAATATTGTAATTCTGTCCCCAAGGACGTGCTTCACCCTGACAGATTCGCCTCCCCAGAATGTCTATTGCCGGCGGTGGCTGCACGGGAATGGCACCGATCGCAGGCTGGAGGAGGTCATCAGAATTCCAGTTTTTAACCTCCACGGCATACTTCACCGGGGGTTCGTCTGCATAGGGGATAGTGACTGTAGGCTCAGACGGCGAGGCGGAACTGAAGCTGCGACGGCCTTGGATGATCTGGCTGTACCATCTTCCCCACAGGTGGAGCTTTTTGCACTCAGGGTCATGATCTTTAATGAGAGCGAACGCCACCCGGTCCACTGGCGAATGGGGGAACCCTCCTTCCGAGCGAACGAAAGGGAAAGACAAATCTTCAGACATGTTTCCTGTAGAAAAAGCAAGAAAATAATAACCGTTAGTGTTCCAATGCTTCACATTTTAAAGTCCTACATCACACTGCAATGCAGTGGGTAGGGGACCAAAGAGGGACCCACAAAATCCAGATGACGGCGCATCATTTGATAAGACAGTCCCATCATTGGATGAGACTGTCAGTTAATGAAAAAAAAACCCCAAGAGAATATCCTCATTGGGGGGAAATCCCCAGAGACAAGGAGAAAATCTCCTCTTTTAGAGCAAAGCTCTGTCACAGAGTGACATTTGTCAAACTCTGGTCTCAAGGGAATAAAACTTCCTAAAAAAAGGGGGGGCCTAGCTCTGTAATAGTAATGAAAACTATAACTCCTAAGGATTAAAAGAAAAATTTTGGGATCTTAAAGATCCATGAAAACTTTTAGGAGTTCTCCATTTGATCTATGAGCAAGGCTCTGTTCATGGGTTAAAACCCAGGAACAAGAACTCTGTAAATTTTTGAGCAAGGCTCTGTGGATGAAAAATCCAAAGGGGTTTTCTTTAGATCAAAGATCTATGAGAGCAAGGCTCTGTTCAAGAAACCCCAAAGGGGTTTTCTTTAGATCAAAGATCTATAAGAGCAAGGCTCTGTTAATTAAATTTAATTTAAATTAATTTAAATTTTTACCTAGAGTGATTCTAAGTTCTGAACTTTAAAGTTCTTGGGAAGAAGCAAGAGCAAGGCTCTGAGAGTTCTTAAGCAAGAGCAAGGCTCTGAATCAAAGTTCTTGAAACGGTAAAGAAATTAAAGGACCAAGGGTCCCATTTATAGGCGCCTGCGCCTTTTCACCTGACCTCCATGATCCAACGGTCGGGATCTTGCCACCGCTGCGCTCACGTGCGCGCCACGTGAGCGCAACGGTGGGGGGGCATTTGTTCCCCCAATCAGAGCAAGGCTCTGTTTGAATTTCAAAAATTCAAATTTTGAAGCAACGCTTCAGATCCCGTGCGCTGCGCGCAACGCGCCACGTGTCAGAAGTTGACACGGCAGCACAACGCCCAAGGCAGTGCGTCCAATCAGAGCAAGGCTCTTTAAAAAACATAAGTAACACTCAGTTGCGCAAGCGTTACGCTGCGTGACACGTGTCTGCGCAGTTGCGCAAACACAACTGAGCAAGTACACCACAGCGCGCCACGTGTCGGCGCAGTTGCGCAAGCACAACTGCGCAAGCGCACCGCTGCGCGACACGTGTCCGCGCAGTTGCGCAAACACAACTGCGCAAGCGCACAGCTGCGCGACACGTGTCTGCGCAGTTGCGCAAACACTGTTGCGCAAGTGCACCGCTGCTCGACACGTGTCTGCGCAGTTGCGCAAGCGGGGTTGCGCAAGCGCTTCACTGCTCCACACGTGTCTGCGCAGTTGCGCAAGCGGGGTTGCGCAAGCGCTTCACTGCGCGACACGTGTCACGCGCTGGAGAGTTGCGCAAAAACAGAATGAAGATTTAAGGAAATTTTTTTCTGTTCTTGTTAAAACAAGAAGATTTCTTCTGTAAAACAGGGGCCTTTGGATCAAAGATCCAACGGTGGGGAAAATTCCCCAAATCACTCAGAAAAAGATCTTTTTAACAAATTTAACTAATTTTTGAGCACTATAAAAAGGACCCCAGACCTCATTTCAAAGGGGAGAGAGATCTGGATAAAAAAAAAAGAAGAGAGAAGAGAACTCTTGAGAACTCCTTGAGAATACAAAAAAAAGAGAAAGGTAAAAACCTTTAAAATAAGAGAAAATTCTCTTAGGAATAGATCATTGATCTAAGAACAAGATCAGTGATCTTCAATAAATAAATAAATAAATAAATAAATAAATAATAAAAAAATAGTGCCTTGCACTTGCTATGAACCTTTGGTTCTCTGAAACAAGAAAAAAAAAACTTGTTTTTTTTCCTTTGATCTAAATTTAGATCAAGAAATTAAAAAAGTGATTTGCACTTCTGTTCTTGAATCTAAAAGATTCCTAGTGCTTTACACAAATGCAATGCATTATTTGAAAGGCCAGGCCCAAATCAAAAAGACCTAGCAGGCCTAAAAAGGGCAGAGCCCAAAACAAATTGATGCTCTGCATCCTTTCTGGGCAAGGCCCAAATAAGAATAAAAAGAAATGCAATGTAAAAGCAAATAAAATGCTGGACATTTTCAAATGGACTTAGCCCAATCGTGACCATAAGTCCTTAAATTAAACTGACTGAGCAAATTGGCTCTCCTAAATCAATCTACATCCGGTTTGAGGGTACATCTCCGAACTCTTTTGACATCCATCGTTGTAATTACTCAACGACGTCAAAGAGGTGACGGGTCCCAACGACCACACATCAATGTGGACTGCGGGGTCCTTAAACTCGTGGACCGAAACGTCCTTAAACTAATAATGGACCACCACGTCCCTAAACTGGAAAATGGACCGAAACGTCCTTAAACTAATAATGGACCACCTTAAACTAATAATGGACCACCACGTCCCTAAACTGGAAAATGGACCGAAACGTCCTTAAACTAATAATGGACCACCACGTCCCTAAACTGGAAAATGGACCGAAACGTCCTCAAACTAATATTGGACCACCATGTCCTTAAACTAGAATATGGACCACCATGTCCTTAAACTGGAACAATAGAGCCTCCTAATGCTCTTTTGCCGGATCTAAACGGTCCCGTTTAAATCGATCTTAGCCCCAAACGCGGCTAACGTATCCTTAAACACTCAAATGAACTATAAAACTCCAATTCAACTTTGGTTCAAGGGTACATCTCTGAACTCCTCTGACACCTATCGTTGTAATCCTTCAACGATGTCAGAGAGGCGACGAGTCCCGACGGCCCTATATTAAATGGATCACCACGTTAAGTAGATCTTAGTCTCAAACAGGACTAACGTATTCTTAACGAACGTTTAAGTTGATCTTAGCCGCAACGCGCCTAATGCATCCTTAAACTAAAAACACCAAACCCAAATCTAATTAAATACGGATTTGGACTAATCTACGTCCTACGGGCGACGGCATTACTCAGTCTCCGTATACAATCCACGGGCAACCACAAACAAAACAAACACACACGACACGAAGTGAAATTCTGGAGAAGGAGAAAGTGGCTACCGCGATACGGTTGCGTAATTAACTGCAGGGGCTTGCGCCTGCAGGGAAGAGCGTCCCCACAATCAAAAACCCCTCAAGCGAGGGGGAATCTGACAAAGTCTGCTACATCGGCCACATCCGTCTAAACCTTCGATACACGGTGCCATAAATCAACTTGGCATCTTCGGAGAGGTAGACGGATAAAGCCAAATAGCATCTGCCCCGAATCTCAGCGTCAGGCCATCGCGGTCCTGTGCGCCGTTTTTCGGAGGGGAACAGGTACGTCACTCTACTTAAGTCACCTACTCCATCAACCAAGGTCAACCTACGCGACGAAAGTTCGGGTCTAATGCCCCCTCGACCAAGTCTAAGTTCCGTAAGGTCAAGCCTAGGTTTCGAATATAAATACACGCCCTAGACTCCGCATAGTCAAATATAGACTCGAACCAAGGTTAAACCTAGCGCTCTGATACCAACTTTGTCATGACCCGAAATGGCACGTGACTGGCACTTGAATCATATGAAATCTATAGGACCCCATATAATTCAAGTAAGCCAAAATCCCAAAAATCTAAACCATTTAAAAGAAGAAGTGAAGGAAAACCTAGTTTTTTAAGCAAGTGTTTTAATAAAATAAGCCGTAGTAAGCATTTTTAAAACCTCAAGTCTTTTCCAAAAATTTCGGCAGAGTTTCCTTTGTAAATACTGGCCCCAAACGAGTACAAACATGAATAATATACATGATGAATAAAGGCATCCCAAGCGGGAGCTAACTCTTCGCCAATTGGCGGATACAACCATGCAAGCAATATAATATACAACGCCGAAGGGTGAGGATCAAAACTCATAATGAAATCCAACATTATCAAGGACACCAGAAAACCGCAATAATACAAGCGCGCGATTCTAAGGTCGAAAGAATATATACCAGTCTTCTAAGTCTATAGAATATACAAGTCTGGTTGATGGAGTTTACTAGATACAACTGAATGTAAATAAAGTATAAGGGTGGTCATGATGCAAGTGAACCCACCTACCAAGCAATCACCTGGAAGGAAGCAGTGTGCCAGCAAAGCCGCCAAGGAAACCTGTACGGCAAAACCTGCAAGAAACTGTGGCACAACGGGGGTGAGTTGCCAACTCGTGAGTAGAAAATATCACCGAGCAGAAATCGCATGTATGACTCAATCCTAGGTCATACGATAATAATATCCTCAATAATAAAATAGCCTGAAGCATATAATAATGGAAAAGGTAAACATCTAAACAAAAGTGTAATACCAAGTGCTCGTGTCAGTGCCTCAGGTAACAACATATCATATATATGATGTATGAATGCATGAAAACAGAATACATCTAAATAAGAAAACGGTTTTCTTATCTCAGTGAGATTTATGTATAAAAATCGAAGTATCATCAATGAAATCCACAGAAATCAGTGTCTAGTATCGGCACAAAATATATATCTCGCTATCCCAATATCTCAGGCTCCGGCAATCCGGATTGGCCTATATCATCAAATCTCAATAGCTCAGGCTCCGGCAATCCGGACTGGCCTATACTCCGATCAGTATCCTCCGGATATCCGTCGAGTCATAAATAAAATCACCGGTCGGTAGTGCTCCCCTGCCAGGCTCAACGCCATCATCTGCGACCTTCTCGTCCCGGGGTACCACACCGGGTCCACCATGCACCCATAGACGGTTCCTCCTCCTCCTCGAATCGGGTGTATGATATCATTCAAGAGCCGAGAAAACTCATAGTGGACATATCTCGCATCATAATATGAGAAAACCGCAATTTCTATCCTTTGAAAATGATAATGAGTTTATAAAATCCTTGCGGTTTCTCCAAATCCATAAATCTCATGGAAATCCGAAATCTCAAATCACGATGTCAATAAACAGTGGATACTAGCATAAAGCTCCATAATATTGCAAAACAAATGAATATACACATGCATGAAATATCACAGTAATAAATGCAATATCTAAACTAACACAGTAATGACATATCGAAACTATCAGCTAACAAGCGATATCAGTAAAGTAATGTTTTCTAAAGTGTTCGTGACATGGCAATTACCGATGATGATGTGTGTGAGCTGGAAAGCAAGTGTACGTGGAGCATACGCATCATCGGTAATGGTGCTGGTGTCTTGACAACAGGTTTCATAATAACTAACGAAAACACATATAAGCATACTATGCTATACGAATAGCAGGAATATATGATGGCAAATGAATAGTAAATACAACAATAACGAATGCACATAATATATATGAGTCATACAGTTTTGGCCTTTGAAATAACACGAATCATGGTGTTTAGAAAATAGGGGCTACGGTGTTTTTAAGAAAAGGTACGTCTTTTGAAATATACGTAGTATCTCTTGGCCTGTCTTTAAAATACTCATGATTCGTTAATTTTGGAAATAAGTATGACTCGAGCCCAATCTAACATCTACTAAGTAAACTACAGGACTGAACTAACAGACTAATCGAAAGGGTAAGAAAAACCACCTAGGTCTGAGTCTATATATATATCTAGTAGTCGGTGATCCCGCCTCAATAGTATCACATACGATACAATATATATAATATGACATCCTTGAGTCAAGAGTGCGGATCTATCATCATAATTATATCTCGTACGGTAAATCCAACGTACGGCATCCCAAATCTGGGTACAGGTCGAATATCACATTTATCTCATTATTCATTTGGTATCCTTGTCATCATATCCTGAATTAGGGGTACTGATCTAAAGTCTAGTATATTCCGATACCATCAACATATATATATGCGTATGTATGAAAACATATCGCCTAAAGATCCGCTATAATATCATATCTTATCTCATAATACAAACCAAGTCACATCACCGATCTCATGGCATCATGCCCAATCACATCGACTCATCTCCAAGTACCATATACTATCCTCATCATCCATGTATATGTATACATACATACATACATACATACATGCATATCTATATATACTCACATACATATGTCTCTGTGTGTGTGTGTATCCCCATATACGCACAAGAAAGTAAAATGTATGCATGTGTGCGTGTCCGTGTACTTTATTCTAGGGTTTCGCGACTAAAACTAGCTAACGACATTATCATCCAATTACACTAAAATTTAACCCATGATCTCCTAAAACCTTCTTGATAATAAAAAAACGTTTCACATAACACATAGTAACGTATATATACATGATATAACACATGCTACACTACGAACTGCAGGGGTGCTATACGCCATCCACCCGACTTCTCCCGTAGATATATATCTACTCACTTTTATCCTTGCTTGCCGAAGTCGATATCCCCACGCCCTTGCTTTTCTTCCCGAAGTTTACGCGGAGGTACCTACATGTCATAGCGTATCGTATCGCATTAAAATCTGATTCAAAACCAAAACGACACACGAGATGCCTATAGGTTAGAACCTATAGCCTACGCATGTTAAAGAACCAAACAACACCCGGTATCGACATACAAATGTCAAGCGATCGAGATAAAACAAAATATCCAAAAATTCAAGTCATGAATATCGAGGAAACCAAAACAGCAAGTTAGAAAACTGGTCCCAGATTTTAGTTCAGGTGAAATAGGGATAAACAAACAGTTCTCGGGTGTTGTATAGGCGGTGTATGAGCTACAGAACCCAATTCAACACGATCCTCCACTGTTTGGACGTGCTCGGCCATGAAGGGGAGTTGGGTCTCATACTTGCAGGGTGGCCTCCTGGTGGTCCATCTAGGTTAGTGGTGTTGTTTGTTTTTCTCGTAAATGCTTCAGGTCACTCCAGATTCCCTGCACCCACTAATTAATCACAAACCGACATGGAAAGTTTCAAATTCAAGTTTTAGGGTTCAATTTCAGGTTGATCTGGGTTTAGACACTAAGGGGGATTTGTGGTCACCAATAACACCTCAATTGCATCTTCACTAACCAAAATTTCCTAACCGTTCTCTAGGAATTTCCAAGTATCACTAAACTACACAATATCACTTTTAAACTAAACTAGAATCTAAAGTAAATGAAATACTACACTCTTGGTGAAAGGAATACCTTATTTGGCAACTCAAGAAAATTCTTGAGTTGCCTCAAGTGCTCAAAATCCAATTTTTCTTGATCTCCCATGCTTGTAGTGAGCTTGTGCATATTTTTTTTGAAAGAAACATGATGTTTTGAGGTGGAAATGAAGATGTAATGAGGAGGTAGTGGAGGTGGAGGAGAGGACAGCTAAGGAGATGGAGGAAGAAGAAGAAGAATGAAGGGAATGAAGAAAATGGGCCATGGTCAATGAACCCCTCACCTCTCTCTCTCTCTTCTCTCTCTTGTCCATACCTCCTTAGTTTAATCTTTTCCCTTTTCTTTTATCTTTTCTTTTCTTTTTATAAAACAATAGAAAACCCAAATGAAACCATACACAATTTAGGATTTAAGCCAAGTTTTCAAAAAATGTAACAAGTGTTAGCAAATAAGATATGGTGCATGTCACATGCACAAAACACGATCAATGCATGATTAGTGAACATTAATCAAGTTTAGAAATAACTTGTATATAATTAATTGTATAAATTTATAAAATGTTTAAATCATATAACATTCTTTCAAAATCAACATTCAAATGTAATTTCCCAATATTTTTCCAATCTATCGGTATATAATTATACCATATCATTAGAACTAATTTCCACACATTAAAATAATCATAATATTTATTATTTAATTATTTAACTTCTCAAAAATAATATCTTATTTTTCTGAAATGTTACAGCTGGGCTCAGTTCTGCTCGTTTCTTGGGTAAGTTAAGGCTTTCGACAATCTGTTTAGACTTTACCAAATTTTCTTCAATGTTTTAGTGTCTCTAACCCCTCTTTGTTTGCGTGTCCCTTTTTTTGCAGAGCCCATGGACCGATCGAAGATCCTAGCCTCCATGGCCGCCAAGAACCAAGGAAGGAAGGCCGGGGGTGCAAGCTCGTCCCGATCCGGTCCGAGCTCGGCCCCGAGGCCAATTCCACTGTCCAAGCCTTCCGCCGCTTCTCGAGTCCTAGAAGAACGCCGCCGGAGGGTGGAGGGTCATAAGCACGTGCGGGACCCAGCGCCCCAGGCAAGAGAAGAAGAGGAGGCTGAGCCAGCCGAAATCCCCCTCAAAAGGCTGAAGCAGACGGTCTCTCGGCCACCTTCTACGGAGATCCCAGTGCAGGAGGGCAACTTCTGCATTGAGGTGCCCTCGGGGCTCTCCGTCGCCGACAGCTTGCTTTCGGACATGGAACAAGTAGCCGGGGGAAAAAATTCCCCGGGGGACCATGAAGGCCTAGGTGGCCGCCATAGTACAGGAGGCGGTTCAGGTCGGTACTTGATTTTCCTTAAAATTTCTTAAGTCTTGTTTTCTCGGTTTGAGATTTCTAACCCGTTTGCTGCTTTTCTCAGGTCCTTCATCATTGCGCTCTTCTCGTCTCCATAGAATTCAAGGAGGTAGCCTCGGCCATGAAAAAGGCGGGCAAATCCTCCTCACGGGAAGAGGAACTCTGCCTCCAACCGCGGCAGGCAGAGGTGAAGGCAGCTCTATTCGACACTCGACTGGTCGCCAAGAGACTGATGAACTCCTAGCTGAAGGAGACTCATCGGCTCTTGGATGAGTCCAACCGGGCTATACAGGACAAGTTGGAGGAGGTGAACAGCCTCTACAACTTGATGAAGAAGTCGAGGGACGTCCTCAATAGGGATGTCCGGGTGGCTATGGACACGGTGAAGCTCGCCGAGAGCTAGACAGCGAAGGCCGTGGAAGGATACAAGGCGTCTGTCTAATTTTACACCTATCTCGCCGAATCCGTGGCCGTCGTGTAGCACAACGCTCTCGACGCCGTCAAGGAGTCTATGCCAAGGTTCGATGACAGTGAGCTCCGCGCTAAGTACCTCCTGACCGAGGAAGTGCTGTAAGGGAAACCGTCGAGGTGGCAGTTGCGGGAGAGGCTGTCGGTAGAAGCGCCGGCCTCGAGGTCCTAGTTTTGGTCCCTAAAGGCGGCCTCGAGCAGGGTGAGATCTCGGTCGAGCAAGCGGCCTGAGCTTTCCTCTCTTGAAGATATTTTTCTTTTGAAAAAACCCATTAAAATTTTGTAAGCCTTCAGGCATTTTTGTAAGGCTGAGGAGCCCAGAATACCTTGTATATATCGTTAATTGTAAATAAAGTACTCCTTTTTCCTTTGCCCAAATGTCTGCTCACTGCGCAAGTACTTTAGATCGTATACTTTTCATTGTTTGAATCTTCATTACGCAAGTATTTTTAGCTCGTAGGTTTCTTTATCTTGCGAGTGTTAGGCTGGTGTCCACCTTTTTTGCGAGTATTTGTAGGAGCAGTAGCCAAGCGTAGGAAGGTCGGTATCCTCCCTTTCCCCAGAGTCTATGTGGCGATCGCGCATCGAGTATGAATCGATCGATGGCCAAGTGTATGAAGATCATTATCCTCCATTTTCCCGGAGTCGAGGTGGAGATCGCACGTCGAGTATGAATCGGTCGATGGCTAAGTGTACGAAGATTGGTATCTTCCCTTTCTCCGGAGTCGAGGTGGCGATCGCACGTCGAGTATGAATCGGTCGATGGCCAAGTGTAGGAAGGACGGTATCCTCCCTTTCTTCAGAGTCGAGGTAGTGATCGCGTATCGAGTATGAACCGATTGATGGGCCGAGCTGAAGCTGCTCGCTGGCCTTATGAGGAGCGCTTTTAGATCCTCTTTTTTGTAGGGCAGGAGTCTACCCGTTGCGGATGGACCGAGCAGGAAGCTACTCGGTGGCCTCAGGAAGAGGGCTTTGGAACCCTAGTGTTGTTGGGCAGGAAGCTATCCGCTGTGGATGGACCGAACAGGAAGCTGCTCAGTGGCCTCGTGCGGAGGGCTTTTGATCCACAACGTTGTTAGGCAGGAAGCTACCTACTGCAGATGGACCGAGCAGGAAGCTAGTCGGTGACCTCGAGACGAGAGCTTTTGATCCACAGCGCTATTGGGAAGGAAGCTACCCGTTGCGGATGGACCGAGCAAGAAGCTACTCGGTGGCCTCGGGACGAGGGCTTTGGATCCACAGCTTTGTTGGACAGGAAGCTACCTGCTGCGGATAGACCGAGTAGGAAGCTACTCGGTGGCCTCGGGATGAGGGCTTTGGATCCATAGCGTTGTTGGGCAGAAAACTACCCGCTGCAGATGGACCGAGCAAGAAGCTGCACGACGGCCTTGCAATAAGTTATAGCATGGAAACAGAGAGAAGCAGTTCAAATTGCAGGAAAGCGAGAATTTATATGATTAAATAAAATACATATTTAATGATTTAATTTAAGCTCTCCCCTATTAAATGAACAGATTCGGCGGGAGTCCTTATTGCTCGGACTTGGATCAGTTGGTGACGACCATGATCTGCCCAATTGTCAGCTCTACGACTGTAATTTGGTCGGCTTGCCCCCTATTTGCTTGACGTTTGTCTCGCAGGTATTTCGCTAAGTGACCGGAGCAGATCAGTTCTTCGATGTAATCGTGCAGCTGTTTACAATCCTCAGTCGGATGTCCTTGCATCTGGTGATAGGCACAATACGGGCCCCAGAGCCGTTTTCCCATGCTTCGAGTGGCCGGCGGGAGCCTGAAGAACCTCTCGCCCTTAGCTTCCTCCAACAGCTCGGCTTGGGAAATGTTCAGAAGGGTGTACTCCTGGAACCTCGGGGAATAATATCTCGGACGATCATCTTTCCTTTTCTCTTCCCTGTCCCTCTTCTTCCGTCTGCTTGGTCGGCTCCGGACATGTTTGAGTTCACTTCTCACTCAAGCTGAATTTCTCGCTCGGTCCAGGCTTTCACTTCGGTCATGGTCTTACGTTATGCTAATGCAAAAGAGCGGATCTACTCTTTGTGCCTGAGACCCGACCTCAACGCGGTGATGACCGTTTCGTCGCGGTGCTCGGGTACCTCCACGAGAGCATTGTAGAAGCGGGTGGCATACCCTTTAAGGATTCCTTGTCGCCGCTTTTGACAGTGAATAAGCAGTCGACTGTCTTCTTTGTTCGTCGGTTACCAATGAAATGACTGAGGAATTTAGTAGCCAGCTCCTCAAAAGTAGAGATAGAGTGCGGTGTAAGCTTCCAGAACCAGTTTCAACCAGCTCGGATCAAGGTGGCGGGAAAAGCTCGGCATTGAGTTGCGTCCGAGTTATCCTGGAAGCTCATGCCCGCCGTAAATGCGTCTAGGTGGTCCTTCGGGTCGGATTTCCCGTCGAAGAGGGCCACTTTTGGCGGCTTGTTCTTGGACGAGACGTGCTCGGCCAGCAGCTTTTCTGTAAAGGGCTTTGTCAGCGAGTCGGTAGAGTGCCTGGCCTCTTCGCCGGACGCATGGCCATCCCGTCGTATGCCTTCGATTTTCTTTTCGAGGGTCTCAAGTCGGTGGTGGTACCCCGAGGATTCTGCACAGTCGGAGTGGTGGCTACTCCCGCTCCGAGTCTGTGCGATGGTGCAGCTCCGATTCCGCTCTATCAAATTTCTCAGATCCTCGGACGAGGCCTTTCTTGAGTAGTCCCGGCATTCGTTGTTCGCGCCGCCCCGGTGAGCGTAGGGGCATCGGTCATGCCTGGAAGCAGGCGAGCTGACCGACACCTCCTTAGGGGGAGAGAACGCGCGGCGGGTATCGAAGTGACGGCCCAGTCTTCCCTGGGATTAGGGCGTGGAGCTGTCCGGCACCCAGCGGGTCATGGAATCAATCGCCGCATACGGGTCACAGTGGCCGGAGTCGGCACACTGGCACTCGGTGACACCGGGATGAGCACGAGTAAGATCGAGGGCTTGAGCATGCCCATCCATCCTTCTGCGGATGTCGTTATCTTGAGGAGAGGGAACTGCGGTCTGGTGGGTAGGGCCCACCGCTCGAACGCGGACGAGGGCATCCACCAGCGATGTGAGCCTGTCTATCCGAGCGGATAAGGCGTTGATTACGTTAGGAGGGGGAGACGAGCCGCTCTCGTCTCCGTTGTGGCGGCTCGTATTCGGATTGTCGCGGTTGTCGCTCGCCATCGGGTCGAGGGCGGAAGATCAATTTTAGGGATGGAGAAGCTTCTGAAGCGTTCCCACAAACGGCGCCAACTGATAAAGCTTGAGATCTCCTTCAGATGTCCGTCAATCCTGCGATGGCGGTCTTTGACGGCTGAGATTTGTTTTGAGAGTTGCTAGGTGTGGATCTCAATGGATGGTGTTTGATGCCGAGCTACCTGCAAAGAAGTCCCGAGGTGGGTGACCACCTCAGGACCCTCCGACGATCAAGTTAGTGTCGAGGTATAAGTGCAGAGTAGCGGCGTATTGGAATGAGTTTGAGTTACCCGAGTCGTATGAGAGAGAGGGTTTTATATAGGGGTCGCGTGGAGCGAGCAGGCACGTGATCTTCGCCGTCAGTTACGTCCCAGCGTTATTCTCGTCTTGAATGGAGGGATGCGCCCATTAATAGGGCTGCGCTAGCATTGGACGCGGATCGTAAGGAGGCGGATATCTCGCCCTGGCGATATACGCGGAGCCGTTGCGGGACGCATGGGATCCACGCTCTTGGTTGATCGGGGGAGGCCAAGAATGCTCGGTATGTCAGGAGCTCGGAGACGAGCCGGGAGGCCGAGGAAGCTCGGCATGTCAGACGGCTCGGAGACGAGCTGGGAGGCCGAGGAAGCTCGGCAAGTCAGACGGCTCGGAGACTGAGAAAGTTCGGAGACGGGCTATTGGTAGTTTCTTAGGTGAAGGTGGAATGTATTCAGGGAGGTCTCCCGAAAGGTCGGTTACGTTTCTCGAGCAGGGAATCCCGAGGAATGTCCCTAATGCAACTCATTTATTCCATCCCCGTAGCCTTCGGGACACGTCATTCACCATGTGTCTAATCTGAGGAGACATCACCTATGAGCATCATCAGGCACTTTGATGGGCTTTGTCTTTATACATACCGACATTCACCACATGCGATGCACGTCCGAATAATTTTACAATATAAACAAATATTTGAGAAAATTTTAGTTAAAAATAATATAGATTTTCAAAGGCTTTTGGTTGAATTTCTATTTATTTTGTTAAATTTTAAGTAGTTAGCTATTTATTAAACATTTTTTATGAGGAAAATGGAGGGATAATTACTTCCCTATATTCATTAAAAAGGTTTTTAAAAGGTACATCAACTCCTTATTCCCTACCATACAAATGCGAATTCAAAAAGAAAAGAAACATAAGAGAAATCCCCAAAAAACTTATTCTCCATTGTTAGGTACTGCTTACTATAAAAGCACTACTGAGAAGCACGGCTACACAAAACCACCTTTACAACAGCTTAGTTACTAATCCACTTTCTCATTTTTTGCGCATAGATGACAACAATAACCAAAATAGTTATTCCAAGGTAAATCAAACTATAAATGACACATTCATGATATATTTATATTACAGGTGCATATAAACTACACAAAACATTAGAAATGCCAACAGAATTTAAGAATATAATTAAATTTCTTTGGTTGAGAAAACAACTGCGGAGACAGTGAGCTGTCCATGTGAGCCCACAAAATTTGATCACAGAAGTCCGAGAAAGATTTTTCGTTTAATGTGATACCCCTTTTTTTATTCAATCAATCAATCAATTAATTAATGTGCCTGCATCGCTGACCGTACAATTTCCACGTCACGACTTTTGACGCGCCTCCACTTCATCCGCGGTCTCCTCACCCACGGAGCAATTTAATCCGTACGATTCATCATACGTGGGCCCAAATGAGACTCAACGCAGGAGCATCGCACTGGGGCACGCCGTGTAAATATGAGGAAGTGGGAGGGGTGTTTGTGTAAATTAGCAAAATTTAACGTCCTTCGTCGGGGCCATGTGGGCGCGGGCCCCACAAAACCGCAGTGTACGATGGGTAAGTGGGCCCCACCACTGTGCGGGCCAGTGTTTCCACCTCAGAAAATAGTCGGTGCCGGGGCTGTACGGACGACAAAAGGGGCTCGACCAGACGTCAGCGTCTGTTGGGCCCGCTCCTGCCGGTCGTCTATCTGCTCCTTCTCCTGATTCTTTTTTTAATATTAAATTAAGGGCTTTTCTCATTAAAGTAGTTTTGATGATGCTCTAGATTGGCGTTCCCTTAGATCAGGACACGTAGCATATGACGTGCTCCAGAACTCAGAAGAGAGGATCCACAGGAGTCGACCAGGCCACCCATATACCAGACCTACAAGCACAAGCTGGCTCACCTCAGAGCCCCCTGCAAATTGGCTTCCTCGGCCTCTCAGCTCACCCCCAAGCTACCACAGGACCAAGATACCTCGGCCCTCTCGCTCGTTCCCGAGCCCTCCCGCCGAGGCCGTATTCCTCGGTCCCTCCGACCGACCAACTCCACCGCTCACAGGCGTAACCGCCGCTCCGCAAATCTCGCCATTCGCAGAATCTCCGCCAGCAATATCCCACGTTCCACGCCATCACGATCCCCATTAATGGGCGATCCACTCTCTATGCGGGCGTGACGTCGGGAGCGTAACTGCCGGCGAGTTTCTCGTGCTTGCTGCTGCGTGCTGCCGCCGCTATAAAAACCCCCATCACAGAGGGGTCAAGTAAGCCATTTTTTGACTCCACTCAGCCGTTACTTTGCTCGGATCTAGTACTAACTTGATCGTCGGAGGGTCCTCGGTGGTACCAAACCACCCCGGAACTTCTTTGCAGGTACTCGGCGTAAACTCCTCAAAACCACCAATCTCCTCAAAACCCACTGAGGCCCACACGCAATAGGAGATCACCTTCAAGATCCAACGGGAGATCGACGGAAGACAATATCTGACGGAGACTCGAAAAGGACCTCCATCAGTTGGCGCCGTCTGTGGGAAACGAAACTCCACAAAAATAAAAGTTGGCCTTCCGATCTCCGTCCACATGGCTCGCGATCACCCTTAAGATCCAGGTACCAACCGCCGCCTCCCCCTCATCGGAGACGCGGATGAACCTCCTCCGGCGACCGTCATCAACGCCCTCGCCGGCCGATAGACCGATTAAAGCCCAAACGGCAAGGACAAGGCCCCAGATCGCCGCTCCCCCGCCTCCAGAAAACTCTGCCCTCGTCGGCACGGCTGACCACCGGCAGGCTACGTCCCATGGCCACAGATCTCACGGGCCGATACTCGTCCGCTGGGCGATCATTGAGCCTCCTCTGGCGGAATCGAAACGACGCGACCCCGGCGCTTCGCCTCCCTGCACAATCGATACGCGTGCTACGTGCACGTTCACCGAGACCGTTCATGTTCTCCATACCTGCAAATGGATGGTCGGGCGAAACCTCATGAAGAATCAGCCGAGCAACAACCCTGCTCGGTTATCCCTGTCCGGTAGCTTCCCTATTCGCAACGCCAGGGATCAAAGTCCTACGTAGAGGCAGCCGAGTAGCTTCTCTGCTCGGCTATCCCTGGCCGGTAGCTTCCCTACTCGCAACGCCAGGGATCAAAAGTCCTCCCAGAGGCAGTCGAGCCCGAGGAACCCTTGCTCGGCTATCCCTGGCAGGTAGTTTCCCTACCGTGACGCCAGGGATCAAAAAGCCTTCCCAGAGGCAGTTGAACCCAGCAGCTACCCTGCTCGGTTATCCCTGGTGGGTAGCTTCCCTACCGCAACGCCAGGGATCAGAAAGTCCTTCCAGAGGCAGTCGAGCCCAACCCTCGCTCGGCTATCCCTGGCGGGTAGCTTCCCTACCCTGACGCCAGGGATCAGAAAGCCCTCCCAGAGGTAGTCGAGCCTGAGGATCCCTCGCTCGGCTATCCCTGGCGGGTAGCTTCTCTACAGCGACGCCAGGGATCAGAAAGCCCTCCCAGAGGCAGTCAAGCCCGACGATTCCTCGCTCGGCTATCCCTGGCGGGTTGCTTCCCTACCGTGACGCCAGGGATCAGAAAGCCCTCCCAGAGGCAGTCGAGCATGAGGATCCGTCGCTCGGCTATCCTTCAGGACACAAGCCCTCGCCAAGAGGCACCGGACAGTAACCCTGCCCGGCCAAGGGTCCTTGGTAGGCTTCTTACAGCCCCTCCCGCGCTAAGGACTAAAGTCCTCTCAGAGGCAGTTGAGTCCTTCCTCGGCTATCCCCGGCTGGTAACTTTCTACCACAACCGACAGGGATCAAAGTCCTCGCCAAGAGGTACTGGGCAGTAACCCTGCTCGGTCCCCGTCCTGAAGGATCAAAAGTCCTCCCCAGAGGCAGTCGAGCTCGAGGATCCCTCGCTCGGCTATCCCTGGTGGGTAGCTTCCCTACCGCAATGCCAGGGATCAGAAAGTCCTCCCAGAGGCAGTCGAGCCCGAGGATCCCCGGTCGGCTATCCCGGGCGGGTAGCTTCCCTACCGCAACGCCGGGGATCAGAAGGCCTTCGCCAAGAGGCACCGAGCAGCTACCCTGCTCGGCTATCCTTCGCAGGCCTCTCAGGGCCCCTCCAATGTCGAGGATCTCAAGCCCTCATCATGAGGCCGGGAGTTCCTTCCTGCTCGGCGCATCCTCAGCGGGCATCCTCCTGCCCATCAGATGCTGAGGATCTCAAGCCCTCATCGTGAGGCCGCCGAGTTCCTTCCTGCTCGGCGCATCCCCAGCGGGCATCCTCCTGCCCATCAGATGCTGAGGATCTCAAGCCCTCATCGTGAGGCCGCCGAGTTCCTTCCTGCTCGGCTCATCCCCAGCGGGCATCCTCCTGCCCATCAGACGCTAATGGTCTGAAGCCCTCATCGCGAGGCCGCCGAGTTTCTTCCTGCTCGGTGCATCCCCAGCGGGCATCCTCCTGCCCGTCAAATACTGAGGATCTCAAGCCCTCATCATGAGGCCGCCGAGTTCCTTCCTGCTCGGTGCATCCCCAGCGGGTATCCTCCTTCCCATCAGACGCTGATGGTCTGAAGCCCTCATCGCGAGGCCGCCGAGTTCCTTCCTGCTCGGCGCATCCCCAACGAGCGTCCTCCTTCCCATCAGACGCTGAGGATCTGAAGCCCTCTTCGTGAGGCCGTCGAGCCCTTTCCTACTCGGCGCATCCCGGTGGGTACCTTCCTACCGAACAAAGACAAGGATCAAAGTCCTCCCAGAGACAACCGAGCGGCTTCCCTGCTCGGCTATCCCTGGCCGATAGCTTCCCTACTTGCAACGCCAGGGATCGAAGCCCTCGCCAAGAGGCAACCGCGCAGCCTCACTGCCCAGCTATCCTTGGCAGGCTTCTTACAACCCCTCCAACGCTAAGGATTAAAGTCCTCCCAGACTCGACTATCCCTGGCCGGTAGCTTCCCTACTTGCAACGCTAGGGATCAAGGCCCTCGCCAAGATCAATCGAGCAGCTTCTCTGCTCGGTTGTCCCCAGCGAGCAGCCTCCTGCCATCAGACGCTGAGGATCTGAAGCCCTCATCGCGAGGCCGCCGAGTCCCTTCCTGCTCGGCGCATCCCCAGCGGGCATCCTCCTGCCCATCAACGTGGTGGGTCTAAAGCCCTCCTCATGAGGCCACTGAGTAGCTTCCTGCCAGGCGCATCCGCAGCTGGTAGCTTTCTACCCTACGAAGACAACGGATTGCTCAGGGACACACCCGACGAAATCTTAGGAGGGAGCGCACCCCGGGCATCCCGGCAATCCACTCTTGACCCGACCCGCCAGCTGGTCGGGACAAGAGTGGGGGGCTAATGATGATGCTCTAGATTGGCGTTCCCTTAGATCAGGACACAGGAAAGATGACGTGCCCCAGAACTCAGAAGAGAGGGTCCACAGGGGCGACCAGGCTACCCCTGTACCCGACCTACAAGCACAAGCTGGCTCACCTCAGAGCCCCCTGCAAATTGGCCTCCTCCGCCTCTCAGCTCACCCCCGAGCTACCACAGGACCAAGATACCTCGGCCCTCTCGCTCGTTCCCGAGCCCTCCCGCCGAGGCCGTATTCCTCGGTCCCTCCGACCGACTAACTCCACCGCTCACAGGCGTAACCGCCGCTCCGCAAATCTCGCCATGCGCAGAATCTCCGCCAGCAATATCCCACGTTCCACGCCATCACGATCCCCATTAATGGGTGATCCGCTCTCTACGCGGGCGTGACGTCGGGAGCGTAACTGCCGGCGAGTTTCTCGTGCCTGCTGCTGCGTGCTGCCGTCGCTATAAAAAACCCCATCACAGAGGAGTCAAGTAAGTCATTTTTTGACTCCACTCAGCCGTTACTCTGCTCGGATCTAGTACTAACTTGATCGTCGGAGGGTCCTCGGTGGTACCAAACCACCCCGGGACTTCTTTGCAGGTACTCGGCATAAACTTCTCAAAACCACCAATCTCCTCAAAACCCATTGAGACTCACGCAACAGGAGATCACCTTCAAGATCCACCGGGAGATCGACGGAAGACAACATCTGACGGAGACCCGAAAAGGACCTCCATCAAGTTTCATAGCTTCCAGTTTTAAAGAGAGAGAAAAAATGTGGGTAATGAATACCTTATTATTCCTTTGATAGTGGAAGTTGTCATCGATGAGGTGCCGCTGTGGTGGAAAGGCTATTTGCTTATAAAAATTATATGCTGAAGCCGAGAACAAAATTTATCATCTGTGTACTTCTTAAAATTAGACATATGTTCCATCTTAATAATCTATTCTATATGTGGAATCTATATCAAGTATTACTTCATCCTCAATTGAAACCAATCTAGTTGATGGAGGTCAGGATCTCCTTCAGATGTTATCCTCCGTCGATCTGCCGCGAACGTTGGTGAATGGCAGATATTGGTGTTGAGGGTTGCCTCCTTGAGCGTGTGGATCTCAGTGTGCTTGATTTGGAGTAAAGCCGAGCTACCTGCAAAGAAGTCCCAGGGTAGTTGTACCGTCCTGGACCCTCCGACGATAATGTTACCCGAGGTATTTGAGCAGAGTAGTGGCCTATTGGAATGAAATTGTCTTATCTGAGTCGTCTGGGAGAGGGGTTTTTTATAGCGCTCGCCAAGAGCTAGCAGGCACGAGATCTTCGCCGGCCGTTACTCCTTTTGGCGTTATGCCTGCATGAATGACGGGATCCCCCATCAATAACGAGATACGCTCGTTAATGGAGGATGCGGCGGCGTGGGACATGAGATCGTGGGGCGGTGGATATCTCGCGTCTGGCGAGATCCGCGGAGCCGTGGCGGAGGCGTCTGTAATCCGTGTTCCAGGTCGCTTGGAAAGACCGGGGAGGCCAAGCTCGGTGAGAGGCCTTGAAGAGGGCGGGAGGCCGAGTTAGTACGGTCCTATGATAGCTTGTTCATCTCATAATTTTGCATTATTATATTCCCCATTCTTATTCATTTTGCAAATAAATAGGTGCTGTTGATCCATGTCTGCTAAATAGTTGCAGATTACAGGTTCTCGGAATAATACAGTGAAAATGGTGAAAATACGCTACAAAAGTGAGACTACGACCAACAAATAGAAGAATTTTTATCATGCCGCCTACAGTTAAGGAACAAATGAAGGTCAATGAACAGTTCGATTTCACAAAGTACAAAGGCAGCGCAAGATTCAAGACATCAACACGAAACAAACGGTAAAAGTCCACAACATTCTGCACTGTGGAAATCTGGAAGAAATTAGAAGACATTCTGAAAAACCAAGTGAAGAAAAAAGATGTGAAAAGCAACTTGAAGCATCACAAGAAAACAGAGCCCAAGACCCTTCAAGATGGCCGCGGATTCACGGCCAAATAAGGCTTCCTGCCGCGGATCCGCCGCCGTGCTAAGCACGTGTCGGTGCACTTTGACGGTAGGTGGTGGTGCGTTGACCAGGTTTCTCAGGGTAGTTTTGTAAATTTAGATATGGATCAGATGTAAACCCTAGGGTTTCTATAATTTATAAATAAGAACCCTACAGCTCTTTTTGGAGCATGCCTTTTTTTAATTCCTAGTTTAGAATTTTTTCCTTGTAAATGTTCAAAGAGTGCATCAAATAAAAAAGTAAGTTTTTCTTTATCTTACCTTAGTTTAATTTCTTTTCTGCCCTAGTATTTATCTAGCAATTTTATTTATCTGCCGTAGTTATAAATTTTATTTATCTGCCTTAGTTGTTAAATTAAAAACAAACAAAAAATGAATTCGTTTAACAATTCCCTAATGAGTGAGTAGTTCCTCACTTGTTAGGGTTATGTTTGGGGAAGGTTTGAGAGATGAAAATCTCTCACCCCTTTCTTGCCTATTCAACATTTTAAATAGGACTCTATGCATACATACACACACCGCTCACTACGGCACCCTATCCCACGAGGTAGCGGTGATACCATAGTTAAAGACCGGTTGTGTATGATTTCCATGGAGGTTAGGGTAAGAGTTAAGAAAGGACGGACAAGGACCAAGAGGAAGAAACCTAGTTTCTTCTCGATCGTGCTAATCCCCTTTGTTAACAATTACTTTAACACCTGTAGGATGTTTTTCGTCACCCCATTGAGATGGGAATACGCGCGCTCTTGTCAGGCATACTACAGATTCCCCTTACCTAGAGTAGGCCGGGGTTTATTGATTGTGGGGATCCGAATCTCCGGCAGCCGCGGACTAAGCTGCCGTTAATTATCCCTCGCCTTTGGAGCGAGAGAACCTCCGATTAATGGGTTAAACTGGTCATGCGAACTCAATGTGCTGTGTACGTGTGTTCTGTTTTGGAGGGGGCTTGGGTATATCGGGAGCCACGCAGAGTTTTTACGGGGGTCTCGCTACCCGGATAGCGGGCTGGGGGTCAAGGGGGCTAGCAGCCCCCTTACGGGGTGCGGGGCAGCGTCCCGGCCCAAAATTTTTTTTGGGAGGGAGAGTGTTGTAGAGTATGTGTGTGTGTATATTTATATATACATATATATAAAAAAAGAAAAGGAAAAGGGCATCCAAAGGATGCGTGGGGAAAAGCGCGAGCGCTTTGGGCGCGAGCGCTTTGAGCGTAAGAGCGCTAGCGCTCTAAGCGCTAGCACACCACGTGTCCGCACGTGGGCGCTCGAGCGCTGGCACTAGCACAAGAGCGCTAGCGCTTTGGGCGCAAAAGCGCTAGCGCACCACGTGTCAGCACGTGGGCGCCCAGGCGCTAGCGCTTTGGGCGCTAGCACTCTGATCGCAAGAGCGCTAGCGTTTTGAGCGCTAGCGCGCCACGTGTCAGCACGTGGGCGCTCGGGCGCTAGCGCTCTGAGCTCAAGAGCGCTAGCGCTTTGAACGCTAGCGCACCACGTGTCAGTACGTGGGCGCTCGAGCGGCAAAATGGACTTGGTCCCTGCAATGGGAGTTGTACTCCTAGAAAGGAGCACTTATTATTCTCTGTGCTTATATATATATATATATATATATATATATATATATATATATATATATATATATATATGAGGAGTTAAACTCCTAGGATGTTTTGAAGCTGATGAAGGGTTTCTCCCCTTGGGCCCTAGTTCTTCCCCAAAATGGGGTTTCTGGAGATGGGTCTCTTTCTTCTTCCTTTGTTGGCCGGATCTTGAAGATCAAGAAGTATGAGATTTTTAAAAATCTCTCCTTTCTGAGATCTGATGGTAGATCTGAGTTCCTCTTTGTGGGTTTTGTGGTGAAAAACTATTTTGTTTTATAAAAGGAAGAGTAAAACTCTTGATTTAATTCAAAAGAAAAAAGAAAGTTTTAGAACCTTGAGGAAGAAGATCACAGATCTGGATTTTTTTGGAGAGAGAAAAAAGTTGTTGAGATATTTCATTATGTTTGCCTTTATAGGCTATACACTTTACATATAGACCCTTGGGCTTTACAAAAATGGCATTTTGGCCATCCCATGGCTCATGTGCCATTTCTTTTTGCACATAAGTCATGGGCTTTACAAAAATTTGGCTTTATGCCCATTCGTGCATAAAAAAATTACATAAAAATTATTTATTACATGATTTCATTTTGGGCATGGAGGAGGGGCCGGTCGCTTCATGTTCGGACTCGGCTTGGGCATGGGCCCACTTGATCTGGGCCTGGACCCACCTGATATGGGCTTGGGCCCACTTGGCTTGGGGTTGACTTTGTCTTTGACTTGGTCAACCGGGGTGCAATTTTCGACTTCAACAAAGTTCCCCTCATCAATAAATGCACACCACATATGTGAGTCGTCGTGTGCATGAAATTGATGGATCTTCTTTCGTGTGGAGGCGACTTGCTTTGGTTCCCACTTTTTGGGATGCACTGCCCTTTTTATGACATGGACGGTCGACGCTTGACGCGTCTCCGAGATGGAGTGTCTTTGGTAGACATTTCTCTGGCCCAGAGTGATTTGGTAGACATGCTTCCGGCAAGGAGTGTCTGTAGTCGACGTTTCCCCGAGGCGGAGTGTCGGCTGGTTGACGTATCCCCGAGGCGTAGTGTCTGCTTGACGTGTCCCCGAGACGGAGTGTCTGCTTGACGTTTCCCCGATACGGAGTGTCGTTGATCGAATTTTCCCCGGCGCGGAGTGTCGCTAATGTTCGACTTGTCCCCGGCACGGAGTGTCGCTGGTCGACTTGTCCCCGGCACGGAGTGTCGCTGATGTTCGACTTGTCCCCGGCACGGAGTGTCGCTGGTCGACTTGTCCCCGAGACGGAGTGTCACTGCTGTTCGACTTGTCCCCGGCACGGAGTGTCGCTGGTCGATTTGTCCCCGGCGCGGAGTGTCGCTGTTCGACTTGTCCCCGGCACGGAGTGTCGCTGATGTTCGACCTGTCCCCGGCACGGAGTGTGGCTGGTCGACTTGTCCCCGGCACGGAGTGTGGCTGGTCGACTTGTCCCCGGCATGGAGTGTGGCTGCTCGACTTGTCCCTGGCGCGGAGTGTCGCTGCTGTTCGACTTGTCCCCGGCGCGGAGTGTCGTTGTTCGACTTGTCCCCAGCACGGAGTGTCGCCGATGTTCGACCTGTCCCCGGCACGGAGTGTCGCTGGTCGACCTGTCCCCGGCACGGAGTGTCGCTGGTGTTCGACTTTTCCCCGGCACGGAGTGTCGCTGGTCGACTTTTCCCCGGCACGGAGTGTCGCTGGTGTTCGACTTGTCCCCGGCACGGAGTGTCGCTGATCGACTTTTCCCCGGCACGGAGTGTCGCTGGTCGACTTGTCCCCGGCACGGAGTGTCGCTGGTCGACTTGTCCCCGGCGCGGAGTGTCGCTGATGTTCGACTTGTCTCCGGCACGGAGTGTCGCTGGTCAACTTGTCCCCGGCACGGAGTGTCACTGATGTTCGACTGCAAGGTTACTAGGCACTCTCACAAGGGTCTATAAAGTATCAACCATACCCGATTTAAAATTTAGGCATGCCGAACAACCCTAACCAAGATCTTTAAAGTAGAGATTAGGCGAAAACAAGCTTGTTAAACACTTTAACACTAAGAGTTTGGGATTACAACCTTTGTAGTCTGGTCCTTCACTTCTAAAGCTCCGTGTTGAGTTCCCTTCGCTGCGATCATCATGTTCCCGGACTCTAGAGAGGCTCCACGAAGAGAAAGATGCAAGCTTACTTCCGATCTTCGATAACTAAGATGATCTATCTTGAAGTTTTTTTAACACAAGCTCTCTCTCACTAAATGAAGTGAACACCCTAATCTAAATGGCTAGGATAGATTAGGATGATGAAGTAGGATTTATGCTCTCATTTATTATCAAATTCTCACTCATTTTCATCACCTTTGAAAAAGCTAGAAAGCTTTTCCATGAAAGAAGAAGAAGGAAGAAGAAGATCTCATCCTTTTGTGATGAATAATGAAACTCATATGTGAGGTTAGAAATGCAACCATAGTTAAGAATGAATCCTTAACTCAAGTAGAGAAAAAACCATGGTAAAGGGGTTTGGGTTAGGTTAAGGAAATATCTTCACAAAATATCTTTTTCAAAACAAAAAACAAAGCTTTTAGAAACTTCTAGAAAAGCTTAACCCAAATCAAACCCTAACCATGTTTAATCTCCACTAAACATGTTGCATTAATAACCATATCATGTTACAATATTATATATCACATATATAATATTTATTGCAACAAAATTAAAATACAAATAACATATATCGCATATATATCAATGTATTACCCGAGTGAGAAAAAGAATCTTTTACTGAGCTTATATCAGTTAATGTAATTTAATATATCTAATATATAATTATACATTAAATTATCGAATCAACACTTGATCCGATAATCCGGCTATTTCACAAATAACCGACTAATATAATCTGTATCAGTTCATCGAATCAACACTTGATCCGATGACCCAGCTATATCACATATACCCGGCCGATATCTCATATCGCGAGAATCTAATACGTTATCACATACACGTATTGTTCTCGGTCCCGCACATATCATATATGTGCTCCTATTCCGTTTTGCCTGAGTCAAGAAACCTCTGTGTAGGACTCTAAAGAATCGTCAATACACCGGCAGTAGGTAATGATCATATCAAACACCCACAAGCTGCAAGCGGTCAGCTAAACGTAACAGCCACCCAGGTATTGAGCTCTCAAAAGATCAACAAGCAAGCCTGTACATTCTCCTGTGAATCCAGTCAGTAACACTCCCGTACAGTCCGGTCTCTTCGTCTGATATGTCGCATATCTCGCCTAGGGGTGGTAAACGTCAGACCCCAATAGCTTGATAAGTCGTGTCGATATGAGGTCTATAACAGTTTGAGAAACTACTGATAACACTTACCAGTAAATCTCAGCAACCCTGGTCAGGGATTTCTAGTTATAGCCAATCGAACACAGCGCAACATCAACTCCCTATACCGGGAGAGACGAATCCCCTCCTATCGCTCATTGCCTCCATGTGATTCGGGACTGTACCCAAAAGCCACCTTTTTGCACACCCTCTTGGACGTGGTATGATGGAAATCAAAGCATAGTGGGAATCACACAAGACTTTATGACGATATCGGGTCTACAGACTACTCTGTACCAGTGTCACTAGAAAACTGCCATCTGACATGAGGTATAATACCATCTGGGAGTTCTCGACGAGTCCATCCAGTGTACCCAGTCTCCACTGAGCATCCATACACCATCCTTGGTGTCAAACGCCGATGGATATAGGATCATCCATCGCCCATCATATGGGTCAAGATGCGTATACGCTTGTCTACCCTGGTGTATTGATGCCCTGTCTCGATACACCCTCGATTAGGAACAGTTATAGGATGTACTCGTCGACTACCGTGGCCCCACTAGTATGATCTCATCATAGTCCCAGTAGTCGAGTACATATCCTAAGGGCTTTATCAATATGTAACATAGAGACAATCAGAGTACATGTTAAGATAAAGTACAACCAGATAGCATACTATCATATCGAGCAAGAAAGTCCTTCCTGTATATGTCCAAGCATCCACTACAATATACATCACTATGTACAATAATGGCCTCTAGGGCATACATATAACTAACAATCTCCCACTTGCACTAGGGCCATCTGTTGTGGTATCACATACCCAACAATTAGCTGTGGTTGAAGTATCTCATACTCAACCATCCCATAAAAGTCTCTACTGAGAAAAAGGGTTTTGTGAGTGGATCCGCGCTGTTGTCCTCTGTGTCTACTCTCCTAACCTCGATCTCCTTGGAGATCAACCATCTCCATGATCATGTGATACTGCCTAAGAATCATATCTAGATTTCTGATGGGACGGGGGTTCCTAGGCTATAGCCATGACTCCATTGTCACACAATGGTTGGAACGAAGTTCATCTCATGAACTTATATATATCCAGACTGCCTCTTTGGTAGCATCCTTGGTAACGATGTATCTTGCCTTTAATCGTCTAGTAAGTCACGGTATCTAGCTTGGAACTCTTCCAACATACCGTCCCTCCACTGAGGGTAAAGACAATACCTGCGACTGACATTCAGTCATCCTTATCACCCTGGAACTTTTCCAGTGATTCTTCCCAGGATCGATTGATACCATCTCACTACAACTAGCAAGATTTCTAATATCCAATTAGATCTATCTCATAGATCCATAACCCAGGATTTAGGAGGTATCACCTTGATCCTATATGTAGAATCATTGTGATAAGAAGAGATTGACCGAGCGTAGCATAGGAAACTCCTTCCCTATCAAGAGTATGTCATCCACGTACTCTATGAGGATCATCACCATACTCCCTACTACCTTTTTGTATATACAAGGTTCATCTACCATTTTGATGAAGTCAAACTCTTTGACTACCATATCAAAACAGACGTTCCAACTCCGCGATACCTGCTTTATCACATAAAACATCTTGCACACGTTTCCGCTGCTCCCACTGTCTACGAAGCTCTCTGGCTGTGTACTTATAGACGCTCTCTTCTAAATCAATATTTAGAAAAGCAGTCATGACACCCAACCGCCAGATATCGTAGTCATGGTATGTAGCCGTGGCAAGTAGGATCTGGATGGACTTAAGCATAGCTTTAAAAGTCTCAACTTTTCCATGTACACCAAGTAATCTTCTCAAGATATACTTGCTCCTGATGGGGATTTAACCCTTCAGATAAAGCAACCAAAGTCCATACTTTGTTGGTGTATAAGGATTCCATCTCAGATCGATAAGCATCCAGCCATTCTTACAGAGTCCCATTCCTGATGGCCTGCTCGAACTAGTTGGGTCATCATCTCATGATGTAATCCTCGCTCTCACTGTCATAGAGAAAACCGAAGTATCTCTCAGGTGGGTGAGGAACCCTACTAGATCGGCAGAGAGGCTGAGGTTCGTTGGTTACTATTGAATCCTTTGGTTCTACCAAATCATCATCTGCAGTTTGTATAGCTGGAACTCTTTCCAGTTCTACCTTATGACCACTAATTTCTTCTCAAGAAATTCCCTTTCACAAAGGTGCCATGCTGAGAAACAAAACATCTTTTGTTCCTCAGTTAGGTAGAAGATATTCCCTTGCGAATGCTTGGGATATCCAACAGACTTCCACAGAACTGACTTTGCCTTGAGCTTGTCCGAATTTTGCTTTTTATACATAGGCCGGACAACCCCAAATCTTAACATACTTAAGATATGGGCTCTTCCCATTCCATATCACATATGAAGTGGTAGGCATCAGATTTGATTGGAACCATATTCAATAGGTATGCAGCTTCTCAAGTGCATAACTCCCAAAAGGAAATATGCAACTCAGTAGTACTCATCATAGAGCACACCATATCACATAGGGTGTAATTGCTCCGCCCCGATACATTGATGTGCTGTGGTGTATACGGAGGAGTAATGCTGAGAAAGAATCTCATTCTCCTTTAGAATAGTCCAGGAATTCCGTGCTCAAGTATTCTCCTCCTTGATCTCATCAAAGGACATAATACTCATACCCATTTTTGGTTCTCTACTTCTAACTTATATTCATTGAATTTCTCAAAAGTTCCAGACTTGTGTTTCAACAGGAACATATGTCCGGATCTTGAGAGATAATCAGTGAATGTAATGAAGTACAAAGAACCGGTCTTGGCATGTGTAGACAGGGGACCTTCATACATCAGCATGTATCAATCCCAAGAGTTCACTAACTCTTTCTCTGTTTCCAATAAACGGAGCTATGGTCATCTTATCTCTGTGACATGACCGGTAAGTTTCACAAGATGTAAATTCAAACTAATTTAAATATGCATCTATATGTAACTTCAGCTAGTCGGGTCGCATTGATATGACCTAGTCTACAATGCCTTAAGAAGGATTCGTTCATTTCTGAACTCTTCCACTTGTGTGTGTTCTGTATACTAAGAACTGAAGTTTGATTTAGAACGTCAATGCTTTTAGATAACGTGCCTAAACCGATCAACTCTTGATATAGGAAATGTTCAAAACATTATCCAATAATACAAAATTATATCCTTCTTTACTAATAAAGAGACTGATATGATGTTGTACATCAGGTTCGGTATCTAATAACATTCGTTCAGAATCAATGTATTTATTAATACAGGGTGATAACTACCAACAGACTTGGCTGCAACACTTGCACCATTTCTATCTCATGAAACTTATCACCCATTCTCAGTTCTCTACCTATCTGTAGCCCATTTAACAGATTACATTTGCGGGATCCTGATCCGGTATCTCATACCCAGGACGTAAAGGATACTGAGAAACAGTTCTGTGTAATGAACACACCCAAAGAAGGTGCATCAACATGTACTTTCTTCGTTTGGGCGGCACGGGAATTCTGGTAATCCCCTATTTCCTGCTCGGTCTTATAACATTTATAAGTTGGAGCAGGACCAACGTTCCCTAGCGCAGTATAACAAGCGGGTTCGGTCAATACATCCGTATTATTATCTTGATTAAGGTGTGATATAGTCGCAACCAGGAGAGAGAGAAGAAAACACTCAGCGTGCACTTTTACAAGATTAGATTGGTTATCAATTTATCTAATCAGGATGTCTCCCACTGTTATAGTCAAATCTTCCTTCAAACCCTAAAAGGAAAGACTAGCCGGGATTAATTACACTATACAAGTTCGCCAATCTTTCAGCCAGGCCAGTGCCGGTACTTTGAGGGAGGTTCCCTGTGCTTTCGCACGGACCTAATTAAAGTAAACCTCGTTTTCCCAGGGGCGTAACCCCGTTAACATCTTTCTAGACACCTACTTGATTGGCTAATTGTAATGTGTAAAACTCTCCCAGGAGTAACTCTTACTCGCAGCGGGTATCGGGATCCAACTATCTCATAGAAGGTATGCAATCTCATTGCAAATTTCAACACTTGAAATTCCCAATAATATTTTACCCCTAGTGACTTATGACCTTAACTATGGTCAACAAATCATAAGCACTAGTCAAGTTCTACCCGTCATTTCTTGATTAAATAGACCCACCCACATGACCCTTAATTAAGGTCAACAAAGTCACATGACTGTCCTAACTAATCGCATCATATGCTATATAGGAAGACATCACTTAGCTTCCGTACACTGTGCCTTAACTAAGGTCAACAAATACAGCACGAATACTAAGTACTCTACTTCCTAAAATGACGGAGGGTTACGACAGGTTTTTAAGAAAATCTTTTGCGTAATGAACTTGATATCGTTGTAGAATCGAGTGATTTTTAAAAGGAATGTTTTTGAGGCCTTTTCTAGTTTTGCTAAAGAGGTCACTCCTGGTGAAGGAATCATCGGCTCTTTCCTCATCGAATAAGGTGCAGGATATTTCACAAATATCACTATGCAAAGCAAAAACTATAGAAACAATCAAAAGACAAACCGAGTTTGTAGCATCTGCTAGTTTCGCTAAAGAGGTCACTCCCGGTGAAGGGATCTCGGCACTTTCCTTATCAAATAAGGTGCTGGATGTTCTACAAGGAACACCACTATGCAAAGCAAGAACTAGAGCTACCAGTTTTTAAACAAGTTTCTACAATATCTTTAGGTTTCTTTTAGTTTCATTAATCTCATTAATGAAGTCCCATTTTATTATGCTTCACAAGCATCACATTTGAAACGAAATCTGCAATATAACATATATCTCATATATATAATATAAACATTCGTCTCAGGCAGTAATATGATCTCATCACAGAACATTGCAGCAGAAACATATATGAAATATTGGATATACTAGGAGGTCCGTGTTTTAATACGAGCCTGTATAAAACACGGATTCCACGGTCGCGATGAATAGCCAAACCCACATCCCTAGACCCCTACAAGAGCGGCAAGCAACACTGCCAATTCTAGGTCTAGGAGACCCAGTCTCGACTCCTCGAGATGGTCTCCCACTGGACCCTAGAACCCGGTTACTTGTGCTCCCCGCCTTGGGTCTACCTAATGCGGAAAAGTAAATAATATACAATGGTGACATCATCCTCAGCCCGGAAGTGCCCCAATAAAAGAATATTACATACAAATGAATTTTACATGAATGAAAAATAAAAACTCTCATCTCACATAAAACCCCCGGCTATTCAAAACACGACGATCCAATATAACATATCACAGCAACATATAATATCACATATCATCAACGTAAGCAAGTATGCGTATCCCGATTGTCGTTGATGTATAGCAACGACGCCGGCGATACACCACATACTACGCTTACGGTCGCAGAAAAGAAAGTGTAAAACTACAACAGCTGGAATCCGCAACCTCCTTAGACATCACATGCCTAACCAAATGAATTCCTTAGATATCGCATGCCTAACAATTATAAACCCCGCATTTTAGTCTCATTATCGAAAACCCTTTTCAATAACTAGTCGGACAATTCAACAAGATTCCCGACATTCTGATCGAATGCTCGTCGCAAACTTTAGTAGACGGCCGCACCCCCGGATGCCGTCGACGAAGTGCACTAAGGCGGAACACCGCTGCCGCGAGCACCCGAACGGATGCTTTTGGCGACGGGGTTCTCCTACAGTCACTTTGTCGGGGCTATGGAGCGTGGCTATTTATTAAGTTTACCCGGCGAGTATCCGCGTACGCTACGTGATTGCGACGGACTTTTGATCGCATCAAAATCCCGTGGAAACCGATCATTTAAGACTAAACTGCTAGATTTATAACATTCAAATTAGTTATCTTATAGCTACTTGTGGATTCCAAATATTGTATCACATTCCAGATAAAAAACAGTGTTAAACTTTCCGATCGAATAATCAAACACCCAAGTTTTCCCAAATAGCTCAACACTTGAGCGGAGTTCAAAAAGTATCCATCACATGCCACAGTACCAATGGTCCAGCCGTAGAAGGGTCAAGCCGACGCCTCACATGTGGCAACGCCGTACTGCCCAAAGCCTAAGGTTCAGAGGCGGTTCAGACGGTCACATAATCGAGTTAAGGTTTGTTGTCTTCTAGAGGGTCCACCGCGTTACTTGCATGATTTTCGAAAGTTTCAAACTCGAGAAAAAATCCAACTTTTGAAAATTTTCCGACAGGGGAAAAAGTGAGTTATTGATATCCGTTCGAACTTTTTAACAGGTTGTAAAATTATCCGGAAAAACATAAACGAAGTTAAATTATCCGATCGAATCAACGAGTCCCCAATACAACCCAGAAAACTCAACACTTGAGTATAATTAAAAATTCCCAGAAGAATCAGGAAGTACCTACGGATGCACTGTGCCAAAAACCTAACCCTAATACAACTGTGCTGTCGCGGAACTGTCGCAGAAGGCATGGTACGGCCGTGGTTCCGCGGCGCTTTAGTGGTATTTTGGTGTCGTTTTGCACAATAACACTTAGAATTCCCTGATGATTTTTTTGAGTATTTTTAATGCAGAAAAAAAATCATATTTTAACAAAATTTCCAGAGAAGGGTATAAATCGGGGTTTCCGGGTTCGATCGGACTTTAAAGTTCTCCTAAAGCTCTAGCTTGGCTCTGATACAACTGCAGGGTTACTAGGAACTCTCACAAGGGTCTATAAGGCATCAACCATGCCCGATTTAAAATTTAGACGTGCCGAACAACCCTAACCAAGATCTTTAAACTAGAGATTAGGCGAAAACAAGCATGTTAAACACTTTAACACTAAGAGTTTGGGATTACAACCTTTGTAGTCCGGTCCTTCACTTCTAAAGCTCCGTGTTGAGGTCCCTTCGCTGCGATCATCATGTTCCCGGACTCTATAGAGGCTCCACGAAGAGAAAGATGCAAGCTTACTTCCGATCTTCGATAACTAAGATGATCTACCTTGAAGTTTCTTTAACACAAGCTCTCACTCACTAAATGAAGTGAACACCCTAATCTAAATGGCTAGGATAGATTAGGATGATGAAGTAGTATTTATGCTCTCATTTATTATCAAATTCTCACTCATTTTCATCACCTTTGAAAAAGCTAGAAAGCTTTTCCATGAAAGAAGAAGAAGGAAGAAGAAGATATCATCCTTTTGTGATGAATAATGAAACTCATATGTGAGGTTAGAAATGCAACCATAGTTAAGAATGAATCCTTAACTCAAGTAGAGAAAAAACCATGGTAAAGGGGTTTGGGTTAGGTTAAGGAAATATCTTCACAAAATATCTTTTTCAAAACAAAAAACAAAGCTTTTAGAAACTTCTAGAAAAGCTTAACCCAAATCAAACCCTAACCATGTTTAATCTCCACTAAACATGTTGCATTAATAACCATATCATGTTACAATATTATATATCACATATATAATATTTATTGCAACAAAATTAAAATAATACAAATAACATATATCGCATATATATCAATGTATTACCCGAGTGAGAAAAAGAATTTTTTACTGAGCTTATATCAGTTAATGTAATTTAATATATCTAATATATAATTATACATTAAATTATCGAATCAGCACTTGATCCGATAATCCGGTTATTTCACAAATAACCGACTAATATAATCTGTATCAGTTCATCAAATCAACACTTGATCCGATGACCCGGCTATATCACATATACCCGGACGATATCTCATATCGCGAGAATCTAATACGGTATCATATACATGTATTGTTCTCGGTCCCGCACATATCATATATGTGCTCCTACTCCGTTTTGCCTGAGCCAAGAAACCTCTGTGTAGGACTCTAAAGAATCGTCAATACGCCGGCAGTAGGTGATGATCATATCAAACACCCACAAGCTGCAAGCGGTCAGCTAAACGTAACAGCCACTCAGGTATTGAGCGCTCAGAAGATCAACAAGCAAGCCTGTACATTCTCTTGTGAATCCAGTCAGTAACACTCCCGTACAGTCCGGTCTCTTCGTCTGATATGTCGCATATCTCGCCTAGGGGTGGTAAACGTCAGACCCCAGTAGCTTGATAAGTCGTGTCGATATGAGGTCTATAACAGTTCGAGAAACTACTGATAACACTTACAAGTAAATCTCAGCAACCCTGGCCAGGGATTTCCAGTTATAGCCAATCGAACACAGCGCAACATCAACTCCCTATACTGGGAGAGATGAATCCCCTCCAATCGCTCATTGCCTCCATGTGATTCAGGACTGTACCCAAAAGCCACCTTTTTGCACGCCCTCTTGGACGTGGTATGATGGAAATCAAAGCATAGTGGGAATCACACAAGACTCTATGACGATCTCGGGTCTACAGAATACTCTGTACCAGTGTCACCAGAGAACTGCCATCTGACGTGAGGTATAATACCATCTGGGAGTTCTCGGCGAGTCCGTCCAGTGTACCCAGTCTCCACTGAGCACCCGTACACCATCCTTGATGTCAAACACCGATGGATATGAGATCATCCATCGCCCATCATATGGGTCAAGATACGTATACGCTAGTCTACCCTGGTGTATCAATGCCCTGTCTCGATACACCCTCGACTAGGAATAGTTATAGGATGTACTCGTTGACTACCGTGGCCCCACTAGTATGATCTCATCATAGTCCCAGTAGTCGAGTACATATCCTAAGGGCTTTATCAACATGTAACATAGAGACAATCAGAGTACATGTTAAAATAAAGTACAACCAGATAGCATACTATCATGTCGAGCAAGAAAGTCCTTCCTATATATGTCCAAGCATCCACTACAATATACATCACTATGTACAGTAATGGCCTCTAGGGCATACATATAACTAACATCGACTTGTCCCTGGCACGGAGTGTCGCTGTTCGACTTGTCCCCCGGCACGGAGTGTCGCTGATGTTCGACTTGTCCCCGGCACGGAGTGTCGTTGATCGACTTTTCCCCGGCACGGAATGTCGCTGGTCAACTTGTCCCTGGAACGGAGTGTCGCTGTTCGACTTGTCCCCAGCACGGAGTGTCGCTGATCGACTTTTCCCCGGCGCAGAGTGTCGCTGATGTTCGACTTGTCCCCGGCACGGAGTGTCGTTGATCGACTTTTCCCCTGCACGGAGTGTCACTGGTCGACTTGTCCCCAGCACGGAGTGTCGCTGGTCGACTTGTCCCCGACACGGAGTGTCGCTGGTCAACTTTTCCCCGGCACGGAGTGTCGTTGTTCGACTTTTCCCCGGCACGGAGTGTCGCTGTTCGACTTGTCCCCGGCACGGAGTGTCGCTGATGTTCGACTTGTCCCCGGCACGGAGTGTCGTTGATCGACTTTTCCCCAGCACGGAGTGTCGCTGATCGACTTTTCCCCGGCACGGAGTGTCGCTGTTCGACTTGTCCCCGGCACGGAGTGTCGCTGATGTTCGACTTGTCCCCAGCACGGAGTGTCGCTCATCGACTTTTCCCCAGCACGGAGTGTCGCTGTTCGACTTGTCCCCGGCACGGAGTGTCGCTGGTTGATTCCTAGTCGAAGCATAATTCCGACATGGAAGGCAGATACGCCTGAGGCGAAGCATGATTTCGACATGGGGTATATTCTGGGACGAAGCATGATTCCGCCCCAGAGATTGTTGGTTTGATTTGTTTGATTTGAGTTGACATCAGCATCGCTATACTGGAATATGGTACCAGGAGCGAATCATCATCTATCTTTCAGAGGATTTGGGAATTGTTTTTTTTTTTTGTTTGGCATCTGCTTTGCTGTACTGGAATAATGCCAGGAGCAACTCATCATTTGCCCCAGGAGGATTTGGGAATTAGGGTTTTTTTTTCGGCATCTGCATTGCTGCACTGGAATAATGCCAGGAGCAACTCATCATTTGCCCCGGAAGGATTTGGGAATTGGTTTTTTGTTTGGCATCTGCATTGCTGCACTGGAATAATGCCAGGAGCAACTCATCATTTGCCCCGGGAGGATTTGGGAATTAGGGTTTTTTTCGGCATCTGCATTGCTGCACTGGAATAATTTCAGGAGCAACTCATCATTTGCCCCGGAAGGATTTGGGGATTGGGTTTTTTTCGGCATCTGCATTGCTGCACTGGAATAATACCAGGAGCAACTCATCATTTGCCCCGGAAGGATTTGGGAATTGGTTTTTTGTTTGGCATCTGCATTGTTGCACTGGAATAATGCCATGAGCAACTCATCATTTGCCTCGGAAGGATTTGGGAATTGGATTTTTGTTTGGCATCTGCATTGCTGCACTGGAATAATGCCAGGAGCAACTCATCATTTGCCCCGGGAGGATTTGGGAATTGGGGTTTTTTTTGGCATCTGCATTGCTGCACTGGAATAATGTCAGGAGCAACTCATCATTTGCCCCGGAAGGATTTGGGAATTGATTTTTTGTTTGGCATCTGCATTGCTGCACTTGAATAATGTCAGGAGCAACTCATCATTTGCCCCGGAAGGATTTGGGAATTGGTGGCTTAGGAGACAGGTTTAGATCCCTATCACCTAAGGCTTTTCGATTTTATGGTCCGTAAGGGTCCCATAAAAGCATTTTCTCCCTACGAATCAAAAGTATCTCGTAGGTGTTTTTTCTCCTTAGGAGTCGTGGGGACTCCTAAGTGTGTGGCTTCTTTGTGAGTCATAAGGATCTCACGCGGGAATTTTTTCCTCACAAAGTCGAGAGGACTTTGCGAGTGCATTTCATCTCTTTTTTTTCACGAGTTTGCGCCCTTTCAGGTTTTCACAAACTCGCCGGCAGTCTTGCTGTTTTTACTCACGGAGCCCTTTCGGGTTTTCATCCGTGCCCATTTTGCTTGTGGACATGCCTTTTTTTTTGTGGGACTTTAGAAGTAGTCTCACCGGCAGGACTTGGGAGAGATTTGGATTGTTTTACGCCCGTGGATTGTATACGGTTTTTCAGGATGTATGATCCAGATCGTAGGGCCAGAAAAATTTCGAGATTTTGTTGGCGTCTGCATCGCTGCACTGGAATATGGTACCAGGAGCGACTCATCATTCGCCATTGGGGCATGGGATTTAGAATTTGGTTGGCGTCTGCATCGCTGCACTGGAATATGGTACCAGGAGCGACTCATCATTCGCCGTTGGGGCATGGGATTTAGAATTTGGTTGGCGTCTGCATCGCTGCACTGGAATATGGTACCAGGAGCGATTCATCATTCTCCACTTGGGGATTGGGGAGCGATGGCTTAGGAGACAGGTTTAGGTCCCTGTCACCTAAGGCTTTTCAATTTTATGGACCGTGAGGGTCCCATAAAAGCATTTTCTCTCTACGAGTCGTAAGGATCCCGCATGCGTATTTTCTCCTTAGGAGTCGTGAGGACTCCTAAGTGTATTTTTCCTTTGTGAGTCATAAGGATCCCACAAAGGTTTGTTCTCCTCATGTATCATGAGGACACATGAGTGGGTCTTCTCAATGGAGCATAATTCCAAAGGCGGAGACCAGCCGCGTAATTGGTGATTGTAGTGGGGCATGGGTATGATGAGAATTATTTGAGCCCGTGGATTGTATACGGTAGTCAATTTGGGGACTGGCCGTAAGGCTGAATTTGTTTTGGGAAATTGGGTTTTGGTTGGCGTCTGCATCGCTGCACTGGAATATGGTAGCAGGAGCGACTCATCATTCGCCGTTGTTTTTTTGTTTTTTTTCTGCTTTTTTTTGTTTTACCGCGATTGCTCTATCATTTCAGTTTTTCTTATCGCGAAGATCGCGATTGCCCTATCATTTCGGCTATTTATTCGCGGTTGCCCTATCATTTCGGCTTTATTTTTCATCTTTATTTTACTCGTTGATTTTTATTGCGAGTTGCCCCATCATTTCGGCTTTTCTTTATTTTTCTTTTATTTACACATTTTTTGTTTATTTACATTTTTTTCACATTCCCAGTTTAACGACTTAGAGGTCGATTATTCCCACTTTAATGACGTGGTGGTCGATTGTTCCCAGTTTAATGACGTGGTGGCCCTTTGTTCTCAGTTTAATGACGTGGTGGTCCTCTGGTGTTCCCAGTTTAACGACGTGGTGGTTCTCTTTGCTTATCCTAGCCCCTTGAACTTTGATCTTGGCGGAACTGTGTTGATGACCGTAGCTCTGTGGCTTGCCGATACATCCGAGGACTGTGAGGTTTTTCCAAGCTTGTATTGGTTCTCCACCCAATCTTTGAAAATATAGCAGTCTTTGATGGTATGACCCACCATTCTATGATATGGGCAGCATATGGGATTGCCGGTCATGTTCATTTCATGTGGCCTCTTTGGAACGGGCAGTTGCAGACCGTTGTTCAAGGCATCCACGAAT
Organism: Agapanthus africanus; assembly: GCA_030015575.1. Classification (NCBI taxonomy): domain Eukaryota; kingdom Viridiplantae; phylum Streptophyta; class Magnoliopsida; order Asparagales; family Amaryllidaceae; genus Agapanthus; species Agapanthus africanus. The sequence goes on along the minus strand of CM057342.1, from coordinate 55,413,549 downwards.
ATTTTGCGGACTTCATCCCTCCTGAAGGAGTATACCTTCTTCTTTCTCTCCATTGGAGTAGGTGCCTTTACTGATGCTGGTCCTCGAGGCCGATCAGTCTTTGGTTCGCCCTTTTCAGATAATGGCACATGTCCGGGAGGATTAGGTTCCCGAAAGGCTTCGGTCTCCATTTGCATGAAATCGGCGGTCGTAGCTTGACTGTTTGCTAACACGCCTTTAGACAGTTCTATCTCTCCCGTCTTGTATTGCCTTTCGACCCAATCTTTGAAGACGAAGCAGTCCTCAATGGCATGACCTATCACCCTGTGATAGGGGCAATATTCTGGGTCATCGGTCATATTCGCTTCTTGCGGTCTCTTTAATTCTGGCAGTTGTAGACCGTTTCTTAGGGCGTCCCTGAATATCTTGTGGACTTTTTTCCCTTTTGAAGGAATATACTTTTTCCAGTTTCTTTTTCAGAGGCGATTCCCCCCCGGCGTATGTATCGGAGGGACTGGAGCCTGATTGCGGCCGTTTTCCGCGAAGGTGCTCTGCTCTTAGGTTGAAGGGGGTATCTGTTGGCTGCCTCTGGGTATCAATCCCTGGCTCATGAACCAAAATTTGATTCCGCTGTAATTGCAATCGGGCGACCTGGGTCGCGAGATCTGCCGCGACGTTTGCCAATTCGTCGACCTTGGATTGTACCTTGGCTAACTTCTCGTCCCTGTCCTGAAGCTGCCTCTGAAACCATCGGAATAACGCTTGTTCTGTAGTTCCGGTTATGACAACCGGGTCATCTTTATTGCCTGAGCTCAATTCTGCAGGAACCACGGGCTCCTCTGGCTTATCGTCCTGAGCGGGCTCTTCATCACTTAGATCGAGCCGATGCCGGGTAGAATCAGTCATATCATCGCCATGGCTGTGAAGAAGAGGAGGACTCATTTCTTCATGTCCGACCATGTAGACAGTGCGAACCACATACCCAGCCATCTCTTTATCTTTGGCGGCTGATTTCGCGGAGCAGTCCGAGCTTTGGAAATTCATAAATTTTAACATGGCCAGAGCCTTAGCCCTTTTGTTGGCTCTGTATCTGAGCCGCTTCTGCTTCAGCTTCTCTACCTTGAGTGCTTGGCAGGTTTCTGCTCTTCGGGAAGCCGCCATAAGCTGAGTGATGGGGAGGCTTGAGAAGACACCCAATCGAGCAGTTGTCGGAGGCGCCGCTGGAGCTTGCCTAAGATGCCTTGTTGCTTTGTTGGTGTTGATGTCCTTGCCCCCAGTTGGGGCCAAGGAAAGTCGCTCAAACACCGACTTGCGTTTGAGTTGGGGCACCTTCGAGACCACCACATTTGGCCTCTTGCCTTTCGAGACCGGTTTGTTTGTTACTGGGGCTTGAGGAGCTGGGATGGCGTTAGCTGACACGAATAGGATAGAGCCGAATGGTAGCGGCGGCTCTTCCCATTGTCTCCCGAGACTGGCCGGAAGGACCGTCCTGGAGTCTATCTTCATCGTGTAGGAGATGGGAGCTGAGTTCATCTTTGGAGAAATTGTTGAAAGGTGATTGCTTGAAAACCTGCATGAAAGAGCATTATTTTAGTATAAATATAGACATGTATATTGATTGAGCTCGCATGAACGTTTAACCCGAAATATGGGAGGAGAGACTGGTTCTACCGGGCGTGCCAGAATCTGTAGGGTGTTTTTCGTCACCCCATTGAGATGGGAATACGCGCGCGCTTGTCAGGCGTACTACAGATTCTCCTTGCCTGGGGTAGGCCGGGTTTTATTGATTGTGGGGATCCGAATCTCTGGCAGCCGCGGACTAAGCTGCCGTTAATTACCCCTCGCATTTGGAGCGAGGGAACCTCCGATTAACGGGTTAAACTGGTCATGCGAACTCAATGTGCTGTGTACGTGTGTTTTGTTTTGGAGGGGGCTTGGGTATATCGGGAGCCACGCAGAGTTTTTACGGGGGTCCCGCCACCCGGATAGCGGGCTTGGGGTCAAGGGGGCTAGCAGCCCCCTTGCGGGATGCGGGACAGCGCCGCTGCCCAAAAATTTTTTTGGGAGGGAGAGTGTTGTAGAGTATGTGTGTGTATATATTTATATACACACATATATATAAAAAGAAAGGGAAAAGGGCATCCAAAGGATGCGTGGGGAAAAGCGCCAGCGCTTTGGGTGCTAGCGCTTTGAGCGCAAGTGCGCTAGCACTCTGAGCGCTAGCGCACCACGTGTCAGCACGTGGGCGCTCGAGCGCTGGCGCTAGCGTAAGAGCGTTTTGAGTACTAGCGCACCACGTGTCAGCACGTGGGCGCTAGCGCTTTGGGCGCTAGCGCTCTGAGCGCAAGAGCGCTAGCGCACCACGTGTCAGCACGTGGGCGCCCGGACGCCAACGCTTTGGGCGCTAGCACGTTGAGAGCTAGCGCGCCACATGTCAGCACGCTAGTGCTTTGGGCGCTAGCGCTTTGGGCGCTAGCGCACCATGTGTCAGCACGTGGGCGCTCGAGCGGCAAAAGGGACTTGGTCCCTGCAATGGGAGTTGTACTCTCAGAAAGGAGCACTTATTATTCTCTGTGCTATATATATATATATATATATATATATATATACGAGGAGTTAAACTCCTAGGATGTTTTGAAGCTGATGAAGGGCTTCTCCCCTTGAGCCCTAGTTCTTTCCCAAAATGGGGTTTCTGGAGATGGGTATCATTCTTCTTCCTTTGTTGGCCGGATCTTGATGATCAAGAAGTATGAGATTTTTAAAAATCTCTCCTTTCTGAAATCTGATGGCAGATCTGAGTTCCCCTTTGTGGGTTTTGTGGTGAAAAACTATTTTGTTTTATAAAAGGAAGAGTAAAACTCTTGATTTAATTCAAAATAAAAAAGAAGGTTTTAGAACCTTGAGGAAGAAGAAGATCAAAGATCTCGATTTTTTTGGAGAGAGAAAAAAGTTGTTGCGATATTTCATTATCTTTGCCTTTATAGGCTATACACTTTACATATAGCCCCTTGGGCTTTACAAAAATGGCATTTTGGCCATCCCATGGCTCATGTGCCATTTCTTTTTGCACATAAGCCATGGGCTTTACAAAAATTTGGCTTTATGCCCATTCATACATAAAAAATTACATAAAAATTATTTATTACATGATTTCATTTTGGGCATGGAGGAGGGGCCGGCCGCTTCATGTTCGGACTCGGCTTGGGCATGGGCCCACTTGATCTGGGCCTGGGCCCACCTGATATGGGCTTGGGCCCACTTGGCTTAGGGTTGACCTTGACTTTGACTTGGTCAACCGGGGTGCAATTTTCGACTTCAACAACACCTAAAAGTTCTTAATTAGGGCATAGAAAGCGATGAGAATAATTGATCTTCCAAACTAACCTAAACCTTACCCTAGCAAGGTTTTTATCCTAATCAAACTCAAATTTAGTTTTTATAGATAATCAAACCTACCACAATTGGAATTAACTCGTTAGAAAACTAGAAAATACACAAAATCCCTGTGGACCGACCCGTACTCAACCGGCTAGCTACCAAGCGACACCGTTCTTGATTGCGGTAAATTCTTTGATCATAAATAGCATAAGCACTAAAATCTCTATCTACTAATCAAATGGCGCCGTTGCCGGGGATGGCGTAGTTATTTTCTTTTTGTAATTTCGTGTTAGTTAAAAAATTAAAAAATCATAAAAACTAAAAAATATAAAAATATAAAAATATAAAAAAAAATTTATCATCTTGTTATTTTTTGAAGGGTTTTCTTGTGAATTGTGCAGGATCGAAGAGACGAACAGATTCAGATATGGAAAATTCCAGTGAGCAAAACAGCAAACAGAAGATCTGAACAGGCAGAGGAAGATATAAACAGCAAACAGAAAAATCTCGGAGGCTTGAAACACCCAAAGAATCGTGGAACTGCCGCTAATTCATGCTTCTGACCGCGGATCCGCCGCGGCTTGCTGACGTCAGCAAGCCAAAACTTCTCTGTAAGCATCTTTTCTTCTCTGTAACCCCCTGATCTCTTCTGAAAAATTTTCCTGCAGGGTTCTTTGCGCAAAACTTCTCTCCCTTTTCTAATAACTTGATCTTGTGCAGGATTCTTTGCGCCGTAATAAAAGAAAAAAATTTGGTAAGTCTTTTGTGTGTTTACTGCTTTGCATTTTTAAAACTGACTTTTAAGGGGCTTTAACACCAATCCAGATTGGGTGGGGATTTCATTACCCATCTTAGGACCCCAAAAATCACAAAAAGCATTTTGAATTAAACTTCGAGTTAATTAAAAAAAGATTAGACTCAGCCTATACGGACTGTCGCGCTCAATAGGACAAAGGAAAAGTTGTAGGCATCGGTCGTTTATCTAAACCAGACTTTGTGGTGCCTAGGCTAGACAAGTAGGAAAGGTAATTTTAAGAGGCCCGTCCACGGTGATTCGTGAGCGGATCCCTCCTTTATTTACTTGTGCTTACCTGGCCACAATTGGCGGTGAAGAGGCGATTTGAGGATCTCACAACTTGCCCTTTGGAACAGTTATGAGCAGTCTAGTTGACCTAGGAGACCCTAGATCTAGGCTTGATTGTGCATATTGTGATTGCTTGAACGTGTGTCTAAGCTTCTTATAAAAATCTTTTGCAAAAACTCCTTATAAAAAAAACACAAAACAGAAAAAATTTTACAAAAAAAAACTTGCCAATTTATCGCTAGAAATCCACTGCACCCCACTTTCTTCCATTGACATTTTCTTACCCCCACCTTCTGTTTTTACTTTTTGACTACACTACACTTCTTTAGTGTATGTCCAGTTGGACTAGGGACACTAGCGCCCGTTTAGTCCGTGTCTCGTTAGTACCGACTGACGACACTTTCGACTCCGAAGTTGAAATTCCATCCACTTCTTTACCTTCATCTTCATATTCATCATCTTCTAAGGAGATGTAAGGATTCAATCCTAACAACCCCTTACCTGCGGGACTGATTCTACCTCCACTAGGTGCGAATAACCCACCACACCTCCTGTCGAAGCGCCCCAATGAATCGCGCTCCAGGATCTTTTCTATCCCATCCGCACTGCACTTCCCACTTGTTTTTCACTTCCACCGGCTAATGGGGATAATTTTGAGATTAAACCCCACTTCATCAATATATTGCCGAAATTTCACGGGCTGGAATCCGAAGATGCCTACATCTTCATTAACAAATTCCAGAATGTTTGCGCAATGATGAAGACCACACAACTTTCGGATGATGCTATAAGGTTACGTGTCATTCCATTCACTTTATGTGACATAGCCGAGAAATGGTTATATAGCACATCATCATACTCAATAAAAAATTGGGAAGAGTTTGTTAAGGCTTTTCTAAAAAAGTTTTACCCACACCACAAGACCGCGAGAATTCGCAACAAAATCATTCAATTTTCCCAGCTTCCTTCCGAACCTTTTTGGAAGTGTTTTGAAAGATTTAAGGACCTCCTTGTTCAGTGCCCTCGCCACGGTATCGAGAATTTGCAACTTTGCCAAACTTTATACGAAGGACTGAATCCAGCAACTAAGCAGTTGTTGGAAACCATTTGTCAAGGTCACTTTCTTACAAAATCTAGCGAGGAAGCTTGGCAATTTCTCGACGATCTTGCTGAACAAACACTTCAGTGGGAAAGCACTAAGACCACCTCATCTACTTCATTAGGTCAGTCTAGGGCAGGCATACATCAACTTGATATGTCGATTGCAATGAAGGCCGAAATGGCTGCACTCACGAAAAAACTAGAAGCAATTGAGAGCAAATTCTCATGGCCTTCTCCTGCCCTAGCTTTACCCCCACGCACAGTTTGCGCTTGTTGTTCGGATCCGTCCCATCTTACTGAAGAGTGTCCTTACAACCCACCTGTTCAAGGACAAGATCAAGTCAATGCTGCCTTTCAGCAAAGACAAAGAAATGATCCATACTCTTCGACTTATAATCCTGGTTGGAGGAGCCACCCAAATTTTGCTTGGAATCAAAATCAACAACAATTCCAAGGTAACAACAACTTTCAAAGGCCTCCTCCACAACAACAAGCCCCTCAACAAACTCAATATCAGCAACCTTTCCAACCCCAACCTTACCCAAACCAAATGAACAATTTTGAACCCAACAACTCTTATCCTCAAAACAATTTTGTTCAGCCAAATAACGATAAGGTTTCCTCTCTAGAACGAAGTTTGGATGCGTTTTTAAAACAATCTACACAATTCGCGGCAAGGTTGGAGACTTCCATTCAGTCTTTGGTGCAAGACAGTGATTCATATGATTAGAGCATCAAATCAATTGAGGCCCAAATTGCACAACTAAATGCTGCGTTAAGCGAGCGAGAAAAGGGAAAGCTTCCGTCTCAACCATTGCTAAATCTCGGTCACACAGACAATGCACATGTTGCTTATGAACAACAAAATCATAATGTAAATACTGTGACCACGTTGAGATCTGGAAGAGTGTTGCACAATAATATGGGTATTAATGATGAAACCCCGGCCGCCGCTTCTTCATCTTCTTCATTTTCACCTTCTTCATCATCTTCTTCTTCAGAGCCTGTTCTTCATTGTTCACAAGGCTCTACTTTTTCTAATTCGAACGGACCCACATCTCACTTCACGAAAACACCAACACTGGGATCCGTTCCAACTCCGCAATCTACTCCACAAACATTGGACTCAACAAATTTTCAAAATGTTCCATTTCCAAACAGATTGAGATCCAATAAACAAACTCCACAAATGGAGAAGATTGTGGAGTTATTCAAACAGGTTAGTATTAACATACCTCTCTTGGATGCAATCCAACAAGTCCCTTCTTACGCGAAAATCTTAAAGGACTTATGCACCAAGAAGAGGAAGTCACAAGCACCAAAGAAAGTTTTCGTTGCTAGTGCTGTAAGTGATGCTCTTACCCAACCTTTACCCCAAAAACATAAGGACACTGGCTGTCCTACAATTTCAATAACAATTGGGGATAAGAACATAAATCGCGTACTTTTAGATCTTGGTGCTAATGTTAATTTGCTACCCTATTAAGTATATGAACAATTGGGCGTTGGAGAGCTTAAACCCACACATTGTACTCTCCAAATGGCCGACCGATCCATCACCCATCCTAGGGGTGAGTTAGAGGATGTGTTGATCAAAGTAGGGGACTTCATTTTCCCCGTTGATTTCATTGTTATGGACACACGGCCTGTAGCTAAACCCCGGAGTCAAATTCCGGTGATACTCGGTCGACCATTCCTTGCGACTTCTAATGCGGTGATCAATTGTCGAAATGGTTCGATGAACCTATCTTTTGGAAATATGACAATTGAACTCAAAATTTTTAAGTTGGGGAATCAGCCCTCCGAGCCTAATGCTAGTATACTTGATGTTTGCTCGATCCAAGAGATCATGTAGGAGGACTATGAGCTCGAAAAATTTCTGTTCGATCACAGCAGTTTTGATGCCACTAGTGCGTTCCTCCTAGAATCTGACACAGCTTTTACACCCGATAACGATTATGAGTGTTTCACTTTTTTATACGATTTTGAAGACTCACCACCCGAGTTTGAGTCCTTTGATTTTTCGGATGAGTTAGCTGAGCCATCCGACTCGGTAGCTTACACTCGCTTTGAACCATTGATGGAATCCTTCGAGTTCGAGATAGTTTCACCAATTTTACCCTCAATTGTTTCACCTCCAAAACTCGAACTCAAGATTTTGCCGTCTCACCTTAAATACGTTTACCTAGGTGAGAATGAGACCCTTCCTGTTACCATATCGGCCTCTCTATCCCTCGAGCAAGAGAAAGCCCTTTTAATGGTCTTACAAAACAATCGGCAAGCTTTTGGCTGGACTATGGCGGACATCAAGAGGATTAGTCCCCTCATAATTGATCATCATATACATATGATGGATGATACCAAGCCAGTAAAGGATCCATAGAGATACCTCGAGAATTTTGTGGTTAATCAACCTCCACCTATAGAAGTTGAACCACCACCTTTTCTTCTAATAAAATACGAGAATACCAATATTCCAATCATTTCTGATCATTCACATTCTCGTTTTTATTTATCATCACCTCTTATCTTCTCACATTCACGCTCACACAAACCCTTTCCATACCACCACTTATCTCTTCCCCACTTTTTCTTGGCTCTATATAACACGTTCTTCCACCGACCTATATGTTACATTGATAAATTCTTCGAATGGTTGGTGTTGACTTTTGGTCTTTGCAGAGCTTGGTATTGACCGATAACTTTGACCCCCCTCTTTAAAAAGCTTAGCATTGTTTAATATATGTTTGGGGAAGGGTTTATAATTTGGCTCTTGAAAATAATTTTTTAACTCAAAATAGTGAGTCAAAAATAAGTTGGGGGGACCTTTTGTGTATATATATTTTGTTTTCTTTTTCTGTTGATAATAAATTAAAAAAAAAAATAAACAAACATGGGAGTGCCGACAATTTTGACCCTCTTGGTGTAACCTGACAGTGAGGACACTGTCAAGTTTAAGTTTGGGGGTGTGCTCGGTAAGGTTTCTTCCTTCGTATTCATATGTATATTTTTGCATTTGCATACTCATTTTAAAACCTATAAAAATTGAAAAATTATAAAAATTAAAAAAATTGAAAAATTCAATTTTGGCAATAATTGACTTAAGTTTGACAAGACGGTTAACTAGTTAGGAAAAACTAGATTCTAAACTTAGTAAATTAAAAACCCTAAAAATAACCTTAAAGTTTAACCTTAGAAAGTATATGTCTTTATAGTTTACTTAGAAATAGGCAAATTTTGAGTTCACTTCTTGGGCTAAGTTAAAATAAGAGAAGGGTATTGAAATTTTTATTGAAGTGTAAGTCTGAAAAATAATTCCGAACCTTAAGTCTAAATTCTAAAAATATATACCCTACAACTTGCACAAACACGAATCTTGAAACTTGGAATAGTAGAGGATACCTTGAAATGCTCTTGTCTAAAATCCTTAGTATGAAGGAAGATAAAATTATAAGTGTGAGATATAAAAAAAATGAACATTGGTTTTGTAATTACTTAAGGCTGCGTAAAATAAAAAATATATAACGAGGGTGCTTTATCACCTAGTGCCTTAGACCAACTGGTTTGGGAGTCACTGCTAAAAGCCTTAGGTATTACAAAACGAGGAATTACGTCTTAATGAGCAAGCACATTTTGTAATCGGTCGTTAGTACCTCAAGAAGTATTAACGGTCGCATGAAGGATGTGTGAGCAATTTCATCTAAAAATTCACCAACTAAAAGTACTTTGGATGATGGACAAGAGTATAAGAGCTTGAATTGAATTTCCAAGTGTAGGGGTGATACATACACACACGTAGGGGTATATGATTGGGGTTTGGATGAGAGATAAGAATGAAAAATAGGATTTATATGTTTAGTAGAGATGATAAAAATTCCTAAGTTGAGATGGAACCTTAGAAGGAAAACTCAAAAGATGTTAAAAGCTAAATAAATTTACAGAACATATACAATCTTAAGTTAAATGATAAGGAAGCGTGAAAAATACGGGTAGATAATTTCTAAGTTGAAGATAATAGAATTTCTTGCCAGAATACTAAATTGAAGAATTAAAGTCAACGGGCCAAATTGATAGGATTTAGTAGGTAATATCCGCTGAAAACCCTCAGGAGACAACACTCCTCCTACTAGGGACGCCTAGAGGTTTAACGGCTTGTTGCACGAGCTCAGTGCAATCGCGTCCCCCTGCGAAAGTGAGGTTAGGCTTTTTCGAGAATAAACTAGTTTTGCTCGGGACGAGCAAAAGATAAGTTTGGGGGTATTTGTTCATCTCATAATTTTGCATTATTATATTCCCCATTCTTATTCACTTTGTAAATAAATAGGTGCTGTTGATCCATATCTGCTAAATAGTTGCAGGTTTCAGGTTCTCGGAACAATACAGTGAAAATGGTGAAAAGACGCTACAAAAGTGAGACTACGACCAACAAATAGAAGAATCTTTATCATGCCGCTTACAGTTAAGGAACAAATGAAGGTCAATGAACAGTTCAATTTCACAAAGTATAAAGGCAGCGCAAGATTCAAGACTTCAACACGAAGCAAACGGTAAAAGTCCACAACATTTTGTACCGTGGAAATCTGGAAGAAACTAGAAGACATTCTGAAGAATCAAGTGAAGAAAACAGATGTGAAAAGCAACTTGAAGCATCACAAGAAAACAGAGCCTAAGACCCTTCAAGATGGCCGCGGATCCGTGGCCAAACAAGGCTTCCTGCCGTGGATCCGCCGCCGTGCTAAGCACGTGTCGGTGCACTTTGACGGTAGGTGGCGGTGCGTTGACCAGGCTTCTCAGGGTAGTTTTATAAATTTAGATATGGATCAGATGTAAACCCTAGGGTTTCTATAATCTATAAATAGGAACCCTACAGTTCTTTTTGGAGCATGCCTCTCTTTAATTCCTAATTTAGAATTTTTTTCCTTGTAAATGTTCAAAGAGCGCATCAAATAAAAAAGTAAGTTTTTCTTTATCTTACTTTAGTTTAATTTCTTTTCTGCCCTAGTATTTATCTAGCAATTTTATTTATCTGCCATAGTTATAAATTTTATTTATCTGCCGTAGTTGTTAAATTAAAAACAAACAAAAAAATGAATTCGTTTAACAATTCCCTAATGAGTGAGTAGTTCCTCACTTGTTAGGGTTAGGTTTGGGGAAGGTTTGAGAGATGAAAATCTCTCATCCCTTTCTTGTCCATTCAACATTTTAAATAAGATTCTATGCATACATACACACACCGCTCACTACGGCACCCTATCCCACGAGGTAGCGGTGATACCATAGTTAAAGACCGGTTGTGTATGATTTCCATGGAGATTAGGGTAAGAGTTAAGAAAGGATGGAAAAGGACCAAGAGGAAGAATCCTAGTTTCTTTCCGATCGTGCTAATCCCCTTTGTTAACAATTACTTTAACACCTAAAAGTTCTTAATTAGGGCATAGAAAGCGGTGAGAATAATTGATCTTCCAAACTAACCTAAACCTAACCCTTGCGAGGTTTTAATCCTAATCAAACTCAACTTTAGTTTTTATAGATAATCAAACCTACCACAATTGGAATTAACTCGTTAGAACAACTAGAAAATACACAAAATCCCTGTGGACCGACCCGTACTCAACCGGCTAGCTACCAAGCGACACCGTTCTTGATTGCGGTAAATTCTTTGATCATAAATAGCATAAGCACTAAAATCTCTATCTACCAATCATAGCTCGGAGGCGAAGGGCCGAGGAGCTCGGCGCGTAGGAGGGCTCGGAGGCGAGCCAATGGTTATTTACATGGCGAGCATAGGAATATTCAGGGAATCCTCGGAGGTCGGGTCCAGGTAGCGGGACGATAACCCGGAGGACGTCTCCAATGTGTGGTTCTTGCCCTGTTTCCGTGTGCCTCGGGACACGCCATCTGCCACATGTCATGATCTGGGGAGTTCCTACTTATGAGCATGTAACAACCTTAAACTTTCTGTACAATTTTTTTTCAAAAATACAGAAATGGGTATTTGAGCCTGAGCACAAATTATAAGTTTGATTTGCTTTTAAACAGTAAGAAGGAGCTTGTAACTCATTAGTAAGACCTTGCACTGCTGAACCAAAGCTCCAGAGTTCAAATCCCATAAGCCACATTATCTTTTTATTTTAATTTCTTTTAATCTTTTAGAAGGCCAAGAGTCTACACGTGCACTACACGTAATAGGGTAAGTTACAGAATAAACAAACGTGACTACGAGACTAGACCAGTCGTCAGGGACACGTGGCAGCAAGACGAGCTCCGACTCGCCCGACCCGAGCCGGCGAAGCGCTTGAATCGGCCGGCGCCACTGGGTCAACATGATCCGATCCCACTTTTTCTTGAACCCCCTGCACCCTTTGGACTACCCCACTCTCCCTGCACTATTTAAATTCTCTGCAATTAACCAGAGAATTAAAATACCCCATTTTAATCTTTTTAATGCAAATTTAAATACAATTTTTATCACCCCCTTACACTTCCCTTAACCCTAGATTTTTCCTATAAATACCAACCCTCCAATCACCCCCCTCACTCACAAATCCCTGCCCTAACTCTCAAGAAAATTCCCAAGACTTTTTGTGTGTAAGTGGAGTTAGCAAAAGGACGAAACTCCGACGAATTTCCGACGGCAAGCCGAGGAGATTTCGAGGACGAAACGATGCACTGGCACCTCCTACCTCTTTCTCATTCTCTCTTCTAGTCTAATAACCTGTAAGTCTCTACTTCTTCTTCTTTTCTCTATTATAAAAAACATTCAAAACTAAAACCTGATAGAAGCGGAGTTAATCGGACATCCGATTCGGTTCTTTCTTAAAAAGTTCTATTTTTCTTAAACACAATAATACCAAACTCTTATGTCATGACCATTAAACATTAACGAAGATAATAGAACAAGTTTGACATCAAAATAATAACCGTAACAAGTTTTATTCTATTTTTACATTAAAATAACTTTATGTTTCATATAGACATGTTTATATTTTTTAAACCGTATTATCTTAAAAAACTCATGAAGTAATGACCTACCTCCTCACAACAAACATATGTAACATAGCACGATAAAATTTGGGAACATAGATTTCGGAAAAATACGATTTTACACATAACTACCTCCGACTTATAAAAACCTTTTTCTACAAGATGTGTATTTTAACGAATCTTTGCAATTGCGTCTCTACAACCCATTTCGGGGAACCCGTTCGGAATGGTGTGGATTATCGCACATTTTCTGGTTTAGTAGAGTGAGATGCAGACCTCCGCAAGGAGCATACGATCTTGAAAGATTTAAAATACAAATTTCTTTAGAAAATGTGATTTCTATTATAAATAAAACTTATATTTTTAATAAATAAATATATATGTAATTAATATCAAAATATCTATTTTTAATATTTATAATATTCCACATATCCAAAATTCAAGGAAAAAAATATTCCATTTACAAGAAAAATACCATACAATTCCAATATTACAAATAAATACCTTATATTAGGAAATTAGGTTTTATTCACTAGAAATGTCATATTGATTAAATATACATTCATGAAAACTCTAAAGATAATAATAAAATACTTGAGGTGTATTTTGAAAATTATACAAAATTATTTTACATAAAACCTCTCAAGTTATACTAAATTACATTAAGGACCCTAGTAAACATAGGTTTAAGCGGGACCAGTCTCTTGAACCTCAGGAAGCCGGAGATATGAGTGATTACGTATTTAAGGTAGATAACTTAACAAACGGTGTTATCAACACGGTAATTGTCTTTGAAAAAGACACAAATCTTGCCGTCCATGTGCAGCAGTTACCGATAGCACCAAAACACAATTCAGGATTCAATTTCTTTTCAAATTGTCTGACTCAGCTTGAGTCTCGATATAATAAATCTTACTTGAATATGATTCAAGTATCAAACTAATATTCAACATGAATCCATGAATCTATATATTCAATCTATTCAATCTAATCAACCTATATTGACCGAACCGAACTATGGATATATTCCATCTACATGTCCATCCATTATATCCGTTCCATTACTGATATCATGGTTTCGGCAAGTCATCCATTTATACAATTCAATTTGCAAGACAATACAATACAAAAAATACAAACAAAACATCGCGAGATTTATAAGGGGTAAACTGGTATGAAAGGTGTTAGAAGTGGCACGAGACTGTAACCATAACACACCTAACCTGAATTCAATTGCCGTTGAACCGTGGCTGAACGGTTCCTTGTACTCCTGATACCTTAGTCTCCGGGGAAAGTGAGACTCCTCTCGTATACATTGGCCTCTTCTGTACCAAGCTATAAATAACAGCGTTAACAATATAATACAACTTTAAAAGTTACATTCTCTTTCCGTCTATTCTGTCTGTACTTACTCTTGGGACTTACCGAGCGATTTGTTCGCTGACAATATTCTCTTTCTTCTTCTTTGGAATGCCGTCAGGTAATTCGGACCTTCTGGAGATCGAGCCCACCAGCGAGGATTTGGACCAGCTAGCTTTCGACCCAGAGCTTTAGATTCCTTGTACACATTTACATTCTGTATTTTTCATTTCTGTTATGCCATTGTTTAGGTATTGCTTTCCATTCCATATATTTACTTTTCAGTTGTATTGTAAAAAGAACGTTTAATAAATAAAGTTGCTGTTCAATTATATCCATTGATATTGTCTCTTGTGCATTTTACTTATATTGCTTAGATACGCTTAGCGTGTTTACTTCAGAGTAAATACGTAGCAGTCTCATCGCGTCGTAACAACCTAGTTCGTTTAAACCAATTCCAGTTCTCGTATTCCTTAATTGTGGTATTTTCCTGATTTATCGTGTTTTGGGTGCGAATGGTATTTTACATTTTACATTGCATTCGACCTGACCCGCTTGCTTGAACTTGTTGATTCATATTTATAGACTACCCTGGCTTGTTAAATAGACACGTGCATCTCATGGATACTGCATATTGACTTTTCACCTGACATCGCACATTTTATCATATAACATTTTAGGTCATATAAAATAAATTAAAATTGCATTTCATATCCTGCATGATACCCCTAACCCCGTGGTAGCGTCCGCGCATCGCGTTCTCGTCCCGTTCAGTGTAACAGACGTGTTTGGATGGCTACACGCACGTACGTGCATCCGTTCTTGGGGGTATGCATTTTCATTACCTGAGCATTCATTTTGAAATTTGGAAGTCGCATATATTTTTCATATTTTAAGTCAGAATTTTGGACCCGACCCGAGCGTGTTTTAGAGTAAATCTGTATTTGCCAAAATCTTAAAACGTACTAATATTATATTCTTATATATATATATATATATATTTATATACACTGTTTATACGATTAAACCAAATAATTATTTTAGTATCTTAACAGATCAACTACTCTCTCTCTCCCCCTTTATATTATATTATTTCTTTTGAAAATTCTATAAGATCACAACTCTCTCTCTTTCTCTCTTTCCCCCTCACTTTCTCTCTTTCCCCCTCACTTTCTCTTAGATCTCGCGATCCCTGTTCACCCGGGGATCCGCTCACCTTCCTTCTCTCCTTATAATCACCTCTCTTCTCTGTTTCTTTTCTCCTTCCATATTTTCCGCTGCCCTCGCCACGAGAAAACCCTAGCCCCTCATAGCGCCGCCGACCCCTCGCCTCCATCGTCTCGTCTCCCTCTCCAACAACACCACCACTTCCTCACCTCCCTCTTTCAATCTTTCTTCTTCGTTTCTTTTTGAAACCCCACGGCGAAAAAGAAAACCCTAACCCAAAAACCCAGCCGCTTTACCTCGTCGCCGTCGCCTCCACCCTCGCCTCTGCCCCTCGTCGGCCTCCCCTCTCCTCTACCACCTCCTCGTCGTCGCCTTCGCTTTCCCGAGCCTGCACAGAACCCCACAAAGCTTGCACACACGCTCTCTCTCTCTCTCTCTCTCTAGAAATTTGAGATTTTTAGGGTTCAGGGCATGGAAATGGAATCAGATATGAATGATGCTTCTAGCTACTTCAATCCTGAATATCTCGGCAGCAGAGAGCCCTATCGCCGTCACAGAAAGAGACCGTCTACATCAAGCATTTCTCCTCTTCTTGGAAAATCATTGTCAAAGTTTTCTAAAGCTAGTCTTTTGTATGACGGTAGTACTAATATAAAAAGCGGTATAATGCTGCACTTCTCCTTGAAGATTTCAAGAAGGAGTTTGATGGTTTGATGCTGATGGCCTTGAGGGTTCATCACAGAAAACATTTAGTTCCTCTAAAAGGAGAGCATCCATTGACGGTCATGAAGTCTCAGAGTTGACTAGTGGTTTTGATTCTATCCGGCAAGTTACTACCCAATCGTTAAAATCCATCAAGCATGAAGACAGGGTGGTGGTTGATGGTGGCGAGACAACCTTTACTTTGTTTGCATCTCTCCTTGATTTTGCACTTCAAGATCGCCGGAACCGTGACGATGTCGACATCCCGACGACCCAGCGAGTGTACCTGACCCGTGTGATCTCCTTGTATGTTGTTTGGATTCGTTCCGTGTACCGTGCGCGCGTCGCGACTTTTTCCGCTGACGTGTGACGTTCCGTATACCCGTTTCTTGATCTGTCGAGGCAAGTAAAACTTGCTACATGCTATTTATACTATTTCATATTTATTTAGATACATATTAATCATGAAGTTTGAATTTAGTGCCCTATATTACATTTTACCATTCGATGTCCGTTTGTATCATTTTTGAGTTAATTATGAAAACATACCTGGTTGCATGTTAGATTACAATATTTTGTGCCCACGTCCATATTTATATCATAGTGCTTGGTTGCATAGCCCATAGTACCATAAAATAGTATAACCTTTCAAACACCCGTTTGCATCCATCTCGTCTAGTATACATATTATTGCATCCCTAAATCACTTGAATGTATAACATTGAAGTATTAACATTCCACATTTGATAAATTGTAGTTTAATTAGTATTGGAACTTTAACTTAAACCCTAATCATAACTGTGCATCTATATGCCTTAATCTGTACCTGATTGCATATCACATTACAATGTTCCCTTTTATTTTTCCATTAGTACCCCATGCTTGTTTTGTATACCCATGCTTATGTTAGTTTGATTATGAGCACCCACATGACATTTTGTGCACCCCTGATATGACTTGTTACACCTACTACTTGACACGACATGGTACCGTGCAACTCTTGACATGACATGATACCTATGTACTACCCGACTTGACCTGATGTACCATTGCTTTACCTGTTACCTGATCTTGTTACTAATGCTAACAAACCTGACCTGTTGTCCTTACGGACATTTCCTGTTGTCTATCCAGATAAACCTGTACCTGCCTGATCCTGTGTTGGCATTAGCTCCAGAATATTTAATACCTGACTTGAACACATATAACTTGGGGGTATGGGGAAATCAATGATGAAACCTGACTTGTAACTCGACAGTCGATACCTTTACTGATCAGTTTTAGAGGCTAGGCCAATCTTGGGATGCTGCTGCTGATATCATTCATCGTTACCCACTACCTTTTTAGAGGCTAGGCCAGCCTTGGGATGATACTGTTGACATCATTCATCGTTACCCCTTTTTCTTTTAGTGCCTAGCGGCATGTCTCGGTTTCAGCCCGAGAATCTTCACCGTGATCCCGGGCACGCACGAGATACTATTGAGTTACATCGATGATTCATCAAATTGATTTTAAAGACCTGAGAGTAGTTAACCCAATAGACCAGTTTAGATCACTCACTACATATTACCCCATTGTCCTTACTTATATCACTGTTATGCCATGTTTATCATTTATACTCATACCTGCATGTATTGCTACCCCTGTTTATTTTACTGCTTGATATTATGACGCACTGGCGTCTGGGTTTTGCATGGCCCAGATCCTCTACCCTTGTTGCAGACTGATCAGGAGTACTGCCGCTGTTAGACCGAGCGGTGAGGATCCTGTTGGTATCCAGTTTTACTTTCCAAGTGTTTTATTTATTGGATCATTTCTTCCGCATATTATATTATTTCTTGACTCGTTTATTCTGACTTATGGATATGTATCAGATAGTTTAGTTTACTTTCCTGTTCTTGATATCTGTACAGCTGTAATGTGACTGTGGAAGGATTTTTCCTATCCACAGGTAGCATGGTTGGCTATGTCACGTGCTTATCTTAGTATACTCTAAGAAGCGGGACGTGACATGGTTTGTTTGGTATCAAAGCCATAGGATATAGATTAATCGAGTTTGATTCTTTTGTAGTTGGGTATTGGACCCAATACACGAATCAGAATACTCGTGATTAGGAACATGTCCTGCCACCTTGTTATCGTGATTCTTGAATCATATCTTTCTCTTGATTCTTATCTTGACGATATGCAAACGACTTTGCATCTCGGCTTGGAACCTTTTTGGTTCACTATTGTTTCTCCCTGTTCCTTGATTCTGATACTAAGATTTGGGCGACTTGAGTGGAGTTATGTAATTGGACCCATGAACTGCAGCATGGTTACAATGCGGTACTCTATTTAAGTAACTTGGAGTCCTGGTCTTGATTCACTTCCTTGTTCCATGGTCGTTATATCGCCTTGTTTTTCTTGCTTTCAAGTTCATGTTTTATCGCAAGCTTGAATCCTATTTACCGTGCTTATCTACTTTAGTGTTTGGCTTCAAGTGAAATCGTTTCAAGTATCCTACTTGTTCTTGTCTTTCCCGCATTAGAATTATTCAATTCTGGTGTATTCCTCTGTTTGTTGTTGCCTTGGGAATGGATTTTCTCGGCACTTTCCACGCTCATAATGATTGTAAGGAAAGGAAAGTGATTTTCCAGATTCCCGGACATTCGGAGTTTGTTTTGCTGGAGGAAGTAGTTCTGTCGGGCCAGTCGAGTTTAGGGCTAGGCCGACAAACAATGTTCTTTCATCGATGGAAGTTAATAAGGATGAAGTGCCAGCTGTAGTTCGGGATTTCATGGACGTGTTCGAGGACATCTAAGGTTTACCGCCGAAACGAGATGTGGAGTTTGCGATCGATCTTGTTCCTGGTGCAGCGCCAATCTCAAAGGCTTACTATCCGATGGCACTAGTGGAGTTGGAAGAAGTCAAGAAGCAGGTTGCTGAATTACTTGAGAAGAGTTGGATTCGCAGCAGTAACTCGCTTTGGGGAGCTTCAGTTCTTCTAGTCAAGAAGAAGGATGGTACAAGGAGGATGTGCATCGATTATCGAGAATTAAACCGGGTGACTATTAAGAACAAATACCCGATCCCTCGCATTAGCAAATTATTCGAGCAGCTTAGTGGCGCGAGGGTATTCTCGAAGATGGATTTGCGACACGGATATCATCAGGTCCGAGTTAAATCAGAGGATATTTGCAAGACTGCGTTCCGAACTCGGTATGGACATTACGAGTACTTAGTGATGCCCTTTGGAGTAAGGAATGCATCGGCGATATTTATGGACTTGATGGACCGAATCTTTTCACCATTCTTGGACCATTTTATAGTGGTGTTCATTGATGATATTCTGGTCTACTCAAAGGAGATTGAAGAGCATGCAAAACAATTGAAGATCGCACTGCAGACGTTGGGGCAAGAAAGATTGTATGCAAAGATGAGCAAGTGCGAGTTTTGGCTTGAAGAAGTGAAGTTTTGGGGCATGTCGTATCTGGTGATGGAATTGCCGTTGATCCCTAGGAGGTTGCAGCAGTTCGAGATTGGCCGATTCCGAAGAACGTTGGAGAGATCAGGAGCTTTCTTGGACTTGCCGGGTATTACAGAAGGTTCGTGCAGAATTTTGCTCGCTGGCTGAGCCTTTGACCAAGTTTACGCGGAAAGGAAGTACCATTTGTGTGGACGGATAAGTGTGCGTCAGCTTTTGAGGCGCTGAAGCAAAGGTTGATAACCGCTCTTGTTTTAACCGTGCCAGACAGTTCCGGAGGATTGGTGATTCACAGCAACGCATCTGGGAAAGGATTGGGACGTGTTTTGATGCAGCATGGGAAGGTTATAGCGTACGCATCGAGATAGTTGAAGACCTATGAGAAGAATTACCCAACTCATGATTTGGAGCTACCAGCTGTGATTTTCGTTTTGAAGATTTGGAGACACTACGTATTAGGCGAAAAGGTCGAAGTATACACCAATCCCAAAAGCCTAAAGTACGTGTTAACACAGAAAGAGCATAATATGAGGTAGCGTAGATGGTTGGAGCTGAGGGCTGACTACGATCTTGATCTTAAATAGCAACTGAAAACATTCTTTACAATTCATATTCCTTGAATCTTATCATTTCATATACTTTGAATCTATCCTAAAAAAAAAATTTCTTTCAAGGTTATGGATTCCCCAAACAACACCAGCACCAACTTCAACAACACTCCACCACCCCTACCAATTACACCTGCCATAGCTGCTCCGATCAATGAGTAGACGGTATTGCTTGAGGCGATCCACAGCCTCCTGGAAGGACAGCAGCAGCAGACTGCTATTCTCTTGAACCGTCCAGAAGCGGAAGCATCCGGATTGAAGCAATTCCGAGCACTGCATCCCAAGAACTTTTCGGGAAAAGAGAGCCCTCTGGATGCGGAGGAATGGGCTCAAAGTATTGAAGATGACCTGGCAGCAGCACAAGTGCTAGAGGTCGCTTGGTTACGAGTTGCAAAGCTGCAGCTCACTGACAATGCACGGGTTTTGTGGATGGCGGAAGAAAGCCGTCTTGACCAACCTATCGAATGGAAGACTTTCCGTGACATGTTCGATGCAAAGTACTTCCCTGAGACTGCCCGCTTTGTTATGGAACAACAGTTCATCCATCTGCAACAAGGTTCAATGTAGACCAAATCTGTAGATGAGTATGATGCTGAGTTTACCATGCTCAGTAGGTAAGATATGTTTCAATGTTCGATTTTATATCACATACTACACAGCTAACACAAGACCGTAACAGATTTGCGACCCATCTCATACCGACTGCTGAGATCAGTGCTAGAAGATTTCAGCAAGGGTTGGACCCGGAAATCCAAGCTGCATTAGCTACAGGGGATTTCCCAACCCATGATTTGGCTTTAAAGGCTGCCCGACGATATGAGGCAGCGGTGAAGAGGAAGGGCATACCTCAATTTGCCGGAGTGAATCATCTTGCCACTCAGATGGCAGGAGGAGCCTCTTCAAGACCAACTGTTGAACCTAGGAGACTGGAAGAACCCAATAACCAGCCAAGTCCCAATTTTTGCTTCTATTGCAAGAGGAATTGACATTTGGTGAAGAACTGTAGGCGTGCCAAAGGCCTGTGTCTAGTTTGTGGCGCATCCAATCACGGAATTGGAAACTGTCCTTATAGACACAACCCAGCTCACACACGTACCAACTACTCGCAGCAGCCAGCTATCCAGGCTCCTGCACCTCTTCTTACACTCCCAGCTCCACCTCCCGTACAACCTACTCGCCAATTCCATCAGGAACTGAGGAACATATCTCGAGGGCAGAGAAACATACCCCAAGGACAGAGGAATGTGCCTCCAGTTATGAGGAATGTACCACGGCGTCAGGCTTTCCTTTTAGCGGCCAAAGAAGCAGAGGCTGTAGACCAAGGTAACACCGGTAATTCTTTTCAACCTTTTCAAACCCTTGTATCACTTTGTTATTTTTCATACACTATCAGTACTTCTATCAGCAACCTTTCCTTGAATCCGTTACATTTTCCTTTTACAAATTTCGAGGACGAAATTTTTATAAGGAGGGTAGAATGTATCAACCCTAAACTTTCTGTACAATTTTTTTCAAAAATACAGAAAGGGTTACTTGGGTCTAAGCACAAGTTATATGTTTGATTTTCTTTTGAACAGTAAGAACGAGTTTGTAGCTCATTGGTAAGACCTTGCACTGCTGAACCAAAACACCAGAGTTCAAATCCTATCAGCCACATTATCTTTTTATTTTAATTTTTTTTAATCTTTTAGAAGCCTAAGAGTCTATACGTGTACTACACGTAATAAAGTAAGTTACAGAATAAACAAACGTGACTACGAGGCTAGACCAATCATCAGGGACACGTGGCAGCAAGACGAGCCCCGACTCGGGCCAGCGAAGCACTTGAATCGGCCGGCGCTGCCGGGTCAACTCGGTCTGATCCCACATTTTCTTGAACCCCCTGCACCCTCTGGAGTACCCCACTCCCCCTGCACTGTTTAAATTCTCTCTGATTAAGCAGAGAATTAAATTACCCTATTTTAATCCTTTTTAATGCAAATTTAAATACAATTTTTATCACACCCTTTCACTACCCTAAACCTTAGATTTTTCCTATAAATACCACCCCTCAAAACACCCCCTTCACTCACAAATCCCTAACCAAACTCTCAAGAAAATTCCCAAGACTTTTTGTGTGCAAGTGGAGTTAGCAAAATGGCGAAGCTCCGACGAACTTCCGACGGCAATCTGAGAAGATTCCGAGGACGAAACGACGTACCGGCACCTCCTACCTCTTCCTCCTTCTCTCTTCTAGTCTAATAACCTGTAAATCCCTACTTCTTCTTCTTTTCTTTATTTTAAAAACATTCAAAACTAAAACCCGACGGAAGCGGAGTTAATCCGACTTCCGATTTGGTTTTTCCTTAAAAAGTTCTATTTTTATTAAACATAATAATACCAAACTCTTATGTCATCACCATTAAACATTAACGAAGACAATAGAACAAGTTTGACAACAAAATAATAACCGTAGCAAGTTTTATTCCATTTCTACATTAAAATACCTTTATGTTTACAATAGACATGTTTATACTTTTTAAACCGTATTACCTTAGAAAACTCACGAGGTAATGACCTACCTCCTCACAACACACATATTTAATATAGCACGATAAAATTTGGGAACATAGATTTGGGAAAAATACGATTTTACACATAATTATCTCCGACTTATAAAAATATTTTTCTACAAGATGTGTATTTTAACGAATCTTTGCAATTGCGGCTCTATAACCCATTTCGGGGAACCCGTTCGGTATGGTGCGGATTATCGCACATTCTTGGGCTTAGTAGAGTGAGATACAAACCTCTGCAATGAGCATACGATCTCGAAAGATTTAAAATACAATTTTCTTTAGAAAATGTAATTTTTATTATAAATAAAACTTATATTTTTAATAAATAAATATATATGTAATTAATATCAAAATATCTATTTTTAATATTTATAATATTCCACATTTCCAAAATTCATGGAAAAAAAACATTCCATTTACAAGAAAAATACCATACAATTCCAATATTACAAATAAATACCATATATTAGTAAATTAGGTTTTATTCACTAAAAATATCATATTGATTAAATATACATCCATGAAAACTCTAAAAACGATAATAAAATATTTGAGGTGTATTTTGAAAATTATATAAAATTATTTTACATAAAACCCCCTCAAGTTATACTAAATTACAATAAGGACCCTAGTAAACATAGGTTTAAGCGGGACCAGTCTCTTGAGCCTTAGGAAGCCGGAGATATGGGTGCTTATCTATTTAAGGTAGACAACTTATCAAACGGTGTTATCAACACGGTAATTGTCGTTGAAAAAGATAAATCCTGCCGTCCATGTGCAGCAGTTACCGATAACACCAAAACATAAATTCATGATTCAATTTCTTTTCAAATTGTCTGTTCAGACTGAGTCTCGATATAATCAATCTGACTTGAATATGATTTAAGTATCAAACTACAATTCAATATGAATCCATGAATCTATATATTCAATCTGTTCAATTTAATCAATCTATATTGACTAAACCGAACCATGGATATATTCCATCTACACGTTCATCCATTATATCCATTCCATTACTGATATTATGGATTCGGTAAGCCATCCATCTATACAATCCAATTTACAAGACAATACAATACAAACAAGTCATCGCGGGGTTTATAAGGGGTAGACTGGTACGGAAGGTGTTAGAAGTAGCACGAGACTGTAACCATAACACACCTAACCTGAATTCAATTGCCGTTGAACCGTGGCTGAACGGTTCCTTGTACTCCTGATAGTTTAGTCTCCGGGGAAAGTGAGACTCCTCTCGTATACACTGGCCTCTTCTGTACCAAGCTATAATCAACATCGTTAAAAATATAATACAACTTTAAAAGCTACATTCTCTTTCTGTCTATTCTGTCTTTACTTACCCTTGGGACTTACCGAGCGATTTGTTCACCGACGAAATTCTTTTTCTTCTTCTTTAGAATGTCGTCAGGTGATTCGGACCTTCTGGAGATCGAGCCCACCAGCGAGCATTTGAACCAGCTAGCTTTCGACAGAGAGCTTTAGATTTTTTGTACACATTTACATTCTGTATTTTCCATTTCTGTCATGTCACTGTTTATGCATTGCTTTCCATTCCTTGTATTTACTTTTCAGTTGTATTGTAAAAAGAATGTTTAATAAATAAAGCTGCTATTCAATTATATCCGTTGACATTATCTCTTGTGCATTTTACTTATATTGCTTAGATAAGCTTAGCATGTTTACTTCAGAGTAAATACATAGCGTCCTCGTCGCGTCCTCTGCCCGTATACTGGGAAGCGGGGCGTGACAGAGCATCATCATTAGCCCCCCACACTCGTCCCGACCTATTTATTGGTCGGGTCGAGAGTGGTCTGATCGGTCCCCCGGGCTCAGCTCGCAGTTAAGAGCCTTATCAGCGCGGATTTCTGAGGCGGTTAGGTGTATCCTAGATGACGTCAGTGGATCAGAGAGGAGATCATGCATTAAAGAGGGAGCGCCGATTCGATCGTACGTTTATTGAGGCACAACCACGTGTTCGACACTGATTGGTGGACGTGAAAGGTCGCCGCTGTCTTCTGCGCCCGAAAGGACGTCTCCAATGGTTGTGCGACACGTGGAGCGTTGACGGCTGACAAGCACGAAGCGTCGTTTTTGCGGGAAATGATCTGAGCCGTTGGATGCGTTTGCCAAAGTACTATAAATAGGGATGGGATCCCCCCAGGGTCCACACTTTCGCCATCATTTTCTTATCGCTGCGAGAGATATCTCGACGCTCTTTCCTTTAGATTGGATCTCTCGCGCTCTTTCCTCGGAGGACTCCTTCTTTGAATCAGGTTAGATGTCTTATTCTGAGAAGTCTGTTGAGATAGTTAGGGTAGAGTCTAGGGAGTCTTCTTCTTCCACCTCTGCCCCATCCGATTCGGATTTCCCTCGTAGAGTTAGGGCTACCCGTGCCGCTCGTGATCCGGTGACGGGAAGGGTCCCCAAAGCGCGCATCAGGAATGCTTGCGATGCGCCCTCCCTTCTAAGGAATGTGGACGAGCTCACCACGATCCGGGATCGTTTCCATATCGCCCTATCTATTCGCTTTGTTTGGTTAGGGAGGACGAGAGAGCGGATCAAGTGCAGGGCAAGGAGATTGACTTGTTGAAGGGTCCCGGCAACGCCCCGGCCGTCAAAACGCAGCTAAAATGCGGAACAAAAATTTCTAAAACCGGCGCTACCGTTACTCGATTTCCGGATCGACCTTAAACCCTAAACTAGCAAATTAAATTAAGAGTTAGAATCATTATACCGAGTTGATCCGAGTCCTTCGGTCTTCATTCCAAACTCCTAGCAGTTCTTTGACGAAGTTTGGTTACCGGTCTTCCTCCATCTCCGATGATCTACCCGAGGGAAACGACGCAAGCTCCAACCTCGTCGAACGAGGTAACCGACGCTCCAACGTCGCTAGCTATGGAGGGTGGGGGTGTATGAAAGTGTCACTACCATTTTTCTCTCAAAAATATTTTGCTCAATGAGCAAGCATAGAAGATGAGGAGATGATGAAGACTTGGCATGAGCTAAAAATGGTTAAGGCTTTTTGTGAACTTGAGAGAGTGAGAGAGTGGGCTTGTTTTGTGATAATCTCATCCATCAAAATGAAAACCAATCCCTCCAATAATATGGCCGTCCCCCTCTTTCTCCCCCATCAAAAAATGTCATTTGATTAATTTCATTAAACAATTCCAAACAATGCCATACACCATGCCTTGACCCATGCCTTGACTTAGTCACCTTTTCCACCTCATTTCCTAATGAATTTTCTAAAGGAAAATCAATAATGAGGTGGCATCTTCTTCTAGAAGCTATTCCGTACAAAATACGGAATACTTCTCGGTACATGTACCGAAATACATATACGCGTATTCGTACCAAAATACGAATAGCGGAGAGAGAAAACGAATAGTGAACAATAATACTAGAATACGTATATACAAATACATATATAAATTATTAAATCAAAACCTGATTTAATAAACTGGCTTAATCCTAAGCCGCTAGTATTATCAACCGTCCAATTAAAGTCTGCGCAGCAAGTGCACATATTTAATCGGACACCCGTATGTACCAATATACGACAAGTACACGATATCGCCTGAACCGTGAAAACCCTCTGTGTGGGACTCTAAAGACTCGTCAATACACTGGCAGTGGGTTTAACCACAAGCACGTCAGCGGCACTAGCTGTACGTAACGGCTACCCAGGTATTGAGCGAAAGGGAGGCCGACGAGCAAACTCATCCTGAACCCCTACTGAGCCTGTCAGTGACAATATCCGTACAGTCCGGTCTGTTCTTCTAAGAGTATCTCATATCGAGTCTAGGAGGGTGGATAAAGTCAGACCCCCAACAACGCGATATTTAGTGTCGGTATGAAACCCATCACCACCTGAGAAACTATCGATCCTGGATCGGTAGTTCTCGTCTACCGTGGCCACGGATTTATGGTGATGGCCATCCGTACACAACGCGATATCAACCCCCAATACTGGGAGAGACGAATCCCCGACGATTCGATCACTGCCTCCATGTGGCTCGGGACTGTACCCAACTAAAACCTGTTTGCACGTCTCCTTTGAGCCGTGGTAGGGTAGTAATCAAAGCACAGTGGGAACTCAGACGAGATAAATGACGATCTCAGGTCGACAGACTAACCTGTACACATGTCACCTGGGAACTACTATCTGACAATAGGTATAATACCAACTAGCAGGTTCCCGACGAGTCCGTCCAGTGTACTTATAACCCAATGAGCACCTGTATACTATCTTAGGTAAACAAACTAACACCAATGGCTTGTGAGACCTGGGCACCGCCCCTCGTCGGGGTCTCGATCAGTATACACTACTCTACACTGGAGTATCGTTGCCCGGTCTCGATACTCCTACGACTAGGGACATTTAAGGATGTGCTTATAGACCCCAGCTCCCACATATGTGATCGCCATCACAATGCTGGCAGTCAAGCAAGAATCCTACGGGCTCTATCAACATGTATATGATGATAAAGGCAAACCAGATAGCATACTATCATCTTGAGTAAAACTGTTTTATCGGTATAGGTCCTCACTCAATCATCATAATCATAAGTCCGCGACTATGATAATTGCCTTGAGGGCACTATAGCCAACAATTGTACCTAGACACATTCTGGGCTGGAATGCGTCTGCCATTTCCCCCCAAAGTATGCGGGGCACTACGTTGCTTCCAACTTGCCCCGGGCCAGCTAGTGCCGAACTTATGGAGAATTCTCCTCGGGTTCCTAGTCCGGTTGAGACTTGAAGAAATCCCCTTCAGCTTGACCCTTCTCCTTTCCTTTCTTTGTTATAAAAATCATCCCGGTACCCGTAAGGACGAGCCGAGTTGGGTGTATATTTCCTTCAAAAAACGCAAGGGAGGGACGGCTGGGTCGGGGGTAGTAGTAGTTTCTTCTTCCATTCACGAATGGAAGGAGAAGTTCGTATTCGTTGGGCCACCCGAGGGCAAGCATTGGCCAATGCCTGTACAGTGGCACAGGACCGACTGCCCGCGGGTGAAGCGGTCGTCCTCTCCAGAGGCAAGGGCGGTGACCATGTGGGAGCCGATCCAAAGGGCCGACGTTTTGCTTTTCGAGCAGGCCCTTAGCTGGGCCGGGCTCAGCCCCGCTCGATTCGTGGATAAGTTAGGAGATTGGATGATTCGTCAAGACTTGAATATTTTCATTTGCCCTTTTCAGCGTCACTAACTCCCTTTGTGTATTTTCCTTTTTGTAGAGCAAATGGACCGATCTAAATTCCTGGCTGCCATGGCCACTAAGAAAGGCAGGAAGACCGGGGGTGCTTGCTCATCACGTCCTGGCTTGAGCCCGGCCCCGAAGTCAGCCGCCCCGGCTAGGCCTTCCTCCATGCCCCAAGCTTTGGAAATCATCCGCGGGGAGGGCCACAAGTACGCTCGGGAACCGGAGCCCTGGGAGAGGGAGGTGGAGGATGAGGTCGACCCCCCGAGGTCCCCTTTAAGAGGTAAAAGAGGACCGTGTCTCGATTTCCTGCCTCCCCGATCCTCGTGCAGGAGGGGGACATCTGTTTCGAGATGCCCTCGAGGCTTTCTGTCGCCGATAACTTGCTTTCGGAGATGGTAAGATCGGCCGGGGGCAAAATTCCCCGGGGGACCCTCAAGGCTCAAGTGGCCACCATTGCTCAGGAGGCTGTACAGGTCAGTATATACTTTCCGTTGAGGTTTTCTTCAAGTATTGATCGGATACTTTTAATCCCGTTCTTTACTTTCCTCAGGTCCTCCAGCACTGCGGCCTCATCGTTAATTTGGAGTTCGAGGAGATAGCCCCGGCGATGCAGAAGGCAGGTGAGTCTTCCTCGCGGTAGGATGGCCTGTTCTTGGAGTTGCAGCAGGCGAAGGAGAAGATCGTCGCCTTCGACACCCGGGTGGCCACCGAGGAGGTGGTGAACTCAAAATGCAAGGAGTCCATTCGCCTTTTGAAGGAATCCAACAAGGCCATTCAGGCTAAGTTGGAGGAGGCTAAGGTGCAAAACTCCAGATGAAGAAGTCGTGGGACACCTGTAAGAGGGAAACCGAGGCGGCGAAGGAAGCGATGAAGCTCGCCGACCTCCGGGCTGCAAAGTCAGTGGAGAGGTACAAAATATCGGACCAGTTCTACGCCGACTTTGCTGACGCCTCGGCCATTGTTTGGCACCAGGCCCTCGACGCTGTTAAGGCTTTGATGCCGGGGATTGCTGATGGCAAGCTTCGGCTCGACTACCCCCTCTCCGAGGATGAGTTGCAGGGGGAGACCGCCGGTAGGAGTGCTGAAGATACGGCTCCCGGTGGGAGCGCTGGCCCAAAAGCCGTCACCCCCGGCTCCCGGCATCAAAGCTCCTGGAGGTAGAGCCGAACCTAAAGCCGTCATCCCCGCTCCTGAGGCCGGCGCAAAGCAGGTCGAGATCCTCTCCGGTCATAAGGCCTGAGCCTTCCCTCCTTCTTTTTTCTTTTTTTGAATTTTATAAGCCTTCGGGCAATTTTTGTAAAGACTTTCAGACCGTGAATAAAGCTGTTTTTGATTTTCTTCGTGGCAATGTTTTATTGTGTGAGCTTGTTGGTGTTTTCCTTGCCCCGTGAGTCAGGCCGTAGGTCAATGACCGGTCTTTTAGATGGCGATCACGCGTCGAGTGAAAGCCAATTATTTGTTAAGTATAGAAAGGCCAGTGTCCTGGTGCTCCCGAAGTCGAGGTGACGATCGCTCACATAAGATACGTCGGCAGACTCTTTCAAGTAGAAAGGTGTAGATTTGCTGTTTCTTCGAGTTAGACCAGGGATCACTTCCCATAGCATACCAAGTTTGAATTGGTCGGTATTGGCTGAGAAGTAAAGCTGTTCGGCGACACCTGAACGAGGGCTTTAGACCCTTAGCGTAGATGGGTAGGAAGTTACCGGCTAAGAATGGACCGAGCAGGGAAGCTGCCCAGTGGCCTCCTGGCAAGGGCTTTTGATCCTCAGCATAGTTAGGTAGGAAGTTACCTGCTAAGGATGGACCGAGTAGGGAAGCTGCTCGGTGGCCTCTTGACGAGAGTTTCAATCCTTAGCGTAGATGGGTAGGAAGTTACCCTCTAAGGATGGACCGAGCAGGGAAGCTGCTCGGTGGCCTCTTGACGAGGGCTTCAATCCTTAGCGTAGATGGGTCGGAAGTTACCCGCTAAGGACTTCCCCTACGGAGCGGTAAGGAGGTAAGTTTTATTTTTCGAGCCCCGGGATTACAGGAAACATTCTTTCTGCGATGGACTAGGCAGGGAAGCTGCTCGGTGGCCTCTTGATGAGGGCTTTGATCCTTAGCGTAGATTGGTAGTAAGTTACCCGCTTAGGATGGACCGAGCAGGGAAGCTTCTCGGTGGCCTCTTAGTGAGGGCTTTTATGAGGCGTTGTTCAATCTCCCTCGACGTGTGAAAATCTGGAAGAGTGACCGTCATGGATGACACGTGGCTGAAACGCACAGGCAAGGCGAGGTGTTCCAAGATCCGCGTCGTTCCGGCTTCCGTTGACCGTGAGATACGGGATGGCCGCCACGTGGCAGCCCTGCATTGGGTATTATGAAAATATTCCATGATCCGCGTCCAAGCACGTGCAAATCTCGGCCCATGGGAATTCTGTTGAGGCTATAAATAGAGAAGGTACAAGGGTTTCTTTTAGCGTTGCTTTTCAGAAAATGGTCGGGCTCATCTACTCCATCGGAGAGATCATTTCCCATGACGACGTGTACCTCTACGATCAGGAGTGCACAGAAGAGACGTACTGGACTATGGTCGAACGCATAGAGGACCACTTCGGCCACCTCCATCCTCGGCGGTCGCCTTTCCTGCAATATCTCATATACGCCATTTGGAGGATGTCCCCGGGTTTGTTCAACGCCCTATCTCCGCAGCTGCAGGACGAGGTGCTTGATAAGCTGCACATGCTCTACGTCCATGGCCTCATCTCAAAGAACAGGCATAATCGATCGGCGACCCTTCATTTGGAGTGTTTCCAAAAGAGGCCGATTGTCGATGGCTGCTCGGAAGGTGCGGCCTCCGGCCCTTCCATTGCATCGTAGGTCCGTGGGAAACACCAGAGGGAGCGGGCCGAGGAAGCAAGGGCTCAGCTGGCGGTGATCTCCTCGGAGTACCACCAGCAGTGTTTTCTTGACCCCCTACCCTTTCTGTTGTAATTTTACATTTTTGTGTAAGGCTAGGGAGCCTATAATACCTTTGATGAATAAAACTCTTCTTTTGCGATGTACTATTGTCTTATTTTTATCCTCTTTGCATGTTTGACTACGTTCATAAAATGAAACCCATGACTTTTGAACCGAGGAAGAGGGAAACATATTGAAGAAGTTTGTTCTAATTCAGAAGACTTAGAAAAATTTACATCGCTTTGGGAAAAAAGAAACATATATTCACTGATACAAATTTCGAATTCACTTGTACAATTTGAGCTTTTCGGCGTTGTAAGTCCGCAAGAACTTACGACCAGTCGTGTCTAGCAAGCGATAGGCTCCACCGGGAAATACTTCGGAGACGAGGAATGGGCCGTCCCACTTGAGGAAAAACTTGTGCAGTTTGCCTTGGTCTATAAATTCGTTCTGCCTTAGTACCAAATCCCCATTCTTGAAGGTGCGATGCTTAACTCGTGCATTATAGTAGCGGGCAGTTTGCTGTTGATAAGCGCCGGCTTTGATCTGTGCCCGGTCCCGCTTCTCTAGCAAGATGTCCAAGTTAGTCCGGAGCGCCGAGGAGTTTGCTTCGTCATCGAAATACTCGAATCTGTAACTAGGCAGTCCAATCTCTGCTGGTACCATCGCCTCGGTGCCGTAGCAGAGGCTGAAAGGTCTCTCTCCAGTGGGGGTCTTCTTCGATGTGCGTAGGGACCATAAAACCCGGGGTAGTTCCTCGACCCAGCTGCCCTGCCTTCCTTCTAGACGAGTTCGAAGACCTCGAATGACATCTCGGTTAGCGACCTCGGCCTGCTCGTTGCATTGAGGGTGCACTACTGCAGCAAACTTCATTAGTATGTGGTACTCGTTGCAGAATCCTTTGACTTTGTTGTTTTCAAAGTTCATCCCGTGGTCGGTAACAATACACCTCGGGATCCCGAACCGGGATATTACATTGTTCTGCAGGAATTTGGTGGTCATGGTGGTGTCCGGTTTTCTGATGGGACGGCCTCGATCCACTTCGTAAAATAGTCTACCGCTACGAGGATATACTTGTGCCCGCCCATGCCAGTTGGGAGCTGGCCTACTGTGTCCATTCCCCACTGGGCAAACGGCCAGGGGGAGGTCATGGTCTTTAGCTCGGTTGTCGGAAGACGGGGTATGCTGCTATGGAGTTGACAGCTTTTGCATCTTCTGACGAGTTTCTGAGCATCTTGGTGAATCGTTGGCCAATGGTATCCTTGGAGTAGAGTCTTCTGGACTAAGTTGCGGGCCCTTTGATGTGCTCCACCGAACCCTTCATGAATCTCACGCAGGACGTAGTCAGCTTCGTGGGGGTCAACGCACCGAAGCAGAGGTTTGTAGGACTTCTTGTAGAGGTTTCCATTGCTCCAGACGAAATGGCGGGCTTTGGTTCGAAGGCGGAGTGCTTCCCCTCGATCTTCAGGGAGAGTATCTTCCCTCAGGAACTCTACGAGGGGATTTCTCCAATCTCGGCCTTCCTCCTGAGTAGTGTATATTTGATGTTCCGCCTCCTTTTCTTCCACGCTGGGCCATGGCAAGACTTTGAAGAGATTATTCGTCTAATTGTTAGCTGTATAGGAGGAGGCCAGCTTGCTCAGAACGTCGGCCTGGGCGTTTAGGTGCCGAAGAATCTGCTCCACTTGAACTTTGTCGAAGTCTTTTTGTAGTCTCTTTACCTCGGCTAAATATTTCACCATTAGAGGCTCCCGGGCTTCGAAACGGCCAGTCACTTGACCTACAACTAGGGCAGTGTCACTGCGAATTCGGTTCGTCTTCAGTCCCATTCCGGAGGCGATTCGTAGTCCAGCTAGTAAGGCCTCATACTCCGCGGCATTGTTTAAGGCTTTGAACCCGAGCTTCAAAGAGTACTCCATCTCCGCCTCGTTCGGGCCTCGAATGATAAGGCCGACACCACTCCTATCCTCGATAGAAGATCCATCGACGTAAAGGACCCAATTGGGGACGGAATCGGGCCCCTCCTCGATCAAGGGTTGAGACCCGGGGATTGGCGCCGACACTGCCTCCTTGTTGGGGATAGTACATTCGACAACGAAGTCTGCCCGGACTTGTGCTTTGATAGCTTGCCTTGGAAGTATTTGATGTCAAATTGAGATAACTCCCACCCACATTTCTCCAGACGACCAGATGATTCTGGAGAGGCGAGGATAGCCTCTAGGGGACGCTCGGTGAGGACGAGGATGGTGTGTGCCTGGAAGTAGTGCCGTAGCTTCTTTGAGGACACGATAAGAGCCAAGACAATCTTTTCTATGGCAGGGTACCTTGTCTCCGCGTCTTTAAATGCTTGTCTTATGTAGTAGACTGACTTCTGTACTCCTTCGACTTCTCGGACGAGCACCGAGCTTGCAGCATGATCAGATACCGCCAGATACAGCGACAACTCGTCTCCCTCAATTGGTCGGGTGAGCAGTGGAGGAGTTGCCAGGTGCACTTTTAGTTACTCGAAAGCGATCTGGCACTCTTTCGACCATTCGAACCTTGGGATCTTTCTCAGGGTTTTGAAGAATGGGATGCACTTTTCTCCGGATCTCGACATGAAGCGACTTAGAGCGGCCACTCTCCCCGTGAGTCACATGATTTCGAAATTGCTCTTTGGCGCGGCCATGTTGAGGATGGAGCTGAACTTCTCCGGGTTAGCTTCGATTCCTCGGTAGGTAACCATGAACCCGAGAAGTTTTCCACCAGTGACCCCGAACGCGCACTTGGCGGGATTCAGCTTCATGTTGTACTTGCGAAGGATGTTGAATGTCTCACTAAGGTCTTTAGCATGCTCATCCGATAAGGTCGACTTGATGAGCATGTCGTCGACGTAAACCTCAATGTTCCTACCGATCTGTGGTTTGAACATCCTGTTGACCAGGCGCTGGTACGTAGTTCCGGCATTTTTGAGGCCGAAGGGCATCACTTTATAGCAGTATACCCTCCGGTCCGTTGTGAATGCGGTAAGATCTTCATCTGCCGGGTTCATACGGATCTGGTTGTAGCTGGAGAAAGCGTCAATGAAGCTGAGCAATTTGTGGCCTGCCGAGCTGTCGATATCGTACAACCTGCTTGTTGAGATCTGTCTAAGAGAGGGGATAGTTGTCTTTCGGGCAGGCCTTGTTGAGATCTGTGAAGTCGACGCACATGCGCTACTTTCCGCTTGCCTTTTTAACCATGACGACATTTGCTAGCCATTCCGAGTAGGGCACATTTCGAATGAAGTTAGCTGCAAGCAACCTGTCAACCTCATCCTAGATCGTCTTTTGTTTGATCGGAGTGAAGCTTCGTTTCTTTTTCCTGATGGGTTGGGCCATTAGGTCGACTTCGAGCTTATGCGAGATTACCTTGGGGTCGATCCCGGACATGTTGGCAGGCGCCCACGTGAACACATCCACGTTTCCTCATAGAAATTGGATCAAGCCTTCGCACCGGGCTCCTGTTAAGAGGGAACCAACCTGGACAGTTTGGTCATTGTTCCCCTCGACGAGGGGGACCTCTGTTAGCGGCTCCACCGGGGATCCTCGGATTTCTTTTTGCTTGTCACGAGTATCTAAGGACCCTTGGAAATCACTCGCGGTTCCAAGGTCGTCGCTTCGCTCCTCAAGGGTGGATGTCGCTGTGAAGCAAACCTTAGCGATTTTCTGGTTCCTATAGTCCCGGCCTATTCCCCCTTGATCCAGTGGAAACTTATTCGCGAGGTGGTAGGTCAAGATTTGGGCCCGAAGGGAGTTTAGCGTCGGGCATCCCGGGAGAATATTGGAGGACGAGGGAATTTTAGCGACGATGAACTCCACTGGTACGGTTCTCGTACGGCCCGCTTCCTCAATGTTAAGGAGGAAGGTGAATACTCCCTCTGTCGGGATGGAGTGGTTAGTAAACCCTGATAGAATGTGGGTCATTGGCCGCAGGTTGGACGGGCCGAGCCCCATACGTAGGAAGCAGTCACAGAAAAGGATGTCCGCCGAGCTTCCCGAGTCGACCAGTATCCTTTGAACCTTATAGCGATGGACTCGTGCTGTAATCACGAGAGGGTCGTTGTGAGGAAAGGATATTCCGTTGAGGTCTTCGTCAGGGAAGGTGATGGGCTCGGCTGCTTTGCTTTTCTTCCGGGGCTGGCCGCTAGTTCCCTCGACCGGAAGGAGGCGGCGAATCTTGTCGGCTCCAGGCCTACCCCCCGTTGAAATGACCATGATTTGGCCAATCGTCAATTCGCTGGGAGGGGGATGGTTCTCTTGCTCCCGATTTGCTTGTTGCTTTTCCTGCAGGTACTTTGCCAGGTGCCCCGAGTGAATCAACTCCCCGATGTAGTCGCGGAGCTGTTTACAGTTCTCGGTAGGGTGTCCCTGCGACCTGTGGAAGGGGCAGTATGGGACTCGAGTCCGTTTAGCCGTCCTATTGGTGACCGGAGGGAGCTTGAAGAATCGCTCACCCTTCGCCTCTTCCAACAGCTCAGTCTGAGAGATGTTGAGCGGAGTATACTCCTGAAACTTCGGAGAGTATGGCTTTGGCCGGTCAACCTTCTTCTTCTCTCCTCTACCCTTCTTCTTTTGGTCGGCCTGGTCACCCTGGGGTAGGTTTGCGTTCACCTCGGACTCGAGTTAGATTTCCCGCTCGGTCCAAGCCTTCACCTCAGCCATGGTCCTAGGTTGCGCCAATGAGAAGTAGCGGAGCCACTCCTTATGCCAAAGACTTGACCTCAGAGCGGTGATTACAGTCTCGTCCCTGTACTTGGGAATCTCAAGAAGAGCGTTGTAGAAGCGAGTGACATATCCTTTGAAGGATTCATTATTGCCGCTCTTTGTAGTGAAGAGGTAATCGACGGTCCACTTCTTCCATCTGTTCTCGACGAAATGTCTGAGAAACTGGGTGGCCGGCTCATCAAAAGTAGAAATGGAGCATGGCGCAAGTCCTCGTAACCAATCTCGTCCAGCCCAAATGAGAGTGGCGGGAAACGCTCGGCATTGGGCAGCGTCGGAGTTATCCTGAAAGCTCATGCCCACCGTAAACGCGTCCAGATGGTCTTTTGGGTTGGACTTCCCGTCAAAGAGGGCCACTTTTGGAGGCTTGTTTCTGGATGAAACGCGGATAGCGAGCATCTCTTCAGTGAAAGGCTTCGTAAGAGAGTCGGCGGCATACCTGGCCCCCTCGCTTGCAGGACGACCTTCCCGATGTATACCCTCGATTTTCTTTTCGAGGGCATCAAGACGGTCGTGGTACCCTAAGGATTCAGCATATTCGGAGTTATGGCCCCTCCCACTGATGGCCTGCGCCTAGCTGCGGCTTCGGTTCCGCTCTATCAGGATCCTCAGGTCCTCTGGCATGGTCGTTCTCGAGTTATCGCGGTGAGTGCCGCCTATACGACCCCGTCGAGGGAGAGGGTGCCGGTCATGCCTGGGAGCAGACGAGCTGACCGACACCTCCTCAGGAGGGAAAGGAGCGCGATGGGCCTTGGGGCGGGGGGTTCTTTCACGAGATCTCGGCATGGAGCTTTGAGGCGCCCAACGGGTCATTGAATTGGTTGCCACGGGGTCCTGTGGCCACCGGAGATAGCAAGACGGTGTTCAGTGGTGCCAATATAGGCAGTGTCATCTCCCCCTCTGCGGAGGTCGCAATCTCGAGGTGTGGAAACGGAGACCTAGGGGGCTTGTCCCGCTGTTTGGACACGGACAAGGGCATCCACGATGGATGCGAGCCTGTCGATCCGTGTAGACAGGGCATGAACGGCGTTAGGGGGAGGAGTGGATCCGTCCGGGCCTCCGTTGTGGGGAGGGCGGCTGCTGGTGCTTGGACCATCACGGTGCTCACTCGCCATGAGTTCGAGATCGGAAGATCAAATTTCGATGAGCGGAATTTTTGAATTCCCAAAGACGGCGCCAACTGATGGAGGTCAAGATCTCCTTCAGATGTTGTCCTCCATCGATCTGTCGGGAGCGTTGGTGAACGTCAGATATTGGTGTAGAGGGTTTCCTCCTTGAGCGTATGGATCTCAGTGGGCTTGATTTGGAGTGAAGCCGAGCTACCTGCAAAGAAGTCCCGGGGTGGTTATACTACCGTGGACCCTCCGACGATCAAGTTAGCCAAAGTATTTGATCAGAGTAGCGGCCTATTGGAATGAAATTGCCTAACCTGAGTCGTCTGGGAGAGGTGTTTTTATAGCGCTCGCCAAGAGCTAGCTGGCACGAGATCTTTGCCGGCCGTTACTTCTTTGGCATTATGCCTGCATGAATGACGGGATCCCCCATCAATGACGAGATACGCTCGTTAATGGGGGATGCAGCGGCGTGGGACGTGGGATCGTGGGGCGGCGGATATCTCGCGTCTGGCGAGATCCGCTGAGCCATGGTAGAAGCGCCTGTGATTCGCTTTCCAGGTCGCTTGGTAAGACCGGGGAGGCCTAGCTCGGTGAGAGGCCTTGAAGAGGGCGGGAGGCCGAGCTAGTTCGGTCCTGTGATAGCTCCGAGGCGAAGGTTCGAGGAGCTCGGCGCATAGGAGGGCACGGAGGTGAGCCAATGGTTATTTACATGGCGAGCACAGGAATATTCAGGGAATCCTCGGAGGTCGGGTCCAGGCAGCGGGACGATAGCCCGGGCGACGCCTCCAATGTGTGGTTCTTGCCCTGTTTCCGAGTGCCTTAGGACACATCATCTACCACGTGTCATGATCTGGGGTGTTCCCACTTATGAGCATCATCACTAGTGGTTTGATATATGCTTGTGCGTATGTGTCCATGAACAGACAAGCAACCTTGAACGGATTCACTCCAAATTTTGTGTAGTGACAATAAAATCATCTACACGTATATAAAGACTCATAACAAGAAAATGCTGGTGATGATTCTATTTTAGATTGTGAATAAAATAAGACATCTTTATGATGCTCGTCAGTGGGAATTCCCCAGATCACAACACGTAGCGGATGACGTATTGTCCACGTAAGCCCGCTGGATTCCTGGGGGCTGCAGAGCTGGAATAAGTATGAGGCATAGAGGACATTCCTCGGCACCTCACCTCTGAGGTTGCGCCCGACCTTTCAGATAACCTCCCTGGAGCACATACCCCCTTCAGCTGATCGTCATCCACTTGCTCTTCTCCGAGCTATCTTATAGCTGAGACTCCTCAGCTCACTTGCTCGTCTCCGAGCTATCATATATTTGAGGTTTCTCAGCGTCCTTGGTTGGCCGAGAGCACGGAGCCCGAACGCCCTCTTAACGGCACCGTGTATCTCGCCACGATGAGATCTCCGCCATGCCACGTCCAACATCCTACACTAGCGTATCTCTCTATTGATGGGCGTATCTCTCCATTAATGGATGTATCCCGCCATCAACGCGAACGTGACGCAGAGACGTAACGGACGGCGAGAATCTCGCATCGGCACGCGCCATACGACCGCTATATAAAC
Organism: Agapanthus africanus; assembly: GCA_030015575.1. Taxonomy (NCBI): domain Eukaryota; kingdom Viridiplantae; phylum Streptophyta; class Magnoliopsida; order Asparagales; family Amaryllidaceae; genus Agapanthus; species Agapanthus africanus. Next base: position 55,375,564 of record CM057342.1, on the reverse strand, counting down.
CCATTTTCCAGATGACTCGGGTAAATCGAACTCATTCTAATACGTCGCTACTCTATTCTGATATTTCTCAGTACTTACCTGATCGTCGGAGCGTCCTACGGTGGTGTTCAGTCGAAAATATTGCACATTTCATATAACTTTTTCCTTACTTTTCTTAAATATTTAAAGGTGTTTATTATAAATATAGAACATATGTGGGTTTATCTGCAAATTTACTCTTTACCATATTTTTATATATTATAATTAATATTATGAAGGAAAATATATGCATATTATATTTATAAGATATTTTGATAATTTAAATATGCATATCATATCAAATATTCTTAATCAAAATTTTTAAAGATTTATTACCATATAAAATGATTAAAATTATATTTCTAATATAACAAATATTATTAACATTATTCATGGAGATATTGTGCAGATTTAGCTCAGGTCAAGAAATCGAAATTTTCAAGATGTCAGGATAAAAAATCTGCCAATAAAATCGTAGAATCAATACTGGCAGAGACTTAGGAAATATTTCCAAAATCCAGGTATCTAGAGGATCTCTAAGTGTCAACATGAGCAAAAGCAGAAAACCAGAATCCCAACTCTACCAAACCACGGCGGTTGCGCGACCAAACCTTGCTAATTGCGGCGGATCCGCGACACTATTGGGGAGATGGGATTTGAGATTTTTCCAGGGCGATTGCAATAGGAAATCACCATATTAGGGATCTAGGGTTTTTGATTTGAGGGATATATAAAGGACCGATGGCTAAACTTAGAAATCATCACCTTTTACATGAAGCAAATCACCGTCAAAGAACAAGAGATCCACAACAGGTCCGCGATTCGACGTGATAGAGCGACGTGAATATCAACGGAGAAAATACTTTCTACGAGGCAAAGATCGAGAGCAACTTCTTCCTCTTGTAATCTAAATTCGAAGGATTTATACTTGTAACGTTGATTAATAAAGGTAAATCATTAGTTTAATTATTTCGCATATAAATTTTTGCATTATGATTTCTTTCTCTATCCCTTCTTCTTATTCTATCTCAACCTTGGGGCAACAGGCCAAGTCCACAAATGGAGAAAATTGTGAAATTTTTTATGTAAGTTAACATAAATATTCCTCTTCTAAATGCTATTCAACAAGTTCCGTCTTATGCGAAAATCCTAAAGGACTTGTGCACTAGGAAGAGGAAAATTCAAATGCCTAAAAAAGTTTTCCTTGCGAGTAAATGTAAGAACTGCTTTTACACAACAATTACCCTAGAAACGAAAGGACCCCGGAAGTCTTACCATATCTATTTCTTTTGGGGGTAAAAATATCAATCATGCTCTACTCGATTTAGGTGCTAGTGTTAACTTGCTTCCATATTCTGTCTATGGGCAATTAGAAATCGGAGAGTTAAAACCGGCGCACTGCACTCTTCGGATAGCGATCGATCTATCACCCAACCTATGGGTGAGCTAGAGGACGTGTTAATCAAAGTTGAGAAATTTATATTTCTTGTGGACTTCATAGTTATTGATACACAGCCTGTAGCAAACTTCCGAAACCAAATTCCGATGATTCTAGGTCGACCTTTTCTTGCGACTTCCAACGCAATAATCAATTGTCGAAATGTCTCTATGACCCTATCCTTCGGGAAGATGTCAATTGAGCTTAATATTTATAAGTTAGGAAGTTAATCCTCCGAACCCTATGCTCATATATTTTCTATCGAAACGATAGATTCCGAGAACAGCGAACTTGAAAAGCTTCACGATACTTATCTCGACTCCACTTGTGCGTTGTTGTTTGATCTTGCTATTTATTATACACATACGAACCTTTCTATCGAGCTGTCCGGATCAACATCTAATTCTAAATATGAACCTTTTATGGAGTCCGAGTATTATCTCGTTCTTTCCGATGAGATTATTATTCGGGATATCGATGAAAGTTTTGAAGAAATCTTCGCCGAGGAACGCGCATTCTTAGAAGACATGGGCGTTGTGATGAATCAACCCCAACCCAAAGAAATTGAACCGCCATCTCTTCTTCTTATCAAGAACGAGAATGCAAGTAATCCATCATCATTGTTTCGTCTCTACAACCCGAGACGTAAACCCGTTCTATTACACTTCTTATCTCCTCCCCACTTTTTCACGTCTATAGGTGATATGATCTTCTACCAATCAGTGCGTTACATCAATAAAATATTTGAATAGTTGGTGTTGACTTTTGGTCTTTATAAAGTTTTATATTGACCAATAACTTAATCCCCCCTCATAATTTTAAATGCTTGATACTATTTTACTTAAGTTTGGGGGGGGAGAAAATATTTTGTCTCTTGAAAGAAAATAAATTTTTACAAAATTGTGAGCCAAAAATAAGTTTGGGGAAGGGTTTCATTGTCATTATTTCTTGTCCCCTTTAATAACTTTTTCTTCCAAGTCTACTGGTTTTTTTAAGTTTAACAGATGACATTAGTGAGGACACTGTTGCAAACAGGTTTGGGGGAGGTTTGTGCTTATTCACGCATTATTTTGCATTATCATAAATGTAAGCACAAATTTTTTTTTGATAATAAAATATTAGAAAGTGAAAATTTCATATGAAAAATAGGAATAGTTTGAGAAAAGTAAGAAAGTTAGATATTTTCTTAAACGAAACTAGTAATAAGTAGTTATGAGCTGTTGTCCCAAGGGTTAGTAAGATAAAGGGAATCACTAATCTGAGGATAGATCCGAGTCTGAAAAATAGTCCCTATTCTTGAGTCCAAACATTTGAAAATTGATACCCTACTATACGCACTTGTATACATCTTGAAACTTGGGATAGTAGAGAATATCTTGAAATGCTCTTGTCTAAAAGCCTTAGTATGAAGGAAAATAAATACATAAACAAAAATATAAATGAAAAAATGGTGAAGAAAAATGAACACTGGTTTTGTAATAGCTTAAGGCAGTATAAAAAAATATAACGAGGGTGCTTTATCACCTAGTACCTTAGACCAACTGGTTTGGGAGCTACTGTTAAGCCTTAGGTTTTGAAAGATAAGAAAATTGCTAATTATGCCTAAATGAGCGAGCACATTTAGTAATCGGTCGGTTAGTACCTCAAGAAATATTAATGGTCGCATGAAGAATGTGTGAGCAATTCCATCTAAAATATTCACCGACTAAAAAGTACTAAGAAGATGGACAAGAGTATGATAGCTTAAATTGAATTCTCTAAGTGTAGAGATGTCTTTTATACACACATAGGGGGTATATGATCGATGTTTAGAAGAAAGATAGGGAGGAAGACTAAAGGCAATGTTTTATTGAGGGATGATGTGATTTCCAACATTTTTTCATGACCATTAAGATAGGGCTCATGGCAACTGAAAAACTAGTATAGTTGGAAACTCTTCTTTCCAAGTTCTTTCTTTTATAGTTCTTATCTTTGTAAGTAACTTTCATCGTCTTTCTTTTATTATGGGATTTTTTGGGTGTAATTCGCTGAAAACCCTCAGAAGACAACACTCTTCCTACTAAGGACACCTAGAGGTTTAACGGCTTGTTTTACGTGTTTAGTGCAATCGTGTTGCCTACGAAAGTGTGCTACTTAGGTTTTTCTTTTTCTTTTTCTCCCTCTCTTGAATAAATAGTTTTCTCGGGACGATCAAAGTTAAGTTTGAGGGTATTTGTTCAGTCGAAAATATTGCATATTTGATATAACTTTTTCTTACTTTTCTTAAATATTTAAAGATATTTATTATAAATATAGAACATATGTGGGTTTATCTGCAAATTTACTCTTTACCATATGTTTATATATTATAATTAACATTATGAAGGAAAATATATGCATATTATGTTTATAAGATATTTTGATAATTTAAATATGCATATCATATCAAATATTCTTAATCAAATTTCTTAAAAATTTATTACCATATAAAATGATTAAAATTATATCTCTAATATAACAAATATTATTAACATTATTCATGGAGATATTGTGCAGCTTTAGCTCAGGTCAAGAAATCGAGATTTTCAAAATGTCAGGATAAAAAACCTGCCAATAAAATCATAGAATCAATACAAGCAGAGACTCAGGAAATATTTCCAAAATCCAGATATCTAGAAAATCTCCAAGTGTCAACATGAGGCCATACCAGAAAACCAGAACCGTAACTCCCCCAAACCGCGGCGGTTGCGCGGCCACACCTTGCTAATTGCGGTGGATCCGCGGCACTATTGGGGAGTTGGGATTTGAGATTTTTCCTGGGTGATTGCAATAGGAAATCACCATATTAGGGATCTAGGATTTCTGATTTGAGGGCTATATAAAGGACCGAGGACTAAAGTTAGAAATCATCACCTTTTACACGAAGCAAATCACCGTCAAAGAATAAGAGATCCACGACAGGTCCGCGATTCGACGTGATAGAGCGACGTGAATATCGACGGAGCAAATACTTTCTATGAGGCAGAGATCGAGCGCAACTTTTTCCTCTTGTAATCTAAATTCGAAGGATTTGTACTTGTAACGTTGATTAATAAAGGTAGATCATTAGTTTAATTATTTCGCATTAAATTTCTGCATTATGATTTCCTTCTCTATCCTTTCTTCTTCTTCTATTTCAACCATGCGTGAGTAATTCCTAGCTTGCTAGGGTTTGTAGGATTAGGGTAGATCAATGGATAAAAAAGATATTATAACTTCTTTTACATCTTATAAAATTTATAAACTTTTTAGCAAAAGAATCGTTAACATCTTTATTGGGCGCGCTACCAATTTATTGATAGTCTCGACCGCAATTTGAGATTAAGTTAACAATTATTTTGGTAAAGACTAGACATGAATAGAGATCAATGCAAGGATAAAGGTTAAGAGTGGAGAAACCTTAGTTTCTTCCAAAAGAATCCTAATCTACATTTATCACCATCGATCTAGTTTTAAATCTATTAAAAGATAAAATGAGTCATATTTAATTAATCATCCATTACTACTGAATTATATGAACCCTACAAGCCTCTTCTTTATAGATTCTATATCCGTATATCGTAGATCTACAACCAATCTTCCTTCTTTCAATCAACTCGTCTAAAGCAAGATTAAAAGTTCTGCGCATCCCTGCGGACGACCCGTACTCATCTCGGCTAGCTATACGTGACACCATTATTGATTGCGGTTACTAAAAACACTTCTTTCATCATCAATCAGGTGGTTTCCCACCCCGGGACTTCCTTTGTAGGTAGTTCGGTGTCAACTATAACCAATAACCCATTGAGATCCACACGCTCAACTGTCATCTCAAATCTCAACCGCTGGCAGTAAGATCGACGGAGGAGAACATCTGAGGGAGATTCAAGCCTCCATCAGTTGGCACCATCTGTGGGAATCGTTCGTAAGGCTTTTCTGCCGCGAAAATTGATCTTCCGCCTTCGATATAATGACCAGCGATCATCATAACGGAGATCCCAGCACGAACCACCCCGTCCTCCGCAACGGAGGCAGGGGCGGTTCTACTCCATCTCCCAATATCGTCGAGGCCTTATCCGCACGGATCGACTGACTCACGGCGATGGTGGACGCGCTCGCTCGTGTCCAAACGGCCGGCCATGCTCAGCAAATCGCCGCCCCCGCTTCCCGGAACGATGGCGTGCATGGGACGGCAAAGGGGCGAGATTAAGTCCTCGGCCTAGCTCGTGCCAATCTCGATGTCATGGGACACCGGCATGCCGATTCCGGCAGTCATGACCCCCATACGAGAAACGATTCCATGACTCATTGTGTGCTGGACAGTTCAACACCGAGATCTCAGGGGCGACCAGATTATTGCTTAAACGCTCGCCGCGCTCCCTCGCCCCTTGAAGAGACGTCGGTCAAGTCGCCTGATTTCAGGGAAGACTAATGTCACCACACTCATCGAAGATGCGCACATAGCGCACGTTGAGACGAACCACGAAGGGTTCATCCCAGGGATCTGAGGAACGTGATAGAGCGAAACCGAAGCTGAGACTACAAGCACTCCGACTGTGGAGAATCCTCTGGGTACCAACAACGAATCGAGTTCCTCGAGAAGAAAATTAAGGACATGCAGCTCGCCACCTGTCCGCCCGGAGGATCTGCAAAATACTCAGTAGATTCTCTCACGAGACGCTTCACAGAGCAGTTACTAAATGAGCGAGTCTCGTCTCGGAACAAACCGTCTAAGGTGGCCCTCTTTGACATAAAGTTCGACCCAAAAGACCACTTGGATGCGTTTATGGAGGGAATAAGCTTCCAAGATAACTCGGAGGTGGCTCAGTGCCGAGCCTTCCCCACAACCCTCATCCGGGCCAGCTAGATTGGTTCCGCGGTCTTACTCTGTGTTCAATCTCCACCTTCGACGAGCTGGCTACTCAGTTCCTTGGTCATTTCATTGGCAACCGATGATAGAAGAAGACAGTAGACTACCTGTTCACCATCAAGAAGGAGGACAAGGAATCTTTCAAGGGCTACGTCACCCGGTTCTATAATGCCTTTCTGGAGGTACCCGAACACCGGGACGAGACGATCATCACCGCCTTAAGATTTGGTTTTAGGCACAAAGAGTGGCTCCACCCTTTTGCATTAGCAAAACCTAAGACTATAGCTGGGGTGAAAGTCTAGACCAAGCGGGAGATCCAACTCGAATTGGAGGTAAACACCAACCTTCCACGAAGGGACCAGGCGGACCGAGAGAAGCGAGACCGGGAGGAGAAGAAAAGGACCGATCGTCCGAAACCTTATTCTCCGAGGTTTCATGAGAACACTCCTCTGAATGTTTCTTAGGCCGAACTGCTAGAGTAGGAAAAGAGCGAGAGATTCTTCAAACTCCCATCGATGATATAAAGGCCGTCTAGGCGACTTCGTGGCCCATACTGTGCCTTTCATCGGTCGCAGGGGCAGCCAACAGAGAACTGCAAACAGCTTCGTTATTATATTGAGGAGCTGATCCGCTCTGGTCACCTAGCAAAATACCTGCAAGACAAAAGTCAAGCAGATCGGGAGCAAGCAGACCAACCCCTAACCAGAGAGTTGGCGGTCGGAAAAATCATGGTCATCTCTGTTGACTCGACTCTGAGCAACAAGGATGTTTATCACAGAAAACTGTATTTCAATACCACTCATTCATTATCTGTTTTGTTATATATCGGTACTATTAACCAGTGTCTGCTCAGTAAATACATATTACAGGTATCCGTGACACAATACTGGAAACACATTCAAAATCATTGATATAACGTTTGTGAGCTGACACTGCAACCAGAACTGCAAACCGATCGATATCTAAAGAGTTCTTTTGCAAAAAAAAAGTGTACACATTTTTGGTCCAACACAATACAAGTGTGCACATAAACTCTTTAGCACATGGGCCATGGTGGGGCTGCCCATGGCACAAGTGGGAACAAGTGAGGTGATGTGTAATAAATGCTAAAAGTTGTGATGTGATTTAAAGTATCAAGTTTTCCTCCAAGGCTACTGAGTATAACCAAGTTCATATAGATAAATCAAATAATACCAGTGCAATTGTCGAGAGAACAGAAGACCACCACACCAGCACGAGCCAAATTGCTCGGACCAAGCCTGACGAGATGCTCAATAAAACCGACACCACTGGTCCATTGTTGCCCAATGCACTCCATTTTTCTTCTGTCCATCCCTTGGTGTCACATCATTCTTATTATATTGTTTGTTTAATCTTATTTTAGGCTTATAAATACAGATCAGTGAGCAAGGAAAAGGGGGATGCATACTTGATATACTTTGAGATAGAGTTTACTCTTTGTTTCTCTTTTCATTTTGCTCTTGTACATAGCTAGTTCACCTTGAGTTCTTTGCCTTCTCTTGATCTTGCAACCTCTTTATTGAGCTTGCAAGTTTAAGTTTTGGTTATTGAACTCAAGGTTTGTATCATCACTTGAAGTTAATAAAGCTTTCATTCTTAGGTTCTTAGTATTTATCTCTTTTACTTACTTGCAATTTATTTCTTACCATTTAATTACTTGCAATGTTGTTCTATTCTTTTCCTTTATCATTTCATTTGCTCTTTCTTTTTGTTGTTTTGATGGTTTGTAAATAATGGTGTTGTTAGGAAAAAGAATGGTATTGTAAATTAAGGTTTTCTTTGCTCATTTTCTTTGCCCGATATTTTCCAATTGAACTCCGCCTAAACCTTACGCAAGTGCTCCGTTAGGCACCCTACCCTACCAAGGTATCAGTGACTCCTAACCATGATCGGTTGCGTTCGGTTTGGACGGCGGCGAAAGTTTAGAGATAAGAACGGACGGACAAGGGTCAATAAGACGGATTTCATAAATACTGTGCTTAAACACCCTAATCCACGTTGTTGCCGATTGCTCTAGCTTCAATAGTCAAGCTCGGCACAAAAGATAGAGTACGGATTTCCCTAACTTACACTAACCTATCTATTCCTAACAAACTTATATTTTGCATAAACCAACACATAGGTTAGAAACGAACATTCTGACCCTCGCATTAACTTGTCATAATAAGAACGCGAAACACACCGTCTCCTTGCGGACAACCCGTACTCATCGTAGATAGCTACACGCGACGCTGTCTTGATTGCGGTTAGCTTTAGAATTTAAATACGGCGCGCGCAAGCACGCTTCAATCAAAGGACACCCGCTATATCCAGCCGATCATGACCATAGGTGCTCCCCCTCCAAAAAGTTCAAGGAGGTTGCTCCCATCCCCTTCACCGAGAAAGACCTGCATGGCATATCCGTCCTGCATAATGACCCCTTGGTGATCGTGGACCAGGTAAATCAGTATGAAGTCCAGAGAATCCTAGTCGACTCAGGGAGCTCGGCGGATATCCCATTTTATGACCGTTTCCAGCATATGGGGTTAAACCCGTCCGATCTCCAACCAACTTCGCATGTCCTTTTTGAGTTTACTAACCACTTCGTCCAAGCCAAGGGAACGATCATTCACCCTTTCAACGTCGGGGTGGCCGAAAGAACCCGAACCCTGTTGGTGAGTTTTCTCGTCGTCCAGGTTCCTTCGTCTTATAACATTCTTCTAGGTCACCCCACATTAAACGCCCTCCAGGCTTAGATCTCGACCTACCACCTCGTGGTTAAATTCCTTCTGGGCGATGGGGGATAGGCCAGGCTTACGGAGATCAGCAGATCGCATGGGTGTGCCTCGCCGCAACGGTGCCCGAGAATAAAGAAGTAGACCTATTCGAGGGACCGTGTGATCCTCGGGAATCACAAGATACACGGGATGACTTGAGGGAGATCAGGGGTTCCCCTGTAGAGAACCTATTCGAAGTCCCCCTCGAGGAGGGGGACAGCGGCCGGACCATAAAGATCGGTGATTGAATGTTTTTTTCTCGATTGGATGAAAAAGCAAGTATCGAATCAATTGTTTCCCGATAACGGTTTCATTTGATTGATAACAGTATCTTGTATCGGTATTTAGAAAATTGTATAAAGAAATCACAACCAAAGAATTAGATTTGACCGCAATCAATAACGGTGTCGTGTAGATTTCGTTAGCAAGTGCGGATCGTCCACAGGGATTGTGCGATTCGTTTCTATGTTTAATTTGTTTGAATCGAAAAGTTAATCGAAAAGGAAAGAAAACATGATTCAAGAATTTATCAATTGATTTAGGTGTCACGAGTTTAATCAAGAATCAAGAAACTGATAAACAATCAAGAATTGGGTTTCGATAATATTTCCAACCAAAACGTCAAGAATCTAAATGAGGCTCGTAGGAATCGATCGGATCTATAGACGTGATGTAATTTCAAGATTTCGTGTTCTTGTCCTTCGAAGGATTGATACTAGATCGATGATGATCGACGAGAGTTAGGGCTTTCTTGATGAAACTAGGGTTTCATCGTTTAACCCTTGTTCTTTCGTTGATATCATTTGCATTCTAGCCTCTAACAATTTCAAGAAACGATCGTAACTCCCCAATCTCGAGCGATATCAATCAAGAAAGCATCGCAACGAATTGGGTCGTCGATTCTTGAACTTGCTTGGGTTTACAAAACTCGTAGGACTCAAGAATCGATTTAAGATATATTACATCATCATTCTATTGATCGTCTCGACTCCTCGACGAGCGGAGTATTACTCAAACATCATCACACAGAAAGTATTCAAGAATTGAAAAGATATCATGATGCGAGAATTTAAAGTAAACAAGATAAAAGAATATCACCTTTTATTTATATCAACAATTTGATTACAGTCGCTCAAGAACTACAAGAGGAAGAACTAAATTGTTGAATTGGCGTTGCTCGGCTCCGTGAGTCGCGGATCGGCTTTGACCACTTGCTCCGTTGAAGATCGGCTCGGCTCATAAAAGGTTGCAAGGCTTCTTGCTTGATGGGTACTCGGGATCTTGGCTTTTGATTGGAATTTAGGGTTAGGGTTTCACACAAGTCCTCTCATTAGACTTGTGGAAGAAGAAGATGAAGGAAGAGATAGAATGGCTCTCAAATGAACTAATGGATTGATTTTTCCAAGCTCATCAATTATATCTTTTACAAGTGAGCCTAGGGTCTTATTTATAGAGCACCCAAACCCTAAGCCTTTGAGTTCCCTCCAAAAGTTTGTTGAAAGACTTCTAGAAAGAGTTTGTTAGGCTTAGCTTAGGGTTTAAGCTAGGGTTTAGGAAGAAGTTTCTAGAATGATAGGCTAGTTTAGTTTTGATCCCAAAGCTTGCTGATCTGGCAGAAGTCTCTGGAGTCTTCTGGAACTTGAGGTATATTTCTGAACTTCAGCCACTATGAGAAGCATTGTGCACTAAAATTGAGAGGGTGACGTGGCAAGATGGCCGCGGAACCGCGGCGCAAGCAGGCTCTGGCCGCGGTTCCGCGGCCATGTAGGAGGCTTGGAGCTTGGTTCTTCTGGTGTCGTCTTTTGATGGTATTTGGGGCTTCATCTGATATGTTGATTTGTATTTGTCCCTTTGGATTGATACCAGAACTGAAATCATTGAGTTGGCGTAACGTTTTAGCTGTACCCTGCAAATTTTGGCCTTTCTGCTGGATTTTCCTGCACAGATCTCAAAACAAGTGTTGCGCAAATGTAGGGATGATGCGATGCCATGAAATGTGGTTAATTTCCTTTATCGTGTCGGTTTTAGAGTCTAATACATGCAATCTGATATTTTGCGACAGTTTTGCTAATATGTAAAATATGAATGCCGAACACTTCTATATGGATGCAAATGATGAGGAAATTGCCGGCTAAAATATGCAATATTTTCGACTGATCAAATTCCCCCAAACTTAATTTCGATCGTCTCGAGCGAACTGTTTTATTAAAAAGAGAAGGAGAAAATAAAGAAAGAGAAAAACTAACTAGCACACTTTCGTAGGCAATACGATTGCACTAAGCACGTGCAACAAGCCTTTAAACCTCTAGGTGTCCTCGTAGGAGGAGTGTTGTCTCCTGAGGGTTTTCAGCGGATTGCACCCAGAAAATCCAATAATAAAAGAAAGATCATGAATATTACATTTAAAGAAAAAAATCGTAGAAGAAAAACTTTGAAAATTAGGGTTTCCAACTAAGCTAGCTTTTCGGTTGTCATGAGCCCTATCTTAATGGTCATGAAAAGATATTAGAAATCACGTCCTCCCTCAATAAAACATCGTCTTATTTTTCATTCCTATCTTTCTTCCAATCATCGATCATATAACCCTGCGTGTGTGTAAAGACATCCCTACACCCGGAGAATTCAATTCAAGCTATCATACTCTTGCCCATCAGCCTCAGTACTTTTTAATTAATGAATATTTAGATGAGATTGCTCACACACTTTCATGCGACCGTTAATACTTCTTGAGGTACTAACCGACCGATTACTTATGTGCTTGCTTAATTGGTGTATTTTCCTCGTCTTGCACCACCTCAGGCATAGCAGTGACTCCCAGACCAGTTGGCCTTAGGGCACTAGGTGAAAAGGCACCCTCGCTATATATTTTTTTATTATTGCCCTCGGTGATAACAAAACCAGTGTTCATTTTTCTCACCACTTTATATTTTCTTTATTCATTTTTTTTATTTTTATTTCCTTCATACATCGGCTTAAAGACAAGAGCATTTCAAGGTATCCTCTACTATCCCAGGCTTTAAGACGTGTGTAAGTGCAAATAGCAGGGTATCAACGTTCAAAATGTTTGGCTTCCAGAATAGAAACTATTTTTCAGACTTATTTTTATCCTCAGATTAGTGACGTCCTTTATCTTACTAACCCTTGGGACAACGGCTCATAACTACTTATTACTAGTTCGTATAAGAAAACTTCTAATTTTCTTAGTTTTCTTAAAATTTTCTAATCTCATGGATGTAATGTTCACTATCTAAACTTTTATTATCTTATTTATGTACAAAAAAGTGTAAATATTAAAATTATTTTTATACTTGAAAATTTTTATATTTTTATGGGTTTTGAAAATTTTTAAATTTTTATAGATTTTTAAAGAAATGTTTTGTGCTTACGCAGATGATATGCAAATGATGCAAAAATAAGCACAAACCTCCCCCAAACTTGTTTTCAACAGTGTCCTCACTGTTCCCAATCGCTATACCTACAAAAACTGTAAGCCTGGGGGGAATTATTAGTGGGGGCAAAATATATAAGTGAAGAACTTCCCCCAAACTTACTCTTTTCACTCACCTTCATTCAAAAATTGATGCAATGATATACTGGATATGAAGGTGAGACGGAGGAATTTTAATCAAAATAAACTGGCTCTTGTAAGAACAAGAGCTCCTCCGTGGGGTCAATGGAAAAATAAGGCTTTAGTCTATGTCCATTCACTTTGAAAAATGTGCCGTTTTTAACATTTTCTACTTCTACTACCCCGTGCGGGTATACAGACCGCACAACAAAAGGTCCCTTCCATCGAGATCGGAGCTTACCCGCGTGAAGGTGTAATCGTGAATCATAAAGAAGGACTTGTTGACCAGGTGAAAATGTTTTCCTCAAAATGTTTTTATCGTGAAAAACCTTAGTCCTATTCTTTGTGATTACAGCGTTATCATAAGCTTCATCGCGGAGTTCGCTTAGCTCATTTAGTTGCAGCTTCCGAAAGTTGCAGGCAAGGTTTAGATCAAAATTTATTTCTTTTATAGTCCACAATGCTTTATGCTCTATCTCGACAGGTAAGTGACATGCTTTTCCAAACACTATCCTATATGGAGACATTCCTAGGTCGGTTTTATATGCAGTCCTGAATGTCCAAAGAGCATCCGTCAGTTTGGTCGACCAGTCTTTTCTATTTTTAGCAACAGTTTTCTTCAGGATAAGTTTGATTTGTCGGTTTGAGATTTCAGCCTGCCCGCTTGTTTGGGGATGATAGGGTGTAGAAAGTCGGTGGTTGATTGAGTATTTTCGCATCAGAGTCTTAAAAGACCTGTTGCAGAAGTGTGTTCCATTATCGCTAATAATAGCACGTGGGTGTCCAAATCGCGAAAAGATATTCTCTTTCAAGAACTTAATGACAACTTTCTTGTCATTAGTGCGACATGGAATGGCTTCTACCCACTTTGAGACATAATCAACCGCCAGCAATATGTACAAATTCCCAAAGGAGTTGGGAAAGGGACCCATAAAATCAATGCCCCAAACATCAAATATTTCAACAACCAGAATGGGTTGCTGAGGCATTTCATTCCTCTGGGATATTCTACCCGTATACTGACATTGTGTACAGGTTTTGCAATAGTCAAATGCGTCCTTGAATAAGGTCGGCCAATAAAATCCACATTGCAAAACCTTTTCCGTTGTCTTTCTAGGACCAAAGTGACCCCCACAGGCCTGATCATGACAAAATGAAAGAACACTCTTGAACTCTTCATTCGGGACACACCGGCGAATGATCTGATCAGGACAATATTTAAACAAATAGGGCTCGTCCCAGTAAAAGTGTTTTACTTGGGAAAGAAAACGGTATTTGTCCTGTTTTGACCAATCGCTCGGTATCAGTCCCGTGGCATGATAGTTCACAATATCCCTGAACCATGGTTCAGCGGATATGCTCAAGAGTTGTTCGTCAGGGAACGAGTTATTAATCGGCAGGGTCACAGGGGAAGAAATGATGCGTGAAAGATGGTCAGCTACTACGTTTTCACATCCTTTCTTCTCTTTGATAACAAGATCGAATTCTTGTAACAGAAGGATCCAACGTATTAGTCGACCTTTTGCATCTTTCTTCGCCAGAAGATGTTTTAAAGCGGAATGGTCAGTATACACAACTATAGGTGAGCCAATTAAGTAAGGCCTGAATTTTTCTAATGCAAATACAACCGCTAAGAGTTCTTTTCTGTGGTTGTATAATTGATTTGCGCATCATTCAGGGTCTTACTTGCATAGTATATCACGTGTGGCATCTTTTCGATGTGCTGTCCTAGGACTGCACCTACTGCAAAATCAGATGCGTCACACATCAGCTCAAAGGGGTAGTCCCAGTTTGGTGATGATAAAACCGGGGCTGAAGTGAGTGAGTGTTTAAGTGAGTCGAAAGATGTCTCGCAATCCGAGTCAAAATGGAAGGTCGTATCCTTGGCCAGGAGAAGAGTTAAAGGTCTAGCAATTTTGCTAAAGTCCTTAATGAATCTCCTATAAAAGCCCGCATGGCCAAGGATAGATCGAATATCTTTGACGCTTTTGGGATGAGGGAGGTTTTGAATGACATCTACCTTAGCTCTGTCAACCTCAATGCCTTTCTGTGAAATGACATGTCCAAGTACTATTCCTTCTTGGACCATAAAATGGCATTTTTCCCAGTTCAAAGTCAAATTCTTCTCTTTGCAACGAGTAAGAACAGCGTCAAGATTCGCAAGGCAATCAGAAAAAGAGTCTCCAAAAATCGAGAAATCGTCCATAAAGATCTCCAGAAAATTCTCTACCATATCAGAGAATATCCCCATCATACACCGCTGAAAGGTAGCGGGAGCATTGCATAATCCAAAGGGCATGCGACTGTAAGCAAAGGTACCAAAAGGACAAGTAAAAGTGGTTTTATCTTGATCCTTTTTGGCGATGGGGACCTGATTATAGCCTGAGTATCCGTCCATAAAACAATAATACTCTCGTCCCGCTAAGCGTTCCAGCATCTGATCAATGAATGGTAGAGGAAAGTGGTCTTTCCTCGTGGCAGCATTGAGTTTTCTATAATCAATACATACACGCCACCCAGTTTGGGCGCGTGTCTGAATCAACTCATTTGCCTCATTGGTTATAACAGTGATGCCGGATTTCTTAGGAAAGACATGTATAGGACTTACCCACTGGCTATCGGAGATGGGGTATATAATACCATTATCTAAGCATTTGACGATCTCTTTCATTACAGCTTCCTTCATGACGGGATTCAACCATCTCTGTGGTTCTCGGGTCGGTCTGGTATCATCCATCACATGTATATGATGTTCAACAATCAAGGGACTAATCCCTTTGATGTCCGCCATACTCCAACCAAACGCCTCTTTGTTAGATCTCAATACCGATAAAAGTGCATTTTCTTGCTCTGATGCAAGAGAAGCGGATATGATAACCGATAAAGACTCATTCTCACCTAGATATGCATATTTAAGGTGAGAAGGTAAAATTTTGAGATCTAACTCGGGTGGAGAAATGATAGAAGGAGGGATCATTGAGCGATTTTTGGATTTACAAAGAAGCTCAGAGCCTGTGAAAGATACAGACTCGGGTGGAGAAAAGTCAGGAGTGCAGGACTCAAGTGTAGAGAAAGTGTCCTCACTAAGATCATGTATGAAATCAAACAGAGATGTGGTAATGTCATCGAGATCAGTAAAGCAAAGTTCCTCGGCTCCACAACTATCGGGAGCGATCTCATGGACAGAGCACACATCTAAAATATGAGCAGAGGGTTCTGATGGCTGACTTCCAACTTTGTAGATATTTAGTTCAATGGTCATATTTCCAAATGATAAGTTCATTGAACCATTTCTACAGTTTATAACAGCGTTGGAAGTGGCAAGGAAAGGACGACCCAGAATCACTGGAATTTGGCCCCGGGGGTTTGCTACAGGATGTGTGTCGAGCACAATGAAGTCTACAGGGAAAATAAATTCCCCGACCTTTATCAACACATCCTCTAATTCACCCCTTGGTTTGGTGATAGATCGGTCTGCCATCTGGAGAGTGCAGTGAGCAGGTTTCAGCTCTCCAATCCCTAATTGCTCATAGACAGAATAAGGGAGCAGGTTAACACTTGCGCCAAGGTCTAAAAGAGCACGATTTATGTTTTTACCCCCAATCGAAATCGATATTGTAGGACATCCTGGGTCCTTTCTTTTCTTTGGAAGCTAGGGTATAAAAGCAGTGCTAATATTATTAGACATGAAGACCTTCTTCGGCACTTGAGTCTTCCTCTTCCTAGTGCACAAGTCCTTAAGAATTTTCGCATAAGCGGGGACTTGTTGAATCGCATCTAGGATAGGGATATTGATGTTAACCTGTTTGAACATTTCTAAAATTTTCTCCATATGAGGACTCGTTCTATTACCCCTTAACCGGTTCGGGTAAGGAGCTTTCGTAATAAGCGCAGGGTCCATCACAGGAGAAGGAAGAGGGGGTAGACGAGGTCCCAAAAGAGGTGTGGGGACCGTCTGTGGAGAACTATAAGGGTTGGGAGAAGGTGTCGAGCCTAGTGGGAAATGGAGAATAGGCTCGCGAGAAGATGGTGTGGTAGAAGAAGAAGGATCAGAAGGAGAAGTGTGTGTGTGTGGAAGGGTCTCAGCCGGGGTGTTGATATGATTTTCTGTATCATCAATACCTTTCCCGACATGATTGTTCAACACTCTTCCCAATCTCAACGTTGTGACGGCATTTACATTGTAATGCCCAGGATTCTGTAGGGGTTGAGAGGGAAGTTTCCCTTTTTCTCTCGCACTCATTTCGGCTTTTAGGCGTGCGATTTCAGCTTCCATCGATCTGATACTCTCAGCTTGGGACGCTGAGTTTTTCTTTATCTCACTGACGGAAGATCTAACCTCAGTCGAAACCTCTATGAAATTTGATAAAAGTGATTTCATGGTTTGAGTGAATTGAGAGAACTCGTCAGAACATGACTGCATAGGATTAGACTGTGCAGGAGTGTTGCCCTGGTTTTGGAAATTTTGTGACTGATAGGGGTGCTGAGTGAGTTGAAGGGGTTGCTGTTGTGGTGGAGGAAGAGCCCTTTGAAATTGATTCGTGTTTGGAACCGTGTTTTGAGATTGGTTTTGGTTCCAAGCGAAATTCGGGTGATTCCTCCAACCCTGATTGTACGTGGAAGAATATGGATCGTTTCGAGGTCTTTGGAATGCGGCATTAGAATGCTCGTGACCTTGAAATGCAGAGTTTAATGGACATTCTTCCGTTAAATGAGACGGATCAGAACAGCACCCACAAACAGTTTTGGGGAGTGACACTGGGTTTAGGGAGGCTGCTGCAAATTTGTGTTCCATAGCGTCGAGCTTCTTTTGCATTGCTGCCATCTCAGCTCGAACACCTATGGACACATCTATTTGGTGTACGCCACCCCTATTCAATGGTTGGGTACCACTCTCCCACTGTAGTGATTTTTCAGCGAACTCTTCTAAGTACTTCCAAGCTTCCCCATCATCTTTGGTCATAAAAGTACCTTGACACATGTTTTCAAGGCTCTGTTTAGTGTTTGGGTTAATGCCCTTATAAATGATTCGGCATAATTCCCATCTCGGGATGCCGTGATGAGGACACTGAACCAATAGATCCTTGAAACGTTCAAAGCATTTTGAAAATGGTTCAGTAGGGAGCTGGGCAAATTGATTCAGTTCGCTATAGATTCGAGCTGTCTTTTGTATTGGGTAAAATTTCTTAAGGAATGCAGCGACGAATTCTTCACAATTCGTAATAGAGTGTGCGGTAGTGTTATATAGCCACTTCTCGGCTATATCGCACAAAGTAAATGGAAGAAGTCGTAGACGCATAGCATCCACTGAAAGTTGTGACGTACCCATCATTGCGCATACGTTTTCAAATTTGGTAATGAAAACGTAAGCGTCCTCAGTTTCGAGTCCGTGGAATTTGGGTAAAAGATTGATATACTGGGGCTTAATCTCAAAGTTATCCAGGTCGAAAGAGGACCTCGAATAGGATAGCACCTCTCCTGGAGAGAGATGCGGGGTGGATTCTGCGCACCAACGGACGGCGGCAGATTAGGGTTAAAGAAGTTTGATGGATTCAGATCCATTGGTGTGGGTGTGGGAGTGGGTAAAGGAAAGGTAAATGGAGAAATATCGACTTCGGAGTCGATAAAGGGTACGCGGACTAAACGGGCACTAGAATCCCGTGTCCAGCCTATCTTGCACTAAAAAGGGTTAGTACAAGTAGCAGCGTTGGCTTATAATTAGGGGTAATGAATGAATGCGGTGTTTGCTTTGAAAAAGGGACGGATTTTTGAAAAAAAATGATGCGACAAAACAAATGCAACACACAAACCCTAGAATCTAGTGGTCACCTAGGTCCGGCTCTAGACCGCTCCTAACTGCCAAAAGACAAGTCGCAGGATAGAATCCTCCACTGCCTCTTTGTCCCCCTGTGGCCGGATAAGTGCCAAGTAAGTAGGAAGGTACTCCAATACGTAAGTAGTGGCCCTAATTAAAAACCACTAGCCTTAGACACACTCTCCTTAGGCACCATAAGAAAACGCGGATAAGCAATGAATTACCCACGGCCTTCTCTTGTCCTAATTGAGCGCGACAGTCCTTAGAGTCTTCTCTAGATTTCTTTTAGTTAATGTGGGTCAATGCGGATGCAAGTTTTGTGGTTTTCGGGGCCTAGGAAGGGTAATGAAATCCCCACCTAATTTGGATTTGGCCGTGCCCCTTAATATCCGTATTTAGAATGCAAACAACCAAGAAACAAAATTACGCACAAATTTACTTTTGCTTTTTGCGGCGCTGCGATTATTTGCAAAGAATCCTGCAGCAAAGTGTTAGTTGGAGCTAAAAAGAGAAGAGAGGAGAAGGTAAGAAGTCACCGGAAACAAAAAATTTTCAGAGATCCCCCAAGCCAGTCGCGTTTCCGCCGCAGATCCTGCCTTATGCCGCGCTTCCGTGGTCAAACAATGGGAACACTGCACCAAAATTTTTCAGCAGCTTCCTGTTGATAACTCCAGCTCTCTGGAATTTTCCAAAAATTTTCCTCAATTGCCAAACAGCTCCAGATTTCCTTGCAATGAACCATAACAAATCGTTTAGGGTTTGCACGAATTTTGATCTCAAAAATCACAATGAAATAAATCTTTCAATTCAAACTTTGATATAAAACGCATTAGCGCGCGATCCCCGGTAACGGCGCCATTTTGATTGAATGTTTATTTTCTCGATTGGATGTAAAAGCAAGTATCGAATCAATTGTTTCCCGATAACGGTTTCATTTGAGTGATAACAGTATCTTGTATCGGTATTTAGAAAATTGTATAAAGAAATCACAACCAAAGAATTAGATTTGACCGCAATCAATAACGGTGTCGTGTAGATTTCGTTAGCAAGTGCGGATCGTCCACAGGGATTGTGTGATTCGTTTCTATGTTTAATTTGTTTGAATCGAAAAGTTAATCGAAAAGGAAAGAAAACATGATTCAAGAATTTATCAATTGATTCAGGTGTCACGAGTTTAATCAAGAATCAAGAAACTGATAAACAATCAAGAATTGGGTTTCGATAATATTTCCAACCAAAATGTCAAGAATCTAAATGAGGATCGTAGGAATCGATCGGATCTATAGACGTGATGTAATTTCAAGATTTCGTGTTCTTGTCCTTCGAAGGATTGATACTAAATCGATGATGATCGACGAGAGTTAGGGCTTTCTTGATGAAACTAGGGTTTCATCGTTTAACCCTTGTTCTTTCGTTGATATCATTTGCATTCTAGCCGCTAACAATTTCAAGAAACGATCGTAACTCCCCAATCTCGAGCGATATCAATCAAGAAAGCATCGCAACGAATTGGGTCGTCGATTCTTGAACTTGCTAGGGTTTACAAAACTCGTAGGACTCAAGAATCGATTTAAGATATATTACATCATCATTCTATTGATCGTCTCGACTCCTCGACGAGCGGAGTATTACTCAAACATCATCACACAGAAACTATTCAAGAATTGAAAAGATATCATGATGCGAGAATTTAAAGTAAACAAGATAAAAGAATATCACCTTTTATTTATATCAACAATTTGATTGCAGTCGCTCAAGAACTACAAGAGGAAGAACTAAATTGTTGAATTGGCGTTGCTCGGCTCCGTGAGTCGCGGATTGGCTTTGACCACTTGCTCCGTTGAAGATCGGCTCGGCTCATAAAAGGTTGCAAGGCTTCTTGCTTGATGGGTACTCGGGATCTTGGCTTTTGATTGGAATTTAGGGTTAGGGTTTCACACAAGTCCTCTCACTAGACTTGTGGAAGAAGAAGATGAAGGAAGAGATAGATTGGCTCTCAAATGAACTAATGGATTGATTTTTCCAAGCTCATCAATTATATCTTTTACAAGTGAGCCTAGGGTCTTATTTATAGAGCACCCAAACCCTAAGCCTTTGTGTTCCCTCCAAAAGTTTGTTGAAAGACTTCTAGAAAGAGTTTGTTAGGCTTAGCTTAGGGTTTAAGCTCGGGTTTAGGAAGAAGTTTCTAGAATGATAGGCTAGTTTAGTGTTGATCCCAAAGCTTGCTGATCTGGCAGAAGTCTCTGGAGTCTTCTGGAACTTGAGGTATATTTCTGAACTTCAGCCACTATGAGAAGCATTGTGCACTAAAATTGAGAGGGTGACGTGGAAAGATGGCCGCGGAACCGCGGCGCAAGCAGGCTCTGGCCGCGGTTCCGCGGCCATGTAGGAGGCTTGGAGCTTGGTTCTTCTGGTGTCGTCTTTTGATGGTATTTGGGGCTTCATCTGATATGTTGATTTGTATTTGTCCCTTTGGATTGATACCAGAACTGAAATCATTGAGTTGGCGTAACGTTTTAGCTGTACCCTGCAAATTTTGGCCTTTCTGCTGGATTTTGCTGCACAGATCTCAAAACAAGTGTTGCGCAAATGTAGGGATGATGCGATGCCATGAAATGTGGTTAATTTCCTTTATCGTTTCGGTTTCAGAGTCTAATACATGCAATCTGATATTTTGCGACAGTTTTGCTAATATGTAAAATATGAATGCCGAACACTTCTATATGAATGCAAATGATGAGGAAATTGCCGGCTAAAATATGCAATATTTTCGACTAATCAATCGGCTCCCTCCTGACTAGAGAAGTTCGGGACAATCTTATCCAGTTCCTCCGGAACAACTCTGATGCGTTTGCTTGGACTCCCACGGACATGCCGGGGATGGACCCTAAGGTGATCTGTAACACCCTAGCGCGTTCATACGACAGTAATCGGTATTTTAAATCTTGCTTTATATTTTTTTTATTTCTGTTGCGATTGATTTGAATAGTAGAAATGATTATCCGATCCGACCGCATGTGTGAAACCCATTATGGTTATATTTTATTAATATTTATTTGTAAAATAAATCCATGTGAATCTAGTATAATGTGTGTGTGTGTGTGTGTGTGTGTGTGTGTGATATCTAAATCATATGTTTATATTTTCTGGTGGCCACACGTTAAGGATAGTTTATATTTGTTAACTGCCATCATATGGTTAAGCATCCCATATTTTATTTTGAATTTTATCTATCACGCTTAAATCTAATAGAATCTAGAACCAAATATTTCTTAAATTCAAACATATTTAAATTCTTTAAAAATCTTAAATAAGGGGTATGGTATATTTAAATAATATTCTTGAATTATGGTTAAAAAAAGTTTCGTATATATATTATTTTTCCAAAATATATTTTTGTGAGATTTTGGTGGAGACGGAGTGTAGTTTGATATTATCTTTAATAGTATTACACTATAATATATATATATTTATAACCTAATATAAACTACATACATATATATATATATATATATATATATATATATATATATATATATACACACACATACACACTATTATATACTTTATATTTTATAAAACAGACAACTTTCTCTCTCTCTCTCTATGCATCATCTTTTCTTTCTCTTTCTCTCCACATAACATATCTTTTTCTCTCTCTCTCCTCTAACTAAATCTCTCCCTCATCAATTTATATATTCTCCTTCTTCGTTTTTCAAGCCCACACCCATCCTCACCGAAGCAACTCCAGCCACATCCTAGAAGCTTAATCGAGCCATCAAAACTTGGTGTTGATTTATATAGCGTCGTGTTGCTTTCGTTCATCGTGATTGTTTCGAAGCAAGTTTACAACTTGTTACATGCTATGGTTTACGCAATTTACTTATATGTTGTCATATCATCATCATCATCATCATCATATAACTATATCTATATAATTTATACACCGTACTTATTTAACGTTAATCAGTTTTATAATATACAGTGTATGCAAGTTTACAGCTTGCGACATGCTATAATTATATATATATATATATATATATATATATATCGTCGTAATATTTCTTATTATTATCATTATACCGTTTATATCTATATAATCCGCATATCATTAATTAGTTTGTAATCCGCATTTTATAACGTTATGCAAAATATAGTTTAAAAATATTATAATTTACACATGAAACGTCGTCGCCAAGCAGATACAACAAATCTGGAATTTACTGTACATCTTACCTTATAAAATTCACTATAAATCATAAAAAAATTATTAGCACATAAGATAAGATGTACAGTAAAATTCTGGGGAATGAATGTGATATATTGTATCATGGTCCCATGGGGAATGAACATAATATATTTTTTTGAGTTACGATGAGAATTATATTAATTAGTTTCAAATACAGTTAGAATAGATAACTTAAAAACACAGAGTTTAGGATACACGTGACATACCTATAGCATGCTGTTATAACATCCGTGGTTGTTTATTTATACTTATACCTTATTTTGCATGTGACATCCTGTATAGCACACTATTCTAATTATTACTATTATCATGAAATTTATGACGCACTGACGTCTGGGTTTTGCATAGCACGTGAGTACTTCGACAGGACTACCGATCAGTGATGACCATCTCACTGATAGAACTCTAATTGATGGTTAGCAAATTCTTGAATTTTTATTGCTTCCGCTACTATTTCTTGTTGTCGTTTGTGGCTATTTGGACATGTTTAGAGATAGATAGTTATATTGCTGTTCTTAATTACTGATTGACAGCCGTAATGTGATTATGGGGGGTATTTCCTTACTGTAGGTAGCATGGTTATCTTTGTTACGTTCTAAAGTTTTCGTATTTTAGGAAGCGGGGTGTGACAAGGTTTTGTTGGTATCAGAGACTGGGTTTTAGCTTAGCTGAGCTTGGTTCAATTTGTTGTTGGGTATGATACCCAATAGATTGTCCTTAAGACCCAGAATTTTAGGAACATTCCTGCCACATTATTATCTTGTCATTCAAATTATAGAATTTTATTCTTCCCTAAAACTCTTTTATCTCGACGATTTGAAAATGACTTTACATCTCAGCTTGGAATCCATCTGATTTTTTATTGTTTCCCCATCTTATTCTTTCAATTCTGCGAATTGAATGGAGTTATATGATTGTAACTATGTACCACGGCATGGTAACAAAGCGGTACTCTATTTAGCTAACCTAGAGTCCTATTTTGATTCATTTTGAGTTATGTTCGTAGTACTATCTCGTTTTCTCTCGGTTTCATTGCTTACGAGTTTATGTCTTATTGAAAACTTGAATCCAACGACCATAATATATCTTTCCCCTTGTCCCGTAGTGACCAGTCCGTCTGCGTTTTGAAGAACAAGAAGAAACACAGGAGTTCATATGATGATTGCAGTAGTACAGACCGCTTCAAGACCGATCAGATGTAAGATGTTTTGATTAAAGAAGTTCTGACGAACCCGTCTCAGTTTATCATAGTAGCGCAGCGGAAGTGTGGTTGGCTGTTAACCCATGAGTCGTAGAACAGACCTGTAAATTCATGGTGAAGGAAGCTGTTTGTGTATGTGCCGAAAGGTGAAATTCATAAACAAGTTACAGATAAAACGCTGATAGCAGTTCAGGATTTCATGGATGTGTTTATGAAAATCTTGAGTGTACCGTCAAAACGAGATATAGAATTCACGATTGATCTTATTCCTATAACAGCGCCAATTCGAAAGATTTTATCCGATATCACCGGTGGAACTGGAAGAGGTAAATAGACAAATTTCTGAGTTATTAGAAAAGAGTTAGATTCGCATCAGTGGTTCACCATGGGGAGCTCCAGTTCTTCTAGTCAAGAAGAAAGATGGCACACGGAGGATATGCATCGACTATCGAGAGTTAAATCGGGTGACTGTTAAGAATAAGTACCCAATTCCTCGCATAGGCG
The DNA here is from genome assembly GCA_030015575.1 of Agapanthus africanus. NCBI lineage: Eukaryota > Viridiplantae > Streptophyta > Magnoliopsida > Asparagales > Amaryllidaceae > Agapanthus > Agapanthus africanus. The sequence continues at coordinate 55,351,127 of CM057342.1, read as the reverse complement.
AATTATTCGATCACCTCAGTGGTACGAGAGTATTCTTGAAGCTGGATTTGCGATCAGGGTATCACCAAGTTCGGATGAAAGCAGAAGACATTTGCAAGACAATGTTCCAAACTCGATATGGGTATTATGAGTATTTAGTTATGCCATTTGGAGTTACTAACGCACCGGCGATATTTATAGATTTGATGAACCGGATCTTTTCACCATTTTTATATCAGTTCATGGAAGTATTCATTGATGACATTCTGGTCTATTCGAGGAGAAAAGAAGAGTATGCAGAGCACTTGAGAATAACAATACAGATGTTGAGGCAAAAAAGGTTATATTCTAAGATGAGCAAGTGCGAGTTTTGCCTCGAAGAAGTGAAGTTCTTGGGTCATGTTGTAACCGAAGATGGAATTACAGTTGACCCCGAAAAGATTGCAGCTGTTTACGATTGGCCAATTCTAAAGAATATAGGGGAGATCAGAAGTTTTCTTGGGCTTGCTGGATACTATAGAAGGTTTGTGGAGAACTTCGCTCGGATAACAGAACCCTTAACTAAGCTAAAACGAAAAGAGGTACCGTTTGTTTGGTTCGAGAAGTGTGCATTAGCTTTTGAGGCGCTGAAGCAAAGGCTGACGACTGCTCCTATTTTAACAGTGCCAGATGTTCCGGAGAATTAGTTATTCACAGCGACGCATCTGGGGAATGTTTGGGTTGTGTTTTGATGCAGTATAGAAAGGTTATAGCTTATGCGCCGAGACAGTTGAAGACTCATGAGAAGAACTACTCAGCTCATGACTTGGAACTAGCAGCAGTTATTTTTGCGCTGAAGATTTGGAGACACTACTTATTGGGCGAAAAGGTCTAAGTGTTTACTGATCACAAGAGCCTAAAGTACGTGTTCATACAGAAAGAGCTCAATATAAGGCAGCGTAGATGTTTAGAGCTGATGGCTGACTATAATCTTGATCTAAAATACCATCCAGGGAAAGTTAATGTAGTACCGGATGCTTTAAGTTGGTTGCTAGCAATACGGACGTTGACCGCAAAGAAGGAGATCATAGCAGATTTTTAGAGGTTCGAGTTAGATGTAGCTGCAAGTACAGTCATCCTTGATTAATAGCATTAAGGCAACACAGTCGCATGATTCTAGATTACAGAGATTTCGAGGACAGGTAGAAACGGGATTTCGAACGGATTTATTGATTCATGAAAATGGTTCTTTAAGGTATGAGAGTCATTTGTGTGTGCTTAAAAGAGAAGTTCATAAAGAAGTCATGAAAGGGCTCATAGTTCCGTATATTCGGTACATCCAGGAGGTACGAAGATATATAGAGATTTGTGACAATATTTTTGGTGGGAAGGCATGAAAAGAGAGATTGCTTGTTATAAGCCGAGGTGCTTGGTGTGTCAGCAAGTTAAAGCTGAATATCAAAGGGTAGCTGGTTTGTTGCAACCACTTCCGATTCCACAATAGAAATGGGAACATATAACCATGGATCTCGTGACAGCCTTACCACGGAGCCCAAAGGCAATAACGCAGTTTGGATGGTTTTCGACCGACTGACAAAGGCAGCTCATTTCATACCATTTCAAGTTGGTCAGTCGACGGAGCCTTTGGCAGAGCGGTATATATATGAGATTGTGAGATTGCATGGGATACCAGTGCGTATTGTTTCTGCTCGTGACACCCGATTCCTATCACATTTTAAAGGAGTCTATAAGGAAGTTTGGGAACTCGCTTGAAGTTTGTACGGCCTATCATCCTCAGACAGATGGACAATCTGAGAGAACGATCTAGAATTTTAAAGATATGTTGAAAGCTTGCATATTAGACTTAAAGGGTTCGTGGGAGGATCATTTACATTTAGTGAAGTTCTTTGACAACAACAGTTTTTAGGCGACTATACCGATGGCTTCATTTGAAGTATTGTATGGTCGTGTCGCTTGCCAGTATGTTGGGATGATGTTGGAGAAAGAAGATTGTTGGGACCGGAATTGATTGTGTAAACTGTGGAGAAAGTTAACTTGATACATGATCATATGAAGGTGGCACAAGATCGACAGAATACTTGGGATGATACTGGAATAAGATCTTTAGAGTTTGCTATTGATGATCTTGTGTTCTTCAAGATATCACCGATTAGGGGAGTAATTTGATTTGGTAGTCGAGACAAGCTTAATTCTCGATTCGTGGAGCTATTCGATATCATTGAGCGTGTTGGAGAGTTAGCTTATCGATTGGCTTTACCACCATCCTTGGCGGGTGTTCATGACGTGTTTCATGTATCTTAATGCCGCGCATATATTTGAGATGAAACACACGTCCTTGATCACGCGGAATTGACAGTGAGAGAAAATTTGTCTTATGAAGAGCAACCGATGGCTATTGTGGATCGACGAGAAAATATTCTAAAGATAAAATAATCTTTTTAGTACTCGTTTCGTAAGGAAATTGTTCGCATAGAGAATCTACTTGGGAACATGAAGACGAGATTCGACAAAAGTTTCCACATCTTTTTCCTTAGATCCGTATTATTCTTGTCTTTTCCTGTTTCGTGAATTTCAAGAACGAAATTCTTTTGTAGTTGGTTATAATATAACACCCTAGCACGTTCATACGACAGTTATCGGTATTTTAAATCTTTCTTTATGTATTTTATTTATTTATGTGGGTTGCAATTGATTTGAATAGTAGAAATGGTTATCCGATCCGACCCGTGTGTGTGAAACCTATTATGGTTATATTTTATTAATATTTATTTGTAAAATAAATCAATGTGAATCTAGTATAATATATGTGTGTGTGTGTGTGTATAATATCTAAATCATATGCTTATATCTTCCAGTAGCCACACGTTAAGGATAATTTATATTTGTTAACTCCATGATATGGTTAAGCATTCCGTGTTTTATTTTGAATTTTATCTATTACGCTTAAATCTAATAGAATCTGGATACCAAATATTTCTTAGATTCAAACATATTTAAATCCTTTAAAAATCTTAAATAAGGGGTATGAGATATTTAAATAATATTCTTGCATTATGGTTAAAAAAGTTACGTATATGTATTATTTTTCAAAAATATATTTTTGTGTGATTTTGGTAGAGACGGAGTGTAGTTTGATATTATATTTAGTAGTATTAAACTAATATATATATATATATATATGAGGTTAATGGAGAAAAAAGGCCATAGGAGGGAATTTCCTCCTATGGCGTCGAAAAATACACCCTTCGTCATTTTTTCGACGATCGGCATCCACCATCTTCATCGTTATCATATAAGATGTGGGTACACCAAATTTCATGTGATTCTACAACTTTTTGACCGTTAATTTAGTGGGTTCAAAATTAACGGTTTACCGACAATAAAACTTTTTACATTGCTAAATCAATGGTGAAAAAGTTGTAGAATCACATGAAATTTGGTGTACCCACATCTTAGATGTTAACGATGAAGATGGTGGGTGCCGATCGGCGGAAAAAATGAGGGAGAGTGTATTTTTTCGACGCTATAGGAGAAAATTCCCTCCTATGGCATCTTTCCTCCATTATTCTCTCTCTCTATATATATATATAATCTAATATAAACTATACACACACACATACAAATACTATTATATAATAACATTTTATAAAACAGAAAACTTACTCTCTCTCTGCCTCATCTTTTCTTTCTCTTTCTCTCTCTCCACATAATATATCTCTTTCTCTCTCTCTCTCTCTTCTAACTAATTCTCTCCCTCGTCAATTTATATATTCTCCTTCTTCGTTTTCAAGCCCACACCCATTCCCGCCGATGCAACTCCAGCCACATCCTAGAAGTTTAACCGAGCCATCAATACTTGGTGTTGATTTATATAGCGTCGTGTTATTTCCGTTTATCGCGTTTGTTTTGAGGCAAGTTTACAACTTGCTACAAGTTATGGTTTACACAATTTACTTTTATATTGTCGTATCATCATCATCATCATCATCATCATCATACAACTTTGTCTATACAATTTATACACCGTTAGTCATAAATGGGACTAAGATCAAATTGGATATCATGAGCATATGGGCTTAGTTGATTTAAGAAGAAGCTTAAGCTTCACAGAATTAGCCAATTTGGGGATAAGATTGGGTTTTTTCTACTACCCGGCAGTGCTAAGCATTCAGATATATAACGCTCACGTGTGTTTCATGTGAGGCACTGAAATAGTGCTAAGTACTAGTCTTTTCTGGCGCTCACGTGTGTTTCATGTGAGACGCTCAACTTTGGGCACTCATGACGCTGTCTTCTTAGAGATTTAATCTCTGTTGATATTTTCAGAGAGGATAAATCTCTGTTAATGGTATTTTGACCATTAACGATCACCATGATCGCTATTTTTAGGATCTGGGATCAGGTTTTTTAAGAACTAAGTTATTGATTTATGAGGAAACTAAGTTCCTAGAGTATTATGAACTCCATCTTTTTCATGTTCTTCTTTCCGTGTTCTCGCCTGAATCTTTGATTCTTAAGAATAAGATCTTCCTGATGAGAATTAAATTCTCAACTTATAAAAAATTTGTCTTGCGGGTCTCAGATCCAGAGAAAAAACTACTTTATTTTAAAGGGTTAAACCCTCAGATATGATATGATAGGTAAAACATATATTTTGATCTCTTTTTTTTCTTTACTTAGGGTTTTAAGGAGGAAGGCGATCTTTCTTCTTTATTAAGAATTAAATTCTTTGTTGTTTATGTGGAAGCTTATGGAGAACCTTCTGTGTATTTTTTTACAAAAGCTTATAGGGGGTCTCCTCTCTTTTAGATTTAATCTCTTTACTCATATTTATATGAGAAGAGAAAAATCAATCTGTTGGAGAAAATATCTCATTAAGATATCATGATTGATTTCATAATCAATCAGATTGATCTTAAAGATCAATCGGTGAATTTTATTCACCGTTAGATTTTTAATCCAAATGCTCTCTGCAGAGAAATTTTTTTATTTGTTTTGACAAAATTAGGAAAATATTTTCCCAAGATAAAATTTAATTATATCGGATGAATATATTATCAAGAAGATATTTTCCTAATCAAAGGATTTTATTCTGTTTAACAGAGAAAATGTTTCTTATTTTATTTTAGAAAGATCAGGGAAATATTTTCCACGTAAAATTCAGTTCTATCAGATGGTTTAATTGGTGATTTTATCACCATTGGATTTAAAATCTAAGATTCTCTGTCAGAGAAAGATCTTTCCATATCAGAAAGATCAGGGAAAATATTTCCCAAGTAGAATTTAATTATATCACATTGAATTTAATTCTATCAGATGAGAGCATTTTAAATTGTGACGCTCATGTGCTATTCTGTGAGTGCTGCCATATACATATATCGCAGTGGCGCTCACGTGCTTTGCATGTGAGCGCTACCAAAAGAATGCGACAAGAGAACTAACGTGTTTAACACGTGCGTGTTCGCATCTTTAACACGTGAGGGCTATCATAGAATTTAATCCTATTTGCATGTGAATGCTCACGTGCTTTGCATGTAAGGCGCTGCTACTGGATTTAATTCTATCCGCAACATGTATTCGCGTGCTTTACACTTGAGTGCTTTTGCACGTGGGGGCTATCCTCCATTTTTATAAAAGGAACAACAAAGTTTGGCCAAAATTTTTGGCGGGAACAAATGCCCCCATACTATTTTGCCCCGTAGGTATGTACGTGGGTTAAGTAGTGCAAAGTTATGCATCACCATAGAATTGATGGCTCAGGAGACAGGTTTAGATCTCTATCGCCTAAGGCTCCGTCCATCTTCATGAGCCGTAAGGGTTTCAATAAGGTTTTTCTCTCTATGAGTCATGAGGATCTCATAGGTGTATATCTCCCATGAAATCGTGAGGATTCCTAAGTGTCCATCGCCTCTGTGAGTCGTAAGAATCTCACTAGGATATTTTTTCCTTACGAGTCTGAGGACCCATAAGTGACTTCTTCACTTTATTTGCATGTAATTTTGATGAATGTGGTCTGTGGATAGTATACAAGAATCAATATTGACCTTCTTGTAGGGCAGCGATGATTTAGGAAATAGGTTTAGATCTATCGCCTAAGGCTTTTCAACTTTATGAGGCATGAGGGTCTCATAAAGATGTTTCCCCCTACGGGTTGAGAGGATCTTGTAGGTGTATTTTCTCTTTAGGAATTGTGAGGACTCCTAAGTATGTTTTCTCTTGATAATCGTAAGGATCTAGTTCTCGCTAAATTTTTTTGGCTTAGAACTTGTTGTTCCCTTATAAAAATAAAGAGAAAACTTCACGTGTTAAATATATGCACCCACATGCAAAGCATGTAGCTATCAACTCAGATAGTGCCGCACGTGAAGTTCACATGGACGCTAATGTGCAAAGCACAGGAGCGACTGTTCCCCTAATATTTAAACATAATAAAACAGCTAAGCTCTGTTAAAATTTTGTTGAAGCAGCGCTTCACGTGCCCCTCACGAGGGCACCGACGCCGCGCCGGCGCCAATCTTGTAGGATTAATCTTATGGTGGTGCCGCACGTGCTCCTCACATGGACGCCAATGTGCAAAGCACAGAATCGCCTATCATAAATAAGAATTAAATTCTTAAGTGGCACCCACATACACAACACGTGTGCGCCGGCGTCCAAATTAAAAGCAAGTAGAATTAAATTCTCCATAGGGACATTTTCCTAAAAACCGTGATATTCTTTGTTAAACAGAGCCGTTGGATAAAAAATCCAATGGTGATAATAAATCATCAGATGATAAATTCTATTTGATAAATGTTTTCCTTCTAATATGGAATGATCTTCTTTAATAGAGAATCTTGGATTTAAAATCCATTTGTGATAAAAATATCACCAATTAAACAATCTGATAGAATTAAATTCTATAAGAAAGATTTTCTGTGTTAAACAGAATTAAATTCTATGGTTAGGAAAATATCTCCTAATTTTGTTAAACTAACAAAATATTCATATGATAGAATAAAATTCTATCTTAGGAAAATATTTCCTAATCTTGATAAACAAATAAGAAGGATCTATTCTATTAGATAGAATAAAATTCTATATTAGGAAAATATCTTCCTAATCTTGTGATAGAATAAAATTTTATATTAGGAAAATATTTTCCTGGTCTTTTTAAAACTAACAAGATATTCATATGATAAAATAAAATTCTAATCTTATTAAACTAACAAGATATTCATATGATAGATTAAAATTCTATCTCAGGAAAATATTTCCTAATTTTGTTAAACAAAAAGAAATCTTCTCTGTTAAACAGTTAATTTTTAGATTAAAAATCCAACGGTGAATAAACTTCACCAATTGATCTAAAAGATCATTTTTGATTGATCATGATCTCTAAATGAGAGATTTTATCAATAAATTGATTTTTTTTCTTCTCCTATAAATAGGTGCAAAAAGATTAATCAAAGAGGAGGGGGATAAAAGAAAAGAAAAGAGGAGACCCCTCATAAGGTTCTGTAAAAAGACAAAAGGCTCTAAAATAATCAGAGAATTTACTTCTCCCAAAGAAGAAGATCTCCCTCCTAAAATCCCTAGGTAAAGAAAAAAGAAGAGATCAAAATATCTTTTTTACCTGACATACCATATCTAAGGATTTAACTCATCTCAAAGAACTTAGTTCTTTCTCTGGATCTGAGATCCACAAGACAAGTCTCCGACAGGTTGAGAATTTATTTCTCATCGGAAAGATCTTGTTCTGGAGAATAAAAGATTCAAGTAAGAACAAAATTGAAAAGAAAGAAAATGGAGTTCATAAAACTCTAGGAACTTAGTTCCTTTAAATCAGGAACTTAGTTCTATAAGAACCCGATTCAAGATTCTCAAAATAATGATCTTAGTGATCCTTAATGGTCAAAATACCAATAACAGAGGTCTAACCTCTTTTGAAATTATGAACATGGAAAACATGAAGTTCATAATACTTCAGGAACTTAGTTCCCTCAAAAAACAGGAACTTAGTTCTTAAAGAACCTGATCCCAGATCCTCAAAATAGTGATTTTGGTGATCGTTAATGGTCAAAATACCATTAACAGAGATTTAAATTCTCTAAAAATATAAACAGAGATTTAATCTCTAAAAAGAACTCAGTGCTTCACGTGAAACACACCTGGGCGCCTAAAAAAGAAGGCCAGCGCCTCACGTGAAATATACGTGAGCGCTGAGTAAAGTGCTTAGTACTTTATATGCAGCCAAAACGGCTGAGTGCTTAGCACTGATTAGGCACCGCCCAGCGCCTCACATGAAATACACGTGAGCGCCACAAAAGATTAGCGCTTAGCACTATTATAGAGCCTCACGTGATATACACGTGAGCGCTATATGCAACTGAGTGCTTAGCACTACTGGGTGTTACAGATACCCAATCTTAGCCCAAATTGGCTAAGTTTCCTGAAGTTAAACTTCTATGATTTTAACTCAAGCGAGCTCATACGCTCGTTATTTCCAAACCGATCTTAGTCTCAAACATAACTTGTGATCTTTCATTGATAATATCCAAAATGATATTCATCCCATACTTCCTAAGTTAATCTTAGTCTCAAATAAGGCTAATGATTCTTAGATGATCCATCATGATATTTCCCTCAAATACGGGATTTGGTTCAAGAGTACATATCTCCACACCTATGATATATGTCGTTGTAATTTCTCAACGTCTTTAGAGAGGTGGCGGGTCCCGACAACCAACAACTCTTTTCTCGTCCCAACTTGATGTAAAACTTCATCTAGATTGGGAATGATATATCCCACGTTGATGCACTTCCAAACTGACGTAAACACTTCAAATACGATCGCACCCCAAATTGGGTGCATTCCATGTCACCAACGTTCCCTCCGTCACGTAACAAATACACATGCGCGAAAGGCGAAAATGGACCGAAATGTTCTTAAACTAACATTCGTCCCTAAAATAGGAATATTAGACTGAAATGTTCTTAAACTAACATTTGTTCCCAAAATGGGAATATTGGACCGAAATGTCCGTAAACTAATTTTCATCCCAAACAGGGAACATTGGACCGAAATGTCCTTAAACTAACATTCGTCCCAAATAAAGAATGTTGGACCGCGGCGTCCTTAAACTAATATGTTTTGCCCTGCGGTCTGTCTCCATAATGACTACCGTATACTATCCATGAGCTATTCATATATGATCTAATGATCAGTTGAGCCCATATGCTCACCACTCATAAGTCGATCTTTGTCAAAAATACGGCTAATAATTCATAGATCAAACCCAAATATCTCATGAACCGATGGACCTCACAAATGTGAGATCTGCGTCCTAAGTTCATTCCCGTTGGCAAACCGAGCTACCAACGTAGGCTCCATCACGTAAAATTCTTGACCTAAGCCCAAATCTAAAATATATGGATTAGGACTAATTCGCGCTCTTCGGGCGACAACATAAACTAGTTTTCGTATACAATCCACGGGTAGCCAAAACAAACAAAAACACACACGACACGAAGTGAACTGCTGGAGCAGGAGAAAGTGGTTATCGCAATTCGGTAACGTAATTAACGCAGGGGATTGCACCTGAAGGGAAGAGCATCCCCACAATCAAAAACCCCTCATAAAATGAGAGAGAATCTGATAAACTCTGCTACAACGGTCGCGTCTGTCCAAACCTTCGATATACGGTGCCATAAATCAACTAGGTATCTTTGGAGAGGTGGACAGAGAAATCCAAATAGTATCTGCCCCCAGAATTCATGCCAGACGTCCCAATGTCTCGGTCCGACTTTCACCGGTGAATAGATTCTGGCACGCCCGGTGGGACCTTTTCCTCTTTCCACTCCACACTTCGTGTATCGTGTTTCGTGAACGAAATCGTGGTTCGCAATTGTTGCCCTTGGATTTATGGTACTAAAATTTGATTTCTTGCTCCTGTGCAGAAGAAGTGAAATCGAGGGCTTCCCAATGCACTTCTTGCAACAGTAACACTTACTCCACCCCAGCTGGAGGAATAACCTACGGGCCCAGGGCGGCCTCTATCTTTTCAATGCCGGTGGGGAAAGTAATGCAAGCCACTACTCGACTATTCTTCGAGACCTTGTTCCCACCAGTGGGTTTCGGTGTCTCAGCGCCGTAAGAAGAAGCTCCCAAAAGTTTGGTCTTCGATCGACTGGCGACCACAATGGCCCTTCCCAACGGGCCATCCAAAGCCGACGTCTCTGTCTCCAATAGGTTGGGCAAGAACCCAAACGGGCCCGCAAAGAAGCTCATGATACCTGAAGGGGCTGCCCCAAAATGGATAGCCCTCCCAACTCCTGCTATGGGTGAAGTCGTCAAAGGTGCTTCCACTACCATAAAGTCGGTCTTTTAAAGATTGGCCGACCCTCTTCAAACCCTACTTAGGACGTTAGTTTTCAATAGGTTGACACCAACAGCAGCCCCTCAGCATAGCTGGGGGCACGAAGAAGCCGCTTCCAAAATTGAGGCGGTTCCATTTGCAAGACACGCTCGATATCGTCACTGGCGCCGAGTGAGAAAATCTGGGGGAGATTCTCCCTCTGGACTTACCCCACCAACTCCAATAGTGAAAATTGACGCTGATGTTCCAACCGGGAAAAGTTTTGATCTGCTCAGGAGGGTATGCAAGAACTCTCCAACGGCGGTGCTAAAGAAATTGCCCCCGCCTGCAGAAACCACAGTGCAGGTAAAGCCGGAGCCCCTCCATCAATGGCTCTCTTTCTAAATTCACAAGGTCTGGCAAAAAGTCTAGGACTCCGTGATTGATCAAAACTATTCTCGTCGGACGAAGAAATCGAAGCCTCAGTAAGAGAAAGATCATCCCTCCGTCATACAGCGAGAGACTTCTTCTACACAAGCGCCTGTTACAACGGCTCCTTCAACTTCGACCTCCCACAAAAGGATGAGGCCAGAGAAAATCCCACCGCTGGCGGCAATTTGAAAGGCGATGGACCCAAACGCCTTAAGTCTTGGGGCATGATCGTACATACGGTCAACATGGATTTCGGGAAAGAAGAAAGCCGTGCTTCCGTAGGTCACTGGCCGCAAACTCGGTCGCTGAAAAAAACTCAGGAGCAACAACAAAAGCTCCAGAAAATACTGACCAAAATGGAAGCACTTACCGGGCAGAAAGAAAGCCCGGACACAACAGCCGAACAACACCAGGAGCAGGAGACCGATACAGAGTTCCTGCGAAGGGTTCTTGAAAGAATGGTCAAGGTGGCTGCTGAGTAGACTGCTAATATAAAGCAGATGGCTCTCTTGTTCCAGGATATGGTTGGCATGATGATCCAGCCAGAACCCCCAGCCGAGGATCCACCGATAATCATGAAAGTTCCATCGATAATCACCGAGGATGACAGAGGGGAAACATCGAACCCTCTTCCGGCTTTATCGGCAGCTAAAGATATGACTTAACTCGTTAGAACTTAAAGAAAAGAACACCATTTTCCTGTGGATCGACTCGTACTCAACGGGCTTGCTACTAGACGACACCGTCTTGATTGCGGTATTCTTAAATCTCTAACAATCAAATGGCGCCGTTGCCGGGGAGACGGTAGTCTCTTTCTTTATGTAATTTTGGGTTAAATTTTTTTAAAAAAATTGAAAAATTTTAAAAACAAAAAAGAAAATAAATATAAATAAAAATAAAAATCATCTTTTTATTTTTGAAAGGTTTTTGTGCAAGTGTGCAAATTTGGAGCAAACTCTGTTTCAGATCTGGAGCAAACTCAGTGAACAAATCCAGAAACAGAGCATCTGAACAGACAGAGGAGAACCAAATCAGCACAGAGAAAATTTTTAAAGATCTGAACCAACTGATCCACCGCGGAACCGCGGCAGAAGTAGGCATTTGACCGTGGAATCGCGGTCAAAAGGCGACGTCAGCAACTGAAAATCTCTGTGAGTATTTTTTTCCTTCTCTCCCATCTCCTGAACTCCACTGAAATAATTTTCCTGCAGGCTTCTTTGCATAGCAACCTCTTCTCCCTCTCCAATAAATCGTTTTGTGCAGGATTCTTTGCGCCGCAAATAAAAAAAATTTGGCAAGTGTTTTAGATTTTTGGTATGTTAACTGCTTTGCATAATTAATACGGAATTTAAGGGGCAATAACACCAATCAAGATTGGGTGGGGATTTCATTACCCTTCCTAAGACCCCAAAAATCACTAAAAGTATATGCATCACCTTTGAGTTAATTAAAAAAATATCTAGACTCAGCCAACTAAGGACCGTCGTGCTCATTAGGACAGAGGAAGGTTGTGGGCATTCAATCGTTTATCTAAACTTGATTTTGTGGTGTCTAGGCTAGACAAGTGAGAAAGGTAACTTTAAAAGACCCGTCTCATGGTGATTCGTGAGCGGAACCCTCCTTTCTTCATTTGTGCTTACCTGGCCACAATTGGCAGTGAAGAGGGGATTTGAGGGTTATCTCACAACTTGTCATTTTGGAATAGTTAGGAGCAATCTAGTTAACTTAGAAGACCGTAGCTCAAGGTTTGATTGTGCATATTTTAAACTGTGATTGTTTGAAGTAAGTCCGTACACATTCTTCCAAAAAGTCTTTCTAAAAAAACACTTTCCAAAAAAAAAAGAAATTCTAAACTCCAAAAATAAAAAATAAATTTTTTTTTACAAAAACAAAAAAAATCACATTCTTTTTCTTCTCCCTTCTCTCATTACATCATGGGTACCCCACCTCGCAAAACTCTTGCCGAATTTTGGTACCCACAACCAGACATTACTTCCTACGGTTCTTATTTTGGTCGAATTTCGAACGACCCCTCCATGCCCAAAATTTCTTTGAAAAATCGGATAGACGCGTCTAGGAAAACCAATTGGACTCCGCAATCCACCTTGTATCAACCATTTCACCTTCACCACCTTCTTACATTGATACTCCTTTTTCGAGTCCTGTTGTAACTCCGAAACCCATGTCTATTGCTGAACATATTGAACAATCTCGTAACCGATCCTTCACTCCTTTCACTACTGCGAATTCTTTGGATCAATAATTCCATTCACCTTCTTATCCAAATATTGATCCTACTCCTGTCCAACCATTAAATTCCTACCAGTCCTACCAGAGTTTTGCACCTTCCCTAGACATTGCTTCTGAACAGTCATTTGGGAGTTTTCAGTATCCAAACAACTTTGAATCTTTTACTGAAACCCCTTCACAACCCATGTCTAGTCTGGAACAGTCGTTGGAAGACTTTATGGTAGCGTCATGCCAACAGATGATGGATCTGAATGCGGCTATGGCCGCCCTCATACAACCTGATGACCCGGTAGCTGGTTTTCAACTAGCTCTAAATTTTCCAATGTATGATGAGGCGGTTGGACAGATTGAGAATTTGAGTGGAGAAAGTGAGCTGTGCACCCTTCCAAATCAAACCTACCCATCCCTAATTAAATCCCAAAACTCCGGTTTTGAATGTCTATCAAGTGTTCTAAATGATTCACCAGTTGAAGATAAAACGTTTAATGAGTTGTGCGACTTTGTGGTGTTTGATTTACCTGATTGTAAAGGGTCCCTTTCGAGTGAAACCATCACCAATCTCTTTGACCTCTACACCTCAACTTTAGAACCTAAATTGATTAATATCCATACTTTTGATGAGATATCTAAAAAAATTAATTTTCACTTGATTAAGGATATTGACGCTGGGAATATTTTGGATGATGAACCCACAGATTTGACTGAATTTTTCTCTCCAATCATCATCCCGAGTCATTAAATGTTTCTCCCGAACTTCATATGCGTCTTGATTTTGATGAGAATTGCATGGATAAGCTAAATTTTAAGGAGAGTATTGAGAAAATTATTGAGGATGAAGCAGTTTTACTTGAGGAGTCGGATTTTCCAATTCATTCTATCCCTTTCATTGACTGCGCACACCCTCCTGAACCTTTAACCGATACCCTTCCTCAATCACTTCCCTCCATCCTCGCTCCGACCTTGCAAGAAACCGTTACACTTTCATTTTCAATGTCTGGTTTACTAAGTTCGACGTACCCATGTTTTCTCACGAATCTTGAGGGATTTGACCTCATTTCTCAGTGGGTTGATAGATTAGCACAATCGTTTTTTACACATCGGACATTACAAATTGCGCTAATTTATACACTCCATCTCCACTCTCAAGTTCGTATTCAACTTCTTTCTCCCACTTTCTCTGGTTCTTCTTCTAATCTTCTTTTAATGATAGCGAGTGTTAATGAATCACAATCCGATATTTTGAGTTCGATAATTCTAGAAAAACAACTTGATTTAGACTTTTTTAAGAGTCTCCTACCTCCGCAATTTTTGAAAAATTAAGTGTGTTGAATTCTGGCGCGACACTTATTGATATTGAAACGTTCAATCGAACCATCGATGAAAGTTTCAAAGATATTTTCGCCGACGAACTCGCATTTCTAAACGATACGGATTTTGTGATTAATCTACTCCACCTGAAGAAGTCGAACCACCACCATTTCTTCTTGTCCTATACGAGAATGTGACCATTCTTCCCATTCCTAATCATCCACATTCTCGTTTCCGTTCACCATTATTGTTTCGTCTCTACAAATCGAGACGTAAATCTTTTCCATTACACCACTTATCTTTATCCCATTTCTTCCTGATTCTATACAACATGTTCTTTCATCAACCGCCGCTTTATAACGATAAAAATTTTGAATGGTTGGTGTTAACCTTTGGCCTGTGTAAGGCCTTGTATTGCTTGATACTGTGTTTTTCTCCTCCCTAACTCTGAACTTTAACGCTTAAACAGTGGAAACACTGTTTCACTTAAGTATGAGGGGACCTTTTTGTGTATATATATTTTGTTTTCTTTTTCTGGTAATAATAATAAAAAAACAAAAAAAAAAACAGGGGAGTGCCGACAATTTTGACCCTCTTGGTGTAGCCTGACAGTGAGGGCACTGTCAAGTTTAAGTTTGGGGGTGTGCTCGGTAAGCTTTCTTCCTTCGCATTCATATGTATATTTTTGCATTTGCATACTTATTTTAAAACCCATAAAAATCAAAAATTAAAAATTAAAAATTAAAAATTTCAATTTTGGTCATATTTGACTTAAGTTCAACATGACGGTTGACTAGTTAGGAAAAACTAGATCCTAAATTTAGTAAATTAAAAACCCTAAAAATAGCCTTTCTTAAAGTTTAACTGTAGAAAATATGTCCTTATATTTTATTTAGAAATAGGCAAATTTTGAGTTCAGTTCTTAGGCTAAAGTCAAAATAAGGGAAGAGTACTGAAATTTTTATTTAAAGTGTAAATCTGAAAAATAATTCCGAACCTTAAGTCTAAATGCGGAAAATATATACTCTACAACTTGCATGTACACGCACCTTGAAACTTGGGATAGTAGAGGATACCTTGAAATGCTCTTGTCTAAAAACCTTAGTATGAAAGAAAATAAAATAAAAGTATAAATAGTGAATAAAGAGACATTAAAAAATGAACACTGGTTTTGTAATTGCTTAAGGCAACATAAATAAAAAATTATAGCGAGGGTGCTTAATCACCTAGTGCCTTAGACCAACTGGTTTGGGAGTCACTGCTAAGCTTTAGGTATTGCAAGACGAGGAATTACGCCTAAATGCGCAAGCACATTTTGTAATTGGTCGTTTAGTACCTCAAGAAGTATTAATGGTCGCTTGAAGAATGTGTGAGCAATTTCATCTAAAATTCACCAACTAATAGTATTTTGGAAGATGGACAAGAGTATGATAGCTTGAATTGAATTTCCAAGTGTAGGGGTGATAATTACACACACGTAAGGGTATATAATTGGAGTTTGGAGGAGAGATAGGAATAAAAGATAGGGCTTATATCTTCAGATGATAAAAATTCCTGAGTTAAGATTGCACCTTAGAAGGAAAACTTAGGAGATACTGAAAGCTTTATAAACTTGCAAAACATATATGATCTTAAGTTAAATGAAAAGGAAGTGTGAAAAATACGGGTCAATGATTTCTAAGTTGAAGATAATAGAATTTCTCGTTAGAATACTGAATTGAAGAATGAGAGTCAACATGCCAAATTGATCGGATTTTGTGGGTAGTATCCGCTGAAAACGCTCAGGAGACAACACTCCTTCTATTAGGGACACCTAGAAGTTTAACAGCTTGTTGCACGAGCTCAGTGCAATCGCGTTCCCTGCGAAAGTGAGGTTAGGAATTTTTGAGTATAAAATTTGGCTTTGCTCGGGACGAGCAAAAGAAAAGTTTGGGGGTATTTGTTCATATCAGAATTTTGCATTATTATATCACCCATTCTTAATCACATTACATATAAATAGTTGCTTTTGATCCATGTCTGCTAAATAGTTGCAGGTTACAGGTTCTCAGATAGTTACAGTGAAATTCATGAAAAGTCGATGCAAATGTGAGACTACGACCAACAATAGATGAATCCGTATGATGCTGCCTACCAGTTCAAGGAACAAATGAAAATCATTAGACAGTTCAATGCACAAAGCACAAGGGCAGTACAAGATTCACGACTTTAACGCGAAGCTCAAGTCAAAAGTCCACATCATTCTTCACTATTGGAAATCTGGAAGGAAATAGAAGAGATTCTGAGAAATCAAGTAAAGAAAACAGAAGATAAAAGCAACACAGAAAAACCCTGAAGAGATGAGCCAAAGATCCCACTTAATGGCTGCGGAACCGCGGCCAAATAAGCCTTTCTGCCGTGATTCCGTGGCCGTGCTCTGCACGTGTCGGTGGGGTGTCGGTGCTTTGACTTGGTTTTTCGGGTTGTTTTGTAATTTCATGTATGGATCAGAATGTAAACCTAGGATTTTTCCTATCTATAAATAGGAGAGCTCAAGGCCTTTTTTAGTGTGCCTCTTTGAGGGTGGCTCTTTTTGGAGGATGCCACTCTTTAGTTTTTAGGTCTCTTTTCAATTTCTAGATTTAAATTCAATTGTAATGCGTTGTTGAGAGGACATCAATAAAGTAAGTTTCATTTGTTTTTTTTTATCTCGTATTGTTTTTTTATTCCTGCAATTTCTTATTTGTTGTTTTATTAATTGCTAATTTGTTTATCAATTAAAACATAAAAAAATTAATTTTATTGTCACCTTCCTAATGAGTGAGTAATTCCTCACTTGTTAGGGATAGGAAAGGGAAGGTTTGAGAGAAGAAAATCTCTCTCACTCCTTTCTTTGCCTTTATAATTCTAATTAAAAGGACTCTCTTTAAATCAACCATAATCCGCTCACTACGGCACCCTATCATACATGATAGCGGTGATTCCCTAGTTAGACCGGTTGTGGTTGAATTAACTCGAGGTTAGGGCTAAGAGCCAAAAACGGACGGACAAGGACCAAAAGGAAAAAAATAAGTTTCATCATAGTCGTGCTAATCCCCGTTGTTGACTATTACCCTAACACCTATATTCTTAACTAGGGCATTGATAGAAGCGAGAAGAATCCCTTTTTCAAACTAACCTAATCCTAACCCTAGTAAGGCTTTAAATCAATTTATTCTCATTCTTAGATCGTAAAACAAAACCTACCAAAGATAGGACTTAACTCGTTAGAACTTAAAGAAAAGAACACTATTTTCCTGTGGATCGACTCGTACTCAACCGGCTAGCTACCAAGCGACACCGTCTTGATTGCGGTATTCTTAAATCTTTAACAATCATCTGGCAACACTGGAGGAAGGGATATGCTGCTCCTCCGACAGTTCGTCAGCAGTCTGGCGGGTTTCGCGTTCGAATGGTATACGGAACTACCAAATGATTCCATGAAGACCATCGACGAGATGGATAAGCTCTTCTATCAAAGATTCGCTGGTGCAGATAAACGCACTACCGTGCCGGCGTTGGTCAACGAAAGGGTTGGACCGAACGAGACCTGGGATTAATATATTACCCGATGGAGAAATCTCTGGTCAAAATGCAAGCAACGTATTGAAGAAGCTGCAGCCGTGGGAATGTTCATAGCCACTCTTAACCCAAATTCAAAGGTGTTTGTTCAGTCGAAAATATCGCGCTTTTGATATGACATTTTCCTTTAAATATCTAAAGGTGTTTATTATAAATATGACACATATGAGGGTTTATCTGTAAAAATACTATTTTCATATGTTTATATATTATAATTAACATTATGAAGGAAAATATACGCATATAATATTTATATAATATTTTGATAATTTAAATATGCATATAATATCAAATAACCTTAATCAATATTCTTAAAATATAATATCATATTAAATTGGTTAAGATAATATCTCAAAAATACCAAATATTACTAACATTATTCATTGAGATATGGTGCAAGTTTTGGCTCAGGTCAGGAGATCGAGATGTTGAGATGTCGGAAATCAAAAATCTGTCGAAATATTAAAGAAAATCGAAGAATCAATACTGGCAGAGACTCACGAAATATTTTCAAGTTCCAGATATTAACTAAATCTCCATGTGTCACAAGAATAAAGCCCCAAAAATTTGCACCCAAGATCTCACCAACAAACCGTGGATCTGCGGCCAAATCATGCAATATGCGGCGGATCTGCAGCCGATTCACCGAATCAGGAGTTAGGATTTTAAGGTTGGATTTGCTACAACTAACCCTAATTCTGGGGATCTTTGGTTTCTGGTTTTGGGGCTATATAAAGGACCGAGGGCTAAACTTAGAAATCATCAATCTTTTACACAAGCTAATCACCGTCAAAGAACAAGTGATACAAGACAGGTCCAACATTCGACGTGATAAAGCGACGTGAGATTCGATGGAACATCTACATCCGACAAGGCAGAGATCGAGAGCAACTTCTTCTTCCTCTTGTAATCTAAACTTGAAGTTTGTGCTTATGAAGTTGATTAATAAAGTTAGATCTTTAGTTTAATTAGTTTAATTATTTATCTATATTATGAATTTCATCTCTATCCGTTCTTCTATTTCCATCATGCGCGAGTAATTCTCCTCTTGATAGGGTTTGTAGGATTAGGGCAGATCAATGGATGAGAAAATATTTTAACTTTTTTTACGTCTTATGAAGTTTATAAACTTTAGCAAAAGAATCGTTAACATCCTTATCGGGCGCGCTACCAATTTATTGCTAGTCTCGATCGTGATTTGAGATCAGATTAACAATTGTTTTGTTAAGGGTTAGACATGAATAAAGATCAATGAAAGGACAAGTGTCAATAGTGTGGAAACCCTAGTTTCTTCCAAGAAATTTAATCCTCATTCATCACTATAAATCTAGTTTTAAATCTATCAAAAAATAAAAGGAGTCATCTTTATTAGTCATCCAGAATTACTAAATCCTAACGAATCCTACAAGCCCTCTTCTGATATAAAATCTACATCCGTCTTTAAACTAGATCTATATTCTACATCCGTGTTTAACGTAGATCTAGATTCTATAACTATTCTTCACTATTATCTATTCTTCTTCCTCTTCCTAATCAACACATCTAAAAAAAGATTGAAAGATTCCACATATCCCTGAGGACGACCCGTACTCATTTCGGCTAGCTACACGCGACACCGTTATTAATTGCGGTTACTACACTTCTCTAAAATAGAGATCTATCAAATGGCGCCGTTGTCGGGGATACGTATGTAATTTTTTATTCTTACTATTCGTGTTGAATTCTTATTCGATCTATATCATAAAACAAAACAAACCGCATCTTGCATATTTAACGATTAGTGTGCGGTTTTTGCGAGGGAATCTGGATTCACAGTAGCGAGAAGATAAGGATTCAGAGACATTCATCAAGACCCAGAGAAGCAAGGGAGGCCACCGTAGCAAAAAGTTTTCAAAGAACTCTCAACTCCGCGGCGGAACCGCGGCAAGAAGTATGTTTTGGCGGCGAAACCACGGCGGTGTTGGTGAGTTAGGGCTTCAATTTTCTCTGGTATCTTTTCTATCTCTTTCTCTCTCCTCTGAAAAATACAATAATATATTTTCTGCAGGATTCTTTGCAAAATATCGCCGATCAAAAATATTTTTGCAAGTTTTGTTTTGTGGTTTGTTTTTGCATATTTTAATACGAACATTAAGGGGCAAAGACAAAATTCAGATTTGGTGGGGATTTCATCACCCTTCCTAAGCCCCATAAATTACAAAACGAGCATCCGTATCACCCTACATTAATTAAAAAATATCTAGACCAAGACTCTAAGGACCGTCGCGCTCAATAAGGACAGTGGAAAGTCGTGGGTAATCTATTGCTTATCCGCATTATTTTTGTGGTGTCTAGGCAAGTGTGTCTAAGGCAAATGGTTACTTAATTAGGCATTCTATTTTCGGTGATTCGTATAGCGGATACCTCCCACTTACCTAGCACTTATCTGGCCACAAGAGTGATAAAGAGGTGGTAAAGAATTGATCTTACGGCTTGTCCTTTGGAAGTCTAGGAGCGGTCTAGAGACTTGACCTAGGTAACCTTAGTTCTAGGGTTGTGTGTGCATTTTTTTTGTGGTTTGTCTCACTTCCGGCACTTTTCAAAACAAACCAATTTTTAAGTTCTCACACGCTGCCACGTGCGCTAAATCAGCTTAGTGCATGCTCGGCTGGACACGGGATTCTAGTGCCCGTCTTGTCAGCGTTTCTGCGATCGACTCCGAAGTCGGTACTTCTTCATCTCCTTTTTCCCCTCCACCCACTACATCGACCGAGATGGACGGTTCTCCATCAGATTTTACCACCAGCATCCTTCCACCACCTGTCGATGCACAGAATCCACCGCGCATCTCTCTCCAAGAAAGATGTTACCCTATACGCGGACCCCTTCCTACCTGTCTATCTATTCCACCAGCCAATGGGGATAATTTTGAAATTAAATCCCACTTCATCAAACTGTTGCCCAAATTTCACGGGCTTAAATCCGAAGACGCATATGTTTTCATAACAAATTCGAAAACGTATGCGCAATAATGGGTACGTCACAACTGTTTGTGGATACTATGCGCTTACGTCTTCTCCCTTTTACTTTGTGCGATCTAGCAGAAAAATGGCTTTATAACACTGCCTCACATTCTATTGCCAAATGAGATGAATTCGTTGTAGCATTCCTTAAGAAATTTTATCCCAACCATAAGACCGCCCGCGTTCGAAGCGAGATTAACCAGTTTACCCAACTTCCCAATGAACCATTTTGGAAATGCTTTGAACGGTTTAAGGATCTTCTTTTACAATGCCCTCATCACGGAATCAATAGATGGGACCTTTGTCGCATTATATATGAGGGTGTTGATTTAACAACAAAACAGATGCTTGAAACCATGTGCCAATGTCATTTCCGGTCTAAAGATGAGGGTGAAGCTTGGCAATTTCTGAAAAATCTCGCTGAACAAACCTTACAGTGGGAAAGCGTTAGACCTGTATCGTCTAGAGGAGGTATCCATCAGCTCGATATTTCCATCCCAGTGAAAGACGAAATGGCAGCGATATAAAAGAAACTCGATGCTATAGAAAACAAAGTCTCTTCAGCCCCCCTAAACCAATTTACGCTTCCCAAAACCGTGTGTGGTTGCTGTTCCAACCCAACACATCTAACGGAAAAATGTCCTTTGAATCCACCGTATCAAGGTTAAGAACAAATTAATGCTACTTATTAGCAACGACCTCGAAATGATTCTTATTCTTCCACATATAATCAGGGATAGAGGAATCATCCTAATTTTGCTTGGAACCAACACCAAAACAAAAATCAAAACAAGTTCCAAATCAATAATCAAAGACCTCCTCCACAGCAACAGCAACCACACCTACAGAGTCAGCACCCTTTTCATTCGCAACCTTTTCAAAATCGGGCCAACAATTTTACACTTTATAATAATTCTTTCCAAACGGCCGATAACGAAAACTCATCTGCACTCGAACGAAGCATGGATATGTTTATTAAACATTCTATGCAATCGACGGATGAAATAAAGTCTTCTATCCAATCATTAACATAGACCACCACCTCCCATGGTGAAAGTATAAAATCAATAGAGGCACAACTTGCACAAATAAATGCTGCGATGAGTGCGAGAGAAAAAAGGAAACTTCCATCTCAACCTATACCTAATCCTGACCACTCACAAAGTTATAATGTGAGTGTTGTTACCGCGTTGAGATCAGGAAGAGTGCTGGATAACCAAGTGGGTGAACACGTTGATGACGTTGATGATATTAATGTTACCCAGACTTCTACTTCTTCTCCTATTTCTTCTAGTCCACCACTTTCTTTCGAGCCTATTCTCCGTTTTCCCCAAGGCTCGAACACTCAGCTCACTTCCGCGAGTCAACCTAAAACAATCCCAACTCCAATTCTAGGATCCATTCCATCCCCACAATCCTCTCCAATGTTGGGCCCAGCCCTTATTGATAAAGCACCTTATCCAAACAGGTTAAGGGGAAACAAATCAAGTCCACAAATGGAGAAGATTGTGGAAATTTTTATGCAACTTAACATAAACATTCATCTCCTAAATACTATTTAACAAATTCCATCTTATGCAAAAATTCTAAAGGACTTGTGCACTAGGAAGAGAAAAACTCAAGTGCCTAAAAAAGTTTTCTTAGCGAGTAATGTAAGCACTGTTTTTACCCAACAACTATCCAAGAAACGAAAGGACCCCGGAAGTCCTACCATATCTATTTCTATTGGGGGAAAAGATATCAATCGTGCCCTACTCGATTTAGGCGCTTGTGTTAACTTACTTCCGTATTCTGTATATGAGCAATTAGGGATCGGAGAGTTAAAACCGGCGCACTGCACTCTTCAGATGGCCGATCGATCTGTCACCCAACCTAGGGGTGAGCTAAAAGATGTGTTAATCAAAGTCGGGGAATTTATATTCCATGTGGACTTTATTGTTATAGATACACAGCCTGTAACGAACCACGAAATCAAATTCCGGTGATTTTAGGTCGACCTTTTCTTGCGACTTCCAACGCAATAATCAATTGTCGAAACGGCTCTATGACCCTATACTTCGGGAAGATGTCAATTGAGCTTAACATTTACAAGTTGGGAAGTGAACCCTCCGAACCCTATGCTCAAGTATTATCTGTCGAAGCGATAAATTTCGACAGCAGAGAATTTAAACTACTTCACGATTTTGATTTTGACTCCGCTAGTACGTTGTTATTTGACCCTGCTATTTATCATACACATATAGACACTTCTATCGAGTTGTTCGGGTCAACATCTAATGCTGAATATGAACCTTTTATGGAGTCTAAGTATCATCTCGTTCTTTCCGATGAGATTATTATTCGGGATATCGATGAAAGTTTTGAAGAAATTTTCGCTGAAGAACTCGCATTCTTAGAAAATATGGGTGTTGTGATGAATCAATCTCAACACAAAGAAGTTGAACCACCATCCCTTCTTCTTATCAATATCAAGAATGCGAGTAATCCACAATCACTGTTTCGTCTCTATAAACCGAGACGTAAACACATTCTATTCCACATCTTATCCCCTTCCCATTTCTTCAGGTCGATAGGTGTCATGTTCTTCTAACAACCAGTGCGATACATCGATAAAATATTTGAATGGTTGGTGTTGACTTTTGGTCTTTATAAAGGTTTGCATAGACCAATAACTTTAACCCCCTTCATAATTTTAAATTCTTAATACGATTTTATTCAAGTTTGGGGGGAGGGATATATTTTGGCTCTTGAAAGAAAATTTTTACAAAATTGTGAGCCAAAAATAAGTTTGGGGGAGGATTTCAGTTTCATTATTTCTTATCCCTGTTACTTTTCCTCTCAAGTCTACAGTTTTTTAAGCTTGACGGATGACATCAGTGATGACACTGCTGCAAACAGGTTTGGGGGAGGTTTGTGCTTATTCACGCATTATTTTGCATCATATTATATATAAGCAAAAAAAAAATTGATAATGAAAGTTTGAAAGTGAAAATTTACATATGAAAAAGAGGAATAGTTTGAGAAAAGCAAGCAAGTTAGATGTTTTCTTAAATGAAACTTGTGATAAGTAGTTATGAGCCGTTGTCCCAAGGGTTAGTAAGATGAAGGAAATTACTAATCCGAGAATAAAAATAAGTCTGAAAAATAGTCTATATTCATAAGTCCAAACATTTGAACGTTGATACCCTACTATACGCACTTACACACATCTTGAAATTTGGGATAGTAGATAATACCTTGAAATGCTCTTGTCTAAAAACCTTAGTATGAAGGAAAATAAAATAAAATATAAGTGGCGAAAAAAATGAACACTGGTTTTGTAATTTCTTAAGGCAGCATAAAAAAAATATAGCGAGGGTGCTTTATCACCTAGTGCTTTAGACCAACTGGTTTGGAAGCTACTGCTAAGCCTTAGGTGTTGCAAGACGAGGAATTATGCCTTAATATGCGAGCACATTTTGTAATCGGTTGGTTAATACCTCAAAAATTATTAACAGTCGCATGAAGAATGTGTGAGCAACTAAAAAGTACTAAGGAAGATGGACAAGTGTATGATAGCTTGAATTGAATTCTCTAAGTGTAGAGATGTCTTTTACACACACGTAGGGGTATATGATCAATGTTTGGAAGAAAGATAGGGAGGAAAACTAAAAACGATGTTTTATTGAAGAATGATGTGATTTTTAACATCTTTTCACGACCATTAAGATAGGGCTCATGACAACCGAAAAACTGGTGTAGTTGGAAACTCTTATTTTCAAGTTCTTTCTTTTATACTTCTTTTCTTTGTATGTAACTTTCACTATATTTATTTTATTATAGGATTTGTGGGTGTAATCCGCTGAAAACCCTCAGGAGACAACACTCCTCTTACTAGGGACACCTAAAGGTTTAACGGCTTGTTGCACGTGCTCAGTGCAATCGTATTCCCTACGAAAGTGTTCTACTTAGGTTTTTCTTTTTCTTTCTCCCTCTCTTGAATAAATAAGTTTGTTTGGGACAATCAAAATTAAGTTTGGGGGTATTTGTTTAGTCGAAAATATCGCACTTTTAATATGACATTTTCCTTACTTTTCTTAAATATCTAAAGGTGTTTATTATAAATATGACACATATGAGGGTTTATCTGTAAAAATACTATTTTCATATGTTTATATATTATAATTAACATTATGAAGGAAAATATATGCATATAGTATTTATATAATATTTTGATAATTTAAATATGCATATCATATCAAATATCCTTAATTAATATTCTTAAAATATAATATCATATCAAATTGGTTAGGATAATATCTCAAAAATACCAAATATTACTAACATTATTCTTTAAGATATGGTGCATGTTTTGGCTCAGGTCAGGAGATCGCGATGTTGAGATGTCGGAAATAAAAAATCTGCCGAAATATTAAAGAAAATCGAAGAATCAATTCTGGCAGAGACTCAGAAAATATTTTCATGTTCCAGACATCAACTAAATCTCCATTTGTCATAAGAATAATGCCCCAAAAATTTGCACCCAAGATCTCACCAACAAACCGTGGATCCGCGGCCAAACCATGCAATATGCGGCGGATCCGTGGCCGATTCACCGAATCAGGAGTTAGGATTTTCAGGTTGGATTTGCTACAACTAACTCTAATTCTAGAGATCTTTGGTTTCTTGTTTTGGGGCTATATAAAGGACCGAGAGCTAAACTTATAAATCATCAATCTTTTACACAAGCTAATCACCGTCAAAGAACAAGTGATCCAAGACAGGTCCAACATTCGACGTGAGATTCGACGGAACATCTACATCTGACAAGGCAGAAATCGAGAGCAACTTCTTCTTGCTCTTGTAATTTAAACTTGAAATTTGTACTTGTGAAGTTGATTAATAAAGGTAGATCTTTAGTTTAATTAGTTTAATTATTTAGCTATATTATGAATTTCATCTCTATCCGTTCTTCTATCTCCATCATGCGCGAGTAATTCTCCGCTTGATAGGGTTCGTTGGATTAGGATAGATCAATGAATGAGAAAATATTTTAACTTTTTTTTATGTCTTATAAAGTTTATAAATTTTAGCAAAGTATTGTTAACATCCTTATCGGGAGTGCTACCAATTTATTGCTAGTCTCGACCACGATTTGAGATCAGATTAACAATTGTTTTGTTAAGGGCTAGACATGAATAGAGATCAATGAAAGGACAAGGGTCAATAGTGTGGAAACCCTAGTTTTTTCCAAGAAACCTAATCCTCGTTCATCACTATCAATCTAGTTTTAAATCTATCAAAAGATAAAAGGAGTCATCTTTATTAGTCATCCAGAATTACTAATCCTAACGAACCCTACAAGCCCTCTTCTGATATAAAATCTACATCCGTCTTTAAACTAGATCTATATTCTACATCCGTGTTTAACGTAGATCTAGATTCTATAACTATTCTTCACTATTATCTATTCTTCTTCCTCTTCCTAATTAATACATCTAAGGAAAGATTGAAAGATTCCGCATATCCCTGAGGACGACCCGTGCTCATCTCGGCTAGCTACATGCGACACCGTTATTGATTGCAGTTACTACACTTCTCTAAAATAGAGATCAATCGGTATTCCCATTTATGGCCCTCTTCAAGCCGATGACCTACCAAGAGCTCATGGACAAAATGACTCGATTGGATCAGATGGGTCAAGACCCTTCATCATCCGATGAATATGAATGAAATGCGGAGGCAAGGTGGCGTTTGTCGCCAACGCTCAACAAAAAATGAGTGGCTCTGAAGCAACCTGTTGCTAAAATAGTGACGGTGTGTGTACTCGCTCCCCTCGAGATATTCACAGGGGGCATATTTCTCACTAGCGGAAGAATTTCTACGTGGGATGGTCCTTTCTTCTTTAAGAACAGAAAGGATATCAAGGGACCTACAAGAAGGTCCTGTAATCAAGTCGAATATCCCACTTAAACCAAAAAACCATGGGAGAGATGCGAAATACATGTCCCACTCCGAATCACACGATGAGGGGAAAACCCCCCAAGTCAATTCCATTCTTCCAAAGAAGAGGAAGACTCGGCAAAAGGAATGATATGATATCTCATTCTTTCATATATGAAGAAGATACTCCACCAGTATTGGAAAGCTACATTGATGAGAAGGGGGCAGGTGCCGTTTAAAATACCCAGTATTTCCCGTAAAACAACCCAATGGCTGCGGTGGTAAAATAAGTAGTCCAAGAAGATGAAGACGAGCTAAGGCGTGAAGTGTCCATGCATACAAAAGACATGCAGCTGCGCCTCGGCAAGCAAGCGTTGGAAGGAATGAGTTATGTAACTCCCCGACCAAACGGCGATAATGGACCGAGAAGTCTCTAAACTAGTGCGTCGCCCCAAACACGGCGATGTTAGACCAAGAAGTCTTTAAACCAGTGCGTCGACCCAAACTTGGCGATGTTGGACCGAGAAGTCTCTAAACTAGTGCGTCACCCCAAACACGGTGATGTTAGACCGAGATGTCTCTAAACTAGCATTTTTTCCCGAACATGGGAATAGTGGACTGAGAAGTCTTTACACTAGCGCGTCACCCCAAACACGGCGATGTTGGACCGATAATTCTCTAAACTAGTGCGTCGCTCCAAACACGGCGATGTTAGACTGAGATGTCCCTAAACTAGCATTTCATCCCGAACATGGGAATAGTAGACCGAGAAGTCTTTAAACTAGTGCGTCGTCCCAAACACGGCAATGTTGGACCGAGAAGTCTCTAAACTAGTGCGTTGCCCCAAACACAGCGATGTTGGACCGAGAAATCTCTAAACTAGTGCATTGCCCCAAACACGGCGATGTTGGACCGAGATGTCCCTAAACTAGCATTTCATCCCGAACATGGGAATGATGGACCAAAACGTACCTAAACTAGTGTGTCGCCTCAAACACGACGTGTCGCCTCAAACACGACAATAATGGACCGAAACGTCCTTAAACTAGTGTGCCGCCTCAAACACGGTGATAATGGACGAAAAAACCCTAAACTAGTGCGTTACCTCAAACACGGCTGATTGATCTGTATGAAAATGTGTTTGTAGTAACCGCAATCAATAACGGTGTCGCATGTAGCTAGCCAAAATGAGTATGGGTCGTCCGTAGGGATACATGGAACTTTTAATCTCGCTTCAACGAGTTGATTAGAAAGAAGAAGAATAGAGAATAGATTCTAGATCTATATTAAACACGTATGTAAAAATATATATAGTTATAAAATCTAGTTTAAATACAGATGTAGAATCTATAAAGAAGAGGCTTGTAAGGTTCGTTAGGATTTAGTAGTCATGGATGACTAATAAATATTACTCCTTTTATCTTGTGATAAATTTAAAACTAGATAGATAGTGATGAATGAGGATTAGGGTTTTTGGAAGAAACTAGGGTTTCTCCACTATTGACCATTTTCCCTTCATTGATCTCTATTCATGTCTAGCCCTTAACAAAACAATTGTTAATTTGATCTCAAATCGCGGTCGAGACTAGTAATAAATTGGTAGCGCGCCCGATTAGGATGTTAACAATTCTTTTACTAAAGTTTATAAACTTTATAAGATGTAAAAGAAGTTAAAATATTTTCCCATCCATTATTCTATCCTAATCCTACGAACCCTATCAAGCAGAGAATTACTTATGCATGATGGAGATAGAAGAAGAACGGATAGAGAATGAGATCATAATGCATAAAATTAAATACGAACTAACTAAACTAATGATCTACCTTTATTAATCAACTTCACAATTATAAAACCTTCGAGTTTAGATTAAAAGAGGAAGAAGAAGTTGCTCTTGATCTCTGCCCCGTAGGGAGTAGATGTTCCGTCGAATTTCACATCGCCTTATCACGTCAAATCACGGACCTTTCGTGGATCACTTGTTCTTTGACGGTAATTTGCTTCGTGTAAAAGGTGATGATTTCTATTTTTAGCCCTCGGTCCTATTTATAGTCACAGAAGATATAAACCCTAGATCTCAGAGGTTAAGATATGGAATCACGATCACCCCCAGAAAATCTCAGATCCAACGGCCACCAGATGGCCGCAGATCCGCCGCTCATATGGCCTTTTAGCCGTGGAAACTCCACGTGTTGGTGGGCTTAGGGTTTGTGATTTCTTCAGTGGCTTCACATTGACACGTAGAGATTTTCTAGATATCTGGAATTTTCATATCTTCTCTGAGTCTCTACCAGTATTGATTCTTCGATTTTAATTGAACTTCATCCGCAGATTTTTGATTCCCGACATCTCGATATCCCGATCTCCTGACCTGAGTTAAACCTTGCACAATATCTCCATGAATAATGTTAGTAATATTTGTTATGGAGATATTTTCTAACCATTTGTATGATGTTATATCTTTTAAAGAATCTTGATTAGAATATTTGCTATGATATGCATAATAAAAAATATTATATAAATATTAAATGGATATATTTTCCTTCATAATATTAATTATAACATATAAACATATGGTAAATAGTATTTTGCAGATAAACCCAAATATGTTCTATATTTATAATAAACACATTAAAATATTTAAGAAAAGTAAGGAAAATGTTATATCAAACGTGCGATATTTTCGACTGAACAAATACTCCCAAACTTAACTTTGATCGTCCCGAGCAAACTATTTATTCAAGAGAGAGAGAGAGAAAGAAAAAAGAAAAACCTAAGTAGCACACTTTCGTAGGCAACACGATTGCACTAAGCATGTGCAATAAGCCGTTAAACCTCTAGGTGTCCCTAGTATGAGGAGTGTTATCTCCTGAGGGTTTTCAGCGGATTACACCCACAAAATTCGATAATAAATGAAAGAAGATGAAAGTTACGTACAAAAGATAAGAACTATAAAAGAAAGAACTTGAAAATTATAGTTTTCAACTACACTTACTTTTCGGTTGCCATGAGCTCTATCTTAATGGCCGTGAAAAAATATTAGAAATCACATCATCCCTTAATAAAATATCGCCTTTAGTCTTCCTCCCTACCATTCATGCAAACATCGATCATATACCCCTACATGTGTGTAAAAGACATCCCTACACTTAGAGAATTCAATTCAACCTATCATACTTTTGTCCATTTTCGTTAGTACTTTATAGTCGGTGAATATTTTCGATGAAATTGCTCACACATTCTTCATGCGACCGTTAATACTTCTCGAGGTACTAACCAACGATTACAAAATGTGCTCGCGTGTTTAGGCGTAATTATGCTCATCTTGCAACACGTAAGGCTTAGCAATGGCTCCCAAACCTGTTGGTCTAAGGCACTAGGTGATAAAGCACCCTCGCTATGTTTTTTTTATGCTGCCTTAAGCAATTACAAAACCAGCGTTTATTTTTTTCCTTCACCACTTATATATATATATATATATATATATATATATATATATATATATATATTATACTAAGGCTTTCAAGGTATCCTCTACTATCCCAAGTTTCAAGATGTGTGTAAGTACGTATAGTAGGGTATCGACGTTCAAATGTCTGGCCTCAAGAGTATGGACTATTTTTCAGACTTATTTTTATTCTCAAATTAATAATTTTCTTCATCTTACTAACCTTTGGGATAATGGCTCATGACTACTTATTACTAGTTTCGTTTAAGAAAACATCTAAGTTTCTTATTTTTCTCAAACTATTCCTATCTTTCATATATAATTTTCACTTTCAAATTTTTTTTGTGCTTATATTTAGTATAATGCAAAATAATGTGTGAATAAGCACAAACCTTCCAAGCTGCAGCAGTGTCCTCACTGATGTCATCTGTTAAGCGTCATAAAAAACTGTAGACTTGGGTGGAAAAGTTAGTAAAAGGGACAAGAAATAATGAAAGTGAAATTCTCCCATAAACTTATTTTTGGCTCACAATTTTGTAAAATTTTTCTTTTCGTTCAAGAGCCAAAATATATCCCCCCAAACTTGAGTGAAACTGTAATAAGCATTTAAAATTATAAGGGGATGGTTAAAATTATTGGTCAATATAAACCTTTACAAAGACTAAAAGTCAAAACCAACCATTCAAAGATTTTATCGATGTAACGCACTGGTTGGTAGAAGAACATGTCACCTATAAACGTGAATAAGTGGGGAGGGGATAAGAGGTGGAATAGAACGGGTTTACGTCTTAGTTTATTGAGACGAAATAATGATGATGGATTACTCGCATTCTAGTTATTGATAAGAAGAAGGGGTGGCGGTTTAACTTCTTTGTGTTGGGTTTGATTCATCACAACTCCCATGTTTTTTAAGAATGTGAGTTCTTCAGCGAAGATTTCTTCAAAGCTTTGATCGATATCCTGAATAATAATCTGATCGGAAAGAACGAGATGATACTCGGACTCTATAAAAGGTTCATATTTAGCGCTAGATGTTGACCCGGACAACTCGATAGAAGGGTCCGTAGGTGTATAATAAATAGCAAGGTCAAACAACAAACGTACTAGCAGAGTCAAGATCATTATCGTGAAGCTGTTCAAATTCGCCTCTGTCGGAATCTATCGCTTTGACAGAAAATACTTGAGCATAGGGTTCGGATGGTTCACTTCCTAACTTGTAATTGTTAAGCTCAATTGATATCTACCCGAAGGAAAGGGTTATAGAGCCGTTTTGACAATTGATTATTGCGTTGAAAGTCGCAAGAAAATGTCGACCTAAAATCACCGGAATTTGGTTTCGTGGGTTCGCCACAGACTGTGTATCTATAAAAATAAAGTCCACATGAAATATAAATTCCCCAATTTTGATTAACACATCCTCTAACTCACCCCTAGGTTGGGTGATAGAGTGTAGTGCGCCAGTTTTAACTCTCTGATCCTTAATTGTTCATAAATAGAATACAGAAGCAATTAACACTAGCGCCTATATCGAGTAGTGCATGATTGATATTTTTACCCCCAATAGAAATATATATGGTAGGACTTCCGAGGTCCTTTCGTTTCAGGGGTATTTGTTGTATAAACACAGTGCTCACATTACTCGCTAAGAAAACTTTTTTAGGCACTTTAATTTTTTTCTTCCTAATGCACAAGTCCTTTATGATTTTCGTGTAAGACAGAACTTGTTTATTAGCATCTAGGAGAGGATTATTTATGTTAACTTGCTTAAAATTTTTCAAAATCTTCTTCATTTGTGGACTTGGTCTGTTTCCCCTTAACTTATGTGGATAAGGAGCTTTATCAATAAAGATTGAGTCCAACATTGGAGAGATTGTGGGAATAGAATGAATCCTAGAATTGGAGTTGGGATCGTTTTAGGTTGACTCGAGGAGGTGGGCTGCAGGTTCGAGCTTTGGGGAAAACGGAGAATAGGCTCGGAAGAAGGTGGACTAGACGAAATAGGGTTAGAAGTAGAAGAAGCTGGGGTATCATTAATATCATCAACGTCATCAACATGTTCACCTACTTGGTTGTTCAACGTGGTAACGGTACTCACATTATAACTTTGTGAGTGGCCAGGATTCAGTATAGGTTGAGATGGAAGTTTCCCTTTTTCTCTCGCACTCATCGCGGCATTAACTGTGCAATTTGTGCTTCTATCAATTTTATACTTTCACCGCGGGAAGCGGTGTTTTGCGTTAACGTTTGGATAGAAGACTTTAAATCATCCTCCGTTTGCATGGAATGTTTAATAAACATATCCACGTTTCGTTCGAGTGTGGAAAGTTTTTCGGTACCAGCCGTTTGGAAAAAATCATTAATCGATGCAGAATTATTGGCTGGATTTTGAAAAGTTTGTGATTGAAAGGGGTGCTGACTTGATTGCGGTCGTTGTTGCTGCTGTAGAGGAGGCCTTTGATAGTTGCTTGGGAACTGGTTTCAATTTTGAGGTTGGTTTTGGTTCCAAGCAAAATTAAGATGATTCTTCTATCCCTGATTGTATATGGAAGAATAAGGATCGTTTCTAGGTCGTTGCTGTAAAGTAGCATTAATTTGTTCTTGACCTTGAAACGGTGGACTCAAAAGACATTCTTCCATCAAAAGTGATGGGTCGGAACAGCAACCGCACACTGTTCTTGGGAGCGTAACCTGGTTTAAGGAGGATGAAGAGACTTTGTTTTCTATTGCGTCGATTTTCCTTTGTATCGCGGCCATTTCGGCTTTCACTGCGATGGAAACATCAAGCTGATGGATACCCCCTAGATGATGTTGGTCTAACACTTTCCCACTTCAAAGTTTGTTCAGTAAGATCTTCCAGGAATTGCCAAGCTTCACCATCATCTTTAGAGATGGAATGATATTGACAAATGGTTTCAAGCACCTGCTTTGTCGCTGGATTAATACCCTCATATATAATTCGACAAAGGTCCCATCTATTAATTCCGTGATGAGGGCATTGGACTAGCAGATCTTTAAACCGTTCAAAACATTTCCAAAATGGTTCATTGGAAGCTGGGTAAACTTCTTGATCTCGCTTCGAACACGGGCGGTCTTATGATTGGGATAAAATTTCTTAAAGAATGCTATAACGAATTCATCCCAATTGGAAATAGAGTGTGCGGCAGTGTTATAAAGACATTTTTCTGCTATATCGCATAAAGTAAAATGGAGAAGACGTAATCTCATAGCATCCACTGAAAGTTGTGACCTGTCTATCATTGCGCATACGTTTTCGAATTTGGTGATAAAAACATATGCGTTTTCTGACTGAAGCCCGTGAAATTTGGGCAACAGGTTGATGAAGTGGGATTTAATTTCAAAATTATCCTCATTGGCTGGTGGAATAGATAGACAAGTAGGAAGGGGACCGCGTATAAGGTAACATCTCTCTTGGAGAGAGATACGCGATGGATTCTGTACACCTATGGGTGGTGGAAGGGTGGTGTTATAATCTGATGGAGAACCGTTCATCTCGGTCGATGTGGTGGGTGGAGGGGAAAAATGAGATGAAGAAGTACCGTTTTCGGAGTCGACAGCAGAAACGCGGACAAAACGGGCACTAGAATCCCGTGTCCAGCCGAGCATGCACTAAGCGGGTTTAGCGGATGTGGCAGCGTGTGAACGATTTAAAAATGGTTTGTTTTGAAAAATGTCGGACGTGAGACAAATCACACAAAAAATGCACAAACAACCCTACAACTAAGGTCACCTAGGTCAAGTCACTAGACCGCTCCTAAACTTTCAAAGGACAAGTCACAGGATCAATCCTCTACCACTTTTTTATCTTTCTTGTGGCCAGATAAGTGCCAGGTAAGTGGAAGGTATCCTCTATACGAATCACCGAAAATAGCGGGCCTAATTAAGTAACCACTTGCCTAGATACGCTTTCCTAGACACCATAAAAGAAATGCGGATAAGCGATAGATTACCCATGACCTTCCTCTGTTCTAATTGAGCGTGACGGTCCTTAGAGTCTTGGTCTAGATATTTTTTTAATTAATATAGGGTTATTCAGATGCTCGTTTTGTGATTTGTGGGGCCTAGGAAGGGTGATGAAATCCCCACCTAATCTGAATTTTGGTCTTGCCTCTTAAAGTCCGTATTAAAATATGCACAAACAATCCAATTACAAAACACTCAAAAAGATTTTTGAGCGGCAATATTTTGCAAAGAATCCTGCAAAAAAATATATTATTGGATTTCAGAGGAGAGATAAAGAGTTGAGGAATATACCAAAGAAATTTGGCTAGGCAAGTCCACCAAGTGGCCGTGGTTCCGCGGCTAAATGTGCAATAGTGCGGCGGTTCCGCCGTGCCTTGGTGCTTTCTTCTGATGAATTTTCTACAGTAGCCTTCTAAGTTTCTCTGGGTCTTGATGAATGTCTCTGAAACTTTATCTCCTCGCTACAGTGACTCCAGATATCCTCGCAAAAATCGCACACTAATCGTTAAATATGCAAGACGCGGTTTTGTTTTATTTTTATGATATGGATCGAATAAGAATTCAACATGAATAGTAAGAAAAAAATTATTACGCACGTATCCCCGGCAACGGCGCCATTTGATTGATCTGTGTGAAAGTGTGTTTGTAGTAACCGCAATCAATAACAGTGTCGCGTGTAGCTAGCAGAGATGAATACGGGTCGTCCACAGGGATACGTGGAACTTTTAATCTTGCTTCAGACGAGTTGGTTAGAAAGAAGAAGAATAGAGAATAGATTCTTGATCTATATTAAAAACGGATGTAAAATAGATATAGTTTTAAGATCTAGTTTAAATACGGATGTAGAATCTATAAAGAAGAGGCTTGTAGGGTTCGTTAGGATTTAGTAGTCATGGATGACTAATAAAGATTACTCCTTTTATCTTGTGATAGATTTAAAATTAGATAGATAGTGATGAATGAAGATTAGGGTTCTTGAAGAAAACTAGGGTTTCCCCACTATTGACCCTTGTACCTTCATTGATCTCTATTCATGTCTAGCCCTTAACAAAACAATTGTTAATCTGATCTCAAATCGCGGTCGAGAATAGAAATAAATTGGTAGCGCGCCCGATTAGGATGTTAAAGATTCTTTTGCTAAAGTTTATAAACTTCATAAGACGTAAAAGAAGTTAAAATATTTTCCCATCCATTATTTAACCCTAATCCTACGAACCCTATCAAGCGGAGAATTACTTATGCATAATGGAGATAGAAGAAGAACAGATAGAGAATGAGATTATAATGCATAAAATTAAATACGAACTAACTAAACTGATGATCTACCTTTATTAATCAACTTCACAATTACAAAACCATCGAGTTTAGATTACAAGAGGAAGAAGAAATTGCTCTCGATTTCTGTCTCGTAGGGAGTAGATGTTCCGTCGAATTTCACGTCGTCTTATCACGTCGAATCGCTGACCTGTCATGGATCACTTGTTCATTGACGGTGATTTGTTTCGTGTAAAAAGTGATGATTTCTAGTTTTAGCCCTCGGTTCTATTTATGTCACAGAAGATACAAACCCTAGATCTCAGAGGTTAAGATATGCAATCACGATCACCCCCGGAAAATCTCAGATCCAATGGCCACCAGATGGTCGCGGATCCACTACACATATGGCCTTTTAGCCGTGGAAGCGTCGCATGTTGGTGGGCTTAGGGTTTGTGATTTCTTCAGTGGCTTCACATTGACATGTAGAGATCTTCTAAATATCTGGAATTTTCATATCTTCTTTGAGTCTCTGCCAGTATTGATTCTTCAATTTTAATTAAACTTCATCGGCAGATTTTTGATTCCCGAAATCTTGATATCCCGATCTCCTGACCTGAGCTAAATCTTGCACAATATCTCCATGAATAATGTTAGTAATATTTTTTATAGAGATATTATTCTAACCATTTGTATGATGTTATATCTTTTATAGAATCTTGATTAGAATATTTGATATGATATGCATAATAAAAAAATATTATATAAATATTAAATGCATATATTTTCCTTCATAATGTTAATTATAACATATAAACATATGGTAAATAGTATTTTGCAGATAAACCCAAATATGTTCTATATTTATAATAAACACCTTTAAATATTTAAGAAAAGTAAGGAAAATATTATATCAAACGTGCGATATTTTCGATTGAACAACGGCGCGTCCCCCCAAACACGGTGATAGTAGATCGAGAAGTCCCTAAACTAACAATCCGCCTCAAACAAGGCGATAATGGACCGAAATATGCTTAAATTAACGTTCGTCCCCAAGATGGGAATGTTGGACCGAAAGGTCCTTAAAAACTAGAAATTTGCCTCTAACATGGTGATAATGGACCGAAACGTCCCTAAACTAGTGCGTCTCCTCAAATATTGTGCATCGCCCCAAATACGGCGATATTCTCCCTTAGATCTATATTGCAATCGAAATCTCAACGACGAGGGTTGTAACTCAAGTCCTGCCGGCTACACAGCTACTCCAGCGATGAAACCCCCCCAAGTCCCACCGGAAAACAGATCGGTCACCTGCGGTGAATCTACTTTTGAGAGTTCCATCGTTCGCCAAAAAAAACGGTTTGCCCATAAGAAAAATAGGCACGGATGAAAACTCGAAAGGGTGCCGTGAGTAAAAACAGCAGGACTGCAAGCGAGTTTGTGAAAACCCGAAAGGAGGCAATCTCGTTTAAGAAAAAAGAAAAACAAAAAAGGGAGAAAAATGAAAAAAAAAACGGCATGTCCTCAAGCAAAATGGGCACGGATGAAAATCCGAACGGGCTGTTTACCGCCGAAAACGGGGACGAACCGGGATGGATCGTCTTGCCTGAATTTAGGGGCAAATACTACTTGGTTTTATCCGTCCACCTCTCCAAAGATGCCAAGTTGATTTATGGCACCGTGCATCGAAAGTTTGGCCGGATGCGGTCGTTGTAGCAGAGTTCGTCAGATTCCCTCTCATTTATGAGAGGTTTTTGATCGTGGGGACGCTCTTCCCTGCAGGCGCAAACCCCTTCTATTAATTACGCTAACGCATCACGGTAACC
The DNA here is from genome assembly GCA_030015575.1 of Agapanthus africanus. Taxonomy (NCBI): domain Eukaryota; kingdom Viridiplantae; phylum Streptophyta; class Magnoliopsida; order Asparagales; family Amaryllidaceae; genus Agapanthus; species Agapanthus africanus. The sequence goes on along the minus strand of CM057342.1, from coordinate 55,313,790 downwards.
ACTTTCTCCCGCTCCAGAAGGTCACTTTGTGTCGTGTATGTTTGTTTTACTTTTGGTTGCCTGTGGATTGTATACGGAGACTAATTTATGTTGTCTCCCGTAGGGCATGGATTAGTCCAAATCCGTATCTTCTTCGATTTGGGTTTGGTTTGATTTAAGGATAGTTAACCTTATTTGAGATTAAGATCAAATTAAATGTTTTTTAAGGATACATTAGTCCGATCTTGGAACAAGATCTACTTAACGGGGGTTTGGGATCATTTTTGATCCAACAAAAGAGCATTTGGGCTCTATTGTTTTAGTTTAGGGACATTACGGTCCATAGATCACCATTTTTAGAGTGAGGGTTTAGTTTAAGGATGTTATGGTCCACAGCTAGTTTAAGAACATTGCGGTCCATTGGGATATGCTCATGGGTTTGGGAGTGCACCCAAGAGCTATTGGCTGTCAGGACCTTCCACCTCTCTGAAGACGTTGATGAATTACACCGACATATATCAAAGGTATGGAGAGATGTACCCTTGAATCAAACTCCGGATTAAAGGGAGAGATCATGGTGCAATGAACACCATTTTAGATACCATCTGTTAGGGGATCATTAGTCATCTTTAGAACTGAGATCGATTCGGGGAGGCCTGCGCATAGGAAGGCTCGGTTAATTGGTGATCAAAGAGTTTTGGCCTCTGGAGACTTGTCTAGTTTAGGCTAAGGTTGGTCCATCATAGTGTTAAACACTAAAATTTGCTCGGTGCTCACGTGCTCCCACGTGAGGCTCTAGAGCAGTGTTAAACACTGAAATTTGAAGCGCTCACGTATGGCACGTGAGGCGCCTAAGGATTGGGCACTGCTTCTTTGGGTTTATTCCCTCTCTCTTTTATAAGTGCTAAGCATTATTGTGGGTCATGTGGGATCACGTGAGGCGCCCCAAAAATAGGAACCGTCTTTGATTTATTCCGTTTTTTCTTTCATAAGTGCTAAGTGCCATTAGGGGGTCACGTGGGATCACGTGAGGCACCCCAAATATTTTTGATTTATTCCCATTTTTCTTTCATAAGTGCTAAGCACCATTAGGGGGGTCACGTAGGATCACGTGACTCAATGTCAGTTGTTCCTTTTGTTCCTTAGAGGTGCTAGAGGTGCTCACATGGGAACACGTGATCTGTTTCTATAGCATTGTACGCTAATCGTTTCTTTTACGTGCATGGGAATCTTGATTTTAGTTTTGAGAATTTCATGTCCCTTGTTTTATATTATACAGGGTTAAACTCCAGTTTTTATCAGAGGAATTAAATTCCTATATCTTTGGGAAGAATTAAATTCTTCAAACTTAGTTATTTCCTCTAAGTTTTGAGTCTGCGTGACAGAATCTCCCCGATGAGAATTAAATTCTCAACTTGTGGGGAGATCCTCTTTTGCACACCTCAATAAGAGGAAGAACTAAGTTCTTTTTTTAAAAGAGTTAAACTCTTGGAGCGGTGAAGACGAGATAAAATGATCTCTAGGTCTTTCTTCTTACCTAGGGTTTCTTTTCTTAAAAGAGAACTCTTCTCTTTTTTTTCTCAAATCTTATGGGGGGTTTCTTTTGTCCAAGACTTGAAGTCTTGGGTCCTTTATATAGTAGATGCAAGTTTGTTGATTTACTTAAAGAAATCTCTCATCGAGAGATCTTAATTGATTTGGGGATTTTATCCGCCATTGGATTTTTGATCGAAAGACTTCTGTTTTACAGAAGATATTTTTCTTGTTTTTGACAAAATTGGGGAAATATTTTCCCATACAGAGCTTATTCTGTGGCTTGGTGATTTTTTAATCACCATTGGATTTTTAATCCAACGGTACTCTGTTTTATAGAGAGTAATCTTTCTTGTTTAGAAATATTCAAGGAAATATTTTCCAAATAGGGTTTTGATCTCTTTACTTAGAATTTAATCTTATCGGCTCAGAAGCCATTTGAGACCACTCACGTGTAGCACGTGATCCTACAGAGTTAAACTCATTTGCTTATGTGCAAGAGCTAAAAGAAGGCATTATGTGCTGACGCGTGAGCCTTCCTGGCTTGTCATTTGTTTTAAAAGGCGCCTATATACTTTGTATATAGATGCTCACGTACTTGCATGTGAGGCTTAATTTCAGCCTTAATAATTAAGCGTAATTCCTATAATCTTTATTCCAAGTCGCATCACGTGTGGGCACGTGATGCTCCATTAGGGGAATTTTTTCTATCGCCTTTTTTCTCTTCTCTTCTTTTTTATAAGAGAACAAATGCCTACATAGCGTTGTTCTCACGTGAGTGCAACGCTGTCATCTTTACAGCCGTTGGATTGCCTATGGAGATGAATCGCTCTCGTCACGTCTTATAAATGCAAGAGTCTTGTTTTTGAGAAGCCGCTATTCTTTCATCTTCTTCCTTCCTTGTCTTATTTGAGAATTTAATTATCTTCTTCAGAGCTTAGTTCTCTGTCCATTGAAATTTCAGAGTTAGACTCTGTAAGAAAAAAGAAATCTTTTTAGGTAAATATCTTGAATAACAAAGAAACCCTTTTCTTAAAAAAATTTCCTGGATTTTAAATCCACCATAAGAGCTTTGCCCTCTTCTGAAACCCATCTCTTAGAGATCCAACGACGTGATCTTTGAGTAATAAATCTCAATGTCTTGGGCATTCCTCTTCTAATCTTTAAGATTTATGTCATTGTAATTTTATTTTTCGTTTTCTCGTCAAGGGGGTTTCCTGGAATTTAATTCCACGGCTTAAAAGAAATTTAATTCCTCACCAAAGAGCTTAGCTCTGAAGATCAAGAGGGCCTTTCGGGAATTTCATTCCCCACTTAATAAAGTTGGTAGATGTGAATTATGTTTGTAGAGCACAGCCCTCAAGGGAGTTTAACTTCTTAGCCCAATGAGGTTTCTCATTAAATGAGAATCCTTTTAGGATTCCCTCCTTAATGGGCGACTGCCCCACAATGATGGAACGCCACCACTGTTTTTATTATAGACTTTAAGAATCTTGATATTTAATTGCTATTCTTTTACTGAATTTTCTTTCCAGATACTAAGGCTGTTTATCTGTATGATCTTGACGAGATTATCTCCTATGAAGACATTCGAGTCTAAGGTCGCTGTCAAGGCCAGGAGTTTACGAATGCCCAAAGCACTGAGGTGATGCGTCGCTTCGATGAATACAACGGCCGACTACTCCCCCGTTGTTCCCCTCTTTTGAAAATTATCGTGGGGGCGATTTGGGAGGCACTTCCTGAATTTAACGAGGCCATACCGCTTGAGGCACTTGATGATGCCGAAGACAAGGTGCACTCAGTATATCTGATAGGTTTGATCTTGAAGAGGCGGCAAGATGATCTTGTGGATATCTTCCATTAGGTCTTCCAACAGACGACGATAATCTCTGCCTACCGGAGGACGGACGATATCAGCGGGAATCCCAACGCTTGCATTCGTGAGAAAATGCATAAGAAAAGGGTCAGAGAAGCCAGAAGCATTTTACTCGGCCTTGCTTCTGAATTCTTAAATCCATGTCAGGGATTCAGTGTCTTGCCATTGTAAATATTTTGATGATATTTTGTTTGTTGTTATCACCGATGTATAAATTTTCCCAAGTATGAATGGAAAAACTTCCTTTTCTTTTATACCACTGCTCATAGGTGCCTCATGTGAAGTAGTAGTTACTCATATATATATATGTGTGTGTGTGTGTGTGTGTGTGTGTGTAATGCTGGGGTCCCCGTGTCATATATGCGAGGCACGCGAGGCGCTGCCTCGTTACTGAAGGTGTCTTTTCACCTTCTTTCTCTGAGTCAAGCTTCTCTTTCCCAATGCATTCTTTTAACAGAGCTTGGAAATAGTCCATCATGCACAGCCTTTTCTGTGCCTAGACTTAAATATCTCCCTTCATAATCTGAAGCAATACTTCTCTTCTCTCTCACTTTCAAAGAATCATTTTAACAGAGAAGAGCTATGGCTTGTAATCATCCACGTTCTCGCCGGCAGCCATGGGAGGTGCCTATTGAGGAAATTATTCCTCGTTTTGTTGCCCGCTTGGTGAACCCAACTCATATGGATGTCCAATGTGATACGGTGCTGCACGAACTCTCGAATCGTAGAGGATCTCCTATCCCCATCGGCTCCATTTGGCACCAGATGGTCTTCTTGTCCGTGATCGATGATAATCCCCGATACGCACTCTTGCTGTTAGAGTAGCTCTGCGACTGTCATGTCCCTGATCCCTTCGGGGTTGGGCAAGACGTCCTCAGATAATCTCCTAGGTTATATTACCGACGGGAGAGCATATTCTTCCTAGAAATCGTGAGGAGTTCTAAGTCTTCATCGCCTCCGAGAGCCGTAAGGATCTCATTCGCATCGCGAGGACCCGTAAATAGCTTCTTTATTTCAGTAGCATGTAACTTTGGCAAATTTAGCCCGTGGATAGTCTATCTTGACCTCCTGGTAGGGCAGCGATGGCTTAGGAAACAGGTTTGGAAATGTCGCCTAAGACTTCTCAACTTTATGAGCCATGAGGGTCTCATAAAGGCTTTTTCTCCCTATGAGTCGAAGGATCCCGTAGGTGTATTTTCTCCTTAAGAGTCGTGAGGACTCCTAAGTGCATTTTCTCTTGAGAGTCGTAAAGATCTCACAAGAGAATATTCCCTCTTGCAAGTCGAGAGAACTCATACATGGTTTTTTCTTTCCTTGTCGATATTCTACTTTGGAGAGTGTGGCCCGTGGATAGTATGCAATAGTCCATCTTGGACCGACTTGTAGGGCCCCAGTGCTTAGGAGACAGGTTGATATCCCTATTGCCTAAGGTTTTTCCCTACGAGTCGAGACGAGTCGAGAAGTTCTCGCAGGAACATTATTTTCCCCACGAGTCGAGACAAATTGAGATGTTCTCGCAAGGATGTCCTAACGTCACAGTTAACTCCTGCTAATAGAAGTCCGTTAGGGTCTCTGGTACTAGGGTTTTTTACCCGTCATACTGTCGCGTTGGCCGATGTATTTCCCGATATGCAATCTTGCTGTTCGAATAGCCTCGCGACTGTCGTGTCTCTGATCCCTTCAGGGGAAGTACAAGACGTCTTCAAGTAATCTTTCGGGTGATATTATCATCGAAATACCAAGCGTTTAGGGATATTCCATGCCGCTTTTTACTTGAGGTTTGGCTCAGTTTGGGAGCCTCGATGAGTCGTGAACACTCCGCGCGGGTGTGGGATGATCTCCGATAGTCTTTCAGGTCTCATTTGAGTTGCTGTCAAGACCATGAAGCTAGGGATCTTCCTTTGCTTCGTTTGTTAACATTGTGTCTGCAATATTGCAATGAATGTCGAGATTGTCTCTGGGTTGTCTGTGAACCGTCGAGTCTTGGAACTAGGGACTTTGCCATGGCTCCATTGTTTTAACCATGGGGTCGGTTGTTGACGTTGTGTCTGCATCCTGCTGGAGTGAGAAGAAACGCTGTTGTGATCTCTAAGCTGTAGATGTTGTCATCGAGACCCAGAAGCTAGGGATCTTCCTTCACGTCGTTTCTTGACATTGTGTCTGCAACATTGTGACGAATGTCGAGAATGCCTCTAGATTGTCTATGAACCGTCGAGTCTTGGAACTAGGGACTTTGTCGTGGCTCCATTTTGTTGACGTCGCGTCTTTATCCTGTTGGAGTGAGAAGGAACGCTGATGTGATCTCTAGGCTGTAGATTTTTCCATCGAGACCCTGAAGCTAGGCATCTTCCTTTGCTTCATTTGTTGACATTGTATCTGCAACATTGCGACGAATGTCGAGGTTGTCTCTAGGTTGTTGGTGAACCGTCGAGGCTTGGAACTAGGGACTTTGCCATGGTTTCGTTGTTTTGACCCTGGGGTCGGTTGTTGACGTTGCATCTGCATCCTGCTTTCAGGTCTCATTTGAGTTGTCGTCAAGACCTGGCTCTCCTTCTGATGGAGCCTGGTGGGAAAATATGGTCCCCTTTTTCGTTTGCGCCCATGGATTGTATACAGGGGTCGATGTGGACTCGCCTGCAAGGCAGAAGTTTTATTTTTTTTGTTTCTTTCCGTGATGCTCTATCATTTCAGCTTTTTATATTGCGAAAGTCACAATTGCCCAATCATTTCGACTATTTTTCTTTTTACTCGTTACTTTTTATTGCGAGTTGGCCAAACATTTCGGCTATTTTATATGCATACATTTTTCTTGCCGATTCTTACTGCGAGTTGCTCTATCATTTTAGCTATTTCATATGCATTTTTGCTCGCTGATTTTTATTGCAAGTATGAAACCCGAGATCCGATACCAATCTTAGCATCAGCATCGCTGCGACTGGAATATTGCCAATAGCGAATCATCATTTGCCGTGAAAGGGCTTGGAATTTGATACCGATTTAGGCATCAACATCGCTACTACTGGGATATTGCCAGGAGCGAATCATCATTTGCCTTTGTCGATTTGAACAAAGGTGGTTTAGCAAACAGGGTTAGAATCCTGTTGACTAAGGATTTTCGACTTTACGAGCCGTAAAGGTCTCATAAAGGTGTTTCTCCCTACGAGTCGTGAGGATCTCGTAGGTGTATTTTCTCCTTAGGATTCGCGAGGATTCCTAAGTGATGTCTTCTTTTGTAAGTCATAAGGATCTCACAAGAGTATTTTCTCCTTGCAAGTCGAGAGGACCTACAAGTGTTGTTCACCAAATGGGGAAATTTCGCGCCATTGGTGGAACTAGGTAAGAGAACGTTTATTTGTGCCCGTAGATTGTATACAAGGGTCAATATTGGACCGCTTTGTAGGGCAGCTTTGGGAGTGTGATGGCTTAAGAACAGGTTTAGGTCCCTGTATCTTAAGGCTTTTGAATCCTATAAGCCGTGAGGGTCTCGTAGGGGGGAATTCTCCTTACGAGTCGTGAGGATCTCGTATGTGTATTTTCTCCTTAGGAATCGTGGGGATCCCTAAGTGTGTTGCTCCCGTGTGAGTCCTAAGGATCTCACGCAGGTATTTTCTCCTTACAAGGTCGAGAGGACCTTGCAAGTGTGCATTAAATTTTTTTTCGAGTCTGCGCCTTTGCGGGTTTTCACAAACTCATCGGCAGTCCTGCTGATTTTACTCATGGAGCCCTTTCGGGTTTTCATCTGTGCCCATTTCTCTTGTGGACGTACCGTTTTTTTATCGCTGTAGGACTTCGCCAGCGGGGTAGCTATGTAAGCAGCGTGATTTGAGTTGCAGTCTTTGCCGCTGGGACCTGTGGACTTGAATTCCACTATCGCCATGTTTGAGACGACGTATTTATTTTAAGGACATTACGGTCCATTGTTAGTTTAGGGACATCTCGATCCATAGCTTCGAGGCGAAGTTTGTCGGATACTGCTTACGGAGTGCTGACTCAGGAAGATAGCGAGCGGACACGAGCGTCGTCATCTATCGTTAACCTAAGTTGTGACTTGTCATGGGTAGTATTTCTTAAGGAAGTGGCCGTTTATTGGCCAGAAGGATCTTTTGCCATGCATATCCATGAGCAAATAGGCATCGCCTTGATTAACTCTGTCTATGACGTATGGGCCCTCATAGTACGGCTCGAATTTCTTCCGTTTGGCACAGTTGGGGATCATAGGTCTTTTTACGAATAGCATGAGTTCGCCTTGGCGGAATGTTTTCGGCCTAGTTAGTCTTTCGTATGGGCGTGTCATCCTTGCTTTGTAAGCTTTTAGGTTTTGCTGCGCCATGACATAAGTTTCATCGAGGGCATCGAGCTCCTCAAGCCGAAGATAGGCATTTTGTTCATCCGTCAGCTCGTATCGAACTGCTACTCGTAGAGAGGGTAGCTCTATCTCCAAGAAAAGTATCGCTTCCGTGCCGAATACCAACGTGAATGGCATTGTATTCGTGGCCGTCTTGAACGTGGTTCGATACGCCCAGAGATCTTCATGCAGTTTCTTATGCCAGTCCTTTTTGTTTCTGGATACAGTTTTATTTATGATCTTAGTTAAGGTTTTGTTGAAAGCTTTAGCTATACCGTTAGCTCGGGGATTATAGACTGAAGAATATCTCCAATCTATATTATGCTGCTTTGCGAAGCGACTGGTTTTGTGGCTTCTGTAGGCTGGCCCATTATCAGAGATAATCCGTCGTGGAGTGCCGAACTGGTAGAGGACGTGTGTCCTGAAGAAATGGAGGATGTTCTTCATCTTCACCTCCCTTAGCGGTACTGCTTCCACCCACTTGGAGAAGTAATCGGTCGTTGCCAATATAAACCGATATCCCTTGGATGATGTTGGTTCGATAGGCCCGATTATATCGGTTCCCCACATCTTGAATGGCCAGCTTGCCAGTGTTGGGTGTAGCGGATTCGGATGCTGATGGATGAAGTCCCCATGAATCTAGCACGAGTGACACTGCTTTGCATATTCAAGGCAGTCCTAAATCAATGTGGGCCAATAGAAACCCATTCTCTTGATTTTTACCATCATCTTTGGCCCATCTTGATGGAAACCACAGAGTCCGTCGTGAGTTTCTTAGACGACTCTCCTTGTTTCTACTGGTCCCAGGCATCTCAACCACAGACAGTTGAATGATCTCTTATATAGAGTATCATTGACGAAGGCGAAAGACAAAGCTCGTTTCATGAGCTGATGTCTTGAAGATGCATTTTCGAGCATTCAACGGGATTTGAAGTAGTCTATGAAGACTTCTCTCCAATCCTTAGCCTTTTCTTCGTCCTCTACATGGATGTCCGCTTGTTTAGTCGCTTCCTCTTCTTCGGACGACTCATGAGATATTTCTGCTGGTGCGAGAATCCGACGACTTTTCACAATGATCCTTATGTCATCGAGGTTTTCGTCGGCCAGTTCTTTAGCGAGCTTCGCTAACATCTGTCTTGCTATTTTCCATCCATGGTATGCTTTCCAGGACGTAGGAAGGGATTTGAGTCAGCAGTTGCCACACTCTTTCGCCATATTTTACCAACTCTGGCTTGCATGTCTGATAGTCGCCCTTTACTTGGCTAACGATCAACTGGGAGTCTCCATATATGAGGAGGTTCTTGATTCCCATGTCAATGGCGATCTCGAGACCTGCTATTAAAGCCTAGTATTCAGCCTCGTTGTTTGTCCTTGGCTCTATTAAGGAAAAGGCGAAACGCATTATCCCTCTTTGCCGAGTCACGAGGATAAGGTCTACCCCGGCTTTGATTATGGGGTATTATGCTTTTGCTTCTTCATAGACGATGCTCCATCGAAATAAAGTTCCCATCGGGTATCACTCCCTTCATTCTTCCCGTCGTTTTTGTCGAACGCATATTCATCCGGCAGCTCGCAATTTAATGGAGAGTCAGCGGGTATCGGATACTCTGCGAGAATGTCGGCGATGGCCTGGCCTTTCACTGCCTTGAGAGGTCGATAGATTATCGAGAATTCCATTAAAAAGAGGGTCCATTTGGCAAGCCTTCCCGTTAGTATGGCTCTTGACATGAAATGTTTGAGAGGATCCACCTTTGATATGAGATGGACCTCATGTACCAAGGCGTAATGTCGGAGCTTCGTTACCGCGAAGATTAATACCAGGCAATGCTTTTCAATGAGGGATTAGTTGTTTTCTGCCTCTAGGAGAACTCGACTCAAATAGTAGAAGGATCTCTCCTTTCCTTGATCGTTCTCCTGTGCTCATAGCGCGCCTAAAGAACCTTCAAGGGCTGTTGTGTACAGGATGAGAGGCTTTCCTTTGACCGGAGCGGTCAGTACCGGCGGGTTCAACAGGTATTGCTTGATTTCGTCTAACACATTTTGGCATTTACGATTCCAAATGAACGGGGCCCCTTCTTCATTAGATGGATGTAAGGGCGGCATTTTTCGGAAAGGTTAGCTATGAACCGTCGGATATATGCGAGCTTTCCTTTGAGAGACCGCAGTTGTTTGAGAGTTCTTGGTGTGGGCACTTCCATGATCGCCTTGATCTTCAATGGGTCTATTTCGATGCCCAGGTGTCGGATGATGAGTCCTAGGAATTTTCCAGAGAATACTCCAAATGCGTATTTCATAGGATTCATCTTCAGATTATATTTCCGAAGAAGCTGGAACACTAATTTCAGATGCCCCCAGTGCTCCTCGTACGATTTGCTTTTCACTATGAGGTCGTCTATATAACATTCGACAATCTCGTGTATGAGGTCATCGAAGATCTTTATCATGGCTCTCTAGGAGGTAGCGACGGCGTTCTTCAGACCGAAAGGCATCACTTTATAACAGAATATGCCTGGTGGAGTCCGGAATGCGGTATGCTTTTGGTCTTCAGGGTGAATTTTTATTTGATTATGCCCTGAAGATCCATCCATGAAGGAGAAGACTTCATTAGTGGACGTGTTATCTATCATCAGCTCAGTAACCGGTACTGGGAAGTCATCCTTCGGGAAAGCTTTGTTGAGGTCCCGGAAGCCCATGCAGATGCGTACTGTCCCATTTTTCTTCATCACTGGGACAATGTTGGCGATCCAGTCGGGGTATTGAAATTCTTGGATGAAGCCAGAGTCAATTAGCTTCTTGACTTCAGCATTGATGCCCATCTCGAGTTCGAGCCGCATCCTTCTGGGCGCCTGTTTGACTGGCTTGATGTCCGGCGATATAGCCAGTTTATGCACAGCTATTTCTGGATCTAGTCCCGGCATCTCGGAATAGTTCCACACGAAGTAGTCTCTATACTTCATAAGCATGTCTTTTAGTGTAGTCACCTGATCTTCGAACAGCAGCTCGCTAACGAACGTTGGCCTTGGTTCATTTTTCGTCCCCAAGTCGATTTTCTTCAGATTGTCTGCTGTGGTGTGTATCCCATCTTCCAGCTCTTTTGGCGCCGGTGGAAATTCTATGATCACCCCGTCCTCATCTTTATTTGCGAAGCACTGGGAGAGGTCGTCCACATTCTCATGCCCTCCCTCCTTTGAAAATGTTATCATGTGGCAGGTACGAGCTCGTTTCCAAGCTCGATGTTGATCTGAACGTACACTCGCAGTGTAGGTTGCTTGTGGATCATGCTTCCTTATTGGGGCCACCCTCCAATTGTTGGACCGTACAAACCTGCCTTGCTGATACTGGTCTTCAACCCAGTCTTTGAAGGTGAAGCAATCTTCCAGAGGATGTCCTATTGCTCGGTAGTAAGAGCAATATGCCGGATGATAGATCTCGTTAATTTGCTCAGGGTGCCGAGACTCCGGGAGCGTCATCATTTGGTGCTTCATGACAAGGTTGAATATCTTCATTGTCTTGTCTTGGGGGAAAGAATATTCCCGACCTATCTTTTTCATCAGCGATGAATTCCAGCGAACCTTTCCTCGATCGCGCGGCTTCTTGGATCTGCTTCATTGTTTTTGGACGTCATTCCCATTCTTCACCTTGTTGTTGCTTATATGTCGGGCTTTTTTCTTGCCACGAGAATGCACAGCGGGCTAGGGGTGAAGGGCATCGTCATCCTCCGTAGTCTGCTGAATGTAACGTTGCGTTCTGGTTTTCTCGTAAATGGCCATTTCGCGGTAGTGGTCATCCCGAACCTTTTGACCCACTTCCCTTATTAGCTTGTCGATCTATTCTCCGAATGAAGGACATGGTATTCTTACGGCGGGATTTTGCTCTGGTTCAATACCAGCGCTATATAGACGAGCATTCCCTTCTCCACCGGAGTCGTTTATAATATGGCAGCCATGGAATCACTCCCGTTTCTTGGACTGGATATATCCAAGCCCAATTGTCTCCTTCCTTCCGTTGGGCATCTTTCGCCGAGTCTCGGGAACGTCCCAAATCTTGTTATAGAACTGGGCTTGTCGAGCAGTCTATTTGAAAGGTACTCAATAACCTTTTCAGTCCCTCTGCGTAGTATCTGGGCAGACGGATTGGTTGAAGCCTGTCGAGCGTAGGTTCGGCGCCAAGCCAGACTTCTCTTTCCACTTTGGTCTCCGTGGACTGGTAGAAGAGGATCGCCTTTTCATCTTTCCGCCTAGGAGGGACGTAGAAGGTCTACAGCTCTTGCACGCTGTATGTATCAAGCGCATCGAGTTCTTTATACTGCCGCAGCGGAATCATGGTGATTTGTAAACTCTGATCAGCTCCAGTGAAGGTTTGCATTGATGGACGAACAGAGAATACTGTATTGACTTCATCTTAAGAGTCGCTACCAAAGGCCAAAGTAGTAGTAGATGGTCTTGGCCTGCTGCCTTGGGGTTGCCCCGAGAAGACTATCTCTTCATCCTCCTCGGTATCGCTCCCAAAGATCAGGATGGTGGCAATGTCTTTCTGTTTATTATCCAATTTATGACATCTTTCCGTGTCTTCGAAGTCTGATAGGAAGTACTTAGAGTCTTCATACTTATGGACTTCATTTACGGAGAAAGGGTTTACCTCCCCTGTAACTGTGTACTCGAGGCCATCTTTGAAATACTTCATACATTGATATTGTGTAGAAGAGATGATGTTGTATTCATGTAACCAAGGCCTACCGAGTAAAGCATTGTAGAAAGCCTTAGCGTCGATGACGTGAAACTTGATGTCAGTGACGAGCATCCCGAAATGTGATGTCAATATTATGGATCCAAGCATCCATGATGATTGCGAGTCGAACCGGAGATAGTAATTTTGTCCCGAGTCAGGAGTTGAACATTCATGCAAATCTCCTTCAACACTCTCACATTGAGAAAGTTGACGGAGGACCCATTGTCAACCAGAATCTTCCCTATCTCGATGTCGTGGCAGTATCCAGTGACATACAGAGGACGGTTGTGCTCACACATTACGAAAGGAGATCTTCATCGCCGAATGTGATGTCAGCTGTATGAACCTCTGCCAGCTCGTCCTTCATCTTTTCTTTCGTAAGGAAAGCTTGGAACTGATAGGGCTCTTGTAAAGCCTTAATCAGGGAATCAGGTGCCTCTTTAGACAGGAGAAGGGCATCCAAAATGCTCAATTGCGAGGGTATCTTCCTCAGGTGTGCCAGGACATTATAATCCACCTTGTTCTTCTTAGACGGGTCCTTGGCTGCGAGCTCTTCGACGAATCTATCATCGAGGGCAATCTCCTCAGGGACTTTTTCCTTCCCCTTGTCTCTTTTGCCCAAACCTTTGTTTGAGGGTCCGAAATTCATTTTAGGCAACGTACGGTTACGCAGCTGGATGTTCTCACAGTTCTTTGTCTCTTCTTCTTTTCCGGAGGTGGATTCCTTAAAGAGAGGGCCAAGGGCTATTTCTTCCTCAGAGTCGCTCCCGAAAGTAAGAACTTGAGATTTTCCTTTTGTCAAAATGGTATCAACCATATGATAGTTGCCGGCCGTTCCTTTACGCTCATCTGTCGTGCTTCTCTGTTCCCGACGAGCTTTGCGCTTCATCCGCTTGAAGTGTTGTCGGTGGGCAACGTATCCTTGCCACCACTTCTTGAAAGCATTGCACTCTTTGGTAGGATGTGTTACCCTCCGATGGTATAAGAAGTAGTTCAGATGTACATCCGCTTCGTCGGGGCACATACTCCCGGAAGTATTTTCTTTGAAAGGTGGCAGCTTCATTCTCATTGACAGAGCTTTGGCGAACTGGTTCCTTATCTTGATTCTGCTCTTGCTGGTGGCAGGGGCGCTTCGATCCGGTTGAGGTACTTTATGGCTTCTCATTACCGGAGCTTCTTCAGCCTGACACTGACACTTGGACTTTTCGTATATGGCCGCTTCACATTCTTGGTCAGCTTTGAACTTTTGAAGAGCTTCGCATAGCAGCCTGTCGATCAGGTCGTTTGACGGTTTTAGGGATTTTGGCTCTGGTTCCGACCCCAGTTTCTCTACGTCAGGAGCTTCTTTTCCATTTACCAACAAGTGAGAGATCGTGTGGCAACTCGCCCCGTAATCCTCGGGTTCTTCAGACGATCCGTCTCCTTCATCAATGTCAATGTCTCCATTCTTAAGAATATGCTTGAGGAACTCTTCCGGTGTGACCGGGGTCCGCGCCTTTTGGTTGTATTCCTCCAGTGCATTGGTTTATTTTCGCCGCCCCGTACAATTGTCGTCAAGTTGCACGGGCTTCTTGGTCCTCTTCTTTTTCTTCGAAGACTTCGAAGGCTTGGCCTGGAGCTTTTGCCCATCATTACTAACTTTAGCGTTGGGCGCAGTTTCAGCATCCCGTCAATAATCTTATGCTCCAGCGGGCTTTTCCATTTGATGGCCGGACATGCTTGAAGATCCTTCGACATTCTTTTAGTTTTAGCCGAGAGGACAACTTCCTACGGAGCTTCTTCTATAAATGATCATGATGCCCCGGCATGTCCACCTTTTTAGGAACGTGCTGCTGTTACGGGTTTACCTTCCAGTTTTCGGACAGCGCGAACTTGCCCTGTTGGTATTGGTCCTCAACCCATTTTTCAAAGACATAGTAATCTTCGATTGGGTGGCCCATTACTCTGTGGTAGGGGCAGCAGTTGGGACTGCTGACGTCACCCGGCTGCAGTGGGCGTCTCGGATCTGGCAGAGTGATAAGCCTGTTGCGCACCGCTAATTCGAACAGCCTCCTCGTTTTATCCCGGGGAAACGAATAGGGACGTCTTAACTTTCTTCGAGGGATCGTGGTTTGTTTCTTTGGAGAGCAACCGGTTTCGGGTCACTCAATTGTTGTTGAGCGTTGGTGACGAAGGTCGCTTTTCCTTTGCCCTTTTCATTCCGGAGATCCGTTTTTGAAGAGGACGGCATATGGCCTATCTGGTCCATTTGGGCAAGTTTGTCAATCAAGGCCTGGAAGGTAGTCGTCTTAAAGAACATCATAAACTGGGATATAGTTGCCTGAGGATCAAGGGTTCCCATGAACATTCCTACGGCAGGAGCTTCTTCTATGCATTGTTCGCATTTTGACCATAGGTTACGCCACCGAATTGTGTATTGAACCCATGTCTCTCCTGGCTTCACCCTGGCATTGATCAACGCCATGATTGGGGTGCGCTCGCGATTCGCTGTGTGAATAGTAATTCCATCTACATGAATGTTTTGATAGAATCATTTAGGAGCTCAGAGTACCATTCAAATGCCGTCTCCGACAAGCTGCCAACAAACTGGCGATGCAACAGTTTTTCATCGCCCCCGGTATTACCGCACAAAGCTCTGAATTGAGCAACGTGTTGGTTTGGATTGACCGTCCCCTTATACACATGGAATTTGGGGATCGTATATCCTGGCGGGTACTTAATTTGATCGTACCATCCTGGATAAGGTCGTCCAGTCCTGACGACTTGGCATGCTGCTTCGCTCACTTGATGAGCTCGTATTTGTTGAGCTATGTAGTCATCAAGGGCCGCTTTGGAGATTGTCTCCTCCCTGGCTGCTGATAAAGCCGGAGGAGGGTTTGATGTCTCCCCTCTATCGTCTTCAACACTTACTTGAGGGTCTTTGGCTGGAGGATCTAGCTGGAACATCTTCCCCACCATATCTTGGAACAGGAGTGCCATTTGTTTTATATTAGCCGCTTGTTCCGCGGCCTCTTTATCTTTCTTTTCAAGCACTTTTCGTAGGAACTCCGTATCGGTCTCCTGATCCTGGCGCTGCTCAGACGATGCTTCCGGGCTTTCTTTCTGCCCAGCAAGTGCGGCCATCATTGTCAATATCTCCTGGAGCTTTTGTTGTTGCTCCTGAGCTTTTGTCACAGATCGTGCAAGTGGTCAATGACCCGTGGAAGTACGGCTTTCCTCTTTCCCGGAAGCCATGTACACTGTGCACAACCATGCTCCCAGACTTGGGGCGTATGGATCCATTGCCTTTGATATTTGCTGCCGGCACGGGGATCTTCTCTGGCCTTCTCCTCTTATGGGAGGTCGAAGTTGAGGGGGCCATTGAAGCAGGCACCCTTGCAGATGATTCCTTCCGTGGTACGATCGAGGGATGGTCCTCCTCTTGCCGAGCATTCGTTTTCTTCAGCCGGCAAGCGCAATATTTGTCAATTACAGAGTCTTGGACTTTCAGCCAGACTCTGTGGATCTTGGAGTACAACCGCTGAGGAGGCTGTTCCGGCTTCACCTGTATCATGCTTTCAGCAGGCGGAGGAAACTTGTAACAACCCTAAACTTTCTGTACAATTTTTTTTCAAAAATACAGAAAGGGGTACTTGAGCCTGAGCACATGTTAAAACTTTGATTTGCTTTTGAACAGCAAGAAGGAGTTTGAAGCTCATTGGTAAGACCTTGCACTACTGAACCAAAGCACGAGAGTTCAAATCCCATCAACCACACATTTTTAAAAAATTAAATTCTATTAATCTTATAGAAGCCCTAGAGTCTACACGTGCACTACACGTAATAGTGTAGTTTACAGAATAAACAAACGAGTCCACTGCAGTAGACGAAGCAACGGGGACACGTGGCTTGGAGACGCTGCCCGACTCGGCTGACTCGGGCCGGCGGCTCGGTCGAATCGGCCGGCGGCGCCGGTCCGACTCAGCTAAAACCCTAAATTTCTTCACCTGTTCTAACTTTTGAACTCCCCCCCATGACCTCTATATCATTTAAATTCCCTGCATATTTACAGAGCAATTTAAAACATACATTTAATCCATTTTTAATACAATTTTTATCACACCCTTTCACTATCTTAAACCCTAATTTTTCCTATAAATACCACCCCTCAAATCACCCCCTTCACTCACAAATCCCTGCCTAAACTCTCAAGAAAATTACCAAGACTTTTTGTGTGCAAGTGGAGTTAGCAAAGGGCGAAGCTCCGACGAACTTTCGACGACAATCCGAGGAGTTTTTGACGACGAAACGACGCACCGGTGCTTCCCCAATCTTCCTCTTTCTCTTCTCCTGACCTTAATCCTGTAAGTCCCCCTTTTCTCTCTCTTTCACTATTCTCAAATTCTTAATTCTTAAAATGTGTCGGAAGCGGAGTTATCCGACTTCCGATTATATTTTCATTTAAAAAAATACAATATTTTCTTAATAACAAACCTACAAATTTTGATATATTGTTTATTAATCAATAACGAAGATAATAGAACAAGTTTGGCATCAAATTAATAATCGTAGCAAGTTTTATTTCAATTTTACATTAAAATACCTTTATGTTTCATATCGACATGTTTATACCTTTTAACCATGCCAGTTTTAGAAAACTCACGAGGTAATGGCCTACCTCCTCACAACACTCATATGTAATATAGCACAATGGAATTTGGGAATATGGATTTGGGAAAAATACGATTTTACACATAACTACCTCCGACTTATAAAAACCTTTTTCTAAAAGATATGTATTTTTAACAAATCTTTGCAATGTGCCGCTACAACCCATTTCGGGAAACCCGTTCGGAATGGTGCAGATTATCACACATCCTCGGGTTTAGTAGTGCGAGATGCAGACCTCCGCAAGGAGCATACGATTTCGAAAGATTTAAAATACAATTTTCTTTAGAAAATGTAATTACTAATATAAATAAAACTTATATTTTTAATAAGTAAATATATATGTATTTAATATCAAAATATCTATTTTTAATATTTATAATATTCCATATTTCCAAAATTCAAGAAAAACATTCCATTTACAAGAAAATACCATACAATTCCAATATTACAAATAAATACCATATATTATGAAATTAGGTTTTATTCACTAGAAATATCATATTAATAAAATATACATCCATGAAAACTCTAAAGACAATAATAAAATACTTGATGTGTATTTTGAAAATATAACAAAAATATTTTTACATAAAACCCCCTCAAGTTATACTAAATTACAATAAGAACCCTAGTAAACATAGGTTTAAGCGGAACCAGTCTCTTGAGCCTCAGGGAGTTGGAGATATGGGTGCTTGCCTATTTAAGATAGACAACTTAACAAACGGTGTTATCAACACGGTAATCGTCTTTGAAAAAAACACAAATCCTGCCGTCCATGTGCAGCGTTTACCAATCGCACCAAAACATAATTCAGGATTCAATTTCTTTTCAAATTGTCTAACTCAGACTGAGTCTCACTATAATCAATCTGACTTGAATATGATTCAAGTACAAACTATAAATTCTACATGAATCCATGAATCCATATGCCGACTCCTCCTCAGGACCAAATCTTGTATCGGACTCGGGTAGTTGGCGAAAGTACCTCAACGACGAATCGGATCAAGAAAATCTAATCAATCTATATTGACTGAACCGAACCATCGATATATATCCTTCTATATGATTCTCTAGTTACATCCATTTACTGATATCATGGTTTCGGAAAGTCTTCCATCTATATACAATATAAAATTCAAACAATACATCAATACAATTAAGACATCACGGGGTTTATAAGAGGTAGACTGGTACGGAAGGTGTTAGAAGTGGTACGAGACAGCAACCATAAGATATCTAACCTGAATTCAATCACCGTTGTTCCGTGGTATTATCGACGGAGCCTTGTACTCTATATACCATAGTCTCTGGTCTAATGAGACTTCTCTCGTATACACTGGCATCTTCTGTACCAAGCTACAAACAACAGTAAACAATATAATACAACATTATACAACTATACTCTCTCTGTGTCTATTCTACTTCTTCCTCATCTTTAGGACTTACCGAGCGATTTATTCGCTCACGACATTCTCTTTCATCTTCTTTGGAATGTCGTCAGGTGATTCGGACTCACTGGAGATCGAGCCCACCAGCGAGGATTTGGACCAGCTAGCTTTCGACCCGGAGCTCTAGTTACTTGTACACATTTACATTCTATATTTTCCATTTCTGTTATGTTACTGTTTAGGCATTGCCTTCCATTTCATGTATTTACTTTTCAGATGTATTGTGAAAAGAATTTTAATAAATAAAGTTGCTGTTTATTTACATCCTGTCTCTTATGAATTTTACTTATATTGCTTAGATACGCTTAGCGTGTTTACTTCAGAGTAAATACGTAGCGGATTTTTCGCGTCCTCTGCCCGTATACTGGGAAGCGAATATCCATCTATATGATTTTCCAGTTACATCCATTTACTGATATCATGGTTTCGGAAAGTCATCCATTTATATACAATATACAACTCAAACAATACATCAATACAATCAAGACATCGCGAGATTTATAAGGGGTAAACTGGTACGGAAGGTGTTAGAAGTGGCACGAGACAGCAACCATAAAACACCTAACCTGAATTCAATCGCTGTTGTTCCGTGTTATTATTGATGGAGCCTTGTACTCTATATACCGTAGTCTCCGGTCTAGTGAGACTCCTCTCGTATATATTTGCATCTTCTGTACCAAGCTACAAACAATAGCGTTAACAATATAATACAACATTATACAACTATACTCTCTCTATGTCTATTCTACTTCTCCCTCATCTTTGGGACTTACTGAGCGATTTGTTCACCTACGATATTCTCTTTCTTCTTCTTTGGAATGTCGTCGGGTGATTCAGACTCACTGGAGATCGAGCACACCAGCGAGGATTTGGACCAGCTAGCTTTCGACCCGGAGCTCTAGTTATTTGTACACATTTACATTCTGTATTTTCTATTTCTGTTATGCCACTGATTAGGCATTGCCTTCCTTTTCATGTATTTACTTTTCAGATGAATTGTAAAAAGAATGTTTATAAATAAAATTGATGTTTATTTACATCCTGTCTCTTGTGCATTTTACCTATATTGCTTAGATACACTTAGCGTGTTTACTTCTGAGTAAATACGTAGCGGCCTCGTCGCGTCCTCTGCTCGTATACTGGGAAGCGGATATCCGTCTACATGATTCTCCAGTTACATCCATTTACTGATATCATGGTTCGGAAAGTCATCCATCAATATACAATATACAATTCAAACAATACATCAATATAATCAAGATATTGCGGGGTTTATAAGTGGTAGACTGGTACGGAAGGTGTTAGAAGTGGCACGAGACAGCAACCATAAGACACCTAACCTGAATTCAATCGCCGTTGTTCCGTGGTACTAGCGACGGAGCCTTGTACTCTATATACCGTAGTCTCTGGTCTAGTGAGACTCCTTTTGTATACACTGGTATCTTTTATACCAAACTACAAACAACAATGTTAACAATATAATACAACATTATACAACTATACTTTCTCTCTCTCTGTCTATTCTACTTCTCCCTCATCTTTGGTACTTACCGAGCGATTTGTTCGCTGACGACATTCTTTTTCTTCTTCTTTGGAATGTCGTCAGGTGATTCAGACTCACTGGAGATCGAGCCCACCAGCGAGGATTTGGACCAGCTAGCTTTCAACCCGGAGCTTTAGATTCCTTATACACATTTACATTCTGTATATTCCATTTCTGCTATGCCACTGTTTAGGCATTGCTTTCCATTCCATGTATTTACGTTTTAGATGAATTGTAAAAAGGAATGTTAATAAATAAAGTTGTTGTTCATTTATATCCATTGTCACTGTCTCTTGTGTACATTTACTCTTGTATTGCTTAGATACACTTAGCGTGTTTACTTCTGAGTAAATACGTAGCGTCCAGTCGCGTCCACTTTGCCGTACGCCGGGAAGCGGGGCGTGACAGGTTTTGTTGGTGGCCCATACAGGTTAGAGCTGTATGGAACCCTACCATGCAGTTCAGCACTGTATGAACAACCTAAGCAATATAACACAAGAACCAGTAACTAAAAACATTTTTTACAATTCACATTCCTTGAATCTTATTATTTCATATATTTTGAATCTGTCTTAACCCAAATTTTTCTTTCAAGGTTATGGATTTCCCAAACAACACCAGCACTAACATCAACAACACTCCACTACCTCTACCAATTACACCTGCCATAGCTGCTCTGATCAATGAGCAGACAGTATTGCTTGAGGCGATCCCCAGCCTCCTGGAAGGACAGCAACAGACTGCTATTCTCTTGAACCGTCCAGAAGTGGAAGCACCCGGAGTGAAGCAATTCCGGGCACTCCACCTCAAGAACTTTTCGGGAAAAGAGAGCCCTCTGGAAGTGGAGGAATCGGCTCAAAGTATCGAAGATGATCTGGTAGCGGCACAAGTACCAGAGATAGCTTGGGTTCAAGTTGCAAAGCTGCAGCTCACTGACAATGCACGGGTTTGGTGGAAGGCGGATGAAAGCCGTCTTGACCAACCTTTCGAATGGAGGACTTTCCGTGACATGTTCGATGCAAAATACTTCCCTGAGACTGCCCGCTTTGATATGGAACAGTAGTTCATCCATGTGCAATAAGGTTCAATGTGGACCAAATCTGTAGATGAGTATGTTCTGAGTTTACCATGCTTGGTAGGTAAGATATGTCTCAATATTCGATTTTATATCATATACTACACAATTAACACAAGACTGTAACAGGTTTGCGGCATATCTCATACCGACTGCTGATATCAGAGCTAGAATATTTCAGCAAGGGTTGGACCCGGAAATCCATGCTATATTAGCTACAGGGGATTTCCTAACCCATGATATGGCTTTGAAAGCTGCCCGAAGATATGAGGCAGTCGTGAAGAAGAAAAGCATACCTCAATCTGTCGGAGTGAAGAGCCCTGCCAATCAGATGGCAGGAGGAACCTCTTCAAGACCAACTGTTGAACCCAGGAGATCGGAAAAAATCAATAACCAGCCGAGTCCAGGTTTTTGCTTCTATTGCAAGAGGAATGGACACTTGTGGAAGGACAGTAGGCGCGCAAAAGGCCTGTATTTAGTTTGTGGCGCATCCAATTATGGAATTGGAAACTATCCTTATAGAAGCAACCCAGCTCACACACCCACCATCTACCTGTAGCGGCCAGCTATCCAGGCTCCTGCACCTCGCATTGCACTCCCTGTTCCACCACTTGCACAGCCTGCTCGCCAATTCCATTAGGCTCCGAGGAACATGCCTCGAGAGCACAGAAACATGCCCTAAAGACCGAGGAATGTGCCTCCAGTTAGGAGGAATGTACCACGGCGTCAGGCTTTCCTTTCAGCGGCTGAAGAAGTAGAAGCCGTAGACTAAGGTAAACCCGGTAATTTCCTCAACTCTTTTCAAATCTCTCGCATTATTTCATTCTCTCACATATTTTTCCATACACAACCAATAGTTCTATCACCAAACTTTCCTTGAATCCGTTACATTTTCTTTTTAAAAATTTCGAGGACGGAATTTTTTTAAGGAGGGTAGAATGTGACAACCCTAAACTTTCTGTACAATTTTTTTCAAAAATACAGAAAGCGATACTTGAGCCTGAGCACAAGTTATAAATTTGATTTCCTTTTAAACTGCAAGAAGGAGCTTGTAGCTTATTGGTAAGACCTTGCACCACTGAACCAAAGTATCAAAATTCAAATCTCATCAACCATACATTTTTTTAAATTAAATTCTGTTAATCTTTTAGAAGACCAAGAGTCTACACGTGCACTAAACGTAATAGGGTAGGTTACAGAATAAACAAACGAGTCCATCTGCAGTAGACGAAGCGACGAGGACATGTGGCTTGGAGACACGGCCCGACTCGGCCGACACGGGCCAGCGACTCGGTCGAATCGGCCAGCGGCGCCGGTCCGACTCAGCTGAAACCCTAAATTTCTTCATCTGTTATGACCTTTGAACTCCCCCATAACCCCTGTATCATTTAAATTCCCTGCACATTTACAGAGCAATTTAAAACATACATTTAATCCATTTTTTATACAATTTTTATCAAACCCTTTCACTACCCTAAACCCAAATTTTTCCAATAAATACCACCCCTCAAATCACCCCCCTCACTCACAATCCCTGCTGAAACTCTCAAGAAAATTCCCAATACTTTTTGTGTGCAAGTGGAGTTAGCAAAGGGCGAAACTCCGACGAACTTCCGACGACAATCCGAGGAGTTTCCGGCGACGAAACGACACACCGATACTTCCCCAATCTTCCTCTTCCTCTTCTCTTGACTCTAATCCTGTAAGTCCCCCTTTTCTCTCTCTTTCACTATTCTCAAATTTTTAATTCTTAAAATGTGTCGGAAGCGGAGTTATCCGGCTTTCAATTATCTTTTCATTTAAAAAATACAACATTTTCTTAATAACAAACCTACAGCTTTTGATATATTGTTTAGCAATCAATAAAGAAGATAATAGAACAAGTTTGGCATCAAATTAATAATCTTAGCAAGTTTTATTTCAATTTTATATTAAAATAACTTTATGTTTCATATCGACATTTTTTTACCTTTTAACCATGCCAGTTTTCGAAAACTCACGAAATAGTGACCCAACTCCTCACAACACTCATATATAATATAGCAGGATAGAATTTGGGAACATGGATTTGGAAAAAATATGATTTTACACATAACTACCTCCGACTTATAAAAACCTTTTTCTGCAAGATGTGTATTTTTAACAAATCTTTACAGTGTGCCGCTACAACCCATTTTGGGGAACCCATTTAGAATGGTGCGGATTATCGCACATTCTTGGGCTTAATAGTGCGAGATGCAGACCTCTGCTAGGAGCATACGATCTCGAAAGATTTAAAATACAGTTTTCTTTAGAAAATGTGATTTCTATTATAAATAAAACTTATATTTTTAATAAATAAATATATATGTAATTAATATCAAAATATCTATTTTTAATATTTATAATATTCCACATTTCCAAAATTCAAGAAAAACATTCCATTTACAAGAAGATACCATACGATTCCAATATTACAAATAAATACCAAATATTATGAAATTAGATTTTATTCAGTAGAAATGTCGCATTGATAAAATATACATCCATGAAAACTCTAAAGACGATAATAAAATACTTGATGTGTATTTTGAAAATATAACAAAACTATTTTTACATAAAACCCCCTCAAGTTATACTAAATTACAATAAGGATCCTAGTAAACATAGATTTAAGCGGAACCAGTCTCTTGAGCCTCAGGGAGTTGGAGATATGGGTGCTTTCCGATTTAAGATAGACAACATAACAAACGGTATTATTAACACGGTAATCGTCTTTGAAAAAGACACAAATCCTGCCGTCCATATGCAGCGGTTACCAATAGCTCCAAAACATAATTCAGGATTCAATTTCTTTTCAAATTGTCTGACTCAGATTAAGTCTCACTATAATCAATCTGACTTGAATAAGATTCAAGTACAAACTACAAATTCAACATGAATCCATATATTCAATCTAATCAATCTATATTGACCGAACCGAATCATGGATATACATCCATCTACATGATTCTCCAGTTACATCCATTTACTGATATCATAGCTTCAAAAATTAATCCATCTATTTACAATATACAATTCAAACAATATATCAATACAATCAAGACATCGCGGGGTTTATAAGGGGTAGGCTAGTACGGAAGGTGTTAGAAGTGGCACGAGACAGCAACCATAAGACACCTAACCTGAATTCAATCGCCGTTGTTCAATGGTATTATCGATGGAGCCTTGTACTCTATATACCGCAGTTTCTAGTCTAGTGAGACTCCTCTCGTATACACTAGTATCTTCTGTACCAAGCTACAAACAACAGCGTTAACAATATAATACAACATTATACAACTATACTCTCTCTCTCTGTGTGTGTCTATTCTACTTCCCCATCATCTTTGGACTTACCGCTGACGACATTCTCTTTCTTCTTCTTTGGAATGTCATCAGGTGATTCAGACTCACTGGAGATCGAGCCCACCAGCGAGGATTTGGACCAGCTAGCTTTCGACCCGGAGCTTTAGATTCCTTGTACACATTTACATTCTGTATTTTCTATTTCTGTTATGCCACTGTTTAGGCATTGCTTTCCATTCCATGTATTTACTTTTCAGATGTATTGTAAAAAAGAATGTTAATAAATAAAGTTGCTGTTCATTTATATCCATTGTCACTGTCTCTTGTGTACATTTACTCTTATATTGCTTAGATACGCTTAGCGTGTTTACTTTTAAGTAAATACGTAGCGGCCAGTCGCGTCCCCTTCGCCGTAAACCGGGAAGCGGGACGTGACAAAACTTCTTCAATATGGCGGTTGGAGAGTTTTTGTGCACCCTCCTGAGCAGCTTGATGCTATTCCCAGTTGGAATAGCAGTGTCAATTTCCACCGTTGGAGCTCGTGGGGTAAGTCCATAGGGGGAACTGCCCCCAGCTTTCCTCACTCGGCGCCAGTGGCGACGTCGAGCACGTCGTGCAGACGGAACCACCTCTGTTGTGGAAGCGACCTCGTTATGCCCCCTGCTTTGATGAGAGGCTGCTGTCGGTGTCAGCCTGTCGAAGACTGACGTCCGCTGAGAGGGAACGATCAATCTGTCGAAGGCAGACCTTCTGACAGGGGAAGCATTTTTAACGTCCTCGCCTGCAGCAGGAGTTGGAACGGCCAGTCTTGCGAAGACCGATCCCTTAGCAGGAGATGCCCCTTTGAAGACCTCATCTGTCGGAACAGGAATGGCTATCCGCTTCGGGATAACCCCTTATGGTATTGCCGGCCTCATTGCGGGCCCACTGGAGCTTTAACCCAGTCTGTCAAAGACTAAGGCGTTGGAATTGGACGACCCGTTGAGAGGGGTCGTGGTAGTTGCAAGCCGATCGAAGACTGACTTTTTTGGAGCCTCTTGTGATGGTATTGAAGCATTGAAGCTCATCGGCGGAAGCATGGTCCCGAAGAACAATCCAGTGGTGGCCTGCATCACCTGCTCCACTGGCATTACAAAGATGGAGGCCGATTGGGACCAGCAAGCCACTCCTACAGTCGGGGAAGAGCGAGAGTTACTGTTGCAGTTAGCGCAGCTGGAGGCCATCGATATCTCCTTTTCTGCATGGAGCAAAACACCAAATCTTAGTACCTCGAATCCAGGGGAAATCATATTAAACCGCGATTCGTTCATGAACACGACACACAAAGTGTGGAGTGGACAGAGGAAAAGGTTCCACCGGGCATGCCAGAATCTGTTTACCGCCGAAAACGGGGACGAACCGGGATGGATCGTCTTGCCTGAATTTGGGGGCAGATGCTATTTGGTTTTATCCGTCCACCACTCCGAAGATACCAAATTGATTTATGGCACCGTGTATCAAAGGTTTGGGCGGATGTAGCCATTGTAGCAGACTTCGTCAGATTCCCCCTCGTTTGCGAGTGGTTTTTGATTGTGGAGATGCTCTTTCCTACAGGCGTAAGCCCCTACAGTTAATTACACTACCGCATCCCGGTAACCCCTTTCTCCTGCTCCATAAGGTCACTTCATGTCGTGTGTGTTTGTTTTACTTTTGGTTGCCTGTGGATTGTATACGGAGACTAATTTATGTTGTCGTCCGTAGGGCTTGGATTAGTCCAAATCCGTATCTTATTCGATTTAGGTTTTGTTTGATTTAAGGACCGTTAACCTTGTTGAGATTAAGATCAATTTAAATGTTTGTTAATAATACGTTAGTCCGATCTCGGACTAAGATCTACTTAACGGGGGTTTGGGATCATTTTTTATCCAACAAAAGAATATTTGGGCTCTATCGTTTTAGTTTAGGGACGTTACGGTCCGTAGATCACCATTTTTAGGATGAGGGTTTAGTTTAAGGATGTTACGGTCCACAGCTAGTTTAAGGATATTGTGGTCCATTGGGATATGCTCATGGGTTTGGGAGTGCACCCAAGAGCTGTTTGTTGTCGAGACCCTCCACCTTTCTGAAGACGTTGAAGAATTACAACAACATATATCAGAGGTATGCAGAGATGTACCCTTGAACCAAACTCCGGATTGACGGGAGAGATCATGGTGGAATGAACACCATTTTAGATACCATCTGTTTGGGGATCATTAGTCATCTTTGGAACTGAGATCGATTCGGGGAGGCCTGAGCATAGGAAGGCTCGGTTAATTGGTGATCAAAGAGTTTTGGCCTCGGTAGACTTGTCTAGTTTAGGCTAAGGTTGGTCTATCATAGTGTTAAACACTAAAATTTGCTCGGCGCTCACGTGCTCCCACATGAGGCTCTAGAGCAGTGTTAAACACTGAAATTTGGAGCGCTCACGTGTGGCATGTGAGGCGCCTAAGGATTTGGCACTGCTTTGGGTTTATTACCTCTCTCTTTTATATGTGCTAAGCATTATTTGGGGTCACGTGAGATCACGTGAAGTGCCCCAAAAATGGGAACCGTCTTTAATTTATTCCGTTTTTTCTTTCATAAGTGATAAGCACCATTAGGGGGTCACGTGGGATCACGTGAGGCACCCCAAATTGGGAACTGTCTTTGATTTATTCCCTCTTTTCTTTCATAAGTTCTAAGCACCATTACGGGGGTCACGTGGGATCACGTGACTCGATATCAGTTGTTCCTTTTGTTTCTCAGAGGTGCTAGAGGTGCTCACTTGGGAACACGTGATCTGTTGCTATAGCATTGTACGCTAATCGTTTCTTTTATGTGCACGGGGATCTTGATTTTAGTCTTGATAATTTCATGTCCTTTGTTTTATAAGAATTAAATTCTTATACAGAATTAAAACCTAGTTTTTATCAGAGGAATTAAATTCCTATATCTTTGGGAAGAATTAAATTCTTCAAACTTAGTTCTTTCCTCTAAGTTTTGAGTCTGCATGACAGAATCTCCCCGATGAGAATTAAATTCTCAATTTGTGGGGAGATCTGCTTTTGCAGACCTCAACCAGAGGAAGAACTAAGTTCTTTTTGTAGAAGAGTTAAACTCTTGGAGCGGTGAAGAAGAGATAAAATAATTTCTAGGTCTTTCTTCTAACTTAGGGTTTCTTTTCTTAAAAGAGAACTCCTCTTCTCTTTTTTTTTGTTTTCTCAAATCTTATGGGGGGGGTTCTTCTGTCCAAGACTTGAAGTCTTGGGTCCTTTATATAGTAGAGGCAAGTTTGTTGATTTAGTTAAAGAAATCTCTCATTGAGAGATCTTAATTGATTTGGTGATTTTATCCACCGTTGGATCTTTGATCCAAGAACTTCTGTTTTACAGAAAATATTTTTCTTGTTTTTAACAAGATTACGGAAATATTTTCCCATACAGAGTTTATTCTGTGGCTTGGTGATTTTTTAATCACCATTGGATTTTTAATCCCACGGTACTCTGTTTTACAGAGAGTAATCTTTCTTATTTAGAAAGATTCAAGCAAATATTTTCCAAATAAGCTTTTGATCCCTTTACTTAGAATTTAATCTTATCAGCTCAGAAAGCATTTGAGACCACTTACGTGTAGCACGTGACCCCATAGAGTTAAACTCATTTGCGTATGTGCAACAGCCAAAAGAGGGCATCACGTGCTGACACGTGAGCCTTCCTGGCTTGTCATTTGTTTTAAAAGGCGCCTATATACTTTGTATATAGATGGTCACGTGTTTGCACATGAGGCTTAATTTTAGCCTTAATAATTAAGCGTAATGCTTGTAATTTATGTTCCAAGTCGCATCACGTGTGGGCACGTGATGCTCTATTAGGGAAATTTTTCCCATCACATTTTTTCTCTTCTCTTTTTTTTATAAGGGAACAAGGGCACCGTGAGTAAAAACTACAGGACTGCCGGCGAGTTTGTGAAAACCCAAAAAGGGCGCAAACTCGTAAAATTAGAAATTCATGTGCACTTGCAAGGTCCTCTCGACCTTGTGAGGAGAGAAAGAAAAAAATGCGTGCGATCTGTACTACTCACAAAAGAGCAACACACTTACGAATCCCCACGATTCCTAAGGAGAAAATACACCTACGAGATCCTCACGACTTGTAGGGAGAAATACCTTTATGAAACCCTTACGGCTCGTATAGTCGAACAGCCTTAGTCGACATGATCCTAACCCTGTTTGCTAAGCCACCTTTGTTCAAATCAACAAAGGCAAATGATGAGTCGCTCATCGCAATATTCCAGTCGTAGCAATGCTGATGGCTAAAAAGGTATCAAACTTCAAGTCCTCTCAAGGCAAATAATGATTCGCTTCTGACAATATCCCAGTTGCAGCAATACTGATGCCTAAACAGCTGTCAAACTCCATGTCCTTTCACGGCAAATGATGATTCGCTCCTGGCAATATCCTACTCATAGTGATGCTGATGCCAAGGTCGGTATCAGATTCCAAACTCACAATAAAAGCAGCAGCGAGTAGCAAAAAAATGTATATAAAATAGCCGAAATGATGGGGCAACTCACAATAAAAATCAGCGAGTAATATATGCATATAAAAATAGCCGAAATATTTGGGCAACTCGCAATAAAAAGTAGCGTGTAAAAACATTAAAAAATAGCCGAAATGATTGAGCACCGCTGATAAAAAACTGAAATGATTGGGCAATCGTGACTTTCGCGATATGAAAAACTGAAAAGATAGAGTATCGCGGCAATAAAAAATAATATAAAATAAAATTTCCTCTGCCCTGCAAGTATGTCCATATTGACTCTTGTATACGATCCATGGGCACAAATGAAATGGGAACCATATTTTCCCACCAGGCTCCGTCAAAGGGAGAGCCAAGTCTTAACGGTTCATATACAACCTAGAGACTATCTCGGCGTTCCTTCTCATTCCAGCAGGGTGTAGACGCAACGTCATCAAAGGCCAAAGGGCCAAAACAAAAAAAAAGGAGTGATGGCAAAATCCTAACTCCAGCTCAACGTGCTTCTCATGCCAGCAGGATGCAGATGCGACGTTAACAAAGGCTCCAATGAGCCAAATCAAAGAGGAGTGGCGGCAAAATCCTAACTCCAGCCCGACATACTTCTCATGCCAGCAGAATGTAGACGCAACGCATCAAAGACCCAAGGGTCAAAAAAATGGAGTAATGGCAAAATCCCAGCTCCAACTCGACGTTCCTTCTCGATACAGATACGACGTCAACAAAGGGTCCAAGGAGCCAAATCAAAAAGGAGTGACGGCAAAATCCTAATTCCAGCTCGACGTGCTTCTCAAGATAGCGGGATGCAGATGTGACGTCAACAAAGGCTCCAAGGAGCCAAATAAAAAAAGAGTGATGGAAAAATCCTAACTCCAGCTCGACGTGCTTCTCATACCTGTAGGATATAGACGCAACGTCATCAATGACCCAAGGGTCAAACAAAAATGGAGTAATGGCAAAATCCCAGTTCCAGCTTGACGTTCCTTCTTGATGCAGAGGCGACACCAACAAAGGCTCTAAGGAGCCAAATCAAAAATGTGTGACGGCAAAATCCTAACTCCAGCTCGACGTGCTCCTCATGCCAACAGGATGCAGATGCGACGTCGACAAAGGCTCCAAGGAGCCAAATTAAAAAGGAGCGACGACAATATCCTAACACCTGCTCGACGTGCTTCTCATGCCAGCAGGACGTAGACGCAACGTCATCAAAGTCCCAAAGGTCAAACAATAAAGGAGTAAAGGAAAAATCCCAGCTCCAGCTCGACGTTCCTTCTCGATGCAGATGCGACGTCAACAAAGGCTCCAAGGAGCCAAATCAAAACGAGTGACGGAAAAATCCTAACTCCATCTCGACGTGCTTCTCATGCCAGCAGAATGCAGATGCAACGTCAACAAAAGACCCAAGGGTCAAAGCAAAAATGGAGTCATGGCAAAACCTTAGCTCCAAGTCTTTACGGGTCATATACAACCTATAGACTATCTCGACGTTCTCCCTCATTTCAGCAGTATGCGGACGCAACTATCAGATGAAATTGGAGCAGTAATATTTTCCTAGCTTTGGACTTCAATTGCAATACATACAGCATAGAGGTCCTACAGATGTCTATCCTATTTCAGCAAATAATCGGCACGACATCGTCAAAACAAAAATGAAGTGACGGCATATTCCCAGCTTCGGGTCTCGACGGCAACTCATATAAAGCCTAAAAGACTATCGGAGATCATCTCACACCAGAGCGGAGTGGTTATGACTCATCGAGGCTCCAAATTGAACCTAACCTCAAGTAAAAAAGCGTCATGGCAAATTCCTAACGTTTGCTCTTCCGACGGTAATATGACCTAAGGAGATTACCTGAAGACATCTTGTTCAGGCACCGAAAGAATCAAAAACACTACTGTCGCAGGGCTACTCGAATAGCAGCTTAAAGACTGCATATCGAGGAATACATCAGTCAATGCGACGGTACCATGGACTAAAACCCTAGTACCAAAAACCTAACGGACCCCTGTCGTAAAGAATATAAGTTATCTATATTTCATGTTAGGATACACCTGCAAGATCCTCTCGATTAATCTCGACTCGTAGAAAAAAACATCTTTATGGAACCCTCACGGCTCATGAAGGTGAAAAGCCTTAGGAGACGGGGATAGCAACCTGTTTCCTAAGCACTGTGGCCCTACAAGTAGTCCAAACTGACTCTTGTATACTATCCACGGGCCACATTCTTCAAAGTCGCATACCGATGAGGAGGAGAAACCACTTACGTGTCCTCTCGACTCGTAAAGGGAAAATTCTCTTGTGAGATCCTTACGACTCTCAAGAGAAAACGCACATAGGAGTCCTCAAGACTTCTAAGGAGAAAATACACCTACGAAATCCTCTAGACTCATAGGGAGAAACTTCTTTATGAGACTCTCATGGCTCATAAAGTTGAAAAGCCTTAGGCGACAGATCTAAACATGTTTTCTAAGCCATCGTAGCCCTACAAGAAGGTCCAAACTGACTCTTGTATACTATCTATGGGCCACATTCATCAAAGTTACATGCCAATGAAGTGAAGAAGCCACATGTAGGTCCCCTCAACTCATAAGGAAAAAATACCTGCGTGAGATCTTTACGACTCACTGAGGTGATAGGAATTCTCACGATTTCTAGGGAGAATATGCACCTATGAGATCCTCACGACTTATAGGGAGAAAAACCTGCTTGAGACCCTTACGGCTCATGAAGATGAAAAAGTCTTAGGTGACAGGGATCCTAAACTTGTCTCCTAAGCCATCAATTCTATGGTAATGCATTATTTTGCACTACTTAACCCACGTATAAGCTTACGTGGGCAAAGTAGTGGGGGGCTTTTGTTCCCGCCAAATTTTTAGGCTCAGAGCTTGCTATTCCCTTATAAAAATAAAGGGAAAGCTTCACGTGTTAAATACATACACCGACATACAAACCATGTAACTATCACCTCAGGTAGCGCAGCACGTGAAGTTCACGTGGGCGCCAATGTGCAAAGCACAGGAGCGCCTGTTCCTCTAATATTTAAACATAATAAAACAGCTAAGATTTGTTAAAATTTTGTTGAGGCAGCGCCTCACGTGCCCCTTATGAGGGCGCCAGCGCCAGCACCAATCTTGTAGGATTAATCCTATGGTGGCGCCGCACGTGCTCCTCATATGGGCGCCAATGTGCAAAGTACAGGAGCGCCTATCATAAATAAGAATTAAATTCTTAAGTGGCGCCCACGTGCACAACACGTGAGCGCCGGCGCCCAAATTAAAAGCAAGTAGAATTAAATTCTACATGGGGATTGTTCCCCAAAAATTGGGACATTCTCTATTAAACAGAGCCGTTGGATCAAAGATCCAATGGTGATAATAAATCATCAGATGATAAATCCTATTTGGTAAATATTTTCCTTCTAATATAGAAAGATCTTCTCTAATAGAGAATCTTGGATTAAAAATCCAACTGTGATAAAAATATCACTGTTCGCCGCTGAAAGATGCGACCGGGACATTGGGACGTATGGACTGAATTTTGGGTGTAGATGCTATTTGGTTTTATCTTTCCACCTCTCCGAAGATGCCAAGTTGATTTATGACACCGTATATCGGAGGTTTAGACAGATGCGGCCGTTGTAGCAGACTTCGTCAGATTCCCCCTCGTTTACGAGGAGTTTTTGATTGTGGGGACGCTCTTCCCTGCAGGTGCAAGCCCCTGCAGTTAATTACGCTACCGCATAGCGGTAACCACTTTCTCCTTCTCCAGATGGTCACTTTGTGTCGTGTGTGTTTGTTTTATTTTCGGCTGCCCGTGGATCGTATACGGAGACTAATGTATGTTGTCGCCCGTAGGGCGTAGATTAGTCCAAATCCGTATTTTCTTAGATTTGGGTTTGATTTGGGTTTAAAGATCGTTATTCTCATTGAGATTAAGTTCAACTTAAACGTTTCTTGAGAATACGTTAGACTAATTTTATACTAAGATCTACTCAACAGGATTTTGAGATCATTTAGATCCAACGAAAGAGTATTTAGACTCTATCGTTTTAGTTTAGGGACATTGCGGTCCATAAGTTTAAGGACATCATAGTCCATGGGGTTTAAGGACGTCATAGTCCATAAAGTTTAAGGACATCATAATCCATGAGTTTAAAGACCGCATAGTCCAGCTGAAAGACATCATAGTCTAGTTTAAAGACCTCATAGTCTGTGGGGTTTAGTTTAGAAATGTTGCGGTTCATAAGTTTAAAGACATCATAGTCCATAGAGTGTCTAGTTGTCGGGACCCGTCACCTTTCTGAAGACGTTGAAGAATTACAATGACTTATATCAGAGGAATGAAAAGATATACCCTTGAACCAATATTGGTTGGGGGATCTATAGTCAGGTTTGGGACTAAGACCAATTAAAAATATTGGGAGCACATATGCTCAGTTAATCTGAATTGAGGGATTTATGGCCTACTTGGGCTCAGCCCAATCAGTTAAAGTGTTTGAACACTTATTTGGACCCAGTCCACTCATTTTTTAACAAAATGTTAACATTTGTTTGGGCTCAGGCCCTTTTTTGTTCAATAATGCAGAGCATTAATTTTGGGTTCTGACACCCCTTCCTCTTTAGTTTTTTATTGAGTTTTAAACACTCTTTGTAGCGTAGAGCGCTTTATGTACCGAGCCTTTATGTACAGAGCACTTGGGTTGAGCGCCAGACTTGGAGTGCTGAGGCGCTTCTTATGAAATAGCGCACACGTGAGGAGTACGTGGCGCGCTTAGCGCTGAGTGCCAAACCTGAAGCGCTAAGGCGTTTCTTATGAAATAGCGCACACGTGAGGATCACGTGGCGCGCTTGGCACAGAGCGCCAGACTTGGAGCGCTAAGGCGCTTCTTATGAAACAGCGCAGACGTGAGGAGCACGTGGCGCGCTTGGCGCTGAGCGCCAGACTTGGAGTGCAGAGCACTCTTTATTAAATAGCGCCCACGTAAGGAGCACGTGGCGCGCTTAGCGCTGAGCGCTAACCAATGAGTGCAAAGCGCTCTTGATTAATTCTGTGCTCTAAGAATTATGTTCTCGTTTATGAGAGACTTTGTCTCGTGGATCTAAGAACTAAGTTCTTATTTTAATAGGAGATGCTATGATCTCTTCTGTTTTTGTGAAAGCCCTTGTCTTTGTCTTATAGATCTGTGATCTAAAGAGAACTAAGTTCTTCTCCCTCCTTCTTTTATTATGAGATACTCCAATCTCTCCTACTCTTATGAAAGACTTCTGTCTTTGTAGATCTATGATCTAGAAAAAGAACTAAGTTCTTCTTTTTTTATGAGATACTTTGATTTCTCTATTTTATTTACCTTGAAGAAATTTTTCTTTTCAGAGTTTGCTCTTCTCTTTTTCTTTTTCAAGTTTATGGAGGGTTCCTCCTTCTTTCGACTTGAAGTCTTGGGTCCTTTATATAGGCGAGGCTGATTTGTTAAATCAGTTAAGGAAATCTTTCCTCTGATTGATTTGGGGATGTTTCCCACCGTTGGATCTTTGATCCAAGGGCTTCTGTTTTACAGAAGGCAATCTTCTTATTTTTAATAAGATTGGGAAAATATTTTCCCATACAGAACTTATTCTGTATCTTGGTGATTTTTAATCACCATTGGATCTTTGATCCAACGGTGCTCTGATTTTCAGAGGACAATCTTTCCTGTTTGGAAAGATTGGGAAGATATTTTCCCCTACAGAGATTATTCTGTAGCTTGGTGATTTTTAATCACCGTTGGATCTTTAATCCAACGGTTCTCTGATTTACAGAGCACAATCTTTCTTGTTTAGAAAGATTGGGAAGATATTTTCCCCTACAGAGCTTATTCTGTACCTTGGTGATTTTTAATCACCATTGGATCTTTGATCCAACGGTGCTCTGATTCACAGAGCACAATCTTTCTTGTTTAGAAAGATTTGAGGAGTATTTCCTCAATCAGAATTTAATTCTGTGCTCTGATGATTTATCGTCTCCGTTGGATCTTTGATCCAACAGCAGAGAACTTTTAGTTCTGGCGCCAGCGCTCTCATGCTTTGCACGTGATGCGCTGTCACAGAGTCTTTGACTCATAGCGCTTAGCGCACTCGTGCTTTGCACGTGATGCGCTGCTTCAGAGTCTTTGACTCTTTAGCGCTGGCGCTCGGCGCTCTCGTGCTTTGCACGTGATGTGCTGCCTCAGAGTCTTTGACTCTTTAGCGCTGGCGCTCTTGGCACTCAGCGCACTCTCCCTTTGCACGTGAGACGCTGCCTCAGAGACTTTGACTCTGGGCGCTGGCGCTCTCATGCTTTGCACGTGAGACGCTGCCTCCTAAGAGTTTAACTCTTATTTAATAGATTTCTTTTTGTGTTTTGCACATTGGCGCCTACGTGAGGAGTACGTGAGGCGCCATCATAGGATTTAATTCTATCCGAGGTAGTACCTACATACTTTGCATGTGGAGTTTTTCCTTTATTTTTATTTTTATTTTATTGTTATTATTTTTTTTAACGGAGCAAGTTTTGAGCCAAAATTTTGGCGGGAACAAATGCCTCCCACTACTTTGCCCATGTAAGTATGTACGTGGGTGAAGTAGTGCAATGTTATGCGTGGCCAGAGAATTGATGGCATAGAAGACAAGTTTAAGGTCCTTGTAGCCTAATACCTTTTCCATCTTCATGAACCGTAAGGGTTTCAAGAAGGTTTTTCTCCGTACGAGTCGAAAGGATCCCGTAAATGTAAATTCTCCCTAGAAATCGTGAGGATTTCTAAGTGTTCATCACCTCCGTGAGTCGTAAGGATCTCACTCGGGTATTTTCCTTATGAATCATGAGGACCCGTAAGTAGCTTCTTTATTTCATTGGCGAATGTGTCTTTGGCAAATGTAGCCCGCAGATAGTCCATATTGACCTCCTTGTAGAGCAGCGATGGCTTAGGAAACAGGTTTAGATCTGCCGCCTAAGAATTTTCAACTTTATGAGCCGTGAGAGACTCATAAAGACTTTTCTCCTTACGAGTCGAGAGAATCCCGTAGGTGTATTTTCTCCTTAGGATCTCACAAGAGAATTTTTTCCCTTACAAGTCGAGAGGACTTGTAAGTGGCTGTTTCCCTCCTCGTCGATATTCGACTTCAGAGAGTATGGCCCATAGATAGTCCATCTTGACTTCCTTACAGAGCAGTGATGGCTTAGGAGACAAGATTAGGATCTGTCACCTAAGACTTTTCAGCTTTATGAGCCATGGGGGTCTCATAAAGACTTTTCTCCCTACGAGTCGAGAGGATCTCATAGATGTCTTTTCTCCTTAGGAGTTGTGAGGACTCCTAAGTGCGTTTTCTCTTGAGAATCGTAAGGATCTCACAAGAGAATTTTCTCCCTTACAAGTCGAAAGGACTCGTAAGTGGCTGTTTCCCTCTTCGTCAATGTTCGACTTTGGAGAGTGTGGCCCGTAGATAGTCCATCTTGACCTCCTTGCAGGGCAGTGATGGCTTAGGAAACAGGTTCGGGTTTGCTGCATAAGACTTTTCAACTTTATGAGTTGTGAGAGTCTTATAAAGATTTTTCTCCCTACGAGTCGAGAGGATCTCGTAGGTGTATTTTCTCCTTAGGAATCGTGAGGACTTCTAAGTGTGTTTTCTCTTGAGAGTCGTAAGGATCTCATAAGAGAATTTTCTCCCTTACAAGTCGAAAGGACTCGTAAGCGGCTATTTCCCTCTTCGTTGATGTTTGACTTTGGAGAGTGTGGCCCGTAGATAGTCCATCTTGACCTCCTTGCAGGGCAGTGATGGCTTAGGAAACAGGTTCAGGTCTGCTGTCTAAGACTTTTCAACTTTATGAACCGTGAGGGTCTTATAAAGATTTTTCTCCCTACGAGTCGAGAGGATCTCGTAGGTGTATTTTCTCCTTAGGAATCGTGAGGATTCCTAAGTGCGTTTTCTCTTGAGAGTCGTAAGGATCACACAAGAGAATTTTCTCGCTTACAAGTCGAGAGGACTCGTAAGTGGTTGTTTCCCCCTTGTCGATATTCAACTTTGGAGAGTGTGGCCCATGGATAGTCCATCTTGACCTCCTTGCAGGGCAGTGATAGCTTAGGAGACAGGGTTAGGATCTGCCACCTAAGACTTTTCAACTTTATGAGCCATGAGGGTCTCATAAAGACTTTTCTCCCTTCAGGTCGAAAGGATCCCGTAGGTGTATTTTCTCCTTAAGGGTCGTGAGGACTCCTAAGTGCGTTTTCTCTTAAGAGTCATAAAGATCTCACAAGAGAATTCTCTTTTCATGCGCAGGGACACTAATTTCCCTGAGGTCAAGACGAATCGAGAGATTCCTGCAAAGAATCTGATTTCCTTACGGGTTGACGCGAGTCGAGATGTTCTCGTCAAGGACGCTGATTTCCCTGAATCATGGTTTTTCCAAGGACACTGATTTCCCTGGAGGTCGAAATGAATCGAGAGGTTCTCTCCAAGGACGCTGATTTCCCTGAATCGAGAGGTTTTGCTAAGGACACTGATTTCCTTAGGGTCAAAACGAATCGACAAATTCCTGGAAAGTCACTGATTTCTCTGCAGGTCGACGCGAGTCGAGATGTTCTCGTTAAGGACGTTGATTTCCCTGAATCGAGATATTTACCAAGGACACTGATTTCCCTGGAGATCGAGACAAATCGAGAGATTCCTGCAAAGGCAATGATTTCTCTGCGGGTCGACGCGAATCGAGATGCTCTCGTCAAGTATGCTGATTTCCCTAAATCGAGAGGTCTTGCCAAGGACACTGATTTCCCTAGAGGTCGAGATGAATCGAGAGATTCCTGCAAAGAAACTGATTTCTCAGTGGGTCGATGCGAATCGAGATGCTTTCGTCAAGGAAGCTGATTTCCCTGAATCGAGGTTTTTGCCAAGCACACTGATTTCCCTGAGGTTGAGACAAATCGAGAAATTCTTGCAAAGACACTGATTTCTTTGTGGGTCAACGTGAATCGAGAGGTTCTCGCTAAGGATGCTGATTTCTCTGAATCGAGAGGTCTTTCCAAGGACACTGATTTCCCTGGGGTCGAGACGAATCGAGAGATTCCTGCTAAGATACTGATTTCCTTGCGGGTCGACGCGAATCGAGAGGTTCTCGCCAAGGACGCTGATTTCCTTGAATCGAGAGGTCTTGCCAAGGACACTAATTTCCCTAGAGGTCGGTTGACTTGTTTCCGAGACGGAGTCATTGGATGACATATTTCCGAGAAGGGGTCATTTTCTGACGTATTTCCGAGACGGGGTCATGTGCTGACGCTAGGTTGTCTGTGAACCGTAGAGTCTTGGAACTGGGGACTTTGTCGTGGCTCCGATTGGTGATGTCGCGTCCGAATCCTGCTGGAATGAGGAGGAACGCCGTTGTTGTTCTCTAGGCTGTAGACGTAGCCGTTGAGATTTAGAACTAGAGATTTTGTCGTTGCTCCGATTGGTTGCGACCCTGAGGTCCATTGTTGACGTTACGTCTGCATCCTGCTGGGGTTGAGAAGGAACACCGTGCTGAGTTTTAGGCTGTAGATGTTGCCGTTAAGATTTAGAACTAAGGACTTTACCATGGCTTCGTTTCGTTGTGTCGTGTCCGTGCCCTGTTGGAACGAGGAGGAACGCCGTTGTTGGTCTTCTGGGATGCAGATGTTGCTATCGATATCTGACTTTTCCCTTTGACAGAGTTTGTTGGGACATGTGGTTCCCTTTCGTTTATGCCCATGGATTGTATGCAGGGGTCGATTTGATCTCACCTACAGGGCATATGTTTCATTCTTTCATTTTTTTTATTTCTTTCCGCGATGCTCTATCATTTCAGTTTTTTATATCGCGTAAGTCACGATTGCCCAATCATTTCTACTATATTTTGCGGTGCCCAATCATTACGGCTCCTTTTTTTCTTTTTTTTACTCGCTGATTTTTATTGTGAGTTGCCCAATCATTTCGTCTATTTTTGCATGCATATTTTTTACTTGTTGATTTTGTTACAAATTGCCCTATCATTTCGGCTATTTTATACGCATTTTTTTTGATTATGGAACTCAAGGTCTGATACCAATCTTACATCAGTATCGCTGCAATTAGAATGTTGTCAGGAGCGAATCATCATTTTCCATGAAAGGACTTGGAATTTGATACCGATTTAGGCATCAGCATTGCTACAACTGGGATATTGCCAGGAGCGAATCATCATCTTCTTTTGTCGGTTCGAACAAAGGTGGCTTAGCAAACAGGGTTAAGATCCTATCGACTAAGGCTTTTGATTTCATGAGCCGTAAGGGTCTCATAAAGGTGTTTCTCCTTAAGAGTCATGAGGATCTCGTAGGTGTCTTTTCTCCTTAGGAATCGTGAGGATTCCTAAGTGTATGTTCTCTTGTAAGTCGTAAGGATCTTGCAAGAGTATTTTCTCCTTGTAAATCGAGAGGACCTACAAGTGTTTGTTCATCAAATAAAGGCATTCCTCGTCGTTGGTGGGACTCGGCAAGGAAATGATTATTTATGCCCGTGGATTGTATACAAGGGTCAGTATTGAACCGCTTATAGGGCAGTGTGGGAGATATGATAGCTTAAGAACATGTTCAGATCTCTGTAGCTTAAGGCTTTTGAATCTTATGAGCCGTGAGGGTCTCATAAGAGGGTTCTCCTTACGAGTCCGGAGGATCTCGTAAGTGTAATTTCTCCTTAGGAATCGTGAGGATCCTTAAGTGTGTTGCTCCCTTGTGAGTCATTGGGATCTCACGCAGGTATCTTCTCCTTACAAGGCCGAGAGGACCATGCCAGTGTGCATGAATTTTTTACGAGTCTGTGCCCTTTCGGGTTTTCACAGACTCGCCGGTAGTCCTGCTGTTTTTACTCACGAAGCCCTTTCGGGTTTTCATCCATGCCTATCTTGCTTATGAACGTACCGTTTTTTTACCACGTCAGCCTGGGGATGCCGGGGGTTTATAGTAGTTTAAAGACCTTTCGGTCCGTCGCTAGTTTCAGGACATTGCGGTCCATTGTTAGTTTTAGGACATTACGGTCCATCGTTCATCCTGTATGCACGTGTATCTATCACGTGACGGGATACTTAATGATAAAGTTGGATACACCCATTCAGGGTGTGATTTGGTTTGGTTGGGGTTTTTTGTGATCCATCCCTACCGCGACTTCTTCCACTTGACGTCGACGCTTGGCTTTTTTGAATATGGCCATTTTGCGTTCTCGATCAACTTTGCTCTTCTGACGGGCTTCGTTTGGCAGCACTTCAATCAGCTCATCGGATGGTTCTAAGGATTTTGGTGTCGATTCTGCCCCCAACTTCTCTACATCAGGAGCTTTCTTATCATCTATTGACGAGTGAGAGATCATGTGACAACTTGCCACGTAATCTTCGAGTTTTTCTGACACGTCGTCTCTCTCGTCATTGTCATTGCCTCTGTTCTCAAGGATATGGTTGAGAAACTCATGGAGTGTGACTGGGGTCCGTGCCTTCTGGTTGTACTCCTCCAGCACGTCAATATGCTTTTGCAAGTCCGTGCGCTTGTCATCAGGCTTCACGGGCTTCTTCTTCTTCTTTTTCTTTGAAGACTTTGACGGCTGGGCCTGAGCGTTTTGACCATTGCTACCAATTCTCGGCGTCGGACGCGGTTTTAGCATTCCCTCAATGATCTCAGGCTCTAGCAGGCTTTTCCACTTGATTGCGGGGCATGCTTGAAGATCCTTCAGCATTCTTTTCGTTTTTGCCAAAAGAACTACTTCCCATGGAGCTTCCTCTGTGAATGATCATGATGCCCCCGGCGTGTCCACCCTTTTAGGAATGTGCTGTTGTAGCGGATTCACCTTCCAGTTTTCAGATAGCGTGAACTTACCCTGTTGGTATTGGTCTTCAACCCAAATTTTGAAGACGTAGCAGTCTTCGATCGGATGGCCCAATACTCAGTGGTAGGGGCAGTAATTGGGATCGTTGACGTCGTTGGGTTGCGGTGGGTGTCTCAACTCCGGTGGAGTGATGAGCCCGTTGCGCACTGCCAGTTCATACAGTTTCCTTGTTTTATCCCGAAGAAACGAGTAAGGACGTCTCAACTTCTTATCGAGGGATTGTCGCTTGTTTGCTTTGGCGAACAACCGGTCTCGGGCCACTCGGTTGTTGTTGAGCGTTGGCGACAAAGATAGTTTTCCCTTTACACCTTTCGTTTCGAAGTTCCGTTTTCGACGAGGACGGCTTATGGCCCATCTGGTCCATTTGGGCCAGCTTGTCGATTAAGTTCTGGAAGGTGGTCGGCTTGAAGAACATCATAAATTGGGATATAGTCGCCTGCGGATCGAGGGTTCCCATAAACATGCCTACTGCAGGAGCCTCTTCTATACACTATTCACGCTTCGACCATAGGTTGCGCCACCAAATCGCAGACTGAACCCATGTCTCCCCTGACTTCACTCGAGCATTGATCAACGCTGTGATTGGGGTGCGTTCGCTGGCGCTTGCGAAACGCTGAGTGCATAGCAGCTCCATCTCTGTAAATGTTTACACGGAGTCGTTCGGAAGCTCCGAATACCGTTCGAAAGCCGTCTCCGCTAAGCTGCCGACGAATTGGCGAAGCAGTAGCTTATCGTCACCTCCAGTAGTGCCGCAGAGAGCCCTGAACTGAGCGACATGTTAATGGGGATTGCCTGTCCCCCTGTATATGTGGAACTTAGGAATCGTGTATCCTGGCGGGTACTTAATCTGATCGTACCAGTTTGGGTATGGTCGCCCAGTTTTGACGATTTGGCCGGCTGCTTCGCTCGCTTGATGGGCTCGTATCTGTTGAGCTATTTAATCATCGAGCGCAGCTTTCGGGATTGTTTCCTCCTTGGCGGCTGAAAAGGCCGGAAGTGGGTTCGATGTCTCCCCGCTGTCGTCATCAATGATCACCAGAGGCTCCTCCGCTAGAGGGCCGGCTGGATCATCATGCCCACCATGTCCTGGAATAATAACGCCATTTGTTTTATATTGGCCGCTTGTTCCGCGGTTTCTTTATCTTACTTCTCGAGCATTCTGCTGAGGAACTCGGCATCGGTTTCTTGCTCCTGGCGTTGCTCCGACGATATCTCCGGACTTTCTTTTAGCCCAGTGAGCGCGACCATCTTTGTTAACATTTCCTGGAGCTTCTGTTGTTGCTTTTGGGCCTTTGTTACGGATCGGATGAGTGGTCGGTAACCCCTGGAAGCATGGATTTCCTCTTTTTCGGAAGCCATGTAAATGGTGTGCACCACCATGCCCCTAAATTTGGGGCGTTTGGATTCAGCGCCTTTGAGATTTGTCATGGACACGGGGATTTTCTCCGGCCTTCTTCTTTTGTGGGCGTTCGAAGTTGAGGGGGCCGTTGCAGCGGGCACCCAAGTAGATGACACCTTCTGTGGGACGACAGGGTGGTCCTTCTCTTGCCGAACCTTCATTTTCTTTGGTCGACGGGAGTAGTCTTGGTTAACCATAGAGTCTTTGGCCCTTCGCCAGACCCTGTGAATTTTGGAGGACAGCCGCTGAGGGGGCTGGTCTAGCTTTGCTTTTGTAGCGTTCTCCACAGGTGGAGGAGATTTTTCAATATAGCGGTCGGAGAATTCTTGCGGACCCTCCTAAGTGGTTCAAAGATGTTCCTAGTTAGAACAGCAGCATCAATTTCCACCGTTGGAGCTGGTGGAGTCAGTACAGAAGGGGAACTGCCCCCAGCTTTCCTCACTCGGTATCAGTGGCGACGTCGAGCGCGTCTCGCAGATGGGATCACCTCCGTTGTTAGGGTAGCTGCATCATGCCTCATGCTTTGATTAGAAACGGTTGTTGGTGTCAGCCTGTCAAAGACTGACGCCCGTTGGGAGGGGATGGCCAACCTATCAAAGGCAGACTTTCGAGCAGGGGTAGTAACGTTGGTAACTTTGCCTGGAGCGGGAGTTGGAACGGCCAGTCTTGTGAAGACCGACCCCTTAGCAGGAAAAGTCTATCTGATGACTTCATTTACTGGAGCTGAGATGGCTATCCATTTCGGGATAACCCCTTCAGGTATTGCGGGCTTCTTCG
The DNA here is from genome assembly GCA_030015575.1 of Agapanthus africanus. NCBI lineage: Eukaryota > Viridiplantae > Streptophyta > Magnoliopsida > Asparagales > Amaryllidaceae > Agapanthus > Agapanthus africanus. Next base: position 55,270,707 of record CM057342.1, on the reverse strand, counting down.
CGGGCCCATTGGAGCTTTTGCACAGTCTGTTAAAGACCGAGGCGTTGGATTTGGACGACCCGTTGAGAGGGGCCGCGGTAGTTGCAAGCCGATCAAAGACCGACTTCTTCGGAGCTTCTTGCAATGGCACTGGGGCGTTGAAGCTCATTGGTGGGAGCATGGTCCCGAAGAACAATCCCGTGGTGGCTTGTGTCACCTGTTCAACCGGCATTGCGTAGATAGAGGCCGCTTGGGGCCCGTAAGTTACTCCTCCAGACAGGACAGAGTGGGAGTTGTTACAGTTAGTGCAGCTTGAAGCCATTGATCTGCACGGGAGCAAGACACCAAATCTTAGTACCTCAGATCCAAAGGCAACCATATCAAACCGCGATTCATTCACGAACACGACACACGAAGTGTGGAGTGGAAAGAGGAAAAGGTCCCATCGGGCTTGCTAGAATCTGTTCGCCGCCGAAAGACGCGACCGGGACGTTGGGACATCCGGCCTGAATTTTGGGCGCAGTTGCAATTTGGTTTTATCTGTCCACCTCTCCAAAAATGCCAAGTTGATTTATGGCACCGTATATCGGAGGTTTAGATAGATGCGGCCGTTGTAGCAGACTTCGTCAGATTCCCCCTCGTTTACGAGGGGTTTTTGATTATGGGGATGCTCTTCCCTGCAGGCGCAAGCCCCTGCAGTTAATTACGCTATCGCATAGCGGTAACCACTTTCTCCTTCTCCAGATGGTCACTTCGTGTCGTGTGTGTTTGTTTTATTTTCGGTTTCCCGTGGATCGTATATAGAGACTAATGTATGTTGTCGCCCGTAGGGTGTGGATTAGTCTACATCCGTATTTTCTTAAATTTGGGTTTGATTTGGGTTTAAGGATCGTTATTCTCATTGAGATTAAGATCAACTTAAACGTTTGTTGAGGATACGTTAGTCTAATTTTAGACTAAGATCTACTCAACAGGATTTTGGGATCATTTAGATCCAACGAAAGAGTATTTGGACTCTATCGTTTTAGTTTAGGGACATTGCGGTCCATAAGTTTAAAGACATCATAGTCCATGGAGTTTAAGGACGTCATAGTCCATAAAGTTTAAGGACATCATAGTCCATGAGTTTAAGGACCTCATAGTTCAGTTTAAAGACATCATAGTCTAGTTTAAAGACCTCATAGTCTGTAGGGATTAGTTTAGGGACGTTGCGGTCCATAAGTTTAAGGACATCATAGTCCATGGAGTTTCTGGTTGTTGGGACCCGTCACCTCTCTGAAGAAGTTGAAGAATTACAACGACACATATCAGAGAAATGAAGAGATGTGCCCTTGAACTAATGTTGGTTGAGAGATCTATAGTCAGGTTTGGGACTAAGACCAATTAAAAATATTGGGAGCACATATGCTCAGTTAATCTGAATTGGGGGATTTATGGCCTACTTGGGCCCAGCCCATTCAGTTAAAGTGTTTGAACACTTATTTGGACCCAGTCCATTCATTTTGAACAAAATGTTAACATTTGTTTGGGCTCAGGCCCTTTTTTGTCAATAATGCAGAGCATTAATTTTGGGTTCTGACACCCCTTCCTCTTTTGTATTTTATTGAGTGTTGAACACTCTTTGTAGCGCAGGGCGTTTTATGTACAGAGCCTTTATGTACAAAGCACTTGGCATTGAGCGCCAGACTTGGAGAGCTGAGGCGCTTCTTATGAAATAGCGCACACGTGAGGAGCACGTGGTGCGCTTGGCGCTGAGCGCCAGACTTGGAGCGCTAAGGCGCTTCTTATGAAATAGAGCACACGTGAGGAGCATGTAGCGCGCTTGGCACTGAGCGCCAGACTTGGAGTGCAGAGCGCACTTTATTAAGTAGCGCATACGTAAGGAGCACGTGGCGCGCTTGGCGCTGAGCGCTAACCAATGAGTGCAAAGCACTCTTGATTAATTCTGTGCTCTGAGAATTAAGTTCTCGTTTATAAGAGACTTTGTCTCGTGGATCTAACAACTAAGTTCTTATTTTAATAGGAGATGCTATGATCTCTTCTGTTTTTCTGAAAGACTTTGTTTTTGTCTCTTATAGATCTGTGATCTAAAGAGAACTAAGTTCTTCTCCCTCCTTTTTTTTTATGATGAGATACTCCAACATCTCCTACTCTTATGAAAGACTTCTATCTTTGTAGATCTATGATCTAGAAAAAGAACTAAGTTCTTCTTTTTTTATGAGATGCTTTGATCTCTCTGTTTTATTTACCTTAAAGAAATTCTTCTTTTCAGAGCTTGCTCTTCTCTTTTCTTTTTGATGTTTATGGGAGGTTTCTCCTTCTTTTGACTAGAAGTCTTGGGTCTTTTATATAAGAGAGGCTGATTTGTTGAATCAGTTAAAGAAATCTTTCGTCTGATTGATTTGGAGATATTTCCCACCGTTGGATTTTTGATCCAAGGGCTTCTTTTTTACAGAAGGCAATTTTCTTGTTTTTAATAAGATTGGGAAAATATTTTCCCATACAGAACTTATTCTGTATCTTGGTGATTTTTAATCACCATTGGATCTTTGATCCAACGGTGCTCTGATTTTCAGATGACAATCTTTTCTGTTTGGAAAGATTGGGAAGACATTTTCCCCTACAAAGCTTATTCTGTACCTTGGTGATTTTTAATTACCGTTGGATCTTAGATCCAACGGTGCTCTGATTTACAGAGCACAATCTTTCTTGTTTAGAAAGATTGGGAAGATATTTTCCCCTACAGAGCTTATTCTGTTGCTTGGTGATTTTTAATCACCATTGGATTTTTGATCCAACGGTGCTTTGATTTACAGAGCACAATCTTTCTTGTTTAGAAAGATTTGAGGAGTATTTCCTCAATCAGAATTTAATTCTGTGCTCTGATGATTTATCATCTCCATTGGATTTTTGATCCAACAGCAGAGAACTTTTAGTTCTGGCGCCAGCGCTCTCGTGCTTTGCACGTGATGCGCTGTCACAGAGTTTTTGACTCTTAGCGCTTGGCGCTCAGCGCTCTCGTGCTTTGCTCGTGATGCGCTGCTTCAGAGTTTTTGACTCTTTAGCGCTGGCACTCAGTGCTCTCGTGCTTTGCACGTGATGCGCTGCCTCAGAGTCTTTGACTCTTTAGCGCCGGCGCTCTTGGCGCTCAGCGCTCTTGTGCTTTGCAAATGAGGCGCCGCCTCAGACTCTTTTACTCTGGGCGCTGGCGCTCTCATACATTGCACGTGAGGCACTGCCTCCTAAGAGTTTAACTCTTATTTAATAGATTTCTTTTTGTGTTTTGCTCATTGGCTCCCGCGTAAGGAGTACGTGAGGCGCCATCATTGGATTCAATTCTATCCGAAGCAGTACCTACATGCTTTGCATGTGGAGTTTTTCCTTTATTTTTATTTTCATTTTATTGTTATTATTTTTTTTAAGGGAGCAAGTTTTGAGCCAAAAGTTTGGCGGGAACAATCACCAATTAAACCATCTGATAGAATTAAATTCTTTAAGAGAGATCTTCTCTGTTATACAGAATTAAATTATATGGTTAGAAAAATATTTTTTAATCTTGTTAAACTAACAAGTTATTCATATGATAGAATAAAATTCTATCTTAGAAAAATATTTCTTAATCTTGATAAATAAATAAGAAGGATCTTCTTTATTAGATAGAATAAAATTATATATTAGGAAAATATCTTCCTAATCTTGTGATAGAATAAAATTCTATGTTAGGAAAATATTTTCCTGATCTTGTTAAAACTAACAAGATGTTCATATGATAGAATAAAATTCTAATCTCCTTAAACTAACAAGATAATCAGATGATAGAATAAAATTCTATCACAGGAAAATATTTCCTAATCTCGTTAAATAAACAAGAAATCGTTTCTGTTAAACAGAGTGCTTTTGGATTAAAAATCCAACAGTGAATAAAATTCACCAATTAATCTAAAAGATCATTTTTGATTGATCACGGTCTCTCAATGAGAGTTTTTATCAAAAAATTGATATTTGCTCTTCTCGTATAAATAGGAGCAAAGAGATTAATTAAAGAGGAAGAGGATAAAAAAAGAGGAAACCTCCCATAAGCTTCTGTAAAAAGGCAGAAGGCTCTAAAATCAACAGAGAATTTAATTCTCCGAAAGAAGAAGATCTCCCTCCTAAAATCCCTAGGTAAAGAAAAAAGAAGAGATCAAAATATCTCATTTACCTGACATACCATATCTAAGGGTTTAACTCTTCTCAAAAACTTAGTTCTTTCTCTAGATCTGTGATCCACAAGACAAGTTTTCCACAAGTTGAGAATTTGATTCTCATCAGGAAGATCTTGCTCTGAAGAATCAAAGATTCAGGGAAAAACAAAATTGAAAAGAAAGAAAATGGAGTTCATAATACTCCAGGAACTTAGTTCCTTCAAATAAGGAACTTAATTTCTTCAAATCAAGAACTTAGTTCTTTAAAAAACCAGATCTAAGATTCTCAAAATAGTGATCTTGGTGATCTTTAATGGTCAAAATACTATTAACAGAGGTCTAACCTTTTTTTGAAAGCATGAACATAGAAAATATGGAGTTCGTGATACTCCAGGTACTTAGTTCCCTCATAAAACAAGAACTTAGTTCTTAAAGAACCTGATCCCAGATCCTCAAAGTAGTGATCTTGGTGATCGTTAATGATCAAAATACCATTAACAGAGATTTAAGTTCTCTAAAAATATAAACAGAGATTAAATCTCCAAAAAGAACCCAGCGCCTCATGTGAAACACACATGGGCGTCCAAAACAGAAGGCCAACGCCTTACGTGAAATACACGTGAGGGCTGAGTAAAGTGCTTAGCACTTCATATGCAGCCAAAACGGCTGAGTGCTTAGCACTAATTGGGCAGCGCCCAGCGTCTCACATGAAATACACGTGAGCGCCACAAAAGATTAGCGCTTAGCACTATTATAGCGCCTCACGTGATATACACGTGAGCGCTATATGCAACCGAGTGCTTAGCACTGCTGGGTGTTACAGAAACCCAATCTTAGACCAAATTGGCTAAGTTTTCTGAAATTAAACTTGTTTGATTGTAAATAAAGTGAGCCCATAAGCTCGTGATTTTCAAACCGATCTTAGTCTCAAACATGACTAGTGATCTCTCATTGATGATATCCAAAATGATATTCATCCCATACTTCCTATGTTAATCGTAGTCTCAAATAAGGCTAATGATTTTTAGATGATCCATCATGATCTTTCCCTCAAATAAGGGATTTGGTTCAAGAGTACATCTCTCCACACCTCTGATATATGTCATTGTAATTCCTCAACGTTTTCAGACAGGTGGCGGGTCCCGACAACCAACAACTCTTTTCTCGTCCCAACTTGATGTAAAACTTCATCAAGACTGGGAATGATATATCCCACGTTGATGCACTTCCAAACTGACGTGCACACTTCAAATCGGATTGCACCCTAAATTGGGTGCATTCTATGTCACCATCGTTCACTCCGCCACGTAACAAATACACGTGCGCGCAAGGCAAAAATGGACCGAAATATTCATAAACTAACATTCATCCCAGAAATAGGAATATAAGACCGAAATGTCTTTAAACTAATATTTGTTACCAAAATGGAAAATTGAACCGAAATGTCCTTAAACTATTCATCCCAAACAGGGAACATTGGACCGAAATGTCCTTAAACTAACATTCGTCCCAAACAGAGAATGTTGGACCGCGACGACCTTAAACTAATATGTTTTGCCCTGCGGACTGTCTCCATAATGACTACCATATACTATCCATGAGCTATTTATATATGATCTAATGATCATTTGAGCCTATATGCTCACTGCTCATAAGTCGATCTTAGTCTCAAATATGGCTAATGATCCTTAGATCAAATCCAAATATCCCATGAACCGATACAACAACAATAATAACAACAACTGAGCCTTTTATCCCAAGCATATAGGGTAGGCTACATGAACCAACATGAGAATCACGCCGGATCCAGCACATGAATCCTCCGCCTCCACTCACTCCTATCGAACAATATACTTTCATTGAGTCCTTTGGCAACCATATCATTTCGTATCACCTCCATCCATGTTTTCTTCGGTCTCCCTTTTGCCCTTTTGCCATTGCCTATATCGAGAGTGTCTATTCGTCGAACCGGTGGTTCCATAGGTCTGCGTCGCACATGACCAAACCATCTTAGCCGGTTTTCCCGCATCTTCTCCTCCACAGGTGCTACACCAACTTTTGCACGAATATCCTCATTTCACACCTTATCTTTTCTAGTGTTACCGCACATCCAAGGAAGCATGCGCATCTCCGCTACGTGCATCTTCTGTGTATGATGCTTCTTAGGAGCCTAGCATTCTGTACCATATAATAAGGCAGGCCGAATAGCGCTCCGATAAAACTTCCCTTTCAATTTTAACGGAAAGTTACGATCACACAAAATCCCTGTTGCACTCCTCCATTTCAACCAACCAACTTGGATCCTTTGATTAACATCACTATCGATCTCCCCATTCTTTTGGATGATGGAACCTAGATATCTAAACTGGTCGCTCGGTGATATCTCTTGCCCTTCCAATGTTATACCAATATGGTTTTGACTTCTCTGGTTACTAAATTTGCAATTCTTATATGCTGTCTTGGACCTGCTCAATCTGAATCCCCGAGATTGCAATGTTTGCCTCCATAATTCCAATTTGGCATTAACCCCTGTTTTCATCTCATTTACTAGAACAATATCATCAGCGAATAGCATACACCAAGGTACCTCATCTTGGATAGTTCTAATAAGCTCATCCATCACGATGGTAAACAGGAATGGACTTAATGCAGATCCTTGATGCAAACCAATAGTAATCGGAAAATCACTCGTTAAGCCGCCGCAAGTTCTGACATTTGCCACTACTCCATCGTACATATCCATGATTATGTCAATATACTTGACGGGGACCCCCTTCTTCATCATTGTCCCCCATAATACCTCTCTAGGTTTCTTGTCGTACGCTTTTTCTAAATCAATAAATATCATATGCAAATCTCTTCTCCTCTCTCGAAAACGCTCGACAAGTTGACGAAGCAAATGAATAGCCTCTGTCGTCGATCGTCCAGACATGAACCCAAACCGGTTCTCTGTTATCTTAATATCCTTCCTTAGCCTGTGTTCAATCACTCTCTCCCAAAGTTTCATGGAATGACACATAAGTTTTATTCCACGGTAGTTTGAGCAACTTTGAATGTCACCCTTGTTCTTGTAGATAGGTAAAAGGAAACTTTTCCTCCATTCATATGGCATCTTTTTTGTCTGCCAAATCTTATTAAACAGATCTGTCAGCCATTTAATGCCTATTTCTCCTAAGCATCTCCAAATCTCGATAGGAATCCCTTCAGGACCTACCGCTTTTCTTAAACTCATTCTGTTCAAAGCTTCTTTAACCTCAGGTAGTCTTATTTTATGCATGAAATCATGGTTTATATCTTGAGATTGAATGACAAGTCCATCCAAATTCTTAGTAAAGCTCTCATTGAACAATTTGTCAAAATAATCTCTTCATCTTTCCTTGATATCCTCATCTCGAACTAAAACCTTCTGATTTTCATTTTTGACACACTTCACCGCACATAAGTCTCTAGTCTTCCTTTCCCGCATCCGAGCAATCCGGTATATATCATTTTCAGCCTCTTTAGTGTCTAATTTCTCGTACACCTCCTTGTAGACCTTATATTTAGCTTCCCGAACAGCTTTCTTAACTTCCTTTTTAGCCATTTTATACTTCTCAAATCTCTCCACATCTCTACTTTTCATCAAATCTTTATAAGAATCCCTTTTAATTTTAATAGCAGCCTTTACATCTTCATTCCACCATGATATGTCCTTAGATGGTGGAGCACCACCTCTCGACTCACCAAGTAGATCTCTAGCTACCTTCCTGATACAACTAGCCATTTTGTTCCATGTTTTGTCTGGATCATCTTCCGACTGCCAATCCGCTTCTTGTACTACACGATCTATAAAAGTCTCTTGGTTACCTTCTTTCAATCGCCACCATTTAATTTTAGGCTCTACCTTACGTCTAATCTTCCTAGGTTCTCTCCTAAATCGAAAATCTAGAACTAAAAGTCTATGTTGAGTGGTTACATTCTCACCTGGCACTACCTTACAGTCGATACAACAACCTCCATCTATTCTTCTCGTCAGAAAAAAGTCTATTTGACTAGCACTTGATCCGCTCCTAAAAATGATAAGGTGGGACTCTCTTTTCCTAAACCAGGTGTTTGCTAAGATCAAGTCATAAGATAAGGCAAAATCTAGAATCGAGTCACCTACTTCATTCCTTTGTCCAAAACCAAAACCTCCATGGATAGTATCAAACCCACTACGACTAGTACCTACATGTCCATTAAGATCACCACCAATAAATAACTTCTCTCCACTAGGTATACTTTGCACCACCTCGTCTAAATCCTCCCAGAATAGACGCTTACTAGCGTCATCAAGACTTATCTGTGGTGCATAAGCACTAATAACATTAAGGATCTCTCCACCTAGAATAAGCTTAACCAGCAAAATTCTATCACTTTTTGTCCTAATCTCAACTATATCCTCAAGCAACCGTCTATCTATGATTATGCCTACCCCATTATGATTTTTATCTCTACCCGTATACCAAAGCTTATAACCCCAAGGCTCTATGACTCTACTCTTTTCACCTACCCACTTAGTTTCTTGCAAACACATAATACCAACTCTCCTCCTAATTATCACCTCCACTAATTCTATTAGTCTGCCCGTAAGGGAACCTATGTTCCAGAAAGCTAGACGGATCCTATGAAACCCTTGCTTATTTGTCACTACACCCGGGGTCCGATGTAGCGTGCCATTTCTGGACGACGACCCTTACTTATTTGTCACTACACCCGGGGTCCGATATAGCGCGCCGTTTCTAGACGACGACCCTTGCTTATTTGTCACTACACCCGGGGTCCGATGAACCGATGGACCTCACAAATGTGAGATATGCATCCTAAGTTCATTCCCGTTGGCAAACCAAGCTATTAACGTGGGCCCTATCAAGAAAAATTCTTGACCTAAGCCCAAATCTAAAATATACGGATTTGGACAAATCCGCGCCCTATGTGTGATGACATAAACTAGTCTCCGTATACAATCCACGGGCAACCAAAACAAACAAAAACACACATGACACGAAGTGAACTGCTGGAGCAGGTGAAAGTGGTTATCACAATTCGGTAACGTAATTAACTGCAGGGGCTTGCGCCTGCTGGGAAGAGCGTCCCCACAATCAAAAAACCCGTCATAAAATGAGGGGGAATCTAATAATGTCTGCTACAACGGTCGTGTCTGTTCAAACCTCCGATATACGGTGCCATAAATCAAATTGTTATCTTCGGAGAGGTGGACAGATAAATCCAATAGCATCTCCCCCTAGAATTCAGGCCAGACGTCCCAACGTCTCGGTCCGTCTTCTAGCGGTGAACAGATCCCACAAAAGTATTTTCCCCTTACGAGTCGAAAGGACCCGTAAGTGGCTTCTTCTCACATTGGATGCAACTTTGGAGAATGTGACCTATGGATAGTATACAAGAGTCGATATCGAACTACTTGTAGGGAAATAGTGCTTAGAAAACAGGTTGATATCTCCGTCGCCTAAGGCTTTTCACCTTTATGAGCCTCGAGGGTCTCATAAAGATATTTCTCCCTACCAGTCGAGAGGATCTCGCAGGTATATCCTAACGTGAAATATAGATAACCCCCTTTTTTATAGGGGTCCGTTAGGTTTGTGGAGTCCATCGTACTGTCGCGTTGGCTGATATATTTCTCGATATGCAATCCCTTAAACTGCTGCTCGATTATCTCCATGACTGTTGTGTCTCTGATCCCTTCTGAGGCTGGACATGACGTCTTCAAGTAATTTTCTTAGGTTAGAATATACGTATTACCGTCGGAAGATCAAGTGTTAAGTGGTGCCCTGGCACTTTTTACTTAAGGTTAAGCTTAATTTGAAACCCTGATGAGTCATAACCGCATCCTTCTGGGGTAGGATGATCTCCATTGGTCATTAGGCTTTATATGTATTGCCGTTAAGACCCGATACTAGGAATATGAGTTCACTTCGTTTTTTTATTTGATGATATCGTACTAATTTTTTGCTGAAAATGGGTAGACATCTAAATGACCTCTATACTATATGTATAGTCATCGAGGTCTGGAGTTAGGATTTTACCATTACTCCTCTTTTATTTGACCTTTGGGTCCTTTGTTGACGTCGCATCTGTATCCTGTCGAAATGAGAAGAACGTGGATATGATATCTAGGCTGTAGATGTTGCCATTGAGATTTGGAGATAGGATTTTGCCATTACTTCTCTTTTATTTGTCTCCTTAGAGCTTTGTTGACGTCGCGTCTACACTTTGCAGGAGTACGAGAGACGTCGAATTGATGTTTAGGCCGCATATATTGTCATCGAGACCTGAAGTTAGGAATATGCCTTTACTCTGTCTTTAATTTGACCTTTTGACATTTGTTGACATCGCGTCTGCACCTTACTGGAATGAAGAGAACGTCAGGATGATCTCCAGGCTATAGATGTCGCCATCGAGATTTGGAACTTCTTTTGACGAAGCATGGTGGGAAAATATGGTTCCCTTTTTTTATTTGTTCCCATGGATTGTATATAAGAGTCAGTATGGACCTACTTGCAAGCCAGAAAAAATTTTATTTTCTCTTATTTTTCTTTTTTATTTCCACGATGTTCAATCATTTCATCTTTTCATATCGCGAAAGTCGCGATTGCCCAATCATTTCGGCTATTTTATTCGCGGTGCCCAATCATTTCGGCTATGTCAATTTAATTTTTTGTTTTTTTGTTTTTGTTTTCTACTCACTGCTTTTAATTGCGAGTTGCCCAAATTTTTTGGCTGTTTCATATGCATATTTTTTTTGACTCGCTGATTTTTATTGCGAGTTGCCCCATCATTTTGGCTATTTTTATATGCATATTTTTCCTTTCTCGCTGATTTTATTGCGAGTTAGAGATTTGGAATCTAACACCAATCTTGGCATCAGTATCGCTGATTTTCTTATGGAAATAGCATTTTTTGCGAAGGGTGAAACTCTCAAAAGTAGTTTCATCGCAGGTGACCCATCTGTTTGCCGGTGGGACTTGGGAGTGGCTTCATCGCTGAAGTAGCTGTGTAGCTGGTGGGACTTGAGTTGCAATTTTCGCCAGTGAAACTTCAATTGCAATGTCGATCTCAATGAGCATATTAGTTTAGGGATATTGTGGTCCATTATCGCCGTGTTTGGGGCGATGCGCTAGTTTAGGGACGTTTCGGTCCATTATCGCCGTGTTTGGGGAGAAATGCTAGTTTAGGGACATTCCGGTCCATTTTCGCCGTGTTTGGGTCGAAATGCTAGTTTAGGGACGTTCCAGTCTATTGTTTATCATTTGGTCAGGAAGTTGCATAACTCATTCCTTCCAACGCTTTCTTGCCGAAGTGCTGCTGCATGTCCTTTATATGCGTGGACGCTTCACACTTTAAGCTATCTTCATCTTCTTGGACTTCTTATTTTACCATCACACCAATCAGGTTGTTTTACGGAAAATACCGGGCATTTTATATAGCACCTGCCCTGTTGGGGTCAAAATTTGCACCCCGGTTGACCAAGTCAAGGTCAACCCCAAGCCAGGTGGGCCCAAGCCCAAGCAAGTGGACCAAATGCCCGGGTCGAGCCCGAACACGAAGCGTCCGACCTTCCGCCATACCAAAATAAAAAAATCATGTAACAAATAATTTTGATGTAATTTTTGTGCATGAATGTATGCAAAATGGGCATAAAGCCAATTTTTTGTAAGCCCGTGGCTTATGTGCAAAAAGAAATGGCACATGAGCCATGGGATGGGCAAAATGCCATTTTGCAAAACCCAAGGGGCTATATGTAAACATGTAAGCCTATATAAGGCAACATGATGATGAATAAAAAAATATACTTTTCATTCTCTTAAAAAAAACCTAGGGTTTGTACCTCTCTCCCCTTTCTGAAGGTTTCAAACCTTCTTCTTTCTTTTGAATTAAATCAAGATTTTTACTCTTCTTTTTCCAAAACTAAATAGTTTTTCACCACAAAACCCACAAAGAGGAACTTGGATCAGTCATTAGATCTCAAAAAGAAGAGATTTTTAAAATCTCACATCTCTTGATCTTCAATATCCGGCCAACAAAGGAAGAAGAAGGAGACCCATCTTCAGAAACCCCACTTTGGGGAAGAACTAGGGCTCAAGGGGAGAAGCCCTTCATCAGCTTCAAAACATCTTAGGAGTTTAACTCCTCATACATACATACATACATACATACATACATATATATATATATATATATATATATACAGAATAATAAGTGCTCCGTTCTGGGAGTACAACTCTCATTGCAGGGACCAAGTCCTTTTTGCTGCTCGAGCACCCACGTGCTGACACATGGTGCGCTAGCGCTCTTGTGCCCAGAGCGTTAGCTCCCAGAGCGCTAGCGCTCGAGCGCCCATGTGCTGACACATGGCGCGCTAGCGTGCTTGCTCTCAGAGCGCCAGCGCCCAAAGCGCTCGCGCTCGAGCGCCCACGTGTTGACACGTGGCGCGCTAGCGCTCTTGCGCTCAGAGCGCTAGCGCCCACGTGCTGACACGTGGCGCGCTAGCGCTCAGTGCGCTAGCGCTCTTATGCTCAGAGCGCTAGTGCCCAAAGCGCTCGCGCCTGAGCACCCGCGTGCTGACACGTGGCGCGCTAGAGCTCTTGCGCTCAGAGTGCTAGCGCCCAAAAGCGCTAGCGCCCACGTGCTGACAAGTAGCGCTCTAGCGCCCGAGCGCCCACGTGCTGATACGTGGTGCGCTAGCGCTCTTGCGCTCAAAGCGCTGGCGCTGGCCCCATGCATCCTTTGGATGCCTTTTCTCCCTTTTTATATATATACATATATATACATATGTATACATATGTACACACATACATACTCCACGACACTGTCCCTGTTAGAAAAAAATTTCTAACGGGGCGCTGCCCTGCACCCCGCAAGGGGGCTGCTAACCCTCTTGACCCCCAGCCCGCTATCCGGGTAGCGGGACCCCCGTAAAATCTCTGCGTGGCTCCCGATATATCCAAACCCCCTTCCAAAACAACTCATACGTACACTGCACATTGAGTTCGCATGACCAGTTTAACCCGTTAATCGGAGGTTCCCTCGCCCAAAAAGTGAGGGGTAATTAACGGCAGCTTAATCCGCGGCTGCCGGAGATTCGGATCCCCACAACCATTAAACCTCTGCCTACCCTAGACAGGGGAAATCTGAAGTACGCCTGACAAGCGTGCGCGCATTCCCATCTCAATGGGGTGACAAAAAACACCCTACATGCCCCCTGCTCATCAATGTCCCTTTTTGATACCGAAGGAGCATCTTCTTCATGAACGAAGGTGCGAGATATCACGTCATTTCTTCTGAAAAGTCTTTTTCTTCCTTGGAAGAATGAACTTGACTAAGGGTTTTTTCCCCTCTTCATCTGATTTGAAGTGTGACATGGATTCCACATCCCTTCCATGGTATTTTGGTTCAAGCGGGGTATCCCATTTAATTGCAGAACCCGCTTAGAGGTCCTTTAATATCCTTTCCATTATTTGAAGAAAGGACTATCTCACATGAAGATTTCTCTGCCAGCGCACAATATGCCCCCTGTGTATATTTAGGAGAAGCGAGTATTCGCATCCTAACCTTTCAAAGGGTAGAACCCATGCTGTCGCTATTTTGGCAACAGGTTGCTTCAGAGCCGCTCATTTTTTTTTATTGAGCGTTGGCGACAAACGTTTCCTTGCTTATGCTTTTCATGTATCTTCATCGAAAGAAGATGCGTCTTGACCCATCTGACCAATCGAGCCATTTTATCCATGAGCTCTTAGAAGGTCGTCAGCTTGAAGAGGGCTATATATGGGAACACCTTTGAATTTGGGTCAAGGGTGGTTATGAACATTCCTACGGCTGCAACTTCGTCGATGCGTTGCACGCATTTAGACTAAACATTTCGCCATCGGGTAACATACTGAACCCTGGTCTCATTCGGTCCAACCCTTTCGTTGACCAATACCGCCACGGTAGTGCGTTTATTCGCACTAGAGAATCTCTGAAAGAAGAGCATCTACATCTTGTCAAAATTATTCATGGAGTTATTTAGACCCTTCCATAAACCATTCGAATGCAATGCCCGCCAGACTGCTGACGAACTGTCGGAGGAGCAGTATATCATTTCCTCCAGTGTTGCCACACATGGATTTAAATCACGCGATATGCTAGCGAGGATTTCCGATCCCTTTGTACATGTGGAACGTCGGAAGTATGTATTCTGTCGGGTACTGTATTTGATCGTACTATTCCGGATACGGTCGACCAGTCTTGATCGGCCTATTTGCGGCTTCACTGGCATAGTGAGCTTTAATTTGTTGAGCGATATATGCGTCCAGCCTTATTTTGGAAATCATTTCTTCTTTAGCCATTGGCGGGGCTTGCAGAAAATTTGAAGTGTCACCATTGTTTTTAATAGCGACTACCGGTGGTTCATCTGCCAGTGGTTCCGAATGTACCATCATTCCAACCATATTTTGGATTAAGAGGGCCATGTGGTTCATTTTATCGGACATCGCTGCCGCTTATTCATCTCTCTTCATGAGAGCGCACTTCAAGAAATCAATATCCAACTCCTGCCCTACTCTTTCTTCGAGTGTGTCTTCAGGATTTTTCTTAGGCGATGGACTAGCAAGTGCCGCCGCTTGAGCAAGTATCTCCTACAAATTTTCATGTTACTGCTGAGCTTTTGTCAGAGACCGAGTATACGATCTGTGACTAGTGGAAGCACGAATTTCATCTTCGGAGTTCACCATTTAGACCGTGTGAACTACTACGTCCTCACGCATGGGGCGTTTGGTGTTTTGACCATCGGAGTTTGCCTTTGGCGTTTGGATTTTATTGGACCTCTCTTTTTTGTAAGAAGACGCTTTGGCTTTAAGAGGAACCATCAGAACAAGAACCGCCTTGGGAGGAGTCCCCTTGTATTTGGATGGGGAGTTGTCAGAATTTAGCTGACGCTTAGAGGAAAAGTCGCAAAGGACGATGGAGTTCTTCACCTCCTTCCACACCTTATATATAGATGAAAAAAGTTTTTTTGGGGAGCGAACCATTTTCTGCTCTTGTTGGATCTCCACGGGTTGCGGAGACTTTTTCAATACTGCGATAGGGGAATTTTTTATGACCCTTCGCAGCAGTTCAAAACAGTTACCGGTTGGAACATCAGCATTCGTCATCGGAGTTGAAACATGTGGAGTCAACACGGACGTAGAAATGCCCCCAGTTTGTCTTGTATGATGA
Organism: Agapanthus africanus; assembly: GCA_030015575.1. NCBI lineage: Eukaryota > Viridiplantae > Streptophyta > Magnoliopsida > Asparagales > Amaryllidaceae > Agapanthus > Agapanthus africanus. The sequence continues at coordinate 55,255,312 of CM057342.1, read as the reverse complement.
TTGGTAGAGATTCTGCGTGTTCAAGTTTTAGTTAATTACCGCAATCAAGACGGTTTCGCTTGTAGCTAGCCGGTTGAGTACGGGTCGTCTGCAGGGAGATGGGAGTCTTTTTCTATGTGTTTTAACGAGTTAACTCCGAGAGTCCAGATTTGTTTGTGATTATCTAAGCGTTAAAATGATATGTAAAGAGAGCTTGTTAGGGTTAGGATTAGGTTAGTTTGAGTTAGGAGTCTCCCACATCTTTCGTTGCCCCTCTTAATATCGGTGTTACGGTAATCGGCAACAACGGGGATTAGCACGACTAGGAAGGAACTTGCGAGTATAAGCTAGGCTTTCCAACGCATAAGTTCTTCCTTTTTGTGCTTGTCCGTCCGTTCTTGGCTCTTAGCCATAACCTCCGGTTAATTCAACCACAACCGGTCTCACTACGGAATCACCACTATCATGTAGGATAGGGTGCCGTAAGGAGCGGATTGTGGTTCAATTAGCGGGAGTCGAATTAAGTTGTTGGGCAAGGAAAGAGTGAGAGAGATTTCCTTCTCTCAAACTTCCCTTATCCTACCCTAACAAGTGTAAAACTACTCACACATCATAATGAAAAGAAAACAAAACAAAAGAGGAAGATAGAAAGAAGGAGATTAGAAGATAACAACTAGCTATTTGCGACCTCACCTTGGCAAGGATCAAGCGTAAGCATCATGGTTGTTTTAATGATAAAGGAAAAGAGAAGAGAAAGAAACAACAAGAAATAACAACAACTAAGTTAACAAATTAAAATTACAAGCAATTATAAAAGAACAAGACAAGATATAATAGCAAAAGAGTCTTCTTTATTCATCATTCTTCACTCACAAAGCTCACTACAAGTTTTAATGGAGAAAAGATGAGAAGAGGAAGAAGAAACACAACTAAACCTAGAAAATAAAATACAAGATTATGCACCCTTTCCTTCACAAAGTTCTGGGCTATTTATAGGCTGAAAAATGAAAACCTAGGGCAACCACCAGAACACAAATAAAAAGACCAAAACACCCCTGGAAAATCTTCGTCTGCCGCCACCATACGGCCGCGGTTTCGCGGCCTAATAGAGGAGTTGTCTCCTCTGGTTTTCTGTGGTCCTATGGTTTGATGTACCCTTTATTCTGGTATATATATTTTTTCATATTTTCTTCACGATTTTTCCAGAATTTCTGTTGAGGGAAAGGTGATTTGATGTGGACTTTTTGTCATGATTTCCTCGAGCTCCGCGTAGATTTCTTGGATCTTGTGCTGCTATTGAGCCTTGTGCATGAAAACGACATTGATTTGACATTTTGTCTCTTAACTGGTGTGTGGCAACAGACGGATAAAGAGCGGAGATCCGTGTTTTATCTGTGGTTGGCAGGAACCCGGATTTTGTCGTGTTTTCCATGAATTTCACCATTTTTAGAACCGAGAACCTGTATTCTGCAATTAACTAGCAAACACGGCTCAAGAGTATCTACCGATATGCAATGTGATAAAAATTGGGCTGTATGAAAATGCAAAAATCTGATATGAACAAATACCCCCAAACTTATCATTTGCTCGTCCCGAGCAAAGCCAATTTATTCACAAAAAATCCTAACCTCACTTTCGCAGGGAACGCGATTGCACTGAGCATGTGCAACAAGCCGTTTAAACCTCTAGGTGTCCCTAGTAGGAGGAGTGTTGTCTCCTGAGGGTTTTCAGCGGATACTACCCACAAAATCCGGTCAAGCTAGTTTTGTAAAATAACTAAGATTCAAACCCTAAAGTTTTGTTTCAGAAAATAACAATTCTATTATCCTAAATCTAGACTATCGAACCTTTATTTTTCACACCTCGCTTTTTATTTAACTACAGATTTTATATGTCTTTACGTGCAGTGCAAATAGTGTCGTTAAGTTCCAGAAGGATCGATTAAAGTCATCATGTCGCAGAATAAAGCCCAGATAACGATTTTAAAAGGATCACATAAGTTTTATAAAGAGTTAAGCATTTTTCAAGTTTCGTTTTCCAGTAAAGTTTCAACTTCAGAATTTCTATCTTCCCTAACAGGAAACTAGGTCTTATTCTTCACTCCACATTTTTCTTGTTTTCATTTCATACACACCTCTGTGAACGTGCAATAGTCTTTATCATAGAGTAAAACCTTCATATCTCCGCTAAATTTTTTTTTATAAAAGCCTGTCTTTTATCAAGATTATTCTCACACAAACAACCGTTAGGAATTTTAATTCGGAGAGAACACTTGCTTGACTTTGTTTTAATCTGGACTTTCTAGGCTTCTTAGCGAGCTTTGGGCCAATGCACCCAAACCAGTTGGTTTTAGGGCATTAGGTGTAGAAACACCCCAGCGGACTTAATTACTCAAGTTACCTAGGTCCAAAAACAAAAGACAGTTTGGCGTGAAAATCATGATGATTTAATACGAACGGAGATATAACCGGCAGTTCAATTATTTTTTTTTGGATAAAAGACGTGTTGAGTGGGTTCGGTGTGTAATCATTTCAATCAAGTTTCAGATGGGTTATTATTCAGACTTAGTTCCAATTACGGCATCAATAACATCCCTTCATATTCGCTTTACTTCATAAACTATTCTTGACATTACTTATTTCGGAACAAACCTATTTGATCCTCAGAAAATCATTTATCTGTTTAAAAGTTTTTAAACATAAAAGACTTGTCATCTAATTCCTAAAAACTCACGACACATGCAGTGTGATGTAAAGACGTATATCAGCTATAGTTAACTTCAAAGGAGAGTTATCTTTCAGGTTTTCAAAATCTAAACATAAGATTTAGTTATTCTTATTTTATCAAACAAAACCGTCGAAATGTTGAATCAGAGTTCTCCCACTAGCTAACTTGACAGAAAAGTTTTTTTATGTTTTTAGAAAAATTTTAGATTTTTATGGATTTTATGGATTTTAATATGCAGATGCAAAATATACATATGAATGCGAAAGTAAGAAATGCGTACCGAGCGTACCCCCAAACTTAAACTGGACAGTGTCCTCACTGTCATTGCATGAAGAGATCATTTGAAGGGTCAAAACTGTCGGTTAGCGATACACATTTTTTTTGTTTTTGTTTTTAAAGAAAAGAAAAAGAAAAAGAATATACACAAATATATACAAAATGGTTTATACATACCCCCAAACTTATTTGGAACAGTGTCCACTGTTCTTGGCTGGATAACCGAAGTTTGGAGGTAGGCAGAGGAATATTATGCAGGGTAAACCGGCTCCTGTAAGAATAGGAGCTCCTCTGTTGGTTCGGCGCTAAGGTACGGTTTGCATCGGTGTCCGTTTACTTTGAAAAATGAACCGTCCTTTGGATTTTTCAAATCCACAGCGCCCTGCGGATACACATTCCGCACAAAATACGGCCCTTTCCAGCGAGATCTGAGCTTTCCAAGATGGAAGTGAAGTCGGGTGTCGTAAAGCAGTACCTGCTGACCAGGTACGAAGGTTTTGCGCAAAAGGTGTTTATCGTGAAACACCTTCGTTCGGTTCTTAACGAAAACCGCGTTATCGTAAGCCTCATCCCTAAGCTCGCTTAATTCGTTCAACTGCAGCTTCCGATGGCTGCCCGCATCCTCGAGAGACAGATTCAGCTCCTTTATCGCCCAAAATGCGCGATGCTCTATTTCGACAGATAGGTGGCAGGCTTTTCCGTACACAAGCCGATAGGGAGACATGCCAAGGTCGGTCTTATAAGCGGTTCGAAAGGCCCAAAGGGCATCAGTGAGTTTCAGCGACCAATCCTTACGGTTCTTGGAAACCGTCTTCTCCAGTATCTGCTTGATTTGCCGATTTGAAACTTCGGCCTGCCCGCAGGTTTGGGGGTGGTAGGGCGTGGATAGCTTATGATTAATGGAGTATTTCCGCATCAAGGCCTCGAAAGTCTTGTTGTAGAAATGACTTCCATTGTCACTAATGATCGCTCGGGGTTGCCCAAACCGGGAGAAAATGTTTTCTTTAAGGAACCTAACGACAACCTTGTTATCGTTAGTCCGGCTGGGCACAGCCTCGACCCATTTAGAGACGTAATCAACAGCGAGATGGATGTACAAGTTCCCAAAAGAGCTGGGAAACGGCCCCATGAAATCTATCCCCCAAACATCGAAAATCTCCACAACCAAGATCGGTTGGAGCGGCATCTCGTTCCTCCGGGATATCCGGCCCAAGTGTTGGTACCGGGAGCAAGTCTTGCAATAGTCATGAGCGTCTATAAAGAGTTGTGGCCAGTAGAAACCACATTGCAAGATCTTCTCAGCTGTCTTTCTGGGGCCAAAATGCCCGCCACACGCTTGATCGTGGCAAAATGACAGCACACTCTTGAATTCCTCATCAGGGACACACCGACGAATAATCTGGTCGGGACAATACTTGAACAGATAGGGTTCGTCCCAGTAAAAGTGTTTTACTTGGGATAAGAAACGAAGTCTGTCCTGACTTGACCATTCAGTCGGTAGTAATCCCGTGGCCAAATAGTTCACAATATCTGCGAACCAGGGTTCGCAAGATACTGTCAAGAGCTGTTCATCCGGGAAAACGTCATTGATCGGAATTGGAAGCTAAGGCGAAGAAGGAAGTCGTGAGAGATGGTCGGCAACTACGTTTTCACATCCTCGTTTGTCCTTAATGACAAGGTCAAACTCTTGAAGCAAGAGGATCCAACGTATTAACCGAGATTTTGCATCTTTCTTCGCAAAAAGATGGCGCAGAGCAGAATGGTCTGTGTAGACAATGACTGGAGAGCCGATGAGGTAGGGCCTGAACTTTTCTAAAGCAAATACAACAGCTAAGAATTCCTTCTCAGTTGTTGTATAATTGAGTTGGGCGTCGTTCAGGGTTCGGCTCGCATAATAGATTACGTGCGGCATCTTGTTGATGTGTTGTCCAAGGACATCACCAATGGCAAAGTCGGATGCGTCGCACATAATCTCAAATGGGTGCATCCAGTCAGGGGAAGAAAGAACGAGAGCAGAAGTGAGTGAGCGTTTTAGTGACTCGAAGGCAGTCACACAGCTCGAGTTGAAGTCGAATGGCGTGTCCTTGGCCAGCAAAAGAGTCAAGGGCCTAGCAATCTTGCTAAAGTCCTTGATGAACCGTCTATAGAAACCGGCATGGCCAAGGAAGGCTCGGATATCTCTGACGCAACGGGGAGGAGGTAGATTGGAAATGACCTCAATCTTTGCTTTGTCAACCTCTATGCCATTTTGCGAGATGATATGTCCTAAGACAATACCTTCGCGCACCATGAAGTGGCACTTCTCCCAATTCAAAGTGAGATTCTTGTCCTTACATCGGGTAAGGACAGCGTCAAGATGCAGCAAACACTCGTTGAAGGAATCGCCGAAGATGGAGAAATCATCCATGAAGATCTCCAGAAATTTTTCCACCATGTCTGAGAAGATTCCCATCATACACCGCTGGAAGGTAGCGGGCGCATTGCATAACCCAAAGGGCATGCGTCGATATGCAAACGTGCCGAAAGGACAAGTGAAAGTGGTCTTGTCCTGGTCTTTTTCGGCGATGGGAATTTGATTATAGCCGGAGTAGCCATCAAGAAAGCAGTAGTACTCGTGTCCGGCCAATCGTTCAAGCATCTGGTCAATGAAAGGTAGCGGAAAGTGGTCTTTCCGCGTTGCAGCGTTGAGTTTTCTGTAATCAATGCATACTCGCCACCCAGTTTGGGTGCGAGTAGGGATTAACTCGTTCGCCTCGTTGGTTATGACCGTGATGCCCGACTTCTTGGGGACAACATGAATGGGGCTAACCCGCTGGCTATCAGAGACAGGGTAAATGATACCACTATCTAGACATTTTACGATCTCCTTCTTCACAGCCTCTTTCATGACTGGATTGAGACGTCTTTGTGGATCCCGGGCTGGTTTGGCATCATCCATCAGATGAATGTGATGCTCAACGATCAGGGGACTAATCCCCTTCATGTCCGCCATGGACCAGCCAAAAGCTTGCCTGTTGCTGTGCAAGACCGCGAGAAGGGCTTTCTCTTGCTCGGGAGCTAGAGAAGCCAAAATGATGACAGGGAGGGTCTCGTTCTCACCTAAGTAAGCATACTTAAGGTGAGACGGCAAAGGCTTGAGTTCGAGCGTTGGAGGTGAAACGATGGAAGGCAAGATTGGTGCAAAGGTCTCGAACTCAAAGGACTCCAGCAAAGGTTCAAAACGAGTGTAAGCGACCGAGTCGGATGGTTCAGGTAACTCATCCGGAAATTCGAAAGATTCAAACTCGGGTTGTGCGCGGCTAAGATCGTTTGAAAATGTGAAACACTCATAGTCATTGTCGGGCGCAGAAACAGCAGCAGGTTCGAAGAGAAACGCACTAGTGGCGTCAAGATTATCGTGATCAAACAGAAACTCCTCGAATTCACACTCTTCTGGGGTGATCTCCTGGATCGAGCAGACGTCCAGTATATGAGCATTAGGTTCGGCGGGCTGATTCCCCAACCTAAAAATGTTGAGTTCAATCGTCATGTTTCCAAAAGAGAGGTTCATCGAACCATTGCGACAATTGATCACAGCATTTGAGGTTGCAAGAAATGGGCGACCGAGTATCACCGGAATTTGATTCCGGGGGTTAGCTACAGGCTGTGTGTCTAATACAATGAAGTCAACGGGGAATATGAAGTCCCCGACTTTTATTAACACATCCTCTAGCTCACCCCTAGGATGGGTGATCGATCGGTCGGCCATTTGGAGAGTGCAGTGCGTGGGTTTTAGCTCTCCTACGCCTAATTGCTCGTATACTGAATACGGAAGGAGGTTAACACTGGCACCAAGATCTAATAGTGCGCGGTTGATGTTCTTATCCCCAATGGTAATAGAAATCGTAGGACAGCCAGGGTCCTTCCGTTTTTGTGGTAAAGATTGGGTAAGGGCATCACTCACAGCACTAGCCAAGAAAACTTTCTTGGGTACCTGAGACTTCCTCTTTTTCGTGCACAAGTCCTTTAAGATTTTCGCGTAGGACGGGACTTGTTGGACGGCATCTAAAAGAGAAATGTTAATGTTAACCTGCTTAAATAACTCCAGAATCTTCTCCATTTGAGGATTTTGTTTATTAGACCTCAACCGGTTTGGAAATGGGACGTTTTTAAAATTGGTTGAGTCTAATGCTTGTGGAGGAGATTGTGGAGTAGGAACGGATCCCAGAACAGGTGTTTTCGTGGAGTGAGAAGTGGGTCCATTCAAAGCAGAAGAAGAGGAAGGAGAGCCTTGTGAAGAACGGAGAATAGGCTCAGAAGACGAAGAAGCAGGAGACGAAGAAGAAGAAGTAGAAGAAGAAGCGGCCGGGGTGTCATCATTGATCCGTGTGCCGATGTTGTTTTGCAGCATCCTTCCCGATCTCAATGTGGTCACGGCACTCACATTATGATTCTGTTGTTCAAGAGCAACATGTACATTCTGTGGGTGACCGGGATTTGGGAGTGGCTGGGACGGGAGCTTCCCCTTCTCTCGCTCGCTTAAGGCCGCATTCAGTTGTGCAATCTAGGCCTCGATGGTTTTGATGCTTTGCCCGTGAGCGGCAGTGTGTTGCACTAAGGACTGAATGGAAGACTGGATGTTTGCGGTGGACTGAGTCGATTGTTTGACGAACGCCTCCAGACTTCGTTCGAGCGAGGAAACCTTATCGTTGTTTGACGGAACAAAGTTGTTTGGTGGAAAAGAATTGTTGGGTGCAAAGTTGTTCGTCTGATTTTGGAAAGGTTGGGGTTGGAAGGGTTGCTGAAACTGCTGTTGAGTTTGTTGTTGCGCTTGTTGTTGCGGCGGAGGGGCCCTTTGGAAATTGTTGCCTTGGAATTGATTCTGATTCTGATTCCAGGCGAAATTGGGGTGGTTCCTCCAACCGGGATTGTAGGTGGAAGAGTATGGATCATTCCTCGGTCTTTGCTGAAATGCAGCATTAACCTGATCCTGTCCTTGCGATGGTGGATTGTAAGGACACTCTTCGGTCAAGTGAGAAGGATCGGAACAACAAGCGCAGATGGTACGAAGGGGAAGAACAGGGGTAGGAGCAGGAGAAGAGAATTTGCTCTCTATCGCTTCAAGCTTTCTCGTTATTGCAGCCATTTCAGCTTTCATCGCAATAGAGACGTCAAGTTGGTGAATTCCTACCCTAGACTGACCGGTAGAAGTGAAGGTAGAAGAAGAAGAAGTCGGTCTGGTGCTCTCCCATTGTAGCGTTTGCTCCGCAAGGTCGTCAAAGAACTGCCACGCTTCCTCGTCAGATTTCGATAGGAAGTGGCCCTGACAGATAGTTTCCAACAACTGCTTCGTTGCTGGGTTCAGGCCCTCGTATAAGGTTTGGCAAAGTTGCCATTTCTCTATACCGTGGTGAGGACACTGAACAAGAAGGTCTTTGTACCGGTCAAAGCACTTCCAGAAGGGTTCAGAAGGAAGCTGAGAGAATTGGTTGATTTCATTTCGGATCCTTGCGATTTTATGATTCGGATAAAATTTCTTTAGAAACGCTTTAACAAACTCGTCCCAGCTGGTGATAGAGTGGGAAGCGGTGCTATACAGCCATTTTTCAGCAAGATCGCATAAAGTGAACGGAATGACCCGTAGACGTATAGCATCGTCCGACAGCTGGGTGGTTTTCATCATGGCACAGACGTTTTGAAATTTATTGATGAAGATATAGGCAACTTCAGATTCAAGCCCATGAAATCGTAGAAGCATGTTGATGAAGTGGGGCTTAATTTCAAAGTTGTCCCCATTGGCCGACGGAAGAGAAAGGCAGGTGGGAAGTGCAGAACGGGTGGGATAGAAACGATCCTGGAGCGCGATTCGCTGCGGCGCTACAACAGGCGGTTGTGGTGGGTTATTGGTCTCCGTAGGAGGTGGAGCCAATCCAGGGGTAGTCAAAGAGATGTTTGGATTAAATCCTGACATCGCGGAAGAAGAGGTTGGTGAAGGTGAAGGTGAAGATGTATGAACAGAATTCCGGTCAACGTCGGAGTTGGCCGGCAAAGGAAGGGGTGAAAGAGGAGTGGACGGAGTATCGACGTCTGAGTCGATCGCGTAGTCGGTAGCGACTAACGTAACGCGGAATAGGCGGGCGCTAGTGTCCCGAGTCCAAGCGGACATACACTAAACGAGTTTAGTATAGTCAAAGCGGAGAAGGTGAGGGTAAGAAAACGTCAATGGAGAAAGGCGATGGGTAGTGGGTGAAAAATGGATTTTGGCGACAAAGGGCAAGTTTTTATAAAAGTTTTTGATTTTTTCTCTTTTTTTTTGTGAAAGAGCTTTACAGAAATATGTACGGACTTACGGCTTTAAGCAATCACAAACAAGATATGCACAATCACACCTAGATCTAGGGTCACCTAGGTCTGCTAGACCTGCTCCAGAACTTGATTGTCGAAGTAAAACTGTGTCGAGAAACGGGCTTAAGATACACTGATCACGAGGCCAGGTAAGTGCAGAGATAAGGGAAGGTTTTCCAACGCTTTCACGAAGTTCCTTAATTAAGTAACCCTTTCTCTTTTGGCGGTTGCGCCGTTAACACTTTCCTAGACACTCCGTAAACAATATACCGTTAAGCGAGGTTCTAAACACGGTTTAACTTCTCCTAATGAGCGCGAAGTCCTTAGGGCTGCAGTCTAGTATTTTTTAATTACAATGGACAATGCATATGCTTTTGTGATTTTTGGGGTCCTGGGAAGGGTGATGAAATCCCCACCCAATCTGAATTGGTTTCAAGCCCCTTAAGTCCGTATTAAAGAATGCAAAGCGGTAACAAATCAACTGCAAACAATTTTTATTTTTTAAGGCGGCGCAAAGAATCCTACACAAGAACAGTTTATTGGAAGGGGGGAAAGAATTTGCGCAAAGAATACTGCAGAAAACACAATTTATTGGAGTCCAGAGGAGTGGGAGAGAGAAGAGAAACTTACAGAAAGAAAATGGTACCCTGACTCCACCAAGTGGCCGCGGTTCCGCGGCCTAAGATTGCTTATGCCGCGGTTCCGCGGCAATAAGGAGGAGTTGGGCTTCTGAAAAATTTGGGTGTGCTTCTGTTGCTGTCCTCTTGTTGTCTGGAGCAATTGAATTTGGATTTGCTTACTTGAACTGCTCCAGAATCTTACAGTAGACCTTTTGCTTCGTTTCGATCCGTCGCGGTGTAGCCGCGAGATGTGGGTCTATCTTCCCACGTCTTTGGCACTGTACTTGAATTTCAATTATCCCACTTCTTTGGTACTGAACTTCAAACTTCGTATTATCCTGCACACTTGCACAAAAACTAATCAAAAATAACAAAATGATTTTTTTACAATGTGTAGTTTTTTTTTTTGTTTTGGTTATATTTATATTCATAAGTTAACCCGAAAATACACAAAGAAATAAACTACCGTCTCCCCGGCAACGGCGCCATTTGATTGGTAGAGATTCTGCGTGTTCAAGTTTTAGTTAATTACCGCAATCAAGACGGTTTCGTTTGTAGCTAGCCGGTTGAGTACGGGTCGTCCGCAGGGAGATGGGAGTCTTTTTCTATGTGTTTTAACGAGTTAAGTCCGAGAGTCCAGATTTGTTTGTGATTATCTAAGCGTTAAAATGATATGTAAAGAGAGCTTGTTAGGGTTAGGATTAGGTTAGTTTGATTTACGAGTCTCCCACATCTTTCGTTGCCCCTCTTAATATCGGTGTTACGGTAATCGGCAACAACGGGGATTAGCACGACTAGGAAGGAACTTGCGAGTATAAGCTAGGCTTTCCAACGCATAAGTTCTTCCTTTTGGTGCTTGTCCGTCCGTTCTTGGCTCTTAGCCATAACCTCCGGTTAATTCAACCACAACCGGTCTCACTACGGAATCACCACTATCATGTAGGATAGGGTGCCGTAAGGAGCGGATTGTGGTTCAATTAGCGGGAGTCGAATTAAGTTGTTGGGCAAGGAAAGAGTGAGAGAGATTTCCTTCTCTCAAACTTTCCTTATCCTACCCTAACAAGTGTAAAACTACTTACACATCATAATGAAAAGAAAACAAAACAAAAGAGGAAGATAGAAAGAAGGAGATTAGAAGATAACAACTAGCTATTTGCGACCTCACCTTGGCAAGGATCAAGCGTAAGCATCATGGTTGTTTTAATGATAAAGGAAAAGAGAAGAGAAAGAAACAACAAGAAATAACAACAACTAAGTTAACAAATTAAAATTACAAGCAGTTATAAAAGAACAAGACAAGATATAATAGCAAAAGAGTCTTCTTTATTCATCATTCTTCACTCACAAAGCTCACTACAAGTTTTAATGGAGAAGAGATGAGAAGAGGAAGAAGAAACACAACTAAACCTAGAAAATAAAATACAAGATTATGCACCCTTTCCTTCACAAAGTTCTGGGCTATTTAAAGGCTGAAAAATGAAAACCTAGGGCAACCACCAGAACACAAATAAAAAGACCAAAACACCCCTGGAAAATCTTCGTCTGCCGCCACCATACGGCCGCGGATCCGCGGCCTAATAGAGGAGTTGTCTCCTCTGGTTTTCTGTGGTCCCATGGTTTGATGTACCCTTTATTCTGGTATATATATTTTTTCATATTTTCTTCACGATTTTTCCAGAATTTCTGTTGAGGGAAAGGTGATTTGATGTGGACTTTTTATCATGATTTTCTCGAGCTCCGCGTAGATTTCTTGGATCTTGTGCTGCCATTGAGCCTTGTGCATGAAAACGACATTGATTTGACATTTTGTCTCCTAACTGGTGTGTGGCAACAGACGGATAAAGAGCGGAGATCCGTGTTTTATCTGTGGTTGGCAGGAACCCGGATTTTGTCGTGTTTTCCATGAATTTCACCGTTTTTAGAACCGAGAACCTGTATCCTGCAATTGACTAGCAAACACGGCTCAAGAGTATCTACCGATATGCAATGTGATAAAAATTGGGCGGTATGAAAATGCAAAAATCTGATATGAACATATGACGCCGATATCGACATCGATCGTTTCTTATGACCGGAATTTGATTAGCCTGAGGATTTTTCTGAGCATGCTCCATGTTTTCTTTAAAGGCTTGAATATTCTGCCCCCTATGCTAACATTGGTCTTCAGCGGGTGTCAGTCGTATGGGGACTGTTGATGTCGGCAAAACTGGAGCTTGAGGAACCGACCCATGGAAAACAGACTTCTTTTAGGCTTCCTCCTTCAGCGTTGGTAGGAGATGGGAGCATCAACCTAAAGAAGAGCCCCTTCATTTCTTGAAAAGCCGGACTGCAGAGATTTGAGGCTGCGAGTGGCCTATATTTGACTCCACCAGATGTGATAGAGTCTGAGTTGCTGTGAGTGGAAGCAAACGACATTCTAGAAAGAGACGAAACACTAGCTTCAGTATCTCATCATCTAAGGGAAACTACAATCATATATACCGGGATTATTTGATCACGGAAAAACACGACACACGATGTGTCGAGTGGAAAGAGGAAGAGGTCCTACCGGGCTTGCCAGAATCTGTTTACCGCCGAAAACTGGATTGAGACGTCGGGACGTGTAGCCTGAATTTTAGGGCAAATGCTATCTGGACATATCCACCCACCTCTCCGAAGATACCAAGTTGATTTATGGCAACGTATATCGGAGGTTTGGATAGATGCATCTGATGTAGCAGACTTTATCAGATTCCCCCTAGTTTGTGAGGAGTTTTTGATTGTGGGGACGCTCTTCCCTGCAGGTACAATCCCTTGCAGTAATTACGTTATCGTGTTGCGATAAAAACTTTCTCCTGCTCCGATAGTTCACTTTGTGTTGTGTGTTATTTTATTTATTGTCACGCCCCGCTTCCCTGTAGACGGAAACGGTGATGTGGTAGGCCGCAACGTATTTACTAAGAAATAAATACGTTAAGCCTAATTAAGCAATACATAAAAATGTACAAGAATGATAAGTGATATAAAATAACAACAACTTTATTTACATTCATCTTTACATACAAATGTTTGAAAAGAAAAGATACAATGATATAAAGCAGTGCCTAAAAATGGCATACAAAATGAATGTAAGTACAAGGAACTAGAATTCAGGCTGTGCCGCAAGCTGGTTTAAGTCCTCCTGGTTAAGCTCGGTCTCTTGAGAGTCATGTCCTCCTGATGAACATTCCAAAGAAAGAAAGAAATGAAATGTCGTCAGCGATCTAGCGCTCGGTAAGTCCTAAAAGAAGAAAGAGAATATAACAAGTAATATGAACTGAACAGGTAAGTCTTATATGATTGATTACAGGTATGTGATGGTTATTATAACGTGGTTATTTGTAGCTTGATACAAAAGGTATTCATATATATGAGAGGATTCCATCTTATCCCGTGGACTATGGTAATATGTAGTATAAGGCCCCGTCATAACCCACGGGACAACGGCACGAGAATTAATGTAGATGTTTTTTAAGTGACCTCTCGTGCCACAATATACGTTCCGTACCAATTTACCCCTTTATCCCCGCGTATTTTATTGTATAGATTATATTTACAAGTCTTGCCGAAACCATGGATACAAAATGTTCAAGTAGTCATGTTCAGGATGTAGTCAAGTATTCAAGTAGTAAAGTCAAGTTATAATCATGGTTCGGTCAAATCAAGTCAAGTTATACATGTTTGATATTGATGTTTGGATTCGAGTATCATGATCATGATCAAGTATTCAGGTTTGGTATTGGATTCAGATTTGAATTGGATTCAGGTTTGAATTAGACTCGGACTGGGTCAGACACTTGTAAACTGATTTAGCTCTTAAATTAGACTTTGGTGTCATCGGTAACTACTGCACATGAACGGCAGGATTTGTATATTTTCCAAGACAATTACCATTGATAACTCCATTAAATTTTCTATCTTAAATAGGCAAGTACTCACTTTCTCCTGCTCCCTGGGGCTCAAGGGAATTGATCCCGCTTAAACCTATATTTACTAAAGTCCTTAATATTATTTTTATATAATTCGAGGGGATTTTATGAAAAATATTTTATTATAGTTTAAAAATAAAACCTCGATGGTGATAAGTATTATTTGGGGTTGTCATGAGCATGGATTTTAAGTATTTGGGGCATTTTTAGTGATAATTACTTAGCTTGGAAAGTTCATGGTATTTTACTGTAAAACTTGCCTTTTTGGTATCTTGAGGGTATTTTATTGACATTTTTTAATCTTTTCATTTCTGAAAAATATAGGTTTATTATATTTTGAAAATATGTATGAATAATTTTATATAATTTTAATTTTAAAAATAATTTTATTTTATTTAGAAAATTGGTATTTCTTAAAAACCGTATTTAAATTCTTTCGAGACCGAATGCTCCGTGAAAAGGTCTGCATCTCGTTCTACTAGCCCAAGGATGTGCGATAATCTGCACCATCCATTAGCGGGTCCTCTAAAGAGGGTTGTAGATACATAATTGCAAAGGAAATGAAATACCGCATTTTAAAGAAATACGGTTTTTAAATTATATGGTATTTTATTGTAAGATTTTTTTCATAAAAAATATTCATACAAAAAAGGTTTTTTGCTATGAAACAAGAGTGTACGTGAGGGGTAGGTCATTACCCCGTGAAGTTTTTCCTAAAGGTATAGTTTTTACGAAAAGTAATGATATCAAAGTTCAAGGTATTTTAATGAAAAAATTATTCAAATATGGTTATTTTACATGAGATTCTACGTTAAATCTTGATTCTAAATATTGGTATTAAAATTGCAAGTGAGTAGGTAAAGTTTGTTTGACCAAAATATAAAATTGGAGTTATGGCTTTTATAAAAGATGATATCGGTATAACTCCACTTTTACCGATTTTGATTAAAAAGAATTTTCAATGAAGAGAAGGGGAGTTTGGGAGGGACTTACTGTTTGATTATGTTAAGAAGAGCTAGAAGAAGAGAAGGGTGTCATTGTGGCGTCGTGGGAGTTCCGGATGTTGCTTCGATCTTCGCCAGAAGTTGCTTGCTTGCTGACTCCCCTTTACTCCACTTGTACTTATTTTTAAGTGAATTTTGCTATAATTTTCAGAATGGTACTGAGCCAAGATAGGGGATGGTATTTATAGTGGAGAATTAGGGTATTGGAATTAAAATGGTGGATTAAAAAGCATTAAAATGTGGTTTAATTATGAAATGAAAGGTCTCTATTTGATTCCAGGGAAATCAAACAGTGCAGAGGAGTTAGGGGTCGGTGAAGGGGTGTGTGTGCAAAACCCGGGGCTCTTTGGCTCAATCTGAACTGTTAGCACCGGTTTTTTAGAGGGTTTGGCTGGTCGATTTAGGGTTTTGGGTGTCGAGATTTGTGCCACGTGTATTATTTTGTGTTTACTCCATTTTGTGCCCGTTTGATTTTTCTGAACTTTTCATTTACCCGTGTATTGCACGTGCAAACTTTTGGGCTTCTAAAATGTAAAAAGAAAAATTCAGAAAAAAATAATGTGTCTGATGGGATTTGAACATACAGCCTACGTCATAGCAGTGCAAGGCTTTACCGGTGAGCTACAAGTTGTTTCTTACTGTTATTTAACAATATTAACTTATAACTCAAACTCAGGTTGTAAAACTCATTTCCTATATATTAACTGTAAAAATTTCCGTACAATATTTTAGAGTCGTTACATATATTATGGTTCCTTGTGGATTATATACGGAGACTATTTTATGTCGTCGCCCGTACGGCGCAGATTAGTCTAAATCCGTACATATATTTTAAATTTGGGTTTGGGTCAAGGATTTGCTTAACGTATTCCACGTTGGTATCTTGGTTCGCTAACGGGAGTGAACTTTGGACGTATTTCTCACATTTGTGAGGTCCATCGGTTCATATGAAACTTGGGTTTTATCTAAGGGTCGTTAGTCTTATTTGAGACTAAGAACAACTTAGATATTTTGGATCAAGTATTTACTTGACAGGGTCCGCGTTGGTAGCTTGGTTTGCCAACGAGAATGAACTGAGGACGCATTTCTCATATTTGTGAGGTCCATCCGTTCACCAAAAACTTGGGTTTGATCTAAAGATCCTTAGTCATATATGAAACTAAGATTGACTTAGAAACAAATGAGCATATGGGCTTAACTGATTATTAGATCATATATGAATAGCCCATGAATAATATGGTAGTCAGTATGGAGACAGTCCGCGGGGCAAAAGATATTAGTTTAAAAATATCGCGGTCCAACATCACCGAGTTTGGGGGCGACGCGCTAGTTTTGGGACATTTCGGTCCATTTTTAGCTTAGGAACATTTCGGTCCATCATTTATCTTGCGCGCACGTGTATTTGTTACTTGGCAAAGTGAACGATGGTGACATGGGATTGTTCCCGCCAAAAATTTCTGCGCAAAAGAGTCCAAGGTATCAAATGGCAGCGATACGCTTAAAAAAATGCAAACCAGTATCTTCCAGCCTATATTTTGATAAACTCCCAAAAGAGAAACAGCTAAATTCTAATGATATTGGAAGTATCTCGAAAAACCCTTCGATTTGATATATTATGGGCTTCATAATTCATCTGGGATCAAAAGTTATGAGCAAATATAGTATGCATTGTTCCCTGATTAAAAAATCAGGAATTACCTCAATGAGATATCACGTGCTCACACATGATCAGTGGTCACGTGTTGACACGTGATAGTTAAAACAGAAATAAAAACAAACGGCTGAAGAAGGACCCAATTGGGGGTCACGTGCTCACACGTGACCAATGATCACGTGTTGACACGTGATAGTTAAAACAGAAATAAAAACAAATGGCTGAAGGAAATACCTCAATAAGGTATAATGTGCTCACACGTGACCAATGGTCACGTGTTGACACGTGATGGTTAAAACTGAAACGCTGAGAAAAGGACTCAATTGGGGGTCACGTGCTCACACTTGACCAAGGGTCACGTGTCAGCACGTGGCTGGCTTCGAAAGCCTTACAGTTTAATAGAATTAAATTCTAAAAGCTTCTAAATTTTTCCAAATGGAAAAAGATTATGGGGACCGTTGGATTAAAGATCCAAGGGTGATTAAAAATCACCAATTTATGGAAAAAAAATATTAGACAAGGAAAGATTTCCTCTAAATCTCACCAAAAATAACAAACAGAATATCTTTGGATTGAAAATCCAACGGTGAATAAAATTCACTTAATGATCTAAAAGCTCATATTAACTATGAAAACAAACAAAATCTTTCAAATGAAAGATTTACTAAACAAATTGATTCTTTTCCTTCTCCTATAAATAGGAGCCAAGAAGAGAAGAAATATATAGAATTTTGGAATCTTGAAATTTCAGAGAGAAAAAAAAGAATAATTTAATTCTCAACAAAGAAAAACCCTAGGTGAGAAAAGAAAGGGGATCAAAACTTCAAACAGAGAATTTAATTCTCAAATATAAGAGTTCAACTCTTCTGCACAAAAGAACTTAGTTCTTCCTCTCGTTGAAGATCTGCAAAGAGCACATCTCCGCATAAGTTGAGAATTTAATTCTCATCGGGTTGAGATCCTGCCATGCAGATCCAAAACTTAGAGGGGGAATTGAGTTTAGAGAATTTAATTCTCCCAAAGTTATAGGAATTTAATTCCTCCAAGATAAAGTTAGGGTTTAACCCTATATGAGAATTTAATTCTCCCAGGGTTATAGGAATTTAATTCCTCCAAGACAGAACTAGGGTTTAGCCCTATATAAGAATTTAATTCTTTTACATATATGGGAATTTAATTCCTCTAAAAGAAATTAAGGTTCAACCCTAAAGAGAATTTAATTCTTAAAAATAACAGAGAACTCAAAAGATCTCCATCACGTGTCCCCACGTGACCCCTGAAAAGATCCCCAGAAATGAGAAGGAAAAAGCTTTGAGGCAACGCCTCACGTGCTCCCACATGACCTACAAAACACAGAAAGAAAAAGCAAAAGAAATATAAGGCCTTGGGCGCTCTCACGTGTTCCCACGTGACCCATTGGCGGATGCATTAACATCCAGAGCATAAATCCTCATCACGTGCCAACACGTGATGTTCCAAAATAAAAATGTAAAAGTGTTTAACACTTAATTACAGAACGAAGAAAAGGGATCTGGTTCCACCTCTGGGCGCCCTCACGTGTCCCCACGTGACTCCTTGTTTCTTTAGTGTTTAACACTAATTCGACAACTTTACTCTTAGTGTTTAACCACTAACTTGAGAACTCCATTTCCAGTGTTTAACACTGTTGCTTTTTAGTGTATAGCACTAATTTGAGGGATATATTTCCAGTGTTTAACACTGTTTTTTCCCTAGTGTTTAACACTATTTTTAACCAAATTGGTTAATCTTTCAGAGGCAAAGCCTCCCACTCGAAATTGAGTAAAATTCAAAGCTATAATGTTCACTACTCACTTAAAGACAAAATGTTGCCAAAGCCCTCAAACTCTTGTTTAGCATCGCTAAATAATATGGGCTGAAACCCAGACAAATATCTAATGGTCCAACAAAGGGCCAACACTTCAAATCCGAGTGGACTTAGCCAGAATTGGCCATAAGTCCTCAATTCAGACTCAACCGAGCCAATGTGCTCATAACCTAATTAATTGATCTTAGTTCCAAATTGGGCTACAGATCAGTTAATCCACTTTGGTTCAAGGGTACATCTCTGAACTCCTCGAATATTTGTCGTTGTAATCCTTCAACGTCTTCAGAGAGGTGACGGGTCCCGATAACCACACATTTCACGGACTGTGGGGTCCTTAAACTCATGGACTATGATGTCCTTAAACTTTATAGACTACGATGTCTTTAAACCGGACTGTGGGGTCCCTTTAAACCCATGGACTACGATGTCCTTAACCTTGACCGGGATGTCTTTAAACTAACAATGGACCACCATGTCCCTAAACTGGCAATCGACCGAAATGTCCCTAAACTAAACAATAGAGCCCAAATGCTCTCTTGTTGGATCTAAATGATCCTGTTAAGTTGATCATAGTCTGGAAATCAGACTGACGTATCCTTAACAATCGTTTAAGTTGATCTTAGTCTCAAATAAGACTAACGTATCCTTAAACACAAAACCCCAAACCCAAATCTAAGAAAATACGGATTTGGACTAATCCACGCCCTACGGGCGACAACATAAATTAGTCTCCGTATACAATCTACGGGCAACCACAAACAGAACAAACACACACGGCACGAAGTGACCATCTGGAGAAGGAGAAAATTGTTACCGCGATGAGGTAGCGTAATTAGCTGCAGGGGCTTGCGCCTGCAGGGAAAAGCATCCCCATAATCAAAACCCCCTTAAACGAGGGGGAATCTGACGAAGTCTGCTACATCGGCCGCATCCGTTTAAACCTTCGATGCACGGTGCCATAAATCAACATGGCATCTTTGGAGAGGTGGACGAATAGCACCAATTAGCATATGCCCCGAATTTCAGGCAAGACAGTCCGTCTTGCGCGTCTTTCGGCGGGGAACAGATTCTGGCACGCCCGGTAGGACCTTTTTTCCTCTTTCCACTCCACACTTCATGTGTCGTGTTCGCGAATGAATCGCGGTTTGCTGTGGTTGCCTGTGGATTCGAGGTGCTAAGATTTGGTGTCTTGCTCCGTGCAGAAAACAGAATATCAATGGCTTCAAACTGCACTAATTGCAATTGCAACTCTTGCTCTGTCCCGTCCGGAGGAGTGACTTACGGGACTCAAGCGGCCTCCATCTTCGCTATGCCGGTGGAACAAGTGACTCAGGCCACCACTGGGCTATTCTTCGGGACCATGATCCCACCAACGAGCTTCAACGTTCAGATGTCGTCGCAAGAAGCTCCAAAGAAGTCGGTCTTTGATTGGCTTACAACTACCGCGGCCCCTCTCAACGGGTCGCCCAAGTCCAATGCCTCAGTTTTCAGCAAACTGGGCCAAAGCTCAAGTGGACCCGTGAAGAAGCCCGCAATACCAAAAGGCGTTATCGCGAAGCGGATAGCTATTCCTACTCCTGAAGTCACCAAGGTGGCTTCTCCGGCTAAGAGGTCGGTCTTCACAAGACTGTCCGTGTCAGCTCCCACTCCGCTTGAAGTAACCAAGGCCATTTCCCCTGCGCGAAAATCGGCCTTCTCAAGATTGGTCGTTCCCTCTCAGCGAGCATCTGTCTTTGACAGACTGATGCCAACAACAGACTCTCATCAGATTAGGGGGCATGGAAAAGCTGATCCAATAGTAGAGGTAATCCCGGTCACACGACATGCTCAACGTCGCCACAGCCACCGAGTGGGGAAAGCTGGGGGCAATTCCCCTTTTGGACTGACTCCGCCAGCTCCAATGGTGGAAGTTGATGCCGCTATTCCAACTGGGAACATCTTTGAATTGCTAAATAAGGTGCGCAGGAACTCTCCTACCACCGTGTTTAAGAGATCTCCTCAACCGGTGGAAAATATTACAAAAACAAAGCTGGAGCAGCCCCCAAAACGACTGTCCTCCAAAGTTTAAAAGGTCTGGCGTCAAGTCCAAGACTCGGTGATTGATCAAAATTTCTCCCGCCAGCAGAAGAAGCTGATGGTCCAGCGGGAAGAGAACCTTCCTATCAAGCCACAAAGGACGACAATTACCTGGATGCCCACTGCAATGGCCCCCTCAACTTTGACCGCCCATAAGAGGAGGAGGCCAAGGAAAGCCCTTATGAATACGGCAGAACGTAAAGACACCGAGACCAAACGCCCAAAGTCTGGGGGCATAATGGTGCATACTGTTTATATGGCTTCCGGAAAGGAGGAAAGCCGCGCATCGACGGGTCACCGACCGCTCACCCGATCCGTGACAAAAGCCCAGGAGCAACAGCAGAAGCTTTAAGAGATGCTGACTACAATGGCCGCACTTACCGGGTCAAAAGAAAGCCCGAAGGCATTATCAGAACAGCGTTACGAACAAGAAACTGACACTGACTTCCTACGCAGAGTCCTCGAAAAGAAGGACAGAGAAGCAGCAGAACAAGCTGCCAACATAAAACGAATGGCGCTTCTCTTCCAAGACATAGTCGGGATGGTGTTACAGCCGGATCCTCCAGCTGAAGACCCTCCGATCATTATTGACGATGACCGAGCGGAGACGTTGAATCCCCTGCCGGCTCTGTCGACAGCCAAGGAGGAGACAATCTCTAAAGCTGCCCTGGATGACTATATTTCTCAGCAAATAAGAGCTCACCAGGCGAATGAAGCGGTTGGCTAAATTGTCAAGACCGGACGACCCTATCCGGGTTGGTATGACCAAATAAAGTACCCGCCGGGATACACGATCCCCAAATTCCACGTATATAAGGGGACGGGAAATCCGCATCAGCATGTCGCTCAATTCAAGGCCTTATGCGGCAACACTGGAGGTGACGATAAACTGCTACTTCGCCAGTTCGTCGGTAGCTTGTCAGAGACAGCGTTCGAATGGTACTCTGAACTGCCCAATGACTCCGTCAAAACCTTTACGGAGATGGAGCTGCTGTTTACACAAAGATTTGCAAGTGCCAGCGAGCACACCCCGATCACCGCATTGATCAACGCCAGGGTAAGGCCAGGTGAAACATGGGTTCAATACGCGATACGGTGGCGAAATTTATGGTCGAAATGCGAGCAGCGCATCGAAGAAGCTCCCGTGGTAGGCGCGTTCGTGGGTACTCTTGATCCTCAGTCAACTATCTCCCAATTCATGATGTTCTTCAAGCCGACCACCTTCCAGGCCTTGATTGACAAGCTATTTCAAATGGACCAGATGGGCCATAGGTCTTCCTCTTCAAAGACGGAGCCTTGGAATGAAAAGGGCAAAGGGAAAGCAACCTTCGTCGCCAATACTCAACAACGGCCGAGCAACTTAAAGCCGGTTGTTCGCCAAAACAACGTGCGTCCATGCCCATCCCTCGAAGAGAGACTGGGACGTCCTTACTCATTTCCTCAGGATAAAACGAGGAAACTGTTCGAGCTGGCAGTGCGCAACAAACTCATCAATCTATCGGATCCAAAACGTCCGTTGCAGCCAGGCGATGTCAACAATCCTAATTACTGCCCTTACCACCAAGCAATAAGCCATCCAATCGAAGATTGTTTCGTCTTCAAAGGCTGGATGGAGGACCAATACCAACAAGGCAATTTTGCATTATCCGAAAATTGGAAGGTGAACCCACCACAACCTCACGCCCCTAAAAAGGTGGACATGCCGGGGGCATCGTGCTCATTCATAAGGGAGGCCCCATGGGAGGACGTTCTTTCAGCCAAGACGAAAAGAATGTTGAACGATCCCCAAACATGCCCGGCGATCAGGTGGAAAAATCCACTGGAACCCGAGATTATCGAGGGAACGCTGAAACCGCGCCCAACACCAAAAACTGGTGGTGATGGTCAGAGCACTCACACCCAGCCGTTAAAGTCTTCGAAAAAGAAAAAGAAGACCAAAAAGCCCGTGAAGCCTGGTGACAAGCGCACGGACCTGCAAAAACAGATTGACGCGTTGGAAGAATATAATCAGAAGGCGCAGACCCCAGTCACACTCCAAGAGTTCCTCGGCCACGTCCTTGAAGACAAAGATGATGACAATGGAGAAGACTCGTCGGATGAGTCTTAGGATTATGTGGCAAGCTGTCATGCTATCTCTCACTCGTTAATAAACAGTGAAGACGCTCCTTGCACTAAGAAACTGGAAGCAAATCATGAACAGGAACTTCCATGGACATCAGACGAAATGATCGACGCATTCCTGAATGAAGCTCTTCTGAAAAGTAAAGCCAATCGGGAGCGGGAGATGGCCATATTTGAAAAGGCCAAACGCCGGCGACTGGACCAAAGCATCCCTATCGCCAGCAAAAGCAAGCTTAAAGAAAGGAATCAATTCGCTAGGGCCCTGGCAATAGGAATGAAGTTTCCTTCTCTAAAAGGAAATTCCCCTGTCAATATACGTCTTGATGAAGCAGACATACATCCTAACTTCTGCCTATACCATCAGAGGATTGCATACCCCACCGAGGAGTGCATAGCCTTTAAGAACTGGTGGCAGGGCTATGTTGCCCATCGACGACACGTTCAACGAGTAAAGCGTAAGGCTCGTCGGGAACAGAAAAGCACGACAGATGAGCGCGAAAGAGCCGCTGACAACTGTCATATGGCCGACACCAAGGGGTCGCAAGTTATCACCGTTGAAAATGACTCTGAAGAAGAAATCGCCATCAGCCCTCTCTTTAAGGAATCCACCTCCGGCACAAAACGTGCGAAGATTTGCGGTAAAATCTAGCTGCATAATCGTACGTTGACAAATGACCGAAACGTCGTTAAACTACTACCAACCCGCGGCATCCCCAGGCTGACGTGGTAAAAAAAACAAAAAAAACGGTACGTCCACAAGCGAGATGGGCACGGATGAAAACCCGAAAGGGTGCCGTGAGTAAAAACAGCAGGACTACCGGCGATGTTTGTGAAAACCCAAAAGGGCGCAGACTCGTAAAAAAAACGGTATGTCCATAAGCAAAATGGGCACGGATGAAAACCCGAGAGGGCTCCGTGAGTAAAAACGGCAGGGCTACCGGCGAGTGTTCGTGAAAACCCGAAAGGGCGCAACCTCGTTAAAGGACACTTGCAAGGTCCTCTCGACCTTGTGAGGAGAAACCACCCGCGTGAGATCCTTACGACTCACAAAGGAAGCAGCACACTTAGGAATCCCCATGACTCCTAAGAAGAAATTACACTTGCGAGATCCTCACGACTCATAAGGAGAACCCTCTTATGAGACCCTCACGGCTCATAAGATTTGAAAGTCTTAAGTTACAGGGATCTGAACCTGTTCTTAAGCAGTCCACACAACCTCCACTACTGCCCTATAAACGGTTCAATATTGACCCTTGTATACAATCCACGGGCACGAATGAACATTTCCCTAACAGAGTCCCACCAGCGACTAGGGATATGCTCACACGGTGAACAAACACTTGTTGGTCCTCTCGACTTGCAAGGAGAAAACACTCTTGCAAGATCCTTACGACTTATAAGAGAACACACGCTTAGGAATCCTCACGATTCCCAAGAAGAAAACGCACCTACGAGATCCTCATGACTCGTAGGGAGAAACACCTTTATGAGACCCTTACGGCTCAGGAAATCAAAAGCCTTAGTTAACGGGATCCTAACCCTGTTTGCTAAGCCACCTTTGTTCGACATCGACAGAGGAAAATGATGATTCGCTCCTGGCAGTATCCCAGTTGTAGCGATGCTGATGCCTAAATCGGTATCAAATTTCAAGTCCTTTCATGGCAAATGATGATTCGCTCCTGGCAATATTCCAGTCGCAGTGATGCTGATGTTAAGATTGGCATCAGATTCCAAGTTCCACACCCGCGATAAAAAAAATCAGCGAGCCAAAAATGCATATGAAATAGCCAAAATGATGGGGCAATTTACAATGAAATCAGCAAGTAAAAATGTATGCATACAAAAAACAGCCGAAATGATTGGGCAACTCACAATAAAAAGCAGCGAGTAAATAAAACAAATAGCCGAAATGATTGGGCACCGTGAAAAATAGCCGAAATGATTGGGCAATCGCGACTTTCGCAATATAAAAAGCTGAAATGATAGAGCATCGCGGAAAGAATTAAAAAAATGAAAGAATAAAACTTTTTGCCCTGCAGGTGAGGTCATATTGACCCCTGTATACAATCCATGGGCACAAACAAAAGGGGAACCATATCGTCCCACCAGGCTTCGTCGAAGCGAAGCCAAATCTGGACGGTTCATAAGACAACCTAAAGACAATCTCGACATTTGTCGCAATATTGCAGACACAGTGTCAACAAACGAAGTGAAGGAAGATCCCTAGCTTCATGGTCTCGACGTCAATATCGACAACTTAGAGATCAACACCGGCGTTCTTCATCCCTCCAATCGGATGCAAACGCAACAAACGACCCCAGGGTCAAAACAACGGAACCATGGCGAAGTCCTCTAGTTCCAAATCTCGACGATTCATAGACAGCCTAGAGATCACCAATGGCGTTTCTCCTCACTCCAACCAGATGCAGACATGACGTCAACAACCGACCTCAGAGTCGCAATGAAACGGAGCCATGGCAAAGTCCCTAGTTCCAAATCTCAATAGCCACATCTACAGCCTGGAGACCAACAATGGTGTGCCTCCTCATTCCAGCAGGACACAGATGTTACACCATCAAACGGAGCCACGACATAGTCCTTACTTCCAAATCTCGACGGTTCGCATACAACCTAGAGAACATCTCAGCATTCGTCTCATTACAGCAGACGAGATGTCAACGACGGCGTTCCTCCACAGTCCAGCAGGATGCAGATGCAACGTCAACGAAAGACCCCATGGTCGAAACAAAGCGGAGTGACGGCAAAATCCCAGCTCCACCTCAGCATTCGTCTCGATACATCAGACGAGATGTCAACGACGGCGTTCCTCCGCAGTCCAGCAGGATGCAAATGAAACGTCAACAAAAAACCTCACGGTCGAAACAAAGCGGAGAGACGGCAAAATCCCAGCATCACCTCAGCATTCGTCTCGATACAGCAGACGAGATGTCAACAACGGCGTTCCTTCGCAGTCCAGCAGGATGCAGATGCAATGTCAACAAAAGACCTCATGGTCGAAACAAAGCGGAGTGACGGCAAAATCCCAGCTCCACCTCAGCATTCGTCTCGTTACAGCGGACGCGATGTCAACAACGATGTTCCTTCTCAGTACGGCAGGATGCAGATACAACGTCAACAAAAGACCTCACGGTCAAAACAAACGGAGCTACGGCAAAGCCCCTACTCCAAATCTCGATGGTTCCCAGACAACCTAGAGACCACCTCGACATTCGTCTCGATACTGCAGACGAGATGTCACTACAGCGTCCTTCCTCCAACAGGATCGGACACGCCAAAGAAAACGAAGCGAAGGCCAAATTCCTAGATTCAGGATCTTGACGGCAACTCATATAAAATCGGAAAGACCATCGGAGATCATCTCACATCAACATGGAGTGGTCACCACCTCGATGTTCATCTCGATACAGCAGACGAGATGTCACTACAGCGTCCTTCCTCCAACAGGTGTAACACCCGAGCCCAATGCTACTAAATTCAGTTACCGTTTGAACGTAGTGTGGCATTTATTTCATTTATCTTGCTTGATCGTTACTTACTGTAAATTTTACCCGGCAAATTCATTTCTGCATATAACAATTTTTGGCATCTAAAATCAAATTAAAAATATTCATCTTGGCCTGCTTGACACCCATAACCCTGTTGTAGTGTCCGTGCGTCGTGTTCTCGTCCCGTTCAGTGAAACGGGCGAGTTTGGATGGCTACGTGCACGTACGTGTGTCCGTTTTGGGGGTATGCTTTGTGATCATAAAACACTTCATTTTAAGTTTTGGATCCCGCTTAAAATCCTATTATTTCAATTTCAAATTTTTGGACTCGACCCGGGCGCGATTTGGAAATGTTTTATTTTGCGCCAAAATCCCAAATTTTAATATATTCAAACCATCGAATATTTCCTTAACTATATACTATTTCATATCTTATAAATCTTTAATTTAAAATTTTTCCTAACAAACAAATTCACCAACCAATCAGCTCCCTCTCCTTTAACCTCGTGGGCCCCTTCTCTCTCCTCTCTCTCCCGTCGCTCTCTATCTCTCTCTTTCTCTATCCTCTCTCTCTCCCCGACTCTCTCTCTCTCTATCTTTCTCTCACTCTCCTCTATATATATAACTCTTTCTTCTTTCTTTTCTTTCCTCCTTCAGAAACCCACCCTCGCGCAAACCCTGGCCACCATGCCCCTCGCCGCCGCAGCCCCAACACCGACGACGCCGTCACCAGCATCCTCGCCTCCTCAACCTCGTCTCACCCACATCCTCCTTCCTCGTTCCTGAGCGCCTGCACACCCCTGACCAGCGCCGCGGCCACCTGCTCCCCCTGCACACGTTGCACCGCCGGATCTGTCGCCGCCGACGGCCTCGCCTCCGTACCCAGGCCTTCGTTCAACCCCCTGTAAGCATTACCTCCCCATCTTCTTCCTCCTTCCTCTCTTCTTTTCCCGCAAACTAAAAACCTTGCTGGATGAAATTTTGCAGATCGCCGGAAAACTCGTTCTCGCCGCCGTCAATCTTGCCGTCGTTGCTAGTGCCCTCTGAGACCATTCGTAGTACCCCGACCCGTATGGCTTCACTGTTCGTCGTTTGGGTTCGTTCCGTGAACCGTACGCCCGTCGCGAGTTTCCCCGCCGACGTTTTACGTTCCGTTTTTCCCGATTCGCGACCCGTCGAGGCAAGTACCCCTTGCTACATGCTAAACAATATTTACATACATATTGATGACACCCTAAACCTGTAAATTTAACTTTGGTACGATCATTTCTCATTTTCATGTACAATATTGTTATATATCATTTTATCTTTAAACTTAGAACCTACATTTTGCAATTGAACCTAATAACCACATTTACCTGTTTAATCACAATTTTAATATTGACATAGCTTATGGCATTTATCTCTATAGTTTTGTTCCATTCGGACACTCGTATGCATTTTAACCTGTAATAGCCGTATTGAACCTTTATATAAATCATTGCACCTCTAAAGTCTTAAACTTGTTAACACGATTAAATGGCTATAATTGTCTTACTGCATTCTTATATGGTTGAATTCATCTCTGTGACACAATTGATAACGGTATTGCTAACTGAATGAATCTGTGTATTGCTTAATTCATTACTTATATCATGTTGTTGATAATCGTGTTTGATTGTATAACTGATTGTGAGCACACCCATGATATTGTTTACATCTTGACCTGACTTGCTATATATATATTGATCTACCCGACATGGTACCGCATACTGTTGACTTGACCTGATGTACCATGACTTGACCCGTTACCTGATCTTGTGTCTAATGCCAACAAACCTGACATGTAGTCCTCATGGACCGTTCCTGTTGTCTATCCAGACAAACCTGTTTACCTGATCCTGTCTTGGCATTGGTTTCTTGATTTCAGGATACCTGACTTGACTTACACATATAACTTGGGGTATGGGGAAATCAAAGATGAAACCTGACTTGTAACTCAACAGTTCACTACTTGTACTGATCAGTTTAGAGGCCAGGCCCGCCTCATGACGATGCTGCTAACATCGTTGGTCTTTATCCTTTCCCTGTTAGTGCCTAGCGGCACGTCTCGGTTTCAGCCCGAGAGTCTTAGACCGTGGTCCCGGACATGCACGGGATACTATTGAGTTACATCGATGATTCATCAATTTGGTTTCAAAGACTTTAGAATAGAAAACCTGATAGAATAGTTTAGTTTACCCACAGCACACTACCCTGCACTTCTCTGACTTATATTATTGTTACTCTGGTTTTATTCATGTTTATATTGCATTGCCTGCTACGCTGTTCATATTATATTACTTGATGACTTGACGCGCTGACGTCTGGGTTTTGCATGGCCCAGATTCCGTACCGCTGTCCCAGTCCGAGCAGGAGTACTTCAGCCGACAGGCTGAGCTGTGAGTGTTAGCAGTAGTTAGCTTTTCTTTACTGCATTTTATTCCTGATGTGAGCCCGCATTATGGGACATACATTCCAGTTATTTTGTACTGGATCTTTCGCTTCCGCATTTATTTATTCTTGACTCATGTTATCTTGGATTATGGACATGTTTTAGATAGTTTTATTTTGTTCTTGATATCTCTACAACCGTAATGTGACTGTGGATGGATACTTCCTACCCACAGGTAGCATGGTTGGCTATGTCACGTGCCCATTTTAGCGTACTCTGGGAAGCGGGGCGTGACATGGTTCTTTTGGTATCAGAGCCATAGGATAGTCGGGTTGATTCTTTTGTAGTTGGGTATTGTACCCAATACACGAATCAGAATACCCGTGTTTAGGAAACATGTCCTGCCACCTTGCCGTTTACCATTCTTGACTCACATTCTTCCTGATTATACCCTTTACGATGTGCAAACTTCCTTTGCATATCAACTCGAAAACCTGATTCCTTGTTATCTCTAGGACTTAGGCGACTTGGGTGGAGTTATGTAATTGTGGCTATAATACCGCGGCATAGTTACAATGCGGCACTCTATTTAACTATCTTGGAGTTCTAGCCTTGATCTATATTCAGAACCTATCATCATGCTAATGTTGGGTGTTTTGATTTCAGGATTATGGCAGATAAGAATTTGAAGACGTACCAAAGGCATGTGGACGAAGACGCCATGCTTGGAGTGATAAGGGGAATGCTAGAGAATCAAAAGAGACAGACCGAACTGATCTAGCAGCAAGCGGAATCATTTCAGGAAGGTTTGCAGATCGTTCAGCAGTCTGTGAACAATGCTGGAGCTAAACCAGTTGACCGAGTAGGGACCGTAGCAGATTTCAGACGTTTGGGTCCGTCTACATTTACTGGTTTGGAGGAGCCGTTGCCAGCGGAGCAGTGGCTAGTTGACACAGAGAATTTACTTGTTGCGGCACAGATTCCAGATGAGAAAAGAGTTGATGTGGTACGCATTCAGTTAGTGGACTACGCCCGAGAATGGTGGCTTGTGGAGGAGATCCGCTTGCCCAAGCCGATCAAGTGGGCGGATTTTTCGAAGAATTTCCTAGAGAAGTTCTTCCCGCGGACCGCACGGGAGGAAATGGAAGAGAAGTTCATCGGGCTAGAGCAGAATGGAGCACCCGTAGATGTGCATGCAGCAGAATGGACAAGACTCGGTAGATTCGCTGGACCTTTAGTTGCCAACGATGCAAATAGGGCATGGAGGTTCATGCGCAGCTTGGACGTAGACATCCAGAGGCAGATTGCCTCCCTGGGTTTGACCACTTTCTCACAAGTACTTGCGGCAGCTCGAGAACAGCAGAGCCTATCGGTAAAAACTGGGAGTTTACAGCAGACAGCAGTTGCGGTAAGGAAGCCAGCATTTGTACCAAACCGAGCTCATGGTCGCAGAGGTGTTCCAGTGGACCGTCGAGGCGTAGCATCAATGAAGAAGCCTGCTGTCGTTGATCAGAGGAAGCGCGTGGTCTGTAGCTATTGCCACTTACCCGGACATTTGCAAAGGGAGTGTCGCAGGATGCAAGGACTCTGTTTAGTTTGTGGTGCGGCAGATCACACTATTAACTCATGTCCGTCGAAGCTTCGTACAAGGGATGATATTCAGAAGCCTCCGCATAGACCGTTTCAGGGCCAGAAGCAACTAACTCAAGGACCTAATCAGGCTCGAGCTTTTACCTTGACAGCGGAAGAAGCTAAGGCGTCAGGAGAAGTTGTTTCAGGTACTCTACTCGTTCATGGTTTTCCCGCATTAGCGTTATTTGATTCTGGTGCATCCCATTGTTTTATGTCATCCAAGTTTATAACTACACACTCGATTGGATTCACGACCCTGTCTAGTTTCTGGGACATACACACTGGGAATGGGAAAATCATAGCTAGTAGGGAATGTAAAGATTGTACAGTTGTTGTTTACGGACGGGAGCTTTTTGCAGATTTCTTGGTGATTGATACGGGCAGCTACGAAGTTGTCTTGGGAATGGATTTTCTTGGCACTTTCCACGCTCACATTGATTGTAGGGCAAAGAAAGTAATTTTCCAAATTCCCGGACATCCTGAGTTTACCATCACTGGAGGAAGCAGTTCTGTTGGGCCAGTCGAGTTTAGGGCTAGGCCTACAAATGATATTCTTGCAGCAATGGATGTTGATTTAAGTGAAGAGTCGGCTGTTGTTCGTGATTTTATGGACGTGTTTGAAGATATATCGGGTTTACCACCGAAGCGAGACGTGGAGTTCGCAATTGATCTTATTCCTGGTGCAGCGCCAGTATCCAAGGCGTATTATCCAATGGCACCAGTAGAGTTGGAAGAAGTCAAGAAACAGGTTGCTGAATTGCTTGAAAAAGGTTGGATTCGAAGCAGTAACTCGCCTTGGGGAGCTCCAGTTCTTCTAGTAAAGAAGAAGGATGGCACAAGAAGGATGTGCATCGACTATCGAGAATTAAACCGGGTGACTATTAAGAACAAGTACCCGATCCCTCGCATTGGTGAACTTTTCGAGCAGCTTAGTGGCGCGAGGGTATTCTCGAAGCTGGATTTGCGATCCGGATATCATCAGGTCCGAGTGAAAGCAGAAAATATTTGCAAGACGGCGTTCCAAACTCGGTATGGACATTACGAGTACTTAGCGATGCCCTTCGGAGTAACGAATGCGCCGGCAGTATTCATGGACTTGATGAACCGAATCTTTTCACCGTTCTTGGACCAGTTTATCGTGGTTTTCATTGACGATATCCTGGTTTACTCGAAGAGTTTTGAAGAGCATGCTGAGCATTTGAAAATCGCACTGCAGACGTTGAGACAAGAGAAGTTATATGCGAAGATGAGTAAGTGCGAGTTTTGGCTGGAAGAAGTAAAGTTTTTGGGGCATGTTGTGTCTGGCAATGGAATTGCCGTCGATCCAGAAAAGATTTCAGCAGTACGAGATTAGCCGATTCCAAAGAATGTTGCGGAGATAAGAAGTTTTCTTGGACTCGCCGGATATTACAGGATATTTGTGGAGAACTTTGCTCGTCTGGCGGAGACGTTAACCAAGCTTACGCGCAAGGAGGTATCTTTTGTATGGACGGATAAATGTGCGTTAGCTTTTGAGACGTTGAAACAGAAGTTGATAACCGCCTCTATTCTGACCGTGCCAGACAATTCCGGAGGATTGGTGATTCACAGCGACGCATCTGGGAAAGGACTGGGGTGTGTTTTGATGCAGCATGGTAAGGTTGTAGCATACGCATCGAGACAGTTAAAGACCCATGAGAAGAATTACCCAACTCATGACTTGGAGCTTGCGGCTGTGATTTTCGCTTTGAAGATTTGGAGACACTACCTATTGGGCGAAAGGGTCGAAGTTTTTACTGATCACAAGAGCTTGAAGTATGTGTTCACACAGAAGGAGCTTAATATGAGGCAGCATAATTGATTGGAGCTGATGGCTGACTACGATCTTGATCATAAGTACCATCCGGGGAAGGTTAACGTCGTGCCGGATGCGCTTAGTCGGTTACCAGCAATTCAGGTGTTAACTACGCAAAAGAAGATCGTTGCAGATTTTCGAAGATTTGACTTGGAGGTTGTGCTACCGCATTCTACGGGACAGTTGACGCAGCTGCAAGTACAGTCATCGTTGATCGAGAATATTAAAGCAATACAATCGCAGGACCCTAGACTGCAAAAGTTTCGAGGACAGGTTGAAGCCGGACTACGAACAGATTTATTGATCCACGAAGATGGTTCGTTGAGGTATGGTAGCCGTTTATGTGTGCCAAAGGGAGATATTCATGAAGAGCTTATGAAGGAGGCACACAGTTCAGCTTATTCTGTACATCCAGGAGGCACAAAGATGTACCGAGATATTCGACAGCATTTCTGGTGGGAAGGCATGAAACGGGAGATTGCTCGCTTTGTGGCGAAGTGCTTGGTGTGTTAGCAAGTTAAGGCTGAATATCAAAGGGTTGCTGGTTTATTGCAACCACTTTCGATTCCTCGGTGGAAGTGGGAACATATAACCATGGATTTCGTGACGGCTTTACCGCGGAGTCCAAAGGGCAACAATGCTGTATGGGTGATTGTTGATCGGTTGACCAAGGCAGCTCACTTCATTCCTTTCCGGGTTGGTCAATCAACAGAGACTTTGGCAGAGCGGTACATGCGAGAGATTGTAAGATTGCATGGAGTACCGGTGAGCATTGTGTCCGATCGGGACACTCGGTTCTTATCACACTTTTGGCGGAGTCTACAGGAAAGTTTGGGGACTCGATTGAAGTTTAGCACTGCTTATCATTCTCAAACTGATGGTCAGTCGGAGAGAACGATCCAAACTCTTGAAGATATGTTGAGAGCATGCATGTTGGACTTCATGGGGTCTTGGGAGGATCATCTACATTTGGTGGAGTTCTCTTACAACAACAGTTTTCAGGCAACCATCCAGATGGCTCCATTTGAAGCTTTGTATGATCGTAAATGCCGTTCACCTGTTTGTTGGGACGATGTCGGAGAACGAAGATTATTGGGACCAGATTTGGTTGTGCAGACAGTTGAGAAGGTTAACACCATCAGAAATCATATGAAGGCAGCACAAGACCGACAGAAGAGTTGGGAAGACACGTCAAGAAGACCTCTAGAGTTCACCGTAGGTGACTTGGTATTCTTGAAGATATCCCGACTAGAAGGGTGATTCGTTTTGGAAGTCGAGGAAAGCTAAGTCCTCGATTCGTTGGACCCTTTGAGATCTTGGAGCGTGTTGGTGAGGTAGCGTATTGTTTGGCATTACCGCAGTCCTTGGCGAATGTGCATGATGTGTTTCACGTATCTCAACTCCGTAGGTATGTTCGAGATGAAACACACGTATTGGATCATTCGGAGCTAACAGTACGAGAAGACTAGACTTTTGAGGAGTGACCGATTGGAATCGTGGATCGAAGGGAAAAGGTCCTTAAGAACAAGGTGATCCCTCTTGTGCTTGTTTCTTGGGGTAATCGCTCGTATGGAGAGTCCACTTGGAAACGAGAAGATGAAATCCGGCGGAAGTTTCCTCACCTTTTCTTGTAGTTATCTATCTTTGTATTCTTGGAATTTCGAGGAAGAAATTCTTTTTGTAGTTGGGTATAATGTAACACCCGAGCCCAATGCTACTAAATTCAGTTACCGTTTGAAAGTAGTGTGGCACTTATTTCATTTATCTTGCTTGATCGTTACTTACTGTAAATTTTACCCGGCAAATTCATTTCTGCATATAACAATTTTTGGCATCTAAAATCAAATTAAAAATATTCATCTTGGCCTGCTTGACACACATAACCCTGTTGTAGCGTCCGTGCGTCGTGTTCTCGTCCCGTTCAGTGAAACGGGCGAGTTTGGACGGCTACGTGCACGTACGTGTATCCGTTTTGGGGGTATGCTTTGTGATCATAAAACACTTCATTTTAAGTTTTGGATCCCGCTTAAAATCCTATTATTTCGATTTCAAATTTTTGGACCCGACCCGGGCGCGATTTGGAAATGTTTTACTTTGCGCCAAATGCCTAAATTTTAATATATTCAAACCATCGAATATTTCCTTAACTATATACTATTTCATATCTTATAAATCTTTAATTTAAAATTTTTCCTAACAAACAAATTCACCAACCAATCAGCTCCCTCTCCTTTAACCCCGTGGGCCCCTTCTCTCTCCTCTCTCTCCCGTCGCTCTCTATCTCTCTCTTTCTCTATCTCTCTCTCTCTCCTCTCTCTCTCTCTATCTTTCTCTCTCTCTCCTCTATATATATAACTCTTTCTTCTTTCTTTTCTTTCCTCCTTCAGAAACCCACCCTCGCGCAAACCCTAGCCACCGTGCCCCTCGCCGCCGCAGCCCCAACGCCAACGACGCCGTCACCAGCATCCTCGCCTCCTCAACCTCGTCTCACTCACATCCTCCTTCCTCGTTCCCGAGCGCCTGCACACCCCCGACCAGCGCCGCGGCCACCTGCACCCCCTGCACACGTTGCACCGCCGGATCTGTCGCCGCCGACGGCCTCGCCTCCGTGCCCCGGCCTTCGTTCAACCCCCTGTAAGCATTACCTCCCCGTCTTCTTCCTCCTTCCTCTCTTCTTTTCCCGCAAACTGAAAACCTTGCTGGATGAAATTCTGCAGATCGCCGGAAAACTCGTTCTCGCCGCCGTCAATTTCGCCGTCGTTGCTAATGCCCTCTGAGACCATTCGTAGTACCCCAACCCGTGTGGCTTCACTGTTCGTCGTTTGGGTTCGTTCCGTGAACCGTACGCTCGTCGCGAGTTTCCCCGCCGACGTTTTACGTTCCGTTTTTCCCGATTCGCGACCCGTCGAGGCAAGTACCCCTTGCTACATGCTAAACAATATTTACATACATATTGATGACACCCTAAACCTGTAAATTTAACTTTGGTACGATCATTTCTCATTTTCATGTACAATATTGTTATATATCATTTTATCTTTAAACTTGGAACCTACAGTTTGCAATTGAACCTAATAACCACATTTACCTGTTTAATCACATTTTTAATATTGACATAGCTTATGGCATTTATCTCTATAGTTTTGTTCCATTCGGACACTCGTATGCATTTTAACCTGTAATAGCCGTATTGAACCTTTATATAAATCATTGCACCTCTAAAGTCTTAAACTTGTTAACATGATTAAATGGCTATAATTGTCTTACTGCATTCTTATATGGTTGAAATCATCTCTGTGACACAATTGATAACGGTATTGCTAATTGAATGAATCTGCCTATTGCTTAATTCATTACTTATATCATGTTGTTGATAACCGTGCTTGATTGTATAACTGATTGTGAGCACACCCATGATATTGTTTACATCTTGACCTGACTTGCTATATATATATATATATATTGATCTACCCGACATGGTACCGCATACTGTTGACTTGACCTGATGTACCATGACCTGACCCGTTACCTGATCTTGTGTCTAATGCCAACAAACCTGACATGTAGTCCTCATGGACCGTTCCTGTTGTCTATCCAGACAAACCTGTTTACCTGATCCTGTGTTGGCATTAGTTTCTTGATTTCGGGATACCTGACTTGACTTACACATATAACTTGGGGGTATGGGGAAATCAAAGGTGAAACCTGACTTGTAACTCAACAGTTCACTACTTGTACTAATCAGTTTAGAGGCCAGGCCCGCCTCGTAACGATGCTGCTGACATTGTTGGTCTTTATCCTTTCCCTGTTAATGCCTAGCGACACGTCTCGGTTTCAGCCCGAGAGTCTTAGACCGTGGTCCCGGGCATGCACGGGATACTATTGAGTTACATCGATGATTCATCAATTTGGTTTCAAAGACTTTAGAATAGAAAACCTGATAGAACAGTTTAGTTTACCCACAGCACACTACCCTGCACTGCTCTGACTTATATTATTGTTACTCTGGTTTTATTCATATTTATATTGCATTTCCTGCTACACTGTTCATATTATATTACTTGATGACTTGACGCGCTGACGTCTGGGTTTTGCATGGCCCAGATTCCGTACCGCTGTCGCAGTCCGAGCAGGAGTACTTCAGCCGACAGGCTGAGCTGTGAGTGTTAGCAGTAGTTAGCTTTTCTCTACTGCATTTTATTCCTGATGTGAGCCCGCATTATGGGACATACATTCCAGTTATTTTTTATTGGATCTTTCGCTTCCGCATTTATTTATTCTTGACTCATTTTATCTTGGATTATGGACATGTTTTAGATAATTTTATTTTGTTCTTGATATCTCTTCAACCGTAATGTGACTGTGGATGGATACTTCCTACCCACAGGTAGCATGGTTGGCTATGTCACGTGCCTATTTTAGCGTACCCTGGGAAGCGGGGCGTGACAACAGGATTCGGACACGCCAAAGCAAATGAAGCGAAGGCCAAATTCCTAGCTTCAGGGTCTTTACGATAACTCATATAAGACCTGAAAGACTATCGGAGATCATCTCACACCAACGCGGAGTGGTCACCACCTCGACGTTCGTCTCGATACAGCAGACGAGATGTCACCCCAGCGTTCTTCCTCCAGCAGGGTTCAGACGCGATAATCAAACAAACGAAGCAAAGGCCAGATTCCTAGCTTCAGGGTCTTGACGGCAACTCATATAAAGCCTGAAAGATAATTGGAGATCATCCCGCACTAGCACGGAGTGGTCACCACCTTGACATTCGTCTCGATGCAGCAGACGAAATGTCACTACAGCGTCCTTCCTCCAACAGGATTCGGACACGACAAAACAAACGAAGCAAAGGCCAAATTCCTAACTTCAGGGTCTTGACGGTAACTCATATAAAACCTGAAAGACTATCAGAGATCATCCCATACCAGCGCGGAGTGGTCACCACCTCGACGTTCGCCTCGATACAGCAGACGATATGTCACTACAGCGTCCTTCCTCCAACAGGATTCGGACACGCCAAAGAAAACGAAGCGAAGGCCAAATTCCTAGCTTCAGGGTCTTGACGGCAACTCATATAAAACCGGAAAGAC
Organism: Agapanthus africanus; assembly: GCA_030015575.1. Taxonomy (NCBI): domain Eukaryota; kingdom Viridiplantae; phylum Streptophyta; class Magnoliopsida; order Asparagales; family Amaryllidaceae; genus Agapanthus; species Agapanthus africanus. The sequence continues at coordinate 55,218,257 of CM057342.1, read as the reverse complement.
CATCGGAGATCATCCCACATCAACATGGAGTGGTCACCACCTCGATGTTCATCTCGATACAGCAGACGAGATGTCACTACAGCTTCCTTCCTCCAACAGGATTCGGACAAGCCAAAGCAAACGAAGCGAAGGCCAAATTCCTAGCTTCAGGGTCTTGACGGTAACTCATATAAAACCTGAAAGACTATCGGAGATCATCCCACACCAGCGCGGAGTGGTCACCACCTCGACGTTCGTCTCGATACAGCAGACGAGATGTCACCCCAGCGTTCTTCCTCCAGCAGGGTTCAGACGCGACAATTAAACAACGGAGCCACGGCAAAATTCCTAGTTCCAAGCCTCGACGGTTCGCCAACAACCTAGAGACAACCGTGACATTCGTCTCGATACAGCAGACGCAGTGCCAGCAAACGAAGCAAAGGACAAATTCCTAGCTTCAGGGTCTTGACGGCAACTCATATAAAACCTGAAAGACTATCGGAGATCATCCCACACCAGCGCGGAGTGGTTATGACACATCGGGGCTCTCCAAAATGAGCCTAATCTCAAGTAAAAAGCGGAATGGCAAAATTCCTAACGCTTTCTCTTCTGACGGTCAAACTGCCTAAGAAGATTGCTTGAAGACGTCTTGTCCAGCCCCCGAAGGGATCAGAGACATGACAGTCGCAAGACTGCTCGAACAGCAAGATTGCCTATCGAGGAATACATCAGCCAACGCGACGGTACGACGGAAAAAATTCTAGTACCACAGACCCTAATGGACCTTTGTCGTAAAGAGCAGAGGTTAACTGTGACGTTAGGATATTCTTGCGAGAAATGCTCGATTCGTCTCGACTCGTGAGGAAAAGACTTAGCCAGCGGGCATTAAAAAACCTGTCTCCTAAGCACTGGGGCCCTGCAAGTCGGTCCAAAATGGACTTTTGCATACTATTCATGGGCCACACTCTCCAAACTCAAATCTCGACAAGGAGAGAAACAACCGCTTATGGGTCCTCTCGACTTGTAAGAGGGAAAATTCTCTTGTAAGATCCTTACGACTCTCAAGAGAAAACGCACTTAGGAGTCCTAACGACCCCTAAGGAGAAAATACACCTACGAGATTCTCTCGACTCGTAGGGAGAAAAGTCTTTATGAGACCCTCACGGCTCATAAATTTGAAAAGTCTTAGGTGGCAGATCCTAACCCTGTTTCCTAAGCCATTGGTGCCCTACAAGAAGGTCAAGATAGACTATCTACAGGCCACACTCTCCGAAGTCGAACATCGACAAGGAGGGAAACAACCGCTTATGGGTCCTCTCGACTTGTAAGAGGGAAAATTCTCCTGTGAGATCCTTACGACTCTCAAGAGAAAACGCACTTAGGAATCCTCACGATTCTTAAGGAGAAATTACACCTACGGGATTCTCTCGACCTGTAGGGAGAAAAACTCTTTATGAGACCCTCGTGGCTCCTAAAGTTGAAAAGTCTTAGGTGGCAGATCCTACCCCTGTCTCCTAAGCCATCACTGCCCTGCAAAGAGGTCAAGATGGACCATCTATGAGCCACACTTGCCAAAGCTACATGCCACTGAAATGGAGAAGTTACTCATGAGCATATAAACTACTTCACACCAGAGTAAGACATAAAGAGATAGAAGGGTGTGGCTCATGGAGTTAAGGGTTTGGAACTATATCTCTTAAGAGTCGAGATTTGAGTCAATGATAAATGACGACGCTTGTGTCCGCTCGTTATCTTCTTAGATCAAGATTCTGAAAATTATATACCAACCCGAAACTGGTCATACGCTATACATAACTCTGCACTACTTCACCCACGTACATACTTAAGTGGGCAAAGTATTGGGGGGCATTTGTTCCCGCCAAAAATTTCTACGCAAAAGAATCCAAGATATCAAATGGCTGCGATACGCTTAAGAAAATGCTAACCATTATTTTCCGGCCTGTATTTTGATAAACTCCCGAAGGAGAAACAGCTAAATTCTGATGATATTGGAAGCATCTCGAAAAACCCTTAGATTTGATATATTATGGGTTTCATAATTCATCCGGGATCAAAAGTTATGAGCAAATATGCTATGCACTGTTCCCTGATAAAAAAATCAGGAATTACCTCAATGAGGTATCACGTGCTCACACGTGATCAATGGTCACATGTTGACACGTGATAATTAAAACAGAAATAAAAACAAACGGCTGAAGAAGGACCCAATTGGGGGTCACGTGCTCACACGTGACCAATGGTCACGTGCTCACACGTGACCAATGGTCACGTGTTGACACGTGATAGTTAAAACAGAAATAAAAACAAATGGCTGAAGGAAATACCTCAATAAGGTATCACGTGCTCACACGTGACCAATGGTCACGTGATGGTTAAAACTGAAGCGCTGAGAAAAGGACTCAATTGGGGGTCACATGCCACACGTGACCAAGGCTCACGTGTCAGCACGTGACTGGCTTCGAAAGCCTTACAGTTTAATAGAATTAAATTCTAAAAGCTTCTAAATCTTTCCAAATGGAAAAAGATTATGGGGACCGTTGGATTAAAGATCCAAGGGTGATTAAAAATCACCAATTTATGGAAAAAATATATTAGACAAGGAAAGATTTCCCCTAAATCTCACCGAAAATAACAAACAGAATATCTTTAGATTGAAAATCCAACGGTGAATAAAATTCACTTAATGATCTAAAGGCTCATATTAACTATGAAAATAAACAAAATCTTTCAATGAAAGATTTACTAAACAAATTGATTCTTTTCCTTCTCCTAAAAATAGGAGCCAAGAAGAGAAGAAATATATAGAATTTTGGAATCTTGAAATTTCAGAGAGAAAGGAAAGGAGAATTTTATTCTCAACAAAGAAAAACCCTAGGTGAGAAAAGAAAGGGGATCAAAACTTCAAACAGTGAATTTAATTCTCAAATCTAAGAGTTTAACTCTTCTGCACAAAAGAACTTAGTTCTTCCTCTCGTTGAAGGTCTGCAAAGAGTACATCTCCCCATAAGTTGAGAATTTAATTCTCATCGGGTTGAGATCCTGCCATGCAGATCCAAAACTTAGAGGGGGAATTGAGTTTAGAGAATTTAATTCTCCTAAAATTATTGGAATTTAATTCCTCCAAGATAAAGTTAGGGTTTAACCCTATATGAGAATTTAATTCTTCCAGAGTTATAGGAATTTAATTCCTATAAAGACAGAACTAGGGATTAGCCCTATATAAGAATTTAATTCTTTTACATATATGGGAATTTAATTCCTCTAAAAGAAATTAGGGTTCAACCCTACAGAGAATTTAATTCTTAAAAATAACAGAGAACTCAAAAGATCTCCATCACGTGTCCCCACGTGACCCCTGAAAAGATCCCCAGAAATGAGAAGGAAAAAGCTTTGAGGCAACGCCTCACGTGCTCCCACGTGACTTACAAAATACAGAAAGAAAAAGCAACAGAAATATAAGGCCTTGGGCGCTCTCACGTGTTCCCACGTGACCCCTTGGCGGATGCTTTAACATCCAGAGCATAAATCCTCATCATGTGCCAACACATGATGTTCCAAAATAAAAATGTAAAAGTGTTTAACACTTAATTGCAGAACTAAGAAAAAGGATCCGGTTCCACCTCTGGGCGCCCTCATGTGTCCCCACATGACCCCTTGTTTCTTTAGTGTTTAACACTAATTCGAGAACTTTACTCTTAGTGTTTAACCACTAACTTGAGAACCCCATTTCCAGTGTTTAACACTGTTGCTTTTTAGTGTTTAACACTAATTTGAGGGATATATTTCCAGTGTTTAACACTGTTTTTTTCCCTAGTGTTTAACACTATTTTTACCAAATTGGTTAATCTTTCAGAGGCAAAGCCTCCCACTCGAAATTGAGTAAAATTCAGAGCTATAATGTTCACTGCACACTCAAAGACAAAATGTTACCAAAGCCCTCAAACTCTTGTTTAGCATCGCTAAATAATATGGGCTGAAACCCAGACAAATGTCTAATGGTCCAACAAAGGGCTAACACTTCAAATCCGAGTGGACTTAGCCCGAATTGGCCATAAGTCCTCAATTCAGACTCAACCGAGCCAATGTACTCATAACCTAATTAATTGATCTTAGTTCCAAATTGGGCTACAGATCACTTAATCCACTTTGGTTCAAGGGTACATCTCTGAACTCCTCGAATATTTGTCGTTGTAATCCTTCAACGTTTTCAGAGAGGTGACGGGTCCCGATAACCACAAATTTCACGGACTGTGGAGTCCTTAAACTCATGGACTATGATGTCCTTAAACTTTATAGACTATGATGTCTTTAAACTGGACTGTGGGGTCCCTTTAAACCCATGGACAACGATGTCCTTAACCTTGACCGGGATGTCTTTAAACTAACAATGGACCACCATGTCCCTAAACTGGCAATCGACCGAAATGTCCCTAAACTAAACAATAGAGCGCAAATGCTCTCTTGTTGGATCTAAATGATCCTGTTAAGTTGATCTTGGTCTGGAAATCAGACTGACGTATCCTTAACAAACGTTTAAGTTGATCTTAGTCTCAAATAAGACTAACGTATCCTTAAACCCAAAACCCCAAACCCAAATCTAAGAAAATACGGATTTAGACTAATCCACGCCCTACGGGCGACAACATAAATTAGTCTCCGTATACAATCTACGGGCAACCACAAACAAAACAAACACACACGACACGAAGTGACCATCTGGAGAAGGAGAAAGTTGTTACCGCGATGCGGTAGCGTAATTAGCTGCAGGGGCTTGCGCCTGCAGGGAAGAGCATCCCCACAATCAAAAACCCCTTAAACGAGGGGGAATCTGACGAAGTCTGCTACATCGGCCGCATCCGTTTAAACCTTCGATGCACGGTGCCATAAATCAACTTGGCTTCTTCGGAGAGGTGGACGGATAGCACCAATTAGCATTTGCCCCAAATTTCAGGCAAGCCGTCTGTCTTGCACGTCTTTCGGAGGGGAACAGGGATGCACCCAATTTGGTGTGCGATCTAATTTGAAGGCATATATATATATATATATATATATATATATATATATATATATATATATAGCCGAGGGTCAATATAAGACTTGCATTTATATAGGATGTGTGTCAATATGAGGTATACACATCAATATGGAAGTGCATAAATGTGAGATGTATCATTCCCTGTCTTGATGAAATTTCATATCTTTCATCAAGTTGGGACGAGGAGTTGCTGTTGGTTGTCGGGAACCACCACATACTCTGAAGACGTTAAGGAATTACAACAACATATATCAGAGGTGTGGAAAGATGTACCCTTGAACCAAATCTCGTATTTGAAGGAAAAGATCGTGGTGGACGGAAGAATCGTTAGTCTTATATGAGACTAAGATTAACTTAGAAAATATGGAATGAAGATCATTAGTCGTATATGGGACTAAGATCGACTTGGATATCATTGATGAAAGATCATTAGTCGTATGTGAGACTAAGACAAATTGGAAATCACGAGCATATGGGCTCAATTGATTTAATAAGAAGCTTAAATTTCACAGACTTAGCCAATTTATGGCTAAAATTGGTTTTTTCTACTACCCAGCAGTGCTAAGCACTCAGATATATAGCGCTCACGTGTGTTTCATGTGAGGCGTTGAAATAGTGCTAAGCACTAGTTTTTTCTGGCGCTCACGTTTGTTTCATGTGAGGCGCTGGGCTTTGGCACTCACGTGTGTTTCACGTGAGACACTGTATTCTTAGATATTTAATCTCTATTGATGTTTTCAGAGAGGATAAACCTCTGTTGATAGTATTTTGACCATTAACGATCAGCAAGATCACTATTTTAAGGATCTGAGATCAGGTTTTTCAAGAACTAAGTTCTTGATTTATGAGGGATCTAAGTTCTTGGAGTATTATGAACTCCATCTTCTTCATATTCTTCTTTCCGTGTTCTCCCCTGAATTTTTGATTCTCAAGAATAAAATTTTCCCGATGAGAATTAAATTCTCAACTTGTGGGAGATTTGCCTTGCGGATCTCAGATCCAGAAAAAAATTAAGTTCTTTTAAAGAGTTAAACTCTTAAATATGATATCATATGATAAGTAAAGGAGATATTTTGATCTCTTCTTTTTTCTTTACCTAAGGTTTTAAGGAGGAAGACGATCTTTCTTCTTTATTGAGAATTAAATTCTCTGTTATTTTTATGGAAGTTTGCGGAGAACTTTCTGTATATTTTTTTACAGAAGTTTATAGGGGGGTCTCCTCTCTTTTATATTTAACCTATTTACTCCCATTTATACGAAAATAGAAAAATCAATCTGTTGGAGGAAATCTCTCATTAAGAGATCATGAATGATTTCATAATCAATCAAATTGATCTTAAATATCAACTAGTGAATTTTATTCACTGTTAGATTTTTAATCCAAAGGTTCTCTATTTAACAAAGAAGATTTCTTGTTTGTTTTGACAAGATTAGAAAAATATTTTTCTAAGATAGAATTTAAAACTATCGGATGAATATATTGTTAGGAATATATTTTTCTAACCATAAGATTTTATTTTGTTTAACAGAGAAGATCTTTCTTATTTTAGAAAGATCAGGGAAATATTTTCCACGTAAAATTTAGTTCTATCAGATAGTTTAATTGGTGATTTTATCACCATTGGATTTTAAATCCAAGATTCTCTGTTAAAAAAAGATCTTTCTATATTAGAAAGATCAAGGAAAATATTTCCCAAATAGAATTTAATTCTATCACATAGAATTTAATTCTGTCAGATGGTTTAATTGGTGATATTTTATCACCATTGGATTTTAAATCCAAAAATTCTCTGTTAGAGAAAAATCTTTCCATATTAGAAAGATCAGGGAAAATATTTCTCAAATAGAATTTAATTCTATCACATAGAATTTAATTCCATCATATGAGAGCATTTTAAATTGGGGTGCCCACGTACTATCACGTAAGTGTTTCCATATACATATATGACAGCGGTACTCACGTGCTTTGCATGTGAGCGCTGCCAAAAGAATGCGACAAAAGAACTCACGTGTTTAATACGTGAGGGCTATCATAGGATTTAATCCTATCTGAAGCCAGTACTCACATACTTTGCATGTGAGTGTTCACGTGCTTTGCAGGTGAGGCTCTGCTATAGAATTTAATCCTATCTACCGCAGGTATTCGCGTACTTTGCACGTTAGTGCTCACGTGCTTTGCACGTGGAGACTGTCCTCCATTTTTATAAAAGGAATAGTAAGTTTCGGCCGAGATTTTTGGCGGGAAAAGTTAGCAGCAAGAATGGCAAATTATGCTAAGTCTAAAATTAATCGGCGAAATCCTAACATAATGCCACGCCCCGCTTCCTGGTGTACGGATAAGGAGATGTGACGAGGCTCGCGACGTATTTACTCAGAAGTAAACATGCTAAGCGTAAATAAGAAATATAATATAAATGTACACAAGAAAGACATGAGATGTAAATGAGCAGTAATTTTTTATTGATTAAACATTCTTTACAATACAACTGGAAAGTAAATACAATGTGGAAAGCAATACCTAAACAATGGTATGAACTGAAAGTAAAAGTACATACAAGTGACTAGAGTTCCGGGTCCTCGATGAACTACGCCAAGTCTTCTGAGCTGGGCTCGATCTCCAAAAAGTCGGGTCCTCCTGACAACATTCCAAAAACGGAATAGAAAAGAATGTCGTCGGCGAACAATCGCTCGGTAAGTCCCAAAAAGAGATAGAAATAGAATGAACATGTAAAGAGAATATATCTGGTATAATGTATGATTATTATGTTAACGCTGTTGTTTCTAGGTTGGTACAAAATATACCAGTGTATATGAGAGGAGTCCAACTATTCCGTTGACTAAGGTATACGGAGCACAAGGAACCGTTAAGCCACGGAACTACAGCAACGGATATTCAGGTTAGGTGTATTAAAGTAACCATCATCGTGCCACTTTTAACACATTCCGTACCACTCTACCCCTTAAAAAACCCGTAATATTTATTGTATTGTTTATAGCTGTAAGACTTGCCGAAACCATGATATCAATTGCTCATGTAAATGAATAAAGATGTAAACGGATAGTCATGTAATCAAGTCAATGTATATCTATGGTTCAGTCAGTTCAAGTCATGTTGATATTTGATAGTATTCAGTATATATGGATTCATGATGTATTGGAGTTATATTTGAAGTGTATGTAGATTGGAATTGTATACAGATTAGACTGAGACTCTGTTTGAGTCAGACACTTAAACAGAATTTGATTCCTGATTTAAGTTTTGGAGTTATCGGTAACTGCTGCAGATGGACATAGGATTTGTGACTTTTTCCAAGCCAATTACCATTGATAACCCCGTTTTAGTTTCCTATCTTAAATAGGCAAGCACCTACTTTCTCCGACTCTCTGAGGCTCAAGAGAATTGGTCCCGCTTAAACCTATATTTACTAGGGTCGGGGTTTTATGAAAAATAGTTTTGATAAACTTTCAAAGTAAAGCTCAAGCATTTTTTTATCGTATTTAGGGTTTTCATAGATGTAGTTTTTAAAGGTGGAGTATTCTAATGATTATAAATCTAGATTGAATAGTATAAGGTATTTTAGTGTAAATTGGAATTGTATAGATTTATGATGGTATATTCATGAAATTTATGATTCCTTTATTTAGAAAACATGGAATTTATTATATGTATTTAAAAAAGATATTTTGATGATATATATATATATATATATATAATTATTAAAATTAGAATTTATTTATTAAATAGAAAATCAGATTATTCTTAAAAATTGTATTAAAATTCCATCGAGATTGGATGCTCCGTGAGGAGATCTTCATCTCGTTCTAATAGTCACAAGGATGTGCGATAATCCGCACCATCCAAATCGGATTCCCCAAAATGGGTTGTAGAGGCTTAATTGTAAGGAATTTAATTAAAACAATCTTAAAGAATACGGTTTTATTAGTTTAAGATATTTTATTGTAAAATTGTATTTATTCCACAAAATATTGTTCCAAAAGCCGTCGTGCTATGTCATGATGAGTGTTGTGATGAGGTAGGTCATTATCTTGTGAGTTTTCTAAAGGTAATATGTGCAAATATGATGAAATGATACCGTAAGTAAACTTTGTGGTATTTAACCGTAAAATTGAAATAAAAGTTGTATAACATTGTATTTTGAATTGAAATTTGTTCTAAATGTTTGTTTTAAGATTACTAAACAAGATGTAATAATATGGATGTTTGGTTATTAAGAAAAGTTATATTTTTAACAAAATTAGAATCAGAAGTCGGAATAACTCCGCTTCCGATGAGTTTTGAGAAAATAATTTTTTAAAATGGAAGAAAGGAGAGGAGAGGGGACTTACTAGATTAAATGAGAGAGGGGAGGTAGAGGGAGGGTTTGAGAGCTTCGTGGAGTCGCAATGTCGCCGGATTTGTCCCGAGTCGTCGCCGGAAGCTGACCTTAGGCTAATTCCACTTATACAACTAATTTGACTTGGAAAAATTTGAGAGTTTTGATGATAGATTTCAGAATGTAGAGGGTTAGGGTGTGATGTTGTATTTATAGGAGAAATTAGGGTTTTGAGGATTGAAGAATGGAATTAAAATGCATTTAAACATTGGATTAATGGGTGATTTTAATCCTCTATTTAATTTCAGGAAAAACAATCAGTACTGAAGTTAAGGGGATAGGCCAAGAGTCATGTGTGCAAAGTTTGAGGGTATTTGCAACGGGGGGGCGACAGCGCTGACCATATGGCTAATCTCGCCGGCCATCTTGAGGGTGTGGGCTTGGGATTGGTGCCACGTGTCTAGGTCTGTTCATACATCATTTTCCACGTGTTTGATTTCTGAGACTTCATTTTTACACGTATTGCATGTGTAAACTTTTGGGCTTCCAAAAAATTTAAAATAAAAATTATTAAAAATAATATGTGGCTGGGAGATTTGAACACAAGGGCTATGTCACAGCAGTGCAAGGATTTACCAATGAACTATAAGTGCTTTCTTAATGTTCTTAAACAAATTAAATACTTATAGCATACTCAGGTTTGCAAATACTCCGTTTAGTTCTTTAACTTTACACAAATTTCTGTACATTAAAAACAAAGTCGTTACATATAATCTTGAAGCACACGGGAATGAGTCCCGTCCAGCTCAAGGCCTGCTCGGAAAGCAAGGTGTCGACACGCTGGATCGGCTCCCACCGCGACACGACCCCCGCCTCTTGACTGCTTAGCCCGCGGGCAATCTGCCCTGTGCCACTTGTCATTCCCCTCCCTTCGGAGGACCGACGAATACGAACTTCTCCTTCCACTTATTGATAGAAGAAAGGATAACCACTACCCCCGACCCGGCCATCCTACCCTTATACTTTTTAAAAGAGAAATACACCCAACTCGACTCATCCTTACGAATACCTGGGTGATTCTTGTAGCAGAGGAAGGATCGAAGAAGACCTACGTTGAAGGGGACCCGATCAATTTTCAGCCGGACCAGGAACCCGAGGAGAATCCTCCACGAATTCGGTGCTGGCTGGCACGAGGCAAGTTGGAAGCAATAAAGGATGGCGCAAATCTCAGGTTTAAAGGGCAGACATATCTCTGCTCAGAATGCTTCCAATTACTGAGAAATCTCATTGCCCATGGTCTTCACATTCACCCTTCCTGGCTAGACGGAGTGAGTAGCCACGGGATATGGAAATGAGCTCGGATATCGGAAAGCTTATCAAACATGTTCAACATCAAGGGCGCATCATAAGTAATCTTGATACGCACATTGGGGGCCCTTTTGTCCTCCCGACAACGAAGAACAAGGGTATCACCACCCCTTAGGGCAAACTCGACACGGAAGAAGAAGAAGAACTTTCTCGACTATCGAAAGCCAAGAAAGAGGAGGAGGATCGACTGAACTCGGATTTAGAGATTGAAGCCTCATCGTCTGACTCAACCCTAACTGCATTTACTTAAACATCAAATAAAGACATCTGACTTGATTTAAGGTAAGAGTGGTTGAGGATGGATTTTGATTGGGGATCCGACTTAAGAGATGAAGCACCGAGCAATTCTCAGATGACAGGAGGCAAGAGAAGCGAAGGTGTTTCATAGGGAAAGGCATCCCCTATTTATACACTTAGAAAAATCCATCCGATGGCCTAAGTCCACTCCCGCAAAAATGAAGCGTCGCACCCTACGGTCCCGATGACGCCACGTGGTAGCGAACAATTGGGAATTTCCCCTCGCACGGATCCGGAGATCGAAGAGACACGGCCGCTAAACGCCATGTCGTTCATGGACAACCCACTGCAAAGAATCCTCAGGGCCGTGCTGAACAGAGAAAACAGAGCAGACCACTCTCGACCCGATTCAGAAATAGGTCGGAACGTGAGTAGGGGGCTAACGATGATGCTCGTAAGTGGGAATTCCCCAGATCATGACACGTAGCGAATGACGTGTCGTCCACGTAAGCCTGTTGGATTCCTGGAGGCCGCAGAGCTGGAATAAGTATGATGCATGGGGGACATTCCTCGGCACCTCACCTCCGAGGTTGCGCCCGACCTTTCAGATAACCTCCCCGGTGCACATTCCTTCTTCGGCTGACCGCCAGCCAATAGCTTGTCTCCGAGATATCCTATAGCTGAGACTCCTTAGCTCACTTGCTCGTCTCTAAGCTATCCTATATTTGAGATTTCTCAGTGTTCCTGTTTGGCTGGGGGCACGGAGCCCGAGCGTCCCCATAACGGCTCCGTATATCTCGCCACGATAAGATCTCCGCTGTTCCACGTCCCGCATCCTACGCTAGCATATCTCATCATTAATGAGCGTATCCTGGCATCAACGCGAACGTGACGCAGGGGCGTAACGGAAGGTGAGAATCTCGCATTGGCTCACTCCATGCGACCGCTATATAAACCCATTTTCCAAACGACTCAGGTAACTCGAACTCATTCCAATACGCCACTACTCTGCTCTAATATTCCTTAGTACTTACCTGATCGTCGGAGGGTCATACGGTGGTTTCCCATCTGGGACCTCCCTTCCAGGTATTTCGGCATCAACCACAACAAACAACCCATTGTGATCCACACGCTCAACCTTCATCTCAAATCTCAACTGTTCAGCACCGCTGGCGGAAAGATCGACGGAGGACGACATCTGAGGGAGATTCAGGCCTCCATCATGCCTCAACCTTCTCCCTAATGCAACCTTCTTAAAGAAGAATGAAATAAGGAAAAACAGTTATAACTGAGGGGGCATCTATATATTTTGGCAATAAATTTTTTTTTATATAAAACAGAAAACGGATGTCTACAGTTAGCCCCCCTAAAGAATACATGTAATCCTGTATGGCAATTAGGATGTCATTAACTTGTTAAAATTTGTGTAATTAAAACCAGAAAACGATCGAGTTCTGATTAGGCTCATAAGTGGGAACTCCCCAGATCATGACACGTGGTAGCTGATATGTCCTGGGGCTCATGGGAATAGGGCGAGCACCACACATTGGAGGCGTCCCCCGGACTATCATCCCGAGGCATGACCCGACCTCCGGCGGATCCCTAAGCACTCCTATGCTCGCCATGTAAATAACCATTGGCATGCCTCCGAGCCCTCCTACACGCTGAGCTTCCTCGGTCGTCCTTGTTTGCCTCCGAGCTATCATAGAACCGAGCCCTCGGCCTCCCGATCGTCTCCAAGCCTCCCGCCGAGCTAAGCCTCCCCGGTTCTACCGAGCAACCAAGGACGCAGAGCCCAAGCGCCTCCGCCACGGCTCCGCGTATCTCTCCAAAAGCAAGATATCCGCCACCCAACTTCCCGCGTTCCACGCTGCCGTATCCCCCCATTAACGAGCGTATCTCGTCATTAATGGGGGATCTCGTCATTCACGTAGGCATAACGCCAGGGGCATAACAGCCGGAGAAGATCTCGCGCCAGCTCGCTCCAAGCAAACACTATAAAAACCCATCTCCTAGACGACTCAGGTAATGGAATTTTAACCTAATAAGCCACTACTCTGTTGAAATACCTCGGCTAACTTGATCGTCAGAGGGTCCACGGTGGTACAACCACCCCGGAACTTCTTTTGCAAGTAGCTTGGCTTCGTCTCAAAACAAGCCCACTGAGATCTACACGCTCACAAAGGCAACCCTCAACACCAATCTCAGCCGTTCATCTACGCTCTCAACAGATCGACGGAGGACAACATCTGAAGGAGATCCAACCTCCAACAGTTAGCGCCGTCTGTGGGAAACGAAAATTCCACTCATCGAAAGTTGATTTTCCGATCTCGAACTCATGGCGAGTGAACACTGTGACGATCCAAGCACCAGCCGCCGCCTTCCCCCATAACGGAGGCGCGGACGGATCTACTCCTCCCTCTAACGTCGTTCACGCCCTCTCTGCACGGATCGACAGGCTTGCATTCATAGTGGATGCCCTTGTTCACATCCAAACGGCGGGAAAAGCCCCCCAGGCCACCGTTCCCTTACCCGGGATCACGACCTCCGAAGAAGGGGAGATGACGCTGACTACGCTGGCACCACTGAATAGCATTTTTCCATCTCAGGCGGCTGCAGGTCGCCCTCGGCGACCGATTCAATGACCCATTGGGTGCCTCATAGCTCCACACCGAGGTCTCGTGAAAGTGGTCCCTGCCCCGAGGCCCATCGCACTCCCATCCCTCCCGAGAAGGTGTCGATCAGCTCGCCTGCTCCCAGGCATGGCCGGCACCCTCTCCCTGGACGGGGTCGCGCGAACAGCACTCGCTGTGATGACTCAAGAATGAACTCTCTAGGGGACCGGAGGAACCTGATAGAATGGAACCGAAGCCGCAACCAGGCACAGGCCACCAGCGGGAAGGGCCATAACTCTGACTACGCCGAATCCTCGAGGTACCACGACCGTCTCGACACCCTCGAAAAGAAAATCGAGGGTATACATTGGGAGGGTCATCCTTCGAACGAGGGGGTCAGGTATGCCACCGGCTCGCTTACGAAGCCCTTCATTGTAGAGTTGCTCGCTGTCCGCATCTCATCCAGAAACAAACCTCCAAAAGTGGCCCTCTTTGACGGGAAGTCCAACCCGGAAGACCATCTGGACGCGTTTATGGTGGGCATGAGCTTCCAGGAAAATTCCGACGCTGCCCAATACCAAGCGTTCCCCACCACTCTAATCTGGGCTGGACGAGACTGGTTTCGAGGACTCACGCCATGCTCCATCTCAATCTTTGATGAGCTGGCTGCCCAGTTCCTCGGACATTTCGTCGGGAACAGACGACAGAAGCGGATCGTCGATTACCTCTTCACTATAAAGAGCGGGGATAAGGAATCCTTTAAAGGATACATCACTCTCTTCTACAACGCTCTTCTTGAAGTCCCCGAGCACCGGGATGAGAGTGTAATAACAGCTCTGAGGTCAGGTCTTAGGCACAAGGAGTGGCTCCGCTCCTTTGCATTGGCGCAATCTAGGACCATGGCTGAGGTAAAAGCTTTGACCGAGCGATAAATCCAACTCGAGTCCGAAGTAAACGCCAACCTACCCCGGGGCGACCAGGCCGATCAAAAGAAGAGGGGCAGGGAAGAGAAGAAGAAGGTCGACCGGCCGAAGCCATACTCCCCGAAGTTCCAGGAGTATATTCCGCTCAACGTCTCACAGACTGAGCTGTTGGAGGAGGCGAAAGGTGAGCGGTTCTTCAAGTTCCCTTCGGTCACCAATAGAGCGACCAAATGGACTCGAGGCCCATACTACGCCTTCCGTAGGTTGCAGGGACACCCTACCGAAAACTGTAATCAACTCCGCGACTACATCGAGGAGTTGATTCGCTCGGGCTACCTGGCGAAGTACCTGCAGGAAAAACGACAAGCAGACCGAGAGCAAGAGAACTATCCCCCTCCCGACGAATTAAGAATCGGCTAAATCATGGTCGTATCTTTAGGGGGTCTACATGGAGCCGGCGAGATTCGCCGCCTCCTACTGGTCGAGGGAACCAGCGACCAGCCCCGGATGAAAAACAAAGTTATCAGGCCCATCACCTTCACCGACAAAGACGTCTACAGAATATCCTTTCCTCACAACGAACCCCTCTTGATTACGGCATGGGTCCACCGCTATGAGGTCCAAAGGATAGTGGTCGACTCAGAAAGATCGCGGACATCCTTTTCTATTACTGCTTCCTGTGTATGGGGCTTGGCCCGTCAGACCTGTGACTAACCACCCATATTCTGTCAGGGTTTACTAACCACTCCATCCCTGCAGAGGGGATGTTTACCCTCCTCCTTAACATTGGGGAGGCGGGCCGTACGAGAACTATACCGGTGGAGTTCATCTTCGCCAGGATTCCCTCGTCCTACAATATCCTCCTGGGACGCCCGACGCTAAACTCCTTCCGGGCCCAAATCTCGACTTACCACCTCGCGATCAAGTTTCCATTGGATCAAAGGGGAATAGGTCGGGCTTATGGGAACCAGCAAACCGCCAAGATTTGCTTCACAAAGACATCCACCTCCGAGGAGCGAATCGACGACCTTGGAAGCGTGAGTTATTTCCAGGGGTCCTTGGATACTCATGAAGAACTAAAAGAAATCCGAGTGGCCCCGGTGGAGGCGCTAACAGAAGTCTCCCTCATCGAGGGGAACAATGAATGAAATGTCCAGATCAGATCCCTCTTAACGGGAGCCCGGTGTGAAGACTTGATCCACTTTCTCCGAGGAAACTCGGACGTCTTCGCCTAGGCGCCTTCCAACATGCTCGGGATCGATCCTAAGGTAATCTCTCACAAGCACGGGGTCGACCCAACGGCCCGACCAATCAGGAAAAAGAAACAAAGCTTCGCTCCGTTCAAACAAAAGACGATAGAAGACGAGGTCGATATGTTGCTTGCGGCAAACATCATTCGAAATGTGGCCTACTTAGAATGGCTAGCGAATGTGGTTATGGTTAAAAAGGAAAGCGGGAAGTGGCGCATGTGCATCGACTTCACAGATATCAACAATGTCTGCCCGAAAGACAACTATCCCCTCTCTCGGATAAATCAGGTTGTCGACAGCTCGGCAGGCCACGATTTGCTCAGCTTCATGGATGCTTTCTCCGGCTACAACCAGATCCGTATGAACCCGGCAGATGAAGAGCTTACCGCGTTCACAACAGACCGGGGGGTATACTGCTACAAAGTGATGCCCTTCGGCCTCAAAAACGCCGGAGCTACATACTAGCGCCTGGTCAACAAAATGTTCAAACTACAGATCGGAAGGAACATGGAGGTTTACGTCGACGACATGCTCGTAAAATCGACCTCTTCGGACGAGCTCACCAAGTACAAAATAAAGCCGAATCCCGCCAAGTGCGCGTTCGAGGTCACTAGCAGGAAATTACTCGGGTTTATGGTTACTCACCAAGAAACTGAGGCTAACCCGGAGAATATCAGCGCCATCCTCAACATGGCCACGCCAAAGAGAAACGTGGATATCATGCGAGTCACGGGGAGAGTGGATGTCCTTAGTCGCATCATGTCGAGGTCCGGGGAAAAGTGTCTCCCATTCTTCAAAGCCCTGAGGAAAATCCCAAAGTTCGAATGGTCGGAGGATTGTCGGAACGCTTTCGAGCAACTCAAGGTGCACCTAGAAACTCCCCCACCGCTCACCCGGCCTGTCGAGGGAGACGAGCTGCTGATGTACCTTGCGGTGTCCGATCATGATGCCGGCACGGTGCTCGTCCGAGAAGTCGAAGGATTACAGAAGTCGGTCTACTACGTGAGCCACGTCTTTAAGTACGCGGAAACAAGGTATCCGGCAATAGAAAAGATTGTCTTAGCGCTTATCGTGGCCTCAAGAATGCTACGTCACTACTTCCAGGCACACACGATTCTCGTCCTCACCGAGCATCCCCTAGGGGCTATTCTTGCCTCCCCGAGTCATCTGGTCGTCTTGAGAAATGGAGATGGAAGTTATTTCAATTCGACATCAAATACCGCCCAAGGCAAGCCATCAAAGCATAAATCCTGGTAGATTTCGTTGTCAAATGTACTATCCCCAACAAGGAGGCAGAGTCGACACCGGTCCCTGGAGAGGAAGGGCCCGACTCTGTCCCCGATTGGGTCCTTTACGTCGATGGATCCTCTACCGAGGAGGGAAGCGGTGCCGGTCTTATCATTCAAGGCCCGAACGATGCAGAGATGGAGTACTCTTTGAAGCTCGGGATCAGAGCTTCAAAAAACACAGCGGAGTACAAGGCCTTGCTAGCCAGACTACGAATAGCCTCCAGAGTAGGGCTGAAGATGATCCGAATTCGCAGCGACTCCGTCCTAGTAGTAGGCCAAGTGACCGACCGCTTCGAGGCCCGGGAGCCGCTAATGGTGAAGTAATTAACCAAGGTAAAGAGACTATGAGAAAACTTCGATGAGGATCAAGTGGAGCAGATTCCCCGGCAATTGAATGCCTAGGTCAACGCCCTGAGCAAGCTAGCCTCTTCCTATACGGCCAGCAATAAGAGGAATATCCTCTTCAAGGTCTTGCCATGGCCCAACATGGTAGACAGGGAGGCAGCACTTCGAGTATATACTACTCAGGAGGAAGGTCGGGATTGGAGGAAGCCCTCCATAGAGTTCCTGAAGGAGGGTACACTTCCAGAGGACCGAAGGGAAGTGCGTCGCCTTCGAGCAAAATCTTGCCATTTCGTCTGGAGCAATGGGAAACTCTACAAGAAGTCGTACACGCAACCCCTGCTTCGGTACGTCGACCCTCATAAATCCGACTATGTCCTGCATGAGATACATGAAAGGGTCGACGGAGCACATCAAGAGGCCCGCACCTTAGTCCAAAAGTTGCTGCTCTAAGGGTACTATTGGCCGACGATTCACCAAGACACTCAAAAGCTCATCAGAAGATGCAAGGGCTGTCAACTCTACGGTAGCATACCTCGTCTTCCGTCTACCGAGCTAATGGCCCTCACCTCCTCCTGGCCGTTTGCCCAATGGGGAACGGACATGGTGGGCCAACTCCCAACTGGTACGGACGGGCACAAATACATCCTCGTCGCGGTGGAATATTTTACGAAATAGATTGAGGCCGTCCCCATTAGAAAACCGGAAGCCGCCATGACCATCAAACTCCTGCAAAATAACATAATATCCCTATTTGGGATCCCGAGGTGTATTGTTACCGACCATGGGACGAATTTGGAAAACGACAAAGTCAAAGGATTCTGCAACGAGTATCACATACTAATGAAGTTTGCTGCGGTCGCGCATCCTCGGTGCAATGGACAGGCTGAGATCGCTAACCGAGACGTCATTCGAAGTCTTAGAACTTGTTTAGAAGGAAGACAAGGCTGCTGGGTTGAGGAACTACCCGGGTTTTTATGAGCCTTATGCACATCGAAGAAGACCCCTACTAGAGAGACCCCGTTCAGCCACTGCTTCGGCGCCAAGGCGATGGTCCCAGCAGAGATTGGAATACCCAGTTACAGAGCCGAGCACTTTGATGACGAAGCAAACACCTCGGCGCTCCGGACAAATTTGGACATCTTGATAGAGAAGCGGGACCGGACACAGATCAAAGACAGCGCTTATCAACAGCAAACTGCTCGTTACTATAATGCACGAGTTAATCATCGTTCCTTCAGTATGGGAGATTTGGTCCTAAGGCGGAACGAATTCATAAACCCAGGCAAGCTACACAAGTTCTCCCCGCAGTGGGACGGCCCATTCCTCGTCTCCGAAGTATTACCCGGAGGAGCCTATCGCTTGCAAGACGCAGGAAGACGCAAGCTTCTGCGACCTTACAACGGCGAAAAGCTCAAATTGTACAAGTGAATATATTTTCGAAATTTGTATCAATGAATGCATTTCTTCTTTGCCAAAGCGATGTAATTACACAAAAGAAAATATATACAAAAATGTTACAACAGAGGGGGTAAGGGGTGGAGAAAACACTGCTGGTGGTACTCCGAGGAGATCGCCGCCAGCCGAGCCCTTGCTTCCTCAGCCCGCTCCCTCTGATGTTGCCCACAGACCCGCGATGCCATAGAAGGGCCAGAGATCGCGCCTGCCGGGCAGCCATCGGCAATCTGCTTTTGCTGAAAGCACTCCTGAACAAGTGCCACCGAGCGATCCTGCCTGCATTTCATTATCAGGCTGTGGTGGTGGGGCGAGTGCAGCTTGTCAACCGCCTCGTCCTTAAGCTCCTCGGACAGGGCATTGTGCAGCCCCGGTGACATCCTCCAAATTGCATACATGAGCAATTAAAGGAGGGATGATCGCCAGGGAAGTAGACGTTCGAAGTTTTCCTCCACACGCTGGACCACCGCCAGGTACGTCTCTTCGGTGCTGGCCTGATCGTACAAGTAGACGTCGTCACGAGAGATGATCTCTTGAATGGAGTAGATGAAACCTGCCATTTTTTCTGAAGTGCAAAGCTAAAAATGACCAACACGCCTTCGCTATTTATAGCCCCAATGAAATCCCAAAAGGTCGAAGTTTGTGCATGCGGCAACACAATTCACGAGATCTTTTCAAAGTTCCCAACCCAGGGCTGCCGCATGGCAACCATGCCCCCAAACGGCCAAATGGGAGTTGGAACGACGCACACTATAGAGATTCACGCCTTCCCACGCGTCTCTGCAACGTGTTGTCTTTGACGATCTCTCTCCTCAGATTTTACGGGTCAAGGGGACAAACCGACACTAAAGAAACCCTCATCAAGAGGCCATCGGGCAGTTTCCTTCTCGGTCAATCCTTAGCGGGTAGCTCCTACCCATCTACGCTAAGGATCAAAGCACTTATCAAGAGGCCACCGGGTAGCTTCCCTGCTCGGTCAATCCTTAGCGGGTAGCTTCCTACCCATCTACGCTAAGGATCAAAGCCCTCATCAAGAGGCCACCGGGAAGCTTCCCTGCTCGGTCAATCCTTAACAGGTAGCTTCCTATCCATCTATGCTAAGGATCAAAGCCCTCATCAAGAGGCCACCGAGCAGCTTCCCTACTCAGGCGCTGGTTTTTCATCATTCTTCCATCCAGTAATCGATCGCTTTCAAAATCGCCCCAAGAGTGTTATGCCGATCACTCTTGACTAATAGGGGCACATGCGTCAATACTTAGCGGATAGCTCCTATCCATCTACGCTAAGGATCAAAGCCCTCATCAAGAGGCCACCGGGCAGCTTCCCTGCTCGGTCAATCCTTAGCGAGTAACTTTCTACCCAACTACGCCAAGGATCGAAGCCCTCCCCACCGAGCAGCTTCCCTTCTTGGTAAATCCTTAGCGGGTAGCTCCTACCCATCTATGCTAAGGATCAAAAGCCCTCATCAAGAGACCACCGAGCAGCTTCCCTGCTCGGTCAATCCTTAGCGGTGGTCGCCAGTCCGACTCAAAGAAATGGGCAAATCTCGACCTACCTACGCTGAAGGATCTTCCGATGTATTCTAAGAGAACGATCGCCACATCGACTCTGGGGGTGGGAGGGGACCGACCTTCCTGCACTTAGCGATTAACTGGCTTACACTCGACGGGCGATCGCCATCTAAAAGACTTGTCATCGACCTACGGCCTGCCTCCTGGGACGAGGAAAACACTAAAAAGCTCAAGTGCCCGCACAAGAAAACATTTCAACGAAGAAAAATTAAAAACAGTTTTATTTACGATCTGAGAGTCTTTACAAGGTACTATGGGCTGCTCATCCATACAAAAAGCGCCCGGAGGCATACAAAATTTATATAAAAAAAAGAGAAAAAGGCAGGAAGGCTCAGGCCTTGGGACCGGGGAGGATCTTTACCGGCTCAGCGCCGACGTCGGGAGCCGGGGTGATGGGTTTTTGGTCGGTGCTCCCACCAGGAGCCTCGGCGTCGGGAGCCGGGGTGACGGCTATTGGGTCGGTGCTCCCACCAGGAGCCTTATCTCCAGCACTCCCACCGGCAGCCTCTCCCCCGGCAGCACTCCCGGTGGTCTCCCCCTACGACTCATCCTCGGAGAGGGGGTACTGGAGCCGAAGCTCTCCATCAGAAAACCCCGGCATCAACGCCGTGACAGCATCGAGGGCCTGGTGCCAAACGATGGCTGAGGCATTAGCAAATTCAGCATAGAACTGGTCCGACGTCTTGTACCTCTCCACCGAATTCACAGCCCGGAGGTCGGCAAACATCACCGCGTCAAGCGCCGCCTGGGTTTCCCTCTTGTAGGTGTCCCGCGACTTCTTCATCGTTGCGTTAAGCACCTTAGCCTCTTCCAACTTATTCTGGATGACCTTGTTAGATTCACTCAGAAGTCGAATGGACTCCTTGCATTTGGAGTACGTCACCACCTCGGTGACCACCCGGGTTTCGAGGGCGGTTATCTTCTCCTTTGCCTACTGCAACTCCAGGCATAGGTCCCCCTCCCGCGAGGACGACTCGCCCGTCTTTCGCATCGCCGGGGCAATCTCCTCGAACTCCATGTTGACGATGAGGGCGCAGTGCTGGAGGACCTGAGGAAAGTGAAGGACGGGGTTAAAAGTATCCGATCCGAGAAAAAATACTTAATGAAAACCTCAACGGAAACTAGATACTGACCTGGACAGCCTCCTGAGCGATGGCGGCTATTTGCGCCTTGAGGGTCCCCTGGGGAATTTTGCACCCGGCCGATTGTTCCATATTCGAAAGCAAGCTATCGGAAATGGAAATCCCCGAGGGCACCTCAAAACAGGCGTCCCCCTCTTGCACGGGGATCGGGAAGGCCGGAGATCGAGAAACCATCCTCTTGTACCTCTTGATGGGGGCCTCGGGAGGGTCGGCTTCTTCCTCCACCTCCCTCGCCCGGGGCTCCAGTTCCCGAGCGTGCTTATGGCTCTACCCGCGTTAAGTTCCAGATCTCAGGGCGTAGCGAAGGGCTTAGCCGATGCGGCTGGCTTCGGGGACGAGCTTGAACCGGGGCGGGACGAGCTAGCAACTCCGGTGTTCCTCCCTTTCTTTGTGGCTATAGTAGCCAAGATTTTAGATTGGTTCATTGGCTCTGCAGAAAGAAGAATACACAAAGTGAGTTAGCGATGCTGAAAAGAGCAAAAGAAAAATATTCAAGTCTAAACAGATGGTCCAAGCTCCTAACTCGCCCACGAATCGAGCGGGGCTGAGCCCGACCCAGCTAAGGGCCTGCTCTGAATGCAAAACGTCGGCCCACTGGATCGGCTCTCACATGGACAACGCCCTCGCCTCGGGAAAGGACGAACGCTTCACCCGCGGGCATTCGTCCCTATGCCACTGTACAGGCATAGGCCAATTCTCGCCCTCGGGTAGCCCGACAAATACAAACTTCTCCTTCCATTCGTGAATGGAATAAGGAACAAACACTACCCTTGACCCGGCCGTCCCTCCCTTACGTTTTTGAAGGAAATGTACACCTAGATCGGCCCGTCCTTACGGGTGCCGAGATGATTTTTGTAACAAAGGAAGGAAGTGAGAAGGGTCAGGCTGAAAGAGATTTCTTCAAGTCTCAACCGGACCAGGAAACCGAGGAGAATTCTCCACGAGTTCGGCACTAGCTGGCCCGGTGAAAGTTGGAAGCAACGTAGTACCCCACATACTTCGGAGGGAAAGGGCAAACGCATCCCAGCCCAGAATGCATCCAAGTACAAGGCAATTTCCTTACCCTGCACCTGATCCGCCCTTTCGCCCTCCCTAGCTAAACGGAACGAATAGCTAGGGGGAATGTGGAAACGAGCCCGAATCTCAATGAGCTCGTCCACGTTTCTTAGGAGAGAGGAGGCATCACGAGTGTTCCCAATACACACTTTGGGGACCCTTAACGTCGCCTGGCAACGAGCAGCGCGGGTGGCCCTAACTCTATGAGGGGAACCCAACTCTGATGGGGCAGAGGAAGAAGCAGGAGAAGTTACCCTAGACTCAGCTCCAACAACTGGAACCTCATCGTCCGACTCTATCCTAACAACTTCCACAAACTCCTCAGAGGAAGACATCTAACCTGATTCGAAAGAAGGAGTCCTCCGAAGAAAAAGCGCGAGAGATCCTATTTAAGGGACGAAGCGCCGAGCTATCTCTCACAGTAAGAGGAAAATAATGGCGAAAGTGTGGACCCTGGGGGGATCCCACCCCTATTTATACTACTTGGGCGATGCATCCAACGGCTTATATCGTTTCCCACCAAAATGAAGCTTCACGCCCGCTAGCCGTCAACACCCCACGTATCAAATGACCATTGGAGACGTCCCATCGGGCGCAAGCGACAGCGAAAGCCCTTCACGTCCGCCAATCCGCGTCGGACACGTAGCATGCGCCTCAACAGACGTACAAGCGAATCGGCGCTCCCTATTTAATACACGATCTCCCCATGATCCGCTAACATCATCGAAGAAACGCTCAGCCGCCTCAGAGATCCACGCTGATAGGTTCTTGACTAGAGGCTGAGCCCGGGAGACCGGTCAGACCACTCTTGACCCAACCCATAAATAGGTCAGGACAAGAGTGGGGGGCTAATGATGAGGCTCATAAGTGGGAACTCGCCAGATCATGACACGTGATAGCTGACGTGTCCTGAGGCTCACGGGAACAGGGCGAGCACTACACATTGGAGGCGTCCCCCGGTCTATCATCCCGAGGCATGACTCGACCTCCGGTGGATCCCTAAACACTCCCATGCCGCCATATAAATAACCATTGGTACGCCTCCGAGCCCTCCTGCATGCTGAGCTTCCTTGGCCGTCCTTGCTCGCCTCCAAGCTATCACAGAACTAAGGCCTCAGCCTTCCACTCATCTCCGAGCCTCCCGCCGAGCTAAGCCTCCCCGGTTCTACCGAGCAACCGAAGAAGCAGAGCCCAAGCGTCTCCACCACGGCTGCGCATATTTCTCCAGAAGCGAGATATCCGCCACCCAACATCCCACGTTTCACGCCGCCGTATCCCTCCATTAACGAGCGTATGTCGTCATTAATTGGGGGATCCTGTTATTCACGCAGGCGTAACGCCAGGGGCGTAACGGCCGGCGAAGATCTCGCGCCAGCTCGTTCCAAGTGACCACTATAAAAAACCCTCTCCCAGACCACCCAGGTAACGGAATTTTAATCCAATAAGCCGCTACTCTTCTGAAATATCTTGGCTAACTTGATCGTCGGAGGGTCCACAGTGGTACAACCACCGTGGGACTTTTTTTGCAGGTAGCTCGGCCTCGCCTCAAAATAAGCCCACTGAGATCCACACGCTCATAGAGGCAACCCTCAAACCAATCTCAGCCGTTCATCCACGCTCGCAACAGATCGATGGAGGACAACATCTGAAGAAGACCCCAACCTCCATCAATTTCAGTATACGAGCAGTGTAACAGAAAAAAAAATAGAAATATGGGTAATGGCGCATGTTATGTTATAGGGTCTCTATATATTCTATAGTCAATTATATATTTTTTCAAACTCAATTAAAATTTTTGAAAGAGTAACTTCAGAGGTATTTCTATTTATGGTTGCTATATACATAGCTTGTTTATATTGTAATGTGTATCATTTTAGTCACTAACAGAAGCATAGCTAAGCTCGGGACGTATCAAATGGACTTAGTGAGAAAAACATACTTCTCAATTAAATCAAAAAATAAACATATATAGTGAAGGACTCCCCTTACGTTGCAATTTGCAAAGTGTTGTTTTAAGTAATTAAATAAATCCAAAAGAAAACGAAGAAATTGACATATCGGATTAATATGAAGATATATATAATACTATATAATTTTGTCAAATGTATATGATGGAGGGTATGATCTCCTTCAGATACTGTCTTCCGTCGATCTGTAGCGAGCGTTGTTGAACGGTTGAGATTTGAGTTGAAGGTTGTCTTCTAAAGTGTGTGGATCTCAATGGGTTGAGTTCGAGGAGGAAGCTGAGCTACATGCAAGTAAGTCCCGAGGTGAGTAACCACCGTAGGACCCTCCGAAGATCAAGTTAAAGCCGAGAAATATTGGCAAAGTAGTGGTTTATTGAAATCAAAATTGCGTTATCTGAGTCGTCTGAGAGAGGGGTTTTTATAGTGGTCGCATGGAGCGAGCAGGTGCGAGATCTTCGCCGTCAGTAACGCCCCTGATGTTACGCCTACATGAATGATGAGATCCCTCCATTAATGACGGCATACGCTCATTAATAGGGGGATGTGCCTGCGTGGGACGCGGGACGTAGGGCGACGGTTATCTCGCTTTGGCGAGATACGCGAAACCGTTGCGGAAGCGCTAGAGATCTGCGTTCTCGTTTGATTGGGAGAGCTGGGGAGGCTTAGCTCGGAGGATGGCTCAAAGACAAGCCGGGAGGCCAGGGAAGCTTGGCTCTGCAATAGCTCGGAGGCAAGCAAAAGAGAAGTGGTGCATGTTCGGCTGCCAGATTGCTCGTGGACAAAAAGTGGAGTGTCCACACTGATTTTACCTCGGTAGCCCCCAGGAGTCTAGTGGGCTGTCGCGGGTGACATGTCATTTGCCACGTATCGTGGTCTGAGGAATTCTCACTTATGAGCATCATCATTAGCCCCCCACTCTCCTTCCGGCCTATTTATGGGTCGGGTCATGATGGAGGCCTTGATCTCCTTCAGATGCTGTCCTCCGTCGATCTGTCATGGGCATTGCTGGACAGTTAAGATTTGATTTAGAGGTTGTACCCTTGAGCATGTGGGTCTCAATGGGTTGAGTTTGAGGTGGAAGCCGAGCTACCTGCAAAGAAGTCCCGGGATGGGTGACTACCGTAAGACCCTCCGACGATCAAGTTAGCTAAGGAATTTGAGCAGAGTAGTGGCTTATTGGATTCAAGTTGCCTTACCTGAGTCATCTGAGAGAGGGGTTTTATAAGGGTCGCATGGAGCGAGCAGGCGCGAGATCTTCGCCTTCGGTTACGCCCCCGACATTACACATGCGTGAATGACGGGATCCCTTCACTAATGACGGGATACGCTCATTAATGGGGGGACGCGCCAACGTAGGACGCTGGATGTAGGGCGGCGATTATCCTACTTTGGCGAGATACACGGAGCCGTTGCAGAAGCGCTAGGGCTCTGCAACCTTGGTTGATCGAGGGAGGCCAAGGAAGCTCGGCGTGCTTGGAGCTCGGATACGAGCAGGAGGCCGAGGAAGCTCGGTGTGCTTAGAGCTCAGAGACGAACGGGAGGCCGAGAAAGCTCAGCATGCTTGGAGCTCGGAGATGAGCAGGAAGCCGAGGAAGCTCGGCACGAGAGAAGGCTCGGAGGCGAATGAGGAGACTGAGGAAGCTCAGAGACGAGCTGTTGGTGGTCTACTAGATGAAGGTGGAACGCCTTTCTGGGGGGTCTCCCGAAAGGTCGGGTACGTCCCACGAGAAGGGGCCCCGAGGAATGTCCCCGATGCGGCTCATTTATTCCACCCCCATGGAGTCTGGGACACGTCATTTACCACATGTCGTAATTCGAGGAGACACCACTTATGAGCATCATCATTAACCCTCTACTCTCGTTCCGACCTATCCAAGGGTCGGGTCGAGAATGGTCTGCTCGGTCTATCTTCTGCTCAATTTGGCGCCAAGGAATCATAATGCAGATCGTCCGGGAAAGGCATGGCGTTTGGTGGTTACGTCGTTTTGATCCTTGGACCCACGTGTCGCCTCGTCATTCGCCTGAATCTTCGTGCGTATCCACGACGGCGTCAGCGGATCAATGAAATGATCACGCTTTAAAGAGGGTGTGCCATTTCGCTCGTTCGTCTGTTGGGTTGCAGGCCACGTGTCTGGAGCGGGTTGGCGGATGCGACAGGCTGTCGATGTCACCTGCAGACGAAGGGGCGTCCCCAATGGCTGATCGCCACATGGAGTTTTAACGGCTGGAAGGTGCGACGTTTCGTTTCGGCGGGAATTGATCTGGGCCATTGGATATTTTCTGTGGAGTGTATAAATAGGAGGGGGGCCCTAGGGCCGACACTTCCACCATAATTCACCCTCGTTGTCTGAGATTGCCTGGCTCTCCTTCCTCTTAGATTGGATCGCCCGTGCTTTTTCCTCGGCCAACCCCTTCCTTTGAATTTGGTTAGATATCTTCATCTGAGGAGTTTGTAGAGATAGTTAGGGTAGAGTCAGGCGATGAGGTTCCAGTTGTTGGAGCTGGGTCCAGAGGGTCTTCCTCCTCTTCGGCTTCAGATAGCCAAGAAGGTTCATCTTCTGCCGCGTCGTCTGTGTCGGGCTCGCCCCCTAGAGCCAGGGCTGCCCATGTCATTCGTCGTCGGGTGGCGACAAGGGCACCTAAGGCATGCATCGGGAACGCCCGCGATGCGCCCTCTGTTTTGAGGAATGTGGACGAGCTTGCCGAGATTCGGGCTCGTTTCCATATTTCCTCCAACTATTCGCTTCGCTTAGCTAGAGAG
The DNA here is from genome assembly GCA_030015575.1 of Agapanthus africanus. NCBI lineage: Eukaryota > Viridiplantae > Streptophyta > Magnoliopsida > Asparagales > Amaryllidaceae > Agapanthus > Agapanthus africanus. The sequence continues at coordinate 55,190,912 of CM057342.1, read as the reverse complement.
GGTGAGCGGGCGGACCGGATGCAGGGCAAGGAGATCATCCTGTATTTGGAAGCATTCTGGGCCGAAATGCGTCTACCCTTCTCAACCGAGGTATGTAGGGTGCTTCGCTACTTCCGTCTTGCTCCGGGCCAGCTAGCGCCGAACTCATGGAGAATCCTCCTCGGGTTTCTGGTCCAATTGAAACTTAAAAATATTCCTTTCAGTTTGACCATCCTCGTTTCCTTCCTCTGTTATAAGAATCACCCTGTCACTAGCAAGGATGAGCCAAGCTGGGTGTACTTTTCCTTCAAAAAACGTAGAGACGGGGTGGCTGGGTCGGGTGCAGTAGCTGTCCCTTCTTCCATCCATGAATGGAAAGAGAAGTTCATTTTCGTCGGGCCGCCCAAGTGCGAGGATGGGCCCGTTCCTACATAGTGGCACAGGGCCGACTGCCCGAGGGCGAAACAGTCATCTTCACCCAAGGCAAGGGTGGCATCCTTATGGGAGCCGATCCAGCGGGCCGACGTCCTTCTTTCTAAGCAGGCCCTGAGCTGGGCTAGGCTCAGCCCTGCGCACTTTCTGGATAATTTAGGGCCGCCGTAAACGATCTATTTAGACTTTGATGAATTTTCTTTGCCCTTTTCAGCGTCACTAACTCTCTTTGTGTATTCCCCCCTTTTTGCAGAGCAAATGGACCGATCCAATTTCTTAGCTGCCATGGCCGCGAAGGCCCAAAAGAAGACTGGGGTCGGAAGCTCGTCCTGACTGGGTCCGAGCTCGGTCCCGAGGCCTGCCCCACCAAGCAATCCTTCAGCTGCGTCGTCCCGAGTCCCCAAAGAGCGATGCGACGGGGGGCAAAAGCAAGTACGGGATCCGGCGTCCCGGGCGAAGGAAGAGGAGGAGGAGGTCGAGCCCACCGACACCGCCCTAAAGAGGCACAAAAGGAAGGTTTCTTGGGCGACTCCTTCTACCGGGATCCCAATGCAGGAGGGGGATTTCTTCTTCGAGATGCCCTTGGGGCTTTCCGTTGCTGATAGCTTGCTCTTCGACATGGAGAAAGCAGCTGGGGGCAAGATTTCCCGGGGGACCCTGAAGGCCTAGGTGGCCGCCATCGCTCAGGAGGCAGTTCAGGTCGGTATTCGTTTCCCTTTAAGAATCTTCTTAAGCAAATTTTTAACTCAATTTGGACGTTTCTAACTCCTTTTGCTGCTTTCCTCAGGTCCTCCAACACTGTGCCTTCATCGTTAATATGGAATCCGAGGAGATTGTCCCGGACATGAGGAAGGCGGGTGAATCGTCCTCACGGGACGAGGATCTACGCCTGGAGCTGCAACAGGCAAAGGAGAGGATAGCCGTCCTCGAAACTCGGGTGGCCGCTGAGGAGTTGACGAACTCTAAGTGTAAGGAGTCTCACCGACTTCTAAGTGAATCCAACAAGGCCATCCAGGTTAAGTTGGAGGAGGTTAGCAAGCTCTACGCCGTGATGAAGAAGTCGAGAGATGCCAGCAGGAGGGACACCCAAGCGGCGCTCGATGTGGTGAAGCTTGCCGATCTCCGAGCTTCAAAGTCCATGGAGAGGTACAAGGTTTCGGACTAGTTCTACACCGACCTCGCCAACTCCTCAGCCATTGTTTGGCACCAGGCTCTCGACGCCGTCAAGGCGTTGATGCCGGGGTTCGCCGACAGCGAGCTCCGGGTCCAGTACCCTCTCTCTGGCCGCAGGTGGAAGCTGCCGGGGATGCTGTCGGGGATGCCGCCGGGGGCGAGGCTGCCAGTGGAAGCGCCGGGGGTGAGGCTGTCGGTGGAAGCGCCGACCCAGAGGTCGTCGTTTTGGTTCCCGACGTTGGCGTCGAGCAGGGCGAGATCCTCCCCGGGCCTACGCCCTGAGCTTTCTTGCCTTTTCCTTCTTTTTTTAAGTTTTGTATGCTGTTCATATCAGAATTTTGTATTATTATATCGCCCATTCTTAATCATATTACAAATAAAAAGGTGCTTTTGATCCATGTCTGCTAAATAATTGCAGGTTATAGGTTCTCAGAACAATACAGTGAAATTCATGAAAAGACGCTACAAATGTGAGACTATGACCAACAATAGATGAATCTGTATGATGCCGCCTACCAGTTCAAGGAACAAATGAAGATCAGTAAACAGTTCAATGCGCAAAGGCGGTACAAGATTCAAGACTTCAACGCGAAACTTACGGTAAAAGTCCACATAATTCTGCACTGTTGGAAATCTGGAAGAAAGTAGAAAAGATTCTGAGAGACTAAGTGAAGAAAACAGAAGATAAAAGCAACTTGAAGAAACCCTAAAGAATCGGGCCCATGAGCCCACCAATTGGCCGCGGATCCGTGGCCAAACAGGCTATTCTGCCGCGGTTCCGCGGCCGTGCAATGTACGTGTCGGTGAAAGTGTCGGTGCTTTGACTCGGTCTTTGGGGTTGTTTTGTAATTTCATGTATGGATCAGAATGTAAACGTAGGGTTTTTTCTATCTATAAATAGAATGGCTCAAAGCCAAATAAGGGGTGCCCCTTCTATGGTGCCTCTTTTAGGTGCCTCTTTTGAGATGCCTCTTTTTAATTTATAGATTAAGTTTTAATTCCCTTGTAATCGTCAAGAGGTCATCAATAAAGGTATTTTTTATTTTTTATCGTGCATTCTTTTATCCGAATTTAATTCCTAAATTTTTATCTGTCTTTTATTATCTGCAACTTAGATAGTCTTTTAAAATTATAAAAATGAATCTCATCGTAACTTCCCTAATGAGTGAGTAATTCCTCACTTTTTAGGGTTAGGATTGGGATGGTTTGAGAGAAGAAAATCTCTCTCACTCTTTTCCTTGCCCCTATAATTTTAATTAATACGGACTCTGTTTAAATGAACCACACACCGCTCACTATGGCACCCTATCCCACAAGATAGCGGTGATTCCCTAATTAGACCAGTTGTGGTTGATTTGAATAGAGGTTAGGGCTAAGAGTTAAGAAAGGACGGACAAGGACCAAAAGGAAGAAACGAAGTTTCTTCCTAGTCATGCTAATCCCATTTGTTGACTATTACCCTAACACCTATATTCTTCATTAGGGCACTGAAAGCAGTGGGTAGAATCCTTATTCCAATCTATCCTAATCCTAACCCTAGCAAGACTTTTAATCAAATTTAATCTCATTCTTAGATCATAAAAAAAAAACCCGACTTGATCGGATTAACTCGTTAGAACATAAAGAAAAGGAATCCATCTTCCTGTGGACCGACCCGTACTCAACCGGCTAGCTACCAAGCGACACCGTTATTGATTGCGGTATATTCTTAATTTTGATTTTAAAACGCACGTACGCAAAACAGTTCTCAATCAAATGGCGTCGTTGCCGGGGAGACGATGGTCTCTTTCTTTGTGTAATTTCGGGTTAAAAAAAATAAAAATTATAAAAAATTTAGAAATTATAAAAATTGAAAAATTTTAAAACAAAAAAAAATAAAATAAAAATAAAAATCATCTTGTTCTTCTTGAAAAGTTTTTGTGCAAGTGTGCAGGCTTGGAGCAAACTCTGTTTCAGATCTGGAGCAAGCCCAGTGAACAAATAAAAAAACAGAGGATCTGAACAGACATGGGAGAATCCAAACAACACAGAGAAAATTTTTGGAGATCTAAACTAACTAAACCACCGCAGAACCGCGACTAAATTAGGGGTTTGACCGCGGAATTGCGGTCAATTGCTGACGTCAGCACTTCAAAATTCTCTGTAAATATTTCTTATCTTTTCTTCTACCCCCTGATCTCTACTAAAAAATTTCCTGCAGGGTTCTTTGCGCAAAATCTTTCTCCCGCTCCAATAAATTGTTTTTGTGCAGGATTCTTTGCGCTGCCAAATAAAAAAAAATTTGCAAGTGTTTTTGGTGTGTTAACTGCTTTGCATAATTAATACGAACTTTTAAGGGGCTATAACACCAATCAAAATTGGGTAGGGATTTCATCACCCTTCCTAAGACCCCAGAATCACAAAAAGAATATGCATCAACCTTGAGTTAATTAAAAAATATCTAGACTCAGCCAACTAAGGACTGTCTTGCTCATTAGGACAGAGGAAGGTTGTGGGCATTCTGTCGTTTATCTAAACCTGATTTTGTGATGCCTAGGCTAGACAAGTGAGAAAGGTAACTTTAAAAGGCCCGTCTCACGGTGATTCGTGAGTGGAACCCTCCTTTCTTCATTTGTGCTTACCTGGCCACAATTGGCAGTGAAGAGGCGATTTGAGGGATATCTCACAACTTGTCACTTTGGAACAGTTAGGAGCAGTCTAGTTGACTTAGGAGGCCCTAGCTCTAGGTTTGATTGTGCATGTTTAAACTGTGGTTGTTTGAAATTGTGCAGTAGTTCCGTACAATTTTTTGCAAAAATCTTTCTAAAAAACACTTCCAAAAATTTGAAAAAACTCCAAAAACAAACAATTTTTTTAAAATATATGTGTGTGTGTGTGTGTAAATTATAAATTAAAAATTAAAAAAAAATCCACGTTCTTTTCCTTTCTCTCATCACATCATGGGTACCCCATCTCGCAAAACTCTTGCCGGACTTTAGTACCCTCAACCAGACATTACTTCCTACGCTCATTGTTTTGGTCGAATTTCGGACGACCCCTCCATACCCAAAATTTCTTTGAAAGATCAAATAAACGCGTCTAGGGCATCCAGTTGGACTCCGCAATCCACCTTGTATCAACCATTTCAATCTTCACCACCTTCTTACGTTGATACTACTTTTTCGAGTTCTGTTGTAACCCCGAAACCCATATCTATTGCTGAACATATTGAACAATCTCGTAACCGATCTTTCACTCCTTTCACCACTGCGAATTCTTTGGATCAACAATTCCATTCACCTTCTTATCCACCTGTTGATCCTACTCCTGCCCAACCATTCAATTCCTACTAGTTTTACCCGACTTTTGCACCTTCCCTAGACATTACTTCTATACAGCCATTTGGGAGTTTCCAGTATCCAAATAACTTTGAATCTTTTACTGAAACCCCTTCACAACCCATGTCTAGTCTGGAGTCGTTGGAAGATTTTATGGTAGCGTCAAGACAACAGATGATGGATTTGAATGCGTCCATGGCCGCCCTTATACAACCTAGTGACCCGGTAGCTAGTTTCCAACTAGCTCCAAATTTTCCAATGTATGATGAGGCGGTAGGACAGATTGAGAATTTGAGTGGAGAGAGTGAGCTGTGCATCCTTTCAAATCAAACCTACCCATCACCAATTGAATCCCACAACTCCAGTTTTGAATGTCTATCAAGTGTCCCAAATGATTCACCAGTTGAAGATAATAAGTTTAATGAATTGTGCGACTTTGTAGTGTTTGATTTGCCAGATTGTGAAGGGTCCCTTTCGAGTGAACCCACACCCAATCCTTTTGACCTCAACACCTCCACTCTAGAACCTGAATTAATTGATGTCCATGCTTTTGATGAGGTGTCTGAGAAATTTAATTTTCACTTGATCGAGGATATTGACGCAAGAAATATTTTGGATGATGAACCCGCAGATTTGGCCGAGTTTTTCTCTCCAATTCATCATCCCGAATCATTAAATGTTTTTCCCGAACTTCATATGCGTCTTGATTTTGATGAAAATTGCATGGATAAGCTAAATTTTGATGAGAATATTGAGGAAATTATTGAGGATGAAACAGTTTTACTTGAGGAGTCAGATTTTCCAATTCATTCTATCCCTTCCATTGACTGTGCACACCCTCCTGAATCTTTAACCGATACCCTTCCTCAATCATTTCCCTCCATCCTTGTTCCGACTTTCCAAGAAACCGTTACACTTTCATTTTCAATGTCTGGTTTACCAAGTTCAACGTACCCATGTTTTCTCACGAATCTTGAGGGATTTGACCTCATTTCTCAGTGGGTTGATAGATTAGCACAATCGCTTTTTACACATCGGTCATTATAAATTGTGCTAATTTATACACTCCATCTCCCCCCTCAAGTTCGTATTCCACTTCTTTCTCCCACTTTCTCTGGTTCTTCTTCTAATCTTCCTTTAATGATACCGAGTGTTAATGAATCAAAGTCCGATATTTTGAGTTCGATAATTTTAGAAAAACAACTTGATTTAGACTCTTTTGAAAATAAGGTAAATGAGCCTTACGACTATCCTACCTTCATAATTTTTGAAAAATCAAGTATGTTGGATTCTGGCGCGACACTTATTGACATTGAAACGTTCAATCGGACCATCGATGAAAGTTTCGAAAATATTTTCGCCGACGAACTCGCATTCCTAAACGACACGGATTTTGTGATTAATCAAGCTCCACCTGAAGAAGTCGAACCACCACCATTTCTTTTTCTCTTCCTCCATTCTTCTCCTCACCCGAGACCGTATACTGCTTTTATCTCCACACGGTCTCGTGTGTTTCTCCTTTCTTTTCTCTACACTCCATTTTTTCACCAACCACACTATTATAAATAAAAATTTTGAATGGTTGGTGCTAATCTTTGGCCTGTGTAAGGCCTTGTATAGCTTGATACTGTGTTTTTCTCCCCCCCTAACTCTGAACTTTAACGCTTAAACAATGGAAACACTGTTTCACTTAAGCTTGGGAGGGGGGACATTTTGTGTGTATATATATATTTTTTTGTTAATAATAAAATTAAAAATAAAAATTAAAAAAAATAAACAGGGGAGTGCCGACAATTTTGACCCTCTTGGTGTAGCCTGACAGTGAGGACACTGTCAAGTTTAAGTTTGGGGGTATGCTCGGTAAGTTTTCTTCCTTCGCATTCATGTGTATATTTTTGCATTTGCATACTTATTTTAAAATCCATAAAAATCAAAAAAAAAAATTAAAAATTATAAAAATTGAAAAGTTCAATTTTGGTCATATTTGACTTAAGTTCAACATGACGATTGAATAGTTAGGAAAAACTAGATCCTAAACTTAGTAAATTAAAAACCCTAAAAATAACCTTTCTTAAAGTTTAACTATAGAAAATATATGTCACTGCGGTTTATTTAGAAATAGGCAAATTTTGAGTTCAGTTCTTGGGCTAAGTCAAAATAAGGGAAAAGTATTGAAATTTTTATTTGAAGTGTAAGTCTGAAAAATAAATTCTGAAACATTAGTCTAAATCCTGAAAATATATACCCTACTACATGCACTAACACACATCTTGAAACTTGGAATAGTAGAGGATACCTTGAAATGCTCTTGTTTAAAATCCTTAGTATGAATGGAAATAAAATAAAGTATAAAAGGTGAAAAAATGAACACTGGTTTTGTAATTACTTAAGGCTATATAAATAAAAAATATATATAGCGAGGGTGCTTTATCACCTAGTGCCTTAGACCAACTGGTTTGGGATTCACTGCTAAGCCTTAGGTATTACAAGATGAGGAATTACGTCTAAATGCGCAAGCACGTTTTGTAATCGGTCGTTAGTATCTCAAGAAGTATTAACGGTCGCATGAAAGATGTGTAAGCAATTTCATCTAAAATTCACCAACTAAAAGTACTTTGGACGATGGACAAGAGTATAATAGCTTGAATTGAATTTCCAAGTGTAGGGGTGATACATACACACACGTAGGGGTATATGATTGGGGTTTGGATGAGAGATAGGAATAAAAGATAGGGCTTATACCTTCAGTAGATATGATAAAAATTCCTAAGTTGAGATGGAATCTTAGAAGGAAAATTCAAGAGATGCTGAAAGCTTTATAAATTTGCAAAACATAAACGATCTTAAGTTAAATGATAAGTGAGAGTGAAAAATACGGGTTGAAGATTTCTAAGTTGAAGATAATAGAATTTCTTGCTAGAATACCGAATTGAAGAATGAAAGTCAACAGGCCAAATTGATCGGATTTTGTGGGTAGTATCCGCTGAAAACCCTCAGGAGACAACACTCCTCCTACTAGGGACGCCTAGGGGTTTAACGGCTTTTTGCACGAGCTCGGTGCAATCGTGATTCCATGCGAAAGTGAGGTTAAGATTTTTCGAGAATAAATTGGCTTTGCTCGGGACGAGTAAAAGATAAGTTTGGGGGTATTTGTTCATATCAGAATTTTGCATTATTATATCGCCCATTCTTAATCATATTACAAATAAATAGGTGCTTTTGATCTATGTCTGCTAAATAGTTGCAGGTTACAGGTTCTCAGAACAATACAGTGAAATTCATGAAAAGACGCTACAAATGTGAGACTATGACCAACAATAGATGAATCCATATGATGCTGCCTACCAGTTCAAGGAACAAATGAAGTTTAGTAGACAGTTCAATGCACAAAGGCAGTACAAGATTCAAGACTTCAACGCGAAGCTTACGGTAAAAGTCCACATAATTCTGCACTGTTGGAAATCTGGAAGAAAGTAGAAAGGATTCTGAGAGACCAAGTGAAGAAAACAGAAGATAAAAGCAACTTGAAGAAACCCTAAAGAATTGGGCCTATGAGCCCACCAAATGGCCGTGGATCCGCGGCCAAACAGGCTATTCTTCCGCGGTTCCGCGGCCGTGCAATGCACGTGTCGGTGCAGGTGTCGGTGCTTTGACTCGGTCTTTAGGGTTGTTTTGTAATTTCATGTATGGATCAGAATGTAAACCTAGGGTTTTTCCTATCTATAAATAGGAAGGCTCAAATCCAAATAAGGGGTGCCTCTTCTAGGGTGCCTCTTTTGGGTGCTTCTTTTGAGATGCCTCTTTTTAATTTCTAGATTAAGTTTTAATTCCCTTGTAATCGTCAAGAGGTCATCAATAAAGGTATTTTTATTTTTTATCATGCATTCTTTTATCCGAATTTAATTTCTGAATTTTTATCTGTTTTTTATTATCTGCAACTTAGATAGTCTTTTAAAATTATAAAAATGAATCTCATCGTAACTTCCCTAATGAGTGAGTAATTCCTCACTTGTTAGGGTTAGGATTGGGATGGTTTGAGAGAAGGAAATCTCTCTCACTCTTTTCCTTGCCCCTATAATTTTAATTAATATGGACTTTATTTAAATGAACCACACACCGCTCACTATGGCACCCTATCCCACAAGATAGCGGTGATTCCCTAGTTAGACCGGTTGTGGTTGATTTGAATAGAGGTTAGAGCTAAGAGTTAAGAAAGGACGGATAAGGACCAAAAGGAAGAAATGAAGTTTCTTCCTAGTCGTGCTAATCCCCTTTATTGACTATTACCCTAACACCTATATTCTTCATTAGGGCACTGAAAGCAGTGGGTAGAATCCTTATTCCAATCTAACCTAGTCCTAACCCTAGCAAGACTTTTAATCAAATTTAATCTCATTCTTAGATCGTAAAACAAAACCCGACTTGATCGGATTAACTCGTTAGAACATAAAGAAAAGGAATCCATCTCCCTGTGGACCGACCCATACTCAACCGGCTAGCTACCAAGCGACACCGTTATTGATTGCAGTATATTCTTAATTTTGATTTTAAAACGCACGTATGCAAAACAGTTCTCAATCATAAGCCTCCGGGCGTTTTGTAAGGCTGAGGAGCCCAAAAATTTCTGGAATATAAATAAAGCTGATCTTATTTTCCTCTACATGAGTGTGTGCTTTCTGCGTGAGTACTTCAGTTCGTCAGTCTTTTTACACTCGACTCGAGTGGTAAGACGTAGTTCATTGCCCGGATTTTTAGATGACGATCGCGCGTCGAGTGTAAGTCGATTAATCGCCAAGTGTAGGAAGGTCGGTGCCCTCCCGCACCTCAAAGTCGAGGTCGTGATCGTTCATTTATGATGAACCGAAAGATATCCGAGTGTAGGAAGGTCAGTATCAGTCCATTCCTCAGAGTCGAGTCGACAACCACGTCTCTTAGCATGAGTTGAAAAATGTAGAATAGGTCGACGTTGACTGATTCCCTCCTGATGTTGTTCCTAGACTCGTGCCTTCCTAGGGTAGGAACCTACCCCTTAGAGACTAGCCGAGGTGGAATCTGCACTGTGGCCTCTTTAGGAGGGCTTTGATCCTTAGCGTGGATGGGTAGGAAGTTGCTCGCTAGGGATGGACCGGGCAGGGAAGCTGCTCGGTGGCTACGTGAGGAGGGCTTGATCCTTAGCATAGATGGGTAGGAATCTACCCGCTAGGGATGGACCGGGCAGAGAAGCTGCTCGATGGTCTCATGAGGAGGGCTTTAATCCTTAGCGTGGATGGGTAGGAAGCTACCCGTTAGGGATGGACCGGGCAGGGAAGCTGCTCGGTGGCCTCGTGAGGAGGGCTTTGATTCATAGTAGGGAAGCTGCTTGGTTGTCTCATGAGGAGAGCTTTAGGTCCTTAGTGTAGATGGGTAGGAATCTACCCGCTAAGGATGGACCGGGCAGGGAAGCTACTCGGTGGCCTCAGGAGGAGGGCTTTAATCCTTAGCGTGAATGGGTAGGAAGCTACCCGTTAGGGATGGACCGGGCAGGGAAGCGGCTCGTTTGCCTCGTGAGGAGGGCTTTGGAGACTCCCATGCGCCTTCGTGGGGGAGTTATTCGATCTTCCCTGACCCGTAAAATCAGGAAGAGTGACCGTCGTGGATGAAACGTGGCGGAATTATATCGGAAAGGCTCGATATTCTAAAGATTTGCGTCGTTCAACCTTACGTTGACCGCTTGGGAGCTCATGAAGACCGGAATGGTCGCCACCTGTCTGTTTTGTATCGGGAAATTGAAAGTATCCCGCGATTCGCGTGGTTATGCGCGTAAATTACGGCCTTTGGAGATTTTAGTTGAGGCTATAAATAGCGAAGGCATGTTGGTTTCTCTCTAGCCTTGTGTTTCTGAAAATGGTCGGGTGTCTGTGTGTGCTCATCAAGGAGATCATTTCTCATGACAATGTGTATCTTTACAACCTGAACTGCTCCGAGCAGACGTATGAGGCAGTGATAGACCACGTGGAGGGGCACTTTGGACGTCTTCTTTCCCGGCGATCTCCACTCTTCCAACTGCTCATTTACGCGATCTGGAGGATGTCTGATTGATTCTATTTTAGAGTATGTAGTAACCACAATCAATAACAGTGTCGCGTGTAGCTAGACCGAGATGAGTACGGGTCGTCCTCAAGGAATAGTTAAATCTTTCAATCTTATTTTAGACGTGTTGAAAAAAAGGAAGAATAGAAGAATAAAGAATAGTAGAGAGTAGTTTCTAGATCTATGTCAAAATACGGATGTAGAAAATAGATCTAGTTTAAATAAAGATGTAGATTTTATATCAGAAGAGAGCTTGTAGGGTTCGTTCGGATTTAGTAGTAATGGATGACTAATAAAGATGACTCATTTTATCTATTGATGGATTTAAAACTAGATTGATAGTGATGAATGAGAATTAGGGTTCTTGAAAGAAACTAGAGTTTCCACACTATTGACCCTTATCTTTTTATTGATCTCTATTCATATCTAGCCTTTAACAAAATAATTGTTAATCTAATCTCAAATCGCGGTCAAGACTATTAATAAATTAATAGCGCGCCCGATTAGGATGTTAACATTTATTTTGCTAAAGTTTATAAACTTCATAAGACTTAAAAGAAGTTAAGAAATTCTTCATCTTCCATTGATATGCCCTAATCCTACGAAGCCTATTAAGCAGTGAATTACTTACGCATGATGGATATAGAAGAACGGATAGAGACCATGATGCAAATAAATAAAATAAATGCAATAAAAATAAAACAACTACCTTTATTAATCAACTTGATCGATTAAACTTTTTGTTCCTTTAGAAAGTGGAATACAAATTCTAGTTTGCTTCTCGATCTATCTTGAAGGAGTTAAATGAACAGCCGATTGATCAACCTGAATGCGTGAGTCAACTTGAACTTCGTGATCTCTTCGGTTTGATGAACTTCCAAGGGGGGATCTGGGTTCTATTTATAGTCACAAAAATTGCAATTCCTAGATTTCATAAATTAGGGTTTGTTGAGACGATTCTACACAGAAAATCCCAAATCCTAACTCCCCATATCGGCGGCGGTTCCGCCGCATATTGTAGGTTATGGCCGCGATTTGGCGGCACTCTGGTGGGGTTTTGGATGCAAATTTCTGGAGCTTCATCTAATTGACATGTGGTAATCTCTTAGATATCTGGATTTTGGAAATCTTCTCTAAGTCTCTGACAGAATTGATTTCATGATTTACTTCAATATTTCGGCAGATTTGATCTCAATATTTCGGATTTCCTTGATTCCAGTCTTGATGTAATTTCTGCACAATATCTTAATGAATAATGTTACTAATATTTGGTATTTTTTTGAGATATTATTCTAACCATTTTATATGATATTATATTTTAAGAATATTAATTAAGGATATTTGATATGATATGCATATTTAAATTATCAAAATATTATATAAATATTATATGCATACATTTTCCATCATAATGTTAATTATAATATATAAACATATGAAAATAGTATTTTTACAGATAAACCCTCATATATGTCATATTTATAATAAACATCTTTAGATATTTAAGAAAAGTAAGGAAAATGTCATATCAAAAGTGCAGTTTTATCGACTGAACAAATACCCCCAAACTTAACTTTGATCGTCCCGAACAAACTAATTATTCAAGAGATGGAGAAAAAGAAAAATCCAAGTAGCACACTTTCGTAGGCAACACGATTGCACTGAGCACGTGTAACAAGCCATTAAATCTCTAGGTGTCCCTAGTAGGAGGAGTGTTGTCTCCTGGGGGTTTTCAGCAAATTACACCCACAAAATTCTATAATAAAAGTAAGATGGTGAAAATTACATATAAAAATAAGAACTATAAAAGAAAGAACTTGAAAATAAGAGCTTCCAACTACACTACCTTTTCGGTTGCTATGAGCCCTATCTTAATGGTCGTGAAAAGATATTAGAAATCACATCATCCCTCAATAAAACATTCTTTTTAGTGTTCCTCCCTACCATTCTTCCAAATATCGATCATATACCCCTAAGTGTGTGTAAAGGAAATCCCTACACTTAGAGAATTCAATTCAAGATATCATACTCTTATCCATCTTCCTTAGTATTTTTTAGTTGGTGAATATTTTAGATGAAATTGCTCACACATCCTTCATGCGACCGTTAATACTTCTTGAGATATTAATCGACCGATTACAAAATTTGCTCGCACATTAAGGCGTTATTCCTCATTTCGCAACACCTAAGATTTAGCAGTGGCTCCCAAACCAGTTGGTCTAAGGCACTAGGTGATAAAGCACCCTCGCTATATTTTTTTATGCTGCCTTGGTAATTATAAAACCAGTGTTCATTTTTTCCTCACCGTTTTTTATTTTACTTCATACCAAGGCTTTTTAAACAAGAGCATTTTAAGGTATTTTCTACTATCCCAAGTTTCGAGATGTGTGTAAGTGCGTATAATAGGGTATCAATGTTCAAATGTTTAGCCTCAAGAATACGGACTATTTTTCAGACTTATTTTTATCCTCGGATTAGTAATTTCTTTCATCTTACTAACCCTTGGGACAACGGCTCATAACTACTTATTACTAGTTTCGTATAAGAAAACATCTAAGTTTCTTGCTTTTCTTAAATTTTTCCTATTTTTCATATGTAATTTTTTTACTTTCAAATTTTCATTATCAAATTTTTTTGTGCTTATACATAGTATAATGATGCGTGAATAAGCATAAACATCCCCCAAACCTGTTTGCAGCAGTGTCCTCACTGATGTCATCTGTTAAGCTTTAAAAAATCTGTAGACTTGGGAGGAAAAGTTATCAAAGGGGACAAGAAATAATGAAAGTGAAGTTCTCTTCCAAACTTATTTTTGGCTCATAATTTTTTAAAAATTTATTTTCTTTTAAGAGCTAAAAGATATCCCCCCCCAAACTTTAGTAAAATCGTATTAAGCATTTAAAATTATGTGGGGGGTTAAAGTTATTGGTCAATATAAAACTTTACAAAGACCAAAAATGAACACCAATCATTCAAATATTTTATCGATATAATGCACTGATTGGTAGAAGATCATGTCACCTATCGAGATGAAGAAGTGGGGAGGGGATAAGAGATGGAATAGAACAAGTTTACGTCTCGGTTTATAGAGACGAAACAATGATGGTGGATTACTCGCATTCTTGTTATTGATAAGAAGAAGGGATGGTGGTTCAACTTCTTTGGGTTGGGGTTCGTTCATGTTTTCTAAGAATGCTAGTTCTTCAGCGAAAATTTCTTCAAAGCTTTCATCGATATCCCGAATAATAATTTCATCGGAAAGATTGGAATGATACTCGGACTCCATAAACGGTTCATATTGAACGTTAGATGTTGACCCGGACAGCTTGATAGAAGTGTCCGTATGTGTATAATAAAAAGCAGGGTCAAACAACAACGTAATAGCGGAGTTGAGATCGATATCGTGAAGCTTTTCAAATTCGCTGCTGTCGGAATCTATCGCTTCGACAGAACATACTTGAGCATAGGGTTCGGAGGGTTCACTTCCCAACTTGTAAATGTTAAGCTTAATTGACATCTTCACGAAGGATAGGGTCATAGAGTCGTTTCGACAATTGATTATTGCGTTGGAAGTCGCAAGAAAGGGTCAACCAAAAATCACCGAAATTTGGTTTCGTGGGTTCGCTACAGGTTGTGTATCTATAACGAGAAAGTCCATAGGGAATATAAATTCCCCGACTTTGATTAACATATCCTCTTGCTCACCCCTAGGTTGGGTGATAGATCGATCGGCCATCTGAAGAGTGCAGTGCGCCGGTTTTAACTCTCCGATTACTTATTGCTCATAGACAGAATACGGAAGCAAGTTAACACTAGCGCCTAAATCGAATAGAGCACGATTGATAGTTTTACCCCCAATAGAAATAGATATGGTAAGACATCCGGGTTCTTTCGTTTCTTGAGTAGTTGTTGTGTAAAAGCAGTGCTCACGTTACTCGTTAAGAATACCTTTTTCGGCAATTAAGTTTTTCTCTTCTTAGTGCACAAGTCCTTTATAATTTTTGTATAAGACGGAACTTGTTGAATAACATCTAGAAGAGGAATGTTTATATTAACTTGCTTAAAAATTTTGACAATCTTCTCCATTTGTGGACTTGGTCTGCTGCCCCTTAACCTGTTTGGATAAGGTGCTTTATCAATAAGGGTCGGGTCCAACATTGGAGAAGTTTGTGGAGATGGAATCGATCCCAGAATTGGAGTTGAGATCGTTTTAGGTAGACTCGAGGAAGCAGGCGGAGGGTTCGAGCCTTGGGGAAAATGGAGAATAAGCTCGGAAGATAGTGGACTAGACGAAATAAGAGAAGAAGTAGAAGCCGGGGTATCATTAATATCATCCTCATCAACATGTTCACCCACTTGGTTATCCAGCACTCTTCCCGATCTCAACGTGGTAACGAAAGTCATATTATAACTTTGTGAGTGTCCAAGCTTATGTATAGGTTGAGATGGAAGTTTCCCTTTCTCTCTCGCATTCATCGCGGTATTTAGCCATGCCAGTTGTGTTTCTATCGATTTTATGCTTTCACCGTGGAAGGTGGTGGTCTGTGTTAATGATCGGATATAAGACTTTATTTCATCCGTAGGTTGCATGGAATGTTTAATAAACATATCCACGCTTCGTTCGAGTGCAGATGAGTTTTCGTTACCGGCCGTTTGCAAAGAATTATTATAAGGTGTAGAATTGTTGGCCGGATTTTGAAAAGGTTGCGATTGAAAGGGGTGCTGACTCTGTTGTGGTGATTATTGTTATTGTGGAGGAGGTCTTTGATAATTGCTTGGGAACTGGTTTTGATTTTGGGTTTGCTTTTGGTTCCAAGCAAAATTAGGACGATTCCTCCATCCCTGATTGTACATGGAAGAATAAGGATCATTTCTAGGTTGCTGCTGATAAGTAGCAGTAGTTTGTTCTTGACCTTGAAACGGTAGACTTAAAGGATATTCTTCTGTTAAGTGTGATGGGTTGGAACAGCAACCACACACGGTCTTGGAAAGCGTAAATTGGTTTAGGGAAGCTGAAGAGACTTTGTTATCTATAGCATCAAGTTTCCTTTGTATCGCGGCCATTTCGGCTTTCACTGCGAAGGAAATATCGATCTGATGGACACCTCCCCTAGACATTGTACACCTCCCCTAGACATTGTAGGTCTAACGCTTTCCCACTGTAAAGTTTGTTCAACGAGATTTTCCAGAAATTGCCAAGCTTCATCATCATCTTTAGACAGGAAATGACATTGACACATAGTTTCAAGCATCTGTTTTGTTGCTGGATCAACGCTCTCATATATAATGCGACAAAGATCCCATCTATTGATTCCGTGATGTGAACATTGTAGAAGAAGATCCTTAAACCGGTCAAAACATTTCTAAAATGGTTTTTGGGAAGTGGGTAAACTGGTTAATCTCGCTTCGAACACGGGCAGTCTTATGATTGGGATAAAATTTCTTAAGGAATGCTACAACGAATTCGTCCCATTTTGCGATGGAATGTGCGGCTGTGTTATAAAGCCATTTTTCTGCTAGATCGAACAAAGTAAAAGGAAGAAAACGTAATCTCATAGCATCCACAGAAATTTGCAACGTGCCCACTTCAAATTTTTTTATAAAAACGTATGCGGGTTCGGATTCAAGCCCGTGAAATTTGGACAACAGTTTGATGAAGTGGGGTTTAATTTCAAAATTATCCCCATTGGCTTGTGGAATAGATAGACAGGTAGGAAGTGGTCCATGCACGGGGTATTATCTTTCTTGGAGAGAGATGCGCGGTGGATTCTGCGCACCTACGGGTGGTGATAAGATGGTGTTATTGAAATCTGATGGAAAACCGTCCATCTGGGTAGATATGGTGGGTGGAGGGGAAAAAGGAGATAAAGAAGTACCAAATTCGGAGTCGATTGCAGAAACGCGGACAAGACGGGCACTAGAATCCCGTGTCCAGCCAAGCATGCACTAAGCGGGTTTAGCGCAAGTGGCAGCGTGTGTGTGATTTAAAATTGGTTTATTTTGAAAAAGTGTCGGACATGAGACAAATCATACAAAAATGCACAATCAACCCTAGAACTAAGCTTACCTAGGTCAAGTCTTTAGACCGCTCCTAGACTTCCAAAGGACAAGCCGTAGGATCAATTCTCTATCACCTCTTTATCTTTCTTGTGGCCAAGTAAGTGGGAGATATCCGCTATACGAATCACCGAAAATAACGGGCCTAATTAAGTAACCACTTGGCTTAGACACACTTCCCTAGACACCATAAAAGAAATGCGGATAAGCGATAGATTACCCATGACCTTTCTTTATACTTATTGAGCGCGACGGTCATTAGAGTCTTGGTCTAGATATTTTTTAATTAATTTAGGGTGATGCGGATGCTCTTTTTGTGATTTTTGGGGCCTAAGAAAGGTGATGAAATCCCCACCTAATCTGAATTGTGGTCTTGCCCCTTAAAATTCGTATTAAAATATGCAAAAACAAACCGCAAAATAAAACTCGCAAAAAGATTTTTGAGCGGCGATATTATGAAAAGATTCCTGCAGAAAATATATTATTGGATTTTTCAGAGGAGAGAGAATGAGATAGAAAAGATAACAGAAAAGTTTTAGGGCACAACTCCCCAAGACCGCCGCGGTTCTGCCGCCGTTTGCACACAATAACCGCGGTTCCGCCGCGCTTTATGGGGTTCTTTGTTTAATTTTTTTATTATGGCCTCTTTTGCTCCTCTGGGTCTTGATGAATGTCTCTGAATCTTTATCTCCTCACTAAAGTGACTCCAGATTCCCTCGCAATAATCACACTAATCGTTAAATATGCAAGATGCGGTTTTGTTTTGTTTTATGATATAGATCGAATAAGAATTCAACACGAATAGTCAGAATAAAAAATTACGCACGTATCGTCGGCAATGGTGCCATTTGATTGATTCTATTTTAGAGTGTGTAGTATCTGCAATCAATAACGGTGTCTCGTGTAGTTAGACCGAGATGAGTACGGGTCATTCTCATGGAAACGTTGAATGTTTCAATTTTATTTTAGACGTGTTGAAAAAGAGTAAGAATAGAAAAATAAAGAATAGCGGAGAATAGTTTCTAGATCTACGTCAAAATACGGATGTAGAAAATAGATTTAGTTTAAATAAAAATATAGATTTTATATCAGAAGAGGGCTTGTAGGGTTCATTCGGATTTAGTTGTAATGGATGACTAATAAAGATAACTCTTTTTATCTATTGATAGTGATGAATGAGAATTAGGGTTCTTGGAAGAAACTAGTGTTTCCACACTATTGACCCTTGTCTTTTCATTGATCATGTCTAGCTCTTAAAAAACAATTGTTGATCTAATCTCAAATCGCAGTCAAGACTATCAATAAATTGATAGCGCGCCCGATTAGGATGTTAACATTTATTTTTCTAAAATTTATAAACTTCATAAGACTTAAAAAAGAGTTAAGAAATTCTTCATCTTTCATTGATCTACCCTAATCCTACGAACCTTATCAAGCGGTGAATTACTCACGCATGATGGAGATAGAAGAACGGATAGAGATCATGATGCAAATAAAGAAAATAAATGCAATAAGAATAAAACAACTATTTTTATTAATCAACTTGATCAATTACACTTTTTGTTCTTTTAGAAAGTAGAATACAAATTCTAGTTTTCTTCTCGATCTATCTTGAAGGAGGTAAATAAACAGCCGATTGATCAATCTGGATGCGTGAGTCAACTTGAAATTTGTGATCTCTTCGGTTTGTTGAACTTCCAAGAGGGGCTCTGGGTTCTATTTATAGTCACAGAAGTTGCAATCCCTAAATTCCATAAATAAGGGTTTGTTGAGACGATCCTACACAGAAAATCCTAAATCCCAACTCCCCATATCGACGGCGGTTCCGCCGCATATTGTAAGTTATGGCCGCGGTTGGGTGGCACTCTGGTGGGGTCTTAGATGCAAATTTTTGGAGCTTCATCTAGTTGACATGTGGTGATCTTTTAGATATCTGGATTTTGGAAATCTTCTCTAAGTCTCTGCCAGAATTGATTTCATGATTTACTTCAATATTTTGGCAGATTTGATCTCGATATCTCAGATTTCCTTGATTCCAGTCTTAATGTAATTTCTGCACAATTTCTCAATGAATAATATTAGTAATATTTGGTATTTTTTTGAGATATTATCCTAACCATTTTATATAATATTATATTTTAAGAATATTGATTAAGGATATTTGATATGATATGCATATTTAAATTATCAAAATATTATATAAATATTATATGCATACATTTTCCTTTATAATATTAATTATAATATATAAACATATGAAAACAGTATTTTTACAGATAAACCCTCATATGTGTCATATTTATAATAAACACCTTTAGATATTTAAGAAAAGTAAGGAAAATGTCATATCAAAAGTGCAGTTTTATCTACTGAAAAATGTCCCCGGGGATGCACAATGCCCCGTCTGCGCAACTGAGGGATGAGGTGATCAAAAAGTTGCACTTGCTCTACCACCTCGGCCTGATCTCGAAGAGCAGGCGGGACCGATCGGTGGACCTTCTTCTGGAGTGTTTCCAAAAGAGGCTGATCGCTGATTTTTATCCAACAGATGGCACTCCCGTGGCGGCCGAGGAAGCTAGGGCACGGCAGGTGGAGATTTCCTCGGAATACCATGAACCTTAGCTTTAAGAGTATTCCATCTCCGCTTCGTCCGAGCCTCGGATGATCAGGCCATCCCCGCTCCCTTCCTCGGTAGAGGATCCGTCCACGTAGAGCACCCAGTCAGGGACGGAGTCGGGTACTTCCTCGACCGAGGGACGTGGTTCGGGGCCCCGTACTGCCGCTTCTTCTTTAGTGGGAATATTGCATTCGACCATGAAGTCTGCTAGGACCTGCACTTTGATGGCCTTCCTGGAGCGGTACTTGATGTAGAATGTAACAACCCTAAACTTTTTGTACAACTTTCTGTAAATTTTTTTCAAAAATACAGAAAGGGGTACTTTTGCCTGCGCACAAGATATAAGTTTGTTTTACTTTTTAATAGCAAAAATGAGCTTGTAGCTCATTGGTAAGACCTTGCACTGCTGAACCAAAGCACCAGAAATCAAATCCCATCACCCACATTATTTTTTAATATTGTTTTATAATAAATTTTTAGAATCCCAAGTGTCTACACGTGCTAAACCCATAAAACCCCACTACAAAAATAAAACAAACTGTCCCAGAGAGTAGACCAAACGAAGATGGACCCACGGCGACAGACCTCGGCCTGACTCGCCGTGACTCGGCCGGCGACTCGGCCGAGTTGAGTCGGATCGGCATAATTCCTTCTGTGACCCTCTGTCTTTTGGCATTCTTATAACTCCTACACACTTTAAATTTTCTGGAAATAAACAGAGCCTTTTAAATCCAATTAAAACCCATTAAACCCTATTTTTAATACAATTTTTATTACAGTTTCAATTCAACCTTTCACCTACCATAACCCTAGCTTTATCCTATAAATACCACCCCTAGACACACACCCCTCACTCACAATTCTGTCCAAACTCTCAAGAAATTCCTCGAGAAATTTTGTGTACAAGTAGAGTTAGCAAAGGGCAAAACTCCGGCGATCTTCCGACGACAACTCTAGGAGCTCACAGAGACGAAACGACGCACCGGCGCCTCTTACGTCTTCCTCTCCCTCTTCTCTAACCTAACAACAAGTAATTACCTTCTCCCTCTTCACCTTGCTATTCTAAAAACATTTATTTTTAAAACCCGACGGAATCGGAGTTAATCCGATTTACGATTCGGTTTTTCCTAAAAATCCAACTTTTTCTTAAATACAAACATACCAAACACTTACATGTTGACTATTAATCATTAACAAACATGTTGAGCAATTTAAATGGCAATATATTTCATTTTGTAACTGTTACCGCTCTTTTTCACTAAAATACCATGTAGTTTACTTTCTATTTTAAAATATCATTAAATTTGCTATACCTTTAATTAGATCACGAGATAATAACCTACCTCCTCACAACACTCATATGCAACATAGCGCAATACCTTTCGAGAACATAGAATACGGGAAAACGAAACTTTACATATAAATACCACTAACTATTAAAACCGTTTTCTATAAGATTACGTACTTTTATAAATCGTTGCAAAGCGCCGCTACAACCCATTTTGGAGAATCCAACTGGGATGGTGCTGATTATCGTACATCTCTGGGCTTAATAGTGCGAGATGCAGACCTCCGTAAGGAGCATTCGGTCTCGAGAGATTTAAAACACGAATATCTTAAGAAAATGAGATTTCTAGAAAATAATAAATTAAAATTATTTTATATAAAATATATATAAGTATTATAAAAACACAAATTTTTGATGTGATATAAATATTCCAACCTTTCTAAATCAGAAGAATCACTTTACATTAAAATACCATGAATTCTATACAAGTTCAATATTACAATTAAATACCCTATATTATGAAATTAGGTTATTTTCATGAAATATCACAAATATAAAATCTACATCTATGAAAACTCTAAAAACGATAATTAAATATTTGGGGTGTATTTTGAAAATTATACAAAAGTATTTTTATATAAAACCCTCTCAAGTTCTATAAATTTACCCTAAGGACCCTAGTAAATATAGATTTAAGCGGGACCAATCTCTTGAGCCTCAGGGAGCCGGTGAAGTGGGTACTTGCCTATTTAAAATAGACAACTTAATAATGGTGTTATCAACACGGTAATCGTCTTTGAAAAAGACACAAATCCTGCCGCCCATATGCAGCGGTTACCGATAAAATCAAAACCTAATTCAGGACTTCAATTTCTTTTCTAATTGTTCTGACTCAGACTGAGTCTCATTATAAAAAATCTGACTTGAATATGATTCAAGTACAATTTACAATATTACAATTCAATATGAATCCATGAATACATATATTCAATTTATTCAATCTGTATTGACTGAACCGAACCATGAATATACTTCCATTTACATGATTCTCCAGTTACATTCATGATTCTCCAGTTACATCCATTTACTAATATTATGGTTTCGGCAAGTCATCCAATTATACAATTTATATTACAAGACAATAGAAATTGCAATACAATACAAACAATACAAACAAGACATCGCGGGGTTTAAGGGGTAGATTGGTACGGAAGGAGTTAGAAATGGCACGAGACTGCAACCATAAGACACCCAACCTGTATTCCTTTGCTGTTGTACCGTGGCATGAACGGTTCCTTGAGTTCCTAATACCTTAGTCTCTGGAGCAAGTGAGACTCCTCTCGTATACACTGGTATCCTTCTGTACCAACCTACAAACAACAGCGTTAATAAATATAACAGTATAACAATATAATACAACTTTAAAAATTACACTCTCTCTCTCTTTCTGACTTTTCTACTTCTTCCTTATCTTTAGAACTTACCGAGCGATTCGTTCGCTGACGACATTCTCTTTCTTCTTCTTTGAATGTCGTCAGGTGATTCGGACCTTCCAGAGATCGAGACTAACACTGAAGACTTGGACCAGTTTACTGAAGATCCCGAGCTGTAGTTACACTTGTACACGTTTCATTTCAGTACTTTCCATTTCTGTTATGCCAATGTTTAAGCATCTCTTTATCCCATGTATTTACTTTTTCGTGTATTGTAAAAAGAATGTGAATAAATAAATTTGTTGTTCAATTATATATTTTGTCTCTTATGTATATTTCTTTTATATTACTTAGGCACGCTTAGCGTATTTACTTCAGAGTAAATACGTAGCGGCCTCGTCGCGCTCTCTGCCCGTACACTGGGAAGTGGGGCGTGACGGGTTTTGTTGGTGGCCCATGCAGATCAGAGCTGTATGGAACTCTACCATGCAGTTCAGCTCTGCGTGAACAACCTAAGCAATATAACACAAGAACCAGCAACTAAAACATTCTTTACAATTCATACTTCTTGAATCTCATCATATACTTTGAATCTGTCCTAACCCAAATTTTGTTTCAAGGTTATGGATTCCCCAAACAACACCAACACCAACATCAACAACACTCCACCTCCCCTACTGATCACACCTGCCGTAGCTGCTCCGATCAATGAGCAGACGGTTCTGCTTGAGGCGATCCGCGGCCTCCTTAAAGGACAGCAGCAGCAGACTGCTCTTTTAATGAACCGTCCCGAGGCAGAAGCACCTGGAGTGAAGCAATTTAGGGCTTTGCACCCCAAACAATTCTCAGGAAAGGAAAGCCCACTGAAAGTTGAGGAATGGGCTCAGAGTATCGAAGATAATCTGGCAGCGGCACAAGTGCCAGAGGAAGCTTGGGTCCGTGTTGCGAAACTGCAGCTCACGGACAATGCACGGAATTTATGGAAGGCGGAAAAAAGCCGTCTTGGACAACCCATCGAATGGAAGACTTTCCGCGACATGTTCGACGCAAAATACTTCCTGAGACTGCCAGGTTCGATATGGAACAGCAGTTCATCCATCTACAACAAGGTTCAATGTGGACCAAATCAGTAGATGAGTATGACGCTGAGTTCACCATGCTCTGTCGGTAAGAAATGTTTCAATAAATTCGATATTCAAAATATCACATACTACACATTTAACACAAGACCGTAACAGGTTTGCGGCCCATCTCATACCGACTGTTGAGATCAGGGTTAGAAGATTTCAATAAGGGTTGGACCCGGAAATACAAGCTGCTCTAGCTACAGGGGATTTCCCAACCTATGATTTGGGTTTGAAGGCTGCCCGAAAATATGAGGCAGTAGTAAAGAGGAAGGGCGGACCTCAATCTGCCGGTTTGAAACGCCCTGCCACTCAAATGGCAGGAGGAGCCTCTTCCAGGCCATCGTTCGAACCTAAGAGAACTGAAAACCCAATAACCAACCAAGACCAGATTTCTGTTTCCATTGCAAGAGAGATGGACATTTGATAAAGGACTGTAGGCGCGCAAAAGGCCTGTGCCTAGTTTGTGGTGCGTCCAATCACAGAATTAAGACCTGTCCATATAGATACAACGCAGCTCACACACACACTAACTATCCGCAGCGGCCAGCTATCCAGGCTCCTGCAACTCGTCCTGCACTCCCAGCACCACCTCCACGTGGATTTCCTGCACAGCCAAATCTCCAATTCCATTAGGCACTGAGGAACATGCCTCAAGAATAGAGGAATGTGCCTCCAGCTAGGAGGGACATGCCACAGCGACAGGCTTACACCTCAGCAGCCGTAGAAGCCAAGACAGTTGACCAAGGTAACACTAGTAAGTCTCTTTCACATTTTTAAAACCCTTGCACCACCTTGTTATTTTTCATACACTGTCAGTACTTCAGTCACTAAACTTTTCTTGAATCTGTTAAACTTTCCTTTTACAAATTTCGAGGATGAAATTTTTTATAAGGAGGGTAGAATGTAACAACTTTAAACTTTCTGTACAACTTTCTGTAAAAAAATTTCAAAAATATAGAAAGGGGTACTTTTTCCTGAGCACAAGATATAAGTTTGTTTTGCTTTTTAATAGTAAGAAGGAGCTTGTAGCTCATTAGTAAGACCTTGCACTGCTGAACCAAAGCACCAGAGTTCAAATCGTATCATCCACATTATTTTTTAATATTGTTTTATTTTAAATTTTTAGAATCCCAAGAGCTTACGCGTGCTAAACCCATAAAACCCCACTACACAAATAAAACAAATTATCCCAGAGAGTAGACCAAACGACGACGGACCCACGGCGACCGACCCCGGCCTGACTCGCCGTGACTTGGCCGGCGACTCGGCCGACTCGGCCCGTCGCCGCCGGCCGAGTTGAATCGGATCAGCATAATTCCTTCTGTGACCCTCTGTCTTTTGGCATTCTTATAACTCCTGCACACTTTAAATTTTCTGGAAATAAACAGAGCCTTTTAAATCCAATTAAAACCCCATTAAACCCTATTTTTAATACAATTTTTATTACATTTTCAATTCAACCTTTCACCTACCCTAACTCTAGCTTTACCCTATAAATATCACCCCTAGACACACACCCCTCACTCACAATTCTGTCTAAACTCTTAAGAAATTCCTCTAGAAATTTTGTGTACAAGTAGAGTTAGCAAAGGGCAAAACTCCGGTGATCTTCCGACGACGACCTTAGGAGCTCCCGGCGACGAAACGACCCACCGGCGCCTCCTACGTCTTTCTCTCCCTCTTCTCTAACCTAAAAACAAGTAATTCCCTTCTCCCTCTTCACCTTGCTATTCTAAAAACATGTATTTTTAAAACCCGACGGAATCGGAGTTAATCCGATTTCCGATTCGGTTCTTCCTAAAAATCCAACCTTTTCTTAAATACAAACATACCAAACACTTATATGTTGACTATTAATCATTAACAAACATGTTGAGTAAGTTTCATGGCAATATATTTTATTTTGTAATTGTTACCGCTCTTTTTCACTGAAATACCATGTAGTTTACTTTCTATTTTAAAACATCATTAAATTTGCTATACATTTAATTAGATCATGAGGTAATGACCTACCTCCTCACAACACTCATATGCAACATAGCACAATACCTTTCAGGAATATAGAATACGGGAAAACGAAACTTTACATATAAATACTACTAACTATTAAAACCGTTTTATATAAGATTATGTATTTTTATAAATCTTTGCAAAGCGCCGCTACAACCCATTTTGGGGAATCCGATTGGAATGGTGCAGATTATCGCACATCTCTGGGCTTAGTAGTGCGAGATACAGACCTCCGCAAGTAGCATTCGGTCTCGAGAGATTTAAAATACGAATATCTTAAGAAAATGAGATTTCTAGAAAATAATAAATTAAAATTATTTTATATAAAATATATATGTATTATCAAAATACATATTTTTGATGTGATATAAATATTCCAACTTTTTTAAATCAAAAGAATCACTTTACATTAAAATACCATGAATTCCATACAAGTTCAATATTACAATTAAATACCCTATATTATGAAATTAGGTTATTTTCACTAGAAATATTATAAATATAAGATCTATATCTATGAAAACTCAAAAGACGATAATTAAATACTTGGGATGTATTTTGAAAATTATACAAAAGTATTTTATATAAAACCCCTTCAAGTTCTATAAATTACCCTAAGGACCCTAGTCAATATAGGTTTAAGCGGGACCAATCTCTTGAGCCTCAGGGAGCCGGAGAAGTGGGTGCTTGCCTATTTAAAGTAGACAACATAACAATGGTGTTATCAACACGGTAATCATCTTTGAAAAAGACACAAATCCTGCCGCCCATGTGCAGCGGTTACCGATAAAATCAAAACCTAATTCAGGACTTCAATTTCTTTTCTAATTGTTCTGACTCAGACTGAGTCTCATTATAAATAACCTGACTTGAATATGATTCAAGTACAATCTACAATACTACAATTCAATATGAATCCATGAATACATATATTCAATTTATTCAATCTGTATTGACTGAACCGAACCATGGACGTACTTCCATTTACATGATTCTCCAGTTACATTCATGATTCTCCAGTTACATCCATTTACTGATATTACGGTTTCGGCAAGTCATCCAATTATACAATCTATATTACAAGACAATACAAGTTGCAATACAATACAAACAATACAAACAAGACATCGTGGGGTTTAAGGGGTAGATTGGTACGGAAAGTGTTAGAACTGGCATGAGACTGCAACCATCAGACACCTAACCTGTATTCCTTTGCTGTTGTACCGTGGTATGAACGGTTCCTTGAGTTCCTGATACCTTAGTCTCCGGGGCAAGTGAGACTCCTCTCGTATACACTAGAATCCTTCTGTACCAAGCTACAAACAACAACGTTAATAAATAGAACAGTATAACAATATAATACAATTTTAAAAGTTACACTCTCTCTCTCTCTCTCTCTCTCTCTCTTTCTGTCTTTTCTACTTCTTTCTTATCTTTGGAACTTACCGTGCGATTTGTTCGATGACGACATTCTCTTTCTTCTTTTTTGAATGTCGTCAGGTGATTCGGACCTTCAAGAGATCGAGCCTATTACTGAAGACTTAAACCAGTTTACTGAAGATCACGAGCTGTAGTTACACTTGTACATGTTTCATTTCAGTACTTTCCATTTCTGTTATGCCAATGTTTAGGCATCGCTTTATCCCATGTATTTACTTTTTCGTGCATTGTAAAAAGAATGTGAATAAATAAAGTTGTTGTTCAATTATATATTTTTTCTCTTGTGTATATTTCTTTTATATTATTTAGATACGCTTAGCGTATTTACTTCAGAGTAAATACGTAGCGGCCTCGTCGCACTCTCTGCCCGTACACTGGGAAGTAGGGCGTGACAGGTTTTGTTGGTGGCCCATGCAGGTTAGAGCTGTATGGAACTCTACCATGCAGTTCAGCTCTGCGTGAACAACCTAAGCAATATAACACAAGAACCAGTAACTAAAACATTCTTTACAATTCATACTTCTTGAATCTCATCATATACTTTGAATATGTCATAACCTAAATTTTCTTTTAAGATTATGGATTCCCTAAACAACACCAGCACCAACTTCAACAACACTCCACCTCCCCTACTGATCACACCTGCCGTAGCTGCTTCGATCAATGAGCAGACGGTTCTGCTTGAGGCGATCCGCACCCTCCTGGAAGGACAGCAGCAGCAGACTGCTCTTTAAATGAACCGTCCCGAGACAGAAGAACCTGGGATGAAGCAATTCAGGGCTTTGCACCCCAATCAGTTCTCAGGAAAGGAAAGCCCACTGGAAGCTGAGGAATGGGCTCAGAGTATCGAAGATGATCTGGCAGTGGCACAAGTGCCAGAGGAAGCTTGGGTCCGTGTTGCGAAACTGCAGCTCACGGACAATGTATGGAATTGATGGAAGGCGGAAGAAAGCCGTCAAGGTGCTTTAGATGCACGTGGTTCCAAATTAATGCCAGATAAAAAAGATTTGGGTTATAAAACAACCCATCGAATGGAAGACTTTCCGCGACATGTTCGACGCAAAGTACTTCCCTAAGACTGCCAGGTTCGACATGGAATAGCAGTTCATCCATCTACAACAAGGTTCAATGTGGACCAAATCAGTAGATGAGTATGACGCTGAGTTCACCATGCTCGGTCGATAAGAAATGTTTCAATAAATTCGATTTTCAAAATATCACATACTACACAGCTAACACAAGACCGTAACAGGTTTGCGGCCCATCTTATACCGACTGCTGAGATCAGGGTTAGAAGATTTCAGTAAGGGTTGGACCCGGAAATCCAAGCTGCTCTAGCTACAGGGGATTTCCCAACCCATGATTTGGCTTTGAAGGCTGCCCGAAAATATGAGGCAGTAGTAAAAAGGAAGGGCAGACCTCAATCTGCCGGTTTGAAACTCCCTGCCACTCAAATGGAAGGAGAAGCCTCTTCCAGGCCATCGTTCGAACCCAAGAGAACTGAAAAACCCAATAACCAGCCAAGACCAGATTTCTGTTTCCATTGCAGAGAGATGGACATTTGATAAAGGACTCTAGGCACACAAAAGGCCTGTGCTTAGTTTATGGTGAGTCCAATCACAGAATTGAAACCTGTCCATATAGATACAACTCAGCTCACACACACACCAACTATCCGCAGCGGCCAGCTATCCAGGCTCCTGCAACTCGTCCTGCACTCCCAGCACCACCTCCACGTGGATTTCCTGCACAGCCAAATTGCCAATTCCATCAGGCACTGAGGAACATGACTCGAGAATAGAGGAATGTGCCTCCAGCTAAGAGGAACGTGCCACGGCGACAAGCTTACACCTTAGCAGCCGTAGAAGCCGAGACAGTTGACCAAGGTAACACCAGTAAGTCTCTTTCACATTTTTAAAACTCTTGCACCACCTTATTATTTTTCATACACTGTCAGTACTTCAGTCACTAAATTTTTCTTGAATCTGTTACACTTTTCTTTTACAAATTTCGAGGACGAAATTTTTTATAAGGAAGGTAGAATGTAACAATCTTAAACTTTCTGTACAATTTTCTGTAAAAAAAATTCAAAAATATAGAAAGGAGTATTTTTTCCTGAACACAGGATATAAGTTTGTTATACTTTTTAATAGTAAGAAGGAGCTTGTAGCTCATTGGTAAGACCTTGCACTGCTGAACCAAAGCACCAGAGTTCAAATCCTATCACCCACATTATTTTTTAATATTGTTTTATTTTAAATTTTTAGAATCCCAAGAGTCTACACATGCTAAACCCCACTACACAAATAAAATAAACTGTCCCAGAGAGTAGACCAAACGACAACGGACCCACGGCGACCGACCCGGCCTGACTCGCCGTGACTCGGCCGGCGACTCGGCCGACTCATCCCGCCGCCGCCGGCCGAGTTGAGTCGGATCGGCATAATTCCTTCTGTGACCCACTGTCTTTTGGCATTCTTATAACTCCTGCACACTTTAAATTTTCTGGAAATAAACAGAGCCTTTTAAATCCAATTAAAACCCCATTAAACCCTATTTTTAATAAATTTTTTATTACATTTTCGATTCAACCTTTCACCTACTCTAACCCTAGTTTTACCCTATAAATACCACCCCTAAACACACACCCCTCACTCACAATTCTGTCCAAACTCTCAAGAAATTCCTCTAGAATTTTTGTGTACAAATGGAGTTAGCGAAGGGCAAAACTCCGGCGATCTTCAGACGACGACCCTAGGAGCTCCCGGCGACGAAACGACGTACCGGCGCCTCCTGCGTCTTCCTATCCCTCTTCTATAACCTAAAAACAAGCAAGTCCATTCTCTGTCTTCATCTTGCTATTCTAAAAACATGTATTTTTAAAACCCGACGGAATCGGAGTTAATCCGATTTCCGATTCGGTTCTTCCTAAAAATCCAACCTTTTCTTAAATACAAATATACCAAACCCTTACATGTTGACTATTAATCATTAACAAATATGTTGAGCAAGTTTCATGGCAATATATTTCATTTTGTAACTGTTACCGCTCTTTTTCACTAAAATACCATGTAGTTTACTTTCTATTTTAAAACATCATTAAATTTGCTATACCTTTAATTAGATCACGAGGTAATGACCTACCTCCTTACAACACTCATATACAATATAGCACAATACCTTTCGGGAACATAGAATACGGGAAAACGAAATTTTACATATAAATACCACTAATTATTAAAACCGTTTTCTATAAGATTACGTATTTTTATAAATCTTTGCAAAGCGCCGCTACAACCCATTTTGGTGAATCCGATTGGGATGGTACGGATTATCACACATCCCTGGGCTTAGTAGTGCGAGATGCAGATCTCCGCAAGGAGCATTCGGTCTCGAGAGATTTAAAATACGAATATCTTAAGAAAATGAGATTTCTAGAAAATAATAAATTAAAATTATTTTATATAAAATATATATGTATTATCAAAATACCTATTTTTGATGTGATATAAATATTCCAACCTTTCTAAATCAAAAGAATCACTTTACATTAAAATACCATGAATTTCATACAAGTTCAATATTACAATTAAATACCCTATATTATGAAATTAGGTTATTTTCACTAGAAATATTATAAATATAAGATCTATATCTATGAAAACTCGAAAGACGATAATTAAATACTTGGGATGTATTTTGAAAATTATACAAAAGTATTTTATATAAAACCCCTTCAAGTTCTATAAATTACCCTAAGGACCCTAGTCAATATAGGTTTAAGCGGGACCAATCTCTTAAGCCTCAGGGAGTCGGAGAAGTGGGTGCTTTTCTATTTAAGGTAGACAACTTAACAACGGTGTTATCAACACAGTAATCGTTTTTGAAAAATACACAAATCCTGCCACCCATGTGCAGCGGTTACCGATAACATCAAAACCTAATTAAGGACTTCAATTTCTTTTCTAATTGTTCTGACTCGGACTGAGTCTCATTATAAATAATCTGACTTGAATATGATTCAAGTACAATATACAATACTATAACTCAATATGAATCCATGAATACATATATTCAATTTATTCAATCTGTATTGACTGAACCGAACCATGGATATAATTCCATTTACATTCATGATTCTCCAGTTACATTCATTTACTGATATCATGGTTTCGGCAAGTCATCCAATTATACAATCTATATTACAAGACAATACAAGTTGCAATACAATACAAACAATACAAACAAGATATCGCGGGGTTTAAAGGGTTGATTGGTACGGAAGGTGTTAGAAGTGGCACGAGACTGCAACCATAAGACACCTAACCTGTATTCCTTTGCTGTTGTACCGTGGTATGAACGGTTCCTTGAGTTCCTGATACCTTAGTCTCCGGGGCAAGTCAGACTCCTCTCGTATACACTGGTATCTTTCTGTACCAAACTACAAACAATACCGTTAATAAATACAACAGTTTAACAATATAATACAATTTTAAAATTTACACACTCTCTCCCTCTTTCTGTCTTTTCTACTTTTTCCTTATCTTTGGAACTTACCGAGCGATTTGTTCGCTGACGATATTCTCTTTCTTCTTCTTTGAATATCGTCAGGTGATTCAGACCTTCCAGAGATCGAGTCTAGCACTAAAGACTTGGACCAGTTTACTGAAGATCCCGAGCTGTAGTTACACTTGTACACATTTCATTTCAGTACTTTCCATTTCTGTTATGCCACTGTTTAGGCATCGCTTTATCCCATGTATTTACTTTTCCATGTATTGTAAAAAGAATGTGAATAAATATAGTTCCTGTTCAATTATATATTTTGTCTCTTGTGTATATTTCTTTTATATTGCTTAAATACGCTTAGCGTATTTACTTCAGAGTAAATACGTAGCGGCCTCGTCGCGCCCTCTGCCCGTACACTGGGAAGCGGGGCGTGACATAGATTTGGGATAATTCCCAGCTCTATTTCTCCAGTCGTTCTGATGATTCGGAAGAAGCGAGAATAGACCCTATAGGTCACTCGGTGAGGACGGGGATGGTGTGCGCCTGGAAATTGTGCCGTAGTTTTCTTGAGGCGACAACAAGTTCCAAGACTATTTTTTCTATGGCCGTGTATCTTGTTTCCGCGTCCTTGAAAACGTGGCTTACGTAGTAAACCAGCTTCTGTACACCGTCGAATTCCCTGACGAGCACTGAGCCTGCAGCTTGATCGGAGACCGCGAGGTATAACAATAGCTCGTCGCCTTCGACTGGTCGAGTGAGCAGTAAGGGAGTTTATAGGTGCACCTTGAGCTAATCGAAAGTGTTCTGACACTCCTCCGAACATTCGAACTTGGGAATTTTTCTCAAGGTTTTGAAGAACGGGAGGCACTTCTCCCCGGATCTTAACTTAAAGCGACTCAAAGCGGCCACTCTCCCTATAAGCCGCAAGATCTCAATATTGCTCTTCGGTGTGGCCATATTGAGAATGGTGCTGATCTTTTCTGGGTTCGCTTCGATTTCTCGACGGGTGACCATGAACCTGAGGAATTTCTCGCTGGTGACTCCGAACGCACACTTAGCTGGATTCAGCTTCATTTTGTACTTGCACAGGATGTCGAATGTCTCCCCAAGATCTTTGGTGTGCCCGTCCGATGAGATTGATTTTACGAGCATGTCGTGGACGTAGACTTCCATGTTCCTCCTGATCTACGGTTTGAACAGTTTGTTGACGAGGCGCTGATATGTGGCTCCAGAGTTTTTGAGACTGAAAGGCATCACTTTGTAGCAGTATACCCCCCGATCTGTGGTGAACGCGGTAAGCTCTTCATCTGCCGTGTTCATCCGGATCTGATTGTAGCTGGAGAAAGTGTCCATGAAGCTAAGTAATTCGTGGCTGGCCAAGCTTTCCACTAGCTGGTCTATCTAAGGGAGGGGATAGTTGTCTTTAGGGCAGGCTTTGTTCAGGTCTATGAAATCGACGCACATGCGACATTTCCCATTCGCCTTTTTTACCACGACTACTTTCGCCAGCCAATCCGAGTAGTCAAGATTTCTAATGAAGTTGGCCTCAAGCAATCGATCGACCTCATCCTTAATCGCCTTTTGGTTGATTGGCGCAAAACTTCGCCTCTTTTGTCGGACGGGTCTGGCCTTTGGGTCGACTCCGAGCCTGTGTGAGATAAATTTGGGGTCGATCCCGGGAATGTCCGCCGGTGTCCAGACGAATACGTCTGAATTTCCTCGGAGGAAGCGGATCAAGTCTTCGCGATGGTCTCCTGTCAAAGGAGAACCGATCTGAACGGTCTGTCCATCGACCCATTCGACAAGGGGGACTTTTGTCAACGCTTCTACCGGGGCTTCTCAGATTTCTTTTTGGTCGTCGCGTGTATCCAAAGACCCCTGGAAATCAGGCACATCTTCCCAATCGTCGCTTTGCACTTCGGCGGGGGACGTCGAGGCAAGGCAAATCTTAGCGATCTACTGGTTCCCGTAGGCCCGGCCTATCCCCCTTGATCCAACGAGAATTTGATCGCAAGGTGATAGGTCAAGATTTGAGCCCAGAGGGCATTCAATATAGGGCGTCCTAGAAGAATGTTATAAGACAAAGGCACCTTGGCGACGAGGAAGTTCACCGGTAGGGTTTGCATGCGACCCACTTCCCCGATGTTGAGGAGGAGGGTGACCCTTCACTCAGCCGGGATGGAGTGGTTGGTGAACCCAGAGAGGACATAGGAGGTCGGCTGTATGTCGGATGCTAGCCTCATACGCTGGAAATAGTCAGGTTGGTGAACCCAGAGAGGACATAGGAGGTCGGCTGTATGTCGGATGCTAGCCTCATACGCTGGAAATAGTCATAGAACATGATATCCTCCAAGCTACCTAAATCAACCAATATCCTCTGTACCTCGTAATGGTGGACCCGGGCCGTTATCACAAGGGGGTCGTTGTGAGGCAGCGATATACCGTGGAGTTCTTCATCGGAGAAGATGATGGGCTCGCCCTTCCTACACCTCTTCTGGGGTGGATCGCTTACACCTTCGACAGGGAGGAGGTCGTGATTTCCACCAATTTCTTGAGCGGGACCCGAGGTAACGAGCATGATTTAGCGATCGTTAATTCCCCGGGGACGATCGGGTCTCTTTATTCTCGCTCCGCCTGCCGTTTGTCCCTTAGATACTTCGCCAAGTGGCCAGAGCGGATCAACTCCTCAATATAGTCGCGGAGTTGTTTACGGTTCTCGGTCGGGTGCCCTTGCGTCCTATGGAAGGCGCAGTAAGGGCCACGGAGACGTTTTCCCGCCCTCTGGGTAACTGGCGGGGGCTTGAAGAACCTTTCGCCCTTCGCTTCCTCTAACAGCTCGGTCTAGGAGATATTAAGAGGAGTGTACTCCTGGAACTTCGGGGAGTAAGTTTTGGTCGGTCGATCCTCTTTTTCTCTTTTATGACCCTCTTCTTTTGGTCTACTTGGTCGCCTCTGGGCAGATTTGAGTTCACCTCCAATTCGAGTTGGATCTCCCGCTCGGTCCAAGCTTTTACTTCGGCCATGGTCTTAGGTTGCGCTAATGAAAAAGAGTGGAGCCACACTTTGTGCCTAAGACCCGACCTTAGTGCGGTGATAACCGTCTTATCGCGGTACTTGGGGACCTCAAGGAGAGGATTGTAGAAGTGAGTGACATCCTTTAAAGGATTCTTTGTCCCCGCTCTTTATGGTGAAAAGGTAATCGAACGCCCTCTTCTGTCGTCTGTTCCCGATGAATGACCGAGGAACTGGGTGGCCAGCTTATCAAAGGTCGAGATGGAGCGGGGCACCAGCCCCCAAAACCAGTCCCGACTTACCCGGATTAGGGTGGTGGAAAAAGCGTGGCATTGAGCTGCGTCCAAGTTATCTTGGAAGCTCATGCCCACTGTAAATGCGTCCAAGTGATCTTTTGGGTCGGACTTCCAGTCAAAGAGCACCACCTTGGGCGGCTTGTTCTTAGAAGAGACACGTTTGGCCAAGAATTCCTCAGTGAAGGGCTTCGTGAGAGAATCCGTGGAATACCTAGCCCCTTCGCCGGACGGATGGTCATCTCGCCGTATGCCCTCGATCTTCTTTTCGAGGGCCTCGAATTGGTGGCGGTAAGCCGAGGATTCAGCACAGTTGGAGTGGCGCCTGTCCCTGCTCCTTGTCTGCGTGGCAGTGCGGGTTCGATTCTGCTCTATCAGATTTCTCAGATCTTCGGGCGAGGTTCTTCTCGAGTAGTCCGGAAATGTACCTCCGCGGTCTTGACGCGAGTAGGGGCGTCGGTCATGCCTGGAAACTGGCGAGCTGACAGACACCTCCTCGGAGGGTGTGGGCGCGCGTCGGACTTCGGGGCGATGGCCCAGTCTTCCCCGAGACCGGGGTGTGGAGCCTTTCGGAGCCCAGCAGGTCATGGAATCATGGCCCGCGCGTGGGCCGTGGTTTCCAGAGGTGGCACGCCGGCGCTCGGTGACGCTGAGGGAAGAGTGGGCATCAGCCCTTCTGCGTGCGTCGTTGTCTCGGGGGGAGGGGGAACCACGACCTGGTGAGCAGGGCCCGCCGCCTGAACACGGACGAGGGCGCCCACCATCGATGTGAGTTTGTCGATTAGAGTCGATAAGACGTTGATGAAGTTTGGAGAGGGGAGGAACCGCAAACGCTCCGTTGTGGGGGGTGTGGCGGCTCGTGTTGGGATCATCGCGGCTTTCACTCGCCATTAGGTCGAGGGCGGAAGATCAACTTCGATGAGTGGAAGAAATTTTTGATTCGTTCCCATAGACGGCGCCAACTGATTGAGGGTATGATCTCCTTCAGATGCGGTCTTCCGTCGATCTGTAGTGAGCGTTGTTGAACGGTTGAGATTTGAGTTGAAGGTTGTCTCCCAGAGTGTGTGGATCTCAATGGGCTGAGTTTGAGGTGGAAGCTGAGCTACCTGCAAGTAAGTCTCGGGATGGGTGACCACCGTAGGACCCTCCGATGATCAAGTTAGAGCCGATGAATATTAGTAGAGTAGTGGATTATTGGAATCAAAATTGCGTTGCCTGAGTCGTCTGAGAGAGAGTTTTTTATAGTGGTCGCATGGAGCGAGCATGTACGAGATCTTCGCCGTCAGTTACGCTCCTGACATTACGCCTGCGTGAATGATGGGATCTCTCCATTAATGAAGGGATACGCTCATTAATGGGGGGATGTGCCAGCGTGGGACGCGGGACGTGGGCGACGGTTATCTCGCTTTAGCGAGAAACGCGGAGCCATTGCGGAAGCGCTGGGGATCTGCGTTCTTGTTTGATCTGGAGAGCTTGGGAGGCTTTGCTCGGCGGATGGTTCGGAGACGAACCGGAAGGCCGAGGAAGCTCAGAGCTGCAATAGCTCGGAGGTGAGCAAAAGAGGAAGGGTGCAAGTTCGGCTGCCAGATTGCTCGTGGATAAGAAGTGGGGTGTCCACACTGATTTTACCTTGGTAGCCCCTAGAAGTCTAGTTGGCTGTTACGGGTGACACGTCATTTGACACATGTCGTGATCTGAGAAATTCTCATTTATGAGCATCATCAGTAAACATTCTAACAAAATAAGCAAATAGCAAGAACTACAATTGGTTATGCTAGGCATATATATGGTATAAAAATCATAAATAACAGGGAGCATGCTTGCTAGGTCAAACATCTTTATTTCTTTACTATTATTATAAGCAGAACACATTAGTGCATCATAAAAAGTTTCTCTTTTTCTTGATAAGATAATACAAAAAAAAATCCACTCATGCAACTCTAGCTACAAAGCATGTCTGCTAATATGAATTTACTTTTTACCCTTTCGACATTCAAATGCAAAACTAATTGGTCCAATTCTTTTTCAAAACGAAGCCAAATAATTAACATATTTGTGAAAAATAGTTTGTAAGCAAGTTGATGGATACACACATATACTTACTAGTGTTTTGCACGTGCGATGCACGTTAGCTGAGTGTAATTAAAAAGGATTGTGTAATAAAATAAGATCTGTATGGTTAGTTCCTTAGAGAAATTGATGGAGTTGGTTATTGGAACGGATGTGTGTAGTTTGTTACGGTTACAATTTAATGTTTGATTTTTTATATTTTTTATTGAATTTCTCTTGTAAATAGATAATCAAAACTTCAAATTTGATTTCAAAATTGGAGACCCCATGCTTTTTGCTATGTAATAGAGATTTCTAACTTAACATACTCAGGAACCATAAATTAATTTTTAATAATATTATAAATATATTATATTTCACCAAAAATAAAGTTCTTCACCAAAACGAAATAGCATGATAGTAATTGAAAGCACTTATTACTTATGAAAATTTGATATCAAATATTTTGATTTAAGAATTACAAAATAAAATATAAATATGTATTTTGTATTATACATACAGTAAAACCTCTATACAGTAATATCCTTGGGACCGGGGAAAAATATTACTATAGGGGGGTTATTCTTAAGTAGAGTTTTATATATAAAAGAAATCATGGCGGCAATAAGGCAAGAAGCGCAAGGTGATAATCCGGAAGACGATAGTGTGGAAATAGAAAAGGTGTCATGTCGAGAAGCTTCAAACATGTTGGATAAGTTAGAAATGTTTTGGATTCAACAAGAAGGTGATTGTGGTGACGAGTTACTACGAACTCGCAAGTTAAAGGATATGGTAGTAACTCAAAAAATTAAGTCATTGTCCCAAACAACTTTGAATAAGTACTTTATGTCATCTTAAGTTCAATTGTGTAGTTAAGTAATTTATGTCATCTTAAGTTCAATTGTAATAGCCAAGTAATTTTATGTATTTTTTATATATATAAAAAATTATTTAAAATTTAATGCCAATTTATTACTATATAGAGGTAAATTAGTACAGGCGGGACTTGGAAAAAGTATGGAATATCACACTGTGGAGGTTATTCTTATTTATAACTGGTCCCGAGTCGGGACCGGGACTTTTTATCACTATAGGGAGGTTATTCCTATATAGAGTATTCCTATACGGAGGTTTTACTGTATATTGTAATATATACATGTGCACCACACATGGAAAAATCCAGTAAACATGCCTCCAAGGCTCAAAACGACATCAAGGACAAGAGGCCATAGAAGCAACTAATTTGGCTATTAATGCATGTGTCGTATTGTTTTCATTAATTTTTACGCGGTTAGGTACAATTAATAGGAGACCATGGACCCTTGCATATATCTCTGCTCTTTATTAATAAGGGAATCTATATATCATGGTAGCGAAGAAAAGTCAAAAAAAATAATAATAAATAAATAAAAATTAAAGCTTCTTAAATCGAATCAGAATGGTACAAATTAATGACGCCAATGCATCCTTCGGGGAAATGTCGACCTTACTTTTCTTTCAGGCCGGCAAAGGAAATTGATGGCAAGTAAATTTGGATTGTATTAAGAAAGTAAATTAAATGAATAATGATGTGGCAGGTATATATATATTTTTAATATTAATAAAAATTGGTTCCAGACAAAAATTAGTTTAGATTAGAAAATGCATTTATTTTTAACTTTCCATCTTTTTGGATGTTGAGAAAAAACGGTGAATGATTTTCTAAATCCCGAAAGGAAAGAAAGTAAACCAACTCTCAATTTTGTCGCTGGATCCGGATCCTCTGCTATTATTTCTCCTTCTTGCCAGATCCAACGGCGGGAGAGGAGGTAAAACAGGAGAGGCTCATGCTTATGTGGGATCAAGGAGGAGATAAGACATCTGGGAGAGGGACAGAGCAGGGTTCTTCGCAAAATAGGATAGCAGAGGATCCTAATCCTTTGTCATTTGCCAATTGCCAGATATCAAAATAATGGAATGTGAATCATTTTATTTTTACATACGTGCTTTCTATTCTACTTTCTCTTTGCCAAACAGTCCCCTTTTCGGTGTTGATTTTTCTAGTTTTGATATGATTCACAACTAAACCGGACAACTGATTAAATTTTCATATTAAAGCACACGCAAAATCCACATTTGTTGTATGAGCTACGACATTTTGCACGGACGCTTTGCTCCAGCAAGGATATTTATAGCTTTTAATTTTAGTATAATAGCAAATTTATGGTATGACTGCACCGCCGCTGTCGCCTGAAAACCATTAAAAAGCATTATTAATGATCAAAAACAATTTAAACAGATGGATATTTATACTTAAATATTATTTCTTCAAAATATACTTTTTAAACCTTTTATATGAAGAACACCATACATCATGTAATATATGCAATTTGTGAAATGAATCTCTGAAAATAAAAACGAAAAATCTAATAATTTATATCATAATAACAGTCATCGAACTTCTTGAAACTCTCGTGTGAATGAAAGTTAGTGACAACTGCTGCTTGCATTAGCAGAAATTGACGAGATACATCCTTTTCAGAAAACAAGTTTTACATCTTATAGTGATGATGCTCGATATCGGTGATCTTCCAGATCATGACAAGTTGCAGACAACGTGTCCCAGAGCATGTAAGAAAGGACCTACAGTGGCCGACCAGACCACTCTTTTGCCCATCCCACAAACAAGCGCTGGCTCACCTCTGAGCCCCCAGCACAATTGGCCTCCTCGGCCTCACAGCTCGTCTCCGAGCTACCACGGAACCAAGATACCTCGGCTCTCCCGCTCGTCCGCGAGCTCTCCCGCCGAGATCATCTTACTCGGTCTCATCGACCAACCAACGGTACCGCTCACAGGCGCAACTGCCATCCCGCGAATCTCGCCATGCGCGAGATATCCGCCGGCCACATCCCACGTTCCACGCCATCACGATCCCCCATTAACGAGCCTGTCTCGCCATTAATGGAAGATCCCGCTCATCACGCGGACGTGACGTCGGGAGCGTAACGGCTGGCGTGATTCTCGCGCCTGCCCTGCCGCCACCGCTATATAAACCCCTTCTTCAGACGGTTTAAGTAAGTCATTTTTACTCCACTAAGCCGTTAATCTGCTCGGATTTTCTCTCTAACTTGACCGTCGGAGGGTTCTCGGTGGTACATCCACCCCGGGACTTCCTTGTAGGTAGCTCGGCGCCAACAACCTCAAACCTATTAGGATCCACACGCTTCAGGAGCCAGTCTCCACATCAAATCTCAGCCGTCCATCGCCGCCATCAGCAGATCAACGGAAGGTAACATCTTGACGCGTGGATCCGCCCCGCGTCAGCTGGCGCCATCTGTGGGAACCCTTGATTCCACAAAAACAAAAGTTCATCTTCCAATCTTACTCTAATGGCGAGCGATCATCACGACAATCTCAGCACTGTCACGCCCCGCTTCCCATTCTACGGCGAAGGGGATGCGACTGGCCCGCTACATATTTACTCAGAAGCAAATACGCTAAGCGTATCTAAGCAATATAAAAGAAAATACACAAGAGGCAGGGTATAATAAAAACAGCAACTTTTATTTATTAACATTCTTTTGTACAATGCATGAAAAGAAAATACAACTGAAATAAAAATGATGTCTAAACAATGGCATGACAGGAAATGAAAAGTACTGAATGGAAAATGTACAATGAAACTAGAGCTCTGGTTCTTCAGCAAGCTGATCCAAGTCTTCTGCGGATGGCTCGATCTCTGTCGGGTCCAAACCACCTGACGACATTCAAAGAAGAAAGAAATAGAATGTCGTCAGCGAACAGATCGCTCGGTAAGTCCCAAAGATAAGGGAGAAGTAGAAAAGAAGAAAGAGAGAGAGAGAGAGAGTAGCTTTTAATGTTGTATTATATTGTTGTAATGTTGTATTAACGCTGTTGTTTGTAGCTTGGTACAGAAGAATGCCAGTGTATACGAGAGGGGTCTCAGTATGCTAGAGACCAGGGCAAATGGAAGTACAAGGCTCCGTTATACAACCCGGAACAACGGCAATTGGATTCATGTTAGGTGTCTTAATCTTACTGTCTCGTGCCACCTTTAACACCTTCCGTACCAATCTACCTCTTAAACCCCGTAGTGTTTTATTTGTATTGTTTTGTACTGTAAATTGTATTGAATGTATAATTGAAAGACTGACCGAAACCATGATATTAGTAAACGGATGTAACCGTAGAATCATGTAAATGGAATAACTGGAGAACCATGTAAATGGAATGTATATCTATGGTTCGGTTCGGTCAAGTTGTATAAATTGATAATTGGATTCATGAATTCATGTTGAATTGTAATATTGAAGATTGTAGATTGTACTTGAATCATATTCAAGTCAAATATAATCAGACTCAAACCCGAGTCAGACAATTAGAAATGTAAATCGAAGTCTTGATTAATTCGTACCTATAATTTGCTTGGGTCCTTAGGGAAATTTATAAAACTTGAGAGGGTTTTATGTAAAAATAATTTTATATACTTTTCAAAATACACCTCAAGTATTCGTTATTCGTCTTTAGAGTTGTAATGAAGGTGGATTTTATATTGTGATATTTCTAGTGAAAATATCCTAATTTCATAAATAAAGGTATTTATTTGTAAAGTTGATTTATTTGGAATTCATAGTATTTTAGTGTAAAATTTATTCTTATGATTTTTATAAAAATGTGGAATATTTTTATCATAATAAAATAGGTATTTTAATGATAAATATACATATATTTATACAAAAATAATTTTAATAAATATTTTATATTCTAAAAAATCTCATTTTCTTAAGATGTCGTATTTTAAATCTTTCGAGACCGAATGCTCCTTGCGGAGGTCTGAATCTCGCACTACTAAGCCCGAGGATGTGCGATAAACCGCACCATCCCAAACGGGTTCCCCAAAGTGGGTTGTAGCGGCGCTTTGCAAAGATTGTATA
This sequence comes from Agapanthus africanus, assembly GCA_030015575.1. Taxonomy (NCBI): domain Eukaryota; kingdom Viridiplantae; phylum Streptophyta; class Magnoliopsida; order Asparagales; family Amaryllidaceae; genus Agapanthus; species Agapanthus africanus. Next base: position 55,149,172 of record CM057342.1, on the reverse strand, counting down.
AATACTAATCCTTTAGAAAACAGTTTTATGAAGTAAATGGTATTTATTTGTAAAGGTGTATATTTTCCGTATTGTATGTTCGAGAATCTCCTAAGTCAACTAGTCTATTCCTAACTGGTCCAGACGACAAGTTGTGAGATGCCTCAAATCGCCTCTTCACCACCAATTGTGGCCAGGTAAGTACAAGTGAGGAAAAGAGGGATCCGCTCACGAATCACCGTGAGTCGGGCCTTTTAAAATTACCTTTCTCACTTGCCTAGCCTAGACACCACAAAGTCAGGTTTAGATAAACGACCAATATTCACAACTTATCGTATTTTCATAATAAGTGGTACTTCTTTATAAAGTGTATCAAAACTAAATCTTTTAGAAATGGTTTTATTAAATATATGGTAGTTAAATGAAAATGTTTATTTTCTCGTATTCTAGGTTCTCGGGGGCGTTGCATATGAGTGTGTGAGGAGGTAGGTCGTTACCTCGTGATTTACTTTAAATGTATAGCAAGTTTGATGGGGTTAAATGAAGGATTAAAACAATGTGGTATTTAAGTGAAAAATACGATAAATTGAAAAAGCTATCATTTCATGTGACGAAACTTGATCAAATTATTTGATTAGTGTTTAATAGTCAACATGAGAAAGTTTAGGTATGATTGTATTAGTGAGAAGTGGAATTTTATAGAAAACCGAATCGGAAATCGGATTTGTTCCGATTCCGTCGGGTTTTGTAATTTCGTATTTTGAGAATGGAAAAGAAAGATAGAAAGGGACTTACGGATTTTAGATTACTCAAGAGAGTGAGAGGGAACTAGAGGGATCGTCGGTGTGTTGCGTCGTCGCCGATAGTTCCTAAGATGATCGCCGGAAGTTCTGCCGGAATTTCGTCGGAGCTTCGCCTTGAACTTGTTTTCAAAATACACGATCTTTGGAAAAATTTTGAGAGAGTGAGCTCAGAATTTTTGGGTGAGAGGGTAGTGTGTAGGGTTGGTATTTATAGGGTTAGGCTAGGGTTAGGCTAGATGAAAAGTTTAAAATAAAAATATGATAAAATGTAATAAAAATGTATTAAAAGTGGAGTGATTGGGGTTTTTAAAGAGCTCTGGAAATGGTCTGAGGCTGAAATTTTGCAGGTGTATAGGGAATATGAAAAGACACAACTTTCATGTTGGGGTCGTCGCTGGAATTGGCCGACTCGGCCGTGACTCGGTCTGAGGACGGAGTCAGACCGAGTCAAGGCCGATTCCCGGCCGAGTTAGGTGGCCGGGATCCCCCCGGACGGTTCATCTAACTCCTGGAAATGTTACATCTTTGGGTGTAGTGGGGTTTTTGTGAGATATGCACGTGTAAATTCTTGGTATTCTAAAGGTTTTTAAAAAAATCAATATTAAAAATAATGTGGGGTATGGGATTTGAACTCTGGTGGCTTGGTTCAGCAGTGCAAGGTATTACCAATGAGCTACAAGCTCTTTCTTGTAATTATGGAGCTAATTAATTACTTAAAGCAATAACAGTAAATGTAAATACCCCAAATATACATTAATTTTAAAGCAAATTTTTGTACACTAAAAATGGAGGAGTTACATTCTTTTAACTTGTAATTAAAAAGAAAAATAATTACTTATAACTTGTGCTCAGGCTAAAATACCTCTTTATGGAATTTTTTTTGAAACTATTTTATAAAAACTTGTATTGGAAATTTGGGGTTGTTACAAGCACCAGCCACCGCCTCCCCCTCAACGGAGGCACGGAAGAACCTCCTCCGCCGAATACCATCAACGTCCTTACCGACCGGATAGAACGACTCGCGTCTGTCGTGGAGGTGCTCATCCGTGTCCAAACGGCAGGGCAAGTTTCCCAGGTCGCCGCTCTTCCGCCTCGAGACCGGGACCCTTACAGGGGGAGAGAAGACTCCGCACGCGTCGGCACTGCCGACCACCACCTCGCTACATCCCATGGTGGCAAATCTCTCGGGCCAGTACCTTCTGCGACTCGCTGGGCACCCCATAGTTCAACACCAAGGTCCGTCGCCAGAGCTCCTCGCCCCGAGATCCTCCGCGCACCTGTCCCTCCCGAGGAGATGTCGGTCAGCTCGCCTGTTACCAGGCATGACCGACACCCCCTCCCTCGACGGGGTCACACGGACGGGACTTGCCACGGCGGCTCGAAGACTACCTCGCCGGGGGATCTAAGGAACCTCATTGAGAGGAACCGAGACCGCGGCCAGACACAGGCCTCCAACAGCAAAGGCCAGGGATCAGAATATGCCGAGTCGTCGGGGTACCACGTTCGACTCGACGCCCTCAAGAAGAAGATCGAGGATATGCATCGGGAAGGCCACCGATCGAGCGACGGGGCTAAGTACGCCACCGACTCGCTCACCAAACCATTCACCGAGGAGCTTCTCGCCATCCACGTCTCCTCTCGCAACAAGCCCGTGAAGGTCTCCCTCTTCGACGGTAAATCTGAGCCGAAGGACCATTTGGACGCGTTCACCGTGGGAATGAGCTTCCAAGATAACTCCGACGCCGCCCAATGCCGAGCTTTCCCGGCCACTCTCATCCGCGCCGGACGAGACTGGTTCCGAGGACTCGAGCCTCGCTCGATCTCAACTTTCGATGAGCTGGCCACTCAATTCCTTGGCCACTTCGTCGGGAATAGGCGGCAAAAACGCACAGTTGACCACCTCTTCACGATCATGAGCGGGGACAAGGAGACATTCAAAGTATACGTCACCCGCTTCTACAACGCCCTTCTCGAGGTCCCAGAGCACCGGGACGAGACCGTCATTACAGCACTTAGGTCTGGTCTTAGGCACAAGGAGTGGTTACGATCCTTTGCATTAGCGCAAGCTAAGACCATGGCCGAGGTAAAAGCCTGGACCGAGCGCGAGGTCCAGCTCGATTCCGAGATGAATGCAAATCTCCCCCGGGCAGAGTAAGCTGACCAAAAGAAAAGGGCAAAGGAAGAGAGAAGGGGACCTGAGCAGGCAAAGCCCTATCTCCCGAAGTTTCAGGAATACACCCCGCTCAACGTCTCCCAGACAGTGCGACTAGAGGAGGCCAAAAGCGAGGGATTCTTCAAGCCTCCCCCGATCTCGCGAATAGCCTCAAAATGAACCCGGGGCCCATACTGCGGTTTCCACAGGTCGCTGGGCCACTCCACGGAGTGCTACAAGCAGCTCCGTGACTACATTGAGGAGCTCATCCGTTCGGGGCACCTCGCAGCATACTTGAGGGACAAGCGGCAAACTGACCGCGAGCAGGAGCAGCGTCCCCCTCCCGCCGAGCTGACCATCGGCCAAATCATGGTCATGTCAGCGGAGGATACGTCTGGCACCAACGATGCTCGGTACCCTATGCCGGGTATAGATGCTAACAGACATCCGAGGGGCTCAAGCTGCACGAATAAGAACATCTACTAGCATGTATTTTCTTTCCAAAGCAATGTACACCTTTCTTAAGATCTTTTGTTTATATAATAAAGGGATCAATAAAGCATTGCAGAAAAGAAAAGGAATCTTATTCATTCAAAAGGTACTATAGGCTCCTCAGCCGTACAAGAAAATTATTACAACAGCGAAGGAATGGGGTGCAGAGAGCACTGCTCGTGGTACTCTGAGGATATTTCCGCCAGCCGAGCACTCGCGGCATCTAACCTTTGCCTTTGATGCCCCCCGCCAGCGTCGGTATCGAGCCTCAATTGGTAGCACTCAAGGGCGAGCGCCTCCGAGCGGTTCAGCCGGCTCGCAGAGATCAGGCCGAAGCGCCTCAGAGACATTAGCTTGCCAACGGCCTCGTCTTTCAGCTGCTCGGATAAGGGGTTGTAGATACCCGGCGACGCCCTCCAGATGAAGTACATCAACAGTTGAAGTAGGGAGGAGCTCCGGGGAAGCAATCGGCCGAAATAATCCTTGATCCGGCCTATCACCAACTGCACCGTGTCATCAGTACAGTACCGATCGTAGAGGTACACGTCCTCGAAATTTATGATATCTTGGATGGTGAAAGGGAAGTCTCCATTCTTGCGTTTTGGGTGTGAAGAAAGGAGCGATCGACGCTCTCTCCGTTTTATAGCACACAATGCACCCGGAGTTCAACGGTCGCCTGCTCCACCCGCAACTGTGCCGCCACGCGGCAGACATCGCGCTGCTCGATGCGAAATCGAAATGACACTCTGGCGCTTCGCGTTCCTCACGCGATCATGACACGTGTCGACAACGACTGTCCCTCTTCCAGGTCCTCTCTCCAAGGAGGACGGGCAAAGCCATCGCCAAGAGGCAACTGAGCAGCTTCATTGCTTGGTCAATACTTAGCAAGCCTCCCATGGCCCCTCCAGCGCTAAGGATTTAAGCCCTCATGAAGAGGCAGGCGATCGGCTACCCTGCTCGGCTATCCCTGGCTGGTAGCTCCCGTACCCCACAACGCCAGGGATCAAAGCCCTCACTAAGAGGCAGCCGAGCGGCTACCCCGCTCGGCTATCCCTAGCTGGTAGCTCCCCTATCCCATAATGCCAGGGATCGAAGCCCTCACCAAGAGGCAGCCGAGCGGCTACCCTGCTCGGCTATCCCTGGCCGGTAGCTCCCTACCCAACAACGCTAGGAATCAAAGCCCTAGCCAAGAGGCAACTGAGCAGCTTCACTGTTCGATCAATCCTTAGCAGGCCTCCCATGGTCCCTTCAGTGCTAAGGATCTAAGCCCTCACGAAGAGGCAGCCGAGCGCTACCCTGCTCGGCTATCCCTGGACGGTATCTCCCTACCCCACAACGCCAGGGATCAAAGCCCTCGCCAAGAGGCAACTGAGCAGCTTCACTGCTCGGTCCATCCTTAGCAGGCCTCCCATGGCCCCTCCAGCGCTAAGGATCTAAGCCCTCACGAAGAGACAGCCGAGCGGCTACCCTGCTCGGCTATCCCTGACCGGTAGCTTCCTACCCCACAACGCCAGGGATCAAAGCCCTTGCCAAGAGGCAACCAAGAAACTTCACTGCTCGGTCGGTCCTTAGCAGGCCTCCTATGGCCCCTCCAGCGCTAAGGATCTAAGCCCTCACGAAGAGGCAGCCGAGCAGCTACCCTGCTCGGCTATCCCTGGCCGGTAGCTCCCTACCCCACAATGCTAGGGATCAAATCCCTCTCCAAGAGGCAACTGAGCAGCTTCACTGCTCGGTCCATTCTTAGCAGGCCTCCCATGGCCCCTCCAGCGCTAAGAATTTAAGCCCTCACGAAGAGGCAGCCGAGCGGCTACCCTGCACGGATATCCCTGGCCGGTAGCTTCCTACCCCCACAACGCCAGGGATCAAAGACCTTGCCAAGAGGCAACCAAGCAGCTTTACTGCTCGGTCGATCCTTAGCAGGCCTCCTACGGCCCCTCCAACGCTAAGGATCTAGGTCCTCACTAAGAGGCAGCCGAGCAACTACCTTGCTTGGCTATCCCTGGCTGGTAGCTCCCCTACCTCACAATGCCAGGGATCAAAGCCCTCACTAAGAGGCAGCCGAGCGGCTATCCCGCTCGTCTATCCCTGGCTGGTAGCTCCCCTACCCCACAACGCCAGGGATCGAAGCCCTCACCAAGAGGCAGCCGAGCGACTACCCTGCTCGGCTATCCCTGGCTGGTAGCTCCCCTACCCCACAACGACAGGGATCAAAGCCCTCGCCAAGAGGCACCGGGCAGCAACCCTGCTAGGCCATCCTTAAGGATCAAAGCCCTCGCCAAGAGGCACCGGGCAGCAACCCTGTTCAGCCATCCTTAGTAGGGCTCTTACGGCCCCTCCCGCGCTAAGGATAAAAATCCCTTGAAAGAGGCAACCGGGCCTGTCCTTGCTTGGTTATCCCTGGCTGGTAGCTCCCTACCCCAACACACCAGGGATCAAAGCCCTCGCCAAGAGGCACCGGGCAGCAACACTGCTCGGACATCTTTAAGGATCAAAGCCCTCGCCAAAAGGCACCGGGCAGCAACCCTGCTCGGCCATCCTTAGTAGGCCTTCTACGGCCCCTCCCGCGCTAAGGATAAAAAGTCCTCGAAAGAGGTAACCGGGCCCGCCCTTGCTCAGTTATCACTGGCTGGTAGCTTCCTACCCCAACACGCCAGGGATCAAAGCCCTCACCATGAGGCACGGGGCAGCAACCCTGCTCGGCCATCCTTAGTAGGCCACTTACGGCCCCTCCCGCGCTAAGGATTAAAAGCCCTCGAAAGAGGCAACCGGGCCCGCTCTTGCTCGGTTATCCCTGGCTGGTAGCTCCCTACCCCAACATGCCAGGGATCAAAGCCCTCACCATGAGGCACCGGGCAGCTACCCTGATCGGCCAGTCCTTGGGAGGCCACCCACGGCCCCTCCCGCGCTAAGGATCAAAGCCCTCACCCAGGGGCACCAAGTAGCTACCCTGCTCAGCCCCGTCCTTTGCATGCCTTTCCGAGCCTCCCACGCTAAGGAACATGATCTCAACACGAGGCATCCGGTCTGTCTACGTCTGAGCGATCTCCGCCTCGACTTCTGGGCTATGGAGATACCGTCTTTGCACACTGGGCACACTGGGTAAATGAACAGATTCAACTCGACACGTAATCGCTAGACGAAGAACCGACACAACATAAAGGCAGTACTGTGCAAATACAAGTGTTCACCGACAATAGAAAATACTAGCACAAACACTACTGCAAAAACAAAAATTTTTATTCACAAAGTCAAAGCTTTTACTAAGGTATTGTGGGCTCCCCAGCCTTACAAAACGCCCGAAGGCCTACAAAATAACCGATGCAACAAAAGGAAGAAAAAACAAGAAGACAAGAGGCTTCAGGCCTCAGGGCCGGGCGCAACCCCGGGAAGCTTAGCGCCCACCATAGGAGCCTCGGCGTCGTCCTCGCCGGATATCTCTTCCCCGACCTCGTCCCCGGGGCCATCGCCCTGCTTGTCATCCTCGCGAGGATATTCGGCTCGGAGATCTTCGTCGGCGAACTCCGGCATCCGAGGCTTGACGGCGTCGAGGGCCTCGTGCCAAATGGCGGTGGTGGCTGAGGCAAGCACGGTGTAGAACTGTTCCGACTTCTGGAAGTTCTCCACCGCCCTCGCCACTCTGAGGTCGGCTCACTTCGCCGCGTCTACCGCATCCTCCAACTCTTTCCGGAGGGCGCTCGCTGACTTCTTCATGGTGCCGACGAGCACCTTGGAGACCTGAAGCTCGGCCTTGGCAGCCCTGGCGGCCTCACAGAACCTGGAAACCTCCTGCTTCGAGGCCGCCACCTCCTTCTTCGCGGCCGCAGCCTCCTGCTTTGCAGCCGCCGCCTCCTGCTTCCCGGCCGCCACCTCACCCTCAAGGGCAGCGATCCTCGCCAACGTCGCCTACAGCTCCCGCTTCGAGCTCTCCCCCAGCGAGGAGAGCTCGCCTGCGACTCGCATCGTAGGGGCTATCTCCTCATCCTCCATCCGGACGACGAGAGCGACGTGCTGGAGGACCTGAAGAAAATAGAGGGGGGTCAGAAGGAAAAGGAGCACCAAATCTCACGAATGACTAGGCGCTGAGTGAAAAATCAAGTGAGGTACGAGCACTAAGCTGCACAACCTCTTAGGCGATGGACGCCATTTGCGCCTTCAGAGTCCCCCCAGGGACCTTATCCCCGGCCGACCTCTCCATATCGGACAGTAAGCTGTCCGTGACGGAGAGCCCCGAGGGCACTTTAAAGCGGAGCTCTCCCTCATCCACCAAGATCGGGGAGGCCGGGATCCGCGGGACTACACGGGGGAACCTCTTGAGAAGCGACGCCGGAGAGCCGGTCTCCACCTCTAAAGCTTGGGCATCCTTTCCCCGAACCCGTTTTCTGCTCGGCGCCTGGCTGGGCTCCGGGGGTCGGCCCGCAGTCGAACGCTGGGGCGGGACGGCTGCCGGGGGAACCGGGACAGACGTCGGACGAGAAGAGCTGGCACCTCCAGCCTTCGGTCCCTTCTTCGACTTGCGCATGGCTGCTCGGAGGTGGCTCAAGTCCATGGGTTCTGCACAAGACAAAATACAATGGAATTAGCAGCACAAACAGAAATGAAGACGAACGCAAGCTCCTAACTTACTGACGAATTGGGTGGGGCTAAGCCCAGCCCAACTAAGGGCCCGCTCGGAAAGCAGCACGTCGGCCCGAGGAATGGGCTCCCACTCCACTACTCTCACTGCGTCGGGATCATTGGACGGACTTCCCTGCCAGCACCTATCCCTAGACCACTGGGTAGGCACGGGCCAATCCTCACCCTCTGGTGGCCCAACAAAGAAAAATTTCTTCTTCCAATTGTGGATGGAAGAAGGCAAGACGACGACTCCTGACCCGGCTACACTCCCCGTTGTTTTCTAAAACAGAGGTAAACCCATCTCGGGTCGCCCGCGCGGTTGCTGGGGTGACTCTTGTAAATGAGGGAGGAGGCAAGGATGGACAGACCGAAGGGGATCATCTGCAATTTCAAGCGAACCAGGAACCCACGGAGAATCCTCCAGGAGTTCGGAACTAGCTGGCCCGGGGCTAGCCCAAAGTAATTTAGCACTCCAACAACCTCAGGAGAGAAAGGCAGGCACATTCCGGCCCAAAAGGCCTCCAAGTACAGGGCAATCTCCTTGCCCCGTACCTGATCTGCCCTCTCCCCCTCCTCGGCCAAACGCAACGTGTAGCCGGGAGGAATATGGAAGCGAGTCCGAGTACTGGCAAGCTCCTCCTTGTGCCTCACCGTAGACGGCACGCTGGGCACATCCGCGACCTCCACTCGGGGATCCGCCCCCGTCGCGCGACCTTGGGAAGGTAACCTAACCCTAACTCCCTGGGAGGACTCCGGTCCAGAAGAAGAAGAAGAAGAAGAGGAAGAAGAGGAAGACTCTACAGAGGGCTCCCCAGACTCTACACCAACTATATCTACAGACTCCTCAGAGGAAGACATCTAACTTGATGAAGAGGTGTCCTCGGAAAAGCAAACGCGGAAATCCCGACCTAAAGAGGAGAACGCCGAGCTTACAAGACCAAAGACGAGGAGATTATGAAGAGGAATGGGCCCTCACGCGGACCCCACCTCTGCTTATTGCCACCGGCGTTCTCATCCAACGGCGACAGTTATCTCCCGCTGAAACGGTTCAGTACACTCGACGGCCATGATCGCTCCACCTGTCGAATGCACATTGACATATCCCCTCAGACGCCAGAGGTCTGCGGCCCGTCGCGTCAGCCAGCCAGCACCCGACATGTGGACTGTCGCTTCAGTAAATGCACATACGATCCGGCGCACCCACTTTAATGCAGAGATCTCTTCCCTGATCCGCTGGCGTCATCCAGAAAATACAACAGGTTACCCGGGGACACGCCCGACGATATCTTCGAAAGGAGCTCACCTCGGGTGACCTGGCAGACCACTCTCAACCCGACCCGTCAGCTGGTCTGGACGAGAGAGGGGGGCTAATGATGATGCTCGATATCGGTGATCTCCTAGATCATGACATGTGGCACACGGCGTGTCCCAGAGCATCCAAGAAAGGACCTACAATGGCCGACCAGACCACTCCTTTGCCCGCCCCACAAACAAACGCTGGCTCACCTCTGAGCCCCCAGCACAATTGGCCTCCTCGGTCTCACAGCTCGTCTCCGAGCTACCACGGAACCAAGATATCTCGGCTCTCCCGCTCGTCCGCGAGCTCTCCCGCCGAGGTCATCTTCCTCGGTCTCATTGACCGACCAACGGCACCGCTCACAGGCGCAACCGCCATCCCGCGAATCTCGCCATGCGTAAGATATCCGCCGGCCACATCCTACGTTCCACGCCATCACGATCCCCCATTAACGAGCCTGTCTCGCCATTAATGGGAGATCCCGCTCATCACGCGGGTGTGACGTCGGGAGCGTAACGGCCGGTGTGATTCTCGCTCCTGCCCTGCCTGCTGCCACCGCTATATAAACCCTTCTTCAGACGGTTCAAGTAAGTCAATTTTACTCCACTAAGTCGTTACTTTGCTCGGATTTCCTCTCTAACTTGACCGTCGGAGGGTCCTCGGCGGAACAACCACCTCGGGACTTTCTTGCAGGTAGCTCGGCGCCAACAACCTCAAACCCATTGAGATCCACACGCTTCAGGAGCCAGCCTCTAGATCAAATCTCAGCCGTCCATTGCCGCCATCAGCAGATCAACGGAAGGTAACATCTTAAAGCGCGGATCCGCCCCGTGTCATATAGTAAAGATGATTAGTTCTAATCTCACTTTATTTTTACTATTGTAAGCAAGCTCTTTTTTTCTCTTATAAATTTCCAAAAAAAAATAAATTCCACGACGGCATAATGGTAAACCCATCCATAGAAAAGACGTTACAAGTTACAAATACCGCTCCTCGTCAGCGGTGGTGCCAACAATGTGACGAGGGCAGTTTTGTCCCAGCAACTTTCCCGCACTTTTTCTTTTTTGTTTTCTTTTTTCGCAGTGGGTCCCAACATCAGGTCCCATTTGTCGGAATTCCGGCGATAAATGCCGCTGGTCCCACCATGCGGAGCCCCCCAGTTCACGCAGGGACACGCCATAGGACGACTAGGGATCACGGACACCGTACCCCTAGGGGACCACGGAATTTCTCGTGATATTTTGTTCTCTCTCCATTTTATCGGAGGTGCACCTCCCTGTAACAAGCCGTTACATGATGTAAGTAGGAGTCGGATCTTTGACCCTTTGCTAAATTGCAAGGAGGCTTTTTACCTCAAGGCTGTAATGTCAATCATATATCTGCATCCAAGATATCATATTCGATTATATTGTCTGCATAATGACCTTCTCATTGAAGGTTCAATGTAAAGGCCTGCTCTTTGAAGAATAGTTTCGAGGAGAAGAGAGTAAACTCTTATACTTAAGAATTATTATTAATTACCTATAATTTCTAAAAAATTAAAAAACATAGTAAATAAACAAACTCATTATTTTTCTTTCTTATATATATATATATATATATGAGGTTAATGGAGGAAAGAGGCTATAAGAGGGAATTTTCTCCTATGGCATCGAAAAAATACACCCCCTCTTATTTTTTCCGACGATCGGCACCCACCATCTTCATCGTTATCATCTAAGATGTGGGTACACCAAATTTCATGTGATTCTATAACTTTTTCACCGTTGATTTAGTGGGTTCAAAATTAACGGTTTACCGACAATAGAACTTTTTACATTGCTAAATCAACGGTGAAATGGTTGTAGAATCACATGAATTTGGTGTATCCACATCTCAGATGATAACGATGGAGATGGTTGGTGCTGATCGGCGGAAAAAATGAGGGAGAGTGTATTTTTTCGACGCCATAGGAGGAAATTCCCTCCTATGGCATCTTTTCTCCATTATTCTCTCTCTCTCTCTCTCTCTCTCTCTCTATATATATATATATATATATATATATATATATAAGCCTTTCATATTTCCCCATGAATAAGTTAGTGTGTTATAACATTGTTATTTAATTTTCTTGATACTTTCTGATTCATTTACGTGATTAAGAATATATTAAACTTCTCTCCATCAAAATTATGATGAACTAATAATCAATCATCTATCTTCTGATCTAAATAAGTTTCACATACGGCATAAGAAATATCTATAAACAACGAAATTCAATAGATTATGGCATATTGTTCTCGAATTATACAGGGAGAAGAGAGTCAACAAGCGGCTTTCTTAGAAAAGATTCTAAAGAGGAAACATGCATTCGATTTTAAGGTTTGTAATCATCCTAAGAATGGGATAATTGATTCACATCTCAAACCAAAAGCAAATAATTAAGATATGATGTTTGAGTAGATTAGGACTAAAATTGCCAATATATAGGACCCCTAGCGTTCAAATTCCTTGACTAGACATGAAATTTGACCAGTATTTTGTACTGAACTATGTAATTTTAGACCAAAATTAATATTTATTCACTGTAAGTTTCTGATGATACTCATAAGTGGGAATTCCCCAGATCAGGACACGTGATAGATGACGTGTCCCGGGGCTCACGGGACAGGGGAAAACACGATACATTGAAGGCATTCCCCGGGCTTCGCCTCGAGAATTGATCCGACCTTCGACGGCCTTCCAGAACACTCTCATGCTCGCATTACAAAATACCATCGGCTCGCCTCCGAGCCCTCATACACGCTGAACTTCCTCAGCCTTCCCCGCTCGCCTCCGAGCTATCATAGAACCGAGCTTCCTCGGCCTCCCGCTCGCCTCCGAGCCTCCCGCCGAGCTAAACCTCCCTGATTCTACCGAGCAACCAAGAACGCAGAGCCCAAGCGCCTCCGCCACGGCTCCGCGTATCTCGCCAGAGGCGAGATATCCGCCACCCAATATCCCGCGTTTCACGCCATCGCATCCCTCCATTAATGAGTGTATCTCGTCATTAATGGGGGGACCCCGTCATTCACGCAGGCGTAATGTCAGGAGCGTAACCGACGGCAAAGATCTCGCGCCAGCTCGCTTCATACGACCACTATAAAAACCCTCTCTCAGACGACTCAGGGAAGGGAATTTCAATCCAACAAGCTCCCACTCTGCTCAAATTTCTCGGCTAACTTGATCGTCGGAGAGTCCACGGTGGTACAACCATCCCGGGACTTCTTTGAAGGTAGGTCAGCATCACCCCAAAATCAATCCATTGAGATCCGCACGCTCAAGAAGACAATCATCAACGTCAATCTCAACCCTTCATTAACGCTCGCAACAGATCGACGGAGGACAACATCTGAAGGAGATCCAGGCCTCCATCAGTTGGCGCCGTCTGTGGGAAACTCCAATTCTCTCCACCCATCGAAAGTTGATCTTCCGCCCTGGACTTCATGGAGAGCGAAGACCGTGACGATCCCAGCACAAGCCACTGCCCTCCCCACAACGGAGGCGCGGACGGATCTACTTCCCCTCCGAACGCCATCCACGCCCTCTCGACAAAGATCGACAAGCTCACGTCCATAGTCGACACCCTTGTCCGTGTCCAAACGGCGGGCCCAGCCCCCCAGGTCACCGTTCCCCCTCTTAAGGATCATGACCTCCGCAAAGGGGCGGATGACACCGCCCACGCTAGCGCCACCGAACAACGCTGTGCTCACTCCGGCGACCGCGGTTCCCCCGTGGCGACCGATTCTATGGCCCGCTGGGCGCCACACGACCCTACGCCGCAGTCTCGCGAAAGAGCCCATCATCCCGAGGCCCGCCGCGTTCCCGTCGATCCCGAGGAGGTATTAGTCATCTCGCCTGCTCCCAGGTATGACTAACACCCTCTCCCTCGACGGGATCGCACGAACGGCACACGCCGCGAAGACTCAAGAAGGACTTTGACAGGGGATCTAAGGAATTTGATAGAACGGAATCAGAGTCGCAGTCTGGCGCAGACCACAAGAGGAAATGGCCGCCGCTTTGACTGCGTCGAATCCTCGAGGTATCACGACCGCCTCGACGCCCTCAAAAAGAAAATTGAGGGTATACATCGGGAGGGTCATACATCCGGTGAAGGAGCCAGGTACGCCGCCGACTCAATTACGAAGCCTTTCATCGAAGAGTTTCTCGCCGTACACGTCTCGTCCAGGAACAAGCCTCCCAAGGTGGCCCTCTTCGACGGGAAATCTGACCCAAAAGACCATCTGGATGCATTTACGGCGAGCATGAGCTTCCAGGATAGCTCCGACGCTACTCAATGTCGAGCATTTCTCGCCACCCTCATCGGGCTGGACGGGACTGGTTCCTAGGACTCACGCCACGCTCCATCTCTACCTTTGATGAGCTGGCCGCTCAGTTCCTCGGCCACTTCGTTGGAAATAGACGACAGAAGAGAACTGTCGATTACCTCTTCACCATAAAGAGCGGGGACAAGGAATCCTTTAAAGGATAAGTCACTCGCTTCTATAACGCTCTTCTCGAGGTTCCCGAGCACCGGGACGAAACTGTCATCACTGCCCTAAGGTCGGGTCTTAGGCATAAAGAGTGGCTCCACTCTTTTGCATTAGCGCAACCTAAGACCATGGCCGAGGTAAAAGCTTGGACCGAGTAAGAGATCCAACTCGAGTCTGAGGTGATCGTCAACCTTCCCCGGGGCGACCAAGCTGACCAAAAGAAGAGGGGCAGAGATGAGAAGAAGAAGGTCGACCGGCCAAAACCGTACTCCCCAAAGTTCCAGGAGTATACTTGAGCTGTTAGAGGAGGCGAAGGCCGAGTGGTTCTTCAAGCCCCCGCCGGTCACCCATAGAGCGGCTAAACGTATCCGTGGCCCGTACTGCGTCTTCCATAGGTCACAGGGCCACCCGACCGAGAACTGTAAACAACTCCGCGATTACATCGAGGAGTTGATCCGCTCTGGCCACCTGGCGAAGTATCTGTGGGACAAGCGACAGGCAGACATGGAGCACGAGAACCAGCCCCTCCCGACGATTTAATGATCGGCTAAATCATGGTCATTTCCTCAGGGTCTGCCTATGGAGCCGGCGAAATTCACCGCCTCCTACCTGTCGAGGGAACAAGCGACCCGCCCCAGAAGAAATACAGGACCACCGAGCCCATCACCTTCACTGATGAGGAACTCCATGGTATATCCGTGCCTCACAACGACCCTCTCGTGATTACGGCACAGGTCCACCGTTAGGAGGTCTAGAGGATACTGGTAGATTCCGGGAGCTCGGCGGATATCCTCTTCTATTACTAGTTCCATCGTATGGGGCTGGGGCCATCCGACCTACTGCCAACCTCCCACGTCCTATCGGGGTTCACCAACCACTCCATCCCGGCCGAGGGAGTGGTCACCCTCCTCTTCAACATTGGTGAAGCGGGCCATACGAGGACCGTACCGGTGGAATTCATCGTCGCTAGGATCCCCTCGTCTTACAACATCCTCCTGGGACGCCCGACATTAAATGCCCTCCGGACTCAGATCTCGACCTACCACCTCGCAATCAAATTTCTATTAGATCAAAGGGGGATAGGCTGGGCCTACAGGAACCAGCGAATTGCCAAGATTTGCTTCACCACGACATCAACCACCGGGGAATATAGCGATGAACTCGAAAATGCAAATGTTTTCCAGGGGTCCTTGGACACCCGTGACGAACAGAAAGAAATCCGAGGAGCCCCGGTGGAGGCGCTGATAGAAATTCCCTCATCAAGGGGAATGAGAGACGAACTGTCCAGATCGGATCCCTTTTGATAGGAACCCGGCGCAAAAACATGATCCACTTTCTCCAAGGGAACTCGGACGTGTTCGCCTGGGCGCCTGATGACATACCCGGAATCGACCCCAAAGTAATCTCGCACAAGCTTGGGGTTGATCCTGAGGCCCGACCCGT
Organism: Agapanthus africanus; assembly: GCA_030015575.1. NCBI lineage: Eukaryota > Viridiplantae > Streptophyta > Magnoliopsida > Asparagales > Amaryllidaceae > Agapanthus > Agapanthus africanus. The sequence continues at coordinate 55,133,881 of CM057342.1, read as the reverse complement.
CAGACAAAAGCAGCGTAGTTTCACGCCGATCAAACAAAAGGCGATCAAATACGAGGTCGATAGATTGCTCGCAGCCAACTTCATCCGAAACGTTGAATACTCGGACTGGCTGGAAAATGTAGTCATGGTTAAAAAGGCAAGCGGGAAGTGGCTCATGTGCGTCGACTTCACATACCTGAACAAGGCCTACCCGAAAGACAACTATAACCTCCCTCGGATAGACCAGCTGGTGGACAGCTCGGCAGGCCACGAATTGCTCTGCTTCATGGATGCTTTCTCCGGCTACAACTAGATCCGTATGATCCCGGCAGATGTAGAACTTACCGCGTTCACTACGGACCGGGGGTATACTGCTACAAAGTGATGCCCTTTGGCCTCAAAAATGCTGGGGCTACATACCAACGCCTAGTTAACAAAATGTTCAAACCGCAGATCAGAAAGAACATGGAGGTTTACGTCAACGACATGCTCGTGAAATCAACCTCATCGGAAGAGCACACCAAAGATCTCGGCGAGACATTCGACATCCTCCGCAAATACAAAATGAAGTTGAATCTGGCCAAGTGGGCATTCGGAGTCACTAGCGGAAAATTCCTCGGGTTCATGGTTACCCACCGAGGAATCGAAGCCAACCCGGAAAAGATCAGCGCCATTCTCAACATGGCCACACCCAAGAACAACATTGAGATCATGCGACTCACGGGGAGAGTGGCCGCTCTGAGTCGCTTCATGTCAAGGTCCGGAGAAAAGTTCCACCTACTCTTCAAAGCCCTGAGAAAGATCCTAAAGTGTGAATGGTCTGAAAAATGTCAAAATGCTTTCGAGTAGCTCAAAGTGCACCTGGCAACTCCCCCGCTGCTCACCCAACCAATCGAAGGAGACGAGCTATCATTGTACCTTGCAGTCTCCGGTCATGTTGCTGGCTCAGTGCTCGTTCGAGAAGTCGAAGGAGTACAGAAGCCGGTCTACTACGTGAGCCATGTCTTCAAAGACGCAGAAACAAGGTACCGAACCATAGAAAAGATAGTCTTGGCTCTTGTCGTCTCCTCAAGAAAACTATGGCACTACTTCCAGGCGCACACCATCTTCTTCCTCACCGAGCGTCCTATAGGGACAATTCCCGTCTCCCCCGAGTCATCAGGTCGTCTAGAAAAATGGAGGTGGGAATTATCCCAATTCGAAATCAAATACCGCCCCGGCAAGCCATCAAAGCTCAGGTCCTAGCTGACTTCATGGTCGAATATACTAATCCCACTAAAGAAGAAGCGGCAATACGGGACGGCGGACCCCGATCCTCGGCTGAGGAAGTACCCGACTCCATCCCCGATTGGGTTCTCTACGTTGATGGGTCCTCTACCGAGGAAAGGAGCGGGGCTGGCCTTATTATTCGAGGCCCGAACGAGGTAGCGATGGAGTACTCTTTGAAGCTCGGGTTCAGAGCATCGAACAACGCCGTGGAATACGAGGCCTTGCTGGTCGGGTTACGAATCGCTTCCAGGGTGGGGCTGAAGACGATCCTGATTCGCAGCAACTCCGACCTTGCCGTCGGCCAAGTGACCGGGCACTTCGAGGCCCGAGAGCCACTCATGGTGAAATAATTGGCCGAGGTGAAAAGACTACGAAAAGGATTTGATGAAGTCCAAGTGGAACAGATACCCCGACACCTGAACGCCCAAGCAGACACCCTGAGCAAACTTGCCTCTTCCTATACTGCCAATAAAAAGAGGAATATCCTCTTCTAAGTCTTGCCACAGCCCAGCATGGAAGACAGAGAGGTGACGCTCCACGTATACACCGCTCAAGAAGAAGGCCAGGATTGGAGGAAGCCCCTCTTGGAGTTCTTAAAGGATGGCATACTTCCGGAAGACCGAGGAGAAGCGTGCCGCCTTCGAGCCAAAGCCCGCCACTTCATATGGAGCAATGGAAATCTTTACAAAAAGTCATACACACAGCCTCTTCTCCGGTGCGTCAACCCTCAAGAAGCTGACTACGTCCTGCGTGAGATACACGAAAGGGTCGGTGGAGCGCATCAAGCGGCCCGTACCTTGGTCCAAAAGACGCTGTTCCCAGGATATTATTGGCCGACGATACACCTAGACGCTTAGAAGCTCGTCAGATGATGCAAAAGCTGCCAACTCCACGGCAGCATACCCCGCCTTCCGGCCACCGAGCTAACGGCCCTCACCTCCACTTGGCCGTTTTCCCAGTAGGGAATGGACATGGTGGGCTAACTCCCTACTGATACGGGCGGGCACAAGCACATCCTCATCGCGGTAGACTATTTCATGAAGTGGATTGAGGCAGTCCCCATCAGAAAACTGGATGCCGCCACTACCATAAAGTTCTTACAGAACAACGTAATCTCTCGATTCGGGATCCCAAGGTGCATCATTACTGACCATGGGACGAATTTCGAAAATGAAAAAGTCAAAGAGTTCTGCAACGAATACCACATACTAATGAAGTTTTTCACGGTCGCGCATACTCAATGCAACGGAAAGGCTGAGGTTGCTAACCGAGACGTCATCCGAGGTCTTCGAGCTCGTTTGGAAGGAAGGCAGGACAGCTGGGTCGAGGAACTACTGCGGGTACTGTGGGCCTTACGCACATCGAAGAAAATGCCCACGGGAGAGACCCCCTTCTCCCTCTGTTACGGTACCGAGGCAATGGTCCCAGCGGAGATCGGACTGTCCAGTTACAGAGTCGAACACTTCAATGACGAAGCCAACACCTCGGTGCTCCGAACTAATTTGGATATCTTGCTAGAGAAGCGGGACCGAGCACAAATCAAAGCACCTGCTTACCAACAACAAACTGCTCGCTACTACAACACGCAAGTTAAGCATCGCGCCTTCAAGACGGGAGATTTGGTGTTAAGGCGGAACGAATTCATAGTTCAGGGCAAACTGCACAAGTTCTCCCCGAAGTGGAACGACCCTTTCCTCGTCTCCGAAGTATTGCCCGGTGGAGCCTATCGCTTACAAGACGTCGGGGGGACACAAGTTTCTTCGGCCCTACAATACTGAAAAACTCAAACTATACAAATGAATGTATTTTCTTCTTTTCAAAGCTATGTAATTTTTCTTAAGTCTCCTGAATTAGAAGAGACTTCTTCGATATATTTTCTTCTTCCTCGGATTTCACATCCCTAGATTCGTTTTGAGAAAATATGTAAAAAGTGCTAAGGGATCAAAGAAAATAAAACACATTGAAAAAGAAGAATTTTATTCATTAAAAGGTATTATAGGCTCATCAGCCTTACAAAAAAGAGATTATTACAGCAAAGGGGGCCGGAGATGGAGGAAGCATTGTTGATGATACTCCGACGAAATCTCCGCCAGCCGAGCCCTAGGTTCCTCGGCTGCCTCTGAAGCGCCACCCGCCGGACATAAATCAACGATCAGTCTCTTCTGGAAACACTCTAGAAGAAGGCCCACTGATCAGTCTTGCCTGCTCTTTTAGATCAGGCCGAGGTGGTAAAGCGAGTGCAACTTCTCAATCGCCTCATCCCTCAACTGGGGAGACAAGGCTTTGTGCAGACCCGGGGACCTCCTCTAGATCACATAAACAAGCACTTGGAGGAGTGGAGATCGCCGGGGAAGAAGGCGTCCAAAGTGGGCCTCCACGCGGTCTATCACCGCCTCGTACGTCAGTTCGGACCGGTTGAGGTTGTAGAGGTACACATCGTCCCGGGAAATCATCTCGCCGATGAGGACGCACAGACGCCCATCCATCTTCAGAAATGCAAGGCTAAGATAAACTAACATGCCTTCGCTATTTATAGCCCCAACAAAATCCCTAAAGGCCGAAATTTGCGCACGCAGCAACGCAAATCACAGGATATTTTCAAATTTCCTAATACAGCGCTGCCACATGGTGACCATGCCAATCCTCAAGAGCCCTTAAGCGGCCAAAAGAAGTTGGAACGACGTGAACCATGGAGCATCGCGCCTTGCCTGTGCGTTTCTGCCATGTTTTGTCTGCGACGGTCACTCTTCCAGATTTTACGGGTCAAGGGAGATTGAACGATGCCCCATGAAGGTGAAGAGAAGTCTTAAAAGAGCCCTCACCAGGAGGCCACCGAGCAGCTTCCCTGCTCGGTTAATCCTAAGCGGGTAACTTCTTGCCCACCTACGCTAAGGATCGAAGCCCTTATCAAGAGGCCACCGAGCAGCTTTTCTGCTCGGTCGATCCTTAGCGGGTAACTTCCTTCCCACCTACGCTAAGGATTGAAGGCCTCACCAAGAGGCCACCGAGTAGCCTCCCTTCTCGGTCAATCCTTAGCGGGTAACTTCTTACCCACATACGCTAAGGATCGAAGCCCTCACCAAGAGGCCACTGAGCCGCTTCCCTGCTCGGTCAATCCTTAGCGGGTAACTTCTTACCCATCTACGCTAAGGATCGAAGCCCTCATCAAGTGGCCACCAAGCAGCTTTCCTTCTCGGTCAATCCTTAGTGGGTAAATTCTTACCCACCTACGCTAAGGATCGAAGCCCTCATCAAGAAGCCACCGAGCAGCTCCCCTGCCCAGTCAATCCCTGGCGGGTAGTCCACTAACCTCATCAGGAGGCCACCAAGCAGCTTCCCTGCTTGGTCAGTCCTTAGCGGGTAACTTCTAACCCACCTACACTAAGGATTGAAGCCCTCACCAAGAGGCCACCGAGCAGCTTCCCTGCTCGGTCAATCCTTAGCTGATAGCGGGTAACTTCTTACCCACCTACGCTATGGATCGAAGCCCTCCTTAAGAGGACACCGAGCAACTCTCCTGCCCAGTCAATCCCTGGGGGGTTGTCCCCTACCCACTGACGCCAAGGTTCTAAAGCCCTCATCAAGAGACCACCGAGCAGCTTCCCTGCTCGATCAATCCAAGTGATAAATTCTTACCGTCTCAAGACGAAGGTTTAGGAACTACATCATGGAGGAATCAGTCAACGCCAACCAATTCTAACTTGGCTATTGTTCAACTCGCGACAAGAGACGTGTTCGTCGGTCCGACGCTAAGGAATGGGTTGATACCAACCTACCCACACTGAGGGACCTCCCGACATATTCTAAGTGAATGATCGCCACCTCGACTCCGGGGGAGGGAGGGCACCGACCTTCGTACACTTGGCGATTTATTGGCTTACACTCGATGCGCGATCGACGTCTAAAAGGCCAGTCGTCGACCTACGGCCCAACACTTGCATCGAGGAAAAGACCGACAAGCTCAAGTACTCACGCAAGAAACGCATTGTCATGCAGAGGAAAATAAACCTAGTTTTATTCACGTTCAAAAAGTATTTACAAGGTATTCTGGGCTCCTCAGCCTTACAAAATTTACAAAGTTCAAGGAAAATAAAAGAGAATAACAAAAGGTTGAGGCTGCAGGCTCAGCCCGGATCTCGCCTTGCTCGGCACCGCCCTTAGAGGCCGGAGCTTCTACTTCCATGACCGCCCCTCCCCCGGCGCCAGCCACTTGCGGCGCGTCCACCGAAAGCGGGACTCGAGCGCGGAGCTCGCTGTTGGCAAACTCGGGCATTAACACCTTGACGACATCAAGAGCTTTATGCCAAATGATAGCAGAGGCTTCGCCGACGTCGGCATAGAACTGGTCCGACGCCATGTACGAGTCCACTGACTTGCGAGTCGGAGCTCGGCAATCTTTGCCGCCTCGAGCGCAGCCTCGGTCTTCCTCTTGCTGGCGTCCCCGCCTTCTTCATTACGGCGTAGCGCTTGGCCAGCTCCTCTAACATGGCCTCGACGGATCGGTGGGACTCGCTCAGAAGTCGGTGGGACTCCTGGCTCTTGGAGACCATGAGCTCGCTGGCGGTCAACCGGGTTTCGAGGGCGGTTTTCTTCTCCTTCTCCTGCCGCAGCTGAAGACGCAGATCCTCTGCCTCCGAAGATAATTCCCCAGCCTTCCTCATGGCCGGAGCAATCTCCTTGGATTCCATGTTGACGATCAGGGCGCAATATTGGAGGACCTACGGAAAGCAGCAGATGGATTTAGAGGTGTTACGACCAAGAAAGGGCACTCAAGATAATACTTAAACGGATACCGACCTGAACCGCCTCCTGAGCAATGGCGGCCACTTGGTCCTTTAGGGTCCCCCGGGGAATCTTGCCCCCGGTCGACTGCTCCATGTCCGCGAGCAAGCTGTCGGAGATGGAAAGCCCCGAGATGACTACGAAGCAGATGTCCCCTTCCTGCATAGGGATCCCTTCAGGGATCTCAGTCGACGGCATGCAGGAGACCGTCCTTTTCCTTTTGAGGGGGACCTCGGTTCCTCCTCCTCCTCTATCGCCCGGGGTTTCGGGTCTCGCGCGTGCTTCTGGCTACCCCTACGGCGGTCATCGGGGGCTCGGGGCGATGCGGAAGGCCTCTCCGATGGCTCTGGCCTCAGGGCCAAGCTCAGTCCAGCTCGAGACAGGGTCACGCCTCTCGCCTTCTTCTGGGACGAAGCAACTATGGCAGCTAGAATCCTGGATCGGTCCATTTGTCCTGCAAAGGAGAATACACCAAAAAGTTAGTAATGCAAAAAGGGAAAAAGGAAATTATTCAAGACTAAACAGATCGTCCAAGCTCCTAACTTACCCATGAAGCGCACGGGGCTAAGCCCGGCCCAGCTAAGGTCCTGCTCGAAAAGCAAGATGTCGGCCCACTGGATCGGCTCCCACAAGGACACTGCCTTCTCCTCGGGAGATGAAGACTGCTTTTCCCGCGGGCAGTCGGCTTTATGCCACTGTATAGGCACAGGCCAATTCTCATCCTCGGGTGGCCCGACGAACAAAAACTTCTCCTTCCATTCGTGAATGGAAGAAGGAATGACTACTACTCCCGACCCGGCCGTCCCTCCCTTGCGTTTTTTGAAAGAAATATACACCTAGCTCGGCTCATCCTTTTGAGTTCCAGGGTGATTTTTGTAACAGAGGAAGGAAGTAAGAAGGGTCAGGCTGAAAGGAATGCCGTCAAGTTTCAACCAGACCAGGATTCTTAGGGGAATTCTCCACGAGTTCGGCACCAGCTGTCCTGGGGCGAGTTGGAAGCAGCGAAGGAACCCACATACTTCGGGTGGAAAGGGCAGACGCATTCCAGCCCAGAATGCATCCAAGTACAGAGCAATCTTCTTACCCTGCACCTGATCCACCCTTTCATCCGCCCTGGCTAAACGAAGCGAATAGATAGGGGGAATGTGGAAGCGAGCCTGAATCTCGGTAAACTCATCCACGTTTCTCAAGATGGAGGGCGCATCGTGAGCATTCCCAATGCGCACCTTAGGGGACCTTGCCGTCGCCTGGCAATGAGCGGCGCGGGTAGCCCTATCTATGGGGGGAACCCGACGCAGATGGTGCAATCTAAGAGGCGGGAGAAGACACCCTGGACTCGACCCTAACAACTTCTACCGACTCCCCAGAGGAAGACATCTAACCCGGTTCAAGGGGAAGGTTTCACCGAGGAAAGACGCTGGAGATCTGATCTGAGGAGAAGGAGGAGTGCCGAGCAATCTCTCGCAACAAAGGAAAATAGTGGCGGAAATATTAACCGTAGGGGGTTCCCCTCCTATTTATACAACTCGAGGGGAAGCATCCAACGGCCCTGATCGTTTCCCACCAAAACGAAGCGTCGCGTCTGCCAGCCGTCGAAGCCCCACATATCGAACGACCATTGAAGATGTCCCTTCGGCCGCAGGTGACTGTGATAGCCTGTCGCATCCCCTAATCCATGTCGGACGCGTGGCCCGCACCTCAATAGACGTGCAAGCGAATTGGCGCCCCCGCTTTAAAGCAAGATTATTTCCCTGACCCGCTGATGTCATCAAAGATGCGTGCGAAGATCCAAGCGCCCGGGATATGCCATACGGGCTCGTAAATCCGAACGACGCAACCGCCCTTCACCGAAACCGAATCGCCCCAGGAATCCACGCCGATATATTTTTGGCAACAGTATGCGCCCAAAAAACAGATCAGACCACTCTCGACCCAACCCATAAATAGGTCGGGACGAGAGTGGAGGGCTAATGATGATACTCATAAGTGGGAATTCCCTAGATCATGACATGTGTTAGATGACGTGTCCCGGGACTCACGGACAGAGGCAAACACGGTACATTGAAGGCATTCCTCGGGCTTCGTCCCGAGGATTGACCCGATCTTCGATCGCCTTACAGAACACTCCCATGCTCGCCTTACAAAATACCAACGGCTCGCCTCCGAGCCCTCTTACACGCTGAAATTCCTCAGTCCTCCCAGCTCGCCTCCGAGCTATCACAGAACCGAACTTTCTCGGCCTTCCACTCGCCTCCGAGCCTCCCGCCGAGCTAAACCTTCCCGGTTCTACTGAGCAACCAAGAAAGCAGAGCCCAAGCGCCTCCGCCACGGCTCCGCGTATCTTGCCAGAGGCGAGATATTCGCCACCCAACATCCCGTGTTCCACGCCGTCGTATCCCTCATTAACGGACGTATCTCGTCATTAATGGGGGATTCCGTCATTCATGCAGGCGTAATGTCAAGGGCATAACCGACAGCTAAGATCTCGTGCCAGCTCGCTCCATGCGATCACTATAAAAACCCCTCTCTCAGACGACTCAGGGAAGGCAATTTCAATCTAACAAGCCACTACTCTGCTCAAATTCCACGGCTAACTTGATCGTCGGAGGGTCCACGGTGTTACAACCACCCCGGGACTTCTTTGCAGGTAGCTCGGCTTTACCCCAAAATCAACCCATTGAGATCCACACACTCAAGAAGACAATCATCAATGTCAATCTCAACTCTTCATCAATGCTCACAACAGATCGACGGAGGACAACATCTGAAGGAGATCCAGGGCTCCATCAGTTTCAAAGTTCAAAAGCAGGGAGAATTGTGAGCTTAAATATTTCCAATTTGTCATATCTAACTCCCACCTTGAGAAAAAGTCACTATTCGGAAATGTGCTTTATTAGGGACGGTGTATCAGAGACCGTTAAAATATATACCGTCTCTAATAAAATATTAGGGACTGCATATATTTTACGGTCTTTAATAAATAGTTGCCAAAATATTGGCGACCGTTTAAAGAGTATTAGCGACCGTTTATGATGGTCGCCAATAACCTCTATAATATTTACCCACGAGGGCACTTATCTCTCCCCATTCTTTTGAAATTTTCCCCGCTAATTCTCCCAAATCACCCCCCAAATTCATCGCCCCTGCCGCTAAAATCATCGCCGACCTCGCCCTTGCCGCCGAGCGTGACCCCTCCCCATCCGCCGAGCATGACCCTGCCGCTACTGCCGAGCGTGATACTGCCCCTGCCTCCGACCCAGCCACCGAGCACCGACCCTACCCCTACCACGAGCGTCGACCCTTTCACTACCACAATCGCGAACCCCACCCTTGCCGCGAGCTCCGACCCCACCCCTGTCTCCGACCCGGCCACCGAGCGTCGACCCTGCCCCTGCTATGAGCATCGACCCTCCCCCTGCCTCCGACCCGGCCGCCGTCGCCAACTGCTGCCTCCGACCCTACCATCACCGCCGACTGCCGCCTGAAACCGATCCTGCTCGCCATCGCCGGTCAAAAGTTAAGGTTTTTCATGCCTTGATATTTAATTTATGTTTTTGGCTTAAAATTAATTTATGGAGCAAACTTGTGTTAAAATTGATCTTTGGTTCCATTGTATCCATATGTGTGAGTGTGAGTGTGTGTATGTGAGTGTGTGTGAGGAAATATCATATGTGTGAGGGTGAGTGTGAGCGTGTGCATGTGTGAGTGTGTGAGCGCGCGCTTATATGCATGAGCGTGTGTGTTTCCGCCAAATTTTTTGTCAAAGAGCTTTTTGTTCCTTTATAAAAAAAAAGGGAGAAAAGAAAGAGGAAAAGAATCCTCATAATTTGGCATCACGTGTTAAACATATAAGCACTTATATGCAAAGCATATGAGCGCTGAATAAAATAAACCTAAAATCCAAACTGGCCTCACGTGTTAAACACACGTGAGAGCTCATATGCAAAGCATATGAGCGCTGAATAAAATGAACCTAAAGGCCAAACTGGCCTCACGTGTTATACACGTGAGCGTTCATATGCAAAGCATATGAGCGCCGAACATAAATAACTAAAGGACAAACAGGCCTCACGTGTTAAACACGAGAGCGCGCATATGCAAAGCATATGAGCGCTGAAAATAAAGCATGCTAAAACCCATGCTAGGAGTCACGTGTTAAACACATGAGTTCTCCTGCTGCACTCTTTGGCAAGATAGAATTAAATTCTATGTGATAGAATTAAATTCTATTTGGGAAATATTTTCCCTGATCTTTCTAATACGAAAAGATTCTTCTCTAACAGAGAGTTTTGGATTTAAAATCCAATTGTGATAAAATATCACCAATCAAACCACCAGATAGAATTAAATTCTATGTGAGAATTATTTCCTTGATCTTTCTCAAACTAGAAAGATCTTCTCTGTTAAACAGAGGATCCTTGAATCAAAAATCCAACGGTAATTATAAAATCACTCCCCAATCATTTGATAGATTAAAATTCTATCTTAGGAAAGTATTTTCCTAATTTTGTTAAATTAACAAGATATTCATAGGAAAATATTTCTTAATCTCGTTAAACAAACAAGAAATCTTCTCTGTTAAACAGAGAGCATTTGGATTGAAGATCCAACGGTGAATAAAATGCACCAATTAAACTTCATGATCTCTCAATGAGAGATTTTCTTAACATAATGATTTTTTCCCTTCTCCTATAAATTGGAGCAAGGAGATTAAATCTAAATATACATAGAACTCCCCACAAGTTTCTGCAAAAAACAAAATATACAATGAGCTCTTGAAAAAGAAAGAATTTAATTCTCAAAGAAGAAGAAGACTTGCCTCATTAAAACCCTAGGTAAAAAATCCACAGAGATCATAGTGTCTCTTCTCTCTAAGGATTTAACCCTTCATATAAGAACTCAATTCTTTCTCCGGTTGAGATTTCCAGAAGTAGATCTCTCCACAAGTTGAGAATTTAATACTCATCGAGCATAACCGCCCGTTATACGTCACCGGGTATTGCCACGATATCAAAATAGGGAAAATCCTTGTCGACAATGGATCCTCCGTCAACCTTCTCAACGTGAATGTGCTGAAGGAGATTTGTATGAACGTTTAACGCTTGGCCCGAGACATCAAATTTCACGTCATTGATGCCAAGACTTGCTACAACGCTTTGCTCAGTAGGCCCTGGTTGCATGAGTTCAACATCATCCCTTCTAAACAACATCAGTTTATGAAGTATTTCAAAGACGGCTCAGAATACACCGCCACGGGAGAGCTAAACCCGTTCTCCGTAAATGAGGTTTAGAAATATGAAGACGCAAAGTACTTCCTACCAGACTTCGAAGACACTGAAATGTGTCATAAGCCGAAAGATAAACAGAAGTCCGTCGCCACCATCCCGATCTTTGGAAGCGATACCGAGGAAGATGAAGAAATAGTATACTCGGGGCAACACCAAGACAATAAGCCCGGACTATCTACTCCCATCTTGGTATTTGGCAGCGACTCTAAAGATGAGGCCAACGCAGTGTTCTCCATCCGCCCGCCAATGAAAACCCTTGACGAAGCAGATCAGAGCCTACAAATTACAATGGCTCCGCTTAGGCATTATAAGGAACTTGATGCGCTCCGTACATACAGCGTAAAAGAACTGTAGACTTTCTACATCCCTCTCAGGCGAAGAGGTGAAAAGGCGATCCTCTTCTACTAATCTACGGAGACCGGAGTAGAGAAAGAAGTCTGGCACGATGCCGATTTCTCACTCGACAGGCTTCGACCGATCTATCTGCCAAAATACTACGCGGAGGGATTGAAAAGGCTTTTAAGATGCCGAGGTGTACCACTCGAACAAACTGTTCGACAAGCCCAATTCTAAAAATAGATTTAGGATATTCCCGGGACTCAGCGAAAGATGCCCAACGGAAAGATGGAGACAACCAGGCTTGGATACGTTCGGTCCAAAAAACGGGAGCAGTTCCACATCTGCCGCGTCATAAATAGCGCCAGAGAAGAGGAAAATGCTCTTCCAAATAGCCCTGACGTTGAAATAGAGTGAAATCCCGCTCTAAGAACGTTAAATCCGTCGCTCGAAGAACAAATAGACATGCTAATAAAAGAAGCTTTTCAAAAGAGCTGAGACAATCACAACTGCAAAATGGCCATTTATGAAAAGGCCAAGATGCAGAGCCTCAATGAGCAACATGTAGAGAAAGAAGACTACAATGCCCTTTATCCCCAGCTCGTTGTATGTCTTCGCAAAAATGAAAAATTCTGAAATAGAAGCAAAAACAGGACAAAGAGTGCAAACAACGTCCGCAAACAACAAGGCAGATCTAAGAAGCCGCGCTATCTAGAAAAACTTGGTTGGAACCCGTCTTTTATAAAGAAGATGGGTCGGGAATACACTTTCTCTCAAGGCAAGACAAGTAAAATATTCAACCTTGTCAAGAAGCACAAAATGATGACGCTTCCGGAATCTCGGCACCCCAAACAAATAAACGGGGTCCATCACCCGGATTATTTCTCCTACCATCGAGCAATAGGTCATTCCCTTGAAGATTGCTTCACCTTCAAAGACTAGGTAGAAGACCAGTATCAATAAGGCAGGTTCGCTTTATCCGACAGCCGGAGGGTAACCACGCCGCAAAAGCATGAGCTAAAGAGGACATATACCATGAGGATAGGACCTGCTCAACACAAAAAATGGAAGCGAACTCGTACTTGCCACATGATAACACTCTCAAAGGAGGGAGGGCAAGAGACGATAGATGACCCCTTCAGGTGCTTCGCAAATGAAGATGAGACGAGGCGATCTCAGAGTTTCCACCAGCACTAAGAGAGCTGGAAGACGAGATACACATTACGGCGGATAACCTAAGTAAAATTGACTTAGGGACGGAAAACGATCTGAGGCCAACGTTCGTTAGTGTGCTACTATCTAAAAAACAGATAGCCACATTAAAAGACTGCTCATGCAGTATAAAAACTGCTTTGCATGGAATTATTCCTAAATGCCGGGTCTAGATCCAAAGGTAGCAGTATATAAACTGGCCATATCACTGGACATAAAGCCAGTCAAACAGGCGCCAAGAAGAATGCTGCTCGAACTTGAGATGAGTATAAATACCGAGGTCAAGAAACTAATCGACTCCGGATTCATCCAGGAAGTTCAATATCCCGACTGGATCGATAACATCATTCCAGTGATGAAGAAAAATGGAACGGTGCGTATCTGCGTGGACTTTCGGGACCTCAACAAAACTTGCCCGAAGGATGACTTCCAAGTACCTGTTACCGAGCTGATGATCGATAACATATCTACCCATAAGGTCTTCTCCTTCATGGATGGATCTTCAGGATACAACCAAATAAAAATGCATCCAGAAGACCAAAAACATACGGCCTTCTGGACTCCGCTGGGCATATTCTACAACAAGGTGATGCCTTTCGGTTTAAAGAACGCTGACGTTACCTACTAGAGGGACATGGCAAAGATCTTCGATGACCTCATCCATGAGATCGTTGAATGCTACATTGACGATCTTGTGGTAAAGAGCAGATCTCACGAGGAGCATTAGGAGCATCTCAAAATAGTGTTCCAACGTTTTCGGAAGTACAATTTGAAGATGAATCCTTTGAAATGCGCGTTAACAGTCTCCTCAGGAAAATTCTTAGGATTCATCATACGGCACCGGGATATCGAAATCGATCCCTCAAAGATCAAGGCGATTATGGAAATGCCTATGTCAAGGACCCTCAAACAACTGTGCTCTCTCCAAGGAAAACTCGCGTATATCCGGCGGTTCATAACCAACCTCTCCAGAAAATGTCGTCCCTACAGTCATCTGATGAAGAAAGGAACCTCGTTCATCTGGGATCAAAAGTCCAAAAATGCACTAGACGAAATCAAGCAATACCTGCAAAATCCGCCGGTACTAACCGCTCCGATTAAGGGAAAACCCCTTATCTTATATACAACAGCTCTTGAAGGTTCTCTAGGCGCGCTATAGGCACAAAAGAACGATCAGGGAAAGGAGAGAGCTTTGTACTATTTGAGCCGAGTTCTCCTGGGGGCAGAAAACAATTACACCCCTATCGAAAAGCGTTGCCTGACACTGATCTTCGTGATAACGAAGCTCAGACATTACGTCTTGGCACATGAGGTCCATCTCATATCAAAGATGGATCCTCTCAAATATCTTATGTCAAGGGCCATATTAACAAGAAGGCTTGCTAAATGGGCCCTCCTCCTGATGGAGTTCTCGTTAAAGTATCGACCTCTCAAAGCAGTGAAAGGCCATGCCATCGCCGAATTTCTCGCCGAGCATCCGATACCAGCCGACTCCCCTTTAAATTGTGAGTTGCCGGATGAACATGCTTTCGACACCATCGAAGGAGAGAAGGAAGAAAATGATTCCCGAAGGGAACTCTACTTCGATGGAGCATCTTCCATGAAGAGACGAAAGCAAAACACCCCTATAATCAAAGTCGGGGTGGGCCTTATCTTCATGACTCCATAAGGAAGGATAATGTGTTATGCCCTTTCCTTAACGGAGCAGAGGAATAATAACAAAGCTAAATATTAAGCTTTGATAGCAGGTCTCGAGATCGCTGTCGATATAGGAATCAAAAACCTCCTCATATATGGAGACTCCTAACTGATTGTTAGCCAAGTAAATGGCAACTATCATACATGCAAGCCGGAGCTAATAAAATATAGCGAAAGAGTGCAACAACTGTTGACAAAAATCCCCTCCAACATCCTGGAGAGTATACCGCGTGCAGAAAACAGCAAGACGGATGCTTTGGCCAAATTGGCTAAGGAATTAATCGACGAAGATCTCGAAGACGTAAAGATCATCGTGAAAAGTCGCAGGATCCGCGCGCCAACAGATATATCCTCGAAAGGCTTAACAGAGCTATCCGAAAGAAAAGAAACGACCGAACAAGTAGCCCTTCAAATAGGGGATGAAGAAAAGGTCATCGACTGGAGAGAAGTCTTCATAGACTACTTCAAATCTCGATGAAATCCCGAAAATGCGTCGTTTCGACATCAGCTCATGAAACGAGCTATGTCCTTCGCCTTCGTTAATGATACTCTATATAAGATCGTTCGACTGTCTGTGGCTAAGATACCTGGGGCCAGAAGAAGCGAAGAAAGTCGTCCAAGAAACTCACGACGGACTTTGCGGTTCTCACCAAGCTGGGCCAAAGATGAAGCTGAAGATCAAAAGAATGGGTTATTATTAGCCCATAATGATTCAGGACTGTCTCGAATATGCGAAGCAGTGTCACTCGTGCCAAATTCATGGGGACTTCATCCACCAGCATCAAAACCCGCTACACCCAACAGTAGCTAGCTGGCTGTTCGAAATGTGGGGAACCGATATAATCGGCCCCATTGAACCAACATCATTCAAAGGACACCGGTTTATACTGGCAACGACCGAGTACTTCTCCAAGTGGGCAGAAGCAGTACCACAAAGGGAAGTGAAGACGGAGATATCCTCCATTTCTTCAGGACTGTTTACCGCCGAAAACCGGGAAAACAAACGTCTTGCCTGAATTTGGAGGCAGATGCTATTTGGTTTTATTCGTCCACCTCTCCGAAGATGCCAAGTTGATTTATGATATCGTGTATCGAAGGTTTAGATGGATGCGGCCGTTGTAGCAGATTTCGTCAGATTCCTCCTTATTGTGAGGGGTTTTTGATTGTGGGGACACTCTTCCCTGCATGCGCAAGCCCCTGCAGTTAATTACGTTACCGTGTAGCGATAACCACTTTCTCCTTCTCTAGAAGGCCACTTCGTGTCATGTGTGTTTGTTTTATTTTTGGTTGCCCGTGGATTGTATACGGAGACTAATTTGTGTTGTCGCCCGTAGGGCGTGGATTAGTCCAAATCCGTATTTTCTTAGATTTGGGTTTGGTTTGATTTAAGGATTGTTAACCTTGTTTGAGTTTAAAATCAACTTAAATATTTGTTAAGGATATGTTAATCCGAGATTGGACTAAGATCTACTCAACGGGGGTTTAGGATCATTTTTGATCCAACGAAAGAGCATTTGGACTCTATCATTTTAGTTTAGGGACGTTACGGTCCACAGTTAGTTTAAGAACATCCATAGCTAGTTTAAGGAAATTAAGGTCCAAGGAATTGTTTATTATCGGGACCCGCTACCTCTCTGAAGACGTTGAAGAATTACAACGACATATATCAGAAGTGTGGGGAGATATACCCTTAAACCAATGTCAGTTAGGAGATCTGTAGTTGGGTTTGGGACTAAGACCAATTTAGAAAAATTGTGAGCACATGGGCTCGGTTGATCTGAATTAGGGACTTTTGGTCAACTTAGACTCAGCCCACTCAGTTTTTGAATAAAGGGTTAAACACTTGTTTGGGCACGGTCTTTTTTCTGTGCAACAATGCTGAGCATTGATATGGGCTCTGACGCTCACACTATTTTTTTGTTTTTTATGAAGTGTTAAACACTCTTTATGGTGCTGGGCTCTATTTACAGAGCGCTTTATGTTAAACAGCGCCCACGTGAGGGGCACGTGAGGCGCTGGGCGCCAACTACTGAGTGCATAGCACTCTTTATTAAGGAACACCCACGTGAGGGGCATGTGGGGCGCTTAGCGCTGGGCGCCAACCACTGAGTTCCTAGCATCCTTTATTGAGCAGGGGGCACGTGAGGCGCTTGGTGCTGAGCGCCAACCACTGAGTGCTAAGCACTCTTTATTTGGGCAGCGTCCACGTGAGGTGCATGTGGAGCGCTTGGCGCCGAGCGCCAACCACTGAGTGCTAGGCACTCTTTATTGAGCAGCGCCCATGTGAAGGGCACGTGAGGCGCTTGGCGCTGTCTCTTTCTTTGTGTATTTTTCTGAAGAGTTCGATTCTTTTTTCTTCCCTGGATCTTCAATCCCCAAAAACAAGTTCATCCCCGTGAGAATTAAATTCTCGTTTGTGGGAGACTTGTCTCATGGATTTTAGATCCAGGAAAAGAACTATGTTCTTTTATGAAGGTTAAACCCTTGGGTATGCAGATGAGATACTACGATCTCTATTTACCTTGAAGAAAGTTCTTCTTCCTTCTTCTCTTTTAAAGTTCTTTTTTTCTTGCTCTTTTTTTTGAACTTGAAGTTTAGGGGGGGGGGGGTTCTCCCTTTTAGACTTGAAGCCTTGGGGCCTTTATATAGTAGAGGCAGATTTGTTGATTCAGTTAAAGAAAACTCTCATTGAGAGATCCTTAATTGATTTGGGGATTTTATCCACCGTTGGATCTTTGATCCAAGGACTTCTGTTTTACAGAAGATATTTTTCTTGTTTTTTTAACAAGATTGGAAAATATTTTCCATACGGAGCTTATTCTGTAATTTGGTGATTTTTAATCACCATTGGATCTTTAATCCGATGGTGCTCTGTTTTATAGAGCATAGTCTTTCTTGTTTAGAAAGATTGGGGAAAATATTTTCCCCTACAGAGCTTATTCTGTAGCTTGGTGATTTTTAATCACCATTGGATCTTTAATGCAACGGTGCTCTATTTTACAGAGTATAATCTTTCTTATTTAGAAAGATTGGGAAAATATTTTCCCCTACAGAGCTTATTCTGTAGCTTGGTGATTTTTAATTACCATTGGATCTTTAATCCAACGGTGCTCTGTTTTACAGAGCATAATCTTTCTTGTTTAGAAAGATTGGGAAAATATTTTCCCCTACAGGGCTTATTCTGTAGCTTGGTGATTTTTAATCACCATTGGATTTTTAATCCAACGGTGCTCTGTTTTACAGAGTATAATATTTCTTGTTTAGAAAGATTGGGAAAATATTTTCCCCTAAAGAGCTTATTCTGTACCTTGGTGATTTTTAATCACCATTGGATCTTTAGAGCATAATCTTTCTTGTTTAGAAAGATTGGGAAAATATTTTCCCCTAAAGAGTTTATTCTGTAACTTGGTGATTTTTAATCACCATTGGATCTTTAATCCAATGGTGCTCTGTTTTACAGAGCGTAATCTTTCTTGTTCAGAAAGATTTGAGGAGTATTTCCTCAATCAGAATCTAATTCTGTGTTTTGATGATTTATCATCTCCGGTGGATCTTTGATCCAATGGTAGAGAACTTTTAGTCCTGGTGCCGGCACTCTCGTGCGGGGCACGTGAGGCGCTGCCTTAGAGTTTTTAACTCTTGGCGTAGGAGTTCTCGTGCAAGGCACGTGAGGCGCTGTCTCAGAGTTTTTAACTCTTGACGCTGGCGCCCTCGTGCAAGGCACGTGAGGCGCTGCCTCTTTTCAAATTTTGAACAGAACCTTGCTCTTTTATTATTGGGAGGGAAACAAGGACACATGTCATCTATCGGTTCGGCACTCCGCGACGAATTATCTCGGATAATGGGCCAGCTTGCAAAAGTCATAAAATCAGTCGCTTCGTACAGCAGCATAAAATAGATTGGAGATACTCTTCGGTCTATAATCCTCGGGCCAACGGTCTAGTTAAAACCTTCAACAAGACCTTGACAAAGATTATAAAGAAAACAATGTCCAGAAGCAAAAAAGACTAGCACAAAAGGTTGCATGAAACTCTTTGGGATACCGAACAACGTTCAAGACGGCAACGAATACAACACCGCACGTGTTGGTGTTCGGTACGGAAGCAGTGCTCCCACCGGAAATAGAGCTCCCCTCTCTACGAGTAGCAGTTCGATACGACCTGACAGATGAAAAAAATGCACATCTTAGGCTCGAGGAGCTCGATGCCCTCGACAAAACCCGCCTTATAGCACAGCAAAATCTAGAGGCTTATAAGGCAAGGATGACACTGTCATACGAAAGACTGGCTAGGCCGAGAACATTCCGCCAAGGCCAGCTCATGCTAATCATTAAAAGACCAATGATTCCCAATTGTGCAAAACGGGGGAAATTCGAGCCGAACTATGAAGGCCTGTAGATCATAGACAAAGTCTACCATGGCGGAGCCTACCTGCTCATGGATATGTATGGCGAAAAACCCTTCCGGCCAATAAATGGCCGGTTCTTCAAAAAATAATACGCTTGAAGAGTCATGACCTAGGTCAATGATAGATGACGACACTTGTGTCCGCTCGCTATCTTCCTGGGTCAAAAACTCTGAGAGTGGTATGTAAAGAAGGTCCGTCGCCTTAAATATGACGATAACAGACCGAGATGTCCTTAAACTAAAAATTCACTTCAAAGATGGCGACAGCGGACCGAGATGTCCTTAAACTAAAAAATCGCTTCAAACATGGCGACAGCGGACCGAGATGTCCTTAAACTAAAAATTCGTCTCAAACATGGTGATAACGGACTGAAATATCCTTAAACTAGAAATTCGCTTCAAACATGGCGATAACGGATCAGGATGTCCCTAAACTAGAACCCCGCCTCAAATATGGCAATATTGGACCGAGAAGTTCTTAAACTAATTATCTGCCTCAAACATGGTAGTACGGACCGAGAAGTCCCTAAACTAATAACGGACCGAGATGTCCTTAAACTAAAATTTCGTCTAAAAAACGGCGATACTGGGCCGAAAAGTCCTTAAACTAATTAATCGCCTCAAACATGACGATACTGGACCAAAACGTCCCTAAACTAGAGCGTCACCTCAAATATGACGATAATGGACCGGAACGTCCCTAAACTAGCGTGTCGCCCCAAATACGGCGATACACTCCCTTAAGATCTATATTGCAATCGAAGTCTCAATGGCGAAGGCTGCAACTCAAGTCCTACTGGCAACACAGCTACTCCAGCGATGAAGCCATCCCTAAGTCCTACCGGCAAACAGATGGGTCACCTGCGGTGAAACTACTTTCGAGAATTCCATCATTAGCAAGAAAAAAAGAAGGTATGTCCACAAGAGAAATGAGCACGGATGAAAACCCGAAAGAGCGACGTGAGTAAAAACAGCAGGGCTGCCGGTGAGCTTGTGAAAACCTGGAAGGGCGCGATCTTGTTAAAAAAAAGGTATGTCCATAAGCAAAATGGGCACGGATGAAAACACGAAAGGGCACCGTGAGTAGAAACAGCAGGACTGCCGGCGAGTTTGTGAAATCCAGGAAAAGGCGCAAACTCATAAAATAGAAAAAATTTCATATGCACTTGCAAAGTCTTCTCGACCTTGTGAGGATAAAACACCCGCGTGAGATCCTTACGACTCACAAAGGAAGAACGCACTTAGGAGTCCTCACGATTCCTAAGGAGAAATTACACTTGCGAGATTCTCACGACTCGTAAGGAGAATTCCCCTTATGACACCTTCACGGCTCATAAGGTTCAAAAGCCTTAAGCTACAGGGATCCGAACCTGTTCTTAAGCCGTTATATCCCCCAAGTTTCCCTACAGGCGGTCCAATATTGACCCTTGTATACAATCCACGGTCACGAATAAACATTTCCCTACCAAGTTTCACCAATGGCGAGAAATGTCCGTATATGGTGAACGACACTTGTAAGTCTTCTCGACTTATAAGGAGAAAACACTCTTGGAAGATCCTTACGACTTACGAGAGAAAATATCACTTGGGAATCCCTACGATTCCTAAGGAGAAAATACACCTATGAGATCCTCATGACTCGTAGGGAGAAATACCTTTATGAGACCCTTACGGCTCATAAAGTCAAAAAGCCTTAGTCGATAGGATCCTAACCCTGTTTGCTAAGCCACCTTTGTTCAAATCAACAAAGGCAAATGATGAGTTACTCCTGGCAATATTCCAGTCGTAGCGATGCTGATACATAAAAAGCTATCAAATTTCAAGTCCTCTCAAGGCAAATGATGATTCGCTCATGGCAATATCCCAGTTGTAGCGATATTGATGCCTAAACAGGTGTCAAACTCCAAGTCCTTTCATAGTAAATGATGATTCGCCCCTGGCAATATTCCAGTCATAACACTACTGATACCAAGGTTGGTATCAGATTCCAAACTCGCAATAAAAGCAGTAGCGAGTAGCAAAAAAATATATGCATATAAAAACAGCCGAAATGATGGGGCAACCCGCAATAAAATCAACGAGTAAAAAAAATATATGCATATAAAGACAGTTGAAATGATGGGACAACCCGCAATAAAATCAAAGAGTAAAATAAAATATATTCATATAAAACAGCCGAAATGTTTGGGCAGCTCGCAATAAAAAGCAGCGAGTAAAAATATAAATCATAGCCGAAATGATTGGGCACCGCGCATAAAAAAACCGAAATGATTGGGCAACCGCGACTTTCGCGATAAGAAAAGACGAAAAGATAGAGCATCGCGGAAATCAAAAATAAAATAAAATAAAATAAAAATTTCTCTGCCCTGCAAGTATGTCCATACTGACTCTTGTATACAATCCATGTGCACAAATGAAAGAAAGGGAACCATATTTTCCCACCAGGCTTCGCCAAAGGGAGAGCCAAATCTTGATGGCAATATCTACAGCCTAAAAATCAGCTCGACGTTCTTCTCATTCCAACAGGGTGCGGATGTGACGTCAACAAAAGATCCAAAGAGCTAAATAAAAAAGGAGTGACAGCAAAATCCTAAACTCTAGCTTGACGTTCTTCTCATTTCAATAGGGTAGCGGATGTGACGTCAACAAAGGCTCCAAAGAGCCTAATCAAAAAGGAGTGACGGCAAAATCCTAAACTCCAGCTCGACGTTCTTCTCATTCCAACAGGGTGCGGATGTGACGTCAATAAAGGCTCCAAAGAGCCAAATCAAAAATGAGTGACGACAAAATCCTAAACTCCAGCTCGATATGCTTCTTATGCCAACAGAATGCAGACGCAACGTCAAAAAAAGACCCAAGGGTCGAAACAAAAATGGAGCCATGGCAAAATCCTAGCTCCAAGTCTTGACGGTTCATATACAACTCAAGGACTGTCCCGGCATTCTTTCTCAGTGCAGATGCAACGTCAACAAAAGCCCCAAGGGTCGAAACGAAAAAATGGAGTAACGGCAAAATCCTAACTCTAAATCTCGACGGCACATATACAACCAAGAGACCATCCCGACGTTCCCCCTCATTTCAGCAGGATGCGAATGCGGCTATCAAATGAAATTGGAGCCATGGCATATTCCTAACTCCGGACTTCAATTGCGATACATACAGCATAGAAGTCTTACAGATGTTTACCTACTTCAGCAAAGAAACATCACGACATCGTCAAAAAAAAATGAAGCGACGACATATTCCCAGCTTCGAGTCTCGACATCAACTCATATAAAGCCTAAAATACTATCGGAGATCATCCCACTCCAAAGCGGAGTGGTTATGACTCATCGGGGCTCCAAATTGAGCCTAACCTCAAGTAAAAAAGCGTCATGGAAAATTCCTAACATTTGCTCTTCCGACCGTAATATGAGCTATGGAAATTACTTGAAGACGTCTTGTCCAGCCCTCGAAGGGACCAGAGACACTACTGTCGCGGGGCTACTCGAACAACAGGTTAAAGACTGCATATCGAGGAATATATCAGTCAATGCGACGGTACCACGGACTAAAACCCTAGTACCACAAACCTAACGGACCCATGTCGTAAAGAATAGGGGTTATCTATATTTCACGTTAGAATACACCTGCGAGATCCTCTCAACTCATCACAACTCGTAGGGAGAAACATATTTATGAAACCCTCACGGCTCATGAAGGTGAAAAGTCTTAGGCGACGAGGATATCAACCCGTTTCTTAACAAGTAGGTCCAAACTGACTCTTGTATACAATCCACGGGCCATATTCTCTAAAGTTGCATACCGATGAGGAAGAAAAACCGCTTGCGAGTCCTCTCGACTCGTAAGGAGAAAATTCTCTTGTGAGATCCTTACGACTCTTAAGAGAAAATACACTTAGGAGCCCTCATGACTCATAAGGAGAAAATACACCTACGAGATCCTCTCGACTCGTAAGGAGAAACATATTTATGAGACCCTTATGGCTTATAAAGTTAAAAAGCCTTAGGCGACAGATCTAAACCTGTTTCCTAAGCACTTTGGCTCTACAAGTAGGTTCAAACTGACTCTTGTATACTATCCATGGGACACATTTCTCTTGTGAGATCCTTATGACTCTCAAGAGAAAATACACTTAGGAGCCCTTACGACTTCTAAGGAGAAAATACATCTACGAGATCCTCTCGACTCGTAGGGAGAAACATTTTTATGAGACCCTCACGACTAATAAAGTTGAAAAGCCTTAGGCGAAAAATCTAAACCTGTTTTCTAAGCCATTGTTGCCCTATAAGGAGGTCAAGATGGACTCTTGTATACTATCCACGGGCCACATTCGCCAAAGTTACATGCCAATGAAATGAAGAAGCTACTCACACGTCCTCACGACCCATAAGGAAAAAATACGCGAGTGAGATCCTTACGACTCATGGAGGTGATGAACACTTAGGAATCCTCACGATTTCTAGGGAGAATATGCACCTATGAGATCCTCACGACTCATAGGAAGAAAAAACCATTCTTGAGACCCTTACGGCTCATGAAAATGAAAAAAGCCTTAGGCTATAAGGACCCTAAACTTGTCTCCTAAGTCATCAATTCTATGGCCATGCATAACTTTGCACTACTTCACCTACGTACAAACTTACGTGGATAAAGTAGTGGGGGGCATTTGTTCCCGCCAAATTTTTTGGCAAAGTGCTATTTGTTCTCTTATAAAAAAGAGGAGAAAAGAAAGAGGAAAAGAATCCTAATAATTTGGCATCACGTGTTAAACACGTAGGTGCTTATATGCAAAGCATATAAGTGCTGAAAACAAATAACTAAGGGCCAAACTGGACGTGAGCACTTATATGCAAAGCATATGAGCGCTGAATAAAATAAGCCTAAAAGCCAAACTGGCCTCACGTGTTAAACACACGTGAGCTCTCATATGCAAAGTATATGAGTGCTGAATAAAATGAACCTAAAGGCCAAACTGGCTTCACGTGTTAAATACGTGAGCGCTCATATGCAAAGCATATGAGCGCTGAACATAAATAACCAAAGGACAAACATGCCTCAAGTGTTAAATACGTGAGCGCGCAAATGCAAAGCATATAAGCACTGAAAATAAAGCATGCTAAAACCCATTCTAGAGGTCACGTGTTAAACACGTGAGTTCTCCTGCTGCACTCTTTGGCATGATAGAATTAAATTCTATGTGATACAATTAAATTTTATTTGGAAAATATTTTTCATGATCATTCTAATACGGAAAGATTCTTCTCTAATGGAGAGTTTTGGATTTAAAATCCAATTGTGATAAAATATCACCAATCAAACCACCTGATAAAAATTAAATTCTATGTAGGGAATATTTTCTTGATCTTTCTCAAACTAGAAAGATCTTCTCTGTTAAACAGAGGACTCTTAGATCAAAGTTCCAACGGTAATTATAAAATCACCCCCCGATCATCCGATAGAATAAAATTCTATCTTAAGAAAATATTTTCCTAATTTTGTTAAATTAACAAGATATTCATAGGAAAATATTTTTTAATCTGGTTAAACAAATAAGAAATCTTCTCTGTTAAACAGAGAGCCTTTGGATTGAAAATCCAACAGTGAATAAAATTCACCAATTAATTTTCATGATCTCTTAATGAGAGATTTTCTTAACATATTGATTTTTTCCCTTCTCCTATAAAGAGGAGCAAGAAAATTAAATCTGAATATACACAGAACTCCCTACAAGCTTCTGCAAAAAAAAAAAATACAATGAGCTCTTGAAAAAGAAAGAGAATTTAATTCTCAAAGAAGAAGAAGACTTGCCACATTGAAACCCTAGGTAAAAAAAACATAGAGATCTTAATGACTCTTCTCTCTAAGGGTTTAACCCTTCGTATAAGAACTCAGTTTTTTCTCCGATTGAGATTTGCAGAAGCAGATCTCCCCATAAGTTGAGAATTTAATTCTCATCGGGACGATTCTATTCTGCAGATTCAAAACTTAGGAGAAAAGAACTAAGTTAAAAAGAAAAGAGCATGAGCATATGGGAATTTAATTCCTCCAAGAATTAGGGTTTAACCCTACAAAAAGAACTTAGTTCTTCAATACAAACAATAATGATGATCCAAGAAGATCATCAATGACTAAAAATGTCATTAACAGAGATTAAATATCTCTAAAAAAAACAACAAGAATAACTTGGCGTCTCAACAATGTTATGGAGCCTTACGTGTTTCCCACGTGAGTGCTCAAAATAAGCAAAAGCAAAGTTAAAACTACCTCACGTGTTTCCCACGTGAGTGCTCAAAATAAGCAAAAAGCAAAGTTAAAACTGCCTAAAATGTTTCCCACGTGGGCGCCTAAAGAGCGAAGAAAAACTTCTTCGTCAATTAAGCAACCGCCCCAAAAGGAAGCAGTCACGTGAAACACACGTGAGATCTATCCAAGTGCTTAGCACTTCTGTAAAAAGAGGGAAACGAACAAATAAAGCTCAAAGCATAGCTCTTACGTGCTTCCCACGTGAGCATCATGCAAAATGCTCAGCACTCCATGATTAGTCAAAAATGACTAAAAACGCTCACATCTGAGCGCCTCACGTGTTTCACACACGTGAGCACCACAGGACTCTAGTGCTTAACACTAATCCAGCACTCCACGTGTTTCACACGTGAGCGCTATATGTCCCAGTGCTCAGCACTATGGGTAATTATGGAAACTCAATCTCAGCCCAAAAATTGGCTAAGTTTCTTGAGGTCAAACCCTTTTTTTTTTAAAATCAATCGAGCCCATATGCTCTTGATTTCCAATGTCTCAAATATGACCAAAAATTCTGAAGTCCCCAACAATCCCTTTTTCCCACAAATATGGGATTTGGTTTAAGGGTGCATCTCTTCACATGTCGTTGTAATTCCTCAAAGTCTTCAGAGAGGTGACGGGTCCCGACGACCAACAACTTTTTTCGTTGATGCACTTCCAAACTGACGTGCACGCCTCAAATCGGATTGTGCCCCAAATTAGGCACATTCCATATCACCATTGCTCACTTCGTCACGTAACAAATATACATGTGCGCAACATAAATAATGGACCGAAATGTTTTTAAACTAATATTCGCCTCCAAAATGGTGAAAAAGGACCGAAACGTCATTAAATTAACATTTCGCCTCAAACATGGCGATAATGGACCGCGATGTTCTTAAACTAAAATAATCGAGCCCAAATGCTTATATGTTTCAGCTGATCTTAATCTTAAACCAGATTAATGATTCTTAAATCAACCCAAACCCAAATCTAAAAATATACGGATTTGGACTAATCCACGCCCTACGTGCGACGACATAAATTAGTCTCCGTATACAATCCACGGGCAACTAAAACCAAAACAAAACAGATGATACGAAGTAAACTTCCAGAGTAGGAGAAAGTGGTTATCGCGATGCAGTAACGTAATTAACTGCAGAGGCTTATGCCTGCAGGGAAGAGCGTCCTCACAATTAAAAACCCCTCATAAAATGAGGCGGAATCTGATGAAGCCACGCTACAACAGCTGCATCTATCCAAACCTCCGATATATGGTGCCATAAATCAACTTGCATGGTATCTTCGAAGAGGTGGACGGATAAATCTAAATAGTATCTGCCCCCAGAATTTAGGCCTGACGTCCCAACGTCCCGGTCCGTCTTCCGGCGGTGAAACAATGTGTTTGTGTGTGAGTGTGTGAGTGTGCATGTACACGCAGGAATGTGTGTATTTGTGCGTATGTGTGAGTGTGTACGAGCGCGTACGTATGTGAGGGAGTGTTTGAGCGAGTGTATATGTGAGTGTGCGAGTGCGCGCGCGTATGCATGAGTGTGTGAGTGTGTATATATGTGTGCCCGCGCCCGCGTATGAAATATTTCACAAATTCATCCTAACTTCTATCTTGTGTTTTGTAAATTTAATGATTTAAAATTTTGTTGTCGTGTATGATATATTGCATAACTTTTTAAATTGTACCATAATCTATAAACCAAATCAAAATGAAAATCAAATCCTTTAATACAAGCTAACCCATACATAAATGAAAAAAACAAAATCAAACCCATTAAGAAAACTTAACACTAATTAATATATACAATTAATTACAGTAATTAAGAAACCTTAATTAGGACCAGATATCAATGAACCGAGACCCAAATTAAAAAACGATTAAATGGAAAGTTAAGAGAAACCCTAAATTTTTTATTAGAATCTTAAGGTTTTATTTTTCATTTAATTAGTAAGTTTAAGATCGAAAGGTCTTAAACTTTTTAGGATCGACCTATAGTTTTCCGTCCAACAATTAGTATATGTCAAATCTTTTTCCCGTCGAATAAGATCACAAATGTTTGTGAGAGTTAAGCTTATTGTTCAATTTTTTTCAAACGTATGTGTAGTATTCGACGAGAGGATTTGAAATACAGCAATTTTTGGATTTTCTGGGAACTTAGGCATACTAGCAAGCTTATTTTCGAAGATGGCAACATGGATTTCAAAAATTTTCTAGTTCGCTAAAGTTCCCAAAACCATGAATCGAACTAAAGAGCTAAGAACTTGTATACAAAAATATAGTGAGCTAAACTAATCTACTATGTGTAGAATACTTAAATCCTCAAGCTTTCTTCAAGTGCTCTGGATCGCGCTTGCAAGCCGGTCTTCCTTTGCCGAAGATGATCCACCTGAGGGAAACGATCCAAGCTCCAGTTTCACCTAGCGAAACAACCGACACTCCAAGGTCGCTAGCAACGGAGAGCGGGGATGTAGAATTTTCCACTATCTTTTTATCTCATTTGTTAAAATCAAGTGAGAAACTAAAGAAGGAGGAGGAGGAGGTGAGGAAAACATAGGCTTGAGCAACTCAAGAAAGAATGAGCTAAGTGTTGAAAAAAATGAAGAGTGTTAGTAGTATGTAGAATAGAATGGCTTGCTATTTTACAACCATGAAAAATATCTCACATCATTTTTCGATAAACAAATAATGACCCATTCCTCTCTACATACCTCCAACCATGCTCATGCCACCTCACCCTCCACCTCATTTGTAAATGATTTTCTAAAAATAAAATCATATAATGAGGTGCATCTTCTAGAAGATATTCCATATAAATACGGAATACAACCCGATATACGTATCGAAATACATATACGCGTATTCATATATAAATACGAATAGCCAAGTGAAAAATGAATAGTGAACAATAATACTAGAATACATATATTAAAAATATATATAAATTATTAAATCAAAACTTGATTTAATAATCCGGCTTATTCCTAAGCTGTTAGTAGTATCAACCGTACGACTAAATTCCGTGTAGCCTGTACACATATTTAATCGAACACCTGTATGTACCAACATACGTCATCTACATCATATCACCTGAACCGGAAAAACGCTCTGTGTGAGACTCTAAAAACTAGTCAATACGCTGGCAGTGGGTTTAACCACAAGCACGTCAGCGGCACTAACTGTACGTAACGGCTGCCCACGTATTGAGCGAAAGGAAGACCGACGAGCAAACTCATCCATACCCCTACTGAGTCTATCTGTGACAATCTCCATACAGTCCGCTATGTTCGTTTAAGAGTATCGCATATCGAGTTTAGGGGGTGGATAAAGTCAAACCCCCTAATAACGCGATATTTCGTGTCGGTGTGAAACCCATCACCCACTGACAAACTACTGATCCAAATCAGTAATTCTCGTCCATCTTGGACAAGGATTTCTGGTGATGGCCACCCGTGCACTGCGCGACATCAACCCCCAATACCGGGAGAGACGAATCCCCGACGATCCGCTCACTGCTTCCATGTGGCTCGGGACTGTACCCAACTAAAACATGTTTCCATGACTCCTTTGAGCCACGATAGGGTAGTAATCAAAGCACAGTGGGAACTCATACGAGACAAATGACGATTTCAAGGTCGACAGACTAACCTGTACTCATGCCACCTGAGAACTGCTATCTGACAATAGGTATAATACCATCTAGCATGTTCTCGGCGAGTCCATCCAGTGTAACTCATAACCCAATGAGCACCTGTATAATATCTTAGGTGATTATCTGACACCAATGGCTTGTGAGACCGGCCACCGCCCCTCGTCGGGGTCTCGAAAAGTATTCACTAGTCTACTCTGGAGTATCGATGCCCAGTCTCGATACTCCCTCGACTAAGAACATTTAAGGATGTGCTTATGGACTATCCAGCTCCCACGTATATGATCGCCATCATAATACTGGTAGTCAAGCAAGAATCTTATGGGCTCTATCAACATGTAATAGTGATCTGTAATACCACATAATGCATGTATATAATGATAGAGACAAACCAGATAGCATACTATCATCTCGAGTAAAACCGTTCTACCCGTATAGGTCCTCTCTTGATCATCATAATCATCTGCCTGCGATTACAATAATTGCCTTGAGGGCACTATAGCCAACAATCTCGCACTTGCACTTAAGGCTAATTATTGTGGTGTCGCATACTCACAGCCCGTGTGATACCAAACACCCAACTTCTCTACTAATCAGTCTCGCAAAGCATGTTTGTGAAACTATCGTGTTCGAGAAATAGCCTTAGTGTATGGATCCGCTCCAATACTTCTATCTTTATCTCTTTATATCTCAATTTCATGGAGAAAGACTATCTCCTGAAATGAGCGATACCTGTCTTAGAATTTGTCTGGATATCCGTTGGGACCAAATTTATAAAGGAACTCCCAATCCAACAAACTTCTTAGACCGTATCTTCCACTGAATTTAATCAGTATCCTGTGCCATGCCTTTCTCGGTATCCGCTTGGACCTCCTGTCCAACATACTGCACCTCAGAAGAGGATAAACTTTAACTTTGGTAGTCACTCTGTCATCCATGTCACCTTGAAAGCCTGAAATGATAACCGCCTCCAGAAGGAGGCTGCCGTTACCATATACCAAGAACATTCTCTTATATTCATTACCGCTTCATAATATTTCTTCAGGATTGGATTAATATATGCTTATTACAGCTAGTGAAAAAGCAATATCTGGTGTGGTACTTGACATTTCATGATTAACTCAATTGCCTAAGTAGGTGATATACCAATCATGCAAATCCCTCTCCTCATCAGTCTATAAGACATCTTTTTAGAGAGAGTGACTCCATCACCTACGGGTACACCACTACACCAGGAGTCGTCTATTCTAAAACACTTTAGAATAGTATCAAATTACCCGAATCAGGATACTTCCCAAATCTAGATCTAAAACCATCGATCTAGTCACCAGAATCTCTGATATTTTGTCCAGATCCTATGTGGAGAAACACCTTGTGACAACCACAATATAACCGATCGTAGTATAGGAAGATCACTTCTTATCAGGAGTACGTCATCCAAAAACAAGGATATCACTCTCTATTACCTTCTTACCAGGTCCATTTATTATTCTGATGAAGTCAAACTCTATAATTGTCATATCAAAAATAGATGATTTATCTCCGCTATACCTGCTTTATTCTATGAATAGACATAAGCTACTTTCCCACCACTCTTCCGCTGCTCCCACTGACTAGAACAACCCTCTGGCAGAGTCATATACATGTGCACTTCTAAAACAAATTTAGAACGACGTTATAGTCATCCACCTGCCAGATCTCATAGTTTAGGAAAGCTATAGTGGCAAGCTTGGGTCATCAAAACCTTCCTGTCACCGTCTTTGAGGAGACCAAAGTATCTCTCGGGTGGCTGAGGTTACCCACCAAATCTGCGGAGTGGCTAATGGATTGTCGAATCCAATTAAATATTTAGCTTCTACTAAATTTTCAATAACCGTTTGTGGTTCTGGAATGACTTCCAGTTCTACCATTCTCCCACTAATGTTTTCTGAAAAGAATTCATTTTACTAAAGAGGTGGCGAGTTAAGAACAATATAACTATTGATCCTCCAAATGGTAGAATGTTAACCGATGTCAAAGCCCAGGATAACCCACAAACTGCCATTACTGAAATGTGTCTTGTGTTTATCCGGATTCTAGTTTTAAGTATAAGCCGGACAACTCCATATACCTTAACATCGTTAAGGTATATATCCATTCTATATCCAATATAGAAACAAAGGCACTAATATAATTGGAACCAGATTCAAAAAATATGTAGCCATTTTCAGTGCATATCGAATAAATGGAAGAAGGCCATGCAGCATTACTCATCAAGGAGTGCACCCACGGATGAGTAACCTTAGAGAGAAGCAAGTTCTTAAATTTATTACTTACGATGGAATATCTAGCATAAGTATCTACAACTTCGATCACCTCGAAGAATCCTGATACTCGCAACATATAGTTTTCTATTTTATTCTTATACCTATAATTTATCAAAATTTGGACTTTGTATTTCAACGAAATACGTGTCTAAAACCAGAGAAGTCATAAGTAAACCCAATATAGTACGAGTACCAACACCCTTGTCCTAATGGACATCAGAAAATATACAATATTTTGTATAAGTTCTCTAAGTTTAATAACTCAAACCCTATGCGTCATAGGTTGAAAATTGTATTATGGTTAAGAAGAATTACACCGTTATTGAATACATCTTACCTAACTATCAACTGATATAGATAAATATCATAAACATAATTTCAAAAAGTTATATCTCACTTTATAAAATAAACATACAGATATATCGGTTTGAAATTGGTGCATAACAACAGATATTCAAAACCAAAAATTTTCCGTTAAGCAAAGCCCAGGTGATTTCCTCAAATATCCTCAATTACAAAGAATTCTGATATTGAGGATCTAATCACCCAATTCCCAATATCTTACTCCCACTCAGTATCTGTAACACCATACAAATGTGAGAATCAAATCTGGTAAATAGATATCCCGGAGTCAGAATCTAATTGGGAAAACAGTTTTTAATTAATACCGCACAATAAAACTGAAACATGAAAATGTTTCGAAGAGGTAGCCGGGTATTCCTAGTAATGCCTCTTTCACTATCCAGATTCATGACAATTGTCACAATTTTCTTACCCTCACTCCAATCCTTTTATATTTCTTTACTTCTTAGCTTCTGTACACCATACTTAGGCTAATTGGGTTTTTTTCTTTCCTAACCTTTTGGCACCAGCCTAAAGTTTGGAAGAAGGCTATCCAATAAGCGTAATAGGTGTACTTTCCTAATACTAGGAGCCCTCGCAACCTGAGAGAAGGAAAAATAAAAGACAACCGAATAATTTTATTCAATTTTTCCAGAACCGGAATCCATCCTCGATCAGAAACAAGTTTCTTCGAGTTCGTATGTAACTATACGATGGCATACCCAAGCAATATGGATCTTCGTAGTAATACGGAGTGTTATGGAGAAATGCAATAGGGAAGTAGGAGTGGCAGGGATATATGCGGCTTTGTCGTGAATCATGACAGTAGTCGCAATTTCCTTTGCTCTCACTCTAATCCCTTTATATGTCTTTACTTCTTAACTTCTGTACACTACACATAGGCTAATTGGTTTTCTACTTACCCTACCTTACGGTAGCTGCCTAAGGTTTGAAAGAAGACTATCCAATAAGTGTAATAGGTGTACTCTTCTAATACTAGGAGCCCTCGCAACCCGAGAGAAGGGAAAATAAAAGACAACCGAATAATCTTATTCAATTTTTCCAGAACCGGAATCCATCCTCGATCAGAAACAAGTTTCTTCGAGTTCCTATATAACTATACGATGGCATACCCAAGCAATATGGATCTTCGTAGTGATACGGAGTGTTCTGAAGAAATGCAATGGGGAAGTAGGAGTGGCAGAGATATATGCAGCTTTGTCGTGAATCATGACAGTAGTCGCAATTTCCTATGCCCTCACTCTAATCCTTTTATATGTCTTTACTTCTTAACTTCTGTACACCACACATGAACTAATTGGTTTTCTACTTACCCTACCTTACGGTACCTGCCTAAGGTTTGGAAGAAGACTATCCAATAAGCGTAATAGGTGTACTCTTCTAATACTAGGAGCCCTCGTAATCTGAGAGAAGGGAAAAAGAAAAGACAGCCGAATAATCTTATTTAATTTCTCCAGAATCAGAATCCATCCTCGAAAAGAAACAAGTTTCTTCGAGTTCGTATGTAACTATACGATGGAATACCCAAGCAGTATGAATTTTCGTAGTGATACGGAGTGTTCTGGAGAAATGCAAAAGGAAAGTAGGAGCGTCAAGGATATATGCGACTTCGTCGTGAATAATGACAATCCAAAACCAAAGTGTGTAAGAAAATTCGGTTAACTTGGTTCATGTGTTTTAGTTTAAGGTCAGGTCATGGTCGCTGCCAAAGAGAGAGAGAAAAGAAACACTCAGCATGCACTCTAATCTAGATTAGATTGGTTAATCACTTTATCTAATCAGGATGGCTCCCACTGTTTCCTCGAATTCTCCTTCAAATCCTAAAAGGAAAATTAGTCGGGATTATCTGAAAATCACCCGAGGAGTAATACCTACTCATCAATGGGAATCGGGATCTAACTATCATCGCGTGATAACCTGATGGAAGCCACTCAAGTCACCACACTTCAGAAGGTATGCGCATGCCTGGCAAGTTTCCTTTATATTTGAAACTCCCGATATCGTTTTAACCCCTAGAACCCAAGTGACCTTGACCCAGTTAAAGGGTCCTAGTTAAGTTCAACCCGTCATTATCTTGATTGCATTAAACCCACCCCACGAGACCTTGACACAGTTAACAAGTCCGCACGACTGTCCTAACAAATCGCATCTATATGCTACAAACAAGCACCATTTAGCTACCACACACTATGCCTTGACACAGTCAATAAATGCAGTACGAACACTAAGTACTACTCGTAGAAAATGACGGAGGGCTACGGATGGTTTTTGGTGAATTTTTTTTAACGTAATGAACTTGATATCGTTGAAGGAACCGAGAGGTTTTATAAATATATAGTCGCGCAAACTTCTACCAAAGAAGTCATTCCCTGTGAAAGGATCTAGGCTCTTTCCTCTTTGAATGAGGTGATGGATATTCCTAACCGAATATCGCTGTGCAAAATAAAAGAATCGACTATAGTGGAATTATTATAATGATGCAAACTTTTGCCTAAGAGGTCACTCCCCATGAAGGGATCTCCGCTCTTGCCTCGTCGAATGAGATGCTGGATATTTATAACCGAATACCACTATGCAAAATAAAAGGAAACGCCTGTAATGATAGTTTTCAAAAATTGGTTCCAATAACATTATATAGGTTTGTTTTCCTTGTATTAATCAGAATTAATGCAGTCCCATCAATTAATCATATCATGCCAGAAAGAAACGAAAATAATCACGCACATATATGCCATCTGTATTCGCCACAGGGTCCTGGGTTTTCACCGTAAGGTTACTTAACTTACAGCAGGGCGGGAGCAGGACCAGCACGGATGCAAAACAGATATAGTGTCTACTAGATATATATATATAATATATATGAACATTCATCTCATGCATGATACCAAGTGACATCATAGAAGCATCACAGCGGATGCAAATACAATATGGAAATGCGGATAAACAAGGAAAATTACATTTCAATAGAGCCAGATATGAAATTCAATTTTCCTGGTCATGTGGATAGCCCGTAGTATCAGACCCTAGACCTCTACGAGTGTGGCAAGTCACCCGCCAATCCCAGAAGCGAGGCAACCCCAATCAATGAATTGAGTAGGCCACCCAGCACTTCCGAAATCCGGTGACTTGGGCATCCCTCCATGGGTCAATCCTATACCCCCTACGAGTGCGACGAATAGCCCGCCAATTCCAGAGTAAAGCATCCCGGTCTCAACGCCATGAGATGGAGGCCCGTTTCCCTCCAGAACCCGGCTACTCGAGCAGTCTGCCACGGGGTAATCCTAGTGCATGTAATGAAAAATAGAATATACAACAGTGATTTCGTCCGCAACCTAGACACGCCCCAAAGAATAATACAAGCCGCGATGAAAACAATCCACATGTCGGACGCTCACCACGCAATATGAATATACATTACATCACAGAGAACTACATCTAATACTACCTACATCGGGATATCCATCACGACAAATTCAACATAACCATAATCACAGAGCA
Organism: Agapanthus africanus; assembly: GCA_030015575.1. Taxonomy (NCBI): domain Eukaryota; kingdom Viridiplantae; phylum Streptophyta; class Magnoliopsida; order Asparagales; family Amaryllidaceae; genus Agapanthus; species Agapanthus africanus. The sequence continues at coordinate 55,098,800 of CM057342.1, read as the reverse complement.
ACACAGAACATCAATGTGAATATCATGTTCGTAAACCAGTTTGATTGTGCATATAACAACCATTAGGATTATACCGCGCTATGATATTCACGGTCGCAGAAACAAATGCTCAGAAATACATAAATTTAAATTTTCGATCGATTAAAACTTTCCGCATTGGCCCCCGAAGTACAAACCAGTACACAAACAAATCTGGACCAAAACCAACTATCCCAAAAATCATATTTTCATGAACTAGAGCCCCAAAAAAAATTTGGGGTACTGTAGCCAAAATTGGACTGCGGTTCAGCGGTCAAATGGTGCATTTGAATTCTATTCCGCGGTCGAATTTTAGGTTTAGGTGCCCAAATTTTTTTCTTAGCTCTAATTTTGCCTTCACATAATTTTAATGCAACCAGAAAAAAATTTTGCAACCAGAAATTTTTTTTGAACAACTTTGAAATTCGAACACCAAACAGGGATTTTGGAAATGCGATTCGGAAAATTCCGTCGATCGAAACTCTAAATTAGTGCAAACAAGTTTAGCTTTTAGCATGTCTCTGATACCACTGCTGAGAACTTAGGCATACTAGCAAGCTAATTTTCGAAGATGGCAACATAGATTTCAAAAATTTTCTAGTTCGCTAAAGTTCCCGAAACCATGAATCGAACTAAAGAGCTAAGAACTTGTATACAAAATTCTAGTGAGTTAAACTAATCTACTATGTGTAGAATACTCACATCTTCAAGCTTTCTTCAAGTGCTCCAGATCGCATTTGCAAGTCGGTCCTCCTTTGCCGAAGATGATCCACCTTAGGGAAACGATCCAAACTCCAGCTTCGTCTAGGAAAGCAACCGACGCTCCAAGGTCACTAGCAATGGAGAGTGGGGATGTAGAAATTTTCCACTATTTTTCTCTCTCATTTCTTAAGATCAAAGTGAGCAACTAAAAAAGAAGGAGGAGGAGGTGAGGAAAACATAGGCTTGAGCAACTCAAGAACGAATGAGCTAAGTGTTGAAAAAAATGAAAAGTGTTAGTAGTATGTAGAATAGAATGGCTTGCCATTTTACAACCATGCAAAATATCTCACTTCATTTTAAAATAAACAAATAATGGTCCATTCCTCTCTACATATCTCCAACCATGCTCATGCCACCTTACCCTCCATCCCATTTGCAAATGATTTTCTAAAAAGAAAATCATATAATGAGGCGTCCATCTTCTAGAAGATATTCCGTATAAATACGGAATACAACCCGGTATACGTATCGAAATACATATATGTGTATTCGTATATAAATATTAATAGCCAAGAGAGAAAATGAATAGTGAACAATAATACTAGAATACATATATTTAAATATATATATATAAATTATTAAATCAAAACTTGATTTAATAATCCGGCTTAATTCTAAGCCGCCAGTATTATCAACCGTACGGTTAAATTCCGTGTAGCCTGTATACACATTTAATCGGATACCTGTATGTACCAATATACGTCATCTACATCATATCGCCTGAACCGGAAAACCCCTCTGTGTGAGACTCTAAAGACTCGTCAATACGCTGGTAGCGGGTTTAACCACAAGCACGTCAGCGGCACTAGCTGTACGTAACGTCTGCCCATGTATTGAGCGGAAGGAAGGTCGACGAGCAAACACATCCGTACCCCTACTGAGCCTATCTGTGACAATCTTCGTACAGCTGGTCTGTTCGTCTAAGAATATCACATATCGGGTCTAGGGGGTGGATAAATTCAGACCCTTAATAACGCGATATTTCGTGTTGGTGTGAAGCCCATCACCCATTGACAAACTACTGATCCAAATCAGTAATTCTCGTCCACCTTGGCCAAGGATTTCTGGTGATGGCCACTCGTGCACTGCGTGACATCAACCCCCAATACCGGGATAGACGAATCCCCGACGATCCGCTCACTGCCTCCAAGTAGCTCGGGACTGTACCTAACTAAAAGTTGTTTGCACGAATTCTTTGAGCCGTGGTAGGATAGTAATCAAAGCACAATGGGAACTCACACGAGAAAAATGACGATCTATGGTCGACAGACTAACCTGTACTCATGTCACCTGAGAACTGCTATCTGATAATTGGTATAATACCATCTAGCATGTTCCCGGTGAGGCCGTCCAGTGTAACTCATAACCCAATGAGCACATGTATACTATCTTAGGTGACTAACTGAAACCAATGGCTTATGAGGCCGGCCACCGCCCCTCGTCAGGGTCTCGAAAAGTATACACTAGTCTACTCCGGAGTATCGATGCCCAGTCTCGACACTCTCTCAACTAGGGGCATTTAAGGATGTACTTATGGACCACCCAACTCCCACATATATGATCGTCATCATAATGCTTGTAGTCAAGAAAGAATCCTATGGGTTCTATCAACATGTAATAGTGATATGTAATATCACATAATGCATGTACATGATGATAGAGACAAACCAGATAGCATACTATCATCTCGAGTAAGACTGCACTACCCGTATAGGTCCCCCTTCAATCATCATAATCACCTGGCTACGATTACAATAATTTTCTTGAGAGCATTATAGCTAACATGATTTGTCCAGTGTGGACATGTTACGAATGCAATAAGACTCACTGCTCATTTCCTTCTGTATTTTCGTCCATTTCAAGAAGTTTCAACGGTGCTTTCCACTTGTTCCCCGTGTACAGATTTAACATAGGGAATATAGGGAATTTCTACCGAAATTTTCTCAAAATGGACGAAAGCACAGGAGGAAATGAGATATACGTGTTGCATTCGTAATGAGAATTAGGACCTTTAGCCTTGACAGCTGTGACAGTAATTATCCGTCCTGACCTTTTGTCATGACTTACGCCAACCTTAAAAGACTTTAGATGCTTTGATGCGTCCACATCATGAAATCTAATTTAAAACTTGAAAATTTATTTAATGACGATCTTATAATAAACTCCTAAGATATGTTAAACTCATATTATTATCTGTGCGATAACAAATGAGAATTCATCCGGATAAATCGTTTATGCATATGGGGAAAAATATGGGTATAAATTAAGAGACGCCTAATTTAAAGATAGATTTAAAGCCTTTTTAGATTACGTAAAGATGAACCTAAAGCGTAGCCGAGACGGACTCTTGTTCTGTCCTTATAAGAAATGTATTAATAGAGGTTGTTTTCGATGTGAAGTGACAGAAGAACCTCTATTTGTAGAGGGTTTTGAACCAAACCACATATATTGGAATTACCATGGTGAAGGAATACGTGACGAGAAAGTGATGATGGATAATGAGATCGCAGCTTCGCAAGATGAATTACCAACGGGTGACAGGACAGATGACACACATGAGATGTTGGAAGATTTATTTGTTGCCGAAGAAATGAATGATGTTGAACCATCTGAAGGCACCAGTGAAGTAGAAGAATTGAAGAAAATTCAGGAAAAATGAACAAGATCTATACAAAGACTGTACGTAATTTAGTAGGCTATCATTTATAATAAGGATCCTCCATCTGAAGATGATTAGCGTGATAGCTAATGAGCTCTTTGACGTGCTTCTTGATTTCCTACGTAAGATGATACCTAAAGGAAAGGAAAGCATTCCAGAGAATCATTACAAGCAAAAAAGATTGTTAAGACACTTGGTTTCTCGTATGAGAAGATCGATACATGTCCTAATGACCGTGTACTATATCGTAAGGATTATGCGTCTCTCAATGAGTGTCCTACTTACAACTTGTCTAGATGGAAACATATTAAGCGAAATTCAATCGCTGAAACGTATGACGCCAACAAAAAGAGCAAGAAATTGCAGTTAAAGTCCTTTGTTATTTTCCCCTGGCTAAGAGATTGCAAAATTTATATATTTCAAAGGACATGGCGAAGAGCATGCGATGGCATTCCGATCGTCGGATTAAAGACGGGAAGCTGAGACATCTGGCTGATGCAGAAGTATGGAAGCAATTAGACAGTATTGATCATTTTGGGGATGAGCCGAGAAATGTATGTCTAGGTTTAGAAACCGACGGTTTCATACCTTATGGACTCATGAGCTCTAGTTGGTCCGCGTGGCCGGTATTGCTTATGCCTTACAATCTGTCTCCCTGGATGTGTATGAAGTAACGGTATATGATTCTTTTCTTATTAAATTCTGAAAAATATTCACCTGGACAGAACGTTGACGTCTATATGGAACCTTTAATTGAAGAGTTGATAGAACTCTTGGAACATGGAGTAGAGAGATATGATGCGTACACCGAGGAGAAATTTAGAATGCGAGCGGCTGTTATTTGGACAATCAACGATTTTCCAGCATACGACATGTTATCTGGATGTTCTATGTACGCGAAGCATGCATGTCCATCATGTGGTCTTGATTATAGTACTATACAGCTTAAGACATGTTGTAAGTTTTGCTACTGGTTTTATCGTAGGTAGCTATCGGCGAATCATCTGTATAGAAAGATGGTAAGTAAGTTTGATGGAACAACGGAGAAGGGTGAAGCACCAAAGCCGTTGTCAGGGATAGAAATTTTTAGCAGATATCAGCGTGTTAATTCCAGCAAGGATCTAATCATTTTAACTCAGATAGTTCCTTGAATAAATAAATAAAATGGAAGCAGTTCGAAGATAATGAATTGTTGAATTTATGGAAGAAAATAATTATATTATGGAATCTTCGTTACTGGAAACATCTGTTGATTCGACACAATATTGATGTCATGCATGTAGAGAAGAATGTGTTTGATAATATTTCTGGCACATTGTTACATGAAGATTCTAAATCCAAGGATAAGATGAGTGCTCGTGAGTTGTCATGCCCCGCTTCCCAGTGTACGGGGAAGGAGATGTGACGAGGCATGCGATGTATTTACTCAGAAGTAAACACGCTAAGTATAAATAAGCAATATAAATGAATAAAAAGAGATATAATAAAATAACAACATTTTATTAATATCCATTCTTTACATACAACTAAAAGAAAAGTACAATGATAGAAAGCAATGCCTAAACAATGGCATATGAACTGAAAAGAAAATAGTACAAGTAAAAGCCTAGAAGTCTGGCTCCTCTATGAACTTCTCCAAATCGTCCTGGCTGGGCTCGGTCCCCTGAGAGTCGAGTCCTCCTGAAGAATATTCTAAAGAAAGAAGAGACAGGAATGTCGTCAGCGAACTAGCGCTTGGTAAGTCCCAAAAGATAGAATATAATAGACAAGTAAAGAGAATAGAACCGGTAAATTATCTGTTTGTTATGCTAACGTAGTTGTTTGTAGCTTGGTACAAAAGGTGTCAGTGTATACGAGAGGAGTCTAACTTGCTCTGTGGACTATGGTAATCGGAAGTATAAGGCCCCGTCATGACCCACGGGACAACAACACGGATGTTCATGTATGTGTCTTTTAGTGAGCATCTCGTTCCACTTCTAACACATTTCGTACCAGTCTACCCTGTTAAACCACGTAATGTATATTGTATTGATTATAGTTATCATACTTGCCGAGACCATGGTATAAGTTGTTCATGTAAACAGTTTCAGGATTGTATCAAGTAGTCATGTGATGGAATCAAGATATAGCCATGGTTCTGTCAAGTTAAGTCATGTTTGCATATTTGGTATTGTTCTGGTATTCAGGTTCATGTTGGTATATTGGATTCATGTTGAATTGTATTCATGTTTGGATTGGATTCAATTTGATTTGGACTCAGACTTAAGTCAGATACTTAGAACAGAATTTGGATCCTGAATTAGATTTAGGAGTTATCGGTAACTGCTGCACATGGACGGCAGGATTTTTGTCTTTTTACAAAACAATTAACATTGATAACCCCGTTTTAGTTTTCTACCTTAAATAGGCAAGCACCCACTTTCTCCGGCTCCCTGAAGCTCAAGAGAATTGGTCCCACTTAAACCTATATTTACTAGGGTCCTTAATGTAATTTTATATGTCTCGAAGGGGTTTTATGAAAAATATTTTATATACTTTCAAAGTAAACCTCGAGTAATTATTTATATTATTTAGAATTGTCATGAATGTGAATTTTAAAGAATGAGATATATTAGTGAAAATATACATAGCTTGAATAGTTCAAGATATTTTAATGCAAGATTTGTCTTGTATGGATACTTGATGGTATTTTAGTGAAACCTGTCATTCTTTTATTTTGTTTAGAAAATATGGAATTTTATTATATATTAAAATATATAATTTGATAATATTTATATAATTATTAAAAATTAATTTTATTTATTAAGTAGAAAATCTCATTTTTCTTAAAAATCGTATAAATTTTTTTTCGAGATCGTATGCTCCGTGAGGAGGTCTGCATCTCGCTATACTAGTTCTGAAGATGTGCGATAATCCGCACCATCCGAAAGCGGGTTTCCCAAAATGGGTTATAGAGGCATAATTGCAAAAGAGTTTAATAATACTCTTTAAAAGAAAACATGTTTTTATAGTTCAAGGTATTTTGATGAGAAGTCGTATTTTGTCACAAAAGTTATATTTCAAGAGAATCGTGCTACGCCAAGATGTGTGTATGTGAGAGCTAGGTCATTACCTCGTGAGATTTTCTAAAGGTATGTTAAACAAAAATAATTATAAGATGTCGTATGTAAACTTCATGGTATTTAAACGTAAAAATTTAATTAAAGTTATTTAACATGGAGTTTTACAGTGAAATTGATTTCTAAACATTGGTTAAATGGTTACAAGTAAGGTATATACATGAGTACAAGTGATTCTTAAAAAAAATTGTGGTTTTCAAAGGTTTTAGAAACAAATGTCGGTATAACTTCACTTACCGACATGTTTTGAAAAAGAGAAATTTTATAGTAGAAAGAGAAGAAGAGATATAGGACTTATAAGTTTAAGGAGAGAGGGGGTAGAGGATGAGGGTATTAGATTTCATGGAGTCACGGGGTCGCCAGAAACGTCTCGAATTCTCGCCGGAATTTGTCCTAGGGCACACTCCACTTGTACTCTTCTTAGACTTAGAAAATTTTAAGAATTTTTACAATGGATTTCATAATGAAAAGGGCTAGGGTATGGGGTTATATTTATAGTGTAAAATTAGGGTTGTGGAATTGAAAGACCGAATTAAAAAGCATTAAAAATTGGATTTATGATGAAAATTAAGTCTCTGTTAATTTGCAGAGAAAATAAACAGAACAGGGGTAGTGATGTAGGCCAAAGGGTTTAGTGTGAAGAGCACGGGGGATTTTTACTAATGGAGGCCTGTCGGCGACGGCCTCAGAGCCGATCTCGCCGGTCCAACGGTGAGTGTCTGCCGTTGGATTCTCGCCATGTGTCCATGCCAGTAAATACAATATTTTACACATGTTTTTTTAATCTAACTTTTCATTTTTATGTGTATTGCACGTGTAAACTTTTGGGCTTCCAAAAAGTTTAAAAGAAGAATTCAGAAAAAATATATATGGCTGATTGGATTCGAACACAGAGGCTACGTCACAGCAGTGCAAGGCTTTACCAATGAGCTACAAGTGGCTTCTTGCTGTTTTTTAAACAAAAACAACTTTTACAGTATACTCAGGCTTGCAAACTCCATTCTGTACATTAAGGGAAAAAATTTGTACAGAAAATTCAGGGTCGTTACATGAGTGCTTGGAGGAGTTTGGAATTCGACAGGAATTGCATTCGGTATTTCGAGATGATGGTGTCAATGAATTACCCGCTTCGAGCCACACAATATTGAAATTGGCTATGAAATGATTTTGTGAGGTGCTAAAGAGCGTCAAAACCCCAGATGGTTACTCCTCTAACATTTCAAAGAATGTGCAGGTCGAGCCACCAAAGATCTTAAATCTTAAAGCTCACGATTTGCATATCCTTCTGTATCAATTGCTTCAAGTGGCTCTTTGACATAATTTGTCGTCCGATATCACCATGGTTTTGATAGAGTATTGCGACTTTTTCAATAATCTTTGTTTTAAAGTGATAGATATAGCCAAATTCGAGGAGTTACAAAAGAGTGTTGTTGAAACCCTCTGCAAATTGGAGATGATCTTTCCACCATATTTCTTCATCATCATGGTTCATCTTACAGTGCATCTAGCTACAGAGATAATGATTGCTGGACCAGTCTCATATAGGTGGATTTATCCAGTAGAAAGGTAATAACTTTTTTAAGTCAATTTTGATATTTAATTCATTATAATATCCACATTTGTCTAAAGTATTCATCAACGTTTAGATACTTGGGATTATTGAAATGACAAGTGCGCATTTGAGCTCGACCGGAAGGGTCAATAGTCGAGAGTTATTATGCCAACGAATGCATCAACTTCACTTCTTCTTACTTGTGTGGAGTTGAAACAAGATTAAATAGTCATCCCATCCACAAGAGAAGGATTGATCCTACCGGAGAGAGTAGCTCGATCAAGTGCATATGTATATCTTTAATAAGCTTGAAATTACTGCCGATCACAGAAAGTATATAAATTAAAACTTTTAATCACATCAATATTTTGTGTGTCTAGGTATAGATATGCCTAAATAGTTAATATTGTTATTCTTTTAGCCGACATATTAAAGAACTTATAAATGCGATTTTCAGAAAGGGCGCTAATTGGAAGATTAATAAAGAACATAAGAAACACTTTTTACGGTGATTCCGTAAACACGTACGTATGTTTTGTAGATTTCACGTATCACATGCATATATCACATATAGCTTATACATTTTACGTGTAAATGCATTGTAGATTGAAGAAGGCATGGCACAAGGGATGCAATTCCCAGATGTAATCGTGCAACTATCTAAAAGTTCTAATGCAAAAGTGAATCGATGTAGTTCATATTGCATTGATAACTGAAAATTTCTTGCAACCGAGAAATTGACTATCCAAAATAACGGCATTTATTGTTCGTTTGAACTAACGCGATTATCAAGTTCTCGCGATCAAAGACTACAGGGAGAAAAAAAAATACTACGGTCCGTTGGAGGACATAATAGAGTTATTTTACGGGAGTAATGAGAAAGAACGATTTGTTATATTCAAACTTCGTTGGTGCGCTTGCATCCAGATTGATGAGTACGGTTTTCTTTTTTTCAATCTTATTAAAAAAAATTATCGAGATAATAAGTTCATATTAGTTTCACAAGCTGGGTAGTGCTTCTATATCAAAAATCCTAATCGTGAAGAAACTTGGATTATATTACGGGCACCACCTAAATTCTTATTCGATAGTTCTATCGACGATGTTGAACTTGAAAAAGCAGATCCGATTGACATATGAAAAACTTTGTGGTTGTGTGTGTGTATGAGAATAATGGAGGAAAGATGCCATAGGATGGAATTTCCTCCTGTTGCGTCGAAAAATTATACCATCCCTCATTTTTCCGACGATCGGCACCCATCATCTTCATCGTTATCATCTATAAGATGTGGGTACACCAAATTTCATGTGATTCTATAACATTTTCCCCGTTGATTTAGCAATGTAAAAAGTATGTTGTCGGTAAACCGTTAATTTTGAACCCACTAAATCAACGATGAAAAAGTTGTTGAATCACATGAAATTTGGTGTACACACATCTTAGATAATAACGATGAAAATGATGTGTGCCGATCGTCGGAAAAAATGAAGGAAGGTGTATTTTATCGACGCCATAGGAGGAAATTCCCTCCTATGGCCTTTTTCCTCCATTATTCTCTCTCTCTCTCTCTCTCTCTATATATATATATATATATGTTATGAACTTTGCAGTTGTAAATACTTATAATCAATTGATATATGAAAAAAACTGCAGTTCTAATCACTTCTATTGTTATGTTAGTTTAATAATTTATGCATGAAACAGATGGGGCGAAAAGGCATATTCGAAAAATTTGCTAAAGCATTATCTTCAAAGAAAAGAGGTCGAGATACTTCCTGCTCGACACCCTGACCCTGAGATTAGAGGTATATATTACGAGTTTTAAATAAGCGTGTTCAAATTATTTTTTTCGTATAACTATTGTATTGATTATAATAAATTAAAATGTGTAGGTATATCTAACCAGGAGGATGCAGATGCATCGGTGCAGGATGATCCGTATGCACACTTAGACGAGTAGCGTACGGACCTGGGTAGAGAACGTGGGTGTTCTCGGATCCCATCACAGATGAGTTTGTTCATTCCCTTATCGAGATAGGGACAATGCGAAGGCTCTGACGATGTGGGTTGTTGTTCGTCCTTAAAATTGATATGATGATAGAGGCAGAAGACACGAGTATCTCTGAAGCACGGGCTGCGGGGGATAATTTGGACCGGTTTAAACACCACGAAAGATGTGTTGCCAACGAGATTAAAAAATACGATATGCGTGCAAAAATGGAAATTCTGCAATCGACGGATGGGAAGCCCGTAGATCTAGGAATGTGGGCTACCCATTTCCATGGTTATATTGGTATTCTCGTCCGAAACACGGACTTCTGAAACATGAGATTCACGTTTGCAAATAACCCCTGGAAAGTCTATGTATGACCTTGGCGCTCCCTCTTAGTAATACATAACTCAATTAACCATATTTCAACATTACATGCATACCTGCTATATAGTATTAATTTATTAATTAATATACTTATTACTGTATTACAGAAATATTTCGTCTTAGAAGATGACATAGACAGACATTGGACGCATGTCCGACATGAGATGTCATAAATATTCAAGAGATGGTGTCAAAGATGGAATTTTTTTTCAGACCGATAGATTTACGGAGGATTGGAAATATTTTGCCGCTCTTTCCTCTATCAATCATAGAGACCAATTTGCTTTTCTCCTATTGTATTGGGATACAACCAAGGCAAAAGTAATTAAAAAGATACTTAATTGATTTGAATACTAAATTTAGATTAATTTATATTGAGATATGTTATTTTCTGAATATACAGGCAGAATCAAAAAGGAATAGGCAGAACCGAAGGAAAGTCACAGGTAATTATTATGGTGGATCGGTTCCTGCTAATCAGTATAGAGCTATTTTGGTGAGTTTATCTTTAATTACATATATGTTTGATTTTTTAATTTTATCGTTACATATCTTCACGTATAGATAAATCAAATATCCGGTACATGAGAAGGCTGGGGAAAAACCGAGCCTTCCAAAGACTTGGGAGGAATTACACATTAGAGAGGGCATGCCAAAAGAAAGGATGGATATAACCACTCAACATGGGGTAAGCTTGCATTTATAAATTCTTTTAAGTAAATTAAATACACTTTTTAACTTCACAAAGAAAAGTAATTACTGTTTTATTTATTGAAGGAGAATCTCGAGGAAGCGGAGAGGAGCTATCGGGAATCAAATCCCGAATTTTCGGCCGATGATTCCCTTCCTATGGAGACCGAGATATTTATTATAGAGCAAATTTTCCCCCGTTCGAGGGGATACGGCCGTATTTCCCTTTACGGTGGTCCAGTTAGTCTTTCGCGGTCGAGTTCCAGAGGAATTTCAAGTACGTCGACCTCTCGGTCCAACCAACAAACGATTGAGGCACGGCAGATCGACCAGCTAGAGGAGCGGCTCAGGAGGAGGAACGAAACAGATAAGAAGATGGCGGAAGATGAAGCGGCATGGAAATCTCAAATGGAGAAGTGGTGGGATCAATTTTCGCAACAATATGGTTCGCCTTCGCAGCTGTTGTCAGCATATGGTCCATGGCCGTTGTAGCCAGCATATTACCCTCCTCCGACGCAACGACCGTATTACCCTTCTCTATCACAGGGACCATCGTACTACCCTCATCATCCGTCTCCGCAACAAGGAGGGTACTACCCTCGGTCTCCGCCTCTGCCACAGGAACAGTATTACCCTCAGCTACCCCACAGGGAAGGTTATTAGGTACATTTTTTTCACAGGAAAACTTCGACGATGTGAATCGATACTATTCAAGGCGAGGTTCTGATGACGATGGCAGTGGTGGGAGTCAGTGATGTAAGTATATACATGTGTTAATGTAGCTAGCGCGTTGTTTAATTTTGAAGATTATTGTTTTAGTTCATGTGTTTGTTTATTTATGTGGATTTGCAGGGTTCCACGCTCAATGACAGAAAATCTCATGTCTGCTTCAGTTAACTTCGCAAAAGTATTTTTAGAATCACCAACAGCACTCGTCGAGACATATTTTCACCTCAATTCCAAATTTGAAAATGCCCTCCGATGTCGAGCTGGCCGGTAACAAGACAAGAACCGTCGCCACTGGGAGTTAAGTGAATAGGCAGATACTTCTCGCTCTCACAGTAAAACTTTGAATTACAGGGTCTGCATAAACTTTTGGCCCACTTCTGTACATTAAGCTTGAATTTACTGAATTAGACCAAAAGATTATGCAAACCCTATAAATCAAAGTTTTTTTGTGAGAGCGAGGAATATCTTCTTGTTCACTTAACTCCCGGTCACGAAGGTTCTTGTATTATTAGCGGCCGGAACTACATCGGCTGGCATTTCCCAAATTGGAATTGAGATGAAAGTATGTCTCGACGAGTGCTGTTGGTGACTCTAAAGATAATTTTGCGAAGTTAACTTAAGCAGACTTGAGATTTTGTTTTGGCGATGGTAGTGGCTGTTGATCTACATGTCAAATTCCCTTTAGTTTTGATTATTTTAAAAAAAACTATATTTTAAATATACTGTATGTTATTAACCATGTCCGATAACGTCAATATACTACACAACTGCAGTTATTCAAGTATAATGACAATCAACACTGCAACGGACATCGCAAAAAGTAGTATCAATGAAATTAGACGACTCGAAAACTACAATGTCAATTCAAATGAGATAATGGAGAAATCAATCAACGGAGATATTCAAGGATTTTCTCATTTTCTTTGAGTCTAGAGTCATGTTGATCTGAAACAGTTAAAGTTTATTTTCCAACTTTATATTTACTTTCTAAACTCGTATTTACTAAAACCAAAAATTTCATTTTAAAAATTCCCAAAGCCTAAGTCTCTATGTCTAAATTTATCAGGCATAGGATGTCCTATGAGACGTTCATTGCGGTTGAATTTTTTTTCAAATTTTCTGTTTTGGTGTATAATTCAAAACTCAACGGCTATAAACTGCCAAAAACGGTCCTAATAATCAGGGGCAGTTGTTTTAACTTTCCCAACTGCCCTCAAATGATTTTCTATAGATAGGACCATTTTTAAAGAGTTTTCACTAACTTTTCACGATTTTCATGTTTTCGCTCTTGATCTTTTGCCATCTCATTTTCGTGAAAACTCTGTCTCTCTTGCACTAAAGTTTTTACTATTAATTTTTTGAGATGAGATCTTTCTAGTTCCCAATACTACTATTTTAGAAAAGAAAGATCTCAAAAGTTTCTAAAAAGCGATTGTTTTCAAATTGTTTTAATCTTGAAAACTTCTTCGATTTGGTTTTAAATTTTTTTAATCTCCAAAATAAAATCCATTATCTCCTTAAATCAAAAATTTGATTTATCCATTTGAGATCATTAGGATTGTTGAGATTGGTTTGTAAAGATTGTACAATCTTGCATTGTACGACCCAGTGAAGAAGGGTCTAAGATCTTCACATTGTAAAGATTTGGACTTGTGCCTTGAAAAAGTCTAGGTGTTAACAGCCTGTAATTGTAAAGGTTTGGATCTGAGCTTGCAAAAGATCTAATTTTCTCCACATGTAAGGAGTCACAGGATAGTGAAGTTAAATCCTGAGCAGGAGTTCTCAGGCAAGGATTAGCCATTAGGTTGGTGAACCTCGATAACAATCCCTTGAGTCCATTTTATTTTCTGTTCTTCTGTGATTGTGATAGTTTAATATTTTCTCTATTTTAAATTCCGCTGCATAATTTCTATATTTCGTAAAAATTACTCTGTGTTTGCCATAAAACCTTATTCACCCCCCTCTAAGACTGTTTTCAATTGGTATCAGAGCAGTTTACTCTATTTGTAAGATTAAACTCTTGAGTTTCTGATCCTATGGCAAACCGAATGGAAGGACAGGCCATTAACCGTCTTCCTCTATTCAATGGTACAAACTATCAATTCTGGAAAACTAAGATTAAAATTTTCCTTCGATGTATAGATCTAGAAGTTCTAGAGATCTTTGAAAAACCTTTCGTTCCTCCTACAAAAAATCCATTATCTGATGCTGACAAGAGATTATTGATATTGAATATTAAGGCAATGAATACATTTTATTGTTCTTTAAATTTGGAAGAATTCAATAGAATCTCTATATGTTAAACTGCCAACAAGATTTGGACCACTCTTCAGACTGATCATGAAGGATCCAGTAAAGTTAAAGAGAGTAAAATCAATCGTCTCATGCTCGAGTATGAGATGTTTCAAATGAGAGACGATGAATCCATCGACTCCATGTATTCTAGATTCAACAATGTCATTATCGAACTTTTCAATTTTGGAAGGAAATTCAATGACAAAGAAAAGTGTTATAAGTTGCTGAGATCTCTTACAGTATCTTAGCAATCTATGATCACTGCTATCGAAGAAGCTAATGTCTTGAAAACATTGAAGATTGATACCCTTATAGGAAAATTAAAAACTTACGAGATGCAATTAGAGAATCTTAAGCAAAAGTAGGAGAAGGACACCCAAAAGAAAAATATCGCGCTAAAGGCAACCACCAAGTCAAAGCCTAAGGAATCATCAAGTGATGATGACTGTAGAGTGTTTTTCGTCGCCCTATTGAGATAGAAATACACGTTGCTTGTCAGGCATATTACAGATCCCCCCTGTCTTGGGGTAAGCTGGGGTTTAATGATTGTGGGGATCCGAATTTCCGGCAGCCGCGGATTAAGATGTTGTTAATTACCGATCAACAAATCAAACAGATCATGCGAACTCAATATGCAATATGCGCGTGTTGTGTTTAGGAACAAGTTTGAGGGTGTTTTGGGCATATCGGGGGCCTTGCAATGTTTTTACAGGGGTCCCGCTACCCGGATAGCGGGTTGGGGGTCAAGGGGGCTAGCAGCCCCCTTACGGGGTGCAGGGCAGCGCCCTGTTAGAAAATTTTCTAACGAAAGAGATGATGGGTGTAAATATGTTAAGTGCGCACGTGGTAAGGTGCGCACGTGACAAGTGCGCACCTGCCAAAACGCACACCTAACAAGGTGCGCACCTTGTAAAGGGATTCACATAACAAGTGCGCACCTGCCGAGACGCGCACCTAGCAAAGAGCGCACTTGGTAAGGCGCGAGAGAGTGAAGGGGACCAAAGGGTTCCGAATGGACCAAAAGGTCCAGCAAGGTGTGTACTTAGAGAAGTGCGCACCTAGCAAGGTGCGCTCTTGGGCCGGTGCGTACTTGGCTCGATGTACATCCAACGAGGTAAACACCTAACCAAATAGGCACCTAGCACAGTATAAGTAGAGTCGAAACCCAATAAAGCAACAGTCCAAAAGAACTAAGATTTTGACTTTTGAAAATCAAAAGAGGCTCTTTTTCCCTTTTTTGAGGCCTCCTGACGTGCACACTTTGAAAAAAAGAAAGGAGGAAGGAGAAAAAGACTTGCGCAATAAAGAATGGCTCAAAACTCAAGATTTTGTTTTTTAGGGGAATCATGATTAAGATTCAGATTAGTTATCAAATCATCGGGAGGCCTTTTATAAGCTTACATGTTTTACATTTAGTCTTATGGCTTTTACAAAATTGGATTTTGCATATTTAATTCTTAAAAAACAAAAATTACATTTAATCTCTTCCTTTTCTTCTTCTCTTTTTGGCCGGTCTCTCTTCATTCTTGGGCTTAGGCCCACTTGACTCGGGCTTGGGCTTGGGCCCACTTTGCTTTTTGACTTTGATTTTGGTTTTGGTTTTGAATTTGAATTTGAATTTGATTTCTGATTTTGGCAATTAGGTGTAATTTTCGACCCCAAGAATGACAACGAGGATGAAGAAATGACCAATATTGGTAAACACTTTAGAAAGTATCTGAAGTCCAGAAAATTTCCCCAGAAGAAAGGTACGTATAAGTCTAATAATAATTTTAATACTAATAAAATTTTGCGTTATTTTGAATGCAATAAAAATGGCCATATGAATTCAGAGTGTTCTATTCTCAATAAGGATAAGTGGAAGTCAAAGAAAAAATCAGAAAAGCGTCCGTTTCAAGCTATTTGGGACAATACAGATTCAAGCGACTCGGAAACCGAAGAAGCCGCCAACGTGTGCTTCGTGGCACTAGATAATGAGGTAACTGAAAATGACTTTGATATTGAATTTTTCAATAAAGTAGATTTAATAAGTCTTTGTCGTAATCTTAAAGAAAAATGATAAATTAAATTCTAAGTATAAGAATTTAAAGTCTAAATTATATGCTAGGAATAGTTTAGAAAAATCAACTCAAGAAAAATTTAAAAAATTAAATTAGAAAATGAAAATGAAAATGATAAAATAAAATCCATAACGTTTAAGTAAGGAAAAGTTAAATGAAACTAACAATGCTTTAAAATTTGAAATATTTGATCTTAGAAGAAAAGTTGAATTAAAATACAAAATGTTTTTAAATTTTACCAAAAATAAAGATGATTTAGATATTATGTTAGGACAATCTATAGAACACTTTAAGAAAGAAGGTATATGTTACGACAAATACTCCGAGTTAGTCCTTGAAACCAAACCATTTAGAAATAAATACTATTATAAATATGAAAATAAATACGCTAACTCCATGTGTGACTATTGTTGCACGTTAGGACATATATCACAATATTTTCATATTAAAAACAACTCTACGTATAAATATCACTTTACTCATAAAACTAACTTAAATCAACCTAAGATGACGTGGGCCCCAAAAATAACACTTTCTTCTTCCTACATTGCAGAACTTCCAAAGATGTAGCAATTGATGGATCCTTGATAACAGTTGCTCGAGACATATGACTGAAAACATTCAAAGTTTCAAGACGCTATCAAGAGAAGAATGTGGCAACGTTACTTTTGGAGACAATAACAAAAGCAAGATTATCGGTAAACATGATATTTGCTTTAATAATACATCTAATTAAACTATTATAAAAGACATATTATACGTAGAAAACTTAAAATATAATCTATTTAGTGTAAACCAGTTTTGTGACAAAGGATATAACATTATTTTCGAGAAGGATATTTGCAAAATATTATATGATAGTAAAATAGTTTTAACCGGTAAAAGATACCACAACATATATATTATATATACCAAAGTTTTTAAAAATCCAGATATTAAATGTTTAATAGCAAATAATGAAACAAACTCTTTATTTTGGCATAGGAGATTAAGTCATTCCTTAATGGATACTTTATCAAAAATCATAAGGAATAACCTAGTCAAAGGCATTCCCAATATAAAATTCATAAAAGATAAACTGTGAGATACATGCCAAAGAGGAAAACAAATTTAAACTTCATTTAAACCTAAAAATAATGTTTTAACTGACACTCCACTCTAGTTTCTTCATATGGATCTGTTTGGTCCTAGTCGCAATGTAAATCCAGGAGGAAAATTTTATGTATACGTAATTATAAATAATTATTCAAGATTTACTTGGGTTTTCTTCTTTAAAACCAAAGATGATATCTTTAATGTTTTTAAAATCTTCTCTAAACAAATTCAAAACGAATGAACTTAAGAATATCAAGATTAAGAAGTGATCATGGTGGAGAATTTGAAAACCAAGTATTCGAAAAATATTGTACTAAAAAAGGGTTTCAAACATGAATTCTCCTGTATCAGAACTCTACAACAAAATGGAGTTGTTGAAATGAAAAATCGTTCCTTACAAGAAATGGCATGTACTATACTCAATAAAAATAATTTACCAAAATACTTATGGGCTGAAGTAATTAATACTTTATGCTACATAATAAATAAGGTAATAATTAGAAAATATTTAAATAAAATACCATATGAACTATTTTATGGTAAATTACCCAATGTTAAATACTTCAAAGTTTTTGGCTGTAAATGCTATATACATAATACTCTAGATAACTTAGGAAAGTTCGACTCTAAATGCGATGAAGGTATATCAGTTGGTTACTCTATGACCAGCAAAACCTATCACATTTACAATAAACGAACTTTAACAATTCAAGAAAGCATGCATGTCCAATTTGAAGAAACCAACTCTTTAAAACCCGAAACCATTCCGGATGATGATGATGATTCAATTTTAATAAAAGGTTCGAATGACTCATCATCAGACAAAGAAACTGAAACCAATGATCAACAAGAGGATATAGTCGACATTTCTCTTCTAAAAGATTGGTAATTCAATAAAAACCACCCTAAAAACCTAATTATAAGAGTTATAGATAAAAGACTGGTTACTAGATCATCAACATTTAACCTGTGTATCAACTTAGCTTTTATTTCGATTATAGAACCGAATTTTTTTAAAGAAGCTGAGTATGATGAGCATTGGAGAAGCAATGCAAGAAGAGTTAAACTAGTTTGAAAGAAATAAAGTTTGGAAATTAATTCCAAAACCCGAAAATAGACCTATTGTTGATACAAAATGGGTTTTTAGAAACAAGTTAGATGGTCAGGGAATATCGTAAGAAACAAAGCACGTCTAGTTGCTCAGGGTTATAATTAATTCGAAGGAATTGATTATGACAAAATTTACACACCCGTTGCAAAACTTGAGGCTATCAAAATATTGTTAGCCTTCACTTGTTTCAAAAAATTTAATGTATTTCAAATGGACGTCAAAAGTGTGTTCTTGAATAGTAAGATAGAAGAAGAAGTATACGTAGCACAACCTCCAGGATTTGAAAACCACAAACATCCAGAATATGTATACAAGTTAAGAAAATGCATTGTACGGTCTCAAATAGGCTCCTAGAGCTTGGTATCAAAGACTAAGTATATTCCTTTTAAAAATAGGATATGTAAAAGGTATAGTTGATAAAACCTTGTTCGCCAAAATTTAAGGAAAAGATATCTTAGTTGTTCAAATCAACATAATTTTTTGTTCTACTAAAGAGCGCCTTTGCTAAGAATTCCCAAAGCTAATGCAGGATGAGTTAAAGATGAGTATGATGGGAAAGCTAAATTTCTTTCTCGGCCTTCAAATCAAACAAAGTCAAGAAAGATTCTTCATCACTAAATCCAAGTATATTAAGGAACTTATCAAAAAAATTTGCTTAGAGTATACGAAGACTTGCGAGATTCCAATGGCAACAACAACAAAACTCACCAAGGATGAATCCAGAAAAGCGGTAAATATACGACTCTATCGAGATATGATTGGTAATTTATTGTATTTGACTGCTAGTAGACCTGATATTATATATAGCGTATGTCTTTGTATTCGATTCCAAGCAGACCCTAAAGAATAACATCTGATAGCGGTCAAGAGAATCTTTCGATATCCCAAAAGCACTTCCCAAGAGTAACGTGTTTCACTTAACAAGCTATTCAGATGCAAACTATACTGAAAGTCAAACTGACCGAAAAAGTACTAGCGGTACTTGTCATTTTCTCGGAAACTGCCTTGTATCTTGGAATTCCAAGAAACAAGTATCAGTGGCTTTATCTATTGCTGAAGCAGAGTACATTCTGCCGGTGCATGTTGCACACAAAGTCTTTGGATCAAATATACCTTGGAAGACTATACAGATAGTATCTAAAATACCAATACTTTGTGACAATATTAGCACAGTCTAAATGACTAAAAACGCTGATCAACACAGTCGAATCAAACATATAGATGTTCGATATCACTTCCTACAAGATCATTATCTCAAAGGTGATATTTTTCTTGAATATATACTGACCGACTCACAGTTGGCCGATATATTCACAAAACCTTTGGATAAAGCCATTTTGCAAAAATAAGAAGTGAACTTAACATGCTAGAACAAGCACCCTAAGAAAATCGTCAAAACCTAAAAATTTTAGAAAAAAATCTAAGTTCTATAGGACAATAGACGTCTATATAGACGTCCTATGAGACGTCTATAGAAGTTTCAACTTCCTCTTGATTTCTATGCAGTTTTCGTGTCAACTTCCTCCTGATTTTGAATTTCAAATTCTAATCAGTTTCTGAATATTTTTAAAATCAATTTTCTGGTTTTAAAACTACTAATTCCCTCTATAAATTGATGGGAATTGTTCTCTTTCAATTCACAACCCATCTCTTTATCCAAAACTTGCAATTCTTCCTACCAACATACACAAACCATGTCAAAAAGAACAATGGCAACTAGAAACACACCCTTGACGGAGAAAGGCTCGCCATCATAAAAAAGAAAAGTTTTCAAAAATGAACAGTCTCTCCGGTTCATCTGTTTCCGAATCCATCAAGAATTCTTCCATTTACCTAACCTAAGTCTCCTTCACCACCCGAATCCGAAGAGGTCCCATCGGAAAAACCCTTTGAGGAGTCAAATTTTCCGCCTCCTCTAGTCAACGAAGAACCCACTCCAGTAGATCCGCCAATTCAAGGATCACCCCCAAATGGTCCTAACGCAAATCGATACTTCCATAATCCCCATGGTTTTATTACTGACGAAAATGACCCATTTTATGTTCATCCTGATCAAGATGAACATATCATGTTTATCGCCCGACGAGACACATGATACTCAAATTCAGGATTTAATCGCGTGAAGGGAGAGTTCATCAAAGAGAAAGAGAAGAAGACGACCGAATTCTGGAAGTATCTTTCTTGCTTCTAATTTTCTTCTTCTTATCATTGATCTATATGTATTTTGTTTTGTTTTATATTTGTGTTTTTAGTTTTTGTCGATGTACGTGTCAATATTTGTTTTAGTGTAGGTTCATGTTTATGTACTTTTTAAAATTTAATGCAATATGTTTGTTCTTTATAAAATTTTGCTAGCTTAACGTTTGTCATCATAAATAATATGTTTATATATATTTACAACCACATCTAGACACCAAACATCACTAAACAACCCCTCAAAACTATTTTTTCCCAAAAAATTTAAACTGCACTGTTTTTCAAAATATACATTTCAGAAAATACAATCCATTGACGTCTTATGATACGTCTATATCATGACTATTTCTAAATCGATGTCTATTTCTGTTGAGATATGACCGTTAGATTTCCCACCTTTTCATCTAAGACGTCCATTGGAGTCTTATATAGTCTCCTAACTCTGTCCAAACCCTCATACTCTCTCTACTATTTCTCTTTCTTTATCCATCTTCATTCCCAAAACTTAGAAAAAAAACTATAGATTTCCAAAAATGGTGCAAACAAAAAATGTTGAGACCTAGTTAGTTTCTTTTTAGGTTTTTGCTTATATATTAGGAGTTGGTTGTATTAAACTTTATGTTTGTTTGCCTTTGAACTCATGTCGTTTAGTTATGTGTGTTGTACTTGTAGTTTAATTATGTGTGATGCAACCTTAAGTTTAGTCTCTTATCATCCTATTTACATTCATTTTAGTTCATATTAAACAACTAATTCTATATTTCCTCATTTTTTTGTATATAAAATTCTTCCTTTATATTTCACACTTTTTGCTATTTACAAAAAGGGGGAGAAATAATGCATATCTTCAGAGGGAGCAGATGAATATATTTTTATATTATTCATATTTTGTAAAATATCAAAAAGGGAGAGATTGCTGACCTACGTGTCAAATTCCCTTTAGTTTTGATTATTTTACAAAACTATATTTTAAATATATCGTATGTTACTAATCATGTCACATAACGTCAACATGCTATAAAACTGGAGCTATTCAATTATAAGGACAATCAACACTGCAATGGACATCGTAAAAAGTAACATCAATGAAATCAGACAACTTAGAAACAACAGTGTCAATTCAAATGAGATAACGGAAAAATCAATTAACGGAGATATTCAAGAATTTTTCCATTTTCTTTGAATCTAGAGTTGTATCGATCTCAAACGGTTAGAGTTTATTTTCCAAATCTATATTTACTTTCTAAACTATTATTTACTAAAACTAAAAATTTCATTTCAAAAATTCGCAAAGCCTAAGTCTCTGTGTCTGAATTTATCAGATACATGATGTCCTATAGAACATCCTATAAGACATCCATTGCAATTGAATTTTTTCAAATTTTCTGTTTTTGACGTATAATTCATATTTCAACGGGTATAAACTGCCAAAAATGGTTCTAACAATCAGGAGCAATTATTTTAACTTTCCCAACTGCCCTAAAATAATTTTCTATAAATAGGATCATTTTGCAAAGAGTTTTCACTAACTTTTCACGATTTTCAAGTTTTCAATTTTGAACTTTTGCCTTCTCATTTTCTTGAAAACTCTGTCTCTCTTGCACTCAAGTTTTTACTATTCTTTTTTCTGAAGAAGAGATCTTTCTAGTGCCCTTTAGACTTTTCTACTATTTTAGAAAAGAAAGATCTCAAAAGTTTCGAAAAAGGATTGTTTTCAAATTTTTTTTAATCTTGAAAACTTTTTCGATTTGGTTTTAAATTTTCTTAATCTCCAAAATACAATCTCTCATCTCTTTGAATTGAAATTTTGATTTATCTATTTGAGATCGTTATGATTGTTGAAGTTGGTTTGTAATGATTGTAAAATCTTGCACTGTACGACCCATAGAAGAAGGCTCCAAGCTCTTCACGTTATAAAGGTTTGGACTTAAACCCTGAAAATTTTTAGGTGTGAACAGCCTGCAATTGTAAAGGTTTGGATCTGAGCCCGCAAAAGATCTAGGTTTCTCCACCTGCAAGGAGTCACAGGATAGTGAGGTTGAATCCTGAGCAGGAGTTCTCAGGCGGGGATTAGCCATTGGGTTGGTGAATCTCGATAACAATCCCTTATGTCCATTTTATTTTTTGTATTTCTGTGATTGTGATAGTTTAGTATTTTCTTTATTTTAAATTCCGCTGTATAATTTCTATATTTCGTAAAAATTACTCTGTGTTTGCCATAAAACCTTATTCATCCCTTTCTAAGGATGTTTTCAGTGGCGGGATTTAGTAAGGTACGTCATTTGATTGGTAGAAAACTTGGTGATATGTTATGTGTTCTACTGGTTCTACTTACCGCAATCAAATCGGTTTCGCTTGTAGCTAGCCGGTTTAGTACGAGTCTTCCACAGGGAGATGGTTCATATTTTCGTTCTTATTTTAGACGAGTTAGGTAAAAATATACAAGTTTGTTCAATTCTATTCTGAGTGTTTGTATTTTATATTCAAGAGAACTTGTTAAGGTTAGGGTTGACTAGTACAGTTAGGAATTAGTCTTGTGCTTGTATTTTACCATCCTTAAAATGATGTTGGAATAATCGGAAGTAGCGGGGATTATGAGGATATAGGAATGGGATTTGCGAGTTTAAGCAAGCTTTCCAACTCTAAATCCATTCCTAGTGCCCCTTGTCCGTCCGTTCCATGCTCTTATTTCCAACCCTATGCCAAACATACACAACCAAGTCTCTAATTAGGTCACGACTGCATGTCACATTGTAATGCGCTTAAAGAAATTCTCGATTTAGGTCGCGGCTATATGTCACTTATAGCGCGCCTAAGAGAGGGGGTTTGTTGTTTGGTCTAGGTTCAGTTCAAGTTGTTTGGCGAAAAGAAACACAACAGATTTTTCCATCACTCATACCAACTTTCATTAGCCTTAACAAGTGAGTAAATTATTCACACATTAAAAGAAAAATAAAACAAGAAAGAAGAGAAGTAAGAATGAAAAAATATGGTTTTAATAAGAGATAACAAGTTAACTACTTAGGCTCTCACCTAAGTAAGGGACTCCATTGAATATCATGGCTTGAAAATAAAGTTTAAAAGAGAAGAAAAGAAGAAAAGAGAACAATAAAACCAACAACTATTTTAACAACAAATAATAAAAGTTATACTAGGTATTTAAAATACAATGCAAGAAAATAAAGATACAAGATAAAAGAAACTCTCATCTTCATTAATCTTCCACCCAAAAGCTCTCACTACATTTCAATGGAGGATAGATGAAGAAGAAGAAGAAGAAAACTATACTAAACCATACTAATTCTAAAGAAAGAAAAGCATCCTTAATTTGGCTCAAATTTGGAGTATATATAGGCAGAGAAGTGAAACCCTACGACCATATTCTGAGCCCATGTACAATTACAAAACTATCCCCAAAATTTGATCGCGAGACACTCTGGTACGGCCGTGGATCCACCGCCAATAGGGGATGAATTTCGCGCTTCCGCGGTCTTCTAGTGGAATTGACGTACCGTTTTTTCTGTGCTTCTTCGTGTCGCTTTGTTTTTCTGTTTGACAGGTTCAAAATTGCTAAATGGTTCCAATATATTCTCAGATATTTAATAGTCCAAAATAGCAACAATATTGGATTTTATGCCTTGATCTCCCTCGAGCTCTAAGTTGCACCTTGTTTCTTGTGCTTCCTCCCTCTGTTATGTTCTTGTCCAAGACACGAATGACCGATGTATTCATCTTGTCTCTTGAACTGGCAGACAACACTTGATGGGTGTGGATGACCGGAATCCGGATTTTATCTGTTTTTGGCAGTTGTTCTGAACTTTGTCATAACTGTAGAGATTTCGCGTGATTTGCGTCTTTATGGACTGAGAACCTGTAACCCGTAATCATGTAGTAAATACGGATCAAAAGCACCTACTTATATACAAATGGGCATAAGAATGAGCGATATTAAATGCAATATGCTTGCGTGAACATACGTGTGTGTGTGTGTTAGTGTAGCTAGTGTTGTTTCGAAAAATATGATTTGAGTTCATGTATTTATTTATTTGTTTGGATTTGCTGGGTTCACAGAGTTGAGTGTGCTAGGATTACGTGCGATTTGGAGAGTTTTTCGTATTGTTGGATATATAGCTGCCACGACCCACCCCCAAACACAAATGGTATTGTCCGCTCTGGCCGAAACCGCACGGTTTTGTCTCTTTGAATGAACCCGTGGCTACTTCCCAGTAGGTCACCCATCCCAGAATTTCTCTGGCTCAAGCACGCTTAACAACGGAGTTTCGATTCATCCAAAAGGCGCCTCTGTGTTATAGGAGTGGTATCATACCATTTTTAGTTCAGATCGTGCCCTCTTTCGGAATGGAATTCGATACTCCCCATTGTTCTGGTGGGTCCCCGTGTGCATCCTTATCGGTTAAATCCCCACCTCGATACCGGATAATATCTCACTTCTCACGGGGTAGGTGGTATTCAGCGCCAACTCCACTTGGGGTATTACATTCCCCCCCACTTAGAATAATGGTTCGTCCTCGAACCACATACCTACTTTTGAGGGACCGGCTCTGATACCATATTCCTTCACTTTCTATTTAAAATGATTTAGATTTCTGGGCTTTTGGCTTACTTGAATTAGGTGTGGTCCTATAGACTTCACATGATTTAAGTACCAGTCACATGCCATTTCGGGTCGTGACAAAGTAGGTCTGTGGGTCTGTGGTTTTAATAAAATAAGTGGCATTAAACATTTTAAAGCAACATCATATTTTTCCGAAAATTTCGGCAGAGTCTCCTTTGTAAATACTGGCCCCAAACGGGTACAAACATGGATAATATAAAGGCATCCCCAAGCGGGAGCTAACTCTTCGCCAATTGGCAGACACAACCACGCAATGCAATATAATATACAACGCCGAAGGGCGAGGATCAAAACTCATCAAGAAAGCAATATCCTCAAGAAAACCAGAGAAAAACCATAATAATACATGCGCGCGACTCTAAAGTCGAAAGTATATACACTGATCTTCTAAGTCTATCAAATATACAAGTCTGGTTGAGGGAGTTACTAGATACAACAGAATATAAATAAAGTCCAATGGTGGTCACGATGCGAGTGAACCCACCTACCAAAGCAATCACCCGGAAAGGAGTAATGTGCCAGCAAAGCAGCCAAGGAAACATGTACGGAAAAACCTGCAAGAAACTGTGGCACAACGGGGGTGAATTGCCAACTCGTGAGTAGAAAACATCACCGAGAAGAAATCGCATGTATGACTCTATCCTAGGTCATACCAGAATATATCCTCAATATATAACCTGAAGCATCTAAATAATGGCAAGGGTAAACATCTATACATAAGTGTAATACCAAGTGCTCGTGTCAGTGTCTCATGTAACAACATATCATATATATGATGTATGAATGCATAAAAACAGAATACATCTAAATAAGAAAACTGTTTTCTTATCTCTGCGAGATTTCTGCATAAAATCGAAGAATCATCAGTGAAATCAACAAGGAATCCGTGTCAAGCATCGACACAAAATATATATCCCAATAACTCAATATCTCGGGCTCCGGCAATCCGGACTGGCCCATATCATAAAATCTCAATGTCTCAATATCTCGGGCTCCGGCAATCCGGAATGGCCCCGGGCTCTGGCAATCCGTACTGGCCCATATAATCAAATCTCACGACTGCGTCGGTATCCTCCGGATATCCGCCGCGTCACAAATAACCGGTTGGTAGTGCTCCCCTGCCGGGCTCAATGCCATCATCTGCGACCATCTTGTCCTGGGGTACCGTACCGAGTCCACTATGCACCCTCAGACGGTTCATCCTCCTCCTCGAATCGGGTGTGTGATACTGCCCAAGAGCCGAGAAAACTCATGGTGGACATATCTCACATCATATCACGAGAAACCGCAATTTCGATCTTTTGAAATGATAATAAGTTTATAAAATCCTTGCGGTTTCTCAAAATCCAGAAATCTCATGGAAAATCCGAAATCCCAAACTCAAGAGTAAATAAACAGTGAATTACCGGCATAAAGCCCCATAATATTGCATGACAATGAATATGTATACATGCACGGGTATCTATGTAAAGAATGCAATATCTAAACTAGCACAGTAATGATATATCGGAACTATCAACTAAAAAGCGATATCAATGAAGTAATATTCTCTAAAGTGTACGTGACATGGCAATTACCGATGATGATGTGTGTGAGCCGGCAAGCAGGTGTACGTGCAGCATACGCATCATCGGTAATGGTGCTGGTGTCCTGACAGCATGGGTTCATAATAACTAATGAAAACACATTTAAGCATGCGATGCGAACAGTAAGAATATACGGAAAATGAATAGTAAACACAACATATAAGAATGAACATTTATATATACGACTCATACACTTTTGACATTTGAAATAGCACGAATCGTGGTGCTTAGAAAATAGGGGCTACGGTGTTTTTAAGAAAAAGTACGTCCTTCGAAATATCCGTAGTATCCCTTGGCCTGTCTTTAAAATACTCATGATTCGTTATTTTTTGGAGATAAGTGCTCAGATCTAACATCTACTAAGTAAACTACAGGACAAGCTAAAAGACTAACCAAAGGGGTAAGGAAATCCACCTAAGTCCGAATCGATATATCAAGTAGTCGGTGATCCCGCCTCAATAGCGTCACGTACGATAAAATATATAATACGACATTCACGAGTCGAGAGTGCGGATCAATTATCATATTTATACATCGTACGGTAAAATCCATCGTACGGCATCCCAAATCGGGGTATTGGTCAATATCACATATAACACATTACTTATTTGGTATCATCATCATAATATCATGAGCTAGGGTACTGATCTAAGGTTTAGTACATACCGATACCATCCAACATATATCCGCGTGTGAATAAAATCATATCGCCCATTCGATCCGCTATAATATCATGTCGTGTCTCATCACACGACCTAAATCACATCACCGATCTCATGGTATCGTGCCCAATCACATCGACTCATCTCCAAGTATCATATACTATCCCCATCATCCGTGTATATGTATGTGTGTGTGTGTGTGTATGCACCAACGCATCTGCATATATAGATATACATATAACCATATACATCCCATACATATCACGTGTGTGCATGTGTGTGTGCAACAACTATACTCTAGGGTTTCGCGACTAAAGACTAAACTAAAGCATTAACTTCCAAATACGCTAACACTAACCCAAGTCACCTAAAACATTTCTTGCTAAGTATAGATATCTCTAACAACACACACACACACACACACACACATAAACACTTCATATCCTACAAAATTTCGGGGGCGCTGTACGCCATCCACCCGACTTCCCCCGTAGATATATATTTACTCACATTGATCCTTGCTTGCCAAAGTCGATATCGCCATGCTCCTCCCTTGTTGTATGAAATCCACGAGAAGGTACCTATATATCACATACACATATTATCGTAAACCAAAATCGCGCATGAAAACCAAAATGGCACACGTATCACATATAGGTAAAAACCTATGGTCTACTCATGCAAATCAACCAAAAAACACTCGATATCGACGTACAAACGTCAAGTGACCGATACAAAACCTAAATATCAAAACTTAAGTCATTAAAATCCACAAAACATAAACAGTAACTTAGAAAACTGGTCACAGATTTTAGCTCAGGTGAAATTAGGTTAAACAAACAGTACCGGGGTGTTGTATAGGAAGTATGTAAGCTACAGACAAAACCTAGACACCAGAGACCACAACTTGGCCGGCTACACTTACAGAAAATCCGGCCTGCTCGGCCCTAAGTGCTCCGTTTGGGTTCATACTTGCAGGGTGGTCTCCTAGTGTTAATTCTAGGTCAATGGTGTTGTTTATTTTTCTCGTAGAGTCTCCAGGTCACTCCAGATTCCCTGCACCCACTAATTATTCATAAACCGATATGGAAAGTTTCAAATTCAAGTTTTAGGGTTCAGTTTCAGGTTTGATCTGGGTTTAGACACTAGGGGGTTTAAGGTCACGATTAAAACTCATTTGCACCATCTAAACTCAAATAGATTCCTAACCTTCATTTAGGAATTTTCAACCATCACTAAATTACACTTAAACACTTCTAAACTAAAATGGATGCTAAAGGAATTGAAATACTACATGAATGATGAAAGAATTATCTCATTTGACAACTCAAGAATTTTCTTGAGTTGCCCAAAGTGCTCAAAATCCATACTTTCTTGGTTCCCCACGCTTGTAGTGAGCTTGTGCATGCTTTTTGTGAAAGGAAATAGGTGTTTTGAGATTTTTTTTGGGTATGATATGAGAGGTTATAGGTGGTGGTGGGAAGAGGGCAGCCATGGGAAAGGAGGAGGTGAGAATGATGAAGAATAATGAAGGGGAGACAAATGGGAGCCAAGGTCAAAAGACCCCTCACCTCTCTCTCTCTCTCTCTTTTCTCTCTCTTGCCCATACCCTTTTGTTTATTCTTTTTCCTTTTCTTCTCTTTTTTTTTCCATTTTCAATTTAAAACCAAAATCCATGTACATATGAAAGAAAAATATGGATGTCATGGTTCAAAAAATGGAACAAGTGTGTAATATGACATGGTGCATGTCATGAAGCCTAATTAAGATTGGTGAAAATTAATCAAGTTTAGAACTAAACTTGTATATAATTAATTATAAAAATTTATAATTTGCCTAAATCACATAAATCCCTCCAAAAATCACCATTCAATTTAATTTTCCAATATTTCCCAATTTATCGGTATTTAATTATACCATATCGTTAAAACTAATTTCCACACATTAAAATATACATAATATTTATTGTTTTAATTATTTAAATTCCCAAAAATAATATTTTATTTTTCTGAAATGTTACAATAGCGTATTTATTTTGTTGGTTTGTAATCAAAACACTATTGTTGTATTTGTTGGTTTGAGTATATGTTGGTTTATTATGACTTTAGTTCTTGTATGCTTGTTTATTACGATTTTAGTTCATTTCTGTGTTGGTTTGAGTTGTGGTTATTCGATATATCGTGCACTGTGTTTATATGTTGGTTTGTGATTGAAACACTATTATTGCATAATAAATTGCGATTGGCGATATTATTGTATAGTGTATTTGGTATTTTCTAGAATTTTTTCCCATTAAATCGGTATTAGCGACCCTGATAGCTACAAGAACGGTCACTAATACCGGTATGAGCGATCATTCGCTGATACATAAAACAGTTAAATATCGTTTGGAACTCTATGTGTCAATTTTTGGCGACCAGTGAGGACGATCGCTAGCGACATACTGGCATTAGCGACCGTTCATAGATGAACGCTAATACACGTGTCAGCGACCAAGATTTTGGCGACCGTGTATTAGCGACCGTTTAAAATATAAATGGTCGCTAATAATCTTTAACGACCGACCATATGGTATTAGAGACCGTTTTATACGGTCTCTAATATCCACAGTATGGAGCAGTGAACCTATATATGTGATGGCTAACAAGGGCAACAAGGGCCCTCGTGCAAATACATGGTGATAGAGCTCAATATTGGCGATCCCCAAGATCATGACACGTGGTAGGTGATGCGTCCCAGAACTCAGAAGAAAGGACCCACAGGGGCCGACCAGGCCACCCCATGCCCGATCTGCAAGCACAAGCTGGACTCCTCGAGGCCCCTGCAAATTGGCCTCCTTGGCCCCTCAGCTTGCCCCGAGCTGCCACCAGACCAAGACCCCTCGACCTCCTCGCTCGTCCCCGAGCTCCCGGCCGAGGCTGTCTTCCTCGGCCCTCCGACCAGCTCCACCAATCACAGGCGTAACCCCCGCTCCACGAATCTCGCCATGCGCAGATTTTTCGCCCGCGACATCCCATGTTCCACGCCATCAATCCCCATTAACGGGCGATCCGCTTTCTACGCGGGCATGACGTCGGGGGGCGTAACCGCCGACGAGATTCTCGCGCCCGCTGCTGCGTGCTCCACCGCTATATAAACCCCCATCACAGAGGGGTCAAGTAAGCCATTTTTTACACTTTTATGCCGTTACTCTGCTCGGATCTCATCACTAACTTGAGCGTCGGAGGGTCCTTGGTGGTACCAAACCACCCCGGGACTTCTTTGCAGGTACTCGGCAACAGCTTCCTCACCTCACCTCTTCCTCCAAAAACCTATTGAGACCCACACGCAACGAAGGATAATCAGCTAAGTTCACCGCGAGATCAACGGAAGACGACATCTGATGGAGGCCCGAAAAGGAGCTCCATCAGTTGGCGCCGTCTGTAGGAAAAATAACTCCACAAAATACAAAGTTGGCCTTCCGATCTCCGCCCACATGGCAACCGATTCCCCTAAAGATCCGAACGCCCGCTGTCGCCTCCTTCGCAACGAAGACGCGGGCGAACCCTCGCCCAAGGTCGTCGGTCTCCCCGCTGGCTGCCGCCTCACAGACTCCGGCGGCCGCCCGGGCAAAAGGGCTAGGGGTCGAGAGCCCATCACCTTTGGCGACGAGGATCTCCATGGCATATCTGTGCCCCATAGCGACCCGCTGGTGATCGTAGCACAAATTCACCGATACGAGGTCCACCGAATACCCATCGATTTGGGCAGCTCGACGGACATCCTCTTCCATGACTGCTTTTTGCGAATGGGGCTGGCCCCAGCAAACTTGAGACCGACCTCCCACGTCCTCTCGGGATTCACCAACCACTCCATCCTGGCACAAGGGGTGGTCACCCTGCAGTTCACAATCGGGGAGCCCGGCCGCACACGCACACTGCCTGTGGACTTCATTATGGCTAGGGTCCCATCGGCCTACAACGTCCTCCTCGGCCGGCCGACGCTGAACTCCCTCCAGGCCCAGATCTCGACATACCACCTAGCGATAAAATTCCCCCTCGATCAGGGTGGGGTGGTCCGGGCATACGGGAGCCAGCGGGTCGTGGAGGTAGGCCCGACAGAGGCATCTTCCCCCGAGCAGCACGCTGATAGCGCCGATGCATGCGGCGACATTAAAAGGTCCCTGGACACCCGGGACGAGAAGAAGGAGGTCCGTGGGGGCACCGGTCGAGCCTCTGACCGAGGTGCCCTTAGCGGAAGGCGACCCAGGAAAGACCGTCCAGGTCGGGTCACTCCTGATAGGAATTCAGCGGGATGACCTGACCGAGTTCCTCCGAAGCAATTTCGACGTCTTCGCCTGGGCACCGGCAGACATGCCTGGGATCGACCCCAAAATCTTCTCCCACAAGCTCGGAGTTGATCCTACGGCCTGACCCGTTAGGCAGAAGAAAAGAAGCTTCGCCCCGGTCAAACAGAAGGCCATCGAAGAGGAAGTTGACCATCTCCTCGCCGCCAACTTCCTTAGGAATGTGCCCTACTCATAGTGGCTGGCAAACGTGGTCCTGGTCAAGAAGTCGAGTGGGAAGTGGCGTATGTGCGTCGACTTCACCGACCTCAACAAGGCCTGCCCCAAGGACAACTTCCT
The DNA here is from genome assembly GCA_030015575.1 of Agapanthus africanus. NCBI lineage: Eukaryota > Viridiplantae > Streptophyta > Magnoliopsida > Asparagales > Amaryllidaceae > Agapanthus > Agapanthus africanus. The sequence continues at coordinate 55,066,628 of CM057342.1, read as the reverse complement.
GCTCCCCCGCATAGACCAGCTCGTCGATAGCTCGGCTGGGCACGAGCTTCTGAGCTTCATGGACGCTTTCTCCGGCTATAACCAAATCCGCATGAATCCTAACGATGAAGATATGACCGCATTCACAACGGACCGGGGGCTGTACTGCTACAGAGTGATGCCCTTCGGCATCAAGAATGCCGGGGCCACATACCAGAGGCTGGTCAACCGCATGGTCAAGCCACAGATCGGCAGGAACATGGAAGTCTACGTTGACGACATGCTCGTCAAGTCCGTCTCATCGGCCGACCATGTCAAGGACCGGGGTGAGACGTTTAGGGTGCTCCACAAATTCAACATGAAGCTGCACCCCGCCAAGTGTGCGTTCGGAGTCACCGGAGGGAAATTCCTCGGGTTCATGGTCACTCACCGCGGAATTGAAGCTAACCCAGAGAAGATCGACGCCATCCTGAGCAAGACCGCACCCAAGACCAACGTCGAGATCATGCGGCTCACAGGGCGGGTCACCGCTCTGAGCCGTTTCATGTCCAGGTCGGGGGAGAAGTTCCTCCCGTTCTTCAAGGCGTTGAGAAAAATTCCGAGGTTCGAGTGGTCGGAAGATTGCCAAGCCGCCTTCGATCAATTGAAGAGGCACCTCGCAACACCACCCCTGCTCACCCGGCCCGTGGAAGGGGACGAGCTGTCGCTGTACCTGGCAGTATCCGACCAAGCAGCAGGCTCGGTGCTCGTCCGAGAGGCCGAGAGGGCACAGAAGCCAGTGTACTATGTGAGCCATGTGTTCAAGGACGCGGAGACGAGATACCCCGCCATAGAGAAGATTGTTCTGGCCCTTGTAGTAACCTCGCGGAAACTGCGGCACTACTTCCAAGCCTACACAATCATCATCCTCACTGAGCGCCCATTGGGGGCTATCCTGGCATCGCCGGAATCCTCTGGCCGCCTAAAGAAATGGAGATGGGATCTATCTCAATTTAACATAAGGTATCGCCCGAGGCAAGCCATCAAGGCGCAGGCCCTGGTCGATTTCATCGTTGAATGCACCATCCCCAGCAGGAAGCCGGATTCCACGCCGCCCCTCACAGCCCGGCATCCCGTCCAGGACGACCCTAGCTCGGCTCCGGAGTGGGTCATCTACGTCGACGGGTCTTCTACCGAGGAAGGCTGCGATGCCGGCCTCATTATCTGGGGCCCAAACGAAGCCGAGATGGAGTATTCCTTGAGGCTCGGTTTCAAAGCATCGAACAACGCGGCGGAGTACGAAGCCCTCCTAGCCAGACTGCGCATGGCCCTTGGGCTGGGGCTGAAGATCATCCGAGTCCTCAGTGACTCGGCCCTAGTTGTCGGCCAAGTGACCGGCCGCTTCAAGGCTCGAGAGCCCTTAATGATGAAGTACCTTGACGAGGTGAGGAAACTCCGAAAAAACTTCGACGAAGTCTAGGTGGAACAAATACCCAAGAAAATGAATGCTCAAGCAGACGCCCTGAGCAAGCTGGCTTCATTGTACTCGGCCAACAACAGGCGGTCGATACTCTTCGAAACTTTGACCCGACCCAGCGTGGGAGACGAGGCGACGACACTTCAAGTGTACACGGTGCAGGAGAACGACCGGGATTAGAGGAAGCCCCTCGTGGAATTCCTGAAGGACGGCACGCTCCCGGAAGACAGAGCGGCCGCCTGCCGCCTCCGGGCCAGAGCTACCCACTTCGTCTGGAGCAACGAGAACCTCTACAAGAAGGCCTTCACTCAGCCCCTGCTCCGGTGCGTTGACCCCCATGAGGCCGAATACGTCCTGCGGGAAATCCATGAAGGGGTGGGCGGCACACACCAGAGAGCTCGAACCTTGACCCAAAAGGCACTACTCCAGGGGTACTACTGGCCCACCATGCACGAGGACGCCCTGAAGCTGGTCAGGAGGTGCAAGAGCTGCCAACTCCACGGCAGTATTCCCCGCCTCCCGGCTACCGAGCTAACTGCCCTGACGTCCCCGTGGCCATTCGCCCAGTGGGGATTGGATATGATCTGCCAGTTCCCCACCGGAACTGGTGGACATAAATACGTCCTCGTCGCGGTGGACTACTTCACCAAGTGGATCGAGGCTGTTCCCATCAGGAAACCGGACGCCGCCATAACCATCAAGTTCCTCCAAAACAACTTGATACACCGGTTCGGGATCCCGAGGTGCATCATCACCGACCACGGGATGAACTTCGAGAACGAGAAAGTAAGGGACTTCTGCAAAGAATACCATATCCTCATGAAGTTCGCCGCGGTCGCGCATCCCCAATGTAACGTGCAGGACGAGGTCGCTAACAGGGACGTCCTCCGGGGTCTCCGAACCCTCCTGGAAGGGAGACAAGGTAGTTGGGTCAAGGAGCTACCCCGGGTCTTATGGGCCCTGCGCACGTCAAAAAAGACTCCCACCGGGAAGACCCCTTTCATCCTCTGCTACGGGACCGAAGCGATGGTCCCAGCGGAGATCGGGCTACCCAGTCACCGAGTCGAGCACTTCGACGATGAAGCAAACACCATGGCACTACGAACCAACCTCGACATACTGTTGGAGAAAAGGGATCGGGTCCAGATCAGAGCCGTCGCCTATCAACAGCAGACGGCCCGATACTACAACGCTCGGGTAAAACACCACTCCTTCAAGACCGGGGACCTAGTCCTGCGGAGGAACGAATTCATCGACCAAGGCAGGATTCACAAGTTCTCCCCAAAGTGGGAAGGTCCTTTCCTCGTCTCCGAAACGCTCCCCGGAGGAGCCTACCGCCTATAGGATGCGGACGGACGGAAGCTCCCTCGCCCTTACAACGCCGAGAAGCTCAAGCTATACCAATAAGGTCAAAGCTAGCGAAGCGTCGCACCCCAGCTACCACTCGAGATTTCCCTTTAACAAGATGGTGTAAAACGTTGTCTAGAATTCCTACCCATACGAATAAAGAAACTTCGAATCTTTTTCCCCGGTAGAGTTCCCCCTGTACAATGAAAAAGCCTTCCCAGAGACGGTCGAGCCCGAGGTTCCCTCGCTCGGCTATCCCCTGTGGGCAGCTTCCCTGCCGCAACGCCGGGGATCAAGAAGCCCTCTCAGAGGCAGTCGAGCCCGAGGCTCCCTCGCTCGGCTATCCCCTGCGGGCAGCTTCCCTGCCGCAACGCTGGGGATCAAGAAGCCCTCCCAGAGGCAGTCGAGCCCGAGGCTCCCTTGCTCGGCTATCTTTTCAGGACAAAAGCCCTCGCCAAGAGGCACCGGGCGGTAACCCTACCCGGCCAAGGGTCCTTGGTAGGCTTCTTACAGCCTCATAGCTCTTCCCGCGCCAAGGACCAAAGTCTTCCCAGAGGCAGTCGGGTCCTTGCTCTGCTATCCCTGGCTGGTAGCTTCCTACCATAACCGACAGGGATCAATGTCCTCGCCAAGAGGCACTGGGCAGTAACCCTGCTCGGTCCCCGTCCTGAAGGATCAAAGCCCTCGCAAGAGGCAACCGAGCAGCTACCCTGCTCGGTCTACTCCGGCTGGTAGCTTCCTACCACAACCGACAAGGATCAAAGCCCTCGCAAGAGGCAACCAAACAGCCACCCTGCTCGGTCAAGCCCGGCCGGTAGCCCTGTGGCCATACATGAGGATCCAAGACACCCGGAAGGACGACAGGTTCATCCAAGTCTGAACGATCTCCCATCGACCTAGGGGGCCATACATGAGGATACCTCCGCGGCAGAGCTTGACACACTCGCCGGCTGGTGATTGGAGTCAAATCGACAGGAGATCGCCAGACAAATGGCCAACCTGACATGGAAACACGACAATACAAGCGAGGATATCCTACGAACGTCCTTCACACACAAAAGACAAAATACAAATTGACGAATCAAGGGTTTTTCTTTTATTACCAAAATCAAGGTCTTTACAAAGGGTATTTTGGGGGCCCCCAGCCCTACAAACTGCCCGGAGGCTTACTTCGGCCACTTCATCGTCGGCGTCACGGCCCAAGGCCCTACCACCGGAGACTTTGCTACCAGGGGCGCGCCCCGCTTCCCTCGCCATCTCTCACCGGAGGCCTCGTCGCCGGAAACGGAACCCGAGCACGGAGTTCACCATCGTCGAACTCGGGAAGCTGTTCCTTCACGGCGTCCAAAGCCTTGTTCCACGCGACGGCAGAATACTCCCCGAGCTCGGCGTAAAACTGCTCTGATGCCTTATACTCGGCCACAGCTTTCTTAGCCCGAGCCTCGGCAATATGGGCCTTCAGCAGCGCTGCCTCGGCATCTCCTCTGCTGGCGTTCCTCTCTTTTTCCAGTGCCGCAAAGCGTTCAGCCATGTCCGCCAGCTTCCTATTGGCGACCCGGAGAGACGCGTTCAGACGACGAAGGGCACCCCGAGTCGCCGAGTTGGCAAGCTCCGCAGCCTCCGCCCGGCCCGCCACAACGTTAGCTTTTTCCCTCTCCTGGCGCAGGTCGCGTTGCAAAATCTTGACCTCCGAAGGGAACGCCTCCATTGGCCTCGGGGCGTGGAATGCCCCCTCGGCCTCCATGCGAGTGGCAAGGGCGCAGTGTTGAAGAACCTGACAGAAAGCCGATGAGAAACCAGGAAGCACCCGAACCAAGAAAAGGCATACCAAGGCAAATACGCGTGAAGGGATTTATACCTGGACCGCCCCTTGGGCCATGGCCTCCAATTGATCTCTCAAGGAGCCACACGGAAGCTTTCCCCCAGTCGACTCCTCCATCCCGGCGAGCAGGCCAGTGGCGACAGAAAGCCCAGTCGGAACCGTGAAGACGGACCCCCCTTCCTACATGGGAATCCCTTCAGGGGACTTCGAAGACGGCGCGCGAGAAACCGTTCTCTTCCTCTTGAGAAGAGGCATGCCCTCGCCCTTCCTTCCGTCCCCAGTCTGGGACTCGGGCAACTGCTGGAGACTCTGGACGCTGCCAAAGAAACCACCAGATGCCGTCGACGAAATGGACGGCCCTGCCGCCGGCAGAGAATCCGGCGGAGGGCGCGAGCTGGCCGGGGGCTCGGCTACGCCACTAGCTTCCTTCCGGCGCGAGCCGCCCGAAGAGTGGGAGCGAACCATGTATCCCGAAGGAAGAAGAACGCCGAGCGGCAGCGACTCAAGGAAGAAGGGAAATGAAAGGTTGGGGGCTCTGAGGCGGGCCCCGCCCCTGTTTTATCACTGCGTGCGGCCGCATCCAACGGCGCTCGTCACCTCCCGCCGAAACGACTCCTCACGCCCACCGGCTCCGATCGCTCCAGGTGTCGGTCCTGCACTGGACTGCATCCAATCGGGCGCTGTAGGCCCGCATACGTCGTACCGGCCAGTCTTCCTTTGACACGTGGACCATTGCTTCAGTTATATAGTGCACGAACCGGCACACCCTCTTTAAGGTGCGGAGATCTCACCTTGGTTCGCTAGCGGAAAAGGCAACCGATGGCCCGAGGGCTCGTCCCGACGAAACCCTAGAAGGGATCTCATCTCGGGAGGCCCGGCAGTCCACCCCCGACCCGACCACTAGCTGGTCGGGATAAGAGTGGGGGCCTATAATAGTGCTCAATATTGGCGATCCCCAAGATCATGACACGTGGCAGGTGACGTGTCCCAGAACTCAGAAGAAAGGACCCACAGGGGCCGACCAGGCCACCCTATGCTCGATCTGCAAGCACAAGCTGGCCTCCTCGAGGCCCCTGCAAATTGGCCTCCTCGGCCCCTCAGCTTGCCCCAAGCTGCCACCAGACCAAGACCCCTCGGCCTCCTCGCTCGTCCCCGAGCTCCCGGCCGAGGCTGTCTTCCTCGGCCCTCCGACCAGCTCTACCAATCACAGGCGTAACCCCCGCTCCGCGAATCTCGCCATGCGCAGATTTTTCGCCCACGACATCCCACGTTCCACGCCATCAATCCCCATTAATGGGCAATCCACTTTCTACGCGGGCGTGACGTCGGGGGGTGTAACCGCCGGCGAGATTATCGCGCCCGCTGCTGCGTGCTCCACCGCTATATAAACCCCCATCACAAAGGGGTCAAGTAAGCCATTTTTTACACTTTTATGCCGTTACTCTGCTCGGATCTCATCACTAACTTGAGCGTTGGAGGGTCCTTGGTGGTACCAAACCACCCCGGGACTTCTTTGCAGGTACTCGGCAACAGCTTCCTCACCTCATCTCTTCCTCCAAAAACCCATTGAGATCCACACGCAACGAAAGATAATCAGCTAAGTTCACCGCGAGATCAACGGAAGATAACATCTGACGGAGGCCCGAAAAGGAGCTCCATCACATGGGTCTCTGAAAAATGATGTGAAGTAAATATTTTGCATGATTTAGAATGTGTGTAAATAAGTCATATAACATGATATAAGAAATTTATGGCAATGAAATACATAATAGCTATGACAATTTACAAAAAAGAATTAATATATACATAAAGTGGATAACTAAGTCATCTACCTATTTATTAGTAGCAATCTAGCCGTTTCAGAAATTGAAATTTAGCAAAGCAAAATCATAGCAAGAAGCGAGAGATTGTGTCGATTTTACTACAGTTGAACGCAACTTCATATAACTCAAAAATATATATTAGTTTACATAACACCTTTAAAGTAAATCATCCGAAATGAAATTTCTTGTCTTTTATCCATGTATTGATAAATTTAAAAAGACCAAAAGATACAATTTGAAGGGTTGAAATGAAAACCTGAATATAAAAGAAAGGGAAAATCCTATTTTTCCAACCTTTTAGCTCTCTTTGGATAAATATAGAAGGGACGGAATGAAATATTCTTAAAATATAGGAGGCGAAGGCCAAATGTTTCCCACCAAATGCAAATTTCCTTGAGAATAAAGGGCATGCGTACAGGTTTATATGAACCGTGCAAATGCACTGGCTAACAAAATATTCAGTTTTATCATATACATTCGATGTGGAAAATGAAAGAATTGAAATGCTTTAAGCAAAAGTGTTATTCAATATTGTGTTGGACATAAAAATAAATAGAAGTATGGGTATGGAAATGTTATTGTATTGTTGCAAGATATAAAATTGGAAAGAGAAAAATTGCAATAATTAAAAAATTCAAGCGGAAAATGGACAACGATGTCAGATATTGGCACCCACACAGTAAAGTCTTTGAGATACACAAAAACAATCATTGAAATAAAAAATATTTTTTAATAAAGAACATCTTGAAAAAGCAGTTTAAAAGACTTTGTCACAAACTGCATTGTGTCAACCTGCTTCAGAACGATTGCGTTAGTCGCGAAATCTTATCTTATTTGGCTACGAAGACTCATCTGGCTAGTTCTTGATGATTGACTTGGCAGCCACACAACAAGTAAATTTGGTTAATGTTTATCTCGTTAGGACATTAACTCTTAATTAACTCTTAATCGGTGTCATCACCGGCTAGCGAAAAGGATATATTGGTTCCGTATAATTTTTATTGATTAGACATAATGATTGAATCAATAAAGCAATATTAATATAAGGTCCTAAATATATTTTTTTTAACAAAAGTAAACAATGTGAGACAAAATTGGCATTAATACAATGACAGCCTCAATTAATTTTCTTACTAAAAAATAACAACTTGGAACAAAATTGGCATTAGAACAATGGTGAGGGACAAATTAGGCAATGCAAAAAATAACAATGTGGGACAAAATTGGCATTAAAACAATAACATTACCGATTAATTTTTTACGAAAAATAACAACTTGGACAAAATTGGCATTAGAACAAAAGTGAGGCGGCAAATTAGGCAAAGTAAAAGCTTGAATTCAATCATCAATCATGCGTATGGCTTTTATATATAAAACAACATCAACAACAACAATAATAAGGAGCAAATTAGGCAAAAGAAAAGCTTGAATTCAAACATCAATCATGTATGGGTTTTATGGATAATAATAATAATAATAATAATAATAATAGTGGATTTTTCCCACCACTTTCAATTTAAGCAAGAAAATTATGTAAATGGTGGCCTTTGACGTCACAAGTCTATCAACTCCTTCTGAACCTCAAATTTTCATAAATTCCACTATAAAATACAAGAAACGTGGAGATCGAATACTCAGAAAGAATTTATCTTTGTTTGTCAGAATACCAACGTTTCGATAAACTTTTTCGATGGTTGACGCCATTCATCTCGTATTTTAAGACATGCACAGACATAAAATTATATAGTTTCGGTGCTTATTGCACCTGCATCAAAAGATCGCTATTAAACGGTTCACCGTAGAACAACATTATTCATGGCTAGATCAACGGTCAACTAGTATCGGATCACATGAAATTGGAGTATATATGTTGTTGGCCACGAAAAACAATATGGACAATGTGGATCATCAAAAGAGCTACGGAAGTCGACGCCGTGAACAATATAACCGGAAAAGAAATTCTCTCTTTTGAATTTTACCCACACAGTTCTCATAAAATTTACGTATTACTTCAGAATTATCAACACAGCCGTTAGCAATCTATTCTCGACAAAATTGATTGACCGGCCAATCACTTTTATAATAACATACGAGTCCAATGTGATATCCGACCATGGGCAACTCTATCTTAAATAATGTTTTTGTCAAGAAAATAGATCTATATAATCAATGCCATACCATTTTTAACCTTTTCCTAAATAAAAGTTTAAAGGAAAATCAATAATACGATATTGAAAATTATACTCAACTTGTAATCACCAATAAAGCTAAAAAAACAAAACACAAAGTGTGCTTACCTTAAACATACGTGTCAACAACTTTGAGAAAAAAAAATTTCGAGCTGCAACGGGTGTCAATAGGAGAAAGAGATTTACTTTTTGGGCATTCTTCAAGACAGTTTGGCGGGAGTAATGGTTATGTATCTTTCTCACTTGGATCACATATATATGTCCAACCCACAAAAAAAATTTCTTCCTACATAGCTAAAGAATCAAACTCCACTCTGATGGAGGTCGGGAGCTCTCTCGGATATTATCCTCCGTCAATCTTGTGGCCAGCGGGGTTGAAAGGTTGAGATTTGTAGTGAGAAGTTGGGTGTGGACCTCAATGGCTTGTTGATTGTTGTTGACGCCGAGCTACCTGCAAAGAAAGTCCCGGGACGGGAAACCACCGTAGGACCCTCCGACGATCAAATAAGTGCCGAGAAATAATTGGACAAAGTAGCGGCGTATTGGATTAAGTTCGGGTTACCTAAATTGTCTGGAGAAGGGTATATAGGGGTCCCATTGGAGCGAGTCGATGCGAGATTCTCGCCATCGGTTTCGCCCATGCGTCACGTCCGCATTGATGGCGAGACACACTCATTAATGGCGAGATACGCTAGCGTAGTATGCAGGACGTGGGGCGGTGGAGATCTCGTCGTGACGAGATACACGAAGCCGTTACAGGGACGATCGTGCTCTATGCTTCCGGTCAAACAGGGACGCTGAGAAATCTCAACTATAGGATAACTCGGAGACGAGCAAGGAAGCTCGGTAAAGGAAAGTTGAGGAAAACTCAATCAGAGAAAGCTCGGGCTTTGTGCCACCGGTCCTGAGCTGGTCAGAACGACAATGGGCTGAGAAAGCTCATCTCTCGGATAGCTCGGAGACGAGCTATTGACCAGTGGTTGGTCGAAGAAAGAATGCACCTAGGGGGAGACCCCGTGAGGTCGGAGCCTATTCCTCAGACGGAGTCTCGGAGGTGAGATACCGATGAATGTTCTCTTATTCCAGTTTAGTAGCCTTCCAGGAATCTAGTTGGCATATATGGGTGGCACGTCATCTGTTACGTTCCGTAATAGGGGGAATCCCCACTTACGAGTATCATCATTAGCCCCCTACTCTCGTTCCAATCTATTTATGGATCGAGTCGAGAGTGGTTTGCTCGGTCTTCTCTGTTCAACTTGGTGCTGAGGACTCTTTGCGGTGGATTGTTTGGGAGGACATGGAATTTGGTGGTTATGTCTCTTCGATCTCCGAGTCTACGAGGTATTTTACCATGCGCCTTAATTTTCGTGTGTATTCTCGATGACGTCAGCGGATCACTGAAAGGGCGGCGCCATCATGGCGACGTCGTTTCGTTTGCTCGGGTCGCATAGCAACGGGCTAACCGTCGATCTCGTGCCACGCGGCGGCATCTGCTGCGTGGATGTGAGACGTCGCTTTGGCTGTTCGAATCCATGTGAGAGGAAGGCAGCCAATGATCGGCTGGGACGTGGCGTCACCTGGACCGTAAGTGGGTGTGACGAGCAGGAAACTGTCCACCGGCTTCGCATGAGGGCTTTGGATTCATGGCTTAAGTCGGGAAGGAATCTATCCAGCGTGAATCGGTGCGACGGGCAAGAAGCTATCCGCCGACCTCGCATGAGGGCTTTGGATTCACGGCTTAGGTCGGGTAGGAATCTACCCGCCGTGAATGGGTGTGACGAGTAGGAAGCTGTCCGCCGGCCTCGTAGAGTGCTCTTAGAATTCACAACTTATTTTGGGCAGTAATCTACCCGCTGTGGATAGTTGCGACGGATAGAAAGCTGTCCGCCGGCCTCTGAACCGAGTAGGAGTTTACTCGGGTGAGGGCTTAGGATTCAAGGGTTAGGCCGGGCAGGAATCTACACGCCGTAAATGGGTGCGACAGGCAGGAAGCTGTACGTCGGCCTCTGAACCGAGTAAGAGTCTACTTGCGTGAGGAATTTGGATTCACGGCTCAGGTCGGGTAGGAATCTACCCGCCGTGAATAGGTGCGACGGGAAGGAAGCTGTCTGCCGGCCTTGCATGAGGGCTTTGGATTCATGGCTTAGGTAGGGGTAGGAATCTACCCGCCGTGAATGAGTGCGACGAGCAAGAAGCTGTCCACCGGCCTCGCATGAGGGCTTTGAATTCATGGCTTAGGTTGGGTAGGAATCTACCCGCCGTGAATATGTGCGACAATCAGGAAGCTATCCACCAGCCTCTTGGCGAGGGCTCAGGGTTCACAACTTATGTTAGGAAGGAATCTACCTGCTGTGAATGGTTGTGACAGATAGGAAGCAGTTCACCGGCCTCCGAACCGAGCAAAAGTCTACTTGTGCGAGGGCTTAGGATTCACGGGTTAGGACGGGCAGGAATCTACTTACCGTGAATCGGTGCGACGAGCAGGAAATTGTCCGCCGGCCTCATGGCAAGGGTTTAGGATTCACAACTTATGTTGGGCAGGAATCTACCCACTGTGAATGGTTGCGACAGGCAGGAAGCTGTCCGCCGGCCTCCGAACCGAGCAGGAGTCTACTCGTGCGAGGGCTTAGGATTCATAGCCTAGGTCGGGCAGGAATCTACCCACCGTGAATGGGTGCGACGGGCAGAAAGCTGTCCGCCGGCCTCGTGGCGAGAGCTTAGGATTCACGGTTTAGGTCGGATAGGAATCCACCGCCGTGAATGGGTGTGACGGGTAGAAAGCTGTCCTCCGGCCTCCGAACCAAGCAGGATTCTACTCGTGCGAGGGCTTAGAATTCACGGGTTAGGCCGGGAAAGAATCTATTCGCCGTGAATGGGTGCGACAAGCAAAAAGCTGTTCTCCGGCCTCGTGGCTAGGGCTTAGGATTCACGGTATAGGTCGGGTAAGAATCTACCCGCCGTGAATGGATGCGACGGGTAGGGTACTGTCCACCGGCCTTGCAATGACTTTGAAATCCTTGTATAAATATAACTTGCTCATTGTATAGAAAGGGTATTTCATCCTGATTAGGAGTTATACGTTAATATTGTTCGATAAAAGCAAGAAACTTTTTATAGCACACTAGTTAATACTCTCCACTGCTGTACCAAAAACTGCGTGTGCCATTGTTTTTACAAAATACTTTTATCGATATTTTTAAATCATTTGCGATTACGCCTCTACAACCCTTTTAGCAGAACCCATGTACGGATGATGCGGGTCATCGCACGTCCTTGGGATAGTAGAGCGGGATACAGAACTTCTCACGGAGAATTCGGTCTCGAAAAGAAATAAGAATACAATTTTTAACTAATGCAGCTTTTTAACAAATTAAATCATTTGAAAATTTTCAAAAATCATAAATCCGTATTTTTCTATGAAAACTAATTTTTGAAAAATATATTATTAAAATGAAAAATTAAAATTACACAAAAATAGCCGAACCCACCTGCAACCTCCCTGCCTCCTCCCGTGCCACCTCATCCCCAGCACTGTGCCCACCCCCACACCAGCACCGTGCCACCTCGTGCCCAGCCTCGTGCCCACCTCTACACAAGCACCGAGCCACCCCGTGCCCTGCATCCGTGCCACGCCGTGTCCACTCCTGTATCGCGCCGTATCGTAGCCAAGCCTAGCAGTGGCCATAACCGTGCCGTGTCGTTGACGCTGTCGTGATCGTCAATTCGACTTAAGGCAAGTGGAAACCCCCTTTTCTTGCAAATCATGCTACTATAGCTTATATAAATTATATCATATTGTTAAATAATTATAGGTGTATACATACGTGTGTTATCGTGCGTAGATATATCAATACCGTTATAGCGTTAAGTTTAATTGAACACATATACCTTGAGTTATCGTGTTTGGTCATATTGGATCGAACCCGCCTTGGGTTTATTGATCGTATGAATATCATTTAGGTTTTTCATGAATTAATCGGGTTCGATCATCACTTGTGTACACCGGTTAAGCGCTCGATGCGAAAACTAAATCAAATATGGCAGAGCTTATATCTACTAGATTACTTTAGCGATAAAGGATAACATGTAAAAAGTTGGGATGAAAACATGAGCTTTACCATCTTGGAATGACACCCCTGTCTTGGAATGACACCCCCGCCTTGATCCATCAAATCTGAAATTTGCCTGTACACCTAATTTGTGAAAATCATAGAAATTTGGATACTTACTGGAATACAGTGTTCGAGGGCTCGTATCGAATTCGACTCAACAACCTAGAACCCCCTATAATTTATATTTCGATACTATTAAAACCCGATGATGAAAACTATTCGGGAATACGGCTTTGGACTGCAGTCCAGAGTAGTACCGCTTATTGGCACCTGAATTAAAATGTTTGTATAACTCTGTATGGAGATGAAGTTATGTGTAACCCTATACCGTTGCGAAGATAATTTTGTAAGCTAACTATACGCGATTGTTTAGTTTGATTTTACTATCTTTTGGTATTTTAAACGTATTTTAAACCGTCGATAGGTACTGCAGTTACATGAAGGGACAGAAGGTATACCTTAGTCTTAAACAGTGCATATCTCCCCGCCCACAGAGGATATTGTCGATACGTTGGATGCATTGGAAACATAACTAATAGATATAAATATTATCTAATTGTAGTATCTCCTAATTATGATCCAACTATGGTGGAAAATGTGTTACAAAATGGACCTTCAGTTCAGGAACTGAATTTCCAACAGAGAACACTTAAAATGAAGTGACCATAACTCGAAAATCCAAAACCCGATTGACCTAAAACTAGGTTTGTTGGATTGATAATTAAGTTTACTTTTTATCCCTTTTGTATCTTTTTGTTTAATTACGATCGTACGATTTGATATGATTTTCTGAATTCTTGAGGCGCGTAGTGACTTATATTGCACATGACTTGTTTAGTGGCATAATTCACATATTTACCCGACCATGATACCTTTAGTGATAGCGAGCGCTTTTATTGATTCTTAGAGAATATTGCATTGTTGAACGTGAGTGTTATCGGATTATTTATGTCGAGTACGCTAGTGAAAAGTGAACGATTTGTGATAGTGAACAGTGCAAAGTGAATAAAACAGTGTTATTGGTGCGTATTTGTACACAACTAGCTCCATACTTATAGTTATTGAAACCTGGGGAAAAAGAGGAAATCGAAGTGGAAATGAACTTATATTTAGCGAGATTAGCGATTTAGAGGATGATCATTCGAATATCGACTCTTATATATTAGGTTTGGACTTGGCGGTCCGACTGACAGGGTTATGTCCCGGGCAACAGTTGGCTGTAGTCTCGGATATATACGATACCCTCGTTAAACATGATCACTCCTTTACACGATTCGATTTCAAATTGACCTAGAGACCAATAGGAACATAGCTCATATACTGCATCGATAATGATATATTAATTTCCTTCATTCACTGTCTCCACTATTATTACCTTTTATTTTTCATGCCACATTATTGTTATCATATTGTTGCTATTGCGTCATCCTGACGACCTGAGTATGCATGCTCAGTGTTAGAAGTGGATCCGTATGATTTCGTGAAGATCACGGAGATCCAGACCAGTGAACCAGTTGTATCTTTCTTTTGATATCTCTAGTTAGTTGCCCCTTTTGTTTACTTCCATTGTGCTCAGTCTCTTTTATATCTGATAGTTATAGTGACTGCATTCTCTTTATCCGTGCTGTATTTTACTAATTACCATATAATACTAGAAACTGAAGTGTGATATGGCAGGATTTTTCCTTGATCGTAGGATCATGACTGCCCCAGTCACTCTCATATTCCGTATTTTGGGAAACGGGGCGTGACATGATTTTGTTGGTATCAGAACACCAGGTTTAGAATGAGACTGCAGTTCCAACTAGGGATCCCTTGATTTATACATTGTTTGTTGGCTTTTCACTTTCATAAGCTACTTGTGCATCAACACTCAAGTTCATATTTTTGAATCGTATCTACCTTATCTTTTTCATGTGTTCTGCATCATTAGTTGTTATTTTCCTTCGTATTCCACTATCTGATCATGACCCTTACTTTTCAGGCCATGGCTAACCCTGGGACAGCACCGCTCCTCGATGAGGACACTCGGTTCTGCATTTCTTTTTACTGCATACTAATGAGTTTAGACGACGAGGTCGATGGACCACAGGTTATTTTTGATGACAACGAATCCGAGAACGAGGGAGTCGAAGTCGCAGCTCCAGAGATCAATATGATCAATGATTCTGGCGTTGAAGAAGAGATCCAAAAGAAGGCCCTAAAGAGGAGGATCCCGAAAAAGACCCGATAGAAGAGGATCCACAGGAAAATCCAATAGAAGAGGATCCAGATGAAGATCTTGAAGAGGATGATCCTAAAGAAGATCCAGAAGGGGACCCGAAAGCGGCGGAACATATGGAGGAGGATCCCGATGAGGAAGCTCCCGCCGAAGAAGAAGATTTAGGAGAAGAAAACCCTATAGGAAAGGAGTTTGAAGACGAAGCTCCAGCCGAGGAGGAGTTGGAAGATGAAGCATCGAGTGAGGAGGAATTCGAGGCTGAAGAACCTCAAGTAGCTGTCCCTGCAAGGCACTGTGGGAATGGACGCCCCTATCTTAACGCGAGAACTTATCGTAAGTTGTTGAACTTCCACAATCGCGACTAAAGCGACTTATTTTCTTTTCTTCAGGCCAAATAAAAACGATGTATAGCTTAAGGCCATATTTATCTCTCAACTGTACTTTGTCAAAATTTTCAGAATAATAAAGTTTCGGTTCGACCAAATTTGTTTAGAGTATTGTACCTTTAAAGTCCGCTTGATACATTAATTGTTCCTTCTTACAAAATTTCTTTCCTTTCTGGCAAGTTATTATTATTATTCTATCATTGAACCTTTTAGTCACCGAACACCCAGCTTAGTTGACACTATGGTTAGCACCGCATTCCTGATTCCATCTTTCGGTCGTGTCTTACCACAATCTATACCTTGACTAGTTTACTATACATTACTAGTATTATTTTCTAATATTGTAATTACATTTAGTGCCATTTGTTATTCCAAATTTAGTTTTCTCTCTATTTTGTATTTAGTTATGTTTTTCTAATTTGCGTATTATTAACTACTTTTGTTTTACTTACTTATTTTAAGTACTTTGCTATTTTCAAATTTCCAATAGTTCTAATGTACACTGTATATTTTATTTTCTAGAGGATTTTTCCTACTAATGATTTTCACACTGTCGTCCTTTTATTATGTAGTTCTATTTTTCATGCCTTTTGTTTTGATTTTATCTGCTTAAATTACAGGATGCCACTTCGAGTTATTTGCTATTCTATATTTCCTTTAATGTTTTATTGTTTATTATAATATTATCATACATATTCATTTCGTTTGTATATTAATAACGATTTGGGTTTTCTTTAAAATTAGATTCATCTTCATTTTTCTACATAGTATTCTCCATCTTTCATTCTTATCTTATGCTAACAATTTCCACCATTTTCGTATTGCGTTGGTTAGCTATAAATGCATTTCATTTGATTCAGTATTACTGTAATAAAATTATTGTTATTCAGCATGCTAATACGTGTTTATTTACTTGTACCTATACACTATTATCTCCATATTCTTGTATTTTATTTTTTCCGTACATTTGCACCTATAGTTTAGTCCTGTCTTATACACTAATTGTTGTTATCTGGCTGTTTACCAGCTCGCCTACTTTTTTCTTTATATTTTTCTTATATTTTTACCATATAAGTACTCTCAAAACTTTTGTAGTTGCCTGATTTGTAACCTTAGTGACATGGCTTTGGTCTTTAAGGCCTATCAGTCAATCCTTCGCTATTGATTATTATTGTTACTCTGTTCTTCATCATATTTGGGTATATGTGGTTTATTACTATTATTATTAGTTATTTCTTTGAACATGCAAAGTATTGTTCTTTTTAGCTGCTCTATTTACTTACATGTAAATGTTTTTTCTAGTACTTTCGCATGACTTTAATAGGCTATCGTTATTTTAATTTCGAGGACGAAATTTTTGTAAGGGTGGTATGATATAATACCTAGCTCCTTTGTACGACAAATGTAATACCCATGTTCACCGCCGAAAACAGAGACGAACTGGGATAGATCGTCTTACTTGAATCTGGGGACATATGCTATTTGGATTTATCCGTCCACCTCTTCGAAAATACCAAGTTGATTTATGTCATCGTATATCGGAGGTTTGGATGGATGCGGCCATTGTAACAAACTTCATCAGATTCCTCCTCAATTGTGAGGGTTTTTAATTGTGGGGACGCTCTTCCCTACAGGCGCAAATCCCTGCAGTTAATTACGTTACCGCATTGCAATAACCACTTTCTTCTGCTCCGGAAGTTCACTTCGTGTAACAACCGAGTTCATTTATACCAATTCGAGTTCCCGTAATTACTTATCTGTGGTATTTTCTTGATTTAACGGGCTTTGGGTGCGAATGGTATTTTTACATTTTACATTGCATTCGACCCGACCCGCTTGCTTGAACCTGTTTGATTCATATTTATAAATTACCCTGACTTGTTATATAGACACGTGCATCTCATGTATACTGCATACTGACATTTTACCTGGCATTGTATCTTTTACCATATAACATTTTAGGTCATGTAAAATAATTTAAAATTGCATTTCATAGCCTGCATGATACCCCTAACCCCGTGGTAGCATCCGCGGATCTTGTTTTCGTCCCATTAAGTGAAACGGGCGTGTTTGGATGGCTACGCGCATGTACGTGCATCCGTTCTTGTGGGTATGCATTTTCGTTACCTGAGCATTCATTTTGAATTTTGAAAGTCGCATATATTTTTCGTATTTTAAATCTGAATTTTTAGACCCGACCCGGGCGCGTTTTGAAATATTTTTGTATCCCGCCAAAATTAAATTTATTTAATTTTAAAATTTAGTTTAAATATTTTCATACGATTTCTTTAACAAACTGAAACCTCTTATCTAAAATTTTAAATCTAAAAATCTTTTAAAATTTTAAATCTAATTTCCTAACAAACTAACAACCCCTTTCTCTCTCTCTCTCCTCTGCATATATATATTTATATATATTTTATTTATTTAATTCTTCTTTCCTTATTTAATACACAACCTCTTCTTCTTACTTCTTCTTCTTCTTTCTTCTTTCTTTTTCTTGATCTTGTTTCTTGATTTCGGTGATCACCGCCGGAGCCGTGCTCGTCGCCGACGATCCGAGTGATTCAGTGAACGTACCTGACTTGCGTGATCACCCTCGTGCGTTGTTTGGAACCGTTCCTTGTACCGTGCGCGCGTCGCGACATTTCGCCGACGAAGGACGTTCCGTACAAATCCGTTCTTGTTCCTTCTAGGCAAGTTAATCTTGCTACATCCTATATAACTCATTATATACCTATTTAAATAAATATCACACCTGTATTTTAAATCAAGCATCCCATGTTTCATATTACAGCCTTTCGACGTTCCGTTTACATTTGTATAGTGCATTTCAGATCTAGGGCATGCAAACCAATCTTAATTACATGCTACATTACTTTAGACGCATCTATTTTAACAAATGGAATACCTGTATTTAAAATCAAGCACCCCATGTTTAGTTTTATAACTTTTCGATGTTCCGTTTGCATCCATTCATATCATTTTAGATCTAGGCCATGAAAACTTATCTTATTACATACTATACTATCATATACTGTATCAAATTGAAGAGTTACATTTCATATTGCTTAATTATATGTTCCGCACTTGTTAGTTTATCATTTTACGATTATGTGATACCCGTTTGCATCCATATCATTTAAAATATATATTGTCATAATATTTCTTATTATTATCTTTAATTATTGTATAATCTGCATTTTATAATGTTATACATTTGAAAATATTATAGTTTACACATGAAACGTCGTTGAAAAGCGGATACGACAAATCTGAAATTTACTGTACACCTTACCTTATAAAATTCATTATAAATCATAGAAAAATCATTAGTATACGTTCTTTAGTTCGTTATGAAGCTAACTCATAATACTATAACTATATGAAATATTTACTTGCAAAATAAATTGTTTAAATAACGTAAAATGCAAATGAAAATATCTCTAAACTGCTGTCTAGGGAAATTACAGTAGCAAACTTTCAATTTCGAATTTTCATAGATTTTTGTAGGGACAACCTGAGATACTTATACTTATAAAAATGAAAATCTTATTGAATTATCTTTGTTTTGGTATAAGACCCGTCCCTTTTGGAGAAAGTTTGTTATTTTTAAGCTATTTTACAAATCAGGGTGACGCTGAATTTCTGAAAGGAACTTTCTTGTGCATGGTTAATCAATACCACTTTTATAGTTATTAATCGGCTTGAATATATTATCCATGTTAATATTATTATATCAATATCTATTTAATAAATAATAGTGCTTGTGTTTTAATATTCAGCAAATTTTACCGATTTACAGTTTTACAGTATCCGTCTGTATCCGTACGGTTTATTACATATCCAGTTGCACGCCGAGACCATATTATTTCATTTTACTGTTACATTAGTATCTCATACTTGATCTTGTGCATCCTACATAGTCATGATGTAATCCCTGATAAATATTTGTGCATCCATACTTTACCGTGCATCCGTACTTGCTACAGTTTTAGTATGAGCATCCGCTTGACACATGTGCACTACCTGTTATGACCTGATATACCACTGCTTGACTTGATACCTGATACACCACTATTTGACATGACTTGATATATGTACACTACCTAACTTGACCTGATGTACCATAACTTGACCTGTTGCCTGATCTTGTTACTAATGCCAACAACCTTGACATGTTGTCCCTACGGACATTTCCTGTTGTCTATCCAGACAAACCCGTACCTGCTTGATCCTGTGTTGGCATTAACTCCAGATTTATTAATACCTGACTTGAACACATAACTTGGGGGTATGGGGAAATCAATGATGAAACCTGACTTGTAACTCGACAGTTCGATATCTTTTCTGATCAGTCTTACGGGCTAGGCCAGCCCCGGGGTGATGCTGCTGACATCACTCGTCATTACCTACTACCCTTTACTGCCTTGCCGCACGTCTCGGATTCAGCCCGAGAGTCATAGACCGTGATCCCGGGCATGCATGGGATACTATTGAGTTACATCGATGGTTCGTCAAATTGATTTCAAAGACTTGAAAGTAGTTAACCCAATAGACCAGTTTAGATTACTCACTACACATTACCCTCACCGTCCTCATTTATATTACTGTTATACCTGTTTTACTGTTCATGCACATACCTGTATGTCTTGCTACCCCTGTTTACAGTATTGCTTGATATTATGACGCACTGACGTCTGGGTTTTGCATGGCCCAGATCCTCTACCTTTGTTGCAGACTGATCAGGAGTACTGCCGCTGTTAGACCGAGCGGTGAGGACCCTGTTGGTATCCAGATTTACTATTCCAAGTGTTTGTTTATTGGATCTATTGTTTCCGCATATTATATTATTTCTTGACTCATTTACTCTGGCTTATGGACATATACTAGATAGTTTAGTTTACTTTCCTGTTCTTGATATCTCTACAGCTGTAATGTGACTGTGGAAGGATTTTTCCTATCCACAGGTAGCATGGTTGGCTATGTCACATGCCTATCTTAGCGTACTGTGGGAAGCGGGGCGTGACATGGTTTGCTTGGTATCAGAGCCATAGGATATAGGTTAATCGAGTTTGATTCTTTTATAGTTGGGTATTGGACCCAATACACAAATCAGAATACTCGTGATTAGGTACATGTCCTGCCACCTTGTTATCGTGATTCTTGAATCATATCTTTCTCTTATCCTTTGCATTGACGATATGCAAACCACTTTGCATCTCGATTTGAAACCTTTTGGTTCTCTATTGTTTCTCCATGTTTCTTGATTCTGATACTAGAATTTGGGCGACTTGAGTGGAGTTATGTGATTGTAACTATGAACTGCAGCATGGTTACAATACGGTACTCTATTTAAGTAACTTGAAATTCTAGTTTTGATTCATTTCCTTGTTTTATGATCGTTATATTACCTTGCTTCTCTCGGTTTCATTACTTACCAGTTATTGTTTTATCGCCAGCTTGAATCGTGTTTACCGTGCTTAATCCTCTTCAGTATCTTGACTTCGGATGAAGTCATCTCGGTATCTTACTTGTTCATGTTTTCCCCGTATTAGAATTATTCAATTCTGGTGCATCCCTTTGTTTGTTGTTGTCTTAGGAATGGATTTTCTCGGCTCTTTCCACGCTCATATTGATTGTAAGGAAATGAAAGTGATTTTCCAGATTCCCGGACATCCGGAGTTTGTTTTGCTGGAGGAAGCAGTTCTGTCGAGCTAGTCGAGTTTAGGGCTAGGCCGACAAGCAATGTTCTTTCGTCAATGGAAGATGATAAGAAGGAAGCGCCAGCTATAATTTGAGAGTTCATGGACGTGTTCGAGGACATATCGGTTTTACCGCCAAAACGAGATGTGGAGTTCGCGATCGATCTTGTTCCTGGTGCAGCGCCAATCTCAAAGGCGTACTATCCGATGGCACCAGTGGAGTTGGAAGAAGTCAAGAAGCAGGTTACTGAATTACTTGAGAAGGGTTGGATTCGCAGTAGTAACTCGCATTGGGAAACTCCAGTTCTTCTAGTAAAGAAGAAAGATGGCACAAAGAGGATGTGCATCGATTATCGAGAATTAAACCGGGTGACTATTAAGAACAAGTACCCGATCCCTTGCATTGGCGAATTGTTCAAGCAGCTTAGAGGCGCGAGGGTATTCTCGAAGCTGGATTTGCGATCCGGATATCATCAGGTTCGAGTTAAACCAGAAGATATTTGCAAGACTGTGTTCCGAACTCGGTATGGATATTACGAGTACTAGTGATGCCCTTCAGAGTAACGAATGCACCAGCGATATTTATGGATTTGATGAGCCGAATCTTTTCACCATTCTTGCACCAATTTATAGTGGTGTTCATTGATGATATTTTGGTCCACTCAAAAGAGTATTAAAGAGCATGCAGAACACTTGAAGCTCGCACTGCAGACATTGAGGCAAGAAAGATTGTATGCAAAGATGAGCAAGTGCGAGTTTTGGCTTGAAGAAGTGAAGTTTTTGGGGCATATCGTAGCTGGAGATAGAATCTCCGTTTATCCAGGGAAGATTGCAGCAGTTCAAGACTGGCCGATTCCGAAGAACGTTGTAGAGATCAGAAGTTTTCTTGGACTTGCAGGATACTACAGAAGGTTCGTGGAGAATTTTGCTCGTTTGGCTGAACCTTGACCAAGCTTACGCGCAAGGAAGTACCGTTTGTATGGACGGATAAGTGTGCGTCAGCTTTTGAGGCATTGAAGCAGAGATTGATAACCGCTCCTATTTTAACCGTGCCAGACAGTTCTGGAGGATTGGTGATTCACAGTGACGCATCTGGGAAACGATTAGGATGTGTTTTGATGCAGCATGGGAAGGTTATAGCTTACGCATCGGACAGTTGAAGACCCATGAGAAGAATTACCTAACTCATGACTTGGAGCTAGCAGCGGTGATTTTCGCTTTGAATATTTGGAGACACTACTTATTGGGCGAAAGGGGCGAAGTTTTCACCGATCACAAAAGCCTAAAATACGTGTTCACACAGAAGGAGCTTAATATGAGGCAGCGTAGATGGTTGGAGCTGATGGCTGACTACGATCTTGATCTTAAGTACCATCCGGGGAAGTTAATGTTGTGCCGGATGCGCTTAGTCGGTTACCAGCAATTCGGATGTTGACTGTACAAAAAGGAACTTATTGAAGACTTTCGGAGATTCGAGTTGGAGATCGTGCTCCCGCATTCTTCAGGACAGTTAATGTCGCTGCAAGTACAGTCGTCATTGATCGAAAGTATTAAAGCAGCGCAGTCAAAAAACCCAAGATTGCAAAGGTTTCGAGAACAGGTTGAAGCTGGACTTCGAACGCACTTGTTAATTCATGAAGATGGTTCGTTGCGATATGGTAGCCGTTTGTGTGTGCCAAAAGGAGACATTCACGAAGAACTTATGAAGGAGGCGCACAGTTCAGCATATTCCATACATCCAGGAGGCACGAAGATGTACCGAGATATACGACATCATTTCTGGTGGGAAGGCATGAAATGGGATATTGCCGTTTTGTGGCAAAGTGTTTGGTGTGTCAGCAAGTTAAGGCTGAACATCAATGGGTTGCTGGTTTATTGCAACCACTTCCGATCCCTCAATGGAAGTAGGAACATATAACCATGGATTTCGTGACAGCTCTACCGCGGAGTCCAAAGGGCAACAATGCAGTTTGGGTGATTGTTGATCGATTGACCAAGGCAGCTCATTTCATACCATTTTGAAGTTGGTCGATCAACAGAAGCTTTGGCAGAGCGGTACATGCAAGAGATAGTAAGATTGCATGGAGTACCGGTGAGCATCGTGTCCGACCGTGACACTTGTTTCTTATCACACTTTTGGAGGAGCTTACAGGAAAGTTTGGGGACTCGATTGAAGTTTAGTACAGCTTATCATCTCCAGAAAGATGGCCAGTCGGAGAGAACGATCCAAACTCTTGAAGACATGTTGAGAGCTTGCATGTTAGATTTCAAGGGTTCATGGGAGGATCATCTACATTTGGTGGAGTTTTCTTACAACAACAGTTTTCAGGCGACTATTCAGATGGCTCCATTCAAATCTTTATACGGTCGCAAGTGTCGTTCACCTGTTTGCTGGACGATGTTAGAGAACGAAGATTGTTGGGACCGGATTTGATCGTGCAAACAGTTGGGAAGGTTAACACTATCCGGAATCATATGAAAGCGGCACAAGATCGACAAAAGAGTTGGGCAGATACATCGAGAAGACCTATAGAGTTCGCCGTTGGTGATTTGGTATTCTTGAAGATATCACCGACTAGAGGAGTGATTCGTTTCGGAAGTCGAGAAAAGCTTAGTCCTCGATTCGTTGGACCTTTTGAGATTTTGGAGCGTGTTGGAGAAGTAGCATATTGATTGGCGTTACCGCAATTCTTGGCGAATGTTCATGACTTGTTTCACGTATCTCAACTCCGTAAATATGTTCGAGATGAAATACACGTGCTGGATCATTCGGAGCTGACTGTACGAGAAGATTTGACTTTTGAGGAGCGACCGATGTCGATGGTGGATCGAACGGAAAAGGTTCTTAAGAACAAGGTTATCCCTCTTGTACTTGTTTCTTGGGGAAATCGCTCGCATGGAGAATCAAGCTGGGAACGAGAAGATGAAATCCAGCAGAAGTTTCCACATCTATTCTTGTAGTTTCTTGATTGTTTATCCTTTCTTGTTCTTAGAATTTCGAGGATGAAATTATTTTTGTAGTTGGGTATAATGTAACAACCGAGTTCATTTATACTAATTCCAGTTCCCGTATTTACTTATCTATGGTATTTTCTTGATTTAACGGGTTTTGGGTGCGAATGGTATTTTTACATTTTACATTACATTCGACCCGACCCGCTTGCTTGAACCTGTTTGATTCATATTTATAGATTACCCTGACTTGTTACATAGACACGTGCATCTCATGTATACTGCATATTGGCATTTTACCTGGCATTGTATGTTTTACCATATAACATTTTAGATCATGTAAAATAATTTAAAATTGCATTTCATAGTCTGCATGATACCCCTAACCCCGTGGTAGCATCCGTGCATCTTGTTCTCGTCCCGTTCAGTGAAACAGGCGTGTTTGGATGGCTACGCGTATGTACGTGCATCCGTTCTTGGGGGTATGCATTTTCGTTACCTGAGCATTCATTTTGAATTTTGAAAGTCACACATATTTTTCGTATTTTAAATCTGAATTTTTAGACCCGACCCGGACGCGTTTTGAAATATTTTGTATCCCGCCAAAATTCAATTTATTTAATTTTAAAATTTAGTTTAAATATTTTCATACGATTTCTTTAACAAACTGAAACCTCTTATCTAAAATTTTAAATTTAAAAATCTTTTAAAATTTTAAATCTAATTTCCTAACAAACTAGCAACCCCTTTCTCTCTCTCTCTCCTCTGCATATATATATTTATATATATTTTATTTATTTAATTTTTCTTTCCTTATTTAATACACAAGCTCTTCTTCTTACTTCTTCTTCTTCTTTCTTCTTTCTTTTTCTTGATCTTGTTTCTTGATTTCGGTGATCACCGCCGGAGCCGTGCTCGTCGCCGACGATCCGAGTGATTCAGTGAACGTACCTGACTTGCGTGATCACCCTCGTGCGTTGTTTGGAACCGTTCCTTGTACCGTGCGTGCGTCGCGACATTTTACCGACGAAGGACGTTCCGTACACATCCGTTCTTGTTCCGTCGAGGCAAGTTAATCTTGCTACATGCTATATAACTCGTTATATAACTATTTAAATAAATATCACACCTGTATTTTAAATCAAGCATCCCATGTTTCATATTACAGCCTTTCGACTTTACGTTTACATTTGTATAGTGCATTTCAGATCTAGGGCATGCAAACCAATCTTAATTACATGCTACATTACTTTAGACGCATCTATTTTAATAAATGGAATACCTGTATTTAAAATCATGCACCCCATGTTTAGTTTTATAACTTTTCGATGTTCCGTTTGCATCCATTCATATCATTTCAGATCTAGGTCATGAAAACTTATCTTGTTACATACTATACTATCATATACTGCATCAAATTGAAGAGTTACATTTCATATTGCTTAGTTATATGTTCCGCACTTGTTAGTTTATCATTTTACGATTATGTGATACCCGTTTGCATCCATATCATTTAAAATATATATCGTCGTAATATTTCTTATTATTATCTTTAATTATTGTATAATCTGCATTATATAATGTTATACATTTGAAAATATTATAGTTTACACATGAAACGTCGTTGAAAAGCGGATACGACAAATCTGAAATTTACTGTACACCTTACCTTATAAAATTCATTATAAATCATAGAAAAATTATTAGTATACGTTCTTTAGTTCATTATGAATCTAACTCATAATACTATAACTATATGAAATATTTACTTGCAAAATAAATTATTTAAATAACGTAAAATGCAAATGAAAATATCTCTAAACTGCTGTCCAGGGAAATTACAGCAGCAAACTTTCAATTTCGAATGTTAATAGATTTTTGTAGGGATAACCTGAGATGCTTATACTTATAAAAATGAAAATATTATTGAATTATCTTTGTTTTGGTATAAGACACGTCCCTTTTGGAGAACGTTTGTTATTTTTAAGCTATTTTACAAATCAGGGTGACGCTGAATTTCTGAACGGAAATTTCTTGTGCATGGTTAATCAATACCACTTTTATAGTTATTAATCGGCTTGAATATATTATCCATGTTAATATTATTATATCAATATCTATTTAATAAATAATAGTGCTTGTGTTTTAATATTCAGCAAATTTTACCGATTTACAGTTTTATAGTATTCGTCTGTATCCGTACGGTTTATTACATATCCAGTTGCACGCCGAGACCATATTATTTCATTTTACTGTTACATTAGTATCTCATACTTGATCTTGTGCATCCTATATAGTCATGATGTAATCCCTGATAAATATTTGTGCATCCATACTTTACCGTGCATCCGTACTTGCTACAGTTTTAGTATGAGCATCCGCTTGACACATATGCACTACCTGTTATGACCTGATATACCAGTGCTTGACTTGATACCTGATACAGCACTACTTGACATGAATTTATATATGTACACTACCTGACTTGATCTGATGTACCATAGCTTGACCTGTTGCCTGATTTTGTTACTAATGCCAACAACCTTGACATGTTGTCCCTACGGACATTTCCTGTTGTCTATCCAGACAAACCTGTACCTGCTTGATCCTGTGTTGGCATTAACTCCAGATTTATTAATACCTGACTTGAACACATAATTTGGGGGTATGGGGAAATCAATGATGAAACCTGATTTGTAACTCGACAGTTCGATATATTTTCTGACCAGTCTTACGGGCTAGGCCAGCCCCGGGGTGATGCTGCTGACATCACTCGTCATTACCTACTACCCTTTACTGCCTTGCGGCACGTCTCGGATTCAGCCCGAGAGTCATAGACCGTGATCCCGGGCATGCACGGGATACTATTGAGTTACATCGATGATTCATCAAATTGATTTCAAAGACTTGAAAGTAGTTAACCCAATAGACCAGTTTAGATTACTCACTACACATTACCCTCACCGTCCTCATTTATATTACTGTTATACATGTTTTACTGTTCATGTACATACCTGTATGTCTTGCTACCCCTGTTTACAGTATTGCTTGATATTATGACGCACTGACGTCTGGGTTTTGCATGGCCCAGATCCTCTACCTTTGTTGCAGACTGATCAGGAGTACTGCCGCTGTTAGACCGAGCGTTGAGGATCCTGTTGGCATCCAGATTTACTATTCCAGGTGTTTGTTTATTGGATCTATTGCTTCCGCATATTATATTATTTCTTGACTCATTTACTCTGGCTTATGGACATGTACTAGATAGTTTAGTTTACTTTCCTGTTCTTGATATCTCTACAACCGTAATGTGACTGTGGAAGGATTTTTCCTATCCACAGGTGGCATGGTTGGCTATGTCACGTGCCTATCTTAGCATACTCTGGGAAGCGGGGCGTGACACTTCGTGTCGTGTTATCTTTGTTTTATTTTGGGTTGCCCGTGAATTGTATACGGAGACTAATTTCTGTCGTCGCCCGTAGGGCGCGTATTAGTCCAAATCCGTATATTTGAGATTTGGGTTTAGGTCAAGAATTTTCTTGACGGGGTCCACGGTGGTAGCATGGTTTGCCAACGGGAATGAACTTAGGACGCAGATATCACATTTGTGAGGTCTATCGGTTCATGGGATATTTAGGTTTGATCTAAGGATCATTAGCCATATTCGAGGCTGAGATTGATTTATGAGCAGTGAGCATATGGGCTCAACTGATCATTAGATCATATATGAATAGCACATGGATAATAGACGGTAGTCATTATGGAGACAATATGCAGGGCAAAATATATTAGTTTAAGGACGTCGTGGTCCAACATTCCCTGTTTGGGACGAATGCTAGTTTAAGGACATTTCGGTCCAATATTCCCTATTTAGGATGAAGATTAGTTTAAGAACATTTCGGTCCAATATTCCTATTTTGGGGACGAATGTTAGTTTAAGGACATTTTGGTCCAACATTCCTATTTCGGGGACGAATGTTAGTTTAAGGACATTTCGGTCTAATATCCATCTTGCGTGCACGTGTATTTGTTACGTGGCGGAGTGAACGGTGGTGATATGGAATGCGCCCAATTTGGGGTGCGATCAGATTTGAGATGTGCACGTCAATTTGGAAGTGCATCAATGTGGGATATATCATTCCCTATCTTGACAAAATTTTATATCAAGTTGGGACGAAAAAGAAGTTGTTGGTTGTCGGGACCCGCCACCTCTCTAAAGATATTGAGGAATTACAATGACATATATCAGAGGTGTGGAAAAATGTACCCTTGAACTAAATCCTGTATTTGAGGTAAAAAGGGGTTGTGGTGGACCTAAGAATTGTTAGTCATATTTGAGACTAAGATTATCTTAGGTGATATGAGATGAATATCATTTTGGATATCATCAATGAGAGATCATCAGTCATGTTTGAGACTAAGATCAATTTTGAAATCACAAGCATATGGGCTCGGTTGATTTAAAATCAAAGAGATTTAACCTCAGGAAACTTAGCCAATTTGAGCTGAGATTGGGTTTCTATACTACGCAGCAGTGCTAAACACTTAAGATATACAACGCTCACATGTGTTCCATGTGAGACGCTGGCATAGTGCTAAGCACTAATCTTTTCTGGCGCTCACGTGCTTTTCACGTGAGGCGCTGGGTTTTTATCCTTGGACGCTCATGTGCTTTTCATGTGAGGCGCTACAATAGTGCTAAGCACTAATTTTCTCTGGCACTCATGTGTGTTTCACGTGAGGCGCTATGTTTTTAAAGATTTAATCTCTGTTGATATTTTTAGAGAACTTAAATCTTTGTTAATGGTATTTTGACCATTAACGATCACCAAGATCATTATTTTGAAGATTTGGGATCATATTCTTTAAGAACTAAGTTCTTGATCTGAAGGAACTAAGTTCCTGGAGTATTATGAATTCCATGTTTTCTATGTTCATGATTAAACCTTTTTTAATGGTGTTTTTACCATTAAGGATCACCAAGATCACTATTTGAGGATTTTAAATCGGGTTCTTATAAGAACTAAGTTCTTAATTTTAAGAAACTAAGTTCCTGGAGTATTATGAACTCCATCTTCTTTCATGTTCTTTTATCCATGTTCTCCTCTGAATCTTTGATTCTTAAGAACAAGATCTTCCCGATGAGAATTAAATTATCAATTTGTGGGATACTTGTCTTGTGGATCTCAGATCCAGAGAAAGAACTAAGTTCTTTGAGAAGGGTTAAACTCTTTTAATAGATAAAGGAGATGTTTTTTGATCTTTTCTTTTTTCTTTACCTAAGGTTTTTAGGAGGGAAATCTTCTTCTTTGGGAGAATTAAATTCCCTATTATTTTGAGAGCCTTCTGTATTTTTACAGAAGCTTATGGGGGATCTCCTTTTATCTTTTTTCTCCCCTTTTTGTCATCTCTTTGCTCCTATTTATAGGAGAAAGAAATGAATCAATTTGTTGAGAAAAATTTTCATTGAGAGATCATGATTGATTTTATAATTAATCAAAATTATCTTTTAGATCAATCGGTGAATTTTATTCACCATTGGATTTTTAATCCAAAGACTCTCTGTTTAACAGAGAAGATTTCTTGTTTGTTTTACAATACTAGGAAATATTTTTCTAAGATAGAATTTTATTCTATCATATAATATCTTGTTAGTTTAACAAGATTAGAATTTTATTTCATTTTATTAATATCTTGTTATTTTAAAAAGATTAGAATTTTATTCTATCATATTAATATCTTGTTATTTTAACAAGATTAGGAAGATATTTTCCTAACATAGTATTTTATTTTATAATATGAATATTTTGTTAGAATTTTATTTATCATATGAATATCTTGTTAGTTTAACAAGATTTTAATTTTATTCTATCATATGAATAACTTGTTAGTTTAACAAGATTAGGAATATATTTTCCTAAAATAGAATTTTATTCTATTAAATGATCGATGGGTGATTTTATAATCACCGTTGGATTTTTGATCCAAGGGTCCTCTGTTTAACAGAGAAGATCTTTCTAGTTTGAGAAAGATTTGGAAAATATTTCTCACATAGAATATAATTCTATCAGATGGTTTAATTGGTGATATTTTATCACCATTGGATTTTAAATCCAAGATTCTCTGTTAGAAAAAGATCTCTCCATATTAGAAAGATCAAGGAAAATATTTCCCAAATAGAATTTAATTCTATCAGATGAGATCATTTTAAATTAGGGCGCTCACATGCTTTGCATGTGAGCGCTGCCAAAGAATGCGACAAGAGAACTCACGTGTTTAACATGTGACTCATAGTGTGGGTTTTAGCCTGTTTATTTTCAGTGCTCATATGCTTTGCATATGAGCGCTCACATGTTTAACACGTGAGGCCTGTTTGGCCATTGGTTATTTATGTTCAGCGCTCATATGCTTTGAATATGAGCGCTCACGTGTTTAACATATGAGGCCAGTTTGGCCCTTAGTTATTTATTTTCAGAGTTTATATGCTTTGCATATGAGCGCTCACGTGTTTAACACGTGAGACCAGTTTAACCTTTAAGTTTATTTTATTCAGCGCTCATATGCTTTGCATATTAGCGCTCACGTGTTTAACACATGAGGCCAATTTGACCCTTAGTTATTTGTTTTCAACGCTTATATGCTTCACATATAATCACCAATGTGTTTAAAACGTGATGCCAAACTATGAGGATTCTTTTCCTCTTCCATTTTTTATAAGGGAAAAAATAGCTCTTTGCCAAAAAAATTTGGCAGGAACAAATGTGTAGGGTTCCTAGGCACTCTTACAAGGGTTCATAAGGCATCAACCATGCCCGAATAAAAATTTAGACGTGCCGAACAACCCAAAGCTGGGATCTTTGCTAGATTATTAGGGTTTAACATGCAAGTAAATATCATTACAACTAAGTGTGAGGGATTACAACCTTTGTAGTCTGCTCCTTCGCTTCATAAACTCCGAGTAGAAGTCCCTTCGCCGCGATCCACGATCTCCCGGACTCAAGAGAGGCTCCACGACTCGAACGATCCATGCTAGCTTGTAGTGTTCCTTTTCTCCGATGATCTACGCCGAAGTTTCTATAACTCAAGCTCTCTCACTCTAATGATATGAACACCCTAATCTAATTGGCTAGATTAGATGAGAATGATGGAGTAGTATTTATACTTTCTTTTTATATCAAATTCTCACATGAAATCATCACAAAATGAAAACCTAGTAAGCTTTCTCAAAGCTCAAGGTTGAAGAAGGAGAAGAAAAATGAATTAAACCTTTTGTGATGAATAATGAAATGAATATATGATTAATAATGCAACCATGGTCAAGGATGACAAGGATAACTCATGTAGAGAATTAACTAAGGCTAGGGTTTGGGTTGGGTTAAAGTATGAGTCACTAGAAAATATCAACCATAATATCTTTCTCATGACAAAAGAAAAGCTTCTAGAAGGTGCAAGAAAGAACTAACCCAAATCAAATCCTAACCTTGTTTAATCTCCACTAAACAAGTTGCATTAGAAATCATATCATATTACAATAATATATATCACATATATATTATATATTTGTAACAAAAGAAAATAATACAATTAACATATATCGCATATATATCAATGTATTACCCGGTGAGAAAATGAAATAATAAAGTGAGCCAATATTAGATAATGTACTATAATATATCATATATATTATTAAACATTAAATTATCGAATCAACACTTGATCCGACAATCCGGCTATATCGAATATAACCGACTAATATATCATGTACCGATTCATCGAATCAACACTTGATCCGATGACCCGGCTCATATCTAAATATCGCAAGAATATAATACGGTATCTCATATCGCATTATCCTCGGTCGTGCACATATCACATATGTGCCCCTACTCCGTTTTGCCTGAGTCAAGAAACCTCCGTGTAGGACTCTAAAGAATCGTCAATACGCCGGTAGCAGGTGATGATCATATCAAACACCCACAAGCTGCAAGCGATCAGCTAAACGTAACATCCACCCAGGTATTGAGCGATCAGAAGATCAACAAGCTAGCCTGTCCATTCTCCTGTGAATCCAATCAGTAACACTCCCGTACAGTCCGGTCTCTTCGTCTGATATGTCGCATATCAAGTCTAGGGGTGGTATATGTCAGACCCCAGTAACCGATAAGTCGTGTCGATGTGAGGCTCATAACGGGTCGAGAAACTACTGGTAACACTTATCAGTAAATCTCTATATCAGCCCTTGCCAGGGACTTTCCAGTTATAGCCAATCGAACATAGCATAACATCAACTCCCTATACCGGGAGAGACGAATCCCCTCCTATCGCTCATTGCCTCCATGTGATTCAGGACTGCACCCAAAAGCCACCGTTTTGCACGCCCTCTTGGACGTGGTAAGGTGGAAATCAAAGCTTAGTGGGAATCACACAAGACTCAATGACGATCTCGGGTCTACAGACTATCCTGTACCAGTGTCACTAGAGAACTGCCATCTGACGTGTGGTATATCACCATCTGGGAGTTCTCGGCGAGTCCGTCCAGTGTACCCAGTCTCCACTGAGCACCCGTACACCATCCTTGATGTCAAACACCGATAGATATGGGATCATCCATCGCCCATCATATGGGTCAAAATGCGTATACGCTAGTCTACTCTGGTGTATCGATGCCCTGTCTCGACACACCCTCGACTAGGAACAGTTATAGGATGTACTCATCGACTACCGTGGCCCCACTAGTATGATCTCATCATAGTCTCAGTAGTCGAGTACAGATCCTAAGGGCTTTATCAACATGTGAGAGTAAGACAG
This sequence comes from Agapanthus africanus, assembly GCA_030015575.1. Classification (NCBI taxonomy): domain Eukaryota; kingdom Viridiplantae; phylum Streptophyta; class Magnoliopsida; order Asparagales; family Amaryllidaceae; genus Agapanthus; species Agapanthus africanus. Next base: position 55,033,828 of record CM057342.1, on the reverse strand, counting down.
TAAACCAATACAAGTCAACATGTTAAGATAAAGTGAAACCAAATAGCATACTATCATGAAGAGCAAGAAAGTCCTTTCTATATATATCCAAGCATCCATTATAATATACATCATATGTACAACAATGGCCTCTAGGGCATATACATAACTAACAATATGCCCCCCACTACTTTTCCTACGTAAGTATGTACATGGGTGAAGTAGTGCAGAGTTATGCATGGCATATAATTGATGGCTTAGGAGAAAAGTTTAGGATCCTTTTAGCCTAAGGCTTTTTATTTATCTTCGTGACGCATAAGGGTCTCAAGAAGTCTTTTTTTTCTATGAGTTTTGAGGATCTCATAGGCGTGTATTCTCCCTGGTAATCGTGAGGATTTCTAAGTGTTCATCGCCTCCGTGAGTCGTAAGGATCTCACTTGGGTATTCTTTTTTTTCCTTATGAGTCGTGAGGTCCCATAAGTAGCTTCTTCATTTTATTGGCGAATGTGGCCCCGTGGATAGTATACACGAGTTAGTTTGGAGCTCCTTATAGGGCAGCGATGGCTTAGAAAATAGGTTTAGATCTGTCGCTTAAGACTTTTCTACTTTATAAGCCATGAGGGTCTTATAAAGACTTTTTTCCCTACGAGTCGAGAGGATCTCGTAGGTGTATTTTCTCTTTAGAAGTCGTGAGAACTCCTAAGTGAATTTTCTCTTGAGAGTCGTAAGGATCTCACAAGAGGATTTTCTCCTTACAAGTCGAGAAGACTCGTAAGTAGCTTCTTCTCCTCATTGGTATTCGACTTTGGAGAATGTGGCCTGTGGATAGTATAAAAGAGTCAGTTTGGACCTACTTGTAGGCCAGCGATGGCTTAGGAAATGGGTTTAAATCTGTCGCCTAAGACTTTTCAACATTATGAGCTGTGAGGGTCTCATAAAGACTTTTTTCCCTACGAGTCGAGAGGATCTCGTAGAAGTATTTTCTCCTTAGAAGTCGTGAGGACACTTAAGTGCGTTTTCTCTTGAGAGTCGTAAGGATCCCACAAGAGAATTTTCCCCTTATGAGTCGAGAGGACTCGTAAGTGGTTTCCCCTCCTCGTCGGTACGCGACTTCGGAGAATGTGGCTCATGGATAGTATACAAGAGTCATTTAAGACTTACTTGTAGGGCCACAGTTCTTAGGAAACAGGTTGATATCCCCATCGCCTAAGGCCTTTCACCTTCATGAGCCATGAGAGTTTCATAAAGATATTTTTCCCTACGAGTCGAGATGAGTCGAGATAATCTCGTAGGTGTATCCTAACGTGAAATATAGATAACCCCTATTCTTTACGACAGGGGTCCGTTAGTTTGTGGTACTAGGATTTTAGTCCATGGTATCGTCGCATTGACTGATATATTCCTCGATATGCAGTCTTTAAGCTTCTGTTCGAGTAGCCCCGCGACTGTTGTGTCTCTGATCCCTTCTGAGGCTGGACAAGACGTCTTCAAGTAATCTCCTTAGGTCATATTATCGTCGGAAGATCAAGCGTTAGAAATTTGCCATGTCGCTTTTTACTTGAGGTTAGGCTCAATTTGGAGCCCCGATGAGTCATAACCACTCTGCTCTGGTGTGGGACGATCTCCGATAGTCTTTTAGATTTTATATGAGCTGCCTTCAAGACCCGAAGCTGGAAATATGCCGTTGCTTCATTTTTTTAACGATGTCGCGCCGATTCTTTGCTGAAGTAGGGCAGACATCTGTAGGACCTCTATGCTGTATGTATTGCAATTGAAATCCAGAGCTAGGAATATGCCATCGCCCCACGACTGTCGTGTCTCTGATCTCTTCGGAGGCTGGACAAGACGTCTTCAAATAATCTCCTTAAGTTATATTACCGTTAGAAGAGCAAGCATTAGGAATTTTCCTTAACGCTTTTTAATTGAGGTTAGGCTCAATTTGGAGCCCCGACGATTCATAACCGCACCCTTCTGGGGTGGGATGATCTCCAATGGTCTTTCGGGTTTTATATGAGTTGCCGTCAAGACCTGAAACTAGGAATATGCCATCACTTCGTTTTTTCTTTGACGATGTCGTGCCGATTCTTTGCTAAAGTAGGGTAGACATCTGTAGGACCTCCTTGCTGTATGTATCGCGGTTGAAGTCCGGAGCTAGGAATATACCATTGCTCCATTTTGTTTCGATCCTTGGGTCTTTTGTTGACGTTGCGTCTACATCCTGCTGGAGTGAGAAGGAACACTGGGATAGTCTCTAGGTTGTATATGAACTGTCAAGACTTAGAGCTAGGATTTTACCGTGACTCCATTTCTATTTGACCCTTGGGTCTTTGTTGACATCGTGTCTGCACCCTGCTGGCATCAGGAGAACGTCGGGGTGATCTCTAGGCTTTAGATGTTGACATTAAGATCTGAAGCAAGGATTTTGCCGTCACTTCACATTTATTTGATTGCTGCATCTGCATCCTGCTGAAATGAGGAAAACGTCGAGCTAGAGATAGGATTTTTACCATCACTCTACTTTTGTTTGTTGACGTTGCGTCTGCCCTGAAAGGGAACGTCGAGTTGGAGCTAGGATTTTTCTATTACTCCTTTTTTATTTCGACCCTTGGGTCTTTTTTTGACGTTACGTCTGCATCCTGCTAGAATGAGAAGGAACGTCGAGATAGTCTCTGAGTTGTTGGATTTAGGATTTTGCTATGGCTCCATTTTTGGTTTCGATCCTTGGATCTTTTGTCGACGTTACGTCTGCATCCTGCTGGAATGGAAAGGAATGTCGAGATAGTCTCTGAGTTGTATATGAACCGTCATAACTTGGAGCTAGGATTATGCCATGGCTCCTTTTCTGTTCGTTGACGTTGTATCTACCCCGAGAGGCAATGTTGAGTTGGAGCTGGGATTTTTCCATTACTCATTTTTTATTTCGTTCCTTGGAGCTTTGTTGACGTCATGTATGCACCCTATTGGAATAAGAAGAACGTCGAGCTGATCTCTAGGCTGTAGATGTCGCCATTGAGATCTAGAGCAAGGATTTTGCCATAGCTCCATTTTTATTTGCCCCCTTGGATCCTTGTTGACGTTGCATCTGCACCAAGAAAGAATGTCGATTTGATCTATAGGCTATAAATGTTGCCATCGAGATCTGGAGCTAGGAATATGCCATTGCACCAATTTCATTTTACAGTTACGTTCGCACCCTGCTGAAATGAGGAGAACGTCGAGCTGGAGATAGAATTTTTGCCATCACTCCATTTTTGTTTGTTGATGTTGCGTCTTCATCGAGAAGAAACGTCGAGTTGGAGCTGTGATGTTACCATTACTCCTTTTTAATTTGGCTCCTTGGAGTTTTGTTGACATCACGTCTGCACCCTGTTGGAATGAAAAGAGCGTCGAGCTGATCTCTAGGTTGTATGTGAATCGTCGAGATCTGGCTCTCCCTTTGACGGAGCCTGGTGGGAAAGTATGGTTCCCTTTCATTCATTTGTGCCTATGGATTATATACAAGAGTCAATATGGACATACTTACAGGGTAAAGAAATTTTCCTTTCCTTTTATTTTATTTTTTATTTCCGCGATGCTCTATCTTTTTAGCTTTTTTATCGCAAAAGTCGCGATTGCCCAATCATTTCGGCTTTTTTATGCGCGGTGCCCAATCATTTCAGCTATTTTTTATATATTTTTGCTCTCTACTTTTTATTGCGAGTTGCCCAAATATTTCGGCAGTTTTATATGCATATTTTTTTGCTCGTTGATTTTTTTTTGCGAGTTGCCCCATAATTTCGGCTGTTTTTATATACTTTTTTTTGTTACTCGCTGCTGTTTCTATTGCGAGTTTAGAATTTGATACCAACATTGACATCAGCATCGCTACGACTGGAATATTGCCAGGAGCGAATCATCATTTGCTGTGAAAGGACTTAGAATTTAACACCTGTTTAGGCATCAACATCGCTGCAATTGGAATATTGCCAGGAGCGAGTTATCATTTACCTTGAGAGGACTTGAAATTTGATACCTTTTTAGGCATCAGCATCGCTATAACTTGGATGTTGCCAGGAGCAAATCATCATCTGCCTTTGTCGATTTGAACAAAGACGGCTTAGCAAACAGGGTTAGGATCCTGTTGACTAAGGCTTTTGACTTTATGAGTCGTAAGGGTTTCATAAAGGTTTTTTCTCCCTACGAGTCGAAAGGATCTCGTAGGTGTAGGTTCTTCTTAGAAGTCGTGAGAACTCCTAAGTGGTATTTTCTCTTGCAAGTCGTGAGGTTCTTTACAAAAGTATTTTCTCCTTATAAGTCGAAAGGACTTACAAGTGTTGTTCACCATATGGGATATTTCTCGTCATTGGTGGAACTTGGTGGGGAATTGTTTATTTATGCCCATGGATTGTATACAAGGATCAATATTAGACCACTTGTAGGGCAAGTTGAGAGATACGATGGCTTAAGAATAGGTTTGGATCCCTGTAGCTTAAGGCTTTTGAATCCTGCAAGCCGTGGGGGTTTCATAGGGGAAGTTCTCCTTACGAGTCAAGATGATCTCGTAAGTGTAATTTTTTTTTTTAGATTGCGTCCTTCCGGGTTTTGACAAGCTCACTGGTAATCCTACTGTTTTTACTCACGGCGCCCTTTCGGATTTTCATCCGTGCCCATTTTGCTTGTGGACATACCCTTTTTTTTACGAGATTGCACCCTTCCGGGTTTTCCCGAGCTCGCCGGTAATCCTGCTGTTTTTACCCATGGTGCCCTTTCGGGGTTTCATCCGTGCCCATTTTGTTTGTGAACATACCTTTTTTTTTACAAGAGACCGCGTCCTTCCGGGTTTTCATAAGCTCACCGGTAATCCTGCTGTTTTTACTCATGGCGCCCTTTGGGTTTTCATTCATGCCCACTTTGCTTGTGGACATACCGTTTTTTTTAATAACCCATCTGTTTGCCAGTGGGACTTCGGGGGTGACTTCACCGCTGGAGTAGCTATGTAGCCAGTGGAACTTGAGTTGCAGTCTTCACCGTTGGGGCTTTGATTGCAATATACATCTCAAGGGAGCATATCACCATTTTGGAGGCGATGTGCTAGTTTAGGTACATTTCGGTCCGTTATCGCAATGTTTGAGGCGAATAATTAGTTTAAGAACTTCTCGGTCCGTTGTCGCCTTGTTTGAGGCCAATAATTAGTTTAAAGATTTCTCGGACTGTTATCGCCGTTTTTTGAGATAAAGTTTTAGTTTAAGGACATCTCGGTCTAATGTCGCCGTATTTGAGGTGAGATTCTAGTTTAAGGACATCTCGGTCCGTAATCACCTTGGTTGAGGTGAATTTTTAGTTTAAGGACATCTCGGTCCGATATCGTCATATTTGAGGTGAATTTTTAGTTTTAGGACATTTCGGTCCGGTGTCACCATATTTGAGTCGGATTTTTAGTTTAAGGACATTTCGGTCCGATATCGCCGTTTTTTGAGATGAAGTTTTAGTTTAAGGACATCTCGGTCCGATGTCGCCGTATTTGAGGCGAGGTTCTAGTTTAAGGACATCTCGGTCCGATGTCTCCATATTTGAGGCGAATTTTTAGTTAAGGACATTTCGGTCCGGTGTCGCCATATTTGAGGTGAATTTTTAGTTCAAGGACAGTTCGGTCCGGTGTCGCCATATTTGAGGCAAATTTTTAGTTTAAGGACATTTCGGTCCGATATCACCATATTTGAGGCGAAGTTTTAGTTTAAGGACATCTCGGTCCGTAATCGCCATGTTTGAGGCGAAGTTTTAGTTTAAGGACATCTCGGTCCGTAATCACCACGTTTGAGGCGTCGGAGATTCTTTGCATACTACGCTCAGAGTTTTTGACTCAGGAAGATAGCGAGCGGACACAAGCGTCGTCATCTATCATTGACCTAGGTCATAACTCGTCAAGCGTAGTATTTTTTGAGGAACCGGCCATTTATTGGTCGAAAGGGTCTTTCGCCATGCATATCCATGAGCAGGTAGGCTCCACCTTGGTAGACTTTGTCTATGATGTACGGGCCTTCATAGTTCGGCTCGAATTTCCCCCCTTTTGCACGATTGGGGTTCATTGGTCTTTTGACCACTAGTACGAGTTAGCCTTGTCGGAATGTTCTCGGCCTGATCAGTCTTTCATATGACCGTGTCATGCTTGCCTTATAAGACTCCAGGTTTTGCTGTGCTACAAGGCGAGTTTCGTCGAAGGCAATTTTCTTAAGGATTTTTTCTTTCCCTTTGTCTTTTTTGCTCGAACCCTTATTTGTAGGTTCGAGATTCTTTTTAGGCAGCGTGCAGCTACGCAGCTAAATGTTCTCACAGTTCTTCTCCCCTTCTTCTTTTTCAGAGGTGGATTCTTTAAAGAGAGGGCTGAGGGTCATTTCATCCTCAGAATCGCTCCTGAAGGTATCAACTTGGGATTTTTTCCTTTCCGGACTGGTATCAACTATATGACAGTTGCCAGTCTTTTTTCACGCGTACTTGTCTCACCTTTTTACTGTCAATGAGCTTCACGCTTCATCCTCTTGAAGTGTTTTTGACGGACAACGTATCCTTGCCACCACTTCTTGAAGGCACTGCATTCTTCGATGGGGTGGGTGACCCTCCGATGATATAGGCAGTAGTTTGGATGTGTTTCTTCTCCATCGAGGCGTATGACCCCAGGAGTGTTCCCTACGAGAGGTGGCAGCTTCATTCCTACCAACAGAGCTTTGGCGAACTGCTTCTCTGCCTTGATCCTGCTCTTATCTATGGCAGGTGTGCTTCGGTTTGGATGGAGTACTTTATGACTCATTCTCACCACAGTTCTTTATCCTAACGTTGACGCTTAGCCTTTTCGTATATGGTTGTTTTGCGTTCTCGGACGGTTTTGCTTTTCCGAAAGGCTTCGTTTAACAGCCTATCGATCGGGTCTTCTTCTGGCAATTCCGGAGATTTTAGCACCGCACCTGCCGCCAGTTCATCTGTGTTGTTTTCTGACGCCGAGGGATCTTCTTCGCCATTTAACGATGAATAGGAGACCATGTGGCAACTTGCTACACAGTCTTCGGTTTCTTCTGATGAATTATTTTCCTCATTGTTGTCACTATCATTGTTTTCAAGAATATGCTTGAAAAACTCTTCGAGGGTGACTGGTGTCTGTGACTTCTGGTTGTACTCCTCTAATGCGTCGATGTACTTTTCTATGTTTGTTTGCTTGTCGTCATACTCGGCAGACTGCACAGGCTTCTTAGTCTTTTTCTTCGAACACTTTGAAGGCTTGACTTTGAGATTTTGCCCTTCGTCAACAACTTTCGGTATGGGACGCAGTTTCAGTATCCTTTTAATGATTTCAGGTTCAAGTGGGCTTTTCCATCTGACTGCCGGACATGCCTATAGATCCTTCAGCATTCTTTTTTTCTTTGCTGAAAGAACGACTTCCCATAGAGTTTCTTCCACGAGTGAGCATGTTCCCCCGGTGCATCCACCTTTTTGGGAGTGTGCTTCTGTGGCGGGTTCACCTTCCAGTTCTCAGATAGTGCGAACTTCTCCTGTTGATACTGATCCTCGACTTAGTTCTTGAAGACATAGCAATCCTCAATTGGGTGGCTCACCATTCCGCGATAGGAGCAGTAGTTGGGGTTGTTGACGTCGCCGGGTTGCGGTGGATGCTGTGGGTCTGGAAATGTGATGAGTTTGTTATGCATTACCAACTCAAACAGTCTCATCGTCTTATCGCGGGGAAACGAGTAAGCGCGCCCTAACCTTTCTTCGAGGGATAGGCGTGGACGTGTATTTTTTTGGCGAGCAGCCGGTTTTGGGTCGCTCAGTTGTTGTTGAGTGTTGGCGACGAAGGCCGTTTTCCCTTTACTCTTGGCATTTAGAGGGTCTTTATTTGAGGAGGAAGGCCCGTGGCCCATTTGGTCCATTTGGGTCAGTGTGTCTATCAGAACCTGGAAAGTTGTGGGCTTGAAGAATGTTATGAACTGGGATACGGTCGTTTGAGGATCGAGGGTCCCAATGAACATGCCTACTGCAAGAGAATCTTTGATGCTTTGTTCGCACTTAGACCACAGGTTCCACAACCGAATTGCGTATTGAACTCATATTTCTCTTGTTTTCACCCTGGCATTGATTAGTGTCGTGATTGGGGTACGCTCACTCGCGCTGGCAAACCGTTGGGTGAATAACAGCTCCATCTCTGTGAAGGTTTTACGGAGTCATTTGGGAGCTCCGAGTATAATTCAAAAGCCTTTTCTGACAGACTGCCAACGAACTGGCGAAGCAACAGTTTGTCGTCATCTCCAGTGTTGCCGCACAAAGCTCTAAACTGCGCGACGTGTCGGTGTGGATTGCCTGTCCCCTTGTAAACATGGAACTTGGGGATCGTATATCTCGGCGGGTATTTGATTTAGTTATACCAGCCTGAATACAGTCGTCCAGTTCTAATGATTTGGCTAGCCGCTTCACTAGTTTAATGAGCTCGTATTTGTTGAGCTATATAGTCATCAAGAGTAGCCTTGGAGATCGTTTCCTCCATAGCTGTAGAAAAATCCGGAAGAGGGTTTGAAGTTTCCCCTCTATTATCCTCGATGATTATCGGCGGATCCTCAGCTGGAGGCTCTGGCTGGATCATCATTCCAACCATGTCCTGGAACAAAAACGCCATCTGCTTTATGTTAGAAGCTTGTTCTGCGGCCTCCTTGTCTTTTATTTCAAGCATCCTTCGCAGGAACTTTGTATCACTCTCCAGCTTTTGACGCTGTTCAGTTGCTAGATCCGAACTTTCTTTCTATCCGGTGAGTGCTGCCATCTTGGTCAGCAATTCTTGGAGCTTCTATTATTGCTCCTGAGCTTTTATCAACGATCGAGTTTGCGGTCGATGACTTACGGAAGCATGGCTTTCATCTTTCCCGGAAGCCATGTAGACCGTATGCACGATCATGCCCCCAGACTTGGGGTGTTTGGGTCCAGCGCCTTTGGAATTTGCCGTAGGCGGTGGGATGTTCTCTAGCCTCACCATTTTGTAGGAGGATGAAGTTGAAGGAGACGTTATGAAACTTACCTCTGTAGAACAAGCCCCTCGTTTTATGATGGAGGGATGATCTTTCTTTTGCTGAGCCTTCGATTTCTTCGGTCGGTGGGAGTAGTTTTCGTCGATCACAGAGTCCTGGACTTTTCGCCAGACTCTGTGAATTTGAGAGGAGAGCCGCCGATGGGGCCGCTCCTGCTTTTCCTACACAAGGACCTCAACAGGAGGAGGTGATATCTTTAATACCGCTGTGGGGGAGTTTTTGCGCACTCTTTTCAGCGGTTCAAAGCTGTTCCCGGTTGGAACAACAACATTGACTTCCACCATTGGATCTGGTGGAATAAGTCCAGAAGGGGAGTTGCCCCCGGATTTTCTTACTCGGCGCCAGTGGCGACGTCGAGTGTGCCTCGCTGAAGGGAACACCTCAGTTTTGGAAGCGGTTGCAGCTTGCCCCTGGTTTTGTTAAGGAGCTCCAGCAGTTGCCAGCCTGTTAAAGACCGACGTCTTTGGCAATATTTGATTGGAGACGGTCAGCCTCTCGAAGATCGATCGCCTGACTGGTGAAGCACTTTTGACGGCTTCATTTGTAGTAGGAATTGGGAAGGCTATCCTTTTGGGGTAGCCCCTTCGGGAATCACGGGCTTCTTTGTGGGCCCGCTTGAGCTTTGGCTCAGCCTATAAAAGACTGAGACCCCCTTTTTGGATAGCTCGTTGAGAGAAGTCGTTGCGGTCGTCAGTCGGTGAAAGACCGACTTCTTGGGAATATCTGGTTGCGGCGTTGAGGCACTGACGCTCATTGGTGGGAGCATGGTCCCGAAGAACAATCCAGTAGTGGCTTCTGTTACTTGCCCCACCGGCATTGAAAAAATGGAGGCCGTGTTTGGCCTATAAGTCACTCCTCCAGTTAGGGCAGAGCGGGAGTTGCTGTTGCAAGTTGTGCAGCTGGAAGTCATCAATATTCTCTTCTGCACAGAAGCAGGACACCAAATCTTAGTACCTAGAATCCAGGAGTAACCATATCAAACGGCGATTTTGTTCGTAAAACACGACACACGAAGTGTGGAGTGGAAAGAGGAAAAGGTCCCACTGGGCGTGCCAGAATCTGTTCACTGCCGAAAACAGAGACGAACGGGGATAGATTTTCTAGTCTGAATTTGAGGGAAGATGCAATTTGGATTTATCAGTCCACCTCTCCGAAAATACCAAGGTGATTTATGGAACTGTATATCGAAGGTTTAGACGGATGCGGCCGTTGTAGCAGACTCCATTAGATTCCGCCTCATTTGTGAGGGGTTTTAGATTGTGGGGACGCTCTTCCCTGTAGGCTCAAACCCCTGCAGTTAATTACGTTACCGCATTACGATAACCAACTTCTTCTTCTCCAGATGTTTACTTCGTGTCGTGTTATGTTTGTTTTATTTTGGGTTGCTCGTGGATTATATACGGAGACTAATTTATGTCGTCACCCGTAGGGCGCGGATTAATCCAAATCCGTATATTTGAGATTTGGGTTTAGGTCAAGAATTTTCTTGATGGGGTCCACGTTAGTAGCATGGTTTGCCAATGGAAATAAACTTAGGACGCAGTTCTCACATTTGTGAGGTCCATCGGTTCATGGGATATTTGGGTTTTGATCTAAGGATCATTAGCCATATTTGAGACTAAGATCAATTTATGAGCAGTGAACATATGAGCTCAACTCATCATTAGATCATATATGAATAGCCTATGGATAGTATACGGTAGTCATTATGGAGACAGTCCGCAGGGCAAAACATTTTAGTTTAAGGACGTTGCGGTCCAACATTCCCTGTCTGGGACGAATGTTACCCTAAGGATATTTTGGTCCAATGTTCCCTGTTTGGAATATTAGTTTAAGGACATTTCGGTCCAATATTCCCATTTGAGGACGAATGTTAGTTTAAGGACATTTCGGTCCAACATTCCCATTTCGGGGATGAATGTTAGTTTAAGGACATTTCGGTCTAATGTCCATCTTGCGTGCACGTGTATTTGTTACGTGGCAGAGTGAACGATGGTGACATGGAATGCGCCTAATTTGGGGTGCAATCCGATTTGAGCTGTGCACGTCAATTTGGAAGTGCATCAATGTGGGATATATCATTCCCTAACTTGACGAAATTTTATATCAAGTTGGGACGAGAAAAGAGTTGTTAGTTGTCGGGACCCGCCACTTCTCTGAAGACGTTGAGAAATTACAACGACATATATCAGAGGCGTGGAAAGATGTACTCTTGAACCAAATCACGTATTTGAGAGAAAAAGGGGTTGTGGTGGACCTAAGAATCGTTAGTTATATTTGAGACTAAGATTGCCTTAGGAGATATGAGATGAATATCATTTTGGATATCATCAATGAGAGATCATCAGTCATGTTTGAGACTAAGCTCGGTTTGGAAATAACGAGCATATAGGCTCGGTTGATTTAAAATCAAAGATGTTTAACCTCAGGAAACTTAGCTAATTTGGGCTGAGATTGGTTTTCTATACTACCCGGCAGTGCTAAGCACTAAGATATACAGTGCTCATGTGTGTTTCATGTGAAACGCTGGTATAGTGCTAAGCACTAATTTTTTCTGGCGCTCACATGATTTTCACGTGAGATGCTGGGTTTTTAGCCTTGGGCGCTCACGTGCTTTTCACGTGATGCGCTATAATAGTGCTGAGCACTAATTTTCTCTGACGCTCACGTGTGTTTCATATGAGGCGCTATGTTTTTGGAGATTTAATCTCTAATGATGTTTTTAGAGAAGTTAAATCTCTGTTAATGGTATTTTGACCATTAACGATCACCAAGATCATTATTTTGAGGATCTGGATCATGTTCTTGATCTGAAGGAACTAAGTTCTTGAAGTATTATGAACTCCATGTTTTCCATGTTCATATTTTTAGAGAGGTTAAACCTCTTTTAATGGTGTTTTGACCATTAAGGATCACTAAGATCACTATTTTGAGGATTTTAGATCGGGTTATTTAAAAAACCAAGTTCTTAATTTGAAGGAACTAAGTTTATGGAGTATTATGAACTCCATCTTCTTTCATGTTCTTGTATCCATGTTCTCCCCTGAATCTTTGATTCTCAAGAACAAGATCTTCCCGATGAGAATTAAATTCTTAACTTGTGGGAGACTTGTCTTGTGAATCTCAGATCCAGAGAAAAAACTAAATTCTTTGAGAAGGGTTAAACCCTTTTAATAGCTAAAGGAGATATTTTTTGATTTCTTCTTTTTTCTTTACCTAAGGTTTTTAGGAGGGAAATATTCTTCTTTGAGAGAATTAAATTCTCTATTGTTTTGAGAGCCTTCTGTATTTTTATAGAAGCTTATGGGGGTCTTCTCTTTTCTTTTTCATCCCCTTTTTTCATCTCTTTGCTCTTATTTATAAAAGAAAGAAAGGAATCAATTTGTTGAGAAAATCTCTCATTGAGAGATCATGATTGGTTTTATAATCAATCAAAATTATCTTTTAGATCATTCAGTGAATTTTATTCACTGTTGGATTTTTAATCCAAAAACTCTCTGTTTAACAGAGAAGATTTCTTGTTTGTTTTACAATATTAGGAAATATTTTCCTAAGATAATTTTTTTTTCTATCATATAAATATCTTGTTAGTTTAACAAGATTAGAATTTTATTTCATTTTATTAATATCTTGTTATTTTAACAAAATTAGAATTTTATTCTATCATATTAATATCTTGTTATTTTAACAAGATTAGGAAAATATTTTCCTAACATAGAATTTTATTTTATAATATGAATATCTTGTTAGAATTTTATTTTATCATATGAATATCTTGTTAGTTTAACAAGATCAGAATTTTATTCTGTCATATGAATATCTTGTTAGTTTAATAAGATTAGGAATATATTTTCCTAAGATAGAATTTTATTCTATCAAATTATCGTTGAGTGATTTTATAATCACCGTTGGATTTTTGATCTAAGGGTCCTCTGTTTAACAGAGAAGATTTTTCTAGTTTGAGAATGATCAGGAAAATATTTTCCACATAGAATTTAATTCTATCAGATGGTTTAATTGGTGATGTTTATCACCATTTGATTTTAAATCCAAGATTCTCTGTTAGAAAAAGATCTCTCCATATTAGAAAGATTAGCGAAAATATTTCCCAAATAGAATTTAATTCTATCAGATGGAATCATTTTAAATTGGGGCGCTCACATGCTTTGGATGTGAGCACTGCCAAAGAATGCGGCAAGAGAACTCACGTGTTTAACACGTGACTCCTAGCGTGGGTTTTAGCCTGTTTATTTTCAGTGCTCATATGCTTTGCATATGAGCGCTCACGTGTTTAACACGTAAGGTCTGTTTAGCCATTGGTTATTTAAGTTCAGCGCTCATATGCTTTGCACAAGAGCGCTCACGTGTTTAACACGTGAGACCAGTTTGATCCTTAGTTATTTGTTTTCAGCGTTTATATGCTTTGCATATGAGCGCTCACGTATTTAACACGTGAGGCCATTTTGCCCTTTAAGTTTATTTTATTCAGCGCACGTGAGGCCAATTTGACCCTTAGTTATTTGTTTTCAGCGCATATAAGCGCCCACGTGTTTAACTCGTAATGCCAAATTTTGAGGATTCTTTTCCTCTTCTTTTTTTTATAAGAGAACAAATAGCTCTTTGCCAAAATAATTTGGCGGGAACAACCCTATTCCTTTATACGACAATATCCGTATTTAAATAAAGTATTGTTTCCAAACTTTGTCCATTTATATTTTTATTTATTTTCAAAACCCTAACCTATATTTTTTACCCACATAGTTTTCATTAAATCTCACAGAATGGCCCAAAACCTAAACCCAAACTCTTTTCACCTTTCTTTTCCCCAACAATTTCTTTTCTTCTTTTATTTCTTTTCAAATTCCCAAATCAAATCAGTCTTTCATTATCTCATTAAATCACATTTTAATTCTCCAAATAAATCCTATTATTCACCATTTGATTTTCTCCTTAACCCTCATTAATCCCCATAAATTCACTTTAACACCCAAATCAAATTCTCTCTCTTCCTCTCGGTTCACACACTCTCTCTATCCCTCGCTCGCTCCTTCCCTCTCTCATCTCGATCTCCCTCTCCCTCTCGTTTCCCTCTCAAAACTTCACCCAAACCCCACCGGAGCCGCCTCCATCACCTCCGGCTCCCCACCACCGCCTCTGATGACCAACACCGGGCACTCTTCTCCTCTGCTACATCCCTTCATACCTCATCCTTGACACACCCCTTGCCGCCGACCAAACCCATCGCCTACATCCTTCTGAGCACCAAGGCGAGCCCCTCACTTAACACCTCCCTCTTCCCCCATCGCCCGTGAGCCCAACCCCGATGATCACCCTATTGCTACAACCACTGGCGACCTTCTCCTTCTTCATCAAAACCCGCCGACGAACTCCGCCACCGCCATTCGTCACCTCTTCGTCGACTGCCGCTTCCATCGACACCCCACCAGCAACTTCACCGGCCGACCACCTCACCATCTCCTCTAACCTCCATAGACAAACCCACCTGCAGCCTCTCTGCCTTCTTCTATGCCACCTCATGCCCAACACCGTGCCTACCCCCACACCAGCACCGTGCCACCTCATGCCCAGCACCGTGCCCACCTCCACACCAGCACCGAGCCACCCCGTGCCCTGCATCCGTGCTACGCCGTGCTCACTCCCGTATCGTGCCGTATCGTAGACAAGCCTAGCTGTGGCCGTAACCATGCTATGTCGTTGTCACTGTCGTGATCGTCAATTCGACTTAAGATAAGTGGAAACTCCCTTCCCTTGCAAATCATGCTACTATAACAACAACAACTGAGCCTTTTATCCCAAGCATATGGGGTAGGCTACATGAACCAACATGAGAATCACGCCGGGTCCAGCACATGAATCCTCTGTCTCCACTCACTTCTATCGAACAATATACTTTCATTGAGTCCTTTGGCAACCATATCGTTTCGTATCACCTCCATCCATGTTTTCTTCGGTCTCCCTTTTGCCCTTTTGCCATTACCCATATCGAGAGTATCTATTCGTCGAACCGGTGCTTCCATAGGTCTGCGTCGCACATGACCAAACCATCTAAGCCGGTTTTCCCGCATCTTCTCCTCCACGGGTGCTACACCAACTTTTGCACGAATATCCTCATTTCGCACCTTGTCTTTTCTAGTGTTACCGCACATCCAACGAAGCATGCGCATCTCCGCTACGTGCATCTTCTGTGTATGATGCTTCTTAGGAGCCCAGCATTCTGTACCATATAATAAGGCAGGCCGAATAGCGCTTCGATAAAACTTCCCTTTCAATTTTAACGGAAAGTTACGATCACACAAAATCCCTGTTGCACTCCTCCATTTCAACCAACCAGCTTGGATCCTTTGATTAACATCACTATCGATCTCCCCATTCCTTTGGATGATGGAACCTAGATATCTAAACTGGTCACTCGGTGATATCTCTTGCCCTTCCAATGTTATACCAATATGGTTTTGACTTCTCTGGCTACTAAATTTGCAGTGCATATATGCTGTCTTGGACCTGCTCAATCTGAATCCCCGAGATTCCAATGTTTGTCTCCATAATTCCAATTTTGCATTAACCCCTGCTTTCGTCTCATTTACTAGAACAATATCATCAGCGAATAGCATACACCAAGGGACCTCATCTTGGATAGTTCTAGTAAGCTCATCCATCACGATGGTAAACAGGAAAGGACTTAATGCAGATCCTTGATGTAAACCAATAGTAATCGGAAAATCACTTGTTAAGCCACCGCAAGTTCTGACATTTGCCACTACTCCGTCGTACATATCCTTGATTATGTCAATATACTTGACGGGGACCCCCTTTTTCATCATTGTCCCCCATAATACCTCTCTAGGTACCTTGTCGTACGCTTTTTCTAAATCAATAAATATCATATGCAAATCTCTTCTCCTCTCTCGAAAGCGCTCGACAAGTTGACGAAGCAAATGGATCGCCTCTGTCGTCGATCGTCCAGGCATGAAACCAAATTGGTTCTCTGTTATCTTAATATCCTTCCTTAGCCTGTGTTCAATCACTCTCTCCCAAAGTTTCATGGTGTGACACATTAGTTTTATTCCACGGTAGTTTGAGCAACTTTGAATGTCACCCTTATTCTTGTAGATAGGTACAAGGATACTTTTCCTCCATTCATTTGGCATCTTTTTTGTCTGCCAAATCTTATTAAACAGATCTGTCAGCCATTTAACGCCTATTTCTCCTAAGCATCTCCAAATCTCGATAGGAATCCCGTCAGGACCAACCGCTTTTCTTAAACCCATTCTGTTCAAAGCTTCTTTAACCTCAGTAAGTCTTATTTTACGCATGAAATCACGATTTATATCTTGAGATTGAATGACAAGTCCATCCAAATTCTTAGTAAAGCTCTCATTGAACAATTTGTCAAAATAATCTCTCCATCTTTCCTTGATATCCTCATCTCGAACTAAAACCTTCTGATTTTCATTTTTGACACACTTCACCGCACATAAGTCTCTAGTCTTCCTTTCCCGCATTCGAGCAATCCGGTATATATCATTTGCAGCCTCTTTAGTGTCTAATTTCTCGTACACCTCCTTGTAGACCTTAGATTTAGCTTCCCGAACAGCTTTCTTAACTTCCTTTTTAGCCATTTTGTACTTCTCAAATCTCTCCACATCTCTACTTTTCTTCAAATCTTTATAAGAATCTCTTTTAATTTTAATAGCAGCCTTTACATCTTCATTCCACCATGATATGTCCTTAGATGGTGGAGCACCACCTCTCGACTCACCAAGTAGATCTCTAGCTACTTTCTTGATACAACTAGCCATTTTGTTCCATGTTTTGTCTGGATCATCTTCCGACTGCCAATCCGCTTCTTGTACTACACGATCTATAAAAGCCTTTTGATTACCTTCTTTCAATCGCCACCATTTAATTTTAGGCTCTACCTTACGTCTAATCTTCCTAGGTTCTCTTCTAAATCGAAAATCTAGAACTAAAAGTCTATGTTGAGTAGTTACACTCTCACCTGGCACTACCTTACAGTCGATACAACAACCTCTATCTATTCTTCTCGTCAGAAAAAAGTCTATTTGACTAGCATTTGATCCGCTCCTAAAAGTGATAAGGTGGGACTCTCTTTTCCTAAACCAGGTGTTTGCTAAGATCAAGTCATAAGATAAAGCAAAATCTAGAACCGAGTCACCTACTTCATTCCTTTGTCCGAAACCAAAACCTCCATGGATAGTATCAAACCCACTACGACTAGTACCTACATGTCCATTAAGATCACCACCAATAAATAACTTCTCTCCACTGGGTATACTTTGCACCACCTCGTCTAAATCCTCCCAGAATAGACGCTTACTAGCGTCATCAAGACCTATCTGTGGTGCATAAGCACTAATAACATTAAAGATCTCTCCACCTAGAATAAGCTTAACCAGTAAAATTCTATCACCTTTTCTCCTAATCTCAACTACATCCTCAAGTAACCGTCTATCTATGATTATACCTACCCCATTACGATTTTTATCTCTACCCGTATACCAAAGCTTATAACCCCAAGGCTCTATGACTCTACTCTTTTCACCTACCCACTTAGTTTCTTGCAAACACATAATACCAACTCTCCTCCTAATCATCACCTCCACTAATTCTATTAGTCTACCCGTAAGGGAACCTATATTCCAGGAAGCTAGACGGATCCTATGAAACCCTTGCTTATTTGTCACTACACCCGGGGTCCGATGTAGCGCGCCGTCTCTGGACGACGACCCTTGCTTATTTGTCACTACACCCGGGGTCCGATGTAGCGCGCCGTCTGTAGACGACGACCCTTGCTTATTTGTCACTACACCCGGGGTCCGGTGTAGCGCGCCGTCTCTGGACGACGACCCTTGCTTATTTGTCACTACACCCGGGGTCCGATGTAGCGCGCCGCATCTGGACGACGACCAAGCCCTTGCATATTTAACACTACACCCGGGATCCGATGTAGCGCGTCGCTGAGTAGGGGACGCCCCAACGATATTCTGATTCTGGTTCATGTCATAGAATGTGACAAAGTTTTACGTTGGCTGTCACAAGCCTACCACAACCCTCACCCTTTCTCATGCTACTATAGCTTATATAAATTATATCATATTGTTAAATAATTATAGGTATATACAAACGTGTGTTATCGTGCGTAGATATATCAATACTGTTATAGCGTTAAGTTTAATCGAACACATATACCTTTCGTCATCGTGTTTGGTCATATTAGATCGAACCCACCTTGGGTTTATTTGTATGAATATCATTTAGGTTTTTCATAAATTAATCGGGCTTGATCATCACGTGTGTACACCGGTTAAGTGCTAGATGTAAAAACTAAATCAAACATAGCGGAACTTATATCTACTAGATTACTTTAGCGATAAAGGATAACATGTAAAAAGTTGGAATGAAAACACGGGCTTTACCACCTTGGAATGACACTACCGTCTAGATCCATCAAATCTGAAATTTCCCCATACACCTAAATTATGAAAATCATAGAAGTTTGGATACATACTGGAATGCAGTGTTCAAGGGCTCGTATCGAAACCGACTCGACAACCTAGAACCTCTTATAATTTATATTTCGATACATGATGAAGGTCGGAATCTCCCTCAGTTGTTGTCCTCTGTTGATCTTGCTGCAAGCTGTTTTGAACGGTCGAGATTAGAAGTAAGGGTTGAATGTATGGATCTCAATGGGTTGTTGTTGGCGCCGAGCTACCTGCAAGGGAAGTCCCGGGGTGGGTGAACACCATAAGACCCTCCGACGATCAAGTAAGTACCGAGGAATAAAGGCTGGGTAGCGGCGTATTGGATTGAGTTTTTCTTATCCGCGTCATCTGGAAGAGAGGGTTTATATAGCGGTCGCATGGCGGGTGAACCAGCGCGAGATTCTCGCCGTCCGTTACGCCCCTGCGGCACGTTCGCGTTGATGGCAGGGTATGCCCATTAATAGAGGGATACGCTCATTAATGGAGAAACATGCAAGCGTGGGACGCTAGACGTGGAGCGGCGGAGATCTCGTTCTGGCGAGATACACGGAGCCGTTACGGGGGCACTTTGGCTCCATGCTCTCGGTTGAACAGTGAAGCTTAGGAAGCTCATCTCGGTGGATAGCTCGGAGGAGAGCAAGGAGGCCGAGGAAGCTCATTTCTGTATCAGCTTGGTGATGAGCAAGGAGGTCGTGAAAGCTCGGCTGCCCAACTGCCTCGGGAGCGAGTTGTTGGCCGGCTGCTAATTGCATAAGGCGGGTACTCTGGGGAGGCTTCCGAAAGGTCGGGTGCCACCTCAGAGATGAGGTCCCACGGAAGGTTCCCAATGTATCACACTGATTCCCCCTTCGTAGCCCCTAGGAATCCAGCGGGCTTGTGTAGACGATATGACATCTCCCACGTGTCGCAATCTGGGGAATTCCTATTTATGAGCCTCATCATTAGCCCCCCACTCTCGCCTTGACCTATTTATGGGTCAGGTCGAGAGTGGTAATCCCGGTTTTTAACGATTCAGCTGAAGATTTCCTTGCAGTGGGCTGTCCGACGATGATGCGACATTTGGTGGCTACTCCTCTCGGATCGCTGGATCCACGTGGTGACTCGCAAAGCGTCTCAGTTCCCGCGCGTATCTTTAGTGATGTCAGCAGATCAGTGAAATGATTTCGCTTTAAAGGGGGCGCCGTTTCGCTCACTCACCGGTTTAAATATGCGCCACGTGTCCACTATTAGGTGGCGGGATGCAAGGGACTTGATTGTTACGAAAGAGTGTTTGTAGTTTAACCGCAATCAGAACGGTGTCGCGTGTAGCTAGACCGAGGTGAGTACGGGTCGTCCTCAGGAAAACGTTGAATCTTTTACTCTTACTTTAGATGTGTTGAGAGAAAGAGAGGAGGAATAAAGAATTTTGAAGAATGGTTTCTAGATCTACGTTAAGCAAGAATGCAAAAATATAGATCTAAATTATTTTAAGGATATAGTTAATATAATAAGAGGGCTTGTAGGGTTCGTTAGGATTTAGTAGTCATGGACGATTAATTAAAAGTTACCCTTTTATCCTTTAATAGATTTAAAACTAGAACGATGATGATGCGTGTAGATTAGGGTTTCTGGAGGGAAAAGGAATCCCACTCTTAACCCTTATCTCGACACGGAACTCCGTTCATATCTAGCCTTTACCAAAACTATCATTAATCTAATCTCTAATCGCGGTCGGAACTAACAAAGAATTGTTAGCGCGCCCGATTAGGATGTTAATGATTCTTTTGATAAAGTTCATAAACTTTATAGGACTTAAATAGGGTTTAGGGATGTTCATCATCCATTAGCCTACCCTAATCCTACGAACCCTAACAAGCGGAGAATTACTCGCGCATGTTGGGAGAAAAAGAGATGGAGAGAAAATGCATAATTAAACTACGAAGAAATAGAATAAGAAGAAGAAAGCTACCTTTATTAATCAACAATATCAAGTACACTTTGATTCCTTAGAAAATGATTACAAAAACCTAGTTTGCTTCTCGATCTCTTCTAAGGAGGTAGATGAACTGTTGATGATCAGCCTGGATGCGTGAGCCGTCTGGGACTTCGTGATCTCGTCGGCTTGATACCTTTTTCCAAGAGGCTCTTGGTGCCCTTTTATAGCCTAAAACCAGAATCCTTTGCTTCCAAAGTTGGTAAAATATAGCATAGATTTAAGCCACAAAATCTTAGCAAATGATCCCTCTAGATTGCCGCGGATCCGCGGCCAAAGGGGTGGTATGGCCGCGGATCCGCGGCCATTTGATCTCATCCCTCCATCATTTTTCTGGGGCTTAGTCTTTGGGACATGTGGCAATCCTGGGCACCTTCAGAATTCAGAAATCATCTCTCGGTTGCTTCCAGACTTGGTCTCCAAGTTTTAATTCTTAATTAGGCAAGTTTTCTTCAACAACTTGATTTGCTTGCTAAATTCTGCATAACAACTTGGAAAATTCTGCACAATAATCTCAAATAATATTTAGTAGACTTAGTTCTACTAGGATTTGGTCAATGAATTTATTTGCATATATTTTTCTACCAAATACTAATTAAAATATATTAACACATGGAAAATGGTGTTTTTACACATAAACCCTCATATGTATAATATATTATAATAAAGTCCTTTTTAATATGAAAATGGTAGGAAAAATGTAATACAAATGTGCAGTTTTATCAACTGAACAGGACTATCACCGAATCTAGCTGTGAGGGGATGTGTCTAATGGACAGTCGGCACATGGAGTCCCGATGGCTGCTAGGTGTGACGTTTCGTATTAGCGGGAACAGATTCGGGCCGTTGGATGGCTTCTTGTGGTGTATAAATAGGGGGCCATCCTATGGTCGATACTTTGCCTTAGTTGTTTCTCATTGTCTGAAAATTGCACGGCGCACCTCTGCTTAGGTCAAATCTTCAGCTAAAAACTTTTCTCGGCAAGTCCTTTCTTGAATCAGGTTAGATGTCTTCGTCCGAAGTATTTATTGATGTAGTAGGGGTTGAGTCGGACGATGAGGCTTCAGTTTGTGAAGACAAGTCCAGTGGGTCTTCTTTCTCCTCGGCATTCGATAGCCGAGAGAGTTCTTCTTCTTCTTCTTCATCTATGTCTTCTGTGTCGGGCTCGTCCCCCAGAGGGAGTGTCGCCCTTGTCTCTCATCATCGGGGGGCGATAAGGGCCTCCAAGGTGCGCATTGGGAACACCCGCGATGCGCCCTCAGTTTTGAACCATCTGGATAAGCTTTCCGACGTCCGAGCTCGATTTCATATCCCCTCTGGCTATTCACTTCGTTTAGCCAGGGAGGATGAGCAGGCAGACCAGGTGCAGGGCAATGAAGTTGCTTTATACCTGGAAGCATTCTGGGAAGGGATGCATCTGCCCTTCCCGCCTGAAATTTGTGCCATGCTCTATTGTTTCCACCTCGCTCCGGGCCAGCTAGCGCCGAATTCATTAAGAATCCTCCTCGGGTTTCTGGTCCGGCTGAAGATTGATCAGATTCTCTTTGATTTGAGCATCCTCCCCTCCTTCCATTTCTATAAAAATCACCCTGGTACCTGTAAGGAAGAACCGAGCTGGGTGTATCTTTTATTTATAAAACATAAGGGTAGGGTGGCCGAGTTGGGATAGTGGTTGTCCTTTCTTCCATTCGCGAATGGAAGGAGAAGTTCATCTTCGTCGGGCCACCAGAGGGTGAGAATTGGCCTGTGCTCATCCAGTGGTACAAGGCCGATTATCCTAGGGTTAGGCAGTCGAATACCTCCGAGGCAAGGGTGGTGTCTCAGTAGGAACCGATCCAGCGGGCTGATGTCCTTCTTTCTGAGAAGGTTTTGAGCTGGGCTGGACTCAGTCCCACGTGCTTTGTGGGTAAGTTAGGGTTTTCGCCGATCTATTTAGACTTTGTCAAAATTTTGTTGTTGGTTTTGGTCGCCGACCTTTTTCTTAAGTGTATCTTCCAGAGCCTATGGATCGTTCGAAGATTATGGCCGCCAAGGCCTAGAGAAGGAAGGGCGGCGGTGCAAGCTCTTCCTTGCCATCCCCGAGCGCGGTTTCCCGGCAAGCTCCTCTGGCCAAGCCTTCCACAGCACCCCCGCTCCGGAGGAATGCTGCGGGGGAGGGCATAAGCACACATGGGATCTGACACCCTGGGCTAGGACGGAGGCGCCCCCCCGCCGAATCCTTACTCAAGAGGAAGAAGAGGGTGGTTTCTCGGCCGCCCCCGGCCGGGATTCATTTGCAGGAGGGTGAGTTTTGTATCGAGGTGCCCTCGGGGCTCTCTATGGCCGACAGTTTACTGGCGGACATGGAAAAGGCGGCGGGGGCCAAGATTCCTCGAGGCACCATGAAGGCTCAAGTGGCTGCGATAGCTCAGGAGGCTGTTCAGGTCGGTAACTTTCGTAAGAATTCCTCTAAGTGTTTTTACTCGGTTTTTAGCTCTTTAACACGGTTCTCGTTTTCCTCAGGTCCTCCAGCACTGTGCCCTCCTTGGCACAATGGAGTTCGAGAAAGTGGACCTGGCGATGAAGATGGCGGGCGAATCTTCCTTGCGAGAAGAAGAGCTTCTCTCCCAGCTGCAGCAGGCGGAAGAAAAGGTGGCCCTTCTCGACTTGAGGTGGGCCGTGGAAAGCCTGACGGTTGCTAGACTGAAGGAGTCTCATCGGCTCCTGATCAAATCTAACCGGGCTATTCAGGCCCAGATATGAGAGGTCAACGGGCTCTTCGACACCATGAAAAAGCAGAGGAACTCGTTCAAAAGGGTTGCCCGGACTTCTTGCGAAGTGGCGAAGCTTCCAAAGAGTAGAGCGGAAAGGGCCGTGGAGGAGTATATGGCTTCCGACCAGTTCTATATGAAAGTATGTCTTAGAACCTCTACTAGGTTTATACAGGCATCAAGTATGCAATTTTAAAAAATCTAGAGTGCTAAGTGATATTAAACAAGAATCGAACTAGAGAATTAGGGTTTTGAGTAAAGCAAACAAGTTCTACACTAAGTGAAGATGGTTTAAAACCTTTGTAGACTGGTCCTTCACTTTTAAAGATCCAAGTAGTAGTCCCTAGAACTTTTCCTTGACTCCACTTGATGAAAGGAATGAGCTTGGTTGTTGTCTTCGAGGCCGACGATGATCCACCTTGAAATCTCTCTAACTCAAGCTCACTCTTCACTAATCAAAGTATTAGTGAAGCAAACGACCTAAACTAATGGGCTAGATTAATGTAGGCTGATGAAGTAGGAGATTTGCTCACTAGAAATCTTTTTCTCTTTTCTTTTCTCAACTCAAGAAAATTCCTCGAGAAGAGAATTAAAGAACAAGATAAGGATGAACTTGGATGAGAGAATAATGAATGGTTAAATGAACTATGTAGAGTAATGAGATAAGATAAGAATGAATAAATATCTAAGAGTAAAATAAAATTAGGAGATGAGTCATGGCTTCTCAATGCTTCTCCAAGCATCCAAAGCCATGACTCATTCTCCTTTTTTTTTTGTTTTTCTTAAAATATTAATTATCCTAATTATCCTATACTCTAGTGTGATTCTCATACATCCTAGTTCCTTGTATCATCAACCATGATACAAATCCAAATACATATATAAATATATATCACACACACACACATAAATGTATGTAAAGAGAAGAAAATCTTAAGTGAGCTTTAATATTAGTCAATATATATAAATATATCAAATATATAAAAATATATATAATTATTAAATCAACACTTAATTCAATAATCCGGTTATATCATATATAACCGACTAATATCATATATATATATATATATATATATATATATCAAAACATTAAATCAACACTTGATTAAATTATCTGGTTATATCACATATAACTGGTTAATATTCAATATTAGATATTAAATCAACACTTGATTCAATAATCCGGTTATATCATATATAACCGACCAATATCAAATATATATACATAAATCAAATCATTGAATCAACACTTGATTCAATAATCCGGTTATATCATATATAACCTAACCAATATCAAATATCGCTAGATTAGAATACGGTATCACATACTCTTATTTAATCAAGCTCCCGCACATATCTCCATATGTGTCCTACTTCGTTTTGCTTGAGCTAGAAAACCTCTGTATGGGACTCTAAAGACTCGTCAATACGCCAGCAGTAGGTAATGATCACATCAGATACTTACAAGCCGTCAGCGGTTCTAGCTGGACGTAACGGCTACCCAGGTATTGAGCGAATAGAAGATCAACAAGCAAATTTTTCCAAACTCCCGTAAAGCCTACAAGTAACACTTACCATACAGTCCGGTCTCTTCGTCTAATATGTCGCATATCAAGTCTGGGCTGGAATTGTCAGACACCAGTAACTTGATAAGTCATGCCGATGTGTGGCCTATAACCTTTTGAGAAACTACTGATAATACTTACCAGTAAATCTCATCAGCCCTGGCCAGAGATTTTCTGTTATGGCCAATCGAGCATAGCGCTGTATCAACTCACAACACCGGGAGAGACGAAACCCCTCCTATCGCTCATTGCCTCCATGTGACTCGGGACTATACCCAAAATCCACCTGTTTGCACAACTTCTTTGAGCCGTGGTAGGGAGGAAATCAAAGCACAGTGGGAACCACATAAGAATCTATGACGATCTCGGGTTTACAGACTAACCTGTACAAGTGTCACTAGAGAACTGCTATATAACGATAGGTATGGTAGCATCTAAGAGTTCTCGGCGAGCCTTGTTCGTTGTACTCATTCTCCAATGAGCACCTGTGCACAATCTTTGATGTCAAACACCAATGGTTGTAGGATCAATCATCACCCCATATAGGGTCAAGAAACGTACACACTAGTCTACTCTGGAATATCGATGCCCTGTCTCGATACTCTCTCGACTAAGAAATGTTCAAGGATGTGCTTGCGGACCACACAAGCCCCACTAGTATGATTCGCATCATAGTCCTGGTAGTCAAGCCTATATCCTAAGGGCTTTATCAACATGTATCAGAGAGACAATATCCTAAAACAAGTGTACATGTTAAGATAAAGAGCAACCAGATAGTATACTATCATGTCGAGAAAGAAAGTCCTCTATATATATGTCCAATCATCCATTATATCATACAATAATGGCCTCTAGGGCATACACATTCCTAACACTATATTGATCTCGTCGACTCCGCAGCCGTCGGGTGGCACAATACCCTCGAAGCCGTTAAGGGAGCCATGCCCGGGTTTGAAGATCAGGAGCTTCACACAAGGTATCCCCTTACCGAGGAAGCGCCATGTGGAGATGCCGAGCTGGCCGGAGGGCACGTGGCCGCGGGCGGAAGCGCCGAGCCGGAGGTCTCTTTTATAGCCCCTGACGGAAGCGCCGAGCCGGAGGTCTCCATTATAGCCCCTGACGAAAGCGTCGAACAAGGGGAAGTGGCGACCGAGAAGGCAGCTTGAGCTACCCCTGTTTTAGTTATCAAATTTGTAAGCCTCCGGGTAT
Source organism: Agapanthus africanus (assembly GCA_030015575.1). Lineage (NCBI taxonomy): Eukaryota > Viridiplantae > Streptophyta > Magnoliopsida > Asparagales > Amaryllidaceae > Agapanthus > Agapanthus africanus. The sequence continues at coordinate 55,007,779 of CM057342.1, read as the reverse complement.
TTTGTAAGGCTGGGGAGCCTATAATACCTTGTACATAATTTTGAATGTAAATAATGTGTTTTTAGCTCTCCCCTGGATTGTTCTTCTTCTTCTTTATATATTTTTGCAAATGTAGATAATTCGGTGTCCTGCAGATGTCCAGTATGTGTAAAGTTGAGTGTCGAGTGCTGAGCTAGCATGACATAAGAGCGAGAAAAAGCTAAGTGTAGGTAGACCGACGTCCACCCTAACCCCGGAGTCGAGGTGACGATAGTGCATCGAGTATGAATCGAGCGAAAGCCAAGTGTAAGTTGGCCTTGATTAGACATTGAACGGGCCGAGCAGGAAACTACTCGGCAGCCTCTTAACGAGGGCTTTGGATCCGCAGAGTGGTCGGGCAGGAAGCTGCCCTCAGCGGATGAGCCGAGTAAGAAACTACTCGGCCGCTTCTTGACGAGGGCTTTGGATCTGCAGATTGGCAGGGCAGGAAGCTGCCCTCAACGGATGTGCCGAGCAGGAAACAACTTGGCCACCTCTTGACGAGGGCTTTAGATCCACGGATTGGCCGGGCAGGAAGCTACCCTCAGCGGATGAGCCGAACAGGAAACTACTCGGCCACCACCTGACGAGGATTTGGATCCGCAGAGTGGCCGGACAGGAATCTTCCCTCAGCGGATGAGCCGAGCAGGAAACTACTCGACCGCCTCTTGACGAAGGCTTTGGATTTGCAGGTTGGCCGGGCAGGAAGCTACCCTTGGCGGATTAGCCAAGAAGGAAACTACTAGGTCGTCTCTTGACGAGGGCTTTCTAGATTCTATGGATTTCTTGGGAATATCGTTCAACTTTCCATAACCCGTATGGGGGGAATGGTGACCAGCAATCAGATGCCACGTGGTCGTACCTTATCGGGAAAGTGCGACATTCCGTGATTTGCATTGTTTTCCGAGAGGATCTCGGCTGTTGGAAGATTTTTGTTGAGGCTATAAATATTGAAGGTATTGTTCCCCTCCGAACGGCGGCCTGCGACGTTAGGACGTCACGTGCCTGAGGTTCGGGGCAGATGCTATTTGGTTTTTATCCGTCCACCTCTCCGAAGATGCCAAGTTGATTTATGGCACCGAGTATCGGAGGTTTAGACGGATGCGGCCGATGTAGCAGACTTTGTCAGATTCCCCATCAGGGTGAGGGGTTTTTGATTGTGGGGACGCTCTTCCCTGCAGGCGCAAGCCCCTGCAGTTAATTACGCTATCGCGTTGCGATAACAACTTTCTCCTTCTCCAGAATTTCACTTCGTGTCGTGTATGTTTATTTTATTTGTGGTTGCCCGTGGATTGTATACGGAGACTTAGTGATGTCGTCGCCCGTAGGACGTGGATTAGTCCAAATCCGTGTTTGCTTAGATTTGAGTTTGGTGTTTTTAGTTTAAGGATGCATTGGTCGCGTTGCGACTAAGATCAACTTAAACGTTCATCAAGGATACGCTAGTCCTGTTTTGGACTAAGATCGACCTGACGTAGTGATTGATTTAATTATCCGGCCGTCGGGACTCGTCACCTCTCTGACGTCATTGAGGGATTACAACGACATACGTCTGAGGAGTTCCGAGATGTACCCTTGAACCAAAGTTGGTTTGGGATTTCATTGTTTATTTAGATGTCTAAGGACACGTTAACCGTATTTGGGGTTAAGATCAACTTAGGCGGGACCGTTTAGATCCGGCAAAAGAGCAATTGGCTCTATTGTTCCAGTTTAGGGACGTAGTGGTCCATTGCCAGTTTTAGGGACGTGGTGGTCCATTATTAGTTTAGGGACATTTCGGTCCGTCGCCAGTTTAAGGACGTAGTGGTCCATATTCCAGTTTAGGGACGTAGTGGTCCATCGCCAGTTTAGGGACGTGGTGGTCCGTCATTAGTTTAAGGACGTCTCGGTCCAATATTAGTTTAGGGACGTTTCGGTCCGATTTTAGTTTAGGGACGTTTCGGTCCGTCGCCAGTTTAGGGACGTAGTGGTCCGTCATTAGTTTAAGGACGTCTCGGTCCAATATTAGTTTAGGGACGTTTCGGTCCGATATTAGTTTAGAGACGTTTCGGTCCGAAATTAGTTTAGGGACGTTTCGGTCCGATATTAGTTTAGGGACGTTTCGGTCCGATATTAGTTTAGGGACGTTTCGGTCCGATATTAGATGAGTGGTCGTTGGGACTCGTTACCTCTCTGACGTCGCTGAGGAATTACAACGACGGATGTCAAAGGAGTTCGGAGATGTACCCTCGAACCGGTCGTGACTTAGTTTGTGAGAGGCATTTAATTTAAGGACTTACAGCCAAGATTGGGTTAAGTCCAATTTTTATTTTAGGCTCTGCCCGATTAAAAGAATCAATCTAAACAGGGCTCTGCCTCTTTTTATTCTTGCAGTTTGATTTGGGCCAAGCCCTCAAGCATTTCCAAACAGGGCTCTGCCCTTTTATTTTTGTGATCTGATTTGGGCCAGGCCCTTAAGAATTTTTTTTAAATAGGGCTCTACCCTTTTATTTCTGATTTGGGCCAGGCCCTTTTAAATAATGAGTTGCAGGAACTCAAGAATCTTCTGATTGAAGAAACAAAAGTGCATAGCACTTTTGATCTACATTTAGATCAAAAGAAAACAAGTTTTTCTTCTTGTTTTCTTTTCACAGAACCAAGGGTTCATATCAAGTGCAAGGCACTATTTATTATTCTTTTATTTTTAAGAACCAGGGGTTCATATCAAGTGCAAGGCACTATTTATTATTCTTTTATTTTTTTGTTCTTCCGAAATTTTACCTTCTTTTTTTTTTTTTGTTCTTGATTAATCTTCAAGAGCTCTCTTTTTCAGAAGCTTTTTCCCTCTCTCGATGATGATTGATTCTCTGATGCCCTTTGAATGAGGCCTGGGGTCTTATTTATAGTGCCCACCAATTTGTTGGATTTGTTAACAAAATCTTTCCTGAATAATTTTGGGAATTTTCCCACCATTGGATCTCTGATCCAAGGGTTCCTGTTTTACAGGAGAACAGAAAAGATTTATCTAAATCTTCATTCAGTTGCTGCGCAACTCACCAGCGTGTGACACGTGTCACGCATCCGTGCGCTTGCGCAGCTGCGACTGCGCAACTGCGCAGACACGTGTCACGCATCCGAGCGCTTGCGCAGCTGCGACTGCGCAACTGCGCAGACACGTGTCGCGCATCCGAGCGCTTGCGCAGCTGCGACTGCGCAACTGCGCAGCCACGTGTCGCGCATCCGAGCGCTTGCGCAGACACGTGTCGCGCATCTGTGCGCTTGCGCAGTTGCGACTGCGCAACTGCGCAGACACGTGTCACGCATCTGTGCGCTTGCGCAGACACGTGTCGCCCATCGGTGCGTTTGCGCAACTGCGATTGCGCAACTGCGCAGACACGTGTCACGCATCCGTGCGCTTGCGCAGTCACGTGTCGCGCATCCGTGCGCTTGCGCAGTTGCGATTGCGCAACTGCGCAGACACGTGTCGCGCTGCCATGCATTTGCGCAGTTTAAGTCTTAATTTTGTTTTCTGAAGAGCCTTGCTCTGATGGGACGCACCGTCTCGGGCGTTACGCTGCCGAATTGGCTTCTGCCACGTGGCAAATTGCGCACTGCGCACGGAAACCGAAGCGTTGCTTCAAATTTTGAATTTTCAAAATTCAGTAGAGCCTTGCTCTGATTGGGGGAAACAGATGCCCCCCCACCGTTGTGCTTACGTGGCGCGACGTAAGCGCAACGGTGGCCAGGGTCAGTTGAAGGGGCGCAGGCGCCTATAAATAAGACCCTTGGTCTTTGTTAATCTCTTCATCATCTTCAAGATTTCTCATTTTCAGAGCCTTGCTCTTGCCTTCAAGAACTTCAGAGCCTTGCTCTTGCTTCCAAAGTTAGAACTTTTTTTTTTTAGAACAACTTAGGTAAAGAAATTAAACCTAAATTAAATTGAATTAATTTTAATTAATAGAGCCTTGCTCTCATAGATCTTTTGATCTAAGGAAAACCCCTTTGGGGTTTCTTCAACAGAGCCTTGCTCTTATAAATCTTTGATCTAAAGGAAACCCCTTTGGGGTTTTTTTTTTTTTTATATTCACAGAGCCTTGCTCTCAAAAATTTGCAGAGACTCTGTTCTTAGGTTTTAACCCATGAACAGAGCCCTGCTCACAGATCAACTAGAGAACCCCTTCTCTCTTTTTTTTTTAAATTTCCATGGATCCTTAAGATCCCAAAATTTTGATCCTTAGGAGTTATAAATTTTTATTATAGCTACAGAGCTAGGCTCTTTTATTTTTTTTTTTTTAAAAAAAAAAGTTTTATTCTTCTGAAACAGGAGTTTGACAAGTGTCACTCTGTGACAGAGCTTTGCTCTGAAAAGAGGAGATTTTCTCCTTGTCTCTAGAGATCCCCCAGTGAGGATATTCTCTTGGGGGTCCTTTTTATTAACTGACAGTCTCATCCAATGATGGGACTGTCTTATCAAATGATGCGCCGTCATCTTGATTTTGTGGGTCCCTCTTTGGTCCCCAACCCACTGCATTGCAGTGTGATGTATGCCTTTGATATGTGAAGCAATGGAACACTAACAGTTGTTATTATATTTTTTTTTTTATCTACAGGAAACATGTCTGAAGATTTGTCTTTTCCCTTTGTTCGCTCAGAAGGAGGGTTCCCACATGCACCAGTGGACCGGGTGGTGTTTGCTCTGATCAAAGATCACGATCCTGAGTGCAAGAGACTTCACCTATGGGGGAGGTGGTATAGCCAGATTATCCAAGGCCGCCGCAGTTTTAGTTCCGCCTCGCCTTCCGAACCCATAGTTACGATCCCCTATGCGGACAAACCCCCGGTGGAGTATGCCGTGGAGGTAAAAAATTGGAATTCAGACGACCTTCTCCAGCCCGCAATCGGCGCTATTCCGGTACAGCCGCCGCCGGCCATAGATATCTTGGGAAGGCGAATCTGTCAGGGTGAAGCACGCCCTTGGGGACAGGCTTACAATATTGGATTAAATCCGCGACCGCTTGCTGGATACCTGCCATGGGCCCGGTACATTTTAGCGGCGAAAAGAGCTCACCTGACGAAGATAGGTTTATATTCCGCCGTCTACGTCTCGCTTTTCGAGTATCCTACTCCTCCAACGTGGTGGACAAAGGCCTTCATCGAACAATGGAATATCCCCACGCATACTTTCCTGGCAGCGGATAGGGAAGTTTCAATTTCTTTAGAGGAATTCGTTGAGCTTTCTGGTTTACCGGCGAGGGGGGAGCACTACGAAGAGCTGCTTCCTCCTGATGAGTACGTCTTTGCCACCAAGCAAGTGGTACTCGACTTGACTCCGGAAAATGCCATCCAGCATCAGCATCCGGGCCTGGTGAGGGTGTTGGAGATTTACGAGGAGCTTCATTTGGAATTGGGCGACCGAGGAGTTAGTTTTGCGGACTTCATTGCTCGTTTTATTCGCCCGGAATTTTTATCAGAGCAAGGTGAGAAGTTCGCCCAACTTGCTGATCCTTTTGGTTTCGGCCTGGACCGCCGACCTTCATCGGAAATTGATCAGCGAAGTTTTTACCTTCCCGGTACTGCTAGCGTTCCTTTCTCAGAGATCGCCGTTCCTGGCATGGATGAGGAGACCTTCTTCATCGGGTTCTTAGGTCTGTGGCTGTGCAGCTTCGCGCTTCCCATGCACCCACGCCTCATGAGGTCTTCTGTCTTTTACCCGGCGCATCAAATGGTGGCCGGTCTACAGTTATCAGTGGGGATCGCCGGGTTGGCTCACCTCTACAATGGACTTAGCGTAGCGGCGGACGCTAATGAACCTGGGGTGCAGCCTGCTAACTTCCCGATGCATTACTTCACATCTTGGATGGAGCTGCATGTTCGAGGAGTGTTTGGTGCCCACAAAACTCCTCCATTCTTTGAGAGATTCATATTTCCAAGAATCATACGATTGATCGGGGCTTCCATCGTGTTTGCACCTCCGCGGGAGTCTAGGGGACTGCTTCTGCGTTCGCATCTAGTCGGGGCGAAGACTTCTTTTGTGGATAAGGTCATCACCATGGGTTCCGAGACCACTAAGTCGGTGGTGCCGCTGCGTGATGACTTCAAGGGCGGTGTCTCCGTGTTGAAGGCTCGGGAAATCCTCCACCTTTATTCCATTCGGCCGGGTTACTTGGTATTTAGGCAGAATGAAACGGCCCTCTTCATGAGGTATAACCCGCATCGATTTGCCCGGCAATCGAGTTATAACCAAGGAGTCCCGTTGGAAGCCTTCTTGGGAACACCTGCAGTCGGTCCAGAAGGAGTACGGAATGCGATGCATCACTTCATCCGGCTCAATACAGGCTCCTACTTTTTCATCAGTGAGCCCAGCTGTACCCCCAAGATACTCAATTCGTATGTGGCTTGGTACGCGCACGCGATGGGCCCAATTATCTTGATGGAGAAACGTCTACTGGTCGATCGTAGGGCTGCGCCTCCCGGCGGCAATCGCAAGGCTCCATTGCAGCCTAGGGTCCAGGTTATCCCTCCGACGAAAGAGGCCGGAGCAGATCGACCACGCGTGTTGGCCCCTCCACGTGGACTGCCACTGCCTACTACGGTGGATGCCCCAACGGCACCCCGTGCTCCGACAGAGACGGTTAAAGCGGCATCGCCGGAGTCGGGTGCAGGAGCGGACATCGGGACTCGCCGCCCGAAAGTGACTGCCAAAACTGGCAAGCGCAAAGCTGCTCCGGGTGGATCCAAGGCTGGTGAACAAAAGAAGAAGAAGTCCACCTTATCCCTCGATGCGATTCTTAACTTGGAGCCCGCGGCTCATCCTGCCGAGACTATATGTGAGTATGGCAGCAACGAGGGTTTCGTTGTGGATCCTGAGGACACCAACCTAGCCGCCGCCATTGCAGAATCAGAGCGATCAGCGAGGCTCGAAGCGATGCTGAGTAAACTCGCCGAGTCCGGTAATCATCAGACGCCTTATTTGTTATCTCGTTGCACTCTATATTGTTACATTTAACTAACTTTTGCTCCCTTTTTTAACAGGTATCTCCACTGAAGATGCTATCGCTGCATCCTTGAAGACCTTCCAAGAGGAGGAGAAGAAACGTGCACTGGCAAGCGTCGGTATGCTCTATCCCCTTCTCTTTTATAAGGAAAGTTTGTTGTCTTTTTATGATAGCCGACCTGACTTTCTCTTGTTTCTTTACAGGGGTGGTATTAATCGGCGCCAGGACCCTTCCCAAGCCCGTCATCGAAGTCCCAGCTCCGTCGAAGCTGCCGCAAGAGCCTCGGCTTGATGCAACAACGAGGGATGCTCTGAAAAATCTGGAGGCATCCCTCTACACGGATGAGGAGGCTTCGCTCAAGGAAGATCTGATGGCATCTGTCTCATCGGCTCAAGAGGAGCGGAAGCGGTCCAGACGCGAAGCTAAGGCGCGCAGAGCTGCTCTGGCCGCAGGAGCGGGCCCTAGCATTGTTCCTCACGCTAGTACTCCTTCTGAAGAGCCCCCTGTGGCTCTGTCTACCGCTCATCGGCAAGTTGCACGCGCGGTTCGGAACGCCAATGATAAATCCGCTTCAGGTAGTACTCCTTTCAGAACTTTGTTGTATGATTTGTAAAACTATTGGCTTATACATATCTCATCTTGCAGGGTCAAGTCCAACTGAGGGGGAGGCGGAGACGACCGTCGAACCCAAGGGAGCGGAAGAAGCGGTACTTGCCGAACCCGAACCGACAGTGGACAACTTTGTCGAGGCCGTGGGGACTGGAGCCGAGATTGAGGAACCTACCGCGGAGAAAGTCATTGATGCCGTACCCGAAGCGGTGGCAGATGATATGATTGTCTCGACCGAGCCGAAGGCGGTAGAGGGCAAGGTACTTGAGGCTGGGGACCTCGTGGTGCCGGTGGACGGGGCAGCTGTAATCGCTGATCCTGAGGGAGCAGCAGGTGAGGCGGCCATGATTCCTGAGGACGAGCTAGGCGCTCCTTCTCAGGAATCTGGCAATGTTCCTATCCTGGCCCTCCCTGTCTATGGTTCCCCACCGCCTGCAGAGCTTGAGAGCATAACAACGGTTCCCCTTGAGTCGGGTGATGAAGCTACAGGCGGTGGTCTTCCGTCAGTGGAGGAGGGGACCGCCTCAATTTCTGCTGGCAGCTCGTTAGGTAAAATTTTTTTATCACCAGCATTCCCCCCTCCTTTTTTTTGTATATATCTTGTGATCTCTTCTAACAAATTTGTTCTTGCAGGTGCGGCCAGTACCGATGCTCCACTGCTCGAGGGGGCACCGTCAACTACTGCTTTGGCAGTAGTCACCTCTCCGTCTTCCCTTGTGCCGTCACGGATGTTGGAAGGTATGGATTTACGACTCATGCATTAATCTTTCAAAAATGCAGCTTTTGTACTAACGTTACACCATTGTGCCTTTGCAGGAGTGCTTTTTGATCACTTGTATCAAGTGTTGCTCCCGCACTTTTCTTTCCCGTCCGAACTCGCTTCTCCTTCTAGTGGCGCCGGTAATATCTTTATTTACTCCTTTTTTCTAGCAATGGGATGATTTCTGACTTTTCCTTTTCTTTATTGTAGTGCCACAAATCGAAGGAGGGGATGCAAGCCCTGTCGCGCTACCGGCCCTCCCGGCTCTGCCGTCCGTTGCTGCTGGTATAGTAGATCTCCTTTTTGGTAATCCTTTAACATCTTTTGAACCATCGTTTAACCCTGTTTTGTTTTGCAGCTATTGTTCCGGTTCCGGTCCCCTTCGAGGCTCGCGTCCTTTTACCGGCAGGCCCCTTTCTGAGACGTCCGTCTTCAAAGGGTGCGGTGATGAGTCTAGGCATGCTGAGCTGGGTATATTGAAGAGCTCAGCATGGACGCTCTCCCTTCTGCTGTCGATTTCGCTGCGGATGTTAACCCAATGTTAGCGGCGCTCGTAACTTTTCATGACGAGGGCGTCGTTGAATCTTGGGTTAACCACTGCAGGGAGATCGAGGCCTGCTTGTATCGGCTGGAGTTGACGCGCCCTGCTCCCGAAGCTTTAGCTCTGAGCGCCCAACGCACAACTTGGCTCGAGCAAAGCACTTCGCACTCCCGCCACTTGGAGCAAGAAGCAGCTCGGAGACTAAGGGAATGCCAAAAGATCTCAAACGAAACGGCCCATCTGCGCGCTGAGGTTGAGGCAAATGCTGCCCAAGTGAAGACTATCTTTGAGGGTCTCTTGGAGCGCATCTCCCATGGGCTAAACTTAAAGAGGAAGCTTGACGTGGCTGAGCGCCATATCCCAAGTCGGGAGGCTGCTTATCAGGGCGTGAGGGAGCAGCTTGCAGTGGTCTTGCGGCAACGAGCCCAAGTGGAGGCAGAGCTGGCGGTGGTAGCCGATCAAGAGAAGGCATGGAAGGACATCTGCGAGCGATTGCTACATCTGTGCAAGGCGCTCCCTTCCCAGTAGCTGCCATTGTATCAATATACTTGTAATTTTCTTTTTTGAATAAGATGTATGCATTCTTTATTCTTTTATACGATTCGCTATGTACTTGATTGAGTTAATAAATAAAGATACACATTTTTTTTTTGCAATGTCTTGTATCATTTCTTTGCTTTCTCCCTTCTCTTATTATCAGCATGTTGTCTTGATAAACATGATTGACAGGTAACAGAGTAAGCATTTTGGTTTCTTCAAGATATAACGATGGCTTAGGCCGCAGGTTCGGATCTGCTGCCTAAGACTTTTCAACTCTATGAGCCGTGAGGGTCTCATAGAGATTTTTCTCCCTACGGATCGAGAGGATCTCATAGGTGGATTTTCTCCTTAGGAATCGTGAGGATTCCTAAGTGTGGTTTTCTCTCATAGGTCGAAAGGATCTTATGAGAAAATTTCTCCCTCTTACGAGTCGAGAGGGCTCGTAAGCGGTTGTTTCCCTCTTTGTCGAGAATCGACTTCAGAGAGTGAGACCCGTGAATAGTATGCAAGAGACCATTTAGGATTGACTTGCAGGGTCCCATTGTTCAGGAAGCAAGTTTTTGAATCCTTACTGCCCGAGATGTGAGTCAGAAAAGCTCTCGTCACGGAGTGTTTGTATCCGTGAGTTGAGAAGTTTTGCGAGGGATTATTTGTTTCCCAAGCGCCAAGGATTATTTGTGTCCTTGGGGTTTGAAACGAGTCGATGGTTCCCACGGAGGCGCTGGTGGCTCTGCGGGTCGACGCGGATCAGGAAGCTCTCGTCAAGGAGTGTTTGTATCCGTGAGTCGAGGAAATTGCTGGGATTATTTGTTTCCCAAGCGCCAAGGATTATTTGTGTCCTTGGGGTTTGAAACGAGTCTATGGTTCCCACGGAGGCGCTGGTGGCTCTGCGGGTCGACGCGGATCAGGAAGCTCTCGTCAAGGAGTGTTTGTATCCGTGAGTTGAGAAGTTTTGCGAGGGATTATTTGTTTCCCAAGCGCCAAGGATTATTTGTGTCCCTGGGGTTTGAAACGAGTCGATGGTTCCTACGGAGGCACTGGTGGCTCTGCGGGTCGACGCGGATCAGGAAGCTCTCGTCAAGGAGTGTTTGTATCCGTGAGTTGAGAAGTTTTGCGAGGGATTATTTGTTTCCCAAGCGCCAAGGATTATTTGTGTCCCTAGGGTTTGAAACGAGTCGATGGTTCCTACGGAGGCACTGGTGGCTCTGCGGGTCGACGCGGATCAGGAAGCTCTCGTCAAGGAGTGTTTGTATCCGTGAGTCGAGGAAATTGCTGGGATTATTCGGTTGAAATGAACCGTTGAGGTTTGGCTTCGTCATTCGACGGAATCCGTTGGGGAAGTATGGTTTCCTCTTTGTTTGCGCCCTTGGATTGTATACAGGGATCGATGTGATCTTAACTGTAGGGCCGAAGTTTCATCATTTCTTATTTTTGTTTTATTTTATTTCCGCGATGCTCTATCATTTCAGCTTTTATATCGCGAAGGTCGCGATTGCCCAATCATTTCGGCTATTTTTCGCGGTGCCCAATCATTTCGGCTTTTTTATTTTATCTTTACTCGTTGCTTTTTATTACGAGTTGCCCGATCATTTCGGCTATTTTGCATGCATACATTTTACTTGCTGCTTTTTATTGCAAGTTGCCTTATCATTTCGTCTATTTTGTATGCATGAGCGGCCTACTGGCTTTCGCCATAAACCTGAAATTGGGCACCGACTTCGGTATCAGCACCGCTGCAACTGGAATATTGCCAGGAGCGAATCATCATTTGCCTCTGTCGTTGTCGAGCAAAGGAGGCTTAGCGACCAGGGTTAGGGTCCTGTCGGCTAAGGCTTTTGACTTCATGAGCCGTAAGGGTTTCACGAAGTTATTTCTCCCTACAAGTCGTGAGGATCTTGTAGGTGTATTTTCTTCTTAGGACTCGTGAGGATTCCTAAGTGTTCGTTTCCTCTGTAAGTCGTAAGGATCCTACAGGAGGGTTTTCTCCTTGTAAGTCGAGAGGACTTATAAGGGTTGTTCATCATGCGAACATATCCCCAGTCTCGGATGAGACTTGATTAGGGAAATGTTTATTCGCGCCCGTGGATTGTATACAAGGGTCAATATTGAGCCACTTGTAGGGCAATATTGGAAGTTTGTGGGGGCTTGCTTAAGCACAGGTTTAGGTTTCTGTAACTTAAGACTTTCAAATCTCATGAGCCGTGAGGGTCCCATAAGAGAGTTCTCCCTACGAGTCGTGAGGATCTCGTAAGCGTATTTTCTCCTTAGGAATCGTGGGGATCCCTAAGTGTGTTGCTCCCTTGTGAGTCGTAAGGATCTCACGCGGGTAGTTTCTCCTTACAGGGTCGAGAGGACCCTATAAGTGTCTTTTAACGAGGTTGCGCCCTTTCGGGTTTTCACAAACACTCGCCGGTAGCCCTGCTGTTTTTACTCACGGAGCCCTTTCGGGTTTTCATCCGTGCCCATTTTGCTTATGGACATACCGTTTTTTTTTTGTTTTTTTTTTTGTTTTTTTTTTTTTTGTTTTTTTTTTTTTTTGTTTTTTTTATTTTATTTTTTTTTAACGAGGTCGCTCCCTTTCGGGTTTTCACGAACACTCGCCGGTAGCCCTGCTGTTTTTACTCACGGAGCCCTTTCGGGTTTTCATCCGTGCCCTTTTTGCTTATGGACATACCGTTTTTTTTTTATATCTCGTCAGCCTAAAAATGCTGCGGTAGTAGTTTTAAAGACGTTTCGGTCTGCTATTAGTTTAAGGACATTTCGGTCCACCGTTGAGAGGGCTGGTTACTGCTTATAAAGCCTGAGCTTAGGAAGATAGCGAGCGGACATAGTCGTCGTCATCTATCATTGACCTAAACTAAGGCTCGTTAAGCGTAGTATTTCTTTAGGAAGCGACCGTTTATTGGCCTGAAAGGCCTTTCACCGTGCATGTCCATGAGTAGATAGGCTCCGCCCTGGTAGACCTTATCAATGATGTACGGTCCTTCATAGTTTGGCTCAAATTTTCCCCGCTTGGCGCGATTAGGGACCATGGGCCTTTTGACGACTAGCACGAGTTCACCTTGGTGGAATGTCCTCGGGCGGCTCAATCTTTCATATGAGCGCGTCATCTTTGCTTTATAAGCTTCCAAATTTTGCTGTGCTAGAAGCCGGATTTCATCAAGGGCGTCAAGCTCTTCAAACCGAAGGTGAGCATTTTCTTCGTCCGTCAACTCGTAATGGACTGCCACTCGTAGAGAGGGTAATTCTATCTCGAGGGGGAGTACTGCTTCCGTCCCAAATACCAACGCGTACGGCGTTGTGTTTGTGGCCGTTTTAAATGTAGTTCGATACGCCCAAAGAGCCTCTTGCAATCTTTCGTGCCAATCTCTCTTATTTCGTGACACCGTTTTCTTCATGATTTTCGTCAAGGTCTTGTTGAAGGCCTCAGCTAGACTGTTAGCTCGGGGGTTATAAACTGAGGAATATCTCCAGTCTATATTGTGCTGTTGTGCGAAGCGGCTAATCTTATGACTTCGGTAGGCTGGCCCATTGTCAGAGATGATCCTTCTTGGGGTTCCAAACCGGTATATGACATGCGTTTTGAAGAAATGGAGGATGTTCTCCGTTTTTACTTCCCTCAACGGTACCGCTTCTGCCCATTTGGAGAAGTAATCAGTCGTCGCCAAGATGAAACGATGTCCCTTTGACGATGCTGGTTCGATGAGACCGACTATGTCAGTTCCCCACATTTCAAATGGCCAACTAGCCACTGTTGGATGCAGTGGATTGGGATGCTGATGGATGAAGTCTCCATGAATTTGGCATGAATGACATTGCCTCGCGTATTCTAGGCAATCCTGCATCATCGTGGGCCAGTAGTAGCCCATCCGCTTTATCTTTAACTTCATCTTAGGGCCTGCTTGGTGGGAACCGCAGAGTCCGTCGTGAACTTCTTGGACGACCCTTCTCGCTTCGTCAGGTCCTAAGCATCTCAACCACAGAGAATCGAATGACCTCTTGTACAGAGTATCATTGACGAAGGCGAAAGACAGAGCTCGTTTCATGAGCTGATGTCTTGCGGACGCATCTTCGGGCATTCGGTGGGACTTGAAGTAGTCTATAAAGACTTCCCTCCAATCCTCAACCTTCTCATGGTCTTTTATTTGTAAGGTCGACTGCTCAGTCGTTCCTTTTTCTTCGGACGATTCCGGAGATATTTTTGTCGGGGCGAGCACTCGACGGCTTTGCACCACGATTCTAACATCGTCGAGGTTCTCGTCAGCCAGTTCTTTAGCAAGTTTGGCTAGTGCGTCTGCTTTGCCGTTTTCCGCGCGCGGTATGCTTTCCAACGTGTAAGAGGGAATTTGGGTTAGCAGTTGTTGCACTTTTTCACCGTATTTTACCAATTCCGGTTTACATGTTTGGTAATCGCCGTTTACTTGACTGACGACCAGTTGGGAGTCCCCGTATATGAGGAGGCTCTCAATTCCCATATCAATGGCGATCTCAAGGCCTGCTATCAGAGCTTCATATTCAGCTTCATTATTCGTCCTCGGCTCCGTTAAGGAGAAGGCGAAGCGCATTATTCCTCCTTGGGGAGTCACAAAGATGAGTCCCACCCCCGATTTGATCGTTGGCATACTTTGTTTGTGCTTTTTCATAGAGGACGCTCCATCGAAGTAAAGCTCCCAACGGGTATCACCACTGTCGATTGCGTCAAATGCATGTCTGTCTGGAAAATCGCAGTTTAAAGGAGAGTCGGCAGGTATGGGATGCTCAGCAAGGAAGTCAGCGATGGCCTGGCCTTTTATTGCCTTGAGAGGTTGATATGTTATGGAAAATTCCATCAAGAGCAGGGCCCATTTAGCGAGTCGCCCTGTCAATATGGCTTTTGACATTAGATATTTGAGAGGGTCGACTTTTGAAATCAGACGGACTTCGTGTGCCAACGCATAGTGCCTAAGCTTTGTTATTGCGAAGATCAATGCCAGGCAGTGTTTTTCAATGGGAGAGTAATTGCTTTCTGCCCCCAGCAGAACTCGACTCAAGTAATAGAGTGCTCTTTCTTTCCCTTGATCGTTCTCTTGTGCCCATAATGCGCCTAAAGAACCTTCGAGGGCGGTTGTATAAAGAATAAGAGGCTTCCCCTTAACTGGAGCAGCCAACACCGGCGGGTTCTGCAGGTATTGTTTGATCTCATCCAGTGCGCCTTGGCATTTTTGGTCCCAAACGAATGGGGTTCCTTTCTTCATCAGGTGACTATAAGGGCGGCACTTTCCTGAAAGGTTGGCTATAAATCGCCGTATGTATGCGAGTTTCCCTTGGAGAGACCGCAACTGTTTGAGAGTCCTCGGCGGAGGCATTTCCATGATTGCTTTAATCTTTGACGGATCTATTTCAATACCTCGGTGTCGAACAACGAATCCCAGGAATTTGCCCGAGGAAACCCCGAACGCACATTTAAGAGGATTCATCTTCAGGTTGTACTGCCGAAGGCGTTGAAATACAGTCTTCAGATGCTCGAGATGTTCCCCGTATGATTTGCTTTTAACCACGAGATCGTCGATATAGCATTCAACGATTTCGTGTATAAGGTCGTCGAAGATCTTTGTCATGGCCCTCTGATAAGTAGCACCGGCGTTCTTCAAACCGAAGGGCATCACTTTATAACAAAATATCCCGAGAGGGGTCCTGAAAGCTGTGTGTTTCTGATCTTCAGGATGCATTTTTATTTGATTATACCCCGACGAGCCGTCCATGAAGGAGAAAACCTCATGAGTGGATGTATTGTCTATCATAAGTTCAGTAACTGGCACTGGGAAATCATCTTTTGGGCAGGCTTTATTAAGATCCCGAAAGTCTACGCATATGCGCACTGTCCCATTTTTCTTCATCACTGGGACGATGTTAGCGATCCATTCAGGGTATTGAACTTCCTGGATGAAGCCAGAGTCTATAAGCTTTTTGACTTCGGCGTTGATGCTCATCTCAAGCTCGAGTCGCATTCTCCTCGGCGCTTGTTTGACGGGCTTGATGTCCGGAGATATCGCCAATTTATGTACAGCAATTTCTGGATCTAGTCCCGGCATTTCGGAATAGTTCCACGCGAAGCAATCTTTGTGTTGTAGAAGCACATCCTTCAACGCAGTCACCCTTTCTTCAGATAACAGCTCGCTGATGAATGTTGGTCGCGGGTCATTTTCCGTCCCCAACTCAATTTTCTTGAGATTATCTGCAGTGGTGTGGATTCCATCCTCCAGTTCTTTCGGAGCTGGGGGAAATTCTGAGATTACCTCATCGCTGCTGTTTTCAAAGCACCAAGGGAAGTCGTTCATGTCCTCGGATTCTTCTTTTAATATTGTTACCACGTGGCAAGTGCGAATTTTCTGCCAATCCCAATGCGGAGTTGGTTTTTCTTTTGCAGCCTCGGGTTCGTGCTTCTGTGGTGGTGCGACCCTCCAGTTGTCAGAAAGCGCGAATTTGCCTAACCGATATTGGTCCTCAACCCAATTCTTAAAGGTGAAACAATCTTCAAGCGGATGCCCTACTACTCGATGGTAAGAGCAATAATTTGGGTTGGAGACTTCGCCTGCTTGCTCAGGGTGTTTAGACTCTGGCAGAGTAAGCATTTGATGTTTTAGAGCAAGATCAAGTATTTTCCTTGTTTTGTTCCGAGGAAACGAGTATGCTCGACCCATTTTCTTCATAAGGGCTAGGTCAATAACGCTCGCCTCTCGTATGCGTGGCTTCTTAGCTCTGTCTTGTGGTTGTCGAGCACCTTTTCGGCCCCTCGACTTGTTTTTGCTTTCGCGTCGAACCCTTTTTGTAGCAGGCTGACGTGGGGTAACATCTTCGTTCTTTACTGCCTGTCGAAGGAGACGCTGTGTCTTGGCTTTCTCATAGATTGCCATTTCACGATCGTGATCATCTCGGGCTTTTTGACTCGCATCCTTTATAAATTTGCTCACCGGGTCTTTAGACGATGGACTGGGCGGCTTTGTGTCAGGAACTTTTGCTGATTCGGGATTAGCATCCTCCCATTGAGCGTCCGCTTCTTCATCAAAGTCATACATGGCATAACAGCTGCTTATTAACTCCCGTTTCTTTGGCCGGATGTACCCGAGCCCTTTTGTTTCCGTTCTCCCGTTAGGCAGTTTGCATTGAGTTCCGGGAACGTTCCAGACCTTGTCATAGAATTTGGCTTTTCTGATGGTCTGTGTGAAGGACATCCCTTGGCGTTTCAGCAGTTTCTTCAAACCTTCGGCATAATATCTGGGAAGACGGATAGGCTGAAGCTTGTCGAGCGTGGGATCCGCGCCATGCCAAATTTCTTTTTCCACCTTGTTTTCTTCAGAACGGTAGAATAGGATTGCCTTCTCGCCTTTTCTTCCGGGAGGGATATAGAATGTCTGCAATTCTTCTACGCTGTTGGTGTCGAGTGCATCCAGTTCTTTGTAATGTTCAAGCGGCACCATGGTTATCTGCAGACTTCGCTCTTCATCAGTGGAAATCTGTATTGAAGGCCGAGCGGGGAATACAGCATGAACTTCATCCTCTGAGTCACTACCGAAGATCAATGAAGGAACAGATGGTCCTGGCCTGGTGGACTGGGACGGACCTGAATAAATTATATCCTCCTCCTCCTCGGTGTCACTGCCGAAGACAGGGATGGTTGCGTTAGTTTTGTTCTCCGGTTTGTGACATCTTTCCGTGTCTTCAAAACTCGGTAGGAAGTATTTGGCATCTTCATACTTGCGAACTTCGTTCACGGAAAATGGATTCAACTCTCCTGCCACTGTGTACTCGAGGCCGTCCCTAGAATACTTCATGCACTGATGCTGTGTAGAAGGGATGATATTGTATTCGTGTAGCCATGGTCGGCCGAGCAGAGCATTGTAGCACGTCTTGGCGTCTATAACATGGAATTTGATGTCTGTGACGAGCACCCCGAAGCGTAGCGTCAATATCACAGATCCAAGAGTCTTTGAGGATTGAGAGTCGAAACCGGAGATGGTGATTTTGTCCCGGGCGAGGTGTTGGACACTCATGCAAATCTCCTTTAACACTCGCACATTGAGTAAATTGACAGACGATCCGTTATCGACCAAGATTTTTCCTATCTTTATGTCATGGCAGTATCCTGAGACATAAAGTGGGCGATTGTGTTCACACGTTCCGAGGAGAAGGTCTTCATCACCAAAAGCAACGTCGGCTGTGTGCACCTCTTCCAATTCATCCCTCATCTTTTGTTCGGCTAGGAAAGCTTGGAACTGGTCCGGATCTTGTAGGGCCTTAACCAAAGAATCCCTCGCCTCTTTCGATAGCAATAGGGCATCGAGAATGCTGAGTTGTGAGGGTAGCTTTCTCAGATGCGCCAAGACATTGTAATCTACTTTATTCCTTTTTGGGGGATTCTTGGCGGTTAACTCTTCCGCAACTTGGTCATCCAAAGCGATGTCTTCAGAGACCTTCTCTTTCCCTTTGTTTTTCTTATTCAAGGGTCCGAGGTTCTTTTCGGGTAATGTTCGATTGCGCAGCTGTATATTCTCGCAGGCCTTTGGTTCTTTTTCTTTTCCCGAAGTGGATTCTTCGAAGAGGGGACCAAGCTCTAGCTCTTCATCGGAGTCGCTCCCAAATGTAGGCACTTGTGACCCGGTAGTGTTAACCATGTGACAATTGCCGGTAGTTCATTCAAGTTCTTTAGTCGTATTTCTTTGCTCTCGGCGAATTTTACGTTTTTCCCGTTTAAATCGTTGTCGATCAGCGACGTATCCTTGCCACCATCCATTGAAAGCTTTGCAATCTTGGGTGGAATGCGAGACCTTCTGATGGTATAAGCAATAAGAGGGGTGCATTTCTACCGCGCCAGTAACTTTTTCTTCAGAGGGTGGTAGTTTTATGCCCATCGATATGGCCTTAGCGAACTTCTTTTTTATCTTGAGTTGGCTTTTGTCAGCGGTGGAGGCATTTTGCTCTAACGTGATCGTTTCAGCTCCTTCCTCAAGTCGCTGACGCTTGGCCCTTTCGAATATAGCCGTCTCGCGTTCTCGATCAGCCTTACTTTTCAACCGAACTTCATTAAGAAACGCGCTAATTATTTCAACTGGTAACCCTGGGGTTTTTGATTTGGCATTTGCCCCCAGCGTTTCAGTACCAGAAGTTCCTTCATCGTTCGTGATCGAATGGGAGATCATATGACAGCTTGCTACATATTCGTCAGACTCATCCGATGAACTTTCTCCTTCACCTTCTTTTTGGAAGACGTGATCAAGGAAATCTTGGAGCGTGATGGGAGTTCGCGCCTTTTGGTTATATTCATCCAGCGCATCGATTTGCTTTTGTAAGTCCGTGCGCTTGTCGCCAGGCTTCACGGGCTTCTTAGATTTCTTCTTCTTCTTTTTCGAAGATTTTGACGGCTGGCTATGAACGCTTGAACTACTACCATCGGTCTTCGGAGTCGGTCGTGGCTTCAACATCCCTTCAATAACCTGCGGTTCAAAGGGGTTCTTCCACTTGACCGCTGGGCAGGTTTGAAGATCATTTAGCATTCTCCTCGTTTTGGCCGATAATACAACCTCCCAGGGAGCCTCTTCAATAACGGAGCATGTTGCCCCCGGCGTATTCGTCCCCTTATAGGTGTGGGGCTGCGGAGGGTTCACCTTCCATTTGTCAGACAGCGCAAATTTGCCCTGACGGTATTGATTCTCAAGCCAATTTTTGAAAACGTAACAGTCTTCGATTGGATGTCCCAACACTCTGTGATAAGGGCAGTAATTAGGATCGTTGACGTCATTCGGTTGTGACGGACGTTTTGGATCTGGCAGATTTATGAGCCTGTTGCGCAATGCCAGCTCGAATAACCTCCTTGTTTTATCACGGGGGAAGGAGTAAGCACGTCCCATCCTGTCCTCAAGGGGTACGTACGGGCGTGTATTATTTGGACGAGCAACCGGCTTCGAATCGTTCGGTTGTTGTTGGGCATTAGCGACGACGATCGCTTTTCCCTTTCCTTTGTCGTTTCGGGAATCCGGCTTCGGGAGAGGGGGTTTATGGCCCATCTGGTCCATTTGCGCCAATTTGTCGATCAAAGCCTGGAAGGAAGTCGGCTTGAAGAACATCATAAATTGTGAAATGGTTGCTTGTGGATCGAGTGTTCCAACAAACATTCCCACCGCAGGGGCTTCTTCTATGCGCTGTTCACACTTAGACCATAGATTACGCCACCGT
Source organism: Agapanthus africanus (assembly GCA_030015575.1). Lineage (NCBI taxonomy): Eukaryota > Viridiplantae > Streptophyta > Magnoliopsida > Asparagales > Amaryllidaceae > Agapanthus > Agapanthus africanus. Next base: position 54,988,128 of record CM057342.1, on the reverse strand, counting down.
ATAGCGTACTGAACCCATGTCTCGCCGGGTTTTACCCTGGCATTGATCAGTGCCGTCATTGGGGTACGCTCGCTGGCACTTGCAAAACGTTGGGTGAAGAGCAGCTCCATCTCCGCAAAGGTTTTGATAGAGTCGTTGGGGAGCTCAGAATACCACTCGAAAGCCGTGTCTGATAAGCTTCCAACGAATTGGCGCAGCAAGAGTTTGTCGTCGCCTCCAGTGTTACCACAAAGCGCCCTGAACTGGGCAACATGTTGATGGGGATTGCCGGTCCCTTTGTAGACATGAAACTTAGGAATTGTGTAACCTGGCGGGTACTTGATTTGGTCGTACCAGCCCGGATACGGCCGCCCCGTTTTCACGATCTGACCGGCTGCTTCAACCGCCTGATGCGCCCGTATTTGTTGAGCAATATATTCATCCAAATCAGCTTTTGATATGGTGTCCTCTTTAGCTGCGGATAGAGCCGGTGGAGGATTCGATGTCTCTCCTCTATCATCTTCAAGAATGATCGGGGGATCTCCAGCAGGTGGATCTGGTTGAATCATCATACCCACCACATCCTGGAACAGGAGGGCCATTTTCTTTATGTTGGCCGCCTGTTCCGCAGCCTCTTTGTCTCTCTTTTCCAGTATTCGGCGGAGGAACTCAGCGTCGGTCTCCTCCTCTTGGCGTTCATCTAAGGACGTCTCAGGATTCTCTTTTGGCCCCGTGAGTGCAGCCATTGTAGTCATCATCTCCTGGAGCTTTTGTTGCTGCTCCTGAGACCTGGTTACTGACCGGGTAAGCGGTCGGTGACCCGTAGAAGTACGACTTTCTTCTTTTCCTGAAGCCATATAGACCGTATGAACTATTATGCCCCCTGACTTGGGGCGTTTCGGTTCGCCGCTTTTAGATTTTGTCATCGTCGCGGGAGCTTTCTCTGGTCTTTTCCTTTTATGGACCTTTGAGGTTGAAGGAGCCGTTGAAGTGGGCATTCTAGCATTTGTTGCCCCCTGCTGTTTAATGGGGCAGTTTTTGTTATTTTCCACCTTCGCCTTTTTCTGGTGACGCAAGTGGTCCGGATCGATTACAGAGTTTTGAACCCTGCGCCATATTTTATAAACTTTTGATGACAGCCGTTGAGGGGGCTGTTCCTGTTTCGTCTCCGGAGCTTTTTCCATGGGTGGAGGAGACCTTTTCAATGTAGCAACCGGGGAGTTCTTTCTCACCTTCCTTAGCAATTCAAAGCTGTTCCCAGTTGGAACAGCAACGTTGACCTCCGCCACTGGAGCAGGCGGGGTTAGCCCTGAAGGGGAGTTGCCTCCTGCTTTCCTTATTCGCTGCCAATGGCGACGCCGTGCACGACGGGCCGTTGGGACTGGCTCGGAAATCGATACAATTTCTTGTTGCCCCCTGTTTGAGTGTGGGGTAACTGCCGGTGTCAGCCTATCAAAGACTGATGCTTTTTGACCAGCTGAAGGAGGAGTAGGAACCGTCAATCTTGTGAAGACTGACTTTCTGATAGGAGAAGCCGCTTCAACGACTTCCGAAGCTGTGGCCGTTGCCCTCTTTGGGACAGCCACTTTATGATCCTGACCTAGCCTGGTGAAAACAGAGGCTGTCAGCTTAGTAGCGGGCGACCCGTTGACAGGGGTCGTAGTAGCGGTAAGTCGGTCGAATACCGACTTCTTGTTCGCTTCCGGTGCGGATATCGGCATAGAGAAGCTTGCAGGCGGGACCATGGTCCCGAAAAATAAGCCGGTGGTGGCCTGGGTCACCTGCTCTACCGGCAGAGTAAGGAAAGAGGCCGCTTGGGGCCCATATGTTACACCTCTCGGTGAGGTGGAGCGTCCGTTGCAGTGGTGCTTCGCGCATTTGGTGCAGTGGGAATCCATGGATGCTTGAATTCTGCGCCAGATAAAAGACCAAATCTTAGCAACTTGAAATCCGAAGACAACCATTTAACAAACCGCGATTGGTTCGCGAAGACGACACACGAAGTGTGGAGTGGAAAGAGGAAAAGGTCCCACCGGGCGTGCCAGAATCTGTTCCCCTCCGAACGGCGGCCTGCGACGTTAGGACGTCACGTGCCTGAGGTTCGGGGCAGATGCTATTTGGTTTTTATCCGTCCACCTCTCCGAAGATGCCAAGTTGATTTATGGCACCGAGTATCGGAGGTTTAGACGGATGCGGCCGATGTAGCAGACTTTGTCAGATTCCCCCTCAGGATGAGGGGTTTTTGATTGTGGGGACGCTCTTCCCTGCAGGCGCAAGCCCCTGCAGTTAATTACGCTATCGCGTTGCGATAACAACTTTCTCCTTCTCCAGAATTTCACTTCGTGTCGTGTATGTTTATTTTATTTGTGGTTGCCCGTGGATTGTATACGGAGACTTAGTGATGTCGTCGCCCGTAGGACGTGGATTAGTCCAAATCCGTGTTTGCTTAGATTTGAGTTTGGTGTTTTTAGTTTAAGGATGCATTGGTCGCGTTGCGACTAAGATCAACTTAAACGTTCATCAAGGATACGCTAGTCCTGTTTTGGACTAAGATCGACCTGACGTAGTGATTGATTTAATTATCCGGCCGTCGGGACTCGTCACCTCTCTGACGTCATTGAGGGATTACAACGACATACGTCTGAGGAGTTCCGAGATGTACCCTTGAACCAAAGTTGGTTTGGGATTTCATTGTTTATTTAGATGTCTAAGGACACGTTAACCGTATTTGGGGTTAAGATCAACTTAGGCGGGACCGTTTAGATCCGGCAAAAGAGCAATTGGCTCTATTGTTCCAGTTTAGGGACGTAGTGGTCCATTGCCAGTTTTAGGGACGTGGTGGTCCATTATTAGTTTAGGGACATTTCGGTCCGTCGCCAGTTTAAGGACGTAGTGGTCCATATTCCAGTTTAGGGACGTAGTGGTCCATCGCCAGTTTAGGGACGTGGTGGTCCGTCATTAGTTTAAGGACGTCTCGGTCCAATATTAGTTTAGGGACGTTTCGGTCCGATTTTAGTTTAGGGACGTTTCGGTCCGTCGCCAGTTTAGGGACGTAGTGGTCCGTCATTAGTTTAAGGACGTCTCGGTCCAATATTAGTTTAGGGACGTTTCGGTCCGATATTAGTTTAGAGACGTTTCGGTCCGAAATTAGTTTAGGGACGTTTCGGTCCGATATTAGTTTAGGGACGTTTCGGTCCGATATTAGTTTAGGGACGTTTCGGTCCGATATTAGATGAGTGGTCGTTGGGACTCGTTACCTCTCTGACGTCGCTGAGGAATTACAACGACGGATGTCAAAGGAGTTCGGAGATGTACCCTCGAACCGGTCGTGACTTAGTTTGTGAGAGGCATTTAATTTAAGGACTTACAGCCAAGATTGGGTTAAGTCCAATTTTTATTTTAGGCTCTGCCCGATTAAAAGAATCAATCTAAACAGGGCTCTGCCTCTTTTTATTCTTGCAGTTTGATTTGGGCCAAGCCCTCAAGCATTTCCAAACAGGGCTCTGCCCTTTTATTTTTGTGATCTGATTTGGGCCAGGCCCTTAAGAATTTTTTTTAAATAGGGCTCTACCCTTTTATTTCTGATTTGGGCCAGGCCCTTTTAAATAATGAGTTGCAGGAACTCAAGAATCTTCTGATTGAAGAAACAAAAGTGCATAGCACTTTTGATCTACATTTAGATCAAAAGAAAACAAGTTTTTCTTCTTGTTTTCTTTTCACAGAACCAAGGGTTCATATCAAGTGCAAGGCACTATTTATTATTCTTTTATTTTTAAGAACCAGGGGTTCATATCAAGTGCAAGGCACTATTTATTATTCTTTTATTTTTTTGTTCTTCCGAAATTTTACCTTCTTTTTTTTTTTTTGTTCTTGATTAATCTTCAAGAGCTCTCTTTTTTCAGAAGCTTTTTCCCTCTCTCGATGATGATTGATTCTCTGATGCCCTTTGAATGAGGCCTGGGGTCTTATTTATAGTGCCCACCAATTTGTTGGATTTGTTAACAAAATCTTTCCTGAATAATTTTGGGAATTTTCCCACCATTGGATCTCTGATCCAAGGGTTCCTGTTTTACAGGAGAACAGAAAAGATTTATCTAAATCTTCATTCAGTTGCTGCGCAACTCACCAGCGTGTGACACGTGTCACGCATCCGTGCGCTTGCGCAGTTGCGGTTGCGCAACTGCGCAGACACGTGTCACGCATCCGAGCGCTTGCGCAGCTGCGACTGCGCAACTGCGCAGACACGTGTCGCGCATCCGAGCGCTTGCGCAGCTGCGACTGCGCAACTGCGCAGCCACGTGTCACGCATCCGAGCGCTTGCGCAGACACGTGTCGCGCATCTGTGCGCTTGCGCAGTTGCGACTGCGCAACTGCGCAGACACGTGTCATGCATCTGTGCGCTTGCGCAGACACGTGTCGCCCATCGGTGCGTTTGCGCAACTGCGATTGCGCAACTGCGCAGACACGTGTCACGCATCCGTGCGCTTGCGCAGTCACGTGTCGCGCATCCGTGCGCTTGCGCAGTTGCGATTGCGCAACTGCGCAGACACGTGTCGCGCTGCCATGCATTTGCGCAGTTTAAGTCTTAATTTTGTTTTCTGAAGAGCCTTGCTCTGATGGGACGCACCGTCTCGGGCGTTACGCTGCCGAATTGGCTTCTGCCACGTGGCAAATTGCGCACTGCGCACGGAAACCGAAGCGTTGCTTCAAATTTTGAATTTTCAAAATTCAGTAGAGCCTTGCTCTGATTGGGGGAAACAGGTATGGTCTCACCTTCGAATTCCCATGTTTACTTCCTCTTAGTTGTTGTGTTCCTCCGTGTGGTAGAACATATACCCTCACGAATGTTTAGGATATCTAAAAAACTTATACATAATAGACCTTGCCTCGAGCATGTCCGGATTTTTCTTTTTAACATAAGCCGAAAAATCCTATACCTTAATGAAATTAAGATATGGTCTCTTTCCCTCATATATCTCATATGGAGTAGTAGGCATAGATTTGGTAGAAATCCTATTCAATAGGTATGCAGCTGTCTCAAGTGCATAACTCTAAAAGGAAATAGATAACTCGGCAACACTCATCATAGTGCGCACCATATATAATAGGGTGCGGTTCCTCCGTTCCGATACTCCATTGTGCTGTGGTATATATAGAGGAGTAAGCTGAGAGAGAATCCCATTCTCTTTTAGATAATATCGAAATTCCGTGCTTAAGTATTCTCCTCCTTAATCAGATCGAAGGATTTTAATACTTTTACCCATCTGGTTCTCTACTTCACTCTTATATTCCTTGAATTTCTCAAAAACTTCAGACTTGTGTTTCAACAGGAACACATGTCTTAATCTTGAGAGATCATCGGTGAACGTAATGAAGTATGAGGAACCATTTCTGGCATGTATAGATATAGGACTGCATACATTACTATGTATCTGTCCCAAGAGTTCAGTAGCTCTTTCTCCGTGTCCAATAAACGGAGTTTTTGTCATCTTGCCTTTGAGACATGACTGAAAAGTTTCATAAGATATAAATTCGAACATATTCAAATATCCATTTTAATGCAGCTTGGCTAGTCTTGTAGCATTGATATGACCAAGTCTATAATGCCACAAGAAGGCTTCGTTCATTTCTGAACTTTTCCTCTTATGTGTATTATGTATATTTAGAACTGTATTTTGATTTAGAACATATATCCCATTGCACAACATACCAAACCCAATCAACACTTGAGTTAGGAAAATGTTCATAATATTTTTCTCTAACACAAAATTATATCCTTCTTTATCTAATAAAGAAACAAATATTATATTGCACATCATCAACAGTACGTAATAACAGTCGTTCGAAATCAATGTATTACCATTTGGTAATACAAGGTGATATTCGCCTATAGCTTCGGCAGCAACAATTGCTCCGTTCCCTAATTTGAGAGACATATCATCCTTTCCTAGTTCTCTATTTCTCTTTAACCTTTGTAACAAATTACAAATGTGGGATCCTGTTCCAGTATCTAATACCCAGGACGTAGAGCAGACTGAGAATTGGTTCTCAGTAACTAACACGCCTGAAGAAGATGAATCAAAATACTCTTTCTTCGTTCGGGCTGTGTGGGAATCCTTGCATTCCCCTATCCCTTGCCCAAACTCATGACTGTTGTCATAAGATAGAGCGGAACCAATGTTCCCCAGCCCAGTATAATAAGCGGGTTTGGTCAATACATCCATATTATTATCTTGATTAAGGCGTGACATGGTCGCAACCTGGAGAGAGAGAAGAAAACACTATAACGTGTGCTCTTGTATGATTAGACTGGTTATTATCTTATCTAATCAGGATGGCTCCCACTGTTTTTATCAAATCTTCCTTCAAACCCATAAAAGATAAGATTAGCCGAGATTAATTACACCTTACAAGTTTGCCAATCGGTCAACCAGGCAGGTGTTGGTACTCCGAGGGAGTCTTCCGATGCTTTCGCATGGAACTAATTCAATAATCTCGTTTCTGCAAGGGCATAACCCCGTTAGCACCTTTCTTAGATATCTACTGGATTAGCTAATTGTAAAGTGGAAAACTCTCCCAAGAGTAACACTTACTTGCAGTGGGTATCGGGATCCAACTATCATATAGATGGTATGCAATCTCATTGCAAATTTCAACACTTGAAATTCTCAATATCTGTTTTTACCCCTAGCGACTTATGACCTTAACTATGGTCAACAAATCATAAGCGCTAGTCAAGTTTAACCCGTCATTTCATGATTGAATTAAACCCAACCGCACGACCCTTAACTATGGTCAATAAGGACGTACGACTACCCTAATCCAATCGCCTCAACATGCGGAAGATAACCACAAATCAGCTACCGCCCACTACTCTTTGACTATGGTTAACAAACGTATAGCACGAATACTAAATAGTACTTATCTGAAATGACGGAGGGCTACGACTGGTTTTGAAGAAAACCTTTAACGTAATGAACATGATATCGTTGTAGAATCTAGTGATTTGAAAAGGAGTGGTTAAGCACCGCTTTAAAATCGAGTAGTTTTCAAAATAAACCGAGTGGGTTATAACATGTGCTAGTTTTACTAAAGTGGTCATTCCCGGTGAAGAGATCTAGGCACTTTCCTCATCGAATGAAGTGCTCGATATTCATAATGGAATACCGCTATGCAAAGAAAGAACTAGAGCTACCTTTTTGAAAAATTTGATTCTACAACATCTTTTATGTTTCTTTTCTTTTCATTAATCTCATTAATGACGTCCCATCATTTATGTTTCCTAAATATCACAGAAGAAACGAAAATAAAACATGCAAAACATATATAGTGTCTGCTAGTATATCATATATATAAGTAGGTTTCGTCTTACGCAGTTATATGATCACATCACATCACAGAATCAGCAGAAGCATTTATATGAAATATAGGATATTCTAGGATATCCGTGTTTTAGATTAAGCCAGTAATGAAAAATACGGATTCCACGGTCGTGATGAATAGCCAAGCCCACATACCTAGACCCCAATGAGAGCGGCAAGAAACCCTGCCAATTCTAGAGTTAGGCGACCGGTCTCGACTCCTCGAAATGGCTTCCCACTGGATTTTAGAACCCGGTTACTTGTGCTCCCCGTCTTCGGTCTATCCTAATGTGGAAAAGTAAATAATATACATCAAATGGAGAAAACAATCTCAACCCGAAAGTGTCCCAATGAAACAATATTACATACAAATTTTTACATGAATGAAAATTGAAAAACTCTCATCTCACGTAAAACACCCCGGCTTTTCAACTACGACGATCCAATATAACATATCAACCAGCAACACAATAACATCACATGTCATCAACGTAAGTAAATATGCGTATCACTAATGCCATTGATGTATAGTAACAAGATCGGGGATACTGCCACATATTTCACTTACGGTCACAGAAAAGAAATGATAACTATAATAATTAGAATCCGCATCATCCTTAAACATCATAAACCTAGATTATCATATATTCCGAATTTCATGCCTACCCTATAAACCTTGCATTTAAGTCTTGAATTGAAAACACTTTTCAAAAATAAGTCGGGCAATTCAACAAGATTCCCGAATAAAAGATCGAATGCTCGTCGGGAACTTTAGTAGATAGCCGCACCCCCGATGCCGTCAACGAAGTGCACTTGGGCAGAACACCGTGGCTGCGAGCACCTGAATGGATGCTTTTGGCCATGGGGTTCTCCTATAGTCACTTGGTCGGGGTTATGGGGCGTGGTTGTCCACTAGTGTCTCCCGGCGACTATTCGTATACGATACGAGATTACGACGGAGTTTTGATCCGAATCGAAATTCCGTGGCAATCCATCACTTGAGACTAAAACGCAAGATTTATAAATCGTTAACTAGTTTTCACAAAACTAATCAATGTGGATTCCAAAAATTGCATCACATAACCACAACTATCTAAACGATGTTAAACATTTCGATCGATATTTCAAACAATACCAATTCACAGAGAGCTCAGCAACTTGAGCCTCACCAAAAATACCCAGAAAGTCCAAAGTGTCACAATGAAGCAGCAGAAGAAATATGAGTCAATGACTTCTCAAGTTGGCGGCGGAATCGCGGCCAAACCATGGTTTAGGCGGAGGTTCTGCGGCCACACAGAGGAGTTAGGCCCTCGTACTTCTTGTGGCTCCATAGAATTACCTGCATGATTTTCTAAGAATTTTTACTTGTGAAAAACATGAACTTTGAAAAATGGACAGAAACTTGCCAAGAATCGGGTTTTGAAACTTCGATCAAACACTTTAACGTCGTCTAGAATTCGCCTAAGTCTCTAGCTTGGCTTTGATACCATGAAAGTATGTCTTAACTCCTCTACTATGATTCAAAGAGCATCAAGTATAAAATTTTAAAAAATCTAGAGGTCTAAGCATACTAAACAAAAATCGAACTAGAGAATTAGGGTTTCAATGTAAGCAAATTAGTTCTAAACTAAGTGAAGAGGGTTTACAGCCTTTGTAAACCAAGTCCTTCACTTCCAAAGCTCTAAGTAGTAGTCCTAAGAACTCTTCTTTGACTCCACTTGAAGAAAAGATCGAGCTTGCTTGAAGTCTTCAATGCCGAAGATGATCCACCTTGAAGTCTCTTTCACTCAAGCTCACTCTTCACTAATCGAAGTATTAGTGAAACAATCAGCCTAAACTAATGGACTAGATTAGTGTAGGTTGATGAAATAGGAGATTTGCTCACTAGAAATCTTTTTCTCTTTTCTTTTCTCAACTCAATAAAATACCTAGAGAAGAGAATTAAGAAGGAGATGAACTTGGATGAGAGAATGAGGTTCAATGAACCATATAAGTATGAGAGATAAGATAAGGATGATTAAATATCTAAGAAGAAAACAAAAATAGGAGATGAGTCATGGCTTCTCAATGCTTCACCAAGCATCGAAAGCAATGACTCATTCCCCATTTTTTAAACTTTTTCTTTTAATATAAATCATCCAATTTATCCTTTGGTTTAGTTATTCTCATACATCCTAATCTTATGTATCATCAACCATGATACAATTTCAATTCATATATTAATATGTAACGACTCTAAAAATCTTTGTACAGAAATTTTTTCAATTTAATATACAAGAAAAGAGTTTTACAGCCTGAGTTTGAGTTATAAGTCACCTTTGTTAAATAAAAGCAAGAAGCAACTTGTAGCTCACTGGTAAATCCTTTGCACTGCTATGACGTAGCATGTGTGTTCGATTCCCATCAGACACAATTTTTTTGATTTTTCTTTTTAACTTTTTGAAAGCCCAAAAGGTTGCACGTGCAATACATAAGGAAATGAAAAATTCAGAAAAATCAACATATGGAAAATGGAGTAAACAGGGATTTAATCAAGTGACATGAATCTCGAGGAATTTTCCACGAGATCGACCGGCCAAAAGTGCAATAAAACCGGCGCCGACGGTCGGGATTGCTCCAAAATGCCCCGTGCTCTGCATACATGACTCTTCAGCTACTCCTAACCCCTCTGCACTGTTTGATTTTCCTGCAATCAAACAGAGACCTTTCATTTTACAATTTATCACAATTTTAATACTTTTTAATCCACAATTTTAATTCCTAAACCCTAATTTTCCACTATAAATACCATCTCACACTTTGGCTCAGCACCATTATTAAAATTCTAGCCAAAACTCTCTAAAAGGTTTCTGGTGCAAGTGAAGTAAAGTGGAGTCAGCAAGAAAGTTGGTTCCGGCGAAGATCGAAGCCAACTCCGCAGCTCCTGCGACGCCACGAAGATCATCCTCTCTTCTTTAACCTTTCTTTGAAGTTTCTAAACCGTAAGTCCCTCCCAATTCTCCTCCTTTTTATTGATAATCATTTTAAATCAAATATCGGTAAAAGTTGAGTTATTACCGATATCATCTTTTCTAAAAGCCATAACTCCATTTTCTTTTATCATTTGGTCAAACCAATTTTCCCACTTCACTTGTAATCTTAATAACAATGTTTAGAATAAATTTTAACCACGAATCTCATGTGAAACAACCTTAATTTAACTTTTAAGTTAAAATACCTTGAACTTTTTTATCACATCTTTTCGATAAAATTGCTTAACAATACCTTTAGGAAAAATTCGCGGGGTAATGTCCCACCCAACACGCACACTTGGTTTCGTAGCACGATACCCAGTTGTATGCGTTTTTGGTTCGAAGAATAGTATTTACAATAAAATACCACATAATTCTAAAACCGGATTTCTTTTAAAGCAGTATTTCATTTCCTTTGCGATTATGCATCTACAACCCTCTTTAGGGGACCCGCTAATGGATGGTGCGGATTATCACACATCCTTGGGCTAATAGAGTGAGATGCAAACCTACTCACAGAGCATTCGATCCGAAAGCATTTAAATACGTTTTTAAGAAATACGAATTTTCTAAATAAAATAAAATTATTTTTAAAATTAAAATTATATAAAATTATAAATCCATATTTTCAAAATATAATAGATCTATATTTTCCTTAAAAAATGAAAGATTAACAAATATCAATAAAATGCTATCAAGATACCAAAAACAAAGACTATTTTTTCACTAAAATATCATGAATTTTCAAATGCTAAGTGTTTATCATTAAAATACCACAATACTTAAAATCCAAACTCGTGAAAACCCTAAGTAATACTAATCACCTTCGAGGTTTTATTTTTAACTATATTAAAATGTTTTTCATAAAACCCCCTCGAGATATACAAAATAACAATATTTAAGAACTTTAGTAAATATAGGTTTAAGCGGGATCAATTCTCTTGAGCCCCAGGAAGCCGGAGAAAGTGAGTACTTGCCTATTTATGGTAGACAATCTAACGGTGTTATCAATGACAATTGTCTTGGAAAAAACACAAATCATGCCGTCCATGTGCACCAGTTGCCAATGACTCCCGAACCTAAGAATTCCAGAGTTAAATCAGTACAAGTACCTGACTCAGTCTGAGTCCAATTCAAACCTGAATCCAAAATCAAACACGAATACTTGATCATGAACATGAATACTTGAATTCAAACATCAATATCAAACATGTATACTTGACCTGATTTGACCGAACCATGGTTATAATGTGACGTGACTACTTGAATACTTGATTACATTCTGAACATTATTACTTGAACATTTTGTATCCGTGGCCTCGGCAAGACTGGTAAATATAATCTATACAATACATTCCGTGGGGATAAAGGGATAGATTGGTACGGAACATATATCGTGGCATGAGAGGTCACTTAATAGACATCTATATGAATTCCCATGCCGTTGTCCCGTGGGTTAAGACGGGGCCTTATACTACATGTTACCATAGTCCACAGGGTAAGATGGACTCCGCTCGTATACATGAATACCTTCTTTACCAAGCTACAAACAACCACGTTATAACAGATATCATATACTAGTAATTAATCATATACAATTTACCTGTGCAACTCACTTTGTATACTATCTTCTCTTTCTTCTTTTGGGACTTACCGAGCGTTAGTTCGCTGACGACATTCTTTTCTGTTTCTTTCTTTAGAATGTTCGTCAGGAGGACCGGACTCTGAGAAGATCGAGCCGAGCCAGGAGGACTTAGACCAACTTACCGCTCAGCCTGACTTCTAGTTCCTATATGCCATTGTTTAGGCACTGCTTTAGTCATTGTATCTTTTATTTTCAAACAGTTCTATGTAAAGATGAATGTAAATAAAGTTGTTGTTTTATTTTAATACTCTTGTCATTCTTGTTCATTTTATATATTGCTTGATTATGTTTAACGTATTTATTTCTGAGTAAATACGTTGCGGTCTGTCATATTATCGTTTCCGTCTACTAGGAAGCGGGACGTGACAATATATATATATATATATATATATATATATATATATATAAAGAGAATAAAATCTAAAGTGAGCTAATATAAGTTAATATATATATATATATATATCAAATATATAAATATATATCAAATTATTAAATCAACGCTTGATTCAATAATCCAGTTATATCATATATAACCGACTAATATCATTTATATATTCATATCAAAACATTAAATTAACACTTGATTCAATTATCTGGTTATATCATATATAACCGGCTAATATTCAATATTAGATATTAAATCAACATCTGATTCAATAATCCGGTCATATCATATATAACCGGCAAATATCAAATATATATATATATATATATATATATATATATATACATAAATCGAATTATTGAATCAATACTTGATTCAATAATCCGGTTATATTACATATAACCTAACCGATATCAAATATCGCTAGATTAGAATACGGTATCACATACTCCTATTTAATCAAGCTCCCACACATATCTTCATATATGCCCTACTTCGTTTCTCTTGAGTTAGGAAATCTCTGTGTGACTCTAAACACTCGTCAATACGCCAGCAATAGGTAATGATCATATCAGATACCCACAAGCCGTTAGCGGTACTAGCTGGACGTAACGGCTGCCCAAGTATTGAACGAATAGAAGATCAACAAGAAAACATGTCCAAACTCCTGTAAAGTCTATAAGCAACACTTACCGTACAGTCCGATCTCTTCGTCTGATATGTCGCATATCAAGTCTGGGGGTGGAATCGTTAGACCCTAATAACTGGATAAGTCATGCCGATGTGTGGCCTATAACCTTTCGAGAAACTACCGATAACACTTACCAGTAAATCTTATCAGCCCTGGCCAGGAACTTGCTGTTATAGCCAATTGAGCATGGCGCAATATCAACTCCCAATACCGGGAGAGACGAAACCCCTCCTATCGCTCACTGCCTCCATATGACTCGAGACTGTACCCAAAATCCACATGTTTGCACGACTCCTTTGAGCCATGGTAGGGAGGAAATCAAAGCACAGTGGAAACCACACAAGGCACTATGAAGATCTCGGGTTTACAGACTAATCTATACAAGTGTCACCAGAGAACTGCTATATGACGATAGGTATGGTACCATCTAAGAGTTCTCGGCGAGTCCTGTTCGGTGTACCCATTCTTTAATGAGCACATGTGTACAATCTTTGATGTCAAACACCAATGGTTGTGGGATCAACCATCTCCCCATACAGGGTTAAGAAACATACACACTAGTCTACTCTGAAATATCGATGCCCTTTCTTGATTCTCCCTCAACTAGGAAATGTTAAAGGATGTGCTTGCGAACTACACAAGCGACACTAGTATGATCTGCATCATAGTCTTGGTATTCAAGCCTACATCCTAAAGGATTTATCAACATGTATCAGAGAGACAGTATACTAAAGTAAGTGTACATGTTAAGATAAAAAGCAACCAGATAGCATATTATCATGTCGAGCAAGAAAGTCCTTGTTCCCCAAATATTTAAACATATTAAAAGAGCAAAGCTCTGTTGAAATTTAATGGGGGCAGCGCCCCACGTGCTTCTCACTAGGGCGTCAGCGCCAATGTGCAAAGCATAAAAAATTTTCTGGGTAAGAATTAAATTCTTATACGGTGCCACACGTACTCCTCACACCGATGCCAATGTGCAAAGCACAGAAGCACTTTCTGAGTAAATATTAAATTCTTATACGGAGCCGCACATGCACATCACGTGGGCGCCAATGTGCAAAGCACAGGAATATCCATCATAAGAATTAAATTCTTAAGTAGCGCCCACGTGCACAACACATGAGCGCCGGCGCCCAAGCAGAATTAAATTCTACGTTTCCCTAACAAAAAGTTGGGATACTCTCTGTTAAACAGAGCCGTTGGATCAAAAATCCAACGGAGATGATAAATCATCAAAATATAAAATCAAATTCTGTTAGGAGAAAATATCTCCCAAATCTTTCTGAATAAGAAAGATACTCTTGGTTGGATCAATGATCCAATAGTAGATTAAAATTCTATTTTGTGAATATATTCTCTCAATTTTTCTAAACAAAAAAAGAAAGAAAGATCGCTCTCTGTAAAATAGAGAACTTTTGGATTAAAAATCCAATGGTGATTAAAAATCATCACTTGACAGAATAAATTCTGTATATGGGAAAATACTTCCCTAATCTTGTTAAAATAAAGAAAAAAATATTCTGTAAAATAGAAGTTCTTGGATCAGAGATCCAACGGTGGGGAAAATTCCCCAACTCAATTTTGAGACTAATTAAATCAATTGAAATCTCTCAATAAGAGATTTTCTCAAGGTTAGAACAAACTTGCCTCCACTATATAAAGAACTCGAGACTTCAAGTCTCACAGAAACGGAGAGACCATAGAAGGAACCCCCTATAAGTTTCTGCAAAAAGACAGTGAGCTCTAAAACAACAGAGAATTCAATTCTTAAAGAAGAAGATCTTACTTCTCAAAACCCTAGGTAAAGAAAAGAAATCAAAATATCTCATTTAAATATTATATCATATCTAAGGGTTTAACCCGTTCGAAAGAACTTAGTTCTTTCTCTGGATCTGTGATCCACAAGACAAGTCTCTCATAAGTTGAGAATTTAATTCTCATCGGGAAGATCTTTTTCTTGAGAATCAAACATTCAGGGAAGAAAAAATTTAAAAAGAAAAAAGATGGAGTCTATAATACTCCAGAAACTCAGTTCCTTCAAATCAAGAACTTAGTTCTTTAAAAACTAAACCCGAGATCCTAAAAAAATAGTGAATTTGGTGAGCATTATTGGTCAAAATACCATTGACAGAGATTTAACATCTCTGAAAATATCAACAGAGATTAAATCTCTACAAAAAAAGACTAGCGCCTCACGTGAAAAACACGCAGGCGCCCAAAACAGAATGCCAGTGTCTCATGTGAAACACACATGGGCGCTGAATAAAAGTGCTTAGCACCCTATATACAGCCAAAATGGTTGAGTGCTTAGCACTGATTGGGCAGCGCCCAACGCCGCACGTGCACCTCCCGTGGACGCCATAGGAAGTGCTTAGCACTTCACATTTAGTTAAAAGGACTAAAAGTGTTCAACATTTATTGGGCAGCACCCATGACTGAATACTTCACATAACATATATGTAAGCATCAGAGCTCAAATAAGTGTTTAGCACTTTTACATAAAAAGAAAAGGGCTGAACAAACAAAGCCCAAATAAGTGCTTAGCACTTTTTTAAGAAGACTAAGCCCAAATCGGCTAAGTCTATGAAGTTTTTTTGCAGCCGATCCTAAATGCTTTTTTACCGGATCTTAAATAAAAATGATCCTAAAAACATTGTTAAGTTGATCTTAGTCTCAAATAATACTAACGTGTCCTTAGCAAAACAAACTAGCCCAAATGCTCACTTATATATTTAAGTTGACCTTAATCTCAAACTAGATTAACGCTCCTTACATAAAACAAAATATTTTTGAACCAAAGGAATATACAACCTAAATTCAAAACCCCGTCAAGCAAATCCTTGACCCAAGCCCAAATCTAAAATATACAGATTTCGACTAATCCGTACCCTATGGGCGACGACATAAACTAGTTTTCGTATACAATCCACGGGCAACCAAAACAAAGAAAATAACACACGACACGAAGTGAACTGCTGGAGAAGGAGAAAGTGGTTATCATAACGCAGTAACGTAATTAACTGCAGGGGCTTGCGCTTGCAGGGAATAGCGTCCCCACAATCAAAAACCTCTCATAAATGAGGGGGAATCTGATGAAGTCTGCTACAACGGCCGCATCTATCCAAACCTCCGATATACGGTGCCATAAATCAACTTGGTATCTTGGGAGAGTTGGATGAATAAATCCAAATAGCATCTGCCCCCAGATTCAGGAAACGATCTATCATAGTTCATCTCTGTTTTCGGCGGTAAACAGATTCTGGCACGTCCGGTAGGAACTTTTTCTCTTTCCACTCCACACTTTGTGTGTCGTGTTTCGCGAACAAAATCGCGGTTCGCAATAGTTGCCCTTGGATTCGAGGTACTAAATTTTGGTGTCTTTCTCCTATGCAGAAAAAATCAATGGCTTTCAACTGCACCTCTTGCAACAGCAACTCTTGCTCCACCCCAACTGGAGGAGTGACCTACAGACCCAATGCGGCCTCAATTTTCTCAATGCCGTTAGGGCATGTTACACAAGCTACTACTGGATTGTTCTTTGGGACCATACTCCCACCAGTGAGTTTCGGTGCCTCAGCGCAGCAAGAGAAAGCTTCCAAGAGGTCGGTCTTCGATTGACTTGCAACCACAACGGCCCCTCTCAATGGGTCGTCCAAATATGGTGTCTCATTCTTCAACAGGTTGAGCAATAACTCGAACGGGCCCACAAAGAGGCTCGTGATATCTGAAGGGGATGCCCCAAAACGAATAGCCCTCCCAACTCCTGCTACGGGCAAAACCATCAAAAGCACTTCCCCTACCAGAAAGTCAGTCTTTGAAAGATTGGCTAGCCCTCTTCAAACCCTGCCAAGGACGTCGGTCTTCAATAGGTTGACGCCAACAGTAGCCCCTCAGCAGAACCGGGGGAGCGAAGAAGCCACTTCCAAAACTGAGGTGGGCCCTTCTGCAAGACACGCTCGAGACCGCCACTGGCGCAAGGTGAGAAAAGCTGGGGGTAACGCCCCCTCTGGAATTACCACACCAGCTCCAATGGTGGAAGTTGACGTTGTTGTTCCAACTGGGAACAGTTTTGATTTGCTTAGGAGGGTGTATAAGAACTCTCCAACGGCGGTGCTAAAGAAATCACCCCCGCCTGCAGAAGTCACTGTGCAGGCAAAGCGGGAGCAGCCTCATCAGCGACGCTCCTCGCAAATTCACAGGGTCTGGCGGAAAGTCCAGGACTATGTGATCAACAAAGATTACTCTTCTCGGCCGAAGAAATTGAAGGCTAGGCAAGAAAAGGACCACTGCCCCGTCATACAGCGAGAGACTTCTTCTACATGGAAGCCTGTTACAGCGGCTCCTTCCACTTCAACCTCCCACAAAAGGACAATGCTGGAGAAAATCCCACCGCCTGCGGAAAATTCCAAAAGCGATGGATCCAAACGCCCCAAGTCTGGGGGCATGATCGTACATACGGTACACATGGCTTCCGGGAAAGAAGAAAGCCGTGCTTCCATTGGTCATCGACCGCAAACTCGGTCGCTGAAAAAATCTCAGGAGCAACAACAAAAGCTTCAGGAAATGTTGACTAAAATGACAACACTTACCGGGCAGAAAGAAAACCAGACACAACAGCTCAACATCGCCAGGAGTAGGAGACCAATACAGAGTTTCTGTGATGGGTGCTTCAAAGAAAGGACAAGGAAGCCGCTGAGCAGGCTGCTAACATAAAGCAAATGGCTCTCTTGTTTCAAGACATGGTTGGAAAGATGATCCAACCAGAATCCCCAGCCGAAGATCCGCCGATAATCGTCGAGGATGACAGAGGGAAAACATCAAACCCTCTTCCGGTTTTATCAACAGCCAAGGAGGAAACGATCTCCAAGGTTTCTCTTGATGATTATATAACTCAACAAATAAGAGCTCATCAAGCTAATGAAGCGGCTGGCTAAATCGTCAGAACTGGACGATCGTATCCAAGCTGGTATGATCAAATCAAGTACCCGCCGGTATATATGATCCCTAAGTTCTATGTATACAAAGGGACAGGCAACCCCCATCAGCACGTTGCGCAATTCAGAGCTCTGTGCGGAAACACTGAAGGCGACGACAAACTGTTGCTTCGCCAGTTCGTTGGCAGCTTATCAGAAACGTCCTTTGAATGGTACTCGAAGGTCCCCAAATGACTCCGCAGAGACATTCACTGCGATGGAACTGCTGTTCATACAGCTGTTCTCCAGTGGTTGCGAGCGCACTCCAATTACAGCATTAATCAATGCCAGGGTAAAGCCAGGAGAAACCTGGGTCCAATACGCGATCCAGTGGCAGAACCTATGGCCTAAGTGCGAACGACGCATTGAAGAATCTCCCGTCGTGGGCATGTTCATCGGGACTCTTGATTCTCAAACGACTGTGTCCCAGTTCATGACAGTCTTCAAACCAACTACCTTCCAGGCTCTGAACGATAAGCTGGCCCAAATAGACCAGATGGGCTACGGGCCTTCCACCTGAAATAAGGACCCTCGAAATAACAAGGGTAAAGAAAAAGCGGCCTTCGTTGCCAACACGCAACATCACCCGAGTGGCTTAAAAACGGCTGATCGCCAAAAGAACGTGCGTCCGCGCCCGTCCTTGGAGGAAAGACTAGGATGCGCTTACTCGTTTTCCCGCGATAAGATAAGGAGACTGTTCGAGTTGGCAATACGTAACAAACTCATCATATTAGTAGACCTACGATGTCCGCCGCAACCCGACGACGTCAATAACCCCAACTACTGCTCCTATCATAGAATGGTGAGCCACCCAATTGAGGATTGCTGCATCTTCAAGAACTGGGTCAAGGACCAGTATCAACAGAGGAAATTCGCGTTGTTTAACAACTGGAGGGTAAACCCACCACAGAAGTACATTCCCAAAAAGTTGGATGCGCCGGGGGTATCATGCCCACTCGTGGAAGAAACTCTATGGGAAGTCGTTCTTTCAGCAGAAACCAAAAGAATGCTGAAGGATTGATTGATTTGTAGGAAGTGTTTGTCGTAAATAAAGTTAACCGTAATCAATAATGGTGTCGCGTGTAGCTAGCCGAGATGAGTACGGGTCGTCCTCAGGGATGCGTAGAACTTTTAATCTTGTTTTAGACGAGTTGATTGAAAGAAGGGGAGATTGGTTGTGGATATACGATATACGGATGTAGAATCTATAAAGAGGAGGCTTGTAAGGTTCATAGAATTTAGTAGTAATGGATGATTAATTAAAGGTGACTCTTTTTATCTTTTAGTAGATTTAAAACTAGATCGATAGTGAAGAATGTGAATTAGGGTTATTTCGGAAGAAACAAGGGTTTCCCCACTCTTAACCCTTATCCTTGCATTGATCTCTATTCATCTCTAGCCTTTACCAAAATAATTGTTAATCTTATATCAAATCACGGTCGAGACTATTAATAAATTGGTAGCACGCCCGATAAGGATGTTAACATTTATTTTGCTAAAGCTTATTAACTTTATAAGATGTAAAAGAAGTTAAGAGATATTTTCATCCATTGATCTACCCTAATCCTATAAACCCTAGCAAGCTAAGAATTACTCACGCATGGATGAGATAGAAGAGAAAACGAAGAAGGAGATCATGATGTAAATGCAGAAAATAAATGCAAAATAATTAAACTAATGATCTACCTTTATTAATCAACGTTACAAGTATAAATCCTTCAAATTTAGATTAAAAGAGGAAGAAGTTGCTCTCGATCTCTGCCTCGTAGGAAGTAATTGCTCGGTCGATATTCACGTCACTCTATCACGTCGAATCGTGGACCTTTCGTGGATCTCTTGTTCTTTGACGGTGATTTGCTTCGTGTTAAAGGTGATGGTTATCTAAGTTTAGCCCTTGGTCCTTTATATAGCCATTAAATCAGAAAGCCTAGATCTCATAGGTTTAGATATGCCATCAAGATCCAATTTCCAAAATCACAAATCCTACAACCATTAATTGGCCGCGGATCCGCCGCTAATTGATGCTAATGGCCGCGGTAGCGCCGCGGTTTGGGAGAGTTAGGGTTCCAAATTTCTGGGGCCTTCTTATGTTGACAAGTGGAGATTTTTTCAATGCCTGGATTCTTCAAATATTTACTGAGTCTCTGCCAGTATTGATTCTACGATTTTAGCAAATTTTTGATCCTGACATCTTGAATGTCTTGATCTCTTGACCTGAGCAAAATCTATACAATATCTCCATGAATAATGTTAGTAATATTTGTTATATTAGAGTTATAATCTTAATCATTTTATATGGTAATAAATCTTTAAGAAATTTGATTAAGAATATTTGATATGATATGCATATTTAAATTATCAAAATATCTTATAAATATTATATGCATATATTTTCCTTCATAATTTTATTATAATATATAAATATATGGTAAATAGTATTTTGTAGATAAACCCACATATGTTCTATATTTATAATAAACACCTTTAAATATTTAAGAAATGTAAGGAAAATATTATATCAAATGTGCAATATTTTCGACTGAACAAATACCCCCAAATTTAACTTTGATCGTCCTGAGCAAACTAGTTATTCAAGAGAGAGAGAAAAAGAAAAAAAACTTAAGTAGCACACTTTCGTAGGCAACACGATTGCACTGAGCACGTGCAAGAAACTGTTAAACCTCTAGGTGTCCCTAGTAGGAGGAGTGTTGTCTCCTGAGGGTTTTCAGCGGATTACACCCACAAAATCCCATAATAAAAGAAAGAAGATGAAAATTACATACAAAGATAATGATTTATAAAAAAAAAAACTTGAAAACAAGAGTTTCCAACTACACCATCTTTTCAGTTGCCATGAGCCATATCTTAATGTTCATGAAAAGATGTTAGAAATCACATCATCCCTTAATAAAACATCGCCTTTATGCTTCCTCCGTACCTTTCTTCCAAATATCGATCATATACCCCTACGTATGTGTAAAAAATATCCCTACACTTAGAAAATTCAATTCAAGCTATTATACTCTTGTCCATCTTCCTTTGTACTTTTTAGTCGGTGAATATTTTAGATAGAATTGCTCATATATTCTTCATGCGATTGTTAATACTTCTTGAGGTACTAACCGACCGACTACTAAATGTGCTCACTCATTTAGATGTAATTAGCAATTTTCTCATCTTGCAACACTTAAGGCTTAGCAGTGTCTCCCAAACCAATTGGTATAAGGCACTAAATGATAAAGCACCCTCACTATATTTTTTTTATGCTGCCATAAGCAATTACAAAACCAGTGTTAATTTTTTTTCCACCATTTTATTATTTTATTATTTATATTTATATTTTTCTTCATACCAAGGCTTTTAGACAAGAGCATTTCAAGGTATTCTATACTATCCCAAGTTTCAAAATGTGTGCAAGTACGTATAGTAGGGTATCAACGTTCAAATATTTATCCTCAAGAATATGAACTATTTTTCAGACTCGGATCTATCCTCAGATTAGTGATTCCCTTCATCTTACTAACCCTTGGGACAATGGCTCATAACTACTTATTACTAGCTTCGTTTAAGAAAATATCTATTTTTCTTGCTTTTCTCAAACTATTCCTATCTTTCATATGTAGTTTTTCATTTTCAAACTTTCATTATCAAAAAATTTTGTACTTATATTTATGATAATGCAAAATAATGCGTGAATAAGCACAAATCTCCCTCAAACCTGTTTGCAGCAGTGTCCTCAATGATGTTATCTGTTAAGCTGAAAAAAACTGTAGACTTGGGAAGAAAAGTTAGTAACGTGGACATGAATAAATGACAGTGAAGTCCTCCCCCAAACTAAATTTTGGTTCACAATTTTGTAAAATATTATTTTCTTTAAAGAGCTAAAATATTTTCTCCCCTCCCTCCAACTTGAGTGAAACCGTATTAAGCATTTAAAATTATAAAGAGGGGGGATAAATTTATTGGTCAATATAAAACTTTACAAAGACCACAAGTCAACACCAACCATTCAAAGATTTTATCAATGTAACAATATAGTTGGTGGAAGATCAGAGATTTGAAGAAGTGGGGAGATAGGAGGCAGAATCGATCGAGTTTACGTCTCGGTTGGTAGCGAGATGGTGAACGAAAAAGAGAATGTGATTGATTAGGAATGGTTAGAATAGTCACATTCTCGTATGGGATAAGAAGAAATGGTGGTGGTTCAACTTCTTCGGATGGAGGTTGATTTATCATAAAATCTGTGTCGTTCAAGAATGCGAGTTCGTCGGCGAAAATATCCTCGAAAATTTCATCGATGGTCTGAGTGAACGTTTCAATGTCAATCTGTTTCACGCCTGAATTCAACACACTTGATTTGTCAGAAATTATGGCGGTAGGAGACTCGAAAAGCCCATCTACCTTATTCTCAAAGGAGTCTAAATCAAGTGGTTTTTCAAGAATCATAGAACTTGAAATATTGGAGTGTGATTCATCAAAACTCGGTGAGTTAAAAGAAGATTAGAAGAAGAACGAAAGAAAGTGGGTGATGAAATGGGTAAACAAATTTGGGTGTCGAGCATTGCTGAACCAGATGTGGAAAATGAAGGCTGAATATCGTTCTGCTTTCGGTCATGCATTTATCATCAATTTCAAGATGCATATGGAGTTCGGGAAAAACAGTTAATGGTTCGAGATGATATCCACACGGAAGTGAAAGGACATGATGAATTGGTGAGAAAAACTCATCCACAATAGTGGGTTCATCATCCAAAATATTCTCAGCGTCAATATCCTCAATCAAGTGAAAGTTAAAATTCTCAGACAGCTCATTAAAAGTATGGTTTTCAATCAATTTTGGTTCTAGAGTGGAGATGTAGAGATCAAAAGGATTGGGTGTGGTTTCACTTCAAATGGACCCTTCACAATCGGGTAAATCAAACACTACAAAGTCGGACAACTCATCAAACATTCTATTTTCAATTGGTGAATCATTTGGTGTACTCGATAGATTTGTGAAACTGGAGTAGTGGATTTCAATTTGGGATGGGGAGGTTTTATTTGGAAGGGTGTACTGCTCTTTCTCACTACTCAAATTCTTAATTCGTCCTATTGCCGTATCATACAATGGAAAATTTTCAGCTAGTTAGAAACTGGTTGCTCGTTCATTGGATTGTATGAGGGCGGCCATAGATGCATTTAATTCCTCTATCTGGCGGTACGACGCTACCCGAAATTCTTCCAATGACCGTTCAATATTAGACATGGATTGGGAAGAGGTTTCAGGAGAAGATTGAAATTCTTGTGGATAGATAAAACTCCCAAATGGTTGTTCAGAAGAAATGCCTAGAGAAGGTGTAAAAGTCAAGTAGGATTGATAGGAATCAAATAATTATGAAAAATGGACAGGAATAGGATCAACATTGTGATAAGATGAATATTGAGATTGGTTGGTTGGTTGGCGACTGGCAACAGATGTCATATATGCCACAAAACTAGTAGTAATACTTTCATCAGGAAATGATGGTGCTTGTTGTCCTAACTGTTTGACGGGATTGAAACTTTGACCTTCAGCCATTGCAATATGCTCAGTGATGGACTTGCATTTAGAAGTTCCCTCACTCGCTTTAAACAGATTATCATAATAAGAAGATGTAGAATTTTGATGTGGTTGATAGGACCTGGAGTGAGATGTCAAACTGTTTCTTTCCGCTTGCTCTATCCTATCTCTAAAAGACATGGTAGAGTTGGATTTTTGACCAAAGCAATTACGAAAATAAGAAATATCCGGTTCTAGATAGCAAAACTCGGCAAGAGTTCGTATGTTTGGGTTACCCATTATAAGAAGGTGAAAATAAAAGTGGGTGAAATGGTAATGATTTAAGCTCTATTTGGATTGTTTTGTTTTGAAAGAAGGACTTGAGGTTCGACTCAACAAATCACAAAATACACAAACAAATCTAGAACGAAGGTCACCTAGGTCAAGCAATAGACCGCTCCTAGACTTCCAAAGGACAAGACGCAGGATCAATCCTCTACCACCTCTTTATCACTCTTGTGGTTAGGTAAGTGTCAGGTAAGGGAGGTATCCGCTATACGAATCACCGAAATAACGGACCTAATTAAGTAACTATTTTCCTTAGTCACACTTTTCTAGACACTACAAAAGAAATGCGGATAAGCGATAGACTACTCACGACCCTCCTTTGTCCTAATTGAGCGCGACAGTCCTTAGGACTTGGTCTAGATATTTTTATTAATATAGGGTTATGTGGATGCTCGTTTTATGATTTGTGGGGCCTAGAAAGGGTGATGAAATCCCCACCTAATCTGAATTTGAGTTATTGCCCCTTAAAGTCCGGTTAAAAATATGTGAAAACAATCCGAAACCAAAACACGCAAAAAGATTTTTGAGCGGGGATATTTTGCAAAGAATCATGCAGAAAATTAAATTATTGGATTTCTAGAGGAGAGAGAAAGATATGTAGAAGATATAAGAGGATTTTTGAGACCTAATTCCTCCAAACCGCCGCCCTTCCACCATGAAAACCACCTTATTGCCACGGTTCCACCGCACTATGGAAGGGTCTTCTGTCAATTTTTTCTACAGTGCCTCCTTTTCTCCTCTGGTCCTCTCTGAACGTCTCTGAATCTCAATTTTCTCATTCCAGTGACTCCAGATTCCCTCGCAAAAAGTCGTACAATAATCGTTAAATATGTAAGATACGGTTTTAGTTTTTATTTTATGGATCGGATAAGAATTCAACCCGAATGGCAAGAAAAAAAATTACGCACGTATACCCGGCAATGACGCCATTTGATTGAATTGTAGAAAGTGTTTGTCGTAAATAAAGTTAACCACAATCAACAACGGTGTCGCGTGTAGCTAGATGAGAAGAGTACGGGTCGTCCTCAGAGATGCGTGGAATTTTTAATTTTGCGTTAGACGAGTTGATTGAAAGAATGAGAGATTGGTTGTAGATCTACAATATACGGATATAGAATCTATAAAGAGGAGGCTTGTAGGGTTCATAGAATTTAGTAGTAATGGATGATTAATTAAAGGTGACTAATTTTATCTTTTAATAGATTTAAAACTAGATCGATAGTGATGAATATGGATTAGGTTTCTTTTGGAAGAAATTAGGATTTCCCCACTCTTAACCCTTGCATTGATCTCTATTCATCTCAGGCCTTTACCAAAACAATTGTTAATCTAATCTCAAATCACGGTCGAGACTATCAATAAATTGGTAGCGCGCCCAATAAGGATGTTAAAATTTATTTTGCTAATGTTTATAAACTTTATAAGATGTAAAAGAAATTAAGAGATTTTTTCATCCATTGATCTACCCTAATCCTACGAACCCTAGCAAGCTAGGAATTACTCACACATGGTTGAGATAGAAGAGAAGATGAAAAAGGAGATTATCATGTAAATGCAGAAAATAAATGCGAAATAATTAAAATAATGATCTACCATTATTTATTAACGTTACAAGTACAAATCCTTCGAATTTAGATTACAAGAGGAAGAAGCTGCTCTCGATCTCTGCCTCGTAGGAAGTAATTGCTCCGTCGATATTCAGTCGCTCTAACAGGTCGAATCACGGACCTGTCGTGGATCTTTTGTTCTTTGACGGTGATTTGCTTCGTGTTAAAGGTGATGGTTCTCTAAGTTTAGCCATCGGTCCTTTATATAGCTCTCAAATCAGAAACCCTAGATGTCATAGGTTTAGATATGCCATCAAGATCTAATTTCCAAAATCACAGATCCTACGGCCAATAATTGGCTGCGGATCCGCCGCTAATTGATGCTAATGGCCGCGGAAGCGCCACAGTTTTGGGAGTTAGGGTTCCAAACTTCTGGGACCTTCTCATGTTGACACGTGGAGATTTTTTTCATGCCTGTATTCTTCAAATATTTACTGAGTCTCTGCCAGTATTGATTCTACGATTTTAGCATATTTTTTATCCTGACATCTTGAATATCTTGATATCTTGACATGAATAATGTTAGTAATATTTGTTATATTAGAGATATAATCTTAATCATTTTATATGATAATAAATCTTTAAGAAATTTGATTAAGAATATTTGATATGATATACATATTTAAATTATTAAAATATCTTATAAATATTATATGCATATATTTTCCTTCATAATGTTAATTATAATATATAAACATATGGTAAAGAGTATTTTGCAGATAAACCCACATATGTTCTATATTTATAATAAACACATTTAAATATTTAATGAAAATGTTATATCAGATATGCAATATTTTCGACAGAATAAGGATCTACAAGCATGTCCAGCAGTCAGGTGGAAAAGCCCACTTGAACCCGAAATCATCGAAGAGATACTGAAACCGTATCCTGTACCGAAAGTTGTTGGCAAAGGGCAAAACCCCCAAGTCAAGCCTTTAAAGTGTTCGATGAAAAAGAAGAAGACCAAGAAGCCTGTGCAGCCTGCCGAGTATGACGACAAGCGCACCGACCTACAAAAGTACATTAACGTGTTGGAGGAGTACAACCAGAAGCCACAGACACCGGTCACGCTCAAAGAGTTTCTCAAGCATATTCATGAGAACAAAGATAGTGACAACGATGAGGAAAATGATTCGTCAGAAGAAACTGAAGACTATGTAGCAAGTTGCCACATGGTCTCCTATTCGTTGTTAAATGACGAAAAGACTCCCTCGGCATCAAAAACTACGCGGAGGAACTGGGTGCAGAATCGGCGCTAAAATCTCTGGAACTGCCAGAAGACCCGATCGATAGGATGTTAAACGAAGTCTTTCGAAAAAGCAAAGCAGACCAAGAATGCGAAACGGCCATATACGAAAAGGCTAAGTGTTTGCGTCAGGATGAAGAAGCAGCGGCAAGGATGAGTCGTAAAGTACTTCAACCAAACCAAAGCATACCTATGACAAATAAGAGCAGGATCAAGGCAGAGAAGCGGTTCGCCAAAGCCCTGTCAATGGGAATGAAGCTGCCACCTTTTGTAGGAAACAATCCTGGGGTCATATGCCTCGACGGAAAGGATTCACATCCAAACTACTGCCTATATCATCGGAGGGTTGCCCACCCTACCGAAGATTGCATTACCTTTAAGAAGTGGTGGCAAGGATATATTGCCCATCAAAAACACTTCAAGAGGATGAAGCACGAAGATCGTCGACGGCAAAATAGTGCGACGGATGCGCATGAAAAAACGGCTGGCAACTGTCATATGGTTGATACCGATTCGGAAGGGGGAAAACCCCAAGTTCTTACTTTCAGGAGCGATTCTAAGGACGAAATGCCCCTCTGCCCTCTCTTCAAAGACTGCGAGAATATTTAGCTACTTTATCACACGCTACCTGAGAAGAATCTCGAATCTACAAACAAAGGTTCGAGCAAAAAATACAAAGAGAAAGAAAAAATCTCTGAGGAAATTGCCCTCAACGATGGAGTTGGCAAAGAGCTCCGATTGATTGTATAAAGAGTGTTTGTAAAGTAACCGCAATCAGGACGGTGTCGCTAGTAGCTAACCGCGATAAGTACGTGTCGTCCGCAGGAAAACGTGAACCTTTTTCTTACTTTAGACGAGTTGATAGAAGATAGGATGACTGGTTGTAGATCTATTTTAATAAGGATGTAGAATTTATGAAGAAGAGGCTTGTAGGATTCATAGGATTTAGTAGTAATGGATGACTAATTAAAAATGACTCATTTTATCTTTTAATAGTTTAAAACTAAATCGATAGTGATGAATGTAGATTAGTGGTTTTGGAAGAAACCAGGGTTCCCCCACTCTTAACCCTAGTCCTTGTATTGATCTCTATTCATGTTTTGTCACGACCCGAAATGGCACGTGACTGGCACTTAAATCATATGAAGTCTATAGGACCCCATCTAATTCAAGTAAGCCAAAATCCCAGAAATCTAAACCATTTAAAGAAGAAAGCTGAGGAAAACTTTAGTTTAAAAGCAGGTGGTTTAACAAACTAAGCCGAAGTATGCATTTTTAAAAATCTCAAGTCTTTTCTAAAAATTTCGGCAGAGTTTCCTTTGTAAATACTGGCCTCAAAAGGGTACAACATGCATAATATGAATAAAGGCATCACCAAGCGGGAGCTAGCTCTTCGTCAATTGACGGTCATAACCACGCAAGCAATATAATATACAACGCCGAAGGGCAAGGATCAAAACTCAAAAGGAAACTCAAAATCATCAAGAAACCACATAATAATACAACGCGCGACTCCATGGTCGAAAGAATAACAATTGGTTTTCTAAGTCTGAAATAATATACAAGTCTGGTTGATGGAGTTTACTAGATACAACTGAATACAAATAAGTACAATGGTGGTCACGATGCGGGTGAACCCATCTACCAAAGCAATCACCCAGAATGAAGTAATGTGCCAGCAAAGCCGCCAAGGAAAACCTGTACGGTAAAACCTGCAAGAAACTGTAGCACAACGGGGGTGAGTTGCCAACTCGTGAGTAGAAAACATCACCGAGCAGAAATCGTATGTATGACTCAATCCTAGGTCAGATACGATCATAATATAAATATCCTTAAAATGATATAGTCTGAAACATCTAAATATGGCATGGGTAAACATCCATACATATGTATAATACCAAGTGCTCGTGTCAGTGCCTCAGATAGTAACATATCATAAACATGAGGTATGAATGCAATATAATGAAAACAGAATGCATCATATATGAGAAAACTGTTTTCTTAGTTTAGTGAGATTTCTGTATGTTTAAATCGAGGTATCATCAATGAAAACAACATAGAATCAGTGTCAAGAATTGACACAAAATATAAATCTCAATATCTCAAGCTCCGGCAATCCGGACTAGCCTTTATCCTTGAATCTCAATATCTAGGGCTCCGGTTATCGGGACTGGCCCATATCATCAAATTTCAAAACCTCAGGCTCCGGCTATCTGAACTGGCCTGTACTCCTATCGGTATCCTCCGGATATACGTCGAGTCACAATACAATCACCGGTCAGTAGTGCTCCCCTGTCGCAGGCTCAACGCCATCATCTGCGACCTTCTCGCCCCGGGGTACTGCACCGGGTCCACCATGCACCCACAGATGGTTCCTCCTCCTCCTCGAATCGGGTGTATGATATCGCTCAAGAGCCGAGAAAACTCATGGTGGACGTATCTCAATCATATCATGAGAAAACCGCAATTTTCTATCTTTTGAAAATGATAATCAATTATAAAATCTTTGCGGTTTCTCTAAATCCAGAAATCTCATGAAAATCCGAAATCATAAATCACGATGTAAATAAATAATGAACACTGGGCTCCGGCAATCCGGACTGGCCCAAAATGTCATGGCGAATGAAAATATAAATAAACATGAAAATCACAGTAGTAAATGCAATGTCTAAACTAGAATATGACAACAATAACATATAGGAACTATTAGCTAGCAAGCTATGTCAATGAAGTAATGTTATCTAAAGTGTACGTGACATAGCAATTACCGATGAAGATGTGTGTGAGCCGGCAAGTAAGTGTAGGTGGAGCATACACATCATCGGTAATGGTGCCGGTGTCTTACCAACAGGTTTCATCATTACTCACGAAAATACATATAGACATGCAATGCAATGCGAACAGCAGAATAAATGGCAAATGAATAGTAAATGCAGCAATAATATGCGGAACATGAATAATAACGCTACAATAAGGAATTTACATTACTATATATGTGTCATACCGTTTTGCCATTTAAAATAATACGAATCGTGGTGTTTTGAAAATAGGGCTACGGTGTTTTTAAGAAAAGGTACGTCTTTTAAAATATCCGTAGAATCTTTTGGCCTGTCTTTAAAATACTCACGATTCATTGGTTTTGAAATAGGTATGACTCGAGTCTAGTCTAACATCTACAGGTAAACTACAGAACTAAACTAACAAGCTAAACGAAAGGGTAAGGAAATCTACCTAAATCTGAGTCGATCCATATATATATATAATAGTCGGTGATCTCGCCTCAATAGTATCGCGTACGATACAATATATATATCATATGACATCCTCGAGTCAAGAGTACGGTAAATCCATCGTACGGAATCCCAAATCTGGTTAAGGGTCAAAATCATATTTATCTCATTATCCAACTGGTATCCTTATCCTCATATATCATGAGCTGGGTACTGATCTACGTTTAGTACATACTGATACCATAAAAAATATGTATATGCGTGTGTATGACAACACATCGCCTAAGGACCCGCTATACTAATCATGTCGTATCTCATAATACGAACCATGTCATATCACCGATCTCATGGCCTCACGCCCAATCTCATCGACTCATCTCCAAAAACCATGTACTATCCTCATATCCAAGTATATGCACACACACACACACATATTCATATACCTATATGTGTGTGTGTGTGTGTGTGTGTGTGTATATATATCCCCATATACGCACAAGTAAAACAATGTAAGTGTGTGTGTGCGAGTATGGGTGCGATCCTTATTCTAGGGTTCATGACTAACACTAACTAATGACACTATCATCCAAAGTCTTCTAAAGTAATTCTAGCTAAGTATACACATCTTATAATACCATATAAGTATATATTTAAATATAACATAACGCATTTGCGTTCTATACTACGAACTGCCGGGGTGCTATACACCATCCACCCGACTTCCCCCGTAGATATATATCTACTCACTGATCTTCGCTTGCTGGAGTCGATGAAGCCACGCTCATCCTTGTCGTCTCAAAGTCCACGCGGGGTTACCTACATATAATACATAGTATCGTAAACTGAAATCGAGAACGAAAACCAAAACGATACATAAAACGTACATAGGTTAAAACCTATGATCTACGCATGCAAGAATCACCAACAACTCTCGACGATTGACGTACAAACGTGAATCGACCGAGATAAAACACAAATACCAAATTCAAATTCATTAAAATCTGAAAAACGAATTTAGAAACTACGTAAAACACTTCCAGATTTTCCTCAGGTGGCAATTAGGGAATTTTGCATATAAGAGGGGTCTAATTAACTGATGTAGGAGCTACAGAAGAAACAAGGGGCCAAACCATCCTAACCTGGCCGCAATTTGCGGCCAGGATGAATTAAATTGCGGCCAAGTGGAGGGCATTGGGGCTCGTGTCCCTGTGGTAGCTTCCTGGGTGCCTGCATGACTCACAATATTTGCAAAATAAATCCTAGTGTCCTCGGGTGTTAGCAGATCTCAATAAACCATCACCAAATTCCAAAATCTGGCGATGTCTAAGTTCAGGTTAAGGGGTTATGTCTCTGGTTTCAGTCCAATATACTATCATTAAAGAGGTTGTAAGGTCTCTACTATCCTCAATTACACCTTTGAATTCAATAATTTCCCAAAACCCCAACTTGAATTTTCTAAGTTCACAAAACATCACTTAATCACTTCTAAACATGCATGGACACGAATGTGAATGAAATACTATACAAATGGTGATGAAATTACCTCATTTGGCAACTTAAGAAAATTCTTGAGTTGCCCCAAGTGCTCAAAATCCGATTTTTCTTAGTCCAAAGTTCTTGTGAGAAGCTTGTGCATCTTTTTAATGAAGGGGAGATGGGCTTTGGATGAGTTTTTGGTGGAGGGGGATGAAGGAGGGCAGCAGCCATGAAGAGAGGGGAGAGGAAAAATGAAGAAGGAAATAATGAAGGGGAGAAGCGATGGTCCAAGGTTGATCCTCTCACCTCTCTCTCTCACTTCTCTCTCTTACCCATAACCAATATTCTAATCCCATTTTCTTTTTCTTTTCTTTTTTTTCTCTCTTCTCTTCTTCTCATTTTAAAACAAAACCTTGCATAAAAATGAAGAAAAGCCATAACAAAATATAACAAGTGCTAAAATGTGACATGGTGCATGTCATGTGTACAAAACCAGATTAATGCAGGATTGACGATATTTAATCGCGATTAGCAATATAATGAAGTATAATTAATTATAGATTTTTATAATTTGCTTAAATCATATAAAACACCCTCATTTCGGTAATTCTTATAATTTTCCAAATTTTCCCCAATTTATCGGTATTTAATTATACCAACATATTAAAATATTCATAATATTTATTATTTAATTTTATAATTTCCCAAAAATAATATTTTATTTTTCTGAAATGTTACACGTCTAGCCTTTACCAAAATAAGTGTTAAACCAATCTCAAATCGTGATCGTGACTAGCAATAAATTGGTAGCGCGCCCGATAAAAATGTTAACATTTGTTTTGCTAAAATTTATAGACTTTAAAATGTATAAAAGATGTTAACATTTGTTTTGCTAAAGTTTATAAATTTTAAAATGTATAAAAGAAGTTAAATGATTTTATCATACATTGATCTAATCTAGCCTACGAACCCTAGCAAGCTAGGAATTACTCACTCATGGTTTGAGATAGAAGAAATGATAAAGAAGCAAACATGATTAAGATGCAGAAAGTAAATGCAGAAAGTATGTGCAAAAAGAATTAAATAATAAAAACACTATATTTATTAATCAACTATTTCATACAACTCTCTTTTGAAAGTTGATTACAAAGAACCATACTTTTTGCTCTCGCTCTCTCTCTTGTTGGAGGTAGATAACTAGTTGATGATCACATGTATGCGTGGATTGCTTTGGACCTCTTGATCAGTTCGGATTGATGATTTTAGATGTGAAGCTCTCGGTTCTATATATAGTCAAAGAAACTAGAAACCCTAGATACCCTACTTGAGGATATGCAGATAAAATCCAAACCACAAAATTTGAAATCCTACGGCTATAGATATGCTGCGGATCTATCGCGAATCATGCTCATTGGCTGCCCAACCGCGGCGCTTTGGAGGGATCATTATTTGGGATTTTTTCTACTCTCTTCTGTTGACATTTGGAGATCTCTTCGATGTCTGGATTCTGAAAATAATGCACCGAGGCTCTGTCGTTGCTAAATCTTACGATTTGCTTCCATATTTCGGCAGATTTGATTATGACATCTCGGATCTCTTGGATTCCAGTCCTTATCTAATATATGCACAATATCTCAAGTCATGGTGTTAGTAATATTTGGTATTTTTGAAATATTATCCTAATCATTTTATATGATATTATATGTTAAGAATATTAATTAGAAATATTTGATATGATATTACAATATTTCATATAAATATTATATGCATGTATTTTCCCTCATTATGTTAATTATAATGTAGAAACATATGATAATAAAATTTTTACACATAAACCCTCATATGTTCTATAATTACAATAGACACATTTTAGTACTTAACAATAATAGGGAAAATGTTCATTCAAATGTGCAATATTTTAGACTAACCAAGTTCGCAGTGAGGGACCCGCCTAAGAAAAATTAGGTGGATTACAATGTCCTTTTTTGTGAGATATGCCCTAGAGGCCATTATTGTATCATACTGGTTTGTATATTACTTAATGGAGGCTTGGGATACACAGATATAGTAACAGTCTTGCTCGAAATGGTAGTATGCTACCTGGTTTGTTTCTACCTCAATATGTGCATGTGTTTCATTTAGCATATCGCTATATATATTGGTAGAGCCCTTAGGATCTTTGCTTGATTACCAGTATTGTGATGGCAGTCACACTAGTGGGGGCTGGGTAGTCTATAAGCACATCCTATATAGGTCCCTAGTCGTAGGATTATCGAGACGGGGCATCGATACTCCAGAGTAGACTGGTATATACGCTTCTCATCCCAGCAGGGGAGATGGTCTGTCCCACAGCCATTAGTACATCGTACTAGAGATAGTATGCAGGTGCTCATTAGGTTATGATTACACTGGACAGGACTCGTCGAGAACTGCTGGTGGGTATTATACCTATCATCGGATAGCAGTTCCCAGGTGACATGAGTACAGCTTGGTTCTTCGACTTGACACTGCTACTTCTCCTCGAGTGTGTTCCCACTGTACTTTGATTACTATCCTACCACGGCTCAAAGGAGTCATGCAAACAAGTGGTAGTTGGGTGCAGTCCTGAAGCATTTGGAAGCAGTGGCGGTTAGATAGGATTCGTCTCTCCCGGTATTGGGGTTTGATATCGCGCTGTGTTCGGAAGGCCGTTACATAAAGTCCTTGGCCAGGCCAAGCGAGATTTACTGGTAGGTACTCCAGTAGTTTCTTTGGATGTTTTGGGTTACCCTCCGACACGACTTATTGCGCTATTAAGGGTCTGAAGATTACCACCCCCTAGGCTCGATATGCGATACTCTTAGATGAACAGACCAAACTGTACGGAGATTGTCACAGACAGGCTCAGTAGGCGTTCAGATGAGTTATTCTCATTAGCCTTCTTATCGACATATACCTGGTGTTGGGAATATGTATGCCCTAGAGGCCATTATTGTACATGTGATGTATATTATAGTGGATGCTTGGACATATAGATAGAGGACTTTCTTGCTCGACATGATAGTATGCTATCTTGTTACTCTTTATTTTAACATGTTGATTGGTATTCTTTACTGTCATGCTCTCACATGTTGATAAACCCCTTAAGATATGTACTTGACTACCTGGATTATGATGAGATCATACAAGTGGGGTCATGGTGGTCCAAAAGTACATCCTTTAATCTGTTCCTAGTCGAAGGAATATTGAGACTAGGGCATCGATATTCCAGAGTAGACTAGTATGTACGTTTCTTGTCCCTTAGAGGGCGATGGTTGATCCCACAACCATTGGTGTGTGACATCAAAGATTGTACACAAGTGCTCATTGGAGAATGGGTACACCGAACAGGACTCGCCGAGGACTTCTAGTTGGTAGTATACCTATCTTCAGATAGAAGTCCTCTGGTGATATTGGTACAAGTTAGTTTGTAGACCCAAGATCGTCATAGAGTCTTGTGTGGCTCCCACTGTCTTTGATTTCCTCCCTACCACGCTCAAAGGAGACATGTAAACAGGTGGATTTTGGGTACAGTCCTGACTCACATGGAGGCAATGAGCGATAGGAGGGGTCACTCTCGGTATTGGGGGTTGATGTTGCGTTATGCTCAATTGGCTATAATTGGAAGTCCCTGGCCAGGGCTGCTGCAGAGATTTACTGATAAGAGTTATCAGTAGTTTCTCGAACCATTATAGGCCAGACATCAGCATGACTTATCACGTTACTGGGGTCTGACGTTTAGCATCCTTAGAAATAATATGCGGCATATCATACGAAGAGATGGACTGTACGGTAGTGTTACTGATAGGCTTCATGGAGAGTATGGACAAGCTTGCTTGTTGATCTTCATATCACTCAATACCTGGGTAGCCGATACGTTCAGCTAGTACCGTTGACGGCTTTTAGATAATTGATGTGATCATCACCTACTGCTGGTGTATTGACGAGTCTTTAGAGTCCCACACAGAAGTTCCCTGGTTCATACGAAACGAAGTAAGACACATATGTGATATGTGCGTGGGCCAGATTAAATACGAGTATGTGATACCGTATTGTAATCCGGCAGTTATCTATTATCAAGTTCGGTTATATTTGATATAACCAGATTATCGAATCAAGTGTTGATTTGATAATGTGATACACAGATAAATGATATTGGTCGGTTATATATGATATAACCGTATTATTAAATCAAGTGTTGATTTAATAATGTGATATATATTATATTTGATATAATTATATCTTAACTAATATCATTAGCTCACTAAATATTTTATTATATGTATTAATATATATATATATATATATATATATATATATATATATATATATATATATATATATATGATATGATATATGTATAAATATATATATATGTAGCATGATATAAATTTCTATTTTATGAAAATAGAAATGAGGTGGAAATGGGAAGACTTTGGGAGCATGGTTGCAAGCATGGGCTTTTATCATTGTTTATTCATCTTGACTCACTATTCAAGAATGGGTGCAATTTTATATTGCAATAATTCCATGCTTGAATGAGTGAGGTCAAGAGGTTAGCCATTCACTTGTTCTTATTCCAACACTTAACCGTTTTTCTTTAGTTGCTAACATATGCTCTCTAGCTTTTTCTTCATCCTCATTGTCATGGTTCAAGCTTCAAGCCTCACATGTGATGTGAACCATGAAACTTGAACACAAACTTGTGAGCTTTCATATCCCCTACTTCACCATCCTACACTTGACGAGCGATCGAGTGTAGCGTGTTTCCTACACCAAAGAGTTTAGTGTAGAGATAGCTTGAGTTGGAGGGACTTCGCGTGGATCATCTTCGGCACGAAGGTCATCGGAGGAAGCTCGTCCAAACCCTCAAGTGGAGCCTAGTGGAGTCGTGGGACTGCTACATGGAGCTAAAGAAGAGAAGGACTCGATCTATAGGGTATAACATCTTTTCCTTCACTTTGTTTTTCTTGATATCATACCTAAAACCCTAATCAACTAGTTAAAAATCTTGTTTAGTCTAGCTTAGCACCTATAAAAATTTGAATTTGGCATGCTTGATGTCACTTGAATCTCATGGTGGTGCTAGGGTAGACTTTCACCTGGGGGCCATTACGTGCAGCTAGTACCGCTTATGGTCTGTGATTAAACGCACTACCAGCGTAGCGTTGAGTCTTTAGAGTCCCACACAGAGGATTTTCTTGCATTGAGCAAAAGTTGTAGAGGTCGTATGGTTTTACGACTGGGTTCGATCACGTACGTGTACTAGTACACGGATGATGATTCGGACAGATAATACTAGTGGGCTTTGGTTTAAACCAGATCCTAGTATTATAATGATGGACAATTTTCGTCTCTTTTGTATTCGTATTTTTTGGAATACGGGTACGTATATATACGGATGAGGGGCATTTTTGTAATTTTTTCAAAGATACTTCTTGAAAAGACACCTCATCATTGTATTTATCATTTTAGTTTAAATGATTATTCATTTGATCAGTGGAGGAAATAAGATGTATTTTGCATAAAATTGAGCATAGTTTTAGGTGACACTTGTGGGGTTTTCATCCTATGACTCACCAAGTTAATTATTGAAACATATTTCATTTTCCAATATGATTTACTCATGAGGAAAAGGGTATGGTTCAGTTTGGAGCTAAGGAAGCTATTCTATTTCCTTATGCAATTTTCTCACTAGCTATTTTTCCTCAAGTCTACTTTTACATACCTTAAGCCATTCTTATCTCATGAGTTGAGAATGCTATGGCTATGAGAGACAAAGTATTCCATCTACATTCTCTACATAGTCTATGACATCTAGTGTAGCGAACTAGGTGCCTTAGTTTCTTCAGTTGGGGTGGGAGCTCGATACACAGACTCTCGGGTGGATCATCTTCAACATATAAGGACCGACGAGGAGGCCCGATCCGAATGATCCATGGAGCCTATGACGACAAGGAGGACACCGACATGAAGACCCGAAGGACATGTTTTCATGAGGTAAAACTTCTTTCCGAGTAGTTAACCTCATTGCATGTTTGCTAGTTAGGGTTTAGGATCGATCCTGGAGTTCGAGTCGGTGTTACGATCTCTGTAAAATCCGTTTTTTAAATATTCCGCCTCCTCGCGTACCCGCGGGGTGCGTGACATCGACTTACAGTGGCATCAGAGCTTACTAAACCCTATCTAACAGTTTAAACAACGTGTGAAACTGCGAAACCGAAATAATTCCGAAACATCGAAATCGAAATCCAAGTTTCTGTCAATTTTTTCAGAGGCTCTAAATTTTTTTTAAACAATTGCAGAGTGCTCTACTTCTTGTGATATGAACACACACTAAAAATGAGGCATTTTCACCTATTTTGGACCGGCAAAAAGATCATTTTTCCCGGCCTCACCTTTTTTAATTTTGTGGAATTTTTTGAATTTTGTTTGTGTTCTAGTTACTTGGATCTAAGGTCTCAGGTGTTGTTTGTTTTTGCAAATTTTGGATATACTGTTATCTTCTTCACTGTGTCATTACAGAGTGTTTCGAAGTTGCGGTTTTAACGTCATTTAACAAGTTTCAAGTTGTGATATATGTGTTAGGAAACGTCGACTAATTGCTATATGTCGGTTAGTTTGAGGTTGCATATATATGTTGGTTTGTGTATATGAACTTTGTTGGATTGTCGTGGATGAATAGCTGGGAATGTGAGAAGAGAGTTATTTTTTTTCATTCGATATAAATTGTAATTTGATGTAATATTATTTTGCGGGGCACATCCCGGTTGAGGTTGTATCCACCGTTGTATTATTTTCTTTTACTGTTTTCTGCTTCTAGGATAGACCTAAGATGGGGTGCACAAACTATCGGGTTCTTTGAAGTGCTGAGTGGCCTACTCACTTTGCTGAAAGAGGTTGCTTCACTTCGGAAATTTGGCGGGTAGTTTTCCGCACCCGTAGGGGTCTGGGTTAGGGTTTGGCTATTCATCACGACCGTGGAATCTGTGTTTCTTTACAAGCTTAAATGAAAAGCGGAATTCCTAATATATCCAGTATGTTCATTTGTGATCTGGAATGCCTATTATTGCATGAAACGAATAATTATTATATATATTCTATATATTATATGTTGCTTATGTTTTGCATCCACGCTAGTCCTTCCCCCGCTCTGGCGTTTGTTAAGTAACCTAACGGTGTTAGACGGAGTCTTGTGGCGAATGCGGATGGCATAAGTGTATGTCATATTTTCATTTCTCTCGGTAATGATAGGTGTAAATGATAGGACTGCATTATTAATTCAAAGAAAACAAACCAAAGTTGAATCGTTGGAACAAATTTTAAAACCACTCGGTTTTTTCAAAACAGAGACTTTTAAGTGCGGAGCTTAAACCACTTCTTTTAAAAAAGCTATCAAGTTCCTTTGATTAAATCAAGTTCACTACGTTCACGGTTTCGCCAAAACCAGTCGTAGCCCTCCGTCATTTCAGTTGAATATTCAGTAGTATTCAAGCTATGTATTTTGACCTTCGCCAAGACATAGTGATTGGTAGCTGCTGGAGATTCATCTGTAGTATAGATAGATGCGTTGGTTTAGGACAGTCTTACTACTATGTTGGCCTTCGTCAATGGTATGTATGGGCGGGTTCAAATTAACCTGGACAATGACGGGCAGAACTTGACATGTGATTTATGATATGTTGGTCTTTGTCAAGGTCATAAGAGCATGGGGAAAAAATCCACATCGGGAGATTCTCAAGAAACTGAAACTTGCTAGTGTTGCATACCATTTGGAGTGTGATAATGTTGGTAGGATTCCATCAGAATTATCACACAATGATATTTAGATCCCGATCCTACTGTGAGTATCCGCTACTCTTCGGGAGATTTCTTCACTAAGACGATCAATACTATAAACCAAGTAGGTGTCTAGAATGGTGTTAGCAGGGCTACACCTCTAGAGAAAAGAGATTACATAATTAAGGAACTTCGCGAAAGCATTGGAAAACCACCCTCGAAGTACCAACACCAGCCTGGCTGAAAGATTAAGAAAGTATTGTAGGTGAGATTAATCCTGACTAATTCTTCTTTTATGGTTTGTGGAAGGATTCGAGAAACAGTGGGAGCCATCGTATTTAGATAAACTAAAAACCAATCTAAACTTGCAAGAGCATCATGCTGAGTGTTTTCGTTTCTCTCTTCTACTTGCAGCGACCATGTGACCAGACTTAGGTTATAGTTAGATAATATCTATAACTGAGTTTTACTATATTGACTGACAAAGGTTTGTCCAGATGTCCATTACCTACGACAAGATGGACCACCTTCTTACTGCTTAAAGCCCTGCCGTCCCAGGTCCAGATTCCACCGTCGCGGATGATATCCGCAAGACAAGGGAAAAAGACTGTGCGAATTCCAAGTTCCTCGTGTTGGCCTTAGTAGATGGTGTATACCAGAGACGGCACGAGAAGATGGACTTAGTTTCTATCTTCCTCCATAACAAGATTTATATGGAGAGCAATCTCGTATCGCAATATATGAGACCTCGAAGGAATTGCTTCAAGCGAGGTTGGCTGTCGGGTCATCTGTAGGGGACCACGTCCCTATAATGATCAGCTGTATTAAAACGGCTCACGGACCTAGAGACCACGTTGGAGAACGAGTCATATGCTGACTTAATTCTAGTGTCCCAACCTTCTACTTACGCCCAGGAGAAGAAAGTTGTACTTCCATTTAAGGGCACCCTGAAGGAATCCAGTTAGACACCCGCTCTGCTTATTGGGGAATCTTCATCTTCTGGATCCAAGGCGAATGCCAAGGATGAGAAGAAGAAGACCTCCATAAAGCTGATAGGCGGTGTCAGTAAGGTAGAGGAAAAGGGAAGGGCAATAGTTTCGGGCTAACAGTAGGGAAGGAGGGATGTTCCTATTGTCACAGGGAAGAACATTGGTAGAAGGAGTGCACGGCTTGGAAAGTCAAAATCCAAGATCCGAAGTATGTTGTGGGTTCGACTTCGGGCGTGTTTGTGATTGAAAACATTCTTTCAATTAACTCTACTTCTTGGATACTAGATACTAGATCAGGATCTCATATCTGTAATTCTTTACAGGCTTTGAGAAACCGTAGAATTATCAGGGCAGGTGATACGACTCTCATAGTTGCTAACGGAATGAGTATGGACACTGTATCCGTAGGGTATATTACCTAGAATTGACAAGTGGGTAGATATTGATTTTACGTAACTGTTTGTGTGTACCCAGTCTAGTTTGTAAGCGATGTGGTCTACATCCACCTAAATCAAAGTTTGATTGGGTCAGGTACACTAGAGGACAGTATATATGTATTTGATCAAGCTCAGGTTTTCAACGTCCAAAACACACTTAAAAGAATGCTCCAGGCTTTCTTATGGCATTATAGATAGGGTCAAATCAATGAACCAAGATTGACGAAATTACATAGAGAGGGATATTTGAATCTGTTCGAATATTAGTCTTATGCAACTTGTCTATCATGTCTTATAAGAAAGATGACAAAGACTCCGTTCACTGGGCACAGAGTAAGAGTGAGCGATTTCTTGGGACTC
Organism: Agapanthus africanus; assembly: GCA_030015575.1. Lineage (NCBI taxonomy): Eukaryota > Viridiplantae > Streptophyta > Magnoliopsida > Asparagales > Amaryllidaceae > Agapanthus > Agapanthus africanus. Next base: position 54,947,069 of record CM057342.1, on the reverse strand, counting down.
ATACACAGCGGTGTGTATGGTCCAAATGTCTACACATGCTTAAAGTGGTTATTCCTATTTCATTAATTTTACGGATGTTTTCTCTAGGTATGGACATGTTTTCTAGTGGAAACGTAGATCTGAGGCCTTTGAGAAATTTCGAGAATATAAGAATGAAGTGGAAAAAAAAACATGCATAAGTATCAAGACACTGAGATCTTATCGACGTGATGAATGTTCCCCTCCGAACGGCGGCCTGGACTTCGCGTCCGTGCCTGGGGTTCGGGGCAGATGCTATTTGGTTTTATCCGTTTACCTCTCCGAAGATGCCAAGTTGATTTATGGCCCGTATATCGGAGGTTTAGATGGATGCGGCCGATGTAGCAGACTTCGTCAGATTCCCCCTCAGGGTGAGGGGTTTTTGATTGTGGGGACGCTCTTCCCTGCAGGCGCAAGCCCCTGCAGTTAATTACGCTACCGCATTGCGGTAACAACTTTCTCCTTCTTCAGAATTTCACTTCGTGTCGTGTGTGTTTGTTTTATTTGTGGTTGCCCGTGGATTGTATACAGAGACTGAGTAATGCCGTCGCCCGTAGGACGTGGATTAGTCCAAATCCGTATTTACTAAGATTTGGGTTTGGTGTTTTTAGTTTAAGGATGCATTAGTCGCGTTGCGACTAAGATCAACTTAAACGTTCGTTAAGGACACGTTAGTCCTGTTTTAGACTAAGATCCACTTAACGTAGTGATTAGTTTAATGTATGGCCATCGGGACTCGTCACCTCTTCGACGTCGTTGAGAAATTACAACGACGGATGTCAAAGGAGTTCGGAGATGTACCCTCGAACCAGAGTTGATTGGGAGTTTTATAATCCGTCTGAATGTTTAAGAACACGTTAGCCGTGTTTGGGGCTAAGATCAACTTAAACGGGACCGTTTAGATCCGGCAAAAGAGCGTTTGGAAGCTCTGTTGTTCCAGTTTAAGGACGTGGTGGTCCGTCGCCAGTTTAGGGACGTAGTGGTCCGTCGCCAGTTTAGGGACGTAGTGGTCCGTATTCCAGTTTAGGGACGTGGTGGTCCGTATTCCAGTTTAGGGACGTGGTGGTCCGTCGCCAGTTTAGGGACGTGGTGGTCCGTATTCCAGTTTAGGGACGTGGTGGTCCGTATTCCAGTTTAGGGACGTGGTGGTCCGTCGCCAGTTTAGGGACGTAGTAGTCCGTATTCCAGTTTAGGGACGTGGTGGTCCGTCGCCAGTTTAGGGACGTAGTGGTCCGTATTCCAGTTTAGGGACGTGGTGGTCCATCGCCAGTTTAGGGACGTTGTGGTCCATTATTAGTTTAGGGACGTTTCGGTCCGATATTAGTTTAGAGACGTTTCGGTCCGATATTAGTTTAGGGACGTTTCGGTCCAATATTAGTTTAGGGACGTTTCGGTCCACGAGTTTAAGGATCCCGCAGTCCATTTGGATGTGTGGTCGTTGGGACCCGTCACCTCTTTGACGTCGTTGAGGAATTACAACGAGGGATGTCAAAGGAGTTCGGAGATGTACCCTCGAACCGGTCGTGAATTGATTTAGGAGAGCAGCTGTGCTCAGTCAATTTAATTTAAGGACTTACGGCCAGAATTGGGCTAAGTCCAGTTGAAAATGTTCACATTTTGTTTGCATTTGGCCTATTAGGCCTTTGTTTGGGCTTTCCCCCTTTTTAGAATAATGCATAGCATTACTTTAGGCCATTGACTGGGCTCTGCCCTTTTTAGAATAATGCAGAGCATTGTTTTTGGTCTATTGGACCTCTCAATTGGGCTCTGCCCTTTAAACAATGCATAGCATTATTTTTGGTCTGTTTAGACTTTTCGATTAGGTTCTGCCTTTTTAAAATAATGTGCAGTACTTCTATTTGGTCCATTTGACCTTTGATTGGGCTCTGCCCCTTAATAATGCATTGCATTTAATACTCTGACAGTGCCCCACACGACTTGTCAGGTGCTTTGCGCAATGAAAGAGCGCAAGAGCTCGTGGAGGTGACACGTGTCGCGCAGTGGAAGGCTTGCGCAACAGTGCTTGCGCAACTGCGCAGACACGTGTCGCGCAGTTGTGCACTTGCGCAACAGTGCTTGCGCAACTGCGCAGACACGTTAAGTCCAAATTTTTTTATTTATTTTGGGCTTTGCCCGACTAGAAAATCAATCCAAACAGGGCTCTGCCCCTTTATTATTTTGCAATTTGATTTGGGCCAGGCCCTTTTAAATAATGGGTTGCATTTGTGCAGAACAAAAGTGCATAGCACTTTTGATCTAAATTTGGATCAAAGGAAAACAAGTTTTTCTTCCTGTTTTCCCTGATTTCACAGAACCAAGGGTTCATAACAAGTGCAAGGCACTATTTATTTATTTTCATTTATTTCCCTTTTTTTTAAATCCTTCGTTCTTCAGAGATTTTTCTCTTAAAAAAGGTTTTTACCTTTCTTCTTTTTCTTGTTCTTGAATAATCTCCAAGAGTTCTCTTTTCTTCTTTTTTTTTGCTAGAAGTCGCTTATTCCAGTTCATGCCCATCGAATGAGGTCTGGGGTCCGATTTATAGTGCTCACAAATTTGTTGAATTTGTTAACAAGATCTTTTCTGAGTGATTTTGGGAATTTTCCAATCGCTGGATCTTTGATCCAAAGGCAGAAGAAAATCTTCTGGTTTTGGAAAGAACAGAAAAGATTTCATTAAATTTTCATTTTGTTTCTGCGCAACTCCCCAATGAATGACACGTGTCGCGCAGTGGAAGGCTTGCGCAACAGTGCTTGCGCAACTGCGCAGACACGTGTCGCGCAGCGGTGCACTTGCGCAACAGTGTCGCGCAACTGCGCAGACACGTGTCGCGCAGCGGTGCGCTTGCGCAACTGCGCAGACACGTGTCGCGCTGTGGACCGCTTGCGCATTGCGCAATGCACGGAATTCGAAGCGTTGCTTCAGAAAATTTGAATTTTCAAAATTCAAATGAGCCTTGCTCAGATTGGGGGAACAATGAATACTTAAATATCGAGTTCCTGGATTACATAAAAGAGAATGAAATTCTCTCTCAGCTTACTCCTCCATACACACCACAACATTAACTGTGTATCGGAAAGGCGGAACAGAACCCTATTGGTTATGGTTCGTTCCATGATGAGTAAACGCTGAGTTACCGCGATCCTTCTAAGATTATGTACTAGGATTAGATGCATATATTTTGAAAAAGGTTCATACCAAGACTGTGCCTACCACACCATATCAGATGTGGAGTGGGAAGAAACCCTATCTTTAGTACCTAAAGATTTAGGGAAGTCCAGCTTTTGTGAAAAAGCAGCATGCGGACAATTTCGAGACACTCAGTACTGTATAAGCTTGTGGGATACCCAAAGAACTCCAGATGGTATCTTTTCTATTACACAGAGAAACAAATAGTTTTTGTTTCTCGTCATGCCCACTTTTTAGAAAATCAAATTTTAGAAAAAGGATAGTGGGAGCGCAATAGAACTGGAAGAAATTCCAGAACCACAAACTATTACTGGAAGCATGGTAGAACCAGAAGTTTCAGAAGAACCGGATATCCCCACGCCACTCCGCAGGACTAGTAGACAGTCTCGTCCGCCCAAGAGATACTACGGTTTTCTCATAGACGGGGATCGAGAGGATTGCATCATTGTATATAATGAGCCAACTAACTTCCAGCAAGCCACGTAGAGCAGAGACTCAATAAATTGGCTGGAAGCAGTGCGGACCGAAATTGTGTCCATGTACACCAACAAAGTATACCCTTTGAACACTGCTCCAGAAGGGGTAAAACCCGTAGGCTGCAATTGGATCTTCAGAAAGAAAATTTGGTGTAGATGGACAGGTTGAAACTTATAAGGCTAGACTTGCTGCAAAAGGTTTTTCATCAATGACCTGGTTTAGGACTATGATGAAACCTTTTCTCCAGTGGCTATGCTCAAATCTATTCAGATCCTACTTGCCATTGCTACCTTCCATAATTGATTTGGCAGATGGTCGTGTAAACGGATTTTTCTAAATGGATATTTGGAAGAATGCATCTATATGGATCGGCCGGAGGGTTTCAATCAGAGTGGAAGCAGCAGGATAGTGTGTAAGTTGCTTAAGTCCATTTATGGACTAAAACAGGCATCTCGGAGTTGGAACATCTGTTTTTATGAGACGGTCAAAGAATTCGACTTTATCAAAGATCCAGATGAACCATACACCTATAGTAAGATTGTAGGGAGAACTGTGAGTTTCCTTGTCTTGTACGTGGATGACATTCTCTAAGGAAATGACATTCCTATACTACAATCAGTCAAAGGATTCTTGTCACTAAGGTTCTCCATGAAAGACCTGGGTGATACCAATTGCATTCTGGGGATCCAGATCTTTCGTGATAGATCAAAGAGGATAATGGGACTTTTACAGTCAAGGAATATCAACACCATACTGAAAAGATTCAGTTTGGAAAATTCAAAGCACGGTAGTTTACCGGCTTGTCACGGAATCACCCTCTCCAAAGTGTTGTCTCCCAAGACTGATTTGGAAAGGGCTCGCATGTCGATTATACCCTACGCTTCTGCGGTAGGCTCTATAATGTATGCGATGTTGTGTACCAGACCAGATGTTGCTTACGCACTCAGCATGGTAAGCCAGTATCAGTCAAACCCAGGGGAGAAGCAATGGATAGCGGTAATGAACATTCTCAAGTTCCTGAGAAGGACTAAGGAGATGTTCTTAGTGTACGGCGGATAGGACCTCCAGATTGAGGCCTTTACTGACTCCAGCTTTCAGAGTGATAAGGATGACTCCATTTCCATATCGGGTTATGTATTTACCCTCAATGGAGGGGCGGTCTGTTGGAAGAGCTCCAAGCAGGACACCGTTGCAGACTCAACGATGGAAACGGAGTATTTCGCTGCATGAGACGCCTCAAAAGAGACAGTCTGGATGAGAAAGTTCTTAACTGAACATCAGGTGGTTCCTTCCATTGTTGGTCTTATACTGTAATATTGACAAAAAACGACGCTATAGCTTTAGGGAAGGAACTCAGGTCCTATCAGAGATCCAGAAAATCCTTGAGACGGTACCACCTGATCAGGGAGATGGTTGATCTCCAGGAGATCGAGGTGAGGAGAGTAGATTCGGAGAACAAAACTGCAGATCCACTCACAGCAGGTCATCTCTCAGACACTGTTTGAGAGGCCGATACGCCAATATATGGCCTTAGTGCAAGTGGGAGATTGTTAGTGATATATGCCCAAGAGGACATTATTGTATCATACTGGTTTGTATATTACTTAATGAAGGCTTGGGATATACACGGATATAGTAACAGTCTTGCTCAAAATGGTAGTATGCTACCTGATTTGTTTCTACCTCAATATGTGCACGTGTTTCTTTTAGCATATCGCTTATACATATTGGTAGAGCCCTTAGGATCTTTGCCTGATTACCGGCGTTGTGATGGCAGTCATACTAGAGGAGGCTAGGTAGTCTATAAGCACATCCTATACAAGTCCTTAGTCGTAGGATTATCGAGACGGGGCATCAATACTCTAGAGTAGACTGGTGTATACGCTTCTCATCCTAGCAGGGGAGATGGTCTGTCCCACAGCCATTAGTACGTCATACTGGAGATAGTATGTAGGTGCTCATTAGGTTATGAGTACACTGGACAGGACTCATCGGGAACTGCTGGTGGGTATTATACCTATCTTCGGGTAGCAGTTCCCATGTGACATGAGTACATCTTAGTCCGTCAACTTGACACTGCTATTTGAGTGTGTTCCCCACTGTACTTTGATTAGTACCTTACCATGGCTCAAAAGAGTCATGCAAATAGGTAGTAGTTGGGTGCAGTCCCAAAGCACTAGGAGGCAGTGGCGGTTAGATAGGATTCGTCTCTCCCGGTATTGGGGGTTGATATCGCACTATCTTCGGAAGGCCATTACACAAAGCCCTTGGCCAAAACAAGCGAGATTTACTGGTAGGTACTCCAGTAGTTTTTCAGGGTGTTTTGGGCTACTCTCCGACACGGCTTATTGTACTATTATGGGTTTAACGATTACCGCCCCCTAGGCCCGATATGTGATACTCTTAGATGAACCGACCGGACTGTACAGAGATTGTCACAGACAGGCTTAGTAGGAGTTCGGATGAGTTATTCTCATCGGCCTTCTTATCGACATATACCTGGGGGCCGTTACGTGCAGCTAGAACCGCTTGCGGTCTGTGGTTAAACCCACTGCTAGCATAGTGTTAAGTCCTTAGAGTCCCACACAGAGGGTTTCCCTGCATCGAGCAAAAGATGTAGAGGTCGTATGGTTTTACGACATGGTTCGATCACGTACGTGTACTAGTACACGGATGATGATTCAGATAGATAATAATAGTGGGCTTTAGTTTAATCCAGATCCTAGTATTATACTGATGGACAGTTTTCGTCTCTTTTGTATTCGTATTTTTTGGAATACGGATACGGGTATGTATATATACGGATGAGGGGTATTTTTGTAATTTGTTCAAAGATGCTTCTAGAAGAGACACCTCATAATTGTATTTATCATTTTAGTTTAAATGATTATTCATTTTATGAGTGGAGGAAATGAGGTGTATTTTGCAAAAAATTGAGCATGGCCTTAGGTGGCACTTGTGGGGTTTTCATCCCATGACTCACCAAGTTAATTATTGAAACATATTTCATTTTCCAATATGATTTACTCATGAGGAAAAGGGTATGGTTCAGTTTGGAGCTAAAGAAGCTATTCTCTTTCCTTATGCAATTTTCTCACTAGCTATTTTCCTCAAGTCTTCTTCTACTTACTTCAAGCCATTCTTGTCTTATGAGTTGAGAATCTTATCGCTATGAGAGACAAAGTATTCCATCTACATTCTTTACATCGTCTATGACATCTAGTGTAGCGAACTAGGTGCCCTAGTTGCTTCAGTTGAGGTGGGAGATCGATGCACAGACTCTCGGATGGATCATCTTCGACATGAGAGGACCGACGAGGAGGCCCGATCCGAACGATTCATGGAGCCTATGACGACGAGGAGGACAGCGACATGAAGACCCGAAGGACATGTTTTCATGAGGTAAAACTTCTTTCCGATTAAGTAACCTCATTGCATGTTTGCTAGTTAGGGTTTAGGATCGATCCTGGAGTTCGAGTCAGTGTTGCAATCTTTGTAAAATCTGTTTTTTAAATATTCCGCCTCCCTGCGTACCCGCGGGGTGCGCGACATCGACTTACAGTCCTAGCACATATGAGAAAAATACCCTCACAACTTAGCATATTGGATGCTCTCTTCCTGTCCAAAGAGGCACGAGGTTATCTGATTAAGCCATTACAAGAACCCGATCAGTTCCAAACTTTCTTCGCGGAAGAGAAAATGAAAGATGAACTGGTAGAGGTCCTTGCGGCTGACATTACATCCAGCGATGAAGATCTCCTCCTCGATACGTGCAAACATAGTCGTCCATTATACGTCACCGGGTACTGCCACGACATCAAGATAGGAAAAATCCTTGTCGACAACGGATCCTCCGTCAACTTTCTCAACGTGAGAGTGCTGAAGGAGATTTGCATGAACGTTCAGCACCTGGCTTAAGAAAAAATTACCATCTCCGGGTTCGACTCACAGTTATCACTGACGCTTAGGTCCGTAATACTGACGTTATGCTTTGGGCAACTCATCACTGACATCAAATTTCATGTCATTGACGCCAAGAATTGCTATAACGCTTTGCTCGACAGGCCTTGGTTACATGAGTACAACGTCATCCCTTTTACACAACATCAGTCTATGAAGTATTTCAAAGAAGGCATGGAATACACTGTCACAGGGGATCTAAATCTGTTCTCTGTAAACGAGATCCGAAAATATGAAGATGCAAAGTACTTCCTACCAGACTTCGAGGATACGGAAATGTGTCATAAACCGGAAGATAAATAGAAACCCATCGCCACTATCCTGATCTTTGGGAGCGATTTTGAGAAAGATGAAGGAATGGTCTACTCGGGAAAACCCCAAAAAGAAAACAATAGGCCTGGACCATCTACTCCTATTCTGGTTTTTGACAGCGACTTTGAGGACGAGGCCAACACAGTGTTCTCCATCCGCCCGTCAGTGCAAACCTTTGCCGGAACAGATCAAAGTCTATAAATTATAATGGCTCCTCCTCGGCATTACAAAGAACTGATGCACTTGATACATACAGCATATAAGAACTACAGACTTTTTGCGTCCCTCCCAGGCGAAGAGGTGAAAAGGCGATCCTCTTCTACCAATCTACGGAGACCAAAGTAGAAAAAGAAGTCTGGCGTGGTGCCAATTTTGCACTTGATAGGCTTCAACCAATCCATCTTCCAAGATACTATACGGAGGGATTGAAAAGGCTTTTAAGATGCCAAGGTGTACCCATCGAACAAACTGTTCGGCAAGCCAAATTCTACAAAAAGATTTGGGATATTCCCGGGACTCAGCGAAAGATGCCTAATGGGAAGATGGAGACAAGTGGGATCGGATACGTTCAGTCCAAGAAATGGGAGCAGTTCCACAGCTGCCGTGTTATAAACAACTCCAGCGAAAGGGAAAATGCTCTTCCGAATGGCCGTGACATTGAAACAAAGCGAAATTCCGCTCTAAGAATGTTAAGTCCGTCACTATAACAAATAGATAAGCTAATAAAATAACCTTGTCAAAAGAGCCGAGACAATCACAGATGCGAAATGGCCATTTATGAAAAGGCCACGACGCAGCGCCTCAATCAGCAATCTGCGGAGAAGGAAGAATATAATGCTCTTCATCCCCGGCTCGTTGTATTTCCTCGCGAAAGGGGAAAATCCCGAAATAAAGGCCAAAATAGGGCAAAGAACACAAACAATGTTCGAAAACAACAAAGCGGATCCAAGAAACCGTGCAATCGAGAAATGGTCGATTGGAACCCGTCCTTTATAAAGAAGTGGGTCGGAAATACTCTTTCTCCCAAGACAAGACAAGGAAAATATTCAACCTTGTCATGAAGCAGCAAATGATGACACTTCCGGAGTCCCGGCATCCCGAACAAATAAATGAGATCCATCATCCGGATTATTGCTCCTATCACCGAGTAATAGGTTATACCCTTGAAGACTGCTTCAGCTTCAAAGGCTGGGTAGAAGACTGGTATGGGCAAGGCAGGTTTGCTTTATCCGAAAGCTGGAGGGTAACCCCGCCGCAAAAGCATAAGCCAAAGAGGATCTATACCATGAGGATGGGACCGGCTCAACATCAAGAATAGAAGCAAACTCGTACCATCCATATGATAACACTCTCGAAAGAGGGAGGGCACGAGACTATGGATGACTTCCACATGTGCTTCGCAAATGAAGGCGGGGATGGGGTGATCTTAGAGTTTCCACCGGCACAGAAAGAGCTGGAAGATGGAATACACACTAGGCGGAAAAACTAAGGAAAATTAACTTAAGGACGGAAAATGATCCGAGGCCGACATTTGTCAGTGAGCTACTATATGAAAAACAGGTAGCCACATTAAAGGAAGTGCTCATGCAGTATAAAGATTGCTTCGCATGGAAATATTCCGAGATGCCAGGTCTAGATCCAAATGTAGCAGTATATAAACTGGCCATATCGCCAGACATAAAACCCATCAAACAGGCACCAAGAAGAATACGGCTCGAACATGAGATGAGTATCAATGCTGAAATCAAGAAACTAATCAATTCCGGCTTCATCTAAGAAATTCAATATCTCGACTGGATCGTTAACATTGTTCCAGTGATGAAGAAAAATAGGACGGTGTGCATCTGCGTGGACTTTTGGGACTTTAACAAAGCTTACCCGAAGGATGATTTCCCAGTACCTGTTATCGAGCTAATGATCGATAACACGTCTACCTATAAGGACTTCTCCTTCATGGATGGATCTTCAGGATACAATCAAATAAAAATGCATCCTGAAGACCAAAAGCATACCACTTTCCGGACCCTGCTGGGCATATTCTGCTATAAGGTGACGCCTTTCGGTTTAAAGAACGCTGGCGCTACCTACAAAAGGGCCATGATAAAGATCTTCGATGACCTCATACACAAGATCGTCGAATGCTACATTGACAACCTTGTGGTAAAGAGCAGATCTCACTAGGAACATTGGGAACATCTAAAAATAGTGTTCCGACGACTTCAGAAGTATAATATGAAGATGAATTCTCTAAAATGCGTATTTGGAGTCTCTTAAGGGAAATTCCTAGGTTCATCATACGGAACCAGGGTATCGAAATCGATCTCTCAAAGATTAAGGCGATTATGGAAATGCCTACGCCAAAAACTCTCAAACAGTTGCGATCTCTCCAAGAAAAGCTGGCATTTATCCAATGGTTCATAGCCAACCTCTCCGGAAAATGTCGTTCCTACAGTCATCTAATGAAGAAGGGGACCCCGTTTGTCTGGGATCAAAAATGCCAAAATGCACTAGACGAAATCAAGCAATACCTGCAAAATCCACCGGTATTGACCGCTCTGGTTAAGGGAAAACCCCTTATCCTATATACAACATCCCTTGAGGGTTCTCTAGGAACGCTATAAGCACAAGGGAACGATCAGGGAAAGGAGACAGCTCTGTACTATTTGAGTCGAGTTCTCTTGGGGGCAGAAAACAACTACTCCCTCATCGAAAATCATTGCCTTGCACCGATCTTCGCCAAAACGAAGCTCAGACATTACGCCTTGGCATATGAGGTTCTTCTCATATCTAAGATGGATCCTCTCAAATATCTGATGTCAAAGGCCATACTAAAAGGAAGGCTTGCCAAATGGGCCCTCCTCCTGATGGAGTTCTCGATAACGTATCGACCCCTCAAAGCAATGAAAGGCCAGGCCATTTCCGACTTTTTCGCGGAGCATCCGATACCGGCCGACTTCCCCTTAAATTGCGAGTTGCCAGATGAACATGAGTTTGACACAATCGAAGAAGAGAAGGAAGAAAATGATTCCCAATGGGAACTCTACTTCGATGGAGCGTCTTCCGTGAAAAGGCGAAAGAAAAACACCCCCATAATCAAAGCCGGGATGGGCCTTATCTTTGTGACTCTGCAAGGAGAGATATTGCATTATGCCTTCTCCTTAACGGGGCCAAGAACTAATAACAAAGCTGAATATGAAGCTTTAATAGTAGGTCTCGAGATCGCTGTCGACATGGGAATCAAAGGCCTCCTCATATATGGAGACTCTCAATTGATCGTTAGCCAAGTAAATGGCGACTATCAGACATGCAAACCAGAACTGATAAAATATGGTGAAAGAGTACACCAACTGCTGACATAAATCCCCTCCTATATCCTGGAGAGTATACCACGTGCAGAAAACAGTAAGGTGGATGCATTCGCCAAATTGGCTAAGGAACTGGCCGATGAAGACCTCGACGACGTAAGGATCATTGTACAAAGCCGCAGGGTTCTTACGCCAACAGATATATTTTTGGAAGACTTAATAGAGCCATCCGAAAGAAAAGAAATGACCGAACAAGTAGCCCTTCAAATAGAGGACGAATAAAAGGTCAAGGATTGGAGGGAAGTATTCATAGACTACTTCAAATCCCAACAAATGCCAAAAAATACGTCGTTTAGACATCATCTCATGAAACGAGCTCTGTCTTTCGCCTTCGTCAATGATACTCTATATAAGAGATCGTTCGACTTTCTATGGCTAATATGCCTAGGGCCAGAAAAAGCAAAGAGAGTCGTCCAGGAAATACACGATGGACTCTGCGGTTCTCATCATGCTAGATCAAAGATGAAGCTGAAGATAAAAAGAATGGGTTACTATTGGCCCACAATGATTCAGGACTGTCTCGAATATGCGAAGCAGTGTCACTCATGACAAATTCACGGGGACTTCATCCACCAACATCCAAATCCGCTACACCCAACAGTAGCTAGCTGGCCGTTCGAAATATGGGGAACCGATATAATTGATACCATTGAACCGGTATCGTCCAAAAGACATCGGTTTATATTGGCAACGACCGACTACTTCTCTAAGTGGGCAGAAGAAGTACCACTAAGGGAGATGAAGACGGAGAATATCCTCAATTTCTTCAGGACATATGTCATTTATCGGTTCGTCACTCCGTGACAAATTATCTCGGATAATGGACCAGCTTATAAAAGTCATAAAATCAGCTGCTTCGCTCAACAACATAAAATAGATTGGAGATACTCTTCAGTCTATAACCCTCGGGCCGACGGTCTAGCTGAACCTTTCAACAAGACCTTGACAAAGATTATAAAGGAAACGGTGTCCAGAAACAAAAAAGACTGGCACGAAAGGCTGCATAAAGCTCTCTGGGCATACTGAAAAACGTTCAAAACAGCTACGAATACAACACTATATGTGTTGGTATTCGGCACGGAAGCAGTGCTTCCCCTGAAAATAGAACTCCCCTCTCTGCGAGTAGCGGTCCGATACGAGCTGACAGATGAAGGGCTTGAGGAGCTTGAGGCCCTCGACGAAACTCGCCTTATAACACAGCAAATCCGGAAGCTTACAAGGTAAGGATGACACGATCATACGAAAAACTGACCAGGCCGAGAACATTCCGTCAAGGCGAACTCATGCTAGTTGTCAAAAGACCCATGATCCCCAATCGTGCAAAATAGGAGAAATTCGAACCAAACTATGAAGGCACGTACATCATAGACAATGTCTACCAAGGTGGAGCCAACCTGCTCATGGATATGCATGGCGAAAGACTTTTCCGGCCAATTCGGCCGATTCCTTAAAAAATAGTATGCTTGACGAGTCACGACTTAGGTCAATGATAGATGACGATGCTCGTGTCCGCTCGCTATCTTCCTGAGTCAGAATTCTGAGAATAGTATACAAAAAAGCTCCGTAGCCCTAAAAACGACGACAACGGACCGAGAAGCCCTTAAACTAATAATCCGCCTCAAATATGGCGATATCGGACCGAGAAGTCCTTAAACTAATTATTAGCCTCAAACAAGGCAATAACGGACTGAAAAGTCCTTAAACTAATTATCCGCCTCAAACATAGCGATGAAGGACCGAGAAGACCTTAAACTAAAAATATGTTTCAAACATGGCAATGAAGGACCGAGAAGTCCTTAAACTAACAATCCGCCTCAAACATGGCGATATAGGACCGAGAAGTCCTTAAATTAATTATCCGCCTCAAACATGGCGATGACGGACTGAGAAGTCCTTAAACTAATTATCCGCCTCAAACATGACGATGAAGGACCGAGAAGTCCTTAAACTAACAATCTGCCTCAAATATGGCGATATCGGGCCAAGAGGTCCTTAAACTAACTATCCGCCTCAAATATGGCGACAACGGACCGGGATGATCCAAAACTAACAACGGACCGAGATGTTATTAAACTAGAACTTCGCCTCAAATATGGCGACAACGGACCGAGATGTCCTTAAACTAAAATTTCGCCTTAAACATGGCGATACAGGACCGGAACGTCCCTAAACTAGCACGCCGCCGCAAATACGGCGATATACTCTCTTGAGATTTATATTGCAATCAAATTCTTAGTAGCAAAGATTGTAATTCAAGTCCCGCTGGCTACACAGCTACTCCAGCGATAAAGCCATCCCTAAATCCCACCGGCAAACAGATGGGTCACCTGCGACGAAGCTACTTTCAAGAGTTTCGCCTAAAAAAAGGATATGTCCACAAGCGAAATGGGCACGAATGAAAACCCAGAAGGACGCCTTGAGTAAAAACAGCTGGATTGCTGGCGAGCTTGTGAAAACCCAGAAAGGCGCAATCTCGTGTAAAAAACGATATGTCCACAAGCGAAATGGGCACGGATGAAAAGCCGAAAGGACACCGTGAGTAAAAACAGCAGGACTACCGGCGAGTTTGTGAAAACCCGGAAGGGCGCAATCTCATAAAAAATAATAATATACTTATGAGATCCTCACGACTCGTAAAGAGAATTCCCCATATGAGACCCACACGACTCATAGAATTCAAAATCCTTAAGCTACAGGGATCTGAACCTGTTCTTAAGCCGTCATATCCCCCAAGTTGCCCTCCAGACGGTCCAATATTGACCCTTGTATACAATCCATGGGAACGAATAAATATTCCCTCACCAAGTTCTACCAATGGCGAGAAATGTCCCCATATGGTGAACGACACTCGTAAATCCTCCCGACTTATAAGGAGAAAACACTCTTGGAAGATCCTTACGACTTACAAAAGAAAATATCACTTAGGAATCCCTACGATTCCTAAGAAGAAAATACACTTACGAGATCCTCTCGACTCGTAGGGAGAAATACCTTTGTGAGATCCTTACGGCTCATAAAGTAAAAAGCCTTAGTCGGTAGGATCCTAATCTTGTCTACTAAGCCATCTTTGTTCAAATTGACAAAGGCAAATGATGATTCGCTCCTGGCGACATTCCAGTTGTAGCGATGCTAATGCCTAAACAAGTGTCAAACTCCAAGTCCCCTCACGGCAAATGATGATTCGCTCCTGCCAATATTCCAGTTGCAGCGATACTGATGCCAAGATTGGAATCAGATCTTAAGTTCCTAACTCGTAATAAAACTCAGCGAGTCGCAAAAAATACGTATGAAAAAGCCAAAATGTTTAGGCAACTCGTAATAAAAAGCAACGAGTAAAAAATAAAAAAATACATAACCGAAATGTTTGGGCAACTCGCAATAAAAAAATAGCAAGTAAAAATAAAAAAAATACATAGTCGAAATGATTGAGCACCGCGATAAATAGCCAAAATGATTGGGCAATCGCGACTCTTGCGATGTAAAAAGCTAAAAAGATATAGCATCGCAGAAATAAAAAATAAAATAAATTAAAATTTTCTCTGCCCTGCAAGTATATCCATATTGACTCTTGTATATGATCCATGGGCGCAAATAAAGGAAGAGGGAACCATATTTTCCCAACACGCTTCGTCGAAAGGAGGTCCGAGTCTTGACAGTACATATACAACCTCGGGACTATCCCTGCATCCCCCTCCTCATCCCAGCAGGAGCAGACACAACAATCAAAGCAAAAATGGAGTAATGGCAAAATCCTAGCTCCAGTTCGACGTGCTTCTCATGTCAACAAGATGCAGACGCAACGACAACAAAGACCCAAGGAGTGACGGCAAAATCCTCTCTCCAAGTCTTGACGGTTCATACACGACCTAGAGATCACCCCGGCGTTCCCTCTAATTTCAGCAGGATGCGGACGCAACTAACAAATGAAAATAGTGTAATGGCATATTCCTAGCTCCGGACTTCAATTGCAATACAAACAGAATAGAGGTCCTACAGATGTCTACCCTGCTTCAGCAATGAATCAGTGTGACATCATCAAATCAAAAAGTGAAGTGACGGCATATTCCTAGCTTCGGGTCTTGACGGCAACTCATGTAAAGCTTAAAGACCGTCGGAGATCATCCCTCCCCAGAAGGGTGCGGTTATGACTCATCGGGGCTCCAAATTGAGCCTAACCTCAAGTAAAAAGCGTCATAGCAAATTCCTAATGCTTGCTCTTCCGACGGTAATATAACCTGAGGAGATTACTCGAAGACGTCTTGTCCAGCCCCCGAATGGATCAGAGACACGACAGTCGTGGGGTTACTCGAACAACGGCTTAAATATTGCATATCGAGAAATACATCAGCCAACACGACGGTACCACAGACTAAAACCGTAGTACCACAAACCAAACGGACCTCTGTCATAAAGAATGGGGGTTATCTACATACAACGTTAGGACATGTTTGCCTGTAAACCCAAGGGAGATAAACTAAAGATAGTCCGAAATGAGTGAATAAACTAGAAACTCCGAAATGAGTGAATAAACTAGAAACTCCGAAATGAGTATATAAACTAGAGATTCCGAAACGAGTGAATAAACTATAAACTCCGAAATGGGTATATAAACTAGAGAATCCAACATGAGTGAATAAACTATAAACTCCGAGATGAGTACATAAAATAGGGACTCCGAAATGAGTGAATAAACTAGAGACTTCGAAATGAGTGAATAAACTAATTAGCGCTAAATTTAGACAATAAACACAGAAGAGCGAATGCAAAAAAATGTATATTCTTTTTTCATGAATCAAATTGTTTGAAGCATAAAATTTAAATTAAAAAAAGGAGGTTACAATTTTAGCCATTAAGAAGGTGGGGCTTTCAATAAATTGGCAACTGGCTCACTCTCTTCCCGCAGCTCCTCCTCACGCACTACTATTGCAGCCAGCATCGCTTCAACTCGGGCCTGTTGTTGCAAGCATGATGAAAGCTTCTCGGCAATTTCCTGCTTAGCCACTTCGCAATCTCGCATTCCCCGCTCGGTGGAGTCGAGGTGCTGCCTCAGCGCCATTCCCTTAGAAACACATTGCTGGAGATTCCCAAAAATAATTTGCAGCTCCGTGGCGTTCACTTCGACCTGGGCGGGCAATTGGCTGGATTCTCCAGAAGCTGTCTCATGTTCTTTTTGCTTCATGGCCAACTTCTGCTCAAAGTATTGAAGGGAAGCTGGACTTTGCTCGATCCATGCGATCAGTTGAGCATTCGAGTTTAATGCTTCAGGTGTAAGACACTTGTGCTTGATCTCATAAAGACAAGCCTCAATTCGCCTACAATAGTCAACCCAAACTCTGACAAAGTCTTCGTTGTGAAAAGTCATAAGCATCGCCAGCATAGGGTTGACCTCGTCCGTGAAGTCCGCAGCAGATGTGAGAGCTTCAACGTTAATGTCTTCGATAAATTCACTTAGCATCCACCTGCAATTTGCCGCACCCCTGGAGGACTGACGCTAAGCGAACGGCCCTGCGGGCATAGATATGTGAGACTCAAGAGGAGCCAAAGCTGGTGTAGCTGTTGTAGAATAAAGAACGTACAAAGAAGGGTCAAATTTTAACCTAAGAACTAAAAAGGACGATGATGAATGGGATCTAACATACCGGTAGTCGAAAGTGGCAAGTCGGAAAGCTTGGGAGGCTCTGCTACTCCTTCGCTCTCTCCCTCGAGCCGTAAGACTGTGGCCGATACGAGAGAATCTTAGCGATAGAAAGATCACTCGTAAAAAGATGAAATGAGAGATGAAGAATATACTAACCGACACTCGAGGAAGGAACGAATTCTGATTGGAAGGCGAAGTGCGAGCTTAGCATTTGGCATAGGCGGTCAAAAAGCACTCTTACAGTATTGCAACAATATATAGTAAAGAAATTAATCCAAGAAATAATATCTATACTGAAACAAGGAATTGAACGGTCTTTCCGTCATTAAACCTGAAAGAATTCGGCGGGGGGGCACAAAAGAGAGAGATGGAACAGGAACAGTAACAGTCGTGGCATTGGCTGACAGTGATTCTTCAATCAGTACAATGCCGGGGTCTACCGAATCTGTATTCAGAATAAAAGAAATATCAGCAAAAATGTTTGGCAAGATTAGTTAGGCTAAAAAGAAATAACACAAGGAATACCTGACGGAGCAGAGACCGTAGCGGTGCCTGGAGTGCCACTAACCATGACGGCTTCCTCAGTTTCCACCATCACCGGGAAGATGGATTCAACGTCGGCACCTTCGTCCCTCGAATCAATAAGGGCCGCCGTCATGCTCGCATCACCTGCCGATGCCGGGGATCCACACAGGGAGGAAATGGCGGTTGGAGCAGCCCCTGGTTCGACAGGTAGGCCTGCCGTCCTAGACTCTTCAAACGCGGGTGCTTCACCCACCACGTTGATACCCAAACCCGACCCTGTCGCATCATTCAGCGGAAAATATGTTATAATTCGAGGAAATTACTGTAAGAAGAAACCTGGAAAAATAAACGAGCCATACTAGGTTTCAATCAAGGATCATGCGTTGTTTTACCTTGAAGCAACCGCTCAGCCTCTTCGCGAGC
The DNA here is from genome assembly GCA_030015575.1 of Agapanthus africanus. Lineage (NCBI taxonomy): Eukaryota > Viridiplantae > Streptophyta > Magnoliopsida > Asparagales > Amaryllidaceae > Agapanthus > Agapanthus africanus. The sequence goes on along the minus strand of CM057342.1, from coordinate 54,929,165 downwards.
CGCACGGGCAACTTGCCTATGAGCGGTGGACAAGGCATGAGGAATGTCCTCCATAGAAACGTCAGAGGGTCGGGTATCACTCGAACCCATACCTGCGGCCAAGTTAGCCTGATGCTCACTTGCTGTGTGCTTTTGGCGCTTCCTCTCAGCCTTGGATGTACGAATAGATCTCCTCAGAACCTCCGGCAGGGGGACATCTTTGTCCAAATTAGGCTCGGCCTCCGGATCTTCTTCAACATCCATCATCATATGCTTTAGAGATGCCTCCCGTGGTGTCCCTGGGATGACCTCAACTGTAGCCGGTGGCTCTGAAGGCTCCTCTGCACCACCACCTAAGAACAACATGGTACTCGGAACAGCATGAGTAGAGGTGGTTCCTGTAACAGAAAGATGAAGGGAGTCAGGTTATGAACAAAATGAATTAAATATGTAAATGTGCCACAAAACATACCGTGACCCATGGAAGCGTGAACCCTCTCCTCTTCCTCAAATGTCTTGAGGGACGACAAGAGTGCCTCTTTAGTGGAGATGCCTATTAAAAAAAGAGCGTTAATAAAGCATAATAAATTCAAAGAAAAAATGTGTACAGAAGAATGTAAATGGAATATACCGGACGCCGTAAGAGAAGCAAGCGATGTCTGCTCCCGGGCTAATCTTTCAGAAGCCTTAATAGCGGCTTGAATATCAGTAGCGGCATTCTTTTCGATAGAGGCTTTGAACATACCAACGTTTGTGCCGTATTCGGCTAATCCTTCGCTATAAGGAGCATGCGGCTCTTGACCGAATACAACGTTAGCAGAGAATAAAGATTTCTTCTTCTTCTGCGAGCCGGCCCCAACACCCGATGAAAAAAGTTTGCGCTTAACGGGCTTCTTCAGACGGAGAGTTCCGATCTTGGAGCTGATACCCGACTCAGAGGAAGCCACAGCCACCACAGTCATGGGAGCACTTACATACGGTTGTGGCTTATCTGAAAAGGCTTGCGGAATTACAGCCGTGGCACCCTCTCTTAAACAAGGACGGATAATTGCTCGTCGCTTCAGCGGGAGCGCAGGATTATTGGCCGGGACAGAATCCTTATGGCCGAGAAGCATCCGCCTTTCCTCTTTGATGATAGCACCCGTGGCATGCTGGTACCAAGCGGTAAAAGCATTCGAGGCCTTCGGGATATGGCTCGGCTCACTAATCAAGAAATGACCCCGTATTTAGCAGCATGAAGTGATGCACCGCGTTGCGAATGCTCTCTTCTGTAGCAACCGGATCGATGAGGAATGCTTCAAGAGGAATGATTGTTCTGAGATTTTGTGCTTACGCTATTTGTGATCAAAGAATTAACCGCAATCAAGAACGGTGTCGCTTGGTAGCTAGTCGGTTGAGTACGGATCGGTCCACAGGGATTTTGTGTATTTTCTAGTTGTTCTAACGAGTCAATTCCAATTGTGGTAGGTTTGATTTTCAATAAAAACTGAATTGAGTTTGATTAGGATTAAAACCTTGCTAGGGTTAGGATTAGATTAGTTTGGAAAGTCAATTATTTCTCACCACTTTCTATGCCCTAATTAAGAACTTTTAGGTGTTAAGGTAATAGTTAACAAAGGGGATTAGCATGATCGGGAAGAAACTATGTTTCTTCCCTTTTGTCCTTGTCCGTCCTTTCTTAACTCTTACCCTAACCTCTATGGAAACAATCACAACCGGTCTTTAGCTATGGTATCACCGCTACCTCCTAGGATAGGGTGCCGTAGTGAGCGGTATGTGTATGTATGCATAGAATCCTACTTTAAAATGTATAACGGACAAGAAAGGGGTGAGAGCATACCTTCCACAAACCTAACCCTAACAAGTGAGGAACTACTCACTCATTAGGGAATTGATAAACGAGTTCATTTTTGTTTGTTTTTAATAACCTAATTAACTAGCGGAGAATAACTACGGCAGATAAAGAATTTATAACTAGGGCAAAAAAGAAATTAAAATAACTAAGGTAAGATAAAGAAAAACATACTTTGTTTTATTTGATGCACTCTTTGAACATTTACAGGGAATGAAAATTCTAAACTAGATAAATAAAAAGAGGCATGTCCCAAAAAGGGCTGTAGGAGTCTTATTTATAGATAATAGAAACCCTAGGGTTTATATCTGATCCATATCTAAAATTACAAAAATACCCTAAGAAAAACCGAGTCAATGCACCGACTTCCACCGACACGCACCGACGCACCGACACGTGCGACGTACGGCCGCGGATTTGCGGCCATAAGCATGGTTTGGCCGCGGTTCCGCGGCCATTTAGTCGGATTGCTGGCTCATTTCTTTAGGTATACTTCATGTTGCTTTTTCCTTGTATTTTCTTCACTTAGTTCTTCAGAATGTCTTCTAGTTTCTTCCAAATTTCCACAGTGCAGAATGTTGTGGACTTTTCCCGTTTGCTTCGTGTTGAAGTCTTGAATCTTGTGCTTCCTTTGTACTTTGTGCAATTGAACTCTTCATTGATCTTCACTTGTTCCTTAAACTGTAGGCGGCATCATAAAGATTCTTCTATTTGTTGGTCGTAGTCTCACTTTTGTAGTGTTTTTTCACCATTTTCACTGTATTGTTCCGAGAGCCTGTAACCTACAACTATTTAGCAGATATGGATCAAAAACACTTATTTATTTGAAAAATGATTAAGAATGGGGAATATAATAATGCAAAATTATGATATGAACAAATACCCCCAAACTTATCTTTTGCTCGTCCCGAGCAAAACTAGTTTTATTCTTGAAAAAGCCTAACCACACTTTCGCAGGGAAACGCGATTGCACTGAGCTCGTGCAACAAGCCGTTAAACCTCTAGGTGTCCCTAGTAGGAGGAGTGTTGTCTCCTGAGGGTTTTCAGCGGATACTACCCATAAAATCCTATCAATTTGGCCTATTGACTTTTATTCTTCAATTTGGTGTTCTAGCAAGAAATTCTATTAGTTTCGACTCAAAAATTATCAACCCATATTTTTCACGCTTCCTTATCATTTAACTTAAGATTGTATATGTTCTGTAAATTTATTTAGCTTTTAGCGTCTTTTGAATTTTCCTTCTAAGGTTCCATCTCAATTTAGGAATTTTGATCATCTCTACTGAAGATATAAGTCCTATTTTTCATTCCTATCTCTCATCCAAACCCCAATCTCATACCCCCTACGTGTGTGTATGTATCACCCCTACACTTGGAAATTCAATTCAAGCTATTATACTCTTGTTCATTGTCCAGAGTACTTTTAGTTGGTGAATTTTTAGATGAAATTGCTCACACATCCTTCATGCGACCGTTAATACTTCTTGAGATACTAACGACCGATTACAAAATGTATTTGCGCATTAAGGCGTAATTCCTCATCTTGTAATACCTAAGGCTTTAGCAGTGACTCCCAAACCAGTTGGTCTAAGGCACTAGGTAATAAAGCACCGTCGCTATATATTTTTTTATTTTACGCAGCCTTAAGTAATTACAAAAGCAGTGTTCATTTTTTATATCTCTTTATTCACACTTATAATTTTATTTTCCTTCATACTAAGGATTTTAGACAAGAGCATTTCAAGATATCCTCTACTATTCCAAGTTTCAAGGTGCGTGTTTGTGCAAGTTGTAGGGTACATATTTTCAGAATTTGGATTTAAGGTTCGGAATTATTTTTCAGATTTACACTTCAATAAAAATTTCAATACTCTTCCCTTATTTTGACTTAGCCCAAGAAGTGAACTCAAAATTTGCCAATTTCTAAGTAAACCACAATGACATATATTTCCTACCGTTAAATTTTAAGAAAGGTTATTTTTAGGGTTTTTAATTTACTAAGTTTAGGATCTAGTTTTCCCTAGCTAGTTAACTGTCTTGTCAAACTTAAGTCAAGTATGTCCAAAATTGAATTTTTCAATTTTTTAAATTTTTCAATTTTTATGGGTTTTAAAATAAGTATGCAAATGCAAAAATATATATATGAATGCGAAGGAAGAAACCTTACCGAGCACACCCCCAAACTTAAACTTGACGGTGTCCTCACTGTCAGGCTACACCAAGAGGGTCAAAATTGTCAGCACTCCTCTGTTTATTTTTTTTATTTTTATTTTATTAAAACTGGAAATTTACAAAAATACCCAAAAAAATTATTTTTATATTTACAAGTGGTAAACGTACCCCCAATCATACGGTTGGCTAAAAATCATTTTCTCTCAAGAACCAACACAATCTCCCCCAAACTTAAATTAAACAATATTACAAGTCAATGCCAAGCTTTGCAAAGGCCAAAAGTCAATACCAACCATTCGAAGAATTTATCAGTGAAACACAGCGGTTGATGGAAGAGGATGTTGTCTAGAATCATAAAAAAGTAGGGAAGAGATGAGTGGTGTAACAGAAATGGATTGCATCTCAATTTGAAGAGAAGACAAAGTGATTGTGACGATGGATTACTCGAATTTTTGTGATTGTCAAGAAGAATGGGCGGAGGTTCAATTTCTTTTTGGAGTTGATTTATCTCAACACCCGTGTTAGCTAAAAATGCAAGTTCATCAGCGAAAATTTCCTCAAAGCTTTCATCAATACCCTGAAGAATAATGTCATCAGAAATAGTGGGGTGATCTTTAGACTCCATGAAAGATTCATAAACAGCGGTCGATGTTGACCCGGAAAACTTAATGGAAGAGTCCGTATGTGTATAATATATAGTTGGGTCAAACAACGTATGAAGAGAGTCTAGATCAGTATTCTGAGGCTGATCAAATTCGCTGCTATCGACATCCATTAATTCGACAGAACATGCATGAGCATAAGGTTCGGAGGGCAGACTTCCTATCTTTTAAATGTTGAACTCACTTGACATCTTCCCGGAGGATAGAGTCATAGAGCCGTTATGACAGTTGATTACAGCATTGGAAGTGGCCAAAAATGGTCGACCGAGGATCACCGAAATTTGGTTCCGTGGGTTAGCCACAGGCTGTGTGTCCATAACAATGAAATCAATTGGGAATATGAAGTCCCCTACTTTGATCAACACATCCTTTAACTCACCCCTAGGATGGGTGATGGATCGATCGGCCATTTAGAGAGTACAATGAGTGGGTTTCAACTCTCCAACGCCTAATTGCTCATAAACGGAATACAGAAGCAGGTTAACACTGGAACCAAGATCTAAAAGTGCGTGATTTATGTTCTTATCCCCAATTGTTATTGAAATTGTAGGACAGCCAGGGTCCTTTCGTTTTTGGGGCAAAGGTAAAGGTTGGGTAATATCATTGCTCACGGCACTAGCTACGAATACTTTCTTGGGTACCTGAGACTTCCTCTTCTTGGTGCATAAGTCCTTTAAGATTTTAGCGTAAGAAGAGACTTGTTGGATTGCATCTAAGAGAGGTATGTCAATACTAACCTGTTTGAATAACTCCATAATTTTCTCCATTTGTGGAGTTTGTTTATTGGCTCTCAACCTGTTTAGAAATGGAACATTTTGAAAATTTGTTGAGTCCAATGTTTATGGAGTAGATTGCGGAGTAGGAACGGATTCCAGTGTTGGTGTTATCGTAGAGTGAGATGTGGGTCCGTTCGAATTAGAAGAAGTAGAGCCTTGTGAAGAATGAAGAACAGGCTCTGACGAAGAAGAAGATGACGAAGAAGATGAACAAGAAGAAGAAGCGGCGGCCGGGGTTTCATCACTAATACCCAAATTATTATGCAACACTCTTCCAGATCTCAACGTAGTCACAGCATTTAGATTATGATTTTGTTGTTCATAAGCAGCATGTGCGTTGTGTGTGTGGCCGGGATTTGGCAATGGTTGAAACGGAAGCTTTCCTTTTTCTCGCTCGCTTAACGCAGCATTCAGTTGTGCAATTTGGGCCTCAATTGATTTGATGCTCTGATAATGTGAAGCACTGTTTTGCACCAAATACTGAATGGAAGTCTCCAACCTTGCTGAGAATTGTGTAGATTGTTTTAAAAACGCATCCAAACTTCGTTCTAGCGAGAAAACCTTATCGTTATTCGGCTGAACAAAATTGTTTTGAGGATAAAAGTTGTTGGGTATAAAATTGTTCATTTGGTTTGAGTAAGGTTGGGGTTAGAAAGGTTGCTGATATTGAGTTTGTTGATGGGCTTGTTGTTGTGGAGGAGGCCTTTGAAAGTTGTTGTTACCTTGGAAATGTTGTTGATTTTGATTCCAAGCAAAATTTGGATGGCTCCTCCAACCAGGATTGTAAGTTGAAAAGTATGGATCATTTCTTTGTCTTTGCTGAAAGGCAGTATTGACTTGATTTTGTCCTTGAACAGGTGGATTGTAAGGACACTCTTCAGTGAGATGGGACGGATCCGAACAACAAGTATAAATAGTGCGTGGGGGTAAAGCAGGGGCAGGAGAAGGTGATGAGAATTTGCTCTCAATTGCTTCTAGTTTTTTCGTGAGTGCAGCCATTTTGGCCTTCATTGAAATCGACATATCAAGTTGATATATGCCTGTCCTAGACTGACCTGATGAAGTAGATGAGGTGGTCTTAATGCTTTCCCACTGAAGTGTTTGTTCAGCAAGATCGTCGAGAAATTTCTAAGCTTCCTCGCTTGATTTTGTAAGAAAGTGGCCTTGAAAAATAGTTTCCAACAACTGCTTAGTTGCTGGGTTCAGTCCTTCATATAAGATTTGGCAAAGTTGCCAATTCTCAATACCGTGGTGAGGGCACTGAACAAGAAGGTCCTTAAATCTTTCAAAACACTTCCAAAAAGGTTCGGAAGGAAGCTTGGGAAATTGAATAATTTCGTTGCGAATTCTCGCGGTCTTGTGGCGTGGGTAAAATTTTTTTAGAAAAGCCTTAACAAACTCTTCCCAATTTATTATCGAGTGTGATGCTGTGCTATATAACCATTTTTCAGCTAGGCCACATAAAGTGAATGGAATGACACGTAGCCTTATAGCATCATCAGAAAGTTGTGTGGTCTTCATCATTGCATAAACATTCTGGAATTTGTTAATGAAGATGTAGGCATCTTCGGATTCCAGCAGAGAAATTTGGGCAACATATTGATGAAGTGGGGTTTAATTTCAAAGTTATCCCCATTAGCCGGTGGAAGTGAAAGACAAGTGGGAAGTGCGGTGCGGATGGGATAGAAAAGATCCTGGAGAGCGATTCGTTGGGGCGCTTCAACAGGAGGGTGTGGTGGGTTATTCGCACATAGTGGAGGTGGAATCAGTCCCGCAGCTAAGGGGTTGTTAGGATTGAATCCCGACATCTTCTTAGAAGATGATGAATATGAAGATGAAGGTAATGAAGTGGAGGGAATTTCGACTTCGGAGTCAAAAGCGTCGTCAGTCGGCACTAACGAGACACGGACTAAACGGGCGCTAGTGTCCCTAGTCTAAGTGGACATACACTAAAGAGGTGTAGTGTAGTCAAACAGTAAAAACAGAAGGTGGGGGTAAGAAAACGTCAATGAGAGGAAGTGGGTGAAAGTGGGGTGAAATGGATTTCTAGCGACAAAATTGGCAAGTCTTTTTGTAAAATTTTCTGTTTTGTGTTTTTTTTTATTTTATAAGGAGTTTTGCAAAAGATTTTTATAAGAAGCTTAGACACACGTTCAACCAATCATAATATGCACAATCAAGTCTAGATCTAGGGTCTCCTAGGTCAACTAGACTGCTCCTAACTGTTCCAAAGGGCAAGTTGTGAGATCCTCAAATCGCCTCTTCACCGCCAATTATGGCCAGGTAAGCACAAGTAAAGAAAGGAGGGATCCGCTCACGAATCACCGTGAGACGGGTTTTTTAAAATTACCTTTCTCACTTGTCTAGCCTAGGCACCACAAAGTCTGATTTAGATAAACGATCGATACCTACAACTATTCTTTTGTCCTTATGAGCACGACAGTCCTTATAGGCTGAGTCTAATCTTTTTTAATTAACTCAAAGGTTAATGCAAAATGCTTTTTGCGATTTTTGGGGTCTTAGGAAGGGTAATGAAATCCCCACCCAATCTGGATTGGTGGCATAGCCCCTTAAAAGTCAGTTTTAAAAATGCAAAGCAGTAAACACACAAAACACTTACCGAATTTTTTTTTCTTTTATTGCGGCGCAAAGAATCCTACACAAGATCAAGTTATTGGAGAAGGGAGAGAAGTTTTGCACAAAGAACCCTGCAGGAAAATTTTTCAGAGGAGATCAGGAGGTTACAGAGAAGAAAAGAAAGCTTACAGAGAAGTTTCCACATGCTGACGTCAGCAAGGAGCCGCGTTTCCGCTGCCTAACCCTGCCTTTGACCACGGTTCCGCGGTTGACTCGTTGACTCAGGCCTCCAAACTTCTTATGTTTCTCTGTTTGTTCAGATCTGCTGTTTGCTGTTTTGCTCACTGGATTTTTCCAGATCTGAATCTGTTCGTCTCTTCGATCCTGCACAATTCAAACAAAAACCCTTCAAAAAATAACAAGATGATAAAATTTTTATATTTTTATATTTTTCAGTTTTTATGATTTTTTAATTTTTAATTAACCCAAAATTACAAAAAGAAAATATCTACGCCTTCCCCGGTAACGACGCCATTTGATTGTTATGATATTTTTTGCTTACGCTATTTGTGATCAAAGAATTAACCGCAATCAAGAACGGTGTCGCTTGGTAGCTAACCGGTTGAGTACGGGTCGGTCCATAGGGATTTTATGTATTTTCTAGTTGTTCTAACGAGTCAATTCCAATTGTGGTAGGTTTGATTTTCAATAAAAACTGAATTGATTTTGATTAGGATTAAAACCTTGCTAAAGTTAGGATTAGCTTAGTTTGGAAAGTCAATTATTTCTCACCGCTTTCTATACCCTAATTAAGAACTTTTAGGTGTTAAGGTAATAGTTAATAAAGAGGATTAGCACGATCGGGAAGAAACTAGGTTTCTTCCCTTTTGTCCTTGTCCGTCCTTTCTTAACTCTTACCCTAACCTCTATGGAAAACAATCATAACTGGTCTTTAACTATGGTATCACCGCTACCTCGTGGGATAGGGTGCCGTAGTGAGCGGTGTGTGTATGTATGCATAGAGTCTTATTTTAAAATGTATAACGGGCAAGAAAGGGGTGAGAGATTTTCATCTCTCAAACCTTCCCCAAACCTAATCCTAACAATTGAGGAACTACTCACTCATTAGGGAATTGATAAACGAGTTCATTTTTGTTTGTTTTTAATAACCTAATTAACTAGCGGAGAATAACTACGGCAGATAAAGAATTTATAACTAGGGCAGAAAAGAAATTAAAATAACTAAGGCAAGATAAAGAAAAACTTACTATGTTTTATTTGATGCACTCTTTGAACATTTACAGGGAATGAAAATTCTAAACTAGATAAATAAAAAGAGGCACGCCCTAAAAAGGGCTGTAGGATTCCTATTTATAGATAATAGAAACACTAGGGTTTACATCTGATCCATATCTAAAATTACAAAAATACCCTAAGAAAAACCGGGTCAATGCACCGACTTCCACTGACACGCACCGACGCACCGACACGTGCGACGCACGGCCGTGGATCCGCGGCCATAAGCATGGTTTGGCCGCAGTTCCACGGCCATTTGGTCGGCTTGCTGGCTCATTTCTTTAGGTATACTTCATGTTGCTTTTTCCTTGTATTTTCTTCACTTGGTTATTCAGAATGTCTTCTAGTTTCTTCCAGATTTCCACAGTGCAGAATGTTGTAGACTTTTCCCGTTCGCTTCGTGTTGAAGTCTTGAATCTTGTGCTGCCTTTTTACTTTGTGCAATTGAACTGTTCATTGATCTTCACTTGTTCCATAAACTGTAGGCGGCATCATAAAGATTTTTCTATTTGTTGGTCGTAGTCTCACTTTTGTAGCGTCTTTTCACCATTTTCACTGTATTATTCCGAGAACCTGTAACCTGCAACTATTTAGCAGACATGGATCAAAAGCACCTATTTATTTGTAAAATGATTAAGAATGGGGAATATAATAATGCAAAATTATGATATGAACAAGGAACGCCTTGGTTGTAACTGGATTGCTAGGTGAAACGATGCGGGTTGTATCTTATAAATAACACCGAGGCGTCATTTCTGAATACAAGGAAACCCAGCCTGATGGAATATAAATGAACGAGCTCCCGGGCCCTCAACGCAGAAGCTCCATCCTTGAAGACATCGCGGAGCGACTAGATTACTTTAGAATATTTCTTGCCGATGGTCAGGACCCTGTCGACGAAGGTCATGCTATCCCCAACCATGCACGGGCGAAGAAGCAATCGCCGAGCCTCTCGCTGGGTTGGGTCTGGAGAAGAAGCATCGACCAGTTGCATGACCCGAGGAAAATTATATCCTTTATAAAATTTGGACCGTTTTTGCACACCAAAAGCACCCAGCATGTGCATCTCGATCCACGAGGTGAAGTAGTGCAATGGGAGATTTATGGGCTTCAAACCCGGCTGAGTCGTGTTGGCCGGTATACTCAGACCATGATATAAGTGAGCCAGTCCTGCGACCCCGATATCCATTCATGTCCCAGCAGTTATACGATGAGCCAGATAAAAAACAAATGGTCTCATATAGCGAGGGTTCATTGAAAGCGCAAACCAACTCAGCCACAAGCCGATAAACCTCATGAAGAACGTCTCCTCATCAATGTCCAGAGCGGCAATCTCTGCGAAAAGGACGACTGGAGTATTCAGAATAAAGAATTTGTTTAAATCTGCCTCCGTAGTCGGCAGTTTGTCCAAACCAAATCCGAACGGATCATCGAGCTTGGAAAACTTCGCAGCTTTCTACGATAGTGCTTCCGGAGGAAGAAAGCGGACAACAAAGTTCGTAAAGCTAACTTCATGCCCTTCGGACTGTAAGAATAAGCTCTCATATATGTTCAACACTTTAATCAAGCTCGGAAACATGTGTCGAATAGCATTTTCTGGGGTAAGACCCATAAAAACTGATTCAGTAGCGAAGATGTACTCGTCAGGAGGAAGTATCTCCTTGTAATGCTTTCCTCTGACGAGTAACCCGGATATCTCCACGAATTTCTCCAGTGAGATTAATACCTCACGATACGATAAGAGAAATGTGTGGGTAGGGATATTCCATTGCCCTAGGAAGGATTTAATCCACCACACATGAGGAGTGTGGTAATAAAAAAGGGACACACAGATTGCTGGATATAACCCGGTCTTTAGCAACAATGACTTATTGGCTGACAAAATGTAACGAGCCTACTGCAGACAACCAGCCGGATGACGGGGGGTCACTCCTATCGTATAGACCTGGCCCCAAGGACGCGATTCTCCTTGGCATATGCAACGCCCTAGAATGTACAGGGCCATCGGCGGTTGCACTGGTATCGACGCCATGGAAAGTTGGAGACGACCTTCTGAGGTCCAGTTGACCTCTTCCACCGCATAAGCGACCTGCGGAGGGTTAGCGTAATGAATTGACCGGATCGGCTCTGACGGCACCGCACAAGTGAAGCTGCGCCGATCCCGGATAATGTAACTGTACCATGATGCCCACAGAAGAAGAGACTTCTGATCTGGGTCGTAGTCTCGAATTAGTGCAAAGGCCTCCCGATTCGTAGACGCATCAGCAAAAGCGCTTTCCGAACGGACATAAGGAAAGAAGGGATCGGAGGCCATAGTACCTGAAAGAAAAAAAAACCCATAGAGAGTTGGTTATCGGCATAATATAATAAACTAAAACTAAGGGTTTTAGCATCTGTATTCCATTATGTCCTATTAAAGTCACTGCAGTAAAAAGGGGGGAACAATGGGCCCCACAAAATTAGGGTGGCGCCTCATCAATGATGAGGCATGCACACATTGTGAGAATCTAAAAGGATTCTCTTTAAAAGAGAAATCTTATTAAGCAGTGGGTCCAAAACTCCCAATGTTCTTGATAAACGTGTTCTACAACAGATCTAAATCTGTAAGAAAAATCTACAGCAAAAACCCTAAAAAGAAAAGAGGTAAGAGGAATAAAATTCCTATGAATTTTCAAAATGCCCCAGAGCTAAGCTCTGTCATATAAACCGGAATCAAATTCCTCTTATGAGGGGATTAAATCCCAGAAATCCCTATGGGAAAGGTACTGGAATTAAATTCCAGAAAACCCTCGAAAATCAGAGTTAATAATAGGGCAAAACCTTTAGATTTCTAAGACCCACAATCTTCCTAAATAATTTTTTTTAGATCTCTAAGAGATCATTTCAAGAATGAGAGTCAAGGTCTGTTAATAGGTTAAAAATCCAAAACGAAAAAGAGTCTCTTTTAAAGAGTTAAAAAATTGGTCATAATCCTTACCAAGTTTCTTAAACAGAGTTACACCTTAAGAGTTTCTTTGGGCAGAGATCTGAGCACTGAGAAGGGAATTAAATTCTCAAGGAAGAAGAAGGAAGATGACGAAACGATTTTCATCTTAAGGGCCAAAGGTCCTATTTATAAGATCTGAAGAGACGATTCAACTCTGTAGAAGATCCAATGGTGGAAAAAAGGGACACCGTTGCACCAACGTGTAAGCAATGTGAGAGCAACGGTGGGGGGAATTTCTTTCCCCAATATTTAAACATATTAAAAGACCAAAGCTCTGTTGAAATTTAATGGGGCAGCGCCCTACGTGCTTCTCACGAGGGCGCTAGCGCCAATGTGCAAAGCACAGAAAAGTTTCTGGGTAAGAATTAAATTCTTATACGGCGCCGCATGTGCTCCTCATGCCGGTGCCAATGTGCAAAGCACAGAAGCACTTTCTGAGTAAAAATTAAATTCTTATATGGCGCCGCACGTACTCATCACGTGAGCGCCAGTATGCAAAGCACAGAAATACCCATCATAAGAATTAAATTCTTAAGTGGCGCCCATGTGCACAACACGTTTGCGTCGGCGCCCAAGTAGAATTAAATTCTACGTTTCCCTAACAAAAGTATGGGATACTCTCTGTTAAACAGAGCCGTTGGATCAAAAATCCAACAGAGTTGATAAATTATCAAAATATAGAATCAAATTCTATTAGGAGAAAATATCTCCCAAATCTTTCTAAATAAGAAGGATACTTTCGGTTGGATCAATGCTCCAATAATAAAATAAAATTCTATTTTGGGAATATATTCTTTCAATCTTTCTAAACAAAAAAAAGAAAGATTGCTCTCTGTAAAACAGAGAATCCTTAGATTAAAAATCCAATGTTGGTTAAAAATCACCACTTGACAGAATAAATTATGTATATAGGAAAATATTTTCCCAATCTTGTTAAAATTAAGAACAACATATTCTGTAAAACAAAAGTTCTTGGATCAGAGATCCAACGGTGGGTAAATTCCCCAACTCAAATTTGAGACCAATTAAATCAATTGGAATTTCTCAATGAGAGATTTTATCAAGCAAACATGCCTCCACTATATAAAGGACCCGAGACTATAAGTCTTACAGAGACGGAGAGACCATAGAAGGAACCCCTTACATGTTTCTGCAAAAAAAACAGTGAGCTCTCAAAAAGAACAGAGAATTCAATTCTCAAAGGAGAAAATCTTCCTTCTCAAAATATAAGGTAAAGAAAAGAGATCAAAATATCTCCTTAACATATCATATCATATCTAAGGGTTTAACCTTTTAAAAACAACTTAGTTCTTTCTCTGGATCTGAGATCCAGAAGACAATTCTCCCATAAATTGAGAATTTAATTCTCATCGGGAAGATCTTGTTCTTGAGAATCAAACATTCAGGGAAGAACAAATTTAAAAAGAAAGAATATGGAGTCCATAATACTCCAGGAACTCAGTTCCTTCAGATCAAGAACTTAGTTCTTAAACTCAATCCGAGATCCTAAAAAAAAATGGTGATTTTGGTAAGCGTTAATTGCCAAAATACCATTGACAGAGATTTAACCTCTCTGAAAACATCAACAGAGATTAAATCTCTACAAAAAAAAGTCTAGCGCCTCACGTGCTTCTCACGTAGGCCCCCTTTTAACAGCGCCTAGTGCCTCACTTGAAAAAAACGCGGGCATAAAAAACAGAAGGCCGGCGCCTCACGTGAAACACACGTGGGCGCTGAATAAAAGTGTTTAGCACTCCATATACAGCCAAAACGGATGAGTGCTTAGCACTGATTGGGCAGCACCCCGCGCCTCACGTGCTCCTCATGTGGGCGCCGTATAAAAAGTTCTTAGTGTAGGTTTACTAGGCACACTAACAAGGCTCTACAAGGCATCGACCATGCCCGTTTAAAAAATTTATGTGCCTAAAAACCCTAAGCAAGATCTTATACTAAAGTTTAGGCGAATCTAAAGGCAAGTAAACAACTTTACTCTAAAGTGAACTCGAAATACAACCTTTGTAGATCGGTCCTCCACTTCAATTGCTCCTTGTTGAAGTCCCTTCGCTACGATCAAGGTTCTCCCGGGCTCTTGCATGGCTTCACGACGTGAAGGATGCAACCTTGCTTGAAGTCTCCGAGGCCGAAGATGATCTACGTCGAGGGAATTCCGACTCAAGCTCCTACTTCACTAACTAGAGAATTAGTGAAGTAAACACCCTGAACTAAAGTGCTAGTCTAGTAAAGGATGGAGAAATAGGAAGTGGGTTCTCTTTAGATTTTTGTTTCTCACAATCTTTTGCTCTCTTTTCAAAACCCTAGTTTTCTTTTTCTTTTGTTCAAGAATGAAGAAGAAGATGATGAACAAAAGAAAGATGAGAGGATAATGATCAAGTGAGTGTGCTAAAACCATGGTGAGTGAGTATCATATACTAACCCTTGTAGAGCCATAACCATAGCTAAGTGATTATGGTTGGGTTAAAAGGAATCTAAGGTAAAGACAAAGCTAGTAGATTTTGTCAAAGCAAAGTAAGCTTCTACAAGCTTCATGCTCTTTTCAAATATCCACTAAATTTGTAATTATCTTAAATAATCATAACCCACCATAATACATAGAATGGTGTATGTCTTACACACCCAAGTCTAGTGTATCATCAACCATGATACAAAAAGAAAACACTTTTTAATATATATCACATATATATATATATATATATCAAAGTGTGCACATGTAAGAAAAACCCTAAAGTGAACAAGTGTTAGTAAATGTAAACTAGTATATCTAATATACAATTATACACTTAATTATTAAATCAACACTTGACTTAATAATCGGGTCGTATCACATATAACCGGCTAACATCCAATGTATCGCCTTATCGAATCAACACTTGATTCGATAACCCGGCTATATCGTATATATATAACCGAGCGATACAAAAAGTCGCGAGAATAGAATACGGTATCACATACACGTATTATTCTCAGTCCTGCACATATCACATATGCGCTCCTATTTCGTTTTGCCTGAGCCAGTAAAACCTCTATGTAGGACTCTAAAGACTCGTCAATACACAGGCAGTAGGTGATGATCACATCAAGCACCTACAAGCCGTCAGCGGTACTAGCTGGACGTAACGGCTACCCGGGTATTGAGCGATCAGAAGATCAGCAAGCAAGCCCGCTCCAACTCCTGTAAAAGCCTGCCGGTAACACTTCCCGTACAGTCCGGTCTCCTCGTCTGATATGTCGCATATCAAGTCTAGGGGCGGTAAACGTCAGACCCCAATAACCGATAAGTCGTGCCGATGTGAGGCTCATAACGAGTCGAGAAACTACTGGTAACACTTACCAGTAAATCTCTATATCATCCCTGGCCAGGGACTTCCCTGTTACGGCCAATCGAGCACTGCACAACATCAACCCCCAATACCGGGAGAGACGAAACCCCTCCTATCGCTCATTGCCTCCATGTGACTCGGGACTGTACCCAAAAAACACCGTTTTGCACGCCCTCATGGACGTGGTAAGGTGGAAATCAAAGCACAGTGGGAATCACACAAGACACTATGACGATCTCGGGTCTACAGACTAACCTGCATAAGTGTCACCAGAGAACTGCCATTTGACGTGAGGTATAATACCATCTGGGAGTTCTCGGCGAGTCCGTCCAGTGTACCCAGTCTCCACTGAGCACCCGTATATCATCTCTGATGTCAAACACCAATGGATATGGGATCATCCATCGCCCATCTCATGGGTCGAGAAGCGTATAAGCTAGTCTACACTGGTATATCGATGCCCCGTCTCGATACACCCACGACTAGGGACCTTGAAGGATGTACTTATGGACTACCATGTCCCCACTAGTATGATCCGCATCATAGTCCAGGTAGTCAAGTACACATCCTAAGGGTTTTACCAACATGTAGCTATAAGACAGTATAAAAAGACAAGTATACATGTTAAAGTAAAGTGCAACCAGATAGCATACTATCATATCGAGCAAGAAAGTCCTCTCTATATATGTCCAAGCATCCAATATAATATACATCATCTGTACAATACTGGCCTCTAGGGCATACATACAACTAACAATCTCCCACTTGCATTAGGGCCAGCTGCTGTAGTATCGCATACCAAGCATCCCGAAGAGTCTCTCAAACTGTATCTGGGGAATTGCCTTCGTGAGTGGATCCGCAGTGTTGTTCTTTGTGTCAACCCTCCCGACCTCGATCTCCCGGCGATCAACTATCTCCCGGATCAGGTGATACCGCCTCAAAATATGCCTGGATCGCTGATGGGACGTAGGTTCCTTTGCCAAAGCCACTGCTCCATTGTTATCACAATACAAAGGTATTGGATGCTCAATGGATGGAACCACTCCAAGTTCAGTGATGAACTTCTTGATCTAGACAGCCTTTTTGGCAGCATCGTTGGCAGCGATGTATTCAGCCTCCATCGTCGAGTCTGCCACGGTTTCCTACTTGGAACTCTTCCAGCTAACCGCCTCTCCGTAAAGGGTAAAGACAAATCCCGACTGCGAATTAGAGTCGTCCTTATCACTCTGGAAGCTCGAATCGGTAAAGGACTCCACTTGGAGTTCTCCATTACCATACACCAAGAGCATCTCTTTAGTCCTTCGCAAGTACTTGAGAATGCTCTTCACAGCTGTCCAGTGACTCTCTCCAGGATCAGCTTGATACCTACTCACTATACTTAGTGAGTATGCTACATCGGGTCTGGTACATAGCATCGCATACATGATAGAGCCTACTGCCGAAGCATAGGGTATCCCTTGCATGCGAGTTCTCTCCAAATCAGTCTTGGGAGACATCTCTTTAGAGAGAGTGAGCCCGGAGATCGTGGGTAAAAACCCATGTTTGGACTCTTCCATACTAAACCTCTTTAGTATGGTGTCAATGTACCTGGATTGGGACAATCCCAATATCCTTTTAGATCTATCTCTATAGATCATAATTCCCAATATGCAGGAGGCATCACCAAGATCTTTCATTGAGAATCTTTGTGATAAGAAGAGCTTCACCGATTGCAGCATATGAATGTCATTTCCTATCAAGAGTATGTCATTCACGTACAATACGAGGAAGACAACCTTACTCTCTGCCACCTTCTTATAGATACAAGGTTCATCTACGTTTTTGACGAAATCAAACTCTTTGATAACGACGTCAAAGCAGATGTTCCAACTCCGCGATGCTTTCTTTAATCCATAAATGGATTTAAGCTGCTTGCACACCTTTCCGCTGCTCCCACTATCTACGAAGCCCTCTGGCTGAGTCATGTACACGCACTCTTCTAAATCACCATTTAGAAAGGCGGTCTTAACATTCATTTGCCAGATTTCATAGTCATGATATGCAGCGAAGGCAAGCATGATCCGGATGGATTTAAGCATAACCACTGGAGAAAAGGTTTCGTCATAGTCCACACCTGGTCTTTGACAAAAACCTTTTGCAATAAGTCTAGCTTTGAAAGTCGCCACTTTCCCATCTACACCAAGTTTTTTCTTGAAGATCCACTTGCTCCCAATGGGTTTTACCCCTTCAGGAGCAACTTCCAAAGTCCACACTTTGTTGGTGTACATGGATTCCATCTCGGACCGCATTGCATCCAGCCATTTCACTGAGTCCCCACTCGTGATGGCCTGCTCGAAGCTGGTTGGGTCATCATCAACCATAATGCAATCCTCGCTCCCACCATCCATGAGAAAACCGTAGTATCTCTCAGGTGGGTGAGGAACTCTACTAGATCGGTGGAGAGGCTGAGGTTCGTTGGGAACTACCGAATCCTCTGGTTCCACTAAATCTTCAGTTTGAGTTTGTGTAACCGGAATTTCTTCCAGTTCTACCTTGTCGCCACTAATTTCTTTCGTAAGAAATTCCTTTTCTAAAAAGGTGGCATGTCGAGAAACAAACACTTTTTGTTCCTCAGTATGGTACAAAAGATATGCATGTGAAAGTTTGGGATATCCCACAAACTTGCATAGAACTGACCGTGCCTCGAGTTTGTCCGGATTTTGCGTTTTAACATAGGTCGGACAACCCCATATCTTAACTCGTTTAAGACATGGTCTCTTCGCACTCCATATCTCATATGGTGTGGTAGGTACATATTTAGATGGAACTTGATTCAATAGGTATGCTGCTGTCTCCAGCGCATACCCCCAGAAGGAAATAGGTAACTCAGCTGTGCTCATCATAGAGCGCACCATATCTAATAGGGTGCGGTTCCTCCGTTCTGATACACCGTTGTGCTGTGGTGTATAAGGAGGAGTCAGCTGAGAGAGAATCCCATTCTCTTTTAGGAAGTCCAGGAATTCATTGCTCAAGTATTCACCTCCTCGATCAGATCGAAGGATTTTAATACTTTTCCCGGTTTGGTTCTCGACTTCTTGTTTATATTCTCTAAATTTCTCAAAAGCTTCTGATTTGTGTTTCATCAGGAACACATATCCGAATCTAGAGAGATCGTCAGTGAATGTAATGAAGTACGCAGAACCATTCCTAGCATGTGTAGACATGGGGCCGCATACATCACTATGTACCAGTCCCAAGAGTTCCGTAACTCTTTCTTCGTGTCCCGTAAACGGAGTTTTGGTCATCTTGCCTTTGAGACATGACTGGCAAGTGTCATAAGATGAAAATTCAAACGAATTTAAATATCCATCCTTATGCAACTTAGCTAGTCGTGTCGCATTGATGTGACCCAGTCTACAATGCCACAAGAAGGATTCGTTCATTTCTGAACTCTTCCTCTTGTGTGTGTTTGTTATGCTCAGAACTGTATATTGATTTAGAACATAAATCCCATTGCACAACGTGCCTGATCCAACCAACTTTTGGTTAAGGAAAATGTTCATAACATTATCCTGTAATACAAAATTATATCCCTCTTTACTTAGTAAAGATACCGATATAATGTTGCATATCAGGTTCGGCATGTAATAACATTCGTTCATAACCAATGTATTACCAGTTGGCAATCCAAGGTGATATTCCCCGACGGTTTTAGCTGCAACAATTGCACCATTTCCAACCCTTATGTCTTTATCACCTTCTCCAAGTTCTCTACCTTTCATAAGCCCATGTAACTGATTACATATATGGGATCCTCACCCGGTATCTAATACCCAGGACGTAGAGGAAATGGAGAAACAGTTCTCTGTAACGAACACACCCGAAGAAAATGCATCAACATGTACTTTCTTCATACGGGTGGCATCGGAATCCTGGTATTCCCCTATATCCTGTTCAGTCTTATAACTCTTATAAGAAAGAACGGAACCAACGTTCCCCAGCACAGTATAACATGCGGGTTCGGTCAATACATCCATATTATTATCTTTATTAAGGCATGATATGGTCGCTACCTGGAGAGAGAGAGAAGAAAACACTTTAGCGTATGCTCTTGCAAGATCAGATTGGTTATTATTTTATCTAATCAGGATGTCTCCCACTGTTTTTATCAAATCTTCCTTCAAACCCTAAATGGAAAGACTAGCCGGGAATAATTACACCCTACAACTTCGCCAATCTTTCAGCCAGGCCAATGTCGGTACTTTGAGTGAGGTTCCCCGTGCTTTCGCACGGACCTAATTAAAGTAAATCTCGTTTTCCCAGAGGCGTAACCCCGTTGACACCTTTCTAGACACCTACTTGATCGGCTAATTGTCCTGTGTAAAACTCTCCCGGGAGTAACAATTACTCGCAGTGGGTATCGGGATCCAACTATCTCATAGAAGGTATGCAATCTCATTGCAAATCTCAACACTTGAAATTCCCGATAATCTTTTGCCCCTAACCCCTATGACCTTGACAAAGGCCAACAAATCATAGGATGTTAGTCAAGTTCAACCCGTCATTTCTTGATTGAATCAAACCCACCCGTACGACCCTTGACAAAGGCCAACAAGGTCGTACGACTACCCCAAAACAATCTGCATCATATGCATAAACAGATAAGCACCATTCAGCTACCACACACTACGCCTTGACAAAGGCCAACAAACGCAGCACGAATACTAAAAAGTTCTTATCTGAAATGACGGAAGGCTACGTCAGGTTTTTCTGAAAACCTATTGTGTAATGAACTTGATATCGTCGTAGAATCATGTGAATTTTGAAATGGAGTGATTTTGAGGCTTTTATTAGTTTTGCTAAAGAGGTCACTCCCGATGAAGGGATCTCGGCTGTTTCCTTATGGAATAAGGTGCAGGATATATCATATACATCACTATGCAAAGCCAAACTCCAAAAGCAGTCAAAAGTCAAACCGAGTGTTGTATCATCTGCCAGTTTTGCTAAAGAGGTCACTCCCGTTGAAGGGATCTCGGCTCTTTCCTCATCGAATAAGGTGCGGGATATATCATATACATCACTATGCAATGCAAAACTGTAGCTACCCTTTTTATTAAAATTTGATTCTACAACATCTTTTAGGTTTCTTTTCTTTCATTAATCACATTAACGAAGTCCCATCATTTAAGTCACCTAAACATCACAGATAAATACGACGTACACTTATGCCATCCGCATTCGCCTCGATGTCCCCTCATGCACCGTTAGGTTAGGTAACTAACGGCAGAGCAGGGCAGGGCTAGCGCGGGTGTAAAACATAAGTAACGCCTATATAATATATCATATATATACTATATACAGTATTTATCACAGCACATCAAATGATCACATCACAGATATCGCAGCAGAAGAAACATATGAAACATTGGATATACTAGGACGTCCGTGTTTTATTTTGAGCCTCTATAAAACACGGATTCCACGGTCGCGATGAATAGCCAAACCCACACCCCTAGACCCCTACGAGAGTGGCAAGCAACCCTACCAATTCTAGAGTTAGGAGACCCGGACTCGACTCCTCAAGTTGGTCTCCCACTGGACTCCAGAACCCGGTTACTTGTGCCTTCCTCCTTGGGTCTATCCTAGTGCGGAAAAGTAAATAATATACAAAAGGTGACATCAACCTCATCCCGGAAGTGCCCCAATAAAAGAATATTACATACATTTATATTTTACATGAATGAAAATAAAAACTCTCATCTCACATAAAAAAAAACCCGGCAATTCAAAACGCGACTATCCAATATAACATATCCAACAACACATAACATCACATGTCATCAACGTAAGTAAATATGCGCATCCCAATTGTCATTGACATATAGCAACGAAACCGACGATATCACATATTACACTTACGGTCACAAAAAAGAAAGTGTAAAACTACAACATTTGGAATCCACAATCTCTTTAGACATCGTAAATCCGAAATATCACATATTTCGCATTTCATGCCAAACTGTATGAATTCCACATATTGTATCATATTCCAGATAAATAGACAGTATTAAACTTTCCGATCGAATATTCAAATACTCAAGATTTCCATAATAGCTCAACTCTTGAGCGGAGTTCAAAGATTCCAGAATACGTCACAGTAGCAACGGTCCAGCCGTAGAAGGGTCAAGCCAACGCCTCACATGTGGCACGCCGTACTGCCCCAAACCCTAAGGTTCAAAGGGAAGTTCAAGACGGTCACATAATCGAGTTAAGGTTTGTTGTCTTCTAGAGGGTCCATCGCGTCACATGCACGTTTTTCCGAAAAATTTAAACCCGAGAAAAATTCAACACTTGAATGTTTTTCGTGCCGGGAAATTAATGAGTTAATGATATCCGTTCGAACATTTTAATACTTTCTTAATTATCTGGAAAAACATAACAAAATTAAATTTTCCGATCGAATCGATGGTTATAAAATGAACCCCTAAATACTCAACACTTGAGTCAGTTTAAAAATACCCATAAAATAGCACATTCAGATACAAGAATTACTGTGCAAACCAACTGTCAAAGTCTCACTGTACGGCCGCGGTTCCGCGGCACAAGCAGGGTATTGCCGCGGAACCACGGCGGTCCGTACATATTACGTCACCAATTTTGCGCCGTAATTCTTAGAAATCCCTGCTGTATTTTTTAGGTATTTTTAATTCTGAAAAAACCAAGATTTTGAAAAAAGTCCAGAGAGGGGTTGATTTCGACGTTGTCGGGTTCGTTCGGAGTTTTAACTTCGTTAACACATCGCCTAATACTCTAGCTAGGCTCTGATGCCACTGTAGGGTTACTAGGCACACTAACAAGGCTCTACAAGGTATCGACCATGCCCGTTTAAAAATTTTAAGTGCCTAAAAACCCTAAGCAAGATCTTATACAAAAGTTTAGGCGAATCTAAAGGCAAGTAAACAACTTTACTCTAAAGGGAACTCGAAATACAACCTTTGTAGATCGGTCCTCCACTTCATTTGCTCCTTGTTGAAGTCCCTTCGCTGCGATCAAGGTTCTCCCGGGCTCTTGCATGGCTTCACGACGCGAAGGATGCGACCTTGCTTGAAGTCTCCGAGGCCGAAGATGATCTACGTTGAGAGAATTCCGACTCAAGCTCCTACTTCACTAACTAGAGAATTAATGAAGTAAACACCCTAAACTAAAGTGCTAGTCTAGTAGAGGATGGAGAAATAGGAAGTGGGTTCTCTTTAGATTTTTGTTTCTCACAATCTTTTGCTCTCTTTTCAAAACCCTAGTTTTCTTTTTCTTTTGTTCAAGAATGAAGAAGAAGATGATGAACAAAAGAAAGAGGAGAGGATAATGATCAAGTGAGTGTGCTAACCATGGTGAGTGAGTATCATATACTAACCCTTGTAGAGCCATAACCATAGCTAAGTGATTATGGTTGGGTTAAAAGGAATCTAAGGTAAAGACAAAGCTAGTAGACTTTGTCAAAGCAAAGTAAGCTTCTACAAGCTTCATGCTCTTTTCAAATATCCACTAAATTTGTAATTATCTTAAATAATCATAACCCACCATAATACATAGAATGGTGTATGTCTTACACACGCAAGTCTAGTGTATCATCAACCATGATACAAAAAGAAAACACTTTTTAATATATATCACATATATATATATATATATATATATCAAAGTGTGCACATGTGAGAAAAACCCTAAAGTGAACAAGTGTTAGTAAATGTAAACTAGTATATCTAATATACAATTATACACTTAATTATTAAATCAACACTTGACTTAATAATCTGGTTATATCACATATAACCGGCTAACATCCAATGTATCGCCATATCGAATCAACACTTGATTCGATAACCCGGCTATATCGTATATATATAATCGAGCAATACAAAAAGTTGCGAGAATAGAATACGGTATCACATACACGCATTATTCTCGGTCCTGCACATATCACATATGTGCTCCTATTTCGTTTTGCCTGAGCCAGTAAAACCTCTATGTAGGACTCTAAAGACTCGTCAATACGCCGGCAGATGGTAATGATCACATCAAGCACCCACAAGCCGTCAGCGGTACTAGCTGGACGTAACGGCTACCCGGGTATTGAGCGATCAGAAGATCAGCAAGCAAGCCCGCTCCAACTCCTGTAAAAGCCTGCCGGTAACACTTCCCGTACATTCCGGTCTCCTGATATGTCGCATATCAAGTCTAGGGGTGGTAAACGTCAGACCCCAATAACCGATAAGTCGTGCCGATGTGAGGCTCATAACGGGTCGAGAAACTACTGGTAACACTTACCAGTAAATCTCTATATCAGCCCTGGTCAGGGACTTCCCTGTTACGGCCAATCGAGCACTGCGCAACATCAACCCCCAATACCGGGAGAGACGAAACCCCTCCTATCGCTCATTGCCTCCATATGACTCGGGACCGTACCCAAAAGCCACCGTTTTGCACGCCCTCATGGACGTGGTAAGGTGGAAATCAAAGCACAGTGGGAATCACACAAGACACTATGACGATCTCGGGTCTACAGACTAATCTGCACAAGTGTCACCAGAGAACTGCCATCTGACGTGAGGTATAATACCATCTGGGAGTTCTCGGCGAGTCCGTCCAGTGTACCCAGTCTCCACTGAGCACCCGTATATCATCTCTGATGTCAAACACCAATGGATATGGGATCATCCATCGCCCATCTGATGGGTCGAGAAGCGTATACGCTAGTCTACACTGGTATATCGATGCCCCGTCTCGATACACCCACGACTAGGGATCTTGAAGGATGTACTTATGGACTACCATGTCCCCACTAGTATGATCCGCATCATAGTCCAGGTAGTCAAGTACACATCCTAAGGGCTTTACCAACATGTAACTATAAGACAGTATAAAGAGACAAGTATACATGTTAAAGTAAAGTGCAACCAGATAGCATACTATCATATCGAGCAAGAAAGTCCTCTCTATATATGTCCAAGCATCCAATATAATATACATCATCTGTACAATACTGGCCTCTAGGGCATACATACAACTAACACTTAGCCGTCAAAACGGCTGAAATCTTAGCACTAATTGGGCAGCGCCCAACGCCGCACGTGCACCTAATATGGACGCCATAGGAAGTGCTTAGCACTTCACATTTAGTCAAAAGGACTAAAAGTGTTCAACATTTATTGGGCAGCGCCCATGACTAAATGCTTCACATGACATATATGTAAGCATCAGAGCTCAAATAAGTGCTTAGCACTTTTTTAAGTAGACTAAGCCCAAATCGGCTAAGTCTCTGAAGTTTTCTTGCAGCTGAGCCCAAATGCTCTTTTGTTGGATCTTAAGTAAAAATGATTCTAAAAACATTCTTAAGTTGATCTTAGTCTCAAATAAGACTAACGTATTCTTAGCAAAACAAACTTAGGCCAAATGCTCACTTATATATTTAAGTTGATCTTAATCTCAAACTAGATTAACGGTCCTTAAATAAAACAAAATATTTTTGAACCAAAGGAATATACAACCTAAGTTCAAAACCCCGTCAAACAAATCCTTGACCCAAACCAAAATCTAAAATATACGGATTTGGAATAATCCGCGCCCTATGGGCGACGACATAAACTAGTCTCCATATACAATTCACGAGCAACCAAAAAAAAAATAACACACGACACGATGTGAACTACTAGAGAAGGAGAAAGTGGTTATCGTAACGCGGTAACGTAATTAACTGCAAGGGCTTGCGCCTACAAGGAAGAGCGTCCCTATAATCGAATACCTCTCATAAATGAGGGGGAATCTGATGAAATCTGCTACAACAATCGCATCTATCCAAACCTCCGATATATGGTGCAATAAATCACTTGGTATCTTCGGAGAGGTGGAAGAATAAATCCAAATAGAATATGCTCCCAGATTCAGGCAAGACTATCTATCCCGGTTTTTCTTTGTTTCCGGCGGTAAACAGTCCTCTATATATATGTCTAAGCATCCACTATATCATACAATAATGGCCTCTAGGGCATACACATTCCTAACAGAAAGGGTGTGTGTGCAAAGCACGGAGCAAAATGGGCGCATCATGTCCGTCGGCGCCGGCCTATAGTTAAGAATGGGTGGTCGGATATGAATGTCCTGCCTTGAGATTCGTGCCAGGTGTGTATTTGGGTGTGTACACCTCATTGCGCTTGTTTGATTTTTCTGAAACTTTTCATTTCTCCGTATATTGCACGTGCAACTCTTGGGCTTCCAAAAATTAAAAATAAAAATTTTTAAAAAATTGAGTCTGATAGGAATCGAACGCATAGGCTATGTCACAGCAGTGCATGGGCTTTATCAGTGAACTACAAGTTGTTTTTTACTTTTATTTAACAAAAATAACTTTTAACTCTTATACAGGCTGAAATACTCTTTTATGTATAATAACAAGAAAATTTTTGTACAGTGATTTCAGAGTTGTTACAATAATAAATACTTTGCGAGGTTACTACGTCACCATTTCCTTCTACTGGGAAGCGGGGCGTGACAGGTTTTATTGGTGGCCCATGCGGGTCAGTTGTACATGAAGTCTTAAGTAGTATATCACAAGAATTATAAGAATTGGCAACTATACATTCCTTGCATTTCAAATTTCTTGAATCTACCATAACATGTCTTTTCTATCATAGTGATAGATTCTCCAAACAACATCAGTACCAACGTCAATGGCAATACACCACCGCCTGCCTTACCACCTCCCCCTACCGTTGCGGCACCAATCAACGAACAGACGATGTTTCTAGAGGCCATCAAAAACCTTTTGGAAGGCCAGCAATAGCAGACTGCTGTCCTTATGAACCGCCCTAATGCCGAAGCCACAGGACATGTCATCACTGGTAAATTCTTCCCATCCTTTCAACCTTTCAATACTGGTACATCATTATCTTTTCATATATCTAAACACAACCACACACAACTTAGGTACTATACTAGTAGCCACCCTTCCTACACTCGTACTTTTCGATACTGGAGCTTCACATTGCTTCATGTTACAACGATTCATGAGAACGCATGCGATTCCCGTGAAGCCATTCATTTCAAGCTGGAATGTCAGTTCCGGGAATAGAGTCTTGAAGGCAACTTTCAAAGTGATGAACATACCAATTCGATGTTGTGTTGGGAATGGATTGAGAATGAGTATTTTATGCTACCATTGATTGCCATCAAAGGAGGGTAGTCTTTGAGATACCAGATCACCTAGTCTTCCATTTCAAAAGTGGAGACAGAACCTTGGAGCTAGGAAGATACCGTGCCAAACCAAAGACCGCAGAACTGTCCACCCTACAAGTTGACGGAGAAAAACCCAAAATATTTCGAGAGTTTGAGGATGTTTTCCCTGAAGAAATATCAGGTTTGTCTCCCTATCGAGCTCTTAAATTCTGTATTGATTTACAACCTGATGCATAACCTGTAATCAAAGCTCCAAATCGACTAAGTCCGGAAGAATTGAAAGAAATTCGTATACAATTAAACGAGCTACTGAAGAAAGGTTGGATCAGATCCAGTACCTCAAGTTGGGGATCACCGGTGTTACTAGTGAAGAAGAAGGAAGGTACATACCGAATGTGCGTAGATTATCGAGCACTAAACGAAGTAACAATTAAGAACAAGTGTCTGTTACCTTGCATCGATGACATTTTCGATCAGCTAAGTGGATCTTATGTCTTTTCAAAATTAGATCTTTGCTCATGCTATCATTAGATCAAGGTCAAGGAGTCCGAAATTTTGAAGACGGTGTTTAGGACTCGTTATGGTCATTATGAATATCTCGTAATGCATTTGGAGTGACCAATACACCAGCCATCTTTATGAACCTGATGAACCAAGTTTTCTGAGAGTATTTCGACATGTTTGTTGTTATCTTCATCGACGACATACTGGTGTATTAAAAGAATCGGAAAAAACATGCCGAGCAATTACACTTTGTCTTGGATACACTATGACAGCATCATCTCTACACCAAGCACAACAAGTGTGAATTTTGGCTAAACCAAGTCGGATTTCTCGGACATATCGTTTTAGGAGAAGGAATCTCTGTGGATCCAGCTAAGGTATCAACTATCAGCGAGTGGCTTACACCAAAGTCCATCAAAGATATAAGAAGTTTTTTGGGCTTAACAAGATACTACAGACGCTTCATTGAAGGATTCTTAAAGATCGCAGCACCCATGACCAAGCTTACTCGTAAAGACAAAACACTTGTGTGATTAGAAGCATGTGAGAAGGTTTTTGTAGAACTCAAGTCAAGGCTAATCTCTGTACCTATTCTCGTAATACCGGATCGATCTGGAGGATTCGATGTACATTGTGATGCGTTCGGTAAAAGATTAGGATGTGTTTTACATCAGCATAGAAAAGTTTTGGCTTTTTCATCAAGGCAGCTAAAAGTCCATGAACGTAATTATCCAACAAATGATCTGGAATTAGCAGCCGTTATCTTCGCACTCAAGATTTGGCGTCACTATCTTTTGGGAGAACGAGTAGATATATACACCGACCACAAGAGTCTGAAGTATGTATTTACTCAGAAACTCAACATGCGGCAGAGAAGATAGTTAGAGCTCATGGCAGATTTCGACATCAACCTACAATATTGTCACGACCCGAAAATTTAGTTCGTGACCGGCACTTAAATCACTCAACGTCTAAAGGCGTAATGTAATTCAAGTAAGCTGAAGCCCAGAAATCTAAACCTTTTTAAGAAAATAAAAGAGGTGAAGTTTTGAAATAAATGTATGATGAAATCAAACGTTTTATTAAATGCATAGATAATGGAACTTGAAAAATGCAAGTGGATTTTACTAGTTGAAAAATATGTTTTGTCTTTTAAAAATTTGGGCAGCACCTCCCTTATATATTTTGATCCAAAACCATATATACATGATAATATAAAAGGCATCCCCAAGCAAGAGCTAGCTCTTCGCCAATCGGCGGAATCATAACCACACAAGACAGAAAATATGTATACGACACCCAATGGCGAAGATCAGCACAAAGAATAATGAATAAAGCAAGATATCAACCCACCAAGCGAACATATAGCCCATCGCTCTAAGTCTCGCAACTACAAGTCTTGCTAAGTCTTACTACTTAAATAAATACTAGTTTCTGATTGATGGAGTTGACTAGATACAATAGAAATAATAATACAAGAGTGGCACGATCCAACATGTACCACCTACCAAAGAAAATCACCTGAATGCAAGCTGTGTGCCAGCGACGTCGCTACTAATCCATGCGGTCAACCTGCAAGAACTGTGGCATAACGGGGGTGAGTTGCCAACTCGTGAGTAGAAAACATCTGCAGATAGAAATCGAATAAAAGAACGATTCCTAGGTCAACTAAATCATAAAGGTAATACTATGATATCTAGGTGACCGTATCTACATATGTGCCAACAATATAATCAATACCTGTAAGCATGTGGATAACATCTACGTGTCCATCAATGACACAACAACATCATGCATGTAAATATCATGAAAGTATATGCATGTAAATATGAGGATATCAGTCAACGTGTGTCCATCAACGACACATCAAAATCATAGAACCCGAGTGTCCAACATCGACACTCAAAACATCATGAAATCCGTGTCCAATATCGACACGTAAATCCTCGTATCTCGGGCTCCGTCAGTCCGGATCGGCCCGTATCATCACACGACTCCGGTCGGTATCCTTCGGATAACCGCCGAGTCCAAATACTATTACCGGTAAGTAGTGGTCCCTCTGCCAGGCTCATCGTCTACTGCACAATATACTTTTCTTGTCCCGAGGGACCATACCGGGTCCACCATATACCCGCAAATGGCCTCATCCAACTCCTCGAATCGGGTATCACATAACTCATAATCGAGAAAATACATGGTGGACGTCTCGAAATATCATATCAAGAGAAACCGAGTTTTTAAAACAATACATACTTTCTTTTGAAATATAACCGCGGTTCTAAAATCCAGAATCTCATGAAAAATAGTATTTCAATGCATATAATCGTAAAGCATAATGTATGCAAACATATAACAGAAATGTGAGCACATCCGTATATCATGCAACATAGAACAGTGATGTGAGCATATCGGTATATCATGCGACATATCATAATGATGTGAGCATAGCAAGTATATCATGCAACATAGCGTAATGATGCGAAAATTCTACTGTGTAAGTGACATAGCAATTATCGATGATGAAAGTATGTGAGCCGACAAATCTTTATAAGTGTAACATACGCATCATCGATAATGGTGTACGTGTACTTGCACATGTATATGTAATGCAATGAGAATATCCTGAACGTAGCAGAAAGTAAATCGTGAGTGCAATGCTATAAGGTATATGTATCTACAACATATCCGAGTCGTTGAATCTATCAATCGACGTCCAGCCTCACCACATCACGTACGGTATAATCCATCGTATGGCATCATCTAGTCAAGGGTATGGATCAATCATCAAGTAAAACTCATCACGTACGGTATCCGTCGTACGGTGGCATTAAACCATTAGAGATCCTATCAACCTATATGACAATGAGGATACGGACCTAACGTCTCGTACGACATATCACTCATGATTCACAACATTATATATATCTATATACCTATTTCCCAGGTCACATCTGTATCAATTGTTGGGTTTACCTAGCACCTCACAAGGGTTTGTAATGCAACAAACATGCTACAATTTAATTTTTTAGGGTGCTAAGCAAACTAACCAAGGATCAAACTAGAAATTTAAAGTAACATATGAAATAGTATCACATACTACAAGTAATAAAACACTAAGTAAAGAGAATACAACATTTGTAGTTCTCTTTGCTTGACTCCTTGGCTACTTGAGAGTTTGAACGGGCTTGCTAGTGATCTTCCGAGTCCACGATGATCCATCCGGAGTCCTCTTTGTCCAAGCTCCAAGCTCCACTTAATCAAAAGATGAAGATGAAGCTAACACTCTAAACTAATTGTCTAGACTAGTGTAGAATGATGATGTGGTTTGTTTTCTCACTTCAAAACCCTATCTTTATCACTATCTCACTCACTAACAAAGTCAAGAGAGCATGAGAGAGGAGGAAGAAGATGATGGCAACTCAAGAGCTCAAGTTATGATAAATCTTATAATAAAAATGAGAATAGAAATTATATATAATTTCCACTCTCATCCTAAACCATGGGTTAATAAATATCTTGATATTTACTTTGGAGAAAAGAGAGCCATAGAAAATTAACTCATGGTTAATACAAGGTTGAGTGCAGAGAATGAAGGATAAATATCAACCATGAATTAATTCTATTTACATTAACTCAAAAATAAATATTTAGATAAATACTTCCATGTGAGTCTTTCATTGCCACCACTAGTGTATCAACAACCATGATACACACAAGTGTATGCATGTATGTGTGCATGCACATCAACATGTGCATCAACATAAATATATGCATACACACAATAAAGAAAAGGGTTTAAACAAAGTGAGCAATAAAGTCAATGTTAAATCAACACTTGATTTAACATTGACTTTATTGCTCACTTGATTTAACAAACAGGCCATATCACATATGACTCGACCAATAGTAAATCGCCCGATAAATATACGGTATCACATACGCGCATTTAATCGGGTCCCCACGCATATCACATATGCACACCACATCGTTTCGTCTGGGCTGGGAAACTCCTCTGTGGGACTCTAAGACTTGTCAATACGCCGGCAGTGGGTGGTGATCATATCAGGCACCCCCAAACCGCAAGAGGTCAGCTAAACGTAACAGCCACCCGGGTATTGAGCGATCAGAAGAAAACAAGTGAACCTGTCAAAACTCCCGTCGAGCCAACTGGCAATAGTACCGTACAGTCCGGTCTCTTCGTCAGATATGCTGCATATCAAGTCTAGGGATGGCATCGTCGACCCCAATAACTCAATAAGTCATGCCGATGTATGGTCTATAATCAGTTCGAGAAACTACTGATAACACTCATTAGTAAATCTCATCAGCCCTGGCCAGGGACTTGCTGTTATAGCCAATCGAGCACAGCGCATCATCAAACCCCAATACCGGGAGAGACGAAACCCCTCCTATCACTCATTGCCTCCATGTGTCTCGGGACTGTACCCAAAAGCCACCTGTTTGCACGACTCGGTAGAGCCGTGGTAGGGTGGAAATCAAAGCACAGTGGGAGAACACATGAGACTCTATGACGATCTCGGGTCTACAGACTAACCTGTACCAATGTCACCTGAGAACTGCTATCCGACGATAGATATAATACCATATAGGAGTTCTCGATGAGTCCGTCCAGTGTACCTAGTCTCCACTGAGCACCCGCATACGATCTCGATGTCAAACATCAATGGATATGGGAACATCCATCGCCTATCTGATGGGTCTACTATCGTATACGCTAGTTTACTCTGGAATATCGATGCCCCGTCTCGATACACCCACGACTAGGGACATTTCAGGATATGCTTATAAACTACACATGTCCCACTAGTATGATCTCCATCATAATCATAGTAGTCAAGCAAATATCCTCAGGGCTTTATCAACATGGACAAATGAATAAAAGGATGATCAAGTGAACATGTCAGATAAAGAGTAACCAGATAGTATGCTATCATGTCGTGCAAGAATGTCCTCTGTATATATACATGTATAAATACATCCACTATCATATAATGGCCTCTAGGACATACATACATCCAACAATCTCCCACTTGCACTAAGGCCAGTTATTGGCCTATCTCATACCCAACATCTCAAAAAGTCGCTCATGCTGCAGCTGAGGGAGGGCCTTGGTGAGTGGATCCGCGGTGTTATTCTTTATGTCTATTCTCCTAATCTCGATCTCGTGGTGATCAACTATCTCCCGGATCAGATGAAAACGCCTCAGCATGTGTCTGGACCGCTGATAGGACCTGGGCTCCTTGGCTAACGCCATAGCCCCATTATTATCACAATACAATAGTATTGGATCAATAATGGTTGGAACTACTCCTAGCTCCGAGACGAACTTCCTCATCCAGACGGCATCCTTGGCGGCATCATTTGCAGCAATGTACTCAGCTTCCACCGTAGAGTCTGCAACGGTATCCTGTTTGGAACTCTTCTAACTCACCGCCCCTCCATTAAGGGTGAATACAAACCCAGAGATAGATTTGTTGTCGTCCTTATCACTCTGGAAGCTCGAATCGGTAAAGGCCTCCATTTGGAGATCTCTGTTACCATACAGCAAGAACAATTCTTTAGTCCTTCGCAAGTACTTAAGAATGTTCTTCACAGCAGTCCAGTGCTTCTCCCCTGGGTTTGACTGATACCTGCTTACTACACTCAGTGCACAAGCTACGTCAGGGTGTGTACACAATATCGCATACATTATAGATCCTACGGCAGAAGCGATAATGCTCA
Source organism: Agapanthus africanus (assembly GCA_030015575.1). NCBI lineage: Eukaryota > Viridiplantae > Streptophyta > Magnoliopsida > Asparagales > Amaryllidaceae > Agapanthus > Agapanthus africanus. Next base: position 54,896,073 of record CM057342.1, on the reverse strand, counting down.
TGCGAGCTCTCTCTTCATCGAACATTGGGTAAAATTCCTTGGAGAGAGAGACTCCATGGCAAGCGGGTATGGCATCCCGCTTGGAGTCTTCCATACTAAACCTCTTTAGGATGGTGTTGATGTGCATGGTTTGGGACAATCCCAATAACCTTTTGGATCTATCACTATAGATCTGAATGCCCAATATGTGCGTGGCATCACTCAGGTCCTTCATGGAGAACCTTTGTGATAAGAATGATTTGACCGACTGCAGCATAGGAATGTCATTTCCCATCAGAAGAATGTCATCCACATACAATACGAGGAATGTGACAGCTCTCCCTACATCCTTCTTATAAACATAAGGTTCATCTGGATTTTTGATGAAATCAAACTCTTTGATAACATTATCAAAACAGATGTTCCAACTCCGTGATGTCTGCTTTAATCCATAAATGGATTTAAGCAATCTACATACTTTCCCGCTGCTCCCACTGTCAACGAAGCCCTCTGGCTAATCCATATAAACGCATTCTTCTAAATCACCATTTAGAAATGCAGTTTTAACGTCCATCTGTCAGATTTCATAGTCGTAGTGAGCAGCAATAGCAAGTAGGATTCGAATGGATTTAAGCATGGCTACGGGAGAAAAAATTTCATCATAGTCCAGACCCGGTCTTTGACGAAATCCTTTCGCCACAAGTCGTGCTTTATATTTCTCCACCTGTCCATCTACACCAATCTTTCTTTTAAAGATCCATTTGCACCCCACGGGTTTTACCCCAGGGGGTACAATGTCCAAATTCCATACTTTGTTGGTGTACATAGACTCCATTTCAGATCTCATAGCATCCAACCATTTCACAGAGTCTCCACTCGTGATAGCTTGCTGAAAACTGATAGGATCATCATCCTCCATGATGCAATCTTTTCTATCACCATCAATGAGGAAACCGTAGTACCTCTCCGATGGGAGAGAAGTCCTACCAGATCTACGGAGTGGTTGAGGTTCATTTCTCTCTGTTGCAACAGCCGGTTCAACCAAGTCGTCATTTGTAATTTGTGTTTCTAGAACTTCTTCTAGGTCTACCACACTACCATCTACACCAATCTTTCTTTTAAAAATGTGGCGTGCTGAGAAACAAACTCCTTTTGTTCCTCCTTGTGGTAGAATAGATATCCATAAGAATTCTTTGGATACCCTATAAAATTACACATGACTGACCGTGTCTCGAGTTTATCCGGATTTTTCTTTTTGAGATAGGCCGGACAACCCCAAATCTTAACTCGTTTAAGAGATGGTCTCTTCCCATGACATATCTCATATGGCGTGGTAGACACGGTTTTGGTTGGAACCCTGTTTAATAGAAACGCTGCAGTCTCCAATGCATGCCCCCAAAATGAGACAGGTAACTCAGCATCACTCATCATGGAACGAATCATATCCAATAGGGTCCGATTCCTCCGCTCTGACACACTGTTGTGCTGTGGTGTGTAAGGAGAAGTGAGCTAAGAGAGAATCCCATTCTCTTTTAGAAAGTCTGCAAATTCTATACTGAGATACTCCCCACCTCGATCTGATCGAACCATCTTGGTACTCAATCCGGTTTGTTTTTCTACTTCAAGTTTATACTCAGTGAATTTCTCGAAAGCTTCAGACTTATGTTTTAGTAAAAACACATGACCGAATCTTGAGAAATCATCAGTAAGTTATGAAGTAAGAAAAAACGCCTCTAGCCTGTGTAGACATTGGCCCGCATACATCACTATGTATGAGGGCTAAGAGCTGAGTAGCTCTTTCTCCGTGTCCTGTAAACGGAGATTTGGTCATTTTACCCTTGATACAAGACTGGCAAGTCGCTTAAGATTTATATTCAAAGGGGTTTAAATATCCATCTTTATGTAGCTTGTTTAGTCTTGTTTCGTTAATATGACCAAATCTACAGTGCCAAAGAAAAGCTTCATTTATTTCTGAAAGTTTTCTTTTATTAGTGTGTTGTATGCTGAAAACTGTGTGTTGATTTAGGACGTATATCCCGTTATTAAGTGTACCATACCCAACCAACATTTGATTCAGGTTAATGTTCATAACATTATTCTGCAATACAAAATGATATCCTTCATTGTCTAATAAAGAAACGGATATTTATTACAAAGCATACTAGGTACATAATAACATGGGTTCAAAACCAATATACACCCCGATGGCAACCCCAGGTGATACTCTCCCACTGAAACCGCATGTACATTGGAACCATTTCTAACCCGGAGAGTATGGTCACCTGTCTTTAAAACATTGTTATTTCTCAACCCTTGCATGGAATTGCAAATGTGAGAAGCTGAACCGGTATCTAATACCCAGGAAGCAGAGTTTATAGAAAAACAGTTTTTTATCACAAACACACCTGAAGCGGAAGCATCACCATGCTTCTTCCTTTTGAGATCCAAGTACTCAGTGCAGTTGCGCTTCCAATGTCCCAATTTGTGGCAGTGATAACATTCCCCTTTCCCCGATTCCCCATCCGTGGACTTTTCTTTCCCCTTAACCTTTTTAACTCCACCTCTAGGTTTGGCGGGTTTCTTCTTCATCTTTCCCTTGGCCTTGGCTTTAGGGTGAGAGGAGGAAGATGGCCCAGCAATCAAAGCGGGAGTCTTCACTGACTTTAGCATGCTCTCTGCACTCCTCAACATATTGAGGAGTTCAGGTAGTGACTTCTCCATGTTGTGCATGTTGAAGTTTACTACAAATTGAGCAAAGGTAGGGGAGACTGCAGAATAATATCAGTATAATGTTCATTGTCCATTTTCCATCCGAGGTCCTCAAGCTCTTCTATAAGAGCTATCATCTTCAGAATATGGTCACCTATTGGTGTGCCAGGAGCCATCCGCGTCTGAAACAGCTTTCTAGATGCTTCTTATCGTAGGATACGAGATTGCTCCCCATACAACTCTTTTGTATGGAGAAAAATGGATTGTACATCCATCTGCTCATGCTGCTTTTGATGTGTGTTATCCATCGATGCAAGCGTGAGGCATTTGGCCGTGGCACAGTCAGCGTCCCATGTCTTGCAGACTTCCCTATCCGCAACTGAAGATTTAGGACATGGGACGTGCGGGGCTGGAGCCGTGAGGACATATAATACCTTATCATAAGTCAAGGCAATATTAATGTTCCTCAACCAGTCTTTATAATTGGTCCCATTCAGTTTATTTTTATCTAGTAGAAGCTTGAGTCCTGTCATTGGTATCTGCCATTAAGAGAGAGAAAAGAATACACTCAGCGAAAGCTCTTGCAAAGATCAGATTGGTTATTATCTTATCTAATCGATGTCTCCCACCGCTTTTATCAAATTTTCCTTCAAACCTTAAAAGGAAAACTAGCCAGGATTTATTACAGTCTACAACTTCGCTAACCGTTCAGCCAGGCCAGTGTCGGTACTTGAAGGAGGTTCCCCGTGCTTTCGCATGTACCTAATTAATATAAACCTCGTCTTCCCAGAGGCGTAGCCCCGTTAACACCTTCCTAGACACTTAATGAGTTAGCTAATTGTAAAGTGCAAAACTCTCCTAGGAGCAACTCTTGCTCACAGTGGGATCGGGATCCAACCATCATATGGAAGGTATGCAATTTCATTGCAAATTTCAACTCTTGAAACTCCAGATATAGTTTTTACCCCTAACACTCATGACCTTGGCTATGGTCAACAAATCACATGCACTAATCAAGTTCAACCCGTCATTTCTTGATTAATTAGACTCATTCACATGACCATTGGCTAAGGTCAACAAAGTCACATGCCTGTCCTAATTAATCACATCATATGCTGTGTAGGAAGACATCACTTAGCTACCGTACACTACGCCTTGGCTAAGGTCAACAAACGTAGCAAAAATACTAAGTACCCTACTTCCTAAAATGACGGAGGGTTGCGGATGGTATTTAAGAAAACCTTTAACGCTTTGAACTTGATATCGTTGTAGAATCAAACAGTTTTCAAAAGGAGTGGCTTATTCACCGCAATTTTGAAATGTAGCTTTTTCACAAAAAGCCGAGTGGTTTTTAAATTCAATTCTACAACATCTTTTTAAGTTTATTTTTCCTTACATTAATCATATTAATGTAGTCCCATCATTTAAGTCCTTAAGCCAAACACAGAAAAGAAACGAAAATACAACATACGCTTATGCCATCCGCATTCGCCACAATGTTCCGTTATGCACCGTTAGGTTACTTAACTAACGGCATACCGGGACGGGACTAGCGTGGGTGCAAAACATAAGCAATGTCTACTATATATCTCATATATAATATTGCATCCGTCTCAGATATATCAAGCAATCACATCACAGAATATAAACAGCAGAAGCACATATATGAAAATATAGGATATATGAGGAATTCCGTATTTTGTATTTATCCAACGATAGAAAATACGGGTTCCACGGTCGTGATGAATAGCCAATCCTACACCCTAGACCCCTACGAGAGCGGCAACGACCCTACCAATTCTAGAGTTAGGAGACCCGGTCTCGACTCCTCGAGATGGCCTCCCACTGGACTCTAGAACCCCAGTCACTTGTGCTCCCCACCTTGGGTCTATCCTAATGCGGAAAAGTAAATAATATACATCGAAGGAAATATCATCCTCAACCCGGATGTGCCCCAATTAAAGAATATTACATACATTTGGATTTTACATGAATGAAAAGAAAACTCTCATCTCACATAAAACCCCCGGCCATTCATCACGACGATCCTATACATCATTTCACAGAAACATATAACATCTCATATCAATATATGCAAATAAACTAGGCGATGTTAAACCATTTTATCGATCGATCAATGACCAAAAAATCCACAGAGAATCTCAACACCTGAGCAGTATTAAAATTACCCAGAAGCATGCCACAGTACCTATGGACCAACCGTAGAAGGGCCGACCCGAGCCTCACAAACGGTGCCGCGGAAACGCCGCCAAAACCAGGTTTCTGCCGCGGTTCCGCAGTCATTTAATCGAGTTAGGGTATCGTTCTTCTAGAGGATCTATAGAATTACCTGCATGATTTTCTGAATATTTTAATGTGAAAAATTCCAACATTTTGAAAATTTTCTAGAGAATGGTTTTTTCGGGCAATCGATGTTCGTTCGAGGTGTTTTAACGTCATCTAGGTTACTCTAATTCTCTAGCTTGGCTCTGATACCACTGTTGGGTTTACCTAGCACCTCACAAGGGTTTGTAATGCAACAAACATGCTACAATTTAATTTTTTTAGAGTGCCAAGCAAACTAACCTAGGATCAAACTAGAAATTTAAAGTAACATATGAAGTAGTATCATATACTACAAGTAATAAAACACTAAGTAAAGAGAATACAATTTATAGTTCTCTTTTCTTGACTTCTTGGCTACTTGAGAGTTTGAACGGGCTTGCTAGTGATCTTCCGAGTCTACGATGATCTACCCGGAGTTCTCTTTGTCCAAGCTCCAAGCTCCATTTAATCAAAAGATGAAGATGAAGCTAACACTCTAAATTAATTGGCTAGACTAGTGTAGAATGATGATGTGGTTTGTTTTCTCACTTCAAAACCCTATCTTTATCACTATCCCATTCACTAACAAAGTTAAGAGAGTAAGAGAGAGGAAGAAAAAGATGATAGCAACTCAATAGCTCAAGTTATGATAAATCTTATAATAAAAATGAGAATTTAAATTATATATAATTTCCACTCTGATCCTAAACCATGGGTTAATAAATATCTAGATATTTACTTTGGAGTAAAGAGAGCCATAGAAAATTAACTCATGGTTAATGCAAGGTTAAGTGTAGAGAATGAAGGATAAATATCAACCATGAATTAATTCTATTTACATTAACTTAAAAATAAATATTTAGACAAATACTTCCATGTGAGTCTTGCATTGCCACCACTAGTGTATCAACAATTATGATACACACAAGTGTATGCATGTATGTGTGCATGCACATCAACATGTGCATCAACATAAACATTTGCATACATGCATGCATACAATAAAGAAAAGGGTTTAAACAAAGTGAGCAATAAAGTCAATGTTAAATCAACACTTGATTTAACAAACCGGCCATATCACATACGACCCGACCAATAGTAAATCGCCCGATTAATATACGATATCACATACGCGCATTTAATCGGGTCCCGGCGCATATCACATATGCATACCACATCGTTTCTCCTGGGCTACGAAACTCCTCTGTGGGACTCTAAGACTCGCCAATACGCCGGCAGTGGGTGATGATCATATCAGGCACCCCCAAACCGCAAGAGGTCAGCTAAACATAATGGCCATCCTGGTATTGAGCGATCAGAAGAAAACAAGCGAACCTGTCAAAACTCCCGTCGAGCCAACTGGCAACACTACCGTATAGTCCGGTCTCTTCGTCAGATATGCTGCATATCAAGTCTAGGGATGGCATCGTCGACCCCAATAACTCAATAAGTCATGCCGATGTATGGCCTATAATCAGTTCGAGAAACTACTGATAACACTTATCAGTAAATCTAATCAGCCTTGGCCAGGGACTTGCTGATATAGCCAATCGAGCATAGTGCAACATCAACCCCCAATACCGGGAGAGATGAAACCCCTCATATCGCTCATTGCCTCCATGTGTCTCGGGAATGTACGCAAAAGACACCTGTTTGCACGACTCAGTAGTGCCGTGGTAGGGTGGATATCAAAGCACAGTGGGAGAACACATGAGACTCTATGACGATCTCGGGTCTACAGACTAACATGTACCAGTATCACCTGAGAACTGCTATCCGATGATACATATAATACCGTATAGGAGTTCTCGGTGAGTCCGTTCAGTGTACCCAGTCTCCACTGAGCACCCGTATACGATCTCGATATCAAACATCAATGGATATGGGAACATCCATCGCCCATCTGATGGGTCTAGTATCGTATACGCTAGTCTACTCTGGAATATCGATGCCCCGTCTCGATACACCCATGACTAGGGACATTTCAGGATATGCATATAAAATACACATGTCCCACTAGTATGATCTCCATCATAATCACAATAGTCAAGCAAATATCCTCAGGACTTTATCAACATGTACAAATGAATAAAAGCATGATCAAGTGAACATGTCATATAAAGAGTAATCAGATAGCATACTATCATGTCCTCTGTATATATATACATATATAAGTACATCCACTATCATATAATGTCCTCTAAGGCATATATATATCCAACATCAATCTCATATCGTGGGACCGGCAAAGGTATCAACTATCTCATATCGACTCACATCCATATAACGACATATCACACCAAGTCATCATATCACATCGTATACTCTTTTCATCACATTAATATCTCACATCTAGTCATCTTATATATACATTCTATCTTATGAATCTCATGTTATGCTACTCTAAATCTCATACTTATTCTTGTGCACTACATATATTTATATATCATGATTCACATTTACGTTTCACATCCTTATATATATTTTCGAGACATCCTTATCAATCATATCATTTCATACAAAACCTTTAATCACATCCGTGGGTTCCTAGTATAGCTTTCTCCGACTATATTCATAAGTTTCTAACATGGTTTCCTTAACCATATTCTATATATATATATATATATATCGGTTTCCATTATAATTTGCGGGGGGTGCTATATGTCATCCAACCGACTTCCCCAATAGATATAAATCTACTCACATGTGGCACTCCTTGTTCAGACGTAGTCGATATGCTTCGTCGTCTCGGAATCCACGCGAAGGTGCCTACAATCAATATACAATCGCAATGCTATTAAGATCAAGCCCGGAAAACTAATACGGCACACGGTGCACTCATAGGTTAGAACATATAGTCTACGCATGTCAAAACAATCAAACAACCGTTGTTGTTGACGTACAAACGCCCAACAACCAAATACAAATCCAAACATCAAAACCAAGTATTCAAACCTCGGAAAACTTTGCCTAAAACACTCACAACAGCTCCCAGATTTTTATCTCAGGTTAAATGGGACAAAACAAGCAGGTACAGGGGATAGTTTACATGGTAAATGAGCTACAGACAAAGACCCAACCCCAGAACCCCCTAGAAATCCGGCGACATCATCGGAAAACCCGAGCTCTCCGGCCTAGGTAGGAGGGAGCGGGCTCGTATTTTGGTGGTGGGTTTTTGGTGGTTTATATAGGTCTCTGGACTTGCTAGATTTTCTTAGAAACTTCCCAGTTTGCCCCAGATTCCCTGTAGGCTAACACAACTTCACAAAACCGACACGGGTAAATTCCTAAGTTCGTAAGTCAACACTAGAGGTTAAGTAGACACTCACTATAGATCATAAGTCCACACAATCACTCAAACCCTTCTCTTGGAATTTCCAAACATCATAAATCTAATCGATTTAACTCTAAACTACTATAGGGTGCTAGGAAATTGAAAAACTAAACTAGAAGTGTAGAAATTACCTCATTTGGCAACTCAAGAATTTTCTTGAGTTGCTCAAGGTGATCAAAATCCAACTTTGAAGTATCCATTAGGTTTGTAGAGAGGTTGTGCATCTTTTTTGTGAAGGGGGTATAGGGTTTTAGTGAAGGAATTGAGATGGAACATGAGGGTAGAGGAGGTGGAGAAAGAGATGAAGAAGGAGGTGAAGAAAACAAATGGGGCGGATGAAGGGCAGCCCTCTCTCTCTCTCTCTCTCTCTCTCTCTCTTATTCTCACTCTCTCTTAATCTAACCCTCTCAATAATTCAAGCCATGTCACACTCTCTCTCTCCAATAACACAATTTCTTTTCTTTTCTTAAAATCAAATATCAACACATACTAATGAAACAACATGCAACAAAAATGCAACATGTCATGGTGCACTAATCATGGAAAAATGTAAAAACACGGATTTGGCTTAATCGCGATTAGTAGTGCACTAATCAATTTTTTTTTCAAACTGCATATAATTAATTATAAAATGCCAAATCCGATAAATATATTTTTAAATGAATAAATCATTTTAATCTCCAATTATTTCAAAAATATTGGTATATATTGATACCATTTTACGAAAACCCCAAATTCGCAAATCGGGTAGTTTTCACGAAATATATTATTTTAACATTAAATTCCAAAAATAATATTTTTCATTTTCTAAAATATTACAAATATCATCCTGGAAAGGTGAACGTAGTTCCCATTGCACTTAGTCGCCAGCCATTAGCAATGAACCTCACCGCTCAGTAGAGGCTACAGCAAGAACTGCATGGATTGGAGATTGAAGTATTTATGCCAGGTAACACATTATGTCACGTCCCGCTTCCCATTGTACGGGTAAGAAGAGGCGACGAGGCCCGCTACGTATTTACTCAGAAGTAAACATGCTAAGCGTATCTAAGCAATATAATGTAAATATACACAAGAAGACATGAATGCGAATGAACAGCAACTTTTATTTATTAAACATCTCTTTACAAGTACAACTGAAAATGTAAATATAGGAATGGAAAGTAATGCCTAAACAATGGCATGAACTGAAAAGAAAATATATACAAGTATCTAGAGCACTGGGTCAATGGAGAAACGCTCCAAGTCTTCAGTACTGGGCTCAAGCTACAATGAGTCCGATCCACCTGACAACATTCCAAAGAAAAAGAGAAGGAATGTCGTCAGCGAAAAATTGCTCGGTAAGTCCCAAAGATAGGTAAGAATAGACAGATGAATAGACAGATATAACTGGTGAGTTTGTTATGTTAACGTGGTTGTTTGTAGCTTGGTACAGAATATGCCAATGTATACGAGAGAAATCCCACTATTCCGGAGACTAAATTATACGGAGCACAAGGAACCGTTAAGCCACGGTACAACAGCAGAGGATATTCAGGTTAGGTGTATTAAAGTGACCGTCTCGTGCCACTTCTAATACATTCCGTACCAGTCTATCCCTTAAAACCCCCGTAATGTATTTTGTATTGATTGTATTATTTTGTTTTATAGATGGATAACTTAACAAAACCATGATATCATGTAAACGGAATGGATATAAATGGATAGTCATGTAATCAGAGTATATCCATGGTTTCGGTTCGGTCGAGTTATGTTGATATAGATTGAACTCTGGTATAAAATGAGTCATGTTGTATTGTAGTTATACTTGAATTGAATTCAAGTCAGATTGATTTCATATTAGATTGAGACTATGTCTGAGTCAGATACTTTAAGACGAATTGAAGTCCTGAATTAGTTTTGATGTTATCGGTTACTGCTGAACATGGACGGCAGAATTTGTGTCTTTTTTCAAGACAATTACCGTATTGATAACACGGTTTTAGGTTGTCTACTTTAGATTGGCAAGCACCCATATTCTCCAGCTCCATGAGGCTCAAGAGAACTGGTCCCGCTTAAACCTATGTTTATTATGGTCCTTATTGTAAATTAATATAACTCGAGGGGGTTTTATGAAAAATAGTTTTGATATATTTTCAAAATACACCTCAAGTATTTAATTATCATCTTTAGGGTTTTCTTAGTTGTATTTTTTATAAAAATGAAGTTTTCTAGTGAATAGAACCTAGATTACATTGTATATGGTATTTTAATGTAATTTTGAAATTGTATTGATTTGTAATAGTAGTTTCATAGAATTTATGATTCCTTTGATTTAGAAAACATGGAATATATATATTGTATATTTAAAGTAGATATTTTGATAATATATATATATAATAGAACTTATTTATTAAATATAAATCATATTTTTCTTAAAAATTGTATTAAAAATTCCATCAAGATCGGATGCTCCGTGAGGAGGTTTGCATCTCGCTCTATTAGGCCCGAGAATATGCGATAACCCGCACCATCCTGATCGGGGTTCCCAAAATGGGTTGTAGAGGCGCATTGCAAGGAATTAAATAATACACTTTTTAAAGAAAACGGTTTTTGAATGTTTAGAGCGTTTAAATGTAAACTCGTATTTTCCAACAAACTAATGTTCCACAACTCATCATGCTATATCAAGAATATGTGTTGTGATGAGGTAGGTCATTACCTCATGAGTTTTCTAAAGGTAATATAGGTAAAATGAATAAGCAATTTCGTATGTAAACATGATGGTATTTTACCGTAAAGATGGAATAGAAGTTGCTATACATATAATTTTGAGATGAAACTTATTCTAATGTGTTATTTAATGGTTAATAAACAGTACATAAAAATATGATAAATTTTTTATTGAGAAAAAATTGCATTTTTGATGAAATTAGAATCGGAAGTCGGAATAATTCCGCTTTCGACGAGTTTTGAATTGAGCATGTTTTAGACTAGAATGAGAGGAGGGGAGAGAGGACTTACTGATTGAAAATAAAGATGGGAAAAGGAGGAAGCTTTTGGAATCGTCGGAGAGTCGTTTCGTCACCGGATTCTTCCCGAAATGTCGCCGGAACTTCGACCATTGCTAACTCCACTTGTACAACTTTGGACTTAGAATTTTTTTAGAGAGTTTCGGTATGAGATTTCTGAATGAGCAGAGGTAAAATATAATGTAGTATTTATAGGGAAAATTAGGATTTAGGGTAATGAATTGAGAATTAAAAATGTGCATTAAAAATTGATTTAAGAAAGGAATTATCACTCTCTGGATGAATGCAGAGAAATCAAACAATATGGAGGTAGTGGGGTAGGCGAAGAGGTGCTAGGTTTAAATTTTAGGAGCATTCCCTATGGACTAGCCCGGCGGTGCCGGTCTCCTCAACTCATCTCGCCGGTCCAATCCGGTGGTATGGGCTCTGGATTTTGGCTACTGATTGGTCGTAAAAAAGTGTTTGTAGAACAACCGCAATCAATAACGGTGTCGCCACTAGCTAGTCGAGATGAGTACGGGTCGTACTCAGGGATTCGTGGAACTTTTAATCTAGCTTTAGATGTGTTGATTATAAAAGAGGAAGGAGAATAGAGAATAGTGAATAATAGATTCTAGATCTATGGTAAATACGGATATAGAATATATATTTTTCAGATCTAGTTTAAATAAGAATATAAAATATATAAGAAGAAGGCTTGTAGGGTTCGTTAGGATTTAGTAGTCATGGATGACTAATAAAGATTACTCATTTTATCTATTGATAGATTTAAAACTAGATTGATAGTGATGAATGGGGATTAGGGTTCTTGGAAGAAACTAGGGTTTCCACACTATTGATCCTTGTCCTTTCATTGATCTCTATTCATGTCTAGCCCTTAACAAAATAATTGTTAATCTGATCTCAAATCGCGATCGAGACTAGCAATAAATTGGTAGCGCGCCCGATTAGGATGTTAACGATTCTTTTGCTAAAATTTATAAATTTCATAAGACTTAAAAGAAGTTAAAATATTTTCCTATCTATTGTTCTACCCTAATCCTACGAACCCTAACAAGTTAGGAATTACTCACGCGTGTTGTGAGAAGAAGAAGAAGAAAGGATAGAGAATGAGATCATAATTAACATGTAGAAAGTAAAAATAAAGAAAATAAATAATTTAAACAAAATGATCTACCTTTATTAATCAACTTCACAAATACAAATCCTACGAATTTAGATTACAAGAGGAAGAAGTTGATCTCGATTTCTGCCTCGTAGGAAGTAGATGCTCCGTCGATTTTCACGTCGCCCTATCACGTCGAATCGTGGACATGTCATGGATCTCTTGATCTTTGATGGTGATTTGCTTAGTGTAACAGTAATGACATTTAACTTTAGCCCTCGGTCTTTTATATAGCCCTCAAATCAGAAACCCTAGATCTCATAGGTTTAGACTTGCCATAAAGATCCACTTTCCAAGTTTTCAGATCCTACGATTTTATTGGCAGATTTTTGATTCTGACATCTTGAATATCTTGATCTCTTGATCTGAGCTAAATCTGCACAAAATCTCCATGAATAATATTAGTAATATTTATTAAATTAGAGAGTATCATAATCACTTTATATGGTAATAAATATTTAAGAAACTTGATTAAGAATATTTGATAAGACATGCATCTATTAATTACTAAAATATTATGAATATATTTTGAAATATTATTCTAACCATTTGTATGATATTATATCTTTTAAGAATCTTGATTACAATATTTGATATGATATGTATATTTTAATTACCAAAATATTATATAAATATTATATGCATATATTTTCCTTCATAATGCTAATTATAATATATAAACATATGGTAAAGAGTATTTTGCAGATAAACCCAAATATGTTCTATATTTATAATAAACATCTTTAAATATTTAAGAAAATTAAGGAAAATGCTATATTAAAAGTGCAATATTTTCGACTGAACAAATACCCCCAAACTTAACTTTGATCGTCCCGAGCAAACTATATATTCAAGAGAGGGAAAAAAGAAAAACCTAGGACACTTTCGTAGGCAATTACGATTGCACTGAGTACGTGCAATAAGCCTTTAAACCTCTAGGCGTCCCTAATAGGAAGAGTGTTGTCTCCTGAGGGTTTTCAGCGGATTACACCCACAAAATCCCATAATAAAAGAAAAATGGTGAAAGTTACATACAAAGATATGAACATATAAAAGAAAGAACTTGAAAAGAAGAGTTTCCAACTACACTAGCTTTTCGGTTGCCATGATCCTTATCTTAACGGTCGTGAAAAGATATTAGAAATCACATTATCCCTCAATAAAACATTACCTTTAGTCTTCCTCCCTACCTTTTATCCAAATATCGATCATATACCCCCTACATGTGTGTAAAAGACATCTCTACACTTAGAGAATTCAATTTAAGCTATCATACTCTTATCTATCTTCCAAAGTACTTTATAGTCGGTGAATATTTCGATGAATTGCTCACACATCTTTCATGCGACTGTTAATACTTCTTAAGGTACTAACCGACCGAATACAAAATGTGCTCGCACATTTAGGCGTAATATTCTCGTCTTGCAACACCTAAGGCTTAGCAGTGGCTCCAAAACTAGTTGGTCTAAGACACTAGGTAATATAGCACCCTTACTATATTTTTTTTATGCTGCCTTAAGTAATTACAAAACCAGTGTTCATTTTTCTTCACCACTTATACTTTTTTTTCTTCATTTTATTTTTCATATTAAGACTTTTAGACAAGAGCATTTCAAGGTATTCTCTACTATCCCAAGTTTTAGATGTGTGTAAGTGCGTATAGTAGGGTATCAACGTTCAAATATTTGGACTCAAGAATAGCGACTATTTTTCGAACTTATTTTTATCCTCAGATTAGTAATTTCCTTCATCTTACTAACCCTTGGGACAACGGCTCATAACTACTTATTACTAGTTTTGTTTAAGAAAATATCTAACTTTCTTACTTTTCTCAAACTATTCCTATCTTTAATATGTAATTTTTCACTTTCTAATCTTTTATTATCAAAAATTTTTGTTCTTATATATAATATAATGCAAAATAATGCGTAAATAAGCACAAAACTCCCCCAAACCTGTTTGCAGCAGTGTTCTCACTGATGTCATCTGTTAAGCTTAAAAAACTTGTAGACTTAGGAGGAAAAGCTAGTAACGGGGACATGAATAAATAACAGTGAAATCCTTCCCCAAACTTATTTTTGGCTCACAATTTCGTAAAAATTTTCTTTTCGTTCAAGAGCCAAAATATTTTTCTCCCCCCCCCCCCAAACTTGAGTAAAATCGTATTAAGCATTTAAAATTATGAGGGGGAGTTAAAGTTATTGGTCAAAGTAAAACCTTACAAAGACAAAAATTCAACACCAACCATTCAAATATTTTATCGATATAACGCACTGCTTGGTGGATGATCAGAAATTTGAATAAGTGGGGAGATAAGAGGCATTATGGTTTACGTCTCGGTTGATAGAGACGAAACAGTGATGGTGAACGAAAACGACAATGTGAATGATTAGGAATGGGAAGAATAGTCACATTCTCGTATAGTATAAGAAGAAATGGTGGAGGTTCAATTTCTTTGTGTTGGGGTTGATTCATTACAATGCCCATGTTTTCTAAGAATGCGAGTTCTTCAGCAAAGATTTCTTCAAAGCTTTCATCGATATCCCGAACAATAATTTCATCGGAAAGAACGGGATGATACTCGGACTCCATAAACGGTTCATATTTAACGTCAGATGCTGACCCGGACAGCTCGATAGAAGGGTATGTATGTGTATAATAAAAAGCAGGGTCAAATAACAACGTAATAGCGGAGTCAAGATCAGTATCGTGAAGCTTTTCAAGTTCACTGCTGTCGGAATTTATCGCTTCGACAGAACATACTTGAGCATAGGATTCGGAGGGCTCACTTCCCAACTTGTAAATATTAAGCTCAATTAACATCTTCCCAAAGGATAGGGTTATAGAGTCGTTTCGACAATTGATTATCGCGTTGGAAGTTGCGAGAAAAGGTCGATATAAAATCACTGGAATTTGGTTTCGTAGGTTCACTACAGGTTGTGTATCTATAACGATAAATTCCATAGGGAATATAAATTCCCCAACTTTGATTAACACGTCCTCTAGCTCACCCCAAGATTGGGTGATAGTTCAATCTGCCATCTGAGAGTGCAGTGCGCCGGTTTTAACTCTCCGATTCCTAATTGCTCATACACAGAATATGGAAGTAAGTTAACACTAGCACCTATATCGAGTAGAGCACGATTAATATTTTTACCCCCAATAGAAATAGATATTGTAGAACTCCCGGTGTTCTTTTGTTTCATGGGTAATTGATGGGTAAAAGAAGTGCTTACATTACTTGCTAGAAAAACTTTTTTCCGTACTTGAATTTTCCTTTTCCTAGTACACAAGTCGTTTAGAATTTTCGTGTAGGAAGGAATTTGTTGGATAGCAACTAGAAGAGAAATGTTTATGTTAACTTGCTTAAAATCTTCCATAATCTTCTTCATTTATGGACTTGGTCTGTTACCCCTTAACCTCTTTGGATAAGGTGCTTTATCAATAAGGGTTTGGTCCAACATTGGAGGAGTTTGTGGGAATGGAATCGATCTCAGAATTGGAGTGGGGATCGTTTTAGGTAGACTCGAGGAAGCGGGCGAAGGGTTCGAACCTAGTGGGAAACGGAGAATAGGTTCGGAAGAAGGTGGGAGACTAGACGAATTAGGGTAAGAAGTGGAAGCCGGGTTTTCGATTGATTCCTCATCTTCAATCTTCTCACCCACTTGCTTGTTCAGCACTCTTCCCGATCTCAACGTGGTTATGGAACTCACATTATGACTTTGTGAGTGACCAGGATTCGGTATAGGTTGAGATGGAAGTTTCCCTTTTCTCTCGCTCTCATTGCGGCATTTATTTATGCAAGTTGTGCTTCTATCGATTTTATACTTTCACCGTGGGAGGTGGTGGTTTGCGTTAATGTTCGGTTAGAAGACTTTAATTCATCCGTCGTTTGCATGGAATGTTTAATAAACATATCTACGCTTCGTTCGAGTGTAGATGAGTTTTCGGTACCGGCTGTTTGAAAAGAATTATTATAATGTGTAGAATTGTTGGCCGTATTTTGAAAAGGTTGCGATTAAAAGGGGTGCTGACTCTATAGTGGTGGTTGTTGTTGCTATGGAGGAGGTCTTTGATAATTGCTTGGGAACTGGTTTTGATTTTGGGTTTGGTTTTGGTTCCAAGCAAAATTGGGATGATTCCTCCATCCCTGATTGTATGCGGAAGAATAAGGATCGTTTCTTGGTCGTTGCTGAAAAGCAGCATTAGTATGTTCTTGACCTTGAAACGGAGGATTCAAAGGACATTCTTCCGTCAAATGCAACGGGTCGAAACAGCAACCACACACGGTTTTGGGAAGCGTAATTTGGTGTAGCGAGGCTGAAGAGACTTTGTTTTCTATAGCATTGAGTTTCCTTTGTATAGCGGCCATTTCGGCTTTTACTGCGATGGAAACATCGAGCTGATGGATACCTCCCCTAGTCGATGATGGTCTAACGCATTCCCATTGCAAAGTTTTTTCAGCGAGATCTTACAGAAATTGCCAAGCTTCACCATCGTCTTTGGAAATTAAATGGCATTGACAAATGGTTTCAAGCATCTGCTTTGTCACTGGATTAACACCCTCATATATAATTCGGCACAGATCCTATCTATTTATTCCGTGATGGGGATATTGGAAAAGCAGATTTTTAAACCGTTCAAAGCATTTCCAAAATGGTTCATTGGGAAGCTGGGTAAAGTGGTTGATCTCGCTCCGAACACGGGTGGGCTTATGATTGGGATAAAATTTCTTAAGAAATGCTATAACGAATTCATCCCAATTGCAAATAGAGTGTGCAGCATTGTTATAAAGCCATTTTTTCTACTAAATCGCACAAAGTAAAAGGGAGAAAACGCAATCCCATAGCATCCACTGAAAGTTGTGAAGTGCCCACATTGCGCATACGTTTTCGAATTTGGTGATAAAAACGTATGCGTCTTCAGACTCAAGCCCGTGAAATTTGGGCAACGGGTTAATGAAGTGGGGTTTAATTTCAAAATTATCCTCATTGGCTGGTGGAATAGATAGACAGGTAGGAAGGGGTCCACGCACGGGTAGCATCTTTTTTGGAGAGAGATGCGCGGTGGATTCTGCGCACCAACAGGTGGTGGTAAAATCTGATGGAGAACCGTCCATCTCAGTCAATGTGGTGGGTGGAGGGGAAAAAGAAGATGAAATAGTACCGACTTCGGAGTCGATAGCCGAAACGCGGACAAGACGGGCACTAGAATCCCGTGTCCAGCCGAGTATGCACTAAGCGGGTTTAGCGCACATGGCAGCGTGTGTGAGAACTTAAAAATTGGTTTGTTTTGAAAAGTGTCGGACGTGAGAAAAATCACACAAAAATTTCTCAAACAACCCTAGAACTAAGATTACTTAGGTCAAGTCACTAGACCACTCATGGACTTCCAAAGGACAAGCCGCAGGATCAATACTCTACCACCTCTTTATTACTCTTTGTGGCCAGGTAAGTGCCAGGTAAGTAAGAGGTATTCGCTATACGAATCACCGAAATAGCGGGCCTAATTAAGTAACCACTTGTTTTAGTCACACTTGCCTAGACACCACAAAAGTGATGCGGATAAACGATAGATTACCCATGACCTTCCTCTGTCCTTATTGAGCGCGACGGTCCTTAGAGTCTTGGTCAAGATATTTTTTAATTAATATAGGGTGATGTGGATGCTCGTTTTGTGATTTGTGGGGCTTAGGAAGGGTAATGAAATCCCCACCTAATCTGAATTGTGGTCTTGCCCCTTAAAGTCCGTATTAAAATATGTACAAACCAATTACAAAACACGCAAAAAGGTTTTTGAGCGGCGATATTTTGCAAAGAATCCTGTAGAAAAATATAATATTGGATTTTTCAGAGGAGGGAGAAAGAGATAGAAAAGTTACCAGAGAAATTTGGATGCAGAATTCCCCAACTCCACCGCCCAACCGCCTCAAAATGCACCTTTTTGCCGCGGTTCCGCCGCTATTTAGGGGGTTTTTTGTTTAATTTTTTCACTGTGGCCTCCGTTTCTTCTCTAAGTCTTGATGAATTTCTCTGAATCTTTATCTCCTCGCTCAAATGACTCCAGATTCCCTCGCAAAAATCGTACACTAATCGTTAAATACACAATTTGCAGCTTTGTTTTATGATATGATATGAATCAAATAAGAATTCAACACGAATAGTAAGAAAAAAAATTACATTTGATCCCCGGCAACGGCGCCATTTGATTGATCATACAAAAGTGTTTGTAGGATAACCACAATCAATAACGGTGTCGCGTGTAACTAGCCAAGATGAGTACGGGTCGTACTCAGGGATTCATGGAACTTTTAATCTTGCTTTAGACATGTTGATTAGAAAAGAGGATGGAGAATAAAGAATAATGAAGAATAGATTCTAAATCTATGGTAAATACGGATGTAGAATATATATTTTTCAGATCTAGTTTAAATAAGGATATAGAATATATAAGAAAATGGCTTGTTGCGTTCGTTAGGACTTAGTAGTCATGGATGACTAATAAAAATTACTCATTTTATCTATTGATACATTTAATACTAGATTGATAGTGATGAATGAGAATTAGGGTTCTTGGAAGAAACTAGGGTTTCCACACTATTAACCCTTGTCCTTTCATTGATTTCTATTCATGTCTAGCCCTTAACAAAACAATTGTTAATCTAATCTCAAATCGTGGTCGAGACTAGCAATAAATTGGTAGCGCGCCCGATTAATATATTAACGATTCTTTTGCTAAAATTTATAAACTTCATAAGACTTAAAAAAGTTAAAATATTTTCTCATCTATTGTTCTACCTTAATCCTACGAACCCTAGCAAGTTAGGAATTACTCACGCATGTTGTGAGAAGAAGAAAAAAGGATAAAGAATGAGATCATAATTAAAATACAGAAAGTAAAAATACAGAAAATAAATAATTTAAACAAAATGATCTACCTTTATTAATCAACTTCATAAGTACAAATCCTACGGATTTAGATTACAAGAGGAAGAATTTGCTCTCGATCTCTGTCTCGTAGGAATTCGATGCTCTATCGATTTTCACTTCGTCCTATCACGTCGAATCATGGACCTGTCATGGATCTCTTGTTCTTTTACGGTGATTTTCTTAGTGTAAAGGTGATGAGTTTTAACTTTATCCCTCGGTCCTTTATATAGCCCTCAAATCAGAAACCCAAGATCTCATAGGTTTAGACTTGCCATAAAAATCCATTTTCTAAGTTTTCAGATCTTACGATTATATTGGCAGATTTTTGATTCTGACATCTTGAATATCTTAATCTCTTGACCTGAGCTAAATCTGCACAAAATCTACATGAATAATGTTAGTAATATTTATTAAATTAGAGAGAATATCTTAATCACTTTATATGGTAATAACTCTTTAAGAAACTTGATTAAGAATATTTGGTAAGATATGCATCTATTAATTACTAAAATATTATGCATATATTTGAAATATTATTCTAACCATTTGTATGATATTATATCTTTTAAGAATCTTGATTAGAATTTTTGATATGATATGCACATTTTAATTACCAAAATATTATATAAATATTATATGCATATATTTCCCTTCATAATGTTAATTATAATATATAAACATATAGTAAAGAGTATTTTGCAGATAAACCCAAATATGTTCTATATTTATAATAAACACATTTAAATATTTAAGAAAATTAAGGAAAATGTTATATCAAAAGTGCAATATTTTCGACTGAACTGCCACGTGTCCTTGTCGCTTGTTATATCTCAGTGTACATGTTTAATTTTGTTGTAAATTTTCATTTTACGTGTTTTGCACATGTAAACTTTTGAGCTTCTTAAAGTTTAAAAGAAAATGTAACAACCCTAAACTTTCTGTACAATTTTTTTTTCAAAAATATAGAAAGGGGTGCTTGAGCCTGAGCACAAGTTATAAGTTTGTTTTGCTTTAGAACAGTAAGAAAGAGCTTGTAGCTCACTGGTAAGACCTTGCACTGCTGAACCAAAGCACCAAAGTTCAAATCCCATCAGCCACACATTTTTTAATTAAATTCTTTTAATCTTTTAGAAGCACAAGAGTCTACACGTTCACTACACGTAATAGGGTAAGTTACAGAATAAACGAATGTGTCCATGAGGTTAGACCAAGCGTCAGGGACACATGGCATCAAGACGAGCCCCGACTCGGGCCGGCAAAAGCCTTGACTCGGCCGGTGCCGCCGGTCCAACTCGGTCAGAACCCTAATTTTATTTCACCACCTGCACTATTTGGCCTACCCCACCCCCCTACACTGTTTAAATTCTCTGTAATTAACCAGAAAATTAAAATACCCCATTTTAATCCTTTTTAATGCAAATTTAAATGCATTTTTTTATCACACCCTAACGCTAATTTTCCCTATAAATACCCACTCTATTTTTACACCCCTTCACACTGAAATTTCCTACAAAATCTCTCAAGAAAATTCCAAGATCTTTTTGTGTGCAAGTGGAGTTAGCAAAGGGCGAAACTCCGACGAATTTCTGGCGACAACTCAAGGAGTTTCCGATGACGAAACGACGCACCGAAAACTCCCACCTCTTCCTCTTTCTCTTTTCTAGTCAAATAACCTGTAAGTCCCTGCTTCTTCTTCTCTTCTCTATTCTAAAAATATTCAAAACTAAAATCCGACGGAAGCGGAGTTAGTCCAACTTCCGATTCGGTTTTCTTTAAAAACTATAATTTTTCTTAATTAAGATACATTTATATCATCACATATTGTTCATTAAATATTAACAAACTTAATAAAACAAGTTACACATCAAACTAATTATTTTTGTAACTTTTATTATACTTTTTCAAAAAAATACCATATAATTTAGTTTCGACATAAACCATCATAATTCCTTGTTATATTTATAGATAGATCATGAGGTAATGACCCACCTCCTTGTCACGCCCCGCTTCCCAGTGTACGGCGAAGGGGACGCGACGAGGTCCGCTACGTATGTACTCAGAAGTACATACGCTAAGCGTAGCTAAGCAATATAGAAATAATTACACAAGAGATAAGAGTATAAAAAGAACAGCAACTTTTATTTATTAACATTCTTTGTACAATACATGAAAATGAAATACAACTGAAATAAAGATGCCTAAACAGTAGCATAACAGGAAATGAAAGGTACTGAAAAGAAAAGTGTATAATGAAATTATACTGCAAGGTCTTGAGTAAACTGGTCCAAGTCTTCTTGTGATGGCTCAACTTCTGCCGGGTCCAAGTCACCTGACGACATTCAAAGAAGAGAGAAACAGAATGTCGTCAGCGAACAGATCGCTCGGTAAGTCCCAAAGGTAAGAGGGAAGTAGAGAAGACAGAATAAGAAGATACATTCTAAAGTGTAAACTATTATTGTAATGTTATGTCAACGCTGTTGTTTGTAGCTTGGTACAGAAGGATGCCAGTGTATACGAGGGGGTCTCTATATGCTAGAGACCAGGGCAAACGGAAAGTACAAGGAACTGTTAAGCCACGGTACAACAGCAACGGAATATAGGTTATGTGTCTTAATCTGACCACCTCGTGCCACCTTTAACACCTTCCGTACCAATCTACCCCTTTAAACCCCGTAGTGTTTTAACAGTATTGTTGTATTGTTTTATGTAAGTTGGATGACTGACCAAAGCCATGATATCAGTAAACGGATTGTATCATGTAATTGGAATAACGAAATAATGGATGTATATCCATGGTTTGATTCAGTCAAGTTGAATAGGTTGTTAGCTGGATTCAGGGATTCATGTGTTCATATTGAGTTGGATTATTAAGAATATAGATTGACTTGAATTATATTCAAATCAGAAATAGTCAGGCTCTAACCCGAGTTAGACAATCAGAAATGTGAAACGAAGTCTTATAACTGCTAGGGTCCTTAGGGTAATTTATAAACTTGAGGGGGTTTTATGTAAAAATACTTTTATATACTTTTCAAAATACACCTCAAGTATTTATTTTTTCGTCTTTTAAGTTGTGGATTTTATGTTGTGACATTTCTAATGAAAATATCATAATTTCATAAATAATGGTATTTATCTGTAATATTGATGATTTGAAGTTCATGGTATTTTAGTGTAACCTTTATTCTTTTGTGATTTTTAGAGAAAAGGTGGAAAATTTATATTATAATAAAATAGGTATTTAAAAGATAGATATACATATGTTTATACAAAAATAATTTTAATAAATATTTTATATTTCAAAAATCTCATTTTTCTTAAATGTCGTATTTTAAACCTTTCGAGACCGAATGCTCCTTGCGGAGGTTTGAATCTCGCACTACTAAGCTCGAGGGTGCACGATAAACCATACAATCCCTAACGAGTTCCCCAAAGGTGGGTTGTAGTGGCGCTTTGCAAAGATTTAATAAACACTATTCATTTAGAAAACGGTTTTATAAATATAAGGTATTTATTTGTAAAGGATGTAAATTTCCGTATTTTAGTTTCTAGGGTTCCCTAAGCCAACTAGCCTATTTCTAAAGGTCTAAACGACAAGTCATTAGAAGCCTCAAATCGTCTCTTCACCGCCAATTGCGGCCAGGTAAGTACAAGTGAGGAGGGAGGGATCCGCTCACGAATCGTGAGGCGGGCCTTTTAAAGTTACCCAAGCCCACTTGCCTAGCCTAGACACCACAAAGTCAGTTTAGATAAACGATCGATGTCCATGACATATCGTATTTTCCTATTAAAAGGTTTTGTTTTAAAATTGTATACAACTTAGAACTTCCAGAAAAGGGTTTATAAAGAAAATGGTATTTTAATGTAAAGTCTTGTATTTTCGTAATCTAAGTTTTGACGATATCAATTAGGGTTGTATTTACGTGTGTGTAGAGGTAGGTCATTACCTCGTGACTTATTTTAAGGTATAGTGAAGTTTAGGGGTTAAATATGATAAAATAAACATGAGGGTATTTAAGTGAAAAAATACGGTATTTGCAAAAGTTATCATTTCATATGTGAAATCTCATTCAAATTGATTTTTACAAGTTTAGTGATCAAGATGAACATGTTTAGGAATGATGGAATTGATTAGAAGAAGAAAAATAAACATTATGGTATTATTGTGAAAAGAATACGATATTACAAGAAAGCTATCATTTCATGTGAGAAACATTGTCCAAATTAATTGTTATGTGATTAATGGTCATCATGAATATGTTTAGGTATTATGGTATGGGTGACAAGTGAGATTTTGTAGAAAAACCGAATCGGAAATCGGTTTGTTCCGATTTCCGTCGGGTTTCATAAATTCGTATTTTTTTTTGAGAAGTAGAAGAAGAAAAGAACGGGACTTACAGGCTTCGATCTATACTAAAGAGTATAGAGGAACAAGGTGAGTGGTCGAGGATTTGTTTCGTCTCCGGTTGTTTCAAAGAACGTCGCCGGAAATCCGTCAGCGCTTCGCCGTGAACTCGGTTTCAAAGCACACATTTCTTGTGAAAATTTCAAGAGAGTAAACCTAGTGTTTTAGGATGAGAGGGTAGAAGGTAGGGGTCTATTTATAGGGTAGCTAGGGTAGGATAGGTGAAAGGTTTTTATTTTAAAAAAATATGGTAAAAATTAAAGAAAAAGCATTAAAATTTGTATTAAATTGGTTGTATTTAACATTTGAGAACCGATCAATTAAATTAGAGTTAACAGGGGAGTTGGGAAGACGAAAAGGCGACTTTTCGTTTTGGGGGCTCGGCCGTCCGGCCGGCGGCGCCGGCAGATTCGGCCGGTCCGCCGGCCGACTCGGCCGATCCCGGCCGAGTCCGGCGATCGTCGGGTGCGGGGTCCTCTGATGTAGCTCATGGTATACTCCGTTTTTAGGGTTCAGTTCATCTTTTGGGAGTTATGGCCTGTGGACTGTTGGGCTTCCAAGAATTTTAAAAGAAAAATAATCTAAAAATAATGTGGGGCATGGGATTCGAACTCTGGTGGCTTGGTTCAGCAGTGCAAGGTGTTACCAATAAGCTACAAGCTCCTTCTTGTAATTATTGTAGGAAAATAGATACTTAAAGTGATATCAGCAACATTAAATACTCCAAGTATACTTCAAATTTAAATCAAATTTATGTATACAAAAATTGGAGTTGTTACAATCTACCCTCCTTACAAAAATTTCGTCCTCGAAATTTACAACTTTTATTTGAGGACTAGTTTACAAAAAGGTGCGGATATCTTGCACGCATTTCATCTTCCCTTTCCCACATGGATTCTCCTGGAGTGTCTTTTCTCCACATTACCCGGACCAAGTTAACTTCCTTGTTCCGAAGTGTCTTCACTTTCCTGTCCAGGATTTCCACAGGTTGTTGCTCACATGACAAGTCGGGCTGTATAGTGAGCTCAGAATGATCAAGTACATGGCTGGGGTCACTCACATACCTTCTGAGTTGGGATATGTGGAACACGTTATGCACTCCTTCCAATGAGGGTGGAAGCGCTAAACGGTATGCCACTTCACCGACTCGTTTGAGTATGTCGAACGGTCCAATATAT
Organism: Agapanthus africanus; assembly: GCA_030015575.1. Taxonomy (NCBI): domain Eukaryota; kingdom Viridiplantae; phylum Streptophyta; class Magnoliopsida; order Asparagales; family Amaryllidaceae; genus Agapanthus; species Agapanthus africanus. The sequence goes on along the minus strand of CM057342.1, from coordinate 54,871,038 downwards.
CTCGGACTTAGCTTACCCCGTCTTCCAAATCGGATCACACCGCGGTTCGGAGATATTTTCAGGAATACGTGATCTCTCGGCTGGAACTCCAAGTGTCCTCTCTTTGCATCAGCCCAGTGCTTCTGTCGATCTTGGGCTATGCACATCCTTTCCCTGATAGTACGAACCACATCAACAGTCGCTACTATCATCTCTGGTCCAAGAATTTCCCTATCTCCGATGTCGTCCCAACTTAATGGAGATCGACACTTCCTTCCATACAGTGCTGCAAAAGGTGCCATTCCTATGCTTGCTTGGTAGCTGTTGTTGTACGCGAACTCCACAAGATGCAGGTGATCTTCCCACGATCCTTTGAAGTCTAGCATACATGCTCTGAGCATATCTTCCAAGATCTGAATAGTTCGTTCCGACTGACCATCTGTTTGTGGATGATAAGTCGTGCTGAAGTTCAGACTTGTTACCAAGCTAGCTTGCAGACTCTGTCAAAATTGCGATCGGAACCTGGTATCACGATCGGAGACAATGCAAACTGGTACTCCATGGAGTCTCACAATTTCCTCCATGTACTTCTTCGCTAGTGTCTCAATTGATTGGCCAACTCGAAATGGGATGAAGTGAGCCGACTTTGTGAGTCGATCCACAATGACCCATATGGCATCGTTACCCTTTGTGCTGCGAGGAAGAGCAGTCACAAAGTCCATCGTGATGTGTTGCCATTTCCATTCTGGGATTGGTAACGGTTGAAGTAATCCAGCAGTCCTGTGATATTCAGCCTTTACTTGCTGACACACCAAGCATTTTGCGACGCTTCTGGCTACTTCACGCTTCATTCCATGCCACCAATAATTCTGACGTAAATCTTTGTACATTTTGGTACCTCCAGGATGTACCGAGTAGGGAGAGCTGTGAGCTTCTTTCATTAACTCTTCTCGTACAGGACCTTTTGGTACACACAATCTGCTGTCGTATCTCAAAGATCCGTCTTCATGGATGATGAAATTTGTTCTGAGTCCATTCTCCACTTGTTCTCTGATCTTTTGCAACTTAGCATCGCTGGCTTGAGCTGCTTTGATCTGATTGACAATGGTTGATTGAACTTGTAGATTCATAAAACTTGAAGCATCACCTGGCATGACTACTTCAATCTCCATCTGATGTAAGTCTTGCTGAAGCTTCCACTGAGCGGTGAGATTCAATGATAATGGTTGACGACTAAGAGCATCAGGTACTACGTTCACCTTTCCTGGGTGATATTGCAAGTTGATGTCAAAGTCCGCCACGAGTTCTAACCATCTTCTCTGCCGCATATTCAACTCCCTCTGAGTAAACACATACTTCAGACTTTTATGATCTGTGTAGATGTTCACTCGTTCACCAAGTAGGTAATGACGCCAAATCTTGAGAGCAAAGATGACGGCTGCCAACTCTAAATCATGCGTCGGATAATTGCGCTCATGAGTCTTCAGTTGTCTTGAAGCATAAGCCACAACCTTACCGTGCTGATGTAGAACACATCCTAATCCTTTACCGGATGCATCGCAATGCACTTTGAATCCTTCAGATTGATCCGGTATTACGAGAATAGGTGCAGATGTCAGTCTTGACTTGAGTTCTACAAAAGCTTGCTCGCATGCTTCTGACCACACAAATTCTTCATCTTTTCGTGTGAGCTTGGTCAGGGGTGTTGCTATCTTTGAGAATCCTTCAATGAACCTTCTGTAATATCCAGCTAAGCCCAAGAAACTTTGAATATCCTTCACTGACTTTGGTGTAGGCCATTCGCTGACTGCTGAAACTTTTGATGGATCCGCAGAAATTCCTTCTCCTGATACGATATGTCCAAGAAAACCAACTTGATTTAGCCAAAACTCGCACTTGCTGTACTTGGCATAAAGCTTATGTTGTCGAAGAGTTTCCAGGACAATTCGTAGATGCTCTGCATGCTCTTTCCGATTCTTAGAATATACCAGGATGTCGTCGATGAAGACGACAACAAACCTGTCTAAATACTCCCGGAAAACTTGGTTCATTAGGTTCATGAATATTGCGGGTGCGTTGGTCACTCCAAATGGCATTACTAGAAATTCGTAATGTCCATAGCGAGTTCTGAAAGCTGTTTTATGAATATCAGCTTCCTTGACCTTCACTTGATGATAACCTGAACGAAGATCCAATTTAGAGAAAGCACAAGATCCATTTAGCTGATCGAATAAATCATCGATGCGCGGGAGTGGATACTTGTTCTTTATAGTGACTTCGTTCAAGGCCCTATAATCGATGTACATTCTGTATGAACCTTCCTTCTTCTTTACCAGTAGTACAGGTGCTCCCCAACTTGAAGTGCTGGGACGAATCCATCCTTTCGCCAATAATTCGTCCAACTGTGTTCGAACTTCCTTCAAACCTTCCGGACTTAGTCTATAAGGTGCTTTGATCACCGGTTGTGCTCCTGGTACTAAGTCAATACTGAATTCAAGAGCTTGATCGGGAGGCAAACCTGATATATCGTCAGGAAATACATCGTCGAACTCTCGAACTATCTCTGGTCTTGATCTTCCTCTGCTTGAGTTGCCGCAACTACTGCTTCTCTTGGCTTCGCTTTGTAGGTACTTGGCTCTAGGGTACGATCTCCACTCTTGAAATAGAAGACCGGATGATCTGGAATCTCAAATACTACCCTCCTTTGACGACAGTCGATGGTAGCATAAAAAGTTCTAAGCCAATCCATTCCTAGAACCACATCGAAGTTCGGTATGTCCAGTACTTTGAAGTCAGCATAAAACTCCCGACTGCAGACGACGACTGGACACAGGCTGTATCCCATAGTTGCCTTTAGAACGCCATTTCCGGAACTGACATTCCAGCTGGATACAAGCGGTGAGACTGGAATCGCATGGGTTCGGACATACCGTTGCGACATAAAGCTGTGAGATGCTCTAGTATCAAACAGTGCAAGTGCAGGTAGTGAAGCTACTAGGATTGTACCTAAGGTATATGGGATATGTTTTAGGTATAGGGAAAGTGTGTAGGTAAACAAGACTAAAAGATAAGTTTGAGAAGGAAGTTTACCAGTAATGACTTGGCCAGTGGCCTCAGGTTCTTCCATAGACATCATGAAAACCTGGCGCTTTGGCACATTCCTCTTGGCCTGAGGAGCATTCCTCAGAACGTTCCTTTGAGCTTGATGGAACTGTCGAGGAGGTGGTGCAGCTTGTGGTCCCCTGGGTGGTGCAGGCAGTCAAGTCTGGGAGCAGGTGCCTGAAGAGCTGGTCGCTGCGGATAGGTAATTGCTGGCCTGGGTGCAGCAACTGGGTTCTGTCTTTGAGGACAAGACCCAATATCGTGAGTAGCTGAGCCGCAGACTAAGCAAAGGCGGTTGGCTCGATGGCAGTCCTTCATCATATGTCCAGGTCTCTTGCAGTAGGTGCAAAAGGCTGGGCTAGGACGATGGGTTGGTACTCCGGGTCGCCTTGGCACGAAAGGTGGTCTGGACGAGGCTCCACCTGCCATCTGGTTGGCAGGGCGTTTGACTCCTGCAGACTGTGGTCTGCCCCTCTCTTTTATCACTGCCTCATAACTGTGGGCAGCTTCTAGAGCATCCTCATGAGTCAAGAACTTTCATGTGGCTAGAGCAGCCTTAATCTCTGTGTCCAAACCTTGTTGAAAGCGACGGGCTCTGATATCGTCCGTCGGTATCAAGTGTGCCGCGAATCTGTTTAAAGATTGTGTTAGCTGTATTGTATGTGATAATTAAAAATTGAACTATTGTGACATATCTTACCGGCTTAACATGGTGAATTCAGCATCGTATTCATCTACTGATTTATCCCACGTTGAACCTTGTTGTAGATGAATAAACTGCTGCTCCATTGCAAACCTGGCAGTCACGGGGAAGTATTTCGCGTCGAACTTCTCGCGAAAGGTCTTCCATTCAATCGGCTGTACCAGACGGCTTTCTTCCGCCTTCCACCAGTTGCGAGCATTATCCGTGAGCTGTAGTTTTGCTACACGGACCCAAGCGTTGTCTGGCACTTGAGCTGCTGCCAAATCGTCTTCGATGCTTTGTGCCCATTCTTCCGCTTCAAGAGGGCTTCCTTTACCAGAGAACTGCTTTGGATGTAAAGCCCTGAATTGCTTTACTCCCGGTGCGTCAGTCTCGGAACGGTTCAGAAGTTGTTGTTTTCCCTCGAGAAGACTGCGAATCGCCTCAAATAGCATTGTTTGCTCAGTGGGTGGTGCAGGAACAGCTGGTGTAAGAGGTAGTGCTGAAGGGGTGTTGTTGACGTTGGTGCTGGTGTTGTTCGGGGAATCCATAACCTTGAAGAAAATTCGGGTTAGGACAGATTCAAATACATGAAATGATAAGATTCAAGGAATAGAAATTTGCAAGATTCAAGGAACATGAATTGTAAAGAATGTTTTAGTTGCTGGTTCTTGTGTTATATTGCTTAGGTTGTTCACACAGACCAGAACTGCATGACAGGGATTCATACAGCTCTGACATGCATGGGCCACCAACAAAACCAGTCACGCCCCGCTTCCCAGTGTACGGCGAAGGGGACGCGACGAGGTCCGCTACGTATGTACTCAGAAGTACATACGCTAAGCGTAGCTAAGCAATATAGAAATAATTACACAAGAGACAAGAGTATAAAAAGAACAGCAACTTTTATTTATTAACATTCTTTGTATAATACATGAAAAGGAAATACAACTGAAATAAAGATGCCTAAACAGTGGCATAACAGGAAATGAAAGGTACTGAAAAGAAAAGTGTACAATGAAATTATACTGTAGGGTTTTGAGTAAACTGGTCTAAGTCTTCTTGTGATGGCTCAACTTCTGCCGGGTCCAAGTCACCTGACGACATTCAAAGAAGAGAGAAACAGAATGTCGTCAACGAACAGATCGCTCGGTAAGTCCCAAAGGTAAGAGGAAAGTAGAGAAGACAGAATAAGAAGATACATTCTAAAGTGTAAACTATTGTTGTAATGTTATGTAAACGCTGTTGTTTGTAGCTTGGTACAGAAGGATGCCAGTGTATACGAGAGGGGTCTCTATATGCTAGAGACCAGGGCAAACGAAAAGTACAAGGAACCGTTAAGCCACGGTACAACAGCAACGGAATATAGGTTAGGTGTTTTAATCTGACCACCTCGTGCCACCTTTAACACCTTCCGTACCAATCTACCCCTTTAAACCCCGTAGTGTTTTAACAGTATTGTTGTATTATTTTATGTAAGTTGGATGACTGACCAAAGCCATGATATCAGTAAACGGATTGTATCATGTAATTGGAATAACGGAATAATGGATGTATATTCATGGTTTGATTCAGTCAAGTTGAATAGGTTGTGAGCTGGATTCAGGGATTCATGTGTTCATATTGAGTTGGATTATTAAGAATATAGATTGACTTGAATTATATTCAACTCAGAAATAGTCAGGCTCTAGCCCGAGTCAGACAATCAGAAATGTGAAACGAAGTCTTATAACTGCTAGGGTCCTTAGGGTAATTTATAAACTTGAGGGGGTTTTATGTAAAAATTCTTTTATATACTTTTCAAAATACACCTCAAGTATTTATTTTTTCGTCTTTTGAGTTGTGGATTTTATGTTGTGACATTTCTAATGAAAATATCCTAGTTTCATAAATAATGGTATTTATCTGTAATATTGATGATTTGAAGTTCATGGTATTTTAGTGTAACCTTTATTCTTTTGTGATTTTTAGAAAAAAGGTGGAAAATTTATATTATAATAAAATAGGTATTTAAAAGATAGATATACATATGTTTATACAAAAATAATTTTAATAAATATTTTATATTTCAAAAATCTCATTTTTCTTAAATGTCGTATTTTAAACCTTTCGAGACCAAATGCTCCTTACGGAGGTCTGAATCTCGCACTACTAAGCTCGAGGGTGCACGATAAACCGTACAATCCCTAACAAGTTCCCCAAAGGTGGGTTGTAGTGGCACTTTGCAAAGATTTAATAAACACTATTCATTTAGAAAACGGTTTTATAAATATAAGGTATTTATTTGTAAAGGATGTAAATTTCCGTATTTTAGTTTCTAGGGTTGCCTAAGCCAACTAGCCTATTTCTAAAGGTCTAAACGACAAGTCATTAGAAGTCTCAAATCGCCTCTTCACCGCCAATTGCGGCCAGGTAAGTACAAGTGAGGAGGGAGGGATCCGCTCACGAATCGTGAGGCGGGCCTTTTAAAGTTACCCAAGCCCACTTGCCTAGCCTAGACACCACAAAGTCAGTTTAGATAAACGATCGATGTCCATGACATATCGTATTTTCCTATTAAAAGGTTTTGTTTTAAAATTGTATACAACTTAGAACTTTCAGAAAAGGGTTTATAAAAAAAATGGTATTTTAATGTAAAGTCTTTTATTTTCGTATTCTAAGTTTTGACGATATCAATTAGGGTTGTATTTACGTGTGTGTAGAGGTAGGTCATTACCTCGTGACTTATTTTAAGGTATAGTGAAGTTTAGAGGTTAAATATGATAAATTAAACTTGAGGGTATTTAAGCGAAAGAATACGGTATTTACAAAAGTTATCATTTCATGTGTGAAAACTCATTCAAATTGATTTTTACAAGTTTAGTGATCAAGATGAACATGTTTAGGAATGATGGAATTGATTAGAAGAAGAAAAATAAACATTATGGTATTATTGTGAAAAGAATACGATATTACAAGAAAGCTATCATTTCATGTGAGAAACTTTGTCCAAATTAATTGTTATGTGATTAATGGTCATCATGAATATGTTTAGGTATTATGGTATGGGTGACAAGTGAGATTTTGTAGAAAAACCGAATCGGAAATCGGTTTGTTCCGATTTCCGTCGAGTTTCATATATTCGTATTTTTTTTTGAGAAGTAGAAGAAGAAAAGAACGGAACTTACAGGCTTCGATCTATACTAAAGAGTATAGAGGAACAAGGTGAGTAGTCGAGGCTTTGTTTCGTCGCCGGTTGTTTCAAAGAACGTCGCCGGAAATCCGTCAGCGCTTCGCCGTGAACTCGGTTTCAAAGCACACCTTTCTTGTGAAAATTTCAAGAGAGTAAACCTAGTGTTTTGGGATGAGAGGGTAGAGGGTAGGGGTCTATTTATAGGGTAGCTAGGGTAGGGTAGGTGAAAGGTTTTTATTTTAAAAAAATATGGTAAAAATTAAAGAAAAAGCATTAAAATTTGTATTAAATTGGTTGTATTTAACATTTGAGAACCGATCAATTAAATTGGAGTTAACAGGGGAGTTGGGAAGACGAAAAGGCGACTTTTTCGTTTTGGGGGCTCGGCCGTCCGGCCGGCGGCGCCGGCAGATTCAGCCGGTCCGCCGGCCGACTCGGCCGATCCCGGCGATCGTCGGGTGCGGGGTCCTTTGATGTAGCTCATGGTATACTCTGTTTTTAGGGTTCAGTTCATCTTTTGGGAGTTATGGCCTGTGGACTGTTGGGCTTCCAAGAATTTTAAAAGAAAAATAATCTAAAAATAATGTGGGGCATGGGATTCGAACTCTGGTGGCTTGGTTCAGCAGTGCAAGGTGTTACCAATGAGCTACAAGCTCCTTCTTATAATTATTGTAGGAAAATAGATACTTAAAGTGATATCAGCAATATTAAATACTCCAAGTATACTTCAAATTTAAATCAAATTTATGCATACAAAAATTGGAGTTGTTACACTCCTCACAACACACATATCTAACATAGCACGATGGAATTTGAGAACATACATTTGGGAAAACACGTCTTTACATATACCTATCTTCAACTTATAAAACCTTTTTTTACAAGAAATGTATTTTTAACAAATCTTTGCAATTGCGCTTCTACAACTCATTTCGGGGAACCCGTTCGGTATGGTGTGGATTATCGCACATCCTCGGGCCTAGTAGAGTGAGATACAGAGCTCCGCAAGGAGCATACGATCTCGAAAGATTTAAAATACAATTTTGTTTAGAAAATGTGATTTCTATTATAAATAATACTTATATTTTTAATAAATAAATATATATATGTAATTAATATCAAAATATCTATTTTTAATTTTTATAATATTCCACATTTCCAAAATTCAAGAAAAACATCCCATTTACAAGAAAATACTATACAATTTCAATATTTCAAATAAATACTTTATACTTTAAAAACTGGATGATATTCACTAGAAATTTCACATTGAATAAAAGAAACATCTATGAAAATTCTAAATACGATAATTAAATACTTGAGATATTTGAAAATATAAGAAAACTATTTTTACATATAACCCCCTCAAGTTATACTAAAGTACAATAAGGACCCTAGTAAACATTGGTTTAAGCGGGACCAGTCTCTTGAGCCTCAGGGAGCCGGAGATATGGGTGCTTGCCTTTTTAAGGTAGACAACTTAACAAACGGTGTTATCAACACGGTAATTGTCTTTGAAAAAGACACAAATCCTGCCGTCCATGTGCAGCAGTTACCGATAGCACCAAAACATAATTTAGGATTCAATTTTTTTTCTAATTGTCTGACTCAGACTGAGTCTCGATATAATAAATCTGACTTGAATATGATTCAAGTATAAACTACAACTCAATATGAATCCATATATTCAATCTGTTCAATCTATTTAATCTATATTGACTGGTCCGAACCATGGATATATTTCTTTTACATGATCATCCATTATATCCGTTCAATTACTGATATCATGGTTTCGGTAAGTCATCTATATATATATATTCAATATACAATAAAAATAATGCAATAATATAATCAAGACATCACGGGATTTATAAGGGGTAGATTGGTACGGAAGGTGTTAGAAGTGGCACGAGACAGCAACCATAAAGACACCTAACCTGAATTCAATTGTTGTTGTACCGTGACTGAACGGTTCCTTGTACTCCATATACCGTAGTCTCTGGTCTAGTGATACTCCTCTCGTATACACTGGCCTCTTCTGTACCAAGCTACAAACAACAGCGTTAACACTAAATACAATATCATAACAATATACTCTCTATTCTGTCTATTCCATTCTTGTCTATTTACGCGACTTACCGAGCGATTTGTTCGCTGACGACATTCTCTTTCTTCTTCTTTGGAATGTCTTCGGTTGATTCGGACTCACTGGAGATCGAGCCAACCAGCGAGGATTTGGACCAGCTAGCTATTGACCCAGAGCTTTAGATTCCTTGTACACATTTACATTCTGTATTTTCCATTTCTGTTATGCTACTGTTTAGGCATTGCTTTCCATTCCATATATTTATTTTTCAGATGTATTGTAAAAAGAATGTTAATAAATAAAGTTGTTGTTCAATTATATTTATTGTCACTGTCTCTTGTGCATTTTACTTATATTGCTTAGATACGCTTAGCGTATTTAATTCAGAGTAAATACATAGCAGCCTCGTCGCGTCCTCTGCCCATATACTAAGAAGCGGGGCGTGAGTAAAAATCAACAAAAAATATATATGGCTGGGGGGATTCGAATACAGGGGCTGCGTCACAATAGTGCAAGGCTTTACCAATGAGCTACAAGTTATTTCTTGCTATTCAAAAGCAAAACAAATACTTATAGCATACACAGGATTGCAAATACTCTATTTGTATATTAACTTTTAAACAATTTTCTGTACACTGAAACAGAGTTGTTACATTCTACCCTCCTTACAAAGATTTCGTCCTCGAAATTTTAAGGACTAGTTTACAAACAATTGAGGGTATCTTGCACACATATCATCCTCACGTTCCCATGTTGATTCTCCTGTTGAGTCTTTTCTCCATATCAATCGAACCAAGTTTACTTTCTTGTTCTAAAGTGACTTCACCTTTCTGTCTAGGATTTCAATAGGTTGCTGCTCACAAGATAAGTCTGGATGTACAGTAAGCTCGGAGTGATCAAGAATATGACTGGGGTCACTCACATACCTTCTGAGTTGGGATATGTGGAATACATTGTGCACTCCTTCCAATGAAGGTGGAAGTGCCAAGTGATAAGCCACTTCTCCGATTCGTTCGAGTATGTTGAACGGTCCAATATATCTCGGACTGAGCTTACCCCGTCTTCCAAAACGAATCACTCCACGATTTTGAGATATCTTCAAAAAGACATGATCTCCCGGTTGGAACTCCAAGTGACGGCGCTTTGCATCAGCCAAGTGTTTCTGTCGATCTTGGGCTATGCGCATTCTTTCCCTGATAGTGTGAACCACATCCACTGTTGCTACTATCATCTCAGGTCCAAGGAGTTCTCTATCTCCGATGTCGTCCCAACTTAATGGTGAACGACACTTCCTTCCATAAAGAGCTATAAAGAGTGTCATTCCTATACTTACTTGGTAGCTGTTATTGTATGAAAACTCCACACCGAAGTTTAGCATACACGCTCTTAGCATAACTTCAAGTATCTGAATAGTTCACTCAGACTGTCCATCTGTTTGTGGATGGTAAGCTGTGCTGAAGTTCAAACTTGTTCCCAAGCTAGCTTGTAGACTCTGCCAAAATTGCGATCGAAATCTGGTGTCACGTTCGGAGATAATGCAAACTGGTACTCCATGTAATCTCACGATCTCCTGCATAAGTTCATGGGTATCAGAGATAGTACACATTGAAGATTTAAATCTTACTTAGATTCTTACCTCTATGTATTTCTTTGCTATTGTCTCAGTAGATTGACCAATTCGAAATGGGATGAAGTGGGCCGACTTTGTGATTCGATCCACAATAACCCATACCGTATCGTTACCTTTCATGCTACGAGGAATTACAGTTACGAAATCCATAGTGATGTGTTGCCGCTTCCATTCTGGGATAGGTAACGGTTGAAGTAAAGTAGTTGTTCTGTAATATTCAACCTTTACTTGCTGACACACTAAGTATTTAGCAACATTTCTGGCTACTTCACGCTTCATTCCATACCACCAGTAATGTTGCCGCGGATCTTTGTACATCTTTGTACCACCAGGGTGTATTGAATAGGGAGAGCTATGAGCTTCTTTCATTAATTCCTCCCGAATAAAACCTTGTGGTACACACAATCTACTGTCGTATCTCAAAGATTCGTATTCATGGATGATTAAGTATGTTCTAAGTCCACTTTCAACTTGTTCTCTGATCTTTTGCAACTTCGTATCACTTGCTTGAGCTATATTGATCTGATTGAAAATAGTAGACTGAATATGTAAGTTCATCAAACTTGAAGTGTTACCTGGCACGACCACTTCAATCTCCATCTGATGCAAATCTTGTTGAAGCATCCACTATGCAGTGAGATTCAATGCTAATGGTTGGTGACTAAGTGCATCAGGTACTACATTCACCTTCTCTGGATGATATTGTAGGTTGATGTCGAAGTCTACCATAAATTCTAACCATCTTCTCTCCCGCATATTCAACTCTTTCTGAGTAAGCATATATTTCAGACTCTTGTGGTCTGTGTATATGTCCACTCGTTCACCAAGAAGATAATGGCGCCAAATCTTAAGTGCAAAGATTACGGCCGCCAACTCCAAATCATGTGTCGGATAGTTGCGCTCATGAATCTTCAGCTGTCTTGATGCATAAGCTACAACTTTACCGTGCTGATGTAGAACACATCCTAATCCCTTACCGGATGCATCGCAATGCACTTCAAAACCTCCAGATTGGTCCGGTATAACGAGAATAGGTGCTGACGTCAATCTTGACTTGAGTTCTACGAATGCTCGTTCGCATGCTTCTGACCACACGAATTCTTCATTTGTACGTGTGAGTTTGGTCAGGGGTGTTGCAATCTTCGAAAATCCTTCAATAAAGCTTCTGTAATATCCTTCTAAACCTAAGAAACTTTGAATGTCCTTCACTGACTTCGGTGTCGGCCATTCACTTACTGTTGATACTGTAGCTGGATCTACAGAGATTCCATCGCCTGATACAATATTTCCGAGAAAACCGACTTGATCTAACTAAAACTCGCACTTGCTGTATTTGGCATATAGTTGATGCTGTCGTAAAGTCTCCAGGACAATTCGTAGGTGCTCGACATGTTCTTTCTGACTCTTAGAATACACTAGGATGTTGTTGATGAAGATGACAAAAAACCTGTCTAGGTACCCTCGAAAAACTTGATTCATTAGGTTCATGAATTTGGCTGGTGCGTTGGTCACTCCAAATGGCATCATGAGAAACTCATTATGACCATAGCGAGTCCTGAATGTTGTCTTCGGAATATCAGACTCTTTGACCTTCACCTGATCATAACCCGAACTAAAATCTAACTTGGAGAAAACGTAAGACCCACTTAGCTGATCGAACAGATCGTCGATGCGTGGAAGTGGATACTTGTTCTTTATAGTTACTTCATTCAGAACTCTATAATCAATGCACATTCGATATGAACCTTCCTTCTTCTTCATAAGTAGAACTGGTGATCCCCAATTTGAAGTGCTGGGACGAATTCATCCTTTCTGCAGAAGTTCGTCCAGCTGAGTATGGACCTCCTTTAAACCTTCAGGGTTTAACCGATACGGTGCTTTGATTACCGGTTGTGCTACAGGTACTAAATCAATGCTAAATTTAAGAGCTCTATTAGGAGGCAAACCTGATACATCTTCAGGAAATACATCATCGAACTCTTGAACTACCTCTGGCTTCATTCCTTCTTCCGCTTTAAGTGTTCCAATCACTGCTTTCTTCAGTTTTGCTTCGTATATGCTTGGCTCTAGGATACGGTCACCACTTTTGGAATAAAAGACCGGATGGTCTGGAATCTCGAACACTACCCTCCTTTGACGATAGTCAATGGTAGCATAGAATTTTCCTAGCCAATCCATACCCAAAACGACATTAAAATTCGGTATTTCCAGCACCTTGAAGTCAGTATAGAATTCTCTGCTGCATACGACCACTGGACACAGGTCGTATCTCATTATTGCCTTTAGAACGCCATTCCCTGAACTGACATTCCAGCTGGATACGAGAGATTTGAATGGATTCGCATGAGTTCGAATGAACCATTGCGACATAAAGCAATGAGATACTCCAGTATCGAAGAGTACTAGTGCAGGAAGTGAGACTACTAAGATTGTACCTAAGTTATGTGGGATAGGTTTTAGGTATAAAAGATATATGGATATGTATAAAGATGGAAAGAAAGCTTGAAAGAAAAGAGTTACTAGTGATGACTTGGCCAGTGGTTTCAGCTTCTTCTACAGTCATTGTGAAAGCATGTGGCCTTGGTACATTCCTCCTTGCTGGAGGAGCATTCCTCTGTCCGTTCTGTTGTCCTTGAGGTAAGTTCCTTTGAGCTTGATGGAACTGACGAGGAGGAGGTGCAGTCGGTCCACGAGGTGGTGGAGCTGGGAGAGCGAGTCGTGGAGCAGGTGCCTGGATGGCTGGTTGCTGCTGATAGGTAATTGCTGGTCTGGGTGTAGCATTGGGATTGAGTCTACGAAGACAAGACCTAATATCATGTGTGGCTGAGCCACAGACCAAACAAAGGCGATTTGTATGCCGGCAGTCCTTCGCCAGGTGTCTATCCCTCCTGCAGTAGGTGCAAAAGGCTGGGCTGGGCCGATTGATTGGTACTCCCGGTCTCCTGGGCACAAAAGTTGGCCTTGAAGAGGCTCCTCCTGCTATCTAGGTAGTAGGACGCTTCACCCCGGCAGGTTGGGGTCTGCCCTTTATCTTCACTACTGACTCATATCTACAGGAAGCTGTTAGGGCAAATTCATGGGTTGGGAAATCCCTTGTAGCTAAGGCATCTTGGATCTCCGGATCTAACCCTTGTTGAAATCGTCTGGACCTGATCTCAGCAATCGGTATCAAGTGTGCCACGAACCTGTTAAGCTCTTGTGTTAGCTGTGTAGTATTTGATATTTGGAAATCGAATATTGAGACATATCTTACCTACTGAGCATGATCAACTCAGCATCATACTCATCCACAGATTTGGTCCACATCGAACTCTGTTGTAAGTGGATGAATTACTGCTCCATGTCAAATCGGGCAATCTCTGAAAAGTACTTTGCATCGAACATGTCGCGAAAAGTCCTCCATTCGATCGGTTGGTCAAGACGGCTTTCATCCACCTTCCACCAAACTCGGGCGTTGTCGGTGAGTTGCAGCTTCACAACTCGTACCCAAGCGATCTCGGGCAGTTATGCTGCCGCCAGATCATCCTGAATGCTTTGAGCCCATTTTTCAGCTTCCAGAGGGCTCTCTTTCCCAGAAAATTGCTTTGGGTGCAATGCCAGGAATTACTTTACTCTGGGTGCTTCCGCTTCTAGACGGTTCAGTAATATAGCAGTTTGCTGCTGCTGTCCTTCCAGGAACCTTCGTATTGCCTCAAGCAGTACTGTCTGATCATTGATTGGAGCAGCAACGGTAGGCATAAGCGGTAGAGGTGGTGGTGTGTTGTTGAAGTTGGTGCTGGTATTATTTAGAGAATCCATAACCTTGAAAGAAAAAATATGGTTAGGACAGATTCAAATTATATGAAATTGTAAAATTCAAGAAATATGAAATGTAAAAAATGTTTTTAGTTACTGATTCTTGTATTATATTTCTTAGGACTTCTTGCAGAATTGATCTGCATGTCCATGCAGAACTGACCTGCATAGACCACCAACAAAACCTGTCGCGCCCCGCTTCCCGATGTATGGGTAAGAAGACGAGACGGGGCGCACTACATATTTACTCAGAAATAAACACGCTAAGCGTATCTAAGCAATATAATGTAAATATACACAAGAAGACATGAATATGAATGAACAACAACTTTTATTTATTAAACATTTCGTTTCAAGTACAACTGAAAATGTAAATACAGGAATGGAAAGCAATACCTAAATAATGTCATGAACTGAAAAGAAAATATATACAAGTATCTAGAGCTCTGGATCAATGGCGAACTGCTCCAATTCTTCAGTACTGAGCTTAAGCTCCAAAGAGTCCGATCCACCTAACAACATTCCAAAGAAAAAGAGAAGGAACGTCGTCAACGAATAATCGCTCGGTAAGTCCCAAAGATAGATAAGAATGGCCAGATGAATAGACAGATATAACCAGTGAGTTTGTTATGTTAACGCCATTGTTTGTAGCTTGGTACAGAATATGACAGTGTATACGAGAGGAGTCCTACTATTCTGGAGACTAAGGTATACGGAGCACAAGGAACCGTTAAGCAACGGTACAACAGCAATAGATATTCAGGTTAGGTGTATTAAAGTGACCGTCTCGTGCCACTTTTAACACATTCCGTACCAGTCTACCCCTTTAAAACCCCGTAATGTATTTTGTATTGATTGTATTATTTTGTTTTATAGATGGATGACTTGCCAAAACCATGATATCATGTAAACGGAATGGATATAAATGGATAGTCATGTAATCGGAGTATATCCATGGTTCGGTTCATTCGAGTCATGTTGATATAGATTGAATTCTGGTATAAATGAATTTATGTTATATTGTAGTTATACCTGAATTGAATTCAATTCAGATTGATTTCATATTAGATTGAGACTCTGTCTGAGTCAGACACTTTAAGACGAATTGAAGTCTTGAATTAGTTTTGATGTTATCGGTAACTGCTGCAAATGGACGACAGGATTTGTGTCTTTTTCCAAGAAAATTACCGTATTGATAACACTGTTTTTAGGTTTTCTATCTTAGATAGGCAAGCACCCATATTCTCCGGCTCCCTGAGGCTTAACAGAACTGGTCCTGCTTAAACCTATGTTTACTATGGTCCGTATTGTAAATTAATATAACTCGAGGGGGTTTTATGAAAAATAATTTTGATATATTTTCAAAATACACCTCAAGTATTTAATTGTCGTCTTTAGGGTTTTAATAGTTGTAATTTTTATAAAAATGAAGTTTTCTAGTGAATAGAACCTAGATTACATTGTATATGGTATTTTAATGTAATTTTGGAATTGTATTGATTTGTAATGGTAGTTTCATGGAATTTGTGATTCCTTTGATTTAGAAAATATGGAATATATATATATATATATTGTATACTTAAAGTATATATTTTGATTATATATATATATATATATGTATGTATGTATGTATGTATGTATGTATGTATAATAGAACTTATTTATTAAATAAAAATCACATTTTTCTTAAAAATTCCATAGAGATCGGATGCTCCGTGAGGAGATCTGCATCTCGCTCTACAAGGCTAAAGGATATGCAATAACCCACACCATCCCAATCGGGATTCCCCAATATGGGTTGTAGAGGCACATTGCAAGGAATTAAATAATACACTTTTTAAAGAAAACGGTTTTTGAATATTTAGGGTATTTAAATGTAAACTCGTATTTTCCCACAAACTAATGTTCCACAAGTCATCGTGCTATATCAAGAATGTGTAGTGTGATGAGGTAGGTCATTACCTCGTGAGTTTTCTAAAGGTATATGGGTAAAATGAAAAAGCAATGCCATATGTAAACATGATGGTATTTTACCGTAAAGATGGAATAGAAGTTGCTATACATATTATTTTGAGATGAAACTTGTTCTAATGTGTTATTTAATGGTTAATAAACAGTATATAAAAAGATGATAAATTTGTTATTAAGAAAAATTTGCATTTTTGATGAAATTAGAATCGGAAGTCGGAATAACTCCGCTTCCGACGAGTTTTGAATTGAGGATGTTTTAAACTAGAATGAGGGGAGGGGAGAGGGAACTTACTGATTGAAAATAAAGAGGGGAGATGGAGGAAGCTTTTGGAATCGTCGGGGAGTCGTTTCATCACCAGATTCTTCCCGAAATGTCGCCGGAACTTTGATCTTTACTAACTCCACTTGTACAACTTTGGACTTAGAATTTTTTTAGAGAGTTTAGGTATGGGATTTCTGAATGAGGAGGGGTAAAATGTAGTGTGGTATGTATAGGAAAAATTAATGTTTAGGGTAATGAATTGAGAATTAAAAATGTGTATTAAAAATGGATTTAAGAGAGGAATTATCACTCTCTGGATGAATGCAAAAAAATCAAACAACGTGGGGGTATTGGGGTAGGCGAAGGGGTGCTAGGTTTAAATTTTGGTGGCATTCCCTACGGACTAGCCTGACGGTGCCGGTCCCCTCAACTCATCTCGTCGGTCCAATCCGGTGGTATGTGCTTTGGATTTTGGCTACGTGTCTCTGACGCTTGGTATACCTCAGTGCACATGTTTGATTCTGTTGTGACTTTTCATTTTACTTGTTTTGCACTTGTAAACTTTTGAGCTTCGAAAAGTTTAAAAGAAAATCAACAAAAAATATATGTGGCTGGGGGAATTCGAACACAGGGGCTACGTCAAAGCAGTGCAAGGCTTTACCAATGAGCTACAAGTTATTTCTTGCTGTTTAAAAGCAAATCAAATACTTATAGCATACACAGGATTGCAAATACTTCATTTGTACATTAACTTTTAAACAATTTTCTGTACACTGAAACAGAGTTGTTACACATTATACTTGATGAACTTACAAGTCTAGTCCACTATTGTCAATCAGATCAAGGTAACTCAAGCAAATGATGCCAACCAACAAAAAATCTGAGAACAAGTAGAAAGTGGACTTCGAACTGACTTCATCATCCACGAAGATGGATCCTTATGGTATGGGAGCCGTTTATGCGTGTCAGTCGGCCCTATTTGAGAAGAGTTGATGAAAGAAGCACACAGCTCTCCGTATTCTATATACCCCGGCGACATAAAAATGTACAAAGATATACGGCAACACTACTGGTGGTATGGGATGAAGCAAGAAGTAGCAAAAGAGCGTAGCAAAGTGTTTAATATGTTAGCAAATGAAGGTTGAACATCATAGAACCGCTGATCTACTTCAGCCGTTACCTTTCCTAGAATGAAAATAGCAGCACATTACCATAGACTTCGTAACTACACTCCTTCGTAGCACGGAGGGTAACGACGCAGTTTAGGTTATTGTGGATCGACTCACCAAGTCGGCTCACTTTATTTCTTTCAAAGTTGGCCAATCAACCAAGACGTTGGTAAGAAAGTAGAAGGAGCTGAGTAAAAATCTAAAATAAGATTTAAACCTTCAAGATGTACCATATTTGTCTTGATGCCCATAAACTCATGCAGGAGATCATGAAATTACATAGGGTACTTGTTTGAATCGTCTTTAACCGAGATACTAGATTCCGATCCCAATTTTGGCAGTCTTCAAGCCAGCCTAGGAATGAGTCTGAACATCAGCACGGCGTATCATCCCCAAATAGACAGACAGTCCAAACGAACAATTCAGATCCTAAAAGATATACTGAGAGCCTCTATGCTAAATTTCAGAGGTTTGTGGAAAGATCACCTACTCCTTGTGGAGTTTTCATATGACAACAGTTATCAGGAAAGTATTAGGATGGCACCATTCGCAGCATTATACAGACGTAGGTGTCACCCCCCGCTGACTTGGGACAATATTGGAGATTGTGAACTCCTTGGGCCAGAGATGATTGTGGCAACTGTGGATGTAGTTTGCACGATCAGGGAAAAGATGCGCATAGCCCAGGACCGACATAAGCATTGGACAAATGCTAAGCATCGACACTAGGAGTTCTAACCCGGAGAGCATGTGTTTCTGAAGATCTCTCCGAACAGAGGAGGATATGTTTTAGCAAACGGGGTAAACTTTGTCCAAGATATATTAGACCGTTCGACATACTTTAACGAGTTGGAGAAGTGGCATACCGCTTGGCACTATCACCCTCATTGAAAGGAGTGCAAAATGTGTTCTACATATCATAACTATGACGATATGTGAGCGACCCCAGCCACATACTTGATCACTCAGATCTCATTGTACAGACCGATCTAACTTGCGAGCAGAAACCAGTTGAGATCTTGGATCGAAAGGTAAAGACTTTATGGAACAGGGAAGTGAACTTGGTCCGAGTGGTGTGGAGAAGGGATTCGCCAGGAGAATCAATCTGGAAGCCAGAAGACGATATGTGTTCACGATACCCTCACCTTTTTGAAAATTATTCTTTATGTAAATTTCGAGGACGGAATTTTTATAAAGAGAGTAGAATGCAACGACTCTGAAATCTCTGTACAAATGTAACTTGCTCAATATATAGAAAGGTTATTTCAGCATGATTAGGAGTTATAAGTTAATATTGTTCAATAAAAAGAAGAAACTCCTTATAGCTCACTGTTTAATACTCTCTACTGCTTTACCATAGCCTGCGTGTTCGAATCCTATCAGTCCCAATTATTTTTAATATTTTTCTTTTTAAACTTTTCGTAAGCCTGAGAGTTGCACGTACAATATACGGAGAAACGAAAAGATTTAGAGAAATCAAACAGGATAAATGAGGCATTAAAGCCAATTTAAACACATGGCACGAACTTCGAGGCTGATGCTCAAATCTTGACCGCCCATTTTCCTCGTCTGGCCGCCACCAGCGGTTCCCCTTGCCCCAAAACCCTCTGTGTTTTGTCCATGTGTCCTTTAAACTCCCCTCTACTCTCTTTTCCTATTTGTTTTCTCTGAATTAAACAGAGAGCTACTCAGTACTTTTATCTACCCATTAATACTATTTTAATTCTTTTTAATTCACTTTTAATTCACACACTCCCATATTTTTCCCCTATAAATATCTAGCCATACTACCCTACTACTCATTTCTGAGAATTTCACAAAATACTCTCTAAATTCCCAAGTCCAAACAAAAGGAATTAAGCCGTTCTTAAGTGGAGTTGTCGAAATCGAAGCGACGTTGATTACTCCTTTCCACACGCCTTGATCTCAGTTCTACCAACCGAGGCATTCTCTTATTTCTTTGTAAAGCGCAAACCGTAAGTCTCTTATTTTTCCACTTTCTCTCTTTATCGTTTCATCTCAAATGCCTTCTTAAAAAGAATATCGACAAGTGGAGTTAGTATTTTTATAATTTCCTTTAAATAATTTTATTACAATAATCATGCTAAATAAATTGCACTAATTCTTTAACAACACCTTTAAAATATTTTCATCCAATTAATTTTGAATGTGTTTAGATTACATGTTAAATAAAACGTATATTGAACTTTTTCATATAAATACTATGAACTTTATTTATACCCTTTTTACATTAATATGACCTATAACCCTAGAAAATTCACGAGATAACGACCTACCCCATCACATACACTAGGGTTTGATAGCACGATATTTTTTTATATATGTTTAATTTGAAGAATACGATTTACATTAAAATACCATTATTTTTACAAAATGCTTTTATCAATATTTTTAAATCCTTTGCAATTACGCCTCTATAACCCTTTTAAGAAAACCCATGTATAGATGGTATGGATTATCGCATATTCTTGGGATAGTAGAGCGGGATACAGAACTGCTCAAAGAGAATTCGGTCTCGAAAGGAAATAAAAATACGATTTTTAAAGAATACGAGTTTTTAACAAATTAAATCATTTGAAAATTTTCATAAATCATAAATCCGTATTTTTCTATGAAAAATATATTATTAAAATGAAAATTAAAATTATACAAAAATACAACCAAGTTTCCAAAAGTATAGTTTTCACAAAAATAGCATAAACTTTTAAAAACTAAGTTTCATCACTAAAATACCACTAAAATTAAAATACATTTTTATAAAATTTCTTAATATTAGAAATCACCCTCGAGATTTATTTTTAAAACAATATTATAACATTTTTTACTAAACCCCCTCGAGAAATGCAAACAATGTAAATACGATGTAAATAACCTGAATAAATCATTAAGGACCTAAATTAATATATGTTGAAGCGGTATTATTTCTCTTAAGACCCAGAGAGCCGGAGAAAGTGAGTGCATGCCTATGCAGGTTAGATAACACTGCAAATTAACGGAGTTATCAATAGCAATCGTCTTGAAAAAAGACATAAATCATGCCGTCTATATGCAGCGGTTGTCCGATTATTTTCGAACTTAAGAATTTCAAAAGTTGAATCCATTCATAAGATATTGACTATAACCTGAATACAAAATCCACTCGAATCCAACTCAAACCCAAACTTGATCTTGAACTTGAACACCTGATCTTGAACTTGAACACTTGAACTTGAATACCCAAACTTAAACTTGAGTAATTGACTTGACTTGACCGGACCATGAATATAACTTGACATGAATACCTGAATACATGATTACAACTTAAACCTGAACCTGTACTCTTTATATTCATGGATTTGGCCAAGACCTGTAAACTTGAACTTACACTACAATACGAGGGGATAAGGGGTAGATTGGTACGGAACGTATATCGTGGCACGAGAGGTCGTTTTAAAAGACGCCTACATAAATTCACGTGTCGTTGTTCTGTGGGTTATGATGGGGCCTTGTACTACATGTTACCATAGTTCATGGGGTAAGTTGGACTCCTCTCGTGCCACGCCCCGCTTTCCAAATTACGGAATGCGAGGGGTGACTAGATCAGCCATACTCCTACGGCCGAGAAAATATCCTGCCGTAGTCATACTTCGGCTTCTGGCAGTACATGGTAGCAGTAATATAACACAGATAATGAGATAATACAGTCACTAAAACTGTCAGGTGAAAAGGAAACTGAGCGCAGCAGATACAAAAACTAACCAGTGATAATGAAAGGAATGATAGGGTCGGCTTACTGATCTAGACATCCACGGTCTCCTCGAAATCAGACGGATCCACTTCTTCCACTCTGAGCATGCATACTCAGGTCGTCAGAGCGACACAATAGCGCATATATATATATATATTTAATATGTGAAATGCTGATAAACATGAAGCAATAAGCATATAGTAAAGACATGAGCATGAAGTAACCGGTACATGTAGCAGTAAAGCAAGTGTATTAGATCAATAATCAATGCAATGTCCTATCAGTCTCTAAGTTTCAAGGTCCAAGTCATTAAACTTATCGTCAGTCCAAGTGTGAGCGTCAACCACCGCAGGAGTATTCCCCACCCAAGGGTAAGCCCCAGGGGTAAGGAAATACGGGCTCGAATCACGATCAATAAGAACCAGTAACACGATCAGTGACAATATCACGAAATAACGAAATGTGCCGATAATGGGACTCCTGAAATTTCGTTGATCGAACTCACATTTAAACTACCCCACACCCCGTGGTCTAGATCAAACACCGACCACGAATCTAAGTACTAGTCGCTCCATGACAAGTCTACGCGAGAATTGGAGACAGGGTCTCCATCAAGCATGTCTCGACTAGTATCCAAGATATGAAGACAGTCCTCGATGTCTTACCTATGACACTAATATAAGTGCTTCCATACCCGTCCTATACCAGTTATAGTTACACTTATATATGCCCCATAGGAGTCGACAATGCAATAACTAAATGGTTGCACTGATTGTGTACAAGTATATATCATGATCACAATTTGTTCACGCTTTTTGTCACGCCCCGCTTCCCAGTAGATGGAAACGGTGACGTGGTAAGCCCGCAAAGTATTTACTATGAAATAAATACGTTAAGCGTAATTAAGCAATATAACAATGAACAAGAATGACAAAAGTAATAAAATAAAACAACAACTTTATTTACATTCAACTTTACATACAACTGTCTGAAATAAAAGATACAATAGTAAAAGCAAATGTCTAAACAACGGCATACTGAAAGTAAGCGCAAGCTGGAAGGAGCTAGTAATCTGGCTGTGCAGCAAGCTGGTCCAACTCCTGGCTCTACTCTATCTCCTCAGAGTCCGGTCCTCCTGACGAACATTCCAAAGAAAGAAAACAGAGAAGAATATCGTCAGCGAACTAGCGCTCGGTAAGTCCCAAAAGAAGAAAGTGAAAATAGTATATAATGTGAAATGATCAGGTAAGGTTGTATATGATCGTTCACTTGTATAAGATAGTTATTCTAACGTGGTTATTTGTAATTTGATAAAGAAGGTATTCATGTATACGAGAGAAGTCCATCTTACCTCGTGGAGTATGGTAGCATGTAGTAGAAGGCCCGTCATAACCCACGAGACAACGGCATGTAAATTCATGTAGGTGTCTTTTAAATGATCTCTCGTACCACGATATACGTTCCGCATCAATCTACTCCTTTATCACGCCTCGCTTCCCAGCGTACGGGTAGGAGATGTAGCGAGGCCTGCGACGTATTTACTCAGAAGTAAACACGCTAAGCGTAAATAAGCAATATAATGAATGTACATAAGAAATGACAAGTGATATAAATAAACAGAAACTTTTATTGATTAAAGATTCTTTACAATACACTGAAAAGTAAATACAATACTGGAAAGCAATGCCTAAATAATGGCATGAACTGAAAGTAAAAGTTTATACAAGTGAACTAGAGCTTTGGGTTCTTAATGAACTGCTCCAAATCGTCCTGGCTGGGCTCGATCTCCAGAGAGCCGGGTCCACCTCACAACATTCCAAAGAAAAAATAGGAATGTTGTCGTGACCAATCACTCGGTAAGTCCCAAAAGATAAAGAAGAATAGATAGGGAATAGAACATGTAAAGTATATATGGTTATGTTTGCTATGTTAACGCAGTTGTTTGTAGCTTGGTACAGAATATGCTAGTGTATACGAAAGGAGTCCAACTTGCTCCGTGGACTAAGGTACAAGGAGTACAAGGCTCCGTCAAAACTCACGGGACAACGACAACGGATGTTCAGGTTAGGTGTATTAAAGTGACCATTATCGTGCCACTTTTAACACATTTCGTACCAGTCTACCCCTTTAAAACCCCGTAATATATTTTGTATTGATTTTAATGATTTGTAGGTATAAGACTTGCCGAGGTCATGGTATAAATTGTTCATGTAAACGGAATAGGATGTAAACGGATGGTCGTGTAGTCAAGTCAATATATATCCATGGTTCGTTCCAGTCGAGTCATGTTGATATTGGATAGTATTCTGGTATTCATGTTCAAGTTCTAATATTTATGGATTCATATTATATTGGAGTTATATTTGAATTGTATTCATGTAAGGATTGTATTCAATTTAGACTGAGACTCTGTCTGAGTCAGACACTTAAGCAGAATTTGATTCCTGAATTAGGTTTTGGAGTTATCGGTAACTACTGCACATGGATGACAGGATTTGTGACTTTTTCCAAGCTAATTCTCATTGATAACCCCGTTTTAGTTGTCTACCTTAAATAGGCATGCACCCACTTTCTCCGGCTCCCTGAAGCTCAAGAGAATTGGTCTCACTTAAACCTATATTTACAAGGGTCATTATTATAAATTAATATAACTTGAGGGTGTTTTATGAAAAATAGTTTTAGTATACTTTTAAAATAATCCTCAAGTATTTATTTATCGTATTTAGGGTTTTCATGGATGTAATTTTTATATGATGAGGTATTCTAGTGAATATAAACCTAAATTGAATAGTACATGGTATTTTAGTGTAAATTAACTTGTATGGATTGCTAATGGTATATTCATGAAATTTGTGATTCTTGTGTTTAGAAAACATGGAATTTATATAAATATAAAATAGATGTTTTGATAATATTTATATATATATATATATATAATTATTAAAAATAGAATTTATTTATTAAATAGAAAATCATATTATTCTTAAAAATTGCATTAAAAATTCTATGGAGATCGGATGCTCTTTGAGGATGTCTACATCTCGTCCTACTAGTCCGAGGATGTGCGATAACCCGCACCATCCCGATCGAGTTCCCCAAAATGGGTTGTAGAGATTTAATTGCAAGGAATTAAAATAATACAAATTTAAAGAATACGGTTTTAAATTGTTTATGGTATTTTGATGTAAATTCATATTTGTCTCAAAAATATTGTTTTCAAGCAATCGTGCTATGTCAAGATATGCGTTGTGAGAGGTAGGTCATTATCTCGTGAGATTTTTCTAAAAGTAATATAAGTAAATATAATACAAGTTGTCGTATGTAAAGTTTGTGGTATTTAAACGTAAAAGTGTAACAAAAGTTGCATAGCAATGAATTTTAAGATGAAACTTGTTTTCAATGTTTGTTTTAAGATTACTAAACAAGATATAACAATATGAATGTTTGGTTATTAAGAAAAGTTGTGTTTTTAGCAATTTTAGAATCGGATGTCGGAATAACTTCACTTCCAACGAGTTTTGAAAAGAGAACTTTTTAAGTTAGGAAGACAGAAGAAAAGAGGGAACTTACGAGTTTAGGGTAGAGAGGAGAGGTATAGGAAGGTTTTGAGAGCTTCGTGGAGTCGTGGGATCGCCGGAATTTTCTCGAATCGTCGCCGGAACTTGACCTTGGCTAACTCCACTTGTACAACTTATTTGACTTAGAAAAATTTGAGAGTTTTGACAAAAGATTTCATAATAGAGAGGGCTAGGTATGGGATGGTATTTATAGGATAGAATTAAGGTTTAGTGAATTAAAAATGAGAATTAAAATGTATTAAAACATTGGTTTAATGGTGATTTTAATCCTCTGTTAATTTGCAGGAAATTCAAACAGAAGAGGAGTAGTGGGGGAATGCCAAGAGTTAGGGTTCAAAAGATGGAGGCATTCCCGACGGGGAAAACCGGCGGCGCCGGCCCTTCTTCAATCTTCGCCGGTCGTTTGGTTGAGTTGGGTTGTGGGATTTGTGCCACGTGTCAGGGTCTGTTCATATAACAATCAGCATATGTTTGATTTTAGTGACTTTTCATTTTTACGTGTATTGCACGTGTAAACTTTTGGGCTTCCAAAAAGTTTAAAAGAAAAATCATTAAAAATAATATGTGGCTGGAGGGATTTGAACACAGGGGCTACGTTATAGCAGTACAAGGGTTTTACCAATAAGCTACAAGTACTTTCTTGCTGTTTAAAACCATATTAAATTTATAACTTGTACTCAGGCTTACAAATACTATATTTTGTACATCAACTTTAAAAATTTTGTATATTAAAACAGAGTCGTTACAGTATAGATTAAGATTATAGGTCTTGGCCGAATCGATGGATATAAAATGTTCAATTTCATGTTCAAGATATAATCATGTGTTCAAGTAGTCATGTCAAATTCATATCATGTTATAACCATGGTTCGGTCAAATCGAGTCAAGTATAAAATTTTGGGTTTGATGTTTGAATTCGAGTATTCAAGTTCATGATCAAGTATTCAAGTTCTTGTTTGATTTTAGATTCTAGTTTGAGTTTGGACTCAGATTGAGTCAAACATTTATGAACGGATTTAACTCTTGACTTTCTTAGGTTCGGGAGTAATCGGCAACTGCTGCACATGGATGGCAGGATTTGTGTTTTCTTCCAAGACAATTGCCATTGATAATTCTGTTAAGTTGTCTAACCTGAATAGGTAAGCACTCACTTTCTCCGGCTCCCTGGGGCTCAAGAGAATTGATCCCCGCTTAAACCTATTGTTGAAGTCGAAAATTGCACCCCGGTTGACCAAGTCAAAGTCAAAGTCAACCCTAAACCAAGTAGGCCCATGCCTAGGTCGAGTCCGAACATGAAGCGGCCGGCCCTCCCCCATACCAAAATGAAATCATGTAATAAATAATTTTTATGTAATTTTTTATGCATGAATGTAAACAAAATGGGCATAAAGCCAAATTTTTGTAAGCCCATGGCTTATGTGCGAAAAGAAATGACACATGAGCCATGCGATGGGCAAAACGCCATTTTGTAAAGCCCAAGGGGCTATATGTAAATATGTAAGCCTATACAAGGCAACATGATGAAAATATCTAATATTCAATTTTCATTCCCTAAAAAAAACTAGGGTTCTTTGTGCCTCCTGCTCCTTCTCCAATGTTCTAAACCTTCTTATTTTTTTGAATTAAATCAAGAGTTTTACTCTTTCTTTTCCAAAACTAAGTAGTTATCCACCACAAAACCCACAAAGGGGCACTCAGATCTCCCATCAGATCTCAAAAAGAAGAGATCTTTAAAATCTCATACTTATTGTTCTTCAAGACCCAGCCAATAGAGCAGGAAGGAGGAGACCCATCTCCAAAAATCTCATCTGGGGAAGATCCGGAGCCAAAGGGAGAAACAAAGCAGCTCCCTTTGATCACTTCTAAAACCTTTTAGGAGTTTAACTCCACAAATCGGGAGCACAGCTCCGAGTGCAGGGACCAAAGTCCTCTCTCTGTTTGACGCCCAGCAACCAGCGCCCAGAGCGCTTGCGCCCACGTGCGGAGCACGTGGTGCGCCCAGCGCCTAGGGCGCTTGCGCCCACGTGCCGAGCACGTGGGGCGCCCAGCACCCAGGCGCCCAGCGCCCACGTGCCGAGCACGTGGCGCGCCCAGCGCCCAAGGCGCTTGCGCCCACGTGCCGAGCACATGGCACGCCCAGCACCTAGAGCGCTCGCGCCCAGCACCTAGTGCGCTAGCGCCCAGCGCCTGCGTGCCCTGCATGCGAAGCACTGGCCCCCCATGCATCCTTTGGATGCCCTTTCCCTTTATACACACACACACACACATACATACTCTACAACACCATCCCCCCTCAAAAAAAATTTGGGCCGGGGCGCTGCCCCGCAAGGGGGCTGCTAGCCCCCTTGACCCCCAGCCCGCTATCCGGGTAGTGGGACCCCCGTAAAAACTCTGCGGGCCCCCCGATATATCCAAAACCCTTTCAAAACACAGCACTGCACATTGAGTTCGCATGACCAGTTTAAACCGTCAATCGGAGGTTCTCTCGCTCCAAAGGCGATGGATAATTAACGGCAGCTTCGTCCGTGGCTGCCGGAGATTCGGATCCCCACAATCAATAAACCCCAGTTTACCCTAGGCATGGGGAATCTGTAATGCGCCTGACAAGCACGCGCGTATTCCCATCTCAATGGGGTGACGAAAAACACCCTACAGATTCTGGCACGCCCGGTGGGACCTATCTCTCCTCCCATATTTCGGGTTAAACGTTCTTGCGAACTCAATCAATATACATATCTATATTTAACTAAAATAATGCCCTTCCATGCAGGGTTTTCGAGCAATCACCTTTCAACAATGTCTCCAAAGATGAACTCAGCTCCCATCTTCTACACGATGAAGATGGACGCCAGGACGGTCCTCCCGGCCAGTCTTGAGCGACAATGGGAGGAGCCGCCGCTACCATTCGGCTCCATCCTGTTCGTGTCAGCTAACGCCATCCCAGCTCCTCAAGCTCCGGTAACCGACAAACCGGCCTCGAAAGGCAAGAGGCCAAATGTGGTGGTCTCGAAGGCGTCCCAACCCAAATGCAAATCTGTGTCTGGACGGCTTTCCATGGCCCCAACTGGGGGCAAAGCCATCAGAACAAAAGAAGTTGCCAGACGTCGTGGGCAAGCCCAGGTGATACCTTCGACGGACACGCGGGCAGATGTCTTCTCAAGCATCCCCATCACTCGGCCTATGGCGGCTTCCCGAAGAGCAGAAGCCTTCCAAGCGCTTAAGGCAGAGAAGATGAGGCAAAAGCGGCTCAGATATAGAGCCAACAAAAGGGCTAGGGCTCTGGCCATGTTAAAATTTATGAGTTTCCAAAGCCCGGACCGCTCCGCGAAACCAGCTGCCAGTGATGAAAGAATGGCTGAATGTGTTATCCACACCGTCTACATGGTCGGACATGAAGAAACAAATACTCCTCTTCTTCACAGCCATGATGACGATATGATTGACGCTACCCAGCATCGGCTTGATCTAAGTGATGAAGAGCCCGCTCAGGCCGATAAGCCAGAGGAGCCCGTGGTTCCTACGGAATTGAGCTCAGGCAATAAGGATGACCCGGTTGTCATAAACGGAACTACAGAACAAGCATTATACCGATGGCTTCAGGTGCAGCTTCAGGACAGGGATGAGAAGTTAGCCAGGGTACAGTCCAAGGTCGATGAATTGGCAAATGTCACGGCAGATCTCGCGACCCAAGTCGCCCGATTGCAATTACAGCAGAATCAAATTTTGGTTCATGAGCCAGACATTGATACCCAGAGGCATCCAACTGATACCCTCTTCAACCTAATAGCGGAGCGCCTTCGCGAAAAACGGCCGCAATCAGCCTCCAGTCCCTCCGATACATACACCGGAGGAGAATCGCCTCTGAAAAAGAAGCTGGAAAAAGTCTATTCCTTCAAAAGGGAAAAAGTCCACAAGATATTCAGGGGCGCCCTAAGAAACGGTCTACAACTGCCGGAATCAAAGAGACCGCAAGAAGAGAATATGACCGACGACCCAAAATACTGCCCCTATCATAGAGTGATAGGTCATGCCATTGAGGACTGCTTCGTTTTCAAAGATTGGGTCGAAAGGCAATACAAGACGGGAGAGATAGAATTGTCTAAAGGCGTGTTAGCAAACAGTCAAGCTACGACCGCCGATTTCACATAAATGGAGACCGAAGCCTTTCGGGAACCTAATCCGTCCAGACATGTGCCATTATCTGAAAAGGGTGAACCAAAGAATGATCGGCCTCAAGGACCAGCATCAGTGAAGGCACCTACTCTAATGGAGAGAAAGAAAAAGGTGTACTCCTTCAGGAGGGATGAGGTCCGCAATATATTCGAAGAAGCCTTGAACAACGGTCTGCAATTGCCTATTCCGAAGAGGCCGCATGAAATGAATATGACCGGCAATCCCGTATACTGCCCCTATCACAGGGTGATAAGTCATGCCATTGAAGACTGCTGTGTTTTTAAAGATTGGGCAGAGGACCAATACAAGCTTGGAAAAACCTCGCAGTCCTCGGATGTATCGGCAAGCCACAGAGCTGCGGTCATCAATAAAGCTCCGCCAAGATCAAAATTCAAGGAGCTGGGATATGCAAAGATGACCACCACGTCGTTAAACTGGGAACAATTGACCACTAAGTCGTTAAACTGGAAGCAGCTGACCACCATGTCATTAAACTGGAAACAGTCGACCTCTAAGTCGTTAAACTGGGAATGTAAAAAAAATAAAATATATATATATATATATATATGTAAATAAACAAAAAAATGTGTAAATAAAAGAAATGTAAAGAAAGGCTGAAATGATGGGGCAACTCGCAATAAAAATTAGCGAGTAAAAAAAAGATGAAAATAAAGCCGAAATGATGGGGCAACCATGAATAAAAACTGAAATGATAGGGCAATCGCATTCTTCGCAATAAGAAAAGCTGAAATGATAGAGCAATCGCGGTAAAAAAAACAACAAAAACAAAACAAAAAAAAACAATGGCGAATGATGAGTCGCTCCTGGTACCATATTCCAGTGCAGCGATGTAGACGCCAACCAAAATCCAGTTTCCCAAAATTCTTACAGACCTACGGTTAGTCCCCAAATTGACTACCGTATACAATCCACGGGCTCATATAATTCTCATCATACCCATGCCCCACCACAATCACCAGTTACGCGGCTGGTCTCCGCCTTTGGAATTATGCCCCATTGAGAAGACCCACTTATGTATCCTCACGATACATGGGGAGAACAAACCTTTGTGGGATCCTTACGACTCATAAAGGAAAAACACACTTAGGAGTCCTCACGACTCCTAAGGAGAAATTACACCTGCGGGATCCTTACGACTCGTAGGG
Source organism: Agapanthus africanus (assembly GCA_030015575.1). Lineage (NCBI taxonomy): Eukaryota > Viridiplantae > Streptophyta > Magnoliopsida > Asparagales > Amaryllidaceae > Agapanthus > Agapanthus africanus. The sequence continues at coordinate 54,840,525 of CM057342.1, read as the reverse complement.
AGAAAATGCTTTTATGGGACCCTCACGGCCCATAAAATTGAAAAGCCTTAGGCAATAGGGATCTAAACCTGTCTCCTAAGCCATCGCTCCCCAGTCCCCAAGTGGCGAATGATGAGTCGCTCATGGTACCATATTCCAGTGTAGCGATGCAGACGCCAACCAAATTTCAAATCCCAATCCCCAAGTGGCGAATGATGAGTCGCTCCTGGTACTATATTCCAGTGCAGCGATGCAGACGCCAACCAAATTCCAAATCCCAATCCCCAAGTGGCGAATGATGAGTCGCTCCCGGTACCATATTCCAGTGCAGCGATGCAGACGCCAACCAAATTCCAAATCCCAATTCCCAAGTGGCGAATGATGAGTCGCTCCCGGTACCATATTCCAGTGCAGCGATGCAGACGCCGACCAAACTCCAAATCCCATACCTCAACGGCGAATGATGAGTCGCTCCTGGTACCATATTCCAGTGTAGCGATGCAGACGCCAACAAAGTCCCAAAAATTTTCCGGCCCTATGGTCTGGATCATACATCCTGCAAAACCGTATACAATCTACGAACGTAAAACGATCCCAACCTCTCCCAAGTCCTACTGGTGAGACCGCATTCAAAGTCCCAAAAAAAAATGAAAAATGAAAAAAAATTAAAATAAAATAAAATAAAATAAATAAAATGGTATGTCCACAAGCAAAATGGGCACGGATGAAAACCCGAAAGGGCTCCGTGAGTAAAAACAGCAGGACTGCCGACGAGTTTGTGAAAACCCGAAAGGGTGCAAACTTGTGAAAAAGAGATGAATGCACTCACAAAGTCCTCTCGACTTTGTGAGGAGAAAATTCCCGCGTGAGATCCTTACGACTCACAAAGGAGCAACACACTTAGGAGTCCCCACGACTCCTAAGGAGAAAATACACCTACGGGATCCTTACGACCCGTAGGGAGAAAATGCTTTGTGAGACCCTTACGGCTCACAAAATTGAAAAGTCTTAGGTGATAGGGACCTAAAACCTGTCTTCTAAGCCATCGCTTCCTGATAAGCAAGCGCAAATGATGATTCGCTCCTGGTACCATATTCCAGTGTAGCGATACTGAGGCCAAGCAAAAACCAATTCCCAAATCCTCCCGGGGCAAATGATGAGTTGGTCCTGGCATTATTCTAGTGCAGCAATGCAGATGCCAAAACAAGACCAAAATTCCCAAATTCTCCTGGGGCAAATGATGAGTTGCTCCTGGGATTATTCCAGTGCAGCAATGCAGATGCCGACAAAAAAAAAAAAACAATCTCCAAATCCTCTAAAAGAAAAATGATGATTCGCTCCTGGTACCATATTCCAGTATAGCGATGCTAACGTCAACCCAAATCACAATCAACAAGTCAACTTCAACTCCGACACCACAGAAAGCGGAGCAAGTCAGAATCCAATCTCGACACCGCAAGAAGCGGAGCAAGTCAAGTTCACCCCTGACACTGCAGGAAGCAGAGCAAGTCAAATAGAGCGTCGACCGTCCATGTCGCAAAACGGGCAGTGTAGGCTTCCCACAAATCGGGAACCAAATCACTCCGGATTAGAGCGTCGACCGTCCATGTCGCAAAACGGGCAGTGCGGGCTTCCCACAAATTGGGAACCAAATCGCTCTGGATCAGAGCGTCGACCGTCCATGTCACAAAATGGGCAGTGCGGGTTTCCCACAAATCGGGAACCAAATCACTCCGGGTCAGAGCGTCGACCGTCCATGTCGTAAAACGGGCAGTGCAGACTTCCCACAAATCGGGAACCAAATCTCTCCAGATCAGAGTGTCGATCGTCCATGTCGCAAAACGGGCAGTGCAGGCTTCCCACAAATTGGGAACCAAATCGCTCCGGATCAGAGTGTCGACCGTCCATGTCGCAAAACGGACAGTGCAGGCTTCCCACAAATTGGGAACCAAATCGCTCCGGATCAGAGTGTCGACCGTCCATGTCGCAAAACGGGCAGTGCAGGCTTCCCATAAATCGGGAACCAAATCGGTTCGGGTCAGAGCGTCGACCGTCCATGTCGCAAAACGGGCAGTGCAGGCTTCCCACAAATCGGGAACCAAATCGCTCCGGATCAGAGCGTCGATCGTCCATGTCGCAAAACGGGCAGTGCAGGCTTCCCACAAATAGGGAACCAAATCGCTCCGGATCAGAGCGTCGACCGTCCATGTCGCAAAACGGGCAGTGCAGGCTTCCCACAAATCGGGAACCAAATCGCTCCGGATCAGAGCGTCGACCGTCCATGTCGCAAAACGGGCAGTGCAGGCTTCCCACAAATCGGGAACCAAATCGCTCCGGATCAGAGCGTCGACCGTCCATGTCGCAAAACGGGCAGTGCAGACTTCCCACAAATCGGGAACCAAATCGCTCCGGACAAGAGAGTCGACCGTCCATGTCGCAAAACGGGCAGTGAAGGCTTCCCACAAATCGGGAACCAAATCGCTCCGGATCAGAGCGTCGACCGTCCATGTCGCAAAACAGGCAGTGCAGGCTTCCCACAAATCGGGAACCAAATCGCTCCGGATCAGAGCGTCGACCGTCCATGTCGCAAAACAGGCAGTGCAGGCTTCCTACAAATCGGGAACCAAATCGCTCCGGATCAGAGCGTCGACCGTCCATATCGCAAAAAGGGCAGTGCAAGCTTCCTACAAAGCAGGAACCAGACCATTCCGGGCCAGGGAAACGTCTACCATAGACACTCCGTCTCGGAGACGCGTCGAGCGTCGACCGTCCATGTCGCAAAAAGGGCAGTGCAGGCTTCCTACAAAGCAGGAACCAGATCACTCCGGGCCAGGGAAACGACTACCACAGACACTCCGTCTTGGAGATGCGTCAAGCGTCGACCGTCCATGTCGTAAAAAGGGCAGTGGGAACCAAAGCAAGTCGCCTCCACGCGAAAGAAGATCCATCAATTTCATGCACATGACTCACACATGTGGTGTGCATTTATTGATGGGGGGAACTTTGTTGAAGTCGAAAATTGCACCCCGGTTGACCAAGTCAAAGTCAACCCTAAGCCAAGTAGGCCCATGCCCAGGTCGAGTCCGAACATGAAGCGGCCGGCCCTCCCCCATGCCAAAATGAAATCATGTAATAAATAATTTTTATGTAATTTTTTATGCATGAATGTAAACAAAATGGGCATAAAGCCAAATTTTTGTAAGCCCATGGCTTATGTGCGAAAAGAAATGACACATGAGCTATGGGATGGGCAAAACGCCATTTTGTAAAGCCCAAGGGGCTATATGTAAATATGTAAACCTATATAAGGCAACATAATGAAAATATCTAATATACAATTTTCATTCCCCAAAAAAAATTAGGGTTCTTTGTGCCTCCTGCTCCTTCTCCAAGTATCTAAACCTTATCATTTTTTTGAATTAACTCAAGAGTTTTACTCTTTCTTTTCCAAAACTAAGTAGTTTTCCACCACAAAACCCACAAAGGGGCACTCAGATCTCCCATCAGATCTCAAAAAGAAGAGATCTTTAAAATCTCATACTTCTTGTTCTTCAAGACCCAATAGAGCAGGAAGGAGAAGACCCATCTCCAAAAATCTCATCTGGGGAAGATCCGGAGCCAAAGGGAGAAACAAAGCAACCCCCTTTGATCACTTCTAAAACTTTTTAGGAGTTTAACTCCACAAATCGGGAGCACAGCTCCCAGTGCAGGGACCAAAGTCCCCTCTCTGTTTGACGCCCAGCGTCCAGCATCCAGCGCCCAGAGCGCTTGCGCCCACGTGCCGAGCACGTGGTGCGCCCAGCGCCCAAGGCGCTTGCGCCCACGTGCCGAGCACGTGGTGCGCCCAGCGCCCAAGGCGCTTGCGCCCACGTGCCGAGCACGTGGTGCGCCCAGCGCCCAAGGCGCTTGTGCCCACGTGCCGACACGTGGTGCGCCCAGCGCCAAGGGCGCTTACACCCATGTACCGACACGTGGTGCGTCCAGCGCCCAGGGCGCTTACGCCCACGAGCCGAGCACGTAGCGCGCCCAACGCCCTGGGAGCTTGCGCCCACGTGCCGAGCACGTGGCGCGCCCAGCGCCCAGCACGCTTGCGCCCACGTACCGACACATGGCGCGCCCAGCTCCCAGGGCGCTTGCGCCCACGTGGCGTGCCCAGCGCCTAGAGCGCGCGCGCCTAGTGCGCTACCGCCCAGCGCCTGCGTGCCCTGCACGCGAGGCACTGCCTCCCCACGCATCCTTTGGATGCCCTTTCCCTTTATACACACACACACACACACATACTCTACAACACCATTCCCCCTCAAAAAAATTTTGGGCCGGGGCGCTGCCCCGCACCCCGCAAGGGGCTGCTAGCCCCTTAAACCCCAGCCCGCTATCCGGGTAGCGGGACCCCCGTAAAAACTCTGCGGGGCCCCCGATATATCCAAAACCCTTTCAAAACACAGCACTGCACATTGAGTTCGCATGACCAGTTTAACCCGTCAATCGGAGGTTCTCTCGCTACAAAGGCGATGGATAATTAACGGCAGCTTAGTCCGCGGCTGCCGGAGATTCGGATCCCCACAATCAATAAACCCCAGCCTACCCTAGGCAGGGGGAATCTGTAATGTGCCTGACAAGCGTGCGTGTATTCCCATCTCAATGGGATGACGAAAAACACCCTACCCCTATATTAAACTAGAGTCCTTAAAATATTTTTTTGCATATCTCGAGGGGGTTTTATGAAAAATATTTTAATATAGTTTAAAAACAAACCTCGAGGGTGATTTGTATTATTTAGTGTTTTCACGAACATGTATTTTAATTATTAAGGTATTTTAATGATAAATACTTAGGTTTTAAAAGTTTATGGTATTTTATTGAAAACTACCCTTTTTGGTAACTTGATGATATTTTATTAAAAGTTTAATCTTTCATTTTAGAAAATATAGTTTCATAATATATTTTGAAAATACACATTTATAATTTTTATATAATTTAAAATTATTTTTATTTAGAAAAGTCACATTTCTTAAAAACCGTATTTTATTTTCTTTCGAGATTGAATACTATGTGAGGAGTTCTGCATCTCGCTCTACTATTCCAAGGATGTACGATAATCCGCACTATCCATTAGCGGGTCCTCTAAAGAGAGTTGTAGAGGCGTATTTACCAAGGATTACAAAATACCATTTTAAAAGAAACCCGTTTTTGAAAAGATATGGTATTTTATTGTAAAAGTTATTCTTTTAACCAACTATATATATATATATATATATATATATATATATATCGTGCTATGAAACCATGGTGTGCGTGTGGGGTAGGTGTTACCCCATGAAGTTTTCCTAAAGGTGTTGCTTTAACCAATATCGAAAAGAGGTGGTAATAAAATTCAAGGTATTTTAATGAAAAAGTTCGTTTATGTTTGTTTCACATGAGAATTTTAATTAAACTTGAATCTAAACGTTTGTAATTAAAGTTACAAGTAGGGTGGTAAACTTCGTTCGACCAAGGTATAAAGGAAAAAAGGGAGTTTCAAGTTAAAAAAAAGAAAAGTATCGGAAGTAACTCCACTTTACCGATATCTTTTTAGAAAATAAATTGGGATGAAAAGAAGAAAAGATGAGGGGGACTTACGGTATGGTAAAATCAAGAAAAAGGTAAGGAAGAAGGGAGGGGGCTTCGTGGCGTCGCGAGAGCTCCGGAAACGGTTTCTATTTTCGATGGAACAAGCTTGGTCGTTAACTCCACTTGACTCCACTTACACTTAGGAACTTTTTGAGAGAATTTTTGCTAGAATTTCAGAATGGTGAAGAGCTAAGGCATGGGGTGATATTTATAATGGAGAATTAGGGTTTGGCAATTAAAATTTTGGATTAAAAACATTAAAAAGGTCTTAATTGGTGAAATAAAGGGTCTCTATTTGATTGCAGCGAAATCAAACAATATAGAGGAGTTAAGAGGAGTCGAAGGGGGGTGTGTGTAAATCATGGAGCCAATTGGGCTCAATCTAACCACCGACGCCGGCAGAATGGGAATTTTGGACGATCGGAATTGAGGCAATTGCCTCGAGATTCGTGCCACGTGGGATTTTAGGTGTGTACATATCATTGCGCCTGTTTGATTTTTTTGAAAATTTTCATTTCCCCGTGTATTACACGTGCAACTCTTAGGCTTCCAAAAATTAAAAAAAATCAGAAAAAATAATTGTGACTGATGGGAATCGAACACACAGGCTACGTCACAGCAGTGTAGAGGTTTTACTAATGAGCTACAAGTTATTTCTTGCTTTTATTTAACAAAAATAACTTTTAACTCTTACCCAGACTGTAATACTCTTTTCTGTATAATAACAAGAAAATTTCTGTACAGTGATTTCAGAGTCATTACATTCTACCCTCCTTATAAAAATTTCGTCATCGAAATTTACAATTACATAGGGACTAATTTTCAAAAAGGTAAGGGTATCTTGTACAGATATCCTCTTCTCTTTCCCAAGTTGAATCTCCTAGCGAATCCTTTCTCCACATCACTCGGACCAAGTTTACTTTCTTGTTCTGTAATGTCTTCACCTTTCGGTCTAGGATCTCAACTGGTTGTTGTTCGCAGGTTAAATCAGTTTATACTGTGAGCTCTGAGTGATCAAGTATGTGGTTGGGGTCGCTCACATATCGTCGTAGCTGGGATATGTGGAGCACGTTGTGCACTCCTTCCAATGAGGGTGGTATTGCTAAATGGTATGTCACTTCTCCAACTCGTTCGAGTATATCGAATGGTCCTATGTATCTTGGACTGAGTTTACTCCTCTTACCAAAACAGATCACACCTCTTTTTGGAGTGATCTTCAGGAATACATGGTCTCTAGGTTGGAACTCCAGATATTGACGCTTTGCATCTGCCCAATGCTTCTGTCGGTCTTAGGCTATGCGCATCCTTTCCCTGATCGTGCGAACCACATCCACAGTTGCCACGATCATCTCTGGTCCAAGGAGTTCGCGATCTCCAACGTCGTCCCAACTTAGCAGTGAACGACACTTTCATCCATAGAGTGCTGCGAATGGTGCCATCTCAATACTTGCCCGATAGCTGTTGTTGTATGAAAACTCCACAAGGTGTAGATGATCTTCCCACGAACCTCCGAAGTCTAACATACAGGCTCTTAGCATATCTTCTAGTATCTGAATTGTTCGCTCGGACTGTCCATCCATTTGTGGATGATACGTCGTGCTGAAATTCAGACTCGTTCCCAGTATAGCTTGCATACTCTGCCAAAATTGTGATCGGAATCTTGTATCACTATCGGAGACGATGCAAACAGGTACTCCATGTAATCTTACGATCTCCTGCATGAGTTTATGGGTATCAAAAATGATACATCTTGAAGGTTTAAATCTTATTTTAGATTTATACTCACCTCCATGTACTTCTTTGCTAACGTCTCAGTTGACTGGCCAACTTGAAATGGAATAAAGTGAGTCGACTTGGTGAGTCGATTCACAATAACCCATATTGCGTCGTTACCCTTCATGCTGCAATAACCCATATTGCGTCGTTACCCTTCATGCTGCGGGAAGGGCAGTCACGTAGTCCATGGTAATGTGTTGCCATTTCCATTCTGCGATTGGTAACGGCTGAAGCAGACCAGCGGTTCTGTGATGTTCAGCCTTCACTTTCTGATACACTAAACACTTTGCTACGCTTCTAGCTACTTCGCACCTCATTCCATGCCACCAGTAGTGCTGCCGTAGATCCTTGTACATCTTTGTACCACCGGGGTGTACCGAATACGGAGAGTTATGAGCTTCTTTCATCAACTCTTCTCGAACAGGGCCGATTGGCACACATAAACGACTTCCATATCGTAAGGATCCATCTTCGTGGATGATGAAATCAGTTCGAAGTCCACTTTCTACTTGTTCTCGGATCTTTTGTAGCTTGGAATCATTTGCTACGGCAGCCTTGATCTGATTGACAAGAGTGGACTGGGCTTGTAAGTTCATCGAAGCGTTACCTGGCACAACTACTTCGATCTCCAATCCATGCAGTTCTTGTTGTAGCATCCACTGAGCGGTGAGGTTCATTGCTAATGGCTGGTGACTAAGGGCATCGGGAACTACGTTCACCTTCCCAGGATGATACTATAGGTTGATGTCGAAGTCCGCCATGAGTTCTAACCATCTTCTCTGCCGCATGTTTAGTTCCTTCTGAGTAAATGCATACTTCAAACTCTTGTGGTCAGTATATATATCCACTCGTTCTCCCAAAAGATAGTGGTGCCAAATCTTAAGTGCGAAGATGACGGCTGCCAATTCTAGATCATGTGTTGGATAATTGCGCTCATGAACCTTTAGTTATCTTGATGCAAAAGCCACAACTTTTCTATGCTGATATAGAACACATCCTAATTCTTTACCGGACGCATCACAATGTACAATGAATCCTCCAGATTATTCCGGTAAAGAGAATACATCTTCATTCTTCGGTTTAGCACGGTAGCTTTCTGGCTTCAAGGTTCTATCTCCACTTTTGAAATTGAAGACTTGGTGATCTGGTATGTCAAATACTACCCTCGTTTGACAGCAGTCAGTAGTAGCATAGAATACTCCCAGCCAATCCATTCCCAACACAATATCGAAATTTGGTATGTCCAGTACTTTGAAATTTGCGTAGAATTCTCGACCGCAAACTACAACTGGGCACTGATCATACCTCAAACTTGCCTTCAAGACTCCATTCCCGGAACTGACATTCCAGCTTGAAATGAGTGGCTTCACGGGAATCGAATGCCTTCTCACGAATCGTTGTGACATGAAGCAGTGTGAAGCTCCAGTGTCGAAAAGTGCGAGTGCAGGAAGGGTGGCTACTAGTATAGTACCTAAGTTGTGTGAGATCGTGTTTAGATATAGGAAAATATAAATATACACAAGGATGAAAAGATTTGAAAGGATAGGGGATTTACCAGTGATGACTTGTCCTGCGGCTTTGGCCTCCTCGACCGTCATTATAAAAGCTTGTCGTCTCGGTAAATTCTTCCTTGCCGGAGGCACATTCTTCTGCCCTTGAGGCACGTTTCTCTGTGCTTGGTGGAATTAACAATGAGGCTGTGCAGGTGGTCCATATGGAGCCGGTGCAGGAAGAGCTAGGCATGGTGCAGGATCCTGAATGGTTGGTCTCTGCGGGGTTGTGATTGCGGGTCTGGGTGCTAGTACTATGTTAATACTATATGAGCATGCTCCTATAGCGTGATTAAATGCACCACAAAGCAAACACAGGACATTTGCACGCCTGCAGTCCTTTGCCAAGTGTCATGTTCTCTTGCAGTAGAAACATAAATCTGGATTGGACCGGATAAATGATCATCCTGGCCTCCTAGGTGCAAAATTCGGCCTAGAAGAGGCTCCTCCTGTCATCTAGGTAGCAGGGTGTTTGATTCCGGCTGTTTGGGGCTTACCCTTCTTTTTGACCACAGCTTCATAACGACGTGCTGCCTTCAGGGCGAGTTCATGAGTTGGGTAGTCGCCTGTGGCTAATGCCATCTGAATCTCCAGGTCTAAGCCCTGTTAGAATCATCTAGCCCGAATCTCATCGGTCGTGATTAAATGTGCCACGAACCTGATAAGATGTTGATGTGTTTTACGGAACAGAATTTGATATGAATTCTTTACCTGCTAAGCATGATGAATTCGGCATCATATTCATCCACTGATTATACCCACATAGAGCCTTGTTGTAAGTGGATAAACCGTTATTCTATCTTGAAACGGGCAGTCTCGGGGAAGAACTTCGCATCGAACAGATCGCGAAACGTCTTCCACTCTATAGGTTGTGTGAGACGGCTTTCTTCAGCTTTCCACCAGATTCTTGCATTGTCTGTGAGCTGGAGCTTGGCCACACGAACCTAAGCTATGTCTGGTACCTGTGCTACGGCAAGGTCGTCTTCTATACTCTGGGTCCATTCTTCAGCCTTAAGAGGAATCTCTTTGCCTGAAAAGTTCCTGGGATGCAATGCACGAAATTGCTTTACTCCAGGTGCTTCGGCTTCTGAGCGGTTCATGAGAATAGCAGTCTGCTGCTACTGGCCCTCTAAAAGGCTTTTGATGGCTTCTAAAAGCACCGTCTGTTCGTTGATTGGAGCAGCAATGGTAGGGGAGGCGGTAAAGTAGGTGGTGGTGTGTTGCCATTGACGTTGGTACTAGTGTTGTTAAGAGAATCCATCACCTCAATAGAAAAGGAAAGGTTAGGATAGATTCAAGAAATTTGAAATGTAAGAAATGTATAGTTGCTAATTCTTATAATTCTTGTGATATATTGCTTAAGACTTCATGCAGAACGGACCTGCATGGGCCGCCAACAAAACCTGTCATGCATCGCTTCGCAGTAGACAGAAACAGTGACATGGTAAGCCCGCAACCAATTTACTATGAAATAAATATGTTAAGCGTAATTAAGTAATATTACAATGACTAAGAATGACATGGGTAATAAAATGAAACAAAAACTTTATTTACATTCAAATTTACATACAACCGTCTAAAATAAAAGATACAATAGTAAAAGCATATGCCTAAACAACGACATACTGAGAGTAAGCGCAGGCTGGAAGGAGCTAGTATTCTGGCTGTGCAGCAAGCTGGTCCAAGTCCTCCTGGCTAGGCTCTATCTACTCAGAGTCTGGTCCTACTGACGAACATTCCAAAGAAAGAAAACAGAGAGGAATGTCGTCAGCGAACTAGCGCTCGATAAGTCCCAAAAGAAGAAAGTGAAAATAGTATATAATGTGAAATGAACAAGTAAGGTTGTATATGATCGTTCACTGGTATAAGATAGTTATTTTAACGTGGTTATTTGTAGTTTGATAAAGAAGGTATTCATGTATACGAGAGGAGTCCATCTTACCCCATGGACTATGGTAACATGTAGTACAAGGACCCGTCATAACCTACGGGACAACGGCACGTGAATTCATGTAGGTGTCTTTTATATGACCTCTCGTGCCACGATATACGTTCCATACCAATCTACCCCTTTATCTCCGCGTGTTATATTGTATAGATTAAGATTATAGTTTTTGGCCGAATCGATAGATATAAAATGTTCAGTTTCATGTTCAGGATGTAATCATGTGTTCAAGTAGTCATGTAAAATTCATGTCACGTTATGACCATGGTTCAGTCAAGTCGATTCAAGTATACAAATTTGAGTTTGATATTTGAATTCGAGTATTCAAGTTCATGATCAAGTATTCAAGTTCGCGTTTGATTTTAGATTCTAGTTTGAGTTTGGACTCAGATTGAGTATGACACTTATGAACGGATTTAACTCTTGACTTTCTTAGGTTCGGGAGTAATCGACAGCTGCTGCATATAGATAACAGGATTTGTGTCTTTTTCCAAGACAATTGCCTTTAATAACTCCTTTAAGTTGTTTAACCTGAATAGCCAAGTACTCACTTTCTCCGGTTCTCTGAGGCTCAAGAGAAAGATCCCGCTTAAACCTATATTAAACTAGAGTCCTTAAAATATTGTTTTGCATTTCTTGAGGGGTTTTATGAAAAATATTTTAATATAGTTTAAAAATAAACCTCGAGGGTGATTTATATTTTTAGGGTTTTCATGAAGATATATTTTAATTATTGGGATATTTTAATGATAAATACTTAGCTTTTAAAAGTTTATGTTATTTTATTGAAAACTACCCCTGTTTGGTAACTTGATGATATTTTATTAAAAGTTTAATCTTTCATTTTAGAAAATATAGTTTCATAATATATATTGAAAATACAGATTTATAATTTTTATATAATTTAAAATTAGTTTTATTTAGAAAAGTCGCATTTCTTAAAAACCGTATTTTATTTCCTTTTAAGATCGAATACTCCGTGAGGAGTTCTGCATCTCGCTCTACTATCCCAAGCATGTGCGATAATCTACACCATCTATTAGTGGGTCCCCTAACGAGGGTTGCAGAGACGTATTTGCCAAGGATTATAAAACACCGTTTTAAAAGAAACTCGTTTTTGAAAAGATGTGGTATTTTATTGTAAAATTTATTCTTTGAACCAACTATATGTGTGTGTGTGTGTGTGTGTGTGTGTGGACATCATGCTATGAATCCAAGGTGTGCGTATGGGATAGGTCGTTACCTCGTGAAGTTTTATTAAAGGTATTTTTTAACCAATATCAAAAAGAGGTGATAATAAAGTTCAAGGTACTTTAATGAAAAAGTCCGTTTATGTTTGTTTCACATGAGAATTTTGGTTAAACATGAAGCTAAACATTTGTAATTAAAGTTATAAGTAGGGTGGTAAACTTCGTTCGACCAATGTATAAAGGAAAAGAGAGTTTCAAGTTAAAAAGAAAAAGAAAAGTATCGGAAGTAACTCCACTTTACCGATATCTTTTTAGAAGATAAATTTAGATGAAAAGAAGAAGAGATGAGGGGGACTTACGGTTTAGTAAAATCAAGAAAAGGGTAAGGAAAAAGGGAGGGGGCTTCGTGGCATCGCGGGAGCTCCGGAAACGGCTTTGATCCTCGACGGAACAAGTTTGGTCGTTAACTCCACTTGACTCCACTTGCACTTAGGAACTTTTTTGCTAGAATTTCAAAATGGTGAAGAGCTAAGACATAGGATGGTATTTATAGTGGAGAATTAGGGTTTGGGAATTAAAATTTTGGATTAAAAAGTATTAAAAAGGTGTTAATTGGTGAAATGAAAGGTCTCTGTTTGATTGCAGGGAAATCAAACGGTGCAGAGGAGTTAAGGGGAGTCGAAGAGGTGTGTGTGCAAAGCACGGAGCCAATTGGGCTCAATCCAACCATCGGCGCCGGCCGAATGGGCATTTTGGACGTTCGGATTTGAGGCAATTGCCTCAAGATTCGTGCTACGTGGGTTTTTGGGAGTGTACACCTCATTGCGCCTGTTTGATTTTTCTGAAACTTTTCATTTCCCCATGTATTGCACGTGCAACTCTTAAGCTTCCAAAAATTAAAAAGAAAAATCAGAAAAAATAGTTGTGTCTGATAGGAATCGAACACACAGGCTACATCACAGCAGTGTAGAGGCTTTACTAGTGAGCTACAAGTTATTTCTTGTTTTTATTTAACAAAAATAACTTTTAACTCTTACACAGGCTATAATACACTTTTCTGTACAATAACAAGAAAATTTTTGTACAGTGATTTTAGAGTCGTTACACTTTTACGCTAATGTACTTGCCATAATCTAATCACTAACGCTTCGGTAAACTAAAAACAGATGTTAGGGTATCGATGCAATTGAACACTGGTTACAGAGGGTATAACAGACATGCACGTGATGGAGATGCAGTAAACTGCATTACAAATAATATATAAGCAGCCAGTGTCGTTTGGATTAGGAAAAATTGTATTAATTCACACATGCATAATTTGGCAAAACAATATCAAATGCATAAATAGAACATTTAATTATCTGTACAGAGAAATTGGGTTCGAGTCAAATGGGTTTCAGGTTCACGAGTTATGGTCATTCCATTTTAAGTGTTCTCTGCTGGAAATCCAGTTACTGAACTGAAAGTCCGTTTCGTAACACACTTTACTCCTTGTTGGGATCACAATTTGGCGATGCTAAAGATTAACTATTTGTAGGGCTATGAGTTAACTTAATAGTTCAGAAGATGGATCAACAATATCCGCTGTGTGCTGGGAGATATGCCATGTTTAAGGCTAGAGTTTACAATCTGTTTCTATACTAAACTGCAGTACACCTTAAAAGTTTAAAAAGAAAATAAAATATCAAACGGCAGTAAAATTGGATGAAACCACCACCTATAGTTATCTAACAGGATTATCTTCGCAGAAGTGTAGGGTTTCATATATTTTCACTTTCATACAAAGCTACACATTTATTTAGAACCAAGTGTCAATAAGAAATGCTGCTCTGGACTGCAGTCCAGAGCCGCATTCCAAGTCAGTTTTCATCGTTGAGGCATATCAGTATTGAAAAATAAATTATAGAGGATTCTATCTTATCAAGTCAGCTTCAATATGAGCTATAGAAAAATACATTCCGGTGTGTATCTAATATAATATCAATTTAACACCACGACATGTACAGTAAAACCCAGATTTGGCGTCGCCTTTCTAGGACGTCGTTTCACATGCAATACTTCGTGGTTTTGAGTTCAGGTTTCTACACGGCTTTTATAAGTAGTAAAAGAAAATATTGGTAAAATCTTTGAGTACGATCGACGGGGTTTTGGTTCAGTTCACCACATCGAACTATTAGCATTCAATATCAAGAATTATCGAATTAAATTTGGTTTTCCTTAACCTATGAAAACGGTATCTAATATTTACAACATCCACACAATATTAATATGACGTTTCAGATCCAATTGTTCTTAAAACTAACACATTAGAATTAATACGACAATGGCATACAAAATATATGTGATAGTATACTACGTAACACAGATTCGCAATAATCGATCTAGTATAATGTTAACACGAATTTATAGATCTATGTACACAGCATGTTAAAGAAAGTGAGATTTCACTTGCCTTCGATCACTGATATATAAGCGACACAACGTGTGAGATTCGTCTCGGCATACGAGACGGCGCGATGCTGGACACGGTGCGTGGCGCATGCGCTATGCATGGCAACCCGGTACCGGACGTGGTGGCGACGCGAGCATGATACAGTAGTGGGCGTGGTGATGACACAGGCGTGACACAGTACTGAGCACGGTCTTGGCTTGGTGCGTGGTGCGGGGGTGGTTATGGTGACAACACGAAGTAGGCACGATGGTGGTGCAGTGCTGGGTACGGAATGGCATGGAGGTGGGCATGAGGGCGACTCGAAGTGGGCATGGTGGTTCAGGGAAGTAGGCATAGGGGCTTGGCATCACGGAAGCACGATCATAGCACGGTGCAAGTGCTGCGGTGGCACAGGGCTGGCGCGGTTATAGCAGCGGCAAGGAGGCAGCGACGTCGAGGATACTACCGGCAATGGGTTGCAACAGGGTGAGGAGCTCGAGAGGACTATTCGCGATGGGTCATCGGAGATGCCACGGAGTCGTGGAGGAGGTCAGAGTTACTCTGCGGTACTGATTGGTAGAGTTTTTGCGTGCTTAGTTAATTACCGCAATCAAGACGGTTTCGCTTGTAGCTAGCCGGTTGAGTACGGGTCGTCCGCAGGGAGATGGGAATCTTTTTCTATGTGCTTTAACGAGTTAAGTCCAAATGTCCAGGTTTGTTTTGAGATTAACTATGTGCTAAAATGATATAAAAAGAGAGCTTGTTAGGGTTAGGATTAGGTTAGTTTGAGTTAGGAGTCCCTCACTTCTTTCGTTGCCACTCTTAATATCGGTGTTATGGTAATCGGCAACAACGGGGATTAGCACAACTAGGAAGGAACTTGCGAGTATAAGCTAGGCTTTCCAACGCATAAGTTCTTCCATTTGGTGCTTGTCCGTCCGTTCTTGGCTCTTAGCCTTAACATCCGATTAATTCAACCACAACCGGTCTCACTAAGGAATCACCGCTATCATGTAGGATAGGGTGCCATAGGGAGCGGATTGTGTTTCAATTAACGGGAGTCTGAATTAAGATGTTGGGCAAGAAAAGAGTGAGAGAGATTTCCTTCTCTCAAACTTTCCTTATCCTACCCTAACAAGTATGAAAACTACTCACCCATTATAAGAAAAAGAAAATGAAACAAAGGAGGAAGATAAAAAGAAAGAGGTTAGAAGATTACAGCTAGCTATTTGAGACCTCACATTGGCAACGATCAACCTTAAGCATCATTGTTGTTTAAGGATAAAGAAAAAGAGAACAAGAAAGAAACAAACAACAAATAACAACAACTAGATTAGCAAATGAAAATTACAAGCAATTATAATTAACAAAAGAACAAGACAAGCATGATAACAAAGAGAACTCTTTTATTCATTCTTCACTCACAAAAGCTCACTACAAGTTTTTAATGGAGAAGAGATGAGAAGAGGAAGAAGAATAACATGTATTCTAAAATCTAAATACAAGAATGAGGACCCTTGGCTTAGGCAAGTTCTGAACTATTTATAGGCAGGGAAATGGAAACCTAAGGCAACAAACTGCCTCCATATAGAATGACCAAAATACCCCTGAAACATCGTCCACTAAGGAGCCCGTACGGCCGCGGTTCCGCGGCCTAAGCATGCTTATGCCGCGGAACCGCGGCCCTTTAGTGGAGTTAGGCCATGAAACTTGGTGGTTTTCTCCTGTTTGTTGTTGTATGCAGTGTGATATATGTTTTTTCTCAGAAACTCTTCACAATTTTTCCAGAATTTCAGCAGAACAAAAGGTGATGTGATGTGGATCTTTTGCCATGATTTCCTCAAGCACCGCGTAGATATGTTGGATCTTGTGTTGACATTGAGCTTTGTGCATGAAAATAACATCGATTTGCCATTTTGTCCCTTAAACTGGTGTGCGGCAACATACGGATAGAGAGCGGAGACCCGTGTTTTATCTGTGGTTGGCAGTAATCCGGAATTTGTCGTGCTTTTCCATGAATTTCATTGTTTAGAGCTGAGAACCTGTATCCTGCAATTAACTAGCAAACACGGCTCAAGAGTACCTACCGATAAGCAATGTGATAAAAATTGGGCGGTATAAAAATACAAAAATCTGATATGAACTGGTACCCGGCGGTGATGGCGTAGGGTGAACGAGGAAGGAGGAGGAAGCGGAGGCGCTCGTAGGGCAAGCGACGGTTGCCGGCGAGGAACGGGCAGTGGCTTAGGTAAGGGAGGAAGGGAGGAGACAATGGTGGAGGTTAGCCGGCGAGTTGAAAGTAGGGCACGGCATTGTAGGGTTGTGTGTTGATCGGCGTCGAGGAGAGGTCGATGGTCTTAGGGGCTTGTCGGCAATGTGGGTTGTACTGAGGGGCGGCGTGTTGGGAGGAGGTGCTGGTGTTGAGGTGGCTGCGGTCCAGGTGGTAGCTCGTTGACATCGACGCGATCGGTGGCGGTGTGAAGTGGTGTTCGGCGGTAAGGGGAGATGGAGGTTGGTGGAGATGGGTTTCACAGGAAGAGTGGTGTGGTGGGCTCGGTCGCAGGAAGAGGGTGGCATGGAGTTTGTTGCGACGAGGTCGACGGAGGAGGCAGTGGTGGTGTGTGGTGGGGGAAAGGCTCGTAGGAAAAGGAGAAGAAGAAGAATAAAGAATAAGAGGAGGGAAGAGAAAGGGAGAGAGAGGGAGGTGATCTAGAGGTGAGGCGCCGGGGATCTCGGGGAGTCATTGGGAGTGGAGCTCGGTCGTGGGTAGGCACAAGTCTTGGGGACAAGGGAAGAGGAAGCGGAGGTTTGAGTAAGGAGGAAAGAAAGAGAAGTAGAGAGAGAAAGAGGAGGGAATTGGGAATGGGGCTTGGGTTCAGGTGTGGGTTGTGATTGTTTGGGTTTGGGTTTGGGTTATTGGCTGGGCCCGAGGGCTTGTGGGTTATGGTTAGGGGAAAATTAAGAAGGGAAGGAAAATATTAGAAAAAAATTGAAAAAATATGAATATATATATATATATATATATATATATGAAATTTTTTGGAAAAAAAATATTTATTTAAATACGGGTTCAAGTACAAAATGAGACCGGTTATTACATCTTGTATACATGAATATTTTTTTATTAAACTTCAAACTACCACGTAAGAATAGCTATCTTATACCTGTAAATGATCATGCTTAGATACTCTCATATACAACCTTACATGTTCACTTTTACTTGGTTTCTATTCACTTTATACACCTTTCAGTCATCTTTCTTTACTTCTTTGGGGACTTACCGAGTGCTAGTTCGCTGACGACATTCCCCTCTGTTTCTTTTTCTTAGAATGTTCTTCAGGAGAACCGCACTCTGAGGAGATAGAGCCAAGTCAGGAAGACTTGGACCAGTTCGCTACCCAGCCTGACTACTAGCTCCTTTCTGTATTTACTTTTGGTATGCCAATGTTTAGGCATTTGTTTAAATCATTGTATCTTTTTATTTTCGACGATTATATTTGAAATTAGAATGTAAATAAAGTTGTTATTTAATTTTATTTCTCTTTTTATTCTTGCACATTGTTATATTGCTTATTTACACTTAATGTATTTATTAAGTGAAACGACCTTCTCATAATAAATACGTTGCGGGTTTTCCACGTCAGCGTTTCCGTCTACTGGGAAGCAAGGCGTGACAGGTCTTATGGTAAGGGCTTAAGAATCACAACTTATGTTGGGCAGGAATCTACTCACTGTGAATGGTTGCGATGGACAGAAAGCTATCCGCCGGCCTCCGAACCGGGCAGGAGTCTATTCACGCGAAGGCTTAGGATTCACGGGTTAGTCCGGGCAGGAATCTACCCATCGTGAATGAGTGCAACGAGCAGGAAGCTGTCCACCGGCCTCATGGAGAGGGCTTAGGATTCATAACTTATGTTGGGCAGGAATCTACCCACTGTGAAAGGTTGCAACGAGCAAGAAGTTGTCCGCCGGCATCCGAACCGAGAAGGAGTCTACTCCTGCGGGGCTTAGGATTCACGTGTAAGGCCGAACATGAATCTACCCGCCATGAATGGGTGCGACGGGAAGAAAGCTATCCGCCGGTTTCATGGCGAGGGCTTGGGATTCATGGCTTAAGTCGATCAGGAATCTACCCGCCGTGAATGGGTGCGACGGGCAGGAAACTGTCTGTAGGCCTCGTAGAGAGGGCTTAGGATGCACAACTTATGTTGGGTAGAAATCTACCTGCTGTGAATGGTTGCGACGGACAGGAAGCTATCCGCCGGCCTCCAAACCGAGTAGGAATCTACTCGCGTGAGGGCTTAGGATTCACGGGTTAGGTCGGGCAGGAATTTACCCACCGTGAATGGGTGCAACGAGCAGGAAATTGTCTGCCGGCCTTGTGGCGAGGGCTTAGGAGTCACAACTTATGTTGGGCAGGAATCTACCCGCTGTGAATGGTTGCGACGGGCAGGAAGCTGTCCGCCGGCCTCCGGACCGAGTAGGAGTCTACTCATGCAAGAGCTTAGAATTCATGACCTCGGTCGGGCAAGAATTTACCATCCGTGAATGGGTGCGACAGGAAGGAAGCTGTCTGCCGCCCTCCTAGCGAGGGATTAGCTCGGAAACGAGAATAAACTAGTTCAGATGACAAAAGATCCGAAATATCATTATTTAAAAAGAGTACAAGTTCATCTATACAATTTAAGCATTTCTGCAATGAATGGCCGCGGAAAATTATGACCCGAGGAATCTTGGAGTCAGTAAGCTCCTCTGAGCAATACTTCAATCATTAGGAACGGGCCATCCTACTTTAGAGAGAATTTGTGCAGCTTCCCTTTGTCCTCGAATTCATTGCAGCGGAGGACTAGGTCTCCTGTCTTGAAAGCTCGGTGTTTGACCCGAGTATTGTAGTACCGAGCGGCCATCTTCATTTTAGCCCGGTCTCTTTTCTTCCCGATCCTTCTTATTTCGTTCTCCCCGATCTCCTTAGTGGAGATGAGCGTTGACCTTCGACTCGAGTTGGATTTCTTGCTCGGTCTAGACCTTCAGCTCGGCCATGGTCTTAGGTTGCACCAATGTAAAAGAGCGGAGCTACTCTTTATGCCTAAGACTAGAACTCAGAGCGGTTATGACCGTCTCGTCCCGGTACTCGGGTATTTGTAGGAGAGCATTGTAGAACTAGATGATATAGCCCTTGAAAGATTTCATGTCCTCACTCTTGATAATGAACAGGTAGTCGACCAACCTCTTCAGCCGTCGGTTGCCGACGAAGTGGCTAAGGAACTGAATAGCCAACTCGTCGAAGGTTAAGATTGAGTGCGGAGTTAGGCCGCAGAACCAATCTCATCCGGCCCGGATGAGAGTGGTTGGGAATGCTCGACACTGAGCCGCGTTTGAGTTGTCTTGAAAGCTCATACCCATGGTGAACGCATTCATGTGGTCTTTCGGGTCAGACTTTCCGTCGAAGAGAGCCACATTGGGCGGTTTGTTCTAGGATGAGGCCCTCTCCCTCAGTAACTGCTCGGTTAAAGGCTTCGTGAAAGAGTCCGCAGAGTACTTTGCCGATCCGCCGAGCGAATGGGTGGCGAGCCGCATGTCCTCGATCTTCTTCTCGAGGACCTCGATTCGCTACTGGTATCCTGAGAATTTTCCGTAATCGGAGTATCTGTTGTCTCTGCTTCGGGCTTGGGCGATAGAGCGGCTTCGACTTCGCTCTATCACGTTCCTCGGATTCTCGGGATGGACTCTTCGTGGCTCTCCTCGGTGTGTGCCATGTGCACGGGTTCAGTGATTATGGTGACGTCGGTCCTTCCTGGAATCAGGTGACCTGACCAACGTCGCCTCGGAGGGCGAGAGAGCACGGCGAGCGTTGAAGCAACAGTTCAGTTGGTTCAGAGATCTTGGCTTTGGACTGTTCGACGCCCAACGAGTCATGTAATCATTCCTCGTATGGGGGTCATAACTGCCGGAATCAGCATGTCAGTGTTCCGTGGTGTCAGGATTGGCACGAGCGAGGCCGAGGACCTGAGCGCGTCCATCTGTCGCCTTGTGCATGCCGCCGTTCTGGAGAGTAGGGTGGCGGTTTGCCGGGAGTGGCTGGCAGTTTGAACACGGGCGAGCACGTCTACCATCGCTGCCAATCGGTCGATCCATGCCGTTAAGACTTCGACGATATTGGGAGGGGGAGTGGAACCGCCCCCGCCTCCGTTGCGAAGGACGGGATGGCTCGTGCTAGGATCTTCGTTGCGATGATCGTTGTCCATCGAATCGAAAGCGAAAAATTAACATTTTGGTGGAAAAAGTTTCTCGTTTCCACAGACGGCGCCAACTAATAGAAGTCGAGATCTCCTTCAGATGTTGTCCTCCATTGATCTTATGGCCAGCGGGGCTGAAGGGTTGAGATTTGTGGTGGAAGGTTAGGTGTGAATCTCAATGGGTTGTTGATTTTTTTTACGTCGAGCTACCTGCAAACAAGTCCCGGGGTGGGAAACCACCGTCGGACCCTTCGACGATCAAGTAAATGCCGATGAATAATTGGGCAGAATAGCAACGTATTGGATTGAGTTCGAGTTATCTGAATCGTCTGGAGGTGGGCTTTATATAGGGATCGCATTAGAGCGAGACGTTACAAGATTCTCGCCGCCGGTTTCACCCATATGTCGCGTCCGCATTGATGGCGAGATACGCTCATTAATGGCGAGATACACTAACGTGAGATGCAGGACGTGAGGCGGCGAAGATTTCGTCGCGGCAAAGATTTCGTCGTGGCGAGATACACGGAGCCGTTATGGGGACGTTCGTGCTCTATGCTCCCGACTAAATAGGGACGCCGAGGAATATCAGCTATAGGATAGTTCGGAAACGAGTAAAGAAGCTCGGTAAAGAAAAGTTGAGGAAGCTCAATCCGAGCAAGTTCGAACTTTGTGCTACCGGTCCCGAGCTGGTCGGGACGGCAAGGGGCTGAGAAAGCTCAGCTCTAGGATAGCTCGGAGATAAGCTATTGACTGGTTGGTCGAAAAAGGAATGCACGCAAGGGATACCTCATTAGGTCGGAGCCTATTCTTCGGACAGAGTCTCGAAGGCGAGGTACCGATGAATGTTCCATAATTCCAGTTTAGTAGCTCCTTAGAAATCTAATCGGCATATATGGAGGACATGTAATCTGCTACGTTCTGTGATAGGAAGAATCACCATTTACGAGTATCGTCATACCCAAAGTCGCCGCTTTTGACAAAATTATTATTAAATAAAGCTCCATCCAAAAAATAGTGAATATATATATATATATATATATAATTCCATGTACCTGCCAAGTACTCCCCTGTACCTACTCCTCTTTTATATAAACCCATCCACACTCTCTCTCTCTCTCTAAACTCCCAAAAT
The DNA here is from genome assembly GCA_030015575.1 of Agapanthus africanus. Taxonomy (NCBI): domain Eukaryota; kingdom Viridiplantae; phylum Streptophyta; class Magnoliopsida; order Asparagales; family Amaryllidaceae; genus Agapanthus; species Agapanthus africanus. The sequence goes on along the minus strand of CM057342.1, from coordinate 54,818,676 downwards.
ATTCTCTCTCTCTCTACCTACAATTACCAAAAACACCCCCGCAATGAAGCTCTTGCTCCGCCGCCTCTCCCGCGTCGGGGACTCCTCCCAGTACCAACCGCTCCGTGCCGGTAATCCCCACCGGCGCCCGTCGGTTCCCGAGGGACACGTGCCGGTCTACGTCGGGGACGAGATGGAGCGGTTCTCGGTCCGGGCCGACCTCCTTAGCCGGCCCGGTTTCGTGGACCTGCTGACCCGCTCGGCCCAAGAGTACGGGTACGGGCAGAGCGGCGTGCTGCGGATCCCCTGCCCGGTACCCCTCTTCAAAAGGCTCTTGGACTCTGACGGCGAGATTCGGGTCGATCATTAACAGGTGGAGTTTCTATTTTAGTTGGCTGACCTGTTAGGCTACTGAAAGGACTACAATGCCGTTGAATTTGGGTATATTTTGCTCCGTTTTTTAATATATTTGTGGGTTTTTTGTTAATTGTGTAGGGGTGTTTTTGTAATTTAGTTGTTATTGGGTCGGGTGCAGTCAAAAAGGTAGCTGCAACTACCGGCGGTTACTTGACACAGAGCTCAAGCCTCAAGGGGTGTGTCTGATAAAGAAAGAAAGATTGTCCTTTTGTTAGCATGCGCTTTTCTTTCTTTCTTTCTTGTTTTTTTTATGTGTATTTGTTTTGAAATGTAAGAGGTTGTCATGTTCATTCATGTTGCAAATTTTTTACTTTTCATGTTTGAAGTGAAGGCATTGATGTTTTTGTTGGCAATTGGGTGTAATTTATTGAAATAGGTTCATTTGGCAGAATTAGACTTTTTCTTATTTATATTCTTTTAAGGATGGCATGATAACTTAAGTGGTGGATATCTGGATCTCATTCAAATATTATCTTCAGTTGATCTGCTGCGAACGTTGATGGACGGCTGAGATTGAGTTAGAGGGTTGACTCCTGGAGCATGTGGATCTCAATGGGTTTTGTATGGTTGAGGCTGAGCTACCTGCAAAAAAGTGCAAAAAAGTCCTGGGATGGTTGTGCCACCGAGAACCCTCCGACGATCAAGATAGATAAGGTATTTTGGCAGAGTAACGGTCTAGTGGAGTAAAAATGGATTACCTCAATCGTCTGAAAGAGGGGTTTAATATAGCGGCAGCAATGGGCAGGCGGGCATGAGAATCACGCCGGCCGTTACGCCCGTGGCGTCACGCCTGTGTGATAGGCGGGATCCCGCATTAATGACGAGATATGCTTGTTAATGGGAGATTGTGATGGCGTGGAACGCGGGATTGTGGGCCGCGGATATCTCGCGCATGGCGAGATTCGCGGAGCCGTGGCAGAGGCGCCTGTGATCAGCGCTGCGGGTCGGTCGGTGAGACCGAGGAAGAAGAGCTCGGCGGGAGGCTCGAGCATGAGTGGGAGGCCGAGGCATCTTGGTTCTGTGATAACTCGGAGGAGAGCTGGGGGTGGTCTGGAAGACCACCGAAGGTCGGGAGACTCCTCGGGCCGAAGGCCCGAGGCATGATCCTAACTGAAGTTCTTGATCCTTTCTTGTAGACTCTGGGGCACGTCATCCGCAACGTGTCAGCATCTGAAGAGTCACCGATATCGAGCCTCATCATTAGCCCCCTACTCTCGTCTCGACCCATTTTTGAGAGTGGTCTGACCGATCACCCGGGATGAGCTCTCACTCGTAGATATCGTCGGCGCGCATTCTCGTGCAGAGAGTAGTATTTTCTTGATGACGTCAGCGGATCAGGGAAGAGATCTCGCGTTAAAGGGGAAGCGCCGGATCGTGTATACGTTCGCCAAACTGACAACCCACGTGTCTGGCGCTGGTTGGCTGACGTGACGTGCCGCAGGCGTTCCCGCGCTTGAAGGGATGCTCCCAATGCGAGTGCGATAGGTGGAACATTGTCGGTCGTTGGTTGCGAAACGTTATTTTGGCGGGAGGTGATCGGAGCCGTAGGATGCGTACGCCGGCAGCTATAAATAGAGGTGGGACCCCCATCAGGGCTCATATCTCTTCATAATTTCCTCATCCCTAGTCGTGTAAGCTCGGCGCTCTCCTCCTCAGGTCGGATCCCTTGCGTTTGATCTCCCGAGAACACCTCCCTTTGATCAGGTTAGATGTCTTCTTCCGAGGAGTCTGTAAATGTAGTCTGGGTAGAGTTTAGGGAGTCTTCTGAAGCTTCATCTTTTACTTCTTCCTTTACCTCCTCTGAGTCGGAGTCTCCCCGGGGAGTTAAGGTTGTAGGGTTCCTAGGCACCCTAATGAGGTCTCACAAGGCATCAACCATGCCAATTTCAAAATTTTACGGTGCCGAGAAACCCTAAACTACGGATCGTTGGCTAGATGTCTAGGTGAAAAAGTAAACTAGTTAACACTTAACTAAGAGATACGGAAATACAACCTTTGTAGATCCGGTTCTCCACCTCCATAGCTCCGCAATGAAGTCTCCTCGCTGTCCATAACAAGTCCCGGGCTCTAGCGTCGGCTTCATCGGAGAATGGACGGGCTAGGTCATCGATGTCCATGCCGAAGATGATCTACGTCGAGGCATCGCTAAATCAAGCTCCGACTTCACCAAGTCAAGAAACTTGTGAAGAAAACACACTCTACTACTTGGCAAGAGGTAGAGGATGAAGAAATAGGAAGTGGGTAGACTTTAGAATTGGATTTCTCACTCATTTCCATCAATCACCATTGATGGAGCTTGCTTTCTTCATGGAAGAAGATGAAGAAGAAGAAGAAAGAGTTATGATAAGTTTTTAATTATTGGATAAATAAATCAATACTTATCATATATTAACCCTTGGTTAATTGTAGAGAATGGACCATGGTTAACTTGGATGGTTAGGGTTAAGCATGAGACAAGAATGAAGACTAAGTCAATGCTTCAAGAAACTTCAACTAAAAACAAAAATAGCAACTATTCTTTTCTCATCTTTTCCAAAAATAAATAAACAAATAAATAAGTAAGAAAAAGAGAACCCTAATCATAAACTTAACCATGGTTTAATTCTTTACACTTAACCAAGTAAACATGTATCATCAAACATGATACAATCAAGTGCACAAAACTATATCAAATATACAATGTGCACATCCGAGTGAGAAAATCCATCTTAAGTAAACCGATACTAGTTGATGCAAAGTAATATATCAAATATATAAATATGCATTAAATCATTAAATCAACACTTGATTCAATGATCCGGTCATGTCGCACACAACCGACTAGTATACAATATATCGGCTTATCGAATCAACGCTTGAATCGATAACTAGGTTATATCGCATACAACCATTCGATACATTTATCGCGAGAATAGAATACGGTATCACATACACGCATTATTCTCGGTCCCGCACATATCTCATATGCGCTCCTATTTCGTTTCACTTGAGCCAGGAAACCTCTGTGTAAGACTCTAAAGACTCGTCAATACGCCGGCAGCAGATGATGATCATATCAAGCACCCACAAGCCGCAAGCGGTCTGCTAAACGTAACGGCCACCCGGGTATTGAGCGATCAGAAGATCGACGAGCAAGCCCGCTCACACTCCTGTGAATCCAACCAGTAACACTACCGTACAGTCCGGTCTGATCGTCTGATATGTCGCATATCTCGCCTAGGGGTGGTAAACGTCAGACCCCAATAGCTCGATAAGTCGTGTCGATATGAGGTCTATAACAATTCGAGAAACTACTGGTAACACTTACCAGTAAATCTCAGCAACCCTGGCCAGGGATTTCCTGTTATAGCCAATCGAACACAGCGCAACATCAACCCCCCTATACCGGGAGAGACGAATCCCCTCCTACCGCTCATTGCCTCCATGTGGCTCGGGACTGTACCCAAAAACCACCGTTTTGCACGCCCTCTTGGACGTGGTAAGATGGAAATCAAAGCACAGTGGGAACCACACAAGACTCTATGACGATCTCGGGTCAACAGACTACTCTGTACCAGTGTCACCAGAGAACTGCCATCTGACGTGAGGTATAATACCATCTGGGAGTTCTCGGCGAGTCCGTCCAGTGTACCCAGTCTCCACTGAGCACCCTATATCATCTCTGATGTCAAACACCAATGGATATGGGATCATCCATCGCCCATCTGTATGGGTCGAGAAGGTATACGCTAGTCTACTCTGGTATATCGATGCCCCGTCTCGATACACCCACGACTAGGGACTTTGAAGGATGTACTTATGGACTACCATGTCCCCACTAGTATGATCCGCATCATAGTCCAGGTAGTCAAGTACAGATCCTAAGGGCTTTACCAACATGTAACAGAGAGACAATCAGTGTACACGTTAAGGTAAAGAGTAACCAGATAGCATACTATCATGTCGAGCGAGAAAGTCCTCCCTATATATGTCCCAGCATCCACTACAATATACATCCAATGTACAGTAATGGCCTCTAGGGCATACATATAACTAACAATCTCCCACTTACACTAGGGCCATCTGTAGCAGTGGTTGTAGTATCTCATACTCAACCATCCCATAAAAGTCTCTCTCTGGGAACAGGCCTTTGTGAGTGGATCCGCTGTGTTGTCCTCTGAGTCTACTCTCCAAACCTCGATCACCCTGGAGATCAACTATCTCCATAATCAGATGATACTGCCTTAGAATATGTCTGGATCACTGATGGGACGGACGTTCCTTGGCATAAGCCACAACTCCATTGTCACACAATGGGAGGAACTAAGTTCATCTCATGAACCAATATACACCCAGACAGCCACTTTGGTAGCATCTTAAGTAGCGATGTATCCAGCCTTTATCGTCTAGTATGCCACGGTATCTAGCTTGGAACTCTTCCAACATACCTTCCCTTTACTGAGGGTATAGACAATGCCTGTGACTGACATTCAGTCGTCTTTATCACCCTGGAACACTTCCAGTGATTTTCCCCAGGATCAACTGATACCATCTCACTACAACTAGTGAGTATCCTAACATCTATTTAGATCTATCTCATAGATCCAAAACCCAGGATTTAGGAGGTATCACTTTGATCCTATATGGAGAATCATGGTGATAAGCGGAAATTGATCGAGCGTAGCATAGGAAACTCCTTCCCTATCAAGAGTATGTCATCCACGTACTCTACGAGGATCGTCACCATACTCCCTACTACCTTTTTGTATATACAAGGTTCATCTACCATTTTGATGATGTCAACTTCTTTGACTAATCCATCAAAACAGATGTTCCAACTCCGCGATGCCTGCTTTATCCTATAAAGCATCCTGCACACGTTTCCGCTGCTCCCACTGTCTACGAAGCCCTCTGGCTGTGTACTTATAGACACTCTCTTCTAAATCATCATTTAGAAAAGCAGTCAAGACACCCAACCACCAGATATCGCAGTCATGGTATGTAGCCGTGACAAGTAGGATCTGGATGGACTTAAGCATAGCTACTTGAAAATGTTTCATCATTATCCGCACCTGGTCGATGACGAAAAGCTTTAACAAGTCTAGCTTTGAAAGTCTCAACGTTTCCATCTACACCATGTAATCCTCTCAAGATATACTTGCTCCTGATGGGGATTTAACCCTTCAGATATTGCAACCAAAGTCCATACTTTGTTGGTGTACATGGATTCCATCTCAGATCGCTAAACATCCAGCCATTCTTACAGAGTCTTACTCTCGATGGCCAGCTCGAAGCTAGTTGGGTCATCATCTCATGATACAATCCTCGCTCCCACTGTCATAGAGAAACCGAAGTATCTCTCAGGTGGGTGAGGAACCCTACTAGATCGGCGGAGAGGCTGAGGTTCGCTGGAATCTACTGAATCCTTTGGTTCTATCAAATCATGTGCTGTAGTTTGTATAGCTGGAACATTTCCAGTTCTACATTACAGACCTTGCCTCGAGCTTGTCCGGATTTTGCTTTTAGACATAGGCCGGTCAACCCCAAATCTTAACTAGCTTAAGACATGGGCTCTTCCCTTTCCATATCACATATGAAATGGTAGGCAACTGATTTGATTGGAACCCTATTCAATAGGTATGCAACTTCTCAAGTGCATATCTCCCAAAAGGAAATAGGTAGCTCAGTAGTACTCATCATAGAGCACACCTTATCATATAGGGTGTTATTGCTCCGCCCCGATATACCATCGTGCTATGGTGTATACGGAGGAGTAATGCAGAGAGAGAATCTCATTCTCCTTTAGAATAGTCCAGGAATTCCGTGCTCAAGTATTCTCCTCCTTGATCTCATCAAAGGACATAATATTTATTCCCGTATCGGTTCTCTACTTCTCGCTTATATTCTGTGAATATCTCAAAAGGTTCGGACTCATGTTTCAACAGGAACATATGACTGAATCTTGAGAGATTATCAGAGAATATAATGAAGTATAAAGAACCAGTCCTGGCATGTGTAGACAGGAGACCTACATACATCAACATGTATCATCCCAAGAGTTCACTAACTCTTTCTCTGTTTCCAGTAAACAGAGCTATGGTCATCTTATCTCTGTGACATGACTGGAAAGTTTCATAAGATGTAAATTCAAACTGATTTAAATATGCATCTAATATGTAACTTCAGCCAGTCGGATCGCATTGATATGACCTAGTCTACAATGCCTGAAGAAGGATCCGTTCATTTCTGAACTCTTCCTCTTCTGTGTGTTCCGTATACTAAGAACTGTAGTTTGATTTAGAACATCAATGCTTTTAGATAACGTGCCTGAAACGATCAACTTTTGATATAGGAAATGTTCAAAACATTATCCAACGATACAAAATCATATCAGTCTCTTTAAAGTATGATTTTGTATATCAGGTTCGGTATCTAATAACATTCGTTCAGAATCAATGTATTACAATACAGGGTGACAGTGACCGACAGACTTGGCTGCAACTCTTTCCCCGTTTTCTGCCTCATGAAACTTATCACCCGTTCTCAGTTCTCTACCTTTCTGCAGCCCTATGTAACAGATTACATATCTGGGATCCTGATCTGGTATCACATACCCAGGACGTAAAGGATACTGAGAAACCGTTCTGTGTAATGAACACACCCGAAGATGATGCATCAGCATGCACTCTCTTCGTTTGGGCGGCACGGGAAATCTGGTATTCCCCAATTTCCTGCTCTGTCTTATAACATTTATAAGTTGGAGCGGGACCAACGTTCCCCAGCTCAGTATAACAAGCGGGTTCGGTCAATAATCCGTATTATTATCTTGATTAAGGCGTGATATGGTCGCTACCTGGAGAGAGAGAGAAGAAAACACTCAGCGTGCGCTCTTGCAAGAATAGATTGGTTATTATTTTATCTAATCAGGATGGCTCCCACTGCTTTTTATCAAATCTTCCTTCAAACCCTAAAAGGAAAGACTAGCCGGGATTAATTACACACTACAAGTTCGCCAATCTTTCAGCCAGGCCAGTGTCGGTACTTTGAGGGAGGCCCCCCGTGCTTTCGCACGAACCTAATTAATGTAAATCTCGTTTTCCCAGAGGCATAACCTCGTTAACACCTTTCTAGAGACCTACTTGATCGGCTAATTGTAATGTATAAAACTCTCCCAGGAGTAACTCTTACTCGCAGCGGGTATCGGGATCCAACTATCTCATAGAAGGTATGCAATCTCATTGCAAATTTCAACACTTGAAATTCCGGATAATATTTTTGCCCCTAGCACCCTATGACCTTGACGGAGGTCAACAAACCATAGGCTACTAGTCAAGTTCAACCCGTCATTTCCTGATTGAATTAAACCCACCCGCACGACCCTTGACGGAGGTCAACAAGGCCGCACGACTACCCTAACTCAATCTGCATCATATGCATAAACAGATAAATACTAGTTAGCTACCGCACACTACGCCTTGACGGAGGTCAACAAACGTAGCACGAATACTAAATAGGACTTATCTGAAATGACGGAGGGCTACGACAGGTTTTTCTGAAAACCTATTGCGTAATGAACTTGATATCGCTGTAGAATCAAATGATTTTAAAATGGAGTGCTTTTGAGGTTTTTCTAGTTTTGCTAAAGGAGTCACTCCCGGTGAAGGGATCGTCGGTCCTTTCCTCGTCGAATGAGGTGCGGGATATATCACATATATCACTGTGCAAAGCAAAAACACTTAAAAGCAATCAAAAGACAAACCGAGTGTGTAGCATCTGCCAGTTATTTCTAAAGGAGTCACTCCCGGTGAAGGGATCTCGGTCCTTTCCTCATCGAATAAGGTGCAGGATATATCGCATATACCGCTGTGCAAAGCAAGAACTGTAGCTACCTGTTTTATTTTTTGAAATTCGATTCTACAACATCTTAGGTTTCTTTTATTTCATTAATCACATTAATGAAGTCCCATCATTTAAATTACCTAAACATCACAGATAAATACGACGTACACTTATGCCATCCGCATTCGCCTCGATGTCCCCTCGTGCACCGTTAGGTTAGATAACTAACGGCAGAGCGGGGCAGGGCTAGCGCGGGTGTAAAACATAAGTAACGCCTATATAATATATCATATATACTATATACTGTATCTATCACAGAACATCACATGATCACATCACAGATATCGCAGTAGAAGAAACATATGAAATATTGGATATACTAGGACGTCCGTGTTTTCAATACGAGCCAGTATAAAACACGGATTCCATGGTCGTGATGAATAGCCAAACCCACACCCCTAGACCCCTACGAGAGCGGCAAGCAACCCTACCAATTCTGGAGTTAGGAGACCCTGACTCGACTCCTCGAGTTGGTCTCCCACTGGACTCCAGAACCCGGTTACTTGTGCCCTCCTCCTTGGGTCTATCCTAGTGCGGAAAAGTAAATAATATACAAAAGGTGACAACTTCCGCAACCTGGAAGCGCCCCAATAAAAGAATATTACATACAGATTTTTACATGAATGAAAATGAAAAACACTCATCTCACATAAAAACCCCCGGCTATTCAAAAACACGACGATCCAATATAACATATCCAGCAACACATAACATCACATGTCATCAACGTAAGTAAATATGCGCATCCCAATTGTCGTTGGCATATAGCAACGAAACCGGCGATATCACATATTACACTTACGGTCACAGAAAAAGAAAGTGTAAAACTACAACAGTTGGAATCCGCAACCACCTCAGACATCACATGTCTGACCAAATGAATTTCTTAGACATCGCATGCCTAACAATTATAAACCCCGCATTTTAGTATCAAAATCGAAAACTCTTTTCAATATCAAGTCGGGCAATTCAACAAGATTCCCGACATCCTGATCGAATACTCGTCGCAAACTTCAGTAGGCGGCCGCACCCCCGATACCGTCGACGAAGTGCACCAAGGCGGAACACCGCTGCCTGCGAGCACCCGAACGGATGCTTTCGGCGACGGGGTTCTCCTACAGTCACTTGGTCGGGGCTATGGAGTGAGGCTGTCTATTAAGTTTACCCGGCGAGTATCCACGTACGCTACGTGATTGCGACGGAGTTTTGATCACATCAAAATTCCGTGGCAACCGATCAAGTGAGACTAAACTGCTATGTTTATAACATTCATTCAGTTATCTCATAACTTCTTGTGAATTCCAATTATTGTATCCCATTCCGGATAAATAGAAAATGTTAAACTTTCCGATCGAACAATCGAACACCCAAGTTTTCCCGATACAGCTCAATACATGAAATAAGTCTAACGACATTCAGTTCGTGCCTCAGTACCAACGGTCCAGCCGTAGAAGGGTCAAGCCAACGCCTCACATGTGGCACGCCGTACTGCCCCAAACCCGAAGGTTCAAAGGGCAGTTCAAGACGGTCACATAATCGAGTTAAGGTTTGTTGTCTTCTAGAGGGTCCATCGCGTTACTTGCACTACTTAGAACGTCGTTAAACTACGGAAAGATCCAACACTTGGAAATTTCCCGACAGGGGAAAAGTTGGGTATTTATATCCGGTCGAACTTTTTAACATATTCTAAAATTTATCCGGAAAGCCACACAGACAAAATTTGATAATCCGACCGAACATTCGAATCCCCAAAACAACTCAGAAAATAAAACTCTGGAAAAAATATTAAAAATTCCCAGGAAAACCAGGACTGAAAATTAAGAATTAAGGTGCAAATTTCGAAGCACAAAACGACAAAAGAGCGGCGGATTCGCCGCATGAGCCTACTGTAAGGCCGTGGATCCGCGCCCCATTTATGGAATCATGCGCTCGAATTTTGCAGTAAACCTTATTTCTTCCTGCTTATTTTTCTGAATATTTTTAATCTGGAAAAAATCACGATTTTGAAAATTGTCCAGAGAGCTATTTTTGAGTTGGGTTTCGGGTTCGTTCGGGTTTCAAATTCCGTCTAGACTTCGCCTAAGGCTCTAGCTAGGCTCTGATACCAATGTAGGATTCCTAGGCACCCTAATGAGGTCTCACAAGGCATCAACCATGCCAATTTCAAAAATTTACGGTGCCGAGAAACCCTAAACTACGGATCGTTGGCTAGATGTCTAGGCGAAAAAGTAAACTAGTTAACACTTAACTAAGAGATACGGAAATACAACCTTTGTAGATCCGGTTCTCCACCTCCATAGCTCCGCAATGAAGTCTCCTCGCTGTCCATAACAAGTCCCGGGCTCTAGCATCGGCTTCATCGGAGAATGGACGGGCTAGGTCATCGATGTCCATGCCGAAGATGATCTACGTCGAGGCATCGCTAAATCAAGCTCCGACTTCACCAAGTCAAGAAACTTGTGAAGAAAACACACTCTACTACTTGGCAAGAGGTAGAGGATGAAGAAATAGGAAGTGGGTAGACTTTAGAATTGGATTTCTCACTCATTTCCATCAATCACCATTGATGGAGCTTGCTTTCTTCATGGAAGAAGATGAAGAAGAAGAAGAAAGAGTTATGATAAGTTTTTAATTATTGGATAAATAAATCAATACTTATCATATATTAACCCTTGGTTAATTGTAGAGAATGGACCATGGTTAACTTGGATGGTTAGGGTTAAGCATGAGACAAGAATGAAGACTAAGTCAATGCTTCAAGAAACTTCAACTAAAAACAAAAATAGCAACCATTCTTTTCTCATCTTTTCCAAAAATAAATAAACAAATAAATAAGTAAGAAAAAGAGAACCCTAATCATAAACTTAACCATGGTTTAATTCTTTACACTTAACCAAGTAAACATGTATCATCAAACATGATACAATCAAGTGCACAAAACTATATCAAATATACAATGTGCACATCCGAGTGAGAAAATCCATCTTAAGTAAACCGATACTAGTTGATGCAAAGTAATATATCAAATATATAAATATGCATTAAATCATTAAATCAACACTTGATTCAATGATCCGGTCATGTCGCACACAACCGACTAGTATACAATATATCGGCTTATCGAATCAACGCTTGAATCGATAACTAGGTTATATCGCATACAACCATTCGATACATTTATCGCGAGAATAGAATACGGTATCACATACACGCATTATTCTCGGTCCCGCACATATCTCATATGCGCTTTCGCTTGAGCCAGGAAACCTCTGTGTAGGACTCTAAAGACTCGTCAATACGCCGGCAGCAGATGATGATCATATCAAGCACCCACAAGCCGCAAGCGGTCTGCTAAACGTAACGGCCACCCGGGTATTGAGCGATCAGAAGATCGACGAGCAAGCCCGCTCACACTCCTGTGAATCCAACCAGTAACACTACCGTACAGTCCGGTCTGATCGTCTGATATGTCGCATATCTCGCCTAGGGGTGGTAAACGTCAGACCCCAATAGCTCGATAAGTCGTGTCGATATGAGGTCTATAACAATTCGAGAAACTACTGGTAACACTTAACAGTAAATCTCAGCAACCCTGGCCAGGGATTTCCTGTTATAGCCAATCGAACACAGCGCAACATCAACCCCCCTATACCGGGAGAGACGAATCCCCTCCTATCGCTCATTGCCTCCATGTGACTCGGGACTGTACCCAAAAACCACCGTTTTGCACGCCCTCTTGGACGTGGTAAGATGGAAATCAAAGCACAGTGGGAACCACACAAGACTCTATGACGATCTCGGGTCAACAGACTACTCTGTACCAGTGTCACCAGAGAACTGCCATCTGACGTGAGGTATAATACCATCTGGGAGTTCTCGGCGAGTCCGTCCAGTGTACCCAGTCTCCACTGAGCACCCGTATATCATCTCTGATGTCAAACACCAATGGATATGGGATCATCCATCGCCCATCTGTATGGGTCGAGAAGGTATACGCTAGTCTACTCTGGTATATCGATGCCCCGTCTCGATACACCCATGACTAGGGACTTTGAAGGATGTACTTATGGACTACCATGTCCCCACTAGTATGATCCGCATCATAGTCCAGGTAGTCAAGTACAGATCCTAAGGGCTTTACCAACATGTAACAGAGAGACAATCAGTGTACACGTTAAGGTAAAGAGTAACCAGATAGCATACTATCATGTCGAGCGAGAAAGTCCTCCCTATATATGTCCCAGCATCCACTACAATATACATCCAATGTACAGTAATGGCCTCTAGGGCATACATATAACTAACAATCTCCCACTTACACTAGGGCCATCTGTAGCAGTGGTTGTAGTATCTCATACTCAACCATCCCATAAAAGTCTCTCTCTGGGAACAGGCCTTTGTGAGTGGATCCGCTGTGTTGTCCTCTGAGTCTACTCTCCAAACCTCGATCACCCTGGAGATCAACTATCTCCATGATCAGGTGATACTGCCTTAGAATATGTCTGGATCACTGATGGGACGGACGTTCCTTGGCATAAGCCACAACTCCATTGTCACACAATGGGAGGAACTAAGTTCATCTCATGAACCAATATACACTCAGACAGCCACTTTGGTAGCATCTTAAGTAGCGATGTATCCAGCCTTTATCGTCTAGTATGCCATGGTATCTAGCTTGGAACTCTTCCAACATACCGTCCCTTTACTGAGGGTATAGACAATGCCTGTGACTGACATTCAGTCGTCTTTATCACCCTGGAACACTTCCAGTGATTTTCCCCAGGATCAACTGATACCATCTCACTACAACTAGTGAGTATCCTAACATCTATTTAGATCTATCTCATAGATCCAAAACCCAGGATTTAGGAGGTATCACTTTGATCCTATATGGAGAATCATGGTGATAAGCGGAGATTGATCGAGCGTAGCATAGGAAACTCCTTCCCTATCAAGAGTATGTCATCCACGTACTCTACGAGGATCGTCACCATACTCCCTACTACCTTTTTGTATATACAAGGTTCATCTACCATTTTGATGATGTCAACTTCTTTGACTAATCCATCAAAACAGATGTTCCAACTCCGCGATGCCTGCTTTATCCTATAAAGCATCCTGCACACGTTTCCGCTGCTCCCACTGTCTACGAAGCCCTCTGGCTGTGTACTTATAGACACTCTCTTCTAAATCATCATTTAGAAAAGCAGTCAAGACACCCAACCACCAGATATCGCAGTCATGGTATGTAGCCGTGACAAGTAGGATCTGGATGGACTTAAGCATAGCTACTTGAAAATGTTTCATCATTATCCGCACCTGGTCGATGACGAAAAGCTTTAACAAGTCTAGCTTTGAAAGTCTCAACTTTTCCATCTACACCAAGTAATCTTCTCAAGATATACTTGCTCCTGATGGGGATTTAACCCTTCAGATATTGCAACCAAAGTCCATACTTTGTTGGTGTACATGGATTCCATCTCAGATCGCTAAACATCCAGCCATTCTTACAGAGTCTTACTCTCGATGGCCAGCTCGAAGCTAGTTGGGTCATCATCTCATGATGCAATCCTCGCTCCCACTGTCATAGAGAAACCGAAGTATCTCTCAGGTGGGTGAGGAACCCTACTAGATCGGCGGAGAGGCTGAGGTTCGTTGGAATCTACTGAATCCTTTGGTTCTATCAAATCATGTGCTGTAGTTTGTATAGCTGGAACATTTCCAGTTCTACATTACAGACCTTGCCTCGAGCTTGTCCGGATTTTGCTTTTAGACATAGGCCGGTCAACCCCAAATCTTAACTAGCTTAAGACATGGGCTCTTCCCTTTCCATATCACATATGAAATGGTAGGCAACTGATTTGATTGGAACCCTATTCAATAGGTATGCAACTTCTCAAGTGCATATCTCCCAAAAGGAAATAGGTAGCTCAGTAGTACTCATCATAGAGCACACCTTATCATATAGGGTGTTATTGCTCCGCCCCGATATACCATCGTGCTATGGTGTATACGGAGGAGTAATGCTGAGAGAGAATCTCATTCTCCTTTAGAATAGTCCAGGAATTCCGTGCTCAAGTATTCTCCTCCTTGATCTCATCAAAGGACATAATACTTATACCCGTATCGGTTCTCTACTTCTCGCTTATATTCTGTGAATATCTCAAAAGGTTCGGACTCATGTTTCAACAGGAACATATGACTGAATCTTGAGAGATTATCAGAGAATATAATGAAGTATAAAGAACCAGTCCTGGCATGTGTAGACAGGAGACCTACATACATCAACATGTATCATCCCAAGAGTTCACTAACTCTTTCTCTGTTTCCAGTAAACAGAGCTATGGTCATCTTATCTCTGTGACATGACTGGCAAGTTTCATAAGATGTAAATTCAAACCGATTTAAATATGCATCTAATATGTAACTTCAGCCAGTCGGATCGCATTGATATGACCTAGTCTACAATGCCTGAAGAAGGATCCGTTCATTTCTGAACTCTTCCTCTTCTGTGTGTTCCGTATACTAAGAACTGTAGTTTGATTTAGAACATCAATGCTTTTAGATAACGTGCCTGAAACGATCAACTTTTGATATAGGAAATGTTCAAAACATTATCCAACGATACAAAATCATATCAGTCTCTTTAAAGTATGATTTTGTATATCAGGTTCGGTATCTAATAACATTCGTTCAGAATCAATGTATTACAATACAGGGTGACAGTGACCGACAGACTTGGCTGCAACTCTTGCCCCGTTTTCTGCCTTATGAAACTTATCACCCGTTCTCAGTTCTCTACCTTTCTGCAGCCCTATGTAACAGATTACATATCTGGGATCCTGATCTGGTATCACATACCCAGGACATAAAGGATACTGAGAAACAGTTCTGTGTAATGAACACACCCGAAGATGATGCATCAGCATGCACTCTCTTCGTTTGGGCGGCACGGGAAATCTGGTATTCCCCAATTTCCTGCTCTGTCTTATAACATTTATAAGTTGGAGCGGGACCAACGTTCCCCAGCTCAGTATAACAAGCGGGTTCGGTCAATAATCCGTATTATTATCTTGATTAAGGCGTGATATGGTCGCTACCTGGAGAGAGAGAGAAGAAAACACTCAGCGTGCGCTCTTGCAAGAATAGATTGGTTATTATTTTATCTAATCAGGATGGCTCCCACTGCTTTTTATCAAATCTTCCTTCAAACCCTAAAAGGAAAGACTAGCCGGGATTAATTACACACTACAAGTTCGCCAATTTTTCAGCCAGGCCAGTGTCGGTACTTTGAGGGAGGTCCCCCGTGCTTTCGCACGAACCTAATTAATATAAACCTCGTTTTCCCAGAGGCATAACCTCGTTAACACCTTTCTAGACACCTACTTGATCGGCTAATTGTAATGTATAAAACTCTCCCAGGAGTAACTCTTACTCGCAGCGGGTATCGGGATCCAACTATCTCATAGAAGGTATGCAATCTCATTGCAAATTTCAACACTTGGAATCTCATTGCGAACACCCTCCGAAGGGAGAATAAGGTAGCGATGGAGGGGACGGTGCGTACCGAGCTTCGGGCGTCGAAGGCTGAGCTTCTGACGTCGAAGGCGGTGGAGAGCTACAAGAAGTCGGACCAGTTCTACGTCAACCTTGCTGGATTTTCCGGCGTTATTTGGCACGATGACCTCGACGCTGTCAAGGCCCATATGCCGGAGTTCCCTGACGGCAAGCTCCGGGAGGAGTACCCTCACGAGGATGCCGCGCAGAGGAATGCCCCTGGAAACGCTGCAGGGGAAGAGGCCTTCGGTTGGAGCGTTGGGGAGAAGTCGGTTCCCCCAGCTATCGACGCCGAGGCTCCTGTGATGGACGCCGACCTTCGAGACGCCGCCCCGGTGGTCGTAGTGGACGCGTGGCTCATCGATGTTCTCCCCGGCCCTGAGGTCTGTGCTTCCTTGTCTCCTTTTCTTTTTGCGCTAAAATTTTGTAAGCCTCCGGGCGTTTTTGTAAGACTGGGGAGCCCATAATACCTTTGTAAAGACTTCCGACTTTTTATGAATAAAAAATCTTTTTGCAGTTTCTTTGCGTGCGCATTTTCCTTTTGTTTGTGGTAAACATTTGTATTTGCACGGTACTGCTTTTTTGTTAGGTTGGTTTTTTGTCTAGCGATTGCATGTCGAGTTGAGAGTTGAAGTCGACCATTTGCCAAGTGTGCAAAGACAGGTGAAAGGTTGGTATCTCCATGGCCCCGAAGTTACGCGGGAAGGCATTGGGAGGCCTGCTAAGGATGGACCGAGCAGGGTAGCTGCCCGGTGGCCTCTTGATGAGGGCCTTGATCCTTGGCGTCGGTGGGTAAAAAATTACCAGCCAAGGATGGAACGAGCAGGGTTACTGCCCGGTTGTCTCTTGGTGAGGGCTTTGATCCTTGGCGTCGGTAGGTAAGAAATTACCAGCTAAGGATAGACCGAGCAGGGTTACTGCCCGGTTGCCTCTTGGTGAGGGCTTTGATCCTTAGCACGGGAGGGCATTGGGAGACCTGCTAAGGATAGAACGAGCAGGGTTATTGTTCAGTGGCCTCTTGATGAGGGCTTTGATCCTTGGCGTCGGTGGATAAGAAATTATCATCTAAGGATGGACCGAGCAGGGCTACTGCCCGGTTGCCTATTAGTGAGGGCTTTGATCCTTGGCGTCGGTGGGTAAGAAATTACCAGCCAAGGATGGACCGAGCAGGGTTACTGCCCGGTTGCCTCTTGGTGTGGACTTTGATCCTTAGCGCGGGAGGGCATTGGGAGGCCTGCTAAGGATGGACTGAGCAGGGTTGCTGCTCGGTGTCTCTTGGTGAGGGCTTTGATCCTTGGCGTCGGTGGGTAAGAAATTACCAGCCAAGGATGGACCGAGCAGGGTTACTGCCCGGTTGCCTCTTGGTGAGGGCTTTGATCCTTAGCGCGGGAGGGCATTGGGAGGCCTGCTAAGGATGGACCGAGCAAGGTAGCTACCCGGTGACCTCTTGATGAGGGCCTTGATCCTTGGCGTCGTGGGGTAAGGAATTACCAGCCAAGGATAGATCGAGTTGGGTAGCTGCTCGGTGGCCTCTTGATGAGGGCTTTGATCCTTGGCGTCGTAGGGTAAGGAATTACCGGCCAAGGATAGACCGAGCAGGGTATCCGCTCGGTGGCCTCTTAGTGAGGGCTTGGATCCTTGGCTTCATGGGGTAAGGAATTACCAGCCAAGGATAGACCGAGCAGGGTAGCCGCTCGGTAGCCTCTTGATGAGGGCTTTGATCCTTGGCGTCGTGGGGTAAGGAATTACCAGCCAAGGATAGTCTGAGTAGGGTAGCTTGTCGGTTGAGTCGTGAGGTTCTGTCCTATCTTCCCTAGTGTTTGATTATTGGGAAGAGTGACCGACGCGGTCGACACGTGATATGAACGCGCGGGGGGAGGAGAAGCGTAAGAGCCGCGTCGTTCCGTTTTCATCGAGAAAGGCGGGATGTCCGCCGCGTGGCGGTACAATTGTGGAAGAAACGAGCAAATGTCGGACTCTTGGGACGTTGTGGGGTTATAAAATGGAGGGAGCGTTGATCACTCCTTTCTTCACATCCAAAACATAAGAATGGAAAACTTCCCTTTTACCGTCCCCGGCATCATAAATTTCGAGGACGTGTACTTGTACGACCAGTATTGCACCGAGGATACGGTGCAGGTAGTTATAGGCCGCATCGAGGATCATTTTGGCCGACTTCTTCCCCGGCGGTTACCCCTGCTCCAGCTGTTGATGTACTCAATCTGGAGGGCATCGCCGGGGCTGCACAACCCCTTTCCCGAGCTGCTGAAGGACGAGGCGGTTGGCAAGCTGAGATCTTTGTGCCGCTTCGGCCTGATCTCGACGGGTCGGCGTGATCGTGCGGTGCCACTCATCCTCAAGTGCTACCAACCGAGGCATCATGCTGACGTTCGCGAACGACATCAGAGGCAGAGGTCTGAGGCGGCGAGGGCTCGGCTGGTGGAAATATTCTCGGAGTATCGCGAGCAATGTTTCCTGCACCCCCTCCCCCCACTACTGTAATTTTTCTTTTTTTTCTTTTTCAATGTACGGCTGAGGAACCTATAATACCTTTTTGAATGAATAAAATTCTTCTTTCTGCGATACTCTTTCGTGTTCTTCTTGTTGTTTACATAAAAAGAACTTACGAGAATTTACATTGCTTCGTTGAAGAACCCCAGTAGTGGCCTGCTGAGGATGGATCGAGCAGGGTAGCTGCTCGGTGGATCCGTAGGTTCAGTCTGACCTTCTTTTGGTTCATGAACATTGGGGAGGGCGACCGCTGCTGGCGGCACGTGCCAGGAAAGCTTGGGGGAGGCATAACATTTCGGGGAGCCGCATCACTTTTACCACATGGCGATGCGGTACTGGAATAATCCTGGCGGATCCCAGGATTCCCGCGCGATTCTGGGCCTTTAAGAGGATCCTGTTCGAGGTTATAAATAGAGAAGGAGATGGCAACTCTTTCGGCACCGTTTTCTTTTGAGATGACTGGGCGCGTGTACTCGATCGAAGAGATCATCACCTTTGAAGACGTCTCCGTGTATGACTAATCCCTGGCTGAGGATGGGTACCGGGGAGTGGTTCGGCGCCTCGAGGGTCACGCCGGCCGGCTTTTCCCTCGGTGGTCATCCCTGCTTCAGTTGCTGATGTACGCGATTTAAAGGAGGTCCCCGGGGCTGGACAAACCCTTCACCGAGGAGCTTCTGGACGAGGCGCTAGATAAGGTGCGTTCGATTTTCCTGCTCTGCCTCATCTCGAAAGCCAGGCACGACCGATACTTGGCCCTCATTCTGGAGTGCATCAAAATGAGGTACATCATGAGCCAAGGCTCAGAGGGCGGAGCGTCAGGTGCTTCTGTGGCGTCCCGGGTTCGCGTGCAGCATCGGCAGGAGCGGGCTGCAGAGGCTAGGGCCCGGCTAGCGGAAATCTATTCTGAGTATCACCAGGAGTATTTCCTCGATCCTGTTCCACCTCTGTTGTAGCTTTTTTCCCCTTTTTCTGTAAGGCTGAGGAGCCCGTAGTACCTTTTGAATGAATAAATTCTTTTTGCAATGTTCTAGTGTTCCCTTCTTATTATTTAAATAGAAAGAACTTTAGAAAGGTTTACATTGTCTTTGTGAAACAAGAAATACACACTCGTAGATATTCTTTTCATTGGTACAGTTTGAGCTTCTCAGCGTTGTAAGGCCGTGGAAACTTGCGTCCATCCACGTCTTGCAAGTGGTAGGCTCCATCGGGCGGGACCTCGGAGATAAGGAAAGGACCGTCCCATTTTGAACATGCGATTGACCAAGCGTTGGTATGTAGCTCCGGCATTTTTGAGGTCGAAAGGCATCACCTTGTAGCAGTATACCCCCCGGTCCGTTGTGAATACGGTGAGATTCTCGTCCGCCGGATTCATACAGATCTGGTTGTAGCCGGAAAAGGCATCCATGAAGCTAAGTAGCTCGTAGCCTGCCGAGTTGTCGATGAGCCGATCTATCCGAGAGAGGGGATAGTTTTCTTTCGGGCATTCCTTGTTGAGGTCGGTGAAGTCGACACACATTCGCCACTTCCCGCTTGACTTTTTGACCTTGACCGCGTTTGCCAACCATTCGGAGTAAGGCACATTCCGAATGAAGTTGGCGGCGAGGAGCCTGTCTACCTCATCCTCTATTGTCTTTTGCTTGATCGGGGCGAAGCTATGTTTTTTCTGCCTGACGGGTTGGGCTGTAGGATCTACCCCGAGCTTGTGGGATATGATTTTGGGGTCGATCTTAGGCATGTTAGCAAGTGCCCAGGCGAACACTTCAGAGTTGTTTCTGAGGAAGTCAACCAGGTCGTCTCGCTGAGTCCCCGTCAGAAGCGACCCGATCTGAACGGTTCGTTCGTCGTCCCCTTCTACGAGGGAGACCTCTGTCAGTGGCTCCATCGGGGTCCCTCGGACCTCTTTTTGCTCGTCTCGAGTGTCTAGAGAACCCCTGATGTCACCCTCACCCCCAACATCGTTGCTCGGCCGCTCAGACGTAGATGTTGCGGTGAAGCAAACCTTTGCAGTTCGTTGGTCTCCATAGGCCCGACCTATCCCGTCTTGATCGAGCGGGAATTTCATCGCCAGGTGGAAGGTCGATATCTGGGCCCTAAGGGAGTTCGGTGTAGGGCGGCCGAGGAGGATGTTGTAGGCCGACTGAATTCTCGCTACGATGAATTCCACAGACACGGTGCGCGTACGGCCGGCCTCCCCGTTGTTAAACTGGAGAGTGATTACTCCTTCCACCGGGATGGAGTGGTTGGTGAACCCTGACAGGACGTGGGTGGTTAGCCTTAGGTTCGACGGGGAGAGTCCCATACGCAAGAAGCTGTCATAAAATAGAATGTCTGCCGAGCTTCCAGAGCGACCAGTATCCTCTGCACCTCTGGACTCGAGCTGTGATCACCAGCGGGTCGTTGTGGGGCAGGGATATACCATGGAGGTCCTCGTTGTTAAAAACGATCGGCTCGGCTGCCCTGGATTTCTTCCTCAGGTGGTTGTCAGTCCCCTCGATTGGTGAGAGGTGTTGAGCCGTGTAGATATTCGACGTACCCCCTACTGACATGACCATGATTTGGCCGATTTTTAATTCACCGGGAGGGGGAAGTTACTCTTGTTCACGGTCAGCCAGCCGCTTATCCCGCAAGTACACTACCAGGTGTCCCGAGCGGATGAGCTCCTCGATGTAGTCTCAAAGCTGCTTGCAGTTCTCCTTGGAGTGGCCCTGCGACCGGTGGAAGCCGCAGTAGGTGCCCCGGGTGCGCTTTGCCGCCTTGTTCGAGACTGGGGGAGCTTGAAGAACCTCTTGCCCTTAGCCTCCTCCAGCAGTACCATCTGGGAGACGTTGAGCGGGGTGTACTCCTGAAACTTCGGGGAGTAGGACTTCGGCCGCTCGATCTTCTTTTTCTCTTCCCGGGCCCTTTTCTTATGATCAGTTTGTTCTGTCCGGGCAGATTGGCGTTCACCTCGGATTCAAGCTGGATCTCACGTTCGGTTCAGACCTTCACCTCGGCCATGGTCTTAGGTTGAGCTAACGCAAAGGATCGTAACCACTCCTTATGTCTAAGACCCGACCTAAGTGCCGTAACGACCGTCTCGTCCCGGTGTTCTGGGATTTCGAGGAGGGCGTTGTAAAAGCGGGTGACGTACCCTTTGAAGGTTTCTTTGTCCCAACTCTTTATGGTGAAGAGGTGGTCGACGGTCCGTTTCTGCCGTCTGTTCCCGATGAAGTGG
This sequence comes from Agapanthus africanus, assembly GCA_030015575.1. Classification (NCBI taxonomy): domain Eukaryota; kingdom Viridiplantae; phylum Streptophyta; class Magnoliopsida; order Asparagales; family Amaryllidaceae; genus Agapanthus; species Agapanthus africanus. Next base: position 54,797,120 of record CM057342.1, on the reverse strand, counting down.
CCGAGGAACTGGGTGGCCGGCTCATCGAAAGTTGGGATCAAGCGTGGCGTGAGTCCTCTGAACTAGTCTCGCCCGGAGCGGATGAGAGTGGCCAGGAAAGCGCGGCATTGGGCGGCATCGGAAAAGTCCTGGAAACTCATCCCGGCTGTGAACGCGTCCAAAAGATCCTTTGGGTCGGACTTCCCATCGAAGAGTGAGACCTTCGGGGGATTGTTACAGGAGGAGACGTGGACGGCGAGTAGCTCTTCTGTGAAGGGCTTCGTGAGCGAGTCAGCGGCATATTTAGCCCCGTCGCTCAAATGACAACCTTCCCGATGCATACTTTCGATCTTCTTTTCGAGGGCGTCTAGTCGGCCGTGGTATCCCGATGAGTCGACATAGCCCCCTTTCGATCTACTTTCGATCTGATTTTTGGCCTCTGCTGCCGGGGACCTCTGCCTGGACACAGCCCCAATTCCGTTCGGTGACGTTCCTTAGGTCTCCTAACGGGGCCGTTTTCGAGCTGCTATGGCGAGTCCCGTGCGTGCGACCCCGTCGAGGGAGAGGTGCCGGTCATGCCTGGGTGCAGCAGAGCTGACCGACACCTCTACGGGAGGGACAAAGGCGCGATGGGACTCGGGCGAGGCGCTCTGGCGTAAGACCTCGGTGTTAAACTGTGCGGTGCCCACCGGGTCATTGAATACGTCCGCCCGGGGGGTTTGCGGCCATCGGAGACAGCGAGGCGGTGATCGATTGTGCCAACGCGGGCAGAGTCTTCTCTCCCTCTGTAGGGGTCCCGGTCCCGCGGAGGGGGAGCGACGATCTGGGGAGCTTACCCGACCGCTTGGACATGGACAAGCGCATCCACGACGGACGTGAGCCGATCTATCCAAGCAGATAGGGCGTGAATGGCGTTCGGTGGAGGAGGGGATTCTCCCTCCTATCTACTGTGGGGAGGCCGATGGCTGGTGCTTGGATCATCACGGTGACCGCTTTCCATGTAGTCGAGATCAGAAGATGAACTTTTGGTTGAGTGGAACAATGTTCCCATAGACGGCGCCAACTTATGGATCTCTGGATCTCCTTCAGATGTTATCTTCCGTTGATCTTCTCCGAGTGCCGATGGACGGCTGAGATTGAGTTGGAGGGTTGACTCCTGGAGCGTGTGGATCTCAATGGGCTTTGTGGGGTTGAGGCCGAGCTACCTGCAAAGAAGTCTCGGGGTGGTTATGCTACCGAGAACCCTTCGACGATCAAGTTAGACGAGGTATTTTGGCAGAGTAACGGCCTAGTGGAGTAAAAATGGCTTACCTCAATCGATTGAGAGAGGGGTTTAAATAGCGGCAGCAATAGGCAGGCGGGCGCGAGAATCACGCTGGCTGTTACGCCCCTGGCGTCACGCCCGCGTGATAGGCGGGATCCCGCATTAATGACGAGATAGGCTCGTTAATGGAGGATCGTGATGGAATGGAACGCGGGATTGTAGGCTGCGGATATCTCACGCATGGCGAGATTCGTGGAGCCGTAGCGGAGGCGCCTGTGATCAGCGCTGCGGGTCGGTCGGTGAGACCAAGGAAGAAGAGCTCGGTGGGAGGCTCGGGCACGTGCGGGATGCCGAGGCATCTTGGTTCTGTGATAGCTCGGAGGAGAGCCAGGGGGTGGTCTGGAAGGCCATCGAAGGTCGGGAGACTCCTCGGGCCGGAGGCCCGAGGCGTGATCCCAACTGAAGTTCTTGATCCTTTCTTGTAGGTTCTGGGACACGTCATCCGCAACGTGTCAGCATCTGGAGAGTCACCGATATCGAGGCTCATCATTAAGTGAAGGCATTAACTTATAATGACATGACCCTACTAAAATTGCTATTATACAGTCAATTGTGATATTTTTTTCTTTTCATAATTTGCAAACATTTTTGGAGTTTCATGCTAGTCACGAGAGCTTATGGTAATCTTGCGGAATTCATAAGCTTGGTGGATATGAATATAAAGTAAAGCATATTTTCTTATTGATTACTGATGGAGGCCTTGATCTCATTCAGATGTTGTCCTTTTGATCTCATTCACATGCTGTCCTCCGTCGATCTGTCGCGAGCTGATGATGCTCAGTACTGAAAACTCCCCAGATCTTGACACGTGGCAGAGGAAGTGTCCCAAAGCTTACAGGAAAGGAGCAAGAACGGTACATTGAAGGCATACCCCAGGCCTTCGACACGAAGATGTTCTCGACCTTCGATGACCTCTCAGAACACTCCTATGCTCATCCTACAAATAACCATTGGCTTAATTCCGAGCCCTCCTGCACGCTGGGCTTCCTCAGCCCTCCCAGCTCGCCTCCGAGCTATCACAGAACCAAGCTTTCTCGGCCTCTCGCTCGCCTCCGAGCCACCCGCCGAGCTCAGCTTCCTCGGTCTCGCCGACCAACCCAGAGCACAGATCGTAGGCGTCCCCGCCATGGCTCTGCGAATCTCTCCATGTGCGAGATATCCGCCGCCCCACGATCCCGTGTCCTACGCCATCACGTTCCCCCATTAATGGGCGCATCTCTCCATTAATGGAGGATCCCTCCATTCGCGCAGGAGCGGCTCTAAGGGCGTAACGGCCGGCGTAACTCTCGCACCCGCCAACCCATGGCTGCCACTATATAAACCCCCTCTCAGAAGACTCAGGTAAGGCAATTCTTATCCAATAGGCCACTACTCTGCCCAAATACCTCGACTACTTGATCGTCGGAGGGTCTATAGTGGTACAACCACCTTGGGACTTCCTTGCAGGTAGCTCGGCTTCATTCCAAATCAAACCCACTGAGATCCACACGCTTCAGGAGGCAACCCTCAAATCCAATCTCAGCCATTCACTAACGCTCGCGACAGATCAACGGAAAACAACATCTGATGGAGATCAAGATCTCCATCAATTGGCGCCGTCTGTGGGAAGCTCGACAATTCCACTCAACGAAAGTTGATCTTCCGATCTCGAATTCATGACGAGTGATCACCGCGATGATCCAAGAACTAGCTGCCGTCCTCCCCACAACGAAGGCACAAACGGATCCTCTCCTCCCCCGAATGCCATTCACGCCCTGTCTGCACGAATCGACAGGCTCGCGTCCATCGTGGATGCCCTTTTCCATGTCCAGACGGCAGGACGAACCCTCAGGTCGCCGCTCCCCCATCTTGGGACTGGGACCTCCACAGAGGAGAAGAAGACACCGCCCACGCTGGTACGACCGAGCAGCGCCTCGCTATTTCCGGCGGCCACAGATCCCCCGTTGCGACCAATTCGATGACCCGTTGGGCACCTCACAGCTCCACTCCGAGGTCTCGTGAATGAGCACCCCGCCCTGAGGCCCATCGTGCTCATTTCCCTCCCGAGGAGGTGTCGGTCAGCTCGCTTGCTCCCAGGTATGGCCAGCGCCTTCTCCCTCGACAGGGTCGCGCGGACGGGACTCACCACGGTAGCTCGAGGATGACCTCACCAGGGGACCTAAAGAACCTCATAGAACGGAACCGGAACCGCGGCCAGGTGCAGGCCACCAGCAGGAGGGGCCATCATTCTGAGTATGCCGAATCCTCAGGATACCACGACCGACTCGATGCCCTCGAAAAGAAGATCAGGGGTATACATCGGGAGAATCTCCCTTCATGCGAGGGGGCTAGATATGCCACCGACTTGCTCACGAAGCCCTTCACCAAAGAGCTACTCGCTGTCCGCGTCTCCTCCAGGAACAAGCCTCCAAAAGTGTCCCTCTTCGATAGAAAGTCCGACCCGAAAGACCACTTGGACGCGTTCACAGCGGGGATGAGCTTCCAGGATAACTCTGATACCGCCTAATGCCGAGCGTTTCCTGCCACTCTCATCCATGCAGGACGAGATTGGTTCCGAGGACTCACGCCACACTCCATATCTACCTTCGATGAGCTGACTGCTCAGCTTCTCGGCCATTTCGTCGGGAACAGACGATAGAAGTGGATCGTCGACCACCTCTTCACTATAAAGAGCGGGGACAAGGAATCTTTTAAAGGATATGTCACCCGCTTCTACAACTCTCTTCTTGAAGTCCTAAAGCACCGGGACTAGACGTTCATCACGGCCCTTAGGTCGGGTCTTAGGCACAAGGAGTGGCTCCGCTCCTTTGCATTGGCGCAACCTAAGACCATGGCCGAGGTAAAAGCCTGGACCGAGCGAGAGATCCAGCTCGAGTCCGAGGTGAACGCGAACCTACCCCGGACCGACCAAGCCGATCAAAAGAAGAGAGCCAGAGAAGAGAAAAAGAAGATTGATCGGCCAAAGCCATTCTCCCCGAAGTTCCAGGAGTATACCACACTCAACATCTCTCAGATAGTGCTGTTGGAGGACGCAAAGGGCGAGAGATTCTTCAAACTCCCCCCGGTCAACAATAGGGCTGCCAAATGGACACGGGTCCCCTACTGCGCCTTCCACAGGTTGCAGGGACACCCACCCGACAACTGCAAACAGCTCTGAGACTACATCGAGGAGTTAGTTCGCTCGGGGCACCTGGAAAAATACTTGCGGGAAAAGTGACAAGCAGACCGAGAGCAAGAGAAACGTCCCCCTCTCGGCGAGTTGACGATCGGCCAAATCATGGTTGTATCAGCGGGGGGAGGGGGTTCCTGGAGCAGGCGAGATTTGACGCCTCCTGCCGGTCGAAGGGACAAGCAGCCAGCCCATGAAGAGAACCAAAGCAGCCGAGCCCATCACCTTTACCGACGAGGATCTCCACAGGATATCCTTGCCTCACAACGACTCCCTGGTGATTACATCGCGGGTCCAGCACTACGAGGTTCAAAGGATACTGGTCGACTCGGGGAGCTCGGCAGACATCCTTTTCTACGACTGCTTCCTACGTATAGGGCTTAGCCCGTCGGACCTGAGGCCGACCGCCCATATCCTATCGGGGTTTACTAACAACTCCATCCCGGCGGAAGGAGTGGTTACCCTACTACTTAACATTGGGGAGGGAGGCTATACACGTACCGTTCCTGTGGAATTCATCGTCGTCAGAATTCCATCGGCCTACAATATCCTCCTGGTACACCCGATGCTAAACTCCCTCTGGGCCCAGATATCGACCTACCACTTTGCGATCAAGTTTCCACTCGACCAAGGCGAAATAGGCCGGGCCTACAGGAACCAGCAAACCACAAAGATTTGCTTCACAGCGACGTCTATGCCCGAGGAGCAAAGCAATGACCTTAAAAGCATGGAGGATCTCAGGGGGTCCTTGGATACTCGGGACAAGAAAAAAGAATTCCGAGGAGCCCCGGTGGAGCCGCTAATGGAGGTTCCCCTCGTCGAAGAGGACAATGAACGGACCGTCCAAATCGGATCACTCTTGACAGGCGCCCGATGCGATGACCTGGTCCACTTCCTCAGAAATAACTCGGACGTGTTCACTTGGGCGCCCGCCGACATGCCCGAGATCGACCCCAAAGTAATCTCGCATAAGCTCAGGGTCGACCCGACGGTCTGACCCGTCAGGCAGAAGAAATGAAGCTTCACTCTGATCAAACAAAAGGCGATCGAGGACGAAGTTGACAGGTTGCTCACAGCCAACTTCATTCGAAACGTGGCCTACTCAGAATGGCTGGCGAATATGGTAATGGTTAAAAAGGCGAGCGGGAAGTAGTGCATGTGCGTCGACTTCACTAATCTCAACAAGGCCTTCCCAAAAGACAACTATCCCCTCCCTCGGATAGATCAGCTCATCGACCGCTCGGCAGGCCACGAGTTACTCAGCTTTATGGATGCTTTCTCCGACTACAACCAGATCCGTATGAACCTGGCGGACGAAGAACTCACCGCATTCACAACGGATCGGAGGGTATACTGCTATAAAGTAATGCCATTCGGCCTCAAAAATGCCGGGGATACATACCAACGCTTGGTCAACAGGATGTTCAAACCACAGATCGGGAGGAATATGAGGTTTACGTTGACGACATGCTCGTTAAATTGACCTCGTCAGAGGAGCACGCCAAAGATCTTGGCAAGACTTTCGACGTCCTCCGCAAATACAAAATGAAGCTGAATCTCGCCAAGTGCGCATTCGGGGTCACTAGTGGGAAGTTCCTCGGATTCATGGTTACCCACCGAGGAATCGAGGCTAACCAAGAGAAAATCAGTGACGTCCTCAACATGGCCGCGCCAATGACCAACGTCGAAATCACGCGACTCACGGGGAGGGTAGCCGTCCTGAGTCGTTTCATGTCAAGGTCCGGGGAAAAGTGTCTCCCATTCTTCAAAGCCCTGAGGAAGATCCCAAGGTTCGAATGGTCGGAGGAGTGTCAGATCGCTTTCGAACAATTGAAAATGCACCTGGCGACTCCCCCACTGCTCACCTGGTCAGTTCAAGGAGAAGAGCTATCGCTATATCTAGCGGTGTCCGATCAAGCCACAGGCTCAGTGCTCGTCTGAGAGGCCGAAAGAGTCCAGAGGCCGGTCTACTATGTAAGCCACATCTTTAAGGACACAGAAACAAGGTACCCGTCCATAGAGAAGATTGTCCTGGCACTTAAGTGGCCTCAAGAAAACTAAGGCACTACTTCCATGCCCACACCATCCTCGTTCTCACTAAGCGCCCTTTAGGGGCTATTCTCGCCTCCCCCGAGTCTTCTGGTCATTTGGAGAAGAGGAGGTGGGAGTTGTCTCAATTCGACATCAAGTACCGCCCGAGGAAGGCTATCAAGGCACAGGTCTTGGCCGATTTTATCATCGAATGAACTATCCCCAACAAAGAGGAGGTGTCCGTGCTGGCCCCCGGATCTCAACCTTCGATCAAAGAGGGGCCCGACTCCACTCCCGACTGGGTCCTTTACGTCGACGGGTCATCAACCGAGGAAGGTTGTGGTGTCTGACTCATCATTCGGGGCCCGAACGTGGTAGAGATGGAGTATTCCTTAAAGCTCGGGTTCAAAGCCTCAAAAAACGCTGTGGAGTACGAGGCTTTGCTCGCTGGACTGCGAATCGCCTCCGGAGTAGGGCTGAAGGCAATCCGAATCCGCGGTGACTTCGCCTTGGTCGTAGGCCAAGTGACCGGCTGTTTCAAGGTACGGGAACCTCTGATGGTGAAATATTTAGCCGAGGTAAGAAGACTATGGAAGGACTTCGACGAAGTTCAAGTGGAGCAGATCCCCCGGCACCTGAACGCCCAGGCCGATGCCCTGAGCAAGCTAGCTTCCTCCTACACGGCCAACAAAAAGCGAAATATCCTCTTCGAGGTCCTGCCACGGTCCAACGTGGAAGACAGAGCGACACCACTCTAAGTCTACACGGCCTGGGAAGAAGTCCGGGATTGGAGGAAGCCTCTCATGGAATTCCTGAAGGAGGGTATGCTCCCAGAAGATCGAGGGGAAGCCCGCCGTCTCCGAACCAAAGCCCTCCATTTCGTCTGGAGAAAATGGAACCTATACAAGAAATCCTTCACTCAACCCCTGCTTCAGTGCGTCGATCCCCACGAAGCCGACTACGTTCTCCGAGAGGTTCACGAAGGGGTTAGCGGAGCACATCAGGGGGGCCACACCTTAGCCCAGAAGACACTCTTTCAAGGGTATTATTGGCCGAACATCTATCAGGACGCTCAGAAGCTCATCAGAAAGTGCAAGAGCTGCCAACTCCATGGCAGCATACCCCACCTTCCGGCTACCGAGCTAACGACCTTAACTTCCCCCTGGCCGTTTGCCCAGTGGGGAATGGACATTATAGGCCAATTCCCTACTGGTACGGGTGGGTATAAATACATCCTCATCACGGTAGACTACTTTACAAAGTGGATCGAGGTCATCCCCATAAAAAAACCGGACGCCACCATGACCATCAAGTTCCTGTAGGACAACATAATATTCTGGTTCGGGATCCCGAGGTGTACCATCACCGACCATGGGATGAATTTCTATAACGAAAAGGTCAAAGGATTATGCAGCGAATACCATATACTGATGATGTTTTCCATGGTCACGCACCCCCAGTGCAACGGGCAGGCCGAGGTCGCTAACCGGGATGTCATTTGAAGTCTTCGAGCTCGCCTGGAGGGACGATAGGGCAGTTGGGTCGACGAGTTACCCCGGGTCTTATGGGACTTGCGCACGTCGAAGAAGACCCCCACTGGAGAGACCCCCTTCAGCCTCTGCTACGGAGCCGAGGTGATGGTCCTAGCAGAGATCAGGCTGCCCAGTTATAGGGTCGAGCACTTCAACGACGAAGCAAACACCTCGGCCCTCCGGGCTAATTTGGACATCTTGTTGGAGAAGTGGGATCGAGCACAGATGCCTGCTACTACAACGCACGAGTCAAGCATCGCGTCTTCAAAACTGAAGATTTGGTCCTAAAGCGAAACGAGTTCGTTGATCAGGGCAAGTTGCACAAGTTTTCTCCGAAGTGGGACGGCCCTTTCCTTGTCTCCGAAGTCTTGCCTGGTGGGGCCTATCGCCTACAAGACGCTGCAGGTCGTAAATTTCCACGGCCTTACAACGCCGAGAAGCTCAAGTTGTTCCTTCGAAAAGTATATCCACGAATACATGTTCCTCCTTTTACGAAGCAATGTAAATTTTTCTAAGTTTTTTAATAATAAGAGGGAACTTCCCTTATATATTTCCCTCTTCCTCGGTTCAAATCTCATGGATTTCGGTTCGCAAAAATACCCAAATGCATCCGGAAGACAAAAGAAAACAGTAGAACATCGTAAAAAGGAAAGCTTTATTTATTTATCAAAAGGTATTGTGGGCTCCTCAGCCGTACATAAAAATTAAAATTACAACAGAGGGGGAACGGAGTCAAGGAAACACTGCTGGTGATACTCCGTGGAGATTACCGCCAGCCGAGCCCTTGCCTCTTCAACTCGCCCACGATGATGCCGCCCACGAACTCGGGACTCCACGGAAGCACCGGGTTCTCCACCTGCCGAGCCCTGGCTTACGATCCATCTCTTTTGGAAGCAATCCAAAATGAGGGCCACAGATCGGTCATGCCTGGTCTTCGAGATGAGGCCGATGACGTAGATCGTACGCACTTTGTCGAAAGCCTCGTCCAACAGCTCCTCGGAGAAGGGGTTGTACAGCCCTAGGGACCTACTCCAAATTGCGTACATCAGCAATTGGAAGAGGGGCGACCGGCGAGGAAGTAGACAGCCGATGTGATCTTCGAGGTGCTAGACCACGCCCCAGTACCTCTCCTCGAAAACGGACTGGTCGTACAGGTAGATGTCATCGGGGGTAATGATCTCTTCGATCATGTAGATACGCCCGACCATCTTGAAAAAGCAATGCTGAAACAAACCCATCTCCTTCTCTATTTATAGCCTCCACGGAATCCCCAAGAGCCCAAATTTGCACGCGCATGGGCATGAATCCTGGGATTCGCTCAATTCTTCCAATACCGTACCGCCACGTGGCAAGCATCCCGTGTTTCTCGGCGAATCGAAGTCGGAACGACGTGGATCTTCGAACGCCTTGCCTCACCTATGTCACGCCCCGCTTCCTAGAGTACGCAAGATTGGGCACGTGACATAGCCAACCATGCTACCTGTGGGTAGGAAGTATCCATCCACAGTCACATTACGGCTGTAGAGATATCAAGAACAAGATAAATAAACTAAGCTAACACATGTCCAAATCCATAATAATAAGAGTCAACGAAAAATAAGTGCGGAAGAAAATGATCCAATGCAATAATAGAAAGGTACGTCCCGTAATGCGGGATCATACCTGGAAATAAAATGCAATAAATAAACTAACCACTACAGAACTCACAAATCAGCCTGCTGGCTGCAGTGCTCCTGCTCGGTCGGCGACCGTGGTAAAGAATCTGGGCCATGCAAAACCCAGACGTCAGCGCGTCATGTCAACCAATAATATAATATGAACAAGGTAATAAGCACTGCAGAAAATAAACATGAATAAGTAATAATATGAAACAACAGTGCAGGGTAGCGTGTAGTGGGTAACTAAAATGCTCTATCAGGTTCCTATTCTAAAGTCTTTGAAATCAATTGATGACTCATCGATGTAACTCAATAGTATCCCGTGCATGCCCGGGACCACGGTCAAGACCCTCGGGGCTGAATCCGAGACGTGCCGCTAGGCAGTAATAGGTAGCAGGATGGACGAATAATGTCAGCATCATCACTCTCGGACTGGCCGAGCCCGTAAGACTGATCAGAACAGGTATCGAACTGTTGAGTTACAAGTCGGTTTCACCTTTGATTTCCCCATACCCCCAAGTTATGTATGTCAGGTCAGGTATTCAGTAATCACGAACTAATGCCAACACAGGATCAGGTAAAAGCAGGTTTGTCTGGATAGACAACAGGAATGGTCCATGAGGACCCCAAGTCAGGTTTGTTGGCATTAGGCATGAGATCAGGTAACAGGTTAGGTCATGGTACATCAGGTTGAGTCGGTAGTAAAGGGTACCATGTCCGGTGCATCGGTATGTATAAATATGTCATGTGTAGCAAGGTCAGGTCAATATGTAATGCAATCGAAGGTGTGCTCATAACAGGTATATAATCGAATAAGGAATAACAGCAGGAAATAAAGTAAACAACAATAACAGTTCATTTAATCACAAGGGTGTATTAATGTGGTGCAGTTGTATTATCGTATTAACAGGTTCGAGCACCCTTGGGGTGCAGTAATCACAAGGTAGTGCAATATCAATAACAGAAGGTAATGAAGCTATAAGTGTACGATTATCGTCCTTTAAATAGCAAAATGATTAACGGGTAGTTTTGTTATTAGGGTTACAGTGGCAAAATAAGATTTCGGTTACAGTATCATGATACATATCATAATTCGTCCAAATGAGAAAAGTAACTATATTTAGTTAATATTTGCAAGTTTTATGAGTCAAGCACACTTAATTGGTATAGCATAGCATGTAGCAAGTAATACTTGCCTCGACGGTTTCGCAAACCGGAAAACACGAACGTAACGTCGGCGGAAAACACGCGACGCGCGCACGGTACACGGAACGGATCCAAACAACGGACAAGGTGATCACACGGGTCAGGCACACTCGCTGGGTCGTCGGGATCGTCGACGTCGAGCCCGGCTCCGGCGAACTATGAAATACAAAAATCAAGACCTAAGGAAAAGAAAAGAAAGAAGAAGAAGAAAGAGGAATGAGGCATACTGTTGTGGTGTTCTGTGGCAGAGACGAGGCGAGGGATGACGACGGGGTCGACGGAACTCCGGCAAGGAGAGGTTGGATGCTAGGGTTCCGGTTAGGGTTTGGGTTAGGCTCGGGCGTCGTGGGTTTCTGGAGTTGCCGGGAACGGGCGTGCAAGCATCGGGAAAGGAGAACAGGGAGAGAAGGAAGGTGTCCAAGAAGAAGAGGGATGGTCGGCGACGGTCAGGGACAGCGCAGGTGGTCGCCGGCGGTGCCTCAGGCGATGCAGGGAGTTTCGAGTTTGCTGCAGGGGTGTCGGGGATGGAGGAGAGAGGAGGAGGAAGAGGGCCTGGTGAGGTGAGGCGGTCGCGAGGCCGGCGAGGATGCTGCGGCGGCGACGGCAAGCGGGGACGGCGAGGGTTCTGCGAAGCTAGGGTTCCTCGTGTGGGTTATCTGCGAAGGAAGACGGAGGCGAGGAAAATAAATGTATGCGAGAGAGAGAGACAGTTAGAGAGAGAGAGAGAGAGAGAAGTTATAAGAGGAGAGAGAGAGAGAGGTACAGAAAGAGAGAGAGAGAGGATTAATAGGAAGAGAGAGATAGAGAGACGGAGAGAGAGAGAGAGAGGGTGAGGCGGGGCCCACCAGAGTAAGGCTCCTCGTGATTGGCTGGCGTAAAAGGAAAGGAAAATTTTGTTAAAAGATTTTAAAAGATTAAACGTAACAGAAGGGTTATGTATATATATTATAGTTTTAGATATTTAATTAAATGGGTATTTTGGCGCTAAATGAAACATTTCCAAATCGCGCCCGGGTTGCGCCCAAATATTTGAAATTCAAATAATAGGATTTTAAGCGGGTTCCAAATTTTAAAATGAGATGTCTTATGATTAAAATGCATGCCCCCAAGTCGGACACTTGCACGCGCGCGTAGCCGTCCAAACTCGCTCGTTTCACCGAACGGGATGAAATCTCGACGCGCGGACGCTACCACGCGACTAGTGGTGACGAGTAGGACAATATGGATATTTTTAATTTTATTTTAGGTGTTAAAATTTGTTATAGGCAAAAATGACTTAGCCGGTTAAAATTTTTCAACAAGAACCAAACAAGCAAGATAATTGAAATGAGCAAGTCTAACACTCAACCAGTAACAGAAATAGCATTATTGGGCTCGGGTGTTACATCATACCCAACTACAAAAAGAATTTCGTCCTCGAAATTCCATGAATACAAGATAGATAGCTACAGGAAAAGGTGAGGAAATTTTTGCCGGATCTCGTCTTCTCGCTCCCAAGTGGATTCTCCATGCGATCAATTACCCCAAGAAACTAGCACAAGAGGGATAACCTTGTTCTTAAGAACATTTTCTCTTCGATCCTTGATTTCAACCGGTCGCTCCTCAAAAGTTAGGTCCTCCCGTACAGTCAACTCCGAATGATCCAAGACGTGGGTTTCATCTCGAACATACCTCCGTAGTTGAGATACATGAAACACATCGTGCACACCTGCCAAGGACTGTGGTAACGCCAAACGGTACGCTACCTCTCCAACACGCTCCAATATCTCGAAGGGTCCAACAAATCGAGGACTAAGCTTTCCCCGACTCCCAAAACGAATCACTCCTCTAGTCGGTGATATCTTCAAGAATACCAAATCACCCACGGCGAACTCTAGAGGTCTTCTTGACGTGTCAGCCCAACCTTTCTGTCTGTCTTGAGCTGCCTTCATATGCTTCCTGATTGTATTCACCTTCTCGACTGTCGGTACCACCAAATCTGGTCCTAGTGACCTTCGTTCACCAACATCATCCCAACAAACAGGTGAATGGCACTTACGACCAAACAACGCTTCAAACGGAGCCATCTGGATTATTGCTTGGAAGCTATTGTTGTACGAAAACTCCACCAAGTGTAGGTGATCCTCCCAAGAACCTTTGAAGTCCAACATGCACGCCCTCAACATATCTTCAAGAGTCTGGATCGTTCTCTCCGACTGCCCATCAGTTTGAGGATGATAAGCTGTGCTAAACTTCAATCGAGTCCCCAAACTTTCTTGTAAACTCCTTCAGAAGTGTGACAAGAACCGAGTGTCCCGATCGGACACGATGCTCACCGGTACTCCATGCAATTTTACAATCTCCTGCATGTACCGCTCTGCCAAAGTCTCCGTCGATTGACCAACCCGAAAAGGAATAAAGTGAGCTGCCTTGGTCAATCGACCGACAATCACCCATACTGCATTGTTGACCTTTGGACTCCGCGGTAAAGCCGTCACGACATCCATGGTTATATGTTCCCACTTCCACTGAGGAATCGGAAGTGGTTGCACAAACCAACAACCCTTTGGTGTTCAGCCTTGACTTGCTGACACACCAAGGACTTAGCCACGAAGCGAGCGATCTCCCGTTTCATACCTTCCCACCAGAAGTGCTGTCGAATATCTCGGTACATCTTTGTACCTCCCGGATGTACAGAGTAAGCTGAGCTGTGTGCCTCCCTCATAAGCTCTTCACGCACATCTCCTTTTGGCACGCACACACGGCTACCATACCTCAACGAACCATCATCGTGGACCAGTAAATCTGTTCGTAGTCCGGTTTCAACCTGCTCTCGAAACCTTTTGCAGTCTAGGATCCTGCGATTGTGCCGCTTTAATCTTCTCAACTAAGGACGACTGTACTTGCAACTGCATCAACTGTCCCGTAGCACGTGGTAGCATAACTTCCAAGTCAAATCTTCGAAAATCCGCAATGATCTCCCTCTGTGTAGTCAATACCTGAATCGCTGGTAACCGACTAATCGCATCCGGCACGACGTTAACTTTTCCCGGATGGTACTTGAGATCAAGGTCGTAGTCGGTCATCAGCTCCAACCATCTGCGTTGCCTCATGTTCAACTCCTTCTGAGTGAACACATACTTCAAACTCTTGTGATCTGTAAAGACTTCGACTCTCTCGCCCAAAAGATAGTGTCTCCAAATTTTCAAGGCGAAGATCACGGCCGCAAGCTCCAAGTCATGAGTCGGGTAATTCTTCTCATGAGCCTTCAACTGTCTCAACGCGTAAGCTACAACCTTCTCATGTTGTATCGAACCACATCCCAAATCTTTCCCAGATGTGTCCCTGTGAATCACCAGTCCTCCGGAATTGTCTGGCACGGTCAGGATAGGGGCGGTTATCAACTTCTGCTTCAACGTCTCGAAAGCCAATGTACATCCATCCGTCCAAATAAAAGGTACTTCTTTGCGCGTAAGCTTGGTCAACGGTTCTGCCCAACGAGCGAAGTTCTCCACAAATCTCCTGTAGTATCCGGCCAAACCAAGGAAACTTCTTATCTCAGCCACATTTCTTGGAATAGGCCAATCTCGAACTGCTGCAATCTACCCTGGATCGACGGCGATTCCATCGCCAGACACAACATGCCCCAGAAACTTCACTTCTTCCAGCCAGAATTCGCACTTACTCATCTTCGCATACAATTCCTCCTGTCTCAGCGTCTGCAGTGCGATCTTCAAATGCTCAGCATGCTCCTCCGGACTCCTCGAGTACACCAGAATATCGTCAATGAATACCACAATAAACTGGTCCAAGAATGGTGAAAAGATTCTGTTCATCAAATCCATGAATATTGCTGGCGCATTCATTACTCCGAAGGGCATCACCAGATACTCGAAATGTCCATATCGAGTTCGAAACGCCGTCTTGCAAATGTCTTCTGCTTTCACTCGGACCTGATGATATCCTGATCGCAAATCTAGTTTCGAGAATACTTTCGCGCCACTAAGCTGCTCAAAAAGTTCTCCAATGCGAGGGATCGGGTACTTGTTCTTAATAGTCACCCGGTTCAATTCTCGGTAATCAATGCACATCCTTCTCGTGCCATCCTTCTTCTTTACTAAAAGAACTGGAGCTCCTCAAGGCGAGTTGCTGCTTCGAATCCAACTCTTCTCAAGTAATTCACCAACTTGCTTCTAAACTTCTTCCAATTCCACTGGTGCCATTGGATAGTAAGCTTTAGATACTGGCGCTGCACCAGGACTAAGGTCAATCGCGAACTCCACGTCTCTCCTCGGTGGTAAACCCGATATCTTTACTATGTCCATGAAATCGCGAACTACCACCGGTTCTTCACAACCATCAACTTCCATAGCTGCACGAACACCGTTTGTCGGCTTAGCCCTAAACTCGACTGGCCCGACAGAACTGCTTCCTTACCGCAACTGTTGTCTGCATCGTTGGCCGTGAAAGGTCCAGCGAGACTACTGAGTCTCGTCCATTCTGCTGCATGCACATCCACGGTTGCTCCATTCTGCCTTAGTCCGATGAACTTCTCTTCCATTTCCTCCCGTGCAGTCCGCGGGAAGAATTTCTCCAGGAAACTCTTAGATAAATCCGCCCAACCGATCGGCTTGGCAAGCGGGTCTCCTCCACAAGCCACCACTCTCGGGCGTAATCCACTAGCTGAAAGCGCACCACATCAACTCTTTTGTCCTCTGGAATCTGTGTCGAGATCAGCAATTTCTCCGTGTCCACTAGCCACTGCTTGGCTGGCAATGGCTCCTCCAGACCAGTGAAAGTAAACGGACCCAAAAGTCTGAAATCTGCTACAGTCCCTACTCGGTCAACTGGTCTAGTTCCAACCTCGTTCACAGACTGCTGAACGATCTGCAAACCTTCCTGAAACGAGTCCGCTTGCTGCTGGATCAGCTCGGTCTGTTTCTTTGATTTCCAGCATTCCTCTTATCACTCCAAGCATGGCGGCTTCGTTCACACGCCTCTGGTACGTCTTCAACTTCTTACCTGTCATAATCCTGAACTCAAAACACCCAACATTAGCATGATGGTAGATTCTGAATGTGGATCAAGGCTAGAACTCCAAGATACTTAAATAGAGTACCGCATTGTAACTATGCCGCGGTATCATAGCCACAATTACTTAACTCCACCCAAGTCGCCTAAGTCCTAGAGATAACAAGAAATCAGGTTTTCGAGTTAACATGCAAAGTAAGTTTGCACGTCGACATAGTCCGGAAGAATGAGATTCAAGAATGGTAAAACGATCAAGGTGGTAGGACATGTTTTCCTAAGCACGGGTATTCTGATTCGTGTATTGGGTACAATACCCAACTACAAAAGAATCAACCCAATTAACCTATGCTCTGATACCAAAAGAACCATGTCACGCCCCGCTTCCCAGAGTACGCAAGATTGGGCACGTGACATAGCCAACCATGCTACCCGTGGGTAGGAAGTATCCATCCACAGTCACATTACGGCTGTAGAGATATCAAGAACAAGATAAATAAACTAAGCTAACACATGTCCAAATCCATAATAATAAGAGTCAACGAAAAATAAGTGCGGAAGCAAATGATCTAATGCAATAATAGAAAGGTACGTCCCGTAATGCGGGATCACACCTGGAAATAAAATGCAATAAATAAACTAACCACTACAGAACTCACAAATCAGCCTGCTGGCTGCAGTGCTCCTGCTCGGTCGGCGACCGTGGTAAAGAATCTGGGTCATGCAAAACCCAGACGTCAGCGCGTCATGTCAACCAATAATATAATATGAACAAGGTAATAAGCAATGCAGAAAATAAACATGAATAAGCAATAATATGAAACAACAGTGCAGGGTAGCGTGTAGTGGGTAACTAAACTGCTCTATCAGGTTCCTATTCTAAAGTCTTTGAAATCAATTGATGACTCGTCGATGTAACTCAATAGTATCCCGTGCATGCCCGGGACCACGGTCAAGACCCTCGGGACTGAATCCGAGACGTGCCGCTAGGCAGTAATAGGTAGCAGGATGGACGAGTGATGTCAGCATCATCACTCCCGGACTGGCCGAGCCCGTAAGACTGATCAGAACAGGTATCGAACTGTTGAGTTACAAGTCGGTTTCACCTTTGATTTCCCCATACCCCCAAGTTATGTATGTCAGGTCAGGTATTCAGTAATCACGAACTAATGCCAACACAGGATCAGGTAAAAGCAGGTTTGTCTGGATAGACAACAGGAATGGTCCATGAGGACCCCAAGTCAGGTTTGTTGGCATTAGGCATGAGATCAGGTAACAGGTTAGGTCATGGTACATCAGGTTGAGTCGGTAGTAAAGGGTACCATGTCCGGTGCATCGGTATGTATAAATATGTCATGT
This sequence comes from Agapanthus africanus, assembly GCA_030015575.1. Lineage (NCBI taxonomy): Eukaryota > Viridiplantae > Streptophyta > Magnoliopsida > Asparagales > Amaryllidaceae > Agapanthus > Agapanthus africanus. Next base: position 54,779,855 of record CM057342.1, on the reverse strand, counting down.
GTAGCAAGGTCAGGTCAATATGTAATGCAATCGAAGGTGTGCTCATAACAGGTATATAATCGAATAAGGAATAACAGCAGGAAATAAAGTAAACAACAATAACAGTTCATTTAATCACAAGGGTGTATTAATGTGGTGCAGTTGTATTATCGTATTAACAGGTTCGAGCACCCTTGGGGTGCAGTAATCACAAGGTAGTGCAATATCAATAACAGAAGGTAATGAAGCTATAAGTGTACGATTATCGTCCTTTAAATAGCAAAATGATTAACGGGTAGTTTTGTTATTAGGGTTACAGTGGCAAAATAAGATTTCGGTTACAGTATCATGATACATATCATAATTCGTCCAAATGAGAAAAGTAACTATATTTAGTTAATATTTGCAAGTTTTATGAGTCAAGCACACTTAATTGGTATAGCATAGCATGTAGCAAGTAATACTTGCCTCGACGGTTTCGCAAACCGGAAAACACGAACGTAACGTCGGCGGAAAACACGCGACGCACGCACGGTACACGGAACGGATCCAAACAACGGACAAGGTGATCACACGGGTCAGGCACACTCGCTGGGTCGTCGGGATCGTCGACGTCGAGCCCGGCTCCGGCGAACTATGAAATACAAAAACCAAGACCTAAGGAAAAGAAAAGAAAGAAGAAGAAGAAAGAGGAATGAGGCATACTGTTGTGGTGTTCTGTGGCAGAGACGAGGCGAGGGATGACGACGGGGTCGACGGAACTCCGGCAAGGAGAGGTTGGATGCTAGGGTTCCGGTTAGGGTTTGGGTTAGGCTCGGGCGTCGTGGGTTTCTGGAGTTGCCGGGAACGGGCGTGCAGGCATCGGGAAAGGAGAACAGGGAGAGAAGGAAGGTGTCCAAGAAGAAGAGGGATGGTCGGCGACGGTCAGGGACAGCGCAGGTGGTCGCCGGCGGTGCCTCAGGCGATGCAGGGAGTTTCGAGTTTGCTGCAGGGGTGTCGGGGATGGAGGAGAGAGGAGGAGGAAGAGGGCCTGGTGAGGTGAGGCGGTCGCGAGGCCGGCGAGGATGCTGCGGCGGCGACGGCAAGCGGGGACGGCGAGGGTTCTGCGAAGCTAGGGTTCCTCGTGTGGGTTATCTGCGAAGGAAGACGGAGGCGAGGAAAATAAATGTATGCGAGAGAGAGAGAGACAGTTAGAGAGAGAGAGAGAGAAGTTATAAGAGGAGAGAGAGAGAGAGAGGTACAGAAAGTGAGAGAGGGGATTAATAGGAAGAGAGAGATAGAGAGACGGAGAGAGAGAGAGAGAGGGTGAGGCGGGGCCCACCAGAGTAAGGCTCCTCATGATTGGCTGGCATAAAAGGAAAGGAAAATTTTGTTAAAAGATTTTAAAAGATTAAACGTAACAGAAGGGTTATGTATATATATTACAGTTTTAGATATTTAATTAAATGGGTATTTTGGCGCTAAATGAAATATTTCCAAATCGCGCCCGGGTTGCGCCCAAATATTTGAAATTCAAATAATAGGATTTTAAGCGGGTTCCAAATTTTAAAATGAGATGTCTTATGATTAAAATGCATGCCCCCAAGTCGGACACTTGCACACGCGCGTAGCCGTCCAAACTCGCTCGTTTCACCGAACGGGATGAAATCTCGACGCGCGGACACTACCACGCGACTAGTGGTGACGAGTAGGCCAATATGGATATTTTTAATTTCATTTTAGGTGTTAAAATTTGTTATAGGCAAAAATGACTTAGCCGGTTAAAATTTTGCAACAAGAACCAAACAAGCAAGATAATTGAAATGAGCAAGTCTAACACTCAACCAGTAACAGAAATAGCATTATTGGGCTCGGGTGTTACAACCTATGCGTTTCTGCCACGTGCCACCCGCAACGGTCACCCTTCCCGATATTCACACATCAAGGAAGGTCAGGCACGCCTCGTAAAACCGAGCAGCTTTCCTGCTCGGTTCATCTATGGCTGGTAGTTTACTACCCACCGACACCAACGATCGAAACCCTTGTCAAGAGGCCATCGAGCAGCTTCTCTGCTCAGTCTGTCCTTAGTGGGTAACTTCTTACCCATCTGTGCTAAGGATCAAAACCCTCCCAAAAGGTCACCGAGCCGCTTCCCTGCTCGGTCCATCCTTAGTGGGCAACTTCTTACCCATCTACGCTAAGGATCAAAACCCTCGTCAAGGGGCCACCGAGCAGCCTCCCTACTCGGTCCATCCTTAATGGGTAACTTCTTACCCGTCTACGCTAAGTATCGAAGCCCTCATTAAGAGGCCACCGAGAAGCTTCCCTGCTCGGTCCATCCATGACTGGTAGTTTGCTACCCACCGACGCCAAGGATCGAATCCCTCGTCAAGAGGCCACCGAGCAGCTTCTCTGCTCGATCCGTCCATAGTGGGTAACTTCTTACCTATCTGTGCCAAGGATCGAAGCCCTCATCAAGAGGCCACCGAGAAGCTTCCCTGCTCGGTCCATCCTTAGCGGGTAGCTCCTACCCATCTGCACTAAGAATCAAAGCCCTCATCAAGAGGCTACCGAGCAGCTTCCCTGCAAGGTCCATCCTTAGCGGGTAGCTCCTACCCATTTATGATAAGGATCGAAGCCCTCATCAAGAGGCCACCAAGCAGCTTCCCTGCCCGGTCCATCCTTAGCAGGTAGCTCCTACCCATTTACGCTAAGGATCAAAGCCCTCGTCAAGGGGCCACCGAGCAGCTTCCCTGCTCGGTCCGTCCTTAGTGGATAATTTCTTACCCATCTGTGCTAAGGATCAAAACCCTCTCAAGAGGTCACCGAGCAACTTCCCTATTCGGTCCATCCTTAGTGGGTAACTTCATACCTATCTACGCTAAGGATCGAAGCCCTTATTAAGAGGCCACCAAGAAACCTCTATGCTTGGTCCATCCTTAGTGGGTAACTTCTTACCCATCTACGCCAAGGATCGAATCTCTCATCAAGAGGCCACCAAGAAGCCTCCCTGGTCGGTCCATCCTTTGTGGGTAACTTCTTGACCATCTACGCTAAGGATTGAAACCCTCATCAAGAGGCCGCCGAGCAGCTTCCCTGCTCGGTCCATCCATGGATGGTAGTTTACTACCCACTGACGCTAAGGATCGAAGCCCTCGTCAAGAGGCCACCGAGCGGCCTCCCTGCTCGGTCCATCCTTAGTGGGTAACTTCTTACCCATCTACGCTAAGGATCAAAGCGCTCGTCAACAGGCCACCGAGCAGCTTCCCTGCTCGGTCCATCCTTAGTGGGTAACTTCTTACCCATCTGCACTAAGGATCAAAGCCCTCGTCAAGAGGCCACCGAGCAGCTTCCCTGCCCGGTTTATCCTTAGTGGGTAACTCCCTGCCCATATGTACTAAGGATCGGAAGCCCTCAACCTCGTCTATGCCGACCTATCTTCAAAGAGATGGTCGCTGGTCCAACTCAAGGAATTGGGCGAGTCTACTCCATTCTACTCGGAGGTACCAACCGACATACCTTCAACGTGCGATTGCCACCTCAACTTCGGGGCCATAAGGACGCCGAACTTACACCGGCCTTTGTACAGTTGAAAAATAATTAGATTTAACTCAACACGCAATCGCCAACTAAAGGACCAGTCGTCGACCTAGCACTCATCAGGAAAGAAAAATGAAGATATTGCCACAAAGTGAAAATGTTGCCACACAATTTCTTCAAAAGGGCTTTTTTCACAACTCGGGAGTTTTTACAACGGTATTGTGGGCTCCTCAGCCTTATAAAATCGCCCGGAAGCTTACAAAATTCCAAGACGAAAACAAAAAATATAATAAAAAAGAAGGCAGGGAAATTCAGGCCTCGGGGCCGGAAAGGACCTCGACGTGCTCCGCGGAAACGTCGGGAGCCGGGGTGGCGGCTTGAGGGTCGGTGCCCACAGCAAGAGCTTCGGCACTGGAAGCCGGGTGACCGCCTTCTCCCCAACGCCCTCACCAGGGGCCTTCCCCACGACGACGCTTCCGGCGACATCCCCTCACACCTCACCCTCGAGGGGTACTCGAGCCGGAGCTTACCGTCAGGAAAATCTGGCATCAGTGCCTTGACGGCGTCGAGGGCATCATGCCAGACGAGGGCCGAGGCGTCATTGAGGTCGGCATAGAATTGATCCGACGTCTTGTAGATCTGCACCGCCTTCACAGCCCAGAGGTCAGCGCTCCTCATTCCTTCCTTCATCGCCTCGTTTTCCCTTTTTAGGGTGTCCCGCGTCTTCTTCAGAATGATGGCGAGCACCCTGGCATCCTCCAACTTGGCCTCAATGACCTTGTTGGACTCCATCAAAGCTCGGATGGACTCTCGGCATTTGGCGTTCACCCCTTCCACGGTAGCCACCCGTTCTTAGAGGGCGGCGATCCTCTCCCTCGCCTGACGCAGCTCCTGGCTTAGGATCTCCTCCCGTGAGGAAGACTCGCCCTCTATCTGCAGCGCCGGGGCGATTTCCTCGTGCTCCATGTTGGCGACGAGGGCGCAGTGCAGGAAGACCTTAGGAAACGAAAGGAGGGGTTAAAAAAGTATTCGATCCTGCCAACGAAAAGGCTTAATGAAAAATCGAACGGGAGGCGGACACTAATCTGCACGGCCTCCTGAGCTATGGCCCCGATTTGGGCCTTGAGGCTCCCCCAGGGGATTCTGCCCCCAGCCGACCGCTCCATCTCGGAGAGCAAGCTATCGGCGACATAAAACCTTGAGGGCACCTTGTAACGAAGATCCCCCTTCTGCATGAAGATTAGGGAAGAAGGGGCTTGGGACACTGTCCTCTTGCACCACTTGAGGGGGGCCACGGGAGGGTCGGCCTCATCCGCTACTTCCACAACCCGGGGTTCTTGCTCACGAGCGTGTTTGCGGCTCTCCCCGTGGCTGGTCTCCAGAGCCCAGGGCGTAGTGGAACGTCTAGCCGAAGCGGCCGCCGGCACAGCCGGGCTCGAAGCGGGGCATGACGAGCCGGCGCTTCCGGCCTTCCTTCTTTTCTTCTCAGCCATCGCAGCCAGAAATTTTTGCTTGTCCATCGGCTCTGCAAAGGAGAAAGATACACAAAGAGAGTTAGCGATGCCAGAAAGAGTAGAAGAAAAATATGCAAGTCTAAACAGGTCGCCCAGGCTCCTAACTTACCCACGAACTGAGCGGGGCTGAGCCTGGCCCAACTGAGGGCCTGCTCGGACAGCAATACATTGGCCCGTTGGACGGGCTCCCACGCCGACACTGCCCTCGTTTCGAAATTGGACGACCGCCTCACCCATAGGCAGTAGGCTATATGCCACTGAACAGGCATAGGTCAATCCTCACCCTCGGGCGGCCCGATAAATAAGAATTTCTCCTTCCATTCATGGATGGAGAAAGGAACAGCTACGACCCCTGACCCGGCCTCCCCTCCCCTGTGTTTTCTAAAGGAAATGTATACCCAGCTCGGCTCGTCCTTACGGGTGCTGGGGTGATTTTTATAACAGAGGGAGGAAATGAGAAGGGTCAGGCTGAAGGGGATTTCTTGTAGTCTCAAATGGACCAGGAACCCGAGGAGAATCCTCCACAAGTTCGACAATAGCTGGCCCAGAGCTAATTAAAAATAGTGCGGCGCCGCACTCACCTCAGGGGAGAAGGGCAGAAGCATTCTAGCCCAAAAGGCATCTAGGTGCAAGGCAGTCTCCTTACCCCACACCTAGTCTGCCCTCTCTCCTTCCCCGGCCAAGTGAAGCGAGTAGCCGGAGAGAATGTGGAAACGAGCCTGGATTGTGGTGAGCTCGTCCACATTCCTCAGGAGAGAAGGCGCGTCACGAGCACTCTTGATGCGCGCTTTGGGAACTATCCCCGTCGCACGGCCCCAGGAAGCAGGTCTAACACTAACTCCCTGAGGAGAATCCGACTCGGACGAGGAAGAGGAAGAAGAAGAGGAAGAAGTGGCTGAAGACTCCCTAGACTCTACCTCAACTATCTCAACAGACTCCCCAGAAGAAGACATCTAACCTGTGCAAAGGAAGGAGTCCTCCGAGGAAAAGGAGCAAGAAATCCGACCTAAAGGGAAGAGCGCCGAGCTAACACATGCAGCGATGAGGAAAATATAGCGAAGTGTGGCCCCTGGAAGGATCCCACCTCTATTTATAGCATTTGGCAAGCGCATCTAACGGCGCAGATCGTTTCCCGCCAAAATAACGCTTCGCGTTCGACGGCCATCGGCGTTCCACATGTTTCATGGACGTTGGACATGTCCCCTCAAGTGCAAAGGACACCAGCGGCCCGTCATGTCAGCCAACCAGCATCGGGCACATGGCCTGGCGTCTCAACAAACGTACGATCGAATCGGCACTTCCCCTTTAATGCACAATCTCTTCTTTGATCTGCTGACGTCATCCAAAAATACGACTAACTTCCCGGGAATCCGCGCCGACGATGTCTTCAACTAAGAACTTAGCCCGGGTGACCGATCAGATCACTTTCGATCCGACCCATGAATATGACAGGATGAGAGTGGGGGGCTATTGATGACGCTCAGTACTGAAAACTCCGCAGATCTTGACACATGGCAGATGTCATGACCCAAGGCTTATGGGAAAGGAGGAAGAACGGTATATTGAAGGCATACCCCAGGCCTTCGACCCTAGAATGTTCTCGACCTTCGATGACCTCTCAGAACACTCATGTGCTCGTCCTATAAATAACTATTGGCTCACCTCCGAGCCCTCCTGCACGCTAGGCTTCCTCAGCCCTCCCAGTTCGCCTCCGAGCTATCACAGAACCAAGCTTGCTTAGCCTCCCGCTCGCCTCAGAGCCTCCCGCCGAGCTCAGCTTCCTCGGTCTCACCGACCGACCCAGAGCACAGATCATAGGCATCCCCGTCAAGGCTCCATGAATCTCACCATGCGCGAGATATCCGCCGCCCCATGATCTCGTGTCCCACGCCATCATGTTCCCCCGTTAATGGGCTGTCACGACCCGAAGTTTGGCCCGTGACCGGCACTTAACCACGTAACGTCTACAGGCGTAACGCGGCTAAGTGAACCGAAAACCCAGAAATCAAACCAGTGAAAGTATAGAGTGTTAGAAGTTTTAAAGGAAGCACTACTAAAATCATGATAAGAAACTAAGTAAACAATCTCCAAGAAAACAATATACGACGCCGTAGCGAAGATCAAGATCCACAAGTGGGAACATCACAGATAGAATAAACTGCAAGTACAGCCGGCTCACAACGAGCTCGACACCAGAATACAAAATAGTACAACATCGTCCTCACACTGTTTCTAAGTCAAATACATACATGGTAGATGGAGAATACTAGATACAACAATGTACATACTGAAAGATAAACAGATACCGCACAAAACCCACCTATCAGCAAAAGGGCTAGTACACCAACTGTGGGGGTATCTGTGCCAAAAGATGCAAAGCAGCCTGCCGCGACTACTCCGAAGGGCAACCTGCAAACACTGTGGCACAATGGGGGTGAGTTGCCAACTCGTGAATAGAGATAACATATAAAGGTAATCGCGAGCATGTACGTACTACACTACTCTATCATATGCCAACAGATGATATCAATATGGGATGAGCAGTATGTGCAATAATCATGCAAGTGCTCTATAGGGTCCTGTACTACCATATGAGGTACAAATGCTCTAACAGGTAATGCATCTACAGGATGAGGTACAAAAGTAATGCTGAGCAGGGGCAATATAATATCTACACGGAATGTCAACGTGGAACATATATAATCGGCTTCTCAATGCACCCAGATCTCCCAAAACTAGCTCATGCGCCGGCACTCTCCTCGGCCCTCAATCCTGTACATCTCTGAGAATCCCGAGTGCCCAACATCGGCACCCAAATATCATAATTACTCATGTCTAGCATCGACACGCAAAACATCCTGTATCGGGCATCCGTCATTCCGGGTCAGCCCTCTCTCAAAGTATATATATCGGGAATCCGTCAGTCCGGGTCATCCCTCTCTCAATACATCGGGCATCTGTCATTCCGGGTCAGCCCTATATCAATCCATCGGGCATCCGTCTGTCCGGGTCAGCCCTCTCTCAAAGTATATATCGGGAATCCGTCATTCCGGGTCATCCCTCTCTCAATACATCGGGCATCCGTCATTCCGGGTCAGCCCTATATCAATCCATCGGGCATCCGTCAGTCCGGGTCAGCCCTCTCTCAGTACATGCCTCTAGCACCGAGAAAACACGGGGCGTCGCCCCAAAATATCATATCAAGGGAACCGGGTTTTTAAATGATTACTTATTTGAAAAGGCCACGGTTCCCAAATCCAGAAATCACATGAAATCTCAACCAATAATACAAGTAATTGTGATGTGATATGTGCATCAAGTATGAGTATCAAGTCATGTCACATATAGATAAGCTATAATGCAATGATCCAATGTGATATAGGTATCAAATATGAGTATCAAGTCATGTCACATATAGATAAGCTACAATGCAATAATCCAATGTGATGTGTGTAGTAGGTATGCAATGCACTAGCTAGTAACCATGAACATGCAATATATATATATAAGGAACGCTATAAGGTCCTATCAGCCCTGACGTAGAACGCCATGCGGGCGATATCCCCGTAGATGTGAAATCTACTCACCGTAGCCTTCCACTAGGTATAGCCAACAACCTGTTTCCCCTCCTGCGCGGCGTCCGCTGTACTCGCCTGCGAACCTATAATTACACAATATATCACACGTAAGCTTGAAATCACAGAAACGCGACATTTAAGCCGAACCAGTAACTCGTGTCGCGAACCAAGCGCGCGTGTGCGCGATGCGCTAAAACGTGTGGTTACGTGTCTGAAATCACTCCGACGCGTCGCGATACGCAGAAACCCAAAACCCACACACACGTATCACGCGTGTCGCGAAAGGTTGAAAATACGGAAAAATAGGTATTCTACCCCAGATTTTGATACAGGAAAAATATTGCAAAACTATATATACCATAACAACCCAAATAGCAGCATACACCCACACCCCAAACCCCAACCCTTGGCTCCCCTATCTGGCCGCAATTTGCGGCCAGAATGCAAAAATTGGCGGCCCCAAATGGGAATTGGGCTTCCAGGTTGGGTGTGTGCACTCTATACCCCCCATACATGCTACAGTAATATCTAGATTTAAACTGAAAAGTCTCGGGTAACAGCAGATCCTACAGTGCCCAAATTCTAGTTAAAATCCACACTTTGCACTAAAAATGGAACTTTAAGGTATTTTTGTGCAACCTGAAACAAACCCTAGTTAAAGTAGCTCTAATAACACTTAAAGGAGCTAACTAAACCATGAGAACACCAATCTAACATGTGAATCACAAATATCCCTTAATATCACTAAAAACGCACAAAAATGAGATTTTTACTAGAGGATACAACAAGTCTAAGGAAAAGAGGTGCTAATATGAGTTAATACCTTCTAAGAACCTTGCAAAACCCCAAAAGTTCCAGCTTCTCCCTTAAGTGTGCAGAATTGCCTTAGAACACCTCAAAAACCTCACTTTTTCCAAGCTTTTGTGAAGAAAATGAGTTGATATGCATAGGGTTTTGTGTATGGATCAAAGGGGAATGAAAAGAGAAGAGAATATGGAGGAAAAATGAAGTTTTTGCTGCTGGAAATTCTGTGGGATCTCAGAATGAGGGGAAAAGAGAGAAGAGAGAAGAGAAAGAGGGTCAAAAGTCAAGGTTTACCTAACCACCATGCTCATTTGTTTAATGGTATTTGAATTTTCTTTTCTTTTGTTGTTTCCTTTTGAAATTATAAAAAGGGTTTAGAAAAGGATTAAATGGTGGGGAAAAAGAGTTTGCAACCATGCACAAGAATGGTTAACAAGTCACAAAATGTCAAAGTATGCTAGGTGCACACTACAAAGGAAAATTTCCAATATACTAACACTACCAATAATAACTATAAATCCTATGAACACACAAATATAAAAACATGCATGACTACCATTATCACCAAAACAATTAAACGAAAATTTCAAAGTGTTACAATCTACCCCCCTTAAAGAAATTTGGTCCCCGAATTTAAAAATCTAACTATACGCACCTTCAAAAAGGTGGGGATACCTCTCTCATCATCTCGCTTTTGGTCTCCCAAGTGACTTCCTCGCCGCTCTGGCCACGCCAAAGTATCTTGACGGACGATGTCTCTTTCGACCTCAATTTCTTCACTTGTCGATCTAAGATTATCACTGGCTGCTCTGCGTAGGCAAGGTCGTGCTCAAGCTGGGTCGTCGGATGCTGAATCGCATGCGAAGGATCATGAAGATATCGGCGGAGCATCGAGACGTGAAATACGGGGTGCACGTCTGGAAAACTGGGCGGAAGGGCTAATCGATACGCAACTGCACCAATTCACTCAAGGATCTCCAATGGGGCCCACATATCTGGGACTGAGCTTCCCCTTCTTCCCAAACCTCATCACACCTTTCATTGGGGAGACCCTCAAGAAAACATGATCACCTAACAGAAAACTTAAGCCTGCGCTGACGACGGTCCGCATAAGATCTCTGCCTACTCTGGCTGCTCTCATCCTATCGCGAATCAACTGGACCTTCGCTGTCGTCTCCTCCACGATCTGTGGTCCTAAGATACTGCTCTCACTGAGCTCCGTCCAACAAGTGGGCGACCTGCATCTCCTCCCATAAAGAGCCTCAAACGGTGCCATCTGAATGGTCTCCTGGTAGCTGTTGTTGTAGGAGAACTCTACTAAGGGCAAATGATGATCCCAGCTACCTCCGAAGTCTAATACGCATGCTCTGAGCATGTCCTCGAGAGTCTGAATCGTCCGCTCTGACTGTCTGTCGGTCTGCGGATGGAATGCCGTGCTGAAACTCAAGCGAGTGCCCAAAGCCTCCTGAAGCCTTTTCCATAGCCGGCTGGTAAACTGGGTGCCTCTATCGGACACGATGCATGTCGGAACTCCGTGCAGTCGCACAATCTGATCAATGTAGACCTGGGCATACTGAGTAAATCCGAAAGTCGTCTTCACCGGTAGGAAGTGAGCCGCTTTCGTCAAACGATCTACGATCACCCAGATGGAGTCATACCCTCGACTAGTCCTGAGTAGACCCACCACGAAATCCATCGAACTCTATTCCCATTTCCACTCCGGAATGGGTAACAGCTGTAGCTCTCCCGCGGGCCTCTGGTGCTCAGCCTTGACTTGCTGACAAGTCAGGCATCTCGATACAAAATCTGCAATGTCCCTCTTCATACCGTCCCACCAGTAAACATCTTTCAAATCATAGTACGTCTTGGTGGAACCGGGATGAACACTATATACCGATCGATGTGCATCCTCAAGAATCTCGCGCCGCAATCCCTTAGCATCTGGTACGCACAGTCTAGCTCCAAATCGTAGTATCCCCTGATCATCGATCACGAACTCGGAAAATTTGCCCTGTCCTATCCGTGTCCTGCTCTCTGAACAGCGGCCATCGCTGTGCTGTGCCTCTTGTATACAGTCAAGCAACTGTGGGCGTGCACGAACATGCGCAATTCGTCCTTCGATCGGCGTAAACTCGAATCTGTACCCGGCTGTCGCAAGATCTGCCAATCTGCCGACGACTACATCTGCACTGTGCTCAAGCAGGATAGACTACCCCCGGGCCTCTTGCTCAACGCATCTGCCACTACATTTGCCTTGCCCGGGTGATACAAGATCTCACAATCGTAGTCCTTCACCAACTCCATCCATCGGCGCTGTCTAAGGTTCAGGTCTCGCTGCTGAAATATGTACTTTAAGCTCTTGTGGTCGGTGAATATCTGGCACGACTCTCTATACAGATAATGTCGCCAGATCTTGAGTGCAAAGACCACTGCAGCCATCTCCAGATCATGAGTAGGGTAATTCTGTTCATGTTTCTTTAATTGCCATGAAGCATACGCAATCACCCTGTCATGCTGCATCAAAACGCATCCCAGCCCCACTTGTGAAGCATCGCAGTAGACCTCAAATCCGCCTGATCCTGAAGGCAAAGATAGCACTGGTGCCGTAGTCAGTAGAGCTCGTAACCGCTGGAAACTGTGCTCACATTCCTCCGTCCAATCGAAGTGAACTCCCTTCCGGGTCAACCCGGTCAACGGTGTTGCAATGCGAGAGAAGTCCTGCACAAATCGCCTGTAATAACCCGCCAGCCCTAGAAAGCTGCGGACCTCCGTCACTGACGTGGGTCTAGGCCAACTCCGAACTGCCTCTATCTTTCTCGGGTCGACACATATACCATCTCGTGTAATCACGTGCCCCAAGAAGTCTACGCTGTCTAGCCAGAAGGCACACTTGGAGAATTTGGCGAAAAGCTGGTGCTCCCTCAAGGTCTGCAGTGTGATCCGCATGTGCTGTTCGTGCTCCTCTCTACTCCGAGAATACACCAAGATATCGTCAATAACCACCATAACGAACAGATCAAGATACGGCCGGAAAATACGGTTCATCATGTCCAAAAATGCTGCTGGCGCGTTGGTGAGTCCAAACGACATCACCAAAAAAAACTCATAATGGCCGTAACGAGTGCTGAAAGCTGTCCTAGGAATGTTCTCCTGTCTAACCCGCAGCTGATGGTAGCCCGATCGCAGATCGATCCTCGAAAAGTATCCTGCCCCCTGAAATTGGTAGAACAAATCGTCGATGCGTGGAAAAGGATATTGATTCCGCACTGTCACCTTATTCAGCTGGCGGTAGTCAATACGCAAACGCATGCTGCCGTCCTTCTTCTTAACGAACAGGACTGAAGCACCCCAAGGAGAAACACTGGGTCGAATAAGTCCTTTACCCAGCAAGTCCTGCAACTGACCCTTCCACTCTCTAAGTTCCGCCGGGGCCATCCAATAAAGCGGTACCGAAATAGGTCCCGTACCAGGAACCAAATCAATGCAGAAAGAATTATCACGCTCGGGCGGTCGTCCAGGAAGCTCGTCAGGGAACACATCAGGGAACTCGCTACCAACCGGAACCTGATCCAAAAGAACCTCTATAGCCCTAGTATCGCAAACATATGCGAGAAATCCCTGACATCCCTTCCGCAAAAGCTGTCCAGCGCGAACAGAAGAATTCACACCGTGAGGGGTGGCACTACGGTCCCCCAACACAACAACAACCGACTTGCCGGGAAAACAAAATCGAACTGTCTTCTCGCGGCCGTCAATAGAAGCATAGCACGTGGCTAACCAAATCCATGTCCAAAAGAACGTCGAAGTCCAACATCTCATGAAGGATCGAAACGACCGGCAACTCTCTCTCGCCGATACGGACGGTACAGGATCGGAACACGTGCCTAACAACAAATGACTCTCCCACAGGAGTAGTCACCACAAGCGGCTGGCCAAGCAAACCGGACTCTCTACCCAAACTCGGCACAAAGTGTGTAGATACATACGGGTACGTGGAAACACATGAGCACAAGGATCCGGATCAAACAATACGTGTGCAACAAAGGACAAACTAAAAGAGTACCTGAAACCACAGCATCGGATACCCGCACGTCCCGATGAGTCGAAGCAAAAACTTGTGCCTGACCTTCATTTGCGACTGACCGAACTCCTCCTCTACTAGCCTGACCCCTCTGTGCAAACCTTCCGCGTCCACGACGTCTCAGAACACGACCCTGACGTGCTGTGAAGAAACACTGCCTGATGAGGTGTTGAAGGCTTCCGCATCGTAAACACCTACGCACTGAATGCTGTCCTGCATGGGGATGGAAGCCAAACGGCTGTCCTCGTCCTAAGCCTCTGCTCTGGGCTGGTATACCGGTATGATTCCTCAACTGTTCCGGAATTCTCACGGTCTCTGGAAGACGTGTCTCGTAAACGGGAGCTGCCTCCACCGGTGCTATGTAGGGGACGGAATACTGCATGATGATCGCAAGGAACAACTGGGTAACAGGGGCGGCAACCATCTGTCGCTGCGCTCGAACGACCTCTACCAATGAGCTCATCGCCTGGCATAGGCCCTGCATCTCTACCACTAATCTAGCGATCTGAGCTGCCGTAGGGGAAACAATCTGTCCTGGTGCAACAGGAGTACTACTCGGATTAGTCCTTGTCTCAGATGAATCAACTCGAACCTCGGCCCTCACGGCCGCTCTCCGCGCCCTCGTAGTCCTTGGCGGCATATTGGCTATCAGAAACAACAGGATTCGATAAGGATAAGGAAATCGAATCGCACAAATGTATATACTCAAGGAGGAATTTAAATCAACAAGTCCTAAGGTCGCGTAGGCGGAGTACCGTGTCGTGAGTATGCCGCGGAACATACACACGCTACGCTACCCTGCCGCAGCTACCTACTCCATCATACCAGGGTCATCCTACACTCCGAAAGGTAAAACCTACGCTCTGATACCAACTTTGTCACGACCCGAAGTTTGGCCCGTGACCGGCACTTAACCACGTAACGTCTACAAGCGTAACGCGACTAAGTGAACCGAAAACCCAGAAATCAAACCAGTGAAAGTATAGAGTGTTAGAAGTTTTAAAGGAAGCACTACTAAAATCATGATAAGAAACTAAGTAAACAATCTCCAAGAAAACAATATACGACGCCGTAGCGAAGATCAAGATCCACAAGTGGGAACATCACAGATAGAATAAACTGCAAGTACAGCCGGCTCACAACGAGCTCGACACCAGAATACAAAATAGTACAACATCGTCCTCACACTGTTTCTAAGTCAAATACATACATGGTAGATGGAGAATACTAGATACAACAATGTACATACTGAAAGATAAACAGATACCGCACAAAACCCACCTATCAGCAAAAGGGCTAGTACACCAACTGTGGGGGTATCTGTGCCAAAAGATGCAAAGCAGCCTGCCGCGACTACTCCGAAGGGCAACCTGCAAACACTGTGGCACAACGGGGGTGAGTTGCCAACTCGTGAATAGAGATAACATATAAAGGTAATCGCGAGCATGTACGTACTACACTACTCTATCATATGCCAACAGATGATATCAATATGGGATGAGCAGTATGTGCAATAATCATGCAAGTGCTCTATAGGGTCCTGTACTACCATATGAGGTACAAATGCTCTAACAGGTAATGCATCTACAGGATGAGGTACAAAAGTAATGCTGAGCAGGGGCAATATAATATCTATACGGAATGTCAACGTGGAACATATATAATCGGCTTCTCAATGCACCCAGATCTCCCAAAACTAGCTTATGCGCCGGCACTCTCCTCGGCCCTCAATCCTGTACATCTCTGAGAATCCCGAGTGCCCAACATCGGCACCCAAATATCATAATTACTCGTGTCTAGCATCGACACGCAAAACATCCTGTATCGGGCATCCGTCATTCCGGGTCAGCCCTCTCTCAAAGTATATATATCGGGAATCCGTCAGTCCGGGTCATCCCTCTCTCAATACATCGGGCATCCGTCATTCCGGGTCAGCCCTATATCAATCCATCGGGCATCCGTCAGTCCGGGTCAGCCCTCTCTCAAAGTATATATCGGGAATCCGTCATTCCGGGTCATCCCTCTCTCAATACATCGGGCATCCGTCATTCCGGGTCAGCCCTATATCAATCCATCGGGCATCCGTCAGTCCGGGTCAGCCCTCTCTCAGTACATGCCTCTAGCACCGAGAAAACACGGGGCGGCGCCCCAAAATATCATATCAAGGGAACCGGGTTTTTAAATGATTACTTATTTGAAAAGGCCACGGTTCCCAAATCCAGAAATCACATGAAATCTCAACCAATAATACAAGTAATTGTGATGTGATATGTGCATCAAGTATGAGTATCAAGTCATGTCACATATAGATAAGCTATAATGCAATGATCCAATGTGATATAGGTATCAAATATGAGTATCAAGTCATGTCACATATAGATAAGCTACAATGCAATAATCCAATGTGATGTGTGTAGTAGGTATGCAATGCACTAGCTAGTAACCATGAACATGCAATATATATATATAAGGAACGCTATAAGGTCCTATCAGCCCTGACGTAGAACGCCATGCGGGCGATATCCCCGTAGATGTGAAATCTACTCACCGTAGCCTTCCACTAGGTATAGCCAACAACCTGTTTCCCCTCCTGCGCGGCGTCCGCTGTACTCGCCTGCGAACCTATAATTACACAATATATCACACGTAAGCTTGAAATCACAGAAACGCGACATTTAAGCCGAACCAGTAACTCGTGTCGCGAACCAAGCGCGCGTGTGCGCGATGCGCTAAAACGTGTGGTTACGTGTCTGAAATCACTCCGACGCGTCGCGATACGCAGAAACCCAAAACCCACACACACGTATCACGCGTGTCGCGAAAGGTTGAAAATACGGAAAAATAGGTATTCTACCCCAGATTTTGATACAGGAAAAATATTGTAAAACTATATATACCATAACAACCCAAATAGCAGCATACACCCACACCCCAAACCCCAACCCTTGGCTCCCCTATCTGGCCGCAATTTGCGGCCAGAATGCAAAAATTGGCGGCCCCAAATGGGAATTGGGCTCCCAGGTTGGGTGTGTGCACTCTATACCCCCCATACATGCTACAGTAATATCTAGATTTAAACTGAAAAGTCTCGGGTAACAGCAGATCCTACAGTGCCCAAATTCTAGTTAAAATCCACACTTTGCACTAAAAATGGAACTTTAAGGTATTTTTGTGCAACCTGAAACAAACCCTAGTTAAAGTAGCTCTAATAACACCTAAAGGAGCTAACTAAACCATGAGAACACCAATCTAACATGTGAATCACAAATATCCCTTAATATCACTACAAACGCACAAAAATGAGATTTTTACTAGAGGATACAACAAGTCTAAGGAAAAGAGGTGCTAATATGAGTTAATACCTTCTAAGAACCTTGCAAAACCCCAAAAGTTCCAGCTTCTCCCTTAAGTGTGCAGAATTGCCTTAGAACACCTCAAAAACCTCACTTTTTCCAAGCTTTTGTGAAGAAAATGAGTTGATATGCATAGGGTTTTGTGTATGGATCAAAGGGGAATGAAAAGAGAAGAGAATATGGAGGAAAAATGAAGTTTTTGCTGCTGGAAATTCTGTGGGATCTCAGAATGAGGGAAAAAGAGAGAAGAGAGAAGAGAAAGAGGGTCAAAAGTCAAGGTTTACCTAACCACCATGCTCATTTGTTTAATGGTATTTGAATTTTCTTTTCTTTTGTTGTTTCCTTTTGAAATTATAAAAAGGGTTTAGAAAAGGATTAAATGGTGGGGAAAAAGAGTTTGCAACCATGCACAAGAATGGTTAACAAGTCACAAAATGTCAAAGTATGCTAGGTGCACACTACAAAGGAAAATTTCCAATATGCTAACACTACCAATAATAACTATAAATCCTATGAACACACAAATATAAAAACATGCATGACTACCATTATCACCAAAACAATCAAACGAAAATTTCAAAGTGTTACATGGGCGCATCTCACCATTAATGAAGGATCTCGCCATTCGCGCAGGCATGGCTCCATGGGCGTAACGGCCGGCGTAAATCTCGCACCCGCTAGCCCATAGCTGCCACTATATAAACCCCCTCTCAGATGACTCAGGTAAGGCAATTCTTATCTAATAGGCCGCTACTCTGCCCAAATACCTCGACTAACTTAATTGTCGGAGGGTCCACGGTGGTACAACCACCCCGAGACTTCCTTGCAGGTAGCTCGGCTTCATTCCAAATCAACCCCTTTGAGATCCACACGCTTCAGGAGACAATCCTCAAATCCAATCTCAGCCATTCACCAACGCTCGCGACAGATCAACGGAAGACAACATCTGAAGGAGATCAAGACCTACATCACGAGCTTTGCTGGACGGTTGAGATTGGATTCGGAGGCTGCCTCCTTGAGTGTGTGGATCTCAATGGGTTGAGTTTAAGGTGGAAGCCGAGCTACCTGCAAAGAATTCCCGGGGTGGGTGGCCACCGTAGGACCCTCCAACGATCAAGTTAGCCGAGGAATTTGAGAAGAGTAGTGGCTTATTGGATTCAAGTTGCCTTACCTGAGTCGTCTGAGAGAGGGGTTTTATAGTGGTTGCATGGAGCGAGAAGGCATGAGATCTTCGCCTTCGGTTACGCCCCTGACGTTACACGTGCGTGAATGACGGGATCCCTTCATTAATGATGGAATACGCTCATTAATGGGGGACGAGTCAGCATTGGACGCGGGACATGGGACGGTGGTTATCTCGCTTTGGCGAGATACGCAGAGCCGTTATGGAGGCGCTAGGGCTCTGCAATCTCGGTTGATCGGGGGAGGCCGAGAAAGCTCGGCACATCAGGGGCTCAGAGACGAGCGGGAGGCCGAGAAAGCTCGGCATACTTGGAGCTCGGAGACGAGCAGGAGGCAAAGGAAGCTCGGCACGAGAGATGGCTCGGAGGAGAGCGAGGAGACTGAGGAAGCTCGGAGACGAGCTGTTGGTAGTCTCCTAGATGAAGGCGGAATGTCTTCAGGGGGTCTCCCGAAAGGTCGGATACTTCCGCCGAGAAAGGGCCCCGGGGAGTGTCCCCGATGAGGCTCATTTATTCCACCCCCGTAGAGTCCGGGACACGTCATCTGCCACGTGTCTTATTCTGAGGAGACACCACTTGTGAGAATCATCATTAGCCCCCCACTCTTGTTTCGACCTATCCAAGGGTCGGGTCGAGAGTGGTCTGCTCGGTCTTTCTTCTGCTCAATTTGGCGCCAAGGAATCGTCCTGCGGATCGCCCGGGAACGGCATGGCATTTGGTGGTTACGTCGTTTCGATCCTTGGGCCCCCGTGTCGCATCGTCGTTCGCCTGAATCTTCACGCGTATCCACAACGGCGTCAGCGGATCAATGAAATGATCGCACTTTGAAGAGGGTGCGTCGTTTCGCTCGTTCGTCTGTTAGGCTACAGGCTACGTGTCCGACACGGGTTGGCGGACGCATCAGGCTGTTGCTGTCACCTGTGAACGAAGGGGCATCCTCAATGGCTGATCGCCACGTGGAGCTTTGATGGCTGGCAGGCGCGACACTTCGTTTTGGCGGGAATTGATCTAAGTTGTTGGATGCTTTCAGTGGAGTGCATAAATAGGAGGAGACCACCTAGGGCCAACACTTCCACTATAATTCACCCTTGTTGTCGGAGATTGCCCAGGGCTCCTTCATTTTAGATCGGATCATCCGTGCTTTTTCTTGGCCAGCCCATTCCTTTAAGTCAGGTTAGATATCTTCATCTGAGAAGTCTGTAGAGATAGTTAGGATATGGTCAGACGATGAAGCTCCAGTTGTTGGAGCTGAGTCCAGAGGGTCTTCCTCCTCTTCGGCTTCAGATAGCCAAGAGGATTCGTCTTCTTCTTCTTCGTCCTCTGTGTCGGGTTCGCATTCGAGAGTCAAGGCCGCCCCTGTCACCCGTCATCAAGCGGCAACAAGGGCTCCAAAAGTGCGCATCGGGAACGCCCACGATGCACCCTCCATCTTGAGTAATGTGGACAATCTTTCCGAGATCCGGGATCGAATCCATAACCCTGTAACTATTCTCTTTGTTTAGCCAGAGAGGGTGAGCGGGTAGACTAGGTGCAGGGTAAGGAGATTGCCCTGTATTTAGAAGCATTCCGGGCAGGAATGCGTCTGCCCTTCCCAACCGAGATATGTGGGGTGCTTCGTTGCTTCCATCTTACCCCGGGCCAGCTAGCGCCGAACTCGTGGAGAATCCTCATCGGGTCTCTAGTTCAGTTGAAACTTGAAAATATCCCCTTTAGTTTGACCCTCCTAGTCTCCTTTCTTTGTTATAAGAATCACCCCGGCACCAGCAAGGATGAACCGAGATGAGTGTATTTTTCTTTCAAAAAACGCAAGGGTGGGGTAGCTGAGTCGGGGTAGTAGTCGTCTCTTCTTCCATCCACGAATAGAAGGACAAGTTCATATTCGTCGGGCCACCCGAGGGGGAGAATTGGCTTGTGCCTACACAGTGGCACAGGGCCGACTGCCCGAGGGAGAGGCAGTCGTCCTCATCTAAGGTGAAGGCGGTATCCATGTGGGAGCCGATCCAGCGGGTCGACGTTCTGCTTTTCGAGCAGGCACTTAGCTGGGCCGGGCTCAGCCCCACGTGCTTCCTGGGTAAGTTAGGTCTTTGGACGATCTATTTAGACGTTAATAGGTTCTACTTGCCCTTTCCAGCGTCGCTAACTCTTTTTCATGTTTTCTCCTTTCTGCAGAGCAAATGGACCGATCCAAATTCTTAGCCGCCATGGCCGTGAAGGCAGGAAAGAAGACCGAGGGCGCTAGCTCATCCCGTCCCGGTCCGAGCTCGGCCCCGAAACCAACTGCACCGGCGAAGCCTTCCGCTGTGCCCCGAGCCCTAGAAGTCCGCCACGGGGAGAGCCAGAAGCATGCATGGGGACCGGAGCCCCGGGTGAGGGGGGTGGAGGATGAAGCCGACCTGACCGAGGTCCCCATCAAGAGGCACAAAAGGACTATCTCTCGCTCTCCACCCTCCGGGATCCCCGTGCAGGAGGGGGACGTCTGTTTTGAGGTGACCTCGGGGCTTTCCGTGGTTGACAACCTGCTCTCCGACATGGAGCAATCGGCCGGGAGTTAAATTCCTCGAGGGACCATAAAGGCCCAAGTGGCTGCCATCTCTCAGGAGGCGGTTCAGGTCGGTATCCATTTTCCTTTAAGAATTTTGTTAAGTATTTTTCCACAGTTCGAACATTTCTAACTCCTTTTGCTGCTTTTCTCAGGTCCTCCAACACTGCACCCTTATCATTTGTCATGTCCCGCTTCCCGGTGTACGGTAAGGAGACGCGACGTATTTACTACGAAGTAAACACGCTAAGCTTATCTAAGCAATATAAAGTAAAATGTACACAAGAGATATCAATGTAATGAACAACAACTTTATTTATTAAACATTCTTTTACAGGTACAACTGGAAATGTAAATACATGAATAGAAAGCAATGCCTAAACAATGGCATGAACTAAAAAGAAAATATGTACAAGTGACTATAGCTCGGGGTCTTTAGTGTACTACTCAGGGGTCTGCTCTAAGTGCTCCTGGCTGGTCTCGAACTCCTCAGAGTCGGGTCCTCCTGACAACATTCCAAAGAAGAAGAGAAATAGGAATGTCGTCAGCGGACAATTGCTCGGTAAGTCCCAAAGATGGGTAAAGGTAGAATAGACAGAAATAGAGTATAAATCATAATGTTTGATTATAATGTTAACGCAGTTGTTTGCAGCTTGGTATAGAATATGCCAGTGTATACGAGAGGAGTCCAACTTACGCCGTGGATTTTGGTAACCCGTAGTACAAGGCTCCGTCGAAAATACCACGGAACAACGACATAGATGTAATTACGTCTTTAGTGACCACTTCGTACAACCTTTAACATGTTCCATACCAGTCTACCCCTTTATAAACCCCAAAATGTTTATTGTATTGATTGTACTAATTGTATTGTATTGTCTTGTAGTAAATGGAAGACTTGCCGAAATCATGATATCAGTAAATGGAATGGATGTAAATGGATAGTCATGTAAACGGAATATATCCATGGTTCGGTTCAGTCATGTTCATATTGATATAGATTGTATTCTGGTATTCATGGATTCATGTTGTATTGTAGTTATACCTGAATCAAATTCAAGATAGATTGATTTCAGATTTGACCATGACTCGAACTGAATCAGACTTTTAAACAAAATTGAAGTCATGATTGTTTTAGAATTATCGGTAACTGCTGCAAATGGACGGCAGGATTTGTGTCTTTTTCCAAGACAATTACCATGTTGATAACACCGTTGTTAGGTTGTCTACCTTAGATAAACAAGCACCCACATTCTCCGGCTCCCTGAGACTCAAAAGAACCGGTCTCGCTTTAACCTATGTTTACTAGGGTCCTTATTGTAATTTAGTATAACTTGAGGGGGTTTTATATAAAAATAGTTTTGTTATATTTTCAAAATATACCTCAAGTATTTAATTATCGTCTCTAGGGTTTTCATAGATGTATATTTTATAAAAGTGAAATTTTCTAGTGAGTAGAACCTAGTTTTCATTGTATATGATATTTTAATGAAATACTGGAATTTGTATTGAATTGTATTGGTAGTTTCATGAAATGGTGATTCTTTTGATTTAAAAAACATGGAATATTTGTATAATATATTTAAAATAGATCTTTTGATAATATATATATATATATATATAATAAAGTTTATTTATTTTGTAGAAATCTCATTTTCTAAAAAAATTGCATTAAAAATTCAATCGAGATCGAATGCTCCTTGCGGAGGTCTGCATCTCGCTTTACTAGGCCCGAGGATATGCGATAACCCGCACCATCCCGATCAGGGTTCCCTAAAATGGGTTGTAGAGGCGTATTTGCAAGGAAATAAGTAATACACTTTTAAAGAAAACGTTTTTGTAATAGTTTAGCGTATTTTATTGTAACTTGTAATATTCCCAAAAATATTGTCCAAAAGTAAATCGTGCTATGTCATGAATGTGTATTGTGATGAGGTAGGTCATTACCTCGTGAGTTTTCTAAAGGTATTATGGGTAAAATGTATAAACAATGGCGTATGTAAACATGATGGTATTTTACTGTAAAAGTGAAATAAAAATTGCAATACTTATTATTTTGAGATGAAACTTGTTCTAATGTCTTTGTTTATGATTTCTAAACAATATATTAAAAATTGGTAGGTTTGTTATTAAGAAAGAGTTGGATTTTAAAGAAAAGCGAATCGGAAGTCGGAATAACTCCGCTTCCGATGAGTTGTGAAAAAGAGAAGTTTTAGAATAGTAAAAGAGAAGGGGAGAGGGAACTTACTGGCTATTAAGATATAGGGGAGGTAGGGTAAGAATATAGAACCGTCGGGGCGTCGTTTCGTCGCCGGAATCTCCTTGAAATGTCGTCGGAATCTTGACCTTTGCTAACTCCACTTGCACAACTTAGGATTTGGAAATTTTTGAGAGTTTTTGTAATGAAATTCTGAGTGAGGAGGAGTGAAATATGGTGTGGTATTTATAGGGAAAATTAGGGTTTAGGATAATGAAGAATGTATTAAAAATATGCATTAAAATTAGAATTAAAGAGTGAAATTACACTCTCTGGATGAATGCAAAGTAAACAAAAAATATGAGGGTGGTGGGGTAGGTGAAGGGGTGATAGGGTGAAAAATTGGGGACCATCCCATATTGGAGGCTTGGAGGTGCTTGCTCTGGTGAAGATCTCGCCGGCCATGAACCGGTGATGGAGCTCTAGATTTGTGCCATGTATCCCTGTCATCTTATATACCCCAGTGCACTTGTTTGTTTTTGTTGTAACTCTTCATTTTATGTGTAGTGCACGTATAAACCCTTGGGCTTCTAAAAGATTATAAGAAAAATACAATAAAAATATATGTAGCTGGGGGATTCGATCACAGGGGCTACGTCACAGCAGTGCAAGGCTTTACCAATTAGCTACAAGTGCTTTCTTGTTGTTCAAAAGCAAATGAAATTTATAACTTATGCTCAAGCTTAGGTGTTCCTTTCTGTATTTTGGAAAAATTATGTATAGAAAGTTTAGAGTTGTTACATTTTACCCTCCTTCTAAAAATTTTATCCTCGAAATTTGTAGAAGGAAAGTGTAACAGATTCAAAACAATTTGGTGATCATGATTGTAAAAAAATAATGGTATTGCATGGAAAGTAACAAGATGATACAAGGGTTTGAAAAGATTGAAAGGAATTACCAGTGTTACCTTGGTCTACAGTCTCGACTTCTACGGCTGCTAATGTGAAAGCCTGACGTCGGGGTACATTCCTCCTAGCTAGAGACACATTCCTCTGTTCTTGGGGCATGTTTCTCTGCCCTCGAGGCATGTTCCTTAGTGCCTGATGGAATGGGCGATTAGGTTGTGTAGGATGTGGAGCTGGGAGAGCAAGACGAGGTGCAGGAGCCTAGATAGCTGGCCGCTGCGGATAAGTGTTGTGAGTTGGAACTGTGTTGCGTTTATAAGGATATGTTCCAATTCCATGATTGGATGCGCCACAAACTAAGCACAGGCCTTTTGCGCGCCTACAGTCGTTCCACAACTGTCTGTCCCTCTTATAGTAGAAGCAAAAATCTGGACTTGGCTAGTTATCTGTTACTTCCAGTCTCCCGGGTTCAAACGATGGCCTGGAAGAGGCTACTCCTGCCATCTGGATGGCAGGGCACTTCACACCAGCAAATTGAGGTCTGCCCTTCTTCTTCACTACTGACTTGTATCGACGGACATCTTTCAGAGCCAAAAAATGGGTTGGGAAATCCCCTGTAGCTATGGTAGCTTGGATTTCCAGATCTAACCCTTACTGAAATCGTCTGGACCTGATCTTAACAGTCGGTATCAAGTGTGCCACGAAGCTACTAAGCATGGTAAATTCAGTATCATACCCATCCACAAATTTGGTTCACATCGAACCCTATTGTAGATGGATGAATTGCTGCTCCATGTCAAATTGGGCACTCTCTGGAAAGTACTTCGCGTCTGTAGGATGTTTTTCGTCACCCTATTGAGATGGGAATATGCGCGCGCTTGTCAGACGCATTACAGATTCCCCCTGCCTAGGGAAGGCGGGGGTTTATTGATTGTGGGGATCCGAATCTCTGGCAGCCGCGAACTAAGCTGTCGTTAATTACCTTTCGCCTTTGGAGCGAGAGAGCCTCCGATTGACGGGTCAAACCAGTCATGAGAACTCAATGTGCAGTGTTGTATTTTGAAGGGGTTTTGGATATATCGGGGGCCCCGCAGAGTTTTTATGGAGGGTCCCGCTATCCGGATAGCGGGCTGGGGGTCAAGGGAGCTAGCAGCCCCCTTGCGGGGTGTGGGGTAGCATCCCGTTAAAAAACATTTCCTAGCAGGGGACGTGTTTTGAGTGTAGAGTGTATGAAAAACGAAGGGTGAGGAGCGTATTAAAGACGCGTGCATGGAACGTGGGCACTGGTCACCCACGGGTCACGTGCGCGGCACGCGGGCACTTGGCGCCCACGGGTCACGTGCCCGATGCGTGGGTGCCTGGCGTCCGTGGGTCACGTTCCCGGCGTGTGGGTGCCTAGCGCGTGGGCGTTTAGCGCCTACGAGTCGCGTGCGCAGCGCGTGGGCATTAGGAGCTCACAGGTCACGTGTGCAGCAAGCGATCGCTGGGTGCCAACGAGTCACGTGTGCAGCACGCGACTGCTGGGCGCCAGCGGGTCACATGTGCTGCACGCGACCGCTGGGCGTTGAGCGCCCGCGTGTCGCGTGGGGCGCATGTGGGCGCTTAGCGTCCGCGTGTCTTGTGCTCTGCACGCAACCGCTGAGCGCCCGCGGGTCACGTGCGAAGCACGCGACCGCTGGGTGCCCGCGGGTCACGTACGTGGCACGCGACCGCTGGAAACACCGGTGAAAAAGGGGCTTAGCCCCTGGGTTAGGAGTTGAACTCCCAAGGGACTTTGAGTGGAGTTAAACTCCTAAAGATTTAGATTTGGAGTTAAATTCCCAAATGAGCTGGAATATGAGTTAAACTCCTATGAGGATTTGGCTCTTAGAGTTGAACTCTCCAAAGATCTTCAGAGGTGATCAAAGGAGACTCCTCTCTTCTCTCTTTAGCCCTGGAGCTTCTTTTGAGCCTTGGATCTGTCCAAAGATGGATTTTTGGAGATGGGTCTCCTTCTTCCTCCTTTTGATCGGCTGGATCTTGGAGAAAAAGGGGTGAGACTTAAAATTCTCCCCTTTTCAAGGTCTGATTGAAGATCTGATCTACCCTTCAAGAATTTTGTGGTGAAAAACTATTTCTTTTTGGAAAAATGAAGAGTTAAACACTTGATTTAATTTTAAAAGGGGGAAGGTTTTAGAACCTTGAGAAAGGAGAAGGAGGCACAAACCCTAGAATTTTAGAGAATGGAAAGGTTTTTTTTTTATTTCATCATCATGTTGCCTTATATAGACTTACACATTTACACATAGCCCCTGGGCTTTATAAAATGGCATTTTGCCCATCCCATGTCTCATGTGCTCATTTCTTTTGCACATAAGCCACGGGCTTTACAAAAATTTGGTTTTATGCCCATTTTTCTTACATTCATACATAAAAAATTACATCAAAATTATTTATTACATGATTTCATTTTGGCATGGGGGAGGATGGCCGCGGGGCTTGGGCATGGGCCCACTTGAGCTGGGCTTGGGCCCACCTGGTTTGGGGTGACTTTGATTTTGACGTGGTCAACTGGGGTGAAATTTTTGACCCCAACAGTGTCGAACATGTCACGAAAAGTTTTCCATTCGATAGGTTGTTCAAGACGGCTTTTTTCCGCCTTCCACCAAAGTCGGGCGTTGTCGGTGAGTTGCAGCTTCGCAACTCGAACCTAAGCAATCTCTGGCACTTGTGCCCCTACCAGATCATCCTCAATGCTCTAGCCCATTCTTCTGCTTCCAGAGGGCTCTCTTTTCCCGAAAATTTCTTTGGGTGCAATACCCGGAATTGCTTCACTCCGGATGCTTCCGCTTCTGGACGGTTTATCAGAATAGCAGTCTGCTGCTACTGTCCTTTCAGGAGGGTTTGGATTGCCTCAAGCGGTACCGTCTGCTCATTGATCGGAGCAGCGACGGTAGGCGTAAGCGGTAGAGGTGGTGGTGTGTTGTTGAAGTTGGTGCTGGTGTTGTTTGGAGAATCCATAACCATGAAAGAAAAACAAGTTAGGACAGATTCAAAGTATATGAAATTGTAAGATTCAAAGAATATGAATTGTAAAGAATGTTTTTATTTGCCGATTCTTGTGTTATATTGCTTAGGATTTCATGGAGAATTGACCCGCATGTCCATGCAGAACTGACCTGTATGGTAGGGCTCCATGTTGTACTGACCTGCATGGGCCACCAACAAAACCTGTCACGCCCCACTTCCAGGTGTACGGTAAGGAGACGCGACGGGTCACGCGACGTATTTACTCCGAAGTAAACACGCTAAGCGTATCTAAGCAATATAAAGTAAAATATACATAAGAGACATCAATGTAATGAACATCAACTTTATTTATTAAACATTATTTTACAGGTACAACTGGAAATGTAAATATATGAATAGAAGCAATGCCTAAATAATGCCATGAACTGAAAAGAAAATATCTACAAGTGACTATAACTCGGGATCTTCAGTTTACTGCTCAGGGGTCTGCTCCAAGTGCTCCTGGCTGGTCTTGAACTCCTCAGAGTCAGGTCCTCCTGAAAACATTCCAAAGAAGAAGAGAAATAGGAATGTCGTCAGCGAACAATCGCTTGGTAAATCCCAAAGATGGGTAGAGGTAGAATAGACAGAAAGAGAGTATAACTAGTAATGTTTGATTATGATGTTAAAGCGGTTGTTTGTAGCTTGATAAAGATTATGCCAGTGTATACAAGAGGAGTCCAACTTATATCGTGGAATTTGGTAACCCTTAGTACAAGGCTCCATCGAAAATACCACGGAACAACGGCATGGATGTAATCACGTCTTTAGTGACCACCTCATGCCACCTTTATCATGTTCTGTACCAGTCTACTCCTTTATAAACCCCGTAATGTTTATTGTATTGATTATACTGATTGTATTGTATTGTCTTGTAGTAAATGGAGGACTTGACGAAACCATGATAGCAGTAAACGGAATTGATATAAATGGATAGTCATGTAAACGGAATATATCCATGGTTCGGTTCAGTTATGTTCATATTGATATAGATTGTATTCTGGCATTCATGGATTCATGTTGTATTGCAGTTATACTTGAATCAAATTCAAGATAAATTGATTTCAGATTTGTCCATGACTCGAAATGAGTCAGAATTTTTAACAAAATGAAGTCCTGATTGTTTTGGAATTATCGGTAACTGCTGCATATGGACGGCAGGATTTGTATCTTTTTCTAAGACAATTACCGTGTTGATAACACCGTTGTTAGGTTTTCTAACTTAGATAAGCAAGTATCCACATTCTCCGGCTCCCTGGGGCTCAAAAGAACCGGTCCCGCTTTAACCTATGTTTACTAGGGTCCTTATTATAATTTAGTATAATTTGAGGGGGTTTTATGTAAAAATAGTTTTGTTATATTTTAAAAATATACCTCAAGTATTTAATTATCGTCTTTAGGGTTTTCATAGATGTATATTTTATAAAAGTGAAATTTTCTAGTGAGTAGAACCTGGTTTTCATTGTATATGGTATTTTAATGAAATACTGGAATTTGTATTGAATTATATTGGTAGTTTCATGAAATGGAGATTCTTTTGATTTAGAAAACATGGAATATTTGTATAATATATTTAAAATAGATTTTTTGATAATATATATATATATATATATTTATTTAATAAAATAAAGTTTATTTATTTTGTAGAAATCTCATTTTCTACAAAATTGCATTAAAAATTCCATCGAAATCGAATGCTCATTGCGGAGGTCTTCATCTCGCTCTAATAGGCCCGAGGATGTGCGATAACCCACACCATCCCGATCGGGGTTCCCCAAAATGGGTTGTAGAGACGTATTTGTAAGGAATTAAGTAATACACTTTAAAAGAAAGCGGTTTTGTAATAGTTTAGGGTATTTTGTTGTAACTTGTAATATTCCCACAAATATTGTCCAAAAGTAAATCGTATTATGTCATGAATGTGTGTTGTGATAAGGTAGGTCATTATATCGTGAGTTTTCTAAAGGTATTATGGGTAAAATGTATAAACAATGGCGTATATAAATATGATGGTATTTTACTGTAAAAATGAAATAAAAATTGCAATACTTATTATTTTGAGATGAAACTTATTCTAATGTCTTTGTTTTTGATTTCTAAACAATATATTAAAAATTGGTAGGTTTGTTATTAAGAAAGAGTTGGATTTTAAAGAAAAGCGAATCGGAAGTCGGAATAACTCCGCTTCCGACGAGTTGTGAAAAAGAGAAGTTTTAGAATAGTAAAAGAGAAGGAGAGAGTGGACTTACTGGCTATTAAGATAGAAGGGAATTAGGGTAATACTATGGAACCGTCGGGGCATCGTTTCGTCGCCGGAATCTCCTCAAAACGTCATCGGAATCTTGCCCTATGCTAACTTCACTTGCATAACTTAGGACTTGGAAATTTTTGGGTGTTTTTGTATTGAAATTCTGAGTGAGGAGGGGTGAAATCTGGTGTGGTATTTATAGGAAAAATTATGGTTTAGGGTAATGAAGAATGCATTAAAAATATGCATTAAAATTAGAATTAAAGAGTGAAATTACACTCTCTGGATGAATGCAGAGTAAACAAACAATATAGGGGTAGTGGGGTAGGCCAAAGGGTGCTAGGGTGAAAAATTCGGGACCATCCCCTACGGGGTTCCCGGCGGTGCCGGCTCTGGTGAAGATCTCGCCGGCCATGAACCGGTGATAGAGCTCTAGATTTGTGCCATGTATCCATGTCGTCTCATATACCCCAGTGCACATGTTTGTTTTTGTTGTGACTCTTCATTTTACGTGTAGTGCACGTGTAAATCCTTGGGCTTCTAAAAGATTAAAAGAAAAATACAATAAAAATATATGTAGCTGGGGGGATTCGATCACAAGGGCTACGTCACAGCAGTGCAAGGCTTTACCAATGAGCTACAAGTGCTTTCTTGCTGTTCAAAAGCAAATCAAATATATAACTTGTGCTCAAGCTTAGGTTTTCCTTTCTGTATTTTGAAAAAATTCTGTACAGAAAGTTTAGGGTTGTTACTTCGTTAATATGGAATTCGAGGAGATTGCCCCGTCCATAAGGAAGGCGGACGAATCTTCCTTACGGGAGGAGGATCTGCGTCTGGAGCTGCAGTAGGCGAAGTAGAGGATAGTCGTCCTCGAAACCCGGGTGGCCGCTGAGGAGTTGACGAACTCCAAGTGTAAGGAGTCTCACCGACTTCTGAGTGAATCCAACAAGGCCATCCATGCTAATTAGGAGGAGGTTAGCAAGCTCTACACCGCGATGAAGAAGTCGAGGAATGCCAGCAGGAGGGACACCCAGGCGGTACTCAATGCGGTGAAACTTGCCGAGCTCCGAGCTTCGAAGTCCGTGGAGAGGTACAAGGTGTCGGACCAATTCTACACCGACCTCGCCGATGCCTCGGCCATTGTTTGGCACCAGGCTCTCGACGCCGTCAAGGCGTTGATGCCGGGGTTCGCCGACAGCGAGCTCCGAGTTCAGTACCCTCTTTCCGAGGATGCACCGTAGGTGGAAGCTGCCAGGGATGCTGCCGGGGGTAAGGCTGCCAGTGGTAAGGTTGCCGGTGGAAGCGCCGAGGGTGAGGCTGCCGGTGGAAGCACCGACCCAGAGTTCGCCGTTTTGGTTCCCGACGCCGCCGTCGAGCAGGGCAAGATTCTCCCTGGGCCTATGGCCTGAGCTTTCCTGCCATTTTTCTTTTTTGCCCCTTTTTTTTAAAGTTTTGTAAACCTCCGGGCGTTTTGTAAGCCTGGGGAGCCCAGAATACCTGGTAAAAATTTCTGGAATATAAATAAAGCTGAGCTTATTTTCCTCTGCATGACTATGTGCTTTCTGTGTGAGTACTTCAGTTCGTTAGTCTTTCCCTCGACTCGAGTGGTAGGCCATAGGTCGAAGCCCGGCTTTTTAGATGACGATCGCACGTTGAGTGTAAGTTGATTAATTGCCAAGTGTAGGAAGGTCGATGCCCTCCTGCTCCCCAGAGTTGAGGTGGCGATCGTTCATTTAGGATGAACCGAAAGATATCCAAGTGTAGGAAGGTCGGTATTAGTCCATTCCTCAGAGTCGGGTTGACAACCACGTCTCTTAGCATGAGTTGAAAAACGTAGAATAGGTTGGCATTGACTGATTCCTCCCTGATGTAGTTCCTAGACTCGTGTCTTCGTAGGGTAGGAACCCACCCTTCGGAGACTAACCGAACAGAAATCTGCACGGTGGCCTCTTTAGGAGGGCTTTAGCTCCTGAGCGTTGATGGGTAGGAAGATACCCGCTCGGGATGGACCGGGAAAGGAAGCTGCTCGGTAGGCTCATGAGGAGGGCTTTGATTCTTAGCGTAGATGGGTAGGAATCTACCCTCTAGGGATGGACCGGGCAGGGAGGCTGCTCGGTGGCCCCGTAAAGAGGGCTTTGACTCCTGAGCATTGATAAAGACTCCCTCGTGCCTTTGTGAGGTATCGTTCAAACTTCCGCGGCCGCATTGGCGGGAGTGAGGGCGTCGTTCAACCTTCTATGGGCCGCATTGACGGGAGTGAGAGTGTCGTTTAAACTTCTGGGGGCCGCATTGTCACCTTTGAAGACAGGCATGGTCGATACATGGCCATTCCATATCGGGAAATTGAGACGTCCCGCGATTCGCGTCGCTGCGCGAGTAAAATTTTTGCCGTTAGAAGATTTTGTTGAGGCTATAAATAACGTAGGTATGTTGACTTCTTTCTAGCCTTATGTTTCTGAAAATGGCCGGGCTTCCGTGTGTGCTCATTAGGGAGATAATTTCTCATGACGATGTGTATCTTTATAGCCTCGATCGCTCCGAACAGACGTACGAAGCGGTGATAGACCGTGTGGAGGGCCACTTAGGACGCCTTCTTTCCCGGCAATCTCCTCTCCTCCAACTGCACATTTACGCGATCTGGAGGATGTCCCTGGGGCTGCACAATGCCCTGTCTCCGCAGCTGAGGGACGAGGCGATCGAAAAGTTGCACTCGCTCTACCACCTCGGCCTGATCTCGAAGAGCAGGCAGGACCGATCAGCGAACCTTCTTCTTGAGTTTTCCAGAGGAGGCTGATCGCTGATTTTGGTCCAGCGGATGGTGCTTTCGTGGCTGCTGAGGAAGCTAGGGCTCGGCTGGCGGAGATTTCCTCCGAGTACCATCAACAATGCTTCCTTAATCCCCGGCCCCGCTTGCTGTAATTATTTTTTGTATGGCTGAGGAGCCTATAATACCCCTTAATCAATAAAGTTTGTTTTTGCGGCAGTGTGTTGCTTCTCCTTTTCTTTATTTTTTCTTCTCGTACAACTTTTAAACTTTAACTAAATGCTAACAGGAACACCTTTATTTATTTCAGAAAGAGGATACAGATACATTTTTTCATTTGTATAACTTGATCTTTTTAGCGTTGTAAGGCCCGGGAAAATTATTGCCCCGGGTGTCCTCTTTCGCGAGGAAAAGTCCATCCCACTTCGGGGAGAATTTATGTAGCTTGCTCAGGTCTGCGAACTCGTTTCTTCGTAAGATCAGATCTCCTGTCTTGAAGGCCCGATATTTGACTTGGGCGTTGTAGCAGCGAGCAGTTTACTGTTGATAGGCGGCCGCTCTGATTTCTGCTCGGTCCCACTTCTCCAATAAGATGTATAAGTTGTTTCGGATTTGCCGAGGTGTTGGTTTCGTCATCGAAATGTTCGACCCTGTAACTGGGCAGTCCAATCTCTGCCATGACCATTGCCTAGGTGACGTAGCAGAGACTGAACAGGGTTTCTCCCATAGGTGTTTTCCTTGACGTTCGTAGTGCCCACAGGACCCGAGATAGTTCCTTGACCCAGCCGCCTTGTTTTCTTTATAGACGGGCTTGGAGACTGCGGATGACGCCTCGGTTCGCTACCTCTACCTGCCCGTTGCATTGAGGATGGACAACCACGGCAAACTTCATCAATATGTGGTACTCACTGCAAAACTCTCTAACTTTGTCGTTTTCGAAGTTGGTCCTGTAGTCGATGACGATGCATCTCGAGATCTCGAATCGGGTGCTTATGTTGTTCTGCAGAAACTTTATAGTGGATGCGGCGTCTGGTTTTCTGATGGGGACGGCCTTTATCCACTTTGTGAAGTAGTCTTCCGTGACAAGGATGTACTTGTGTCCGCCCATGCTGATGGGGAGTTGGCCCACTATGTCCATCCCCCATTATGCGAACGGCCAAGGGGAACTGAGGGTCGTTAGCTCGATAACGGGGTATGCTGCTGTGGAGTTGGAAACTTTTGCATCTTCGGACAAGTTTCTCAGTATCCTGGTGTATCCTCGGCCAATAATATCCTTGGAGCAGCGTCTTCTGGACCAGGGTGCGGGCCTCTTAGTGTGCCCCGCAGACACCTTCGTATATCTCTCATAGAACATAGTCGGCTTTGTGGGAGTCGACGCATCAAAGCAGGGGATGTGTGTAGGACTTCTTGTAAATGTTTCCATTGCTCGAGATAAAATGACGAGATTTTGCCCGAAGGCAGCGTGCCTTTCCTCGGTCTTCTAGAAGCGTACCATCTTTTAGGAATTCCATGAGGGGCTTCTTCCAATCTTGGCCTTCCTCATGAGTCATGTACACTTGGAGCATTACCTCTCCATCTTCCACACTAGGCTATAGAAAGACTTCGAAGAGGATATTCCTCTTATGGTTGGCCGTATAGAAAGAGGAGAGCTTGCTCAAAGCGTCAGCCTGGGTATTCAGGTTCTGGGGAATCTGCTCCACCTGAACTTCATCGAAATTTTTGCGAAGTCTTTTTACCTTGGTATTTATATGGAATATGCTCACACATTTTTCATGCGACCGTTAATACTTCTTGAGGTACTAACCGACCGATTACTCATGTGCTTGCTGAATAGGTGTATTAGTATTTTCCTCGTCTTGCACCACCTAAGGCTTAGCAATGACTCCCAGACCAGTTGGTCTAAGGCACTAGGTGATGAAGCACTCTCGCTATATTTTTTTATTGCAGCCTTGGTGATAACAAAACCAGTGTTCATTTTTCTCCAACATTTTATCTTTTATTCATTTTTTACTTCCTTCATACTTTGCCTTTTAGACAAGAGCATTTCAAGGTATCCTCCCCGGCAACGGCGCCATTTGATTGATGTGAAAAAGTGTTTGTAGAATAACCGCAATCAATAACGGTGTCGCTTGTAGCTAGCCGAGATGAGTACGGGTCGTCCGTAGGGAAACATGGAATATTTTATTCTTACTTTATGCGTGTTGAGAAAGAAAGGAGGAAGAAATAAGAATGGTTGTAGGTTGTAGATCTACGTTAAACACGGATGCAAAATATATATCAAGATTAATTATGGATGTAAGTTCAATATTAAAAGGGGGCTTGTAGGGTTCATTAGGATTTAGTAGTTATGGATGGTTAATTAAAAATTACTCTTTTTATCCTTTAATAGATTTAAAACTAGAATGACAGAGATGCATGTAGATTAGGGTTTCTGGAGGGAAAAGGGTTCCCACTCTTAACCCCTATCTCGACATGGAACTCCGTTCATATCTAGCCTTTACCAAAACAATCATTATTCTAATCTCTAATCGCGGTCGAGACTAACAATAAATTGGTAGCGCACCCGATTAGGATATTAATGATTCTTTTAGTAAAGTTTATAAACTTTATAGGACGTAAAAAGAGTTTAAGGATCTTCATCATCCATTAATCTACCCTAATCCTATGAACCCTAACAAGCGGAGAATTACTCGCGCATGTTGGGAAAAGAAGATGAAAAGACAGAGAGGGAAAACATAATGTAAAATGCAAAAGAATTAAATAAAGCAACTACTTTTATTAATCAACTTGAACAATCTACACTTTATTCCTTAGAAAATGATTACAAAAACTTGGTTTGCTTCTTGAACTCTTCCGAAGGAGGTAGATGAACAGTTGATGATCAGCTTGGATGCGTGAGCCGTCTTGGACTTCGTGATCTCTTCGGCTTGATGATTTTTCCAAGAGGCTCTCGGTCTTTATTTATAGTCCCAAAGCCAGAAGTCTAGCTTCCAAATTTGGAAACCAATAGTAAAGATTCACCCAAAAAAAGTGCAACTCCTAACCTCTCTGAAATGCGGCGGATCCGCGGCCAACAGGGGGGTTGGGCCGCGGATCCGCGGCCAAGGGTTGTGATCTTTTGATCATTTCTCTGTGGCTTGATCCTTGTGACATTTGGCGATCTCTGGAATTTTTGGAACCTGGAAATCTTCTCGTAG
The DNA here is from genome assembly GCA_030015575.1 of Agapanthus africanus. Taxonomy (NCBI): domain Eukaryota; kingdom Viridiplantae; phylum Streptophyta; class Magnoliopsida; order Asparagales; family Amaryllidaceae; genus Agapanthus; species Agapanthus africanus. The sequence goes on along the minus strand of CM057342.1, from coordinate 54,744,948 downwards.
TTGCTGCCAAACTTGATTTCTAAGTTTTGCTTTCTTAATTAGGCAGGTTTGCTTTAACAACTTGATTTCCTTGATTTTAGTCCTGAAAATTCTACACAACAAATCAAATGATATTTAGCAGAGTTTGTTTTCTTAAAATTTGGTCAATGATATTTTATTGCATACATTTTCCTACCAAATGCTAATTATAATATATCAACACATGGAAAATAGTATTTTTACAGATAAACCCTCATATGTATGATATATTATAATAAAGACCTTTTTTAATATAGAAATAGTAGGAAAAATGTAATAACAAATGTGCAGTTTTATCAACTGAACAAATAACCCCAAACTTATCTTTGATCATCCCGAGCAAACTAGTTTATTCAAGAGAAGAAAGGAGAAAACTAAGCACACTTTCGTAGGCAAACACGATTACACTGAGCACGTGCAACAAGCCGTTAAACCTCTAGGTGTCCCTAGTAGGAGGAGTGTTGTCTCCTGAGGGTTTTCAGCGGATTACACCCACAAAATCCTATAATAAAAGAGAGATGGTGAAATTTACATATAAAGATAAGAACCATAAAAGAAAGACTTTGAAAATAAGAGTTTCCAACTACACTAACTTTTCAGTTGTCATGAGCCCTATCTTAATAGTCATGAAAAGATATTAGAAATCACATCATCCCTTAATAAAATATCGTCTTATTCTTCATTCCTACCTTTCATCCAAACATTGATCATATAACCCTATGTGTGTGTAAAGAACATCCCTACACTCGGAGAATTCAATTCAAGCTATCATACTCTTGTCCATCTACCTCAGTATTTTTTAATTTGATGAATATTTAGATTTGCTCACATATTTTCATGCGACCGTTAATACTTCTTGAGGTACTAACCGACCGATTACTTATGTGCTTGCTGATTAGGTGATAGTATTTTCCTCGTCTTGCACCACCTAAGGCTTAGCAGTGACTCGCAGACCAGTTGGTCTAAGGCACTAGGTGATGAAGCACCATTGCTATATTTTTTTATTGCTGCCTTGGCGATAACAAAACCAGTGTTCATTTTTCTTTTCACCATTTTTATATTTTCTTCATTTATTATTTCCTTCATACTTTGGCTTTTAGACAAGAGCATTTCAAGGTATCCTCTACTATCCCGAGTTTCAAGACGTGTGTAAGTGCATATAGTAGGGTATCAATATTCAAATGTTTGGCTTCTAGAATATGGACTATTTTTCAGACTTATTTTTATCCTTAGATTAGCAATTTCCTCATCTAACTAACCCTTGGGACAACAGCTCATAACTACTTATTACTAGTTTCATTTAAGAAAACTTCTAACTTTCTTGTTTCTCTTAAACCATTCCTATCTTTCATATATAATTTTTCACTTTCTACTCTTTTATTATAAAAAAAAAATTGTGCTTATATATAGTATAATGCAAATTGATGCGTAAATAAGCACAAACCTCCCCCAAACTTGTTTACAACAGTGTTCTCACTGTTGCCATCTGTTAAATCGCAGAAACCTGTAAACTTGGGAGGAAAAATTTATTAATAGGGACATGAAATATGAAAGTGAAAATCATCCCCCAAACTTATTTTTGTCTCACCATTTTGAGTAAAAATTTTATTTTCAAGAGCCAAATTATACCCCCCCCTCAAACTTGAGTTAAATAATATTAAGCATTTAAAATCACAATATGGGGTCAAAGTTATTGGTCAATGCCAAGTTTTGCAAAGACCAAAATTCAACACCAACCATTCGAAGAATTTATCAGTGAAGCGCACCGGTTGGTGGAAGAACGTGTTGTATAGAGTCAGGAAGAAATGGGGTAAAGATAAGTGGTGTAAAGGAAAAGGATTGCGTCTCAATTTGGAGAGACGACACAGTGATAGTGATGGATAACTCGCATTCTTGTGAGTGTGAAAAAGTATGGGTGGAGGTTCAATTTCTTTATCTTGGAGTTGATTCATCTCAATACCCGTGTCTTTTAAAAATGCGAGTTCATCAGCGAAAATTTTCTCAAAGCTTTCATCGATACCCCGAAGAATAATCTCATCAGAAAGAGCGGGGTGATCGTCAGACTCCATAAAAAGTTTATCATCAGCGTTAGATGTTGACCCGGACAACTCGAAAGAAGGGTCTGTATGTGTATAATACATATCTGGGTCAAACATCAACGTATGAAAGAAATCTAGATCAGTATCATGAAGCTGTTCAATTTCGCTGCTGTCGACATCCATTAATTCGACAGAACATACACGAGCATGAGGTTCGGAGGGTTGACTTCCCAACTTGTAAATGTTAAGCTCAATTGACCTATTCCCGAAAGATAGGTTCATAGAGCCGTTTCGACAGTTGATTACAGCGTTGGAAGTAGCCAAAAAGGGTCGACCGAGAATCACCGGAATTTGGTTACGTGGGTTTGCTACAGGCTGTATATCTAGAACAATAAAGTCCACAGGGAAGATAAACTCTCCGACTTTTATTAACACATCCTCATGCATACCCCTTGGGCGGGTGATAGATCGATCTGCCATCTGTAAGGTGCATTGCGATGGTTTCAATTCTCCGATACCCAATTGCTCATACACAGAATATGGAAGCAGGTTAACACTAGCGCCAAGATCCAGTAAAGCACGATTGATATTTTTACCCCCAATAGAAATAGAGATTGTAGGACAGCTAGGATCCTTACGTTTCTTAGGTAAATTCTGTGTAAAATCCGTGCTTACATTACTCGACATGAAAACTTTTTTCAGCACTTGAGTCTTCCTCTTCCTAGTGCATAAGTTCTTAAGGATTTTCTCATAAGCCGGAACTTGTTGAATTACATCTAGGAGAGGGATGTTTACGTTAACCTGCTTGAACATATCCACAATCTTCTCCATTTGTGCGTTAGGTTTTTTTAGGCCTCAATCTATCTGGAAAAGGAGCTTTATCAATAAGTGTTGGGTCCAACATCTGTGGAGAAGTTTGTGGGGGTGGAAAGGATGAAGTGGGTGGAGGGTTCGAGCCTTGGGGAAAACGGAGAATAGGCTCGGAAGAAGGTAAACTAGACGAAGTAGGGTAAGAAGTAGAAGTGGAAGTGGAATTGGAAGCCGGGGTGTTGATGATCAATTCATCATTATCAATCTGTTCACCCACATGGTTATCCAGCACTCTTTCAGATCTCAACGTGGAAATAGCGCTCACATGATTATAATGCGAGGGCCCAGGATTAGGTAAGGGTTGAGATGGAAGTTTCCCTTTCTCTCTAGCACTCATTGCAGCAGTCATCTGTGCGATTTGTGCTTCTACCGATTTAATACTCTCACCATGGGAGGCAGAATTTTGTACTAACGTTTGGATAGAAGACGTTAAAATATCATTCGTTCGCATGGAATGTGCAATGAACATGTCGAGTGCAGAGGGTGTAGCAGTACCGGCAAAAGAAGGATCAAAGTTGTTGGCCGGGTTTTGAAAATTTTGTGGTTGACAGGGGAGCTGACTCAGTTGTGGTGGTTGTTGTTGTGGAGGGACCCTTTGAAAGCCATTCTGGTTTGGAACCGTGTTTTGAGTTTGGTGTTGGTTCCAAGAAAAATCAGGGTGATTCCTCCTACCTTGATTATATGTGGAAGAAGAAGGATCGTTTCTAGGTTGTTGCTGAAATGCAGCATTGGTGTGACCTTGAAACGGTACATTCAAAGGACATTCTTCCGTCAAATGTGATGGGTCGGAACAGCATCCACACATGGTTTTGGGAAGTGTGTATTGGTTTAGGTAGGTTGAAGAGATTCTGTTTTCTATAGCGTCGAGTTTTCTTTGTATAGCGGCCATTTCGGCTCTCATTGTGACGGAAATATCGAGCTGATTGATACGTTCCCTAGACGATGAGTGACTAACACCTTCCCATTGTAAAGTGTTTTGAGCAAGATCTTCCAGGTATTTCCAAGCTTCACCATCATCTTTAGATAGGAATTGATATTGACATATGGTTTCAAGCATCTGTTTTGTCGTGAAATCAATACCCTCATAGATAATTCGACACAGATCCCATCTAGGGATTCCGTGATGAGGACATTGGATAAGAAGATCCTTGAACCGTTCAAAGCATTTCCAAAATGGTTCATTGGGAAGTTGGGTAAATTTGAAGATTTCGCTCCGAACACGGCTGGTCTTATGGTTGGAATAAAATTTCTTCAGGAATGCTGCAACGAATTCGTCCCATGTTGAAATAGAATGTGCGGGTGTGTTATAAAGCCATTTCTCGGCTAAATCGCACAAAGTGAATGGGAGAAGACGTAAACGCAGAGCATCCATAGATAGTTGTGAAGTACCCATCAAAGCACATACGTTTTCGAATTTGGTGATAAAAACGTATGCGTCTTCAGACTCGAGCCCGTGAAATTTGGGTAAAAGTTTGATGAAATGAGGTTTAATTTCGAAATTATCCCCATTGGCTGGTGGAATGGAAAGACAAGTGTGAAGGGGACCACGTGTAGGGTAGCATCTCTCCTGGAGAGAAATGCGTGGAGGATTCTGCGCACCTGCGTGCAGTGGCAGAGTGGTGTTAAAGTTTGATGGATATCCGTCCATCGCGGTCGTGGTGGGCGGTGGGGGAAAAGAAGATGAAGAAGCACCGACTTCGGAGTCGATAGAAGGAACGCGGACAAGACGGGCACTAGAATCCCGTGTCCAGCCGAGCATGCACTAAGCGGGTTTAGCGCAAGTGGCAGCGTGTGTGATTTAAAAATTTGGTTTGTTTTGAAAAGTGTGTCGGACTTTGACAAATCACACAAAAATGCACAAACAACCCTAGAACTAAGGTTACCTAGGTCAAGTCTTTAGACCGCTCATAGACTTCCAAAGGACAAACCGCAGGATCAATTCTCTACCAGCTCTTTACTACTCTTGTGGCCAGGTAAGTGCCAGGTAAGTGGGAGGTTCTCCACTACGTAAGTAGTGGGCCTAATTAAGTAACCACTTGCCTTAGACACACTTGCCTAGACACCACAAAAGTAATGCGGATAAGCGATAGATTACCCACGACCTTCCTTTGTCCTTATTGAGCGTGGCAGTCCTTAGAGTCTTGTCTAGATATTTTTTTAATTAATGTAGGGTTGATGCGGATGCTCGTTTTGTGATTTGTGGGGCCTAGGAAGGGTGATGAAATCCCCACCTAATCTGAATTGTGGTCTTTCCTCTTAAAGTACGTATTAAAATATGCAACAACAAACCAATAACAAAACTTTTACAAAAAGATTTTTGAGCGGCGATATTTTGCAAAGAATCCTGCAGAAAAAATATTTTATTGGATTTCAGAGGAGAGAGAAATATGTAAAGAAGATACCAGAGAAATTGGAAACCCTAAATCCCTTAATGAGCCGCGGTTCCGCCGCCAATAGGCTCTTTATGCCGCGGTTCCGCCGCCGACTAGGAAGATCTGATGAAGATTTTTGCTACCTGGCCTCCCTTCCTCCTCTAGCTCTTGATGAATGTCTCTGAATCTTTATCTCCTCACTCAAATGACTCCAGATTTTCTCGCAAAATTCACACAATAATCGTTAAATATACAATTTGCAGTTTTGTTTATTTATGTAATGGATCGAATAAGAATTCAACACGAATAGTAAGAAAAAAAATTACGCACGTATCCCCAACAACGGCGCCATTTGATTGGAACGAAAAGAGTGTGTTTGTAGAATAACCGCAATCAGAACGGTGTCGCGCGTAGCTAGACCGAGGTGAGTACGGGTTGTCCTCAGGGAAATGTTGAATATTTTAATCTTACTTTAGATGTGTTGAAAAAGAGATGAGGGATAAGAATGTTGAGGAATGGTTTCTAGGTCTACGTTAAGCACTAATGCAAAATATAGATCTAGATTATTTATGGATGTAGTTAATATAAGAAGAGGGCTTGTAGGGTTCATTAGGATTTAGTAGTTATGGATGATTAATTAAAAATTACTCTTTCTATCCTTTAATAGATTTAACACTAGAAAGACAGCGATGAATGTAGATTAGGGTTTCTGGAGGGAAAAGGAATCCCACTCTTAACCCCTATCTCAACACGGAACTCCGTTCATATCTAGCCTTTACCAAAACAATCATTAATCTAATCTCTAATCGCGGTCGAGACTAACAATGAATTGGTAGCGCGCCCGATTAGAATGTTAATGATTCTTTTGGTAAAGTTTATAAACTTTATAGGACGTAAAAAGGGTTTAGGGATTTTCATCATCCATTAGCCTACCCTAATCCTACGAACCCTAATAAGCGGAGAATTACTCGCGCATGTTGGGAGAAAAAGAGATGGAGAGAAAATGCATAATTAAACTACAAAGAAATAGAATAGGAAAAAGAGCTATCTTTATTAATCAACAATATTCATTACACTTTGATCCCAGAGAAAATGATTACAAATACTAGTTTGCTTCTCGATCTCTTCCAAGGAGGTAGACGAACAGTTGATGATCAGCCTGGATGCGTGAGCCGTCTTGGACTTCGTGATCTCGTCGGCTTGATGATTTTTCCAAGAGGCTTTCGGTCCTTATTTATAGTCCCAAAGCCAGAACCCTAGTTGCCTAATTTGGAAGCCAGAGGTTAAGATCCTATCCACCAAAATCCCAACTCCCAACTCATCAAAAGCACGGCGGATCCGCGGCCAATAGGTGGGTTTGGCCGCGGATCCGCGGCCAAGTAGGGGAATCTTGGGCTCATTCTTCTTGTGGCTTCTTCTGGTGAGACGTGGTGATCTTTTGAATCTCTGAAAACTGAAAATCTTTTTTACGTCACTGCCGGAATTGATTTCATTAGTTTACTTTCTTAATTAGGCAGGTTTGTTTTAACAACTTTGATTTCCTTGATTTCAGCCCTACAAATTCTGCACAATAACTCAACAAATAATATTAGTAGAGTTTGTTTTATTGAGATATTTAACTTAACCATTAAGAATAGGTTAAAGGCTTTTAATAAGGTAAGCATATTTAAATTGGCCAAATGTCACATGAATATTATATGCTTACTTTTTCCTACCAAATGTTAATTATAATATATAAACACATGAAAATAGTATTTTTACAGATAAACCCTCACATGTATCATATATTATAATAAACACCTTTTATTATATAAAAATAGTAGGAAAAATGTCATATTAAATGTGCAGTTTTATCAACTGAACACCCGGCTAGGTACTTTGCCATGAGCGGTTCCCAGGCTTCAAATCGCACGGTCACTTGGCCGACGACTAGGGCGGAGGCGATTCGCAATCCTGCTAACAAAGCCTCGTATTCCGCGGCATTGTTCGACGCTCTGAACCCGAGCTTTAAAGAGCATTCCATCTCTGCTTCGTCCGTTCCTTGGATGATCAGGCCAGCCCCGCTTCCTTCCTCGGTAGATGATCCATCCACATAGAGAACCCAATCGGGGACGGAGTCGGGTACTTCTTCGACCGAAGGTCGGGGTCCGGGGTCCTGTGCTCCTACTCCTTCTTTTGTGGGAATGGTACATTCGACCATGAAGTCTGCTAGGACCTGCACTTTGATGGCTTTCCTGGGGCTGTATTTGATGTCGAATTGGGATAATTCCCACCTCCATTTCTCCAGACGACCTAACGATTCGGGGGAGGCGAGAATAGCCCCTATAGGTCGCTCGGTGAGGACGAGGATGGTTTGCGCCTGGAAGTAGTGTCGTAGTTTCCTCGAGGCGACGACAAGCGCCGAGACTATCTTTTCTATGGCGGGGTAACTTGTTTCCATGTCTTTGAAGACATGGCTTTCATAGTAAACTGGCTTCTGTACACCTTCGATTTCTCTGACGAGCACCGAGCTTGCAGCCTGGTTGGAGACCGCAAGGTACAATAATAGCTCATCTCCTTCGACTGGTCGGGTGAGCAGTGGGGGATTTGTTAAGTGCGTCTTGAGTTGCTCGAAGGCGTTTTTACATTCCTCTGACCATTCGAACTTAGGAATCTTCCTTAAGGCTTTGAAGAAGGGGAGGCACTTCTCTCCAGATCGTGACATAAAGCGACTTAGAGCGGCCACTCTCCCTGTGAGGCGCATGATCTCAACGTTGCTTCTTGGTGTGTCCATATTGAGAATGGCGCTGATCTTTTCTGGGTTAGCTTCGATACCTTGGTGGATAACCATGAAACCGAGGAATTTCCCGCTAGTGACTCTGAACACGCACTTAACTGGGTTCAGCTTCATTTTGTACTTGCACAGGACGTCGAATGTCTCGCCAAGATCTTTGGTGTGCTCGTCCGATGAGGTTGATTTTATGAGCATGTCGTCGACATAGACCTCTATGTTCCTCCCGATCTACGGTTTGAACAATTTGTTAACTAGGCGCTGATATATAGCCCCAGCATTCTTAAGAACGAAGAGCATCACTTTGTAGCAGTATACCCCCCGATCCGTGGTGAACGCGGTGAGTTCTTCATCTGCCGGGTTCATCCGGATCTGATTGTAGCCGGAGAAAGCGTCCATGAAGCTTAGCAATTCATGGCTGGCCGGGCTATCCACTAGCTGGTCTATCCGAAAGAGGGGATAGTTGTCTTTCGGGTAGGCCTTGTTCAGATCCATGAAGTCGACGCACATGCGCCACTTCCCGTTCACCTTTTTGACCATTACCACGTTCTCTAGCCAATCCGAATAGTCAATATTTCTAATAAAGATGGCTGCGAGCAATCTATTGACCTCGTCCTCAATCGCCTTTTGTTTGATCAGCGCAAAGCTTCTCTTCTTTTGTCGGACGGGTCTTGCCTTAGGGTTGACCCCGTGCTTGTGTGAGCTAACTTCGGGGTCGATCCGGGGCATGTCCTCCGGTGTCCAGGCGAATACGTCTAAATTTCCTCGAAGGAAGCTGATCAAGTCTTCACCACGGTCTCCCGTCAAAAGAGATCCGATCTGAACAGTTCGTCCATCGACCCCCTCGACGAGGGGGACTTCTGTCAGCACTTCCATCGGGGCTCCTCGGATTTCTTTCTGGTCGTCGCGCATATCCAAAGATTCATGGAAATCGTTTGTGTCCTCAAAGTCATCGCTCTGGTCTCCGGAGGGAGACGTTGGCGAAGCAAATCTTGGCAATCTGCTGGTTCCCTTAGGCCCGGCCTATCCCCCCTTTATCTAATGGAAATTTGACCGCAAGGTGGTAGGTCGAGATTTGAGCCCGGAGGGCGTTTAATGTCGGGCATCCCAGGAAGATGTTGTAGGATGAAGGGATCTTAGCGACGATGAAATCCACTAGTACGGTCCTCATATAGCCTGCTTCATCAATGCTGAGGAGGAGGGTAACCACTCCCTCGGTCGGGATGGAGTGGTTGGTAAACCCCGCGAGGACGTGGGAGGTGGGCTGTAGGTCGGACAGTCCCAGCCCCACGCTTGAAACAGTCGTAGAAGAGGATGTCTGCCGAGCTCCTGAAATCGACCAATATCTTCTGTACCTCGTAACGGTGGACCCGGGATGTTATAACAAGGGGGTCATTGTGAGGAAAGGATATACCGTGGAGGTTATCATCGGTAAAGATGATGGGCTCGGTCATCCTGCATTTCTTCTGGGGTGAATCGCTTGTACCCTCGACTGGTAGGAGGCGGCGGTTTTCGCCGGCTGCGCGAGCAGATTCCGAGGTGACGACCATGATTTTCCCGATCGTTAACTCCCCGGGAGGGGGCTGGTTCTCTTGCTTCCGATCCGCCTGCCGCTTGTCCCACAGGTACTTCGCCAGGTGGCCAGAGCAGATCAACTCCTCGATGTAGTCACGGAATTATTTTCAGTTTTCGGTCGGGTGCCCTGCGACTTATGGAAGGAGCAGTACGGTCCCCGGATACGCTTAGCCGCTCTTTGGGTGACTGGAGGGAGCTTGAAGAATTTCTCGCCTTTCGCTTCCTCCAACAGGTCGGTCTGGGAGATGTTAAGAGGAGTGTATTCTTGGAACTTCGGGGAGTATGATTTTGGCCGGTCGACCCTCTTCTTCTCTTCTCTGCCCCTCTTCTTTTGGTCGGCTTGGTCGCCCCGGGGCAGGCTGGCGTTCACCCCCGACTCGAGTTGGATCTCCTGCTCGGTCTAAGCTTTTACCTCGGCCATGGTCTTAGGTTGCTCTAATTCAAAAGAGCGGAGACACTCTTTGTGCCTAAGACCCCACCTTAGTGCGATGATGACAGTTTCATCCCGGTACTCGGGGACCTCAAGGAGAGCATTGTAGAAACGAGTGACGTATCCCTTAAAGGATTCATTGTCCCCGCTCTTTATAGTGAACAGGTAGTCGACTGTTCTCTTTTGTCGTCAATTCCCGACGAAGTGGCCAAGAAATTGGTTGGCCAGCTCACCAAAGGTCAAGATAGAGCGTGGCATGAGTCCTCAAAACCAGTCCCGGCCAGCCCGGATGAGGGTGTTAGGAAAAGCTCGGCATTGGGCCGCGTCAGAGTTATCCTGGAAGCTCATGCCCGCCGTAAATGCGTCTAGATGGTCCTTCAGGTCGGATTTCCCGTCGAAAAAGGCCACCTTGGGCGGTTTGTTCCTGGACGAGACGTGCTCGACCAGCAGTTCTTCCGTAAAGGGTTTCGTTAGCGAATCGTCGGAGTATCGGCCCCTTTCGCCGGCCGCTTGGCTATCTCGGTGTATGCCCTTGATTTTCTTCTCGAGGGACTCAAGTCGATGGTGGTAACCCGAGGATTCTGTATAGTCGGAGTGGTGACTATTCCCGCTCCGGGTCTACGCCAGTGTGCGGCTTTGATTCCGCTCTATCAGATTTCACAAATCCTCGGGCGAGGTCCTTCTCGAGTGGCCCCGACGTTCGTCATTCGCGCGACCCCGACGGGAGGGGAGGTGTCGGTCATGCCTGGAAGCAGGCGAGCTGACCGATACCTCCTCGGAGGGCGAGAATGCGCGGTAGGCATTGGAATGGGGTGTGGATCTGTCCGGTGCCCAGTGGGTCAGGGAATTAATCGCCGCATGTGGGTGATGGTGACCGGAGTCGGCACGCAGGCGCTCTGTGATGCTGGGATGAGCGTGAGTCGGATTGAGGGCCGGAGCATGTCCGTCTGTCCTTCTGCGGGCTTCGTTATCCCGAGAGGGGGAACTGCGGCCTGGTGGGTTTGGCCCGCTGCTTGGACACGAACGAGGGCATCCACCAGTGATGTGAGCCTGTCTATCCGAACGATTAAGGCGCTGATGGCGTTAAGATGGGGAGGCGAGCCGCTTCCACCTCCGTTGTGGCGCCTCGTATTTGGATCGTTGCGGTCATCGCTCGCCTTTGGATCGAGGGCGGAGGATCAACTTTTGTTGGTGGAACAAAATAAGTCTTTCGTTTCCCACAGACCGCGCCAACTGATGGAGGCCTTGATCTCTTTCAGATGCTGTCCTCCATCGATCTGTCGCGAGCGTTGCTGGACGGTTGAGATTGGATTCGGAGGTTATCTCCTTGAGTGTGTGGATCTCAATGGGTTGAGTTTGAGGTGGAAGCCGAGCTACTTGCAAAGAATTCCCGGGATGGGTGGCCACCGTAGGACCCTTCGACGATCAAGTTAGCTGAGAAATTTAAGCAAAGTGGTAGCTTATTGGATTCAAGTTGGCTTACCTGAGTCATCTGAGAGAGGGGTTTTATAGTGGTCACATGGATCGAGCAGGTGCGAGATCTTCGCCTTCGGTTACGCCCCTGACATTACGCGTGCATGAATGACGGGATTCCTTCATTAATGACGGGATACGCTCATTAATGGGGAGGACGCGCCAGCGTGGGATGCGGGACGTGGGGCGGCGGTTATCTCGCTTTAGCGAGATACGCGGAGCCGTTGCAGAAGCGCTAGGGTTCTGCAATCTCGGTTGATCGGAGGAGGCCGAGGAAGCTCGACATATCAGGGGCTCGGAGACGAGCGAGAGGCCGAGGAAACTCGGCATGCTTGGAGCTCGAAGACGAGCGGGCAGCCGAGAAAGCTCGGCACGAGAGATGGCTCAGAGGCGAGTGAAGAGACTAAGGAAGCTCGGAGACGATCTGTTGGTAGTCTCCTAGATGAAGGCGGAATGTCTTCAGGGGGTCTCCCGAAAGGACGGGTATGTCCGCCGAGAAGGGGCACCGAGGAATGTCCCCGATGCGGCTCATTTATTCCACCCCGTAGAGTCCGGGACACGTCATCTGCCATGTGTCGTAATCTGAGGAGACACCACTTGTGAGTATCATCAATTACTCATGCTGTTGGATTCTCTAATAAACTTTAACCGTGCACATTCTAAACGATTTACTGACATTTAACTTCTGCAACATTTATGTTCTTTTGAGTAAGATTGAAATACCCTTAGACTTGGTCTTATTTTGCTTGTAGATATACTTAGATGTTATCGGTGAAGCTCGCTATTAATCTTATCCGTATTTCACAAGAAGAAGGTATTCTACATGTTCAAATACAGTCGGTAAAATAATAATAACAATTAACTTAATTGCTTTTTGGTCAAGTTAACTGTACTAGATGTTATAGCTTATGTGTGTGGTTATTAGCCCACACAAATCTCAAAGTGTGAAAAAGAAGGATGGGTTGTATTTTTGTTCTAACGAATGTCGGGTCAGCTAACATCGAAGATAAGTCTCCGCATGTTCTTTCGAAAGCAAAGCTTCTTCAATGATTAGTATTGTTCATCTGAGGGATACAAAAAAAATTATGTGGTTAGATGCACTTATTGAAATGGATGGCGGCATATTTAGCGGTATATTGATAATAGTAATGCTTAACAGTATCAAGACTTCTATGAAAATTGGATCATATATGCTTCAGAACATCATGATGAAATAAATGGTACCGGTTATAAAAAAACACGCAAATGGATTTTTTTTTTAAATTTTTTATTTCTTCGAAACTGATTCGTAAACCTAAGCCACACACACAACACACGTATTCAGAGGTTTCATGGATTTACGCTAAAATCGTTAAAGTACGAGCGCTTCTCCTCATGGGGATCGATCATCGTACACTCTCAAAGAAAGAAAATGCTTTGATCAACCAAGTTATGCTCATGGTCGGCAAAGTGGAATTGTCGGCCAATCTTTCCACATTTTGCTTTTGTTATCGACCCTTTTGGTGTTGCTGATATTTACTACTTATTTCAACGCAAAAGTCTACCATGTACTGTCATGTTACAATTTTTAGTTTTTGATGGAGGTCATTTTCGGGTCTCCGTCAGATGTTGTCTTCCGTCGATCTCCCGGTGAATTTTGGAGGTGATCTCCTATTGCGTGTGGGTCTCAATGGGTTTTGAGGAGATTGGTGGTTTGAGGAGTTTGCGCCGAGCACCTGCAAGGAAGTCCCAGGATGGTTTGGTGCTACCGAGGACCCTCCGACGATAAAGTTAGCACAAGATCTGAGCAGAGTAACGGCTAAGTGGGGTGAAAAAAAGCTTACTTGACCCCTCTGTGATGGGGGTTTATATAGTGGTGACACCACGCAGCAGCAGGCGCGAGAATCTCGCCGGTTGTTACGCTCCCGACGTCACACCCGCGTAATGAGCGGATCGCCCGTTAATAGGGATCGTGATGGCATAAAACGCGGGATGTTGCCGGCGGAGAATCTACGCATGGCGAGATTTGCGGAGCGGCGGTTACGCCTATGAATGGTGGAGTTGGTCGGTCGGAGGGACCGAGGAAGATGGCCTTGGCAGGGGAGCTCGGGAATGAGCGGGAAGGCCGAGGAGTCTTGGTCCTATGGCAGCTCGGGGCGAGCTGAGAGGCCGAGGAGGCCAATTCACAGGGGGTCCTGAGGAGAGCCATCTTGTGCTTGCAGGTCAGGTACAGGGGTGGCCTGGTCGGCCCCTATGGGCCCTTTCTTCTGAGTTCTGGGACACGTCATCTGCCACGTGTCCTGATCTGGGAGATCGCCAATAGAGAGCATCATCATTAGCTCCCTACTCTTGTCCAGACCAGATGGCGGGTCGGGTCAAGAATGGACAGCCAGGCCGCCCGGGGTGAGCTCCCTCTCAAGATTTCGTCGGGACGCATCCCCGGGCTGTCAGCTGTCTTTTCTGCCAGCGAATCAGGGCGAGATCTCTAATTTAAGGAAGGTGCGCCGGTTCGGGCATCCTGTCACTAAAGCGACGGTCCGCGTGTCAAGCGTCGGTTGGCCGGCGCGACGTGTGCAGACCTACGACGTCTGATGGGATGCGTCCTATTATGGGAACGACAAGTGGAGCGATCGGGGCCGTTGGACGTGACAAGGCATTTTGGCGGGAGATGAAGGGCGCCATTGGATGAGGGCGATTGCAGTGATAAATAGGGGTGGGGCCTACTCCAGGGCCCCTACTCCTTCATATTTCCTCGCTCTAAGTCCCGATTGCTCTGCGCTCGTCTTCTTTCTTCTGCTTTCGTATCCCGAGGATCTCTCTTCTTCAGGTTAGATGTCTTCTTTCATAGAATCTGTAGATGCCGTAAGAGTAGGTTCTAGGGACCTTCTAGTTGAGCCTGAGTCTTCCCGGGGAGTACGGGTCAGATCCTTTTCCCGAGATTGCGCGGCGAAGGCAGCCCCCAGAGAGGAGGCGATAGACGCTACGCCCGGCGCGTCGTGTTGGGTGAGGCATGAGGTCGAGCTTGCCAATGCTCAGGCTCGCTTCCACATCCCCTCACGTTATACGCTTCGTCTGGCTAAGGAGGGAGAGAGGCAGACCAAATACAGGGTAGGGAGATCGTCCTGTATTTGTAAGCTTTTTGGGGTGGAATGTGCCTGTCCTTCTCTTCTGAGGTCGTCGAAGCGCTGAACTTCTTCGGGTTAGCCCCTGGCCAGCTAATGCCGAACTCATGGAGGATTCTCCTCGGGTTCCTGATCTGCCTGAAGCTACAGGCGGTTCCTTTCAGCCTCTCCATCCTTGATTCCTCTCTTGTTTTCAAAAATCATCCTGCGGGCCGAGCGGGCGACCCGAGGTGGGTCTACCTCTCTTTTAGAAAGCAACAAGGGGGCGCCGCCGAGACAGGGGTTGTAGCCCTGCCTTCTTTCCATTCACGACTGGAAGAAAAAGTTTTTCTTCGTCGCGCCGCCCGAGGGTGAGGACTTGCCCATGCCCACCAAGTGGTCGAGGGAAAAATGCTTGCTGGGGAACCAGTCCAATGACCCCGCCGCGGTGAGGGTGGCGTCGTGGGAGCCCGTCCCCCGATTTGACGTGCTGCTGTCTGAGAGGGTCCTGAGTTGGGCCGGGCTCAGCCCCGTCGAGTTCGTCGGTAAGTTAGGCTTGCTTTTTGGGCTTGTATATTGCATGTGTCGCTGACTTCTTTGCATTTGGTTTTGTGCAGGACCCATAGATATGGACGAGCTCCGAGCCTCCATATGCCAGCCGAGAAAGGTCACGAAGGCTGGAGGCGCCAGCTCTTCCCATTCGAAACCTGCCCCGGCTCCCTCGGCCTCCATCCCGGTGACTCCGGTGGCCGCGTCCCTTGAGCGTTCGGGGGTGGATCCCGCCCTGGGGCGTAGCAGAGTGCCGGGCCGGAAGCGGGCTCGAATTCAGGAGGACCCAATCTTGGAGGAGGAGACCGACTCTCCATCAGAGCCACTCAAGAGGGGTTCCCGGAGGTCTCCTCGGGGCCCGCCCTCGCCGATCATGGTGGAGGATGGGGGCTTTCGGTTCGTGGTGCCCTCGGGGCTATGATAGCCTGCTGCATGAAATAGAGAGGTCGGCAGGGGGCAGGGTCCCTGGGGGAACCTTCAGGGCCCAGATAGCATCCATCTCCCAGGAGTCCGTGCAGGTAAGTGCTCGGTTGCTTGTGAAATTTGGTGCTTCCTTCGTCTTCCTGACCTTTTTCTTATTTTTTTTCTTTTAGGTCCTCCAGCACGTCGCCCTTTCCTTACGCATGGAGGCCGAGGTGATAGCCTCGGCGATGAAGGCCGCAGACCAGCTTGCCTCACTGGAAAAGAGCTCCAAATAGGAGCTGGAGGCGGTGATGGCGAGGGTTGCCGCCCTGGAGGGCGAGGTGGAGGCTGGGAAACGGGAGGTTTTCCGGCACTGCGAGGCCGCCGAGGTCAAGCTTGAGGACGCTCAGGCGCTCGCCGGCAACCTGAAGAAGATGGTGAGGAGCCTCTGGAAGAAGCTGGGTACGGCGGTCAAGGCGGCGGAGCGGGCCGACCTCTCGGCGGCGAAGGCGGTGGAGGGCTATAAGAAGTTGAAGGACTTCTACAATGACTTAGCCATGGCCACCACCCGCATCTAGCACGGGGCCCTCGACGCCGTTAAGGCCCGGATGCCGGAGTTCGCCGATGAAGAGCTCCGGGCCGAATACCCCCTCGCGGATGCCAATGAGCAGGGGGAAGAGATTCCTGATGAGGAGTTGGCCGAGGACCCTGCTCGGCTCGTGGTAGATATTGAGGACCCCGAGGTCGTGCCTGGCCCCAAGGCCTAAATCCCCCGTCTTCCTCCTCCTTTTATTTTGTAAGCCTCCGGGCAGTCTGTCAGGCTGGGAGCCCAAAATACCCTTTGTAAAGACTTCGCTTTTGGTAGTAAAACTTTTTTTTGTTTCATCAGTTTGCACTTTATCTTTTTTTTGTGAAGAATGCTCGTAAAATATCTTTGCTTGCACTGTTGGTTTTCCATGTCAGGTCGGCTATCTGTCTAGCGATCGTTCGTCGAGTTGATCTATCACTTGCCAAGTGTGCCAAGCGCTGCTGAGAAGGAGGCATCTCCATGTCCCCGAAGTCGAGAGGGGATCGCTCAGACTTGGATAGACCTGATGTCCCTTGTTTGGGCCTCGGATCTGCTGCATGTGATGGGCAGAGGGATGTTCTCCATAGTTGTGCCGAGCATGAATGGGTTCAAAGGCCTCGTTATGAGGGCTACAAGCCCGCAACGTCTGTTTGACAGGAGGACGCCTACTGGGTATGACTGAGCAGGGAAGTTGCTCGGTTTCCTTTTGGCGAGGGCTTTGATTTCTGGCGTTGTGAGCAGGCAACCACCAGCTGGGGATGGCCGAGCGAGGGTCGGGCTCGGCTGCCTCTGGAAGGACTTTTCGGTCCATGGCGTTGCGAGTAAGAAAGCTACCGGCCAGGGATAGCCGAGCAGGGTAGCTGCTGAGCTGCCTTTAAGGAGGACTTTGATCCTTAGCGTTGGAGGGGCCGTAGGAGGCCTACTAAGGATGACCGGGCAGTGAAGCTGCGCGGTTGCCTCTTGGTGAGGGCTTTGATCTCTGGCATCGTGGGTAGGCAACTACCAGCCTGGGATGACCGAGCGGGGTAGCCATTCGGATGCCTCTTGTGAGGGCTTTGAGCCCTGGCGTCATGGGTAGGGAGCTACCAGCCGGAGATGACCGAGTAAGGGTCGGGCTCGGTTGCCTCTTGCGAGGGCTTTTGATCCTTCAGGATGGGGACTGAGCAGGGTTACTGCCCAGTGCCTCTTGGCGAGGACTTTGATCCCTGTCGGTTGTGGTAGGAAGCTACCAGCTGAGGATAGCCGAGCAAGGGTCGGGCTCGACCGCCTCAAAGGAGGACTTTGGTCCTTAGCGCGGGAGGGACTGTAAGAAGCCTACCAAGGACCCTTGGCCGAGCAGGGTTACTGCCGGTGCCTCTTGGCGAGGGCTTTTGTCCTGAAGGATAGCCGAGCGAGGGTCGGGCTCGACTGCCTCTGGGAAGGCTTTTGATCCCTGTCGGTTGTGGTAGGAAGCTACCAGCCGGGGATAGCCGAGCAGGGTAGCTGCTGAGCTGCCTCTAAGGAGGACTTTGATCCTTAGCGTTGGAGGGGCCGTAGGAGGCCTGCTAAGGATAACCGGGCAGTGAAGCTGCGCGGTTGCCTCATAGCGAGGGCTTTGATCCCTGGCGTTGCGAGTAGGGAAGCTACCGGCCAGGGTTAGCCGAGCATGGAAGCTGCTCGGCTGCCTCTACGGAGGACTTTGATCCTTAGCATTGGAGGGGCCGTAGGAGACCTGCTAAGGATAACCGGGCAGTGAAGCTACACGGTTTCCTCTCGGTGAGGGCTTTGATCCCTGGCATTGCGAGTAGGGAAGCTAACGGCCGGGGATAGCCGAGCAGGGAAGACGCTCGGCTGCCTCTATGGAGGACTTTGATCCTTAGCGTTGGAGGGGCTGTAGTAGGCCTGCTAAGGATAACCTGGCAGTGAAGCTGCGCGGTTGCCTCTCGGTGAGGGCTTTGAACCCCGGCGTTGCGTGTAGGAAAGCTACCGGCCAAGGATGGCCGGGCATGGTAGATTCTTGGCCGATTCTTCATGAGGTTTCACCCGACCATCCTGTGGCAGGTATGGGGAATAGGAACGGTCGTGGAGAACGTGCACGTAGCATGCGCATTGAACGTGCGGGGAAGCGAAGCGCCAGAGTCGCGTCGTTTTGATTCTGCCAGAGAAGGCTCATCGCCGCGTGGTAGCGACTTTATGGGAAAAACGGGCGACTGTTGGCTACCGTTGGGGCGCAGTGGGCTATATAAGGCTGAGGGAGCACCGGTCCTTCCTTTCTTCGTAAACAGATCATTGAGAATGGAAGACTTCTCCTTTACTATCCCCGATATCATCCACTTCGAAGACGTATACCTCTATGACCAGAACCGCACTGAGGAAACGGTGTGGTTGGTCTATGGGAGCATCGAAGGCCACTTCGGCTGGCTGCTCCCCCGGCGCTCCCCCTACTGCAGCTGCTGATGTACTCCATCTAGAGGGCGTCGCCGGGGCTTTACAACCTCTTGTCCGAGCAGCTCTACGATGAGGCCGTGGGCAAGCTGCGGTCTCTGAGGCGCTTCGGCTTGATCTCCGCGAGTCGGCTGGCTCGCTCGGTGACGCTCGTCCATGAGTGCTACGAACTGAGGCTTGAGGTCAACGCGCATGGGGGGAATCGAGGGCTGAGCTTGGATCTCGCGAGGCCTCGGCTGGCAGAGATCTTTACTGAGTACCATGAGCAGTGCTCTCTGTACCCCCTTCCCCCACTGCTATAATTTTCTTTTTCTTTTTATATGTATGGCTGAGGAGCCCATAATACCTTTTTGAATAAATGAGACATATCCTTCTTTTTCGCAATGTTCCATTGATCTTTATTAAATTTACAACAGACCCTAGGAAGAGTTTACAATGCCCTAAAAAAAGTACATGCTAATAGATGACCTTATTAGCGTGGCCCAAGCTCCCCGGAGGCTTGTTGGTCTCCGTGCTCGGCACCGGATACGGGGCTCCCTGGGCTCTGGACTGGTCATCTGCCGAAATGAGCATGATCTGGCCGATGGTCAGCTCGGTAGGAGGGGGACGCTGCTTCTGCTCGCGGTCGCCCTGCCACTTATCCCTTAATTAGGCGGCGAGGTGCCCCGATCGGATGAGCTCCTCGATGTAGTCCCGGAGTTACTTACAATCCTCCGTGGCGTGGCCCAGCGTCCGGTGAAAGGCGCAGTAGGGGCCCCGGGTTCCCTTCGAGGCCTGACGCGGGATTGGAGGTAACTTGAAGAACCCCTCGCCCTGGGCCTCCTCTAGTAACACTGCGAGGGAGACGTTGAGCGGGATGTACTCCTTGAACTTCGGGTGATAGGTCTGCTGACACTTTGGCTTCTCTTCCCGAGCCCTCTTCTTCTGGTCAGACCGTTCTGCTCGAGGGAGGTTTGCGTTCACCTCGGACTCGAGCTAGATCTCGTGCTCGGTCCACGCCTTGACCTCGGCCATGGTCTTAGGCTGCGCCAACGCAAAGAAGCGCAACCACTCCTTGTGCCTAAGACCAGATCTGAGCCCCGTGATGACGGTCTTTTCTCGGTGCTCGGGGACCTCGAGGAGGGCGTTGTAGAAGCGAGTGACGTAAGCTTTGAATGTCTCCTTGTCCCCGTTCTTAATTGTGAAGAGGTAGTCGACCGTGCGCTTCTGCCGACGGTTCCCGACGAAGTGGCCGAGGAACTGAGTAGCCAACTCGTCAAAGGTCGATATTGAGCGAGGCTCGAGTCCTCGGAACCAGTCCCGACCGACGCGGATGAGGGTGGCTGGGAAGGCCCTGCACTGAACGGCGTCGGAATGGTCCTGGAAGCTCATCCCCGCGGTGAAAGCATCCAAATGGTCTTTCGGGTCGGTTTTCCTATCGAACAGAGAGACCTTCCGGGGCTTGTTGCGTGAAGAGACGTGGACAGCGAGCAGTCCCTCGCTAAACGGCTTGGTGACCGAGTCGGCGGCGTACTTATCCCCGACGCCCGAGAGGTGACCTTCCCGGCGCATGCCTTCGATCTTCTTTTCGAGGGCATCGAGTTGGCCGTGGTACCCCGAGGATTTGGTGCCTTGTGATCCCTGGCCTCTGCTGTGGGAGATCTGCGTCTGGGCGCGACCCCGGTTCCTCTTGATGAGATTCTTGAGATCCCCGAACGAGGTGGCCCTCAAGCCGTCATGGCGAGCCCCTTCTGTGCGACCCCATCGAGGGAGGGGTGTCGATCATGCCTGGGGACAGGCGAGGTGACCGACATCTCCTCAGGGGGGTAAGGGTCGCGAGGAGGCTCGAGACGAGGCGCTCTGGTGGCAGATCTTGGTGTGGAGCTGTGGGGCGCCCAGCGGGCTTCAGGGAGTATCGGCCCGTGAGATCTGTGGCCATGGATCATAGCCTGCCGGTGGTCAGTCGTGCTGACGAGGGCAGAGCCTTCTGGAGGCGGAGGAGCGGCGATCTGGAGCCCTCGACCGGCTGTTCAGACGTGGACGAGCTCCTCCACGAGAGACTGTAGCCGATCTATTCGGCCGGCGAGGGCGTTGATGACGGTCGGCGGATGAGGTTCATCCACGCCTCCGGTGAGGGGGAGGCGGCGGCTGGTACCTGGATCTTCAGGGTGATCGCTTGCCATGTAGATGGAGATCGGAAGGCCAACTTTATTTTTTGTGGAGTTTAGCTTCCTACAGACGACGCCAACTGATGGAGGTCCTTTTCGGGTCTCCGTCAGATGTTGTCTTCCGTCGATCTCCCGGTGGATTTTGGAAGTGATCTCCTGTTGCGTGTGGGTCTCAATGGGTTTTGAGGAGATTGGTGGTTTGAGGAGTTTGCGCCGAATACCTGCAAGGAAGTCCCGGGGTGGTTTGGTACCACCGAGGATCCTCCGACGATCAAGTTAGCACAAGATCCGAGCAGAGTAACGGCTAAGTGGGGTGAAAAAAGCTTACTTGACCCCTCTGTGATGGGGGTTTATATAGTGAGGCAGCAGGCAGCAGCAGGCGCGAGAATTTCGCCGACAGTTACGCTCCCGACGTCACACCCGCGTAACGAGAGGATCGCCCGTTAATGAGGATCATGATGGCGTGGAACGTGGGATGTTGCCGGCGGAGAATCTGCGCATGGCGAGATTTTCGGAGCGGCAGTTACATCTGTGAGTGGTGGAGTTGGTCGTTCGGAGGGACCGAGGAAGATGGCCTCGGTAGGGGAGCTCGAGAACGAGCGGGAAGGCCGTGGAGTCTTGGTCCTGTGGTAGCTCGGGGAGGAGCTGAGAGGCCGAGGAAGCCAATTCGCAGGGGGTCCTGAGGAGAGCCAGTTTGTGCTTGTACGAATACAGGGGTGGCCTGGTCGGCCCCTGTGGGCCATTTCTTCTGAGTTCTGGGACACGTCATCTGCCACGTGTCCTGATCTGGGAGATCGCCAATATAGAGCATCATCAGTTTTCATCACTTGGTGATGTTATTTTGGATGGTAATTGCCAATTGGATTTTATTTATTCAAGCATATTTATAGAGTAGGATTTGTGTGTGTGCGCGCGCGCGTGCGTGCTATCGAGCCTTTACTCGAACGTAAATAACACTCATCCATTTGGTGGGAGGTCTTGGGGTTTGAAACCTCCCAATAGGCCTAGAGGCTCAACTTCCCAAAGCTACCAGGTCGTTGCAAAAAATAAAAAATAAAAAATTGATGTATATGAAGATGAGGAAGATCAAGTTAAATAAGCATATGTCTTGCTATTTACGTTAATGTTTACTAGCGACACTCAATCCTTAATTTTGTGAAATGTGGAAATCGACAGGTTGGTAATCAGCTTTGAACTTGTGATGTGTTTAATATCAAGCAAGCATTCTGCTACATTCTAAACTTTTCTGTTACGAAAAAACAAATGCCTATTGATTGAAGCAATACTTAGTATTGATGGGTATACCTTCTTATATTGTGAATTTTAATATCATAATATTGGGTTGAGGGGGGAGGGGGAAGTTTGCCAATTACATGGTGAAAGCTTGAGGCAATGCAAGAAGTAACTTAAAAAATAACACAAGTTTTGATGTTAAGAAATATTGAACTAATACTAGTATACTGTTAGGAATTCTCCTTCAATATGCACTGCTTTACAGAAGCATATCAACAATTAGAATTACTCCTTGATGATAAAGATAATCACATAACAAAACTAAATTAAACACAATGATTTACGTGGTTTAGCAAAATCGCCTAATCCAGAGAAAGAATTTTATTATTTTGAGGAAGGAAGAGACCTACAACTTTTGAGGCTCTCATACAAACCCTCTCTATTACTTCTCTTAAATAGATGAAAAAGTTTTTAACCTTATTAAGATTTTTTCTAATCTTAATCCAGTTAGGAATCCATTTAAATTAAATAAGATTTTATCAAATCATTACTAAATTTAAATATGATTCCTACTTTATCTTCCTCAACTAACAATTTAAATTTAAACATATACTAAACCTAAACCTAAATCTAAAAGATTTGAGTGCATGAAAAATCTCAACAATCTCCACCTTTGCATTCATTCAACATGTCGAACCTTAAAATTGTTTGCATAAGCCTTCACGCGTCTTCAACATCTTCTAACTAAAATCCATTTTCTCTTCCATCCACGGCCCCCTCCTTTGAGACCGCCCTTTGCCTTAATGAAAAAGAATCTGTGCAAAGCTCACGGCTTTCTTGAACTTCGCTATGGGAACCGTCTTAGTCATTATATCTGCCGGATTTTCTTTGGTGTTGATCTAGATCAACTCCACCTGCTTGCATGTCCTCCACCCCCGAATCTTATGGTAACGAACCTCTATATGCTTGGTTCGATTATGAAAAGTCTGACCTTCCACCAAATGAATGACACTTTGGCTGTCACAAAAGATTGGAGTAAACGAATAATCAAACCCGTACTCATTAACTAATCTTCCTAACCATCGAGCTTCTTTAGAAGATTCAACTGTTGTTACATACTCCGCCTCAGTTATTGACAACGCTACTATATCCTGTAACGTTGATCTCCAACTAATGGATCCACCCATCGAATATATATCTAGTAGTCAACCTTCGACCATCGCGATCACCCGCATAGTATGCATTCACATACCCAACCAAAACCTTCGATCCACATTTCTTTCTCTTTTAGAATAGCAGAACTATATCTGGAGTGCCTTTAAGATATCGTAAAATCCACTTTACCGTTTCCCAATGCATGTTTCCTGAATTCGACATGTAACGACTTACCAAGCCCACATTGAATGCTATATCTGGCCTAGTACATACCATAGCATGCATGAGAGATCCCACCACGCATGCATACGGTATCCGGGACATTTGTTTCTTCTCTTCCTCATTTGACAGACACTGCTCGGAAGAGAGTTTGAAGTGGCCGGCGATAAGGGTGCTCACCGAACCTGCTTTATCCATTCTAAATCGTTTCAGAATCTTCTCGATGTACTTTCTCTGAGATAGCCATAAAAGTTCTTGCTTTTCTGTCTCATTTTATCTCCATCCCGGGGAACTTCTGTGTTGCATTGAGATCCTTCCTATCGAATTCCGAACTGAGATAAGCTTTTAACTCTACAATCCGGTACATACTTCTCACTGCTATCAACATATCATCGACGTATAGCAAAAGATATATTGACAAATCCTCATAGCGCTTGAAGTATACACATTGATCATCTTCACATCTGTGTAACCGACCCTAGTCATGAATGTATCAAAACTTTTATACCACTGCCTGAGATTGCTTTAACCCATACAATGAATTTCTGAGATCATATACATATGACTCCTTACTCGGCTTAACGAATCCTTCTGGTTGTTGCATGTATAAGGTCTCCTCTAACTCTCCATGCAGAAACACCGTTTTCATATCCATCTGCTCCAACTCAAGGTTGTGCTCCGCTACCATCGCCAGTAACACTCTGATTGAAGTATGCCTGACTAAATGAGAAAATATCCCATTATAATCAACCCCCTTCTTTTGTGCATATCATTTGGCCACTAACCTGACCTTAAACTGCCCTTTTTTCTTTCAAAATAACCATTTGCAACCTATAGCTTTCTTTCCTTGTGGTAGCTGTACCAATCTCCACATCCGGTTCTTCCTAAGTGATTCCATCTTCTCTACCATAGCCGCTAGCCAGCTGCTACTATCATCTTGATGCATGGCTTCTTTGTAGTCATCTGGATCACCACTCTCTGTGACTAATGCAAAAGAAACTTCATTCTTATCTCATCCATATCTTACTGGTGTACAATATTGCCTCTGTGATTTGCGAAGCGCTATAGTATCTTGCTCTTAGGTCTTATGGGTTTGGTGATGATCTTCTGCCTCGGGCTCATGGTTCACCTCAGCATCCACAGGAACTATAGGTGTATTGGTGTCCTCATATTGTCTCTGAGAATCTTGCAACTCCACCTTAATTGAAGTCTCTTTGATGTCTATCTGTCCGCCGTTCTTTTCTGCATTCACAGACTTGTTTACATCTCTCAATATTGACCTTTCATAAAAAATGACGTATCTCGAAACGAACGATCTTTTATTCTCTGGGTCCTATAATTTGTAGCCTTTAACTCCCTTTTGGTACCCAAAAAAATACGTGACTTTGATTTTGACTCCAATTTATTTCTCCAATTCGCATCCACAAGTGAGTACGCAGGGCACACAGACACTCTTAACGAATCATAACATGCAGGATCTCTTGTCCATAACTCTTCTGGGATGTGAAGATCTATGGCTGTAGATGGTAATCGATTCACTAAATAGCATGCATGATAAACTGCCTCTACCCAAAACTCTTATTTCAAGCCAATGTAACCTCATACTACGAGCCTTCTCCAATAGTGTCCTGTTTATACACTCTATCAACCCATTCTGTTCGGGCCTTCCCGGTACCATAAACTGTCTTTGTATGCCCTGATCTTTGCAGAACTATAGAAACTCTATGGAGGTAAACTCTCCACCATTATCTGACCTTAAGAACTTTATCTGCCAACTGATAAGTGTAATTTATTGCACATTTTTCTAACCCATTTATCATTTTATTGACATATATTATGTTGTTCCGGATATATTTTGTAAATTATTACAGATAACAGGGTTTATATGCAAAAAGACGGAAAATTGTCCTAAAATGAGGATTATGTGCATACAATGGAGACTTAAGAGAGTTATTCAGAAAATCAAAAGAATAATTTGCAAATTTGGAACAAATTTGGGAATATCATTGAAAATCAGCAAATCTTGCAACAAATAGAGGTGAATCAATTATCACCACAAAAAATCAGTTGGAGAAACCAAATTAAATCCAGAGTAACAAATCAACCTATCTAATTATATGTCAAATTTGGGAACAATTCGGAGGATCCACACAAATGCAGAAATACAGCGCAATATTCAAGATTTTATGTGCTCGGAAATCATCTAAATTGACGAGGAAAATAAGGGAAAAATTCGGAGCCATGAAGACACCATGGGACCGTGGATGCGCGGCCAATATAGGCGTAGTGGCAGTGGAAACGCGGCCACTTGGTGGTCATTGGATCTCAATTTTCGTGGACTTGATCGTATTTTCACATACATCATTATGAGCCATATCATTTTATTTTTCGAAGATTCTGAAGGCACGCAACAATATCCAACAGAGCAATTAGATTAGATTTTCATAGTTGTTATCAAGTTTAATTCTCTCATATTTTTTATTACTTTTTCTTCAAACTTTCTTAGCCCTATATAAGCACGTGTATAGCCTTAGGATTTCATATCTCTTCCATAGGCTTCAAAAATTAGGGTTTGCAATAGTGGGAGAGATCAAGAGTAATTGTAAATTTTATTTCATAATGAATAAAATTTATAACTTCCTTTATATGAGTAACTAATTATTTTTTTAGGGTTTTGTATTGCCTTTCATTCTATGATTGGATGTGTTTTATGATTTTATTTTATTTTACTTCATCATGAATTTCTTTTGATATAATTCCTTTCTTATAGTTTTCATCATATAAACTAGATTTTATAGGGATAATTGATGCTTTAAATTAAATTTAAGGATTGATGATATGCCTAAAAACTACTTAGGATAATGAAGCTTTGACAAACTAGAAACCTAATTAGAGACGATAAAAGATATGGCTTTTATTAAAATAAATTAAATCTAAATAGTTAAAGAGTTCTAGGTTAATCAACATGACAGTTTAAATTAGCTACCTATTACTATTAATGAAAGATTCAACCTAGGTCAATCTTAATTATCTAGAACTAAGTTTTTAATATAGATTCTAAATGATCTTTTATAATTGATAGGCTATTTTTAATTAATTTAATATAACTTATGCTTTTATATTAAATAATAGAAAATATATTAGAAATAGATAAAGAAAAGAAGTGGTATTTTTTAAACCAACTATAGAAAGATAAGCAATACAAAACCCTAAGACTTTCTCTCTTATATAAAACCCATTTTTATTTGCACTTTTAAAAAAAATCTAACTCTTTTACTCAGTTTAAAAGTAGTTACCACACCACTCTGTGGATCGACGCTCAAATATTACAATTGCACCACCATATAGTTGCGGTTAAATTTAGAGACTAATAAAATCCCAATCACCAACCCTTCTCTTTTTCCACCGTTGCTTTCCACTCCTTGAAATGCTCGAACACCTCTAACTTGTGTTTTATGAAGTAGAACCATACTTTGCGAGAGAAATCATTAATGAATGTCACAAAATACTTTGCACCTACCTTTGATCGAGTCGGAGATGGCTTCCATACATCCGAATGGATGTAATCTTGAACGCCTTGAGTCTTGTGTGTCGCCTGCTTGAAACTCAATTTATGTTGCTTTCCCATAGTGAAAATTTTACAGAAATCCAAACGACACTCCTTTCACCATTCAGCAACCCTTTAGCATGCAAAACCCTTAATCCCTTTTCACTCATATCGTGTAGACGCATATGCCAAAGTCTTGAACTATGCTCCTTGTTCTGCCTTTCTTGAACTTCATCTTTTACATCTCCAATAAATGCACCACCAGTTGCTGTGTTGCCTATCATCCGATACAAATTTGCACGTCGTTCACCTTTGAGTAATACCAAGGTCCCTTTGAAGACCTTCAAAACTCCACCTTGCGTCGTTAATTTGCATCCTGCTGAGAGGTCAAGTTCTTTCTTAAATCCGGAACATGCCTGACATTTGTTAGAATTTGCACCATTCCATCGTACATCTTTATCTTGATGTTACCGATCTCTATGGTCTTGCATTCACAACTAGAAATTGTGCATATTAGGAACGAGGTACTAGGGACCGTTCATTTATATACGGTCCCTAATAAGGTATTAGAGACCGTATAAAATATACGGTCCCTAATAAACGATCGCCAATGCTTTGACGATCGTGTATTAAGTATTAGCAACCGTATAAAATGGTGGCTAATACCCCCTTGATATTTCAGCCATGAAGGCTCTCTCTCTCTATCACGCCCCGTTTCTTAAATTACGGGTAAGGAGACGCGACGAGGCCCGCGACATATTTACTCAGAAGTAAACACGTTAAGCGTAAATAATCAATATAATAAATGTACACAAGAAAAAGATATAAATCAACAGCAACTTTTTATTGATTAAACATTCTTTACAATAACCTGGAAAGTAAATACAATACTGGAAAGCAATGCCTAAACAATGGCATGAACTGAAAGTAAAAGTATATACAAGTGAAGTAGAGCTTTGGTGTAACAACCCCAAATTCCCTGTACAACTTTCTGTGCAAATTTTTCAAAATTTAAAGAAAGGGGTATTTATTGCCTGAACACAAGATAAGTAATTAATTAGCAATTTAATTACAAGAAGGAGTTTGTGGCTCATTGGTAATACCTTGCACTGCTGAACCAAGCCACCAGAGTTCAAATCCCATACCCCACATTATTTTTAATATTGTTTTATTTTTGATTTTTTTTAACCTTTAGAATACCAAGGGTTTACACGTGCATATCTCACAAACCCCACTACACCCAAAAATGTAACATTGCCAGAGGATAGATGAACCATCGGGGGGGATTCCGACCACCTGACTCGGCCGGAAATTGGCTAACTCGGCCTCGACTCGGCCGACTCAGGCCTCCGACCGAGTCACGGCCGAGTCACGGCCAAGTCGGCCGATTCCGGCGACGACCCCAACATGAAAATTGTGTTTTTTCACATTCCCTACACACCTGTATAATTTATTTCCTCAGACCATTTCCAGAGACCTCTTAATACCTCAATTACTCCACTTTTATTATATTTTAATATATTTTTAATACATTTTTTCAATTAAACTCTTCATCTACCCTAACCCTAGCCTAACCCTATAAATACCATCCCTAAACACTATCCCCTCACCCAAAAATTCTAAGCCAACTCTCAAGAAATTCCTAGAAACCCTAGTGTACTTTGGAAGAAGCGAAAGGCGAAACTCCGACGAATTTTCCGGCCATCTTTCGACGATGATCCTAGGAACTCCCGACGACGAAACGATGCACCGCCGACTCCTCTTGTCTCCCCTTCCACTCCTCTGTTAACTAAACCCGTAAGTCCCAATTCCCTCTTCTTTATTCTTATTTTAAAATACGAAATTTCAAAACCCAACGGAATCGGAACAAATCCGATTTCCGATTCGGTTTCTTCCTAAAACCTCACTTTTCTTTGATACAATTATGCTAAAACCAATTTATGTTGACTATTAAACACTAACTAATCATATTGAACAAGTTCTATATCAAAAGTAATTGCTATTTCCATTTTACCGTATTTTTTCATTAAACTACCATATAGTTTCATTTCTATATTTAAACCTTCAAAACCTTTCTATACCTTTAAGTAGATCACGAGGTAATGACCTACATCCTCATACACTCATATGCAACATATCACAATACTTTCGGGAACATAGAATACGGGAAAACGACACCTTTTCATTTAAATACCATTACTAATAAAACCATTTTCTAAACAATTTAGTATTTACACAAATCTTTGCAAAGTGCCGCTACAACCCAATTATGGGAACCCGACTAGGATGGTGCAGATTATCGAACATCCCTGGGCTTAGTAGTGCGAGATGCAGACCTCCGCAAGGAGCATTCGGTCTCGAAAGATTTAAAATACGAAAATCTTAAGAAAATGAGATTTCTAGAATTATAATATATATTAAAATTTATTTTTATAAATAAATATATATATGTAATATCAAAATACATATTTTTGTTATAATATAAATATTCAAACTTTTCCAAATCGAAGAATAATTTTACATTAAAATACCATGAATTCCATACAAGTCAATATTACAAATAAATACCTTTATTATGGAATTAGGATATTTTCACTAGAAATATTACAATGTAAAATCTACACATTACAACTCTAAAGACGATTAATAAATATTTTGGGTGTATTTTGAAAACTATACAAAAGTATTTTTACATAAAACCCCTCAAGTTCTATAAATTACCCTAAGGACCCTAGTAAACATAGGTTTAAGCGGGACCAATCTCTTGAGCCTCAGGGAGCCGGAGAAGTGGGTGCTTGCCTATCTAAGGTAAACAACTTAACAAACGGTGTTATCAACACGGTAATCGTTTTTGAAAAAGACACAAATCCTGCCGCCCATGTGCAGCGGTTACCGATAATATCAAAACAATCATGACTTCAATTTACTTTTCTAATTATCTGACTCAGATTGAGTCTCTTTATAATCTGACTTGAATATAATTCAAGTACAATCTACAATCTATAATCTACAATATTACAATTCAACATGAATACATGAATCCATTTATCAATCTATACAACTTGACTGAACCGAACCATGGATATACATCCATTTACATGATTCTCCAGTTACATCCATTTACATGATTATACAGTTACATCCGTTTACTGATATCATAGTTTCGGCAAAGTCATCCAATTATACAATCTATACAGTTTACAATACAAGACAATACAATACAACAATACAATCAAGACACTACGGGGTTTAAGAGGTAGATTGGTAAGGAAGGTGTTAGAAGTGGCACGAGACAGTAAGATTTAATACACCTAACCTGAATCCAGTTGATGTTGTACAGTAGCATAAATGGTTCCTTGTACTACACTTGCCTCTAGTCTCTGGCATATAGAGACTCCTCTTGTATACACTGGCGTTCTTCTGTACCAAGCTATAAACAACAGCGTTAATACTAAAACAAGATAATACAACTTTAAAAGCTACCTTCTCTTTCTGTCTATTCTAGTTCCCCCTTATGTTTAGGACTTACCAAGCGATTTGTTCGCTGACGACATTCTCTTTCTTTCTTCTTTGAATGTCGTCAGGTGATCTGGACATTCCTGAGATCGAGCCCACTGCTGAAGACTTGGACCAATTCAGTGAAGACCCCGAGCTTTAGTTCATTGTACACTTTCCATTTTAGTACTTTTCATTTCTGCCATTGTTTAGGCATTGCTTTATTTCAGTTGTATTTACTTTCCATGTATTGTACAGAAAGAATGTGAATAAATAAAGTTGTTGTTTTATTATATCTTGTCTCTTGTGATTTTACTTTTATATTTCTTAGATACGCTTAGCGTATTTACTTCACAATAAATACGTAGCAGCCTAGTCGCGTCCCCTTCACCGTACACCGGGAAGCAGGGCGTGACAGGTTTTGTTGGTAGCCCATGCAGGTCAGAGCTGTATGAAACCCTAACATGCAGTTCTGTTCTGCGTGAACAAACCTAAGCAATATAACACAAGAACCAGCAACTAAAACATTCTTTACAATTTATGTTCCTTGAATCTTATCATTCCATATACTTTGAATCTGTCCTAACCTAAATCTTTCTTTCAAATGTTAAGGATTCCCCAAACAACACAAGCACCAACTTCAACAACACACCTCCACCACTACCACTCACACCTGCCGTTCCTGCTCCACCCAACGAGCAAACGGTTCTGCTTGAGGCAATCAGCAGCCTCTTAGAGGGACAGCAGCAGCTCTTGAACCGTCCCGAGACTGAAGCACCTGGGGTGAAGCAATTCAAAGCTTTGCATCCCAAACAGTTCTCTAAAAAGGGAAGCCCACTAGAAACTGAAGAATGGGCACAAAGTATAGAAGATGATCTGGCAGCAGCACAAGTGCCAGAAATAGCTTGGGTCCGAGTTGCACAGCTGCAGCTCACGGACAATGCACAGAACTGGTGGAAGGCGGAAGAAAGCCGTCTTGATCAGCCCATTGAATAGAAGACTTTTCGCGATAAGTTCGACGCGAAATACCTCCCTGTGATTGCCAGGTTCGACATGGAACAGCAGTTTATTCATCTACAATAAGGTTCTATGTGGATCAAGTCGGTAGATGAGTATGACGCTGAGTTAACCATGCTCAGCCGGTAAGATATGTCACAATATTTCAAATTTTTTAAAATATCACACACTACACAGCTAACGCAAGACCGTAACAGATTTACGGCACACCTGATACCGACGGATGAGATCAGAGCCCGTCGATTTCAACAATGGTTGGATATGGAAATCCAGGTTGCATTAGCCACAGGGAAATTTCCGACTCATGAAGATGCTCTGGAAGCTTCTCGCGGTTATGAGGCAGTGATAAAGGCGAGGGGCAGACCTCAATCTGCCGGTTTGAAATGCCCTGCCACTCAAATAGCAGGAAGAGCCTCTTCCAGACCATCGTTCGAACCCAGGAGAACTGAAGAAATCACTAACCAGTCAAGTCCAGATTTCTGCTACTACTACAGAAGAAAGGGACACTTGTGGAAGGACTGTAGGCGTGCAAAAGGCCTGTGCCTAGTTTGTGGCGCGTCCAATCACAGAATTGAGACCTGTCCATATAGATACAACTCAGCTCGCACACCGACCAACTACCCGCAGCGGCCAGCTATCCAGGCTCCTGCAACTCATCCTGCACTCCCAGCACCACCTCCACGTGGATTTCCTGCACAGCCTACTCGCTAATTCCAACAAGCAATGAGGAACATGCCTCGAGGGCAGAAAGACAAGCCCCAAGGACAGAATGTGCCTCCAGCTAGAAGGAATACACCACGGCGACAGACATTCATATTAGCAGCTGTAGAAACCGAGACTGTAGGTCAAAGTAACACCGGTAAGCTTTTTTCATATTTTTAAACCCTTGCATCCTCTTGTTATACACTATAAAGTACTTCAGTCACCATACTTTCCTTGAATCTGTTACACTTTTTTTTTACAAATTTCGAGGACGAAATTTTTATAAGGAGGGTAGAATGTAACAACCCTAAATTCCCTGTACAACTTTCTGTGCAAATTTTTCAAAATTTAAAGAAAGGGGTATTTATTGCCTGAGCACAAGATAAGTAATTAATTAGCAATTTAATTACAAGAAGGAGCTTGTGGCTCATTGGTAATACCTTGCACTGCTGAACCAAGCCACCAGAGTTCAAATCCCATACCCCACATTATTTTTAATATTGTTTTATTTTTGATTTTTTTAACCTTTAGAATACCAAGGGTTTACACGTGCATATCTCACAAAAACCTGACTACACCCTGAAATGTAACATTGCCAGAGGATAGATGAACCGTCGGGGGGATTCCGACCGCCTGACTCGGCCGGAAATCGGCTAACTCGGCCTCGACTCGGCCGACTCAGGCCTCCGACCGAGTTACGGCCAAGTCACGGCCGAGTCGGCCGATTCCGGCGACGATCCCAACATGAAAATTGTGTCTTTTTACATTCCCTACACACCTGTATAATTTATTTCCTCAGACCATTTCCAGAGACCTCTTAATACCTCAATTACTCCACTTTTATTACATTTTAATATATTTTTAATACATTTTTTCAATTAAACTCTTCATCTTCCATAACCCTAGCTTAACCCTATAAATATCACCCCTAAACACTACCCCTTCACCCCAAAATTTTGAGCCAACTCTCAAGAAATTCCTAGAAACCCTAGTGTACTTTGGAAGAAGCGAAAGGCGAAGCTCCAGAGAATTTTCCGGCCATCTTCCGACGACGATCCTAGGAACTCCCGACGACGAAACGACGCACCGTCGACTCCTCTCATCTCCCCTTCCTCTCCTCTGTTAACTAAACCCATAATTCCCAATTCCCTCTTCTTTATTCTTATTCTAAAATACGAAATTTCAAAACCCGACGGAATTGGAACAAATCCGATTTCCAATTCGGTTTCTTCCTAAAACCTCACTTTTCTTTAATACAATTATGCTAAAACCAATTTATGTTGACTATTAAACACTAACTAATCATATTGAACAAGTTCTATATCAAACGTAATTGCTATTTTCATTTTACCGTATTTTTTCATTAAACTACCATATAGTTTTATTTCTATATTTAAACCATCAAAACCTTGCTATACCTTTAAGTAGATCACGAGGTAATGACCTACCTCATCACACACTCATATGCAACATAGCACAATACTTTCGAGAACATAGAATACGGGAAAACGACACCTTTTTCATTTAAATACCATTACTAATAAAACCATTTTCTAAACGATTTAGTATTTACACAAATCTTTGCAAAGTGGCGCTACAACCTAATTTGGGGAACCCGACTGGGATGGTGCGGATTATCGCACATCCCTGGGCTTGGTAGTGTGAGATGCAGACCTCTGCAAGGAGCATTCGGTCTCGAAAGATTTAAAATACGAAAAACTTAAGAAAATGATATTTCTAGAATTATAATATATATTAAAATTTATTTTTATAAATAAATATATATATGTAATATCAAAATACCTATTTTTGTTATAATATAAATATTCAAACTTTTCCAAATCGAAGAATCATTTTACATTAAAGTACCATGAATTCCATACAATTCAATATTACAAATAAATACCTTTATTATGTAATTAGGATATTTTCACTAGAAATATCACAATATAAAATCTACATTCATTACAACTCTAAAGACGATTAATAAATACTTGGGGTGTATTTTGAAAACTATACAAAAGTATTTTTACATAAAACCCCTCAAGTTCTATAAATTACCCTAAAGATCCTAGTAAACATAGGTTTAAGCGGGACCAATCTCTTGAGCCTCAGGAAGCCGGAGAAGTGGGTTCTTGCCTATCTAAGGTAGACAACTTAACAAATGGTATTATCAACACGGTAATCGTGAAAAAGACACAAATCCTGCCGCCCATGTGCAGCGGTTACCGATAACATCAAAACAATCAGGACTTCAATTTAATTTTCTAATTGTCTGACTCAAGTCTCTTTATAATTTAACTTGAATATAATTCAAGTACAATCTACAATCTACAATATTACAATTCAACATGAATCCATTTATCAATCTACACAACTTGACTGAACCGAACCATGGATATACATCCATTTACATGATTCTCCATTTACATCCATTTACATGATTATACAGTTACATCCGTTTACTGATATCATGGTTTCGGCAAAGTCATCCAATTATACAATCTATACAGTTTACAATACAAGACAATACAATACAACAATACAATCAAGACACTACGGGGTTTAAGGGGTAGATTGGTACGGAAGGTGTTAGAAGTGGCACGAGACAGTAAGATTTAATACACCTAACCTGAATCCAGTTGTTGTTGTACCGTGGCATAAACGCTTCCTTGTACTACACTTGCCTCTAGTCTCTGGCATATAGAGACTCCTCTCGTATACACTGGCATCCTTCTGTACCAAGCTACAAACAACAGCGTTAACACTAAAGCAAGATAATACAACTTTAAAAGCTGCCTTCTCTTTCTGTCTATTCTAGTTCTCCCTTATCTTTGGGACTTATTGAGCGATTTGATCGCTGACGATATTCTCTTTCTTTCTTCTTTGAATGTCGTCAGGTGATTTGGACATTCCTGAGATCGAGCCCACTGCTGAATACTTGGACCAATTCAGTGAAGACCCCGGGCTTTAGTTCATTGTACACTTTCCATTTCAGTATTTTTCATTTCTGCCATTGTTTAGGCATTGCTTTATTTCAGTTGTATTTACTTTCCATGTATTGTACAGAAAAATATGAATAAATAAAGTTGTTGTTTTATTATATTTTGTCTCTTGTGATTTTACTTTTATATTGCTCAGAAACGCTTAGCGTATTTACTTCATAGTAAATACGTAGCGGCCTAGTCGCGTCCCTTTCACCGTACACCGGGAAGCGGGGCGTGATATCTGGGTCCTCAATGAACTGTTCCAAATCATCCTGGCTAAGCTCGATCTCCAGAGAGTCGGGTCCTCCTGACAACATTCCAAAAAAAGAAAAAATAGGAATGTCGTCAGGGAACAATCGCTTGGTAAGTCCCAAAATCATTGAAAAGAAGAAGTTTTGATAGGTGATAAGAAGCAAGTAGAGGGTACTTACAAGTTGGAATGAGAGAGGGGAGATATAGGAAGGATTTGAGAGCTTCATGGAGTCATGGGGTCGCCGGAATCTTCTTGAATCGTCGCCAGAACTTGACCTTGGGCTAACTCCACTTGTACACTTCTTTGACATGGAACAATTTGAGAATTTTTGATAATGGATTTCAGAATGGAGAGAGATAGGGTGTGATGTTGTATTTATAGGAGAATTTAGGGTTTTGAGAATTGAAGAATGAAATTTAAAATATGCATTTAAACTTGGATTAATGCTCATTTTTAATTCTCTGTTTAATTTCAGGGAAAAAAAGAAGAGGGGTAGTGGGGGTAGGCCAAACGACCAGGTTTCAAAATATGGGGGCATTTCCTATAGTTTGGCCTGGCGGCGCTGACCAATTTGCAATCTTCATCGGTCGTTTTGGTGAGGTTGGGTGTGGGATTCTTGCCACGTGTCTAGATCGCTGTTAATACAATTTTGCACATGTCTTTTTTCAGTGACTTTTCATTTTTACGTGTAGTGCACGTGTAAACTTTTGGGCTTCCTAAAATTTTAAAAGAAAAATCAGTAAAAATAATATGTGGTTGGGAGAATTCAAACACATGGGTTACGTCACAGCAGTGCAAGGCTTTACCAATGGGATACAAGTGCTTTCCTGTTGTTTTTCAAAAAAAAAAATACTTAAAGTATACCCATGCTTGCAAATACTCCATTCAGTACATTAACTTTAAGAAAATCTTTATTTCCGCCAAAAAAAGATTTTGTGCAAAAGAGCCCAAGGTATCAAATGGCAGCGATACGTGGAAGAAAATGCGGACCAGTATTTTCCGGGCTACATTTTGACAAACTCCCGAATGAGGAACAGCTAGATTTTGATGGTATTGAAAGCGTCTCGAAAAACCCTTCGATTTGATATATTATGGGCCTCATAATTCATCTGGGATCAAAAGTTATAAGGCATCACGTGCTCACACGTGACCGGGCATCACGTGCCCACACGTGACCGGGCATCACATGACCGGGCATCATGTGCAGACACGTGACCATTTATAGGCAAAGCCTGTAGGCACTGAATAAAATAAATAATTTGAAATAATTAATCAGTAGGGTCACGTGCCAACACGTGATGGGCCTTAAACCCACTGAAAAGAATTAAAGGTATAATAAAATAATAAGGAAAAACCCCAATGGGGTATCACGTGCCAACACGTGACCAAGGGTCACGGCTGACACGTGATAATTCTTGAATTCTTTAAAACAACAGAATTAAATTCTGGTCAAATGCTTAATCAGGGGGTCACGTGCCAACACGTGATGAGTTCCTAAAGATCTATGAATTAATAGAATTAAATTCTAATTAAGAGGGAATCAAAAACCCTAACTGGAAAAATATTTCTCTAAATCTTTCCAAACAAAAAATATGGTGCTCTGTAAATTAGAGCACCATTGGATTAAAAATCTAATGGTGATTAAAAATCACCAATTTATGGAAAGATTTTAGACAAGGAAAGATTTCCCTAAATTTCACCGAAAATAACAAACAGAATATCTTTGGATTGAAAAATCCAACGGTGAATAAAATTCACCGAATGATCTAAAGGCTCATATTAATTATGAAAACAAACAAAATCTTTCAATGAAAGATTCATTAAACAAATTAATTATTTTCCCTCTCCTATAAATAGGAGCCAAGAATAGAAGAAAAAAAGGAGGGTTTTTGGAGATATAGAGTTTTGAAATCTTGAAATTTCAGAGAGAAAAAAGATAGGAGAATTTAATTCTCAACAAAGAAAACCCTAGGTGAGAAAAGAAAGGGAATCAAAACTTCAAACAGAGAATTTAATTCTCAAAATCTAAGAGTTTAACTCTTCTGCAAAAGAACTTAGTTCTTCCTCTAGTTGAAGATCTGCAGAAGCACATCTCCCCATAGGTTGAGAATTTAATTCTCATCGGGTTGGGATCCTGCCATGCAGATCCAAAACTTGGAGGGGGAATTGAGTTTAGAGAATTTAATTCTCTCAAAATAAAACTAAGGTTTAACCCTATATGAGAATTCAATTCTCCTAAAATTATAGGAATTTAATTTCTTCAAAATGGACAGAACTAGGGTTTAAACCTAATTAAGAATTTAATTCTCTCAAATTCATGGGAATTTAGTTCCTCTAAAAGAAACTAGGGTTTAACCCTACATACGAATTTAATTCTTTCATAATAGGAATTTAATTCCTCCAAAATCATGATTAGGGTTTAGCCCTACAGAGAATTTAATTCTCAAAATAAAATAAGGAGACTTAAAAGATCTCTGTGTATGAAAAGAATCAAGGTCACGTGGCCCCATGTGACCCCTGAAAAGATCTCCAAAAATGAGAAGGAAAAGGCTCTGAGGCAATGCCTCACGTTCTCCCACGTGACCTCCAAAACACAGAAGATCAAAGCGAATGAACTGGAGGCTTTGGGCGCTTGATTTATATGAATTTTTAGATCAAAAATAATATTACCGCAATCAAGAACGGCATCGCTTGGTAGCTAGCCGGTGAGTACGGGTCGGTCCACAGGGATGCTGTGTCTTTTCTAATTTGCTCAAACGAGTTAATTCCAAACGTTGTGAATGGATTATCTCTAAAACCTAAATTGATTTATACTAAGACTAGAATCTTGCTAGGGTTAGGTTTAGGTTAAGTTTGGAAATGTAAAGATTTCCCACCGCTTTCAATGCCCTAAATTAGATCTACTAGGTGTTATGGTAACAATTAATAAAAGGGATTAGTACCATCGGGAAGAAACGATGTTTCTTCCTCTAAGTTCTTGTCCTTCCTTTCTTAATTCTTACCCTAACATCCATGGAAAACATATACAACCGGTCCTTTATACTACGGTATCACCGCTACCTCGAGGGGTAAGGTGCGCAGGGAACGGTGTGTGTATGCATGCATAGAGTCCTAATTATTATGTGTGATGTGGCAAGAAAGGGGTGAGAGATTTCATCTCTCAAGCCTTTCCCTAAAGCTAACCCTAACATGCGAGGAGACTACTCGCTCATTAGGGAATTGAATGGCATTCTAACTATCTAACTAGGGAAAATAATTAAATGTAAACTAAGGCAATGAAATAGAAATCTTACTTTATTGATGGCTCTCTCCAAACATCAACACATGAATTACAGATCTGAATTTATGAAATGAAAAGAGGCATGACCTAAATCAGGTTTTTAGGGTTCTATTTATAGATGCATAGAAACCCTAGGTTACAATCGCGTCATATCTGCTATTACAAAAATACCCCCTAAGAAAAAGATCTAGTCAACGCACCGCCAGCGCACCAATTTTCTGCACCGACACGGGTAATATACGGCCGCAGAACCGTGGCCATAGGCCCTGTTTGGCCGCGGTTCCGCGGCCAAATAGAGGTATCTTTGGCTGATTTTTCCTGGGTTTGTTCTGTTGCACTTTTACTTCTTGTTTCTACAGTTGTTTCTTCTGAATGTCTTTTGGTTCTCTTCCAGATCTCCACAGTGAATAATTGTAGTGGATTTTTACCGTTGCTTCATGACGAAGTCTTAAACCTTGCGCTGCTTTTGTTCTTTGTGAACTTGTTAATTGATTTTCAATGTTCCTCAAGATGTGGGCACGATCAAGATTCCACCATTTATCGGTCGTAGTCTCACTTTTGTATCGTTTTATGTCTTTTTCACTGTTTTTGTCCCGAGAATCTGTAACCTGCAACTATGTAGCAGACATGGGTCAAAAGCACATGTTTATTTGTAAACTGAATAAGAATGGGGAATAAAATAATGCAAAATTATGGTATGAACAAATACCCCCAAACTTATCTTTTGCTCGTCCTCGAGCAAACCTAATTTTATTCTCGAAAAAGTCCTAGCCTCACTTTCGCAGGGAAACGCGATTGCACTGAGCTCATGCAACAAGCCGTTAAACCTCTAGGTGTCCCTAGTAGGAGGAGTGTTGTCTCCTGAGGGTTTTCAGCGGATACTACCCACAAAATCCTATCAATTCGGCCCATTGACTTTTATTCTCTAATTAGGTTTTCTAACAAGAACTCTATTATCTTCGACTCGAAAATCATCTACCCGTATTCTTCACGCTTACTTATCATTTAACTTAAGATTATATATATTCTTGTGAATTTACTTAGCTTTTAGCATCTCTTAAGTTTTCCTTCTAGAGTTCCATCTCAACTTAAGAATTTTTATCATCTCTATTAAAGATATAAGTCCTATTCTTCATTCCTATCTCTTATCTAAACCCCAATCACATACCCCTACGTGTGTGTATATATCACCCCTACACTTGGAAATTCAAATCAAGCAATCATACTCTTGTCCGTTGTCCAAAGCACTTCTTAATTGGTGAATTTTTAGATGAATTTCGCTCACACATCCTTCATGCGACCGTTAATACTTCTTGAGGTACCAACAACCGATTACAAGATGTGTTTGCACATTAAAGCGTAATTCCTAGTCTTGCAACACTTAAAGCTTTAGCAGTGACTCCCAAACCAGTTGGTCTAAGGCACTAGGTGATAAAGCACCCTCGCTAAATATTTTTTCTATTAATGCAGCCTTAAGTAATTACAAAAACCAGTGTTCATTTTTTTATCTCTTTATTCACACTTGTATTTTTATTTATTTTTCTTCATACTAAGGACTTTAGACAAGAGCATTTCAAGGTCTCCTCTATTATTCCAAGTTTCAAGGTGCGTGTTTGTGCAATTTGTAGGGTATATATTTTCAGAATTTAGACTTAAGCTAGGAATTATTTTTCAAACTTATACTTTAATAAAAATATCAATACTCTTCCCTTGTTTTAACTTAGCCCAAGAAGTCAACTCGAAATTTGCCTATTTCTAAATAAACTATAAAGACATATACTTTCTACCGTTAAACTCTAAGAAAGGTTATTTTTAGGGTTTTTAATTTACTAAGTCTAAGATTTAGTTGTTCCTAGCTAGTTAACCTATTTGTCAAACTTAAGTCAAATATGGCTAAAATTGAATACTTTCATTTTTATAATTTTTATAATTTTTATAATTTTCAATTTTTTATGGGTTTTAAAATAAGTATGCAAATGCGAAAATATACACATGAATGCGAAGGAAGAAGGCTTACCGAGCATACCCCCAAACTTAAACTTGACAGTGTCCTTACTGTCATGCCACACCAAGAGGGTCAAAATGTCGGCACTCCCCTGTTTATTTATTTATAAATTTTTTTTATTTGTAAAAGAAAAACAAAAATATATATACATAAAGGCCCCCCAAACTTCATTGAAACAATGTTAAACGTTATTTCCAAACTTTGCAAAGACCAAACGTCAACACCAACCAGTTGAAAAATTTATCTGTATAGAGTATCAGTTGGCGGAAAAATATGTTGTACCGATCCAAAAAGATTTGGGGAAGATATAAGTGGTGGTATGGAAAGTGTGGAACTGAATAGATAGGAGATGACGATGAATCAAAACGAGAATGTGAATAATCAGCAATCAGTGGAATATTGGCATTCTCGTAGCTTATTAAAAGAAAAGGAGGTGGTTCAACTTCTAAAGGAGGAGGTTGACTATCCACACTATCCCCAAGATGTTTCTGTGGATCCTTTATCGACTTGGCAT
The DNA here is from genome assembly GCA_030015575.1 of Agapanthus africanus. Classification (NCBI taxonomy): domain Eukaryota; kingdom Viridiplantae; phylum Streptophyta; class Magnoliopsida; order Asparagales; family Amaryllidaceae; genus Agapanthus; species Agapanthus africanus. The sequence goes on along the minus strand of CM057342.1, from coordinate 54,703,824 downwards.
CATCCATCATATGCATATGATATTCAATTATGAGGGAACTAATCTCCTCGATGTCCGCCATAATCCAGCCGAAAGCTTGCCGCATATCTTGTAAGACCATTAAAAGGGCTTTCTCTTGCTCGAGGGCTAGAGAGGGCGATATGATAACGGGAAAGGTCTTATTCTCACCTAGGTAAGCATATTTAAGGTAAGACGGCAAGGGCTTTAGTTCAAGTTTCGGAGGCGAAACAATCAAAGGTAAAATTGAGGAATCTACCTCGAACTCAAAGGACTCCAACACTGGTTCGAAATCACTGCAAACAACCGATTCGGATAGTTCAACTAACTCATCCAAAAATTCAAAAGACTCATATTCGGGCGGTGAGTCGTCAAAATTATCCGAAAAAGTGAAACATTCATAATCAATATCAGTTGTGTCAACTGTGGTATATTCAAGGAGGGACGCACTAGTGGCGTCGAAGCTGTTGTCATCAAACAGAAATCTTTCAAGCTCGCAGTCCTCCTGCGTGATTTCGTGAATAGAGCAAACTTCTCGTGTACTATTTTTAGGCACGGGGGACAGACTTCCTATCTTGTAAATATTGAACTCACTAGACATCTTCCCGAAGGATAGAGTCATGAAGCCATTGCGATAATTTATTACGGCATTGGAAGTGGCCAAAAATGGTTGACCGAGGATCACCGGAATTTGGTTTCGTGGGTTAGCAACAGGTTGTGTATCCATAACAATAAAATCAACGGGGAATATGAAATCCCCTACTTTGATCAACACATCCTCTAACTCACCCCTAGGATGGGTGATTGATCGATCAGCCATTTGGAGAGTACAACGAGTGGGTTTCAACTCTCCAACCCCTAATTGCTCGTACACGGAGTAGGGAAGCAGGTTAACACTAGACCCAAGATCTAAAAGTGCTCGATTGATATTCTTATCCCCAATTGTTATTGAAATTGTAGGACAGCCAGGGTCCTTTCGTTTTTGGGGTAAGGGTTGAGCTTGGTTAATAGCATTGCTCACTGCACTAGCCACTAGCACTTTCTTGGGTATTTGAGACTTTCTCTTCTAGGAGCATAAGCCCTTTAGGATTTTCGCGTACGAAGGGACTTGTTGGATTGCATCCAAGAGAGGTATATTTATGCTAACATGTTTAAATAACTCCACCATGTTCTCCATTTGTGGAGTTGGTTTATTGGGACTCAACCTGTTTGGAAATGGAGCATTTTTAAAATCTGTTGAGTCCAATGTCTGTGGAGTAGAATGTGAAGTTGGAACGGATCCCAGTGTGGATGTGTTCGTGAAGTGAGAAGTGGGTCCGGATTAGAAGAAGAAGAGCCTTTTGAAGAATGAAGAATAGGCTCTAGCGAAGAAGGTGAAGGTGAAGAAGAAGAGGATGGAAAAGAAGAAGAAGAAGAAGATGAAGAAGAAGAAGAACCACCGGCGGGGGTGTCATCATTAATACCCACGTTATTTTGCAACACTCTTCCAGATCTCAACGTGGTCACCGCATTTACATTATGATTTTGATATTCATATGCGACAGTGTAACCGGGATTTGGCAATAGTTGAGATGGAAGCTTTCTCTTTTCTCTCTCGCTCAACGCAGCAGTTAGTTGTGTAATTTGTGCCTCAATAGATTTGATGCTTTGATCGTGTGAAGTATTGTTGTGCACCAAAGACTGGATGGAAGTCTCCAACCTTGCTGCGGATTGTGTAGATTGTTTGAGAAACGCATCTAGACTTTTTTCTAGCGAGATAACCTTATCATCATTTGGTTGAACAAAATTGTTTTGAGGGTAAAAGTTGTTAGGCACAAAATTGTTCGTTTGATTTGGATAAGGTTGTGGTTGGAAAGGTTGCTGGTAGAGTTTGTTGGGGTGCTTGTTGTTGTGGAGGAGGAGGCCTTTGAAAGTTGTTGTTTCCTTGGAATTGTTGATTTTGATTCCAAGCAAAATTTGGGTGAATCCTCCAACCCGGATTATAGGTCGAAGAGTAAGGATCATTTCTTTATCGTTGCTGAAAGGCAGCATTGACTTGATCTTGTCCTTGAACAGGTGGATTGTAAGGACACTCTTCGGTAAGGTGTGATGGATCCGAACAACAAGCACAAACAGTTCGTGGGGGTAAAGCAGGGGCAGGAGAAGGCGAGGAGATTTTGGTCTCAATGGCTTCTAGCTTTTTCGTAAGTGCGGCCATCTCGGCCTTCATAGCAATCGACATATTTAATTGATGTATACCTGCCCTATATTGACCAATAGAAGAAGATGAGGTGGTCTTGGTGCTTTCTCACTGAAGTGTTTGTTCAGCAAGATCCTCGAGAAACTGCCACGCTTCCTCACTAGATTTGGTTAGAAAGTGACCTTGACAAATGGTTTCTAGCAACTGCTTCGTTGCTGGGTTCAATCTTTCGTATAATGTTTGGCAAAGTTGTCAATTTTCGATCCTATGGTGAGGGCATTGAACAAGTAGGTCTTTGAATTTTTCAAAACACTTCCAAAATGGTTCGGAAGGAAGCTGGGAAAATTGTATAATCTCATTGCGAATTCTCGCAGTCTTGTGATGAGGATAAAACTTTTTAAGAAAAGCTTTAACAAACTCGTCCCAATTTCTAATTGAATGTGATGCTGTGCTGTATAACCACTTCTCGGCTAAGTCACATAAGGTGAAAGGAATGACCCTTAGCCTTATAGCATCATCTGATAATTGGGTTGTTTTCATCATGGCGCAAACGTTTTGGAATTTGTTGATAAAGATATAGGCATCTTCGGATTCCAATCCGTGAAATTTTGGCAGCATATTGATGAAGTGGGGTTTTATCTTAAAATTGTCCCCATTTGCCGGTGGGAGTGAAAGATAGGTAGGTAAGGCGGTGCGGACATGGTAAAAGAGATCCTGGAGTGCGATTCGTTGGGGCGCTTCAACAGGCGGGTGTTGCGAGTTATTCGCACCTAACGGAGGTGGAATCAGTCCCATGGGTAAGGTGTTATTGGGATTATATCCCAACATACCTTCGGAAGAAGAATTTGAAGGTGAAGGTAAGGAAGTGGAAGGAATTTCGACTTCGGAGTCGAAAGCTTCGTCGGTCGGTACCAACGAAACACGGACTGATCGGGCGCTAGTGTCCCTAGTCCAACCAGACATACACTAAAGAGATAGGGTAGTCAAAAAGTGAAAAACATAATGTGGGGGTAAGAAAATGTCAATGAGAAGAAAGTGGGTGGTGGTGGAGTGCACGGATTTTAAGCGACAAGTTAAAAGTTTTTATAAAAAAAATTTCCTTTTTCCCCCTTTTTTTTGAAACTTTTTGCAAAAAAGATTTTCGATAAAGGGCTTTGACACACTTTCAATCAACCACAAATGCACAATCAGGCCTAGATCTAGGGTCACCTAGGTCAGCTAGACAGCTCCTAACTGTTCCAAAGGGCTAGAAATAGGACCTCAAACCGCCTCTTCACCGCCAATTGCGGCCAGATAAGTGTCAAGTGAGTGGGAGGCTCTCCACTACAAGTGGTGGCCCTAATTAAGTAACCACTCGCCTTAGACACACTTGCCTAGACACCGCAAAGTCAGGTTAGGATCAACGGCCGATGCCTACAACTAGTCCTCTGTCCTATTGAGCGCGATGTCCTTAGGGCTGAGTCTAGTATTTTTTAATTAAATAATGGTCAATGCAATATGCCTTATGTGATTTTTGGGCTCCTGGGAAGGGTGATGAAATCCCCACCCAATCTGAATTGGTCTCAAGCCCCTTAAAGTCAGATTAAAAATATGCAAAGCAGTAACAATCACTTGCAATCAAAAAAAAAATTATTTTTAGCGAGGCGCAAAGAATCTGCACAAGATCAATTATTGGAAGGGGGAGAGATTTTTTAAACGCAAAGAATCCTGCAGAAGATTTGATAGAAGAGATATGCGGATTTGCAGAGGAGGAGATCAGAAGACTTACAGAGAGGATCCACGTGCTGACTCGACCAAGCCGTGGTGGATCAGCGGTCGCAAGTGGCAATTCGCGGCGGTTTCGCGGTAGGTTGGGTGGCACGATTCCTGAAAAATTTTCTGGTCTGCTGATGACGTCAGAAGACCGCGGATGCGCAGCCGAATAGTCCCTCCGACGGAGGAAACGCGATCGTGTTGACGGTTCGGTTCTCGAGATTTTTTCTGTTGTTCTGTTGGTAAAATCCTCTGCTGTTCAGATCTGCCTTTTTCTGTTTTGATCTCTGGATTTTTCCATATCCGAACTCGATTGTAGATCCTGCAAAATTCAAACAAAAATACCCTTCAAACAATAAATGATGATAAAAATTTTATATTTTTTTCTGTTTTTATGATTTTTTAATTTATATTAACCCGAAATTGAAAAAAGAAAATACTACGCCATCTCCGGCAACAGCGCCATTTGATTTATATGAATTTTTAGATCAAAAATAATATTACCGCAATCAAGAACGGCGTCGCTTGGTAGCTAGCCGGTGAGTACGGGTCGGTCCATAGGGATGTTGTGTCTTTTCTAATTTGCTCAAACGAGTTAATTCCAAACGTTGTGAATGGATTATCTCTAAAACCTAAATTAATTTATAGTAAGACTAGAATCTTGCTAGGGTTAGGTTTAGGTTAAGTTTGGAAATGTAAAGATTTCTCACCGCTTTCAATGCCCTAAATTAGATCTACTAGGTGTTATGCTAACAATTAATAAAGGGGATTAGTACCATCGGGAAGAAACGATATTTCTTCCTCTAGGTTCTTGTCCTTCCTTTCTTAATTCTTACCCTAACATCCATGGAAAACATATACAACCGGTCCTTTATACTATGGTATCACCGCTACCTCGAGGGGTAAGGTGCCGCAGGGAACGGTGTGTGTATGTATGCATGGAGTCCTAATTATTATGTGTATGGGGCAAGAAAGGGGTGAGAGATTTCATCTCTCAAGCCTTTCCCTATAGCTAACCCTAACAAGCGAGGAGACTACTCGCTCATTCGGGAATTGAATGACATTCTAACTATCTAACTAGGGCAAATAATTAAAAGTAAACTAAGGCAATGAAATAGAAATCTTACTTTATTGATGGCTCTCTCCAAACATCGACACAGGAATTACAGATCTGAATTTATGAAATAAAAAGAGGCATGACCTAAATCAGGTTTTTAGGGTTCTATTTATAGATTCATAGAAACCCTAGGTTACAATCGCGTCATATCTGCTATTACAAAAATACCCCCTAAGAAAAAGACCTAGTCAACGCACCGCCAGCGCACCAATTTTCTGCACCGACACGGGTAATAGACGGCCGCGGAACCGCGGCCATAGGCCCTGTTTGGCCGCGGTTCCGTGGCCAAATAGAGGTATCTTTGGCTGATTTTTCCTGGGTTTGTTCTGTTGCACTTTTACTTCTTGTTTCTACAGTTGTTTCTTCTGAATGTCTTTTGGTTCTCTTCCAGATCTCCACAGTGAATAATTGTAGCGGACTTTTACCGTTGCTTCGTGACGAAGTCTTGAACCTTGCGCTGCTTTTGTTCTTTGTGAACTTGTTAATTGATCTTCAATGTTCCTCAAGATGTGGGCAAGATCAAGATTCCACCATTTATCGGTCGTAGTCTCACTTTTGTATCGTTTTATGTCGTTTTCACTGTTTTTGTCCCGAGAATCTGTAACCTGCAACTATGTAGCAGACATGGGTCAAAAGCAACTGTTTATTTGTAAACTGAATAAGAATGGGGAATAAAATAATGCAAAATTATGGTATGAACAGCGCTCTCACGTGTTACCACGTGACCCCTTAGCAAACGCTTTAACAGTCAGTGCATAAATCCTCATCACGTGTTAACACGTGATGCTCAAAAATAAAAAGTGTTTAACATTTATTTGCAGAACAAAGTAAAGAGATCTGGCCCCACATTTAGGGCGCCCTCATGTGTCCCCACGTGACCCCTAGCAAATCCCTTTAATATCCAGTGCATGGATGCCCATCACGTGCCCACACGTGATGGCCTGAAAGATTGAAAGTGTTTAACACTTATTTAAATATTCTGAGAATAAAATAAAGGAAGGTTAGCTCAATCCTAGTGCGCCTCACGTGTCCTCACGTGAGCGCTTCATCTTTTTAGTATTTAACACTATTTTGAGCATTTCATCCCTAGTGTTTAACACTATTCTAAATGCATCACGTGGGAACACATGACCGCCAGATATGTGCTAGTGTTTAACACTATATTCAAATCAACCCTAGCCTAAATTGGCTAAGTCCTTCTGAGGCAAAAGTCCCCCCTTAAAGGAATCTCAAAATTGAGGAAATCAAAGATGAAAATGTTGCCAAAGCCCTCTAACTCTCGTTTAGCTTTGCTAAATAATATGGGCTCGAATCCAGACACATATCTAATGGTCCAATAAAGGGCCAACACTTCAAATGTAATTGGACTTAGCCCAAGTTGGCCATAAGTCCTCAATTCAGATTTAACTGAGCCAATGTGCTCATAATCTAATTAATTGATCTTAGTTCCAAATTGGACTACAGATCCCCAATCAACTTTGGTTCAAAGGTACATCTCTTCACTCCTTTGATATTTGTCGTTGTAATCCTTCAACGTCTTCAGAGAGGTGACGGGTCCCGATAACCACACACTTCACAGACTATGATGTCTCTAAACTGGACTGTGGAGTCCTTAAACTCATGGACTATGATGTCCTTAACCTTGACTGTGAGGTCTTTAAACTCACGGACTATGATGTCCTTAACCTTGACTGTGGGGTCTTTAAACTCACGGACTATGATGTCCTTAAAACTCACGGACTATGATGTCCTTAACCTTGACTGTGGGGTCTTTAAACTCACGGACTATGATGTCCTTAACCTTGACTGTGGGGTCTTTAAACTCGCGGACTATGATGTCCTTAACCTTGACTGTGGAGTCTTTAAAATCACGGACTATGATGTCCTTAACCTCGACCGCGATGTCTTTAAACTAACATTGGACCACCATGTCCTTAAACTGGCAATTGACCGCAAAGTCCCTAAACTAGAACAATAGAGCCTAAATGCTCTTTTATTGGATCTAAATGATCCCGTTAAGTATATCTTAGTCTAAAATTAGACTAACGTATCCTTAACAAATGGTTAAGTTGACCATAGTTTAAAATTAGACTAACGTGTTCTTAACAAACTGTTAAGTTGATCTTAGTCTAAAATCAGACTAACGTATCCTTAACAAACGTTTAAGTTGATCTTAGTCTCAAATGAGACTAACGTATCCTTAAACCCAACCCCCAAACCCAAATCTAAGAAAATACGGATTTGGACTAATCCACGCCCTACGGGCGACAACATAAATTAGTCTTCGTATACAATCCACGGGCAACCAAAAATAAAACAAACATACACGACACGAAGTGACCATCTGGAGAAGGAGAAAGTGGTCACCGCGATGCGGTAGCATAATTAACTGCAGGGGCTTGCGCCTACAGGGAAGAGCGTCCCCACAATCAAAAATCCCTCGCAATGAGGGGGAATCTGACGAAATCTGCTACATCGGCCGCATCCGTTTAAACTTTCGATACATGGTGTCATAAATCAACTTGGCATTTTCGGAGAAGTGGACGGATAGCACCAATTAGCATCTGCCCCGAAATTCAGGCAAGACGAACCTACGCGGTCGCGTCTCCGTGTTTCGGCGGGGAACAATCTTGTACATTAAAACAGAGTCGTTACATTCTACCTTCCTTATAAAAATTTCGTTCTCGAAATTTACAAATATCTAAGGACTAATTTACAAACAAGTAAGGGTATCTTGCACGCAATCGTCTTCTCTTTCTCACGTTGATTCTCCTTGTTAATCTTTTCTCCACATCACTCGGACCAAGTTTACTTCCTTGTTCCTAAGTGAATTTACCTTTCTGTCCAGGATTTCAATGGGTTGCTGCTCACAAGATAAGTCTGTTTGTACAGTGAGCTCGGAGTGATCAAGGATATGGCTGGGGTCGCTCACATATCTTCGAAACTGTGATATGTGGAACACATTGTACACTCCTTCTAATGAGGGTGGAAGGGCCAATCGGTATGCCACTTCTTCGACTCGTTCAAATATGTCGAACGGTCCAATAAATCTCGGACTGAGCTTACCCCTCTTTCCAAAGTGAATCACTCCACGGTTTGAAGAGATCTTTAAAAACATAAGATCTCCCGGTTGGAACTCCAAGTGTCAGCGTTTTGTATCAGCCCAGTGCTTCTGTCGGTCTTGGGCTACGCATTCTTTCTCTGATCATTCGAACTACATCCACAGTTGCTACGATCATCTCTGGTCCAAGAAGTTCCCTATCTTCGATGTCGTCCCAACTTAATGGTGAACGCGCTTCCTTCCATAAAGAGCTGCGAATAGTGTCATTCCAATACTCGCTTGGTACCTGTTGTTGTATGAAAACTCTACAAGATATAGGTGATCTTCACATGATCCTCCGAAGTCTAACATACACGCTCTTAGCATATCTTCAAGGATCTGAATCGTTCGCTCAGACTGACCATCTGTTTGTGGATGATAAGCTGTGCTGAAATTCAGACTCGTTCCTAAGCTAGCTTGTAGACTCTGCCAAAACTGGGATCGGAATCTGGTATCACGATAAGAGACAATGCAAACCGGTACTCCATATAATCTCACGATCTCCGGCATGAGTTCATGAGTATCAGAAATAGTACAATATGAAGTGTTAAATCTTACCTAAATTCAGACTTACTTCTATGAACTTCTTTACTAGTTCTCGGTAGATTGGCCAACTCGAAATGGGATGAAGTAAGCCGACTTTGTGAGTCGATTCACAATAACCCATACTGCATCGTTACCTTTCGTGCTGCGAGGAAGTGCAGTCACGAAGTCCATAGTGATGTGTTTCCACTTCCATTCTGGGATAGGTAACGGTTGAAGTAAACCACCAGTCCTGTAATGTTCAGCTTTTACTTGCTGACATACCAAGCATTTCGCTACGCTTCTGGCTACTTCACGCTTCATTCCATACCACCAGTAATGTTGCCGCAGATCTTTGTACATCTTTGTACCATTAGGGTGTACTGAGTATGGAGAGCTGTGAGCTTCTTTCATCAACTCTTCCCGAACAGAACCTTGTGGTACACACAATCTGCTTCCGTATCTCAAAGATCTGTCTTCATGGATGATGAAGTCTGTTCTAAGTCCACTTTTTACTTGTTCTCTGGTATTTTGCAACTTGGCATCACTTGCTTGAACTGCTTTGATCTGATTGACAATAGTAGACTGGACTTGTAAGTTCATCAATTTTGAAGTATTACCTGGCATAACCACTTCAATCTCCATCTTGTGTAAATCTTGCTGAAGTTTCCACTGTGCGATCAGATTCATTGATAGTGGCTGGCGACTAAGTGCATCAGGAACTACATTCACCTTCCCTGGATGATATTGTAGGTTGATGTCGAAGTCCGTCATAAGTTCTAGCCATCTTCTCTGTTACATATTCAGTTCTTTCTGAGTAAACACATACTTCAGACTTTTGTGGTCTGTGTATATATCTACCCGTTCTCTAAGAAGATAATGACGCCAAATCTTTAGTGAAAATATAACAGCTGCCAACTCTAAGTCATGCGTTGGATAATTGCGCTCATGAATCTTCAACTGCCTTGATGCATAAGCTACAACTTTTCCATGCTGGTATATAACACATCCTAATCGCTTACCAGATGCATCGCAATGAACAACAAAACCTCCTGATTGGTCCGGTATTACAAGAATAGACGCTGATGTCAATCTTGACTTGAGTTCTACGAAAGCTTGTTCGCATGCTTCTGACCACATGAATTCTTCATCTTTACACGTGATCTTGGTCAGGGGTGTTGCAATCTTCAAAAAGCCTTCTATGAATCTTCGATAGTATCCCGCTAATCCCAAGAAACTTCGAATGTCCTTCACTGTCTTTGGTGTCGGCCATTCGCTTACTGCTGATAATTTAGCTGGATCCACAGAGATTCCTTCACCTGAAACGATATGCCCGAGAAATCCGACTTGATTTAGCCAAAACTCGCACTTTCTGTACTTGGCATGGAGTTGATGCTGTCGCAAAGTCTCTAGGACAATCCTCAGATGTTCAGCGTGTTCTTTCCGACTCTTAGAATACACCAGGTTATCGTTGATGAATATGACAACGAACCTGTCTTGGTACTTTCGGAAAACTTGGTTCATCAGATTCATGAATATGGCTGGTGCATTGGTCACTCCTGTAAGTCCACGTTGCGACCCCCGGTTCTTACGGGGAGGCGGAAACGGTATAAAAATCAAATTTTTAGCGCATGGGGCAACATGGACTAACAAAGTCGGGATCTTTTCTAAACTAAACTAGCTATAATGCTAAAGAGAGTTAGCTACTCGGATAAAAGGTTATACCTAACTTGAACTCCTTCTTCTTGAAACCTAGTAGAGGTTGATGGTTCTCTCCTCGTCGCCTTCTTCCGTCAAAGATGGATCCACCTGAGGGTTCAACCTTCGGGCTCTTTCTCGAACTTAGAGTGAACTAGGATCTCCGGCTTGCTAAACCTTGAACCCTAGAGAGAGTAGAGAGTATCTATGGGGTGTTTTCTTTTCAAGGAGAGGGATTCTCAACACATGAGAAGGATTCTCCTTGAGCTTGAGGAAGAAGAAGATGAAATGAGGAGAGAGAATCAATATGATAGAATGAGCTCATTTTCCTTTTGCAACCATAACAAAAGGAAAAAGATATATCTAATTAATAATAATAATTCAAAATGAAATAGTTGATGGTTGTATTTGGAATGACCACTATCATCACTTCATTAAATGAATGTAAGCTAGAATCAAGGAGTATCCTTGCAAAGCAATGATGATGGTCAAACATTCAACCATGGTCAACAAGTCAACAAAATCAACCATGACACAATTTCATTTAATTACTATTATTAATTGATATTTCATAATTCCATTAGGGTTTGGAAAAAGACGACTGTCAAATGTACATACGCACGCGTTCCGAAACCCTAATGAAAAACCTCTTCCTCCGCCTCAATCAACTGTGCATACACACCCGCATTCTTGTTCCGAGGAACATGAATACCAAGAGATAAAATCAACCCCAAAACATATACCGGTATCTGGCTCAAACCAGAGCCTACTAGTAATATCTGTCCGGACTCCAAACGTGCACAAGTGCGCGGATGAGAACGAACCCTGTCGCAAGACCATGCGGCCTCTACTCTGTTTTGCCCAGAAGCGAATACCCTCTGTGTGGGACTCTAAAGACTCGACACTATGCTGGCAGTGGGTTTAACCACAGACCGCAAGCGGCACTAGCTGTGCGTAAAGGTCCCCAGGTAGATGCCGACAAGAAGGCTGACGAGGTGAACCCCATCTGAACTCCTACTGAGTCTGAATGTGACAGTCTCCGTACAGTCCGGTCTGTTCGTCTAATACATCGCATGTCGGGCCTAGGGGGTGGTAAAACGTCAGTCCCCTAATAGCGGTACAAGTCGTATCGGAGTGAAGCCCAAAACACCCTGAGATAACACTGGAAGCCTACCAGTATATCTCGCTTGCCCTGGCCAGGGACTACTCGTGTAATGGCTCTCCTAGACACAGCGCGATGTCAACCCCCAATACCGGGAGAGACGAATCCTGTCTAACCGTCACTGCCTCCAAGTGCTTCGGGACTGCACCCAACCATTACCTGTTTGCACGACTCCTTTGAGCCGTGGTAGGGTAGTGATCAAAGTGCAGTGGGAACACACTCGAGGAGAAGTGCCAGTGTCAAGTCAGCGGACTAAGCTGTACTCATGTCACCTGGGAACTGATAACTGACGATAGGTATAATACCAACCTGTCAGTTCCCGACGAATCCTATCCAGTGTACTCGTAACCCAACGAGCACCCGTATACTATCTCCAGTACGACGTACTGATGGCTGTGGGACAGACCATCTCCCACACTGGGATAAGAAGCGCATACGCTAGTCTACTCCGGAGTATCGATGCCCTGTCTCGATAGTCCTGCGACTAGGGACCTGTATAAGGATGTGCTTACAGATTACCCAGCCCCCACTAGTGTGATTGCCATCACAACGCTGGTAATCAAGCAAAGATCCTAAGGGCTCCACTAATGAGTATAGGTGATATACTAAAATAAACACATGTACACATTGAAGTAGAAACAAACCAAGTAGCATACTACTATATTGAGCAAGATTGTTTATACAAGGTGAATATCCCAAGCTTCCATTAAGTAATATACAAACTAGTATGATACAGTAATGGCCTCTAGGGCATATACACTAACAATCTCCCACTTGCACTAAGGCCATGTACTGGCGTATCGAAGACCTATCATCTCGATCAGCCGCTCGAACTGAGTCTGGGGCAGTGCCTTGGTGAATGGATCTGCAGTGTTTTCTTCTGAAGCAACCCTCCGAACCTCGATCTCCTTGCGATCCACGATCTCCCTGATCAGGTGATACCGCCTCAAGATGTGCCTGGATCTCTGATGGGACCTGGGTTCCTTTGCTAAAGCTATAGCCCCGTTGTTGTCGCAATACAGAGGTATTGGGTCAACAATGGACGGAACCACCTGAAGTTCTTTCAAGAACTTCCTCATCCAGACAGCTTCTTTTGCGGCATCAGATGCAGCGATGTATTCCGCTTCCATCGTCGAGTCTGCAACGGTTTCCTGTTTGGAACTCTTCCAACACACCGCCCCTCCATTGAGGGTAAAGACAAAACCCGACATGGATTTGGAATCATCCTTGTCACTCTGGAAGCTGGAGTCAGCAAAGGCCTCAATCTGGAGGTCTTTTTCGCCATACGCCAAGAACATCTCCTTAGTCCTTCTTAGGTACTTGAGAATGTTCTTTACCGCTATCCAGTGTTTCTCCCCAGGGTTTGACTGATACCTGCTTATCACACTCAGTGCATAAGCTACATCCGGTCTGGTACACAACATCGCATACATTATAGAGCCTACCGCAGAAGCGTAGGGTATAATAGACATGCGATCCCTCTCCAAATCAGTCTTGGGGGACATCTCTTTAGAGAGGGTGATCCCGTGACAAGCCGGTAGATTACCGCGTTTGGAATCTTCCATACTGAATCTTTTCAGTACGGTGTCGATGTACCTGGACTGTGAAAGTCCTAATATCCTCTTGGATCTATCACGATGGATCCGGATCCCCAGGATGTATGAGGCATCACCCAGGTCTTTCATGGAGAACCTGTGTGAAAAGAACCCCTTGACAGATTGTAGCATAGGAATGTCATTTCCTATTAAGAGAATGTCATCCACGTATAAAACGAGGAATACTACAGTTCTCGCTACAAATCTACTATAGATGCATGGTTCATCTGGATTTTTGATAAAGCCAAATTCTTTGACCGTCTCATCAAAGCAGATGTTCCAACTCCGCGATGCCTGCTTTAGTCCATAGATGGACTTAAGCAACTTGCACACCTTTCCGCTGCTCCCACTCTGAATGAAACCCTCTGGCTGGTCCATATAGACACACTCCTCTAAATTTCCATTTAGAAAAGCGGTTTTTACGTCCATCTGCCAAATCTCATAATCGTGGAAGGCAGCAATGGCAAGAAGGATCCGAATGGATTTCAGCATAGCCACTGGAGAAAATGTTTCGTCATAGTCCAAGCCAGGTCTTTGACGGAAACCCTTTGCTACAAGTCTAGCTTTATAGGTCTCAACCTGTCCATCTACACCAATCTTCCTTTTGAAGATCCACTTGCATCCTACGGGTTTTACCCCGTCTGGAGCAATGTCCAACGTCCATACTTTGTTGGTGTACATGGACTCCATTTCGGTCCGCATTGCATCCAGCCATTTTACCGAGTCAACGCTCTGAACGGCCTGCTGGAAGCTAGTAGGCTCATCATAATCTATGATGCAATCCTCTCTATCCCCGTCTATGAGAAAACCGTAGTATCTCTCGGGCGGATGAGACTGCCTACTACTCCTGCGGAGCGGCGTAGGAATGTCCTGTTCATTTGAACCCTCTGGTTCCACTAAGCTTTCAGTAATAGTCTGTGGTTCTGGAATTTCTTCCAGTTCTACTGTGCTCCCACTTAATTCTTTTTCTAAGAACTGGTGTTCTAGAAAGTGGGCATGACGAGAAACAAGAACTTTTTGTTCCTCCTCGTAGTAGAAGAGATATCCCTTGGAATTCTTTGGATATCCCACAAACTTACACAGTACTGGGCGCGCCTCGAGCTTGTCCGCATGCTGCTTTTTAACAAAAGCTGGACTTCCCCAAGTCTTAATGTAACTGAGATGGGACCTCTTCCCACACCACATCTCATATGGTGTAGTAGGAACAGTCTTAGTAGGAACTCGGTTCAAAAGGTACGCAGCTGATTCTAGCGCATACCCCCAGAATGATCGCGGTAACTCAGCGTTACTCATCATGGACCGTACCATATCCAATAGGGTTCGGTTCCGTCTCTCCGATACACCGTTGTGTTGCGGAGTGTATGGAGGAGTAAGCTGAGAGAGAATTCCGTTCTCTTTTAAATAATTCAGGAACTCGGCACTTAAGTATTCTCCACCTCGATCCGATCTTAGAATCTTGATACTTTTGCCGGTCTGTTTTTCTATTTCATTCTTATATTCCCGGAACTTTTCAAAGGCTTCGGACTTATGTTTCATTAAGAAGACATAACCGTACCTTGAAAAATCATCCGTAAAAGTAATGAAGTAAGAGTAACCGCTTCGCGCATGTGTAGACATTGGACCGCACACGTCGCTGTGTACGAGCCCCAAGAGCTCGCTTGCTCTTATTCCGTGTCCAGTGAACGGAGTCTTTGTCATCTTTCCTTTGAGACAGGATTGACAAGTGGCATATGATTGATATTCGAACGGATCCAAATATCCTTCTGTATGTAACTTAGTCAACCTTCTCTCATTGATGTGACCCAGTCTACAATGCCATAAGAAAGTCTGATTGATTTCTGGAGACTTTCTTTTGTGTGTATTCTGGACATTGAAAATCTGTGGTTGGTTTAATACGTATATACTATTGCTCAATGTACCTGACCCAATCAGAACTTGATTAAGGTGAATGTTTACAACATTACTTACAAACGCAAATTCATAACCTTCTTTAGAAACCAAAGATACAGAAATGATATTACAAGTTGCGTTGGGTACAAAAAAACAATTACGCAAAACCAAAACATGCCCATCTGTCATTCCCAGGTGATAGTCCCCCACGGCTTTAGCATTCATGCTAGCTCCGTTCGCAACTCTGAGGGTCATGTCACCTGCCTTCAAAAACCTACGGTTTCTCAACGCCTGCAAAGAATTACAGATATGAGATCCTGATCCGGTATCCAATACCCAGGAAGTAGAGTTTATAGAAAGACAGTTTTCAATAACATACACACCTGAAGCTGAAGCCGCAACCTGCTTCAGTTCCTGTGTCCTGGCCTTCCAAGCCCTGCAATCTTTCTTCCAGTGTCCACTCTTATGACAATAGAAGCATTCTTCCTTTCCCACAAGCTTCCCCGCTATCTTTGTTGCCTTTTCCTTTCCCTTCGTACCCACTTTACTAACACCGCCCCTTGGTTTGGCGGGGGCTTTCTTCCTCTTTCCCTTGGCTTTCGCCTTGGACCTAGAAGAAGAAGATCCTCCTACAAACAAAGCGGGTGTTTCCCTACCTTTCTGTAGGGTGCCCTCTACGCTCCTCAGCATGTTGAGGAGTTCTGAAAGTTCAACTTCTTTTTCTTGTAAGTTGAAGTTCAGTATAAACTGGGCGTAAGTGGATGGAAGGGACTGGAGAATTAAATCCGTATAGAGTTCACTTTCCAACGTGGTCCCAAGTTCCGCGAGCTCCTCAGTGTAGCCAATCATCTTAAGCACGTGGTCCGCTACCGATGATCCGACGGCCAACTTTGCCGAAAATAACTTCTTCGACACTTCGTATCTTGCGATACGAGACTGCTCTCCATACAGTTCTTTTGTATGAAGAAATATGGATTCCAAGTCCATATTCTCGTGCCTCCTCTGATGTTCGTTGTCCATAGAGGCAAGCACGAGGCACCTGGCCTTCGCGCAATCAATCTCCCAAGTCTTACGGATTTCCTTATCCGCGACGCTGGAGGTGGGACCTGGGACGGGGGGAGCTTTGGTGGTAAGAAGATACCCCAGCTTGTCGTAAGTGATTGCCATTTTGACATTCCTGAGCCAATCTTTGTAGTTTGGCCCTGTCAGTATGTTTTTATCTAGAAGTAACTTAAGTCCAGTCATTTCGATTTGGTCGCTGCAGGGGGAGAGAGAAGAAACACTTTAGCATGATGCTCTTGCAAGTTTAGAGTGGTTTTTAATTTGGCTAAACAGGATGGCTCCCACTGTCTCTCGAATCCCTCCTCAAACCATAAAGGAAGAATCAGTCGGGATCAATCCCACCGCACAATACTTGCTTAACCGTTCAGCCAGGCCAGTGTCGGTACTTCGAGGGAGGTTTTCCAACGCTTTCGCGAAGTTCCTTAATTTAAGAACCTCTTTTCCCTGGGGGCGTAGCCCCGCTAACACCTTTCTAGGAACCTACTAGGTTTATAGCATTGATCGTTTAGTGAGAAATTTCCCGAGGAGTAGCATATACTCACAGTAGGATCGGGATCCAAATATCATCGCGTGACGAAACTGAAGGAATCCTACCAGAATCATCACACTCCAAATGGTATGCAAATCTAGCAAGTTTCAGTACTTATGAAACTCCCGATGTGGATTTTTGCCCCATGCTCTTATGACCTTGACTTTGGCCAAAATTTCATAAGTCACATGTCAAGTTCTACCCGTCACTATCCAGGTTAATTTGGATCCACCCGTACCTACCCTTGACTTTGGCCAAAATGGCAGTACGACTGTCCCAAACCAACGCATCTATCTATGCTACACATGAACACCCAATAGCTACCAATCACTATGCCTTGACTTTGGCCAACATACATAGCTTGAATACTATTGCCTATTCATGCGAAACGACGGAGGGCTACGAATGGTTTTGGTAAAACCATGAACGTAGTGAACTTGATATAATCGATGGAACGAGATAGCTTTTAGAAGGAGTGGCTCAAGCTCCGCATTTAAAAGTTAGTTTTGAAAAGAACCGAGTGGTTTTTCGAAAGTGTTCCAACGACTTTAACTTGGTTTATTATCTTGCATTAGTTCTTTTAATGCGTGATATTCTTGCATTAGTTCTTTTAATGCGTCCCATCATTTAATCCTACCATTGCAGAAAACAACCAAAATATGACGTACGCTTATGCCATTCGCATTCGCCACGGGGCCCCATCATCACCCGTTAGGTTACTTAACTAACGACAGAGCGGGGGCTAGGCTAGCGCGGCTGTAAAACATAAGCAACGTCTAAATAGTTATAAATATAGCAATGATAGACATTACAGATCACAGATGAATACATTGGATATACTAGGAATCCGCAATCCGTTCGAGCCTGCAACGAAAAGCGGATTACACGGTCGCGGTGAATAGCCAAAACCCCACCCAAGACCCCTACGGGTGCGGCAAACTACCTGCCAAGTACCCGGTAGTTTGTGCACCCCTCCATGGGTCTATCCTAAGAGCAAAAACAGTAAAAAGAATTATACAATGACGGCTACAACCCCGACCCGGTTGTGCGGCCATACAAATAATAATATTACATCAATTTACATTTTACATGAATGAAAGAAAAACAACACTCATCTCACATCCATCCCGGCTATTCACCCGCAACAATCCAATCCATTCATATACACATACCATCAACAAACACAGATCACAGATGTGTATGACCCCGACTAATCGACATATAGCGATTAGCCGACGTTCAATACATGCAAACATCACAGATATAACCATCGTGGTCAAAGTGCAGTGAAGTTCGATAAAAATACGGATTTATAGGCCCCCAAAAACAAATTTCTTTTCTGGAAAAACTGGGCACAAATGACATATCTTAAAAATCCCAAAACCCTACCAGAAGAACACTGCACAAAACAGGACCACACGAAGAGACAAAACGGCGGCGGTTCCGCGGCCTAAGCCATCCATTGCAGCGGAACCGCGGCGCTTTGAAGGAATCATGCGATCGTATTTTGTGGGTGTTTTTACAAAACCCTGAGCCGATTTTAGGAGTAAAACTTTTTACATTTCGAGCACAAAAAATTTCAACAGAAACTTAGGGTTTTGGTTTTTCCGGTTTTGCGATTTTTCTCGATCGAACTTCCATACACTTTACTACAAAGCTAGTTTAAGTTTAACCTGGCTCTGATACCACTGTAAGTCCACGTTGCGACCCCCGGTTCTTACGGGGAGGCGGAAACGGTATAAAAATCAAATTTTTAGCGCATGGGGCAACATGGACTAACAAAGTCGGGATCTTTTCTAAACTAAACTAGTTATAATGCTAAAGAGAGTTAGCTACTCGGATAAAAGGTTATACCTAACTTGAACTCCTTCTTCTTGAAACCTAGTAGAGGTTGATGGTTCTCTCCTCGTCGCCTTCTTCCGTCAAAGATGGATCCACCTGAGGGTTCAACCTTCGGGCTCTTTCTCGAACTTAGAGTGAACTAGGATCTCCGGCTTGCTAAACCTTGAACCCTAGAGAGAGTAGAGAGTATCTATGGGGTGTTTTCTTTTCAAGGAGAGGGATTCTCAACACATGAGAAGGATTCTCCTTGAGCTTGAGGAAGAAGAAGATGAAATGAGGAGAGAGAATCAATATGATAGAATGAGCTCATTTTCCTTTTGCAACCATAACAAAAGGAAAAAGATATATCTAATTAATAATAATAATTCAAAATGAAATAGTTGATGGTTGTATTTGGAATGACCACTATCATCACTTCATTAAATGAATGTAAGCTAGAATCAAGGAGTATCCTTGCAAAGCAATGATGATGGTCAAACATTCAACCATGGTCAACAAGTCAACAAAATCAACCATGACACAATTTCATTTAATTACTATTATTAATTGATATTTCATAATTCCATTAGGGTTTGGAAAAAGACGACTGTCAAATGTACATACGCACGCGTTCCGAAACCCTAATGAAAAACCTCTTCCTCCGCCTCAATCAACTGTGCATACACACCCGCATTCTTGTTCCGACGAACATGAATACCAAGAGATAAAATCAACCCCAAAACATATACCGGTATCTGGCTCAAACCAGAGCCTACTAGTAATATCTGTCCGGACTCCAAACGTGCACAAGTGCGCGGATGAGAACGAACCCTGTCGCAAGACCATGCGGCCTCTACTCTGTTTTGCCCAGAGGCGAATACCCTCTGTGTGGGACACTAAAGACTCGACACTACGCTGGCAGTGGGTTTAACCACAGACCGCAAGCGGCACTAGCTGTGCGTAAAGGTCCCCAGGTAGATGCCGACAAGAAGGCTGACGAGGTGAACCCCATCTGAACTCCTACTGAGTCTGAATGTGACAGTCTCCGTACAGTCCGGTCTGTTCGTCTAATACATCGCATGTCGGGCCTAGGGGGCGGTAAAACGTCAGTCCCCTAATAGCGGTACAAGTCGTGTCGGAGTGAAGCCCAAAACACCCTGAGATAACACTGGAAGCCTACCAGTATATCTCGCTTGCCCTGGCCAGGGACTACTCGTGTAATGGCTCTCTTAGACACAGCGCGATGTCAACCCCCAATACCGGGAGAGACGAATCCTGTCTAACCGTCACTGCCTCCAAGTGCTTCGGGACTGCACCCAACCATTACCTGTTTGCACGACTCCTTTGAGCCGTGGTAGGGTAGTGATCAAAGTGCAGTGGGAACACACTCGAGGCGAAGTGCCAGTGTCAAGTCAGCGGACTAAGCTGTACTCATGTCACCTGGGAACTGATAACTGACGATAGGTATAATACCAACCTGTCAGTTCCCGACGAGTCCTGTCCAGTGTACTCGTAACCCAACGAGCACCCGTATACTATCTCCAGTACGACGTACTGATGGCTGTGGGACAGACCATCTCCCATACTGGGATAAGAAGCGCATACGCTAGTCTACTCCGGAGTATCGATGCCCTGTCTCGATAGTCCTGCGACTAGGGACCTGTATAAGGATGTGCTTACAGATTACCCAGCCCCCACTAGTGTGATTGCCATCACAACGCTGGTAATCAAGCAAAGATCCTAAGGGCTCCACTAATGCGTATAGGTGATATACTAAAATAAACACATGTACACATTGAAGTAGAAACAAACCAAGTAGCATACTACTATATTGAGCAAGATTGTTTATACAAGATGAATATCCCAAGCTTCCATTAAGTAATATACAAACTAGTATGATACAGTAATGGCCTCTAGGGCATATACACTAATAATCTCCCACTTGCACTAAGGCCATGTACTGGCGTATCGAAGACCTATCATCTCGATCAGCCGCTCGAACTGAGTCTGGGGCAGTGCCTTGGTGAATGGATCTACAGTGTTTTCTTCTGAAGCAACCCTCCGAACCTCGATCTCCTTGCGATCCACGATCTCCCTGATCAGGTGATACCGCCTCAAGATGTGCCTGGATCTCTGATGGGACCTGGGTTCCTTTGCTAAAGCTATAGCCCTGTTGTTGTCGCAATACAGAGGTATTGGGTCAACAATGGACGGAACCACCTGAAGTTCTTTCAAGAACTTCCTCATCCAGACAGCTTCTTTTGCGGCATCAGATGCAGCGATGTATTCCGCTTCCATCGTCGAGTCTGCAACGGTTTCCTGTTTGGAACTCTTCCAACACACCGCCCCTCCATTGAGGGTAAAGACAAAACCCGACATGGATTTGGAATCATCCTTGTCACTCTGGAAGCTGGAGTCAGCAAAGGCCTCAATCTGGAGGTCTTTTCCGCCATACGCCAAGAACATCTCCTTAGTCCTTCTTAGGTACTTGAGAATGTTCTTTACCGCTATCCAGTGTTTCTCCCCAGGGTTTGACTGATACCTGCTTATCACACTCAGTGCATAAGCTACATCCGGTCTGGTACACAACATCGCATACATTATAGAGCCTACCGCAGAAGCGTAGGGTATAATAGACATGTGATCCCTCTCCAAATCAGTCTTGGGGGACATCTCTTTAGAGAGGGTGATCCCGTGACAAGCCGGTAGATTACCGCGTTTGGAATCTTCCATACTGAATCTTTTCAGTACGGTGTCGATGTACCTGGACTGTGAAAGTCCTAATATCCTCTTGGATCTATCACGATGGATCCGGATCCCCAGGATGTATGAGGCATCACCCAGGTCTTTCATGGAGAACCTGTGTGACAAGAACCCCTTGACAGATTGTAGCATAGGAATGTCATTTCCTATTAAGAGAATGTCATCCACGTATAAAACGAGGAATACTACAGTTCTCGCTACAAATCTACTATAGATGCATGGTTCATCTTGATTTTTGATATGTGCTAGGCTCCAGTATACGGTCTCCACTCTTGAAATAAAATACCGGATGGTCTGGAATCTCGAACGCTACCCACCTTTAACGACAGTCGATGGTAGCGTAAAAAGTTCCTAGCCAATCCATACCCAAGACTACATCGAAATTCGGTATGTCCAGCACCTTGAAGTCAGCATAAAATTCTCTGCTGCAGAGGACCATTGGACGCATGTCGTATCCCAAAGTTGCCTTTAGAAAGCCATTCTCTAAACTAACATTCCAGCTGGATACGAGCGGTTTAACTGGAATCGCATGAGTTCGGATGAACTGTTGCAACATAAAGCAATGTGATACTCCAGTATCGAAGAGTGCTAGTGCAGGAAATGAGGCTACTAAGATTGTACCTAAGTTGTGTGGAATATGTTTAGGTATAGGAAAAGATACTTTGATATGTATAAAGATTGAAAGAAAGTTTGAAAGAAGGGAGTTACCAGTGATAACTTACTTGGTCAGTGGCTTCAGCTTCTTCCATAGTCGTTGTGAAAGCCTGTCGCCTAGGTACATTCCTCCTTGTTGGGGGAGCATTCCTCTGTCCGTTCCTCTGTCCTTGAGGTAGGTTCCTTTGTGCATGATAGAACTGACGAGGAGGAGGTGCAGTAGGTCCACGAGGAGGTGGAGCTGGGAGAACAAGACAAGGAGCAGGTGCCTAGATAGCTGGCCACTGTGGATACGTGATTGCTGGTCTGGGTGCATGATTCTGATTGAGTCTGTGAGGACAAGATCCAATATCGTGTGTGGATGAGCCACAGACTAAGCATAGGCGATTAGCACGTCTGCAATCCTTCGCCAGGTGTCCATTTCGTTTGCAATAGAAGAAGAAATTTGGACTGGACCGGTTAAAAGATACTCCCGGTCTCCTGGGTACAAACGGTGGTATGGAAGAGGCTCCTCCTGCTATCTGAGTAGCAGGGCGCTTCACACCGACAGATTGAGGTCTGCCATTCTTCTTTACTACTGCCTCATATCGACGGGTAGCCTTCAAATCTAAATCATGGGTTGGGAAATCTCCTGTAGCTAATACAGCTTGGATCTCCGGGTCCAACCCTTGCTGAAATCGTCTAGCTCTGATCTCAGCAATCGGTATGAGATGGGCCGCAAACCTGTTACGGTCTTGTGTTAGCTGTGTAGTATGTGATATTAGAAATTCGAATATTTAAGACGTATCTTATCTGCTCAGCATGGTGAACTCAGCATCATACTCGTCCGCAGATTTGCTCCACATAAAACCTCGTTGCAAGTGGATGAATTGCTGCTCCATATCAAAACGGACAGTTTCGGGAAAATATTTCGCGTCGAACATCTCGCAAAAAATTCTCCATTTGATCGGCTGAGCAAGACGGCTTTCTTCCGCCTTCCACCATACTCTGGCGTTATCTGTGAGTTGTAGCTTCGCAACACCCAAGCAATGTATGGCACTTGTGTTGCTGCCAGATCGTCTTCGATGGACTAAGCCCATTCCTCTGCTTCCAAAGGGCTCTCTTTCCTAGAGAATTGTTTAGGGTTCAATACCTGGAATTATTTCAGTCCAGGTGCCTCAGCTTCGGGGCGGTTCATTAGGATAGCAGTCTGCTGCTACTGTCCCTTTAAGAGGCTCTTGATCGCCTCGAGCAATACCATCTGCTCATTAGTAAGAGCTGCTACGGTAGGTGTAAGTGGAAGAAGTGGTGGTGTGGTGTTGCCGTTCACGTTGGTGCTCGTGTTGTTCGGGAAATCCATAACCTTGAAAGAAAAATAGGGTTAGAATAGATTCAAAAAATATGAAATGTAAAGAACGTTTAGTTGTTGATTCTTATAATTCTTGTGATATATTGCTTAAGTTTCCATGCAGAATTGACCCTGCATAGTATGACTTCATGCAGAACTGACCTGCATGGGCCGCCAATAAAACTTGTCATGCACCGCTTCCCAGAGTACGGGTAAGGAGATGCAAAGAGACCCGCGACGTATTTACACAGAAGTAAACACGTTAAGCGTAAATATGCAATATAATAAATGTACACAACAACAACAACAACTGAGCCTTTTATCCCAAGCATATGGGGTAGGCTACATGAACCAACATGAGAATCACGCCGGGTCCAGCACATGAATCCTCCGCCTCCACTCACTCCTATCGAGCAATATACTTTCATTGAGTCCTTTGGCAACCATATCGTTTCGTATCACCTCCATCCATGTTTTCTTCGGTCTCCCTTTTGCCCTTTAGCCATTGCCCATATCAAGAGTATCTATTCGTCAAACCGGTGCTTCCATAGGTCTGCGTCGCACATGACCAAACCATCTTAGCCGGTTTTCCCGCATCTTCTCCTCCACAGGTGCTACACCAACTTTTGCACGAATATCCTCATTTCGCACATTATCTTTTCTAGTGTTACCGCACATCCAACGAAGGATGTGCATCTCCGCTATGTATGATGCTGCTTAAGTATTCTGTACCATATAATAAGGCAGGCCGAATAGCGCTCCGATAAAACTTCCCTTTCAATTTTAACGGAAAGTTATGATCACACAAAATCTCAAAAATAATATTTTATTTTTCTGAAATGTTACACCATTATTTAGGCATTTCTTTCCAGTATTGTATTTACTTTCTAGTATATTGTAAACAATATTTAATAAATGTACATAAGAAATGACAAAAGATATAAATCAACAGCACTTTTTTATTGATTAAACATTGTTTACAATACACTAGAAAGTAAATACAATACTGGAAAGCAATGCCTAAATAATGGTGTAACATTTCAGAAAAATAAAATATTATTTTTGGAAAGTTAAACAATTTAAGTAATAAATATTATGAATATTTTAAAGTAAGGAGATTAGCTTTAATGATGTGGTATAACTATATACCAATAATTCGGGAGATATTTGAAAAATTCTACATGATTATTGATTTTGAGTATATTAAGTCGATTTGGATATTTTATAATTTATTTTATACAAGTTTACGGCTAAACTTAATTAATAATTACTAATCATGCATTAAGCTTGATTAAGCACATGACATGCACCATGTCATATTGTAAAAATACTTGTTATATTTCTATTGACCATGGCTTTAATTCTTCATTGTTTCTTTTATGTATTGGTTTGACTAAGGTTTTTGTTTTACAAAAAATAAAGGAGAAAAGAAAAAGAATAAAGAATATGTGTTGCATGGCAAGGAGGTATGGGCAAAAGAGAGGGTGAGGGGTCTCTTTCACCTTGGCTCATTGTTCTTCACTTCATTTTCTTTTTCTCCTTCCCTTCATCATGGCTGCCCTCTCCCTCCACCTCCTCTACCTCCTCACAACACCCCCAAATACACATCAAAACTTTATGTCCCCTTCATTAAAATTGTGCACAAGCTCACTACAAGCATGGTGGACTAAGCAAGATGAGATTTTGAGCACTTGGGGCAACTCAAGAAAATTCTTGAGTTGCCAAATGAGCTATTTCTTTCACCATTAGTGTAGTAATTGAGTTCCTTTAGCTTCTATTTTAGTTTAGAATTGATTATGTGAGGTTTAGTGATCTTGGAAAATTCCAAGATGAAGTTTAGGGGATTCTTGAGTTGTGATGGTGCAATTGAGTATAATTGGTGACTACAACCCCCTTTAGTGTTAAAAACCTAGATCAAACCAGAGCCTAGACCATGAAACTTAAATTAGATGTTTCGAATGTCGGTTTTGTGAATATTTTGTGCCTACAGGAAATCTGGAGTGACCTGAGATCTTTACAAGAAAAACAAGCAACTCTATTAACCTAGATTGAGCACTAGAAGACCAGCCTGAGAATACGAACCCAAACCAAGCCAGGAAAACCGACCAGGCCGGATTTTGGGTTGATCTCGCCGGGTCACCTGTGGGTATTGGTGTTAAGGTTGGTTCTGTAGCTCAAATACCCCATAGACTACCCCACTGTGTTGTTTGTTTATCCCCAATTCACCTGACCAAAAATCTAGAGCAAGTTTTCTGAGTTTCTATTTTGGTTTCATGATTTTTCATGACTTAAGTTCTGATATGGGTGTCTTATCTCGATAGATTTGCGTTTGCATGTCGATGTCGATGGTTATTTGGTTCTTTTGCATGCGTAGACCATAGGTTTTAACATGTGTGTGATTCGTGTGCCGTTTTGGTTTTCGTACGCGATTTCTGTTTACGATATTATGTGTTTATATATGTAGGCACCTTCACGTGGACTTCGGATAACAAGGAAGAGCATGGCGATATCGACTTCGGAAAGTAAGGATCAAGGTGAGTAGATGTATATCTACGGGGGAAGTCGGGTGGATGGCGTATAGCACCCCCGCACTTTCCTAGGGTAGGATGCGAATATTATATGTGTGTGTGTGTGTGTGTGTGTGTGTTATTGTGAGACGTGAATACTTAGCAAGAAAGTGTTTTAGTTTAGTTTCTTAGTCACGAAACCCTAGAGTAAAGGTTGACGCACACACATGCACATACGTGAGATTATGATATGTTTAGGGTGTATGTGTTGTGTGTGTGTGTGTGTGTGTGTGTGTGTGTGGATGCGTTGGTGTGTACACACACACACACATACATATACGTATACACGGATGATGGGCCCAGTATATGATACTTGGAGATGAGCCAATATGATCGGGCATGATGCCGTGAGATTGTGATATGTGATTGGGTCGCGATATGAGATACGACATGATATTATAATGGATCGATGGGCGATGTGTTTTCATACACACGGGGATATATGTTTGATGATATTGGAATATACAAGACTTTAGAACGGTACCCCTAATTCAGAATATTATGATAATGATACAATATGAGTAATGAGGTATATGTGATATTTGACCCGCACCCTGATTTTGGGATGTCGTACGATAGATTTTACCGTACGATGTATAGATATGATGATTGATCCGCACTCTTGACTCGAGGATGTCGTACTATGTATTTTACCGTACGTGATGCTATTGAGACGGGATCGCCGACTACTAGATATATCGACTCGGACTTTAGGTGGTTTTCCTTACCCTTTCGACCGGTCTCTTAGTTTAGTCCTATAGTTGATTAAGTAGTTGATAGAATGAGCTCGAGGCAAACTTATTTTCAAAACTAACGAATCGTGAGTATTTTTAAAGACAGGCCGAGAGATACTACGGATTTTTCAAAAGACGTATCTTTTCTCAAGGACCCCGTAGCCCCTATTTTTCTAAAAACCACGATTCGTACTATTTCAAACACCAAAAACTATATGGCTCGTATATGGAAATGTATATTCTTCAATGTTGTGGTTACTACATCTTTTTCCATATATTCATGTTGTTCTCATCGCATTGTATGCTTATACATGTGTTTTCTTTAGTTATTATGAACCCCTATTGTCACGACACCAGCACCATTACCGATGATGCGTATGCTCCACGTATACTTGCTTGCCGGCTCACACACATCACTATCGATAATTTCCATGTCACGTACACATTAGATAGCATTACTTCATTGGTATAATTGCTAGCGGGCAGTTTCAACATTGTACTGCATTTCTTACTTAGATACTTCATGCATTTATACATTCATTCTGTTATGCAACATCGTGGGGCTTTATGCCGGTATTAACTATTTATTGACTCTTGATTTTAGGATTTTGGATTTTTCCATGAGGTTT
Organism: Agapanthus africanus; assembly: GCA_030015575.1. Lineage (NCBI taxonomy): Eukaryota > Viridiplantae > Streptophyta > Magnoliopsida > Asparagales > Amaryllidaceae > Agapanthus > Agapanthus africanus. Next base: position 54,676,726 of record CM057342.1, on the reverse strand, counting down.
TTACATTTGGGGAAAACCGCAGGGATTTTATAAACTCGTTATCATTTTAAAATGCAAGTTGCGGTTTTCTCGTGGTATGATGTATATGTCGTCCACCATGAGTCTTCCTGATTTCTATTGGTTTTCGAGACCCGATTCGAGGAGTAGGATGAACCGTTTGGGGTACATGGTGGACTCGGTATGGTACCCCGGGACGAGAATTTTTTGTGGGGATGGCGATGAGCCGGCAGGGGCGGACTACTTACCGGTGATGTCGGGTGCGGCGGATATCCGGAGGATACCGACATAGTTGAGAGATTTGATGTGATGGGCCGATCCGGACTGACGGAGCCCGAGATTTGAGTATTTTATGTCACTGTCGGACATAAACTTCATGATGTTTTGAGTGTTGGTGCTGGGCACTCGGGTTTTATCATGATTTGTGTGTCGTTATTGGACACACGTTAGATGGTGCATTCTTACATGTCATACATCGATATATTATTATTCTTGACACATACACGAGTACTTTGATATCACACTTATGATATACTGTCACTCTTGTTGTAGTATTGTGTATTTTTTTATTGTATGACCTAGGAGAGAATCATAAATGCGATTTCTTCTCGGTGATGTTTTCCACTCACGAGTTGGCAACTCACCTCCGTTGTGCCACAGTTTCTTACAGGTTTAGCCGTACAAGTTTCGTTGTGGCTTGCTGGCACACTGCTTCCTTCCGTGTGATTGTTTTGATAGGTGGGTTCACTTGCATCGTGACCACTGTTGTACTTTTATTTATTTAAATTGTATTTAGTAAACTCCATCAACCAGACTTTTATTATTTGATAGACTTAGAAAACCAGTTGTTTATTCTTTCGACCTTAGAGTCGCGCGCTTGTATTATTATGGTTCTTCTCTGGTTTTCTTGAGGATGTTGGTTTTCTTTCTAAGTTTTGATCCTCGCCCTTCGGCGTTGTATATTATATTGCTTGCGTGGTTGTTTCCGCCATTTGGCGAAGAGCTAGCTCCTGTTTGGGGATGCCTTCATTCATTACTTATGTATATTCTTTTTTGTACCCGTTTTGGAGCCAGTATTTACAAAGGAAACTCTGCCGAAATTTTTAGAAAGACCTGATACTTTTAAAAATGCTTACTATAACTTTCAAAGTGATTTTATATGTTAACTTTTAAATAAGTTTTCCTTCACTCTATGTTCTTTAAATGGTTTTGATTTTTGGGCTTTGGCTTACTTAGATTACGTCATGCCTCTAGACGTTTCGTAATTTAAGTGACAGTCACGTTCCATACCTTCGGGTCGTGACAAATGGCATGAACTGAAAGTAAAAGTATATACAAGTGAACTAGGGGTCTGGGTCCTCAATGAACTGCTCCAAATCGTCCTGGCTGGGCTCGATCTCCAGAGAGTCGGGTCCTCCTGAAAACATTTCAAAAAAGGAAGAAATAGGAATGTCGTCAGCGAACAATCGCTCGGTAATTCCCAAAAGATAAAGAAGAATAAACAGAGAATAGAATAAGTAAAGTATATATGGTTATGTTTGTTATGTTAACGTAATTGTTTGTAGCTTGGTACAGAATGTGTCAGTGTATACGAGAGGAGTCCAACTTGCTCCATGAACTAAGATATATGAAGTACAAGGCCCCGTCAAAACCCACGGGACAACGGCAACGGATGTTCAGCTTAGGTGTATTATAGTGACCATCATCGTGCCACTTTTAACACATTCCGTACCAGTCTACCTCTTAAAAACCCCGTAATACATATTGTATTGATTGTAATGATTTGTTGTATAAAGCTTGCCGAAACCATAGTATAAATTGTTCATCTAAACGGATAAGGATATAAACGGATAGTCATGTAATCAAGTCAAAATATATTCATGGTTCGGTCCAGTCGAGTCATGTTGATATTTGATAGTATTCTGGTATTCATATTTAAGTTCCAGTATATATGGATTTATGTTGTATTGGAGGTATAGTAGAATTGTATTCATGTATGGATTGTATTCAAATTAGACTGAGACTCTGTCTGAGTCAAACACTTAAACAAAATTGGATTCCTAAATTAGGTTTTGGAGTTATCGGTAACTGCTGCACATGGATGGCAGGATTTATGAATTTTTCTAAGCCAATTACCATTGATAACCCCAATTTAGTTTTCTACCTTAAATATGCAAGCACCCACTTTCTACGGCTTCTTGAGGCTCAAGAGAATTGGTCCCGCTTAAACCTATATTTACTAAGGTCCTTAATGTAAATTAATATAACTTGAGAGGGTTTTATGAAAAATAGTTTTAGTATAATTTCAAAATAATCCTCAAGTATTTATTTATTGTATTTATGGATGTAAATTTTAAAAGTGAGGTATTCTAGTGAATAAATACATAACTTGAATAATATATGGTATTTTTGTGTAAATTTGACTTGTTTGGATTCTTGATGGTATTTTCATGAAAATTGTGATTCTTGTGTTTAGAAAACATGGAATTTATATAAATATAAAATAGATATTTTGATAATATTTATATATATATAATTATTAAAAATAGAATTTATTTATTAAATAGAAAATCAAGTTTTCTTAAAAATTGTATTAAAAAATCCATCGTGATCGTATGCTCCGTGAAGAGATCTGCATCTCGCCCTACTAGTCCGATGGATGTGCGATAAGCTACACTAACCAAATCGGATTCCCCAAAAATGGGTTGTAGAGACGTAATTGTAAGGAATTTATTTTAAACAATTTAAAGAATACAGTTTTTAATAGTTTATGGTATTTAAATGTAAATTCGTATTTGTCTAAAAAATATTGTTTTCAAATAATCGTGCTATGTCAAGATGTGTGTTGTGAGAGGTAGGTCATTATCTCGTGAGATTTTTCTAAAGGTGATACATGCAGATATGATAAAAGATGTTGAATATAAAGTTTGTGGTATTTAACCGTAACAGTGTAATAGAAATGGTTTTATATGGAGTTTTGAATTAAAACTTGTTTCTAATTATTGTTTAATCTTTAACAAACAAAGTACAATGATTTAGATCACTAATTATTAAGAAAATTGTTAGTTTAAGAAGTTTTAGAAATGAATGTCTGTATAACTTCACTTACCGACATCATTGAAAAGAAGAAGTTTTGAGAGGTGATAATAAGACAGTAGAGAGGACTTACAAGTTGGAATGATAAAGGTGAGGTATAGGAAGGATTTGAGAGTTTCGTGGAGTCGCGGGGTCGCCGGAATGTTCTTGAATCGTCGCCGGAACTTGACCTTGGGCTAACTCCACTTATACACTTCTTTGACTTGGAACAATTTGAGATTTTTTTATAATGGATTTCAGAATGGAGAGAGTTAGGGTGTGATGTTGTATTTATAGGAGAATTTAGGATTTTGATGATTGAAGAATGGAATTTAAAAAATGCATTTAAACTTAGATTAATACTCATTTTTAATTCTTTATTTAATTTCAGGAAAAACAAATAGAAGAGGAGTAGTGGGAGTAGGCCAAACGACTAGGGTTCAAAATATGGGGGCATTTCCTATGATTTGGCCCGGCGGAACAGGCCAATATGCAATCTTCGCCGGTTGTTTTGGTGAGGTTGGGTGTGGGATTATTGCCACGTGTCTAGATTGATGTTAATACAATTTTCTACATGTTTGTTTTCAGTGACTTTTCATTTTTACGTGTATTGCACGTGTAAACTTTTGAGCTTCCAAAAAGTTTAAAAGAAAAATCAGTAAAACTAATATATGGCTGGGGGGATTCGAACATAGGGGCTATGTCACAACAGTGCGAAACTTTACCGATGAGCTACAAGTGCTTTCTTGTTATTTTTCAAACAAAATAATACTTAAAGTATACTCAGGCTTGCAAATACTCCATTCAGTATAATAACTTTAAGAAAATCTTATACATCGTTACTCTCTCTCCCCCTTCTTTCCAATTTTTACCCGTGCGGGTTCCCAATTCTCCCCTTTTCTCCCCTTATCTCCCAAATTCCCCTAAAAAATTTCCTAATTCTTCCCCGATTTTTTCCCATAAGTTGTCGCTGCTGTTGGAGCTCGAAAACGCCATTCTCATTCCTAAATCCGGTCCAAGGTTATGGTTTTCCCCCTCTGCTTATTGCTTTTTTAAATTAAATCAAATAATTGTGAAGTTAAGTTATGAAAATCTTTAATAGAGTGTTGAGTTTTAGGATAGGATGTTCGGTTTTAGGATATATAAAGAATGAAAGATAAGAAATTAAAGAAAGTGTTTGGCATTGGGTTTTAGGATGAGGTATTGAAGAATGTGTTTGGTGTTAGCTTTTAGGATTTAAAATGGAGAAAATGGAAAATTTAAAGAGTGGTTGATGGGTTTTACGATTATGGATGTGAAAGTTGAGAATTTGATATAGAAATTTGAAGAGTGTTTATGTGTGAGTGTGTGTGCACGCACGCACGTATGTGCGCTCATGCATGTGGGTATTTATGTGTATGTATGAGTGTGTACGCGTGCATACGTATGTGAGCGGGTGTATGTGTGTGTATGTGAGCGTGCTTGCGCATATGTGTGAGTGTGTGAGCATATATATATGTGTGTATGCGCCCGCGTATGAAATATTTCACAAATTCATCCTAACTTTTAGTTTGTATTTTATAAATTTAATAATTCAAAATCTTGTTGTCGTGTATAATTTATTGCTCGTGGATTCATATTGTTCTTTGATCTTTTAGCTCGCGAGATGACTTTCTCTCTCCTATTCTTTCCTAAAAATTTCACAGCCCTCGAATTTCACCCCAAGAGGTGATTTCCCTCTTCATTTTTCCCCAATTCTTCAAAAAAAAAATCCTTTTTCTTATCTAAATTTTTTTAAAGGTATTGTTGCTGCTGCTGATGTTCAAAATTCGATCAAAAGTTAAGGTTTTTCTTCTCCAATTATAATTTTTTAAATTAAATATGGATGTTAGGTTATTAATTGTAAGTTTAGGTTATGAATTGTGATGTAATTTTGATGTAAGGTTGTGAAATTGTGATGTGGATGTTAGGTTATGAATTTTTGAAATTAAATGTGAATGATAGGGTTTTTCAATTACATGTGGATGTTAGGTTATGAAATTTGTGATGATTGTTGGAGATTTTGACAGAGCAATAATGAAAAATTGGAAGCAAAAGTGATTCTGCAGATCATTTTATTAGAGTAAAAAAACAAAGCCTTTAAATAGGCATTACAAGCTAAACGTGACTTGAAAGCAGAGCAAATTTTTAGCCTAGAAAATCTCAATTGTTTAACTATTTCCATCGGCACATAATCTGCCTAGGAGATTTATTCAACTTGACTACTAACAAACTACTAACAAACCTGCCTAGGAGATTTATTCAACTTAACTACTAACAAACTACTAACAGAAACATTCGAATTACTCTAACTTCAACACTCCCCTTTTATTCGAAAGTTGAAACTCCCAATTGTGTACTAAACTCTTCATGCTTTGCTTATGGCAAACTCTTGGTTAATAAGTCTGCAATCTGTTCATTGGTTCCACAGTTATCCAACTGAATTTCTTCTTTAGCAATCAGCTCCCTTCTAAAATGATGCTTGATTTCGATGTGTTTCGTCCTGCTGTAGTGCACCGGATTCTTTGCTAACATCACTGCTGACTTGTTATCACATTTCATACTAGTAGCTTTGATCTGTTCTTACCCCAAGTCGCTTAGAATCCTCCTTAACCAGACTTCTTGACAACTTGCTGCAGCAACTGCCACATACTCGGCCTCTATCGAAGATAAAGCCACTGAGGCCTGTTTCTTCGAACTCCAGGATATGGCTGCTTCCATAGTGATTGGGTCCCCAGCAAATAGAACCAGTGCTGAAGTTGCGTTCCCCTCAATCTCAAACCGACATCGAGGAACTCTCCCCCGCTCACTTCTACGTAGCTGAGCTGACTCCTTCGGAGGAGATTCTTCAGATGTTGAGACTGAGCTTGATTTCTCCGGAGTTGAAGACCGTGAACCTTCCGAACCATCATTTTCGGGCTCGACTTGTTCAAGGGTATTTTGTTCTTCTTCAGTCTGAATGTGAGGGATTTGGCTATTGTCTTTAGTTTCCCAATCCCAATTGTCCTGTTCGTCAAATACAACATTGCGACTAACAGTAATCTTTTTACTCAAGGGATCATATACTCGGTAAGCCTTTGATTTAGTGCAATAACCAATAAACACATGCTTTTGTGATTTCCCATCTAGTTTATGTCGTCCTGTTGTAAGCAAGACATAACATATGCACCCGAACACTCGAAGATGACTTACGGAGGGTTTACTTCCACTCCATGCTTCATACGGAGTTTGGTTCCATACTGCTTTGGTCGGTGAGATGTTGAGAATATGAACAGCTGTTGCAACTCCTTCAGCCCAAAATGAATTTGGTATTCCATTCTGTTTCAACATCGATCGAACCATTTCCACAACCGCCCGATTCTTGCGTTCAGCCACGCCGTTCTGTTCGGGAGTATACGGTGCTGTGAGCTACCTTCTTATTCCTTGTTCATCGCAGAAGGCATCGAAATCTTTTGAGGTAAACTCATCTCTACGATCGGTACGGAGTATTTTTACAACTTTCCCACTTTGTTTTTCCACAAGTGCCTTGAACTTCTTGAAGCACTCGAAGCTTTCTGATTTGTGCTTCAAGAAATATACCCAGCTCATCCTACTAAAATCATCAATAAATAGGAGAAAGTACTTACTGCCAGCTAATGAGTCTGTTCTCATGGGACCACACAGATCGGCATGGATGAGCTCGAGAATATCTTCAGCTCTCTTTGATTTTCCTATCGGAAAATATTGTTTTGCTTTCTTTCCAATCATGCACCCTTCGCAGACTTTCTCTAATGACTTGATGACAGGAAGATCATTCACCATTTGCTTGTTCTTTAGCAGCTGCAGTCCTTTAATGCTTAGATGGCCATATCGCTGATGCCAAGCTCGTTTTCCGCAAGAGTCTTGCTCACCATGGCTCTTTCTGTTATTTCAGCAAAATCAAGAGCATACATACGATTTGATGACATACGAGCACAAGCAAGAATTTTACCAGTGATTTTGTGTTTCACCGTGCATTTAAAATCATCAAATACCACCATGTAACCAGATTCATTCAATTGTCCAACGCTCAGCAAGTTGTGTGCTAAAGATAGAGCAAAATGAACATCCTTAATAAATTTTTTTCTGGTTACCTACTGAGATCTCAGCTATGCCCTTTCCTTTAATCTGTAGTTGTTTATCATCTCCAAGCTGTACTTGTGATTTGACAGTCTCATCGAGCTCTTTGAATTTGGAGCGATCTCTGGTCATATGATGAGAGCAGCCGCTATCAATGTACCAGATGTCATTCTTCTTTGTTGTTGCTTCTGTCATAAACAGGAAGTTATCTTCCTTTTCTTCAGCATAATTTGCCTCTTCTGGTTTGGACCAACAATACTTATCAGAGTGCCCAAATTTATTACAGTATGAGCACTTGACGGTATTGTTTCTGCCTCGGCCCCTGCCTCTATGGCCTCCTCGACCTCTTCCTCTTCCATATTGATTTGAGGATTCAGACTCCCCCTTGGTCTGAAAGGTTATTTCTTCTTCCTTCACATTAGATCGGTTGATTCGCGCCTCATGAGCTTGAAGTGATCCCATCAGTTCATCAAACGAGAAGGTGGACAGGTCCTTAGATTCTTCGATTGCAGTCACCACATGATCGAACTTGGATGACAGACTCCTTAGAACCTTGGCAACGACTGTTTCGTCTGATATCTAATCTCCGTAGGATCTCATTTGCCCTACAACTGACGAAACTCTTGCCAGAAAATCTTGCACAAACTCGTTATTTTTCATGGAAGAATTTTCAAAATCACGCCTTAGGGACTGCAACTTTACCCTTATTACCTTGGAGGAACCCTGATATTCAGTCTTGAGCGTGGTCCACGCTTGCTTGGCCGTGGTAGCTGCGGCTATCCTGGAAAAAATCGACTCATCCACTGCCTGCTGGATGAAGAAGAGAGCTTTGGCATCTCGCTTTAGATGCTCTTTGTTGCGAGTCTCGTCTTCTTTATTTTCTTCATATCCTGTTTCGACATAATCCCATAGATCTTGAGATCGAAACAGTGTCTTCATTTTGATGCTCCAAAATTCATATGAATCTTCTTTGAACAGCGGAATTTGTGGCTGTGAAGTACTGACACCGGCGTTGGCAGCCATGTTTGCGAGTGAAGCAGTCAAAGAAAATTCCCGGTTTTGAAAGAACCTAGCTTTGATACCACTTTTGTTGGAGATTTTGACATAGCAATAATGAAAAATTGGAAGCAAAAGTGATTCTGCAGATCATTTTATTAGAGTAAAAAACAAAGCCTTTAAATAGGCATTACAAGCTAAACGTGACTTGAAAGCAGAGTAAATTCTTAGCCTAGAAAATCTCAACTGTTTAACTATTTCCATCGGCACATAATCTGTCTAGGAGATTTATTCAACTTGACTACTAACAAACTACTAACAAACCTGCCTAGGAGATTTATTCAACTTAACTACTAACAAACTACTAACAAACTACTAACAGAAACATTCGAATTACTCTAACTTCAACAGATGGGTTGTACAAATTGAGACACATATGATATGAACAACCTGAATCCAAGATCTAAATATCGGAAGAATCTGCCTCGTCGCTGTGTGCTGTCAACAAGTCGCATAGCTCCTGAACAATGCTAGAGAAAATCTCGAATTTATGATCATCCTCCGATTCTGTGACAACACTATCCGAATCATTGTCTTTTGTAAAGACCTTTATTTCCTTCTTCTCAATATACTTTTGTATGATATGCAATTTCTTTTGAAGTGACCCGGTTTATTGCAAAAATAACATCTATCTTTTGTATCTTTAGAGTTGGACTTGGACCGATTTCTTTAACCCGATCCTTTACTTTTAGATCTTTCTCTTTTCTTAGCAATCAATCCTGACGAATTTGAATATGAGTCAATTTTATCCTTATGCTTTGTCTCATGACTTAAAAGTGATGAGACAATATCGTCAAACTCAAATTCTTCTTTTCCATATATGATTGTATTCACCAAGTTATCATAAGAATCCGGAAGAGACATAAGAAGCAGCAATGCCTTATCCCACCATTCTATTTTGATATCAAGTGCAAGTAAATCGTTGATCAATTCGTTAAAAATATTGATGAACGGAAAAGAAAGCACATTCCTTCATCTGAACCTTGTAGAGCATTTGTTTGATAATAAGCTTGTTCATATGACTCTTCGTCTTATAAAGTTTGCTCCAATTTCTACCAAACTCCGAATATCGTGGTCTCCTGCATAATATTATGCACAACTTCATCCGTAAGACAAAACTCTAAGGATGCATGTGCATTCGAATCAACATTTTCCTAATCTGAATCAGACATGTCCCTCGGTTTCTTTGCCTTGCCTCACAATGCCGAAAGAGCTCTCTCTTTTGTCAATAGATTTTGAACCTTATTCTGCAATAAGGGAAAATTCCTCTTACCATCAAACTTCTCCACCACGATCTTGGTTGTGAGATCATTTGTCATCTTCTTCGACATCATTCTCTCAGGCAATCTATCAGAGCTCTCAAATCAATTGTTAGGAATTCTCCTGCAATATGCACAGCCTTGATAGTGTGGTAACGATTAGAATTTCTTCTTGTTGATAAAAATAATCACACAACAAAACTAAATCAAACATAATGATTTACATGATTTAGCGAAATCGCCTAATCTACAGGAAGAAAAAGAATTTTATTATTTTGAGAAAGGAAAAGATTTACAATTTTCGAGAATCTCATACAAATCCTCTCTATTACATCCCTTAAATAGATAAAAAAAAGTTCTAACCATATTAAGATTTTTCCTAATCTTAATCCAATCAGGAATCCATTTAAATTAAATAAAATTTATCAAATCATTACTAAATTTAAATATGATTCATAGTTTATCTTATTCCACAAACAATTTAAATTTAGATTTAATTTAAATCTAAATACTTAACTTCCTTTCCTAAAAGATTTGAATGTATGACAAATCTCAACATATGCTAATGAGAAAAGTAAATAAATGAAAATGGATTCCAAAAAAGATTCCGATTAAAGAAGATCGACATGGAAACATAATTCATTTTAGAAAAACCCTTTCTATGACTCATATATCCAATTAATATATGATATAGCATTTGAGTTAAAATTTTGAATGATTATTCTCGCATGAGCACATTTAGTTTTGAGCGGTTATCATGGAACCACTATATAGTTATGGAAACTACAATAACTCCCTTGATGGAAGAGATTATAAAAATGAGTGTCTTGCCTATACATAACATACACTTTGTGAATTAATTTTGTTTTCTATCCATCAAGAAAACTCTAAAATAAATGAAGATGCAAGAAAGAAAAATGGAATCGGTATATTCTTATTTTTCAATCATGGTATCAAGGTATGTATCTTTTGACTCATGTGTTGCATGTGCATGAGATTTTAATTAGAGAGTTAATCATGCCTCATGTTTCTTTCAATACAAGTTAAGTTAATTGGGATTCCAGGTATAAGATAATACTATGAGCTGCAAATGAGTCTGAAATGCTTATAAAAAAAGTTTAATATATCAATCATGAGAACTGAGAATGAGTCGTCAAATATTCAATCCAGAATTAATTTATTCGTTGCAATCAATGAAATCACTGGACATTGAGGAGTTATTTATTCTTTATTTTGCAACTTTATGAATCGTGCTACATTGTTCGAACTTCAATTATTTTGATTAAGCAAGCATTTTTTAAAATAAGAGACTACTAAAGATTTTCAAAACTCTAACAATGTTTGGTAGACCTTCTGATATAAGATACTGTGATTATCAGTATCAAATTAGTTTCAACCCAATTGGTTTCATAAGTCGTAGATGAGGTTGTGAGTATATAACTTCATATGACAACTTCAAAGGATTTGGGGTTTAAAAAACATAAAATCAATGTGCACGTGGCATTTGGAATTCATATGGTGATTTTGTTAGATAAGGCTCAGATAACTAAATAAGCGGGCAAGGTTGCTGTATATGTATAATATATATACATATGACTCACGAAAACAATCCCTATTATATTTTTTGAAGGGCCCTAATGGAGCTTCGGATCTCCTTTAGATGCTGATGGAGCCTCTGAATCTCCTTCAGATGTTGTTTTCTACGATCTGTTGACGGCGTAGGCGAATGGCTGAGATTGGGTTTGAGGGCTGTCACTTGAGGCGTGTGGATCTCAATGGGTTTGGTTTGGTGTAAAGCCGAGCTATCTGCAAAGAAGTCCCGAGGTGGTTGTACCACCGTGGACCCTCTGACGATCAAATTAGTCGAGATATTTAGGCAGAGTAGCGGCCTATTGGAATAAAATTGCCCTACCTGAGTCGTCTGAGAGAGCGGTTTATATAGTGGCAGCTGTGGGCTGGCGGACACGAGATTCACGCCGGCCGTTACACCCCTGGCATTACGCCTGCGCGAATGGCGGGATCTCCCATAAATGACGAGATATGCTCGTTAACGGGGGAACGCGATGGCGTGGAACGCGGGATCGTGGGACGGCGGATATCTTGTGTCTGGCGAAATTCGCGGAGCCGTGGCGGAGACCCCTGTGATCTATGCTTTGGGTCGATCGGTAGAACCGAGAAAGCTGAGCTCGGTGGGAGGCTCGGAGGCGAGCAGGAGGTCGAGAAAGCTTGGTTCTGTGATAGCTCGGGGGCGAGCTGAGAGGGCTAAGGAAGCTCAGCGTGCAGGAGGTCTCGAAGGTGAGCCAATGGTTATTTGTAAGACGAGCATAGGAGTGTTCCGGGAGGCCATTGAATGTCGAGACAATTCTCGGGGCGAAGGCCCGGGATACGCCTTCAATGTACCATTCTTGTTTCTTTCCCGTAAGCCTCGGAACACGTCATCTGCCACGTGTCATGATCTGGGGAGTTCTCAGTACTGAGCATCATCATTAGCCCCCCACTCTCGTCCCGATCTATTTATGGGTCGGGTCGAGAGTGGTCTGATCGGTCACCCGGGCTAAGTTCTTAGTTGAAGACCTCGTCGGCACGGATTCCCGGGGCAGGTAGTCGTATCTTTTGATGACGTCAGCGGATCAGAGAGGAGATCATGCATTAAAGAGGGAGCGCCGATTCGATCGTACATTCGTTAAGGCGCCAGGTCACGTGTCCGACGCCGGTTGGCAGACGTGACGGGTCGCCGATATCCACTGTGCTTGAAGGGATGCGTTCAATGATCATGGGACACGTGGAACATCGACGACCGTCGACCGCGGAGCGCTGTTTTGGTGGGAAACGATCGGCGCCGTTTGATGCGTTTACCAAATGCTATAAATAGAGGTGGGATTCTCCCAGGGTCCACACATCGCTATCATTTCTCCATCGCCGCGTGAGTTAGTTCGGCGCTCTTCCCTTTAGGTTGGATCTCTCGCGCTCTCCCCTTTAGGTCGGATTTCTCGCGCTCTTTCCTCGAAAGACTCCTTCTTTTGCTCAGGTTAGATGTCTTCCTCTGGAGAGTCTGTTGAGATAGTTCAGGTAGAGTCTAGGGAGTTTTCCACTGCTTCTTCCTCTGCCCCATCCGAGTCGGATTCCCCCCGAGGAGTTAGGGTTACCCGTGCTTCCCATGGACGTGCGACGGGGACGGTCCCCAAAGCGCATATCAGGAATGCTCACGACGCGCCCTCCCTCCTGAGGAATATGGACGAGATCACCACAATCTGGGCTCGCTTCAACATTCCCCCTAGCTACTCGCTTCGCTTGGCTGGGGAGGGAGAGAGGGTAGACCAGGTGCGGGGCAAGGAGATCGTCTTGTATCTGGATGTCTTTTGAGCTGGAATATGTCTACTCTTCTCCCCCGAGGTGAGCACGGCGCTGCGTTGTTTTCAACTAGCTCCGGGCCAGCTGGTGCCGAACTCGTGGAGATTCTCCTCGGGTTCCTGGTCTGGTTGAGACAACAAGAAATCCCCTTCAGCTTGACCCTTTTCCTTTCCTCCCTTTGCTATAAAAATCACCCCGGCACCCGTAAGGATAAGCCGAGCTGGGTGTATGTTTCCTTTAGAAAACATAGGGGAGGGGCAGCCGGGTCGGGGGTCGTAGCAGTTCCTTCTTCCATCCATGAATGGAAGGAGAAGTTCATATTTTTCGGGCCACCCGAGGGTGAGGATTGGCCTGTGCCCGTACAATGGTATAGGGCCGACTGCCCGTGGGTGAAGCAGTTGTCCTCTCCCAAAGCGAGGGCAGTGTCGGCGTGGGAGCCCGTCCAACGGGCCGATGTATTGCTTTCCAAGCAGGCCCTCAGTTGGTCCGGGCTTAGCCTCGCTCAGTTCATGGGTAAGTTAGGAGCCTAGGTGGCATGTCTAGACTTGCATATTCTTCTTCTATTCTTTCTGGCATCGCTAACTCCCTTTGTGTATTTTTCCCTTTTTGCAGAACCGATGGACCGATCTAAATTTCTGGCTGCCATGGCCGAGAAGAAGGGGAGGAAGGCCAGAGGCGCCGGCTTGTCACGCCCCGCTCTGAGCCCGGCCCCGTCGACGGCCACATCGGTTAGGCATTCCATGACGCCCCGGCCTCTGGAGACCAGCCGTGGGGAAAGCCGCAAACATGCTCGGAAGCCGGAGCCCCGGGTTTTGGACATGGCGGATGAGGCCAACCCCCCCCCCCTCCGAGGCCCCCCTCAAGCGGCACAAAAGGACGGTGTCCCGATCCCCGTCTTCCCCGATCTTCATGCAGGAGGGGGATGTTTGCTTCGAGGTGCCCTCAGGGCTTTCTGTCGCCGATAGCTTGCTCTCGGAAATGGAACGGTAGGTTGGGGGCAAAATCCCCCGGGGGACCCTCAAGGCCCAAGTCGCCGCCATAGCTCAGGAGGCTGTTCAGGTCAGTATCTGCCTCCCGTTTGGGTTTCACTAAGCACCTTTTGTTTGTCGGATCGGATATTTTTAACCCCCCTTTATTTTCATCAGGTCCTCCAGCACTGCGCCCTCATCGCCAATATAGAGCACGAGGAAATTGTTCCGGCGATGCAGATAGCAGGCGAGTCTTCCTCGCGGGAAGAGGGCCTGAGCCGGGAGCTGCGTCAGGCGAGGGAGAGGATCGCCATCCTAAAAGATCGGGTGGCCGTCGAGGAGGGGATAAACTCCAACTGCAGGGAGTCCATCCGAATTTTGAGGGAGTCCAATAAGGTCACTGAGGCCAAGTTAGAGGAGGCCAGTGTGCTCAACGCCACTCTGAAGAAGACACGGGACACCCTCAAAGGGGATGCTGCCGGAAGTGCTGCCGGGGGGAAGGCTCCCGGTGGGAGCGTTGGGGATAAGGCGATCACCCCGGCTGCCAGTGCCGAAGCTCCTGTTGGGGTGCCAACCCTAAAGTCGCCACCCCGGCTTTCGATGCTGGCGCGGAGCACATCGAGGTCCTCCCCGGTCCCGAAGCCTGAGCCTCTCTGCCTTCTCTTTTTTTATTTTGGAATTTTTTAAGCGTTCGGGCGATTTTTTAAGGCTGAGAAGCCTACAATACCTTTGTAAAGATTCTCGAGTTGTGAATAAAGCCATTTTGCAAATTTTTGTGTGGTAATGTTTTCATTTGTGTGGGCCTGTTAGTGTTTCCCTCACCTAACGAGCCACACGATAGGTCGGCGACCGGTTCTTTAGTTGGCGATCGCGCGTCGAGTGAAATCCAATTATTTTTCAAGTGTACAAAGGCCGGTGTAAGGTCAGTGTCCTTATGGCCCCGGAGTCGAGGTGGCGATTGCTATGTCGGTTGGCTCCTTCGAGTAGAAAGGTGTAGATTTGCCCGTTCCCCCGAGTTAGAACGGTGACCACCTCTTTTAGGATTGGTCGGCGTTTGCCGAGGTTGAGGTCTTCTGATCCTTAGTACAGATGGGTAGGAAGTTGCCCACTAAGGATGGACCGAGCAGGGGAGGCGCTCGGTGGCCTCTTGATGAGGGCTTTGATCTTTGGCGTCGGTGGGTAGTAAACTACCAGCCATGGATTGATCGAGCAGGGAAGCTGCTCGGTGGCCTCTTGAGGAGGGCTTTGGATCCTTTGCGTAGATAGGTAAAAAGTTACCCACTAAGGATGGACCGAGCAGGGGTGCTGCTCGGTGGCCTCTTGATGAGGGCTTTGATCCTTGGCATCGGTAGGTAGTAGAATGCCAGCCATGGATGGACCGAGCAGGGAAGCTGCTCGGTGTCCTCTTGAGGTGGGCTTTAAGAAGTTACCCACTGAGGATGGACCGAGCATGGGAGATGCTCGGTAGCCTCTTGATGAGGGATTTGATCCTTGGCATCGATGGGTAGTAGACTACCGGCCAAGGACGGACCGAGCAGTGAAGCAGCTCGGTGGCCTCTTGGTGAGGGCTTTCGATCCTTGTCGTCGGTGGGTAGTAGACTACCAGCCATGGATGGACTGACCAGGGAAGCTGCTCGGTGGCCTCTTGAGGAGGGCTTTGGATCCTTAGCATAGATGGGTAAGAAGTTACCCACTAAGGATAGACTGAGCATGGGAGCTGCTCGTTGGCTTCTTGATGAGGGCTTTGATCCTTGGCGTCGGCGGGTAGTAGACTACCAGCCATGGACGGACCGAGCAGTGAAGCTTCTCGGTGGCTTCTTGGTGAGGGCTTTCGATCCTTGGCGGCGGTGGGTAGTAGACTACCAGCCATGGATGGACCGAGCAGGGAAGCTGCTCGGTGGCCTCTTAAGCAGGGCTTTGGATCCTTAGCATAGATGGGTAAGAAGTTACCCACTAAGGATGGACCGAGCATAGGAGCTGCTCGGTGGCCTCTTGATGAGGGCTTTGATCCTTGGCGTCGGTGGGTAGTAGACTACCGGCCATGGACGGACCGAGCAGTGAAGTTGCTCGGTGACCTCTTGGTGAGGGCTTTCGATCCTTGGCGTCGGTGGGTAGTAGACTACCAGCCATGGATGGACCGAGCAGGGAAGCTGCTCGATGACCTCTTGAGGAGGGCTTTTGATCCTTAGCATAGATAGGTAAGAAGTTACCCACTAAGGATGGACCGAGCAGGGGAGCTGCTCTGTCGCCTCTTGATGAGGGCTTTGATCTTTGGCGTCGTGGGTAGTAGACTACCAGCCATGGACGGATCGAGCAGTGAAGCTGCTCGTTGGCCTCTTGGTGAGGGCTTTCGATCCTTGGCGTCGGTGGGTAGTAGACTATCAGCCATGGATGGTCCGAGAAGGGAAGCTGCTCGGTTTTGCAAGGCGTCGACCGACCTCCCTTGACTTGTGAAAATATGGAAAAGTGACCGTTGCGGGCGGCACATGGCAGAAACGTATAGGTGAGGCGAGGCGTTCCAAGATCCGTGTCGTTCCGACTTCGGTTCGTCGAGAAATATAGGATGCTCGCCACGTGGCGGTATGGTATTGGAAGAATTGAGAAAATCCCAGGGTTCGCGTCCACGTGCGTGCAAATTCGGCCCCTTGGGGATTCTGTTAAGGCTATAAATAGAGAAGGATATGGGTTTCTTATAGAGGTTTCCACTGCTCCATACGAAATGGAAGGCTTTGGCTCGAAGGCGGCGGGCTTCCCCTCGATCTTCTGGGAGCGTACCCTCCTTCAGGAATTCTACGAGGGGTTTCCTCCAATCCCGTCTTCTTCCCGGGCAGCGTAAACTTGAAGTGACGCCGCTCTGTTTTCCACGTTGGGCCGCGGTAAGACCTTAAAGAGGATATTTCTCTTGTTGTTGGCCGTATAGGAGGAAGCTAGCTTGCTCAGGGCGTCGGCTTGGACGTTTAGGTGTCGGGGGATCTGTTCCACTTGAACTTCGTCGAAGTGCTTTCGTAGTCTTCTTACCTCGGCTAAATACTTCACCATCAGAGGCTCCTGTGCCTCGAAACGGACGGTCACTTGGCCAACGACCAGGGCGGAGTCACTGCGGATTCGGATAGTCCTCAGCCCCACTTCGGAGGTGATTCGCAGTCCAGCTAGCAAGGCCACGTACTCCGCGGCGTTGTTTGAGGCTTTGAACCCGAGCTTCAAAGAATACTCAATCTCTGCCTCGTTCGGGCCTCGAATGATGAGGCTGGCACCACATCCCTCCTCGGTTGATGACCCTTCGATGTAAAGGACCCAATCGGGGACGGAGTCGGGCCTCTCTTCGATCGAAGGTTGAGATCCGGGGGCCAGCACGGACACTGCCTCTTTGTTGGGGATAGTGCATTCGACAATAAAATCGGCCAGGCCTTGTGCCTTGATAGCCTACCTCGGGCGGTATTTGATGTCGAATTGGGATAACTCCCACCTCCACTTCTCCAAACGACCAGAAGACCCGGGGGAGACGAGAATAGCCCCTAAAGGGCGCTTTGTGAGAACGAGGATGGTGTGCGCCTGGAAGTAGTGCCGTAGTTTCCTTGAGTCCAGGATAAGCGCCAAGACAATCTTCTCTATGGCTGGGTACCTTGTTTCCACGTCCTTAAAGACGTGGCTTACATAGCAGACTGGCTTCTGGACTCCTTCGACTTCTCGGACGAGCACCGAGCCTGTAGCTTGATCGGACACCGCTAGATACAGTAATAGCTCGTCTTCTTAAATTGGTCGGGTGAGTAGTGAGGGAGTCTCCAGGTGCATTTTCAATTGCTCGAAAGCGATCTGACACTCCTCCGACCATTCGAACCTTGGGATCTTTCTCATGGCTTTGAAGAATGGGAGGCACTTTTCTCCGGACCTTGACATGAAATGACTCAGAGCGGCTACCCTCCCCGTGAGCCGCATGATTTCGACGTTGGTCTTTGGCGCGGCCATGTTGAGGATGGCGCTGATTTTCTCCGGGTTAGCCTTGATTCCTCGATGGGTAACCATGAATCTGAGGAACTTTCCACTAGTGACCCCGAATGCGCACTTGGTAGGATTCAGTTTCATTTTGTATTTGTGGAGGACGTCGAAAGTCTCGCACAGATCTTTGGTGTGCTCGTCTGAAGAGGTCGATTTAAAGAGCATGTCATCGACGTAAACCTCCATGTTCCTCCCGATCTATGGTCTGAACATCATGTTGACCAAGCGTTGGCATGTAGCCCAGGCATTTTTGAGGCCGAAGGGCATCACTATATAGCAGTATACCCTCCGGTCCGTTGTGAATGCGGTGAGCTCTTCTTCTGCCGGGTTCATACAGTTCTGGTTGTAGCCGGAGAAGGCATCCATAAAGCTGAGTAACTCGTGGCCTGTCGAACTGTCGACGAGCTGATCTATCCGAAGGAGGGGATTGTTGTCTTTCAGGCAGGTCTTGTTGAGATCTGTGAAGTCGATGCACATACGCCACTTCCCGCTTGCCTTTCTAACCATGACCAAACTCGACATCCATTCCAAGTAGGCCACGTTTTGAATGAAGTTGGCTGCAAGCAACCTGTCAACCTCGTCCTCGATCGCCTTTTGTTTGATCGGAGCGAAGCTTCGTTTCTTCTGCCTGACGGGTCGAACCGTCGGGTCGACCCCAAGATTATGTAATATCACTTTGGGGTCGATCCCGGGCATGTCGGCGGGCGCCCAAACGAACACGTCTGAGTTCCTTCTGAGGAAGTGGACCAGGTCGTCGTGCCGGGCCCCCGTTAAGAGTGACCCGATTTGGACGGTTCGTTCATTGTCCCCTTCGACGAAGGGGACCTTTGTTAGCGGCTCCACCGGGCCCCCCCGGATATCTTTTTGTTCGTCCCGAGTATCCAAGGACCCCCGGAAATTATCCGTGCTTTCAAGGTCGTCGCTTCGTTCCTCGGGCATAGATGTCGCTGTGAAGCAAATCTGTGCGGTTTGCTGGTTCCCGTAGGCCCGGCCTATTCTGCCTTGGTCGAGTGGAAACTTGATCGCGAGGTGGTATGTAGATATCTGGGCCCGAAGGGAGTTTAGCGTCGGGCATCCTAGGAAGATATTGTAGGCCGATGGAATTCTAGCGACGATGAACTCCACAGGTACGGTACGCATACGGCCTACCTCCCTGATATTAAGTAGGAGGGTGACCACTCTTTCTGCTGGGATGGAATGGTTAGTAAACCCCGACAGGATGTGGACGATCGGCCTCAGGTCCGACGAGCCGAGCCCCATACGTAAAATGCAGTCATGGAAAAGGATATCTACCGAGCTCCCTGAGTCGACCGGTATCCTTTGAACCTCGTAGCGGTGGACCTGTGTTGTAATCACCAGGGGGTCATTGTGAGGTAAGGATATCCCGTGGAGGTCCTCATCGGTGAAGGTGATAGGCTCGGCTGCTTTGCTCTTCTTCTGGGGCTGGCTGCTAGTCCCCTCGACCGGCAGGAGGCGTCGATGCCCGCCTGCTCCAGGCACACTCCCCGTTGATACGACCATGATTTGGCCGATCGTCAACTCACCGGGAAGGGGATGGCTCTCTTTCTCCCGGTCTGCTTGTCACTTTTCCCGCAAGTACTTTGCCAGGTGCCCCGAGTGAATCAACTCCTCGATGTAGTAACGGAGTTGTTTGCTGTTCTCGGTGGGGTGTCCCCACGACCTGTGGAAGGCGCAGTAAGGGCCTCGTGTCCGTTTGGCTACCCTATTGGTGACCAGAGGGATTTTAAAGAATCATTTGCCCTTTGCCTCCTTCAATAGCTCTGTCTGGGAGATGTTGAGCGGGGTATACTCCTGGAACTTTGGGGAGTATGGTTTTGGCCGGTCAATCTTCTTCTTCTCTTCTCTACCTCTCTTCTTTTGATCGGCCTGATTGCCCCGGGGTAAGTTCGCATTTACTTCGGACTCAAGCTGGACTTCTCGCTCGGTCCAGGCCTTTACCTCGGCCATGGTATTAGGTTGCACTAATGCAAAGGAGCGGAGACACTCCTTGTGCCTAAGACCCGACCTAAGGGCCGTGATAATAGTCTCGTCCCGGTGCTCCGGGACCTCAAGGAGAGCGTTGTAGAAGAGGGTGACATATCCCTTGAAGGATTCCTTATACCCGCTCTTTATAGTAAAGAGGTAATCGACGGTCCGTTTCTGCCATCTATTCCCGAAGAAATGGCCGAGGAATTGGGCGGCCAGCTCATCGAAGGTAGAGATGGAGCATGGCGTGAGTCCTCGGAACCAATCTCGTCCGGCGCGGACAAGAGTGGCGGGTAACGCTCGGCATTGGGCAGCGTCAGAGTTGTCCTGGAAGCTCATCCCCACCGTGAACGTGTCCAGGTGGTCTTTCGGGTCGGACTTTCCATCGAAGAGGGACACCTTTAGAAGCTTGTTTCTGGAGGAGATGCGGACAACGGGCAGCTCTTCAGTGAAGGGCTTCGTAAGCGAGTTGGCGGCATATCTGGCCCCCTCGCTTGAAGGATGACTCTCTCGATGTATACCTTCGATCTTCTTTTCGAAGGCATCGAGTCGGTCGTGGTATCCCGAGGATTCGGCATACTTGGAGTTATGGCCCCTCCCGCTGGCGGCCTGCGCCTGGCTACAGTTTCGGTTCCGTTCTATGAGGTTTCTCAGGTCCCCTGGCGAAGCCGTCCTTGAGCTACTGTGGTGAGTGTCGTCCGCGCGACCCTGTCGAGGGAGAGGGTGGCGGCCTTGCCTGGGAGCAGGCGAGCTGACCGACACCACCTCAGGAGGGACAGGAGTTTGATGGGCCTCAGGGTGGGGTGCTCTTTCATGAGACCTCAGCATGGAGCTGTGAGGTGCCCAGGGGGTCATTGAATTAGTCTCCACGGGGGATCTGTGGCCGCCGGAAATATCGAGGTGCTGTTCAGTTATGCCAGCGTGGGCAGCGTATTCTCCCCCTCTGCGGAGGTCCCGGTTCCGAGGTGGGGGAACGGCGACCTGGGGGCTTGTCCATCCGTTTGGACACGGACAAGGGCATCCATGATGGACGCGAACCTGTCGATTCGTGCAGACAGGGCGTGAACGGCGTTCAGGGGAGGAGAGGATCTGGGGCGGCAGCTAGTGCTCGGATCGTCGCAGCGATCACTCGCCATGAGTTCAAGATCAGAAGATCAACTTTCGTTGAGTGGAATTTTCGACGTTCCCACAGACGGCGCCAACTGATGGAGGCTCTGGATCTCCTTCAAATGTTGTCTTCTACGATCTGTCGACAACATAGTTGAACGGATGAGATTAAGTTTGAGGGATGTCGCTTGAGGCGTGTGGATCTTAATGGGTTTGGTTTGGTGCAAAGCCGAGCTACCTGCAAAGAAGTCCTAGGGTGGTTGTACCACCGTGGACCCTCCGATGATTAAGTTAGTCAAGATATTTGGGCAGACTAGCGGCCTATTGGAATAAAATTTCCTTACCTGAGTCGTCTGGGATAGGGGTTTATATATTGGCAGCCGTAGGCAGGGGGGCGCGAGATTCATGCCGGCCGTTATGCCCCTGGCGTTATGCCTGCGCGAATGGCGGGATCCCCCATTAATGACGAGATACGCTCGTTAACGGGGGAACGCGATGGCGTGGAACGCGGGATTATGGGGCGGCGGATATCTCGCGTCAGGCAAGATTCGCGAAGCCGTGGAGGAGACCCCTGTGATCTGTGCTCTGGGTCGATTGGTAGAACCGAGGAAGCTAAGCTCGGTGGAAGGCTCGGAGGCGAGCGGGAGGCCGAGGAAGCTTGGTTCTGTGATAGCTCGGGGGCGAGCTGGGAAGGCTGAGTAAGCTCAGCGTGTAGGAGGGCTCGGAGGTGAGCCAATGGTTATTTGTAAGACGAGCATAGGAGTGTTCCGGAAGGCCATCGAAGGTCGAGACAATCCTCGGGGCAAAGGACCGCGGTACGCCTTCAATGCACCGTTCTTGCTCCTTTTCCATAAGCCTCGGGACACGTCATCTACCACGTGTCATGATCTATGAAGTTCTCAGTACTGAGCATCATCAGATGCCGTCCTCCGTCGATCCTGCGATGGTGACCTTGGATGGCTGAGATTTGGTTTTGGAGTTGTTGGGTGTGGATCTCAATGGGTTGGTGTTAGACGCCGAGCTACCTGCAAAGAAGTCCCGGGGTAGGTGACCACCGTAGGACCCTCCGACGATCAAGTTAGGGCTGAGGAATAGGAGCAGAGTAGCGGCGTATTGAGATAATTCAAGTTACCTGAGTCGTCTGAAAGAGGGGTTTTATAGTGGTCGCATGGAGCGAGCAGGTGCGAGATCTTCGCCGTCAGTTACGCCCCTGACGTTACGCCCGCGTGAATGATGGAATCCCTCCATTAATGACGGGATATGCTCATTAATGGAGGGATGCGCCAGCGTGAGACGCGAAACGTGAGGTGGACGATATCTCGCCCTGGCGATATACATGGAGCCGTTGCGGGACGCATGGGGTCTGCGCTCTTGGTAGGTCAGGGGAGGCCGAGGAAGCTCGGCACGTCAGAGGCTTGGAGACGAGCCGGGAGGCCGAAGATGCTCGGCACGCCAGACGGCTCGAAAACGAGCCGGGAGTCTGAGATAGCTCGGAGATGAGCTGTTGGTAGTTTCCTGGGTGAAGGTGGAATGTATTTAGGGAGGCCCCCTGGAAGGTTGGACACGTTCTTCGAGACGAAGTCCCATGGAATCCTCATGGTGTGACTCATTTGTTCCACCCCCGTAGCCTTCGGGACACGTCATCGGCCACGTGTCATAATCTTAAGGAGATACCACTCATAAGCATCATCATTAGCCCCCCACTCTTATTCTGACCTATCCAAGGGTCGGGGCGAGAGTGGTCTGCTCGGTTTTTCTGTTGTTCAATTCGGCGCCAAGGATCATAATGTGGAATGCCTGGGAATGGCACGACGTTTGGTGGTTGCGTCGTTTCGATCTTTTCGGCCTACGTGTTACCTCTTCGTGTGCCTGAATCTTCACGTGTATCCCCGATGGCGTCAGCGGATCAAATGAAATGATCGCGCTTTAAAGAAGGGGCACCATTTCAGTCGGTCGCCAGTTGGGATAAGGGCCACGTGTCAGACGTCGGTTGGCGGACGCGACAGGCTGTCACTGTCACATGCAATCGAAGAGACGTCCCTCAATGGACGATCGCCACGTGGAGCTCTGACGGCTGGCGGGCGCGTCGTTTTGGTGGTAATCGATCTGGGCCATCGGATACATCTTTGGAGTGTATAAATAGTAGGGAACCCCTCTAGGGCCAACACTTCCACCATAATTCATTCTCGTTGTCAAAGATTGTCCAGCGCTCCTTTCCTTTAGATCAGATCACCCGTGATTTTTCCTTGGCGAGCCCCTTCCCTTGAATCAGGTTAGATATCTTCATCTGAGGAATTTGTAGAGATAGTTAGGGTAGAGTCGGACGATTGGGCTCTAGTTGTTGGAGCCGAGTCCGGTGGGTCTTCCTCCTCTCCGGCTTTAGATAGCCGAGAGGGTTCTTCTGCTGCGTCATCTGTGTCGAGGTCGCCCCTAGAACCAGGGCTTCCCATGTCGTTCGCCGTCGGGTGGCGACAAGGGCCCCTAAGGTGCGCATCGGGAAAGCCCTTGATGTGCCCTCCATCTTGAGGAATATGGACGAGCTTACCGAGATTCGGGATCGATTCCATATTCTCTCCAACTATTCGCTTCGTTTAGCTAGAGAGGGTGAGCGGGCGGACCAGGTGCAGGGCAAGAAGATTGACCTGTATTTGGAAGCATTCCGAGCTGGAATGAGTCCTCCCTTCTCAAACGAGATATGTGGGGTGCTCCGTTGCTTCCATCTTGCCCCGGGCCAGCTAGCGCCGAACACGTGGAGAATCCTCCTCGAGTTTCTGGTCCGGTTGAAATTTGAAAACATCCCCTTCAGTTTGACCCTCCTCATTTCCTTCCTCTGTTATAAGAATCACCCTGGCACCAGCAAAGATGAGCGGATCTGGGTGTATTTTTCCTTCAAAAAACGTAAAGGCGGGGTGGCCGGGTAAGGCGGGGTAGTCGTCCCTTCTTCCATCCATGAATAGAAAGAGAAGTTCATATTCGTCGGGCCACCCGAGGGCGAGGATTAGCCTGCGCCTACACAGTAGTACAGGGCTGACTTCCCGAGGGCGAAACCGTCATCCTCACCCGAGGCGAGAGTGGCGTCTATGTAGGAGCCGATCCAATGGGCTGACTTTCTGCGTTTTGAGCATGCTCTAAGCTGGGCTGGGCTCAGCCCCGCGCGTTTTCTTGGTAAGCTAGGGAAGTAGACAATCTATTTAGACTTTGATCAATTTTCTTTTGTCCTTTTCAGCGTCACTAACTCTCTTTTGTGTATTCTCCTTTTTGCAGAGCGAATGGACCGATCTAAGTTCTTAGCTACCATGGCCGCGAAGGCCCAGAAGAAAACCGGGGGTGGAAGTTCGTCCCGACCCGGTTTGAGTTTGGCCCCGAGGATAACTCCACCGAGCAGGCCTTCCGCTGCGCCCCGAGCCCCGAAAGACAGCCGTGGGGGGAGCCATGAACATGCACGGGACCCGGCTCCCCCGGCAAGGGAGGAGGAGGAGGATGAACCCACCGTCGTTCTCCTCAAAAGGAAGAAAAGAACGGTCTCTCAGGCGCCCTCCACCGGAATTCCAGTGCAGGAGGGGGACTTCTGCTTCAAGGCGCCCTCAGGGCTCTCCGTCGCCGACATGGAGCAAGCAGTTGGGGGCAAGATTCCCCGGGGGACCCTGAAGGCCCAAGTGGCAGCCATTGCTCAGGAGGCTGTTCAGGTCAGTATCCGTTTTTCTTTAAGAATTTTCTTAAGTATCAACCTTCATTTTTTAGTTTGAACTTTTCTAACTCCTTTTGCTGCCTTCCTCAGGTCCTCCACCACTGCGCCCTCATTGTCAATATGGAATCCGAGGAGATCGCCTCGGCCGTGAAGAAAGCGGGCGAATCGTCCTCGCGGGAGGAGGATCTGTGCCTTCGGATGCAACAGGTGGAGGAGGAGATAGCCGCCCTGGAAATCCGGGTGGTTGCCGAGGAGCTGACAAACTCCAAGTACAAGGAATCTCACCGACTTTTGAGTGAATCCAACCGGGTTATCCAGGCCAAGTTGGAAGAGGTTGGTAACCTCTATAACGTAATGAAGAAGTCGAGGGACATCAGCACGAAGGACGTCTGGGTGGCACTCGAGGCCGTGAAGCTCACCGAGGTCCGAGCGGTGAAGTCCGTGGAGAGCTATAAGGCGTCGGACCAGTTCTACGCCGACCTCGCCGAAGCCTCGGTCATCGTTTGGCACGAAGCTCTTGACTCCGTCAAGGTATCAATGCCGGAGTTTGCCGACGGTGAGCTCCGCGCCAAGTACCCGTGTTGGGGTCAAAACTTGCACCCCCGGTTGACCGAGTCAAAGTCAAGGTCAACCCCAAGCCAGGTGGGCCCAAGCCCAGGTCAAGCGGGCCCATGTCCAAGTCGAGCCCGCGGCAAGCCTCCTCCATGCCAAAATATAGATCATGTAATAAATATTTTTTATGTAATTATTTATGCATGAATGTATGCAAAATGGGCATAAAGCCAATATTTTGTAAGCCCATGGTTTATGTGCAAAAAAGAAATGGCACATGAGCCATGGGATGGGCAAAATGCCATTTTGTAAAGCCTAAGGGGCTATGTGTAAATATGTAAGCCTATATAAGGCAACATGATGATGAATAAAGGAATACACTTTTCATTCCCAAAAAAAATTAGGGCATGTGCCTCTTTCTCCTTACTCAAGGTTCTAAAAACCTTCTTCTTTCTTTTGAATTAAATCAAGAGTTTTACTCTTCCTTTTTTAAAACTAAATAGTTTTTCACCATAAAACCCACAAAGGGGAACTCAGATCCGCCATCAGATCCTAGAAAGAAGAGATTTTTAAAATCTCATATTTCTTGATCCTCAAGATCCGGCCAACAAAGGAAGAAGAAGGAGACCCATCTCCAGAAACCCCACTTTGGGGAAGAACTAGGTCTCAAGGGGAGAAGTCCCTCATCGGCTTCAAAACATCCTAGGAGTTTAACTCCTCATATATATATATATATATATATATATATATATATATATATATATATATATATATATATATAATATATATATATATATATATATATATATATATATACAGAGAATAATAAGTGCTCCTTTCTGGGAGTACAACTCCCCTTGCAGGGACCAAGTCCCTTTTGCCGCTCGAGCGCCCACGTGCTGCCACGTGGTGCGCTAGCGCTCAAAGCGCTAGCGCTCAGAGCGCTAGTGCCCGAGCGCCCACGTGCTGACACGTGGTACGCTAGCGCTCAAAGCGCTAGCGCTCCTGTGCTCAGAGCGCTAGCGCCTAAAGCGCTAGTGCCCGAGCGCCCACGTGCTGACACGTGGTGCACTAGCGCTCTTGCGCTCAGAGCGCTAGCGCCCAAAGCGCGAGCGCTTGAGCGCCCACGTGCTGACACATGGTGCGTTAGCGCTCAAAGCGCTGGCGCTGGCCCCACGCATCCTTTGGATGCCCTTTCCCCCTTTTTTATACATACATACATACATACATATATATATATATATACATATGTATAGATATATACACACACGCATACTCCACAACACTATCCCCCTCAAAAAAAAATTGGGACCGGGGCGCTGCCCCGCACCCCACAAGGGGACTGCTAGCCCCGTTGACCCCCAGCCCGCTATCCGGGTAGCGGGACCCCCGTAAAAACTCTGCGGGGACACCGATATATCCAAAACCCCTTCAAAACACAGTACTCCACATTGAGTTCGCATGACCATTTTAACCCGTCAATCGGAGGTTCCCTCGCTCCAAAGACGAGGGGTAATTAACGGCAGCTTAGTCTGCGGCTGCCGGAGATTCGGATCCCCACAATCAATAAACCCCAGCCTACCCTAGGCAGGGGGAATATGTAATGCGCCTGACAAGCGCGTGCGTATTCCCATCTCAATGGGGTGACGAAAAACACCCTACAGATTCTGGCACGCCCGGTGGGACCTTTCTCTCTTCCCATATTTCGGGTTAAACGTTCATGCGAACTCAATCAATGTACATATCGATTGCTTGTACTGAAATCATGCTTCTTTGCGCAGGTTAACGACTCTCAATTGCCAACTTCGAACGCAAGTCGGTATTTGAACGATTTTCCTTGGCCCCAGCTGGAAGCAAGGCCATCAACACCGATAAAGTAATAAGGCATCTCGGGCAAGCTCCAGCGGTGCCCCTGACAACTGCTCAATCGGGTATCTTCTCTAAGCTCCCCGTCAGAGGACCACCACGTCGTTAAACTGGGAACACCATTCGACCACCACGTCATTAAACTGGGAATAGTCGACCACCACGTCATTAAACTGGAAATAGTCGACCTCTAAGTTGTTAAACTGGGAATGTAAAAAAAAATTTGTAAATAGAAAAAAAGAAAATGTGTAAATAAAAAGAAAAAAAAGAAAGAAAAGCCGAAATGATATGGCAACTCGCAATAAAAATCAGCGAGTAAAAATAAAGATAAAAATAAACAGCCGAAATGATGGGGCAACCGCGAATAAAAAGCCGAAATGATAGGGCAGTCGCGACCTTCGTGATAAAAAAAGCTGAAATGATAGAGCAATCGCGGTATAAAAAAATAAAAAAATAAAAAAAAATAATATACGGCGAATGATGAGTCGCTCCTGGTACCATATTCCAGTGCAGCGATGCAGACGCCAACCAAAATTCAAATTCCCAAAATTCTCCTGGCCCTACGGTTGGTCCCCAAGTTGACCATCGTATACAATCCACGGGCTCAAATAATTCTCATCATACCCATGCCCCACCGTAATCACCAGTTACGCGGCTGGTCTCCGCCTTTGGAATTATACTCCATTGAGAAGACCCACTCATGTGTCCTCACGATACATGAGGAGAACAAACCTTTTGTGGGATCCTTACGACTCACAAAGGAAAACCATACTTGGAAGTCCTCACGACTCCTAAGGAGAAAATACACCTGCGGGTTCCTTACGACTCGTAGGGAGAAAATGCTTTTATGGGACCCTCACGGCCCAAAAATTGAAAAGCCTTAGGTGATAGGGATCTAAACCTATCTCCTAAACCATCGCTCCCCAATCCCTAAGTGGCGAATGATGAGTCGCTGCCGGTACCATATTCCAGTGTAGCGATGCAGACGCTAACCAAATTCCAAACTCAAATTCCCAAGTGGCGAATGATGAGTCGCTCCTGATACCATATTCCAATGCAGCGATGCAGATGCCAACCAAATTTCAAACTCAAATTCCTAAATGGCGAATGATGAGTCGCTCCTGGTACTATATTCCAGTGCAGCGATTCAGACGCCAACCAAATTCCAAATCCCATACCCCAACGGCGAATGATGAGTCGCTCCTAGTACCATATTCCAGTGCAGCGATGCAGACGCCAATAAAGTCCCGAAATTTTTCCGGCCCTACGGTCTGGATCATATATCCTGCAAAACCGTATACAATCCATGGGCGTAAAACAATTCAAATCTCTCCTAAGTCCTGCCAGTGAGAGTACTTTTAAAGTCCCAAAAAAAAGGCATGTCCATAAGCAAAATGGGCACGGATGAAAACCCGAAAGAGCTCCGTGAGTAAAAACAGCAGGACTGCCGGCGAGTTTGTGAAAACCCGAAAGGGCGCAAACTCGTGAAAAAAGAGATGAAATGCACTCGCAAAGTCCTCTCGACTTTGTGAGGAGAAAATTCCCGCGTGAGATCCTTACGACTCAAAAAGGAGCCACACACTTAGGAGTCCCCATGACTCCTAAGGAGAAAAAACACCTACAAGATCCTTTCGACTCGTAGGGAGAAAATGCTTTTATGGGACCCTTACGGCCCATAAAATCGAAAAGCCTTAGGTGATAGGGATCTAAACCTGTCTCCTAAGCCACCAATTCCCAAATCCTTCCGGGGCAAATGATGAGTTGCTCTTGGCATTATTCCAGTGCAGCAATACAGATGCCAAACAAAAAACCAATTCCCAAATCTTCCCGGGGCAAATGATGAGTTGCTCCTGGCATTATTCCAGTGCAGCAATGCAGATGCCGACAGAAAACCAATTCCCAAATCATCCCGGGGCAAATGATGAGTTGCTCCTGGCATTATTCCAGTGCAGCAATGCATATGCCAAACTAAAATCTCCAAATCCTCTCATGACAGATGATGATTCGCTCCTGGTACCATATTCCAGTGTAGCGATGCTGATGTCAACCCAAATCAAATCAAACCAACAACCTCTGCGGCGGAATCATGCTCCGTCCCAGAATTTACCCTGTGTCGAAATCATGCTTCGCCTCGGGATATTTACCTTCCCTGTCGGAATTATGCTCCGCCTCGGAATCAAGTCAACCAGCAAGCTCTGCATCGGAATCATGCTTCGTCTCAGAGTGTGCACCCCATGTCGAAATCATGCTTCGCCTCGGTGTATCTACCTTCCCTGCCGGAATTATGCTCCGCTTCGGAATCAAGTCAACCAACAAGCTCTGCGCCGGAATCATGCTCCGTCTCAGAATGTACCCCGTGTCAAAATCATGCTTTGCCTCGGAGTATTTGCCTTCCCCGTCGGAATTATGCTTCGCCTGGGAATCAACCTCTGCATCGAAATTATGCTTCGGTCAGAATGTCTGCCGCTCATCGGAATGATGCTCCGATCCCTGGAATTATGCTCCGCTCATCGAAATGATGCTCCGATCCCTGGAATCATGCTCCGCCCATCGAAATGATGCTCCGATCCCTGGAATCATGCTCCGCCCATCGGAATGATGCCCCGATCCCTGGAATTATGCTCCGCTCATCGGAATGATGCTCTGATCCCTGGAATCATGCTCCGCCCTTCGGAATGATGCTCCGATCCCCTGGAATCATGCTCCGCTCATCGGAATAATGCTCCGATCTCTGGAATCATGCTCCGCTCTTCGGAATGATGCTCCGATCCCCTGGAATCATGCTCCGCTCATCGGAATGATGCTCCGATCCCTGGAATAATGCTCCGCTCTTCAGAATGATGCTCTGATCCTCTGGAATCATGCTCCGCTCATCGGAATGATGCTCCGCTCATAGGAATGATGCTCCGATCCCTGGAATTATGCTCTCCGATCCCTGGAATTATGCTCCACGCATCGGAATGATGCTCCGATCCCTGGAATCATGCTCCGCGCATCGGAATGATGCTCTGATCCCTGGAATAATGCTCCGCTCATCGGAATGATGCTCTGATCCCCTGGAATCATGCTCCGATCCCTGGAATTATGCTCCGCTCATCGAAATGATGCTCCGATCCCTGGAATCATGCTCCGCCCATCGGAATGATGCTCCGATCCCTGGAATAATGCTCCGCTCTTCGGAATGATGCTCCGATCTCTTTCGATCCTTGGAATCATGCTCCGCTCTTCGGAATAATGCTCCGATCTTTGGAATCATGCTCCGCGCTTCGGAATGATGCTTCGATCTTTGGAATCATGCTCCGCGCTTCGGAATGATGCTCCGATCCCCGGGAATCATGCTCCCCGAGGGATACTCCAACCCTGGAATTATGCTCCGCGAAACAGAATGATGCTCGGATCCCCGGGAATCATGCTCCCCAAGGGATACTCCAACCCTGGAATTATGCTCCGCGAATCAGAATGATGCTCCGATCCCCGAGAATCATGCTCCCTGGGATGATGCTCCACCCCCGGAATGATGTTCCACCTCGAAGTTCAGCTTCAAGATCCATCAATTTCATGCACACAACTCAAATGGGCGGTGTGCATTTATTGATGGGGGGCACTTTGTTGGGGTCAAAACTTGCACCCCCGGTTGACCGAGTCAAAGTCAAGGTCAACCCCAAGCCAGGTGGGCCCAAGCCCAGGTCAAGCGGGCCCATGCCCAAGTCGAGCCCGCGGCAAGCCTCCTCCATGCCAAAATATAGATCATGTAATAAATAATTTCTATGTAATTTTTTATTCATGAATGTATGCAAAATGGGCATAAAGCTAATATTTTGTAAGCTCATGGTTTATGTGCAAAAAAGAAATGGCACATGAGCCATGGGATGGGCAAAATGCCATTTTGTAAAGCCCAAGGGGCTATGTGTAAATATGTAAGCCTATATAAGGCAACATGATGATGAATAAAGTAATACACTTTTCATTCCCAAAAAAAATTAGGGCCTTTGCCTCTTTCTCCTTCCTCAAGGTTCCAAAACCTTCTTCTTTCTTTCGAATTAAATCATTTTACTCTTCCTTTTTCAAAACTAAATAGTTTTTCACCATAAAACCCACAAAGGGGAACTCAGATCTGCCATCAGATCCCAGAAAGAAGAGATTTTTAAAATCTCATATTTCTTGATCCTCAAGATCCGGCCAACAAAAGAAGAAAAAGGAGACCCATCTCCAGAAACCCCACTTTGGGGAAGAATTAGGTCTCAAGGGGAGAAGTCCCTCATCGGCTTCAAAACATCCGAGGAGTTTAACTCCTCATATATATATAAATACATAGAATAATAAGTGCTCCTTTCTGGGAGTACAACTCCCCTTGCAGGGACCAAGTCCCTTTTGCCGTTCAAGCGCCCACATGCTGCCACGTGGTGCGCTAGCGCTCAAAGCGCTAGCGCTCCTGCGCTCAGAGCGCTAGCGTTCGAGCGCCCACGTGCTGACACGTGGTGCGCTAGCGCTCCTGCGCTCAGAGTGCTAGCGCCCAAAGTGCTAGCGCCCGAGCGCCCACGTGTTGACACGTGGTGCGCTAGCGCTCCTGCGCTCAGAGCGTTAGCGCCCAAAGCGCTAGCGCCCATGTGGTGCGCTAGCGTTCGAAGCGCTGGCGCTGGCCCCACGCATCCTTTGGATGCCCTTTCCCCCTTTTTTATATATACATACATACATACATATATATATATATATATACATATATACACACACACACATACTCCACAACACCATCCCCCTCAAAAAAAATTTGGGATGGGGCGCTGCCCCGCACCCCGTAAGGGGGCTGCTAGCCCCTTTGACCCCCAGCCCGCTATCCGGGTAGTGGGACCCTCGTAAAAACTCTGCGGGGACCCCGATATATCCAAAACCCCTTCAAAATACAGCACTACACATTGAGTTCGCATGACCAGTTTAACCCGTCAATCGGAGGTTCTCTCGCTCCAAAGGAGAGGGGTAATTAACGGCAGCTTAGTCCGCGACTGCTGGAGATTCGAATCCCCATAATCAATAAACCCCAGCCTACCCTAGGCAGGGGGAATCTGTAATGCACCTGACAAGCGCGGCGTATTCCCATCTCAATGGGGTGACGAAAAATACCCTACAACCTGCTTTCCGAGAATGTGCCACAAGGGGCGAAGCTGTCCTAGAGATCGAAACTCCGGCCCCCAAGGGAGGTGTCGAGTAGGGCGAGATCCCGGCGGAGCCCACGGCCTGAGCTTTCTTCCCTTGGGAGCTTTTGTTTTTCTTTTCAAAATCTTTTAAACCTCCGGGCATTATTTGTAAGGCTGGGGATCCCAGAATACCTTGTAAAATTTCGGAATATAAATAAAGTTGAGCTCATTTTCCTCTTGTTTGAATTTTCATTCTGCTGCAAGTGTTAAGTTGTAGGCTGTTGCCCGGCTTTTTAGATGATGATCGCCTTTTTAGATGACGATCGTGCGTCAAGTGTAAGTTGAATAATAGCCAAGTGTAGGAAGGTCGGTACCCTCCCGCTTCCCGGAGTCGAGGTGGCAATCGTTCATTTAGGATGAATCAAAAGGTATCCCAAGACTAGGAAGGTCGGTATCAGTCCATACCCCGGAGTCGAGGTGACGACCATGTGTTTTAGCATGAGTAGAAAATCAGCCAAGTTAGAATAGGTCGGCCATGACTGATTCTTCCTCAATGTGGGTCCTAGATCCATGTCTTCATAGGGTAGGAATCTACCCCTCGGAGTTTAGCCGAGCAGGGATCTACACGGTGACCTCTACAGGAGGGCTTTAGATCCTTAGTGTTGATGGGTAGGAAGCTACCCTCTAGGGATGGACCGGGTAAGTAAGCTGCATAGTGGCCTCTGTAGGAGGGCTTTAAATCCTTAGCGTTGATGGGTAGGAAGCTACCCGTTAGGGATGGACCGGGCAGATAAGCTGCACGGTGGCCTCTATAGGAGGGCTTTAGATCCTTAGCGTTGATGGGTAAGAAGCTACTCGCTAGGGATGGACCGGGCAGGAAAACTACTCGGTCGTCTCGTACGGAGGGTTTTGGATCCACAGCGTTGTTGGGCAGGAGGCTACCCGCTGGTGGATGACCGGGCAGGTAAGCTACACGGTGACCTCTGTAGGAGGGCTTTAGATCTTTAACGTTGATGGGTAGGAAGCTACTCGCTAGGGATGGACCGGGCAGGAGAGCTACTCGGTCGCCTTACGCGAAGGGCTTTGAATCCACAGCGTTGTTGGGCAGGAGGCTACCCGTTGGTGGATGACCGAGCAGGAAGCTACTCAGTTACCTCGTGAGAAGGGCTTTAGATCCTTAGCGTAGTTAGGTAGGAAGCTACCCGCTAAGGATGGGCCAGTAAGAAATTGCTCAGCGGCCTCTTGATGAAGGCTTTAGATCCTTAGCGTAAATGGGTAGGAAGCTACCCGCTAGGGATGGACCGGGCAGGGGAGATACTCGGTCGCCTCGCGAGGAGGGCTTTGAATCCACAACGTTGTTAGGCAGGAAGCTACCTGCTAGAGATGGTCCAGCAGGAAATTGCTCGGCGGCCTCTTAATGAGGGCTTTAGATCTTTAGCGTAAATGGGTAGGAAGCTACCCGCTAGGGATAGACCGGGCAGGGGAGCTACTTGGTCACCTCGCGAAGAGAGCTTTAGATCCACAGCGTTGTTGGGCAGGAGGCTACCCGCTGGTGGATGACCGAGCAGGAAGCTATTCAGTCGCCTCGTGACAAGGGCTTTAGATCCTTAGCGTTGTTAGGTAGGAAGCTAACCGCTAGGGATGGGCCAGCAGGAAATTGCTCGGCGGCCTCTTGATGAGGGATTTAGATCCTTAGCGTAAATGGGTAGGAAGCTACCCGCTAGGGATGGACCGGGCAGGAAACTGCTCGGTCTTATTTTAAAGAGCAGGCAGGTCCGCTCGGTGGATCTTTTGCTCGAGGGTTTCTAGCAAAGATTGGCAGTTGCATCAACTCGGCAGACAAGGAACCTGGGGAGTCCGTGGCATCTAGGGTTCTTGAGTACCGCCGAAGGGAATAGATCGATGCTGCATCAGATCGGTTGGAGGGGATTTTCTCGGTATACCATCGACAAAGCGACCTTGATCTTCGACCCCCTTTGTTGTAATTTTTGTAAGGCGGAGGAGCTTATAATACCTTCTTAATGAATAAGGTTCTTTTTGTTGATGTGTAATGTCTCTTTTTATCCCCTCGGTATATTTTACACAATTTTTAAAACAAACTCAGGTGTCTCGGAACCGAGAAAAGAAACAAAAGTAGTGCAAAAGATCTCCTTTATGAGAGGACCTAGATCAGGAGATTTAATTCAATGTCAATAAGAATTATATTGTTTCAAAAGAAGAAGGCATGCTTATTTGTACAATTTGAGTTTTTTGGCGTTGTAGGGCCGAAGAAACTTACGCCCCCCGGCGTCTTGTAAGCAATACGCTCCACCGGGCAATACTTCTGCTACGAGGAATGATCCGTCCCATTTCGGGGAGAATTTATGTAGCCTTGCTTGGTCCACAAACTCGTTCCTACGCAGGACCAGATCTCCCGTCTTTAAGGCCTGATGTTTAACGCGGGCATTGTAGTAGCGAGCGGTTTGCTATTGATAGGCGGCTGCTCTGATCTGCGCTCGATCCCGCTTTTCCAATAATACATCCAAGTTGGTCCAGAGTGCTAAGATGTTCGCTTCATTATCGAAGTGTTCGACTCTATAACTGGACAGTCCGATCTCAGCCAGGATCATTGCCTCGGTACCGAGGCTGAACGAGGTTTCTCCCATGGGTGTTTTCTTCGAGGTCCGCAATTCCTATAGCACCCATGGCAATTCCTCGACCCAGCTGCCCTGTCTTCCTTCTAAGCGAGCCCTGAGTCCGTGTATGACTCCTCGGTTTGCTATCTCGTCTTGTCCGTTGTATTACGGATGTGCGACCGCGGCAAACTTCATTAGTATGTGGTAGTCGCTGCAAAATTCTTTGACTTTGTCGTTTTCGAAGTTGGTCCCATGGTCAGTAACGATGCACCTCGGGATTCCAAATCGAGTGATGATGTTGTTTTGCAGGAACTTTATAGTAGAGGCGGCGTCTGGTTTTCTGATGGGCACGGCCTCTATCCACTTCGTGAAGTATTCTACCGCGACAAGGATGTATTTGTGTCCGCCCGTGCCGGTGGGGAGTTGGCTCACCATATCTATCCCCCATTATGCAAACGGCCAAGGGGAACTGAGGGGCGTTAGCTCGGTAATGGGGAGACGAGGTATGCTGCCGTGGAGTTGGCAGTTCTTGCATATTCTGATGAGCTTCTCGGTATCCTGGTGTATCCTCGGCCAATAATATCCTTGGAGCAGCGTCTTCTGGACTAGGGTGCGGGCCTCTTGATGCGCTCCCCCGACCCCTTTATATATCTCTCATAGAACGTAGTCGGCTTCATGGGCGTCGACGCATCGGAGCAGGGGATAAGTGTAAGACTTCTTGTAAAGGTTTCCATTACTCTAGATGAAATGACGAGCTTTTACCCGAAGGCGGCGAGCTTCCCCCGGGTCCTCTGGAAGTATACCATCTTTTAGGATGTCTACGAGGGGCTTCCTCCAATCTTGACCTTCCTCCCGAACAGCATACACCTGGAGCGTTCCTCCTCGTCTTCCACACTGGGTAGTGGCAAGACTTCGAAGAGGATATTTCTTTAATGGTCGGCAGTATAGGAAGAAGCGAGGTTGCTCAAAGCGTCTGCCCAGGTGTTCAGGTTCCTGGGGATATGTTCCACTTGGACCTCATCAAAAAAATTCCGAAGCCTTTTTACCTCGGCAAGGTACTTTATCATGAGCGGTTCTCGGGCTTCAAAACGCCCAGTCACTTGGATGACAACTAGTGCGGAGTCGCTGCGAATCCTGATGGTCTTCAGTCCTACCCCGGAGGCGATTCTCAAACCTGCCAACAGTGCCTCGTATTCTGCGGCGTTGTTCGATACTCTAAACCCGAGCATCAGGGAGTATTCCATTTCCGCTTTGTCCGGGCCGCGGATGATCAGGCCAACCCCGCTCCCCTCCTCGGTAGAGGATCCGTCCATGTAAAGCACCCAATCAGGAATGGGGTTGGGCACTTCCTCAACCGAAGGACGTGGTTCATGGCCCCGTATCGACGTTCTTTCCTTAATCGGGATGGTGCATTCGACAACGAAATCCGCCAAGACCTGCGCCTTGATGGCTCTCCTGGGGCAGTACTTAATGTCGAACTGGGATAATTCCCACCTCCATTTCACCAGACACCCCGATGATTCAGGGGAAGCAAAGATAGCACCTATAGGTTGCTCAGTGAGGACGAGGATTGTGTGCGCCTGAAAATAGTGTCGTGGTTTCCTTGAGGCGACGACAAGTGCCAAGGCTATCTTTTCTATGACCGGGTATCTTGTTTTCGCGTCTTTGAAGACATGGCTCACGTAGTAGACCGGTTTCTGTATACCTTCGGATTCCTTGACGAGCACCGAGCCTGCAGCTTGATCGGAGACCGTAAGGTATAGTGATAGCTCATCGCCCTCGAGCAGTCGGGTGAGTAGTGGTGGAGTTGCTAGGTGCGCCTTGAGGTGTTCGAAAGCATTCTGACACTCCTCCGACCATCGAACTTAGGGATTTTTCACAAGGCCTTGAAGAACGGGAGGCACTTCTCTCCGGATCTTGACATAAAGCGGCTCATAGTGGCTACTCTCCTTATGAGACGCATGATCTCTACGTTGCTTCTTAGTGTGGCCATGTTGAGAATGGCGCTGATCTTTTCTGGGTTCGCTTCGATTCCTCGGTGGGTAACCATGAACCCGAGGAATTTATCGTTGGTGACCCCGAATGCGCACTTAGCTGGGTTCAGATTCATTTTGTATTTGCGCAGGACATCGAATGTCTAGCCGAGATCTTTGGTGTGCCCGCCCGATGAGGATGATTTTACGAGCATGTCGTCGACATAGACCTCATGTTCCTTCCGATCTGTGGTTTGAACAGTTTGTTGACGAGGCGCTGATATGTAGCCCCAGCATTCTTAAGACCGAATGGCATCACTTTGTAACAGTATACCTCCCGATCCATGGTGAACGCAGTAAGTTCTTCATCTGCCGGGTTCATCCGGATCTGATTGTAACCGGAGAAAGCATCCATGAAGCTTAGAAATTCGTGGCCGGCCGAGATGTCCACTAGCTGGTCTATCCGAGGGAGGGGATAGTTGTCTTTAGGTCAGGCCTTGTTCAGATCCGTGAAGTCGACGCACATGCGCCATTTCCCGTTCGCCTTTTTGACCATGACCACGTTTGCCAGCCAATCCGAGTAGTCAAGATTTCTAATGAAGTCGGCTGCGAGCAGTCGATCCACTTCGTCTTCTATTACGTTTTGCTTAGCCGGCACAAAGCTTCTCTTCTTTTGTCGAACGGGCTTTACTTTTGGATCGACCCCGAGCTTGTGGGAGATCACTTTGGGATCGATCCCGGGCATATCCGTAAGGGTCCAAGCGAACACGTCCGAGTTATCTCGGAGGAACTGTATCAGGTCCTCGCAGTGGTCCTCTGTTAAGAGAGAACCGATTTGGATGGTCCGGCCGTCGACCCCTTCGACGAGGGGGACTTCCGTCAATGCTTCCACC
Source organism: Agapanthus africanus (assembly GCA_030015575.1). Lineage (NCBI taxonomy): Eukaryota > Viridiplantae > Streptophyta > Magnoliopsida > Asparagales > Amaryllidaceae > Agapanthus > Agapanthus africanus. The sequence goes on along the minus strand of CM057342.1, from coordinate 54,639,096 downwards.
GGGGATCCTCGGAGTTCCTTTTAGTCGTCGCGTGTATCCAAAGACCCCTGGAAATCACATGCATCATTAAAACCGTTGCTCGGCTCTCCAGCGGGTGACGCGGTGGCGAGACAGACCTTAGTGATTTGCTGGTTCCCGTAGGCCTGGCTTATACCCCCTTGATCCAAAAGGAATTTGATCGTGAGGTGGTAAGTCGAGATCTGATCCCGGAGGGCGTTTAATGTTGGTCGACCCAGGAGGATATTGTAGGACGAAGGGACCTTAGCGACGATGAATTTCACTGGCATGGTCCTCGTACGGCCTGCTTCTCCAATGTTGAGGAGGAGGGTGACCACTCCTTCAGCTGGGATGGAGTGGTTAGTAAACCCAGAGAGAGAGTGGGAGATCGGATGTAGGTCGGATGGTCCTAGCCCCATATGCTGGAAACAATCATAGAAGAGGATGTCTGCCGAGCTCCTGGAATCGACCAATATTCTCTGTACCTCATAACGATGGACCCAGGCTATTATCACGAAAGGGTCGTTGTGAGGCAAGGATATACCGTGGAGATCTTCGTTGGTGAAGATGATGGGCCCGTCCTTCCTGCACTTCTTCTGGGGTGGATCGCCTACACCCTCAACCGGGAGGAGGCTGTGGTTTACGCCTTCTTCCCGAGCAGGATCCGAGGTAACGACCATGATTTTCCCGATCGTTAACTTCCCGGGATGGGGCTGGTTCTCTTACTCCTGCTCTGCTTGCCTCTTATCCCGCAAGTACTTCGCCAGGTGGCCGGAGCGGATCAACTCCTCGATGTAGTCACGGAGTTGTTTTCAATTTTCGGTTGGGTGTCCCTGTGACCTGTGGAAGGTGCAGTATGGGCCTCGGAGACGCTTGCCCGCCGTTTGGATCACCGGCGGGAGTTTGAAGAAACTCTCGCCCTTTGCCTCCTCTAGCAGCTCGGTCTGGGAGATGTTAAGAGTGGTGTACTCCTGAAACTTCGGAGAGTAAGGTTTGGTCGGTCGACTCTCTTTCTCTCTTCTCTGCCCCACTTCTTTTGGTCGGTTTGGTCACCTCTAGGCAGATTTGAGTTTACCTCGGACTCGAGTTGGATTTTCCGCTCGGTACAGGCCTTTATCTCGACCATGGTCTTAGGTTGCGCTAATACAAAAGAGCGGAGCCACTCTTTGTTCCTAAGACCAGACCTCAGCGCGGTGATGACCGTTTCATCGCGGTGCTCGAGGACCTCGAGGAGCGCGTTGTAGAAGCGGGTGACATATCCTTTGAAGGATTCTTTGTCTCCGCTCTTGATGGTGAACAGATAGTCGACCGTCCTCTTCTTCCGTCGATTCCCGATGAAGTGACCGAGGAATTGGGAGGCCGGCTCATCGAAGGTCGAGATAGAGCGTAGCGTAAGTCCTCAGAACCAGTTCCGTCCAGCCCAGATGAGGGTGATGGGGAAGGCTCGGCATTGGGCCGCGTCGGAGTTATCCTGGAAGCTCTTGCTCGCCGTAAATGCGTCTATATGGTCCTTCGGGTCGGATTTCTCATCGAAAAGGGACACCTTGGGCGGTTTGTTCCTGGACGAGACGTGCTCGGCCAGCAGTTCATTCGTAAAGGGTTTCGTCAGCGAATCGGCAGAGTATCGGGCCCCTTCGCCGGACGCTTGGCCATCCCGGTGTATGCCCTCGATTTTCTTCTCGAGGGCCTCGAGTCGGTGGTAGTAACCTAAGAATTCTGCACAGTCGGAGTGGTGGCTATCCCTGGTTCGGGTCTACGCCAGGTTGCGGCTTCGGTTCCGCTCTATCAGGTGTTTCAGATCCTCGGGCGAGGCCCTTCTCGAGTGGTCCATACGCTCGTCGTTCATACGATCCCGGTGAGAGTGGGGGTGTCGGTCATGCCTGGAAGCAGGCGAGCTGACCGACACCTCCTCAGGAGGAGAGAACGCGAGACCGGCATTGGGGAAATGACCCAGTCTTCCTTAGGACCGTGGCGTGGAGCTGTTCGGCGCCCAGCGAGTCATGGAATCAATCGCCGCATGTGGGTTAAGGTGTCCGAAGTCAGCCTGCCGGTGCTCAGTGGCGCTGTGATGAGGGTGAGGTAGATTGAGGGCTTGAGTGTGCCCATCCGTCCTTCGGCGGACGTCGTTATTCCGGGGAGGGGGAGCCACGCTCTGGTGGCTAGGGCCCGCCGCTTGAACACGGATGAGGGCATCTACCAGAGTCGTAAGCCGATCTATCCGAATGGACAAGACGTTGATGGCATTAGGAGGGGAAGGCGAGTCACTCCCACCTCCGTTGTAGGGGCTCGTATTTGGATCGTTGCAGTCGTCACTCGCCATTAGATCGAGGGCGGAAGATCAACTTTTTTGGTGGAATAAAATAAGTCTTTCGTTCCCACAGTCGGCGCTAACTGATGGAGCTTCGGATCTCCTTCAGTTGCTGTCCTCCGTCGATCCTGCGATGGTGATCTTGGATGGTGATTGATCAAAGAATATTTATAACCGCAATCAAGAACGGCATCGCTTGGTAGCTAGCCGGTGAGTACGGGTCGGTCCACAGGGATTTTATGTATTTTCTAATTGGTCTAACGAGTTAATTCCGATTGTTGTAAAAACTAAAGTTTATCTAGACTAGGAATAAAATCTTGCTAGGGTTGGGTTTAGGTTAAATTTGGAAAGTCAATATTTCTCACCGCTTTCTATGCCCTATTTAGGATCTATGAGGTGTTATGGTAATAATTAATAAAGTGGATTAGTACTATCGGGAAGAAACGATGTTTCTTGCTCTAGGTTCTTGTCCTTTCTTTCTTAATTATTACCCTAACCTCCATGGAAAACATACGCAATCAGTCGTTTATACTACGGTATCACCACTACCTCGTGGGATAGGGTGCCATAGAGAGCGGTGTGTGCATGTATGCATGGAGTCCTATAAAAACGTGTGATGGGCAAGAAAGGGGTGAGAGATCTTCATCTCTCAAGCCTTCCCCAAATCTAACCCTAACAAGTGAGGAGACTACTCACTCATTAGGGAATTGAAAAACATTTTCTAACTATCTAACTAGGGCAGAGAATGAAAGTTATACTAGGGCAAATAATGAAAAATCTATACTAGGGCAGGAAAGAAATTACCTAGGGCATGGAAATAAAAAACTACTTACTTTATTTGATGCTCTCTTCATACATTGCAGAAATTTACAGATCTGAATTTTAATAAAATGAAATAAGGCACAAGAAGAGGCATATCTCAAAAAGAGGTTTAGGGTTTCTATTTATAGATCATAGAAACCCTAGGATTACATTCGAGTCATGTCTGCATTTACAATTTTACCCCCTAAGAAAGACTAGTCAACGCGCCGCCAGCGACCAAAGAATTTTTCCACCGACACGGGCTTAGCGCGGCCGCGGATCCGCGGCCAAGAGCAAGGTTTGGCCGTGGTTCCGCGGCCAAGTAGGGGCTTCTTTAGCTGCAATTTTTAGAGGCTCTTTCTGTTGCTTTTGCCTCCTTGTTTCTTCACTTGTTTTCTCAGATTGTCTTCTAGTTTTCTTCCAGATTTCCACAGTGAATAATGTCGTGGACTTTACCGCTTGCTTCGTGTCGAAGTCTTGAACCTTGCGCTGCCTTTGTTCTTTGTGAAATTGTCCATTGATCTTCATTTAGTCTTCAAACTGTAAGCATGATCAAGATCTTTCCATTTGTTGGTCGTAGTCTCACTTTTGTATCGTCTTTTCATCGTTTTCACTGTTTTTGTTCCGAGAACCTGTAACCTGCAACTATGTAGCAGACATGGGTCAAAAGCACCTGTTTATTTGTAAAATGAATAAGAATGGGGAATATAATAATGCAAAATTATGATATGAACAAATACCCCCAAACTTATCTTTTGCTCGTCCTCGAGCAAACCTAGTTTTATTCTCGAAAAAGACCTAGCCTCACTTTCGCAGGGAAACGCGATTGCACTGAGCTTGTACAACAAGCCGTTAAACCTCTAGGTGTCCCTAATAGGAGGAGTGTTGTCTCCTGAGGGTTTTCAGCGGATACTACCCACAAAATCCTATCAATTCGGCCTATTGACTTTTATTCTCCAATTAGGTTTTCTAACAAGAAACTCTATTATCTTTGACTCGGAAATTATCCACCCGTATTTTTCACACTTCCTTATTATTTAACTTAAGATTATATATATTCTTGTGAATTTACTTAGTTTTTGGCATCTTTTAAGTTTTCCTTCTAGGGTTCCATCTCAACTTAGGAATTTTTATCATCTCTATTAAAAATATAAGTCCTATTTTTCATTCATATCTCTTATCTAAACCCCAATCACATACCCCTACGTGTGTGTATATATCACCCCTACACTTGGAAATTCAAATCAAGCTATTATACTCTTGTCCATCGTCCAAAGTACTTTTCAATTGGTGAATTTTTAGATGAAATTGCCCACACATTTTTCATGCGACCGTTAATACTTCTTGGGTACCAACGACCGATTACAAAATGTGTTTGCACATTAAACCGTAATTCCTAGTCTTGTAGCACCTAAGGCTTTAGCAGTGACTCCCAAACCAGTTGGTCTAAGGCACTAGGTGATAAAGCACCCTCGCTAATTTTTTATTTTATTTATGCAGCCTTAAGTAATTACAAAAACCAGTGTTCATTTTTTTATCTCTTTATTCACACTTGTATTTTTATTTTATTTTCCTTCATACTAAGGATTTTAGACAAGAGCATTTCAAGGTCTCCTCTACTATTCCAAGTTTCAAGGTTCGTGTTTATGCAATTTATAGGGTATATATTTTCAGAATTTAAACTTAAGCTTAGGAATTATTTTTCAAACTTATACTTTAATAAAGATATCAATACTTTTCCCTTATTTTAACTTAGCCCAAGAAGTCAACTCGAAATTTGCCTATTTCTAAATAAACTAAAAGGACATATATTTTCTATCGTTAAATTTTAGGGTTTTTAATTTACTAAATCTAAGATCTAGTTGTTCCTAGCTAGTTAACCTGTTTGTCAAACTCTAGTCAATTAAGGCCAAAATTGAATGTTTTAATTTTTATAATTTTTAAAAGATTTCAATTTTTATGGGTTTTAAAATAAGTATGCAAATGCAAAAATATACATATGAATGCGAAGATTTCAATTTTTATGGGTTTTAAAATAAGTATGCAAATGCAAAAATATACATATGAATGCGAAGGAAGAAAGCTTACCGAGCACACCCCCAAACTTAAACTTGACAGTGTCCTCACTGTCAGGCTACACCAAGAGGGTCAAAATGGCCGGTATTCCCCTGTTTATTTATTTACAATTTTTTTTTTAAAAAGAAAAACAAAATATATATACAAAAAGGTCCCTCCCAAACTTAAGCGAGACAGTGTTTCCACTGTTTTAAACGTTAAAGTTCAGAGTTAGGGAGGAGAAAAATCAAACTATATAAGGCCTTACACTGGCCAAAGGTTAGCACCAACCATTCAAAAAAATTATCGTTATAATGGTAGGGTTGGTGGAAGAATGGAGTGTAGAGAAAGGAGTTGAGAAACACACGAGACCGTATGGGAAGAAGGGTGGAATATGGTCTCGGTATATTCGGAGAAGAATGGTGGAAGAGAGAAAGAAGTGTAGTACGAACTTGAGGGTGTAAATCGAGTGGATAAATTAGCACAAAATGTGATGACCGATGTATTAAAAGCGATTGTACTAATTTATCAACCCGTCGAGAAATGGGGTCAAATCCCTCAAGATTCGTAAGAAAACATGGGTACGTTGAACTTGGTAAACCATCCATTGAAAATGGAAGCGCAACGGATTCTTGCGCGGTCGAAACGATGGAAAGGACGAAGGGGAGTGATTTAGGGATAGTCTTATTCTCACCTAAGTAAACTGTCTCGAACTCGAAAGATTCCATCAATGGTTCGAAATGACTGTAAGCAACCGAGTCTGATGGTTCAACTAACTCATCTGAAAACTCAAAGGACTCAAACTCGGGCGGTGAGTCTTCCAAATCGTCCGAAAAAGTGAAGCACTCGTAATCGATATCGGCTGTGAGAACTGTGTCAGGTTCAAAGAGGAACGCACTAGTGGCGTCACAACTGCTGTGATCGAACAGAAATTTTTCAAGCTCACAGTCCTCCTGCGTGATCTTTTGCGTGGTTGGAACGATTGGAAGGATGGGGGGGTGATTTAGGAAGTATAACAGTTAAAGGTTCAGGAGGATAAATTGGAAAATCCGACACATCAAACAAAACTGGTTCATTCTCAATACTATCCTCCATACTCTCCTCAATACTATCCTCATAATTCTCCTCAAAAGTTATCTCATCCATGCAATTATCATCAAAATTAAGACGCATATGAAGTTCGGGAGAAACATTTAATGACTCGGGATGATGAATTGGAGAGAAAATTTCAGTCAAATCTACGGGTTCATCATCCAAAATATTCCCGTCGTCAATATTCTCAATCAAGTGAAAATCAATTTTTTCAGACACCTCATCAAAAGCATGGATATTTATCAATTCAGGTTCTAGATTGGAGGTGTAAAGTTCGAAAGAATTAGGTTTGGGTTCACTCGAAAAGGGCTCTTCACAATCAGGTAAATCAAACACTACAAAGTCGCACAACTCATTAAACGTTTTATTTTCAACTGGTGAATCATTTGGGATACTTGTTTGAAAACCGGAGTTGTGGGATTCAATTGGGGATGGGTAGATTTGATTGGGATGTGTGTACAGCTCACTCTCACCACTCAAATTCTCACTCTGTCTAACCGCCTCATCATACATTGGAAGATTTGGAGCTAGTTGGAAACTAGCTACCGGTTTACTAGGTTGCATAAGGGCGCCAATGGACGCATCCAAATTCCTCATCTGTCGGTTTGTCGCTACAATATAACCTTCCAACGACTGTTCTAGACTAGACATGGGTTGTGAAGAGGTTTCAGTAAAAGATTCAAAATTGTTTGGATACGTGAAACTCCCAAATGGTTATGTAGAAGCAATGTCTAGGGAAGGTGCGGAAGTCGGGTAGGACTGGTAGGAATTGAATGGTTGGACAGGAGTAGGATCAACATTTGGATAAAAATATGAATGGACTTGTTGATCCCAAGAACTGGAAGTGTTGAAAGGAGTGAAAGATCGGTTACGAGATTGTTCAATATGTTCAGCGATAGACATGGGTTTCGAAGTTACAACAGGACTCGAAAAAAGGGTATCAACGAAAGAAGGTGGTGAAGGTTGAATTGGTTGATACAAAGTGGATTATGGAGTCGAACTGTTTCTCCTAGACGCTTCGATTCGATCTTTCAAAGAAATTTTGGGCATGGAGGGGTCGTCCATAATTCGACCAAAACAATTCACGTATGAAGCAATGTTTGGATGAGGGTACTAAAGTTCGGCAAGAGTTTTGGGAGGTGGGGTACCCATGATGTAAGAAAGGAGAAGAAAAAGAATGTGGGGTGCACGGATTTCTTAGCGACAAGTTGCAAGTTTTTGTAAAAAAATTTCCTTTTTTCTTTTTTGTGTTTTTTTTTATGTGGAGATTTTTGCAAAAAAGATTTTCGATAAAAGGCTTAGACACACGTTCAATCAACCACAAATACACAATCAGGCCTAGATCTAGGGTCACCTAGGTCAGCTAGACAGCTCCTAACTGTTCCAAAGGGTAAGAAGTAGGACCTCAAACCGCCTCTTCACCGCTAATTGTGGCCAGGTAAGCACAAGTAGAGAAATGAAGGATCCGCTCACGAATCACCATGAGACGGACCTTTTAAACTTACCTTTCACTACCTGTCTAGCTTAGGCACCACAAATTCAGGTTAGGATCAACGGTCGATGCCTACAACTATTTCTTTGTCCTATTGAGCGCGAAGTCCTTAGGGCTGGATCTAATCTTTTTTTTTTAAAATTAGATTTATGGTCAATGCAATATGTCTTATGTGATTTTTGGGGTCCTGGGAAGGGTGATGAAATCCCCACCCAATCTGGATTGGTGTTCAAGCCCCTTAAAGTCAATTAAAATGTGTAAAGCAGTAACACAATCACTTGCAAACAAAAAAAAAATTTAAGCGCGGCGCAAAGAATCCTGCACAAGATCAATTATTGGAAGGGGGAGAAATTTTTGGCGCAAAGAATCCTGCAGGAAATTTTACAGAGGAGATATCAAGGGGTTCAGAGAAGAAGAAAGGGAGCACACAGAAAAAATTTCAATTGACGACGTCACCACCCCGCGGCGGTTCCGTGGTCAAAAGGGGGTCAACACGGCGGAACCGCGGTCGGCTAGTCGGTTCAAGGCTCCAAAAATCTTCTGTTGTTCTGTTATGGTACTCCTCTGATGTTCAGATCTGCTGTTTTCTGTTTCGATTTCTGGATTTTTCCAGATCTGAATCCGTTCTTCGATACTGCATAATTCAAAAGAAAACCCTTCAAAGAATAACAAGATGATAAAAAAAATTATTTTTATATTTTTCAGTTTTTATGATTTTTCAATTTTATATTAACCCGAAATTACAAAAAGAAAATAACACGCCATCCCCGGCAACGGCGCCATTTGATTGATCAAAGAATATTTTATAACCGCAATCAAGAACGGCGTCGCTTGGTAGCTAGCCGGTGAGTACGGGTCGGTCCACAGGGATTTTGTGTATATTCTAATAGGTCTAACGAGTTAATTCCGATTGTTGTCGGATTGATTAAATCTAAAAACTAAAGTTTATCTAGACTAGGATTAAAATCTTGCTAGGGTTGGGTTTAGGTTAAATTTGGAAAGTCAATATTCCTCACCGCCTTCTATGCCCTATTTAAGATCTAGAGATGTTATGGTAATAATTAATAAAGTGGGTTAGTACCATCGGGAAGAAATGATATTTCTTCCTCTAGGTTCTTGTCCTTCTTTTCTTAATTATTACCCTAACCTCCATGGAAAACATACGCAACCGGTCGTTTATACTACGGTATCACCGCTACCTCGTGGGATAGGGTGCCGTAGAGAGTGGTGTGTGCATGTATGCATGGAGTCCTATAAAAACGTGTGATGGGCAAGAAAGGGGTGAGAGATATTCATCTCTCAAGCCTTCCCCAAATCTAACCCTAACAAGTGAGGAGACTACTCACTCATTAGGGAATTGAAAAACATTTTCTAACTATCTAACTAGGGCAGAAAATGAAAGTTATACTAGGGCAGATAATGAAAAATCTATACTGGGGCAGGAAAGAAATTACCTAGGGCATGGAAATAAAAAACTACTTACTTTATTTGATGCTCTCTTCATACATTGCAGAAATTTACAGATCTAAATTTTGATAAAATGAAATGAGGCACAAGAAGAGGCATACCTCAAAAAGAGGTTTAGGGTTTCTATTTATAGATCATAGAAACCCTAGGGTTACATTCGAGTCATATCTGCATTTACAATTTTACCCCCTAAGAAAGACTAGTCAACGCGCTGCCAGCGACCAAAGAATTTTTCCACCGACACGGGCTTAGTGCGGTCGCGGATCCGCGGCCAAGAGCAAGGTTTGGCCGCGGTTCCGCGGCTAAGTAGGGGCTTCTTTAGCTGCAATTTTTAGAGGCTCTTTCTGTTGCTTTTGGCTCCTTATTTCTTCACTTGTTTTCTCAGATTGTCTTCTAGTTTTCTTCCAGATTTCCACAGTGAATAATGTCGTGGACTTTACCGCTTGCTTCGTGTCGAAGTCTTGAACCTTGCGCTGCCTTTGTTCTTTGTGAGATTGTCCATTGATCTTCATTTAGTCTTCAAACTGTAGGCATGATCAAGATCTTTCCATTTGTTGGTCGTAGTCTCACTTTTGTATCGTCTTTTCATCGTTTTCACTGTTTTTGTTCCGAGAACCTGTAACCTGCAACTATGTAGCAGACATGGGTCAAAAGCACCTGTTTATTTGTAAAATGAATAAGAATGGGAAATATAATAATGCAAAATTATGATATGAACAGGTGGCTGAGATTTGGTTTTAGAGTTGTTGGGTGTGGATCTCAATAGGTTGGTGTTAGACGCCGAGCTACCTGTGTCACGCCCCGCTTTCCGGTAAACGGCGAAGGGGACAGGACGAGGCCGCTATGTATTTACTGTGAAGTAAATACGCTAAATGTATCTAAGCAATATAAAAGTAAAGCACAAGAGACAAGATATAATTAAAACATCAACTTTATTTATTCACATTCTTTCTGTACAATACATGAAAAGGAAATACAACTGAAATAAAAAGCAATGCCTAAACAATGGCATAACAGAAAAAGAAAAGTACTGAAATGGAAAGTGTACAATGACTAGAGCTCGAGGTATTCACTGAACTGGTCCAAGTCTTCAGCAGTGGGCTCGATCTCTGACGGGTCCAGATCACCTGACGACATTCAAAGAAGAAAGAAAGAGAATGTCGTTAGCGAACAGATCGCTCGGTAAGTTCCAAAAATAAGAGAGAAGTAGAATAGACAGAATAAGAAGATAGCTTTTAAAGTTGTATTATATTGTTATAATATTGTGTTAACGCTGTTGTTTGTAACTTGGTACAGAAGAATGCCAGTGTATACGAGGGGAGTCTCTATATGCCAGAGACTAGAAGCAAATGGGCTCCGTTATACATCCCGGAACAACGACAATTGGATTCAGGTTAAGTGTCTTAATCTTTCAGTCGCGTGCCACTTTTAACACCTTCCATTCCAGTCTATCCCTTAACCCCGTGTTATCTTGATTGTATTGTTGTATTGTATTGCAACTTGAATTGTCATGTAATATAGATTGTATGTTTGGATGACTGACCGAAGCCATGATATCAGTAAACGGATTTAACTGGAGAATCATGTATGTAACTGTAGAATCATGGATGTAACTGTATAATCATGTAAATGGAATGTATATCCATGGTTCGGTTTAGTCAAGTTGATAGATTTAATATATGGAATAATGGATTCATGTTGAATTGTAATATTGTAAATTGTAGATTGTTGATTGTACTTGAATCATATTCAAGTCAGATTATAATGAGACTCACTCTGAGTCAGACAATTGAAAAAGTAAATTGAAGTCCTGATTGTTTTGATGTTATCGGTAACCGCTGCACATGAGCGGCAGGATTTGTGTCTTTTTCAAAGACAATTACCGTATTGATAACACCGTTGTTAATTTGTCTACCTTAGATAAGCAAGCACCCACTTCTCCGGCTTCCTGAGGATCAAGAGATTGGTCCCGCTTAAATCTATGTTTACTAGGGTCCGTAGGGTAATTTATAGAACTTGAGGGGGGTTTATGTAAAAATACGTTTATATACTTTTCAAAATACACCCCAAGTATTTATTATCGTCTTTAGATTTGTAATAAATGTAAATTTTATATTTGTGATATTTCTAATGAGAATATCCTAAATTCATAATAAAATGTATTTATTTGTAATATTGATTTGTATGGAATTCATGGTATTTAGTGTAAAATGATTCTTGTGACATTTTTAGAAAAAAAGTGGAATATTTGTAATAATTCAAAATAGATATTTTTATTACATATATATATATATATATTTATATGAAAATAATTTTAGTATAATATTCTAGAAATCTCGTTTTCTTAAGATGACGTATTTTAAATCTTTCGAGACCGAATGCTCCTTGCGGAGGTCTGAATCTCGCACTACTAAGCCCGAGAATGTGCGATAATCCACACCATCCCGAACGGGTTCCCCAAATGGGTTATAGCGGCGCTTTGCAAAAATTTGTATAAATACTAAATCCTTTAGAAAACGGTTTTGTTAAGTAAATGGTATTAAAATGAAATTGTGTCGTTTTCCCATATTCTATGTTCCCAAGAGTATTGTGTTATGTTGTATATGAGTGTGTGAGGAGGTAGGACATTACCTCGTGATCTGCTTAAAAATATAACAAGTTTTGTGATGTTATTGTAGAATTGAAACTATATGGTATTTAAATGAAAATACGGTAAAATGAAATAGGAATTACTTTTGATTATGAATCTTGATCAATATGGTTGATTAGTGTTTAATAGTCAACATGAAAAGGTTCAAGTATAATTGTATTAAAGAAAAGTGAGGTTTTATAAAAAAATCTGAATCGGATATCGGATTTGTTCCGATTCTGTCGGGTTTTATAATTCCGTATTTCTAGAATAGAATAGAGAAGTTAGAAGTGGGACTTACGGGTTTAGGACAACCAGGAGAGGGAGAATGATCGGGAGGAGTCGCCGGTGCGTCGTTTCGTCGCCGGGAGCTCCTAGAGTCCTCGTCGGAATTTCCGCCGGAGAATTCGCCGGAGTTTCGCCTTTCGCTCACTTCGATTGCACACAAGGTTTCTAGTGAATTGTTGAGAGTTGGCTCAGAGTTTGGGGGTGAGGGGGTAGTGTGTAGAGTTGGTATTTATAGGGTTAGGCCAGGGTTAGGGTAGGAGAAGAGTTTAAATTAAAAAATGTAAAAATAATGTGATAAATTGTAATAAAATGGAGTAAATGGGGTATTAAGAGCTCTCTGGAAACGATCTTGGGAATTGAAGTGTGCAGAGGGTATAGAAGACAAAAAGCCACAAACTTGGTGTTGGGGAGCGCCGAGTCCAGCCGGCGGCACCGGCCCGAGTCCTCCGGTCCGCCGGCCGACTCAGGGGGCGGCTGGTCGTTTGGTATGCTCATTGGTATATTTAACTTTCCTAGGATAGTGGGGGTTTTGTGAGAAATGCACGTGTAAACTGTTGGTATTCTAAAAATACAAAATAAAACAATATTAAAAATAATGTGGGGTATGTGATTTGAACTCTGGTGGCTTGGTTCAGCAGTGCAAGGTATTACCAATGAGCCACAAACTCCTTCTTGTAATTAAATTGCTCATTAATTACTTATCTTGTGCTCAGACAATAAATACTTCTTTATGGATTTTGAATTTTTTTTGTAAAAACTTGTATTGGAAATTTGGGGTTGTTACAACCTGCAAAGAAGTCCCGGGGTAGGTGACCACTGTAGGACCCTCCGACGATCAAGTTAGAGCCGAGAAATAGGAGCAAAGTAGCGGCGTATTGAAATAATTCAAGTTATCTGAGTCGTCTGAGAGAGGGGTTTTTATAGTGGTCGCATGGAGCGAGCATGTGCGAGTTCTTCGCTGTCAATTACGCTCCTGACGTTACGCCCGTGTGAATGATGGGATCCCTCCTTTAATGACGGGATACGCTCATTAATGGGGGGATGCGCTAGCGTGGGACGTGGGACGTGGGACGTGGGGCGTGGGGCGGGAGATAGCTTGCCCTGGCGATATACGCGGAGCCGTTGCGGGACGCATGGGGTCTGCGCTCCTGGTAGGTCGAGGAAGGCCGAGAAAGCTCGGCACGTCGGAGGCTCGGAGATGAGTCTGGAGTCGGAGATAGCTCGGAGACGAGCTGTTGGTTGTTTCCTGAGTGAAGGTGGAATGTATTTAAGGAGGCCCCTGGAAGGCCGGACACGTTCCTCGAAACGAAGTCCCGAGGAATTTTCATAATGCGACTCATTTGTTCCACCCCCGTAGCCTTCGGGACACGTCATCGGCCACGTGTCGTAATCTTGAAGAGATCCCACTCATGAGCATCATCAGGCCCTTTCGGAATCGAATCTACGACCTCAATTCCAAAGAGAAAATAATCAGTGCATGAGATAAACCCCATCTGGAAACAACTTCGATTATAGCCTCTTAAGAATTGTCATGTTTACGTAAATTTTTTAGTTTAAAATATTGGGTTCCTGATATACTTTATTAAAATTTTATTAACAGTTGATGCAGCCTGGTGCTTTTATCAATGTACACCCTCATAGCCTTTTTATTTTTTGTATATATTTTTTTTGACCCTGCATGTGTATGTGCTTCAAAAGGCAAGGGACTTACGCCCTTGGACAGTAGCAACTAGCAAAGGCTTCTCCCACACAAGGGCCCTTTGTGTCTGGTACTGGGTATTTGACAAGTTCAAACCTTTGTTGATGGAGATTAAGGTCTGGGCTGCACTCTAAAATTTGAAACTGGGGCTGTCAAACTAGAGTTTCCCACACCATAGTAAGAGCTTCGGAGGTTTGAAACCTCACATTTTTTTTACCTCCACAAAGACCGTGGACTCATAAGATTTCGCCCCTCTTTTTTTTATTGAGTATTAATACTTTACCTACGGGTTTGAAATCCTGTAACAATCTACCCAAGAGATAAAATGATGGGTTCCATAACACCTAAATACTAGTGCCAAACAAGTGGGTCCATGATGTTTGTCTTTTAGGTAGATTATGGTATAGGTTAAGCATTTTCCTTTTTTATTCTCTCCCGTCATAAAAAAACGCTAAATGAAAGAGCTTGGGTTAACAAACTTTGTTTCCAAAAGATCGTTATAAACTGTATGAAACCGCGGTTTATATGTATGCGAATCATGGTTTAGTTTTAACCAACTTTCAGAAACCGTGTTGCCACTAGGCCTAAGTTGTGATTTTTAACTTAATACATATCTTTTGAATAAAATGTCTGGACATAAATTTGGATTCAAGTGTAGCTTCTTGGATAAAGTAAGTTTTATAGGCTTAATCGTTTGGCCCAAAAACAGGAGACCACCTCATATTTGAAAACCTTGGTTTTACCACTCCCACTTGACTTCTGTGAAATTTTTTTATCCAAAATTTTAGTGACCCGATGAAAATACCTCTTACTTTCTCAAAATGCTATTTTTGTTCGTTGCAGGGGCATTTTGGTCAAGTCATGTAACTTTTGGATAAAAATCTTAAATGGCATGGTTTCATGCTTCTGGGCCAAATCGTGAGGAGGGTTTCCTGCATTTAAGCCTTTTTTGAAAAAAACAACTAAGCCCATGGACAACCAGGCTGAATTATGTTTAAGCCCATTCGTTACACAAGTCGAGTCTTTAATGAGAAAGATTGTTTTCTCATATCCGATCCAAGAATGGAAGATGTGGGACCCAGAGAGAGTGAGAGAACCGGGGCCTGATGGAGGAGACAGGCACCGGCGGCGGGGGTCGGCGGTGAACGGAGCAGATAAAGGCGGCGCCGGCGAAAAACCCAATGGGTTTGGCTCCATTTTTGTCGAAATTGGCGACGTGGGATGATGATCGTTGACGACGACGATGCTGCGAAAGAAAAAGCAAAGAGAAAAGGTTAGTATATTGTTTTAATTTAGTTTTTGTTTGAAGTAAGGATAAAATCATGTAAAAAGGAAACCCTAGCATTTGATTGCATATATTAATGGTAAAGCTGTGATCTTGCCAGTAACTGGTTTATATATGAGATTAATGGAGGAAAAAGACCATAGAAGGGGATTTTCTCCTATGGCGTCGAAAAAATACAACCTCCATCATTTTTTCCGACGATCGGCACCCATCATCTTCATCGTTATCATCTAAGTTGTGCTTACAGCAAATTTCATGTGATTCCACAACTTTTTCACCGTTGATTTAGTGGGTTCAAAATTAACGGTTTACCGACAATAGAACTTTTTACATTGCTAAATCAACGGTGAAAAAGTTGTAGAATCACATGAAATTTGGTGTACCCACATCTTAGATGATAACGATGAAGATGATGGGGGCCGATCGTCGAAAAAATTGGTGGAGGTTGTATTTTTTCCACACCATAGGAGGAAATTTCCTCCTATGGCCTCTTTTCTCCATTATTCTCTTTAGATAGATAGATAGATAGAGGGAGGGGTTAACGGAGGAAAGGTGCCATAGGAGGGAATTTCCTCCAATGCCGTTGGAAAAATGCACCCTCCATGATTTTTTTCCGACGATCGGCGTACATCACCTCCATCTTTATCATCTAAGACGTGGATACACCAAATTTCATGTGATTATACAATTTTTTCACCGTTGATTTAGTTGATGCAAAATTAATGGTTTACCGACAATAGAACTTTTTACATTGCTAATTCAACTGTGAAATAGTGGTGGAATCACATGAAATTTGATGCATGCACATCTTAGATGATAACGATGATGATGATGGATACCGATTGTCGGAAAAAATGGTGGAGGTTGTATTTTTTTGACACCATAGGAGGAAATCCCCTCCTATGGCCTTTTTCCAACATTATTCTTATATATATATATAAGCCCAAATCCCTAAAATTCTAGTTGCATTAGTTCAAATAGGAACCATACAATTTCCCAATCCTTGTTGTATGATTCACAATAGCAAAATCTCCATTCTAAGCTTGTAGATTTGACCTTTGAACAATTCCATGGCTTGTTTATACTTGGATAATATATCATGAAAATTATTGTTCACATGCCTTTTTCAATTTTAAATTGTAATATTTTTTCATCTATACCCTTTAATTCACACTGTAAATGATAATATCCATGTGAAAATTAATTATGTTAGTTAATGATATTAATGATAATGACCCGTGATGGATATTAGTATTATAAGCAAAATAGAAAAAGGGTGAGAATTGACTTTTTTTAAATTGGAGGGGGGAAATATCTTGAGAAACTTGAAAAGAAATATGAAAAGCAGGAATAAAATGTGAATGGAAATAACAGAGAATTAATATATTGAAAAATGAAGATGTTGAGCAAAGATTTTCGCCTTAGTAAAATAATATACAACGTATCCCATCAGCCTATGATAGAGCCATAGAGGCATTGGACTTTGAAGAAGTTAATGTTTATCTTTAAAATGTCAAATGCTCTAAGCGTTTTGTGCATCAGCAGCCCAATATGTGACTTTCATGCCTATGACTTTGCCTGCAAAAATCAATGTATTCAAATCTCCACTGTAACATTATAAATGATAAGGACACAAGAACAAAAAAGCTAGCAATCTACGTACCTATTAAACTTATATAATAAGGGTCATTATCTAAATTTCTGTCCGAAGAGAACAAGATGTTGGTATTGACATCTCATTCTTTTTCTTCCTCACAAGCTTTATTTTGCTGCATCATTTGTATTCCGTTCCTCTTTGTTGAGAGATCCTCAGCTCAAGCCAAAACAGACCCTGACGGAGGTATGCCCAATCCATATATGTTTTTCATCGAAAACTCATGCTTCACTTCCTTTACCTTTTTTATTTTGTACTATTGCCAACCTCTTTATGGGATTTTATCTAGGGTTTAGATAAGCTCTCTAACATGTTATTTGAGAAATTTGTAAATCATTCCCCCCCCCCCCCCAATCCAATCATATTCGTCCATTTTTCTGTTAACGATACTCAAGAATTAACCATGTTCATTCACATATTAACATTATATTGGGATCTGAAATGTCGGGTGTTGAGAATGTGGTTAACATAGTCCCATATCGGTAAATTGTAGGATGCATATGTGTATAAAATATAAGTTGGGATAAAACTCCATAAGGCTTGAGTCTTTTGGATAGAGTCTCACTATATTGAAAGCCCATGTGGGCCCAAGCCAAGTTTCACATGGTGTACCAGAGCTCGGGTGTTTGGTATAAAATATAAGTTGGGATAAACCTCCCCATAAGGCTTGAGTCTTCTAGATAGAGTTCACACTATATTGATGGGACAAACCTCAACAAGGTATATCCCAAGAGTAACCCGACCCCTAAACATGAAATTCTTATTTCTAAATATAATTTTAAATACCTTTTAAAAAAATAAAATAAAAATCAATTTTTAGCGATATGATAAATCCCTTTAAATAAGTAAAAATAACAAACATGTAGATGTAATATGGCCTTTGAAGTGAGCATATTGATTAGGATCACAAGTTCTTTTTGTATTTACTTTGATGGAATTTGATAAACAATCCTTAAGGTTTTTTCCTATGCCTTTACTCGTGTGTCTTCACCAAAAAGGAGAAGTAAAATTTCGGTACTATTTTCTTAGGATGCTATTACACATTGGTTTCTAATATCGATTTCAGCTAAATATAATTTACCACCGCATATGACATCTTCTATATTGAATCTAAGTGATCAAAACTGCTATCATCAAAACTGCTATCTAAAAGAGGGATAAAATTTCAGCAATACTTTCTTAGGAAACTACATATTATATATTTATTGTCTATTCATGATCCCCCCCCCACCCCAATTTTAACATAGTGAAGCATATGAAATCTTAATATCTTATATATAGAATATACTCAATACAAACGGACATAAAGTCTATTGCGGTCTTTATCTATTTTACTAATCATACTGTCAACTATAAGGGAAACAATCTGTCTTGAGAAAGTATTTGACAAGTCTGCAGGAGTAAATTTCAGTAGATATGGCTGATAACTTAGTGTAAGCAAACATTATTAACTTTCAGAGGAATATGGGTTTAGAACCTGTTAACAGGTACAAATTAACATAGCCAAATGCTAAATCAAGAGTTTATTTTATTTTATATTTTGGCCTATATCATTATTGGCAAAGATATATTAGAACCTGTCAATGGGGAACATATATAAAATATGTTTTTTTCCTTTTAGTTCTAGTGATACATCAGATGGCGTCATTTGCTTGTCAGTATGCACAAAGCTTTACTTGTTTGTCCCTCATTTTATTATATATGTAATTAACATTAAGTATTTATTGAATTTCTGCTGTAGAAGATATTAAGAGAATATAAGTTCTTTCAGTTTTATGCCATGATCAGGTCCCCATTGCTAAACAGCCTAAACTATATCTATGAAGCATAGAAGTAAGTCAAAGAAGTAATATTTGTAACAATGGAAACAAGAAGTTGTTGCTGACATATTCAAGCATGCATTGTAACAGCGAGAGCATTGAACACAATCCTCGGGAGATGGGGAAAGCAGGCCTCGTCAGCTTGGAATATCAGTGACGAGCCATGCAGTGGCGCTGCAATTGACACAACGAGTATCGAAAACATAAATCCATTCATAAAATGTAACTGCAACTTTAACAACACCACAACATGCCATATAACCCAATTGTAATTTCTCTGTCTTTGATAAATCTCTTGGTTTTGATCTTATCTTCATGGGTGTCCTTTTCTTCAAACAAAATTGTCACATTCTAAAAGCATTCGATACGTGATGCAACATCAGAAAATTGGCGTGAGCGATTTTTTTGTTCTACTATAACACCCTTCATCTAGACCTCTTGATGGAGTGCCACCTCTTCTAGCACTTTTAACTCCAGGGGCGTCGGGTGCTAATAAATTAATAATAGATCATTTGCGAGTACTATAGGGTGAGGGTTGTGGTAGGCTTGTGACAGCCAACGTAAAACTTTGTCACATTCTATGACATGGACCATAATAAGAATATCGTTGGGGCGTCCCCTACTCAGCAACGCGCTACATCGGATCCCGGGTGTAGTGTTAAATATGCAAGGGCTTCTAGGTCGTCATCCAGATGCGGCGCGCTACATCGGACCCCGGGTGTAGTGACAAATAAGCAAGGGTCATTGTCCAGAGACGGCGCGCTACATCGGACCCCGGGTGTAGTAACAAATAAGCAAGGGTCGTAGTCTACAGACGGCGCGCTACATCGAACCCCGGGTGTAGTGACAAATAAGCAAAGATCGTCGTCCAGAGACGGCGCGGTACATCGGATCCCGGGTGTAATGACAAATAAGCAAGGGTTTCATAGGATCCGTCTAGCTTCCTGGAACATAGGTTCCCTTACGGGTAGACTAATAGAATTAGTGGAGGTGATGATTAGGAGGAGAGTTGGTATTATGTGTTTGCAAGAAACTAAGTGGGTAGGTGAAAAGAGTAGAGTCATAGAGCCTTGGGGTTATAAGCTTTGGTATACGGGTAGAGATAAAAATCGTAATGGGGTAGGCATAATCATAGATAGACGGTTGCTTGAGGATGTAGTTGAGATTAGGAGAAAAGGTGAAAGAATTTTACTGGTTAAGCTTATTCTAGGTGGAGAGATCCTTAATGTTATTAGTGCTTATGCACCATAGATAGGTCTTGATGACGCTAGTAAGCGTCTATTCTGGGAGGATTTAGACGGGGTGGTGCAAAGTATACCTAGTGGAGAGAAGTTATTTATTGGTGGTGATCTTAATGGACATGTAGATACTAGTCGTAGTGGGTTTGATACTATCCATGGAGGTTTTGGTTTCGGACAAAGGAATGAAGTAGGTGACTCGATTCTAGATTTTGCTTTATATTATGACTTGATCTTAGCAAACACCTGGTTTAGGAAAAGAGAGTCCCACCTTATCATTTTTAGGAGCGGATCAAGTGCTAGTCAAATAGACTTTTTTCTGACGAGAAGAATAGATGGAGGTTGTTGTATCGACTGTAAGGTAGTGCCAGGTGAGAGTGTAACCACTCAACATAGACTTTTAGTTCTAGATTTTCGATTTAGGAGAGAACCTAGGAAGATTAGACGTAAGGTAGAGCCTAAAATTAAATGGTGGCGATTGAAAGAAGATAACCAAGAGACTTTTATAGATCGTGTAGTACAAGAAGCGGATTGGCAGTCGGAAGATGATCCAGACAAAACATGGAACAAAATGGCTAGTTGTATCAGGAAAGTAGCTAGAGATCTACTTGGTGAGTCGAGAGGTGGTGCTCCACCATCTAAGGACATATCATGGTGGAATGAAGATGTAAAGGCTGCTATTAAAATTAAAAGGGATTCTTATAAAGATTTGAAGAAAAGTAGAGATGTGGAGAGATTTGAGAAGTACAAAATGGCTAAAAAGTAAGTTAAGAAAACTGTTCGAGAAGCTAAATCTAAGGTATACAAGGAGGTGTACGAGAAATTAGACACTAAAGAGGCTGCAAATGATATATACCGGATTGCTCGAATGCGGGAAAGGAAGACTAGAGACTTATGTGCGGTGAAGTGTGTCAAAAATGAAAATCAGAAGGTTTTAGTTCGAGATAAGGATATCAAGGAAAGATGGAGAGATTATTTTGACAAATTGTTCAATGAGAGTTTTACTAAGAATTTGGATGGACTTGTCATTCAATCTCAAGATATAAACCGTGATTTCATGTCTAAAATAAGACTTCCTGAGGTTAAAGAAGCTTTGAACAGAATGGGTTTAAGAAAAGCGGTTGGTCCTGACGGGATTCCTATCGAGATTTGGAGATGCTTAGGAGAAATAGGCGTTAAATGGCTGACAGATCTGTTTAATAAGATTTGGCATACAAAAAAGATGCCAAATGAATGGAGGAAAAGTATCCTTGTACCTATCTACAAGAACAAGGGTGGCATTCAAAGTTGCTCAAACTACCGTGGAATAAAACTGATGTGTCACACCATGAAACTTTGGGAGAGAGTGATTGAACACAGGCTAAGGAAGGATATTAAGATAACAGAGAACCAATTTGGGTTCATGCCTGGACGATCGACGACAGAGGCGATTCATTTGCTTCGTCAACTTGTCGAGCGCTTTCGAGAGAGGAGAAGAGATTTGCATATGATATTTATTGATTTAGAAAAAGCGTACGACAAGGTACCTAGAGAGGTATTATGGGGGACAATGATGAAGAAGGGGGTCCCCATCAAGTATATTGACATAATCAAGGATATGTACGACGGAGTAGTGGCAAATGTCAGAACTTGCGGCGGCTTAACGAGTGATTTTCCGATTACTATTGGTTTACATCAAGGATCTGCATTAAGTCTATTCCTGTTTACCATCGTGATGGATGAGCTTACTAGAACTATCCAAGATGAGATACCTTGGTGTATGCTATTCGCTGATGATATTGTTCTAGTAAATGAGACGAAAGCAGGGGTTAATACCAAATTGGAATTATGGAGGCAAACATTGGAATCTCGGGGATTCAGATTGAGCAGGTCCAAGACAGCATATATGCACTGCAAATTTAGTAGCCAGAGAAGTCAAAACCATATTGGTATAACATTGGAAGGGTAAGAGATATCACCGAGCGACCAGTTTAGATATCTAGGTTCTATCATCCAAAAGAATGGGAAGATCGATAGTGATGTTAATCAAAGGATCCAAGCTGGTTGGTTGAAATGGAGGAGTGCAACAAGGATTTTGTGTGATCGTAACTTTCCGTTAAAATTGAAAGGGAAGTTTTATCGGAGCGCTATTTGGCATGCCTTATTATATGGTACAGAATGCTGGGCTCCTAAGAAGCATCATACACAGAAGATGCACGTAGCGGAGATGCGCATACTTCGTTGGATGTGCGGTAACACTAGAAAAGATAAGGTGCGAAATGAGGATATTCGTGCAAAAGTTGGTGTAGCACCTGTGGAGGAGAAGATGCGGGAAAACCGGCTAAGATGGTTTGGTCATGTGCGACGCAGACCTATGGAAGCACCGGTTCGACGAATAGTGTAACGTCTTCAAAATAATAAAATATGATTTTTGGGAAATTTTATAATTTAATATTATTTTAATGAATATTTTAATATTCTGGTATAATTAAATACAGATAAATGGGGAAAAATTATGGAAAATTCTAAAATAAGGTATTTTAAGGAATTGCCTCATTTTCTGTGCATGCCCCCATTTCCTCTAGTTTTGACCCTGAGTATGTCTAGTTTTGACTGATTCCATCTAGGGTGAAATCTGGGTTGATTTTCCTATGTTGGTGTATAATTTGGGACTTGTTTTAGCATGGATTTTGGTATTTGGTGATTCATTCCTGTCGGGTGGCGTTTGGACGTCAACGACAAGTGGATTTTGATTGTGTTTACATGCGAGTCGATAGGTTTTTACCTATGCGGGTAGCGTGTGCTATTTTGGTTTCCGATGTGATTTTCATGTGCTTTAGCATTGTGATATACTTGTAGGTACCCCGCGTGATGTTGAGGCAAAGGAGGTGAAGATAGCGACATCGGCTTTGGCACACGAGAAGCAAGGTGAGTAGATTTATATCTACCGGGAGAAGTCGGGTGGATGGCGTATAGCACCCCCGCAGTCCGTGGTGATGTATACGAATACGTATACACACGTATATTTATTATGTGTTGTTTAGGATCATTGTTAGCAATAATGATATTATTGATGATAAGAATATATGGTTTTAGTATAGTGCGAACCCTAGAGTAGTGGTTGCACTCACACATATACTTACACACATTCTTGCATTCATTCTTTCATTTGATGGTGCGTATATCTACACATGGGTATGGGACTATGTGTTCATATACGGGTTGGTGATGATACGTGGTTTGAGATGATACTTGATGTGAGGCCGTGAGATCGGCGATGTGACATAGCTTGTCTTCAAGGTGCGATATGATAGTTTTAGCGGGCCTTTGGACATGTGCTTTACCCGCATTCATATTTTTATAGATGGTATCCATTTGTACTAGACTTAGAGTAGTACCCCAGATTATGCGATCTGATGATAGTGATACCTGATATGTGATGAGGTACTGTGATATTGACCCCTACCCAGCTATTGGGATGCCGTACGACGATCTACCGTACGAGCCGATATTGATGATAGATCCGCACTCATGACTCGAGGATATCTTACGATATGTTATTGAGGCGGGATCACCGACTATCATATCTATATGTATTGACTCAGATTATGTGGTTTCTTACCCCTCCTGTCTAGATTACTTAGTAGACATTAGACTGGACCGAGTCATACCTATTTCAAACTAACGAATCGGGGATATTTTAAAGATAGGCAGAAGGGTCATACGGATATTTTCAAATGATGTATCTTTTCTTAAAACACCGTAGCCCTTGTTTTTCCAAAAGCCCTGATTCGTCTTATTTCAAATAGCACCCCTGCATGACTTGTACAGATTGGTGTAGATTCTTTACTTTTGCGTTGATTATTCGATTCCGCATATTCATGCTATTTGCATTGCATCGCTTGTACTGTGGTTATATTTCAGTCATGCTGCTAGGACACCAGCACCATTATCGATGATGCATATGTTCCACGTACACTTGTTGCCGGCTCACACACTCATCATCGATAATTGCCATGCCACTACACTGTAGTACTATTGCATTCAGTATATGATCCTTGTGTGATGTGATGATATGCATACTTTCCTTTATATGTCGCATACTTCATGCTTTAATTATACGCATTGAGATATGTTGTTTCTATGATATTTCTGGATTTGGGAACCGTGGGTGTTTCAAAAGAGAATATGTCATTGCTTTAAAAACCCGGTTACCCTTGATATGATATTTCAGTGCGTCCACCATGTGTTTTCTCGGTGCTGAGAGCGACATGTGAAACCCGAATCGAGGCGTGGACGAGCCGATTGCGGGTACATGGTGGACCCGGTATGGTTTCCCTCGGCAAGATGATCGATGAGCTTTGCCGATTGAGCCTGGAGGCGGGCGAGTACCTACCGGTGATTGGTTGGACCTGGCGGTTATCCGGAGGATACTGACCAGAGTCGATGGATAGATTTGGGCGTCCTGCCGGGGCCGAGGGCCGATACCGCAGACAGAGCCCGCGGGCCGATCCGGACAGACGGAGCCCGATATATGAGGATTTATGTGCCGATGCTGGGCACAGTTTTCATGATGTTTTCGAGTGCCGATGCTGGGCACTCCGGTTCCATGATTTTGACGTGTCGCGAGGGACACAGATGGTTATATCCTCATATTATTTCCCATGCACATGATTTATGATATTTACATGCATGGTGGTTATTGTCATTGGGTGACGAGTGGACGGGATCCACGTGTGTGCAGATTTGATTACATTGATCATACCTCATATTCATGACATGCTATTACCTGAGGCACTAGCACGAGCACTTGGCATTACACTCATGTAGAGATTACATTGCCAGTTTAGCATGCTTCAGCTTTATTCATATTGAGGTTTATTTATATCTGATCGTATTGACCTAAGATGGGTCATGCATTCGATCTCTGCTTGTAGATATTTTCTATTCACGAGTTGGCAACTCACCCCCGTTGTGCCCCAGTCCTTGCAGGTTTTTGCCGTACAGATTCCATAGCGGCATTTATGGCACACTGCTTCCTTATGGGTGACTTGCTTGGATAGGTGGGTTCTTTTGTATCAGAACCGCCATTGTTCATGTATCATTTATTGTATCTAGAATCTCCATCAACCAAAACTTGTATACTGTTTCAGACTTAGATAACAGTGTTGTTTTATTTCGACCTTAGAGTCGCGCTTGTAGTATTGCGGTTTTCTGGCTGTTTTTGAGTTTCTTTTCAGTTTAGATCCTCGCCCTTTGGCGTTGTATATTATTCTTGTTGTACCCCGTTCGGGGCCAGTTTTTACAAAGGAAATTCTGCCGAAATTTTCAGGAAAGGTTACACATTTTAAAAAAATGCATATTCGGCTTAGTTATTTAAAAACTTGATTTTCAAACATGTTTTCCTTATCTCTTAAACTAATTTTTCCTTATTTACTCCTTAAATGGTTTTAGATTTCTGGGCTTTTGGCTGGCTTGGATCAGATGGAGTCCTGTAGACTTCATAGGATTCAAGGGCCAGTCACGTGCTCTTTCGGGTCGTGACAAAGTTGGTATCAGAGCGCTAGGTTGACCTTGGTTCGAGTCTAAGTTTGACTATGTGGAGCCTAGGGCGTTACCTATATACGGAACTTAGGCTTGACCTTACGGAACTTAGACTTGGTCGAGGGGGTATTAGACCCGAACTTTCGTCGTGTAGGATGATCCTTGGTTGATGGAATAGGTGACTAAAGTAGAGTGACGTACCGTGGGTATGTTCCGCGGCATACTTACGACACGCCACTCCGCTTAAGAAACCTTAGGTTGTACATTTCCTTGCATTGTGTCATATTCCTTCCTATGATCTATCTTCATCGATACTGGTTATGGTTTTGCTGCCACGATTGCACGGGCAGAGTGAGCTACGGCTCGAGTTGTCAGCATGAGCTCGTCGCGGACGAGGACTGACCGGGGCGTGATTCCAGAGACATACGGTTGCATTGAGGCTTCGTATTTTGTGTTTCCGCACTATGGGCGTTTGACAGATCGCTGCTGTTAGATTTCTAGGATGTACCGGACGGTACCAGAGGATTGAGCCACTGATAGAGGCCAGCCAGGATGTGATGACCGTTGATGTATCACTTATTCATGATGGTTGAGGCGCTGCTTAGCGTACCGACGAATGAGCCAGTTGTTGCTGCGAGTGATGAGATATCGCCCAGATGATTGGAGCTACTGCAGCATGAGCATATTCTTAGAGATGTGATAGTGAGTCGCTAGTCACCGAGGATTAATGACTAGGACATGTGGTTCGTTCGCTTACCCCGATGCGAGGTCATCAGATAGATTGATTCCAGCTAGAGGCGACTTCACGCAGATTCGTTGAGAGTCGATTGAGACGATCGAAGGTCAGGAACCCATTTTCCAAGTTTAAAGTATACGGAAAGACATGCAGGTGATTCTATGCACCCTCTAGAAGAATGAAACCCTAACTCAACTTAATGACCGTGTGAAAGCCTTTGAACCTTAGGGTTTGCGGCAGTTCCTCGGCGCCATTAGTGAGGCTTGGGTTTGCCCTTCTACGGCTGGACCACCGACGCTGTGGCATGTACTCGATACTATTAAACTGTACCCGAGATGTTGAGCTCTTGGGGGATTGTGAGGTTCTGACGAGTCGATCGGATGATTCGACATCATTCGGATATCATGTGATGGGACACTGCTTGGGAGACTCCAGATACGAGCATAGCCGTCGGAGCGCAGTCTGTGTAGCCATGATGAGATGAGTCCGAATCAGTCGATAGTGGAGCAAGGTGGAGTAAAGAGTTTGCACGAGATTTCGACGAGATGACGTTCCACTCCGCTGACATCAGAGATGCGATATGCACGCTGAGGATGTGTTCGGCTAGATATCTTCTACTGAGTGATGAAGATACTGAGTTCGTGATTTCGAGTCCGTGTTAGAGACTTCGGGTGGACCGTAGCCGAGGACATTGCAGTGTGCAGATAAAGACGCGACGTCGAATGGTCGATGATACAGACAAGCGGGACAAGAAGTTCGTGCGAGAGGCAGACGAGCTGTTACTATACCCCGTTAAGATTAAAGGCCGGACATGCATACAGAGGCGCAGAGATGCGACCAGCTTCCGAGGAGATGTTGTACTAAGGACGCAGAGGTCCAGAGAGCGAGAAAAGATTACGCCAGAGTACCAGCCTCCTTACAGTTTGGCTTAGGCAAGATCAGAAGAGACCTTGAGTAGGATTCCTTCCAGTACACTGCTGCAATAAGAGTTGCACCCAGGATCGGATGTGTGATATGCATTCAGAGGACCCGAGGTCGGCGCCAGAGATGTGCTGCTTTACGAGCGGTCGTGAGGATTGACCGAGAGATGACCAGGGAAGTGCAAGAACGGAATCGTTCCTGTCAGCACACCTGACCGGGCCGATGAGTCGATGGATTGCGAGTTGATAATCTACAGGAAAGATCAGGAACCAGAGGCAGAGGACGCCAGCCGCGAGCAAGAGGCAAGTAGATATCTTGCGCCGCTAGCATCGGATGTACCGGTACCTTCTCGACCCTGAAGGAGGGTATACCGACGACGGAAATTATGATTTGTGATTTTGTGATTTGATTATCACGTATCCGTTGCTTTGGATTTCGGTATTTTGGGCGATCTATTTGCATGATTTAGTCTTAATGACTGAGTTTCATGATATTTGATTTTGTGCACCATGGTTGCACCTACTGGGTATTTATACCTTGTACATAGTTATTACTCTTGAGCTGTTGATTGCGATTTCATGCCTATTTTATGCTGGTGATTTGATTTACGCTTCCAGCAGAGTTTCATGTAATTTTAGTGTTTTGATTTTGCACTCGGTATAGCTTATATGTACTTGTAGTGCATCGATATGTGTTTTGTGCCCGCAGCTGCACACGTTTATGATTTTCTTCATATCTGGATACACTTGGTGTTGCTGCTTACGTATTTGAGTTATTGCTTGGTATTTGTGCATGGGATGCACCAGTTCTATACTTCGTGCATTTGTCGCACCAGTTTTATGTTTCTTGCGTTTATCGCATCAGATTTATATTTCGTGCCTTTGTTGCACCGGATTTATATTTTGTGCATTACGATTGCACCTGACTTCGATTTGATGCCTTTCGGTATGTCGATTTTGATTGTGATATTGATGTGGATTCTTGCACTCCGTGCTTTTGACTGGACTTACGCATATTCGACGTTGCTATTGGATTTTGTGATTCCGTGCATATTGAGTGCGCAGGGTCTAGATTTTCATTCGTGCATGATGGATGCACCGATTTGGATTTTCGCGCATGTTGGGCGCATGTTTTGAGATACGATTTTGGTGCACACCCGATGCACTAAATCGAGATTTCTTCGTGCATGTCAGATGCACCGGATTGTTGGCTGTCAGGCACACACGTTGCCTATGGCAGATACTTCGTGCACACCCGTTGCACCTAGATGTGGTTTTGTGCACCTGTTTAGCACATATATGGATTTTGATTTCCGTGCGCACCAGACGCACAGGATGGTGTTATGTGTATTTTTGGGATTTATTCCTTTTGGAGCAGTACATTTTTATGATATTGGATATTTGTTTTCTTACTGAGCAGGACTAGTCAGAGGACAGTATCTGGATATATTTTGCATGCATCGATAG
Organism: Agapanthus africanus; assembly: GCA_030015575.1. Classification (NCBI taxonomy): domain Eukaryota; kingdom Viridiplantae; phylum Streptophyta; class Magnoliopsida; order Asparagales; family Amaryllidaceae; genus Agapanthus; species Agapanthus africanus. Next base: position 54,610,625 of record CM057342.1, on the reverse strand, counting down.
TTATCGAAGGGATTTCCAAAAAGCGAGCTATAGTCTCGATATATATATACCTACGTGTCCGATATGACACAAAATATTTTAAAAACAAGGAAACCCTTCTGATTATTTTCAAAATGGTGGAACGTGCTTATTAAACAAATGATATATATACACATATATAGTTATTTTCTTATGAGAAACGTCCGCCACTGTGCAGTGTTACGCGCATCGCACAGCGACTTAAAAAGATTTGGCATACAGTTGCATCAGCTAATTACATGTATAGATTGGGTGTCTACATGTATAGACTTGGTCCATATCATATTGATTTTGTATTGGATTTGACATTGTGTCGTTACCATGACTCCGATGATTGTGGATGCTTGATGGAGTGTTGCTTTTGAGTTATCTGCTCAGTACTCATGCGCATGCATTGCGCTATAATGTTTTATGTATAGATGATTTCGGAGCCCCGATGACTTGGAATTTGTATTGAAATATTTTAGTATTTGGGGGTTTAAATTTAAATTCGGGGACCGAATTTCTTTAAGGGGGGTAGATTGTAACGTCTTCAAAATAATAAAATATGATTTTTGGGAAATTTTATAATTTAATATTATTTTAATGAATATTTTAATATTCTGGTATAATTAAATACAGATAAATGGGGAAAAATTATGGAAAATTCTAAAATAAGGTATTTTAAGGAATTGCCTCGTTTTCTGTGCATGCCCCCATTTCCTCTAGTTTTGACCCTGAGTATGTCTAGTTTTGACTGATTCCATCTAGGGTGAAATCTGGGTTGATTTTCCTATGTTGGTGTATAATTTGGGACTTGTTTTAGCCTGGATTTTGGTATTTGGTGATTCATTCCTGTCGGGTGGCGTTTGGACGTCAACGACAAGTGGATTTTGATTGTGTTTACATGCGAGTCGATAGGTTTTTACCTATGCGGGTAGCGTGTGCTATTTTGGTTTCCGATGTGATTTTCATGTGCTTTAGCATTGTGATATACTTGTAGGTACCCCGCGTGATGTTGAGACAAAGGAGGTGAAGATAGCGACATCGGCTTTGGCACACGAGAAGCAAGGTAAGTAGATTTATATCTACCGGGAGAAGTCGGGTGGATGGCGTATAGCACCCCCGCAGTCCGTGGTGATGTATACGAATACGTATACACACGTATATTTATTATGTGTTGTTTAGGATCATTGTTAGCAATAATGATATTATTGATGATAAGAATATATGGTTTTAGTATAGTGCGAACCCTAGAGTAGTGGTTGCACTCACACATATACTTACACACATTCTTGCATTCATTCTTTCATTTGATGGTGCGTATATCTACACATGGGTATGGGACTATGTGTTCATATACGGGTTGGTGATGATACGTGGTTTGAGATGATACTTGATGTGAGGCCGTGAGATCGGCGATGTGACATAGCTTGTCTTCGAGGTGCGATATGATAGTTTTAGCGGGCCTTTGGACATGTGCTTTACCCGCATTCATATTTTTATAGATGGTATCCATTTGTACTAGACTTAGAGTAGTACCCCAGATTATGCGATCTGATGATAGTGATACCTGATATGTGATGAGGTACTGTGATATTGACCCCTACCCAGCTATTGGGATGCCGTACGACGATCTACCGTACGAGCCGATATTGATGATAGATCCGCACTCATGACTCGAGGATATCTTACGATATGTTATTGAGGCGGGATCACCGACTATCATATCTATATGTATTGACTCAGATTATGTGGTTTCTTACCCCTCCTGTCTAGATTACTTAGTAGACATTAGACTGGACCGAGTCATACCTATTTCAAACTAACGAATCGGGGATATTTTAAAGATAGACAGAAGGGTCATACGGATATTTTCAAATGATGTATCTTTTCTTAAAACACCGTAGCCCTTGTTTTTCCAAAAGCCCTGATTCGTCTTATTTCAAATAGCACCCCTGCATGACTTGTACAGATTGGTGTAGATTCTTTACTTTTGCGTTGATTATTCGATTCCGCATATTCATGCTATTTGCATTGCATCGCTTGTACTGTGGTTATATTTCAGTCATGCTGCTAGGACACCAGCATCATTATCGATGATGCATATGTTCCACGTACACTTGTTGCCGGCTCACACACTCATCATCGATAATTGCCATGCCACTACACTGTAGTACTATTGCATTCAGTATATGATCCTTGTGTGATGTGATGATATGCATACTTTCCTTTATATGTCGCATACTTCATGCTTTAATTATACACATTGAGATATGTTGTTTCTATGATATTTCTGGATTTGGGAACCGTGGGTGTTTCAAAAGAGAATATGTCATTGCTTTAAAAACCCGGTTACCCTTGATATGATATTTCAGTGCGTCCACCATGTGTTTTCTCGGTGCTGAGAGCGACATGTGAAACCCGAATCGAGGCGTGGACGAGCCGATTGCGGGTACATGGTGGACCCGGTATGGTTCCCCTCGGCAAGATGATCGATGAGCTTTGCCGATTGAGCCTGGAGGCGGGCGAGTACCTACCGGTGATTGGTTGGACCTGGCGGTTATCCGGAGGATACTGACCAGAGTCGATGGATAGATTTGGGCGTCCTGCCGGGGCCGAGGGCCGATACCGCAGACAGAGCCCGCGGGCCGATCCGGACAGACGGAGCCCGATATATGAGGATTTATGTGCCGATGCTGGGCACAGTTTTCATGATGTTTTCGAGTGCCGATGCTGGGCACTCCGGTTCCATGATTTTGACGTGTCGCGAGGGACACAGATGGTTATATCCTCATATTATTTCCCATGCACATGATTTATGATATTTACATGCATGGTGGTTATTGTCATTGGGTGACGAGTGGACGGGATCCACGTGTGTGCAGATTTGATTACATTGATCATACCTCATATTCATGACATGCTATTACCTGAGGCACTAGCACGAGCACTTGGCATTACACTCATGTAGAGATTACATTGCCAGTTTAGCATGCTTCAGCTTTATTCATATTGAGGTTTATTTATATCTGATCGTATTGACCTAGGATGGGTCATGCATTCGATCTCTGCTTGTAGATATTTTCTATTCACGAGTTGGCAACTCATCCCCGTTGTGCCCCAGTCCTTGCAGGTTTTTGCCGTACAGATTCCATAGCGGCATTTATGGCACACTGCTTCCTTATGGGTGACTTGCTTGGATAGGTGGGTTCTTTTGTATCAGAACCGCCATTGTTCATGTATCATTTATTGTATCTAGAATTTCCATCAACCAAAACTTGTATACTGTTTCAGACTTAGATAACAGTGTTGTTTTATTTCGACCTTAGAGTCGCGCTTGTAGTATTGCGGTTTTCTGGCTGTTTTTGAGTTTCTTTTCAGTTTAGATTCTCGCCCTTTGGCGTTGTATATTATTCTTGTTGTACCCCGTTCGGGGCCAGTTTTTACAAAGGAAACTCTGCCGAAATTTTCAGGAAAGGTTACACATTTTAAAAAAATGCATATTCGGCTTAGTTATTTAAAAACTTGATTTTCAAACATGTTTTCCTTATCTCTTAAACTAGTTTTTCCTTATTTACTCCTTAAATGGTTTTAGATTTCTGGGCTTTTGGCTTACTTGGATCAGATGGAGTCCTGTAGACTTCATAGGATTCAAGGGCCAGTCACGTGCTCTTTCGGGTCGTGACAAATAGATACTCTCGATATGGGCAATGGCAAAAGGGCAAAAGGGAGACCGAAGAAAACATGGATGGAGGTGATACGAAACGATATGGTTGCCAAAGGACTCAATGAAAGTATATTGTTCGATAGAAGTGAGTGGAGGCAGAGGATTCATGTGCTGGACCCGGCGTGATTCTCATGTTGGTTCATGTAGCCTACCCCATATGCTTGGGATAAAAGGCTCAGTTGTTGTTGTTGTATAAGTGTTGAATGAAGTATAGATGAAAGGTGTTGAATTGTTGCTTAATTTTTTGTAATAGAATCAATCGTACTAATCGATATGCATGTATGTAGGAGAGTATATGCCTTGGATGTGGTTGGCATAATTCCCGAAGAGCTTTAGGATCTGCCTTACCTATTTGATCTGTATGTCCTTTTGCTTATTATTGTTTTCGCTCTCATTTTGGATATACATCATTTATATTGAAATTTAGATTTGAGCTTGGCTAATTTCTCACCCTCCTAATTAAGTGACAGTATATTTTAATCTCATTTATATGTATCTAATGCTGCACTGAGTTCTCATTTGGGTAAAAAATTCCTACATCATGACGAGAAGAGCTTTAAAGTTTGAACTTGTGATCTATCCCATCATAATCAACTATTGAATCTATTTTCCAAATTGGTGCAATGTGCAACTAACTTTATCATGAGGATTTTGCTTTCCGAAGACCCTTTTTTTAAGGGGAAATCTTCAAGGAAAAAAAATGTATTTAGAGATTTCCCTTCCATTTTATTCCATATTGTTTCTGTAGGGCATAAATATTTTTATACCCTTGAGTACCAACTGAGAGTTCTTAATTTGTGATGCTTTTTGGTTTGAGATTTTTAACCTTAGAGCTATATTTCTACTACATATATGATCAATTTTTGAATACGTCATACAGCTCAGACCCGAGTTCAAGGACTCACAGACGTTAAAATTGTTCTGCTTCAATAGTATGGTGTCAGAGATATTTTCCTGAAACGTTACTTATAGCTACCTAGCCCACATCTGTTCATGGTTTCTAAGCAGCACACATTTTTTTTGTCGATGAAGAATGTGCATAAGAACTATGAGGATCCAACAAAGTCTAATGTACAAAAAATGCGATGTGGTTGGTTCTAAAAAGTGAAGCTCTATTTTCTTTTTCAGGAATTTGGCGCAAAACTGCTTGACTGGACCTCTTCCTGCGTTCATCGGAAATTTAACATCCATGAAGTACTTGTAAGATACATCGCTTAAGTACATTTTTAAAAGTTATTAAACAGTACATCTGATTTAATTTTACGTTGTCGTAATTATCTTTAGGAGTGTAAGGATTAATGCGTTATCTGGAACCATCCCTGATGAGCTGGGGAAGCTTCAGAATCTTATTTCACTGTAAGAGTCGATCATTTTCTGCATTTGCATTTCAGTCATTTCAAATGCAAGTTGCATGCTATTGTGTTTATTGTTGATTAGAGAAGTGTATTCTCTCACGTGTGTGTGTAATGATGTGAATCTCTTGTTTAAAATATTTAATATACTTTTTAAGCAAAAGCATGTAATGTACTTATTTGAAGATTCATTCAAAGATATCCATCAGCATATCCATGATTGGTTTGTTACGGTGAACAAGTTAATATGATAATTACACGGTTGAAATCCTTTCTTTTTAGATATCCATTGATCGAATCTAGCATTCATTATATTGGAGTTCATAAGGTGGCATATTCAGGAGAGAAATGAAAGCTTGAAGTAATTAGCCCTCCTTGTTTCCTCTTCAGATAGCACCATGTTTGAACTATGAAGTAAATTAAATTTCTATTATTATATCATCCTAGCTGTTTCCTCTTCAGATACAGTTGTTTAAAGAAGAAACAGTAAAAAAGGATGATTTGACTTTCAATGATTTTGTACCAATCCTCTCTCTTTCAAAATCATATTATTCGATTTATGGCACTTAAAAAGATTAATTTGACTTCCATTCAATTTTGTAGGGCTATTGGAACAAATAATTTTAGCGGTTCACTCCCTGCTGAGTTTGGAAATTTGAAAAGCTTAGAGAAAATATTGTGCTCTTATTTCTAACAGGATATCCACATCTCTGTACAAATCTAATCGTGTATGCCTTCTTCTTGCAGTAATTCTAATTCCCCCCCCCCCCACCCCCATGTTAACAGATACATGGACAGTAGTGGAGTAGGCGGTGAATTGCCATCCACTCTTTCTAATCTTAAGAACATAAAAGAATTGTAAGTTCTGTATATTGCATTTGGTTATGGCAAGAACCGATTATAAAGTAGCTTGTATTTTAACTATCATCATTTAGGTGGGCTTCAGAAAACACTTCTCCGGAAAAATACCTGATTTTATTGGGGGTTGGATAAAGTTGACTGTTTTGTAAGTAGGAGAAATTTCAATTTCTAAACGCTTTCATAAGTTTTAATTTTTTTTTTACTGTTTCTTCTTGAGATAAGTAGGTGCACACGACTCAATGCCGCCTCCAGGGATTGAACCCTGTATCTCCTCATTTCTTAACCTTCTGTCAAACACTATATGAAGCTTCTCATGGTTTGTAACAACCAAAAGTAATCTGCAATTAAAATTTAGTTTTTCCAACATTATATAATTTGCTTTGAAGCATATTAAGGTTAAATTCAAAGCAGATTCAATATCGAACTCTATGTAAGTGACGGTTATCTGAGGTAGAAAGTAACATGAGCACCATGTTGTCTGAGAATGAAATATGGAAATATAATTATAATTCTTAAATTTTTTTAGGAGAGTTCAGTAGCAACATATGACCACAATCACTGATCTTCTAATTAGCATTAAGGATTTATTCCCTTGTAGAAGCCTTTTTCGTATTTATTATTTATTTGTTCAGTCTATATCTGCGCATATGGCTTTATTTTCTATCTCTGATATTCTCATAGGAGGTTCCAGGGCAACTCTTTTGAAGGTCCAATTCCTTCCAGCTTTTCAGGTCTCACTAAATTGACCGACTTGTAAGTGCTCAGCTTTTTTACTCTTACCTTTTTTTAAGACAAACGTAATTCAAAGTGTTTGTGTTTCTACATTGGGACTGGGACTACTTGCATGTCGAAACGATATTATGCATGATAAAGACGCATTGGGGACATTACAGAAGGGAGCTCTTCATTGGCATTTGTTGGTAATTTGACTTCTTTATGCAGCCTGTAAGGCCACTGAGTTCCAGAATAATAATTTAAAATTAACTTGTACTTAGTTCTTGTAATAGTAATTTACGATCTATGTAACCCCGACAGAATCTTGAGGAATGGCAAGATATCTGATACTATGCCATCAAATTTTGCATCATTCACAAGTTTACTGAGATTGTGAGTCACTGGGTTGAATGAATTATATAACAGTAGTGAATCTAACATTGGTATGGCACCTAACATGTCAATTTTGCTGCTGCTTTTTTGTTAACACTTTTGAAGGGATTTGAGCTTTAACAACATCACTGGCTTACTTCCTCAGTCCCTCTTTAATTTGAGTTCTCTCAAATATTTGTAAGAAATTTCTGTCTTCTTCATATGAAAAGTTCTTATATGTGTTATTTTCTTGTACTTTCTTACATTTCTTAATATGTGAAGGTTGTTCTAACCAAGTGAAAATTCATCATTGAGCAGATTTCTGGGAAACAACAGCTTATCTGGTAGCTTGCCTGTTCAAAAAAGCAAAGTACTTGCCAATATGTATGCCCTTAAAACTTCCACTGCTACCAACATGGCTACTGCACAAAATACTAATTCCATATTTTATTAATTCCCTTGCAGAGATTTTTCATACAATCAACTATCAGGGAGCTTTCCCCCATGGGTTACCGAAAAAGGTCTACAATTGTATGCTGGAATAGCTTAATTTCTCCACCTTGATATTACTTTAGCAACCTGCATGCTCATGAAATTTTGGATTTGCTACCAAGTTAATGCTTTAGCAACAGAAATGGTTCTGTTTTCCCCCAATAATCGTACAAATGTTTCCTTAACTAATTACCTTGGTGGTTTCCTCACTTATTTTAGTGTTGACTTGCCAAAGTTACAAAGAATCCAACCACATAGTTGTATAATCAGTTAGGATGCATTCCTAGCATGTGCACGAGAAGGGGAAAGGTGGCTCGAATTCTAACATAAAGAAAAAATTTAAACTGAAGGAAATATATTGAGTACTGAATTAAAACTCATCTGTCTGCGTAAAATTATTGTCTGGCTGTTAATCTCTCAACCATTCATCATTGTTAGGAGTACCATTAGCAGCCTTAAAAGACATACAACAACAACCACAGGCCTTTATCCTAAGTTTTGGGGTCGACTGTATAAATCTTTTTTGTCTTTCCATTCCGCTTTGTTAAGGGCAGTCACCTCGGTTAAATTAACAATCAGCATATCAATTTTTATAGCTTCTATCCATGTTCCCTTAGGTCTACCCTTAACCCTTGTTGGATTCCATGTCATCTATTGATCTACATTACACTTGTCCAAACTATCTCAATTAACACCCTCTCATCTCATCTTCTATGGAAGCGACCTTCAACTTGTTATGATTGCGTCCATTTCTTATCCAATCTTTAAGAGTATTACCATCCATCTATCTAACATTTGCATTTTGGCCACACTCTTGTGGACATGTTAGCTTTTTAATTGCCCAACATTCTGATGTATAAAATAATGCTGGTCTTCTAGCCGTCTTATAAAAGTTTTCTTTCAATTCCAAAGTTATCTTATGATCGCATAGCACTCCTAAACCACTTCTCCATTGTAACCATCCAACTTAATTACTATGAGCTACAACATCTTGGATCTCTCTATCATGGCTAATTATAGATCTTAAATAGTGAAAATGATTACTTCTAGATGTATTTTGGCCATCAATGCCCATTCTTTTGTCTTGTTTTGGTAAGATCATATACAATGTTTTTGCTCAGCTAATTTTAAATCCTTTAGATTTTAAGTTTGTAGGGTGTTTTTCGTCACCCCATTGAGATAGAAATTTTGAGAGATGATCAAAAGAGACCCCTTTCTTCTTCCTTGAGCCTTGGATTCTCCTAAAGTGGGATTTTTAGAGGTGGGTCTTTTTGCTGGATCTTGGAGAAAAGGGAAGTTGAGATTAAAAATCTCCCTTTTAGGAATTTGATGGGAGATCCGAACTTCCATTCGATGGTTTTATGGTGAAACTTTATTTGGTTTTGAGAAAAAGAGAGCTAAACTTTTGATTTAATTGGAAATGAAAAGAAAAAGGGAGAACTTGAGAGGGAGGAGAGGGAGGCACAAAGTCCAGAAATTTTATAGGGAATGAATTTGTTGTTTCATTTCTTCATAATGTTGCCTTTTATAAGCTTAAAAGTTTACACATAGCCTCTTAAGCTTTACAAAATGGCATTTTGCCTATCTCATGTCTTATATGATTATTTCTGTTTGCACATGAGTCATGAGCTTTACAAAAATTTAGCCTTTTGCCCATTTATTTAACATTACGTTTATTTGTTGTACTTTTTTAGTATGAGGCCGGTTTGGGCTTGGGTTCACCTGCTTGGACTTGGGTTCGGGCGTCGGCCCGGCTTGTGTTCGGACGTAGGCCCGGCTTGGATTCGACAGTAGGGCCCACCTACTTGTCCGTGGTTTGACTTTGATTTTGACATTTGGTCAATGGGGTGTAAATTTTAACCCCAACAAAATGCCCCCCGTCAATGAATACACACTACACATATGGGTCGTGTGCATGAAATGATGGATTTTCTTTCGCGTAGTATGACTTGATTTGGTTCCTGCTTTTGGGAGGCTGGCACTGGCCTTTTTACGACATGAACGGTCGATACTTGACGTGTCTTCGAGACGGAGTGTCGGTGTATGACGTATCTCTGGCACGAAGCGTCGCTGTTTGACGTATCCCCGAGACAGAGTGTCGATGGTCGACGTGTCCCCGGCACGGAGTGTCGCTGGTCGATGTGTCTCCGAGACGAAGTGTCTGTTTGACGCTTTCTCAAGACGGAGTGTCACTGTTTGACTTTTCCCCAAGACGGAGTGTCTATTTGACGTTTCCCCGGCACGGAGTGTCGCTGGTCGACGTTTTCCCGGCACGGAGTGTCGCTGGCCGATGTGTCCCCGACACGGAGTGTCTATTTGACGTTTTTCCGAGACGGAGTGTCTGTTTGACGTTTTTCCGGCACGAAGTGTTGCTGGTTGACGTGTCCCCAGCACAGAGTGTCGCTGGCCGACGTCTCTCCGAGACGGAGTGTCGCTAGTTGACGTGTCCCCGAGACGGTGTGTTTGTTTGACGTATAGGTCGTTGTTGGAATTGGTTGATTTGTTTTGTTTTGGGAGGTTCCAATCCATCCGGCGGGACTTTTGAGCTTGAAAGCGCTTCCGAGTGGGATTTTAGTTGATTTGTCTGACTCCTACCTTGTTTGGCGGGACCTTTGAATTTGAGGCCTTGCAGCATGGGATTTGGAATTTGGATTTTTGCTTAGCATTAGTATTGCTACACTGGAATATGATACCAGGAGCGAATCATCATTTGCCGTGAGGGGATTTTTTCGTTCCCGGTTTAACGATTTAGGGATCATCTGTTTCCAGTTTAACGACTTAGGGGTCCTTTGGATTGAAAGCTTGGAATTTTGGGGTTAGGGTCAGCATGAGTGTTGCTAACACTGGCTCTCAGGTGCCAGCAGCAAATCATCATTTGCTATGAGAGAATTGGGGGTTTTGGTTTGGGATCAGCATCGCTACACTGGAATGTGGTACCATGAGCGAATCATCATTTGCCATTGGAGTATTTGGGGATTTCGGTTTTGGTTTGGCATCAGTATCGCTACACTGGAATGTGGTAAGCATCGCTATACTGGAATATGGTACCAGGAGTGAATCATCATTTGCCAATGGAGGATTTGGGAATTTTGGTTTTGGTTTGGCACCAGCATCGCTACACTGGAATGTGGTAACAGGAGCGAATCATTACTTGTCTTTGGCTGTTGGATAGCGACGGCTTAGAAGACAGGTTTAGGTCCCAGTCTTCTAAGGCTTTTCAATTTTATAAGCCGTAAGGGTCTCATAAAATCATTTTCTTCCTATGAGTTGAAAGGATCTCGTAAGGGTATCTTCTCCTTAGGAGTCATGAGGACCCCCAAAGTGTGTTTTTTCTTTGTGGGTCGTAAGAATCCCACGAAGGTATTTTCTTACGAGTCGAGAGGATCTCGTAAGTTTCGTTCTCCTCATGTATCGTGAGGACACATGTGTGGATCTTTCCGAATGGAGCATAATTCCAAGGGCGAAGACCGACCGCGGGGCTGTTGATTGTGGTGGGGCATGAGTGTGATTTAACTTGTTTATGTCTGTGTATTGTATACGGTAGTCAATTTGGGGATTGGCCGTAGGGCTGGAAGAATTTTGGAAATTTGGATTTTGGTTTGCGTCTGTATCGTTGCACTGGAATATGGTAACAGGAGCGACTCATCATTCGCCGTTTAGGAATTTGAATTTTAGTTGGCGTCTGCATCGCTGCACTGAAATATGATACCAGGAGCAACTCATCATTCGCCATTTGGGAATTTTTAATTTTTATCTTTATTATTATTATTATTTTAACGAGGTTGTGTTCTTGCGGGTTTTCACAAGTTCGCGGATGGTCTCGCTGTTTTTACTCACGGAGTTTTTTCAGATTTTTATTCATGCCCCTTTTGCTTGTGGACTAATCCTTTATTTATTTTCTTTTCTTTTTCCTTCTTTTTCTTTTTCTTTTTATTTCTCAGTTTAACGACTTGGAGGTCGAAAACTGGGATATCACCGTCATCTGATTCTGTAAGAGCAGTTGGCTCTCTTTGTTTAGTCGTATGTGTAGAGCATTTATCATCCTTTGAGCCGAGCCGGGATTGAGCAGTGGCAACTTTATCTTTATCATGGTTGTGAAGCATAGAAGGACTTGTTCCTTCGGGTTCTACCATATGGACTGTGTGGATTGTGTACCCATCCATTGCCACATCATTGGCAGAGATATTTGCTGGGCTTTTGGACTATTGTTGTAGTTTTCCCCTTTCAAGGAAGGGTGAACAATTGAGAGCGGCCAGTTCCCGAAACAGCTCGGTCTCTGTTTGTATAAAATTGGCGTCGCGACTTGATCGTTTATCAACATGCCGGGAGACAATGAGATTTCTTCCGCCTTGTATTGTTTCTCTATCCAATCCTTGAAAATGCAATCATCTTCAATACGGTGTCCCAACACTCGGTGGTATGGGCAATAATTGGGATGGTCAGCCATGTTCGCTTCACTTAGCCTTTTTGGTTCTGATAGCCGCATGCTATTCTTCAGAGCATTTTTGAATATTTTGTGGACCTTTTCTCTTTTGAAAGAGTAGTCTTATTTCTCCTTTCCTCTAAATTTGGTGCTCGGGGTTTGTTAGTCTTCGCTCCGCCCGCTCTCTTCTTGTTGAGAGAATCGATGCTGATGGAACTTTCGCCTTTCCGGTTGTCCTCCCTCCGTTATCTCGATCTGTTTGTGAATTGGACATCCTGAGTGGACTCGAGCTTTGAGCGTTTCAACATTTGAACTTTCTTGGTCATCTCTTGGAATGTCTTGAGACCTGCGGTGCATAGAAAAGAATTTATCCAGGTGCTAAGATTTCCGATGAGGAGATTGACAGATTGGTCTTGTTCCAATGGTGACTCACATTTGACGAAGAGATTGTGCCATCATGTTATAAAATCTGTGCTGCTTTCGTTGTTCTTTGGTTTCGTCTTACGAGGTCAACAATGTTGATTTTATTGCTGACACTCATGAGTCTTTGTCGAAACAGAGATTCCATTTGGACGAAAGTAGTAATACAACCGTTTGGTATGCTCACGTACCAGTCGAAAGCGACTTTGGTTAGACTATTAACGAACTGGCGGAGGAGAAGCACATCATTGCCCTCCAGTATTCCCGCATGAGGCTTTAAAATTGGCGATGTGCTGATTCGCATTTCCTATCCCATCGAATCTTCCGAATTTGGGGATGACATAGCCACTGAGAAACTCTACCAGATCATACCATGCATGATATGGTCTTCCACTACTGCTGATATCTTTTTGTGTTTCGGTTTCGACTACTGATGTTTTGATTTTATTGGCAACCAAATCCATGATCCACTCTTGCGTTAACGGAATGGTGCCGTCTGGGGCCAAGACGTCCCCAGAAGCGGAATGCGGCTGGTTTTCATGTGACTCGCCCATATTTGGACCTAAAGGGGCAGGTGTTGGCTGCTTCGGGTCGTTGTCACACGGCTCATAAGTAGAGACTTGCGCTTGATTGGAGGGCGCTTGGGTAACCTGAGGCGTGAGCTGCACCACGACATTCGTCAACTCGTCAATTTTGGAGTAAAGTTTGGCCATCTTCTTGTCTTTACTTCTGAGCTGTTTTTGGAGCTCTTGGAGGAGCTCCTGTTCTGCAGTACAGGGACGGAAAGTTGGCTCTTTTCGTTGTCCGAACTTGATTCCACATAGACAGAGGGGTCTTTCTGCTTATCGGCCTCATCGAGGGTTTTCATTATCCTGCGGAAGAGGCTGATCTTAGGAAGTGGCTGCCATATTTAAGACAGATTGGGTTTAAGATGTAGTGGCTGCGTCCTTGCTTTTGCTGAGCGTACCGGCTATATAGACAGTGTGAATCACATATCCGTCATCTCTTTATCTTTAGCGGCTGATTTCTCGGACCGTCGTCGTGGCCCTTCCCCTTTAAGAAAAGACAAGCGACTGAAAACTGTTGGTCTGGATGGCTTCTTGGGTGGCGTTGGCGCTCCTTTTCTAGTTTTGTTCCGCTACTTTCGCGCTGCACTAAGTGCTTGGTAGACTTCTGAAGAGATGGTGTCACGCCTTTTGTGCCGGAGCGTGGACACATCTCTTCGTAGCACATTTTGAATTGCGGCCTTCTTAATCTTGGCAGACGTCGCATTCTTCTGGACCCACTTTAAGAGTTCGAAAGAATTGCGGGTTTTCACGGCGGACACAACTGCGGTCGCGAAGCAGTCTGGACTTTGGAACTTTACAAAATTTAACTTGGCCGGAGTCCTGGCCTTTTCTTGGCTCTATATCTGAGCCGTTTCTGCCTCAACTTCTCTGTTTTGAACACCTGGCAGGCTTCTGCTCTTCTGGGAGCCGCCGTGGGTCGGCTGGTAAAGAGCCTTGAAAAGACATCCGCTTGCGCACTCATCGAAAGCATCGCCTAAACTTGCTCGCGACATCTAGCGACTTCTTTTGTTCCAACAGCTTTGCCCCCCAGTTGGGGCCAAGAAAAGCCGTTCGAACATCGACTCGCGTTTAGGTTGGGGTGCCCTCGAGACCACCACATTTGGCCTCCTGCTCTTCGAGATCGGTTTGGCCACTTGGCTTGCCGGGGTCTCCACCAAATGAGTGTTTCCGGCGGGATAGATGATGACGGAACCAAATTGGCGTGGAAGCTCCTCTCACTGCCTCATGAGACTCGCCGGAAGGATCACGTGGGCATTTGTCTTGACCCTGTAGGTCACCGGAGTTGCGTCAGAAACGAAGATCGTCTTGGAAGACATGATTGCTGAGTTCGAGATTGCAATTGAGAGCTATTAACCTGCAAAAAGAAGTATGATTTCAGTACAGGCAATCGATTATATGTTGATTGAGTTCGCATGAACGCTTGACCCGAAATATGGGAGGAAAGAAAAGGTCCCACCGGACGTGACAAAATCTGTAGGGTGTTTTTCGTCACCCCATTGAGATGAGAATGCGCGCGCTTGTCAGGCATATACAGATTCCCCCTGCCTAGAATAGGCTGGGGTTTATTGATTGTGGGGATCTGAATCTCCGGCAGCCGCAGACTAAGCTGCCGTTAATTACCTTTCGTCTTTGAAGCGAGAGAACTTCCGATTGACGGGTCAAACTAGTCATGCAAACTCAATATGCGATGTACGTATATTGTGTTTTGGACGTATCAAGGGCCTCGCAATGCTTACAGGGGTCCGCTACCCGGATAGCGGGCCGAGATCAAAGGGGCTAGCAGCCTCCTTATGAGGTGCAGGACAGCGCCCCGTTGGAAATTTTTTCCAACGGGGATGTGTTTTAAGTGTGGAGTGTGTGGGGAAAAAAATGGTGGGGAGCATCCTAAGGACGTGTGAGACAACACGTGACCGCTGGGCGTCAGCGGGTCACATGTCAGGCCGCTGGGTGCCAGCGGGTCGCGTGCGCAGTGCGCGACCGCCGGAAACACCAACGGAAAAAGGGGCTAAGCTCTTGGGTTTGGAGTTGAACTCCTGAACAGAAATTGGATGTGAATTTAGAGTAAACTCCCAAAAGATCTGGATTTGGAGTTAAACTCTTTTGAGAATTTGGATGTTAGACTTGAACTCCTCAAAAATCTTTGGAGTTGATCAAAGAGGACCCCTTTCTTCTCTCTTAAGCTTTGGATCCTTCCAAAATAGGAATTTTGGAGGTGGGTTTTCTTCCTTCTCGCTTTTTGCTGATTTTGGAAAAAAAGTGAGGTGGGATTAAAAATCCCCATTTTAGGGATTTGATGGGAAATCTGAACTCTCACTAAGGTTTTATGATGAAACTTTATTTGGTTTTGAGAAAAAGAAAGCTAACCTCTTGATTTAATTGGAAATGAAAAGAAAGAAGAAGAACTTGAGAGAGATGAGACGAAGGCACGGACCTTAGAAATTTTATGGGGAATGAATTTGTTGTTTCATTTCTTCATAATGTTGCCTTTTATAGGCTTATAAATTTACGCACAGCTCCTTGGACTTTACAAAATGACATTTTGCCCATATCATGCCTCATGTGCTTATTTCTTGTTGTACATGAGCCATGGGATTTTAAAAAAAATGGCCTTTTGCCCATTTATTTAAATATTACATTTATTTGTTGTATTTTCTTGGCATGGGCCGGTCTGGGCTTGGGTTCACCTGCTTGGACTTGGGTTCGGGCGTGGGCCCGGCATGGATTCGACAGTAGGACGCGTCTACTTGTCCGCGGTTTGACTTTGATTTTGACCTTTTGGTCAATGGGGTGCAAATTTTAACCCCAACAAAGATGTCTCTCCATTTTTCTACTTTCAAAATTATCCTTTTTCTAGATTCATCTACTAAAACAATATCATTAGGAAACTACATACAGTACATAACATCAGCCTGTATATATCTAATAAGTCCATCTGGAACTAATACAAAAAGGTAAGGACTGTAAATCAATGGTGATAGTAAATGCCAACAGTCCTCACTCTAGTAATTGCCTTAAAAGAAATAGATTGATCCAGATAAAAACAGCAATACTAAAGAACTTTATCTTGCAAACTTCTTGTTCTTACTTGTTCCTTTGTGTATTTTGTAGGAACTTGGTCGCTAACAACTTTATCTTCGATAGTTCAAATAGCAGGTGCTTAAACTTATTCCATAATTCGTATGACGTCATATTATTTTGATTTTCATAATCTTGATATCTATCTATAGTATATACTGAACAATGAAGTGAGAGAATGCACACGATCTCTATTGTTAGCATAAAGAGCATGCTATGTTTTGAATACAAGCAATGTTTTAGTTATTCGGTCTTCTCTACAGTCTTTATAGCAGATGTATGAAGACCTTACAAAAGACTAATGTCTTCTCACGCTATCTTATTTTTATTACACCTTTTCTATTGAGTGTTTTCCCTTAAATTTCTCTCGCATATAAATATTTAACTTTTTAGTAGGCAACAATAAGAAATCCCATGAGAAGATACTGATGAATTCTAGGTCAATTCTATATAAAATGGCTTGTATCATGCTAAGAAAGTCTATATTTCATTTCATTATGCAGTGTATTCCCTTCAGGATTAAACTGTCTTCAGAGAAACATACCATGCTATCGTGGTTCGCCAATATGTAAGTTGTTTCCTATCATTCTCTTTGTCGATATTTTTTTATTACCAACACATGAAGATAATACTCTGTGGACTGATAACAGATTCATCCTTTGCAATAAAATGTGGTGGCAGTAGACGTATAACAGCTTCTGACGGAACAGAGTATGAAATTGACGATGTGAAACTCACTACGGCATCATACTATGTGAACAAGTGGGGACTTAGCAGTGTTGGAAGTTTTGATGAATCCTCTGATCCTAATTATATACTTACAAGCTTATCCCAATTCCAAAAAACTTTGGATTCAGAATTGTTTCAGACAGCAAGGGCGTCTCCATCATCGCTAAGATACTATGGCCTTGGGCTTCAAAATGGAAACTACAGTGTGAAACTTCAATTCGCTGAGACTGCATACCCTGATCCTCCTACATGGAAGAGTGTAGGCAGAAGGGTTTTTGATATTTATATTCAGGTAAATTGGACTAAAATGTTTTGTATTTTGTTGCATTTTACAGTACTTCCGGAACAACATATCTGAAAATGGCATAATATGCAAACCTGCACCTGCATCTTCATGGTATAAGCTTTTCTCGTCAAAATTGGGATGGTATCTAAACAAGGATTTATGAAATATTTGACAAAGTTCGACAACCACTTGTCTTCCTTATTTAAACACTATTTTATTTAGTGCCAAATTTCTGATCCAATAAAGTGTGCATAAGAAAAGGGCTTTGCCATGACCCTAAATGATTGGCCGATGCCCTCCAAATTTCTGATCCAGTAATCTTTCTTTTGGTATTTGTTATTTTGGATATATATGGTGGACAACTCCATCTCTTCTACATAAATTTAATACATGAGTTGATGCTAAATGCTCCTATTGTTGACCCTATTGAAGAAAATATATGCATATTTACTTTCTAAAGTAACCTTAAAAAGGAGAGCAATGAGACTCTCTTTTCATCACCTTGCAAAGGGTTCCCACAGTTTTGGAACATTTTTCTTATACCATTTAAAGTGTAATTTATCATTAATTCAGGGAAAACAGAAGCAAAGAACTTTGATATAAGAAAGGAGGCTGGTGGTGTGTCTTTCGAAGCTGTTGAAAAGTGGTATGTAGCTCCAGTTGCGAACAACTTCCTTGAAATACATTTCTTCTGGGCAGGGAAAGGTACCTGCTGTGTTCCTAATCAAGGATACTATGGCCCATTGATTTCTGCCATTAGCATTTCTCCTTTTGGTATGGACACTTGGATGATAGCGATATTAATCTTTCCTCAATAATAATTCTTAATTTACGAGTTTCTTATGATCGAATTTCTTCTTCAGACTTCATTCCTACTGTTTCTAACAAACCACCTAGTAACTCAACAAATAAGAACATGGGACAGATCGCAGGGATTGCAGCTGCTGTTGGAGTTTTAGGAGTCATTA
The DNA here is from genome assembly GCA_030015575.1 of Agapanthus africanus. NCBI lineage: Eukaryota > Viridiplantae > Streptophyta > Magnoliopsida > Asparagales > Amaryllidaceae > Agapanthus > Agapanthus africanus. The sequence goes on along the minus strand of CM057342.1, from coordinate 54,592,637 downwards.
TAATTGGAGTGTTTATATGGAGAAACAGGAAAAGAAGACTTAGCATGGATGATGAAGAGGGTATAGACTAGAAAGTTAATGAATTCATTTTTATTTAATAATTAATTTGCCTATTACCTTTTTTCCCCAGAGTTATCAGGAATGCTCATTCGACCAGACACTTTCAGTTACGCGGTACTGAGGACCGCCACTAATGATTTTAATTCTGAAAATTTACTTGGAGAGGGAGGATTTGGAGCTGTGTACAAGGTCTTCTTTTTTACTTTAACATTTTAAGTTTATAACCTAATGATATGATGAAATCGATATTGTGAATAGACGATAGTTTTAGCAAACAAGGAAAAATTGTATCGGTGTCCAAATGCAGCAGCAACAACCGCCCCCCGCCCCCCACTACACACACCGCCACAAAAATAAAAATAAAAATAATATATATATATATATATATATATATATATATATATATATATATATATATATATATATATAAACGTAAATTAAAACTAAACTTTATATCTCAATGAAATTGTTTTATGCAGGGTAAACTCTCAGATGGAAGGTTAGTGGCCGTGAAACAGTTGTCAGTGACATCTCAGCAAGGGAAGCGCCAATTCATGGCAGAGATTGCGACTATCTCTGCAGTGCAACATCGAAACCTTGTGAAATTATACGGTTGCTGCATCGAGAGAGACAAGAGGCTTTTGGTTTATGAGTATCTGGAGAACAAAAGCCTAGACCAGGCTATATTTGGTACAAATCAATAAAAGTATATAATTATCAATAAGGATCCAAAGATATATATCAGGAATGTATAATGATGTTTTACACATTGCAGGAATGAGAAATCTACATTTAGATTGGCCGACCCGTTTCGAAATATGTTTGGGTACAGCGAGGGGCCTAGCATACCTTCATGAGGAATCAAGGGTACGAATTGTACATAGAGATGTTAAGGCGAGTAATATACTCCTGGATGCTGATCTAAACCCAAAAATATCGGATTTGGGTCTAGCGAAGCTCTATGATGATAAGAAGACTCACATTACCACCAGAGTTGCCAGTACAATGTAAGCACCAATTACTTCAATAAATATGTTTTCTAGTTGCTAGATTAAGTTACTGATGCGGCATGTGTATGTTGTTTATTAGTCGATATCTTGCTCCTGAGTATGCCATGAGAGGGCATCTCACAGAAAAAGCTGATGTGTTTGGATTCGGAGTGGTCACTCTCGAGGTTCTTTGTGGAAGACCCAATGCAGATACGGCACTTGATGAAGAAAAGATTTATCTTCTTGAATGGGTAAGACAGACTATCAGCCGGCTCATTAGTGTTGATTTTTAACTGATGTGGCTAGTGATAAATGATAACATGCCATACACAAAAAATGAGAAATATTCCAAATTTTGACCTGCATTGATTTAAAAAGGTGCAGAAAAAAGAAAGAAGCAATGTGAAGTATCTCTTGAGTTGGTTTACTAAATGACACTCAATAACTCGATCCTCGGCCGAAAAGATTTTGTTAGAAATAAAATATAAACGAAACCATAAATTTACCTCTCAACTTTAGAGTGTTAAATGCATCTTAAATTTTCTATTTAGTTATATTTACAGAAAACCAAGTTCTTAGTTTCATGTATTTACATAAATTTATCCCTAAATAGCATTTCTGCTAAGTAGTTTTGAAGTATACCCAGGTTCGATCTTTAGGAAAAGGGCCTTTTGATCTGCCGTCAATATGGGTAACAGCCACCAAACAACTTATTAGCTTCACATCATATGGAATTAAGGGCGCATCTCTCTCTGTTCTCACAGGCATGGCATTTACATGAAAACAAGCGCAGACTAGACTTACTAGACCCGAAACTATCATCATTCGACAAAAATGAAGCCGCTCGACTTATCGGTGTAGCTCTTCTTTGCACTCAAGCATCTCCAATGCTACGGACGCACATGTCACGTGTTGTGGCTATGCTCACAGGAGACATCGAGGTGGCTGATGTCACAACGAGACCTGGTTACTTAACAGAATGGCAATTGAAAGGTTTGAGCTGCAATTTTATGACTGATGGCTTCACTAAAGCCTCAACCTCGATGTATAGCCAAGATAGTGGGACATCGAATGCAAGTATAATAGTGCATGGTGATTTCTCCGACGCATCAATTTGTGAATACACAGCTTGTGAAGGTAGGTAGTATCTTTTCCCGATGCCAATGCCTTTCAAGATATGGTTTTAGTATAGAAATATATGCCTTGTATCGATGAGGTGTTATAGTTTAAATTCGGTGTACTAGTGAAAATGTGTATAAAGATATTTAGAGCAAATTTTTTTATAACTAATTCTTTTGCAATTTCCTGGACCAATTTAAATTTTTTTTTTTTGGGTTTTTTGGTGGGGTTTTTTTAACCTGAGCAAATTGAAATTTGGGTCGATTTATGATGCGCATTATCAAAAATGAATATGGTGCATAAAATGTCATGATCAACTGTAAGTCTGAAATTTAAACTTAACTTCCTAAAATGTTGTTCCTAATATTAATACTTTTTGCTCCATGATGTTCTTATTTAATGCGATGATAAACTCTCAAATTTTTAACATCGTCATTTAGCGATGTAGTAAACCTTGTAACCATGATACTATAAAAATGATGCATGCTGTGCATTTTTTAATGTCGCATCAACTAATTTTCTTGGACTCGTACATGTCTTCTTTCCAAAACTAGATGGTAAAGTAGTCGGGAGGAAAAGTGATGATGCTCATAAGTGGGAACTCTTCCAGATCATTACATGTGATAAATGACGTGTCTTGAGGCACACGGAAATAGGGCAAGAACCACATAGTGGAGGCGTCCCACGGGCTATCGTCCTACTGTTTGGACCCGACCTCCGAGAATTCCCTGAACATTCCTATGCTCGCCATGTAAATGATCCTTGGCTCGCCTCCAAGCCGTCCTACACGTCGAGCTCCTCGGCCCTTTGCCTCCGAGCTATCACAGAACCGAACTAGCTCGACCTCCCGTCCTCTTTTAGGCCTCTCGTCGAGCTAAGGCTCGTCGGTTCTATCGGGCAACCTAGAACGCGGGTCACAGACGCCTTCGCCACGGCTCCGCGAATCTCGCCAGACGCGAGATATCCGCCGTCCCACGATCCTGCATTCCACGCCGTTGCATCCCTCCATTAATGAGCGTATCTCGTCATTTATGGGGGATCCGGCCGTTCACGCAGTCGTAATGCCAGGGGAGTAACGGCTAGCGAGGATCTCGCGCCAGCTAGCCTATGTCAGCCGCTATATAGATCCTTCTCTCAGACAACTCAGGTAACACAATTTTACTCCAATAGGCCGCTACTCTGCTCAAATACCTTGGCTAACTTGATCGTCGGAGGGTCCACGGTGGTACAACCATCCCGGGATCTCTTTGCAGGTAGCTCGACCTCACTCCAAACCAAGTCCACTGAGATCCACACGTTCCAGGAGGCAACCCACAAATCCAATCTCAGCTGTTCATCAACGCTCGCGACAGATCGACGGAGGAAAACATCTGAAGGAGATCCTGACCTCCATCAGTTGGCGCCGTCTGTGGGAAACCGAAAATTGCGCTCATCAAAAGTTGATCTTCTGATCTCGAACTCATGACGAGTGATCACCGCGACGATTCAAGCACAAGACGCCACCCTCCCCACAACGGGCGCGCGGACGAATCCTCTCCTCCCTCTAACGCCATTCACGTCCTGTCTGCACGGATTGACAGGCTCGCGTCCATTATGGATGCCCTTGTCCGCGTTCAAACAGCGGGACAAACCCCTAGGTCGCCGATCCCCCACCTCGGGATCGCGCCCTTCGCAGAGGGGGAGATGACACTGCCCATGCTGGCACCACCGAGCAGCGTCTCGCTATCTCCGGCAGCCACAAGTCCCCCGCGGCGACCAATTCAATGACCCGCTGGGCGCCTCACAGCTCCACGCCGAGGTCTCGTGAAAGAGCGCCCCGCCCAGAGGCCTGTCACACTCCTGTCCTTTTCGAGGAGGTGTCGGTCAGCTCGCCTGCTCCTAGGCATGGCCGGCACCCTCTCCCTCGATGGGATCGCGCGGACAGCGCTCACCGCGATAACTCACGAACAACCTTGCCAGGGGACCTGAGGAACCTTATAGAACGGAACCGGAGTCGTATCCAGGCTCAAGCCGCCAGCGGGAGGGGCCATAACTCCGAATACGCCGAATTCTCAGGGTACTACGACCGTCTCAATGCCCTCGAAAAGAAAATCGAAGGTATACATCAGGAGAGTCGTCCTTCAAGCGAGGGGGCCTAGTATGCTTCTGACTCGCTTACGAAGCCCTTCACTGAAGAACTGCTCGTTGTCCGTGTCTCATCCACAGAAACAAGCCTCCAAAGGTGGCCCTCTTTGACGGGAAGTCCGACCCGAAAGACCATCTGGACGCGTTACGGCGGGCATGAGCTTCCAGGACAACTCTGACACCGCCCAATGCCGAGCGTTCCCCGCCACTCTCATCCGTGCCGGACGAGACTGGTTCCGAGGACTCACGCCACGCTCCATCTCTACCTTTGATGAGCTGGTCGCCCAGCTCCTCAGGCATTTCATCGGGAACAGACGGCAGAAGTGGACAGTCGATTACCTCTTCACTATAAAGAGCGGGGACAAGGAATCCTTCAAAGGATATGTCACTCGCTTCTACAACGTTCTTCTTGAGGTTCCCGAGCACCGAGACGAAACTGTCATCACGGCCCTTAGGTCGGGTCTTAGGCACAAGGAGTGGCTCCGCTCCTTTGCATTGGCGCAACCTAGGACCATGACCGAAGTAAAGGTTTGGACCGAGTGAGAAATCCAATTCGAGTCCGAGGTGAACGCGAACTACCTCGGGGCGATCAAGCCGACCAAAAGAAGAGGGGTAGAGAAGAGAAGAAGAAGGTTGACCGGCCAAATCCATACTCTCCGAAGTTCCAGGAGTATACTCCGCTCAACATCTCTCAGACTGAGCTATTGGAAGAGGCGAAGGGCGAGCGATTCTTCAAGCTCTCCCCAGTCACCAATAGGGCGTCCAAACGAACTCGAGGCCTGTACTACGCCTTCCACAAGTCGCAGGGACACCCCACCGAGAACTGTAAACAGCTCCGCGACTACATCGAGGAGTTGATTCGCTTGGGGCACCTGGCAAAGTACTTGTTGGAAAAGCGACAAGCAGACCGGGAGCAAAAGAACCATCCCCCTCCCGACAAATTGTCGATCGGCCAAATCATGGTCGTATCAACGGGGAGTGCGCCTGGAGCCGGCGAGATTCGACGCCTCCTGCCGGTCGAGAGAACTAGCAGCCAGTCCCGGAAGAAAAGCAAAGCAGCCGAGCCCATCACCTTCACCGATGGAGACCTCTATAGAATATCCTTACCTCACAACGACCCCCTCGTGATTACAGCACGGATCCACCGCTACGAGGTTCAAAGGATACCGGTCGACTCGGGAAGCTCGGCGAACATCCTTTTCTATGACTGCTTCCTACGTATGGGGCTCGGCCCGTCGGACCTGAGGCCAACCGCCCACATTCTGTCAGGGTTTACTAACCACTCCATCCCGACAGAAGGAGTGGTTACCACCTTCCTTAACATCGGGGAGGCGGGACGTACGAAAACCGTGCTAGTGGAGTTCATTGTCGCTAGAATTCCCTCGTCCTACAATATCCTCTTGGGACGCCCGACGCTAAACTCCCTTCGGGCCCAAATCTCGACCTACTACCTCGCGATCAAGTTTCCACTGGATCAAGGGGGAATAGGCCGGGCCTACGGGAACCAGCAAATCGCAAAGATTTGCTTCACAGCGACATCCACCCCGAGGAACGAAGCGATGACCTTGAAAGCGTGGGTAATTTTCAGGGGTCCTTGGATACTCGTGACGAAATAAAAGAAATCCGAGGGGCCCCAGTGGAGGCGCTAACAGAGGTCCCCCTCGTCGAGGGGGACAATGAACGAACTGTCCAGATTGGGTCACTCTTAACGGGAGCTCGGCACGAAGACTTAATCCACTTTTTCCGAGGAAACTCGGACGTGTTCGTTTGGGCGCCCGCTGACATCCCGGGATCGACCCTAAAGTAATCTCACATAACCTCGGGATCGACCCGACGGTCCGACCCGTCATCCAGAAGAAACGAAGCTTCGCTCCGATCAAACAAAAGGCGATCGAGAACGAAGTCGACAGGTTGCTTGCAGCTAACTTCATTCGAAACGTGGCCTACTCAGAATGGATGGCGAATGTGGTCATGGTTAAAAAGGTAAGCGGGAAGTGGCGCATGTGCGTCGACTTCACGGATCTCAACAAGACCTGCCCAAAAGACAACTATCCCCTCTCTCGGATAGATCAGCTTGTCAACAGCTCGGCAGGCCACGAATTGCTCAGCTTCATGGATGCTTTCTCCGGCTACAACCAGATCCGTATGAACCCGGCAGACCAAGAGCTTACCGCATTCACAACGGACCGGGGGGTATATTGCTATAAAGTGATGCCCTTCGGCCTTAAAAACGCCGGAGCTACATACCAGCGCCTGGTCAACAGGATGTTCAAGCCACGGATCGGGAGGAACATGGAGGTTTACGTCGACAACATCCTCGTCAAGTCGACCTCGTCGGACGAGCACGCCAAAGATCTTGGCGAGACTTTCGACATCCTCCGCAAATACAAAATGAAGTTGAATCCTGCCAAGTGCGCATTCGGGGTCACTAGTGGAAAATTTCTCGAGTTCATGGTTACCCACCGAGGAATCGAAGCTAACCCGGAGAAGATTAGCGCCATCCTCTGTTAGTTATATGTATGCCCTAGAGGCCATTACTGTACATGAGATGTATATTGTAGTGGATGCTTGGACATACATAGGGAGGACTTTCTTGCTCGACATGATAGTATGCTATTTGGTTACTCTTTATCTTAACATGTACACTGATTGTCTCTCTGTTACATGTTGGTAAAGCCTTTAGGATGTGTACTTGACTACTTGTATTATGATGCGGATCATACTAGTGGGACAAAGGTAGTCGGTAAGTACATCATTTAATATCTCTAGTCGTGGGTGTATCGAGACGGGGCATCGATATACCAGAGTAGACTAGCGTATAGCTTCTCGACCCATACAGATGGGCGATGGATGATCCCATATCCATTGGTATTTGACATCAGAGATGATATACGGGTGCTCAGTGGAGATTGGGTACACTGGACGGACTCACCGAGAACTCCTAGATGGTATTATACCTCACGTCAGATGGCAGTTCTCTGGTGACACTGGTACAGGTTAGTCTGTCGACCCGAGATCATCATAGAGTCTTGTGTGATTCCCACTGTGCTTTGATTTCCACCTTACCACGTTCAAGAGAACGTGCAAAATGGTGGTTTTTGGGTTCAGTCCCGAGTCACATGGAGGCAATGAGCGATAGGAGGGGATTTCGTCTCTCCCGGTATTGGGGGTTGATGTTGCGCTGTGCTTGATTGGCTATAACAGGAAGTCCCTGACCAGGGCTGTTTCTGAGATTTACTGGTAAGTGTTATCATTAGTTTCTCGACCCGTTATGAGCCTCACATCGGCATGACTTATCAAGCTATTGGGGTCTGACGTTTACCACCCCCAGGCGAGATATGCAACATATCAGACGAAGAGACCAGACTGTACGGTAATGTTACTGATTGGATTCGCGGGAGTATGAACATGCATGTTTGTTGATCTTTTGATCGCTCAATACCCGGATGGTCGTTATGTTTAGCAGACCGCTTGCGGCTTGTGGGTGTTTGATATGATCATCACCCACTGCCGGCATATTGACGAGTCTTTAGAGTCCTACACAGAGGTTTTCTGGTTCATGCGAAACGGAGTAGGAGCACATATGTGATGTGCGGGACCGAGATTAATGCGTGTATGTGATACCGCATTCTATTCTCGCGATTTGTGATATCGGTCGGTTATATGTGATATAGCCGGGTTATCGAATCAAGTGTTGATTCGATAAGTTATTACATTTGATATTAGTCGGTTATATGAGATATAACCGGATTATTAAATCAAGTGTTGATTTAATAATTTAATGTATAATTGTATATTTGATATAGTAGATTACATTAACTAATATTAGCTCACTTAAACATTTCTTTTTCTCACATGCGTGCATTAGTGTATATGTGATATATATTAATGTACATGTTTTTGTATCATGCTTGATGCCACATGCTTCATGGGTGTATGGGACTTACACCATTCTTATAATAATGGAATGGTTTTATTTATTTAAAGTTAATCAAAATTAATGGTAATTAGTCACATGCTTGGAATCTTGGAGAAGCTTGTAGCATCTTTGACTTAGTCCAATAGTTTTGTTTTACTTGTAGATATTTATTAACCTAACCATTATTGTAATCCATGGTTTATTCTCTACATGAGTTAGTGTATGACACTAACTCACCCATGGTTGTTATTCTCACCTCATGAGTTCATTCTCTCATCTTCATTCTTCATCTTCTTCTTCATGAGAAAAGTTCACTAGCTTTTCTCAAGGTGAGAAAATATTATGAGAAAAATAAAACTAAAGTGAGCTCATTTCCTACTTCATCATCCTTTACTACTTGCCATTTAGTTTAGGATGTTTGCTTCACTAATATCACCATTAGTGAAGAGATAACATGAGCTTGAGTCTCCTCGACATAGATCATCTTCGGCCTCGAAAACTTCGAGCAAGCTTGTTCATTTCTCCAGGAGAACCCTTTCTAGAGTTCGGGTGTTCATGACTTGCAGCGAAGGGACTACTACACGGAGCATTAGAAGTGAAGGACCGGTCTACAAAGATTGTATTCCTCATTCACATAGATGTAAAGTAGTTTACATGTTTATTCGTCGGATTTTCCAGTAACATTCTAAGGTTAGGGTTAGCTAGAACGGCAAATTTTTGAATTTGGTATAGACGATACCTCCTGAAACCTTGCTGCCGTGCTAGGCAACCTTGCATCCTCAACATGGCCGCGCCGAAGAGCAACATCGAAATCATGGGACTCACGGGGAGAGTGGCCGCTCTAAGTCGCTTCATGTCGAGGTCCGGAGAAAAGTGTCTCCTATTCTTCAAAACCTTGAGAAAGATCCCAAGGTTCGAATGGTCGAAAGAGTGTCAGATCGCTTTCGAGCAACTGAAAGTGCACCTGGCAACTCCCCCACTACTCATCCGACCAATTGAAGGAGACGGGCTATCACTGTATCTAGCGGTATCCGATCAGGCTGCGGGCTCAGTGCTCGTCCGAGAAGTCGAAGGAGTCTAGAAACCGGTCTACTACGTAAGCCACGTCTTTAAGGACGCGGAAACAAGGTACCCGGCCATAGAAAAGATTGTCTTGGCGCTTATCATGGCCTCGAGGAAACTACGACACTACTTCCAGGTACACACAATCCTCGTCCCCATCGTCCCTTAGGGGCTATTCTCGTCTCCCCCGAATCATCTGGTCGTTTGGAGAAATGGAGGTGGGAGTTATCTCAATTCGACATCAAATACCGCCTGAGGCAAGCCATCAAAGCACAAGTCCTGGCAGACTTCGTTGTCGAATGTACTATCCCCAACAAGGAGGCGGTGTCGGCACCAGTCCCCGGGTCTCAACCCTCGATCGAGGAGAGGCACGATTCCGTCTCCGATTGGGTCCTTTATGTCGATGGATCATCTACCGAGGATGGGAGCGGTTCCGGCCTCATCATTCGAGGCCCGAACGAGGCAGAGATGGAGTACTCTTTGAAGCTCGGGTTCAAAGCCTCAAATAACGCCGCGGAGTATGAGGCTTTGCTAGCTGGACTACGAATCTCCTCCGGAGTGGGGCTGAAGACGATCTGAATTCGCAGTGACTCCGCCCTGGTCGTAGGCCAGGTGACCGGCCGTTTCGAGACCCGGGAGCCTCTGATGGCGAAATATTTAGCCGAGGTAAGAAGACTACGAAAAGACTTCGACGAAATTCTAGTGGAGCAGATTCCTCGGCACCTAAACGCCAGGCCGACGCTCTGAGCAAGCTAGCCTCCTCCTATAAGGCCAACAATAAGAGGAATATCCTCTTCGAGGTCTTGCCACGGCCTAACATGGAAGAAAGGGAGACAACACTTCAAGTTTACGTTGTCCGGGAGGAAGACCAGGATTGGAAGAAGCCCCTCGTAGAATTCCTGATGAAGGGTACGCTCCCGGAAGATCGAGGGGAAGTGCGCCGCCTCCGAGCCAAAGCTCGCCATTTCGTCTGGAACAATAGAAACCTCTACAATAAGTCATGCACGCAACCTGTGCTTCGATGCGTCGACCCCCACGAAGCCGACTACGTCCTGCATGAGATTCACGAAGGGGTTAGTGGAGCTCATAAGGGGCCCGCACCTTAGTCCAGAAAACGCTGCTTCAAGGGTACTATTGGCCGACCATTCATCAGGACGCTCAGAAGCTCATCAGAAGATACAAGAGCTGTCAACTCCATGGCAGCATATCCCGCCTTCCGGCTACCGAGCTAACGGCCCTGACCTCCCCTTGGCCGTTTGCCCAGTGGGGAATGGACATGGTAGACCAACTCCCAACTGGTACGGGCGAGCACAAATACATTCTCGTCGCGGTAGACTACTTTACGAAGTGGATCGAGGCCTTCCCCATCAGAAAACCGGATGCCACCACGACCATCAAATTCCTACAGAACAACATAATATCTCGGTTCGGGATCCCGAGGTGTATCGTTACCAACCATGGGACGAACTTCGAAAATGACAAAGTCAAGGGATTCTGCAATGAATACCATGTACTCATGAAGTTCTCCGCTGTCGCGTATCCTCGATGCAACGGGCAGGCCGAAGTCACTAACCGAGATGTAATCCAAGGTCTTCGAACTCGTCTAGAAGGAAAGCAGGGCAGTTGGGTCGACGAACTATCCCGGGTTTTATGGGCTTTACGCACATCGAAGAAGACTCTCACTGGAGAGACCTCCTTCAGCCTCTGCTACGGCACCGAGGCGATGGTCCCAATAGAGATCGGACTGCCCAGTTACAGAGTCGAGCACTTTGATGACGAAGCTAATACCTTGGCACTCTGAACTAATTTGGACATCTTGCTAGAGAAGCGGGACCAGGCACAGATCAAAGCCGCCGCTTACCAACAGCAAACTGCTCGCTACTATAACGCGCGAGTCAAGTATCGCACCTTCAAGACTGGAGATATGGTCTTAAGGCGGAACGAGTTCGTAGACCAAGGCAAGTTGCACAAGTTTTCCTCGAAGTGGTATGGCCCATTTCTCGTCTCCGAGGTATTGCCCGGCGGGTCCTATCGCTTGCAAGACGCGGCGGGTCGTAAGTTTCCGCGACCTTACAATGCCGAGAAGCTCAATTTGTACAAGTGAATTTAAAATTTGTATCTGTGAATATATGTTTCTTCTTTGCCAAAGCGATGTAAATTTTTCTAAGTCTTTTGAATTAGAAGAAACTTCTCCTATGTGTTTCCCTCTTCCTCGGTTCAAAGATCACGGGTTTCATTTTAAGAACATGCTCAAACACGCAAAGAAGAAAAAAAAGGAAACAATAGTACGTCGCAAAAGGAGAATTTTATTTATCATGGGTATTATGGGCTCCTCAGCCTTACACAAAAATTAAAATTACAACAGAGGGGGTAGGGGATCGAGAAAGCACTGCTGACGGTACTCCATGGAGATCTCCGCCAGCCGAGCCCTAGCCTCTTCAACCCGCTCCCTCTGATGCTGTCCACGTACCCGGGACGCCACGGAAGCATCGGAACTTCCATCCGACGAACAAGCGTCCGTGATCTGCCTCTTTTGGAAACATTCTAAAAGAAGGGTCGTTGATCGATCATGCCTATTCTTCGAGATGAGACCGAGGACATAGAGTGTGTGCAGCTTATCGAGCACCTCATCCTGCAGTTTCTCGGAGAGGGGGTTGTAAAACCCCGGGGATCTCCTCCAAATTGCATACATTAGCAATTGGAGGAGGGACGACCGACGAGAAAGTAGACGGCCGAAATGGTCCTCGATGCGCTGGACCACCCCCCGGTACGTTTCCTTGGAGAGAGACTGGTTGTAAAAATAGACGTCATCAGGAGTGACGATCTCTTCAATCGAGTAGATGTGCCCAGCCATCTCAGAAAAGCAACGCTGAAAGAAACCCATGCTCTTTTTCTATTTATAGCCTCAACAGAATCCCCAGGGGCCGAAATTTGCGTGCGCATGGGCGCGAATTTTGGGATATTTTCAGCTTTTCTAATACAGGACTGCCACGTGGCGGGCATCCTGTGTCTTACGGCCAACCGAAGTTGGAATGACGCGGATCTTGGAATGACTCGCCTCGCCTATGCGTTTCAGCCACATGTCGCCCGCGACGGTCACTCTTCCAGATTTTCGCACGTTCGGGGAGATCGAACGACGCCTCGCAAAACCGAGCAGCTTCCCTGCTCGGTCCGTCCTTAGCGGGTAGCTCCTACCAATCTATGCTAAGGATCGAAGTCCTCATCAAGAGGCCACCGAGCAGCTTCCCTGCTCGGTCTATCCCTGGAGCGTAGCTCCTACCCATCCATGCTAAGGATCAAAAGCCCTCATCAAGAAGCCACCGAGCAGCTTACCTGCTCGGTCCATCCCTGGCTTGTAGTTTACTACCCACCGACGCCAAGGATCAAAAGCTCTCATCAAGAGGCCACCGAGCAGCTTCCCTGCTCGGCCAATCCCTGGCGGGTAGCTTCTATCCATCCATGCCAAGGATCGAAAGCCCTCATCAAGAAGCCACCGAGCAGCTTCCCTGCTCGGTCAATCCCTGGCGGGTAGCTCCTACCCATCCATGCCAACGATCAAAAGCCCTCATCAAGAGGCCACCGAGCAGCTTCCCTGCTCGGTCAATCCCTGGCAGGTAGCTCCTACCCATCCATGCCAAGGATCGAAAGCCCTCAACAAGAGACCACCGAGCAGCTTCCCTGCTCGGTCAATCCCTGGCTGGTAGTTTACTACCCACCGATGCCAAGGATCAAAAGCCATCATCAAGAGGCCACCGAGCAGCTTACCTGCTCGGCCATCCTTGGATGGTAGTTTACTACCCCACCGACGCGAAAGATCGAAAGCCCTCATCCAGAAGCCACTGAGCAGCTTCCCTGCTCGGCTCATACCTGGCGGGTAGCTCCTACCCATCCATGCCAAGGATCGAAAGCCCTCATCAAGAGGTGACCGAGCGGCTTCCCTGCTCGGTTCATCCTTAACGGGTAGCTCCTACCCGTCTATGCTAAGGATCGAAGCCTTCATCAAGAGGCCACCGAGCAGCTTCCCTGCTCGGTCCACCCTCAGCGGGTAGCTTCCTACCCATCTACACTAAGGGTCTGAGGCCCTCATGGAACCGCCGAACAGCTTTATTTCTCGGCCGACGCCGACTAATTCAAACTTGGCTATTGTCTAACTAACTCTAAGAGAAGTGGTCGCCGGTCCATCTCAAAGGAAGAGGCAAAGCTATACCTTTCTACTCGAAGGAGCCAACCAACGTATTTAAAGTGAGCGATCATCACCTTGACATCGGGGACATAAGGACACCGGTCTGACACCGGCCTTTGTATACTTGACAAATAATTGACTTTCACTCGACGCGCGATCACCATCTGAAGGACCGGTCATCGACCTACGGTCTGACTCGCGAGACGAGGAAAACGCTAACAGTCTCACACAAAAAAACATAAAATCAAAACGGCTTTATTCACAATCTGAGAGTCTTTACAAAAGATATTATGGGCTCCTCAGCCTTACAAAAATTGCCCGAAGGCTTACAAAATTCAAGAAAGAAAAAAAAAAGGAGGAAGGCAGGAAGGCTCAGGCCTTGGGACCAGGGAGCATCTCGACCTGCTCATCACCGGCGTCAGGGGCCGGGGTGACGGCTTTAGGGTCGACGCTCCCACCAGGAGCTTCGGCACTAAGAGCCGGGATGAATGCCTTTGGGTCGACACTCCTACCGGGAGCCTTATCTCCAGCACACCCACCGGCGGCCTCTCCCCAGGCGGCACTTCCGGCAACATCCCTCTGCGGCTCATCCTCGGAGAGGGGGTACTCGAGCCGAAGCTCGCCATCGGCAAACCCCGGCATCAACATCTTGACAGCATTGAGGGCTTCATGCCAAATGATGGTCGGGGCGTCGGCAAGGTCGTTGTAGAACTGTTCCGACGTCTTGTACCTTTCCACCGACCTCACAGCCCGGAGGTCGACAATCTTCACCGCTTCCTTCGCCACCTTGGTTTCCCTCTTGCAGGCATTAAGCGGCTTCTTCATCGTAGAGTTTAGCACCTTGGCCTTCTCCAACTTAGCCTGGGTGGCCCTTCAGAAGGCGAATGGAATCCTTGCATTTGGAGTTCACCACCTCCTTGGCGGCCAGCCGGGTTTTGAGGGCAGCGTTCCTCTCCTTCGCCTGCCGCAGATCGTCCTCCCGCGAAGAAGACTCATCCGCCTTCTGCATCGCCGGAGCCATCTCCTCGTGCTCCATGTTGACGATGAGGGCGCAGTGCTGGAGGACCTGAGGAAGGTAAAAGAAGGGGTTAAAAAGCATCCGATCCGGAAAAAAACGCTTGACGAAAACCTCAACGGAAAGCGGATACTGACATGTACAACCTCCTGAGCAATGGCGGCAACTTGGGCTTTGAGGGCCCCCCGGGGAATTTTCCCCCCGGCCGATCCTTCTATCTCCGAAAGCAAGCTATCGGCGACAGAAAGCCCCGAAGGGACCTCGAAGCAAACGTCCCCCTCCTGCACGAAGATCAGGGAGGACGAAGATCGAGATACCGTCCTCTTGTACCTCTTGAGGGAGACCTTGGAGGGGTCGGCCTCATCCTCCACCTCCCTCGCCCGTGGCTCCGATTCCCGGGCATGTTTGTGGCTCTCCCCGCGGCTAGTTTCCGAAGTCCGAGGCGTGGTGGAAGGCCTAGCCGGTGCGGCCGCTTTCGAGGCCGGGCTCGAACAGGGGCGGGACGAGCTAGCGCCCCCAGTCTTCCTCCCCTTCTTAACGGCTATGGCGGCCAGGAACTTAGATCGGTCCATCGGTTCTGCAAAAAGGAAAATACAAAGAGGGAGTTAGTGACGCCAGAGAGAGCAGAAGAAAAATATGCAAGTCTCGACAGGTCAGCTAAGCTCCTAACTTACTCACGAACTGAGCGGGACTGAGCCCGGCCCAACTGAGGGCCTACTCGGAAAGCAAAACATCGACCCGTTGGATCGTCTCCCACATCGACACCTCTCTCGCCTTGGGAGAGGATGACCGGTTCACCCGCGGGCAGTCGACCTTATGCCACTGTACAAGTACAGACCAATCCTCGCCCTCAGGTGGCCCGACGAATACGGACTTCTTCCATTCATGGATGGAAGAAGGAACTACTACGACCCCCGATCCGGCCGCCCCTCCCCAGCGTTTTCTAAAGGAAACGTACACCCAGCTCGGCTCGTCCTTACGGGTGTCGGAATGATTTTTATAACAAAGAGAGGAGAAGAGAAGGGTCAAACTGAAGGGGATTTCATCAAGTCTCAACCGGACAAGGAACCCGAGGAGAATTCTCCATGAGTTCGGCACTAGCTGGCCCGGGGCTAGTTGAAAGCAACGTAGCACCCCGCATAACTCGGGGGGAAAGGGCAGGCGCATTCTATCCCAGAACACATCTAGGTACAAGGCGCTCTCCTTGCCCTGCACCTAATCCGCCCTCTCGTCCTCCTTAGCCAAACGAAGCGAATAGCTATAGGGATGTGGAAACGAGCCCAGATCGTGGTGAGCTCGTCCACATTCCTTAGGAGGGAGGGCGCATCGCGAGCATTCCCGATGCGCGCTTTGGGGACCCTTCCCGTCGCCTGACCACGAGCGGCGCGGGTAACCCTAACTCTACGAGGGGAATCTGATTCGGATGGGGCAGAGAAGGAAGCAGAAGAAGACTCTCTAGACTCTACCATAACTATCTAAACAGACTCCTCAGAGGAAGACATCTAACCTGATTCAAAGAGGGAGTCCTCCGAGAAAAGAGCGCGAG
Source organism: Agapanthus africanus (assembly GCA_030015575.1). Lineage (NCBI taxonomy): Eukaryota > Viridiplantae > Streptophyta > Magnoliopsida > Asparagales > Amaryllidaceae > Agapanthus > Agapanthus africanus. The sequence continues at coordinate 54,576,620 of CM057342.1, read as the reverse complement.
AGATCCGACCTAAAGGAAAGAGCGTCGAGCTATCTCTCGCAGTAATAAGGAAATGATGGCGAAAGTGTGGACCCTGGAGGGATCCCACCTCTATTTATAGTACTCTGGCAACGCATCCAACGGCTTAGATCGTTTCCTGCCAAAACAATGCTTCGTGCCCGCCAGCCATCGACACTCCACGTGTCGCACGACTATTGGAAACGTCCCTTCGAGCGCAGGAGACAGCGATGACCCGTCGCGTCCGCCAACCAGCGTCGGACACGTGCCATGCACCTCAACGAACGTACGATCGAATCGGCGCTCTCTTTAATGCACGATCTTCTCTTTGATCCGCTGACGTCATCAAAGGATACGCCTAACCGTCTCCGAAATTCGCGCTGATGAGCTCCTTAACTACGAGCCGAGCTCGGGAGACCGATCAAACCACTCTCGACCTAACCCATAAATAGGTCGGGACGAGAGTGGGGGCTAATGATGATGCTCATAAGTGGGAACTCTCCAGATCATGACACGTGGCAGATGACGTGTTCCGAGGCACACGGAAACAGGGCAAGAACCGCACATTGAAGGCGTCCCCCAGGCTATCGTCCCGCGGCCTGGACCCAACCTCCGAGGATTCCCTGAACATTCCTATACTCGCCATGTAAATGATCCTTGGCTCGCCTTCGAACCCTCCTACACACCGAGCTCCTTGGCCTTTCGCCTCCAAGCTATCACAGAACCGAACTAGCTCGGCCTCCCGCCCTCTTTTAGGCCTCTCGCCGAGCTAGGCCTCTTCGGTTCTATCGGGCGACCTAGCATGCGGGTCACAGGCGCTTTCGCCACGGCTCCGCGAATCTCGCCAGACGCGAGATATCCACCGCCCCACGATCCCGCATTCCACGCCGTCGCATCTCCCCATTAACGAGCGTATCTCGTCATTTATGGGGGATCCCGCCGTTCACATAGGCGTAAAGCCAAGGGCGTAACGGATGGCGAGGATCTCACGCCAACTAACCCATGGCAGCTGCTATATAAACCCCTCTCCCAGAAGACTCAGGTAACGCAATTTTACTCCAATAGGCCGCTACTCTGTTCAAATACGGCTAACTTGATTGTCGGAGGGTCCACGGTGGTACAACCACCCCAGGACTTCTTTGCTGGTAGCTCAGCCTCACTCCAAAACAAGCTCACTGAAATCCACGCTTTCCAGGAGGCAACCCTCTAACCCAATCTCAGCTGTTTATCAATGCTCGCGACAGATCGACGGAGGACAACAGAGATCGACCTCCATAAAAAAGAAATGGATGACACAAAAAAAATTAACAATAAAGAGATAAAGGAGAAAATATTGGTCAACAATTGAGAGGATATAACTCCCAAAAGTACTTGTTTCATACGTAATAATAAAAATGTATCTTCTTAAAATTTATTTAGCAAAATAGATCTTGTTATTGCCACAAAATGCTGCTTAAGCAAATGTTTTATCCTTATTGTTTGTTGGCAGCAAAAAGGTCCATCTTGATGAATAAATTTCAATCAATAATATGTCTACATATTTATTTATTAAAATGAGACTTTTCTAAGAAATTGTTAACATTTTGGGAGGATTCCTTCTTCTTTTTTAATAAAATTTTCTCACAAAAGTAAAGGAGAAGCTCATCTACACAAAATGACAAAATTAATTTCAGGGCTCAAATTGAGTAGAGATATAAAAGCTTTTTACCAAAAATAATATAAATTTTGTCACGGCCTTCCCAACAATTAATTCCTGATTCCCAACAATTAATTCCTGATTCCGGCCTCTACCTAATGTTGAGTTCTTTGTTCATTATTTGAAACTCTAAATTTGAAAATATTAGTAGTGTTGCCGTTCGGGTTGGGTTATTCGTTCGACCCGATCCGAAACCCGTCCAATCAAGTGGGTTAGGGTTTTAATCATACCTGTCGATTTAAACCCCCTTACTATATATTTAGATATGCAAGGCTAGGGTTAAATAATTGGAGATACAAATTATTATTAGGATTTCACATATGTTGTGATAGCCTTCTTATATTCTGAAGAGAACTTAATCTAGGGTTCCAAAAGAGTTCTTCCTCCTCCCTTTTGCAAAGAGTCTAGTAACTGCTAAGAAGAAGGCGTCCTTCCGCTTAACATGTGATTGCTCTCTGCCGACCATCAGAAGAAGAAGGGAAAAAGATCAAATCAAAGGCATTAATTGATTAGGAGATCTCAACTCTGCTAGGGTAATGTGAGATCCTATCCCATGTAGGTCGTTGGTTAATTATACACTTCCGCGTATGTCTTCTTGTGATGAATTTGTATTCGTTGCGAGGTGATCCATGACTTTATGTCGTACTTAGTATAAACATACATTGGTATCGGAGCCATGTTATACTCTTGATCTATTTTGTTTCTCTTTTTTTTAAGAGCAAAATATATGGTTTATGCATTAAAAATTGAATCTTTGAGGATCCAATTTTTCTTTTTATACTAATATGTTGGATCTTGACTATTAGGGTTTTCTAGATCCATATAGCATTGTAAAATTAATAGCTTTCTTGTAATAGATCGATAATTGAACCAAACTGGGTTGGTTGAATTAAATTAAATTTGTTTTAATTTAATTTAATACGTTAGAATTTTAAATAAAAATTGCACAGACGGCAAGATTGATGGCAGCCGTCACCAATTTTTTTTTTCATGAACCCTAACCCTAAATTTGTGGCTTTTAAGATTTAGCGATTTTGAAAGGATGCGTTATTTTAAAAATTGCTTAGAGATTAGATATTTTTGGGTTTTATTTTTTAAAACCAAAAGATTTGCAAAATCTAACTTTTTGTGGATTTTCAGAATTTTTTTTTGCATTTTTTCTTTTCCGGGAAACTTTTAAAAAAGAAGAAATTTTGAAATTATTTTTTTAAAAAAATTGAGCGAGAGCCATGGCTCGAACGGAGCCGGCGGCTCAGGCTCGGGCCCAATAAGTCTGGACCCTAGGCATTGTTGATATTGTTTTTCTTCTTTTATTGGTTTTTTTTAAAAATCATTTTAATTTTAGAAAGTTTCAAAAATTCCAGAAAAATCCAGAAAATTAGAGAAAAATATTTTGAAGACTGCAAATTTTTTAAATAGGGGTTGGACACATGTTTTGGTTAGTGGGGACCATGTAAAATATTTCTAACACAATGAAAATTAACCCAATTGCAATGCGGATTGCATTGAGTTAGTTAGGTTCAGTGGAAGCACTTAAAAATGCAATACCGATCCAAGAAAATGTTATCCTTAATTTGTTTTGGGGTGACGATGTTGTGAAATAATTAGAGGTAGGTTAATTTGCTAATTTATTTGTTGATTGCGAAATACCTAACAGTCACGTTCCGTACCTTTGTCAAGTTGCCTGGTTTGTCGCCAGAGCGCGATCTTGAGTTCTGTCTTGACGCGATTCTCGACATGGAGCCTTCTTCTATATCGCCATATCAGATGGATCCGGCATAGCTTAAAGAACCGAAGGATCGGTTGCAAGATTTGTTGGATAAAGGGCTTATTCGTCCGAGTGTGTCGCGTTGGGGTGCTCCTGTTCTGTTCGTCGAGAAGAAAGACGGCAGTTTGTATTTGTGCATCGATTTTCCTCAGTTGAATTGAGTGACTGTGCGGAACAGATATCATTTACCTCGTACCGAAGATTTATTTGATTAGCTTCAGGGTGTGGACATTTCTCGAAGATTGACTTGCGATCAAGCTACCATCAGCCGTGGGTTCGAGATGATGATATTCCGAAGACTGCTTTTCGCACACGTTACGGGCATTATGAGTTTTTGGTGATGTCGTTCGGGCTCACCAATGCCCCGGCAGCGTTTATGGATTGGATAAACCGTATATTCATGCCGTTTCGTGATCAGTTATTATCGTGTTTGTTGATGACATTTTAGTACACTTTTGGGACCGAGTGGGCCTAGGCAGTAATTGAGGATTTCGTTGCAGACCTTGAGGGAGCACCAGCTATTCGCTAAATTATCCATGTGTGTTTTCTGGTTGGATAGTGTGGACTTCTTAGGACACGTAATTATGAGAGATGGTATGTATGGAACCGAAGAAGATCGAAGTCGTTCAGCACTGGTCCAGACCCGTATCAGTGACGGAGGTTCGCAGCATTTTGGGTTTGGACGGATACTATTGATATTTCGTACAGGATTTTTCGCATATAGCTACAACGTTGGCCAGGTTGACCCGGAAGGGAGTTTCTTTTTATTGGACTGAGATATGCGAGTAGAGCTTTCAGCAGTTGAAGACTCTTTTGATTACGGCGGCAGTATTATCTTTGCCTTTAGGATCAGGCGGTTTAGTTTTCTGGGCTTTAGCATACTTAGATTACGTTACGCGTTTAGACGTTTCGTAAATTGAGTGCCAGTTACGTTCCGTACTTTCGGATCGTGGCACTAACACTAAATATTTCAAGTAGGGGATTTCGGATAATGTAAAAAGTTAGATGAAACTACCCATCTATGAACTATCTTAGAAATCGACACTTCATAATATAAATTATTATATGACATTTTTTTACTTTTATGCCTTAAGGATTGTGGTGTCAGAATTGCCTAGTGTCCCCCTCTATGTTTTATTGGAATAAATTTTGTCGGTATATTTCATATATGAGGTTAAATATTGTTTATATACGCCATTGTATATTTTCATATAATCTTAACACATCCATAATTCTAATTTCGTAAAATAATAAATGACACACAAGTCTATTATTACTGATTTGACAAAAGACAACAGAGTCAATAGTGACAATTTCGATATTTGGAATCGGAAAATATCGTTCTTATTGAACGAGATTGATGTTTTGGATTGCACGATGGTCGGAAAGGTTGAGCCACAAAAGGGCGAGCTCACTGCTTCCCAATGATTCATGCACTTTTTTGGTAATTGGACAACTTCCGGATGACTGATGATTGTGACATTGAGACCTACCTTGTGGTGATAGGGTCCATATTCAAGAGATTGATGATCACTGGCTCTCTGATTTCGAATGAACAGCAGATCTATGCGATGATTCAAACACTGCCAGATTGTTGGGAGCCTTTAAAAGTTTACCTGGCTCAAGAAATCCAAAGTGTGAACTCGTTTAAGGATTTTAGAGTAAGGATAAGACTTGAGGCCTCTCATAGGACGAAACAAGTGAGGTTGATGACTGGGGTCATTAAGGCTCTAAAGCGCGAGACATATAGGTTTACTTGGTACGAATCGTCTCCCAATAAAATGGCAAGTAGCGAATTGCAGAGACCAAAAAGAAACCAGAGTGGTAAGAACAAGCAGTCTAAAAATTAGATGTCACTGTTGTGGCATGCGCAGACATTAGCGCATGACCGCGGCGAGCCCAAGAAGGAACGGTTCTTTTCTCAATCCATTCTAGCACGTGTTGCTAGTAGTGCGTTAGTTGCAGACTTGTACCTTTAGAATATTCCATTATTCTGCTTATTGTTATTTTTATGATGCTTTTTTTGTTGTTGGACGTCTTATTGACAGTTTATTGGTTATCGATTGTGACAATTTGAACGATTCTGCGTTTTCTATTGATGTTGTTGATGTTGATGATTCTGCGATGTTATGATATAGACGTTTAGATCACATAGGCTTAGAATGAACAGACTCGCTAAGGACGGTCTGCATGACGACTTAACCAAAGACATTCTATCAGCCTGGGAGAATTGTCTTGTAGGTAAGGCAACCAGAAAACCGTTTGGCAAAGCCAAACGAGCAACTACATCTTTGCAGTTAATCCATTCAGATATTTGCGGATCTGTCAACGTGAAAGCACATGACGGCGGTGAGCCCTATTTGATCACTTTCATAGATGACTACTCATGCTATGGTCATGTGCATTTGATTTCTCACAAATCTGAGGCCTTGGATTGTTTCAAGCGCTGTGTTAGTGAAGTTGAAAATCAATTAAGCATGAGGATTAAGGCTTTATGCATCATGAATACTTGTCTGAGCAGGGAACTATGTGAAAGTAAGGGGATTATCAGGAAGCTAATGATACCCTACATCCCGCAACAAAATGGTGTTGCGGAAAGAAGAAATAGGACGATGCTAGACATGGTTAGGAGCATGATAGCGCAAGCCAATCTACCCATTTCATTTTGGAAAGATGCGATGTTGACAACGGCTTATATTCTAAACCATTTGCCTTCAAAATCAGTACAGTCAACACACTATAAGTTATGGACGTGTGGGAGACCTGTGTTGGGTCACTTGCGTCCATGAGGGTGTGCCACCTATATACACATCACTTCATATCTGCATGGGAAGTTAGGCCTTAGAGAGAAGAAGTGTATGTCACGGTCCGCTTCCCAGTATACGGAAACGGTGACATGGCAGGCCGCAACATATTTACTAAGAAATAAATACGTTAAGCGTAATTAAGCAATATATATAAAATGCACAAGAATGATAAGAGATATAAAATAAATAACAACTTTTATTTACATTCATCTTTACATACAATTGTTTTAAAAAAGAAAGATACAATGAAATCAGCAGTGCCTAAACAGTGGCATACAAACTGAAAGTACGTACAAGAAAAGTTAGTAGTCCAGCTGAGCGGTGAGCTGGTCCAAATCCTCCTGGTTAGGCTCGATCTCCTGAGAGTCCAGTCCTCCTGACGAACATTCCAAAGAAAGAAATAGACAGGAATGTCTTCAGCGAACTAGCGCTCGGTAAGTCTCAAAAGAAGAAATGGAATATAACAAGTAATGAGAATTGAACTGGTAAATTGTACAAGTATATAATTGTTATTCTAACATGGTTGTTTGTACCTTGGTACAGAAGATATTTGTGTATACGAGAAGAGTCCATCTTACCCTGCGGACTATGGTAACATGCAGTATAAGGCCCCGTCAAAATCCACGGGACAATGGCATGAGAGTTCATGTAGGTGTCATTTAAGTGACCATCTCGTGCCACGTTAATACGTTCCGTATCAATCTATCCCGTTATCCTCGCGTAATGTATTGTATAGGTTATATTTACAAGTCTTGTTGAGACCATGGATACTGGTTGTTCAAGTAGTCATGTTCAGGATGTAATCAAGTATTCAACTAGTCAAGTCAAGTTATAACCATGGTTCGGTCAAGTCAGGTCAAGTATACGTATTTGATATCGATATTTGAATTCAAGTATTCATGTTCATGTTCAAGTATTCAGATTTGATTTTAGATTCAGGTTTAGAAAGACTCAGACTTGAGTTTGGATTCAGGTTTGAGATAGACTCGGACTTGAGTCAGACACTTATAAACTGATTTAGATCTTGAATTAAGTTGGGAGTCATCGGTAACTGCTGCATATGGACGGCAGAATTTGTGTCTTTTTCCAAGACAATTACCATTGATAACTCCGTTAAGTTTTCTACCTTAAATAGACAAGCACTCACTTTCTCCGGCTTCCTGGGGCTCAAGAGAATTGATCCCGCTTAAACCTATATTTACTAAAGTCCTTAAATATTATTTTTATATAACTCAAGAGTGTTTTATGAAAAAATATTATAATATAGTTAAAAATAAATCTCGAGGGGTTATTTATATTATTAGGGTTTTCATGAGCACGAATTTTAAGGATTTGAGGTATTTTAGTGATAAACAATTAACTTTTGGAAGCTCATCGTATTTTATTGAAAAGAGTTGTCTTTTGGTAACTTGATGGTATTTTATTGAAACTTGTTAATCTTTCACTTTTAGAAAATAAGTTTATTATATTTTGAAAATAAGGATTTGTAAATTTTATTTAATTATTAAAAATTAAAATTATTTATTTATTTAGAAAATTTGTTTTTCTTAAAAATCGTATTTAAAACCTTTCGAGATCGAATGCTCCATGAGGAGGTCTGCATCTCGCTCTATTAGCCCAAGGATGTACACTAATCTGCACCATCCAATAGCTGGTCCCGTAAAAAGGGTTGTAGAGGCATAATCACAAAGGAATCGAAATACTGTTTTAAAAAAAACCGTTTTTAAAGTAAATGGTATTTTAATGTAACATTTTTTCTCGTACCAAAAATTTATACAAAAAAGTATCGTGCTATGAAACAAGAGTGTACGTGAGGGGTAGGTCGTTACCCCGTGAAGTTTTTCCTAAAAGTATAGTTTTAACAAAACTAAACAAAGCGATATCAAAGTTCATGGTATTTTAATGAAAAGGTTAAATTAAAGTTATTTTACATGAGATTTTTGATGAAATTTGATTCTAAACATTATGGTTTAAGGTTACAAGTGATGTGTATAAATTAGATTGAACAAAGTATTAAAGAGAAGGAGTTTTATAGGGTTTTTGAAAAACATATCGGTATTAACTCCACTTATCGATATACGTTTTGAAATGGAATTTCAAAGAAGAAAAAGATAGATTGAGAGTGACTTACTAGTTGATAATGTTAGGAAGAGGTAGGAGAAGAGGATAGTGTTGTCGTGGTGTCGCAAGAGCTCCGAATGTTACTTCGATTCTTTGCCGAAAGTTGACCGCTTGCTAACTCATCTTTACTCCACTTGTACTTAGGAAATTTTTGAGAGATTTGGTTAGAATTTTCAGAATGATGTTGAGCCAAAGTGTGGGGTGATATTTATAGTGGAGAATTAGGGTTTTGGAATTAAAATGGTGGATTAAAAAGTATTAAAATTTGGTTTAATGGTGAAATGAAGGGTCTTTGTTTGATTGAAGGGAAATCAAACAGTGCAGCGGTGTTAGGGGTAGGTGAAGGGATTAGTGTGCAAAGCCCGGACCTCATTGGGCTCGATTCAACCATCGGTGCTGGCCTAAATGAAGTTTCCACTGGTCGATCTAGGGCTTTGGGGATCTGGATTTTTGCCATGTGTACTGTAACACCTTAGGATGTGTTTAGTGGCTATTTATATTTAAATAAGGGTTCTTAATAAAAAGTTTACCAAATTGAGTTTCAAATATTTTTCCCAATTTAATAAATATTTTTCTAAAATTTTCCTAGGCTTGCACACACATGTGCATGTAAACTAGGGTTTTTAAATGAGGTAATACCATGATTAGTAACCATGGTGGTTTAATCATGGGGATTAAGTCTTTTGCGTTTTAATTAAGTTTAATTAGTTGTTTAATGGTTGCTTTAATTTGAATTCCCCTTTTTTGTGTTGACTTGGTGAGAATGAGAGAGAGAGAGAGAATGCATCATGGCAAAAGCCATACTTGCATTTAATGAAGAGAGAGAGTGGAGGGGTTGACAATTTGGGGTTATGATTCCTCTCATTCTTTTGTTCTTTTTCTCTCTACCTCACTCACACACACACCCACTTACCATCTCAGCAGCAGCAGCAGAAGCAAGCTCAGCAGCAGCTGAAGCAAGCACAGCAGCAGCTAGAAGCAGCAACAGCAGCAACAGAGAGCAGCAGCAGCAGCAGCAGTGAGCAGCAACAGCATCAGTGAGCAGCAGCAACAGCACAACTTCAACTGCAGCTCCTTCCCTCCACTTCTTCTTCTTCCTCCAGCTCCCTAGGGTCGAGTGTGGGGTATATTTCCTGAACTTACTCCCTAGTTTGCTTGTTTAGTGTAGTTTTGCTTCGGTTAGTGTTTATTGGTGCGATTTAGTGCGATATGTGGTGATTAGTGGGAACCTTGAGCAAGTGATGTGTGATTTGGTTTTAGTAAGTTGATATAGTGTTGTTAGGGCCATTTTAACCCAGCTTAGCCCCCAATTGCACTGAAATACCACCAGATTTCTTTTTGAAGCAGATTCGTCGTTTTAAGGCAAAATTTGAGTTTCTGTAAACTGCTATCGACCCGATAAGTTCAGAATAATTTTGAGAAGACTGCAGTATAGTTGTTAGGTGCTGATCCCCCTGGTAGAACCCGACCCCCAGACTTCATGTTCAAGCCGCCGGAAAATTCGATCTAGCCGCAAATTACGGCCAGATGGGGAGGGTTTGGGTTGGGGTTTGGTCCTATAGGTGTCTGCTGCAACCCTCAGGCTCCTGGCATGTATAATTTTATTTGATTCTTGCTGTAGGAAAATCTGGAACTATATACCTAATTCTCGTATTTTTTTTAAACCTTCGCGACACGCGTGATACGCGTGTGGGTTTGGGGTTTCTGAGTATCGCGACGTGTTAGGGTAGTTTCAGGCGCGTGATCACACGTTTTAGCGTATCGCGCACACGCGCGATTGGTTTGCGACACGGGTTTCTAGTTTGACCATAATATCACGTTTTTGTGGATTTGAGCTTATGTACGATATATTATGTGATTCTAGGTTCGCAGGCGAGTGAGACGGACGCGGCGAAGAAGGGAAAGCAAGTCGTCGGCTACACTTAGCACGAGACTTCGGTGAGTAGATTTAACATCTACAGGGATATCGCCCGCATGACGTTCTACGTCAGGGCTGATAGGACCTTATAGCTACATTTACATACATTGACTGTTCATGGCTACTATTTGGTGCATACTGCATTTCCTGCTATATGTATATAAACACTAGAATTGATAGAACACCGCACCCTTACTGACAGTTCATGTTGCACGAGCACTACCCTGCATGTTACACACACCGTTACAATTGCCATGATATTCATACTTGATGCATGTATCACACCGGATCATTATGCTGTAGCTCATCTTTTATGTGACTTGACATGATATTCATACTTGATGCACATATCACATCACATTTACATGCATATTGGTTGGGATTACATGTGATTTCTGGATTTGGGAACCGTGGCCTTTTCAAATATATAATCATTTAAAAACCCGGTTCTCTTGATATGATATTTCGGTGCGCCCACCTTGTGTTTTCTCGGTGCTAGAGTGGCATATATTGAGAGAGGGCTGATCCGGACTGACGGATGCCCGATATATTGAGAGAGGGCTGACCCGGACTGACGGATGCCCGATATATTGAGAGAGGGCTGACCCGGACTGACGGATGCCCGATATATTGAGAGGGGGCTGACCCAGACTGACGGATGCCCGATAGAGGAGGATTTGCGTGTCGATGCTAGACACGAGTATTTATGATATTTGGGTGCCGATGTTGGGCACTCGTGATTCTCAGGGGCGTACAGGATTTGAGGGCCGATAGGAGTGCCAGCGTCTGGGTTGTTGGGATTTGCGGTATATATATATATATATATATATATATATTTATTCCACCTTGACATTCCGTGTAGATGTTATATTCTCATGCTCAGCATTCATTATTGCATCTCATCCTGTAGTTATATCACCTGGTAGAGGACTTGCATGATTATTGTACATACTGCTTACCTCGCATTGATATCATCTGCTGGCATATGTTAGAGTAGCGCAGTATGTGCATGCTCGCGATTACCTTTATATGTTATTTCTATTCACGAGTTGGCAACTCACCCCCGTTGTGCCACAGTATTTGCAGGTTGCCCTTCAGAATAGTCGCGGCAGGTTGCCTTTTGCGTCTTTTGGCTACAGATACCACTACAGTCGGTGTGAGAGCTGTTTTGCATTTTAGGTGGGTGGTGGTATCTGATTTCTGTTATTGTACTCCTTTTGTATCTAATATTCTCCATCTACCATTTATGTACTGGACTTAGATACCGTGTGAGGACGATGATGTATATTTTGTATTCTGGTGTCGAGCTCGTGGGAGCCAACTATTTTTATATGCAGTTTATATTCTGTGATGTTTACTTATTGCTCATTCTTCGCTACGGCGTCGTATATTACTCTTGTGATGATGGTTTCCGCCGTTGGGGCGTGATTGCTCCCGTTTGGGAATGTTTTGTTTCATTATATCTCATCTTCACTCATATCCTCTTTCATACCCGGTCTCGGGGCTACTTTACAAAGGAAATGCTGCCAAAATTATTTAAATGATTAAGCAACTTTAAAAGAACTTATTGAATTATTTAAGGTTTTCTAAATGCTTTAACTAAATGCTTTCAACACTCACTATTTTTTTAAATGGTTTTGATTTCTGGGTTCGGCTTACTTAGTCGCGTTGCGCCTGTAGACGTAGCGTGGTTAAGTGCCGGTCACGAGTCGAAATATTTGGGTCGTGACAAAGTTGGTATCAGAGCGTAGGTTTTACCTTCGGAGTGCAGGATGACCCTGGTATGATGGAGTAGGTAGCTGCAGCAGAGTGGCGTAGCGTGCGTATGTTCCGCGGCATACTCACGACACGGTACTCCGTCTAAGCGACCTTAGGACTTATTGGTTGGAATTCCTCCATTTTTGCATATATTCTTGTGATTCGATTTCTGTATTCTTATCGAATCCTAATTTCCTTTCAGCCATTATGCCGCCAAAGACTACGAGGGCGCAGAGAGCGGCCGAGATTCGAATTGACTCGTCCGAGACGAGGACTGATCCGGGCAGTGCACCCGTTGTTCCCGAGCAGGTTGTTCCTCCCGTGACAGATCAGATCGCCACGCTAGGGGCTAGTATGCAGGAGATGCGCCAGACGGTGGGATCCAGCATGCAGGAGATGCGCCAGATGATAGGATCGCTAGTTGAGACGCTTCAAGCGCAGCGACCAGAGGTAGCTCCACCCGTTCCAGAGACCGCGATGATACCTACCGCACAGCCAGTTGCCCCTGCAGCCACAGAGGTGATTACTGTATCGTTATCAGAGTTTATGAGGCTAAAGCCCCCAGTTTTCACAGGCACCGATACGGCCGAGGACCCACAGTCTTTCATTGATAGGATGGCGTGGATATGTCGTTCCCTCAGATGCGCAGATGCGAGATGGGTTGAGTTCGCGAGCTTTCGCCTGGAAGGTCTCGCGCAGAAATGGTGCGAATCAGTCGAGAAGGGTCGAGCAGCAGGTCTTCCTCCTATGACCTGGACCGAGTTTGTGGCGCTATTCCTTGCCCGTTTTCTTCCCCAGAGTGTTAGGGATGCCCGAGCATGCAGATTTGAGTCCTTGCGCCAGACGCCAGAGATGTCAGTGGCAGAGTACGATGTGCTGTTTACCGAGCTATCAGTTTATGCTCCGTACCTAGTGGCTACTGAGGAGTTGCGAGTCAAGAGATTTGTCCGAGGCTTGCTTACCCCGCTATTCCTTGCTATCAGCTCCCAGCATTATGAGACCTATGCCGCAGCTGTAGATGCAGCCTTATTGGTTGAGGAGCTCCTTGCTGAGACTTCGCTAGTTCCAGAGCTGAAGAGAGTTCGTGCGGATACATCGGCACAGAGACAGCCTTTTCGGCGCCGTGATAGACGTATTGCAGGCAGCAGAGATTCAGGGCGGGGCCGGTTATTCAGTTCCTATCCCCAGGAGGGTCAGCGGTCATCGTCGGGATGTTTTCGCTGCGGGAGTTCTTATCATCGTGTACGAGCTTGTCCTGAGTTACCCCGGAGGGAGGTAGCAGCACCGCACGTCACACTACCACCTTCACCACCCCAGACGGCGTTGCCTATAGTACCTACTGTTACTCCGCGTCAGACGCATACACAGGGAGGTCGTGGTCGCGGAGGATTTGTTCATAGAGGACGAGGTGACCGAGGCAGAGGACAGCCAGCTGCCGGCAGGGGACAGCCAGTCACAGGTGGAGGGCAGGCACGAGTTTTTGCCTTGACGCATCAGGACGCGCAGGCGTCCAATGCGGTGGTCTCAAGTATCCTTCCCGTATGTTCGGTTGATGCACATGTGTTATTCGATCCCGAATCCACGCACTCGTACGTATCCACACACTTTGTGCCGAGTTTGGGTAGAGAGTCCGGTTTGCTTGATCAGCCGCTTGTTGTGACCACTCCTGTGGGAGAGTCGTTTGTTGCTAGGCACGTGTTTCGATCCTGTACCGTCTGTATTGGCGAGAGAGAGTTGTCTGTCGACTTGATCCTTCTCGAGATGTTGGACTTCGACGTTCTTTTGGGCATGGATTGGTTAGCCACGTGCTATGCTTTTGTTGACTGCCGCAAGAAGACAGTTAGATTTTGTTTTCCCGGCGAGTCGGTTTTTGTTATATTGGGGGACCATGGTGCCGCCCCTCACAGTGTGATTTCTTCTTTTCGCGCTGGACAGCTTTTGAGGAAGGGATGTCAGGGATTTCTCGCTTATGTTTGCGATGCTAGTGCTATAGAGGTTCCATTGGATCAGGTTCCGGTTGTTAGCGAGTTTCCTGATGTGTTCCCTGACGAGCTTCCTGGGCTACCGCCCGAGCGCGACATTTCTTTCTGTATTGATCCAGTTCCTGGCACGGGGCCTATTTCCATACCGCCTTATCAGATGGCCCCGGCGGAACTTCGAGAGCTGAAGGGTCAATTGCAAGATTTGCTGGATAAGGGACTTATTCGACCCAGTGTTTCTCCTTGAGGTGCTCCGGTCCTGTTCGTCAAGAAGAAGGACGGTAGCTTGTGTCTGTGTATCGACTACCGCCAGCTGAACAGGGTGACAGTGCGGAACAGGTATCCTTTGCCGCGCATCGACGATTTGTTCGACCAGCTTCAGGGGGCAGGGTACTTTTCGAGGATCGATTTACGATCGGGCTATCATCTGCTGCGGGTTCGACAGGAGGACATTCCCAGGACAGCTTTCCGTACGCGCTACGGCCATTATGAGTTTTTGGTGATGTCGTTCAGACTCACCAATGCGCCAGCAGCATTCATGGACTTGATGAACCGTATTTTCCGGCCATGTTTGGATCTGTTCATCATAGTCTTCATTGACGATATCTTGGTGTATTCCCGGAGTAGTGAGAAGCACGAGCAGCACCTGCGGATTACACTGCAGACTTTGAGGGAGCACCAGCTTTATGCGAAATTCTCCAAGTGTGCTTTCTGGCTGGACAGCGTAGACTTCTTGGGGCATGTGATTTCACGAGACGGTATATGTGTGGACCCGAGGAAGATCGAGGCCGTGCAGCGTTGGCCCAGACCCACATCGGTTACGGAGATTCGCAGCTTTTTGGGGTTGGCCGGTTACTACAGGCGATTTGTGCAGGACTTCTCCAGTATTGCTACACCTTTGACCGGGTTGACCCGGAAGGGGGTTCCTTTCGATTGGACGGAGGAGTGCGAGCACAGTTTTCAGCAGCTACGGACTCGGCTGACTACGGCACCGGTATTATCATTACCTTCAGGATCAGGCGGATTTGTGGTCTATTGTGATGCCTCTCGAGTGGGGCTAAGGTGCGTTTTGATGCAGCATGACAGGGTGATCACGTATGCTTCGCGACAATTGAAGAAACATGAACAGAACTACCCCACTCATGATTTGGAGATGGCTGCAGTGGTCTTTGCACTTATGATCTGGCGACATTACCTATACGGCGAGTCGTGCCAGATATTGACTGATCACAAGAGTTTAAAGTATATATTTCAACAGCGAGACCTGAACCTTCGACAGCGCCGATGGATAGAGTTAGTGAAGGATTACGACTGCGAGATCTTGTATCACCCGGGCAAGGCGAATGTGGTGGCGGATGCTTTGAGCAGGAGGTCCGGGGGTAGTCTATCTTGTTTGAGCGCAGTACAGGGGCAGTCGTCAGCAGATTGGCAGATATTATGCGACAGCCGAGTACAGTTCGAGTTCACGCCGATTGGAGGACAGATAGCGCATGTCCGTGCACGCCCACAGTTGATCGACCGTATACATGAGGCACATCACAGTGATGACCGATGTTCGGAAATCATGGCACAGATTGGACAGGGCAGATTTTCCGAGTTCGTGATCGATGATCAGGGGGTACTACGATTTGGAGTTAGACTGTGCGTACCAGATGCTGAGGGACTGCGGTGCGAGATTCTTGAGGAGGCACATCGATCGGTGTACATCGTCCATCCCGGTTCCACCAAGATGTATCATGATATGAGAGATGTTTACTGGTGGGACGGAATGAAGAGAGACATCACAGATTTTGTGTCGAGATGCCTGACTTGTCAGCAAGTCAAGGCTGAGCACCAGAGGCCCGCGGGAGAGTTACAGCCGTTACCCATTTCGGAGTGGAAATGGGAACAGATATCTATGGACTTCATTATGGGTCTACCCAGGACTAGTCGAGGGTATGACTCCATCTGGGTGATCGTGGATCGTTTGACGAAAGCGGCTCACTTCCCACCAGTGAAGATGACTTTGGGATTTGCTCAGTATGCCCAGATTTACATTGATGAGATTGTACGACTGCACGGAGTTCCAACATGTATCGTGTCCGATAGAGGCACCCAGTTTATCAGCCGGTTATGGCAGAGGCTTCAGGAGGCTTTGGGCACTCGCTTGAGTTTCAGCATAGCATTCCATCCGCAGACCGACGGACAGTCAGAGCGGACTATTCAGACTCTCGAGGACATGCTCAGAGCATGCGTATTAGACTTCGGAGGTAGCTGGGATCATCACTTGCCCTTAGTAGAGTTCTCCTACAATAACAGCTACCAGGAGACCATTCAGATGGCACCATTTGAGGCTCTTTATGGGAGGAGATGCAGATCGCCCGCCTGTTGGACAGAGCTCAGTGAGAGCAGTATCTTAGGGCCACAGATTGTTGAGGAGACGACTGCGAAGATCCAGTTGATTCGAGATAGGATGAGAGCAGCGCAGAGTAGGCAGAGATCTTATGCGGACCGTCGGCGGCGCAGACTTGAGTTTTCTGTTGGTGATCATGTTTTCTTAAGGGTCTCCCAAATGAAAGGTGTGATGAGGTTTGGGAAGAAGGGGAAGCTCAGTCCCAGATATGTGGGCCCCTTCGAGATCCTCGAGCGTGTTGGTGCAGTTGCGTACCGGTTAGCCCTTCCGTCCAGTTTTCCAGATGTGCGCCCCGTATTTCACGTTTCGATGCTCCGTAGATATCTTCATGATCCTTCGCATGCGATTCAGCACCCGACGATCCAGCTTGAGCACGACCTTTCCTATGCAGAGCAGCCGGTGATGATCTTGGATCGACAAGTGAAGAAATTGAGATCGAAAGATATTCCTTCAGTCAAGGTACTTTGGCGTGTTCCGAGCAGCGAGGAGGTCACTTGGAAGACCGAAAGCGAGATGAGGAAGAAGTACCCCCGTCTTTTCGAAGGTGCGTGTAGTTAGATTTTGAAATTCGGGAACGAATTTCTTTAAGGGGGAGAGATTGTAACACCTTAGGATGTATTTAGTGGCTATTTATATTTAAATAAGGGTTCTTAATAAAAAGTTTACCAAATTGAGTTTCAAATATTTTTCCCAATTTAATAAATATTTTTCTAAAATTTTCCTAGGCTTGCACACACATGTGCATGTAAACTAGGGTTTTTAAATGAGGTAATACCATGATTAGTAACCATGGTGGTTTAATCATGGGGATTAAGTCTTTTGGGTTTTAATTAAGTTTAATTAGTTGTTTAATGGTTGCTTTAATTTGAATTCCCTTTTTCTTTGTGTTGACTTAATGAGAATGAGAGAGAGAGAGAGAGAATGCATCATGGCAAAAGCCAATGTTGCATTTAATGAAGAGAGAGAGTGGAGGGGTTGACAATTTGGGGTTATGATTCCTCTCATTCTTTTGTTCTTTTTCTCTCTACCTCACTCACACACACACACACTTACCATCTCAGCAGCAGCAGCAGAAGCAAGCTCAGCAGCAGCCAGAAGCAGCAACATCAGCAACAGAAAGCAGGAGCAGCAGCAACAGTGAACAGCAACAGCATCAGTGAGCAGCAGCAACAGCACAACTTCAACTGCAGCACCTTCCCTCCACTTCTTCTTCTTCCTCCAGCTCCCTAGGGTCGAGTGTGGGGTATATTTCCTGAACTTACTCCCTAGTTTACTTGTTTAGTGTAGTTTTGCTTCGGTTAGTGTTTATTGGTGCGATTTAGTGCGATATGTGGTGATTAGTGGGAACCTTGAGCAAGTGATGTGTGATTTGGTTTTACCAGGTTGATATAGTGTTGTTAGGGCCATTTTAACCCAGCTTAGCCCCCAATTGCACTGAAATACCACCAGATTTCTTTTTGAAGCAGATTCGTCGTTTTAAGGCAAAATTTGAGTTTCTGTAAACTGCTATCGACCCGATAAGTTCAGAATAATTTTGAGAAGACTGCAGTATAGTTGTTAGGTGCTGATCCCCCTGGTAGAACCCGACCCCCAGACTTCATGTTCAGGCCGCCGGAAAATTCGATCTGGCCGCAAATTACGGCCAGATGGGGAGGGTTTGGGTTGGGGTTTGGTCCTATAGGTGTCTGCTGCAACCCTTAGGCTCCTGGCATGTATAATTTTATTTGATTCTTGCTGTAGGAAAATCTGGAACTATATACCTAATTCTCGTATTTTTTTAAACCTTCGTGACACGCGTGATACGCGTGTGGGTTTGGGGTTTCTGAGTATCGCGACGTGTTAGGGTAGTTTCAGGCGCGTGATCACACGTTTTAGCGTATCGCGCACACGCGCGATTGGTTTGCGACACGGGTTTCTAGTTTGACCTTAATATCACGTTTTTGTGGATTTGAGCTTATGTACGATATATTATGTGATTCTAGGTTCGCAGGCGAGTGAGACGGACGCGGCGAAGAAGGGAAAGCAAGTCGTCGGCTACACTTAGCACGAGACTTCGGTGAGTAGATTTAACATCTACAGGGATATCGCCCGCATGGCGTTCTACGTCAGGGCTGATAGGACCTTATAGCTACATTTACATACATTGACTGTTCATGGCTACTATTTGGTGCATACTGCATTCCCTGCTATATGTATATAAACACTAGAATTGATAGAACACCGCACCCTTACTGACAGTTCATGTTGCACGAGCACTACCCTGCATGTTACACACACCGTTACAATTGCCATGATATTCATACTTGATGCATGTATCACACCGGATCATTATGCTGTAGCTCATCTTTTATGTGACTTGACATGATATTCATACTTGATGCACATATCACATCACATTTACATGCATATTGGTTGGGATTACATGTGATTTCTGGATTTGGGAACCGTGGCCTTTTCAAATATGTAATCATTTAAAAACCCGGTTCCATTGATATGATATTTCGGTGCGCCCACCTTGTGTTTTCTCGGTGCTAGAGTGGCATATATTGAGAGAGGGCTGACCCGGACTGACGGATGCCCGATATATTGAGAGAGGGCTGACCCGGACTGACGGATGCCCGGTATATTGAGAGAGGGCTGACCCGGACTGACAGATGCCCGATATATTGAGAGAGGGCTGACCCGGACTGACGGATGCCCGATATATTGAGAGGGGGCTGACCCGGACTGACGGATGCCCGATAGAGGAGGATTTGCGTGTCGATGCTAGACACGAGTATTTATGATATTTGGGTGCCGATGTTGGGCACTCGTGATTCTCAGTGGCGTACAGGATTTGAGGGCCGATGGGAGTGCCGGCGTCTGGGTTGTTGGGATTTGCGGTATATATATATATATTTATTCCACCTTAACATTCCGTGTAGATGTTATATTCCCATGCTCAGCATTCATTATTGCATCTCATCCTGTAGTTATATCACCTGATAGAGGACTTGCATGATTATTGTACATACTGCTTACCTCGCATTGATATCATCTGCTGGCATATGTTAGAGTAGCGCGGTACGTGCATGCTCGCGATTACCTTTATATGTTATTTCTTTTCACGAGTTGGCAACTCACCCCAGTTGTGCCACAGTATTTGCAGGTTGCCCTTCAGAATAGTCGCGGCAGGTTGCCTTTTGCGTCTTTTGGTTACAGATACCACTATAGTCGGTGTGAGAGCTGTTTTGCATTTTAGGTGGGTGGTGGTATCTGATTTCTGTTATTGTACTCCTTTTGTATCTAGTATTCTCCATCTACCATTTATGTACTGGACTTAGATACTGTGTGAGGACGATGATGTATATTTTGTATTCTGGTGTCGAGCTCGTGGGAGCCAACTATTTTTATATGCAGTTTATATTCTGTGATGTTTACTTATTGCTCATTCTTCGCTACGGCGTCGTATATTACTCTTGTGATGATGGTTTCCGCCGTTGGGGCGTGATTGCTCCCGTTTGGGAATGTTTTGTTTCATTATATCTCATCTTCACTCATATCCTCTTTTATACCCGGTCTCGGGGCTACTTTACAAAGGAAATGCTGCCAAAATTATTTAAATGATTAAGCAACTTTAAAAGAACTTATTGAATTATTTAAGGTTTTCTAAATGCTTTAACTAAATGCTTTCAACACTCACTATTTTTTTAAATGGTTTTGATTTCTGGGTTCGGCTTACTTAGTCGCGTTACGCCTGTAGACGTAGCGTGGTTAAGTGCCGGTCACGAGTCGAAATATTTGGGTCGTGACATGTACATCTCAGTGTTTACTCCATTTTCCATGTGTTTGATTTTTCTGACTTTTCATTTTTCAGTGCATTGCACATGTCGACTTTTGGACTTCCAAAAAGTTAAAAAGAAAAATCAGTAAAAAATAATGTGTCTGATGGGGATCGAACACAAAGACTATGTCACAGCAGTGCAAAGGCTTTACCAGTGAGCTACAAGTTGTTTCTTGCTGTTATTTAACAAAATTTACTTATAGCTCAAACTCAGGCTGTATAACTCATTTTTGTACATTAAACTGGAAAATTCCGTACAGTAAATTCAGAGTCATTACATTCTACCCTCCTTATAGAAATTTTGTTCTCGAAATTTACATTTGCATAGGGACTAATTTACAAATAAGTAAGGCTATCTTGCACGCATGTCTTCTTCTTGTTCCCATATTGATTCTCCTAGTGAATCTTTTCTCCACATCACTCTGGTCAAGTTTACTTTCTTATTCCGTAATGTCTTCATCTTTCGATCCAGGATATCAACAGGTTGTTGTTCACAAGTTAGGTCCGTCTGTACAGTGAGCTCGGAGTGATAAAAAATGTGGCTGGGGTCGCTCACATATCGTCGTAGCTAGGATATATGGAATACGTTGTGCACTTCTTCCAATGATGGTGGAAGTGCTAAACGGTATGCCACTTCTCCAACTCGTTCGAGTATGTCAAACGGTCATATGTATCTTGGACTTAGCTTACCCCTCTTGCCAAAGCGGATCATTCCTCGGTTTGGAAAGATCTTTAAGAAAACATGGTGACCAGATTGGAACTCCAGATGTCGCCGCTTTGTATCTGCCTAATGCTTCTGCCTGTCTTGGGCTATGCGCATTCTTTCCGTGATCGTGCGAACTACGTCTACAGTTGCCACGATCATCTCTGGTCCAAGGAGTTCACGATTTCCGATGTCATCTCAACTTATCGGTGGACGACACTTCCGTCCGTAGAGTGTTGCGAATGGTGTCATTCCAATGCTTACATGATAAATGTTGTTGTATGAAAACTCCACAAGGTGTAAGTGATCTTCTGTAACAACCCTAATTTTTCCTATATACTTTCTATACAATTTTTTTTTTAAATTTTTAAAAAAATCCATAGAGGAATATTTTTAACCTGAGCACAATATATATATATATGTGTGTGTGTGTGTGTGTGTGTAATTATTTTGTTTTTAAATAACTCCATTTTTAGTGTACATAAAATTGTTTTAAAATTAAAGTATACTTGGGGTATTTAGTGTTGCTGTTACCACTTTAAGTAGTTATTTTCCCACAATAATTACAAGAAGGAGCTTGTAGCTCATTGGTAACACCTTGCACTACTGAACCAAGCCACCAGAGTTCAAATCCCATGCCCCACATTATTTTTGTATTTATTTATTTTAATTTCTTTTGGAAGTCAACGGTCAAAAGGCCATAACTCCCAAAATATGTACTGGACAATAAAAAGTAAATATACCAAATTGTACCCCCGAATTCCCCAGCCACTGGAAGCCTGACTCGGCCCGACTCGGCGCCGCCGGCCGGTGAATCGGCTGACTCGGTCCGGCGCCGCCGGCCGGACTTGGCCGGACGGCCGAGTCACCAACAGAGAAAAGTTGGGTCTTGAAGTGGTCAACCCTCCTGCACACTTATTATGCTTGGATCGGTTATCATTTGGCTAATAAATCTCTTTTACTCCAAGGTTTAATGAATTTTAATGAATTTTATATAATTTTTATATATTTTTATATTTTTTTTTATTAAAAACCCTAACCCTAGCCTAACCCTATATAAACCCCCCATACCCTCTACCCTCTCATCGCTTTTTCTAAGTTCACTCTCCCAAAATTCTAAGAGAACTTGGTACGTGAGAAAACGAGCGAAAGGCGAAGCGCTGACGAAATCGACGGCGAAATTCCGGCGATCGTGCTAGGACCTCTCAACGACGTTTCGACGCACCGGCAAACCCTCTACCTCCCTCTCACTCTCTGGCGTTGTCCAAACCCGTAAGTTTCCCTTTTCTATCCTTCTTTTCTTTCATTAAAATACGAAATTATAAACCCGACGGAAATCGGAACAAACCGATTTCCGATTCGGTTTTCTATCAAAACTCACTTATCACTAATTCCATAATGCTTAAACATATTCATGTTGACTACTAATCACTTAAATATCAATTTGAACAAGTTTTCACACATGAAATGATAGCTTTTGCAATATACCGTATTCTTACACTTAAATACCACCATATTTAGTTTATCACATTTAACCCCTAAACTTTACTATACCTTAAAGTAGATCACGAGGTAATGACCTACCTCCACACACACTCATATGTAATCATAACACGCTACCTTGAAAATTTAGAATACGACAAAACAAAATTTTACATTAAAATACCATTTTCTTAATGAAACATTTTCTAAAAGTTCTAAGTTTTATACAATTTCAAAACAATATCTTTTAATAAGAAAATACGATAAGTTGTGGACATCAATCGTTTATCTAAACCTGACTTTGTGGTGTCTAGGCAAAGTGTCTAAGGAGAGTGGTTACTTAATTAGGTCCACTACTTGTAGTGGAGAGCCTCTCACTCACCTGGCGCTTACCTGGCCGCAATTGGCGGTGAAGAGGCGGTTTGAGGCTTCTAATGACTTGTCGTTTAGACCATTTAGAAATAGGCTAGTTGGCTTAGGAAACCCTAGAATCTAAAATACGGAAATTTACACCTTTTACAAATAATACCTTATCTTTATAAAACCGTTTTCTAAATGATTAGTATTTATTAAATCTTTGCAAAGCGCCACTACAACCCATCTTTGGGGAACTCGTTAGGGATAGTACGGTTTATCGTGCACCCTCAGGCTTAGTAGTGCGAGATTCAGACCTCCGCAAGGAGCATTCGGTCTCGAAAGGTTTAAAATACGACATTTAAGAAAAATGAGATTTTTGGAAAATAAAATATTTATTAAAAATTATTCTTATATAAACATGTGTATATTTATCATTTAAACACATATTTTATTATAAAATAAAGTTTCCGCCTTTTCCTAAAAAATTACAAGATTAAAAGTTACATTAAAATACCATGAATTTCAAATAAATCAATATTACAAATTGATATCTTTATTTATGTAATTAGGATATTTTCACTAGAAATATCATAAAATAAAATCACACTCATTATAACAATAAAGACGAATAATAAATACTTGAGGTGTATCTTGAAAACTATACAAAAGTATTTTTACATAAAACCCCCTCAAGTTTTATAAATTACAATAATGACCCTAACAAATATAGAACTTCGACTTACATTTCTTTTGGTCTAACTCGGGTTTGAGTCTGATTATTTCTGACTTGAATATGATTCAAGTCAATCTATATTCTTTAATATTCCAACTCAATATGAATACATGAATCCCAGAATCCAGTTAACAATCTATACAACTTGACTGAATCAAACCATGGATATACATCCATTATCCCGTTATTCCATTTACCTGATTATGTAGTTACAATTTGTTTACTGATATCATGGTTTTGGTCAGTCATCTAACTTATACAATACAATACTACAATACAATCAAAACACTACGGGGTTTAAGGGGTAGATTGGTACGGAAGGTGTTAAAAGTGGTACGAGACGGTCAGACTTAAGATACCTAACATGAATCCAATTGCCGTTGTTCCGGATTTTATAACGGAGCCTTGTACTCTATTTTCCGTTTGCCCTGGTCTCTAGCATATAGAAACCCCTTTCGTATACACTGGCATTCTTCTGTACCAAGCTACAAACAACAGCGCTAATACAACATTACAACAAATAGTATACAACTTTAGAAAATACCTCTTATTCTGTCTTTTCTAATTCTTCCTTATCTTTGGGGCTTACCGAGCGACCTGTTCGCTGACGACATTCTATTTTTTTCTTCTTTGAATGTCGTCAGGTGCTTTGGACCCAACAGAGATCGAGCCCACCGGTGAAGACTTGGAGCAGTTTCATGAAGACCCCGAGCTCTAGACATTGTACCTTGTTCTATTCAGTATTTTCATTTCCTGTTATGCCATTGTTTAGGCATCACTTTTCATTACAATTGTATTTACTTTTCATGCATTGTACAAAAGAATGTTATTAATAAAGTTGCTGTTATTTCTATATCTCTTGTCTCTTGTGATTTACTTTTATATTGCTTAGATATGCTTAGCGTATGTACTTCTGAGTATATACGTAGCGGGCCTCATCACGTCCCCTTCGCCGTACACCGGGAAGCGGGGCGTGACATCTTCCCACGAAACTCCAAAATCTAACATACAGGCTCTTAGCATGTCCTCCAGAATCTGAATTGTTCGCTCGGACTGTCGTCGGTTTGTGGATGTTAAGCCGTGCTGAAGTTCAGACTCGTTCCCAGGCTAGCTTGCAGACTCTGCCAGAATTGTGATCGGAATCTGGTATCATGATCGGAGATGATGCAAACTCTTACTCCATGTAATCTCACAATCTCCTGCTTGAGTTCATGGGTATCAAATACGGTACATCTTGAAGGTTTAAATCTTACTTTAGATTTATGCTTACCTCCATGTACTTCTTTACTAGCGTCTCGGTTGACTGGCCAACTCAAAATGGAATAAAGTGAGCCGACTTGGTGAGTCGGTCCACAATAACTCATACTGCATCGTTACCCTTCGTGTTGCGAGGAAGGACGGTCACAAAGTCCATGGTAATGTGCTGCCATGAAGTAGACCAGCAGTTCTGTGATGTTCAGCCTTCACTTGCTGACACACCAAACATTTGGCTACGCTTTTGGCTACTTCACGCTTCATTCCATTCCACCAGTAGTTTTGCCGTAGATCCTTGTATATCTTTGTACCACGGGGGTGTAAAGAATAAGGAGAGCTGTGAGCTTCTTTCATCAACTCTTCTCAAACTGGGCCGTTTGATACATACAATCGACTTCCATATCTCAAGGATCCATTTTCGTGGATGATGAAGTCAGTTCGAAATCCACTTTCTACTTGTTTTCGGATGTTCTGTAGCTTGGCATCACTTACTTAAACTGCCTTGATCTGATTGACAAGAGTAGACTGGACTTGTAAATTCATCAAATGCGAAGCGTTTCCTGGCATAATTACTTTGATTGCCAATCCGTGCAATTCCTGATGTAGCTTCCACTGAGCGGTGAGATTCATTGCTAATGGATGGCGGCTAAGTGCATCAGGAACTACATTCACCTTCCCGGGATGATACTATAGATTGATGTCGAAGTCCGCCATGAGTTCTAGCCATCTTCTCTGCCGCATGTTTAATTCTTTCTGAGTAAATACATACTTCAGACTTTTGTGGTCAGTGTATATATCCACTCGTTCTCCCAAGAGATAGTGACGCCAAATCTTAAGTGTGAAGATAACGACTGCCAACTCTAGATCATGTGTTGGATAGTTGCGCTCATGAACATTCAGCTGTCTTGATGCAAAGTCTACAACTTTTCCATGCCGGTGTAGAACACATCCTAATCCCTTACCGGACGCATCGCAATGCATAACAAATCCTCCAGATTGATCCGGTATTTCGACAATAGGAGCAGAAGTTAATCTTGAATTGAGTTCTACAAAAGCGTTTTCACATGCTTCTGACCACACAAATGCTTCATCTTTATGTATGAGCTTGGTCAAGGGTGCTGCAATTTTCGAAAAGCCTTCAATGAATCGTCGGCAGTATCCTGCTAATCCTAAGAAACTTCATATATCCTTCACCATCTTTGGTGTCGGTCATTCGCTGACAGCTAACACCTTAGCTGGATCTACCGAGATTCCTTCGCCTGAAACGATATGTCCGAGAAATCCAACTTGATCTAGCCAAAATTCATACTTGGTGTACTTGGCATAGAGCTGATGTTGTCGCAATGTCTCCAGGACAATCCGTAAATGCTCAGCGTGTTCTTTCCGATTCTTTGAATACACCAGGATATTTTCGATAAAAATGACAACGAACCTGTCTAAGTACTCTCGGAAAACTTGGTTCATCAGATTCATAAATATGGTAGGTACATTGGTCACTCTAAATGGGATTACAAGATACTCATAATGACCATAGCGATTCCTAAACGCCGTCTTCGGAATGTCGAACTCTTTGACCTTCACCTGATGATAACCCGAACGAAAATCTAGCTTCGAAAATACACAAACCCACTTAGCCGATCGAAAAGATCATCGATGTGCGGTAGTGGATATTTGTTCTTAATCGTCACTTCGTTCAGATCTCGATAATCCACACACATCCTGTATGAACCTTCTTTTTTCTTCACGAGCAAAACTGGAGATCCCCAACTTGAAGTACTGGGACTAATCCAACCTTTCTTCAGGAGTTCGTCCAACTGAATGCGGATCTCCTTCAATCCTTCTGGACTTAACCGGTACGGAGCTTTGATTACAGGTTGCGCACCAGGTATTAAGTCAATGCTAAACTCAAGAGCTCGATCGGGAGGAAAACCCGATATATCTTCAGGGAACACATCCTCGAACTCTTGAACTACTTCTGGATTTTCTTTTTCCGCCGATAGAGTAAACACTTCTGCATTCTTTGGCTTAGCACGGAAGATTCCTGGCTCCAAAGTTCTATCTCCACTCTTGAAGTAGAAGACTGGGTGATCTGGTATCTCAAATACTACCCTCCTTTGACGGTAGTCAATCGTAGCATAGAAAACTCCCAGCCAGTCCATTCCCAACACAACATCGAAGTTTGGGATGTCCGGTACTTTGAAATTTGCGTAGAATTCTCGTCCGCAAACTACAACTGGACACTGATAAAATCCCATAGTTTATTTCAAGACTTCATTCCAGCTTGAAATGAGTGGCTTCACGGAAATCGCATGCGTTCTCACGAATCGTTGCGACATGAAGCAGTGTGACACTCCAGTGTCGAACAGTGCGAGTGCAAGAAGGGTGGCTACTAGTATAGTACCTAAATTATATGAGGTTGGTTTTAGATACAGGAAAAATATAGTGATATATAAGGATTGAAAAGATGTGAAAGGATTGGGAATTACCAGTGATTACTTGGCCGGTAGCTTCGGCTTCCTCAACCGTCATCGTGAAAGCCTGACGTCTTGGTACATTCCTCTTTACTAGAGGCACATTCCTCTGTCCTTGGAGCACGTTTCTCTGCTCTTGAGGCACATTTCTCTGTGCCTGGTGGAATTGATGAGGAGGTTGTGCAGGAAGTCCATGTGGAGGTAGAGCAAGGAGAGCTAAACGAGATGCAGGAGACTGGATAGCTGGCCGCAGCGGAACTGTGATTGCGGGTCTTGGTACTGGAGCTGGGTTGAATCGATATGGACATGCTCCTATGGCGTGAGTGGATGCGCCATAAACCAAACACAGGCCATTTGCACGCCTGCAGTCTTTCGCCAAGTGTTCATTTCTCTTGCAGTAGAAACAAAAGTCTGGACTGGACCGATTAAATGATCCTCCCGGTCTCCTAGGTGCAAATGCCGGCCTAGAAGAGGCTCCTCCTGACATCTGTGCAGCAGGACGTTTCACACCGGCAGTCTGTAGTCTGCCCTTCTTCTTCACAACTGCCTCATAATATCGGCCAGCCTTCAGAGAAAGATCATGGGTTGGGAAATCCCCTATAGCGAGTGCAGCTTGGATTTTCGGGTCCAACCCTTGCTGAAATCGTCGTGCCCGGATCTCAGCAGTCGGGATGAGGTGTGCAGCAAACCTGTTATGACCTTGTGTTAGCAGTGTAATGAGTGAAATCAGGAATATGAATTTGAGATAATATCTTACCTGCTAAGCATGGTAAACTCAGTATCGTATTCATCCACAGACTTGACCCATATCGAGCCTTGTTGTAGATGGATGAATTGCTGCTCCATGTCGAAACGGGCAGTCTCAAGGAAGTACTTCGCATCGAAGAGATCGTGAAATTTCATTCACTCGATAGGTTGGGTAAGACGGCTATCTTCAGTTTTCCA
This sequence comes from Agapanthus africanus, assembly GCA_030015575.1. NCBI lineage: Eukaryota > Viridiplantae > Streptophyta > Magnoliopsida > Asparagales > Amaryllidaceae > Agapanthus > Agapanthus africanus. The sequence continues at coordinate 54,548,416 of CM057342.1, read as the reverse complement.
CTAGATTCTGACGTTGTCTGTCAGTTGCAGTTTCGCAACTCTCACCCGGGCAATCTCTGGTACTTGTGCTGCTGCCAGATCATCTTCTATCGACTGAGCCCATTCTTCTGTCTCTAGTGGGCTCTCTTTTCCTGAAAAATGCTTTGGATGCAGTGCCCGGAATTGCTTGACTCCGGGTGCCTCAGCTTCAGGACGGTGCATGAGGATAGCAGTCTACTGCTGCTGACCCTCCAAGAGACTCTTGATAGCCTCAAGCAATGTCGTTTGCTTATTGATGGGAGCTGCAACGGAAGGTGGTGGTGGTAGAGTAGGCGGTGGGGTGTTGCCATTGACGTTCGTGCTGGTGTTGTTAGGAGAATCTATAACCTTGATAAAAAAGGAAAGGTTAGGATAGATTCAAGAAATTTGAAATGTAAGGAATATATGGTTACTGATTCTTATTATTCTTGTGATATATTATTTAAGACTTCATGCAGAACTGACCTACATGGGCCGCCAACAAAACCTGTCATGCCCCGCTTCCCAGTATACGGAAATGGTGACGTGGCAGGCCGCAACGTATTTACTAAGAAATAAATACGTCAAGCGTAATTAAGCAATATATGTAAAATACACAAGAATGACAGGTGATATAAAATAAACAGCAACTTTTATTTACATTCATCTTTACATAAAAAGAGACAATGAAATAAGTAGTGCCTAAACAGTGGCATACAAATTGAAAGTAAGTACAAAAAGAGCTAGTAGTTCGGCTGAGCGGTGAGCTGGTCCAAATCCTCCTGGCTATACTCAATCTCCTAAGAGTCTGGTCCTCCTAATGAACATTCCAAAGAAAGAAATAGACAGGAATCTCGTCAGCGAACTAGCGCTCGGTAAGTCCCAAAAAAAGAAATGGAATATAACAAGTAATGAGAATTGAACTGGTAAGTTATACAAGTATATGATTGTTATTCTAACGTGATTGTTTGTAGCTTGGTACAGAAGGTATTTGTGTATATGAGAGGAGTCCATCTTACCCCGTAGACTATGATAACATGTAGTACAAGGCCCCATCAAAACCCATGGGACAACAGCACGAGAGTTCATGTAAGTGTCTTTTAAGTGACCATCTCGTACCACGTTAATACGTTCCGTACCAATCTACCATGTTATCCCGCGTAATGTATTGTATAGGTTATGTTTACAAGTCTTGCCGAGACCATGGATACCAGTTGTTCAAGTAGTCATGTTCAAGATGTAGTTAAGTATTCAAGTAGTCAAGTCAAGTTATAACCATGGTTCGGAAAAGTCAAATCAAGTATACAAGTTTGATATTGATATTTGAATTCAAGTATTCATGTTCATATTCAAGTATTCAGATCAGATTTTGGATTCAGGATTAGATAGACTCAGACTTGAGTTTGGATTTAGGTTTGAGATAGACTCAGACTTGAGTCAGACACTTGTAAACTGATTTAGATTTTGAATTAAGTTCGGGAGTCATCGGTAACTGCTGCATATGGACGGCAGGATTTGTGTCTTTTTCCAAGAAAATTACCATTGATAAATCCGTTAAGTTTTCTACCTTAAATAGGTAAGCACTCACTTTCTCCGGCTTTCTGGGGCTCAAGAGAATTGATCCCGCTTAAACCTATATTTACTAAAGTCCTTAAATATTGTTTTTATATAACTAGAGAGTGTTTTATGAAAAAAATATTATAATATGGTTAAAAATAAATCTCGAGGGGTTATTTATATTGTTAGGGTTTTCATGAGCATGAGTTTTAAAGATTTGAGGTATTTTAGTGATAAACAATTAACTTTTGGAAGTTCATGGTATTTTATTGAAAATAGTTGTCTTTTGGTAATTTGATGGTATTTTATTGAAATCTGTTAATCTTTCATTTTTAGAAAATAAGTTTATTATATTTTGAAAATAAGGATTTGTAATTTTTATTTAATTATTAAAAATTAAATTTATTTATTTATTTAGAAAATTCGTTTTTCTTAAAAACCGTATTTAAAACTTTTCGAGACCGAATGCTCTGTGAGGAGATCCGCATCTCGCTCTACTAGCCTAAAGATGTGCGATAATCTGCATCATCCAATAGCGGGTCCCCTAAAGAGAGTTGTAGAGGTATAATTACAAAGAAATCGAAATACCGTCTTAAAAGAAAACCGTTTTAAAGTAAGTGGTATTTTGATGTAATATTTTCTTCGTGCCAAAAATTTATACAAAAAGGTATCGTGCTATGAAACAAGAGTGTACGTTAGAGGTATGTCGTTACCCCGTGAAGTTTTTCCTAAAGGTATAGTTTGAACAAAACTAAAAGGAGCGATATCAAAGTTCATGGTATTTTAATGAAAATGTTAAATTAAAGTTATTTTACATGATATTTTTGACGAAATTTGATTCTAAACATTATGGTTTAAGGTTAAAAGTGATGTGTATAAGTTAGATTGAACAAAGTATTAAAGAGAATGAGTTTTCTAGGGTTTTTGAAAAAGATATCGGTATTAACTCCACTTACCAATATACGTTTTGAAATGGAATTTCAAAGAAGAAGAAGAGAGATTGAGAGTGACTTACTAGTTGATTATATTAGGAAGAGGTAGGAGAAGAAGAGAGTGTTGTCATGGTGTCGGGGGAGCTCCGGATGTTGTTTCAATTTTTCGCCGAAAATTGACCACTTGCTAACTCTTATTTACTCCACTTGTACTTAGGAAATTTTTAAGAGTTTTGGCTAGAAGTTTCAGAATGATGTTGAGCCAAAGTGTGGGGAGGTATTTATAGTAGAGAATTAGGGTTTTAGAATTAAAATGGTAGACTAAAAAGTATTAAAATTTTGTTTAATAGTGAAATAAAGGGTCTCTGTTTGATTGCAGGGAAATCAAACAGTGTATGGGTGTTAGGGGTAGGTGAAGGGGTTAGAGTGCAAAGCCCGGATCTCATTGTGCTCGGTTCAACCGTCGTTGCCGACCTAAATGAAGTTTCCGCCGGTCGATCTAGGGCTTTGGGGCTCTGGATTTGTCCCACGTGTACATCTCAGTGTTTACTCCATTTTCCACATGTTTGATTTTTCTGACTTTTCATTTTTCTGGGCATTGCACGTGTAGACTTTTGGGCTTCCAAAAAGTGAAAAAGAAAAATCAGAAAAAAATAATGTGTTTGATGGGGATCGAACACAGGGGCTACGTCACAGCAGTGCAAAGGCTTTACCAGTGAGCTACAAGTTGTTTCTTGCTGTTATTTAACAAAATTTACTTATAACTCAAACTCAGGCTGTATAACTCATTTCTCTACATTAAACTGGAAAATTCCGTACAGTAAATTCGGAGTCGTTACAGTGTATTTTCACACCACTCCAAGGGTTATGTATTTTTAGGCGAGAACAATGATGGGACTGTAACCGAAAGTTGAGTCACGCGATGTTCAATTCCTTGAAGAGGACTTTCTGTAGAAAATGGAAGTGGGTCATGATTTGCGACTCTATAAGGTTGACGAGACTCCTGGTCAGACGGCTGAGCAGGAGGATGTGTATCTTCCAGCTACCAAAGATAGTGGGTGCGAGATTCAGGTTGACGGCCAAAAGACGATGATGGAATCTGTGGAATCTCGTAGATTGGATTGTGGATTAGTCCTTCGTCGGTGTTTTGAGATCGAAGGGGAAGCATTCATAATCGCTCCGCATGATGCTGCGGAACCCAAGTCATTTAGTAACGCCATTTCAGGGCCAGCTGCAAATGAATGGATAAATGCAATGAGTGAAGAGCTCGAGTCAATGAGAAAGAACCAGGTATGGGACTTGGTGGATTTTCCCGATGGACGCAAGGCAGTTGGGAACAAATGGGTTTTCAAAGTCAAGAGAAAGGAAGATAGCGGTATCGAAAGATACAAGGCGCGTTTAGCGGCGAAAGGTTATACCCAACCTAGGAGACATTCTCCCCAGTGGTAAGAATTGCTTCTATTCGCCTTATTCTGACTATAGTAGCATGGTTGGATCTTAAAATTTTCCAAATGGACATTAAGACAGTGTTCTTTTATGGGGAATTGCAGCAGGAGATCTATGTGAATCAGCCTGTCGGTTTCAAAACCAAGGGACTCGAGCGCAAAGTGTGCTACTTGAAGAAGTCTATCTATGATTTGAAACAGTCGTCCGGATAGTGGTACTTTCAATTTCATCGGACCGTATTAAGGTATGGTTTCCATATGGTCGATCAGGACAATTATGTGTACCTAAAAAGGTTTAGAAACTTGTTTGAGATCATGTCGTTATATGTTGACGACATACTATTAGCTGGAAACAATATGGAAACCATTAATGCAACCAGAGGTTGGTTTTCCTCTAACTTTAAGATGAAGGACATGGATGATGCTAGTTTCGTGCTCGGGATTCAGATCCGTTGAAACTGTTCTAAGATGATCTTAGAACAGTTTCAACGGATCTGAATCCCGAGCACGAAACTAGCATCATCCATGTCCTTCATCTTAAAGTTAGATCTTAGTTTGTCTCAAGAGACTTACATAAGGAGAATTTTAGAACAGTTCAGAATGCACAAGTGCAAACCAGTTGGGACTCTAATTGCAAGAGGTCATTCACTAAGCCTTGACCAATGTCCAAAGTCAGAAAAGGACACTAAGCAGATGCACGCGGTTCCGTACCGAAGTGCAGTTGGCGGTCTTATGTATGATATGATGTGTACAAGACCAGACATATCCTTTGTTGTAAGTTTGATTAGCCGCTGTCAGTCAAATCCGGACGTTATGCATTGGAAGACGGTAAAGAGAATCTTTCAGTATTTACATGGGACGACCTACTATACCTTGTACTATGGAGGATGTGATCTGAGATTGCTAGGTTATACAGATGCCGACTGGGATGGTGATCTGGATAATAGAGCATCCACCTCTGTGTATGCTTTCTCGCTAAATGGTGGCGCCATTACATGGTGCAGTAAGAAGCAAGAATGCATAGCCCTGTCTACCTTTGAAGCAGAATATGTTTCCACATCTGAGACAATCAAGGATACGGTTTGGTTAAGAAGGTTCCTCGAGAGTTTGCACATGGTTAACCACGCAAGAGATCGTGTTACTCTCTATTGTGACAACAAGTCAACAATAGCTTACTCAAAAGATCTCAAGTATCATGGGAAATCAAAGCACATAGAGATTCGTTACCACTTCATCAAGAAGCAAGAGGTGAAAGATGTCGAGTTATAGTATCTTCCAACAGACCGGATGATAGCAGATCCGTTGACGAAAGGTATAGCCGAGGAGCGCTTTGTATCGCGTGTTAGATCCTTAGGGTTGCGTCCTTGGTAGCGTCATTATTTATGATACTGCGACCTTTCTCATTTATTATTGCTTTTAGACATTATTATTATGGATGGTGTCTTATTTATATGCACGATTGATTATTGGTTATTTATTACTGATTATCGATCTTACACTTTTTGGTGGAGTGCTTATATATTTATTGTTTGATTTATGATCATGGAGTTAGAGTAAATATATATCCTGTGTGATACATATATGTTTACCAACAGGTATGTGTTACCCGCATCTTTGAGAAGAGAATACGTCAGTAGGTAAGATTGTCTCACTCACACGAGCAATCCCCTCAATGCTTTGTGCATGCAAGGTACGAACGAGTGTTTTGAGTCTATTGCATGAGAGAGAGACTACACTAATTCTGCGCAGCGGAGTGTGCAACAGTGGAAGCATTCGAACGACCCTTATTAAGGATGAGCTAAAAACTATATTTAAATCTTTGTCGTAATGGAATTTCCCCACATTCTATTATCTGTACCTGTTTGGAAGCCAGATTATGGATCCCACAGGGTCGGATTCGATTCTGTGGCTGGATCCGGGCACATTTGCGTAGTGTGTCTTAATAAGTTCATCATGTGTTGATAGGACTTGAATTTGTATAATACTTATATAACATGATGCTCTCATGAAAGAGAATAAGTATTATAGCACGTTGACCATACGACGTGGGCTAGCGACCTATAGATGAGAAGGCGAGGGATGGATCCCATCTCTCTCGATGTGTGAATCCCTCATGAACCGACATCTTTTATTTAAGATGATTAGTCATTGTACCCTTAGTGACATTTGACTGTCAAGAAAAGAATGTGTAACATTTCATAATTTTATTATGTTTATTTTAGGATTTAAATAATAATATAATGAGCTTTATTAAAATGATAAGCATATTTTAATATTAATATTTTCATTATTTTCTCTAAATGAAAATTTATGATTTTTCACCATATTACTATTAACATATTGATTGGCATGAGGAGGCATGGGCATGAGAGAGACATGGGATCACCATGCTATATGTACACCATTCATCTTCTCTTCTTCCTCCTCCAAAATTTTCTTTCTCAATCTCACTCAAACTCTAGCTCTTTCTCGCTCCTCATTTATCTCCTCAACTCTAAACTCATCTTTTCAAGTAGAAACCACTTCAAATCTACAAGTAGCTTCATTCATGCTTTGATCTTCTCTTCAATTCATCTTTTTCAAGAGGTAATTCTTACTTTTTCAAGTTTTAAGTTTTATTTGTTATGAAAACCAAGTTTTTGTTTAAAATCCATATTTTTTAGCTACTAATGCTTGCACAAATGAAGTTTTATTGATTATTGTAGTTCTAATATATTTAGTGTGGCTATGTGTGGTTATTACAACTTATTTGAATTTGAAAAGAGTTAGTTTTGTATTTCAAAATATGTTGCAAAATTCCAGTTTTTCGAGCAGCAGTTTTCTTCTTCAAACGTCTGAGACTTGAGCTTCAGAACTCTGCGTTGTTTCTATTTTGAATTTATATTGTTTGTCAGACGTCTGGATTTAAAGCTTCAAACGTCTTCTCTTTCTTTAGGGTCTCTGTGTTGTTGAGGTCAGACGCGAAACTTGTCCTTCAGACGTCTGTGACTTCTCTGTAATGTTTCATGTTTTTTCTAGACGTCTGAGCTTTAAGCTTAAGACGTCTGTCGCTTCTCTGTTTCGACAAGACGTCTTCTTCAGACGTCTGAACCTTTGAGCTTCAGACATCTGATGCTCTTTTGTTTGCCTGATTAACTTGAGTTTTGCGCCATGTTTAGTTTGTTTAGATTTATATCGATATTGATGGGGTTTCCTTCATGATTATTATTGGTTATAGGACCGAGTGCGGGTGATCCCGAGGTGATGAGGAGAGGCGCGGTAGTCGTGAGATTCGACTAACTAGTACCACAGTCGGTGAGTAAATTTAGCATCTATAAGTGGGAAATCGGGTGGATGGCATATAGCACCTTCGACATCTAAATTTATTATGAACACTTCTTTATTTATTATAATTCATGTCTTATATTCTCAGTTTACCAATACTATATTTCTTTTCCTTTGCTATACTTTTGCGAACAAAATTGCTAGAACACTTGCACAATTACTAATGATTACCATGCGGTACCAACACAGACTCACATGCTACACTTACACATCATTAGTAACTGCCATGACATGTATAGACACAGAATTACATGCTAACACGTACATATTACTAGTAATTTGCCACGCCACGTGTAAAACTTGTCATGCTTTACATATTATAGTATAATCAATGTTATGTGCGTGTACGTGACTAAATGTTTATACCAATTTCTGTATGTGTACGTAAACTAGCGGTCCGTACTATTTGAACAATGAGTTTGCGTACATAGGATAGTTGTCCATACTGACTGTTATTGAGCGCATTAAATTGTTTCCGGACTAAATGAATTTATGATTTTGATTCAATGTAATATTTTGTTGTCATCGTACGTGATGAGATTCTGTACTGGATGAGATGGTGATGGTTAGCCGAATGCAGTCTTTTATTATTGGCTCACTGAGTCTTACGATTTATCCCGATTGGGAGATTATGAAAATACAAAAATTGTACTTATTTCTAAATAACGATTCGTTTCATGTTTTAAAACAACAGTGCAAATGATGTGGTACTTGGATTTTAAAAGGATATCTATTTTAAAAATATCGTAACATCCTTATTTCTAAATAACGTTTCGTTCTAATTTAAAGTATAGTTAGATTATTTTGAAGTATTTATCCATTTACAATACTCGTTCATGCGACGCTTGCGTTACTCGCTATCCATTCGCGCTATGATTATGTTATTTATTTATGCTACGTTTATGTTATCCGTTCACGTTATGATTATGTTATGTGTTTTTGCTATGTATATATTATCCGTTCACGCTATGATTATATTATTTATTTGTGCTACGTTTATATTATTCGTTCGTGCTATAATTATGTTAATTTTTTGTGCTACGTTGATATTATCCGTTCGTGCTATGATTATTTTCTCTTAAAATAATAATGATATCCGATAACTGAGGTGGGGGAGAACCGGTTACAGATACATGTATTTGTGATTTGATGATATCCGATAACTAATGTGGGGAAGAACCGCTTACAGAAACATGTATTTGTGATTTGATGTTATCCGATAACCGAGGTGGGGAAGAACCGATTATAGATACATGTATTTGTGATTTGATATTATACGATAACTAAGGTGGGGGAGAACCGGTTACGGATACATATATTTATGATAGTGATTGTACATCGTTATATATATATATATATATATATAGTTGAGTTGTTCACGAATAATTATTGTTATTGTTTCATTGCGCTTAAATTCAAGTTTAAGTATGCATATTACATCCGTGACTCGCATGACTTCATATGCTTTGGTGGTCTTGTTATGCATGCATCGGATGAGATGTAGATTTATTTTATGATGCCATGATAATCACATATATTATTATACTACTGATTAGTCAAATATATTGCACATTTGTATGGACATTTTCCCTATTAGTTTTAAGTACTAAAAGGTGTTAATTGTAAATAAAGAACATATGTGGGTTTATTTGTAAAATTTTATTATCATATGTTTCTACATTTATAATTAATATAATTAGGGAAAATATATGCATATAATATTTAAATGAAATATTAGTAATTAAAATATGCATATCATATCAAATATTTCTAATTAATATTCTTAAGTATAATATCTCAAAAATACCAAATGCTACTAACACTTTGATTAGAGATATTGGGCAGGTATTATAAAAGATTAACTCGGGTCTGAAATCTATGTAGGAGATCCAATTTAAATTGGGATATCGAAACCAAATCTGCCAAATTTTAGAAGCAAATCGAGAAATCTAGCAACGGCAGAGACTAAGGGAAATATTTTCAGAATTCATATATCAAGAAGATCTCCAAATATCGAGACAAAAAGCCAGAAAAAATCCCAAGTCCCAATCCCACTAGGAGGAGGCGGATCTTCGGTTAAACATGGGTATGGGCGGCGGAACCACGGTCAGATCCGGGCCGTTGGATCTGGGATTTTGGGGGCATGATTGTACTTACACCTACTCTAATATGGAATCTAAGGTTTGTACTTACAGGGGCTATATAAAGGACCGAGAGCTATGCATTCCAAAATCATCCAATTCAAGATCCCAAATAAAAATTTCAAGAGAGAGTTATACAAGCGAAACTAAGGTTCTTGTAATCTACCTTTTTAAGAAGAAAGTTATAATACAATAGTTGATTAATAAAAGTAGTTTTTATTTTAATTCTTTTTTAATTTACTTTACACATTTACTTTACGCATTAATTTTTTGCACTTTTAATTATGGTTTCATTCATTTTTAACTTTTCTTTTAAATCGCTACTAATCATGAGCGAGTAATTGCTTACTTGCTAGGGTTTGTAGGATAGGATAGAATAATGGATGAAATATCTTTTAACTTCTTTTGACATTTTAATGTTTATAAATTTTAGCAAAATAAATTTTAACTTTCTTATTGGGGACGCTATCAATTTATTGATAGTCACGACCATAATTTAAGATTAGTTAAACACTTATTTTGTTAAAGGCTTAAGATTAATAGAGATTAATGGAAGGACAAGAGGCAGTAGTGGGAAACCCTAGTTCCCTCCAAGAACTCCTAATCCATATTCATCGCTATCTCTCTAAATTTTAAACTATTAAAAGATTAAAAAAAAGACATTTCTAAACATTTATCCATTAATTACTAAGTTCTATAAACCCTACAAGCCCTTTTATTATAAATTTTATATCCATATTAAAATAAAACGACAACAATCCCTCCTCTCTTTTATTAACTCGTCTAAAGCAAGAAAATAAGTTCACGTTTCCCTGAGAACATCCTATACTCATCGCGGCTACCTATTTGCGACACCGTCTTGATTGCGGTTATTTAAAAAATACATAAACATTTCTTCGCACGAACAACCAAATGGCGCCGTTGCCGAGAAAACGATCGTAATTAATTTTCTTGTTATTCGGGTTGATTTCTTATAACAACCAGAGAACATAAAAAATAAATTTAAAAAACAGCATTTTGTATTTTTAACGATTTTTGTGCGAGTTTTGCGAGAAATCTGGAGCACTTGGAGCGAATCATCAGAGATTCAAAGACTTTCAACTTAGACAAGAGGAGCATAGGGATGCTTTGAAGAAATTTGAGAAAATGAACTTGTCAAACGGCGGCGGAACCGTGGTTTTTGGGCTCATTCGGCGGCGGAACCGTGGCTCTATTGAGGATTTAGGCCCTCAAAACTCTCTAATATTCTCCTATTGTCTTCCTCTCTCATCTAAAACTCAAATAAATTGTTTTTACCTGCAGGATTCTTCGCAAATATCGCTGCTAAAAATCTTTTTACGTGTTTTAGATTTTGGTTTGTTTTGCATATCTAAAATGGACTTTAAGGGGCAATAAACCAAAATTCAGATTAGGTGGGGATTTCATCACCCTTCCTACGCCTCACAAATCACAAACGAGTATACTATCACCCTACATTAATAAAAAATATCTAGACGAAGTCTCTAAGGACTGTCGCGCTCAATTAGGACAGAGAAAGGTCGTGGGTAATTTATTGCTTATCTGCATTTCTATTGTGGTGTCTAGGCAAGTGTGACTAAGAAAAGTGGTTACTTAATTAGGTCCGCTATTTCGGTGATTCGTATAACGGATACCTCCCACTTACCTGGCTGCAGGATTGATAAGGAGATAGTAGAGGATTGATCCTACGTCTTGTCCTTTGGAAGTCTAGGAGCGGTCTGGTGACTTGATCTAAGTGACCCTAACTCTAGTGATTGATTGTGCATTTTGTGATTGGTTGAGTCAAGCCTCACGTCCGACATTTTTTTTTTCAAAACAAGCCTTCTTAAAATAGTTCTCACACATATCGCACGCTGCCACGTATACTATGTAAGTCGATGTACAACACCCCACGACTTGCGGGGAGGCAGAAAAATGAAAAACGATCTTGTTCTTGGCGTAAATATCGACTAACCGAGAATCTTTGCTAAACGATAACTAACAAAAGCATAGGAGTTCTAAACTACTATGAAAAGTGATTATACCTAATGAACCGTGTCCTTCGTCTTTTCGTTATCCACCTCCTTCTCGACCTCCTCCACGTAATAGATGATCCACCCGAGAGCAATACTCCAAGCTTCACCTCTAACTTGAGGCAACTAGGTTTCTTAAAATGCTAATCTAAGCAACCTAGGTGATATAGAGAAGGGTTATGGATTAATTAGTCTATTCTAATCCTTGGTCTCAACACATGAGAGGGGAGGATTAGGGTTTGAAGAGAGAGAGCTTGAGGAGAGAGAAGGTGAGAAAAATAATGAGAATGAGATAATGATCTCTCATAAATATATGAAGCATAATGATTTATCAAAATAAATAAATAAAATGATTAATCATCATTCTTCATTTATTCATTTGAGTGATTCATCTACATGAGTCATTAACCATTTATGATGCATTAATGACATGGATGAATCACACAAATGAGTCACTAATCTCATTTAATGCTTATGCCACCTAAACCCCCAAGTCACCATCTTTCTAGAAGCTTCTCGCGAAATTACGAGAACGCCCCTCCTATCCGTGAAAACACGAAAAAACTTTAGACTGTATAAATCCAATAACCCGATACTAGAATCTGGCTTAAACCAAAGCCGACTAGTAAAAACTGTCCGAACGACGTACGTGCGTTTAAACACGTATGCGTCCGAACCCTTGTCGTAAAACCATACGACCTCTATATCGTTTCGCCTGGAGCATGGAAACTCTCTGTGTGGGACTCTAAAGACTCAACTACTACGCTGGCAGTGGGTTTAACCACAGACCGCAAGCGGCACTAGCTGTACGTAACGGTCCCCAGGTAGATGTCGATAAGAAGGCCGATGAGGAAACCCATCCGAACTCCTACTGAACCTGCTGTGACAATCTCCGTACAGTCCGGTCCGTTCGTCTAAGACTATCGCATATCGGGCCTAGGGGGCGGCAAGCGTCAGTCCCCTAATAGCGGTATAAGTCGTGTCGGAGTGAAGCCCATTACACCCTGAGAAACTACTGGAACCTACCAGTAAATCTCGCTTGCCCTGGCCAGGGACTTTGCGTAATAGCTCTCTGACACAGCGCGATATCAACCCCCAATACCGGGAGAGACGAATCCTGTCTAACCGCCACTGCCTCCAAGTGCTCGGGACTGCACCCAGCTGCTACATGTTTGCACGACTCCTTTGAGCCGTGGTAAGGTAGCAATCTAAGAACAGTGGGACACACTCGAGGTGAAGTAACAGTGTCAAGTCTGCGGACTATGCTGTACTCATGTCACCTGGGAACTGTTAACTGACGACGGGTATAATACCAACCAACAGTTCCCTGCGAGTCCTGTCCGGTGTACCCGTAACCCAACGAGCACCTGTATACTATCTCTAGTACGACGTGCTGACGGCTGTAGGACAGACCATCTCCCCAACTGGGATGAGAAGCGTACACACTAGTCTACTCCGGAGTATCGATGCCCTATCTCGATAATCCTACGACTAAGGACCTGAAAAGGATGTGCTTGTAGACTACCCAGCCCCCACTAGTGTGACTGCCATCACAACACTGGTAGTCAAGCAAGATCCTTAAGGGCTCTATCAATACGAATACTTACATATTAAGATAGATAAAACCAAGTAGCATACTACCATATTTAGCAAGACTGTTATATACATGTGAATATCCCAAGCTTCCATTAAGTAATATACAAACTAGTATGATACAATAATGGCCCTTAGGGCATATACACTAAAAATCTCCCACTTGCACTAGGGCCATGTACTGGCATATCGAAGACCGATGATCTCGAGTAGCCTCTCGAACTGAATCTGAGGTAGGGTCTTCGTGAATGGATCAGCAATGTTCTCTTCAGTAGCAACTCTCCGGACCTCGATCTCCCGACGATCAATGATCTCCCTGATCAGGTGATACCGCCTTAAGATGTGTCTGGACTTCTGATGGGACCTTGGTTCCTTCGCTAAAGCTATAGCTCCGTTGTTGTCGCAATACAGAGGTATTGGATCAACAATGGTAGGAACCACCTGAAGTTCTGTTAGGAACTTCTTCATCCAGACCGCTTCTTTTGTGGCATCGCAAGCTGCAATATACTCTGCTTCCATAGTCGAGTCAGCAACGGTGTCCTGCTTGGAACTCTTCCAGCACACCGCCCCTCCATTGAGGGTAAAGAAATAACCTGATATGGACTTGGAATCGTCCTTATCACTCTGGAAGCCGGAATCAGCAAAGGCCTCCATCTTGAGGTCTTTTCCGCCGTAAACTAAGAACATTTCCTTAGTCCTTCTCAGGTACTTGAGAATGTTCTTTACTGCTATCCAGTGCTTCTCCCCTGGGTCTGACTAATACCGGCTTACTACGCTCAGTGCGTAAGCTATATTTGGTCTGGTGCACAACATTGCATACATTATAGAGCCTACCGCAGAAGCGTAGGGTATAATCGACATGCGTTCCCTTTCCAAATCAGTCTTGGGAGACATCTCTTTGGATAGGGTGATTCCGTGACAAGCCGGTAGATTACCGCGCTTAGAATCTTCCATACTAAATCTTTTCAGTATAGTGTTGATATACCTGGACTGCGAAAGTCCCAACATCCTCTTGGATCTATCACGATAGATCCGGATCCCCAGAATGTAAGAGGCATCACCCAGGTCTTTCATGGAGAACCTGTATGACAAGAATCCTTTGACAGATTGTAGCATAGGAATATCATTTCCTATCAATAGAATGTCATCCACGTACAAGACGAGGAATACGACAGTTCTTGCTACAACTTTACTATATATACATGGTTCATCTGGATTTTTGATAAAGTCATATTCTTTGACCGTTTCATCAAAACAGATGTTCCAACTCCGCGATGCCTGCTTTAATCCATAAATGGATTTAAGCAACTTGCATACTTTCCCGCTGCTCCCACTCTGATTGAAACCCTCTGGCTGATCCATATAGACGCACTCTTCTAGATTACCATTCAGAAAAGCCGTCTTTACGTCCATCTGCCAGATCTCATAATCATGGAAGGCAGCAATAGCAAGAAGGACCCGAATGGATTTGAGCATAGCCACTGGAGAAAAAGTTTCGTCATAGTCCAAACCAGGTCTTTGACGAAAACCCTCTGCAACAAGTCTAGCCTTATAGGTTTCCACCTATCCATCTACACCAATCTTTTTCTTGAAGATCCATTTGCATCCTATGGGTTTTACCCCATCTGGAGCAAAGTCCAAAGTCCATACTTTGTTGGTGTATATGGACTCCATTTCGGTCCGCATTGCATCTAGCCATCGTACCGAGTCGCCGCTCTGGATAGCCTGCTGGAAGCTAGTAGGTTCATCATCATCGATGATGCAATCCTCTCTATCCCCATCTATGAGAAAACCGTAGTATCTCTCAGGCGGATGAGACGGCCTACTACTCCTGCGGAGGGGTGCGGGAATGTCCTGTTCTTCATGAACTACTGGTTCTACCAAACTTTCAGTAGTAGTTTGTGGTTCTGGAATTTCTTCCAGTTCTATTTCGCTCATACTTGAATCCTTTTCTAAAACCTGCTATTCTAGAAAATGGGCATTACGAGAAACAAAAACCTTTTGTTCCTCTGCGTAATAGAATAGATACCCCTTGGAGTTCTTTGGATATCCCACAAACTTACACTGTACTGATCGTGCCTCGAGCTTGTCCACATGCTGCTTTTTAACAAAAGTTGGACATCCCCATATCCTCAGATACTGAAGATAGGGTTTCTTCCCACTCCACATCTGATATGGTGTGGTAGGCACAGTCTTGGTAGGAACCCTGTTCAGAAGATATGCCGCTGATTCTAGCGCATAACCCCAGAAAGATCGCGGTAACTCAGCATTACTCATCATGGAACGTACCATATCCAATAGGGTTCGATTCCGTCTCTCCGATACACCGTTATGCTGTGGAGTGTATGGAGGAGTAAGCTGAGAGAGAATTCCTTTCTCTTTTAAGTAACCTAGGAACTCGGCACTTAAGTATTCACCACCTCGATCAGAGCTTAGTGTCTTGATACTTTTGCCGGTTTGGTTTTCTACTTCATTCTTATACTCTTGGAATTTTACAAAAGCCTCGGATTTATGTTTCATCAGATAAATGAATCCGTACCTAGAGTAATCATCCGTAAAAGTAATGAAATAGGATAAACCACCTCTAGCATGTGTAGACATTGGACCACATACATCGCTGTGTATGAGTCCTAAGAGCTCGCTCGCTCTTACTCCATGTCCAGTGAATGGAGTCTTTGTCATCTTTCCTTTGAGACATGATTCACAAGTGGCATAAGTTTGATATTCGAACGAGTCCAAATAACCTTCTTTATGTAACTTAGTCAACCTTGTCTTATTGATGTGACCTAGTCTACAATGCCATAAGAAAGCCTTATTGTTATCTGGAGACTTTCTTTTTAGTGTGTTCTGGACATTGAAAATCTGTAGTTGGTTTAAGACATATATACCGTTATCCAGTGTACCGGACCCAATCAAACCATGATTAAGGTAGATGTTAACAACATCACTTACAAACGTGAAATCATAACCTTTATTTGATAACAAGGAAACTGATATGATATTACACGTTAACCTAGGTACACAAAAACAGTTATGTAAAACCAAAATGTGTCCACTTGTCAATTCCAGGTGATAATCCCCGACGGACACAGCTCCCACGGTAGCTCCGTTAGCAACCTTTAGGGTCATATCACCTTCCTTCAGCACCCTACGGTTTCTCAGTGCCTGCAATGAATTGCATATATGAGATCCCGATCCGGTATCCAATACTCAGGAAGTAGAGTTGATTGACAGACAATTCTCAATTACAAACACACCTGAAGTCGAAGCCACAGCTTGCTTCGGTTCCTGGTTCTTGGCGTTCCACGCCTTGCAATTTTTCTTCCAGTGCCCTTTTCTATGACAATGGAAGCACTCATCCTGGGCCACTACTGGCACCGCAATCTTTTTCTTTCCCTTCGCTCCCACCTTACTAACACCTCCTCTAGGTCTGTTGGCGGCTTTATTCTTCCTTCCTTTGGCCTTAGCCTTGGACCCGGAAGAAGAAGCACCACAAACAAATATAGCGTGTGTTTCCCTTGCCTTCTGCAAGGTGCCCTCTGCACTCCTCAACATGTTAAGGAGTTCTGAAAGTTCAACTTCTTTTCTTTGAATGTTGAAGTTCAGAATAAACTGGGCGTAGGTGGAAGGGAGGGACTGGAGAATAAGGTCTGTATAGAGCTCATTATCCAAAGTCGTCCCAAGGTCTGCGAGCTCTTCAATATAGCCAATCATCTTTAGGACATGTTCTCCTACCGATAATCCGACGGCCAACCTCGCTTGAAACAGCTTTTTTGAGGTCTCGTATCTTGCTATACGAGATTGCTCCCCATACAGATCTTTTGTATGGAGAAATATGGATTCAAGATCCATATCCTTGTGCCTCCCCTGATGTTCATTGTTCATCGAGGCAAGCACGATGCACTTGGCCTTCGCGCAATCTAACTCCTAGGTTTTATGGATTTCCTTATCCGCGTTACTGGATTTGGGACCTGGGACTGCAGGTGCCTTAGTGGTGAGGACATACCCCAATTTGTCATAAGTCAAGGCCATTTTGACATTCCGCAGCCAATCATTATAGTTTGGCCATGTCAGTATATTTTTCTCTAAAAGTAACTTAAGTCCAGTCATTTTCAGGGTCGCTGCAAGTAGGAGAGAGAGAAGAAACACTTTAGCATGATGCTCTTGCAAGTTTAGAGTGGTTTTTAATTTATCTAAACTGGATGGCTCCCACTGTTTCTCAAATCCTTCCTCAAACCATAAAAGAAGAATTAGCCAGGACTATTCTCACCGTACAATACTTGCTTAACCGTTCAGCCAGGCTAGTGTCGATACTTCGAGGGAGGTTTTCCAACGCTTTCGCGAAGTTCCTTAATTAAATAACCTCTTTTCTCTGGGGGCGTAGCCCCGCTGACACTTTTCTTGACACCTACTTGGTTTATAGCATTGATCGTTAAGTGACGAATCTCCTGATAAGTAGCATATACTCACAGTAGGATCGGGATCCAAATATCATTGTATGATAATGTTGAAGGAATCCTACCAACATTCATCAAACTCCAAATGGTATGCACCTCTTTGCAAATTTCAGTTTCTTTAGAAATTCCCGATATTTATTTTTGCCCCATGCTCTTATGACCTTGGAGTTGGTCAAAATGTCATAAGTCACATGTCAAGTTCTACCCATCATTATCTTGTTAATTTGAACCCATTCGTACATATCCCTGACGTTGGCCAAATGATAATACGACTATCCCAAACTAACTCATCTATTTATGCAACAAATGAATACCCAGCAGCTACCAAACACTATGCATTGGCGTTGGTCAAAATGCATAGCTTGAATACTACTGAATACCCAAATGAAATGACGGAGGGCTACGAATGGTTTTGGCGAAACCATGAACGTAGTGAACTTGATATAACCGAAGGAACCTGATAGCTTTTTTTAAAAGGAGTGGTTTAAGCTCCGCAATTAAAAATATCTTCTGTTTTAAAAATAACCAAGTGGTTTCTTTTAAATTGTTTCAATGATTAAACTTTGGTTTATTTTCTTTGCATTAATAATAATGCGTCCCATCATTAACCTATCATTGCAGAACACAACGAAAATACAACGTCCTCTTATGCCATCCGCATTCGCCACTGGGTCCCGTCATCACCCGTTAGGTTACTTAACTAACGGCAGAGCGGGGGCTGGGCTAGCGCGGGTGTAAAACATAAGTGACGTCTAAATAGCTATCATATATAAATATTGTACATTCGTCAGACGCAATAATAGGCATTCCAGATCACAGATGAACATTATTGGATACGCAAGCAATCCGCGTTTCTTTTGAGCCTGCAACGAAAGTCGGATTACACAGTTGTGATGAATAGCCATTACCCCACCCTAGACCCCTACGGGTACGGGAAACTACCCGCCAAGTACCCGAAGTGAAGCGGTCTCCCTCAACGACGTGAGTAGGCCACTAAACACTTCAAAGTATCCGGTAGTTTGTGCACCCCATCTTGGGTCTATCCTAGGAGCAAAAACAGTAAAATGAAATAATACAACGGTGGCTACATCCGCAACCTGGATGCGCCCCGCAAAATAATATTACAACATATTACAATTATATCGAATGAATTAATATAATAACCCATCATAAAACCCCGGCTAATCATCACAACAATCCAATACAGTTCATAACCATAAACAGTAAAAACCATTACAGAAATGTGCAACCCCCTGCCAACCGACATACTAGCAGTTAGGGGAGGTTTGCGAACACATTATACAGTCACGGATATAATCAAATTAGCAAACATCGTAAAATTTCGATCGAGCAAACACTTTAGATTCTACTCCAAAACTTCTCTGTGCACCTGAGATCTTAGCAGAAAATAAAATATCCCAGAAATATCATTATTAACACATAAGAGTTACTGAAGAAATATGGGCTGACTCGGCCCCAACTCGGCCGCGGATCCGCGGTGGATCGCATGGATCCGCCGCGGTTCCGCGGTGAGTTTGCCGAGTCACAAGTCCAAATTTCTGCAGTAGCCCTATTATTCTCTGTATGTAGTTTTGGAGGTCCCTGAAAAATTTTTAGACCACGTTTTAAATTCGACAGAAACTGTGTTAAATCGATGATTTTTCCGGTTCTTTTTGCGTTCGAAATTCTTACGATTTTGCTAATAAGTTAATTATTGTTTAACGAGGCTCTGATACCACTGTAAGTCGATGTACAACACCCCACGACTTGCGGGGAGGCGGAAAAATGAAAAACGATCTTGTTCTTGGCGTAAACATCGACTAACCGAGAATCTTTGCTAAACGATAACTAACAAAAGCATAGGAGTTCTAAACTACTATGAAAAGTGATTATACCTAATGAACCGTGTCCTTCGTCTTTTCGTTATCCACCTCCTTCTCGGCCTCCTCCACGTAATAGATGATCCACCCGAGAGCTATACTTCAAGCTTCACCTCTAACTTGAGGCAACTAGGTTTCTTAAAGTGCTAATCTAAGAAACCTAGGTGATATAGAGAAGGGTTATGGATTAATTAGTCTATTCTAATCCTTGGTCTCAACACATAAGAGGGGAGGATTAGGGTTTGAAGAGAGAGAGAGCTTGAGGAGAGAGAAGGTGAGCAAAAGAATGAGAATGAGATAATGATCTCTCATGAATATATGAAGCATAATGATTTATCAAAATAAATAAATAAAATGATTAATCATCATTCTTCATTTATTCATTCGAGTGATTCATTTACATGAGTCATTAACCATTTATGATGCATTACTGACATGGATGAATCACACAAATGAGTCACTAATCTCATTTAATGCTTATGCCACCTAAACCCCCAAGTCACCATCTTTCTAGAAGCTTCTCGCGAAATTATGAGAACGCCCCTCCTATCCGTGAAAACACGGAAAAACTTTAGACTGTATAAATCCAATAACCCGATACTAGAATATGGCTTAAACCAAAGCCGACTAGTAAAAACTGTCCGAACGACGTACGTGCGTTTAAACACGTATGCGTCCGAACCCTTGTCGTAAAACCATACGACCTCTATATCGTTTCGCCTGGAGCAGGGAAACTCTCTGTGTGGGGCTCTAAAGACTCGACTACTACGCTGGCAGTGGGTTTAACCACAGACCGCAAGCGGCACTAGCTGTACGTAACGGTCCCCAGGTAGATGTCGATAAGAAAGCCGATGAGGAAACCCATCCGAACTCCTACTAAGCCTGCTGTGACAATCTCCGTACAATCTGGTCTGTTCGTCTAAGACTATCGCATATCGGGCCTAGGGGGCGGCAAGCGTCAGTCCCCTAATAGCAGTATAAGTCGTGTCGCAGTGAAGCCCATTACACCCTGAGAAACTACTGGAACCTACCAGTAAATCTCGCTTGCCCTGGCCAGGGACTTTGCGTAATGGCTCTCTGACACAGCGCGATATCAACCCCCAATACCGGGAGAGACGAATCCTGTCTAACCGCCACTGCCTCCAAGTGCTCGGGACTGCACCCAACTGCTGCATGTTTGCACGACTCCTTTGAGCCGTGGTAGGGTAGCAATCTAAGAACAGTGGGACACACTCGAGGCGAAGTAGCAGTGTGAAGTCTGCGGACTATACTGTACTCATGTCACCTGGGAACTGTTAACTGACGACGGGTATAATACCAACCAACAGTTCCCTGCGAGTCCTGTCCGGTATACCCGTAACCCAACGAGCACCTGTATACTATCTCCAGTACGACGTACTGACGGCTGTGGGACAGACCATCTCCCCAACTGGGATGAGAAGCGTACACACTAGTCTACTCCGGAGTATCGATGCCCTGTCTCGATAATCCTATGACTAGGGACCTGAAAAGGATGTGCTTATAGACTACCCAGCCCCCACTAGTGTGACTGCCATCACAACGCTGGTAGTCAAGCAAGATCCTTAAGGGCTCTATCAATACGAATACTTACATATTAAGATAGATAAAACCAAGTAGCATACTACCATGTTTAGCAAGACTGTTATATACATGTGAATATCCCAAGCTTCCATTAAGTAATATGCAAACTAGTATGATACAATAATGGCCCCTAGGGCATATACACTAACATACTAAACTCGCTTAGTGCATGATCGGCTGAACACGAGATTCTAGTGCCCGTCTAGTTCGTATTTTTGCTGTCGACTCTGAAGTCGATACTTCTTCATCTTTTATTTCTCCTCCACCTACCACATCTCCCGAAATGGACGGATCTCCATCGGGTTTTAACAACACCACCTTACCACCACCCGTAGGTGCGCAAACTCAAAATCCTCCCCGCATCACTCTGCAAGATAGATGCTATCCCGTATGTGGACCCCTTCCTACATGTCTGTCTCTTCTACCAGCCAATGGGAATAATTTCGAAATTAAACCCCACTTCATCAACTTATTGCCTAAATTTCACAGGCTTGAATCTGAAGATGCATACGTTTTTATAAGAAAATTCGAAAATATATGTACAATGATGAGCACCACCCAATTTTCAAGGGATGCTCTGCGATTACTTCTTCTCCCTTTTACCTTATGCGATCTCGTAGAAAAGTGGCTTTATACCACTGCCGCATATTCTATCGCTAAATGGGATGAATTCGTTAAAGCATTCTTTAAAAAAATTTATCCCCATCACAAAACCTCCCGTATTCGGAGCGAGCCAGTTTGCCCAACTTCCTAACGAACCCTTTTGGAAATACTTTGAACGGTTTAAAGATCTCCTTGTCCAATGCCCTCATCACGGAATCGATAAATGGCAACTTTGCCGAATTATGTATGAGAGTATTAATCCAGCTACGAAACAAATGCTAGAAACCATTTATCAATGTCATTTCATGTCAAAAAACGATGGCGAAGCATGGCAATTTCTGGAAGATCTCGCCGAATAAACATTACAGTGGGAAAGCACTAGACCAACATCGTCTTCATCTAGGGCAGGTATCCATCAGCTCGACGCTTCCATCGCATTGAAAGCCGAAATGGCTGCGATGCAATAGAAACTCGAAGTTATAGAAAGCAAATTGTAACATTTTGGAAAATTATAAATATTAAATTATAATTTGAAATACAAAATAGTAAGTTTATAAAAGTGATATCACATACAACTTTTGGTATCGGAATTATATCCGTAAAAATGTAGTTATTTCGGTGAATATGAATAAAGGTGTGTGATGTCATAAAAATGATATTCTAATTATTTTAATATGACATTGTATTTTTCAATTAACTAATGACATTTAAGTGATAGATTTATCATTTCATATCTTTTATATCATATGGATTTGGATTTATAATATGAAAGTTTTTCTTTATTGTTGTATTTCTTTTAATCATGGTTGGCATATGCTATTCTATACTAAACCTTCACACCACACCTCATCTTCACCCTTGCTCATAACCCTCCACCTCCTCCTTCATTCTTTACACCTCCTCCTTGCATGAATGCACCATTCTTCCTTGTGATGACACCTCATCTTTCCTCCATGCCACCTCCACCTCTTAACCTCCACCTCATACTTTCTCTACACAACACAACATACACATAGGAACTCCTTAGCATTCTCAAACTGAACTCTTATCAAATTCTTCAAGTTCTAACACCAAATTCCTATGTGTTCCTAATATCAAAAGAGAAATAAATGAATTCCTTCATCAAGTGAGCACTTCTTCAAGCTTAGGATATTACAGACCATAGATGCTCCTACACACAATTCTTGAGCTGGTGTTTCATTGTGCGCAATCTCCATAGGTATATCTTCCTTTCTCTTTACTTAATCATTTCTGTTCAATATCAGTTTTGTGTGCAGTATTATAAAAACAATTTGTTTTGTGATATTTAGCTACTGTAATTGAATCTGGAACTAATAGGTGTAATCACTAGAAAAACTAGCAAGACCAAAAGTATCTTGAGACCACTAGGAGGCTACACTTAAAGCCCGAGCCCCAAAATCCCTACTTCATCCGGGCGACATACCTTAAAATTCCAGCGACGCCTGCCCCCTTTGGCTTTTGGTGTTGGTTTTTCTTCTGTGGCCTCTTTTGGGTAATTTATGATCTATAATATTGTTTGTTTGTCTCTAGATGTATACAGAGAAATCTGGAAGTGGTTAGTTAAAGTTTTATCAAGTTTTCCGATATTCCGATACGGGTTTTGCGTATTTTGTACTAAAACTGAAACATTGACGTTCGTACGTAGATTTCAGTGACATATTGTCATTTTTGAGTTATGTATGCTGTAGGTTCTAACCTATGGGTGCCTATCTCGTTGTTTTGAGTTTTGACATGATTCTTACGTCGATATGATATAACTACGATTATAGGTACGATTGTGAAGATTTTCGAGACGGAGTGGGAGGACATAACAGCGTGGATTTCAGCAAGCTCATCAAGTTGGTGAGTAGATTTATATCTACGGGGGAAGTCGGGTGGATGGCGTATAACACCCCCGTAACCTTTTAGATGGTAATATGATATATAATAGTTTTAGTAACTATTCAAGACATGGATATTGAAATTTATTTGCATCTAGCATGACATTCATTTGCATGTAGTCTACTTATGGTTTGGTAACTTGATACGAGGGATCATACCTTAATAGAAATAATTTGGATATATTGATAATATGAGATATGATACTATGAATTATACCGTATTAGGGTGGGATTCGTATGCCGAATAACAGCTAAATTCCTTTAGACTAGTAAGATAATGTTTTAATTCGTTTTAGAACTTAATACTTGAAGTGGGCTATACTCTTTTAAAAACGAATGATTTGCTTCATTTTCAAAGATAATGGTATAGCTCATATCAAGTAGTTATATTATTCGATACGTTTAGATTTACCTGTTCATGTTATAATTATTAATATTATACGTTTCCGTAATACGAACACTGTGATAGAATACATCACAACTACCAATGAGTACTATGCTGCACAAGCACGTATATACATGTTACACTACACCTCATTGGTACTGCCATGTCACTGTAGAATCGTTATGTTATGTAAAGCGTATATATATGTTGACATGAATAGATTATTACACCTTTAGAACGCTTGCACAAATACTAATGATTGCCATGCTGCACGAGCACAAACGCGTATGCTACACTACACATCATTAGTAGTGCCATGACACAGTAGAATTGATATCATTATGCCTATATGATCTAATTACGCAGTCTTTCTTTATTACTTGTTGTAAATTACGAATATCAGTACTATAGATG
Source organism: Agapanthus africanus (assembly GCA_030015575.1). NCBI lineage: Eukaryota > Viridiplantae > Streptophyta > Magnoliopsida > Asparagales > Amaryllidaceae > Agapanthus > Agapanthus africanus. The sequence continues at coordinate 54,524,155 of CM057342.1, read as the reverse complement.
TTGTATTTGATTCTTATGGATTTTCTGGATATTTTACTCTTGATGATATATATCGGTGGTATGGGACACTGTTATATATGTATATATATAATATATCATCAGAATGATCTATGCAGGTATTCACATTCTTTACTTGATATTTTGGATATGATGAGTTGACGTCCACCATGAACTTGATATTTTCTGATTGTTTTATTCCGAACCGAGTGGGGGGGCTATACGGTTTCGGATTTGCTACTTATCCAGACTGGATGGGGGAGCTATACAGTCGGATACATGGTGGACCCGGATCGAGACCGAGGGGCAGGATAGCCGCAGTTGAGACGGGGAGCCTAGCGAGGATACTCTATACCGGAGATTGAGATGAGCACGGCGGATATCCAGGGGATACCGACCAGGTCAGGGATATCGGGTGGCGATCATCTATTGAGATAGTGTCGACGATATCTGTATTTGCGTATCGGTGATGGACACGAGAGATTTGAGAATTTACGTGTCGATGATGGACACGAGAGGTTTCTGATTTTGGTTGTCAATGCTAGACATCCATACAGTTGTTGTAACCGACCAGGACTGATCCGTGGGACAGTACCTGCATTTTATTCTACGGGCATTTGCGTATAAAAGGGGAATTCAATAACGAGCTATAGTATCCTTATTTTAACATGTCTGATATGACACTGAGATTTCTAAACTTATAAACCTCTGAACGTTCTTTACTAAACAACAAGATGTATATCTAAAATAAGATACCTATTATATTTTATACTATCACGTCTGCTTTTATTGACATACCTATTCTGCGACTATTTTAAATGAAGAGGTTTATATATATATATATATATATATATATATATATATATATATGTTTCCCGGCTACGTTGGGCTTATACCTAGATACAGGTCATTGGCATTGATATGTCTACTTGGGATTGCATGACAGCTAGTGCTGCATTATAATACATATGCATATCATATTATATTAGTACAGATTATGATAGTACTATACTTATGACCTAGGTATCGTCGTACATTTCGATTTCTACCTTGTGATGTACTTTTATTCACTGAGTTAGCAACTCATCCCCGTTGTGCCAAAGTTTCTTACAGGTTTTACTGTTTGGATTATCAGCAGATTGGCACACACTCCTTTCGGTGATCACTTTGGGTAGGTGAGTTACTATTGTATCGTACTCACATTTAGTTATATATATATTCTTGTATCTAGCAAAAACTCCATCAACTTAGAAATAGTATATTGTGGACTTACAAGCGAGACTTAGAATTTGTGTGTGGTGATGTCGCACTCATTGGAGTCGACTTCTGATATAGATTGTTTGGTTGCTCCGTCGTTTGGGCATGGAGGTTGGCTCCCGTTGGGATGCTATTTTATTGTTGTAGTTGTATCGGGTTTTTATGCAAAATTTACAAAGGAGGTGTTGTCGAATTTCAAATTGTCATAGATGCTCTTTAAACATACTCAGTTAAATTTAAGTGGTTATTTTAAATTGATTCCATCTGATGATTTTTAAAACTTCACCTCCAATGTTTTCAATAGAAAAAGGTTTAGATTCCGGGTTTCGGCTTACTTAAACCGCGTCGGCGTGTTTAGATGTCACGTGATTTAAGTGCCGGTCACGTGCCACATTTGGGTCGTGACACAAATTCTCTTCAGCCTCTCTAAACCAAGTTACGCTCCCCAAAACCATGTGTGGTTGCTGTTTTGACCAAGCACATTTAACGGAAGAATGTCCTTTGAATCCTCAGTCTCAAGGTCATGAACAAACTAATGCTGCTTTTCAGTAACAACCTAGAAACGATCCTTATTTATCCACATATAATCAGGGATGGAGGAATCACCCTAATTTTGCTTGGAACCAAAACCAATCTCAAAATCAGAATCAATTCTCAAGCCAAAATAACTATCAAAGGCTTCCCCCACAGCAACAACAGCCACCACAACAAAGTCAGCAGCCCTTTCAACCGCAATCTTTTCAAAATACGGGCAACAACTTTGCCACTTATAATAACTCTTTCCAACCACAGACTAATATTCCAACGGCCGGTACCGATAAAATCTCTGCACTCGAAAGAAACTTAGAAACGTTTATTAAACAATCCACACAAACAACGGTTAATTTAACGTTTTCTTTCCAAACGCTGATGCAACACACTGCTTTCCACGGTGAAAGCATAAAATCAATAGAAGCACAAATTGCATAGTTGAATGCCGCAATGAATGAGAGAGAGAAAGGGAAACTTCCATCTCAACCTCTACCGAATCCCGGCCACTCACAAAGCGCAAATATCGTCCTTAACCAACAAAATCATAACGTGAGTGCCGTAACTACGTTGAGATCGGGAAAAGTGCTGAATAACCAGGTTGGTGAACAAGTTGATGATTCAGATGATACCCTAACTACTAATTCTACTCCTACTTCGTCTAATCCAACATCTTCTTTCGAGCTTATTCTCCGTTCTTCACTAGGCTCAAACTCTCAGCCCACTTTCTTGAATGAATTACCATCTACAACCATACCAATCCAATTTTGGGATCCATTCCATCGCCACAAACTTCTCCACAAGAGTTGGACCCAACCCTTGTTAATAAAGCTCCTTTTCCAAACCGGTTGAGGCCCAACAGATCAAGTCCATAAATGGAGAAGATTGTGGAAATTTTTAAGCAAGTAAATATAAATATTTCTCTCTTAGATACTATCCAACAACTTCCATCCTATACCAAATTCTAAAGGACTTGTGTACTAGGAAAAGGAAAACTCAAGTGCTTAAGAAGGTTTTCTTAGCGAGTAATATGAGCAATGCTCTTACCCAACATGTGCCCAAGAGACATAAGGACCCCGGTTGTTCTACAATATCTGTTGTTATTGGGGGTAAAAACATCAATCGCGCTCTACTCGATTTAGGTGCTAGTGTTAACTTGTTCCCGTATTCTGTTTATGAGCAATTAGGTATAGAAGAGTTAAAACCTGCGCACTGCACTCTTCAGATGGCCGATCGATCTATTACCCATCCTATGGGTGAGCTAGAGGACATGTTGATCAAAGTCGAGGAATTTATATTCCCTGTGGACTTTATAGTTTTAGATACACAGCCTGTGGCAAACCCACGGAACCAAATTCCGGTGATTCTAGATCAACCTTTTCTAGAAACTTCCAACACAATAATCAATTGTCGAAACGGTTTCATGAACCTGTCTTTTGGGAAGATGAAAATTGAGATTAACATTTACAGGGTATGAAGTCAACCCTCCGAACCTTATGCTCGTATAATTGATATATGTTCTGTCGACAAGATAGCTTCCGACAGTTGCGAATTTGAGGAGCTTCACAATACTGATCTCGACGCCATTAGTGTGTTATTGTTTGATCCTGCTATTTATTGTACGAGTGAGGAACCTTCTGACGACAAGTCCACCCCCAAGTCCGAATCCTTTGACTTGTCGAATGACTTAGTCGAGCTATCCGAGTCAGTCCCTTACACTAGATATGAACCTCTTATGGAGTCTGAGTATCATACTCTTCTTTCCGATGAGATTATCATTCGGGATATCAATGAAAGTTTTGAAGACATTTTCGCTGAAAAACTCGCGCTCCTTAAAGACATGGATATTGTGATGAATCAATCTCCACCCGAAGAAGTTGAACCACCGCCTTCTTCTTATCCCGTACGAAAATGAGACTATTCCACCTATTCTTTATCTTTCACATTCTCGTTTTCGTTCACCAACATTGTTTCTTCTCTACCAACTGAGATGCAAAACAGTTCAATTACAACTCTTATCTCCTCCCCACTTCTTACGTCTATCTGTAACATGATCTTCTACCAACTATGGCATTACATTGATAAAATATTCGAATGGTTGATATTGACTTTTGGTCTTTGTAAAACTTTGCATAGGCCAATAATATTTATCCCCCTTCTTATAATTTTAAATGCTTAATAATGAAAACATTGTTTTACTCAAGTTTGGGAAGAGAAGAACGAAAATATTTTGGCTCTTGAAAGAAAAGAAAATTTTTGAACGATTGTGAGCCAAGAATAAGTTTGGAGGAGCATTTCACTGTCATTAACTCTTGTCCCCTTTACTAATGATTGAGAACTTTTCCTCCCAAGTCTACAGGTTTTGAGATTAAAAGGAGATATCAGTGAGAACACTGCTGCAAATAAGTTTGGGGGGAGGTTTGTGCTTATTCATTTTGCATTATAAAAATAAAAACACTAAATTTTTTTTTTAAATTAAAAGTTAGAAAGTGAAAAATACATATGAAAGAGAGAGAAAGATTTAAGAAAAGTAAGAAAATTAGATGTTTTAAAAGCAAAGCTAGTAATAGGTAGTCATGAGCTGTTGTCCTAAGGTTTAATAAGATGAAGGAAATTACTAATATGAGAATAGAAATAAGTCTGAAAAATAGTCTCCATTCTTGAGTCTAAACTTCTGAATGTTGATACCCTACTATATGCACTTACACACATCTTGAAACTTGGGATAGTAGAGGATACCTTGAAATGCTCTTGTCTAAAAGCCATAGTATGAAGGAAAAAATATAAATTAATAAAATATAAATGACACAAAAAAATATAAATGGTGAAGAAAAATGAACACTGGTTTTGTAATTACTTAAGACGACATAAAAAATATAGCGAAGGTGCCTAATCACCCAATGCCCTAGACTGATTGGTTTGGGAGTCACTGTTAAGCCTTAGGTGTTGCAAGATTAGGATATTGCTAATTACGACTTAATAAGTGAGCACATTTGATAATCGGTTGGTTAGTACCTCAAGAAATATTAACGGTCGCAAGAAAAATGTGTGAGCAAATCCATCTAAAGCATCACCGACTAAAAAGTACTGAGGAATAAGGATAAGGGTATGATAGCCTGAATTGAATTCTCTAAGTATAGGGATGTCTTTTACACACGCGTAGGGAGGAAGACTAAAAACGATGTTTTATTGAGGGATGATATGATTTTTGACATCTTTTCAAGACCATTAAGATAGAGCTCATGACAACTAAAAAGCTAGCGTAGTTTGAAACTCTTATTTTCAAGTTTTTTAGTTTATATGTTCCTTATCTTTGTATATAATTTTCATCTTCTTTCTTTTATGAGATTTTGTGGGTGAAATCTGCTAAAAACCCTCAAGAGAAAACACTCCTCCTACCAGAGACACCTAGAGATTTAAAGGCTTGTTGCACGTGCTAAGTGCAACCATGTGTTGCCTATGAAAGTGTGTTAGTTTTTTTAAATAAATAGTTTGCTCGGGACGATCAAAGATAAGTTTGGGGGTATTTGATTAGTCAAATATATTGCACATTTGTATGGACATTTTCCCTATTATTTTTAAGTACTAAAAGATATTAATTGTAAATAAAGAACATATGTGGGTTTATTTGTAAAAGTTTATTATCATATGTTTCTATATTTATAATTAATATAATTAAGGAAAATATATGCATATAATATTTAAATGAAATATTAGTAATTAAAATATACATATCATATCAAATATTTCTAATCAATATTCTTAAGATATTATATCATATAAATAGTTGGAATAATATCTCAAAAATACCAAATACTACTAACACTTTGATTTGAGATATTGGACAGGTATTATAAAAGATTGGCTCAGGTCTGAAATCTATGTAGGAGATCCAAGTAAAATCGGGATATCAAAACCGAATCTGCCAAATTTTAGAAGCAAATCGAGGAATTAAGCAACAGTAGAGACTAAGAGAAATATTTTCAGAATCTATATATCAAGAGGATCTCCAAATATCGAGACAAAAAGCCAGAAAAAATCCCAAGTCCCAATCCTACTAGGAGGTTGCGGATCCGCGGTTAAACAGGGTATGGGCGGCGGAACTGCGGTCAGATCTGGGCCGTTGGATCTAGGATTTTGGAGGCATGATTGTACTTGCACCTACTCTAATATGGAATTTAGGGTTTGTACTTTCAGGGGCTATATAAAGAACCAAGAGCTGCGCATTTCAAAATCATCCAATTCAAGATTCAAATAAAAAGTTCAAGAGAGAGTTCTACGAGCGAAACTAGGGTTCTTGTAATCTACTTTTTTAAGAAGAAAGTTGTAATGCAATAGTTGATTAATAAAGATAGTTTTTATTTTAATTCTTTTTGCATTTGCTTTACGCATTTACTTTACGTATTGATTTTTTGCACGCATTACTTTTTTTGCACTTTTAATTATGGTCACATTCATTTTCAACGTTTCTTTTAAATCGCTACTAACCATGAGCGAGTAATTTCTTGTTTGTTAGGGTTTGTAGGATAGGGTAGAATAATAGAGGAAATATCTTTTAACTTTTTTTGACATTTTAATTTCTATAAACTTTAGCAAAATAAATATTAACTCTCTTATCAAGCGCGCTATTAATTTATTGATAGTCACGACCACGATTTGAGATTAGTTAAACACTTGTTTTGTTAAAGGTTTGAGATTAATAGAGATCAATGGAAGGACAAGGGGCAGTAGTGGGAAACCCTAGTTCCCTCCAAGAACTCCTAATCCACATTCATTGTTATCTCTCTAAGTTTTAAATTATTAAAAGATAAAAAGAGACATTTTTAACATTCATCCATTAACTACTAAGTCCTATAAACCCTACAAGCCCTTCTATTATAAATTTTATATTCATATTAAAATAAAATGACAACAATCCCTCCTCTCTTTTATTAACTCGTCTAAAGTAAGAAAAGAAGTTCACGTTTCCCTGGGACAACCCGTACTCATCGCGGCTAGCTATTTGCGACACCGTCTTGATTGCGGTTATTTACAAAACACATAAACACTTCTTCGCACGAACAATCAACTACATATGCTAGGATAGCGGTATACGAGTTGTATATGATATGTTATTATTATTTTTGTTCATTGTTTGAATTCTAGTTTTGATGCATACTTATTTACCTTTCGCAAAGTACATGTTTACCCATGCCATAGTTGTTTCACCGCTTATGCATATGATTTCTATCTTATTATGTGAATTCTTTTCACGAGTTGGCAACTCATCCCCGTTGTGCAATAGATTCTTGCAGGTTTGGTCACTTGGATCGATAACGACAGTGAAAGAGCTTATCTTGGGCGTGGTTGCATATTTATCCTTGAACTAGGTAGGTTAGATTTCGTTTTAGCATTTACCTTGTATCTATTTTTATACTTAGAATTACAACATCAACCAAGCCGGATGTATTTACCTGAGACTTTAGACAATGTATTGTTATAGTAGTTACACTGGTGTGTAGTCGGCTTGACTTTATTGATATTTAGTGTTTATTACTTTTCGCTTGTTGTTCTTCGCCTTTAGGCGTCGTATATTTTGCGTGGATTATGTCTCCGCCATGTAGACGTCAAGTTTGCTCCTGTGTAGGGATGCATTTATTTTACTGTTGTTGTACTGGAAATTTTATTCAAAATTTACAAAGGATGTGCTCTCCGTTTTTCAAATGTTAACTCTTTACAAAACAAACTTTACATCATTTTATAAATGTTTTCTTAAAACTTCATCTATATATATATGGTTTAGATTCATGCTTTAGCTTACTTGGGTTACGGTGGGGTCCACTGGGTTTCACGTGATCCTTGTATCGGTCGCATGCCTTTTCGGATCATGACAGAATGCCATGAGTGTTCACTACTTTGGCTGCTATCACAAGAGTACGTGATTCTTATAGCGTACTGACGGGTAGTGTTAGGAAAGCAGGTGAAGGGCGGACCCAACTTGACTGCTTTAGAGGAAGATCAATCGGACATGTTTTCTTAATTGCACTGTGCGCGCAACTCTTATAAGTGTCTGTGTAACGGCTAAAGAGTGCAATAAATTAAAGGGCTGTCATAGTGCTTTATGTATGCTTCTTGAAAGATTGAGGATGCTCAAACAGACATGTGAGTTGATTGGATCTGGGGTATACGATATCAAGCTTTTTGGATTAACCATTATGTGTGTTCATATTAGGAAGATCCTTGTGTCGATCTTAACAGATCTAGCTGCAAGACTACCCGCTTGCAGGTATCGATGGTCACACGGCAGCGCTAGCTTGTATATGCAAAGGTTGAGAAAGGGAACATGATGAACTATGTAAAGGTGAAACTCAATTGTACGAATGGGAGTATGTTGGCATTCGGGTTAAGTTATTCATTCGACCCGACGCGAAACCTGCCCAATCAAGTGAGCTAGGGTTTTAATCAAAGATGTCAATCTAATCCCCGTTGCTATATATGGATGTGCAAGGCTGGAGTTAAATAATTGGAGATACAGATTATTATTAGGGTTTCACATATGTTGTGATTGTCTCCTTATATTCTAGAGAGAACTTAACCTAGGGTTCTAAGAGAGTTCTTCCTCCTTCCTTTTGCAAAAAGTCTAGTAGCTGCTGTGAAGAAGGAGGCCTTCCGCTTAACGTATGATTGTCTTCCGCCGATCATCGGAAGAAAGAGAAAGAGACAAGATCAGATCAAAAGCATCATCGATCAGGAGATCTCAACCCTGCTAAGGTACGTGAGATCCCAACACCGTGTAGGTCGTTGGTTAATTATACACTTCAGCTTATGTTCCCACCAAAATTTGGCACTCGAAGTTTAAACTTCACCAAGGAAAAAAAACGTTGAGGTGAAATCGTTAAGCCGGGCTGCGCAAGCGCACCATGTGCAAAACACATAGGGCGAGCCGCCAAACCTATGCGTAAGCGTACCCCAACGTGCAAAGCACGTGGCGCGAGCATCCAATCCCATGTGCAAGCGCACCACGTGCAAAGCACGTGGCACAAGCACGTGTTTAGTAGTTTAAGCTCTATTTTGGAAAATATTTCCCATACCTTTCTTAAACAGAAAGATATTTTCTTATTAACAAGAAATATCTTTAGATCAATAATCCAATGATGCTCAAGTATCATCGGTTGATCTTAAGTTCAATTTGAGATCTCTCATTGAGAGATTCTCTCAACTTGATTAGGAGAGGGGGAGGTTAATCCCCATAGAGAGAATTCTTCGCATAAGGTGAAGAAAAGATAATTAAGCCTCTGCAAATTCTTCTCCTTCCTCAAAACCTTAGGTAAGGAAATTAATCTTCATTAAAACGAAGCTTAAGCTTCAACAAGAACTTAAGTTCTTTCTCTAGATCGAAAATTCTTGAGTCAAATCTCCTCTTTATCGAGAACTTAACTTCTCATAGAGGGATTTTTGATCTCAAGATTTGAGATTTGGAGAAAAACTTAAGTCTTCCTCCAACAAGAAATATATGATCATCAAGATCTCCCTCAAACCGAAGATTAAGCTTCGCAAGATCCAATTTTTTTCACCAATAACATATACCGTGACCGAAACAAAACCTAAGATCATAAAAAATTGATTTTGTTGATTTTAATGGCCAAAAACCATTAAACAGAAGCTTAAGCTTCATAAAAATAAGTACTTTTCTCCAGAAGGTTAACCTTCTTCGATAAAGACAGATTAATCTCTAAAACCTTACCGCGCCACGTGATATGCATATGAGCATGCACCAAAGTCATGAGCAGCGCCGTACGCCAAAGCCGTGCGCAAGTGCCAAGAAAGACACCTTGTCCCATTGGGCGCCACAGGAAATGCATGTGAGTGTGCGCCAATGTTCCCCTCGGGGCGCCATGTGAAACGCACGTGGGCAAGCCGAGCAGAGACGATGCTATGCGCCAAGCACCTAATTTCCCCCATCAGGAGTCACGCGAAACACACGTGTGCATGCGCCAAAACCATGCGATCGAGCTAACTTAAGCCAAGGCAAATGCTATGCACAGCATAAGTGCATGAAAAGAAATAAGCCAAAGCTTAAAAGTTTAACAAAACAGCTAAGTATGTTTGAAAAAGCGGTAACGTGTAGCGAAGCGTTAAACTCATAGGAATAGCGTAGCGTAAGCTACGTAGCGAAAAACGTAAGCTACATTGATTTTCCATTTTCTTATATAAAAATAATACTTATTAGAGAATTACAATAAAGCTACACAATTTCAACTATTAAAGCAATCTTGATAGATCATCAAACATATACATCAGCATTAATTAACATAATACCCAATATAAATGAAATTATGAACTTCAAAACACTAACTATAAATATTATGATTCATGGAGGTAATCAATAATAAGTTTTGACTAATATGGATAAAGAAGACAAATAAGTTGTAAACATTGTTTCTCATCTCTCTTTTTTTACTTAGAAATTAAATTAAATCCTCCTCCTCTGACATGGTATGCACGTCATCCTCATCAATTGCAAGTTCTTCGTTTTCATCCATGGCAATCATCTTTCCTTTGTCGGCCGACGCTATATAAGTAAAATAATTATTAGATCATTCTGAAAATAAATTTTGAAATATTATGTCTTAAATAATGCCTACTCACATGAGGAACCAACATCTGTCATTTGCCTCTTTCTACTTGGAGCAGCTTCTTCTTCTGAAATTTCTTTCCATGATGGATGATTTTCAATCACAGAAACTTCTAAAAAGTTATCATTTTGTGCTATGCTAACCCACTCGGGATTACTGGGAAGAATAGGCTCATCTTCCTCCACCAACCATTCACAATCCGTTGTCGATTTATTCATAAATATTGGATCCAATTTCTTTGCTTTTCGTCTCATATTTCTTTCCCTTAATTTAATATTATACATCATATGCACAAGGGAATTCAGTCTATTTTGTTCTAACCAATTTCTTCTTTTTGAATGAACCTAAAATTAAAATAAAATTGTTAAGTGACAAAGAAATAGACTATTAGTAGAAGCAACAACTAAATATATATATCATTATATTCTTAATACTTACTTGTTCGAATGTGCTCCAATTACGTTCACAACCGGAAGTGCTACAAGTAAAGCTAAGAAACCGAATTGCAAATTTCTGAAGAGTAGGTCTATCTCCTCCAAATCGATCCTACCAAGATGCTAAAGAAAATTTTATAATTTAAGAAAAATGAATTAATATGCCAAATAAATTTAAGTAGATCTACTATAATGAAAATATTACCCGGAGTGCGTTTACTAATTGTTTTCTTTGCAAGTTCCGATCCAAATTCTCTAAGTTGCTCCTTGTAGTTATCCAATTCAACATCGGCTTGTGCTCTGTCGCTTACATCAGGAATGAATCAAGTCATGGTCTCAAAGAAACCCTTTTTCACTTCTCGGTGCTTACTAAATTTATTACCATAAAGGTATTTGGGATTTAGATAGTATCCTGCTGCATGGATAGGACGATGAAGCATATAAATCCATCTTTTATCAATCAACCTCCAATATGGCATATATTTTCTTTCTATCTCGTCACATGCGACTGCAATATTTTCTTTTGCATTAAGCATCATTTCATATAAGTATCACATAGAAGGCCTCACATCTGAATCAACCTTGTGAAGTACACTAACAAGAGGAATAGTAGTATTGACACAAAATAGAACTCGACCACAAAATGCCCTCGCATGAATGACAACATTTTTTTGCATTGACTCTGCTATGCTTCTTTGCCCACGTGCTTCCACTAAACTCCGCCGAAGTGAACATTGAAATGAGAGCTCTTTTTGCCTATACAAACTTCTTAATATTAAAAAAGAGGTTGCAAAACGTATTACCGTGGGCCTTAATAGTTCCCTTCCCTTCGTATGCTTCCTCATCAAGCTTAATACCTAACCACGATTATATTATAAAACTCATCACATCCTTAGCATTTTGTATCACTTCTTTATGAATTTTTAATTTTCTAATATCTTTAAGTATTAAATCAATACAATGAGCTGCACAGAGAATCCAATATAGAGAGAACCTCTTCTCCATAAGTTTCTTTCCTGCATTAACATAACTTGGATGGCTATCGGTGATTACTTGAATCACATTGTTCTCTAAAATCTCCTCCACCATTTTATCAAGGCAATTAAACAAATAGTCCCCACTCTTTTTTCTAACTGAAGCATCAATAGATTTGAAAAAAAATGTACCTTCCAGACTATTAACCAAGAAGTTAATTAAACTTCTATTTTTTCCACTGGTCCATCCATCTGACATTAACGTGCATCCAAAACTCTCCCATGAAACTTTATGCACCGTTTTTATTGCATCAATACTCTCGACAAATAAGCAGACGGTTGTTGCAAACCTTTACCGAAGTCCCCAACTGTCGCGATCATTTCTTTCCAATATGGACTATCAATCAGATTGAACGATAATCCATTAGCATACAAGCATCGCCCGATTTTTTTTTATTATTTCTTCTCTCCCCTCCTCCTTCAATCGATAATATAATGTAGTTTGACGAGCTTTAGCAAAAACAAATTGATCAACTGGACCACGAGCACCCCTCTGTCCATTGCTTGGTTCACAAGCTTGAGGGACCGCCTCCTCTTTTAAAGCTCCCATTCGACCGATGGTTTGATTCAACGTCTCTTTTCTTATCTTTTGTTTCTCTATCTCTAGCAATGCATCAGCACATTTTTTCTTCACTTCATTGTCACAAGAATCACATGGTTTAACTCTTTTATGAGTCCCCGCCAAATGATGTTTTAAACGAGCAATACCGCCGGTTATATGTTGTTGAAAAAATTTGCAATATCAATACTGACTCGGTTCCCCTGCAATTCTGGTAGCATACTCATTCGCGAAATCTATAGCTTTTGTATTTGCTTGCTCCTTATTTCTACACATAAAATAATATTTATGTAAAATTATTTTAAAAAATTGTGCTGATCAATTAATAGATTGGAAAAGGATTGTAAACTTTATAAACTAACAAATTATAATTATCAATCACAAAACTTTATAAACTAACAAATATAAACATATTGCCACTAACCTTCACTATCAACTTACGATTTTTTCCAACGAGCCCACATCATCACGCGGCCAGTAAGCCCACAAGCAGAACTCTGTTTTCCTTTATTAATTTTTAATTTTAGTAATAATAGGAGATCCCAAAAAATAATAATATTTACTATATAAAGAGTGATGCATTATAGTGTTGTTCCTCATGCATATATATCTCCTCCTTCAACTTTTCAATCTATCTTTCTTTTTTATTTATGTAAACTCAAAAAGCGTCATTTCTTTGCTATGTCAAGCCTCATCTATCCCTTTCTAATGAATCTAACACAATTGAAGACCTGTCCAAACTACAAAATCTTGCCAAAACATATGCAGAAAAAAAGATCGCTACTTGCTAGCAAAGCCTTGCAAGAAAAACTATTGCTCGAGAGAATTGTAAAAGAATAATTAATAGATTGGAAAAGAATTGCAAGACGACAGACTTGCAATTAAGTTGCTGTAGAAAAACTATTAAAACGTTTTCAATTAAAAAAATTATGTGAGCCTGTAACATATTTTGATTACTAAGCTCATGATGTTTTCTATAAGGGATTGATGTAAAAAAAAGCTTTCATGATAAACTGCATTAAAAATGAGATATTCAAATATAAACAAACCTTTTATACTTGTTTATTTAAGATGATAAAATCTAAAATTCCTTTTCCAATCATCAAATGAGAGAGAACACCAAAATTCACCATAAATGGAGAGCGGCTGCAGCTTTGGAAAACAAAAAGAGAGAGAGAGTTGTTGCAATAGGGCTATGCCCTAGTTTATTTGATAAAGAATATGTTGGAAAGGCAAAAAATGTTGGAGAATGAATCAATAATTGATTGATGACCCACAAAATTGAATATGAACCATATTAGGCTCTTAGAATTTTGTAGAAAATCGCAGTTTGGAATCATAACAAAATTTCAACCAATGAGCATTAATTTCCTTCCGGCTTTCCTCTATGCATTGGAAACGTGGGCCTTACACCAGAACGTGCTACAGTTGCAAACGTACGTTTTTTTATGCAAAACCAAATGCTTCCCTCATCTTGCGTTTTCTTCATGAGCCACGTGGCGAGTCTGTTGCAAAAATCAACGTTTTGTAGCGAAACGAGCTATGTAGCACGTTTTTACGAACGTTAAACTATAGAAGCCTAGGTTTCATTTATGATCAAATGATCAATCGAGAACATGTTCTCAGGATATGACCAAGTCATCTAAGTTGATTTTAGTCTCAAATAAAACTAACGACCCTTAGATAAAGCCCAAGTATCCCGTGAACTGACGGACCTCATAAATGTGAGAAATAAGTCCTAAGTTCACTGCCGTTGGTAAACCAAGATACCAACGTGGACTCCGTCAGGCAGATGCTTGACCCAAACCCTCTAAGTTGACATTAGTCCTCAAATGAGACTAACGATCCTTAGATGGAGGTTCTGCTCTCATCTGAAATGATGCACCTCACAAACGTGAGAAATGCGACCTAAGTTCACCCCCATTGGCAAACCAAAATATCAACGTGGACCCAAATCATGTTAAATATAAAGTATAGATTTGGATTAATCCGCGTCTTATGGGCGACGACAAAATTAGTCTCCGTACACAATCTAAGGGTAACCCAAAATAATAATAAAAAAATAAAACACGACACATGAGGTTAAAAACCTGGAGTGCAGAAAATTGTTATTGTCACGTCCCGCTTCCCAAAATACGGAATACGAGAGGTTAACAAGGCCAGCCATGGTCCTACGGTCAAGGAAATATCCTGCCGTAGTCACACTTCGGCTTCTACCATTACGTGGTAATCAGTAATCAATGCACAGGTAATGAGAAAAACAGTCATTAATTCTATCAAAACAGATATAGAACTAACCAGATAGAGATCAAGGGAAAGATAACGCTGGTATCGCTGATCTAGATGTGCTCGATATCCTCGAGGTACGACAGATCCTGATCCGAGCTAAGTCCACTTCTCACTCTGAGCATGCATACTCAGATCGTCAGAGTGACACGATGGAAATATATATAAATACATATGTAAACACGTACAATGATGATGAACATGAAACAGTAAACATGGAGTGATGACGTGAGCATAAAATAACTGGTACAGATAAACAATAAAGCGGGTATATCTAATCAGTAATCAATGCATGCCCATGTCACTAAACCTATCAGTCTCTAAAATCTCACTGTCCAAGTCACTAAACCTATAGTCAGTCCAAGTGTGAGCGTCAACCACCGCAGGAGTATCCCCAATCCAAGGATAAGCCCCAGGGGCAAGGAAACACGGGCCCGAATCACGCTCGCTAATAATCAGTAACACCATCCATACAACACCCAAAATCGCTGTATATGCCGACAGTGGGACTCTCGAGATTCCGTTGATCGAACTTACACTCGAACTACCCCACACCCACGGTCTACATCAAACACCGACCATGAACCCAAATACTAGTCGCTCCATGACAAGTCTACGCGAGAACTGGAGACAGGATCTCCATCATGTATGGCTCGACTGGTATCCAAGATAAATGGACAGTACTCGATGTCTTACCTATGACACTAATATATATGCTTCCATAACCATCATATTCCAGTTATAGTTACACCTATATATGTCCCATAGGCGTCGACAATGCAATAATGTAACTGATTCCGCTGATTGTGTACAAGTACGTATCACTTCACTTATTCATCAACGCTTTTACACTAACGTACATGCCACAACCCAATCACTAACATTTATCACTTGGTAATGTAACACGGTCACTAGGTTATCAATATTTATGACCACTATTCAAATGAAGATATAACCGCTACATGATATGATGAGAATGCAATTAATTATAATACGAATAAAATATAGCAACCAGTGTCATACCACTTGAAAAATTTACTATAAATCACACGTGCAAAATTAAGCAAAACAATATAAAAGGGGTAATAAGTATGTTTAATTATCTGTCCATCAAAATTATTTTTGTGTCAATCGGGTTTCAGGTTCGCTAGTTATGGTCATTTCATTTTAAGTGTTTACTGCTGGATATCCAATTTCTGAACTGTAAGTCCGTTTCGTAACACGCTTTACTACCAAGTGGGAGCATAATTAGGTGATAATACAGTTGGATGATATTTAGGTTTAATAGTTAGGTTTCCAACTCACCATACGGATTGACAAAATCCGATGTGTGCTGGGAGTTATGTACTATTTAAGGTCAGGATATACGTTCTGACCCTGCTTGGAACAGCAGTATGTACGAATGGTTTAAGATGTGATTAAAATAGCAAACAATGGTAAAAATGAATGAAACTACTTCCAATAGTTAGATAACAGATTTTTCTTCGCTACGGTATAGGGTTCTGCATAATACCAATTTCACACAGAGGTGTAAAAGCATTTCCAATCAAGTGTTGACAAGCAGTGCTGCCCGGGACTGCAATCCAGAGCCGCACTCCCGAACAGTTTCCGTCACCTTCTTGAAATAGAAATAGATTATAATTTATATGGGGTTCTATGTTGTCGAGTCGGCTTCGATATAAGCCCTCTAACACAACAATCTAGTGTGTAACCAATTTACTATGATTTTCACAAAATTCAGGTACATAAATTTTTAGACTTGACGGATCTAAATGGGGATGACATTTCACGGTGTTAAAGTCCGTATTTTCAAACCAGCTCTTTACGCGTTATCCATTATCACTACAGGAATCTATTAGTCATAAATTCTGCCATATTTGATTTGGGTTTTCGCATAAGGTTTGTATCGAATGCCTAAGGTAAACATTCGGTATCAAGCAAAAACACACGTTTTCCTTAACTACTCAGAACTAGTTGTTATCTCTAAAATTTTCATGTAATATCAGCCTGGTCATAAGTCCTAGTTGGGCTTCCTCAGCACCATTTGCACAAATGTTCGCTATTGAGTTCGAATTCACGATTTAATTATATCTATAACTAATCACAATATCAATCGTAGCATGATAAGCAAGTTGTGAAACTTGCCTGACGACGACGATCGGCGACACGACAGCAGTGAACGGTGATGAACGGCATGGCACGTTGCATGCACGGACTAGGCACAACACGGAAACACGAAAATTTTGGTCACGGCTCGAGCTCGGTGCGGCTTTGGGGCTTGGACTCGGCTGGTAGCTCGGGTCAGCGATGGTGGGGCTCGGTTGATGGAAACGGGGTTGTTGGGTATGGTAGTAAGGATCTCGAGGTCGGTGAACGATGGAGACAGTGGCCGGAGCTGTGGTGGGCACGGTGGTTGGGTGTCCGGTGATGATGAGGGAGCTGCGGCTATTGCGGCGGAGGGTGCAGTGATGGTGCAGAGGTGTCGAGGTGGCGGTGGTGAGGAGGTGGTGACGATCTCGACAACGGGATGATCTCCAGCGAGGAGGGTGTGCAGTGATGGTGCAGAGGTGTCGAGGTGGCGGTGGTGAGGATGTGGTGACGATCTCGACAGCGGGGTGATCTCCGGCGAGGAGGGTGTGCAGTGATGGTGCAGAGGTGTCGAGGTGGTAGTGGTGAGGAGGTGGTGGCGATCTCGACGGCGGGGTGATATCCGTCGAGGAGGGTATGCAGGCGAGGGTTCTGTGCCGGGTCGGGTGATGGTTGCAGGCTTGGGGATCTCGTCGGAGGTGAAGTAGAGGGGAAAAAGAGGGAGAAGAGAAGATGGAAGTGAGCGGGTGAGTCCGAGGACAGCGAGGTGCAGGCGAGGTCGGGTTGATAGGTTCGGGGAAGATGGGTTCGGGAAAAGGGAGAGGAGGGAGAGAAGGAGGTGAGGAGGTGAGGTGAGCGGTGGGGGAGAGGTCGTGGCGACGGGGTCGGAGCTTCGGGGATGAGGGAGTGCAAGCGAAGTGGGGTGACGGGGACGGGGACGAGAACGGTTGAGGCGTCGATCGGTCGGTTCTTGGGTTGGTTGCGGGATGCTCGTCGGGGACATGGGTTCGCAGCAGAGGAGAGGAGGCAGTGGAGGTGAGGTCGAAGAGAGGGGTGGTGACGATGGTGGAGGCGGCGAGGGGCGTGCGCGGAGTGGGTTAGGGTTAGGGTTTCAAGATGCGGCGAAAACGTGAAAACGAGGAGGGAAAAGAGAACGTGAGGGAAAAGAGAGGAACGTGGGAATTATATTTAGGTTAGGTATAAAATATAATATATATATAGGTTATTAAAATAGAGGGAGGGAGTAAATAAGTGACAGAGAGAGAGAAAGATAAGATTTTAAGGATTAATAAGATTTAATAGGATATAAAGAGAGGATTAATTATGATTAATGGGAAATTATGGTGGAGATTTTGGTTTGTATTTGTGGGAATTCAAAAAGAAGAGAGATGTGATAATTGTTTGGGCTTTGGGAAAGAAACGTGGACCGGACCTGTGCTTGGGTGTGGGTTAGAGCACTAAAAATATAATTTAGAGAAAAGAGCTAGAGTTTAAGGACTAGAAAAAGTAGGGAAAAAATTAAACAAAAATATTTGAAGAAAACATTTATTTAAATACAGATTTAAGTACAAAATGAGACCGGTTATTACAGTTATCGTTCGCGATAACGTAATTAACTGCAGAAGTTTGCGCCTGCAGAAAAAATAGGTCCCCAAAATAAATAAATCTCTCACCCTGAGAGGGAATCTGTAACACCCTAGTTCATTTATATCAGTTCTAGTCAAGTATTTTTTTATTTATGGTAGTTTCTTGATTTACTGTGTTTTGGGTGCGAATAGTATTTTGACATCTGTATTTGCATCCGACCCGATCCACATACTTGTAACCTATCTTAATTCATGTTTATGATTTATCCTGACTTGATACGTGGACTCGTGCACTTTCATTTGCATACTAGCATTTTATCTGGCATCTGCATTTTTAATATAACATTTAAAGTCACATAAAATATTTTAAAAATATATTGCATGGCCTGCATGATACCCCTGACCCTGTGGTACCATCCGCGCATCTTGTTCTCGTCCCGTTCAGTGAAACGGACTTGTTTGAATGGATACGCGCACGTACGTGCATCCGTTCTTGGGGGTATGCATTTTCGTTACCCGGATATCCAATTTTATTTTTGATCGAAATATACATTTTTCGTATTTTGAAACTGAATTTTTAGACCAGACCCGGACATGTTTTGGAGTATGTTTATATTTACCAGAATATTAAATATTTTACTGATATTATATTTTTTTACTAACAGTTTAAATTTAGTTAACAAATAAAATATTTTCTTTTAATTTAAATCTAAAACTGTTAAGCTGACCCCACTCTCTCTCTTTCTCTTTCCTTCTCTCTCTCTCTCTCGCTGTCTCTCTTTCCCCCATTTTTCTCTCTCCTCTCGAACGCCTCTCTCTCTCCTCTCGCGAACACTGTTCGCTCCTCGAGTCGCTTCACCGCCCTCCGCGATCTGCTCACCTCCCTTCTATCCTTTCTCTCTTCTCTATTTAACAACCCCTGCCTCACCACGAGAAACCTATGCAAACTCCGTCGCCTCCTCAAACCCTAACCCTAACTCCTCTGCCCTCGACCTCGCTCCTCAACCTCGTCATCATCTCCTTCTCCTTCTCATCTCCATCGTCTCCCTCTTCCTCTCCTCTCTTCTCCCGAGCCTGCATGCCTAAACCCTAACCCACCGAACCCATCACCCAAGAACCTGCACACCTCACCGCCGACGACCTCGTCGTCGTCTCCTTATCCCCTTGCTTCCACCATCACCACGACTCCACTCTCCTACACCCAAAACCATCCCTGTACACCCAACAACCAAACCCCTTCGACCAAGAACCCCCACTGCACCCTCGCCAGAGCTCCGTTGATCCCATCGTCGCCCTCACCTATATTCTGTTCCCTGCACAGAAACCCCAGTGAGCCAACCCCTCTTCTCTTTCTTCTTCTTCCCCTTCTTCTTTTTCTTTGTCTTTTTCTTTTTCTTGAAATCTTGTTTTTCCAGCGATCGCCTGATTCGTGTCGCCGCTGCCGATCCAGGTGATCCGGTGAACGTACCTTACCTGCGTGATCACCCTCTTGCCTTGCCTGAACCCGTCCCGCGTGCCGTGTGTGCGTTGCGACGATTTACCGACATCGGACGTGCCGTGCGTATCCGTCGTGTGACCCGATCGAGGCAAGTTAATCTTCCTACATGCTATACTACTATATAATGCACCCAATTGAATAATAACATTTCATATTGCTTAGTTGTACATCCCACATTACCATTTTTACCATTTTAGTGTTATACGACGTCCGTGTGCATCCATATCTTTATTTACATATCCATTCGCATGCTAATTCATCTTGCTACATGTTAGGTATATTATTATGCATTCATATGAATAAAAATATCACATGTTGATTGCATTATACATCCATATTAAAGTTTTACTGTTTTCGGATACCCGTATGCATCCATATCATTTAATATATATATATATATATATATATATATATATATATATAGCTGCATCTATAGATCACATTAATTCATATTATTATTGTAGTAACACCCCATGCTTAATAATATGCATCCCACTTAGTCTTGGAACTGTAAATGTAACCCTAATCGATGTTTGTGCATCCATACCATTAATTATATATCAATTTGCATGCCAGGTCACATTGTTTTATATTATTGTTATATTAGTACCCCATGCGTGATAATGTGCATCCTACATAGTAATGGAGCTATAGTTGCCTGATAGTTATTCATGCATCCATGTTTTATTGTGTACCCATACCATTAATTCTTTATATCAAGTTGCATACCATGTCGTATTAATTCATAATATCGTTACAGTAATACCCCATGCTTGATAATGTGCATCCTACATAGTCATGATGTAACCCCTGATAAATATTTGTGCATCCATGCTTTTATCGTGCATCCGTACTTGCTATAGTTTTATTATGATCGTCCGCTTGATACCTGTGCACTACCTGACATGACCTGATATACCACTGCTTGACTTGATACCTGATCTTGTTACTAATGCCGACAGTCTTGACCTGTGGTCCCTACGGATATATCATGTTGTCTATTTAGACAAACATGTACCTGCTTGATCATGTGTTGGCATTAGCTCCAGATTTATCAATACCTGACTTGAACACATAACCTTGGGGGTATGGGGAAATCAAAAGTGTAAACTAAAGTGTAGCTTACAATGGTATTACTTGATCCGTGGTCCCGGGGGATAACGGGACAGAATCATTCGTAATTCTTACTTGATCCGTGGTCCCGGGGGATAACTGGACAGAGTCATTCATGACTCCCACTACCTGATCCGTGGTCCCGGGGGATAACGGGACATATTCTTTGAGTTACATGGAGGATTACATTAATTGATTTCAAACAAACTTTAGAATAGATAACCCAGTAGCACAGCTTAGATTGATCACTGCACATCACATATACTGATACACTTCACTGTTATACATCCCTGTTGACTTGTTACTATTTATGATTCATTCCTGCATATCTCGCGTATCCTGTTCATTTATTATTGTTTGATATCATGACGCACTGACGTCTGGATTTTGCAAGGTCTAGATCCTCTATCTCTGTCGCAGGCAGTTCAGGAGTATTTTGACCAACAAGCCGAGAAGTGAAGATCATGTTAGTTGCTAGTTAGGTTAGTTTTATTTTAGTACTTTCATTCCTGATGTGAGCCCGTATTTTGGGACGTACTTTCCAGATTGTTATTGTTACTTGAATTTATTGCTTCCGCATATTATTTCTTGACTCGTTTATTCTAGCATATGGACATGTACTAGATAGTTTATTTTATTTTACTGTTCTTGATATCTTATAGACAACCGTAATGTGAACGTGGAGGGATTTTTTCTAGCCACAGGTAGCATGGTTGGCTCTGTCACGTGCCGATCTTAGCGCACTCTGGGAAGCGGGGCGTGACAGGGTTTATTTGGTATCAGAGCCATAGGATTTAGGTTAATCGGGTTTGATTCTTTTGTAGTTGGGTATTGGACCCAATACACGAATCAGAATACTCGTAACTAGGAGCATGTCCTGCCTTATTGTTATCTTGCTATCCTTGAATCCATAACTATCTTGCTTCTTTTATCCTATTTGTTGAATCTTGTTTATCTTGCTAATCCTCTTCGGTGTTTTGGCTTCAGAATCATGGCGGACAAAAGTCTGCGATCATACCAAAGGCGTGTTGGCGTGTTGATGACGCCGCTTTGCTTGGAGTAATTCGTGGAATGCTGGAGGACCAGAAGCGGCAGACCGAGCTGAACCAGCGGCAAGCCGAAGCCTTTCAGGAAGGTTTGCGGACTGTCCAGCATTCCGTGAACAATGTTACGGCCAGACCGGTAGAGCGTGTGGGTACCGTGGCAGATTTTAGGAGACTTGGTCCGTCCATTTTCACTGTTCTGGAAGAGCCGTTGCCAGCGGAGCAGTGGCTGGTTGATACGGAGAATTTTCTCGTTGCGGCACAGATTCCAGAGAACAAGAGAGTGGATGTTGTACGCATCCAATTAGTAGACTATGCCCATGAATGGTGGCTTGTGGAAGAGTTCCGCTTTCCTAAGCCGATCAGTTCGGCAGATTTTTTGAAGAGTTTCTTGAAGAAGTTCTTCCCGCAGACTGCACGGGAGGAAATGGAAGAAAAGTTTATCAGTTTGAAGCATAACGGCGTACCCGTGGATGTACATGCGGCTGAGTGATCACAGCTCAGTAGATTAACTGGACCTTTGGTTGCCAACGATGCTGATAGGATAAGGAGGTTCATGCGTAGTTTGGACGTGGAAATCCAGAGGCGCATCATATCTCTGGGATTGACCACTTTCTCTCAAGTCCTTAAAGCAGCTCAAGAGCAGCAGACCTTATCAATGAAGACTGGGGGTACGCAGCAGCAGGCAGTCATAGTGCGGAAGCCGGCGTTTGTGCCAAACCAAGCGCCTATACACAGAGGTATTCCGGTAAACCGACGTGGCGTAGTGCCGATGAAGAAGCCCGTCGTACACAAGCAGAAGGGAAGGATGTTTTGTGAGTTCTGTCATCTACCTGGGCACCTGCAGAAGGATTGTCGGAGGAAGCTTGGACTTTGTTTGGTTTGCGGATCAGCTGATCATACTATCAGTGTTTGCCCATCGAAGATTCGTTTGAAGGATGATGTTCAGAGGCCACCGCAGAAGCAGTTTCAGGGGCAAAAGCAGTTGACTCAGGGACCCAATCAAGCTCGAGCCTTTACCCTGACGGCTGAAGAGGCCAAGGCTTCAGAGGAAGTTGTTTCAGGTATCCTGCTTGTTCATGATTTTCCCGCAATAGCATTATTCGATTCCGGTGCATCCCATTGTTTTATGTCGTCCAAGTTTATTACTGCACACTCGATTTCTTGCACGACCCTGTCTAGTTGTTGGGATATACACACTGGGAATGGGAAGATCATAGCTAGTAGAGAATGTAAGGATTGTTCAGTTGTTATTTATGGACGGGAGTTATTTACAGATTTCTTGGTGATCGATACTGGCAGTTATGACGTTGTCTTGGGAATGGACTTTCTCGGCACTTTCCACGCTCACATTGATTGTAGAGAAAGAAAGTGATTTTCCAGATTCCCGAACATCCGGAGTTTTTTTTCACTGGAGGAAGCAGTTCTGTCGGGCCAGTCGAGTTTAGGGCTAGGCCGAAAAATAATGTTCTTTCGTCGATGAAAGTTAATAAGGAGGAAGCGCCGGCTGTAGTTCGAGAGTTCATGGACGTGTTCGAGGACATCTCGGGTTTACCGCCAAAGTGAGATATGGAGTTCACGATCGATCTTGTTCATGGTGCAGCGCCAATCTCAAAGGCGTACTATCCGATGGCACCAGTGGAGTTGGAGGAAGTCAAGAAGTAGGTTACGGAATTACTTGAGAAGGGTTGGATTCGCAGCAGTAATTCACCTTGGGGAGCTCCAGTTCTTCTAGTCAAGAAGAAAGATGGCACAAGGATGATGTGCATCGACTATCGAGAATTAAACCGGGTGATTATTAAGAACAAGTACCCGATCCCTCGCATTGGCGAATTATTCGAGCAACTTAATGGCGCAAGGGTATTCTCGAAGCTGGATTTGCGATCCGGATATCATTAGGTCCGAGTTAAACCAGAAGATATTGTCAAGACTGCATTCTGAACTCGATATAGACATTACGAGTATTTAGTGATGCCATTCGGAGTCACGAATGCACCATCGATATTTATGGACTTGATGAACCGAATCTTTTCACCGTTCTTGGACCAGTTTATAGTGGTGTTCATCGATGATATTCTGGTCTACTCGAGAAGCATTGAAGAGCATGCGCAACACTTGAAGATCGCACTGGAGACATTGAGGCAAGAAAGATTGTATGCAAAGATGAGCAAGTGCGAGTTTTGGCTTGAAGAAGTGAAGCTTTTGGGGCATGTCGTATCCGGAGATGGAATCGCCATTGATCCCGAGAAGATTGCAGCAGTTCAAGATTGGCCGATTCCGAAGAATGTAGCGGAGATCAGAAGTTTTCTTGGACTTGCCGGGTATTACAGAAGATTCGTGGAGAATTTTGCTTGATTGGCTGAGCCTTTGACCAAGTTTACGCGTAAGGAAGTACCGTTCGTATGGACGGATAAGTGTGCATCGGCGTTTGAGGCATTGAAAAAAAGATTGATAACCGCTCCTATTTTGACCGTACCAGACGGTTCCGGAGGATTGGTGATTCACAGCGACGCATCTGGGAAAGGTTTGGGATGTGTTTTGATGCAGCATGGGAAGGTTATAGCTTACGCATCGAGACAGTTGAAGATCAATGAGAAGAATTACCCAACTCATGATTTGGAACTAGTAGCTGTGATTTTCACTTTGAAGATTTTGAGACACTACTTATTGGGCGAAAGGGTCGAAGTATTCACCGATCACAAAAGCCTAAAGTACGTGTTCACACAGAAAGAGCTTAACATGAGGCAGCGTAGATGGTTGGAGCTGATGGCTGACTACGATCTTGATCTTAAGTACCATCCGGGGAAAGTTAATGTTGTGCCAGATGCGCTTAGTCGGTTGCCAGCAATTCGGATGTTGACTGCACAGAAGGAACTTATCGAAGATTTTCAGAGATTCGAGTTGGAGATCATGCTACTGCATTCTTCGGGATAGTTGATGCAGCTGCAAGTACAGTCGTTGTTGATCGATAATATTAAAGCAGCGCAGTCATAGGACCCAAGATTGCAGAAGTTTCAAGAACAGGTTGAAGCTGGACTTCGAACGGACTTGTTGATTCATGAAGATGGTTCGTTGCGATATGGTAGCCGTTTGTGTGTGCCAAAAGGAGTTATTCGTGAAGAAGTTATGAAGGAGGCGTACAGTTCCGCATATTCCGTACATCCAGGAGGCATGAAAATGTACCGCGATCTAAGACGGCATTTCTGGTGGGAAGGCATGAAAAGGGAGATTGCTCGCTTTGTAGCGAAGTACTTGGTGTGTCAGCAAGTTAAGGTTGAACATAAAAGGGTGGCTGGTTTATTGCAACCACTTCCGATTCCTCAATGGAAGTGGGAACATATAACCATGGATTTCGTGACAGCTTTACCGCGGAGTCCAAAGGGTAACAATGCAGTTTGGGTGATTGTCGGTCGATTGACCAAGGCAGCTCATTTCATACCATTTCGAGTTGGTCAATCAACGGAAGCGTTGGCAGAACAGTACATGCAGGAGATTGTGAGATTGCATGGAGTACCTGTGAGTATCGTGTCCGACCGTGACACCTGATTCTTATCGCACTTCTGGAGGAGTTTACAGGAAAGTTTGGGGACGCGATTGAAGTTTAGCACAACTTATCATCCTCAGACAGATGGCCAGTCGGAAAGAACGATCCAAACTCTTGAAAATATGTTGAGAGCTTGCATGTTGGACTTCAAAGGTTCGGGGGAGAATCATCTACACTTGGTGGAGTTTTCGTACAACAACAATTTTCAGGCGACTATTCAGATGGCTCCATTCGAAACATTGTATGGTCGCAAGTGTCGTTCACCTGTTTGTTGGGATGATGTTGGAGAACGAAGATTGTTGGGACCGGATTTGATCGTGCAAACCGTGGAGAAAGTTAATACTATCCGGAATCATATGAATGCAGCACAAGATCGGCAGAAGAGTAGGGCCGATACATCGAGAAGACCTCTAGAGTTCGCTGTTGGTGATCTGGTATTCTTGAAGATATCACCGACTAGAGGAGTGATTCGTTTTGGGAGTCGAGGCAAGCTTAGGCCTCGATTCGTGGGGCCTTTCGAGATTTGGAGCGTGTTAGAGAAGCGGCTTATCGATTTGCGTTACCACAATCTTTGGCGAATGTTCATGACCTGTTTCATGTATCCCAACTCCGTAAGTATGTTCGAGATGAAACACACGTGCTGGATCATTTAAGGGGGGATTTAACCATTGAGGAACGACCGATGTCGATTGTTGATCGAAAAGAAAAAGTCCTTAAGAACAAGGTTATCCCTCTCGTACTTGTTTTTGGGGGAAATCGCTCGCACGGAGAATCGACTTGGGAACGAAAAGACGAGATTCGACAAAAGTTTCCACACTTATTCTTATAAATTCTTGATTGTTTATCTTTTCTTGTCTTGGGAATTTCGAGGACGAAATTCTTTTTATAGTTGGGTATAATGTAACACCCTAGTTCATTTATACCAGTTCTAGTCAAGTATTTCTTTATTTATGGTGGTTTCTTGATTTACTGTGTTTTGGGTGTGAATAGTATTTTAATATCTGTATTTGCATCCGACCCGACCCACATGCTTGAAACCTATCTTGATTCATGTTTATGATTTATCCTGACTTGATACGTGGACTCGTGCACTTTCATTTGCATATTAGCATTTTACCTGGCATCTGCATTTTTAATATAACATTTAAAGTCACATAAAATATTTTAAAAATACATTGCATGGCCTGCATGATACCACTGACCCTGTGGTAGCATCCGCTCATCTTGTTCTCGTCCCGTTCAGTGAAACGGACTTGTTTGGCTGGCAACGCACACGTACGTGCATCCGTTCTTAGGGTTATGCATTTTCGTTACCTGGATATCCAATTTTAGTTTTGGTCGACATATACATTTTTCGTATTTTGAAACTGAATTTTTAGATCCGACCCGGGCGTGTTTTGGAGTATATTTGTATTTACCAGAATATTAAATATTTTACTGATATTATATTTTTTTTTACTAACAGTTTAAATTTATTTAACAAATAAAAGATTTTCTTTTAATTTAAATCTAAAACTGTTAAGCTGACCCCTCTCTCTCTCTCTCTCTCTCGTTGTCTTTCTCTCTCCCCCCTTTTCTATCGAACGCCTCTCTCTCTCCTCTCGCGAACACTGTTCGCTCCTCGATTCGCGTCACTGCCCTCCGCGATCTGCCACCTCCTTTCTCTCCTTTCTCTCTTCTCTATTTAATAGCCCCTACCTCGCCACGAGAAACCCATGCAAACTCTGCCACTTCCTCAAACACTAACCCTAACTCCTCTGCCCTCGACCTCGCTCCTCAACCTCGTCATCATCTCCTTCTCCTTCTCATCTCCATCGTCTCCCTCTTCCTCTCCTCTCTTCTCCCAAACCTGCACACCCAAACCCTAACCCACCGAACCCATCACCCAAGAACCTGCACACCTCACCGCCGACGATCTCGTTGTCACCTCCTCATCCCCTTGCTTCCACCATCACCACGACTCCACTCTCCTACACCCAGAACCTTCCCTGTACACCTAACAACCAAACACCTTCGACCAAGAACCCCCACTGCACCCTGCACCCTCTCCGGAGCTCCGTTGATCCTATCGTCGCCCTCACCTCTCTTCTGTTCCCTGCACAGAAACCCCAGTGAGCCAACCCCTTTTCTCTTTCTTCTTCTTCCCCTTCTTCTTTTTCTTTGTCTTTCTCTTTTTCTTGAAATCTTATTTTTCCAGCGATCGCCGGATTCGTGTCACCGCTGCCGATCCAGGCGATCCGGTGAACGTACCTTGCCTGCGTGATCACCCTCTTGCCTTGCCTGGACCCGTCCCGCGTGCCGTGTGTGCGTTGCGATGATTTACCGACGTCGGACGTGCCGTGCATATCCGTCGTGTGATTCGATCGAGGCAAGTTAATCTTGCTACACGCTATACTACTATATAATGCACCCAATTGAATAATAACATTTCATATTGCTTAGTTGTACATCCCACATTACCATTTTTACCATTTTAGTGTTATACGACGTCCGTGTGCATCCATATCTTTATTTACATATCCATTCGTATGCTAATTCATCTTGCTACATGTTAGGTATATTATTATGCATCCATATGAATAAAAATATCACATGTTGATTGCATTATACATCCATATTAAAGTTTTAGTGTTTTCGGATACCCGTATGCATCCATATCATTTAATATATATATATATATATATATATAGATCACATTAATTCATATTATTATTGTAGTAACACCCCATGCTTAATAATGTGCATCCCACTTAGTCTTGGAACTGTAAATGTAACCCCAATCGATATTTGTGCATCCATACCATTAGTTATATATCAATTTGCATGTCGGGTCACATTGTTTCATATTATTGTTATATTAGTACCCCATGCGTGATAATGTGCATCCTACATAGTAATGGAGCTATAGTTGCAATCCCTGATAGTTATTCATGCATCCATATTTTATTGTGTACCCATACCATTAATTCTTTATATCCAGTTGCATGTCATGTCGTATTAATTCATAATATCGTTACAGTAATACCCCATGCTTAATAATGTGCATCCTACATAGTCATGATGTAACCCCTGATAAATATTTGTGCATCCATGCTTTTATCGTGCATCCGTACTTGCTACAGTTTTATTATGAGCGTCCGCTTGATACCTGTGCACTACCTGACATGACCTGATATACCACTGCTTGACTTGATACCTGATCTTGTTACTAATGCCTACAGTCTTGACCTGTTGTCCCTACGGATATATCCTGTTGTCTATTTAGACAAACATGTACCTGCTTGATCCTGTGTTGGCATTAGCTCCAGATTTATCAATACCTGACTTGAACACATAACCTTGGGGGTATGGGGAAATTAAAAGTGTAAACTAAAGTATAGCTTACAATGGTATTACTTGATCCGTGGTCCCGGGGGATAACGGGACAGAATCATTCGTGATTCTTACTTGATCCATGGTCCCGGGGGATAACGGGACAGAGTCATTCATGACTCCCACTACCTGATCCGTGGTCCCGGGGGATAACGAGACATATTCTTTGAGTTACATGGAGGATTACATTAATTAATTTCAAACAAACTTTAGAATAGATAACCCAGTAGCACAGCTTAGATTGATCACTGCACATCACATATACTGATACACTTCACTGTTATACATCCCTGTTGACTTGTTACTATTTATAATTCATGCCTGCATATCTCGTGTATCCTGTTCATTTATTATTGTTTGATATCATGACGCACTGACGTCTGGGTTTTGCATGGCCCAGATCCTCTATCTCTGTCGCAGGCAGTTCAGGAGTATTTTGACCAACAAGCCGAGAAGTGAAGATCATGTTAGTTGCTAGTTAGTTTAGTTTTATTTTAGTACTTTCATTCCTGATGTGAGCCCGTATTTTGGGACGTACTTTCCAGATTGTTATTGTTACTTGAATTTATTGCTTCCGCATATTATTTCTTGATTCGTTTATTCTGGCATATGGACATGCACTAAATAGTTTATTTTATTTTACTGTTCTTGATATCTTATAGACAGCCGTAATGTGACTGTGGAGGGATGTTTCCTACCCACAGGTAATTTCGTTGGCTCTGTTACGTGCCGATCTTAGCGCACTCTGGGAAGCGGGGCGTGACAGAATCTGGAAGTCATCTACATTTGTCGTATTCATCCAAACCTCCGATATATAGCGCTATAAATCAACTTAGTGTTTTCGGAGAGGTGGATTGCTCAATCCTATGCATCTGCCCCCAAATTCAGCCAAGACGTTCAATCCCAGTTTGTATAAACGGTTTTTGGTGGTAAACAGCTAATATCTCTTTATGATGGACTTGTATTCGTTGCGAGGTGATCCACGACTTTGTGTCGTACTTAGTATAAACCTACAAGGAGGAAAACAAAGATTACAAACTTTTTAGGCCCTGTTTGGATACAAAGTTAGGATAACCACGGTTTATCTAATGACCCCAAAATTCATATACCTTCGTATCATTTTTCTTTAATAAAACATTATTTTCCTTTGGAAATCTGATATATATTTAATACTTGTTGAATATATGCATGAATCAGCTTGTAGCCTATTGGTTAAGTGTTTACACTGCTGTCCTTCAGTCCGCATGTTCGAATCCTTGCATGCCCAACTCTTTTATTTTATTTTATTTTTGTCGTTTTCGAGCCCCTAAAAATTTACGAGCAATGCACGTAGTTACTAAACTTCATAAAAGAAATAAAATACACCTTTGGACAGAAAACATCGACCCAAGCCTAGAGTTCAAGTCTCGAGCCCATCGCTCGACATGGGACCAACTTGGGCGGCCAAATGCATGCCTTGGGCGGCCAAGTGGACCTCGCACGTGCCTATCTAGTGAGCATGAGTCCCTTGATTCACAAAACGATTCGTTTCACATGCCAAACTGCCAAATTCTTTCTCTGTCCCCTTGAACTGGCTCAAGCATACTTGAGCCGTTTCAAAACTTGTCTCGAAAGCTGTTTTTATGCTCTGTTCTCATGAGACGGTTCATGAGGATTTTGATCCGTCTCATGCACTCTCTCGGTCCTGAAACGTCCCAGACACCCATTTGACGAGTTCATAGGACTCGTAACTGTTCGTATCCTTTCCAAAACCGCCTAATAAATTCTAATAACTCCCTGACACTTTACATCCCCATCCATTCTCCTTTAATGCCTTTTATTCTATTTTAATTCACAAATCTTTTAGAGGTTTTCTCCTCAATTTCCATTACTGCCAAAACTTGTTTCTCTCTGAAAATCATCTCGAACAAATCAAAGATTCCCGACATTGAATCATCGATCTCCTCACGTCTAGACGAGACTCGATCAAGTCCGTGTTCTTCTCCTTTGTAAACGGCGGTATAGTTGTTATATTGTTTCGCAATACGAGTAAATTCCCATCCCTTCTGCTCTTGATCTCTCCTTTCAACCTTTCAACTCTCTCTCTCTTTCCATTGTCTTGTCTCCTCCACAAAATCATTGTTCTTGTCTCGTTGTAATCCCAATTAAATAAATTTGTAAATGAAGAACTAGTTATATTCGGTTTGCCAAAAGTAGTTTTGCTTCTTATTTAAAACACCATGATCATTTATTGTTTTCTATACCTACTGATAATCCCAACATGCCTTAAACCTAGTTAACACTAATTAGTGACATTATGATTTGAACATAAATCCAATACTGCATCTTATACGTTTTAAATATATGATACCTTAAACATGACCGTCTAAACGAAACAGAACGTGAGTCGTCTCATACACACAGAGATTAAATCCACCGTCTTGACTGACGTGAACCGGCTCAATTTTGATTGAGCCGTCTCAAGTTAAGCGTCGAGCATGCTCAACCTAACATGAGCAATCTCATACCACCAGAGAACAAAATCATAATTAGAGAAGAATTGTGAGCCAGCTCAAGAATACTTGAGCCGTCTCAAACAAAATTGAAATCTGACATGGAATCTTATATGATAATTTGATCCATACACATAAGTCATATTACCTAAACATGTTAATTGATGTATAATATGATAGAATACAGATATATTAATAGTTTGATCATGCTACTGTTGACTCTGCTAGTTTTATGATATGTTTCATGTAACCATGTTATTGCTAATTGTTGCCTGAATATCATAAATACCTTATCTCATGCTTGCGAACATGTGTACTTTATTCTTGATCTCCAATTCGTTATATCCACATGTTTTACATGAATAAACATATTACATGCTAAACTTGACATGACTTGACTCGAATCATAAATACAACTTAATACGAATACTTGAATATCACATGAATGCTTGAACTTGACATGAATACATACAATTGACATGAACTCAACTTGACATTGAACTCGTACTCTCTCTCTCTCTCTCTCTCTCTTGCTTGTATTCATGGATTCTAACGACATGAATACTGTCACATGAACTCTCTTGAATCGGGGCGACTCCTACACAACTTGGGGTCCCGATACTAACACTCTCTTGAGGGCCCATGATTTTTTGCCTCTATATTACAGCCTTGAATTTGAGAATACTTTTAAAATTGGTTGATACTCACACTTGAACTGTCGTTAGTATAGTTTTCCCTTATAGAGACCTTTTAAGACACATCGACTTTCATTTCATGTTCACCATATACACTTATTACATACTTATATCGACCAAGACATGTTATACTATATTGCCATACTCATGTATCAGATATTTGCCATGTGTATTACCATGTCATACTTGTTCACATGTTCATGATCTTTATTCGTGTTATATTACATGTCGTTTTGCACTGCATTTATATAATTCACACATCTTTTGGAGACTCACCGAGCGCAAGTTCGCTGACGGGTATTCTACCATTTTTCTTTTCTATCCATAGAATGTTCGTCAGGTAACTTTGAGACGGAGGAGATAGAAGCAACAGAAGAAGAGTACAATCAGCTTTCATCACAAGCGGACGACTAGTTTCCATTCAGCTTTATTTTCAGTATGCCACATGTTTAAGGCTTATCATTATTATCGTATTTGTTTCAGATATTGTATCTTTGTTTTGAACTCTGTGGAACTTGAATTTAATAGCTAGTTGGATTTTCGCTCTATTGTTTTTCTTATCGTATTTTATATTACTTATAAATGCTTAGCATATTTGTTGTGAGAAATGATCTTCACGAAATAAATACGTCGCGGGTCTCGTCACGTATCCATTTTCGTTATTTTGGGAAACGAGGCGTGACATTTTATTTTAAAGTGGAGGTTGGAGATATGCAAACTATGGTTTGAAAGCCCAAAACTCAAAAAATGAAGTTTAAAAAACTTTGATCAGATTGGAGTTGAGATAACTGCAGTTGAAAGCTGAAAATTGCAGTGATCTCAACTCCAAAATGGTTGCCAAACAAGCCAATGTTAGCATTTTGGAGTTTACTTTTGCTAATTTTATGAAATCAGAGTTTTGTTCAACTCCATTCCCAAACATGCCCTTAATGTAACCTTATTACAAGGAGATTCAAAGTACAGATTGTGATTCGGATGTTGTAGATCATACAACTTTTCTATGATATCTATGGAATATTTTGTAGAACCATTCTCAAAGGTTGGTTATATCATACTGAAATCGATTCTAATTCCGACTGAAAAAGATAAGAAAGGATACCACAGAAAATGAGTTGAAGTCAAAACGCCGTAGGTACGAGAAAAGAAGCAAATCCTTTCTCTATCATTTTTTATAAGTAGAAATAAAGATATTTGAAAGCCGTGCGCGATAGGTCGAGTAATGAAACTGGTGGCTCAAAAAATTACTCATCATTTGTCATATTCAACACTGCTAGCTGATTAATATAGAAAGATATCTTCATCAAGTATCGGAGAGGTTTCGGCCATCCAGCAGGCGTGTTTGTTTTATCATGTATATAAATAACCACGCTTTGGGATTGGATCGGTTTTTAAACCCTACATTGGATGATTTGGTCTCATTGACCTGCAAGTTCGGGTTTGCTAATCATGTCATCAAACAATTGAACTTTGAAAATCTATTTTTCTATTAAAAATTATTTTTCTTTAAACTACTCCATTTATGCTATTTTTTTCCCTCTATAGTCCATTCCACATCTTAGATGCCAAGAACTAATTTATGTAGAGTTTTGGTTTCGGGATTTGACCATCTGTTCAAAATTGCAACTTGCTCATATACTTTAACCTACGGGTCCTACCCCCAATTTCGTCCCTATTGGACTTAACTAATGGGATTGTGGTCATACGCAGCCTCTTAAGCTCATAAGACTAAGTTTCTTAATTGGTGGAATGAGTACTTATACGATACTATATTAATGGGCTTTTTACTATCAATTGCTAAAAGGCCTCTCTATACTTTGTATTTACTTAAAAGGCTTTTCATACATTTAAATTGCACTAAAAAGACCCCTTAGTAGCTTTTCATCAAAAGTTAACGTCTTGTTAGAAAGATAGAGCTGGAACTTGTGTTTGAGCTGTTCGCTTACCTTTTAGGTCTTTAGGTAGGTTTTTCTCTTATAAAAAGAACCTACATCCTCACTTAGTTGAACATTAGGATTTAGCGCAACTAAAAAATTGCTCATCTTTCGCCCACGAGCTCGAAACTTGCAATTGAAGAGACAACGGCACTCGACAAGCTCATTACGAGAGAAGGTTGAGAAAGATGAGCTGGTTCCCATGATTAATTGAAGAAATTTTTGATTGAAACCCTAATCCTAAAACCAATTTAGCAAACACTTTAGGAATTTTGGGAAAAGAAGAGGGATTGTGAAGGTTTAAAACCTAACCTGATACTCACTGTTAGCTCCTTAACGGAATAATGAAAGATGCCAAAACGATTCTCTTTTTGGTTTGTTAGGAGGCTTTTTCGTGCAGTTTAAATGTATGCGGGACCTTTTAAATAAATACGAAATATTGAGTGGCTTTTTAGTGATCAGCGAAGTATGATGGGGCATTTTAATAAAAAGACCTAAATTAATTGATGGATCGAGTAAGATGAATGTATCTTCTTATGTTTATATGGCAGTTTTATTAACGAGGAATGTGGAAGTCATCTAACATAAGAGAAAAGACTCTCTTAGTCGATCAAAAATTCAACAAGCTAACAATTTTTGTAATGATTGATGTATTGTTCGTCTTGATCAACATATTATAAAGCATGCAGAAAAAGATTATGGGATTTCGAGACTTCTAGCACCTGCGTTGAAAGGCTGCAAATCTAACGGTTTACCAATAATAGTACATTTTCCATGACAAAATCAACGCCTCGAAATAGTATCAAAATCATACGAAAACTGTTGTATAAATGTTTTAGGTCATTAAAATCAAGATGGTAGATGACTCTTTGAGTAATATAGGAAAGAAACTATCTCATGTTTTGAAACCCATATTTCTCTTTTATTGTTGAGAATTGTGAGGATCAGCTAACATAGTAGAAAAATCTCAACAAATCGAAAACTCAACAATCCTTCCTTATTTTTTTTAATGATTTATAACATTCATCTAAATCAACATATTCTAAGTTAGTCTAAGTCATGTATACACAAAAAAAATTGAAGTAATTTCTATAGTTATGCACTTTCCTTTGGATCACAAATTTGACTATGTACTGATAATAAAACTTTTTTTAAAATTAAAATAACCAACTATGTAGTGAAAGAATTTCAAAATTGTAGACCATAAAGATCAAAACAGATCGATGTCTGTCATCCAAAAAAAAAGTTCCGGAGAGTTGACTTCTCGACTGAAGAATTATTTTTTTCTTGATACCGACTTATTTATTTATTTATTTATTTACACTTTCAAGTTTCAACTGAGTACTTTCAATACTACAAATTCAAACCTTGAACTAGGTCCTCTGTTTGACTTCAAAGTTTTCATTTTATAACCTAATGATAAGATGCACTAATGTTTTAAACTCTGAAGGTATTATTTTGTGTAAGAAAAATTTTGCATTAGTATTTAGACATTATCAATTTAGAATTTTTTTTTTTTTTTTTGCTTAACATGAATTCAACACTTGATTGGGTGATAACCATGTGTTAGATATACAGTGCCATCATGCCTCGTCAGATTTGAGTAGTTTAATTCTTTCACGCATTTATTCAAACAAATTCAATTGACTTTCTCAAGTATTACATGCAATTTTAATTTGATCATGCATGTAAGCTATGAATATTTCAAATCGCAATTATACTTGCTGATTATTAAGAAAAGTTTCATGACTTGAGAAAAATGAGGTATTTTAACCTGCCTTCAAAGAAAAAATTTATAACTTTGATCCCCTTTAACATTTACATTGTCTTAGATTGGAATTATAAGTTAACTAGCTATTACAATAAATGGTAAATCTTCACGTATTCAGAATTTTTTCTTAAACCTACACCGTTTTTATAAAAAAAATAGAAAATACAAACATATGAAGAAAGCATAGGTTTTTTCTAGCAGATGTATATACGTTTCTTTTTCGAGTATAAGCAAAGCGAACGTATCCTAATCCTAAGTATTTCAAACTTCACTTGTCATCATTCGCAAAATTTCCATGAGCAAACGTAATATCATCACAAACCAAGCAATTTGTCTTTAAAAAAAAAAGAGCATAATCCCCTAATTAATGACTATTCTTTTTAACCCACAAGAAACATTCACAAGTGTCTATAAAATAGAATAATCCATAAAATCCAAAATGATAATACCCTCACAACTCAAGCAAGTAAAGTGATGATTTAACATTTGTGGAGAGGAGGAAGAAAGCAAAGTAAAATATTAGACATTTGAAATAAAATACAAAAGATGACAAACTTATACATATTTTATCATTTTTGAGTCTTACTATTACAACAAGCTCCATGAATATATATATATATATATATATATATATATATATATATATATTAATGCTAGACACATTTTTCCACACTCGTGATAGAATGTTTACTAATCCAAGACATCCCTTCACATGACTCTTTGACAAATACATTCACAATGCTTAATTTAATAACATACACTGAACTTACGAAATATGAAATTATTTGATACATAAGGTGCAGCACAACCGATTAGAAGAACAAAAGAGATGATGATTTTTTGGCATTCTTTGGACGGCTTTATGGTATCAAGATACTATCTATTTCTCATGATCGGACATACATATGGCCGGTACATTGAGACTGTTTTCACCAAGTACATGACTCGATTTTAAGCAAGCAAGTGTTACAAATTAATGAGACGGTTAATTAGAATGAATAGAATGTATCCTCCACGTAAGTTTTAGAGCTAAGGATTATGTCTTGTATATATACAATATGAACGGGATATGATTTCGAGGGTTAAATTTATTTGTAAATGGATACCCCCATCTCTCCTTCTTATAAAGGGAGAAAAGAATTTAGTTTGCCATAAAGAATGTAGATAATCAATGGAATAAATCCAATCGGTTTCTTTTTAATTAATGGTAGAGACATGATTTATCAACCTACCCGCATCTCTTATATGACCCACAAGAAACATGAACCGAGATGTCTCCACTAATAATCTTTTTGGATAAATTTTACAAAGCTCTAGCGAACTTTCGGGAGGTTTTGAGAGAGCTCCATTGAACTTAATTTTTTTAAAAAGCACCATCGAACTGTTGTTATTCAATTCAGTCGTGCATGAAACAAGTTAAGAGAACTAGAATTTTCAGACAACATTACCGGTGTAACGGGGTTTATGACTATCTCGAATGCTTCGAAAGTTTGATGGATAGCTGGATCAAGTGAAACGAAGCCTGCCAAAGTTACTACCAAACCGGTATTCTTGCACGTGCAATGCACGGACGCTGTGAAATAAAGGCTTGATGTTGAAATTACGTCCTCACCTTATCTAATGGTCTCCCAAAAATCCATTACCTTAATGATTCAATAGTGTTTTCAAATTATTTTTTTCCGGAAAAATGGATCTGACTCCCTGGGCTTGAAAAGCAATAGTGTAACGGTCCCAAAATTCCAATACCTTCGTATTATCTTTCTTTAAAGAAATACGGTATTTATTTGTATTTGGTAATTTCCAATTTCTATTAAATATGTTATTTTATTATTTCTCCATCTATTTTCCATGAGCCCAAATGCACGCCTTCTATTAATTAATCATTTAGACATTTGCTCCCTCATCTCTGAACCTTTTATTTGTATTTCAAATAAAACTCAAACACAACCCAAAAAGCCTAAACCCATTTATATTTTTACTTAAACTAAAACAAAACTACTAAACCCCCACGTTACCTTTAACTCCCATATTCAATTAAAACCCACTGTTCACCTTCTTCCCCTCACTCTCTTCACCTCCCGTAACCCATCCCCGCTCTCTCTTTCATTCAATTTCTTAAATTCTTATGTAAACCATCATCTTCTTCTTCCTCTCTTTCTTAACCTTCTCTCTCGTTTTTCCCTCTCATGCTCCCTCTCTTCCCTTCATGGCCGACCACCCCTTCATGGCCGAGCGACCCCTCGAACTCACCCCCTCATTCTCTTTCTCCATCAACAGCACCAGAGAACCCAACACCAGTCTCCGTCGTCAACAACAACAGCAGCCGCAGCAACAAACCAAACAACACCAAACTCTCTACCTTGGATCATCTTTTTGATGTGTTCCGGGCCGAGAACCAAGGCTCCAAGGCCAGGCCCGAGTCCGCGTGAGCGCCATGATCATTTCTATGCCTCCGGATTTCCGTTTTGCCAATATTTCGATTTTGCGCGAGACGGTGTTCGATGAAATGCCTTAATGAAATTCCGTCATTTTTCTTACGTTTTAATCATGAGCAAGTCTCATCGTCCTCTCTACTCATCCCTCTCCTATGCTCTTCTCTCCTTTTGCCATGTCGCTGCTTCTTGTTACTTGTGTTTACCCTAAGTCCCCTCTCATCCCACCATTTTGATCATCACTTTGTGTATAATGTTCCATGATATATATTGATTGTACACCAATGTAATATACACTCATGTTCACTAATCATAACCTTAACTTCAATCTTACCCTAACTATTTGAAATTGGCTTTAGGTGTACTTTATCATTTTTTTATTCTTTTATGTCCATTAGATTTTTTCGCTTTATATACCGTTAAATTGTTCGTACTAATTAAGTACTACTTAATTTATAGTGTTTGGTAAAATGTTTAACATATGGTGTTTGTTGTGCACATAAAAATGTTAGTAATTAAATTGTCTTACTAATTAACTAGGTACTGCATAATTTATATTGTTTAGTAAAATGTTTAACATATGGTGTTTGTTGTGCACATAAAAATGTTAGCAAACAATAGATTAGATCATGTATATTTCTATGTTCATGTACCCAAAAAAGTCCATAAGTTTTAAAGCATTTAGTTTATGCCCTTATAAAGCCATCTTGATGGAGGTCCTTTTCGGGTCTCTGTCAGATGTTGTCTTCTGTCGATCTCCCGGTTGTCCTTGGAAGTGATCTACTGTTGCGTGTGGGTCTCAATGGATTTTGAGGAGATTTGTGGTTTTGAGGAGTTCGCGCCGAGTACCTGCAAAGAAGTCCCGGAGTGGTTTGGTACCACCGAGGACCTTCCGATGATCAAGTTAGTGCAAGATCCGAGCAGAGTAACGGCTAAGTGGGGTCCAAAAAAGTTTACTTGACCCCTCTGTGATAGGGGTTTATATAGTGGCAGCGGCACGCAGTAGCAGGCGCGAGAATCTCGCTAGCAGTTACGCCCCTCACACCTGCGTAATAAGCGAATCGCCCGTTAATGGGGATCGTGATGGCGTGGAACGCGGGATGTTGCCGACGGAGAATCCGTGCATGGAGAGATTTGCGGAGCGGCGGTTACACTTGTGAGTGGTGGAGTTGGTCGGTCGGAGGGACCGATGAAAATGGCCTTGGCGAAAGAGCTCGGGGACGAGCGGGAAGGCCGAGGCATCTTGGTCATGTGGCAGCTCGGGCCGAGCTGGGAGTCCGAGAAGGCCAATTTGCAGGGGCCTCTGAGAAGAGCTAGCTTGTGCTTGCAGGTCGGGTACAGAGGTAGCCTGATCGGCCCCTGTGGACCCTTTCTTTTGAGCTCTGGGACACGTCATCTGCCACGTGTCCTGATCTGGGAGATCGCCAATATAGAGCATCATCATTAGCTCCCCACCCTTGTTCCGACCAGCTGGCGGGTCGGGACAAGAGTGGACTGCCGGGCCGCCCGGAATGAGCTCCCTCCTAAGATTTTGTCGGGTCTTGTCCCCGGGCTGTCGGCTGTCTTTTCTGCCAGCGAATCAGGGCGAGATCTCTGCATTTAAGGAAGGTGCGCAGGTTCGTGCATCCTGCCACTGAAGCGACGGTCCGCGTGTCAAGCGTCGGTTGGCCGACGCGACGTGTGCAGACCTGCGGCGTCTGATGGGATGCGGCTCAGTATGGAAATGACAAGTGGAGCGATCGGAGCCGTTGGACGCGGGGAGGCGCTTTAGCGGGAAATGAAGGGCGCCGTTGGATGAGGGTGATTGTAGTGATAAATAGGGGTGGTCGCGAGGAGGCGCTTTAGCGGGAGATGAAGGGCGCCGTTGGATGAGGGCGATTGCAGTGATAAATGGGGGCGGGCCCACTCCAGGGCCCCTATTTCTTCATATTTTTCTTCCTCCTAGGTCTTAGTTGCTCGGCGCTCTTCCTCTTTTGGGTTGGATACATGGTTCGTTCCCACTCTTTGGGTTTCTCGTTCCGGAGGGAAGCCAGCGGTGCGGCCGTGCCCCCGGCTGGCTCGTGCCCTGCGCCGAATATTCCGCCGGCGGCAGGGCCATCCGCTTCATTGATGGCTCCTGGTAATTGTTCTGGCGGCGGCCAGAGACGTCTATGGTCATCTAAGCCCCAGATGAGGGACGCAGGGGAGGGTGAGGACGGGGTCCCCCTTAAGAGGAAAAGGACAATCTCTTATGCGCCGCCGTCGAGGGTCCCTGAGGGGATTCCCGTGCAGGAGGGGGATGCCGTCTTCATGGCTCCATCTGGGTTTTCCATCGCTGCCGGCCTGCTCGCCGGGATGGAAGAGTCGGCCGGGGGGAGGCTTCCGCATGGCATCCTGAGGGTCCAAATGGAGGCCATAGCTCAAGGGGCGGTCCAGGTATGAACTCCTTTACGCGTTGTTTTTTGACCCTCCTTTCTTTGGCTCGAGCGTTTCCAAGTTTCTCATCCGTTTCCCGTCAGGTCCTTCAACACTGTGCCCTCATTACTCGTATGGAGGCCGAGGGGGCGTTCCACGCACCGAGGCCGGTGGAAGCATTTCCTTCAGAGGTCGAGATCCTGCGACGTGACCTGCGTCTGGAGAGGGCGAGGGCC
Organism: Agapanthus africanus; assembly: GCA_030015575.1. Taxonomy (NCBI): domain Eukaryota; kingdom Viridiplantae; phylum Streptophyta; class Magnoliopsida; order Asparagales; family Amaryllidaceae; genus Agapanthus; species Agapanthus africanus. The sequence goes on along the minus strand of CM057342.1, from coordinate 54,483,250 downwards.
GATGTCCTGGCAGCCCGAGCGGAGGCTGCGGAGCGCGCCGTCTCAGCGAGCCAGGGTGCCTATCGTCGCCTGAGTGCATCCCACTGAGTTGCTGAGGCGAAGCTGGCGGATCTGGACGATCGTTTCGCGGCCATAGAGAAGAAGAAAAACGCCAGCAGGAGGGATGCCAAGGCGGCGCTTCTGGTGGCCGGGATTGCCGAGATTAGGGCTAAGAAGGCTGTAGCCGATTACAAGGTGTCACAGCAGTTTTACGCCGAGCTTGGCGAACATTCCGCCGTCGCGTGGAATAATCCTCTAGATGCCGTGAAAGAGCGGCTTCCTGAGTTCGCCGATGGCGAGCTCCGTGATCGGGTCCCACTCCTGGTGGCAAAGCCTCCGGCAGAAAGCGATGAGGGAAGCGAGGCGTACCCCTGGTGGCAAAGCCTCCGGTGGTGAAGCCTCCGGCAGACTGCGATGGCAGTGATGAGGGAAGCGAGGCGCAGGAGGGGGTTTGTGACTTAGGTCTTTTTGATATTTCCTCGCTCCTCTTTTGTAAGCGTCCGGAAGTTTGTAAGGCTGGGGAGCCCCTAATACCCTTTGTAAAGACTTCGCTTTTGGTAGTAAAACTTTTTTTTTGTTTCATCAGTTTGCTATGTCTTCTGTTTGTGAAGAATGCTCGTAAAATATCTTTGCTTGCACTGTTGGGATTCCATGTCAGGTCGGCTATCTGTCTAGCAATCGTTCGTCGAGTTGATTTCGATCACTTGCCGAGTGTGCCAAGCGCTGCTGAGAAGGAGGCATCTCCATGGCCCTGAAGTCGAGAGGGGATCGCTCAGACTTAGATAGACCTGATGTCCCTTGTTGGGGCTTCGGATCCGCTGCATGTGATGGGCAGAGGGATGTCCGCCGGGTATGACCGAGTAGGGAAGCTGCTTGGTTGCCTCTTGGCGAGGGCTTTGATTTCTGGCGTATCGAGCAGGCAACCACCAGCCGGGGATAGCCGAGCGAGGGTTGGGCTCGACTGCCTCTGGGAGGAATTTTTGATCCCTGGCGTTGCGAGTAGGGAAGCTACCGGTCAGGGATAGCCGAGCAAGGTAGCTGCTGAGCTGCCTCTAAGGAGGACTTTGATCCTTACCGTTGGAGGGGCCGTAGGAGGCCTGCTAAGGATAGCCGGGCAGCGAAGCTGCGCGGCGGCCTCTTGGAGAGGGCTTTGATCTTTGGCGTCGTGGGTAGGCAACTACCAGCCTGGGATCACCGAGCGGGGTAGCCGCTCAGATGCCTTTTGCGAGGGCTTTGATCCCTGGTGTCAAGGGTAGGGAGCTACCAGCCGGAGATGACCGAGCAAGGGGCGGGCTCGGTTGCCTCTTGCGAGGGCTTTTGATCCTTCAGGACGGGGACCGAGCATGGTTACTGTCCAGTGCCTCTTGGCGAGAACTTTGATCCCTGTCGGTTGTGGTAGGAAGCTACCAGCCGGGGATAGCCGAGCAAGGGTCGGGCTCGACCACCTCAAAGGAGGACTTTGGTCCTTAGCGCGGGAGGGGCTGTAAGAAGCCTACCAAGGACCCTTGGCCGAGCAGGGTTACTGCCCGGTGCCTCTTAGCGAGGGCTTTTGTCCTGAAGGATAGCCGAGCGAGGGTCGGGCTCGACTGCCTCTGGGAGGGCTTTTGATCCCTGTCGGTTGTGGAAGGAAGCTACCAGCCGGGGATAGCCGAGCAGGGTAGCTGTTAAACTGTCTCTAAGGAGGACTTTGATCCTTAGCGTTGGAGAGGCCATAGGAGGCCTGCTAAGAATGATCGGGCAGTGAAGCTGCGCGGTTACCTCTCGGCGAGGGTTTTGACCCCTGGCGTTGCGAGTAGGAAAGCTACCGGCCAGGGATAGCCGAGCAGGGAAGCCGCTCGGCTGCCTCTAAGAAGGACTTTGATTCTTAGCGTTGGAGGGGCCGCAGGAGGCCTGCTAAGGATAACCAGGCAGTGAAGCTGCGCGGTTGCCTCTTGGCGAGTACTTTGATCTCTGGCGTCGTGGGTAGGCAGCTACCAGCCGGAGATGACCGAGCAAGGGTCGGTCTCTGTTGCCTCTTGCGAGGGCTTTTGATCCTTCAGGACGGGGACCGAGCAGGGTTACTGCCCAGTGCCTCTTGGCGAGGACTTTGATCCCTGTCGGTTGTCGTAGGAAGCTACCAGCCGGGGATAGCCGAGCAAGGGTCGGGCTCGATCGCCTCAAAGGTGGACTTTGGTCCTTAGCGCGGGAGGGGCTGTAAGAAGCCTACCAAGGACCCTTGGCCGAGTAGGGTTACTGCCCGGTGCCTCTTGGCGAGGGCTTTTGTCCTGAAGGATAGCCGAGCGAGGGTCGGGCTCGACTGCCTCTGGGAGGGCTTTTGATCACAAAGACAGAACTCTATTTGCAATGTTCTGACGTTCCCTTTATTTGAATGGAATGGATTTTTTAGAAAATATTTACATCGTCTTCGCGAAAGGAGGGGTACACATTCGTTGGTCTTAACCTCATTAGTATAGCTTGAGCTTCTCGGCATTGTAAGGCCGCGGTAACTTGCGTCCGTTCGCGTCTTGTAGGCGATAGGCTCCGCCGGGGAGTACCTCAGAGACGAGGAAAGAACCGACCCATTTTGGGGAGAACTTGTGTAGCCTGCCTTGATCGATGAACTCGTTCCGTCATAGGACCAGATCTCCGGTCTTGAAGGAGCGGCGCTTGACCCGAGCGTTGTAGTACCGGGCCGTTTGTTGTTGATAAGCGGTGGCCCTGATCTGAGCCCGGTCTCTCTTCTCCAACAATATGTCCAGGTTGGTCCGTAGTGCCGAGGTGTTCGCATCGTTGTCGAAGTGCTCGACCCGATGACTGGGTAGCCCGATCTCTGCTGTGACCATTGCCTCGGCCCCGTAGCAGAGGCTGAAAGGGGTTTCCCCGATGGGGGTCTTCTTTGACGTGCGCAGGGCCCATAAGACCCGGGACAGTTCTTCGACCCAACTGCCTTGTCGCCCTTCTAGGCGGGTCTGGAGACCTCGAAGGACGTCTCGGTTAGCGACTTCGGCCTGCCCGTTGCATTGGGGATGCACGACCGCGGCGAACTTCATGAGGATATGGTATTCTTTGCAGAAATCCTTCACTTTCTCATTCTCAAAGTTTGTCCCGTGGTCGGTGATGATACATCTCAGGATGCCGAAACGGAGTATCAGATTGTTTTGCAGGAACCTGATGGTTGTGGCGGCATCCGGTTTCCTGATGGGGACAGCCTCGATCCACTTGGTGAAGTAGTCTACCGCGACGAGGACATATTTGTGCCCATCCGTACCGGTAGGGAACTGGCCGATCATGTCCAATCCCCACTGGGCGAACGGCCATGGGGATGTTAGGGCGGTCAGCTCAGTAGCGGGGAGGCGAGGGATGCTGCCGTGGAGTTGGCAACTCTTGCATCTTCTGACTAGATTCTGGGCGTTCTCATAAACAGTGGGCCAGTAGTACCCCTGGAGCAACGCTTTTTGGATCAAGGTTCGAGCCCCTTGGTGCGCACCGCCAACCTCCTCATGGATTTCACGGAGGACGTAGTCGGCTTCGTGGGGGTCGATGCACCGGAGCAGGGGCTGAGTGAAGGATTTCTTGTAGAGATTCCCATTGCTCCGGATGAAGTGACGGGCTTTGGCCCGGAGACAGCGGGCGGCTCCCCGACCCTCTGGGAGCGTACCGTCCTTCAGGAATTACATAAGGGGCTTCCTCTAATCTTGGTCGCCTTCCTGCGCCGCATATACGTGGAGTGTTGTCGCTCCGTCTTCCACGCTGGGCTGAGGCAAGGTTTCGAAGAGGATAGACAGCTTATTGTTGGCCGAGTATGACAAAGCCAGCTTACTCAGGGCGTCGGCTTGGGCATTGGGCATTCAGCTGCCTGGGTATTTGTTGTACTTGGACTTCGTCAAAGTTCCTCCGGAGTTTCCTTACTTCGTCCAGATACTTCATCATTAGAGGCTCCCGAGCTTCAAAGCGGCCGGTCACTTGGCCGACGACTAGGGCCAAGTCGCTGCGGATCCGAATTATCTTCAGCCCCAGCCCTGCAGCCATGCGCAGTCCAGCCAAGAGGGCCTCGTACTCTGCCGCGTTGTTCGAGCCTTTGAAACCGAGTTTCAGAGAGTACTCTATTTCTGCCTCGTTCGGGCCCCGGATAATGAAGCCGGCACCACAGCTTTCCTCGGTTGAAGACCCGTCGACGTAGATGACCCACTCAGGAACCGAGCCAGGCCTTTCCGCAATGGGACACTGAGTTGCGAGGGTCGGCGTGGACTCCGGTTCCTTGCTAGGGATGGTGCATTCAACGATGAAATTGGCCAGGGCCTGCTCTTTGATGGCCTGCCTCGGGCGATATTTTATGTCAAACTGAGATAGTTCCCACCTCCACTTCTCTAAGCGGCCCGAGGATTCTGGTGATGCAAGGATAGCCCCCAACGGGCGCTCAGTGAGGACGAGGATGGTGTGTGCTTGGAAGTAGTGTCGTAGCTTCCTTGAGGCCACCACGAGGGCCAAGACAATCTTCTTTATGGCTGGATATCTCGTTTCTGCATCCTTAAATACATGGCTCACATAGTACACCGGCTTCTGCACTCCATCGAACTCTCGGACGAGTACCGAGCCCGCTGCTTGGTCAGATACCGCCAGATACAGCGACAACTCGTCTCCTTCGACTGGTCGGGTGAGCAGTGATGGCGTCACGAGGTGCTTCTTCAATTGGTCAAAGGCGGCCTGGCACTCCTCCGACCACTCGAACCTCGGGATCTTCCTCAGAGCTTTGAAGAACGGGAGGCATTCTCCCCCGACCTGGACATGAAGCGGCCCAGAGCAGCGACTCGTCCCGTGAGCCGCATGATCTCGACGTTGGTCTTGGGCGCGGCCATGTTGAGGATAGCGTCGATCTTCTCTGGGTTAGTTTCGATTCCACGGTGAGTAACCATGAAACCGAGGAACTTTCCCCCGGTGACTCCGAATGCGCATTTGGCGGGGTTTAGCTTCATCTTGAACTTGCGGAGCACTTCGAAGGCCTCGCCCAGATCATTGGCGTGGTTGGCCGACGAGACGGATTTGATGAGCATATCGTCAACGTAGACCTCCATATTCCTGCCGATCTGTGGCTTGAACATGCGATTGACCAACCGTTGGTACGTGGCTCCGGCGTTCTTGAGGCAGAAAGGCATCACCTTATAGCAGTATACCCCCCGGTCCGTTGTGAATGCGGTAAGATCTTCATCTTCCGGATTCATACGGATCTGATTGTAGCCGGAGAAAGCATCCATGAAACTCAACAGCTCGTGGCCGACCGAGCTGTCGACGAGCTGATCTATCTGAGGGAGAGGATAGTTGTCCTTGGGGCATGCCTTATTGAGGTCGGTGAAGTCGACGCACATGCGCCACTTCCCGCTTGACTTCTTGACCAGAACTACGTTCGCCAGCCACTCTGAGTAGGGTACATTCCGGATGAAGTTGGCGACGAGAAGTCGATCAACCTCGTCTTCGATAGCCTTCTGTTTAACTGGGGCGAAGCTTCACTTTTTCTGTCTGACGGGTCGGGCCATAGGATCAACCCCGAGCTTGTGAGAAATGATTTTGGGGTCGATCCCGGGCATGTCAGCAGGCGCCCAGGCGAAGACGTCGGAGTTATTTCTGAGGAAACCGATCAGGTCATCTCGCTGAGTCCCTATCAGGAGTGATCCGATCTGGACGGTTTTTTCATCGTCCCCCTCTGTTAGGGGCACCTCAGTCAGTGGTTCGACCGGTGTCCCCCGGACCTCCTTCCGCTCGTCTCGGGTGTCTAGAGAACCCTTGATGTCGTCTTTTACCTCAGCGTCGTCGGCAGGCTGCTCGGAAGAAGATGTTTCGGTAAGGCATACCTTCGCGACCCGTTGGTCTCCGTAGACCCGACCTATCCCGCCCTGATCAAGAGGGAACTTCATCGCCAGGTGGTAGGTTGATATCTGGGCCTGGAGGGAGTTCAGCGTCGGGCGGTCGAGGAGGATGTTGTAGGCTGATGAGACCTTTGCTACAATGAAGTCCACAGGCAACGTACGTATGCGTCCGAGCTCCCCGACGTTGAACTGTAGGGTAACCACCCCTTCCGCCGGGATGGAGTAGTTGGTGAACCCTGAAAGGACGTGGGAGGTCGGTTTCAAATTTGCTGGGGTGAGCCCCATGCGCAGAAAGCAGTCGTGGAAGAGGATGTCTGCCGATCTGTCCGAGTCGATAAGTATCCGGTGGACCTTGTATCGGTGGATTCGGGCCGTGATCACCAGAGGGTCGTTGTGGGGCATGGATATGCCGTGGAGATCCCCGTCGCCAAAGATGATAGGCTCGTGGTCCCTGGCCTTTTTGCTCGGACGGCCATTGGCCTCCGTTGCCGGCGTGGGGTGCTAAGTCTCGCAGGCGCTCGACTGACCCCTTGTCGTAATGACCTTAGTTCTTGATGGGCCTCGGTTCCTTCCGACAGGGTCCCTTAGGCCCTGTGGTGAGGTTGTCTTCGAGCTGCCTTGGCGGGCCTCGTGGGTGCGACCCCGTCGAAGGGGGTGCCGGTCATGCCTGGAAGCAGGCGAGCTGACTGCCACCGCCTTGGTAGGGATAGGGGTGCGACGAGGCTCGAGGGGAGACTCCCCGACGTGGGACCTCGAGGTTGAATGGGACGGACCGAGGGACCTGCGACCGCTGGAGTCTGCGAGGCGGTGGCCGGCGGAGGGGTTGATGACCTTCGGCGGAGGTTCACCCGCGCCTCCATTGAGGGGAAGGCGGTGGGTGCTTGGATCTTCAGGGTGATCGCTTGTCATGTGGATGGAGATCAGAAGGCCAACTTTGTTTTTTGTAGAGTTTCGTTTCCCACAGACGGCGCCAACTGATAGAGGTCCTTTTCGGGTCTCCGTCAGATGTTGTCTTCCGTCGATCTCCCGGTGGACCTTGGAGGTAATCTCCTGTTGCGTGTGGGTTTCAATGGATTTTGAGGATATTGGTGGTTTTGAGGAGTTCGCACCGAGTACCTGCAAGGAAATCCCGGGATGGTTTAGTACCACCGAGGACCCTCCGACGATCAAGTTAGTGCAAGATCCGAGCAGAGTAACGGCTAAGTGGGGTCCAAAAAAGTTTACTTGACCCCTCTGTGATGGGGGTTTATATAGTGGCAGCAGCACGCAGTAGCAGGCGCGAGAATCTCGCCGACAGTTACGCCCCCGACGTCACGCCTGCGTAATAAGCGGATCGCCCGTTAATGGGGATCGTGATGGCGTGGAACGCGCGATGTTGCTGGCGGAGAATCCTTGCATGGAGAGATTTGCGGCGCGGAGTTTACGCATGTGAGTGGTAGAGTTGGTCGGTCGGAGGGACCAATGAAGATGGCCTCGGCGGAAGAGCTCGGGGACGAGCGGGAGAGCCAAGGCATCTTGGTCCTGTGGCAGCTCGGGGCGAGCTGGGAGTCCGAGGAGGCCAATTTGCAGGGGGCTCTGAGGAGAGCTGGCTTGTGCTTGCAGGTCGGGTACAGAGGTAGCCTGATCGGCCCCTGTGGGCCTTTTCTTCTGAGCTCTTGGACACGTCATCTGCCACGTGTCCTGATCTGGGAGATCGATATAGAGCATCATCACATCTGCATACCAATCTACACTGGATTATCTTGATTTTCCTTGCACTTTTGATAATTTTTTATGTCGCGGTCATATTATTATTGCTAATAATTGTTAATGATTTTTACAATAGGTATAGCTCATGCAGTTATGTTACCACATTTTAATGTATAGTTCAGTTATATCACACATTTGTATAGGATGTGTTTATATGAAGGACGGTTCACCTTTAAAATTTGATTAGCAATTTAAAATAAAGATTTGACCAACGATTTTTCAAAATTAGGATTTTCACTAAAATCCCCTCAACTTCCAAACATTAGGATTTTTACAAAAATACCCTCAAGATTTTAATAATAGAATTTATTAATATCTTTTCCTCTGCATAATCTGTATCTACAACCCTCTTTAGGAAAACCCAGTTGTAGATGTTGCTGGTTAAAGCACATCATAGGGTCTAGTAGAGTAAGACACAAATCTTTTATAACGACCCCAATTTTCCCATATCTTTAAATTATCTTTTATTAGTTTCCTTTGTGAATACGGCATATATTTAATATTTGCTAAATATAAGCATGAACAAGCTTATAGTCTATTGGTTAAGTCCTTCACTGTTGTTCTATAGCCCGCGTGTTCGAATCCTAAAATTCCATTTTATTTCTTTTAAATTCTTTTTAACGATTTTAAGCCCAAAATAATAACGAGCGATGCACACAGAGTTCGAAGACCTTATAGAAGAAATAAGATATGTTGTTGGACCGTGCACATCGACCCGGGCCTACCACCCAAGACATGTGTCACGTCCCGTTTCCCAAAATACGGAAAACGAGGGATAACTGCGACCATGCTCCTACGGTCAAGGAATAATCCCGTCGTAGTCATACTTCGGCTTCTAACATTACATGGTAATCAGTAAACAAAGCACAACAGTAAAGGAAACACATCACTAAAATATTACATCAAATTCTATTGTTCACAAATTACAAATAAACAAGAAGAGCTACTAACCAAGTTCAAAATACACGATCTCTTTAGGGAAAGCAGAAAAGAAGGAAAAGGTACTCCAGACTAGATCTCCGCCAGCTCGAAAGGTAAATCCGACTCCTGCGCTGCTTCTTCCTCGAGGTCTGAGCATGCATACTCAGGTCGTCAGAGCGACGTAATAGCAATTTTTATATTAATGACATGAAACATGCAAATACGATAATAACAGTGAAAGTAAAATACTGATAATCGCTATGTCACTAAATGATGCAAAGTATGATTTGTGTCCCTATCAGTCTCTAGGTCATGTTTGAAATCGTATAGTGAAAAGGAGGATCATGTTTAACAGGAGTCTCATACATACCCGAGACAACGGCCCACACGCCCGGGACATAACCCTGTCAGCCGGATCGCTAGATCCTACCTAATATATATAAGAATCACTGTTCGAATGATCATCCTCTAAAACACGGTCCCGCTAAATACGATACTTTTTTCACTTCGATTTCCCCTTTTTCCCCAGGTTTACACTATTGATGATTATGATTTAGTCGTGTATAAGTATACCAATAGCACGGTTTTATCACTGTTCACTGTATTAATCACTGTCACGAATCATTCACTTTTCCATTGGCGTACTTGACACTCCTAAACCAATATCATTCACGCGCGATAATGCAATGCCCACTGAATAATAACGCGCACTATCACTATGTATATGGCAGTTGGGTAAAGTATTTACATTTATGCAGTTAACAAGTCATGTGTGATATGGACTAATATGCACGTCATAAGCTTACAAAAATTGCGGTAATTCATATGTTCGGAATTCAATGAAACGTTACAAATACGGTAACAAGTACACTCTGTCAATAGTTCAGCAAAATTTGTTTCAGTACAATCGGGTTTCTGGTATTCAAGTTACAGCCGTTTCAATTTAAGTGCTCGCTGCAGGAAATTCAGTTTCTGAACTGAACGTCCGTTTCGCGGCACAATTTTCACCTAGTTGGGATCAGAATCTAGCAATATTACAGTTGAATGAAATCTATGGTTTTCAGTAGGGTTTTCAACGCAACAGACGGATTCTCAATCACATCTGTACGTAAGAAGTTATGCACTGTCCAACACTAGTGTATCAATTCTGTTTCTGTTTGGGACCGCTAGACGTCTTGTTCTTTTAAATTGTAGATTAAATAGTAAACGACGATATAACAGGGTGAAATCACTTGCGTTATTTAGCTAACAGATTGATCTTCAATAAAATGCAGGATTCCACAACAAAAACGTTCAGGCAGCGAAGGGGTAAGCATCATGAGACATAAAACAACCACCAGAGCTGCTCTGGACTGCAGTCCAGAACCGCTCTCCGAACCAATTCTCGTTATAATTTTAGTACCAAAACAATTAAGAACTTACATAGGGTTACATTTCGTCGAGTCGGCTTCGATTTGATCCCTCGAACGCATCATTTCAATATGTACACAATTAATTGTGATTTAAACAAGTTTCAGGTGCGGGAAATTCTCGGTCTTTACGGGTGTAATTGGGGGTAATCGTTTAAGCCATTAACAATTGTATTTTCCAGTAAAATTTCACCACAATGTTCATTATCACACGGGACAGAATATGCAATCAAGTTCCGTCAAATTAAATGAAAGTTTCCATTTGGATCTTGCATCAAACACTTATGTCATTTAAGTTTTCGTTAATCGTAACATGGAATTAATACGGTTTTAATTTGTAACGGAAATAAACTAGCATGTAGCAAGTAGGGTACTTTCCTGGAGACGCTTTGGCGATGCACGGTAGCGGCAGCGGCACAAACGCGTGACGAACGGCATGGCTAGGGTTCACGGCCTCGGCTCGCGTTTCGGTTTCGTCGTCGGAGTCGCCCGGAGATGTCTCGCGATCACCGGAGGCGGAGTGTGGTGCTGCGGATCTCCAGGGATGTGCTGGGGTCGACGACGGTCGGCGGCGTCGCTCCGAAGATGGGCAGCAGGGGATGTTTGGTTGCAGCGAGGGTTTTAGAGAGAGAGAGAGAGATAGTAGGGCTCGGATTGGTGATAATGATGATGATGTTGAGGACGAATGGGTCGACGAGGTGTTTCTGGTGCAGTGGGGGCTCGCCGGCGTCGAGGTGAGAGTGGTGGCCGAGATGGGTGCAGGGGAGCTTGGTGAGGGGGTGAGTTCGGCGGTTGAAGATGCAGGGGAGGCTCGATGAGGGGGTGAGTTCTAGAGAGAAGAGAGCGAGGGAGAGAGTTTGAGAGGTGGTAGTCGTCGTCGTCGGTGAGTGTCGAGCGGCTGCAGGGAGTATGGGTTCGAAGTTGGGTTTTGGGAGTTTTTGAGAGAGAGAGATTTGAGAAGGAGTTGGAGAGTGAGAGGGGGCGAAGAGTTTGAGGTTGAGGAACTCGAGGGAGTCGTGGTCGAGGTCGCGGGAACGTGGGGCAACAGACGTGGGCGCGAGGGCGACGTGGGTACGCTGGAAAAATGAGCGGGAAAGCGTAACGTTGGGGAAGAAGGAGTGGGTTTGAAGCGGGTCGGGTTTGGTTAGGCTGGAGCGGGCTGTGGGAAGCTGGGCTTGGGCCAGGGAGATTAAATGTTTAATTCATTTGGAAATAAAGGAGTGTTGGGCTGAGGAGGGAAGTTGGGCGGCTTAGGGTTGTGAGATATAATTCATTAGTTTTCTGTTGGGCTTAGGGAAATGTAAATATAGTTTGGGTTTTGATTTTTTTTTTTGGTTATGGTTTTGGATAAAAAATTTAAATATTGAAATTTAAGCAACCAATCTTCACATAAGGTAATAATACGGGAAAATGGGATAATATTCGGGGACTTGGGAAAAAGTATAGAAGGATTTATTAATGGAAATGGGGATTTACAACATGACACCAATCACCCTGGTCCAACCGCCCCAGGCAGCCCAACCCCTAACCCAGGCAGTCCCACCTTACCCATACGTGCCCCACACGTGTCTGTGCGTCATTTGGTTTCCTGTCTTTGCTGGGATTTGCTGGCGTCCTGTCCATCTACCGTGGCCGATGCGGAACAAAAACTAGCGTTCAAAAAATTTTGGCACAAACAAAACCCGCTCTAAGATCGAAACCATAAACCTATATTAGCAAACTAAAGAGAGCTAAACTGCTAGGTTAGAATGTTATACTGAATGAATCAAGTCCTTCGGTCTTCTACCACCTTCATTAGCTCCTAGGGGTCGCGGATCGAACTTGGTTGCTGGTCTTCCTCCATCGATGATGATCCATCCGAGGAAAACGACGTAGGATCCAGCCTCGTCTAGCGAGGCAACCGACGCTCCAAGGTTGCTAGCAATGGAAAGTGGAGATGTAGCAATGTCTCACTATATTTTTCTCTCATGTGGCATGCTCAAATGAGCAACCCAAGAAGATGAAAAAGGAGGTTAGGAAACTAGTGGCATGAGCAACCATGGAAAAATGGCTAAGCCTCTCAAAAAAAGTGTGAGAGTCATCAATGTGTATTATAAATGAATGAAATGATCAAGAGGCTAGCATGAAGAATGGATGGCTACAATAATTTCAGCCATGGAAAAATATCTCCTCATTTTACAATAAACAAATCATAGCTATACCTCTCTACATGCCTCACCATGCTCATGCCAACCCACCCTCCACCTCATTTAGAAAAACAAATGATTTTCTAAAATGAAAATCATCTAAATGAGGTGTCCAACTTCTAGAAGCTATTCCATATAAATACGGAATACAACCTGGTATACGTATCGAAATACATATACGCGTATTCGTACAAAAATACGAATAGCCAAGAGAGAAAATGAATAGTGAACAAAAATACTAGAATACATATATAAAAATATATATAAATTATTAAATCAAAACCTGATTTAATAATCCGGCTTAATCCTAAACCGATAGTATTATCAACCGTCCGATCAAAGTCTGTATAAGCTGTACACATATTTAATCGGACACCTATATATACCAACATACGTTATCTACACCATATCACCTGAACCGTGAAAATCCTCTGTGTGGGACTCTAAAGACTCGTCAATACGCTGGCAGTGGGTTTAACCACAAGTACGTCAGCGGTACTAGCTGTACGTAAGGCTACCCAGGTATTGAGCGAAAGGAAGGCCGACGAGCAAACTCATCCAAACCCCTGCTGAACCTGTTAGTGACAATCTCCATACAGTCCGGTCTGTCCGTCTAAGAGTATCGCATATCGAGTCTAGAGGGGTGGATAAAGTCAGACCCCTAATAACGCGACATTTCGTGTCGGTATGAAACTCAGCACCACCTGAGAAACTACTGATCCTAGATCAGTAATTCTCGACTAACTTGGCCAAGGATTTCTAGTGATGGCCATCTGTGTACTGTGCGACATCAACCCCAATACCGGGAGAGACGAATTCCAGACGATCCGCTCACTGCCTCCATGTGGCTTGGGACTGTACCCAACTAAAACCTGTTTGCACGACTCTTTTGACCCGTGGTAGAGTAGTAATCAAAGCACAGTGGGAACTCACACAAGACAAATAACGATCTCAGGTCGACAGACTAATCTGTACTCATGTCACCTAGGAACTACTATCTGACAATAGGTATAATACCAACTAGCATGTTCCTGACGAGTTCGTCAAGTATACTCATGACCCAATGAGCACCTGTATACTATCTTAGGTGACTAACTGACACCAATGGCTTGTGAGACCGGCCATCGCCCCTCGTCGGGGTCTCGATAAGTATACACTAGTCTACTCCGGAGTATCGATGCCCAGTCTCGATACTCCCATAACTAGGGACATTTAAGGATGTGCTTATAGACCATCCAGCTTCCACATATATGATCGCCATCATAATGCTGGTAGTCAAGCAAAAATCCTATGAGCTCTATCAACATATAATAGTGATCTGTAATGCCATCTAATACTGTACATGATGATAAAGACAAATCAGATAATATACTATCATCTCGAGTAAGACTGTTCTCCCGTATCCTCCCTCAATCATCACAATCGTTTGTCTGCAATTCAATAATTGACTTAAGAGCACTATATCCAACAGTCTTTTCATTTCAGCACCCCGAAACTCCCAATTTAATCAGAAACTCCAAAACCCTTCCTTTCTCCATTAAACTTCTTTTTAAATGCCATTTAATCAAATTTTTACACCATATCTTCATTATTTTTCCCATATATATATCCATAACTATTCCAAGCTCTCTCCCTCTGATTTTATACTGAAAATTCTCCCAAAATTCCCTATTCAAAATTCTCTATAAATTGTTCTCTCAAGTCTAAGTTCTATCAAAACCTAATGAAGTTCAAGTTCCCCCCAAGCTCCTTCCTCCCTCAACGTGGCTCTACAAGTCGCCAAAAGAAGTCAGAAGATCAAGCTCACAATCTTATTCATGTATTGGTTCTTCAAACCGAGCCTTCTCCTCTTCATTCTATTACACGTAATAGTACGCGCAATTAAAACCGTAAGTCCCCCTCCTCCTTCTTCCCCTTTTGAATCCTTTCCATTGCCATGTCACCGAATCATCCTATAGTTCATACTACCTTAGAAATCCAATGTTTAAATAATCTTTTTTACATAAAAATTCCTTTGTGCCGTCATAACCAATTCATAAAATGAAACTTACCCATATAAAAAGAGAAAGCTTGTGACAACTCGACTTCACTTTTAATTAATGTTTCATGGAATCTCCTCATACCAAAGGTTGCTGTGACATATAGTTTGTATCTAAAGGCCTTTAGCAAAACGTGTATAACGTATAGTTTCATATAACTTCTACTTAAACATGAATTTGTTGATATTGTTAAATATATATTTAGTGATAGGGTACGGATTAACGATCTATCCCACACGCACACTTTTGAATCACAGCGCAATCATATGTTGTCACGTTTTTCTAAAAAGAATCGATTAAAATACCCTTAAGTTTAAAATAATATAAACTATAACCCTTTCCTTTGCAATTTCGTCGCTACAACCCTTGTTAGAAGAACTCTATTGCGGATGGTGCGGATTGTCGCACATCATGGGTCTTAGTAGAGCAAGATACAAAGCTCTTCATTGAGCATGGTCTTGAAAGGAAAGAAAATACGAATTTTTAAAGAATACGATTTCTATAAAATTAAAAATAAAAGAAAAGCTGATAAAAACTAAGTTGATTTGGTTAGTCTCTATTATTATAGGTTATAAATTGTTTTAAAGAAAACAAGGTTTCAACTTAAAATTTTCTAGAAAATACCCTTAACTTTTAAAAGGCTTGGATTTTACTAAAATACCCTAAAGTTAAATTTTTTCACTAAAATACCATAAGCTTCTAAAAGTTAGGTTATATCGCTAAAATACCATCAAATCTAAATTATATTTCAAATAAACACTCTTGACATTTTAATTAATATATTTTTACCAAAACCTCCCTAGGTTTTAAAAAATAAAGTTTTTACATAAAAACCCCTCGAACTTTATTTTACAAAAAATATCTTAAATTGCTAAATGAAATATTTTCATATAAATACCTAGATCTATACAGCTAGTAGCTAGCTAGTATGTAGGTAACAGTTGGGTCTAAGCGATATATTCTCTCTTGAGTCTCGAGGAGCCGGAGACAATTAGTGATATTCACTTGCCTATCTCCCTATATATAATTCATATCATCATGAAAAATCCAATTATATGAATATCAAATCAAACATAACCCCACACATGATACTTGACATGAATATATGAACACTGACATGACTTATACTAAACCTTCATGCTTGACCCATCTTGACTTGAACTATGAGTACATCTGACATGAATACTTACAATTGACATGACTACATGATTTTTGACATGAACTCAATCTTGAAAACTTGGTATCATATATTCTTTTGTATTCATGAATTCGATCACGACTTGTAATTTTAACTATAATTTAGATATGCGGGGTGTTGGGATGATTTGAGTATGAATCCACTGGAATTTCAGAAGTCCCGTTACTAAAATAACGTTGCTGTGGTATTGGGCTGAAACGGCACAAATAACGTCGCTGTGGTACCAGGCTGAAACGGTACATCACAAATTCATGAATGAGCGCCCGTGTTTCCAAGCCTCTGAGGCCCTACTCTTGGGTTTGGAATCCTTCAACGACGGTTGGAGTCCTGTTATTTTTGGGCCCGTGTTTCTTTACTCCTAGGGTCCTATCCTTCAGTTTGTGAATACTCTTGAGATTGATTGACATTCATTTTTAAACTAACGTTAGTTAGTTTATCTTATAGAGATCTTTAGGACACACTGACATTCACTTCATGTTCACCACTATGCACTTATTACATGCTGACGTTAACCAATACATGTTATTCTAAATTGCCATGTTCACGTATCATTGAGACTGCCATATACATTACCATGTCATATTTATCCACATGTTCACTATTTTCTATTCCTACAATACTGCATATCACCTTTCACCTTAATCATATAATTCACACTTATCTTGGGGACTTACCGAGCGTAAGTTTGCCGACGGACTTCCACCCATCATTCTTTCTTGGAAAATTCGTCAGGTGATGTAAATCCCCAGTTTCATGTATATATTTTCCGTATTTTTTCAAATTTTTCCTATTATTTTTGCACATTTTAAAAATACTTTAATTATTTTTTTCCTAAACTAAACCTAAACCCTTTTTCCTAACCCCTATCCGACCCGACCTGATCCCCCCTTCTTCTTCTTCTCCATTTGTTTCTCTTCTTTTCCCTCCAAAATTTTCCCTAACGTCCTTCTCCTCCATCCTCGCGACCGCCATCTCGTGACCCATGCCCACCTCCACGACGCTCTCGCCAACGATCTCCCCAAGATCCCCTCCCCTAAATCCTCACTTGCTCCCCTCTCTCGCCCCTCGCCGACGCCTCCACAAGACCCGCTCCCCCACGACCTCATCCTTGCCCATGTCTCAACCGCCTCCATGATTTTGCGGCCCCATCCCTGCGATCTCCCCCTCCTCACTCTCAATAACTCTCCCTCTCTCTAACTCCCTCAATCTCTCTCTCAAAAAAAACTCACCGACTCTCCACAATAGTCACCACCGTCCTCTTGTCAACCGCCACTACTCCACCACAGCTCCCCACTACTCCTTCACGATTCTAAACACCCATACCGACACCCGAGCTCCACCCAACCCTCTCCATAGCCGTGCCTACCTCATCCTCCTTCCAACGCCGGCAGCATCAACCCAGCCCCATCTCCGGCTCACATCTCGACTACTGCTGCTGCGGCCCCAAGCCAACTCGTCACTGCCTCGTGCCCACTCCCAGAACCACCGTGCTCATATAGAACTCGCCTCCGCACCGCCACTGTGCCGCAACTGCACCACTGCGTGCCCAGACGTGTCGTGACTCGTACCCACTCCCCGTGCCATACCGTACCCCCACGCCGTGCCAGCCTTCATGCCACGTCGTACCAGTCCCCATGCCATACTGTGTCAGCCTCCGTGCCACACCGTACCCCGATTCAGTGCACGCACCGTGCCCACTCCCGCACCACGCACCGAGCCAAGACCATGCCCACTACCGTATCACGCCCTCGTCGTCACCATGCCCAGTACCGGATCTCCACGCATCGCGCTCGCGCTACGCACCGTGTACAGTATCGTATCGTCTCGTGTGTCGAGACGAAGTCTGCAAGTGGTGTCACTTCTATATCAGCGACCGAAGGCAAGTGAAACTCTCACTTGCTTTAACATGCTATGAACATAGATCTATGATTTTCGTGTTAGAATTATATTAGATGGATTATTACGAACGTGTGTTAAGTAGTATACTATCACGTATATATAGTAAGCCATCGTCGCATTTTCATGGAAAACCATAGTAATTCTAAGATGTTAGTTTTGAGCATAATCGGATCTAAAATATCCTATTAATATCGTGTGAAATGTAAGTATTAGATACCATTTTCACAAGTCGGGCAAAACCGACTTTAATTCAATGGCTCATGATAATGTACGGTAAGAGTTTGATGTCGTGAAATGAACCAAAACCCCATCGAACATGCTCAAAGCTTTTACCAATAATTATTTTTGCTACTCTTAAATATTATGTAGAAAACTGAACTCAAATAACAAAGCATCGTGCAAGGAAATGACGTCCCAAAGACTCGATGTCAAATCTGGTTTTACTGTACACGTAGTAGTGTTAAATTGGTATTAAATAGTTAAATGTCGGAATGTAATATTCTATGGCTCATATTGAATCCGACTCAATAATCTAGAACCCTCTATAGTTTAGCCTTCAATGCTGATAGACCACTGTAACGAGAATTGACTGGGAATGCGGCTCTGGACTGCAGTCTCGGGCAGTATTCCATGAGAATACCTGAACTTAAACGCCTGCACGTCCGTACATAAAACTAAAATGCATGGAGTCCTATATAGCCGCGTAGATAATTTAGTAAGATAACATATGGATCTGGTCTCGTTCAGTTTTACTATCATTTGGTATTTTATTAATATCTTAGACTGTCGACGTGTTCTGCAGATTCTGCAGTGACATTTCTTTCACCTTCATACTAAACAGGATATATCTCTTAGTACAGAAAGGCTATCATGGATCCTCTTAATGTGTCGGAAACCTAACAGATAGAACTAAGTTTTATTCAATTGGGGAACACCTGAATCTAAACACAATCCTTAGTAAACCGCGCGCGAAATTAGACTTCCAGTTCTGAAACTGGAATTCCAGCAATTGATCGCTAATTTGAAATGATGATAAGTCCCTAACCTGAATTCCTATTGACATGAAACTAATTTTATCGCTTAGATAATCAAGTATAATTCATACATCATTTGTATTTTTTTGGTCGATTCTATATGTGTGATTTATGGTGAATTTTGCAAGTCATATAGCGTTCGCTGTCATAACTTAGTGAATATATGTTCAGTGCATTTCTACCTTATTTTTTATTTGCTTTATACCTTATGCATAGTGATCGTTTGCATTGAGACCTAGCGACTGATTTGCATTGTCGATATATAAGTGTTAGTTATTAGGTTGTGGCAAGTACGATAGTGAACCAGTGATTGAAAGTGATATTGATAAGTGGAAGCGTGATTGAAAGTGAAAGCGATACTTATTTATTCACAACCTATCTAATACCTGAACACATACTATAACCTGGGGAATGGGGAAATCAAGGTGGAATCGAACTAGTATTTAGTGAGATACAGTGACTTAGAGGATAATCATTCGATATTAGTGATATATTTATATACATACATTAGGTAGTAGGCCTAGCGGTACGGCTGCAGGGTTATATCCCAGGCAACAGTAGATCGTAGTCTCGGGCATGCACGAGACCCTTGTTAAATACGAGCATCCTTTCCACCAATTGATTTCATTGACTTAGTGACTGATAAGTAGTGGTATACACATTGCCTGGTTTACTGACATGATACTTATATCGCGTTGTTCATATTCAAATGATATTCATTATTCTCATGTTTCTGTATTCTGTCGCACCTTTTATATTTGATAACATTGTATGCACATTATATATTTATTGCTATATGTGTCGCCATGACGACCTGAGTGTGCATGCTCAGAGGACGAAGTAGACCCAGATAAGGAGCAGGACCTGCCATTCGAGATCGCGGAGGTTTAGAACGCGACATCAGCGCCGCCCTTTTTACTATAAGCACATTGTTATTTTGTTGGTTAGTTATTTCTTTATGCAAAAAATGTATTTTGAACTCTTTTATTTTGATGTAATAAAGTTGTTAACTGTGATTTTCTTTACTCCAGTACTGTTTACTGACTACCATGTAATGCTAGAAGCCGAAATGTGACTACGGCAGGATTATTCCCTGATCGTAGGAGCATGGCTGGCCTAGTCACCTATCGCATTACGTATTTTGGGAAGCGGGGCGTGACATAGTTTTGTTGGTATCAAAACCAGGTTTGGATGAAATTACAGTTCCGTTGAGAGATCCATAGATTGAGTTACACTCTTGATGTGTGCTTTATTACATTTCCTTTTCACTTTCTAATTCTCGTTGAATCATCATGTAGTCCTTGTTTGAATACGATTTCCTTCTTGATCATCTTTCAGAAATATAGACTCCTCGGGAAACTCCTCAGGTGTCGGTTCCTACGATCGTACCGAGAAGATCCTCAGCACACTGACGACCCTGGCCCGGGCTCAAGAGAGGAAGACCGATCTCCTGGCCGAGGGATTGAAGGCGGTACAGGAGACCGCAATTACCGCTCTGGAGAGATCTACGGATGTCCCCTCCGCCCCCGAGGGCGTCATCGTACCGACTACACAGGCTAGGGTTGGTATTGTTTCAAACTTTAAGAGGCTTCATCCAGCAGTTTTCACGGGATCAGCAAATTCACTCGAGGCCGAGCAATGGCTCATCAACGTGGAGAACCTTTTAACGGCCGCTCGGGTCCCTGATGATGACAGAGTGAGCATGGTGAAGATTCAGCTGGAGGACGAGGCACGCACGTGGTGGTCCATAGAGGAAAGCTGGCTATAGAAACCGATCGGATGGGACACGTTCTCCGCGTGCTTTCTAGATCACTATTTTCCGGCTACTGCCAAGGCCGAGATGGTGGAGAAATTCATCATGTTGAAGAAAAATGGACGCTCAGCGGATGTCTACGCCGCAGAGTTTAACTGGCTAAGTCGCTTCGCACTGTACATGGTAGCCACCGAAGTCATCAGGGCCAGACGGTTTCAGCAGGGGCTCAATATTGAACTGCAGCAACTTATCGCGTCTCTCAACCTACAGACCTTCGCTCAGGTGTTGAACGCTGGCTGAGTACAGAAAAGATTGGCGGAGAAGGCCAAGGGCCAACGATCGGTGGACAGGATACTCCACGTAGTTCCAGCATGGGCTACCATTTCCCCCCGTAGAACGATCCCAGTTCACAGGCCGGGTGTTACGCAGATGAAGCGTACTTTCTCACTTAAGCAGCCGCAGCTGTTTACGACCGAAAGACGCGATCGGGACATTAGGGATGTCCAGGCCTGAATTTTGGGGGCAGATGCTATTTGGTTTTATCCGTCCACCTCTCCAAAGATACCAAGTTGATTTATGGCACCATATATCGGAGGTTTGGACAGGTGCGACCGATATAGCAGACTTCATCAGATTCCCCCTCGTTTGCGAGGTTTTTTTTTATTGTGGGGACGCTTTTCCATGCAGGCGCAAGCCCCTGCAGTTAATTACGTTACCGTATCGCGGTAACCACTTTCTCCGGCTCCAGAAGGTCATTTCGTGTCGCGTGTATTTGTTTTATTTTTGGTTGCCCGGGGATTGTATACAGAGACTAATTTGTGTTGTCGCCCGTAGGGCGTGGATTAGTCCAAATCCTTATTTTCTTAGATTTGAGTTTGGTTTGATTTAAGGATCGTTAACCTTGTTTAAGGTTAAGATCAACTTAAATATTTGTTAAGGATACGTTAATCCGATATTGGACTAAGATCTACTTAACAGGGGTTCATGATCATTTTTTATCCAACGAAACATCATTTGGACTCTATCGTTTTAGTTTACGGACGTTACGGTCCATTGGGTTTAAGGACATCATAGTCCATAGAGTTTAGTTTAGAGACGTTGCGGTCTATTGGGTTTAAGAACATCATAGTCCATAGAGTTTAGTTTAGGAACGTTGCGGTCCATTGGATTTAAGGACATCATAGTCCATAGAGTTTAGTTTAGAGACGTTGCAGTCCGTTATTAGCTTAAGGACGTTGCGGTCCGTTGGGTTTAAGGACATCATAGTCCATAGAGTTTAGTTTAGGGACGTTGCGGCCCGTTATTAGTTTAAGAACGTTGCGGTCCATTATTAGTTTAAGGATGTTGCGGTCCGTAGTGTTTAGTTTAGGGACGTTGCGGTCCGTTATTAGTTTAAGGACGTTGCGGTCCATTGATGCTAGCTGTCGGGACCCACCACCTCTCTGAAGACGTTGAAGAATTACAACGACATGTATCAGAGGTATGAAGAGATGTACCCTTGAACCGATGAATGTTCATCAGGGAATTGGTAGACATATAGGCTCGGTCAATTCGGGTTTGGCCAACCTTGGGCTCAGCCCACTTGATTACTTATTTGGGCTTGATCCTTTTTTGTATCAGCACTGCTGAGCATTGATTTAGGTTCTGACACCCCTTTTTCTTTTTTTGTTTTACTTATACACTTTTATATGGAGTGTCAAATAATTTATGGCGCCCACGTGCAGAGCGCCAAACCCTAAGTATTAATGCACCTTTTTATTAAATAGCGCCCACGTGAGGGGCACGTGGAGCGCTCGGCGCTGAGCGTCAGACTTTGAGTGCTAAGCGCTTCTTATTAAGTAGCGCCCACGTGAGGAGCACGTGAAGCGCTCAGCGCCAGATTTTGAGTGCTAAGCACTGCTTATTAAATAGCGCCCACATGAGGAGCACGTGGAGCGCTCGGCGCTGAGCGCCAGACTTTGAGTGCTAGGCTCTGGGATATCTGTTCTACTCAATTCAATTCTCTGAGAATTAGATTATCACTTGTGAAAGATTTTGTCTTATAGATCTGAGATCTGGAAAAAGAACTAAGTTCTTCTGATATGAAAGTTAAACTCTTAGATATGAAGGAGATGCTATGACCTCTCTTATTTTATTTGCCTTGAGGATAAATCGTTCTCGTCTTTGAAGTTTGAAGTTTATGGGGGGTTTCTTCTTTTTTGTGTACAAGACTTGAAGTCTTGGGTCCTCTATATAGTGGAGGCTGATTTGTTGATTCAGTTAAGAAAATCTCTCATTGAGAGATTTCTTAATTGATTTGGGAATTTTATTCACCGTTGGATCTTTGATCCAAGGACTTCTGTTTTACAGAAGATATATATATTTTTTGTTTTTAACAAGATTGGAAAAATATTTTCCATACAGAGCTTATTCTGTAATTTGGTGATTTTTTAATCACCATTGGGTCTTTGATCCAACGGTGCTCTGTTTTACAGAGCATAATCTTTCTTATTTAGAAATATTAGGAAAATATTTTCCCCTACAGAGCTTATTCTGTAGCTTGGTGATTTTTAATCACCATTGGATTTTTGATCCAACGGCGCTCTGTTTTACAGAGAATAATCTTTCTTGTTTAGAAAGATTGGGAAAATATTTTCCCCTACAGAGCTTATTCTGTAGCTTGGTGATTTTTAATCACCATTGGATTTTTGATTCAACAGTGCTCTGTTTTACAGAAAATAATCTTTCTTGTTTAGAAAAATTGGGAAAATATTTTCCCCTACAGAGCTTATTCTGTAGTTTGGTGATTTTTAATCACCATTGGATCTTTAATCCAATGGTACTCTGTTTTACAGAGCATAATCTTTTTTATTTAGAAAGATTCGAGGAGTATTTCCTCAATCAGAATTTAATTCTGTGATCTGATAATTTATCATTTTCGTTGGATCTTTGATCCAAGGGTGGAGAACTTTTAGTTCTGGCGCCAGCGCCCTCATGCGGGGCACGTGAGGCGCTGCCTCAGAGTTTTTAACTCTTGGCACTGGTGCTCTCGTGCTTTGCACGTGAGGCGCTGCCTCAGTTCAAATTTTGAACAGAGCCTTGCTCTCTTATTGGTGGGAAACAAATGCCCCCCCACCGTTGCGCTCACGTGGCTCACACATGAGTGCAGCGGTGGTAACTTTTCCACCGTTGGATCATCTTGGAAGTTGGATCGTCTTCCAGCGCCTATAAGTAGGGCCTTTGGCCCTTGAAATGACTTTTGTTCATCTTTTTCCTTTCTGAGAATTTAATTCTCCCTTCAGAGCTAAGATCTCTGCCCAAGGAAATTCCTTTTTAGAGTTAGAACTCTGCCCAAATTTGGTAAGGATCGAACCTATTAACAGAGCTTTGCTCTTCTCAGATCGTGGATCTTAAAATGGATTTTTAGGGTTACTTAACCCATTAATTAGAACACTGTTCATCTCTATGAAGAACTCTTAGAGTTTGTTTTATAGATTTTAAAGATCTTGGAGTTTTTACTCTGCAAAAAGCTTTGCTTTTTTCTGAAGCCCGTCTCTTAGAGATCCACAGACATGATCTTGGAGTAGTAAACCTCAATGTCTTGGGCATTCCCCTCTGATTCTTAACGATTCATGGGGGTTCTATTTTTCATTTCATTATCATGGGGGGTTTCTGGAATTTAATTCCATCACATG
The DNA here is from genome assembly GCA_030015575.1 of Agapanthus africanus. Taxonomy (NCBI): domain Eukaryota; kingdom Viridiplantae; phylum Streptophyta; class Magnoliopsida; order Asparagales; family Amaryllidaceae; genus Agapanthus; species Agapanthus africanus. The sequence continues at coordinate 54,459,509 of CM057342.1, read as the reverse complement.
AAAGGAATTTAATTCCTTACCGAAGAGCTTAGCTCTGAAAGATCAAAGGGCCCTTCAGGAATTTCATTCTCTGGTGTTATTGAGCGTTTTCATAAGGTTGCACAATTTTAAATTTGTTGGGTGTTCTAACGGAACTTGTTTTCTCTATGGGGATGTCAAGAGTTGTTTAAACTCCCGTGTCAGTTTAATGAGAATTTTCTTGATCAGTTTGATCATTAAACTTTCACTGATTTTTCTTATCAGATACGATGGTCGCTCATCTGTATGATCTCGACGAAATTATTTCTTATGAAGACATTCGTGTCCAAGACCGCTGCTAAAACCAGGAGTTTACAAATGCCCAATGCCCTGAGGTTATGCTTCGCTTCGACAAGTACAACGGTCAACTACTTCCCCGTCGTTCCGCTCTTTTGAAGATCATCGTGGGAGCGATTTGGGAAGCACTTCCAGGATTTTACGAGGCCATGGCGCTTAAGGCACTTGACGATGCCGAAGACAAGGTGCACTCAGTATATCTGATGGACCTAATCTCGAATAGACGGCGATATAATCTTGTTGATATCTTGCATCAAGTTTTCCAACAGACGACGATAGTTTCTGCCTACCAGAGGACGGATGATATCAGTGAGAATACTGATGCTTGCATTCGTGAGAAGGTGCACACGAGAATGGTCAGAAAAGCTAGAAGCATTTTAGACGGCCTCGCTTCTGAATTCCTCGATCCATGTCCCGGATTTAGTGCTTTGCCATTATAAACACTTTCCTTCGTTTTTGTATGAGTTCTTGGAGTATAAATGACAAAACTTTCTTTCCCCCCCCATTTTACATGTATTCTGCATGAAGTGTTGTTATACTCGCATGAGGCGCTGTTGGGGATTTTAATCCTGGATTAGCGCCAGGGCTCACGTGTTATGCACGTGCGATGTCGTTTTAGTTTTCAAAAAAGGATCAACGTGGGCACTCATGTGCAGTGCGCGTGAGGCTCTGCTGGTGAGGTCATTTCATCTCCCTACTCTGATTCCAATGAGTTACCTCTTTTATTTCACATGCTCTTCCCTTTTCTAGGCCTTGGAATAGTTCCACCATGCACGACGCTTTTTGTGCATGGCTTTGAATGCGTCTTTTTATAACCCGAGGCTACATCTTCCTTCTTCTCTTCAAAGAGAAACCCATCTTTTATTAACAGAACTTAAACAAACCAAGAGCTATGGCCTGCAATCGCCCTCACGCTTGTCAGCAACCATGGGAGGTGCCCATCAAGGAAATAATTCCTCGCCTTGTTGTGCGGCTAGTAGATCCCCTTCTCACCGACGCTCAATGTGACGCGGTGATGCATGAGCTTTTGACTCGTAGGGGCTCTCCTCTTCCTATGGGCTCCATTTGAATCTGGATGATCTTTTTATCCGTGCTCGCCAATATTCCTCCTCATTCAGCAGAGATGACCCCGGCAATTCTTGATACGGCAGAGGATAAAATTGAGTGTTTCCACGAGGCACGATTAATCACCCAGGCTCTGAAGGGACGCTCGGTTCATTTACTGGGTCAGATAAGAGCCCGGCGGGCTATCATGTCTGCTTTCGTTGATGAGCATGGCGCTAATCGGTGGGGATCAACTCTTCGCGAAGACCGTCACTTCGACATGGTGGAGAGGGCTGAGAGGGAATTGGAGAACCTTATATTTTGTTTTGTTAACCCATGTACCTCTGATCCCATATCTGGCGATCTTTTCTATGTAGAGTAGTATATTTAAATCGATGTATTTATCTTATTATTGACTGTTAAATACTTTCTGTTGAATTTTTCTGTTCGTTATATATTCGTACGTGCATCCCGCCTGATACATGAGCTTTATACTTTACTTTACCCCTAGGAATTTTCTTTAAGTGCGAGCGCTATTGTTGTGTTGCTCGCAAATCAGCGCGTTTTGGATACCATTTCCATTTAAGCATGCATACAGTTGCGAATGCATGCTCAATAGGGTGTACACCAAAGACTCTCCTTATTGTCTTACATAGCACATGGTTTGTGCATGTCTTGGATTAAGTATTGTTGTCGAGTGGAGGCTTTCCTACATGGTCTTGAGTGCATACGTCTTCCCCCTGAGCTCTTGACTGCAAAGACGAGCCTGCGGGGGTTGATCAAATGGTGCGCTGCCAACCAAGGCCACTCGTGCGTACGAAATTTGGTGAGTGCTTCAAGAAGCTATCACCGAGGTGGTCGCTCTTGATAAAGCCGTCATTTTTACCCGTGAGATGGTTGAAGCTCATAAAGTCGTTGAAAGGGAGCTTGTTGAGTCCGATAAGGAGCAAACCGACTCTCAAGCTCCCTTTCAACAACTTTATGAGCTTCAACCATCTCGCGGGTAAAGATGACGGCTTTATCAAGAGCGACCTCCTCGGTGATAGCTTCTTGAAGCACTCACCAAATTTCGTACGCATAAGTGGCCTTGGTTGGCAGCGCACCGTTCGATCAACCCCCGCAGGCTCGTCTTTGCAGTCAAGAGTTCAGGAGGAAGACGTATGCACTTAAGACCATGTAGGCAAGCCTTCACCCGACGACAATACTTAATCCAAGACATGCATAAACCATGTGCTATGTAAGACAATAAGGAGAGTCTTTGGTGTATACCCCATTGAGCATGCATTCGCGACTGTATGCCTGCTTAAATGGAAATGGTATCCAAAACGCGCTGATTTGCGAGCAACGCGACAATAGCGCTCACACTTAAAGAAAATTCCTAGGGGTAAAGTAAAGTATAAAGCTCATGTACACAGGCGAGATGCACGTACGAATATATAACGAACAGAAAAATTCAACAGAAAGTATTCAACAGTCAATAATAAAATAAATACATCGATTTAAATATACCATTCTACATGGAAAAGATCGCCAAATATGAGATCATAGGTACAGGGGTTAACAAAACAAAATACAAGGTTCTCCAATTCCCTCTCTACCCTCTCCACCATGTCGAACCGACGGTCTTCGCGAGGAGTGGATCCCCACCGATTAGCGCCATGCTCATCAGCGAAAGCAGACATGATAGCCCGCCGGGCTCTTATCTTACTCGGTAAATGAACCGAGCGACCCTTCAGAGCCTGGGTGATTAAGCGTGCCTCGTGGAAACATTCAATTTTATCCTCCACCGTATCAAGAATTGCTGGGGTCATCTCTGCCGGATGAGGAGGAATATCGGCGAGCACGGATAAAAAGATCATTTGGAGTCAAATGGAGCCCATAGAAAGAGGAGAGCCCCTACGAGTCAGGAGCTCATGCATCACCACGTCACATTGAGCATCGGTGAGAAGGGGATCTACCAGCCACGCAGCAAGGTGAGGAATTATTTCCTCGATGGGCACCTCCCATAGTTGCCGACAAGTGTGAGGGCGATTGCAGGCCATAGCTCTTGGTTTGTTTAAGTTCTGTTAATAAAAGATGGGTTTCTCTTTGAAAAGAAGAAGGAAGATGTAGCCTTGGGTTATAAAAAGTTGCATTCAAAGCCAGGCACAAAAAGCGTCGTGCATGGTGGAACTATTCTCAAGGCCTAGAAAAGGGGAGAGCATGGGAAATGAAAGAGGTGACTCATTGAAATTAGAGTAGGGAGATGAAACGACCTCACTAGCAGAGCCTCATGCGCACTGCACGTGAGCGCCTATGTCGATCCTTTTTTGAAAACTAAAACGGTATCGCACGTGCATAACACGTGAGCGCCGGTGCTAATCCAGGATTAAAATCCCCAACAGCGCCTCATGCGCAAAACACATGAATTCCAACAACAATATAACGACACTTCATGCAGAATACATGTAAAAAGGGGGGAAAGAAAGTTTTGTCATTTATACTCCAAGAACTCATACAAAAACAAAAGAAAGTGTTTACAATGGCAAAACACTAAATCCGGGACATGGATCGAGGAATTCAGAAGCAAGGCCGTCTAAAATGCTTCTAGCTTTTCTGACCATTCTCGTATGCACCTTCTCACGAATGCAAGCGTCAGGATCCTCACTGATGTCATCCGTCCTCTGGTAGGCAAAGATTATCGTCGTCTGTTGGAAAACTTGATGCAAGATATCAACAAGATTATCTCGCCGTCTCTTCGAGATTAGGCCCATCAGATATACTGAGTGCACCTTGTTTTCGGCATCGTCAAGCGCCTTAAGCACCATGGCCTCGTAAAATCCTGGAAGTGCTTCTCAAATCGCTCCCACGATGATCTTCAAAAGAGCGGAACGACGGGGAAGTAGTCGACCGTTGTACTCATTGAAGCGAAGCATAACCTCAGTGAATTGGGCGTTTATAAACTCCTGGTTTTGGCAGCGGCCTTGGACACGAATGTCTTCATAAGAAATAATTTCGTCGAGATCATACAGATGAGCGACCATCGTATCTGATAAAAAAAATCAGTGAAAGTTTAGTGATCAAACTGATCAAGAAAATTCTCATTAAACAGACACGAGAGTTTAAACAACTCTTGACATCCCCATAGAGAAAACAAGTTCCGTTAGAACACCCAACAAATTTAAAATTGTGCAACCTTATGAAAACGCTCAATAACACCAGAGAATGAAATTCCTGAATGGCCCTTTGATCTTTCAGAGCTAAGCTCTTCGGTAAGGAATTAAATTCCTTTCATGCGATGGAATTAAATTCCAAAAAACCCCATGATAAGGAAAAAAATAAAACCCCCATGAATCGTTAAGAATCAGAGGGGAATGCCCAAGACATTGAGGTTTACTACTCCAAGATCATGTCTGTGGATCTCTAAGAGATGGGCTTCAGGCTTCAGAAAAAAAGCAAAGATTTTTGCAGAGTAAAAACTCCAAGAACTTTAAGATCTACAAAACAAACTCTAAGAGTTCTTCATACAGATGAACAATGTTCTAATTAATGGGTTAAGTAACCCTAAAAATCCATTTTAAGATCCACAATCTGAGAAGAGCAAAACTCTATTAATAGGTTCGATCCTTACCAAATTTGGGTAGAGTTCTAACTCTAAAAAGGAATTTTCTTGGGCAGAGATCTTAGCTCTGAAGGGAATTAAATTCTCAGAAAGGAAGAAGATGAATAGAAGTCATCTCAAGGGCTAAAGGCCCTACTTATAAGCGCTGGAGGACGATCCAACTTCCAATATGATCCAACGGTGGAAAGGTTGCCACCGCTGCACTCACGTGTGAGCCACGTGAGCGCAACGGTGGGAGGGCATTTGTTTCCCCCCAATAAGATAGCAAGGCTCTGTTCAAAATTTGAACTGAGGCAGCGCCTTACGTGCAAAGCACGAGGGTGCCAGCGCCAAGAGTTTAAAATTCTGAGGCAGCGCCTCACGTGCCCCGTACGAGGGCTCTGGCGTCAGAACTAAAAGTTCTCCACCCTTGGATCAAAGATCCAACAAAAATGATAAATCATCAGATCACGGAATTAAATTCTGATTGAGGAAATACTCCTCAAATCTTTCTAAATAAGAAAGATTATGCACTGTAAAACAGAGAACCGTTGGATCAAACATCCAATGGTGATTAAAAATCACCAAGCTACAGAATAAGCTCTGTAGGGAAAAATATTTTCGCAGTCTTTCTAAACAAGAAAGATTATACTCTGTACAACAGAGCACCGTTGGATCAAAGATTCAATGGTGATTAAAAATCACCAAGCTATATAATAAACTCTGTAGGGGAAAATATTTTCCCAATTTTTCTAAATAAGAAAGATTATGCTCTGTAAAACAGAGCGCCGTTGGATCAAAAATCCAATGGTGATTAAAAATCACCAAGCTACAGATTAAGCTCTGTAGGGGAAAATATTTTCCCAATTTTTCTAAATAAGAAAGATTCAAAGGTGCATTAGTACTCAGGGTTATGCTTTCAGCGCCGAGCGCCTCACGCGCTCTGTACGTGGGCGCCATAAATTATTTGACACTCCATATAAAAGAGTATAAGTAAAACAAAAAAAAGAAAAAGGGGTGCCAGAACCCAAATCAATGCTCAGCAGTGCTGATACAGAAAGAGGATCAAGCCTAAATAAGTAATCAAGTGGGCTGAGCCCAAGGTTGGCCAAACCCCGAATTGACCGAGCCTATATGTCTACCAATTCCCTGATGAACATTCATCGGTTCAAGGGTACATCTCTTCATACCTTTGATACATGTCGTTATAATTCTTCAACGTCTTCAGAGAGGTGGGGGGTCCCGACAACCAGCATCAATAGACCGCAATGTCCTTAAACTAATAACGAACCGCTACGCCCCTAAACTAAACACTATGGACCGCAACGTCCTTAAACTAATAACGGACCGCAACGTCCTTAAACTAATAACGGACCGCAACGTCCTTAAACTAATAACGGACCGCAACGTCCCTAAACTAAACTCTATGGGCTATGATGTCCTTAAACCCAACGGACCGCAACGTCCTTAAACTAATAACGGACCGCAACGTTCCTAAACTTAACTTTATGGACTACGTTGTCCTTAAACCCAATGGACCGCAACGTCCCTAAACTAAACTCTATGGATTATGTTGTCCTTAAACCCAATGGACCGCAACGTCCCTAAATTAAACTCTATGGACTATGATGTTCTTAAACCCAATGGACCGTAACGTCCCTAAACTAAAATGATAGAGTCCAAATGCTCTTTCGTTGGATAAAAAATGATCATGAACCCCCGTTAAGTAGATCTTAGTCCAATATTGGATTAACGTATCCTTAACAAATATTTAAATTGATCTTAACCTCAAACAAGATTAACGATCCTTAAATCAAACAAAACCTAAATCTAAGAAAATACGGATTTGGACTAATCCACGCACTATGGGCGATAACACAAATTAGTCTCCGTATACAATCCACGGGCAACCAAAAATAAAACAAACACATACGACACGAAGTGTCCTTCTGGAGCCGGTGAAAGTGGTTACCGCGATACGGTAACGTAATTAACTGTAGGGACTTGCGCCTGCAGGGAAAAGCGTCCCCACAATAAAAAAAACACTTGCTAACGAGGGGGAATCTGACGAAGTCTGCTACATCGGCCGCACTTGTCCAAACCTCTGATATACGATGCCATAAATCAACTTGGCCTCCTCGGAGAGGTGGAAGGATAAAACCAAATAGCATCTGCCCCCAAAATTCAGGCCTGGACGTCCCTAATGTCCCGGTCGCATCTTTCAGCGGTAAACAGATTCTGGCACACCCGGGGGGACCTTTTCCTCTTTCCACTCCACACTTCGTGTGTCGTGTTTTTCCGCGATCAAATAATCGCGGTATATATATTTATGGTTGCCCTTAAGTGATGGGATACTAAAGCCGGCATTGTGTCTCTATGAAGAATGGCGTTTGCTCCTACCCTAGCAACTCAGGCTCTGTCACATCCGGTGGTGTCAAGTATGGGCCACTTGCAGTCTCAAAACTCTGCAATCCGGCTCTTCAAGAAATCAACGGGCTCCGCTTTGGGTTGATACTCCCACATCCCACCCTTGGTGCCTCAACGCCGATGGAGGAAGCCCAGAGAAAGTCTATCTTCCACAGGCTGGTTCCCCAAGCTGCAGCTTTGCCGACGGAATCGGTCAAAAATTACATCCCGGTTGCCAGAGGCCAGGGCACTGTTGGGGTCAAAAATTACATCCCGGTTGACCGAGTTAAAATCAAAGTCAACCCCAAGCCAAGTGGGCTCAAACCCAGGTCAAGACTGAACATGGAAGGAACCGGCTGTAGGGTGTTTTTCGTCACCCCATTGAGATGGGAATACGCGTGCGCTGGTTAGGCGCAGTACAGATTCCCCCTTCCTAGGGTAGGCTGGGGTTTATTGATTGTGGGGATCGGAATCTCCGGCACCCACGGACTAAGTTGTCGTTAATTACCCCCCGGCTTTAGAGCAAGGGAACCTCCGATTGACGGGTCAAACAAGCCATGCGAACTCAATGTGCAGTGTGCGTACGTGTTTTGAAGGGGGTTTTGGATATATCGGGGGCCCCGCAGAGTTTTACGGGGGTCCCGCTACCCGGATAGCGGGCTGGGGGTCAAGGAGGCTAGCAGCCCCCTTGCGGGGTGTGGGGAAGCGCCCCGTTAGAAAAAAATTTCTAACCGGATAGGGTGTTTACTGTAGAGTGCATAAAAAATGGTAGGAGGAGCGTCTTAAAGACGCGTGCGTGGCATGTGGGTGCATGGTGCCCATGGGCACATGCCGGGTGCGTGAGCGCTTGGCGCCCGCTGGTCACGTGCATAACATGTGGGCACTGGGCGCTAGCGGGTTATGCGCGCAGCACGCGACCGCGAGGCGCCGACGGGTCATGTGTGCTGCACGCGACCACTGGGCGCTGAGTGGGTCGTATGGGGCGCATGTGGGCGCTTAGTGCCCGCGGGTCACGTGCGCTGCATGCGACCGCTGGACGCTGAGCGGGTCGGGTGGGGCGCACGTGGGCGCCTAACGCCCGCGGGTCACGTGTGCTGCACGCAACAGCGGGTCACGTGCGCTGCACGCGATCATTGGGCGCTTTAGCGCCCGCAGGTCACGTGCGCCACACACGACCGCTGGGCGCCAGCAGGTCATGTGCAAGACACGCGACCGCTGAAAACACCAGCGGGAAGGGTCTTAGCCCTTAGGTTGGGGAGTTGAACTCCCAAGGGGTTTTGGAGTTGAACTCCTAACAAAAATTTAATTTATAGAGTTAAAATCAAACAGATCTAGAAAGGGGTTAAACTCCTAGGAATCTTTGGCTCTTCTTTTGAGCCTTGGATCCTCCCAACGTAGGATTTTTGGAGATGTGTGTCCTTCTTCTTCCTCTCGGTTGGCCGGATCTTGGGGGAAAAGTGGAGTGAGATTCAAAATTTTCCCTTTCAGAGATTTGATGGGAGATCTGAGCTCCCCTTGTTGGGTTTTGTGATAAAAAACTACTATTTTAGAAATGAAGAGTTAAACTCTTGATTTGATTCAAAAAGAGGAAGAAGGTTTTTAGACCCTTGAGAGAGGGGAAGGAGGCACATAAACCCTAGTTTTTGGGGGGGAATGAAAAGTTGTATTCCTTTATTCATCATCATGTTGCCTTGTATAGGCTTGCACATTTACATATAGCCCTTTGGGTTTTACAAAATGGTATTTTGCCCATCCCATACCTCATATGCCCTTTTTTTTGCACATAAGCCATGGGCTTTTACAAAAATTTGGCTTTATGCTCATTTTGCTTACATTCATGCACAAAAAATTACATCAAAATTATTTGTTACATGGTTTTTATGTCGGCATGGGGAGGCTGGCCGCGGGCTCGACTTGGGCGTGGGCCCGCTTGACTTGGGCTTGGACCCACCTGGCTCAGGGTTGACCTTGACTTCGACTTGGTCAACCGGGGTGCAAATTTTGACCCCAACAAAGTTCCCCCCATCAATAAATGCACACCGCGCATATGAATTGTGTGCATGAAGTTAATGGATCTTGAAGCTAGACTTCGAGAGGGGACATCATTCTGGGGGCGGAGCATCCCTCGGGGAGCATGATTCCCGGGGATCGGAGCATCATTCCGATTTGTGGAGCATAATTCCAGGGTCAGAGTATCATTCCGAAGAGTCGGAGCATAATTCCGAGGATCGGAGTATAATTCCGAAGGGTCGGAGCATAATTCCGAGGATCGGAGCATAATTCCAAAAAGTAGAGGCATGATTCCAGGGATCGGAGCATGATCCCGATGAGCGGAGCATGGTTCCAAAGGGGTCGGAGCATAATTCCGACGAGCGGCAGACATTCTGACCGAAGCATAATTTCGATGCAGAGGTTGATTCCCAGGCTAAGCATAATTCCGATAGGGAAAGTGGATACTCCGAGGCGAAGCTTGATTTCGACGCGGGGTACATTCTGAGATGAAGCATGATTTCGACGCAGAGCTTGCTGGTTGACTTAATTCCGAGGCGGAGCTTAATTCCGACGAGGAGGTCGCTGGTTGATTCTGAGCTGAAGCATAATTCCGACAGGGAAGGCAGATACACCGAGGCGAAGCTTGATTTCGACGCGGGGTACACTCTGAAACGAAGCATGATTCCGGCGCAGAGCCTGTTGGTCGACTTGATTCCGAGGCGGAGCTTAATTCCGACGAGGAGGTCGCTGGTTGATTCCAAGCCGAAGCATAATTCCGACAGGGAAGGCAGATACACCGAGGCGAAGCTTGATTTCGACGCGGGGTACACTCTGAGACGAAGCATGATTCCGGCACAGAGCTTGTTGGTCGACTTGATTCCGAAACGGAGCTTAATTCCGACGAGGAGGTCACTGTTTGATTCCGAGCCGAAGCATAATTCCGACAAGGAAGGCAGATACACCGAGGTGAAGCATGATTTCGACACGGGGTATACTCTGAGACGAAGCATGATTCCAACGCGAGCTTGTTGGTCGACTTGATTCCGAGACGGAGCTTAATTCCGACGAGGAGGTTGTTGGTTGATTCCGAGCTGAAGCATAATTCCGACAGGGAAGGCAGATACACCAAGGCGAGGCTTGATTTCGACGTGGGGTACACTCTGAGACGAAGCATGATTCCGGCTCAGAGCTTGTTGGAATTGGTTGGTTTGATTTGTTTGATTTTTGCCTTGTTCGGCGGGACTTTTGAATTTGAGAGGAATTTGGAATTTGTTTAGCATCAGTATTGCTACACTGGAATAATGCCAGAAGCAACTCATCATTTTCCCTGGGAGGACTTAGGATTTTGGTTTTGGTTTGCCATCAGCACCGCTTATACTGGAATATGGTACCAGGAGCGGATCATCATTTGCCTTTGCCCGTTGGGGAGCGATGGCTTAGCAGACAAGTTTAGGTCCCTATCACCTAAGACTTTTCAATTTTATGAGCTGTAAGGGTCCCATAAAAGTATTTTCTTCCTACGAGTCGAAAGGATCTCGTAGGTGTATTTTCTCCTTAGGAGTCGTGAGGAACCCCAAGTGTGTTGCTCCTTTGTGAGTCGTAAGGATCTCACGCGGGAATTTTCTCCTCATAAAGTCTAGAGGACTTTGCGAGTGCATTTCATCTCTTTTTCACGAGTTTGCGCCCTTTCGGGTTTTCACAAACTCGCCGGCAGTCCTGCTGTTTTTACTCATGAAACCCTTTCGGGTTTTCATCCGTGTCCATTTTGCTTGTGGACATACCCTTTTTTTTGGAATCTTCATCGCTGGTGGGACTTTGAATGTGGTCTCGCCGGTAGGACTTGGGAGAAATTGGGATCGTTTTACGCCCGTGGATTGTATATGATTTTGAAGGATGTATGATCCAGACATGGGGCCGAAAGAATTTCAGGACTTTGTTGGCGTCTGCATCGCTGTACTGGAATATGGTACCAGGAGCGACTCATCATTCGCCGTTGGGAAAACTTGGGATTTGGGTTTTTGGTCGGCATCTGCATTGCTGCACTGGAATAATGCCAGGAGCAACTCATCATTTGCCTTTCCCTGTTAGGAAGCGGGGGCTTAGGAGACAGGTTTAGATCCCTATCACCTAAGGCTTTTCAATTTTATGGGCCGTAAGGGTCCCATAAAAGTATTTTCTCCCTACGAGCCATAAGGATCCCATAGGTGCATTTTCTCCTTAGGAGTCATGAGGACCCCCAAGTGTGTTTTTACTTATAAGTCGTAAGGATCCCACGAAGGTTTGTTTTTACGAGTCGTGAGGATCCCGTAAGTTTTGTTCTCCTCATGCATCGTGAGGACACATGAGTGGGTCTTCCCAATGGAGCATAATTCCAAGGGCGGAGACCAGCCGCGCGACTGGTGATTGCTGTGGGGCATGGGTATGATGAGAATTATTTTAGACTGGTGATTGCTGTGGGGCATGGGTATGATGAGAATTATTTTAGCCCGTAGATTGTATACGGTAATCAACTTGGGGACCAACCGTAGGGCCGGAAGAATGTTGGGAATTTGAATTTTGGTTGGCGTCTGCATCGCTGCACTGGAATATGGTACCAGGAGCGACTCATCATTCGCCGTTTGAGAATTTGGATTTTGGTTGGCGTCTGCGTCGCTGCACTGGAATATGGTACCAGGAGCGACTCATATTTCGCCGTTTTTTACCGCGATTGCTCGATCATTCCAGCTTTTCTTATCGCGAAAGCCGCGATCGCCCTATCATTTCAGCTTTATTTATTCATGGTTACCCCATCGTTTCGGCTTTATTTTTCATGTTTATTTTTACTTGCTGATTTTTATTGCGAGTTGCCCGATTATTTCGGCTTCTTTATTTTATTTTATTTTATTTACATATTTTTACATCCCCAGTTTAACGACTTAGAGGTTGACGTTCCCAGTTTAACGACGTGGGGGTCGGCTGTTCCCAGTTTAACGACGTGGTGGTCAGCTGTTTTCAGAGAAAGGCAGATGTCTGAGAGAATCAGTTTCACGAAGGATTTCGGTCTCCGTTTGTATGAAATTGGCGGTCGCATCTTGACTGTTTGCTAACACGCCTTTAGACAGTTCTATCTTTTCTGCCATGTATTGCTTCTCGACCCAATCTTTGAAGACAAAGCAGTCCTCAATAGCATGACTTATCATTCTATGATAGGTGCAATATTTGGGGTCGTCGGTCATATTCGCTTCTTGCGGTCTTTTTGATTCTGCCAATTGTAGACCGTTTCTCAGGGCGTCCTTGAATATCTTGTGGACTTTGTCCCTTCTGAAGGAATAGACTTTATCCAGCTTCTCTTTCAGTAGAGCTCCTCCTCCCTCTCCGAACACTGGCTTCCGAGGCCGGTTGGCATTAGGCCCGCTGATCCCTTACTTATTACGGTTAGCCGAAGTGTTGAAAGATTCAGTATCGTCGGAATTTCCGCCTTTGCGATTATCGTCCTTTCGGTTTCTCCAGGACCTATTGTTATTTTGGGAATCCGAGGAGGACTCCTGCTTTGAGCGCTCCAGCATCTGAAATTTCCTGGTCAGCTCTTGGAATATTTTAAGACCCGCGGTGCATAGAAACGGGGCCATCCAATTGTTGAGATTTCCGACGAGGAGACTGACAGATTGGTCTTGCTCTATTGGCGGTTCACATTTGACGAAGAGATTGCGTCATCGGGTTATAAAATCCGTGTTGCTTTCGTTGTTCTTTGGCTTGGTCCTTACGAGATCGGCAATGGTGATCTTATTGCTGACGCTCATAAACCTCTGCCGAAACAGAGACTCCATTTAGACGAAAGTTGTGACGGAACCATCCGGTATGCTTGCGTACCAGTCGAAAGCAATATCGGTTAAGCTATTAACGAACTGGCGGAGGAGAAGCGCATCATTGCCCCCAGTATTCCCGCATAAGGATTTAAAGTGGGTGATATGCTGATTCGCATTTCTCGTCCCATCGAATCTTTCGAATTTAGGGATGACATAGCCGCTAGGAAATTCTATCAGATCATACTGAGCAGGATATGGTCTCCCGCTGCTGCTAACATCTTTTTGTGCTTCGGCTTCGGCTACCAGTGTTTTGACTTTGTTGGCAACCAAATCCATGATTTGATCTTGAGTTAGCGAGCTACTGTCATCCGTAGCCAAGATATTTCCCGAGATAGGATGCGACTGACTTTCATGCGGTTCGCCCAACTTTGGATTTGAGGGAATAGACGTCGGGAGTCTCAGAACACTGTTTCCCGGTTCATGAGCAGAGCCCTGCGCTTGATTGGGCGGCTGAGAGGCAAGTTAGGTCGTGAGCTATAAGATGACGTTTGTCAAGTCGTCAATTTTTGAGTAGAGCTTGGCCATCTCCTTGTCTTTGTTTCTGAGCTGCTTTCGAAGCTCCTGGAGAAGTTGTTGCACTGCGGTCTTAGGATGGAAAGTTGGCTCATCTTTGCTTCCGAGCCCGACTCCTCATGAACTGAGGGCTCTCTCTGCTTATCAGCCTCATTGGGAGGATTTTCATCACCCTCCGGAGGATGCTGGTCTTGAGAAGGGACAGCTATATTCACACCAGGTTGGATTTGAGATGTGGTGGCTCCATCCTTGCTCTTGCTGCGCATGCCCACCATATAGACAGCGTGGACCGCATATCCAGCCATCTCTTTATCTTTGGCGGGGTAACCCTGTTCCTTGAACCTCATGAAGTTCAGCCTAGCAGGGGCCCTAGCCCTTTTATTGGCTCTGTATCTGAGCCTTTTCTGTCTCAGCTTCTCAATTTTGAAGGCTTGGCGGGCATCCGTTATCCGGGAAGCCATTGTGAGTCGATTAGCGGGAAGCTTAGAGAAGACACCCGATCGAGCAGTTGTTAGGGGCACCGCCGGAGCTTGCTCGAGACGCGTTGTAGCTTTGTTGGTGTTGATGGCCTTGTCCCCAGCTGAGGCGATAGGGAGTCGTTCGGAAATGGATTTGCGTTTGGGTTGGGACGCCCTCGAGACCACCACATTTGGCCTCTTGCCTTTTGAGGCCGGTTTGTCGGTTACCGGAGCTTGAGGTACAGAGATGGCATTAGCCGAGACAAACAGAATAGACCCAAATTGTAGCAGCGGTTCTTCCCACTGTCGTCCGAGACTTGCCGGGAGGACCGTCCTGGCGTCTATTTTCATCGTGTAGGAGACGGGAGCTGAGCTTGTCCTTGGAGAAATTTTTGCTACGTCCGAAAATTGCAATTGGAAATTGTTAACCTGCACAAAGAAGCATGATTTCAGTATAGGCAATCAATGTATATGTTGATTGAGTTCGCATGAACGTTTAACCCGAAATATGGGAGGAAAGATACGTCCCACCGGGCGTGCCAGAATCTGTAGGGTGTTTTTCGTCATCCCATTGAGATGGGAATATGCGCGCACTGGTCAGACGCAATACAGATTCCCCCTGCCTGGGGTAGACTGGGGTTTATTGATTGTGGGGATCCGAATCTCCGGCAGCCGCGGACTAAGTTGCCGTTAATTACCCCCCGGCTTTGGAGCGAGAGAACCTCCGATTGACGGGTCAAACAAGCCATGCGAACTCAATGTGCAGTGTGCGTACATGTTTTGAAGGGGGTTTTGGATATATCGGGGGGCCCGCAGAGTTTTTACGGAGGTCCCGCTACCCGGATAGCAGGCTAGGGGTCAAGGGGGCTAGCAGCCCCCTTGCGGGGTGCGGGGAAGCGCCCCGTTAGAAAAAATTTCTAACTGGGGAGGGTGTTTACTGTGGAGTGCATAAAAAAGTGGTGGGAGTAGCGTCTTAAAGACGCGTGCGTGGCATGTGGGCGCATGGTGCCCACGGGAACGTGCATGGCGCGTGAGCGCTTGGCACCCGCTGGTCACGTGCGCAGCATGTGGGCGCTGGCCGCCAGCGGGTCACGTGCGCAGCACGCGACCGCGAGATACCCGCGGGTCATGTGCGCTGTACGCGACCACTGGGCGCTGAGCGGGTCGCGTGGGGTGCACGTGGGCGCTTAGCGCCCGCGGGTCACATGCGCTGCACGCGACCGCTGGACGCTGAGCAGGTCGCATGGGGCGCATGTGGGCGCCTAACACCCGCGGGTCACGTGCGCGGCACGCGAGCGCGCTGGGCACCAGCGGGTCATGTGCAAGGCACACGACCGCTGAGAACACCAGCGCAAAGTGGCTTAGCCCCTAGGTTGGGGAGTTGAACTCCCAAGGGGTTTTGGAGTTGAACTCCTAACAGAAATTTAATTTATTAAGTTAAACTCCAACAGATATAGAAAGGAGTTAAACTCGTAGGAATCTTTGGCTCTT
The DNA here is from genome assembly GCA_030015575.1 of Agapanthus africanus. Taxonomy (NCBI): domain Eukaryota; kingdom Viridiplantae; phylum Streptophyta; class Magnoliopsida; order Asparagales; family Amaryllidaceae; genus Agapanthus; species Agapanthus africanus. Next base: position 54,443,865 of record CM057342.1, on the reverse strand, counting down.
CTTTTGAGCCTTGTATCCTCTCAGCATGGGATTTTTGGAGATGGGTCTCCTTCTTCTTCCTCTCGGTTGGTCGGATCTTGGGGGTAAAGGGGAGTGAGATTCAAAATTTCCCCTTTAGGAGATTTAATGGGAGATCCGAGCCCCCCTTGTTGGGTTTTGTGGCAAAAAACTACTTTTTTAGAAAGGAAAAGTTAAACTCTTGATTTGATTCAAAAAGAGGAAGAAGGTTTTTAGACCCTTGAGAAAGGGGAAGGAGGCACACAAACCCTAGTTTTTTGGGGGGAATGAAAAATTGTATTCCTTTATTCATCATCATGCTACCTTATATAGGGTTACACATTTACATATAGCCCCTTGGGCTTTACAAAATGGCATGTTGCCCATCCCATGCCTCATGTGCCCTTTTCTTTTGCACATAAGCCATGAGCACAAAAATTTGGCTTTATGCCTATTTTGCTTACATTCATGCACAAAAAATTACATCAAAATTATTTGTTACATGATTTTTATGTCGGCATGGGGAGGCTGGCCGCGGGCTCGACTTGGGCATGGGTCCGCTTGACCTGGGCTTAGGCTCACCTGGCTCGGGGTTGACCTTGACTTCGACTTGGTCAACCAAGGTGCAAATTTTGACTCTGATACCGGCCCCGTGACAAAAAGAATGAAGCCATAAATTAGTTCAATGTAATTCTTTTTTAGAAATAAATGTATGTAAAATGGGCAAAAAGTCAAAATTTTGTAAACCCCATGGCTTATGTGCAAAAAGAGATAACCACATAAGGCACGAGGTGGCACAAGTGCCATTTGGTAAAGCCCAAGGGGCTATATATAAAGTGTGTAGCCTATAAAGGCAAACATGATAAAAAAATCAAAGAACTTTCCCTCTCTTTAAAAAAATTAGGGTTCTGTGGCTCCTTTTCTTTCGTCAAGGTTCTAAACCTTTTTATTTTTTCTTAAATTAAATCAACAGTTTCACTTTTATTTTCCCAAAAAGGAATAGTTTTTCACCATGAAACCCACAAAGTGGAGATCAGATCTTCCATCGGATCTCTAAAAGGGGAGATTTTTAAGTCTCACCCCTCTTTTCCCCCCAAGATCCAGCCAACAGAGAGGAGGAAGAAGGAGACCCATCTCTAAGAATCCCACTTTGGGAAGATCCAGGGCTCAAGAGAGAAGAAAGGGGTCCCCTTTCATCAGCTCCAAAAATCTCTTAAGAGTTTAACTCCACAAAAAAAATAATAATAATAAATCCTTTTTTTAGGAGTTTAACTCCAAAAGTCAATTGGGAGTACAACTCCCAGTATAGGGGGCTAAACCCCCTCTTTTTTTCTACTGGTGCCCGGCGCTCGCGTGCCAAGCACGTAAGGCACTGGCGCCCAGCTCCCAGCGCCCGCATGTTAAGCACTTGAGGCGGTGGCGCCTCGCGCCCTGCGCCGGCGTGCCAAGCACGTGAGGCGCTGGCGCCCATGCGTTCTTTGGACGCTATTTCTCTTTTTTATATATACACACACTCCACAATATTGTCCCTGTTAGAAAAAAATTTCTAACGGAGCGCTGTCCCACACCCCGTAAAGGGGCTACTATCCCCCTTGACCCTTAGCCCACTATCCGGGTAGCGAGACCCCTGTAAACTCTGCGTGACCTCCGATATACCCAAGACCCCCTCAAAACACAACACACGCACACTGCACATTGAGTTCGCATGACCAGTTTGACCCGTCAATCAGAGGTTCGTTTGCTCCAAAGGCGAGGGGTAATTAACGGCAGCTTAGTCCACGGCTACCGGAGATTCGGATCCCCACAATCAATAAACCCCAGTCTATCTTAGGCAGGGGGATCTGTAGTACGCCTGACAAGCGACGCATATTCCCATCTTAATGGGGTGACGAAAAACACCCTACAGGCACATGCAGAGAGATTGTCGCAGAGCCAAGGTGCAGTGTCTGATTTGCGGATCCAGCGAGCACAGGGTCAGCAGGTGCCCCCAGAGATCCAAGCTACAGGGAGGGTTCGAGCAACAACAATCGTCGTGCGGCACTTCAGCTCAGAGGGGTCCACCTCTGGTATCCCAGCGGCGGTTATTCGATCAGAGGCAGACCGGTACGGGTCGGAATCAGGGGCGTGCTTTCACCCTGACCGCCGAGCAGGCAGATGCTTCTAGAGAAGTGGTTGCAAGTATTCTCCTTATTTATTCTGTACTAGCTAGAGTTCTTTTTTATTCGGGTGCTTCGCATTGCTTTATTTATGCATGGTTTGTCGACACACACTCTATACCTCACGAACAATTTGATCAAGGGTTGGGAGATACATACGGGTAACAGAATTATTATATTCAGTCAAAAGTGTAGGTTATGCCCTGTGGTAGTTTGTGGCGGAGAATTTTATGCGAACTTTCTTTTAATTGGGACTGGTAGTTACGACGCCATTCTGGGGATGGATTAGTTGAGCACGTTTCATGCTGTTATCAACTGCCAGGCTAGGAGTGTGATTTTTCGCATTCCTAATCACCCGGAGTTCGTGTTCGTGGACGGCAGTGAGTCTTTGGAACCAGCTAAGTTCCGAGCAAAGCCGAAGACCTTGTAGCTATGGAGACAGACAAGGAGCCAGCACCAGAGGTAGTTCAAGAGTTTCTTGATGTGTTCCCTAAAGATCTACCTGGTTTACCGCTGCCTCGCGTATTGGGCTTCTCGATTGACCTGATTCCAAGGACGGCACCGTTTTCCAAAGCTCCTTACAGGATGGCGCCAGTGGAGTTGGCAGAATTAAAGAAGTAGATAGAAGATCTTTTGGACAAGGGATTTATCGGTCCAAGTGCTTCCCCGTGAGGTGCTCCTGTGTTGCTGGTTAAGAAGAAAGATGGTTCCTTACGCATGTGCATTGACTACCGGGAGTTGAACAGGGTGACCGTGAAAAATAAGTATCCCATTCCCCGCATCGACGACTTGTTTGACCAGCTGGGTGGTGCTCGGGTATTTTCAAAACTAGACCTTCGGTCAGGGTATCACCAAATCAGGGTTAAGGCATAGGATGTATGCAAGACGGCCTTCCGAACCCGATATGGCCACTATGAGTTTCTTGTGATACCGTTCGGTGTTACCAATGCACCCGCTATATTTATGACCTTGATGAACAGGGTTTTCTCCAAGTACTTGGATCAGTTTGTTATCGTATTCATCGACGAAATTCTAGTCTATTCCAGAAGTCAAGAGGAGCACGCCAAGCACCTACAAATTGTATTGCAGGTTCTACGGGAGGAGAAGCTCTATGCCAAGCTAAGCAAGTGCGAGTTTTGGCTCGACAAGGTTCAATTTCTGGGGCATGTCATTTCGAGTGACAGCATTTCAGTGGATCTGACGAAAATCAAATCTATTAAAGATTGGCCGATACCGAAATTAGTTGCTGAGATAAGAAACTTCTTAGGATTGGCTGGGTATTATCGGCGGTTTTTCCAAAATTTTGCCAAAGTAGCATAACCCTTGACAAAACTTACACGGAAAGAAGTGCCATATATTTGGTCGGAGGAGTGCACCCAGGCGTTCGAGCTGTTGAAACTGAAGTTGACCACGGCCCCAATCCTGACTGTGCTAGACAGTTCGAGTGGCTTGGTTGTTCATTGTGATGCGTCGGGAAAAGGTTTAGGTTGTGTATTAATGCAGCACGGTCGAGTGGTGGCTTACGCCTCTCGTCAGCTGAAAACTCACGAGAAAAACTACCCCATGCATGACCTGGAGTTAGCGGCCGTTGTGTTCGCTTTAAAGATATAGATGCATTACTTGCTAGGCGAAAGAGTGGAGGTGTACACGGATCACAAAAGTTTGAAATACGTGTTCACCCAGAAGGAGCTGAATATGAGACAACGCAGATGGTTGGAGTTGATGGCACACTACGATATTCATCTGCAACATCATCCGGGAAATGTGAACGTCGTTCCTAACGCTCAAAGTTGCAGGCCGTCAGCCGCGTTGCCGACTTGTCAGAAGGGGATTCTCGATAACCTTCAAAGACTCGAGTTGGAGATAGTTACAATGGGTGTACCCGGACAGCTCTGGCAGTTGCAAGTTCAATCATTGCTTAAAGATCGTGGAGGTTTAGAACACAACATCAGCACCGCCCTTTTTGCTATAAACACATTGTTATTTCGTTGGCTAGTTATTTCTTTATGTAAATAAATGTATCTTGAACTCTTTTATTTTGATGTAATAAAGTTGTTAACTGCGATTTCCTTTACTTTAGTACTGTTTACTGACTACCATGTAATGCTAGAAGCAGAAGTGTGACTACGGTGGGATTATTCCCTGACCGTAGGAGTATGGTTGGCCTAGTCACCCCTCGCATTCCGTATTTTGGGAAGCGGGGCGTGACATGGTTTTGTGAATAGGGTGACCGTGAAAAACAAGTATCCCATTCCCCGCATCGACGACTTTTTTGACCAACTGAGTGGTGCTCGGGATTTTCAAAACTAGACTTTCGGTCAGGGTATCACCAAATCAAGGTTAAGGAAGAGGATGCATGCAAGACAGCCTTCCAAACCCGATATGGCCACTACGAATTTCTTGTGACGCCATTCAATGTTACCAATGCACCCGCCATATTTATGGACTTGATGAATAGGGTTTTCTCCAAGTACTTGGATCAGTTTGTTGTCGTATTCATCGACGGCATTCTAGTCTATTCCAGAAGTCGAGAGGAGCACGCCGAGCACCTACGAATTGTATTGCAGGTTCTACGGGAGGAGAAGCTCTATGCCAAGCTAAGCAATTGCGAGTTTTGGTTCGACAAGGTGCAATTTTTTAGGCATGTCGTTTCGAGTGACGGCATTTCAGTGGATCCAACAAAAATCGAATCTATTAAAGATTGGCCGACACCAAAATCAGTTACTGAGATAAGAAAATTCTTGGGATTGGCTGGGTATTATCGGCGGTTTGTCCAAGATTTCGCCAGAGTAGTAGAACCCTTGACGAAACTTACACGGAAAGAGGTGCCCTATATTTGGTCGGAGGAGTGCACCCAGGCGTTCGAGCTATTGAAACCTAAGTTGACCATGGCCCAGACAGCTCGGGTGGCTTGGTTATTCATAGTGATGCGTCGAGAAAAGGTTTAGGTTGTGTATTAATGCAGCACAGTCAAGTGGTGGCTTACGCCACTCGTCAGCTGAAAACTCACGAAAAGAACTATCCCACGCATGACCAAGAGTTAGTAGCCGTTGTGTTCGCTTTAAAGATATGGAGGCATTACTTGCTAGGCGAAAGAGTGGAGGTGTACACGATTCACAAAAGTTTGAAATACGTGTTCACCCAGAAGGAGCTGAATATGAGACAACACAGATGGTTGGAGTTGATGGCAGACTATGATATTGATCTGCAGTATCATCCGGGGAAGGTAAACATCGTTCCTAACGCTCTCAGTCGCAGGCCGTCAGCCGCGTTGCTGACTTGTCAGAAGGGGATTCTTGATGACCTTCAGAGACTCGAGTTGGAGGTAGTTACACCGGGTGTGCCCGGCCAACTCTGGCAGTTGCAAGTTCAATCGTTGCTTATAGATCACATTAAAGTTGCACATGCTGGAGACTCTCAGTTGCAGAAATTCAGAGGGTTAGTTGAGACTGGTTTGAGGACGGATTTGCAGATTCATGAAGATGGTTCCCTGAGATTTGGCAGTTGGTTGTGTGTTCCAAAGGGGGGTATTCGAGATGAAGTTCTAGCTGAGGCACACAGTTCCACTTACTCGGTGCACCAAGGAGGCATCAAGATGTACAGAGATTTAAGGCAGCACTTCTGGTGGAACAGAATGAAGAGGGAGATTGCTTGCTTTGTCTCCAAGTGTCTGGTATGCCAACAGATGAAAGCCGAGCATCAGAGAATCGCTGGGTTGTTGCAACCGCTTCCAGTGCCAGAGTGGAAATGGGAGGATATCACCGTGGATTTTGTGACGGCACTACCTCAAAGTCCAAGGGGCAACAATGTTGTCTGTGTTATTGTTGATCATCTCACGTAGGTAGCATATTTCATACCTTTCCGAGTCGGACAATTGACGGAGTCGCTTGCGGAGAAGTATATGCAGGAGATTGTGAGACTGCACGGGGTGCCCGTTAGTATAGTGTCTGATCGAGACACCGAGTTCATATCCCATTTCTGGAAGAGCCTACAGGAGAGTTTGGGCACGCGTCTCAAATTCAGCATGGCCTAACATCCGCAGACGGACGGGCAATCCGAGCGTACTATCCAAACGCTCGAGGATATGCTAAGGGCATGCATGCTTGATTTTCAGGGTTCTTGGGAGGATCACCTCCATCTGGTAGAGTTTTCGTATAACAGTAGCTACCAAGCTAGCATCCAGATGTCCCCATTCGAGGCTTTGTATGGACGGAAGTGTCGGTCCCCCCCTTTGTTGGGATGACGTGGGAAAGAAGAGGGAGATGGTCCCATTCGAGGCTCTATCAGGAACGAAGGTTGTTGGGCCCTAAGCTTATAGTACAGACAGTGAGCAAGGTTCAGACGATCAGGCAACGTATCAAGGCGACTCAAGACCGACAGAAGAGTTGGGCAGATGCCGGCAGAAGGTCGTTGGAGTTTGGTGTTGGTGACCACGTATTTATGAAGATATCACCCACTCGAGGAGTGATCAGATTTGGTAGTCGGGGGAAATTCAGTCCCCGATTCATCGGACCTTTTGAGGTGCTAGAGCGAGTAGGAGAGGTGGCTTATCGACTTGCCTTGCCTCCATCGCTAGCTGGTGTGCATAATACTTTCCATGTATCTCAGTTAAGACGCTACGTTCGGGATGACAGCCATATCCTGGACCATTCAGAGTTAACGTTAGGCACCGATATGTCTTACGAGGAGCAGCCTACCACCATTCTCGATCATCGGGAAAAAATGCTAAAGAACAAAGTCATTCCCTTTGTTCGAGTTTCTTAGGGTGGTTGTTCTCCAAGAGAGTCTACCTGGAAACGCAAGGAGGACATCCGTCCACGTTTCCCACACCTGTTTAAGTAGTGTTGTTGATTCCGTGGTTTTCATTGTAAAAGGGGTATGATGTAAATCCCCAGTTCCATGTATATATTTTCCGTATTTTTTCCAGAATTTTCCAATTATTTTTGCACATTTTTAATATATTTTTATTATTTTATTTATTATTTTTTTCTAAACTAAACCCAAACCCTTTTTCGTAACCCTTACCCGACCCGAACCCCCCCCGCACTTCTTCTTCTTCTTCTCCTTTTGTTTCTCTTCTTTTCCCTCCAAAATTTTCCCGAACGTCCCTCTCCTCCATCCTCGCGACCGCCACCTCGTGACCCGCGCCCACTTCCGTGACGCCCTCGCCAACGATCTCTTTGAGATTCCCTTCCCCAAATCCTCACTTGCTCCTCTCTCTCGCCCCTCGCCGACGCCTCCGCAAGACCCGCTCCCCCACGACCTCGTCCTCGCCCACGTCTCAACCGCCTCCGTGATTTTGCGGCCCCTCCCCTGCGATCTCCCCCTACCTCTCCCTCACTCTCAATAACTCTCCCTCTCTCTAAATCCCTCAATCTCTCTTTCAAAAAAACTCACCGACCCTCCACTGTCACTGCACCGCCGCCGACCAACTCCTCCGGTGATCACCACAACCGTCACCACCATCCTCTTGTCCACCGCCGCTACTCCACCGCAGATCCCCACTACCCCTTCACGATTCCAAACACCCACACCAACACCCAAGCTCCACCCAACCCTCTCCATAACCGTGCCCACCTCATCCTTCTTCCAACGCCGGCAACATCAACCCAACCCTATCTCCGGCTCACCTCCCGACTGCCACTGCTGCAACTGCGGCCCCAAGCCAACTCGTCGCTACCTCGTGCCCACTCCTAGAACCACCATGCTCACATCGAACCCGCCTCCGCACCGCCACCGTGCCGCGACTACACCATCGCGTGCCCAGATGTGTCGCGGCTCATACATACTCCCCGTGCCACACCGTACCCCCACGTCGTGCCAGCCTTCGTGCCACACCGTGCCAGTCCCCGTGCCACACCGTGTCAGCCTCCGTACCACATTATACCCCGATCCAGTGCACGCACCGTGCCCACTCCCGCACCACGCACCGAGCCAAGACCACGCCCACTACCGTGTCATGCCCGCGTCGTCATCGTGCCCAGTACCGGATCTCCACGCATCGCGCTCACGCCACGCACCGTGTCCAGCATCGCATCGTCTCATGTGTCGAGATGAAATCTGTAAGCGGTGTTGCTTCTATGTCAGCGACCGAAGACAAGTGAAACTCTTGATTTCTTTAACATGCTGTGAACATAGATCTATGCTTTTCATGTTAGTATTATATTAGATAAATTATTATAAATATGTGTTAAGTAGTATACCATCACGTATATATCGTAAACCATCATCGCATTTTCATGGAAAACCATAGTAATTCTAAGATATTAGTTTTGAGCTTAATCGGATCTAAAATATCCTATTAATATCGTGTGAAATGTAAGTATTAGATACCGTTTTCACGAGTCAGACAAAACTGACTTTAATTCGATGGCTCGTGATAGTGTACGCTAAGAGTTCGATGTCGTGAACTAAACCAAAACCCTGTCGAACATACTCAAAGCTTTTACCAATAATTACTTTTGCTGCTCTTAAATATTATGTAGAAAACTGAACTCAAATAACAAAGCATCGTGCAAGGAAACAATGTCTCAAAGACGCGACGTCAAATCTGGTTTTACTGCACACGTGGCAGTGTTAAATTGGTATTAAATTAGCTACATGTCGGAATGTAATGTTCTATGGCTCATATCGAAGCCGACTCGATAATCTATAACCTTATATAGTTTAGCCTTCAATGCTGATATACCACTATAATGAGAATTGACTGGTAATATGGCCCTGGACTGCAGTCCGAGGCAGCATTCCATGAGGATACATGAACTTAAGCGCCTGCACGTCCCTACATAAAACTGAAAATGCGTGGAGTCCTATATATCCACGTAGATAATTTAGTTATCTAACATATGGATCTAGTCTCGTTCAGTTTCACTGTCGTTTGGTATTTTGTTTATATTTTATACTGTCGATGTGTTCTGCAGATTCTGCAGTGACATTTCTTTCACCTTCACACTAAATAGGACATAACTCCTAGTACAGAAAGGTTATCATGGATTCGCTTGATGCGTCGGAAACCTAACAAATAGAAATAAGTTTTATTCAACTGGGGCAACACCTGAATCTAAACGCAATCCCTAGTAAACCGTGTGAAATTTGACTTCCAGTTCTGAAACTGGAATTCCAGCAATTGATCGCTAATTTGAAATGATGATAAATCCCTAACCTGAATTCCTATTGACATGAAACTAATTTTAACGTTTAGATAATCAAGTATACTTTGTACGTCATTTGTATTGTTTTGGTCGATTCTATACATGTGATTTATAGTGAATTTTGCAAGTCATATGGCGTTGGCTATCATAACTTAGTGAATAGCTGTTCAATGCATTTCTACCTTATTTTGTGTTTGCTTTATACCTTCTGCATAATGATCATTTATAGTGAGACCTAGCGACTGATTTGCATTGTCGATATATAAGTATTAGTGATTGGATTGTGACAAGTACGATAATGAACCAGTGATTGAAAGTGATATTGATAAGTGGAAGCGTGATTGAAAGTGAAAGCGATATGTATTTATTAACAACCTATCTAATACCTGAACACATACTATAACCTGGGGAATGGGGAAATCAAGGTGGAATCGAACTCGTATTTAGTAAGATACAGTGATTTAGAGGATGATCATTCGATATTAGTATAACACACACACACACACAACACACACACACATTAGGTCGTAAGCCTAGCGGTACGGCTGCAGGGTTATGTCCCGGACAACAGTGCACCGTAGTCTTGGACATGCACGAGACCCTTGTTAAACACGAGTATCCTTTCCACCAATTGATTTCATTGACTTAGTGAGTAATAAGTAGTGACATACACATTGCCTGGTTTACTGACATGATACTTATATCGCGCTGTACATATTCCAATGATATTCATTATTCTCATGTTTTTGTATTCTGTCGCACCTTTCATATTTGATAATATTGTACGTACATTATATATTTATTGCTATATGTGTCGCCTTGACGACCTGAGTGTGCATACTCAGAGGACGAAGTAGACCCGGCTAAAGAGCAGGACCTGCTATTCGAGATCGCGGAGGTTTAGAACGCGACATCAGCGCCGCCTTTTTTGCTATAAGCACATTGTTATTTCGTTGGTTAGTTATTTCTTTATGCAAATAAATGTATCTTGAACTCTTTTATTTTGATATAATAAAGTTGTTAACTGTGATTTTCTTTACTCTTGTACTGTTTACTGACTACCATGTAATGCTAGAAGCCGAAATATGGCTATGGCGGGATTATTCCCTGACCTTAGAAGCAATGACTGACCCAGTCACCCATCGCATTCCGTATTTTGAAAAGCGGGGCGTGGCATGTTTTTATAGTTAACATGCACATTATCATATCATACTTGCTCATTTGTTCATGATTTTTATTCATGTTATATCGCATATCACCTTGCACTTTAATTTATATAATTCACACATATCTTGGGGACTTACTGAGCGTAAGTTGGCTGATGGGTATTCCATCCTGTTTATTTCTTTTCTGAAATGTTCGTCAGGTGAGTTAGAGACAGAGGATTTGAAAGCGGTCGAAGAAGGGTACTCTTAACTCGCTTCTCAAGCGGACGACTGGTCCTGTTCATCTTCGCATTTCATTTCAGTTTTTCCTTTTAGTATGCCACATATTTAGGCTTTTTATATTTATGTTTCTTGTTCAAATATCTTGTATCAGTTGAAACTCTGTGAAATTTGAAATATAATAAATTGTATGTTGGATTTTCATTCTCAAGCTTATTCTTGTTACATTTTATATTGTTTATAAACGCTTAGCGTATTTTTTTTTCGAGAAAATGCCTTCTCGGAATAAATACGTTGAGGACTTGTCACGTGACCGTTACCGCTCTCTTGGGAAGCGGGATGTGACAAATAGGAAAAACTCCCCGGCTTTAAAAAATCTGTGAAAAACTCCCTAGATTCAAAAGGTTATAGATTTTTTAAATTTTTTTTATTTTTTATTTATGGTATTGGCCCGTAAACCCTAATCTAAAACACAACACACACATCACATCCAGGGAACCCATGAATTTGCCCCGAAAGCGTTAATTTGTGGTCACAAGTCATACTTATGAACACAGTCGTCCACAACGTATCCGCAATATCAATTCACCCATAACATAAGATGGTAACACACACATATACATATACAACTATCTCTAAACAATTAAATAAAATCAATTGGGTGCATCCGTGACATGAGATGTACCGAAAAATAATTAATAAGGCAATGATGCACCCGTGACATGAAGTGCATCAACAATGGAATATAACATAACAAGACATCCATTATTTAGGGCGTTAAATAACCAAATTTATAGCAAACTTCATTGGAATAAACACCCTCGAGTTAAGGTTTTAGACTAAAACATATGAATTTTTTTTAAATACTATATTGGAATTATTACGCTGATCTAGGATTCTAATAAAAATATTCCTTTTAATAATAGCAACTTGGATTTACGTTTTTATCACTTTCATCAAAAATATCTTTTCACACATGCCCTCGGTGAAATAAAGGCTTGATGTTGAAATTGCCTATGACCTCACCTTATCTAATGGTCTCCCGAAAATCCATTATCTTAATGATTAATGATTCAATAGTGTTTTCTAATTTTTTTGCTAAAAATGGATCTAACTCTCTATACTTGAAAAGCAATAGAAAAAACTTCCCGGCTCAAAAAATTCCGTGAAAAACTTCCTAGATCCAAATTTTTTTTTGGGCCCATAAACCCTAAAAACCTAAAGCACATAACACACACATCACACCCAGGGGACCCACAAATTTGACCTAAAAGCGTTAATTTGTGGTCACTTCCTCTCTGGGGTTCGAACCCCCGCATCTCCTCAAGAGGGGATGTGCCCATATCAACCGAACTATTACTCATTGGTAAAAATTATAGGTTTAATTCCGTATAGTACAACCAACCAAGTTTTACTACTTAATGTTCTTACAACACCCTTGTCAACTTCGGGCAGAAAAGTGTTACATTTAGTAGGTAAGCTCTATCCTTAGCAAATAACTGCTACATTTATCAGATATAACAATTTACATTAACTGCTACACTTAGCAGATAACTGCTACGTTTATAAGATGCAGCAGTTTATCTGCTAAATATAGCACTTATCTGTCAGAAGTTAACAAGGACAATATGAGAATATTAAATAGTAAAAAATGGTTTGGTTGTACTATATTAAACCTAAACTTTTAACTTCTTGTATCTAGGAGTTTTTCGCAGATTTTTTGTTTAGAAAGTTATTCCTGTTGGTTTCTAGTTCCAGGAAATTAGACTTATTTTTCCTTTAATTTTTATTTGTACTAACATATATGTGCATCCACAAGAAGTCGATGACACAGTGTTCATGACAGTAGAGAGAGTCAGATACCTGTACCAGGGACATCCACATGATCCTCCCGTGTAAAAGATGGAATCCTTGTGGTACTTTCTTGCATCTCTTTCGTGTCAAAATTCCACTTCAAAGTTCAAACACCCCCCGCCACAAAACGACAAATCCAACCCACACAACCCCCGCCCCCCCCCGCCCCCACCACCTCTCAAAACGACAAATCCAAACCCACCCAACCACCCGCCCCCCCCCTCGCCCCACGAAGAGGAGACTCAACCTCGTCCTCATCCTCAGCCTCATCATCCTCATCCTCATCCACATCAATGGCGCCTCCTGAATCGGCAGCGAAGCTGGCGGGATTCAACCGCTTCGTCCGGTCCAACCCCCGCTCCGACCACTTCCCGGTCCGCTCCTTCCACCACATCGAGTTCTTCTGCACCGACTCCGCCGCCGCCGCCGCCCGCTTCTCCTTCTCCCTAGGCCTCCCCCTCTCCTCCCGCTCCAACGTCTCCTCCGGCAACTCCTCCCACGCCTCCCTGCTCCTCTCCAACGGCTCCCTCTCCTTCCTCTTCACCTCCCCTTACCCCTCTCGAATTCCTAGCTTCGATCCCAAGACCGCCACGATCCCCTCGTTTGATAGGGATCTCGCGTATGCCTTCGTGGCCAAGCACGGCCTCGCCGTGCGCGCGGTCGGCGTGGAGGTGGAGGACGCCGCGGCGGCGTTCCAGGCCAGCGTCGCCTGTGGGGCCCGGTCGGCGTTCGCGCCGGCGGAGCTTGGGGATGGGTTTCTTATGGCAGAGGTCGAGCTTTACGGCGATGTCGTGCTCAGGTTTGTCTCTCTCGGCGCCGGCCATAATCGAGGTGAGTTTTGATATTAAAAAAAGATTCGATTTTTATGTCTGAATTGCAAAAGTTTGCACCTTTTTCTCATTTTTTTCTACCGCTTTTTTCGCCAAAGTTGCGAAATTTAAACTTTGGTCAAAGTAATTGAGGCGAGGATAAAAAAGATTCGATTTTTATGTCCTAAATTGCAAAAAGTATGCACCTTTTTTTCTTTTAGTTAGTTTGAATAAAAATCTCTGTTAGATAAATTTAAAATTTTGAAATTATTTTTGTAGCCTAACAGTTTCTTTCTATATATCCTGATTCAGATTCAATAAAGTTCCTCCCCGGATTCGAAGACGTCCAGCAGAAATCCGACGTCGATTACGGCCTCATCAGCCTCGACCACGTGGTCGGAAATGTAGAAGAACTCGCCCCACAAGTCTCCTACATGAAGAAATTTCTCGGCTTCCATGAATTCGCCGAATTCACCGCGGAAGATGTGGGAACCGCCGAGAGCGGCCTCAACTCGATGGTCCTCGCAAACAACGACGAGAACGTGTTGCTCCCCGTGAACGAGCCCGTGCATGGGACGAAGAGGCGGAGTCAGATTCAGACTTACTTGGATTATAATGACGGTCCCGGGGTTCAGCATTTGGCGTTAAGGAGTCGGGATGTGATTGAGACGTTGAAGAAGATGAAGGGGGTTGAGAAATTCGGGGGGTTTGAGTTCATGGCGCCGCCGCCGAAGAAGTATTATGAAGGGGTGAAGAGGAGAGCCGGGGATGTGTTGAGCGACGAGCAGATTAAGGAGTGTCAGGAGTTGGGGATTCTGGTGGATAGAGATGATCAGGGGGTTTTGCTGCAGATTTTTACTAAACCCATCGGCGACAGGTATGTTGAGCTAATTTATTACTGTGTTCATTGCACATAACCTCGATGTAGCTTACTGCTTTACCATATATAGCACTTAATTATACCCTTCCCAAGTGATTTGTTAATGCAAACATCCTCTTTTTTCATCGACCAAACCCTTAAATAAGCTCGAAAAGTTCTAGTTAAATTAGATGATCGGTTGTTGTTTAGAATTGAATTGAAGTATCTGTAAAGGTTTTGACCGATGAACAGAGGGGGTGTTTGCGTTAATAAATCACTTGAGAGGGGGCATACGTGCTATAAGGGAGAAATTTGGGGGGTTTGTGCAATCGAGCCTTTGATTAATTAGGAGCTTCGCGTCATTTTCTTTTCACCCATTTGTATTTCATACACACTCGAGTGATTGATTGTGCAAATGATAGCGATTTATTTACATGCACTTGTTTTATTTATTGGCTTAGGCGTATTTTAGGCTAAATTTTGATGGCCAGTAGATTTATCAACCAACTCATCTAGGTATCTCTTACATGGAATCTAGGCGGCATTAGTCAAACTATTTCATTAGCGGCCATTATTTTAATCTGTGTTTTTCCCATAATCTTGTTTGGTGATATTCTATTATCAACACTAGTTCTTTTTTGGTTTGGGTGTTAATTCTCTCATGAAATTCCTCCAAATTCCAACCTTAAGTGGAATATAAATCAACTAAAATGAGTTCGATTAAAAACCTGATATATGATGTTAGACAAATACTAATAATTCGAACTGACCTTGTATCCATACCTGATTTTTTATCAAATACGGATAGTTTTTATTGACTATTCGTATCCATATTCGCAACTGCCAGGTGCCATCGGACACGAATATGGTAACTCCTATACTCGTTCCGTATCCGTATCTTATGTCATAAATAATAGTGTTTGACTTCTATCTAGTATATGTTTTCCAATATTCATTTCATAGCTGTATACGTATCCAATTTTTACCATATACTGATAGTAATTTTCACTTCTGACAACTATCCGTATTTGAATCTGTCTATGACTACTGGATACGGATTTGGTAGCACCTTGTTCGCTCTGCATCCGATCCCTTTACATCCCTATTAACGCATAGTAAAAAATTCAACCACACTAATTGATGGAGCTCTGGATCTCCTTCAGATATTATCTTCCGTTGATCTGCTGCGAGTGCTGATGGACGGCTGAGATTGAGTTGGAGGGTTGCCTCCTGGAGCGTGTGGATCTCAATGGGTTTGTGCGGTTAAGGCCGAGCTATCTACAAAGAAGTCCCGGGGTGGTTGTACCACCGAGGACCCTCCGACGATCAAGTTAAACGGGGTATTTTGGCAGGCGGGCACGAGATTCACGCCGGCCGTTACGCCCCTGGCGTCATGCCCGCGTGATAGACGGGATCCCATATTAATGACGAGACAGGCTCATTAATGGGGGATCGTGATGGCGTAGAACACGGTATCGTGGGCGGCGGATATCTCGCGCCTGGCGAGATTCGCGGAGGCGCCTGTGATCAGCGTTGTGGGTCGGTCGGTGAGACCGAGAAAGTTGAGCTCGGCGGGAGGCTCGGGAACGAGCGGGAGGCCGAGGCATCTTGGTTCCGTGATAGCTCGGAAGCGAGCCGGGGGTGGTCTGGAAGGCCACCGAAGGTCGGGATAATACTCGGGCCAGAGGCCCGAGGCGTGATCCCAACTGAGGTTCTTGATCCTTT
Source organism: Agapanthus africanus (assembly GCA_030015575.1). Lineage (NCBI taxonomy): Eukaryota > Viridiplantae > Streptophyta > Magnoliopsida > Asparagales > Amaryllidaceae > Agapanthus > Agapanthus africanus. The sequence continues at coordinate 54,427,929 of CM057342.1, read as the reverse complement.
CTTGTAGGTTCTGGTATACATCTTCTGCAACGTGTCAGTATCTGGAAAGTCACCGATATCGAGTATCATCATTAGCCCCCCACTCTCGTCTCGACCCATTCCCGGGTCGGGTCGAGAGTGGTCTGACCGGTCACCCGGGGTGAGCTTTCACTTGAAGATATCGTCAGCGCGCATTCCCGGGCAAAAAGTAGTAGTTTCTTGTTGACGTCAGCGGATCAGGGGAGAGATCTCGCATCAAAGGGAAAGTGCCGGATCGTGTGTACGTTCGTCGAAGCGACAGCCTATGTGTCTGGCGCTGGTTGGCTGGCGAGACGTGCCGCAGGTGTTCCCGTGCCCGATGGGACGCGCCTAATATGAGTGCGACAGGTGGAACGTTGTAGGCCGTTGGTTGCGAAACATTGTTTTGGCGGGAGGCGATCGGAGCTGGAGGATGTTTACGCCGGCAGCTATAAATAGAGGTGGGATCCCCATCAGGGCCCATATCTCTTCATAACTTTCTCGTCCCTAGTCGTGTTAGCCCGGCGCTCTCCTCCTCAGGTCGGATTCCTCGCGTTTTCTCTCCCGAGGACACGTCCCTTCGATCAGGTTAGATGTCTTCTTCCGAGAAATTTGTAGATGTAGTCCGGATAGAGTCTAGGGAGTCTTCTGAAACTTCCTCTTCTACCTCTTCTGAGTTGGAGTCCCCCCGGGGAGTTAGGGTTAGTCATGTTCCCCGGGGTCGTGCGACGGGGGCGGTCCCCAGAGCGCAAGTCACAGGTGTTCACGGCACGTCATCCACGCTGAGGTACACGGATAAGCTAGCCACCATCCGGACTTGTTTCCACATTCCTCCCGGCTATTCGTTTCGTCTGGCCGAGGAGGGGGAGAGGACAGACCAAGTACGGGGCAAGGAGATTGCCTTATACCTGGAAGCCTTTTGGACCGGGATGCACCTGCCCTTTTCCCCCGAGGTGATTGAGGCGTTGAATTGTTTTGGGTTAGCTCTGGGCCAGTTAGTGCTGAACTCTTGGAGGATCCTCCTTAGGTTGCTGGTCCGGTTGAAATTGCGTCTGATCCCTTTCAGCCGGAGCCTTCTCGTTTCTTTTCTTTGCTACAAAAACCACCTTAGCGCTCGCAGGGACGAGCCGAGCTGGGTATACATCTCTTTTAGGAAACAACGGGGGACGCTCCCGGTTTTTTATGGATAAAAAATCTTTTTGCAATGTTCTCTTGTTTGTGGTACACATTTTTATTTGCGCAGTACTGCTTTCATGTTTAGGTCGGTTTTTCGTCTAGCGATTGCACGTCGAGTTGAGAGTTGAGGTCGACCATTTGCCAAGTGTGCAAAGACCGGTGAAAGGTCGGTATCTCCATGGCCCCGAAGTCGAGGTGGAGATTGCTTAGACGTGGACGGACCGAGCAACACAGCTGTTTGGTGGCCTCCTGATGACGGCTTTGATCTCTGGTGTCGGTGGGTAGGAAATTACCAGCCAAGGATGGACCGAGCAGGGTAGCTGATCGGTGGCCTCTTGGTGAGGGATTTGATCCTCGGCGTCGTGGGGTAAGAAATTACCAGCTAAGGATGGACCGAGCAGGGTAGCTACTCAGTGGCCTCTTTGTGAGGGCTTAGATCCTTGGCGTCGTGGGGTAAAAAAATACCAGTCAAGGATGGACCGAGCAAGGTAGCTGCTCGGTGGCCTCTTGGTGAGGGCTTTGATCTTTAGCACAGGAGGGCTTGGAAAGGCCTGCTAAGGATGGACTGAGCAGGGTTGCTGCCTGGTGGCATCTTGGTGAGGGCTTTAATCCTTGGCATCGTGGGGGTAAGAAATTACCAGCCAAGAATGGACCGAGCAGGATAGCTACTCGGTAGCCTCTTGGTGAGAGCTTTGATCCTTGGCGTCGTGGGGTAAGAAATTACCAGCCAAGAATGGACCGATCAGGGTTACCGCCCGGTTGCCTCTTGATGAGGGTTTTGATCCTTAGCGCGGGAGGGTATGGAGAGGCCTGCTAAGGATGGACCGAGCAGGGTTGCTGCCCAGTTGCCTCTTGGTGAGGGCTTTGATCCTTGGCGTTGCGGGGTAAGAAATTACCAGCCAAGGATGGGCCGAGCAGGGTAGCTGCTCGGTGGCCTCTTGGTGAGGGTTTTGATTCTTGGCGTCGTGTGGTAAGAAATTACCAGCCAAGAATGGACCGAGCAGGGTAGCTGGTCGGTTGATTCGTAAGGTTCTGTCCGACCTTCCATGGTGTGAACATTGGGAAGAGGGACCGTCGTGGGCGACACGTATTATGAACGCGTGGGGGAGGCAAAACGTAAGAGTAGCGTTGTTCCGATTTCACCGAGAAAGGCGGGATGTCTGCCGTGTGGCGGTACAGTAGTGGGAGAAACAAGCGACTGTTGGACTCTTAGGGGTGCTGTGGGGCTATAAAAAGGAGGGCGTGTTGATCACTCCTTTCTTCATCCCCTAAACGTAAGAATGGACACTTTCCCTTTCACCATCCTCGAGATCAACTCTTTCGAGGACGTGTACCTGTACGACCAGCTGTACTCCGAGGAGATGCGGCAGGCGGTGATCCGGCGGGTTGAGGATCACATCGGCTGCATGCTCTCCCGGCGATCGCCCTTTGTCATTCCCCACTTCCCAGTATACGGGCAAAGGACGCGACTGGCCGCTACGTATTTACTCCAAAGTAAATACGCTAAGTGTATCTTAGCAATATAAATAAAAATGCACAAGAGACAAAAAACAGTATGTATAACTGAACAACAACTTTATTTATTAACATTTTTTTGTACAATGCATGGAAAAATAGATACATCTGAATGAAAGCAATGCCTAAACAGTGGCATAACATAAATGAAAAGTACTGAAATAAAATGTGTACAATGAAGCTAGAGCTTTGGGTTGTAGGCAAGCTGATCCAAGTCTTCGTTGGTAGGCTCGATCTTCTGAGTATCCAAATTATCTGACAACATTCCAAAGAAGAAAGAGAATAAATGTCGTCAGCGAACAATCGCTCGGTAACTCCCAAAGATAAGGGAGAAATAGAATAAATTGAGAGAGGGGGGAGAGTAGCTTTTAAAATTATATTATATTGTTATAATGTTGTACTTAGTATTAACGCTGTTGTTTGTAGTTTGGTACAGAAGGATGCCAGTGTATACGAGAGGAGTCTCATTTGCCCCGGAGACTAAGGTATCAGAAACTCAAGGAACCGTTCATGCCACTGTACAACAGTAAAGGAATACAGGTTAGGTGTCTTATGGTTGCAGTCTCGTGCCACTTCTAACACCTTCCGTACCAATCTACCCCTTAAACCCCGTGATGTCTTGATTGTATTGTTTGTATTGTATTGCAACTTGTATTGTCTTGTAATAAAGATTGTATAATTGGATGACTTGCCGAAACCATGATATCAGTAAATGGATGTAACTGGAGAATCATATAAATGGAGGTATATCCATGGTTCGGTTCGGTCAATATAGATTGAATAGCTTGATCCGATTGATTATATGGATTCATGGATTCATATTGAATTGTAATATTATAGATTGTACTTGAATCATATTCAAATCAGATTATTATAATGAGACTCGGTCTGAGTCAGAATAATTAGAAAAGAAATTGAAGTCCTGAATTACGTTTTGATGTTATCGATAACCACTGCATATGGGCGGCGGAATTTGTGTCTTTTTCAAAGACGATTACTGTGTTGATAACACCGTTGTTAAGTTGTCTACCTTAAATAAGAAAGCACCCACTTCTCCGGCTCCCTGATGCCCAAGAGATTGGTCCCGCTCAAACCTATATTTACTAGGGTCCTTAGGGTAATTTATAGAACTTGAGGGGGTTTTATGTAAAAATACTTTTGTATAATTTTCAAAATACACCCAAAATATTTAATTATCGTTTTTAGAGTTGTCATAGATGTAGATTTTATATTTGTGATATTTCTAGTGAAAATAACCTAATTTCATAATATAGAGTATTTAATTGTAATATTGAACTTGTATGGAATTCATGGTATTTTAATATAAAGTGATTATTTTGATTAGAAAGGTTGGAATATTTATATCATATCAAAAATAGGTATTTTGATAATATATATATATATATATTATATAAAATAATTTAAATTTATTATTTTCTAGAAATCTCATTTTCTTAAGATATTTGTATTTTAAATCTCTCGAGATCGAATCCTTCTTGTGGAGGTCTGCATCTCGCACTACTAAGTCCAGAGATGTGCGATAATCCGCACCCCAAAATGGGTTATAGCGGCGCTTTACAAAGATTTATAAAAATACGTAATTTTGTAGAAAACGGTTTTAATAGTTAGTGGTATTTATATGTAAAGTTTCGTTTTCCCGTATTCTATATTCCTGAAAGGTATTGTGCTATATTGCATATGGGTATTGTGAGGAGGTGGGTCATTACCTCGTAATCTAATTAAAGATATAGCAAATTTAATGATGTTTTAAAGTAGAAAGTAAACTACATGGTATTTTAGTGAAAAAGAGCGGTAAAAGTTACAAAATGAAATATATTGCCATGAAACTTGCTCAACATGTTTGTTAATAATTAATAGTCAATATATAAGGGTTTGGTATATTTGTATTTAAGAAAATATTGGATTTTTAGGAAGAACCGAATCGGAAATCGGATTAACTCCGATTCCGTCGGGTTTTAGAAATACGTGTTTTTAGAATATCAAGGTGAAGAGGGAGAAGGGACTTACTTGTTGTTAGGTTAGAGAAGAGGGAGAGGAGGAAGTAGGATTCGCCGGTGCGTCGTTTCGTCACCAGGAGTTTTTAGGGTCGTCGTCGGAATTTCGTCGGAGTTTCACCCTTTGCTAACTCCAAATGCACACTAAAATTCTATAGAGTTTTCTTGAGAGTTTTGAAAAGAGTTTGTGAGTGAGGGATGTGTGGTTAGGGTTGATATTTATAGGGTAAAGCTAGAGTTAGGATAAGTGAAAGATTGTATTGAAATTTGTATTAAAAATACATTAAAAAATGGTGTAATGGAGTTTTTAAGAGTTCTGGAACCGATCCAAGAAATTAAAGTATGCAGGAGTGATAGGGAGTTGAATAGGCATAACTTTCATGTTGGATGACTCCGCATCGGAGCCGACTCGGCCGCCGCCGCCGGCCGAGTCACCACCGCCGATGGCCCTATCCGGCCGAGTCAGGCCAGGTCGAGGGTCCCCTGAGTCCGTCGTCGGTTGGTCTACTCCCTGAGACAGTTTGTTTTTAGTGTGAAGTGGTTTTATTACGAATTATGCATGTGTAAACCCTTGGACTTCTAAAGATTTAAAAGAAAACAATATTAAAAATAATGTGGGTGATGGGATTTGAACTCTGGTGCTTTGGTTCAGGGGTGCAAGGTCCTACCAATGAGCTACAAGCTTCTTCTTGCTATTACAAAGCAAAACAAATTTATAACTTGTGCTGAGACAAAAATACCCCTTTCTGTATTTTTTGAAAAATTGTACAAAAAGTTTAGGGTTGTTACACCCCTTCTCCAGCTGCTCATGTACTCCATTTGGAGGGCATCGTGGGGCTGCACAATCCCTTGTCCGAACAGCTGAAGGACGAGGCAGTTGGGAAGCTGAGGTCGCTACGTCGTCTCGGCCTGATCTCGATGAGTCCGCGGGATCGCTCGATAGCATTCGTCCTTGAGTGTTACCAATTGAGGCATCTCGCCGATGGGTGCCTGCCCATTGAGCTTTATGGCCCGTCCGTGGCCACAAGGGTTCGCGGACAGTATCAGAGGCAGAGGTCCGAGACGGTAAGGGCTCAGGTGGTAGAGATTTCCTCAGAGTACCACGAGGAATACTTCTTGCAACCCCTTCCCCCGCTGCTGTAATTTTTTATTTTTTATTTTTCTATGTAAGGCTGAGGAGCCCACAGTACCTTTTTGAATCAATAAAATTCTTCTTTCTGCAATGCTATATCGTGTCCTTGTTTTTTAAAAAAGAACTTAGAAGAATTTACATCGCTTCGTTGAGGAACCCAAGTAGCGACCTGTTAAGGATGGATCGAGCAAGGTAGCTGCTCGGTGGATCCGGAGGTTCAGTCTAACCTTCCTTGGCTCGTGAACATTGGGGGGAGTGACCGTCGCAGGCCGCACATGCCATAGACGCTTGGGGAGGCGTAACATTTCGGGAAGTCGCGTCAGTTCTGCTACGTGGCGGTACGGCATTGGAGCGATCTTGGCGGATCCCAGGATTCGCGCCCATGCACACGTGGATCCGGGTCCTTCAGGATTCTGTTTTAGGTTATAAATAGAGAAGAAGACGGCAACTTCTTCGGCATCGCTTTTTGGGATGACTGGGCGCATGTATTCGATCGAAGAGATTATCACCTTCGACGACGTTTCCTTGTACGACCAATCCTTGGCAGAGGATGGGTACCAGGGAGTGGTTCAGTGTCTCGAGAATCACGTCGGCCGGCTTCTCCCTCGGCGGTCGTCCATGCTTCAGTTGCTGATGTATGCAATTTGGAGGAGGTCCCCAGGGTTTGACAATCCTTTCTCCGAGGAGCTGCTAAACGAGGCACTCGACAAGGTGCGCTCGATATTCCTGCTCGGCCTCATCTCGAAGGCCAGGTACGACCGATCCCTGGCCCTCATTTTGGAGTGCTTAAAGATGAGGTATATCGTGAGCCAAGGCGCAGAGGGCGGAGAGTCGGGTGCTTCCGTGGCGTCCCGGGTTTGCGTGCAGCATCGGCGGGAGTGGGCTACAGAGGTTAGGGCCCGGCTAGCGGAAATCTACTCTGAGTATCACCATGAGTACTTCCTCGATCCCGTTCCACCTCTGTTGTAAATTTTCCTTTCTCTTTTCTGTAAGGCCGAGGAGCCCTTAATACATTTGAATGAATAAAATTCTTCCATTCTGCAATGCTCTGTTGTTCCCCTTTTATTATTTGAATAGAAAGAACTTTAAAAAGGTTTACATTGCCTTTGTGAAAGAAGAAATATACATGCATAACTATTCTATTCAGAGGTACAGCTTGAGCTTCTCAGCGTTGTAAGGTCGTGGAAATCTGCGACCATCCGCGTCTTGTAAGCAGTAGGCTCTGCCGGGCAAGACCTCGGAGACGAGGAAAGGACCGTCCCATTTTGGGGAAAACTTATGCAGCTTGCCTTGATCGACGAACTCGTTCCGCCTTAAGAATAAATCTTCGGTCTTGAATAAGCAACGCTTGACTCGCACATTATAGTAACGGGCGGTTTGCTGTTGATAGGCGACAACTTTGATCTGGGCCCGGTCTCGTTTCTCTAACAAAATGTTCAGGTTAGTTCGAAGGGCTGAGGTGTTCGCATCGTCGTCGAAATGCTCGACCCGGTAACTGGGGAGCCCGACCTCCGCTGGGACCATTGCTTTAGTACCATAGCAGAGGCTGAAAGGGATCTCCCCGGTGGGGGTTTCTTCGACGTGCGCAGGGCCCATAAGACCCGGGGTAATTTCTCGACCCAACTGCCTTGGCGTCCTTCTAAGCGTGTCCGGAGACCTCAGAGAACGTCCCGGTTAGCGACCTCGGCTTACCCGTTGCATTGGGGATGTGCGACCGCGGCAAACTTAATGAGGATACGATATTCGCTGCAGAATTCCTTAACTATTTCGTTTTCGAAATTTGTCCCATGGTCGGTGATGATACACATCGGGATGCCGAACCGGAGTATCATGTTGTTCTACAGGAACTTAATAGTCGTGGTGGCGTCCGGTTTCTTGATGGGAATGGCTTCGATCCACTTCGTGAAGTAGTCCACTGCGACGAGGACGTACTTATGCCCGCCCATACCGGTAGGGAACTGGCGTATCATGTCCATTCCCTACTGGGCAAACGGCCATGGGGAGGTTAGGGCGGTTAGCTCAGTAGAGAGAAGGCGAGGTATGCTTCCATGGAGTTGGTAGCTCTTGCATCTCCTGACCAGCTTCTGGGCGTCCTGATGAATTGTCGGCCAATAGTACCCCTGGAGCAATGCCTTCTGGATTCGGGTGCGGACCCCTTGGTGCGCGCCGCCGACCCCTTCGTGGATCTTACGGAGGATGTAGTCGGCTTTATGGGTGTCAACGCACCGAAGCAGGGGCTGAGTGAAGGACTTCTTGTATAGGTTCCCATTGCTCCAGACGAAATGGCGAGCTTTGGCTCGGAGGCGGCGGGCTTCTCCCCGATCTTCTGGGAGCGTACCTTCCCTCAGGAATTCCACGAGAGGATTTCTCCAGTCCCGGTCTTCTTCCCGGGCTATATACACTTGAAGTATTATTGCCCCGTCCTCCACGCTGGGCGGTGGCAAGACCTCGAAGAGAATGTTCCTCTTGTTGTTGGCCGTATATGATGAAGCCAGCTTACTCAAGTCGTCGGCTTGGACGTTGAGCTGTTTGGGGATCTACTCCACCTGGAGTTCGTCGAAGTCCTTTCGCAGTCTTCTTATCTTGGCCAGATACTTTACTATCAGAGGCTCCCGTGCCTCGAATCGGCCGGTCACTTGGCTAACGACTAGGGCGGAGTCGCTGCGGATCCGAATCGTTTTCAGCCCCAGTCCGGAAGCTATGCGCAGTCCGACCAGCAAGGTCTCGTATTCCGCCGCGTTATTTGAGGCCTTGAACCCGAGTTTCAGAGAATACTCCATTTCTGCCTCGTTCGGGCCCCGAATGATGAGGCCGGCACCACAGCTTTCCTCGGTCGAGGACCCGTCGACGTAAAGGATCCAATCAGGGACGGTGTCGGGCTTCCCATCGACCGAGGATTGAGTTGTGGGGGCCGGCGTTGACTCCGGCTCCTTGCTGGGGATGGTGCACTCGACGATAAAATCGATCAGGACTTGTGCTTTGATGGCCTGCCTCGGGCGGTATTTTATGTCGAACTGGGACAACTCCCACCTTCACTTCTCCAAGCGACCAAAGGACTCGGGGGAGGTGAGGATAGCCCCCAAAGGGCGCTCGGTAAGAACGAGGATGGTGTGCGTCTGGAAATAATGTCGTAGTTTTCTTGAGGCCATGATGAGTGCCAAGACGATCTTCTCTATGGCTGGGTACCTCGTTTCTGCGTTCTTGAAAACGTAACTCACATAGTATACAGGCTTCTGGACTCCGTCGACCTCTCGAACTAGCACTGAGCCTGCAGCTTGGTCGGATACCGCCAGATATAGCAAAAGCTTGTCCCCTTCAATTGGTCGGGTGAGCAACGGTGGAGTCGCTAGTTGCCTCTTTAATTGGTCAAAGGCGGTATGGCACTCCTCCGACCACTCGAACCATGGAATCTTCCTCAGAGTCTTGAAGTACGGGATGCACTTCTCCCCAGACCTCGACATGAAACGGCTCAGAGCGGCAACCCGCCCTGTCAGCCGCATGATTTCGACGTTAGTCTTGGGCACGGCCATGTTGAGGATAGCGTTGATTTTCTACGGGTTAGCTTCGATCCCACGGTGAGTGACTATGAAACCGAGGAACTTTCCTCCGGTGACCCCGAATGCGCACTTGGCGAGGTTTAGTTTCATCTTGTATTTGCGGAGGACGTCGAAGGCCTCGTCTAGATCCTTGGCATGCGCGTCCGATGAGATCGATTTGACGAGCATGTCGTCGACGTAAACTTTTATATTCCTGCCGATCTGCGGCTTGAACATGCGATTGATTAAGCGTTGGTACGTAGCTCTGGCGTTTTTGAGGCCGAAAGGCATTACCTTGTAGCAGTATATCTCCCGGTCCGTTGTGAATGCGGTGAGATCCTTGTCTGCCGGATTCATACGGATCTGGTTGTAGCCGGAGATGGCATCCATGAAGCTAAGTAGTTCGTGGTCTGCCGAGCTGTCGACGAGCTTGTTTATCCGATAGAGAGGATAGTTGTCTTTCGGGCAGGTCTTGTTGAGGTCGGTGAAGTCGACGCACATGCGCCACTTCCCGCTTGACTTTTTGACCATGACCACATTTGCCAACCATTCTGAGAAAGGTACATTCCGAATGAAGTTGGCGGCGAGGAGCATGTCTACCTCGTGCTCGATCGTCTTTTGCTTGATCGGAGCGAAGCTTCGTTTTTTCTGCTTAACGGATTGGGCAGTAGGGTCTACCCCGAGCTTGTGAGATATGATTTTGAGGTCGATCCCAGGCATGTCGGCAGTTGCCCAGGAGAACACGTCAGAGTTGTTTCTGAGGAAGTGAACCAGGTCGTCTCGTTGAGTCCCCATTAAAAGCGACCCGATCTGAACGGTTCGTTCTTCGTCCCCTTCCACGAGGGGGACCTCTGTCAGTGGCTCCACCGGGGTCCCTCGGACCTCCTTTTGCTCGTCTCGAGTGTCCAGAGAACTCTTGATGTCACCCTCGCCTTCAACATCATTGTTTGGCCGCTCAGACGTAGAGGTTGCAGTGAAACAAACCTTTGCTGTTCATTGGTCTCTGTAGGCCCGACCTATCCCGCCTTGGTCGAGCGGGAATTTCATCGCCAGGTGGTAAGTCGATATCTGGGCCCGGAGGGAGTTCAGTGTAGGGCGGTCGAGGATGACGTTATAGGATTCTTGCGACGATAAATTCTACAGGCACGGTGCGCGTATGGCCCGCCTCCCCGATATTAAATTGTAGAGTGATTACCCTTTCTGCCAGGATGGAGTGGTTAGTGAACCTTGATAAGACGTGAGTGGTCGGCCTTAGGTCTGACGGGGTGAGTCACATGCGCAGGAAGCAGTCATAGAAGAGAATGTCTGCCGAGCTCCCAGAGTCGATCAGTATCCTCTGCACCTCGTAGCGGTGGACCCGAGCTGTGATCACCAGCGGATCATTGTGAGGCAGGGATATACCGTGGAGCTCCTCGTCAGTAAAAATGATCGGTTCGGTTTCTTTGGCCCTCTTCCTCGGGCGGCTGTCAGTCCCCTCGATTGGTGAAGGACGTTGAGTTTCGTCGGTTTCCTCCGTACCCTCCGTTGACATGACCATGATTTGGCCGATTGTCAATTTGCCGGGAGGAGAACGTTGCTCTTGCTCACGGTCGGCTTGCCGCTTGTCTCGCAAATACGTTGCCAGGTGCCCCGAGCGGATTAGCCCCTCGATGTAGTCCCGGAGCCGTTTGCAGTTCTCAGTGGAGTGGCCCTGCGACCTGTGGAAGCCGCAGTAGGGCTCCGAATGCGTTTTGCCGCCATGTTCGAGATTGGGGGAGTTTGAAGAACCTTTCGCCTTCAGCATCCTCCAGCAGTACCGTCTGGGAGACATTGAGCGGGGTGTACTCTTGAAACTTCGGGGAGTAGGGCTTTGCCCGCTTAATCCTTTTTTTCTCCTCCCGGCCCCTTTTCTTCCGATCAGCTTGTTCTGTCCGGGGTAGGTTGGCGTTTACCTCGGATTCAAGCTGGATCTCACGTTCGGTCCAGGCCTTTACTTTGGCCATGGTCTTAGGTTGCGCTAATGCAAAGAAGCATAGCCACTCCTTGTGCCTGAGACCCGACATGAGTGCCGTAATGACCGTTTCGTCCCGGTGTTTTGGGACCTCGAGGAGGGCATTGTAGAAGCGGGTGACGTATCCTTTGAAGCATTCTTTGTCCCCTCTCTTTATTGTGAAGAGGTGGTCGACCGTCCGCTTCTGCCGTCTGTTCCCGACGAAGTGGCCAAGAAATTGGGTGGCCAGCTCATCGAAGGTAGAGATTGAGCGTGGTGCAAGTCCTCGGAACCAGTCTCGTCCGGAGCGGATGAGAATGGCCGGGAAAGCGCGGCATTGAGCGACGTCGGAACAGTCCTGGAAACTCATCTCGGCCGTAAACGCGTCCAAATGGTCCTTCGGGTCGGACTTCCCGTCGAAGAGCGAGATTTTCGAGGGCTTGTTCCGGGAGGAGACGTGGACGGAAAGTAGTTCTTCGGAGAAGAGCTTCGTGAGCGAATCAGCGGCATATTTAGCCCCGTCGCTTGAATGACAACTTTCCCGATGCATGCCTTCGATCCTCTTTTCGAGGGCGTCGAGTCGGCCGTGGTATCCCGATGATTCGGCTCATTCTGATTTTCGGCCTCTGCTGCCGGAGACCTCTGCCTGGCCACAGCCCCGATTCCGTTCGATGAGATTCCTCAGGTCCCCTGGCGAGGTCGTCTTCGAGCTGCCATGGCGAGTCCCGTGCACGCGACCCCGTCGAAGGAGGGGGTGCCGGTCATGCCTGGACGCAGGCGAGCTGATCGACACCTCCTCGGGAGGGAAAGGGGCGCGATGGGGCTCGGGGCGAAGCGCTCTGGCATAAGACCTCGGAGTTAGGCTGTGAGGCGCCCACAGGGTCATTGAATATGTCAGCTCGGGGACCTGCGGCTGCCGGAGACAGCAAGGCGTTGATCGGTCGTGCCAACGCGGGCGGAGTCTTCTCTCCCTCTGTGAGGGTCCCCGCCCCGAGGTGGGGGAGCGGCGACCTGGGGAGATTGACCGGCCGTTTGGATATGGACGAGTGCATCCACAACGGACGTGAGTCGATCTATCCATACGGATAGGGCATGAATGGCGTTCGGGGGAGAAGGGGATTCTCCCTCATCTCCGCTGCGGGGAGGACGACAGCTGGTGCTTGAATCGTCGCGGTGACCGCTCGCCATGAAGTCGAGATCGGAAGATGAACTTTTGGTTGAGTGGAATCAGCTTCCCACAGACGGCGCCAACTGATGGTGCTCTGGATCTCCTTCAGATGTTATCTTCCGTTGATCTGCTGCGAGCGCTGATGGACGGCTGAGATTGAGTTGAAGGGTTGCCTCCTGGAGCGTGCGGATCTCAATGGGTTTGTGTGGTTGAGGCCGAGCTACCTGTAAAGAAGTTCCGGGGCGGTTGTGCCACCGAGGACCCTCTGACGATCAAGTTAAATGGGGTATTTTGGCAGAGTAATGGTCTATTGGAGTGAAAATGACTTACCTGAATCGTCTGAGAGAGGGGTTTATATAGCGGCAATAATAGGCAGACGGGCGCGAGATTCACGCCGGCCGTTACGTCCCTGGCGTCATGCCCACGTGATAGACGGGATCCCGCATTAATGACGAGACAGGCTCGTTAATGGGGGATCGTGATGGCGTGGAACGCGGGATCGTAGGCGGCGGATATCTCGCGTTTAGCGAGATTCGCGGAGCCGTGGCGGAGGCGTCTGTGATCAGCGCTGTGGGTTGGTCGGTGAGACCGAGAAAGTTGAGCACAGCGGGAGGCTCGGGAACGAGCGGGAGGCCGAAGCATCTTGGTTCCGTGATAACTCGGAAGCGGGCCTGGGGTTGATCTGGGAGGCCACCGAAGGTCGGGATAATTCTTGGGCCGGAGGCCCGAGGCGTGATCCCAACTGAGGTTCTTGATCCTTTCTGGTAAGTTCTGGGACATGTCTTCTGCAACGTGTCAGCTGAAGAGTCACCGATAACGAGCATCATCACTAATTATTTTTTGTGCATTTTCCTTTATCAATTTAGTTATTCACAAATTTCCCTAATTCAAACCTTGCAAAATCATCAGTCAACTATTCATTATTTGTACATGAAATACTCTAGTTTGAATATGATCCATCATTTGATGATATCGATTGATTTCCTTGCCTCTATTCGTGACCGTTACTTCTCTACTGCTTGTTGTCAAACACCGTGTTGATTCATTGAGAATAACACTTGTCAGTTGAACTTTGCAGAGCATGATGATATCTTATGAACTTGTACATTTTCCCCTATTACTTGAAAACTTGAAAAAGATGCCCAATGCTGTATCGTAATTGGTACCGATAGAAATAGCCGTCCTATTGTGATACCTGCTGAGCTTGGCTGGTCAACATTCTGATAGTAATATAGGAATAAGTTGCATTTTTTCGACAAGAAAATTGTAGAAACACATTCATAGTTTTCTTGACGAGAAACTCAATAAGCTGATGTTGGAATCAGCTCGACTAAATCTTGAAATATCTTTCATGACACCTTATTCTCCATTTATATCTGGCCCAATTCTGATGGTGATGTATCTCTATAAGTAGAATCTTGGTTTCTCTTAAACCATAACTTGCTTGTTTTGGTCTCCATTTGTTCTTTTCCTCCTCTTATGATCATTATTTTTTGGGGCAGGCCAACAATATTCATAGAGATAATACAGAGGGTTGGGTGCATGATGAAGGATGACAAAGGCAAGGAGTATCAGAAAGGAGGCTGCGGAGGGTTCGGAAAGGGCAACTTCTCCGAGCTCTTCAAATGCATTGAAGATTACGAGAAATCCATCGAGGCGAAACAACAACCGGCAGCAATCTCAGCCTGATAGAAAGAAAATGACATTGAAACTACTATTATCATAAGAGTAATAAAAGGAGATGGGAGGTTATGAACCAGTGACTATATCCACAAGTCTAGGTATATGAGTGGTGTTAGAGAGGAAGAGGGTTGCCCTAATGTCACTGTTGTAATTGCGGGCAATGTTGTGTATGGACAGTTGATGTGTTAGTGTCATTGAAATGTTGTGTTGTGAGCTAATTTGAGTACTTCACTCACTTATTGTTGATTATAGTTGTTCTATTGAAATACCCTCGTATCGAAATCAGAACATATCACCATTTTTCTTTTAGTTTTTCACGGACGGCGAAGAGCAAGATAAAAGTTAAGTTGTGCATATTAATATGGGAAACCAGCTAGGATGACAATAGGCATGCATGAGCTGAGGAATTGTCATCTATAATCTAATAGATCATTAGACCGGTTATCTAATGAAAAATTGATCAATCAGATCCTTGCTATGGTTTACAAGATTTTTATGGTTACATCAACTTCGAAGATTCCTTATACAAATCGAGTAATGGTGTGAATGCTTCATTTATTTCTTGTGTATGCAACAAAAATGAGACTGGTTGCTAACTTCAAGTTATCCGGAGCTCTTTAAGCAAAAATACTAAAAAGGGAGGGGGATTCAAACAAAACTGTCGGTTGTACAAGTGTATCCTACCAACATCTAAAAATTAATGCTTTACAACAAATATCGAAACACCGGTTGACGTTGTCGTTCGATGAAATGAAACTTCTAAATGTTTTATTACGGTTGGTCCGTAATGATTGTCAAACGGATATTTCGGTAAGTGTCTTGAATAAAAGGAAAAAGACTAATTCTGATCTAATCTTCCTCCTAATAAACCCTCCAACACTCACAAAACCCCTCTCCTGGCCCTAATCCTTCCAACGGTCTCGGACACGTGTCCTCACCATCCACCATCCACTTCCCCCATCAAATCCAACGGCTCAGATCTATTCCAACTCCCCTGACACCCTTCTCTATTTTCTCTCTCCCTCTCTCCCCACTCACCGGAGCTCAACCATGAAACGCCGCCGCCTCTCAACCGCTGCAGGCTTCGCTACGTCAGCGTACCTCCGCCGTGGCGTCACCGTCCTCGTCTCCTACTCCGCCTCCTTCGACCCCTCGCTCCTCCACCAAACCCTAGCCCAGCTCACCCCCAGCCGCCTGGACCTCCTCCTCGACGAAATCCGACCCTCGATCAAGCCCAAGCCCTTCCTCCGCTTCATCTCCACCGCCCATCACTTCCCCTTCTCTCTCAAATCCCACTCCCTCCTCATCAACACCCTCCTCAGCTCCAACCTCGCCGCCGCCGCCCGCCTCCACCTCCTCCGCCTCGTCGACGACCCTCGCCGCCCCTTCCTCGACCTCGTAAACTCGATCGCCGAATCAAGAAGCGATCTTGCGAGCGATCTCTTGCTTCACCTGTGCTGCACCCAGTTCAAATCCGACGGCTTGAATCGAGCAATGGTCGCATTCCGGAAGTTTGTTGGGTTTGGAGTCTGCCCATCTGTTAAAAATTGCAACTTGCTGATCTCGTTGCTTGTGAAGATGCGGAAAGTTGAGGATGCGCGCCATATGTTTGATGAAATGCGCAAGTTTGTGAAGCCGGACATGTACGCGTACACTTTGATAATCTTTGCGTTGTGTATGTCTCGGCGGGTTGAGGAAGGGTTTGCGTTGTTTGAGGAGATGGAGAGGGTTGGGGTTTCACCAAGCGTGGTTACTTACAATGCGGTGATCGATGGGTTTTGTAAAAAGGGGATGGTGGAAGAGGGGCTTGAATTGAAGGAGAAGATGGGTAGAATTGGATTGAAGCGGAGCATTGTTACATATGGGATTTTGATTAATGGGATGGTGAAATCAGATAGGTTTGAGGATGCATGCGTTTTGATGAAGGAGATGAGAGAAAATGGGATAGAGGCGAACGAGTTTGTGTATAATACGTTGATTGATGGGCATTGTAGAATGATAAATTTGGATGAGGCTTTGAGGTTGAGAGATGAGATGGTGTTGAAAGGGTTGAAGCCAAATTCGGTTACTTATAATGTTGTTGCTAGAGGTTATTGCAGAGCTAGTCATATGGATCGAGCGTTGATTTTGTTAGAAGAGATGTTGATTGATAAGATTGAGGTGAATGTTGGGCTGTTTACTTCGGTAATTGTCTGGTTGATTAAGGAGGAAGATAGGTTAGATTATGCTGTTAGGCTTTTTAAGGAGATGTTAATGAGGAATTTGAGACCAGAAGATTCAATTTTGACGATGATGGTCGGAGAATTGTGCAAGAGTAGAAATCATCCAGATGCCATCGATATTTGGAGTAAAATGTTAGATAAAGGGTTTGGTGTGAGCATAATCACTTCTAATGCTTTGATTCATGGGCTTTGTGAATCAGGAAACATGAAAAAGGCTATCGAGCTTCTTAAATTGATGCTTGAGAAAGGAGTTACATTGGATAAGATAACATATAACACATTGATATCGGGATCATGCAGAGAAAGGCAAATAGAAAGGGGGTTTATGCTTAGCGATGAAACGGTCAAAATAGGTCTAAAGCCAGATATTTTCACCTATAATATACTAATGCGAGGCTTATGCGACTCTGGGAGAATGGAAGAGACTGCTGCACTTTGGAATGAGTTGAAGAAAGAGGGTTTGAAACCGGATCTTTACCCTTTTAGCACTGTAATAGATGGTTATTGCAAAGCCAAGGAAGTAGGTAAAGCAAAAATCTATTTCCAAGAGTTGGAAAATTTGGGTTTAGAATCTAATGCTATTATCTACAATTCACTTATCCGAGGACACTGTAGGGATTGTATTGTCACAGAGGCTTCTAATTTAGTCTCAGAAATGAGGAAAAAAAGGTATTTCTCCAACTGTTGTGACCTATTCTACACTTATGCATGGATTATGCAGTGTGGGTCAAGTTGATGAGGCGAAAAATGTCCTTTATGAAATGCGAGACAGCAATTTGCCCATAAATGTTGTATGCTATACTATCCTAATCGATGGCTATTGTAAAATAGGTAAGGTAGATGAAGCTTGCAGTATCTTTGAGAAAATAGGCGCAAGTTGTTTAACCCCTTCACTGCCTTGATGCAAGGGTATGTTAAAATTGGGAATCATGGTGAAGCATCAAAGCTTTTGAAGGAAATGGTAGATGCTGGTATTGTTCCTGATGGGATCACTTATAACACGTTGATGTCCAGTTTCTGCACTGAAGGGAAATTGACTGAGGCCTTTGATGTATTTGATCAGATGTCTAAAAGAGGTTTGGAGTTGGATGAGGTTTCATATACTACTTTAGTCCATGGGATATCTTCTATAAGGCATAATAGAGAAGACGCTTCTACATACCAAGGCATTGTAGACCATGATGTTGGGCCTTGTCATGTTAAGTTGTCTTCGTAATTGAATACACATTACCAATATATGTTTTATAAATGCAGTTCCAGTGCATTATTGGCCTCTCCATTGCCCTGGGTGTCCAATTAGAACTTTAAGTCACGATTCTAAAATTTCCCTTCAATGGTGAATCGTTGGGTTCTTGAGCTCTTGGAGATGGCTGCATTGTGCTTCTTGATGCACATAACCTAGCAGGTGATTAAAATTTCATTAGAATTATCTGCTTGGTCCTTCATATTTATATGAAACCATATCATTTATCATTTCATATGATTTAACTTCTGCAGGAAGTCGTCATAAGCACCATGAGAGGCTGGTAATTTCATGGCATGCTACACTATATTTTGATGCAAAGGTATGAATGCAAATGAATATATAGCACAATGATTTACTCTTATTATATAAATTTTGTTCATTTAAATAGCTATTTATTTTGCTAATCCTTTTAACTGAATACTTTGAGTATTGGTGTAGAGAATACATATTTGTTGTTTCATACTTTAATGAATTGGCATAAACAGAAATTTAGATCTGTTAGTTATGCATGAATCAGTTTCTATCTCAAATGTAACATTTCTATTATGTGTCTATTATGATGTTTGTGCTGAGACTTAATAATAATGAACTGGGATGTTTATTGGAAACCCATTGTTAGACATTCAACCGTCTCGAGTAGTGGCTATGTGATGTCGAATAGAGGTTAGAGTTCAGAAAATCAAGATCAAACAGTATCTTTCATAAATGAAAGCTGATAAGACTTGAGAGTACAATAACGAAATCAAAGACCCAAGCCATTATGTTCAAGTTGAAAATAAACATATATTGCAAAGCTCAGTGCAAGCCCGAAAAATAGATGGTATGTACAAAAACAATTGATCACGTCAAGAAGAAGACTAAACAAAGAAAATGACAAGAGAGAAAGGAAAGGAAACGAATAAACAGAGAAGTAACCAACGTACAGATCCTGAAGACGAGAAAATGGAGAAAAAAATAGAATAGGAAATTTGGAATATGGATGTAAGAAGAAAACCGAAGAATGAGTGAGAAAAAGAGATTTTGAGAAAATTGAAGAAAATTAAGATGCAATGTAGAAGAAACATATATATTAAAGTTTTAGAAGAAAGGGCGATGGAAGAGTGATGTAGGCAGTGGAATTGTGATTCATGCTCTACCTTTTTCCTAAATATTGATATAGATGGAGAATCTGAAACTTAGTGGACATGTGAGGGAGAAAATAGTATTTCTATTTTGAGGGAGAGGGGAATTATCTCTTTCAATTGATTTGACGGGATGCATTCTTAGATGTCGGGAGCATATCATGCATTTTATACACCTTTTGGCATGTATGTGTTGATGGAAGAGGGTCTATTTGATTGTAATTTCTTCGGCATCAAGTTAGCTGTATAGGTATTCAATAGTCATTTTAGCTTTGAAAACAAACAGATAAAGCCAAGTAATTAGACATGCGCACTCTCTGAGGTGCGCAGTCACACTCACACCAAAAAAGAAACCTTACTTTCTTTTTCCTTTGCCTTTTCCTTTTTTTTCTGTCTCTTTTTTTTTAACAGAATTTCTGCATTATCCTAGGAAAGGTCCATGCAACATAAGGGTTCATATAATATTTGCTCCTATTTGTTGATATCAATATTGGACTAGCAAAAATGACTACTTTAACTGATAACTGGTGGATCCTAAACTTTTTGTCAGTGACTCAGTTGAGGTGGAAATTTATACTATAAAACTTTTTTAATTGTATAATCATCTCTTCTGTCATAACTAGAAAACATGGAGACACATGTGAAGTCCACATTAATCTACAATTGAAAAGATTCAGAAAAGATAAAAATTTCTTAAATTTAAGGAAGTTCATATCATCCTTAAATTTTTTTAGAGTAGAATTACTTACTACTCTTATCCATTAGTCTTAATGAGCAGCAAAATTCTTAACCACATGGTCCACACTTACCACCACTCAACAACCATTCAACAAATAATAACTACCATTTTCGTTTAGTCTAATTTATTTAGTCCATATCAAATAAAATTCCAAAGATTATTCCATAGTTCTTATAACTACCTTTCATCTTTTATTATCATAAAAAAACTTCACAGTTATGATCTTTATGTAATTTTTTTTCCGAACACATAACATCGATGTGCAAAAATACTATCTTCTTAACTACGCCCTATTCTTTTTTCATGTGCATCAAATGCACTTAAAATCTAGTGCATAAAATAGTAAATAAAGAACAGCACAAGAAATAATTGGCTATTATATAACATCTGAATATTTCATCAATTAAAAATATACAACTACACACAACTTATTAAAACTGATTGGCTATTATATAGTTGTAGAGGAGTAGACTAGTAGTATATCATCAAATTTCATGGATATATCCCTCTCAATGTTAAACGTAAATCATGAAATGCTAAAGAATAATCATTTAACATTGATAATTATATTAGGAAACTGGGCCTGTGATATTTCACAAGCCCAGTCTCTTGGGTAACAAAGACAAACAAGAGTAAAACAAGACCCCCAGCCCTTTTTTAAAGTCGAGAGGGCCTCGCAACCTAGAGTTTGCCTCTTCTTTACCGGGGAGAAGGGCTTCCCATATATTGCAGGCCCATATTTTCCTAATAATATATATGACACATGAATGAGCTATATTTATTATTTTAAAAACACCAAACAAATAAATTTACATACTTTGAAGTGAGCAACAATTTTTCTCACTCTTTACGAAACTAAGGCCAATTACTTAATTAAAATTATTTAAGACACCAATAATATCCTTAATTTTAAAGGAGTTTTGGTGAATTAAAATGTAATCGAGATTGCTTTTACTTCAGTAGTAATGTATTGTGAATCTATGAGTAACAACGTATCATAAGTGAGAAAGATATTAGAATTTTTTTCAATTAAAAAATGTAGAAGGCATCAAAAAACATTCTTGCATAAATATTGAGATTTGAGAAGCAAAAAAGGAAGAGCTTAGATTTGGCCGTGTTGGGATATTGAGATTTGAATAGAGAGCTAGCAAGATAGGGAGAATTTTACCAATGGCTTTGCCCCCCCACCACCACCACACCACCATTTTCCTTTTGCACTAGTCTTGATTGATGTGTCTAAATGGATGCAGGATATTGGGAGATTGAACGCGGGCAATGGATATATTGAGTCATCCCATGCAGGTCAGGTTAGGCAACGATAGGGTGTTTCAAGTTTACAAAGTGGTTTAATTCCTACCCGACCCGCTAAAGTATACATATGCTCTTTGTGAACTTGGATCCAGATGGGATGGGGGTGCCTAACCTCGCTCCAATAAATGATCCACCCTTGAACCCATCTACTTTAGCTCCACTGTAGGAAGCTAACGGCATTGCACTTGCAAGTAATTCTCTCCACATTGTTGCGGAAATTCTCTTCCAATTCGGAAAATAATTAGTTGAAGATTAAAGTAGGAGCATTAATTGTTCCGCCTGACTATGTGATGGAAGTCCTTTTCGGGTCTCCTTCAGATGTCTTCCGTCGATCTCCCTGTGGATTTTGGAGGTGATCCCCTGTTGCGTGTGTGTCTCAATGGGTTTTGAGGAGATTAGCGCCGAGTACCTGGTTTGGTACCACCGAGGACCCTCCGACGATCAAATTAGTACTAGATCGGAGCAGCGTGACGGCTAAGTGGAGTAAAGAATGGCTTACTTGACCCCTTTGTGATGGGGGTTTATATAGCGGTGGCGGCACGCAGCAGCAGACGCGAGAATCTCGCCGGCAGTTACGCTCCCGACGTCACGCCCGCGTAGAGAGCGGATCGCCCATTAATGGGGATCGTGAAGACGTGAAGCGTGGGGTGTTGCTGGCGGAAAATCCGCGCATGGCGAGATTTGCGGAGCGGCGGTTACGCCTGTGAGCGGTGGAGTTGGTCGGAGGACCGAGGAAGACGGCCTCGGCCGGGGGGCTCGGGGACGAGCAAGAAGGCCGAGGAGTCTTGGTCTTGTGGCAGCTCGGGGCCGGCTGAGGGGCCGAGGAGGCCAATTCGCAGGGGGGCCCGAAGAGGGCTAGCTTGTGCTTGCAGGTCGGGTATAGGGGTGGCTTGGTCGGCATCTGTAGGCCCTTTCTTCTGAGTTCTGGGACATGCCACGTGTCCTGATCTTGGGGATCGCCAATATTGAGCATCATCATTAGCCCCCCACTCTTGTCCCGACCAGCTAGCGGGTCGGGTCAGGAGTGGACTGCCGGGCCACCCGGGGTGAGCTTCCTTCTAAGGTTTCGTCGGGACGCGTCCCCGGGCCGTGAGCTGTCTTTTCTGCCAGCGAATCAGGGCGAGATCTCTGCATTTAAGGAAGGTGCGCCGGTTCGTGCATCTTGCCTTTGAAGCAACGGCCCACGTGTCAAGTGTCGGTTGGCTGACGCGACGCGTGCAGACCTGTGACGCCTGAAAGGGTGCGGTCCAGTGTGGGAACGGCAAGTGGAGCAATCGGAGCCGTTGGATGCGAGGAGGCGTTTTGACGGGAGATGAAGGGCGCCGTTGGATGGGGTCGCTCGTGGTGATAAATAGGGGTGGGGTCCGTTCCAGGGCCCCTAATCCTTCATATTTCCTTTCTTCTAAGTCTTGGCTGCTCGGCGCTCTTCTTTTTTGGGATACATGGTTCGTTCCCACTTTTTGGGTCGCTCGTTCCAGAAGGAGGGCAGCGACGCGGCCATGCCCCTGGCTGGCCCATGTCCTGTGTCGAACGTTCTGCCGGCGATAGGGCCGTCCGCTTCGTTGGCGGCTCCTGGTGATTATTCCGGCGGCGGTCAGAGACGCCCACGGTCATCCGAGCCCCAGACGGGAGACGGAGGGGAGGGCGAGGACGGGGTCCCCTTTAAGAAGAAAAGGACAATTTCTCGTGCGCCGCCGTCGATGGTCCCTGAGGGGATCCCCGTGCAGGAGGGTGATGCCGTCTTCATGGTCTCGTCTGGGCTTTCCGTTGCTGCCGGTCTGCTCGCCGGGATGGAAGAGTCGGTAGGAGGAAGACTTCCGTATGGCACCCTGAGGGCCCAAATGGAGGCCATAGCCCAAAGGCGGGCCAGGTACGAACTCCTCCACGCGTTGTTTTTGGCCTTCCTTTCTTTGGCCCGAACGCCTCCCAGTTTCTCATCCGCTTCCCGTCAGGTCCTTCAACACTGCGCCATCGCTATTCGTATAGAGGCCGAGGGGGCGTTCCACGCACCGAGGCCAGTAGAGGCGTTTCCTTCGGAGGTCGAGGTCCTGCGGCGTGACCTGCATCTGGAGAGGTCTAGGGCCGATGTCCTAGCAGCCCATGCGGAGGCTGCGGAGCTCGCCAATTTAGCGAATCGGGGCGTCCATCGTCGCTTGAGTGCATCCCACCGGGTTGCCGAGAGGAAGCTGGCGGACCTGGTCGATTGCTTCGCGGCCATGGAGAAGGAGAGAGATGCCGGCAGGAGGGATGCCGAGGCGGCGCTTCTGGCAGCCCAGACTGCCGAGGTTCGGGCTAGGAAAGTCGTGGCCGATTACAAGGTGTCAGAGCAGTTTTACGCCGAGCTTGGTGAGTATTCCGCCGTCGCGTGGGATAAGGCTCTGGATGCCGTGAAGGAGCAGCTTTCCGAGTTCGCTGATGGCGAGCTCCGTGCTCGGGTCCCACTCCCGGTGGCAAGGCTTCCGGCTGACAACAATGAGGGGAGTGAGGCGCACCCCTGGTGGCAAAACCTCCGGTGGTGAAGCCCTCAGTGATGATGGAAGCGAGGCGCGGGGGGTTTGCGACTTAGGCCTTTTTGATATTTCCTCGTCCCTCTTTTGTAAGCCTCCGGGCAGTTTGTAAGGCTGGGGAGCCCGAAATACCTTTTGTAAAGACTGTGCGCTTGATAATAAAACTTCTTCTTTGGTTTCATCGGTTCACACTTTATCTTCTGTTTGTGAAGAATGCTTGTAAAATATCCCTGCTTGCGCTGTTGGGCTTTCATGTCAGCTTGGCCATCTGTCTAGCGTTCGTTCGTCGAGTTGATTTCGATCACTTGCCAAGCGTTGCCGAGAAGGAGGCGTCTCCATGGCCCCGAAGTCGAGGGGGGATCGCTCGAGACTTGGATAGACCTGATGCCCCTTGTTGGTGGCTCGGATCCTCAGCATGTGATGGGCAGAGGGCTGTCCGTCTTATTTGTGTCGAGGATGGATGGGAAGCTGCTCCGTTGCCCTTTGGCGAGGGCTTCTGATTTCTGGCGTCGTGGGTAGGCAACTACCAACCTGGGATGATCGAGCGGGGTAGCCGCTCGGAGGCCTCTTTCGAGGGCTTCGATCCCTGGCGTCATGGGTAGGGAGCTACCAGTCGGAGTTGACCGAGCAGGGCAGCCGCTCGGTTGCCACTTGTGAGGGCTTCGATCCTTCAGGACGGGGACCAAGCAGGGTTACTGCCCGGTGGCTCTTGGCGAGGACTTTGATCCCTGTCGGTTGTGGTAGGAAGCTACCAGCCGGAGATAGCCGAGCAAGGACTCGACTGCCTCTGGGAGGACTTTGGTCCTTGGCGCGGGAGGGGCTGTAGAATCCTACCAAGGACCCTTGGCCGGGCAGGGTTACTGCCCGGTGCCTCTTGGCGAGGGCTTTTGTCCTGAAGGATAGCCGAGCAAGGGATTCTCGGGCTCGACTGCCTTTGGGAGAGCTTTCTGATCCCTAGCGTTGTGGTAGGGAAGCTACCCGCCAGGGATAGCCGAGCGACGGTTGGGCTCGACTGCCTCTGGGAGGACTTTTCGATCCCTAGCGTTGTGGTAGGGAAGCTACCCGCCAGGGATAACCGAGCAGGGTAGCTGCTGGATTGCCTCTTGACGAGGGCTTTGATCTCTGGCGCCGTGGGTTGGGAGCTACCAGCCGGAGATGATTGAGCAGGGCAGCCGTTCGGTTGCCTCTTGCGAGGGCTTTGATCCTTCAGAACGAAGACCGAGCAGGGTTACTGTCGGTTGCGGTAAGAAGCTACCAGCCGGGGATAGCCGAACAAGGACTCGACTGCCTCTGGGAGGACTTTGGTCCTTAGCGCGGGAGGGGCTGTAAGAAGCCTACCAAGGACCCTTGGCCGAGCGGGGTCACCGCCCGGTGCCTCTTGGCGAGGGCTTTGGATTGTAAAGACAGAACTCTATTTGAGATGTTCCGACGTTTCTTTATTCGAATGGACATGATTTTTAAAGAACATTTACATCATCTTTGCGAAGAAAAGGGGGGTACACACTTGCTGGCCTTGGCCTCATTGGTATAGCTTGAGCTTTTCGGCATTGTAAGGCCGCGGGAGCTTGCGTCCGTCTGCGTCTTGTAGGCGGTAGGCTCCGCCGGGGAGCGCCTCAGAGACGAGGAAGGGACCATCCCACTTCGGAGAGAACTTGTGAAGCCTGCCTTGGTCAATGAACTCGTTTCGCCGTAGGACCAGATCCCCGGTCTTGAAGGAGCGGTGCTTGACCCGAGCGTTGTAGTATCGGGCCGTTTGTTGTTGATAAGCGGCAGCCCTGATCTGAGCCCGGTCTCTCTTCTCTAACAAGATGTCCAGGTTGGTCCATAGCGCCGAGGTGTTTGTATCATCATCGAAGTGCTCGACCCGGTGACTGGGTAGCCCGATCTCCGCTGGGACCATTGCTTTGGTCCCGTAGCAGAGGCTGAAGGGGGTCTCCCCTGTAGGAGTCTTCTTTGACGTGCGCAGGGCCCATAAGACCCGGAGTAGTTCTTCGACCCAACTGCCTTGTCGCCTTTCTAAGCGGGTCCGGAGACCTCGGAGGACGTCTCGGTTAGCGACTTTGACCTGCCCGTTGCATTGTGGATGCGCGACCGCGGCGATCTTCATGAGGATATGGTATTCTTTGTGGAAGTCCTTCACTTTCTCGTTCTCGAAGTTCGTCCCGTGGTCGGTGATGATACATCTCGGGATGCTGAACCGGAGTATCAGATTGTTTTGCAGGAACTTGATGGTTGTGGCGGCGTCCGATTTCCTGATGGGGACGGCCTTGATCCACTTGGTGAAGTAGTCTACTGCGACGAGGACGTATCTATGCCCGCCTGTACCGGTGGGGAACTGGCCGATCATATCCAATCCCCACTGGGTGAACGGCCATGGGGATGTTAGGGCAGTCAGCTCGGTAGCGGGGAGGCGAGGGATGCTGCCGTGGAGCTGGCAACTCTTGCATCTCCTGACTAGCTTCTGGGCGTCCTCGTGAATGGTGGGCCAGTAGTACCCCTGGAGCAACGCCTTTTGGATTAAGGTCGGGCCCCTTGGTGCACACCGCCAACCCCCCATGGATTTCCCGAAGGACGTAGTCGGCTTCGTAGGGGTCAACGCACCGGAGCAGGGGCTGAGTGAAGGTCTTCTTGTAGAGGTTCCCATTGCTCCAGACGAAGTGGTGGGCTTTGGCCCGGAGACGGCGGGCGGCCTCCTGATCTTCTGGGAGCGTACCATCCTTTAGGAATTCTACGAGGGCTTCCTCCAATCTTGGTCACCCTCCTGCGCCGCATATACGTGGAATGTTGTCGCTCCGTCTTCTACGCCGGGCTGAGGCAAGGTTTCGAAGAGGATAGACCGCTTATTGTTGGCCGAGTATGACGAAGCCAACTTGCTCAGGGCGTCGGCTTGGGCATTCAGCTACTTGGGTATTTGTTCTACTTGGACTTCGTCAAAGTTCCTCTGGAGTTTTTTCACCTCGTCCAGGTACTTCATCATCAAAGGCTCCCGAGCTTCAAAGTGGCCGGTCACTTGACCGACAACAAGGGCCGAGTCGCTGCGGATTCGAATTATCTTCAGTCCCAGCCCGACGGCCATGCGTAGTCCGGCCAGGAGGACCTCGTACTCTACCGCGTTGTTCGAGGCCTTGAAACCGAGCTTCAGAGAGTACTCCATTTCTGCTTCGTTCGGGCCCCGGATAATGAGGCCGGCACCACAGCCTTCCTCGGTTGAAGACCCGTCGACGTAGATGACCCACTCAGGAACCGAGCCAAGCCTTTCCGCGATGGGACGCTGAATTGCGAGGGGCGGCGTGGACTCCGGTTTCTTGCTAGGGATGGTGCATTCAACGATGAAATTGGTCAGGGCTTGCGCTTTGATGGCCTGCCTCGGACGATATTTTATATCAAACTGAGATAGTTCCCACCTCCACTTTTCTAAACGGCCCGAGAATTCTGGTGATGCAAGGATAGCCCCCAACTGGCACTCGGTAAGGACGATGATGGTGTGTGCTTGGAAGTAGTGCCGCAGCTTTGTTGAGGCCACCATGAGGGCTATCTATGGCAGGGTACCTCATTTCTGCGTCCTTAAATACGTGGCTCACATAGTACACCGGCTTCTGCGCTCCATCAGCCTCCCGGAGGAGCACCGAGCCTGCTGCTTGGTCGGATACCGCCAGATACAGCGACAGCTCGTCTCCTTCAACTGGTCGGGTGAGTGGTGGCGGCGTCGCGAGGTGCTTCTTCAATTGGTCGAAGGCGGCTTGGCACTCCTCCGACCACTCGAACCTCGGGATCTTCCTCAGAGCCTTAAAGAACGGGAGGCATTTCTCCCCTGACCTGGACATGAAACGGCTCAGAGCGGCGACTCGTCCCGTGAGCCGCATGATCTTGACGTTGGTCTTGAGCGCGACCATGTTGAGGATAGCGTCGATTTTCTCTGGGTTAGCTTCGATTCCGCGGTGAGTGACCATGAACTCGAGGAAATTTCCCTTGGTGACTCCGAATGCGCACTTGGCGGGGTTTAGCTTCATCTTGAACTTGTGGAGCACTTCGAAGGCCTCACCTAGATGCCTGGCATGGTCGGCCGACGAGACGGATTTGACGAGCATGTCGTCAATGTAGACTTCCATATTCCTGCCGATTTGTGGCTTGAACATGCGATTGACCAACCGTTGGTACGTGGCCCCGGCGTTCTTGAGGCCGAAGGGCATCACCCTATAGCAATATACCCCCGGTCCATTGTGGATGCGGTGAGATCTTCATCTTCCGGATTCATACGGATTTGGTTGTAGCCGGAAAAAGCATCCATGAAGCTCAACAGCTCGTGGCCGGCTGAGCTGTCGACGAGCTGATCTATCTGAGAGAGTGGATAGTTGTCCTTGGGGCAGGTCTTATTGAGGTCGGTGAAGTCGACGCACATGCGCCACTTCCCGCTTGACTTCTTGATCAGAACTACGTTCGCCAGCCACTCCGAGTAGGGTACATTTCTGATGAAGTTGGCGGCGAGAAGCCGATCAACCTCCTTTTCGATAGCCTTCTGTTTGACCGGGGCGAAGCTCCTTTTCTTCTGTCTGACGAGTCGGGCCGCAGGATCAACCCGAGCTTGTGGGAGATGATTTGGGATCAATCCCAGGCATGTCAGTAGGCACCCAGGCGAAGACGTCGGAGTTATTTCTGAGGAATCTAACCAGATCATCTTGCTGGGTCTCCGTCAGGAGTGATCCGACCTAGACTGTTTTTTCATGGTCCCCTTCTGTCAGGGGCACCTCGGTCAGAGGTTCAACCGGCGTCTCCCGGACCTCCTTCCGCTCGTCTCGGGTGTCCAGAGAACCCTTGATGTCGTTATTTACCTCAGCGTCGTCGGCCGGTCGCTCGGACGAAGACGTTTCGGTAAGGCATATCTTCGCGACCCGCTGGTTCCTGTAGACCCGACCTATCCCGCCCTGATCGAAAGGGAACTTCATCGCCAGGTGGAAGGTCGATATCTGGGCCTGGAGGGAGTTCAGCTTCGGACGGCCGAGGAGGACGTTGTAGGCCAATGGGACTTTTGCTACGATGAAGTCCACAGGCAACGTACGTGTGCGGCCGTGCTCCCCGATGTTGAACTGCAGGGAGCCCACCTCTTGCGCCGGGATGGAGTGGTTGGTGAACCCCCAAAGGACGTGAGAGGTCGGTTTCAAATCTGCTGGGGTGAGCCCCATGCGTAGAAAGCAGTCGTGGAAGAGGACGTCTGCCGAGCTGTCTGATTTGACAAGTATCCGGTGGACCTCGTACCGGTGAATTCGAGTCGTGATCACCAGCGGGTCGTTGTGGGGCACGGATATACCGTGGAGGTCTCCGTCGCCAAAGGTGATGGGCTCATGGCCCCAAGCCTTTTTGCTCGGGCGGCAGTTGGCGTCTGTTGCTGGCGTGGGGTGCCGAGCCTCACAGGAGCTCGACTGGCCCCCTGTCGTCATGACCATAGTTCTTGATGGGCCTTGGTTCCCTCCGGCGGGGCCCGCGAGGTGGTGGCCGGTGGAGGAGCCGATGACATTCGGTTGAGGTTCACCCGCGCCTCCGTTGAGGGGAAGGTGGCGGCTGGTACCTGGATTTTCAGGGCGATTACTTGTCATGTGGATGGAGATCGGAAGGCCAACTTTATTTTCGTGGAGTTTGCGTTCCCACAGACGGCGCCAACTGATGGAGGTCTTTTTCGGGTCTCTTTCAGATGTTGTCTTCCGTCGATCTCCCGGTGGATTTTGGAGGTGATCTCCTGTTGCGTGTGGGTCTCAATGGGTTTTAAGGAGATTAGCGCCGAGTACCTGCAAAGAAGTCCCGGGATGGTTTGGTACCACCGAGGACCCTCCGACGATCAAGTTAGTACTAGATCGGAGCAGCGTAACGGCTAAGTGGAGTAAAGAATGGCTTACTTGACCCCTCTGTGATGGGGGTTTATATAGCAGTGGCGGCACGCAGCAGCAGACGTGAGAATCTCGCAGGCAGTTACGCTCCCGACGTCACGCCCGCGTAGAGAGCGGATCGCCCATTAATAGGGATCGTGAAGGCGTGAAGCGTGGGGTGTTGCTGGCGGAGAATCCGCGCATGGCAAGATTTGCGGAGCGGCGGTTACGCCTGTGAGCGGTGGAGTTGGTCGGAGGACCGAGGAAGACGTCCTCGGCCGGGAGGCTCGGGGACGAGCGAGAAGGCCGAGGAGTCTTGGTCTTGTGGCAGCTCGGGACGAGCTGAGGGTCCGAGGAGGCCAATTCGCAAGGGGCCCCGAGGAGGGCTAGCTTGTGCTTGCAGGTCGAGTTTAGGGGTGGCCCGGTCGGGCCTTTTCTTCTGAGTTCTGGGACATGCCATCTGCCACGTGTCCTGATCTTGGGGATTGCCAATATTGAGCATCATCACTATGGTTGCTGAGAGATTTGTGTATGTATGACTCTTCTTTTGTGTGATTTCAAACCCGGGCCTGTAGTTATGACAAAGTGGGTTCATCCTTTTATTCAAAAGCATAAATTACAAGGATATGTTTTGAGGTGTTATATTATTATATTTTTACTTATACCATCATGGAGATGCTTCTTTGCTTGAGCAAATTATATGCATGCTTCTTCAGATTATTTGCTTTGAAGCTATTTACTCTTATTTTCACATCACTTCAATAATTGAGGAAAAACTCCAATTAATCCACACGTGCATTTTTAATGATTAGAATGTCACGGAGCATATATTCCATGTGCATGATTTTCACCTAATAGTCTCTTGATTGTGTTAATTTAAAAAATATATTATGGAGTATTCTCCAAGCTTGATCGTATTAGGAAGTATTTACATCGTCTTTATTATTAAAGAGTTTATGAACACCATGATTAATGGATTAAAACAGTACATGATTAATGGATTAAAACAGTACTTAGCTATTCACTTCGAATATTATCAAGACATAGTTACCATTAATTTTTCATTATGTTGTCATTACAGGAAGGGGGTAATGCCGCTTTGCTCCACATAACGATGTATAATAGCTTCAGATGATGATTCAGCCAGCCAAAGAGGATCGAGTACCGAGTTGACTGAGTGAAGAATAATGATTTAAGCTAATCCCAAAGGGCGTCGACTAACATTCCTTTTCTTTTATATTTATTTCCATTCTTTATTCGTCCATTTTTTATTCTATACAGGAATGATTACCCTGTCGCTTGCTACAGGCATTTTTGAGCAGAAAAATTGTAACTGATAGTGAATTGTACAATAAACAAAAGGAAATAAAAGTACATATTTTCTAACCCTCATTTACATTTTCTTTTTTTTTCTTAGTTTCAAGGCTCAAATTTTGTCAGGTTGTCTCTTGATCAGCAAATTGAAGGTGAAAGTAAAGGTATGATTGGTTCAAAAATTTGATATAACAAGCTGATTATGATTTATAAATTGAATTCATTATTTTTTGTATAATAGCTACAATATATGATGAATGAAAGTTGCATGTTGATTGCTTCTCTATTGTCCACACTCAACAGTCCTTGTCGTGAAGGGGACAGATAGCAACAAGCAGTTGATATCGAAAGTAAAGTATTTTATTTAGATGGTTGTTGCCAAGTTGTTTTGTAACTTATTGTTTTCATATTCTTTTTATTTTTTTTATTTTTATAACAAATGATTGTAGCCTGTTGCAAGCTGGGTTTGAACTACAAAAGATTTTTACTACTAAATAATTCATGCCCAGTGTAATCAACAACAACAAAAGCATGAGCTAAGCTAATTCCAGCCTACGTATGTATATTTAACTTTTTTTTAGCAGTAAGTTTGCACCAACCAAGCATTATTATTTTCCTTACTTTTCTAAAATTGTTTTCTACATCATGCATATTAGGACACTCATCTAAGAAATTGTATTTATTTTTAATTAATCACCGTGGGGGGGCGAGGGGGGGGGGGGGGGGGGAGGGGGACATGAGATTCATATTCTTCTGCAAAACCATATATCCCAAATATTTCTTAACATTTTAATACATTAGGGGTACTGCACTTGAGATGCATGTGGGGTTATAAAATCAAGCGATATTATAATTTGTGGGATGGTTATTCTAAGAGTATAACATGTGTATGGTTATCATTAATTTATAATAAAACATTTAGTAATCCACAATTAATACATTTTAATTTGGCTTTGTCGATGAGGTGGCAGCCTAAATAATTTTCTTGGGTTTTTTTTTGAAATATTATAAATTTAAAATTAAATTATTAAAATAGGGGGGGGGAAATTTATTTAGCAGAATAGGGTGGTTTTAACCACCCGTGGCCCCTCCCCACCCCCCCACTATAGGGGGCGGGTTCTGGGAACCCGTCCCCTATACAAACGTATAGGGGGCGGGTTCCCCGAACCCGCCCTCTATAGTTTTCTATAGAGGGCGGGTTCTGGGAACCCGCCCCCTATACGTTTGTATAGGGGGCGGGTTCCCAGAACCCGCCCCTATTTTTATTTAATTAAATTAATTTGTTAATTTTAATTATTATCGTTTATAATTATAATATAATTATTATTATAATTATAATTATAATTATAATTCTTAAAAATAAAATAAAATAAAATAGACAAAAAAAAATATTGAAATGAAATAATAAAATTTCACTATATCAAATTGTTTTTTACAGAATGAATCCGTCAAAAGTTACAATGCCAAAAAATCCTATCTATTTGTAAAATGTAAATGCTATTTTTTTCCTTTCCCTTTTCCTTTATGAAATCCGAGAAGGCTTGACATAAGCCTATGCCTCCTCGGATGACTGGAGGAACCACCTGTTTCTTGGATAGATGGCGGTGGCGGCGTCGGCGTCTGCTCTGCTGCTTCGGGTTCGGGTTCTGTTTCAGCTTCGTCTTCAGCAACGTCTTGGACAGGCTGTTGATCCACAAATCCTGAACCTGAATGTGGGACAGGTGTCGGATATGTGTTGCTTCCCAACAAATTTCCGTAGGACGCTAAATCTGAAGCCCAACTGGGCAGTTGTAGCGAAGAACTTGTCCCGGTTTCATGCGGCTGATTTTGCACAAAACCTTGGCCCCATGGATGCTCAAATCCTGACCCCCAAGAGTGCTGTTTATGCGCTGAACCTAACCCCCAAGACGGCTGTTCTGCAAAACTTGATCCCCAAGTCTGTTGTTGTTGCGCCTGTCCGGTATGCCAGGGTTGCTGTTGACTGTATGGTGATCCAAACCACTGATCCAGCTGCGCTGGATCTCGTTGATGCTGCGGCTCTGGTGCCGGGTAATACTGCGGTTGCGGTGCCGGGTCATACTGCGGCTGCGGTGCCGGTTCATACTGCGGCTCCGGTGCCGGCTGATACTGGGGCTCCGGTGCCGGCGATAAATGCTGAGAAATACCATGTGAACCAAGTACACCACCAATAAATTGGTCGAGATTTGAAAATTGAGCCTGAGATGCCGGACCAGCATCAGCCGGGTATGGTTCCTGCACCATTGTTTGTACGACATGCAACCCACGAGCCTGTCGTTACATTAGAAATAAGAAATAAGTATTGACTCATACCGCCGGATGTTAAAAAGTAATATGATATAAAGAGGGCGGCTTACCAAATCTCGTTCCATGTGTCCTCTAGGCTCGTACCGCGAGATGTTTGGGAAGTCTTGTGGAGGAGCAGAAAGATATCTTACGGTGACACGCTTATACCACTGTAGATATACTTTGGTAGCGTCGGTAGCTGTGTGGTCACCTATTTGCTGTAAGGCAATACTATGCTGCCTATCCTCCCATCTCAGCAAATACTGATGATGATGCTCCCTCCAATCACGCTCCGTATTTCCTCCTCGCATGTCTCCCTCTACTGTCATAGGCGAAGGCGGCGGGACAGGAATATGTTGCAATCTAGCAAACTGCCGCAATACCCTATCTGGGAGGTGCATAACAACAACATTGATGCAGAGGAGTGGGCATCGAGCCCGCCAAACCGGCTCTCCTTCGAGACAGATGTCGGGTAAGTTTTGTAGACGGTCTGCTGTATAAGGCGTCCACAGAAACTGCGCAAATGACATAGAAAAAAAATTGTGATTTAGGTATTTTCAAAATTGTAAAACAAATTAAATTACCCAAATTATGATTACCTGAGCCGCCTCCATGCGATCTAACTCATCTCTATAGTACCTAAGCACTCGACGAGGAGCCTTATACGCTTTCTTCCCATTCCACCAGCAGCCGAGCGGCTTTCCGGGGTTATCCAAGCCAGTTATTTTAATAGTATCTGGTCTTCCTATATACATATGCTCCCACGACCAGATCTAGAAAAAAAGTTTTAGATTATAAGAGAGAAAACCAATATTGCAAAATTCTAGCTGTGAAAAATAAAGAATTTACCTGAAGTAATGTGCTGCATCCACAAATTTTATTCTTCGTAGGAGCACATGCTTTGTCGAGTTCCTTATAGAGAAAGGCCAGGACCCCTGCTCCCCAAGCATATTGGCCACAGACATCAAAATCCGCTAGGAAGCCAAGGTATAACGGATGGACATGCGTTGCTGATTGGTCCGGCATCAACCAAGAACCGATCATGTACAGAATGTAGGCACGTGCATGTCTATCCAAAACTTCATCGGTGGCTTCATCAGGGATATTACTGAATGTATCTCTTAACCAGTTCAGATTGATTTTATACCCCTTACTGTGGCCTCCTGGTGCCTGATATTAGTATTTTTTTAAATGTTAAAGCTAGAAATAATGTAAAATATAAAATAGGTACAAATAGGGAAAGCAGAATGATATTGTTTACCTGTCCGAGAGCAGACTCGGCATATGTATCCCAGTATGGGTGGTCGGTATCTGGACCAACAATTTTTCCTCCGACCAACCCAAGCCCATTAACCCGTAAACCGAGTAAGAGGCCAATATCCTGGAGTGTGATTGTGGCCTCACCCCATCTTAGATGAAAGGTGTGGGTCTCTTTTCTCCAACGTTCGACCAGAGAGGTGACGAGAGCGTGGTCGAGTTGGATATGTCGAATCAACGACGCTTCATAAAATCCGGCCCGTCTAAGCCGTTGGTTTATTCTTTGGTCGCTAACTACCCATTTGTCGGAGCTATGCGTGACGACGGTGAGATTATCTCCATCCTGCAAAATTAAATATTGTTATTTTCAAGTACAAAAATTAAATGAAAGGTGTAAAGAAGAGGGCGGGTTCCTGGAACCCGCCCTCTTTATTAATTTATGAATGGTCACATCAGTACTATTCAAGTACTATTTGTCGTCACATCAATATTTGTTTGTTAATAAACGTTGTTCGCATAGAAGAGGGCGGGATCCAGGAACCCGCCCTCTTCATTAATTTATGAGTTGTCAAATCAGTACTATTCAAGTACTATTTGTCCTTTGTCGTCACATCAATGTTTGTGCGTGAATAATCGGTGGCTTCAGAAATGCTTTTTATTACACTCCTTTTTACTTCATCTGGTGTGTTGTCAAATCACTTTCAGAAATGAAGAGGGCGGGTTCCTGGAACCCGCCCTCTTCAATAATTACCGCCCTCTTCAATAATTAGTCAAATTAATGAAGAGGGCGGATTCCAGGAACCCGCCCTCTTCAAAAATCACGCGGTCTTATTCGCATAGAAGAGGGCGGGATCCAGGAACCCGCCCTCTTCATTAATTTATGAGTTGTCAAATCAGTACTATTCAAGTACTATTTGTCCTTTGTCGTCACATCAATGTTTGTGCGTGAATAATCGGTGGCTTCAGAAATGCTTTTTATTACACTCCTTTTTACTTCATCTGGTGTGTTGTCAAATCACTTTCAGAAATGAAGAGGGCGGGTTCCTGGAACCCGCCCTCTTCAATAATTAGTCAAATTAATGAAGAGGGCGGATTCCAGGAACCCGCCCTCTTCAAAAATCACGCGGTCTTATGCGCATAGAAGAGGGCGGGATCCAGGAACCCGCCCTCTTCATTAATTTATGAGTTGTCAAATCAGTACTATTCAAGTACTATTTGTCCTTTGTTGTCACATCAATGTTTGTGCGTGAATAATCGGTGGCTTCAGTAAACGCGGTCTACGATGCAGAAATAATTAGACTCTGGTGAATAATAGGGCGGGTTGTTAGAACCCGCTCTCTTCAATATCAGATCGCTATAAATATGTCTCCGCACTACCCATTTCATTTCATCTCTGTCAAATTTGCATCCTACACCGCTCACTATCCATTTACTTCGATCAGTTCTTCTCCGCTATCAATTTTGTGTAAGTGTGGAGTTTTAGAAGAAGGTGAAGTTCAGTACCATAGTCTGCGAGTAAGCAATCTTCGAGCAGTAGAACAGTTCATAAAGTATTGGAAGTAAGCAATCTTCGAGTATGAATTTTTTTTGCAATTTCAAACTTTCTCCACTATCCATTTTTTTTGCCCTCTTCGAGCAGTAGAACAGTTCCTTCTCGTTTCACTGCAAAAACTAAACTTCTTTAAATAAGTCTAAGAACTAAACTAAACTTGCATCTTTAGATTCATTTTCCTTCTCGTTTCACTGCAAAAACTAAACTTCTTTAAATAAGACACAGAACTAAACTAAACTTGTATCTTTAAATTCATTTTCCTTCTCGTTTCACTGCAAAAACCATGCTTCTTTTTTAACAATCGATTGTGCATCACATTTTGTTGTGATTAGGTGAGAGTCTCATGGTTTCACTGCAATCTTCGAGTTTGAATTTTTTTGGCGATTTCAACACAACATAAGAAATTATATTTGTGCAGGATTATGGCCTCCCCAAGTATATTTGTTGTATGTAAATACGATGGCCAGG
Source organism: Agapanthus africanus (assembly GCA_030015575.1). Taxonomy (NCBI): domain Eukaryota; kingdom Viridiplantae; phylum Streptophyta; class Magnoliopsida; order Asparagales; family Amaryllidaceae; genus Agapanthus; species Agapanthus africanus. The sequence continues at coordinate 54,391,839 of CM057342.1, read as the reverse complement.
TTATCACACGTGCACAAGGTCCCGAGTATATGGGCGGGTCTGCACGAATCATGCGATTGGAAGCATCAACGACATATGATGAACTAGAGGCAAAAGTGTACAAAATTACGAAATACGATCCCCGTGAAAGTAGGGTCAAGTTAAGTTGTATCTGGCCTATGTTCAGTGGAAATGCATTGGTTGAAATTACAGACGATGCATCAATATCTTCGATGATAGATTTCGGTCTCTCAAGCACCCAGCATTCTTTTGAACTTTTGGTTCAGAAGGAGCAATTGGAAGTATCAGATGCCCCTCCAACGGATAATTTTGATGGTAATGCTGGAGATAGTTCCTGGAGGTACGGTCACATGGTCAACGATGATGCCATCAGTGCCGGTGGATATGACTATACACAACATTATTCAAATCTTCAAGCACATGGGTAAACATTTTATAAACCCATATTTAAGCATTTTAGTAATACCTGTATACTAATATTCAAACATTTAATAAAATGCATAAATCCAGGTTCTTCCAGCCGACTGCTGCAGTTACATGCACCCCAGAAGAACAGCAAGAACTACCATACACAGCCTTCCACAGGTAAATAAATTTGAAACAAGTGATGATTTAGTTACGAAAAAATTAGGGAATAATATTATAATAACAATTTATATACTAAACGCAGATTTCCCCACACCTCCGCATCATTCCAACACGATCCAAGCAGCGCATTCCAAGCATGTCCGTCCACATCTTTCCGGTCTTCTCACCCTGAACCATCCACAATACACCGACCACAACCATCATATATTGCACCCGAACCTTATGTAGCTACGGGTGATATTGATGTGTGTGGGAGTGATGATGATGAAATCGGTGAAGGTGATCAGGGGGAGGATAGCGTGGAATATGCTGCTGGATTGAATGAGGTAGCATTCTTTGATGGTATGGTTGCGAATAACGATTTTGTCCAACTAGAAGATCCCGGCCTCGATCCGCTAGAAGATGATGGTTGGGTAGACTTAGCCGTTGCAGAAGTAAATACGGCACCCTATTTGGACGCGACAGCAGCAAGCGAAGACTGCATCAGCGTCGGGGATTTGTTTCAGGAAAAAGAAGATCTTATTTGTAAGCTGAAGTCGTGGTCCATTCAGCAAAACGTTACATTTAAAACAGAAGAGTCAAATAAGACGTACTATACTGTGGTATGTACGAAATCTCCTGAATGTCAGTGGAGATTGCATGCGTGTTGTTCCAAAAGAGCCAAGGCTTGGAAGGTCACGAAATACAACCAAGAACACACTTGCATCAATTCTATTATGTCACAGGATCACCGGAATTGCACTTCAGCTTACATTTGCTCGCTAATCATGCCCATGATCCGTACAGATGTGGCGATGACTCCCCGAGAGATACGGCTCTTGGTTAGCGGAGAGCATAAAATTCAGATTTCGTATGTGAAGGCATGGGATGCTCGAAGAAAGGCTTTGTGCAAGATATTCGGGGACTGGGAAAGCTCGTACAACTCCCTAGTCCCTTTTATGGAAGCCATGAAAGCATCAAATCCGGGGACCGTATACCGGTTAAAAACCACAGAAACCGACGTCGAGGGCTCTGTCAGGTTTCAGAGAATTTTCTGGTGCTTTGGTCCATGTGCGGCTGGTTTCACACACTGTCGGCCGGTATTGTGCGTTGATGGTGCGTATCTATACGGTAAGTACAGAGGCTGCATGTTAATTGCTACAGGTGTTGATGCTAATAACGGTATATTTCCGTTGGGATTTGCTATTGTCGAGGGTGAAAATACATCATCCTGGTCATGGTTTTTCCGTAACCTAAAAAATATCCCATCTGTTCTTCATAGAACGGATTTATGCATCATATCTGATAGACATCTGGGAATACTGGCTGGAATGAGATCTGTATTTCCGACGACCCCACATAGGTTTTGCCTACGACACTTCAGGCAAAAATTTGATCGAAAATTTAAAAATTCGGATCTACATAAACTTATGTACAGAGCCGGTGAAACGCCTGACCCTAATGTTCACGACATATACATGACGAAAATTGGGGAGATGAGTCAAGCCGCGAAAGCGTGGTTAGATGAGTATCCAGTCCGCATGTGGTCACAAGCACATGATGATGGGTGCAGATATCTCCTAATGACGACTAATATGTCTGAAAGCTTCAACGGGGTCCTTAAAGGGGTTAGAGGCTTACCGATACAGGGGTTGATTGTTCGAACATTTTTCCGGATGAATACTTATTTTGTGCACAGAAGAGAAAAGTCCTTGGGGATGGACACTCCGCTCACCGCGTATTACGAAGATATCTTTCGGAAAAGAGAGCGCAGAGCACAATACTACAGATCCGAAAGGTTTGACACGGCGGAGTTTCAGGTGACGGGCGGTAATGGGAATCAATATACCGTGAACTTTAGAGATGAAGGGCTCTCTTCGTGTACATGCGGTCTTTTCCAGCAACAACATTTACCTTGTGCCCACGCTATTGCTGCTGCGAGCAGTATGCATACCTCACATTACAATTTCGCTTCCAATTACTATACAGTTTCTAATTACCAAGGTGCATACGATCCAAAATTTCATCCTATACCGGACAATCGCTATTGGCACTATTATACTGCCAACAGACAAACACCGACTGTATTACCGCCGGAAAAAAATATAATGCCCGGAAGACCGAAGGTACGTCGAGATCGAATGACAATGGATACTGATCCTCAGCAAAGGCAATCCAGATGTAGCCTATGCAAACAACCAGGCCATTATAGGACCAGATGTCCAGGATATGCATCAGGGGCGGGACCTTCAGGATCGTGACAAGTGCACTCAGATTTTTCTGTATTATAAATTTGACCGTCGATATAGCATTTAGATTTTACAAATAGATAGGATTTTTTGGAATTGTACATTTTGACGGATTCATTCTGTAAAAAACATTGATATAGTGAAATTTTATTATTTAATTTAAATGTTTTTTTTCGTCTATTTACTTTTATTCTATTTTTATGAATTATAATTATAATTATAATATAATTATAATTATAATTATAATTATAATATTATGATATTATGATAATAATTATAATTATAATTAGATTATTAATTAAATTAATATTTTTAAAAAAAAATAAGGGGGCGGGTTCTGAGAACCCGCCCCCTATACTGAGGAGGGTGGGGTGGGCCATAGGGTGGTTCGAAACCACCCTATTCCCATAATTTTAATTTTTTCCCCCCGATTTTAATAATTTAAATTTAAATTAATAATATTTCAAAAAAAAACCCAATTTTCTTATAGCAAGTGGATTTATTATTAAAATACGAGCAATGAAAAAGTAACACTTTAGTTATTACATTGTCATACTAATCTTGCATTTAAATACCCAATTTTCAAGGTCAACAAGGACTAATAAGCAAAAGATTTCGACAGCAAAAAGTTCAAGCCCAACCCCCAACTGAAAACAAAAATTACCGACCGCCTGCTCTCTTTCTCTGATCCCCACCTCGTTCCTTACATTTCTCCTCCAAAATTTAAAAAATAAAATAATAAAATAAAAATCAGGGTTAGGGTTAGGGTTTATGGGCCCCAATGGCGTCGACTTCCACCTCTCCGACGAGATCCTCGCCGTGATCCCCACCGATCCCTACGATCAGCTTGACCTAGCTCGAAAGATCACCTCCATGGCGATCGCCTCTAGGGTTTCCAGTCTCGAATCCGAGGCTGCGAAGCTGAGGAAAAAGATCTCCGACAAGGATCAGACGATCGCTGAGCTCCAGGACCAAATCGCCGCCCTCGATCGGATGTTTCGAGATTCGGAGGCTCGGTTTAGGATCGCCCTCGAAGAGAATGTAAGGGTTGATTAAAGATTTTTCTTTTTGTTTGCTGAAAGGTGAAATTGATTTGGATTTTGTGGTTTGAAGGCCAAATTGATGAAGGAGAGAGATATGTTGGCTATGGCTTCGAAGAAATTGGGGAAAGACCTCTCTAAGGTATCGTCTTTCTTTTGCCTTTTGATTGCGAAAATTTTATGCTAACTAATTTTAAGTTATTCCCAAAAAGAAAGATATTTTATTAAGCCTCATGAAAGTTTTCAATTTTGTGCATGTCTACATGGTTTAAGAGAGTTTTATAGTAAAATCTTTTCTTCTTTGGCTATCCGGTAATATTCCATGCCGAAACTCCAATAGGAGTGCATTTTCTAAACCAGCTCAACACCGAATAAGTTTTGTCCATGTTTTAGGCACGAATATATAATCGGTTAGGCGTTAACAGGTAAGCAACTTACATTCTAGATGTTGTAAGTAAAGTTTCTAGGGTCGATGGAAGATGAAAGTATTATACTTACATAGTAGGGAATGAAGAACTTAATCAATTCCAACATTAGTTATACAGAAGTAATTTCTTCTCACCTTTGCTGACTTTACTAGGTTTATCAACAGTTTCTGCATACATAGATTGTAGCCTCATAGAGAATCCCATTTCAATTGTCAGTATAATTTGCTTATACGAGTTTTTAGTTCACGACTTTAAGGGCCTGTTTGAAAGATTAGATTATTAGAAGTATTGGAAGTAGCCCTTTAAGTAACTTTCAGGAAAAAATATCACCGAGAAAAGACCTAGAAGTTACTTCGAATATTTGTTTGCACATTCTTATAATACAAAAAGTAATTTATAAAGTAACTTCCTACACTTTTTTTTATAAGTAAAACAAACAAATATGTTACTTTATACGAGTTATGGATTCTATTTATTTTGAAGTAATAAAGAAGTACAATTAAAATATCATTTGTTGTCTTGTCCCATATGCTCCATACTTCTAATCCAAAACGAAGAGTGCGACATAGGATCCATCTCATCCTTCAGAAGTAACTTCCTAGTCATTTTTTTGGGTCAAAATCAAACACTTGAAGTACCTAAAGGAAGCTCTCTTCTGAGCCTTCAAGGTTCTTGATGCCAAATAAACATGCACTAAGTGTATCAAGCCTCATGAAATAGCCAAGTATATATAAATATTTACAATAACGAATTTCATAAAATTATAGTGAAAGGGAGACATCCTTAATATTTTTCATTATGAGTGCTTCTGGCATGACATCCACAATGGCTTTTATTGGTGTTATTTTTATTCCTAATATCATATACAATCTTTTGAAGTTGATGCGATGATAATACTGGTTTTGTTGATAGTTGGAGGTTTTCAAGAGGCAACTAATGCAGTCTCTTAGTGATGAAAAATCGTCTGTGATTTCAAGCAATCCGGTACCCTCTCTCTCTCTCTCACACACACACACTGTAATACCCCAGGTGGAGTTGGGATGAATACCACCTACCCCGTGAGAAGTGAGATGTTATCCGATATCGAGGTGGGGATGTAACCGATACGGATATACACGGGGACCCACTGTAGAACAATGGGGAGTATCGAATTCCATTCCGAAAGAGGGCACGATCAGAACTATAAATGAAATGATACCACTCCTATAACACGGAGGCGTCTTTTGGATGAATCGGAACTTCGGAGTTTGAAGAACTCCGTAGTTAAGCGTGCTTGAGCTAGGGAAATTCTAGGATGGGTGACCTACTGGGAAGTAGCTCTTTTCTTGAGTCCGGTTCATTCAAAGGGACAAAACCGTGCGGTTTCGGCCAAAGCGGACAATACCATCTGGGTTTGGGGTGGGTCGTGACACACACACACACACGCACATTTATCATTTCTTACTTGAAGAACATTTTTTCTTATATTTTCTTCCTCAATTGCCTTCTTTCTCTTAGCAATCAATTGATAACACAACCTATGATCGGCCTATTGCCAGAACATCTTCTTGGAAAGGTTCAACTCATCTCAATCCATCAATTTTATTTTGGTATATTTTTGTTTCTGATTGTTTTACACATGCATGTTTTTGTTCATCCTGGATCATTGAAGAAGAGGAATCCATCACTCGCAGAGCATCAGATCTTGCAAGCATATCTACAGAAGCCGGGGACCCAAATTTAGAGGGTAAGATAGTATTTTAGATGTTATATTTTAGTAAAATACAATGACCATTGAGTGAGTTTATTAGATAAACACTATAGACTTCAAATTACAAGTTAATACCATGAACTTACAATTTTTCAAATAATTACCATGACCTTTCAGCATGTTTTAGTTGACTATCATACATTTTCTTTCAGAGCCCATTTATCCTTGTACACTTTTTTATTATTTCACCATCAACAGCATATGATATTAAATTGGAAAATTGCTATTCAGAGCCCATTTATCCTTGTACACTTTTTTATTATTTCACCATCAACAGCATATGATATTAAATTGGAAAATTGCTAAAAAGCTGTGGTACTTATTTAAGTTCATGGTTCCAGCTTGCTATTTCGAAGTATATGGTAGTTATCTGGAATAACACAAACAGCCATGGCATTTTACTGATATATAGCCTTTTTTGGTAAATGCATCCATATTTCTTGGTACATCTGTATGCTTATCGAGTTGGGGTTTTCAGGCAATAAATTTTTTTCAATAACTCCATATATCACTCCACGGCTCACTCCTTCAGCAACACCAACAGCCTCATCAACTGTTGCTTCCCCTAAAGGATTCTCTACTGCGGGATCTTCACCCAAGATGTGGTCCGGTTCTGCATCACCAACGAAATCTCGGTTCGAAGGGAACTACTCTTCAATGTCATCGTGGTATACCTCAACTTCAAGCCAGCAGTCTTCTGCATCAAGCTCTCCTCCCGGTGGCTTTGTTTCAGGTTATTTCTTACCAGTCAGATACCATTTAGTAAATTTATCTGACTTTTTTTTATATAAGATACAACAATAATGGATGTATATAATAAAATATTTGATTAGAAAATCAAATAAATTATATTAAAAAAATTCCGATTTTTCATTATGTTACCTGAAGTCAGATAGCGATGTTGACGCATATAACTTAGGGATGGCCATATGCCCACAATATTCTATGCTTACTCTTATGATGCAACTCTTGGAGGCCACATTCATCTCTTTGAATGCACATTCCATGTTGTTGTCTATTTTGATGTCATGTGACAAACATTCTCTACAAAAGCAAAGTGCATCAGGATAGTAACTTTTTTTCCTACTTAATTTTTTCAGAATTTGTAAATTTTAATGAGAAGATTGTAAAGCAAAATGCATCTTAATTGCATAGAATTTTCTAGAATTACAATAACAAATTAAATTAATAAGTTTTCTAAAAGCAACTAACTAAACTATTTTTTCTCACATGGGGACATGCTAGAAAACTAGTGATGTGGTAAACGACTAATTGTTGTCAATTCCGATGGGTTGAGTAGGGCATGAGAAATGCGACAAGGAGGTCACTTGTTAAACCAATATAGAAGAGGAGACCAAGCGTGTAAATTTAAGAGGGGGGGTCCCACAAGGCCCCAACCTTATAATTAAAAAAATACTGCCAATCTATTCTAGCGCTTCCATGATGTATCTTATACCATGAATATCAAAATAAATGAACATAGGATTTGTTTATCGCATAGTCGAAATGCTGGCTATCTCATATGGCTTCTACATGTTTCAGGACGTCCACCTCGTATAGATGGGAAAGAGTTCTTTCGCCAAGTTAGGTTGGTACAATTTTTCATATATTCATGCTTATTGTACTACCTACTCAATGTAATTATCTAGACTTATTTCTTGAATTTCAGGAGTCGTCTCTCATTAGAACAATTTGGAGCATTTTTAGCCAATATAAAGGAGCTCAATGCTCATAGACAATCACGTGAAGTAAGTTGTACTGCATTCTTTCCTTAAAAAAATTACTATTAATTCTGTGATTAGCCTTGTCAATGCAATATTTAACCACATATTTCGCTTTTAATACAGGAAACTCTGGAGAAGGCTGAAGAAATATTTGGTACAGATAATAAGGATCTTTATATATCTTTTCAACGACTGCTTAATCGCAACTTACCATAGATATTAGCTTGATATTGGGGAGATTCACACTTGCAACTGGTATTCTTTCTTCTCCAATATCTGCTCTACAATTAGTTTGTTTCCGACTTTATGCTTATTTCACGAATGTATTAACTAAGTTGTAACTAATAGTTAAATTGAAGAATTCTACTTATACCGAGAATAACCTGAGATTTAGCTATTTGAGATCCTAGGGTATTGTCCTGAGATTTTAAGTATTATAATTAAGCAATATGACTAGATCATATGTTATACGGTACATCAATAATTTAACTGCATTTATGTTGAACTTGCAGATAATAAATGGCATTGGCTATCAACAAAAATTGGAGGAAAATTTGTAGGGCCCTCCATATGTAAAGTTTCAGAATTTGGCTCCACCATATGATGAATTACTGTGAAGATAACAAGGAAAGCTAGAAATAATCAATTTAATCGATTCTTTCTTATGTTGGTACAACAATTTATATTCTTCCATAGTTCTCAACTTTCTTGATACCAGTGAATTGTAGATTTTCTTTGTTTGCCTGGTTATCTCATGTCTAGATATTAACAGTTGTTCATTTATTATACCTGTAGTCTTATATTTTTCACAGTGTAGCTACAAAAACTGGTGATGCACGGATGCACTGTTATTAGTATGTTTTCTTATCGATGTTGATTGATCTCAGAGATATATGGCGCTACAGTCACGCAGTGCCAAATAAGAGGAAAATAGAGGGGATGGTGCGTCATTGGGGTTTGATTGGGATTGGACCCATCCTTGGGTTGAGACCTTAGCCATGAGGCTGCAGTCGATTACACAACACAATGCCATTAAATTCTGGATTTTGTACTTATATTTTGAATGTTGTGCATTCAAGGAAGATACGCTGATGCATTGAAACCTATTTGAAGATACACTGATGCTTGAAACCTATTTTCTTACGTATACATCAATCTTTATCCCATCCTTTTTAAATATACCATGCGTCTATTTTAATATTTTCACTTGCTCTATACAACAGTTTGATTCTTATTTTTGGACAATATTGTTTCAACATTCTGACCCTCAAGCAAAATCTCTTATTAAAAGAAGTCCTAAGAAAAGCTTTATGTGGGTCTGGGTGGAAAGAGGGATGATTTATTGTAAATTGATCCATGTTTTTTAAAAACGGGAATTCTCGATCCATATCATATTTGAACGATCCAACCATTCAAATTAATCATCCTATCCGTAATGTCTGTGTATGAAAAATTAAAGGATGTAAAGACTTCTAACTCATGAATCGAATGAGTGCAAAATAAACATCTTTCAATATAGCAACATAAACTACATCTAATACATTGGTTAGAGCTCTTCAAATCTTTTGAATTTTCATATACATAGATATGAAGGTAGGGTGATCAACTTGAACGGTTCAGATCGTTCAAACATGTCATGAATTGAGAGTTTTCGTTTTTAAAAAACACGGTCCGGTTTGCAATAGAGCACTCTCCGGTGGAGAAGTCATTGTCCCCAACCCGTCTCATTGTGCTTGGGCGCTCACGAAGCACACGCAACCCAGGCGATCCATCTCGTCCTTCGAAGTGCATATACGTGTCAACATCTTACTGGCTTCAAACTTATCCCTTTGTTACAACCAAAACAGGCTTCTTCTTTTCGATCTAAAATCCAATCCCCTCGAAGCCCCCAAACACCAAACAAACCCAAATCGAAGAAATTTTTTCTAGGGTTTCTTCCCGCTTCAATTTCCAAATCCTTGATCCCCAATTTCTAATACTAGGGTTCCAATTATGAACTGTCGATCTCCTTCGAGGGTTTCGATCCTCTCAAATCCTTTGATCCTCTCGAATTATCCTTTCTAGGGTTCCAAAGCTCCCGATTTTGCTCCAATTTAGTTCATTTTTAGGTTTCCAGTGATGAATTGAAGCTGCAGTTCATCCCATATCCAGCTGAAATGGTGGAAATCTCAGAAATTGCGATCGATGCCACAAAACAAGCATCGAATCCAACAGAAGCCACTGGCAGTACCGAACGTGAGAACAATGGATCGGATGCTAACATCGTAGATGAGCCTCAGGATCCGCTTCAACTCGCCGGCGAGCCTCAGGCCGAGATCTCCGGCGATGAGGCGGCGGCGGCGCCACCACCAACCGAGAACCTACCAAACATCAAGGAGTATGCCCGTCGTGTCGCCTACATCATGCGAACCTACCTCGGCCCCAGCAATTTGCGCAGCAGTAATGGCGGTGCAGACCCCAGAGATTCCGCCGGAGACCCATGCAAGGCGATGATGGAGGTGGTGAGGACTGAGAATGGGCGATGGTCTGTATCGAAAGTTATATTAGAACACTCCCATCCAATCTCATCCCCTGATCCAACTGGTGGAGAAATTTTACCTTCTGTTGGAATGGATTTCGAGTCTATATCGCTGGCCAAGGCGTTCTACATTGCTTACAGCGAGAAGATGGGGTTTAAGGCAAAGACGGGATCGGGGAGGAGATCGAAGGGGACACGCATATTAATAATGCAGAGATTCTTCTGCTCGAAAGGTAATTATCTTGTTAATAGCAATGCTGGTGATGGGTCGGGGATAAAGAAGAAAAGGGGTCCGTATAGGAAAAGGGATTCCAAGAAAGATGAGGTTTTGGAGGTGATTGAGGTCGAGAGTTCGGATGAGAGAGCACGTGATGTGGAGAGTGAGAACCAAGAGAACGATGGGGAGTTAGTAAGATCACAGTCGCAGGATGTTGATGACTCAGTAAACAATGGAGATTTGAAGGGGAAGGAGAAAACGCCGTCAAGAGGAAGCCTATCTCAGTCCAAGTTGTTGAGGGAGCTCGGAATAAGAGTTTCAAAGTATTCTAATGAGGAGAGGAGGAATATAATCCTCAAGTACATGAAGAAGAGAAACAATAGGCAAGTAATCAATAGATCAGTTAAGGTAATGTTCTATATTTTGATATTTTGCTATTAGAATCTCAGTTGCTGAACATCAGTTGTTAATATAACATGTTGGTAATGAATGGTAACTGTACAGATAAGGCTTTCTAACATTGATTATGTTACTGAATTATTAACCATGATCATTGTCATATGACCTTGTAAAGTTGTGACAATGATTTGCATTATGCACCAAAATAAATTGAAAATTTATACTTCACATATCTCTACTATTATAGTGATAACTCCAAGGATGTAGCTACATCAATTGATGATCTCTCCTTTTTAATTAACATATTTAAAAGATGAGAAAAAACTACAAATATATTCCTTATATAAAGCTATCCATATCATCAACCTATTAAAATATTTGATTGACTCAATTAAATTCAAATTTCGAAGACACTTCCTCTTCCTCGGATTCAAATCTCCTTCAGCGCCTATGTGGCATTGGAAGGTCAAGTGGTTACCAACTTACTATGAGCCATTTGGTTATATCCAACAGCTAAGATGCATTCAACCTTTAAACCCACCATAAAGTCATCTCTCTCTCTCTCTCTCTCGTCCATGTAAAAGGACCCGCCGCTCCAAACCTCCACCTCTGCTGCTTCTCACCATCGCCAACCTCCGCGGCTCCGCCACCTTCAATATTCGACATTCTCCCTGTCACCCTACCCGCTTCAAAATCCTCTCCCCTCCAACTCTTCCCGTGGCTGCGTCGCCCCTTCCCCAACCGCATCGCCACCCGCATCTTCGCAGCCTCCTTCCCCGACCAAACCCTTCGAGTCTTCTACAACGCTTCCCATTTCATCCCCAGCTTCTCCCACAACTATGCCTCCTACCTCTCCCTCGTCGACCGCCTCCTCAAGTCCCGCCACTCCGATCCCAACCCCTACATCTTCGCCGATCCCCGATAATTTGTTTTGATATTATTGATCATTTGAACCCAGACGATATTATTAACCATCAACCAGATGATTAAGGATGGTCCCATTCTTATCAATTACAAATTGAAATTGAAATTTTCTTATTCAAGTATATCGTCGGCATACCAAATCAGTAGATTAATTTGTAGCATAGAAGTAAATTCAACAGGAGAAGTTAAACTTCTATAGGAGAACTTCATATTTATTCTTGAGCAAAGTAACTTTAAGTGACTAATTGGGAGGATCACAATTAAAAAGCCTTTTCCCCAATCTTCAAGCATCAAAACATAGAAGTACTATATCCCCAACTTAAATACTCAAAGATTGATATTAAGGGAGCGGTAAATGAAAGGAGATTTTTTTTTCTTTTTGCCAAACAAATGAAAGGAGATTGATGATATTAAGTTTGGTGATTTTCTGTTGGGTCGAACCATGAAAGGAAGAAGATGAGGTGCTTTGTCTCAAGAGCCAACCTTTATTTTTATTTTATTTGTCTTAAATGATTTAGAACCATTGGATTAATAACCAACGGTTCCTAGCATTTCACTTGACTCTCCATTGCCACCTAAGCAAAGCAATGGAGAGGATTTGAATCCCTCTCCCTCCCCCTCCCCCCCCCCCTCTCCCATACATCTAGGCATCAATATCCAAGCCATAACTTTCAATTTCAAAAGATGTGTCAATAACTTTATTGTCAAACCTATATTCTTATATCACATACTATTTATTGGAACCATAAGATATCTACCATTCATCCACATGCATCGCATGTGCAAAATACCAGCAGTTACTAACAATAAGAATATAGACAAAATGTAGCTATTCCTGAAAATCCCTTATTTGTCTTGCAATATACTAAATCCACAATATAGTAAAATTTATTGCATTAATGTGAATTTTTGTTCCTTTTGCCTTTCAATTATAAAATTTGAATGAATTGATGAACTAAAAAGATTGTCCATTTTTTATCTGTTCCCAACAGTTTCCCTCCCGTCAAGCACTAGCAGAGAGGCGGCAACGAGGTTTTGGAGGAAAATTTCTTAGCAAGGATGAATCACAGGTATAACACTGGCATTCATTTATGGTTCATCAAGGGGAACATAGCAAATGAGAGTGATAATGCAGAAATGTTTTTATTCATCTTAAATTGAGCAAGTTCTCTTATACTTATAGTATCAGTACTATTTACTGAGTACTATGTAGCTTAAGGGATTCTATCATAATTTGTACCTGGTTTGGACACATATTGAGCACAGTGTCTCCAAAAATGCCCTCTTTTTAAATATTGGTTCTACTTTCCTTCACTTCTTGGACACCATGTTGGAAACTTCTGAGAGGTGTTCTCATTTTCTACAATAATTAATAAAGTTGTAATTTCATATTCTTAGATTCTCTGTCATATTTACTACACTTCTCCAACACTTTTCCTTTCACGCACATCACACGCACTGAAATGTGTATATGTTATAATTTCGAACACTCGGACACCTCTGCATCACATTTTCTACACTTGTCATACATTTTCTTACATGCTCATCACATTTTTGATATATAAGTTTGCTTTCCTTTGAATCTAAAGATTGTGATCTATCAGGAACTATTGTTAGCATCCCGTATAAAATTGTAACAAGTTTAGTGTGTGATTATATTACACATTAAGCTGTTCCATGAATGTTGAAAAGCCGAAGCATGTGCTCCTTCTACTTATAAATGTATAAAATGTATCATATGCAGTTTTTTTAATACATGGAAACATCTATGTAAGTATACTAGAAACATCATATGTCGTTATTTGGTTATGTGGTTACATATAAAAATTGCAATTGGACAGATTTTAGTTGATTTTGGTCCATAGTTTTTGTTATGAGAATTGCACGGTTTGCACCAATAAATCAACACCTGAATTAATGATGAGCATGCGCTCCTACTTATAAATGTATAAAATGTATCATAGGTAGTTTTTTTTAAATACATGGAAACATCATATGTAAGTATACTAGAAACATCATATGTCGTTGTTTGGTTATGTGGTTACATATAAAAATTGCAATTGGACAGATTTTAGTTGATTTTGGTCCATAGTTTTTGTTATGAGAATTGCACTGTTTGCACCAATAAATCAACACCTGAATTAATGATGTAATATGATGCTGACTTACATCTAAGAAATCACTAATGTACTGACCAAATTATGTGCTATAAAATTTGGCATATAAATACACAATGTTTCACCCCCTCTCCTTTTCTAAAGGACAAATTTTCAATTTAGGCTCCTTTAAAATAATATTTTTAAATTTAGGCCACTTTCAAAAATATTTACAAATTTATGCCACTTTTGGCCACGTCAACGCCAGCTTAGCGCGGGCGCTGCATTTTGAAAAAAAAATCTTCTATAGGGCTCACTTGCCAAGTGCGCCCTATACAATTTAGATGAGTTCCTTTGAAAATGTATGGGGCGCACCTGGCAAGTGTGCCCCATACCCGGCACCACCTCCTTCGACAGCCCCCTCCTCTTCCCTCTACAGCGCCCATCATCACCACAACCACCACCACCATCATCATTTTCATCTTCATCTTTCACTTCTTCCTCCCCCACCACCTCCGCCGGTGCCGCCCTCGTCTCCTCCCGACGGCACCCGTCGTCGTCATCTTCAATTTCTTCTTCTTCTCCTTCATTTCCCCCCACCCCCGCGGCCCCCTCCTCCGACCGCGCCCCCTTCCCCCTCCGAAGACCCCCACCCCTTCCCCGACCTCGCCCATCATTGTTGCCGTCATCTTCTTCTTCCCCCTCCCCCCCGGGTCCCTCCCCCAATCCCCACCCCTCCTCCGACGCCCCCAGCCCGCGTCTGATCTCGTCCATCTTTGTCGTCGTTGTCGCCTCAGTGTTTTGTATGGGGCGCACTTGGCAAGTGTGCCCCATAGAAATTTTTTATAAAAAAAAGTGCGGCACCAGCGATAAGCTGGGGCTGACATGGCCAAAAGTGGCCTAAATTTGTAAATATCTTTGAAAATGGCCTAAAGTTTAAAAATATTATTAAAAAGAAGCCTAAATTGAAAAATTGTCCATAACTTGATGAATTGCTTAGATCGTGAACAGACAAGAAGAGCCAGAAGAGGAAGAGCCAGAGGTGCCAGCAGACGTTATAGCCAATGCAGGAGGAGCACCAGTAGTTGGAATGCTGTTCGAAAACGAAGACAAGGCATATGAATATTATGTAAATTATGCTGGAAATAAAGGGTTTAGTGTTCGGAAAGGTTGGTGGGATAAATCTGCCAGAAACATTACCAGATCAAGAGTTTATGTATGTTCAAGAGAGGGTTTTCGCCCAAAAAATGCAACTAACGAGGTGAAAAAATCCCGGCCCGAGACCCGAACTGGTTGCCCTTCACGTATGGCTATAAAAATTACATCAAGTGGAAGATATCGTGTTACTGAGTTTGTCCCAGACCATAATCATCAGCTTGCAGCTCCATTGGACATTCAGATGCTAAAGTCTCAAAAGCCATTAGTCAAAGCTCAAGCTGGAGGGGCCCAGAAAAATTCCACCTTGATACCCCCTGGTTATAAAAATTATATACGGGCTAAGAGGACAAGAGACATGAAAATTGGAGATGCAAGGGCCATATTGGCTTGGTTACAGAAGATGAAGGGTGAGAAACCATCTTTTTATTACGCCATCCAAGTTGATGAAGACGATCAAATGACCAATGTTTTCTGGTCCGATGCAAGATCCATGTCTGATTATTACTACTTCGGTGATGTAGTGTGCTTCGACACATCTTGTAAAGCAAATGAGTATGGAAGGCCCTTTGTGCAGTTTCTTGGTGTTAATCATCATAAACAGCTTATTATTTTTGGTGCAGCATTTCTATATGATGAGACCACAGAATCTTTCAAGTGGTTGTTTGAGACATTTAAATCCGTAATGTGTGGAAAGCAACCAAAAACCCTTTTAACTGATCGATATACCTCCCTTACTGATGTAATAGCTGATGTTTTGCCTTTGACAATTCACCGAATTTGTGTTTGCCAATTATACCAATATTCAGCTCAGCATTTGGCTAGCGCCTTAAAAAGCTCAGAAACATTTGCAAATGATTTGAGTCAATGTCTCTTTGATTTTGAGGAGGAAGAGGAGTTCCTCCCTGCATGGGAATCAATGTTAGACAAGCACGGCCTTAAAGATAATGAATGGTTAGCTAAGATATTCGCGGAAAGGGAAAATTGGGCACCTTTTTATTCTCGACAATCATTTTGTGCAGACATTTATAGCACTCTACGGGCCGACAGCTTAAACACAACGCTAAAAGAGCACCTGAATCAAGAAATGGATCTATCTCGGTTCTTTAAAGAGTACGAAAGATTGATGGATGAGCGAAGATATGCTGAGCTACAAGCAGATTACAATGCGAATCAAGGCAACCCCAGAATTCCTCCTTTGCGTCTACTGTGGCAAGCTGCAACTGCATATACACCCGCTGTGTTTGAATTGTTCAGAAAAGAGTTTGATTTGTTCATGGATTGTATGGTTTATAGCTGTGGTGATGCTGGGACATTTTCGCAGTACGAGGTGACTAACAGAGATAAAAATAGATCACACTTTGTTAGATTTGACTCATCTGATGGTACTGTGATATGCACTTGCAAAAAGTTTGACTTCATTGGAATACAATGTTGCCACGTATTGAAAGTACTTGATTCTAGAAATATTAAAGAGCTCCCGTCACAGTACATCTTGAAGAGGTGGAAAAAGAATGCTAAGGCTGGGAGCTTAAAAGAGAATCATGGAGTTGGTCTCGATGCTGACACACACTCATCTGTGTCAAAACGCTACAATTCTCTCTGCCGCATATTCTACAGAATTGCAGAAAGAGCTGCAGATAATGTCGATGCTTTTACTCTAATGGTCAGCCAATCGGATCAGATTCTTGAACAAGTAGAGCATATTTTACAAACCAAATTACTGGAAAAACCTTCTCTCACAAATGCCAACAAGGCCCAAACAATAAATGCTGTTGAAGGCCAAATTGCAAGCCATGACAGTAACAATGAAACCCAGCAATTAAGTGGGAAAAGGAAGAAGGATGGAGGTATACGACGTAGGAATCAGAATGGGCTGGTGATGAACAATAAAAGACAAAAGGCGAGAAAAGGTTTGTGTTACTTTTGCATCTCTCTCTATTATGTTGTGTGGCGTTTGTCTATAGGTGTGTATTATGACTAGAGCAACGTTAATTATGTTATGATTGTAGGGCAATCTGAGGAAGCTGAACTTGCATCAAGGGATATGGAACCACCCATTGTAGCAAGTGATATTCCATCTGACACTAGAAATCCTTCAAGTCGTTTCTTCGCACCAAGTATTCTTATGCAGGTATATGACTGGATTTTACTGATATGGAGCTTTTTAATTGGAACTTGAAGATCTTAGTAAGTTGTGTTGTCTCTTCTAATTATAGGGAACTAGTTTTAGCGGATGCCCTCAATTTGGACTTGGCACAACACAAGGTTTTCAAGCCATGGTTCAATTTGCTCAGGTAAGCCTAAGCTCACTTTTCCGATGGTTCTTTTGAGTGATTGATGCTTATCTAGTTCAGAACATAATGCAGGATTCATCGGCATCCACTTTGCAACAGCCATTCCATGTTGGCACACACTTGGGTCAGGTATGTAAACTGCCTTGCAAAATTTTCTGTATTGTATATCTTGCCACTTTATTTCTTAGACCAAAGTCTGCCATGGTGATTATTTCCCACCTTAATAATTGCGTAGATGAGTGTTTTTGTTCAAGGGGAAAAAACATAGTACTGCTCTGTGTAGCAGGGCAGTCAACGGCTCTCTAAAGTTTGGATTTTAATTACCAAGTGCAGGGATCCAACGATATATATAGGGGAATACAAGGAGGGCAGTTGGCCAATTTATTTTATATTCTAATGCTTGGGTAAGCATTTGGAAATTAAAAATCCCTATCATCTCAATTCTGTGAGAGGGGAACAATAAACGAAAGAAAAAGCACTCATAAAATGTCAGTGTGTGCTTGTTTATGTTTTGCGGCAAAAAATAAAAATAGGATTGCTCTTCACTTATCCATCCTGTCTCTTACAATATGGGAAGTATGGAAGGTACATTAAACTTTCAGGGTTACACCTTAAAGTAAGTAATTATGTAATATTTTGAAGGTCCAGTGTTAACATCATAATAAACATAAAATGCGCCCTTTTTGATATATATTTGCATCCCCATCTCTAATCTTATAATCCAAAACCGCCTTTTGGAGATTGCTATTTCAGAATCTCAATCAGTGCACACTCATCTTTCGAAATACTAATAGATTCAACAACAGCGGCATAACAAAATGTCAATGTTTATTTTGATGCTTATTCATTAACAAACTAGGCAAAAGGAATCCAACTTTTAATCCCCCTTGGCTGGGGGGCTATAGTTGATCAAGACTTCAGTCATTAGATTTTTAGAAGAGCAGAGCACAACCCGAATACTAGTTTATTATATATATTTTTAGGATCATTCCTATATTATGAATGAAATAATTTCTTCCTCTTCACGTAAAGATGAACATTAATTTGTGACACTTTTTGTCAGAATACTATGCAGGGTTTTCCAACCCCTGACATGAACCCGCTACAATTTGTCGGAAACAACCCACAGTTAGACCCCCAAAGCAGTGACCAAGCGCACTGCTCCATCCCAGTATGGGATTTCCTTTGATGCACGTCACAGCTATCCATCAAAATTGTTCACGGATTAACAGGTGCAACTGTAATGGCTTAATAGCATATAGGTGCGACGACTGATTGCATTTTGTTGACAATCTTATATCGTTATCATAATTTAACAGGTTTTTTCCAGGTACAGTTTTGGCAGAGACTGAAGTCTGAAGGAAAGGAAATATGAACAGCAAATAATCTCAGTATTGAGCTCAAAAAAAAATTGCCTCGTCTTTTGCTCTTTTTTGGCCCTTTTATCCTCCTTGTTGTGGCATGTGTATATATATCAAGTGTATTCTGAGTTTGTTTTAACATAATGTAGCAGCTAGCATGCCTTTCATTTCTGTGTATGCCCACGCTCATGTAATCTAGTACGGTTGTACAAATAATTTATGTTTCTTTATGAGGACATTGAACATATTCTAGGGGCGGATTAACAAAAGGTAATTAAGTGCAAAACGGATAATATTTTCGGGCAAAGTTGTCAAATCATTTCGTGTTTTGTTTTCTTATTTATCATGTATCATATTGTAATAAAAAAATTTCCTTTACAATAACAAAGTAAATATATACAGTATTAATTATAATTTGAAAAATGATAAATTTAGCAAGATAGAGCCATATACAAGTTAAAAGCAAAATTTTGAATTATAACCGCATAAATACATTCATATTATCATATAAACTCGTTCAATTGGGACGAAATGTCTACAATATTTATCCATATGCCATAATTCATAAATTTAAACATCTTAATTCATAAAAATAATAACTAAAACATCCCAGTCGCTATCAAATAGAAAGTTTTAACTCTATGAAAATCAATTTTCTCCGATTAGCTCATCGGTCATCACTATTATCATAAAATCAAGAGATATTTTCGAAATACAGATTATTACAAATAAATTTAGGTCTGGGTTGTGTGAGATCAAGTAGATTATTAATTATGTAAAATAGCCAAGAAGATTTTAAACCAAAATACTCGGCCACTAAGATTTTTAATGGTCAAATAGCATATCGTGTATTTCGTGTTTCGTTTCATACGATACAAAATATGTATCGACTGATACATTAATAACCCAATACAGACTTACGATTCGTATCGAATTGTCTCGATTTCGTTTCGTACGATTCATTTCGTGTTTCGCACGAATGTAACAACACTGTTTTCGGGTATATTAACTTGAGAAAATATTCAATTAGGTATATATACGCAACTATGGTGAAATACGGTGAAACTATGGTGAAACGGTGAAACACTATGGTGAAATATGGTGAAACATCGGGGTATTAAATAGCAATTTACCCTAAGGTTGTAATGTGCTCACGACGAGATACATCACGATATTGAAGTGTTGAGAAAAAACTATAAAACTATAAGGTATTAAAGTGTAAAAATGATAAAACATTAAGGTATCATTAAACAATTTATCCTGAAAAGAATACATGTATTTTACTTCTTTCTAATAGACTCTCCACCCGCTCCTCTGCACCCCCAAATGCATTTGGTCGACAAACTTACATTGTCGTCATAAATCCTCTGGTTCCTTGGCGCTAAACAATCTCAGCTATTAATCAACTCCTAGTCGTAGCCTTCCCCTCTAAAATTTAACTTAATTTCTGCAGTTAGCACAATCAATAATGACAGTCCTTAACAAACTACGGGGATATTAAAGAATTCAACAGAGAAACAGAATATACATATAAAAAAAAAAGCTTCACAACATCCCTACTACATTATCCACAAACAGGACTAGTCTGAATGCAATGATTGTCTCCAAATCCAAACTTGAGAAACCAAAAAGATATTAAATGAAACAAAATTGAATTACAATTAAGTACAGTGGCACCGGAGAGGAATCGATACACCCTCAGGCTTTCTCTTTTCACGAGCAATCGCTTCCTTAATCATCGGAACCTTCTGGTGTACCTTTCTCCATATATAATTCACAGCACCCTCGGGCAAAACCGGCCCAATTCCACTCGAATAACCATTATCATACTCGAAAATGCCCTGGAAGCGAGCCATGTTCTCTTGAAAACTAACCCTAGATTTTTTAGAGAAGCCCCTCAAATAACTAACAAGCCATCTTGGTTGAAGGGCATTACTGACTGAAACAAAAATCGCAAATTTTGTATAATCAACCATTCCTTCAAACGGAAGCTCGATGTTATCACTAACAATTACGGGAATGCAGAGACTAAGAATAGCATCGAAAAGACGGCATGAAGTAGGTGTATCTCCTGCTGGGTGCAAACAAAATTCAGAGTTTCTCATTCCTTTTATCGATTGCTCTCGACCCGTGGCATTAGGGAAGCCTTCTTCCATTATGACATCACGCTCGTTTACGAGTAAATCCCATAATTTCTCACGGACTAGACCACCCTGAAAAAGATTTAGAAGATGGAGTTGGAAAAGAGTCTTTTTCTTATTATGTTAAATAAATCATGCAAAAAAGACAAATTCGGCCTAGGGTTTTCTGCAAATTCAATTACACTCTCTTCACCGCTATTTGGGGTATGACAGATAGGGCTCAATGATCAACTATCTCAAGCCCTCAACCTTTCTTGGTTGCTTGCTAGCAAGCTTATCCAACCAAATGCCTTTTTTACTGGTTTATTAATCCATCCACCAAATTATATTACTATTTCAATACAAGCTTCATATGACAACAAATGCTTAAGAAATAGATTAGCTAGGGTAGTAGACAGTTTACTTACGAAACCATTTTCTTTCGAAAACCTGGTTGATTCAATTGAAAATAGATTATCTCATATGATAAAGTCGGGTATTATAGTAAACCAGTGCCCCTAAGTATAACTAACTTTCAAGATAATGATGATTGAACTGGTAGTCTAATAACTGCAAACAAGAAAAACTTTAACAGCTTAGGTTAATTATTCCTTATATAAGTGGATAAAAGGATATGTATAATAGATTTTTCAGTAAGTCTAAGCCACACATGCAAAACAAGTAAAATTTGAAAAACTCAAATGGTTTGTAAATGATACAACGAAATAAAAAGAAGAGTTGGTTTAACCTCATTGTTTGGAGAGGAATCTATGTTTTATTTCTATAACTCAACATTTAATAGATTAAAATTAACAGGGCAAGAGTTTAGACTTGGACTAAAAAGCAAATAAATTATATTACTACTAATTTAGGGAGCAATAGAGTATAGTACGGAGTAAATTGTTTGAGAAAAACGGTCCTGACAATGGTTATTTCTGGAGAATTTCCCAAGAAAGTATCAATTAATCAATATCAACCATTTTTTGGATAATTGACACCGTTCGCCTTGATCTCCATTACCTAATGGATGTATATACCAATTTTTCATTCATTTTCAATACTTTTTGCTCTTGTATTGAATGGTTGCAAAGTAAAAGGTTTTTCGACTATACAACAATTTACATTTTTACACCAACAAGCAAAAGTATCTAAAGCACATGAAAATTGATGTATCCGTGCATTAACCTGTGAAGAACAAGATCAATGGTGTCGATTATCCGAAAAAATAGTCGATTGTGCTTTAGCCATTCTCGAAATTTTTCCCAAGAACATTCTCTAAACCGTATGACACTAATTGTTTAGGCCAAATATACAATGCAACTCATATCAATAAATAAGTTTATACCAAAAAAATAACAAGAAACTAACTGCAAAACACTACGCAACATGGAGAATTCTTAACCCCCTCCCCCCATCAACACACAAGAAAG
This sequence comes from Agapanthus africanus, assembly GCA_030015575.1. Taxonomy (NCBI): domain Eukaryota; kingdom Viridiplantae; phylum Streptophyta; class Magnoliopsida; order Asparagales; family Amaryllidaceae; genus Agapanthus; species Agapanthus africanus. The sequence goes on along the minus strand of CM057342.1, from coordinate 54,369,564 downwards.
AAAAAAAAAGCGCAAGTAAACCTAGAGACTTGTCTACGCAAAAAACAAGATTCCAAAGATAAGAACACCAGTGCAGAGTCAAAATACAAACTTAATTAATATAACTTCAAGGTTCATATAACATTAAAGCTTAATATATGAGCAATATATATATATATATATATATATATGAGAATAATGGAGGAAAGATGCCATAGGAGGGAATTTCCTCCTATGGCGTCGAAAAAATACGTCCTCCATCGTGTTTTCCGACGATCGGAATCCATTATCTTCATCGTTGTCATCTAAAGATGTGGGTACGCCAAATTTCATGTGATTCTACAACTTTTTCACCGTTGATTTAGCAATGTAAAAAGTTCTATTGTCGGTAAACCGTTAATTTTGAACCACTAATTCAATGGTGAAAAAGGCTGTAGAATCACATGAAATTTGGTGTACCCATATCTTAGATGATAACGATGAAGATGATGAGTGCCGATCGTCGGAAAACACGATGGAGATTGTATATTTTCGACACCATAGGAGGAAATTCCCTCCTATGGCATCTTTCTTCCATTATTCTATATATATATATATATAGAGAGAGAGAGAGAGAGAGAGAGAGAGAGACGAGGATCCCATCGGAAGGATTTGTAAACAAATCCTTTCCACCTTTTCACCATTAGATTAATTTTGCGATAGTGCTAACAATTATGAATAAAAGCTTTCATTTATTACAAACATAACATAACTGAACGGACAAATCCCAAAGTTAATCTAATGGTGAATCCTTCTGATGGATCCTAGTCGAACTATATATATATATATAGATAGAGAGAGAGAGAGAGGGAGAGAGAGAGAGATGCGAGCGTCAAGAAAGAGAATTCCAAGATATACCATAGGCAACAATATTTGCTATAATGAAAATAGCAAATTAATCAATACTAAGCAGTCACGCAATAATCTTACTCATTATTAGTAATATGCGATCATGACACATTGAAAGGTTTGCATGAAATATAAAAACTGATTCAAAACAACAGCACTAACCCGGTGCCTATGCTTAGCGCCTTTGAAGTAAAGAAGGGTATGCCGATGTTGATTTTCTGACAAGTGCAATCTCGGAAGAAGATGAGTATAGGGAACAATCACATCTTTAAGCAGTGAAACTTGGGTGTGCTGTATCATATGTGAAGAGTTTCCATCTGATGAGGCCTTTGAGTCCAGCTTGTACCAACCACCAAAATCGACCACTAAAAGAATCGCCGGAGCTATCTCTTTTCTGACGTGCCACATTGCAACTGGGTCTGTCAAAGAACGCTTCAGTTTTTAACACAACCTGACAATCCAAAGTTGACTCATAAGCAGATAAATACAACAGTGACAAAAATAATGAAAATCATGGTAATCGTCGATAAACTAATTTCCAATATATCGAGAATAATCCATCAAGAAACTTATGTAGCCACGCTGACGAAGTACGTCCTATTTTGTTAAACCTTACGGGCACAAGTAGAGCAAGTAATTATGATAGCCAATATAGTCTCAAACATTCAGTAAGTAAAGTTTTTTAGGGTATTTGTTGCACTACATTGGAAAGGGAAGATGCTCGAACATAAATTATCTTAGAAGTACTCGATACAGCCCCATTAGCATTTAGCTATAATACAAAATGTGTCGCTAATAAGTAGATTAACAACTTTACTGAAAATAAGATGTGTTGAGTTTAAAATTTATTTCTCGTTGAGGGAGTGATGGGCTTTTAATAGGTACCTTTGATATATAAGTGGGCGCCAACAATAAGACTCAAGCCTCGTTGAGGTTTGACCCATCTTATATCTTATACCCATGTGTTTCTTTATTGTTTCCAATATGGGACTATCTTTAAAGTGCCAGCATTTGGTTTTTTACTTTCATGATCTTTTAATAGATACACATGGGTCTTTGATATAAATGGGCTCCAACAATAAGACTCAAGCCTTGTTGAAATTTGACACATCTTATATCTTATACCCATATATTTCTTTTGTTGTTTCCAATGTGGGACTATCATTAAAGTCCCATCATTTGAATTTTTACTTTCAACAAGATGAACGAAAATTAGATATAACGGTAAAGTCAAACATCTGAAGTAGAGACGAAATAAACTAACCCAAAAAAATTGTGAGGTTCCTATCATACTACATTGTTGCCTATTTGATGATGCTCACAAGTAGTATCTCCCCATATTACGACACGTGGCGAATGATGTATCCCGAAGGCTACGAGATGGAATAAATGAGTTGCATCAGGGACATTCCTCGGGGTCCCCTTCTCGAGGAACGTATCCGACCTTTCGGAAGACCTCCCTGAATACATTCCACCTTCACCTAGGAAACTACCAACAGCTCGTCTCCGAGCCGTCTGACATACCGAGCTTCCACGGCCACCCGGCTCGTTTATGAGCTCCTGACATGCCGAGCTTCCTCGGCCACCCGGCTCGTCGCCGAGCTCCTGACATGCCGAGCTTCCTCGGTTTCCTCCCGATCAACCAAGAACGCGGATCCCATATGCCCCGCAACGGCTCCGCGTATATCGCCAGGACGAAATATCTGCCTCCCCACGATCTGCATCCCACGCTAGCGCATCCCCCATTAATGGACGCATCCCGCCATTTAAGGCGAGGATAACGCTGGGGCGTAACCGCGGTGAAGATCTTGCGCCTGCTCGCTCCACACGACCCCTATATAAACCCCTCTCTCACACGGCTCAGATAACTCGAACTCATTCCAATACGCCGCTACTCTGCACTTATACCTCAGCACTAACTTGATCGTCGAAGGGTCCTACGGTGGTCATCCATCCCGGAACTTCTTTGCAGGTAGCTCAGCGTCAAATACCAACCTATTGAGATCCACACTTAACAACCGCCAAAACAAATCTCAGCCGTCAAAGACTGCCATCACAGGATTGACGGAGGACAACATCTGAAGGAGATCTCAGCCTCCATCAGTTGGCGCCGTCTGTGGGAACGCTTCAGAAGCTTCCACCCATAAGTTGATCTTCCCCCCTCGACTCGATGGCGAGCGACAACCGCGATGGTCCGAACACGAGCCGCCACAACGGAGGCAGGAGCGGCTCGTCTCCCCCTCCCAACGCCATCAACGCCTTATCCGCCCGGATAGACAGGTTCACATCACTGGTGGATGCCCTCGTTCGCGTTCAAGCGGCGAGACCCACCAGACCGCGGCTCCCCTCACCGGGATAACGACGTCCGTAGGACGACGGAGGGGCACGCTAAAACCCTCGAGCTCACTCACCCTCTTCTCAGCACCATCGAGCGCCGGCGGACCGACTCCGGCCACCTTGACCCGCATATGGCGATTATTCCATGACCCGCTGGGCGCCGGACAGCTCCACGCCACGATCCCGAGGAAGACTGGGTCGTCGCTCCAATGCCCACCTCGTGCTCTCCCCCAGAGGAGGTGTCGATCAGCTCGCCTGCTTCCAGGCATGACCGACGTCCCCTCACGCCGGGGTCATGCGAACGACGAGCGCAGGAATTACTCGAGAAGGGCCTCGCCTGAGGATTTGATACACTTGATAGAGCGAAATTGAAGCCGCACCATCACGTAGACCCGGAGCGGGGGTAGCCACCACTCCGACTGTGCAAAATCCTCAGGGTACAACCACCTGCTTGAAGCCCTCGAGAAGAAGATCGAAGGCATACGAAGGGATGGCCACACGTCCGGCGAAAGGGTCAGGTACTCCGCCGACTCGCTAACGAAGCCCTTCACAGAAGAGCTGCTTGCCGAGCACGTCTCGTCAAGAAACAAGCCGCCAAAACGGCCCTCTTCGATGGGAAATCCGACTTGAAGGACCACCTAAACGCATTTACGGCGGGCATGAGCTTCTAGGATAACTCCGACGTGGCTCAATACCGAGCTTTCCCCACCACCCTCATCCGGGCTGGCCGGGACTGTTTCCGAGGACTTACGCCACGCTCCATCTCGACCTTCGACGAACTGGCCACCCAATTCCTTGGTCACTTAGTCGGGAATCGACGACAAAAACGGACGGTTGACTACCTGTTCACCATCAAGAGCGGAGACAAAGACGGACTGTTTCCGACGGTTGACTACCCGCTTCTACAACGCCTCCTCGAGGTCCCCGAGCACCGCGATGAAACAGTCATCACTGCACTGAGGTCGGGTCTTAGACATAAAGAGTGGCTTCGCTCTTTTGCATTAGCTCAACCTAAGACCATGGCAGAAATAAAAGCCTGGACAGAGCGGGAAATCCAACTCGAGTCCGAGGTACAAACCTGCCCCGAGCCGATCAGGGAGACAGAAAGAAATGGGACAGGGAGGAGAAGAAGGTCGATCGGCTGAACCCTTACTCCCCGAGGTTCCATGAGTACACTCCCCTGAACTTCTCTCAGACCGAGCTGTTGGAGGAAGCTAAGGGTGAAGTTCTTCAAGCTACCGCCCGTCACCCAAAAGGCAGGCAAGCGACTCCGCGGCCCATACTGCGCCTTCCACAGGTCGCGGGGTCACCCAACAGAGAACTGCAAACAACTCTGTAACTATATCGAGGAGTTGATCCGCTAAAGCCACCTGACGAAATATCTGCTGGACAAGCGGCAGACGGAGCGGGAGCAAAATGACCAAACCCCTCCCGGGGAATTGACGATCGGGCAGATCATGGTCGTTACCACGGATCCGAATGCGAGAATAGAAAGAAATCAACATGCATTCGCTATTTATAGCCTCACCAAAAAATCTTTTAACGGCCGAGATTTACTCGCGCAAGACGCAAATCGTAGAATATCGCACTTTCCCGATATGGCACCGCCACGTGTCGCCCGTGACGGTCACCATTCCCGCCTTTCACGGGTCAAGAAAGATTGAACGACGCCAACGCTGTGGATCAAAAACCCTCATCACGAGGCCACCGAGTAGCTTCCTGCTCGGTCCATCCGCAGCGGGTAGCTTCCTGCCCGCCAACGCTGTAGATCAAAAACCCTCCTCATGAGGCCACCGAGTAGCTATTAGTTATATGTATGCCCTAGAGGCCATTACTGTACATGCGATGTATATTGTAGTGGATGCTTGGACATATATAGGGAGTACTTTCTTGCTCGACATGATAGTATGCTATCTGGTTGCTCTTTATCTTAACATGTGCACTTATTTTCTCTCTATTTCATGTTGATAAAGCCCTTAGGATAAGCACTTGACTAGCAGGATTATGATGCAGATCATACCAGTGGAGCAGAGGTAGTCGGTAAATACATCCTTCAATTGTTCCTAGTCGTGGAAGTATTGAGACGGGACATCGATATTCCAGAGTAGACTAGCATATACGCTTCTTGACCCATATGATGAGCGATGGATGATCCAACATCCATTGGTGTTTGACATCAGAGAAGGTATACGGGTGCTCAGTGGAGACTGGATACACTGAACGGACTCTCCGAGAACTCCTAGATGGTATTATACCCATCGTCAGATAGCAGTTCTCTGGTGACACTGGTACAGGTTAGTCTGTCGACCCAAGATCGTCATAGAGTCTTGTGTGATTCACACTGTGCTTTGATTTCCACCTTACCACGTTCAAGAGATCATACAAAACGGCGGTTTTTAGGTACAGTCCCGAGTCACATGGAAGCAATGAGCGATAGGAGGGGATTTCGTCTCTCCCGGTATTGGGGGTTGATGTTGCGCTATGCTTGATTGGCCATAACAGGAAATCCCTGGCCAGGGTTGCTGAGATCTACTGGTAAGTGTTATCAGTAGTTTCTCGAACCGTTATGGACCTTGCATCGGCATGACTTATCAGGCTATTGGGGTCTGACGTTATACCACCCCCAGGCTGTGATATGCGACATATCTGATGAAGAGACCGGACTGTACGGTAGTGTTACTGATTGGATTCGCAGGAGTATGAGCAGGCTTGCTTGTTGATCTTCTGATCGCTCAATACCCGGGTGGCCGTTACATTTACCAGACCGCTTGCGGCCTGTGGGTGTTTGATATGATCATCACCTACTGCCGGCGTATTGACGAGTCTTTAGAGTCCTACACAGAGGTTTCCTGGTTCATGCAAACGAAGTAGGAGCACATATGTGATATGTGCGGGACCGAGATTAATACGTGTATGTGATACCGTATTCTATTATCGTGATATGTGATATCGGTCGGTTATATGTGATATAGCTGGGTTATCGGATCAAGTGTTGATTCGATAAGTTGTTACATTTGATATTAGTCGATTGTATGTGATATAGACGGATTATTAAATCAAGTGTTGATTTAATAATTTAATGTATAGTTATATATGATATATTAATTTACATTAACTAATATTTGCTCACTTAAACATATCTTTCTCTCACTTGTGTGCATATAGTATATATGTGATAATATTTATGTACATGATTTTTGTGTCATGCTTGATGCCACATGCTTCATGGGTGTATGAGACTCACACCATGCTTGATATAATGAAGGGTTTTATTTATTTAAAGTTGATCAAAATTAGATGGAAATTGTCATGGCTAGAAGCTTGGAGAAACCATTAGGGGTGGTAATTGAACAAGCCAGCTCGGGTTCGATTAAGGTTCGGCTCGGTATCAGCTCGTTCAAATTCGGTTCATTTATTAATGAGCCGGACATGAGCCAGAAAGCCTGGCTCGTTTATTAAACGAGCCGGACTCGAGCTCAGCCAGGCTCGTTCGGTATTGACTCGGGTTCGGCTGGGTTACACAGTTTGAAAAAAAACAGTAATATGTAATATATAGAAGATTCTATATAACTCTCAGAACACTTAATTCAATTAAATGACAGTATATAAAGTGTACTGAGATAAATATAAAACCCAGCACTTAGACCCATTCAATGCCCTAGATGTTAATGTTTTTTAATTTTTCCATATCTGAAAACCTTGAGTTTTAAGCATATTGTTAATTATGTTTTTTTCTTGGAAGATACTATTAATATGAGTAAATGAGCTGCAAACGAGCCGAGCTCACAAACGAGCTCTAAACGAGCTCAGTTGAGCTCGGCTCGTGAACTCGGCTCGTTTAGTTAATGGGCCACAAATGAACCGAACACGAGCTGGGCATGTTTAATCGAGCCGGACTCGAGCCGAGCATCTCTAGCTCGATTAACTAAACGAGCCGGACTTAGGCCGACAAAAAGAACCACGAGCCGAACTCGAGCCGAGCTTGGCTGGCTCGAGTTCGGCTCGTTTACACCCCTACTAACCATTGACTTAGTCCACTAACTTTGTTTTATTTGTAGATATTTATTAACCTAACCATTATTGTTAGCCCTGGTTTATTCTCCACATGAGTTAGTGTATCACACTAACTCACCCATGATTGCTATTCTCACCTTATGAGTTTCATTCTCATCTTCACTTCATCTTCTTCTTACTCATGAGAAAGCTTTCTAGCTTTTCTCCAAGTGACGAAATATTGTGAGAAAAATAAATCTAAAGTGAGCAAAATTCCTATTTCATCTGTTAGTTATATGTATGCCCTAGAGGCCATTACTGTACATTGGATGTATATTGTAGTGGATGCTGGGACATATATAGGGATGACTTTCTTGCTCGACATGATAGTATGCTATCTGGTTGAACTTTACCTTAACGTGTATACTGGGTGTCTCTCTGTTACATGTTGGTAAAGCCCTTAGGATGTGTACTTGACTATCTGGACTATGATGCGGATCATACTAGTGGGGACATGGTAGTCCATAAGTACATCCTTCAAGATCCCTAGTCGTGGGTATATCGAGACGGGGCATCGATATACCAGAGTAGACTAGCGTATACCTTCTCGACCCATACAGATGGGCGATGGATGATCCCATATCCATTGGTGTTTGACATCAGAGATGATATACGGGTGCTCAGTAGAGACTGGGTACACTGGACAGACTCGCCGAGAACTCCCAGATGGTATTATACCTTACGTCAGATGGCAGTTCTCTGGTGACACTGGTACAGAGTAGTCTGTTGACCCGAGATCGTCATAGAGTCTTGTGTGGTTCCCACTGTGCTTTGATTTCCATCTTACCACGTCCAAGAGGGCGTGCAAAACGGTGGCTTTTGGGTACAGTCCCGAATCACATGGAGGCAATGAGCGATAGGAGGGGATTCGTCTCTCCCGGTATAGGGAGTTGATGTTGCGCTGTGTTCGATTGGCTATAACCGAAAATCCCTGGCCAGGGTTGCTGAGATTTACTGGTAAGTGTTACCAGTAGTTTCTCGAACTGTTATAGACCTCATATCGACACGACTTATCGAGCTATTGGGGTCTGACGTTTACCACCCCTAGACGAGATATGCGACATATCAGACGATCAGACCGGACTGTACGGTAAGTGTTACTGGTTGGATTCACAGGAGTGTGAGCGGGCTTGCTCGTCGATCTTCTGATCGCTCAATACCCGGGTGGCCGTTACGTTTAGCAGATCGCTTGCGGCTTGTGGGTGTTTGATATGATCATCATCTGCTGCCGGCGTATTGACGAGTCTTTAGAGTCCTACACAGAGGTTTCCTGGCTCAAGCGAAACGAAATAGGAGCGCATATGAGATATGTGCGGGACCGAGAATAATGCGTGTATGTGATACCGTATTCTATTCTCGCGATCAATGTATCGATTGGTTGTATGCGATATAACCTAGTTATCGAATCAAGGATTGATTCGATGAGCCGATACATAGGATACTGGTCGGTTATATGCGATATGACCGGATCGTTAAATCAAGTGTTGATTTAATGATTTAATGCATAATTATATATTTGATATATTACTTTGCATTAACTAGTATTGGTTCACTTTATATGGATTTTCTCACTTGATGTGCAAGTTGTATATGTGATATACTTTTGTGCACATGTTTGTATCATGTTTGATGATACTTGCTCATTTGGTTAAGTGTGAAGAATTAAACCTAGGTTAAGTTAATGGTTAGGATTTTTATTCTTTTATCTTTTTAATTTGGATTAAAATGAAATGATAAATGAAAACAAAATGGTTTCATTCTTTCTTTCTTTCATGAAGCTTCATGAAGCTTTGACCATATGACCATTTTGTCTTCAAGCTTAACCCTAACCATTCTTTTAACCTTAGTCAATTCTCTACACCTAACTATAGTTAATGTTATGATAAGTATTCTTTTTCTTTTTCTATTCTAATTAACTTATCATAACATTTTTCATCTTCTTCTTCTTCTTCACATGAAGAAGCTTGCCTCCATCAATGGCAACTTGATGAAAAGAGTGAGAAATCCAATTCTAAAGTGAACCCACTTCCTATTTCTTCATCCTCTACCTCTTGCCAAGGAGTATAGGGTGTTCTCTTCACAAGTTTCATGACTTGGTGAAGTGGGAGCTTGATCTTGTGATGCCTCGACGTAGATCATCTTCGGCACGAAGTCGACGACCTAGCCCGCCCATTTCTCCGATGAAGCCGACGCTAGAGCCCGGGTTTCCATTTGGACAGCGAGGAGACTTCATTGCGGAGCTATGGAGGTGGAGGACCGGATCTACAAAGGTTGTATTTCCGTTCTCTTAGTTTAGTTGTAAACTAGTTTCATTGTTTCGCCTATATATCTAGTTAACGATCCGTATTAGGGTTTCTCGGCACCCCTAATTTTTGAAATTGGCATGGTTGATGCCTTGTGAGACCTCACTAGTGTGCCTAGGAACTCTACATCATCATCATCTATTATATTAGCAATTTAGTTTAGGGTGTTTGCTTCACTAATCTACCATTAGTGAAGAAATAGCATAAGCTTGAGTCTCCTCGACGTAGATCATCTTCGGCCTCGAAAACTTCGAGCAAGCTTGTTCATTTCTTCATGTGAACCCTTACTAGAGTTCGGAAGTTCACTACATGGAGCGAAGGGACTACTACACGGAGCTTTAGAAGTGAAGGACCGGTCTACAAATGTTGTATTCCTCATTCACTTAGATGTAAAGTTGTTTGCATTGCTAGTTCGTCTAAATCTCTAGTTAAGATTCTAGGGTTAGGGTTCTTTAGTACAGTAATTTTTTGAAATTGGCATGGTCGATACCTCCAGAAACCTTGCTGTCGTGCTAGGTAACCCTACAGTAGTATCAGAGCCAAGCTAGAGAATTAGACGATATTTGTTAGATTACGAAATCGAAACTACTCCGAAACATGCAACACTAAAACCTAGTTTCTGTCGTTTTTTAAATGGCCTCTAAAATTTTTTTAAGCAACTGCAGAGGTTACATGTGATGTGACATGAACATAGAAGAAAATTTAGCCCCTCTCGCCGGAAAATGGCTGACCACATTGAGGTTAAAACCGGCCTGCTCGGTTTTCCTGCTTCATTTTGGGTTAAAATTTTTCTTGTGTTCCAGTCTCTGGGTTTTTGTGTTTCAGGTGTTGCTTGTTTTTTCTAAGATTGAATGTGATGTGGTTTTACTGTATTGGCAATTCGGAGTGTTCGTATTCGTAATTTTAACATTGTTTCGGGTTATTTAGACGACGTTAAAAAGTTCGAATGGATATCAATAACTCATTTCTTCCCTCGCTGAAAATTTTCCATGAGTTGGATTTTTCCAAGTTTAAAATAATCAGAAAATCATGCAGGTGATTTTGTGGACCCTCTAGAAGAACGAAACCCTAACTCGATTCTGTGACCATCGAAACCGCCACCAAACCCTAGGGTTTGTGGTAGTTCCGCGTCGTCATAGGTGAGGCAAGGGTTGACCCTTCTACGGCTGGTCCATAGATGCTGTGGCATGCTCTGGATACCTTTTAAACTCTGCTCAAGTGTTGAGCTCTTTGGGAAATTTTGGGTGTTTGTTAATTCGATCAAAAAGTTTAATATCGTCTAGCTATCTGTGATTGTGATACAATATTTGGAATCCACATAGTTAGTTATGTGATAACTAGTTTGAATTTTATAAATCTAGCACTTCAGTCTCATTTGATCGGTTGCCGCGGAATTTTAATAAGGATCAAAAGTCCGTCGCAATTACGTAGCGTACGCGGATACTCGCCGGGTAACCTTACTAGATAGCCACGCCCCATATCCCCAACCAAGTGACTGTAGGAGAACCCCGTCGCCAAAAGCATCCGTTCCGGTGCTCGCGGCCGCGGTGTTCCGCCTTAGTGCACTTCGTCGACGACATCGAGGGATGCGGCCATCTATTAAAGTTTCCGATGAGCATTCGATCAGGTTATCGGGAATCTTGTTGCATTACCCGACAGGTTATTGGAAAGTGTTTTCAATATCGAGACTAAAATGCGGGGTTTATAATTGTTAGGCATGTGATGTCTAAGAAATTCATTTGGTAAGGCATGAAATCAAAAGTATGTGATACATTGGGTTTATGATGTCTAAGGTGGTTGCGGATTCCAATTGTTGTAGTTTTTCACTTTCTTTTCTGCGACCGTAAGTGTAACATGTGGTGTATCGCTAGTTTCGTTGCTATATGTCAACGACAATTGGGATACGCATATTTATTTACGTTGATGACATGATATTATGTGTTGCTGTGATATGTTATATTGGATCGTCGTGTTTTGAATAGCCGGGGTTTTTTATGTGAGATGAGAGTTGTTCATTTTCATTCATGTAAAAGCTTGTATGTAATATTCTTTTATTGGGGCACTTCCGGGTTGAGTATGATGTCACCATTGATGTATATTATTTACTTTTCCGCATTAGAATAAACCCAAGGCGGGGAGCACAGGTAACCGGGTTCTAGGGTCCAGTAGGAGACCATCTCGAGGAGTCGAGACCGGGTCTCTTAACTCTGGAATTGATAGGGTTGCTTGCCGCTTTCGTAGGGGTCAAGGGATGTGGGTTTGGTTATTCATCACGACCGTGGAATCCGCGTTTTTTACTGGCTTAATTTAAAGCACGGAATTCCTAGTATATCCAATATTTCATATGTGATTCTTCTGCCGCTAATATTCTGTGATGTGATCACTTGATATGTTGAGACGATTGTTTATATTATATATATGAGATATAATAAATATTGATGCTTTCGTCTCTTATGTGATGCTTAAGAAGTATATTTGATGGGACTTCATTAATGAGATTAATAAAATAAAAAGAAACCTAAAGATGTTGCAGAATCTTGTTTTAAAAAAAATGGTAGCTCTAGTTCTTACTTTGCATAGCAGTATTCCTTGTAGAATATCCAGCACCTTATTCGATAAGAAAAGAGCCGAAATCCCTTTACCGGGAGTGACCTCTTTAGCGAAACTAGCAGATGCAACAACCCATTCGGTTTTGTTTTTGATTGCTTTTTTAGTTCATGCTTTGCATAGTGGTATTTGTGAAATATCATGCATCTTATTCGATAAGGAAATAGCCGAGATCCCTTCACCGGGAGTAACATCTTTAGCAAAACTAGCAAAAGCCTCAAAAACACTCCTTTTTCAAAATTACTCGATTCTATAACGAGATCAAGTTCATTACGCAAAGGGTTTTCTTAAAAACCTGTCGTAGCCTTCCGTCATTTCAGATAAGTAGTATTTAGTATTCGTGCTGCATTTATTGGCCTCTGTCAAGACGTAGTGTGCGGTAACTGATTAGTACTTATCTGCTAGCATATGATGTGATTGGATTAGGGTAGTCGTACGACTTTGTTGGCCTCTGTCAAGAGTCGTGCGGGTGGGTTTAATTCAATCATGAAATGTACGGGTTGAACTTGACAAGCAGTCTATGGTTTGTTAGCCACTGTCAAGGTCATAGGAAGCTGGGGCAAAATATTATCGGGAATTTCAAGTGTTGAAATTTGTAATGAGATTGCATACCTTCAATGAGATAGTTGGATCCCGATATCTACTGCGAGTAAGAGTTACTACTGGAAAAGTTTTACACATTACAATTAGCCGATCAAGTAGGTGTCTAGAAAAGTGTTAACGGGATTACACCTATGGGAAAACGAGGTTTATTTTAATTAGGTCCGTGCGAAAGCACGGGGAACCTCTCTCAAAGTACCGACACCGGCATGGCTGAAAGATTGACGAACTTGTAGGGTGTAATTAATCCCGGTTTGTCTTACCTTTTAGGGTTTGAAGGAAGATTTGATAAAAACAGTAGGAGCCATCCTGATTAGATAAAATAATAACCAATCTGATCTTGCAAGAGCATACGCAGAGTGTTTTCTTCTCTCTCATGTTAGCGACCATGTCACGCCTTAATCAAGATAATAATATGGATGCATTGACCGAATCTACTTATTTATACTGTGCTGGGGAACGTTGGTTCCGCTCAATCTTATAATTGTTATAAGTCTGAGCAGGAAATAGAGAAATATCCGGATTCCTACGCCACCCAAACGAGGAAAAAGCATGTTGATGCATATTCTTCGGGTGTGTTCGTTACCGAGAATTGTTTCTCGGTATCCTCTACGTCCTGGATATGAGATACCGGATCAGAATCCCAGATATGTAATATGTTACATAAGCTACAGAAAAGTAGAGAACTAGGATTGGATGATATGTCTCTAAGTGTTAGAGAATGGTGCAATTGTTGCAGCCAAATCGGTTGGCAAATATCACCTTGTATCACCAAAGAGTAAATACATTGATTCTGAACAAATGTTATTACATACCGGACCTGATATACAACATTAAATTAGATTCTTTATTTAGTTAAAGGATATAATTCTGTATTGGAGGATAATGTTGTGAACATTTTACTGAATCAAAAAGTTGATTGAATCAGACACGTTACGAAATAGCATATACGTTCCAAATCAAACCACAGTCCAAAGTATGTAGAACACACACAATAGGAGTAGTTCAGAAATGAACGAATCCTTCTTGTGGCATTGTAGACTAGATCATATCAATGCGACACGACCAGCTAAGTTGCATAAGGATGAATATAAGAATCTGTTCGAATTTTCATCTTATGATACTTGACAGTCTTGTCTCAAAGGTAAAATGACCAATACTCCGTTTACTGAAAACAGAGAAAGAGTTACTGAACTCTTGGACGGATACATGATGATGTATACGCTCCTATGTCTACAAATGTCAGGGTTGGTTCTATGTACTTCATTACATTCATCGACGATCTCACAAGATTCGGACTTGTGTTCATGTTGAAACACGAGTCAGAAACTTTTGAGAAATTCAAGGAATATAAGCTTGAAATTAAGAACCAGATGGGTAAAAGTATTAAAGTCCTTCGATGTGATCGAGGGGCAGAATACTTGGGCATGGAGGCATGGAGTTCCAGGATTATTTAAAAGAGAATGAGATTCTCTCTCAGCTTACTCATTCGTATACACCACAGCACAATGGTGTATCGGGACAGAGGTATCGCACCCTATGAGATATGGTGCGCTCTATGATGAGTATTGCTGAGTTGCATGTTTCCTTTTGGAGTTATGCACTTGAGAAGTTGCATACCTATTGAATGGGGTTCCATCCAAATCACTGCCTGCTACTCTATATGAGATATGGAATGGGAAGAGATCATGTCTTAAATGAGTTAAGACATGATCTTAAATGGGGTTGTCCGGCCTATGTTAAAAAGCAAAATCCGGACAAGCTCGAGGCAAGGTCAATTCTGTATAAGTTTGTTGGATATCCCAAACATTTGCGGGGGAATATCTTCTACCACTCTGAGGAGCAAAATTTGTTTTGTTTCTTAGCATGCCGCTTTTTTAGAAAAGGAATTTCTTATGAAGAAATTTATGGTCATGAGGTAGAACTTAAAGGAGTTCCAGTTAGACAAACTAACAGCTGATGATTTGGTGAAACCAAAGAATTCAATAGCCTTCAACAAACCCCAGCCTCTCCGCGAATCTGGTAGGGTTACACATCCACCTAAGAGATACTACGGTTTCTTCGATGACGATGGGAGCGAGAATTGCATCATGGTAGACGATGGCCCAACTAGGTTCAGGCAAGCCATCGCAAGTGGAGACTTTGTGAAATGGTTGGATACTATGCAATCAAAGATAGAATCCATATACACCAACAAAGTGACTTTGAATGTTGCACCTGAGGGGTAAAACCCATCAGGAGCAAATGGATCTTGAGAGGATTCTTGGTGTTGATGGAAAAGTTGAGACTTTCAAAGCTATGCTTAAGTCCATCAGGTTTAGAGCATGCATCGCGGAATTGGAACATCTGGTTTGATGTGCCAGTCAAACAGTTTGACTTCATCAAAAGGTAGATGAACCTTGTATATACAAGGTGGTAGAGAGTAAGGTTGTCTTCCACGTATTGTACGTAGATGACATACACTTGATAGGAAATGGTTTTCTATGCTACACTCGGTCAAGCTCCTCTTATCACGAGGATTCTCCAAAGAAGATCTGGATGATACCTAGTACATCTTGTGAATTATAATCTATGGTGATAGATCTAAGTGGATGTTGGGAGTGTCCCAAATCCACGTACATTAACACCATACTAAAGAGGTTTAGTATAGAGGATTCTAAGCGTGGTGGTTCGCCTACTTACTCAGGAATCACTCTCTCCAAAAAGAAGTCTTCCAAGACTGATTTGGAGAGAGCTCGCGTGCAAGAGATACCCTATGCTTCGGCAGTAGGCTCTATCATGTATGTGATGTTGTGTACCAGACAAGTTGTAGCTAACTCACTAGGTGTAGTGATTAGGAATCAATCGGATCTTAGGAGAATCACTGGACAGTTAAGTAGGACATTCTTAAGTACTTGAGAAGCACTAAAGAAATGTTCTTGGTGTTTGGTAACGGTGAACTCCAGTGGGAGTCCTTTACATATTCCAGCTCCCAGAGTGATAAAGACGACTGAAAGTCAGTCACGGGCTTTGTCTTTACCCTCAGTAGAGGAACGGTATGTTGGAAGTGTTCCAAGCTAGATACCGTGGCAAACTAGACAATAAAGATTGAATACATCACTACCAACGATGCTACCAAAGTGGATGTCTGGATAATTCTTGTTCTGAGATGAACATGGTTCCTACCATTGAGCGTCAAATAACTGTTATTGAGACAACAATGGAGTTGTGGCTTTGGCCTAGCAACGCCAGTCCCATCAGCGATCCAGACATATTCTGAGGCAAGTATCACCTGATCAGGGAGATGGTTGATCTCCGAAGGATCGAGGTTAGGAGAGTTGACGCGAAGGATAACACGGCGGATCCACTCACAGAGGCCTTTCCCTAAAGAGACTTCTATAGGACGTTGAGTATGAGATACTACAACAAATGGCTTTAGTGCAAGTGGGAGATTGTTAGTTATATGTAGGACCTTGAGACCATTACTGTACATGCGATGTATATTGTAGTGGATGCTTGGACATATATAGGGAGGACTTTCTTGCTCGACATGATAGTATGCTATATGGTTGCTCTTTATCTTAACATGTGCACTTATTGTCTCTCTATTACATATTGATAAAACCCTTAGGATGAGTACTTGACTGCCAGGATTATGATGCAGATCATACTAGTGGGGCAGAGATAGTCGGTAAGTACATCCTTTAATTGTTCTTAGTCGTGGGAGTATCGAGACGTGGTATCGATATTCCAGAGTAGACTAGCGTATACGCTTCTTGACCCATATGATGGGCGATGGATGATCCCACATCTATTGATGTTTAACATCAGAGAAGGTATACGGGTGCTCGGTGAAACTGGGTACATTGAACGGACTCGCCGAAAACTCCTAGATGGTATTATACCTATCGTCAGATAAGAGTTCTCTGGTGACACTGGTACAAGAGTCTGTCGACCCGAGATCGCCATAGAGTCTTGTGTGATTCCCACTGTGCTTTGATTTCCACCTTACCGCGTTCAAGAGATCGTGCAAAACGGTGGTTTTTTGGATACGGTCCCGAGTCACATGGAGGAAATGAGTGATAGGAGGGGATTTCGTCTCTCCCGGTATTGAGGGTTGATGTTGCGCTATGCTTGATTGGCCATAACAGGAAATCCCTGGCCAGGGTTGCTGAGATCTACTAGTAAGTGTTATCAGTAGTTTCTCGAACCGTTATGGACCTTGCATCGGTATGACTGTTGGGGTCAAAATTTGCACCCCAGTTGACCGGGTCAAAGTCAAGATCAACCCCAAGTAAGCGGGGGCCCAAGCCCAAGTAAGTGGGCCCATGCCCAAATCGAGCCCCGCGGCCGGCCTCCTTCATGCCGAAATAAAAAATCATGTAATAAATAATTTTTATGTAATTTTTTTATGCATGAATGTAAGAAAATGGGCATAAAGCCAAATTTCTGTAAAGCCCATGGCTTATGTGCAAAAGAAATGAGCACATAAGACATGGGATGGGCAAAATGTCATTTTGTAAAGCCCAAGGGGCTATATGTAAATGTGTAAGCCTATATAAGACAACATGATGATGAAATAAAAAAGAACTTTTCATTCCCCTCAAAATCTAGGGTTTTTGTGACTCCTTCCTCAAAGTTCTAAACCTTCTTCTCCTTTTCTGAATTAAATCAAGAGTTTTACTCTTCTTTTTCCAAAAATAAATAGTTTTTCACCACAAAACAAGCAAAGAGGGGCTCAGATCTTCCATCAGATCTCAAAAGAGGAGATTTTTAAATCTCACCCACTTTCTCCAAGATCCGGCCAACCGAGAGGAAGAAGGAGATCCATCTCCAAAAATCCCATCTTGGAAAGATCCAGGGCTCAAGGGAGAAGAAGCCCTTTCATCAGCTCCAAAATATCTTGGGAGTTTAACTCCTCAAATATATATATATATATATATATATACAAAATAATAAATCTTTCTTTTCAGGAGTACAACTCCCAGTGCAGGGACCAAGTCCCTTTTCCTGCGGATTGGCACGCGGGGCGCCCAGCGCCTGCGTGCCACGCACGTGAGGCCCCAGCGCCTGCATCCTTTGGACGCTTTTTCCCCTTTTTATATATATGTATATATGTGTGTATATATAGATACACACACTCCACGACACTGTGCTCATTTCCCCTCCAAAACACAACACTGCACACTAAGTTCGCATGACCTGTAACCCGTCAATCGAAAGTTCTCTCGCTCTAAAGACGAGGGGTAATTAACGGCAGCTTAGTTCGCGGCTACCGGAGATTCGATCCCCAAAATCAATAAACCCCCGGCTACCCAAGGCAGGGGGAATCTGTAGTACGCCTGACAAGCGCGCGTATTCCCATCTCAATGGGGTGACGAAAAACGCCCTACAGATTCTGGCACGCCCGGTGAGACCAATCTTTTCTCCCATATTTCGGGTTAAACGTGCATGCGAGCTCAATCAATGTACATATCGATTGCCTGTACTGAAATCATGTTTCTATTTGCAGGGGTTAATTTCAATTGCCATCTTCGAACGCAAGTCGGTATTTGAACGACTTTCCTTGGCCCCAGCTAGGGGGCAGGCCATCAACACCGACAAAGTAATAAGGCATCTCGGGCAAAGCTCCAGCAGTGCCTCTGACAACTGCTCAATCGGGTATCTTCTCTAAGCTCCCCGTCGGATGACCTCTAAGTCATTAAACTGGAACATATGACCTCTAAGTCGTTAAACTGGAAACAGATGACCACCACGTCGTTAAACTGAAAACAGATGATCTCCACGTCGTTAAACTGGAAACAGCTGACCACCAAGTCGTTAAACTGGGAACAGTCGACCTCTAAGTCGTTAAACCGGGATGTAAAAATGTGTAAATAAAACAAAAATAAATAAAAAATAAAAAATAAAATGCCAAAATGATGGGGCAACTTGCAATAAAAATCAGCGAGTAAAAATAAAGATGAAAATAAAGCCGAAATGATGGGGCAACTCGCAATAAAAATCTGCGAGTAAAATAAATAAGAAAATAAAGCCGAAATGATGGGACAACCGCGAATAAAAAGCCGAAATGATGGGGCAATCGCGACCTTCGCGATAAGAAAAGCTAAAATGATAGAGCAATCGAGGTAAAAAAACAAAAAAAATGGCGAATGATGAGTCGCTCCTGGTACCATATTCCAGTGCAGCGATGCAGACGCCAACCAAATTCCAAACTTAAATCCCCAACGGCGAATGATGAGTCGCTCTTGGTACCATATTCCAGTGCAGCGATTCAAACGCCAACCAAATTCTGAATGTCCCAACGACGAATGATGGGTCGCTCTTAGTACCATATTCCAGTGCAGCGATGCATACGTCAACCAAAATCCGATTTTCCAAAATTCCCCCAACCCTACGGTTGGTCCCTAAGTTGACTACCGTATACAATCCACGGGCTTAAATAATTCTCATCATACCCATACCCCACCGCAATCACTAGCCCTTGGAATTATGCTCCATTTGGAAAGACCCACTCATGTGTCCTCACGATACATGAGGAGAACAAACTTACGAGATCCTCATGACTCGTAAGAAAACACTTTCGTGGGATCCTTACGACTCACGAAGGAAAACACACACTTGGGAGAGCCCATGACTCCTAAGAAGAAAGTACACCTAGGAGATCCTTTCTACTCGTAGGGAGAAAATGCTTTTATGAGACCCTTACGGCTCATAAAATTGAAAAGTCTTAGGTGATAGGGACCTAAACCTGTCTCCTAAGCCATCGCTCCCCAACAGGGAATGGCAAATGATGAATTACTCCTGGAACATGTGCTTCAGTGTTAGCAACGCTGATGCCCACCCTAACCCTAAAATTCCAAGCTTCTGATCCAATAGACCCCTAAGTCTTTAAACTGGGAACAGATGATCTCTAAGTCGTTAAACTGGGCACGATAGACCCCTAAGTCTTTAAACTAGGAACAGATGGCCTCTAAGTCGTTAAACTGAAAACAGATGACCCCTAAGTCATTAAACTGGAAACGAAGGAAATCCACTCATGTGTCCTCACGATGCATGAGGAGAACAAAACTTGCGAGATCCTTACGACTCGTAAGAAAACGCCTTCGTGGGATCCTTACGACTCACAAAGGAAAAACACGCTTGGGGGTCCTCACGACTCCTAAGGAGAAAATGCACATACGGGATCCTTACGACTCGTAGGGAAAAAATGTTTTCATGGGACCCTTACGGCCCATAAAATTGAAAAGCCTTAGGTGATAGGGATCTAAACCTGTCCCATAAGCTATCGCTTCCCAATAAGCAAAGACAAATGATGATTCGCTCCTGGTACCATATTCCAGTGTACTGGTGCTGATGTCGACCCAAAAACCAAAATCCCCAAATCCTCTCATGGCAGATGATGATTCGCTCTTGGTACTATATTCCAATGTAGCGATGCTGATGTCAACCCAAATCAAATCAAACCAACCTCTGCGGAGGAATCATGCTTCGTCCCAGAATATACCCCGTGTCGAAATCATGCTTTGCCTCGAGATATCTACCTTCCCTGCCGGAATTATGCTCCGCCTCGGAATCAAGTCAACCAGCAACACTACGTGCTGGGGACAAGTCGAACAGACAATCAGCCTCGGGGACACGTCAACCACCGACACTCCGTCTCGGAGACACGTCAAGCATCGACCGTCCATGTCGTAAAAAGGACAATGCCAGCTTCCCAAAAAGCGGGAACCAAATCAAGTCGCCTCCACGTGAAAGAAGATCCATCAATTTCATACACACGACCCATGTGCGGTGTGCATTTATTGATGAGGGCACTTTGTGGGGTCAAAATTTGCACCCCAGTTGATTGGGTCAAAGTCAAGGTCAACCCCAAGTAAGCGGGCCCAAGCCCAAGCAAGTAGGCCCATGCCCAAGTCGAGCGCCACGGCCGGCCCCCCATGCCGAAATAAAAAATCATGTAATAAATAATTTTGATGTAAATTTTTTATGCATGAATATAAGAAAATAGGCATAAAGCCAAATTTCTGTAAAGCCCATGGCTTATGTGCAAAAGAAATGCGCACATGAGACATGGGATGGGCAAAATGCCATTTTGTAAAGCCCAAAGGGCTATATGTAAATGTGTATGCCTATATAAGGCAACATGATGATAAAATAAAAAAGAACTTTTCATTCCCCTCAAAATCTAGGGCTTTTGTGCCTCCTTCTCCTTCCTCAAGGTTCTAAACATTCTTCTCCTTTTCTGAATTAAATCAAGAGTTTTACTCTTCCTTTTTCAAAAATAAATAGTTTTTCACCACAAAATCCATAAAGGAGAGCTCAGATCTTCTATCAGATCTCAAAAGGGGAGTTTTTAAATCTCACCCACTTTCTCCAAGATCCGGCCAACCGAGAGGAAGAAGGAGACCGGTCTCCAAAAATCCCATCTTAGGATGATCCAAGGCTCAAAGGAGAAGCCCCTTTCATCAGCTCCAAAAATATCTTAGGAGTTTAACTTCTCAAAAATATATATATATATATACACACACACAAAATAATAAATCTTTCTTTTTGGGAGTAAACTCCCAGTGCAGGGACCAAGTCCCTTTTCCTGTTGACTCTTAGCGCCCGCGTGCCATGCACGTGGGGCGCTGGCGCCCGGCGCCCGCGTGCCATGCACGTGGGGCGCTGGAGCCCGGCGCCCGCGTGCCATGCACGTAAGGCGCTAACGTCCAGTGCCTAGCGCCCAGCACGCTAACGCCTGCGTGCCACGCACATGAGACACTGGCCCCCACATGTCCTTTGGACGCAATTTCCCTTTTTTATATATATGTATATATATATATAGATACACACTCTACGACACTGTCCCTGTTAGAAAAAATTTCTAACGGGGCGCTGCCCCGCACCCGCAAGGGGTTGCTAGCCCCCTTAACCCCCAGCCCGTTATCCAAGTAGCGGGACCTCCGTAAAAACTCTGCGGGGCCCCCGATATATCTAATTCCCCTCCAAAGCACAACACTGCATATTGAGTTCGCATGACCTATTTGACCCGTCAATCGGAGGTTCTTTCGCTCTAAAGGCGAGGGGTAATTAACGACAGCTTAGTTCACGGCTGCCGGAGATTCGGATCCCCACAATCAATAAACCCCTGCCTACCCTAGGCGGGGGGAATCTGTAGTACGCCTGATAAGCGCGCGCGTATTCCCATCTCAATGGGGTGACGAAAAACGCCCTACAATGACTTATCAGGCTATTGGGGTCTGACGTTATACCACCCCCAGGCTGCGATATGCGACATATCTGACAAAGAGACCGGAATGTACGGTAGTGTTACTGATTGGATTCGCAGGAGTATGAACAGGCTTGCTTGTTGATCTTCTGACCGCTCAATACCCGGGTGGCCGTTACGTTTACCAGACCGCTTAAGGCTTGTGGGTGTTTGATATGATCATCACCTACTGCCGGCGTATTGACGAGTCTTTAAAATCTTACACAGATGTTTCCTGGTTCATGCGAAAAGGAGTAGGAGCACATATGTGATATGTGCGGAACCGAGATTAATACGTGTATGTGATACCGTATTCTATTCTCGCGATATTTGATATCGGTCGGTTGTATGTGATATAGCTGTGTTATCGGATCAAGTGTTGATTCGATAGGTTGTTGCATTTGATATTAGCCGGTTGTATGTGATATAGCCGGATTATTAAATCAAGTGTTGATTTAATAATTTAATGTATAATTATATATATGATATATTAATTTACATTAACTAATATTTGCTCACTTAAACATTTCTTTTTCTCACTTGTGTGCATATAGTATATATGTGATATATGTTTATGTACATGATTTTTGTGTCATGCTTGATGCCACATGCTTCATGGGTGTATGAGACTCACACCGTGCTTGATATAATAAAGGGTTTTATTTATTTAAAGTTAATCAAAATTAGATGGATATTGTCATGGCTAGAAGCTTGGAGAAGCTTATGCTAACCATTAACTTAGTCTACTAACTTTGTTTTACTTATAGATATTTATTAACATAACCATTATTATTAGCCATGGTTTATTCTCTACATGAGTTAGTGTATGACACTAACTCACCCATGGTTGCTATTCTCACCTCATGAATTTCATTCTCATCTCCACTTCATCTTCTTCCTCCTCATGAGAAAGCTTTCTAGCTTTTCTCCAAGTGAAGAAATATTGTGAGAAAAATAAATCTAAAGTGGGCAAAATTCCTACTTCATCATCCTCTACTATATTCGCCATTTAGTTTAGGGTGTTTGCTTCACTAATCTACCATTAGTGAAGAGGTAACTTGAGTCCCCTCGACGTAAATCATCTTCGGCCTCGAAGACTTCGAGCAAGCTTGTTCATTTCTTCATGTGAACTCTTATTAGAGTTCGGGTGTTCACTACATGGAGTGAAGGGACTACTACACGAAGCTTTAGAATTGAAGGACCGGTCTACAAAGGTTGTATTCCTCATTCACTTAGATGTAAAGTTGTTTGCATTGCTAATTCATCTAAATCTCTAGTTAAGATTCTAAGGTTAGGGTTCTTTAGTACGGCAATTTTTTGAAATTGGTATGGACGATGCCTCCCGAAACCTTGCTGTCGTGCTAGGTAACTCTACAGTAGCAACCTGCCCAGTCCATCCGTAGCGGGTAGCTTCCTGCCCAACAACGCTTTGGATCAAAAGCTCTCCTCACGAGGCCACAGGGCAGCAACTTGCCCGGTCCATCCCTAGCGGGTAGCTTCCTGCCGAACAACGCTCTGGATCAAAATCCCTCCTCACGAGGCCACCAGGCAGCAACCTGCCCGATCCATCCCTAGCGGGTAGCTTCCTGCCCAACAACGCTGTGGATCAAAAGCCCTCCTCACAAGACCACCGAGTAGCTTCGTGCTCGGTCCATCCGCAGCAGGTAGCTTCCTGCCCAACAACGCTATGGATCAAAAGCCCTCCTCACGAGGCCAGCGAGTAGCTTCATGCTCTGTCCTTCCGCAGTGGGTAGCTTCCTGCCCGCCAACGCTGTGGATCAAAAGCCCTCCTCACGAGGCCACCGAGTAGCTTCCTACTCGGTCCATCCGCAGCGGGTAGTTTCCTGCCCAACAACGCTATGGATCAAAAGCCCTCCTCACGAGGCCACCGGGCAGCAACCTGCCTGGTCCATCCCTAACGGGTAACTTCCTGCCCAACAACGCTATGGATCAAAGGCCCACCTCACGAGACCACCGGGTAGCAATCTGCCCGATCCATCCCGAGCGGCTAGCTTTCTACCCAACAACGCTAAGGATCAAAAGCCCTCCTCACGAGGCCACCGGACAGCTTCCTGCTCGGTCCATCCGCGGCAGGTAGCTTCCTGCCCAACAACGTTATAGATCAAAAGCCCTCCTCACGAGGCCACCGAACAGCACATGCCCGATCCATCCCTAGTGGGTAGCTTCCTACCCGACAACGCTAAGGATCTAAAGCACTCCTCATGAGGCCACTGAGCAGCCCCGTGCTCGGTCCATCCCTAACGGGTAGCTTCCTATCCAACAACTCTAAGGATCTAAAGCCCTCCTTACGAGACCACCGAACAGCTTCCTGCTCGGTCCATCCGCAGCGAGTAGCTTCCTGCCCGCCAACATTGTGGATCAAAAGCCCTCCTCACGAGGCCACTGGGCGGCAACTTGCCAGGTCCATCCCTAGCGGTTAGCTTCCTGCCCAACAACGCTATGGATCAAAAACCCTCCTCACGAGGCCACTGGGCAGCAACCTGCCGGGTCCATCCCTAGCGGGTAGCTTTCTACCCGACAATGTTAAGGATCTAAAGCCCTCCTCGCGAGGCCACCGGGCAGCTTCCTGCTCGGTCCATCACTAGTGGGTAGCTTCCTAACCAACAACACTATGGATCAAAAGCCTTCCTCACGAGGCCACCGAGCAGCAACATGCCCGGTCCATCCCTAGCGGATAGCTTCCTACCCGACAACGCTAAGGATCTAAAGCCCTACTCGCGAGGCCACCGAGCAGCCTCGTGCTCGGTCCATCCCTAACGGGTAGCTTCCTGCCCAACAACGTTAAGGATCTAAAGCCCTTCTCGATGGCCACCGAGCAGCTTCCTACTCGATCCATCCGCAGTGGGTAGCTTCCTGCCCGTCAACGCTGTGGATCAAAAGCCCTCCTCGCGAAGCCACCGAATAACTTCCTGCTCGGTCCATCTGCAGCGGGTGGCTTCATGCCCATCAGCGTTGTGGATCAAAGCCCTCCTCACAAGGCCACCGAATGGTTTCCTGCTTGGTCCATCCACAGCGGGTAGCTTCCTGCCCAACGCTGTGGATCAAAGCCCTCACCATGAGGCGGCTGAATAGAAAGGAAGATACCGACCTTCTTACACTTGACCATCAATCGACTCATACTCGATGCGTGATCACCGCCTCGCCCCGGGGTCGAGGAGGACACCGACCTTCCTACACTTGGCGCTATCGTTCGTCGCTACTCGAGGAACGGTCAGCAAGTGCGGAGGGGTGGACACCGACCTAACACTTACAAGATGAAAAGACCTACGAGCTAAAAATATTTGCAGGATTCGAACAAAAGTATACGAGCTAAAGGTACTGGAACAGTAAGCAGACATTTAGGCAAAGAAAATGTGTACTTTATTTATAATCAAAAGTAAATACAAGGTATTATAGGCTCCTCAGCCTTACAAAAATGCACGGAGGCTTACAAAAATTTTGAAAAAGGAAAAATCCCCAAGGAAGGAAAGCTCAGTCCGCCCGCTCGGGAAGGATCTCGCCCTGCTCAATACCAGCCTCAGGGACCAAAACTGCGACCTCGAGGTCGGGGCTTCCACCGGCAGCCTCGCCCCCAATGGCCGCCTCAGCGACTTCCCTTTGCGGCACCTCCTCGGCCAAGGGATACTTAGCACGGAGCTCGCTGGTATCGAACCCCAGCGCAGACTCCTTAACGGCGTTAAGGGCGTTGTGCCACATGACGGCAGTGGATTCGGCAAGATCGGTGTAGAATTGATCTGACGCCTTATACGCCTCCACGGCCTTCGCCGCCCGGCACTCGGCGCGCTTCACCGCGTCCAAGGCCACCCGGACATCTCTCTTGAGGGCGTCCCTCGACTTCTTCACCGTGTGGTACAAGCCGTTCGCCTCCTCCAATTAGGGCTGAATAGCCCGGTTGGACTCGTCCAGAAGCCGATGTGACTCCTTCAGCCTGGAGTTCGTCAGCCCCTCAGCGACCAGACGAGTGTCGAGGAGAGCCGCCTTCTCCGCTTGCCGCAGTTGGAGGCAGAGCTCCTCCTCCAACTTGGAGGACTCACCCACCTTTTTCAAGTCTAGGGCTACCTCCTCGGATTCCATAGTGACGAGTGCGCAGTGGTGGAGGACCTGTGAAAATCAGCAAATGGGTTAGAAAGTTCAAACCGAGAAAACAAGACTTAAGAAATATTTTGAGAAAAGTCGGGAACCGACCTGAACCGCCTCTTGTGCTATGGCGGCCACCTGGGCCTTCATGGTCCCCGGGGTATTTTAACCCCAGCCGCCTGGTCCATGTCGGAAAGCAGGCTGTCGACGACGGCGACGGAGAGCCCCAAGGGCACCTCAATACAGAAGTTGCACTCCTACACTAGGGTCCCGAAAGGAAGTGGCCGAGAAACCGTCCGCTTCTGCCTTTTGAGAGGGACTTCAGCGGGCCCAGCCTCCTCTCGCGCCGAGGCGCCAGGTCCCACGAGTGCTTACGGTTCCCCCGCGGCGTTCTTCTGGAACTCGGGAAGAGACGGAAGGCTTGGGCGGTAGAGTTGGCCTCGGGGCCGAGCTCGGACCGGGTCGGGACGAGCTTATGCCCCCGGCCTTCTTTCCCTGAGTCTTGACGGCCAGAGCAGCTAGGATTTTTGCTTGATCCATAGGCTCTGCAAAAAAGGGACACGAACAAAGAGGGTTAGCGACACTAAAACATCAAAAGAAATTTGGTAAAGTCTAAACAGATCGTCGAAAGCCCTCACTTACCCAAGAAATGTGCAGGCCTGGGCCCAGCCCAGCCTCTGCTCGGATAGCAGGGCATCCGCCCGTTGGATCGGCTCCCACTGGGACACCACCCTCGCTTCGGGGGAAGTCGACTACTTTGCCCTCGGGCAGTCGGCCATATGCCACTGTGTAGGCACGGGCCAATCCTCGCCCTCAGGCGGCCCGACGAATACAAACTTCTCCTTCCACTCGTGGATGAAAGAAGGGACGACTACTACCCCTGACACGGTCGTCCCACCCTTACGCTTCTTATACGAGAAATACATCCAGCTCGACTCATCCTTTACCGGTGCCGGGGTGATTCTTATAGCAAAGGAAAAAGACAAGGAGAATCAAACTGAGGGGGATATTTTCAAGTTTTAACCGGACCAGAAACCCAAGGAGAATTCTCCACGAGTTCGGCGCTAGCTGGCCCGGGCAAGGTGAAAACAACGAAGCACCCCACAAATCTCGGTGGGGAAAGCCAAACGCATTCCTGCCCGGAACACTTCCAGATACAGGGCAATCTCTTTGCCCCGCACCTGATCCGCCCGCTTACCCTCTCTAGCTAAGCGAAGTGAATAGTTAGAGATGTGGAATCGAGCCCGAATTTCGGAAAGCTCGTCCAGACTCTTCAAAACGGAGGGAGCATCGCGGGTGTTCCTGATGCGCACCTTAGGGGCCCTTGTCGCCGTCCGACGGCGAGCGACAGGGACAGCCCTGACTTTAGGGGCGAACCCGACACAGAGGACGAAGAAGAAAAACACTCTTGGTTATATGAAGCCGAAGAGGAGGAAGATCCACTGGACTCGGCCCCAACAACAGGTGTCTCATCGTCCGACTCTACCCTTACTACCTCTACGGACTCCTCAGATGAAGACATCAAACATGATTCAAAGAAAGGGACTCACCAAGGAAAAACCAACAGAGGATCCGATCTAAAGAAAGGAGCGTCGGGCAATCTTCAGCAATGAAAGAGAATTTGCGCAAAGTGTCAGCCCTAGAATGGTCCCCTCCTATTTATACACCCCAAAAGAGAACATCCTACGGCCCAGATTGATTCCCGCCAAAACAAAACGTCGCGCCCAGCGGGGCTCCACGTGGCGATCGACCATTGGGGACGTCTTTTCGACTGCAGGAGTCAGAGACAGCCTGTCGCCTTCGCCAATCAACGGCTGACACGTACCTCAACTGATGAATCGACGCCCTCTCTTTAAAGCGCAATCATTTCACTAATCCGCTGACGCCATCGGGGATACGCGCGAAAATTCATGCGAACAATGAGGCGACACGTAGGCCCAAAGATCGGAACGATGCAACCACCATGCCGTTCCCGGACGATCCGCATTATGATTCTTGGCGCCAAAATGAGCAAAAGAAAAACAGATCAGGCCACTCTCGACCCGATCCACAAATAGGTTGGAACGAGAGTGGGGGGCTAATGATAGTGCTCACAAGTGGTATCTCCCCAGATTACGACACGTGGCGAATGGCGTGCCCCGAAGGCTTAAGGGTGGAATAAATGAGTTGCATCAGGGACATTCCTCGGGATCCCCTTCTCGAGGAACAGATCCGACCTTTCGGGAGACCTCCCTGAATACATTCCACATTCACCTAAGAAACTACCAACAACTTGTCTCCGAGCCGTCTGACATGCCGAGCTTCCTTGGCCACCCGGCTCGTCTCCGAGCTCCTGGCATGCCGAGCTTCCTCGGTTTCCCCCGATCAACCATGAACGCAGATCCCATGCGCCCCGCATATATCGCCAGGACGAGATATCCGCCTCCCCACGCTAGCGCATCCTCTATTAATAGACGCATCCCGTCATTCAAGGAGAGGATAACGCTGGGGCGTAACCGATGGCGAAGATCTCGTGCCCGCTCGCTCCACACGACCCATATATAAACCCCTCTCTCAGACAACTCAGATAACTCGAACTCATTCCAATACGCCGCTACTCTGCACTTATACATCGGTACTAACTTGATCGTCGAAGGGTCCTACAGTGGTCACCCATCCCGGGATTTCTTTGCAGGTAGCTCGGCGTCGAATACCAACCCATTGAGATCCACACTTAACCGCCAAAACAAATCTCAGCCGTCAAAGACTGTCATCACAGAATCGACGGAGGACATCTAAAAGAGCCTCCATCAGTTGTTGTCCTCCGTCGGTCTTGTGATTGCAGTTTTTGACGGCTGGGATTTGTTTTGGCGGTTGTTAAGTGTGGGTCTCAATGGGTTGGTATTTGACGCTGAGCTACCTGCAAAGAAGCCCCGTGGTGGGTGACCACCGTAGGACCCTCCGACGATCAAGTTAGTGCCGGGGTACAAGTGCAGAGTAGCGGCGTATTGGAATGAGTTCGAGTTACCAGAATCGTCTGAGAGAGGGATTTATATAGGGGTCGCATGGAACGAGCAGGCGCGAGATCTTCACCGTCGGTTATGCCCCAGTGTTATCCTCGCCTTGGCGGGATGCGCCTATTAATGGGGGATGCGCTAGCGTGGGACGTGGATCGTGGGGAGGCGGATATCTCGCCCTGGCAATATACGCGGAGCCGTTGCGGGGCGCATGGGGATCCGCGCTCTTGATTGGTCGGGGGGAAACCAAGGAAGCTCGGCATGTCAGGAGCTCGGAGACGAGCCGGGTGGCCGAGGAAGCTCGGCATGTCAGACGGCTCGGAGACGAGCAAGGAGACTGAGGAAGCTCAGAGACGAGCTGTTGGTAGTTTCCTAGGTGAAGGTGGAATGTATTCAGGGAGGTCTCCCGAAAGGTCGGATACGTTCCTCGGGAAGGGGATCCCGAGGATGTCCCTGATGCAACTCATTTATTCCACCCGTAGATTTTGGGACACGTTATCCGCCACGTGCCGTAATCTGGGGAGATACCACTTGTGAGCTCCATCACTATTCAACCAAAATGTATGCTTTTAAACTTCTCTCTTTACATAGCGATATTACTAAAGAAACTTGCACAAAGCTGGATATGTTATATTACTTATGTGAGGATCGTATCATCGAGCAAAAAAATCCCAACAAGCACCCAGCTTTATCCAGATATACTAAACCAGATTGCAATAATCAACGAAAACGAACTAAATTAACTCGAATTCCACCAAAAAGTTAAGATCTTTATACCAGTTAAAACAAACACATGATCTCTCCCTCCAGATCTCTTCCAGGCATCCGACCTCCTCACTCTCCCCACCACCTCCCTCTGCCTCGTGTAATCCCCATTCTCCCCCTCATCCTTCTTCAAGAACCCTCCCTTCTTCCCAAACCCTAGCTCCATCTCCGCGCTCAGCGTCGCGAAGAAGGGCACGAAAACCACATCATACTCCTCATTGCCACCAGCCCCATTCACTCGATCCGCAGCCGAAAGCTGCGACCTTTTCCCCCTCGGCGTCTCGAGATCGCCCAAGAGCCAGTACTCGGCGCTGTACTGCTTGATCAGAGGGTTGTTAGGGTACGGGGGATGAGATGGACGGCTGGATTTGATCCGGGATCGAAGATCGGCGTCGGGATCGGCGTTGATTCGAGAGTCGGGGGATGAGAGAGACCAGTATTGGTCCAGGAGGCCGTAGTTGAGGGAGCGGGGGAGGTCGGCGACGGCGACTCTGAGTTTGGGGTTGCTAGGGTTAGGGTTAGGGTTAGGGTTAGGGTTTCGGGTGGGGAGTGAGAAGAAGAGGAGGAGAGAGAGGAGAGAGAAGACGATGAGGAGAGAGATTGGGGTTCGAAGAGTCGCCATTTTTCGAAGCTCGATGTGGAGAGAGAGAAAGAGAGAGAGAGAAAGAGATATGATGAGATTTGGGGGCGAGTGGATGGTGGTCCCACGTGTCAGAATCTAAATTGCAGAAAAACCCACCAAATTACACTAAAATACCTTGACTATCGTTGTTTTTCACTAAAATACCTTAAGCAATTTTAATTACACTAAAAATAACTTGAACTAATTATGTTGCTGTAAAACACTTGATGATATTAACAGAGTTTGGTGTTTTGCCCTTTTAATTCTTTTAACGTCAAATATCCTTTTTAAGAAGTGAGGTAGGAAGATGGAAGGAGAATGTAGGAGTTTAAAAGAAAAGGGCAAAGCGGCGAAGGCGGCAGCGATAGAGGGTAGATGGACAAGATGGAGATAAGAAGGAGGAGACGTGAAGCAGATGGGTAAGAGAAGGTGGTGAGAGAGGGATGGAACTGTGGAGAGAGAAAGAGGCGGCAAGTAGAGGATAGAGTGGAGGAACACGGGAAATGGAAGAAAATAAATAAGCTGATGCATTGCTCAGTTTAAGAAATTTTTGTTCTTATCAAACCACATAAGTAAAATATTAACTGACTGCATGGAATGCAGATGGAAGATATTCTAGTGAAAAATTCAACGGTAGTTAAAGGATTTATACTATGGTTCAAATTGTTAAGTTTTAGTGAAAAACAATAATAGTAGAGGATGATTTTTTTGTCATTTACCCCCATTTAATCACTTTGCCCCCAATTTTACTGGATGTTGACATTTTCCCATTTCGATTAATTTTTACTCTAGAACATCTTAAGTATCAACGATCCAGGAAATAATGGCAACTGAATCGAAGAAAAAATGGAGGTTTCTTGCTATTAATTTAGCCATTATTTTATTTATATTTCAGTAATATAACTCTTCTTTTGAGATGAGACCCTTGGAGAATTGAACCGCAGCCTCAACTTTTGAAGAGGAAAGATTCACCTTGGTAGTAATACTCCCTCCTTGGGCAATTTTGAAGTCCATTTGAAACGGTTGATACTCAAAATTATGATAAGAGTCGAGAGTGTATTTTATATTCTAACAAATATGTGTCTTAAATTAGATATATTTGTCTCTTTTATGTCTCAATTTTTGCCTTCAAGTACGTCAAATCCTTCTGGTTGTAATTACTATGTTAATATTAAACCATCTTTTTTGTAACCCTAAATATAGCTATGACATACAAAGAATTTAAGGGGCATCTATCTATCTGCGTTCATATATATCTATCGGCCCAAAAGACAATAGAGTGAAATTTTCACGAGCATGCATATTAAAAAAATATAGAAATAAGATACTTGTTCAACATGAAAAAGAATGGCGATGTCACGTCCCGCTTCCCGGTGTACGGTCAAGTGGACGCGACGGGTCACACGACGTATTTATTCAGAAGTAAACACGCTAAGCGTATCTAAGCAATATAAAGTAAAATGTACACAAGAGACATGAATATAAATGAACAGCAACTTTTATTTATATAACAATTCTTAATAAGTACAACTGAAAATGTAAATACATGAATGGAAAGCAATACCTAAACAATGGTATGAACTGAAACGAAAAGCATATACAAGTATCTAAAACTCGGGGTCCAAAGCTAATCGCTCCAAGTCTTCAGTACTGGGCTCGATCTCCAGTGAATCCGATCTACCTGACAACATTTCAAAGAAAGAAGAAAAAAGGGATGCCGTCAGTGAACAATCGCCCGGTAAATCCCAAAGATAGATAGAGATAGAATAGACAGAAAGAGAGAATAAATAGTAATGTTTGATTATAATGTTAACGCAGTTGTTTGTAGCTTGGTACAGAATATGTCAGTGTATACGAGAGGAGTCCCACTATCCGGAGACTAAGGTATACGGAGCACAAAAAACCGTTCAGCCGCGGTACAACGGCAATGGATATTCGAGTTAGGTGTATTAAAGTGGCCGTCTCGTGCCATTTCTAACACATTCCGTACCATTCTACCCCTTTAAAAACCCCGTGATGTATTTTGTATTGATTGTGTTGTTTTGTTATACAGATGGATAACTTGCCGAAATCATGATATCAGTAAACGGAATGGATATAAATGGATAGTCATGTAAACAAAGTATATCCATGGTTCGGTTCGGTCAAGACAGATTGTTATAGGTTGAATAGACGGATTCATGTTGAATTGTAGCTTATACTTGAATCATATTCAAGTCAGATTGATTAGATTGAAACTATGTCTGAGTCAGACACTTTGAAAAGAAATTGAAGTCCTGAATTAGTTTTGATATTATCGGTAACTGCTGCACATGGACGGCAGGATTTGTGTCTTTTTCCAAGACAATTACCGCGTTGATAACACCGTTGTTAAATTGTCTGCCTTAGATAGATAAGCACCCATATTCTCCGGCTCCCTGAGACTCAAGAGAACTAGTCCCGCTTAAATCTATATTTACTAGGATCCTTATTGTAATTTAGTATAACTTGAGGAGGTTTTATGTAAAAATAGTTTTGATATAATTTCAAAATACAGCTCAAGTATTTAATTATCTTCTTTAGGGTTTTCATAGATGTATATTTTATAAAAGTGAAATCTTCTAGTAAGTAGAACCTAGTTTTCATTGTATATGGTACTTCAATGAAATATTGAAATTGTATTGAATTGAAATGGTAATTTCATGTAATTGTGATTCCTTTGCCTTAGAAAACATGGAATATTTATATAATATTTTTAAAATAGATCTTTTGGTAATATTCATATATATATATATATTCATATATATATATATACACACACATATATATTTAATAAAAATAAATTTTATTTATTTTGTATAAATCTCATTTTCTCAAAAATTATATTAGAAATTCCATCGATATTGAATGCTCCTTGCGGAGGTCTGCATCTCGCTCTACCAGGCCTAGGACGTGCGATAACCCGTACCATCCCGATCGGGGTTCCCCAAAATGGGTTGTAGAGGCGTATTTGCAAGGAATTAATTAACACTCTTTTTAAAGAAAACGGTTTTTAATTGTTTAAGGTATTTATTCGTAAAAGCGTATTATCCCATAATCTAGAATCCCAAAACTCATCGTGCTATGTCAAAAATGTGTGTTGTGATGAGGTAGGTCATTACCTCGTGAGTTATCTAAAGATAATACGGTTAAAAGTGGATAACAATATCGTTTGTAAACATGATGGTATTTTACTGTAAAAGTGAAATAGAAATTTCAACATGTACTTTTTTGAGATGCAACTTGTTCTAATATGTTTATTTATATTTGTTAAAGATCATGAGAGAATATGGTGATTTATTGTTTTAAGAAAAATGGAGTTTTTAAAGAAAAGTGAGTCGGAAGTCGGAATAACTCCGCTTCCGACGAGTTTTGAAAAGAAGATATTTTAGAATAGTAGAAGAGGAGGGGAGAGGGAACTTACAGGCTATTAAGAAGGAGGAGAGGTAGGGGAAGATTAGGAAAGCGTCGGGGCGTCGTTTCGTCGCCGGAATCTTCTTGGAACGTTGCCGGAACTTCGCCTCTTGTTAACTCCACTTGTACAGCCTGGGACTTGGAATTTTTTAGAGAGATTTGGTATGGAATGTCTGGGTGAGGAGGTGTAAAATGGAGGGTGGTATTTATAGGGAAAATTAGGGTTTTGAGGGTTAAAGAATGCATTAAAATTAGAATTAAAGAGTGAAATTACACTCTCTAGATAATTGCTGAGTAAACAAACAATATGGGGTTAGTGGGGGTAGGCGAAGAGGTGCCAGGGGAGAAAATTAGGGACCATCCCCTACGGGGGGCCCGGCGGTGCCGGTCGTGGAGGCAATCTTGCCGGTCGATTCCCAGTGAGAATGGCTTGGATTCACGCCACGTATTGGGGTCTATGTAAATGCTATTTCCCATGTGTTTGTTTTCTGTGTGGCTTTTCATTTTATGTGTAGTGCACGAGTAAACCTTTGGGCTTCTAAAAGATTAAAAGAAAAATCAACAAAAAATGCAATCTGGTTGGGGGGATTCGATTATAGGAGCTATGTCACAGCAGTGCAAGGCTTTACCAATGAGCTACAAGTGGTTTCTTGCCGTTCAAAAGCAATTCAAATACTTATAGCGTACACAGGATTGCAAATACTCCATTTGTACATTAACTTTAAATGAATTTTCTGTACATTGAAATTGGAGTTGTTACATTCTACCCTTCTTACAAAAATTTCGTTCTCGAAATTTACAATTATTTTAAGGACTAGTTTACAAAAAAATGAGGGTATCTTGTACGCATGTCTTCCTCATGTTCCCATGTTGATTCTCCTGGTGAATCTTTTCTGCACATCACTCGAACCAAGTTGACTTCTTTATTCCGAAGTGACTTCACTTTTCTATCTAGGATTTCAACAGGTTGTTGCTCACAGGATAAATCTGGTTGTACAGTGAGCTCGGAGCGATAAAGAATATGGTTAGGATGACTCACATACCTTCTGAGTTGGGATATGTGAAACAAATTGTGCACTCCTTCCAATAAAGGTGGAAGTGCCAAGCAATAAGTCACTTTTTCGACTTGTTCGAGTATGTCGAACGGTCCAATATATCTCGGACTGAGCTTACCCCATCTTCAAAGCGAACCACTCTACGGTTCGGAGATATCTTCAAAAATACATGTTCTCCCGGTTGGAACTCCAAGTGACGTCGTTTTGCATCAGCCTAGTGCATCTGTCGATCTTGGGCTATGCGCATTCTTTCCCTGATAATGCGGAGCACATCTACAGTTGCTACTATCATCTCAGGTCCAAGGAGTTCTCCATCCCCGATGTTGTCCCAACTTAATGGCGACCGACACTTCCTTCCATATAGAGCTGCAAATGGTGACATTCCTATACTTGCTTGGTAGCTATTATTGTATGAAAACTCTACAAGGTATAGGTGATCTTCCCACGATCCTCCGAAATCTAGAATACACGCTCTTAGCATATCTTCTAAGATCTGAATCGTTCGCTCAGATCGACCATCTGTTTGTGGGTGATAAGCTGTGCTGAAATTCAGACTTGTTCCCAAGCTAGCTTGGAGACTCTTCCAAAATTGCGATCGGAATCTGGTGTTACGATCGGAGACAATGCAAACTGGTACTCCATGTAATCTCACGATTTCCTGTATGAGTTCATGGGTATCAGATATAGTACACATTGAAGAGTTTAGATCTTACTTAGATTCTTACCTCCATGTACTTCTTTGCTAGTGCTCAGTAGATTGGCCAACTCGAAAAGGGATGAAGTGAGCCGACTTTGTGAGTCGATCCACAATAACCCATACCGCATCGTTACCTTTCGTGCTGCGAGGAAGTGCAGTCATGAAATCCATTGTGATGTGTTGCCACTTCCATTCTAAGATAGGTAACGGTTGAAGTAATCCAGCTGTCCTGTGATGTTCAACCTTTACTTGCTGACACACCAAGCATTTAGCGACGCTTCTGGCTACTTCACGCTTCATTCCATGCCACCAGTAATTTTGACGCAGATCTTTGTACATCTTTGTACCTTCAGGATGTACTGAATAAGAAGAGCTGTGAGCTTCTTTCATCAACTCTTCTCGAACAGAACCTTTTGGTACACACAATCTACTATCGTATCTCAAAGATCTGTTTTCATGGATGATGAAGTCTGTTCGAAATCCACTTTCTATATATTCTATGATCTTTTGCAACTTAGCATTAGTTGCTTAAGCTGCTTTGATCTGATTGACAATGGTAGATTGAACTTGTAAATTCATCAAACTTGAAGCGTTACCTAGTATGATCACTTCAATCTCCATTTGATGCAAATCTTGTTGAAGCTTCCGCTGTGCGGTGAGATTCAATACCAATGGTTGGTGACTAAGGGCATCAGGTACTACATTCACCTTCCCTGGATGATGTTGTAGGTTGATGTCGAAGTCCGCCATAAGTTATAACCATCTTCTCTGCCGCATATTCAACTCCTTCTGATTAAACACATATTTTAGACTTTTGTGATCTGTGTATATGTCCACTCGTTCACCAAGAAGATAATGACGCCAAATCTTGAGAGCAAAGATCCGCCAACTCCAAATCATGTGTCGGATAATTGCGCTCATAATCTTCAGCTGTCTTCAAGCATAAGTTACAACTTTACCGTGCTGATATAGAACGCATCCTAATCCCTTACCGGATGCATCACAATGCACTTCGAAACCTCCAGATTGGTCTGGTATAACGAGAATAGGCGCTGATGTCAATCTTGACTTGAGTTCTACGAAAGCTTATTCACATACTTCTGACCACACGAATTCTTCACCTTTACGCGTGAGCTTGGCCAGGAGTGTTGCAATCTTCGAAAATCCTTCAATAAACCTTCTGTAATATTCTGCTAATCCAAACAAACGTTGAATGTCCTTCACTGACTTCGGTGTCGGCTATTCGCTTATTGCTGATACTTTAGCTGGATCTACAGAGATTCCTTCGTCTGATACAATATGTCCTAGAAAACCGACTTGATCTATCCAAAACTCGCACTTGCTGTACTTAGCATAGAATTGACGCTATTGTAAAGTCTCCAGGACAATTCGTAGATGCTCGGCATGTTCTTTCCGACTCTTAGAATATAAAGGATGTCGTCGATGAAGATGACAACAAACCTGTCTAGGTACTCTCGGAAAACTTGATTCATTAGGTTCATGAATATAGCTGGTGCGTTGGTCACTCCAAATGAAATCATAAGAAATTCGTAATGTCCATAGCGAGTTCTGAATGTCGTTTTATGGATATCGGATTCTTTGACCTTCACCTGATAATAACCCGAACGAAGATCTAACTTAGAGAAAACGCAAGACCCACTTAGCTGATCGAACAGGTCGTCGATGCGCGGAAGTGGATACTTGTTCTTTATAGTTACTTCGTTCAGAGCTCTATAATTAATGTATATTCATTATGAACCTTCCTTTTTCTTCACAAGTAGAACCGGCGATCCCCAACTTGAAGTGCTGGGACGAATCCATCCTTTCGTCAATAATTCGTCCAACTGAGTATGGACTTCCTTCAAACCTTCAGGGCTTAACCGATACGGTGCTTTGATCACCGGTTGTGTTCCAGGTACTAAATCAATGCTGAATTCAAGAGCTCGATCGGGAGGCAAACCTGATATGTCTTCAGGAAATATATCGTCGAACTCTCGAACTATCTCTGGCTTCGATCCTTCCTCCGCTTGAAGTGCTGCAATCACTGCCTTCTTCGGTTTTGCCTTGTATGTGCTTGGCTCCAGGGTACGGTCTCCACTTTTGAAATAAAAGACCGGATGGTCTGGAATCTCGAACACTACGCTCCTTTGATGACAGTCGATGGTAGTGTAAAAAGTTCCGAACCAATCCATACCCAAAACGACATCAAAATTCGGTATGTCTAGCACCTTGAAGTCAGCATAGAATTCTCTGTTGTAGACGACCACTGGACACATGTCGTATCCCA
The DNA here is from genome assembly GCA_030015575.1 of Agapanthus africanus. Classification (NCBI taxonomy): domain Eukaryota; kingdom Viridiplantae; phylum Streptophyta; class Magnoliopsida; order Asparagales; family Amaryllidaceae; genus Agapanthus; species Agapanthus africanus. The sequence goes on along the minus strand of CM057342.1, from coordinate 54,331,613 downwards.
TTATTTCCTTTAGAACGCCGTTCCCTAAACTGATATCCCAGCTGGATACGAGCGGTTTGACTGGAATCACATGTGTTCGGACGAACCGTTGCAGCATAAAGCAATGAGATACTCTAGTATCGAAGAGTGCTAGTGCAGAAAGTGAGGCTACTAAAATTATACCTAATTATGTGGGATAGGTGTCCAGTCGAAAATATCGTGCATTTGATATGACATTTTCCTTACTATTTTTAAATAATAAAAGATGTTTATTATAAATATAATACATATGAGGGTTTATCTGTAAAAATACTATTTTCATATGTTTATATATTATAATTAACATTATGAAGAAAAATGTAAACATATAATATCTAATATTTAGTCCATTTAAATATGCTTACCTTATCAAATATCTTTGACCAATTCTCTTAAAACCATAATATCATGTCAAATGGTTAAGATAATATTTCGATAAAAACAAATTCTACTAACATTGTTTATTGAGATATTATGCAGAAATTATATCAAGACTGAAATCAAGGAAATCCGAGTTGGCGAGATCAAATCTGCCAAAATGTTCAAGTAAATTGAAGAAACTAATTCTGGCAGAGACTTAGAGAAGATTTTCAAATTCCAGATATCAAAATAGTCTACAGGTGTCAATGAGATAAAGCCCCAGAAAAATGAATCCCCAACTCTCCCAATCGGCGGTTAAACCGCGGTCAAAACCCACATAAAGCGGCGAACCCGCGGCCTGTTAGATGAGTTGGGATTTTAGATTTTCTGGTTGGATTCTATACAACAAACCCTAACTTATAGAATCTAGGGTTTTCAACTTCTGTGACTATAAACAGAACTGAGAGCTTCTTGGAAAAATCATCAAACCGACGCGATCACGAAATCCACGACGGCTCAAAAATCCTGGTTGATCATAGACAGTTCATCTACCTCCTTAAGAAGAGATCGAGAAGTAAACCAGGGTTTTGTAATCATTTTCTAAAGGAACAAAGTGTACTTGATCTTGCTGATTAATAAAGGTAGTTTTATTATATTGCATTTTATTTTCTTCATGATTTCTATCTTTTCTTTTCCCAACATGCGTGAGTAATTCTCCACTTGTTAGGGTTCGTAGGATTATGGTAGATTAATGGATGATGAAGATCCTTAAACTCTTTTTACGTCCTATAAAGTTTATAAACTTTACCAAAAGAATCATTAATATCCTAATCGGGCACGCTACCAATTCATTGGGAGCCACGACCGTGATTAGAAATTAGATTAACGATTGTTTTGGTAAAAGCTAGATATGAACGGAGATCCATGTCAAGGTAGGGGTTAAGAGTGGGAACCCTATTCCCTCCAGAAACCCTAATCTACATGCATCGCTGTCGATCTAGTTTTAAATCTATTAAAAGATAAAATGAGTAATCTTTAAATTAATCATCCATGACTACTAAATCTTAACGAACCTTACAAGCCCCCTTCTAATATAAAACCTACATCCGTAGTTAATCTAGATCTATATCCTGCATCCGTGTTTGACGTGGATCTAGAATCTACAACCATTCTTCACCATTCTTTATTCTTTCCCTTTTTTCAACACGCCTAAAGTAAGATTAAAAGATTCAACGTTTCCTCGAGGACGACCCGTACTTATCTCGGTCTAGCTACACGTGATACCGTTATTGATTGCGGTTACTACATATACAACTCTAAAACATCAACCAATCAAATGGCGCCGTTGCCGGGGATACGTGCGTAATTTATTTTTCTTACTATTTATGTTGAATGCTTAATCGATCCATATCATAAATAAACAAAACTGCAAATTGCATATTTAACGATTATTGTGTGAATTTTGCAAGGGGATCTGGAGTCACAGATTTGAGTAAACAGAGATTCGGAGACATTCATCAAGATCCAGAAGGGCAAGGAAGGCCACGTAGCAAAAATCTTCATCAGATCTTCCTAGTCGGCGGCGGAACCGCGGCATAAAGAGGCTATTGGCGGCGGAACCGCGGCGTAATTAGGGATTTGGGGGTGCAAACTTCTCTGGTATCTTTTCTATATCTTTCTCTCTCCTCTGAAATCCAATAAAATATCTTTTCTGTAGGATTCTTTGTAAAATATCGCCGCTCAAAAATCTATTTGCAAAGTTTTGTAATTAGTTTGTTTATTCATATTTTAATATGGACTTTAAGGGGCAAGACCAAAATTCAGATTAGGTGGGGATTTTATCACTCTTCTTAGGCCCCGCAAATCACAAAACGAGCATCCGCATCAATCCTACATTAATTTAAAAAATATCTAGACAAGACTCTAAGGACTGTCGCGCTCAATAAGGACAAAGGAAGATCGTGGGTAATCTATCGCTTATCCGCGTTACTTTTGTGGTGTCTAGGCAGGTGTGTCTAGGTAAGTGGTTACTTAATTAGGCCCGCTATTTTCGGTGATTCGTATATCGGATACCTCCCACTTACCTGGCACTTACCTGGCCACAAGAGTAGTAAAGAGGTGGCAGAGGATTAATCCTGCGGTTTGTCCTTTGGAAGTCTAGGACCGGTCTAAAGACTTGACCTAGGTAACTTTAGTTCTTGGGCTGATTGTGTATTTTTGTGTGATTTGTCACACGTCCGACACTTTTTAAAACAAACCAATTTTAAATCACACACACGCTACCACTTGCGCTAAACCCGCTTAGTGCATACTTGGCTGGACACGGGATTCTAGTGCCCGTCTTGTCCGCGTTCCTGCTATCGACTCCGAAATCGGTACTTATTTATTTTCTTTTTCCCCACCACCCACCACATCGACTGAGATGGACGGTATTCCATCAGATTATAACACCACCCTGCCACCGCCCGTATGTGCACAGAATCCACCGCGCATTTCTCTTCAAGAGAGATGGTATCCTATACGTGGTCCCCTTCCTACCTGTTTATCTATTCCACCAGCCAACGGGGATAATTTTGAAATTAAACCCCACTACATAAACCTGTTGCCCAAATTTCACGGGCTCGAGTCTGATGACGCACACATTTTTATCACCAAATTCGAAAACGTATGCGCAATGATGGGTACTTCACAACTGTTCGTGGATGTTATGCGCTTGCGTCTTCTCCCGTTCACTTTATGCGACTTGGCAGAAAGATGGCTTTATAATACTGCCACACACTCTATTACCAATTGGGATGAATTCGTGATAGCATTCCTTAAAAAAATTTACCCCAATCATAAGACCGCCCGTGTTAGGACGAAATCAACCAGTTTACCCAGCTTCCCAATGAACCATTTTGGAAGTGGTTTGAACGGTTCAAGGATTTGCTTGTCCAATGTCCTCATCATGGAATAAATAGATGGGATCTGTGCCGAATTATATATGAGAGCATTAATCCAACGACAAAGCAGATGTTTGAAATCATGTGTCAATGCAATTTCATGTCCAAAGACGATGGTGAAGCCTGGAAATATCTGGAAGATCTCGCTGAAAACACTTTGTAGTGGGATAGCGTTAGACCACCTTCATCTAGGGGAGGTATCTATCAGCTTGATGTTTCCATCGCAGTAAAAACCGAAATGGCAGCGATGCAAAAGAAACTCGACGCTATAGAGAACAAATTCTCATCAGTCTCCCTAAACCAGGTAACGCTCCCCAAGACCGTGTGTAGTTGTTGTTCCGATCCATCACATTTGACGGAAGAATGTCCTATGAATGCACTGTTTCAAGGTCAAGAACAAATTAATGCTGCTTTTCAGCAGCGACCTAGAAACGATCCTTATTCTTTTACATACAATCAGGGGTGGAGGAACATCCTAATTTTGCTTGGAGCCAAAACCAAACCAACCAAAATCAAAACCAGTTCCAAAGCAATTATCAAAGACCTCCTCCACAGCAACAGCAACCACCACCACAGAGTCAACACCCCTTTCAATCGCAGCCTTTTCAAAACCCTGCCAACAATTCTTTCCAAACGGCCGGGACTGAAAACTCATCTGCACTTGAACGAAGCTTAGATATGTTTATTAAACTTTCCATGCAATCGACGGATAAAATAAAGTCTTCTATCTGAACTTTAACACAGACCACCAACTCCCATGGTGAATGTATAAAATCGATAGAAGCACAACTTGCACAAATAAATGCCGCGATGAGTGCGAGAGAGAAAGGAAAACTTCCATCTCAACCTATACCTAATCCTGGCCACTCACAAAGTCATAATGTGAGTGCCGTTACCACGTTGAAATCAGGAAGAGTGTTGAATAATCAAATGGGTGAACAGATTGATGATGAGGAATCAAATGAAACCCCAGCTTCTACTTCTTCTCCTAATTCGTCTAGTCTCCCACCTTCTTCCAAACCTATTCTCCGTGTTCCACAAGGCTCGAACCCTCAGCCCACTTCCACAAATCTATCTAAAACGATCCCGACTCTAATTCTGGGATCCATTTCATCCCCACAATCCTCTCCAATGTTGGACCCAACCCTTATTAATAAAGCATCTTATCTAAACAAGTTAAGGGGCATCAGACCAAGTCCACAAATGGAGAAGATTGTGGAAATTTTTAAGCAAGTTAACATAAACATTCCTCTCCTAGATGCTATTCAACAAGTTCCGTCTTATGCGAAAATCCTAAAGGACTTATGCACTAGGAAGAGAAAAATTCAAGTACCTAAAAAAGTTTTCCTTGCGAGTAATGTGAGCACTGCTTTGACACAACAACTACCCAAGAAACGAAAGGACCCCGGCAGTACTATAATTTCAATTTCTATTGGGGGTAAAAATATCAATCATTCTCTACTCGATTTAGCTGCTAGTGTTAACTTGCTTCCGTATTTTGTTTATGAGCAATTAGGGATCAGAGAGTTAAAACCGGCGCATTGTACTCTTCAGATGGCCGATCGATCTATCACCCAAGCTAGGGTGAGCTAGAGGATGTGTTAATCAAAGTCGGGAAATTTATATTTCCTGTGGACTTTATCGTTATAGATACACAATCTGTAATGAACCTACGAAACCAAATTCCGGTGATTTAGGACGACCTTTTCTTGCGACTTCCAACGCAATAATCAATTATTGAAATGGCTCTATGACCCTATCCTTCGGGAAGATGTCAATTGAGCTTAACATTTACAAGTTGGGAAGTGAACCCTCTGAACCCAATGCTCAAGTATGTTCTGTTGAAAAGATGGATTCCGACAGTAGCGAATTTGAATAGCTTCATGATACTGATCTCGACTCCGCTATGACGTTGTTGTCCGGGTCAACATCTAACGCTAAATGTAAACTTTTTATGAAGTACGAGTATCATCCCGTTCTTTTCGATGAGATTATTATTCGGGATATCAATGAAAGTTTTGAAGAAATCTTCGCTGAAGAACTCACATTCTTAGAAGACATGGGCGTTGTGATGAATCAACCCCAACCCAAAGAAATTGAACCGCCACATCTTCTTCTTATCAAGAATGAGAATGCGAGTAATCTACCATCATTGTTTCGTCTCTATAAACTGAGACGTAAACACGTTCTATTCCACCCCTTATCCCCTTCCCATTTCTTCACATCGATAGGTGACATGTTCTTCCACCAACCTAGGTGCTTCATCGATAAAATTTTTGAATGGTTGGTGTTGACTTTTGGTCATTGTAAGGCTTTACTTTGACCAATAATTTTAACCCCCCAATAATTTTAAATGCTTAATACGATTTTACTCAAGTTTGGGGGGAAGGATATATTTTGGCTCTTGAAAGAAAATTTTATAAAATTGTGAGCCAAAAATAAGTTTGGGGGAGAATTTCACTTTCATTATTTATTGTCCCCGTTATTTTTCCTCCCAAATCTACATTTTTTTTTAAGCTTGACAGATGATATCAGTGAGGACACTGCTACAAACAGGTTTGGGGGAGGTTTGCGCTTATTCATGCATTACTTTGCATTATATTATATATAAGCACAAATTTTTTTTAATGAAAGTTTGAAAGTGAAAATTTACATATGAAAGATACGAATAGTTTGAGAAAAACAAGAAAGTTAGATGTTTTCTTAAACGAAGCTAGCAATAAGTAGTTATGAGCCGTTATCCCAAGGGTTTGTAAGATGAAGGAAATTACTAATCTGAGCATAAAAATAAGTCTGAAAAATAGTTCCTATTCTTGAGGCCAAACATTTGAACGTTGATACCCTACTATACGCACCTACACACATCTTGAAATTTGGGATAGTAGAGAATACCTTGAAATGCTCTTGTCTAAAAGACTTAGTATATAATATATATATATATATATATATATATATATATAAGTGGTGAAGAAAAAATGAACACTGATTTTGTAATTACCAAGGCAACATAAAAAAAATATAGCGAGGGTGCTTTATCACCTAGTGCCTTAGACCAACTGGTTTGGGAGCCACTGCTAAGCCTTAGGTGTTGCGATACGAGGAATTACGCCTAAATGCGTAAGCACATTTGGTGATCGGTCTGTTAGTACCTCAAGAAGTATTAACGGTCGCATGAAGAATGTGTGGCAATTTTATCAAAAATATTCACCAACTATAAAGTACTTTGGAAGATGGACAAGAGTGTGATAGCTTGAATTGAATTATCTAAATGTAGGGATGTCTTTTATACACGTAGGGTTATATGATCAATGCTTGGAAGAAAGATAAGGAGAAAGATTAAAGGCGATGTTTTATTGAGAGATGATGTGATTTCTAACATTTTTTCATGACCATTAAGATAGGGCTCATGACAACCGAAAAATTGGTGTAGTTGGAAACTCTTATTTTCAAGTTCTTTTTTTTATATTTCTTATTTTTGTATGTAACTTTCACTATCTTTCTTTTATTATAGGATTTTGTGGGTGTAATCGGCTGAAAACCCTCAGGAGACAACACTCCTCCTACTAGGGATACCTAGAGATTTAACGGCTTGCTGCACGTGCTCAGTGCAATCGTGTTGCCTACGAAAGTATGTTACTTAAGATTTTTCTTTTTCTTTTTCTCCTTCTCTTGAATAACTAGTTTGTTTGGAACGATCAAAATTAAGTTTGGGGGTATTTGTTCAGTCGAAAATATCGTGCATTTGATATGGCATTTTCCTTACTATTTTTAAATAATAAAAGGTGTTTATTATAAATATAATACATATGAGGGTTTATCTGTAAAAATACTATTTTCATATGTTTATATATTATAATTAAAATTATGAAGGAAAATGTAAGCATATAATATCTAATATTTAGTCCATTTAAATATACTTACCTTATCAAATATCTTTGACCAATTCTCTTAAAACTATAATATCATGTCAAATGGTTAAGATAATATCTAACATTATTTATTGAGATATTGTGCAGAAATTATATCAAGACTAAAATCAAGGAAATCTGAGTTGGCGAGATCAAATCTGCCGAAATGTTCAAGTAAATTGAAGAAACTAATTCTAGCAGAGATTTAGAGAAGATTTTCAGATTCCAGATATCAAAATAGTCTACAGGTGTCAACGAGATAAAGCCCCAGAAAAATGAATCCCCAACTCTCCCAATCGGTGGCTAAACCATGGTCAAAACCCACATAAAGCGGCGGATCCATGGCCTGTTAGATGAGTTGGGATTTTAGATTTTCTGGTTGGATTCTATACAACAAACCCTAACTTATAGAATCTAGGGTTTTCAACTTCTGTGACTATAAATAGAACCGAGAACTTCTTGGAAAAATCATCAAACCGACGCGATCACGAAGTCCACGACGGCTCAAGAATCCTGATTGATTATCGACAGTTTATCTACCTCCTTAAGAAGAGATCGAGAAGCAAACTGGGGTTTTGTAATCATTTTCTAAAGGAACAAAGTGTACTTGATCTTGTTGATTAATAAATGTAGTTTTATTCTATTGCATTTTATTTTCTTCATGATTTCTATCTTTTCTTTTCCCAACATGCGTGAGTAATTCTCCACTTGTTAGGGTTCGTAGGATTATGGTAGATTAATAGATGATGAAGATCCTTAAACTCTTTTTATGTCCTATAAAGTTTATAAACTTTACCAAAAAAATTATTAACATCCTAATCGGGCGCGTTACCAATTTATTGGGAGCCACGACCGCGATTAGAGATTAGATTAACAATTGTTTTGGTAAAGGCTGGACATGAACGGAGATCTATATCAAGGTAGGGGTTAAGAGTGGGAACCCTATTCCCTCCAGAAACCCTAATCTACATGCATCGCTGTCGAACTGGTTTTAAATCAATTAAAGGATAAAAGGAGTAATTTTTAAATTAATCATCCATGACTACTAAATCTTAACGAACCCTACAAGCCCCCTTCTAATATAAAACCTACATCCGTAGTTAATTTAGATCTATATGCTGCATCCGTGTTTGACGTGGATCTAGAATCTACAACCATTCTTCACCATTCTTTATTCTTCCCCCTTTTTTTAACACGCCTAAAGTAAGATTAAAAGATTAAACGTTTCCCTGAGGACGACCCGTACTCATCTCGGTCTAGCTACACGCGACACCATTATTGATTGCGGTTATTACATATATGTTTCCCCCAATCAGAGCAAGGCTCTACTGAATTTTGAAAATTCAAAATTCGAAGCAACGCTTCGGTTTCCGTGCGCAGCGCGCAATTTGCCACATGGCAGAAGGTGATTCGGCGGCGTAACGCCCGAGACAGTGCGTCCCATCAGAGCAAGGCTCTTCAGAAAACAAAATTAAGACTTAAACTGCGCAAATGCATGGCAGCGCGACACGTGTCTGCGCAGTTGCGCAATCGCAACTGCGCAAGCGCACGGATGCGCGACACGTGTCTGCGCAGTTGCGCAATCGCAACTGCGCAAGCGCACGGATGCGCGACACGTGTCTGCGCAGTTGAGCAATCGCAACTGCGCAAGCGCACAGATGCGCGACACGTGTCACGCGCTGGTGAGTTACGCAGCAACTGAATGAAGATTTAAGTAAATCTTTTCTGTTCTTCTGTAAAACAGAGACCCTTGGATCAGAGATCCAATGGTGGGAAAATTCCCAAAATTATTCAGGAAAGATCTTGGTAACAAATTTAACAAATTTGTGAGTACTATAAGTAAGAGCCCAGACCTCATTCAAAAAGAAGGGAAGAAAAAGGAGAATCAATCATCATCAAGAGAAGGATAAACTTCTGGAAAAAAAAAAGCTCTTGAAGATTAATCAAGAACAAAAGAGAAGGTAAAATTTCTGAAAAACAGAAAATTAAAAGGGAATAATAAAAGAAAAAGAAAAATAGTGCCTTGCACTTGATATGAACCCCTGGTTCTGAAAAATCAAAGAAATAATAAATAGTGCCTTGCACTTGATATGAACCCCTGGTTCTAAAAAATCAAAGAATAATAAATAGTGCCTTGCACTTGATATGAACCCTTGGTTCTGTAAAATCAAGGAAAACAAGAAGAACTTGTTTTCCTTTGATCTAAATTTAGATCAAGAGTGCTATGCACTTTTTGTTCTCAAATCAAGAAAATTCTTGAATTTCTGCACAAGTGCAACTCATCATTCAAAAGGGCCTGGCCCAACTCAAAAAAATTATTGAGTTTCTGCAACTCATTATTTAAAGGGGCCTGGCCCAATTGCAGAATAATAAAAGGGCAAAGCCCTGTTCAGAAAATTCCTGAGTTTTTTGTAACTCATTATTTAAAAGGGCCTGGCCCAAATTAGATTGCAAAATAATGAAGGGGCAGAGCCCTGTTTAGGTTGATTCTTTTAATCGGGCAGAGCCTAAAATAAAAATTGGACTTAACCCAATCCTGGCTGTAAGTCCTTAAATTAAATGCCTCTCATAAACCAAGTCACGATCGGTCCGAGGGTACATCTCCGAACTCCTTTGACACCTGTCGTTGTAATTTCTCAACGACGTCAAAGAGGCAACGGGTCCCAACGACCACTAAACTAATATCGGACCGAAACGTCCCTAAACTAATATCGGACCGAAACGTCCCTAAACTAATATCGGACCACCACGTCCCCAAACTGGAACATGGACCACTACGTCTTTAAACTGGCGACGGACCGAAACGTCCCTAAACTAAAATCGGACCGAAACGTCCCTAAACTAATGACGGACCACTACGTCCCTAAACTGGCGACAGACCGAAACGTCCCTAAACTAAAATCGGACCGAAACGTCCCTAAACTAACATCGGACCGAAACGTCCCTAAACTAATGACGGACCACTACGTCCCTAAACTGGCGACGGACCGAAACGTCCCTAAACTAAAATTGGACCGAAACGTCCCTAAACTAATGACGGACCACTATGTCCCTAAACTGGCGACGGACCGAAACGTCCCTAAACTAATAATGGACCACCACGTCCCTAAACTGGAATATGGACCGTTACGTCCCTAAACTGATACGATAGGGCCCAAACGCTCTTTTGTCGGATCTAAACGGTCCCGTCTAAGTTGATCTTAACCCCAAATACGGTTAACGTGTCCTTAGACATCTAAATAAACAATAAAATCCCAAACCAACTTTGGTTCAAGGGTACATCTCGGAACTCCTCAGACGTATGTCGTTGTAATCCCTCAACGACGTCAGAGAGGTGACGAGTCCCGACGGCCGGATAATTAAATCAATCACTACATCAAGTCGATCTTAGTCCAAAACAGGACTAGCGTATCCTTGATGAACGTTTAAGTTGATCTTAGTCGCAACGCGACTAATGCATCCTTAAACTAAAAACACCAAACCCAAATCTAAGCAAATACGGATTTGGACTAATCCACGTCCTACGGGTGACGATATTACTCAGTATCCGTACACAATCCACGGGCAACCACAAACAAAACAAACACACACGACACGAAGTGAAATTCTGGAGAAGGAGAAAGTTGTTACCGCGATGCGGTAGCGTAATTAACTGCAGGGGCTTGCGCCTGCAGGGAAGAGCGTCCCCACAATCAAAAACCCCTCACCCTGAGGGGGAATCTGACGAAGTCTGCTACATCGGCCGCATCCGTCTAAACCTCCGATATACGGTGCCGTAAATCAACTCGGCATCTTCGGAGAGATAGACGGATAAAACCAAATAGCATCTGCCCCGAACTTCAGGCAAGACGTCTTCACGTCGTCGCCGTCTTTCGGAGGGGAACAGATTCTGGCACGCCCGGTGGGACCTTTTCCTCTTTCCACTCCACACTTCGTGTGTCGTCTTCGTGAACCAATCGCGGTTTGTTAAATGGTTGTCCTCGGATTTCAAGTTGCTAAGATTTGGTCTTTTGTCTGGCGCAGAACTCAAGATCCAATGGCCACCAACTGCACCAACTGCTCGAAGTGCCATTGCAGCGGACGTTCCACCTCACCGAGAGGTATAGCATATGGGCCCCAAGCGGCTTCCTTCCTGACTCTGCCGGTAGACCAGGTGACTCAAGCCACCACCGGCTTGTTCTTCGGGACCATGGTCCCGCCTACAAGCTTCTCCATGCCGATATCCGCACCAGAAGCGAACAAGAAGTCGGTGTTCGACCGGCTCACTGCTACCATGACCCCTGTCAACGGGTCGCCCGCTACTAAGATGACAGCCTCTGTTTTCACCAGGCTAGGTCAGGATCATAAAGTGGCTGTCCCAAAGAGGGCAACGGCCACAGCTTCGGAAGTCGTTGAAGCGGCTTCTCCTATCAGAAAGTCAGTCTTCACAAGATTAACGGTTCCTACTCCTCCTTCAGCTGGTCAGAAAGCATCAGTCTTTGATAGGCTGACATTGGCAGCTGCCCCACACCCAAACAGGGGGCAACAGGAAACTATCCCGATTTCCGAGCCGATCCCAATGACTCGCCGTGCGCGACGTCGTCATTGGCAGCGAGTAAGGAAAACAGGGGGCAACTCCCCTTCAGGGCTAACCCCGCCTGCTCCAGTGGCGGAGGTCAACGCTGCTGTTCCAACTGCGAACAGCTTTGAATTACTGAGGAAAGTACGGAAGAACTCCCCAATCGCCGTATTGAAAAGATCTCCTCCGCCCATGGAGAAAGCCCCGGAGGCAAAACAAGAACAGCCCTCTCAACGGCTGTCGTCCAATATTTATAAAGTCTGGCGGAGGGTTCAGGACTCCGTGATTGACTCAGACCACTTCCCTCGCCAGAAAAGGGCGAAGGTGGAAAAAGACAAGAGCCGCCCCGTTAAACAGCAGGGGGCAACAAATGCTAGAATGCCCGCTTCTACGGCTCCTTCAACCTCAAAGGTCCATAAAAGGAAGAGGCCAGAAAAAGCTCCCATGACACTGACAAAGTTTAAGAGCGATGAACCTAAACGCCCCAAATCAGGGGGCATAACAGTTCATACGGTCTATATGGCTTCAGGAAAGGAAGAAAGTCGTACTTCTACGGGCCACCGACCGCTTACCTGGTCAGTGACCAAGTCTCAGGAGCAGCAACAAAAGCTCCAGGAGATGATGACTACAATGGCTGCACTCACGGGGCCAAAAGAGAATCCTGAGACGTCCTTAGATGAACGCCAAGAGGAAGAGACCGACGCTGAGTTCCTCCGCCGAACACTGGAAAAGAGAGACAAAGAGGCTGCGGAACAGGCAGCCAACATAAAGAAAATGGCCCTCCTGTTCCAGGATGTGGTGGGTGTGATGATTCAACCAGATCCACCTGTTGGAGATCCCCCGATCATTCTTGAAGATGATAGGGGAGAGACATCGAATCCTCCACCGGCTCTATCCGCAGCTAAAGAGGATACCATATCAAAAGCTGATTTGGATGAATATATTGCTCAACAAATACGGGTGCATCAGGCGGCCGAAGCAGCCGGCCACGTTGTAAAAACGGGACGGCCATATCCGGGCTGGTATGACCAAATCAAGTACCCGCCAGGTTACACAATTCCTAAGTTTCATGTCTACAAGGGGACCGGCAATCCCCATCAACATGTGGCCCAATTCAGGGCTCTTTGCGGTAATACCGGCGGCGACGACAAGCTTTTGCTTCGCCAGTTTGTTGGAAGTTTATCTGATACGGCGTTTGAATGGTATTCTGAGCTCCCCAACGACTCTATTAAAACCTTTGCGGAGATGGAGCTGCTCTTCACCCAACGTTTTGCAAGTGCCAGCGAGCGTACCCCAATGACGGCACTGATTAACGCCAGGGTAAAACCCGGCGAGACGTGGGTTCAGTACGCTATACGGTGGCGTAATCTATGGTCTAAATGTGAACAGCGCATAGAAGAAGCCCCTGCGGTGGGAATGTTTGTTGGAACACTCGATCCACAAGCAACCATTTCACAATTTATGATGTTCTTCAAGCCGACTTCCTTCCAGGCTTTGATCGACAAATTGGCGCAGATGGACCAGATGGGCCATAAACCCCCTCTCCCGAAGCCGGATTCCCGAAACGACAAAGGAAAGGGAAAAGCGATCGTCGTCGCTAATGCCCAACAACAACCGAACGATTCGAAGCCGGTTGCTCGTCCAAATAATACACGCCCGTACGTACCCCTTGAGGACAGGATGGGACGTGCTTACTCCTTCCCCCGTGATAAAACAAGGAGGTTATTCGAGCTGGCATTGCGCAACAGGCTCATAAATCTGCCAGATCCAAAACGTCCGTCGCAACCAAGTGACGTTAACGATCCTAATTACTGCCCTTATCATAGAGTGTTGGGACATCCAATCGAAGACTGTTACGTCTTCAAAAATTGGCTGGAGAATCAGTACCGTCAGGGCAAATTTGCGCTATCTGACAAATGGAAGGTGAACCCTCCGCAGCCCCACACCTATAAGGGGACGAATACGCCAGGGGCAACGTGCTCCGTCATTGAAGAGGCTCCCTGGGAGGTTGTATTATCAGCCAAAACGAGGAGAATGCTAAATGATCTTCAAACCTGCCCAGCGGTCAAGTGGAAGAACTCCTTGGAACCGCAGGTTATTGAGGGGATGTTGAAGCCACGACCGACTCCGAAGACCGATGGTAGTAGTTCAAGCGTTCATAGCCAGCCGTCAAAATCTTCGAAAAAGAAGAAGAAGAAATCTAAGAAGCCCGTGAAGCCTGGCGACAAGCGCACGGACTTACAAAAGCAAATCGATGCGCTGGATGAATATAACCAAAAGGCGCGAACTCCCATCACGCTCCAAGATTTCCTTGATCACGTCTTCCAAAAAGAAGATGAAGGAGAAAGTTCATCGGATGAATCTGACGAATATGTAGCAAGCTGTCATATGATCTCCCATTCGACCACGAACGATGAAGGAACTTCTGGCACTGAAACGCTGGGGGCAAATGCCGAATCAGGAACCCCAGGGTTACCGGTTGAAATGATTAGCGCGTTTCTTAATGAAGCTCGGTTGAAAAGCAAGGATGATCGAGAACGCGAGACGGCTATATTCGAAAGGGCCAAGCGTCAGCGACTTGAGGAAGGAGCTGAAATGATCCCGTTGGAGCAAAATGCCTCCACCACTGACAAAAGCCAATTCAAGATAAAAAAGAAATTTGCTAAGGCCATATCGATGGGCATGAAGCTACCACCCTCTGAAGAAAAAGTTACTGGCGCGGTAGAAATGCACCCCTCTTATTGCTTATACCATCAGAAGGTCTCACATTCCACCCAAGATTGCAAAGCTTTCAATGGATGGTGGCAAGGATACGTCGCAAATCGACAACGATTTAAACGGGAAAAACGTAAAATTCGTCGAGAACAAAGAAATACGACTAAAGAACTTGAAAGAACTGCCGGCAATTGTCACATGGTTAACAATACCGGGTCACAAGTGCCTACATTTGGGAGCGACTCCGATGAAGAGCTAGAGCTTGGTCCCCTCTTCGAAGAATCCACTTCGGGAAAAGAAAAAGAACTGAAGGCCTGCGAGAATATACAGCTGCGCAATCGAACATTACCCGAAAAGAACCTCGGACCCTTGAATAAGAAAAACAAAGGGAAAGAGAAGGTCTCTGAAGACATCGCTTTGGATGACCAAGTTGCGGAAGAATTAACCGCCAAGAATCCCCCAAAAAGGAATAAAGTAGATTACAATGTCTTGGCGCATCTGAGAAAGCTACCCTCACAACTCAGCATTCTCGATGCCCTATTGCTATCAAAAGAAGCGAGGGATTCTTTGATTAAGGCCCTACAAGATCCGGACCAGTTCCAAGCCTTCCTAGCCGAACAAAAGATGAAGGATGAATTGGAAGAGGTGCACACAGCCGACGTTGCTTTTGGTGATGAAGACCTTCTCCTCGGAACGTGTGAACACAATCGCCCACTTTATGTCTCAGGATACTGCCATGACATAAAGATAGGAAAAATCTTAGTCGATAACGGATCGTCTGTCAATTTACTCAATGTGCGAGTGTTAAAAGAGATTTGCATGAGTGTCCAACACCTCGCCCGAGATAAAATCACCATCTCCGGTTTCGACTCTCAATCCTCAAAGACTCTTGGATCTGTGATATTGACGCTACGCTTCGGGGTGCTCGTCACAGACATCAAATTCCATGTTATAGACGCCAAGACGTGCTACAATGCTCTGCTCGGCCGACCATGGCTACACGAGTACAATATCATCCCTTCTACACAGCATCAGTGCATGAAGTATTCTAGGGACGGCCTCGAGTACACAGTGGCAGGAGAGTTGAATCCATTTTCCGTGAACGAAGTTCGCAAGTATGAAGATGCCAAATACTTCCTACCGAGTTTCGAAGACACGGAAAGGTGTCACAAACCGGAGAACAAAACTAACGCAACCATCCCTGTCTTCGGCAGTGACACCGAGGAGGAGGAGGATATAATTTATTCAGGTCCGTCCCAGTCCACCAGGCCAGGACCATCTGTTCCTTCATTGATCTTCGGTAGTGACTCAGAGGATGAAGTTCATGCTGTATTCCCCGCTCGGCCCTCAATACAGATTTCCACTGATGAAGAGCGAAATCTGCAGGTAACCATGGTGCCGCTTGAACATTACAAAGAACTGGATGCACTCGACACCAACAACGTAGAAGAATTGCAGACATTCTATATCCCTCCCGGAAGAAAAGGCGAGAAGGCAATCCTATTCTACCGTTCTGAAGAAAACAAGGTGGAAAAAGAAATTTGGCATGGCGCGGATCCCACGCTCGACAAGCTTCAGCCTATCCGTCTTCCCAGATATTATACCGAAGGTTTGAAGAAACTGCTGAAACGCCAAGGGATGTCCTTCACACAGACCATCAGAAAAGCCAAATTCTATGACAAGGTCTGGAACGTTCCCGGAACTCAATGTAAACTGCCTAACGGGAGAACGGAAACAAAAGGGCTCGGGTACATCCGGCCAAAGAAACGGGAGTTAATAAACAGCTGTTATGCCATGTATGACTTTGATAAAGAAGCGGACGCTCAATGGGAAGACGCTAATCCTGAATCAGCAAGAGTTCCTGATGCAAGACCTCCCAGTCCATCGTCTGAAGACCAGATGAGCAAACTTATAAAGGATGCGAGTCAAAAAGCCCGAGATGATCACGATCGTGAAATGGCAATCTATGAGAAAGCCAGGACACAGCGTCTCCTTCGACAGGCAGTAAAGAACGAAGATGTTACCCCACGTCAGCCTGCTACAAAAAGGGTTCGACGCGAAAGCGAAAACAAGTCGAGGGGCCGAAAAGGTGCTCGACAACCACAAGACAGAGCTAAGAAGCCACGCATACGAGAGTCGAGCGTTATTGACCTAGCCCTTATGAAGAAAATGGGTCGAGCATACTCGTTTCCTCGGAACAAAACAAGGAAAATACTTGATCTTGCTCTAAAACATCAAATGCTTACTCTGCCAGAGTCTAAACACCCTGAGCAAGCAGGCGAAGTCTCCAACCCAAATTATTGCTCTTACCATCGAGTAGTAGGGCATCCGCTTGAAGATTGTTTCACCTTTAAGAATTGGGTTGAGGACCAATATCAGTTAGGCAAATTCGCGCTTTCTGACAACTGGAGGGTAGCACCACCACAGAAGCACGAACCCGAGGCTGCAAAAGAAAAACCAACTCCGCATTGGGATTGGCAGAAAATTCGCACTTGCCACGTGGTAACAATATTAAAAGAAGAGTCCGAGGACATGAACGAACTCCCTTGGTGCTTTGAAAACGACAGCGATGAGGTAATCTCAGAATTTCCCCCAGCTCCGAAAGAACTGGAGGATGGAATCCACACCACTGCAGATAACCTCAAGAAAATTGAGTTGGGGACGGAAAATGACCCGCGACCAACATTCATCAGCGAGCTGTTATCTGAAGAAAGGGTGACTGCGTTGAGGGATGTGCTTCTACAACACAAAGATTACTTCGCGTGGAACTATTCCGAAATGCCGGGACTAGATCCAGAAATTGCTGTACACAAATTGGCGATATCTCCGGACATCAAGCCCGTCAAACAAGCGCCGAGGAGAATGCGACTCGAGCTTGAGATGAGCATCAACGCCGAAGTCAAAAAGCTTATAAACTCTGGTTTCATCCAGGAAGTTCAATACCCTGAATGGATTGCCAACATCGTCCCGGTGATGAAGAAAAATGGGACAGTGCGCATATGCGTAGACTTTCGGGATCTTAATAAAGCCTGCCCAAAAGATGATTTCCCAGTGCCAGTTACTGAACTTATGATAGACAATACATCCACTCATGAGGTTTTCTCCTTCATGGACGGCTCGTCGGGGTATAATCAAATAAAAATGCATCCTGAAGATCAGAAACACACAGCTTTCAGGACCCCTCTCGGGATATTTTGTTATAAGGTGATGCCCTTCGGTTTGAAGAACGCTGGTGCTACTTATCAGAGGGCCATGACGAAGATCTTCGACGACCTTATACACGAAATCGTTGAATGCTATATCGACGATCTCGTGGTTAAAAGCAAATCATACGAGGAACATCTCGAGCATTTGAAGATCGTGTTTCAACGCCTTCGGCAATACAACTTGAAGATGAATCCTCTTAAATGTGCGTTCGGGGTTTCCTCGGGCAAATTCCTAGGATTCGTCGTTCGACACCGAGGTATTGAAATAGATCCGTCAAAGATCAAAGCGATCATGGAAATGCCTCCGCCGAGGACTCTCAAACAGTTGCGGTCTCTCCAAGGGAAACTCGCATACATACGGCGATTTATAGCCAACCTTTCAGGAAAGTGCCGCCCTTATAGTCACCTGATGAAGAAGGGAACCCCATTCGTTTGGGATCAAAAATGCCAAGGCGCACTGGATGAGATCAAGCAATACCTGCAGAACCCGCCGGTGTTGGCTGCTCCGGTTAAGGGGAAGCCTCTTATTCTTTATACAACCGCCCTCGAAGGTTCCTTAGGCGCATTATGGGCACAAGAGAACGATCAAGGGAAAGAAAGGGCGCTCTACTACTTAAGTCGAGTGCTGCTGGGGGCAGAAAGCAACTATTCTCCCATTGAAAAACACTGCCTGGCATTGATCTTCGCAATAACAAAGCTTAGGCACTACGCGTTGGCCCACGAGGTCCGTCTGGTTTCAAAAGTGGACCCTCTCAAATATTTAATGTCAAAAGCCATATTGACAGGACGACTCGCTAAATGGGCCCTGCTCTTGATGGAATTTTCCATAACATATCAACCTCTCAAGGCAGTAAAAGGCCAGGCCATCGCTGACTTCCTTGCTGAGCATCCCATACCGGCCGATTCTCCGTTAAATTGCGATTTGCCGGACAGACATGCGTTTGACGCAATCGACAGTGGTGATACCCGTTGGGAGCTTTACTTCGATGGAGCGTCTTCTATGAAAAAGCACAAACAAAGTACGCCAATGATTAAATCGGGGGTGGGACTCATCTTTGTGACTCCCCAAGGAGGAATAATGCGCTTCGCCTTCTCCTTAACGGAGCCGAGAACGAATAATGAAGCTGAATATGAAGCTTTGATAGCAGGCCTCGAGATCGCCATCGATATGGGAATTGAGAGCCTCCTCATATACGGGGACTCCCAACTGGTCGTCAGTCAAGTGAACGGCGATTACCAAACATGTAAACCGGAATTGGTAAAATACGGTGAAAAAGTGCAACAACTGCTAACCCAAATTCCCTCCTACACGTTGGAAAGCATACCGCGCGCGGAAAACAGCAAAGCAGACGCACTAGCCAAACTTGCTAAAGAACTGGCTGACGAGAACCTCGACGACGTTAGAATCGTAGTACAAAGCCGTCGAGTGCTCGCCCCAACAGAAATATCTCCGGAATCGTCTGAAGAAAAAGGAGCGAAAGAGGAGACAACCCTGCAAGTAAAAGACTGGGAAAATACCGGGGACTGGAGAGAAGTCTTCATAGATTACTTCAAGTTCCACCGAATACCTGAAGAAGCGTCCACAAGACATCAGCTCACGAAACGAGCTCTGTCTTTCGCCTTCGTCAATGATACTCTGTACAAAAGGTCATTCGATTCTCTGTGGTTGAGATGCTTAGGACCTGGCGAAGCGAGAAGGGTCGTCCAAGAAGTTCACGACGGACTCTGCGGTTCCCACCAAGCAGGCCCTAAGATGAAGTTGAAGATAAAGCGGATGGGCTACTACTGGCCCACGATGATGCAGGATTGCCTAGAATACGCGAGGCAATGTCATTCATGCCAAATTCATGGAGACTTCATCCATCAGCATCCCAATCCACTGCATCCAACAATGGCTAGTTGGCCATTTGAAATGTGGGGAACTGACATAGTCGGTCCCATCGAACCAGCATCGTCAAAGGGACATCGTTTCATCTTGGCGACGACTGATTACTTCTCCAAATGGGCAGAAGCGGTACCGTTGAGGGAAGTGAAAACGGAAAACATCCTCCATTTCTTCAGAACGCATGTCATATACCGGTTTGGAACCCCGAGAAGAATCATCTCTGATAATGGGCCAGCCTACCGAAGTCATAAGATTAGCCGCTTCGCACAGCAGCACAATATAGACTGGAGATATTCCTCAGTTTATAACCCCCGAGCTAACGGTCTAGCTGAAGCCTTCAACAAGACCTTGACGAAGATCATGAAGAAAACGGTGTCACGAAATAAGAGAGATTGGCACGAAAGATTGCAAGAGGCACTTTGGGCGTATCGAACTACATTTAAAACGGCCACAAATACAACGCCGTACGCGTTGGTATTTGGGACGGAAGCAGTACTCCCCCTCGAGATAGAATTACCCTCTCTACGAGTGGCAGTCCATTACGAGTTGACGGACGAAGAAAATGCTCACCTTCGGTTTGAAGAGCTTGACGCCCTTGATGAAATCCGGCTTCTAGCACAGCAAAATCTGGAAGCTTATAAAGCAAAGATGACGCGCTCATATGAAAGATTGAGCCGTCCGAGGACATTCCGCCAAGGCGAACTCGTGCTAGTCGTCAAAAGGCCCATGATCCCCAATCGCGCCAAGCGGGGAAAGTTTGAGCCAAACTATGAAGGACCGTACATCATTGATAAGGTCTACCAGGGCGGGGCCTATCTACTCATAGACATGCACGGTGAAAGGCCTTTCAGGCCAATAAACGGTCGCTTCCTAAAGAAATATTACGCTTAACGAGCCTTAGTTTAGGTCAATGATAGATGACGACTATGTCCGCTCGCTATCTTCCTAAGCTCAGGCTTTATAAGCAGTAGCCAGCCCTCTCAACGTTGGACCGAAATGTCCTTAAACTAATATCAGACCGAAACGTCTTTAAAACTACTACCGCAGCATCTTTAGATTAACGAGATGATAAAAAAAAAAAAAATAAAAATAGAACGGTATGTCCATAAGCAAGATGGGCACGGATGAAAACCCGAAAGGGCTCCGTGAGTAAAAACAGCAGGACTGCCGGCGAATGTTTGTGAAAACCCGAAAGGGCGCAACTTCGTTAAAGAACCCTTACAGAGTCCTCTCGACCCTGTAAGGAGAAACCACCCGCGTGAGATCCTTACGACTCACAAGGGAACAACACACTTAGGAATCCCCACGATTCCTAAGGAGAAAATACGCTTGCGAGATCCTCACGACTCGTAAGGAGAACTCTCTTATGGGACCTTCACGGCTCATGAGATTTGAAAGTCTTAAGTTACAGAAACCTAAACCCGTGCTTAAGCAAGCCCCCACAAACTTCCAATATTGCCCTACAAGTGGCTCAATATTGACCCTTGTATACAATCCACGGGCGCGAATAAACATTTCCCTCGCCAAATTTCATCCATAACTGGGAATACGTTCGCATGGTAAACAACCCTTATAAATCCCCTCGATTTATGAGGAGAAAACCCTCCTGTAGGATCCTTACGACTTACAGAAGAACAAAACACTTAGGAACCCTCACGGTTCCTAAGGAGAAAATACACCTACAAGATCCTCACGACTTGTAGGGAGAAATACCTTTATGAGACCCTTACGGCTCATGAAATCGAAAGCCTTAGTCGACAAGTCCCTAACCCTGATCGCTAAGCCCCCCTTTATTCGACAATAACGGAGGCAAATGATGATTCGCTCCTGGCAATATTCCAGTTGCAGCGGTGCTGATGCCGAAATCGGTGTCCAATTTCAGGTTTATGGCGAAAGCCAGTAGGCCGCTCATGCATACAAAATAGCCGAAATGATAGGGCAACTTGCAATAAAAAGCAGCAAGTAAAATGTATGCATGCAAAATAGCCGAAATGATCGGGCAACTCGTAATAAAAAGCAACGAGTAAAGATAAAATAAAAAAGCCGAAATGATTGGGCACCGCGAAAAATAGCCGAAATGATTGGGCAATCGCGACCTTCGCGATATAAAAGCTGAAATGATAGAGCATCGCGGAAATAAAATAAAACAAAAATAAGAAATGATGAAACTTCGGCCTTACAGTTAAGATCACATCGATCCCTGTATACAATCCAAGGGCGCAAACAAAGAAGGAACTATACTTCCCTAACGGGTTCCATCAAACGACGAAGCTAAACCCCAACGGTTCATTTCAACCGAAGAAACCAACGACTTCAGCAAAACTTCTCAACTCACGGATACAAACACTCCTTGACGAGAGCCTTCTGATCCGCGTCGACTCGCAGAGCCACCAGCGCCTCTGTGGGAACCATCGACTCGCTTCAAACCCCAAGGACGCAAATAATCCTTGGCGCTTGGGAAACAAATAATCCCTCGCAAAACTTCTCAACTCACGGATACAAACACTCCTTGACGAGAGCCTTCTGATCCGCGTCGACTCGCAGAGCCACCAGCGCCTCCGTGAGAACCATCGACTCGTTTCAAACCCCAAGGACACAAATAATCCTTGGCGCTTGGGAAACAAATAATCCCAGCAATTTCCTCGACTCACGGATACAAACACTCCTTGACGAGAGCTTCCTGACCCGCGTCGACCCGCAGAGCCACCAGCGCCTCCGTGGGAACCCTCGACTCGTTTCAAACCCCAAGGACACAAATAATCCTTGGCGCTTGGGAAACAAATAATCCCTCGCAAAACTTCTCAACTCACGGATATAAACACTCCTTGACGAGAGCCTTCTGATCCGCGTCGACTCGCAGAGCCACCAGCGCCTCCGTGGGAACCATCGACTCGTTTCAAACCCCAAGGACACAAATAATCCTTGGCGCTTGGGAAACAAATAATCCCAGCAAATTCCTCGACTCACGGATACAAACACTCCTTGACGAGAGCCTTCTGATCCGCGTCGACTCGCAGAGCCACCAGCGCCTCCGTGGGAACCATCGACTCGTTTCAAACCCCAAGGACACAAATAATCCTTGGCGCTTGGGAAACAAATAATCCCTCGCAAAACTTCTCAACTCACGGATACAAACGCTCCGTGACGAGAGCTTTTCTGACTCACATCTCGGGCAGTAAGGATTCAAAAACTTGCTTCCTGAACAATGGGATCCTGCAAGTCAATCCTAAATGGTCTCTTGCATACTATTCACGGGTCTCACTCTCTGAAGTCGATTCTCGACAAAGAGGGAAACAACCGCTCACGAGCCCTCTCGACTCGTAAGAAGGGCAATGGGATCCTGCAAGTCAATCCTAAATGGTCTCTTGCATACTATTCACGGGTCTCACTCTCTGAAGTCGATTCTCGACAAAGAGGGAAACAACCGCTCACGAGCCCTCTCGACTCGTAAGAGGGAGAAATTCTCTCATGAGATCCTTTCGACCTATGAGAGAAAACTACACTTGGGAATCCTCACGATTCCTAAGGAGAAAATCCACTTACGAGGTCCTCTCGATCCGTAGGGAGAAAAGTCTCTATGAGACCCTCACGGCTCATAGAGTTGAAAAGTCTTAGGCAGCAGATCCGAACCTGCGGCCTAAGCCATCGTTATATCTTGAAGAAACCAAAATGCTTACTCTGTTACCTGTCAATCATGTTTACCAAGACAGCATGCTGATAATAAGAGAAGGGAGAAAGCAAAGAAATGATACAAGACATCGCAAAAAAAAATGTGTATCTTTATTTATTAACTCAATCAAGTACATGGCGAATCGTATAAAAGAATAAAGAATGTATACATCTTATTCAAAAAAAAAAGAAAATTACAAGTATATTGATACAATGGCAGCTACTGGGAAGGGAGCGTCTTGCACAGATGTAGCAATCGCTCGCATATCTCCTTCCACGCCTTCTCCTGCTCGGCTACCGCCGTCAACTCTGCCTCCACTTGGGCTCGTTGCCGCAAGACCAGTGCAAGCTGCTCCCTCACGCCCTGATAAGCAGCCTCCCGACTTGGGATATAGCGCTCAGCCACGTCAAGCTTCCTCTTTAAATTTAGCCCATGGGAGATGCGCTCCAAGAGACCCTCAAAGATAGTCTTCACTTGGGCAGCATTTGCCTCAACCTCAGCGCGCAGATGGGCCGTTTCGTTTGAGGTCTTTTGGCATTCCCTTAGTCTCCGAGCTGCTTCTTGCTCCAAGTGGCGGGAGTGCGAAGTGCTTTGCTCAAGCCAAGTTGTGCGTTGGGCGCTCAGAGCTAAAACTTCGGGAGCAGGGCGCGTCAACTCCAGCCGGTACAAGCAAGCCTCAATCTCCCTGCAGTGATTAACCCAAGATTCAACGACGCCTTCGCTGTGAAAAGTTACGAGCGCCGCTAACATGGGGTTAACATCCACAGCGAAATCTGCAGCGGAAGGGAGAGCGTCCATGCTGAGCTCGTCGATATACCCGCTCAGCATGCCTAGACTCATCACCGCACCCTTTGAAGACGGACGTCTCAAAAAGGGGCCTGCCGGTAAAAGGACGCGAGCCTCGAAGGGGACCGGAGCCGGAACAATAGCTGCAAAACAAAACAGGTTTAAACGATGGTTCAAAAGATGTTGAAGGATTACCAAAAGGAAATTTACCATACCAGGTACGGCGGACGGCAAAGCCGGGAGGGCCGGTAGCGCGACAGGGCTTGCATCCCCTCCTTCGATTTGTGGCACTGCAATAAAGAAAAGGAAAAGTTAGAAATCGTCCCATTGCTAGAAAAAAGGGGTAAACAAAGATATTACCGGCGCCACTAGAGGGAGAAGCGAGTTCGGATGGGAAAGAGAAGTGCGGGAGCAACACTTGATATAGGTGATCAAGTACTCCTGCAAAGGCACAATAGTGTAACGTTAGTACAAAAGCCGCATTTTTGAAAGATTAATGCATGAGTCGTGAACCCATACCTTCCAACATCCGTGACGGTACAAGGGAAGACGGGGAGGTGACTACTGCCAAAGCAGTAGTTGACGGTGCCCCCTCGAGCAATGGAGCATCGGTACTGGCCGCACCTGCAAGAACAAGCTTGTTAGAAGAGATCACAAGATATACAAAAAAAAAAAGGGGAAACGCTGGTGACAAAAATTTTTTACCTGATGAGCTGCCAGCAGAAACTGAGGCAGTCCCTTCCTCCACTGACGGAAGACCACCGCCTGTAGCTTCATCACCCGACTCAAGGGGAACCGTTGTTATGCTCTCAAGCTCTGCAGGCGGCGGGGAACCATAGACAGGGAGGGCCAAGATAGGAACATTGCCAGATTCCTGAGAAGGAGCGCCTAGCTCGTCCTCAGGAATCATGGCCGCCTCACCTGCTGCTCCCTCAGGATCAGCGATTACAGCTGCCCCGTCCATCGGCACAACGAGGTCCCCAGCCTCAAGTACCTCGCCCTCTACCGCCTTCGGCTCGGTCGAGACAATCATCTCATCTGCCGCCACTTCGGGTACGGCATCAATGACTTTCTCCGCGGTAGGTTCCTCAATCTCGGCTCCAGGCCCCATGGCCTCGACAAAGTTGTCCACTGTCGGTTCGGGTTCGGCGAGTACCGCTTCTTCCGCTCCCTTGGGTTCGACGGTCGTCTCCGCCTCCCCCTCAGTTGGACTTGACCCTGCAAGATGAGATATGTATAAGCCAATAGTTTTACAAGTCATACAACAAGGCTCTGAAAGGAGTACTACCTGAAGCGGATTTATCATTGGCATTCCGAACCGCGCGCGCAACTTGCCGATGAGCGGTAGACAGAGCCACAGGGGGCTCTTCAGAAGGGGTACTAGCGTGAGGAACAGTGCTAGGGCCCGCTCCTGCGGCCAGAGCAGCTCTGCGCGCCTTAGCTTCGCGTCTGGACCGCTTCCGCTCCTCTTGAGCCGATGAGACAGATGCCATCAGAGCTTCCTTGAGCGAAGCCTCCTCATCCGTGTAGAGGGATGCCTCCAGATTTTTCAGAGCATCCCTCGTTGTTGCATCAAGCCGAGGCTCTTGCGGCAGCTTCGACGGAGCTGGGACTTCGATGACGGGCTTGGGAAGGGTCCTTGCGCCGATTAATACAACCCCTGTAAAGAAACAAGAGAAGGTCAGGTCGACTATCATAAAAAGATAACGAACTTTCCGTATAGAAGAGAAAGGGATAAAACATACCGACGCTCGCTAGGGTACGCTTCTTCTCCTCCTCCTGGAAGGTCTTCAGAGAGGCAGCAATGTCCTCTTCAGTGGATACACCTGTTGAAGATGAGGCAAATATTAGCTAAAGATAATAACAAAAGTGGGATGAAATGACAAATAAGCAGGCTGAGGGTTACCTGACTCAGCGAGTCTGCTTAACATGGCTTCGAGCCTCGCCGATCGCTCCGAAGCTGCAATGGCGGCGGCTAGGTTGGTGTCCTCAGGGTCCACCACGAAACCCTCGTTGCTGCCGTACTCACATATAGTCTCGGCAGGATGAGCCGCGGACTCTAAGTTAAGAATCGCGTCGAGGGATAAAGTGGACTTCTTCTTCTTTTACCCGCCAGCCTTGGACCCACTGGGAGCAGCTTTGCGCTTACCAGTTTTGGCAGTCACTTTCGGGCGGCGAGTCCCGATGTCCGCTCCTGCACCCGACTCCGGCGATGCCGCTTTAACCGTCTTTGTCGGAGCACGGGGCGCCGTTGGGGCATCCACCGTAGTAGGCAGTGGCAGTCCACACGGAGGGGCCAACACCCGTGGTCGATCAGCTCCGGCCTCTTTCGTCGGAGGGATAACCTGAACCCTGGGCTGCAATGGAGCCTTGCGATTGCCGCCGGGAGGCGCAGCCCTACGATCGACCAATAGACGTTTCTCCATCAAGATGATGGGGCCCATCGCGTGCGCGTACCAGGCCACATACGAATTGAGTATCTTAGGGGTACAGCTGGGCTCACTGATAAAAAAGTAGGAGCCTGTATTGAGCCGGATGAAGTGATGCATCGCATTCCGTACTCCCTCTGGACCGACTGCAGGTGTTCTCAAGAAGGCTTCCAACGGGACTCCTTGGTTATAACTCGATTGCCGGGCAAATCGATGCGGGTTATACCTCATGAAGAAGGCCGTGTCATTCTGCCTAAATACCAAATAGCCCGGCCGAATGGAATAAAGATGGAGGATTTCCCGAGCCTTCAACACGGAGACACCGCCCTTAAAGTCATCACGCAGCGGCACCACCGACTTAGTGGTCTCGGAACCCATGGTGATGACCTTATCCACAAAAGAGGTCTTCGCCCCGACTAGATGCGAACGCAGAAGCAGTCCCCTAGACTCCCGCGGAGGTGCAAACACGATGGAAGCCCCGACCAATCGCATGATTCTTGGGAGTGTGAATCTCTCAAAGAATGGAGGAGTCTTGTGGGCACCAAACACTCCTCGAACATGCAGCTCCATCCAAGAAGTGAAGTAGTGCATCGGGAAGTTAGCAGGCTGTACCCCAGGTTCATTAGCGTCCGCCGCTACGCTAAGTCCATTGTAGAGGTAAGCCAACCCGGCGATCCCCACTGATAACTGCAGACCGGCCACCATTCGATGCGCCGGGTAAAAGACAGAAGACCGCATGAGGCGTGGGTGCATGGGAAGTGCG
The DNA here is from genome assembly GCA_030015575.1 of Agapanthus africanus. Lineage (NCBI taxonomy): Eukaryota > Viridiplantae > Streptophyta > Magnoliopsida > Asparagales > Amaryllidaceae > Agapanthus > Agapanthus africanus. Next base: position 54,304,373 of record CM057342.1, on the reverse strand, counting down.
AAGCTGCACAGCCACAGACCTAAGAACCCGATAAAGAAGGTCTCCTCATCCATGCCAGGAACGGCGATCTCTGAGAAAGGAACGCTAGCAGTGCCGGGAAGGTAAAAACTTCGCTGATCAATTTCCGATGAAGGTCGGCGGTCCAGGCCGAAACCAAAAGGATCAGCAAGTTGGGCGAACTTCTCACCTTGCTCTGATAAAAATTCCGGGCGAATAAAACGAGCAATGAAGTCCGCGAAACTAATGCCTCGGTCGCCCAATTCCAAATGAAGCTCCTCGTAAATCTCCAACACCTTCACCAAGCCCGGATGCTGATGCTGGATGGCATTTTCCGGAGTCAAGTCAAGTACCACCTGCTTGGTGGCAAAGACGTACTCATCAGGAGGAAGCAGCTCTTCGTAGTGCTCCCCCCTCGCCGGTAAACCTGAAAGCTCAACGAATTCCTCTAGAGAAATGGAAACTTCCCTATCCGCTGCCAGGAAAGTATGTGTGGGGATATTCCATTGTTCAATGAAAGCCTTTGTCCACCACGTTGGAGGAGTAGGATACTCGAAAAGCGAGACGTAGACGGCGGAATATAAACCTATCTTCGTCAGGTGAGCTCTTTTCGCCGCTAAAATGTACCGGGCCCATGGCAGGTATCCAGCAAGCGGTCGCGGATTCAATCCAATATTGTAAGCCTGTCCCCAAGGGCGTGCTTCACCCTGACAGATTCGCCTTCCCAAGATATCTATGGCCGGCGGCGGCTGTACCGGAATAGCGCCGATTGCAGGCTGGAGAAGGTCGTCTGAATTCCAATTTTTTACCTCCACGGCATACTCCACCGGGGGTTTGTCCGCATAGGGGATCGTAACTATGGGTTCGGAAGGCGAGGCGGAACTAAAACTGCGGCGGCCTTGGATAATCTGGCTGTACCACCTTCCCCATAGGTGAAGTCTCTTGCACTCAGGATCGTGATCTTTAATCAAGGCGAACACTACCCGGTCCACTGGTGCATGTGGGAACCCTCCTTCTGAGCGAACGAAGGGAAAAGACAAGTCGTCAGACATCTTTCCTGCATAAAATATATATATATCATTAGTGGCCTGGCGCTTAAACATTAAAAAAAAAATAATGATAAAAAAATAATAATAAATAAAAATCTTGCTCCACACTGTGGTGCAGCGGGTAGGGGACCAAAGGGGGACCCACAAAATCAAGATGACGGCGCATCATTTGATGAGACAATCCCACCATTGGATGAGACTATCAGTCAATAAAAAGAACCCCCAAGAGAATATCCTCATTGGGGGGGGACCCCTAGAGACAAGGAGAAGATCTCCTCTTTTCAGAGCAAAGCTCTGCCACAGAGTGACATTTGTCAAACTCCTATTTCAAAGGAATAAAACTTCTTAAAAAAGAGCCTAGCTCTGCAGTAGTAATAAAAATTTATAACTCCTAAGAATTAAAATTTTGGGATCTTAAAGATCTATGGAAACTTTAAAAAAAAAAAAAAGTTTTCTAGTTGATTTATGAAGCAGGGCTCTGTTCATGGGTTAAAACCTAAGAACAGAGTCTCTGCAAATTTTTGAGAGCAAGGCTCTGTGAATAAAAATCCCAAAGGGGTTTTCTTTAGATCAAAGATCTATAAGAGCAAGGCTCTGTTGAAGAAACCCCAAAGGGGTTTCCTTTAGATCAAAGATCTATAAGAGCAAGGCTCTGTTAATTAAGTTTGATTTAAATTAAATTAATTTAATTTACCTAGAATGGTTCTAAGGATAGAACTTGGAAGTTCTTAAGGAATCGCAAGAGCAAGGCTCTGGAAGATCTCAAGTAAGAGCAAGGCTCTGAAATTTAATTTCTTGAGAATGGTAAAAAAATTACCAAGGACCAAGGGTCCTATTTATAGGCGCCTGCGCCTGTTCACTTGACCCGTCAATCCGACGGTCAGGATCTTGCCACCGTTGCACTCACGCGCGCGCCACGTGAGCGCAACGGTGGGGGGGCATCTGTTTCCCCCAATCAGAGCAAGGCTCTACTGAATTTTGAAAATTCAAAATTCGAAGCAATGCTTCGGTTTCCGTGCGCAGCGCGCAATTTGCCACATGGCAGAAGGTGATTCGGCGGCGTAATGCCCGAGACAGTGCGTCCCATCAGAGCAAGGCTCTTCAGAAAACAAAATTAAGACTTAAACTGCGCAAATGCACGGATGCGCGACACGTGTCTGCGCAGTTGCGCAATCGCAACTGCGCAAGCGCACGGATGCGCGACACGTGTCTGCGCAGTTGCGCAATCGCAACTGCGCAAGCGCACGGATGCGCGACACGTGTCACGCGCTGGTGAGTTACGCAGCAACTGAATGAAGATTTAAGTAAATCTTTTCTGTTCTTCTGTAAAACAGAGACCCTTGGATCAGAGATCCAATGGTGGGAAAATTCCCAAAATTATTCAGGAAAGATCTTGGTAACAAATTTAACAAATTTGTGAGTACTATAAATAAGAGCCCAGACCTCATTCAAAAAGAAGGGAAGAAAAAGGAGAATCAATCATCATCAAGAGAAGGATAAACTTCTGAAAAAAAAAAAGCTCTTGAAGATTAATCAAGAACAAAAGAGAAGGTAAAATTTCTGAAAAACAGAAAATTAAAAGGGAATAATAAAAGAAAAAGAAAAATAGTGCCTTGCACTTGATATGAACCCCTGGTTCTGAAAAATCAAAGAAATAATAAATAGTGCCTTGCACTTGATATGAACCCCTGGTTCTAAAAAATCAAAGAATAATAAATAGTGCCTTGCACTTGATATGAACCCTTGGTTCTGTAAAATCAAGGAAAACAAGAAGAACTTGTTTTCCTTTGATCTAAATTTAGATCAAGAGTGCTATGCACTTTTTGTTCTCAAATCAAGAAAATTCTTGAATTTCTGCACAAGTGCAACTCATCATTCAAAAGGGCCTGGCCCAACTCAAAAAAATTATTGAGTTTCTGCAACTCATTATTTAAAGGGGCCTGGCCCAATTGCAGAATAATAAAAGGGCAAAGCCCTGTTCAGAAAATTCCTGAGTTTTTTGTAACTCATTATTTAAAAGGGCCTGGCCCAAATTAGATTGCAAAATAATGAAGGGGCAGAGCCCTGTTTAGGTTGATTCTTTTAATCGGGCAGAGCCTAAAATAAAAATTGGACTTAACCCAATCCTGGCTGTAAGTCCTTAAATTAAATGCCTCTCATAAACCAAGTCACGACCGGTCCGAGGGTACATCTCCGAACTCCTTTGACACCTGTCGTTGTAATTTCTCAACGACGTCAAAGAGGCAACGGGTCCCAACGACCACTAAACTAATATCGGACCGAAACGTCCCTAAACTAATATCGGACCGAAACGTCCCTAAACTAATATCGGACCACCACGTCCCCAAACTGGAACATGGACCACTACGTCTTTAAACTGGCGACGGACCGAAACGTCCCTAAACTAAAATCGGACCGAAACGTCCCTAAACTAATGACGGACCACTACGTCCCTAAACTGGCGACAGACCGAAACGTCCCTAAACTAAAATCGGACCGAAACGTCCCTAAACTAACATCGGACCGAAACGTCCCTAAACTAATGACGGACCACTACGTCCCTAAACTGGCGACGGACCGAAACGTCCCTAAACTAAAATTGGACCGAAACGTCCCTAAACTAATGACGGACCACTATGTCCCTAAACTGGCGACGGACCGAAACGTCCCTAAACTAATAATGGACCACCACGTTCCTAAACTGGAATATGGACCGTTACGTCCCTAAACTGATACGATAGGGCCCAAACGCTCTTTTGTCGGATCTAAACGGTCCCGTCTAAGTTGATCTTAACCCCAAATACGGTTAACGTGTCCTTAGACATCTAAATAAACAATAAAATCCCAAACCAACTTTGGTTCAAGGGTACATCTCGGAACTCCTCAGACGTATGTCGTTGTAATCCCTCAACGACGTCAGAGAGGTGACGAGTCCCGACGGCCGGATAATTAAATCAATCACTACGTCAAGTCGATCTTAGTCCAAAACAGGACTAGCGTATCCTTGATGAACGTTTAAGTTGATCTTAGTCGCAACGCGACTAATGCATCCTTAAACTAAAAACACCAAACCCAAATCTAAGCAAATACGGATTTGGACTAATCCACGTCCTACGGGTGACGATATTACTCAGTATCCGTACACAATCCACGGGCAACCACAAACAAAACAAACACACACGACACGAAGTGAAATTATGGAGAAGGAGAAAGTTGTTACCGCGATGCGGTAGCGTAATTAACTGCAGGGGCTTGCGCTTGCAGGGAAGAGCGTCCCCACAATCAAAAACCCCTCACCCTGAGGGGGAATCTGACGAAGTCTGCTACATCGGCCGCATCCGTCTAAACCTCCGATATACGGTGCCGTAAATCAACTCGGCATCTTCGGAGAGATAGACGGATAAAACCAAATAGCATCTGCCCCGAACTTCAGGCAAGACGTCTTCACGTCGTCGCCGTCTTTCGGAGGGGAACAATATACAACTCTGAAACATCAACCAATCAATAGGTTTTAGGTATAAGGAAAATATATGGATATGTATATAGACTGAAAGAAAGTTTAGAAGGAAATTGTTATCAGTGATGACTTGGCCGGTGGCTTCAGTTTCTTCCATAGTCATTGTGAAAGCCTGTCGCTTCGGTACATTCCTCCTTACTGGAGGAGCATTCCTCTGTCTGTTCCGTTGTACTTGAGGTACGTTCCTTTGAGCTTGATGGAACTGACGAGGAAGAGGTGCAGTTGGTTCACGAGGAGGTGGAGCAGGGAGAGCTAGTCGTGAAGTAGGTATCTGGATGGTTGGGCGCTGCTGGTAAATAATTGCTGGTCTGGGTGCAGCATTTGGGTTATGTCTACAAGGACAAGATCCAATGTCATGAGTGGCTGAGCCGTAGACTAAGCAAAGGCGATTTGCACGCCGGCTGTCTTTCGCCAAATGTCCATCTCTCCTACAGTAGATACAAAAGGCTGGGTTAGGCCGGTTGTTTGGTACTCCCGGTCTCCTGGGCACAAATTATGGCCTTGAAGAGGCTCCTCCTGCCATCTGGGTGGCAGGGCGTTTCATCCCGGTAGAGTGGGGTCTGCCCTTCATCTTCACCACTACCTTATATTGACGGGCAGCTTTCAGAGCCAATTCGTGGGTTAGGAAATCTCTTGTATCTAAGGCAGCTTGGATTTCCGGATCTAATCCTTGTTGAAATCGTCTGGACCAGATCTCAGCAGTTAGCATTAAGTATGCCGCGAACCTTTTAAGGTCTTGTGTTAGCTGTGTAGTATGCGATATTAAAAAATCGAATATTGAGACATATCTTACCTACTGAGCATGGTAAACTCAGCATCATATTCATCCACTGATTTGGTCCACATCGAACCCTGTTGTAGATGGATAAATTGCTGCTCCATATCAAATTGGGCAGTCTCTGGGAAGTACTTCACGTCGAATATGTCACGAAAAGTCCTCCATTCGATCGGTTGGACAAGACGGCTTTCTTCTGCCTTCCACCAAACTTGGGTGTTGTCGGTGAGTTGCAGCTTCGCAACTCGAACCCAAGCGATTTCTGCCAGTTGTGCCGCTGCCAGGTCATCCTCAATACTCTGAGCCCATTCTTCAGCTTCCAGGGGGCTCTCTTTTCCCGAAAATCGTTTTGGGTGCAATGCCCAGAATTGCTTCACTCCAGGCGCTTTCGCTTCTGGACGGTTATAGCAGTCTACTGCTGCTGTCCTTCCAGGAGGCTTCGGATAGTCTCAAGCAGCACCGTCTGCTCATTGATCGGAGCAGCGACGGTGGGCGTAAGTGGTAAAGGTGGTGGTGTGCTGTTGAAGTTGGTGCTGGTGTTGTTTGGAGAATCCACAACCTTGAAAGAAAAACAGGGTTAGGATAGATTCAAAGTATATGAAATTGTAAGATTCAAGTATCGTGACATGTAAAGAATGTTTTTAGTTGCTGGTTCTTGTGTTATATTGCTTAGGACTTCATGCAGAATTGACCCGCATGTTCATGCAGAACTGTCCTACATGGGCCGCCAACAAAACCTATCTTGCCCCGCTTCCCGGTGTACGGTCAAGGGGACGCGACGGGTCATGCGACGTATTTACTTAGAAGTAAACACGCTAAGCGTATCTAAGTAATATAAAGTAAAATGTACACAAGAGACATGAATAAAATGAACAGCAACTTTTATTTATATAACAATTCTTTACAAGTACAACTGAAAATGTAAATACATGAATGGAAAGCAATGCCTAAACAATGTCATGAACTGAAATGAAAAGTATATACAAGTATCTAAAGCTCAGGGTAAAAAGATAACTACTTCAAGTCTTTAGTACTGGGCTCAATCTCCAGTGAGTCCGATCCACCTGACAACATTCCAAATAAAGAAGAAAAAATGAATGACGTCAGCGAACAATCGCTCGGTAAGTCCTGAAGATAGATAGAGATAGAATAGACAAAAAGAGAGAATAAATAGTAATGTTTGATTATAATGTTAACGTAGTTGTTTGTAGTTTGGTACAAAATATGCCAGTGTATACGAGAGGAGTCCCACTATCCGGAGACTAAGGTATACGGAGCACAAGGAACCGTTCAACCACTGTATAATGACAATGGATATTCAGGTTAGGTGTATTAAAGTGACCGTCTTGTGCCACTTCCAACACATTCCGTACCAGTCGATCCCTTTAAAAACCCTGTAATGTCTTTTGTATTGATTGTATTGTTTTGTTATACAGATGGATGACTTGCCGAAACCATGATATCAGTAAACGGAATGGATATAAATGGATAGTCATGTAAACAGAGTATATCCATGGTTCGGTTCGGTCAAGACAGATTGTTATAGGTTGAATAGACGGATTCATATTGAATTGTAGTTTATACTTGAATCATATTCAAGTCAGATTGATTAGATTGAGACTCTGGCTGAGTCAGACACTTTGAAAAGAAATTGAAGTCCTGAATTAGTTTTGATGTTATCGGTAACTGCTGCACATGGACGGCAAGATTTGTGTTTTTTCCAAGATAATTACCGTGTTGATAACACCGTTGTTAGATTGTCTATCTTAGATAGGCAAGCGCCCATATTCTTCGGCTCCCTGAGGCTCAAGAGAACTGGTCCCACTTAAACCTATATATACTAAGGTCCTTATTGTAATTTAGTATAACTTGAGTGGGTTTTATGTAAAAATAGTTTTGATATAATTTCAAAATACTCCTCAAGTATTTAATTATCATTTTTAGGGTTTTCATAGATATATATTTTATAAAAGTGAAATCTTCTAATGAGTAGAACCTAGTTTTCATTGTATATGGTATTTTAATGAAATATTGGAATTGTATTGAATTGAAATGGTAGTTTCATGTAATTGTGATTCCTTTGCCTTAGAAAACATGGAATATTTATATAATATTTTTAAAATAGATCTTTTGATAATATTCATATATATATATATAATAAAAATAAATTTTATTTATTTTGTATAAATCTCGTTTTCTTAAAAATTGCATTAGAAATTCCATCGAGATCGAATGCTCCTTGCGAAGGTCTGCATCTCGCTCTATTAGGCCCGAGGACGTGCGATAACCGACACCATCCCGATCGGGGTTCCCCAAAATGGGTTGTAGAGGCGTATTTGTAAGGAATTAATTAACACTCTTTTTAAAGAAAACGGTTTTTAATTGTTTAAGGTATTTATTCATAAAAGCGTATTATGCTATAATCTAGAATCCCAAAACTCATCGTGCTATGTCAAAAATGTGTTTTGTGATAAGGTAAGCCATTACCTCGTGAGTTATCTAAAAATAATACGGTTAAAAGTGGATAACAATATCGTTTGTAAACATGATGGTATTTTACTATAAAAGTGAAATAGAAATTTCAACATGTATTATTTTAAGATGAAACTTATTCTAATATATTTATTTATGTTTGTTAAATATCATGGGAGAATATGGTGATTTATTGTTTTAAGAAAAATGGAGTTTTTAAAGAAAAGAGAGTCGGAAGTCGAAATAACTCCGCTTCCGACGAGTTTTGAAAAGAATAGTAGAAGAGGAGGCTAGAGGGAACTTACAGGCTATTAAGAAGGATGAGAGGTAAGGGAAGATTAGAAAAGCGTCGGGGCGTCGTTTCGTCGCTGGAATCTTCTTGGAATGTTACCGGAACTTTGCCTCTTACTAACTCCACTTGCACAACCCGGGACTTGGAATTTTTTAGAGAGTTTTGGCAGGGAATGTCTGATAGAGGAGGTGTAAAATGGAGGGTGGTATTTATAGGAAAAATTAGGGTTTTGAGGGTTAAAGAATGCATTAGAAATATGCATTAAAATTAGAATTAAAGAGTGAAATTACACTTTCTGGATAATTGCAGAGTAAACAAACAATATGGGGTTAGTGGGGGTAAGCGAAGAGGTGCCAAGGGAGAAAATTAGGGACCATCCCCTACGGGGGGCCCGGCGGTGCCGGTCGTGGAGGCATTCTTGCCGGTCGATTCCCGGTGAGAGTGGCTTGGATTCACGCCACGTGTTGGGGTCTGTGTAAATGCCATTTCCCATGTGTTTGTTTCCTGTATGGCTTTTTATTTTACGTGTAGTGCACGAGTAAACCTTTGGGCTTCTAAAAGATTAAAATAAAAATCAACAAAAAAGATAATGTGACTTGGGGGATTCGATCACAAGGGCTATGTCACAGCAGTGTAAGGCTTTACCAATGAGCCACAAGTGCTTTCTTGCTATTCAAAAGCAATTCAAATACTTATAGTGTATATAAGATTGCAAATACTCCATTTGTATATTAACTTTAGATGAATTTTTTGTACATTGAAATTGGAGTTGTTACAGGCGAGCTTGCACATATGTCATGAAAATGAGTGTTCAACTTGCGGATGATTGTTAAAGCTAGAAGTATCTCTCAATTATATCTTTGCTATACTTAACTCCATGCTGTTGGGGATGGAGAATCCGATGCACGGAATAATGCTCGCGACAAACTAAATCATGCAATCAAAAACCACGCAATTAAAAACGAAACGACAAATTAATAACAGTGTGAGAATAAGTAAATAAGATTAATCAAAGAGACGAGAGATTTGTTAACGAGCTTTACCCACTGTATGGCTAGTCCCTGGCATAACGGAATCTGCAAACGTCTGCTGGAATTCTTAAATCAATTACACGGAGCAACCATAAGAGTTTCCTCTCAAAATTCTCGAGATCTAAGCTGTCACCCTCTCATATAATGATCTCTTTTCTATTTGGTTATACATAAAACATATAAAAGGTCCCTATTTATATACAAACTAATTCCTTAATTAATAAACTACCATAAGACACTCCATAATTTAGAAACTGCCATAAGACACTCCTTAATTAAGAAACTATAGTTTTGGTAAATCTGATATGGCATGTGTGGACGTCCAGATATCTACCTGAAGTTTCTTCATAATTTCAACAACCTCTCACTTGGAGATATTTCAGCCTTAATTCCCAACGCTAGTAGACTTCACATAACTCCGCTCTACTCTCTCCTCATTAGATTTTCATGGAGAGCTTCACCATCCCGTAACAGTGATCCAGCTTATCTCTGTCTACGACCTTGATGGATATATCCGCCGGATTCTTTTCTCCAGCGATCTTCTACAGTGTCAACTCGCCTTCTTCCACCGCAATGCGAATGAAATGATACCGTACCTTGATGTGCTTCGTCCGAGAATGATATGCCGCGTTCTTCGCCAAATATATTGCACTTTGGTTGTCGCTCCATAAGATATTGAAGTCTTGATTTTTACCCAATTCTTCAAGTTGCCCCTGCAACCAGATTATCTCCTTACTGGATTCCGCGATCGCCATGTATTCAGCCTCCGTAGTCGACAATTTTACCACCTTTTGCAATTGAGAGACCCAACTTACCATTGTTCCCCCAACCATGAATACATACTCCATCGTTCTCTTCCTACTATCTCGATAGTCCGTATCAATGTAACCTTGGACTTTTAGAGAGTCATCCCGAAAACATAAACAGTGACTTGACGTACCCCTTAGATACCTCAACATCTATTTCACTGCATTTCAATACTCCTTTCCTGGATTTTGTATATACCTGCTAACAACTCCCACTGCATGTGCAATATCTGGTCTCATACTCACTATCGCATACATCAAACTCTCCACCGCAGATACATAAAGCACGCTTACCATATCATCTTTCTGCTCTTGAGTTGTCGGGCACAACTCTTTACTGAGTTTGAAATGTTTCGCTAAGGGCATACTTACCGGTTTTGATTTGTCCATATTCAACCGCTTCAAAAGCTTCTCAATTTAGTCTCTTTGCGATAACCACAGCTTCCACTGGTTCCTAACTCTCACAGTCTTCGTGTCCAGGATTTGCTTGGGCGCTCACAAATCTTTCATAGAGAATTTCTTAGTTATCATCTTCTTAAGACTGAATTTTCTCGAAATTCGGACCCGCTACCAACAGGTCATCCATGTACAGCGACAATATAATGTAGTCTCCATCCTTGAAAGTTTGAACGCAGTGATATGATTCACAGGCACAAATCCCATCTCCAACATAAACTGATCAAACTTGATATACCATTGTCTAGGAGCTTGCTTGAGGCCATACAAGCTCTTTTGCAGTTTGCATACCATATCTTCTTTCCCCTTCATCTTGTATCTCGGTAGTTGCATCATATAAATCTTCTCCTCCAAATCTTCATAAAGGAACACAGTCTTCACATCCAGCGGCTCTAGGTGCAAATTCTCCACCGCTACGATATTGAGAATCACCCGAATTGATGTCATATTTATCACAGGGGAAAATATCTTTTGATAGTCAATTTCTTACTTTTGCGTGTATCCCTTGACTACCAAGTGAGCCTTGTACCGCTTCAAACTGTCAGCATCATCTTTAATTCTGTACACCCATCTATTCAGCAACGCTTTTCGACCCTTGGGTAACTTCACTAGATCACACGTACGGTTCTTCTTCAAAGCATCCATCTTTTTGTTCATAGCTTACTCCCACTACTTGGTAACACCTTCACTTGTTGCTTCTTCAAGAGATTCGGGCTCCCCCGAATCTGTGTACAATACGAAGTCGATCACAAGTCTTTCAGGTAGCACGTCTATCTTGCATAGATCTTCTCAGAACTAGTACATCTGGTTGCTAAACAAGGTCACAATCCTATTCTCGAACCTGATCCTGCACTATAGCTTCCTCCACGTTCTGATCTCCATCTGGAGGTAACTGAATGCTCTTTTGAGTTCCATCCAACTCGACGAACTTTGATACCGCACCATTCTTGGCTTGCTTCTCTTTTTTGTACAAGTGTTGCTCATCAAAAATAACGTTCTGGCTTCGTATTACTTTCTTACATGTGTAATCCTACAGTCGATATCCGAACCCGTCTCCACCATTCCTGTCACGCCCCGCTTCCCAGTAGACGGAAACGGTGACGTGGTAGGCCACAACATATTTACTAAGAAATAAATACGTTAAGTGTAATTAAGTAATATATAAAAATATACAAGAATAACAAGAGTAATAAAAATAAACAACAAATTTATTTACATTCATTTTTACATACAATTGTTTAAAAAGAAAAGATAAAATGAGTAAAGCAGTGCCTAAATAGTGGCATACAAAACAAAAGTAAGTACAAAGAACTAGAAGTCAGGCTGTGCCGCAAGTTGATCCATGTCCTCCTAGTTAGGCCCGATCTCCTAAGAGTCCTGTCCTCCTGACGAACATTTCAAAGAAGATATAGAAAGGAATGTCGTCAGCGAACTAGCGCTCGGTAAGTCCCAAAGAAGAAAAAAAATATAACAAGTAATATGAAATGAACAGATGAGTTGTACATGTATATGATGGTTATTATAATGTGGTTGTTTGTAGCATGATACAGAAGGTATTCATGTATACGAAAGGAGTCTATCTTACCTCGTGGACTATGGTAACATGTAGTACAAGGCCCCGTCATAACCCATGGGACAACGGCACGAGAATTCATGTAGGTGTCTTTTAAGTGACCTCCCGTGCCACGATATACATTCCGTACCAATCTACCCCTTTATCCCTGTTCACCGCCGAAAACGGAGACAAACTGGGATGGATCGTCCTGCCTGAATTTGGGAGCAGATGCTATTTGGATTTATCCGTCCAGCTCTCCGAAAATGCCAAGTTGATTTATGGCACCGTATATCGAAGGTTTGGACGAATGCGGCCGTTGTAGCATGATTTCGTCAGATTCCCCTCGTTTGCGAGGGGTTTTTGATTGTGGGGACGCTCTTCCCTGCAGGCGCAAGCCCCTGCAGTTAATTACGTTATCGCATCGCGATAACCACTTTCTCCTGCTTCGGAAGTTCACTTCGTGTCATGTGTGTTCTTGTTTGTTTGGGTTGCTCGGGGATTATATACGGAGACTAATTTATGTTGTCGCCCGTAGGGCGTGGATTAGTCCAAATCCGTATATTTTAGATTTGGGTTTTTTATTTAAGGATCGTTAATCTGGTTTGAAATTAAGATCGACTAAAATATATGTGAGCATTTGGGGCTCGATTTGTTGTTGTTAAGGATATATTAGTCCAATTTGATATTAAGATCCACTTAACAAATTTTAGGATCATTTTTATTTCAGATCCAACAAAAAAGCATTTAGGCTCTATTGTTTTAGTTTAAAAACGTTTCGGTCTATTGTCACCATTTTGGAGGCGAATATTAGTTTAGGGACGTTTAGGTCTGTTATCGCCATTTTGGAGGCGAATATTAGTTTAGGGACATTTCGGTCCATTGTTAGTTTAAGGACATCAAGGTCCATTATTCAACTTGCGCGCACGTGTATTTGTTACGTGACGAAATGAACAATAGTGATATGAAATGTGCCCAATTTGGGGTACGATCCGATTTGAGGTGTGCACGTCAATTTGGAAATGCATCAATGTGGATGAAAGGAGTTGTTGATCGCTGGGACCCACCACCTCTCTAAAGACGTTGAAGAATTACAACGACATATATCATAGGTGTGAAGAGATGTACCCTTGAACCGAATCCCGTATTTAAGGGGGAAAGGTTATGGGGGCCTTAAGAATTTTTGTTAAGGATACATTTGTCCAAATTAAGACCAAGATCCACTTAACAATATTTTAGAATCTTCCTTATTTAAGACCCAGCAAAAGAGTATTTGGACTTAGTTGCAAGACTTTAGCAACTTAGCCAATTTGGGCTTTAGTCTGCTTAGTCTCCCCTCTTTTTTGAAAATGTGTTGAGTACTGGTTTGGGCTCTGTTTAATCAGCCCCTTTTTTATGCAAAAGTGCTGAGCACTTATATGAGTTCTGACGCCTACATATGATCATGCGGAACTGTCTGTCATGGGGGTTGCCCAATAAGTGTTGAACACTTTACTCCTTTTGTCTTTATATGGAGTGTTAGGCACTCTTTATAGCGTCCACGTGGGGGACACATGAGGCGCTGGGCGCTGCTCAATAAGTGCTAAGCACTATCTTCTTCTGTGGCGCCCACGTGAGGGACACGTGAGGCGCTGGAAGCTGTCCAATGAGTGCTAAGCACTCTTTTCTTCTGTGGCGCCTACGTGAAGGACACGTGAGGCGCTGGGCGCTGCCCAGTGAGTGATAAGCACTCTCTTCTTCTATGGCGCCTATGTGAGGGACACATGAGGTGCTGGGCGCTGCCCAGTGAGTGCTAAGCACTCTCTTCTTCTGTGGCGCTCACCTGAGGGACACGTGAGGCGCTGGGCGCTGCCCAATGAGTGCTAAGCACTCTCTTATTCTGTGGCGCCCACGTGAGGGACACGTGAGGCGCTGGGCGCTGCCCAATGAGTGCTAAGCACTCTTTTCTTCTGTAGCGCCCATTGATGATCAAGCTTACGTTTTTTATAAGAACCAAGTTCTTTTATGAGAACCAGGTCTCTCTTATATGCTTTGTTTCAAGGAATTCAATTCCTAGTCCTTTTCTGAATCTTCGATTCTCAAGAACAAATTCTTCCCGATGAGAATTAAATTCTCAACTTATGGAAGACTTGTCTTATGGATCTCAGATCCAGAGAAAGAACTAAGTTTTTTTTAAAAGGGTTAAACCCTTAGATATGTAAACGAGATGTTTTGATTTCTGCTCTTTTTATTTACCTAGAGTTTCTGAGGAGGGAGATCTTCTTCTTTGTTCCCTTTTAAAGCTTTCTGCTTTAATTTTTAGAAGCTTATGGGGGGGGGATTCCTCTATATCAGACTTGAAGTCTTGGGTCCTTTATATAGCAGAGGAAATTAACGAAGAAATCTTTCATTAAGAGATCCCAATTGATTTGGGGATTTTTACCCACCATTAGATCTTTGATCCAAAGGTTTATGTTTTACAGAACATATTTTTTTGTTTCTAACAAGATTGAGAAAATGTTTTCCCTTACACAGAATTTACGATAATTTTTTAATCACCGTTGGATTTTTAATCCACCGGTTCTCTGTTTTATAGAGAGCAATCTTTCTTATTTAGAAAGATTGAGAGAATATTTTCTAAAATAGAATTTTATTCTATAATCCAATTTAGGGGATGTTTTCTCCCGACAGAATTTAATTCTGTATTTTTGATGATTTATCATCTCCGTTGGATCTTTGATCCAACGGCTCTGTTTAACAGAGAGTAGAATTTAATTCTACTTAGGCGTCGGCGCTCATGTGTTGTGCACATGGGTGCTACTTAAGGTTTTAATTCTTATAATGGGTATTTATGTTCTTTGCACATTGGTGCCCGCGTTGCACATTGGCGCCCGCGTAAGGAGCACGTGAGGCGCCACCACAGGATTAGTTCCTATCAGATTGGTCTTGGCGCTGGCGCCCTCATGGGAAGTACGTGAGGCGCTGCCTCACTTTTTTTAACAGAGCTTTGCTCTTTTTTTGGGGAAAAAATTCCCCCACCGTTGCGCTCACGTGGCTCGCACGTGAGTGCAGTGGTGGCATCTTTTCCACCGTTCGATCTCCTGGGGAGTTGAACCGTCTCCTTGTGTTTATAAGTAGGGTCTTTGGCCCTTGAGATGACTGTTGTTCATCTTCTTTAGTCTTCTTCCTTCTCTGAGAATTTAATTCTCTTTCCAGAGCTCAGATCTCTGTCCAAAGAAACTTCCCCAAGAGTTAAAACTCTGTAAAAAATTGGTAAGAATCATGTTCATGATTTAACTCCTGAAGAAATCTTTGGAGGAATCTCTTCGTGTTTTAGGGTTTTTAACCTATTAACAGGGTTTTGCTCTTCTTTTGTAATGATCTCTTAGAGATCTAAAACTTTTACTTGAATAGATCGTAGATCTTAAAGATCTTTAGGGTTTTACCCTGTTATTAACTGTGATTTTATTTGGAATTTAATTCCGTTTCTCGAGCGGTGTTCTGGGATGTTATCCCATTGTTCTACAAAGCTTGACTCTGAAAATTTTCTTTTAAAGAAATTCTTTTGGGAATTTTATTCCCTTTCTTGTTTTCCTTGCAGATTCGAAATCTGTTTTCAGGACACATTTCTCGAGAGAGTTTGACTCCATAATATTTTCTCACTAAATTAGAATCCTTTTGGATTCTTTCAATGAGTGACTGTCCCATCATTGATAGGATGTTACCTTGATTTTGTGGGGTCCCCTGTCCTTTTCTTTTAGAACCGCGGTGCAGTACAATTTTTAGGTGTAAAAGAATGTTAAAGTCTTGAATATCGTGTCGATACTTAACCCCTCCCTTTTTGTCCAGGTAATATGGCTTTCGATACCTCCTTTCCCTTCGTTCGCTCGGAGAGTGCTTTCGCCGACGCACCTGCAGATCGGGAGGTCTTCATACTTATTCGGGACCATGACTCAGAGCAAAAGTCTCTTCATTTGTGGGAGTCATGGTACAATCAAATTATTCGGGGTTGGCATAGTTTTACTTGCGCAGCTCCTTCGGACCGATCCCGGCGATCCATTACGCCGATCCGCCGCCGGTGACCTACATAGTAGAATAGGTCAACTGGGCCTCGAAAGGTCGTCTTCAGCCTTCCATGGCCTCAATACCAGTGTATCCGCCGATGGCCTTGGACATTTTAGGGTGACGCATATGCCAAGGAGAGTCGCGTCCTTGGGGGCAAGTTTACATGATAGGAATGATTCCCCGTCATTCGGCTGGCTATCTACACTGGGCCCGATATATCCTGTTGGCCCAGAAATCGCTGTTATTAAAGACTGGGTTGTATTCTGCGATCTACGCGTCCCTCTTTCACTACCACGCTCCTCATGTGTGGTGGATCAAATCTTTTTTGGAACAGTGGAACATCTCGACCCACACCTTTCTTTTATTAGATTGGGAGGTTTCGATTTCATTGGAGGAGTTTGCTGAGATCTCCAGCTTACCTGTCAGAAGGGAGCATTTTGAGGAGCTACTTCCTCCCGACGAGTATATCTTAGCCACTAAGTCAGTGGTAATGGGCCTTACTCCAGAGAATACCGTTCAACATCAGTTCCCGAGCTTGATCAAGGTGTTGAACATGTATAGGAGTTTATTCCTGGAGTCTGGTGGGCACGAAATTAGCTTCGCAGATTTCATCACCCGCTTTCTTTGTCCAGAGGCTCTGTCTAAACAAGCTGCGAAGTTTGCCAAACTTGACGATCCGTTCGGATTTGGTTCGGATAACTTGCCGACTGCGGAGGTGGATTTAAAGAAATTCTTTATTCTAGATACTTCAGTCGTCCCCTTCGTAGAGATTGTCGCCTCGGACGTTGATGAAGAGACGTTCTTATAGGGTTTATCGGCTTGTGGTTGAGCTGGTTTGCGCTTCCGACGCACCCCCGCTACATGAGACCATCTGTTTTTTATCCGGCTCATCGTATCGCCGTGGGGACGCGCGTGGCTGTTGGGGTCTCGGGATTAGCTCATTTATATCATGGGCTTTGCTTAGCAGCCGACACCACTCAGCCGGGTCTGAAGCCCGTCAATCTCCCGTTGCATTACTTCACTTCATGGATTGAGATGCATATACTAGGTGCCTTTGGTGTGCATAAACGACCCAAATTTTACGAAGGATACAATTTTCCTCGGGTCATGCACTTAGTCGATACTTCTTCACTCGACCCGACACAATGGGAGGCTCGGCAACTGCTTCTTCGCCCATGCATGATCAGGGATAGCATGACCTTCGTCGACAAAGTCTTGACCATTGGCAAAAAACCTTTAACAGCGGTCCAGCTGTTGCACGATGTTTTAAAGGACGGGGTTTCTGTGTTGAGGGCTCGAGAGGTTATGCACTTGTATTCTATCAGGCCGGGGTTTCTAGTATTTAGACAGAATGCTTCGGTGATGTTTATGAGGTATAACCCGCATCGCTCAGCAATCGGGTTACAACCAAGGCATTCCTCTCGAGGCGTTCATCGTGGACCCCGTCACTACTGAGGAAGGTATTCGTAACGCGACGCATCACTTCATGCGTCTAAATACGGGGTCCCACTTCCTTGTCAGTGAGCCGGGTTATACTCCAAGGTCATCGAATGCTTACATTGCTTGGTATCAACATGCAACGGGTGCTATCATTAGGGAGGAGAGGCGGCTGCTGCTCGACCATAAGGATGTCGTTCTTGCTAGTAATCCGGCGGTTTCACTGAAGCGGAGGACAATCGTTCGTCCTTCCTTAAGAGAGATCGCTACGGCTGTAGTCCCATGAGTTTTTCCTGATAAGCTTTGACCGGATGTTCCTGCGACTGCGGTAGCTGTGGCGTCCCTGGAGTCGGGCGTTGGTTCAGAGATTGGGACTCGCCGCCCGAAGAGACTCGTCAAGCGAAAACTCTTATCATTGGGTGTTGGTGCCAGCTCGCAGAAGAGAAAGAAATCCTTATTTTCTGCTGACGTCGTATTTGGCCAGAAGCCCCATGCTCCCTATAGTGAGGGCTTGTGCGAGTATGGCACTAATGTCGGTCTGTTTGATGCGCCTGTGATTGATACCGATCTTCAGGCCACCATTAAAGCGTCGAAACGACTGGCCCGTGAACAGGCAGCGTTAGCCTCTATTGCGGAGTCCGGTATACTTTATTTGTACTCTCATGTATATATCCCCTCCCCTTTCTTTAATTTATTATGTTTTACTAACGCTCTCTTCCTTAATAGGTATTTCTGCTGAAGAGGCTCTCTCGGCTTCCCTCAAGACGTTTGAGGAGGAGGAAAGGCTCCGTGCCTTCTTGGGCCTTGGTATGCTTCGCTTCACTACACCTTTATATTTTTAGTTCATTTTATTTATGATCTGACCCTTTCCTTTATCCTATTACAGGATCCACCATAACCCAGGTTGTTCCGAATGTAATGCCAGCCCTGGGTGGTGATGTAGAAAAGCCTTCAGAGACATCGATTACAGCTGAGGCCCTCCCAAGGCCACCGCAGGAGGTGTTGCTGAAGCTGCCTATGATGGATGCCACAGCGGATCCGGAGGCCGAGCTCGGTTTGGAGGACGACGTCCCCCTGTCAGAAGTTTGAAGGAGGCCGGTTCATACAGCCCAGGCTGAAAGGAAGCGTAGAAAGTATGCTGCGAGGGAACGTCAGGCTGTCTTGGCCGCGGGCGCAGGTTTAAGTGAAGTTCGACCTTCTGTCGTTCCCATGGCGGGTGTCCCTTCTGACCTGTCTATTACTCATAGGCGAGTTGCGCGTGCGGCTCGGGAAGAGGCCGAGCGGTTGCTTCAAGGTATAACAAGGTGCGGTCCCTTATTAGAACTTAGTAACCATTTTTCCTCGAATCATGACACATTTTTTTGTTTTAAAGCAGGGCCAAGCTCTGCGATGGCCTTGCAGGTGAAGTGCCGGCGACTAAAGAGCCTGAAGTGGCCAATCTTTCTCTGGAATCTGAGACCGCTCCGACTGTCGCCTCTTCTCCCTGTGGATCCTTGATATCGGCGGGGATGCCAGCATTACAACCGTCCTTATCGAATCAGGGGATGAAGATGGGGGTGCTGAATCCACTTTCCCAGTGGCAACCGAGGAAGCCGTCATAACTGGTGATGCTTCGGGCACCGTCTCAGTTTCTGCTCTGTCAGGTACTCCTTGAGTTATTGTCTTTGAGTTTTTAATCCCACTAGGCATCTAATGATATCTTCTTTATCCTGAGTATAGGTGCAGTAGACCCTAATGCTGTATTGACTGAAGAATTGCCGCTGGTCATTGCTCTGATTGCTACGGTTCCACCCCTTTCTTCTGTGTCTCTCCGAACTCTTGAAGGCGAAGATTTCTCGTTTCTTTGCTTCAGTATACATACCATTTTCCTGTATTGACCATATATTGCTGCAATCTTGCAGGAGTGCTCTTTGATCGCTTACACTAGGTGTTAAGCCCGCATTTTTCCTTCCAGTCGGAATCCGTTCCTCTTTCCGGCATGGGTTAGCATACTCCTTATTTGGTGTTTCTTCTTTTCATTCTGTTGCTAAGCTTTTCCCATGTTGACCACAGTACCACGGCTCGAGGGAGGAAGTGAAGTGATAGCCGAGTCTCCCATGCTCCATGTAGTGCCGCCTTCAACAGATGGTACGATAGATCTCGTCCATCAGCCGTCTTCTTTATTATTTTTTTACATCGAAATCTGACCCTCATTCATGCATGATTTATTTTGCAGCGACTACACCAGCTTCGATTCCTTTTGAGTCTCGCATTCCCATGCCTACGGGGCCTTTTGCTAAGCGTCAATTTTTCAGGGGTGCGGCAACTAGCAAGCGGATGTTACGCGAATTTATCGAAGATCTTGATGCCGAGGCTCTCACCTCTGCTGCGGAGTTCACTGACGAAGTCAATCCTATGTTGGCGACGCTTGTGAACTTCCACAACGAAGATTTTGTCGGCTTTTGGGTCGACTATTGTAAGAGGATCGAGACCTGTCTGCATGAGATCGAGCTCAAGCATATCGCTCCTAAAGTATTGACCTTGAAGGCTCAGCGGGTCGCATGGATTAAGCAAATTGCCAATTTCATTCAACATTTTGAACAGAAGTTGACCCTGAAGCTGAAAGAGCATGAGACGTCTTCTGGCGAATCCATCAAATTGCGAGTCCGGCTTGAAGCGAATGCCATGCAGCTGCAAATTATTTTTGAAAACCTCCAGCAATGTATTTCTGATGGGCTGACGCTGAGGCAGAAGCTGGACTTTACGGAGCGGGGCATACAAGATTGCGAAGTTGCCAAGCAGGAAATCGCTGAGAAGCTTTCATCATCTTGCAACAACAGGCTCGAATTGAAGCGGGGTTGGCCGCAGTAGAAGCATGCGAGGAGGAGCCGCGGGGAGCACGTGAGCGGGTTGCTAACTTTTTGAAAGCCCCGCCTTTTTAACAATTGTAATTGTATTCCCCCTTTTGTATTAATTGTATCTCTCAAACACTTTGATTTTTGAATAAGAACATACATTTTTTGCATGCGCTTATCTGTGTCTTAATGTTGCGCTAATTAGTTTATTTACTCGTTTCGGAGTTTATAGTTTATTCACTCGTTTTGGAGTTTCTAATTTACCCACTCGTTTCGGAGTTTGTAGTTTATTCACTCGCTTCGGAGTTTCTAGTTTATGGACTCATTTTGGAGTCTGTAATTTATTCACTCGTTTTGGAGTTTCTAGTTTATGGACTCATTTCGGAGTTTGTAGTTTATTCACTCGTTTCGGAGTTTGTTTAGTTTACCTCCCTTGGTTTTATAGGCAAACTTATCCTAGCGTTATATATAGATAACCTCTGCTCTTTGCGACAGAGATCCGTTAGGTTTTGTGGTACTAGGGTTTAGTCCATGGTACCATCGTGTTGGCTGATGTATTCCTCGATATGCAGTTTTTAAGCTGTTGTTCGAGTAGCCCCATGACTATCGTATCTCTGATCCTTTCGGGGGCTGGACATGACGTCTTCAAGTAATCTCCTTAGGCTATATGACCGTCTGAAGAGCAAGCGTTAGGAATTTGCCATTTCGCTTTTTACTTGAGGATAGACTCAGTTTGGAGCCCCGATGAGTCATAACCACTCCGTGCTGGTGTGGGATGATCTCCGATAGTCTCTTAGACTTTATATGACTTGCCGTCGAGACCCTGAAGTTAGGAATATACCGTTGCTTCGATTTGATTTGGTTTGGAGCTTTTGTTGATATTGCATCTGCTGTAACGAGAAGAATGTCGGGCTGGAGCTGTGATTTTGCCGTCACTCCTTTTTGTTTTGGCTATTTGGAGCCTTTGTTGATGTTGTGTCTGCATCCTGCTGGAATGAGAAGGTACGCCAGGGTTTTCTCTATGTTGTATATGAACGGTCAAGACTTGGAGTTAGGAATTTTCCATGGCTCCGCTTTGTTTCGACCCTTGGGCCTTTTGTTGACGTTGCGTCTACATCCTGCGGGAATGAGAAAGTGCGCCGGGGTTGTCTCTGGGTTGTATATGAACCGTCAAGACTTGGAGTTAGGAATTTGCCATGGCTCCGCTTTGTTTTGACTCTTGGGCCATTTTTTGACGTTGCATCTACATCCTGCTGGAAGGAGAAGGTACGCCGAACTGATCTCTAGACTATGGATGTTGCCGTCGAGATTTGGCTCTCCCTTTGACGGGGTCTGATGGGAAAATATGGTTCCCTTTTTTCATTTGTGCCCATGGATTGTATACAGGGGTCGGTGTAGACTCACCTGCAGGGCAGAGAAAATTTTATTTTATTTATTTTTTTTATTTCCGTGATACTCTATCTTTTCAGCTTTTCATATCGCGAAAGTCGCGATTGCCCAATCATTTCGGCTATTTATCACGGTGCCCAATCATTTCAGTTATTTTTATATTTTTACTCGCTGCTTTTTATTACGAGTTGCCCAAACATTTCAGCTATTTCATATGCATATTTTTTGCTCGTTGATTTTTATTGCGAATTGCCCCATCATTTCGGCTATTTTATATGCATTTTTAGCTCGCAAATTTTTATTGCGAGTTGCTCCATCATTTCTGCTATTTTATATGCATGTTTTTGCTCGCTGATTTTTTGTTGCGAGTATGGAACTTAAGATCTGATCCCAATCTTGGCATCCGCATCGCTGCGACTGGAATATTGCCAGGAGCGAATCATCATTTGCCTTGAAACAACTTGGAGCTTAACACTTATTTAGGCATCAGCATCGCTACCACTGGAATATTGCAAGGAGCGAATCATTATTTGCCTTTGTCGATTTGAACAAAGATGTCTTAGTAGACAGGGTTAGGATCCTGTTGACTAAGACTTTTCGACTTTATGAGCTGTAAGGGTCTCATAAAGTTATTTCTTCCTACGAGTCGTGAGGATCTCGTAGGTATATTTTCTCCTTAGGAATTGTGGGGATCTTACAAGAGTGTTTTCTCCCTATAAGTCGAAGGGACTTACAGGTGTCATTCACTATATAGGGACATTTCGCGCCATTGGGGGAACTAGGTGAGGGCTATATTTATTTGTGCCCATGGATTGTATACAAGGGTTAATATTGGACCATCTGTAGGGTAACTTGGGGGATATGATGGCTTAAGAACAGGTTTAAGTGCCTGTAGTTTAAGGCTTTTGAATCCTATGAGCCGTGAGGGTCTTATAAGGGGAGTTCTCCTTACGAGTCGAGAGCATCTCGTAAGTGAAAATTTTATGAGATTGCGCCCTTCCGGGTTTTCACAAACTCGCCGGTAGCCCTGCTATTTTTACTCACGGCGCTCTTTCGGGTTTTCATCCGTGCCCATTTTGCTTGTGGACATACCGTTTTTTAACGAGATTGCGCCCTTCCGGGTTTTCACAAACTCGTCGGTAGCCCTGCTGTTTTTACTCATGGCGTCCTTTCGGGTTTTCATCCTTGCCCATTTTGCTTGTGGACATACCATTTTTTTATCACCAGTTTGCCAATAGGACTTGAGTTGTAGTCTTCGCCGTTGAAGCTTTGATTACAATATAGATCTCAAGAGAGGATATCGCCGTATTTGGGGCGATGCACCATGTTTGAGGCGGCGTCCTAGTTTAATGACATTTCGGTCCATTGTAAGTTTAGGGACATCTCGGTCTATGGCCAGTTTAAGGACGTAATGGTCCATTGTTACCATTTTCGAGGCAACGAATCTTCTGGATACTACTTTCAGGGTTTTGACTCAGGAAGATAGCGAGCGGACACGGGCGTCGTCATCTATCATTGACCTGAATCGTAACCTGTTAGGCGTAGTATCTTTTGAGGAATCGGCCATTTATTGGCCGGAAAGGTCTTTCGCCATACATATCCATGAGCAGGTAGGACCTACCTTGGTAGACCTTGTCTATGATGTACGGGCCCTCATAGTTCGGCTCGAATTTCCCCCGTTTTGCACAATTGGGAATCATAGGTCTTTGACAACTAGCATGAGCTCGCCTTGGCGGAATGTTCTCGGCCTAGTCAGTCTTTCGTATGAGCACGTCATCCTTGCCTTGTAAGCTTTTAGGTTTTGCTGCGCCATGAGGCGAGTTTCGAGCTCCTCAATCCGAAGATGGGCATTTTCTTCATCCATCGGCTCGTATAGAACTGCTACCCGTAGAGAAGAGAGTTTTATTTCCAATGGAAGGACTGCTTCTGTGCCGAATACCAACGCGTATGGTGTTGTATTCGTAGCCGTTTTGTACGTCGTTCGGTATGCCCAGAGAGCTTCGTGCAGTCTCTCATGCCAGTCCTTTTTGTTTCTCGACACCGTTTTCTTTATAATCTTCGTCAGGGTTTTGTTGAAAGTTTCAGCTAGACCGTTGGTACGGGGATTGTAGACCGAAGAGTATCTCCAATATATTTTATGCTGTTCTGTGAAGCGGCTGATTTTATGGCTCCTGTAGGCTGGCCCATTATCCGAGATTATCTGTCGCGGAGTGCCGAACCGGTAGGTGACATGCGTCCTGAAGAAATGAAGGATATTCTCCGTCTTCACTTCTGTCACGCCTCGTTTCCCAGAGTATGCTAAGATAGGCACGTGACATAGCCAACCATGCTACCTGTGGATAGGGAATATCCTTCCACAGTCACATTACGGCTGTAGAGATATCAAGAACAATAATAATAACTATCTAATACATGTCCATAAGCCAGAATAAATGAGTCAAGAAATAATATAATATGCGGAAGTAAAAGATCCAATAAATAAAACACCTGGAAAGTAAAACTGGACACCAACAGGATCCTCGCCGCTCGGTCTAACAGCGGCAGTACTCCTGATCAGTCTGCAACAAAGGTAGAGGATGCAAAACCCAGACGTCAGTGCGTCATAATATCAAGAAATAAAATAAACAGGGGTAGCAAGATATACAGGTATGTGTATGAATAGTAAAACATGTATAACAGTAATATAAATGAGGACAGTGAGGGTAATGTGTAGTGAGTAATCTAGACTGGTCTATTGGGTTAACTACTCTTAAGTCTTTGAAATCAATTTGATGAATCATCGAAGTAACTCAATAGTATCCCGTGCATGCCCGGGACCACGGTCTAAGACTCTCGGGCTGAATCCAAGACGTGCCGCAAGGCAGTAAAAAGGGTAGCATGTAATGACGAGTGATGTCAGTAGTATCACCCCAGGGCTGACCTAGCCCGTAAGACTGATCAATAAAGGTATCGAACTGTCGAATTACAAGTCATGTTTCATCATTGATTTCCCCATACCCCCAAGTTATGTGTTCAAGTCAGGAATTAATAAATCTGGAGCTAATGCCAACACAAGATCAAGCAGGTACAGATTTGTCTGGATAGGCAACAGGAAATGTCCGAAGGGACAACATATCAAGGTTGTTGGCATTAGTAACAAGATCAGGTAACAGGTCAAGGTATGGTACATCAGGTCAAGTCAAGTAGTGTATATAAATCCAATCATGTCAAGAAGTGCACGGTATCAAGTCGTATCAAGTCGTATTAAGTAGTAGTGTATCAAGTTATGTCAGGGGGTGCACAAATGTCACGTGGGTGCTCATAATCAAACTATAATAAGCATGGGTACACAAAAGCATGTATCGAGTACTAATGAAATGAACTGGCATGAATAGTATGCACATAGATAGAAAGACAACGACATGGATGCACACTATCGATTAGGGTTACATTTAATAGTTCTAAAACTAATTAGATTACACTTTATTAAACATGGGGTATTAACACAACAATATTGGATTATTAATGAGATCTGTGAATGCAACTATATGTATTCTATTCGATATGGATGCGGATGGATATCATATAACCTTTAAATGATAAACTAGTTAATGCACGATGTTCAATTAAACAATGTGAATGGTTATATTCAATTTGATGCGGTATACCATAGCATGATATGTGACAAGATAGGTTTGCATATATTATATATGAAATGATAAGAATGGATGCATACAATCATTATAACACTGTGAAACAAGTACTTTGGACGCACGGTTTGAACTTCAAATATTCTATTCATTAAAATAGATGCATAAAATGTAATGTAGCATGTAGCAAGATAAACTTGCCTCGGGGATCTACAGATGCACGGAACGCAGTACGAATGCGATAAAACGACGGAAAATCTCCATTGGGGCATTTCGTCGAACACTTTGCGCACACAAATACAGAATAGAACCAGGCAGTGCAAGAATGTAACCGCGTAAGTAGGAAACGTCCACTGGGTTGCTCGGATCGTCGGCGACGGTCACAGCTCTGGCGGTGATCACCGGAAAAGAACACGATCAAGAAGAGAGAAAGTAAAGAGAAAAGAAGAGGAAGAAGAAATGAGGGCTGTGGTGGTTGAAGGGTACTGGAGTTGGATCGGGGTAACTGGAACAGAGGATGGGGAGAAACGATGATGAGCCGTGGGTTTTCCGGCGATGGTCGGAAAAACAAAAAGAAGGAGAAGAAGAAGAAGAAGAAGAAGGAATTTGTTCTCTGGGTTGTGGTTCTGGGTCATAGACGAGGCGAGGCGAGAGGTAACTCCGACGATGGGGGTTTTCCAGTAAGGAAGTGGCTGCAGTTGGGGTTGCAGGATTAAAGCTCGGGTGATGGGTTGTTGTGATGGGAGTTTGCAGGGGAGAGGTGGCGGCGGCACAGAGGTTAAAAGGGTTGAGGAGGTTGGCGGCGTGAAGGGTAAGGCGATGAGGTATCGCCGGCGGCGAGGTGTGCAGGGTTCTATGTTGGGTCGCAGTAGGTTTTGTTAGTAGTATGTATGCCCTAGAGGCCAGTATTGTACAGATTATGTATATTATATTGGATGCTTGGACATATATAGAGATGACTTTCTTGCTCGACATGATAGTATGCTATCTGGTTGCTATTTATCTTAACATGTACACTAGTCTCTTTATACTGTCTTATAGTTACATGTTGGTAAAGCCCTTAGGATTTGTACTTGACTACCTGGACTATGATGCAGATCATACTAGTGGGGACATGGTAGTCCATAAGTACATCCTTCAAGGTCCCTAGTCGTGGGTGTATCGAGACGGGGCATCGATATACCAGAGTAGACTAGCGTATACGCTTCTCGACCCATGTGATGGGCGATGGATGATCCCATATCCATTGGTGTTTGACATCAGAGATGGTATACGGGTGCTCAGTGGAGACTGAGTACACTGGACGGACTCGCCGAGAACTCCCAGATGGTATTATACCTCACGTCAGATGGCAGTTCTCAGGTGACACTTGTACAGGTTAGTCTGTAGACCCGAGATCGTCATAGAGTCTTGTGTGATTCCCACTGTGCTTTGATCTCCACCTTACCACGTCCATGAGGGCGTGCAAAACGGTGGTCTTTGGGTACAGTCCCGAGTCACATGGAGGCAATGAGCGATAGGAGGGGTTTCGTCTCTCCCGGTATTGGGAGTTGATGTTGCGCTGTGCTCGATTGGCCGTAACAGGGAAGTCCCTGGCCAGGGCTGATCAGAGATTTGCTGGTAAGTGTTACCAGTAGTTTCTCGACCCGTTACGAGCCTCACATTAGCACGACTTATCGGGTTATTGGGGTCTGACGTATACCACCCCTAGACTTGATATGCGACATATCAGACGAAGAGACCGGACTGTATGGTAAGTGTTACTGGTCGGATTCGCAGGAGTGTGAGCGGGCTAGCTCGTCGATCTTCTGATCGCTCAATACCCGGGTGGCCGTTACGTTTAGCAGACCGCTTGCGGCTTGTGGGTGCTTGATATGATCATCATCTGCTACCGGCGTATTGACGAGTCTTTAGAGTCCTACACAGAGGTTTCCTGGCTCAAGCGAAACGAAATAGGAGCGCATATGAGATATGTGCAGGACCGAGAATAATGCGTGTATGTGATACCGCATTTCATTCTCGCGATATATGTTTCGAATGGTTATATTCGATATGACCTAGTTATCGAATCATTGATTCGATAAATCGATGCATTGAATACTAGTCGGTTATGTGCGACATGACCGGATCATTGAATCAAGTGTTGATTTAATGATTTAATGTATAATTATATATTTGATATATTACTTTGCATTAACTAGTATTGGTTCACTTTAAACGGATTTTTCTCACTTCATGCACATTGTATATGTGATATGCTTTCGTGCACTTTTTTGTATCATGTTTGATGATACTTGATCATTTAGTTAAGTTTATAGAATTAATCCATGGTTAATTTGATAATTAGGGTTTTGCATATTCATTTATTTATTTATTTGTTTACTTATTTATTTGAAATGAGTTATGATAAGAATGGTGGCTAAGTTTGTTTTATATTGAAGCTTCATGAAGCTTTGACTTTGCTAACCATCCTTATCTTCATGCTTAACCCTAACCCATCCAAGTGACCATGGTTAATTCTCTACAATTAACCCTAGTTCAAGTTATGATAAGTATTTGATTTAAAATTTATTTTTATCATAAGACTTATCATATTCTTTTCTTGAGCTCATCTTCTTCTTCTTCTTCAAGCTTGCTACTCCAATGGCAACTTGAGTTTTAGTGAGAGAAATCCAAATCTAAAGTGAACCCACCTCCTATTTCTTCACCCTCTACCTCTTGCCAAGTTGTTTTGGGTGTTTACTTCACAAGTTTCACAAGTTTGTGAAGTCGGAGCTTGAGTTTGTGCAACCTCGACGTAGATCGTCTTTGACACAAAGCCGACAACCTATTCCGCACGTTTCTCCGATGAAGCCGTCACGAGAGTCCAAGCTTCAAGATGGACAGCGAGAAGACTTCGTTGCGGAGCCGTGGAGGTGGATATCCGGATCTACAAAGGTTGTAATTTCCGTATCCTAGTAGTTAAGTGTTAACTAGCTTTTAGTTTCGCCTAGAATTCTAGCGACGATCCGTAGTCTAGGGTTTCTCGGCACCAAAAATTTTAAAATGGCATGTTCGATGCCTTGT
Organism: Agapanthus africanus; assembly: GCA_030015575.1. Taxonomy (NCBI): domain Eukaryota; kingdom Viridiplantae; phylum Streptophyta; class Magnoliopsida; order Asparagales; family Amaryllidaceae; genus Agapanthus; species Agapanthus africanus. The sequence goes on along the minus strand of CM057342.1, from coordinate 54,276,027 downwards.
GAGACCTCCTTGGGGTGCCTAGGAACCCTACAGTGGTATCAGAGACTAGCTAGAGCCTTAGGCGATGCGTAGACGGAGTTTGAAGTCCGATCGAACCGAAACCCAAACCTTAGAATGCTCTCTGTACATTTTTGAAATTCGTGGATTTTTGCAAATTAAAAATATGCAGAAAAACAAGCAGGTAAATCTAAGAATTACGATGCAAAAATTACTTAATGATCTTTCTAAAGTGCGGCGGAACCGCGGCATTAGCGTGCTAATGCGGCCCTTCCGCCGCACTTTTGTCTTATCTACCATTGAATTTTGCACAGTAACTCCTATTTTTCAGTGCTGGTTTTCCTGGGAATTTTTAATCTGAAATCAAGGGTTGAGTATTTTGGGTTGTATTGGGAGTTCATACATTCGATCGGATTGTCAAACTTTGTCTATGTGTCGTTCCGGATAATTTTTTGAATATGTTAAAAAGTTCGACCGGATATAAATACCCAATTTTTCCCCTGTCGGGAAATTTCCAAGTGTTGGATATTTCTGTAGTTTAATCACGTTCTAAGTAGTGCAAGTAACACGATGGTCCCTCTAGAAGACAACAAACCTTAACTCGATTATGTGACCGTCTTGAACTGCCCTTTGAACCTTCGGGTTTGGGGCAGTACGGCGTGCCACATGTGAGGCGTTGGCTTGACCCTTCTACGGCTGGACCGTTGGTACTGAGGCACGAACGGAATGTTGTTAGACTTATTTCATGTGTTGATCTGTATTGGGAAAACTTGGGTGTTCGATTGTTCGATCGGAAAGTTTAACATTTTCTGTTTATCTGGAATGTGATACAATAATTGGAATTCACAAGTAGTTATGAGATAACTGAATGAATGTTATAAATCTAGCAATTTAGTCCCATAAGATATTGAAAAGAGTTTTCGATAATGAGACTAAAATGCGGGATTTATATCTGTTAGGCATGCGATGTCTAAAGAGATTGCGGATTCCAATTGTTGTAGTTTTACACTTTCTTTTCTGTGACCGTAAGTGTAGTATGTTCATATCGCCGGTTTCGTTGCTATACATCAACGACAATTGGGGTATGCATACTTACTTACGTTGATGACATGTGATGTTATGTGTTGCTGGATATGTTATATTGGATCGTCGTGTTCGAATAGCCGGGGGTTTTTATGTGAGATGAGTGTTTTTCATTTTCATTCATGTAAAAACTTGTATGTAATATTCTTTTATTTGGGGCACTTCCAGGTAGCGGAAGTAGTCACCGTTTGTATATTATTTATTTTTCTGCACTAGGATAGACCCAAGGAGGGGAGCACAAGTAACCGGGTTCTGGGGTCCAGTGGGAGACCAACTCGAGGAGTCGAGTCCGGGTCTCCTAACCCTAGAATTGGCAGGGTTGCTTGCCGCTCTCGTAGGGGTCTAGGGGTGTGGGATTGGCTATTCATCACGACCGTGGAATCCGTGTTTTATACTGGCTCGTATTGAAAACACGGACGTCCTAGTATATCCAATATTTCATATGTTTCTTCTGCTGCGATATCTGTGTTGTGACTCTGTGATGGATACAGTATATAGTATATATGATATATTATATAGACGTTACTTATTTTTTACACCCGCACTAGCCCTGCCCTGCTCTGTCGTTAGTTACCTAACCTAACGGTGCACGAGGGGACATCGAGGCGAATGCGGATGGCATAAATGTACGTCATATCTATCTGTGATGTTTATGTATTTAAATGATGGGACTTCATTAATGTGATTAATGAAAGATAAGAAACCTAAGATGTTGTAGAATCAGATTTTAAATAAAACAGGTAGCTACAGTTCTTGCTTTGCACAGTGATATATATGATATATCCCGCACCTCATTCGACGAGGAAAGGACCGAGATCCCTTCACCGGGAGTGACTCCTTTAGCAATAACTGGCAGATGCTACACACTCGGTTTGGTTTTGATTGCTTTTAAGAGTTTTTGCTTTGCACAGTGATATATATGATATATCCCGCACCTCATTCGACGAGGAAAGGACCGAGATCCCTTCGCCGGGAGTGACTCCTTTAGCAAAACTAGAAAAGCCTCAAAATCACTCCATTTCAAAACTTCATTTGATTCTACAACGATATCAAGTTCATTACGCTCATGGTTTTATGAAAACCTGCGTAGCCCTCCGTCATTTCAGATAAGTACTAATTAGTATTCGTGCTACGGTAGTTTGGCATTCGTCAAGGCGTAGTGTACGGTAGCTAACTAGTATTTATCTGCTTATGCATATGATGCAGATTGGATTAGGGTATTCGTACGGCGTTGTTTGGCATTCGTCAAGGGTCGTACGGGTGGGTTTAATTCAATCAAGAAATGTACGGGTTGAACTTGACTAGTGGACTATGGGTTGTTTGGCATTCGTCAAGGTCATAGAACACTAGGGGTAAAATATTATCGGGAATTTCAAGTGTTGAAATTTGCAATGAGATTGCATACCTTCTATGAGATAGTTGGATCCCGATACCCGCTGCGAGTAAGAGTTACTCCTGGGAGAGTTTTACACATTGCAATTAGCCGATCAAGTAGGTGTCTAGAAAGGTGTCAACGGGGTTACGCCTCTGGGAAAACGAGGTTTACATTAATTAGGTTCGTGCGAAAGCACGGGGGACCTCCCTCAAAGTACCGACACTGGCCTGGCTGAAAGATTGGCGAACTTGTAGTGTGTAATTAATCCCGGCTAGTCTTTCCTTTTAGGGTTTGGAGGAAGATTTGATAAAAAGCAGTGGGAGCCATCCTGATTAGATAAGATAATAACCAATCTGATCTTGCACGAGCTTACGCTAAAGTGTTTTCTTCTCTCTCTCTCCAGGTAGCGACCATTTCATGCCTTAATAAAGATAATAAAATGGATGTATTGACCGAACCCGCATGTTATACTGTGCAGGGGAACGTTGAACCCGTTCTATCTTATAAGTGTTATAAGAATGAACAGGAAACTGGAGAATATCTGGATTCTCACACCGCCCAAACGGAGAACATGCATGTTGATGCATCATCTTCGGGTGTGTTTGTCATTGAGAACTGTTTCTCAGTTCACCCTACGTCCTGGGTATTAGATATCGGATCAGGATCCCACATATGTAAGATGTTACATGGGCTGCGAAAAGGTAGAGAACTGGGAAAAGGTGATCATTCCGTTCAAGTAGGGAACGGTGCAAGTGTTGCAGCCAAAGCAGTTGGCGAATATCACCTAGTATTACCAAGTGGTGATACAATAATTCTGAATGAGTGCTATTATATACCGAACATGATGTGCAACATTATATCAGTTTCTTTATTAAGTAAAGAAGGATATAATTTTGTAGTAAAGGATAATGTTATGAACATATTCCTAGATCAAAAGTTGATTGCATCAGGCTCGCTACATAATGGCATGTTCATTCTAAATCAAAATACAGTCCTCAATATACAAAACACACACAAGAGGAAAAATTCAGAAATGAACGAATCCTTCTTGTGGCATTGTAGACTTGGTCATATCAATGCGACACGACTGGCTAAGTTACATAAGGATGGTTATTTGAATCCGTTCGAATTATCATCTTATGATACTTGCCATTCATGTCTCAAAGGAAAAATGACCAAAGCTCCGTTTAGTGGACACGGAGAAAGAGTTACTGAACTCTTAGGACTGATACATAGTGATGTATGCGGTCCTATGTCTACACATGCCAGGGATGGTTCTTCCTACTTCATTACATTCACTGACGATCTCTCTAGATACGGGCATGTGTTCCTGTTGAAACACAAGTCTGAAGCTTTTGAGAAATTCAGAGAATATAAGCACGAAGTAGAGAACCAAACGGGCAAAAGTATTAAGATCCTTCGATCTGATCGAGGAGGAGAATACTTGAGCAATGAGTTCCAAGATTATCTAAAAGAGAATGGGATTCTCTCTCAGCTTACTCCACCTTATACACCACAGCACAACGGTGTATCGGAACGAAGGAATCGCACCCTATTAGATATGGTGCGTTCAATGATGAGCACAGCTGAGTTACCTATTTCCTTCTGGGGGTATGCGCTTGAGACAGCCATACACCTATTGAATATGGTTCCTACCAAATCAGTGCCTACCATTCCATATGAGATATGGAAAGGGAAGAGACCATCTCTTAAGTATGTTAAGATATGGGGTTGTCCAGCCTATGTCAAAAGACAAAATCCGGACAAACTCGAGGCAAGATCTGTCTTATGTAAGTTTGTAGGATATCCCAAAAATTCACAAGGGTATATCTTCTACCACCCCGAGGAACAAAAGGTGTTTGTTTCTCGACATGCCACTTTCTTAGAAAAAGGTTTTCTTATGAAACAGATTAGTGGCATTGAGGTAGAACTGGAAGAAGTTCCAGCAACACAAACTGTAACAGAAGACTTGGTGGAACCAGAGGATTCAGTAGAACTCAACGAACCCCAGCCTCTCCGCCGATCTAGTAGGGTATCTCGTCCACCTGAGAGATACTACGGTTTTCTCATTGACGGTGGAAGCGAGGATTGCATCATGGAGGATGATGACCCAACTAGCTTCGAGCAGGCCATCACGAGTAGGGACTCAGTGAAATGGCTGGATGCTATGCGGTCCGAGATGGAATCCATGTACACCAACAAAGTATGGACTTTGGAAGTTGCTCCTGAAGGGGTAAAACCCATTGGGAGCAAGTGGATCTTCAAGAAGAAACTTGGTGTAGATGGGAAAGTAGAGACTTTCAAAGCTAGACTTGTAGCAAAGGGTTTTCGTCAAAGACCAGGTGTGGACTATGGCGAGACCTTTTCTCCAGTGGCTATGCTTAAATCCATCCGAATCATGCTTGCCATTGCTGCCTTTCATGACTACGAAATCTGGCAAATGGATGTTAAGACCGCCTTTCTAAATGGTGATTTAGAAGAGTGCGTGTACATGACTCAGCCAGAGGGCTTCGTAGACAGTGGGAGCAGCGGGAAGGTGTGCAAGCTGCTTAAATCCATTTATGGATTAAAGCAAGCATCGCGGAGTTGGAACATCTGCTTTGACGTCGTTATCAAAGAGTTTGATTTCGTCAAAAATCCAGATGAACCTTGTATCTACAAGAAGGTGGCAGAGAGTAAGGTTGTCTTCCTCGTATTGTACGTGGACGACATACTCTTGATAGGAAATGATATTCCTATGCTGCAATCGGTCAAGCTCTTCTTATCACAAAGATTCTCAATGAAAGATCTTGGTGATGCCTCCTGCATATTGGGAATCAGGATCTATAGAGATAGATCCAAACGGATTTTGGGATTGTCCCAATCCAGGTACATTGACACCATACTAAAGAGGTTTAGTATGGAAGAGTCCAAGCGTGGGAACATGCCCACGATCTCTGGAGTCACTCTCTCCAAAGAGATGTCTCCCAAGACTGATTTGGAGAGAGCTCGCATGCAAGGGATACCCTATGCTTCGGCAGTAGGCTCTATCATGTATGCGATGCTATGTACCAGACCCGATGTAGCATACTCACTAAGTATAGTGAGCAGGTATCAAGCTGATCCTGGAGAGAATCACTGGACAGCTGTGAAGAGCATTCTCAAGTACTTGCGAAGGACTAGAGATATGTTCTTGGTGTATGGTAACGGAGAACTCCAAGTGGAGTCCTTTACCGATTCGAGCTTCCAGAGTGATAAGGACGACTCTAAGTCGCAGTCGGGCTTTGTCTTTACCTTTTACGGAGGGGCGGTTAGCTGGAAGAGTTCCAAGCAGGAAACCGTGGCAGACTCGACGATGGAGGCTGAATACATCGCTGCCAACGATGCTGCCAAAGAGGCTGTCTGGATCAAGAAGTTCATCACTGAACTTGGAGTGGTTCCATCCATTGAGCATCCAATACCTTTGTATTGCGATAACAATGGAGCGGTGGCTTTGGCCAAGGAACCCAGGTCCCATCAGCGATCCAGGCATATTCTGAGGCGGTATCACCTGATCCGGGAGATAGTTGATCGCCGGGAGATCGAGGTCAGGAGGGTTGACACGAAGAACAACACGGCGGATCCACTCACAAAGGCCATTCCCCAGATACAGTTTGAGAGACTCTTCGGGATGCTCGGTATGAGATACTACAGCAGCTGGCCCTAGTGCAAGTGGGAGATTGTTAGTAGTATGTATGCCCTAGAGGCCAGTATTGTACAGATTATGTATATTATATTGGATGCTTGGACATATATAGAGATGACTTTCTTGCTCGACATGATAGTATGCTATCTGGTTGCTATTTATCTTAACATGTACACTAGTCTCTTTATACTGTCTTATAGTTACATGTTGGTAAAGCCCTTAGGATTTGTACTTGACTACCTGGACTATGATGCAGATCATACTAGTGGGGACATGGTAGTCCATAAGTACATCCTTCAAGGTCCCTAGTCGTGGGTGTATCGAGACGGGGCATCGATATACCAGAGTAGACTAGCGTATACGCTTCTCGACCCATGTGATGGGCGATGGATGATCCCATATCCATTGGTGTTTGACATCAGAGATGGTATACGGGTGCTCAGTGGAGACTGAGTACACTGGACGGACTCGCCGAGAACTCCCAGATGGTATTATACCTCACGTCAGATGGCAGTTCTCAGGTGACACTTGTACAGGTTAGTCTGTAGACCCGAGATCGTCATAGAGTCTTGTGTGATTCCCACTGTGCTTTGATCTCCACCTTACCACGTCCATGAGGGCGTGCAAAACGGTGGTCTTTGGGTACAGTCCCGAGTCACATGGAGGCAATGAGCGATAGGAGGGGTTTCGTCTCTCCCGGTATTGGGAGTTGATGTTGCGCTGTGCTCGATTGGCCGTAACAGGGAAGTCCCTGGCCAGGGCTGATCAGAGATTTGCTGGTAAGTGTTACCAGTAGTTTCTCGACCCGTTACGAGCCTCACATCAGCACGACTTATCGGGTTATTGGGGTCTGACGTATACCACCCCTAGACTTGATATGCGACATATCAGACGAAGAGACCGGACTGTATGGTAAGTGTTACTGGTCGGATTCGCAAGAGTGTGAGCGGGCTAGCTCGTCGATCTTCTAATCGCTTAATACCCGGGTGGCCGTTACGTTTAGCAGACCGCTTGCGGCTTGTGGGTGCTTGATATGATCATCATCTGCTACCGGCGTATTGACGAGTCTTTAGAGTCCTACACAGAGGTTTCCTGGCTCAAGCGAAACGAAATAGGAGCGCATATGAGATATGTGCAGGACCGAGAATAATGCGTGTATGTGATACCGCATTTCATTCTCGCGATATATGTTTCGAATGGTTATATTCGATATGACCTAGTTATCGAATCATTGATTCGATAAATCGATGCATTGAATACTAGTCGGTTATGTGCGACATGACCGGATCATTGAATCAAGTGTTGATTTAATGATTTAATGTATAATTATATATTTGATATATTACTTTGCATTAACTAGTATTGGTTCACTTTAAACGGATTTTTCTCACTTCATGCACATTGTATATGTGATATGCTTTCGTGCACTTTTTTGTATCATGTTTGATGATACTTGATCATTTAGTTAAGTTTATAGAATTAATCCATGGTTAATTTGATAATTAGGGTTTTGCATATTCATTTATTTATTTATTTGTTTACTTATTTATTTGAAATGAGTTATGATAAGAATGGTGGCTAAGTTTGTTTTATATTGAAGCTTCATGAAGCTTTGACTTTGCTAACCATCCTTATCTTCATGCTTAACCCTAACCCATCCAAGTGACCATGGTTAATTCTCTACACTTAACCCTAGTTCAAGTTATGATAAGTATTTGATTTAAAATTTATTTTTATCATAAGACTTATCATATTCTTTTCTTGAGCTCATCTTCTTCTTCTTCTTCAAGCTTGCTACTCCAATGGCAACTTGAGTTTTAGTGAGAGAAATCCAAATCTAAAGTGAACCCACCTCCTATTTCTTCACCCTCTACCTCTTGCCAAGTTGTTTTGGGTGTTTACTTCACAAGTTTCACAAGTTTGTGAAGTCGGAGCTTGAGTTTGTGCAACCTCGACGTAGATCGTCTTTGACACAAAGCCGACGACCTATTCCGCACGTTTCTCCGATGAAGCCGTCACGAGAGTCCAAGCTTCAAGATGGACAGCGAGAAGACTTCGTTGCGGAGCCGTGGAGGTGGATATCCGGATCTACAAAGGTTGTAATTTCCGTATCCTAGTAGTTAAGTGTTAACTAGCTTTTAGTTTCGCCTAGAATTCTAGCGACGATCCGTAGTCTAGGGTTTCTCGGCACCAAAAATTTTAAAATGGCATGTTCGATGCCTTGTGAGACCTCCTTGGGGTGCCTAGGAACCCTACAGGTTTCTCGTCGGCGCTCGGGGTTGGGAGAGAGGAGGTGAGGTAGTGCAGGCGAGGTAGGAGGGATTCGGCGATGCAGTCTATGAGGGGAGGCTGAAAAGGGTGGTCGGGTTCTTCGTCGAGGATACTCATGGTCGTAGGTTTCGTGAGGTGAGGAGAGAGGAAGGTCGAGGGTGTCGGAGAGGGAGGTGATGAAGGTGGTGACGTCGACGAGTGGACGAGGGTGGTAGCAAGGTGAGGAGGCGACGACGAGGTCGTCGGCGGCGAGGACGGCGACGGCGACGAATGCAAGGGCAGGTGATAAGATGGGTTCCTGGGTTTGTGGGGGTTGCGGGTTTGCCGGGGAGACGAGAGGGGAGAGAGAGGTGTGGTTGAGAATGTGAGGTCGGGGATCGACGAGGATGAGGCGACGAAGGCGACGAGGGCGAGGGCCGGGATGCGAGGCTTGGAGGAAAGAAATAAGGAAGGAGAAGAAGAAGAGAGAGGAGAGAGAGAGTACGTGAGAAATAATAAAAAAGGTAAAGAATATTTTATGAGAAACGGGAAAGAGAGAGAGAGAAGTGAGAAAGAAAGAGATAGAGAGAGATCGAGATGAGAGAGAGAGGGAGAGAGAAAGAGGTAGAGAGAGATCGAGATAAGAGAGAGAGAGAGAAATGAATAGTGAGGAGAAAGAGTTTTGGTTGGTAGCGGGAGATAGAGAAAGAGAGAGAAAGAAAAGAAGAGAGAGAGAGAGAGAAAGAGAGGGAGAGTGGGGCCACGGCCAGACCGGGGTGAGCTGGTTTAGTTAGGAAAAAGATTTTAAAATTTTAAAAGATTTTATTTTGTTAAGTAATATTAAAATGTTGATTTTAAATTATAGTGATATATTAATTAATTAATTTGAATTTTGGCGGGATACAAAAGTATTCCAAAACACGCCCGGGTCGGGTCTAAAATTTCAGATTTAAAATATGAAAAATATATGCAACTTCCAAATTTCAAAATGAATGCTCAGTTAATGAAAATGCATACCCTCAAGAACGGATGCATGTACGTGCGCGTAGCCATCCAAACACGTCCGTTTCACTGAACGGGACGAGAACAAGGTGCGCGGATGCTACCACGGGGTTAGGGGTATCATGCAGGCTATGAAATGCAATTTTAAATTATTTTCTGTGACCTAAAATGTTATATGATAAAAGATGCGATACCAGATAAAATACCAGTATGCACTAAACATGAAAATGTACGGTCTATGCAATAAGTCAGGGTAATTCATAAATATGAATCAAACAGGTTCAAGCAAGCGGGCCGGGTCGAATGCGATGTAAAATGTAAAATACCATTCGCACCCAAAACACGTTAAATCAAGAAAATACCACAGATAAGTAAATACGGGAACTAGAATTGGTATAAATGAACTAGGTTGTTACAACTTCCCTTAGCGGTACTGCTTCTGCCCACTCAGAAAAATAATTGGTCGTTGCTAGTATGAACTGATGTCCTTTGGATGACGCTGGTTCAATGGGGCTAATTATGTCGGTTCCCCACATTTCGAATGGCCAGCTAGCTATGGTTGGGTGTAGCGGATTTGGCTGTTGGTGGATGAAGTCCCCATGAATCTGGCACGAGTGACACTGCTTCGCATGTTTGAGGCAGTCCTGAATTATCGTGGGCCAATAATATCCCATCCTTTTGATTTTAAGTTTCATTTTTGGCCCGGCTTGATGAGAACCGCAGAGTCCGTCGTGAGTTTCTTGAACGACTCTCCTTGCTTCTCCTGGCCCCAAGCACCTTAGCCATAAACAGTCAAGCGATCTCTTGTATAGAGTATCATTGACGAAAGCGAAAGACAGAACCCGTTTCATGATCTGATATCTTGACGGCGCGTTTTCGGGCGTTCGATGGGATTTGAAGTAGTCTATGAAGACTTCCCTCCAATCCTTGACTTTTTCTTCGCCTTTTATTTAGAGGGTTACTTATTTGGTCGTTTCCTTTTCTTCGGATGACTCTGTTAAATCCTCCGAAGGTATCCCTGCTGGCGCGAGAACCCGACGGCTTTGCACGATGATCTTTACGTCATTGAGGTCTTCGTCGGCCAATTCTTTAGCCAATCTAGCTAATGCATCCGCTTTGCTTTTTTCCGCACGCGGTATACTCGCCAAGATGTAGGAGGGGATTTGTGTCAGCAGTTGCTGCACTCTTTCACCATATGTCATGCCCCGCTTCCCGGTGTACGAGCAGAGGACGCGATGGGCCCGTTGCGTATTTACTCAGAAGTAAACACGCTAAACGTATCTAAGTAATATAAAGTAAATGTATACAAGAAAATGACAATAGATGTGATTGAACAACAACTTTTATTTATTAATAATTCTTTATAAATACAACTAGAAATGTAAATACATGAATGGAAAGCAATGCCTAAACAATGGCAAAACTGAAATGAAAAACATGTACAAGTGACTATATCTCGGGGTCTTCAGTGTACTGTTCAGGGGTCTGCTCCAAGTGTTCATGGCTGGTCTCGAACTCGAGTGCGTCCGATCCACCTGACAACATTCCAAAAAAGAAAAGAAATAGGAATGCTCGATAAGTCCCAAAGAAAGGAAGAAGTAGAATAGAAATAAAAGAGTATAACTAGTAATGTTTAATTATAATATTAACGCAGTTGTTTGTAGCTTGGTACAGAATATGCCAGTGTATACGAGAGGAGTCTAACTTACACCGTGGACTTTGGTAACCCGTAGTATAAGGCTCCGTCGAAAATACCACGGAACAACGGCATGGATGTAATTACGTCTTTAGTGACCATCTCGTGCCACCTTTAACATGTTCCGTACCAGTCTACCCCTTTATAAACCCCATAATGTTTATTGTATTGATTGTATTGATTGTACTGTATTGTCTTGTAGTAAATGGAAGACTTGCCGAAACCATGATATCAGTAAACGGAATGGATACAAATGGATAGTCATGTAAACAGTGTATATCCATGGTTCGGTTCAGTCAAAATAGATTGATATAGATTGAATAGATGGATTCATGTTGAATTATAGTTTATTCTTGAATCATATTCAAGTCAGATTGATCAGATTGAGACTTAGTCTGAGTCAGACACTTAAAAAGAAATTGAAGTCCTGAATTAGTTTTGATGTTATCGGTAACTGCTACACATGGACGGCAGGATTTGTGTCTTTTTCCAAGACAATTACCTTATTGATAACACCGTTGTTAGATTGTCTATCTTAGATAGGCAAGCACCCACTCTCTCCGGCTCCCCGAGGCTCAAAAGAATTGGTCCCGCTTAAACCTATATTTACTAGAGTCCTTATTGTAATTTAGTATAACTTGAGGGGGTTTTATGTAAAAATAGTTTTGGTATAATTTCAAAATACATCTCAAGTATTTAATTATCATCTTTAGGGTTTTCATAGATGTATCTTTTATAAAAGTGAAATTTCTAATGAGTAGAACCTAGTTTTCATTGTTCATGGTATTTTAATGAAATATTGGATCTGTGTTATATTTGGATGGTATTTTCATGTAATAATGATTCCTTTGATTTAGAAAACTTGGAATATTTATATAATTAAAATAGATATTTTGATAATATATATATATATATATTTAATGAAAATAATTTATTTATTTTCTTGTAGAAATCTCATTTTCTAAAGAAAATGCATAAAAATTCCATCGAGATCGGATGCTCTTTTCGGAGGTCTGCATCTCGCTCTACTAGGCCCGAGTATGTGCGATAACCCGCACCATTCCGATCGGGGTCCCCAAAAGTGGGTTATAGAGGCGTAATTGTAAGGAATGGTTTGATACATCTATTTATAGAAATGGTTTTGTAAGTTAAAGGTATTTATTTGTAAAATCGTTTTATCCCATAACTATGTTCCCAAATTTCCATCGTGCTATATTAGAGATGTGTGTTATGATGAGGTAGGTCATTACCTCGTGAACTATTTACAGGTAAAACATGTATTATGTTGTTTTATGTCGAGAATGAAGTTTGTGGTATTTTACTGTAAAACTACGATAAAAATTGCAATAAAGAATATTTTGAAATGAAACTTGTTTTAATAGATTTGTTTATGTTTGTTAAACAATATGTGAGAGTATGGAATTTTATTGATTAAGAAAAGTAACGTTTTAAAGAAAAACCGAATCGGAAGTCGGATTAACTCCACTTCCGTCGGATTTTAGAATTGCAAGTTTCTAAAGAATAAGATGAGAGAGGGAGAGGGGACTTACTAGATAATAAGGTAGAGGGGAGAATGGGTAAGACTATGGAACCGTCGGGGCGTCGTTTCGTCGCCGGAATCTCCTCGAAACGTTGTCAGAATCTTACCCTTTGCTAACTCCACTTGCACAACTTGGGACTTAGAAATTTTATAGAGTTTTTGTAATGAAATTCTGAGTGAGGAGGGGTAAAATGTGGTGTGGTATTTATAGGGAAAATTAGGATTTAGGGTAATGAAGAATAGAATTAAAATATGCATTAAAAATGGATTAAAGTGGGGATTTATCATTCTCTGGATAAATGCAGAGAAATCAAACAACATGGGGGTAGTGGGGTAGGCCAAGGGGTGCTAGGGTTAAATTTTGGGAGCATTTGGTATGGTTTGGACCGATGATGCCGGCCCAAATTACGATGTCACCCGTCATCTTGGAGGGGATGGGGCTTGGATTCTCGCCACATGTCTCTGTCGCCTCATATACCCCAGTGCACATGTTTGTTTATTCTGTAACTCTTCATTTTACGTGTAATGCACGTGTAAACCCTTGGACTTCTAAAAGATTAAAAGAAAAATTAATAAAAAGATAATGTGGCTGGGGGGATTCGATCACAGGGGCTACGTCACAGCAGTGCAAGGCTTTACCAATGAGTTACAAGTATTTTCTTGCTGTTCAAAAGCAAATCAAATTTATAACTTGTGCTCAGGCTAAGCTATCCCTTTCTGTATTTTGAAAAAAAATCTATACAGAAAGTTTAGGGTTGTTACACCATACCTGATCAGTTCTGATTTGCATATCTGATAGTCACCATTTACTTGGCTGATGTAACAACCCTAACTTTCTGTATAAATTTTTCAAAAAATACAGAAAGGAACCCCTGAGCCTGAGCACAAGTTATAAGTTTGATTTGCTTTTGAACAGCAAGAAGGAGCTTGTAGCTTATTGGTAAGACCTTGCATTACTGATCCAAAGCACCAGAGTTCGAATCTCATCAGCCACATTATCTTTTTAATTATTTTTCTTTTAATTTTTTAGAAGCCCAAAGGTCTACACGTGCACAACCCGTAAAACTAAGAGTCACAGCCTAAACAAACGTGTCCACGAGGCTAGACCAAGCATCAGGGACACGTGGCACCAAGATGAGCCCCGACTCGGGCCGGCGAAACGCTTAACTCGGCCGGCGCTGTAAATCCCCGTTTCCAATTCAATAAAAGTCTTCTTTTCTGAATTCTAGTGATTTTCTTTTCCCTTCATATTTGAATTGGTTGTTAGGCTAAATAATTGCATTTTTCCAAAACCTAAAAGTTAAGACCCAAGAGTTAAAACCAAAGCCAATTAAACTAAAACCTAAACTAAAACCCAAAATAAAATCAAGATTTACACTTAAACTCAGCCACGTCTTTAAAATTCCCACAGCCCATTCAAAACCTTTTTAATAAACTCTATATAACCCTCAGCCCAATCAAATTTCCCTCAGCCCACCTCGAAATTTTTTTTGATTATTATTTTGTTTTAAAAACCGGCCCGTTTCCACCATGCAGCCCACGATTTTTAAGGAGAATTTTTTTAAAAAAAGAGAACGAGCCCAGCCCATCTCTTCCAACTCCTTTCCCATTTCAGACCCCATTACACTGTTCATCTTCCATTCAAATTTCCAACGTCTATTCCCTTAACTCGCGCGCGACCCGCCTCCTCCGCCGTTGCTCACGCCCACGCCCACGCACCCGTCGTGCGACGTTTTCCCCCTCGCACTCCTCTCTCTAAACCGTCGCCCTCACCTCTCTCTTACTCACCAACTCCTTCACAGAAAAACCTCGATCCCTCTCAAATTTTCTCGCGAACCCATTGCCACCTCCACCGCCGGTGACCATCCCACCTCGTCGCTCGACCCACGTCGACGACAGCCACTCCGCACCCTCTTTCTCCCTCCACGACTTCACCCTTCTTCAACCGAGCCCTTCTCAAATATCCCCTGCACACAACCCACTTCGACCAAGCTCGGCCACCTTATCCCCTCGACGCCGACGAGCCACCCCACTTCACCTGAACCACATCTGTAGCCCTCAACACCCTCAGCATCACCCTCACCTCCCCAGACCCGACCCCCACTGCTCCCCATCTCTCCAAATCTCAAAAAACCATTTTTAAATTTCTCCCCCTCACTGTGAAACTGCACCGTACACATAGCCGGAGCGTCGCCCACCGACGCCGACCCCGGGAGACCCACAGGGCACCATTCTAGACTTCCAGCAGGCACAAAGACGACTCCGGGAACTCCGACGTAAAACCCGTGCTCGATCAAGGCTCGCGCGAACTCGTTCCGCGGCGTACGACGCGCGTTCGTGACGACACTGCTGCCATACGATCCCGAGGCGTTCTCCAGGCAAGTATTTACTTGCTTCATGCTATAATAATAGTGTTACCCACCTAGATCATTTAGTTTACAAGCTTTCCGATTTCCTATACGTGTTAAAACTTAAGTGCTCGATGTTAGTTACTAATAGAAATAGTTGTCTAATTTGACGGCAACCTATACATTCTGTTGGCCCTTTTAAGGAAGTATAACGTGTGTGAAATTCGCTGGAAAACACGATTGTTAGTAACAAAAATCGATACCCCCAAACATGTCGTAAAAACTAGGATCCCCTCGTAGCTGAAAACGAATAAAAACACCATAAATCATACACATATTGGAAATATGCGTTCAAGGGCTTAAATCGAAGCCGACTTGACGAACTTTAATCCTACATAAATTTCTGATCATTTTTGTTTTGTAACCATGAAGATAATTGGATCAGAACACGACTCTGGACTGCAGTCCAGAGCGTTTCTGATTAGTATGTTCTGTCTAAAGTCCTGCGTCCCCGTGTTTCCTGAAATCGCATGATACGGAACTTTCAGTAGTTATAATATATACCTGTTAGTGAAAGAAAACAAGTGGTTTCATTCCGATTCATCGCAGTTTGTTATTTTAAACTTATTTTAAAAGGGCAGAACGTAAAGCTGTTCAGAACACTTTCTGAAATGACATTTGAGATTGAACTGTGTATAACTTTCAACGTACAGATGCGATTGAGGATCCGTATGTTGCGTTGAATACTTTATCGAAAATACTAAATTTCATATAACTGTGACATCGCTAAATTCTGAGCCCAACTGGGCGCAATTCGCGTCGCGAAACAGACGTTCAGTTGTGAAATTGAAATTCCAGCCGCGAACACTTAAACTGAAACAGTTATATCTTGAAAACCGAAACTCCGATTGAACTGAAACAAATTTTGATGAATTACTGACTGATTGTTCTATATACCTTACCTACATCATTTGTGCTGAATTCGTAACATATTAATTTGTGCAATTTATTTTAATTCATGACATGCATGCTAATTCATAACATACCGTGCTTATTGGTAGCATACAATACATATATCATACCCTTGTCATTTACACAGTGTTAGTGCGTGTGGACATTGCATTATCGTGCGTGATAGATGTTGGTTTAGGAGTGACGAGTACACCAATGGAAAGTGAATATTCGTGACAGTGATTGATACAGTGGACAGTGATGAAACCGTGCCATTGGTATACTCGTACACGACTAGATCAATATCTTAAATAGTGTAACCTGGGGAAAAAGGGGAAATCAAAGTGGAAAGAGTATCGTATTTAGCGGGACCGTGTTTAGAGGATGATCATTCGAACCGTGATACTTATACGTGTAGGACAGGATCTAGCGATCCGGCTGACAGGGTTATGTCCCGGGCATGTGGGCCGTTGTCTCGGGTACGTACGAGACTCCTGTTAAACATGATCCTCCTTCCACTATGTGATTTCAAACATGACCTAGAGATCGATAGGGACACATAACATATTCTGCATCATATTGTGACATAGTGATCACTTGCATTATTCTCATACCAGTATTACCTCATTTACCTGTTTCATCTGATTATAATAATATTATTATTTGTGTCGCTCTGACGACCTGAGTATGCATGCTCAGATTCCGCGGGAGGACCAGCACAGGAGACGGATCTATCCTTTGAGTTCACGGAGATATAGTTGGTGTACCTACTTCATTTACTTCTTTCCATAAAAGAGATTGTGAGATTGAACTTGGTTAGTTATCGTTTTTATTATCTGTAATCTGTGAACAATGAAATTTTAATGTAATAAATTAGTGATGTGATTCCTTTAATACTGTGCTTTATTACTGATTACCATGTAGTGCTAGAAGCCGAAGTGTGACTACGGCGGGACGATCCCTTGACCGTAGGAGCATGGCTGGCCTAGTCATACCTCGTATTCCGTATTTTGGGATGCGGGGCGTGACAGGCGCCGCCGGTCTAACTCGATCCAAACCCCATTTTTCTTTAACTCTGGTGACTCTTGGACTCCCCCCATAACCCCTGTATTATTTGTTTTTACCGCACATTTACAGAGCACAATAAAACTCATATTTAATCCATTTTATTACAAATTTTAATACACCATTTCACTACCCTAAACCCGAGATTTTTCCTATAAATACCACCACTCAAATCACACCCCTCTCACAAATCCCTGCCCAAACTCTTAAGAAAATTCCCAAGTCTTTTGTGTGCAAGTGGAATTAGCAAAAGGGCGAAACTCCGACGAACTTCCGACGGCAATCCGAGGAGATTCCGAGGACGAAACGACGCACCGACACCTCTCACCTCTTCCTCCTTCTCTCTTCTGGTCAAATAACCTATAAGTCCCTACTTCTTCCTCTTTTCTCTATTCTAAAAACATTCAAAACTAAAACCCGACGGAAGCGGAGTTAGTCCGACTTCCGATTAGGTTTTCTTTAAAAACTACACTTTTGCTTGATAAAATAAAACCATACTCTTATATACTAACTAATAAATATTAACAAACTTAATAAAACAAGTTACACATCAAATTAATCGGTTTTGTAACTTTTATTATACTTTTTCAGAAAAATACCATATTATTTAGTTTCGATATAAACCATCATAATTCCTTGTTATACCTATAGATAGTTCACGAGATAATGACCTATCTCTTCACAACACTCATATCTAACATAGCACGATAGAATTTGGGAATATAGATTTGGAAAAAATACGACTTTACATATAACTACCTTCAACTTATAAAACCTTTTTTCTACAAGAATGTATTTTAACAAATCTTTGCAATTGCGTCTCTACAACCCATTCGGGGAATCCGTTTGGGATGGTGCGGATTATCGCACATTCTCGGGTTTAGTAGAGTGAGATGCAGACCTCCGCAAGGAGCATACGATCTCGAAAGATTTAAAATGCAATTTTCTTTAGAAAATGTGATTTCTATTATAAATAAAACTTATATTTTTAATAAATAAATGTATATGTAATTAATATCAAAATATCTATTTTTAATATTTATAATATTCCATATTTCCAAAATTCAAGAAAAATATCTCATTTATAAGAAAATACCATACAATTCCAATATTACAAATAAATTCCATATATTATGAAATTAGGTTTATTTTACTAGAAATGTCACATTGATAAAATATACATCAATGAAAACTCTAAAGACGATAATAAAATACTTGAGGGTATTTTGAAAATTATACAAAATTATTTTTACATAAAACCCTCTCAAGTTATACTAAATTACAATAAAGACCCTAGTAAACATAGGTTTAAACGGGACCGGTCTCTTGAGCCTCAGGGAGCCGGAGATATGGGTGCTTGCCTATTTAAGGTAGACAACTTAACAAACAGTGTTATCAACATGGTAATTGTCTTTGAAAAAGACACAAATTCTGCCGTACATGTGCAGCAGTTACCGATAGTACCAAAACATAAT
This sequence comes from Agapanthus africanus, assembly GCA_030015575.1. Taxonomy (NCBI): domain Eukaryota; kingdom Viridiplantae; phylum Streptophyta; class Magnoliopsida; order Asparagales; family Amaryllidaceae; genus Agapanthus; species Agapanthus africanus. Next base: position 54,257,581 of record CM057342.1, on the reverse strand, counting down.
TCAGTTTCAATTTCTTTTCTAATTGTCTGACTCAGACTGAGTCTCGATATAATAAATATTACTTGAATATGATTCAAGTATAAACTACAATTCAATATGAATCTATATATTCAATCTGTTAAATTCAATCTATATTGACCAAACCAAACCATGGATATATTCCATCTATATGTTCATCCATTATATCCGTTCCATTACTGATATCATGGTTTCAGCAAGTCATCTATCTATATACAATATACAATTCAAACAATACAAACAAAACAATCAAGACATCGCGGGGTTTATAAGGGGTAGACTGGTACGGGTGGTGTTAAAAGTGGCACGAGACTGTAACCATAATACACCTAACCTGAATTCAATTGTCGATGTACCGTGGCTGAACGGTTACTTGTGCTCTGTATACCTTACTCTCTGGAATAGTGGGACTTCTCTCGTATACACTGGCATTCTTCTGTACCAAGCTACAAACAACAGCGTTAACACTGAATACAACATTATAACAATATAATCTCTATTTTGTCTATTCCATTCTTATCTATTTACGGGACTTACTGAGCGATTTGTTCGCTGACGACATTCTTTTTCTTCTTCTTTGGAATGCCGTCAGGTGATTCGGACTCACTGGAGATCGAGCCCACCAGCGAGGATTTGGATCAGCTAGCCTTCGACCCGGAGCTCTAGTTACTTGTACACATTTACATTCTGTATTTTTCATTTCTGTTATGCCACTGTTTAGGCATTGCTTTCCATTCCATGTATTTACTTTTCAGATGTATTGTAAAAAGAATGTTAAATAAATAAAGTTGCTATTCAATTATATCTATTGCCACCGTCTCTTGTGCATTTTACTTATATTGCTTAGATATGCTTAGCGTGTTTATTTCAGAGTAAATATGTAGCGGCCTCGTCGCGTTATCTGCCCGTATACCGGGAATCGGGGCGTGACAGCTGACAATGAGCTGGGAATCTCCATATATGAGGAGGTCTTTGATTCCCATATCAACAGCGATCTCGAGACCTGTTATCAAAGCTTCATATTCAGCTTCGTTGTTAGTTCTTGGCTTCGTCAGGGAGAAAGCGTAACGCAATATCCGTCCTTGCGGGGTCACGAAGATAAGGCCTATCCCAGCTTTGATTATGGGGGTCTTATGCTTCCGATTCTTCATGGAAGATCCTCCATCGAAGTAGAGTTCCCATCGGGCACCATTCTCTTCTTCCTTTGCGTCGAACGTATGTTCATCCTATAACTCACAATTTAAGGGGGAGTCGGTGGGTATCGGATGCTCGGCGAGAAAGTCGGCGATGGCCTGGCCCTTCACTGCTTTGAGAGGTCGATACGTTATCGAGAATTCCATCAGGAGGAGGTCCCATTAGGCAAGATTTCCTGTTAGTATGGCCCTTGACATCAAATATTTGAGAGGATCCACCTTTGATATGAGATGGACCTCATGCGCCACGGCGTAGTGTCTGAGCTTTGTTATCGCGAAGATCAACACCAGACAATACTTTTCGATAAGGGAGTAGTTGTTTTCTGCCCCCAGGAGAACTCGACTCAAATAGTACAGAGCTCTTTCCTTTCCCTGATCATTCTTTTGTGCCCATAGCGCGTCTAGAGAACCCCCAAGGGCCGTTGTATATAGGATAAGGGGTTTTCCCTAAACCGGAGCGGTCAATACCGATGGATTCTGTAGGTATTGTTTAATTTCGTCCAGTGCATTTTGGCACTTATGATCCCACACGTACGGGGTCCCCTTCTTCATTAGATGACTGTAGGGATGACATTTTCCGGAGAGGTTGGCTATGAACCGCCGGATATACGCGAGATTTCCTTGGAGAGACCGTAGTTGTTTGAGAGTTCTCGGCGTGGGCATTTCCATAACCGCCTTGATCTTCAATGGGTCTAGTTCGATGCCTCGGTGTCAGATGATGAATCCTAGGAATTTGCCCGAAGATACTCCAAACGCGCATTTTAGAGGATTCATCTTCAGATTATACTTCCGAAAACGTTGGAACACTATGTCTAGATGCTCCCAATGCTTCTCATAAGATTTGCTCTTCACCACAAGGTTGTCAATGTAGCATTCAACAACCTCATGAATGAGGTCATCGAAGATTTTCGTCATGGCCCTCTGGTAGGTAGCGCCAGCGTTCTTCAGACCTAAAGGCATTACCTTGTAGCAGAATATGCCCAACGGAGTCCGGAAGGCGGTATGCTTTTGGTCTTCAGGATGCATTTTTATTTGATTGTACCCTGAAGATCCATCCATGAAGGAGAAGACCTCATGGGTAGACGTGTTATCTATCATCAGCTCGGTAACTGGTACTGGGAAGTCATCCTTTGGGCAGGTTTTGTTGAGCTCCCGAAAGTCTACGCAGATGCGCACCGTCCCATTTTTCTTCATTACTGGAACAATGTTGGCGATCCAGTCGGGATATTGAAATTCTTGGATGAAGCCGGAGTCAATTAGTTTCTTGACTTTGGCGTTGATACTCGTCTCGAGTTCGAGCCGCATTTTTCTTGGCGCCTGTTTGACTGGCTTGACGTCTGGCGATATAGCCAGTTTATGCACCGCTATTTTTGGATCTAGTCCCGGCATCTCGGAATAGTTCCATGCGAAGCGGTCTTTATATTGCATAAGCACGTCCTTTAGTGTGGCCACCTGTTTTTTAGACAACAGCTCATTGATGAACATGGGCCTCGGCTCGTTTTCCGTCTCCAAGTCGATTTTTCTCAGGTTGTCCGCCGTAGTGTGTATCCCATCTTCCAGCTCTTTTAGTGCTGTTGGAAACTCCGAGACCACCTCCTCCTCATCCTCATTTACGAAGCACTTGAAGAAGTCATCCATATTCTCGTGCCCTCCCTCCTTTGAGAGTGTTATTATGTGGCAAGAACGAGTTCGCTTCCATTCTTGGTGTTGAGTTGGTCCTACCTTCGCGATATAGGTTCTCTTTGGCTCATGCTTTTGCGGTGGGGTCACTCTCCAGCTGTCGGATAAAGCGAACCTGCCTTATTGATATTGGTCTCCGACCCGGTCTTTAAATGTGAAGCAGTCTTCAAGAGGATGTCCTATTGCTCGATGATAGGAGCAATAATCCGGGTGATGGACCTCATTTATTTGTTCGGGGTACCGAGGCTCCGGGAGCGTCATCATTTGATATTTCATGACAAAGTTGAATATTTTCCTTATCTTGTCTTGAAGGAAAGAGTATTCCCGTCCCATCTTCTTCATAAAAGACGGATTTCGGCTGACTTTTTCTTGATTGCATGGCTTCTTAGATCCGCTTCGTTGTTTCCAAACGTCATTCTCGTTCTTCACTTTATTTTGCCCCTGTTTCAGGCTTTTCTCTTGTCGCGAGAACGTACAGCGGGCTGAGGGTGAAGGGCATCGTAATTTCTCTTTCCGCAGACTGCTGATTGAGACGCTGCGTCTTGGCCTTTTCGTAAATAGCCATTTCATGGTTGTGATCATACTGAACCTTTTGATCGGCTTCTCTTATTAGCTTGTCAGCTTGCTCTTCGAACGACGGACTTGACGTTCTTATAGCGGGATTTTGCTTCGTTTCAATATCACAGCTATCTGGAAAAGCATTCCTTTCTCCACCGGAGTTATTTATGGCACAACAGTTATGGAATTGCTCCCGTTTATTTGACCGAACATATCCAAGCCCGGTCGTCTCAATCCTTCCGTTTGGCATCTTTCGCTGAGTCCCGGGAGCGTCCCGGATCTTGTTGTAGAACTGGGCTTGTCGAATGGTTTGTTTGAAGGATACGCCTTGGCATCTTAATATCCTTTTCAATCCTTCTGCGTAATATCTGGGCAGACGGATTGGTTGAAGCCTGTCAAGCGCAAGCTCGGCACCATGCCGGACTTCTTTCTCCACTTTGGTCTCCGTAGATTGATAGAAGAGGATTGACTTTTCACCTCTTCGTCTGGGAGGGACGTAGAAAGTCTGCAGTTCTTGTACGCTGTATGTATCAAGCGCATCAAGTTCTTTGTAATGTCGTGGCGGAACCATGGTGATCTGTAAACTCTGATCAGCTCCAGTAACGGTTTGTGCTTACGGGCGAGTGGAGAACACGACGTTGGCCTCGTCCTCAGAGTCACTGCAAAGACCAAATTAGGAGTAGATGGTCCGGGCCTGTTGCATTGGGGTTTCCCTGGGTAGACTATTTCCTCATCTTCCTTGGTGTCACTCCCAAAGATTGGGATAGTGACAACGGACTTCTGTTTATCCTCCGGCTTATGACATCTTTCCGTATCTTTGAAGTCTGGTAGGTAGTACTTTGCGTCTTCATATTTTCGCACTTCATTTACGGAGAATGGATTTAGCTCCCCCGTAACGGTGTACTTGAGTCCGTCTTTGAAATACTTCATATACTGGTGTTGTGTAGAAGGGATGACATTGTAGCAAGTCTGTAGCAAGTCTTGGCGTCAATGACATGAAATTTAATGTTAGTGACAAGCAGCCCGAAGCGTAACGTCAGTATTGCGAACCCGAGCGTCCGTGATGACCATGAATCCAAACCGGAGATGGTAATTTTATCTCGGGCTAGGTGCTGAACGTTCATGCAAATCTCCTTCAACACTTTCACATTGAGGAGGTTGACAGAAGACCCATTGTCGACAAGAATTTTGCCTATCTTGATATCGTGAAAGTACCTAGTGACGTATAACGGAGGGTTATGCTCGCATGTTTCGAGGAGGAGATCCTCATCGCTGAATGTGATGTCAAATGTGTGAGCTTCTTCCAGTTCGTCCTTCATTCTTTCTTCAGCTAAGAAAGCTTGGAATTGATCAGGATCTTGCAATGCCTTGATCAGAGAATCTCGTGCCTCTTTGGACAGGAGGAGAGCATCCAGTATGCTTAGTTGTGAAGGCATTTTCCTCAGATGTGCTAGGAAATTGTAATCCACCTTGTTTTTTCTAGGTGGGTCCTTGGCTGCGAGCTTTTTAACGACTCCATCATCAAGGGTGATTTCCCTAGGGACTTTTTCTTTCCCCTTGTCTCTTTAACTCAAACCTTTATTTGTAGGTCCGAGTTTCTTCTCAGGCTGCGTGCGGTTACGCAACTGAATATTCTCGCAGTTTTTCTCCTCCTCTTCTTTTTCGGAAGTGGAGTTCTTGAAGAGAGGGATGAGGGTCATTTCTTCCTCAGAATCGCTCCCGAAGGTAAGAATTTGGAGTTTTTCGCTTTCCCAACTGGTATCAACCATATGACAGTTGCCAGTCGTTTTCTCACGCGCACTTGTCGAACTTCTTTGCTGTCGATGAGCTTCGCGTTTCATCCTCTTGAAATGTTGTTTATGGGCAACGTATCCTTGCTACCACTTCTTGAAGGCACTACATTCCTCGGTGGGGTGGGTAACCCTCCGATGGTATAGGCAGTAGTTTGGATGCATATCCACTCCGTCAAGGCACATGGCCCCAAGAGTGTTTTCCACGAGAGGTGGCAGTTTCATTCCCACTGATTGGTCTTTGGCGAACCGCTTCACTGTCTTGATCTTGCTCTTATTTGCTGTAGGTGTGCTTCGGTTTGGTTGGAGTACTTTACGACTCATCCTCTCCGTAGCTTCTTCATCCTGACGCCGACACATAGACTTTTCGTATATGGCTGTTTCACGTTCTCGGTCAGCTTTACTCTTTCGAAAGACTTCGTTTAATAGCCTATCGATTGGGTCTTCTGATAGTCCTGGGGATTTTGGCGCCGATCCTGTCCCTAGTTCCTCTGCGTTGTTTTCTGACGCTGAGGGAGCTTCTTCGTCATTTAACGACGAATGGGAAACCATGTGGCAACTTGATACACAGTCTTCAGTTTCTGATTAGTTATTTTCTTCATCGTTATTACTCTTTTTGTTCTCAAGAATATGCTTGAGGAACTCTTCGAGAGTGACTGGGGTCCGCGTTTTCTGGTTGTACTCCTCCAGCGCGTCGATGTACTTTTGCAAGTCCGTGCGCTTGTCATCATACTCGGCAGGCTTCACAGGCTTCTTGGTCTTCTTTTTTTTCTTTGAAGACTTTGAAGGCTCGACTTAGGGATTTTGCCCTTTGTCGACGGTTTCCGGTATGGGACGCGGTTTCAGCATCCCTTCGATAATTTTCGGTTCAAGCATGCAATTCCACCTGATTGCCGAACATACCTGGAGATCCTTCAGCATTCTTTTAGTTTTAGCTGAAAGGACGATTTCCCATGGAGCTTCTTCCACGAGAGAGCATGATTCCCCTGGCGTATCCACATTTTTAGGAACATGCTTCTGTGGTGGGTTCACCCTCCAGTTCTCAGAAAGCGCGAATTTTCCCCGTTGGTACTTGTTTTCGACCTAATTTTTGAAGACGTAGCAATTTTCAATTGGGTGGCTCACCATTCTATGATAAGAGCAGTAGTTAGGGTTGTTGACATCGCTTGGTTGCGGTGGATGTCGTGGGTCCGGCAATGTGATAAGTTTGTTGCACACTGCCAGGTCGAACAATCACCTCGTCTTGTCACAGGGAAACGAGTAGGCGCATCCTAGCCTTTCTTCTAGGGATAGACGCAGACGCATGTTGTTTTGGCGAGTAACTGGCTTCGGGTCACTCGGCTGTTGTTGAGTGTTGGCAACGAAGGTTGCTTTCCCTTTACCCTTGGTATTTCGAGGGTCCATTTTTGAGGAAGAAGACCCGTAGCCCATCTGGTCCATTTGGGCCAGCTTGTTGATCAGAGCCTGGAAGTTGGTCGGCTTGAAGAACGTCATGAACTAGGACACAGTCGCTTGAGAATCGAGGGTCCCAATGAACATGCCCACGGCAGGAGATTCTTCGATGGATTGTTCATATTTTGACCATAAGTTCCGCCACCGGATCGCGTATGGACCCAGGTTTCTCCTCACTTCACCTTGGCATCGATTAATGCCGTGATCGGGGTGCGCTCGCTTGCGCTGGCAAACCGCTGTGTGAACAGCAGCTCCATCTCTATGAATGTCTTTACGGAGTGATTTGGGAGCTCCAAGTACCATTCAAAGGCTGTCTCTAACAGGCTACCAACGAACTGACGAAGTAACAATTTGTCGTCGCCTCTAGTGTTGCCGCATAAAGCTTTGAACTGCACGATGTGTTAGTGTGGGTTTCCTGTCCCCTTGTACACATGGAACTTGGGGATCGTATATCCCGGTGGGTACTTGATTTGGTTATACCGGCCCGGATACGGTCGCTCAGTTTTGACAGTTTGACCAGCCGCTTCATTCGCTTGATGAGCTCATATTTGTTGAGCTATATAGTCATCCAGAGCAGCCTTGGAGATTGTTTCCTCCTTAGCTGTTGATAAAGCCAGAAGAGGGTTTGATGTTTCCCCTCCGTTATCCTCGATGATTATCGGTGGATCTTCGGCTGGGCGTTCTGGCTAGATCATCATTCTAACCATGTCCTGGAACAGAAGCGCCATCTGCTTTATGTTAGCAGCTTGTTCCGCGGCCTCCTTATCCTTCCTTTCAAGCACCCTTCACAGGAACTTTGTATCGGTCTTCTGCTCTTGACGCTGTTCAGATGCCGATTCCGGGCTTTCTTTCTGCCCGGTAAGTATTGACATTTTGATCAGTATTTCCTGCAGCTTTTGTTGTTGCTCCTGAGCTTTTGTCAATGACCGAGTTTGCGACCGATAACCCATGGAAGCATGACTTTCTTCATTCCCGGAAGCCATGTAAACCGTGTGTATGATCATGCCTCCAGACTTGGGGCATTTGGGTCTATCGCCTTTGGAATTTGCCACCGGCGGTGGAAGATTCTCCAGCCTGATACTTTTGTGGGAGGTCGAAGTTGAAAGAGCCGTTGTAATAGGCACCCGTGTTGAAGACGCCCTTCTCTGTATGACGGAGGGATGGTCCTCCTCTTGCAGAGCCTTCATTTTCTTCAGTCGGCGAGAGTAGTTTTTGTTGATCACAGAATATTGGACTTTTCGCCAAACCTTATGGATTTGGGAGACAGCCGCTGAGGGGGCTGCTCCGGCTTTGCCTGTGTCATGTTAGGTAGGGGAGATTTCCTCAGCACCACGGTTGGAGAGTTCTTTCGCACACTCCTAAGTAGATCAAAGCTGTTCGCGGTTGGAACAGTAGCGTCAACTTCCACCATTAGAGCTGGTGGGGTAAGTCCAGAGGGGGAGTTGCCCCCAGCCTTTCTCACTCGACGCCAGTGGCGACGTTGAGCGTGTCTTGCAGATCGGACCACCCCAGTTGTGGAAGCGGCTCCGTCATTCCCCCGGCTTTGATGAGGGGCTACTGTTGGTGCCAGCCTGTCGAATACTGACGTCCGTTGAGAGAGAACGGCCAATCTTTCGAAGGCTGATTTTCTGATAGGGGAAGCACTTTTGACGACTTCACCCGCAACAAGAGTTGAAACGACCAATCTGTCAAAGACCGATCTTTTGGTAGGCAAAGCACCTTTGACGACTTCACCCGCCGGAGGAGTTGGGAGGAATATCCATTTTGGGATAACCCCTTCAGGTATCGCGGGCCTCTTTGCGGGCCCACTTGAGCTTCGGCTCAGCCTGTTGAAGACTGAGGTGGCGGACTTGGATGACCCGTTGAGAGGGGCTGTGGTGGTTGCAAGTCGATCGAATACCGACTTCTTGGGAGCTTCCTGTGGTGGCCCTGGGGTGCTAAAGCTTGCTGGCGGGAGCATGGTCGCGAAGAACAATCCAGTGGTGGCTTGAGTCACCTGCCCCACCGGCATTGAAGATGGAGGCCGCATTGGGCCCGTAAGTCACTCTTCCATTTGGGACGGAGCGGGAGTTGCCGTTGCAGTTTGTGTAGCTGTAAGCCATTAACCTTTTTCCTAGACAGGAGCAAGACACCAAATCTTAGTACTTCAAATCCAAGAGCAACCATAGCAAACCGTGATTTTGTTCGCGAAACACGACACATGAAGTCTGGAGAGGAAAGAGGAAGATGTCCCACCGGGCGTGCCAGAATCTGTTCACCGCCGAAAACGGAGACGAACTGGGATGGATCATCTTGCCTGAATTTGGGAGCAGATACTATTTGGATTTATCCGTCCACCTCTTCGAAGATACCAAGTTGATTTATGGCACCGTATATCGGAGGTTTGGACGGATGCGGCCATTGTAGCGTGACTTCGTCAGATTCTCCCTCGTTTGCGAGGGTTTTTTTTTATTGTGGGGGACGCTCTTCCCTGCAGGCGCAAGCCCCTACAGTTAATTATGTTATCGCATCGCGATAACCACTTTCTCCTGCTCCGGAAGTTCACTTTGTGTCGTGTGTGTTTTTGTTTGTTTGGGTTGTCCGGGGATTGTATACGGAGACTAATTTATGTCATCGCTCGTAGGGCGTGGATTAATCCAAATCCGTATATTTTAGATTTGGGTTTTTTATTTAAGGATCATTAATCTGGCTTGAGATATAGATCGACTTAAATGTATATGAGCATTTGGGGCTCGATTAGTTGTTGTTAAGGATACATTAGTCCAATTTGAGATTAAGATCCACTTAACAAATTTTAGGATCATTTTTATTTCAGATCCAACAAAAGAGCATTTAGGCTCTATTGTTTTAGTTTAAAGACGTTTCGGTCCAGTGTCACCATTTTGGAGGCGAATATTAGTTTAGGGTCGTTTCGGTCTGTTATCGCCATTTTGGAGGCGAATATTAGTTTAGGGACATTTCGGTCCATTGTTAGTTTAGGGACATCTCGGTTCATTATTCAACTTGCGCGCACGCGTATTTGTTACGTGACGAAGTGAACAATGGTGATATGGAATGTGCCCAATTTGGGGTACGATCCGATTTGAGGTGTGCACGTCAATTTGGAAATGTATCAATGTGGGATGAAAGGAGTTGTTGGTCGCTGGGACCCGCCACCTCTCTGAAAACGTTGAAGAATTAGAACAACATATATCATAGGTGTGAAGAGATGTACCCTTGAACCGAATCCCGTATTTGAGGGAGAAAGATTATGGGGGCTTTAAGAATTTTTGTTAAGGATACGTTTGTCCAATTTGAGACTAAGATCCACCTAACGATATTTTAGGATCTTCCTTATTTAAGACCCGGCAATAGAGCATTTAGACTTAGTTGCAAGACTTTATCAACTTAGCTAATTTGGGCTTTAGTTTGCTTAGTTTCCCCTCTTTTTTGAAAAAGTGCTAAGCACTGGTTTGGGCTCTGTTTAATCAGCCCCTTTTTTTTATGCAAAAGTGCTGAGCACTTATATGAGTTCTGACGCCTACATATGATTATGTGGAACTGTCTGTCATGGGGTTTCCCAATAAGTGTTGAACACTTTACTCATTTTGTCTTTATATGGAGTGTTAGGTACTCTTTATGGCGTCCACGTGGGGGATACTGAGGCGCTAGGCGCTGCCCAATAAGTGCTAAGCACTATCTTCTTCTGTGGCGCCCACGTGAGGGACACGTGAGGCGCTGGGCGCTGCCCAGTGAGTGCTAAGCTCTCTTTTCTTCTGTGGCGCCCACGTGAGGGACACGTGAGGCGCTGGGCGCTGCCCAATGAGTGCTAATCACTCTCTTCTTCTGTGACGCCCACGTGAGGGACACATGAGGCGCTTCCCAATCAGTGCTAAGCACTCTCTTCTTTTGTAGCGCCCACATGAGGGGCACGTGAGGCGCTGGGCGCTGCCCAATGAGTGCCAAGCACTCTTTTCTTCTATGGCACCCATTGATGATCAAGGTTTCGTTTTTTTAAGAATCAAGTTCTTTTTTGGGAACCAGGTTTCTCTTATATGCTTCGTTTCAAGGAATTCAATTCCTAGTCCTTTTCTGAATCTTCGATTCTCGAGAACAAATTCTTCCCGATGAAAATTAAATTCTCAACTTATAGGAGACTTGTTCTATGGATCTCAGATCCAGAGAAAGAACCAAGTTCTTTTTTTAAAAAGGTTAAACCCTTAGATATGTAAACGAGATGTTTTGATTTCTGCTCTTTTTATTTACCTAGAGTTTTTGAGGAGGGAGATCTTCTTCTCTATTCCCTTTTGAAGCTTTCTGCTTTAATTTTTAGAAGCTTATGGGGGGGGGTCGTCTATATCAGACTTGAAGTCTTGGGTCCTTTATATAGTAGAGCCAATTAACTCTGAAGAAATCTCTCATTAAGAGATCCCAATTGATTTGGAGATTTTTACCCACCATTGGATTTTTAATCCAAGGGTTTCTGTTTTACAGAATATATTTTCTTGTTTCTAACAAGAATGGGGAAATATTTTCCCTTACAAAGAATTTATTCTGTAAAACGGTGATTTTTTAATCACCGTTGGATTTTTAATCCACCGGTTCTCTTTTTTACAGAGGACAATCTTTCTTATTTAGAAATATTGAAAGAATATATCCCAAAATAGAATTTTATTCTATAATCCAATTTGGGGGATGTTTTCTCTTGACAGAATTTAATTCTGTATTTTTGATGATTTATCATCTCCGTTGGATTTTTAATCCAACGGCTCTGTTTAACAGAAAGTAGAATTTAATTATACTTGGGCGCCGGTGCTCACGTGTTGTGCACGTGGGCGCTACTTAAGGTTCTAATTTTTATAATGGGTTTTTATGTGCTTTGCATATTGGCACCCGCGTTGCACATTGGCGCTCGTGTGAGGAGCACGTGAGGCGCCACTATAGGATTAGTTCCTATCAGATTGGTCTTGGCGCTGGCGTCCTCGTGGGAAGCACGTGAGACGCTGCCTCATTTTTTTTAATAGAGCTTTGCTCTTTTATTGGGAAAAAATCCCCGCGTATTATATTGTATAGATCATATTTTCAAGTCTTGCCGAAACCATGGATAAATTTTTTTCAAGCAGTCATGTTCAGGATGAAATCAAGTATTCAAGTAGTTAAGTCAAGTTATAACTATGGTTCGGTCAAGTCAGGTCAAGTATACATGTTTGATATTGATGTTTGATTTCAATTATTCATGTTTGATATTGGATTCAGATTTGAATTGGACTCAGACTGAGTCAGACACTTGTAAACAGATTTAACTCTTGAATTAGGTTCGGGAGTCATCGGTAACTGCTGCACATAGACAGCATGATTTGTGTATTTTTCTAAGACAATTACCATTGATAACCCCATTAGGTTTTCTATCTTAAATAAGCAAGCACTCACTTTCTCCGGCTCTCTGGAGCTCAAGAAAATTGATCCCGCTTAAACCTATATTTATTAAAGTTCTTAAATATTGTTTTATATATCGCTAGGGAGTTTTATGAAAAAATATTTTAATATAGTTTAAAAGTAAATCTCGAGGGTGATTAGTATTATTTGAGGTTGTCATGAGTATGGATTTTAATTATTTGGGGGTATTTTAGTGATAAGTACTTAGCTTGGAAAGTTCATGGAATTTTATAGTAAAACTTGCCTTTTGGTATCTTGATGGTATTTTATTGTCATTTGTTAATCTTTTCATTTTTGAAAAATATAGATTTATTATATTTTGAAAATATGGATTTATAATTTTATATAATTTTAATTTTAAAAATAATTTTATTTTATTTAGAAAATTCGTATTTCTTAAAAACTGTATTTAAATCCTTTCGAGATCGAATGCTCCGTGAGGAGGTCTGCATTTCACTCTACTAGCCCACGGATGTGCGATATCTGCACCATCCATTAGCGGGTTCTCTAAAGAGAGTTGTAGATGCATAATTGCAAAGGATATGAAATACCGCTTTAAAAGAAATCCGGTTTTTACAATTATGTGGTATTTTATTGTAATATTATCTTCGTAACAAAAATACATGCAAATAGGAATCATGCTATAAAACCAAGTGTGCGTGTGGGGTAGGTCGTTACCCCTTGAAGTTTTCCTAAAGGTATTGTTTTAACAAATAATAAAAGCGGTGTTTATAAAGTTCAAGGTATTTTAACGAAAAAGTTCTACTATGTTTGTTTCACATAAGAAATTTGATAAAATTTGATTCTAAATATTAGGGTTTAAGGTTACAAGTGATGTAGTAAAATTAAATTGACTAAATTGTAAAGAAAAAGGGAGTTATGTGTTTTAGAAAAGAAGATGTCGGAATTAACTCCACTTTTACCGATATAAAATTTGAAGAGGAATTTCAATAGAAAGGAAGAGATTTAGAAGGGACTTATGATTTTGGAGTTTCAAGGAGAGGGTTAGGAAAGGAAAAGTGTTATCGTGGCGTCGCGGGAGCTCCGGATGTTGCTTCGATCTTCGCCGGAAGTCGCTCGCTCGCTCGCTAACCCTTCTTTACTCTACTTGTACTTAGGAACTTTTTGAGAGAATTTTACTATAATTTTTAGAACGATGTTGAGCTAAGGTAGGGGATGGTATTTATAGTGGAGAATTTTGGTTTTGGAATTAAAATGGTGGATAAAAAAGCATTAAAATTATGATAAATTATGAATTGAAAGGTCTCTGTTTAATTGCAGGGAAATCAAATAGTGCAGGGGAGTTAGGGGTAGTTGAAGAAGTGTGTGTGCAAAGCCCGGGGTTCATTGGGCAATATTCGACCGTCGGTGCCGGTTTTCCATCAAGAATGGCCGGTCGATGTAGGGTTTCGGGTCTCGAGATTCGTGCCACTTGATCAACACTGTATTTAAACCCTTTTGCACATGTTTGATTTTTCTGAACTTTTCATTTCCCTGTGTATTGCACGTGCAATCTTTTGGGCTTCCAAAAAGTTAAAAAAAATTCATAAAAAAAATAATGTGTTTGATAGGAATCGAACATAGGGGTTACGTCACAGCAGTACAAGACTTTACAAGTGAGCTACAAGTTGTTTCTTGCTGTTATTTAACAAAAGTAACCTATAACTCAAACTCAGGCTGTAAAACTCATTTCTATACTTTAAAATGGAAAATTCAGTACAGTAAATTTAGAGTCGTTACATTCTACCCTCCTTATAAAAATTTCGTCCTCGAAATTTACATGGACTCATTTTCAAAGAGGTAAGGGTATCGTTCACGCATGTCTTCCTCTCGTTCCCATGTTGATTCTCCTGGCGAATCCTTTCTCCACATCACTCGGACCAAGTTTACTTCCTTGGTCCGCAGTGTCTTCACCTTTCGATCCAGGATCTCAACTGATTGTTGCTCGCAAGTCAGGTCAGTTTGTACGGTGAGCTCTGAGTGATCGAGTATGTGACTGGGGTCTCTCACATATCGTCGTTGCTGGGATATGCGGAACACATTGTGCACTCCTTCCAATGAGGGTGGTAGTGCTAAATGGTATGCCACTTCTCCAATTCGTTCGAGTATGTCGAACGGTCCTATATATCATAGACTTAGCTTACCCCTCTTACCAAAGCGGATCACTCCTCTGTTTGGAGAAATCTTTAAGAAAACATGGTCTTCAGGTTGGAACTCCAAATGTCGGCGCTTTGCATTTGCCCAATACTTCTGTCGGTCTTGGGCTATGCGCATTCTATCCCTGATGGTGCAAACTACGTCCACAGTTGCTACGATCATCTTTGGTCCAAAAAGTTCACGATCTCCGATGTTGTCCCAACATAGCGGTGAACGAAACTTCCATTCGTAGAGTGCTACGAATGGTGCCATTCCAATGCTTGCCTGATAGCTGTTGTTGTATGAAAACTCCATAAGGTGTAGGTGATCTTCCCACGAACCTCCGAAGTCTAACATATAAGCTCTTAGCATATCCTACAGAATCTGAATTGTTCTCTCAGACTGTCTGTCTGTTTGTGGATGACAAGCCATGCTGAAGTTCAGACTCGTTCCCAGGCTAGCTTGTAGACTCTGCCAAAATTATGATTGGAATATTGTATCACGATCAAAGACGACGCAAATAGGTACTTCATGTAATCTCGCGATCTCCTGCATGAGTTCATGAGTATCAAATATAGTACACTTTGAGGGTTTAAATCTTACTTTAGATTTTTGCTTACCTCCATATACTTCTTTGCTAACGTCTCGTTTGATTGGCCAGCTCGAAATGGAATAAAGTGAGCCGACTTGGTGAGTCAATCCACAATAACTCATACTGTGTCGTTACCCTTCGTGCTGCGAGGGAGGGCAGTCATGAAGTCCATGGTAATGTACTGCCATTTCCCAACTGGGATTGGTAACAGCTGAAGTAAACCAGCAGTTCTGTGATGTTCAGCTTTCACTCGCTGACACACCAAACACTTGGCTATGCTCCTTGCTACTTCGCGCTTCATTCCATACCACCAGTAGTGTTGTCGTAGATCCTTGTATATCTTTGTACCACCGGGGTGTACAGAATAAGGAGAGCTGTGAGCTTCTTTCATAAACTCTTCTCGAACTGGGCCAATAAGTACACATAATCGACTTCCATATCTCAAGTATCCATCTTCGTGGATGATGAAGTCCACTTTCTACTTGTTCTCGGATCTTTTGTAGCTTGGTATCATTTGCTTGAGCTGCCTTGATCTGATTGACCAGAGTGGACTGGACTTGTAAGTTCATCAAATACGAAGCATTACCCGGCATAACTACTTCGATTGCCAATCCGTGCAATTCCTGCTGTAGCTTCTACTGAGCGGTGAGATCCATTGGTAATGGCTAGAGGCTAAGTGCATTAGGAACTACGTTCACCTTCTCAGGATGATACTGTAGGTTGATGTCAAAGTCCACCATGAGTTCTAGCCATCTTCTCTACCGCATGTTTAATTCCTTCCGAGTAAATATATACTTCAGACTCTTATGGTCAGTGTATATATCCACTCGTTCTCCCAAGAGGTAGTGGCGCCAAATCTTAAGTGCGAAAATGATGGCTACCAACTCCAGATCATGTGTTGGATAGTTGCGCTCATGAACCTTTAGTTTTCTTGATACAAAAGTGTCACGTCCCGCTTCCCAAAATACGGAATACGAGGGGTTGACAAGGCCAGCCATGCTCATACGGTCGAGGTAATATCTCTCCGTAGTCACACTTCGGCTTCTAGCTTTACGTGGTAATCAGTAAACAATGCACAGGTAATGAGAAATGCAGTAACTGAAACAAAACAAGTACAAAGAACTAACCAGATGGAGATCAAGAGGGTATAGCTCTGGGTAGCTGATCAAGATGTCCGCGATGTCCGTCTGGTCCTGGTCCAAGCTAGATCCACCTCTCACTCTGAGCATGCATACTCAGGTCGTCAGAGCGACACGATAGCAATATGTATAGGTACAAATAGTAACTCGTGTAATAATAAGGAAATGTAACAGTAAGTCAAGAGAGTAAAGATGTGAACATGAAGTAGCCAATGCGGGTGTCTAATAGAGCGGGTGAACAGTAAAGCAGTAAAATAATATGGTAGGGATGTTGAATCAGTAAGCAATGCATGTCAATATCACTATCCCTATCAGTCTCTAAGTCTCACTGTACAGGTCACTAAGCCTATCATCAGTCCAAGTGTGAGAGTCAACCACTCGTGAGTATCCCCTACCCAAGGGTAAGACCCAAGGGCAAGGGAACACGGGCCCAAGTCGCTCGCTAATAATCAGTGATAACCCTGTATATCTCCATATATCTCCATATGTGCCGGCATGGGACTCCCGAGAATCTGTTGAACTCACACTTAAACTACCCCACACCCCGTGGTCTACATCAAACGCCAACCATAAACTCAATTACCAGCCGGTCCATGACGAGTCTACGCGAGAACTGAAGACAAGGTCTCCATCAAGCATGTCTCGACTGATACCCAAGATCAATGGACAGTGTTTGGTGCCTTACCTGTGACACCTATACAAGTGCTTCCATAATTGTCCTATACCAATTATAGTCACACTTATACATGTCCCACAGACGTAGACAATGCAGTAAATCAATAGGGTCCACTGATTGTGTACAAGTACGTGTCACTTTCACTTAACCATTCATGCTCAAACACTAACATACTTGCCACAATCACCAATACTACCTAATATTGGTTAATGCACATGATCACTAGGTTACCAATGCAATGACATATATGTAATGTGATGAGAAATACGGTAGTTCAGGCACGGTTAAGATGTCATAAGTCGGTGTCCTACCACTTGCATAAATTATCATAAATCATACATGCCAAATTTAGCGAAACAATGAACAGAGGATAAGTGGTATGTTTGATTATCTATCCAGAAAATTTAGTTTCACGTCAATCGGGTTTCAGGATCACTAGATATGGCCATTTCATTTTAAGCGTTCACTGCTGGAAATCCGGTTTCAGAATCAGAAGTCCATTTCGTAACGCATTTTAATTCTAGTTGGAATCAGAATTTAGCGACGCTATAGTTGAATGAAATTTATTGTTTTGAATAAGGTTTCTAACTCACCATACGGATTCTCAATCACATCTCTATGTCAGATCTTATGCACTGTTCAACACTAGGGTATCAGTTCTGGTTCTGTTTGGGACTGCTATACGTCCCGTTCCTTTAAATTGCAGTTTAAATAGTATACGACGATGAAAAGGGGTGAAATTACTTGTGTTATTTATCTAACATATTGATATTAAATAAAATGAAGGGTTCCGGAACATACAAGTTCAGGCAGCGAAGGGGTAAGCGTTATGAGACAGAAAACAACAACCAGAGCTGCTCTGGACTGCAGTCCAGAGCCGCTCTCCGAACCAATTCTCGTCATAATATCAGTACAGAAACAATTAAGAACTTGCATAGGGTTACAGGTCATCAAGTCAGCTTCGATTTGAGCCCTCGAACGCCTCATTTCAATATGTACACAATTAATTGTGATTTTAACAAATTTCAGGTGCGGGAAATTCCCAGTTTTACGGGTGTAATTGGGGGTGTTCGTTTAAGCCATTAACAATTCTATTTTCCAGTAAAATTTCTACACAATGCTCATTGCCACACGGGCCAGAATATGCAATCAAGCTCCGTCAAATTAAATGAAGGTTTTTCATTCGGATTTTGCATCGAACAGTTATGTCATATAAGGTCTCACGAAACGTAAACATGGAATTTATAGTATTTTGAATTATAACGCATATAATATAGCATACAGCAAGTAGGGTACTTGCCTGGTGACGCTTTGGCGAGGCACGGAAGCGGCAACGGCACGAACGCGACACACGCGCGGCACGGCAACGACGATTCCGGCACGGCACAACAGTGGCAAAAGTCTCGATCTTGGCTCGAGCTTGTCGGAGTTGGAGGCTCAGTGTTGCTGGCGACGATCTGCAGCGACGCGGCGGTACAGGGAAGGGTGACGGCGATGGTCCAGGGAGCTCCGGCAAAGGTGGCAGTAGGGGGTGTTTGGTTGCAGCGAGGGTTTTGGAGAGAGAGAGAGAGATAGTGGGGCTTGGGTTGGATGAAGGTGATGATGCTGAGGTTGTAGGGTGTCGATGACGTGGTTCAGGTGCAGTGGGGCTCGCCGGCGAGGAGGGTGCAGGGGTGGCCGAGCTCAGGTGTGCAGGGGCGTGCTCGGCGGTTGAAGGGAGTAGGGTAGTGAAGGGGCTCTGTTGATGGAGGAGGAGGAAGGAAAGAAAGGGAGAGTCATGGTCTTCCTCGTCGTCGTCGTCGGCGTCGGCGTCGGCGGGGTGAGGGAGCTGGAGGTTGGGTTTTCTGTAGAGAGAGAGAAGAGGAGTTGGAGAGTGAGAGGAGCGAGGAGTTGGAGAGGAGGTGTTTGAGGGGCTCTCGGTCGTGGTCGGGGTCGCGGGGACGTGGGGCAACGGCGCGGGCGACGTGGGCGCGAGGGGGGCGATGTGGGCGTGAAGAAAAATCGAGCGGGAAAATAAAAAAACGGACGTGGGGAAGAAGGAGGTTACGAAGCGGGTCGGGTAGGGTTAGCGGGCGCGGTTAAGGGGTTTGGGCGCGGGCTGATGGGCTGGGCCGGCTTGGGAGTTTAGGGTTTAATTAAATTGTTTATATTATTTTCTTTTGGGCTGGGTTTAATTTTAAAAGGGGAACGTGCTTTGGGGAATTTAATTTGCTTGGGCTGGATTAAATGGTGGGAAATTATATATTTGGTTTTAACTTGGGTTTTGATGCATGGGCTGGGCGAAATATAGCTAGGGCTGAGGAATTGTGATTTTACGATTTGGGTTTTGGGCTAAGGTTTTAGAATATGGAAACTATATTTTATTTTGTCTTGGCTTGGAGTTTAATAGGAATGGGAATGAATTTTGGGGAAAATAAATAGGAAGTTGGGCCGAGTTTTAGGGTAAAATAAAAGGGAGAAAAATAAAAATAGTTTTAGATAAATTAGGTTTATAAAGGGTTTAGGAAAAGAAAATGTGAAGGGAAAACATTAGGAAGAGACTTTAAAGAATTGGGAAAGGTGTGGGCTGAGACATAAAGTTGAAAGGATTGGGATTTGGGTTTGGGGTTTAAAAGCAATAAATTATTATAAATAAAGATAAATAAATGTTGTAAATAATACTTTATGAAAAAATACGGATATTGGTGTACAAAAAAAACTGGGTATTACATCATACCATCCTTACAAAAATTTCGTCCTCGAAATTCAAAATAAACGATAAGCTACAAAATAATAAGCGAAAGGCTACCACATCGAACACTAACATATAGTGATTTACTTAAAATAGGTGGATAAAAATTTTTGAAGGTCTATATATGTAAGAATAACACAACTAAAATGATAGGTCTAAATAAGTATAAGGCATAAACAACTATAAGGGCAACCTATATGTACAAAAGAATAAAATAGCAATAACGAATAATAACATTCGAGACGTGCTAGATAAAATCGAAATCCTAAATATGTGCACACATACGTATATCAAAAGTAGCACAGCTAAAATAATAAGTATAAGGCATAACCATAATGAAATAGTGAAGGATTTGTCGGTAGGTTAAAACATTTTAAAATAACGTATCAATCAACCAATTTTAACATAACTTAGAAAACCACATGGTGAAAATAAGAAACATGGCCCAAAATAATATGTGCAATATATGGTTGCGCTACCGAAAAATGGGAAGAATAGTAGTGTACTTAAGATGCATAATACGGAGTAGTCAATAACACGCACTTTTCGATAAACACAAAATAATGAAAACTAAATTTTCGAATAATGATGTCCCTAAATATAGTTAGGGCACTGGAGATAGTACAAAGACGTATAGGGCTAGTCAGGGTAGGGATTACGATGGAGTATGGCTCATTCAAAAGGTCGGAGTGTGACACTTTAAACTGAAGGTCGAAGAGACCGGGGTCGGGTTAGCCCAGTGTGTAAGGGTGAACAGTAATGAACCTCAGGAGGGGAAGGGATGTATGGGAAGGAAAACGGTCGATACATCGTGCGAATCAAAAATCTGAAGGGTTAGCGAACTCGGAACTTCCACTGTCAATTTCTCCTCCAGAAGGATCTCAAACAAGGCACATATGAAGGATGAAGGGTGGCCCATTCAAAAGATCGAGGTACGGTACTTTTTAATCTCAGCGAGGGTCAAAACAGCATAAGGTGCAGGGGTGGACAGTCAGGGATCTCAGGAGGAAAATAAATGCATAGGGGAAACGGTCAAGCATCATGTGAACCAAAAATCAAAAGATTAGCGAATTCAGCAATTTATTTCATTTCAGAAAAGTCCGAACAAGGCAACCACGACGAATAAAAGGTAACCCTAAACTATACATAGATTTTATTTGGCCAGGGAAGACGAAAGCTCAATCACGTCAGTCACGGTTGTGGAGGTTCAGCAGATTACGGTAGGCTCGCGCGCTCAGATAGGGGCGTCCATTCCCATATCCCCCCGTAGGGATCGCCACTGGAAGTTCTTCTGCTATGGGGTCTTCTTCTTCTGGCCCTTCTTCCTCGGCAGGAGCTTCTTCATCGGGGTCTGATTCTACGTGATCTTCTTCTGCTGGATCCTCTTCCCTAGGATTTTCTTCCACTAGATTCTCCCCAAGGTTTTCCTCTCCAGGATTTTCTTCTATCGGGTCCTCCTCAGAATCTTCCCCTATTGGGTCTTCTTCGAGGTCCTCTTCTTCGTCGTCAGAGTCGCTGACTATGTCGACTTCTGAGGCTGAGAATCCCTCACCCTCGGAATCGCTGTTTCCGAAAATAACCTGTGGGCCGTTAATCTCGTCATCTGATCTTACCAGCATGTAGTCCGAGGAAACGCACGACCGTGTGTCCTCATCTAGAGGCGGCGCTTCTCCAAAGTGGGCCATGACCTGAAAAGAGGGGGTCATGACTAGGCAGTGGGACACATTAAGAAGATATCCAAGGATAGGGTGGCACAGGGAGGATATGCTGGAGGCAAGGACGGAAAAATTAAAATATAAAAATGCTGATGCAATGATTAGTATAAGGAAGGTAAGTGACAAGGGGACGTTACATACATCACAACTCAGAATTTCATTGCATTTCAACTAAAGTTCAACGGATACAAGATCTTAAACGAAATGAAAATATTTACAAAGGAGTGACAACATTTTTATTGAAAGCAGAAAACTCGATAACTCTTCTTGGATTTCTAGACCGCTGCAATCTCGTCACGCGAGTTGAATCCTACGCTGGGTCCGTACTGTTCTTCGAAGCTCGAACTACGAAATAACCATCACTTAGCCGAAGTGGAGAGTGTGGACGAACCGCCTCCTTGTAGCTCCTTCCTATTTGGGCAACTATTGATAAAGTGTTCGTTGGATCCGCAAATCAGGCATTTCCCTTTGGCGCGGCGACAATCCCTCTGAAGGTGTCCTGGCTTCTTGCAGTACCCACAACATTGGGTCTTCTACTGCTTCTGTCGTGGGGAAATAAGTGGGCGCTTCATCTTCACCTCCTTTCCTCGTCTAACAGGGGCCCCTTTACGATTGGAGACTTCCGCTGGTGCCTGAGTCATCTGCCTTCTTAGTCCTTCAGCTAACAGGTCGTTTATTCGCTCCTGGGCTTCCTTCAAACTTTGTAGTGCATTCAGAATCTCTACGGTCTGATTCTGGAGAGTGGAGATAGAGGAAGGGTCGTTGGAAGACATGGTCCTGAAACAACCATTTTAGGACGGCATAAGATACAGGGAAAAATCAGAACAAGATATAAAATTGACAATGAAACAAGAATATCGGGTGAGGTGAAACTCATTCAGACGGAAAAACAAATGTAGAACTCCAAGTTACCCAATAGAGTACAGTATTGTAGCTATGCTGCAGTTCATAATTACAACCACGTAACTCTACTAAGTCACCCAGAACTCTAAGGGATGGAGTCAAAATATGGCATGACGAATAATAAAGATTCAAGTCAAAGATAACGGTTCACAATCTGGGCCGAAAGAGTGACTTAAATTGTCAAGCTTTGCTTGGAAATTGCAATCCTAATCATAGCAAAACCCGGCTCTGATACCAACAAAACCATGTCACGTCCCGCTTCCTAAAATACGAAATACGAGGGGTTGACAAGGCCAGCCATATGGTCGAGGTAATATCTCTCCGTAGTCACACTTCGGCTTCTAGCTTTACGTGGTAATCAGTAAACAATGCACAGGTGATGAGAAATGCAGTAACTGAAACAAAACAAGTACAAAGAACTAACCAGATGGAGATCAAGAGGGTATAGCTCTGGGTAGTTGATCAAGATGTCGGCGATGTCCGTCTGGTCGTGGTCCAAGCTAGATCCACCTCTCACTCTGAGCATGCATACTCAGGTCGTCAGAGCGACATGATAGCAATATGTATAGGTACAAATAGTAACTCGTGTAATAATAAGGAAATGTAACAGTAAATCAAGAGAGTAAAGATGTGAACATGAAGTAGCCAATACGGGTGTCTAATAGAGCGGGTGAACAGTAAAGCAGTAAAATAATATGGCAGGGATGTTGAATCAGTAAGCAATGCATGCCAATGTCACTATTCCTATCAGTCTCTAAGTCTCACTGTACAGGTCACTAAGCCTATCATCAGTCCAAGTGTGAGAGTCAACCACTCGTGAGTATCCCCCACACAAGAGTAGGACCCAAGGGCAAGGGAACACGGGTCCAAGTCGCTCGCTAATAATTAGTGATAACCCTGTATATCTCCATATGTTCCGGCATGGGACTCCCGAGAATCTGTTGAACTCACACTCAAACTACCCCACATCCCGTGGTCTACATCAAACGCCAACCATAAACTCAATTACCAGCTGGTCCATGACGAGTCTACGCGAGAACTGAAGACAGGGTCTCCATCAAGCATGTCTCGACTGATACCCAAGATCAATGGACAGTGTTTAGTGCCTTACCCGTGACACCCATACGAGTGCTTCCATAATTGTCCCATACCAATTATAGTCACACTTATACACGTCCTACAGACGCCGATAATGCAGTAAATTAATAGGGTCCACTGATTGTGTACAAGTACGTGTCACTTTCACTTAACCATTCATGCTCAAACACTAACGTACTTGTCACAATCACCACTACTACCTAATACTGGTTAATGCACACGATCACTAGGTTACCAATGCAATGACATATATGTAATGTGATGAGAAAAACGGTAGTTCAGGCACGGTTAAGATGTCATAAGTCGGTGTCCTACCACTTGCATAAATTATCATAAATCATACATGCCAAATTTAGCGAAACAATGAACAGGGGATAAGTGGTATGTTTGATTATCTATCCAGAAAATTTGTTTTCACGTCAATCGGGTTTCAGGATCAATAGATATGGCAATTTCATTTTAAGCGTTCACTGCTGGAAATCCAGTTTCAGAATCAGAAGTCCGTTTCGTAATGCATTTTAATCCCAGTTAGAATTAGAATTTAGCAACAATACAGTTGAATGAAATTTAGGTTTTTCAATAAGGTTTCTAACGCACCAGACGGATTTTGAATCGCGTCTCTACGTCAGAAGTTATGCACTGTTCAACACTAGGGTATCAGTTCTGGTTCTGTTTGGGACTGCTATACGTCCCGTTCCTTTAAATTGCAGTTTAAATAGTATACGGCGATGGAAAGGGGTGAAATCACTTGTGTTATTTAGCTAACAGATTGATCTTCAATAAAATATAGGTTTCTGCAACATACAAGTTCAGGCAGCGAAGGGGTAAGCGTTATGAGACATAAAACAACAACCAGAGCTGCTCTGGACTGCAGTCCAGAGCAGCTCTCCGAACCAATTCTCGTCATAATATCAGTACAGAAACAATTAAGAACTTGCATACGGTTACAGGTCGTTGAGTCGGATTCGATTTGAGCCCTTGAACGCCTCATTAAATATGTACATAATTAATTGTGATTTTAAAAAATTTCAGGTGCGGGAAATTCCCAGTTTTTACGGGTGTAATTGGGGGTGTTCGTTTAAGCCATTAACAATTGTATTTTCCAGTAAAATTTCTACACGGTGCTCATTGCCACACGGGCTAGAATATGCAATCAAGCTCTGTCAAATTAAATGAAGGTTTTCATTCAGATTTTGCATCGAACAGTTATGTCATATAAGGTCTCACGAAACGTAAACATGGAATTTATAGTATTTTGAATTATAACGGATATAATATAGCATGCAGCAAGTAGGGTACTTGCCTGGAGACGCTTTGGTGAGGCACGGCAGCGGCAACGGCACGAACTCGACACACGCGCGGCATGGCAACGACGATTCCGGCACGGCACAACAGTGGCAAAAGTCTCGATCTTGGCTCGAGCTTGTCGGAGTTGGAGGCTCAGTGTTGCTGGCGACGATCTGCAGCGACGCGGCGGTGCAGGGAGTGGTGACGGCGATGGTCCAGGGAGCTCCGGCGAAGGTGGCAGTAGGGGGTATTTGGTTGCAGCGAGGGTTTTGGAGAGAGAGAGAGAGATAGTGGGGCTTGGGTTGGATGAAGGTGATGATGCTGAGGTTGTAGGGTGTCGATGACGTGGTTCAGGTGCAGTGGGGCTCGCCGGCGAGGAGGGTGCAGGGGTGGCCGAGCTCGGGTGTGCAGGGGAGTGCTCGGCGGTTGAAGGGAGTAGGGTAGTGAAGGGGCTCTGTTGATGGAGGAGGAGGAAGGAAAGAAAGGGAGAGTCATGGTCTTCCTCGTCGTCGTCGTCGGCGGTGGCGTCGGCGAAGTGAGGGAGCTGGAGGTTGGGTTTTCTGTAGAGAGAAAGAAGAGGAGTTGGAGAGTGAGAGGGAGCGAGGAGTTGGAGAGGAGGTGTTTGAGGGGCTCTCGGTCGTGGTCGGGGTCGCGGGGACGTGGGGCAACGACGCGGGCAACGTGGGCGCGAGGGGGGCGACGTGGGCGTGAAGAAAAATCGAGCGGGAAAATAAAAAAACGGACGTGGGGAAGAAGGAGGTTACGAAGCGGGTCGGGTAGGGTTAGCGGGCGCGGTTAAGGGGTTTGGGCGCGGGCTGATGGGCTGGGCCGGCTTGGGAGTTTAGGGTTTAATTAAATTTTTTATATTATTTTCTTTTGGGCTGGGTTTAATTTTAAAAGGGGAACGTGCTTTGGGGAATTTAATTTGCTTGGGCTGGATTAAATGGTGGGAAATTATGTATTTGGTTTTAACTTGGGTTTTGATGCATGGGCTGGGCGAAATATAGCTAGGGCTGAGGAATTGTGATTTTACGATTTGGGTTTTGGGCTAAGGTTTTAGAATAGGGAAACTATATTTTATTTTGTCTTGGCTTGGAGTTAAATAGGAATGGGAATGAATTTTGGGGAAAATAAATAGGAAGTTGGGCCGAGTTTTAGGGTAAAATAAAAGGGAGAAATATAAAGATAGTTTTAGATAAATTAGGTTTATAAAGGGTTTAGGAAAAGAAAATGTGAAGGGAAAACATTAGGAAGAGACTTTAAAGAATTGGGAAAGGTGTGAGCTGAGACATAATGTTGAAGGGATTGGGATTTTGGTTTGGGGTTTAAAAGCAATAAATAATTATAAATAAAGATAAATAAATGTTGTAAATAATACTTTATGAATAATACGGACATTGGTGTACAAAAAGAACTGGGTATTAAATCATACCACCCTTACAAAAATTTCGTTCTCGAAATTCAAAATAAACGATAAGTTACAAAATAATAAGCGAAAGGCTACCACATCGAATACTAACATATAGTGATTTACTTAAAACTGGTGGATAAAATTTTTTGAAGGTCTATATATGTAAGAATAACACAACTAAAAGAATAGGTCTAAATAAGTATAAGGCAGAAACAACTATAAGGGCAACCTATATGTACAAAAGAATAAAATAGCAATAACGAATAATAACATTCGAGGCGTGCTAGATAAAATCGAAATCCTAAATATGTGCACACATAAGTATATCAAAAGTAGCGCAGCTAAAATAATAACTATAAGGCATAACCATAATGAAATAGTGAAGGATTTGTCGGTAGGTTAAAACATTTTAAAATAACGTATCAATCAACCAATTTTAACATAACTTAGAAAACCACATGGTGAAAATAAGAAACATGGCCCAAAATAATATGTGCAATATATGGTTGCGCTACCGAAAAATGGGAAGAATAGTAGTGTACTTAAGATGCATAAAACGGAGTAGTCAATAACACGCACTTTTCGATAAACACAAAATAATGAAAACTAAATTTTCGAATAATGATGTTCCTAAATATAGTTAGGGCACTGGAGATAACACAAAGACATATAGGGCTAGTCAGGGTAGGGATTATGATGGAGTATGGCTCATTCAAAAGGTCGGAGTGTGACACTTTAAACTGAAGGTCGAAGAGACCGGGATCGGGTTAGCCCAGTGTGTAAGGGTGAACAGTAATGAACCTCAGGAGGGGAAGGGATGTATGGGAAGGAAAACGGTCGATACTTCGTGCGAATCAAAAATCCGAAGGGTTAGCGAACTCGGAACTTCCACTATCGAGTATTCAAGTCTTGCCGAAACCATGGATACAAAATGTTCAAGCAGTCATGTTCAGCATGTAATCAAGTATTAAAGTAGTCAAGTCAATTTATAACTATGGCTCAGTCAAGTCAAGTCAAGTATTCATGTTTGATTTCAAGTATTCATATTCATGATCAATTATTCATGTTTGATATTGTATTCAGATTTGAATTGGACTCAGACCGAGTCAGACACTTATAAACAGATTTAGCACTTTAATTAGGTTCGGGAGTCATCGGTAACTGCTGCACATGGACGGCAGGATTTGTGTCTTTTTCCAGGATAATTACCATTGATAACTCCGTTAGGTTATCTATCTTAAATAGACAAGCACTCACTTTCTCCGGCTTTCTGGGGCTCAAGAGAATTGATCCCGCTTAAACCTATATTTACTAAAGTTCTTAAATATTGTTTTCTATATCTCGAGGGGGTTTTATGAGAAAAATATTTTAATATAGTTTGAAAGTAAACCTTGAGAGTGATTAGTATTATTTTAGGTTGTCATGAGCATGGATTTTAAGTATTTGAGGTATTTTAGTGATAAGTACTTAGCTTGGAAAGTTCATGGTATTTTATTGTAAAACTTGCATTTTTGGTATCTTGATGTTATTTTATTGTCATTTTTTAATCTTTTCATTTTTGAAAAATATAGATTTATTATATTTTAAAATATGGATTTATAATTTTATATAATTTTAATTTAAAAAATAATTTTATTTTATTTAGAAAATTCGTATTTCTTAAAAACCGTATTTAAATCCTTTCGAGATCGAATACTCCGTGAGGAGGTCTGCATCTCGCTTTACTAGCCTAAGCATGTGCGATAATCTGCACCATCCATTAACGGGTCCCCTAAAAAGGGTTGTACATGTATAATCGCAAACGATATGAAATACCGCTTTAAAAGAAATCCGGTTTTTAAAGTTGTGTGGTATTTTATTGTAATATTATCTTCGTAACAAAAATACATGCAAATAGGAATCGTGCTATGAAACCAAGTGTGCGTGTGGGGTAGGTAGTTATCCCGTGAAGTTTTCCTAAAGGTATTGTTTTAACAAATAATAAAAGAGGTGTTTATAAAGTTCAAGGTATTTTAACCAAAAAGTTTTACTATGTTTGTTTCACATGAGAATTTTGATGAAATTTGATTCTAAATATTAGGGTTTAAGGTTACAAGTGATGTAGTAAAATTAGATTGACTAAATTATAAAGGAAAAGAGAGTTATGTGTTTTAGAAAAGAAGTTGTCGGTATTAACTCCACTTTTACCGATATAAAATTTGAAGAGAAGTTTCAATAGAAAGGAAGAGATTTAGAAGGGATTTATGGTTTAGGAGTTTCAAGGAGAGGGTTAAGAAAGGAAGAGTGTCGTCGTGGCGTCACGGAAGCTCCGGATGTTGCTTCGATCTTTGCCGGAAGTTGCTTGTTCGCTAACTCCTCTTTACTCCACTTGTACTTAGGAAATTTTTGAGAGAATTTTGCTATAATTTTCAAAATGATGCTGAGCCAAGGTAGGGGTGGTATTTATAATGGAGAATTAGGGTTTTGGAATTAAAATGGTGGATTAAAAAGTATTAAAATTGTGATAAATTATGAATTGAAAGGTGTCTGTTTAATTGCAGGGAAATCAAACTGTGCAGGAGAGTTAGGGGTAGGTGAAGAGGTGTGTGTGCAAAGTCCAGGATTCATTGGGGAATATCCGACCGTCGGTGCCAGTTTTCCATCAAGAATGGTCGGTCGATCTAGGGATTCTGGCCTCGAGATCCGTGCCACTTGATCAATTCAATATTTAAACACTTTACACATGTTTGATTTTTCTAAACTTTTCATTTACCTGTGTATTGCACGTGCAATCTTTTGGGCTTCCAAATAGTTAAGAAAATTCAGAAAAAATAATGTGTCTGCTAGGAATTGAACACAGGGGCTACGTCACAGCAGTACAATGCTTTTCCAGTGAGCTAAAAATTGTTTCTTGCTGTTATTTAACAAGAGTAATTTATAACTCAAACTTAGACTGTAAAACTCATTTCTGTACATTAAAATGGAAAATTCAGTATAGTAAATTCAGAGTCGTTACAATTCCTGATGAAAGTATACTTCCTAGACTTGGAATCAAACTTACTTCTTTCTGCCTTATTAACCAAAAAATATGCAATACAACTAAATAGTTTTAGGTGCGCGTAATTAACCGGTTTACCTGACCAAATTTCTTCCGGAATACCTCCATCAAGCGCACTTGCCGGGCTTTTGTTGATCAAGTACATAGCAGCATCGACCGCCACTGCCCATAGGAACTTTGGCACATCCGCATCCAAGGTCATACTCCGCACTCATTCCAGAATCGTCTTATTCATTCTTTCAACGATATCATACTGTTGTGACGTTTCCGGTACCGTTTTCAGCCAACGAATACCCTTCTGCGAGTAAAACGCCTCGAACTCCTGTGTTTAGTATTCCCCTCCATTATCAAACATAAGGCATTTTACCTTAGCCTATGTTTGGTTCTCAACCTACACAATCCAGTGTTTAAAGATACCAAACACATCAGATTTCTTCTTCATCGCATACACCCATATTTTATGGCTTGCATCGTCAATGAACGTCACAAAATACCGATTAACTCCATAAGACTCCATCGAGGCCGGACCCCATTCGTACGTATACACCATCTCCGGCTTTTTAGACTTTTTAGCTACGCCTCCAATCTGAAATCTCAGCATGCTTTGATTCTATAACATTTCGAAAAAAATTTAATTTAATTTTAAAATTTTAAATGATAATAGAATTTAAATAAGTAAAAAGAGGTTTATTAAAAATTATGGTAGTTAAGTGCAGTAGTAACTAATTATTAAAGGTTTTTATTTGTAAGAAGAGTTTTATTTGCAAAAGGTTTTTTAAATTTTAATAAGGAGTATGGTATATGATAAAGGAATTGATCATGCATACACATCACACACCTCACACTCTTATATCACTCCACCTCATGCTTACCATACACACACCTCCTCCTTATAATTTTCTCATTTTTCATTTGGATAACCCATTCTAAACTGAACCATCTTCTTCCTCAAAACCTTCATCACACAAAAATAAACACTAGTTCATCACCTAACCAAAACAATGAGTTCTTCATGAAGTTTTATAAAAAAAAAACAAGCAAGTACCAAGTCCAAGATGATCCAAGTTTGCACCTATGAGCTTGGAAGTTCTGTAAGCTCTCTTTAATTAGGTCAAAATTCAACCTTTGCTAGTTTTTAAATTCTTTAAGTTTCAAAGTTTTGGTATGATATCATAAAAAGTTAAGTTTTGTAGGATTTTTGATATTAAATTGGTATCTACTATAACAAATGAACTCTAAAAAATATTTTGATAAATTTCTGAGATGGTGAGAACAACTAGCATACCCCAAACCCGTACCCAATTGGACCCCCCTTGGCCGCCAATTAATTGGAATTGGCTGCAAATTGCGGCTGGAACTTGGAGTTAGGTTGTGGGATTTTTACAATAGCTTGTATACATCCTAAATAAGACTAGTGTATATGCAATTTTGTTCCAGGTCACTTGTATCAAAATCTGGAGCAAATATCCTATAAAGGTTTAAGGTTTTTCGTTTTAAAAATATAAGTTTTGATTTTCGTTATTGCCGGGGGTAGTTTGGTACTGATAACACATGTTAAAATACGTCGATCGTACGTTTTGGTCTTTTTGCGTTAGAGACGTAGTAATGTTTGCATTTTGATTCTTATATATATAAGCTTGGGTTAATATATAGGCCCGGTCGCGGAGAAGTCCGACACGGCAAGGAAGGGGGAGACATTCGCGATCTTCGTTTAGTGCGTACTAATATCAGGTGAGTAGGGGGACATTTACAAGTGGGAACTCGGGCGGATGGCGTATAACACCCCGACTACCAGAAGTTTTATAAAACTCCGTATCAGTTTCTAAACACTATTAGCGATACGTAACCATATTTTATGTCATATTGATTATATTGAGTACCATGCCATACTTATTGTATATCATACTTGCTAAAATAGATACACTGAATAGAACACAAGCAAAATATTAGTGATTCCATGTTGCACGGTTCACAGACTCGCATGCTACACTACATATCATTAGTACTGCCATGACACGTAGAATTGCTATGTTTAACTGTATTATCCCTTATCATGATAGTATTAGTTGCTATTCATCATGTTTCATTATTAGAATGTTATAATTTGTTTACTTATATGTTACAGTTGACAGATGTTACATGAATGAATCATTATTTGTTGATATCATAGATTTGATGTTTTCTATGGATTTGAGAAACCGCGGGTTCCTTTTTATAAAGGATTGTGTTTTCAAAAGTGGGGTTTTCTCGTGATATGATGATTTGGCGTTCACTGATTAGTCAAAAATATTGCATATTTGTATGAACATTTTTCCTATTATTATTAACTACAAAAAGGTGTTAATTGTAAATAAAGAACATATATGTGTTTATTTGTAAAAAGATCAATATCATATTTTTCTTCATTTGTAATTAATATAATTAGGGAAAATATATGCATATAATATTTAAACAAAATATTATTAATTAAAATATACATATCATATCAAATATCCCTAATCAATATTCTTAAGATATCATATCATATAAATGGTTAGAATAATATCTCAAAAAATAACAAATGCTACTAACAATTTAATTTGAGATATTGTGCAGGTTTTAGCTCAGATCTGAAATCCAAGTAGGAGATCTACATCAAATCAATGTATCAAACCGAATCTGCCAAATATTAGAAGCAAATCGGAGTATCTAGCAATAGCAGAGACTAAGGGCAATATTTTAAAAATCTGTATATCAAGAGAATCTCCAAATATCGAGAGAAAATGCAAGAACAAATCCCAAGTCACAAACCCACACATGGGCGGCGGATCCGCGGTCAAAAGGGGGTTTCGGCGGCTGTTCCGCGGTCGTTTATGGGCCATAGGATATGAAAATTTAGGGGCATGATCGTAATGTCAGCTACTCCAATATGGCATCTAGGGTTTCTAGTTTCAGAGACTATATAAAAGACCGAGAGTTGTGCATTCCAAAGGTATAGATCAAATCATCTAATCTAATAATACATTCATCTATCTATTGATCTAGAGAGAGATCTAGCGAGCAACTAGGTTTTTGTAATTTAGTTTTTCAGCGAGCAAGTTGTAATGCAATAGTTGATCAATAAAGGTAGTCTTTTGTTTTAATTCTTTTCGCATTTACTTTCTGCATTACTTTTCTGCATTTATTTTCTACATTACTTTTCTGCATTACATTCAGCATTACTTTTTGATTTCAAATATGGTTTCATTCATCTTCCACCTCTATTTTAAATCGCTAATAATTATGAGCGAGTAATTTCTTACTTGCTAGGCTTTGTAGGATAAGGTAAACTAATGGATGAAAAATCTCTTAATTTTTTTTACATGTTAATGCTTATAAACCTTAGCAAAATAAATGTTAATCCTCTTATCGGGCGCGCTATCAATTAATGATAGTCACGACCACGATTTGAGATTCGTTAATACTTGTTTTGTTAAGGGCTTGAGATAAATAGAGATCAATAGAAGGACAAGGGGCAGTAGCTGGAAATCCTAATTCCCTCCTAGAACCCTAATCCACATTCATCGCTATCTCTCTAGTTTTAAACAATTAAAAGATAAAAAGAATCATTTCTAAACTTTCATTCATTAACTACTAAGTCCTATAAACCCTACAAGCTTTTCTATTATAAAATTTTCTAACTATCTTAGTTTAAAATGACAACAATCTCTCATCTCTTTTATCAACTTGTCTAAAATAAGAAAAGAAATTCACGTTTCCTTGCGGACGACCCGTACTCATCGCTGCTAGCTATTTGCGACGCCATCTTGATTGCGGTTATTTACAAACACATAAACACACATTCTTTGTAAACCAATCATCCACCATGAGTTTTGGTTTTTTTTATGATGAGATATTCGAATCGAGAGAGGGGTTAACCGATTACGGATACATGATGGACCTAGTATGACTTTGAGAGGCAGGAAGACATAGGGAGGTAGGAGGAGCCTACTCGATGATCGATACCGGAGATAGTATTAGAGCGCGGCGGATATCCGAAGGATTCCGATCGTAGCAGAGTTGATATCAGGAGAGGACCGATCAGTTGGATGGTGCCTATGATATCCAGGTTTTTATTGTGTCGATGATAGACACGAGTTGATGAGGATTTGATGATGATGGATATTATTTTATATGACTTCATTCATATCGTACATGCATTCATTATTACACATGTCATATTATATCTTGTGATATATATTTCTATTCACTGAGTTGGTAACTCAACCCCGTTGTGCCTTAACTTCTTGCTGGAAAGACAGCACAGACGCATAGTGGCGTCGTGGACATATATTTTGGGGTTCATCGCAGATTTGGTTAGGTGGGTTACATGTATTGTAACCATCTCTTTTATGGATGTTATTTCTTGTATCTAGTTTCACTTTACCAGACCACCTGTATATTCTTTTGACTTAGATCGAGTTTGTGAATTTATGTATATTCTTTTGGGTCGAGCACGGATAGAGTCGACTAGTCAGCTTTATTACACAGTTCATTTTCTATTTGCTTGTGATCTTTCACCTTCGAGCATTGTATATAAACTGCGTGGTTAAGATTCCTCCATTGGGAGTTAAGATAGCTCCCAAGTGGGGATGCCTTTATAATTATATGTATATATACCTGTTTTTATCAGTAATTACAAATGAGGTGCTGTCGAAATTTCAAACAACGAAAACATTTTTACACTATTTTCAAAACACTTGACATATGTTTTTAGGTAAACAATTTTTGTAAATAAATTGTGTTTCATATTAAATAACCTTTTGAAAACATTACCTTCTTTATTAATTAAAAAGGTTTTGTAACGACTTTGAAATTACTGTACGAAATTTTCCAGTTTAATATACAGAAATGTGTTATACAGCCTGAGTTTGAGTTATAAGTAAATTTTGTGAAATAACAGCAAGAAACAACTTGTAGCTCACTGGTAAAGTCTTTGCACTGCTGTGACGTAGCCCCTGTGTTCGATCCTCATCAGGCACATTATTTTTTTCTGATTCTTCTTTTTAACTTTTTGTAAGCCCAAAAGTTTACACGTGCAATACACAGAAAAAATGAAAAGTCTGAAAATCAAACATGTGGAAAATGGAGTAAACCCTAATCTTATCTGGTGGCACGATCTCAAAGCCAAATGCTGCAAATCGATCAGCGGAATTGGGCATCAGGCTGGCGCTGACGATTGGATAAGGCCTGGGCTTTGCACACTAACCCTTTCACTAACCCTTAACTCCCCTACACTGTTTAATTTTCCTGTAATCAAACATAGACCCTTCATTTCACAATTTATCAAAATTTTAATGCATTTTAATTCACCATTTCAATTCTAAAACCCTAATTCTCCACTATAAATACCACCTCACACTTTAGCTCAGTATCATTCTGAAATTTCTAATCAAAACTCTCAAAAAATTTCTAAGTACAAGTGGAGTAAAGAGGAGTTAGCAAGCGGTCAACTTCCGACGAAAAATCGAAACTATTCCGGGGCTCCCGCGACGCCATAATTTCTACCTTCTCTTCTTCTACCTCTTATTAAGCTTCCTAATTAGTAAGTCCCTCTCAATCTCTTTTCTTCTTCATTGAAATCACATTTCAAAACTTATATCAGTTAGTGGAGTTAATACCGATATCTATTTCTAAACCCTTGCAATTTACCTTTTTCCTATATATTGTTCATCCAAATTCTTACACAATACATGTAATCTTAACCATAAATGTTTAGAATAAATTTTAACCTAGAATTTCATGCAAAATAACTTTAATTTAAGTTTTTCATTTAAATACCATTAACTTTTAATATCATTCCCTTTTAGTTTTGGTAAAACAATACCTTTAGAAAAATTTCACGGGGTAATAGCCTACCCCACACGCACACATGGTTCCATAGCATGATACCTCTTTTATATGAATTTTTGTTACGAAGATATTATTATAAAAAATACCACTTACTATAAAAACCGGATTTCTTATTAACGGTGTTTTAAATTCCTTTGTGATTATGCCTTTAAAACCCTTATTAGGGACCCGCTAATGGATGGTGCGGATTATCACACATCCTTGGTCTAGTAGAGCGAGATGCAGACCTCTTCACGGAGCATTCGGTCTCGAAAGGTTTTAAATACGGTTTTAAAGAAAAACGCATTTTTCTAATTAAATAAAATTTAATTTTTAATAATTATATAAAAATTACAAACCCATATATTTTCAAAATATAATAAACTTACATTTTTTTAAATGAAATAATTACAGGTTTCAGTAAAATACCATCAAGATACCAATAAAAGACAAATTTTACAATAAAATACCATGAACTTTCCAAACTAATCAATTATCACTAAAATACCTCAAATCTTTAAAATTCGTATTCATGAAAACCCTAAATAATATAAATAAATTCTCGAGGTTTATTTTAAAATTTTATTAAAAATATTTTTCGTAAAACCCCCTCGAGTTATATAAAACAATATTTAAGGACTTTAGTAAATATAGATTTAAGCGGGATCAATTCTCTTGAGCCCCAGAGAGCCGGAGAAAGTGAGTGCTTGCCTATTTAAGATAGACAACATAACGGAGTTATCAATGATAATTGTCTTGGAAAAAGACACAAATCCCGCTATCCATATGCAGCAGTTACCGATAACTCCCAAACCTAATTCAAGATCTAAATCAGTTTTCAAGTGTCTGACTCAGTCAGAGTCCAATTCAATCCTGAATTCAAAGTCAAACATGAATACTTGAACATGAACATGAATACTTGAATTCAAACATCAATATCAAACATGAATACTTGACTTGACTTGACCGAACCATGGTTATAACTTGACCTGACTACCTGAATACATGATTACATCCTGAACATGACTACTTGAACAAATTGTATCCATGGTTTCGGCAAGACTTGTAAATATAATCTATACAATACATTACGCGAGGATAACGGGGTAGATTGGTACGGAATGTATTAACGTGGCACGAGATGGTCACTTAAAAGACACCTACATGAACTCTCGTGCCGTTGACCCGTGGGTTTTGATGGAGCCTTGTACTACATGTTATCATAGTCCACGGGGTAAAATGAACTCCTCTCGTATACACAAATAGCTTCTGTACCAAGCTATAAACAACCACGTTAGAATAACAAGCATATATATGTACAACTTACCAGTTTCATTTCACATTACTCGTTATATTCCATTCCTTCTTTTGGAACTTACCGAGCGCTAGTCCGCTGACGGCATTCCTGTCTTTTCTTTCTTTGGAATGTTCGTCAGGAGGACCGGACTCTCAGCAGATCGAGCCTAGCCAGGAGGATTTTGACCAGCTCATTACCCAGCCGGACTTCTAGCTCTCTTTGTATTTACTTTCAGTTTGTATGCCACTGTTTAGGCACTGTTTATATCATTGTATCTTTTCATTTTCAAACAGTTGTATGTAAAGTGAATGTAAATAAAAGTTGTTGTTTATATTTTTATATCACTTGTCATTCTTGTGCATTTTATATATATTGCTTAATTACGCTTAACGTATATTTCTTAGAAAATACGTTGCGGCTTGCCACGTCACCGTTTCCGTCTACTGGGAAGCGAGGCGTGACAGGTTTTTTTGGCGGCCCATGCAGGTCAGTTCTGCATGAAGTTTTAAGCAATATATCACAAGAATTATAAGAATTGACAACTATACATTCCTTACAATTTTGATTTCTTGAATCTATCCTAACCATTTCTTGTCTATCAGGGTCATGGATTCACCGAATAACACCAGCACGAACGTCAATGGCAACACTCCACCGCCTACTCTACCACCACCACCCACCCTTGCAGCTCCCATCAACGAGAAAACGATACTTCTTGAGGCAATCAAGATCCTCTTGGAGGGTCAGCAACAGCAGACTGCTATCCTCATGCACCGCCCCGAAGCCGAGGCACCCGGAGTCAAACAATTCTGGGCACTGCATCAAAAGCATTTCTCAGGAAAAGAGAGCCCACAGGAGGCAGAAGAATGGGCTCAGTCGATAGAAGACGATCTGGCAGCAATACAAGTGCCAGAGATTGCTTAGGTGAGAGTTGCGAAGCTGCAACTAACAGACAACACCAGATCCGGTGGAAGGCTGAAGAAAGCCGTTTCGCCCAACCGATTGAATGGAAGACGTTTCGTGATATGTTCGACGTGAAGTACTTCCCTGACACTTCTCGTTTTGACATGGAGCAGCAGTTCATCCACTTACAACAAGTCTCGATGTGGAGCAAGTTCGTGGATGAATACGATGCTGAGTTTACCATGCTTAGCAGATAAGATATGTCTCAAATTCAAATTCCTGATATCACTTATTACACTGCTAATATAAGACCGTAACAGGTTCGCAGCACACCTAATTCCTACTGCTGAGATCCGGACACGATGATTTCAGTAAGGGTTGGACCCGGAAATCCAAGCTGCACTTGCTACAGGGGATTTCCCAACTCATGAACTTGCTCTGAAGGCTGCCCAACGCTATGAGGCAGTTGTGAAGAAGAAGGGCAGACTGCCGATGTAAAACGCTCGGCCACATAGATGTCAGGAGAAGCCTCTTCTAGGCCGACATTTGCACCCAGGAGACCGGAAGGATCATTTAACCGGCCCAGTCCAGACTTTTGTTTTTACTGCAAGAGAAATGGATACCTGGCGAAAGATTGCAGGCGTGTAAATGGCCTGTGTTTGGTTTGTAGCGCATCCACTCACGCCATAGGTGCATGTCCATATCGACTCAACCCAGCTCCAGCACCTAGACCCGCAATCACAGTCCCGCAGCGGCCAGCTATTCAGGCTCCTGCACCCCGTTTAGCTCTCCCTGCACCACCTCCACATGGACCTCCTCCACAGCCTCCTTGTCAATTCCATCAGGCATAGAAAAACGTGCCTTAAGGGCAGAGAAACGTGCCCCAAGGACAGAGGAATGTGCTTCCAGTAAAGAGGAATGTACCCAGACGTCAGGCTTTCATAATGACGGTTGAGGAAGCTGAAGCCACAGGCCAAGTAATCACTGGTAATTCCCAATCCTTTTACATCTTTTCAATTCTTGTATATCATTATATTTCTCCTGTATCTAAAATCAACCTCACACAACTTAGGTACTATACTAGTAGCCACCCTTCCTACACTTGCACTGTTCGACACTGGAGCGTCACACTGCTTCATGTCGCAACGATTCGTGAGAACGCATGCGATTCTCGTGAAGCCACTCATTTCAAGGTGGAATGTCAGTTCCAGGAATGGAGTCTTGAAAGCAACTATGTGATTTGATCATTGTCCAGTTGTAGTTTGCGGACTAGAATTCTACGCAAATTTCAAAGTGTTGGACATCCCAAACTTCGATGTTGTGTTGGGAATGGACTTGCTGGGAGTTTTCTATGCTACGATTGACTGCCGTCAAAGATAGGTAGTATTTGAGATACCAGATCACCCAGTCTTCTACTTCAAGAGTGGGGATAGAATGTTGGAGCCAGGAATCTTCCGTGCTAAACCAAAGAATGTAGAAGTGTTTACTCTACCGGCGGAAGAAGAAACGCCAGAGGTAGTTCGAGAGTTCGAGGATGTATTCCCTAAAGATATCTCAGGTTTGCCTCCCGATCGAGCTCTTAAATTCATCATTGACTTAATACCTGGTGCGCAACCTGTAATCAAAGCTCCGTACCGGATAAGTCCAGAAGGATTGAAGGAGATCCACAATCAGTTGGACGAACTCCTGAAAAGGGGTTGGATTCGTCCCAGTACTTCAAGCTGGGGATCTCTGGTATTACTGGTAAAGAAGAAAGAAGGTTCATACAGGATGTGTGTAGATTATCGAGCTCTGAACGAAGTAACGATCAAGAATAAGTATTCGCAGCCACGCATCGATGATCTTTTCGATCAGCTAAGTGGGTCTTGTGTATTTTCGAAACTAGATCTTCGTTCGAGTTATCATCAGGTGAAGGTCAAAGAGTCCGATATTCTGAAGACGACGTTCAGGACTTGCTATGGTCATTATGAAAATCTCGTAATGCCATTTGGAGTGACCAATGCACCTGATATATTCATGAATGTGATGAACCAAGTTTTCCGAGAGTACTTAGACAGATTCCTTGTCATCTTCATCGACGACATCCTGGTGTATTCAAAGAATCGGAAAGAACACGTCGAGCATTTACGGATTGTCCTGTAGACATTGCGACAGTATCAATTCTACGCCAAGTACAGCAAGTGTGAATTTGGGCTAGATCAAGTCGGATTTCTCGGACATACCATTTCAGGTGAAGGAATCTCAGCAGATCCAGCTAAAGTATCAGCTGTCAGCGAATGGCCGATATCAAAGATGGTGAAGGATATACGAAATTTCTTGGGATTAGCAGGATACTACCAACGATTCATTAAAGGCTTTTCGAAGATTGCAGCACCCCTGACTAAGCTCACACGTAAAGATGAAGCATTCGTGTGGTCAGAAGCATGTGAAAACGCTTTTGTAGAACTCAAGACAAGATTAACTTCTGGTCCTATTCTCGTAATACCGAACGACGGCGCACAGGACTGCGGTGTCTTGGCGCTGAGACTCGGGGCAGATGCTAATTGGTGCTATCCGTCCACCTCTCCGAAGATGCCAAGTTGATTTATGGCACCGTGTATCGGAGGTTTAGACGGATGCGTCCGATGTAGCAGACTTCGTCAGATTCCCCCTTATTTGAGGGGTTTTTTGATTGTGGGGACGCTCTTCCCTGTAGGCGCAAGCCCCTGCAGTTAATTACGCTACCGTATTGCGGTAGCAACTTTCTCCTTCTCCAGATGGTCACTTCGTGTCGTGAGTGTTTGTTTTGTTGCCCGTGGATTGTTTACGGAGACTGAGTTATGTCGTCGCCCGTAGAGCATGGACTAGTCCAAATCCGTATTAGCTTAGATTTGGGTTTGGGGGTTTGGTTTGAGGATACGTCAGCCGTACTCGAGGCTAAGATCAACTCAAACGTTTGTTAAGGATACGTTAGTCTCACTTTGAGACTAAGATCAACTTAACGGGATCGTTTAGATCCGACAAAAGAGCAATTGGCTCTATTGTTCCAGTTTAGGGACATAGTGGTCCATTAAATGTATGGCCGTCGGGACCCATCACCTCTCTGACGACGTTGAAGGATTACAACGACAGATGTCAGAGGAGTTCAGAGATGTACCCTTGAACCAAAGTTGATTGGGGGGTTTATAGTCCAATTTGGGACTAAAGTCTGTTTGAAGGTTTAAGGATACGTTAGCCATATTTGAGGCTAAGATCAACTTAAACGGGATCGTTTAGATCCGACAAAAGAGCATTTGGGGGGGGGGGGCTCCATTGTTCTAGTTTAAGGACATTGCGGTCCATGGGTAGTTTAAGGACATTGCGGTCCACTGTTAGTTTTAAGACATCTCGGTCAAGGTTAAGGACGTCGTAGTCCATGGGTTTAAGGACCCCACAGTCCGTTGTTAGTTTTAAGACATCTCGGTCAAGGTTAAGGACGTCGTAGTCCATGGGTTTAAGGACCCCACAGTCCGTTATGTGCTCTGGATGCTTCACACGGGTTCACTGCCGTGTTCTGCGAGGACCAGGCTCCGCTCTGGACGTTTTCCACGGGGTCAAAGAGTGACATTATCCGCGTTCCACGTAACCAGGAATTTGCATTAAACACGGGTTTAAGGACCCCACAGTCCGTATCAATGTGTGGTCGTCGGGACCCGTCACCTCTTTGAAGACATTGAGGGATTACAATGCCAAGTATCAAAGGAGTGAAGAGATGTACCCTAGAACCGGAGTGGATTAAATAGTCCTTGGCCCAATTTGGGGTCAAGACGAATTAATTGTGTTATGAGTCCATTGGCCCAGTTAATCACAAATTGAGGACTTATGGCCATCTTGGGCTAAGTCCAATCAGGAGAGACTTTGCCTCCATCCATTTAGTCAATTGGGCCGAAGCCTAGTGTTAAACACTACAGAGCAATCAGTGTTGAACACTGGGAATGAGGTTGACAAGTTAGTGTTTAACACTAAGAGATAATTGGTGTTAAACACCAGCAACAAGGCTTTTCAAATTAGTGTTAAACACTAAAACAGATCAGTGTTGAACACTGCAGACAAAGCTTTTTAATTAGTGTTGAACACTAAGGCCCAACAGTGTTTTAACACTGGGTTCGAGAGTTTCAATTTAGTGTTAAACACTAAGGCAAGAGGGGTCACGTGGCAGCACGTGAGAGCGCCCTCCCTTCATTTATTCTGCTGAGATTATCGTATCTTTCAGAGCATCACGTGCCATCACGTGATGGGCATTCGAATGCCTATGTATTAGAGCTTCTGCCGAGGGTCACGTGGGTCACGTGGGGTGCTGCCTCAAAGGGGCTTTCTGTAGATCTCTTGGAGGGTCACGTGATGACACGTGACCCTGCCTCTAGGTATTTTGTTTAGAGGCTTTGTTAATCTTTTTTCAGGAATTAAATTCCTCGAGCTGTAAATTTCAGAGGAATTAAATTCCTACTTCCTTTCGAAGACTTATATTCTGGGATAGAGTTTAACTCTGAATTTTCTGTAGGAATTAAATTCCTCATATATGTGAAGAACCAAATAGGGTTGAACCCTAACAAAGCTTTTTTAAGGAGTTTAAACTTCCATCCTCTGTTAAATTATGATTAAGGGAATTAAATTCCCGCTGCTGCAACAGAACTAGGTTCTCAATTAGGGTTAAACCCTGTTTCTTTTTATTCTGAAGGAATTAAATTCCCATGATACAGGGGCAAGCCCTAATTTATTTTAAAGGAATTAAATTCCTATAGTTCTGTGAGAATTAAATTCTCGTGCTTGCATTCCTTCTCTATGTTTTGGATCTGCATGGAGGATCTCAACCCATTGAGAATTAAATTCTCAACCTTAAGGGGAGATGTGCACTTTGCAGATCCTCTATCAAAGAGAGAAGAAATATGTTCTTCTGTTTTTACATTATCAGAGTTAAACTCTGTTGAGAATTAAATTCTCTTTTTCTTTCAAGGAGCTTTTCCCTTTCTTACCTAGGGTTTTTACAGAAGATCCAAGTTCTCCAAGTATCGAAGCTCTCTTCCCTTTTTTTTTCTTCTCTGCGTATGTCTATCTCTCTGTGTCTCTTGGCTCCTATTTATAGGAGAAGCAGCCGAATCAATCAGTTTTTTGACGAATCTTCATTAAGAGATTTGATTTGCACCCATCATCTGTTTTGGACCTTTGGATTATTAGGTGAATTTTATTCACCATTGGATTTCAAATCCAGGGGTTCCCCTTTATTATTTCGGTTAGATTTAAAAGGGAAATCTTTCCAAACCCGAGATTTTCCCATAGATAGATGATATTTCATCACCTCTGAATCTTTAATTCGATCGGTTCCAGATAGCCGCTTTCCTTTGGAAAGATTTGATTCTCCTTCAGAATTTAATTCTGTTTGACAAAATGGGCTTTGAAAGCCGGTCACGTGTGACTACGTGACCCATGGTCACGTGTGGGCACGTGACCCCCCTTGGAACGAGCCTTCCTCTTTCTTTTGCGCTCTGTCTTCTGGTTGCTGCTTAACCGTCCCGTGCCACCACGTGACCCCTGGTCACGCGTGAGCACGTGACCCTTGTCTGGAGCCTCTTTCCTTGGTTCAACTGGAGAACGAGTCTGCTGCTCTGAACGTCACGTGCCAACACGTGACCCTGGTCACGTGGGAGCACGTGACCTCTTCTGAAGCCTTTTCCTTGACTTGATCAGGGAACCGGTGTGCCTTTGACACTTGCATTTAAATGTCACGTGTCGCTACGTGACCCTGGTCACGTGGGAGCACGTGACTCTTTCTGAAGCCCCTTTTCTTCAACGTAGTCAGGAAACTGAACTTGCCTTGATGATGTGCTTAGGTGTCACGTGCCAACACGTGACCGCTAGTCACGTGTAAGCACGTGACCCTCTTCTGAAGCTTTTCCCGGAAGCTTTCCTGATTTTAAATCAGGAAACAAATGCCCCCACAGCGTTGTTCTCACGTGTCTGCACGTGAGTGCAACGCTGTCACCTCTTGTGACCGTTGGATTCCTCTAGGGATCTGGGGAGATGAAACGTTTCCATTGCCTTCTATAAATACCTCCGTCTCTTCATAGGAGCCTTCACTTTGCTCATCTTCTTCTTCTGAGAACTTCTTCTTTGAGAATTTAATTCTCGCTTTCAGAGCTTAGTTCTCTGTCTTGAAACAATCTTCAGAGTTTAACTCTGTTCGAAAAGAATCCTTTTTCCTCAGGTAATGTTCTTGGACAACGATGGACCTTCACATTTCTCTGGATTTTAAATCCAAAACAAGGGTTTTTACCCTTTTTTCTTCATATTTTCCATAAGAACATGAAACCGCTTAACCTTTCAACTGTAGATCTCTTAGGGTTTAGATGATCTTTGGGGAGATGATGATGGCGTTTCAAATCCATGGAATTTAATTCCATCCAAAAATGTTTCTGGGAATTTAATTCTCTTTTCTTAATAAGGAATTTTAATTCCAATGAAGAACTCGCTTTCTTCACACAGAGGCTTCCTGGGGTCTCTTGGCCCGAGGTTGTTCTTCTGCAATTAATGCAATGGGGGCTTTGTAATGAATCTCACGACCTTTATTTCAGGTATCATGGATGCTCATCTGTATGATCTGGATGAGATCATTTCCTATGGGAATATTCGTGCACTGGGCCGCAGTCAGAACCAGGAGTTCACCGATGCTCAATGTGCCGAGATTATGAGCCGCTTTGATGAGTACAACCATCGGCTACTCCCCCGTCGCTCTTCTCTTCTGAGGCTAATCGTGTTGGCGATCAGGGAGGCTCTCCCTCTATTCTGTGCTGGTGTGCCGCTTGGGGCATTGGACGCCGCCGAGGATAAAGTACACTCGGTGTATCT
Organism: Agapanthus africanus; assembly: GCA_030015575.1. Classification (NCBI taxonomy): domain Eukaryota; kingdom Viridiplantae; phylum Streptophyta; class Magnoliopsida; order Asparagales; family Amaryllidaceae; genus Agapanthus; species Agapanthus africanus. Next base: position 54,213,839 of record CM057342.1, on the reverse strand, counting down.
GATGCACTTGATCTCAAAGAGAAGGCGGGATAATCTCATTGATCTCCTGCATCAGATGTTCCAGCAGTCGGCCATACTTGCCGCCTATCGGAGGGTGGAGGACATTCGTGAGGACCCCGATGCTTGTGATCGTGAGAGGAAACATACTCGGGAGGTTCGAAATGCTTGGAAAATCTTGGATAAAGTTAATTTTGAGTTTCTCAACCCATGTCCCGCATCTGAAGTTTTACCGTTGTAAATGCGTCCTCTGTGTTTTGTATGAACCTCTTGAAGTATGAGTGACAATTGTTATTATGTCTTTCTATGTTTGCATCTGGGATTTTATCATTTTTGCTACTGTTGTCGTTTGTGCTTTTAATATGCAGGGTACTACTCCATATATTTCCTTTTAAGCGCGCATCAGGTTTAGGCCTCACGTGTTCTGCACGTGGGTCCCTTGATGGGGCGGTTCACAAAATTTTCTCATGCCGTATTTTCAGTGCACAATATTGGATGCAGAGAAAGGGCCTTGGAAATAGTTTCATTTCCTTGATTTTAGATGCCCTTCCTTTTTTGGGCCTTGGAAATAGCCTTACCATGCAAGATTTTCCGCGCACAGCACTTAATGCACTTCTTTATATATGAGGCTATAGCTTTCTTTTCCTTTCACAGAGAGCTTCATATTATTATTATTTTCTTTTATCTTGGAGTAACTTATCTTGAGAAACAAACGAGCGTCATGGCCTGCAATCGTCCTCATGCTCGCCGACAGCCGTGGGAAGTTCCTATTGAAGAGATGGTCCCCCGCTTTGCTGCTCGGTTGGTGGATCCCCTCCTTACCGACAACGAATGCGACTCAGCCATGCACGAACTCTCGATCCGTAAGGGGTCTCCCCTCCCGATGGGTTCTCTCTGGCTCCGGATGATCCTCATGGCCGTGCTTGCCGACATTCCTCCTCACCCGGCAGAGATGACCCTGGCAATGCTTGATGCGGCGGAAGAAAAGCTCGAGGGCTTTCATGAAGCATGCCTGATTACTCAGGCTCTGAAGGACTGCTCAATTCATCTGCTGAGCGAGATAAAGGCCCGGCGAACTATTATGTTTGCATTCGCGGACGAACATGGCACCAACCGATGGGGAGCGACTTCTCGCGAGAATCGTCGCTTCGATGTGCTGGAGAAAGCGGAGAGAGAGATGGAGAATTTTATCCTTTGCTTCATCAACCCCTGTGCCGTTGATCCTGTGTTTGGTGACCTTTTCCGTTAGTGTAGAACCTCTTTAAATTAGTCCCTCCTTTTTGTATGCTTTATGTTGAACTTCCATGTAGGCTCGGTACTCGTATGTATATTTTCGCTTGCATGAATAAATTTTGTGTTCCTTTTATGAAAATTTTCTTCAATTATCAATACTGTTGTCATGTCGCGTGCACATTACAGCTTCGAATTTTATTTCTTTTTCGGATGTTCTCATGATTGTGAGCACATGCTTGATAGGATAATCGTCGGAAAATTTTTTTCGTTGCTTTTCATACCGGGTTGTGTGAGCGCGTTTTGGATCGATTGTTGCTGTCGATCGGAAGCCCATTTATATGGTCTTGTAAATGTCTTGTTTCCAAGGCCGCGGTCACGAAAGCGAGCTTACGTGGCCTGATAGAGCGACACGTAGCGAACATATTGTTGTGCGAGAAAAGGGCTCGGCCGTAAATTTTCGGAAAGGGCATTGGCTTCTAAGGCGCTGAGCGAGCTTCAGGCCAGCCTCACAGCCAAGGCCAACAAAGCATACGAATTCTGGCGGGTGCTTCAGGAGTCCACAAAAGAGGTGGTGGCTCTCGATAAAGCTGCCATGTTCACTCGTGAGAGGGTCGAGGCTCATAAAGCCACCGAGAAAGAGCTCGAAGCTCGGCTCGCTTCGTATCAGGCTCAGCAAGCTCAAGCGGAGGCTCGTCTTCTGGAGATCTTGCGTCATGAAGCCGTGGCTCAGCAAAAGCAGGATGAGCTGACCAAGCTGCTGAATCGCCCGCCGTCCTGAAACATTTGTATCTTTTTCTTCCCTTATGTACATACTCATGGATGAGAGTATTTTCTTTTTGTTTCTTTCATGAATTGTACTTTGTACCCATTTTGGTTTATGAATAAAAGATACATTTTTTCTTCTCAATGATGTGTCCCCTTTTCATTGAATGTATTCTGCGGATATTCTATCTTGATCTCCTTGCAGGACAGTGATGGTTTAGGATACAGGGTTAGGATCTGCTTCCTAAGGCTTTTGCATTTTACGAGCCACGAGGGTCTCATAAAGAGTTTTTCTCCTACAGGTCGAGAGGATCCCATAGGTGTGAGTTCTTCTTAAAGATCGCAAGGATCCTCAAGCGAGTTTTCCCTTGAGAGTCGTAAGGATCTCACAAGAGAGTTTTTCTTCCTTACAGGTCGTGAGGGCCTGTAAGTGTTAGATGCGGTCACCCTTGTCCGTGTTTTACGGAGTTAGGGGTTTCTCCAGGCATCGTAGTTTAAAGACATCACGGTCAAGGTTAAGGACCTCATAGTCCGTGGATTTAGGGACTCCACAGTCCGCTGTTAGTTTTAAGACATCACGGTCAAGGTTAAGGACCTCATAGTCCGTGGATTTAGGGACTCCACAGTCCGCTGTTAGTTTTAAGACATCACGGTCAAGGTTAAGGACCTCATAGTCCGTGGATTTAGGGACTCCACAGTCCGGTGTTTGGTTGCAGGGACCCGTCACCTCTTTGAAGACGTTGAGGAATTACAACGCCGGGCATCAAAGGAGTGAAGAGATGTACCCTTAAACCAAGGCAAAGTCTGTAGGGAATCGGGGTGGTTGATCGTTAGTTTTAAGACATCACGGTCGAGGTTAAGGACGTCATAGTCCATAGATTTTAAGGACTCCACAGTCCGGTATTTGCTCTGGATGCTTCACACGGGTTCACTGCCGTGCTTGGCGAGGACCAGGCTCCGCTCTGGACGTTTTTCACGGGGTCAAAGAGTGACATTATCCGCGTTCCACGTAACCAGGAATTTTGCACTAGATGCTTCACACGGGTTCACTGCCGTGCTCGGCGAGGACTAGGCTCCGCTCTGGATGCTTCGCACGGGTTCACTGCCATGCTCTGCGAGGACCAGGATCCGCTCTGGACGTTCTCCACGGGGTCAAAGAGTGACATTATCCGCGTTCCACGTGACCAGGAATTTTGCACTATATGCTTCACACGGGTTCACTGCCGTGCTCGGCGAGGACTAGGCTCCGCTCTGGATGCTTCGCACGGGTTCACTGCCATGCTCTGCGAGGACCAGGATCCGCTCTGGACGTTTTCCACGGGGTCAAAGAGTGACATTATCCGCGTTCCACGTGACCAGGAATTTTGCACTAGATGCTTCATACGGGTTCACTGCCGTGCTCGGCGAGGACTAGGCTCCGCTCTGGATGCTTCACACGGGTTCACTGCCATGCTCTGCGAGGACCAGGATCCGCTCTGGACGTTTTCCACGGGGTTAAAAAGTGACGTTATCCGTGTTCCACGTAACCAGGAATTTTGCACTAGATGCTCCACACGGGTTCACTGCCGTGCTCGGCGAGGACTAGGCTCCGCTCTGGATGCTTCGCACGGGTTCACTGCCATGCTCTGCGAGGACCAGGATCCGCTCTGGACGTTTTCCACGGGGTCAAAGAGTGACATTATCCGCGTTCCACGTGACCAGGAATTTTGCACTAGATGCTCCACACGGGTTCACTGCCGTGCTCGGCGAGGACTAGGCTCCGCTCTGGATGCTTCGCACGGGTTCACTGCCATGCTCTGCGAGGACCAGGATCCGCTCTGGACGTTTTCCACGGGGTCAAAGAGTGACATTATCCGCGTTCCACGTAACCAGGAATTTTATCGATTGTATCCGCATTTCACGGAATGGAGGTTTGACTCTTGGTGATGCGTATATCACCGATCCATGGAACTGGGGGTTGCCGCTGTTCCATTTCGCTTGATGTTGTGTCTGCTGCGTCGAGATGATCTCCAGGTTATTTGTGAACCGTCGAGATTTGGCTTCCTCTCATGATGAAACCTGGGGGAGGAGTACGACTCCTTCTTTGTTTGCGCCCCTGGATTGTACACAGGGATTGATGTAGCATCACCTGTAGGGCAAAAAGGTTTCATTTTTCCATCATTTCTTTTATTCTTTCCGCGATGCTCTATCATTTCAGCTTTTTATATCGCGAAGGTCGCGATTGCCCAATCATTTCGGCTATTTTTTCGCGGTGCCCAATCATTTCGGCTATTTGTTTTATTTTTACTCGCTGCTTTTTATTGCGAGTTGCCCCATCATTTCGGCTATTTTTCATGCATACATTTTTACTTGCTGCTTTTTATTGCAAGTTGCCCCATCATTTCGGCTATTTCGTAGGCATGTGTGGCCTGCTAGCTTTTCCGCCGCAAGCTCGGATTTTGGACACCGATTTCGGCATCAGCATCGCTGCAACTGGGATGTTGCCAGGAGCGAATCATCATTTGCCATGAAAGAACTTGGGATTTGATACCGGTTTAGGCATCAGCATCGCTGCAACTGGAATATTGTCAGGAGCGAATCATCATTTGCCTCTGTCGATGTTGAACAAAGGTGGCTTAGCAAACAGGGTTAAGGTCCTGTCGACTAAGGCTTTTGACTTCATGAGCCGTAAGGGTCTCACAAAGGTATTTCTCCCTACAAGTCGTGAGGATCTTGCAGGTGTATCTTCTCCTTAGGGATCGTGAGGATTTCTAAGTGTATGTTCCTCTGTAAGTCGTAAGGATCCTACAAGAGGGTTTTCTCCTTATGGGTCGAAGGGACCTACAAGGGTTGGACTTTGCTGGGGATATGTTTATTCGCGCCCGTGGATTGTCTACAAGGGTCAGTATTGAGCCTCTTGTAGGGCAATATCGAAGGTTGTGGAGGGTTTGCTTAAGAACAGGTTCAGGCTTCTGTAACTTAAGACTTTCAAATCTCATGAGCCGTGAGGGTCCCATAAGAGAATTCTCCTTACGAGTCGTGAGGATCTCGTAAGTGTATTTTCTCCTTAGGAATCGTGGGGATCCCTAAGTGTGCTGCTCCTCTGTGAGTCGTAAGGATCTCACGCAGGTGGTTTCTCCTTACAAGGTCGAGAGGACCCGACAAGTGTCTTTTAACGAGGTTGCGCCCTTTCGGGTTTTCACAAACACTCGCCGGTAGTCCCGCTGTTTTTACTCACGGAGCCCTTTCGGGTTTTCATCCGTGCCCATTTTGCTTATGGACATACCGTTTTTTTTTATTCTTTTTCACTTTTTTTTTATTTTATTTTATTATTTTTTTTTCTCTCTCATCTTTTTTTATCTCGTCAGCCTAAAGATGCTGCGGTAGTAGTTTTAGGGACGTTTCGGTCCGTTGTTAGTTTAAGGACGTTTCGGTCTGTTGATAGTTTAAGGACGTTTCGGTCCGTCGTTAGTTTAAGGATGTTTCGGTACGCCGTTAGTTTAAGGACGTTCCGGTCCGTCGTTAGTTTAAGGACGTTTCGGTCCGTTGTTAGGGAAGGCCGGCTGCTGCTTGTAAAGTCTGAGCCTAGGAAGATAGTGAGCGGACATAGTCGTCGTCATCTATCATTGACCCCGGCTGCGGCTTATTAAGCGTAGTATTTCTTCAAGAAGCGGCCGTTTATTGGCCTGAAAGGCCTTTCACCGTGCATGTCCATGAGTAGGTAGGCTCCACCCTGGTAGACCTTGTCTATGACGTACGGGCCTTCGTAGTTTGGCTCAAATTTTCCTCGCTTGGCACGATTGGGGATCATAGGTCTTTTGACCACTAGTACAAGTTCGCCTTGGCGGAATGTCCTCGGCCTGGTCAATCTTTCGTATGAGCGCGTCATCTTTGCTTTGTAGGCTTCTAGATGTTGTTGCGCTATGAGCCGGGTTTCGTCGAGGGCATCAAGCTCCTCAAGCCGAAGGTGAGCATTTTCTTCGTTCGTCAGCTCGTGATGGACTGCTACTCGTAGAGAGGGTAACTCTATCTCGAGGGGGAGCACTGCTTCCGTCCCAAACACCAACGCGTACGGCGTTGTGTTTGTGGCCGTCTTGAACGTAGTTCGATAAGCCCAAAGGGCTTCTTGCAGCCTTTCGTGCCAGTCTTTCTTATTCCTGGAAACGGTCTTTTTTATGATCTTCGTCAAGGTCTTATTGAAGGCCTCGGCTAGACCGTTAGCTCGTGGATTGTAAACCGAAGAATATCTCCAGTCTATATTGTGCTGCTGTGCGAAGCGGCTAATCTTATGGCTTCGGTAGGCCGGCCCATTATCGGAGATAATCCGCCGTGGGGTCCCAAACCGGTAGATGACATGCGTCTTGAAGAAATGGAGGATATTCTCCGTCTTCACTTCCCTCAGTGGTACTGCTTCTGCCCATTTGGAGAAGTAATCAGTTGTCGCCAGGATAAAACGGTGTCCCCGGGACGATGCTGGCTCAATGGGGCCGACTATGTCAGTCCCCCACATTTCGAATGGCCAGCTAGCTACCGTTGGGTGCAGTGGATTCGGATGTTGGTGGATGAAGTCTCCGTGAATCTGGCATGAGTGGCATTGCTTCGCATACTCGAGGCAGTCCTGGGTCATCGTGGGCCAATAGTAACCCATCCGTTTGATTTTTAACTTCATCTTTGGGCCTGCTTGGTGAGAACCGCAAAGTCCGTCATGAACTTCCTGAATGACTCTTTCCGCTTCGTCTGGTCCTAAGCATCTCAGCCATAGGGAATCAAACGATCTCTTGTATAGAATATCGTTGACGAAAGCGAAGGATAGAGCTCGTTTCATGAGCTGATGTCTTGAGGACGCTTCTTTGGGCATTCGGTGGGACTTAAAGTAGTCTATGAAGACTTCCCTCAAGTCCTCGGCCTTCTCATGGCTTTTATTTGTAGGGTCGTCTGCTCAGTCATTCCCTTTTCTTCGCATGATTCCGGAGATATTTCTGCCGGGGCGAGCACTCGACGGCTTTGTACCACGATTCTGACGTCATCGAGGTTCTCGTCAGCCAGTTCTTTAGCAAGTTTAGCCAATGCATCTGCTTTGCTGTTTTCCGCGCGCGGTATGTTCTCCAAAGTATAGGAGGGAATTTGGGTCAATAGTTGATGCACCCTTTCGCCGTACTTCACCAACTCCGGCTTGCACGTTTGGTAGTCACCATTTACTTGACTAACGACCAGCTGAGAATCCCCGTATATAAGGAGGTCTTCAATTCCCATGTCGATGGCGATCTCGAGGCCTGCGATCAGAGCTTCGTATTCAGCTTCATTGTTTGTCCTCGGCTCTGTTAAAGAGAAGGCGAAGCGCATTATCCCTCCTTGTGGAGTTGTAAAGATGAGGCCTATCCCTGATTTGATCATTGGGATACCTTGTTTCTGCTTCTTTATGGAGGACGCTCCATCGAAATAGAGTTCCCATCGGATACTATTGCCGCCAATCGCATCAAATGCATGCTCGTCCGGCAAATCGCAGTTCAGAGGAGAATCGGCCGGTATCGGGTGTTCAGCGAGGAAATCGGCAATGGCCTGGCCTTTTACCGCCTTGAGAGGTTGATACGTTATCGAGAACTCCATCAAGAGCAGGGCCCATCTAGCGAGTCGTCCCGTCAATATGGCTTTTGACATCAAATATTTGAGGGGGTCCACCTTCGAGATGAGACGGACTTCGTGTGCCAACGCATAGTGCCTGAGCTTTGTTATCGCGAAGATTAACGCCAAACAATGTTTTTCAACGGGAGAGTAGTTGCTTTCTGCCCCCAGCAGCACTCGACTTAAGTAGTAGAGTGCTCTTTCTTTCCCCTGATCGTTCTCTTGTGCCCATAATGCGCCCAAGGAACCTTCGAGGGCGGTCGTATAAAGAATGAGGGGCTTTCCCTTAACCGGAGCAGCCAACACCGGAGGGTTCTGCAGGTATTGCTTGATCTCGTCTAGTGCACCTTGACATTTGTGGTCCCAAACGAATAGAGTTCCCTTTTTCATCAGGTGGCTGTAAGGACGGCATTTGCCCGAAAGATTAGCGATAAACCGCCGGATGTATGCGAGCTTCCCTTGGAGAGACCGCAACTGCTTGAGGGTTCTTGGCGGAGGCATTTCCATGATCGCCTTAATCTTTGACGGATCTATTTCAATACCTCGGTGTCGAACGATGAATCCCAGAAATTTGCCCGAGGAGACTCCAAACGCGCATTTGAGGGGATTCATTTTCAAATTATATTGCCGAAGGCGTCGAAATACAGTCTCCAGATGTTTTAAATGCTCTTCGTACGACATGCTCTTCACTCCAAGGTCATCGATATAGCACTCGACGATGTCATGTATGAGATCGTCGAAGATTTTCGTCATGGCTCTTTGATAGGTAGCGCCAGCGTTCTTTAGGCCAAAGGGCATAACCCTGTAGCAGAATATACCCAAAGGGGTCCGGAAAGCGGTATGCTTCTGGTCTTCGGGATGCATCTTTATCTGATTGTATCCTAACGAACCATCCATAAAGGAGAAAACCTCGTGAGTGGACGTGTTATCTATCATTAGCTCGGTTACTGGTACTGGGAAATCATCCTTGGGACAGGCTTTATTGAGATCCCTGAAATCCACGCATATGCGTACCGTCCCATTCTTCTTCATTACCGGGACGATATTGGCGATCCAGTCGGGATATTGGACTTCTTGGATAAATCCAGAATCGATCAGCTTCTTGACTTCGGCGTTGATGCTCATCTCGAGCTCGAGTCGCATCCTCCTTGGCGCCTGCTTGACTGGCTTGATATCTGGGGATATTGCTAATTTATGCACAGCAATCTCCGGATCTAATCCTGGCATCTCGGAGTAGTTCCACGCGAAGCAGTCTTTATGCCGTAGAAGCACGTTCTTTTAACGCAGCTACCCTTTCTTCGGATAGCAGCTCGCTGACAAAAGTCGGTCGCGGGTCGTCTGCCGATCCTAACTCAATCTTCTTGAGGTTATCTGCAGTAGTATGTATACCATCCTCCAGTTCTTTCGGAGCGGGCGGAAATTCTGAGATCACCTCATCATTGCTGTTCTCAAAGCACCGGGAAAGGTCATCTACGTTCTCGGGCTCTTCTCCTAATATCGTAATCGTATAACAAGTGAGAACCCGCTCCCCGGACTGAGGTGGACCCGGTTCTGTTCTTGCGGCCTTGGGTTCATGCTTTTGTGGCGGCGTTACCTTCCAGCCGTCGGATAAAGCGAATCTGCCTTGTTGGTACTGGTCCTCGACCCAGTTCTTGAAGGTGAAGCAGTCTTCGGTAGGATGTCCTATGGTTTGGTGATAAGAGCAATAGCTCAGATGAGAAGCCTCGTTAGCTTGCTCAGGATGTCTAGACTCTGGAAGCGTGATCATTTGATGTTTTATAGCGAGCTTGAGTAACTTCTCCGTCTTGTCTCGGGGGAAGGAGTACGCTCGACTCATCTTCTTCATGAGGGATAAATCCGAGCCGTGCAACACCCGACCACGTAACCCTCTAATCCTGCGTCGTTGTTGTCGGCTCCTCTTTCCGCTTCTTGATTTATTTCCGTCCCTGCGTCGGGCCTTTCGTACAACGGATTGACGAGGATGAGCGTCTTTGTCTTTTGCAGCCTGTTGAAATAGACGTTGCGTCCTGGCCTTCTCGTAGATGGCCATCTCGCGGTTGTGGTCTTCCCGAGCTTTCTGACCCACTTTCCTGATAGGCTTGCCCATTCGTTCTTCAAACGACGGACCCGGCGCTTCAATCGCGGGGTCTAGTTTTGATGAGGGGTTGTCATCTCCCGACGAGGCGTCCTCTTCTTCATCAAAGGTATATATGGCGTAGCTACTGTAGGCCTGTTCCTGTTTTCCGGCTCTTGCGTATCCAAGCCCGAGTGTTTCCATCTTCCCGTTGGGCAATTTGCGTTGAGTCCCGGGGACATCCCAAATCCTGTTGTAGAACCGCGCCTGCCGAACGGTCCGTTCTAAGGGTACTCCTTGGCGCTTCAATAGCTTCTTTAATCCATTTGTATAGTATCTGGGCAGACGGATGGGTTGGAGCCTGTCAAGTGTAGCATCCGCGCCATGCCAGATCTCTTTCTCTATTTTCGACTCTGAGGATCGGTAGAATAGGATCACCTTCTCACCCTTTCGCATGAGAGGGACGTAGAATGTTTGCAGGTCCTGCACATTGTGAGCCCGAAGCGTGTCGAGATCCTTGTAGTGTTCTCGCGGTACCATGGTGATTTGAAAACTATGGTCATCGCCAGGGGGTGCTTGTATTGACAGCCGATTGGAGAACACAGCATTCACTTCATCTTCTGAGTCACTTCCGAAGACTAACATGGGGGCGGGCGTCCCCAGGTTGTTGCGTTGAGATGGCCCTGCATAAACTATCTCTTCCTCTTCTTCGGTGTCGCTTCCGAAAACGGGGATGGCGGCGGCGGCTTTGTTCTCCGGATTGCGACACCTTTCTGTATCCTCGAAATCTGGCAAAAAGTATTTCGCATCTTCGTATTTGCGGATTTCGTTCACGGAAAATGGGTTCAGCTCGCCTGTTACGGTATACTCGAAACCGTCCTTAAAGTACTTCATACACTGATGTTGTGTAGAAGGGATGATGTTGTACTCGTGTAGCCAAGGACGACCGAGCAAGGCGTTGTAGCAAGTCTTGGCGTCAATGACATGGAATTTGATGTCTGTGACGAGAAGTCCAAAGCGTAATGTTAGTATCACAGATCCGAGAGTCCGTGACGATTGTGAATCGAAACCGGAGATAGTAATTTTGTCACGAGCGAGGTGTTGCACACTCATGAAGATTTCCTTCAACACCCGAACATTAAGGAGGTTGACGGAGGATCCATTATCCACCAGGATCTTGCCTATCTTTATATCATGGCAGTATCCGGAGACATATAGGGGACGGTTATGGTCGCATGTCCCGAGAAGGAGGTCTTCATCACCGAAAGTGATGTCGGCTGTATGCACTTCCTCCAGTTCATCCTTCATCTTTTCAGTGGCGAGGAAGGCTTGGAATTGCTCAGGTTCTTGTAACGCCTTAATTAGTGAGTCTCGCGCTTCTTTTGATAATAGGAGGGCATCGAGAATGCTAAGCTGAGAAGGCAGCTTCCTTAGGTGCGCGAGGATGTTATAGTCCACTTTACTCTTCCTAGGAGGGTCTTTGGTAGCCAGCTCTTTCGTGACTTGGTCATCTAACGTGATATCTTCAGTGACCTTTTCTTTTCCCTTATCTTTTCTATTTGCGGGTCCAAGATTCTTCTCTGGGAGTGTGCGATTGCGCAGCTGAATGTTCTCGCAGGCTTCCGATTTCTCCTCTTTCCCTAAAGCGGATTCTTTAAAGAGAGGGCCCAGAGCCATTTCTTCGTCAGAGTCGCTCCCGAAGGTGAGAACTTGTGACCCCTCGGCGTTTACCATGCAACAGTTGCCAGTAGCTCAGTCGCGCCCATCGATAGTACTTCTTCTCTCCCGATGGATCTTGCGTTTCATGCGCTTAAAATGTTGCCGATGAGCAACATACCCTTGCCACCATATCTTAAAGGCGTCGCACTCCTCCGTGGGATGTGATATTCTCCGATGATATGCGCAATAGTCAGGGTGCGTCTCTACCCCATCGTGTGTGTTTCCTTCCGAGGGTGGTAGCTTCATTCCCATTGACATGGCTTTGGCAAACCTTTTCCTCGTCTTGAATATCTTCTTGTCTACTTCGGATGCCTTACGCTCTGGCAGGGGTAGTTCAACTATTTCGTTCAGTTGCCCGCATTTGGCTCCTTCCGACGTGGTCATCTCACGCTCCTGGTCCGCTTTACATTTTAGACGAATCTCGTCTAGAAAAGCGTCGATCATTTCATCTGTTGGCCATGCATGCTCTGGTACAGGCTCTGCCTCCAGCTTCTTGGTGCCAGGGGTTTTCCCCTCATCGGTAAACGAGTGGGAGATTACGTTACAACTCGCCACATATCCTTCGGATTCATCCGACGAGCTTTCTCCATCATCTTCCTCTTGAAAGATGTGGTTGAGGAACTCTTGCAGTGTGACAGGAGTTCGCGCCTTTTGATTGTACTCTTCCAGTGCGTCGATTTGCTTCTGCAAGTTCGTGTGCTCTTTTCCAGGCTTCACGGACTTCTTGGATTTCTTCTTCTTTTTCTTCGAAGATTTTGACGATTGGGCGTGAGTATCTGGGCTCTTATCGTGAGTCTTTGTAGTCGGGCGGCGCCTTAGCATCCCTTCGATAATTTGAGGTTCAAGAGGGTCCTTCCATTCGATCGCAGGGCACGCATGAAGGTCTCTCAGCATTCTTTTGGTTTTAGTTGATAGCGCGACCTCCCATGGAGCTTCTTCAATAAAAGAACATGTTGCCCCCGGTGTATCCGCTTTCCTAGGAGCATGCGGCTGTGGTGGGTTTACCTTCCACTTTTCGGACAGTACGAACTTCCCCTGGAGGTACTGATCTTCAATCCATCCTTTGAAGACGAAGCAATCTTCGATCGGATGACTTACCGTTTGATGGTAAGGGCAATAATTAGGATTATTCACTTCCGTGGGTTGCGGCGGTCGCCTTGGATTTGGCAGGTTTACAAGTCTGTTGCGTATTGCCAGCTCGAATAACCATTTCGTCTTGTCCCGTGGGAACGAGTAGGGACGCTTCATCTTCTCATTATAATACCGACGTCTTTCCTCCAGTTGATCTGCCGGTTTCGGGGCGTTAGGTTGCTGTTGGGCATTTGCAACAAAGGTTGCCCTTCCTTTACCCTTGTCATTCCGAGGTTCCGACTTCGGGGGAGGTGGTCTATGACCCATCTGGTCCATCTGAACCAACTTGTCGATCAAAGCCTGGAATGTGGTTGGCTTAAAGAACATCATAAACTGGGAGATAGTTGCGTGAGGGTCTAGAGTTCCTACGAACATGCCCACCGCAGGTGCTTCCTCGATGCGTTGCTCACATCTCGACCACAAGTTCCGCCAGCGTATAGCGTACTGGACCCAGGTTTCGCCCGGTTTTACCCTGGCGTTAATAAGTGCAGTTATTGGAGTGCGTTCACTGGCACTTGCGAATCGCTGAGTGAACAACAGCTCCATTTCAGCGAACGTTTTGATAGAATCGTTCGGGAGTTCCGAATACCATTCGAACGCTGTTTCTGATAAGCTGCCCACGAACTGGCGGAGCAACAGTTTATCATCACCGCCGGTGTTACCGCAGAGGGCCCGGAACTGGGCGACATGTTGATGGGGATTGCCGGTCCCCTTATACACGTGGAATTTTGGTATCGTGTAGCCTTGCGGGTATTTGATTTGGTCGTACCAGCTCGGATACGGCCGCCCCGTTTTCACGACTTGACCAGCTGCCTCAGTCGCGTAATGAACCCGGATTTGCTGGGCTATGTAGTCAGCCAAGTCAGCCTTAGAGATTGCCTCCTCCTTGGCCGTTGAGAGGGCTGGTGGTGGATTTGACGTTTCTCCTCGGTCGTCTTCAAGAACGATTGGGGGATCCTCGGCGGGTAAGTCCTGCTGGATCATCATTCCTATCACATCTTGGAAGAGAAGGCCCATCCGTTGTATGTTGGCCGCTTGTTCAGCAGCCTCTTTGTCCCTTTTCTCCAGTGTCCGGCGAAGGAATTCAGCGTCGGTTTCTTCTTCTCGGCGTACGTCTGAGGACGTTTCCGGATTTTCTTTTGGCCCGGTGAGCGCGGCCATAGCATTCATCATTTCTTGAAGCTTTTGTTGCTGCTCCTGGGCCTTCGTCACGGATCGGGTTAGCGGTCGGTGGCCCGTAGAAGTGCGGCTTTCCTCCTTTCCAGAGGCCATGTAAACAGTGTGCACCACCATGCCCCCAGACTTAGGGCGTCTGGGCTCGGTGCTTTTAGCAGTCGTTGCATGCTGGGGGGTCTTCTCTGGCCTCCTCCTTTTATGAGCCATGAAGGTTGAGGGGGCCGTTGAGGTGGGCGTCCAGACAGCCTTTTGGGGTTTAGCCTGGTGACACGCTTCCGGTTGGATTTTCGGCTTCTTGTGCTGGCGGGAGAAGTTTGGATCGATGATCGAGTCCCGGGCCTGCCGCCAAACCTTATAGATTTTGGAAGACAGCCGTTGAGGAGATCGGGGCTGTTCTGATTTTATTTCCACAACCTTTTTTAATGGGGGAGGAGACCTCTTCAGCACTGCAGTAGGAGAATTCCTTCGCACCTTGTTTAGCATTTCGAAGCTGTTCCCAGTTGGAACAGCAGCATTAACTTCTGCCACCGGGGCTGATGGAGTCAACCCGGAGGGGGAATTGCCCCCAGCCTTCCTTACTCGGCGCTAATGGCGACGTCGAGCGTGTCGAGCGGACGGTGTAGGGTCAGCGGTAAGAATGGTTTCGTCTTGCCCCCCGTGTAGGTGGGGAGTCGCCGTTGGTGTTAGCCTGTCAAAGACCGACGTCCTTTGGGCAGCAGGAGCGGGAGCTGGAGCCGTCAATCTTGTAAAGACCGACCTCTTGGCCGGAGAAGCCGCCTTGACGATTTCGGGAGCAGGAGCAGCCACTTTCTTAGAAGCAGCCTTCTCTGAGATTGTAGGCCCTATGATGGGTTTGCAGGATTTCTGGCCCAATCTAGAGAAGACCGAGGCGTTGACGTTGGGCGACTCGTTGAGAGGAGCCGCGACAGGGGTAAGATGATCAAAGACCGACTTCTTAAGAGCTTCCGTTGTCAGCACTGGAGCGGTGAAGTTTGTCGGCGGGAGCATGGTCCCAAAGAACAATCCTGTGGTGGCCCGAGTGACCTGTTCCACGGGCATTGTGAATAGCGAAGCATCTTGGGGTCCGTAGGCTATACCTCTTGGCGAGGCAGAGCGTTGGTTGCAATTGCAGTCTGAGCAGTTGGAGAATTTCATGGAAGTAGAAGCCATCGGTCTTTTGCTTTCTGCAATAAGCAAGACGCCAATTCTTAGTATCTTGAAACCCAAGGGCAACCATTGGCGAACCGCGATTGGTTCGCGAGTCACGACACACGAAGTGTGGAGTGGAAAGAGGAAAAGGTCCCACCGGGCGTGCCAGAATCTGTTCCCCTCCGAATGACGGCGCACAGGACTGCGGTGTCTTGGCGCTGAGACTCGGGGCAGATGCTAATTGGTGCTATCCGTCCACCTCTCCGAAGATGCCAAGTTGATTTATGGCACCGTGTATCGGAGGTTTAGACGGATGCGTCCGATGTAGCAGACTTCGTCAGATTCCCCCTTGTTTGAGGGGTTTTTTGATTGTGGGGACGCTCTTCCCTGCAGGCGCAAGCTCCTGCAGTTAATTACGCTACCGCATTGCGGTAACAACTTTCTCCTTCTCCAGATGGTCACTTCGTGTCGTGAGTGTTTGTTTTGTTGCCCGTGGATTGTTTACGGAGACTGAGTTATGTCGTCGCCCGTAGGGCGTGGACTAGTCCAAATCCGTATTATCTTAGATTTGGGTTTGGGGGTTTGGTTTGAGGATACGTCAGCCGTACTCGAGGCTAAGATCAACTCAAACGTTTGTTAAGGATACGTTAGTCTCACTTTGAGACTAAGATCAACTTAACGGGATCGTTTAGATCCGACAAAAGAGCAATTGGCTCTATTGTTCCAGTTTAGGGACATAGTGGTCCATTAAATGTATGGCCGTCGGGACCCATCACCTCTCTGACGACGTTGAAGGATTACAACGACAGATGTCAGAGGAGTTCAGAGATGTACCCTTGAACCAAAGTTGATTGGGGGGTTTATAGTCCAATTTGGGACTAAAGTCTGTTTGAAGGTTTAAGGATACGTTAGCCATATTTGAGGCTAAGATCAACTTAAACGGGATCGTTTAGATCCGACAAAAGAGCATTTGGGGGGGGCTCCATTATTCTAGTTTAAAGACATTGCGGTCCATGGGTAGTTTAAGGACATTGCGGTCCATGGGTAGTTTAAGGATATTGCGGTCCACTGTTAGTTTTAAGACATCTCGGTCAAGGTTAAGGACGTCGTAGTCCATGGGTTTAAGGACCCCACAGTCCGTTGTTAGTTTTAAGACATCTCGGTCAAGGTTAAGGACGTCGTAGTCCATGGGTTTAAGGACCCCACAGTCCGTTATGTGCTCTGGATGCTTCACACGGGTTCACTGCCGTGTTCTGCGAGGACCAGGCTCCGCTCTGGACGTTTTCCACGGGGTCAAAGAATGACATTATCCGCGTTCCACGTAACCAGGAATTTGCATTAAACACGGGTTTAAGGACCCCGCAGTCCGTATCAATGTGTGGTCGTCGGGACCCGTCACCTCTTTGAAGACATTGAGGGATTACAATGCCAAGTATCAAAGGAGTGAAGAGATGTACCCTAGAACCGGAGTGGATTAAATAGTCCTTGGCCCAATTTGGGGTCAAGACGAATTAATTGTGTTATGAGTCCATTGGCCCAGTTAATCACAAATTGAGGACTTATGGCCATCTTGGGCTAAGTCCAATCAGGAGAGGCTTTGCCTCCATCCATTTAGTCAATTGGGCCGAAGCCTAGTGTTAAACACTACAGAGCAATCAGTGTTGAACACTGGGAATGAGGTTGACAAGTTAGTGTTTAACACTAAGAGATAATTGGTGTTAAACACCAGCAACAAGGCTTTTCAAATTAGTGTTAAACACTAAAACAGATCAGTGTTGAACACTGCAGACAAAGCTTTTTAATTAGTGTTGAACACTAAGGCCCAACAGTGTTTTAACACTGGGTTCGAGAGTTTCAATTTAGTGTTAAACACTAAGGCAAGAGGGGTCACGTGGCAGCACGTGAGAGCGCCCTCCCTTCATTTATTCTGCTGAGATTATCGCATCTTTCAGAGCATCACGTGCCATCACGTGATGGGCATTCGAATGCCTATGTATTAGAGCTTCTGCCGAGGGTCACGTGGGTCACGTGGGGTGCTGCCTCAAAGGGGCTTTCTGTAGATCTCTTGGGGGGTCACGTGATGACACGTGACCCTTCCTCTAGGTATTTTGTTTAGAGGCTTTGTTAATCTTTTTTCAGGAATTAAATTCCTCGAGCTGTAAATTTCAGAGGAATTAAATTCCTACTTCCTTTCGAAGACTTATATTCTGGGATAGAGTTTAACTCTGAATTTTCTGTAGGAATTAAATTCCTCATATATGTGAAGAACCAAATAGGGTTGAACCCTAACAAAGCTTTTTTAAGGAGTTTAAACTTCCATCCTCTGTTAAATTATGATTAAGGGAATTAAATTCCCGCTGCTGCAACAGAACTAGGTTCTCAATTAGGGTTAAACCCTGTTTCTTTTTATTCTGAAGGAATTAAATTCCCATGATACAGGGGCAAGCCCTAATTTATTTTAAAGGAATTAAATTCCTATAGTTCTGTGAGAATTAAATTCTCGTGCTTGCATTCCTTCTCTATGTTTTGGATCTGCATGGAGGATCTCAACCCATTGAGAATTAAATTCTCAACCTTAAGGGGAGATGTGCACTTTGCAGATCCTCTATCAAAGAGAGAAGAAATATGTTCTTCTGTTTTTACATTATCAGAGTTAAACTCTGTTGAGAATTAAATTCTCTTTTTCTTTCAAGGAGCTTTTCCCTTTCTTACCTAGGGTTTTTGCAGAAGATCCAAGTTCTCCAAGTATCGAAGCTCTCTTCCCTTTTTTTTTCTTCTCTGCGTATGTCTATCTCTCTGTGTCTCTTGGCTCCTATTTATAGGAGAAGCAGCCGAATCAATCAGTTTTTTGACGAATCTTCATTAAGAGATTTGATTTGCACCCATCATATGTTTTGGACCTTTGGATTATTAGGTGAATTTTATTCACCATTGGATTTCAAATCCAGGGGTTCCCCTTTATTATTTCGGTTAGATTTAAAAGGGAAATCTTTCCAAACCCGAGATTTTCCCATAGATAGATGATATTTCATCACCTCTGAATCTTTAATTCGATCGGTTCCAGATAGCCGCTTTCCTTTGGAAAGATTTGATTCTCCTTCAGAATTTAATTCTGTTTGACAAAATGGGCTTTGAAAGCCGGTCACGTGTGACCACGTGACCCATGGTCACGTGTAGGCACGTGACCCCCCTTGGAACGAGCCTTCCTCTTTCTTTTGCACTCTGTCTTCTGGTTGCTGCTTAACCGTCACGTGCCACCACGTGACCCCTGGTCACGTGTGAGCACGTGACCCTTGTCTGGAGCCTCTTTCCTTGGTTCAACTGGAGAACGAGTCTGCTGCTCTGAACGTCACGTGCCAACACATGACCCTGGTCACGTGGGAGCACGTGACCTCTTCTGAAGCCTTTTCCTTGACTTGATCAGGGAACCGGTGTGCCTTTGACACTTGCATTTAAATGTCACGTGTCGCCACGTGACCCTGGTCACGTGGCGCCACGTGACCCTGGTCACGTGGGAGCACGTGACTCTTTCTGAAGCCCCTTTTCTTTAACGTAGTCAGGAAACTGAACTTGCCTTGATGATGTGCTTAGGTGTCACGTGCCAACACGTGACCGCTAGTCACGTGTAAGCACGTGACCCTCTTCTGAAGCTTTTCCCGGAAGCTTTCCTGATTTTAAATCAGGAAACACGTGGGTTTTTGGGTGTGTACACTGTAACGACCCTGAATTTTCTGTACAAAATTTTTCTTCTTAAAATACAGAAAGGAGTTTGCAAGTCTGAGCACAATTTAAAAGTTATTTTTATTTAAGAACTGCAAGAAAGCACTTGTAGCTCATTGGTAAAGCCTTTCACAACTGTGACAATGCCCATGTGTTCAAATCCCATCAGCCATATATTATTTTTCTTGATTTTTCTTTTAAACTTTTTCGAAGCCCAAAAGTTTACACGTGCACAACACATAAAACTGAAAAGTCAAAAAAATAAACATATGTAAAATGTTATTAACAACGAGTAGGACACGTGACAAGAATCCAACCCCCAACACCCATACGTGGCCGACGAGATTGCCTATTAGGCTGGCGACGCCGGGCCATCCGTAGGGGATGAGGCCCGTGCTTTGCACACAACACCCTTTGGCCTACCCACTACCCCTGTTCTATTTGTTTTCTCTGCAATTTATCAGAGAATTAAAATTCATCTTTAATCTCATTTTTAATGTTTTTTAATTCAATTTTTCAATTCCAAAACCCTATTTTCACCTTATAAATACAACCCCATACCCTATCCCCTCCTCATTTTAAAAATTCTAGTCAAAAATATCAAAATTATCTAAGTATAAGTGGAGTTGAAGTGGAGTTAGCCCAAGGTCAAATTCCGATGATGATTAGAGGCGATTCCGGCAACCCTACGACGTCACGAAGGATACGACATCTTCCTCTACCTCTCCTATTTCCTCGTAGCTTGTAAGTTCCTTCTATTTCCCCCCCTCTTCGCTAAATTCTCTTTTCAAAACAAAGTATCGGTAAGTGGAGTTATTACAGATGTAAATCTTCTAAACTCTATAATCTCACATTTCATCTACATATTGTTCAATAAATTTTTACACAATATTTGTAACTCTACTATAAAGGTTTAGAAATAACTTTCACTCTAAAACTCTATGTTAATTTACTTTAATTAAGCTTTTGCATTTAAATATCATGAAGTTTATATACGTTATCTTTTAAACATTTTGCTTAGCATACTGTTCCCCGCCGAAACACGGAGATGCAATCGCGCGGGTCCGTCTCGCCTGAATTTTGGGGCAGATACTAATTGGTGCTATCCGTCCACCTCTCCGAAGATGCCAAGTTGATTTATGACACCATGTATCGAAGGTTTAAACGGATGCGGCCGATGTAGCAGATTTCGTCAGATTCCCCCTCATTTGAGGGGTTTTTGATTGTGGGGACGCTCTTCCCTGCAGGCGCAAGCCCCTGCAGTTAATTACACTACCGCATCGCGGTAACCACTTTCTCCTTCTTTAGATGGTCATTTCGTGTCGTAGGTGTTTGTTTTGTTTTTGGTTGCCTGTGGATTGTATACGGAGACTAATTTATGTTGTCGCCCGTAGGGCGTGGATTAGTCCAAATCCGTATTTTCTTAGATTTGGGTTTGGGGGTTGGCTTTAAGGATACGTTAGTCTTATTTGGAACTAAGATCAACTTAAACGTTAGTTAAGGATACGTTAGTCTAATTTTAGACTAAGATTAACTCAACGGGATCGTTTAGATCCAACAAAAGAGCAAAAGGGCTCTATTGTTCAGTTTAGGGACATTGCGGTCGATTACCAGTTTAAGGACATGTTGGTCCAATATTAGTTTAAGGACATCTCAGTCCATTGTTAAGGACATCATAGTACGTGGGTTTTAAAAGGACCCCACAGTCCGAGGTTAAGGACATCATAGTCCATGGGTTTTAAAGGACCCCACTGTCCGAGGTTAATGACATCATAGTCCATGGGTTTTAAAGGACCCCACAGTCCGAGGTTAAGGACATCATAGCCCATGAGTTTAAAGACCTCACAGTCAAGGTTAAGGACATCATAGTCCATGGGCTTAAGGACCCCACAGTCCAGGTTAAGGACGTCATAGTCCATGAAATGTATGGTTGTCGGAACCCGTCACCTCTCTGAAGACGTTGAAGGATTACAACGACAAATATCAGAGGAGTTCAGAGATGTACCCTTAAACTGATGTGGGTTGAGAGACCTGTAGTCCAATTGGAACCAAGATCTGTGATTTATGAGCATATGAACTCAATTAATCTGAATTGAGGACTTATGGCCAATTTGGGCTAAGTCCATTCAATTACAATGTTCAACATTTGTTTTTTGAGTCGTTAGATGTTTGTTTGAGCCCAATCCCTTTAAAAATGCTAAGCATTGTTTTGGTCTCTGACAATGTTTTGTCTTTATTTGAATGATGTGCATTTATCATAGCTCCAGGCTTATTCAAAGAACAGTTTATGTTCTGTCCAAGCACACATAAAAGCATGTGGCGCACTTGGCACTAGCGCCAGTCGATGAGCGCAATGCGCTATGGTAAAAATAAACGCTAATGCGCTTAGCGCTTTGCGCCAGATATGAAGCGCTAATGCGCTTAGCGCTATTCGCTAAATGAAGAGCGCTGATGCGCTTAGCGCTAGATGTAGAGCGCTGATGCGCTATAGTTGAAGCGTTGAGACGTTTGGCGCTGGTACCATATAATGAGTGCAAATCGCTTTTAGTAATGCAGCGCACACGTGAGGAGCACGTGGTGCGCTTAGTGCTGAGCGCTAGCCAATGAGCGCAGTGCGCTTTGTTTGAAGCGCTATGGCACTGGAGTGCTTTGCGCTAGATGAAGAGCACTAATGCACTTTTAAATTAGGAGCGCTAAGGCTCTTCTTAGATTAGGAGCGCTAAAGCTCTTCTTAGGTTAAGTTTGCACTCTGAAGATTATCTTTTCTTTGATAAGAGATTTTGTCTCAAGATTCGAAGAACAAAGTTCTTAGTTTATAGGAGATATTTCAATCACTTTTTGATGAAAGGCTTTGTCTTTATGGATCTGTGATCCTAAGAGAATTGAATAATTCTTCCCCTCTTTATAATGAGATGTTCATAATATCTTTTGTGAAAGACAATTTGTCTTATAGATCTATGATCTGTGAAAGAAGTAAATACTTCTTTTTATATTGAGTTGATTTCATCTTTCTATTCTTTTTTATCTTGAAAAGAATTGTTTTATTTTGCCGAGAGCTTCTTCTTCTTCCTGAGATTTTCTCAAAGTTTATGGTGGGGTTTCTCTCTCTGAGACTTGAAGTCTCGGGGTCTTTATATAGGGCAAGTTGATTTGTTCAATCAGTTAAAGAGATTTATTCTCTAATTGATTTGGGAATTTCCCCACCGTCAGATCTTTGATCCAAGGGCTTCTGGTTTACAGAAGATGATCTTCTTGTTTTTTAACAAGATTGGGAAGTCTTTCCCCCTTACAGAATTTGTTCTGTATTTTAGTGATTTTTTTAATCACCATTGGATCATTGATCCAACGGTGTTCCAAATTCAGGGCACAATTTTTTCTGTTTAGAAAAATTCAACAGAATTTCATTCTTGTTAATTGATGATTTAATCATATCCGTTGGATATTTAATCCAACGGTGAGGAACATTTTGTTCCAGCGCTAGCGCTTATGCGCTCTGCCCATGGTGCGCTATTTGGAGCGCAGCGCTCTTAGCGCTAGCGCACATGTGCTTTGCATGTGGTGCGCTTCTTGGAGCACAGCGCATCTAGCGCTAGCGCCTATGCGCTTTGCACGGGGTGGGCTAGATGTAGCGCAGCGCTTTTATAAAAGCGCTGCTTTAATTCAAATTTTGAATTCAGAACAGAGCTTTGCTCTTAATTGGGGAAACAAATGCGCCCCCACCGTTGCGCTTACGGGTCCACATGTGGATGCAGCGGTGGCAGTATCTCCACTCTTGGATCAACCGAGGAATTGAAACGGCGCTTAGTGCCTATAAATAGGACCCTTGGCCCTTGAGATGACTTCTGTTCATCTTCAATCCTTCTTGAAAATTTATTTTCTCCTTCAGAGCACAGCTCTTCCTCTTAAGAATTTTCTTAAGGACAGAACTCTGTCAGATTTTTTAGGTAAAAGATTAAATCTTTTAAAAATATCTTTTAGGGTTTCACCCATTAACAGAGCCTTGCTCTTCATAGATCTTTGATCTAAAGAAAATCCTTTTTAGGGTTTTATTAACAGAGCTTTGCTCTCTTGGAATCACAAATTTTAAAGGATCTTGCTTATGATTTCTTAATCCATTAATGGAGCTTTGCTCCTTTCAGATCATATAGAAGAACTCTTAAGAGTTTATTCATGGATCTTGAAGATCAAATTGAAATTTTATTTTTGATGGATTTTTCCATCATCTTCTCAAAGCAAGGCTCTTTGGATTTTCTTGAAGAATTTTATTCTTTCATCATTAAACTTTGATAGATGTCTGTTTAGTGAAGAGCGCTGCTCTCAATGTGAGTTTTACTCCTCTGCCCGAGGGATTTCTCATTTAATGAGAATTTCTTGAGGATTTCCTCATTTAATGACAGCCTCATCAAATGATGAGGCTGTTTTATTAATGATGAACTGTCTTCTAGATTTTGTGGGTCCCCTTTGGTCCCTTTTGACTGCATTGCAGTGCGGTACGGATTTATAGTACCTAGTGATAGAATTTAATTTATAGCATTGGTGGATGAAAATTCGTTCTTTTTTGCGCAGGTACTATGTTTTTCGACACTTCCTTCCCGTTCATTTGCTCAGAAAGCAGATTCCCTGAAGCACCCGTAGACCGAGAGGTTTTTGCGCTGATCAGAGACCATGACCCGGAGCACAAGAGTCTTCATCTATGGGGTAAATGGTACGATCAAATTATTATGGGTCGACGTAGCTTTTCCTGTGCGACACCCTCGGAGCCTATTTCGGCGATCGCTTATGTAGATGCACCTCCAATAAATTACGCTGTGGAGGAGGTCAACTGGACTTCAGAGGGTCTCCTTCGGCCTTCTATGGCCGTAATACCTGTGCAGCCGCCGGTGGCCTTGGACACTCTAGGACGGCGCATATATCAGGGCGAGTCACGCCCTTGGGGACAGCCCTACAACATCGGACTAACTCCCCGTCATCCGGCCGGATACTTGCAGTGGGCTCGGTATATTTTATCGGCGAAAAAATCACAGTTGCTGAAGCTCGAATTGTATCCCGCCGTTTACGCTTCTTTGTTTCAATATTCCACACCTCCTACATGGTGGGTTAGGGCATTTCTGGAACAGTGGAACATTCTGACCCACACCTTCCTCCTATCAGATCGAGAAGTCTCTATTTCTTTGGAGGAATTTGCAGAGGTCTCGGGTTTACCCGTTAGGGGAGAACATTATGAGGAATTGCTTCCCCTGGATTAGTATATTTTCGCCACCAAATCAGTGGTAATGGATCTTACTCCCGAGAACGCTATTCAACACCAATTTCCGAGTTTGATAAAGGTGTTGAATATCTATGAGAACCTCTCTCTTGCATCCGAAGGTCGTGGAGTTAATTTTACGGCTTTTATCGCTGATTTTCTTCGCCCAGAAGTATTAAAGGAAGAAGTCGAGAAATTCTCCGGTCTTGACGACCTCTTCGGCTTAGGTTTGGGAAACCTGCCGGCGGCGGAGGCGGATTAGAAGAGTTTCTTTCTACCCGATACCCCAGTCATCCCTTTTACAGAGCTGGCGGCTCCTGGGATTGACGAAGAAACGTTCTTTTTAGGGTTTCTTGGGTTATGGCTGAGTTGGTTTGCGCTTCCCATGCACTCTCGCCGTATGAGGCCACCCGTCTTCTATCCTGCGCATCAGATGGTTGCTTGGATACAAGTAGCTGTAGGGATCGCTGGGTTAGCCCATGTGTATCACGGCCTCAGCTTGGCAGTGGATACCACTGAGACAGGGGTGCAGTCGGTAAATTTCCCGATGCATTATTTTACGTCATGGCTCGAGTTGCACGTGCTAGGCGTCTTTGGCATCCACAAGAGGCCGGGTTTTTATGACAGGTGCAGGTTCCCTCGGATCATGCGACTGGTCGGCGCTTTTATTGTGACTCCAACGCAACGGGAAGCTATAGGCTTGCTTCTTCTCCCGCGCACGGTTGGAGCTGGCATGTCCTTTACTGATAAAGTTTTGACCATCAGCCAGGACTCGGGGAAGACGGTGCTGCCATTGCAGGACATATTAAAGATGGGGCCTCCGTCTTGAAAGCTCAGGAGATTCTTCATCTGTACTCTATCCGGCCGGACTTTCTTGTATTTAAGATGAATGACTCGGCTTTATTTATGAGGTATAACCCGCATCACTTCGCCCAGCAGTTAAGCTACAATCAGGGCGTCCCACTCGAGGCTTTCTTGGCAGAATCGGCTGCCACTGAAGAGGGTACTCAGAGCGCATTACATCATTTTATGCGCTTGAACACAGGGTCTAATTTCTTCATCAGTGAACCGAGTTGTGTTCCGCAAGCCCTGAATGTGTATGTGGCGTGGTACCAACATTTGATGGGTGCCGTCATTAGGGAGGAAAAGCGATTGCTGCTTGATCGCAAGGGCGCAATGCCGGCTGGTGATCGAAATGTTCCTCTGAAGCGACGGAACATTGTTCATCCTCCCTTGAGAGAGGTCACTGCAGTTGAGCCCCCACACGTGCTAAGCCCTACGCATGGTTTCCCCCATCCAACGCGCCTGAAAAAGAGGTGGCTGCCGCGTCCCCCGAGTCGGACGTAAGAAAAGAAATTGGGACTTGTCGTCCAAAGGCGCCTACTAAACACAAACTCGTGTTATCGGCCACCGGCACTTGTCCTCAGAAGAAAAAGAAACAAGTACTTTCTTTGGACACCATATTAGGCTCGACGCCCCTTGCTCCGTCTAGCGAAGGCTTGAGCGAATATGGGACCAATGAGGGTTTATTCGGGACACTCGATGATACCGATTTGGAGGCTGCCATCGAAGCTTCCAAACAGTCAGCCACCCTCGAAAAAGAACTGGCCGCCCTTGCGCAGTCAGGTATACTTCACCCTTATCTCTTCACTGTTCATCATTTTTTATCATGCTTTGACTGACGCCTGCTGTTTTAATAGGTGCCTCCACAGAAGAAGCTATTGCTGCTTCGCTTAAAACCTTCGGAGAGGAGGAAAGGCTTCGCGCATCATTGCCAACAGAGGTTTCGCTTGAACGACTGATGACGGATACCGTAATGGTTCCGGAGGTAACACCTAGCTCTGATGATAATATCCCTTTGGCGGAGGTCCTGAAGAAGTCTTCCCTCCCTGACAAAACCGAGAAGCAGCTCAAAAAGCGGGTGGCAAGGAGAAGGAAGCAATCTTCTATAGTCACTAGCTCTGGGCCAAAGCTGGGGAAGAAGACCGTTACTAGTCCGCCGGAAGACAGTCTTCTTTTTCCTGGTTCATCTGCCGAGGAAGCCGCACAACTGGCTGAGGCTATAAGACGCTCACAGGATGAATCCGAGAATGTAAGGATCCCGAAGAGGCCTTATCCTGCCGCCATCTTTTACAAAGACCCTCCATCAATACGGCGGATATTTATAGGTCCTTTGGAAGAGGGAGGCGAGAGAGCTCTTAAACAGCCTGTCTCGGCCGATGCTGAAGACGCGCTTTCGTTGTGGACCGGTGGCCACGAGTCTACCCTCGAATCTCGGTGAGCATAACTCCTGAGGAAGGAGCGTCGGCTTGAACAAGCCATACTAGAAGCTCCTTTGCGTATTGGTACACTTATATATCCTTTTGTAGTATTTTGCACTGCATATATATATATATCCTTATCCTTGTGCAAACTTTGCAGGGACTTCGCTGATGGCAGAGGATCTGAGTCCGAGTCGCGCCTTGACTATGGACTCTGCAAATATCCCCGATGAGACACTAATCAATGTGCAGGGGGTCAATGCAACTGTTGTTCCTGCGATGGAGCTTCCCTCAGTGATTCCTGCTCCCCATGTGCTTGCTCCCCCGGAAGAGGCATCTTCATTGGCCGCCGATTCGATGGATTTCTCTAGGGACGGCCCGGCGACTACGGGACAGGTAGTCAAGGCCACCGCCCTTTCATTGGAGCTTGTAGCAATGGCTACTGCCCCTCCACCGGAGGTTATTATACCGGCCTACATCCCCGATGATGTGCCTGGGGGCACGGAGGAGGCCGCCGAAGCTGCTATCCCTCCAACCCAGAGTGCGAGGAGCATCAAAGGTATTGTTCTATCTTTTATTTTAACAATCTCTTCATTATCTGAACTTTCCTGTCTTTTCAGAGCTACGGGGATTGGCGGCGTCCATCGTGGACTTGTCCCCCAGGAAGTCTTTCCAGCGTCTGCTAGAGATGGCCGCTCCGCAGGCGATATCCCCTCAACGCATAGTCCTCTCTTCCGGGCAAGGTTAGCGTTATTTGCCTTCTCCTTACGGTATTATTATTATTTCATATAATGACACTGATGTCTTTTATAGTTCTGGAGGCCGATGACGAAGTCAAGATTTTTGACGGGCCTGGGGAGCCTTCAGACCCTTCTTGCATGACCGTGGGTAAGTAAAGTCTCAACATTGTTCCATCTGCTCTTTGCTTATAAGTCTCGCTGATTGTTTAAAAATCTTAACAGCTTTGCCAGTTCTTACCATACTGGAATCTCACATCGTCATGCCACCCGGCCTCTATGCTCTACGTGCCTCGGAATGGATGGCAAAGCTAAGCCTTCACTCCCTATCAGCCCTGATTGAAGACCTTCGTGCCGGCAGTCTGATCACGGCGAAGCGTTTGCCGCTGAAGCCAACGGTTCTCTTCCATTTCTTTCTACTTACCATAGTGAAACATTGGTGCAGGTCTGGGTTGAGTTCTGTCGTTAGGTAGAGGCTTGCTTGCATATTCTTGAATGTACACATCTTCCCTCAGAGGTTGTAGCTGTAAAGGTGAGCTTGCGGGGGCTGATCGAACGATGCGCCTCAAATATGTTGTCATGCGAGAAGAGGCTCAGCCGAAAGTTTTCGGAGAGGGAGCTGGCTTCCAAAGCGCTGAGGGAACTTCAAGCTAATCTTATGGCCAAGACCACTCGGGCATATGATCTTTGGCGAGGGCTTCAAGAGGCTATCAAGGAGGTGGTAGCCATTGATAAGCCCGTTATTTTCACTCGCGAAATGGTCGAAGCTCATAAGGTTACCGAAAAAGAGCTTGAAAGTCGGCTTGCCTTATATCAGGCCCAATAGGCTCAAGCGAAGGCCCGTCTCCTAACGATAATGAATCATGAGGCTGAGGCCCAGCAGAAAAAGGATGAATTGGCAAATCTATTAAATCGTCCGTCGGCCTGAAGAATTGTATATATATATTTTTTTTCTTCTTTTGTACATACTCCTGAATGAGAGTATTTTTTGATTCTTTCATAAATTGTACTTTGTATTCATTTTGATTCATGAATAAAAGACATATTTTGCTTCATGATGGTGTGTCCCTTTTAGTAAATGCATTTTGTGGATAATCTATTTTAATCTCCTTGAAGGACAGCGATGGCTTAGGAGTCAGGTTAAGATCTGCCTCCTAAGACTTTTCAACTTTATGAGCCGTGAGGGTCTTATAAAGATATTTCTCCCTACGGGTCGAGAGGATCCCGTAGGTGTAATTTCTCCTTAAGAATTGTGAGGATTCCTAAGTGTGTTTTCTATTGAGAGTCGTAAGGGTCTCCACAAGGGAGTTTGCTCCCTTACGAGTCGTGAGGACCCGTAAGTGATGGGTGAGGTCACCATTATCCGCATTTCACGGAGTCAGGAGTTGCTCGGGCCATTTCCCATGGGGTCAAGATTGACTTTAACCGTGTTCTATGGGACTAGAATTTGCTCTGGACGCTTCCCACGGGGTCAGGATTGACATAGGCCATGTTCCGCAAGGACCAGGATCCGCTCTGGACGTTTCCCACGGGGTCAGGATTGACATAAGCCGTATTCTGCGAGGACTAGGCTCCACTCTGGACGTTTCCCATGGGGTCAGGATTGATATAGGCCGTGTTCCACGTGACTAGGAATTTGCTCTGGATGCTTCCCACGGGGTCAGGATTGACATAGGCCGTGTTTTGTGAGGACCAGGATCCGCTCTGGACGTTTCTCACGGGGTCAGGATTGACATAGGCCGTGTTTCACAT
Organism: Agapanthus africanus; assembly: GCA_030015575.1. Lineage (NCBI taxonomy): Eukaryota > Viridiplantae > Streptophyta > Magnoliopsida > Asparagales > Amaryllidaceae > Agapanthus > Agapanthus africanus. Next base: position 54,185,282 of record CM057342.1, on the reverse strand, counting down.
GACCAGGAATTTGCTCTAGATGCTTCCCATGGGGTCGGTTTGACATAGGCCGTGTTCTGCGAGGACCAAGCTCCGCTCTGGACGTTTCCCACGGGGTCAGGATTGACATAGGCCGTGTTCTACATGACCAGGAATTTGCTCTGGATGCTTCCCACGGGGTCAGTATTGACATATGCCGTGTTCTGCGAGGACCAGGCTCTGCTCTGGGCGTTTCCCATGGGGTCAGGATTGACATAGGCCGTATTCCACATGACCAGGAATTTGCTCTGGATGCTTCCTACGGGTCAGGATTGACATAGCCGAGTTCTGTGAGGACCAGGCTCCGCTCTGAACATTCCCCACGGGGTCAGGATTGACATAGGCCTGTTCCACGTGACCAGGAATTTGCTCTGGATGCTTCCCACAGGGTCAGGATTGACATAGGCCTGCGAGGACCAAGCTCCGCTCTGGATGTTTCCCATAGGGTCAGGATTGACATAGGCCGTGTTCCACATGACCAGGAATTTGCTCTAGATGCTTACCACGGGGTCAGGATTGACATAGGCCGTGTTCTGTGAGGACTGGGATTCGCTCTGGACGTTTCCCACGGGGTCAGGATTGACATAGGCCGTGTTCCACGTGACCAGGAATTTGCTCTGGATGCTTCCCACGGGGTCGGTTTGTCATAGGCCATGTTCTGCGAGGACCAGGCTCCGCTCTAGACGTTTCCCACAGGGTCAAGATTGACATAAGCCGTATTCTACATGACCAGGAATTTGCTCTGGATGCTTCCCACGGGGTCAGGATTGACATAGGCCGTGTTCTGCGAGGACCAGGCTCCGCTCTGGACGTTTCCCACAGGGTTAGGATTGATATAGGCCGTATTCCACGTGACCAGGAATTTGCTCTGGATGCTTCCCACGGAGTCAGGATTGACATCGGCCGTGTTCTGCGAGGGCCAGGATCCGCTCTGGACATTTCCCACGGGGTCAAGATTGACATAGGCCGTGTTCCACGTAACCAGGAATTTGCTTTGGATGCTTCCTACGGGGTCGGTTTGACATAGGCCGTGTTCTGTGAGGACCAGGCTCCGTTCTGGACGTTTCCCACAGGGTCTGGATTGACATAGGCCGTGTTCTACGTGACCAGGAATTTGCTCTGGATACTTCCTACGGGGTTAGGATTGACATAGGCCGTGTTCTGCGAGGACCAGGCTCCGCTCTGGACGTTTCCCATGGGGTCAGGATTGACATAGGCCGTGTTCCACGTGACCAGGAATTTGCTCTGGATGCTTCCCACGGGGTCAGGATTGACATAGCCGTGTTCTGCGAGGACCAGGCTCTGCCCTGGACGTTTCCCACGGGGTCAGGATTGACATAGGTCGTGTTCCACGTGACCAGGAATTTGCTATGGATGCTTCCCACGGGGTTAGGATTGACATAGGCCGTGTTCTGCGAGGACCAGGCTCCGCTCTGGACGTTTCCCACGGGGTCAGGATTGACATAGGCCGTGTTCCACATGACTAGGAATTTGCTCTGGATACTTCCCACGGGGTCAGGATTGACATAGGCCGTGTTCTGCGATGACCAAGATCCGCTATGGACGTTTCCCACGGGCTCAGAATTGACATAGGCCGTGTTCCATGTGACCAGGAATTTGCTCTGGATGCTTCCTTCGGGGTCAAGATTGACATAGGTCATGTTCTGCGAGGACCAGGATCCGCTCTGGACGTTTTCCACGGGGTCAGGATTGACACAGTCCGTGTTTTACGTGACCAGGATTTTGCTCTGGATGCTTCCCACGGGATCAGGATTGACATAGGCCGTGTTCTGCGAGGACCAGGCTCCGCTCTGGACGTTTCCCACGTGGTCAGGATTGACATAGGCCGTATTCCATGTGACCAGGAAAGGTTGACTCTCGGTTGTTTGTGCATCATCGAGTCATGGAACTGGGAATTTTGCCGCAGCTCCGATTTGTTGATGTCGTGTCTGTTGAAATAAGACGAATATTGAGATGATTTCCAGGCTATTTTGTGAACCATTGAGGCTTGGCTCTCTTTCGAATGGAGCGTGGTGGGAAGGTGTGGTTCCCTCTTAATTTGTGCCCCTGGATTGTATACAAGGATCGATGTGATCTCAACTGTAGGGCAAAAGGTTTCATTTTATATATTTTTCTTTTCCACGATGCTCTATCATTTCAGCTTTTATATCGCGAAATTCACGATTGCCCAATCATTTCGGCTATTTTTCGCGGTGCCTAATCATTTCGGCTTTTTTTTTTATTTTTACTCGCTGCTTTTTGTTGCGAGTTGCCCAATCATTTTGGCTATTTCGTATGCATGTGTGGCTCGCTGGCTTTTCGCTGTGAATTTTGGGATTTAACACCGATTTTGTCATCAGCATCGCTACAACTGGGATATTGCCAGGAGCGACTCATCATTTGCCTTCGTCGATGTCAAACAAAGGTGGCTTAGTAGACAGGGTTAGGATCCTGTCGACTAAGGTTTTTGATTTCATGAGCCGTAAGGGTCTCATAAAGGTATTTCTCCTTATGAGTTGTGGGGATCTTGTAGGTGCGTTTTCTCCTTAAGAATCATGAGGATTCCTAAGTGTATGGTCTCTTATAAATCGTAAGGATCTTACAAGAGTGTTTTCTCCTTATAAGTCGAGAGGACTTACAAGGGCTGTTCACTGTATAAACATATCTTTAGTCCCGGATGGGACATGGCTAGGGAAATGTTTATTCGCGCCCGTGGATTGTATACAAGGGTTAATACTGAACTACTTGTAGGGCAGAATTGGAAGTTGTGATGGCTTAAGAACAGGTTCAGATCCCTGTAGCTTAAGACTTTTGAATCTTATGAGCCGTGAGGGTCTCATAGGAGGGTTCTCCTTACGAGTCGTGAGGTTCTCGCAAGTGTAATTTCTCCTTAGGAATCGTGGGGATCCCTAAGTGTGTTGCTCCCTTATGAGTCGTAAGGATCTCACGCAGGTGGTTTCTCCTCACAAGGTCGAGATGACCTTGCAAGTGTCTTTTAACGAGGTTGCGTCCTTTCGGGTTTTCACAAAAACTCGTCGGTAGCCCTGCTGTTTTTACTCACAGAGCCCTTTCGGGTTTTCATCCGTGCCCATCTCGCTTATGGACATACCGTTTTTTTGCGTTGCCAGCCTTAGGATGCTGCGGTCAGTAGTAGTTTATAGACGTCTCGGTCAACAGCCAGTTTTAGGACATAGTGGTCCATCGTTAGTTTTAAGGACGTTTCGGTCCGTAGCTAGTTTTAGGACATAGTGGTCCATTGTTAGTTTAAGGACGTTTCGGTCCGAGAAAAGGAAGCCGGCTACTACTTACAGAGTTTAGGCTTAGGAAGATAGCGTGCGGACATAGGCGTCGTCATCTATCATTGACCTAAACCGTGACTCGTCAGGCGTAATATTTTTTCAGGAAGCGACCGTTTATTGGCCTGAAAGGTCTTTCACTATGCATGTCCATCAGTAGATAGGCTCCACCCTGGTAGACTTTGTCTATGATATACGGGCCTTCATAGTTCGGCTCGAATTTCTCCCGTTTGGCACGATTGGGGATCATAGGTCTTTTAACTACTAGCACGAGTTCGCCTTGGCGGAATGTTCTCGGCCTAGTCAATCTCTCGTATAAGCGCGTCATCTTTGCTTTATAAGCCTCCAGACTCTGTTGCGCCACGAGCCGGGTTTCATCAAGGGCATCGAGCTCCTCAAGCCGAAGGTGAGCATTCTCTTCGTCTGTTAGCTCGTAATGAACCGCCACTCATAGAGAGGGTAACTCTATCTCGAGGGAGAGTATCGCTTAAATGCCAAATACTAATGCATATGGCGTTGTGTTTGTGGCCGTTTTGAACGTAGTTCGATACTCCCAGAGAGCTTCATGCAGTCTCTCATGCCAGTCCCTCTTATTTCGAGACACCGTCTTTTTCAAGATCTTTGTCAAGGTCTTGTTGAAAGCCTCAGCTAGACCGTTAGCTCAGGGATTATAGACTGAAGAGTATCTCCAGTCTATGTTATGCTGTTGTGCGAAGCGGCTAATCTTATGACTTCTGTAGGCTGGCCCGTTATCGGAGATAATCCGTCGCGGAGTGCCAAACCGATAAATGACATGCGTCTTGAAGAAATGGAGGATCTTCTCCATCTTCGCTTCCCTCAGCGGTACTTCTTCTGCCCATTTGGAGAAGTAATCAGTTATCTCCAAAATGAATCGATGTCCTCTGGACGATGCTGGTTCGATGGGACCGATTATGTCAGTTCCCCACATTTCGAACGACCAGCTAGCCACCGTTGGATGTAGTGGATTTGGATGCTGATGGATAAAGTCCCCGTGAATCTGGCACTAGTTGCATTGCTTCGCGTATTCGAGGCAGTCCTGGATCATCGTGGGCCAATAGTAGCCCATCCTTTTGATCTTCAGCTTCATCTTCGGCCCGGCCTGGTGAGAACCGTAGAATCCGTCGTGAGTTTCTTGGACGACTCTTTTTTCTTCTTCCGGTCCCAGGAATCTTAGCCATAAAGAGCCAAACGACCTTTTATACAGAGTATCATTGACGAATGCAAAAGAAAGAGCTCGTTTCATGAGCTGATGTCTCGAGAATGCATCTTCAGGTGTTCGACGGGATTTGAAGTAGTCTATAAAGACTTCTCTCCAATCCTCAGCCTTTTCCTGGTCTTTTATTTGTAGAGTCATTTGCTCAGTCGCTCCTTTTTCTTCAGATGGCTTTGAAGATATTTCTGCCGGTACAAGAACCCGACGGCTTTGCACAACGATCCTCACGTTATCGAGGTTCTCGTCGGCCAGTTCTTTAGCGAGCTTGGCTAATGCATCCGCCTTGCTATTTTTCGCACGCGGTATGCTTTCCAGGGCATTGGCAGGGATTTGAGTCAGCAATTGCTGCACTCTCTCGCCGTATTTCACCAACTCTGGCTTGCACGTTTGATAGTCGCCATTTACTTGACTAACGATCAGCTGGGAGTCTCCGTATATGAGGAGGTTTTCAATTCCCATGTCGATAGCGATCTCAAGACCTGCTATCAAAGCTTCATATTCGGCTTCATTATTCGTCCTCGGCTCTGTTAAGGAGAAGGCAAAGCGCATTATCCCTCCTTGTGGAGTCACGAAGATGAAGCCTACTCTGGACTTGATTATGGGGGTGCTTTGTTTGCGCTTCTTCATGGAAGATGCCCCATCGAATTAGAGTTCCCATCGGGTGTCACTCTCTCTTCTCTCTCCGTCGATCATGTCAAACGCGTGCTCGTCTGGCAATTCGCAGTTCAAAGGAGATTCGGCAGGTATCGGATGCTCAGCGAGGAAGTCAGCGATGGCCTGGCCTTTCACTGCCTTTAGGGGACGATAAGTTATCAAGAACTCCATCAAGAGCAGGGCCCATTTAGCGAGTCTTCCCGTTAATATAGCCTTTGACATTAAATATTTGAGAGGATCCACCTTCGATATGATATGGACCTCATGTGCCAACACATAGTGTCTGAGCTTCATTATCGCGAAGATTAACGCCAGGCAGTGTTTTTCAATGGGGGAGTAATTGTTTTCTGCCCCCGGTAGAACTCGACTCAAGTAGTAGAGGGCTCTTTCTTTCCCTTGGTCATTTTCTTGTGCCCATAATGCGCCTAGAGAACCTTTGAGGGCTGTTGTATACAGGACGAGACGTTTTCCCTTGACGGGAGCGGCCAGTACAGGCGGATTCTGCAGGTATTGCTTGATTTCGTCTAGTGCGCTTTGGCATTTGCGATCTCAGACGAAAGGGGTCCCCTTCTTCATTAGATGACTGTTGGGGCGGCATTTGCCGGAGAGATTGGCTATAAATTGCCGGATATACGCGAGCTTTCCTTGGAGAGACCGCAGTTGCTTGAGAGTCCTTGGCGGAGGCATTTCCATGATCGTCTTGATCTTCGAAGGGTCTATCTCGATGTCTCGGTGGCGGACGAAGAATCCTAGGAATTTGCTTGAAGAAACTCTGAACGCGCATTTGAGAGGGTTCATCTTCAAGTTGTATTTCCGAAGGCGCTGAAACATGATTTTCAGATGCTCTAAATATTCCTCGTATGATTTGCTTTTAATTACGAGGTCGTCAATATAGGATTCGACGATTTCATGTATGAGGTCATCGAAAATCTTCGTCATGGCCCTCTGATAGGTGGCACCGGCGTTCTTTAGACCGAAGGGCATCACCTTGTAGCAGAATATGCCCAAAGGAGTCCGGAAAGCGGTATGCTTCTGGTCTTCGGGATGCATCTTTATCTGATTGTATCCTGATGAGCCGTCCATGAAAGAGAAAACTTCGTGAGTGGACGTATTATCTATCATCAGCTCAGTGACTGGTACTGGGAAGTCGTCCTTCGGGCAGGCTTTATTGAGATCCCGAAAGTCCACAAATATGCGCACCGTCCCATTTTTCTTCATCACTGGGACGATGTTGGCGATCCAGTCAGGATACTGAACTTCTTGGATGAAGCCGGAGTCGATTAGCTTCTTGACCTCGGTGTTGATGCTCATCTCAAGCTCGAGCCGCATTCTTCTCGGTGCTTGTTTGATCGGCTTGACGTCTGGGGAAATCGCCAATTTGTGGACAACAATCTCGGGATCGAGTCCCGGCATCTCTGAATAGTTCCATGCGAAGCAATCTTTATACTGCATGAGCATGTCTTTAAGCGAAGCCACCTTTTCTTCAGACAATAGCTCACTGACGATCGTCGGCCGCGGGTCGCTTGTCGTCCCCAAGTCGATCTTTCTGAGGTTGTCTGCAGTAGTATGTATCCCATCTTCCAGCTCTTTTGGCGCCAGTGGAAATTCTGATATCACTTCGTCATCATTGTTTTCGAAGCACCAGGGGAGGTCATCCATATTCTCGGATCCTCCTTCTGACAGCATTATCACGTGACAGGTGCGAGATCGCTTCCAAGACCGACGTTGATCCGACTCTACTTTCGTGGCTTTTGGTTCATGCTTCTGCGGCGGGGTTACCAGCTGCTGGATAGAGCGAACCTGCCGTACCGATACTAGTCTTCTACCCAGTCTTTGAATGTGAAACAGTCTTCGAGAGGATGTACTATTGCTTGGTGATAAGAGCAATAGTCTGGGTGAGAGACCTCGTCCGCTTGCTCGGGATGCTTGGACTCCGGGAGTGTCATCATCTGGTGTTTCATGACAAGATCGAATATCTTCTTTGTCTTATCTTGAGGAAAAAAATATTCTCGACCCATCTTCTTTATAAGAGACGAATCCTGGTTGTTCGATTCTCGATCGCGTGGCTTCTTTGTCCCGGTTTGTCGCTGTCGAACGCTTTTCCCGTTCTTTAGTTTATTTTTGCCTCTGCGTCAGGTCTTTTGTATGACGGGTTGGCGACGAAGGGCATCGTCATTTTCTGCAGCCTGCTGAAGGAGGCGCTGCGTCCTGGCTTTTTCGTAGATGGCCATTTCGCGATTATGATCGTCTCGAACCTTTTGACCCGCTTCCCTTATAAGCTTGTCCATCTGCTCTTCGAACGACGGACTTGGTATTTTCACGATGGGACCTCATTTTGGTTCAGGGTTAGCATCTTCCCACAGAGCATCTCCTTCCTCATCGAAGTCATGTATGACGTAGCAATCGCGGAATAGCTCTCGTTTCTTGGATTGAACATATCCAAGCCTGATCGTTTCCATTCTCCCGTTGGGCAACTTTCGTTGAGTTCCGTGGACGTTCCAGATCCTGTTATAGAACCGTCTTGTCGAGCGGTTTGCTTAAAGGGTATGCCTTGACGCCTCAACAGCCTTTTTAATCCTTCTGTGTAGTATCTGGGCAAATGGATGGGCTGAAGCCTGTCAAGCGTAGAATCGGCGTCGTGCCAGATTTCTTTCTCCACTTTGGTTTCCCCAGATCAGTAGAATAGGATTGCCTTTTCTCCCTTTTGCCTGGGGGAGACATAGAATGTCTGCAGTTCTTGCACACTATAAGTTTCAAGTGCATCGAGCTCTTTGTAATGCTCTTGTGGAACAATAGCAACTTGCAAACTTTGATCTTCATCGGCGAAGGTTTGTATCGATGGCCGAGCGGAGAATACAGCATTGACCTCATCTTCCGAGTCGCTGTTGAAGACCAACATAGGGGTGGACGGTCCCGGCTTGTTGCATTGGGGCGGCCCTGAATAAACTATTTCTTCTTTGTCCTCGGTGTCACTCCCGAAGACCGGAATAGTGGTGATAGCTTTGTTCTTGTCCTCCGGTTCACGACATATTTCTGTGTCTTCGAAATCAGGCAGGAAGTATTTGGCATCTTCATACTTTCGGACTTCATTCACGGAGAATGGATTCAACTCTCTCGTCACAGTGTACTCGAGACCATTTTCGAAGTACTTCATACACTGATGTTGTGTAGAAGGGATAATGTTGTTCTCGTGTAACCAAGGCCTGCCGAGCAAAGCATTGTAGCATATCTTGGCGTCAATGACATGAAACTTAATGTCTGTGACAAGCAGCCCAAAGCGTAGTGTCAATATTACAGACCCAAGCGTCCGTGATGACTGGGAGTCAAACCCGGAGATGGTGATTTTATCACGAGTGAGGTGCTGAACGCTCATGCAGATTTCCTTCAACACTCTCACATTGAGCAGATTGACGGAGGACCCATTGTCAACCAGGATTTTGCCTATCTTGATATCATGACAATATCCGGAGACATAGAGGGGACGGTTATGCTCGCACGTCCCGAGGAGGAGATCTTCATCGCCAAAGGTGATATCGGCTGTGTGCACTTCTTCCAGCTTGTCTTTCATCTTTTCTTCGGCAAGGAAAGCTTGAAATTGGTTGGGCTCTTGTAATGCCCTGATCAGAGAGTCTCTGAGCTGCGAGGTTATCTTCCTCAGGTGTGCAAGAACGTTGTAATCCACCTTACTTTTCTTGGGCAGGTCCTTGGCTGCCAGCTCTTCGACAAATCGATCATCAAGGGCGATATCCTCAGGGACTTTTTCCTTTTCCTTATCCTTTTTGTTCGAGCCCTTATTTGCAGGTCTGAGATTCTTTTCAGGTAATGTGCGATCGCACAGCTGAATGTTCTCGCAGCTCTTCGGTCCTTCCTCTTTTCCCGAGGTGGATTCTTTAAAGAGAGGGCCAATAGTCATTTCTTTGTCAGAGTCGCTCCCGAAGGTAAGAACTTGCGATCCCTCAGCGTTGACCATGTGACATTTGCCGGCAGTTCTCTTATGTTCCTCGGTCGTATTTCCTTGCTCCCGACGAGCTTTGCGCTTCATCCGCTTGAAATGTTGCCGATGAGCAACATATCCCTGCCACCATTTTTTAAAGGCTATGAACTCTTCAGTAGGGTGTGCAATCCTTCGATGATATAGACAGTAGTTAGGATGTATATCCGCTTCATCAGGAGTGTTTCCTTCGGAGGGTGGTAGCTTCATTCCTATCGATATGGCTTTGGCGAACCTCTTCCTCGTCTTGAACCTGCTTTTATTTGTGGCGGATGTATTTTGATCTGCTGGGAGTGCTTTAACCCTTTCGTCCGGTCGCCGGCGTTTGGCCTTTTCAAATATGGCCATCTCACGCTCTCGAGCAGCTTTGCTTTTAAGAAGAGCTTCGTCCAGGAATGCATCAATCATTTCGTCCGATGGTCCTAAAAGTTTCGGCTCAGGATCTGCCCCTAGTTTCTCTGCGTAAGGAGCTTCTTCATCGTCTATTAATGAGTGAAAGATCACATGGCAGCTTGCTACATAATTCTCAGATTCATCCGACGAGTCTTCTCCATTGTCATCATCTCCGTCCTCAAGGACGTGGCTGAGAAATTCTTGGAGTGTGACCGGGGTCCGCACCTTCTGGTTATATTCTTCCAGAGCGTCGATATATTTTTGCAGGTCCGTGCGCTCGCCACTAAGCTTCACCGGCTTTTTGGTCTTCTTCTTCTTCGAATACTTTGACGGCTGGGTGTGAGCGCTTTGACTATCACCACCAATTTTTGGAGTTGGGCGCGGCTTCAGTATTCCCTCGATAATCTCGGGTTCTAGTGGATTCTTCCACCTGATCGCCGGGCATGTATGGAGATCCTTCGGCATTCTTTTAGTCTTGGCTGAAAGAACGACCTCCCATAGAGCTTCTTCTACGAAAGAACATGATGCCCCCGGTGTGTCCATCTTCTTAGGAGTGTGTGGCTGTGGCGGTTTTACCTTCCAATTCTCGGACAGGGCAAATTTGCCCTGTTGGTATTGATCTTCGATCCAGCCTTTAAAGATGAAGCATTCTTCAATTGGATGGCTTACCGTTTGATGGTAGGGGCAATAATTGGGACTATTAGCCTCACCAGGTTGCAACGGTCATTTTGGATTCGGCAGATTGATGAGCCTGTTGCGCACCACCAGCTCAAACGATCTCCTCGTTTTGTCCCGGGGAAATGAATAAGGGCGCTTCATTTTATCATTATAGTATCGCCGTCTCTCGTCTAGTCGATTCGTTAATTTTGGACCACTGGGCTGCTGTTGAGCATTGGAGACGAAGGTCGCTTTCCCTTTGCCCTTTTCATTCCGTGGCTCCGGCTTTGAAGGAGACGGTCTATGACCCATCTGGTCCATCTGGGCCAGTTTGTCAATCAAGGCCTGGAAAGTGGTCGGCTTAAAAAACATCATGAATTGTGAGATGGTCGGTTGAGGGTCAAGAGTGCCCACAAACATGCCCACTGCCGGCGCTTCTTCGATGCGTTGTTCACATTTCGACCACAAATTCCGCCATCGTATTGCGTATTGAACTCATGTCTTGCCAGGTTTCACCCTGGCATTGATCAATGCCGTTATTGGGGTGCGTTCACTAGCACTCGTGAATCGCTGGGTGAATAGTAGCTCCATATCCGCAGATGTATTGATAGAGTCATTTGGAAGTTCAGAATACCACTCGAACGCCGTCTTCGACAAGCTACCAATAAACTGGTGGAGCAGAGGTTTATCGTCGCCTCCGGTGTTGCCACATAGAGCCCTGAACTGGGCAACATGCTGATGCGGATTTCTCGTACCTTTATATACATGAAATTTAGGGATCGTGTATCCTGGCGGATACCTTATTTGGTCATACCAGCCTGGATATGGTCGCCCAGTTTTAACAATTTGGCCGGCCGCTTCATTCGTCTGGTGAGCTCGTATTTGTTGAGCGATGTAATCATCTAGAGCGGCCTTAGAGATGGTCTCCTCTTTGGCTGCTGAAAGAGCCGGAGAGGGGTTCGATGTCTCTCCTCTGTCGTCTTCAATGATGATCGGGGGGTCTTCAGCTGGAGGTTCCGGCTGTAACATCATCCCAACCATGTCTTGGAACAAAAAGGCCATTCGTTTTATATTGGCCGCCTGCTCCACAGCCTCTTTTTCTTTCCTCTCGAGCATTCTTTGGAGGAACTCGGTATCAGTTTCTTGTTCCCGACGCTGCTCCGAGGTCTCTGGATTTTCTTTTGGCCCAGTGAGTGCGGCCATTACAGTCAGCATCTCCTGAAGTCTCTGTTGCTGTTGTTCCTTGGCCTTCGTTATCGACCGGGTAAGCGGTCGATGACCCATGGAAGCACGGCTTTCCTTTTTTCCGGAAGCCATATAAACGGTATGTGTTACCATGCCCCCAGACTTGGGGCATTTAGATTCAGCGTCCTTGCGGTTCGCCGCGGTCACAGGGGCTTTCTCTGGCCTCCTTCTCTTATGAGCGGCTGATGTTGAGGGAGCCATTGCAGCTGGCACCCAGACGGCTGTTGCCTTTTGTGGCTTGACATGATGGTTTTATCCTTGTCGAGCTTTAAGCTTCTTTGATCGACGAGAGTAGTCCTGGTCAATCACCGATTCCTCGACCTGTCTCCAGACTCTGTAAATTTTGGAGGACAGCCGCTGAGGGGGCTGCTCCGGCTTCTTTTCTGTAGCAATCTCGATAGGTGGAGGAGATCTTTTCAACACGGCAGTCGGAGAGTTCTTGCGAACCCTCATAAGAGGTTCAAAGCTGTTCCCAGTTGGAACAACAGCATTGATTTCCACCATGGAAGCTGGCGGAGTTAGTCCAGAAAGGGAGCTGCCTCCAGCCTTCCTTACTCGGCGTCAGTGACGACGTCGAGCGTGTCTTGCAGATGAAGTTGGTTCAGCTATAGGGGTGACTTCCTCATGCCCCCTGTGTTGGGGAAGGGTTGTCGCTGGTGCCAGCCTCTTGAAAACTGATGTCCGTTGAGAAACAATGTCCAATCTGTCAAAGATAGACCTCTGAGCAGGTGAAGCAGCTTTGAGGACTTCACCTGGAATGGGAGCCGGAACAGTCAGTCTAGTGAAGACCGACCCTTTGGCAGATGAAGCCGCTTTGACGACTTCAGAACCAGGAATAGCTATTCTTTTAGGGATAACCCTTTCGGGTATCGCGGGCTTCTTGGCGTTCTGGCCCAGTCTGTTGAAAACTGAGGCAGTGGAGTTGGACGACCCGTTGAGAGGGGCCGTAACAGTGGTAAGTCGATCAAAGACCGACTTCTTTGGGGCTTCTTATGACAGCAGCGAGGGACTGAAGCTCATCGGCGGGATCATGGTCCCAAAGAACAGCCCAGTGGTAGCCTGAGTGATTTTCTCCACCGGCATCTTGAACAGTGAGGCCGGTTGGGGACCGTAGGTTACACCTCCAGATGAGGCGGAACGGGAGTTGCAGTTGGAGCAGTTGGAGGCCATTTCTTTTTCTGCGCAAGAGCAAAACCAAATCTTAGTACCTCGAACCCAAGGGCAACCAGATCAAACCACGATTCGTTCACGAACACGACACACGAAATATGGAGTGGAAAGAGGAAAAGGTCCCACCGGGTGTGCCAGAATCTGTTCCCCGCCGAAATACGGAGACACGATTGCGCGGGTCCGTCTCGCCTGAATTTCGGGGCAGATGCTAATTGGTGCTATCCGTCCACCTCTCCGAAAATGCCAAGTTGATTTATGATACCCTGTATCGAAGGTTTAAACGGATGCGGCCGATGTAGCAGACTCCGTCAGATTCCCCCTCATTTGAGGGGTTTTTGATTGTGGGGACACTCTTCCCTGCAGGCGCAAGCCCCTGTAGTTAATTACGCTAGCGCATCGCGGTAACCACTTTCTCCTTCTCCAGATGGTCATTTCGTGTCGTGGGTGTTTGTTTTGTTTTTGGTTGCCCGTGGATTGTATACGGATATTAATTTATGTTGTCGCCCGTAAGGCGTGGATTTGTCCAAATCCTTATTTTCTTAAATTTGGGTTTGGGGGTTGGGTTTAAGGATACGTTAGTCTCATTTGGGACTAAGATCAATTTAAACGTTAGTTAAGGATACGTTAGTATAATTTTTGACTAAGATCAACTCAACGGGATCATTTAGATCCAACAAAAGAGCAATTGGGTTCTATTGTTCAGTTTAGGGACATTGCGGTCGATTACCAGTTTAAGGACATGGTGGTCCAATGTTAGTTTAAGGACATCTCGGTCCACTGTTAAGGACATCATAGTCCGTGGGTTTTAAAAGGATCCCACAGTCCGAGGTTAAGGACATCATAGTCCATAGGTTTAAAAGGACCCCACAGTTCGAGGTTAAGGACATCATGGTCTATGGGTTTTAAAGGACCCTACAGTCCGAGGTTAAAGACATCATAGTCCATGGGTTTTAAAGGACCCCACAGTCCGAGGTTAGGGACATCATAGTCCATGAGTTTAAAGACCTCACAGTCAAGGTTAAGGATATCATAGTCCATGGGCTTAAGGACCCCACAGTCCAGGTTAAGGACATCATAGTGCATGAAATGTATGGTTGTCGGGACCCGTCACCTCTCTGAAGACGTTGAAGGATTACAACGACAAATATCAGAGGAGTTCAAAGATATACCCTTAAACCGATGTGGGTTGAGAGACCTGTAGTCCAATTGGGACTAAGATCTATGATTTATGAGCATATGAACTCAATTAATCTGAATTGAGGACTTATGGCCAATTTAGGCTAAGTCCATTCAATTAAAATGTTCAACATTTGTTTTTTGAGTCGTTAGATGTTTGTTTGAGCACAATCCCTTTAAAAATGCTAAGCATTGGTTTGGTCTCTGACAATATTTTGTCTTTATTTGAATGCTGTGCATTTATCATAGCTCCAGGCTTATTTTAAGAACAGTTTATGTTCTGTCCAAGCGCACATAAAAGCATGTGGCGCACTTGGTACTAGCGCCAGTCGATGAGCGCAATGCGCTATGCTAAAAATAAACGCTAATGCGCTTAGCGCTTTGCGCCAGATATGAAGCGCGTTTTGCGCTAGATGTAGAGCTCTGATGCGCTATAGTTGAAGCGTTGAGGCGTTTGGCGCTGATGCCATATAATGAGCGCAAAGCGCTTTTAGTAATGCAGCGTACACGTGAGGAGCACGTGGCGTAGTTAGCGCTGAGCGCTAGCCAATGAGCGCAGTGCGCTGTTCTTGAAGTGCTATGGCACTGCAACGTTTTGCGCTAGATGAAGAGCACTAAGGCACTTTTAAATTAGGAGCGCTAAGGCTCTTCTTATATTAGGAGCGCTAAGGCTCTTCTTAGATTAACTTTGCGCTCTGAAGATTATCTTTCCTTTGATTAGAGATTTTGTCTCAAGATTCTAAGAACAAAATTTTTAGTTGATAGGAGATATTTCAATCTCTTTTTGATGAAAGGTTTTGCCTTTATGGATCTGTGATCCTAAGAGAATTGAATAATTTCCCCCCTTTTATAATGAGATGTTCATAATCTCTTTTGTGAAAGAAAATTTGTCTTATAGATCTATGATCTGTGAAAGAAGTAAATACTTCTTTTTATATTGAGATGATTTCATCTTTCTATTCTTTTTTACCTTGAAAAGAATTGTCTTCTTTTGCTAAGAGCTTCTTCTTCTTTCTGAGATTTTCTCAAAGTTTATGGGGGGGGGGGGTTCCTCTCTCTGAGACTTGAAGTCTCGGGGCCTTTATATAGGGCAAGCTGATTTGTTCAATCGGTTAAAGAGATTTATTCTCTAATTGATTTGGGAATTTCCCCACCGTCAGATCTTCGATCTAAGGGCTTCTGGTTTACAGAAAATAATTTTCTTGTTTTTTAACAAGATTAGGAAATCTTTCCCCCTTACAGAATTTGTTCTGTATTTTAGTGATTTTTTTAATCACCATTGGATCATTGATCCAACGGTGTTCCAAATTCAGGTCACAATTTTTTCTGTTTGGAAAGATTGAACAGAATTTCATTCTTATTAATTAATGATTTAATCATATCCGTTGGATATTTGATCCAACGGTGAGGAACATTTAGTTCCAGCGCTAGCGCTTATGCGCTCTGCCCATGGTGCGCTAATTGGAGCGCAGCGCTCTTAGCGCTAGCGCACACGTTCTTTGCACGTGGTGCGCTACTTGGAGCGCAGCACATCTAGCGCTAGCGTCTATGCGCTTTGCATGGGATGCGCTAGTTGTAGCGCAGCGCTTTTATAAAAACACAGTTTTAATTCAAATTTTGAATTCTGAACAGAGCTTTGCTCTTAATTGGGGAAACTTATACCTTTAGAAAACTTCACGAGGTAATGACCTACCTCTCACATACACATATATTAACATAGCATGATTCTCTTGAGACATAACTTTTGTGGAAAAATACGACTTTTCATTAAAATACCTTGAACTATAAAAACTCGGTATTCTTTAAATGGTGTTATCAAATTCTTTGCGATTATGCCTCTATAACCTATTTCGGGGAACCCGCTATTGGATAGTGCGGATTATCGCACATTCTCGGGTTAGTAGAGCGAGATGCAGACTTACTCACGGAGCATACGATCTCGAAAGAATTGTAATACAATTTTTAAGAAAAATGAGATTTTCTACTTCATAAATAAAATTAATTTTTAATAATTATATAAATATTATCAACCCATATATTTTTAATATATAATAAAATTCCATGTTTTCTAGAAAATAAAAGAATGACAAGTTTCATTAAAATACTATCAAGTATCAATACAAGACAAGTTACACTAAAATATAATGAACTATTCAAGCTATGTTATTATTCACTAATATACCTCACTCTTTAAAATTCACATCCATGGAAATTCTAAAGAATATAAATAATTACTTGAGATTTATTTTGAAAGTGTATAAAAAAATTCATAAAACCCCCTCGAGATATATAAAATTACATTAAAAACCCTAGTAAATATAAGTTTAAGCGGGACCAATTCTCTTGAGCCTCAAGAAGCCGGAGAAAGTGGGAGTTTGCCTATTTAAGGTAGAAAACTAAAACGGAGTTATCAATGGTAATTGTCCTGAAAAAAGATACAAATCCTTCCGTCCATATGCAGCAGTTACCGATAACTCCTAAACCTAAATCAGGATCCAAATTTTGTTCTAAGTGTCTGACTCAAGTCTGAGTCCAAATCAATCTGAATCCAATCCAGACAGGAATCCAATATACTTGAACCTAAACCTGAATACCATAACAAAATCAACATGACTTGACTTGACCGAACCATGGCTATATTCTGACTTCATTATATGACTACTTGATACATCCTGAAACTGTTTACATGAACAATTTATACCATGGTTTCGGCAAGTCTGATAATTACTAATCAATACTATATACATTACGGGCTAGATTGGTACGGAATGTGTTAAATGTGGCACAATGAAGAACACTAAAAGACACCTACATGAACATCTTGTGCTGTTGTCCCGTGGGTTTTGACGGAGCCTTGTACCTACATGTTACCATAGTCCAGGGGATAGTTGGACTCCTCTCGTATACACTGATACATTCTGTACCAAGTTATAAACAACTACATTAGCATAACAAACAGACAATTTACCAGTTCTATTCTCTTTACTTGTCTATTCCATTCTATGTTTTGGCACTTACCAAACGCTAATTCGCTGATGACATTGCTGTCTCTTCTTTCTTTGGAATGTTCGTCAGGAGGACCCGACTCTCAGGAGACCGGGCCCAGTCATGATGATTTGAAGCAGTTCACAGAGGAGCCAGACTTCGAGGATTTTACTCATACTTATTTTCTTTTTAGTTCATTTGCCACTGTTTAGGCATTGGTTTTTATCATTGTACTTTTCTTTTCAGTTGTATGTAAAGAAAGAATGTTAATAAAAGTTGCTGTTATTATTACATCTCTTGTTATTCTTGTGTATTCATTTTATATTGCTTATTTACGCTTAACATGTTTATTTCTGAGTAAATACGTCGCGGCCCGTCACGTCTACTTCTCCATATACTGGGAAGCGGGACGTGACAGGTTTTGTTGGTGGCCCATGCAGGCCAGTTCTGCATGGAATCCTAAGCAATGTATCACAAGAATTATAAGAATCAGCAACTAAACATTCCTTATATTTTTAATCTCTTAAATCTATCATAACCCTTCCTTTTCTCTCAAGGTTATGGATTCCCCGAACAACACCAGCACCAACGTGAATGGAAACACACCACCTCCTCTACCACCACCACCTAACGTTGTAGCTCCTATCAACGAGCAGACGGTATTGCATGAGGCAATCAAGAGCCTCTTGGAGGGTTAGCAGCAGCAAACTGCTATCCTCTTGAACCGCCATGAAGCTGAGGAACCCGAAGTCAAGCAATTCCGGGCATTGCACCCTAAGCACTTTTTTGGGAAAGAGAGCCCACTAAAGGTAAAGGAATGGGCTCAGTCCATTGAAGATGACCTGGCAGCAGCACAAGTGCCAGAGATTGCTTGGGTGAGAGTTGCAAAGGTGCAACTCACAGATAACTCAAGAGTATGGTGGAAGCCTGAAGAAAGCCGTCTTGCCCAGCCGATTGAATGGAAGACTTTTCGCGACATGTTCGACGTGAAATATTTCCCTGAGACTGCCCGTTTCGATATGGAACAACAGTTCATCCACTTACAGCAAGGTTCAATATGGAACAAATCTGTGGATGAATACGATACTGAGTTTACCATGCTTAGCAGGTTCGCGGCACACTTGATCCTGACTGCCGAAATCAGAGCACAAAGATTTTAGGAAGGGTTGGACCCGGAGATCCAAGCTGTACTAGCTACAGGGGATTTCCCAACCCATGATCTTTCACTGAAGGCTTCCCGACGATATGAGGCATTGGTGAATAGGAAGGGCATGCCTCAGATTGCCGTTGTAAAGCACCCTGCCATCCAGATGGCAGGAGGAGCCTCTTCCATGCCAACTTTTGCACCCAGGAGACCGGAAGTAACATTTAACCGGCCAAGTCCAGATTTTTCCTTCTACTGCAAGAAGGATGGACACCTGGTAAAAGACTGCAGGCGTGCAAACAGCCTGTGCTTAGTTTGTGGCGCATCCACTCACGACATTAGAACATGTCCTCATAGACGCAACCCAGTTCTAGCACACATCATCTTTCCGTAGCGGCTAGCTATTCAGGCTCCTGCACCTCTGTCTCGTCCCGAAATAGTATGTGACTGGCACTTGAATCATGTGAGGCATATAGGACCCCACCTAATTCAAGTAAGCTAAAAGCCCAGAAATCTAAACCATTTAAAGGAAGAAGTGAAGGAAAACTTTTTTTAAAGCAAGTGGTTTTAACAAATAAGTGGCATTAAACATTTAAAAGCAATATCATATTTTCTCGAAAATTTCGGCAGAGTCTCTTTTGTAAATACCGGACCCAAACAGGTACAAACAAGAATAATATACATAACGAATAAAGGCATCCCCAAGCGGGAGCTAGCTCTTCGCCAATTGGCGGACATAACTACGCAAGCAATATAATCTACAACGCCGAAGGGCGAGAATCAAAACTCAGAAGAAAACCAATATCCATCAGAAAACCAAAATAATACAAGCGTGACTCTAAGGTCGAAAGAATACACACCGGTCTTCTAAGTCCATCAATAATACTAGTCTGGTTGATAGAGTTACTAGATACAACTGAATATAAATACAGATACTACGGTGGTCACGATACAAGTGAACCCACCTACCAAAGCAAACACCCGGAAGGAAGTAGTGTGCCAGCAAGCCGCAACGAAACCTGTACGGCAAAACCTGCAAGAAACTGTGGCACAACGGGGGTGAGTTGCCAACTTGTGAGTAGAAAATATCACCGAGAAGAAATCGCATGTATGACTCTATCATAGGTCATACAATAATATCTATATAGTATATAACCTGAAACATCTGATAATGGCCAGGGTAAACATCTATACATAAGTATAATACCAAATGCTCGTGTCAGCGCCTCAGGTAACAACATATCACAATTATGATGTACGAATGCATTATGAATGAAAACAGAATACATTTTGCATGAGAAAAACTGTTCTCTTAATTTAGTGAGATTTCTTTATATAAAAATCGAGGTATCATCAATGAAATCAACATAGAATTCGTGTCAAGCATTGATACAAAACATATATCCCAATATCAAATATCTCGGGCTCCGGCAATCCGGACTGGCCCCTATCATATAATCTCAATATCTCAATGTCTCAATATCTCGGGGTCCGGCAATCCGGACTGGCCCTGGGCTCCGGCAATCCGGACTGGCCCAAATCATCAAATCTCACGACTACGTCTGTATCCTCCGGATATCCACCGCGTCACAAATAACCGGTCGGTAGTGCTCCCCTGCCAGGCTCAATGCCATCATCTGCGACCATCTTTCCCCGGGGTACCGCACCGGGTCCACCATGCACCCGTAGACGGTTCCTCCTCCTCCTCGAATTGGGTGTATGATACCGCTCAAGAGCCGAGAAAACTCATGGTGGACACCTCTCAAATCATATCACGAGAAAACCGCAATTTTCTATTTTTAAAATGATAATAAGTAATCTTTGCGGTTTCTCCAAATCCAGAAATCTCATGGAAATTCGAAATCCTAATCTTAAGAGTAAATAACAATGAATTACCGGCATAAAGCCCCATAATATTGCATGACAAATGAATATATGAATGCATCGGATATCAAGTAAGGAATGCAATAATTAAACTAGCATATAAAAGCAATAACATATTGGAACTATCAGCTAGCAAGTCATGTCAATGAAGTGATACTTCTAAAGTGTATGTGTCATGGCAATTACCGATGATGATGTGTGTGAGTCCGCAAGCAAGTGTTCATAGGTATACGCATCATCGGTAATGGTACTGGTGTCCTGACAGCATGGGTTCATAATAATTATTGGAAACACAATTAAACATGCAATGTGATGCGAACAGCAAGAATATACGGAAAATGAATAGTAAACGCAACATATAAGAATATACATTATATATACGAGCCATACAGTTTTGGCATTTGAAATAGCACGAATCGTAGTGTTTAGAAAATAGGGGCTATGGTGTTTTTAAGAAAAGATACGTCCTTTGAAATATCCGTAGTATCCTTTGACCTGTCTTTAAAATACTCACGATTCGTTAGTTTGAAAATAAGTATGACTCGAGCCCAGCCTAACATCTACTTGGTAAACTACAGGACTAAACTAACAGGCTAATCGAAAGGGTAAGGAAATCCACTTAAAGTCTGAGTCGATATATATATATCTAGTAGTCGGTGATCTCGCCACAATAGCGTCACATACGATAAAACATATAATACGACATCCTCAAATCAAGAGTACGGATCAATCATCACATTTATACCTCGTACGGTAAAATCCATCGTACGACATCCCAAATCGGGGCACGGTTCAAATATCACATATAACTCATTATTTATCTGGTATCCTTATTATCATATCCTGAATTAAGGGTACTGATCTAAAGTCTAGTACATTTCGATACCATCAACATGCGTATATATATATCCGCGTGTGTATGAAAACACATCGCCCAACGATCCGCTATAATATCATGTCGTGTCTCATCACACGACCCAAATCACATCACCGATCTCACGGCATCATGCGCAATCACATCGACTCCTCTCCAAGTATCATATACTATCCTCATCATACGTGTATACGTATACATATATATATATATATATACATACTCACATACATACATACATACATACATACATACATATATATATATATATATATATATATATATATCCCCATATACACACAAGAAAATCAAATATATGCGTATGTGTGCGCGTGTGTGCCAATCTTTACCCAAGGGTTTCGCGACTAAGAAACTAAACTAAAAGTACTTTCCTACAATTACGCTAAAACTAACCCAAAGTCACCTAAGCATTTCTTGCTAAATATACACATCTCAAAAACACATAAGTATATATATATATATATATAAATATATATATATATATATAAATATATATATATATATATATATATATATATCATAACGCATTCACGTGCTACACAACGAAACTGTGGGGGCGCTATACGCCATCCACCTGACTTCCCCCGTAGATATATATCTACTCACTTGATCCTTGCCTGCTGAAGTCGATATCGCCATTCTCTTCCTCGTCGTCTGAAGTCCATGCGGAGGTACCTACATTTCTCGTATCGTAAACGAGAATCAAATACGAGAAATCCGGTACAGCATACTAAGGGTACATAGGTTAGAACCTACGAACTACGCATGCAAGAAAGGCCAAAAAAATTCTCGATGTCGATGTCCAAACATCAAACCATCGAGTTAAAACCCAAATACTAAAACCAAAGTTAAAACGAAGTCGCAAAACGAAACAGCAACATAAGAAAACACTTCCAGATTTTGTTTCAGGTGAAATTAGCCAATTTTGCATATGTGGAGGGTCTAGTTTACTGAAAATGGAGTCATGGGCCAAACACGAATACATTCACCCCCACCCTGGACGCAATTTGCGGCCAGAAAGAGTTTATTTAGGGCCAAGGATGATGGTTGGGGTCTCGGGTCTTGGGGTTAGCTTGTAGGTTGCCTGCACGACTCACAGTAATCGCTATATAATTTTTAGGGTCACAGGGTAGCAGCAGATCTCTAAATACCACCACTAATTCCACAAAAACCCGATATCGGCAAATCTTAAATCCAAGTTTTTCATGTCCTAGGCTCTGGTTATTTAACACTAAGGGGTTCTAATCACCAATTACACATCAGTTACACCATCACAACTCAAGAATTCCTCAAAACCCCATCTTGGAATTTTCAAACCTCACCAAACTACACTTTAAACACTTCTAAATTAAAATAGATGCTAAAGGAAATTGATTACTACTCTAATGGTGAAAGAATTACCTCATTTGGCAACTCAAGAATTTTCTTGAATTGCCCCAAGTGCTCAAAATCTAATTTTTCTTGATCCACCATGCTTGTAGTGAGCTTGTGCAAGATTTTTGTGAAGGGGATGAATGGTTTTAATGTATATTTGAGGTTGTTGTGTGGTGTAGGAGGTGGTGGAGGGAGAGGGCAGCCATGTTGAGGGAAATGAGAAGAAGAAAGTGTTGAAGATGATGGAGACAAACACAAATAAGCCAAGATCAATGACCCCTCACCCTCTCTCTCTCCCCCCCATACTTCTTTCTTTAATTAATTTCCTTTTTCTTTTCTTTTCTTTTCTATTCATTAACTATTTCTTTTAAAACCAAAAACAAATACAACCCATATACATATAAAAGAAAAACAAAATGCCATGATTCATAGAAATTGAAAGATGTGTTTTGAAACATGACATGGTGCATGTCATATGCCTAGCTAGGCTTAATGCACGATTAGTGATTATTAATCAAGCTTAGCCGTAAACTTGAATATAATTAATTATATAATAATTCATAAAATGTTTAAATCTCACAAGTTCTTTAAAAATCAACATTCAAGATAATTTTCCAATATTTTTCCAATCTATTGGTATATGATCATACCATAACATTAAAACTAATCTCCATTCATTAAAATATTCATAATATTTATTATTTTAATTATTTAAATTCCCAAAAATAATATTTTATTTTTCTGAAATGTTACAGTCTTCCCCCCTTAAATAAATTCGGTCCCCGAATTTAAATTTAAACTCCTCCAAATACCTAAACATTTCAGTAAAATGATCAAGTCGTCGGGGCTCCGAAATCATACATACAGAAAACATATTATAACGCAATGCATGCGCATGAAAACAAGTATATAACTCAAAATCAAAACTTCGTCAAGTATCATGCAATCATCGGAGTTAGGGTGAAGATACCGATGTCAAAATCCAATACGAAACCCAACATGATATACTCAAGACTATAATATGTACATAGTACGCATCGTTGTAAACTCGTTAAAACATCTGAAAGAAATGCATGCCAAACCTTTTTCAAATCACTGTACAATGCGCGTATCATGGCACAAGTAGCGGACGTTCATTGTAAGAAAATAACTATATATATATATATATATATCCTTTGTTTAACATACATGTCCTGCCGTTTTTGAAAATAATTTTAGAAGGGTTTCTTTTATAAAATGTTCGTGTCATCTCGGACACACAGGAAAATACTGAGACTATACCTCCTTTTTGGAAATCCCTTCGGTAACTATCGATGCATGCAAAAACATATCCATGTACTGTCCTTTGACTAGTCCTGCTCAGTCACTATACCAAATAGTAAATATCATAAAAACGTACCGCTCCAAGGAAACTAACCTCAAATGTCTATGTAATAATACCACGCGCGTCTGGTGCGTACGCAGCCGTTTTGAAGCTGGGGAACGCAAGTTACAGAAATCGAAATCAATGAATGTGTCATACATGTGCACAGAAACAAAATCTAAGTGCAACGGGTGTGCACGAAAACACCTGTCAAGGGCAACGAGTGTGCCTGACAACAATATCAAGTGTATCTGAAATGCACGAAGAATCCTGATTTCGTGCATCTGGTGTGCACCAAAATCGCCTCAAGCGTGCCAAGTATGCGCAAGAACCCAAATCAAGTGCACAAGGTGCACAAAAACAAATATCGAATATCGCAATCGAAATCTATGGTATACAACATATGTCAATCCAAATCAGGTATACCGTAGTATATAAACTCATAAATGCGTGCATCTGCATGCACAAAATCATATCAAGGCACGGAAAGCTAGTGTAATTTACACCAAATACATAAGTCAAAATCATGTGCGACCCCTATGCATGAATTCAAAATCGAACATATCGGAGGGCATGAAATCAAATCAGGTGCAATGGGTCTGCACAAATGGAAATAAGTACAACTAATACACAGAAATACGAATCATGTGCAACTGTGGTGCACAAATCTCAATCCTGAAAATAATTTGCCCAAGATACCGAAATCCAAAATGACGGACACGTGACATTCGAGTCACCAAGTCGCAAATCGTAAACACTGTCGTCGATGTGTCCTTCCTTCAAAATCAAGAAGGTATCGGTGCATCCAAAGCTAGCAGAGTAAGATATCCACTTGTCTCATGTTCATGGCCTGGCGCCTGGTGCCCTTAGGCTCTCGTCTCTCACTGCGAATTGCTAGTTACATAGCTCCTCGGCTCAATGGCCCAATGTGGAACGATGACGGAAACAGTTCCGCTCTAGCACATACTCTAAAGGTCTCTGACCAACTATCATGGTCACTCATAACATGTCTCGTCGATACTGCCGAACTCTGGCCTACTGGGTGTGCGTAATACGATCAATCATGGGTCCAAGTCTTCTCGTTTAGTATTTCCAGAAAGATCTTGTCAGGGTCTCTCTCAATCTTGTTTCTACCAAACTGCCCGGAAGTTATCACCCTTTACTAAATCCATTTCTTGTTCCGGAACGGCTGCAAACTCATTACGACTTCTTCAAAAGTTATATCCATATTTAACGCCTCTGCGTGCGTATCACATCTCTGATGTCAACGGAGTGGAACACCATATCGTCAAAATCTCGTACGAATCTCTTACTCCACTTTTCTCTAATGTCGACTGATACGGACTCGTCTCTTCGTAGCTGTATGACTGTGCTACAACGGCTATACTCATATCTAGAGTCTTCCAAGTAATGTATCCCATCACATGATATCCGTACGACGTTGAACTTTTTGATAGATTCGTCAAAGTCCCATAATTCCCCAAGAGCTCAACACTGAGCACAGTTTAATAATATCTAGTACATGCCACAGTACCTATGGACCAGCCGTAGAAGGGCAAACCCAAGCCTCATTAATGGCACTGTGGAACTGTAGCAAACCCTAAGGTTCAAAAGCGTTTCCATGGTCATTATGTCGAGTTAGGGTTTCATTCTTCTAGAGGGTCTACAGAATTGCTTGCATGTTTTTCCGAATACCTTAAACTTGGAAAAATGGGTTTCTGACATTCGTTCGTTTCTATCGACTCTCAACGTATTTGCGTGAAGTCTTCTCTGGCTGAAATCAATCAATCTGATGACCTTGCATCAGGGTATGCAAACGAACCACATGTCCTAGTCATTCATCTATATGTGACTAGCGATCTTCTATCACATCTCTAAGTACAACTCGTGCTGCAATAGCTTCAAACATCTGGTACAATTTCTTGTCAGTCGCAGCAACAGCTGGCTCATTCGTCCGCACGCTAAACAGTGCCTCAATCCTCAAGAATAGACGATACATTAACGGTTATCATATTCTAGCCGGCCTCTAGCAGTGGCCCAATCCTCTGGTGCTGATATGCACGTTCGAGAAATTTTAGTAAAACCAATCCATCAAACACTCATGACGCGAAAAACACAATAAAACGACAATCTATGCAATCGTGTGTCATCGGAATTATGCCCTGGTCAGTCCTCGTCCAAGACGAGCTCATGCTGATCGCAACTCTAGCCGCAACACTCTCTGCCCGTGCAATCGTGGTAACAAAACCCACCAACCGATATCGATGAGGATATATCATAGGAATGAATATAATACGGTGCAAGGAATGTACATTCTAAGGCTTCTTAAGCGGAGTAGCGAATCGTAAGTATGCCGCGGAACATACACACGGTACGTCACTCTACTTAAGTCACCTACTCCATCAACCAAGGTCAACCTATGCGACGAAAGTTCGGGTCTAATACCCCCTCGACCAAGTCTAAGTTTCGTAAGGTCAAGTCTAGGTTCCGAATATATATATATATATATATATATATATATATATATATATATATATGCCCTAGATTCCGCATAGTCAAACCTAGACTAGAATCAAGGTTAAACCTAGCGCTCTGATACCAACTTTGTCACGTCCCGAAATAGCACGTGACTGGCACTTGAATCATGTGAGGCATATAGGACCCCACCTAATTCAAGTAAGCCAAAAGCCCAGAAATCTAAACCATTTAAAAGAAGAAGTGAAGGAAAACTTGTTTTAAAGCAAGTGGTTTTAACAAATAAGTGGCATTAAACATTTAAAAGCAACATCATATTTTCCCGAAAATTTCGGCAGAGTCTCTTTTGTAAATACCGGCCCCAAACAGGTACAAACAAGAATAATATACATAACGAATAAAGGCATCCCCAAGTGGGAGCTAGCTCTTCGCCAATTGGTGGACATAACCACGTAAGCAATATAATATACAACGCCGAAGGTCGAAAGAATACACATTGGTCTTCTAAGTCTATCAATAATACAAGTCTGGTTGATGGAGTTACTAGATACAACTGAATATAAATACAGATACTACGGTGGTTACGATACAAGTGAACCCACCTACCAAAGCAATCATCCGGAAGGAAGTAGTGTGCCAGCAACAGCAACGAAAGCTGTACGGCAAAACCTGCAAGAAGTTATGGCACAACGGGGGTGAGTTGCCAACTCATGAGTAGAAAACATCACCGAGAAGAAATCGCATGTATGACTCTATCCTAGGTCATACAATAATATCCATATAGTATATAACCTGAAACATCTCATAATGGCCAGGGTAAATATCTATACATAAGTGTAATACCAAGTGCTCGTGTCAGTGCCTCAGGTAACAACATATCACAATTATGATGTACGAATGCATTATGAATGAAAACGGAATACATCTCGCATGAGAAAAATTGTTCTCTTAATTTAATGAGATTTCTGTACATAAAAATCGAGGTATCATCAATGAAATCAACATAGAATTCGTGTCAAGTATCAACACAAAATATATATCCCAATATCAAATATCTTAGGCTCCGGCAATCCGGACTGGCCCCTATCATATAATCCTAATATCTCAATGTCTCAATATCTCGAGCTCCGGCAATCCGGACTGGTCCAAATCATCAAATCTCACGACTACGTCGGTATCCTCTGGATATCTGCCGCGTCATAAATAACCGGCCGGTAGTGCTCCCCTGCCAGGCTCAATGCCTTCATCTGCGTCTATCTTGTCCCGGGATACCGCACCGGGTCCACCATGCACCCGCAGACGGTTCCTCCTCCTCCTCGAATCGGGTGTATGATACCGCTCAAGAGCCGAGAAAAATCATGGTGGACACCTCTCAAATCATATCACGAGAAAAATGCAATTTTCTATTTTTAAAATGATAATAAGTTTATAAAATGTTTGCGGTTTCTCCAAATCCAGAAATCTCATGGAAATTCGAAATCCTAATCTTAAGAGTAAATAACAGTGAATTACCGGCATAAAACCCCATAATATTGCATGACAAATGAAAATATGAATGCATCGGATATCAAGCAAGGAATGCAATAATTAAAGTAGCATATAAAAGCAATAACATATTGGAACTATCAACTAGCAAGTCATGTCAATGAAGTGATACTTCTAAAGTGTATGTGTCATGGCAATGAAGTGATACTTCTAAAGTGTGTGAGCCGGCAAGCAAGTGTTCGTAGACATACGCATCATCGGTAATGGTGCTGGTGTCCTGACAGTATAGGTTCATAATAATTAATGGAAACACAATTAAATATGCAATGCGATGCGAACAACAAGAATATACGGAAAAAGAATAGTAAACGCAACATATAAGAATATAAATTATATATACAAGTCATACAGTTTTGGCATTTGAAATAGCACGAATCGTGGTGTTTAGAAAATAGGGACAACGGTGTTTTTAAGAAAAGGTGCATCCTTTGAAATATCCATAGTATCTCTTGGCCTGTCTTTAAAATACTCATGATTCGTTAGTTTTAAAATAAGTATGACTCGAGCCCAGCCTAACATCTACCTGGTAAACTACAGGACTAAACTAACAGGATAATCGAAAGGGTAAGGAAATCCACCTAAAGTCCGAGTCGATATATATCTAGTAGTCGGTGATCCCGCCTCAATAGCGTTGTTCCCCTTTGAAAGACGGCGCGACAGGACGTCTTGCCTGAGATTCGGGGCAGATGCTAATTGGTGCTATCCGTCCACCTCTTCGAAGATGCCAAGTTGATTTACGGCACCATGTATCGAAGGTTTAAACGGATGCGGCCGATGTAGCAGACTTCGTCAGATTCGGGTTTTTGATTGTGGGGATGCTCTTCCCTGCAGGTGCAAGCCCCTGCAGTTAATTACGCTACCGCATCGAGGTAACAACTTTCTCCTTCTCCAGATGGTCACTTCGTGTCGTGGGTGTTTGTTTTGTTTGTGGTTGCCCGTGGATTGTATACGGAGACTAAGTTATGTTGTCGTCCGTAGGGCGTGGACTAGTCCAAATCCATATTATCTTAGATTTGGGTTTGGGGGTTTGGGTTTAAGGATACGTTAGCCTCATTTGAGACTAAGATCAACTTAAACGTTAGTTAAGGATACGTTAGTCTCATTCCAGACTAAGATCAACTTAACGGGATCGTTTAGATCCAACAAAAGAGCAATTAAGGGAGCCCTGCTGTTTAGTTTAGTGACATTACGGTCAATAGGTAGTTTAAGGACATTGCAGTCCAATATTAGTTTTAAGACGTTGCGATCAAGGTTAAGGACATCATAGTCCGAGGGTTTAAGGACTCCACAGTCCGGCGTTAGTTTTAAGACATCACGGTCAAGATTAAGGACGTCATAGTCCGTTGTTAGTTTTAAGACATCCTGGTCAAGGTTAAGGACATCATAGTCCATGAGTTTAAGGACCCCACAGTCCGTTGTTAGTTTTAAGACATCCCGGTCAAGGTTAAGGACATCATAGTCCATGAGTTTAAGGACCCCACAGTCCGTTGTTAGTTTTAAGACATCCCGGTCAAGGTTAAGGACGTCATAGTCCATGAGTTTAAGGACCCCACAGTCCGTTGTTAGTTTTAAGACATCCCGGTCAAGGTTAAGGACATCATAGTCCATGAGTTTAAGGACCCCACAGTCCGTTGTTAGTTTTAAGACATCCCGGTCCAGGTTAAGGACGTCATAGTCCATGAGTTTAAGGACCCCACAGTCCGTATCAATGTGTGGTTGTCGGGACCCGTCACCTCTTTGAAGACGTTGAGGAATTACAACGACAAGTATCAAAGGAGTGAAGAGATGTACCCTTGAACCAAAGTAGATTAAATGATCTGTAGTCCAATTTGGAATCAAGACCAATTCATTAGGTTATGAGCACATTGGCTCAGTTGAGTCTGGATTGAGGACTTATGGCCTTCTTGAGCTAAGTCCAATCATGTTTAGAATATTGGCCTTCTGTTGATCCATTGAAGGAGAGGCTTTGCCTCTGAAAAATCAGCCAACTTGGCTAAGAGTAGTGTTAAACACTAAATATTGAAAGTGTTAAACACTAGAGATAGATTCCTTAAACTAGTGTTGGCCACTAAGAGTACAATCAGTGTTAAACACTGGAAACATAGTTCTTGATGTAGTGTCAAACATCAGAAGGTAATAGTGTTAAACACTGTAGATAGGGTTTTTTTCAAATTAGTGTTAATCACTAAGAAAATTAGTGTTAAACACTGGAAACAGGGTTTTTAAATTAGTGTTAAACACTAAGAAAATCAATGTTAAACACTGGAAATAGAGTCCTCAAATTAGTGTTAAACACTGGAAGCAGAGTTTTCAAATTAGTGTCAAACACTAAGAAAATCAGTGTTAAACACTGGAAACAGAGATCTCAAATTAGTGTTAAACACTAAAGAAAGAGGGGTCACGTTTAGCGCGTGAGAGCGCCCCGATTCCCTTTATTTTGTTCTGTAAAAAGTATTGAATACTTTGGAGGATCACGTGCTGTCACGTGGCGGGAATTTGGGTATTTGTCTGCTAAAGCTTTTGCCAAGGGGTCACGTGGGGCACGTGAGAGCGCCCATAGCTTCTGTTTCTTTTGCTTTTTCTTTGTGTGCTTCAGGGGTCACGTGGAGCACGTGAGGCATTGCCTCAAAGTTCTTTTCTGTGGATCTTTACAGGGGTCACATGGTAGCACGTGACTCTGGTTCTTTGTATGTTTGAAGATCTCTTTATCTTTTTAAGAGTTAAATCCTTCATAGGGTTAAACCTTAGCAATAACTTTAAAGGAATTAAATTCCCACTTTTCTTTTGAAGAATTATATTCTTAGATAGGGTTAAACCCTAATTTCTTTTCTGTAGGAATTAAATTCCCTATATATGTAAAGAATTAAATTCTAGCATACGGTGAAACCCTAATTTCTTTTTTAAGGGAATTAAATTCCTGTGAGTTTGAGATAATTAAGTTCTCAATTAGGGTTAAACCCTAGTTCTGTCCATTAAATTCCTATATTATAGGGTTAAACCCTAATTTTATCTCAAAGGAATTAAATTCCTATAACTCTTGTGAGAATTAAATTCTCAAAACTCAATTCCTCCTCTATATTTTAGATCTGCATGGCAGGATCTCAACCCAATGAGAATTAAATTCTCAATTTATGGGGAAATGTGCACTTTGCAGATCTTCAACTAGAGAAAGAACTAAGTTCTTTTCTTTATAGAAGAGTTAAACTCTTTTGAGAATTAAATTCTCTTTTTGGAAGCCTCTCATTTCTTACCTAAGATTTTTCTTTGCAGAGAATCAAATTCTTCCTTCTGAATTTTCAAGACTCCAAGGCCCTATATCTCTCTCTGTCTGTTTTTCTCCCCCTTTTCCCTTTTTTTTAACTCTCTCCGTTGGCACCTATTTATAGGAGAAGAAAAAGAATCAATCTGTTTAGTGAATCTTTCATTGAAAGATTTGATTTGTTTATTGAGAGATTTGATTTATTTTCATCATTGATCCGGGCCTTTAAATTATTAGGTGAATTTTATTCACCGTTGGATTTTAAATCCAAAGATATTCTTTTGTTATTTCGGTTAGATTTAGGGGGAAATCTTTCCATGTCCAAGATTTTTCCATAAATTGGTGATATTTAATCACCCTTGGATTTTTAATCCAACGGTTTCACATAATTCTTCTCTATTTTAGAAAGATTTAAATGATCTTATTTTTTTTAGAATTTAATTTTGTTGAATAGCAAGGCTTTTAAAGCCAATCACGTGTGGCCACGTGACCTTTGGTCACGTGTGAGCACGCGACCCCCGGGCACGTGCCAGTACGCGACCACCGGTCACGTGCAAGCACGTGACCCCCTGAAGGAACTCTTCTTCTGCGCTATGTTCTTTGTCGCTGCTCAACCATCACGTGCCAACACGTGACCACTGGTCACGTGTGAGCACGTGATGCTTCCTCTGAATCTTTTTCCTGATTTTTTAATCAGGGAACAAATGCCCCCACAGCGTTGCTCTCACGTGTCTACACGTGAGTGCAACGCTGTCACTTTTGTGACCGTTGGATCTGCTTTGGGAGTAGGGTAAATAAAACGTTTTTCATCCCATCCTATAAATGGAAGGGTCTCTTCAGAAGCGCCTCCACTCTTCATCTTCTTCCTTTGATAACATTTCTCTTGAGAATTTAATTCTCGTTCCTCAGAGCTTAGTTCTCTGCTTCGAAAAATTTTCAGAGTTTAACTCTGTTTAAGAAATACTCTTTCCTTCAGGTAATGATGTTGAACGATCGCAGAACCTCCATTTTTTTAAAAAGAAACTCTCTGGATTTTAAATCCACATCAAGGGTTTCACCCTTTTAACAAGAATCCATTTTTTCTTCAAGTTCTTCAACAGAAATATAAAACCATTTAACCGTAGATCTCTTAGGGTTCATCTGATCTTTTAGGGAGATGATGTTGTCGGTTGTTTTCCCTGGAATTTAATTCCATCCCCAATGAGCTCTGGATCTAGAAAAGGAATTTAATTCCTATGAAGAACTAAGTTCTTCCTAGAGAACTTCATGGGTTTTCTCGCTCTGAGTCATCTTCTTCACTATCCAGAAGAAGTTTGCACTGTTGGTTTTTGGGAATTTAATTCCCTTGATTCTGTTTGATTCATCACAGAGCCCAAGATGGATTTGTCTTTTAGGGGAATGTGTAGGGTCAGTTGAAACCCACTGCCTATTTGATTAGAATATTCCCTTTGTCTCATTGTAATTGCTGTGTCTTATCATTAGCCAGCCGTCATCTTGATTTCGTAGGACCCACATATTCTGTAACTAATGGTCCTACCAAACATGTCCTCTGTCGCTTTCTTCAACTGTCTTCATATATTTATGCTCATATATATATATATTGCTGGCTTCACTTTTGACAGTTTTTCTTTACTTTGTTTCAGGTGCGATGGTTTCTATTCCGTGCTTTCTCTTCACTCGTTCGGAGGCTGCTTTTCCTCAGTCACCATCTGATGAGGAAGCGATGGCGATGATCCGGGCTCATGACCCGAACTGCACAAGCTTACTTCTATGGGGAACTTGGTACAGCCATATTATCCGGGGTCGCCGGAGTTTCCTCTGCGAAGTGCCGACAGAGCCCACTTTCCCGTTCTTGTCGATGGACCCTCCGAGGACGGTTTTCGCTGTGGAGATGCCAAATTGGACTCCAACGGGACGGCTCGAGCCTTCGACAACCGGTATCCCGAACCATCCGATCCTAGCTATAGATATCCTGGGACGACGTATTTGCCAGGGTGAGGCCCGCCCATGGGGACATATTTATAAGATAGGGCTCACTCCTCGACACCCCACGGGCTACCTCCTTTGGGCTCGCAATATTCTTTCTGCCCATCGTGCGCGGCTGTAAAAGGTCGGGCTTTACCAGGAAATATATGCGTCGCTCTTTCATTATCAATCCCCGCATGTCTGGTGGGTTAAGGCGTTCTTGAATCAATGGAATCTCCCCACCAACACTTTTCTTCTGGGGGACAGAGAGGTTTCGATCTCTTTGGGAGAATTTTATGAGATCTCGGGGCCGCCAATTCGAGGGACACTTTATGAGGAGTTGCTGCCTTATGATGAATACGTCTTTGAACCCGAGCCCGCACCGCTTGACGGCTTGTCTGCTGAGAACGCCGTCCGCCACAAGCTTCCCAGCTTGATCAAGGTGCTAGGTATCTTTGACCGATTGTTCACCGAATCCGAGGAGCAGGGCGTTACTTTTAAGAGCTTCATTGCATGTTTCCTTCGCGAGGGCATCTTGTCGAAGACAGCTCCGAAGTTCGCAAATATCAAAGACCCCTTTGAGTTTGGTCAGAAGAAGTTGCCGACCAATGAATCGGATCTACCGCAGTACTACATCCCCATAATGTCGCCGATGTCTTTCGAATCTATTGCAGCTCCCGGCATGGATGAGGAGACATTCTTTGTGGTGTTTATCAGTGTCTGGCTCAGCTGGTTTGTCATCCCTATGTATCGCCGCTTTATGAGAGTTTCGGTCATCTATCCAGCTCACCGTATAGCTGAGGGGACGCGGCTGGCCATTGGCATCCTGGCATTGGCGCATCTCTATCACGGGTTGGGCGCTGCAGCTAATACTTCCACCCCTGGCGTAGATGTGGTAAACTTTTCGCTTCACTACTTCATGTCTTGGATCGAAATGCACATCTTGGGTGCTTTCGCTATGCATCAGAGGCCTGCATTTTATGATGCTTACACCTTTCCGCGACTTATGCGATTGGTGGATGCTTCTGCCGCTGGCCCGACTCAATTCGGGGCTATTCGGGCATTGATTTGTCCTTATACTACTGCTGGCGGGTTGGTATTTACTGATCGGGTCTTGTCTTCTTCCTCGGGTTCAACTCAGCCGCTTTGGGACCGGTCAAAAGATAGCGTGCCCTTTTTGAGGCCCCGGGAGGCCGCGCACTTATACGCAATCTGACCGGGCTACCTGGTATTCCGTCAGGATAGCGCAGCCCTTTTCATGCGGTACAATCCGCATCGTTTTGCCCGGCAACTTGGCTACGATCAGGGCGTCTCGTTTGAGGCTTTCATAGTCGCGCTGGTTCCTTCGCTCAAGGCCGTTCGAGATACCGCCCATCATTTTGTGAGGCTGAACACCGGTTCCCAGTTCATGATCCCCGATGCTGATTACATGCCCCGTTGCATAGGGTCGTTCACGGGCTGGTATCTCTATCGGGTCAACCCTATTATTATTGAAGAAAGAAGGGTACTTCTTGGCCACGGTGCCCCTACTCAGGTTCCGACCACAGGAGCTATGCTCCGACCGTGCGCCCCGGTCCGCTTTCCTCTGAGGGATACTGGCATCGCGCTTATTCCGGGAGAGTCGGGGGTGGATCTTACCCCAACAGCTGGTATGCCCCTGGGTACCCGGTCGCGGGGTAAACGGGCTCCGGTAGCAGCACCACCGCCCGTGGCAGCACCGCCCCCCGTGGCGTCGGCAATGGCGGTGTCATCCTCGGTTGTGGCGCCAAGCGAGGGTGATAAGGAAGAGGGTGTTGAGGGTGACGTGGGCCGGCGCCGCACTAAAGATCCACGGGGGAGGAAATGGTCGTCTTCGGTGGCCGATTCTGGATCTAAGAGGCGGAGGAGGGTAGCCATCAACTTACTTAATTCTCTAACGGAGTCCGAGCCCATACTTCCAGATGAACCGTTGGTTGTGCAAGAGTCGGACGCTGGTCTTCTCTTCCCGGGTTCGGCCGCCGAGGAAGCAGCACAGTTGGCTGAGGCTATAAGACATTCCAAAGATGCGTCTCAGAACGCCAGGGTTCCGAAGAAGCCCTATCCTGCTGTAATTTTTTACGAAGACCCCTCATGGATTCGGCGGCGGTTTATCGGCCCTTTGGAGGAATGGGGAGAAAGGGCCGTGTAGCAGGATGCGGCGGACGCGCTTTCCTTGTGGACTGGCGGCCACGAGTCCACCTTCGAACCCCGGCGGGCACGCCTCCTTGAGAAGGAGCATCGGCTTGAAGAAGCTATATTGAAGGCTTCCCTACGCATTGGTATGTTCTTGTACTTCTTTGTAGCCTTTCAGATTATTTACGCCTGTATGTATGTATCCTTATTCTTGTGTGAATTGTGCAGAATCTTTTTCGATGGGGGAGGTCCCTACGGGCTTATTGAAGCTAAAGCCTGTCGACATTCCCGATGAAGCATTGCTCGATGTGGAGGGGGCTGACGAGGCTCCTCCTCTTACAATAGAGCCTCCAGTGGAAGTTCTTGATTACGGAGCACTCGCTCCTTTGGTAGAGGCTCCTTTGGTGGTCTCCGCCCCAACGACTCTTCCTGAGGGTAGCCCAGAGGCTGGAAGAGAGGTAGTCGGGACTACCCTCCTTTTGTTGGAGCCGGAGATCACGGCGGAAGCCGTTGAAGCCGCCATCCCCCCGACTCAGAATGGGAGGAGTGTTGAAGGTAACCTTTTACATTTTAAATTAGCAATCTTTCTGTTGTCTGAACTCTTTTGTTTTCTCAGAATTGCGCGGGCTGGCTGCCTCTATTGCTGATTTGTCTCCCCGGTAATCGTTTCAGCGTCTGTTAGAGATGGCAGCTCCGCAGGCGATATCCTCTCAACGCATCGTCCTCTCATCTGGGCAAGGTTAGTGTCGTTCGCCATTTCTTATAGCGTTGTTGTTATTTTGCGTATTGACATTGATGTTCTCTACAGTTTTGGAGGCCGATGACGAGGTTGAGGTCCTCGAAGGGCCAGGGGAACCTTCAGCTCCTACTTGCATGACCGTAGGTAAGTGACATCTCAATATGGCCCTACTTGTTCCTTTGCTTAAGAGTTTTACTGGCATTTTTCAAATCTGAACAGCCTTGCCAGCCCCCATAGCGCTGGAATCGCGTATCGCTATGCCACCCGGCCCCTACGCTTTGCGAGCCTCAGAGCGCCTG
The DNA here is from genome assembly GCA_030015575.1 of Agapanthus africanus. Taxonomy (NCBI): domain Eukaryota; kingdom Viridiplantae; phylum Streptophyta; class Magnoliopsida; order Asparagales; family Amaryllidaceae; genus Agapanthus; species Agapanthus africanus. The sequence goes on along the minus strand of CM057342.1, from coordinate 54,149,370 downwards.
GCCCAGTTAAGCCTTGTCTCCATATCGTCTTTGATCGAGGAGCTTCGTGCTGGCAGCGCAACCACAGCTGAAGCATTTGCTACCGAGGCTAACGGTTCTCTTCCTTTTCATGCCACCTACCATAGCGAAGAGGTGGTGCGAGTCTGGGTGGAGTTCTGTCGGCTGGTGGAGGCTTGCTTGCACGCGCTTGAGTGTTCCCGCCTTTCCTCGGAGGCCGTGGCTGCAAAGGCGGACTTGCGGGGACTGATAGCGCGGTGCGCGGCAAATATGGTATCATGCGAGAAGAGGCTCGGCCGCAAATTCTCGGAAAGGGAGCTGGCCTCTAAGGCATTGAGCGAGCTTCAAACCAGCCTTACAGCCAAAGCCAATAAAGCGTATGAACTCTGGCGGGTACTTCAAGAGTCTATCAAAGAGGTGGTGGCTCTTGATAAAGCTGCCGTGTTCACTCGCGAAAGGGTTGAGGCTCACAAGGCTACTGAGAAAGAGCTCGAAGGCCGGCTCGCCTCGTATCAGGCCCAGCAGGCTCAGGCGAAGGCCCGTCTCCTGGCGATCCTGAATCATGAAGCTGTGGCCCAGCAAAAGAATGATGAGCTAGTAAAATTGCTAAATTGCCCGCCGGCTTGAAGACTTGTATCTTTTCTTTTCTTTTTGTACATACTCCTGAATGAGAGTATATTCTTTTTGCTTTTTCATGAATTGTACTTTGTATCCATTTTGGTTCATGAATAAAAGACATATTTTTTTCAATGGTGTGTCTTTTTTATTGAATGTGTTCTATGGACAATTTATCTTGGTCTCCTTGCAGGGTAGTGATGGCTTAGGATTCAGTGTTAAGATCTGCCTCCTAAGACTTTTGAGCTTTATGAGCCGTGAGGATCTCATAAAGAGTTTTTCTCCCTACAAGTCGAGAGGATCCCGTAGGTGTAAGTTCTTCTTAAGAATCGTGAGGATTCTTAAGCGGGTTTTCCCTTGGGAGTCGTAAGGATCTCACAAGAGAGTTTTCTTCCTTACAGATCATGAGGACCCGCAAGTGCTGGGTGCGGTCGCCCTTATCCGTATTTCACGGGATCAGGGGTTGCTTTGGGATGTTTTCTAGGGTACCGTAAAGACATCGCGGTCAAGGTTAAGGACATCATAGTCCGTTAGTCCGTGGATTTAAGGATTCCACAGTCCAATGTTAGTTTTAAGACATCACGGTCAAGGTTAAGGACGTCATAGTCCGTGGATTTAAGGACTCCACAGTCCGGTGTTAGTTTTAAGACATCACGGTCAAGGTTAAGGACATCATAGTCCGTGGATTTAAGGACTCCACAGTCCAATGTGAGTTTCAAGATATCACGGTCAAGGTTAAGGACATCATAGTCCGTGGATTTAAGGACTCCACAGTCCGATGTGTGGTTACTGGGACCCGTCACCTCTTTGAAGACGTTGAGGAATTACAACGACAAATATCAAAGGAGTGAAGAGATGTACCCTTGAACCAAGGTAAAATCAGTCTAGAGTCATCACGGTTGATCGTTACTTTTAAGACATTACGGTCGAGGTTAAGGACATCATAGTCCGTGGATTTTAAGGACTCCACAGTCCGATATTTGCTCTGGATGCTTCGCCCGGGTTCACTGCCGTGCTCTGCGAGGACCAGGCTCCGCTCTGGGCGTTTTCCACGGGGTCAAAGAGTGACGTTATCCGCGTTCCATGTGACCAGGAATTTTGCACTAGATGCTTCACACGGGTTCACTGCCGTGTTCGGCGAGGACTAGGCTCCGCTCTGGATGCTTCACACGGGTTCAGTGTCGTGCTCTGCGAGGACCAGGATCCGCTCTGGACATTTTCCACGGGGTCAAAGAGTGACATTATCCGCGTTCCACGTGACCAGGAATTGTGCTCTGGATGCTTCCCACGGGTTCACTGCCGTGTTCTGCGAGGACCAGGCTCTGCTCGGGACATTTTCCACGGGGTCAAAAAGTGACGTTATCCGCATTCCACGTGACCAGGAATTTTGCTCTGGATGCCTTCCACGCACTGTCGTGTTCTGCGAGGACCAGGCTCCGCTCTGGAAGTTTTCCACGGGGTCAAAGACTGACGTTATCCGCGTTCCACGTGACCAGGAATTTTGCGCTGGATGCTTTCCATGGGTTCAGTGCCGTGTTCTGCGAGGACCAGGCTCCGCTCTGGACGTTTTCCACGGGGTCAAAGAGTGACGTTATCCGCGTTACACGTGACCAGGAATTTTGCTCTGGATGCTTTCCACGGGTTCACTGCCGTGTTCTGCGAGGACCAGGCTCCGCTCTGGACATTTTCCACGGGTTCAAAGAGTGACGTTATCCGCGTTCCACATGACCAGGAATTTTGCTCTGGATGCTTCCCACGGGTTCACTGCCGTGTTCTGCGAGGACCAGGCTCCGCTCTGGACGTTTTCCACGGGGTCAAAGAGTGACGTTATCCGCGTTCCACGTGACCAGGAATGTTGTTGATTGTATCCGCATTTCACGGAGTTGGGATTCGGCTCTCGGTCATCTGTACGCCGTCGTGTCATGGAACTGGGAATTGCCGTTGTTCCGCTTTGCTTGATATTGTGTCTGCTGCAATGAGACGAACGTCGAGATGATCTCTAGGCTATCTGTGATTCATCGAGATTTGGCTTCTTTTTCTGATGAAACCTGGGAGAGGAGGAGTGCGATTCCTTCTTTGTTTGCGCCCCTGGATTGTATACAGGGATTGATGTAATATCACCTGTAGGGAATAAATTTCATTTTTTTGTTTTATTTCTTTTTCCGCGATGCTCTATCATTTCAGTTTTTACATCGCGAAGGTCGCGATTGCCCCATCATTTCGGCTATTTTTCACAGCGCCCAATCATTTCGGCTATATTTTTTTATTTTTACTCGCTGCTTTTTATTGCGAGTTGCCCAATAATTTCGGCTATTTTTCATGCATACATCTTTACTTGCTGCTTTTTTTGCAAGTTGCCCCATCATTTCGGTTATTTCATATGCATTTATAGCTCGCTGATTTTTTTATCGCGAGTATAGAACTTGGAATCTGGTGCTAATCTCAGCATCAGTATCGCTACAACTAGAATATGGCCAGGAGCGAATCATCATTTGCCTCTGTCGATGTCGAACAAAGGTGGCTTAGTAAACAGGGTTAGGGTCTTGTCGACTAAGGCTTTTGACTTCATGAGCCGTAAGGGTCTTACAAAGGTATTTCTCCCTACAAGTCGTAAGGTTATCGTAGGTGTGTTTTCTCCTTGGGAATCGTGAGGATTCCTAAGTGCGTGTTCCCCTGTAAGCCGTAAGGATCTTACAAAAGGATTTTCTCCTTATAAGTCGAGAGGACTCATAAGGGTCGTTCATCATATGGACATATCCCTAGCCACGAGTGGGACTTTGCTGGGAAAATGTTTATTCGCGCCCGTGGATTGTATACAAGGGTCAGTATGAGCCGCTTGTAGGGAAATATCGAAGTTTGTGGGGGTTGCTTAAGAACAGGTTCAGGTCTCTGTAACTTAAGACTTTCAAGTCTTATGAGCCGTGAGGGTCCCATAAGAGAGTTCTCCTTATGAGTCGTGAGGATCTCGCAAGTATAATTTCTCCTTAGGAGTCGTGAGGATTCCTAAGTGTGTTGCTCCCTTGTGAGTCGTAAGGATCTCACGCGGGTGGTTCCTCCTTATAAGGTCGAGAGGACCCTGCAAGTGTCTTTTAACGAGGTTGCGCCCTTTCGGGTTTTCACAAACACTCGTCGGTAGCCCTGCTGTTTTTACTCATGGAGCCTTTTCGGGTTTTCATCCGTGCCCATTTTGCTTACGGACATACCGTTTTTATTTTTATTTTTTTATTCTGTTTTTTTTGTATTGGTTTTTGGATACCGCGATCCATCGTAGTTTGTCGACATCTCGGTCAACAGCTAGTTTTAGGACGTAGTGGTCCGTCATTAGTTTAAGGACGTCTCGGTCCGTCGTTAGTTTAAGGACGTCTCGGTCCGTTGTTAGTTTAAGGACGTCTCGGTCCGTCGTTAGTTTAAGGACGTTTCGGTCCGTTGTTGAAGAGGGCCGGTTACTACTTATAGAGTTCGGGCTTAGGAAGATAGCGAGCGGACATGGTCATCGTCATCTATCATTGACCTAGGCCCTGACCCGTCAAGCGTAGTATTTCTTCAGAAAGCGACCGTTTATTGGCCTGAAAGGTCTTTCACCGTGCATATCCATGAGTAGATACGCTCCACCCTGGTAGACCTTGTCTATGATGTACGGGCCTTCATAGTTCGGCTCGAATTTTCCTCGCTTGGCGCGATTGGGGATCATAGGTCTTTTGACCACCAGCACGAGTTCGCCTTGGCGGAATGTCCTCGGCCTGGTCAATCTTTCATATGAGCGCATCATCTTTGCTTTATAAGCCTCCAGATTTTGTTGCGCTATAAGCCGGGTTTCATCGAGGGCATCAAGCTCCTCAAGCTGAAGGTGAGCATTTTCTTCGTCCGTTAGCTCGTAGTGGACTGCCACTCGTAGAGAAGGTAATTCTATCTCGAGGGGTAGTACTGCTTCTGTACCGAATACCAATGCGTATGGAGTTGTGTTCGTGGCCGTCTTGAACGTTACGCCCAGAGAGCTTCTTGCAGTCTCTCGTGCCAGTCTTTCTTATTTTGAGACACCGTCTTCTTCACGATCTTCGTCAAGGTCTTGTTGAAAGCCTCAGCTAGACCGTTAGCTCGAGGATTATAAACTGAGGAATATCTCCAGTCTATGTTATGTTGTTGGCGAAGCGGCTGATCTTGTGGCTTCTGTAGGCTGGCCCGTTATCGGAGATGATCCGTCTCGGAGTTCCAAACCGATAAATGACGTGTGTCTTGAAGAAGTGGAGGATATTCTCCGTCTTCACTTCCCTCAGTGGTACTGCTTCTGCCTATTTGGAGAAGTAGTCAGTCGTCACCAAAATGAATCGATGTCCCCTAGACGATGTTGATTCGATGGGGCCGATTATATCAGTCCCCCACATTTCAAATGGCCAGCTGGCCACTGTTGGATGTAGAGGATTTGGGTGCTGATAGATAAAGTCCCCATGGATTTGGCACGAGTGGCGTTGTTTCGCATATTCGAGGCAGTCTTGAATCATCGTGGGCCAATAGTAGCCCATTCGTTTAATCTTCAACTTCATCTTCGGGCCTGCTTGGTGAGAACCGCAGAGTCCGTCGTGAACTTCCTGAATGACTCTTATCGCTTCGTCAGGTCCCAGGCATCTCAACCATAGGGAATCAAACGACCTCTTGTACAGAGTATCATTGACGAAGGCGAAAGACAGAGCTCGTTTCACAAGCTGATGTCTTAAGAACGCATCTTCAGGCGTTCGACGGGATTTGAAGTAGTCCATGAAGACTTCTCTCCAATCTTTAGCCTTTTCTTGGTCCTTTATTTGCATAGCCATTTGCTCGGTCGCTTCCTTTTCCTCAGATGATTCCGGAGATATTTCTGCTGGTGTGAGGACCCGACGGCTTTGTACCACGATTCTGACGTCATCGAGGTTTTCATCAGCCGGTTCTTTAGCGAGCTTGGCTAGTGCATCTGCTTTGCTATTTTCCGCACGCAGTATGCTTTCCAGCATATAGGAGGGAATTTGGGTCAGTAATTGCTGTACTCTCTCGCCATATTTCACCAGTTCGGATTTGCACGTTTGGTAGTCGCCATTTACTTGACTGATGACCAGTTGAGAATCTCCGTATATGAGGAGGTTTTCAATTCCTATGTCGATGGCGATCTCGAGGTCTGCTATCAAAGCTTCGTATTCAGCCTCATTATTCGTCCTCGGCTCTGTCAAGGAGAAGGCGAAGCGCATTTTCCCTCCTTGTGGGGTCACGAAGATGAGGCCTACCCCCGATTTGATTACAGGGGTGTTCTGTTTGCGCTTCTTCATGGAGGACGCTCCGTCAAAGTAAAGTTCCCACCGGGTACCACTTCCGTCAATCGCGTCAAACGCATGTTCATCTGGAAGTTCGCAATTAAAGGAAGAATCGGCCGGTATCGGATTCTTAGCGAGGAAGTCGACGATGGCCTGGCCTTTCACCGCCTTAAGAGGCTGATAGGTTATCGAAAACTCCATTAAGAGTAAGGCCCATTTAGCGAGTCGTCCCGTCAATATGGCTTTTGACATCAAATATTTGAAAGGGTCCACCTTCGAAATGAGACGGACTTCATGCGCCAACGCGTAGTGCCTGAGCTTTGTTATCGCGAAGATCAACGCTAGGCAGTGTTTTTCAATGGGAGAATAATTGCTTTCTGCCCTCAGTAGGACTCGACTCAGATAGTAGAGCGCTCTCTCCTTCCCTTGGTCGTTCTCCTGTGCCCACAATGCACCTAAGGAACCTTCAAGGGCGGTTGTATACAGAATGAGAGGCTTTCCCTTGACTGGAGCAGCTAACACCGGCGGGTTCTGCAGGTACTGCTTGATCTCGTCCAGCGCGTCTTGGCATTTGTGATCCCAGACGAACGGGGTTCCCTTCTTCATCAGGTGACTGTAAGGGTGGCACTTGCCTGAGAGATTGGGTATAAATCGCCGGATGTACGCGAGCTTTCCTTGGAGAGACCGCAGTTGTTTGAGAGTCCTTGGCGGTGGCATTTCCATGATCGCCTTGATCTTCGACGGATCTATCTCAATGCCTCGGTGCCGGACAATGAACCCTAGGAATTTTCCTGAGGACACCCCGAACGCGCATTTGAGAGAGTTCATCTTCAGGTTGTATTGCCGAAGGCGTTGAAATACGATCTTCAGATGCTCGAAATGTTCCTCGTATGATTTGCTTTTAACCACGAGGTCGTCGATATAGCATTCGATGATTTCATGTATGAGATTATCGAAGATCTTTGTCATGGCCCTCTGATAGGTGGCACCAGCGTTCTTTAGACCGAAGGGCATCACCTTGTAGCAGAATACACCCAGAGGGGTCCAGAAAGCGGTGTGCTTCTGATCCTCGGGATGCATCTTTATCTGATTATATCCTGATGAGCCATCCATGAAGGAGAAAACTTCATGAGTGGATGTGTTGTCTATCATTAGCTCGGTGACTGGCACTGGGAAATCATCCTTTATGCAGGCTTTATTGAGATCCCGAAAGTCTACACATATGCGTACCGTCCCATTTTTCTTCATCACCGGGACGATGTTGGCGATCCAATCGGGATACTGAACTTCTTGGATAAACCCAGAGTCGATCAGCTTCTTGACTTCGGCGTTAATGCTCATCTCAAGCTCAAGCCGCATTCTTCTTGGTGCTTGTTTGATTGGTTTAACGTCCGGGGATATCGCCAATTTACGGATAGCAATTTCTGGATCTAGTCCTGGCATTTCGGAATAGTTCCATGCGAAGCAATCTTTATACTTTACGAGCACGTCTTTTAATGAAGCCACCCTTTCTTCAGATAGCAGCTCACTAACAAACGTAGGCCTTGGGTCACTTGTTGTTCCCAAATCAATCTTCTTGAGGTTATCTGCAGTAGTGTGTATTCCATCTTCCAGCTCTTTGGGCGCCGATGGAAACTCTGAGATCACCTCATCACCATTGTTTTCGAAGCACCAAGGGAGGTCATCCACATTCTCGGGTTCTTCTTTTGATATTGTTATCATATGACAAGTACGAGCTCGCTTTCGAGACCGATGTGGATCTGGTTCTGCTCTCGTGGCTTTGGGTTCATGCTTCTGTGACGGCGTTACCCTCCAGCTGTCAGATAGAGCGAACTTGCCGAGCCGATACTGATCTTCGACCCAGTTCTTAAAGGTGAAGCAGTCTTCGAAAGGATGCCCTATTACCCTGTGATAAGAGCAATAGCCCGGATGAGAGACCTCATTAGCTTGCTCAGGATTCCTAGACTCCGGAAGTGTAATCATTCGATGTTTTAAAGCGAGATCAAGTATCTTCTTCGTCTTGTCTTGAGGGAAGGAGTATGCTCGACTCATCTTCTTCATAAGGGACGAATTCAGACCACTTGATTCTCGACAGCATGACTTTTTAGTCCCGCTTTGTCGCTGCCGAACGCCTTTTCCGCTCTTTGACTTATTTCTGCCTCTGCGTCGGGCCTTTTGCACAACAGGTTGACAGGGAGGAGCATTTTCGTCTTTTGCAGCCTGTTGAAGAAGATGTTGCATCCTAGCTTTCTCATAGATGGCCATTTCGCGGTTATGGTCTTCCCGAGCTTTTTGACCCGCTTTCCTGATGAGCTTGTCCATTCGTTCTTCAAATGACGGACTCGGCACTTTGATTGCGGGATCTAGTTTTGGTACGGGGTCGGTGTTTTCTGACAGGGCATCCTCTTCTCCATTGAAGTTATATATGGCGTAGCTATATGGACTCGTTCCTGTTTCCCGGATCTCACATATCCAAGCCCAAGCGTTTCCATTCTCCCGTTGGGCAACTTGCGCTGAGTCCTAGGGACATCCCAAATCCTGTTGTAGAACCGAGCTTGTCGAATAGTCTGTTTTAAAGGTACCCCTTGGCGCTTCAATAGCCTTTTTAGTCCGTTCGTGTAGTATCTGGGCAAACGGATGGGTTGGAGCCTGTCAAGCGTAGAATCTGCGCCGTACCAGATTTCTTTCTCCACTCTTGTTTCCATGGACCGATAGAATTGGATCGCCTTTTCGCCTTTTCGCCTGGGAGGGACGTAAAATGTTTGCAGGTCTTGCACATTGTAAGCTTCAAGTGCGTCAAGGTCTTTGTAGTGCTCCCACGGAATCATGGTAATTTGCAAACTCTGATCATCACTAGGGAATGCTTGTATTGACGGCCGACTGGAGAACACAGCATTAACCTCATCTTCTGAGTCGCTTCCGAAGATCAATATGGGGGCGGACGGCCCCAGATTGTTGCATCGAGACGGCCCAGCGTAAACTATCTCTTCTTCTTCTTCTTCAGTATCACTCCCGAAAACAAGAATGGTGGCGGTGGCTTTGTTCTCCGGTTTGCGACACCTCTCTGTGTCCTCGAAATCTGGCAAAAAGTATTTTGCATCTTCGTACTTGCGGACTTCGTTCACGGAGAACGGGTTCAGCTCTACTGTTACGGTATACTCGAGACCATCCTTGAAATACTTCATACACTGATGTTGCGTAGAAGGGATGATGTTGTACTCGTGTAACCAAGGACGGCCGAGCAAGGAGTTGTAGCATGTCCTGGCGTCAATGACATGAAATTTAATGTCTGTGATAAGCAGTCCGAAGCGCAGCGTCAGTATTACAGACCCAAGGGTCCGTGATGATTGTGAGTCAAACTCGGAGATGGTGATCTTATCACGAGCGAGGTGTTGAACGCTCATGCAGATTTCTTTCAACACTCGCACGTTGAGGAGATTAACGGAAGACCAATTGTCGACCAGGATTTTGCCTATCTTTATATCGTGGCAGTATCCTGAGATATAGAGGGGATGGTTGTGGTCGCACGTCCCAAGGAGAAGGTCCTCATCACCGAACGTGACATCGGCTATGTGTACTTCTTCTAGTTCATCCTTCATCCTTTCTTCGGTGAGGAAGGCTTGGAATTGCTCGGGCTCTTGCAGCGCCTTGATTAATGAGTCTCTCGCTTCTTTTGATAATAAGAGGGCATCGAGAATGCTGAGCTGAGAGGGTAGCTTCCTCAGGTGCGCTAGGATGTTGTAGTCCACTTTATTCTTCCTGGGAGGGTCCTTGGGAGTCAGTTCTTTCATGACTTGGTCATCTAAGGCGATATCCTCAGCGACCTTTTCCTTTCCCTTATCTTTTCTAGTTGCGGGTCTGAGAATCTTTTCCGGGAGCGTGTGATTGCGCAGCTGAATGTTTTCATAGGCCTCTGGCTCTTCCTCTTTCCCTAAGACGGATTCTTTAACGAGTGGGCCCAGAGCCATTTCCTCCTCAGAGTCGCTCCCAAAGGTGAGAACTTGTGATCCTCCGGCGTTGACCGTGTAACAGTTACCGGTAGTTCTTTTATGCCCTTCGGTCGTACCTCTCTGCTCCCGACGAGTTCTGCGTTTCATTCGCTTAAAATGTTGCCGGTGAGCAACATATCTCTGCCACCATCTCTTAAAAGAGCCGCACTCCTCAGTAGGGTGTGAAATCTTCCGATGATATGAGCAGTAATCATGATTCATTTATGCTCCACCGAGCGTGTTTTCTTCCGAGGGTGGTAGCTCCATTCCCATTGATATGGCTTTGGCAAACCTTTTCCTCGTCTTGAATATGTTTTTATCCGCATCGGATGTCTTTTAATCTGGCGGGGGTGCTTCGACTCTTTCGTTTAGCCGCCTGCGCTTGGCTCTTTCTGATGCGGCCATCTCACGCTCCCGATCGGCTTTACTTTTCAGACGAATCTCATCCAGAAAAGCGTCGATCATTTCATCTGACAGCCATACAAGCTCCGGTTCAGGCTCTGCCCCCAGTTTCTCAGTGCCAGGAGTTTTTTCATCGTCCGTAAATGAGTGGGAGATCACATGACAACTCGCCACGTATCCCTCGGATTCATCCGACGAGCTTTTTTCGTCATCTTCCTCCTGAAAGACGTGGTTGAGGAACTCTTGGAGTGTGATGGGAGTCCGCGCCTTTTGATTGTACTCTTCCAGCGTGTTAATTTGTTTCTGTAAGTCTGTGCGCTTGTCGCCAGGCTTCACGGGCTTTTTAGACCTCTTCTTCTTCTTCTTTGAAGATTTCGACGGCTGGGTGTGAGTACTTGGACCATCACCACCAATCTTTGGAGTTGGGCGCGGCTTCAGCGTCCCCTCGATGATTTAAGGTTCAAGCGGGTTCTTCCATCTGACCGCCGAGCACGTATGAAGATCACTCAGCATCTTTTTGGTTTTGGCTGACAGCACGATTTCCCATGGAGCTTCTTCAATGAAAGAACAAGTTGCCCCTGGTGTGTCCGTCTTCTTAGGAGTGTGTGGTTGGGGCGGGTTCACCTTCCACTTCTTGGACAGCGCAAACTTGCCCTGTAGGTACTGATCTTCAATCCATCCTTTGAAGACGAAGCAATCCTCAATCGGATGGATTACCGTTTGATGGTAAGGGCAGTAACTGGGCTTATTCACCTCGCTGGGTTGCGGGGGTCACCTTGGATTTGGTAAGTTGATAAGCCTGTTGCATACCGCCAGCTCGAACAGCCTCTTCATTTTATCCTGCAGGAATGAGTAAGGGCGTTTCATTTTCTCATTGTAATAACGCCGTCTCTCCTCCAATTGATCTGCCAGTCTTGGAGCACTGGGTTGTTGTTGAGCGTTCACAACGAAGGTCGCCTTCCCTTTACCCTTGTCGTTCCGTGGTTCCAGTTTCGGGGGAGACGGTCTGTGACCCATCTGGTCCATCTGGGCCAGCTTGTCGATCAAAGTCTGGAACGTGGTTGGTTTGAAGAACATCATGAACTGTGAAATAGTTGCATGAGGGTCTAGGGTGCCCACGAACATGCCTACCGCTGGTGCTTCTTCAATGCGCTGTTCACACTTTGACCATAAGTTCCGCCATCGGATCGCGTATTGGACCCAAGTTTCACCCAGCTTCACCCTTGCATTAATCAAAGCTGTTATCGGGGTGCGTTCGCTGGCGCTTGCGAAACGCTGGGTAAACAGCAACTCCATTTCAGCGAAAGTTTTGACGGAGTCGTTCGAAAGCTCAGAGTACCACTCAAACGCCGTCTCTAATAAATTGCCGACGAATTGGCGAAGCAAGAGCTTATCGTCGCCGCCAGTGTTGCCGCGAAGAGCCCTGAACTGGGCCACATATTGATGGGGATTGCCTGTCCCCTTGTAGACATGGAATTTTGGGATCGTGTAGCCCGGCGGGTATTTGATCTGATCATACCAGCTCGGATATGGTCTCTCTGTCCTGACAACTTGACCGGCTGCCTCAGTTGCCTGGTGAACTCGTATCTGCTGGGCTACGTATTCATCCAGGTCATCCTTGGAAATTGTCTCCTCTCTGGCCGTTGAAAGCGCCGGTGGAGGATTCGACGTCTCTCCTTTATCGTCTTCAACAATGATCGGAGGGTCTTCAGCTGGAGGGTCCGGTTGTAACATCATCCCTACCATGTCCTGAAACAGAAGGGCCATTCGTTTTATATTAGCTGCTGTTCTGCAGCCTCTTTATCCTTCTTCTCAAGTATCCTGCGAAGGAATTCAGCATCAGTTTCTTGCTCCTGGCGTTGATCCGAGGACGCTTCGGGGCTTTCTTTTGGCCCAGTGAGTGCGGCCATCGCGGTCATCATTTCTTGGAGCTTTTGCTGCTGCTCCTGAGTTTTAGTCACCGATCGCGTGAGCAGTCTGTGACCCGTGGATGTACGGCTGTCCTCTTTCCCAGACGCCATGTATACGGTGTGTACCACCATGCCCCCGGACTTAGGGCGTTTAGGTCCGCTACCCTTGACATTCGCCGCAGGCGTGGGGACTTTCTCCGGCCTTCTCCTCTTGTGGGCAGTTGACGTGGAGGGAGCCATTGCAGCGGGCACCCAAGTGGTTGTCGTCCTTTGTGGTTTGACAGGACGGTTTTTTTCTTCCTGAACTTTCGCCTTCTTTTGCCGGTGAGAGTGATCTCGAATGATTGCTGAGTCCTGAATCCGTCGCCAGACCTTGTAAATTTTGGAGGACAGCCGTTGAGGGGGCCGTTCTGGCCTAGTTTCTGTAACATTCTCCGCATGTGGAGCGGATCTTTGCAGCGTGGCAGTCGGAGAGTTTCAGCGCACCTTGTTGAGCAGTTCAAAACTGTTCCCAGTCGGAACAGCAGCATTGATTTCCACCGTTGGAGCTGGTGGGGTTAGCCCGGAGGGGGAGTTGCCCCCATCCTTCCTTACTCAGCGCCAGTGGCGACGTCGAGCGTGACGGGTTGTTGGGATTGATTCAGCGACGGCTTCGTCTTGCCCCCTGTTCTGGGGAGGGGCTGCTGCCGGTGTCAGCCTCTTGAAGACCGACGTTCGTTGAGAAGTTACGTCCATCCGGTCAAAAACAGATTTCTGATCGGAAGCAGGAACGGGGGTAGTCGGTCTCGCGAAGACCGACCCTCCGGGAGGAGAAGCCGCCTTGACGACTTCGGGAGCAGCTGTCTTCTTTGGGATGGCCACCTCAGGTATCATGGGCTTCTTGGAGGGCCCTTTGGAGTTCGGGCTCAGTCTGGTGAAGACCGAGGAGTTGGACGACCCGTTGAGAGGGGCCGTGGGAGTAGCAAGTCAATCAAAGACCGCCTTCTTTGAAGCTTCCGGTACGGGCACTGGGATGTTAACGTTCACCGGCGGGAGTGTTTACTCCAATCAGAGCAGGGCTCTTTTAAAAACAAAAAGTAAAAGAAAGCAACGGTCAGTTGCGCGAGACACGTGTCGCGCAGCGCAGCGCTCGCCCAGCTGCGCTTGCGCGACTGCGCAGACACGTGTAGCGCAGCGCAGCGCTCGCGCTGCGCTGCACGACACGTGTCACGCGCTGGGGGAGTTGCGCAAAAACAAAATGGAGATTTAAGGAAATCTTTTCTGTTCTTGTTAAAACAAGAAGATTTTCTTCTGTAAAACAGGGGCCTTTGGATCAAAGATCCAACGGTGGGGAAAATTCCCCAAATCACTTAGAAAAAAATTTCCTTAACAAATTTAACTAATTTATGAACACTATAAAAAGGACCCCAGACCCCAATTCAAGAGAAGATAAACTTTTGGCTAAAAAAAAAGAGAAGAGAAGAGAACTCTTGGGCACTCCTCAAGAACATAAAAAAAAGGTAAAGACCTTTAAAAGAAGAGAAAAATCTCTGATGAACAGATCATTGATCTTCAATAAATAAATAAATAAATAAAAATAGTGCCTTGCACTTGTTATGAACCTTTGGTTCTCTGAGATAAGGAAAAACAAGAGAAAAACTTGTTTTTTCTTTGATCTGAATTTAGATAAAAAAGTGCTTTGCACTTCTGTTCTTGAATCTAAAAGATTCTTAGTGCTTTGCACAAATACAGTACATTATTTAAAGGGCCAGGCCCAAATCAAATAAATTGCAAAGCAGTAAAAAGGGCAGAGCCTCATTTGAATTGATACTCTGTCTGAGCAGAGCCCAAAATAAATGAACAGCCCTGGTATAGGTCTAACATACCAACAATAAATAAAAATTGGACTTAACCCAATAATGGCCATAAGTCCTTAAATTAAATTGACTGAGCAAAATGGCTTTCCTAAATCAATCTAAATCCGGTTCGAGGGTACATCTCCGAACTCCTTTGACATTTATCGTTGTAATTCCTCAACGACGTCAGAGAGGTGACGGGTCCCAACGACCACACATGGATACGGACTGCGGGGTCCTTAAACTCGTGGACCGAAACGTCCTTAAACTAATATTGGACCGAAACGCCCTTAAACTAATATTCGTCTCTAAATGGGAATGATGGACCGGAACGTCCTTAAACTAATGTCGGACCGAAACGTCCTTAAACTAATGATGGACCGGAACGTCCTTAAACTAATGTCGGACCGAAACGTCCTTAAACTAATGATGGACCACTACGTCTTTAAACTAATGATGGACCACTACGTCCCTAAACTGGCAATGGACCCCCATGTCCCTAAACTGGAACACGGACCACTACGTCCCTAAACTGGAACAATAGAGCCTTCAAATGCTCTTTTGTCGGATCTAAACGATCCCGTTTAAGTTGATCTTAGCCCCAAACACGGCTAACGTATCCTTAAACATTCAAACGGACTATAAAACTCCAAATCAACCTTGGTTCAAGGGTACATCTCTGAACTCCTCTGACATCTGCCGTTGTAATCCTTCAACGACGTTAGAGAGGTGACGAGTGCCGATGTCCAGATATTAAATGGATTATTACGTTAAGTTGATCTTAGTCTCAAATAGGACTATCGTATCCTTAATGAACGTTTAAGTTGATCTTAGCCGCAACGCGACTAATGCATCCTTAAACTAAAAACACCAAACCCAAATCTAAGTAAATACAGATTTGGACTAATCCACGTCCTACGGGCGACGGCATTACTCAGTCTCCGTATACAATCCACGGGCAACCACAAACAAAACAAACACACACGACACGAAGTGAAATTCTGAAGAAGGAGAAAGTTGCTACCGCGATGCGGTAGTGTAATTAACTGCAGGGGCTTGCGCCTGCAGGGAAGAGCGTCCCCACAATCAAAAACCCCTCACCCGGAGGGGGAATCTGACGAAGTCTGCTACATCGGCCGCATCCGTCTAGACCTCCGATACACGGTGTCATAAATCAACTTGGCATCTTCGGAGAGGTAGACGGATAAAACCAAATAGTATCTGCCCCGAATCTCAGCGTCAGGACACCGCGGTCCTGTGCGCCGCCTTTCGGAGGGGAACAGATTCTGGCATGCCCGCTGGGACCTCTTCCTCTTTCCACTCCACACTTCGTGTGTCGTGTTCACGAACGAATCGCGGTTTACTGTGGTTGCCTGTGGATTCAAGGTACTAAGACTTGGTGTCTTGCTCCGTGCAGAAAACAGAAGATCAATGGCTTCAAACTGCACTGCCTACAACTGCAATTCTCGCTCGATCCTTGCTAGAGGAGTGACTTATAGGCCCCAAGCGGCCTCCCTTTTCAAAATGCCGGTGGAGCAGGTGGCTCAAACCACCACTGGACTATTTTTTGGGACCATGCTCCCACCAATGAGCTTCAACGCCCCAATGACATTGCAAGAAGCTCCAAAGAAGTCGGTCTTCGATCGACTTACCACTGCCGCGGCCCCTCTCAACAGGTCGCCCAACTCCACTGCTTCAGGTTTTAATGGATTAGGCCAGAACTCCATCGGGCCCATGAAGAAGCCTGCCATACCAGAAGACGTTATCCCGAAGCGGATAGCCATCCTAGCTCCCATTCTTGGCAAAGTCACCAAGGTTGCTTCCCACGTTCGGAAGTCCGCTTCTGACAGGTTGGCCGTCCCCGTTCAACGGACGTCGGTCTTTAAAAGGCTGGTACCAGCATAGTCTGACCAACACGGGGGGTATGAGGAGGTCACCCCTATAGCTGAAACAACTCCATTAGCATGACATGCTCGACGTCGCCACTGGCGCCGAGTAAAGAAGGCTGGGGGCAACTCCCCCTCGGGGATAACTCCGCCAGCTACAACGGTGGGGACCGATGCTGCTGTTCCAACCGGGAACAGCTTTGAATTGCTAAACACGGAGCGCAGAAACTCTCCTACTGCGGTGCTGAAGCGAACTCCTTCACCTATGGAGAATACTCAAGAGAAGAAGCTAGAACAGCCCCCTCAACGGCTGTCCTCTAAAATTTACAGAGTCTGGCGACAGGTCCAGGAGTCAGTGATTGATGAAAACTATCTCCGCCAACGGAAAAAAATGAAGGTTCGGCAAGAGAAGGATTACTCCGTCAAGCCCCAAAAACCAATAGTTACCCGGATGCCCATTACAACGGCCCCCTTAACTCCAATCACTCAGAAGAAAAGGAGGCCGCAAAAAGCCCCTGTGAACATGGCGAAGCATAAAAGCGCTAAACACAAACGCCCCAAATCTGGGGGCATGATGGTGCACACTGTTTATATGGCTTCTGGAAAGGAGGAAAGCCGCACTTCTACGGGCCACCGACCGCTCACTCGATCCGTGACGAAAGCCCAAGAGCAACAACAAAAGCTTCAGGAAATGATGACTACAATGGCTGCACTCACTGAGCCAAAAGAAAGCTCTGAAACGTCTTCGGATGAGCGTCAAGAACAAGAAACCGACGCTGACTTTTTACGCAGAGTCCTCGAAAAGAGGGACAAAGAAGCTGCAGAGCAAGCGGCTAACATAAAACAGATGGCGCTCCTCTTCCAAGATATGGTAGGGATGATGTTACAGCCGGACCCTCCTACTGAAGATCCTCCGATCGTCCTTGAAGACGACAGGGGAGAAACGTCAAATCCTCCATCGGCTCTGTCAACAGCCAAGGAGGAGACAATATCCAAAGCTGACTTGGACGAATATATAGCTCAGTAGATCCGGGTTCATCAGGTGAATGAAGCGGCTGGGCAAATTGCTAGAACCGGACGACCGTATCCGAGCTGGTACGACCAAATCAGTTACCCGCCGGGATATACGATCCCTAAATTCCACGTATATAAAGAGACAGGGAATCCGCATCAGCATGTCGCTCAATTCAGGGCCTTATGCGGCAATATTGGAGGCGATGACAAATTGTTGCTACGTCAATTCGTCGGTAGCTTAGCAGAAACAGCCTTTGAATGGTATTCGGAGCTACCTAACGACTCTGTCAAAATATTTGCAGAGATGGAGCTGCTGTTTACACAAAGATTCGCGAGTGCTAGTGAACGCACCCCGATAACAGCACTAATAAATGCCAGAATAAGGCCAAGCGAAACGTGGGTCCAATACGCAACACGATGGCGAAACCTATGGTCGAAATGCGAACAACGCATAGAAGAGGCATCTGCGGTAGGCATGTTTGTGGGCACTCTCGATCCGCAGGCGACCATCTCGCAATTCATGATGTTCTTCAGGCCGACCACCTTCCAGGCCTTGATTGACAAATTAGCCCAAATGGACCAGATGGGCCATAGACCGTCTCCTCCAAATCAGATTCCCGAGATGAGAAAGGAAAAGGGAAAGCGATCGTCGTCGCCAATGCTCAACAACAGTCGAGCAACTCAAAGCCGGTCGTTCGCCAAAGCAACGTGCGTCCACGCCCATCCCTCGAAGAGAGGCTAGGACGTCCTTACTCGTTTCCTCAGAATAAAACGAGAAGACTGTTTGAGCTGGCAGTACGTAACAGACTCATCAATCTGCCGAGTCTAAAGCGTCTGTCGCAGCCAGGCGATCTTAATAATCCCAATTATTGCCCTTACCACCAAACGGTAAGTCACCCGATTGAGGATTGTTTCGTCTTTAAGGGATGGATCGAGGATCAGTACCTACAAGGCAAGTTCGCGCTGTCGGAAAACTGGAAGGTAAACCCACCACAGCCGCACTCTCCAAAGAAGACGGACACGCCGGGGGCAGTTTGTTCTTTAGTCAAGGATGAAAACGATGGAGAAAACTCATCAGATGAATCCGAAGACTACGCAGCGACTTGTCATGTGATTTCTCACTGACTGACAGATATAAAGAAGCTTCTTGCGCCGAGAAACCAATGGCGAACCCCGAACCGGAAATTCTACAGCCATCAGACGAGCTGATCGATGTCTTCCTAAATGAAATTCGTCTGAAAGCAAAAGCCAATCAAGAGCGTGAAATGGCCATACTGGAAAAAGCCAAAGCATTCCCGTCAAATCAAAAGCCATCCACTGCGGATAAAAACAAATTCAAGACGAGGAAAAGGTTCGCCAAAGCTTTATCAGTAGGAATGAAGCTACCGCCCTTTGAAGAAAATACTCTCGCTGAGGTAGAGATGCACCCTAACTTCTGCTTATATCATCAGAAGATCATACATCCTACCGAAGACTGCGAATCTTTTAACTGTTGGTGGAAAGGGTATGTCGCTCAAAAGCAACACTTCGACAGGACAAACTGTGAAGCTTGTGGACATCGGAAAAATGCGATATATGAGCGCAAAGGAGCCGCCGCAAACTGTCATATAGCCGACTTCAAGGGATCACAAATTATCACCTTTGGAAACGACTCTGACGAAGAAGCTATCCCCAACTTTTCCCTAGGGGAATCTATTTCAAAAATGAAGGAATTGAGGAGCTGCAAGAACGTTCAGCCATGCAATCGTACGCTACTCGGAAAAAATCCCGGCCCCGCAAACAACGGAGCGAACAAAAAGGATAAAGGAAAAGGAAAAACGGCCTTCGTCGCCAGCGCTCAACAACAATTAAGTGACCCTAGACCGGTTGCTCGCCAAAGCAACAAGCGGCAACCCCTTCAGGAAAAGTTGAAACGTCCTTACTCGTTTCCGCAAGATAAAACAAGGGGACTGTTCGAGCTGGCAGTGTGCGACAGACTCATCAATCTGCCGGGTCCAAAACGTCCGTTGCGGTTAGGCGATGTTAATAATCCTAATTATTGCCCTTACCATCAAACGGTAGGTCATCTGATCGAGTATTGTTACGTCTTCAAGAACTGGGTTGAAGACCAATACCAACAAGGCAAGTTCGCGCTGTCCGAAAATTGGAAGGTGAACCCGCCACAACCGCATGCTCCGAGAAAGATGGATACGCCGGGGGCATCATGGTCAGTCATAGAGAAAGACCCATAGACCGAAAAGTCAATAAACTAGATATTCGCCTCAAATACGGCGACGGCGGACCGAGATGTCCTTAAACTAATGATGGACCGCAATGTCCTAAAACTTGCAAATGACCGAAATGTCTTTAAACTACTACCGCAGCATCCTTAGGCTGACGAGATAAAAAAAATAAAAATATATATATATATAAAGAATAAAAAAAATAAAAAAAAAGTAAAAAATGGTATGTCCATAAGCAAACGGGCACGGATGAAAACCCGAAAGGGCTCCGTGAGTAAAAACAGCAGGACTACCGGCGAATGTTCGTGAAAACCCGAAAGGGCGCGACCTCGTAAATAAAAAAAAAGAGACGGTATGTCCATAAGCAAAACGGGCACGGATGAAAACCCGAAAGAGCTCCGTGAGTAAAAACAACAGGGCTACCGGCGAGTGTTCGTGAAAACCCGAAGGGCACAACCTCGTTAAAAGACACTTATAAGGTCCCGTCGACCTTGTAAGGAGAAACCACCCGCGTGAGATCCTTACGACTCACAAAGGGAGCAGCACACTTAGGGATCCCCACAATTCCTAAAGAGAAAATACACTTGCGAGATCCTCACGACTCGTAAGGAGAACTCTTTTATGGGACCCTCACGGCTCATAAGATTTGAAAGTCTTAAGTTACAGAGACCTAAACCTATGCTTAAGCAACCCCCACAACTTTCGTTATGGCCCTACAAGCGGCTCGATACTGACCCTTGTATACAATCCACGGGCGCGAATAAACATTCCCTAACCAAGTCCCATCCGTGACTGGGGATATGTCCATACGGTGAACGACCCTTGCAAGTCCTCTCGACTTATGAGGAGAAAACCCTTTTGTAAGATCCTTATGACTTACATAGGAACATACACTTAGGAATCCTCATGATCCCTAAGGAGAAAACACACCTACGAGATCCTCACGACTTGTAGGGAGAAATACCTTTGTGAGACCCTTATGGCTCATGAAGTCAAAAGCCTTAGTCGACAGAATCCTAACCCTGTTTACTAAGCCACCCTTTGTTCGATATCGACAAAGGCAAATGATGATTCGCTCCTGGCAATATCCCAGTTGTAGCGATGCTGATGCCTAAAACGGTATCAAATTCCAAGTCCCTTCATGGAAAATGATGATTCGCTCCTGGCAATATTCCAGTTGTAGCGATGCTGATACTGAGATTAGTGTCAGATTCCAAGTTCCACACTCGCGATAAAAGATCAGCGAGCCACACATGCATACGAAATAGCCGAAATGATGGGGCAACTTGCAATAAAAAGCAGCAAGTAAAAATTTATGCATGCAAAATAGCCGAAATGATTGGGCAACTCGCAATAAAAAGCAGCGAGTAAAAATAAAATAAATAGCCGAAATGATTAGGCACCGCGAAAAATAGTCGAAATGATTGGGCAATCGCGACCTTCGCGATATAAAAGCTGAAATGATAGAGCATCGCGGAAATAAAAAAAAATGAATGAATGAAACTTTGGCCCTACAGGCGATAGTACAGCAATCCCTGTATACGATCCAGGGGCACAAACAAAGAAGGAGGCACCCTTTCCTTCCCAATGCTCCATCAGAAAACGGAGCCAAATCTTAACGGCAATATCTACGGCCTAACAATCAAATAAACGGAGCCACGGCAAAATCCCAGCTCCACCCCGACGTTCGTTTCGATACAGCAGACGAATTGTCACCCCGGCGTTCTTCCTCTTACAGAATTCGGACGTGACAAAGCAAACGAAGCGAAGGCCAAATTCCTAGCTTCAAGGTCTTAACGGCGAGTCATATAAAGCCAGAAAGACAACTGGAGATCGTCTCATGTCAGCATGAAATGGTCACTACCTCGACGTTCATCTCGACACAGCAGACGCAACATCATCAAACAAGCGGAGATTCAGACGTGGCAAAGAAAACGAAGCGAAGGCCAAATTCCTAGCTTCAAGGTCTTAACGGCGAGTCATATAAATCCTGAAAGACAACTGGAGATCATCTCACACCAGTGCGGAATGGTCACCACTTCGACGTTCGTCTCGACACAAAAGA
The DNA here is from genome assembly GCA_030015575.1 of Agapanthus africanus. Classification (NCBI taxonomy): domain Eukaryota; kingdom Viridiplantae; phylum Streptophyta; class Magnoliopsida; order Asparagales; family Amaryllidaceae; genus Agapanthus; species Agapanthus africanus. The sequence goes on along the minus strand of CM057342.1, from coordinate 54,128,156 downwards.
CGCAATAATCATCAAACAAATGGAGCCACGACAAAATCCCTAGTTCCAAAACTCGACGGTTCATCGGCAACCTAGAGACAACCTCGACGTCCGTCTCGATACAGCAGACGAGATGTCACCCCAACGTTCGTCTCGATACAGTAGACGCAATGTCAACAACAGCGTTCCTCCGCAGTCCAGCTGGAGGTAGATGCAACGTCAACAAAAGACCTCACGGTCGAAACAAAGCGGAGTAACGGCAAAATCCCAACTCCACCTTAGCATTCGTCTCATTACAGCAGACGCAATGTCAACAATGGCGTTCCTTCGCAGTCCAGCAGGGTGTACATGCAAAGTTAACAAAAGACCCCATGGTCGAAACCAAGCGGAGTGACGGCAAAATCCCAGCTCCACCTCAGCATTCGTTTCAATACACCAGACGCAGTGTGAGCAAATGAAGCGAAGGCCAAATTCCTAGCTTCAAGGTCTTAACGGCAAGTCATATAAAGCCTGAAAGACCACCGGAGATCATCTCACATGGAGTGGTCACCTCCTCGACGTTCGTTTCGATACAGAAGACGAGTTGTCACCCCAGCGTTCTTCCTCCAGCAGGGATTCGGACGTGACAAAGCAAACGAAGCGAAGGCCACATTCCTAACTTCAACGTCTTTACGGTAACTCGCATAAAACCGGAAAGACAATCGGAGGTCATCTCGCACCAGCACAGAGTGGTCACCACCTTGACGTTCGTCTCGATACAGCAGACGAAATGTCAACCCCAGCGTTCTTCCTCCAACAGGATTTGGACACACCAAAGCAAACGAAGCGAAGGCCACATTCCTAGCTTCGACGTCTTGACGGTAACTCATATAAAACCGGAAAGACAATCGGAGATCATCTCGCACCAGCACAGAATGGTCACCACCTCGACGCCCGTCTCAATACAGCAGACGAGATGTCACCCCAATGTTCGTCTCGACACAGCATACGCAACGTCATTAAACGAATGGAGCCACGGCAAAATCCCTAGTTCCAAACCTCGGCGGTTCACCAGCAACCTAGAGACAACCTCGACGTCCGTCTCGATACAGTAGACGAGATGTCACCCCAATGTTCGTCTCGACACAGCAGAAGCAACGTCATTAAACGAATGGAGCCACGGCAAAATCCCTAGTTCCAAACCTCGGCGGTTCACCAGCAACCTAGAGACAACCTCGACGTCCGTCTCGATACAGCAGACGAGATGTCACCCCAACGTTCGTCTCGACACAGCAGACGCAACGTCATCAAACAAACGGAGCCACGGCAAAATCCCTAGTTCCCACCGCAACATTCGTCTCGATACAGCAGACGCAATGCCAGCAAACGAAGCAAAGGCCAAATTCCTAGCTTCAGGGTCTTGACGGCAACTCACATAAAGCCCGAAAGACTATCGGAGATCATCCCCACACCAGCGCGGAGTGGTTATGACTCATCGGGGCTCACCAAAATAAGCCTAATCTCAAGTAAAAAGCGACATGGCAAATTCCTAACGCTTGCTCTTCCGACGGTCAAACTGCCAAGGAGGATTGCTTGAAGACGTCTTGTCCAGCCCCCGAAGGGATCAGAGACACGGCAGTCGCAGGGCTACTCGAACAGCACGATTGCCTATTGAGGACTATATCAGCTTATGCGACGGTACGATGGCCAAAACCCTAAGTACCACCAACCTTAACGGGCTTCTGTCGTAAAGAGCAGAGGTTAAATGCGACGTTAAGATGTTCTTGCGAGAAACGCTCGATTCGTCTCGACTTGCAAAAAAAAAATTGTTGAGGCGGCTCGACTCGTGAGATAAAGCCTTAGGCAGTGGGCATAAAAGAAGCATGTTTCCTAAGCACTGAGACCCTGCAAGTTGGCCCAAAACGGTCTCTTGCATACCATCCACGGGTCTCACTCTCCAACATCGAACTTCGACAAGGAGGGAAACAACCGCTTACAAGTCCTCTCGACTCGTAAGAGGGAAAAATTCTCTTGTAGGATCCTTACGACTTATAAGAGAAAACCACACTTAGGAATACTCACTATTCCTAAGGAGAAAAACCCACCTACGAGATCCTCTCGATCCGTAGGGAGAAAAGTCTCTATAAGACCCTCACGGCTCATAGAGTTGAAAAGTCTTAGGCAGCTGATCTGAACCTGCTGCCTAAGCCCTCGCTATCTCGTGAAGAAATCAAGAAGCTTACTCTATTACCTGCTAATTGTGACGACATGCTGAGAAAGAGAAAAAACAACAGAAAGAGCATCCGATTTACATTTGATCAAGCGTTCAAGACACATTCATTCATGCATGGGCAAAAAGACTCAGGACAAAAGATATATAATAAAGACAAGCTGGGATAAAAAAAAAATTCCATTAATATTGCCCGAAGTTCTTACAGTTATACAAACAATAAACGAAAGTTAAAATGGAATAACCTCAGATCCAGGGCATGGATTGAGGAATTCAAAAGCGACCATATCTATGACTTTCCAAGCCTCGCGGACCATCCTAGTGTGCTTCCTTTCGCGAGCACAAGCGTTAGGGTTCCCCCCGATGTCTACCACCCTCCGATAAGCAGCGAGTATGGCAGACTGTTGAAAGACCTCGTGCAAGAGGTCGATAAAACTGTCTCACCGTCTCTTCGAGATAAAGTTCAATAGTTACACAGAGTGCACCTTGTCCTCAGCGGTATCCAACGCCCTAAGCGGCACGCCGGAACAGAATAGGGGAAGCGCTTCCCAGATAGCTCCCACGATAAGTTTAAAAAGAGAGGAACGTCGGGGAAGCAGTGGACCATTGTATGCGTTGAAGCGACTCATTATTTCAGCACACTCGTCGTTTGTGAACTCCCGATTTTGAGAGCGGCCAAGTCGGCGGATGTCCTCATGAGAGATGATCTCGTTAAGAGCATACATGTGGGCGTTCATTGTTCCTGTGAAAGAGGATCAACAGAATTATCAGAAAGACTGATTAAGCAAAACGATATAATGCAATGAGGAATAAAATGCCATCTTTAAGTTCCAAGATCCATGAAGAATTCTTAAGAGTTCTTCTATATGATTTGGGAGGAGCAACCATTAATGAATTAAGAAAATCCAAGGAAAATCTTTTAGAGAGTAGAGCTCTATGGAACCCTAGTAGGGTCCCCTTTAGTTCTCTTTAGATCCCTTTAAGACCTGTAGAGCAAAGCTCTGCTAAGTGAAACCCTAAATAGGTTTCCTTTAGATCAGGGATCTATTGAGAGCGAGGCTCTATCAATGAAAATTAATTTAATTTAATTTAATCCAAATTAAAACTTTCACCTAAAAGTTTTAAGAATTTAACTCTTAAAGTTCTTGAAAATAAAGAGCAGGGCTCTGAGTTCTGAAAGTAAAATTTTAGAGATGAGAATCATCTAAGGGACCAAAGGTCCTATTTATAGGCATCAAGTGCCCTTTCAGCTTCCAATGGATGGCGCGACGGTTCGGAGTCTGCCACCGCTGCAATCACGTTAGGAGGCCACGTAAGCGCAACGGTGGGGGGGCATTTGTTTACTCCAATCAGAGCAGGGCTCTTTTAAAAACAAAAAGTAAAAGAAAGCAACGACACGTGTCTGCGCAGCCGCGCGAGCGCTGCTGCGCGACACGTGTCTGCGCAGCCGCGCGCGAGCGCTGCGCGGCGCGACACGTGTCTGCGCAGCCGCGCGCGAGCGCTGCGCTGCGCGACACGTGTCTGCGCAGCTGCAGCGCTCCTGCGAGACACGTGTCTGCGCAGTCGCGCAAGCGCTGCACTGCGCTGCGCGACACGTGTCTGCGCAATCGCGCAAGCGCAGCTGCGCAAGCGCAGCGCTGCGCGACACGTGTCACGCGCTGGGGGAGTTGCGCAAAAACAAAATGGAGATTTAAGGAAATCTTTTCTGTTCTTTTTAAAACAAGAAGATTTTCTTCTGTAAAACAGGGGCTTTTGGATCAAAGATCCAACGGTGGGGAAAATTCCCCAAATCACTTAGAAAAAGATTTCCTTAACAAATTTAACTAATTTATGAACACTATAAAAAGGACCCAGACCTCAATTCAAGAGAAGATAAACTTTTGGCTAAAAAAAAAGAGAAGAGAAGAGAACTCTTGGGCACTCCTCAAGAACATAAAAAAAAGGTAAAGACCTTTAAAAGAAGAGAAAAATCTCTGATGAACAGATCATTGATCTTCAATAAATAAATAAAAATAGTGCCTTGCACTTGTTATGAACCTTTGGTTCTCTGAGATAAGGAAAATCAAGAGAAAAACTTGTTTTTTCTTTGATCTGAATTTAGATAAAAAAGTGCTTTGCACTTCTGTTCTTAAATCTAAAAGATTCTTAGTGCTTTGCACAAATACAGTACATTATTTAAAGGGCCAGGCCCAAATCAAATAAATTGCAAAGAAGTAAAAAGGGCAGAGCCTCATTTGAATTGATACTCTGTCTGAGCAGAGCCCAAAATAAATGAACAGCCCTGGTATAGGTCTAACAGACCAACAATAAATAAAAATTGGACTTAACCCAATAATGGCCATAAGTCCTTAAATTAAATTGACTGAGCAAAATGGCTTTCCTAAATCAATCTAAATCCGGTTCGAGGGTACATCTCCGAACTCCTTTGACATTCATCGTTGTAATTCCTCAACGACGTCAGAGAGGTGACGGGTCCCAACGACCACACATGGATACGGACTGCGGGGTCCTTAAACTCGTGGACCGAAACGTCCTTAAACTAATATTGGACCGAAACGTCCTTAAACTAATATTCGTCCCTAAATAGGAATGATGGACCGAAACGTCCTTAAACTAATGTCGGACCGAAACGTCCTTAAACTAATGATGGACCACTACGTCCTTAAACTGGCGACGGACCGAAACGTCCTTAAACTAATGATGGACCACTACTTCCCTAAACTGGCAATGGACCCCCATGTCCCTAAACTGGAACACGGACCACTACGTCCCTAAACTGGAACAATAGAGCCTTCAAATGCTCTTTTGTCGGATCTAAACGATCCCGTTTAAGTTGATCTTAGCCCCAAACACGGCTAACGTATCCTTAAACATTCAAACGGACTATAAAACTCCAAATCAACCTTGGTTCAAGGGTACATCTCTGAACTCCTCTGACATCTGCCGTTGTAATCCTTCAACGACGTTAGAGAGGTGACGAGTCCCGATGGCCAGATATTAAATGGATTATTACGTTAAGTTGATCTTAGTCTCAAACAGGACTATCGTATCCTTAACGAACGTTTAAGTTGATTTTAGCCGCAACACGACTAATGCATCCTTAAACTAAAAACACCAAACCCAAATCTAAGTAAATACGGATTTGGACTAATCCACGTTCTACGGGCGACGGCATTACTCAGTCTCCGTATACAATCCACGGGCAACCACAAACAAAACAAACACACACGACACGAAGTGAAATTCTGGAGAAAGAGAAAGTTGCTACCGTGATGCGGTAGTGTAATTAACTGCAGGGGCTTGCGCCTGCAGGGAAGAGCGTCCCCACAATCAAAAACCCCTCACCCGGAGGGGGAATCTGACGAAGTCTGCTACATCGGCCGCATCCGTCTAGACCTCCGATACACGGTGTCATAAATCAACTTGGCATCTTCGGAGAGGTAGACGGATAAAATCAAATAGCATCTGCCCTGAATCTCAGCGTCAGGACACCGCGGTCCTGTGCACCGCCTTTCGGAGGGGAACAGGGAGCATGGTCCCAAAGAACAGACCGGTGGTAGCTTGAGTCACTTGTTCCACAGGCATAGTAAATAGGGAAGCAGCCTGCGGTCCATAGGCTACACCTCCAGGTGAGGCGGAGCATCGGTTGCATTTGCAGTTGGAGCAGCTTGAGCAGTTGCCAGCCATTGATCCTTTTGCTTTTTGCAGCAAACGAAACACCAAATCTTAGTACTTCGAAACACAAGGGCAACCATTAGCGAACCGCGATTGGTTCGCGAATCACGACACACGAAGTGTGGAGTGGAAAGAGGAAAAGGTCCCACCGAGCGTGCCAGAATCTGTTCCCCTCCGAAAGACGGCGCGACAGGACGTCTTGCCTGAGATTCGGGGCAGATGCTAATTGGTGCTATCCGTCCACCTCTTCGAAGATGCCAAGTTGATTTATGGCACCATGTATCGAAGGTTTAAACGGATGCGGCCGATGTAGCAGACTTCGTCAGATTCCCCCTCGCTTGAGGGGTTTTTGATTGTGGGGACGCTCTTCCTTGTAGGCGCAAGCCCCTGCAGTTAATTACGCTACCGCATCGCGGTAACAACTTTCTCTTTCTCCAGATGGTCACTTCGTATCGTGGGTGTTTGTTTTGTTTGTGGTTGCCCGTGGATTGTATACGGAGACTAAGTTATGTTGTCGCCCGTAGGGCGTGGACTAGTCCAAATCCGTATTATCTTAGATTTGGGTTTGGGGGTTTAGGTTTAAGGATACGTTAGCCTCATTTGAGACTAAGATCAACTTAAACGTTAGTTAAGAATACGTTAGTCTCATTCCAGACTAAGATCAAGTTAACGGGATCGTTTAGATCCAACAAGAGAGCAATTAAGGGAGCCCAGTTGTTTAGTTTAGTGACATTACGGTCAACAGGTAGTTTAAGGACATTGCGGTCCAATGTTAGTTTTAAGACGTTGCGGTCAAGGTTAAGGACATCATAGTCCGAGGGTTTAAGAACTCCACAGTCCGGCGTTAGTTTTAAGACATCACGGTCAAGGTTAAGGACGTCATAGTTCATGAGGTTAAGGATCCCACAGTCCGTTGTTTGTTTTAAGACATCCCGGTCAAGATTAAGGACGTCATAGTCCATGAGTTTAAGGACCCCACAGTCCGTTGTTAGTTTTAAGACATCCTGGTCAAGGTTAAGGACGTCATAGTCCATGAGTTTAAGGACCCCACAGTCCGTTGTTAGTTTTAAGACATCCCGGTCAAGGTTAAGGACGTCATAGTCCATGAATTTAAGGACCCCACAGTCCGTTGTTAGTTTTAAGACATCCCGGTCAAGGTTAAGGACGTCATAGTCCATGAGTTTAAGGACCCCACAGTCCGTATCAATGTGTGGTTGTCGGGACCCGTCACCTCTTTGAAGACGTTGGGGAATTACAACGACAAGTATCAAAGGAGTGAAGAGATGTACCATTGAACCAAAGTAGATTAAATGATCTGTAGTCCAATTTGGAATCAAGACCAATTCATTAGGTTATGAGCACATTGGCTCAGTTGAGTCTGGATTGAGGACTTATAGCCTTCTTGGGCTAAGTCCAATCATGTTTGGAATGTTGGCCCTCTGTTGGTCCATTGAAGGAGAGGCTTTGCCTCTGAAAAATCAGCCAACTTGGCTAAGAGTAGTGTTAAACACTAAAGATTGAAAGTGTTAAACACTAGAGATAGATTCCTTAAACTAGTGTTGGCCACTAAGAGTACAATCAGTGTTAAACACTGGAAACATAGTTCTTGATGTAGTGTCAAACATCAGAAGGTAATAGTGTTAAACACTGTAGATAGGGTTTTTTTTCAAATTAGTGTTAATCACTAAGAAAATTAGTGTTAAAGACTGGAAATAGGGTTTTTTAATTAGTGTTAAACACTAAGAAAATCAATGTTAAACACTGGAAACAGAGTCCTCAAATTAGTGTTAAACACTAAGAAAATCAGTGTTAAACACTGGAAGCAGAGTTTTCAAATTAGTGTTAAACACTAAGAAAATCAGTGTTAAACACTGGAAACAGAGATCTCAAATTAGTGTTAAACACTAAAGAAAGAGGGGTCACGTGTAGCACGTGAGAGCGCCCTGATTCCCTTTATTTTGTTCTGTCAAAAGTATTGAATACTTTGAAGCATCACGTGCTGTCACGTGGCGGGAATTTGGGTATTTGTCTGCTAAAGCTTTTGCCAAGGGGTCACATGGGGCACGTGAGAGCGCCCATAGCTTCTGTTTCTTTTGCTTTTTCTTTGTGTGCTTCAGGGGTCACATGGGCACGTGAGGTGTTGCCTCAAAGTTCTTTTCTGTGGATTTTTACAGGGGTCACATGGTAGCACGTGACTCTGGTTCTTTGCATGTTTGAAGATCTCTTTATCTTTTTAGGAGTTAAATCCTTCATAGGGTTAAACCCTAGCAATAACTTTAAAGGAATTAAATTCCCACTTTTCTTTTGAAGAATTATATTCTTAGATAGGGTTAAACCCTAATTTCTTTTCTGTAGGAATTAAATTCCCCATATATGTAAAGAATTAAATTCTAGCATACGGGGAAACCCTAATTTCATTTTTAAGGGAATTAAATTCCTGTGAGTTTGAGATAATTAAGTTCTCAATTAGGGTTAAACCCTAGTTCTGTCCATTAAATTCCTATAATATAGGGTTAAACCCTAATTTTATCTCAAAGGAATTAAATTCCTATAACTCTTGTGAGAATTAAATTCTCAAAACTTAATTCCTCCTCTATGTTTTAGATCTGCATGGCAGGATCTCAACCCAATAAGAATTAAATTCCCAATTTATGGGGAGATGTGCACTTTGCAGATCTTCAACCAGAGAAAGAACTAAGTTCTTTTCTTTATAGAAGAGTTAAACTCTTTTGAGAATTAAATTCTCTTTTTGGAAGCCTCTATTTTCTTACCTAAGGTTTTTATTTGCAAGGAATCAAATTCTTCCTTCTGAATTTTCAAGATTCCAAGGCTCTATATCTCTCTCTGTCTGTTTTTCTCCCTCTTTTCCCTTTTTTTTAACTCTCTCCCTTGGCACCTATTTATAGGAGAAGGAAAAGAATCAATCTGTTTAGTGAATCCTTCATTGAAAGATTTGATTTGTTTATTGAGAGATTTGATTTATTTTCATCATTGATCCGGGCCTTTAAATTATTAGGTGAATTTTATTCACCGTTGGATTTTAAATTCAAAGATATTCTTTTGTTATTTCGGTTAGATTTAGGGGGAAATCTTTCCATGTCCAAGATTTTTCCATAAATTGGTGATATTTAATCACCTTCGAATTTTTAATCCAACGGTTTCACATAATTCTTCTCTATTTTAGATAGATTTAAATGATCTTATTTTTTTTAGAATTTAATTCTGTTGAATAGCAAGGCTTTTAAAGCCAGTCACGTGTGGCCACGTGACCTTTGGTCACGTGTGAGCACGTGACCCCCGGTCACGTGTGAGCACGCGACCCCTTGAAGGGACTTTTCTTCTGCGCTATGTTCTTTGCCGCTGCTCAACCATCACGTGCCAACACGTGACCACTGGTCACGTATGAGCACGTGATGCTTCCTCTGAAGCTTTTTCCTGATTTTTTAATCAGGGAACAAGCGTCACAAACGATAAAACATATAATACGACATCCTCAAATCAATAGTGCGGATCAATCATCATATTTATATCTCGTACAGTAAAATCCATCGTACGACATCACAAATCGGGGTACGGTTCAAATATCACATATAACTCATTATTTATCTAGTATCCTTATCATCATATCCTGAATTAGGGGTACTGATCTAAAGTCTATTACATTTCGATATCATCAACATGTATATATATCCGCGTGTATATGAAAACACATCGCCCAACGATCCGCTATAATATCATGTCGTGTCTCATGACACGACCCAAATCACATCACCGATCTCACGGCATCATGCGCAATCACATCGACTCCACTCCAAGTATCATATACTATCCTCATCATACGTGTATACGTATACATACATATATATATATATATATATATATACATACTCACATACATATATGTATATATATATATATCCCCATATACGCACAAGAAAATCAAATGTATGCGTGTGTGCGCGCGCGTGTGTGCCAATCTTTACTCTAGGGTTTCGCGACTAAGAATCTAAACTAAAAGCACTTTCCTACAATTACGCTAAAACTAACCCAAAGTCACCTAAGCATTTCTTGCTAAATATACACATCTCAAAAACACATAAGTATATATATATATATATATATATATCATAACGCATTCGCGTGCTACACTACGAAACTGCGGGGGTGCTATACGCCATCCACCCAACTTCCCCCGTAGATATATATCTACTCACTTGATCCTTACCTGTTGAAGTCGATGTCGCCATTCTCTTCCTCGTCGTCCGAAGTCCACGCGGAAGTACCTACATTTCAATGAATATCGTATCGTAAACGAGAATCAAATACGAGAAATCCGGTACAGCATATGAAGGGTACATAGGTTAGAACCTACGAACTACGCATGCAAGAATGGCCAAACTAATTCTCGATGTCGATGTACAAACGTCAAAACATCGAATTAAAATTCAAATACCAAAACCAAATTTAAAACAAAGTCGCAAAACGAAACAGCAACATAAGAAAACACTTCCAGATTTTGTTTCAGGTGAAATTAACCAATTTTGCATATGTGGAGGGTCTAGTTTACTGAAAATGGAGCCATGTGCCAAACACGAATCCATTCACCCCCACCCTGGTCGCAATTTGCGGCCAAAAAGAGTTTATTTGCGGCCAAGGATGATGGTTGGAGTCTTGGGTCTTGGGGTTAGCTTGTAGGTTGCCTGCACGACTCACAGTAATCGCTATATAATTTTTAGGGTCATAGGGTGGGAGCAGATCTCTAAATACCATCACTAATTCCAAAAAAACTCGATATCGGCAAATCTTAAGTCCTAGTTTTTCATGTCCTAGGCTCTGGTTTTTAACACTAAGGGGTTCTAATCACCAATTACACATCACTTACATCATCACAACTCAAGAATTCCTCAAAACCTCATCTTGGAATTTTCAAATCTCACTAAACTACCCTTAAACACTTCTAAACTAAAATAGATGCTAAAGGAAATGGATTACTACTCTAATGGTGAAAGAATTACCTCATTTGGCAACTCAAGAATTTTCTTGAGTTGCCCCAAGTGCTCAAAATCCAATTTTTCTTGATCCACCAAGCTTGTAGTGAGCTTGTGCAAGATTTTTGTGAAGGGGATGAATGGTTTTAATGTATATTTAAGGTTGTTGTGTGGTGTAGGAGGTGGTGGAGGGAGAGGGCAGCCATGGTGAGGGAAATGAGAAGAAGAAAGTGATGAAGATGATGGAGACAAACACAAATGAGCCAAGGTCAATGACCCCTCACCCCCTCTCTCTTGCCCATACTTCTTTCTTTAATCAATTTCCTTTTTCTTTTCTTTTCTTTTCTATTCATTAACCATTTCTTTTAAAACCAAAAACAAATACAACCCATATACATATAAAAGAAAAACAAAATGTCATGGTTCATAGAAATTGAAAGATGTGTTTTGAAACATGACATGGTGCATGTCATATGCCTAACTAGGCTTAATGCACGATTAGTGATTATTAATCAAGCTTAGCCGTAAACTTGAATATAATTAATTATATAATAATTCATAAAATGTCTAAATCTCACAATTTCTTTAAAAATCAACATTCAAGGTAATTTTCCAATATTTTTCCAATCTATTGGTTTATGATCATACCATAACATTAAAACTAATCTCCATTCATTAAAATATTCATAATATTTATTATTTAAATTATTTAAATTCCCAAAAATAATATTTTGTTTTTCTGAAATGTTACAATCTCGTCTTGCCCTATCTGCTCCACCTTCCCGTGGACCTCCTGTACAGCCTCCTCATCAGTTTCTTAAGGCAATGAGGAACATGTCTCAAGAGCAGAGAAACATACCTCAAAAACAGATAAATGTTCCTCCTGCTAGAAGGAATGTACTCCGGTGTCAGGCTTTCACTTTAGCGGCCGTAGAAGCTAAAGCTATAGGTCAAGATAACACTGGCAATCCTTCTTCTTTCAAAACCCTTGCATCATTTCGTTCTTTCAAACATTTTCATGCACTTTCAGTAGTTCTTTCACCACCATCCAATTTTCTTGAATCTGTTACAATTTCCTTCTATAAATTTCAAGGATGAAATTTTTATAAGGAAGGTAGAATGTAACGACCCTGAATTTTCTGTACAAAATTTTTCTTCTTAAAATACAGAAAGGAGTTTACAAGTTCGAGCTCAATTTAAAAGTTATTTTTGTTTAAGAACAACAAGAGAAAGCATTTGTAGCTCATTAGTAAAGCCTTGCACAGCTGTGATATAGCCCCTGTGTTCGAATCCCATCAGCCACATATTATATTTCCTGATTTTTCTTTTAATATTTTTGGAAGCCCAAAAGTTTACACGTGCACTGCACACAAAACTGAAAAGTCACAAAAATTAAAAAGTGTAAAATGTTATTAACTTCGAGTAGGACACGTGGCAAGAATCCAACCCCCAACACCCATACGTGGCCGGCGAGATTGCCTATTAAGCCGGCGACGCCGGGCTATCCGTAAGGGATGAGGCCCGTGCTTTGCACACAACACCCTTTGGCCTACCCCACTACCTCTGTTCTGTTTGTTTTCTCTGCAATTTAACAGAGAATTAAAATTCATCTTTAATCTCATTTTTAATGCTTTTTAATTCAATCTTTCAATTCCAAAACCCTAATTTCACCTAATAAATACAACCACATACGCTAGCCCCTTCTCATTCTGAAAATTCTAGTCAAAAATATCAAAATTTTCTAAGTACAAGTGGAGTTGAAGTGGAGTTAGCCCAAGATCAAATTCTGGCGAGGATTAGAGGCGATTCCGGCAACCCCACGATATCACGAAAGATACGACATCTTCCTCTACCTCTCCTCTCTCCTCGTAGCTTGTAAGTTCCTTCTATTTCCTCCATCTCTTCGCTAAATCCTCTTTTCAAAATAAAGCATCGGTAAGTGGAGTTATTACCGATGTAAATCTTCTAAACTCTATAATCTCACTTTTCATTTACATATTGTTCAATAAACTTTTGAACAATATTTGTAACACTATTATAAAGGTTCAGAAACAACTTTCACTCTAAAACTCTATATTAATTAACTTTAATTAAGCTTTTACATTTAAATACCATGAAGTTTATATACGTTATCTTTTAAACATTTTGCTTAACATATCTTTAGAAAACTTCACGAGGTAATGACCTACCTCTCACATACACATATATTGACATAGCACGATTCTCTTGAGACATAACTTTTTGACAAAATACGACTTTTCATCAAAATACCTTGAACTATAAAAACTCGGTATTGTTTAAATGGTGTTATCAAATTCTTTGCGATTATACCTCTACAACCCATTCGGAGAACCCGTTATTGGATAGTGCGGATTATCGCACATTCTCGGAGCTAATAGAACGAGATGCAGACCTCCTCACGGAGCATACGATCTCGAAAGAATTGTAATACGATTTTTATGAAAAACGAGATTTTCTACTTAATAAATAAAATTAATTTTTAATAATTATATAAATATTATCAACCCATATATCTTTAATATATAATAAAATTCCATGTTTTCTAGAAAATAAAAGAATGACAAAATACCATCAAGTATCAATACAAGACAAGTTACATTAAAATATAATGAACTATTCAAGCTAAGTTACCATTCACTAATATACCTTACTCTTTAAAATTCACATCCATGGAAACCTTAAAGAACATAAATAATTACTCGAGATTTATTTTGAAAGTATATAAAAAATTCATAAACCCCCCTCGAGATATATAAAATTACATTAAGGACCCTATTAAATATAGGTTTAAGCGGGAACAATTCTCTTGAGCCTCAAGGAGCCAGAGAAAGTGGGTGCTTGCCTATTTAAGGTAGAAAACTAAAACGGGATTATCAATGATAATTGTCCTGGAAAAAGACATGAATCCCACCGTCCATGTGCAGCAGTTACTGATAACTCCTAAACCTAATTCAGGATCCAAATTCTGTTCTAAGTGTCTGACTCAAGTCTGAGTCCAAATCAATCCGAATCCAATCTAAACATGAATCGAATTCAACATGAATCCAATATACTTGAACCTGAACCTGAATACCACAACAAAATCAACATGACTTGACTTGACCGAACCATGGCTATATTTTGACTTCATTACATGACTACTGTTTTCTTATAAAAAAAAGAGAAGAAGAAGATGAGAGAAAGAAAGGGGGAAACTCCCCACTAAACAAAGCCTCACGTGTTAAACACGTAAGCGCCTATATGTAATTAAACTACAGATAGGCTAAACAAAGTCTCACGTGTTAAACACGTGAGCGCATATATGCAAAGCATATAGGCGCTGCAATCAAACAACAGATAGGCTTAACAAAGCCTCATATGCTAAACACGTAAGGACACCTCCTTACGTAGAATTAAATTCTACTTAATGAACCGTTGGATCAAGGATCCAACAGTGATTAAACATAGAATTAAATTCTATTGGGAAGAATATTTTCTGTTAGACGGAGAGTTAATAGATCAAAGATCCAAAATATTTTCTATATCTTTCTAAACAGAGAAAGATTATAGTCTGTTAAATTAAGCACCCTTGGATTAAAAATCCAATAGTGATTAAAATGTCACCGCTCGATAGAATTTTATTCTATATATGAGAGAATATCCCTAATCTTGTTAAAAACAAGAACAATATTTTCTGTAAAACAGAAGTCCTTGGATCAAAGATCCAACAGTGGGTAAAATTTCCCAAATCAATTCTGAGACCAATTAAATCAATTGGGATCTCTAAATGAGAGATTTTCTCAGAATTAAACAAACTTCTCTCCACTATATAAAGAACGCGAGACTTCAAGTCTCAGAGGAGGAAAAAAAGAGAGAGAACTCCCCAGAGGCTTAAAAAAAATATACAGTGAGTTTTTGAGGAACAGGAGAAGTTAATTCTCAAAGAAAAGACTTGCTTCCTTGAAACACTAGGTAAAAAGAAAACACCTCTCTTTTGTCTCTCTAAGGGTTTAACCCTTCATATAAGAACTCGGTTCTTCCCTCTGGTTGAGATTTGTAGAGGCAAATCTCCCAACAAGTTGAAAATTTAATTCTCATTGGGAAAATTTTGCTCTGCAAGATTCAAAACCTAGGGGAAAAGAACTAATTTACATTAAAAAAAAGGGGAGAAGAAGAGCGGGAACACATAGGAATTTAATTCCTCCAAAGATTAGGGTTTAACCCAATATAAAGAACTTAGTTTTTCAATAAAAAAAATAGTGATCCAAGATCTCCAAGGCCAAATCGTTGGTACTATTTTGAAGCTTCACGTGTTTCCCACGTGAGTGCTTTAAAAGAACAAGGAAAATAACCAAAACTTTCTCACGTGTTTACCATGTGATTTGTTTAAGAGGAAAATAAGTAAAAGAAAGAGGAAACTACAATACTCCAGCATCAATAAAGGAAAAAGGGACACCCACGTGCTTTGCACGAGAGCCAAGTGCTTAGCACATATATAAAAGAGGGGGGAATAAAACCCAAAGAGCGACATCTATATTTGGGGTGTCTCACGTGTGTCACGTGGGCGCCATAAAACTCTAGTGTTTAACATTAGTCTAGTACCCATATTTGGGATGCCTCACGCGTGTCACGTGAGCGCCATAAAACTCTAGTGTTTAACACTAATCCAGTGCCCATGTGAAACGCACGTGAGCACTGTATTTCTCAGTGCTTAGCACTGTTGGAGACTCAATCTTAGCCCAAATTGGCTAAGTTTTCTGAGGTTAAACCTCTTTGATACTAAAACAACCGAGCCCCTGTGCTCATGTTTTTTCAAATTGACCTTAGTCTCAAAAAAATGAATAGTGGTCTCCCATTGATAATATCCCAAATGATACTCATCTTATATCTCCTAAGATAATTTTAGTCTCAAACATGACTAACATTCCTTTGGTCTACAGCAGCACCATCTTTTCCCTCAAATATGGGATTTGGTTCAAGAGTACATCTATCCACACCTCTGATATATGTCGTTGTAATTCTTCAACGTCTTCAGAGAGGTGGCGGGTCCCGATAACCAACAACTCATTGGTGCACTTACAAATTGACGTGCACACCTCAAATCAGACTGCACCCCAAATTGGGCACATTCCATATCAACATCGTTGTTCATCCCGTCACATAACAAATTCACATGCGCGCAAGATAGACAACGGACCGATACGTCCTTAAACTAAACTCTCGCCTCCAAAATGGTGATCAATGGACCGAGACGTCCTTAAACTAAAATCTCACCTCCAAAATGGTGATCAACGGACCGATATGTTCTTAAACTGTCACGCCCCACTTCCCAGAGTACGCTAAGATGGGCACGTGACATAGCCAACCATGCTACCTGTGGGTTGGAAGTATCCATCCACAGTCACATTACGGCTGTAGAGATATCAAGAACAGTAATAAACTATCTAATACATGTCCATAAGCCAGAAATAAATGAGTCAAGAATAAAATAATACGGAAGCGAAAGATCCAATACAAGAATAACTGGAATGTATGTCCTATAATGCGGGCTCATATCAGAAATGAAATAATACTGAAAATAAAGAACTAACTACTAACGGGTCCTCACTGCTCAGCCTGCTGACTGAAGTACTCCTGCTCGGACTGCGACAAAGGTACGGAATCTGGGCCATGCAAAACCCAGACGTCAGCACGTCATAACATCAAGCAATAATATGTAAACAGGGTAGCAAGACATGCAAGTAATCATAAATAGTAAAGCAGGTATAACAGCAATATAAATCAGGGCAGTGAAGGGTAGTGTGCAGTGAGTAATCTAAACTGGTCTATTGGGTTAACTACTCTCAAGTCTTTGAAATCAATTTGATGAATCATCGATGTAACTCAATAGTATCCCGTGCATGCCCGGGACCACGGTCTAAGACTCTCGGGCTGAAACCGAGACATGCTGCTAGGCACTAAAACAGAAAATATGTAAAGACGAACGATGTCAGCAGCATCATCCCAAGGCTGGCCTAGCCTCTAAAACTGATCAGTATAAGCAAGCAACTGTCGAGTTACAAGTCAGGTTTCATCATTGATTTCCCCATACCCCCAAGTTATATGTGTTCAAGTCATGTATTAAATAATCGAGAGCTAATGCCAACAAAAGATCATGCAGGTACAGGTTTGTCTGGATAGACAACAGGAACGGTCCGTAAGGACAACAGGTCAGGTTTGTTGGCATTAGACACAAGATCAGGTAATAGGTAAGACCATGGTACATCAGGTCAAGCCAGGTAATGTATAAAGGTGTCATGTTATGTCAAGAGTTGCACGGTACCATGTCGTGTCAAGTAATAGGTGTAATAGGTCATATCAGGGTGCACCAGATGTCCTGTGGGTGCTCATAATCAAACTAGCATAAGCATGGGTATACAAAACAAGCATGGGTACTAATAGAACAATAAACTGGAACATATAATATGATAAGCAAAAAGGTGAAGATTAAATTACTTGGATGTACGGTTATCGGTTTGAGTTTAAGAGATGGTTTCAACATTACATGAATGCAGTATAGCAAATATGGATGTTAAAATCATGTTAACATGTACTAAATAATCTGGAGATGCAATTGAATGTAAATCAGGCTAGATGTATGCAAACGGCCGTCTGTGAGGGTAAAACTATAAAAGGTTACCATAGACTATGGAAAATAGTTATTATGTGATTTAAAATATAAATATGCTTACTAGGTTTAGTAAACTAAATGCAACGGGTAGGTTTCAAGTTCTGAATCTAAAATATAAACGGAACATCGCACTGTTAACTTGGGACACATGACTTTAGATTCTATCTATAGATTTAATATGAAATTACATAAATAAATATAGGAATGGTATGAATAGCATGTAGCAAGTTTCACTTGCCTAGACGGATCGTGAAGAGGTACACGGAACGTCACGCGTCGGCGGGAAAAGTCGCGATGTGCGCACGATATACGGAATGAGTCCAAACAACGAACAGCGGGATTCCACGGGTCAGAGGTCCTTGTTGGGTCGTCGTGATCGTCGCCGTCGTCAGAATCCCAGCGATCTACAGAGGTGAAAGATTTTGCAGCAAGAAAAGAAATGTACAGACGAAGAAAAGAAGACACAGAGAAGAAAAAAGGAGGTACAAGAGAGAGAGAGAAGGCTTACTGGGGTTGGACTGGTAACGCAATGGGGAGACGAGATGGTGGCGGTGAGATCGACGGAGCTCCGGCCAGGGAATGTGTAGGGGGTGCAGGTTCTTGGCGCTCGGTCGCAGCTAGGGTTTGGTTTTGGTGTAGGTTGGGGTTTAGATGTAGGGTTCTGGGGTTGGAGGGGGAGCAGAGGAGAGGGAGGAGATGGCGATGGCGACGGGAGATGGTCGGCGGCAATGGAACGGTGGGTTCTTGGGTTCGTGTAGGGTGTGTGTGCAGGGGGAAGAGAGAATCGGGAAGAAGAAAGAGAAGAAGAAGATGGAAAGGAAGAGAAGAGGAGATGATGAGGCTCGGTTTGGGGTTGAGGAGGTGAGGGAGTTAGGGTTAGGGTTTGAGCGAGGCGATGGGTTTTAAGAAGGGAAGGCGCGGGGTCTTAAAGGAGGAAGAAGAAATATAATGAAGGGAGGTGACCGGATCCGTCGGCGGTGACCCGACTCGAAAAACCAACAATAATCGCGAGAGGTGAGAGAGAGAGCGCGAGAGGAGAGAGAAAGAGAAGAGAGAGAGAGAGAGGAAAGATTTGGGGAGAGAGAGAGAGAGAGACGTGGGGCCCGGTGAATTGAAGGGAGAATCTCTGATTGGTTGGGGAAAATATAAAAGAAAAGATAGAAGAGAAAGAGAGGCTCGGTGGCGGGGCCCGGGGCACAAAAGAGAGTTCTGATTGGCTGGGAAAGAAATGGAAAAGATTTTGGTTGTTTAAAATACTTCCGTTGGTTGTAAAAGAAATTGAGGCGGTTAAGGAAATATTAAATGAGTTAAAGAAATTTAAAATAATCAGAATTTGGCGGGATACAAAATAATTTCGAAATGCGCCCGGGTCGGGTCTAAATTTTTGGATTTGAAATACGAAAATTTTATACAAGGTCCAAAATTTAAAATGAAATATTATATAATGAAAAAGCATACCCCCAAGACGGACGCACGCACGTGCGCGTAGCCATCCAAACACGTCCGTTTCACTGAACGGGACGAGAACACAATACAAGGACGCTACCACAGGGTTAGGGGTACCATGCAGGCCACGACATGTATTTTTTTAATTTATTTTAAGTAACTTAAATTGTTATATGCAAGATATGTAATGTTAGGGTAATCTATAACTAGGAAAGAACAAGCTCAAGTAAACGGGTCGAATATAAAGTAAACTACCATTCATAGTCAAACATGGTAAATGAAATAAACACCACAAACAACACATACGGCAACAGAAATTGGTATAATTGAACTCGGTTGTTCATCCTATCACGTAACAAATACACATGCGCGCAAGATAGACAACGGACCGATACGTCCTTAAACTAAACTCTCACCTCCAAAATGGTGATCAATGGATTGAGACGTCCTTAAACTAAAATCTCACCTCCAAAATGGTGATCAACGGACCGAGATATTCTTAAACTAATATTCGCCTCAAAATGGCGACAATAGACCGAAATGTCTATAAACTAAGACAACGGAGTCCAAATGCTCTCTTGTTTGATCTGAAACAAAAATGATCTTAACACCTTATTAAGTAGATCTTAGTCTCAAATTTGACTAACGTATCCTTAACAAAAAACCAACCGAGCCCCAGCTGCTCACATACATTTAAGTCAATCTTAATCTCAAACAAAATTAACGATCCTTAAATAAAACAAACCCATATCTAAGATATACGGATTTTGACTAATTCACGCCCTACGGGCGACAACATAAATTAATCTCTGTATACAATCCACGGGCAACCTAAACCAAAAATAAAAACATACACGACACGAAGTGAACTTCCGGAGCAGGTGAAAGTGGTTATCGTGATGCGATAGCGTAATTAACTGCAGGGGCTTGCGCCTGCAGGGAAGAGCATCCCACAATAAAAAAAAAACCTCGCAAACGAGGGGGAATTTGACGAAGTCTGCTACAACGGCCGCATCTGTCCAAACCTCCGATATATGGTGCCATAAATCAACTTGGCATTTTCGGAGAGGTGGACGGATAAATCCAAATAGCATCCGACCCCCAAAATTCAGGCCAGACGTCCTAACGTCCCGGTCGCGTCTTTCGGCGGTGAACAACTATTTGATACATTTTGAAACTGTTTACATGAACAACTTATACCATGGTCGACAAGTATGATAATTACCAATCAATACAATATAAATTACGGGGTTTAATGGGGTAGACTGGTACGGAACGTGTTAAAAGTGGCACGATGAAGTACACTAAAAAAAACCTACATGAAAATCCTGTGCCGTTGTCCCGTGGCTTTTGACGGGGCCTTGTACTTATATGTTATCATAGTCCACGGGATAATTAGACTGCTCTCGTATACACGGATGCATTCTGTACCAAACTATAAACAACTATGTTAGCATAGCAAACAGATAATTTACTAGTTTTATTCTCTTTACTTGTTGTAACATTTCAGAAAAATAAGATATTATTTTTCGGAAGTTAAATAATTAAAATAATAAGTATTATGAATATTTTAATGAGTGGAGATTAGTTTTAATGATATGGTATAATTATATACCGATAATTGGGAAATATTTGGAAAAGTATACTAAGTATTGATTTTTAAAAGATTGTATGATGATTGGGAATTTTACAATTTAGTATACAATAAATTGTATATAAGTTAGTATTACTAAACTCAATTAGTACCTAACCATGCATTGATTTTGTTTTGTGCATATGACACGCACCATGTCATATTACCCATTTGTTACATTTTTCTACCATGACTTCTTTCCTTTTTTGTTTCAAGCATGGCTTTGTTTTAAAATGAAATGAAAAGGAAAAGGAAAAGGAAATAAAAGACAAAAGAAAAGAAAAGAAAAGAATACAGAATAGAGGTATGGGCAAGAGAGAGAAGAGAGAGAGAAGGTGAGGGGTTTCCTTTGACCATGGCCATTTGCTTCACTTCATTTTTCTTCATCCTTCTCTCCCATGGCTTCCCTCTTCTCTCCACCTCCTCTACCTCCTCACTACACCCCCTAAAACACCTCAAAACACCTTATTCCCTTCATTAAAATTGTGCACAAGCTCACTATAAACATGGGGAACCAAGAAAGTTGGGATTTTGGACACTTGGGGCAACTCAAGAATTTTCTAGAGTTGCCAAATGAGGTATATTTCCACACCATTAGTTTAGATTTTGCTTCTCCTTATCTTCTAGTTTAGTTTAAGTTGTTTAAACAAGATTTAGTGATCTTGGAAATTTTCAAGTTGAGGTTTAGGAGATTGTATGAGTTGTGAAGGGTATAATTGAGGGTAATAAGGGATCACAACCCTTCTAGTGTCAAAACCTGGACTAACCTTAAGACTAAAATCCCACATCCCAAACCTAGAAATCTTCGATATCGGATTTTTTTTGGAATTGTGATGTTGTTTCGAGATCTGCTATCACCCGGGGGCCTTATAAATCAATTAGCAATTATTGAGAAGTGTGTAGGTGACCTAGAAGCTAACCCTAAAACCTGAGACTCCCACTCCATGATATGGCCACCAATTATCTAGTTTTGGCCGCAATTTGCGGCCTTGGTGCAATGGAATCGCCTCGTGCTTGGTCCATGGCTTCATTTTAGGAAAATTAGACCTACCATATGTGCAGAATTGATTAATTTCACCTGGAACAAAATGTGGAAGTATTTTCTTATGTTGCTGCCTTGGTTTTCCAACTATTTATGGCTTGGATTTTATTATTTGGGTTTTTACTCGGTGGTCTGACGTTTGCACGTCAATCTCGATGGTTGTTTGGTTATTCTTGCATGCGTAGACCATAGGTTTTAACCTACGTGTGATTCGTGTGCCGTTTTGGTTTTCATGTGGGATTTCTGTTTACGATGTGATGTGTGTATGTACGTAGGTACCCTTATGTGGACATTGAGCAACAAGGATGAGCGTGGCGTCATCGACTTCGGCAGGTAAGGATCAAGGTAAGTAGATGTATATCTACGGGGGAAGTCGGGTAGATGGCATATAGCACCCCCGCAGTTTCGTAGTGTAGTACGCGAATGCGTTATGATATATTTAAATATGTGTTTTATGAAACGCGGATATTTAGCAAGAACGGCTTTAGGAGGTCATGGGTTAGTTTAGCGTATTTTGGATGATAGTGTTGTTAGTTTAGTTTCTTAGTTGCGAAACTCTAGAGTTAAGATATACACACACACATGCACACACGTGATATGTTTTGGTGTATATGATATATGTTATATATATATATGTATGTGGATGAGCTGCAATATATATATATATATATATATATATATATATATATATGATGAGGATAGTATATGATACTTGAAGATTAGTCGATATGATCGGGCATGATGCCGTGAGATTGGTTATGCGATTTGGGTCGTGTTATGAGACACGACATGATATTATAGCGGATCGATGAGCGATGTGTTTTCATACACACGCGGATATATGTTGATGGTATCGGAACGTACTAGACTTAGATCAGTACCCCTAGTGTCTGATATTATGATAATGATACCAGATGAATAATGAGGTATATGTGATATTGACCCATACCCCGACTTTGGGATGTCGTACGATGGATTTTACCGTATGATGTATAAATATGATGATAGATCCGCACTCTTGACTCGAGAATGTCGTATTATATATTTTATCGTACGTGACGCTATTGAGGTGGGATCACCGACTACTAGATATATCGATTTAGACTTAGGTGGATTTCCTTACCCTTTTCGTTTAGTCTCTTAGCTTCGTCCTGTAGTTTACTTGGTAGATGTTAGACTGGGCTCGAGTCATACTTATTTTCAAAAGTAACGAATCGTGGGTATTTTAAAGACAAGCCGAGAGATACTACGGATTTTTCAAAGGATGTACATTTTCTTAAAAACACCGTAGCCCTATTTCCTAAAAACCACGATTCGTGCTATTTCAAACGTCAACACTGTATGACTCGTATATAGAAGTGTATATTCTTCATTGCTGCATTTACTATTCATTTTCCGTATATTCTTATTGTTCGCATCGTATTGCATGCTTAAATGTGTTCTCGTTAGCTATTATGAAACCCTGTGTCAGGACACCGGCACCATTATCGATGATGCGTATACTCCACGTACACTTGCTAGCCGGCTCACACACATCATCATCGGTAATTTTCATGTCACGTACACATTAGAAATAGTACTTCATTGATATAACCTGCAAGCTGGTAGTTCAACATATTATTAGTATGTTTGCTTTCATGTGCTAAATTAGATATTGCATCCTTTATTTAGATATCCATGCATGTGTATATTCATTTGTCATGCAATATTATGGGGCTTTATGCATGTATTCACTGTTTATTGACTCTTGATTATAAGATTTCGGATTTGTTCCCGCCAAAAATTTCTGCACAAAGGAGTCCAAGGTATCAAATGGCAGCGATACGCTTAAAGAAATGCAAACCAGTATCTTCCGGCCTATATTTTGATAAACTCCCGAAGGAGAAACAGATAAATTCTGATGGTATCGAAAGCGGCTCGAAAAACTCTTCGATTTGATATATTATGGGCCTCGTAATTTGTAACAACCCTAATTTTCCAATACAAAATTTTTTCAAATATTTTTTTCAAAAATCCACAAAGGGGTATTTTAGCATGAGCACAAGATATAGGTAATTATTTTGTTTTTAATTACAAGCTACAAGAATATAATAACTCAATTTTTAGTGTACAAGAATTTACTTTAAATTTAATGTATACTAGGAGTATTTATTCTTGCTGCTATCAGTTTAAGTAATTAAATACCACAATAATTACAAGAACGAGCTTGTAGCTCATTGGTAATACCTTGCACTGCTGAACCAAGCCATCAGAGTTCGAATCTCATACCCCACATTATTTTTAATATTGATTTTTTTAAAAACCTTTAGAATACCAAGAGTTTACACGTGCATATCTCACAAAAACCCCACTACACCCAAAGATGTAACACTTGCAGAGGGTAGATGAACCGTCGGGGGAGATCCAGGTCACCGGACTCGGTCGGGAATCGGCCAACTCGGCCTTGACTCGGCCGACTCAGTGATCCGACCGAGTCACGGCCGAGTCACCCCAGATTCGGCCGATTCCGGCGAGGGTCACAACATGAAAGTTGTGTCTTTTGGTATTCCCTACGCACCTGCAAAGTTTCAGCCTCATAACACTTCCAGAGCTCTTTAAAAACCCCAATTACTCCACTTTTAATACATTTTTATTACATTTTATCACATTTTTATTTCTAACTTTTCATCTACCCTAACCCTAGCCTAACCCTATAAATACCAACCCTACACACTACCCTCTCACCCCCCAAAATCTTGAGCCACTCTCTCAAAAGTTTCCACAAGAAGTGTGCTTTGAAACCGAGTTCACGGCGAAGCCCTGACGGAATTCCGGCGACGTGTTTTGGAGCAACCGGCGACGTAACCATCCTCAGCCTTCCTCCCTAGTTCTCTTTACTCTTTAGAAGAGTTTAAACCCGTAAGTCCCACCTCTTCTACCTTCCTTTTCTTTAATGTAAAAATACGAATTTCTGGAACCCGACGGAAATCGGACAAACCGATTTCCGATTCGATTTTTCTTTAAAATTCCACTTGTCACCTAATACATATTATCTACCCATATGCATGTTGACTATTAATCACCCTTAAACCAATTTAATCACACTTTTCCACATGAAATGATAAGTTCTTTACAAAACCGTATTTCTTTCATTAAAATACCATGAAGTTCATTTTTCTTAATGTAATCAAGTACCTCACTCCTAAACATGTTTATTGTGATAACTAAACTTGTTTCAATCAATTTGAATGAAATTTCACACATGAAATGATAACGTTTACGAATACCGTATTCTTGCACTTTAATACCTTTAGGTTTAACATAGCTTATTTCACCTTTAAACTTCACCAAAACCTAATATAAGTTACGGGGTAATGACCTACCCTTACACACACTCAATATAACCCTAAATGATAAATATCAAAAATACAGAATACGAAATTACAGGACTTTTCACTAAAATACCATAACCTTTATAACCTTTAGTTAAATCTTTAAATTGTAAACTTTTCTAAATAAAATCTTATATAAAATGAAAGCACGATTGGTCATGGACATCGATCGTTTATCTAAACTGTCTTGTGGGTCTAGGCAAGTGTGTCTAAGGCTAGTGGTTTTTAATTAGGCCCACGACTGTGGTTCCTTCCCACTTACCTGGCACTTATCTGGCCGCAATTGACCGTGAAGAGGCGATTTGAGGTTTCTAATGACTCATCGTTTAGACCCTAGAAATAGGCTAGTTGGCTTAGGAAACCCTAATAACTAAAATACGGAAACTATACTCTTTTGCAAATAAACACCCTATATTTATAAAACCGTTTTTCCTAAATGAAAAGTATTTATAAAACCTAAGCAAAGTGCCGCTACAACCCATCTTTGGGGAACCTGTTAGGGATAGTACGGTTCATCGTGCACCCGCAGGCTAGTAGTGCGAGATTCAGACCTCCGCAAGGAGCATTCGGTCTCGAAAGGTTTAAAATACGATATTTAAGGAACGTGAGACTTTTTTGTAAATAAAATATTCATATAAAAAAAAATTATTTATGTGTTTAATTATATATAATTATCATTTAAACACCTATTTTGTTATAATATAAAGTTTCCACTTTTTCCTAAAATTCAAGATTAAAAGTTACATTAAAATACCACGAATTTCAAATAAACAATTAATTCTTCTATTAGGATATATTCACTAGAATAACATAAATAAAATCCATACTCATTATAACTATAAAGACGAATAACAAATACTTGAGGTGTATTTTGCAAACTATACAATATTACTTTTTACAATAAACCCCCTCAAGTTTTATAAATTACAATAAGGCCCCTAACAAATAAAGAACTTCAAATTATCTTCTCTAGTCTGACTCGGGTTAGAGTCTGACTATTTCTGACTTGAATATAATTCAAGTCAATCTATATTCTTTATATTTCAACTCAAGATGAATACATGAATCCCAGAATCCAGTTAACAATCTATATAACTTGACTGAACCGAACCATGGATATTCCTTTTACATGATTCCCAGTATTCCATTTACATGACTCTATGGTTATAGCCGTTTCCTGATATCATGGTTTCGGTCAGTCAGTTAATCACTCATACAATCAACACAATTTTACAAGATAACAATACAAACAAGACATCGCGGGGTTTAAGGGGTAGACTGGTACGGAATATGTTAAAGGTGGCACGAGGTGGTCACTTAAGACGTAATTACATCCATGCCGTTGTTCCGTGGTATTATCGACGGAGCCTTGTACTACTGGTTACCAAAGTCCCCGGTGTAAGTGGGACTCCCCTCGTATACACTGGCATCTTCTGTACCAGGCTACAAACAACAGCGTTAATACAACATTATAATATTATAATACAACATTAAAAGCTACACTCTCCCTCTCTTACTCTCTGTCTATTCCTCTCTTATCTTTGGGACTTACCGAGCGACCTGTTCGCTGACGACATTCTGTTTCTCTCTTCTTTGAATGTCGTCAGGTGATTTGGACCCGGCCGAGATTGAGCCATCGCAAGAAGACTTGGAGCAGTTTACTGAAGACCCTGCACTGTAGTTTCATTGTACACTTTTCCTTTCTGTACTTTTCATTTCCTGTTATGCCACTGTTTAGGCATCTTTTATTTCAGTTGTATTTCCTTTCATGTATTGTACAAAGAATGTTAATAAATAAAAGTTGCTGTTCTTTTTATACTCTTGTCTCTTGTGTAATATTTTATATTGCTTAGCTACGCTTAGCGTATGTACTTCTGAGTACATACGTAGCGGACCTCGTCGCGTCCACTTCGCCGTACACTGGGAAGCGGGGCGTGACAGGTTTTGTTGGTGGCCCATGCAGGTCAGAGCTGTATGAATCCCTGTCATGCAGTTCTGGTCTGCGTGAACAACCTAAGCAATATAACACAAGAACCAGCTGTTGGAGATAGTGCCCTCAGAGTCAATTATTAGGTCACAGGTACGTGATTGTAATGATTGAGGGAGGACCTATCCCGGTAGGACAGTCTTACTCGAGATGATAGTATGCTATCTGGTTTACCTTTATCATCGTGTACTGCTTTAGGTGACATGACACGTCACTATTACACGTTGATAGAGCCCCTAGGATTCTTGCTTGACCACCAGCAGTATGAGGGCGATCATATAAGTGGGAGCTGGGGGTCTACAAGCATATCCTTAAAAGGTCCCTAGTCGTGGGAGTTTCGAGACCGGGCATCGATACTCCATTAGTAGACTAGTGTATACAGTCGAGACCCCGACGAGGGGCGGTGGCCGGTCTCACAAGCCACTGGTGTCAGTTGGATCACCTAAGATGTATACAGGTGCTCATTGGGTTATGAGTACACCGGACAGGACTCGCCGGGAACATGCTAGTTGGTCATATACCAGATGTCAGATGGCAGTTCCCTGGTGACATGTGTGCAGGTTAGTTCATCGACCTGGGGATCGTCATTTGTCTCGTGTGAGTTCCCACTGTACTTTGATTACTACCCTACCACGGCTCAAAGGAGTCGTGCAAACAGGTTTTAGTTGGGTACAGTCCCGAGCCGCATGGAGGCAGTGAGCGTATCTTCAGGGGTTCGTCTCTCCCGGTATTGGGGGTGAGGTCGTGCTGTGTCTAGGAGAGCCATTACACAAAGTCCTTGGCCAAGGCAAGGAGATTTACTGGTAGGTATTCCAGTAGTATCTCAGGGTGTTCTGGGCTACACTCCGACACGACTTGTACCGCTTTTGGGGGTCTGACTTTTACCAACCCCCTAGGCCCGCCATGCGATACTCATAGACGAACGGACCGGACTGCACGGATATTGTCACTGACAGGCTCAGTTGGGTGTCGGGGTGAGCTTCCTCATCGACATCCCATTTAGTCAATAGCTGGTGGCCCGTCACGTATTGGCTTATACCTCTGACGTGCTAGTGGTTAAATCCACAACCATAGTATTGACGAGTCTTTAGAGTCCACCACACTTTCAGTTACTCAAGCTTTCGGGCGAAACGCTGTAGAGGCCGTATGGAGATATGGCAGGGTCCGATCAGATACGTGCGGTATTGCACGGATCAGGATCGGACGGTTTGTACTAGTAGCCGTGTAGGTATATGGCAGGGTTCGATCAGATACGTGCGGTATTGCACGGATCAGGATCGAACGGATATTACTAGCCGGCTTTGGTTTAAGCCGGTCCTAGTTTAGTACAGTGTAGATTTTGTCTCTTTGCATTTGTATCCGGACGGAATATAGATGCGGGTGTGTATGCACAGTATCGGGGTTTTCCTGTAATTTATTACGGGACCAGTTTTCTGGAGTTGCCAGTTTTCATTCCGTTCCGGCCGGTTTTCCTTTGTTCTTTCCCGGCCGGACTTTTCCGATGGAGGGTGTTATTTGCAGTTTTGCAAATAACATTTTATGGAGGGTTTTCTTGCAAAACTATTGATTATGATATCTTGCTCCATGCTTTTGCTTTATTGTGACATGAAGGGGTATGGTTGGATTTGATATGAAGCATGGTGTTTGTTTTCTTGTCTCTTGGTGTGGTCACCACTTGACTTCTCCTACCCTCACCTCCCTTAAGGTTTTGTATTTGTTCCCTCCACCATTTCCATATGAGAATGGCCGGCCACACATTGTGAAGAGAGGAAAAATGAGAGATTCATTTTTGATGCTTCATTCTTCATCTCATTTCCTTGCAAAAATTGGTAGCTTCATTTCCCTCCAAAGTTCAATCCTCATTCCTCCATCCAAAGGCAACAAACCCCAAAGAGACAAGTAGCCTCTACACTACACTTCCTACAGCATATCTTGGGCACGTCGAGTAGCCGGCTTCGTGCCCGAGTTGCCTCGGTATAGAGGCGGGAGCCCGTAAAAGACAAAGGCGATGTGGTGCCCTTTCCGGCGAGGAGGCGACGAGGAGGAGAAGGACGGAGATCCCGCGAGGAGATCGGAGTGGAGATGAAGACCGGAGGACTTGGATCGTCGGTATACATCTCTTCCCTTTCTTTTTAGTAGCGTAGACTAGTTTAATGGTTACGATCCGGTTAAAGTGCGCGGTGGTGCCGGTTTGCAAAGTCCGCAAAATTTAAGTTATTCACCGCTTCCGCATTCCGGCGTCGGATTGACGGCCGGGGCGTCGCCGTGCACTTACAGTGGTATCAGAGCCTCACCATTAACTTAGTCTAGCTTTGTGTAATGTGTTTGCATTTCCGATCGATCAAAAAGTTCCAAAACTGCATTTTACCAACGACAGTTTCTGTTGAAATTTTTTGGTCTCGAAAAATTTTTCAGGTTGTAAAATATTGATGTACTGGAAAATCTAAGAGTTCTGTAAAAATTTGATGAAGTAACTCCACAGTTGGAGCGCGGAACCGCCGCGAAAACCCCCTTTGTGCGGCCCTTCCGCCGCGCACTATTCACATCACTTCACCATTTTTTTACAGAGGCCTTCTGGGCTTAAAATATGGGCTTTGGAATATTAAAGTTGGGCTAATTGTTTCTGTGAGTGCTACAGTTTTCTTTGGGGCCCACTTGTTAATTGTTTGATCAATCGGAAATTTTTTAAACACATTTTTCACAGTATTTACATTATATCTGCGACCGTGAATGTCACTCGATCGGTAAATCCGGTCTAACTGCTATAGCCCGGTTAGACGGATTTGCGAACGTGACTTTCACGTTGATGTTCTATGTATTTGCTGTGATGTTGCGGATCGGTCGGTGGGGATAGCCTGGATGCAATGCTAGTACAGTTGTGGTTGTATCATGTACATTTGATATTGCGGGGCGAGCGTCCGACATGTGGACTGCCGTCACTGCCTGATTGTATTATTCTTTTGGGGCACGACCTGGTTGCGGTCGATGTACCCGGTGTATGTATATTTTACTTTCTGTACTAGGGTTGCCCCGCGGAGGGGTGCACGGATAGCCGGGTTCTGGAGGGCAACAAGCCCGCATCTCATGGCATTGAGACGGAGGGGGCTTCACTCTAGGATTGGCGGGCTATTCGCTGCACTCGTAGGGGGTACAGGTTGACCCAGGAGGGGTGCCCAAGTTGCCGGATTCCGTGAAGTGCTGGGTGGTCCATTCACGGCGCTGAAGGGGGCTGCCTCGCTTCAGGTTTTGGCGGGTGACTTGCCGCGCCCGTAGGGGTCTAGGTTTTCATTGCACAGGCTATCCACACGACCAGGGGAACGTCGGGTTTCAGCGGCTCTGTGAAACCCGGGGATCCCAGATATCTGTATTGTTTCTGTGATGCTGTTCATTATCTGTGATGTTGCATTTTATTCACGCCTTGAGCGAAATATAATATATTGGTATATATATTAGTAGATGTTGTATATGTTTTACATCCGCGCTAGTCCAGTCCCCGCTCTGTCGTTAGTTAGCTAACCTAACGGGTAATGACGGGACCCAGTGGCGAATGCAGATGGCATATACGTACATCAGTATATTTTCGTTCTTTTTGGTGTGATCAATTGATGGGACTGCATTGATTCGGATCAATGCAAGTTAAAACAAACCTAATCTGATGTTGTTGGAACACTTTTCAAAAAGCTGTTATTGCAAGGACGTTTACTTTTGTTTTGCATCGTGGTATTCATTGGAATATCCTGCTCCTCAGTCGACGAGGCAAGGGCCGAGATCCCTTCACCGGGAGTGACCCCTTGGACAGAAGTTTGCGTCAGGACATTAACTTCACTATAGCCGATTACTTTTGCTTTGCATCGCGGTATTCATTTGGAATATCCTGCACCCCATTCTACGGGGAAAGAGCCGAGATCCCTTCACCGGGAGTGACCTCTTTAGTAAAGGTTTTCGTCACTATATTTTCTAAAAAGCTATCCGTTCCTTCAACGATATCAAGTTCATTACGTTAAAGGTTTTCGCCAGAAACCATTCGTAGCCCTCCGTCATTTCAGTTAAATATTCGGTAGTATTCAAGCTATGTATTTTGACCTCACGCCAAGGCATAGTGTTTGGTAGCTGCCGGTTATTTATCTGTTGCATAGATAGATGCGTTGGTTTGGGACAGTCGTACTACTATTTTGGCCTACGTCAAGGGTATGTACGGGTGGGTTCAAATTAACCTGGATAATGACGGGCAGAACTTGACATGTGACTTATGATATTTTGACCTCACGCCAAGGTCATAAGAGCATGGGGCAGAAATCACATCGGGAGTTTCAAAAGAACTGAAACTTGCCAGATATGCGCATACCTTCTGGAGTGTGATACCGTGAGCGGATTCCGTCACGTTGTCATGCGATGAGAGTTGGATCCCGATTCCCACTGATGAGTTAGTTTACTCCTCGGGTGACCCCGACTAATTCTTCTTTCAGGTTTGGAGAAAAATTTGAGGTACAGTGGGAGGTTTCCAGATTAGATAAATTGGTGACCATTCTGATCTAGGTTAGAGTGCACGCTGAGTGTTTCTTTTCTCTCTCTCTCTGGCAGCGACCATTTGACCCGACCCTAAGACTTTGACTCAGTGACCAAGTTGACCGAACCTTCTTAAACACCGGCTTTTGGATTGTCAGAGTTGCAAACCTCATTGCCACTCCTACTTTTACCCTTTTCTCCAGGACACCCCGTTTTACTACGAACGTCCACTTCCATTGGACAAAACCATCGTATGGTTAGATACGAACTCGAAAGAATTTATTCGAGGATGGTTTCCGGTTCTGGAGAAAACGGATAGGATTATTCAGTTGTCTTTTCCTTTTACCCTCTCTCAGGTTACGAGTACTCCTTGGTTTAGGGGTAGTACACCTATTACGCAAATTGGATTGTCTTCTTCCAAACCTTAGGCTGGTGCCGACCGGTAGGGAATGAAGAAAACCAATTAGCATAACGATGGTGTGCAGAAGGTATTAAGTTCAGACAAAGCAAGGGATTAGTAGGAGGGCAAAGTAAATTGCAACAGATATTCACGACCAAACCAAATATTTCGTTACCACTCCCACATCACCTTTGTATTTCTCCAGGACACTCCGTATCACTACGAAGATCCACAGTTTATTTGGATATTCCATCGTATGGTTATATACGAACTCGAAAGGAACTTGTTCCAGTTCGGGGATGGATCCTGGTTCAGGAGAAATAGGAATAAAGTACATTCAGGTGTCTTTTATCTTCACCTTCTCTCGTGTTGCGAGTGTTCCTAGGATTGGGACAGTACACCCATTATGCTTATTGGATAGTCTTCTTCCAAACCATAGGCTGGTGCCGAACGGTAGGGAAGGAAGAAAACCATTTGGCCTAAAGGGGTGTGCAGAAGGTAAAGACTAAAGACATATGAAGGGATTTGGAGAGGTGGCAAAGAACTATACGGTTACAGTCGTGAATCTGGAAGAGGCATTACTAGGAATACCAGGATACCCCATCGAAACATTTCAATGTTTCAGTTTCACTGTGTAATGTTAAAGGAAAACTGATTTCCCGATTAGATACTTACTCCAGGGTATGTATTTACCAGGTACGATTCTCACATCTGTATAGTTTTACAGATGATGAGTGGGAGTAAGTTATTGGGAATTGGGTGATCATCCTCATTATATCGGGATTCGTTGTAATTGGTGATATTTGAGGAAATCACCTGGGCTGTTTGCCGGTTGGCAAATATTTGGTTTTGAATATCCGCTGTTATGCACCAATTTCAAATTGATATATCTGTACGTCTATTTTCATAGAGTGAGATATACCTTTATGAAATTATGTCTACGACATTTACCTATATCAGTGGATGGTTAGGTAAGGAGCATTAAACAACGGTGTAATTCTTCATAACCAAAAGTACAGTTTTCAACCTACGACACACAATGAATGAGTTATCAGACTCAAGGGACATATACAGAGTATTGTATGTTGTCCAGGGTCCATAAGGACAGAGGGGTAGGTCCTCGTACTATATTCGGTTTACTTATGACTTCTCTAGTTTTTTTAGACCGGTGTTTCGTGGAAACACAGAGTCCGAATTTTGAGAAGTTATAGGTATTTGAATAGAGTAGAGAACCAGATGTAGCAAATATCGGGATTCTTCAAAGAGATCGAAGATGTAGATACTTGCGTATGGTGTTCAGTTGATAGTAGTGATTAAGAGAACTTGCTTCTTTTTCAGGTTACTCATAATTGGAAGCATTCCTAAGTTGAGTAACGCTGATCGGCCTCCTTCCATTTAGTTGACATGCACTGGAGACAGTTGCATGATTTGGATCTGGTTCAATTAAATCAGTGCCTCTGTTTCTATATTGGATATAGAACAGTTCATATCTTAACGATGTTAAGGTACGGGGAGTTGTCCGGTTTATGATTAAAACCAGACACTGGGTAACTCAAGGCACGTTTCTGTAATGGCTGTTTGTGGGTTGACCCAGGCTGTGACGAGGGTTGATTTTCTACCATCTGGATGAACAATAGCGATATTGTTCTAGACTCGCCACAGTTTTATTAAAAATGGACTTTTTCAGAAAACAGTAGTGGGAGTATGGTAGAACTGGAAGTGATTCCAGAACCACAAACGATTACTGAAGATTTGATAAGGAACCTAAAGATTCAATCTGGATTGACATTCCATTGGCCACTCCGCAGATATGGTGGGTAACTTCAGGCACCCGAGAGGTACTACAGTAGCCTCAAGGACGGTTACAGGGAAGTTCTTGTTTACCCAAAATTACCATTGCTGTTGTTCCAGGCTGCGAGACCCGGCAGGAGGATGAGTATAGCGTCGTTCTAAACTTGCTTTAGAAGTGTACGTCTATATGACTCTGCCAGAGGGTTGTCGTAGTCAGTGGGAGCAGCGGAAGCATTGGTGGACAGGTAGCTTATGTCTATTTATAGACTAGAGCAGATGTAGCGGAGATAGATCATCTATTTCTGATGTGACAGTCATGGGTTTGACTTCATCAGAAAAGGGGATGGATCTGTTGAGAAGGTAGTAGGGTGTGATGTCCTGGTATCTGGATGACATACACAGAATAGGAAAAGAAACTCCTACACTACAATCGGTTGTACTTTGGTCGTCACACAGTGGTTTCTCCACAAAGGAAGTGGATTTTATATCTGACATACTGGTTACTGGATCTATGGTTTTAGATCTAGATTTGGGTGTTTTCCCAATCAGGGTACTTGACAGCATTCTAAGAGTATTTAGGATGGACGACTCCTGGCACGGTAGTGTACCTGCAGGTAATGGAGTCACCCTCTCCAAAGGTGTCTTACAGACTAAAGGGAGAGGGACGGGCATGATTGGCAGATCACTTGCTCAGGCAATTGAGTCAATCGTGAGATGTCAAGTACCACACCAGATGTTGTTCTTGCACTAGATGCAATAAGTTGACATTAATCCAATCCTGGAGAAACAGTCGGAAGCAGTTTTAGAACATAAGTAGATGTTCTAGGGATATGATAACGACAGCCTCATTCAGGAGACGGTTATCATTCCAGGCTTCCAAGGTGACATGGACGACAAGGAGGTTGTCAGAGTTATAGTTTTTCCTTCTGATGAGGGGCAGTATTTTGGACAGGTGGTCCAAGGCAATACTGAGGGAGGCATGGCGCGCAGGATACTGATTAAGTTCAGTTGACGATACAGTCTAAGAAGTTTGGATTTGGAGTTCTTTCATGAGCTATGTCCCATCAGACATCCAGACACATTCTAAGACAGGTATTGCTCATTTCGGGAGATGGGTTTCTCCGCGAACATGAGACATAGAGAGACATGGAAAGAAACAACAAAGCGGATCCACTCACTGAGGCTATTCCTCGAACGCAATAGTTTCGCAAACGAGCTTTGTGAGACTGACTAGTAGAGGAGTTGGGTGTTTGGTATCACACGGGCTGTGAGTATGCGACATCGCAATAATTAGCCTTGAGTGCAAGTGGGAGATTGTTGGAGATAGTGCCCTCAGAGTCAATTATTAGGTCACAGGTACGTGATTGTAATGATTGAGGGAGGACCTATCCCGGTAGGACAGTCTTACTCGAGATGATAGTATGCTATCTGGTTTACCTTTATCATCGTGTACTGCTTTAGGTGACATGACACGTCACTATTACACGTTGATAGAGCCCCTAGGATTCTTGCTTGACCACCAGCAGTATGAGGGCGATCATATAAGTGGGAGCTGGGGGTCTACAAGCATATCCTTAAAAGGTCCCTAGTCGTGGGAGTTTCGAGACCGGGCATCGATACTCCATTAGTAGACTAGTGTATACAGTCGAGACCCCGACGAGGGGCGGTGGCCGGTCTCACAAGCCACTGGTGTCAGTTGGATCACCTAAGATGTATACAGGTGCTCATTGGGTTATGAGTACACCGGACAGGACTCGCCGGGAACATGCTAGTTGGTCATATACCAGATGTCAGATGGCAGTTCCCTGGTGACATGTGTGCAGGTTAGTTCATCGACCTGGGGATCGTCATTTGTCTCGTGTGAGTTCCCACTGTACTTTGATTACTACCCTACCACGGCTCAAAGGAGTCGTGCAAACAGGTTTTAGTTGGGTACAGTCCCGAGCCGCATGGAGGCAGTGAGCGTATCTTCAGGGGTTCGTCTCTCCCGGTATTGGGGGTGAGGTCGTGCTGTGTCTAGGAGAGCCATTACACAAAGTCCTTGGCCAAGGCAAGGAGATTTACTGGTAGGTATTCCAGTAGTATCTCAGGGTGTTCTGGGCTACACTCCGACACGACTTGTACCGCTTTTGGGGGTCTGACTTTTACCAACCCCCTAGGCCCGCCATGCGATACTCATAGACGAACGGACCGGACTGCACGGATATTGTCACTGACAGGCTCAGTTGGGTGTCGGGGTGAGCTTCCTCATCGACGTCCCATTTAGTCAATAGCTGGTGGCCCGTCACGTATTGGCTTATACCTCTGACGTGCTAGTGGTTAAATCCACAACCATAGTATTGACGAGTCTTTAGAGTCCACCACACTTTCAGTTACTCAAGCTTTCGGGCGAAACGCTGTAGAGGCCGTATGGAGATATGGCAGGGTCCGATCAGATACGTGCGGTATTGCACGGATCAGGATCGGACGGTTTGTACTAGTAGCCGTGTAGGTATATGGCAGGGTTCGATCAGATACGTGCGGTATTGCACGGATCAGGATCGAACGGATATTACTAGCCGGCTTTGGTTTAAGCCGGTCCTAGTTTAGTACAGTGTAGATTTTGTCTCTTTGCATTTGTATCCGGACGGAATATAGATGCGGGTGTGTATGCACAGTATCGGGGTTTTCCTGTAATTTATTACGGGACCAGTTTTCTGGAGTTGCCAGTTTTCATTCCGTTCCGGCCGGTTTTCCTTTGTTCTTTCCCGGCCGGACTTTTCCGATGGAGGGTGTTATTTGCAGTTTTGCAAATAACATTTTGTGGAGGGTTTTCTTGCAAAACTATTGATTATGATATCTTGCTCCATGCTTTTGCTTTATTGTGACATGAAGGGGTATGGTTGGATTTGATATGAAGCATGGTGTTTGTTTTCTTGTCTCTTGGTGTGGTCACCACTTGACTTCTCCTACCCTCACCTCCCTTAAGGTTTTGTATTTGTTCCCTCCACCATTTCCATATGAGAATGGCCGGCCACACATTGTGAAGAGAGGAAAAATGAGAGATTCATTTTTGATGCTTCATTCTTCATCTCATTTCCTTGCAAAAATTGGTAGCTTCATTTCCCTCCAAAGTTCAATCCTCATTCCTCCATCCAAAGGCAACAAACCCCAAAGAGACAAGTAGCCTCTACACTACACTTCCTACAGCATATCTTGGGCACGTCGAGTAGCCGGCTTCGTGCCCGAGTTGCCTCGGTATAGAGGCGGGAGCCCGTAAAAGACAAAGGCGATGTGGTGCCCTTTCCGGCGAGGAGGCGACGAGGAGGAGAAGGACGGAGATCCCGCGAGGAGATCGGAGTGGAGATGAAGACCGGAGGACTTGGATCGTCGGTATACATCTCTTCCCTTTCTTTTTAGTAGCGTAGACTAGTTTAATGGTTACGATCCGGTTAAAGTGCGCGGTGGTGCCGGTTTGCAAAGTCCGCAAAATTTAAGTTATTCACCGCTTCCGCATTCCGGCGTCGGATTGACGGCCGGGGCGTCGCCGTGCACTTACACCAGCAACTAAAACATTCTTTACAATTCATGTTCCTTGAATCTTGCAATTTCATCTTCCTTGAATCTTATCATTTCATGTACTTGAATCTGTCCTAACCCAAATTTTTCTTCAGGGTTATGGATTCCCCAAACAACACCAGCACCAACGTCAACAACACACCCTCAGCACTACCTCTCACACCGGCTGTTCCTACACCACCCACTGAGCAAACAATGCTATTTGAGGCGATCCGCAGCCTTCTCGAGGGACAGCAACAACTTCTGAACCGTTCTGAGACTGATGCTCCAGGAGTGAAACAATTCAGGGCTTTACATCCGAAGCAGTTCTCAGGAAAAGGGAGCCCACTGGAAGCTGAGGAATGGGCTCAAAGTATCGAGGATGATCTGGCCGCAGCACAAGTGCCAGACGTCGCTTGGGTCCGTGTAGCGAAACTACAACTCACGGACAACGCTCGCAACTGGTGGAAGGCGGAAGAAAGCCGTCTTGTGCAGCCTATTGAATGGAAGACTTTTCGCAAGAAGTTCGACACGAAATACTTTCCAGCGACTGCCAGGTTTGCAATGGAGCAGCAGTTCATTCATCTACAACAAGGATCGATGTGGGACAAATCAGTAGATGAATACGATGCTGAATTCACCATGTTAAGCCGATTCGCAGCACACTTGATACCGACGGACGATATCAGAGCCCGTCGCTTTCAACAAGGACTGGACACGGAGATTCAGGCTGCCCTAGCCACGGGAAAATTTCTGACTCATGAAGATGCTCTGGAAGCTGCCCGCAGCTATGAAGCAGTGATAAAGGCAAGGGGCAGAGCTCAATCTGCAGGAGTGAAACGTCCTGCCACTCAGATGGCAGGAGGGGCCTCTTCAAGGCCAGCTGTTGAACTCAGAAGACTGGAAGAAGTTAAGGATCGGTCAAGACCCGATTTTTGCTTTTATTGCAAGAGGGAAGGTCACTTGTGGAAGGACTGTAGACGCGCAAAAGGCCTATGTTTGGTTTGTGGCGCGTCCAATCACGGAATTGGAAACTGTCCTTATAGACGCAACTCAGCACACACACCCGCCAACTACCCGCAGCAGCCAGCTATCCAGGCTCCTGCAACTCGTCCTGCACTCCCAGCACCACCTCCACGTAGATTTCCTGCTCAGCCAAATCGTCAATTCCATCAGGCACTGAGAAATATGCCTCGAGTACAGGGGAATATGCCTCCAGCTAGGAGGAACGTGCCACGGCGACAGGCTTTCACCTTAGCAGCCATAGAACCTGAAACTGTGAACCAAGGTAACCCAGGTAACCTCCTCACCACTTTGACTAAAACTTCTTTACAACCTTTAATTTTGACACCAAACTGTTACACTTTCCTTTTACAAATTTCGAGGACGAAATTTTTATAAGGAGGGTAGAATGTAACAACCCTAATTTTCCAATACAAAATTTTTTCAAATATTTTTTTCAAAAATCCACAAAGGGGTATTTTAACATGAGCACAAGATATAGGTAATTATTTTGTTTTTAATTACAAGCTACAAGAATATAATAACTCAATTTTTAGTGTACAAGAATTTACTTTAAATTTAATGTATACTAGGAGTATTTATTCTTGCTGCTATCAGTTTAAGTAATTAAATACCACAATAATTACAAGAACGAGCTTGTAGCTCATTGGTAATACCTTGCACTGCTGAACCAAGCCATCAGAGTTCGAATCCCATACCCCACATTATTTTTAATATTGATTTTTTTAAAAACCTTTAGAATACCAAGAGTTTACACGTGCATATCTCACAAAAACCCCACTACACCCAAAGATGTAACACTTGCAGAGGGTAGATGAACCGTCGGGGGAGATCCAGGTCACCGGACTCGGTCGGGAATCGGCCAACTCGGCCTTGACTCGGCCGACTCAGTGATCCGACCGAGTCACGGCCGAGTCACCCCAGATTCGGCCGATTCCGGCGAGGGTCACAACATGAAAGTTGTGTCTTTTGGTATTCCCTACGCACCTGAAAAGTTTCAGCCTCATACCACTTCCAGAGCTCTTTAAAAACCCCAATTACTCCACTTTTAATACATTTTTATTACATTTTATCACATTTTTATTTCTAACTTTTCATCTACCCTAACCCTAGCCTAACCCTATAAATACCAACCCTACACACTACCCTCTCACCCCCCAAAATCTTGAGCCACTCTCTCAAAAGTTTCCACAAGAAGTGTGCTTTGAAACCGAGTTCACGGCGAAGCCATGACGGAATTCCGGCGACGTGTTTTGGAGCAACCGGCGACGTAACCATCCTCAGCCTTCCTCCCTAGTTCTCTTTACTCTTTAGAAGAGTTTAAACCCGTAAGTCCCACCTCTTCTACCTTCCTTTTCTTTAATGTAAAAATACGAATTTCTGGAACCCGACGGAAATCGGACAAACCGATTTCCGATTCGATTTTTCTTTAAAATTCCACTTGTCACCTAATACATATTATCTACCCATATGCATGTTGACTATTAATCACCCTTAAACCAATTTAATCACACTTTTCCACATGAAATGATAAGTTCTTTACAAAACCGTATTTCTTTCATTAAAATACCATGAAGTTCATTTTTCTTAATGTAATCAAGTACCTCACTCCTAAACATGTTTATTGTGATAACTAAACTTGTTTCAATCAATTTGAATGAAATTTCACACATGAAATGATAACGTTTACGAATACCGTATTCTTGCACTTTAATACCTTTAGGTTTAACATAGCTTATTTCACCTTTAAACTTCACCAAAACCTAATATAAGTTACGGGGTAATGACCTACCCTTACACACACTCAATATAACCCTAAATGATAAATATCAAAAATACAGAATACGAAATTACAGGACTTTTCACTAAAATACCATAACCTTTATAACCTTTAGTTAAATCTTTAAATTGTAAACTTTTCTAAATAAAATCTTATATAAAATGAAAGCACGATTGGTCATGGAAATCGATCGTTTATCTAAACTGTCTTGTGGGTCTAGGCAAGTGTGTCTAAGGCTAGTGGTTTTTAATTAGGCCCACGACTGTGGTTCCTTCCCACTTACCTGGCACTTATCTGGCCGCAATTGACCGTGAAGAGGCGATTTGAGGCTTCTAATGACTCATCGTTTAGACCCTAGAAATAGGCTAGTTGGCTTAGGAAACCCTAATAACTAAAATACGGAAACTATACTCTTTTGCAAATAAACACCCTATATTTATAAAACCGTTTTTCCTAAATGAAAAGTATTTATAAAACCTAAGCAAAGTGCCGCTACAACCCATCTTTGGGGAACCTGTTAGGGATAGTACGGTTCATCGTGCACCCGCAGGCTAGTAGTGCGAGATTCAGACCTCCGCAAGGAGCATTCGGTCTCGAAAGGTTTAAAATACGATATTTAAGGAACGTGAGACTTTTTTGTAAATAAAATATTCATATAAAAAAAAATTATTTATGTGTTTAATTATATATAATTATCATTTAAACACCTATTTTGTTATAATATAAAGTTTCCACTTTTTCCTAAAATTCAAGATTAAAAGTTACATTAAAATACCACGAATTTCAAATAAACAATTAATTCTTCTATTAGGATATATTCACTAGAATAACATAAATAAAATCCATACTCATTATAACTATAAAGACGAATAACAAATACTTGAGGTGTATTTTGCAAACTATACAATATTACTTTTTACAATAAACCCCCTCAAGTTTTATAAATTACAATAAGGCCCCTAACAAATAAAGAACTTCAAATTATCTTCTCTAGTCTGACTCGGGTTAGAGTCTGACTATTTCTGACTTGAATATAATTCAAGTCAATCTATATTCTTTATATTTCAACTCAAGATGAATACATGAATCCCAGAATCCAGTTAACAATCTATATAACTTGACTGAACCGAACCATGGATATTCCTTTTACATGATTCCCAGTATTCCATTTACATGACTCTATGGTTATAGCCGTTTCCTGATATCATGGTTTCGGTCAGTCAGTTAATCACTCATACAATCAACACAATTTTACAAGATAACAATACAAACAAGACATCGCGGGGTTTAAGGGGTAGACTGGTACGGAATATGTTAAAGGTGGCACGAGGTGGTCACTTAAGACGTAATTACATCCATGCCGTTGTTCCGTGGTATTATCGACGGAGCCTTGTACTACAGGTTACCAAAGTCCCCGGTGTAAGTGGGACTCCCCTCGTATACACTGGCATCTTCTGTACCAGGCTACAAATAACAGCGTTAATACAACATTACAATATTATAATACAACATTAAAAGCTACACTCTCCCTCTCTTACTCTCTGTCTATTCCTCTCTTATCTTTGGGACTTACCGAGCGACCTGTTCGCTGACGACATTCTGTTTCTCTCTTCTTTGAATGTCGTCAGGTGATTTGGACCCGGCCGAGATTGAGCCATCGCAAGAAGACTTGGAGCAGTTTACTGAAGACCCTGCACTGTAGTTTCATTGTACACTTTTCCTTTCTGTACTTTTCATTTCCTGTTATGCCACTGTTTAGGCATCTTTTATTTCAGTTGTATTTCCTTTCATGTATTGTACAAAGAATGTTAATAAATAAAAGTTGCTGTTCTTTTTATACTCTTGTCTCTTGTGTAATATTTTATATTGCTTAGCTACGCTTAGCGTATGTACTTCTGAGTACATACGTAGCGGACCTCGTCGCGTCCACTTCGCCGTACACTGGGAAGCGGGGCGTGACATAATTCATCCGGGATCAAAAGTTATGAGGAATTACGTGTCCACACGTAATGGACTTTTAAGAACCCGCTGGAGGAGTTAAAAAATATAATAAAAACTCAGAAAAGACCCCAATGGGGCATCACGTGCCCACACGTGACCATGGGTCACGTGCAGACACGTGATGGGCTTTTAAGGCCTCTAAAATAATGAATAGAATTAAATTCTAAAAATCTGTTCCCTGATTAAAAATCAGGAATCACGTGCTCACACGTGACCAATGGTCACGTGTTGACACATGATGGTTAAAACTGAAGCATAAACAAACAGCTGAAGGAAATATCTCAATGAGGTGTCACGTGCTCACACGTGACCAATGGTCACGTGTTGACACGTGATGGTTACAACTGAAGCGTAAGCAAACACTGAGAAAAGGACTCAATTGGAGGTCACGTGGCAACACGTGATGGCTGTAAAAGCCTTGCTGTTCAACAGAATTAAATTAAAAAAAAAAAGATCATTTAAATCTTTCGAAATAGAATTAAAATTCTAAAAGCTTCTAAATCTTTCCAAATGGAAAAGGATTATGGGGACCGTTGGATTAAAAATCCAAGGGTAATTAAAAATCACCAATTTATGGAAAAATCTTGGACTTGGAAAGATTTCCCCCCTAAATCTGACCGAGATAACAAATGGATATATTTTGATTTAAAATCCAATGGTGAATAAAATTCACTTAACAATCTAAAGGCCCAGATTAATGATGAATGCAAATCAAATCTCTCAACATACAAATCAAATCTCTTAATGAGAGATTTGCTAAACAAATTGATTCTCTTCCTTCTCCTATAAATAGGAGCCAAGAAGAGAAGAGAAGGGATCTACCTGGAAAAGGGAAGAAACAAAGAGAGGAGAATTTAATTCTCTGCAAAAGAAAAACCCTAGGTAAGAAAAGGGAGGCTTAAAAAGAGAATTTAATTCTCAAAAGAGTTTAACTCTTATATAAAGAAAAGAACTTAGTTCTTTCTCTGGTGGAGGATCTGCAAAGTGCACATCTCCCCATGAATTGAGAATTTAATTCTCATTGGGTTGAGATCCTGCCATGCAGATCCAAAACATAGAGGAGGAATTAAGTTTTGAGAATTCAATGGTCACAAAATTATAGGAATTTAATTCCTTTGGGATAAAATTAGGGTTTTACCCTAAATAAGAATTTAATTCTTTTACATATCTGGGAATTTAATTCCTTTGAAAAGAAATCAGGGTTTTATCCTAAATAAGAATTTAATTCTTTCACGATAGGAATTTAATTCCTCCAAAATCATAATTAGGGTTTAACCCTACAAAGAATTCAATTCTTAAAAGATCTCCGTTCATGAAAAGAACTAGGGTCACGTGCCCCCACGTGACCCTTGAAAAGATCCCCTGCAAAGAACTTTGAAGCATCACCCCACGTGCTCCCACGTGACTCCCAAAACGCAGAAAGAAAAAGCAAAGGAAATGAAAGCTTTGGGCGCTCTCACGTGTTATCACGTGACCCCTCAGCAAATGCTTTAACAATTGGCGCACAGATCCCCATCACGTGCCAACACGTGATGCTCTAAAATAAAAATAGAAGTGTTTAACACTTGTTCGCAGATTTGAGGATAAACCAAAAGGAGATCTGGCTCCACATTTAGGGCGCCCCTCACGTGTCACCACGTGACCCCTAATGAGCATTCTAACAGAACAGAGCGGGGGCCTTCATCACGTGCTCACACGTGATGGCCGCCAGAATTAAAAAAGTTAAACACTGATCTGCAGAATAAAATAAAGGGAATCAGGGCGCTCTCACGTGTCCACACGTGACCCCTCTCTCCTTAGTGTTTAACACTAATCTGAAGACTTTGTCCTCAGTGTTTAACACTGATCTTCTTAGTGTTTAACACTAATTTGGAGAACTCTATTGGCAGTGTTTAACACTGATTTGCTTAGTGTTTAACACTAACTTGAGAACTCTGTTCCCAGTGTTTAACACTGATTATCTTTTAGTGTTTAACACTAACTTGCTAATCTTATTCCCAGTGTTCAACACTGTTGGTCTTTAGTGTTTAACACTAGCTTTAGCCCAATTGGCTAAGTTTCTAGAGGCAAAGCCTCTCCTTCAATGGACCAGCAGAGAGCCAATATTTCAAACACAATTGGACTTAGCCCAAATTGGCCATAAGTCCTCAAATCATCTTGAACTGAGCACATCTGCTCTTTCAACCAACTCATTGGTTCAAGGGTACATCTCGGAACTCCTCTGATATTTGTCGTTGTAATCCTTCAACGTCTTCAGAGAGGTGACGGGTCCCGACAACCACACATCAACACGGACTGTGGGGTCCTTAAACTCATGGACTTATGCGTCCCTAAACCAAGATACGGACTGTGGGGTCCTTAAACCCGCGGACTTATGCGTCCTTAAACTAACGGACTAATGCGTCCTTAAACACATCCATATGGACTGTGGGGTCCTTAAACCCATGGACTTATGCGTCCTTAAACTACCAATGGACCACTACGTCCCTAAACTAGAAATGGACCACTACGTCCCTAAACTGGAGATGGACCACCATGTCCCTAAACTGGCATTGGACCCCTATGTCCCT
Source organism: Agapanthus africanus (assembly GCA_030015575.1). NCBI lineage: Eukaryota > Viridiplantae > Streptophyta > Magnoliopsida > Asparagales > Amaryllidaceae > Agapanthus > Agapanthus africanus. Next base: position 54,083,548 of record CM057342.1, on the reverse strand, counting down.
AAACTGGAACAATAGAGCCAATTGCTCTTTTGTCGGATCTAAACGATCCCGTTAAGTCGATCTTAGTCCCAAACTGGACTAACGTATCCTTAACAACCGTTTAAGTTGATCTTAGCCTCAAAAATGGCTAACGTATCCTTAAACTTTCAAACAGACTCTAGTCCCAAATCGGACTATAAACCCCCTAATCAACTCTGGCTCAAGGGTACATCTTTGAACTCCTCTGACATCTGTCGTTATAATCCTTCAACGTCGTCAAAGAGGTGATGGGTCCCGACGGCCATACATTTAATGGACCACTATGTCCCTAAACTGGAACATTAGAGCCCAAATGCTCTTTTGTCGGATCTAAACGATCCCGTTAAGTTGATCTTAGTCTCAAACTGGACTAACGTATTCTTAACAAACGTTTGAGTTGATCTTAGCCTCAAATATGGCTAACGTATCCTCAAACCAAAACCCCAAACCCAAATCTAAGAAAACACTGATTTGGACTAATCCACGTCCTACGGGCGACGACATAAATTGGTCTCCGTATACAATCCACGGGCAACCACAAACAAAACAAACACCCACGACACGAAGTGACCAGCTGGAGAAGGAGAAAGTTGTTACCGCGATGCGGTAGCGTAATTAACTGCAGGGGCTTGCTCCTGCAGGGAAGAGCGTCCCCACAATCAAAAACCCCTCAAGCGAGGGGGAATCTGACGAAGTTTGCTACATCGGACGCATCCATCTAAACCTCCGCTACACGATGCCATAAATCAACTTGGCATCTTCAGAGAGGTGGACGGATAGCACCTATTAGCATCTGCCCCGAACCTCAGGCAAGACAGCCCATGTCTCGGCCGTCGTTCGGAGGGGAACAGATTCTGGCACGCCCGGTGGGACCTTTTCCTCTTTCCACTCCACACTTCGTGTGTCGTGTTCGCGAACGAATCGCGGTTTGCTGTGGTTGCCTGTGGATTCGAGGTACTAAGATTTGGTGTCTTGCTCCGTGCAGAGAACAGAAGATCAATGGCTTCAAACTGCACTACCTGCAACTGCAACTCTCGCTCCGTCCTTGCTGGAGGAGTGACTTACGGGTCCCAAGCGGCCTCCCTTTTCAGGATACCGGTGGAGCAGGTGACTCAAGCCACCGCTGGACTATTCTTCGGGACCCTGCTCCCACCGATGAGCTTCAATGCCCCAATGACATCGCAAGAAGCTCCAAAGAAGCTGGTCTTTGATCGGCTTGCTACTGTCGCGGCCCCTCTCAACGGGTCGCCCAAGCCTAATGCCTCAGCTTTCAGCAAACTAGGCCAAAACTCATGTGGGCCCATGAAGAAGCCTGCAATACCAGAAAAAGTTGTTCCGAAGAGGATAGCCATCCCTGCTCCTGAAGTCGTCAAGGCGGCTTCTCCTGCCAATGGGTCGGTCTTCACAAGACTGACTATTCCGGCTCCCGTTCCTGCTCGAAGGTCTGTCTTTGACAGATTGGATACCGCTACTCAAAAGACGTCAGTCTTTAAGAGACTGACACCAGCAGCGCTTCAAATGGACAGGGGGCAAGATAAAGCCATCCCCATTGCTGAACCAACGCCGTCCGCTCGACATGCTCGCCGTCGTCACTGGCGCCGGGTAAGGAAGGCTGGGGGCAACTCCCCCTCTGGGATAATTCCGCCAGCTCCAGCGGTGGGGATCGATGCTGCTGTTCCAACTGGGAACAGCTTTGAATTGCTGAACAAGGTACACAGAAATTCGCCAACTGCGGTGCTCAAAAGATCTCCTCCACCGGTAGAGGCCGTCGTGGAAGCAAAACCAGAAAAGCCGGAGCAGTCTCCTCAACGGCTGTCTTCCAGGATCTACAAGACTTGGCGACGGGTCCGAGAATCAGTGATTGATCCGAATTTTTCTCATCGACAGAAAAAGATGAAGGTTTGGCAGGAAGAAAATCCCCCTGTCAAGCAACGAAAGACGACGACCACCTGGGTGCCCAAAGCAACGGTCCCCTCAGCTTCAACCGCTCACAGAAGAAGGAGACCGGAGAAGATCCCTGTGTCTTCGGCAAATCGCAAAGACACCGAATCTAAACGCCCTAAGTCTGGGTGTATGGTGGTGCACACCGTTTATATGGCTTCTGGAAAGGAGGAAAGCCGTGCTTCGACGGGTCACCGACCGCTCACCCGATCAGTGACGAAAGCTCAGGAGCAGCAACAGAAGCTTCAGGAGATGATGACTGCAATGGCCGCACTTACCGGGCCAAAAGAAAGCTCGGAGGCATCATCAGAACAGCGTCATGAACAAGAAACTGACGCTGACTACCTACGCAGAGTCCTCGAAAAGAAGGACAAAGAAGCGCAGAGCAAGCGGCTAACATAAAACAAATGGCGCTTCTCTTCCAAGATATGGTAGGGATGATGATCCAGCAAGATCCTCCTGCTGAAGATCCTCCGATTGTCTTTGAAGATGACAAAGGAGATACATCGAATCCTCCACCGGCTCTGTCAACAGCCAAGGAGGAGACAATTTTCAAAGCTGCCCTGGAGGAATATATAGCTCAGCAAATACGAGCTCATCAAGCCAGTGAAGCGGCTGACCAAATTGTTAGAACCGGACGGCCCTATCCGGGCTGGTATGACCAAATCAGTTACCCGCCGGGATATACGATCCCTAAGTTTCACGTATATAAAGGGACAGGGAATCCCCATCAGCATGTCGCTCAATTCAGGGCCTTATGCGGCAACACGGGAGGCGATGACAAACTGTTGCTTCGCCAATTCGTCGGCAGCTTAACAGAAACAGCCTTTGAATGGTATTCGGAGCTACCTAACGACTCTGTTAAAACATTTGAGGAGATGGAGCTGCTGTGTACACAAAGATTCGCGAGCGCTAGTGAACGCACCCTAATAACAGCACTGATTAATGCCAGGATAAGGCCGGGCGAAATGTGGGTCCAATACGCAACACGATGGCGGAACCTATGGTCGAAATGCGAACAACGCATAGAAGAGGCTCCTGCAGTAGGCATGTTTGTGGGTACCCTGGATCCGCAAGCGACCATCTCACAGTTCATGATGTTCTTCAAACCGACCACGTTCCAGACTTTAATTGATAAGTTGGCCCAAATGGATCAGATGAGTCACAGACCATCTCCTTCAAAGACAGAGCCTTGGAATGAAAAGGACAAAGGGAAAGCAACCGTCGTCGCCAATACTCAACAACGACCGAGCCACTTAAATCCGGTTGTTCGCCAAAGCAACGTGCGTCCACGCCCATCCCTCGAGGAGAGACTGGGACGTCCTTACTCGTTTCCTCAGGACAAAACGAGAAGATTCTTTGAGCTGGCAGTGCGCAACAGACTCATCAATTTGCCGAGTCCAAAGCGTCCGTTGCAACCAGGCGATGTCAACGATCCCAATTATTGCCCTTACCACCAAACGGTAAGCCATCCAATCAAGGATTGTTTCGTCTTTAAGGGGTGGATCGAGGATCAGTACCTACAAGGAAAGTTCGCGCTGTCTGAAAAGTGGAAAGTAAACCCACCATAGCCGCACACTCCAAAGAAGACGGACGCACCGGGGGCAACTTGTCATGTGATCTCCCACTCATTTACGGACGATGAAAAAACTCCTTGCACTGAGAAACTGGGGGCAGAGCCTGAGCCGGAATTCGTGTGGCCGTCAGACGAAATGATCGACACTTTTCTAGATGAGATTCGTCTAAAAAGTAAAGCTGATCGGGAGCGCGAGATGGCCATATTTGAAAAGGCCAAACGCCGGCGACTGGACAAAAGGGTCGAAACACTCCCTCCAGATCAAAGTACATCCGCCGCAAATAAAAACAGGATCAAGATAAGGAAACGATTCGCCAAAGCCATATCAATGGGGATGAGGCCGTCCTCTTTCAGAGAAAATTCTCCTGGTGGTATACATTTTGATGAAACGGACGTACATCCTAACTTATGTTTATATCATCAGAGGATCGCACATCCTACTGAAGACTGTAACTCCTTTAAGTATTGGTGGCAAGGATATGTCGCTCACAGGCAACACTTCAACAGGACAAAGCGTGAAGCTCGTAGACAGCGAAAAAATACGACAGATGAGCATAAAAGAGTTGCCGGCAATTGTCATAGGGACGAGCCCGAGGGATCACGAGTTCTCACCTTTGGAAGCGATTCTGACGAAGAAGCCGCCCTCAACCCTCTCTTCAAGGAATTCATTTCTAAAACAAAAGAATTGGAGAGTTGCGAGAACGTTCAGCCGTACAATCTCACGCTACCCGGAAAGAATCTCGGACCCGCAAACGACGGAGCAAACGAAATGAGAAAGGAAAAGGAAAAAACGGCCTTTGTTGCCAACACTCAACAAAAGCCGAGTGACCCGAGACCGTTTTGTCATCAAAACAACAAGCCGCGATACCTCAATGAGAAGTTGAAACGTCCTTACTCGTTTTCCAAAGATAAAACAAAGAGATTGTTCGAGCTAGCAGTGCGCAGCAGGCTCATCACTCTGCCAGATCCAAAACGTCCATTGCAACCAGGTGACGTTAACAATCCTAACTATTGTCCCTACCACAGAGTAATGGGTCACCCACTCGAAAATTGCTACGTCTTCAAAAACTGGGTTGAAGACCAATACCAACAGGGCAAGTTCGCGCTGCCCGAAAAGTGGAAAGTAAACCCGCCACAACAATATGCTCCGAAAAGGGTGGATATGCCGGGGGCATCATGCTCATTCATAGGGAAAGCCCCATAGACCGAAAAGTCAGTAAACTAGAGATGCGCCTCAAATACGACGACGGTGGACCGAAACGTCCTTAAACTAACAATGGACCGCAATGTCCTAAAACTTGCAAATGACCGAAACGTCGTTAAACTACTCCCAACCCGCAGCATTTTCAGGCTGACGTGGTAAAAAAAAAAGAAAAAAAAAGGGTATGTCCATAAGCAAAATGGGCACGGATGAAAACCCGAAAGGGCTCCGTGAGTAAAAACAGCAGGGCTACCGGCGAGTGTTCGTGAAAACCCGAAAGGGCGCGACCTCGTTTTAAAAAAAAAGAATAAAAAAAATGGTATTTCCATAAGCAAAATGGGCACGGATGAAAACCCGAAAGGGCTCCGTGAGTAAAAACAGCAGGGCTACCGGTGAGTGTTCGTGAAAACCCGAAAGGGCGCGACCTCGTTTAAAAAAAAAAGAGAGAAAAATAAATAAATAAATAAATAAAAAGAACGGTATGTCCATAAGCAAAACGGGCACGGATGAAAACCCGAAAGGGCTCCGTGAGTAAAAACAGCAGGGCTCCCGGCGAGTGTTTGTGAAAACCCGAAAGGGCGCAATCTCGTTAAAAGACACTTATAGGGTCCTCTCGACCTTATAAGAAGAAACCACCTGCGTGAGATCCTTACGACTCACAAGGGAGCAACACACTTAGGGATCCTCACGATTCCTAAGGAGAAATTACACTTGCGAAATCCTCACGACTCGTAAGGAGAACTTTCTTATGGGACCCTCACGGCTCATAAGATTTGAAAGTCTTAAGTTACAGAGACCTTAACCTGTTCTTAAGCAACCCCCACAACCTTCGATACTGCCCTACAAGTGGCTCAGTACTGACCCTTGTATACAATCAATGGGCGCGAATAAACATTTCCCTAACCAAGTCCCATCCGTGACTAGGGATATGTCCATACGGTGAACAACCCTTGTAAGTCTTCTCGACTTATAAGGAGAAAACCCTTTTGTAAGATCCTTACGACTTACAGGGGAACATACACTTAGGAGTCCTCACGATTCCTAAGGAGAAAACGCACCTACGAGATCCTCACGACTCGTAGGGAGAAATACCTTTGTGAGACCCTTACGGCTCATGAAGTCAAAAGCCTTAGTCGACAGGATCCTAACCCTGTTTGCTAAGCCACCTTTGTTCAACATCGACAGAGGCAAATGATGATTCGCTCCTGGAAATATCCCAGTTGTAGCGATGCTGATGCCTAAACCGGTATCAAATTCCAAGTCCTGTCATGACAAATGATGATTCGCTCCTGGCAATATTCCAGTTGTAGCGATGCTGATGCTGAGATTGGCACCAGATTCCAAGTTCCACACTCGCAAAAAAAAAAAATGGCGGGCCACAAATGCATATGACATAGCCGAAATGATGGGGCAACTTGCAACAAAATTAGCAAGTAAAAATATATGCATTCAAAATAGCCGAAATAATTGGGCAACTCGCAATAAAAAGCAGCGAGTAAAAATAAAACAAATAGCCGAAATGATTGGGCACCGCGAAAAATAGCCGAAATGATTGGGCAATCGCGATTTTCGTGATATAAAAAGCTGAAATGATAGAGCATCGCGGAAAAAGAAATAAAATAAAAATGAAATTTCTGTCCTACAGGTGATGCTACATCAATCCCTGTATACAATCCAGGGGCGCAAACAAAGAAGGAGTCGCACTCCTCCTCCCCAGGTTTCATTAGAAGAAGAAGCCGAATCTCGACGAGCCACAAATAACCTAGAGATCATCTCAACACTCGTCTCATCACAGCGGACACATCATCAAGCAAGGCGGAACAGCAGCAACTCCCAGTTCCATGACTCAACGATGTACTCCCATAGAGAGTCAAATCCCAACTCCGTGAAATGCGGATATAATCAACAAAATTCCTGGTCATGTGGAACGCGGATAACGTCACTCTTTGACCCCGTGGAAAACGTCCAGAGCGGATCCTGGTCCTCGCAGAACACGGCAGTGAACCCGTGTGAAGCATCCAGAGCGGAGCCTAGTCCTCGCTTAACGCGGCAGTGAACCCGTGTGAAGCATCTAGAGCAAAATTCCTGGTTACGTGGAACGCGGATAACGTCACTCTTTGACCCCGTGGAAAACGTCCAGAGCGGATCCTGGTCCTCGCAGAGCACGGCAATGAACCCGTGTGAAGCATCCAGAGCGGAGCCTAGTCCTCGCCGAGCACGGCAGTGAACCTGTGTGAAGCATCTAGTGAAAAATTCCTGGTTACGTGGAACGCGGATAACGTCACTCTTTGACCCCGTGGAAAACGTCCAGAGCGGATCCTGGTCCTCACAGAGCACGGCAGTGAACCCATGTGAAGCATCCAGAGCGGAGCCTAGTCCTCGCCGAGCACGGCAGTGAACCCGTGTGAAGCATCTAGTGCAAAATTCCTGGTTACGTGGAACACGGATAACGTCACTCTTTGACCCCGTGGAAAACGTCCAGAGCGGATCCTGGTCCTAGCAGAGCACGGCAGTGAACCCGTGTGAAGCATCCAGAGCGGAGCCTAGTCCTCGCCGAGCACGACAGTGAACCCGTGTGAAGCATCTAGTGCAAAATTCCTGGTTACGTGGAACGCGGATAACGTCACTCTTTGACCCCGTGGAAAACGTCCAGAGCGGATCCTGGTCCTCGCAGAGCACGGCAGTGAACCCGTGTGAAGCATCCAGAGTGGAACCCAGTCCTCGCCTAACACGGCAGTGAACCCGTGTGAAGCATCTAGTGCAAAATTCCTGGTCACGTGGAACGCGGATAACGTCACTCTTTGACACCGTGGTGAAGCATCCAGAGCGGAGCCTAGTCCTCGCCTAACGCGGCAGTGAACCCGTGTGAAGCATCTAGTGCAAAATTCCTGATCACGTGGAACACGGATAACGTCACTCTTCGACCCCATGGAAAACGTCCAGAGCGGATCCTGGTCCTCGCAGAGCACGGCAATGAACCCGTGTGAAGAATCCAGAGCGGAGCCTAGTCCTCGCCGAGCACGGCAGTGAACCCGTGTGAAGCATCTAGTGCAAAATTCCTGGTTACGTGGAACGCGGATAACGTCACTCTTTGACCCCGTGGAAAACGTCCAGAGCGGATCCTGGTCCTCGCAGAGCACGGCAGTGAACCCGTGTGAAGCATCCAGAGCGGAACCTAGTCCTCGCCTAACGCGGCGGTGAACCCGTGTGAAGCATCTAGTGCAAAATTCCTGGTCACGTGGAACGCGGATAACGTCACTCTTTGACACCGTGGTGAAGCATCCAGAGCGGAGCCTAGTCCTCGCCTAACGCGGCAGTGAACCCGTGTGAAGCATCTAGTGCAAAATTCCTGATCACGTGGAACATGGATAACGTCACTCTTCGACCCCGTGGAAAACGTCCAGAGCGGATCCTGGTCTTCGCAGAGCATGGCAGTGAACCCGTGTGAAGTATCCAGAGCGGAGCCTAGTCCTCGCCTAACGCGGTAGTGAACCCGTGTGAAGCATCTAGTGCAAAATTCTTGGTTACGTGGAACGCGGATAACGTCACTCTTTGACCCCATGGAAAACGTCCAGAGCGGATCCTGGTCCTCACAGAGCACGGTAGTGAACCCGTGCGAAGCATCCAGAGCGGAGCCTAGTCCTCGCCTAACGCGGCAGTGAACCCGTGTGAAGCATCTAGTGCAAAATTCCTGGTCACGTGAAACACGGATAACGTCACTCTTTGACCCCGTGGAAAACGTCCAGAGCGGATCCTGGTCCTCGCAGAGCACGGCAGTGAACCCGTGTGAAGCATCCAGAGCGGAGCCTAGTCCTTGCCTTACGCGGCAGTGAACCCGTGTGAAGCATCTCGAGCAAAATTCCTGGTCACGTGGAACGCGGATAACGTCACTCTTCGACCCCGTGGGAAACGTCCAGAGCGGATCCTGGTCCTCACACCAACATGGAGTGATCACCACCGCGACATTCGTCTCGATACAGCAGACGCGATACCAGCAAACGAAGCGAAGGCCAAATTCCTAGCTTCAGGGTCTTGACGGCAAGTCATATAAAACCGGAAAGATAATCAGAGATCGTCTCACACCAACATGGAGTGATCACCACCTCGACGTTCGTCTCGACACAGCAGACGCAACATCACCGAAAGGAGTTACGGCAAAATCCCTGGTTCCAGACCCCGACGGTTCACCAGCAACCTAGAGACAACCGCGACATTCGTCTCGATATAGAGGACGCAATGCCAGCAAACGAAGCGAAGGCCAAATTCCTAGCTTCAACGTCTTAACGGCAAGTCATATAAAACTGGAAAGACAATCAGAGATCGTCTCACACCAACATGGAGTGATCACCACCTCGACGTTCGTCTCGACACAGCAGACGCAACATCACCGAAAGGAGTCACGGCAAAATCCCTGGTTCCAGACCTCGACGGTTCACCAGCAACCTAGAGACAACCGTGACATTCGTCTCGATACAGAGGACGCAATGCCAGCAAATGAAGCGAAGGCCAAATTCCTAGCTTCAACGTCTTAACGGCAAGTCATATAAAACCAGAAAGACAATCAGAGATCGTCTCACACCAACATGGAGTGATCACCACCTCGACGTTCGTCTCGACACAGCAGACGCAACATCACCGAAAGGAGTCACGGCAAAATCCCTGGTTCCAGACCTCAACGGTTCACCAGCAACCTAGAGACAACCGCGACATTCGTCTCGATACAGAGGACGCAATGCCAGCAAACGAAGCGAAGGCCAAATTCCTAGCTTCAACGTCTTAACGGCAAGTCATATAAAACCGGAAAGACAATCGGAGATCATCTCGAACCAGCGCGGAGTGGTCACCACCTCGACTTTCATCTCGATATAGCAGACGAGATGTCACCCCAGCGTTCTTCCCCCAGCAGGATTCGGACGCGCCAAAGTAAATGAAGCAAAAGGCCAAATTCCTAGCTTCAGGGTCTTGACGGTAAGTCATATAAAGCCTGAAAGACAATCGGAGATCATCCCACATCAGCGCGGAGTGGTCACCACCTCGACAATCGTCTCGATACAGCAGACGAGATGTCACTACGGCATCCTTCCTCCAACAGAATCCGGACACGCCAAAGCAAATGAAGCAAAAGGCCAAATTCCTAGCTTCAGGGTCTTGACGGCAAGTCATATAAAGCCTGAAAGACAATCGGAGATCATCTCGCACCAGCGCGGAGTGGTCACAACCACGACATTCATCTCGATACAGCAGACGCAATGCCGCCAAACGAAGCAAAAGGCCAAATTCCTGGCTTCAGGGTCTTGACGACAAGTCATATAAAGCCTGAAATACAATCGGAGATCATCCCACATCAGCATGGAGTGATCACCACCTCGACGTTCGTCTCGATACAGCAGATGCAACATCACCAAAAGGAGCCACGGCAAAATCCCTAGTTCCAAACCTCGACGGTTCACCAGCAACCCAGAGACAACCGCGACATTCGTCTCGATACAGCAGACGCGATGCCAGCAAACGAAGCAAAGGCCAAATTCCTAGCTTCAGGGTCTTAACGGCAAGTCATATAAAGCCTGAAAGACTATCGGAGATCATCCCACACCAGCGCGGAGTGGTTATGACTCATCGGGGCTCTCCAAAATGAGCCTAACCTCAAGTAAAAAGCGGCATGGCAAATTCCTAGCGCTTGCTCTTCCGACGGTCAAACTGCCAAGGAGGATTGCTTGAAGACGTCTTATCCAGCCCCCGAAGGGATCAGAGACACGGCAGTCGTAAGGCTACTCGAACAGCACGATTGCCTATCGAGGAATATATCAGCTCATGCGACGGTACGACGGCCAAAACCCTAAGTACCACAGACCCTAACGGACTTCTGTCGTAAAGAGCAGAGGTTAACTGTGACGTTAGGATATTCTTGCGAGATCTGCTCGATCCGTTTCGACTTGTGATGAAATTGATGTCTTTGCGAGAACTTCTCGATTCGTCTCGACTCGTGAGATAAAGCCTTAGGCAGTAGGGATTAAAAAAACTGTTTCCTAAGCACTGGGACCCTGCAAGTCGGCCCAAAACGGTCTCTTGCATACCATCCACGGGTCTCACTCTCCAAAGTCGAATCTCGACAAGGAGGGAAACAACCGCTTACGGGTCCTCTCGACTCGTAAGATGGAAAATTCTCTTATAGGATCCTTACAACTTATGAGAGAAAACACACTTAGGAGTCCTCACGACCCCTAAGGAGAAAATACACCTAGGAGATCCTCTCGATCCATAGGGAGAAAGGTCTTTATGAGACCCTCACGGCTCATAAAGTTGAAAAGTCTTAGGTGGCAGATCCTAACCCTGTCTCCTAAGCCATCACCGTCCTGCAAAGAGGTCAAGATGGACCATCTATGAGCCAGACTCGCCAAAGCTACATGCCACTGAAACGGAAAAGCTACTCATGAGCATATAAACTACTTCACGCCAGAGTAAGATATGAAGAGATAGAGGGGTGCGGCTCATGAAGTTAAGGGTTTGGAACTATATCTCTTAAGAGTCGAGATCTGAGTCAATGATAAATGACGACGCTTGTGTCGGCTCGTTATCTTCTCAGATCAAGATTCTGAAAGTAATATACCAACCCAAAACTGGTCAAACGCTATGCATAACTCTGCACTACTTCACCCACGTACATACTTACGTGGGCAAAGTAGTGGGGGGCATTTGTTCCCGCCAAAAATTTCTGCGCAAAGGAGTCCAAGGTATCAAATGGCAGCGATACGCTTAAAGAAATGCAAACCAGTATCTTCCGGCCTATATTTTGATAAACTCCCGAAGGAGAAACAGATAAATTCTGATGGTGTCGAAAGCGGCTCGAAAAACTCTTCGATTTGATATATTATGGGCCTCGTAATTCATCCGGGATCAAAAGTTATGAGGAATTACGTGTCCACACGTGATGGACTTTTAAGAACCCGCTGGAGGAGTTAAAAAATATAATAAAAACTCAGAAAAGACCCCAATGGGGCATCACGTGCCCACACGTGACCATGGGTCACGTGCAGACACGTGATGGGCTTTTAAGGCCTCTAAAATAATGAATAGAATTAAATTCTAAAAATCTGTTCCCTGATTAAAAATTAGGAATCACGTGCTCACACGTGACCAATGGTCACGTGTTGACACGTGATGGTTAAAACTGAAGCGTAAACAAACAGCTGAAGAAAATACCTCAATGAGGTGTCACGTGCTCACACGTGACCAATGGTCACGTGTTGACACGTGATGGTTACAACTGAAGCGTAAGCAAACACTGAGAAAAGGACTCAATTGGGGGTCACGTGGCAACACGTGACTGGCTGTAAAAGCCTTGCTGTTCAACAGAATTAAATTAAAAAAAAAAGAGATCATTTAAATCTTTCGAAATAGAATTAAAATTCTAAGAGCTTCTAAATCTTTCCAAATGGAAAAGGATTATGGGGACCGTTGGATTAAAAATCCAAGGGTGATTAAAAATCACCAATTTATGGAAAAATCTTGGACTTGGAAAGATTTCCCCCCTAAATCTGATCGAGATAACAAATGGATATCTTTGGATTTAAAATCCAATGGTGAATAAAATTCACTTAACAATCTAAAGGCCCAGATTAATGATGAATGCAAATCAAATCTCTCAACAAACAAATCAAATCTCTTAATGAGAGATTTGCTAAACAAATTGATTCTCTTCCTTCTCCTATAAATAGGAGCCAAGAAGAGAAGAGAAGGGATCTATCTGGAAAAGGGAAGAAACAAAGAGAGGAGAATTTAATTCTCTGCAAAAGAAAAACCCTAGGTAAGAAAAGGGAGGCTTAAAAAGAGAATTTAATTCTCAAAAGAGTTTAACTCTTATATAAAGAAAAGAACTTAGTTCTTTCTCTGGTGGAGGATCTGCAAAGTGCACATCTCCCCATGAATTGACAATTTAATTCTCATTGGGTTGAGATCCTGCCATGCAGATCCAAAACATAGAGGAGGAATTAAGTTTTGAGAATTCAATGGTCACAAAATTATAGGAATTTAATTCCTTTGGGATAAAATTAGGGTTTTACCCTAAATAAGAATTTAATTCTTTTACATATCTGGGAATTTAATTCCTTTGAAAAGAAATCAGGGTTTTATCCTAAATAAGAATTTAATTCTTTCACGATAAGAATTTAATTCCTCCAAAATCATAATTAGGGTTTAACCCTACAAAGAATTAAATTCTTAAAAGATCTCCGTTCATGAAAAGAACTAGGGTCACGTGCCCCCACGTGACCTTAAAAAGATCCCCTGCAAAGAACTTTGAAGCATCACCCCACGTGCTCCCACGTGACTCCCAAAACGCAGAAAGAAAAAGCAAAGGAAATGAAAGCTTTGGGCGCTCTCACGTGTTATCACGTGACCCCTCAGCAAATGCTTTAACAATTGGCGCACAGATCCCCATCACGTGCCAACACGTGATGCTCTAAAATAAAAATAGAAGTGTTTAACACTTGTTCGCAGATTTGAGGATAAACCAAAAGGAGATCTGGCTCCACATTTAGGGCGCCCTCACGTGTCACCACGTGACCCCTAATGAGCATTCTAACAGAACAGAGCGAGGGCCTTCATCAAGTGCTCACACGTGATGGCCGCCAGAATTAAAAAAGTTAAACACTGATCTGCAGAATAAAATAAAGGAAATCAGGGCGCTCTCACGTGTCCACACGTGACCCCTCTCTCCTTAGTGTTTAACACTAATCTGAAGACTTTGTCCTCAGTGTTTAACACTGATCTTCTTAGTGTTTAACACTAATTTGGAGAACTCTATTGGCAGTGTTTAACACTGATTTGCTTAGTGTTTAACACTAACTTGAGAACTCTGTTCCCAGTGTTTAACACTGATTATCTTTTAGTGTTTAACACTAACTTGCTAATCTTATTCCCAGTGTTCAACACTGTTGGTCTTTAGTGTTTAACACTAGCTTTAGCCCAATTGGCTAAGTTTCTAGAGGCAAAGCCTCTCCTTCAATGGACCAGCAGAGAGCCAATATTTCAAACACAATTGGACTTAGCCCAAATTGGCCATAAGTCCTCAAATCATCTTGAACTGAGCACATCTGCTCTTTCAACCAACTCATTGGTTCAAGGGTACATCTCGGAACTCCTCTGATATTTGTCGTTGTAATCCTTCAACGTCTTCAGAGAGGTGACGGGTCCCGACAACCACACATCAACACGGACTGTGGGGTCCTTAAACTCATGGACTTATGCGTCCCTAAACCAAGATACGGACTGTGGGGTCCTTAAACCCGCGGACTTATGCGTCCTTAAACTAACGGACTAATGCGTCCTTAAACACACCCATATGGACTGTGGGGTCCTTAAACCCATGGACTTATGCGTCCTTAAACTACCAATGGACCACTACGTCCATAAACTGGAAATGGACCACTACGTCCCTAAACTGGAGATGGACCACCATGTCCCTAAACTGGCATTGGACCTCTATGTTCCTAAACTGGAACAATAGAGCCAATTGCTTTTTTGTCGGATCTAAACGATCCCGTTAAGTCGATCTTAGTCCCAAACTGGACGAACGTATCCTTAACAACCGTTTAAGTTGATCTTAGCCTCAAAAATGGCCAACGTATCCTTAAACTTTCAAACAGACTCTAGTCCCAAATCGGACTATAAACCCCCTAATCAACTCTGGCTCAAGGGTACATCTCTGAACTCCTCTGACATCTGTCGTTGTAATCCTTCAACGTCGTCAGAGAGGTGATGGGTCCCGACGGCCATACATTTAATGGACCACTATGTCCCTAAACTGGAACATTAGAGCCCAAATGCTCTTTTGTCGGATCTAAACGATCCCGTTAAGTTGATCTTAGTCTCAAACTGGACTAACGTATCCTTAACAAACGTTTGAGTTGATCTTAGCCTCAAATATAGCTAACGTATCCTCAAACCAAAACCCCAAACCCAAATCTAAGAAAACACGGATTTGGACTAATCCACGTCCTACGGGCGACGACATAAATTGGTCTCCGTATACAATCCACGGGCAACCACAAACAAAACAAATACCCACGACATGAAGTGACCAGCTGGAGAAGGAGAAAGTTGTTACCGCGATGCGGTAGCGTAATTAACTGCAGGGGCTTGCGCCTGCAGGGAAGAGCGTCCCCACAATCAAAAACCCCTCAAGCGAGGGGGAATCTGACGAAGTCTGCTATATCGGACGCATCCGTCTAAACCTCCGATACACGATGCCATAAATCAACTTGGCATCTTCGGAGAGGTGGACGGATAGCACCTATTAGCATCTGCCCCGAACCTCAGGCAAGACAGCCCATGTCTCGGCCGCCGTTCGGAGGGGAACAAGATTTCCATGAGATTTCTGGATTTGGAGAAACCACAAGGATTTTATAAACTCGTTTTCATTTCTAAAAGATAGAAAATTGCGGTTTTCTCGTGATATGATGTGAGGGGTGTCCACCATAGTTTTCTTGGGTCTTGAGTAGTATCATACACCCGATTCGAGGAGGAGGATGAACCGTCTGCGGGTGCATGGTGGACCCGATGCGGTACCCCGAGGCCAGATGGTCGCAGATGATGGCATTGAGCCTGGCAGGGAAGCACTACCGACCGGTTATTTGTGACGCGGAGGATATCCAGAGGATACCGACGTAGTCGTGAGATTTGATTATCTGGACCAGTCCGGATTGCCGGAGCCTGAGATATTGAGATATTGAGATATATGTTTTGTGTCGATACTTGACACGGATTTTCTGTTGATTTCATTGATGATACTTCGATTTTTATACAAAAATGTCATTGAGGTAAGAAAACAGTTCTCTTGTACAAGATGTATTTTACTTTCATGCTTAATACATTCGCACATCATATATTGACATGTGGCTACCTGAGGCACTGACACGAGCACTGGGTATAATACTTATGTTTAGATGTTTACCCTTGCCATTTTTAGATGTTTTCAGGTTTTATTTGAGCATATTATGGTATGACCTAGGATAGAGTCATATATGCGATTTCTGCTCGGTGATGTCTTCTACTCACGCGTTGGCAACCCACCCCCGTTGTGCCACAGTTTTTTGCAGGTTTGCCGTACAGGTTTTCTTGGCGGCTTTGCTGGCACACTAGTTCATTCCGGGTGATTGCTTAGGTAGGTGGATTCACTTGTATTGTGACCACCGTAGTACTTGTATTTATTTTAGTTGTATCTAGTAAACTCCATCAAACCAGACTTGTATTATTTGATAGACTTAGAAGACCAGTTGTATATTCTTTCGACCTTAGAGTCGCGCACTGTATTATTATGATTCTTTTATGGTTTTCTTAATGATGTTGTGTTTTCTTTATGAGTTTTGATCCTCGCCCTTCGGCGTTGTATATTATATTGCTTGCGTGGTTGTTTCCGCCAATTGGCGAAGTGCTAGCTCCCGCTTGGGGATGCCTTTATGCATGATTCATATATATTCCTGTTTGTACCAGTTTGGGGCCAGTATTTACAAAGGAGACTCTGCCGAAATTTTTGGGAAAATATGATGTTGCTTTTAAATGTTTAATGCCATTTATTTTATTTAAACCACTTGCTTTAAAACAAGTTTTCCTTCACTTCTTATTTAAAATGGTTTAGATTTCTAGGCTTTTATCTTACTTGAATTAGGTGGGGTCCTATAGACTTCACATGATTCAAGTACCAGTCACGTGCTATTTCGGGTCGTGACAAAATTGGTATCAGAGCGCTAGCTTTAACCATGGTTCGAGTCTATGTTTGACTATGCGGAGTCTAGGGCGTATATTTATATTCGGAATCTAGGTTTGACCTTACGGAACTTAGACTTGGTCGAGGGGGTATTAGACTCGAACTTTCATCGCATAGCTAGACCTTGGTTGATGGAGTAAGTGACTTAAGTAGAGTGACGTACTGTGGGTATGTTCCGCGGCATACTTACGATACGCTACTCCGCTTAAGAAGACTTAGGATGTACATTTCTTTGCATAGTATTCTATTCATTTTCTATGATCTATCCTCATCGATATCGGTTTGTAGTTCCTGTTACCACGGTTGCACGGGCAGAGAGAGCTGTGGCTAGAGTTGCGGTCAGCATGAGCTCGTCTTGGACGAGGACTGACCAGCATGTTTTCCGGTGACACACGATTGCATAGATGTGTCATTTTATTGTGCTTTTCGCGACATGAGCGTTTCGAAATATCGTTTTACTATGTTTTCTCGTTGACACGAACGATTAGATCAGCACCAGAGGATTGGGCCACTGCTAGAGGCCGGGTAGAATGTGATGACCGTTGATGTATCGTCTATTCTTGAGGATGAGGCATTGTTTAGCATGCGGACGAGGGGTATTCACATATTGTCTAGGCGAAGTTAAAAGTTCGAACGAATGTCAGAACCCATTTTTCTAAGTTTAAGGTATTCGGAAAAACATGCAAGTAATTCTGTGAACCCTCTAGAAGAATGAAACCTTAACTCGACATAATGACCATGTAACCGCTTTTAAACCTTAAGGTTTACGGTAGTTCCGCGGTGCCATTAATGAGACTTGGGTCTGCCCTTCTACGACTGGTCCATAGGTACTGTAGCATGTACTGGATATTATTAAACTGTGCTCAAGTGTTGAGCTCTCGAGGAATTATGGGACTTTGATGAATCGATCGAAAAGTTTAACGTCGTCCGGATATCATATGATGGGATACAATACTTGGAATCCACAAGAAAGCTAATTTGAATTTTATAAATCTAGCAATTTAGTCTTAGTTGATCGGTTGCCACGGGATTTTGATGAGATGACGTTCCACTCCGTTGACATCAGAGATGTAATACGCATGCATAGGCATTGAATATAGATATATCTTTCAGAAGGAGTCGTGATGAGTATACAGCTGTTCTGGAACCAGAAATGGATTTAGTAAAGGGTGATAACTTCCGGGCAGTTCGGTAAAAACGAGAATTGGGAGAGATCCTGA
This sequence comes from Agapanthus africanus, assembly GCA_030015575.1. Lineage (NCBI taxonomy): Eukaryota > Viridiplantae > Streptophyta > Magnoliopsida > Asparagales > Amaryllidaceae > Agapanthus > Agapanthus africanus. Next base: position 54,065,828 of record CM057342.1, on the reverse strand, counting down.
AAAAATCTTTCTGGAATACTAAACGAGAAGACTTGGACCCAGGATCGGTCGTATTACGCACACCCAGTAGGCCAGAGTTCGGCATTACCGACGAGACATGTTATGAGTGACCATAATAGTTGGCCAGGGATCTTTAGAGGATGTGCCAGAGCGGAACTGTTTCCGTCGTTATTTCCATATTGGGTAGTTGAGCCGAGGAGTTATGTAACTGGCAATCTGCAGTAAGAGACGAGAGCCTAAGCGCACAAAGCGCCAGACCATGAACAGGAGGCAAGTAAATATCTTGCTCTGCTAGCTTTGGATGCACCGACACCTTCTTGATCTTGAAGGAACGACACATCGACGACAGTGTTTACGATTTGCGATTTGGTGATTCGAATAACACGTGTCCGTCATTTTGGATTTTGGGGTTTTGGGCGGTTTATTTGCATGATTGAGATTTTGTGCACCACAGTTGCACTTGACCTCGATTGATGTCATTCGAGATGATTGATTTTGATTTCATGCCTATGGTATGTATGTGATTTGACTTGCACCTTCGGTGTAGTTTTCATGCACTTTTAGTACTTTGATTCGATTTTGTGCACGCTGATGCACGTGGTTATGAGATTATATACCACGGTATACCTGATTTGGATTGAGGCATGTTGTATACCGTCGATTTCGATAGTGATATTCGATATTTTTTTTCGTGCACCTTGTGCACTTGATTTGGATTCTTGCGCATACTAGCGCGCTCGATGCGATTTTGGTGCACACCAGATGCACTAAATCAGGATTCTTTGTGCATATCAAATGCACCTGATATTGTTGTCAGGCACACTCGTTGCCCTTGACAGGTGTTTTCGTGCATACCCTTTGCACGCAGATTTTGTTTTTGTGCACATATATAGCACATTCGGTGACTTCGATTTCTGTGCGTACCAGACGCACGTGGCATTATTACACATACTATTGTGTATGATTTCCTTTGAGCAGTATATTTTTATGATGTTTACCATTTGGTATAGTAGCTGAGCAGGACTAGTCAGAGGACAGTACCTAAATATGTTTTTGCATGAATCGATAGTTACCGAAGGCATTTCCAAAAAGGAGCTATAGTCTCGGTATTTACCTACGTGTCCGAGATGACACGAAACATTTTACAAAGGAAACCCTTCTAAATTATTTTCAAAACGGCGGGACGTGTATGTTAAACAAAGGATAGATATATAATATATATAGTTATTTTCATACAACAAAACATCCGCTACTTGTGCCGTGATACTCGCATCGCACATCGACTTGAAAAGGTTTGGCATGCATTTCTTTCAGATGTTTTAACAAGTTTACTATGATGCGTACTATGTGTATGTTATAGTTTTAATGTATATCGTGTTGGTTTTCGTATTGGACTTTGACATTGGTATCTTCACTATAACTCCGATGATTGCGTGATGCTTGATGGAGTTTTGATTTGAGTTATATACTCGTTTTTCATGCGCATGCATTGCGCTACGATATGTTTTATGTATGTATGATTTCGGAGTCCCGACGACTAGATCATTTTACTGAAATGTTTTAGTATTTGAGGGGTTTAAATTTAAATTCGGGGTCCGAATTTATTTAAGGGGGGAAGACTGTAACATTTCAGAAAAATAAGATATTATTTTTCGGAAGTTAAATAATTAAAATAATAAATATTATGAATATTTTAATGTGTGGAGATTAGTTTTAATGATATGGTATAATTATATACCGATAATTGGGAAATATTTGGAAAATTATACTAAGTATTGATTTTTAAAAGATTGTATGAAGATTGGGAATTTTACAATTTAGTATACAATAAATTGTATATAAGTTAGTATTACTAAACTCGATTTGTACCTAACCATGCATTGATTTTGTTTTGTGCATGTGATATGCGCTATATTATATTACCCATTTGTTACATTTTTCTACCATAACTTCTTTCATTTTTTTTGTTTCAAGCGTGGCTTTGTTTTAAAATGAAATGAAAAGGAAAAGAAAAAGGAAATAAAAGATAAAAGAAAAGAAAAGAATAAAGAATAGAGGTATGGCAAGTGAGAAAGAAGGTGAGAGGTTTCCTTTGACCATGGCCATTTGCTTCACTTCATTTTTCTTCATCTTTTTCCTTTCTCCTCTCCCATGGCTGTCCTCTTCTCTCCACCTCCTCTACCTCCTCACTACACCCCCTAAAACACCTCAAAACACCTTATTCCCTTCATTAAAATTGTGCACAAGCTCACTACAAGTATGAGGAACCAAGAAAGTTGGGATTTTGGACTCTTGGGGCAACTTAAGAATTTTCTTGAGTTGCCAAAAGAGGTATATTTCCACACCATTAGTTTAGATTTTGTTTCTCCTTATCTTCTAGTTTAGTTTAAGTTATTTAAACAAGGTTTAGTGATCTTGGAAATTTTCAAGTTGAGGTTTAGGAGATTGTATGAGTTGTGAAGGGTATAATTGAGGGTAATAAGGGATCACAACCCTTCTAGTGTCAAAACCTGGACTAACCTTAAGACTAAAACCCCATATCCCAAACTTAGAAATCCCCGATATCGGATTTTTGTAGGAATTGTGATGTTGTTTCGAGATCTGCTATTACCCGGGGGCCCTATAAATCAATTAGCAATTACTGAGATGTGTGCAGGTGACCTAGAAGCTAACCCTAAAACCTGAGACTCCCACTCCATGATATGGCCAGAAATTATCTAGTTTTGGCCGCAATTTGCGGCCTTGGTGCGATGGAATCAGCTCGTGCTTGGTTCATGGCTTCATTTTAGGAAAATTAGACCTACTACATGTGCAGAATTGATTAATTTCACCTGGAACAAAATCTGGAAGTGTTTTCTTATGTTGCTGCCTTGGTTTTCCGACTATTTATGACTTGGATTTTGGTATTTGGGTTTTGACTCGGTGGTGTGACGTTTGCACGTCAATCTCGAGAGTTGCTTGGTTATTCTTGCATGCGTAGACCATAGGTTTTAACCTACGTGTGATTCGTGTGCCGTTTTGGTTTTCGTGTGGGATTTCTGTTTACGATGCGATGTGTACATAGGTACCCTCATGTGGACGTTGAGAAACAAGGATGAGCATGGCGTCATCGACTTCGGCAGGCAAGGATCAAGGTGAGTAGATATATATCTACGGGAGAAGTCGGGTGGATGACGTATAGCACCCCCGCGGTTTCGTAGTGTAGTACGCGAATGCGTTATGATATATTTAAATATGTGTTTTGTGAAACGTGGATATTTAGCAAGAATGGCTTTAGGAGGTCATGGGTTAGTTTAGCGTATTTTGGATGATAGTGTTGTTAGTTTAGTTTCTTAGTTGCGAAACCCTAGAGTTAAGATATACACACACACACATGCACACACGTAATATGTTTTGGTGTATATGATATATGTATGTATATATATATATATACATATATGTATGTGGATGTGTTGAAATATATATATATATATATATATATATGCATATACGTATACACGTATGATGAGGATAGTATATAATACTTGGAGATGAGTCGATATGATCGGGGCATGATGCCGTGAGATTGGTTATGCGATTTGGGTCGTGCTATGAGATATGACATGATATTATAGCGGATCGATGAGCGATGTGTTTTCATACACATGCGTATATATGTTGATGGTATCGGAACGTACTAGACTTAGATCAGTACCCCTAGTGTATGATATTATGATAATGATACCAGATGAATAATGAGGTATATGTGATATTGACCTGTACCCCGACTTTGGGATGCCGTACGATAGATTTTACCGTACGATATATAAATATGATGATAGATCCGCACTCTTGACTCAAGAATGTCGTATTATATATTTTATCGTACGCGACGCTATTGAGGTGGGATCACCGACTACTAGATATATCGACTCGGACTTAGGTGGATTTCCTTACCCCTTTCGTTTAGTCTCTTAGTTTCGTCCTGTAGTTTACTTGGTAGATGTTAGACTAGGCTCGAGTCATACTTATTTTCAAAACTAACGAATCGTGAGTATTTTAAAGACAAGCCGAGGGATACTGCGGATTTTTCAAAGGATATACTTTTTCTTAAAAACACCGTAGCCATATTTCCTAAAAACCACGATTCGTGCTATTTCAAACGTCAACACTGTATGACTCGTATATAGAAATGTATATTCTTCATTGTTGCGTTTACTATTCATTTTCCGTATATTCTTGTTGTTCGCATCGCATTGCATGCTTAAATGTGTTCTCGTTAGCTATTATGAAACCCTGTGTCAGGACACCAGCACTATTACCGATGATGCGTATGCTCTACGTACACTTGCTTGCCGGCTCACACACATCATCATCGGTAATTTCCATGTCCTGTACACATTAGAAATAGTACTTCATTGATATAACCTGCTAGCTGGTAGTTCAACATATTATTAGTATGTTTGCTTTCATGTGCTAAATTAGATATTGCATCCTTTATTTAGATATCCATGCATGTGTATATTCATTTTTCATGCAATATTATGGGGCTTTATGCCGGTATTCACTGTTTATTGACTCTTGATTATGAGATTTCGGATTTCCATGAGATTTCTGGATTTGGAGAAACCGCAAGGATTTTTTAAACTCATTTTCATTTCTAAAAGATAGAAAATTGCGGTTTTCTCGTGAAATGATGTGAGAGGTGTCCACCATAAGTTTTCTTGGCTCTTGAGTAGTATCATACACCCGATTCGAGGAGGAGGATGAACCGTCTGCGGGTGCATGGTGGACCCGATGCAGTACCCCGGAGAAAGATGGTCGCAGATGATGGCATTGAGCCTGGCAAGAGAGCACTACCGACCGGTTATTTATGACGCGGCGGATATCCGGAGGATACCGATGTAGTTGTGAGATTTGATTATCTAGGCCAGTCCGGATTGCCGGAGACCGAGATATTGAGATATTGAAATATAAGTTTTGTGTCGATACTTGACATGGATTTTCTGTTGATTTTATTGATGATACTTCGACTTTTATACAAAAAATGTCATTGAGGTAAGAAAACAGTTCTCTTGTACAAGATGTATTTTACTTTCATGCTTAATACATTCGCACATCATATATTGACATGTGGCTACCTGAGGCACTGACATGAGCACTGAGTATAATACTTATGTTTAGATGTTTACCCTTGCCATTTTTAGATGTTTTCAGGTTTTATTTGAGCATATTATGGTATGGCCTAGGATAGAGTCATATATGCGATTTCTGCTCGGTGATGTCTTCTACTCACGAGTTGGCAACTCACCCTCGTTGTGCCACAGTTTCTTGTAGGTTTGCCGTACAGGTTTCCTTGGCGACTTTGCTGGCACACTACTTCATTCTGGGTGATTGCTTTGGTAGGTGGGTTCACTTGTATCGTGACCACCGTAGTACTTGTATTTATTTCAGTTATATCTAGTAAACTCCATCAAACCAGACTTGTATTATTTGATAGACTTAGAAGACCAGTTGTATATTCTTTCGACCTTAGAGTCACGCGCTGTATTATTATGATTCTTTTATGGTTTTCTTGATGATGTTGTGTTTTCTTTATGCGTTTTGATCCTCGCCCTTCGGCGTTGTATATTATATTGCTTGCATGGTTGTTTCCGCCAATTGGCGAAGAGCTAGCTCCCGCTTGGGGATGCCTTTATGCACGATTCATATATATTCCTGTTTGTACCCATTTGGATCCAGTATTTACAAAGGAGACTCTGCCGAAATTTTCGGGAAAATATGATGTTGATTTTAAATGTTTAATGCCATTTATTTTATTTAAATCACTTGCTTTAAAACAAGTTTTTCTTCACTTCTTATTTAAAATGGTTTAAATTTCTGGGCTTTAGGCTTACGTGAATTAGGTAGGGTCCTATAGACTTCACATGATTCAAGTGTCAGTCACGTGCTATTTCGGGTCGTGACACTTGTCTATTCCATTCTATCTTTTGGGACTTACCGAGCACTAATGCGCTAACGACATTCCCGTCTTTTCTTTCTTTGGAATGTTCATCAGAAGGAGCCAACTCTCAGGAGACTAAGCCTAGTCAGGATGATTTGGAGCAGTTCACAGAGGAGCCAGACTTCTAGGCTTTTACTTGTACTTATTTTCTTTTCAGTTCATATGCCACTGTTTAAGCATCGCTTTTTATCATTGTACTTTTCTTTTCAGTTGTATGTAAAGAAAGAATGTTAATAAAAGTTTCTATTATTATTACATATCTTATTATTCTTATGTATTCATTTTATATTGCTTATTTACGCTTAACGTGGTTACTTCTGAGTAAATACGTCGTGGCCCGTCACGTCTACTTCTCCGTATACTGGGAAGCAGGGCGTGACATACACTTCATTACGCCTGTTTGATTTTTCTGAAACTTTTCATTTCTTTGTGTATAGCACGTGCAACTCTTGGGCTTCCAAAAATTAAAAAGAAAAATAAGAAAAAATAATTGTGTCTGATGGAAATAGAACACACAGGCTATGTCACAGCAGTGCAGGGGCTTTATCAGTGAGCTACAAGTTGCTTCTTGTTTTTATTTAACAAAACCAATTTTTAACTCTTACACAGGCTGTAATACTCTTTTCTGTACAATAACAAGAAAATTCTGTACAGTGATTTCAGAGTCGTTACATTCTACCCTCCTTATAAAAATTTCGTCCTCAAAATTTACAATTACATAGAGACTAATTTTCAAAAAGGTAAGGGTATCGTGTACGCATATTATCTTCTCTTTCCTAAATTGATTCTCCTAGCGAATCTTTTCTCCACATCACTCGGACCAAGTTTTGTTCCGCAATGTCTTCACCTTTCGGTCCAGAATCTCAACCGGTTGTTGCTCGCAGGTTAAGTCAGTTTGTACTATGAGCTCTGAGTGATCAAGTATATGGCTGGGGTCGTTCACATATCGTCGTAGCTGAAATATGTGAAACACGTTGTGCACTCCTTCCAATGAGGGTGGTAGTGCTAAATGGTATGCCACTTCTCCGACTCATTCGAGTATATCGAATGGTCCTATGTATCTTGGACTGAGTTTACCCCTCTTACCAAAACGAATCACTCCTCTGTTTGGAGAGATCTTCAGGAATACATGGTCTCCAGGTTGGAACTCCAGATGTCGGCGTTTTACATCTGCCCAATACTTCTGTCGGTCTTGGGCTATGTGCATCCTTTCCCTGATCGTGCGAACTACATCCACAGTTTTCACGATCATCTCTGGTCCAAGGAGTTCACAATCTCCAACGTCGTCCCAACTTGACGGTGAACGACACTTTCGTCCATAGAGTGCTGCGAATGGTGGCATTCTAATGCTTACCTGATTGCTGTTGTTGTATGAAAACTCCATAAGGTGTAGGTGATCTTCCTACGAACCTCTGAAGTCTAACATACAGGCTCTTAGCATATCTTCCAGTATCTGAATTGTTCGCTCAGACTGTCCGTCCGTTTATGGATGATACGCCATGCTGAAATTCAGACTCGTTCCCAAGCTAGCTTGCAGACTCTACCAAAATTGTGATCGGAATCTTGTATCACGATCGAAGACGATGCAAACAGGTACTCCATGTAATCGCACGATCTCCTGCATAAGTTTAAGGGTATCAAATATGGTACATCTTGAAGGTTTAAATCATACTTTAGACTTATGCTCACCTCCATGTACTTGTTTGCTAACGTCTCGGTCGACTGGCCAACTCTGAATGGAATAAAGCGAGCCGACTTGGTGAGTCGATCCACAATAACCCTAATTGCGTTGTTACCCTTCATGCTGCGAGGGAAAGCAGTCACGAAGTCCATAGTAATGTGCTGCCATTTCCATTCTGGGATTGGTAACGACTGAAATAGACCAGCAGTTCTGTGATGTTCAGCCTTCACTTGCTGACACACCAAACACTTGGCTACGCTCCTTCCTACTTCGCGCTTCATTCCATACCACCAGTAGTATTGCCGTAGATCCTTATATATTTTTGTGCTACCGGGGTGTACAGAATAAGGAGAGTTGTGAGCTTCTTTCATCAGCTCTTCTCAAATAAATCCGACTGGCACGCATAAACGACTTCCATATCGTAAGGATCCATCTTCATGGATGATGAAGTCAGTTCGAAGTCCACTTTCTACTTATTCTTAGAACTTTTGTAGCTTAGCATCATTTGCTTGAGCTGCCTTGATTTGATTTACAAGAGTGGACTGGACTTGTAAGTTCATCAAATATGAAGCGTTACCTGGCATAACTACTTCAATCTCCAATCCATGCAGTTTTTGGTGTAGCTTCTACTGAGCAGTGAGGTTCATTGCTGATGGCTGGTGACTAAGGGCATCGGGAACTACGTTCACCTTCCCAGGATGATACTGTAGGTTGATGTCAAAGTCCGCCATGAGTTCTAACCATCTTCTCTGCCGCATATTGAGTTCCTTCTGAGTAAATACATACTTCAGATTTTTGTGGTCAGTGTAAATATCCACTCGTTCTCCCAAAAGATAGTGGCGCTAAATCTTGAGTGCGAAGATGACGGCTGCCAACTCCAGATCATATGTTGGATAGTTGCGCTCATGAACCTTTAGTTGTCTTGATGCAAAAGCCAAAAGTTTTCTATGCTGGTGTAGAACACATCCTAATTCTTTACCGGACGCATCACAATGCACAACGAATCCTTCACATTGATCCGGTATTACAAGAATAGGAGCAGAGGTTAATCTCGACTTGAGTTCTACAAAAACTTTTTCACATGCTTCGGACCACACGAATGCTTCATTTTTACGTGTGAGCTTGGTCAGGGGTGCTGCGATATTTGAAAATCCTTTAATGAATCGTCGGTAGTATCCTGCTAATCCCAAGAAACTTCGTATATCATTCACCGTCTTTGGTGTCGGCCACTTACTGACAGCTGACACCTTAGCTGGATCTACAGAGATTCCTTCGCCTGAAATAATATGTCTGAGAAATCCAACTTGGTCTAGCCAAAATTCACACTTGCTGTATTTGGCGTAGAGCTGATGTTGTCGTAATATCTTCAGGACAATCCGTAAGTGCTCGTCGTGTTCCTTCCGATTCTTTGAATACACCAGGATGTCGTCGATGAAGATGACAACGAATCTATCTAAGTACTCTCGGAAAACTTGGTTTATCAGGTTCATAAAGATGTCAGGTGCATTGGTCACTCCAAATAGCATTGCGAGATATTCATAATGACCATAAGGAGTCCTAAACGCCGTCTTCGTAATGTCGGACTCTTTGACCTTCACCTGATGATAACCCGAACGAAGATCTAGCTTTGAAAAGACACAAGACCCACTTAACTGATCGAAAAGGTCATCGATGCGTGGTAGTGGATACTTGTTCTTAATCGTCACTTCGTTCAGAGCTCGATAATCCACATACACCCTGTAAGAACCTTCCTTCTTCTTCAGTAGTAACACCGGAGATCCCCAACTTGAAGTACTGGGTCGGATCCAATCTTTCTTCAGCAGTTTGTCCAACTGAATACGGATCTCCTTCAATCCCTCCGGACTTAATCGGTATGGAGCTTTGATTATAGGTTGCGCATAAGGTTATAAATCAATATTAAATTCAAGAGCTCGATCGGGAGGCAAATCTGATATGTCTTTAGTGAACACATCCTCAAACTCTCAAACTACTTTTGTCACGCCCCGTTTCCCAAAAGTCGGAAGCAAGTACGTGATGAGGCCGCGACGTATTTATTTCGAGAAGGTCATTTTCCGAAATAAATACACTAAGCGTAAAATAAGCAATATAAAATGACAAGAGAATAAACATGAGATTTAAAATTCAACAACTTTATTTACATTCAACTTGATTCATTTATAATACATGATTTTAATTGAAAGAAAATACAAGGATTGAAACGCCTAAACAGGTGGCGTATATAAACTGAGAAAGGTAACTGTTCTAGGCCTAGGTCTCGGTCTGATCGTGTTCTTCCTCTGAGATTTCTACCTCTTCAATCTCCACAGTATCTGACGAATATTCCAAGAAAACAGAGAAGGGTGGAATGCCCATCAGCGAACTTTCGCACGGTAAGTCCTAAGGAATGAAGTGAAATATAAAGTGTAATGATAAGAAAAATGTATATCATGAACAAGGGATTGTGAAGTATGATGTGTCAGCATGTCGTGTAATGTAAACATGGCGAGTTTATGTAGCATGCTGTTTTATCATAATATAGGTGAACAAGTATGGTAATGTATGACAAGTAGATAAGCATGATAGCATGAGCATGGCAATACAAAAGTAACATGGCCGTGTAGTGTAAGTATAGTGAACAAGCAGTGAATGTAAGTGTCTTAACAGGTCTCTACTTGGATACACTAAATTAACGTAAGTTCAAGGGTGAATATCATCCAATCTCAAGAGTGTTCTCGAACCCAACAGGCTGTAATCCAAGGGTAAGGAACCACGGGCCCGTATCAAGTGTTACTAACGGGACTTCAACCTAGTGTTGAAGTATTCCAAACTCAACCGGCTATAATCCAGGAGCAAGGAAACATGGGCCCTCATGATTGCTTGCTTGTGTTAGTAGACATGGATTCATGCTTTAGTGGGACTCCTGAGATTTCGTTGGATTCACGCATGAACTACCCCAGCACCCCGTGTATTCTACGTTACAGTTAAATTTACAGGCCTTGCTCGAATCCATGAATACATCAAGTTTGAGTTCATGTCGATATCGAGTATTCATGTCAAGTATTCTTGCAATCATGTCAAGTTGTATTCATGGTTCGAGTCAAGTCAAGTCAGGTATTCAGGTTTAAGTTCAAGTATGCATGCTAGACTTTAGGTTCATGTTTGCATTGGAATCTGATTTGAGTTGGATTCAGGTTCATGATCAAATATTCATGTTCGGTTTTAGATTCAGGTTTGAGTTTGGATTTAGACATGAGTTAGACTCAGTGTCACGCCCCTCTTTCCAGTGTACGGGAAGGAGACGCGGCCCGTCCGCTACGTATTTACTCAGAAATAACACGCTAAGCGTTTCTAAGCAATATAAAATAAAATGTACACAAGAGACAAGATGTAAATAAACAACAACTTTATTTATTAACATTCTTTTTACAATACAGCTGAAATGAAAATATATGGAATGAAAGCAATGCCTAAACAATGGCATAACAGGAATGAAAATGAAATGTAATGTACAAGTGAATCTAAAACTCCGGGTCTTCAGTAAACTGATCCAAATCTTCGCTGCTGGGTTCGATCTCCAGTGAGTCCGAAACACCTGACGATATTCCAAAGAAGAAGAAAGAGAATATCGTCAGCGAACAAGTCGCTCGGTAAGTCCCGTAAATAGATAAAAATAGAATAGACAGAATAGAGTATAGTTGTTTAATGTTGTTATTTAGTGTTAACGCTGTTGTTTGTAGGTTGGTACAGAAGAGACAAGTGTATACGAGAGAAATCTCACTATCTCGGAGACTAAGGTATATGGAGTACAAGGAACCGTTCAGCTACGGTATAACGGCAATGGAGATTCAGGTTAGGTGTCTTATGGTTGCAGTCTCATGCCACTTTTAACATCTTCCGTACCAATCTACCCTTTATAAACCCCGCGATGTCTTGGTTGTATTGTTTGTATTGAATTTTATTATAAATTATATAGATGGATGACTTGCTGAAACCATGATATCAGTAATGGAACGAATATAATGGAAGAACATGTAAACGGAATATATCCATGGTTCGGTTCGGTCAATACAGTTTGATATAGATTGAATAGATGGATTCATATTGAATCATGTTGTATTGTAGCTTGTATTTGAATCACATTCAAGTCAGATTGATTATATTTAGACTCAGTCTGAGTCAGACAATTAGAAAAGAAATTGAAGTCCTGAGTTGGGTTTTGATGTTATCGGTGACTGCTGCACATGGACGGCAGGATTTGTGTCTTTTTCTAAGACAATTACCGTATTGATAACACCTTTTGTTAGGTTGTCTACCTTAAATAGGCAAGCACCCATATCTCCGGCTCCCTGAGGCTCAAGAGGCTGGTCTCGCTTAAACCTATGTTTACTAGGGTCCTTATTGTAATTTAATATAACTTGAGGGGGTTTATGTAAAAATAGTTTTGGCATAATTTCAAAATACACCTCAAGTATTTAATTATCGTCTTTAGAGTTTTCATAGATGTATATTTTATAGACGTGACATTTCTAGTGGATAAAACCTAATTTCATAATATATGGTATTTATTTGTAATATGAATATTGTTTTGAATTATCATGGTAATTTCATGTAATATTTGAATTCTTTTCTTGAGTTTTGGAAACAAGAAATAATATATATATTTAAAATATTTATTTTGGTAATAATTATATATACATATTTAATGAAAATAATTTTATTTATTTTCTTGTAAAAATCTCATTTTTTAAAGAAAAATGTATAAAAATTCTATCGAGATAGAATGCTCTTTGTGGAGGTCTGCATCTCGCTCTACTAAGCCCGAGGATATACGATAATTCACACCATCCCGAACGGGTCCCCAAAATGGGTTGTAAAGGCGCAATTGCATGGAAATGTTTTAATAAATCTTTTAAAGAAAACGGTTTTATAAGTTAAAGGGATTTATTTGCAAAGTCGTACTTCCCGTATTCTATTGTCCCAAAATTCATTGTGCTATGATAGATATGTATGTTGTGAGGAGGTAGGTTATTACCTCGTGGACTATCTAAAAGTATAACAAGGAATTATGATGGTTTATGTCGAAACTAAACTATATGGTATTTTTCTGAATAAGTATGATAAAAGTTACAAAAATGATTATTTTGATGTGAAAGTTGTTTTGTTGAGTTTTTTAATGTTTAATAATCAACATATGAGAATATAGTTTTATCTTATTAAAGAAAAGTGTAGTTCTTAAAGAAAACCGAATCGGAAGTCGGATTATCTCAGCTTCCGTCTGGTTTTAGAAATGGAACGTTTTAAAGATGAAGATGAGAGGGGAAAATGGGACTTACTGGCTTTGATGAGAGGGAGGAGGTAGCAGGAAGTCTAGAATTTATCGGTGCTTCGTTTCGTTACCGGAAACTCCTCGTATCATCGCCGGAACTTCGTCGGAGTTTCGCCCTTTATTAACTCCACTTGAACACTATAGGAACTTGGAAATTTTTTGAGAGTTTTGGCAGAAAATTTTGAGTGAGGAGGGGTGTGAAATGGAGTGGTATTTGTAGGAAACATTAGGGTTTAGTGTGTGATGAAAAATGCATTTAAATTTGCATTAAAAATGGAATTCAAAGGTTTTTTTAATTCTCTGGAAAATGCAAGGAAAACAAACAGATAGGGATTAAAGAGGGGAGTCCAAGGGTCTAGGGTTTACAAAAAAATATGGTTCGGCTCAAGGAAAACCGGCGGCGCCGGTCTGAGGGGCTTTCTCGCCAGTCCGATCATGGAGGTAGGGTCTTAGATTGGGGCCACGTGTCCCTGACGGTCTGAATACTAATTTGTATCTGTTTGTTTTAAGTGTGGCTCTTGGTTTTACGTGTTGTGCATGTGTAGACTCTTGGGATTCTAAAACGTTAAAAGAATTTAAAATAAAAAGATATTGCGACTGATGGGATTTGAACTCTGGTGCTTTGTCTCAGCAGTGTAAAGACTTACCAATGAGCTACAAGCTCTTTCTTGATGTTCTAAATCAAAACAAATAGTTATAGGTTTCACAGGAATTGTAAATACCCCAATTGTACATTAATTTTAAATGAAATTTATGTACACTGAAATTGGAGTTGTTACACTTAGACTTGAGTCAGACACTTTAAACTGATTTGGATCCTGAATTAGGTTCGGGTGTTATCGGTAACTGCTACACATGAACGGTAGGATTTGTGTATTTTTCCAAGACAATTACCATTGATAATACCGTTAAGTTTTTCTACCTTAAATAGGCAAGCACTCACTTTCTCCGGCTCCCTGAGGCTCAAGAGAATTGATCCCGCTTAAACCCATATTTACTAAAGTCCTTAACAATGTTTTATATTGCTCGAGAGGGTTTTATAAAAAATATTTTTAATATAGTTCAAAATAACCTCGAGAAATTTATTTATATTCTTTAGGGTTTCCATGGATGTGTATTTTAAGAATTGAGATATTTTAGTGATAATTACTTTAACTTAAATAGTTCATGATATTTTACTGTAAAATTGTCTTGTTTTGATATCTTGATGGTATTTTGTTAAAATTTGTAATTCTTTCCTTTGAAAAATATAAGGTTATTATATTTTGAAAATATATATATTCTATAATATTTATATAATTATAAAAATTAATTTTATTATTAAGTAGAAAATTTCTTTTTTCTTAAAAATTGTATTAAAAACCTTTCGAGACCGAATGCTCCGTGAGGAGGTCTACATCTCGCTCTACTAGCCCAAGGATGTACGATAATCCGCACCACCTAATAGCGGATCCCTTAAAAAGGGTTGTAGAGGCTTATTTGCAAAGGAAATTAAAATATAATTTTAAAAGAAACCCGATTTTTATAGTAAAGGGTATTTTGGTGTAACGTTGCATTCGTATCAAAAATATATTCACAGAGTATCGTGCTATGGAAATATGTGTGTATGTGAGGGGTGGGGTCATTACCCCTGAAGTTTTCTAAATGTATAATTAACAAAAATACTAAAAGATGTGATATGTAAAGTTCATGGTATTTTAGCATAAAAGTTAATTTAAAGTGATTTTTCATGGAATTCTAGGTTACAAATCATTCTAAACTTTTATAATAGTGTTGCAAATATTGTGTAAAAGTTGGATGAACAATATGTAAGTAAAAAGGTGAGTTTTTAAGGTTTAGAAGGTTGACATCGGTATTAACTCCACTTATCGATATTTGTTTTGAAAAGAGATTTCAAAGAGGAAAATGAGAGATTGGGAGTGACTTACCGGTTGAATTTTGTTAAGAAGAGAGAGAGGAAGAGGTTGAAGTCGTCGTGACGTCGCGGGATCGCCGGAATTCGCTTCGATCCTCGCCGGAAGTTGATAGCTTGCTAACTCCACTTCTACCACACTTGTACATGAGAAAATTTGAGAGTTTTGATTAAAATTTTCAGAATGAGGAAGGGCTAGGACATGGGATAGTATTTATAGTGTGGAATTAAAAGAGTGAATTAAAATGTATTAAAAAGAGGATAAATGGGGAGTTGAAGGGTCTCTGTTTGATTGCAGAGCAATCAAACAGTGCAAGGGAGTTAGGGGTAGGGGAAAGGTCGAGTGTGTAAAGCCCGGGGACATTTGGAGCAATCTCACCCGTCCCTGCCAGTTTTCTCATGCTTTTGGCCGGTCGATTCGAGGCTTCTTGCCTCGTGATTCGTGCCAGCTGATCAACACAATATTTAAACCCTTTTGCACATGTTTGATGTTTCTGTCTTTTCATTTTTATGTGCATTGTACGTGTAAACTTTTAGGTTTCCAAAAAGTTTAAAAGAAAAATCATAAAAAAATATAATGTGTCTGATGGGAATCGAATACAGGGGCTACGTTACAGCAGTGCAAAGGCTTTAGCAATGAGCTACAAGTTGTTTCTTTTTGTTCTTAAACAAATTTAACTTATAACTTGTACTCAGGCTAAGAAACTCGTTTCTGTACTTTAAAAAGAAAAATTTTGTACAGAAAATTCAGAGTCGTTACAACTTTGGGCTTTTCTTCTTCCGCCAGTAGAAAAAACACTTCTGCATTCTTCAGTTTAGCACAGTAGCTTCCTGGTTCCAAAGTTCTATCTCCACTTTTGAAATAAAAGACTGGGTGATCCGGTATCTCAAATACTACTCTCTTTTGACGGCAGTCAATAGTAGCATAGAATACTCGCAGCCAATCTATTCCCAACACAACATCGAAATTTGGTATGTCTAGTACTTTGAAATTTGCGTAGAATTCTCGACCGCAAACTACAACTGGGCACTGATCATACCCCAAAGTTGCTTTCAAGACTCCATTCCCGGAACTGACATTCCATCTTGAAATGAGTGGCTTCACAGGAATCACATGCGTTCTCACGAATCGTTGTGACATGAAGCAGTATGAAACTTCAGTGTCGAAAAGTGCGAGTGCGGAAAGGATGGCTACCAGTATAGTACCTAAGTTGTGTGAGATCGTGTTTAGATATAGGAAAAGTATGACGATACATGATTGATCGTGCGAAAGGTGCTTGTATGTGTTTTGTAAATAACCGCAATCAAAACGGTGTCGCTAATAGCTGAGTACGGGTCGTCTGCAGGGAAACGTGAACTTCTTTTCTTGTTTTAGATGAGTTGATAAAAGAGAGGACGGTTTGTCGTCGTTTTATTTTAATATGGATATAAAATTTATAATAGAAGAGCTTGTAGGGTTTATAGGATTTAATAGTTAATGGATAAATGTTTAGAAATGACTCTTTTTATCTTTTAATAGTTTAAAACAAGAGAGATAGCGATGGATGTGGATTAGGGTTCTCGGAGGGATTAGGGTTTCGCTCTACTGACCCTTGTCCTTCCATTGATCTCTATTCATCTCAAGCCCTTAACTAAACAAGTGTTTAACCAATCTCAAATCGTGGTCGTGACTATCAATAAATTGATAGCACACCCGATAAGAATATTAACATCTATTTTGCTAAAGTTTATAAATATTAAAATTTCGAAAGAAATTAAAAGTTATTTCATCCATTATTCTACCCTATCCTACAAACCCTAGCAAGCAAGAAGTTACTCACTCATAGTTAGTAGCATAATAGAGAGGTTGAAGATGAATGAAACCATAATTAAGATGCAGAAAAATAATGCGGAAAAGTAATGTGTAAAGTAAATGCGGAAAAGTAAATGCAAAAAGAATTAAAACAAAAACTACATTTATTAATCAACTATTGCATTACAATTTTCTTTTTAAAAAGTAGATTACAAGAACCCTAATTGCTCGCTAGATCTTTCTCTAGAATTCTACGGTGGATAGATAGATAGCTCTCGGTTCTTTTATAAGCTCTGAAATGTGAAACCCTAGATTCAATATTAAAGTATGTGAGATTACGATCATGCCCCTGAAAATTTACATCCAACGGCAACTAAATGACCGCCCTTCCACCGCCAAAAGCCCTATTTGACCGTCCTTCTGCCGTTTGGTGGGATCGTGACTTGGGATTTTTTCTGACTTTTTCTCTCGATATTCGGAGATACTCTTGATATATAGATTCTGAAAATATTGCTTTTAGTTTCTGCTGTTGCTAGATTTCTCGATTTGCTTCTAATCTTTGGCAGATTCGGTTTGATATTCCGATTTGAAGTGGATCTTCTACTTTGATTTCAGACCTGGGCTAATCTAATATAATACATGCACGATATCTCATATCAAAATGTTAGTAGTATTTGTTATTATTTTGAGATATTATTCCAACAATTTATATGATATAATATGTCAAGAATATTGATTAGAAATATTTGATAATATATTAATAATATTTTATTTAAATATTATATGCATATATTTTCCCTAATTATATTAATTATAAATGAAGAAACATATGACAATAAACTTTTTACAAATAAACCCATATATGTTCTTTATTTACAATTAACACTTTTTAGTAGTTAACAATAGTAAGGAAAATGTTCATACAAATATGCAATATATTTGACTAATCGATACACAAAGATTGAAATATTGAAAGGATGGGGGGTTTTACCAGTGATGACTTGTCCTGTGGCTTCGGCCTCCTCGATCATCAATGTAAAAGCCTGTCGTCTAGGTACATTCATCTTTGCCGGAGGTACATTCATTTGCCCTTGAGGCACGTTTCTCTGTGCCTGATGGAATTGACAATGAGGTTGTGCAGGTGGTCCATGTGGAGCTGTTGCAGGAAGAGCTAGGCAGGGTGCAGGTGCCTGAATGGCTGGCTTCTGCGGGGCTGTGATTGCTGGTCTGCATGCTGGTGCTGTGTTAAAACGATATAGGCATGCTCCTATCGCGTGAGTGGATGCACCATAAATCAAACACAGGCCATTTGCACGCCTGCTCGCTAGGTGTCCAGTTCTCTTGCAGTAGAAACAGAAATCTGGACTGGACCGGTTAAATGATCCTCCTGGCCTCCTCGGTGCAAAAGTCGGCCTAGAAGAGGCTCCTCATGTCATCTGTGTAGCAGGGTGTTTGATTCCAGCTGTTTGGGGCTTACCCTTCTTCTTGACCACAGCTTCGTAACGACGTGCTGCCTTCAGGGCGAGTTCATGAGTTAGGTAGTCGCATGTGGCTAATGCCGCCTGAATCTCCGGGTCTAAGCCCTGTTGGAATCATCTAGCCTGAATCTCATCGGTCAGGATCAAATGTGCCGCGAACCTGATAAGATATTGATGTCAGGATAATAATGTGTTTTACGGAACATAATTTGATACGAATTCTTTACCTGCTAAGCATGATGAATTCGGCATCATATTCATCCACCGATTTTACCCACATAGAGCCTTGTTGTAGGTGGATGGACTGTTGCTCCATCTCAAAACGGGCAGTCTCGAAAAAGAACTCCGTATCGAACAGATCACGGAACGTCTTCCACTCTATAGGTTGTGTGAGACGGCTTTCCTCAGCTTTCCATCAGACTCTTGCGTTGTTGGTGAGCTGGAGTTTAGCCACACGAACCCAAACTATGTCTGGTACCTGTGCTGCGGCGAGATCGTCCTCTATACTCTGGGCCCATTCTTCAGCCTCAAGAGAACTTTCTTTTCCTAAAAATTTTCTTAGATGTAACGCACGGAATTGCTTTACTCCTGGTGCTTCGGCTTCCGGGCGGTTCATGAGAATAGCAGTCTGCTGCTGCTGGCCCTCTAGAAAAATTTTGATGGCTTCTAAAAGCACCGTATGTTCATTGATTAAAGCAGCAACGGTAGGGAGAGGTGGTAAAGTAGGTGGTGGTGTGTTGCCATTGACGTTGGTACTGGTGTTGTTAGGAGAATCCATCACCTTGATGAAAAAGGAAAGGTCAGGATAGATTCAAGAAATTTGAAATGCAATGAATGTATAGTTGTTGATTCTTATAATTCTTGTGGTATATTGCTTAAGATTTCATGCAGAACTGACCTGCATGGGCCGCCAACAAAACCTGTCATGTCCCGCTTCCCAGTAGACGGAAAGACGACGTGGCAAGTCCGCAACGAATTTACTATTTAATAAATACTTTAAGCGTAATTAAGAAATATAATAATGAACAAGAATGACAAGAGTAATAAAATGAAACAAAAACTTTATTTACATTCAACATTATATACAACTGTCTGAAATAAAAGATACAATAAACAAAACAATACCTAAACAATGGCATACAGAAAGTAAGTGCAGTAAGAACTAGTAGTCAGGCTGAGTTGTAAGCTGGTCCAAGTCCTCCTGGCTCGGCTCTATCTCCTCAAAGTCCGGTCTTCCTGATGAACAATCCAATGAAAGAAAAACAGAAAGGAATGTCGTCAGCGAACTAGCGCTCGGTAAGTCCCAAAGAAAACAAGAGAGAATAATATATCATGTGAATAGGAACTAAAAGAACAAAGGACGAGTAAAATTGTATATGATCATCTACAGGTATATGATATTTATTCTAACGTGGTTATTTGTAGTTTGATAAGAAATGTATTCATGTATATGAGAGGAGTCCATCTTACCCCGTGGACTATGCTAACATGTAGTATAAGGCCTCGTCATAACCCATGGGACAACGACACATGAGTTCATGTAGGTGTATTTTAAGCGACCTCTCGTGCCACGATATACGTTCCGTACCAATCTACCCCTTTATCCCCGTGTATTGTATTGTATAGATTAAGATTATAGGTTTTTTACGAATCCATGGATATAAAATTTTAGATTCATATTCAAGATGTAATCATGTATTCAAGTAGTTATGTCAAGTTCATGTCACGTTATAACCATGGATTGGTCAAATCGCGTCAAGTATCACTAGTAAAATAGGGGGTTGCCCCTACGGATATTGAAATCCGTAGGGGCAGATTTAACTTGGCCCTACGGATTAATCCGTAGGGCTAAAAGGTTGCCCCTACGGGCAAAGACGTCCAAGAATAAAAATATTAATTCTTAATTTGGTGTTTGCCCCTACGGAGCCGCAAACAAAGGACCTACGGGTATATCCGTAGGGGCAACTAAATATCAAATTACTAAAGCACAGATCGATCGCCTACGCTCATAATTTCTTTCTCTCTCGATCTCGATCGCGCGCGAAAATAAGCCCCAAATCGCCACGCCATCGTCGCCAACGTTGTTCTCCTCTTCGCCACCGCCGGTTTCGTCGCCACCGCAGTTCTCGTCGCCACCGCGGTTCAGGTCGTCGCCCCAGCCCCAGCAGCCGTTCAGGTGAGTAAATCTCGAGGTAAATTAAAGAATTTTTGGATTATTTTGGGCTTAGGGTTCATGGCGCGCGAGTTGAGGTTGGGCAGGGGTCGCGGTCGCGGTCGCGGTCGGGGTCGGGGTAGGGTTAGGGTTGGGGCAGGGGCTGGGCTGCGGGGTCGGGGTCGGGTTCGGGGTCGGGGTAGGGTTAGGGTCGGGGTCGGGGTCGGGGTAGGGTCAATTTATCCAATTTTTTATTGGGGGTGCGGCTGCGGCTGGGGCTGCGGGCTGGGGCTAGGGCTGGGCTGCGGCTAGGGCTAGGGTTGGGGCTGGGGCTCGGGCTGCGGCTAGGGCTAGGGTTGGGGTTGGGGCTCGGGCTGTGGCTAGGGCTGTGCGTCCTCCAGAGAGCGATCATAGGATCGGTGAAGTGAGGTGGCTGGATATGAGATACGATGGATTTCCATGTGTTCAATGGAATGCTGAGGGTCAGAGTCGGTTATTCATATATCTCCCAAAAAAGAATGAGTTTGTTATCAAAGGTGTATTGACTTCTACATCAAGGAATATCAGTTATATGTCATCCAGCGACTAAGTCTGTTTCTGGCCCAACCATATTTATGAATCGTTTCTTCTTTTTCCTTCTTACGTATATTTACTAGTTCAGACTGTATGCACCTCTGCAATCAACGCCGAGAACTTGTACATTATAGGTTAATAGACATATGCTATGAAATCACGGTGCATATCGAATTCATGATATGTTATAGTCCCTCATTATTTTTACTGTGGTGAGAAAGCAGTCGCTGGTGGCCACAAGCCATAGAATTGGCAGTTGTCCTACCTGCGATAACATCTTACAAATCATCAGTAGACATCTCTGTTATATTAATCTTTTAATGTCTGCATGCATGCATGTTTATTTGCATATTTCCACTTGTTTGTGCCATAGTTTTTGTGTGCATGTGTGCGTGTGTGCCACAGTTATATTTACTTCTACATCAAGGAATATCAGTCGCATGGCAGGATTTAGTCCGGTTTTGGCCTAACCGCATTTATGAATTTGTCTTTTAGATGTTTTTCTGAGTGTCACATCGTTCTCACCCAAGTTTGTAAGCCATGTTCATTATTCTTGCAATTCTTTTAACTTGAATATGCCAGTTATTGTTCCGTTTACTATAAAGTTGCAACAAAGAGTCTCTGTTAGCACTTCCATGCACCCTTTACATGTTTTTATCATATCCACTCCTATCTATCCAGAAAGTCAACATCTTCTGGTATTTGTTTTCAAAAAGAAAAGATAAGAGAGGAAAAGATATTTGTCCGTCTTATATTTGAGCCATACTTTTGATTTTCTTGCAGATTCTGGGTTGATTTTCTGTGATAATTCATAAACATAGTAATATTTGTAATGTTTCTTTTTGTTAGTCTAGCTTTCCTCTTATGAATGCCAACACTGTTTTTGCCCTCCTTTTCTTCGGGACACATGATATCTTGCACCTCTCCTCTCGAAAACTTATTTCTCTTTTATTTTCTATATCTTTATTTTATTTTATCTTATTTGCTACGCTTTGTTTTGTTTTATTATATTTTTCCTCTGCTAATTATATTCTTCTAGATCATGTTTGCCTAATCTATCCGAGGCTTAGCATAATCTAGTTGCGATAAACAATTCCATCTTCTGCTACTATGGTGGCACTGAGAAACTTCCATTTAGAAATGACAGCACGTATTTTGTGGAAGTACTGTACATAAGTAAAACCACAACGGGCATGACAAATTTGTTGACCAGGTTCTGATTACTGTGTGAAAGTTGTTCGGATGAAATTCTAATTCTGGTGGAATTGAAATCGATAACCGGTTCATATGGTGATTTAGGCTGCTTCAGTGATATTTGTGCCTACATTGATGCCTCAAGCAACGAATCAATGATGTGGATCACAAACTAATTAAATAAATTTTGAATACCAATCTGGACTGGGATTTGTGATTGGGGAGAAGTTTGTGTGCTCATGGGCATGACACAAGTCGGGAAAAGTACAACTTACAACGATCGTGTTCCAAATTAACGTAATTCAAATAGCAATTCCTTGGAATTTTTTAGTCCAGAGAATCTTGATCGAGTCTCTGTTCCATATTATTGCTAGTGGATGCGTTTTGTTCAAAGAGTCTTTTCCTTTTAGTAATTTTCCTTTTTAGGGAGTTTTCGACATTGAAATCTCACTAGTTGATAATGTTAAATGAGTTCTAGTCCTAGTTTGTTACATTTTTTATATATAGTAGATGGTGATACTTCTTTAAGTAAAAACAACTCTACACTTAAGCGAAATCATAAATCGAAACACACATATATAGAATACAACTCATACATGGGTATCCTCAAATCTAACTTTAATTATCGATAATTTATTTTTTTCAACGACAAACGCACACACAAAGCATATACACGGATTTTCTCCTTTGTCAGTAACCATCCCGTTCTTAGATTTCTCAATATAGTCATCATAACCTACAATTTATATGATACGGTCTAACATGGCCCATGAGTACGTCAGGGTTAGGTTCTTCTATGACTTCTTAGTGTCCAATAGAAAGTATACATCAGATTTGTGCAGGTCAGGTTCTTCTATGACTTTCAAGAGTCTCAACTGATTCTGTAAATTACACCCTAGTTGGTTGATACTTTTACCATTTCTCACTGCAGGTGCGCTCTCTAATATCCATTTTGAATGTAATATTATCGATATTCAAAATGGATATTAGAGAGCGCACCTGCAGTGAGAAGTGATAAAAGTATCACCCAACAAGAGTGTAATTTACAGAATCAGTTGAGACTCTTGAAAGTCATAGAAGAACCTGACCTGCACAAATCTGATGTATGCTTTCCATTGGACACTAAGAAGTCTCTAAAGGGAAAAGCCTATGTGAAAGCCATCATTAGTTCATATCAGAAGATTGATGCTGAAACAGAGAACAGGGAATGTCATTTTTTTCTTCTTCTGCCACATTACTGTCTTCTCCTTCTTCTTCTGCCACATTACTGTCTTCTCCTTCTTATTATGTGCGCGTGCAAATTCAATGACTATATTGAGAATATGGATTAATAGTGAGTAGGAAAAGTATTTCTCAAATGGCTTTTGCGTCTAAAAACCATAAACTACTAAGTAATGGCATACATAATTTTTTTAGTATAAAGGTTGTTATTTTAAGTTTTCCCTTATAGAGATATGATCTAACTGCATCTATAAACTATAAGTGTTCAGAAAATTATGATAAGAAACCATAAGAAAGGGTCGTAGCCATGCATAACCTTGAATCTACATACCAAATCATGCAAAAGCATGCACTTATTGTCACCTTGCCTTGGAATATAAAATATCTTGGAAGACTATAAGCGAGCATTTAAATCTTGATAGCTTTTGACTTCAACATATATTTTTCTCAAGTACCATGAAATATACTTCCTCCGTATAAACCGTTTTCAGGAAGATGGATTAATAATGACAAATTATCCATTGTGGCTCACTAGGTTAGTATTTTCTCTTCTATTGACCATCTTACTAATCTTCTTGGTAAATTTATTCGGAACCGGCTGCGAATCATTAAAATACATGCATAAGAAAGAAAGCTAAAATACAGATATATAGCATACCGATACATCGAAACTTCAAAGTTGCGATGGCAATCCAGAGATATTTATTTCTACACACGTGGTGCGCGTGCGAATGCGTCAGGCATCATGGACAAATATTTCAGAACATGGAAAGTATTATTCATATAAAGTAATTAAAACTTTTAAACACCTTGGGTAGATATTTTCTTAGTTGATGCAATCATATCATGAGGACTAAATTTAAGCTATTATACATATGCATATGTATTTTTCTAACCTAATATATCTCACACACACACACACACACACACACACACACAGAGAGAGAGAACACCAGTTTGGTAGAGAAATCAGCTAGCAGGACTCTGAAGAAATGGAGTCCATAGCATTGCTCATCATCATCATCCATGATCCCTTTGAAAAAATATTATCAAAGGGATCATGGATGATGATGATGAGCAATACTATGGACTCCATTTCTTCAGGATCCTACTACCTGATTTCTCTACCTACCTGGTGTTCTCTGTGTGTGTGTGTGTGTGTGATATATATTAGGTTAGAAAAATACATATGCATATGTTTAATAGCTTAAATTTAGTCCTCATGATATGATTGCATCAACTAAGAAAATATCTACCCAAGGTGTTTAAAAGTTTTAATTACTTTATACGAATAATACTTTCCATGTTCTGAAATATTTGTCCATGATGCCTGACGCATTCGCACGCGCACCACGTGTGTAGAAATAAATATCTCTGGATTGTCATCGCAACTATGAAGTTTCGATGTATCGGTATGCTATATATCTGTATTTTAGCTTTCTTTCTTATGCATGTATTTTAATGATTCGCAGCCGGTTCCGAATAAATTTACCAAGCAGATTAGTAAGATGGTCAATAGAAGAGAAAATACTAACCTAGTGAGCCACAATGGATAATTTGTCATTATTAATCCATCTTCCTGAAAACGGTTTATACGGAGGAAGTATATTTCATGGTACTTGAGAAAAATATATGTTGAAGTCAAAAGCTATCAAGATTTAAATGCTCGCTTATAGTCTTCCAAGATATTTTATATTCCAAGGCAAGGTGACAATAAGTGCATGCTTTTGCATGATTTGGTATGTAGATTCAAGGTTATGCATGGCTACGACCCTTTCTTATGGTTTCTTATCATAATTTTCTGCACACTTATAGTTTATAGATGCAGTTAGATCATATCTCTATAAGGGAAAACTTAAAATAACAACCTTTATACTAAAAAAATTATGTATGCTATTACTTAGTAGTTTATGGTTTTTAGAAGCAAAAGCCATTTGAGAAATACTTTTCCTACCCACTATTAATCCATATTCTCAATATAGTCATTGAATTTGCACGCGCACATAATAAGAAGGAGAAGACAGTAATGTGGCAGAAGAAGAAGGAGAAGACAGTAATGTGGCAGAAGAAGAAAAAAATGGCATTCCTTGTTCTCTGTTTCAGCATCAATCTTCTGATATGAACTAATGATGGCTTTCACATAGGCTTTTCCCTTTAGAGACTTCTTAGTGTCCAATGGAAAACATACATCAGATTTGTGCGGGTCAGGTTCTTCTATAACTTTCAAGAGTCTCAACTGATTCTGTAAATTACACTCTTGTTGGGTGATACTTTTATCACTTCTCACTGCAGGTGCGCTCTCTAATATCCATTTTGAATATAATATTATAGATATCCATGCCTGTTTATGTCAAAATTACTTATATTGTCAATGTTTGATTGTCTAGTTGTTGGTGATGCGTCCATATCAGGGACAGAGGCCACTCCCGTTCCTCCAGGTATGTTTATATATTATATAGGGCATGTATATTGATTTAGAATGCTATATCATAAATATACACACATTCCTTTTGCTCTTAGTCGTCCAACTCATTATCATGGGCTGCTTGATGAGATTAGATTTGCGCCTGATGATCTACAAGAGCTTGTTCACTCCCTGTCATATGTGTAAGCAGCGCTATATGCGAGTTTACCTTGTTAGTATGTATGTACTGAAATTAATTAATATTATTCAAATTTTGATACATGCAGATACCAGAGGAGCACATCTTCTATCTCTGTAGGTAAGGCTTTGAATTTGTTGATTTTGGTATTTCTTGTCAATTTTATAGACCAGTATGTGCTAAATATAATGTTCTGACAGTTGCTAGGGGGAAGGCAGCATTCGAGGCTGCTGACCCCAGTCCTGGACGCCGCACACGGACGGCACCACGGAGGTTGGGAGAGAGGCCGAGGACTGGGCTCTAACAGGGCCCATATGAGGTTGGACTCCACCCCGGTGGTTACTTCCTCCGTCTCCAGTGAGCGACGTATCCAGCAGGAACTGGAGAGCTTGAAGGCCACCGTTCAGGAGTTGAATGAGATGCTGGTATGTATACTGCTTAATAGTAAAATATAATGTCATATTATAGATATCAACATATCCAATATCAGTACATAGCCTGAGCTTATTTGGTTGTAGACTTATGTTTTATTAATCATACATGTACATATCTAATTAAAATAAACTACAGTTTTCCAAACTAGATATCCAAATGGGGTTTCGAAATAACTCGATAATGATAAGAATTCGAATGTGGGTGTAGGAGCGGGTGGTTGAGCAGGCCCAGGCCTCGGGGATCGATTTTACCGGACAGAACGATCCGAGGCTGCTGACCCCAGTTCTGGACGCCGCACACAGAGGGCACCACGGAGGTTGGGAGAGGCCGGGGATTGGGCCCTAGCAGGGCCCATATGAGGTTGGACTCCACCCCGGCGGTTACTTCCTCCGTCTCCAGTGACCGGCATGTCCATCATGAACTGGATAGCTTGAGGGCCAGCGTTCAGGAGTTGAAGGAGATGCTGATATGTATACTGGTTTATAGTAAAATATCATTTCATATTATATACATATCAATATATCCATAATTAGTACGTAGCTTGAGCTTATTTGGTTTTAGACTTAAGTTTGATTAATCATACATACATATGTAATTGAAATAAACAACGCTTTTCCAAACTAGATATCCAAACAGGGTTTCGAAATAACTTAATAATGATACGAATTCGAATAATAAACAGTTCTTACACGCTTCTTACACACGTTATATCCAGACGCGACAGGGTAGATCGGCCGAGCCTCCACATGCATCTCCTTCGGCTGCGGCTCCGCAAGCCACTACATCGGCTGCGGTTCCGCAGACAGCTCCTGTAGCTCCACCGCCCACTCAGACTCCCGCAGCCGCGGCTCCGCAAGCGACTACCTCGACGGCGGCTGCGCAGACCACATCGCCGGCTCCACATGCCGCTCAGACTCCCGCTCGCGACGAATTGCAGAGTTTATTGACCGAGGAGCAGGCGCGCGTTATTCTATCGTTATTCAGAGGTGGAGCTGGACCGAGCTAGGGTAGATCTTTGGTTCTTATTTTTTGAAACATGTATTTATTTATATCATACACATTGTACTACATTTTGAAACGATATTGATATTGGTTTGTATTTATATCATATTCAGTTTTTGTGTTTCTTTTGTATATTATATATATGCGTGAGATGTGATTATGAATACTGCAATATATGATTTGATTGATGTATATATTATTGTGCACAGGGCGGGAAAAAATCAAGCAGCCCATTTTTTAAAAAAAATTACAGACAATATGTACCTACGGATTAATCCGTATGCACACATGTTACCCCTACGGATATGTCCGTAGGGGCAAAATATCAGCAGTAACTGATATTTCCCCCTGATCTCAGTGCCAGGGGGTTGGGAAAGCCCCTACGGATATATCCGTAGGGGCCACTGCCTCTCCCCTACGGCGTTATCCGTAGGGGCAAAATATCAGGAATCCTGAATTTGTGCCCCTACGGAAACGTACCTACGCATATATCCGTAGGGGGTAGTACATGCCCCTACGGGCATATCCGTAGGTCCAAGTAATTTATTAAAATAAACCGTAAATAATATAAAATCTTATACCCTACGGCTTAATCTGTAGGGGCAACTGGACCTACACATATATCCGTAGGGGCAAAAATTTAACCGTAGGGGCAAGTTCAGGGCCTCAACTTGCACATGCGGCCTTTGCACCTACGGGGTATTTTTTCGCCCCTACGTATATATCCGTAGGGGCAGTGGGTTGCCCCTACGGATAAATCCGTAGGGGCAACCCTTCTTTGTAGTAGTGTATACAAGTTATCCGTAGGGGCAACCCTTCTTTGTAGTAGTGTATACAAGTTTGGGTTTGATGTTTGAATTCGAGTATTCAAGTTCATGATCAAGTATTCAAGTTCGTGTTTGATTTTAAATTCTAGTTTGAGTTTGGACTCAGATTGAGTCAGATACTTGTGAACGGATTTAATTCTTGATTTTCTTAGGTTCGGGAGTAATCGGCAACTGCTGCACATGGACGACAGGATTTGTTTCTTTTTCCAAGACAATTGCCATTGATAACTCCGTTAAGTTATGTAACCTGAATAGGCAAGCACTCACTTTCTCCGGTTCCTGGGTCTCAAGAGAATTGATCCCGCTTAAACCTATATTAACTAAAGTCCTTAAAATATTGTTTTGTATATCTCGATGGGGTTTTATGAAAAATAATTTAATATAGTTTTAAAATAAAGCTCGAGGGTGATTTATAATATTTAGGGTCTTCATGAGCATGTGATTTAATTATTGGGTATTTTAATGATAAAAACTTAGCTTTTAAAAGTTTATTGTGTTTTTTTGAAAACTACCATGTTTGGTAACTTGATGATATTTTATTAAAAATTTAATCTTTCATTTTAGAAAATAAAGTTTCATAATATAATGAAAATATGGATTTATAATTTTATATAATTTTAAAAATTAGTTTTATTTAGAAAAGTCGCATTTCTTAAAAAACCGTATTTTATTTCCTTTTGAGATCGAATACTCTGTGAAGAATTCTGTATCTTACTCTACTATCCCAAGGATATGCAATAATCCGCGCCATCTATTAGCGGGTCCCCTAACGAGAGTTGTAGAGGCGTATTTGCCAAGGATTACAAAATACCGCTTTAAAAGAAACCCGGTTTTTAAAAGAAGTGGTATTTTATTGTAAAATTATTCTTTAAACCAACTATATGTATATATAGACATCGTGCTATGAAAGCAAAATGTGCGTGTGGGGTAGGTCGTTACCCCATGAAATTTTCCTAAAGATATTGTTTTAACCATTATCGAAAAGAGATGATAATAAAGTTCAAATTATTTTAATGAAAAAGTTCGTTTATGTTTGTTTCTTATGAGAATTTTGGTTAAACTTGAAGCTAAACATTTTTAATTAAAGTTACAAGTAGGATGGTAACATTAGTTTGACCTAAGTATAAAGGAAAAGGGAGTTTCAAGTTAAAAAAGAAAAGTATCGAAAGTAACTCCATTTTACCGATATCTTTTTAGAAGATAAGTTGCGATGAAAAGATGAAGAGGTGAGAGAGACTTATGGTTTAGTAATATCATGAAAAGGGTAAGGAAGAAGGGAGGGGGCTTCGTAGCGTCTCGGGAGCTCCGGAAACGGTTTCGATTTTCGATGGAACAAGTTTGGTCGTTAACTCCACTTGCACTTAGGAACTTTTTGAACGAATTTTTGCTAGAATTTCATAATGGTGAAGAGCTAAGGCATGGGGTGGTATTTATAGTGAAGAATTAGGGTTTAGAAATTAAAATTTTGTATTAAAAAGGTGTTAAATGGTGAAATGAAAGGTCTCTATTTGATTGCAGGGAAATCAAATAGTGCAGGAGAGTAAAGAGGAGTTGAAGGGGGGGTGTGCAAAACACAGACCCAATTGGGCTCATGATGACCGTCGGCGCCGGTCGAATGAGGGTTTTGGGCGGTCGGGATTGAGGCAACCGCCTCGAGATTCGTGCCACGTAGGTTTTTGGTTGTGTACATCACTGCGTCTGTTTGATTTTTCTGAAACTTTTCATTTCTCTGTGTATTGCACGTGCGACTCTTGGGCTTTCAAAAATTAAAAAGAAAAATCAGAAAAAATAATTGTGTCTGATAGGAATCGAACACACAGGTTATGTCAGAGCAGTGCAGGGGCTTTACCAGTGAGCTACAAGTTGCTTATTGGTTTTATTTAACAAAACTAACTTTTAACTCTTACACAGGCTGTAATACTCTTCTGTACAATTACAAGAAAATTCTGTACAGTGATTTCAGAGTCGTTACAACAGGGCCTGAATCTCGTCTTCAAACACGATCAAGAATGGTTCTAACTTGCTCATCACGCTGTTAAACTCGTTCAGATGCTCCGTCACCAAACCGCTCTCGGCCATCTTCATGTTGAAAAAGTTCTTCATCAAAAATATCTTATTTGGTATCGAAAGCTTTTCATACAACTTCGCTAATATCGTAATTAGCGCCATTGTTGTCTTCTCCTTTGAGATGTAAAAGGCCATCTGCGGAGTCAACGACATTCTGATCGTCGCCAGGGCTTTCCTGGCCAAAAGGTTTTATGCCTCATCGGTCATCTTCTCGGGCTTTTCTCCTAGTAACGGAAGATACAGGTCCTTTTATTACAGGTAATCCTCCATTTGCATGCGCCACCAACCATAATTGTGACTATTGAATTTTTCAATCCTTATTTTATCCTCCGCCATCTTTTCGTCTAACGTCGCAGTAGAACACAACTTCTTCCTTGATCACTTTCAAAACAACGATCTAAGAAAGTGGGGAAGAGAACATAGGCGTCGTTACCCACCATTAACCTAGATCTTGGAATTGAAGAACCCTGGGTTTCTTAACCAAGCTCTGACAACAGCTGTTGGTATCAAGCGTCAAGCACCAGGCTCTGATACCAATTTTTGGTATCAGATAAACGCAACTCCAGTTCTGATACCAGTTGTTGGGGATAGAGATGCTGATACACGGAACAATACTCGCAACAAACCAAATCACGCAATCAACAACCACGTAATTAACAACGAAAAGACAAATTAATAACGATGCGAGAATAAGTAAATAAGAATAAAAAAAATGAGGGATTTGTTTGCGAGCTTCACCCACCGTATGGCTAGTCCATGGTAAAGCGGAATCTGCAAACGTCTATTAGAATCCTTTAATCAATTACATGGAGCAACCCTGAGAGTTTTCTCTCAAAACTCTCTAGATTTAAGCCGTCACCCTCTCATATAATGATCTCTCTTCTATTTGATTTTACATAAAATATATAAAAGGTCCCTATTTATACATAGACCAGTTCCTTAATTAAGAAACTGTTATAAAACACTTCTTAATTAAAAAACTGTCATAATTATGATACTGTCATAAAACACTTATTAATTAAGAAACTGTGGTTTTAGTAAAATCTGATGTGGCTTGTGTGCACATCAAACTTTAAGTTTCTCCATAATTTCAGCACGTGCATGGACCCATTTCTTGAAGATATAATGCTGCATATAAAATAATTTAATTTATAATATGTAGCATATAACATAGACAATTAAGGATCTTGTATATATAAGCCAACATACAAAAAATACATATGAATCTTTTATTTAATTTTTATCTAATAGAAATTATTACGAATATAAATATATAACTCTTCTAATATTTTAATTTACAAATAAAATATAAGTCTAGGAGCAGTTGATGGCGGATTAGCTAGATGTTAAGATCTAGATTCAGTACTTCCTTCTTCTTAATCTTCTCAAATACTTGGTGTTGACGGTAGCTGTTTGATTCATCGAAGGAATCAAACTCGATGCTGGAACCCCACTCGCTTATCGTTTCTTCGCATCTTTTCTCCATTATCGGCTGATAATTTAAAGATAACGTCAAATTGCAAGCAACTTCTCTTTCTGCCGGTAATTGATGAGGACTGCTCATCTGCAATATATAACAAGGGATAAAAATCAATTAGTTCTAATTTAAATTTAAAAAATCTATGCATGGTTAGGTTTTGTTGCATCTATTTGATGCATGTTAGATGTTTTTCTACTGAAGGCAAATATATATAACATGCAAAAGGAATAACACTAGAAAAAGAAGTTATAGAAATTATGTCCTACTGAAATTTTGTGATCATCTCCATGTTGAATTAACTTTATTTATTTCTTTTAAGTGTAGATAAGAAGTTCACCATCCAAAATATTGTAATTGCTAGATTACTTAAATTATATTATTATTATTCAAATTGCACCATGGCATTGTTCTTATGCCAATAAAGATGCAAATTGAAAAACACTTAAAATATTTAAACTAAAAGAAACTATATATCCCTCTTGGCAGTCTAAAATTTCTTCGATGCTATACTTCTTATATTTCTCCTTCCTTTTATTATAAGAAAATTGATTTATATAGTTTGAAGTGATGATACAGGAACATATCGGTCTGTAATGGAGCTGATATGGTTGTTGGAATATAAAATATATTCTTTCAACCCTCATTACAACTTCGAAGTTTCAGTAGAAGGAACATTTACATGGTATTAGAACAATCAAGGTTCAATTCTCATCGGACTTGTATTAAATGCGGATTTATTTATAATTAAAAATACCGCTGCGTAAAAGCCTATGTTTCAGCCCAAAAGACTTTCGATCTGCAGGGACGCATTAAAATATATAATATATTTTCTCAACGCTCATAATCATAATTTTGGAGTTTTTGTGCAGTGGAAAGGACGTGCATATTAAATAGGACGTGCATATTAAGTCCTTCATAGATAACTTCCTAGTCCTTAGATATAAACACGATACATCAAATTTTTTTTCTCCAAGGATAGAGATCAAATGAAATCTTTAAGAAAAAGAACCTTGTGGTTGATTTACAAAATGTTTTTGTTATTTACTAAATGTCAATGATTAAAGCATCCTACGGTTGAAATGACAATGTACTTTCTAGGTGGATGCAACTCTAAAAATTGTATATTAGAGATGCATGCAAAATGTGAATGATCGAGTTAGAAAAATTAACAAATTAACCTGCTCGTTTTGGACGCAAAATTGGGACGCCAAATCTTGCCGCATTTCCTTCGACCTGAAAACGCAAGCATTATGTTGTAATCTCTTGTGCTTGTTTGAAGGAGCTTTGGCACCGGATGAAAACATGTGAAAGCCATTAGGGTTTTTGCTCGTGCTTCTGTACATCTGTGCATAAAGTATTAATTTATTTATATACACACACAATATCGTATGAAAAAAATACATTGATTCTTAGTACAGATGTTAATTACCTAATGCAAAGATTATTTTTTTAAAAAAATTGAAAGAAAAAGAAAAATTTACTTGCAGATGGCTCTTGATATGAGATATGCTTAGTCCATTCACACCCATCATTTGAAGAATCCGCTTTGGTGTTGCTGCTGTAAATTTAAGAAAGTTGAAGAAATGAGAAATAGAAGTTAGAAATTAATGACTGGATCAAAGAATTTTCATTGCCATATGCAATTTGTGAGAAATTAGACAAATAGGAATTTGCTACTACTTCAGACATCCAATTTTATGCTAATTAATGATGGAGATCGTATGATTACTGTTTTGATTAAAACTAAATTTTTGAAAGGGCCAAGAAGAATTAATAAGTTAACTAGTTAATCTCAATTATATGATCATCCGATTAATATTTTCCAAAAAATAAAATAAAATAAGAACATTAACTTTAATTTTTCACACATAAGATCAATTCTTTCTTTAGCTAGGGAACAAAAGAATTAATTCCTTGTTGTCATAGGACATAGTACTACTTCTAAGTGAAAAATCTTATCAAAACTAAAAATAAATTTGATTAATTTCTTGTTTAAGTGTATTTGGCATGGAAAGAGAGCTAGATATATATAATTGTTGAAAATTTTCAAATTAATATGAAGTATTTACCTATTTATGGTGCAACATGATCAATCTTTTGCATGATTGCACCCATGAAGCATGCTTGCATTGATGCATGAGCTATATATGGAAAACTTTGATCTTAATTAATTAGTTCCGGCCCCTAAATCTAATTATTTTAATTAATTTTCAATAATCCATCTCCTTTTTCCTACCTAACAACTTGGAATATTTATTTTTAATAAAAATCACGTACATAGAGCAAAAATTTCTCTGGATTAAGTAAACCCTAACCCTAAATTAATTATTACTTACTTCTTTCTCCACCCAGGGAATTGACGGCTTCAACAAAGCGGCGGTGCAGCTCCTCGGACCACCGCAACCTCGGCTCCTCCGATCTGTTGTATTGCCTCACCTCTCTTCTTAACTCAAAGCCCCTCATAGTTAATTTCTCCCTTAAGTTCTATGCTTTCTTCTTTTGTGAGGAACCTCAACCTAATAATAGAAAAATCCTTTGAAAGTTAACCTAATTTTCTTGCTGCCTTCTCTTTTGCTTCTATGCTCTATATTACTATATGTGAAGGTGAAGAAAATATTGAAAGGAATGTTGTCCTTTTTTGACCAAGTCCAGTCAAACAATCATGCTCACTGAACTCCAAAAGGTTGAATAAAAACCCTAGCTTGAGACAATTTTGTATAGTACGTAGAAAGTTATATATTACTTCGCTTTAATACTATGATGATGTGCCAACTTTTTAATTTGTGAGATGCGTGATAGAATTTGGTGGTGCTTTTGGATTCTAAAATGGACCTTTGGAACCTTGGTATATGAAGTATATAGTTTACATGCATCTTTTAGTCTAGAGGTGAAGAAATCTGTATGTATAGTTGGATTATGATTAATATATAATTGCCACGTTTTAGCCATGTTTAATTATCTCTGGATGATGAGTTCAATAATTTCGGTGAATTTTGAATGAATAAAACAAAAGAAAATACTATTAATATTTACATAGCTCATGAAATTGCAATGGTACTTTGCTACAATCAATTAGAATACAGATATTTTCATTTAAGGATTGTTTTACTAATATAAGAATTGATCTATTTTATTATTGTGCTCTATCATGAATGTTTTTTTTAAAAATGTATGACTTATATTAGCGGTGATCCCGTGCGTAGATAGTGCCATAGTAGTTATATGTGTTCTTAAGCATCCATTACAATTCATGTAATATTAGTTGAATATTAATAAAGTTTTATAATTGCACTTAATAATATATTACGTGGGTATTCTTATTTATTTATAATTGTTATAATATCCTTAGAAATTATATTGTTAGAGCATATACTGTGATGTGTTACTTGCATGGAGATATGATCTAATTAAGTGATTTCTTAAGTAATGTATTTAACCTATAACAAGCATAGAATAGCTAGAATGTTACAGGTTATCATGCATGACACTGACATATGAGATGTGATGGTGTGTTTCAATCACGGAGAATGGAGATTCCCCAGGTGTATGTCATGAGCGTATATAATGATATGTGGTGTAAGATCATATTTGAATTTTCTAGAATATGTCAATTATGAGATGGAGTATTCAAACTGTTACATAGTCCTTTTGACTTGATGATATTATAGTTTTCGATTTATTGACAAGTAAGTTTTGATATGATGGTCAGTCTTATCGATTAGACAAGAACAAGAAACCGGAAATCACTAGTAAAAACTGTACGCATTAGAGATCGTTTATCAGGGACCGTGTAAATATATACAGTCCCTAATAAATTATTAGAGACCGTATATATTATACGATCTCTAATGAACGGTCACCAATGTATTAGCGACCGTTCACTTAATATTAGCGACTGTTCGAAATGGTTGCTAATAGGTCGATCAGATAAAAACCGCGATGGCCCCTTCTTCCTTCTCATTCTCCTAAAATTTTTCCCGAGAGGTAATTCCCCTCTTCTTTTTTCTCAAAATTTTTGAAAATATTATCAAATTTAACCCAAATTTTTTTATAGGTGTTATTGTTGCAGTTGGTGGTGTAAGAGTTTGCAGTCACTTTTTCCTTTTTCAAATCCGGACCAAGATTAGTGTTTTCTTCTCACAACCTTAATTTTTTCAATTAGATTAATAAAATTTGAAATTATGTGATTATAATATGTGATTTGTATTGGTTTTGATATATTAAATATGGATAATGAGGAATTGAATCGGTTGTAAAATGATGGGTTTGAAATTTATTACGATTTTGGGGTTGATGGGTTTTAGAATTGAAAATAGATGAAAAATTGAAATATAAATTTGGTAATTTAGGTTTAGAGTTGAAGATATAAGGATTATAGGTAATCGTGGAATTTACTTATTAAATTAATTTATGGTAAGATAAATTATAGGATTATGTTAGATGAATTTAGGGTAAAATGTATTATAGTTAATATTTAGGGGGTGCGTGCGCATGTGTGTTTGTGAGTATGTGTAAATGTGTGTTCGCGCAAACGTATATGAGCGAGTGTGTGTATGTGAGCGGGTGTATGTATGAGTGTTTGAGTGTGCGCGCGTATGTGTGAGTGTGTGAGAGTGTGTGTGCGCGCGTGTGTGCCCGCATATGAAATATTTCAAAAATATATTCATCCTAAGTTCTACCTTGTATTTTGTAAATTTAATGATTCGATATTCTTTATTTTTTAAATTTAATAATTTGATATCTTGTTGCTTATGATTTATTGCTTAAATTTTTTAATTGTAGCATAATTTATAAACCAAATCAAAATAAAAATCAAATCCTTTAATACCAATTAAACTATAATAGATACATAAATCAAAACTAAAATTAAATTGATTAAGAAAAATTAACACTAATTAACCTATAACATTAATTACATTAATTAAGAAATCTTAATTAAGACTAGATAATAGTGAGACCCTGAATAAAAAACAATTAAATAGAAAGTTAAGAGATACCCTAGAATTTTGATTAGAAACGTAACTAGGGTTTTCTATTTTCATTTAATTAGTAAGTTTAAGATCGAAAGGTCTTAAACCTGTTTAAAATCGACTTATAGTTTTCCGTCTGACAATTGGTGTATGTCAAATTTTTTTCCCGTCGAATTGATAGGATCACATTATATATTTGTGAGAGTTGAGCGTCATGTTTAATTTTTTCAAACATATGTGTAGTATTCGACGAGAGAATTTGACATACAGTAATTGTCGAATTTGTCCAGTTTGGACATGTTATGAATGCAACCCGACTCACATCTCACATTCTCCTATATTTTCGTCCATTTCGAGAAGTTTCGACAGTGCTTTCCACTTGTTCTCCGTGTACAGATTTATGTATGAACACGGGGAACAGGGGGAAAGTGCTGCCGAAATTTTCTCGAAATGAACGAAAAACAGGAGGATGTGAGATGTGAGTGTTGCATTCGTAATGGGAAGTAGGACCTTTATCCCTGACAGCAACTAATTATTCGTCCCGAACTTTTACCCTGAGTACTTACGACAATCTTAAATGACTTTAGATGTTTTGATACGTCCACATCATGAAATCTAATTTAAGACTTGAAAATTTATTTAATGATGAGCTTATAATAAACTCATAAGATATGTTAAATTTATATTATAATCTATGTTATAACAGATGAGAATTCTTCCGGATAAATCGTTTATGCACATGGGGAAAAAAGATATGTATAGTTTGAGAGACACCCGATTTAAAGATCGGCTTAAACCATTTTTAGAATACGCAGAGATAAACCCAAAGCGTAGCCGAGACGGACTCTTGTTCTATCCTTGTAAGAAATGTAAGAATAGAGCCCGTTTTCGACGTGAATTGATAGAAGAATATGTGTTTGTAGAGGCTTTTGAACTAAACTACATACATTGGAATTAGCATGACGAGGGAATACGTGACGAGGAAACGAGGATGGATAATGAGACCGCAGCTTTGCAAGCTGGATTGCTGATGAGTGACAGGATAGATGACACGCATGAGATGTTGGAAGATTTATTTGCTGGAGAGCAAATGAATGATGTTGAACCGTCTGAAGGCGCCTGTTACGCCCCGCTTCCCGGTGTACGGCGAAGGGGACGCGACGAGGCCGCTACGTATTTACTCTGAAGTAAATACGCTAAGCGTATTTAAGCAATATAAATAAAAATGCACAAGAGACAAAGACAGTAGTATAACTGAACAACAACTTTATTTATTCACATTGTTTTTACAATACATGGAAAAGTAAATACATGGGATAAAGCGATGCCTAAACAGTGGCATAACAGAAAAGGAAATACAGAATGTAAAGGAAATGTACAAGTGAAACTACAGCTCGGGATCTTTAATAAACTGGTCCAAGTCTTCAGTGCTAGGCTCGATCTCTGGAAGGTCTGAATCACCTGACGACATTCAAAGAAGAAAGAAAGAGAATGTCGTCAGCGAACAAATCGCTCGGTAAGTCCCAAAGATAAGAAAGAAGTAGAATAGACAGAGAGTAAGAGAGAGTATAGATTTTAAAGTTGTATTGTATAGTTATACTGTTGTATTTAGTATTAACGTTGTTGTTTGTAGGTTGGTACAGAAGAATGCCAGTGTATACGAGAGGAGTCTCTAAATGCCAGAGACTAGAAGTAAATGGAGGTACAAGGATCTGTTAGAAAGCCTGGAACAACGACGTGGTATTCAGATTAGGTGTCTTAAATCTTACAGTCTTGTACCACTTCTAACACCTTCCGTACCAGTCTACCCCTTAAACCCTGCGAAGTATCGTTTGAATCGTTTGTATTGTATTGCAACTTGTATTGTATTGTAATACAGATTGTATAATTGGATGACTTACCGAAACCATGATATCAGTAAATGGGTGTAACTGGAGAATCATGGATGTAACTGGAGAATCATGTAAATGGATGTATATCCATGGTTCGGTTCGGTCAATACAGATTGAATAGATTGAATATATGGATTCATGGAATCATATTGAATTGTTATATTGTAGATTGTACTTGAATCATATTCAAGTCAGATTGATTATAATGAGACTCAGTCTGAGTCAGAACAATTAGAAAAGAAATCAAAATCCTGAATTAAGTTTTGATGTTATCGGTAACCGCTGCACATGGACGACAGGAGTTGTGTCTTTTTCAAAGACGATTACCGTGTTGATAACACCGTTTGTTAAGTTGTCTACCTTAAATAGGCAACACCCATATCTCCGGCTCCCTGAGGTTCAAGAGAATGGTCCCGCTTACACCTATGTTTACTAGGGTCCTTATTGTAATTTAGTATAACTTGAGGGGCTTTATGTAAAATAGTTTTGATGTATTTTCAAATACATCTCAAGTATTTAATTATCGTCTTGATGTATATACAACAATTTAAAAATCAAGATAAATATGTATACATGTTCGAATAGCATGAAATGAGTCAAGTATATTATACGAGTAACTACCAAAAACAATACTGTAAAGAAATATTATGTACGACTAATTAATCAAATCGAACGAATGCGGAATATAAACAGAAATATGGTTCTAAGTGTTTTTCATTTGTGAGTTCCAGTTTCACCTAAATATGACTACCGGTTTGGGAGGTATATATGTTTTCGTATCGTCACGCAAAACAGATCAGAATCTATTCGACACCATCACATATTTTTAAAATATAGTTTCGGTCAATTTCCATCAGGTTTCAGGTTAAGAAAATCATTAGAAAATTGTAGTTATTTCGATATACTTATCCAAAACACTAAGATTCGCATGATTTGGATTTCTTAAACTCTAGTTATGATTATTTTAATATCAACGTTTAAAACAGAAATTCAGATTTCTGGACAGCAACTATATGTTATATTGCAAAGCCTATATCGGCTTGTTTCATGCATTTCTAAGTAATCTAATATACAGAAAATTATATCTTTATCAATTATGCATCTACACATCTAAAGTTTGTCACGAACGGATATCGGGAGTTTGAGTTATGTCTAATTTAAAAATAGTGTGTGAATCAGGACAGATTCTGTCCAGATTCGTCACTTAATATTGTAACGCAGTTTTCTATATTTTACGTCGGTTTTAAGTAAAAACTTAAAACTAAGAAAATATAGATTATTCAATGTAGATATCCAAAACACTTGATTTTTCTCAATTTGGATATCGGTAGACCAAATTATGTGTCTAAGAAATTAACCGATAAATGCAGTTTTCTGTTTTACGAACAGTGAATAAAAATGATGTAATTCCTAAACCGTTATACGGTTCGATCTAAATTTTTTACAACGTGTACAGAAAAATATATTCTATCATATGTAAATTTCCTGAAATTTCCAGAAGTAAAAATTAATTTCTAAAAATTATTTTAAAAGTAAAGGTATTGATATGTCATATGTGAGAAATGAGAAAACCATGGTATTTATTTGTAACTTCATTTTTTTTATAAAATTTAAATAAAGTAATTTAAAATACAACAACAAATGATGCAATCCTAATTGTTCGCTATGAAATCTTAACATATGGATTGAGAGTAATGAAAAAGACTTTACAAACTATATATGTGTATGTTCGTGTGTGTTCGTTATTTATATATATATTCATTTAGTTAATTATTTAGGAACTATGATACAACATGGGAAGTTTTTCATGGCAATATAAAAAAGAGAAGGATAAAGAGAGAGAGATGGAGGGAGGAAAAGAGAGAAGGGACTTACATACACAAGCTGATATTGTTACCGGGCTTATCTATCCGCCGATATTCTCACGTTACGAGCGAGACCTTAAAATGTGAGGAAGAAAAAGAAAGAGGAGGACAAATAAAGATAGTGTAATGGTGAATTATCTATCATAATATGTGCATTCAACATGGGAATTAAAAGAGAAATGAAAGGTCACCATTCATTTTGGAAATGAAATGTCTCATTTGTAGGTTATGAGAAGAATAAAAAATTGATACAAAATAATTGCGAGAATGGGGATTTGAACATGTGACTTATGGTATAACAATGCAAGCACTTAACCAAAGAGCTATAAGATTATTCTTGCATATATTTAATTAGAATTTAATATATGATGTTGCTTGAAAAGAAAGTGGGCTTTTGGGCTCATAGTTTTATAAAAGAAGATGAAAATGAGATTGGATTTGGGTTATGGGTTGGGTCGGTTCTTGCATTTAATTTGAAATAGGTTAAGATTTAGTTTAAAGAATTAGGTTTGGAAAAAAATAGATGGAATAATAAAATAATATATATATATATAATAGAAAACAAAATATATAGAAAAATACTACGAATAAATAAATACAATATTTTACTAAAGAAAGAAAACACGATGGTATAGTAATATTGGGGTCGTTACAGCACCAATGAATTAGAAGAATTAAAGAAACTTCTGGAGAAAAACGAACAAGATCTGTACGAAGGCTGTACAGAATTTAGTAGGTTGTCATTTGTAATATGACTTCTCCATCTGAGGATGATCAGCGGGATGGCTAACGAGCACTTTGCCGTACTTCTTGATCTCCTACGCAAGATAATTCCTGAAGGGAAGGAAAGCATTCCAGAGAATTATTACCAAGCAAAACAGATTGTTAAGACACTTAGTTTCTCGTATGAGAAGATCGATACAT
This sequence comes from Agapanthus africanus, assembly GCA_030015575.1. Lineage (NCBI taxonomy): Eukaryota > Viridiplantae > Streptophyta > Magnoliopsida > Asparagales > Amaryllidaceae > Agapanthus > Agapanthus africanus. Next base: position 54,024,451 of record CM057342.1, on the reverse strand, counting down.
GTCCCAATGACTGTGTGCTGTATCGCAAGGATTACGCGTCTCTCGATGGGTGTCACACTTGCAACTTGTTTAGGTGGAAAAATATTAAGAGAAATTCAAACGCAGAAACATCCGATGTCAGCAAAAAGAGCAAGAAAACTTCAGCCAAAATCCTTCGTTATTTTCCCTGGATAAGTGGTTGCAAAATTTATATATTTCAAAAGACATGGCGAAGAGCATGCGATGACATTCCAATCGTCGGATCAAAGACGAGAAGCCGAGGCATCCGGCTGATGCAAAAGTATGGAAGCAATTAAACAGTGTTGATCATTTTGGAGATGAGCCGAGAAATGTACGTCTAGGTTTGGCAACCGACGGTTTCATGTCTTACAGACTCATGAGCTCTAGTTGGTCCATGTGGCCAGTATTGCTTATGCCTTACAATCTGTCTCTCTACATGTGTATGAAACAACAGTATATGATTCTTTCCTTATTAATTCCTGGAAAATATTCACCTAGCCAGAATATCAATGTCTATATGGAACCTTTAATTGAAGAGCTGATAGAACTCTGGGAATATGGAGTAGAGACATATGATGCGTACGTCGAGAAAAAGTTTAAAATGTGAGCGGCTGTTATTTAGACAATCAACGATTTTACAGCATACGACATGTTATCTGGATGGTCTATCTACGCGAAACATGCATGTCCATCATGTGGTCTTGATTACAGTGCCCTCCAGTTTAAAATGCGTGATAAGTTTTGCTACTGGTTTCATCGTAGGTGGCTATCGGCGAATCATCCGTACAGAAAAATGGCAAATAAGTTTGATGGAATATTGGAAACGGATGAAACACCAAAACAATTGTCAGGGATAGAAATTTTTGAGCAGATTTTATCGTGTCAATTCCAGTAAGGTTCTAATCGTTTTAATTCAGATGGTTCCTTCAATAAACAAAAAAAACGGAAGCAGTCCGAAAATAACGAATTGTTGAGTGTGTGGAAGAAGAAAAGTATATTATGGAATCTTCCTTACTGGAAACATCTGTTGATTCGACACGATATTGATGTCATGCATGTAGAGAAGAATGTGTTTGATAATATTGCAGGCACATTGTAACAGGACGATTCTAAGTCCAAGGATAAGTTGAGTGCTCGCGAGTGCTTGGAGGAGCTTGGAATCCGACAGGAATTGCATCTGGTACATCGTGATGATGGTCTCTATGAATTACCAATTTCGAGCCACACAATATCGAAATTGGTTATGAAAAGATTTTGTGAGGTGCTAAAAAGTATGAAAACCCTAGATGGGTACTTCTATAACATAGCAAAGAATGTGCAGGTCGAGCCACCAAAACACTTGAATCTTAAAACCCACGATTGTCATATCCTTCTACATCAATTGCTTCCAGTGGCTCTTTGACATAATTTGTCATCCAATGTCACCAAAGTTTTGATAGGGTATTGCGACTTTTTCAATAAATCTTGTTCTAAAGTGATTGATGTGGCCAAATTCAAGGAGTTGCAAAAGGGTATTGTTGAAACCCTCTGTAAATTGGAGATGATATTTCCACCATCTTTCTTCACCATCACGGTTCATCTTTATGTGCATCTAACTACAGAGGCAATGATTGCTGGACCTGTCTCATATAGGTGGATGTATCCAGTAGAAAAGTATTATATTTTTTCAGTCAATTGTATTATTTAATTCATTATAATATTCACATTTTTAAAAGTATTCGTTAACGTTTTAGATACTTGGAATTCTTGAAACCGGAAGTGCGCAATCAAGCTCGACCGGAAGGGTCAATAGTCGAGAGTTATTGCGCCAACGAATAGCTCAACTTCACTTCTCGTTACTTGCGTGAAGTTGAAACAAGATTAAACGTCCTTCTCGAATTAACGATGATCAGCTATCCCATTCACAAAGAGAGGATCGATCCTACCGGAGGGAGTGACTCAATCAAGCGCATTCGTATATCCTTAATAATCTTGAAATTACTGCCGATCACAGAATGTTTATAAATTAAAAAATTTAATCGCATCAATATTTTGAGTGCCTACATCTATATAGCCTAAATAATTAATACTGTTATTTTTTTAGCCGACATATTGAAGAACTTACGAATGCGATTTCCGGAAAGAGTGCTAATTGAAAGATTAAATAAGAACATAAGAAACATTTTCCACGGTGGTTCCTTAAACACATACGTATGTCTTGTATATTTCACGTTTCACATGCATATATCACATATAGCTTATACATTTTACGTGTAAATGTATTGTAGATTGAAGATGATATAGCAAAAGGGATGCAATTCCTGGATGTAATCGTGCGACTATCTAAACGTCCTAGTGCAAAAGTGAATCGATATGCTTCATATTGTATTAATAACCTAAAGTTTCTTACAACCAAGAAATTGACTATCCAAAACAATGGGATTTATTGTCCGTTTGAAAAAACGTGCTTCTCAAGTTCCCATGATCAAAAGACCGCAGGGAGGAAAAAAAAGAATATTACGGTCAGCTGGAGGATATAATAGAGTTATTTTATGGGAATAATGAGCAAGAAAGATTTGTTATGTTCAAAATTCGTTGGTGCGCTTGCATCCAAATCGATGAGTACGGCTTTCAGCTTGTCAATCTCAATAAAGAAATTTATCGAGATGATAAGTTCATGTTAGCTTCACAAGCTGAGCAGCGTTTCTATGTCAAAGATCCTAATCGTGAAGAAACTTGGATTGCATTGCTGACATCTTCTAAATCCTTTTTCGATAGTTCTACCGACGAGATTGATCTTGATGAAGCAGATCCAGTTGACATTTGAAAAACTTTGCAGTTGTAATCAATTGATATATGTTATAAACTTTACAGTTGTAAAAACTTATAATCACTTGCATGTAAATGATATATGAAAAACCTTGTAGTTCTAACCACTTGTAATGTATTGATTTGTTAGCTTAATGATTTATGTATATTATATATTTTGTATCGTCATTACTCTTGCATGAAACAGATGGGACGAAAAGGCATATTCGGAAAATTTGCCAAACCATTTTCTTCAAACAAAAGAGATCGAGATACTGAATCCTCCACACAGCCTGATATTGAGAGTAGAGCTATATATTACGAGTTTTAAATAATTATCGACCGCATTATTTTATTCAAATAACTATTGCATTGACTATAATAAATTAAAATGTATAGGTACAACTGATCAGGAGGCTATAGGTCCATCAGTGCAGCATGATCCGTATGCAGATCTAGACGAGCAGTGCACGGACTTGAGTAGGGAACCTGGGGCGTTTACAGATCCTGTCACCAATAAGTGGATTCATGCATTGTCTCTTCTTCGTGTTTTACAAAATGAAAAACCGTATCGCGATAGGGACAATGCGAAGGCAATGGCGCGGTGGGCTGTTGCTCGACCTCAAATCGATATGATGATAGAGGCAGCAGACACGAGTATTGATGAGGCACGGGCTGCAGGGGATAATCTGGCCTGGTATGAACACCACGGAAGAGGTGTTGCAAATGAAATTATGAAATACGATATGCGTGGTGTAGGGTGTTTTTCGTCACCCCATTAAGATGGGAATACGCGCGCGCTTGTCAGGCGCATTACAGATTCCCCCTGCCTAGGGTAGGCCGGGGTTTATTGATTGTGGGGATCCGAATCTCCGGCAGCCGCGGACTAAGCTGCCGTTAATTACCCCTCGCCTTTGGAGCGAGGGAACCTCCGATTGACGGGTTAAACTGGTCATGCGAACTCAATGTGCAGTGTACGTGTGTTGTGTTTTGAAATGGGGGTTTGGATATGTCGGGAGCCACGCAGAGTTTTTACGGGGGTCCCGCTACCCGGATAGCGGGCTGGGGGTCAAGGGGGCTAGCAGCCCCCTTGCGGGGTGCGGGGCAGCGCCCCGTTAGAAATTTTTTCTAACGAGGGAGGCATATTTAGTGTGGAGTGCATAAAAAAAGGGGGGGAAAGCGTCTTAAAGACGCGTGCACAGCATGTGGGCGCATGGTGCCTGGGGTCACGTGCGCGCACGTGACCAATGGGCATTTTGGCACCCCCAGGAGTCACGTGGGCACACGTGACCGATGGGCGCCTTGGCGCCCCGGGGTCACGTGGGCACACGTGACCGATGGGCGCCTTGGCGTCCCAGGGGTCACGTGGGCACACGTGACCGATGGGCGCCTTGGCGCCCCAGGGGTCACGTGCGCACACGTGACCGATGGGCACCTTAGCGCCCATGGGGTCACGTGGACACACGTGACCGCGGGAAAAACCCGCGGAAAGGGGAGCCTAGCCCCTAGGCTGGGGAGTTGAACTCCCAAGGGAATTTTCGGAGTTGAACTCCTATCAGAAACAAACTTATGGAGTTAAACTCCAACAGAAATTAATTTTTTGGAGTTAAACTCCAGCAGATTTAGAAAGGAGTTAAACTCCTGGGGACTTATTGCTCTTCTTTTGAGCCTTGGGTCTGTCCAAAGTTAGATTTTTGGAGATGGGTCTCCTTCTTCTTGCTCTTGACCGGCGGGATCTTGGAGAAAAGGGGGGAAGACTTACAAGTCTCCCCTTTTCGAGATCTGGTGGGAGATCTAAGTTCCCCTTTGTGGGTTTTATGGTGGAAAACTATTTATTTTGGGAAATGGAAGAGTTAAACTCTTGATTTAATTCAAAGGAAAGAAGAAGGTTTTTGGAACCTTGGAGAAGGAGCAGGAGGCACAAAGAACCCTAGTTTTTGGGGGAATGAAAAGTGTATATTTTATTCATCATCATGTTGCCTTATATAGGCTTACATATTTACATATAGCCCCTTGGGCTTTTCAAAATGGCTTTTTGCCATCCCATGGCTCATGTGCCATTTTATTTTTGCACATAAGCCATGGGCTTACAAAATATTGGCTTTGTGCCCATTTTGTTTACATTCATGCACAAAAATTACATAAAAATTATTTGTTACATGATTTTTGTTGTTGGCATGGAGGAGGCTGACCGCGGGCTCGACTTGGGCATGGGCCCGCTTGACCTGGGCTTGGGCCCACCTGGCTTGGGGTTGACCTTGATTTTGACTCGGTCAACGGGGGTGTAAATTTTTACCCCAACAAAGTGCCCCCCATCAATAAATGCACACAACATATATGGGCTGTGTGCATGAAATTGATGGATCTTCTTTCACGTGGAGGCGACTTGCTTTGGTTCCCACTTTTTGGGACGCACTACCCTTTTTACGACATGGACGGTCGACGCTTGACGCGCCTCCGAGACAGAGTGTTCGTGGTAGACGTTTCCCTGACCCGGAGCGATCTGGTTCCTGCTTTGTAGGAAGCCTGCACTACCCTTTTTGCGACATGGACGGTCGACGCTCTGATCCGGAGCGATTTGGGTTCCCAATTTGCGGGAGCCTGCACTGCCCTTTTTGCGACATGGACGGTCGACGCTCTGTTATGAAGCGATTGGGACATAGACGGTCGACGCTCTGATCCGGAGCGATTTGGGTCCCCAATTTGCGGGAGCCTGCACTGCCCTTTTTGCGACATAGACGGTCGACGCTCTGATCCGGAGCGATTTGGGTTCCCAATTTGCGGGAGCCTGCACTGCCCTTTTTGAGACATAGACGGTCGATGCTCTGATCCGGAGCGATTTGGGTTCCCAATTTGCGGGAGCCTGCACTGCCCTTTTTGCGACATAGACGGTCGACGCTCTGATCCGGAGCGATTTGGGTTCCCAATTTGCGGGAGCCTGCACTGCCCTTTTTGAGACATAGACGGTCGACGCTCTGATCCGGAGCGATTTGGGTTCCCAATTTGCGGGAGCCTGCACTACCCTTTTTGCGACATAGACGGTCGACGCTCTGATCCGGAGCGATTTGGGTTCCCAATTTGCGGGAGCCTGCACTGCCCTTTTTGCGACATAGACGGTCGACGCTCTGATCCGGAGCGATTTGGTAAACGTGTCCCCGGCACGGAGTGTTGCTGGTCGACGTTTCCCCGAGGTGGAGTGTCTGTTGTCGATGTGCCCCCGGCACGGAGTGTCTGCTTGACGTTTCCCCGAGGCGGAGTATCGGCTAGTTGACGTTTCCCTGATGCGGAGTGTCTGTGTTAGACGTTTTTCCCGATGCAGAGTGTCGCTAGTTGACGTGTCCCCGGCACGAAGTGTCACTGATCGACTTTTCCCCGGCGCGGAGTGTCGGGTTAACTTTTCCCCGGCACGGAGTGTCGCTGATCGACTTTTCCCCGGCGCGGAGTGTCGGTGGTTGACTTTTCCCCGGCACGGAGTGTCGCTGATCGACTTTTCCCCGGCGCGGAGTGTCGGTGGTTGACTTTTCCCCGGCATGGAGTGTCGCTGATGGACTTTTCCCCGGCGCGGAGTGTCGGGTTGACTTTTCCCCGGCATGGAGTGTCGCTGATCGACTTTTCCCCAGCGCGGAGTGTCGCGGGTTGACTTTTCCCCGGCACGGAGTGTCGCTGATCGACTTTTCCCCGGCGCGGAGTGTCGGGTTGACTTTTCCCCGGCACGGAGTGTCGCTGATGGACTTTTCCCCGGCGCGGAGTGTCGGGTTGACTTTTCCCCGGCGCGGAGTGTCGCTGATCGAGTTTTCCCCGGCGCGGAGTGTCGGGTTGACTTTTCCCCGGCACGGAGTGTCGCTGATCGACTTTTCCCCGGCGCGGAGTGTCGCGGGTTGACTTTTCCCCGGCACGGAGTGTCGCTGATCGACTTTTCCCCGGCGCAGAGTGTCGGGTTGACTTTTCCCCGGCACGGAGTGTCGCTGATCGACTTTTCCCCGGCGCGGAGTGTCGCGGGTTGACTTTTCCCCGGCGCGGAGTGTCGGGTTGACTTTTCCCCGGCACGGAGTGTCGCTGATCGACTTTTCCCCGGCGCGGAGTGTCGGGTTGACTTTTCCCCAGCGCGGAGTGTCGCTGATGGACTTTTCCCCGGCGCGGAGTGTCGGGGGTTGACTTTTCCCCGGCACGGAGTGCCGCCGATCGACTTTTCCCCGGCGCGGAGTGTCGGTGGTTGACTTTTCCCCGGAGTGTCGCTGTTGACTTTATTCCGAGACGAAGCATAATTTCGACAGGGAAGGCAGGTACACCGAGGCGAAGCATCATTTCGACACGGGGTGCATTCTGAGACGAAGCATAATTCTGACGCAGAGCTTGCTGGTTGATTTGATTCCAAGGAGGAGTATAATTCCGGCAAGGAGGTCGTTATCCCGAGGCGAAGCATGATTTCGACACGGAGTAAATTCTGGGACGAAGCATGATTCCGCCGCAGAGGTTGTTGGTTTGATTTGATTGACTTGAGTCGACATCAGCATCGCTATACTGGAATATGGTACCAGGAGCGAATCATCATTTATCATGAGAGGGTTTGGGGATTTTGGTTTTGGTTTGGCATCTGCATTGCTGCACTGAAATAATGCCAGGAGCAACTCATCATGTGCCCTGGGAGGATTTGGGAATTGGTGGCTTAGGAGACAGGTTTAGATCCCTGTCACCTAAGGTTTTTCCATTTTATGGGCCGCAAGGGTCCCAGAAAGCATTTTCTCCCTACGGGTCGTAAGGATCTCGCAGGTGTATTTTCTCCTTAGGAGTCGTGGGGACTCCTAAGTGTGTTGCTCCTTCGTGAGTCGTAAAGATCTCACGCGGGAATTTTCTCCTCACAAAGTCGAGAGGACTTTGCGAGTGCATTTCATTTCCTCTTTTTTTTTTTACGAGTTTGCGCCCTTTCGGGTTTTCACAAACTCGCCGGCAGTCCTGCTGTTTTTACTCACGGAGCCCTTTCGGGTTTTCATCCGCGCCCATTTTGCTTGTGGACATACCGTTCTTTTTTTTTGTTTTCCCCCCTTTTTTTTTCTTTTTTTTTCATTTTTTTTTTCATTTCATTTTTTTTTTGGAATCTTCCCTGCCGGTGGGACTTCGAATGTGGTCTCGCCGGTAGGACTTGGGAGAGATTGGGATCGTTTTACGCCCGTGAATTGTATACGGTTTTACAGGATGTATGATCCAGACCGTAGGGCCGTAAAAATTTTGGGACTTTGTTGACTCTGCATCGCTGCACTAGAATATGGTACCAGGAGCGCCTCATCATTTGCCGTTGGTATGAGATTTGGAATTTGGTTGGCGTCTGCATCGCTACACTGGAATATGGTACCAGGAGCGACTCATCATTCGCCGTTGGGGATTGGGATTTGGAATTTGGTTGGCGTCTGCATCGCTACACTGGAATATGGTACCAGGAGCGACTCATCATTCGCCGTTGGGGATTGGGATTTGGAATTTGGTTGGCGTCTGCATCGCTGCACTGGAATATGGTACCAGGAGAGACTCATCATTCGCCGTTGGGGATTGGGATTTGGAATTTGGTTGGCGTCTGCATCGCTGCACTGGAATATGGTACCAGGAGCGACTCATCATTCGCCACTTGGGGATTGGGGAGCGATGGCTTAGGAGACAGGTTTGGATCCCTATTACCTAAGACTTTTCAATTTTATGGGCCGTGAGGGTCCCATAAAAGCATTTTCTCCCTACGAGTCGTAAGGATCCCGCAGGTGTATTTTCTCCTTAAGAGTCGTGAGGACTCATAAGTGTGTTTTTCCTTGGTGAGTCGTAAGGATCTCACGAAGGTTTGTTCTCCTCATGCATCGTGAGGACACATGAGTGGGTCTTTCCAATGAAGCATAATTCCAAAGGCGGAGACCAGCCGCGTAACTGGTGGTTGCGGTGGGGCATGGGTATACTGAGAATTATTTGAGCCCGTGGATTGTATACGGTAGTCAATTTAGGGACTGGCCGTAGGGCTGAAAGAATTTTGGGAAATTGGATTTTGTTTGGCGTCTGCATTGCTGCACTGGAATAATGCCAGGAGCAACTCATCATCCGCCCTTGTTTTTTTTTTTTGTTTTTTTTTTGTTTACCGCGATTGCTCTATCATTTCAGCTTTTCTTATCGCGAAGGTCGCGATTGCCCTATCATTTCGGCTATTTATTCGCGGTTGCCCCATCATTTCGGCTTTATTTTCATTTTTATTTTTACTCGCTGATTTTTATTGCGAGTTGCCCCATCATTTCGGCTTTTCTTTATTTTTCTTTTATTTACACATTTTTGTTTATTTACATATATATGTATACATATATTTTTACATTCCCAATTTAACGACTTAGAGGTCGATTGTTCCCAGTTTAATGACGTGGTGGTCCTTTTTGCTTATCCCAGCTCCTTGAACTTTGATCTTGGCGGAGCTGTGTTGATGACCTAGCTCTGTGGCTTGCCGATACATCCGAGGATTGTGAGGTTTTTCCAAGCTTATATTGGTCCTCTGCCCAATCTTTGAAAATATAGCAGTCTTCGATGGTATGACCCACCACTCTATGATATGGGCAGTATATGGGATTGCCGGTCATGTTCATTTCCTGTGGCCTCTTTGGAACAGGCAGTTGCAGGCCATTGTTCAAGGCGTCCATGAATATTTTGCGGACTTCATCCCTCCTGAAGGAGTATACCTTCTTCTTTCTCTCCATTGGAGTAGGTGCCTTTGCTGATGCTGGTCCTCGAGGCACATGTCTGGGAGGATTAGGTTCCCGAAAGGCTTCGGTCTCTATTTGCATGAAATCGGCGATCGTAGCTTGACTGTTTGCTAACACGCCTTTAGACAGTTCTATCTCTCCCATCCTGTATTGCCTTTCGACCCAATCTTTGAAGACGAAGCAGTCCTCAATGGCATGACCTATCACCCTGTGATAGGGGCAATATTTTGGGTCGTCGGTCATATTCTCTTCTTGCGGTCTCTTTGATTCTGGCAGTTGTAGACCGTTTCTTAGGGCGTCCCTGAATATCTTGTGGACCTTTTCCCTCTTGAAGGAATAGACCTTCTCCAGCTTCTCTTTTAGAGGCGATTCCCCCCCGGCGTATGTATCGGAAGGACTGGAGGCTGATTGCGGCCGTTTTTCGCGAAGGCGCTCCGCTTTTAGGTTGGAAGGGATATCAGTTGGCTGCCCCCGGGTATCAATCCCTGGCTCATGAGCCAAAATTTGACTCTGTTGTAATTGCAATCGGGCGACTTGGGTCGCGAGATCTGCCACGACGTTTGCCAGCTCGTCGACTTTGGAATAGACATCGGCCATCTTCTCATCCCTGTCCTGAAATTGCCTTTGAAGCCATTGGAATAATGCTTGTTCTGTAGTTCCGGCTATGACAACCGGATAATCTTTATTGCCTGAGCTCAATTCTGTAGGAACTACGGGCTCCTCTGGCTTATCGGCCTGAGCGGGCTCTTCATCATTTAGATCGAGCCGATGCTGGGTAGCATCAACCATATCATCATTATGGCTGTGAAGAAGAGGAAGGTTCGTTTCTTCATGTCCGGCCATGTAGACAGTGTGGATAACACATTCAGCCATTCTTTCATCACTAGCAGCTGGTCTCGCGGAGCGGTCCGGGCTTTGGAAATTCATAAGTTTTAACATGGCCAGAGCCCTAGCCCTTTTGTTGGCTCTATATCTGAGCCGCTTCTGCCTCAGCTTCTCGATCTTGAAGGCTTGGCGGGCATCCGCTATCCGGGAAGCCATTGTGAGTTGATCAGCGAGGAGCTTAGAGAAGACACCCGATCGAGCATTTGTCAGGGGCGCCGCTGGAGCTTGCTCGGGACGCGTTGTAGCTTTGTTGGTGTTGATGGCCTTGCCCCCAGCTGCGGCCAAGGAAAGTCGTTCAGATACCGACTTGCGTTTGGGTTGGGGCGCCCTTGAGATCACCACATTTGGTCTCCTGCCTTTCGGGGCCGGTTTGTCTGCCACCGGGGCTTGAGGAGCTGGGATGGCGCCAACTGGCATGAACAGAATAGAGCCGAATGGTAGCAGCGGCTCCTCCCATTGTCGCCCGAGACTGGCTGGGAGGACCGTCCTGGAGTCTATCTTCATTGTGTAGGAGACGGGAGCTGAGTTCATCTTCGGAGACATTGTTGAAAGGTGATCGCTTGAAAATCCTTCATGAAAAAAGCATTATTTTTAGTATAAATATAGGTACGTATATTGATTGAGTTCGCATGAACGCTTAACCCGAAATATGGGAGGAGAAATCTGTCCCACCGGGCGTGCCAGAACCTGTAGGGTGTTTTTCGTCACCCCATTAAGATGGGAATACGCGCGCGCTTGTCAGGCGCATTACAGATTCCCCCTGCCTAGGGTAGGCCGGGGTTTATTGATTGTGGGGATCCGAATCTCCGGCAGCCGCGGACTAAGCTGCCGTTAATTACCCCTCGCCTTTGGAGCGAGGGAACCTCCGATTGACGGGTTAAACTGGTCATGCAAACTCAATGTGCAGTGTACGTGTGTTGTGTTTTGAAATGGGGGTTTGGATATGTCGGGAGCCACGCAGAGTTTTTACGGGGGTCCCGCTACCCGGATAGCGGGCTGGGGGTCAAGGGGGCTAGCAGCCCCCTTGCGGGGTGCGGGGCAGCGCCCCGTTAGAAATTTTTTCTAACGAGGGAGGCATATTTAGTGTGGAGTGCATAAAAAAAAGGGGGGGAAAGCGTCTTAAAGACGCGTGCACAGCATGTGGGCGCATGGTGCCCGGGGTCACGTGCGCGCACGTGACCAATGGGCATTTTGGCACCCCCAGGAGTCACGTGGGCACACGTGACCGATGGGCGCCTTGGCGCCCCGGGGTCACGTGGGCACACGTGACCGATGGGCGCCTTGGCGTCCCAGGGGTCACGTGGGCACACGTGACCGATGGGCGCCTTGGCGCCCCAGGGGTCACGTGCGCACACGTGACCGATGGGCACCTTAGCGCCCATGGGGTCACGTGGACACACGTGACCGCGGGAAAAACCCGCGGAAAGGGGAGCCTAGCCCCTAGGCTGGGGAGTTGAACTCCCAAGGGAATTTTCGGAGTTGAACTCCTATCAGAAACAAACTTATGGAGTTAAACTCCAACAGAAATTAATTTTTTGGAGTTAAACTCCAGCAGATTTAGAAAGGAGTTAAACTCCTGGGGACTTATTGCTCTTCTTTTGAGCCTTGGGTCTGTCCAAAGTTAGATTTTTGGAGATGGGTCTCCTTCTTCTTGCTCTTGACCGGCGGGATCTTGGAGAAAAGGGGGGAAGACTTACAAGTCTCCCCTTTTCGAGATCTGGTGGGAGATCTAAGTTCCCCTTTGTGGGTTTTATGGTGGAAAACTATTTATTTTGGGAAATGGAAGAGTTAAACTCTTGATTTAATTCAAAGGAAAGAAGAAGGTTTTTGGAACCTTGGAGAAGGAGCAGGAGGCACAAAGAACCCTAGTTTTTGGGGGAATGAAAAGTGTATATTTTATTCATCATCATGTTGCCTTATATAGGCTTACATATTTACATATAGCCCCTTGGGCTTTTCAAAATGGCTTTTTGCCATCCCATGGCTCATGTGCCATTTTATTTTTGCACATAAGCCATGGGCTTACAAAATATTGGCTTTGTGCCCATTTTGTTTACATTCATGCACAAAAATTACATAAAAATTATTTGTTACATGATTTTTGTTGTTGGCATGGAGGAGGCTGGCCGCGGGCTCGACTTGGGCATGGGCCCGCTTGACCTGGGCTTGGGCCCACCTGGCTTGGGGTTGACCTTGACTTTGACTCGGTCAACGGGGGTGTAAATTTTTACCCCAACACGTGGAAAAAGGGCAATTCTGCAATGGGTAGGTGGGAAGCCCGTAGTCCGGGTATGTAGGCTACACATTTCCACGGTTATATCGGTATTCTCGTCTGCAACACCAACTTCTGGAACGTGGGCTTCACATTTGCAGATAACCCCTGGGAAGTATACGTATGGACTTGGCGCTCACTCTTGATAATACATAACTCAACTATATTTCAACATTACATGCATATATGTTATATGTTATAAATTTATTAAATAATATATTTATTAATATGTATTATAGAAATATTTCGTCTTAGAAGATGATATAGAAGAATATTGGACGCATGTCCGGTATAAGATGCCGCAAATATTCAAGAGATGGCGTCAAAAATTGAAGAAAAAATTCAAACAGTCGGAGGAATTTACGGATGATTGGAAAAGTTTTGCCGCTCTTCCCTCCATCCCTAGAAATCGGTTTGCGTTTCTCTTATTGCATTGAGATACACCCGAACCAAAGATAATTAAAAATATACTTAAATGATTTGAATACCGAATTTAGATTAAATTGCATTTGGAATATTATCTTCTGAATAAGCAGGAAGTATCAGAAAGGAATAAGCAGAATCGAGGGAAAACCACAGATGATTATTATGATGGATCGGTACCTGCTGATCAGTATATGGCTGCTTTGGTTAGGTTATCTTTAATTATATAAATGTTCGATTTTTCAATTTCATCATTACATATCTTCACGTATAAATAAATCAAATATCCGTTATACGAGAAGGCTGGGAAAAAGCCGAGCCTCCCTGAGACTTGGGAGGTATTGCACATGAGAGGGGGCATGTCAGAAGAAAAGATGGATATATCCACTCAACATGTGGTAAGCTTGTATTTTTCAATTATTTTAAGTAAATTAATTACATTTATTAACTTCGTAAACAAAATTAATTATTGTTTTATTTATCGAAGGAGGATTTCGAGGAGGCGGAGAGGAGCTATCGGAAATCAAATCCCGAATATCCGGCCGATAATCCTTTTCCTACGAAGTCCGATGTATCTATTATAGAGCATCTTTTCGCTCAGTCGAGAAGACACGGTCGTATTCCCCTATACGGTGGTCCCGTTAGTCTTTCGCGGTCCGGTTCTAGAAGAAATACTTCAACTTCATCGACCGCTCGCCCCAACCAACAATCAGCTAAGACATAATGGATCAATGAGCTAGATGAGCAGCTCAGGAGGAGGGATGAAGCACATAAGAAGATGGCGGAAGAGGAAGCGGCTTGAAGAGCTTAAATGGAGGTGCGGTTGGAACAATTCTCGCAACAATACGTTCCACGTCCGCAATCGTGTTCAGCACAGGGTTCATTCCCGCCGCAGCCGGCATATTACCCTCCTCCGACGTAGCGACAGTATTATCTTCCCCCATCACACGGAACATCGTACTATCTTTATCCACTGCCTCCGCAATCACAAGGAAGGTGCTATCTTTATCCACTGCCTCCGCCACAAGATCCTTATTACCCTAACCCTCCGCCTCCGCCACAAGATCCTTATTACCCTAACCCTCCGCCACAGAAACCGTATAATCCTGATCAGCCGACCCGACAGGGAGGGTTATTAGGTAACTTTTTTTCGCAGGAAGACTTCGACGATGTGAATCAACACTATTCAATGCGAGTTTCTGATGGCGATGGTAGCAGTGGGAGTTAGTGAGGTACGTATAGTTGTTATTTACAGAAATTTTAGCATACAATTAAACTGTGTTGAGTTTTGATATTTAAAATTCATGTTATGTATTCGTAAGGTTCTTATAAGTTAACGGCGAAAGGATTATATTTTGACAATGGAAGTGATGGGAGTTAGCGGGGTAAGCATATATATGTGTCAGTATAGCTAACATTGTTTCAAAAATTATAATTTGAGTTCATATATTTATATATTTATTTATTTGATTCACAGAGCTGCGATTGCATGTGATTTAGAGATTTTTTCGTTTTGTTGGACATATATATAGCGTATGTATTGTGTTATTCGTATTCAAAACAATTTAGTTTATTTATACTTGTTTATTAAAAATTTAGTTCATATGTGTTTAATTGGGTTGTTGATATTGGTGGATATATCGTGGATAATATTTATATGTTGGTTTGTATGCGTATGCGTTTGTATTTGTTGTTAATCTTGTTGGATATGTTGTGGATCGTGCATATATATTGATTTGTATGCGAAACGCTATTGCGGCGTAATATATTGTGATATTGTGTATTATTGTATTGAATACAATATTTTTCTGTAATTTTTTTAGGAAAAATAGTTATTAACAACCGTATAAGCTACAGGAACGGTCGCTAATACCTTATCAACGACCGTTCGCTGATATTAGGAAACAGGTAAATTCGTTGAGATGTCCACGTGTTTGCTTATTAGCGAACGGTGGAAATGGTCTCTGATACATCTATTAGCGACTGTTCGTATTAGAGACCGTTCATTAACGTTCGTTAATAGATATATCAGCGACCACCCAATCAGCGACCATTTTTAGCGACAGTTTAAAATATAAACGGTCGCTAATAGACATTAGGGACCGTTCATTATTTTTTGGAGACCGTTCCATACGGTCTCTAATAGTGACTGTATATAGTAGTGAATATTGGGTTGTTTGAATATATTTAGGAAAACTTTGGATGTCTGGATAGGATCCGACATTCTCATATTAATGAGAATAAGTTTACTGTTCAATCCTGTCAAAGTGTCAAATCCTGTACCGGTATTTTGGAAATTGTTTTTTTTATAAAAATTATATTATTATATTTATTTTTGAAATGAATTTATTGTGTTCATAGGTAATTGAAGATTTGGGTTTGAGCGATTAGACGATTTTATCCTGCTCTGTTAAAAAACCTAAAGAAAAGTAACTTGATTGGGAAGATGTTGCATGTAAATTAATGTTAATTATTATCTCACATCAGGAGGAACTTTTATGAACAATTGGCATGATAGGAGTTTAATTGTTAAAATAAAATTGTTAATTGATTAATTGCGAATTAATTAAGATTGACGGTTGGCTCTCGATATGAGACACAATTGGTCCCACCGCAAAATCTTAAGGTAGAAGAGCAAACAAAAAAAAAAAGAGGAAGTAATATACAATATGTTGTGTTAAGAAGTTTAGACCCATATTGGAAAATTACGAAAAAGGCATAGTACAGTGACCCTATAAAAAAATGACTATGGTAGACCATAAAAAATAAAAGAGAAAAAATGATTAAGAATTATTTAAAACTTCTCTTCTTAAAATAAGATAGGGGCGTGTAGGAATAGCTATATATCTCGCCATTAGACAATGAAATAAGCCCTAGATCAACTGGTAGGCAAAGAAAAACTGTAAGTTTTATTAAATCAATAATCTCTTACAAGAGAGAGAGAAGACTAAATGCTTTAATTATAAATGGTCAAATCTAGCAATGATTAATGTGATACTTTAATTTGCTTTATAATCAAATGTATTTTTGTGTATAAATTAATTCTCCCACATAAATATGATGAGATATTCATGTGTTTTAATAATGAAACTAGTTCCCTTAATTAACAATTTTTTATTTTCTAAAAATTATACTCAAATATCACTATATCTCATAGGTATATTGCACATTCTATAAAATAGTTATATAGTTATTTACTATCTTGCCACTAACATTTTGACAAAACCATAGTAATTCTGATGTATGTACGTAACGTGCAAAGCTGGATCACTAACTGCAAGAGAAAACGAATTTTTTCAAGAATAAATTTTAAGATTTGATGGAACAAAACCAGTATGTATGAATATATTTGAGGACACAAAAATAGTACAAGTTCATTTTTATTTAGTTTACGTGAGTTCTAAAGATCATTGACAAAATACCTTACACAAAAGGTGCCATTTTCATGATAATGACAAGAAAATCGCATTTCTTCACTATAAAAAAATAGGCGTTTGGAATAAGAATTAATGTTGAAGTCAAGGCATGATAATATTAAGCGATATATATTAATAACACAAAACAACAAGAGAAAGAAACGACATTTGTATTCTCTTGCCATGACAATCAAAGACTAGACACTATTAATAAAGACGGCACTTAATTCATAATTCATTTGTAGTTAATTAACAAGTAATTACTAATCACAGTTGCTAATTAATATATTAAATATATGTGTTCATAATCTCAAATTAAGTTGCTATCATCAAGCCAGAAAATTTGCATGAATACAAATTGTTGATAGTGTTGTAAGTTGGAGGCAATCAATCTCTATATATGTTTGGTCACCCTTAGCAACCCATTTGTATATATAATGTTAGATGAATATGATATGATTTGGATGGCAGCTAGACATCTCGATACTTGTCCACAATATTATGCCTTGTGCTAAGCTATATCGCATTTTTCAAATTGGATAGCTATAGCAAGATCTTTCATTTGGGTAGGGCGACCTTATGATTTTAGAAAAGAAGATTTTGTGTTTATTTATTTTTTCAATGCTTTAGTTTGAATATATAAGGTAGGTAACTTCCACTTCCTTTATGTTAGAGAAAGTTCATTTAGTATATAATATTTTTTGCCCTGAGCTTGTGATTTGTCAAACTCTAATTAATTCCACACTCACTAATTAAGCTCAAATCTTAATAATCCACTTTATTTATTCAAAAAGTTATAGAGTATTAAAAGGCAAGCTAGGTTCTTTGAGTATCATAATGTTAACTAAAATAATTATGTATTTCAACAACAACAATAATAAAATAAGCAGGATATTTTAAGGAATCTTATAAGATTAAGATATAGGTAGGGGAGCTAAATTCGATAACAATTGTAAATTTGGTTCTATTGTTAAACCTTTTTTCTTAATAAAGAAAGAAAAATATCATCGTTTTTATAGCTTAAAAATGATATTTTTTATAATCATAAAAATTAAAAACTTATTTATATAATATTGAGATGCTGTTTTTATTTGAAAACGAAACCGTCGTATACAATTACTTATCGAATTAATTAGATGACAAAAAATAGTAATATGTTTTTAACATCTCAAAATGTTTAACAATATTCCTTACAAAATGCTTATAATTAAGTTCAATTTGTTCCACCACATAAATTCTATATTTGACCAGCTGTTATTTAGAATTGGAAATTAAAACAGACCTATGATTTGTAAGTTCGATTATAAATCTAAATGAGAGGATTTACATAACAAAATAAAACAAACTATTTAATTTGTCAGTTTTAAATAATAAGATTTGCATATTGAGACGTCAGTATTATTATAAAAATGCACGCTTGAAAAACCTTATTGTATTTTGAATAATTTGTTTGTATGGTTTATATCATTTCAAGAATAACAATCTCTCCTTGATATCATGAAGAGAAATCTTCATCATAATTTTTTTAAAACTATACCTTCTAAAATAACTACCGATCCTTTAATTTAGTAGATTTCTCAAAACAGCCGAAAGACATCGTCTACTTAAATTTTAGTCGGGCCAAAGATTTTGATCAATATAGACTTTCTGAAATCTTAGGGGGGGAGGGGGGCTATCTCCCTATTTGGTTCCGACCCCGGGTATATAATTGCATACTTGAATTCTTCTTGGTTAAAATATAGTAGTATTAATTAAGCCAAAGGCATTCTTAGTCAATGTTTGGGACTTTAGTGAAGAGCCAAAATTAAAAACATTAATTCCTTCTCCTCATTCAATTCTCATTTCAAATAGCGACGGTGCCGACCTTTAGACCTCCTCCTTTCACCGATTTTGCCAAATTCCAAACAACTCCACTTGCAAATTTATTCCATATGCTTATCTTGGAATATTAGAGGGGAAAATTGAAAGGATGGTACAATTAAGTGCATGAGCATTTAGACTATTTTGACAATGAATTAAAACATAGCGGCTCTTGTTGGCTTGATTATCCTGAGTCGCAGGTGCAATTTAATCACACAGAAAGTAGACAAGGAGAAAAATATCTCGACAATTTTCGGTTATAATTAATGTGTGTCTCATGCTTGTGGGGAGATTAATTAAGAGCCATTAATTATAGCTAAGATATCGAAACATAGATACTCGTCATGATTTTTTAAGTTTTGGTACAGCAATAAAGAGCCCCTTAATTATATGCAATTAAGAAAAATTATCAAGGACATATATATATGATCTTATAGAAATGTGCATGCCCAAAAAGTTTTTAATAAATTGTATATGTACAGAAAATTTAAGAAGTACTAATAATGCACACAAAAATGACCATGATCACATGAATCTATGTGATATAAGATAATGAGAAATGCGTTTTCATGTTCTCATATAGCGCCTTCACATTTTTGTTTCATCACATGACCAAGAGATTTTTTTTAGGGGGGAAAAAAAGAATAAGAAAAAAATATCCATTTTGAAAACTTTGGTCAGATGTATGAATTGTCATAAAGTCCAGATTAAAAGTCTCCAAATGTCCTCAATCATAGAGACAGAGGATAAAAGATGCAGGAATGATAAACGTGGCTATTTATGTGAGTTGATAGGTGAACCAATCCTAAGATTCCTTTGACCAATTGCATGGTAGATATAATTTTTTAAAAGCATATTTGTATTATTGCTAGCGAGAGTACAGAAGAAAAGAGGGTTTGGGGAATTTTTCTTAAGGTGGCGTCAAAATTTATATATTATATGATTTTTTTCGAGATCGACATCCATCATCATCATCATCTTTATCATGTAAGAAGTGGATACACCAAATTTCATGTGATTCCATCATTTTTTCTTCGTTGAATTAGCAATGTAAAGGGTTCTATTGTTTGTAAACCGTTAATTTTTCACCAACTGAATTAACGGTGAAAAAGTGATGGAATCACATGAAATTTAATGTATCCGTATCTTACATGATAAAGAAGGAGATGATGGATGCCGATCGGCAAAAAGGACCATGGATGATGTATTTTTTTGACGCCATAGAAGGAAATTTTCTTAGGCATCCTCCTTCCATTATCCTCTATTGTTAGCAGTGTTATTATAATTAACATTGTTGGAGTTGGAAACTAGATTTTGAAGTTTGTAAAGGTATCTACTCTGCATATTTTCTATATTTTCAACAAGTAGCATCCGCTGACTAAAGATAAATATTTAAAGCAAAAATATGTGTCCCTGTCAACTTAATTATGTCTTGTTTCGGAGAATAAAAGGAAAGAACGAACCTCTCTTGTTGCGTTCCACCTACAAAAGGCGTATATGTATAAACGGATTAGGAGTGTTGAACTAAATTACAAGGCACATGCATCCGTCACGACATTGTAATCATTGCAAATAAGCAGAGCATGAATGAAACAATCGAAAATAATTGATATCATTAGTATCATTATACCTATATCAATCGGCCAAAACGACGGCCAAATACGAAGGAATACATGTTAGAGGCCAATTCGAGACCTTTGTAAGTCAATGTCGCGCACCCCGTGGGTACGCGGGAAGGCGGAGTTTGCAAGAGACGATTTTTATATGCTTCGCAACACCGACTAAACTCCAGAATCGATACTAAATCCTAACTAACAAAACAACTAAGAGATTTAACTATCATGTAAGAAAGTTATACCTTAAGTATCAAGTCCTTCTTCTTCTTGTACTCCTCCTCTTTTTGTGCTTCTTGAAGAGTGTACGGATCGCGCCTACTCTTCGGCCTCCTCGAGTTAAAGAAAATCCACCCGAGAGTGTCTACTAAGAGCTCCTACCTCTAAGATGAGGTAAGTAGGATACCTAGTGTGCTAATCTAAGTAACCTAGAGAATGTAGAGAGTGATTATGGATAGATTAGTCTCAATAACCCTAAATTTCTCAACACATGAAACAATTAGGGTTTGAGAAAGAAGAAGAGAGAGCTTGAGGAGAGAGACTGTTTAAGATAATAATGAAATGAATATGGTTACTTGTGATGACTATGAAACATGCCAAAATATCTCACCAAATATCACAAAATATCTAAGTTCATCCTTGCCTCAATAGTCATCGATGAGTCACCAAGTAGCCATTCTTCATTTATCAAAAAATAGCATCTCATACCTCCACCTCATTAACCATTTAACCTAAATGGTAATACAAGTAATGAGGTGTCTTCTTCTAGAAGTACTCTTGAAAAAATTACAAGAACACCCCTCACTGTATATACATACCCGTATCCGTATTCCGAAAAACACGATTACAATAAGACGAAACGAATCCAATAATCTAATACTAGGATCCGGCTTAAACCAAATCCCACTGGTATTATCCGTCCGAACATGATCCGTGCATAAGTACACATATATGTTCGAACCATGTCGTAAAACCATACGACCTCTACATCGTTTCGTCCGAAACAGGGAAACCCTCTGTGTGGGACTCTAAAGACTCGACAGTACGCTGGCAGCGGGTTTAACCACAAGCACGTCAGCGGTACTAGCTATACGTAACAGCTACCTAGATATCTGTCGATAAGCAGGCCAATGAGCAAACTCATCCGAACTCCTATTGATCCTATCTGTGAAAATTTTCGTACAATCCGGTTTCTTCATCTCAGAGTATCGCATATTAGGCCAAGGGGGCAGTAACCATCAAACCCCCAATAACGCAATAAATCGTGTCGGAGTAGAGCCCAAAAACACCCTGAGAAACTACTGGAGTACCTACCAGTAAATCTCGCTTGCCCTGCCCAGGGACTTTATGTAATGGCTTTCCGAACACAGCGCGATATCAACCCCTAATACCGGAAGAGACAAATCCTATCTAACCGCCACTGCCTCCAAGTGCTTCAGGACTACACCCAACTACTACCTGTTTGCACGACTCATCAGAGCCGTGGTAGGGTAGTAATCTAAGAACAGTGGGAACACACTCGAAGCGAAGTAGCAATGTCAAGTCAATGGACTACGCTGTACTTATGTCACCTGGGAACTGCTGCCTGGCATAGGTATAGTACCAACCAACAGTTCCCTACGAGTCTGTCCAATGTAACTCATAACCCAATGAGCACATGCATTCTATCTCCAGTACGACGTACTAATGGTTATGGGACAGACCATCTCCCCTTCTGGGATGAGAAGCGTATATACTATTTTACTCTAGAGTATCGATATCATGTCTCGATAATCCTACGACTAGGGACTTGTATAAGGATGTGCTTATAGACTATCCAGCCCTACTAGTGTGACTGCCATCACAACGCTGGTAGTCAAACAAAGATCCTGAGGGCTCTACCAATATGTATTAGCGATACACTAAAAGAAACATATACACATATTAAGATAGAAACAAACCAAGTAGCATACTACCATATTGAGCAAGACTGTCATAAAATCCGTGTATATCGTAAACTTCCAAAATGTAATATACAAACCAGTACTATACAATAATAGCCTCTAGGGCATATATCACTAACAATCTCCCACTTGCACTAAGGTCATGTGTTGGTATATCGCAGACCTATTATCTCGAATAGCCTATCGAAGTGCGTCTGAGGGATGGCCTTTGTAAGTGGATTTGCAGTATTGTTCTCCGTATCAACTCTTCGTACCTCGATCTCCCGGCGATCCACGATCTCCCGGCGATCCATGATCTCCCTGATCAGGTGATACCGTCTCAAGATATGTCTGGACTTCTGATGGGACCTGGGTTCCTTCGCTAAAGTTATAGCCCCGTTGTTGTCACAATACAGAGGTATTAGATTAATAATGGACGGAACCACGTAAAGTTCTGTTAAGAACTTCCTCATCGAGACTGCTTCTTTTGCAGCGTCACATGCGGCGATATACTCTGTTTCTATCGTCGAGTCAGCAACAGTGTCCTGCTTGGAGTTCTTCCAACAGACCGCCCCTCCATTGAGGGTAAAGACATAACCCGACATGGACTTGGAGTCATCCTTCTCACTCTGGAAGCTGGAGTCGGCAAAGGTCTCGATCTGGAGGTATTTTCCGCCGTACACCAAGAACATCTCCTTAGTCCATCTCAAGTACTTGAGAATGTTTTTTACTGCTATCCAGTGCTTCTCCCCAGGGTTTGACTGATACCGGTTTACCACGCTTAGTGCGTAAGCAACATCTGGTCTGGTACACAATATCGCATACATTATAAAGCCTACCGCAAAAGTGTAGGGTATAGTTGACATGTGATTCCTTTCCAAATCAGTCTTGAGAGTCGTCTTTTTGGAGAGAGTGATTACGTGACAAGCCGGTTGTTCCCCGCCGAAAGACGTGACCGGGACGTTGGGACGTCAGGCCTGAAATTCGAGGGCAGATGCTAATTGGTGCTATCCGTCCACCTCTCCAAAGATTCCAAGTTGATTTATGGCATTGTGTATTGAAGGTTTAAACGGATGCGGCCGATATAGCAGACTTCGTCAGATTCCCTCTCATTTGAGGGGTTTTTGATTGTGGGGACGCTCTTCCCTGCAGGAGCAAGCCCCTGCAGTTAATTACACTACCGCATCGCGGTAACAACTTTCTCCTTCCCCAGATGGTCACTTCGAGTCGTGGGTGTTTGTTTTATTTTTGGTTGCCTGTGGATTGTATACGGAGACTAATTTATGTTGTCGCCCGTAGGGCATGGATTAGTCCAAATCCATATCTTCTTAGATCTGGGTTTGGGGGTTGCGTTTAAGGATACGTTAGTCTCATTTGAGACTAAGATCAACTTAAACGTTTGTTAAGGATACGTTAGTCTGATTTTTAGACTAAGATCAAGTTAACGGGATCGTTTAGATCCAACAAAAGAGCATTCGAGCTTTATTGTTTAGTTTAGGGACATTGCGGTCGATTAGTTTAAGGACATTATGGACCAACGTTAGTTTAAGAACATTACGGTCCAGGTTAAGGACATCATAGTCCATGGGTTTTAAAGGACCCCACAGTCCGAGGTTAAGAACATCATCGTCCATGGGTTTTAAAGGACCCCACAATCCATGATTAAGGACATCATAGTCCATGGGTTTAAGGATCCCACAGTCCAGTTTAAAGACGTCATAGTCTATGAAGTGTATGGTTGTCGGGACCCGTCACCTCTCTGAAGACGTTGAAGGATTACAACGACATATATCAGAGGGATTCAGAGATGTACCCTTAAACCAATATGAGTTGGTTGGAAGATCTGTAGTCTAATTTGGGACTAAGATCTGTTGAAATATTTATGAGCATATGGGCTCAATTAATATAAGTTAAGGACTTATGGCCAATATTGGGCTAAGTCCAATAAATGTTTAACATTTTTATTCTGGCTATTGAGCCTTTATTTGGGGTTGGCCCCTCTGACAATATTTTTGTCTTTTATTGAATGCTGAGCATTCACCAGAGTTCTGGGCTTATTAAAGAACAATTTATGTTCTGTCAGCGCAACACGTGGCGCGCTAAGCGCTTTGCGCCAATCAAAAAGCGCAGTATGCTACTGCCAAGTAGCGCATATGCAAGCGACACGTGTTACACTCAGCGCTAGGCGCTAGATGATGAGCGCATGATGCCAGTTTATGAGTGCTGAGCGCTAATCCATGAGCGCACTGTTCTTTCAATTTAGTGGCTCACACGTGAATGACACGTGGTGCGCTTGGCACTGAGTGCCAGCCCATGAGCGCGGTGCGCTATTTCATAAGCGTAAAGCGCAAGTTGTTAATTGGCGCATACGTGGTTGACACGTGGCGCATTTAGCACTCAGCGCCGGTCCAGAGAGCGCAGAAGCGCTGTTGAAGAGCGCGAGGCGCATTTCATGAGCACAAGGCGCATTTGATCAATTTTATGATCTGGAAAACAAGTTTATGTTTTTTTAAAAGAGACTTTGTCTCAAGATTTAAGAACAACAGTTCTTATTTTGCAGGAGAGATTTTCAATCTCTTATTTCGATAAAGGCTTTGCCTTTATAGATCCATGATCTGTGAGAAGAATTATGTTCTTCTTTTATTTTATGATGAGATCTTTTGATCTCTTTTATGAAAGATTTTTTGTCTTGAAGATCTATGATCTGTGAAAGAAGTAAGTACTTGCTTGTTTTTATGATGAGATCTTTTGATCTTTTTATAAAAGACCTTGGTCTTTATAGATCTATGATCTTTTAAGAAGATAATTCTTCTTTTTAATTATGAGATAATTTCATCTCTTTGTTCATCACCATTCCTTTTACCTTGAAGAAAAAATCTTCTTTTGCTGAGAGCTATACTTCTCTTCCTTTGAATTTTTCAAAGTTTAGGGGGGGTTTCTCTATATCAGATTTGAAGTCTTGGGGGCCTTTTTATAGGGCAAGCCAATTTGTTGAATCAGTTAAAGAGATCTTTCTCTGATTAATTTGAGAATGTTTCCCCACCATTGGATCTTTGATCCTAGAGCTTCTGTTTTACAGAAGGCAATCTTCTTTTTTTTAACAAGATTGAAAAAAATCTTTCCATTAGAGAATTTTAATTCTGGTTAATTAATGATTTGTAATTATTATTAGATCTTTTGATCTAACGGTGGGGAGTTTTTTTAATTCCAGCGCTAGCGCGCCCGTGCTTTGCACGTGGTATGTTGCTCAGAGCTCAGCGCACCTTGCTCTAGCGCACCTGTGTTTGATACGTAGTGTGCTGCTCAAAGCGCAGCGTACCCTATGCTAGCGCACCCGTGTTTGACACGTGGCCCTCAGCGCGCCTAGCGCTAGCGCACACATGGTGCGCTGCCAAGGGCGCAGCGCACTTGGCGCTGCATCTAAAGCGCTGCTTTACTGGAGGTGTCTTTTCACCTTCCTTTTAAGTCAAACTTGTATTTCCCAGACTTTTCATTTCCCAGGTCTTGGAAATAGCTCTACTGTGCACAAAATTTTCTGTGCCTAGTCTTTATAACCCGAAGCAAAGCTTCTTTATTTTCTCATCTCCAAAGAACCTCTCAACTATGGCTTGTAACCGCCCGCATGCTCGTCGACAACCGTGGAAAGTGCCCATTCAAGACATTGTTCCTCGCTTTGCTGCGTGCTTGGTGGATCCTTCTCTTACAGATGACCAATGCGACACGACGCTGCATGAGCTCTTGACTCGTGTAGGATCTCCTCTCCCTCCCAACTCTATTTGGCTTCGGATGATCCTTATGTCCGTGCTTGCTGACATTCCCCATCCTCCGGTGGAGATGACCCCAGCGATGCTCGATACCGCTGAAGAAAAGATTGAGTGCTTCTTCGAGGCGCATTTGATCACAAAAGCCCTAAGGGACTGTTCTGTTCAGTTGTTGAGCCAAATACGGGCTCACCACGTTGTCATCTCTGCTTTTGCTAGTGAATGCGGTGTTAGCCGATGGGTAGCTACTCCTCGCGAGGATCGCCGCTTTGACATGGTGGAAAAGACGGAGAGGGAATTAGATAATTTTATCTATATGTTTGTAAACCCTTGTCCATTTGATCCCATGTTTGGATCTTTATTCCCATTGCAATAAAATGTTTAATTAAGCGTTTTCTTTCTTTTTGTCATTATCTGCCAAGTGTTTCTCTTATTTTTCCCCTTTTTTTGTTCTTCCTCTGTCAGGCGCAAATGTGCTATAGCACTTACACTGTCATGAACAGGCGCAAGTAATTCTTGCTAGGATGAAGCTCTTCTGACGCTTAGCGCCCCTGGCGCTTAGCGCTCTCGTGCCTTGCACGTGAGCGTCGTTTTAAAGCCTTTGACTCATAGTGCAGGCGCATTTGATGCTAGCACTTTTCAAGAAGCGTTGCTTCACTTCAAATCTTGGAATTTGAATAGAGCTTTGCTCTAATTGGGGAAACAAATGCCCCCCCCACCGTTGTGCTTACGTGGCCCTCACATGGGTGCAATGGTAGCATCATTTCCGTCGTTGGATCAACTTTTTAGAAGATGAAATGGCTCTTAATGCCTATAAATAGGGCCTTTGTCCCTTTGAGATGACCATTGCTCATTTTCTTTCTGAGGATTATCTCTTCTTCAGAGTATTGCTCTCTTTTTTAAGAAAGTTAAGAGTTAAAACTCTGTCAGATTTTTCTAGGTAAAGATTAATCTTTAAAGGGATTAGTTAATAATCTAGAGTTTCACTCATTATCAGAGCTTTTTGCTCTACTTAGATCATAGATCTTCAAGAAAACTTTTTTAGGGTTTCTCAAGAGGGCTTTGCCCTTGTTAGATCTTAGATCCTAAGAGATCTTTTAAGTATTCTGATGGGTTATTTCATCATCTTTACAGAGCATGGCTCTTTAGAATTCTCGAGGTATTTTTAAATTCTCCTCATAATTAACTTTGACAGATGTCACTCATGTTTGCAGAGCATTGCACTCTAAGAGTTTAACTCCTTGGCCCGAAGGGCCCCCTTTTTTTGTTTTTATTAAATATGAAATTCTCTTTAGGATTTTTCTCTTAACTTCACATAATTAAATCTATCGGGTGATTTAAGTGGCACTTATTCCCACCCTGGGGATATCCAGAGTTGTATAAATCCCGTATCCATTTCAATAAGCTTTTCTAATCAGTCTGTCTACTAACTCTCACTGATTTTCTTTTTCAGATGTTATGGCTGCTCATTTGTATGATCTTGATGAGATTATCTCTTACGAAGACATCCTCTCACTCGGTCGTTCCCAAAACCAAGAGTTCACAAACACCCAATGCGTTGAAATTATGGGTCGATTCAGTGCGTATAATGGCCGACTGATTCCCCGTCGTTTCTCTCTCCTGAAGCTTATTGTGGGAGCGATCTGGGGAGCACTTCCTCTATTCTGTGCCGGCATGCCGCTTAAGGTATTGGATGATGCCGAGGACAAGGTGCATTCGGTGTATCTGATAGACCTAATCTCAAAGAAAAGGCGAGACCATCTTGTCGATCTTCTACATCAGGCTTTTCAACAGGCGGCAATACTTGCTGCCTATCGGAGGGTAGAGGACATCGGTAAGGATCCCGACGCTTGTGATCGCAAAAGAAAGCATATTAGGATGGTTCGAAAGGCCTGGAACATTTTAGATGGCTTTACTTTTGAGTTTCTCAATCCATGCCCTGGATTTGATGTCGTGCCTTTGTAAACATTCCAGTTATGTTTTTTTTTTGCTGTTTTTCTCAATGTAGCCATTTTCTGAAGTATGAATAGCAAGCCTTTTCATTTCTATGTGTTTATTTTATACATCAAACTTTTTCGCACATGCATGAATAGGTATGTCTTGAACGCTTAACTGAATGTGAATAAAATGTTCTCCTCACTGTCGCTTTCTTCTCTTTTCTTTGTTGCCGTCATGTCACTTTAGTAAGCGTAGCCTGCATATGATAGAGTGAGCATCTTGTTTTGGCTTCTTCGAGAGGTAGTGATGACTTAGAAAGCAGGTTCAGATCTGCTGCCTGAGAGTTTTCAACTTCATGAGCCATGAGGGTCTCATGAAGACTTTTCTCCCTGCGAGTCGAGAGGATCCCGTAGATGTATTTTCTCCTTAGGAATCGTGAGGATTCCTAATCGCGTTTTCTCTTATAAGTCGTAAGGATCTTATAAGAGAGTTTTCTTCCTTATGAGTTGAGAGGACCCGTAAGTGTTTAATGAGATTGACGTTCAGCTTTATTATTAGCATTGAATCTCGCATTTTGCGGTGTCAGAAGTTGTTCCGAGTGTTTCCCACGGGGTCAAGGTTAACTTTGGCCGTGTTCCACGGAGTCGTTGGATGACGTATTTCCGAGGCGGGGTCATGTAGATGACGTATTTCCGTGACGGGGTCATGTGGATAACGTATTTCCGCGACAGGGTCATGTGGATGACGTATTTCCGCGACAGGGTCATGTGGATGACGTATTTCTGCGACGGGGTCAGGTGGATGACGTATTTCCGCGACGGGGTCATGTAGATGACGTTTTTTCGAGACGGGGTCATGTAGATGATGTATTTCCGCGACGGAGTCATGTGGATGATGTATTTCCGCGACGGGGTCATGTGGACGACGTATTTCCGCGATGGGGTCATGTGGACGACGTATTTCTGCGACGGGGTCATGTGGAGGACGTATTTCCGAGACGGGGTCATTTAGATGACGTATTTCCGTGACAGGGTCATGTGGATGACGTATTTCCATGACGGGGTCATATGGATGACGTATTTCCGCGACGGGATCATGTGGATGATGTATTTCCGAGATAGGGTCATTTGGATGACGTATTTCCGCGACGGGGTCATGTGGATGACGTATTTCCGAGACGGGGTCATGTGGATGACGTATTTCCGAGACGGGGTCATGTGGATGACGTATTTCCGCGACGGGGTCATGTGGATGATGTATTTCCGAGACGGGGTCATGTGGATGACGTATTTCCGTAATAGGGTCATATGGATGACGTATCGTCTGTTGTAATGAGACGAATATCGAAGTGGTCTCCAGGTTGTCTGTGAACCGTTGAGATTTGGAGTAGGGGTTTTGCCGTAGCTCCAGGGCTGATTGCAGCGTCTGAATCCTGTTGGAATGGGGAGGAACGCTGTTGATGATCTCTAAGCTATCCCTGAACCGTCGAGATTTGGCTTCGTTTTCTGATGGAGCCTGGGGAGGGAAGGTATGATTCCTTCTTTGTTTGTGCCCCTGGATTGTATACAGGAATTGATGTGATATCACCTGTAGGGCATAAATTTCATTTTTCTTTATTTCTTTCCGCGATGCTCTATCATTTCAGCTTTTATATCGCGAAGGTCGCGATTGCCCAATCATTTCGGCTATTTTTCGCGGCGCCCAATCATTTCGGCTATTTATTTTATTTTTACTCGCTGCTTTTTATTGCGAGCTGTCCAATCATTTCGGCTATTTTGCATGCATACATTTTTACTTGCTGATTTTGTTGCAAGTTGCCCCATCATTTTGGCTATTTCGTATGCATGTGTGGCTCGCTGGATTTTTGCTGCAAGCTTGGAATTAGACACCGATTTCGGCATCAGCACCGCTACAACTAGAATATTTCCAGGAGTGAATCATCATTTGCCTCTGTCGATATCGAACAAAGGTGGCTCAGCAAACAGGGTTAAGATCCTGTCGACTAAGGCTTTTGACTTCATGAGCCGTAAGGGTCTCATAAAGGTATTTCTCCCTGCGGGTCGTGAGGATCTCGTAGGTGCGTTTTCTCCTTAGGAATCGTGAGGATTCCTAAATGCATGGTCTCTTATAAGTTATAAGGATCTTATAAGAGTGCTTTCTCCTTATTAGTCGAGAGGACTTACAAGGGTTGTTCACTGTGCAAACATATCCCTAGTCACGGATGGGACTTTGTTAGGGAAATGTTTATTCGCGCCCGTGGATTGTATACAAGGGTCGGCATTGAGCCGCTTGTAGGGAAAAATTGGAGGTTGTGATGGCTGCTTAAGAACAGGTTCAGATCCCTGTAGCTTAAGACTTTTGAGTCTTATGAGCCGTGAGGGTCTCATAAGAGGGTTCTCTTTACGAGTCGTGAGGATCTCGTAAGTGTAATTTCTCCTTAGGAATCGTGGGGATCCCTAAGTGTGTTGCTCCTTTGTGAGTCGTAAGGATTTCACGCAGGTGGTTTCTCCTCACAAGGTCGAGAGGACCTTGTAAGTGTCTTTTAACGAGATTGCGCCCTTTCGGGTTTTCACAAAAACTCGCCGGTAGCCCTGCTGTTTTTACTCACGGAGCCCTTTCGGGTTTTCATCCGTGCCCGTTTTGCTTATGGACATACCATTTTCTTTTTTTTTCTTTTTTTTATTCTTTTATTCTTCTCTTTTTTTTGTATCAGCCTTGGGATGTTGCAATCCTCGGTAGTTTATCGACGTCTCGGTCAACAGCTAGTTTTAGGACATAGTGGTCCATTGTTAGTTTAAGGACGTTTCGGTCCATTGTTAGTTTTAGGACATTTCGGTCCGCTGTTAGTTTTAGGACATTTCGGTCTGTCATTAGTTTAAGAATGTTTCGGTCTATTGTTAGTTTAAGAACGTTTCGGTCCGAAAACCGGCTACTACTTATAGAGTTTTGGGCTTAGGAAGATAGCGAGCGGACATAGGCGTCGTCATCTATCGTTGACTCAGGCCGTGACTCGTCAGGCGTAGTATTTCTTTAGGAAGCGACCATTTATTGGCCTGAAAGGTCTTTCACCATGCATGCTCATGAGTAGATAAGCTCCACCCTGGTAGACTTTGTCTATGATATACGGGCCTTTATAATTCGGCTCGAATTTTCCCCGCTTGGCGCGATTGGGGATCATAGGTCTTTTAACTACTAGCATGAGTTCGCCTTGGAGGAATGTTCTCGGCCTAGTCAATCTATCATATGAGCGCATCATCTTTGCTTTGTAAGCCTCCAGATTTTGCTGCGCCATGAGTTGGGTTTCATCAAGGGCATCGAGTTCCTCGAGCCGGAGGTGAGCATTTTCTTCGTCTGTTAGCTCGTAGTGAACTGCCACTCGTAGAGAGGGTAACTCTATCTCGAGGGGGAGTACCACTTCTGTGCCGAATACCAATGCATACGGCGTTGTGTTTGTGGCCGTTTTGAACGTAGTTCGATATGCTCAGAGAGCTTCATGCCAGTCCTTCTTATTTTGAGACACCGTCTTTTTTACGATCTTCGTCAAGGTCTTGTTAAAAGCTTCAGCTAGACTGTTAGCTCGGGAATTATAGACTGAAGAGTATCTCTAGTCTATGTTATGCTGTTGTGCGAAGTGGCTGATCTTGTGGCTTCTATAGGCTGGCCCGTTATCGGAGACAATCCGTCGTGGAGTTCCAAACTGATATATGACGCGCGTCTTGAAGAAATGGAGGATATTCTCCGTCTTCACTTCCCTCAGCGGTATTGCTTCTGCCCATTTGGGGAAGTAATCAGTTGTCGCCAAAATGAATCGATGTCCTCTGGACGATGCTGCTTCGATGGGGCCGATTATGTCAGTCCCCCACATTTCGAATGGCCAGCTAGCCACTGTTGGATGAAGTGGATTTGGATGCTGATGGATAAAGTCTCCGTGAATCTAGCACGCGTGGCACTGTTTCGCGTATTTGAGGCAGTCTTGGATCATCGTGGGCCAATAATAACCCATCCGTTTGATCTTCAGCTTCATCTTCGGCCCGGCTTGGTGAGAACCGCAGAGTCCATCTTGAGTTTCTTGGACGACTCTCTTTGCCTCTTCAGGTCCCAGGCATCTTAACCACAGAGAATCAAATGATCTCTTATACAGAGTATCATTGACGAAAGCAAAAGACAGAGCTCGTTTCATAAGCTGATGTCTTGAGGACACATCTTTAGGTGTTCGGCGGGATTTGAAGTAGTCTATAAAGACATCTTTCCAATCGGTAACATTTTCCTGGTCTTTTATTTGCAGAGTCATTTGCTCAGTCATTTCCTTTTCTTCGGACGAATCCGGGGATATTTCTGCCGGTGCAAGAACCCGACGGCTTTGCACAACGATCCTTACGTCATCGAGGTTCTCGTCGGTGAGTTCTTTAGCGAGTTTGGCTAATGCGTCTGCTTTTCTATTTTCCGCACGCGGTATGCTTTCCAAGATGTAGGAAAGAATTTGAGTCAGCAGTCGCTGTACTCTCTCGCCGTATTTCACCAACTCAGGCTTGCATGTCTGATAGTCGCCGTTTATTTGACTAACGACCAGTTGGGAGTCTCCGTATATGAGAAGGTTTTCAATTCCCATGTCGATGGCGATCTCGAGACCTGCTATCAAAGCTTCGTATTCGGCTTCATTATTTGTCCTCGGCTCTGTTAAGGAGAAGGCAAAGCACATTTTCTCTCCTTGTAAAGTCATGAAGATGAGGCCTACCCCTGATTTGATTATAGGGGTGCTTTGTTTGCGCTTCTTCATGAAAGATGCTCCATCAAAATAGAGTTCCCATCGGGTATCACTCTCTCTTCTCTCCCCGTCGATTGTGTCAAACGCATGTTCGTCTGGCAATTCGCAGTTCAAAGGAGAATCAGCGGGTATCGGATGCTCAGCGAAGAAGTCGGTGATGGCCTGGCCTTTCACTGCCTTGAGAGGACGATAAGTTATCGAGAACTCCATCAATAGTAGGGCCCATTTAGAGAGTCGTCCCGTTAATATGGCCTTCGACATCAAATATTTGAGAGGATCTACCATTGATATGAGATGAACCTCATGTGCCAACGCATAGTGTCTGAGCTTCGTTATTGCGAAGATCAACGCCAGGCAGTGTTTTTCAATGGGAGAGTAATTGCTTTCTACCCCCAGGAGAACTCGACTCAAATACTAGAGGGCTCTCTCCTTCCCTTGGTCGTTCTCTTGCGCCCACAGCGCGCCTAAAGAATCTTCAAGGGCAGTTATGTACAGGACGAGAGATTTTCCTTTAACGGGAGCGGCCAGTACTGGCGTATTCTGCAGGTATTACTTGATTTCGTCCAGTGCGTTTTGGCATTTACGATCCCAGACGAAAGGGGTTCTCTTCTTCATCAGGTGACTGTAGGGGCGACACTTGCCAGAAAGATTGGCTATAAATCGCCGGATATACGCGAGCTTCCCTTGGAGAGACCGCAGTTGCTTAAGAGTTCTTGGTGGAGGCATTTCCATGATCGTCTTGATCTTCGACGGATCTATCTCGATACCTCGGTGTCGAACGATGAATCCCAGGAATTTGCCCGAGGAAACTCCGAACGCGTATTTAAGAGGGTTCATCTTCAAGTTGTATTGCCGAAGGCGTTGAAATACGATCTTCAGATGCTCTAAATGTTTCTCGTATGATTTGCTTTTCACCACAAGGTCGTCGATATAGCATTCGACGATTTCATGTATGAGTTCATCGAAGATCTTCGTCATGGCCCTCTGATAGGTGGCACCGGCGTTCTTTAGACCGAAGGCATCACCTTGTAGCAGAATATACCCAAAGGAGTCCGGAAGGCGGTATACTTCTGGTCCTCGGGATGCATCTTTATCTGATTGTATCCTGATGATCCATCCATGAAGGAGAAAACTTCATGAGTGGACGTATTATCTATCATCAGCTCAGTGATTGGTACTGAGAAGTCTTCCTTCGGGCAAGCTTTATTAAGATTCCGAAAGTCCACACATATGCGCACCGTTCCATTCTTCTTCATTACTGGGACAATGTTGGCGATCCAGTCAGGATACTGAACTTCCTGGATGAGCCGGAGTCGATTAGTTTCTTGACCTCGGCGTTGATGCTCATCTCAATCTCAAGCCGCATTCTTCTCGGCGCTTGTTTGATCGGCTTAACGTCCGGAGATATCGCCAATTTGTGTACAGTAATCTCTCGATCTAGTCCTGGCATCTCGGAATAGTTCCATGCTAAACAGTCTCTATGATGTATAAGCACGTCTTTTAATGTAGCCACCCTTTTTTCAGACAGCAACTCGCTGACGAATGTCGGTCGCGGGTCACTTGCCGTCCCCATATCACTTTTCTTGAGGTTATCTACAGTGGTATGTATTCCATCTTCCAGCTCTTTTGGCGCCGGTGGAAACTCTGAGATGACCTCGCCATCATCGTTTTCGAAGCAGGAGAGGTCATCCAGATTCTCGGGCTCTTCTTCTGACAGCGTTATCACGTGGCAGGTACGAGATCGCTTCCAAGACTGATGTTGATATGGTTCTGCTCTCGTGGTCTTCGATTCATGCTTCTGCGGTGGTGTTATTCTCCAACTGATAGATAGAGCGAACCTGCCTTGTTGATATTGGTCTTCGACCCAATTCTTAAATGTGAAGCAGTCTTCGAGAGGATGTCCTATTGCCCTGTGACAGAAGCAATAGTCCAGGTGAAAGACTTCGCCTGCTTGCTCGGGGTGCTTGGACTCCGGGAGTGTAATCATTTGATATTTTATGGCAAGATCAAGTATCTTCTATGTTTTATCCTGGGGAAAAGTGTATGCTCAACCTATTTTCTTTATAAGAGACGAATCTGAATTGCTCGATTCCCGATCGCGTGTCTTCTTGGTTCCGCTTTGTCGCTATCCAATGCCTTTCCCGCTCTTTGATTTATTTTTGCCTCTGTGTCGGGCTTTTTGTACAACGGGTTGGCAAGGAGGAGCATTTTCATTTTTCACAGCCTGCTGAAGAAGGCGTTGCGTCCTGGCTTTCTCGTAGATGACCATTTCACGATTATGGTCATCTCGAACCGTTTGACCCGCTTCCCTTATAAGAATGTCCATCTGTTCTTCGAACGACGGACTTGGCATCTTCACGGCGGGAGCTCGTTCTGATTCAGAGTTAGCATCTTTCCACAGAGCATCTCCTTCTTCATCAAAGTCATGTATGACGTAGCAGTCGCGGAGTAGCTCTCGTTTCTTGGATCGAACATATCCAAGCCTGATCGTTTCCATTCTCCCGTTGGGAAACTTTCGTTGAGTTCTGGGAACATTCCAGATCCTGTTATAGAACCGTGCTTGTCGCGCAGTTTGCTTAAGGGGTACTCCTTGGCGTCTCAAGAGTCTCTTTAGTCTGTTCGTGTAATATCTGGGGAAACGGATGGGCTGGAGCCTGTCAAGTGTAGAATCCGCGCCATGCCAGATTTCTTTCTCCACTTTGGTTTCCCCCGATCAGTAGAATAGGATTGCCTTTTCACCTTTTCGCGTGGGAGGGACATAGAATGTCTGCAGTTCTTCCACATTGTAGGTGTCAAGCGCGTCTAGTTCTTTATGATGCTTGGGCGGAACCATGGCAACTTGCAAACTTTGATCTTCATCAGCGAAGGTTTGTATTGATGGCCGAGCAGAGAATACGGCATTGACCTCATCTTCAGAGTCGCTGCCGAAGATCAACATAGGAGCGGACGGTCCCGGCTTGTTGCACTGGGGCGGACCTGAGTAAACTATCTCTTCTTCCTCCTCGGTGTCACTCCCGAAGACCGGAATAGTAGTGATAGTTTTGTTCTTCGGTTTGTGACATCTTTCCGTGTCCTCAAAATCTGGTAAGAAATATTTTGCATCTTCATACTTTCGGATTTCGTTCACGGAGAATGGGTTTAGCTCTCCTGTTACGGTATACTCGAGACCATCCTTGAAATACTTCATACACTGATGTTGTGTAGAAAGGATGATGTTGTACTCGTGTAACCAAGGCCGGCAGAGAAAAACGTTATAGCAGGTCTTGGCGTCAATGACGTGAAACTTAATGTCCGTGACAAGCAGCCCAAAGCGTAGTGTCAATATTACAGACCCAAGTGTCCGTGATGACTGGGAATCAAATTCGGAGATGGTGATTTTATCACGAGCGAGATGTTGGATGCTCATGTAGATTTCCTTCAACACTCTCACATTGAGGAGATTGACGGAGGACCCATTGTCAACCAGGATTTTGCATATCTTGATATCATGACAATATCCGGA
This sequence comes from Agapanthus africanus, assembly GCA_030015575.1. Taxonomy (NCBI): domain Eukaryota; kingdom Viridiplantae; phylum Streptophyta; class Magnoliopsida; order Asparagales; family Amaryllidaceae; genus Agapanthus; species Agapanthus africanus. The sequence continues at coordinate 53,988,585 of CM057342.1, read as the reverse complement.
GACATATAGGGGAAGGTTGTGCTCACATGTCCCAAGGAGGAGATCTTCATCGCCGAAGGTGATATCAGCTGTGTGTACTTCTTCCAGCTCCTCCTTCATCTTTTCTTCGGCGAGGAAAGTTTGGAATTGCTCGGGCTCTTGTAATGCCTTGATCAAAGAATCTCTTGCTTCTTTGGATAGCAGAAGGGCGTCGAGAATGCTTTACTGCGAAGGTAGCTTTCTCAAGTGTGCCGGAACGTTGTAGTCTACCTTACTTTTCTTTGGCGGGTCCTTAGCTGTCAGCTTTTCGATGGCTTGGTCATCAAGGATGATATTCTCAAGGACTTTTTCTTTTCCCATATATTTTCTATTTGACCCACTATTCGAGGGCCCAAGATTCTTTTCGGGCAGCGTACGATTGCGCAGCTGAATATTTTCACAGGTCTTCGGTTCTTCCTCTTTTCCTAAGGTGGACTCTTTAAAGAGAGGGCCAAGAGTCATTTCTTCGTCAGAGTCGCTCCCGAAGGTGAGAACTTGCGATCCCCCGGCGTTGACCATGCGACAGTTGCCGGTAGTTCTTTTACGCTCCTCGGTCGTATTTCTTTGCTCCCGACGAGTTTTGCGTTTCATCCGCTTGAAATGTTGCCGGTGAGCAACATATCCCTGCCACCATCTTTTAAAAGCGTTGCACTCTTTGGTGGGGTGCGCAATATTTCGATGATATAAGCAGTAGCTAGGATGTGTTTCCGCTTCACCAAGAATATTTCCTTCGGAGGGTGGCAGCTTTATTCCTATCGATATGGCTTTAGCGAACCTTTTCCTCATCTTGAATCTGTTTTTATTTGCGACGGATGTACTTTGATTTGGCGGGAGTGTTTCAACTCCTTCGTCCAATCGCCGACGTTTGGCTTTTTCAAATATGGCCATCTCACGCTCTCGACCAGCTTTGCTTTTAAGATGAGCCTCGTCCAAGAATGCATCAATCATTTCGTCTGATGGACCTTGAAGTTCCGGCTTAGGATCTGCCCCCAGTTTCTTTATGTAAGGAGCTTCTTCATCGTCTATCAACGAGTGAGAGATCACATGGCAGCTTGCTACATAACCTTCGGATTCATCCGATGAGTCTTCTCCATTGTCATCATCTCCGTTCTCAAGGACGTGGCTGAGAAATTCTTGGAGTGACTGGAGTCCACGCTTTTTGATTATATTCTTCCAACGCGTCAATCTGTTTTTGCAGGTCCATGCGCTTGTCACTAGGCTTCACGGGCTTTTTGGTCTTCTTCTTCTTTGAAGACTTTGACGGCTGGGTATGAATGCTTTGGCTATCACCACCAATTTTTGGAGTTGGGCACGGTTTCAGCATTCCCTCGATGATCTCGGGTTCCAGTGGATTCTTCTACCTAATTGCCGGACATGTGTGGAGATCCTTCAGCATTCTTTTAGTTTTGGCTGAAAGAGCGACCTCCCATGGAGCTTCCTCTACGAAAGAACACGATGCCCCCGGTGTATCCGTCTTCTTGAGAGCGTGTGGCTGAGGCAGGTTCACCTTCCAATTTTCGGATAATATGAATTTGCCCTGTTGGTACTGATCTTCTATCCAGCTTTTGAAGATGTAACAATCTTTGATCGGATGGCCCAACATTCGGTGATAAGGGCAATAGTTAGGATTGCTAATGTCGCCTGGTTGCGCTGGGCGTCTTGGCTCCGGCAGAGTGATGAGCCTGTTGCGCAGTGCTAGCTCAAATAACCTCTTCGTCTTGTCTCGAGGGAACGAGTAAGGGCGTCTCATTTTATCTCCAAAAGATCGAGTTCTATCATTTTGGTGATCAACTGGTTTTAGACCACTGGGCTGCTGTTGAGCATTAGCGACGACGGTCTCCTTCCCCTTTCCCTTCTCGTTCCGCGGCTCCGGCTTTGGAGGAGACGTTCTATGACCCATCTGGTCCATTTGGGTCAGCTTATCAATCAAGGCCTGGAAAGTAGTCGGCTTGAAAAACATCATGAACTGGGAGATGGTCGCCTGCGGATCAAGAGTGCCCACGAACATGCCCACCGCCGGCGCTTCTTCGATGCGATGTTTGCATTTCGACCACAGATTCTGCCATCGTATTGCGTATTGAACCCATATCTCGTCTGGATTTACCCTGGCGTTAATCAATGCTGTAATTGGGGTGCGCTCGCTAGCGCTTGCGAATCTTTGCGTAAATAACAGCTCCATCTCTGCAATTATCTTGACAGAGTCGTTCAGGAGTTCAAAGTACCACTCGAATGTCGTTTCTGACAAGCTTCCGACGAATTGGCGAAGTAGCAATTTATCATCACCTCCGGTGTTGCCACATAGAGCCCTGAACTGGGCGACATGCTGGTGGGGATTGCCCGTCCCTTTATATACATGAAATTTAGGGATCGTATATCCCGGCGAGTACTTTATTTGGTCATACTAGCCTGGATATGGTCGCCCAGTTTTAACAACTTGGCCAGCCGCGTCATTCGCCTGGTGAGCTCGTATTTGCTGAGTAATGTAGTCATCCAGAGCGTCCTTGGAAATGGTTTCCTCTTTGGCTGCTGAAAGAGCCGGAGGAGGGTTCGATGTCTCCCCTATGTCGTCTTCAATGATGATCCGGGGGTCTTCAGCTGGAGGTTCTGACTGTAACATCATCCCAGCCATGTCTTGGAACAAGAGAGGCATTCGTTTTATATTGGCTGCTTGTTCCGCAGCCTCTTTTTCTTTCCTCTCAGGCATTCTTCGGAGGAACTCGGTGTCAGTTTCTTGTTCCCGACGCTGCTCCGAGATATCTGGATTTTCTTTTGGCCTAGTGAGTGCGGCCATTGCAGTCAGCATCTCCTGAAGGTTCTGCTGTTGTTGTTCCTGAGCCCTTGTTATTGACCGGGTAAGCGGTCGATGACCCGTAGAAGCACGGCTTTCCTCTTTTCCGGAAGCCATATAAACGGTATGTACCATCATGCCCCCAGACTTGGGGCGTTTAGATTCAGCGCTTTTACGGTTTGCCACGTTCACAGGGGCTTTCTCTGGCCTCCTTCTTTTTTGAGCAGTTGAAGTCGAGAGGGCCATTACAGCGGGCACCCAGGTAGCTGTCGTCTTTTGTGGCTTGACAGGATGGTTCTCTTCTTGATGAACTTTCACTTTTTTCTGTCGGCGAGAGTAATCTTGATCAATTACTGAGTCCTGAACCTGTCGCCAGACTTTATAAATTTTGAAGGACAGCCGCTGAGGGGGCTGTTCTATCTTCTTTTCTGTAGTAACCTCCATAAGTGGAGGAGACCTCTTTAGCGTGGTAGTCGGGGAGTTCTTGCGAACCCTCCTAAGCGGATCAAAGATTTTCCCAGTTGGAACAGCAGCATTGATTTCCACCATTGGAGCTGGCGGAGTTAGTCCAGAAGGGGAGATTCCCCCAGCCTTCCTTACTCGGCGCCAATGACGACGGCGAGCATGTCGCGCAAATGGTGTTGGTTCAGCTATGGGGATGGCTTTGTTATGCCCCCTGTTCTGGTGAGGTGCTTCTGGTACCAGCCTCTTGAAGACTGACGTCCATTGAGCAGTAGTATCCAATCTGTCGAAGACAGACCTTTGAGCAGGAACGGGAGCCGGAGTGGCCAGCCTCGTAAAGACTGATCCTTTGACGGGAGAAGCTTCTTTAGTGACCTCGAGAGCAGGAATGGCTATCCGTTTTGGGATGGCCGCTTCAGGTATCGTGGGCTTCTTGACGGGCCTATTGGAGTTCAAGCTCAGCCTATCGAAGACTGATGCTGTTGGCTTGACATTGGATGACCCGTTGAGAGGGGCCGTGGTGGTGGTGAGCCGATCAAAGGCCGACTTCTTTTGCGCTTCTTGCGGCAGTGGGATGCTAATGCTTACTGGTAGGAGCATGGTCTCGAAGAACAATCCGGTGGTAGCCTGCGTCACCTGCTCTATCGGCATTGTGAACAGGGAGGCCGCCTGGGGCCCGTAAGTTACACCTCTAGATGAGGTGAAACGGGAGTCGCAGTTGCAGCTGGAACATTTCGTGCAGGTAGACGCCATTGATCTTTCGTTTTCTGCACCGAGCAAGACATCAAATCTTAGTACCTCAAACCCAAGGGCAACCATATCAAACTGCGATTCGTTCGCGAACACGACACATGAAGTGTGGAGTGGAAAGAGGAAAAGGTCCCACCGGGCATGCCAAAATCTATTCCCCGCCGAAAGACGCGACCGGGACGTTGGGACGTCAGGCCTGAAATTCGAGGGCAGATACTAATTGGTACTATCCATCCACCTCTCCGAAGATGCCAAGTTGATTTATGGCACCGTATATCGAAAGTTTAAACGGATGCGGCCGATGTAACAGACTTCATCAGATCCCCCCTCATTTGAGGGGGTTTTGATTGTGGGGACGCTCTTCCCTGCAGGCGCAAGCCCCGGCAGTTAATTACACTACCGCATCGCGGTAACAACTTTCTCCTTATCCAGATGGTCACTTCGTGTCGTGGGCGTTTGTTTTGTTTTAGGTTGCCCGTGGATTGTATACGGAGACTAATTTATGTTGTCACCCGTAGGGCATGGATTAGTATAAATCCATATCTTCTTAGATTTGGGTTTGGGGGTTGGGTTTAAGGATACGTTAGTCCCATTTGAGACTAAGATCAACTTAAACGTTTTTTAAGGATACGTTAGTCTGAATTTTAGACTAAGATCAACTTAACGGGATCGTTTAAATCCAACAAAAGAGCATTCGAGCTTTATTGTTTAGTTTAGGGACATTGCGGTCGATTAGTTTAAGGACATTACGGTCCAACGTTAGTTTAAGGACATTACGGTCCAGGTTAAGGACATCATAGTCTATGGGTTTTAAAGGACCCCACAGTCCGAGGTTAAGGACATCATAGTCCATGGGTTTTAAAGGACCCCACAGTCCAAGGTTAAGGACATTATAGTCCATGGGTTTAATGACCCCACAGTCCAGTTTAAAGACGTCATAGTCTATGAAGTGTATGGTTGTCGGGACCCGTCACCTCTCTGAAGACGTTGAAGGATTACAACGACATATATAAGAGGGGTTCAGAGATGTACCCTTAAACCGATGTGAGTTGGTTGGAAGATCTGTAGTCCAATTTGGGACTAAGATCTGTTGAAATATTTATGAGCAGGTGGGCTCAATTAATATAAGTTGAGGACTTATTTGGGCTAAGTCCAATAAATGTTTAACATTTTTATTCTGGCTATTGAGGCTTTATTTAGGCTTGGCCCTTCTGGCAATATTTTGTCTTTTATTGAATGTTGAGCATTCACCAGAGCTCTGGGCTTATTAAAGAACAATTTATGTTCTGTCAGCGCAACACGTGGCGCGCTAGGCGCTTTGCGCCAATCAAAAAGTGCAGTGCGCTACTGCCAAGTAGCGCATATGTAAGGGACACGTGTCGCACTCAGCGCTAGGCGCTAGATGATGTGCGCTATTTCAGAAGCGCAAAGCACAAGTTGATAATTGGCGCATACGTGGTTGACACGTGGTGCGTTTGACGCTGAGCACCAGCCCATGAGCGCAGTGCGCTATTTCAGAAGCGCAAAGCGCAAGTTGTTAATTGGCGCAAACGTGGTTGACACGTGGCGCATTTGGCGCTAAGCGCTGGTTCAGAGAGCGCAGAAGTGCTGTTCAAGAGCGCAAGGCGCATTTCATGAGCGCAAGGCGAATTTGATCGATTTTATGATCTGGAAAACAAGTTTATGTTCTTTTAAAAGAAACTTTGTCTCAAAATTTAAGAACAACAGTTCTTATTTTGCAGGAGAGATTTTCAATCTATGATGAAAGGCTTTGCCTTTATAGATCCATGATCTGTGAGAAGAATTATGTTCTTTTTTTATTTTATGATGAGATCTTTTGATCTCTTTTATGAAAGACTTTTTGTCTTGAAGATCTATGATCTGTGAAAGAAGTAAGTACTTCTTTGTTTTTATGGTAAGATCTTTTGATCTTTTTATAAAAGATCTTGGTCTTTGTAGATCTATGATCTTTTAAGAAGATAATTCTTCTTTTTAATTATGAGATAATTTCATCTCTTTGTTCATCACCATTCCTTTTACCTTGAAGAAAAAATGTTCTTTTGCTGAGAGCTATGCTTCTGTTCCTTTGACTTTTTCAAAGTTTATAGGGGAGTTTCTCTATATCAGACATGAAGTCTTGGGGCCTTTTTATAGGGCAAGCTGATTTGTTGAATCAGTTAAAGAGATCTTTCTCTGATTGATTTGGGGATATTTCCCCACCATTGAATCATTGATCCTAAGGCTTCTGTTTTACAGAAGGCAATCTTCTTATTTTTAACAAGATTGAAAAAAATCTTTCCATTACAGAATTTTAATTCTGGTTAATTAATGATTTGTCATTATTATTAGATCTTTTGATCTAACGGTGGGGAGTTTTTTTAATTCCAGCGCTAGCATACCCGTGCTTTGCACGTGGTGTGCTGCTCAGAGCGCAGCGCACCTTACGCTAGCGCACCTGTGTTTGACACGTGGTGCGCTGCTCAGAGCGCAGCGCACCCTACGCTAGCGCACCCGTGTTTAACACGTGGTGCGCAACGCGCCTAGCGCTAGCGCACACATGGCGCGCTGCTTAGGGCCCAGCGCACTTGGCGCTGCATCTAAAGCGCTGCTTTACTGGAGGTGTCTTTTCACCTTCCTTTTAAGTCAAACTTGTATTCCCCAGACTTTTCATTTCCCAGGTCTTAGAAATAGCTCTACTGTGCACAAAATTTTCTGTGCCTAGTCTTTATAACCCGAAGCAAAGCTTATTTCTTCTCTCATCTCCAAAGAACCCTCTCAACTATGGCTTGTAACCGCCCACATGCTCGTCGACACCGTGGGAAGTGCCCATTCAGGATATTGTTCCTCACTTTGCTGCGCGCTTGGTGGATCCTGCTCTTAAAGATGACCAATGCGACGCGGCGCTGCACGAGCTCTTGACTCGTGTAGGATCTCCTCTCCCTCCCAACTCTATTTGGCTTCGGATGATCCTTATGTCCGTGCTTGCTGACATTCCCCATCCTCATGCGGAGATGACCCCAGCGATGCTCGATGCTGCTGAAGACAAGATTGAGTGCTTCTTCGAGGCGCATTTGATCACCAAAGCCCTAAGGGACTGTTCTGTTCAGTTGCTGAGCCAAATACGGGCTCACCACGCTGTCATCTCTGCTTTTGCTGGTGAATGCGGTGTTAACCGATGGGTAGCTACTCCTCGCGAGGATCGCCGCTTTGACATGGTGGAAAAGACGGAGAGGGAATTAGATAATTTTATCTATATGTTTGTAAACCCTTGTCCATTTGATCCCATGTTTGGATCTTTATTCCTATTGCAATAAAATGTTTAATTAAGCGTTTTCTTTCTTTTTGTCATTATCTGCCAAGTGTTTCTCTTATTTTACCCCCCTTTTTTTTGTTCTTCCTCTGTCAGGCGCATATGTGCTATAGCACTTACACTGTCATGAACAGGCGCCAGTAATTCTTGCAAAGATGAAGCGCTTCTGGTGCTTAGCTCCCCTGGCGCTTAGCGCTCCCATGCCTTGCACGTGAGCGCCGTTTTAGAGTCTTTGACTCTTAGTGCAGGCGCATTTGATGCTAGCACTTTTCACAAAGCGTTACTTCACTTCAAATCTTGGAATTTGAACAGAGCTTTGCTCTAATTGGGGAAACACCGGTAGATTACCGCGCTTTGAATCTTCCATACTGAATCTTTTTAGTATGGTGTCGATATATCTGGACTGTGAAAGTTCCAACATCCTCTTGGATCTATCACGATAGATCCGGATCCCCAGAATGTAAGAGGCATTACCCAGGTCTTTCATGAAGAACCTTTGTGACAAGAATCCTTTGACTGATTGTAGCATACGAATGTCATTTCCTATCAAAAGAATGTCATCCACGTACAAGACAAGAAATACCACAGTTCTCGCTACAATCTTTATTATAGATGCATGGTTCATCTGGATTTTTGATAAAGTCGGATTCTTTGACCGTCTCATCGAAATAGATGTTCCAACTCCGTGATGCCTGGTTTAGTCCATAAATGGATTTAAGCAACTTGCACACTTTCTCGCTGCTCCCACTCTGAATGAAACCCTCTGGCTGATCCATATAGACGCACTTTTCTAAATGCCCATTCAGAAAAGCGGTCTTTACGTCCATCTGCCAAATCTCATAATCGTTGAAGGCAGCAATAGTAAGAAGGATTCGAATGGATTTGAGCATAGCCATTGGAGAAAAGGTTTCATCATAGTCCAAATCAGGTCTTTGACAAAAACCTTTTACAACAAGTCTAGATTTATAAGTTTCAACCTGTCCATCTACACCAATCTTCTTTCTGAAGATTTATTTGCAGCCTACGGGTTTTACCCCTTCTTGAGTAATATCCAAAGTTCATACTTTGTTGGTGTACATGGACTCCATCTTGATCCGCATTGCATCCAACCATTTTACCGAGTCTCCGCTCTGAATGGCTTGCTGGAAGCTAATTAGCTCATCATTGTCAATGATGCAATCCTCTCTATGCCCGTCTATAAGAAAATCATAGTATCTCTCGGGCGGATAAGACAGCCTACCACTCCTACGGAGTGGCGCGGGGATGTCATGTTCTTTTGAAACTTCTGGTACTACTATTCTTTCAGTAATAACTTGTGGTTCTGGAATTTCTTCCAGTTCTATTGCGCTCCCACTTATTTCTTTTTCTAAAAATTGAGTTTCCAAGAAGTGGGCATGACGAGAAACAAAAACCTTTTGTTCCTCTGCGTAATAGAAAAGATACCCCCTGGAGTTCTTTGGGTATCGCACAAACTTACACAGTACTGAGCGTGCCTCGAGCTTATCCGCATGCTGCTTTTTGACAAAAGCTGGACATCCTCATATTTTCAGATACTGAAGATAGGGTTTTTTCCCACTCCATGTCTGATATGGTGTGGTAGGCACAGTCATAGTAGGAACCTTATTCAAAAGATATGCAGCTGATTCTAGTGCATAGCCCCAGAAGGATCGTGGTAACTCAACGTTACTCATCATGGAACGTACTATGTCCAACAAGGTTCGGTTTTGCCTTTCCGATACACCGTTGTGTTGTGGTGTGTATGGAGGAGTAAGCTAAGAAAGAATTCCATTCTCTTTTAAGTAATCCAGGAACTCGGCACTTAAGTATTCACCACCTCGATCATATCTAAGTGTCTTAATACTTTGCCAGCTTGTTTTTCCACTTCATTCTTATATTCTCGGAATTTTTCAAAGGCCTCGGATTTATATTTTATCAAGAAGACATGTCCATACCTAGAGAAATCATCCGTAAAAGTCATAAAATAGAAATAACTACTTCTTTCATGTGTAGACATTGGACCACACACGTCGCTGTGTATGAGTCCCAAAAGCTCGCTCGCTCTTACTCCATGTCCAGTGAACGAAGTCTTTTTCATGTTTTCTTTGAGACATGATTGACAAGTTACATAAGACTGATATTCGAGCGGATCCAAATATCCCTCTTTATATAACTTGGTCAACCGTATTTCATTGATGTGATCCGGTCTACAATGTCATAAGAAAGTTTGATTTAATTCTGGATACTTTCTTTTGTGTGTGTTCTGAACGTTGAAAACTTGTAGTTGGTTTAATACGTATATACCGTTGTATAGTATATCCGACCCACTCAAACCATGATTAAGGTGGATGTTTACGACATCGCTTACAAATGTAAAATCATAACCTTTTTTAGATAACAAAGATACAGAAATGATATTACAAGTCAAATTAGGGACACAAAAATAATTGCATAAAACCAAAATATGTCCACTTGTCAATACTGAGTGATATTCCCTTACGGACACAGTATCCATGCTCGCTCCGTTAACAACCCTGAGGGTCATATCACCTACCTTCAAAACTCTACGGCTTCTCAGTGCCTGCAAAGAATTACAGATATGAGACCCTGATCCGGTATCTAATATCCAGGAAGTAGAGTTGATTGACAGACAGTTTTCAATCACAAACACACCTAAAGTCGAAACCAATACCTGCTTCGTACACTGTGTAGGGTGTTTTTCGTCACCCCATTGATATGGGAATATGCGCGCGCTTGTCAGGCGCATTACAGATTCCTCCTACCTAGGGTAGGCAGGGGTTTATTGATTGTGGGGATCCAAATCTCCGGCAGCCGCGGACTAAGCTGCCGTTAATTACCCCTCGCCTTTGGAGCGAGGGAACCTCCGATTAACGGGTTAAACTGGTCATGCGAACTCAATATGCAGTGTACGTGTGTTTTGTTTTGGAGGGGGCTTGGGTATATCGGGAGCCACGCAGAGTTTTTACGGGACCCAGATAGTGGGCCGGGTTCAAGGAGGCTAGCAGCCCCCTTACGGGGTGCGGGGCAGCGCCTCGGCCCAAATTTTTTTGAGAGGGATAGTGTTGTAGAGTATGTGTATGTGTTTGTATATATACATGTATATATAAAATAAAAAAAAGAAAAGGGCATCCAAAGGATGCGTGGGAAAAACGCCAGCGCTTTGGGTGCTAGCGCTTTGAGCGCAAGGGCGCTAGCTCTTTGAGCGCTAGCGCACCACGTGTCAACACGTGGGCGCTAGCATTTTGAGCGCAAGGACGCTAGCGCTTTGAGCGCTAGTGCCCCACGTGTCAGCACATGGGCGCTCGGGCGCTAACGCTATGAGCGCAAGAGCGCCAGCGCTTTGAATGCTAGCGCACCATGTGTCAGCACGTGGGCGCTCGGGCATTAGCGCTTTAGGCGCTAGCGCTCTGAGCGCAAGGACGCTAGCGCTTTGAGCGCGAGCGCAAGGGCGCTAGCGCACCACGTGTCAGCACGTGGGCGCTCGGGCGCTAGCGCTCTGAGCGCAAGATCGCTAGCGCTTTGAGCGCTAACGCACCACGTGTCAGCACGTGGGCGCTAGCGCTTTGGGCGCTAGCACTCTGAGCGCAAGATCGCTAGCGCTTTGAGCGCTAACGCACCACGTGTCAGCACGTGGGCGCTAGCGCTCTGAGCGCTAGCGCCCCACGTGTCAGCACGTAGGCGCTCGAGCAGCAAAAGGGACTTAGTCCCTGCAATGGGAGTTGTACTCCCAGAAAGGAGCACTTATATATATATATATATATATATATATATATATATATATATATATATATATATATATATATATGAGGAGTTAAACTCCTAGGATGTTTTGAAACTAATGAAGGGCTTCTCCCTTTGAGCCTTAGTGCTTCCCCAAAGTGGGGTTTCTGGAGACGGGTCTCCTTCTTCCTTTGTTGGCCGGATCTTGAAGATCAAGAAGTATGAGATTTTAAAAATCTCTCCTTTCTGAGATCTGATGGCAGATCTGAGTTCCCCTTTATAGGTTTTGTAGTGAAAAACTATTTTGTTTTATAAAAGGAAGAGTAAAACTCTTGATTTAATTCAAAAGAAAAAAGAAGATTTTAGAACCTTGAGGAAGAAGAAGATCACAGATCTGGATTTTTTGAAGAGAGAAAAAGTTGTTGAGATATTTCATTATCTTTGCTTTTATAGGTCATACACTTTACATATAGCCGCTTGGGCTTTACAAAAATGGCATTTTAGCCATCCCATGGCTCATGTGCCATTTCTTTTTGCACATAAATCATGGGCTTTACAAAAAGTTGGCTTTATGCCCACTCATGCATAAAAAATTACATAAAAATTATTTATTACATGATCTATATTTTGGCATGGGGAGGGCCGTCCGCTTCATGTTCGGACTCGACCTGGGCATGGGCCCGTTTGGCTTAGGGTTGACTTTGACTTGGTCAACCGGGGTGCAATTTTCGACTTCAACAAAGTGCCCCCATCAATAAATGCACACCACATATGTGAGTCGTGTGCATGAAATTGATGGATCTTCTTTTGCGTGGAGGCGACTTGCTTTGGTTCCCACTTTTTGGGATGCACTGCCTTTTTAGCGACTTGGACGGTCGTCACTTGACGCGTCTCCAAGATGGAGTGTCCGTGGTAGACTTTTCCCTCACCCGGAGCGATCTGGTTCCTGCTTTGTAGGAAGCCTGCACTGCCCTTTTTACGACATGGATGGTCGACGCTCTGATCCGGAGCGATTTGGTTCCCGATTTGTGGGAAGCCTGCACTGCCCTTTTTGCGGCATGGACGGTCGACGCTTGACACGTCTCTGAGGTGGAGTGTCCGTGGTAGACGTTTCCCTGGCCCAGAGTAATTTAGTAGACGTGCCCCCGGCACGAAGTGTCGCTGGTCGACGTTTCCCCGGCATGGAGTGTCTGTATTGGACGTTTCCCCGAGACGGAGTGTCGCTGGTCGATGTTTCCCCGGCATGGAGTGTCGCTGATCAACTTATCCCCGGCACGGAGTGTCGCTGATGTTCGACTTGTCCCCGGCACAGAGTGTCGCTGATCGGATTTTCCCCGGCATGGAGTGTCGCGGATTGACTTGTCCCCGGCATGGAATGTCGCTGATCGACTTGTCCTCGGCACGGAGTGTCGGTGTTCGACTTGTCCCCAGCATGGAGTGTCGCTGGTCGACTTTTTCCCGGCACGGAGTGTCGCGTATCAACTTGTCCCCGGCATGGAGTGTCGCTAATGTTCGACTTGTCCCCAGCACGGAGTGTCGCTGATCGACTTGTCCCCAGCACGGAGTGTCGCTGATCGACTTATCCCCGGCACGGAGTGTCGCTAATGTTCTACTTGTCCCCGGCACAAAGTGTCGCTGATCGAATTTTCCCCAGCATGGAGTGTCGCTGTTCGACTTGTCCCCAGTACGGAGTGTCGCCGATGTTCGACTTGTCCCCGGCACGGAGTGTCGCTGATCGACTTTTCTTCGGCACGGAATGTCGCGGATCAACTTGTCCTCTGCACGGAGTGTCGGTGTTCGACATACCCCCGGAAAGGAGTGTCGCTGGTCGACTTGTCCCCGGCACGGCGTGTCGCTAATGTTCGACTTGTCCCCAGCACGGAGTGTCGCTGATCGACTTGTCCCCGGCACGGAGTGTCGCTGATGTTCGACTTGTCCTCGGCACGGAGTGTTGCTGATCGACTTTTTCCCAGCACGGAGTGTCACTGTTCGACTTGTCCCCGACACGGAGTGTCGCTGATGTTCGACTTGTCCCCGATATGGAGTGTCGCTGATCGACTTTTCCCCGGCACGGAGTGTCGCGGATCGACTTGTCCCCGGCACGGAGTGTCATTGTTCGACTTGTCCCTGGCACAGAGTGTCGCTGTTCGACTTGTCCCCGGCACGGAGTGTCCCTGTTCGACTTATCCCCGGCACGGAGTGTCGCTGTTCTACTTGTCCCCGGCACGGAGTGTCGCTGTTTGACTTGTCCCGGGCACGGAGTGTCGCTGTTCGACTTGTCCCCGGCACGGAGTGTCGCGGATCGACTTGTCCCCGGCACGGAGTGTCGCTGATGTTCGACTTGTCCCCGGCACGGAGTGCCACTGTTTGACTTGTCCCCGGCACGGAGTGTCGCTGATGTTCGACTTGTCCCCGGCATGGAGTGTCCCTGATCGACTTGTCCCCGGCACGGAGTGTCGCTGATCGACTTGTCCCCGACATGGAGTGTCACTGATGTTCGACTTGTCCCCGGCATGGAGTGTCGCTGATCGACTTTTCCCCGGCACGGAGTGTCGCTGTTCGACTTGTCCCCGCATGGAGTGTCGCTGTTCGACTTGTCCCCGGCACGGAGTATCGCGGATCGACTTGTCCCCGGCACGGAGTGTCACGGATCGACTTGTCCCCGGTGCGGAGTGTCGCTGATCGACTTGTCCCTGGCACGGAGTGCCGCTTGTTGACGTGTCCCCCAGACGGAGTGTCTGCTTGACGTTTCCCCGCTACGGGGTGTCGTTGTTTGACGCAAAGGTCGATGTTGGAATTGGTTGGTTTGATTTGTTTGGTTTGAGTTGACATCAGCATCGCTACACTGGAATATGGTACCGGGAGCGAATCATCATCTGTCCTGAGAGGATATGGGAATTAGTTTTCTGTCGGCATCTGCATTGCTGCACTGGAATAATGCCAGGAGCAACTCATCATTTGCCCCGGGAGGATTTAGGAATTGGTTTTTTGTTTGGCATCTGCATTGCTGCACTGGAATAATGCCAGGAGCAACTCATCATTTGCCCCGGAAGGATTTGGGAATCGGTTTTTTGTTTTGCATATGTATTGCTGCACTGGAATAATGCCAGGAGCAACTCATCATTTGCCCCGGAAGGATTTCGGAATTGGTGGCTTAGGAGACAGGTTTAGATCCCTATCACCTAAGGCTTTTCAATTTTATGGGCCATAAGGGTCCCATAAAAGCATTTTTCTCCCTACGAGTCGAAAGGATCTCGTAAGCGTTTTTTTCTCCTTAGGAGTCGTAGGGACTCTTATGTGTGAGGCTCCTTTGTGAGTTGTAAGGATCTCACGCGGGAATTTTCTCCTCACAAAGTCGAGAGGACTTTGCAAGTGCATTTCATCTCTTTTTTTTTACGAGTTTGCGCCCTTTCGGGTTTTCACAAACTCGCCGACAGTCCTGCTGTTTTTACTCACGGAGCCCTTTCGGGTTTTCATCCGTGCCCTTTTTGCTTGTGAACATGCCTCTTTTTGTGGGACTTGGGAGAGATTTGGATTCTTTTATGCCCATGGATTGTATACGGTTTTGCAGGATGTATGATCCAGACCGTAGGGCCGGAAAATTTTTGAGATTTTGTTGGCGTCTGCATCGCTGCACTGGAATATGGTACCAGGAGCGACTCATCATTCGCCATTAGAATATGGGATTTGGAATTTGGTTAGCATCTGCATCGCTACACTGGAATATGGTACCAGGAGCGACTCATCATTCTCCATTGGGGTATGCGATTTGGAATTTGGTTAGCGTCTGCATCGCTGCACTGGAATAATGCCAGGAGCGACTCATCATTCACCACTTTAGGATTGGGGAGCGATGACTTAGGAGATAGGTTTATGTCCCTGTCACCTAAGGCTTTTCAATTTTATGGGCCGTGAGGGTCCCATAAAAGCATTTTCTCCCTACGAGTCGTAAGGATCCCGCAGGCGTATTTTCTCCTTAGGAGTCATGAAGACTCCTAAGTGTGTTTTTCCTTTGTGAGTCGTAAGGACCCTACAAAGGTTTGTTCTCCTCATGTATCGTGAGGACACATGAGTGGGTCTTCTCAATAGAGCATAATTCCAAAGGCGGAGACCAGCCGCGTAACTGGTGATTGTGGTGGGGCATGGGTATGACGAGAATTATTTGAGCCCGTGGATTGTTTACGGTAGTCAATTTGGGGACTAGCCGTAGGGCTGGAAGAATTTTGGGAAATTGGGTTTTAGTTGGCGTCTGCATCGCTGCACTGGAATTTGGTACCAGGAGCGACTCATCATTCGCCGTTGTTTTTTTTGTTTTGTTTTTGTTGTTTTTTTCTTTTTTTTACCGCGATTGCTCTATCATTTCAGCTTTTCTTATCGCGAAGATCGCGATTGCCCTATCATTTCGGCTTTTATTCGCGGTTGCCCAATCATTTCGGCTTTATTTTCATCTTTATTTTACTCGCTGATTTTTATTGCGAGTTGCCCCATCATTTCGGCTTTATTTTCATCTTTATTTTACTCACTGATTTTTATTGCGAGTTGCCCCATCATTTCGGCTTTTCTTTATTTCTCTTTTATTTACACATTTTTTGTTTATTTACATATATATTTTTTTTACATTCCCAGTTTAACGACTTAGAGGTCGGTTATTCCCAGTTTAATAACGTGGTGGTTGATTGTTCCCAGTTTAATGACGTGGTGGTCCTCTGGTGTTCCCAGTTTAACGACGTGGTAGTCCTCTTTGCTTATCCTAGCCCCTTGAACTTTGATCTTGGCGGAGCTGTGTTGATGACCGTAGCTCTGTGGCTTGCCGATACATCCAAGGACTGTGAGGTTTTTCCAAGCTTGTATTGGTTCTCCACCCAATATTTGAAAATATAGTAGTCTTCGATGGTATGACTCACCATTTTATGATATGGGCAGTATATGGGATTGCCGGTCATGTTCATTTCATGTGGCCTCTTTGAAACGGGCAGTTGCAGACCGTTGTTCAAGACGTCCATGAATATTTTGCGGACTTCATCCTTCCTGAAGGAGTATACCTTCTTCTTTCTCTCCATTGGAGTAGGTGCTTTTACTGATGCTGGTCCTCGAGGCCGATCAGTCTTTGGTTCGCCCTTTTCAGATAATGGCATATGTCTGGGAGGATTAGGTTCCCGAAAGGCTTCGGTCTCCATTTGCATGAAATCGGCGGTCGTAGCTTGACTGTTTGCTAACACGTTTTTAGACGGTTCTATCTCTCCCGTCTTGTATTGCCTTTCGACCCAATATTTGCAGACGAAGCGGTCCTCAATCGCATGACCTATCACCTTGTGATAGGGGAAATATTCTGGGTCGTCGGTCATATTCGCTTCTTGCTGTCTCTTTGATTCTGGCAGTTGTAGACCGTTTCTTAGGGCGTCCCTGAATATCTTGTGGACTTTTTCCCTTTTAAAGGAATAGACTTTTTCCAGTTTCTTTTTCAAGGGCGATTCCTCCCCCTCCGGTGTATGTATCGGAGGGACTGGAGTCTGATTGCGGCCGTTTTTCGCGAAGGCGCTCCGCTCTTAGGTTGAAGGGGGTATCAGTTGGCTGCCTCCGGGTATCAATCCCTGGCTCATGAACCAAAATTTGATTCCGCTGTAATTGCAATCGGGCAACCTGGGTCGCAAGATCTGCCGCGACGTTTGCTAATTCGTCGACCTTGGACTATACCTTAGCTAACTTCTCGTCCCTGTCCTGAAGCTGTCTCTGAAGCCATCAGAATAACGCTTGTTCTGTAGTTCCGGCCATGACAACCGGGTCATCTTTATTGCTTGAGCTCAATTTCGCAGGAACCACGGGCTCCTCTAGCTTATTGGCCTGAGCGGGCTCTTCATCACTTAGATCGAGCCGATGCTGGGTAGCGTCAATCATATCATCATCATGGCTGTGAAGAAGAGGAGGATTCGTTTCTTCATGTCCGACCATGTAGACAGTGCGAACCACATACCCAGCCATCTCTTTATCTTCGGCGGCTGATTTTGCGGAGCGGTCCGGGCTTTGGAAATTCATAAATTTTAACATGGCCAGAGCCCTAGCCCTTTTGTTGGCTCTGTATCTAAGCTGCTTCTGCCTCAGCTTCTCTGCCTTGAGCGCTTGGCAGGCTTTTGCTCTTCGGGAAGCCGCCATAGGCTGAGTGATGGGGAGCTTAGAGAAAATACCCAACCGAGCAGTTGTCAGGGGCGCCGCTGGAGCTTGCCCGAGATGTCTTGTTGCTTTGTTGGTGTTGATGGCCTTTCCCCCAGCCGGGGCCATGGAGAGTCGTTCGGAAGCGGACTTGCGCTTGGGCTGAGGTGCCTTCGTGACCATGATATTCGGCCTTTTCCCTTTTGAGACTGGTTTGTCCGTTACCGGAGCTTGAGGAGCTAGGACGGCGTTAGCCGACACAAACATAATAGAGCCAAATGGTAGCGACGGCTCTTCCCATTGTCGCCATAGACTGGCCGGGAGGACTGTCCTGGCGTCCATCTTCATCGTATAGGAGATGGGAGCCGTGCTGAGAGCTGAGATCGTCCTTGGAGACATTGTTGAAAAGTGATTGCTTGGAAAACCTGCAAGAAAGAGCATTATTTTAGTATAAATATAGACATGTATATTGATTGAGTTCGCATGAACGTTTAACCCGAAATATGGGAGGAGAGATTCGTCCCACCGGGCGTGCCAGAATCTGTAGGGTGTTTTTCGTCACCCCATTGAGATGGGAATACGCGCGCTTGTCAGGCGCATTACAGATTCTCTCTACCTAGGGTAGGCAGGGGTTTATTGATTGTGGAGATCCGAATCTCCAGCAGCCGCGAACTAAGCTGCCGTTAATTACCCCTCGCCTTTGGAGCGAGGGAACCTCCGATTAACGGGTTAAAATGGTCATGCGAACTCAATATGCAGTGTACGTGTGTTTTGTTTTGGAGGGGGCTTGGGTATATCGGGAGCCACGCAGAGTTTTTACTGGGGTCCCGCTATCCGGATAGCGGGCTGGGGGTCAAGGAGGCTAGCAGCCCCCTCACGGGATGCGGGGCAGCGCCCTGGCCTAAATTTTTTTGAGAGGGATAGTGCTGTAGAGTATGTGTATGTGTGTGTATATATACATGTATATATAAAATAAAAAAAGGAAAGGGCATCCAAAGGATGCGTGGGAAAAGCGCCAGCGCTTTGGGTGCTAGCGCTTTAAGCGCAAGGGCGCTAGCGCTTTGAGCGCTAGCGCACCATGTGTTTGCACGTGGGTGCTCGAGCGCTAGCGCTTTGAGTGCAAGGGCGTTAGCGCCCCCACGTGTCAGCACGTGGTCGGTCGGACGCTAGCGCTTTGGACGCTAACGCTCTGTGCGCAAGAGCGCTAGCGTTTTGAGCGCTAGCGCACCATGTGTCAGCACGTGGGCGCTCGGACGCTAGCGCTTTGGGCGCTAGCGCCCCACGTGTCAGCACGTGGGCACTCGAGCGGTAAAAGGGACTTGGTCCCTGCAATGGGAGTTGTACTCCCAGAAAGGAGCACTTATTATTCTCTGTATATATATATATATATATATATATATATATATATATATATATATATATATATATATATATGAGGAGTTAAACTCCTAGGATGTTTTGAAGCTGATGAAGGGCTCTCCTCTTGAGCCCTAGTTCTTCCCCAAAGTGAGGTTTCTGGTGATGGGTCTCCTTCTTCTTCCTTTGTTGGTCGGATCTTAAAGATCAAGAAGTATGCGATTTTAAAAATCTCTCCTTTCTGAGATCTGATGGCAGATCTGAGTTCCCCTTTGTGGGTTTTGTGGTGAAAAACTATTTTGTTTTATAAAAAGAAGAGTAAAACTCTTGATTTAATTCAAAAGAAAAAAGAAGGTTTTAGAACCTTGAGGAAGAAGAAGATCACAGATGTGGATTTTTTGGGGAGAGAAAAAGTTGTTGAGATATTTCATTATGTTTTCTTTTATAGGCCATACACTTTACATATAACCCCTTGGGCTTTACAAAAATAACATTTTGGCCATCCCATGGCTCATGTGCCATTTCTTTTTGCACATAAGCCGTGGGTTTTACAAAAAGTTGTCTTTATGCCCATTCATGCATAAAAAAATACATAAAAATTATTTATTACATGATCTATATTTTGGCATGGAGGAGGGTCGGCCGCTTCATGTTCGGACTCGACTTGGGCATGGGCCCGTTTGGCTTGGGGTTGACTTTGACTTTGACTTGGTCAACCGGGGTGTAATTTTCGACTTCAACACGCTGGTTCTGGGCTTTCCAGGCCCTGCAATTTTTCTTCCAATGGCCCTTCTTATGACAGTAGATGCATTCTTCCTTCTCTACCGTCGGCCCCCCAATTTTCGCCTTGCCTCTTCTCTCTACCTTACTAACACCGTCTTTCGTCTTGGTGGGGGCCTTCTTCTTCTCCCCCTTGGTTTTTGTCTTGGATTTAGAAGAGTAAGATCCTCCAACGAGCAGAGCGGGTGTCTCTCTGGACTTCTGCAGGATGCCCTCAGCGCTCCTCAACATGTTGAGGAGTTCTGGAAGTGTAACTTACTTTCCTTGAATGTTAAAATTCAAGATAAACTGGACATAGGAAGAGGGGAGGGACTTTAGAATCAAGTATGTATACAGCTCGTTCTCTAACATGGTCCCCAGATCTGTGAGCTCTTCAATCAAGCTGATCATCTTAAAGACATGGTCCCCTACAGATGACCCGATAACTAATCTCGCTTGAAATAATTTCTTCTAGGTCTCGTATCTTGTGATACGAGATTGCTCTCTATATAAATCTTTGGTATGGAGGAACATGGATTCAAGATCTATCTTCTCGTGCCGTCTCTGGTGTTCATTATCCATAGAGGCCAGCACGAAACACTTGGCGTTCGCATTATCAATTTCCCATGTCTTACGGATCTCTTTATCCGCGACGTTGGAATCTGGACCTAGGACGGCGGGGGCTTTAGTAGTAAGAAAAGAGCCCTGTTTGTCATATGTGATGGACATCTGGACAATCCTGAGCCAATCTTTATAGTTTGGCCCCGTCAATATGTTTTTATCTAAAAGTAAAATAAGGCCGGCCATCTTGGTCGCTGCAATTAGGAGAGAGAGAAGAAACACTTTAGCATGATACTCTTACAACTTTAGATTGGTTTTTAGTTTATCTAAACAGGATGGCTCCCACTATTTCTCGAATCTTTACTCAAACCATAAAAGAAGAATTAGTCAGGATTAATCTTACCCTACAATACTTGCTTAACCTTTCAGTCATGCTGGTATTAGTACATCGAGGGAGGTTTTCCAACGCTTTTGCGAAGTTCCTTAATTACATAACCTCTTTTCCCTGGAGGCGTAGCCCCGCTAACATCGTTCTAGACACCTACTTGGTTTAGAGCATTGATCGTTTAGTGAAAAAATATTCCGAGGAGTAGCATATACTCACAGTAGGATCGGGATCCAAATATCATTGTGTGATAACCTTGAAGGAATCCTACCAAAATTATCACACTCTAAACGGTATGCAACACTAGCAAGTTTCAGTTTCTTTAGAAACTCCCGATGTGGATTTTTGCCCCAAACTCTTATGACCTTGACGAAGGCCAACATATCATAAGTCGCAAGTCAAGTTCTACCCGTCATTATCCAGGTTAATTTGAACTCGCCCGTACATACCCTTGACGAAGGCCAAAATAGTAGTACGACTATCCCAAACCAATGCATCTATCTATGCAACAGATGAATATTCAGCAGTTACCAATCACTAAGCCTTGGTGAAGGTCAAAATATATAGCTTGAATACTACTGAATATCCATCTGAAATGACGGAGGAATATGAATGGTTTTGGCTAAACCGTAAACGTAATGAACTTGATATGATCAAAGGAATCATGATAGCTTTTTAAAGGAGTGGTTTAGGCTCCGCATTTAAAAGTTTGCTTTTTGGAAAAAACTGAGTGGTTTTTGAAATTGTTCCAACGATTCAGCTTTGGTTTGTTTGCTTTGCATTAATCAATGCAATCCCATCATTTAACCTATCACTGCAGAAAGAAAAGAAAATACAACGTACGCTTATGCCATCCGCATTCGCCTCTGGGCCCCGTCTTACACCGTTAGGTTACTTAACTAACGCCAGAGCGGGGGCTGGACCAGCGCGGGTGCAAAACATAAGCAACATCTATTATATAACATATATAATATATCCATTCGTCTCACGCAATAATAGGCATTCCAGATCACAGATGAATATATTGGATATACTAGGAATTCCGCGTTTCGTTTGAGCCTGTAACGAAAGACGGATCCTACGGTCGTGATGAATAGCCAAACCCCGCCCTAGACCCCTACAGGTGTGGCAAACTACCCGCCAAATTCCTGAAGTGAAGCAACCTCCCTCAGTAAAATGAGTAGGTCACTCGGCACTTCATAGAACTCAGTAGTTTGTACACACCACCTTGGGTCTATCATAGGAGCAAAAACAGTAAATGAAATAATACAATGGTGGCTACAAGCTCAACCTGGATGTGCCCCGCAAAATAATATTACATCAATATTACAATTTACATCGAATGAAAGAAAAAAAACTCTCTTCTCACATCCCCCGGCTATTCATGATCGACAATCCAATATTCTATATCCACAAATTAACAATAACAGCAACACAGATATGTGCAACTCCGAACTAACCGACATATAGCAATTAGCGGAAGTTTACGAACTCATATAACAACCTGAAACTATAAACGACGTTAAAACTGCGATTTCAAAATACTCCGTATTACCACAACAGAAAGATAACAGTATAAGCAATCTTGGCAAAATCAAACATAACCTGAAACCCTAATTCCAAGAGACTAGAACACATAACAAAACACGAGACAAAAATCCCTCATGGGGCTGGCGAGGCCAGGAAAAATGGTACTTTGGCCGGCCAAAACATGGATTCAGGGTCTCGTGTTCTGGTGGTGTTCAAGATACAAGTAATAGAGAACTCTGCAATTGTTTAAAAAAATTTAGAGTCTCTAAAAAATTGACAGAAACTTGGAATCATGGTTTCGTGTTTCGGAGTTATTTCGGTTTCGTAGTTTTATCTATCGTATAAACTGTTAGTTAAGGTTTAGTTGGCTCTGACACCACTGTAAGTTGATGTTGCACACCCCGCGGGTTCGCGGGGAGGCGGAGTTTGCAAAAAAAGATTTTTATATGATTCGCAACACCAACTAAACTCCAGGATCGATACTAAACCCTAGCTAACAAAACAACTAAAAGATTTAACTACTATATAAGAAAGTTATACCTCAAGTATCAATTCTTTCATCTTCTTGTACTCCTCCTCCTCTTCTTGTGCTCCTTGAAGAGTGTACGGATCGCGCCTCCTCTTCGGCCTCCTCGAGTCAAAGAAGATCCACCCGAGAGTGTCTATTAAAAGCTTCTATCTCTAAGATAAGGTAACTAGGGTACCTAGTGTGCTAATCTAAGTAGTCTAGAGGATATAGAGAGTGATTATGGATAGATTAGTCTCAATAACCTTAGGTTTCTCAACACATGAGACAATTAGGGTTTGAGAAAGAAGAAGAGAGAGCTTAAGGAGAGAGGGTGTTTAAGATAATAATGAAATGAATATGGCTACTTGTGATGACTATGAAGAATGCCAAAATATCTCACCAAATATCTCACAAAATATCTAAGTCCACCTTTACCTCAATAGTCATCCATGAGTCACCAAGTAGCCATGCTTAATTTATCACAAAATAACACCTCATACCTCCACCTCATTAACCATTTAACCTAAATGGTAATACAAGTAATGAGGTGTCTCATTCTAGAAACACTCTTGAACAAATTACAAGAATACCCCTCACCGTATATATATACCCATATCCGTATTCCGAAAAACACGAATACAATGTGAAAAAATGAATCCAATAATCTAATACTAGGATCCGGCTTAAACCAAAGTTCACTAGTATTATCCATCCGAACATAATCCGTGCACAAGTACACGTATATGTTCGAACCCTGTCGTAAAACTATACGACCTCTACATCGTTTCACCTGAAACAGGAAAACCCTCTGTGTGGGACTCTGAAGTCTCGACGGTACGCTGGCAGTGGGTTTAACCACAAGCACGTCAGCGGTACTAGCTGCACGTAACGGCTACCCAGGTATCTATCGATAATAAGGCCGATGAGCAAACTCATCCGAACTCCTACTGAGCCTATCTGTGACAATCTCCGTACAGTCTGGTCTGTTCGTCTAAGAGTATCGCATATCGGGCCTAGGGTCGGTAGCCGTCAGATTCCTAATAGCGCAATAAGTCGTGCTGGAGTAGAGCCCAAAAACACCCTAAGAAACTACTGGAGTACCTACCAGTAAATCTCGCTTGCCCTGTCCAAGGACTTTGTGTAATGACTTTCCGAACACAGCACGACATCAATCCACAATACCGGCAGAGCCGAATTCTATCTAACCGCCACTGCCTCGAAGTGCTTCGGGACTGCACCCAACTACTGCCTGTTTGCACGACTCATCAGAGCCGTGGTAAGGTAGTAATCTAAGAACAGTGGGAACACACTCGAGGAAAAGTAGCAGTGTCAAGTCAACGGACTACGCTGTACTCATGTCACCTGGAAACTGCTACCTGACGATAGGTATAGTACCAACCAATAGTTCCCCACGAGTCCATCCAGTGTAACTCATAACCCAATGAAAACCTGCATACTATCTCCAGTACGACGTACTAATGGCTGTGGGACAAACCATCTCCCCTGCTGGGATGAGAACCGTATACACTAGTCTACTCTGGAGTATCGATGCCCTGTCTCGATAATCCTACGACTAGGGACCTGTATAAGGATGTGCTTATAGACTATCCAGCCCTCACTAGTATGATTGCCATCACAACGCTGGTAGTCAAGCAAAGATCATAAGGGCTCTACCAATATATATTAGTGATACGTTAAAAGAAACATATACACATATTAAGATAGAAACAAACCAAGTAGCATACTAGCATATTGAGTAAGACTGTCATAAAATCCGTGTATATCCCAAGCTTCCAAAATGTAATATATAAACTAGTACTATACAATAATGTCCTCTAGGGCATTTATCACTAACAACCTTAACACAACAAGATCCATCCAAACACGGTCGATCGGAAGGGCCGATTTACGATCTTTTAGGCTCTTAATAGGGCATGCCACTGGCATTTCCTCCCTAAGGTGGCCATGGGCCGACTCCTGAACCCACTTCTAGACATATTTAAAAGTATCGGGACCGAGACTCCGCAATATCGACCATGCCTCAAATGGATCACCAGAGACGTGATTGACCGCTAACAGTGCCAGGGCTCAATCCGGTTCCTAACTTGGGTCCCGTCAACGGCCAGTGACATGGTGTTTGTGGGGTTTACCTGACGTCGATGGGTTCTTACTATACTCCAGCAGGATCTCTGAAAAGGGTCAAGCTACTCAAAAACGCGAACTACATTATATATATGTGGTAAAAGTTTTGATAACTAAGTAGAGTCTTTTTGTTGGTTGATCGAGGGATTGGTGTCTTTACGTTTTCTTCAATAATTATAGCCTCGTCAGGTAACCGTTGCACCCATAATTATAGCTGCAACTCTTTATATTACTCCTCTAGCTATCGTCATAGGCTCGTAGTTCTAACTACATGGTGCAATTCCCCATGTTCTAAAACATGTATTTCCAGAATGGACATTTTCTCTGGTATTTGCTTAAAAGTGTTGGAAAGCCATCGGTCACACTCTTGTATTTTTAATCGTTACTTGTTTTGCTTGATCATGGTTCGTCGGCCATCCAAAAAAAATTTGGTGTAAACACAAGGATAACCCTTTCTAAAGTAAACAATACTATATCTATCAGCCATTCATGCTGGCTGGCAGGCTTGTGCCGGGCCGCTTGTCGGAAAAATTATTTCGTATATGACAAGAGAGAGAAGAAATAAAAGTGTGGACCCCACACGCTGCCCAACGCCGATTGAAATTATCCTCCCCTCCGGGTGTATAACACTAGTGTAGGGAATAATTTTTTTCTTTCACTGGACCCTTTTTGTATCCAAAAATACTTAACCTGCCCATTTAGAATTTCTGCGAAATTAACTTTTTTCAAGAGACAAATATCATGGACTCACCAGTTTAACACTATTCCTAGGTGTTGTCGATCCTACCATCTTGTCTCATGGGTAGATTTTGGTAGTGGTGATACACACAAGTAGGAATTTCTCAGATTACAACACGTGGCGGATGACGTGTCCCGGGGGCTACAGAGGTGGAATAAATAAGATGCATTGGGGATGTTCCTCGGGACTTCGTCTTCGAGAATGCATCCGACCTTTCGGAGATCTCCCTGAGTACCTTCCATACTCACTTAGCAAATAGCCATCAGCTTACCGTCGACCAATGCTACAACCGAGCTTCCTCGGCCTCTCTGCTCATCTCCGAGCTGTTGCAAGGCCTGAGCTTCCTCGGCCTGCCGGCTTGCCTTCGAGCCATTTGACAGGCCTGAGCTTGCTTGGCCTCCCGGCTCGCCTCCGAGCCATCTGACAGGCCGAGCTTCCTCGGCCTCCCGGCTCGTCTTCGAGCCTCTTGACAGGCCGAGCTTCCTCGGCTTTTCCAATCAACCGAGAGAGCGGAGCCCAAGCGCCCCCACAATGGCTCCGCGTATCTCGCCAAGGCGAGATATCCCCCGCCCCACGTTCCGCGTCCCACACTTGCGCGTCCTCTCTCTAATGAGCGTATCCCACCATTAATGCGGGGATAATGCGGGGGCGTAACTGATGACGAGGATCTCGCACCGGCACGCTCTACGCGGCCACTATATAAACCCCTCGTTCAAATGACTCAGGTAACTGGAACTCATTCCAATAGGCCGCTATGCTGCTCTAATTCCCCGGTACTAACTTGATCGTCTGAGGGTCCTACGGTGGTTTCCCACCCCGGGACTTCCCTTGCAGGTAGCTCAGCCTCAGCAACTTCCAACAACCCATTGAGATCCACACGCTCAACAACGCTCAAAACAAATCCCAACCGCTTCAAACCGCTCGCTACCAGATCGACGGAGGACAACATCTGATGGAAATCACCGCCTCCATTAGTTGGCGCCGTCTATGGGAACATTTCAGAAGCTTCTCCACTCATAAAGTTGATCTTCCGCACTCGACCCGATGACGAGCGACAACCGCGATGATCCCAAAATGAGCTGCCCCACCTTTCATAATAGAGGCGGAAGCGGTCCTCCCCCCCTCCTAATGTCATCGGCGCCTTATCCGTCCGTATCGACAGACTCACTGCTACGATGGATGCGCTCTTCTGCGTTCAAGTGGCGGGCCCTACCCATCAAGCCGCAGTTCCCCGTCCCCGGGATAACGACGTCCACAGAAGGACAGATGGGCACACTCAGGCCCTCGATCTCGCTCATGCTTATCTCAACGTTACTGAGCACCGGCATGCCGACTCCGGCAACCATGACTCACATGCAGTGAATGATTCCATGACCCGCTGAGCACCGGACAGCTCCACACCCCGATCTCAGGGGAGACTAGGCCGTAGCGCCGACGCCCGCCGTGCGCTCTTACCCCCTGAGGAGATGTTAGTCGGTTTGCCTGCTTCCAGGCATGACCAATGCCCCCACTCCCGTCGAGACCGCGCAAATGGCGAACGTCAGGATTGAAAGGTTATGCTAACGCCCTAGCTATCAACCGAGGCCGATTGCAGAACAATTTTTTTCTAACGATATAAATTTGGCGCTAGAATAACCCTAAACCGGATCTACCATAAACCTAACTAGCAATTGAAGAAGCTATCTATTGTGAAAGAAGTTTATACCATGAGACTAGAGTCCTTCAGCTCTTCACTCCTCTCCTTTAGCATGCTCTTAGTGACCTCCATGATCAAGCTTGATCGACGGCTTCCTCACGTCAAAGATGATCCACCCGAGAGTGTCTACTTTGGGCTCCTACCTTTAAACTAAAGTAACTAGGTTACTTGGTTTGCTAATCTAAGTAACCTAGGTGATGTAGAGAGTGATGATGGATTGTTTTTGTCTCAAGAATCCTAAGTTTCTCAACACATGAGACTATTAGGGTTTGAAGTAGAAAAAGAGAAGCTTGGAGGAGATAAGAATGTTGTAGAGAGCAACATAAGAAAATCCAAGTGAAGAATAGCTAAGTCTTGTGACTAAATAAAGCAAGCATGCCAAAGATAATAATAAAAAATTATCTTCGCCACAAAATATGTAGATATTTTCTACAAAATATCTAGATGTCACCTTGCCTCAATAGTAACTCATGACTCACTAATTAAGGCAACAAGCAGCCGTGCTTCACATAATAAAAGTCAACACCTCATACCTCTACCTCATTAACCATTTAACTAAATGGTTAAAACAAATAATGAAGTTTCCTCTTCTAGAAGCACTCTTGTAACAAATTACAAGAATACCCATCACCGTATATATATACCCGTATCCATATTCTGAAAAATACGAATACAAAAGAGACAAAAATAATCCAACAATATAATATAAGGATCCGGTTTAAACCAAAGCCCGCTAGTATTATCTGCCCGAATATCATACGTGCACAAGTACACGTATGCGATCGAACCCTGCCGTAAAACCATACGGACTCTACATCATTTCGCCTGAAGCAGAGAAACCCTCTGTGTGGGACTCTAAAGACTTGACAGTACGCCGGCAGTGCGTTACTGGATAAATCCATAACCACAAGCACGTCAGCGGCACTAGTTGTACATAACGGCTACCCGGGTACCTGTCGAAAAAAAGCCAACGAGCAAACTCATCCGGATCCCTACTGAGCCTATACGTGACAATATCCGTAAAGTCCGGTCTCTTCGTCTAAGAGTATCGCATACCGGATTTAGGGGGTGGTAAGCGTTAAACCCTAATAACCCGATAATTCGCGCTGATGCGGCTCAGGACCAATCCGGAAAACTACTGATCAACCTATCAGTAAATCCCAATTGCCTTGGTCAAGGTCTTATGGTCCTGACTAATCGAACACTGTACGATATCGACTCCCAATACATGGAGAGACGGATCCTTGAAAATCACTCACTGCCTTCATGTGGCTCGGGACTGTACCCAACCAAAACCGGTTTGCATTACTCAGTAGAGCCGTGGTAGGGTAATGATAAAAGCACATTGGGAACTCACATGAGACAAATGACGATATCAGGTCCAAAGACTAACCTGTACATATGTCACAAGAGAACCGCTATCTGACAATAGGTATAATACCATCTAGAGGTTCTCAGCGAGTCCGTCTAGTGTACTCACCCCCAGTGATCACCCGTATACGATCTTAGGTGATCACACCAATAGTTGTAGGACCAACTATCGCCACTCATCGGGGTCTAGAAACGTACACACAAGTCTACTCTGGAGTATCGATGCCCGATCTCGATACTCATGCGACTTGGGACATTTAAGGATGAGACTACCCAGCTCCCATAAGTGTGATCGCCATCACAACGCAGGTAGTCAAGCAAGATCCTACGGGCTTTATCAACATGTAACCGCAATATGCAATAACGTGTATAACATATGCCATGTTAAGATAAAGTCAAACCATAATAGTATACTACTATATCAAGTCTTTATCAATATGTCCAAGCTAGATAAAGTATCAATAGAAACAAATACATATATCCTGATAAAGACAACTGAAATAATATATTATATAACCGAGCAAGATCGTCCTGTATATACATATCCCCAGCATCCACATGTATACATATACAATAATGGCCTCTAGGGTATACAAATCCAACAATCTTCCACTTGCACTAAAGGCCAGCTATTGGCGTACCATCGCGCAGACCCAGAGCGGAGGTAGCCACCATTCCGACCGTGCAGAATCCTCGAGGTACCACCACCGGCTTAAAGCCCTCGAAAAGAAAATCGAAGGCATACGACGAGATGGCCACATGTCCGGTAAAGGGACCCGATATTCCACTGATTCGCTTACAAAGCCCTTTACAGAAGAGCTGCTGGCCGAGCACGTCTCGTCCAGGAAAAAGCCGCCCAAAGTGGCCCTATTTAACGGGAAGTCCGACCTGAAGGACCACCTAAACGCATTTACGGTGGGCATGAGCTTCTAAGATAATTCGGACGCGGCTCAATACCGAGCTTTCTCCACTACCCTAATCCGGGTTGGCCAAGACTGGTTCCGAGGGCTTGCGCCATGCTCCATCTCGACCATTGACGAGCTGGCTACCCAATTCCTCGATCATTTCGTCGGAAACCGATGACAGAAAAGGACGGCCGACTACCTGTTCACTGTTAAGAGCGGAGACAAGGAATCCTTCAAAGGGTATGTCACTCGCTTCTATAATGCCCTCCTGGAGGTACCCGAGCATTATGACGAAACAGTTATCACTGCGCTGAGGTCAGGTTTTACACACATAGAGTGGCTCCGCTCTTTTGCATTGGCGCAACCTAAGATCATGGCCGAAGTGAAGGCATGGACCGAGCGAGAAATCCAACTCGAGTCCGAGGTGAACTCCAACATGCCCGGAGGCGACCAAGCAGTCCGGAAGAAAAGGGACAGGGGAGAGAAAAGAAAAGTCGATCGTCCGAAACCTTATTCCCCGATGTTTCAGCAGTACACCCCTTGTACATTTCCCAAGCCGAGCTATTGGAGGAAGCTCAGGGCAAGAGGTTCTTTAAGCTCCCGCCAGCTACCCAAAGGACGGGCAAACGGCTCCGAGGCCCATGTTGTGCCTATCATCGGATGCAAGGACATCCGACCGAGGATTGTAAACAGCTACGCGATTATATCGAGGAGCTGATCCACTCCGGTCACTTGGCAAAATACCTGCGAGATAAACGTCGAGCAGATAGGGGCAAGCCGACCAACTTGAAGCTGGAGAGCAGATGATACAGATCATGGTCATCATCGACTGAGAAACAAGGATACGCACCGAATCCGGTCATTCAACGTAGGAGAGTTTAAACTGGCCGGCGGGTTGCTTCCTGTCCGTCAAGAAAAGATCATCCTTTCACTCAAGTAAATGAAGCTCGGATGTGCCTATAGGCAACCAACCAAAGCCCTCACCGTGAGATGGCCGGGTAGCTTCCTACTCGGCTTATCCATAAGGGGTAGATTCCTGTCCTACAAAGAAGTGGATCTAAAGCTCTCCTCATGAGGACGCCGGGTAGATTCCTTCTCGGTTCATCCACGGCGGGTAACTTCCTGCCCAACAATGCTGTGGATCCAAAACCCTCATCGTGAGTCCACCAGGTAGATTCCTGCTCGGTCCATCCACAGCGAGTAGCTTCCTGCCCAACAAACACTGTAGATCCAAAGCCCTCATTGCGAGGCCACCGGGTAGATTCCTGCTTGGTTCATCCACAGCGGGTAGCTTCCTGCCCACAACGCTGTGGATCCAAAGCCCTCACTGCGAGGCGGCCAGGTAGCTTCCTGCTCGGTCCAACCATAGTGGGTAGCTTCCAGCCCAACAACGTTATGGATCCAAGACCCTCTTCATAAGGCCATCGGGTAGATTCCTGCTCGGTCCATCCACAGCGGGTAGCTTCCTGCCCAACAACGTTGTGGAACCAAAGCCCTCATCACGAGACCACCGAGCAGATTCCTGCTCGGTCCATCCACAGCGGGTAGATTTCAGCCCAACAACGCTGTGGATCTAAAGCCCTCATCGCGAGGCGGCTGAGCAGCTTCTTGCTCGGACACATCCGCAGTAGGTAGATTCCTGCCTAACAAACGTTGTGGATCCAAAGCCCTCATCACGAGGCGACCGAGTAGCTTTCTGCTCGGCCCATCCGCAGCGGGTAGCTTCCTTCCCAACAAATGCTGTGGATCCAAAGCCCTCATCATAAGGCGGCCGGGTAGCTTCCTGCCCGACCCATCCATAAGCGGGTAGCTTCCTGCCCAACAACGTTGTGGATCCAAATCCCTCATCGCGAGACCGCCAAGCAGATTCCTACTCGGCCCATCCCCAGCGGGTAGCTTCCTGCCCAACAAACGCTGTGGATCCAAAGCCCTCATCGCGAGACGACCAGATAGCTTCCTGCTCGGCTCATCCACGAGCGGGTAGCTTCCTTCCTAACAAACGCTGTGGATCCAAAGCCCTCATCGCGAGGTGACCGGATAGAATCGAGTGACGTCGGCCTATTCACACTTGGCCATCGTTCGATTCATACTAGATGCACAATCGCCACCTCGACTCTGGAGAAAAGGAGGATTCCGACCTTCCTACATTTAGTTATCATTCGACTCATACTCAATGAACGATCATCACCTAGAAAAGGTGGACACCAGCCTAACACTAGCAAGATAAAGAGACTTACGAGCTAAAAGTACTAGCAAGATGAAAAGTCTTACGAGCTAAAGTGCTTCCAGGATGATCAGACATTTTAGAAAAGGAAAATATATACTTTATTTATGATCAAAATTATGTACAAAGGTATTGTGGGCTCCTCAGCCTTACAAAAATACACGGAGGCTCATGAAATTCTAAAAAAAAGAAGAAAAAATCGTGGAGAGGGAATACCTCAGACTGCTCGCTCGGCCGGGATCTCACCCTACTCAACGCCATCATCGGGGGCCAAAACAGTGACCTCAGAGTCGGCACTTCCGCCAACAGCCTCGCCTCCTATAGCCAGCTTGGCGCCACCCCCCTGCGACGCTTCCTCGGCGAGTGGGAACTTAGCACAGAGCTCGCCGTCGACGAACTCCGACATAGATTCCTTGATGGCGTTGAGGGCTTTGTGCCACCCGACGGCCGCGGATTCAGTGAGATCAAGATAAAATTGATCAGACACCTTGTATTCCTCTACGGCTTTCGTCGCCCAGCTCTCAGCAAGATCCGCCGCGTATAAAGCCGCCCGAGCATCTTTCTTGATGGCGTCCATCGACCTTTTCATAGCGTTGTAGAGGCCGTTCATCTCATCCATCTTGGCTTGGATAGCCCGGTTGGACTCGTTTAAAAGCCTATGAGACTCCTTCAGCTTTGAGATCGTTAGCCCCTCGCCGACCAATCTTGAGTTAAGGAAGGCCGCCTTCTCCTCCGCTTGCTGCAATTGAAGGCAAAGCTCTTCCTCCCGCGAGGAGGATTCGCCCATCTTCTTCATCGCAGTGGCTATTTCCTCGGACTCCATAGCGACGAGGAGGGCGCGGTGCTGAGAAACATGAGGAAAATAGCAAGCGTACAAAGAAAATAAAAACTTAAGGAATTTTCAAAGAAAGATAGATACCGACCTGAACCGCCTCCTGCGCTATTGCGCCACCTGGGCCTTCATGGTGCCCCGGAGAATCTTGGTCCCGGCTGACTTCTCCATGTCCGCCACCAAGCTATCGGCCATAGATAGCCCTGAGGGCACCTCAATACAGAAGTCACCCTCCGACACTTGGATCCCGGTAGGGGGTGGCCGAGAAGAGACCACCCGCTTCTATCTCTTGAGGAGGACTTCCTCGGGAGGAAGACTCCTCCTCCTTCATCTGGGGCGCCGGGTCCCGAACGTGCTTCTGACCCTCCCCCCTCCCCCCACGGCGCTCCTCCGGGACTGGGGGTACTGCGGAAAGCTTTGCCGGAGGAGTTTGCCTCGGGGCCGCGCTTGGACCAGGTCGGGATGAGCTTGCATCACCAGTCTTTCTTCCTTAGGCCTTGGCGGCCATGGCGGCCATGATTTTTGATCAGTCCATGGGCTCTGCAAAAAATAACACATGGGAGAAAAGATCAGCGAAGTGGAAACGGCGAAGAAAATTTAGTAAAGTCTAAACAGATCATCAAAAACCCTAACTTACCGGAAAAAAATGCGCAGGACTGAGCCCAGCCCAGCCCAGTACCTGCTCGGAAAGCAGGTCATCAGCCCGCTGGTTCGGTTCCCACTAAGATACCACCCTCGCCTCGGGAGAGGTCAACTGCTTCGCCCTCGGGCAGTCGGCCTTGTGCCATTGTGTTGGCACAGGCCAATCCTTGCCTTCCGGTGGCCCGACGAAGACGTATTTCTCCTTCCATTCATGGATGGAAGAAGGGACGACCATGTTCCCTTATAAAAAAAAAATAAATAATGAACCAAAAGCGATGGAAAAATTCTCCAAATAGAGCATCACGTGCCCGTACGTGATACGCCTTAGAACAAAAATTATGGGCAGTACGCTTAACAAATAAGGTTGAAATTGAGCCTCACGTGCAGGCACGTGAGCATCTATATGAAAAGTATATAGGCGCCTTCCTAAAACAAATAACAGGCCAGAAGATGCATCACGTGCCAACACGTGATACTTTTCTCTTGGACTGCTGCATATAAGCAAACCGGCCTAAGTGCTATGGGTCACGTGCTACGCGTGGGGGGTCCTAATACACTCTGTGCCGATAGAATTAAATTCTAAATAAGAGGGATCGGAACCCTATTTGGAAAATATTTCCCCCAATCTTTCTAAATAAGAAAGATTGTGCTCTGTAAAAAAGAGCACCGTTGGATTAAAAATCCAATGGTGATTAAAAATCACCAAAATACAGAATAAGCTCTGTATAGGAAAATATTTTCCCAATCATTCTAAACAAGAAAGATTGTGCTCTGTAAATCAGAGCACCGTTGGATTAAAGATCCAATGGTGATTAAAAATCACCAAGATACAGAATAAGCTCTGTATGGGAAAATATTTTCCCAATCTTGTTAAAAACAAGAAAAATGTCTTCTGTAAAACAGAAGTCTCTGGATCAAAGATCCAACGGTGGATAAAATCTCCGAATTAATAAAAAATCTCTCGATGAGAAATTTCCTTAACAAAAATCAACAAAGTTTCCTCTGCTATATAAAGAACTCGAGACTGAAGAGAGAGAGAGGAGAACCCCCATAAGATTTGAGAAAACAAAAAAAAGAAGAGGGGTTCCCTTTAGAGAGAAAAAAAACCCTATGTGAGGAAAAGACTTAGAGATCATTTTATCTCCTTTACAAGAGTTTAACTCTTCCAAAAAAAGAACTTAGTTCTTCTTCTGGTTGAGGTCTGCAGAAGCAGATCTCCCCACAAGTTGAGAATTTAATTCTCATCGGGGAGATTCTGTTATGCAGTCCCAAAACTTAAAGGAAAGAACTAGGCTATAAGAATTTAATTCTTCTAAAAACATAGGAATTTAATTCCTTTGATAAAACTAGGGTTTAACCCTATATAAGAATTTAATTCTTACAAAACAAAGGACTTAAAATTCTTAAGACTAAGATTAAGAGCTCCATGCATATTAGCGTTCAACGCTATAACGATAGATCACGTATTCCCACATAAGCACCTCTGAGGAACAAAAAGGAACAACTGAGATCGAGTAACGTAACCCCACGTGACCTCCAACAGTGTTTAGCATTTAAAAAAGAATATGAAGATAAATTCAAAGGAGGCAGTGCCCAACTTAGTGGCACCTCACGTGTCTACACGTGATGGTTACAAGATTTAAGTGTTTAACACTTACATGTATAGAATGAGGGAATAATCCCAAAGAAACAGTGCCCAATATTAAGGTGCCTCACGTGCCACACGTGAGCACTCCGAATTTCAATGTTTAACACTGCTTAAGAGCCTCACGTGGGAGCACGTGAGCGCCAAACATTTGTCAGTTTTTAACACTGTGAGAGACCAACCTTAGCCCAAATTAGCCAAGTCTCCCGAGGCCAAAAACCTTTTGACCATCAATCAACCGAGCCTTCTTATACTCAGGTCCCCCTAAATCGATCTTAGTTCCAGAGATGGCCAATGATCTCCTGACACGTGATATCTAAAATAATGTTCATTCCATCATGATCTCTCCCTTCAATCTGGAGTTCGGTTTAAGGGTACATCTCTCCACACCTTTGATATATGTCGTTGTAATTCTTCAACGATATCAGAGAGTTGGAGGATCCCGACAACCAACAGCTCTTGGATGCACTCTCAAACCCATGAGCATATCCTAATGGACCGTAATGTTCTTAAACTAGCCCATGGACCGTAACGTCCTTAAACTAAAACGATTGAGCCTAAATACTCTTTTGTTGGATCAAAAATGTTCCCGAACCCCCGTTAAGTAGATCTTAGTCCAATATCGGATTAACGTATCCTTAACAAATATTTAAGTTGATCTTAATCTCAAACAAGGTTAACGATCCTTAAATCAAACCAAACTCAAATCTAAGAAAATATGGATTTGGGCTAATCCATGTCCAACGGGTGACAACACAAATTAGTCTCCGTATACAATCCACGGGCAAACAAAAATAAAACACATACACACGACACGAAGTGACCTTTTGGAGCCGGAGAAAGTGGTTACCGCGATACGGTAACGTAATTAACTGCAGGGGCTTCCGCCTGGAGGGAAAAGCGTCCCCACAATCAAAAAACCCTCGCAAACGAGGGGGAATCTGACGAACTTTGTTACAACGGGCGCATCTGTTTAAACCTTCAATACACGGTGCCATAAATCAACTTGGCATTTTCGGAGAGGTAGACAGATAAAACCAAATAGTATCATCCCCAAATTCAGACAAGACGACCTACGCGGTTTCTTCTCTATTTTCGGCGGTAAACAGACCACTACACCCGACCCGGCCGTCCCACCCTTACGTTTTTTAAACGAAAAGTACACCCAGCTCGGATCATCCTTACAGGTACCGGGTTGATTTTATAACAAAGAAAAGATAAAAGGAGGGTCAAATTGAAGAGGATCCGATCAAATTTTAACAAGACTAGAAACCCTAGGAGGATCCTCCACTAGTTCGACGCTAGCTGGCCCGAGGCAAGACGGAAGCAATGAAGCACCGCACGAACCTCGGGTAAGAAGGGCAGACACATTCCTGCCCAGAATACTTCCAGATACAGAGCAATCTCCTTACCCCGCACCTGGTTTGCCCGCTCACCCTCTCTGGCTAAACGGAGTACATAGCTATAAGGGATATGGAATCGATTCCGGATGACAGAAAGCTCGTCCAGACGATTCAAGTCGGAGGGCGCATCGCGGGTGTTCCCGATGTGCACCTTGGAAGCCCTTGTCGCCGCCCGACGGTGAGTGAAATGGGCGGCCCTGGCTCTAGGGCGAGCCTGACGCAGAAGACGCAGAAGAAGAAGAACCCTCTTGGCTATCTGAAGCCAAAGAGGAAGAAGACCTACCGGACTCGGCTCCAGTAACTAGAGCATCATCGTCTGACTCTACCCCTACTACATTTACAGACATCTAACCTGATTCAAAGAAAGGGACCCGCCGAGGAAAAATCAACAGAAGATCCGATTTAAGCGGAGGTGCGCCGAGCAATCTTCAAACAACGAAAGAGAATTAAGACAAAGTGTTGGCTCTAGGATGGTCCCCTCCTATTTATACACCCCAAAGAAAGTATCCTACGGCCCAAATCAATTCCCGCCAAAACGAAGCATCGCGCCTAGCGGCCGTCGAGACTCTACGTGACGGTCAACCATTGGGGACGTCGCTTCGTTGCATGAGTCAGAGACAGCCTGTCGCGCCCGCCAACCGACGTCGGACACGTGGCCCGTAGCTCAACTGACGATCGAGTGAAACGACGCCCTCTCTTTAAAGATCAATTATTTCACCGATCCGATGACGTCATCAAGGATACGTGCGAAAACTTAGGCGCATAGTGAGAGGCCACGTGGACTCAAAGATCGAAACAACGCAACTGGCAAACGCCATGTCGTTCCCGTACAATCCACCATGAAGAATTATTGGCACCAAGCCGAGCAGAGAAAACCTAGCGAGCCACTCTCGACCCGACCCATAAATAAGTCGGAACGAGAGTGGATGGGCTAATGATGATGCTCACAAGTAGGAATTCCTCAGATTACGACACGTGGCGGATGACGTGTCCTAAGGGCTACGGATGTGGAATAAATAAGATGCATTGGGGACGTTCCTCGAGACTTCGTCTCCGAGGATGCATCCAACCTTTCGGAGACCTCCCTGAGTAACTTCCATACACACCTAGCAAACAGCCATCAGCTCACCTTCGAGCAATGCTACAACCGAGCTTCCACAGCCTTCATGCTCGTCTTCGAGCTGTTGCAAGGCCTGAGCTTCCTCGGCCTCCCGGCTCGCTTTCGAGCCATCTGACAGGCCTGAGCTTTCTCGGCCTCCCGGCTCGTCTCCGAGCCATCTGACAGGCCTGAGCTTTCTCGGCCTCCCGGCTCGTCTCCGAGCCATCTGACAGGCCAAGCTTCCTCGACCTCCTGGTTTATCTCCGAGCCTTCTGACATGTCGAGCGTCCTCGGCTTCTTCGATCAACCGAGAGCGTGGAGCACAAGCGCGCTCCTGCAACGGCTCCGCGTATCTCGCCAAGGCAAGATATCCGCCGCCCCACGTTCCGCGTCACACGCTGGCGCGTCCCTCCATTAATGGACGTATCCCGCCATTAATGCGGGAATAACGCAGGGACATAACTGACGACGAGGATCTCACGGCGGCTCGCTCCACGCAACCACTATATAAACCCCTCGTTCAGACAACTCAGGTAACTGGAACTCATTCCAATAGGCCGCTACACCGCTCTAATTCCCCGGTACTAACTTGATCGTCGGAGGGTTCTATGGTGGTTTCCCATCCCGAGACTTCCCTTGCAGGTTGCTCGGCCTCAGCAACTTCCAACAACTCATTAAGATCCACACACTCAACAACCCTCAAAACAGATTTCCACTGCTCAAAACCGCTCGCTACCAGATCGACGGAGGACAACATATAAGGGAGATCACAGCCTCCATCAAGTAGGATATCAAGTGGATATGCAAAGCATTGCTCTTTTGTATTTGGCCTCCAATACAGAGGAGCCAGCCCGTAGCGAATCTACGGGCCACCAACATGGCTGATATGTTAAAACTTACTCTGTTTTTAAATAATGTATTCATATATAGGACAATTTTTAATTTCACTGTACAGGAGGAATTAAATATAATCATTCTTTGTAACTTCCACAATCTATTTCTTAAAAAAATGTGATGAACAGATTTAATTCTTTATGTTTTTATGTCCACAGATCCGAATCTACCTCCGCCAATTGATGTGACAAATTTCCAACTTCATGCATGCATCGTCTATAATTATGACTTTGAAATTGTCCCTATACTAATGTCACTATTTATCTTTTAAGTACTAATTGATAAATATTAACTCTGTCTCTGTAGATATATATATTCAGCACCTTCTTCTTGCTCAACAACCCACATTCTTATCTGGGTGGTTTATAATGAGATAACTCCAAGCCTCTTCATAGAGTAGAAACAATCTCACATTAATTTTTAATTGATTGCGTTTCAAATTTGTTGTCTCCCTCTAGTGCTCATGATCAACGACTGCTCAAGCATTTACGCATGACAAATGCATGCATGGTTTCATAAGTACATCATATATATATATATATATATAAAATGGAGGAAAGATATCATAAGAGAGAATTTACTCCAATGGTATCGAAAAAATACACCCTCTCTCATTTTTTCCGCCGATCGGCACCCACCATCTTCATCGTTATTATCTAAGATGTGGGTACACCAAATTTCATGTGATTCTACAACCTTTTCACCGTTGATTGAGCAATGTAAAAAGTTCTATTGTCGATAAACCGTCAATTTTGAACCCACTAAATTAACGCTGAAAAGATTGTATAATCACATGAAATTTGGTATATCCACATCTTAGATGATAACGATGAAATTGGTGGTTGTCGATTGTCGGAAAAAATGAGAGAGCGTATTTTTTCGACACTATAGGTAGAAATTCCCTCCTATGGCCTCTTTCCTCTATTAACCTCTATATTATAAGGTTATAGAGGTTAATGAAGGAAAGATGTCATAGGCGGGAATTTCGTCCTATGGCGTCGAGAAAATACACGCTCTTTTATTTTTTCCGATAATCTACAACCACCATCTTCATCATTATCATCAAGATGTGGGTACACCAAATTTCATGTGATTATACAACCTTTTCACCATTGATTAAGCAATGTAAAAAGTTCTATTGTCGGTAAACCGTTAATTTTGAACCCACTAAATCAACGGTGAAAAGGTTGTAGAATCATATGAAATTTGGTGTATCCATATCTTAGATGATAACGATGAAAATGGTGGGTGCCGATCGTCGGAAAAAATTAGATAGGATGTATTTTTTCGACACTATAGAAGGAAGAAATTCCTTCCTATGGTCTCTTTCCTCCCTCCAGTAACCTCATATATATATATATATATATATATATAAAAGAGAGAATAATGGAGGAAAGATGCCATAGGAGGGAATTTCCTCCTATGGCGTCGAAAAAACACACCATCTATCGTGTTTTCCGACGATCGGAATGCATCATTTTTATCATCTAAGATGTGGGTACACCAAATTTTATGTGATTCTACAACTTTTCACTGTTGAATTTAGTGGGTTCAAAATTAACGGTTTACCGACAATAGAACTTTTTACATTGCTAAATCAACGGTAAAAAATTTACAGAATCACATGAAATTTGGTGTACCCACATCTTAGATGATAACGATGAAGATGATGGATTTCGATTGTCGGAAAATATGATGGATTGTGTTTTCTCGAAGCCATAGAAGGAAATTCCCTCCTATGGCTTCTTTCCTCCATTATTTTCATATATATATATATATATATATATATATATATATATATATATATATGAGATTAATGGAGGAAAGAGGCCATAGGAGTGGACTTCCTTCTATGGCGTGGAAAAAATACAACCTCCGCCATTTTTTCCGACGATCGGCATCCATCATCATCATCGTTATCATCTAAGATGTGCGTACACCAAATTTCATGTGATTCCACAACTTTTTCACCGTTGATTCAGCAATGTAAAAAGTTCTATTGTCGGTAAACTGTTGATTTAGTGGGTTCAAAATTAACAGTTTACCGACAATAGAACTTTTTACATTGCTGAATCAACGGTGAAAAAGTTGTAGAATCACATGTAATTTGATTTACACACATCTTAGATGATAACGATGAAGATGATGGGGGCCGATCGTCCAAAAAATTGGTGGAGGTTGTATTTTTTCCACGCTATAGAAGGAAATTTTCTCTTATGACCTCTTTCCTCCATTATTCCCCCCCCCCCTCCCTCTCTCTCTCTCTCTCTCTATATATATATATATAAGAATAATGGAGGAAAGAGGCCATAAGAGAGGATTTCCTTCTATGGCGTCGAAAAATTCCGCCTTTCCTCATTTTTTCCGACGATCGGCATCTATCTTCTTCATCGTTATCTTCTAAGATGTGGGTACACCAAATTTCATGTGATTCTGCAACCTTTTCACCATTGATTTAGTGGGTTCAAAATTAACGGTTTGCCGACAACAGAACTTTTTACATTTCTAAATCAACGGTAAAAAAGTTGTAGAATCACATGAAATTTGGAGTACCCACATCTTAGATGATAACGATGAAGATGATGGATGCCGATCGTCGGAAAAAATGAGAGAGGACGTACTTTTTCGACGCCATAAGAGAAAATTCCCTCATGTGACCTCTTTCACTGGATATATTACTTTCACTGGATCTTATTATCACTAGATAATAATTAATCTTTTTTGTTGGCTCATGCTTCAGAGAAATTAAGGCCTTAAAGCCCTAAAAGCTATCACATGAACATTCCATTTCCTTCATATATAAGAATCAATATCACCTAACTTTACATATCAACTTTTCCACGTAGGACATGCATGCATGCGCGCGGATCGGGCGTTCATTGTCAAATTAGATTGGCTTTTGTGCCTACAAAGGTAAAAAGTAATTTTATCAATTTTATCACAATTTTAAAGTTTTTGATAATATAAAAACAGCCGCTTGTTACAAGGAACTTAGGGTGGAATCAAATATTCATTCATTTGTAATTTAGTAGCTAGCTAGGACGTGAGAAGAGTGAAATACCATCACAGATTTAAGACATACAGTCAAAACACAATTAGATAGAATGAAAAAGATGGGTTTTTCGTGGATCTCACACACACACACACATTTATAGAGAGATTGAGGTATATAACACTATAACTATATATAACGCACGCACACACGCACACATTTATAGAGAGATTGAGGTATTCGATGGAGGCGGACTTTCCTGGTCTCCTTCAAATGTTGTCTCGCGTTGATCTGCCGATGGCTGCGATTGACGACCGGGATTTGGTCTGGAGCGTGATCTCCTGCGACGTGTGGATGTCAATGGGTTGGAGGAGATTTGTGCCGAGTATCTGCAAAGAAGTCCCGGGGTGATTTGGTACCACTGAGGACCCTCCGACGATCGAGTTAGTAACAAGATCCGAGCAGAGTAACGGTTTAGTGGAGTAAAAATGACTTACTTGATCCCTCTGGGAGAGAGGTTTATATAGCAGTGGCAGCAGGCAGGGGCATGCGTGAGAATCACGCCGGCCGTTACGCTCCCGACGTCACGCCTACGTGATAAGCGGATCTTCCTATTAATGGCGAGACAGGCTCTTTAGTGGGGATCGTAATGGCGTGGAACGTGGGATGTGGCCGGCGGAGATCTTGCGCATGGCGAGATTCGCGGAGCGGCGGTTACGCCTGCGAGTGGTACCGCTGGTCGGTCGATGAGATCGAGGAAAATGGCCTCGGTGTGAGAGCTCGGGGGCGAGCGGGAGAGCCGAGACATCTTGGTCCTGTGATAGCTCGGAGGCAAGCTGGGAGGCCGAGGAAGCCAATTTGTGCATGGGGGCTCTGAGGAGAGCCAGCTTGTGCTTGCGGGTCGGGCACAGGGGTGGCCTGGTCGGCCCATGTAGGCCCTTCCTTCTGAGCTCTGAGACACGTCATCTGCCACGTGTCACGATATAGGAGATTGCCGATCTCGAGCATCATCATTAGCCCACACTCTCGTCCTGACCAGCTGACGGGTCGGGTCGAGAGTGGATTGCCGGGCCACCCGGGGTGAGCTCCCTTCGAAGATAACGTCGGGATGTGTCCTCAGGCTATCTGTTGTCTTTTCTGCCAATGAATCATGGACGAGATCTCCGCATTTAAGGAAGGTGCGCCGGTTAATGTGTTCCGTCATTGAAGCGACGATCCATGTGTCGAGCGTCGGTTGGGCGACGCGACGTGTTGCACACCTGCGATATCTGATGGGATGCGGCCCAATGCTGGAGCGACAGGTGGACAAATTGGGGTCGTCGGACGCGAGGAGTCGTTTTGGCGGGAGATGAAGAGCGTCATTGGATGAGGGCGATGGAAGCAATAAATAGGGATGGGGTCCACTCCAGGACTCCTATCTCTTCATACTCCCCTCGCTTTAAGCCCTGATAGCTCGGCGCTCTTCTTCTTTAGGTCGGATCTTTGGATCGATCCAGAGCTTCGGATGTCTCGTCCCGGAAGGAGGCCAGTGGTGCGCCCCCCCGGCCGGCTCTAGCCCTGCACCAAATGTTCTACCGGCGGCGGGGCCGTCTTCTTCGCTAAGAGCTCCTGGCGATTGTCCCGGTAGCGGCCTGAGGCGTCCACGGGTTTCCGAGCCCCGGACGAGGGATGCAAGGGAGGGTGAAGACGGGACTCTTCTTAAGAGGAAGAGGACGGTCTCTCGTGCACCGCCGTCAAGGGTCCCTGAGGGAATTCCCATGCAGAATGGGGATGCCGTTTTCACGGTTCCGTCTAGGCTTTCCATTGCTGCCGGCCTGCTCGCTGGAATGGAAGAGTCAGCAAGGGCATTCTCCCGCATGGCACCCTTAGTGCCCAAGTGGCGGCCATAGCTCAAGAGGCGGTTCAGGTACGAACTCCTTCTCGTGTTGTTTTGACTCTTCTTTCTTCGGCTCGAGGTCTCGAAGTTTCTCATCCGTTTCTCGTCGGGTTCTTCAACATTGCGCCCTTATTACCAGCATGGAGGCCAAGGGGGCTTTCCATGCTGCGAGGTCGGTAGGAAAGTCTTCTTCGGAGGCCGAAGTCCTGCGACGTGACCTGCGTCTGGAGAGGGAGAGGGCCGATGTCCTGGCAGCCCGATCGGAGTCCATGGAGCTTGCCGTCTTAATGTGTCGGGAGTCCTATCATCGCTTGAGCAAGTCCTACCGAATCGTTGAGGCGAAGCTGACGGAACTGGCCGACCGCTTCGCGGCCATGAAGAAGGAGAGAGATGCTAGCAGGAGGGATGCCGAGGAGGCGCTTCAGGCGGCCGA
This sequence comes from Agapanthus africanus, assembly GCA_030015575.1. Taxonomy (NCBI): domain Eukaryota; kingdom Viridiplantae; phylum Streptophyta; class Magnoliopsida; order Asparagales; family Amaryllidaceae; genus Agapanthus; species Agapanthus africanus. The sequence continues at coordinate 53,945,380 of CM057342.1, read as the reverse complement.
GGACGCCGAGGTTCGGGCTAGGAAGGCGATGGTCGATTACAAGGTGTCGGAGCAGTTTTATGCCGAACCTGGCGAGTATACCGCCGTCGCGTGGAACAAGGATCTTGATGCCGTCAAGGAGCAGTTTCCTGAGTTTTCCGATGGTGAGCTCCGTGCTCGGGTCTCGCTCTCGGTGGTCAAGCCTCCGGCAGACAGTGATGACGGAAGTGAGACGTAGGGGGGCTTGTGACTTAGGCCCTTTTTTCCTTTTGATATCTCTTCTTCTCTCTTTTTGTAAGCTTTCGGGCCATTTGATAAGGCTGGGGAGCCCACAATACCCTTGTAAAGATATTGGTTTTTAAGCGAATAAAACTTTTTCCATTTCATTGCTTGCACATTATCTTTTGTTCGGTCTGAATACTCACAGAATATTCGTACTTGTACTGTTGAGCTTTCGTGTCAGGTCGGTTTTTCGTCTGGCGATCGCGCGTCGAGTTAGTTTCGATCACTTGCCAAGTGCAAAGGCTGTTGGGAAGAAGGTATCTCCGTGGCCCCGAAATCGAGGGGGGATCGCTCGGACTTATATAGGCCTGGCGTATCTTAGAGAGTGCTTCAGATCGGCGGCGTTTGATGGGCGGTAGACTGCCCGCTGCAGATGTGTCGAGCCGAAGAGAGCTCGGTGCCTCACTCTGAGGACTTCAGATGCCTCTTGGCGAGGGCTTTGATCCCTGGTGTCATGGCTAGGGAGCTACCATTCGGGGATGACCGAGCAGTGTAGCCACTCGGCTGCCTCGTGGGGAGGGCTTGGATCCCTGGCATCGTGGGTATGGAGATACCAACCGAGGATGACCAAGTAGGGTAGCTACTCGGTGCCTCTTGGCGAAGGCTTTGATCCCTGGCGTCGTGGGTAGGGACCTACCAACCGGGGACGACCGAGCAGGGTAGCCGCTCGGTGCCTCTTGGCGGGGGCTTGGATCCCTGGCGTCATGGGTAGGGAGCTACCGGCCGGGGATGACCGAGCAAGGTAGCTGCTCGGTGCCTCTTGGCGAGGGCTTTGATCCCTGGCGTCGTGGGTAGGGAGCTACCAGCCGGGGATATCCGAGCAAGGGTCGGGCTCGGCTGCCTCTATGGAGGGCTTTGATCCCTGGGGTCGTGGGTAGGGACCTACCAGCCGGGGATGACCGAGCAGGGTAGCCGCTTGGTGCCTCTTGGCGAGGGCTTGGATCCCTGGCGTCGTGGGTAGGGATCTACCGGCCGGGGATGACCAAGAAGGATAGCTGCTCGGTGCCTCTTGGTGAGGGCTTTGATCCCTGGTGTCGTGGGTAGGGAGCTACCAGCCGGGGATGACCGAGCAGAGTAGCCGCTCGGTGCCGCTTGGCGAGGGCTTTGATCCCTGGCATCGTGGGTAGGGAGCTACCAGCCGGGGATAGCCGAGCAAGGGTCGGGCTCGGCTGCCTCTATGGAGGGCTTTGATCCTTCAGGACGGGGGCCGAGCAGGGTTACTGCCCGGTGCCTCATGGCGAGGGCTTTGATCCCTGTCGGTTGTGGTAGGAAGCTACCAGCCGGGGATAGCCGAGCAAGGGTCGGGCTCGACCGCCTCTAGGGAGGACTTTGATCCTTAGCGCGGGAGAGGCTATAAGAAGCCTACTAAGGATAGAGGCCGGGCAGGGTTACTGCCTGGTGCCTCTTGGCGAGGGCTTTTGTCCTGAAGAATGGGGGTCGAGCAGAATTACTGCCCAGTGCCTCTTGGCGAGAGCTTTGATCCCTAGCGTTGTGTGTAGGGAAGCTACTGGCCAAGGATAGACGGGTAGGGTAGCTACGCGGCTGCCTATAGATGAGGGCTTTGATCCTTAGCGCTAGAGGGGTCGTAAGAGGCCTACTAAGGATAACCGGGCAGTGAAGCTGCACGGTTGCCTCTTGGCGAGGGCTTTGATCCCTGGCGTTGTGTGCAGGGAAGCTTGATTAATCCAAAAATTTGTATTTACCGCAATCAGAAACGGCGTCGCTTTGCAGCTAGCCGGTGAATACGGGTCGATCCACAGAGATGGGTAATTTCCTTTTTGTGTTATCACGAGTTGATTCTAAACGTTGTTTGGATTGATTAAATCTAAACCTAGATCTATTATTAAACTAAATTAATCTAATTTAAAGCCTCGCTAGGGTTAGGTTTAGGGGAAGTTTGGAGATTTAAGGTTTCCTCACCGCTTTCATTGCCTTATTATTGATCTATTAGATGTTGGGGTAATTATCCATAAAGTGGATAAGAATCTTTTGGGAAGATGTTTCTTCCTCTAGATTCGTATCCTTCCTTTATCGATAATTATCCTAACCTCTATGGAAAACACGCGCAACCGGCCCTTTATACTACGGTTCATCGTTACCTCAAGGGTAGGATGCCGTAGGGAGCGGTTGTGCGTGCATGCATGGAGTTCTAACTCTTAGGTGTGGATGGCATGAAAGGGGTGAGAGATCTCATCTCTCAAACCTTTTCCTAAGGCTAACCCTAACTTGCGAGGAGATTACTCGCTCATTAGGGAATGGTAAAACATACTAATTAAAAGAGAATAAAAACAAAGAAATAAAGTTATTTACTAGTGTGATGGCTCCCTCCAAGCAATATAGAACAGATCTGAATAATATTCCCAGTAATTCTGAATTTTATTGATTAAAAAGAGGTATAGGGTTTTTATAATTTTTTTGATTACAATTTATAAGTAAACAGGAGAATTAGGGTTTCAGAGTCTCGCGCATGTGCAATTACAGATATGCCCACGAAAAATCCCAACCCCTGCACCGACGCACCGGCAGAAGAAAAATCCACCGACACGGGCTCTGAATGGCCGCGGAACCGCGGCATTGGTTGGCTTGGGCCGCGGTTCCGCGGCCCTTTGGTAAGATCTTGTGCTCAATTTTTGTGGGCCTTTTCTATGGTGTTTGGGCTTTCTACTTCTCTGGTTCTTTTCTTCTTTTGGCTTCTGTGTTTTCTCCATATCTTTCAGTGAAACTTGTAATGATCTTTTAACCGTTTGTCTTGACATTTTGGACCTTCCACTGTTCTTCGTCTAGGCTTGACTAGGATCCGTCTACTTGTTGGTCAAAAGTCCATTTTCTGTATCAACTTTCGTCTTTTTCACTGTATTCGCATCCAAGAGCCCGTATCCTGTAATATGCAACAAACGTGCATCAAGAGTACCTGTTTATTAATAAAATGAATAAAAATGGGGAGTACTATAATGCAATATTATAGTATGAACAAAGCTACCGGCCAGGCATAGCCGGGCAGGATAGCTGCCCGGCTGCCTCTAGACGAGTGCTTTGATCCCTGGCGTCGTGGGTAAGGAGCTACCAGCCGGGGATGACCGAGCAGGGTAGTCGCTCAGCTGCCTCGTTGGGAGGGCTTGGATCCCTGGCGTCGTGGGTAGGGAGATACCAGCCGGGGATGACCGAGCATGGTAGCTGCTCGGTGCCTCTTGGTGAGGACTTTGATCCCTGGCGTCGTGGGTAGAGACCTACCAGCCGGGGACGACCGAGCAGGATAGCTGCTCGATGCCTCTTGGCGAGGGTTTGGATCCCTGGCGTCGTGGGTAGGGAGCTACCAGCCGGGGATGACCGAGCAGGGTAGCTTCTCGGTGCCTTTTGGCGAGGGCTTTGATCCCTGGCGTCGTGGGTAGGGAGCTACCAGCCGGGGATAGCCGAGCAAGGGTCGGGCTCGGCTGCCTCTATGGAGGACTTTGATCCCTGGCGTCGTGTGTAGGGACCTACCAGCCGGGGATGACCGAGCAGGGTAGCCGCTCGGTGCCTCTTGGCGAGGGCTTGGATCCCTGGCGTCGTGGGTAGGGAGCTACCAGCCGGGGATGACCGAGCAGGGTAGCTGCTCGGTGCCTCTTGGCGAGGGCTTTGATCCCTGGTGTCGTGGGTAGAGAGCTACCAGCCGGGATGACCGAGCAGGGCAGCCGCTCGGTGCCTCTTGGCGAGGGCTTTGATCCCTGGCATCGTGGGTAAGGAGCTACGAGCCGGGGATAGCCCAGCAAGGGTCAGGCTCGGCTGCCTCTATGGAAGGCTTTGATCCTTCAGGACGGGGGCCGAGCAGGGTTACTGCCTGGTGCCTCTTGGCGAGGGCTTTGATCCCTGTCGGTTGTGGTAGGAAGCTACCAGCCGGGGATAGCCGAGCAAGGGTCGGGCTCGACCGCCTCTAGGGAGGTGTCACGCCCCGCTTCCCAGAGTGCGCTAAGATCGGCACATGACAGAACCAACCATGCTACCTGTGGATAGGAAACATCCCTCCACAGTCACATTATGGCTGTCTATAGATATCAAGAAAAAAAATAAAAGAAACTATCTAGTACATGTCCATGAGGCAGAAATAACGAGTCAAGAAATAATATGCGGAAGCAATAAATCCAATGAGCAAAACATCTGGAAAGTAAAATTGGATACTAACTGGATCCTCACTGCTCGCCCTAACGGCGGAAGTACTCCTGATCAGCCTGCGACAAAGGTAGAGGATCTGGGCCATGCAAAATCCAGACGTCAGTGCGTCATAATATCAATAATAATATAATCAGGGGTAGCAGGACATGCAGGCATGAGTATGAACAGTAACAAGTCAACAGGAATATATAATAGCGAAGTATATCAGTATAAGTGATGTGCAGTGATCAATCTAAACTGTGCTACTGGGTTATCTATTCTAAAGTCTTCGAAATCAACTAATGTAATCCTCATCGTAACCCATCGGTGATTATTCCGTAACGTCCAGAAAAATGGCAAACAATAGGTATTCCGTAACGCCCGGAAAAACGGCAAACAATAGGTATTCCGTAACGCCTTGAAAAACGGCAAACAATATGATAGCCCTTTGAGTTACGTTCGGTTACATTCTTGATTTCCCCATACCCCCAAGTTATGTGTTCAAGTCAGGTATTGATAAATCTGAAGATAATGCCAACACAGAATCAAGCAGAAACAGGTTTGTCTATACAGACAACAGGATATGTCCATCGGGACAACATGTCAGGATTGTCGGTATTAGAAACAGGATCAGGTAACATGTCAAGTAGTGATATATTAGGTCATGTCAGGTAGTGTACATGTATCAAGTCATGTCAAGTAGTGATGTATCAGGTCACGTCAAGTAGTGCACGGGTATCAAGCGGGTGCTCATAATCAAACTGCAGCAAGTACGGATGCACAAATAAAAGCATGGATGAACAATTATTTATCTGGGGTCACATCATGACTATGTAGGATGCACATGATCAAGTATGGGGTACTAATGTAACTGTAAAAATGAAATAATGTGACATGGTATGCGAATAGATATAGAATTAATGGTATGGATGCACAATATCGATTAGGGTTACATTTACAGTTCCAATACTATGTAGGATGCACATTATCAAGTATGGGGTGTCAATATAACAATAATATGTAATAATGTGATCTGTAGTTGCAGCTATATGTATATTAAATGATATGGACGCAAATGGGTATCCGAAAACGGTAAAACTTTAGTATGGATGTATAATGTGATAAACGGGTAACATTTTACTCATATGAATGCATAATATTATATCTAGCATGTAGCAAGATGAATTAGTATGCAACTAAATATGTAAATAATGATATGGATGCACACGGACGTCATATAACAGTAAAAATGATAAAATGGTAATGTGGGATGTATAACTTAAACAATATGTAATGTTATAATTCAAATGGGTGCAATATATTGTAGTATAGCATGTAGAAAGATAAACTTGCCTCGGAAACGATGAACACGCGACGGAACAACGACGGATATGCAAAGCACGATGCAACACAAGATCTCGGCGTCAGACGCTGGGCTCGAGTATCGGTTTACAACCGAGAGATTAGAAAAAAGAATACGATGGCAACGACGACACGGATAGCTGGAGTTGGCATATAGTCGAAGTTGCAGGTGATGAAGGGTTTCATGTGCAGGGAAAAGCTCGGGAAAAGGGAGTGATGGAGGTGGTTGTCGTGGTTTCTTGGTGTTGGGAAAGTTCTGGTATTGAGGAGAAGGGAGTGGAGGAAGAGGAAGAGAATGTGGTGATGATGAGGGAAGGGTCACCGGCAATGGGAGGCCGGATGTGAGGGTCGCGGATGATTGGTGATGGCTGCGGTTGCGAGGGAGTGGGTCATGGGTGAACGAGAGAGAGTATGATGGAAGTGGTGGAGGCGAGGTCGGAGGGGATGATGAGAGTGACGACAGCGATGTCTGTGGTTGCGAGATGGCCGCGGCGAGGTCTAGGGTGTAGGGGGTTGAGATCGGGATGCGTCATTAGGCTTGCAGCGGGGTTGGTGGTGGTGTTAGGAGGTCGGGAGAGAGGGATGATGAAGGTGGCAAGGCCGGAGAGAGGTCGGGTGATGGGAACGGCGACGAGGTCGGCGGTGGAGGAGATGGGTGCAAGGGTTTCTTGAGTTGTGGGTGCAGGCTCGGGATTTGCAGGGGAGAGGAGTGGAGATGGTCGACGGGGTCGGAGCTTCAGCGAAGAGGAGAGAGAAGGAGGTGAGGTGAGGTCGAGGAGAAGGGAAGGAGATGAGAGGGAAGGCGACGAGAATGGGTTAGGGTTAGGGTTCTCGTCGTCGCGGGGTTAAAAAAATGAAGAAGGAACGAAAAAAAATGAAGGAGAAGAAACAAAAGGGAGGTAATTATAGCGAGATGGGAGGTGACGGGATCACGCGTGAGGAACAGTGATCGCGAGATGAGTGAGAGAGGGATCGAGAGGAGAGAGAAAGGGGGAGAGAGAGTGAGTGGGAAAAGAGAGAGAGAGAGAGAAAGAAAAAGAAAGAGAGAGAGAGAGAGCGCGCACGAGAGAAAGAAGAGGGGAGAGAGAGGGGGTTAGTTAAAGAAATAATAATTAATATATTTAAGTAAAGAAAGAGAGAAAGATTTGAGATGCTCTGTTAAAATCTTTTTCAAAAAAATATTTAAAACTAAAATAAGTATACGAAAATATTTTTAACAGTAAAATTCTTAAGAATAAAATATTGATTGCAATTGAGATTTTTGGGTAATACAAAAATAGTCCAAAATATGCCCAGGTTGGGTCTAAAAATCCAGTTTTAAAATACGGAAAATATACGTGTCAACCAAAACCAAAATAGGATATCCAAGTAACGAAAATGTATACCCCCAAGAACGGATGCACACACATGCACGTAGCCATCCAAACAAATCTGTTTCACTGAACGGGACGAGAACAAGATGCGCGGATGCTACCACAGGGTCAATAGTATCATGCGAGCCATGCAATATATTTTTAAAATATTTTAGGTGACTTTAAATGTTATATTAAAAAATGCAGATGCCAGATAAAATGCCAGTATGCAGTACATAAAGAAAATGAGAGTGTACGGATCCACATAACAAGCCGGGATAAATCATAAACGGGAATCAAGACGGGTTTCCAGCAAGCAGGTCGGGTCGGATGCAAATACCGATACCAATTACATTGTTCGCACCCAAAACACAATAAATCAGGAAAATACAATAAATAAAAAAATACTCCAAATTAGAACTGGTATAAATGAACTAGAGTGTTACAGGAGGACTTTGATTTTTAGCGCGGGAGGGGCTGTAAGAAGCCTACTAAGTATGGGGGCCGGGCATGGTTACTGCCCAGTGCCTCTTGGCGAGGGCTTTTGTCCTGAAGGATGGGGGCCGGGTGTAGGGTATTTTTCGTCACCCCATTGAGATGGGAATACACGCGCGCTTGTCAGGCGTACTACAGATTCCCCCTGCCTAGGGTAGGCCGGGTTTTTTTTTATTGTGGGGATCCGAATCTCCGGCAGCCGCGGACTAAGCCACCGTTAATTACCCCTCGCCTTTGGGGCGAGGGAACCTCCGATTAACGGGTTAAACTGGTCATGCGAACTCAATGTGCAGTGTACGTGTGTTGTGTTTTGAAAAGGGGGGTTTGGATATATCGGGAGCCACGCAGAGTTTTTACGAGGGTCCCGCTACCCGGATAGCGGGCTGGGGGTCAAGGGGGCTAGCAGCCCCCTTGCGGAGTGCGGGGCAGCGCCCCGTTAGAAATTTTTTTCTAACAGGGACAGTGTCGTGGAGCACGTGTGTGTGCGAATATGTATACAAATGTATATATATATGTATATATATATATGTATATATATAAAAGAAAGAGGGAGAAAAGGCATCCAAAGGATCTGTGGGGGCAGCACCTTGGGCGCTGTGCGCCTAGGTGCTGTGCGCTCAGGCGTTAGAGTGCCACGTGGCGGCACGTGGGCGCTCTGCGCTTGAGCGCTGGGCGCTTGAGCGCAAGCGCGCCACGTGTCGGCACGTAGGCGCTTTGCGCTCGAGCGCCTGCGCTTGGGCGCAAGCGCGCCACGTGTCGGCACCGGGGCGACTTACGCTCGGGCGCTTGCGCTTGAACGCAAGCGCGCCACGTGTCGGCACGTGGGCGACTTGCGCTCGGGCGCTTGCGCTTGAGCGCAAGCGCGCCACGTGTCGGCACGCGGGCGCTCTGCGCTTGAGCGCCGGCGAGAAAAAGTGGCTTTTAGCCTAAGAAACAAAAGCTATGCTTCAAAAAGGAAATATTTGTTATGTATATATGTATGGAGTTAAACTCCTGGGATGTTTTGAAACTGATGAAGGGGGTTCTTCTTCTTTCTTCTGTTGTTTGGCCGGATCTTGAAGATCAAGAAGTAGGAGATTTTAAAAATCACTCCTTTTTGAGATTTGATGGGAGATCTGAGTTCCCTTTTGTGGGTTTTGTGGTGGAAAACTACTTGGTTTTGGAAAAGAAAGAGTAAAACTCTTGATTTAATTCAAAAGAATTGAGAAGGTTTAGAACCTTGGAGAAGGAGCAGGAGGCACGAAGAACCCTAGGTTTTTTTTAGGGGAATGAAAAGTGTGTTGCTTTATTCATCATCATTTTGCCTTTTATAGGCTTACATATTTACATATAGCCCCTTGGGCTTTACAAAAAATGGCATTTTAGCCATCCCATGGCTCATGTGCCATTTCATTTTTGCACATAAACCATGGGCTTACAAAATATTGGCTTTATGCCCATTTTGTTTACATTCATGCATAAACAATTACATAAAAATTATTTATTACATGATTTTGTTGTTGGCGTGGGGAGGCTGGCTGCGGGCTCGACTTGGGCATGGGCCCGCTTGACCTGGGCTTGGGCCCACCTAGCTTTGGGTTTGGCCTTGACTTTGACTCGGTCAACCGGGGTGTAAATTTTTACCCCAACAAATTGCCCCCCATCAATAAATGCACACAGCATATGTGGGTCGTGTGCATGAAATTGATGGATCTTCTTTCACGTGGAGGCGACTTGTTTTGGTTCCCACTTTTTGGGATGCACTGCCCTTTTTACGACGTGGACGGTCGGCGCTTGACGCGTCTCCGAGAAAGAGTGTCCATGGTAGACGTTTCCCTGGCTCGGAGCGATCCGGTTCCTGCTTTGTAGGAAGCCTGTACTGCCATTTTTGCGACGTGGACGGTCGACGCTTGACGCATCTCCGAGACGGAGTGTCCGTGGTAGGCGTTTCCCTGACCCGGAGTGATTTGGTTCCCGATTTGTGGGGAGCCTGCACTGCCCGTTTTGCGACATGGACGGTCGACGCTCTAATCCGGAGCGATTTGGGTTCCCAATTTGCGGGAGTCCTGCACTGCCCTTTTTCCGACATGGACGGTCGACGCTTGACGCGTCTCCGAGACGGAGTGTCCGTGGTAGACTTTTCCCTGGCCCAGAGTGATCTGGTTCCCTCTTTGTAGGAATCCTGCGCTGCCCTTTTTGCGACGTGGACGGTCGGTGCTGCCATTTTAGCGACTTGGACGGTCGATGCTCTGTTATGGAGCGATTTGGGTTCCCAATTTGCGGGAGCCTGCACTGCCCTTTTTGCGACATAGATGGTCGACGCTCTGATCTGAAGCGATTTGGGTTCCCAATTTGCGGGAGCCTGCACTGCCCTTTTTACGACATAGACGGTCGACGCTCTGTTACGAAGCGATTTGGGTTCCCAATTTGCGGAAGCCTGCACTGTCCTTTTTACGACATAGACGGTCGACGCTCTGTTACGAAGCGATTTGGGTTCCCAATTTGCGGGAGCCTGCACTGCCCTTTTTGCGACATAGACGGTCGACGCTCTGATCCGAAGCGATTTGGGTTCTCAATTTGCGGGAGCCTGCACTGCCCTTTTGCGACATGGACGGTCGACGCTCTGTTACGAAGTGATTTGGGTTCCCAATTTGCGGGAGCCTGCACTGCCCTTTTTGCGACATGGACGGTCGACGCTCTGATCCGGAGCGATTTGGGTTCCCAATTTGCGGGAGCCTGCACTGCCCTTTTTGCGACATAGACGGTCGACGCTCTAATCCGGAGCGATTTGGGTTCCCAATTTGCGGGAGCCTGCACTGCCCTTTTTGCGACATAGACGGTCGACGCTCTGATCCGAAGCGATTTGGGTTCCCAATTTGCGGGAGCCTGCACTGCCCTTTTTGCGACATAGACGGTCGACGCTCTGTTACGAAGCGATTTGGGTTCCCAATTTGCGGGAGCCTGCACTGCCCTTTTTGCGACATACACGGTCGACGCTCTGATCCGGAGCGATTTGGGTTCCCAATTTGCGGGAGCCTGCACTGCCCTTTTTGCGACATAGACGGTCGATGCTCTATTACGAAGCGATTTGGGTTCCCAATTTGCGGGAGCCTGCACTGCCCTTTTTGCGACATAGACGGTCGACGCTCTGTTATGAAGCGATTTGGGTTCCCAATTTGCGAGAGCCTGCACTGCCCTTTTTGCGACATAGACGGTCGACGCTTTGATCCGGAGCGATTTGGGTTCCCAATTTGCGGGAGCCTGCACTGCCCTTTTTGCAACATAGACGGTCGACGCTCTGTTACGAAGCGATTTGGGTTCCCAATTTGCGGGAGCCTGCACTGCCTGTTTCCCTCCGAACGACGGCGCACAGGACTGCGATGTCTTGGCGCTGAGACTCGGGGCAGATGCTAATTGGTGCTATCCGTCCACCTCTCCGAAGATGCCAAGTTGATTTATGGCACCGTGTATCGGAGGTTTAGACGGATGCGTCCGATGTAGCAGACTTCGTCAGATTCCCCCTTGTTTGAGGGGTTTTTGATTGTGGGGACGCTCTTCCCTGCAGGCGCAAGCCCCTGCAGTTAATTACGCTACCGCATTGCGGTAGCAACTTTCTCCTTCTCCAGATGGTCACTTCGTGTCGTGAGTGTTTGTTTTGTTGCCCGTGGATTGTTTACGGAGACTGAGTTATGTCGTCGCCCGTAGGGCGTGGACTAGTCCAAATCCGTATTATCTTAGATTTGGGTTTGGGGGTTTGGTTTGAGGATACGTCAGCCGTACTCGAGGCTAAGATCAACTCAAACGTTTGTTAAGGATACGTTAGTCTCACTTTGAGACTAAGATCGACTTAACGGGATCGTTTAGATCCGACAAAAGAGCGTTTGGGCTCTAATGTTCCAGTTTAGGGACATAGTGGTCCATCGTATGTATGGCCGTCGGGACCCATCACCTCTCTGACGACGTTGAAGGATTACAACGACGGATGTCAGAGGAGCTCAGAGATGTACCCTCAAGCCAGAGTCAATTGGGGGGATTCATAGTCCAGTCTGTTTGAAGGTTTAAGGATACGTTAGCCATCTTTGAGGCTAAGATCAACTTAAACGGGACAGTTTAGATCCGACAAAAGAGCATACGGGGGCTCCATTGTTCTAGTTTAAAGACATTGCGGTCCATGGGTAGTTTAAGGACATTGCGGTCCATTGTTAGTTTTAAGACATCTCGGTCAAGGTTAAGGACGTCGTAGTCCATGGGCTTAAGGACCCCACAGTCCACTGTTAGTTTTAAGACATCTCGGTCAAGGTTAAGGACGTCGTAGTCCATGGGCTTAAGGACCCCACAGTCCATTATGTGCTCTGGATGCTTCACACGGGTTCACTGCCGTGCTCTGCGAGGACCAGGCTCCGCTCTGGACGCTTTCCACGGGGTCAAAGAGTGACATTATCCGCGTTCCACGTAACCAGGAATTTGCATTAAACACGGGTTTAAGGACCCCGCAGTCCGTATCAATGTGTGGTCGTCAGGACCCGTCACCTCTTTGAAGACATTGAGGGATTACAATGCCAAGTATCAAAGGAGTGAAGAGATGTACCCTAGAACCGGAGCTGATTAAATAGTCCTTGGCCCAATTTGGGATCAAGACGAATTAATTATGTTATGAGTCCATTGGCCCAGTTAATCACAAATTGAGGACTTATGGCCATCTTGGGCTAAGTCCAATCAGGAGAGGCTTTGCCTCCATCCATTTAGTCAATTGGGCCGAAGCCTAGTGTTAAACACTACAGAGCAATCAGTGTTGAACACTGGGAATGAGGTTGACAAGTTAGTGTTTAACACTAAGAGATAATTGGTGTTAAACACCAGCAACAAGGCTTTTCAAATTAGTGTTAAACACTAAAACAGATCAGTGTTGAACACTGCAGACAAAGCTTTTTGATTAGTGTTGAACACTAAGGCCCAACAGTGTTTTAACACTGGGTTCGAGAGTTTCAATTTAGTGTTAAACACTAAGGCAAGAGGGGTCACGTGGCAGCACGTGAGAGGGCCCTCCCTTCATTTATTCTGCTGAGATTATCGCATCTTTCAGAGCATCACGTGCCATCACGTGATGGGCGTTCGAATGCCTATGTATTAGAGCTTCTGCCGAGGGTCACGTGGGTCACGTGGGGTGCTGCCTCAAAGGGGCTTTCTGTAGATCTCTTGGGGGGTCACGTGATGACACGTGACCCTGCCTCTAGGTATTTTGTTTAGAGGCTTTGTTAATCTTTTTTCAGGAATTAAATTCCTCGAGCTGTAAATTTCAGAGGAATTAAATTCCTACTTCCTTTCGAAGACTTATATTCTGGGATAGAGTTTAACTCTGAATTTTCTGTAGGAATTAAATTCCTCATATATGTGAAGAACCGAATAGGGTTGAACCCTAACAAAGCTTTTTTTTAAGGAGTTTAAACTTCCATCCTCTGTTAAATTATGATTAAGGGAATTAAATTCCCGCTGCTGCAACAGAACTAGGTTCTCAATTAGGGTTAAACCCTGTTTCTTTTTATTCTGAAGGAATTAAATTCCCATGATACAGGGGCAAGCCCTAATTTTATTTTAAAGGAATTAAATTCCTATAGTTCTGTGAGAATTAAATTCTCGTGCTTGCATTCCTCCTCTATGTTTTGGATCTGCATGGCAGGATCTCAACCCATTGAGAATTAAATTCTCAACCTTAAGGGGAGATGTGCACTTTGCAGATCCTCTATCAAAGAGAGAAGAAATATGTTCTTCTGTTTTTACATTATCAGAGTTAAACTCTGTTGAGAATTAAATTCTCTTTTTCTTTCAAGGAGCTTTTCCCTTTCTTACCTAGGGTTTTTGCAGAAGATCCAAGTTCTCCAAGTATCGAAGCTCTCTTCCTTTTCTTTTTTCTTCTCTGCGTATGTATCTATATCTCTGTGTCTCTTGGCTCCTATTTATAGGAGAAGCAGCCGAATCAATCAGTTTTTGACGAATCTTCATTAAAAGATTTGATTTGCACCCATCATTTGTTTTGGACCTTTGGATTATTAGGTGAATTTTATTCACCATTGGATTTCAAATCCAGGGGTTCCCCTTTATTATTTCGGTTAGATTTAAAAGAGAAATCTTTCCAAACCCGAGATTTTCCCATAGATAGATGATATTTCATCACCTCTGAATCTTTAATTCGATCGGTTCCAGATAGCCGCTTTCCTTTGGAAAGATTTGATTCTCCTTCAGAATTTAATTCTGTTTTGACAAAATGGGCTTTGAAAGCCGGTCACGTGTGACCACGTGACTCATGGTCACGTGTGGGCACGTGACCCCCTTTGGAATGAGCCTTTTCCTTTCTTTTGCGCTCTTCTTCTTATTGCTGCTTAAACGTCACGTGCTGCCACGTGACTCCTGGTCACGTGTGAGCACGTGACCCTTGTTTGAACTCTCTCTTTCCTTGGTTCAACTGGAGAACGAGTCTGCTGTCTTGAGCGTCATGTGGCAACACGTGACCCTGGTCACGTGGAAGCACGTGACCTCTTCTGAAGCCTTTTCCTTGACTTGATCAGGGAACTGGGGTGCCTTTTGTCGCTTGCATTTAAATGTCACGTGTCGCCACGTGACCCGGGTCACGTGGGAGCACGTGATTCTTTCTGAAGCCCCCTTTTCTTCAGCGTAGTCAGGAAACTGAACTTGCCTTGATGATGTTTTTAGGTGTCACGTGCCAACACGTGACCGCTAGTCACGTGTAAGCACGTGACCCTCTTCTGAAGCTTTTCCCAGAAGATTTCCTGATTTTAAATCAGGAAACAAATGCCTCCACAGCGTTGTTCTCACGTGTCTGCACGTGAGTGCAACACTGTCACCTCTTGTGACCGTTGGATTTGCTTTGGGGGAGTAGGGTAGACGAAACGTCCTTTTAGAAGCGCCTTCACTTTTTCATGTCCTTCCTTTCAAACCTTTCTTTTAAGAATTTGATTCTCGTTCTCAGAGCTTAGTTCTCTGTTGTGTCTGTGCAGTGCCGCCTCATTTTCCATCAAAGGCTAGTGCTCACGTGTTGCGTATGCAGGGATCTGCTTGATGGGGACGTTTCATTTCCCTAACCTAATTCCAATGCGTCATTGGATTTCATTTCCAACGCTCTCCCCTTCTTTTCGGGCTTTGAGAATAGTTCCACCATGCACAACATTTTTTGTGCATGGCATTAAATGCGCCCCTTTATAACCTGAACCTTATGCCTTACTTCTTTTCTTCACAGAGAAACCCATTCATACCTTAAGGTGGTCATTTTTGAGAACCCGATCAATCTCCATGGCTTGCGATCGTCCCCATGCTCGTCGGCAACCATGGGAGGTGCCCCTTGAGGAGATAATTCCTCGCTTCGCTGCGCGGCTGGCGGATCCCCTTCTCACCGACGCTCAATGTGACACGGTGATGTACGAGCTACTGACCCATCGGGGTTCTCCTCTTCCCATGGGCTCCATTTGGCTCCGGATGATCCTCCTGTCTGTGCTTGCCGATATACCCCCTCATCCGGCGGAGATGACTTCGGCGATCCTTGACGCGGCGGAGGACAAGCTTGAGTGCTTTCATGAGGCTTGTCTAATCACTCAAGCTCTGAAGGATCACTCAGTTCATTTACTGAGTCAGATAAGAGCTCGTCGGGCCGTCATGTATGCTTTCGCTGATGAGCACGGCTCCAACCGGTGGGGAGCGTCTCCTCGCGAAAACCGTCGTTTTGACGTGCTGGAGAAGGCGGAAAGGGAGTTGGAGAATTTTGTGTTTTGCTTTGTTAACCCTTGTATTTCTGATCCCTTGTTTGGTAATCTTTTCCCACTGATGTAGCATGTTTGAATCAATGTACTCCTTTAATCATTGGTGGTTTGCATGCTTTCTGTTGAATTTTCATGCTTGTCAGATAGTTGTACGTGTGTCTTGCTTGCGTAAATGAGCTGTCTGTTTTTCTTTAATTACGAGCACCATCGTTACGTTGCATGCACATCAGTGCCTCCGGCAACATTTCCTTTTAAACATTCGTACAGTTGCAAATGCGTGCTTGATAGGATACAGATCAGAAACTTGCCACGTTATCTCCCGTATCGGGTGGTTTGTGCTGGCTTTAGATCGAGTATTGTTGTCGAAGGGAGGTTTATAAATGAAGACATATTCTTCTCTTCAATGGTGTGTCCCCTTTCTATTGAATGTATTCTGCGGATACTCTATCTCGATCTCTTTGCAGGACAGCGATAGCTTAAGGCTCCGGGTTAAGATCTGCTTGCTAAGACTTTTGCATTTTATGAGCCACGAGGGTCCCATAAAGAGTTTTTCTCCCTACAGGTCGAGAGGATCCCATAGGTATGAGTTCTCCTTAAAGATCGTGAGGATCCTTAAGCGGGTTTTCCTTTGAGAGTCGTAAGGATCTCACAAGAGAGTTTTTCTTCCTTACAGGTCGTGAGGGCCTGCAGGTGCCGGATGTGATCACCCTTATCCGTGTTTCACGGAGTCAGGGGTCTATTAAGGTATCGTAGTTTAAAGACGTCATGGTCAAGGTTAAGGACCTCATAGTCCGTGGATTTAAGGACTCCACAGTCCGCTGTTAGTTTTAAGACATCACGGTCAAGGTTAAGGACCTCATAGTCCGTGGATTTAGGGACTCCACAGTCCGCTGTTAGTTTTAAGACCTCACGGTCAAGGTTAAGGACCTCATAGTCCGTGGACTTAGGGACTCCACAGTCCGGTGTTTGGTTGCAGGGACCCGTCACCTCTTTGAAGACGTTGAGGAATTACAACGCCGGGCATCAAAGGAGTGAAGAGATGTACCCTTAAACCAAGGCAAAGTCTGTAGGGAATCGGGGTGGTTGATCGTTAGTTTTAAGACATCACGGTCGAGGTTAAGGACGTCATAGTCCGTGGATTTTAAGGACTCCACAGTCCGGTATTTGCTCTGGATGCTTCACACGGGTTCACTGACGCGCTTGGCGAGGACCAGGCTCCGCTCTGGACGTTTTCCACAGGGTCAAAGAGTGACATTATCCGCGTTCCACGTAACCAGGAATTTTGCACTAGATGCTTCACACGGGTTCACTGCCGCGTTAGGCGAGGACTAGGCTCCGCTCTGGATGCTTCGCACGGGTTCACTGCCATGCTCTGCGAGGACCAGGATCCGCTCTGGACGTTTTCCACGGGGTCAAAGAGTGACATTATCCGCGTTCCACGTGACCAGGAATTTTGCACTAGATGCTTCACACGGGTTCACTGCCGCGTTAGGCGAGGACTAGGCTCCGCTCTAGATGCTTCGCACGGGTTCACTGCCATGCTCTGCGAGGACCAGGATCCGCTCTGGACGTTTTCCATGGGGTCAAAGAGTGACATTATCCGCGTTCCATGTGACCAGGAATTTTGCACTAGATGCTTCACACGGGTTCACTACCGCGTTAGGCGAGGACTAGGCTCCGCTCTGGATGCTTCGCACGGGTTCACTGCCATGCTCTGCGAGGACCAGGATCCGCTCTGGACGTTTTCCACGGGGTCAAAGAGTGACATTATCCGCGTTCCACGTGACCAGGAATTTTGCACTAGATGCTTCACACGGGTTCACTGCCGCGTTAGGCGAGGACTAGGCTCCGCTCTGGATGCTTCGCACGGGTTCACTGCCATGCTCTGCGAGGACCAGGATCCGCTCTGGACGTTTTCCACGGGGTCAAAGAGTGACATTATCCGCGTTCCACGTGACCAGGAATTTTTGCACTAGATGCTTCACACGGGTTCGCTGCCGCGTTAGGCGAGGACTAGGCTCCGCTCTGGATGCTTCGCACTGGTTCACTGCCATGCTCTGCGAGGACCAGGATCCGCTCTGGACGTTTTCCACGGGGTCAAAGAGTGACATTATCCGCGTTCCACGTGACCAGGAATTTTTGCACTAGATGCTTCACACGGGTTCACTGCCGCGTTAGGCGAGGACTAGGCTCCGCTCTGGATGCTTCGCACGGGTTCACTGCCATGCTCTGCGAGGACCAGGATCCGCTCTGGACGTTTTCCACGGGGTCAAAGAGTGACATTATCCGCGTTCCACGTGACCAGGAATTTTTGCACTAGATGCTTCACACGGGTTCGCTGCCGCGTTAGGCGAGGACTAGGCTCCGCTCTGGATGCTTCGCATGGGTTCACTGCCATGCTCTGCGAGGACCAGGATCCGCTCTGGACGTTTTCCACGGGGTCAAAGAGTGACATTATCCGCGTTCCACGTAACCAGGAATTTTATCGATTGTATCCGCATTTCACGGAATGGAGGTTTGACTCTTGGTGATGCGTATATCACCGATCCATGGAACCGGGGGTTGCCGCTGTTCCATTTCGCTTGATGTTGTGTCTGCTGCGTCGAGATGATCTTCAGGTTATTTGTGAACCGTCGAGATTTGGCTTCCTCTCATGATGAAACCTGGGGGAGGAGTACGACTCCTTCTTTGTTTGCGCCCCTGGATTGTATACAGGGATTGATGTAGCATCACCTGTAGGGCAAAAAGGTTTCATTTTTCCATCATTTCTTTTATTCTTTCCGCGATGCTCTATCATTTCATCTTTTTATATCGCGAAGGTCGCGATTGCCCAATCATTTCGGCTATTTTTTCGCGGTGCCCAATCATTTCGGCTATTTGTTTTATTTTTACTCGCTGCTTTTTATTGCGAGTTGCCCCATCATTTCGGCTATTTTTCATGCATACATTTTTACTTGCTGCTTTTTATTGCAAGTTGCCCCATCATTTCGGCTATTTCGTAGGCATGTGTGGCCTGCTAGCTTTTCCGCCACAAGCTCGGATTTTGGACACCGATTTCGGCATCAGCATCGCTGCAACTGGGATGTTGCCAGGAGCGAATCATCATTTGCCATGAAAGAACTTGGGATTTGATACCGGTTTAGGCATCAGCATCGCTGCAACTGGAATATTGCTAGGAGCGAATCATCATTTGCCTTTGTCGATGTTGAACAAAGGTGGCTTAGCAAACAGGGTTAAGGTCCTGTCGACTAAGACTTTTGACTTCATGAGCCGTAAGGGTCTCACAAAGGTATTTCTCCCTACAAGTCGTGAGGATCTTGCAGGTGTATCTTCTCCTTAGGGATCGTGAGGATTCCTAAGTGTATGTTCCTCTGTAAGTCGTAAGGATCCTACAAGAGGGTTTTCTCCTTATGGGTCGAGGGGACCTACAAGGGTTGGACTTTGCTGGGGATATGTTTATTCGCGCCCGTGGATTGTATACAAGGGTCAGTATTGAGCCTCTTGTAGGGCAGTATCGAAGGTTGCGGAGGATTTGCTTAAGAACAAGTTTAGGTTTCTGTAACTCAAGACTTTCAAATCTCATGAGCCGTGAGGGTCCCATAAGAGAATTCTCCTTACGAGTCGTGAGGATCTCGTAAGTGTATTTTCTCCTTAGGAATCGTGAGGATCCCTAAGTGTGTTGCTCCTTTGTGAGTCATAAGGATCTCACGCAGGTGGTTTCTCCTTACAAGGTCGAGAGGACCCTACAAGTGTCTTTTAACGAGGTTGCGCCCTTTCGGGTTTTCACAAACACTCGCCGGTAGTCCTGCTGTTTTTACTCACGGAGCCCTTTCGGGTTTTCATCCGTGCCCATTTTGCTTATGGACATACCGTTTTTTTTAATTCTTTTTCACTTTTTTTTTACAAGGTCGCGCCCTTTCGGGTTTTCACGAACACTTGCCGGCAGCCCTGCTGTTTTTACTCACGGAGCCCTTTCGGGTTTTCATCCGTGCCCATTTTGCTTATGGACATACCGTTTTTTTATATTCTTTTTCATATATTTTTTTTTATTTTTTCTTTCTCTCTCCTTTTTTTATCTCGTCAGCCTAAAGATACTGCGGTAGTAGTTTTAGGGACGTTTCGGTCCGTCGTTAGTTTAAGGACGTTTCGGTCCGTCGATAGTTTAAGGACGTTTCGGTCCGTCGTTAGTTTAAGGACGTTTCGGTCCGCCGTTAGTTTAAGGACGTTCCGGTCCGCCGTTAGTTTAAGGACGTTTCGGTCCGTTGATATGGGAAGGCCGGCTGCTGCTTGTAAAGTCTGAGCCTAGGAAGATAGTGAGCGGACCTAGTCGTCGTCATGTATCATTGACCCCGGCTGCGGCTTATTAAGCGTAGTATTTCTTCAAGAAGCGGCCGTTTATTGGCCTGAAAGGCCTTTCACCGTGCATGTCCATGAGTAGGTAGGCTCCACCCTGGTAGACCTTGTCTATGACGTACGGGCCTTCGTAGTTTGGCTCAAATTTTCCTCGCTTGGCACGATTGGGGATCATAGGTCTTTTGACCACTAGTACAAGTTCGCCTTGGCGGAATGTCCTCGGCCTGGTCAATCTTTCGTATGAGCGCGTCATCTTTGCTTTGTAGGCTTCTAGATGTTGTTGCGCTATGAGCCGGGTTTCGTCGAGGGCATCAAGCTCCTCAAGCCGAAGGTGAGCATTTTCTTCGTTCGTCAGCTCGTGGTGGACTGCTACTCGTAGAGAGGGTAACTCTATCTCGAGGGGGAGCACTGCTTCCGTCCCAAACACCAACGCGTACGGCGTTGTGTTTGTGGCCGTCTTGAACGTAGTTCGATAAGCCCAAAGGGCTTCTTGCAGCCTTTCGTGCCAGTCTTTCTTATTCCTGGAAACGGTCTTTTTTATGATCTTCGTCAAGGTCTTATTGAAGGCCTCGGCCAGGCCGTTAGCTCGTGGATTGTAAACCGAAGAATATCTCCAGTCTATATTGTGCTTCTGTGTGAAGCGGCTAATCTTATGGCTTCGGTAGGCCGGCCCATTATCGGAGATAATCCGCCGTGGAGTCCCGAACCGGTAGATGACATGCGTCTTGAAGAAATGGAGGATATTCTCCGTCTTCACTTCCCTCAGTGGTACTGCTTCTGCCCATTTGGAGAAGTAATCAGTTGTCGCCAGGATAAAACGGTGTCCCCGGGACGATGCTGGCTCAATGGGGCCGACTATGTCAGTCCCCCACATTTCGAATGGCCAGCTAGCTACCGTTGGGTGCAGTGGATTCGGATGTTGGTGGATGAAGTCTCCGTGAATCTGGCATGAGTGGCATTGCTTCGCATACTTGAGGCAGTCCTGGGTCATCGTGGGCCAATAGTAACCCATCCGTTTGATTTTTAACTTCATCTTTGGGCCTGCTTGGTGAGAACCGCAAAGTCCGTCATGAACTTCCTGAATGACTTTTTCTGCTTCGTCTGGTCCTAAGCATCTCAGCCATAGGGAATCAAACGATCTCTTGTATAGAATATCGTTGACGAAAGCGAAGGATAGAGCTCGTTTCATGAGCTGATGTCTTGAGGACACTTCTTTGGGCATTCGGTGGGACTTAAAGTAGTCTATGAAGACTTCCCTCCAGTCTTCGGCCTTCTCATGGTCTTTTATTTGTAGGGTCGTCTGCTCAGTCGTTCCCTTTTCTTCGCATGATTCCGGAGATATTTCTGCCGGGGCGAGCACTCGACGGCTTTGTACCACGATTCTGACGTCATCGAGGTTCTCGTCAGCCAGTTCTTTAGCAAGTTTAGCCAACGCGTCTGCTTTGCTGTTTTCCGCGCGCGGTATGTTCTCCAAAGTATAGGAGGGAATTTGGGTCAATAGTTGTTGCACCCTTTCGCCGTACTTCACCAACTCCGGCTTGCACGTTTGGTAGTCACCATTTACTTGACTAACGACCAGCTGAGAATCCCCGTATATAAGGAGGTCTTCAATTCCCATGTCGATGGCGATCTCGAGGCCTGCGATCAGAGCTTCGTATTCGGCTTCATTGTTTGTCCTCGGCTCTGTTAAGGAGAAGGCGAAGCGCATTATCCCTCCTTGTGGAGTTGTAAAGATGAGGCCTATCCCTGATTTGATCATTGGGATACCTTGTTTCTGCTTCTTTATGGAGGACGCTCCATCGAAATAGAGTTCCCATCGGATACTATTGCCGCCAATCGCATCAAATGCATGCTCGTCCGGCAAATCGCAGTTCAGAGGAGAATCGGCCGGTATCGGGTGTTCAGCGAGGAAATCGGCAATGGCCTGGCCTTTTACCGCCTTGAGAGGTTGATACGTTATCGAGAACTCCATCAAGAGCAGGGCCCATCTAGCGAGTCGTTCCGTCAATATGGCTTTTGACATCAAGTATTTGAGGGGGTCCACCTTCGAGATGAGACGGACTTCGTGTGCCAACGCATAGTGCCTGAGCTTTGTTATCGCGAAGATTAACGCCAAACAATGTTTTTCAACGGGAGAGTAGTTGCTTTCTGCCCCCAGCAGCACTCGACTTAAGTAGTAGAGTGCTCTTTCTTTCCCCTGATCGTTCTCTTGTGCCCATAATGCGCCCAAGGAACCTTCGAGGGCGGTCGTATAAAGAATAAGGGGCTTTCCTTTAACCGGAGCAGCCAACACCGGAGGGTTCTGCAGGTATTGCTTGATCTCGTCTAGTGCACCTTGACATTTGTGGTCCCAAACGAATGGAGTTCCCTTTTTCATCAGGTGGCTGTAAGGACGGCATTTGCCCGAAAGATTAGCGATAAACCGCCGGATGTATGCGAGCTTCCCTTGGAGAGACCGCAACTGCTTGAGGGTTCTTGGCGGAGGCATTTCCATGATCGCCTTAATCTTTGACGGATCTATTTCAATACCTCGGTGTCGAACGATGAATCCCAGAAATTTGCCCGAGGAGACTCCAAACGCGCATTTGAGGGGATTCATTTTCAAATTATATTGCCGAAGGCGTCGAAATACAATCTCCAGGTGTTTTAAATGCTCTTCGTACGACATGCTCTTCACTACAAGGTCATCGATATAGCACTCGACGATGTCATGTATGAGATCGTCGAAGATCTTTGTCATGGCTCTTTGATAGGTAGCGCCAGCGTTCTTTAGGCCAAAGGGCATAACCCTGTAGCAGAATATACCCAAAGGGGTCCGGAAAGCGGTATGCTTCTGGTCTTCGGGATGCATCTTTATCTGATTGTATCCTGACGAACCATCCATAAAGGAGAAAACCTCGTGAGTGGACGTGTTATCTATCATTAGCTCGGTTACTGGTACTGGGAAATCATCCTTGGGACAGGCTTTATTGAGATCCCTGAAATCCACGCATATGCGTACCGTCCCATTCTTCTTCATTACCGGGACGATATTGGCGATCCAGTCGCGATATTGGCGATCCAGGATAAATCCAGAATCGATCAGCTTCTTGACTTCGGCGTTGATGCTCATCTCGAGCTCGAGTCGCATCCTCCTTGGCGCCTGCTTGACTGGCTTGATATCTGGGGATGTTGCTAATTTATGCACAGCAATCTCCGGATCTAATCCTGGCATCTCGGAGTAGTTCCACGCGAAGCAGTCTTTATGCCGTAGAAGCACGTTCTTTAACGCAGCTACCCTTTCTTCGGATAGCAGCTCGCTGACAAAAGTCGGTCGCGGGTCGTCTGCCGATCCTAACTCAATCTTCTTGAGGTTATCTGCAGTAGTATGTATACCATCCTCCAGTTCTTTCGGAGCGGGCGGAAATTCTGAGATCACCTCATCATTGCTGTTCTCAAAGCACCGGGAAAGGTCATCTACGTTCTCGGGCTCTTCTCCTAATATCGTAATCGTATAACAAGTGCGAACCCGCTACCCGGACTGAGGTGGACCCGGTTCTGTTCTTGCGGCCTTGGGTTCATGCTTTTGTGGCGGCGTTACCTTCCAGCCGTCGGATAAAGCGAATCTGCCCTGTTGGTACTGGTCCTCGACCCAGTTCTTGAAGGTGAAGCAATCTTCGGTAGGATGTCCTATGGTTTGGTGATAAGAGCAATAGCTCAGATGAGAAGCCTCGTTAGCTTGCTCAGGATGTCTAGACTCTGGAAGCGTGATCATTTGATGTTTTATAGCGAGCTTGAGTAACTTCTCCGTCTTGTCTCGGGGGAAGGAGTACGCTCGACTCATCTTCTTCATGAGGGATAAATCCGAGCCGTGCAACACCCGACCACGTAACCCCCTAATCCTGCGTCGTTGTTGTCGGCTCCTCTTTCCGCTTCTTGATTTATTTCCGTCTCTGCGTCGGGCCTTTCGTACAACGGGTTGACGAGGATGAGCGTCTTTGTCTTTTGCAGCCTGTTGAAATAGACGTTGCGTCCTGGCCTTCTCGTAGATGGCCATCTCGCGGTTGTGGTCTTCCCGAGCTTTTTGACACGCTTTCCTTATAAGCTTGTCCATTCGTTCCTCAAACGACAGACTTGGCAGTTTAATCGCAGGATCTAGTTTTGATGAGGGGTCGGCATTTCCTGACAAGGCGTCCTCTTCTTCATCAAAGGTATATATAGCGTGGGTACTGTGGGCCCGTTCCCGTTTTCCGGCTCTCACATATCCAAGCCCAAGTGTTTCCATTTTTCCATTGGGCAATTTGCGTTGGGTCCCAGGGACATCCCAAATCCTGTTGTACAATCGGGCTTGTCGAACAGTCTGTTTTAAGGGTACTCCTTGGCGCTTCAATAGCCTTCTTAGACCGTTTGTATAGTATCTGGGCAGATGGATGGGTTGGAGCCTGTCGAGTGTAGTATCCGCGCCATGCCAGATCTCTTTCTCTACTTTCGTCTCTGTGGAGTGATAGAATAGGATCACCTTTTCACCCTTTCGCCTGGGAGGGACGTAAAATGTTTGCAGGTCCTGCACATTGTGAGCCTGAAGCGTGTCGAGATCCTTGTAGTGTTCTCGCGGTACCATGGTGATTTGCAAACTATGGTCATCGCCAGGGGGTGCTTGTATTGACAGCCGATTGGAGAACACAACATTAACTTCATCTTCTGAATCACTTCCGAAGACCAACACGGGGGCGGGCGTCCCCAGGTTGTTGCGTTGAGATGGCCCTGCATAAACTATCTCTTCTTCTTCTTCGGTATCGCTCCCGAAAATAGGGATGGTGGCGGCGGTTTTGTTCTCCAGATTGCGACACCTTTCCGTATCCTCGAAATCTGGCAAAAAGTACTTCGCATCTTCGTATTTGCGGACTTCGTTCACGGAAAATGGGTTTAACTCACCTGTTACGGTATACTCGAAACCATCCTTAAAGTACTTCATACACTGATGTTGTGTAGAAGGGATGATATTGTACTCGTGCAGCCAAGGACGGCCGAGCAAGGCGTTGTAGCAAGTCTGGGCGTCGATGACATGGAATTTGATGTCTGTGACGAGAAGTCCAAAGCGTAATGTTAGTATCACAGATCCGAGAGTCCGTGACGATTGTGAATCGAAACCGGAGATAGTAATTTTGTCACGAGCGAGGTGTTGCACACTCATGCAGATTTCCTTCAACACCCGAACATTAAGGAGGTTGACGGAGGATCCATTATCCACCAGGATCTTGCCTATCTTGATATCATGGCAGTATCCGGAGACATATAGGGGACGGTTATGGTCGCATGTCCCGAGAAGGAGGTCTTCATCACCGAAAGTGATGTCGGCTGTATGCACTTCCTCCAGTTCATCCTTCATCTTTTCAGTGGCGAGGAAGGCTTGGAATTGCTCAGGTTCTTGTAACGCCTTAATTAGTGAGTCTCGCGCTTCTTTTGATAATAGGAGGGCATCGAGAATGCTAAGCTGAGAAGGCAGCTTCCTTAGGTGCGCGAGGATGTTATAGTCCACTTTACTCTTTCTAGGAGGGTCTTTGGTAGCCAGCTCTTTCGTGACTTGGTCATCTAACGTGATATCTTCAGTGACCTTTTCTTTTCCCTTATCCTTTCTATTTGCGGGTCCAAGATTCTTCTCTGGGAGCGTGCGATTGCGCAGCTGAATGTTCTCGCAGGCCTCCGATTTCTCCTCTTTCCCTAAAGCGGATTCTTTAAAGAGAGGGCCCAGAGCCATTTCTTCGTCAGAGTCGCTCCCGAAGGTGAGAACTTGTGACCCCCCGGCGTTAACCATGTAACAGTTGCCAGTAGTTCTGTTGTGCCCATCGACGGTACTTCTTCGCTCTCGGCGGATCTTGCGTTTCATGCGCTTAAAATGTTACCGACGAGCGACATATCCTTGCCACCATATCTTAAAGGCGTCGCACTCCTCCGTGGGGTGTGAGATTTTCCGGTGATATGCGCAATAGTCAGGGTGCCTCTCTACCCCATCGTGTGTGTTTTCTTCCGAGGGTGGTAGCCTCATTCCCATCGACATGGCTTTGGCAAACCTTTTCCTTGTCTTGAATATCTTCTTGTCTACCTCGGATGCCTTTCGCTCTGGCAGGGGTAGTTCAACTCTTTCGTTCAGTTGCCCGCATTTGGCTTCTTCCGATGTGGCCATCTCACGCTCCTGGTCCGCTTTACATTTTAGACGAATCTCGTCTAGAAAAACGTCGATCATTTCATCTGTTGGCCATGCACGCTCTGGTACAGGCTCTGCCTCCAGCTTTTTAGTGCCAGGAGTTTTCCCATCATCGGTAAACGAGTGGGAGATTACGTTACAACTCGCCACATATCCTTTGGATTCATCCGACGAGCTTTCTCCATCATCTTCCTCTTGAAAGATGTGGTTGAGGAACTCTTGCAGTGTGACAGGAGTTCGCGCCTTTTGATTGTACTCTTCCAGTGCGTCGATTTGCTTCTGCAAGTTCGTGTGCTCTTTTCCAGGCTTCACGGACTTCTTGGATTTCTTCTTCTTTTTCTTCGAAGATTTTGACGATTGGGCGTGAGTATCTGGGCTCTTATCGTGAGTCTTTGTAGTCGGGCGGCGCCTTAGCATCCCTTCGATAATCTGAGGTTCAAGAGGGTCCTTCCATTCGATCGCAGGGCACGCATGAAGGTCTCTCAGCATTCTTTTGGTTTTAGTTGATAGCACGACCTCCCATGGAGCTTCTTCAATAAAAGAACATGTTGCCCCCGGTGTTTCCGCTTTCCTAGGAGCATGCGGTTGTGGTGGGTTTACCTTCCACTTTTCGGACAGTACAAACTTCCCCTGGAGGTACTGGTCTTCAATCCATCCTTTGAAGACGAAGCAATCTTCAATCGGATGGCCTACCGTTTGATGGTAAGGGCAATAGTTAGGGTTATTCGCCTCCGTGGGTTGCGGCGGTCGCCTTGGATTTGGCAGGTTTATAAGTCTGTTGCGTATTGCCAGCTCGAATAACCGTTTCGTCTTGTCCCGTGGGAACGAGTAGGGACGCTTCATCTTCTCATTATAATACCGACGTCTTTCCTCCAGTTAATCTGCCGGTTTCGGGGCGTTAGGTTGCTGTTGGGCATTTGCAACAAAGGTTGCCCTTCCTTTACCCTTGTCATTCCGAGGTTCCGACTTCGGGGGAGGTGGTCTATGACCCATCTGGTCCATCTGAGCCAACTTGTCGATCAAAGCCTGGAATGTGGTTGGCTTAAAGAACATCATAAACTGGGAGATAGTTGCGTGAGGGTCTAGAGTTCCTACGAACATGCCCACCGCTGGTGCTTCCTCGATGCGTTGCTCACATCTCGACCACAAGTTCCGCCAGCGTATAGCGTACTGGACCCAGGTTTCGCCCGGTTTTACCCTGGCGTTAATAAGTGCAGTTATTGGAGTGCGTTCGCTGGCACTTGCGAATCGCTGAGTGAACAACAGCTCCATTTCAGCGAACGTTTTGATAGAATCGTTCGGGAGTTCCGAATACCATTCGAACGCTGTTTCTGATAAGCTGCCCACGAACTGGCGGAGCAACAGTTTATCATCACCGCCGGTGTTACCGCAGAGGGCCCGGAACTGGACGACATGTTGATGGGGATTGCCGGTCCCCTTATACACGTGGAATTTTGGTATCGTGTAGCCTTGCGGGTATTTGATTTGGTCGTACCAGCTCGGATACGGCCGCCCCGTTTTCACGACTTGACCAGCTGCCTCAGTCGCGTGATGAACCCGGATTTGCTGGGCTATGTAGTCAGCCAAGTCAGCCTTAGAGATTGCCCCCTCCTTGGCCGTTGAGAGGGCCGGCGGTGGATTTGACGTTTCTCCTCAGCCGTCTTCAAGAACGATTGGGGGATCCTCGGCGGGTAAGTCCTGCTGGATCATCATTCCTATCACATCTTGGAAGAGAAGGCCCATCCGTTGTATGTTGGCCGCTTGTTCAGCAGCCTCTTTGTCCCTTTTCTCCAGTGTCCGGCGAAAGAATTCAGCGTCGGTTTCTTCTTCTCGGCGTGCGTCTGAGGACGTTTCCGGATTTTCTTTTGGCCCGGTGAGCGCGGCCATAGCATTCATCATTTCTTGAAGCTTTTGTTGCTGCTCCTGGGCCTTCGTCACGGAACGGGTTAGCGGTCGGTGGCCCGTAGAAGTGCGGCTTTCCTCCTTTCCAGAGGCCATGTAAACAGTGTGCACCACCATGCCCCCAGACTTAGGGCATCTGGGCTCGGTGCTTTTAGCCGTCGTTGCATGCTGGGGGGTCTTCTCTGGCCTCCTCCTTTTATGAGCCATGGAGGTTGAGGGGGCCGTTGAGGTGGGCGTCCAGACATCCTTTTGGGGTTTAGCCTGGTGACACGCTTCCGGTTGGATTTTCGGCTTCTTGTGCTGGCGGGAGAAGTTTGGATCGATGATCGAGTCCCGGGCCTGCCGCCAAACCTTATAGATTTTGGAAGACAGCCGTTGAGGAGATCGGGGCTGTTCTGATTTTATTTCCACAACCTTTTTTAATGGGGGAGGAGACCTCTTCAGCACTGCAGTAGGAGAATTCCTTCGCACCCTGTTTAGCATTTCGAAGCTGTTCCCAGTTGGAACAGCAGCATTAACTTCTGCCACCGGGGCCGATGGAGTCAACCCGGAGGGGGAATTGCCCCCAGCCTTCCTTAGTCGGCGCCAATGGCGACGTCGAGCGTGTCGAGCGGACGGTGTAGGGTCAGCGGTAAGAATGGTTTCATCTTGCCCCCTGTCTGGGTGGGGGGTCGTTGTTGGTGTTAACCTGTCAAAGACCGACGTCCTTTTGGGCAGCAGGAGCGGGAGCGGGAGCCGTCAATCTTGTAAAGACCGACCTTTTGGCCGGAGAAGCCGCCTTGACGATTTCGGGAGCAGGAGCAGCCACTTTCTTAGAAGCAGCCTTCTCTGAGATTGTAGGCCCCATGATGGGTTTGCAGGATTTCTGGCCCAATCTAGAGAAGACCGAGGCGTTGACGTTGGGCGACTCGTTGAGAGGAGCCGCGACAGGGGTAAGACGATCAAAGACCGACTTCTTAAGAGCTTCCATTGTCAGTACTGGAGCGGTGAAGTTTGTCGGCGGGAGCATGGTCCCAAAGAACAATCCTGTGGTGGCGCGAGTGACCTGTTCCACGGGCATTGTGAATAGCGAAGCAGCTTGGAGTCCGTCGGCTATACCTCCTGACGAGGCAGAGCGTTGGTTGCAATTGCAGTCTGAGCAGTTGGAGAATTTCACGGAAGTAGAAGCCATCGATCCTTTGCTTTCTGCAATAAGCAAGATGCCAATTCTTAGTATCTTGAAACCCAAGGGCAACCATTAGCGAACCGCGATTGGTTCGCGAGTCACGACACACGAAATGTGGAGTGGAAAGAGGAAAAGGTCTCACCGGGCGTGCCAGAATCTCTTCCCCTCCGAACGACGACGCACAGGACTGCGATGTCTTGGCGCTGAGACTCGGGGCAGATGCTAATTGGTGCTATCCGTCCACCTCTCCGAAGATGCCAAGTTGATTTATGGCACCGTGTATCGGAGGTTTAGACGGATGCGTCCGATGTAGCAGACTTCGTCAGATTCTCCCTTGTTTGAGGGGTTTTTGATTGTGGGGACGCTCTTCCCTGCAGGCACAAGCCCCTGCAGTTAATTACGCTACCGCATTGCGGTAACAACTTTCTCCTTCTCCAGATGGTCACTTCGTGTCGTGAGTGTTTGTTTTGTTGCCCGTGGATTGTTTACGGAGACTGAGTTATGTCGTCGCCCGTAGGCGTGGACTAGTCCAAATCCGTATTATCTTAGATTTGGGTTTGGGGGTTTGGTTTGAGGATACGTCAGCCGTACTCGAGGCTAAGATCAACTCAAACGTTTGTTAAGGATACGTTAGTCTCACTTTGAGACTAAGATCGACTTAACGGGATCGTTTAGATCCGACAAAAGAGCGTTTGGGCTCTAATGTTCCAGTTTAGGGACATAGTGGTCCATCGTATGTATGGCCGTCGGGACCCATCACCTCTCTGACGACGTTGAAGGATTACAACGACGGATGTCAGAGGAGCTCAGAGATGTACCCTCAAGCCAGAGTCAATTGGGGGGATTCATAGTCCAGTCTGTTTGAAGGTTTAAGGATACGTTAGCCATCTTTAAGGCTAAGATCAACTTAAACGGGACCATTT
The DNA here is from genome assembly GCA_030015575.1 of Agapanthus africanus. Lineage (NCBI taxonomy): Eukaryota > Viridiplantae > Streptophyta > Magnoliopsida > Asparagales > Amaryllidaceae > Agapanthus > Agapanthus africanus. Next base: position 53,915,507 of record CM057342.1, on the reverse strand, counting down.
AGATCCGACAAAAGAGCATACGGGGGCTCCATTGTTCTAGTTTAAAGACATTGCGGTCCATGGGTAGTTTAAGGACATTGCGGTCCATTGTTAGTTTTAAGACATCTCGGTCAAGGTTAAGGACGTCGTAGTCCATGGGCTTAAGGACCCCACAGTCCACTGTTAGTTTTAAGACATCTCGGTCAAGGTTAAGGACGTCGTAGTCCATGGGCTTAAGGACCCCACAGTCCATTATGTGCTCTGGATGCTTCACACGGGTTCACTGCCGTGCTCTGCGAGGACCAGGCTCCGCTCTGGACGCTTTCCACGGGGTCAAAGAGTGACATTATCCGCGTTCCACGTAACCAGGAATTTGCATTAAACACGGGTTTAAGGACCCCGCAGTCCGTATCAATGTGTGGTCGTCAGGACCCGTCACCTCTTTGAAGACATTGAGGGATTACAATGCCAAGTATCAAAGGAGTGAAGAGATGTACCCTAGAACCGGAGCTGATTAAATAGTCCTTGGCCCAATTTGGGATCAAGACGAATTAATTATGTTATGAGTCCATTGGCCCAGTTAATCACAAATTGAGGACTTATGGCCATCTTGGGCTAAGTCCAATCAGGAGAGGCTTTGCCTCCATCCATTTAGTCAATTGGGCCGAAGCCTAGTGTTAAACACTACAGAGCAATCAGTGTTGAACACTGGGAATGAGGTTGACAAGTTAGTGTTTAACACTAAGAGATAATTGGTGTTAAACACCAGCAACAAGGCTTTTCAAATTAGTGTTAAACACTAAAACAGATCAGTGTTGAACACTGCAGACAAAGCTTTTTGATTAGTGTTGAACACTAAGGCCCAACAGTGTTTTAACACTGGGTTCGAGAGTTTCAATTTAGTGTTAAACACTAAGGCAAGAGGGGTCACGTGGCAGCACGTGAGAGGGCCCTCCCTTCATTTATTCTGCTGAGATTATCGCATCTTTCAGAGCATCACGTGCCATCACGTGATGGGCGTTCGAATGCCTATGTATTAGAGCTTCTGCCGAGGGTCACGTAGGTCACGTGGGGTGCTGCCTCAAAGGGGCTTTCTGTAGATCTCTTGGGGGGTCATGTGATGACACGTGACCCTGCCTCTAGGTATTTTGTTTAGAGGCTTTGTTAATCTTTTTTCAGGAATTAAATTCCTCGAGCTGTAAATTTCAGAGGAATTAAATTCCTACTTCCTTTCGAAGACTTATATTCTGGGATAGAGTTTAATTCTGAATTTTCTGTAGGAATTAAATTCCTCATATATGTGAAGAACCGAATAGGGTTGAACCCTAACAAAGCTTTTTTTTAAGGAGTTTAAACTTCCATCCTCTGTTAAATTATGATTAAGGGAATTAAATTTCCGCTGCTGCAACAGAACTAGGTTCTCAATTAGGGTTAAACCCTGTTTCTTTTTATTCTGAAGGAATTAAATTCCCATGATACAGGGGCAAGCCCTAATTTTATTTTAAAGGAATTAAATTCCTATAGTTCTGTGAGAATTAAATTCTCGTGCTTGCATTCCTCCTCTATGTTTTGGATCTGCATGGCAGGATCTCAACCCATTGAGAATTAAATTCTCAACCTTAAGGGGAGATGTGCACTTTGCAGATCCTCTATCAAAGAGAGAAGAAATATGTTCTTCTGTTTTTACATTATCAGAGTTAAACTCTGTTGAGAATTAAATTCTCTTTTTCTTTCAAGGAGCTTTTCCCTTTCTTACCTAGGGTTTTTGCAGAAGATCCAAGTTCTCCAAGTATCGAAGCTCTCTCCCTTTTCTTTTTTCTTCTCTGCGTATGTATCTATATCTCTGTGTCTCTTGGCTCCTATTTATAGGAGAAGCAGCCGAATCAATCAGTTTTTGACGAATCTTCATTAAGAGATTTGATTTGCACCCATCATTTGTTTTGGACCTTTGGATTATTACGTGAATTTTATTCACCATTGGATTTCAAATCCAGGGGTTCCCCTTTATTATTTCGGTTAGATTTAAAAGGGAAATCTTTCCAAACCCGAGATTTTCCCATAGATAGATGATATTTCATCACCTCTGAATCTTTAATTCGATCGGTTCCAGATAGCCGCTTTCCTTTGGAAAGATTTGATTATCCTTCAGAATTTAATTCTGTTTTGACAAAATGGGCTTTGAAAGCCGGTCACGTGTGACCACGTGACTCATGGTCACGTGACCCCCTTTGGAATGAGCCTTTTCCTTTCTTTTGCGCTCTTCTTCTTATTGCTGCTTAAACGTCACGTGCTGCCACGTGACTCCTGGTCACGTGTGAGCACGTGACCCTTGTTTGAACTCTCTCTTTCCTTGGTTCAACTGGAGAACGAGTCTGCTGTCTTGAGCGTCACGTGGCAACACGTGACCCTGGTCACGTGGAAGCACGTGACCTCTTCTGAAGCCTTTTCCTTGACTTGATCAGGGAACTGGGGTGCCTTTTGTCGCTTGCATTTAAATGTCACGTGTCGCCACGTGACCCGGGTCACGTGGGAGCACGTGACTCTTTCTGAAGCCCCCTTTTCTTCAGCGTAGTCAGGAAACTGAACTTGCCTTGATGATGTTTTTAGGTGTCACGTGCCAACACGTGACCGCTAGTCACGTGTAAGCACGTGACCCTCTTCTGAAGCTTTTCCCAGAAGCTTTCCTGATTTTAAATCAGGAAACACTGCCCTTTTTGCGACATAGACGGTCGACGCTCTGTTACGAAGCGATTTGGTAGGCGTGCCCCCGGTACGGAGTGTCACTGTTTGACGCAAAGTTCGATGTTGGAATTGGATGGTTTGATTTGTTTGACTTGAGTTGACATCAGCATCGCTATACTGGAATATGGTACCAGGTGCGAATCATCATTTGTCATGAGAGAATTTTGGGATTGGTATTTTTGTCGGCATCTGCATTGCTGCACTGGAATAATGCCAGGAGCAACTCATCATTTGCCCCGGGAGGATTTGAATTTGGGTTTTTTTTCGTTTGGCATCTGCATTGCTGCACTGGAATAATGCCAGGAGCAACTCATCATGTGCCCCGGGAGGATTTGGATTTGGTTTTTTTTTCGTTTGGCATCTGCATTGCTGCACTGGAATAATGCCAGGAGCAACTCATCATGTGCCCCGAGAGGATTTGGATTTGGTTTTTTTTCGTTTGGCATCTGTATTGTTGCACTGGAATAATACCAGGAGCAACTCATCATTTGCCCCGGGAGGATTTGGATTTGTTTTTTTTGTTTGGCATCTGCATTGTTGCACTGGAATAATGCCAGGAGCAACTCATCATGTGCCCCGAGAGGATTTGGGAATTGGTGTCTTACGAGACAGGTTTAGATCCCTGTCACCTAAGGCTTTTCAATTTTATGGGCCGTGAGGGTCCCATAAAAGCATTTTCTCCCTACGAGTCGAAAGGATCTCGTAGGTGTATTTTCTCCTTAGGAGTCGTGGGGACTCCTAAGTGTATTGCTCCTTTGTGAGTCGTAAAGATCTCACGCGAGAATTTTCTCCTCACAAAGTCGAGAGGACTTTGCGAGTGCATTTCATTTCTTCTTTTTTTTTTTTACGAGTTTGCGCCCTTTCGGGTTTTCACAAACTCGCCGGCAGTCCTGCTGTTTTTACTCACGGAGCCATTTCGGGTTTTCATCCGTGCCCATTTTGCTTGTGGACATACCGTTCTTCTTTTTTTTGTTTTCCTTTTTTTTTCTCTTTTTTTCCTTTTTTTTTGGAATCTTCCCTGTCGGTGGGACTTTGAATGTGGTCTCACCGGTAGGACTTGGGAGAGATTGGGATTGTTTTACGCCCGTGGATTGTATACAGTTTTACAGGATGTATGATCCAGACCGTAGGGCCGTAAAAATTTTGGGACTTTGTTGGCTCTGCATCGCTGCACTGGAATATGGTACCAGGAGCGACTCATCATTCGCCATTGGGCTATGGGATTTGGAATTTGGTTGGCGTCTGCATCGCTGCACTGGAATATGGTACCAGGAGCGACTCATCATTCGCCACTTGGGGATTGGGATTTGGAATTTGGTTGGCGTCTGCATCGCTGCACTGGAATATGGTACCAGGAGCGACTCATCATTCGCCACTTGGGGATTGGGGAGCGATGGCTTAGGAGACAGGTTTAGATCCCTATCACCTAAGACTTTTCAATTTTATGGGCCGTGAGGGTCCCATAAAAGCATTTTCTCCCTACGAGTCGTAAGGATCCCGCAGGTGTATTTTCTCCTTAAGAGTCGTGAGGACTCCTAAGTGTGTTTTTCCTTGGTGAGTCGTAAGGATCTCACGAAGGTTTGTTCTCCTCATGCATCGTGAGGACACATGAGTGGGTCTTTCCAATGAAACATAATTCCAAAGGCGGAGACCAGCCGCGTAACTGGTGGTTGCGGTGGGGCATGGGTATGCTGAGAATTATTTGAGCCCGTGGATTGTATACGGTAGTCAATTTGGGAACTGGCCGTAGGGCCGGAAGAATTTTGGAAATTGGATTTTGGTTGGCGTCTGCATCGCTGCACTGGAATATCGTACCAGGAGCGACTCATCATTCGCCGCTTTTTTATTATTATTATTTTTTTTGTTTTTGTTTTGTTTTACCGCGATTGCTCCATCATTTCAGCTTTTCTTATCGCGAAGGTCGCGATTGCCCTATCATTTCGGCTATTTATTCGCGGTTGCCCCATCATTTCGGCTTTATTTTCATTTTCATTTTACTCGCTGATTTTTATTGCGAGCTGCCCCATCATTTCGGCTTTTCTTTATTTTTCTTTTATTACACATTTTTTTTATTTACATTTTTATTTACATTCCCAGTTTAACAACTTAGAGGTCGACTGTTTCCAGTTTAACGACGTGGTGGTCCTCTTTTCTTATCCCAGCTCCTTGAACATTGATCTTGGCGGAGCTGTGTTGATGACCTAGCTCTGTGGCTTGCCGATACGTCCGAGGATTGAGAGGTTTTTCCAAGCTTATATTGGTCATCTGCCCAATCTTTGAAAACACAGCAGTCTTCAATGGTATGACTCAGCACTCTATGGTATGGGCAGTATATGGGATTGCCAATCATATTCATTTCATGTGGCCTCTTCGGAATAGGCAGTTGCAGGCCATTGTTCAGGGCTTCTTTGAATATTTTACGGATTTTGTCCCTTCTGAAGGAATAGACCTTATCCAGCTTCTCTTTCAGTGGAGATTCTCCTCCCTCTCCGAACATTGGCTTCCGAAGCTGGTTGGCATTAGGCCCGCTCAACCCTTGCTTATTTCGGTTAGCCGAAGCATTGAAAGATTCAGAATCGTCGGGATCTCCGCCTTTGCGATTATCGTCCTTTCGGTTTCTCCATGACCTATTGTTATTTTGGGAATCCCGAGGAGGACTCCTGCTTTGAGCGCTCCAGCATCTGAACTTTCCTGGTCAGCTCTTGGAATGTTTTGAGACCCGCGGTGCATAGAAACGGGGCCATCCAATTGTTGAGATTTCTGACGAGGAGACTGACAGATTGGTCTTGCTCTATCGGTGGTTCGCATTTGACGGAGAGATTGCGCCATCGGGTTATAAAATCCGTGCTGCTTTCATTGTTCTTGGGCTTGGTCCTTACGAGCTCGGCAATGGTGATCTTATCGCTGACGCTCATGAACCTTTGTCGAAACAAAGATTCCATTTGGACGAAAGTAGTAACGGAGCCATCCGGTATGCTCGCGTACCAGTCGAAAGCAACATCGGTCAAGCTATCAACAAACTGGCGGAGGAGAAGCGTATCGTTGCCCCCAGTATTCCCGCATGAGGCTTTGAAGTGGGCGATGTGCTGATTCGCATTTCCCGTCCCATCGAATCTCCCGAATTTGGGGATGACATAGCCGCTAGGAAATTCTACCAGATCATACTGAGCAGGATATGGTCTCCCACTACTGCTAACATCTTTTTGCGCTTCGGCTTCGGCCACTAATGTTTTGACTTTGCTGGCAACCAAATTCATGATTTGATCTTGAGTTAGCGGGCTACTGTCATCGGTAGCCAAGACATTTCCCGAGATAGGATGCAACTGATTTTCATGCGGTCCGCCCACTTTTGGATTTGAAGGAATGGGCGTCGGCTGTTTTGAGACACCGTTTCCTGGTTCATGAGAGCCCTGCGCTTGATTGGGTGGCTGAGAGGCAAGTCGGGCCGTGAGCTACATCACGACATTCGTCAAGTCATCGATTTTGGAGTAGAGTTTGGCCATCTCCTTGTCTTTGTTTCTGAGCTGCTTCCGGAGCTCTTGAAGCAGCTCTTGCTCCGCGGTCCTGGGGCGGAAAGTCGGCTCTTCTTCGCTTTCCGAGCCCGACTCCTCATGGACCGAAGGGTCTTTCTGCCTATCATCCTCATCAAGAGGGTTTTCATCACCTAGCAGAGGCGGCTGTTCTTAGGAAGCGGCCACCACATTCAAGCCAGATCGGGTTTGAGATGTGGTAGCCCCATCCTTACTCTTGCTGCGCGTGCCCACCGTGTAGACAGTGTGGATCACATACCCAGCCATTTCCTCATCTTCGGGGCGGTAACCCTGTTCTTCGAACCTCATGAGGTTTAGCCTGGCCGGAGCCCTAGCCCTTTTGTTGGCTCTACATCTGAGCCTTTTCTCTCTCAGCTTCTCGATTTTGAAGGCTTGGCGGGCATCCGCTTCCCGGGAAGCCATTGTGAGTTGATCAGAGGGGAGCTTAGAGAAGACACCCGATCGAGTAGTGGTCAAGGGCACCGCTGGAGCCTGCTCGGGACGCATTGTAGCTTTGTTGGTGTCGATGGTCTTACCCCCAGCTGGGGCCATGGAGAGTCGTTCGGGAACGGACTTGCGCTTGGGCTGAGGTGCCCTTGCGACCACTACATTTGGTCTCCTGCCTTTCGAGACCGGTTTGTCTGCCACCGGGGCTTGAGGAGCTGGGATGGCGCCAACGGGCATGAACATAATAGAGCCGAATGGTAGCAGCGGCTCCTCCCATTGTCTCCCGAGACTGGCTGGAAGGACCGTCCTGGAGTCTATCTTCATCGTGTAGGAGACAGGAGCTGAGTTCATCATCGAAGACATTGTTGAAAGGCAATTGCTTGAAAACCTGCATGAAAGAGAATTATTTTAGTATAAATATAGACATGTAAATTGATTGAGTTCGCATGAACGTTTAACCCGAAATATGGGAGGAGAGATTGGTCCCACCGGGCGTGCCAGACTCTGTAGGGTGTTTTTCGTCACCCCATTGAGATGGGAATACGCGCGCGCTTGTCAGGCGTACTACAGATTCCCCCTGCCTAGGGTAGGCCGGGTTTTTTTTGATTGTGGGGATCCGAATCTCCGGCAGCCGCGGACTAAGCCGCCGTTAATTACCCCTCGCCTTTGGGGCGAGGGAACCTCCGATTAACGGGTTAAACTGGTCATGCGAACTCAATGTGCAGTGTACGTGTGTTGTGTTTTGAAAGGGGGGTTTGGATATATCGGGAGCCACGCAGAGTTTTTACGGGGGTCCCGCTACCCGGATAGCAAGCTGGGGGTCAAGAGGGCTAGCAGCCCCCTTGCGGGGTACGGGGCAGCGCCCCATTAGAAATTTTTTTTCTAACAGGGACAGTGTCGTGGAGCACGTGTGTGTGCGAATATGTATACAAATGTGTATATATATATGTATATATATATATATATGTATATATATAAAAGAAAGAGGGGGAAAAGGCATCCAAAGGATCTGTGGGGGCAGCACCTTGGGCGCTGTGCGCCTAGGTGCTGTGCGCTCAGGCGCTAGAGTGCCACGTGGCGGCACGTGGGCGCTCTGCGCTTGAGCGCAAGCGCGCCACGTGTCGGCACGGGGGAGACTTATGCTCGAGCGCTTGCGCTTGGGCGCAAGCGCGCCACGTGTCGGCACCGGGGCGACTTGCGCTCGGGCGCTTGCGCTTGAGCGCAAGCGCGCCACGTGTCGGCACGGGGGCGACTTGCGCTCGGGCGCTTGCGCTTGAGCGCAAGCGCGCCACGTGTCGGCATGCGGGCGCTCTGCGCTTGAGCGCCGGCGAGAAAAAGTGGCTTTTAGCCTAAGAAACATAAGCTATGCTTCAAAAAGGAAATATTTGTTATGTATATATGTATGGAGTTAAACTCCTGGGATGTTTTGAAACTGATGAAGGGGGTTTTTCTTCTTCCTTCTGTTGTTTGGCCGGATCTTGAAGATCAAGAAGTAGGAGATTTTAAAAATCACTCCTTTTTGAGATCTGATGGGAGATCTGAGTTCCCTTTTGTGGGTTTTGTGGTGGAAAACTACTTGGTTTTGGAAAATAAAGAGTAAAACTCTTGATTTAATTCAAAAGAATTGAGAAGGTTTAGAACCTTGGAGAAGGAGCAGGAGGCACGAAGAACCCTAGGTTTTTTTTAGGGGAATGAAAAGTGTGTTGCTTTATTCATCATCATTTTGCCTTTTATAGGCTTACATATTTACATATAGCCCCTTCGGCTTTACAAAAAATGGCATTTTAGCCATCCCATGGCTCATGTGACATTTCATTTTTGCACATAAGCCATGGGCTTACAAAATATTGGCTTTATGCCCATTTTGTTTACATTCATGCATAAACAATTACATAAAAATTATTTATTATATGATTTTGTTGTTGGCGTGGGGAGGCTGGCTGCGGGCTCGACTTGGGCATGGGCCCGCTTGACCTGGGCTTGGGCCCACCTAGCTTTGGGGTTGGCCTTGACTTTGACTCGGTCAACCGGGGTGTAAATTTTTACCCCAAAACCGGGCAGGGTTACTGCCCGGTGCCTCTTGGCGAGGGCTTTGATCCTTGGCGTTGTGTGTAGGGAAGCTACAGGCCAGGATAGCCGGGCAGGGTAGCTACCCAGTGCCTCTTGGCGAGGGCTTTGATCCCTGGCGTTGTGTGTAGGGAAGCTACTTGCCAGGATAGCCGGGCAGGGTAGCTGCCCGGTGCCTCTTAGCGAGGGCTTTGATCCCTGGCGTTGTGTGTAGGGAAGCTACTAGCCAGGGATAGCCGGGCAGGGTAGCTGCGCAGCTGCCTCTAGACGAGAGCTTTGATCCTTAGCGCTGGACGGGTCGTAGGAGGCCTGCTAAGGATAACCGGGCAGTGAAGCTGTGCGGTTGCCTCTTGACGAAGGCTTTGATCCTTGGCGTTGTGTGTAGGGAAGCTACCGGCCAGGGATAGCCGAGCAGGGTAGTTGCGCGGCTGCCTCTAGATGAGAGCTTTGATCCTTAGCGCTGAAGGGGCCGTAGGAGGCCTGCTAAGGATAACCAGGCAGTGAAGCTGCGCGGTTGCCTCTTGGTGAGGGTTTTGATCCCTGGCGTTGTGTGTAGGGAAAGTACCAACCAGGGATAGCCGGGCAGGAAGCTGCGCGGCTGCCTCCGGACGAGGGCTTTGATCCTTAGCGCTGGAGGGGCCATAGGAGGCCTGCTAAGGATAACCGTGCAGTGAAGCTGCGCGGTTGCCTCTTGGTGAGGGTTTTGATCATAAAGACAGAACTCCTTCTTTTTGCAATGCTCTAACATTCCCTTTATTTGAAATAGAAAGGATTTTTAGAGAACATTTACATCGTCTTGCGAAAGGAGGGGTACACACTCATAGGCCTTGGTCTCATTGGTACAGCTTGAGCTTCTCGACGTTGTAAGGCCGCGGGAACTTGCGTCCGTCCGCGTCTTATAAACGATAGGCTCCGCCGGAGAGTACCTCGGAGACGAGGAAAGGACCGTCCCACTTTGGGGAAAACTTGTGTAGCCTGCTTTGATCGGCGAACTCGTTCCGCCGCAAGACCAGATCTCCGGTCTTGAAGGAGCGACGCTTGACCCACGCGTTGTAGTATCGAGCAGTTTGCTGCTGGTAAGCAGCTGCTCTGATTTAAGCCCAGTCTCTCTTCTCCAGGAAGATGTCCAGGTTGGTCCGTAGCGCCGAGGTGTTTGTTTCGTCGTCGAAGTGCTCGACTCGATGACTGGGTAGCCCGGTCTCCGCTGGGACCATTGCCTCGGTCCCATAGCAGAGGCTGAAGGGGGTTTTCCCAATGGGGGTCTTCTTTGATGTGCGCAAGGCCCATAAGACCCGGGGCAGTTCCTTGGCCCAACTGCCTTGTCGTCCTTCTACGCTGGTCCGGAGACCTCGGAGGACGTCTCGGTTAGCAACTTCGGCCTCCCCGTTGCATTGGGGGTGCATGACCGCGGCGAATTTCATAAGGATATGGTATTCGCTGCAGAAATCCTTCACTTTTTCATTTTCGAAGTTCGTCCCGTGGTCGGTGACAATACACCTTGGGATGCCGAACCGAAGTATCAGATTGTTCTGCAAGAACTTGATGGTCGTGGCGGCATCCGGTTTCCTGATGTGGACGGCCTCAATCCATTTTGTGAAGCAGTCTACCGCGACGAGGACATATTTGTACCCGCTCGCACCGGTAGGGAACTGGCCTATCATGTCCAACACCCACTGGGCGAACATCCACGAGGATGTTAAGGCGGTCAGCTTGGTAGCTGGAAGGCATGGTATGCTGCCGTGGAGTTGAAAACTTTTGCATCTTCTGACGAGCTTCTGAGCGTCTTCATGAACAGTGGGCCAGTAGTACCTCTAGAGCAATGCCTTCTGGATCAAGGTTCGGGCCCCTTGGTGTGCGCCACCGACCCCTTCATAGATTTCACGGATGACGTAGTCGGCTTCGTGGGGGTCGACGCACCGGAGCAGGGGCTGGGTGAAGGATATCTTGTAAAAGTTTTCGTTGCTCCAGATGAAGTGACGGGCTTTGGCCCGGAGACGGCGGGCTGCTCCCCGATCTTCTGGGAGCGTGCCGTCCCTTAGGAACTCTGCGAGGGGCCTCCTCTAGTCTTGGTCGTCTTCCCGCACCGTATATATATGGAGTATCGTCGCTCCGTCCTCCACGTTGGGCTGGGGCAAGGTCACGAAGATGATAGACCGCTTGTTGTTGGCTGAGTAGGACGAAGCCAGCTAGCTCAGGGCGTCGGCTTGGGCATTGAGTTGCCTGGGTATTTTCTCCACCTGGACTTCGTCAAAGTTTTTCCGAAGCTTCCTTACTTCGTCGAGGTACTTCATCATCAGGGGTTCCCGAGCCTCGAAGCGGCCGGTCACTTGGCCGACGACTAAGGCTGAGTCGCTGCGGATTCGAATTGTCTTCAGCCCCAGCCTGGAGGCCATGCGCAGTCCAGCCAGTAGGGCCTCGTACTCCGCCGCGTTATTTGAGGCCTTGAATCCGAGCTTCAGAGAGTACTCCATTTCTGCCTCGTTCGGGCCCCGGATGATGAGGCCGGCCCCATAGCCTTCCTCGATTGAAGACCCGTCAACGTAAATGACTCACTCAGGTCAGGTACCGAGCCAGGCTTCTCCGTGATGGGGTGTTGGGCTGCGAGGGCTGGCGCGGATTCCGGTCCTTTGCCCGGGATGGTGCATTCAACGACGAAATCGATCAGGGCCTGCGCTTTGATGGCCTGCCTCAGGCGATAGTTTATGTCGAACTGAGATAGCTCCCATCTCCACTTCTCTAAGCAGCCCGAGGATTTCGGTGATGCGAGGATAGCCTCCAACGGGTGCTCGGTGAGGACGAGGATGGTGTGTGCCTGGAAGTAGTGCCATAGCTTCCTTGAGGTCACCACGAGGGCCAAGACAATCTTTTCTATGGCTAGATACCTCGTTTCTGCATCCTTGAAGACTTGGCTCACATAGTACACCGGATTCTACACTCCATCGAACTCTCAGACGAGCACCGAGCCCGCTGCTTGATCAGATACCGCCAGATATAGCGACAGCTCATCTCCTTCGACTGGTCGGGTGAGCAGTGGTGGGGTCGCGAGGTGCCTCTTCAATTGGTCGAAAGCGATCTGGCACTCCTCCGACCACTCAAACCTCGGGATCTACCTCAGAGCTTTGAAGAACGGGAGGCACTTCTCCCCCGACCTTGACATAAAACGGCTCAGAGCGGCCACTCGCCCCGTGAGCCGCATGATCTCGACGTTGGACTTGGGCGCGGCCATGTTGAGGATAGCGTCGATTTTCTCTGGGTTAGCCTCGATTCCACGGTGAGTGACCATGAAACCGAGGAACTTTCCCCCGGTGACTCCGAATGCGCATTTGGTGGGGTTTAGCTTCATTTTGAACTTGCGGAGCACTTCGAAGGCCTCGCCTAGGTCCTTGGCGTGGTCGGGCGACGAAATGGACTTGACAAGCATGTCGTCGACGTAGACTTCTATATTCCTGCCGATCTGCGGCTTGAACATGCGGTTGACTAACCATTGATACGTAGCTCCGGCGTTCTTGAGGCCGAAGGGCATCACCTTGTAGCAATATACCCCCAGGTCCGTAGTGAATGCGGTAAGATCTTCGTTTGTCGGATTCATACGGATCTGATTGTAGCCGGAGAAAGCATCCATGAAACTCAACAGCTCGTGGCCGACTGAGCTGTCGATGAGCTGATCTATCCGAGGGAGGGGGTAGTTATCCTTGGGGCATGCCTTATTGAGATCGGTGAAGTCGACGCACATGTGCCACTTCCCGCTTGACTTCTTGACCAGAACTACATTCGCCAGCCACTCCGAGTAGGGTACATTCCGAATGAAGTTGGCGGTGAGAAGTCGATCAACTTCGTCTTCGATAGCTTTCTGTTTGACCGGGGCGAAGCTTTGCTTCTTCTGCCTGACGGGTTGGGCCGTAGGGTCAACCCCGAGCTTGTGAGAAATGATCTTGGGGTCGATCCCAGGCATGTCAGCAGGCGCCCAGGCGAAGACGTCGGAGTTCTTTCTGAGGAAACCGATCAGGTCTTCCCGCTGAGTTCCTGTCAGAAGTGATCCGACTTGGACGGTTTTATCATCGTCCCCCTCTGCCAGGGGCACCTTGGTCAATGGTTCGACCGGGGTCCCCCGAACCTCTTTTTGCTCGTCTCGGGTGTCCAGCGAGCCCTTGATGTCGTCTCCAACCTCGGCTCCGTCGGCCGGCTGCTCGGAAAGACATCTCGGTGAAGCATACCCTTGCGACCCGCTGGTCTCCATAGACCCGACCTATCCCATCCTGATTGAGGGGGAACTTCATTGCCAGGTGATAGGTCGATATCTGGGCCTGGAGTGAGTTCAGCATCAGGCGTCCGAGGAGGATATTGTAGGCCGATGGGATTCTTGCTACGATGAACTCCATGAGCAATGTTCGAGTGCGGCCGGCCTCCCCGACGTTAAACTGCAGAGTGACCACCCCTTCCGCCTGGATGGAGTGGTTGGTGAACCCTGAAAGGACGTGCGAGGTCGGCCTTAGGTCTGCCGGGGTGAGCCCCATGCGCAGAAAACAATCGTGGAAGAGGATGTCCGCCGTGCTACCCGAGTCGACCAGTATCCTGTACACCTCGTATTGGTAGACCCGAGCAGTGATCACTAGAGGGTCGTTGTGTGGCAGAGATATTCCATGGAAGTTTCCGTCATCAAAAGTGATCGGCTCGCGGTCCCTGGCCTTCTTCATCGGGCGGCTGTCGGCCTCTACTGCCGGTGGGGGGTGCGGAGTCTCGCAGGGGCTTGATGGACCCCCCGCTGGCACGCCCATGATTTTTTATGAGCCTCGGCTCCTTCTGGCGAGGCCCCTTAGATCCTCCGTCGAGGACGTCTCTAAGCTGTCCCAGTGAGTCTTGTGTGCATGATCCCGTCAAGGGAGGGGGTGCTGGTCATGCCTGGAAGCAGGCGAGCTGACCGCCACCGCCTTGTAAGAGACAGGGGTGCGACGAGATTCGGGGCGAAGCTCTCTGATGTGAGACCTCGAGGTTAAATAGGATGGCTCAGGGGACCCGCAACTGTCGGAGGCCGCGAGGCGGCGGCCGACGGAGGAGGAGGTGGGGTCATTCGGCGGAGGATGATCCGTGCCTCCGTTGAGGGAGAGGCGCCGGCTGGTGCTTGGATCTTCCGGGTGATCGCTCGCCATGTGGTTGGAGATCGGGAGACGAACTTTTGTTTTTGTGGAGTTATCTTCCCACAGACGGCGCCAGCTGATGGAGGCGGACTTTCCCGGTCTCCTTCAGATGTTGTCTCTCGTTGATCTGCCGATGGCTGCGATTGACGGCTGGGATTTGGTCTTGAGCGTGATCTCCTGCGACGTGTGGATCTCAATGGGTTGGAGGAGATTTGCGCTGAGTACCTGCAAAGAAGTCCCGGGGTGATTTGGTACCACCGAGGACCCTCCGGCGATCAAGTCAGTAACAAGATCCGAGCCGAGTAACGGTTTAGTGGAGTAAAAATGGCTTACTTGATCCCTCTGGAAGAGGGGTTTATATAGCGGCGGCGGCAGGCAGGGGCAGATGCGAGAATCACGCCGACCGTTACGCTCCCGACGTCACACCGCGTGATAAGCGGATCTTCCCATTAATGGCGAGACAGGCTCGTTAGTTGGGATCGTAATGGCGTGGAACGTGGGATGTGGCCGGCGGAGCGGCGGTTATGCCTGCGAGTGGTATCACTGGTCGGTCGATGAGACCGAGGAAAATGGCCTCGGCGGGAGAGCTCGGGGGCGAGCGGGAGAGCCGAGGCATCTTGATCCTGTGATAGCTCGGGGTCGAGCTGGGAGGCCGAGGAAGCCAATTTGTGTATGAAGGCTCTGAGGAGAGCCAGCTTATGCTTGCGGGTCGGGCACAGGGATGGCCTGGTCGGCCCCTGTAGGCCCTTCCTTCTGAGCTCTGGGACACGTCATCTGCCACGTGTCACAATATAGGAGATCGAGTATTATTCCAACAGCTTGGCTCATTTCATATATTTCTTTTTCGATACCACCTCAGATAGCTGCAAGATACACGACACCTTACCAAAAATTTCCTCTTCCTTGGTTTTGGGTGGTTGGTGCAATCCAATTAGTATTCATGAAGTGGGGAAAAAATCATATGGGAACCTATCTATAAAACTTTTTATAGGAAGGAGGATCTACCGTACACGTGGCAGATTGGGTGTGAATCTCAATAGAAGCGCGCTATTGTTTTGTACTGTAGATCCACACCCAAACTGCCACGTGTACGGTAGATTCTCCTCCCTATAAAAAGTTTTATAGATAGGTTCCCATATGATTTTTCTTACATGAAATGTGAGGATGGGTTGTTCAACGGAATTTAATAGAAAGTAACTTGAAAATTGTGATGGGGGTTAGGTATTGAAACGTGACATATCCAACTTAATAGTCTAGAGAATAAATGGTTGATTAGAGGTTTTGGGTCATGCATGTTTCTTTTGGGTGTCCCTGAATCATTAAATAGAGTTACGGGGAATAGGGTTAGCTGTTTCTCATTACCTTTTAAAGGCCTTTTGATGGAAAATTCTACGGTGTGCCGTCCGCATATGTCAGGTCATGAGAGAGAAAGATATTGCGTGTAGGAAAAGTATTGCTCTGAGAAGAGTGTGTGATTTGATCCTTGGGAGAAGTGGTCATGATTTTGACATTTTCGCGCAAATTCATGGGTCCTTTTGGTGCATGTGTGTTGTGTCCGTAGTTGTGTTGCGTGCTTGAGTTAGACTTACTGGCAAGATTGAGAGAGAGAGAGGGGGAGGGAAGGGAGGGAGGATTAGCCCTGAAGATGCTTGCGTTAGCTATTCAAGAAGAGATAGTTCAGTTTGAAGGCCAATAACAAATCCATTGTCGTCCAGCCCGGTTAGGATACCTGGCTTTCACCCAGGCGACCCGGGTTCAAATCCCGGCAATGGAATTTATTTTTAAAATTTTGTTTTTCATTTTCATTTGCACTTTTTGTGATAATAAGAGAGATGCATTGGCCATGGAAAAAGATTCTAAGAAGCTAAATTATTTGTTTTTTGTTAATGTATATTATATCATGATATTTCCTTTCTCTGCTTATCCCTTCCCTTTTCCTAAGATTTTGACTTTATCTTATAATTTTTTTGTAAAAACAGACAAGATTTTTCTCTGTCCATGCTCTTGTCCAATGCGCCATAATTTCAAATTTCAACTGCGGCTGTCGTAAAATGCGCAAAATAAAAAAATATTTAGTTATGAGACTCCGGTTGAACCAAACCAGAAAAAATGTGGTCTCAAAAACAATAGTTGAATCTACTTCCACATATAGCACATTGTAATATTCATTTTAGCGCTGAACTGAGAAAAATCCAAGCAGCATTAATGTTTGGAAATGGGCATCAGAAGCATTCAAAAAGACTAAGGAATTTAGCCGAAATAAGAACAATAGTATCTCACAGCATCCAACCATTTTCACGGGGAAAATTTTTATGGAGTTTCTGGCAAGAACACAACAGTTATGAATCATCGTATGCGCACAAAGAACTTCAAATGAATCGCAGCAAACATTATGCTCCAAAATGATACATGATTCAGCTCAAATACTTTTCATGGCACAACCCACGTATAACTCCAACAAACAAATGCCTTAGACAAAGGCCGCTTCATGTAAGCATGCTCATAAAAACTCATATATGAACATAATCAGAAGTTTGCATGTAGCAAAGTTGAAGCTATGAGTCCATGACCAGAAGAAAATGGTTTTAACTCACAAACTCCAGAAAAGGCGCATGCCATGGTATTCCTGAAGAGATGCCTCTTGCTTGATTTTGCATCGATCTCTAAGAAAATATACTTGTCGGCAGCATTGGGAGAAACAAGCACAAAAATGCGCTAAAAGCGAATGTTTTCTATTGAAATGCCCTGATGATAACATTAGTTAAATAGGGAGCGGCTGTTAAGCGCCACATATCGCGCTCTGAAGATTCGCAGGAACATTGTTTTACAAATATATGCATATATACACTGGACTAGCATAGTTGCAAACTCCCTAATCTTTCGCAATAGCAGCCATCAACATAGAACATTATTGGACGAGGAAAATATGATTTCCTTCTATGTTGATATGAAGTACACAAAAACTTGAGGGCGAGAGAGATTTCTGACAACTGCCAATTTTTTTTTTACCCAAATGGATTCTTCATATCAAATTACAAATTCCAATCTTGAATAACATTTAGTGGTGCATGGCAATCGGATGTTGGAGAAGAAAATTGAGCGATTGAAATCTAAACAAGCATTGCTGACACACAGGTTTATGCAGCTTTTATGATATAGATGCTTTTTGCACGCAGACATACACTACAGATTTTATCCCATGCCATGCGAGCGAAAGGAAGAGATTGTAACCGTGAAGATAACTTAAACTACCAAATTAATTTTGGGGTTCTTGTTACGTAGAGATTTTGACTCGACAAAATTGCTTTTTCAGCTTTTTAGAACGTGTTCGTTTTAATTTTAGACAACATAAATATGCCGAGGCGTTACTGTTTTTTCTGTGTTTTGCCCTTTAAAATTAGATTTCTCTCCTACAAACAACAAATGGAATGTACAAATTCCAGTAGCAAGGTAGGGGATAAAAAGATAATTGTTTGATCTGAACTGTTTATGCTAGTACAAATAGTTAATGAGATGCTCATTAAAGTGATACTACAATTCACAAACTCCTGTTAAGCTTTTAGTCTACTGTCCAGACTTTGCGCTTCTTTTGGTAATTAAAAAAAATCAGGTTTTAGAAACAGGAGAAAAATGAATCATCATTTAATATACTGATTTAACCACGTCTTTTTCATTATTACACTCACTATAATATTCATTACCAATAACAAAGAAAGTTAAAAATGAGAACTAAAAGCTTAAGTACTCACAGATTATATAAGCACCAGAATCTGAACTGCTATCTCAGCCGAGTTCATAATTTCAACATTTCCACCACATTATAAAGCCTGAAGCAAAGTGCGCATATATAGTTAGCATTAAGAAGACCTGCTGGATTTGGATTTAAAAGCCATGTCTGTTTTGCAGGGAGAAGTAAGTTGGCCCTATCGATGAACTTGCATGGAGTACAAAGGATAATGGGGCAGTCGGCTCGTTAGAGCATAAATATCTTAGTACTGTTCTTCAGAAAGACAGTTTATGGAGCAATTTTTCAAAAAAAAATCATAATGAATAGCTGATACAGTTCTTGCAATCTAATGATGGAATCTTATTTAGTGCTGGTGCAAGTGAATGTACATGCACCCTTAACCAACTGGGTCTAGATCAGTTGGTAAACTTTCCTCTCCAAAGTGAGAGGTTTCCAGTTTGATTCCCGAAGGGGTCGCATCCCCCCCCCCCCCCCCCCCCAAAAAAAAAAAGCACCCTTAAACAGCTGAAAGCACTTCGTATGCACTGTGCAGTATACTTTCATCTAGTTTCTGTTAAAAAAAATCATGATGAAAGTTTTTTCCATATGAGATTGCTCTTTGTTCCGCAAAGCTACCTTCGAGAATTACGGCGAGAGAGTTTGAATGTAAAAGTGATGAGATAATGCATTATTTGAACAAGGATTAGAACTGACATGTTGCTTACCAGAAAAATCAATGATCAGAAAACACGACTGGCTGAAGCAGACTAGCAGTAGGACACTTACCATAATGTATTGATTCAAGATTCCTTCTCCATTCAAAAATAAAAATAAAAATAAAAATACGAAGAAACGAACAGATTATCTTTCTTCCGCAACATATCAACAAAACAAATGTAGGACTGGCAAATTGAAATTAGCAAGTTCACACAGAAAAAAAAGAAAATAATAGACAACTATGTGCTATGACCAATAATGCTTAAGGAAAAAAAGTCAAACATGTGCTCATTTTCAAATCTTAATCTTAATTGCTGTACAAAGAAAACATACAAGGGATAATATAATTTACAATAGCAGAGATTCTATTTATTGGATGTACAAGTAAAGCATAGCAGAGTTGAAGCTTCGCCCTTGGAGACATGTAACAGTTGTATTTTCCTTTAAAATAACGGGGGTGGTGATGTTGGAGAGGGGGGGGGCAACATCTTACTGTTGTTTCTGTCCCAAAATTCAATCAACTGACATGATGAAAGATAATTCAAAATGAGGTTCCCAAAAAACCAATTTCATCAAGGTTGGAAAATAAAGCACAGTAAAAATTGCAGCTATAATGTAACAGCTAAAAATGATAAAACTATTGGCATTAATTTGAAGATGCATTCTGTTGGTAGATTTGGACAAACTCACCTTAGTCCTGCAATAATGCAGTCTTGAGTTCCAGCATTTCACAGAGATCAAGAGAACGCACTACACAATGATATGTCTCTAGGATCTTTGTTTATTTCAGTGTAGGGAACTAATTCAATGTAGGAAGGATAGCACACTGAAAACTAGAAAGAAAACAGCCAAAAGAGAGCTACAGTAGCAACACTTACATAACAACTTCAACAAACAAAAGATTACCGTCCCACCACAAAACTGTTTTCACGCATAAAAATCACAATCCAACAGGTCTAGGTAATATTTAACCAATGTGATAATGGGATAATAGTGAGATTATACTCAGCAAAACTGATACTAAAGAATGAATTTTAAGAAACAAAGACCCATGAGTATGAATGCCCTAGCAAAATCGTGTGTAATGGGACTTTTAGCACCGTAAGGCATAAAGATCTAAAAATAATATGGCAGTATCCACCTCAAAATTGGAAAAGAGAGACTTTAATTCAACTAGATTTTTTTCCCAAGTTAAAGCTTGTTCTAGAACCAAGGCTTTAACTTACATGAAGCAAACTCACAGTGCTTCTTTCAGGTGGAAGGTCCTCAACATGGCCCTAGCTCTATCGTACTCGTTAAGTTGAACCAGCATTGTCTTTAACCGACGAGCAAGCCCAAGGGTCTCCTCCTCACTCACACCTGATGCCTGTCTCCTCTCCAATTTTCTGCCCAATTCAGCCACACAATCAACCAAAGGCTGCAACTTTTGACTATGATCAGCTGTGATCTTCGGTCCATACCAAACCCCTGAAACTGATGCAATAATCCTCTCCATTCTGGTGATAGCGTCATGGATATTTGACATGATGCTTCTCACATGAGGAAGAAGCTTTCCTTTCAATAGCTCTTCAAGAGCAAGCTTTTCTAAAACTTGAAGTGAGAGTAGGTCTTTCCATAAACAAACATTTCTGAGAAGCCTAACTGATGTTCCAAATCGATATGCTGCAAATTGAGCAGCACCCGGCACAACCCGAGTCACTGCCGAACTCCACACCGGAACATTGAGGTCAGCAATGGCCTCTGTTAGTCTGCTGCAAACAACTGATAATAACTCTTGAAGGACCTTGCTCGAGGCCGGAACATAAGTAATGACCAAATTTGTGGCAAAAACTGCATTTTCCGTTCTTTTTGTGCTAAACATATCCCAACAGTGCGCGATCTCATGGTGCAATATTGGAAGAGCTACCTTCTCAACTAACTCCGGAATAAGGTTAACATCAACATCGTCAGGATCAAAATCACGATCATCACCTGGTAATCCGTAATCAAACAATAATTTGTGCCATTTCATGTCATTGAAATCGGTCATATTATAAAGAGGATCCCACTTCAAAAGTTCTAATCTCACATAGGGAGAGAAAACATCGGGTGCACTTAAAGAGATGTAGGCATCACGATAGCTTGAAAAATACTGCTTCTTCCATCTCTCGAACCTTTCCTTGACAACAGAGAGATTTGAGTACTCATCAGCTGCATCACTAAAGATTTGTTCTGCAGTTTGAAGCAATTCATCCCGTGTAGACTTGTAAGCGGTGCTTTCACTATCACTCTCATCAGTAGTCACTTCTCCTTCCAACTGATTAAAAGTGCTCTCCTTTTTAATAGAAGAGGCTCGTTTGGACTCGGCCTTTGCTCTTCTTTGCTTCCTCGCTTCAGCCCTTCGTGCAAAATCCATTCGTTTCTGTAAGTTGACATCTCTGCCAAACTCATCCAATTGAACTGGCAAATTTGAACTTTCTCTAACTGCAGCTAATGCAGCTTGTGCTGCATTCGTAGCAGCAGATAAATAAGCTGAACTAGAACCTTTATTTAGAACCGACATAGCTGCATTAACCGAAGCCTCGACTTCACCGCTTTCATCAGCAATATCAGCAACTCTTCTCTCTTCAACAGCTGCTGCCCTCTTCCCATGAAGCTTCTGCATCTCCTCTTCCAGTTCCTCGATCAACAAAGCCTTGTCTTTCAAGAAATCACACGTAATAGAAATGAAATCACGGAGCTCTTGCATGAATACATACTTTTCGCCAGCAGATTCAAGGGACTTCTCTAAAGTGGTGATATCGGAGAGAGACTCCGATAAGCTCTCATCTGTTCTGACTAAAGAGTCCATTGTTCGCTTGTGAGTCTCCTTAAGCTTCAAGATATTCTCCCTAAGAGCTCGTGTGGCAACCTCAGCCTTTTGAGCAATCGACATGGTCTCAACAATCGGCTGGGGGGCCATCACAGGGTAGACAACAGTCTGAGGTTGCGTTGGTGGGTGAATGATATTGGCTTCCTCGATAACATCAATTCTCTTTCCCAGCCCCTTTCGAAATTGCTCCTCTTCCCATTTCCTCTCTTCTTCATCCTCATCATCAAGGACCCTTTCCTCGATCTCCTCGAAAACACCCTTCTTTGATTTCCCATCACTCCTATCGCCAAACAAAGCAATCCTTCCTCGAAAATCATGATCCTCTTCATCACTAGACCCACCATCCGAAGCTCGAGTGCCCATCGCTCCACCACTATCCAATGAGATATAATCCGGCATGGGTCCACGCGATTGCCGCATCCGCTCTCGCGTAGCCTTGATAGCATCAATATTGGCTTGGCTCAGCATCGAAGCCGAGCCCTTCGCCTTCTCGCTGATACCCAACTTAGCAAAATGCCTGCTTTCTAAGTTCTTTCCATCTTCCATATCTTCATCCACATCGTCGTCCACTTCTATTTTGCTCAGTTTAGGTGCCAAATCAGTGGAAGCCACAGGCTTCACAAGACCTTTCATAATGATAACGGTCTCTGCAGATGAATCGGACGTCTGAGGCTTAGACAAACCACCGAGCGGCCGGGCATTCTTCTGAAGCTCCAATAACCTCTCTTTAGTGTACTCTCCAGCCTGCGGCTGCACGTTGGAAGGAATTTGAGGCGAAGGGGTAGAAAAGGAGCGAGTTTTCGAAGAGCTGAGCTTGTGGGTCGAGCTGGCGATGGGAGCCGCCGATGGAGTTCGAACAGGGCGGAGGCGATTGATCGAGATGGGGCCGGAATCTTCGTCCTCGTCCTCGTCATCGGCGAAGCTGAGGCGTTTTGGGGCTTCCTGGGGTTTGGGGGTGCTCTTGGGTTTGGAGGCTAGGGTTAGGGTTTGGGATTTGGGGTTGGCGGTTGGAGTTTTGTCGTCGTCGTCGTTGGTGGTTCGGCGGCGGAAGTTCTTGGATCTGCTGCTGCTGCTCATGATCTAACCCTAAATTCTTCGATTTTGATTTGTGGAGAAAAGAGTTTGGGATTAAGAGAAGAATTTGATTGAAGCAGAAAGAGCAAAACCCTAGAACTCACCTTTTTCTTCTACGTTGAGTTCGTTCTTCGATTTTGTGGCGGTTTCGATTTCTTTTTTCTTTCTTCCTTTCTTCTGATGATTTCAGGGGCTGCACAAATTTTCTTTCCAATTGAGCCCCAGAGGTTGGGTTCGACGCCGATTTGAAATTTGCCAAAATTGTCACGCATTGGGACAAATTATGTTGGCCTGATCATGAAAATGGATTGGTCGTACGTGTCTGATCATAAGAAAAAATATAGAAATAAAAAAATAAAAATAAAACACAGCTTCCACCGAGCTATCCAAAGGGTCTCGAAATTCCCACTCCAAATTATTTCACCCCCTTTTGGACATATGAAGCTCTGATTTGGGCTTGGGCTTGCCAGAGTTAAGGGAAATTTTTTGGGCCCTAAATCTTGGGATTCCTTAACAAGAGTCTCAAATCTTTCTACCATAGTCTTCCAAATTTTATATATTTTGCCCGCGCCATAAGCCATAACTTATGCACACAATAGCACACCCGTGCACACATCATACATACGCATCTAGGAGACCCACAAATTTGCCCCGAAAATATTCATTTGTAGCCACTTCCCCTCCTAGGGTTCGAACCACATACCAACTAAGTTGTTGCTCATTCTCCTATTTCAACGTAAATCAAATGTTTAAAGAACTTGTTAAGCAGGTAATTTAACTATATTACCATATTCTCCATATACCAAAACGAAAAAAGTGGCACTAGAAGGCCACGCGTGGCGGCACGTAACACCGACAATAATAATTAGAGGAGGAGGAGAGGAACAACGTGTGTTAGGGGTATAAAAGAAAATGCTGCTTGATGGTGCTCACGAGTAGGGATTCCTCAAATCAAGGCACGTGGTGGATGACAAATATCCCACGTGCACCGACTAGCTACTTCAAGTCTACGGAGCAGAGATAAGTACCGTGTAGGGGGACATTCCTCGGCGTCTCGCCTCCGAAGTAGCATCCGACTTTTGGGGGGCCTCTTCTGAATACGCTCCCTCTTCGCCTGACTATCAGCCAATAGATCGCCTCCGTGCAATCCTATAGCCGAGCTTCCTTAGTTTCCTTGCTCGTCTCCAAGCTATCGTATAGCTGAGATTCCTCAGCGTCCATGAAGTGCATCTCGTCACGACGAGATCTCCGCCGCTCCACGTCCAGCATCCCACGCTCGCATATCTCGCCATTGTAACGACCACAAAATCTTAATACTTTTCTTATATTTTCATTTCTTCAAGAAATGCCATTTTCTTTGAAACACTTGTATATTTATTTATTTTCTTTCAAATAATACACATGGTTCATTCTTGTATATCTTGATTACCACGCTGTATTGTCATTCCATAGGTCATAGGTTCGAACCCCGACTAAAATATTTTAGTTTTATTTTAAACCCCCAAATTTTAAAATGCTATATATCTTTTTATAATTAAATATTTATTAATTTTTAAGAGAAGGGAAAATATTTTCTTTTAATTAAAAAATAAATTTTATTTTGTTTGTTTATTATTTTGGATAAATTTGTTTTGACTGTATTTTTATGGTTTTGATTTTGGGGAATTGATAAGATTTTAACAGGTTTTAACCCCGTAACCCTTCACTCCAATTTTTTTCCTCTCCAATGCCTACTTTATTCTTTTTCCTTCCACTCTCGGTAGAAAACCTAGATCTAAGATATGAAGAAGAAGTAACCACAAATCCATCATTAAGGAAGAAGAAAGAACCCCCGATCCATCAACCTTACCCTCGAAAGCAAATTCGAGGCTAATCCTACCAGTTGGCTACTTGATAGATAGAGATCAAGTTGCTATTTGTAAGTCCCCTCTTCTCGTTTCCCATCGATCTTCATCTTCAAAATTTAGTTTTTAAACTTTTATATTGATTAAATTATGTTGTAAAATGTAACTAATAATTACTATGAAAGTTAAGGTATTAAATATTTAACATTAGTTATAAAAGTGAGCATAGTCTTTTATTATTATTATATTCATGCAGATTATTATAAATAAACAAACTTTATCTCTAATCAAGTAGCAAAGAATAAATACATTAGTTATCATTTCTGTTGTTAACAGCAATTAATTTGTATGATGTTAACGTTGGCATATCACTATACTACTTACATGTTTCATAATGAACGAACTAGGCAACATATAATAAGTTCGTATAATACTTATATCTAATGTCAGTAATACTAACATATTGTATATAACTTGTAAAATTACTATACCAAATACTGTTGGTTGAATTTATCTACTATGTATAACAAAATATGTTGATTTATTGCAAATATAAATTACTTTTGTATCTATTTATAATATAAGTATAAATGTTTGAATATTGAATCTATGGTTATACACAAACAACTAGTAAGGTTATAAAAAAAAAATTAAAGTACGACATTATAGTATTTTAGATAGCTATGCAGTTAAGTGATTATTTAGAAGAGCTAAATTAGGCATAGTAGTAAATTGCATGTTTCATAATAGTAGCATCACTGAGTTGATATTCCATCCACCTCATGTCACGGGTGCGACGGTATTCATGTTGTTATATTTGACTTGATATTTGTTATATTCAATGCACCTTATGTCACGGGTGCATCATTGCCATAATTATCACTTTAAGTTTTTATGTATGAAATATACCCTATATTTCTATATAGGGAAGTCTTAACCTTAACCGTCTTTCGTAATGATCTAGCGACCGCTCTATCTTAGTTACCTAACCTACGAGCGATGACATTTCCCCGAGATCAATACGAAGTTCATAGTATAGGTTAAGTCATGTTGTGTTGTTTTTCTTTTATGTATGACATCTGAATTTCTGGAAATACGAAGACTGATTACACCTGCCTTAAAATAGACATATCTCCTAACTCCGGATTTCAATTTGAGCAAACTCAAGTTGCTAGAATATCTACAGAGAGTTAGCTACATTTTATTTCTAAGTTAATTTACCTAAAAAGTTATGTAAGTTTATGAAAATAGAATCCTAACAAAATGTGACGAATCTGGACTGCAGCAGAAACTATCTGCGCGGTTGTAGTAAAATAGGCATAACTCCCTACTCGTTTATTGTAATCTGGATTTTCTTGTTGAGGATCGTTCAAAACTCATAGACTCTAAATTTTCTGTCTAATAGGGAAAACCAGAATCTGGACCAAAATCTACCAAAAATGTAAAATACCATCAGTATACGAATTCTGAAATCTGCACTGGCCCGCTCTGCGCAGCGTTACGAAAACTTCTGTTCCTATCTCACCAGGAACCCGATCGAAGAAAACTCAGTCTCTTTATTTACAAGACTCTCTGAACTACAATTTATTTCTTTTATAAGATTTCCTAATTCTAAACCAAACCCATAGATTTCTGCATGCGAACTTATGTTTATTTCTGGCCTGAAATTGAACTGGTATTACCCGCTTGTTCTATATACATAGAGACTTAGAATTGTATCTAGGAATTGACATGTATACTCAGGAGTCCTATGACCAACTCATGAATGGGCTTGTGTTTTCTTGCCCCTGAAAGATAGCCTTAGGTCTATGAATGCTTCTGCGGTAGATTATACTATCTTGACCTGAATCTGACATGAACCACTCGAATATCTTGAATATCTTGAATATCGTGAATCCAATGAATATCTTTAATCTCGTGAATCTTGTGAACATGACATGTACACTATTTATTGGATACACACACACGCTATATATAAATATACATATCATGAGGATGAGATAGCTCGAAAATGGAGGTATTTATATGTAACGGAGGATCATATCTTGTTTCTCATGGTAACGAAAGAAAAACGGTACATCACATTATATACAAATCTTGAATCTCATGAATCTCGTGAATTTCGTGTTGCTGTTGTTCCGTGGCATTACGGAATATTCTGGTTATATGATAAAACTCTTACAATCGAGCTTATACTTAAGTTTCTAATGAACCTCCGGTAAAATGTGGCCAATACACCGTAATTTAACCAGTATACCAAAATAATTCTACACTACATTTTTGTTAGTATGATATGATAATTTACTAAACCAATATATTATCAAATAATTCTAAAATAAAATATACCTTATATATTTTTATAATCATGAATTTTTGTACCTTATTACCTTTTGATGATTTTAATAGTAACCCTATACATATTGTTATTCCTAAATTGCAAAACTTTATTATTACTATTTTCTATAAATTAAGCAAACATTATTATTGTTACATTTGTTCCAAATGATTGAAACCCTGTATTAAATCTATTAGATTATAAAACGTCTCAAGATAGGTTCTGCACGAACACTCGAAGTTCATTAATAACTAAATTAATTGTAACCAAAATATCACGTTTCATTGTAAATACTGTTAACATAAAAAAATATTATTTTCTAACAAAATGAGGACTTACCGAACTTTAGTTTGCAGACGACATTCCTGTTTTCATGTTTTCTTTTCTTAGGAATGACGTCAGACGACTTTGGGACATGTGATGAGGCTAGGTACAAGGTGGTACCAACCGAGCACAGTCAATATCTTTCAAATCAGCCCGAGCTCTAGTTTTTCTTTTCTGTAAGCACGTCTTTTGTTCAAGGCTATCTTTCATTCCTAGTTTCTTTAATTTCCGAACTGTGTCCATGTTTCCCCAATCAGAGCAAAGCTCTGTTCAAATTCCAAGATTTGGAATGAAGCGACGCTTCCTTTACCTCAATCAGAGCAAAACTCTGTTTCAAATTTCAAAACTTAAAAATTGAAGCAACGCTTCAGATCCTGCGCACTGCGCGCCACGTGTCAAAAGCAGACACGCCAGCGCCAGGAGCGCTGCGCCCTAAGCAGCGCACCCCCAATCAGAGCAAAGCTCTGTTTTGAATTTCAAAATTCAAAAATTGAAGCAACGCTTCAGATCCTGCGCGCTGCGCGCCACGTGTCAAAAATAGACACGCCAGCACCAGGAGCGCTGCGCCCTAGGCAGCGCACCCCCAATCAGAGTAAAGCTCTGTTTTGAATTTCAAAATTCAAAAATTGAAGCAACGCTTCACATCCTGTGTGTTGCGCGCCATGTGTCAAAAGCAGATACGCCAGCGCCAGGAGCGCTGCGCCCTAGGCAACGCACCCCCAATCAGAGCAAAGCTCTATTTCAAAATTTAAAATTTAAAAGTTGAAGCAACGCTTCAGATCCAGCGCTCTGCGCTGCGCGCCACGTGTCAAACCTTGTGTTGCACTCTGCGCTGCGCACCACGTATCAAACACGGGTGTGCTAGCGCAGTTGCGCTGCGCTCCACGCTGCGCGCCACGTGTCGAATGTAGGTGCGCTAGCGCAAGGTGCGCCAGCACTGGAATTAAAAATTCCCCCACCGTCAGATCAAAAGATCTACTAATAATAAAATTATTAATTAATTAGAACTAAAGTTCTGTTATGGAAAGATTTTTCAATCTTATTAAAACAAGAAGATTATCTTCTGTAAAATAGAAGCCTTAGGATCAAAGATCCAACGGTGGAAAATATTCCCAAATCAATCAGAGAAAGATTTCTTAAAACCGATTTAACAAATCATTTGGCCATATATAAAGGACCCCAAACTTCAAGTCTAAAAGAGAGAGAACAGAATAGAGAAAAAAAAAAGAACAGAAAAAGAGAGAGGAAAACCCTCTCCAAACTTTGAGAAAAAGAAGAGCGGGCTCTTAGAAAAAGGAAGATCATTTCTTCATATTCAAGGTAAAGAACTATGTTCTTGAACAACAGAGATGAAACCATCTCGTAAAAAGAAGAACCATCTTCTAAAAAGATCATAGATCTAAAAAAGACCGAGGTCTTTAATAAAAAGAAAAAGATCGAAAGATATAATCATAAAAAAATAAATAAAAGAAGTATTTTACTTCATTCACAGATCTTTTGATCTATAAAGGCAGACCCTTTTATAAAAAACAAGAACTTTTGTTCTTGAATCTTGAGGCAAAACCTCCTTTAAGAAGAACATAAAAGTTGTTCTTTGATCTTAAAATTGATCAGATGCGCTTTGCGCTATTGAAAAGTGCCTTGCACTCATGAATTGCGCTTTTGCGCTTCTTGGACCGGCACTCAGCGCCAAAACATGCAACGTGTCAACTGTAGACACCACTTGCGCTTTGCGCTTTTAAAATAGAGCGTTGCGCTCATAGACCGACGCTCAGCGTCAAGCGCGCCACGTGTTGCTCGCTGGCGCGCCAACAGACTAGCGCAAAGCGCTCATAAATTAAAAGCACAATGCGCTAATGAAATAGCGCTTAGCGCTAAGTGCGACACGTGTCCTCTTCGTGTGCGCTACCTGACAGAAGCGCAATGCGCTCTTTAACTGGCGCAAAGTGCCTGGCGCGCCACGTGGCGCATTGTCAGAACACAATTTGTTCTTATCAAGACAAAATGTCAGAGCCCAATGCCTAACATTATTAAAAGCGCTAAGCCCAAATAAAGGCTTAATAGCCAGAACAAAATAAAAATATTAAACATTTTTAATTGGACTTAGCCAAATTCTGGCCATAAGTCCTCAACTTATATTGAACTGAGCACATCTGCTCATAAATATTCAACAGATCTTAGTCCCAAACCGGGCTACAGATCTCTCAAATAATTCACACTGGTTCGAGGGTACATCTCGTTACTCCTATGATATCTGTCGTTGTAATCCTTCAACGTCGTCAGAGAGGTGACGGGTCCCGAAAAACCACACATTACTATGGACTGTGGGGGTCCTTAAACTCATGGACTATGATGTCCTTAACCTCGACCGTGATGTCTTAAAACTAACATCGGACTGTGGGGTCCTTAAACTCATGGACTATGATGTCCTTAACCTCGACCGTGATGTCTTAAAACTAATATCGGACCGTGGGGTCCTTAAACCCATGGACTATGATGTCCTTAACCTCGACCGTGATGTCTCAAAACTAACATCGGACTGTGGGGTCCTTAAGCCCATGGACTATGATGTCCTTAACCTCGATCGTGATGTCTTAAAACTAACATCGGACTGTGAGGTCTTTAAACTCATGGACTATGATGTCATTAACCTCGACCGTGATGTCTTAAAACTAATATCGGACTGTGAGGTCCCTAAATCCACGGACTATGATGTCCTTAATCTCGACCGCGATGTCTTTAAACTAAAATTGGACCGAGATGTCCTTAAACTAACAATGGACTGTAATGTCCCTAAACTAATTATCGACCGCAATGTCACTAAACTAAACAATAGAGCCCAATTACTCTCTTGTCGGATCTAAACGGTCCCGTTAAGTTGATCTTAGTCTAAAATTAGACTAACGTATCCGTAACAAACGTTTAAGTTGATCTTAGTCTCAAATGAGGCTAACGTATCCTTAAACCCAAACCCCCCAAACCCAAATCTAAAAAAGATACGGATTTGGACTAGTCTACGCCCTACGAGCGACAACATAACTTAGTCTCCGTATTCAATCCACGGGCAACCAAACACAAAACAAACACCCACGACACGAAGTGACCATCTGGAGAAGGAGAAAGTTGTTACCGCGATGCGGTAGCGTAATTAACTGCAGGGGCTTGCACCTGTAGGGAAGAGCGCCCCCACAATCAAAAACCCCTCAAACGAGGGGGAATCTGACGAAGTCTGCTACATCGGCCGCATCCGTTTAAACCTTCGATACACGGTGCCATAAATCAACTTGGCATCTTCGGAGAGGTGGATGGATAGCACCAAATAGCATCTGCCCTCAGATTCAAGCAAGACGTTCGTCTTCCCGGTTTCCGGCGGTAAATAGATTCTGGCACGCCCGGTGGGACCTTTTCCTCTTTCCACTCCACACTTCGTGTGTCGTGTTCGTGAACGAATCGCGGTTTGCTAATGGTTGCCCTTGGGTTCGAGGTACCGAGATTTGGCGTTTTGCTTGGTGCAGAAAGCGAAGGATCAATGGCGTCTCCTTGCGTGAAGTGTTCCAGCTGCAACTGCAATTCACGTTCCGCCTCATCTGGAGGCATAGCTTACGGGCCCCAAGCGACCTCCCTGTTCACGATGCCGGTGGAACAGGTCACTCAGGCCACCACTGGATTGTTTTTCGGGACCATGCTCCTGCCAATAAGCTTCAGCGCCCTAGTACCAACACAAGAAGCTCCCAAGAAGTCGGTCTTTGATCGACTTGCAACTACTGCGGCCCCCCTCAATGGGTCGTCCATCTCCAGCACTTCAGTCTTCGTCAGATTGGGCCAAAGTTCCGGTGGGCCCATGATTAAGCCTACAATCCCAGGAAAGGTTGTTCCGAAGAGGATAGCCATCCCTGCTCCCAAAGTCGTCAAGGCGGCTTCTCCTGCCAGGGAGTCAGTCTTTACAAGACTGACCGTCCCGGCTCGCATTCCCGCTCCTGCTCCCGCTCCTGCTCCAAAGTCTGTCTTTGACAGATTAAATCATGTAACTGAACGGACCTCAGTCTTCAAGAGGCTGACACCACCAACGGCCCTTCACCAGAGCAGGGGGCAAGATGAAGTCGCCCCTCAAGATAAAACCATCCCAACAGCTAGACGCGTTCGACGTCGCCACTGGCGCCGAGTAAGGAAGACTGGGGGCAACTCCCCCTCTGGGCTAACTCCACCAGCCCCAACGGTGGAAGTCAATGCTGCTGTTCCAACCGAGAACAGCTTCGAATTGCTGAACATGGTGCGCACGAATTCTCCTACCGCCGTACTGAAAAGATCTCCTCCATCTATGGAGAATGTTGCGGAAGTAAAGCCAGAACAGTCGCCTCAGCGGCTGTCCTCCAAAATCTACAAAGTCTGGCGACAGGTTCGGGACTCAGTAGTTGATCAGGATTACCCTCGCTGACAGAAAAGGGCGAAGGTTCAACAAGAAGAGAACCATCTTGCTAGGCCACAAAAGGCAATAGCTGTCTAGGTGCTCGCTGCAACGGCCCCCTCAACTTCGACTGCTCATAAGAGGAGAAGGCCGGAGAAAATCCCCATGCTTGCAACAAATGTCAAAGGCACTGAGCCCAAAAGCCCTAAGTCTGGGGGCATGGTGGTGCATACCGTCTACATGGCATCCGAGAAAGAGGATAGCCGTGCTTCTACGGGCCACCGACCACTCATCCGATCCATTACAAGAGCTCGGGAACAACAGCAGCAGAAACTTCAGGAGATACTGACTACGATGGCTGCACTCACCGGAACAAAAGAAAGCCTGGAGGCGTCATCGGAGCAGCGTTATGAGCAAGAAACCGATGATGAATTCCTTCGGAGAATGCTTGACAGGAAGGACAAAGAGGCCGCAGAATAGGCTGCCAATATAAAGCATATGGCCCTTCTATTCCAAGATATGGTGGGCATGATGATCCAGCCGGATCCCCCAGCAGAAGATCCTCCAGTAATAATTGAAGATGATAAAGGAGAAACGTCAAACCCTCTGTCGGCTCTGTCAACAGCCAAGGAGGAGACAATTTCCAAGGCCGCCCTGGACGATTATATTGCTCAGCAAATAAGAGTTCACCAGGTGAATGAAGCGGCTAGGCAAATTGTTAGAACTGGGCGACCGTATCCAGGCTGGTATGATAAGATAAAGTACCCGTCGGGCTACACGATCCCGAAATTCCATGTGTGCAAGGGGACAAGCAATCCCCATCAACATGTCGCTCAATTCAGGGCACTTTGCGGCAACACCGGGGGTGATGATAAGCTTTTGCTCAGCCAATTCGTCGGCAGCTTATCGGAGATGGCGTTTGAGTGGTACTCTGAACTTCCAAATGACTCCGTCAAGACTTTCGCAGAAATGGGGTTGTTGTTCACCAAGCGATTTGCAAGTGCTAGTGAGCGCACCCCGATAACGGCATTGATCAATGCAAGGGTGAATCCAGGTGAAACGTGGATTCAGTACGCGATCCGATGGTGAAATCTGTGGTCGAAATGCGAACAGCGCATCGAAGAAGCACTAGCAGTGGGCATGTTCGTGGGCACCTTAGAACCTCATGAAACTATTTCACGGTTCATGATGTTCTTCAAACCGACCACATTCCAAGCTTTAATCGACAAGCTAGCCCAGATGGATCAGATGGGTCATAAACCGTCTCCTCCGAAGCCGGAACCGCGGAACGAAAAGGGTAAAGGGAAGGCGATCTTCGTTGCGAACACCCAACAGCAGCCCAGTGCCTCAAAGCTAGTGGATCAACTGGAAGAGAGACGACGCTATTATAATGAGAAGATGAAGCGTCCTTACTTGTTCCCATGGGACAAAACGAAGAGACTATTCGAGCTGGCGATGCGCAACAGGCTTATCAATCTGCCGAATCCAAGGCGACCATTGCAACCCGGTGAAGCGAATAACCCCAATTATTGTCCTTACCACCAAACAGTGAGCCATACAATCGAAGATTGCTTCGTCTTTAAGGGATGGATCGAGGATCAATACCTACAAGGTAAGTTTGCGTTGTTTGAGAAGTGGAAAGTAAACCCACCACAACCGCACACTCCTAAAAAGACGGATACACCGGGGGCAACGTGCTCTTTTGTTGAAGAAGCTCTATGGGAAGTGGCCCCTTCGGCCAAAACCAAAAGGATGCTGAATGATCTCCAGATATGCCCGACAGTCAGGTGGAAGAATCCGTTAGAACCCCAGATCATCGAAGGGATGCTGAAGCCGCGCCCAACTCCAAAAATTGGTGGTGATAGCCAAAGTGTTCATACCCAGCCGTCGAAATCTTCAAAAAAGAAGAAGAAATCGAAAAAGCCCATGAAGCCTGGCGACAAGCGCACGGACCTGCAAAACCAGATTGATGCGCTGGAAGAATATAACCAGAAGGCGCGGACTCCAATCACGCTCCAAGAGTTCCTCGGCCACATCCTTGAAAACGGAGATGATGGAGAAAACTCATCAGATGAATCTGAGGATTATGTAGCAAGTTGCCATATGATCTCTCACTCGTCGATGGACGATGAAGAAGCTCCTTGCACTAAGAAACTGGGGGCAAATCTTGAACCGGAGCTTCCAGAGCCATCAGAAGAGATGATCGACGCATTCCTAAACGAAGCTCTTCTAAAAGGCAAAGCTGATCGGGAGCGTGAGATGGCCATATTTGAAAAGACCAAACGATGGCGACTGGACGAAAGGGGTGAAATACCCCCGCCAGATCAAAGTATATCCGCCATGAATAAAATCAAGGTCAAGACGAGGAAAATGTTCGCCAAAGCCATATCAATGGGGATGAAGCTACCACCCTCTGAAGAAAACACTCTTGATAAAGCAGAGATGCATCCTAGCTACTGTTTATATCATCGAAAGATTTTGCACCCTACCGAAGAGTGCGACGCTTTTAAAAGATAGTGGCAGGGATATGTTGCTCACCGGCAACATTTCAAGCGGATGAAACGCAAGACTCGTTGGGAGCAAGGAAATACGACCGAAGAGCGTAAAAGAACCACCAACAGCTGTCACATGGTTAATGTCGGGGGATCGCAAGTTCTCACCTTCGGGAGAGACTCCGACGAAAAAATGGCTCTTAGCCCTCTCTTTAAAGAGTCCACCTTGGGGAAAGAGGAAGAACCGAAGGCCTGTGAAAACATTCAGCTGCGCAATCGTACACGTCCAGAAAAGAATCTTGGACCCACGAATAGAAAAGATAAGGGAAAAGAAAAGGTCTCTGAGGATATCGTCCTGGATGACCAAGTCATGAAAGAGCTGACCGCCAAGGACCCGCCAAAGAAAAGTAAGGTAGACTACAACGTCCTGGCGCACCTAAGGAAGTTACCTTCGCAGCTCAGCATTCTCGATGCCCTTTTACTATCAAAAGAAGCAAGAGATTCATTGATCAAGGTGCTGCAAGAGCCACAGCAATTCCAAGCTTTCCTCGCTGAAGAGAAGATGAAAGACGAGCTGGAAGAAGTACACACAGCCGATATCACCTTCGGCGATGAAGATCTCCTACTTGGGACATGTGAACACAACCGTCCACTATATGTCTCTGGCTACTATTACGATATCAAGATAGGCAAAATCCTGGTCGACAATGGGTCCTCCGTCAACCTCCTTAACGTGAGGGTGTTAAAGGAAATCTGCATGAGCATTCAGCACTTCGCTCGTGATAAAATCACCATCTCCGGTTTTGACTCCCAGTCATCGCGGACTCTCGGGTCTGTGATACTGACGTTATGATTCGGGCTACTTGTCATAGATATTAAATTTCACGTCATTGACGCCAAGACCTGCTATAACGCTTTGCTCGGCCAGCCTTGTTACACGAGTACAACATCATCCCTTCTACACAACATCAGTGTATGAAATACTTCAAGGATGGTCTCGAGTATACTGTGACAGGAGAGTTAAACCCATTCTCCGTGAACGAAGTCCACAAGTACGAAGATGCAAAATACTTCTTGCCAGACTTTGAAGACACAGAGAGATCTCACAAACCGGAGAACAAAGTTATCCCTACCATTCCGGTCTTTGGGAGTGATTCCGAGAAGGAAGAAGAGATAGTCTACTCAGGTCCGCCCCAGTACAACAAGCCAGGACCGTCCACTCCTATGCCTATCTTTGGCAGCGACTCGAAAGATGAGGTCAATGCTATATTCTCTGCTTGGCCATCCATACAAACCTTCGCTGATGAAGAGCAAAGTTTGCAAGTTGCCATGGTTCCGCCCAAGCATCATAAAGAACTAGACGTGCTTCATACTTATAGTGTGGAAGAACTGCAGACATTTTACGTCCCTCCCAGGCGAAAAGGTGAACAGATAATCCTATTCTACCGATCCACGGAAACTAGAGTGGAGAAAGAAGTTTGGCATGGCGCCGATTCTACACTCGACAGGCTCCAGCCCATCCGTCTTCCTAGATATTACACAGAAGGCTTGAAAAGGCTATTGAAGCGCCAAGGGGAACCCTTCAAACAGACATGTTCCCCTCCGAACGGCGGCCGAGACGTGAGGACGTCTTGCCTGAGATTCGGGGCAGATGCTATTTGGTTTTATCCGTCCATCTCTCCGAAGATGCCAAGTTGATTTATGGCACCGTGTATCGGAGGTTTAGACAGATGCGGCCGATGTAGCAGACTTCGCCAGATTCCCTCTCGCTTGAGGGGTTTTTAATTGTGGGGACGCTCTTCCCTGCAGGCGCAAGCCCCTGCAGTTAATTACGCTACCGCATCGCGGTAACAACTTACTCCTTCTCCAGAATTTCACTTCGTGTCATGGGTGTTTGTTTTGTTTGTGGTTGCCCGTGGATTATATACGGAGACTATTTATTTCGTCGCCCGTAGGACGTGGATTAGTCCAAATCCGTACTTTCTTAGATTTGGGTTTTGGGTTTTGGTTTAAGGATACGTTAGCCATATTTGAAGCTAAGATCAACTTAAACGTTTGTTAATGATACGTTAGTCTAATTTCCAGACTAAGATCTACTTAACGGGATCATCTAGATCCATTTCCAGTTTAGGGACATGGTGGTCCATTTAATATATGGCCGTCGGGACCCGTCACCTCTCTGACAACGTTGAAGGATTACAACGACATGTGTCAGAGGAGTTCGGAGATGTACCCTTGAACCAAAGTTGATTGGGGGTCTTATAGTCCAATTTGGGACTAAAGTCTGTTTGAATGTTTAAGGATACGTTAGCCATATTTAAGGCTAAGATCAACTTAAACGGGATCGTTTAGATCTAACAAAAGAGCGTTTGGGGGCCCTATTGTTCCAGTTTAGGGACGTAGTGGTCCATAGGTAGTTTATGGACATTGCGGTCCATTGCCAGTTTAGGGACATGGTGGTCCATGTTCCAGTTTAGGGACATGGTGGTCCATAGGTAGTTTAAGGACGTTGCGGTCCATATTCCAGTTTAGTGACGTGGTGGTCCATTTAATATATGGCCGTCGGGATCCGTCACCTCTTTGACGACGTTGAAGGATTTCAACGACATGTGTCAGAGGAGTTCGGAGGTGTACCCTTGAACCAAAGTGTAAATTGATTTAAAAGAGCAGCCATGCTCAGTCAATTTAATTTGAGGACTTACGGCCAGAATTGGGCTAAGTCCAATTGAGAATGTTCAACACTTTTATTTGTTTTTGGCCTAATAGGCCTGTATTAGGGCTTGACCCCTGTTTAAGTAACGCATTGCATTACTTTTTATTTTTGTTTGGGCTCTGCCCATAAAGGATGCAGAGCATCAATTTGTCTTGGGCTCTTCCTATTTTTAAATGATGCAGAGCATCAATTTTACTTGGGCTCTGCCCATTTATAAAAGATGCAGAGCATCAATTTTACCTGGGCTCTGCCCATTTATTGCTTTGCAATTTAATTAGGCCTACTAGGCCTTTCTGATTTGGGCCTGGCCCCTTTAGTAAATAATGCATTGCATTTGTCAGGCGCTTTGCGCCAATCACCGAGCGCAAGTGCTTGTGGTGATGACACGTGTCATGCAAGCGCAGTGCGCTGCGCTTGTGCTGCTGACACGTAGCGCGCCGTGGTGAGTTGCGCCAGTTTCAGAGAGCAAGGCTCTATTTCAAAGCGCATAGCGCAAATAGTTCAGATACTGACACGTGGCGCTCTCTGGTGGCTTGCGCCAACTCAAGAGCGCAACAGTGCAGATTTACAAGTGCAAGGCACTATTAACTTGAGAATCTTTTAGATTCCAGAACCAATGGTTCATAAAAGAAGTGTAAAGCACTTTCTGATTTCTTGATCCAATTTAGATCAAAGAAAACAAATGTTTCTTATTTTTCTTGATCATAGAGAACCAATGGTTCATAAGTGCAAAACACTATTTTTTTTTGTTTTCTTATTGAAGATCATTGATCTTGATCTTAGATCAATGATCTATTAGAAGAAATTCTTCTATTTGAAAGGTCTTTTACCTTTTTCTTCTTCGAATTTCTTCAGAGTTCTCTTTGTTTGAAGTTTTTGATTTCTTACCAAATGTTGATGCCTTTGAATTGAGGTCTAGGGGCCTTTATATAGTGCCCATAAATTTGTTAAAGAGATCTTTCTCTGAGTGATTTGGGGAATTTTCCCCACCGTTGGATCTTTGATCAAAGGGCTTCTGTTTTACAGAAGGCAATCTTCTTGTTTTAACAAGAGCAGAAAAATCTTACTCGAATTTAATTTTGTTTGGCGCAAACGCTCCTGCGCTTGACACGTGTCGCGCAGAGCAAAGCGCAACCGCGCTGCCACGTGTCGCGCAGCGCAGAGCGCAGCACGGCTGCGCTAGCGCAACCGCACTGCCACGTGTCGCGCAGTGCAGAGCGCAAGTCAGCTGAAGCGTTGCTTCTTTAATTTTTATTTTAAATGGAGCATTGCTCTGATTGGGTGCGCTGCCACGGGAGCAGTGCTCCCTGTGCTAGCGTGCCTGATTTTGATGCGTGGCGCGTTGCGTGCAGCGCAAGGAATCTGAAGCGTTGCTTCATTTATTTTAACTTTAATTTTCACATCAATTTTCAAAGCAGAGCTTTGCTCTGATTGGGGGAAACATAAGCGTTGCTTCGTTTCCCGCATTAGAATTTGAACAGAGCTTTGCTCTAATTGGGGTACACAAATGCCCCCCCATCGTTGCGCTTACGTGGCCTCCAAACGTGAGCGCAGCGGTGGTAGACTCCCAACCGTCGCGCCATCCCTTGGAAGCTGAAAGGGCATTTGATGCCTATAAATAGGATCTTTAGTCTCTTAGATGATTTTCATCTCTAAAATTTTACTTTCAGAACTCAGAGCCCTGCTCTTTATTTTCAAGAACTTCAAGAGTTAAACTCTTAAAACTTTTAGGTGAAAATTTTAATTTGAATTAAATTAAATTAAATTAATTTTCATTGACAGAGCCTCGCTCTCAATAGATCCCTGATCTAAAGGAAACCCATTTAGGGTTTCACCTAGCAGAGCTTTGCTCTACAGGTCTAAAGGGATCTAAAGAGAACTAAAGGGGACCCTATTAGGGTTCCATTAATAGAGCTCTGCTCTCTGAAGATTTTCCTTGGATTTTCTTAATTCATTGATGAAGGTTTACTCCTTCCAAATCATACAAAAGAACTTTTAGGAGTTTTTCATTGATCTTGGAGTTTAAAGATGGCATTTTATTTCTCGGTGCATTATATCGTTTTGCTTAATTAGTCTTTCTGATAATTTTGTTGATTTTCTTTCACAGAAACAATGGACGCCCGCATGTACGATCTTGACGAGATCATCTCTTACAGGGACATCCGCCGACTTGGCCGTTCTCAAAATCGAGAGTTCACAAACGCGGAGTGTGCTGAAATCATGAGCCGCTTCGACGCATATAACGGTCCACTGCTTCCCCGACGTTCCTCCCTCCTTAAGCTTATCGTGGAAGCCATCTGGGAAGCGCTTCCCCTATTCTGTTCCGGTGTGCCGCTTAGAGCGTTGGATGCCGCCGAGGATAAGATGCACTCGGTGTACCTGATGAACTTAATCTCGAAGAGACGGCGAGACAATCTTGTCGATCTCTTGTACCATGTCTTTCAACAGTCCGCCATACTCGCTGCTTATTGGAGGGTGGAAGACATCAGGGGGGACCCTGACGCTTGTGCTCGTGAAAGAAAGCACACTAGGATGGTCCGTGAGGCTTGGAAAGTCATAGATAGGGTCACTTTCGAGTTCCTCAATCCATGTCCTGGGTTCGAGGTTATACCTTTGTAAACATTTTAATAATGTTATTATCTATTTCTCCGTGATTGTAAGAACCCCTTTTTATGATATGGATAGAAAATTTCCATTTCAGCTTGTCTTATCCCTTGTTCTGAATCTTTTGCACATGCATGAATGAGTGTGTCTCGAACGCTTGATCAAATGTAAATCGGATGTTCTTCCTGTCACTTCCTTCTTTCTTTTATTGTGCGTATGCTGTCTTAATAAACATGGTCGATAGATAATAGAGTAAGCATATAGATTTCTCCAAGAAATAGCGATGGCTTAGGCCGCAGGTTCAGATCTGCCGCCTAAGACTTTTCAACTCTATGAGCTGTGAGGGTCTCATAGAGACTTTTCTCCCTACGGATCGAGAGGATCTCGTAGGTAGATTTTCTCCTTAGGAATCGTGAGGATTCCTAAGTGTGTTTTTTCTTATAAGTCGTAAGGATCCTATAAGAGAATTTTTCCCTCTTACGAGTCGAGAGGACCCGTAAGCGGTTGTTTCCCTCCTTGTCGAGATTCGACTTTGGAGAGTGAGACCCGTGGATAGTATGCAAGAAACCATTTTAGGCCAACTTGCAGGGTCCCAGTGCTTAGGAAACAGGTTTATTTTATGCCCACTGCCTAAGGCTTTATCTCACGAGTCGAGCCGGATCGAGAATTTCTCGCAAAGACATCAATTTCTTCACAAGTCGAGACGAATCGAGCATTTCTCGCAAGAACATCCTAACGTCACAGTTAACCTCTGCTCTTTACGACAGAAGTCCGTTAGGGTCTGTGGTACTTAGGGTTTTGGCCGTCGTACCGTCGCATAAGCTGATATATTCCTTGATAGGCAATCGTGCTGTTCGAGTAGCCCTGCGACTGCCGTGTCTCTGATCCCTTCGGGGGCTGGACAAGACGTCTTCAAGCAATCTTCCTAGGCAGTTTGACCGTCGGAAGAGCAAGCATTAGGAATTTGCCATGCTACTTTTTACTTGAGGTTAGGCTCATTTTGGCGAGCCCCGATGAGTCATAACCACTCCGCGCTGGTGTGGGATGATCTCCGATAGTCTTTCAGGTTTTATGTGAGTTGCCGTCAAGACCCTGAAGCTAGGAATTTGGCCTTTGCTTCGTTTGCTGGCATTGCGTCTGCTGTATCGAGACGAATGTCGCGATGGGAACTAGGGATTTTGCCGTGGCTCCATTTGTTTGATTGTCGCGTCTGAACCCTGCTGGAGTAAGAACGCTGGAGTGACATCTCATCTGCTGTATCGAGACGAACGTCGTAGTTGTCTCTAGGTTGCTGGTGGAGCGTTGAGGTTTGGAACTAGGGATTTTGCCGTGGCTCCATTTGTTTGATGATGTTGCGTCTGCTGTGTCGAGACGAACGTTGGGGTGACATCTCATCTGCTGTATCGAGACGAACGTCGCAGTAGAGCTGGGATTTTGCCGTTACTCCGCTTGTTTGATTGTCGCGTCTGAACTTTACTGGAGGAAGAACGCTGGAGTGACATCTCGTCTGCTGTATCGAGACGAACATCGCGGTTGTCTCTAAATTGCTGGTGAACCATCGAGGTTTGGAACTAGGGATTTTTCCGTGGCTCCATTTGTTTGATGATGTTGCGTCTGCTGTGTCGAGACGAACGTCGAAGTGGTGACCGCTCCGTACTGGTGTGAGACGATCTCCAGTTGTCTTTCAGGCTTTATATGACTCGCCGTTAAGACCTTGAAGCTAGGAATTTGGCCTTTGCTTCGTTTGCTTTGTCACGTCCGAACCCTGTTGGGGAAAGAACGCTGTCGTGACATCTCGTCTACTGTATCGAGGCGAATGCCGAGGTGGAGCTGGGATTTTGCCGTTACTCCGCTTGTTTGACCATGGGGTCTTTCGTCGGCGTTGTATCTGCATCTTGATGGACTGCGAAGGAACACCTTTGTTAACATCTCGTCAGCTGTATCGGGACGATTGTCAAAATGAAGCTGGGATTTTGCCGTCGCTTCGCTTTGTTTCGACCGCAAGGTCTTCTGTTGGCGTTGTATCTGCATCTTGATGGACTGCGAAGGAACGCCTTTGTTAATATCTCGTCAGCTGTATCGGGACAATTGTCGAAATGAAGCTGGGATTTTGCCGTCGCTTCGCTTTGTTTCGACCGCAAGGTCTTTTGTTGGCGTTGTATCTACATCTTGATGGACGCCTTTATTGACATCTCATCTGCTGTAACGAGATGAATGCTGAGATGGTTTCTAGGTTGTCTGTGAACCGTCGAGATTTGGCTTCGCTTTTTATGGAGCCTGTTGGGAAGGTATGGTTCCCTCTTTGTTTGTGCCCCTGGATTGTATACAGGAATCGATGTGATCTAACCTGTAGGGCATAATTTTCATTCATTTTCTTTTTTTATTATTATTTTATTTCCGCGATACTCTATCATTTCAGCTTTTATATCGCGAAGGTCGCGATTGCCCAATCATTTCGGCTATTTAGTTTATTTTCACTCGCTGCTTTTTATTGCGAGTTGCCCAATCATTTCGGCTATTTATTTTACTTTTACTCGCTGCTTTTTATTGCGAGTGTGGAACTTGGAATCTGATGCCAATCTTAGCATCTGCATCGCTACAACTGGAATATTTCCAGGAGCGAATCATCATTTGCCATGAAAGGACTTGGAATTTGATACCGGTTTAGGCATCAGCATCGCTACAACTGGGATATTGCCAGGAGCGAATCATCATTTGCCATGAAAGGACTCGGAATTTGATACCGGTTTAGGCATCAGCATCGCTACAACTGGGATATTGCCAGGAGCGAATCATCATTTGCCTCTGTCGATGTCGAACAAAAGTGGCTTAGTGAACAGGGTTAGGATCCCATCGACTAAGGCTTTTGACTTTATGAGCCGTAAGGGTCTCACAAAGGTATTTCTCCCTACAAGTCGTGAGGATCTCGTAGGTGTGTTTTCTCTTTAGGGATCGTGAGGATTCCTAAGTGTACGTCCCCCTGTAAGTCGTAAGGATATTACAAAAGGGTTTTCTCCTTATCAGTCGAGAGGACTTATAAGGGTTGTTCACCATATGGACATATCCTTAGCCACGGGTAGGACTTGGTTAGGGAAATGTTTATTCGCGCCCGTGGATTGTATACAAGGGTCAGTATTGAGCCGCTCGTAGGGCAATATCGAAGATTGTAGGAGTTGCTTAAGAACAGGTTCAGGTCCCTGTAACTTAAGACTTTCAAATCCTATGAGCCGTGAGGGTCCCATAAGAGAGTTCTCCTTACGAGTCGTGAGGATCTCGCAAGTGTAATTTCTCCTTGGGGATCGTGAGGATCCCTAAGTGTGTTGCTTCCTTATGAGTCATAAGGAACTCACGTGGGCGATTCCTCCTTACAAGGTCGAGAAGACCCTGTAAGTGTCCTTTAATGAGGTTGCGCCCTTTCGGGTTTTCACAAACACTCGCCGGCAGTCATGCTGT
The DNA here is from genome assembly GCA_030015575.1 of Agapanthus africanus. Classification (NCBI taxonomy): domain Eukaryota; kingdom Viridiplantae; phylum Streptophyta; class Magnoliopsida; order Asparagales; family Amaryllidaceae; genus Agapanthus; species Agapanthus africanus. The sequence goes on along the minus strand of CM057342.1, from coordinate 53,873,068 downwards.
TTTTACTCATGGAGCCCTTTCGGGTTTTCATCCGTGCCCATTTTTCTTATGGACGTACCGTTTTTTTATATTCTTTTTATTCTTTTTTCTAACGAGGTTGCGCCCTTTCGGGTTTTCATAAGACTCGCCGGTAACCCTGCTGTTTTTACTCACGGAGCCCTTTCGGGTTTTCATCCGTGCCCATTCTGCTTCTGGACGTACCGTTTTTTTTTCTTTTTTTTTCTTTATTTTTTTTGTCCGCCTGAGGATGCTGCGGTAGTAGTTTAAAGACGTTTAGGTCATTTGCAAGTTTTAGAACATTGCGGTCCATTATTAGTTTAAGGACGTTTCGGTTCGCCGTATTTACGGCGAATATCTAGTTTATTGACTTTTCGGTTTATAGATCTTTCTCTATGAATGAGCATGATGCCCCCGGCGTATCTATTTTTCTCAGAGCGTGCGATTGTGGCGGGCTCACCTTCCAGTTTTCGGAGATGACGAACTTGCCCTGTTGGTATTGGTCTTCGACCCAGTTCTTGAAGACGTAACGGTTTTTGATTGGATGGCCCGATACTTGGTGGTAAGGGCAATAATTAGAACTGTTGACATCATCCAGTTGTAGTTGGTGTTTCGGCTCCGGTATAGTGATAAGCCTGTTATGCACTGCCACTTCGAACAGCCTCCTTGTTTCATCCTGGGGAAATGAGTAAGGACGTCTTAGTCTTTCCTCAAGGGATATGCGTGGACGCATATTGTTTTGACGAACGTCCGGTCTAGGGCCACTCGACTGTTGTTGAGTGTTGGTGACAAAGGTCATTTTCCCTTTTCCTTTATCCTTCTTGCTCGATCCTTTGTTTGCGGGGCCGAGATTTTTTTCGAGTAGCGAGCGATTGCACGGCTGAATGTTCTCGCAGCTCCTCAATTCTTTCATTTTTGAAATGGGTTCCTTAAGGAGAGGGTTGCGGGCAACTCCTTCGTCAGAGTCACTCCCAAAGGTGATAATTTGTGATCCCTTGGAGTCGGCCATGTGACAGTCAGCGGCGGCTCTTTTGCGCTCATCTATCTCATTTTTCTGATGTCTACGAGCTCCACGCTTTGTTCTGTTAAAGTGTTGCTTTTGAGTGATATACCCTTGCCACCAACACTTAAAGGAGTCACAGTCTTCGGTAGGATGTATGATCTTCTGATGATATAAGCAGAAGTTAGGATGCATCTCTACTCCATCGAGAGTATTTTCTTCAGGGGGCGGTAGCTTCATTCCAACTGATAGGGCTTTGGCGAACCTTTTCCTCGTCTTGAGTTTGTTTTTATTCGCAGTGGATGGCTTTTGATTTGATGGGAGTGCCTCGACTCTTTGGTCTAGTCGTCGGTGTTTGGCTCCTTCCAGTATGGCCATCTCACGCTCTTGATTGGTTTTAACTTTCAGACGAATTTCATTCAAGAAGGCATCGATCAACTCGTCTGACGGCCGTGGAATTTCTGGTTCAGGGTCCGCCCTCGGTTTTTCGGCGCAAGGAGCCTCTTCATCATCCGCCAATGAGTAAGAGATCATATGACAACTCGCTACGTAGTCTTCGGATTTATCTGATGAGTCTTCTCCATCGTTTTCGTCCTCAACAAGAGAACAGGCTGCCCCCATCGTGTCCGTCTTCTTTGGCGTATGCGGCTGTGGTGGGTTTACCTTCCAGTTTTCAGACAGCGCAAACCTGCCTTGTAGGTATTGATTCTCGATCCATCCCTTAAAGACGAAACAATCCTCGATCGGGTGACTTACCGTTTGGTGGTAAGGGCAGTAATCAGGATTATTAAGATCGCCTGGCTGCAACGAACGTTTTGGTCTCGGCAGATTGATGAGTCTGTTGCGTACTGCCAGTTCAAACAGTCTTCTCGTTTTATTCTGAAGAAACGAGTAAGGACGTCCTAGTCTCTCCTCGAGGGACAGGCGTGGATGCGCGTTATTTTGGCGAACGACCGGCTTTGAGTTACTCAGCTGTTGTTGAGCATTGGCAACGACAGTCGCCTTCCCTTTTCCTTTCTCATTTCGAGAGTCTGATTTTGGAGGAGACGGTCCGTGGCCCATCTGGTCCATCTGGGCTAATTTGTCGATCAATGCTTGGAAGGTGGTCGGCCTGAAGAACATCATGAATTGTGAGATGGTCGCTTGCGGATCAAGAGTGCCCACGAACATGCCTACCGCAGGTGCCTCTTCTATGCGTTGTTCGCCTTTCGACCATAGGTTCCGCCATCGTGTTGCGTATTGGACCCACGTTTCGCCTGGCCTTATCCTGGCATTTATCAGTGCTGTTATCGGGGTGCGTCCACTAGCACTCGCGAATCTTTGTGTAAACAGTAGCTCCATCTCCGCAAATGTTTTGACATAGTCGTTAGGTAGCTCCGAATACCATTCAAAGGCTATTTCTGCTAAGCTGCCAACGAATTGGCGAAGCAACAATTTTTCATCGCCTCCAGTATTGCCGCACAAGGCCCTGAATTGAGTGACATGTTGATGCGGATTCCCTGTCCCTTTATATACGTGGAATTTAGGGATCGTGTATCCCGGCGGGTAACTGATTTGGTCATACCAGCTTGGATAGGGTCTTCCGGTTCTAACAGTTTGCCCAGCCGCTTCACTCGCCTGATGAGCTCGTATTTGCCGAGCTATATAGTAATCCAGTGCAGCCTTGGAAATGGTTTCTTCCTTGGCCGCTGAAAGAGCCGGAGGTGGATTAGATGTCTCCCCTCTATCGTCTCCAACAATGATCGGAGGGTCTTCAGCTGGAGGGTCCGGGTGTAACATCATCCCTACTATATCTTGGAAGAGGAGCGCCATTTGTTTTATGTTGGCAGCTTGTTCTGCCGCCTCTTTGTCCTTCTTTTCGAGAACTCTGCGCAGATAGTTAGCGTCGGTTTCCTGCTCCTGTCGCTGATCCGAGGACGCTTCAGAGTTTTCTTTTGGCTCGGTAAGTGCAGCCATCACAGTCATCATTTCCTGAAGCTTCTGTTGCTGCTCCTGGGCTTTTGTCATGGATCGGGTAAGCGGTCGGTGGCCCATCGAAGCGCGTCTTTCCTCCTTTCCAGCAGCCATATAAACAGTATGCACCACCATGCCCCCAGACTTAGGGCGTTTGTGTTCAACGCTTTTACGCTTCGTCATGTTCACAGGGGCTCTTTGCGGCCTCCTTTTCTTCTGAGTGATTGACGTTGAGGGAGCCGTTGTAATGGGCATCCATCCAGCTGTTGCTTTTTGTGGCTTGACGGAGTAACCCTTCTCCTGCTGAACCTTTATATTTTTCTGTCGGCGGAGATAGTTTTCATCAATCACCGACTCCTAGACCTGTCGCCAGACTTTGTAAATTTTAGAGGGCAACCGTTGAGGGGGCTGCTCTAGCTTTTTCTCTGGAGCAATCTCCACAGGTGAAGGAGTTTTCCTCAGCACCGCAGTAGGAGACTTTTTGCGCACCGTGTTTAGCAATTCAAAGTTGTTCCCGGTTGGAACAGCAGCATCGATCCCCACCGTTAGAGCTGGCGGAGTTATCCCAGAGGGGGAATTGCCCCCAGTCTTCCTCACTCGGCGACGTCGAGCGTGTATTGCGGATGGAGTTACCTGCATTGTTAGATAAGCTTCTTCATGCCCCCTGCTCTCGGTAGGGAAAGCAGCTTTGAGGACCTCGCCTGGAGTAGCAACCGGAATGGCCAGCCTTGTAAAAACTGACTTCTTGGAATGAGAAGCCTTCCCAATGATTTCGTCCACTTGAGCCGAGATGGCTATCCGTTTTGGGATGGCCGCTTCGGGTATCGCGGGCTTGTAAACTTTCTGGCCCAGTCTGTTGAAAAATGGAGTATTGGAGCTGGGCGACCCATTGAGAGGGGCCGCGGCAGTGGTAAGTCGATCAAAGACCGACTTCTTTGGGGCTTCTTGCAACGTCATCGGGGCATTTAAGCTCATTGGTGGAAGCAGGGTCCCGAAGAAAAGTCCAGCGGTGGCTTGAGTTACCTGCTCCACTGGCATCTTGAAAAGGGAGACCGCTTGGGGCCCATAAGTCACTCCTCCAGCAGAGATGGAGTGAAAGTTGCAGTTGCAGGTAGTGCGGTTTGAAGCCATCGATCTTCTGTTTTCTGCACGGAGCAAGACACCAAATCTTAATACCTCGAATCCACAGGCAACCACAGCAAACCGCGATTTGTTCGCGAACACGACACACGAAGTGTGGAGTGGAAAGAGGAAAAGGTCCCACCGGGCGTGCCAGAATCTGTTCCCCTCCGAACGGCGGCCGAGACGTGAGGACGTCTTGCCTGAGATTCGGGGCAGATGCTATTTGGTTTTATCCGTACACCACTCCGAAGATGCCAAGTTGATTTATGGCACCGTGTATCAGAGGTTTAGACGGATGCGGCCGATGTAGCAGACTTCGTCAGATTCCCCCTCGCTTGAAGGGTTTTTGATTGTGGGGACGTTCTTCTCTGCAAGCGCAAGCCCCTGCAGTTAATTACGCTACCGCATCGCGGTAACAACTTTCTCCTTCTCCAGAATTTCACTTCGTGTCGTGGGTGTTTGTTTTGTTTATGGTTGCCCATGGATTGTATACGAAGACTATTTATTTCATCGCCCGTAGGACGTGGATTAGTCCAAATCCGTACTTTCTTAGATTTGGGTTTTGGGTTTTGGTTTAAGGATACGTTAGCCATATTTGAAGCTAAGATTAACTTAAACGTTTGTTAAGGATACGTTAGTCTAATTTCCAGACTAAGATCTACTTAACGGGATCGTCTAGATCTATTTCCAGCTTAGGGACATGGTGGTCTATTTAATATATGGCCGTCGGGACCCGTCACCTCTCTGACGACGATGAAGGATTACAACGACATGTGTCAGAGGAGTTCGGAGATGTACCCTTGAACCAAAGTTGATTGGGGGTCTTATAGTCCAATTTGAGACTAAAGTCTTGTTTCCTGATTTAAAATCAGGAAAGCCTACAGAAGAGGCATCACGTGCTAACACGTGACCAACAGTCACGTGTTGGCACGTGACATTTAAAAGCGGCTTCAAAGGCACATCAGTTCCCTGATCAAATCAAGGAAAAGTCTTAAGAAGATGTCACGTGCTCACACGTGGCCAGGGGTCACGTGTTGGCACGGACATTTAAAAGCAGCGGACTCATTCTCTGATTAAATCAAGAAAAAGGCTCCAGACGAGGGTCACGTGCTCACACGTGACCAGGGGTCACGTGGTGGCACATGACGGCTAAGCAGCGGCCAGAAGGCAGAGCGCAAAAAGAAGAAGAGGACTCGTTCCAAGGGGTCACGTGGCCACACGTGACCGGCTTTCAAAGCCTATTTATTTAACAGAATCAAATTTTGTAGAGATTACTCAAATCTTTCCAAAGGAAAATGATTATTTGGAACCGACTGAATTAAAAATTTAAAGGTGATTAAATATCACCTATCTATGGAAAAATCTTGAATTTGGAAAGATTTCCCCTTAAAATCTAACCGAAATAACAAAGGAAAATCTCTGGATTTAAAATCCAATGGTGAATAAAATTCACCTAATAATCCAAAGGCCCAAACGAATGGTGAATACAAATCAAATCTCTCAATGAAAGATTCATCAAAAACTAATTGATTCTGTTGCTTCTCCTATAAATAGGAGCCAAGATATATACAGAAGGATCGATACATAGAGAGGGAGAAAAATAGAGCCTTGATACTTTGGAGGAATTTGGATCTTCTGCAAAAGAAAATCTTAGGTAAGAAAGGGAAGGCCTTAAAAGAGAATTTAATTCTCAACAGAACTATAGGAATTTAATTCTCATTGGGTTGAGATCCTGCCATGCAGATCCAAAGCATTGAGAGGGAATGGAAGCTTGAGAATTTAATTCTCACAGAACTATAGGAATTTAATTCCTTTAAAATAAAATTAGGGTTTAACCCTATGTTATGGGAATTTAATTCCTTCAGAATGAACAGAATCAGGGTTTAACCCTAGTTAAGAACTTAGTTCTGTTAAAATAACAAGAATTTAATTCCCTTAAGAAAGAAGAAATTAGGGTTTCACCCTATGACAGAATCTCATTCCTCAGAATAATTCTCTAAAAAGAGAGTGGGAACTTAATTCCTTAAAGCTGTTATTAGGGTTTAACCCTATGATAGAATACAGTTCTTCACATATATGAGGAATTTAATTCCTACAGAAAATTCAGAGTTCAACTCTATCCCAGAATATAAATCTTCAGAAGGAAATAGGAATTTAATTCCTCAAAAAAATTATTGTTAGGGTTCAACCCTGCGAAGAATTTAATTCTTAAAGGGATTAACAGATCTTCCAAAAAACACACAAAGAGGCAGGGTCACGTGCTACCACGTGACCCCCGAAAAGATCCACAGAAAAGGCCTTTTGAGGTAGTGCCTCACTTGACCCACGTGACCCTTGGCAGAAGCTTTAACATACAAGCACCAAGATGCCCATCACGTGACAGCACGTGATGCTCCAAAGTATTCAATGCTTTTGACAGAATAAGATAAGGGCAGGGTCACGTGCTACCACGTGACCCCTCTTGCCTTAGTGTTTAACACTAAATTGGAACCCCTGAATCCAGTGTTAAACACTGTTTTGCCTTAGTGTTCAACACTAATTAAAGAGCTTTCTTGCAGTGTTTAACACTGAATTTTTTTAGTGTTTAACACTAAATTAAATCTCTGTTAACAGAGTTTAACATTAATTTTCTTAGTGTTCTACACCAAATTAAAATCTCTGCCACCAGTGTTTAACACTGATTATCTTAGTGTAACACTAATTTGATATCTCTGTTGCTAGTGTCTAACACTGACTTGTCTTAGTGTTTAACACTAATTTGAACCCCCTGTTGCTAGTGTTTAACACTAATTTCAGCCCAATTGGCTAAATATCCAAAGGCAAAGTCTCTCCTCTAATGGACCAACAGAGGGCCAATATCCTAAACATGATTGGACTTAGACCAAGCTGGCCATAAGGCCTCAATTCAAATTCAAATTCAACTGAGCCAACGGGCTCATAATATAATTAATTGGTCTTGGTTCCAAATTGGGCCAAAGATTATTTAATCTATCTCGGTTTAAGGGTACATCTCTTCACTCCTTTGATACGTGGCATTGTAATTCCTCAACGTCTTCAAAGAGGTGACGGGTCCCGATGACCACATATTGATATGGACTGTGGGGTCCTTAAACTCATAGACTATGAGGTCCTTAACCTTGACCATGATGTCTTAAAACTAACAACGGACTGTGGAGTCCCTAAATCCACGGACTATGAGGTCCTTAATCTTGACCGGGATGTCTTAAAACTAACAACGGACTGTGGAGTCCTTAAAATCCATGGACTATGAGGTCCTTAACCTTGACCGCAACGTCTTAAAACTAACATTGGACCGCAATGTCCTTAAACTACCTACAGACCGTAATGTCACGAAACTAAACAACAGAGCCCCCCCTTTTATTGCTCTCTTGTTGGATCTAAACGATCCCGTTAAGTTGATCTTAGTCTAAAAACTAGACTAACGTATCCTTAACAAACGTTTAAGTCGATCTTAGTCTCAAATGAGGCTAACGTGTCCTTAAACACAAACCCCCAAACCCAAATCTAAGATAATACGGATTTGGACTAGTCCACGCCCTACGGGCGACGACATAACTCAGTCTCCGTATACAATCCACGGGCAACCAAACACAAAATAAACACACACGACACGAAGTGATCATCTGGAGAAGGAGAAAGTTGTTACCGTAATGCGGTAGCGTAATTAACTGCAGGGGCTTGCGCCTGCAGGGAAGAGCGTCCCCACAATTAAAAAAAACCCTCAAGCTAGGGGGAATCTGATGAAGTCTGCTACATCGGACGCATCCGTTTAAACCTTCGATACACGGTGCCAGAAATCAACTTGGCATCTTCGGAGAGGTAGACGGATAGCACCAATTAGCATCTGCCCCGAACCTCAGGCGAGACGACCACGCGTCTCGGCCGCCGTTCGGAGGGGAACAGATTCTGGCACGCCCGGTGGGACCTTTTCCTCTTTCCACTCCACACTTCGTGTGTCGTGATTCGCGAACCAATCGCGGTTCGCTAATGGTTGCCTTTGGGTTTCGAAGTACTAAGATTTGGTGTTTCGTTTGCTGCAGAAAGCAAAGAATCGATGGCTTCCACTTGTGCGACATGCTCGGACTGCAATTGCAACCAACGCTCTGCCTCGCCAGGAGGTATAGCCTACGGACCCCAGGCTGCTTCGCTATTCACAATGCCCGTGGAACAGGTCACTCGAGCCACCACAGGATTGTTTTTTGGGACCATGCTCCCGCCAACGAGCTTCGCCGCCCCTACGCTGGCAACGGAAGCTCCCAAGAAGTCGGTCTTTGATCGTCTTACCCCTGCCGTGACCCCTCTCAACGGGTCGCCCAACACCAGCGCCTCGGTCTTCTCTAGATTGGGCCAGAACTCCTGTGGACCCGCAATGGGGCCTACAATCCTAGAGAAGGCTGCTCCTAAAAAAGTAACCAGTCCTGCTCCTAAAGTCATCAAGGCGGCTTCCCCTGCCAAAAAGTCAGTCTTTACAAGATTGACGGCTCCAGCTCCCGCTCCTGCTACCCAAAGGACATCGGTCTTTGACAGGCTGACACCCGCAGCGACCCCCCACCTACATAGGAGGCAAGACGAGACTATCGCCCTCACCAAGCCGGTTCCATCAGCACGACGTGCTCGACGTCATTACTGGCGCCGAATGAGGAAGGCCAGAGGCAACTCCCCTTCTGGGCTAACTCCTCCAGCCCCGATGGCAGAAGTTAATGCTGCTGTTCCAACTGGGAACGGCTTTGAGATGCTAAATAAGGTGTGTAGGAATTCTCCTACCTTGGCACTAAAGAAGTTCCCCCATCCGCTGAAATGAGCTATAGAAGTAAAAACAGAACAGCCCCAATCTCCTCAACGGCTGTCCTCCTGAATCTATAAAGTCTGGCGGCAGGCCCGAGACTCGATGATCGATCCAAATTTCTCCCGCCAGCACAAGAAGCTGAAAAGCCAACAGGAAGCCAGTCACCAGGCTAAGCCACGAAAAGTTGTCTGGGTGCCCACCTCAAAGGCCCCCTCAACTCCCACTGCTCATAAAAAGAGGAGGCCGGAGAAGATCTCCGGTCCTGCAACGAAAGCTAAAAGCGCTGAGCCCAGACGCCCTAAGGCTGGGGGCAGGATGGTCCACACTGTATACATGGCGTCGGGGAAAGAAGACAGTCGTGCGTCTACAGGTCATAGACCGCTTACACGGTCAGTAACCAAAGCTCAGGAGCAACAGCAAAAGCTCCCGGAAATGATGAACGCAATGGCCGCGCTTACTGGGCCGAAAGAAAGCCCCGAGGCGTCCTCGGATCAGCAACAAGAACAGGAAACCGACGCCGAGTTCCTCCGGAGGATATTGGAAAAGAAGGATAAAGAGGCTGCGGAACAAGCGGCCAATATAAAAAAAATAGCCCACTTATTCCAGGATATGGTGGGAATGATGATCCAACAAGACCCACCTGCGGAAGATCCCCCGATCGTCCTTAAAGATGATAGGGGAGAAACGTCGAATCCTCCGCCGGCTCTCTCGACGGCCAAAGAGGAGACAATCTCTAAGGCTGACTTGGACGACTATATAGCCCAGCAAATCCGGGTTCATCATGCGACTGAGGCAGCTGGTCAAGTCGTAAAAACGGGGCGGCCGTATCCAAGCTGGTACAACCAAATCAAATATCCGCCGGGTTATACAATACCAAAATTCCACGTGTATAAGAGGACCGCCAATCCCCATCAACATGTTGCCCAGTTCAGGGCCCTTTGCGGTAACACCGGCGGTGATGATAAACTGTTGCTTCGCCAGTTCGTGGGCAGCTTATCAGAAACAGCGTTCGAATGGTATTCGGAACTCCCGAACGATTCTATCAAGACGTTCGCTGAAATGGAGTTGCTATTCACTCAGCGGTTCGCGAGCGCCAGCGAACGCACTCCAATAACGGCATTGATTAATGCCAGGGTAAAATCAGGCGAAACGTGGGTCCAGTACGCTATACGCTGGCAAAATTTGTGGTCGAAATGCGAGCAGCGCATTGAGGAAGCACCTGCAGTGGGCATGTTCGTGGGAACCCTAAACCCTCACGCGACTATCTCCCAGTTTATGATGTTCTTTAAGCCAACCACATTCCAGGCTCTAATCGACAAGTTGGCCCAGATGGACCAGATGGGTCATAGACCGTCTCCCCCGAAGCCCGAGCCTCGGAGTGACAAGGGTAAAGGAAAGGCAACCTTCGTCGCGAATGCCCAGCAGCAACCCAATGCCCCAAAGCTGACGGATCAACTGGAAGAAAGACGCCGGTATTATAATGAGAAGATGAAGCATCCCTACTCGTTCCCACGGGACAAGACAAAACGGTTATTCGAGCTGGCAGTACGCAACAGACTTATAAACTTGCCAAATCCAAGACGACCGCCACAACCCACTGAGGTGAATAACCCCAACTATTGCCCGTACCATCAAATGGTAAGTCATCCGATTGAGGATTGCTTCGTCTTCAAAGGATGGATTGAAGATCAATACCTCCAGGGAAAGTTTGCGCTGTCCGAAAAGTGGAAGGTGAACCCGCCACAGCCGCATACTCCCAAGAAGGCAGATACACCGGGGGCAACCTGTTCCTTTATTGAAGAAGCTCCATGGGAGGTCGCGCTGTCAACTAAAACCATAAGAATGCCGAGGGACCTTCGTGCGTGCCCGGCGGTCGAATGGAAGGACTCGCTGGAACCCCAGATCATTGAAGGAATGCTGAGGCCGCGCCCAACTACAAAAAGCAGTGGTGATGGCCCAAGTACTCACGCCCTACCGTCAAAATCTTCGAAGAAAAAGAAGAAGAAATCTAAGAAGCCCGTGAAGCCTGGAGACAAGCGCACGAACTTGCAGAAGCAAATCGACGCGCTGGAAGAGTACAATCAAAAAGCGCGAACTCCTGTCACGCTGCAAGAGTTCCTCAACCACATCTTTCAAGAGGAAGATGATGGAGAGAGTTTGTCGGATGAATCCGAGGGATGTGTGGCGAGTTGTAATGTAATCTCCTACTCGTTTACCGACGATGAGAAAACTCCTGGCACTAAGAAACTGGGGACAGAGCCTGAACCAGAGCTTGTGTGGCCAACAGATGAAATGATCGACGCCTTTCTAGACGAGGTTCGTTTGAAGAGTAAAGAGGATCAGGAGCGTGAGATGGCCGCATCGGAAGGAGCCAAACGCAGGCGACTAAACGAAAGAGTTGAAGTACTCCCGCCAGATCGAAAGGCATCCGACGCAGACAAAAAGATATTGAAGACGAGGAAACGGTTTGCCAAGGCCGTGTCAATGGGAATGAAACTACCACCCTCGGAAGAAAGCACGCTCGATGGGGCGGAGATGCATCCTAATTACTACTCATATCATCGGAAGATTTCACACTCCACAGAGGAGTGCGACGCTTTTAAGATGTGGTGGAAAGGATATGTTGCTCACCGGCAACACTTTAAGCGCATGAAACGCAAGACTCGTCGGGAACGAAGAAGTACTGCCGACGGGCACAACAGAACTGCTGGCAGCTGTTACATGGTTAACGCCGGAGGGTCACAAGTTCTCACCTTTGGGAGCGACTCTGATGAAGAAATGGCTCTGGGCCCTCTCTTTAAAGAATCCATTTAAGGGAAAGAAGAACCGGAGGCCTGCGAAAACATTCAGCTGCGCAATCGCACGCTCCCGGAAAAGAATCTCGGGCCCGCAAATAGAAAAGATAAAAGAAAGGAAAAGGTCACTGAGGATATCACCTTAGATCACCAAGTCATGAAAGAGCTGACTGCCAAGGACCCTCCCAGGAAGGGTAAGGTGGACTACAACATCCTAGCGCACCTAAGAAAGCTACCTTCTCAGCTCAGTATTCTCGATGCCCTCTTATTATCAAAAGAAGCGCGAGATTCATTAATCAAGGCGTTACAAGAACCCGAGCAATTCCAAGCCTTCCTTGCTGAAGAAAGGATGAAGAATGAACTGGAAGAAGTGCATACGGCCGACATCACTTTCGGTGACGAAAACCTTCTCCTCGGGACATGCGACCACAATCGTCCCCTATATATCTCTGGATACTGCCATGATATCAAGATAGGCAAGATCCTGGTAGATAATGGATCCTCAGTCAATCTCCTTAAAGTTCGGGTGTTGAAGGAAATCTGCATGAGCGTACAGCACCTCGCTCGTGACAAAATTACCATCTCCGGTTTCGACTCCCAATCGTCATGGAATCTCGGATCCGTAATATTAACATTACGCTTCGGACCGCTTGTCACGGACATCAAGTTTCACGTCATTGACGCCAAGACCTGCTACAACACCTTGCTCGGTCGCCCTTGGTTGCATGAGTACAACATCATCCCTTCTACACAGCATCAGTGTATGAAGTACTTCAAGGATGGTTTCGAATATACCGTAACAGGTGAGCTGAACCCATTCTCCGTGAACGAAGTCCGCAAGTACGAGGATGCAAAGTACTTTTTGCCAGATTTCGAGAATACAGAGAGGTGCTGCAAGCCGGAGAACAAAGTCGCCGCCACCATCCCTGTTTTCGGGAGCGATACCGAAGAAGAAGAAGAGATAGTTTATGCCGGTCCGTCTCAACGCAACAACCCGGGAAAGTCCGCCCCCATGTTGATCTTCGGAAGTGACTCGGAAGATGAAGTTAATGCCGTGTTCTCCAGTCGGCCGTCAATACAAGCATCCCCTAGTGATGATCAGAGTTTGCAAATCACCATGGTGCCGCGGAAACACTACAAAGATCTCGACGCACTTCAAGCTTACAATGTACAGGACCTGCAGACGTTTTACGTCCCTCCTAGGCGAAAGGGTGAAAAGGTGATCCTATTCTACCAATCCACAGAAACGAGAATGGAGAAAAAGATATGGCATGGCGCGGATGCTACACTTGACAGGCTCCGACCCATCCGTTTGCCCCGATATTACACAAATGGACTAAAGAGGCTATTGAAGCGCCAATGAGTATCCTTAAAACAGACTGTTCGACAAGCTCGGTTCTACAACAGGATTTGGAATGTCCCTGGGACTCGGCGCAAATTGCCCAACGGAAGAATGGAAACGCTTGGGCTTGGATATGTGAGATCCAGGAAACGGGAGCGAGTCCACGGCAGCTACGCCATATATAACTTCGATGAGGAGGAGGACACCCTGTCGGGGAATTCTAACCCCTCGTCAAAACTGGATCCCGTGAGCGAAGTGCCGAGTCCGTCATTTGAAGAACAAGTGGACAAGCTTATCAGGAAAGCAGGTCAAAAGGCTCGGGAAGACCACAATCGTGAGATGGCCATCTACGAGAAGGCCAGGACGCAACGTCTGTTTCAACGGGCTGCAAAAGACAAAGATGCTCCTCCCTGTCAACCCGTTGTACAAAAGGCCCGACGCAGAGTCAGAAGTAAATCAAGAAGCGGAAAGAGGAGCCGACAACAACGACGCAGGATTAGTGAGTCGTGTGATCGGGCATTGCGTGGTCCGGATTTGTCCCTCATGAAGAAGATGAGTCGAGCGTATTCCTTCCCTCGAGACAAGACGAAGAAGCTACTCGAGCTCGCTATAAAATATCAAATGATCGCACTTCTGGAGTCTAAGCACCCTGAGCAAGCTAACAAAGTTTCCCATCCAGGCTATTGCTCCTATCACCGAGCCATAGGACACCCTATCGAAGACTGCTTCACCTTCAAGAATTGGGTCGAAGACCAGTACCAGCAAGGCAGATTTGCTTTATCCAGCAGCTGGAGGGTAACGCCGCCACAAAAGCACGAACCTAAAGCCGCAAGAGCGGGACCAGATCCACATCAATCTTGGAAGCGGATTCGCACCTGTTACATGATTACAATATTAAAAGAAGAGCCCGAGAACATGGATGACCTTCCCTGGTGCTTTGAGAACAGCAATGATGAGGTGATCTCAGAATTTCCACCAGCTCCGAAAGAACTGGAAGATGGAATACATACGACTGCAGATAACCTCAAAAAGATTGAGTTGAGATCGGAAGACGATCCGCGACCGACATTCGTCAGCGAGCTGCTATCTGAAGAAAGGGTGGTTGCGTTAAAGGACGTGCTTCTACAGCATAAAGATTGCTTCGCGTGGAACTATTCCGAGATGCCAGGATTAGATCCAGAGATTGCGGTACATAAATTAGCAATATCCCCGGACGTCAAGCCGGTCAAGCAGGTGCCGAGAAGGATGCGGCTCGAGCTTGAGATGAGCATCAACGCCGAAGTTAAGAAGCTGATCGATTCTGGATTTATCCAAGAAGTCCAATATCCTGACTGGATTGCCAACATCGTCCCGGTAATGAAGAAAAATGGGACGGTGCGCGTATGCGTGGATTTCAGGGATCTCAATAAAGCCTGCCCGAAGGACGATTTCCCAGTACCGGTAACCGAGCTAATGATAGATAACACGTCCACTCACGAGGTTTTCACCTTTATGGACGGTTCATCAGGGTACAATCAGATAAAGATGCATCCCGAAGACCAGAAGCACACCGCCTTCAGGACCCCTTTGGGTATATTCTGCTACAAGGTGATGCCCTTCAGTTTAAAGAATGCCGGCGCCACCTATCAAAGGGCAATGACAAAGATCTTCGATGATCTCATACATGAAATCGTCGAGTGCTATATCGATGACCTCGTAGTGAAGAGCATGTCATACGAAGAGCATTTAGAGCATCTGAAGACCGTATTTCAGCACCTTCGGCAATATAATTTGAAGATGAATCCCCTCAAATGCGCATTCGGAGTCTCCTCGGGTAAATTCTTGGGATTCATCATCCGACACCGAGGTATCGAAATAGATCCATCTAAGATCAAGGCGATTATGGAGATGCCACTCCCAAGGACTCTCAAACAGCTACGGTCTCTCCAAGGAAAGCTCGCGTACATCCGGCGGTTTATCGCCAATCTTTCAGGCAAGTGCCGTCCTTACGACCACCTGACGAAGAAGGGAACTCCGTTCGTCTGGGACCGAAAATTCCAAAGCGCGCTAGATGAAATCAAGCAATACCTGCAGAACCCGCCGGTGCTGGCTGCTCCAGTCAAGGGGAAGCCTCTCATTCTTTATACAACCGCCCTCGAAGGTTCTTTAGGCGCCTTATGGGCGCAAGAGAACGGCCAGGGGAAAGAAAGGGCGCTCTACTATTTAAGCCAAGTTCTTCTGGGGGCAAAAAGCAATTACTCTCCTATCGAAAAACATTGCCTAGCGTTAATCTTTGCAATAACAAAACTCCGGCACTATGCATTGGCACATGAAGTCCGTCTTATATCAAAGGTGGACCCCCTAAAATATCTAATGTCAATGGCCATATTGACGGGGAGACTCGCTAAATGGGCCTTACTCCTGATGGAGTTTTCAATAACTTATCAGCCTCTTAAAGCAGTGAAAGGCCAAGCCATTGCTGACTTCCTTGCTGAGCATCCAGTACCTGCCGGTTCTCCTCTAAATTGCGATTTGCCGGACGAACATGCATTTGACGCGATCGACGGTGGTGATACCCAATGGGAACTTTATTTCGATGGAGCATCTTCCATGAAAAAGCGCAAACAAAGTACCCCTATAATCAAATCGGGGTTAGGCCTCATCTTCGTAACTTCACAAAGGGGGATAATGCGCTTCGCTTTCTCCTTAACAGAACCGAGGACGAACAATGAAGCCGAATACGAAGCTTTGATAGCAGGCCTCGAGATCGCCATCGACATGGGAATTGAAAACCTCCTCATATACGGAGATTCTCAACTGATCGTTAGTCAAGTAAACGGCGACTACCAAACGTGCAAACCGGAGTTGGTAAAGTATGGTGAAAAGGTGCGACAACTATTGACCCAAATTCCCTCCTATACTCTGGAAAGTATACCACGCGCGAAAAATAGCAAAGCAGACGCGTTGGCCAAGCTCGCTAAAGAACTGGCTGACGAGAACCTCGATGACGTCAGAATCGTGGTACAAAGCCATCGAGTGCTCGCCCCAGCAGAAATATCTCCGGAATCATCCGAAGAGAAGGGAGTGACTGAGCAGACGACTCTACAAATAAAATACTGTGAGAAGGCTGAGGACTGGAGGGAGGTCTTCATAGACTACTTTAAGTCCCACCGAATACCCGAAGAAGCGTCCTCAAGACATCAGCTCATGAAACGAGCTCTATCTTTCGCTTTCGTCAACGATACTCTATACAAGAGATCGTTTGATTCTCTGTGGCTGAGATGTTTAGGACCTGACAAAGCAGAAAGAGTCGTTCAAGAAGTTCATGACGGAATCTGTGGTTCTCATCAAGCAGGCCTGAAGATGAAGTTAAAAATTAAACGGATGGGTTACTACTGGCCCACGATGATGCAAGACTGCCTCGAATATGCGAAGCAGTGCCACTCATGCCAAATCCATGGGGATTTCATCCACCAGCATCCGAATCCGCTACATCCAACGATGGCTAGCTGGCCATTCGAAATGTGGGGAACTGACATAGTCGGCACCATCGAACCGGCGTCGTCTAGGGGACATCGTTTCATCCTGGCGATGACTGATTACTTCTCCAAATGGGCAGAAGCAGTACCGCTGAGGGAAGTGAAGACGGAGAATATCCTCCACTTTTTCAAGACGCACGTCATTTATCGGTTTGGAACTCCGCGGCGGATTATCTCCGATAACGGGCCAGCCTACAGAAGCCATAAGATTAGCCGTTTCGCGCAACAACATAATATAGACCGGAGATACTCCTCAGTTTATAATCCACGAGCTAACGGTCTGGCCGAGGCCTTCAAGACCTTGACAAAGATCATAAAAAAGACGGTGTCCCGAAATAAGAAGGACTGGCATGAGAGACTGCAAGAGGCTCTTTGGGCATATCGAACTACGTTCAAGACGGCTACGAACACGACGCCATACGCACTGGTATTCGGTACGGAAGCGGTACCCCCCCTCGAGATAGAGCTGCCTTCTCTACGAGTGGCAGTCCACCACGGATTGACAAACGAAGAAAATACTCACCTTCGGCTTGAGGAGCTTGATGCCCTCGATGAAACCCGGCTCATAGCGCAAAAAAATCTGGAGGCCTACAAAGCAAAGATGACGCGCTCGTACGAAAGATTGACCAGGCCGAGGACATTCCGCCAAGGCGAACTCGTACTAGTGGTCAAAAGACCTATGATCCCCAATCGCGCTAAGCGGGGAAAATTCAAGCCAAACTATGAAGGCCCGTACATCATAGATAAGGTCTACCAAGGTGGGGCCTATCTACTCATGGACATGCACGGTGAAAGGCCTTTCAGGCCAATAAACGGCCGCTTCCTAAAGAAATACTACACTTAATGAGCCACAGCCTAGGTCAATGATAGATGATGACGACTATGTCCGCTCGCTATCTTCCTAAGCTCAGACTTTATAAGCAGTAGTCGGCCTTCCCCTGAATGAACCGAAACGTCCGTAAACTAATGATGGACCGAAACTTCCTTAAACTAACGTTGGACTGAAACGTCCGTAAACTAATGATGGACTGAAACGTCCTTAAACTAACGTCGGACCGAAACGTCCGTAAACTAACGATGGACCGAAACGTCCTTAAACTAACGACAGATCGAAACGTCCGTAAACTAATGATGGACCGAAACGTCCTTAAACTAACGATGGACCGAAACGTCCTTAAACTAACGACGGACCGAAATGTCCTTAAACTAACGACGGACCGAAACGTCCCTAAACTATTACCGCAGCATCCTTAGGCTGATGAGATGAATAAAAAAAAAGAGAAAAAGAAAAAATATATAAATAAAAAAAAATAAAATAAAATAAAACGGTATGTCCATAAGCAAAATGGGCACGGATGAAAACCCGAAAGGGCTCCGTGAGTAAAAACAGCAGGGCTACCGGCGAGTGTTCGTGAAAACCCGAAAGGGCACGACCTTGTAAAAAAAAAAAGAAAAAGAATAAAAAAAACAGTATGTCCATAAGCAAAAGGGGCACGGATGAAAACCCGAAAGGGCTCCGTGAGTAAAAACAGCAGGACTACCGACGAGTGTTTGTGAAAACCCGAAAGGGCGCAACCTCGTTAAAAGACACTTACAAGACCCTCTCGATCTTGTAAGGAGAAACCACCTGCGTGGGATCCTTACGACTCACAAGGGAGCGACACACTTAGGGATCCCCACGATTCCTAAGGAGAAAATACACTTACAAGATCCTCTCGACCTTGTAAGGAGAAACCACCCGCGTGGGATCCTTACGACTCACAAGGGAATGACACACTTAGGGATCCCCACGATTCCTAAGGAGAAAATACACTTGCGAGATCCCCACGACTCGTAAGGAGATTCTCTTATGGGACCCTCACGGCTCATGAGATTTGAAAGTCTTAAGTTACAGAAACCTAAACCTGTTCTTAAGCAAATCCCCCACAACCTTCGATATTGCCCTACAAGTGGCTCAATACTGACCCTTGTATACAATCCACGGGCGCGAATAAACATTTCCCCAGCAAAGTCACACCCGTGACTAGGGATATGTCCATATGGTGAATAACCCTTGTAGGTCCTCTCGACTTATAAGGAGAAAACGCTCTTGTAGGATCCTTACGACTTACAGAGGGACATACACTTAAGAATCCTCACGATTCCTAAGGAGAAAATACACCTGCAAGATCCTCACGACTTGTAGGGAGAAGTATCTTCGCGAGACCCTTACGGCTCATGAAGTCAAAAGCCTTAGTCGGCAGGACCCTAACCCTGTTTACTAAGCCACCTTTGTTCAACATCGACAGAGGCAGATGATGATTCGCTCCTGGCCATATCCCAGTTGTAGCGGTGCTGATGCCGAAATCGGTGTCTAATTTCAGGTTTATGGCGAAAAGCCAGTAAGCCGCACGTGCATACGAAATAACCGAAATGATGGGGCAACTTGCAATAAAAAGCAGCAAGTAAAAATATATGCACGCAAAATAGCCGAAATGATGGGGCAACTCGCAATAAAGAGCAGCGAGTAAAGATAAAATAAATAGCCGAAATGATTGGGCACCGCGAAAAATGGCCGAAATGATAGGGCAATCGCGACCTCCGCGATACAAAAGCTGAAATGATAGAGCATTGCGGAAAAAGAAATAAAATAAAATAAAAGTTTTAATTTATGCCCTACAGGTGATGTTCCATCACACCCTGTATACAATCCAATGGCGTAAACAAAGAAGTGATCATACTTCCCCCCAGGTTTCATCAAAGAAAGAAGCTAAATCTCAACGGGCTGCAAGCAACCTAGAGATCATCCCAACACTCGTCTCGTAACGACGGACACAACTTCAAACAAAGCGGAGCAGCGGCAACCCCTAGTTCCACGGCTCGGCGATATACATATCACCAAAAGTCAAACCTCCATTCCATGAAATGCGGATACAATCAGCAAAATTCCTGGTTACGTGGAACGCGGATAACGTCACTCTTCGACCCCGTGGAAAATGTCCAGAGCGGATTCTGGTCCTCGCAGAGCACGGCAGTGAACCCGTGTGAAGCATCCAGAGCGGAGCCTAATCCTCGCTGAGCACGGCAGTGAACCCGTGTGAAGCATCTAGTGCAAAATTCCTGGTTACGTGGAACGCGGATAACGTCACTCTTTGACCCCGTGGAAAACGTCCAGAGTGGATCCTGGTCCTCGCAGAGCATGGCAGTGAACCCGTGTGAAGCATCCAGAGCGGAGCCTAGTCCTCGCCAAGCACGGCAGTGAACTCGTGTGAAGCATCTAGTGCAAAATTCCTAGTTACGTAGAATGCAGATAACGTCATGTTGGAGATAGTGCCCTCAGAGTCAATTATTAGATCACAGGTACGTGATTGCAATGATTGATGGAGGACCTATCCCGGTAGGACAGTCTTACTCGAGATGATAGTATGCTATCTGGTTTACCTTTATCATCGTGTACTGCTTTAAGTGACCTGACATGTCGCTATTACACGTTGATAGAGCCCCTAGGATTCTTGCTTGATCACCAGCAGTATGAGGGCGATCATATAAGTGGGAGCTGGGGGTCTATAAGCATATCCTTAAAAGGTCCCTAGTCGTGAGAGTTTCGAGACAGGGCATCGATTCTCCATAGTAGATTAGTGTATACAGTCGAGACCCCGACGAGGGGCGGTGGCCGGTCTCACAAGCCACTGGTGTCAGTTGGATCACCTAAGATGTATACAGGTGCTCATTGGGTTATGAGTACACCGGACAGGACTCGCCGGGAACATGCTAGTTGGTCATATACCAGACGTCAGATGGCAGTTCCCTGGTGACATGTGTGCAGGTTAGTTCATCGACCCGGGGATCGTCATTTGTCTCGTGTGAGTTCCCACTGTACTTTGATTACTACCTTACCACGGCTCAAAGGAGTCGTGCAAACAGGTTTTAGTTGGGTACAGTCCCGAGCCACATGGAGGCAGTGAGCGTATCTTCAGGGGTTCGTCTCTCCCGGTATTGGGGGTGAGGTCGTGCTGTGTCTAGGAGAGCCATTACACGAAGTCCTTGGCCAAGGCAAGGAGATTTACTGGTAGGTATTCCAGTAGTATCTCAGGGTGTTCTGGGCTACACTCCGACACGACTTGTACCGCTTTTGGGGGTCTGACTTTTACCAACCCCCTAGGCCCGCCATGCGATGCTCATAGACGAACGGACCGGACTGTACGGATATTGTCACTGACAGGCTCGGTAGGGTTGTCAGGCTGAGTTCACTCACAGACGTCCCTTTTAGTCAATACCTGGTAGCCCGTTACGTATTGGCTTATACCTCTGACGTGCTAGTGGTTAAATCCACAACCAAGGTGTTGACGAGTCTTTAGAGTCCCCCACATTCAGTTACTCAAGCTTTCGGGCGAAAAGCTGTAGAGGCCGTATGAAGATATGGCAGGGTTCGATCAGATACGTGCGGTATTGCACGGATCGTGATCGGACGGTTTTTACTAGCCGGCTTTGGCTTAAGCCGGATTCTAGTTTTAGACAGTGTAGTTTTGTCTCATTACATTTGTATTTCGGTCGAAATACAGATGCGGGTGTGTATGCACAGTATCGGGGTTTTCCTGTAATTTATTACAGGACCAGTTTTCTGGAGTTGCCAGTTTGCTTTCCGTTTCGGCCGATTTCCATTGTTCCGTTCATTGGCCGAAGATTGGTGGAGGAGGGCTTATTTGCATTGTTGCAAATAGGCAATTGTGGAAGGGGTCTTTGCATATTTCCTTGTATCATGATGGCTCACCATACCTTGACCTTGCTTGACTTTTTGCTTCATGATGGTGTCATGATGGCTTGACCTTTGTTGTGATGATGAGGTTGGTGGAGTATGGCTTTGTTGTTTATCATTTCCTTTTTCACCTCTTGCTTGAAAAAGAATTGATCTTTTTTTTTCACCCACAATTTGAGTGGGGCCGGCCACTGTTGGAATGATGGAGATGAGGGATTAATTTAATATTGTATAGTGGATTAATTTCCTTTGTAAGGAATGGCATAAATGAGTGTGTGCTGGAATTGGTTTTGTGGTGTGGATGAATTAATATATATTCTTTTTGGTTGCATGGAGTGCAGTGAGTGCTTGCTTCATGAATTTCCAGAGAGCACCAATGGGCTGGCCGAGCTCTTTTCCTTAGAGGCTCCATTTTTCTTCAAGCCTTCATGAAAAATCCTTGTGAAAAATTCCTCCATCATGGCAACCATACTAAACCCCAAAGAGACAACGATTCTACATTATTCTACAGCAAATCTTGGGCGCGTCGGCTAGCCAACTTCGCGCCCGAGTTGCCTCGGCATTGAGGTGGGAGCCCGTAAAAGAAGTAGGCGATGTGGTGCACTTCCGGCGACGAGGAGGAGACGGGACATTCCGCAGGAGATCGGGACGGCGACGAGAAGACCGGAGGACTCGGATCTGTCGGTATATCTCTCTTCCCTTTCTTGTAGTTAGCTAGGACTAGTTAATAGTTCGATCCGGGTATTAGTGCGCGGCGGTTTGCCAATTCAAGAAAATTAAAGTTATTCACCGCTTCCGCATTTGGCCGTCGGTTTGACGGCCGGGGCGCCGCCGTGCACTTACAGTGGTATCAGAGCCTCCCCATTAACTTAGTCTAGCTTTGTGTAATGTGTTTTTCTGTTCCGATCGATCGAAATGTTCAAAAACCCGTATTTGCCCACATCAGTTTTCTGTTGAAATTTTTTGGTCCCCAAAAATTTTTCAGTTTGTATAAAAGCACTGTACAGGAAGACTTAAGACTTCTGGAAAAATCCGACACCATGATCCTCTGGTTGGAGCGCGGAACCGCGGCCAAAACCTACTTGTGGCCGCGGATCCGCCGCAGAGTAGAGGAGTCAGTGGGCCGGATCTTTTCAGTGGGCCTCTGGGATTATTTTTGGGGTTTTTGAACATTAAAATTGGGCCCATATTTTCTGTAACTGCTACAGTTTTGTTTTGGGGCCCACTTGTTAATATTCGATCGGTCGGATATTTTAAACACATTATTTCACAGTATTTACATTATATCTGCGACCGTGAATGTCACTTGATCGGTAAATCCGGTCTAACTGCTATAGCCCGGTTAGACGGATTTGCGAACGTGACTTTCACGTTGATGTTTTGTTTTTGCTGTGATGTTGCGGATCGGTCGTGGGGGATAGCCTGGATGCAATGCTAGTACAGTTTTGGTGTATTATGTACATTTGATATTGCGGGGCGAGCGTCCGACATGTGGACTGCCGTCACTGCCTGATTGTATTATTATTTTGGGGCACGACCTGGTTGCGGTCGATGTACCCGGTGTATGTATATTTTACTTTCTGTACTAGGATTACCCCGCGGAGGGGTGCACGGATAGCCGGGTTCTGGAGGGCAATAAGCCCGCATCTCATGGCATTGAGACGGAGGGGGCTTCACTCTAGAATTGGCGGGCTATTCGCCGCACTCGTAGGGGGTACAGGTTGACCCAGGAGGGGTGCCCAAGTTACCGGATTCCGTGAAGTGCTGGGTGGTCCATTCACGGTGCTGAAGGGGGCTGCCTCGCTTCAGGTTTTGGCGGGTAACTTGCCGTGCCCGTAGGGGTCTAGGATTTCATTGCGCAGGCTATCCACACGACCAGGGGAACGTCGGGTTTCAGTAGTGGCTCTGTGAAACCCGGGGATCCCAGATATCTGTATTGTTTCTGTGATGCTGTACATTTTCTGTGATGTTGCATTTCTTATCACGCCTTGAGCGAATATAATATATTGGTATATATATTAGTAGATGTAGTATATGTTTTGCATCCGCGCTAGTCCAGTCCCCGCTCTGTCGTTAGTAAGCTAACCTAACGGGTAATGACGGGACCCAGTGGCGAATGCGGATGGCATATACGTACATCAGTATATTTTCGTTCTTTTTGGTGTGATCAATTGATGGGACTGCATTGATTCGGATCAATGCAAGTTAAAACAAACCTAATCTGATGTTGTTGGAACACTTTTCAAAAAGCTGTTATTGCAAGGACGTTTACTTTTGTTTTGCATCGTGGTATTCATTGGAATATCCTGCTCCTCAGTCGACGAGGCAAGGGCCGAGATCCCTTCACCGGGAGTGACCCCTTGGACAGAAGTTTGCATCAGGGCATTAACTTCAGTATAGCCGATTACTTTTGCTTTGCATCGCGGTATTCATTTGGAATATCCTGCACCCCATTCTACGGGGAAAGAGCCGAGATCCCTTCACAGGGAGTGACCTCTTTAGCAACGGTTTTCGTCACTATATTTTTAAAAGCTGTCCGTTCCTTCGACGATATCAAGTTCATTACGTTAAAGGTTTTCGCCAGAAACCATTCGTAGCCCTCCGTCATTTCAGTTAAATATTCGGTAGTATTCAAGCTATGTATTTTGACCTCACGCCAAGGCATAGTGTTTGGTAGCTGCCGGTTATTTATCTGTTGCATAGATAGATGCGTTGGTTTGGGACAGTCGTACTACTATTTTGGCCTACGTCAAGGGTATGTACGGGTGGGTTCAAATTAACCTGGATAATGACGGGCAGAACTTGACATGTGACTTATGATATTTTGACCTCACGCCAAGGTCATAAGAGCATGGGGCAGAAATCACATCGGGAGTTTCAAAAGAACTGAAACTTGCCAGATATGCGCATACCTTCTGGAGTGTGATACCGTGAGCGGATTCCGTCACGTTATCATGCGATGATAGTTGGATCCCGATTCCCACTGATGAGTTAGTTTACTCCTCGGGTGACCCCGACTAATTCTTCTTTCAGGTTTGGAGGAGAATTTGAGGTACAGTGGGAGGATTCCAGATTAGATAAATTGGTAACCATTCTGATCTAGGTTAGAGTGCACGCTGAGTGTTTCTTTTCTCTCTCTCTCTTTGGTAGCGACCATTGACCCGACCCTAAGACTATGACTCAGTGACCAAATTGACCGAACCTTCTTAAACACCGGCTTTTGGATTGTCAGAGTTGCAAACCTCATTGCCACTCCTACTTTTACCCTTTTCTCCAGGACACCCCGTTTTACTACGAACGTCCACTTCCATTGGACAAAACCATCGTATGGTTAGATACGAACTCGAAAGAATTTATTCGAGGATGGTTTCCGGTTCTGGAGAAAACGGATAGGATTATTCAGTTGTCTTTTCCTTTTACCCTCTCTCAGGTTACGAGTACTCCTTGGTTTAGGGGTAGTACACCTATTACGCAAATTGGATTGTCTTCTTCCAAACCTTAGGCTGGTGCCGACCGGTAGGGAATGAAGAAAACCAATTAGCATAACGATGGTGTGCAGAAGGTATTAAGTTAAGACAAAGCAAGGGATTAGTAAGAGGGCAAAGTAAATTGCAACAGATATTCATGACCAAACCAGGTATTTCTTCGCCAATCCTAAAATCACCTTTGTATTTCTCCAGGACACTCCGTATCACTACGAAGATCCACAGTTTATTGGATACTCCATCGTATGGTTATATACGAACTCGAAAGGAATTTGTTCCAGTTCGGGGATGGATTCTGGTCCAGGAGAAATAGGAATAAGGTTTATTCGGTTGTCTTTTATCTTCACCCTCTCTCATTGCGAGTGTTCCTAGGATTGGGACAGTACACCCATTATGCTTATTGGATAGTCTTCTTCCAAACCATAGGCTGGTGCCGAACGGTGGGGAAGGAAGAAAACCATTTGGCCTAAAGGGGTGTGCAGAAGGTAAAGACTAAAGACATATGAAGGGATTTGGAGAGGTGGCAAAGAATTATACGGTTACAGTCGTGAATCTGGAAGAGGCATTACTAGGAATACCAGGATACCCCATCGAAACATTTCAATGTTTCAGTTTCACTGTGTACAGTTAAAGGAAAACTGATTTCCCGATTAGACACTTGCTCCAGGGTATGTATTTACCAGGTATGATTCTCACATCTGTATGGTTTTACAGATGATGAGTGGGAGTAAGTTATTGGGAATTGGGTGATTATCCTCATTATATCGGGATTCGTTGTAATCGGTGATATTTGAGGAAATCACCTGGGTTATTTGCCGGACGGCAAGTATTTGGTTTTGAATATCCGCCGTT
This sequence comes from Agapanthus africanus, assembly GCA_030015575.1. Taxonomy (NCBI): domain Eukaryota; kingdom Viridiplantae; phylum Streptophyta; class Magnoliopsida; order Asparagales; family Amaryllidaceae; genus Agapanthus; species Agapanthus africanus. The sequence continues at coordinate 53,847,462 of CM057342.1, read as the reverse complement.
ATGCACCAATTTCAAATCGATGTATCTGTACGTCTATTTTCATAGAGTGAGCTATACCTTTTTGAAATTATGTCTATGACATTTACCTATATCAGTGGATGGTTAGGTAAGGAGCATTGAACAGCGGTGTAATTCTTCTTAACCATAAGTACAGTTTTCAACCTACGACACACAGTGAATGAGTTATCAGACTCAAGGGACTTATACAGAGTATTGTATGTTGTCCAGGGTCCATCAGGACAGAGGGGTTGGTCCTCGTACTATATTCGGTTTACTTATGACTTCTCTAGTTTTTAGACAGGTGTTTCGTGGAAACACAGGGTTCGAATTTGGAGAAGTTATAGGTATTTGAATAGAGTAGAGAACCAGGTATAGCAAGTATCGGGATTCTTCAAAAAGATCGAAGATGTAGATACTTGTCAATGATATTCAGTTGCTAGTAATGACTAAGAGAACTTGCTTCTCTTTCAGGTTACTCATAATTGGAAGCATTCCTAAGTTGAGTAACGCTGATCGGCCTCCTTCCATTTAGTTGACATGCACTGGAGACAGTTGCATGATTTGAATCTGGTTCAATTAAATCAGTGCCTCTGGTTCTATATTGGATATAGAACAGTTCATATCTTAACGATGTTAAGGTACGGGGAGTTGTCCGGCTTATGCTTAAAACCAGACACTGGACAACTCAAGGCACGTTTCAGTAATGACTGTTTGTGGGTTGACCCAGGCTATGACGCGGGTTGACTTTCTACCATCTGGATGGACAATAGCAATATCGTTCTAGACTCGCCACAGTTTTAATAAAAATGGATTTTTTCAGAAAACAGTAGTGGGAGTATGGTAGAACTGGAAGTGATTCCAGAACCACAAACGATTACTGAAGATTTGACAGGAACCTAAAGATTCAATCTGGATTGACATTCCATTGGCCACTCCGCAGATAAGGTGGGTAACTTCAGGCACCCGAGAGGTACTCCGGTAGCCTCAAGGACGGTGACAGGGAAGTTCTTGTTTACCCACAATTGCCATTGCTGTTGTTCCAGGTTGCGAGACCCGGCAGGAGGATGAGTATAGCGTCGTTCTAAACTAGTTTTAGAAGTGTACGTCTATATGACTCTGCCAGAGGGTTGTCGTAGTCAGTGGGAGCAGCGGAAGCATTGGTGGACAGGTAGCTTATGTCTATTTATAGACTAAAGCAGATGTAGCGGAGATAGATCATCTATTTCTGACGTGACAGTCATGGGTTTGACTTCATCAGAATAGGGGATGGATCTGTTGAGAAGGTAGTAGGGTGTGATATCCTGGTATTTGGATGACATACACAGAATAGGAAAAGAAACTCCTATACTACAATCGGTTATACTTTGGTCGTCACACAGTGGTTTCTCCACAAAGGAAATGGATTTTATATCAGACATACTGGTTACTAGATCTATGGTTTTAGATCTAGATTTGGGTGGTTTCCCAATCAGGATACTTGACAGCATTCTAAGAGTATTTAGGATGGACGACTCCTGGCACGGTAGTGTACCTGCAGGTGATGGAGTCACCCTCTCTGAAGCTGTCTTACAGACTAAAGGGGAGAGGGATGTGCATGATTGGCAGATCACTTGCTCAGGCAATTGAGTCAATCATGAAATGTCAAGTACCACACCAGATGTTGTTCTTGCACTAGATGCAATAAGTTGACATTAATCCAATCCTGGAGAAACCGTAGGAAGCAGTTTTAGAACATAAATGGATGTTCTAGGGATATGATAACGACAGCCTTATTCGGGAGACAGTTATCATTCCAGGCTTCCAAGGTGACATGGACGACAAGGAGGTTGTCAGAGTTATAGTTTTTCCTTCTGATGAGGGGCAGTATTTTGGACAGGTGGTCCAAGGCAATACTGAGGGTGGCATGGCGCAGGATACTGATTAAGTTCAGTTAACGATACAGTCTAAGAAGTTTGGATTTGGAGTTCATTTATGAGCTATGTCCCATCAGACATCCAGACACATTCTAAGACAGGTATTGCTCATTTCGGGAGATGGGTTTCTCCGCGAACTTTGTGAGACATAGAAAGAAACAACTAAGCGGATCCACTCACTGAGGCTATTCCTCGAACGCAATAGTTCCGCAAACGAGCTTTGTGAGACTGACTAGTAGAGGAGTTGGATGTTCGGTATCACACGGGCTGTGAGTATGCGACATCGCAATAATTAGCCTTGAGTGCAAGTGGGAGATTGTTGGAGATAGTGCCCTCAGAGTCAATTATTAGATCACAGGTACGTGATTGCAATGATTGATGGAGGACCTATCCCGGTAGGACAGTCTTACTCGAGATGATAGTATGCTATCTGGTTTACCTTTATCATCGTGTACTGCTTTAAGTGACCTGACATGTCGCTATTACACGTTGATAGAGCCCCTAGGATTCTTGCTTGACCACCAGCAGTATGAGGGCGATCATATAAGTGGGAGCTGGGGGTCTATAAGCATATCCTTAAAAGGTCCCTAGTCGTGAGAGTTTCGAGACAGGGCATCGATTCTCCATAGTAGACTAGTGTATACAGTTGAGACCCCGACAAGGGGCGGTGGCCGGTCTCACAAGCCACTGGTGTCAGTTGGATCACCTAAGATGTATACAGGTGCTCATTGGGTTATGAGTACACCGGACAGGACTCGCCGGGAACATGCTAGTTGGTCATATACCAGACGTCAGATGGCAGTTCCCTGGTGACATGTGTGCAGGTTAGTTCATCGACCTGGGGATCGTCATTTGTCTCGTGTGAGTTCCCACTGTACTTTGATTACTACCCTACCACGGCTCAAAGGAGTCGTGCAAACAGGTTTTAGTTGGGTACAGTCCCGAGCCACATGGAGGCAGTGAGCGTATCTTCAGGGGTTCGTCTCTCCCGGTATTGGGGGTGAGGTCGTGCTGTGTCTAGGAGAGCCATTACACGAAGTCCTTGGCCAAGGCAAGGAGATTTACTGGTAGGTATTCCAGTAGTATCTCAGGGTGTTCTGGGATACACTCCGACACGACTTGTACCGCTTTTGGGGGTCTGACTTTTACCAACCCCCTAGGCCCGCCATGCGATACTCATAGACGAACGGACCGGACTGTACGGATATTGTCACTGACAGGCTCGGTAGGGTTGTCAGGCTGAGTTCACTCACAGACGTCCCTTTTAGTCAATACCTGGTAGCCCGTTACGTATTGGCTTATACCTCTGACGTGCTAGTGGTTAAATCCACAACCAAGGTGTTGACGAGTCTTTAGAGTCCCCCACATTCAGTTACTCAAGCTTTCGGGCGAAAAGCTGTAGAGGCCGTATGAAGATATGGCAGGGTTTGATCAGATACGTGCGGTATTGCACGGATCGTGATCGGACGGTTTTTACTAGCCGGCTTTGGCTTAAGCCGGATTCTAGTTTTAGACAGTGTAGTTTTGTCTCATTACATTTGTATTTCGGTCGAAATACAGATGCGGGTGTGTATGCACAGTATCGGGGTTTTCCTGTAATTTATTACAGGACCAGTTTTCTGGAGTTGCCAGTTTGCTTTCCGTTTCGGCCGATTTCCATTGTTCCGTTCATTGGCCGAAGATTGGTGGAGGAGGGCTTATTTGCATTGTTGCAAATAGGCAATTGTGGAAGGGGTCTTTGCATATTTCCTTGTATCATGATGGCTCACCATACCTTGACCTTGCTTGACTTTTTGCTTCATGATGGTGTCATGATGGCTTGACCTTTGTTGTGATGATGAGGTTGGTGGAGTATGGCTTTGTTGTTTATCATTTCCTTTTTCACCTCTTGCTTGAAAAAGAATTGATCTTTTTTTTTCACCCACAATTTGAGTGGGGCCGGCCACTGTTGGAATGATGGAGATGAGGGATTAATTTAATATTGTATAGTGGATTAATTTCCTTTGTAAGGAATGGCATAAATGAGTGTGTGCTGGAATTGGTTTTGTGGTGTGGATGAATTAATATATATTCTTTTTGGTTGCATGGAGTGCAGTGAGTGCTTGCTTCATGAATTTCCAGAGAGCACCAATGGGCTGGCCGAGCTCTTTTCCTTAGAGGCTCCATTTTTCTTCAAGCCTTCATGAAAAATCCTTGTGAAAAATTCCTCCATCATGGCAACCATACTAAACCCCAAAGAGACAACGATTCTACATTATTCTACAGCAAATCTTAGGCGCGTCGGCTAGCCAACTTCGCGCCCGAGTTGCCTCGGCATTGAGGTGGGAGCCCGTAAAAGAAGTAGGCGATGTGGTGCACTTCCGGCGACGAGGAGGAGACGGGACATTCCGCAGGAGATCGGGACGGCGACGAGAAGACCGGAGGACTTGGATCTGTCGGTATATCTCTCTTCCCTTTCTTGTAGTTAGCTAGGACTAGTTAATGGTTCGATCCGGGTATTAGTGCGCGGCGGTTTGCCAATTCAAGAAAATTAAAGTTATTCACCGCTTCCGCATTTGGCCGTCGGTTTGACGGCCGGGGCGCCGCCGTGCACTTACACGTCACTCTTTGACCCCGTGGAAAACGTCCAGAGCGGATCCTGGTCCTCGCAGAGCATGGCAGTGAACCCGTGTGAAGCATCCAGAGCGGAGCCTAGTCCTCGCCGAGCACGGCAGTGAACCCGTGTGAAGCATCTAGTGCAAAATTCCTGGTTACGTGGAACGCGGATAACGTCACTCTTTGACTCCATGGACAACGTCCAGAGCGGATCCTGGTCCTCGCAAAGCACGGCAGTGAACCCGTGTGAAGCATCCAGAGCGGAGCCTAGTCCTCGCCGAGCACGGCAGTGAACCCGTGTGAAGCATCTAGTGCAAAATTCCTGGTTACGTGGAACGCGGATAACGTCACTCTTTGACCCCGTGGAAAACGTCCAGAGCGGATCCTGGTCCTCGCAGAGCACGGCAGTGAACCCGTGTGAAGCATCCAGAGCGGAGCCTAGTCCTCGCCGAACACGGTAGTGAACCCATGTGAAGCATCTAGTGCAAAATTCCTGGTTACGTGGAACGCGGATAACGTCACTCTTTGACCCCGTGGAAAACGTCCAGAGCGGATCCTGGTCCTCGTAGAGCACGGCAGTGAACCCGTGTGAAGCATCCAGAGCGGAGCCTAGTTCTCGCCGAGCACGGCAGTGAACCCGTGTGAAGCATCTAGTGCAAAATTCCTGGTTACGTAGAACGCGGATAACGTCACTCTTTGACCCCGTGGAAAACGTCCAGAGCGGATCCTGGTCCTCGCAGAGCACGGCAGTGAACCCGTGTGAAGCATCCAGAGCGGAGCCTGGTCCTCGCCGAGCACGGCAGTGAACCCGTGTAAAGCATCTAGTGCAAAATTCCTGGTCACGTGGAACGCGGATAATGTCACTCTTTGACCCCGTGGAAAACGTCCAGAGCGGATCCTGGTCCTCGCAGAGCACGACAGTGAACCCGTGTGAAGCATCCATAGCGGAGCCTAGTCCTCGCCGAACACGGCAGTGAACCCGTGTGAAGCATCTAGTGCAAAATTCTTGGTTATGTGGAACGCGGATAACGTCACTCTTTGACCCCGCGGAAAACGCCCAGAGCGGAGCCTGGTCCTCGCCAAGCACGGCAGTGAACCCGTGTGAAGCATCCAGAGCAAACACCGGACTGTGGAGTCCTTAAAATCCATGGACTATGATGTCCTTAACCTCGACCGTAATGTCTTAAAACTAACGATCAACCACCCCGATTCCGTACAGATTCTACCCTGGTTTAAGGGTACATCTCTTCACTCCTTTGATACCTGGCGTTGTAATTCCTCAATGTCTTCAAAGAGGTGACGGGTCCCTGCAACCAAACATCGAACTGTGGAGTCCTTAAATCCACGGACTATGAGGTCCTTAACCTTGACCGTGATGTCTTAAAACTAACATCGGACCGTGGAGTCCTTAAATCCACGGACTATGAGGTCCTTAACCTTGACCGTGATGTCTTAAAACTAACATCGGACTGTGGAGTCCCTAAATCCACAGACTATGAGGTCCTTAACCTTGACCGTGATGTCTTAAAACTAACATCGGACTGTGGAGTCCCTAAATCCACGGACCATGAGGTCCTTAACCTTGACCGTGATGTCTAAAAACTAACATCGGACTGTGGAGTCCTTAAATCCACGAACTATGAGGTCCTTAACCTTGACCGTGATGTCTTAAAACTAACATTGGACTGTGGAGTCCCTAAATCCATGGACTATGAGGTCCTTAACCTTGACCGTGATGTCTTAAAACTAACATCGGACTGTGGAGTCCCTAAATCCACGGACTATAAGGTCCTTAACCTTGACCGTGATGTCTTAAAACTAACATCGGACTGTGGAGTCCCTAAATCCATAGACTATGAGGTCCTTAACCTTGACCGTGATGTCTTAAAACTAACATCGGACTGTGGAGTCCCTAAATCCACGGACTATGAGGTCCTTAACCTTGACCGTGATGTCTTAAAACTAACATCGGACTGTGGAGTCCTTAAATCCATGGACTATGATGTCCTTAACCTTGACCGCGACGTCTTTAAACTACGATACCTGGAGCAACCCCTGACCCCGTGAAACACGGATAAGGGCGACCACATCCAGCACTTGCAGGTCCTCACGACCTGTAAGGAAGAAAACTCTCTTGTGAGATCATTACGACTCTCAAGGGAAAACCCGCTTAAGAATCCTCACGATTCTTAAGAAGAACTTACACCTATGGGATCCTCTCGACCCGTGGGGAGAAAAAAACTCTTTATGAGACCCTCGTGGCTCATAAAGTGCAAAAGTCTTAGGAAGCAGATCTTAACCCTGAATCCTAAGCCATCGCTGCCCTAGAAAGAGATCAAGATAAATTGTCCGCAAAACACATTCAATGAAAAGAGACACATCGTCGAGAAGAAAATGTATCTTTTATTCATAAACCAAAATGGATACAAACTACAATCCATGAAAGAACAAAAAGAAAATACTCTTGCTCAAGAGTATGTACAAGAAGAAAAGGAAAAGATATAAGTTTTTCAAGCCGGCGGGCGATTCAGCAGTTTCGCTAGCTCATCCTGCTTTTGCTGGGCCACGGCTTCATGATTCAGGATCGCCAGAAGACGGGCCTCCGCCTAAGCCTGCTGGGCCTGATACGAAGCAAGCCGAACTTCAAGCTCTTTCTCTGTGGCCTTATAGGCCTCGACCCTTTCACGAATGAACGTGGCAGCTTTATCAAGAGCCACCACCTCTTTGATAGATGCTTGAAGCCACCCGCCAGAGTTTGTATACTTCGTTGGCCTTGGCAGTAAGACTCGCTTGAAGCTCGCTCAACAAGCCAGCTCCCTCTCCGAGAATCTACGGCTGACCCTTTTCTCGCACAACAATATGTTCGCCACGTGTCGCCCTATCAGGCCACGTAAGCTCACTTTCGCGACCACAACCTTGGAAACGGGACATACACGCTCAAGACCGTATAAATGGGCGTCCAGTCGACAGCAATAATCGACTTAAAACGCGCTCACATTACCTGGTATGAAAAGCAACGAGAAATTTCCGACGAGCATGCGTTCGTAATTATATGAACATCCAAAAAGAAAATAATAATCGGGGCTTTAATGTGCATGCGACATGATGATAGTGTTGATAATTAAAGAAAGCTCTTATAAGGAGAACGCAAAGTCTATTTATGCAAGCGAAAACATACATACGATAAGGAGAACACAAAGTTTATTTATGCAAGCGAAGACATACGTACGAGCACCGAGCCTACATGAAAGTTCAGCATAAAGCATACAAAAAAAGGGACTAATTTAAATATGCTACGCTAGCGGCAAAAGGTCACCAAACACGGGATCAATAGTACAAGGGTTGACAAAATAGAGAACAAAATTCTCCATCTCCCTCTTTACTTTCTCCAGCACATCAAAACGACGGTTCTCGCGAGGAGTCGCTCCCCATCGATTGGCGCCATGTTCATCCGCGAAAGCAGACATAACGGCCCGGCGGGCCCTTATTTCGCTCAAAAGGTGAACCAAGCGATCTTTCAAAGCCTGAGTAATCATGCAGGCCTCATGAAAACCTTCAAGCTTCTCTTCAGCCGCATCGAGCATCGCTAGGGTCATCTCCGCCGGGTGAGGAGGGACGTCAACAAGCACGGCAACAAGAATCATCCGGAGCCAGAGGGAGCTCATTGGAAGAGGGGACCCCCTACGGATCGAGAGCTCATACACCGCTGAGTCGCATTCGTCATCGGTAAGGAGAGGGTCCACCAATCGTGCAGTAAAGCGAGAAATCATCTTCTCAATTGGCACTTCCCATGGCTGTCGACGAGCGTGTGGACGATTGCAGGCCATGGCACTTAGTTGTTCTCAAATTGAATCGCGTCAAAATGGGAATAAAAGTTCTCTGTGAAGAGAAAAGGAAGGCCATTGCCTCAGATATAAAGAGGTGCATTAAGTGCTGTGCGTGGAAAATCTTGCATGTGAAAGCTGTTTCTAAAGCCCAAAAAAGGAAAGGCATCGAAAATCAGGGAGATGGAACTATTTCCAAGGCTCCTTTTCTGCATCTGATATTGTGCACTAAAAATATGGCATGGAAAATTTTTGAACAGTCTCATCAAAGGACCCCACGTGCAGGACACGTGAGCCCCAAACTTGACGTGCACTAAAAATGGAATAGCACCCTGCATATTAAAAGCACCAACAACAACAATAGCAAAAGGATAAAAGCCCACAGAAAGGCATGCAAACATACAAAGACATAATAGAACTTATCATTCATACTTCAGGAAGGTCATACAAAATAAAGAGAACACGTTTACAATGGTAAGACTTCAGACGCGGGGCACGGATTGAGAAACTCAAGCTTAAGTTTGTCCAAGATCCTCCAAGCATTTCGAACCTCCCGAGTATGTTTTCTCTCACGACACGGGGCACGGATTGAGAAACTCAAGCTTAAGTTTGTCCAAGATTCTCCAAGCATTTCGAACCTCCCGAGTATGTTTTCTCTCACGATCACAAGCGTCGGGGTCCTCGCAAATGTCCTCCACCCTCTGATAGGCAGCAAGTATGGTTGACTGCTGAAAGGCCTGGTGCAAGAGATCAATGAGGCGATTTCGCCTCCTCTTTGAAATCAAGCTCATCAGGTACACTGAATGTACCTTATCCTCAGCAGTGTCCAAGGACCTGAGCGGTACGCCGGTACAAAAGAGAGGGAGTGCCTCCCAGATAGCCAGCACGATCAGTCTCAGAAGAGAAGAGTGACGGGGGAGTAGCCGATGGTTGTACTCACCGAAGCGGCTCATGATCTCGGCGCATTGAGCGTTGGTGAACTCCTGGTTCTGACTGCGACCCAATGCACGAATGTTCCCGTAGGAAATGATTTCGTCAAGACCATACAAATGGGCATTCATGATACCTGAAATAAAGATCATGAGAATTATTACAAAGCTTCTGTTCCATTAATTACAGAAGGACAACCTAGGGCAAAAAGACCCTGGGAAGCCTCCATGCGAAGAAACTGAGTTCCTCATGGGAATTAAATTCCTTATTGAGAAAATTAAACTCCCAGAAACATGTTTTCTGAGAACGGGGTTAAACTCCATGGATTATCGCCATCATTCCCTAAAGGATCATCTAAACCCTAAGGGATCTACTGTTGGAGGTTAAGTGGTCTCATATTTTGGTTAAAGAACTTGAGGATGGATTCTTTGTTAAAAAAAGGGTAATAACCTTTGTTTTGGATTTAAAATCCAGAGGAATGTGAAAGTTCATCGTTTGTTCAAGGACATTACCTGAGGAAAAGAGTCTTTCCGAACAGAGTTAAAACTCTGAAAAGGTTTCAAGGCAGAGAACTAAGCTCTGGAAGAAAAGAATTAAATTCTCAGAAAAGTTTGCAAAAGGAGGAAGACAGGAAAAGTGGAGGCTCTTCTGAAATGACCCCAATTTTATAGGAGGTGACGGAAACGCTTCATCTCCCCAAATCCCTAGAGGAATCCAACGGTCGCAAAAGGTGACAGCGTTGCACTCACGTGCAGACACGTGAGAACAACGCTGTGGGGGCATTTGTTTCCTGATTTAAAATCAGGAAAGCCTACAGAAGAGGCATCACGTGCTAACACGTGACCAGCAGTCACGTGTTAGCATGCGACATTTAAAAGCGGCTTCAAAGGCACATCAGTTTCCTGATCAAATCAAGGAAAAGGCTTCAGAAGAAGTCACGTGCTCACACGTGGCCAGGGGTCACGTGTTGGCACGGACATTTAAAAGCAGCGGACTCATTCTCTGATTAAATCAAGAAAAAGGCTCCAGACGAGGGTCACGTGCCCACACGTGACCAGGGGTCACGTGGTGGCATGTGACGGCTAAGCAGCGGCCAGAAGGCAGAGCGCAAAAAGAAGAAGAGGGCTCGTTCTAAGGGGTCACGTGCCCACACGTGACCAGGGGCCACATGGCCACACGTGACCGGCTTTCAAAGCCTATTTATTTAACAGAATCAAATTTTGTAGAGATTACTCAAATCTTTCCAAAGGAAAATGATTATTTGGAACCGACTGAATTAAAAATTTAAAGGTGATTAAATATCACCTATCTATGGAAAAATCTTGAATTTGGAAAGATTTCCCCTTAAAATCTAACCGAAATAACAAAGGAAAATCTCTGGATTTAAAATCCAATGGTGAATAAAATTCACCTAATAATCCAAAGGCCCAAACGAATGGTGAATACAAATCAAATCTCTCAATGAAAGATTCATCAAAAACTAATTGATTCTGTTGCTTCTCCTATAAATAGGAGTCAAGATATATACAGAGGGATCGATACATAGAGAGGGAGAAAAATAGAGCCTTGATACTTTGGAGGAATTTGGATCTTCTGCAAAAGAAAATCTTAGGTAAGAAAGGGAAGGCCTTAAAAGAGAATTTAATTCTTAACAGAGTTTAACTCTGATATTAAACAGAAGAACATTTTTTTCTTTAGTGGAGGATCTGTAAAGTGCATATCTCCCCTTGAATTGAGAATTTAATTCTCATTGGGTTGAGGTCCTGCCATGCAGATCCAAAGCATAGAGAGGGAATGGAAGCTTGAGAATTTAATTCTCACAGAACTATAGGAATTTAATTCCTTTAAAATAAAATTAGGGTTTAACCCTATGTTATGGGAATTTAATTCCTTCAGAATGAACAGAATCAGGGTTTAACCCTAGTTAAGAACTTAGTTCTGTTAAAATAACAGGAATTTAATTCCCTTAAGAAAGAAGAAATTAGGGTTTCACCCTATGACAGAATCTCATTCCTCAGAATAATTCTCTAAAAAGAGAGTAGGAACTTAATTCCTTAAAGCTGTTATTAGGGTTTAACCCTATGATAGAATACAGTTCTTCACATATATGAGGAATTTAATTCCTACAGAAAATTCAGAGTTCAACTCTATCCCAGAATATAAATCTTCAGAAGGAAACAGGAATTTAATTCCTTAAAAAAATTATTGTTAGGGTTCAACCATGCGAAGAATTTAATTCTTAAAGTGATTAACAGATCTTCTAAAAAACATACAAAGAGGCAGGGTCACGTGCTACCACGTGACCCCCGAAAAGATCCACAGAAAAGGCCCTTTGAGACAGTGACCCACGTGACCCTTGGCAGAAGCTTTAACATACAAGCACCAAGATGCCCATCACGTGACAGCACGTGATGCTCCAAAGTATTCAATGCTTTTGACAGAATAAGATAAAGGCAGGGTCACGTGCTACCACGTGACCCCTCTTGCCTTAGTGTTTAACACTAAATTGGAACCCCTGAATCCAGTGTTAAACACTGTTTTGCCTTAGTGTTCAACACTAATTAAAGAGCTTTCTTGCAGTGTTTAACACTGAATTTTTTTAGTGTTTAACACTAAATTAAATCTCTGTTAACAGAGTTTAATATTAATTTTCTTAGTGTTCTACACCAAATTAAAATCTCTGCCACCAGTGTTTAACACTGATTATCTTAGTGTTTAACACTAATTTGAGATCTCTGTTGCTAGTGTCTAACACTGACTTGCCATGGTGTTTAACACTAATTTGAACCCTCTGTTGCTAGTGTTTAACACTAATTTCAGCCCAATTGGCTAAATATCCAGAGGCAAAGCCTCTCCTCTAATGGACCAACAGAGAGCCAATATCCTAAACATGATTGGACTTAGCCCAAGCTGGCCATAAGTCCTCAATTCAAATTCAAATTCAACTGAGCCAACGGGCTCATAATATAATTAATTGGTCTTGGTTCCAAATTGGGCCAAAGATTATTTAATCTACCTCGGTTTAAGGGTACATCTCTTCACTCCTTTGATACGTGGCGATGTAATTTCTCAACGTCTTCAAAGAGGTGACGGGTCCCGATGACCACATATTGATACGGACTGTGGGGTCCTTAAACTCATGAACTATGAGATCCTTAACCTTGACCATGATGTCTTAAAACTAACAACGGACTGTGGAGTCCTTAAATCCACGAACTATGAGGTCTTTAACCTTGACCGGGATGTCTTAAAACTAACAACGGACTGTGGAGTCCTTAAAATCCACGGACTATGAGGTCCTTAACCTTGACCGCAACGTCTTAAAACTAACATTGGACCGCAATGTCCTTAAACTACCTACTGACCGTAATGTCACTAAACTAAACAACAGAGCCCCCCTTTTATTGCTCTCTTGTTGGATCTAAACGATCCCGTTAAGTTGATCTTAGTCTAAAAACTAGACTAACGTATCCTTAACAAACGTTTAAGTCGATCTTAGTCTCAAATGAGGCTAACGTGTCCTTAAACACAAACCCCCAAACCCAAATCTAAGATAATACGGATTTGGACTAGTCCACGCCCTACGGGTGACGGCATAACTCAGTCTTCGTATACAATCCACGGGCAACCAAACACAAAATAAACACACACGACACGAAGTGATCGTCTGGAGAAGGAGAAAGTTGTTACCGCAATGCGGTAGCGTAATTAACTGCAGGGGCTTGCGCCTGCAGGGAAGAGCGTCCCCACAATAAAAAAAACCCCTCAAGAGAGGGGGAATCTGACGAAGTCTGCTACATCAGACGCATCCGTTTAAACCTTCGATACACGGTGCTAGAAATCAACTTGGCATCTTCGGAGAGGTAGACTGATAGCACCAATTAGCATCTGCCCCGAACCTCAGGCGAGACGACCACGCGTCTCGGCCGTCGTTCGGAGGGGAACAAGTCTGTTTGAATGTTTAAGGATACGTTAGCCATATTTAAGGCTAAGATCAACTTAAACGGGATCGTTTAGATCTAACAAAAGAGCGTTTGGGGCCCCTATTGTTCCAGTTTAGGGACGTAGTGGTCCATAGGTAGTTTAGGGACATTGCGGTCCATTGCCAGTTTAGGGACATGGTGGTCCATGTTCCAGTTTAGGGACATGGTGGTCCATAGGTAGTTTAAGGACGTTGCGGTCCATATTCCAGTTTAGGGACGTGGTGGTCCATTTAATATATGGCCGTCGGGACCCGTCACCTCTCTGACGACGTTGAAGGATTACAACGACATGTGTCAGAGGAGTTCGGAGATGTACCCTTGAACCAAAGTGTAAATTGATTTAAAAGAGCGGCCATACTCAGTCAATTTAATTTGAGGACTTACGGCCAGAATTGGTCTAAGTCCAATTGAGAATGTTTAACACTTTTATTTGTTTTTGGCCTAATAGGCCTGTATTAGGGCTTGGCCCCTGTTTAAGTAACGCATTGCATTACTTTTTATTTTTGTTTGGGCTCTGCCCATAAAGGATGCAGAGCATCAATTTGTCTTGGGCTCTTCCTATTTTTAAATGATGCAGAGCATCAATTTTACTTGGGCTCTGCCCATTTATAAAAGATGCAGAGCATCAATTTTACCTGGGCTCTGCCCATTTATTGCTTTGCAATTTAATTAGGCCTACTAGGCCTTTCTGATTTGTGCCTGGCCCCTTCAATGAATAATGCATTGCATTTGTCAGGCGTTTTGCGCCAATCACTGAGCGCAAGTGCTTGTGGTGATGACACGTGTCATGCAAGCGTAGTGCACTGCGCCAGTGCACTGCGCTTGCGCTGCTGACACATGGCACGCTGTGGTGAGTTGCGCCAGTTTCAGAGAGCAAGGCTCTATTTCAAAGCGCAGAGCGTAAATGGTTCAGATACTGACACGTGGTGCTCTCTGGTGGCTTGCGTTAACCCAAGAGTGCAACAGTGCAGATTTACAAGTGCAAGGCACTATTAACTTGAGAATCTTTTAGATTCCAGAACCAATGGTTCATAAAAGAAGTGCAAAGCACTTTCTGATTTCTTGATCCAATTTAGATCAAAGAAAACAAATATTTCTTATTTTTCTTGATCACAGAGAACCAATGGTTCATAAGTGCAAATCACTATTTTTTTTGTTTTTTTATTGAAGATCATTGATCTTGTTCTTAGATCAATGATCTATTAGAAGAAATTCTTCTATCTGAAAGGTCTTTTACCTTTTTCTTCTTCGAATTTCTTCAGAGTTCTCTCTGTTTGAAGTTTTTGATTTCTCACCAAATGTTGATGCCTTTGAATTGAGGTCTAGGGGCCTTTATATAGTGCCCATAAATTTGTTAAAGAGATCTTTCTCTGAGTGATTTGGGGAATTTTCCCCACCGTTGGATCTTTGATCCAAGGGCTTCTGTTTTACAGAAGGCAATCTTCTTTTTTTTTAATAAGAACAGAAAAATCTTACTCGAATTTAATTCTGTTTGGCGCAAACGCTCCTGCGCTTGACACGTGTCGCGCAGCGCAGAGTGCAGCGCAACTGTGCTCGCGCAACCGCGCTGCCACGTGTCGCGCAGCGCAGAGCGCAAGTCAGCTGAAGCGTTGCTTCTTTAATTTTTATTTTAAATGGAGCATTGCTCTGATTGGATGCGCTGCCACGGGCGCAGTGCTCCCTGCGCTAGCGTGTCTGATTTTGACACGTGGCGCGTTGTGTGCAGCGCAAGGAATCTGAAGCGTTGCTTCATTTATTTTAACTTTAATTTTCACTTCAATTTTCAAAGCAGAGTTTTGCTCTGATTAGGGGAAACATAAGCATTGCTTCGTTTCCCGCCTTAGAATTTGAACAGAGCTTTGCTCTAATTGGGGTAAACAAGACCATTCGACAAGCTCGGTTCTACAACAGGATTTGGGATATCCCTGGAACTCAGCGCAGGTTGCCCAACGGGAGAATGGAAACGCTCGGGCTTGGATATGTGAAATCCGGGAAACGGGAACGAGTCCATGGTAGCTACGTCATACATGACTTTGATGAAGAAGGAGATGCTCGATGGGAAGATGCTAACCCTGAACCAGAACGAGCTCCCGCTATGAAAATGCCTAGTCCGTCGTTCGAAGAACAAATGGACAAGCTTATAAGGGAAGTGGGTCAAAAGGTTCGAGACGACCATAATCGTGAAATGGCCATCTACGAGAAAGCCAGGACGCAATGCCTTCTTTAATAGACCGCGAAAGATGAAAATACTCCTCCTTGTCAACCCATTGTACAAAAAGCCCGATGCAGAGGCAAAAATAAACTAAAGAATAGGAAATGCGTTCGACAGCTACAAAGAGGGACCAAGAAACCACGCGATCGGGAATCGAGCTATCCGGATTCGTCCCTTATAAAGAAGATGGGTCGAGCATATTCTTTTCCTCAGAATAAGACACGGAAGATACTTGATCTCGCTATAAAACATCAGATGATTACACTTCCGGAGTCCAAACACCCCGAACAAGCTAACGAGGTCTTTCACCCAGACTATTGCTCTTATCACCGAGCGGTAGGTCATCCTCTCGAAGACTGCTTCACCTTCAAGAACCGGGTCGAAGACCAATATTTGCTTGGCAAGTTCGCTCTATCCAACAGTTGGAGGATAACTCTGCCACAGAAGCACGAACCAAAAGCCGCGCATACAGCGAGAGTAGAACCAAATCAACATCGTTCTTGGAAGCGAGCTCGTACCTGTCACATGATAGCGCTGTCAGAAGAAGAGACCGAGAATATGGATGACCTCCCCTGGTGCTTCGAAAATGACGATGACGAGGTGATCTCAGAGTTTCTACCGGCACCGAAAGAGCTGGAAGATGGAATACACACCACTGCAGATAACCTCAAGAAAATTGATTTGGGGACGGCAAGTGACCCTCGACCGACATTCGTCAGTGAGTTGCTATCTGAGGAAAGGGTGGCTACGCTAAAGGACGTGCTCATGCAGTATAAAGATTGGTTCGCATGGAACTATTCCGAGATGCTAGGACTAGACCCAGAGATTGCTGTCCACAAACTGGCCATATCCCCGGACGTCAAGCCAATCAAGCAAGCACCGAGAAGAATGCGGCTTGAGCTTGAGATGAGCATCAACGCCGAGGTCTAGAAGCCGATCGACTCCGGCTTCATCCAAGAAGTTCAGTATCCTGATTGGATCGCCAACATCGTCCCGATGATGAAGAAAATGGGATAGTGTGCATATGCGTGGACTTCCGGGATCTCAACAAAGCTTGCCCGAAGGACGACTTTTCAGTACCAGTCACTGAACTGATGATAGATAACACGTCCACTCACGAAGTCTTCTCCTTCATGGACGGATCGTCAGGATACAATCAGATAAAGATGCATCCAGAGGACCAGAAGCACACCGCTTTTCGGACCCCTTTGGGCATATTTTGCTACAAGGTGATGCCTTTCGGTCTGACGAATGCCGGTGCTACCTATCAGAGGGCTATGACGAAGATTTTCGACGACCTCATACATGAAATTGTTGAATGCTATATCGACGACCTCGTGGTTAAAAGCAAATCATACTAGGAACACCTAGAACATCTGAAGATTGTATTTCAACGCCTCCGGCAATACAACTTAAAGATGAACCCTCTCAAATGCGCATTCGGAGTTTCCTCGAGCAAATTCCTAGGATTCATTGTCCGACACCGAGGCATCGAGATAGATCCGTCAAAAATCAAGGCGATTATGGAAATGCCCCCGCCAAGGACTCTCAAGCAATTGCGGTCTCTCCAAGGGAAGCTCGCGTATATCTGGCGATTTATAGCCAATCTCTCAGGCAAGTGACGTCCTTATAGTCACCTGATGAAAAAGGGAACCCCGTTCGTCTGGGATCACAAATGCCAAAATGCATTGGACGAAATCAAGCAGTACCTGCAGAATCCGCTAGTGCTGGCCGCTCCGGTCAAGGGAAAACCTCTCATCCTGTACACAACAGCCCTCGAAGGTTCTTTAGGCGCGCTATGGGCACAAGAGAACGACCAAGGAAAAGAAAGAGCTCTCTACTACTTGAGTCGAGTTCTACTGGGGGCAGAAAGCAATTACTCTCCCATCGAAAAACACTGCCTGGCATTGATCTTCGCGATAACGAAGCTCAGACACTACGCGTTGGCGCATGAGGTCCATCTCATATCAAAAGTGGATCCTCTCAAGTATTTAATGTCAAAAGCCATATTAATGGGGTGACTCGCTAAATGGACCCTGCTCTTGATGGACTTCTCAATAACCTGTCGACCTCTTAAGGCAGTAAAAGGTCAGGCCATCGCCGACTTCCTCGCCGAGCATCCAATACCTGCCGATTCTCCTTTGAATTGCGAACTGCCAGACGAACACGCGTTTGACACGATCGATGGAAGTGATACCCGGTGGGAACTTTACTTCGATGGAGAATCTTCGATGAAGAAGAGCAAACAAGACACCCCCATAATCAAATCAGGGGTAGGCCTCATCTTCGTAACTCCACAAGGAGGGATAATGCACTTTGCCTTCTCCTTAACAGAGCCGGGGACAAACAATGAAACCGAGTATGAAGCTTTGATAGCGGGTCTCGAGATCGCTATCGACATGGGGATTGAGAACTTCCTCATATACGGAGACTCCCAACTGGTCGTTAGTAAATAAATGGAGACTACCAAACGTGCAAGCCAGAGTTGGTGAAATACGGCGAGAAAGTACAACAGCTGCTGACCCAAATATCTTCCTACACCTTGGAAAGCATACCGCGTGCGGAAAATAGCAAAGCGGATGCATTAGCCAAGCTCGCTAAAGAACTGGCTAACGAAAACCTCGATGACGTGAAGATCGTCGTGCAAAGCCGTCGGGTTCTCGCACCGGCAGAAATATCTCCAGAGTCGTCCAAAGAAAAGGGAGCGATCGAGCAAACGACTCTACAAATAAAAGACCAAGAGAAGTTTGAAGATTGGAGAGAAGTATTCATATACTACTTCAAATCCCGTCGAACGCCTGAAGATGCGTCCTCAAAACATCAGCTCATGAAGCGAGCCCTATCTTTCGCTTTCGTCAATGATACTCTGTACAAGAGGTCATTTGATTCTTTATGGTTAAGATGCCTGAGACCTGAAGAAGAAAAAATGGTCGTCCAAGAAACTCACGACGAACTCTGCGGTTCTCACCAAGCCGGGCCGAAGATGAAGCTGAAGATCAAATGGATGGGTTATTATTGGCCCATGATGATCCAAGATTTCCTTGAGTATGCGAAGCAATGCCACTCGTGCCAGATCCATGGGGACTTTATCCACCAGCATTCGAATCCATTACATCCGACAGTGGCTAGCTGGTCGTTCGAAATGTGGGGGACTGACATAATCGACCCCATCGAACCAGAATCGTCCAGAGGACATCGGTTCATTTTGGCGACAACTAATTACTTCTCCAAATGGGCAGAAGCAGTACCGCCGAGGGAGGTGAAGACTGAGAATATTCTCCATTTCTTTAAGACACATGTCATTTATCGGTTTGGCACTTCGCGACGGATTATCTCCGATAACGGACCAGCCTACAGAAGCCACAAGATCAGCCGCTTCGCACAACAACATAACATAGATTGGAGATATTCATCGGTTTACAATCCCCGAGCTAACGGTCTAGCTGAGGCTTTTAACAAGACCTTGATGAAGATCATAAAAAAGACGGTGTCGCGAAATAAGAAGGACTGGCATGAACGACTGCACGAAGCTCTCTGGGCATATCGAACTGCGTTCAAAATGGCCACGAACACAACGCCGTATGCATTGGTATTCGGTACAGAGGCGGCACACCCTCTCGAGATAGAGTTACCTTCTCTATGAGTGGCAGTTCATTACGAGCTAACGGACGAAGAGAATGCTCACCTTCGGCTTGAAGAGCTCGACACCCTTGATGAAACCCGGCTCATAGCGCAACAAAATCTGGAGGCTTATAAAGCAAAGATGACGCGCTCATACGAAAGATTGACTAGGCCGAGGACATTCCGCCAAGGCGAACTCGTGCTAGTGGTCAAAAGACCTATGATCCCCAATCGTGCCAAACGGGGGAAATTCGAGCCGAACTATGAAGGCCCGTACATCATAGACAAGGTCTACCAGGGTGGGGCCTATCTACTCATGGACATGCATGGTGAAAGACCTTTCAGGCAAATAAACGGTCGCTTCCTTAAGAAGTAATGCGCTTGACGAGTCACGGCCTAGGTCAATGATAGATGACGACGACTATGTCCGCTCGCTATTTTCCTAAGCCCAAACTCTATAGGTAGTAGCCGGCTTTCTTTTCTCGGACCGAAACGTCCTAAAACTAACAACGGACCGAAACGTCCTTAAACTAACAACGGACCGAAACGTCCTTAAACTAACAGCGGACCACTGTGTCCTAAAACCAGCCGTTGACCGAGATGTCGATAAACTACGGTGGATCGCAGCATCCCAAAGCTGATATAAAAAAGAATTAAAAAAATGGTATGTCCATAAGCAAAAGTGGCACGGATGAAAACCCGAAAGGGCTCCGTGAGTAAAAACAGCACGGCTACTGGCGAGTCTTGTGAAAACCCGAAAGGGCGCAACCTCATTTGAATAAAAAAAAGAGAAAAACAAAAAAGGAAAACTGTATGTCCATAAGCAAAATGGGCACGGATGAAAACCCGAAAGGGCTCCGTGAGTAAAAACAGCAGGGCTACCGGCGAGTGTTTGTGAAAACCCGAAAGGGCGCAACCTCGTTAAAAGACACTTGCAGGGCCCTTTCGACCTTGTGAGGAGAAACCACCCGCGTGAGATCCTTACGACTCACAAGGAAGCAACACACTTAAGGATCCCCACGATCCCTAAGGAGAAACCACACTTACGAGATCCTCACGACTCGTAGGGAGAATCCTCTTATGAGACCCTCACGGCTCATAAGATTCAAAAGTCTTAAGCTACAGGGATCTGAACCTATTCTTAAGCAGCCCCCACAACCTCCAATACTGGCCTACAAGCGGCTCAATACTGACCCTTGTATACAATCCACGGGTGCGAATAAACATTTCCCTAACAAAGTCCCATCCGTGACTAGGGATATATCTACACGGTGAACAACCCTTGCAAGTCCTCTCGACTTATAAGGAGAAAGCACTCTTGTAAGATCCTTACGACTTATAAGAGACCATACACTTAGGGATTCCCACGATCCCTAAGGAGAAAACACACCTACGAGATCCTCACGACTTGTAGGGAGAAATACCTTTATGAGACCCTTACGACTCATGAAGTCAAAAGCCTTAGTCGATAGGACCCTAACCCTGTTCGCTAAGCCACCTTTGTTCGACATCGATAGAGGCAAATGATGATTCGCTCCTGGCAATATTTCAGTTGTAGCGGTGCTGATACCGAAATCGATATCTAATCCCAGGTTTGCAGCAAAAAGCTAGTGAGCCACACATGCATACAAAATAGCCGAAATGATAGGGCAACTTGCAAATAAAAACCAGCAAGTAAAAATGTATGCATGCAAAATAGCCGAAATGATTGGGCAACTCGCAATAAAAAACAGCGAGTAAAAATAAAACAAATAGCCGAAATGATTGGGCACCGCGAAAAATAGTCGAAATGATTGGGCAATCGCGACCTTCGCGATATAAAAGTTGAAATGATAGAGCATCGCGGAAAGAATTAAAAAAAATGAATGAAATTTATGTCCTACAGATGATATCATGTCAATCCCTGTATACAATCCAGGGGCGCAAACAAAGAGGGAATCACACCCTTCCTCCCCAAGCTTCATCAGAAGGAGATGCCAAATCTCAATGGTTCATAGACAACTTAGAGGTCATCTCAACATTCGTCTTATTACAACGGACACAACATCAAGCAAAGCGGAACAGCGGCAACTCCCAGTTCCATGACTCGACGGTGTACAGATGACCGAGAGTCAAACTCCGACTCCGTGAAATGCGGATAAAGTCAACCCTTCCTGGTCACGTGGAACGCGGATAATGTCAACTATGACCCCGTGTGAAGCATCCAGAGCGGAGCCTAGTCCTCGCAGAACACGACAGTGAACCCGTGAGAAGCATCTAGAGCAAAATTCCTGGTTACGTGGAACGCGGCAATGACCCCGTGGGAAACGTCCAGAGCAGATCCTGGTCCTCGCAGAGCACGGTAGTGAACCCGTGTGAAGCATCCAGAGCAGAGCCTAGTCCTCCCCGAACACGGCAGTGAACCCGTGGGAAGCATCTAGAGCAAAATTCCTGGTTACGTGGAACGCGGCAATGACCCCATGGGAAACGTCCAGAGCGGATCCTGGTCCTCGCGGAGCACGGCAGTGAACCCGTGTGAAGCATCCAGAGCGGAGCCTAGTCCTCGCCGAACACGGCAGTGAACCCGTGGGAAGCATCTAAAGCAAAATTCCTGGTTACGTAGAACGCGGCAATGACCCCGTGGGAAACGTCCAGAGCAGATCCTGGTCCTCGCAGAGCACGGCAGTGAACCCGTGTGAAGCATCCAGAGCGGAGCCTAGTCCTCGCCGAACACGGCAGTGAACCCGTGGGAAGCATCTAGAGCAAAATTCCTGGTTATGTGGAATGCGGCAATGACCCCATGGGAAACGTCCAGAGCGGATCCTGGTCCTCGCAGAGCACAGCAGTGAACCCGTGTGAAGCATCCAGAGTGGAGCCTAGTCCTCGCAGAACACGGCAGTGAACCCATGGGAAGCATCCAGAGCAAAATTCCTGGTTACGTGGAACGCGGAAATGACCCCGTCGGAAACGCCCAGAGCGGATCCTGGTCTCGCAGAGCACGGCAGTGAACCCGTGTGAAGCATCCAGAGCGGAGCCTAGTCCTCGCCGAACACGGCAGTGAACCCGTGGGAAGCATCTAGAGCAAAATTCCTGGTTACGTGGAACGCGGCAATGACCCCATGGAAAACATCCAGAGCGGATCCTGGTCCTCGTAGAGCACGGCAGTGAACCCGTGTGAAGCATCCAGAGCGGAGCCTAGTCCTCGCCGAACACGGCAGTGAACCCGTGGGAAGCATCTAGAGCAAAATTCCTGGTTACGTAGAACGCGGCAATGACCCCGTGGGAAACGTCCAGAGCGGATCCTGGTCCTCGCAGAGCACGGCAATGACCCCGTGTGAAGCATCTAGAGCGGAGCCTGGTCCTCGCCGAACACGGCAGTGAACCCGTGGGAAGCATCCAGAGCAAAATTCCTGGTCACGTGGAACGCGGATTATGTCACTCCTGACCCCGTGGAAAACGTCCAGAGCGGATCCTGGTCCTCGCAGAATACGGCAGTGAACCCATGTGAAGCATCCAGAGCGGATCCTAGTCCTCGCCGAACACGGCAGTGAACCCATGGGAAGGATCTAGAGCAAAATTCCTGGTCATGTAGAACACGGATTATGTCACTCCTGACCCCGTGGAAAACGTCCAGAGCGGATGCTGGTCCTCGCAGAGCACGGCAGTGAACCCGTGTGAAGCATCCAGAGCGGAGCCTGGTCCTCGCCGAAAACGGTAGTGAACCCGTGGAAAGCATCCAGAGCAAACATTGGACTGTGGGGTCCTTAAACCCATGGACTATGATTTCCTTAACCTCGACCGTGATGTCTTAAAACCAACATTGGACTGTGGGGTCCTTAAACCCATGGACTATGATGTCCTTAATCTCGACCGTGATGTCTTAAAACTAACATTGGACTGTGGGGTCCTTACACCCATGGACTATAATGTCCTTAACCTCGACCGCGATGTCTTAAAACTAACATTGGAATGTGGGGTCCTTAAACCCATGGACTATGATGTCCTTAACCTCGACCGTGATGTCTTAAAACTAACATTGGACTGTGGGGTCTTTAAACTCATGGACTATGACGTCCTTAACCTCGACCGTGATGTCTTAAAACTAACATCGGACTGTGGGGTCCTTAAACCCATGGACTATGATGTCCTTAACCTCGACCGTGATGTCTTAAAACTAACGACGGACTGTGGAGTCCTTAAATCAATGGACTATGATGTCCTTAACCTCGACCGCGATGTCTTTAAACTACGGTATCCTAGAAAACGTCCAGAGCGGAACCTGGTCCTTGCAGAACACGGCAGTGTGAAATGCGGATAAGGACAACTTCATCCATCACTTGCGGGTCCTCACGACTCGTACGGGAGTAAATTCTCTTGTGATATCCTTACGACTTTCAAGAGAAAACACACTTAGGAATTCTCACGATTCCTAAGGAGAAATTACACCTACGGGATCCTCTCGACCGGTAGGGAGAAAATTCTTTATGAGACCTTCACAGCTCATAAAGTTGAAAAGTCTTAGGTGACAGATCCTAACCTTGTTTTCTAAGCCATCACTACCTTACAAAAAGCATAAGATTGACAGTTATATACTATCTACAGACCGCACTTGCTAAATCACATGGCAACAACACAATAATGAGAAGAAAGCGACAGAAAGAATATCTGATTTGCATTTAATTAAGCATCCGAGGCATACTCATTCAGGCATGTGCAAAAGATTTAATACATAAGATAAAACACGCTGAAATGAAAAATTTTCCATTCATACTGCAAAAAAGTTCTTACAATTATGAAAGCAGTAAACAAAAACATTATCGAGATGGTTACAATGGCAAAACCTCAGACCCAGGGCATGGATTGAGGAATTCAAAAGTGACATTGTCCAAAATCTTCCAGGCCTTTCGAACCATCCTGGTATGCTTTCTTTCGCGATCACAAGCGCCGGGATCCTCACGGATGTCCTACTCCCTCCAATAGGTAGCAAGTATTGCAGACTGTTGAAAAGCTTGATGCAGAAGATCGATAAAGTTATCTCGCCTTCTCTTTGAGATTAGGCTCATCAGATACACCGAGTGCACCTTATCCTCGGCGGTATCCAATGCCCTAAGCGGCACGCCGGTACAGAATAGAGGAAGCGCTTCCCAGATCGCTCCAACAATAAGCTTCAGGAGAGAGGAGCGTCGAGGAAGCAGTTGGCCATTGTATGCGTCAAAGCGACTCATAATTTCGGCACACTCGGCGTTGGTGAATTCTCGATTCTGAGAACGGCCGAGTGAGCGAATGTCTCCGTAAGAGATAATCTCGTCAAGATCATACATGTAAGCGTCCATTACTCCTGAAAAAGAAAATCAACAAAATTAGCAGACAGACTGATTAAGCAAATTCTTATTAAAAACAGGAACAGGGAGTTAAACTCCTCGAGAGCAATGCTCTGCAGACAGGAGTGACACCTGTCAAAATAAATTATGAGGGGAATTTAAAGAAATTCCCCGAGAACATTGAGAGCCATGCTCTGAGAAGATGATATAATTCATCAAAAATAAAATTCCATTTTCAATCTTCAAGATCCATGAAAAACTCTTAAGAGTTCTTCTATATGATTTGAAAGGAGCAAAGCTCCATTAATGAATTAATAAATCATAAGTAAAATCCTTTTAGAGAGCAGAGCTTTATTAATGGAACCCTAATAGGATTCTCTTTAGATCTCTTTAGACCTATGGAGCAAAGCTCTGCTGGTGAAACCCTAAATGAGTTTTCTGAAGATCAAAGATCTATTAAGAGCAAGGCTCTGTTAATGAGTAAAATCCTAACTCATTAAGATTTATTAAAATTCTACCTAAGTTTGGAAAGAGTTTCTTTTTTGCTTTTGAGAAGTTCTCAAATTCTCAAACAGAAGAGCTGTGCTCTGAACAAAATTCTCAAAGAAGATGATAATCATCTAGAGGACCAAAGGTCCTATTTATAGGCGTTAAGACGTCTCTTCAACTTCTGAGCTGATCCAAGGGCTCAGATGTTGCCACCGCTGCTCTCACATGTGGGCCACGCAAGCACAACAGTGGGGGGGCATTTGTTTCCCCAATCAGAGCAAAGCTCTGTTCAAATTCCAATTTTTAGAATGAAGCGACTCTTCCTTTCCCTCAATCAGAGCAAAGCTCTGCTTCAAATTTCAAAACTTAAAAATTGAAGCAACGCTTCAGATCCTGCGCACTGCGCGCCACGTGTCAAAAGCAGACATACCAGCGCCAGGAGCGCTGCGTCCTAGGCAGCGCACCCCGAATTATAGCAAAGCTCTGTTTTGAATTTCAAAATTCAAAAATTGAAGCAACGCTTCAGATCCTGCGCGCTGCGCGCCACGTGTCAAAAGCAGACACGCCAGCGCTAGGAGCGCTGCGCCCTAGGCAGCGCACTCCCAATCAGAGCAAAGCTCTGTTTTGAATTTCAAAATTCAAAAATTGAAGCAACGCTTCAGATCCTGCGTGCTGCGCGCCACGTGTCAAAAGCAGACACGCCAGTGCCAGGAGAGCTGCGCCCTAGGCAGCGCACCCCCAATCAGAGCAAAGCTCTGTTTCAAAATTCAAAATTTAAAAGTTGAAGCAACGCTTCAGATCCAGCGCTCTGTGCTGTGCGGCACGTGTCAAACCCAGGTACGCTAGCGCAGTTGCGCCGCGCTCCGCGCTGCGCGCCACGTGTCGAACGTAGGTGCGCCAGCGCTGGAATTAAAAATTCCCCCACCGTCAGATCAAAAGATCTACTAATAGTAAAATTATAAATTAATTAGAACTAAAGTTCTGTTATGGAAAGATTTTTCAATCTTATTAAAACAAAAAGACCATCTTCCGTAAAACAGAAGCCTTAGGATCAAAGATCCAACGGTGGGAAATATTCCCAAATCAATCAGAGAAAGATCTCTTAAAACCGATTTAACAAATCATTTGGCCCTATATAAAGGACCTCAGACTTCAAGTCTAAAAGAGAGAGAACAGAATAGAGAAAAAAAAAAAGAACAGAAAAAGATAGAGGAAAACCCTCTGCAAACTTTGAGAAAAAGAAGAGCGGGCTCTTACAAAAAAGAAGTCCATTTCTTCATATTCAAGATAAAGAACTATGTTCTTGAACAACAGAGATGAAACTATCTCGTAAAAAGAAGAACCATCTTCTAAAAAGATCATGGATCTAAAAAAGATCGAGGTCTTTAATAAAAAGAAAAATATCCAAAGATCTAATCATAAAAAAATAAATAAAAGAAGTATTTCACTTCATTCACAGATCTTTTGATCTATAAAGGCAGACCCTTTTATAAAAAACAAGAACTTTTGTTCTTGAATCTTGAGGCAAAGCCTCCCTTAAGAAGAACATAAAAGTTGTTCTTTGATCTTAAAATTGATCAGATGCGCTTTGCGTTATTGAAAAGTGCCTTGCACTCATGAATTGCGCTTCTTGGACCGGCGCTCAGCGCCAAAACATGCCACGTGTCAACCGTAGACACCACTTGCGCTTTGCGCTTTTAAAACAGAGCGCTGCGCTCATAGACTGGCGCTCAGTGCCAAGCGCGCCATGTGTTGCTCGCTGGCGCGCCAACAGACTAGCGCAAAGCGCTCATAAATTAAAAGCGAAATGCGCTAATGAACTAGCGCTTAGCGCTAAGCGCGGCACGTGTCCTCTCTGTGTGCGCTACCTGACAGAAGCGCAATGCACTCTTTAACCGGCGCAAAGCGCCTGGCGCGCCACGTGGCGCATTGTCAGAACACAATTTGTTTTGATCAAGACAAAATGTCAGAGCCCAATGCTTGGCATTATTAAAAGGGCTAAGCCTAAATAAAGGCTTAATAGCCAGAACAAAATAAAAATATTAAACATTTTTAATTGGACTTAGCCCAATTCTGACCATAAGTCCTCAACTTATATTGAACTGAGCACATCTGCTCATAAATATTCAACAGATCTTAGTCCCAAACTGGGCTACAGATCTCTCAAATAATTCACACTGGTTTGAGGGTACATCTCGTTACTCCTCTGATATCTGTCGTTGTAATCCTTCAACGTCGTCAGAGAGGTGACGGGTCCCGACAACCACACATTACTATGGACTGTGGAGTCCTTAAACTCATGGACTATGATGTTCTTAACCTCGACCGTGATGTCTTAAAACTAACATCGGACTGTGGGGTCCTTAATCTCATGGACTGTGATGTCCTTAACCTCGACCGTGATGTCTTAAAACTAACATCGGACTGTGAGGTCCTTAAACTCATGGACTATGATGTCCTTAATCTCGACCGTGATGTCTTAAAACTAACATTGGACTGTGGGGTCCTTAAGCCCATGGACTATGATGTCCTTAACCTCGACCGTGATGTCTTAAAACTAACATCGGACTGTGAGGTCCTTAAACTCATGGACTATGATGTCCTTAACCTCGACCGTGATGTCTTAAAACTAACATTGGACTGTGGAGTCCCTAAATCCACGGACTATGATGTCCTTAACCTCAACCGCGATGTCTTTAAACTAACATTGGACCGAGATGTTCTTAAACTAACAATGGACCGTAATGTCCCTAAACTAATTATCGACCGCAATGTCACTAAACTAAACAATAGAGCCCAATTGCTCTCTTGTCGGATCTAAACGGTCCCATTAAGTTGATCTTAGTTTAAAATTAGACTAACGTATCCTTAACAAACGTTTAAGTTGATCTTAGTCTCAAATGAGGCTAACGTATCCTTAAACCGAAACCCCCCAAACCCAAATCTAAGAAAGATACGGATTTGGACTAGTCCACGCCTTACGAGAGACAACATAACTTAGTCTCCGTATTCAATCCACGGGCAACCAAACACAAAACAAACACCCACGACACGAAGTGACCATCTGGAGAAGGAGAAAGTTATTACTGCGATGCGGTAGCGTAATTAACTGCAAATGCTTGCGCCTGCAGGGAAGAGCGTCCCCACAATCAAAAACCCCTCAACCGAGGGGGAATCTGACGAAGTCTGCTACATCGGCCGCATCCGTCTAAACCTTCGATACACGGTGCCATAAATCAACTTGGCATCTTCGGAGAGGTGGACGGATAGCACCAAATATCATCTGCCCCCAGATTCAGGCAAGACGTTCGTCTTCCCGGTTTCCGGCGGTAAACAGTCCAGTTATCGATTTTGGGGCTATTATAAATATTGTTGGATATTTTATAAGTTTAAAATTTTTGTACTATAATTTCCTTTACTGTTTATATAGACGCTTAGCGTATTCATGTCGAGAAAGAGTACTTCTCGACATGAATATGTTGCGGGCTGGTCACTCTCGTATTTCATTTTTGGGAAGCGGGGCATGATAGCCATCAATACGGACGTTACGCATGGGTAGAACGGACGGTGAGAATCTCGCATCGGCTCGCCCTTAGATGACCCCCTATATAAACCCCTCCTCTTTAGGTAACTTAAACTAATTCGAATACGCCGCTACTCAGCTGAATATTCTCCGGTACTTACTTGATCATCGGAGAGTCCTACGGTGGCCTCCTATCCTGGACTTCTTTGCAGGTAGCTCGGCGTCAAAATCAATCAATCACACATTGAGACCCATACTCTCTCTCCAAATCACAGCCCTTCAACCCCATTGGCCACAAAATCGACGGAGGACAACATTTGAGGGAGATTCCGATCTCCATCACTGCTATAATCAATTTGATCTAATTTTAGTGGTAAAAATCTAATTGAAGGGCCAATTTAGCTCTCAACGAGAATTTTTTTTTTGAATTCCCAAAGATCTCGGTATTGTGTTTTTATGATCTTGTTCCCTTTTTCTGCGAGTTCTTAAGTTGGTTTTGGTCCTTTCCATCAGAATAATTATTTTCTAACAAAAAAAGGCAAACCATGTTCTCGAACAACTCGGTTAAACCACCGAATGGTTTATGGTAAATTATCCTTAACCTTCTTTTAACTTAAAAAAGTAAGGAAAAAATAAAACTGAGAAAAATTTAAATACTCTGGCATACCAGCTCCTGTTACTTAGGTTCAAAATTAAACTTCGGTAATTTAAAAAACATGCACTCCATTACAATTTTAATTTTTATACAATATTATCATTGACTTTAGACACATGTGACTTGTACGTGATTTATTTTCATCTTTGTCTACCTACACACAATAAGCCACAGCATAAAATTCTATTGATAGAACCGACCAAAAAAGGATTACTTTGGAAAAAAAGGTACGGATAGGAGTAGTGATGGAGGTCAGAATCTCCCTCAGATGTTGTCCTCTGTCAATCTTGCTGCCAACGGTGCTGAACGGTTGAGATTTGAGATGATAGTTGAGCATGTAGATCTCAATGGGCTGTTGGTTGTTATTGATGCCGAGCTACCTATAAGGGAAGTCCCGGGATGGGAAACTATCGTAGGACCCTTTGACGATGAAGTAAATACCGAGGAATATTAGGGCAGAGTAGCGGCGTATTGGAATGAGTTCCATATATCTGAGTCGTCTGGAAGAGGGGTTTATATAGCGTTCATATGGAGTGAGCCGATGCGAGATTATTGCCGTCCGTTACGTCCTTGCGTCACGTTCGCGTTGATTTCGGGATATGCCCATTAATGGCGAGATACGCTAGCGTGAGATGCGGGACGTAGAGCGGCGGAGATCTTGTCACGCCCCGCTTCCCAAGATACGTAAACTACGGCACGTGACAGAGCTAACCATGCTACCCGTGGCTAGGAATCATCCCTCCACGGTCACATTACGGCTGTCTATCGGATATCAAGAACAGAAAAGTATATAATTTAGCTAGTACATGTCCATTTGCCACAGTAAATAAAATCAAGAAAATGTATAAAGCGGAAACGAATCAAGATCCAATAAACAATATCTGAATCACGTCCCAATATAGGCTCACATCAATAAACAAAACTACGGAATTAAATAAACTAAACATATCTAATAATACACGTTCAATTCCTCATTGCTCGGCTTGATTGCTAAAGTACTTTTGATCTGCCTGCGATAAAGGTAGATCAACTGGGCCATGTAAAACCCAGATGTTAGTGCGTCATAATATCAAAATAACAGTAATGACCAGAATATGATGATATAAGTAAACATGAATATAAATAGACAACACAGATATAAAACAATGAGTTATGTGTATGTATGGGTGTGTGATGTGTATCCTAAATCTGTGCTTCTAGGTTATCCATTCTAAAAGTCTTTGAAATCAATTAATGTAAATCTCTTCATATCCAGCGCTCGAGCGCCCGGTGCTCAAGCGCCCTGCACCCACGTGTCGGATACGTGGTGCGCTAGCGCCTAAGCGCACAGCAGCTAAGCGCACAGCGCTCAAGGCGCTGGCCCCACGCGTCCTTTGGGTGCTTTTTCCCCTTTTTATATATATGTATACATGTGTGTGTGTGTGTGTATATATATATATACCCACACTCTCCATAACACCGTCCCTCTAAAAAAAAATTTAGGCCGGGGCGCTGCCCCGCACCCCGCAAGGGGGCTGCTAGCCCCCTTGACCCCTAGCCCGCTATCCGAGTAGCGGGACCCCCGTAAAAACTCTTCGTGGCTCCTGATATATCCAAGCTCCATCCAAAACAAAACACACGTACACCGCACTTTGAGTTCGCATGGCCAGTTTAACCCGTCAATCAGAGGTTCTCTCGCTCCAAAGGCGAGGGGTAATTAACGGCAGCTCAGTCCGCGGCTGCCGGAGATTCGGATCCCCACAATCATTAAATCCCGGCCTACCCTAGGCAGGAGGAATCTGTAATGCTCCTGACAAGCGCGCGCGTATTCCCATCTCAATGGGATGACGAAAAACACCCTACAGATTCTGGCACGCCCGGTGGGACCTTTCTCTCCTCCCATATCTTGGGTTAAACGTTCATGCGAACTCAATCAATATATATATCAATTGCCTATACTGAAATAATGTTTTTTCCCGTGCAGCAATCAACTTTCAATGACGATGTCTTCTAAGACGAATTCAGCTTCCGACGTGACCCCAATCCCGTAGGTCAAGGTCAATGCTCGTGTGGTTCTCCCCGCAAGCCTCAGTCGACAGTGGGAGGAACCGCCCTGCTAGTTCGGTTCCGTCGTCATCTACCCTACCGGAAGCGCTCATCTGGCAGAAATCCCGGCAAAGCAGGCGGCCAAGCCGGTCTCAAGGGGCAAGAGGCCGAATGTTGTGATCGCCAAGGCACCACAACCGAAACTTAAAATGGTGTCTGAACGACTCTCTGGCGCTCCAGCTGGGGGCAAGACTTCCGATACGAAGGGCAACATCAAATGTTGCGGACGAGCTCAGGCGATGACTCCAACAAGTGCACAATCGATCGTATCTCTAAAATCCTCTATCGCCCGGTCTACGGCGTCTTCCCAAAGAGCCGAAGTCTGCCAGGTGCTTAAAGTAGAAAAGTTAAGGCAGAAGCAGCTCAGGTATCGAGCCAACAAGAGGGCCAGGACTTCGGCCAAGTGGAGTCTTGTGAGGTTCCGAAAGCAGGGTTACTCCGCGAGGACGGTTGAGTCAGCCATAAAAATCACTAATTCCTTCGAACCTCTGAAGTGGGTTCAGAAAAATGCTATGACCGCCAGAATCAAGAAGACAGAGGTCCGAACGTCGCTACAAAGAGACGTGTCCCGGCCCCAACAGAAAAAGTATGACATTGTTTCTTTAAGAGTCTATCAGGCGCTCTGTGCCGCACGAAAGCAGCGGGGCAAACCCAGAAAAGAAGTGCCAGCACCATTCAAGAATCTGGTCAGGCCAGCCGCCTTCAATCGACTGCCTGCTACCGAAACAGGAGGGCCAAGACAGCGATCCGTGAAATCAGCCGCCGATAATAAAATGACGGCTGGATATATTGTCCATACGGTCTATATGGCGGGCGGGCGTCCCAGCGACAACCTTCGCAGCAAAAGTAAGGATGGGGCCACCACATCCCAAGTCCAATCTGGCTTGAATGTGGTTGCCGCTTCCCAAGAACAGCCGCCTCCGCTGGATGATGAAAACCCTCTTGATGAGGATGATAGGCAGAAGGACCCTTTGGTCCAGGCAGAGTCAAGCTCGAAGAGCGAGGAAGAGCCGACTTTCCGCTCCAGGACCGCGGAGCAAGAGCTTCAGAAACAGCTTAAGAGCAAAGATAAAGAGATGGCCAAGCTCTATTCGAAGATTGACGACTTAACGAACGTTGTGATGTAACTTACGGTTCAAATTTCTCGAGCGCCTCCCAATCAAGAACAAGTCGCTACTCATGAGACGGATGATGACAATCCGAAGCGGCCGGTGCCTGTCCCTTTGGGTCCAAGATTCGTCGAACCGCACGAAAGCCGACCACATTCCGCTTCTGGGGACGCCTTGGCCCCAGATAACACTATCCCGTTAACATAAGATCAGATAATGGATTTGGTCACCAGCAAGGTTAAAACATTGGTGGCCGAATCTGAAGCTCGGAAAGAGATTGGCAGTAGTGGGCGGCCATATCCCGCACAGTACGATCTGATCGAGTTCCCGAGCGGCTATGTCATTCCTAAGTTCGGAAGATTTGACGAGACGGGAAATGCAAATCAGCACGTAGCCCACTTTAAAGCATCGTGCGGAAATACAGGGGGCAATGATGCGCTCCTTCTTCGTCAGTTTGTCAACAGCCTGACCGGTGTCGCTTTCGACTGATACGCGAGTATACCAGACGGGTCCGTTATTACCTTTGCCTAAATGGAGTCTCTGTTTCGGCAAAGGTTCATGGGTGTCAGTGATAAAATCTCCATTGCTGACCTTGTGAGGACCAAGCCGGGGAAGAATGAAAGCAACACCGACTTTATCGCCCGATGGCGTAATCCCACGGTCAAGTGCGAACTGCCGCAGGAGCAGGACCAGTCAGTCAGCCTTCTCATTGGGAACCTCAGCAATTGGATGGTCCCATTCTTATATACAGCAGGCCTCAAGACATTTCAAGAGCTAACCAAGAAAGTCCAAATGCTGGAACGCTCGAAGCAAGAGTCTACCCCGGACTCTCAGAGAGACAAGACTTGGAAAAGCAAGCGGGACGACAACCGTAGAAGCAGGAGTTCCAGCAGTACCAATGTCTTCAATGCGTCCAACAATGAAGAAAAGCGAAGGGCGGGCTAGTCCAAAACCAACCGGTCTCGAAAGCCAGTGCTGGGAGGAGAAGGGCCTTCCCTAGAGGAGAAAAAGAACGAGGTTTACTTTTTCAGAAGGGACAAGGTCCGGAAGATATTTAAAGATGCCTTGAACAACGGTCTACAATTGCCGGAGTCGAAAAGACCTCAAGAAGCAAAAATGACCGACAATCCCCTGTATTGCCCGTACCACCGAGTAGTGAGCCATGCGATCGAGGATTGCTATATCTTCAAAGACTGGGTCGAGAAGCAGTACAATGCTGGAGAGATCGAGCTGTCCAAAAGTGTGTTGGTAAACAATCAAGCTGCAACCACCAACTTTATACAGACGGAAGTTGAAGCCTTCTGGGAGCAGACAGCCGAACCCGCTGCCCTGAGAAATGAAACCGACTCATCGCAACCTCCTTGGAGTAGGCACGTATCTAACAAGACGAAGAACATGCTAAGGCTACTTCGGAAAGAGCCCAGAACGGAATGGGAAGGGCAGAAGAAGCCTGCCGTACCAGCTGCCAATATGGCTCCATCATGCTCAAAATCCAAAAAGCTCAAAAAGAAGAAAAGTGCAGCTCGGCACGAAAAAGAGTCTGTAGGGAGATTGACCATTCAAAAATATGTCGATTCCCTCAAAGACTATGAACAGAAGGAAAGAACTCTAATTCAACTGAAAGAGTTCTTCCTTGTTGAGGTAGCAGAGATTTTGGAGGAGTTGGATGAAGACTCCAATGAAGAGATCCCAGTAGTGACCTGCTACGCCATCCATCTTGGAAGCGACTCTGAGGAGGAGCTCTGTTTTCCCGAAGAAGACGAGGAGCCCGCCACAAAGGCCAACCAAATCCAGCTTAGAAGCGGCAAGGCTCTACCGCTAAATCAGGGCAACGCCCCAAAAGGGAAGGAAAAACAAGTCGCTAACGAAGAAGATGGCAGAGAACTTGCTCATGAAGATTCGAACCCTTCCCTAGTAGACTATAATGTCTTGGCTCACCTTCGAAAGCTTCCGTCTCTCCTTAGCATCTACGATACCTTGGTTCTATCTTAAGAGCTTAGAGATGTTCTCATTCATGTTCTACAAAACCCTGAGCGGTATCAAGCTCGCTTTGCGGAAATTAATATGAAAGAAGCTCAGTACACTTTGCAAGCCGCCGCCGTGACGTTTAAGGACGAAGGCTTGCTACTGGGAACGGCTAAGCATAATCGGCCGCTTTACGTGACCGGGTACAGCGACGGAGATCGGGTTAATCGCATATTGATTGATCCGGGATCCTCAGTGAACATCATGAACTTGCGGACTCTGAAGAGTTTGTCAATGGACGTACGACACCTGTCAAGGGAAAGGATTGTCATTCAAGGCTTCAATCAAAACTGCCAACAAGTTCTGTGGTCTATAGCTTTGCCAATCAAATTTGGGGATCTGCAAACTGATGCTAAGATATACGTGATCGATGCTGACACGTCTTATAAAATTCTCTTGGGACGACCGTGGCTCCATGATTACGGCATCGTTCCGTCAACTCTCCATCAATGCATGAAGTATACTAAAAATGGTGAAGAAAGACGCATTGACGGAGACATCCAGCCGATCGGTGTGCATGAAGTCCGATATGAAGATTCTCGGTACTTTGTGAACCTCCAAAGTGCTGAGCCACAGCTAATCAAAGACGGAACAGCTCCGAAACTCAAAAGCAAGTCTGAGTCGGCTGTCACTTTCAAAAGCAGAAACCCCCAAGTGCGTTCGCGTTTCGGTAGTGACACTGATGAGTCCGACACTGGAAGTCCGTCCTTCTGTAAAACTCACCCTCGTTTCGGTACCGATACGGACGAATTCGATACTGAAGGCCCATCTAACAGCAAAGTTCGCCCTCATCTTGGCAGCGACACTGAAGGGTCGGAGGAAGATGACCTGCCTTGCAACAGCTGTGCAGATTGGACCCCCATGCAACAAGCGAAATTACGAGAGACCTTCGAAATTGCAGAAGGGTCCCTAGCCATCACAAGGGTACCGGAGCAGATGTGCAAAGAGCTCGATGCATTGTCAGTCTCCACCGTAGACCAGCTGAAAACTTTCTACGTTCCCGGAAGGAAAAGTGGACAGAAGGGCATCCTGTTTTATTGTAACAACTCCAATTTTTGTATACCTAAATTTGAATTAAGTTTGTAGTATACTTGGAGTATTAATGTTGCTGATAACACTTTAAGTATCTATTTCTCTACAATAATTACAAGAAGGAGCTTGTAGCTCATTGGTAATACCTTGCACTGCTGAACCAAGCCACCAGAGTTCGAATCCCATACCCCACATTATTTTTAGTTTATTTTTCTTTAAAATTTCTTGGAAGCCCAAAAGTCCACAGGCCATAACTCCCAAATATTGAACTGAACTCAAAAATTGAAGTATGCCATAACCCTAGTAAGAAGACCCCACACCCAACGCCGGCCAAACCCGGCTGGAATCGGCCAACTCGGCCGGCGCCGCCGGCCGGAGTTGGGCCGATGGCCGGGGTCCCAACACAAAAAATGTGGCTTTTGGTCTTCTGAAACCCCCTGTTAACTCCAATTTATTTGTTCAGTTCCAGAATTCTTAATACATCCTATTTAATACAAAATTTTAATGATTTTCTTTAATTTTTACAATTTTTTTTAAATAAATAAAACCCTTCACCTACCCTACCATACCCACCCTATAAATAGACCCATACCCCCTACCTTCTCATTCCAAAACCCTAGATTTACTCTCTTGAAAATTCCACAAGAAAGAGTGTGTTGAAATCGAGTGCACGGCGAAGCGCTGATGGATTCCGGCGACGTCCTTGGAAGCAACCGGCGATGAAACCACACTTCGGCCTTCTCCCTAGTTCCTCTTCACTCTTTAGAAGAGTTTGAAACCCGTAAGTCCCATCCTTCTCTCTTTTCCATTTCTTAAAATACGGAATTACGAACCCCGACGGAAATCGGAACAAACCTATTTCCGATTCGGTTTTTCTACAAAATTCCACTTGTCACCTAATCCATAATACCTAAACATATCCATGATGACTATTAATCACATAGAAACTAAATTAAATAAAGTTTCTCACATGAAATGATAGCTTTCTTGTAAAATCGTATTCTTTTCACAAAAATACCATAAAGTTTATTTTTCTTGTTCTAATTAAATCCCTCATTCCTAAACATGTTCATCTTGATAAATAAACTTGTAGAAATCAATTTGAATGAGTTTTCACACATGAAATGATAACGTTTTCAAATACCGTATTCTTGCGCTTAAATACCTTCAAGTTTAATATATCATATTTAACCTCTAAAGCTTCATTAAACCTTAAAATAAGTCACTAGGTAATGACCTACCTCTACACACACACCAATATAACACTAATTGATAAATGTCAAAACATAGAATACTAAAATACCATCATCTTTATAAACCTTTCTTGAAAGGTTTAAGTTGTACACAATTCTAAATAAAATCTTTTAAAATAAAAGCACGATATGTCATGGATATCGATCGTTTATCGAAACTGACTTTGTGGTGTCTAGGCAAGTGTGTCTAGGCTAGTGGTTTTTAATTAGGTCCACTACTGTGGTTCTTTCCCACTTACCTGGCACTTACCTGGCCGCAATTGGCGGTGAAGAGACGATTTGAGCCTTCTAATGACTTATCGTTTAGACCTTAGAAATAGGCTAGTTGGCTTAGGAAACCCTAGAAACTAAAATACGGAAATTACATCCTTTACAAATAAATACCTTATATTTATAAAACCGTTTTTCTAAATGAATAGTATTTATTAAACCTAAGCAAAGCGCCGTTACAGCCCATCTTTGGGGAACCCGTTAGGGATAGTACGGTTCATCGTGCACCCGCGGGCTAGTAGTGCGAGATTCAGACCTCCGCAAGGAGCATTCGGTCTCGAAAGGTTTAAAATACGGCATTTAAGAAAAAAAATGAGATTTTGGAAAATAAAATATTATTTAAAATTATTCTTGTATTAATATATATTTAATTATCATTTAAACACCTATTTTATTATAAGATAAAGTTTCCATCTTTTTCTAAAATTACAAGATTACAAGTTACATTAAAATACCATGAGTTTCAAATAAATCAATTAATACTTTTATTTAGGACATATTCACTAGAATAACACAAATAAAATCCACACTCATTATAACTATAAAGACGAATAATAAATACTTGAGGTGTATTTTGAAAAATATACAATAGTAATTTTTACATAAAACCCCCTCAAGTTTTATAAATTACAATAAGACCCCTAACAAATATTGAACTTCAACTTACCTTCTTTTAGTCTGACTCGGGTTAGAGTCTGACTATTTCTGACTTGAATATGATTCAAGTCAATCTATATTCTTTTATATTCCAACTCAATATGAATACATGAATCCCTGAATCCAGTTAACAATCTATATAACTTGACTGAACCGAACCATGGATATATTCCTTTTACATGTTTCCCAGTATTCCATTTACATGACTTTACGGTTATAACCGTTTCCTGATATCATGGTTTCGGTCAGTCAGTTAATCAATCTTACAATCAATACAATTTTAAAAGATAACAATACAAACAAGACATCGCGGGGTTTAAGGGGTAGATTGGTACGGAAGGTGTTAAAGGTGGCACGGGGTGGTCAGATTAAGACACCTAACCTGAATCCCATTGCTGTTGTACCATGGTATAACGGTTCCTTGTACTATACGTGCCTTAGTCTCTGGCAAGTGAGACTCCTCTCGTATACACTGGCATCCTTCTGTACTATGCTACAAACAACAGCGTTAACATAATATTACAACAACAGTTTACACTTTAAAAATGTATCTTCTTATTCTGTCTTCTCTACTCCCCTCTTGCCTTTGGGACTTACCGAGCGATCTGTTCGTTGACGACATTCTGTTTCTCTCTTCTTTGAATGTCGTCAGGTGACCTGGACCCGGCAGAAGTTGAGCCAACCCAAGAAGATTTGGCGCAATTTACCGAAGACTCTGCAGTATAATTTCATTGTACACTTTTCTTTTCAGTACTTTCTATTTCCTGTTATGCCACTGTTTAGACATCTTTATTTCAGTTGTATTTTCCTTTCCATATATTGTACAAAGAATGTTAATAAATAAAAGTTGCTGTTCTTTTTAATACTCTTGTCTCTTGTGTATTTATTTTATATTGCTTAGATACGCTTAGCGTATGTACTTCTAAGTACATACGTAGCGGACCTCGTCGCGTCCCCTACGCCGTACATTGGGAAGCGGGGCGTGACATTTATGGGTCAAACCCTGTTGTGCACCCGGACGATTTGTCTGTCGCGTGCTTTCCCTATGAGAGAGGAATAAGAGCCGTCCTCAATCCCAGATACTATGCACCCGAGATGCGGGAATATTTCAAAATGTGCGAATGCCGGTTATATCAAACGGAGTCCGAAGAAAAGTTTTATGAAGGGCTATGGCATCCGCCCCAGGTCCGAGCACTCATCGATGGACGAATTCCAAACAGACGGGGCATAGGCTTCATTCAGTCTGATTCCAAAGCGTGCTACATGATCCATATTGGTGAAGCCAGCAAAAGATCAAATGATGATGACGAGATAGCCGAGCCAGAAGAAGCTCCTCAAGAGCTCGAAGATGGCGGACAAGCAACCTTCGACGAGCTAGACGAGATTGACTTAGGAACGCCCGATAATCCAAGGCCGACCTACATCAGCTCACTCTTGTCAGAGGAAATGAAAGCGCAGATAATCAACCTGCTGCACGAGTTCGTCGACTGCTTCGCGTGGACGTATAAAGAAATGCCTGGCCTTTCCCTTGAAGTGGTCGTGCATAAGCTGGCTATATCTCCTAATGCTAAGCCAGTCAAACAAGCTCCTCGAAGAATAAGAAGGGAACTGGAGGAAAAGGTCATCGAGGAAACCAAGAAACTCATCGATGCCGACTTCATCAGGGAAGAGAAATATGCGGACTGGATCGCATGCATAGTCCCAATGAAGAAAAAAATGGGCAGATCCGAGTTTGTGTCGATTTCAGGGACCTCAACAAGGCGTGTCCTAAAGACGACTTCCCGCTACCGGTCATGGAAATGATGGTCGATGACACCTCAAATTATGAACTGTTCACCTTTATGGATGGCTCGTCTGGATATAATCAGATCAAGATGTCGCCTGAGGATGAGAAACACACAGCATTTCGAACCCCGATCGGAATATATTGCTACAAGGTAATCCGTTCGGACTGAAAAACGCAGGGTCCACATACCAAAGGGTAATGACCAATATCTTTGATGATCTAATCTATAAAGTCGTCGAATGTTATGTTGATGATCTGGTCGTCAAGACTAAAGCCAAGGCCGATCATATCCAAGATCTAAGGACCGTTCTTACCAGGCTGAGGGAGTACGATCTGAAAATGAATCCTCTAAAGTGCGCTTTTGGTGTGTCATCGGGGAAATTCCTGGGCTTCATAGTCCGACATCGAAGGATTGAAGTTGACCCATCCAAGATAAAGGCTATCATGGAGATGCCCCCTCCGAAGAGTCTGACGCAGCTAAGATCTTTTCAAGCCAAGCTTGCTTATATACGGAGGTTTATCTCAAATTTATCCAGGAGATGTAGGCCCTTCTCAAAGCTCATGAAGAAAGGAGCTCTTTTTATCTGGGATGCCGAATGTCAAGAAGCGTTCGAAAGCATCAAACAGTACTTGTTTCACCCTCCAGTGCTGGCCGCTCCCATTCCAAATAAACCGCTGATTCTCTACACTGCCGTGCTAGATGAGTCACTCGGTGCGTTCCTTGCCCAGAACAACAAGGAGGGAAAAGAGAATGCCCTCTACTACCTCAGTCGAACTTTAGTCGGGGCGGAACACAACTATTCCCCGATCGAAAAGCAATGCATGGCTCTGATGTTTGCTGTGAAGAAGCTGAGACACTATTTGCTCGCTCATCGGGTTATGCTGATCTCTAGGGTCGACCCGCTCAAACACTTAATGACCAAAGCAAGCCTAGCCGGTAGAATGTCAAGATGGGCTATCATGCTGCTTGAGTTTGACATAGTTTATACTCCTTAGAAAGCAGTAAAAGGGCAAGCTCTTGCAGACTTCCTTGCTGCTCATCCCATGTCAGAGGGGTCACCGCTTAATTGTGAGCTACCCGATGAACAAGTGCTGCACCTCGAGGAAGATGAGCCATATTGGGAGCTCTACTTCGATGGAGCCTCATCAATGAGAAGCTTCGGCAAATCAAGCATCCCGCAGATAAAAGCAGGGATAGGATTGGTGTTCATCACGCCATCGATGGGAACCCTGTGACGTTCTTTTGCTCTCACCGAGCCTCGAACAAACAATGAGGCTGAGTATGAAGCTCTGATAGCTGGTCTGGAGCTCGCCATAGAAATGGAAATCCTTCGGCTACGGGTTTACGGTGACTCCCAGCTTGTCGTCAACCAAGTAAGCGGTGACAATAAGATATACAAACCCGAGTTAGCTCAGTACAGAAGCCGAGTGATGGAATTCATGAAACGGTTCACTCATATTGAACTAATGAGAGTCCCTAGAGCGTTGAATGGAAATGCTGATGTGCTTGCTCTCTTAGCCAAGGAGCTGGCTGATCCTGGCATGGAGAAAATTCTGATCACAGTCAGAAGCCGGTAAATTCTATCCCCAGTCTCTCTACGAGAAGAGGAAAGCGCGGAACAGAAGAGCAGTCCCGCCGAAGAAGCTTCGATTGTGCAAGACGAGCTCGATTGGAGAGAACCCTTCATAGAATACTTCCGATACGACAAGCTGCCTGAAGGAAAATCTGCAAGGATTCGGCTGAAAAGAGCTCTCCGATATGTGTTTGTAAATGACACGCTATACCGCAGGTCATATGACCAACTCTGGCTCAGGTGTCTGTCATTGGCCGAAGCCCAAAGGGTCATGAAAGAAGTTCACTCGGGCGTTTGCGGTGCTCACCAATCTGGCCCCAAGATGCGACTTCAAATTAAACGGCTTGGGTATTACTGGCCCACCATGATATGGGATTGCGGAGAGCATGCAAAGAAATGTTATATCTACCAAATTCATGGTGATTTCATTCACAAGCATCCCAATCCGTTGCATCCTACAGTGGCATCGTGGCCCTTCGAAGTCTGGGGAACCGACATAGTTGGCCCAATTGATCCTCCGTCATCTAGAGGCCACTGGTTCATACTGGCCGCAACAGATTACTTCTCCAGATGGACTGAAGCTGTCCCGCTAAAAGAAGTCAAGACAGAAGATATTCTGACATTCTTCCAGCATAATATTCTATACCGCTTCGGTACACCAAGAAGAATCATTTCTGACAACAGGCCTTCTTTCAAGAGCTTCAAAGTCTCAAGATTCGCTACTCAATACAAGATAGACTGGAGATATTCCTCCATCTATAATCCAAGAGCTAATAGGCTAGATGAAGCCTTCAATAAGATTCTATGCAAGCTCCTGAGGAAAAATGCTTCAGCCAACAAGAGGGACTGGAATCTCAAGCTTCACGAGGCGTTGTGGGCATATCGTACCACGCACCGTACTCCAACTCAGTCCACTCCATACTCATTGCTCTTCGGAGTGGAGGCGGTCCTCCCCCTCGAAGTCGAAGTTCCAAGCTTAAGAATGGCCGTTCAGCATGAATTGACGGAGGAGGAAAACGTGCTCCTTTGGCTGGAAGAGCTTGACGCCCTCAAAGAAAAGAGGCTTGCGGTGCAGCAAAATCTGGAGCTATACCGAGCCCAAATGTCACGGGCCTATAACAAGATGACCCGTCTTCGCGCTTTCAAGAAAGGTGAATTGGTGTCGGTCCTCAAAAGACCGATCATCCCCAACCAACATGCCAAGGGAAAATTCGAGCCAAACTGGGAAGGACCATACGTCATCGAGAAAGTGTTCGACGGAGGATCCTACCAACTA
Organism: Agapanthus africanus; assembly: GCA_030015575.1. NCBI lineage: Eukaryota > Viridiplantae > Streptophyta > Magnoliopsida > Asparagales > Amaryllidaceae > Agapanthus > Agapanthus africanus. Next base: position 53,805,350 of record CM057342.1, on the reverse strand, counting down.
ATAAGTGTCGAGGGAGAAAGGCCCATGCCACCCATCAATGGCCAATATCTCAAGAAATACTACGCGTGAATGCTCCGAGTCGCAGGCGAATTGAGCACACGGGCCTTACGGTCTTGATCATACATCCTGCAAAGCCGTATACAATCCACGGGCGTAAACGACCCCTATCTCTCCTAAGTCCTGCCGGCGAGACTACTTTTATAAGTCCCACCTGTTGAAAAAAAAACAGTATGTCCACAAGCAAAACTGTTACGCCCCGCTTCCCAGAGTATGCTAGATTGGGCAAATGATATAGCCAACCATGCTACCTGTGGGTAGGAAGTATCCATCCACAGTCACATTACGGCTGTAGAGATATCAAGAACAAAATAACACTATCTAAAACATGTCCATAATCTAAAATAACAGGAGTCAATAATAAATAAATGCGGAAGCAAATGATCCAATATAAATAACTAAAATGTATGTCCCATAATGCGGGCTCACGTCTGGAAGTAAATGCAGGAAATAAAACTAACTACTACTGAACTCACAGCTCAGCCTGCTGGCTGAAGTACTCCTGCTCGGACTGCGACAGCGGTACAGAATCTGGGCCATGCAAAACCCAGACGTCAGCACGTCATGTCATCAAGTAATATAATATGAACAGTGTAACAGGCAATGCAAAATAAACATGAATCCAGCAAGAATAACAATAATATGAATCAGATCAGTACAGGGTAGTGTGCAGTGGGTAAACTAAACTGTTCTATCAGGTTTTCTATTCTAAAGTCTTTGAAATCAATTGATGAATCGTCGATGTAACTCAATAGTATCCCGTGCATGCCCGGGACCACGGTCAAGAACTCTCGGGCTGAAACTGAGACGTGCCGCTAGGCAGTAACAGGTAGAAGGATGGGGGAGTGATGTCAGCATCATCGCTCCGGGGCTGGCCTAGCCCGTAAAACTGATCAGAACAGGTATCGAACTGTTGAGTTACAAGTCGGGTTTCACCTTTGATTTCCTCATACCCCCAAGTTATGTATGTCAAGTCAGGTATTCAGTAATCAAGAACTAATTCCAACACAGGATCAGGTAAAAGCAGGTTTGTCTGGATAGACAACAGGAACGGTCCATGAGGACTACATGTCAGGTTTGTTGGCATTAGACACAAGATCAGGTAACGGGTCAGGTCATGGTACATCATGCCATGTCGGGTCAAGTAGGAAGTGTAACAGGTCACGTCAGGAAGCACAAGATGTCATGTGGGTGCTCATAATCAAACTAACATAAGCATGTGTATAAATAAACAAGCATGAGTACTATCAGAATAATAAACTGGAACATGTAATATGATATGCAAATAGATATAATTTCAAGGATATGGATGCACAGTTATCGATTAGGGTTACATTTATAGTTCCAATATTAATTAGGATGCAATTTATTAAACATGAAGTGTTAATATCACATTATTATGTAGTAATGTGATCTATGAATGCAATTATATGTATCTTAAATGCGATGGATGCAAACGGGTATCCGAAAAATTATAAAACTATAAAATGGTAATGTGGGATGTACAACTAAGCAATATGTGATATAAATATTGATATAATAATATCAATATAGATAGCATATTCAAAGCGATTAATAACTATAAAAGTGGTATTGATTAACCATTCACAAGAAAGTTCCGTTCAGAAATTCAGCGTCACCCTAATTTGTAAAATAGCTTAAAAATAACAAACGTTCTCCAAAAGGGACGTGTCTTATACCAAAACAAAGATAATTCAATAAGGTTTTCAGTTTTATAAGTATAAGCATCTCAGGTTATCCCTACAAAAAGTTATGAACATTCGAAATTGAAAGTTTGCTGCTGGAATTTTCATGGACAGCAGTTTGGAGACATTTTCATTTGCATTTTATGTTATTTAAACAATTTATTTTGCAAGTAAATATTTCATAGAGTTATATTATTCTGAGTTAGTTTCGTAACGGACTAAAGAACGTATACTAATGATTTTTCTATGATTTATAATGAATTTTATAAGGTAAGGTGTACAGTAAATTTCAGATTTGTCGTATCCGCTTTTTCAACGACGTTTCATGTGTAAACTATAATATTTTCAAATATATAATATTATAAAATACAGATTATAAACTAATTAAAGATAATAATATGAAATATTATGACGATATATATTTTAATTGATATGGATGCAGTATAATGTAATCTAGTATGTCACAAGATAAGTTTTCATGATCTAGATTTAATATGATATAAACGGATGCAAACGGAATATCGAAACGTTAATAAAATTAAACATGGGGCACTAGATTTAAACTATAGGTATGGTATGTATTTAAATAGGTATAAAATGAATTATATAGCATGTAGCAAGATTAACTTGCCTCGATGGGTCGCGAATCGGGAAAACGGAACGTTAACCGTCGGCGGGGAAAACTCGCGACGGACGCACGGTTCTCGGAATGAACCCAAACGACGAACAAAGAAACCACACGGGTCGGGGTACCTCGCTGGAACGTCGTGAAGCGTCACCGGCATGACGGAATTCCGGCAACAAAAGAACAGTTAAAAAAAATGAGAAACGAGACATGAAGCAAGAAGAGAAAGAATGATAAAGAGAAGTACGAGAGAATATATGAGAGAGAGAGAGAAAAAGTGGAGAGAGAGAGAGAGAAGAGGGAGAGAGAGAAAGTGGGGCCTACGGGGTTAAAGGGGAGGTTGCGATTGGCTGAGAGAATAAATTGAGAAGGATATAAAAGATTGTAAAAATATTATATGGTTAACTAAATTATAAATGATGGTTTAAATATATTAAAATTTGGGATTTTGGCGCAAAATAAAACATTTCCAAATCGCGCCCGGGTCGGGTCCAAAAATTTGAAATTGAAATAATAGAATTTTAGGCGGGATCCAAAATTTAAAATGAAGTGTTTTATGATCAAAAAGCATACCCCCAAAACGGACACACGTACGTGCACGTAGCCGTCCAAACTCGCCCATTTCACTGAACAGGACGAGAACACGATGCACGGACGCTACAACAGGGTTAGGGGTGTCAAGCAGGCCAAGATGAATATTTTTAATTTTATTTTAGATGCCAAAAATTGTTATATGCAGAAATTAATTTCCGGGTAGAATTTACAATAATTAACCATCAAGCAAGATAAATAAAATAAGTGTCACACTACGTTCGAACGGTAACTGAAATTAGTAGCATTGGGCTCGGGTGTTACAAAAACGGGCACGGATGAAAACCCGAAAGGGCTCCGTGAGTAAAAACAGCAGTACTGCCGGCAAGTTTGTGAAAACCCGAAAGGGCGTAAACTCGTGAAAAGAGATAAAACACACTCGCAAAGTCCTCTCGACCTTGTGAGGAGAAAATCCCTGCGTGAGATCCTTACGACTCATAAAGGAGTAACACACTTAGGAATCCGTACGATTCCTAAGGAGAACATACACCTGCGAGATTCTCTCGACTCGTAGGGAGAAAATGCTTTTATAAGACCCTTACGGCTCATAAAATTGAAAAGCCTTAGGTGATAGGGATCCAAACCCGTCTCCTAAGCTAGCGTTCCCCAACGGGCAACGGAAAATGATGAGTCGCTCCTGGCATTTCACTTCAGTGTTAGCGGTGTTGATACCGACCAAAAACCCAAATCCCAAGTCCTCCCGAGGCAAATGATGAGTCACTCCTGACATTTCGCTTCAGTGTTAGTGGTGCTGATGCCGACCAAAAACCCAAATCCCAAGTCCTCCCGAGGCAAATGATGAGTTGCTCCTGGCATTATTCCAGTGTAGCAATGCTAATGCCAAACAAGATCCAAATTCCAAGTCCCCAAACGGCGAATGATGAGTCGCTCCTGGTACCATATTCCAGTGCAGCGATGCAGACGCCAACCAAAATCCAATTTCTCGAAATTCTCTCAGCCCTACGGTTAGTCCCCAAATTGACTACCGTATACAATCCATGGGCTCAAATAATTCTTATCATACCCATACCCCACCGCAATCACCAGTCTAGCGGCCGGTCTCCGCCCTTGGACTTATGCTCCATTTTGGAAGACCCACTTATGTGTCCTCACGATACATGAGGAGAACCAACTTACGGGATCCTCACGACTCGTAAGAAAACACCTTCGTAGGATCCTTACGACTCACAAAGGAAAAACACACTTGGGAGTCCCCACGACTCCTAAGGAGAAAGTGCACCTACGAGATCCTTTCGACTCGTAGGAAGAAAATGCTTTTATGGGACCCTTACGACTCATAAAAATTGAAAAGCATTAGGTGATAGGGACCTAAACCTGTCTTCTAAGCCATCGCTTCCCAACAGGAAACGGCAAATGATGAATTACTCCTGGCACATGCGCTTCAGTGTTAGCAACGCTGATGCATACCTTAACCCCAAAATTCCAAACTCCAATCCGTGGACCCCTAAGTCTTTAAACTGAAAACAGATGACCTTTAAGTCGTTAAACTGGGAACATATGACCCCTAAGTCGTTAAACTGGGAACGGGGGAAATTTCCTCATGGCAGATGATGATTCGCTCCTGGTACCATATTCCAGTGTAGCGATGCTGATGTCAATCCAAATCACATCAAATCAGAAAAACAACCAATGAACTCCCGGGCAGAATCAAACTCCACCTCGGAAACAAGTCAACTTCATCCCTGACACCGCAAGGAGCGGAGCAATTCCAAATCCAGCACCGACCGTCCCAGTCGCTAAAGGGGCAGAACCGACCATCCAAGTCGCAAAAAGGACAGCACCGACCGTCCACGTCGCAAAAAGGGCAGAACCGACCGTCCACGTCGCAAAAAGGGCAGTACCGACCGTCCAAGTCGCTAAAAGGGCAGCGCCGACCGTCCAAGTCGCTAAAAGGGCAGCACCGACCGTCCACGTCGCAAAAAGGGCAGAACCGACCGTCCAAGTCGCTAAAAGGGCAGAACCGACTGTCCACGTCACTAAAATGGCAGAACCGACCGTCCACGTCGCTAAAATGGCAGAACATACTGTCCACGTCGTTAAAATGGCAGAACCGACCGTCCACGTCGCAAAAATGGCAGCATCGACCGTCCAAGTCGCTAAAATGGCAGCATCGACCGTCCATGTCGCAAAAATGGCAGCACCGATCACCTAAGTTGCAAAAAGGGCAGAACCGACCGTCCACGTCGCTAAAAGGGCAGCACCGACCGTCCAAGTCGCAAAAAGGGCAGAACCGACCGTCCACGTCGCTAAAAGGGCAGCACCGACCGTCCAAGTCGCAAAAAGGGCAGAACCGACCGTCCACGTCGCTAAAAGGGCAGAACCGACCATCCAAGTCGTTAAAATGGCAGCATCGACCTCCACGTCGCTAAAAGGGCAGCACTGACCGTCCAAGTCGCTAAAATGGCAGCATCGACCTCCACGAAGTTAAAACGGGAACTAGATCAAGCTGACCGTCCACGTCGCAAAAAGGGCAGCATCGACCGTCCAAGTCGCTAAAATGGCAGCATCGACCGTCCACGTCGCTAAAAGGGCAGCAACGACCTCCTCGTCGGAATTATGCTACGCCTCGGAATCAAGTCAACCAGATACTCCATCTCGGAGACACATCAAGTATCGACCATCCATGTCATAAAAAGGGCAGTGCCAGCTTTCCAAAAAGCGGGAACCAAATCAAGTCGTCTCCACGTGAAAGAAGATCCATCAATTTCATGCACACGACCCATATATGCTGTGTGCATTTATTGAGGGGGGCATTTGTTAGGGTAAAAATTTACACTCCGGTTGACCAAGTCAAAATCAAAGTCAACCCCAAGTCAGGTGGGCCCAAGCCCAGGTCAAGTGGGCTAATACCTGGGTCTAGCCCGAACATGAAGCGGCCGGCCTCCCCCCATGCCAAAATAAATTTTTTTTAATAAATAATTTTATTGTATTTCTTTTATTTTATTTTATGAATAAATTTAAGAAAATGGGTATAAAGCCAATTTTTTGTAAAGCCCATGGCTTTTGTGCAAAAATAAATGGCACATGAACCATGGGATAGGCAAAATTCCATTTTGAAGAGCCCAAGGGGCTATATGTAAAGTGTATAGCCTATAAAGACAAGGATAATGAAAATATCCCAACAACTTTTTCTCTCTCCAAAGAGCAAATCTAGATCTGAGATCTTTCTCCTTCCTCAAGGTTCTAAAACCTTCTTTTTTCTTTTGAATTAAATTAAGAGTTTTACTCTTCCTTTTATAAAACTAAATAGTTTTTCACCACAAAACCCATAAAGGGGAACACAGATCTTCCATCAGATCTCAAAAAGAAGAGATTTTTAAAATCCCACACTTCTTGATCTTCAAGATCCGGCCAACAAAGGAAGAAGAAGGAGACCCATCTTCAGAAACCCCACTTTGGGAAAGAACTAGGGCTCAAGGGGAGAAGCCCTTCATCAGCTTCAAACACCTTAGGAGTTTAACTCCACTCTAATTTCTCTTTCGGGAGTTTCTGGGGCTAAAAACCCCTTTTTCCTCGCCGGCGCCTTGCGCTCAAGCGTCCAGCGCCCATGTGCCGACACGTGGCGCGCTAGCACTCGAGCGCCCAGCGCTCAAGCGCCCACATACCGATACGTGGTGCGCTTGCGCTCGAGCGCCCAGCGCCCACGTGTCGACACGTGACGCGCCCAGCGCTCGAGCGCCCTGCGCCCACGTGTCGGATACGTGGTGCGCTAGCGCTTAAGCGCACAGCAGCTAAGCGCACAGCGCTGGCCCCACGCGTCCTTTGGGCGCTTTTTTCCCTTTTTTATATATATGTATTCATGTATATATATATATATATATATATATACTCACACACTCCATAACACCGTCCCTCTAAAAAAAAATTTGGGTCGGGGCGCTGCCCCGCACCCCGCAAGGGGGCTGCTAGCCTCCTTGACTCCCAACCCGCTATCCGGGTAGTGGGACCCCCGTAAAAACTTTGCGTGGCTCCTGATATATCCAAGCCCCATTCAAAACAAAACACACGTACACCGCATATTGAGTTCGCATGGTCAGTTTAACCCGTCAATCGGAGGTTCTCTCGCTCCAAAGGCGAGGGGTAATTAACAACAACTTAGTCCGCGGCTGCCGGAGATTCGGATCCCCACAATCATTAAACTACGGCCTACCCTAGGCAGGGGGAATCTGTAATGCACCTGACAAGCGCGATTATTCCCATCCCAATGGGGTGACGAAAAACACCCTACACCGTCACGGGTTTACTTTAGTAGATGTCATTTTATTTATTGTTGTAAACATTTGGATTAATATTTGCAAGTGGAAATTGTGAGCTCAAGTCATCATTAGGAGCATTAATTGTGACATATGCATGGGTGATGACTCATGGTCTTTTTATTTGTGCAAATGTCACATTAGTGATTGATTATTGTGTTGAAATGATGGTTAGAGAGAGGGCAGCCATAGGCTTGGGGTTTGCTCTTAGATTATTATTCTAGTGCTCTCATTATTATTCCAACACAATAACAAAAGAAAAAGTTCTTCTTCTTCTTTCTTCTCTTGAGCTCACCATCTCCTTATCAATGGCATCATATTCAACCTCCATCCATACAATTTCATGTATTGAGAATCAATGGATGCTTGAGACAAAGTCATCACACACATTCTCTACTTCACCTTGGACATGTCGGCTTGTAAACTTCATGTCCGAGTTGCTTCAGTTTGAAGAGGGAGCCCGTAAAAAGACTTCTTGATGTGGTACCCTTTTCGACGAGGAGACCGAAGATCGAGCGAGATCGGAGATACCGCGAGAAGCTAGAGATGGTGGCTAAAGACCGAAGGACATAGATCGATCGGTATAGCCATTCTAACTTCTTGTAGTTAGCTAGTTTAGTGTTAATGGTACGATCCGGGTGAAATTCTGCGTTAGCGCCAGTATGTAAAAAGTTTTTGTTTCCGCGTTTGGCCTCGGATTGACGGCCGGGGCGCTACCGTAGACTTACACGTCCGACGTCGGAATAACGTCGCGATGCAAACTTACACGCGTAGGACTGGACCTGGCTGATCAGTGACGTAACATGGTGACTAGGCTGGACGACGACGTTGACTGGGTCGTTCGGATCGTCGGCGACGCACGCAACTCCGGCGAGCCGATCGGAGAATCAAGAAACGATCAAGAAAAGACACGAAGAAGGAGAATAAGAATGGATAGCTGCTGTTGAGTTTTGGGGTGGCAAGGACAGAGGTGAGATGACGGCGATGATGGGCTGCCGTCAGCGGTGAGGTGGAAGTGGATTTCTTGGGTTGGTGATTGGGGTCGGGAGTTGTGGAGTTAGTGGTAGCGGTGGTCTGGGTATCGGGATAGGAGAGGGAGGTAAGGAAGTGAAGGTGCTGGCGAGGGTGAGGTCGACGAGGTGATGATGATGGTGAGTGGTGACGGTGAGGGGCGGCGATGGCGAGGACGTGGGCAAGAGTTAGGGTTTGGGTTTTCTCGTGGCGGTGACAGAAGAAGAAAGGAAAAGCAATGAGGGAGCAGAGAGAGATGAGGGTTTATTATATAATAGGTTATATATATATATATATATATAGTGATAGAGAGAGAGAATAGAGAGAGACAGATTAAAAGAAAATATTTAGTTAATATTATATATATATATATAAGTAACTGTTTAGTTTAAAATATTATAATATATATATATATATATATATTTGGATTATACAGCTAATATCAAATTACTCCGAAAACTATCCGGGTTTCTTCTAAAAATCTAGTTTTTAAATATGGAGAATATACATACAAATTAAAATCATAATGCGGTGTCCGGTCAATAAAAATGCATACCACCAAGTACGGATTTACGTAAATATAAGTAGCGATCCAAACGAGTCTGTTTTAACACTTAGAACATGAACATGATGTATGGATGCAACCACATGATATGGGGTACGATAACATGCCATGCTAGATATCAAAATATATTATTTAGTTATTATTTGTATTATTAAAAGGTATGCGGATTCAAAAATATATCATGTATGTGTATAGAATCTAGATGTGCATGGATCCTCCGTACTAGCAAATATATGATGTAATCTTGAACCATGATAGGTTTCAAACATGCGGGTCGGGTCAGATACTAACCACAGTTACCAAATGGACTATCCGCAACCCAAAAGCAATAATAATAAAGAATTTATCGTAAGATTTGAAATACCCCAAATAAAATATAGTATAATAGTGCTAGGGTATTACATTATACCCAACCACAAAGAATTTCATTCTCGAAATTCCCAGAACAAGAAAAAATAAGAAAACACGGATCTAGAAAAAGAGGTGTGGAAACTTCTGTCGGATCTCGTCTTCACGTTTCCAAGTAGGTTCTCCGTGCGAACGATTCCCCCATGAAACAAGTACTAGAGGGATAACTTTGTTCTTGAGGACCTTGTCTCGTCGATCCACAATCGCCATTTGTCGTTCTTCATATGTTAAGTCCTCACTTATTGTCAGCTCCGAGTGATCTAGGACGTGCGTCTTATCTCGAACATACTTGCAGAGTTGAGATACATGAAATACGTCATGAACACCCGCCAAGGATGGTGGTTCACGGCACACCTCATCCCGACTGCTGAGATCCAGGCACGACGATTTCAGCAAGGGTTTGACCCGAAAATCTAAGCCGCACTCGATACAAGGGATTTTCCAACCCATGAGCTTGCTTTGAAGGCTGCCCGATGCTATGAGGCAGTCATGAAGAAGAAGGGCAAACCTTAGACTGCCAGTGTGAAACACGCTGCCACTCAGATGGCAGGAGGAGCCTCTTCTAGGCCAACTTTTGCATCCAGGAGACCGGGAGTAACATTTAACCGGTCCAGTCCAGACTTTTGCTTATATTGCAAGAGGAATGGAAACTTGGCGAAAGACTGCAGACGTGCAAATGGCATGTGTTTAGTTTGTGGCGTATCCACTCACGCCATAGGAGCATGTCCATATCGACTCAACCCAGCTCCAGCACCCAGGCCCGCAATCACTGTCCCACAGCGGCCAGCTATTCAGGCTCATGCACCTCGACTAGCTCTACCTGCAACACCTCCACGTGGACCTCCTACACAGCCTCCTCGTCAGTTCCATCAGGCACAGAGGAACATGCCTCAAGGTCAAAGAAACATGCCCCAGGGACATAGGAATGTGCCTCCAGCATGGAAGAATGTACTCAGACGTCAGGCTTTCACAATGACAGTTGAGGAAGCTGAAGCCACAGGCCAAGTGATCACTGGTAATTCCTAATCCTTTCATCTTTTTAATCCTCGTATACCTCTATATTTTTCCTGTAACTAAAACCAACCTCACACAACTTAGGTACTATACTAGTAGCCACCCTTCCTGCACTCGCACTATTCGACACTGGAGCGTCACACTGCTTCATGTCGCAACGATTCATGAGAACGCATGTGATTCCCGTGAAGCCACTCATTTCAAGCTGGAATGACAGTTCCGGGAATAGAGTTTTGAAGGAAACTATGGGATTTGATTAGTGTCCAGTTGTAGTTTGCGGACAAGAATTCTACGCGAATTTCAAAGTACCGGATATCCCAAATTTCGATGTTGTGTTGGGAATGGACTGGCTGGGAGTTTTTTATGCTGAGATTGACTTCCATCAAAGGATGGTAGTATTTGAGATACCATATCACCCAGTCTTCTACTTCAAGAGTGGAGACAGAACGTTGAAGCCAGGAATATTCCGTGCTAAACCAAAGAATGCAGATGTGTTTACTTTACCGGCGGAAGAAGAAAAGACAAAGGTAGTTCGAGAGTTCGAGAATGTGTTCCCTGAAGGTATAACAAGTTTGCCTACCGATCGAGCTCTTGAATTCAGCATTGACTTAATACCTGGTGCGCAACTGGTAATCAAAGCCCTGTATCGGTTAAGTCCAGAAGGATTGAAGGAGATCCGTACTCAGTTGGATGAACTCCAGATGAAAGTTTGGATTCGTCCCAGTACTTCAAGTTGGGGATCTCCGGTTTTACTGGTGAAGAAGAAGGAAGGTTCATACAGGATGTGTGTAGATTACCGAGCTCTGAACGAAGTGATGATCAAGAATAAGTATCCACTAACTCGTATCGATGATCTTTTCGATCAGCTAAGTGGGACTTGTGTATTTTCGAAACTAGATCTTCGTTCGGGTTATCATCAGGTGAAGGTCTGTAACAACCCTAAACTTTCTGTACAAAATTTTTGTAAAGTACACCTTAGCCCGAGCACAAGTTATAAATTTAATTTGCTTTAGAACATCAAGAAAGCACATGTGGCTCATTGGTAAACCCTTGCACTGCTGTGACATAGCCCCTGTATTCGAATCCCTTCAGCCACATTATTTTTAATGATTTTTCTTTTAAACTTTTTGGAAGCCCAAAAGTTTACACGTGCAATACACGTAAAAAAGAAAAGTCAGATTAAATAAATATGTGCACTGAGATATATGAACAGACCCCGACATGTGGCCAAAATCCAGAGGCTAACCCAACCGAAATGACCGGCGAAGATCCAATTTGGGCCGGCGCCACCGATCCAGACCGTCTGTAATGCCTCCAAATTTTTACCCTAAACCCTTTGGCCTCCCCCCACTATCTTAGTTCTGTTCGTTTTTCCTGAAATTAAACAGAGAATTAAAAATGAACTTTTAATCCAAAGTTTAATGCATTTTTAATTCTCATTTTAATTCCATAAACCCTAATTCTATCCTATAAATACCACCCCACACCCTAGCCCTCTCTATTCTAAAATCTATTATCAAAACTCTCAAATTTTTCCAAGCCAAATTAGTTGTACAAGTGGAGTTAGCCCAAGGTCATCTTCTGACGACGACTCGGGACAAATCCGGCGACACCGTGACTCCACGAAGCTCTCAAACCTTTCCCATACCTCTCATCTTTCTTTTCTTCCAGTAAGTCCCTTCTCCTCTCCTCTCTTCCTATTCCAAAAAGATCTCTTTTCAAAACTCGTCGGAAGTAGAGTTATTCCTATTTCCGATTTTAATTTTTGCTAAAAACATAATTTCTTTTAATAACCAAATACCCATATTGTTAAATCTTGTTTAGCAACCATAAACCAACATTGAGAACAAGTTTCAATTTAAAATACCATGCTATACAACTTTTATTTCACTTTTACGGTTAAATACTACAAACTTTCTATTCGACATCTTTCATCATATTTTCTCATATTACCTTTAGAAAACTCACGAGGTAATGACCTATCTCATCACAACACTCATCATGGCATAGCACGATGGATTTTGGAACAGTATTTTGTGGGATAAATACAATTTTACAATAAAATACCTTAACCTAAAAAAACTGTATTCTTTAAGATTGTTTTAATTAAATTCCTTGCAATTAAGTCTCTACAACCCATTTTGGGGAACCTGATTTGGAAGGTGCAGGTTATCGCACATCCTCGATACTAGTAGAGTGAGATGCAGACCTTCTCACGGAGCATCCGATCTCGATGGAATTTTTAATATAATTTTTAAAAATAATGTGATTTTCTATTTAATAAATAAATTCTATATATATATATATATATTATCAGAACATCTATTTTATATTTATAATAAATTTCATGTTTTCTAAACACAAGAATCACAAACTTCATGAATATACCATCATAAACCCATACAATTCCAATTTACACTAAAATACCATATACTATTCAATCTAGATTAATAATCATTAGAATACTTCACTTTTAAAAATTACATCCATGAAAATACTAAATACGACTAATAAATACTTGAGGTTTATTTTGAAATTATATCAAAACTATTTTTCATAAAATCCTCTCAAGTTTATTAATTTACAATAAGGACCATAGTAAATATAGGTTTAAACGAGACCAATTCTCTTGAGCCTCAGGGAGTCGGAGAAAGTGGGTGCTTGCCTATTTAAGGTAGCAAACTAAACCGGGGTTATCAATACGGTAATTGGCTTGGAAAAAATCACAAATCCTGCCGTCCATGTGCAGCAGTTACCGATAACTCCAAAACCTAATTCAGGAATCAAATTCTGTTAAGTGTCTGACTCAGACAGAGTCTCAGTCTAATCTGAATACAATTCCAATCTACATACAATTCAAATATAACTCCAATACATCATGAATCCATATATACTAGAACAGAATACTATCAAATATCAACATGTTGTACTGACCGAACCATGGATATATATTGACTTGATTACATGACTATCCGTTTACATCCTTATCCGTTTACATGAACAACTGATATCATGATTTCGGCAAGTCTTATACAACAAATCCTTACAAACAATACAATATTCATTTACGGGGTTTTTAAAGGGGCGGACTGGTACGGAATATGTTAAAAGTGGCACGAGATGGTCATTAAAAGACGTAACTAAACATCCATTGCCGTTGTTCCGTGGGGTTTGACGGAGTCTTGTACTACGGGTTACCTTAGTTCACGGGATAGATGGACTCCTCTCGTAAACACTAATATCTTCTGTACCAAGTTACAAACAACTACGTTAATATAGCGAACATAATCTTTTATACTTTACATGTTCTTTTCTCTGTCTATTCGTCTCTATCTCTTTGGACTTACCGAGCGATTGTTCGCTGACGACATTCCCTTTCTATTCTTTCTTTGGAATGTTGTCAGGAGGACCCGACTCTCTGGAGATCGAGCCCAGCCCGGAAGATTTGGAGCAGTTTATCGAGGACCCCGAGCTCTAGTTCACTTGTATATACTTTCACTTTCAGTTCATGTCATTGTTTAGGCATTGCTTTCCACATTGTATTTACTTTCCAGTTGTTTTGTAAAGAATGTTTAGTCAATAAAAAGCTATTGTTCATTTACATCTCATGTCTTTCTTGTGTACATTTATATTATATTGCTTATTTATGCTTAACATGTTTACTTTTGAGTAAATACGTCGCGTGCCTTGTCACGTCTCCTTATCTGTACACCGGGAAGCGGGACGTGACAGGTTTTTTTGGCGGCCCATGCAGGTCAGTTCTGCATGAAGTCATACCATGCAAGTCAATTCTGCATGAAGTCATACCATGCAGGGTCGGTTCTGCATGGAAACCTAAGTAATATAACACAAGAATTATAAGACTCGGCAACTAAACATTCTTTACATTTCTTATTCTTTGAATCTATCCTAACCTTATTTTTTCTTTCAAGGTTATGGATTCCCAGAACAATACGAGCACAAACGCCAATGGCAACTCCACCTCCTCTACCATTTACACATACCGTAGCAGCTCCTATCAACGAGCAGACGGTATTGCTTCAGGAAATTAAGAGCCTCTTGGAAGGACAGCAGCAACAGACTGATATTTTATTGCATCGCCCAGAATCTGAGGACCCTGGAGTGAAGCAATTCCGGGCACTGCATCCGAAGCAATTCTCTGGAAAAGAGAGCCCCTTGGAAGCTGAAGAATAGGCTCAGTCGATCGAAGACGGTCTGGCGGCAACATAAGTGCTAGAAATTGCTTGGGTAAGGGTTGCGAAACTGCAACTTACCGATAACGCCCGAGTATGGTGGAAGGTGGAAGAAAGCCGTCTTGCCCGGCCGATCGAATGGAGGATTTTTCGCGAGATGTTTGACGCGAAGTATTTTCCCGAGACTACCCGATTTGACATGGAGAAGCAATTCATCCATCTATAACAAGGCTCTATGTGGAGCAGACCGTGGATGAGTATGATGCTGAGTTCACTATGTTGAGCAGGTTTGTGACACATCTCATACCGACTGCTGAGATCAGGGCCAGAAGATTTCAGCAAGGATTGAACCAGGAGATCCAAGCTGCTTTAGCTACAGGGGATTTCCTAACCCATGATCTAGCTTTGAAGGCTATCCGAAGATATGAGACAGTGGTGAAGAAGAAGGGCATACCCCAATCTATCGGGATGAAACGCCCTGCTACTCAGATAGCAGGAGGAGCCTCTTCCAGGCCACCGTTTGTACCCAGGGAACTGGAAGTAACATTTAACCGGTCAAGTCCAGACTTTTGCTACTATTGCAAGAGGGATGGACACCTGTTGAAGGACTGCGGACGCGCAAACGGTCTGTGCTTAGTTTTTAGCGCATCCACTCATGAAATTGGAATATGTTCTCATAGAAGCAACCTAGTTCCAGTACACATCAACTATCTGCAGCGACCAACTATTCAGGCACCTGCACCTCGTCTTGCTCTTCCAGCTCCACCTCCACGTGGACCTCCTGCACAGCCTACTTGCCGATTCCATCAGGCACTGAGGAACATGCCTCGAGGGCAGAGGAACATGACCCAAGGACAGAGGAATGTGCCCCCAACTAGGAGGAACATACTCCGGTGTCAGGCTTACACATTAGCGGCTGTAGAAGCCAAAGCTATATACCAAGGTAACACTGGTAATTCCCTTCAAACTTTTCAAACCCTTACATCATCTCGTTACTTTTCATGCACCATCAGTATTTCTTTCACCACCACTATCACCAAATTTTATTGAATCTATTACAACTTCCTTCTATAAATTTCGAGGACGAAACTTTTATAAGGATGGTAGAATGTAACAACACTAAACTTTCTGTACAATTTTTTTGTAAAGTACACCTTAGCCTAGGCACAAGTTATATATTTAATTTGCTTTAGAACGGCAAGAAAGCACTTGTAGCTCATTGGTAAAGCCTTGCACTGCTATAACGTAGCCCCTGTGTTCGAATCCCCTCAGCCACATATTATTTTTAATGATTTTTCTTTTAAACTTTTTGGAAACCCAAAAGTTTACACGTGCAATATACGTAAAAATGAAAAGTCAGATTAAATAAACATGTGCACTGAGATATATGAACAGACCCCGACACGTGGCCAAAATCCAGAGCCCAACCCAACCCAAACGACCGGCGGAGATCCAATTTGGGCCGGCGCCGCCGGTCCAAACCGTCTGTAATGCCTCCAAATTTTTACCCTAAACCTCTTGGCCTCCCCCCACTACCCTAGTTCTGTTTGTTTTTCCTGAAATTAAACAGAGAATTAAAAACAAGCTTTTAATCCAATGTTTAATGCATTTTTAATTCTCATTTTAATTTCCTAAACCCTAATTCTATCCTATAAATACCACCCCACACCCTAGCCATCTCTATTATGAAATCGATCATCAAAACTCATAAATTTTTCCAACTCAAATTAGTTGTAAAAGTGGAGTTAGCCCAAGGTCATCTTCCAACGACGACTCGAGACAAATCCGGCGACACCGCGACTCCACGAAGCTCTCAAACCTTTCCCATACATCTACTCTCTCTTTTCGTCCAGTAAGTCCCTTCTCCTCTCCTCTCTTCCTATTCCAAAAATATCTTTTTTCAAAACTCGTCGGAAGTGGAGTTATTCCGATTTCCGATTTTAATTTTTGCTAAAAACATAACTTCTCTTAATAACCAAATACCCATATTATTATATCTTGTTTAGCAACTATAAATCAACATTGAGAACACGTTTCAATTTAAAATACCATTCTATACAACTTTTATTTCACTTTTACGGTTAAATACCACAAACTTTCTATTCGACATCTTTCATCATATTTGCTCATATTACCTTTAGAAAACTCATGAGGTAATGACCTAGCTCATCACAACACTCATCATGACATAGCACGATGGCTTTTGAAACAGTATTTTGTGGGATAAATAAAATTTTACAATAAAATACCTTAAACTAATAAAACTGTATTCTTTAAGGTTGTTTTAATTAAATTCCTTGCAATTAAGCCTCTACAACCCATTTTGGGGAACCCGATTTGGATGGTGCAGGTTATCGCACATCCTCGATACTCGTAGAGCGAGATGCAGACCTCCTCACGGAGCATCCGATCTCGATAGAATTTTTAATACAATTTTTAAGAATAATGTGATTTTCTATTTAATAAATAAATTCTATTTATATATATATATATATATATTATCAAAACATCTATTTTATATTTATAATAAATTCCATGTTTTCTAAACACAAGAATCACAAACTTCATGAATATACCATCACAAATCCATACAATTCCAATTTACACTAAAATACCATATACTATTCAATCTAGGTTTATAATCATTAGAATACTTCACTTTTAAAAATTACATCCATGAAAATACTAAATACGACTAATAAATACTTGAGGTTTATTTTGAAATTATATCAAAACTATTTTTCATAAAACCCTCTCAAGTTTATTAATTTACAATAAGGACCATAATAAATATAGGTTTAAGCGGGACCAATTCTCTTGAGCCTCGGAGAGCTGGAGAAAATGGGTGCATGCCTATTTAAGGTAGGAAACTAAACTGGGGTTATCAATACGGTAATTGGCTTTGAAAAAGTCACAAATTCTGTCGTCCATGTGCAGCAATTACCGATAACTCCAAAACCTAATTCAGGAATCAAATTTTGTTAAGTGTCCGACTCAGACAAAGTCTCAATCTAATCTGAATACAATTCCAATCTACATACAATTCAAATATAACTCTAATACATCATGAATCCATATATACTAGAACTTGAACATGAATACCGGAATACTATCAAATATCAACATGACTTGAACTGACCGAACCATAGATATATATTGACTTGATTACATGACTATCCGTTTACACCCTTATCCGTTTACATGAACAACTGATATCATGGTTTCGGTAAGTCTTATACAACAAATTCTTACAAACAATACAATATTCATTTACGGGGTTTTTTAAAGGGGTAGACCGGTACGGAATGTGTTAAAAGTGGTATGAGATGGTCATTAAAATACGTAACTAAACATCCATTGCCGTTGTTGCATGGGGTTTAACGGAGCCTTGTACTATGGGTTACCTTGGTCCATGGGATAGATGGACTTCTCTCGTAAACACTAATATTTTCTGTACCAAGCTACAAACAACTACGTTAGTATAGCGAACATAATCTTTTATACTTTACATGTTCTTTTCTCTGCCTATTCTTCTCTATCTCTTGAGACTTACCGAGCGATTGTGTAGGGTTTCGGGAGGCATCGACCATGCCGTTTTCAATAATTTGGCGTGCTAAAGAATCCTAACCTAGAATCTTAACTAGAGATTTAGATGAAATAACAATGTAAACAACTTTACATCTAAGTGAATGAGGAATACAACCTTTGTAGACCGGTCCTTCACTTCTAAAGCTCCGTGTAGTAGTCCCTTCGCTCCAAGTAGTGAACACCAGAACTCTAGTAAGGGTTCACATGAAGAAATGAACAAGCTTTCTCGAAGTCTTCGAGGCCGAAGATGATCTACGTCAAGGAGACTCAAGCTCATGCTACCTCTTCACTAATGATAGATTAATGAAGCAAACACCCTAAACTAAATGGCTAATATAGTAGAGGATGATGAAGTAGGAATTGGGCTCACTTTAGATTAATTTTTCTCACAATATTTCATCACCATTTGAAAAGCTAGAAAGCTTTCTCATGAGGAAGAAGAAGATGAAGTGGAGATGGGAATGAAACTCATGAGATGAGAATAGCAACCATGGGTGAGTTAGTGTCATACACTAACTCATGTAGAGAATAAACCATGGCTAACAATAATGGTTAGGTTAATAAATATTTACAAGTAAAACAAAACTAGTGGACTAAGTCAAAGATGCTTCAAGCTTCTCCAAGCTTCCAAGCATGACAATTTCCAACTAATATTGAATTACTTTAAATAAATAAAACCTCATATTATTATAAGCATGGTGTAAGTCTCATACACCCATGTAGCATGTGGCATCAAGCATGACACAAAATAATGTACATTAATATATATCACATATATACTAAATGTACACCAGTGAGAAAAAGAATTCTTAAGTGAGCTAATATTAGTTAATGTAAGTTAATATACCAAATATATAATTATATATTAAATTATTAAATCAACACTTGATTTAATAATCCGTCTATATCACATACAACCGACTAATATCAAATGTATCAACTTGTCAAATCAACACTTGATTCGACAGCTGATTTGTGTGGAGTTTTTGTGATCAAAGAATTAATTACCGCAATCAAGAACGGCGTCGCTTGGTAACTAGCCGGTGAGTACGAGTCGGTCCACAGGGATTTTGTGTATTCTCAATTTGTTCTAACGAGTTAATTCCAAACGGTTTTGGGATGATTATCACTAAAAACTAAGTTGATTTAGACTGGGATTAGAATCTTGCTAAGGTTAGGTTTAGGTTAAGTTTGGAAATTTAAGATTTCCCACCGCTTTCAATGCCCTAATTTAGATCTATTTAGGTGTTATGGTAATGATTAATAAAGGGGATTAGGACGATCGGGAAGAAACGATGTTTCTTCCTCTAGGTTCTTGTCCGTCCTTTCTTAATTCTTACCCTAACCTCCATGGAAAACATGCACAACCGGTTGCAGAGTGTTTTTCGTCACCCCATTGAGATGGAAATACGCGCACGCTTGTCAGGCGTACTACAGATTCCCCCGGCTTAGGGTAGGCCGGGGTTTAATGATTGTGGGGATCCGAATCTCCGGCAGCCGCGGACTAAGCTGCCGTTAATTACCCCTCGCCTTTGGAGCGAGGGAACCTCCGATTGACGGGTTAAACTGGTCATGCGAACTCAATGTGCAGTGTGCGTGTGATATGTTTTGAAAGGGGGTTTTGGGTATATCGGGAGCCACGCAGAGTTTT
This sequence comes from Agapanthus africanus, assembly GCA_030015575.1. Lineage (NCBI taxonomy): Eukaryota > Viridiplantae > Streptophyta > Magnoliopsida > Asparagales > Amaryllidaceae > Agapanthus > Agapanthus africanus. The sequence goes on along the minus strand of CM057342.1, from coordinate 53,785,667 downwards.
TACGGGCGTCCCGCTACCCGGATAGCGGGTTGAGGGTCAAGGGCGCTAGCAGCCCCCTTGCGGGGGTGCGAGGCAGCGCCCCGTTAGAAATTTTTTTCTAATAGGGACAGTGTCGTGGAGTATGTGTGTGTGTAAATATGTATACATATGTATATATATATATGTATGTACATAAAAAGAGGGGGATACGTGGGGCCAGCGCTAGCGCGCCACGTGTCGGCACGGGGGTGCTTTGCGCTCGAGCGCAGAGTACTTGAGCGCAAGCGCACCACATGTCGGCACATGGGCGTTTTGCGCTCAAGTGCAGTGTGCTGGAGCGCAAGTGTGCCACGTGTCGAATGTGGGCGCTTTGCGCTAGAGCGCAGAGTGCTGGAGCGCAAGTGCGCCACGTGTCGGCAAGTGGGCGCTTTGCGATCAAGCGCAGAGCGCCAGGGCGCAAATGCGCCACGTGTCGGCACGTGGGCGCCTTGCGCTCGAGCGCTAGCGCGTTGGAGCGCAAGCGCGCCACATGTCGGCACGAGGGCGCTCGGCGCTTGAGCGATTGGGCGCCGGCGAGAAAAAGAGGGCTTTTAGTCCCAGAACCAGAAGCTATGCTTCAGAAAGGAAATATTTATTATTATATATATATGTATGTATATGGAATTAAACTCCTAGGATGTTTTGAAGATGATAAAGGGGGTTCTTCTTCCTCCTCCTATTGTTTGGCCGGATCTTGAAGATCAAGAGATGCGAGATCTAAAAATCTCTTCTTTTGAGATCTAATGGAAGATCTGAGTTCCCCTTTATGGGTTTCGTGGTGGAAAACTATTTAGTTTTGGAAAAGGAGGAGTAAAACTCTTGATTTAATTCAAAAAGAAAGAAGAAGGTTTGAAACCTTCAGAAAGGGGAAGAGGCACAAACCCTAGGGTTTTTTGAGAGAATGGCAAAGTTCTTTCTTATTCATCATCATGTTGCCTTTTATAGGCTTACATATTTACATATAGCCCCTTGGGCTTTACAAAAATGACATTTTAGCCATCCCATGGCTCATGTGCCATTTCATTTTTGCACATAAGCCATGGGCTTACAAAATACTGGCTTTATGCCCATTTTGTTTACATTCATGTATAAACAATTACATAAAAATTATTTATTACATAATTTTGTTGTTGGCACTGGGAGGCTGGCCGCGGGCTCGACTTGGGCATGGACCCACTTGACCTGGGCTTGGGCCCACTTGGCTTGGGGTTGACTTTGATTTTGACTTGGTCAACCGGGGTGTAAATTTTTACCCCAACACTGGTCTTTTAAACTACGGTATCACCGTTACCTCGTGGGGTAGGGTGCCGTAAGGAGCGGTGTGTGTATATATGCATGGAGTTCTATGAATTAATATGTGATGGGCAAGAAAGGGGTGAGAGATTTTCATCTCTCAAACCTTTCCTATTCCTAACCCTAACAAGTGAGGAACTACTCACTCATTAGAGGATTGATAAAAGACATGTTTTTTATGAGTTTTCAAATTAAAAAGACTAACTATCTAAAGTAGGGCAGATAATAAAATCTATACTAAGGCGGAAGGAAATTAAGAACTAGGGCAATGAAAAAATCTACTTAGTTTATTTGATGCTCTCAAAACATTACAATTGATTTCTGAATTTTGATCAATGAAAAGAGGCATACCCCAAAAAGAGGTTTTAGGGTTTCTATTTATAGATCATCGAAACCCTAGGGTTACATTCGATACCTATCTGCATTTACAAATTTGCCCCTAAGAAGCCTAGTCAACGCACCGCCAAACCGTCAAACGACGCACCGACACGGGCTTCATACGGCCGAGGATCCGCGGCCAGAAGGCATGTTTGGCCGTGGTTCCGCGGCCATGTTGAGAGCTTGTTGGCTGCATTTTTTTGGGTTTCTTCTAGCTGCATTTGGCTTCTTGTTTCTTCTCTTGGTTTCTCAGATTGTCTTCTAGTTTTCTTCCAGATTTCCACAGTGCATAATGTCGTGGACTTTTTACCCTTTTCTTCGTGTCGAAGTCTTGAACCTTGCGCTGCCTTTGTACTTTGTGAACTTGTTCATTGATCTTCATTGTCCCTTAAACTGTAGGCATGATCAAGATTCTTCCATTTGTCGGTCGTAGTCTCACTTTTGTATCATCTTTTCATCATTTTCACTGTTTTGTTCTGAGAAACTGTAACCTGCAACTATGTAGCAGACATGGATCAAAAGCACATGTTTATTTGTAAAATGAATAAGAATGGGGAATATAATAATGCAAAATTATGATATAAATAAATACCTCCAAACTTATCTTTTGCTCGTCCTCGAGCAAAACTAGTTTTATTCTCGAAAAAGACCTAACCTCACTTTCGCAGGGAAACGCGATTGCACTGAGCTCGTGCAACAAGCCGTTAAACCTCTAGGTGTCCCTAGTAGGAGGAGTGTTATCTCCTGAGGGTTTTTAGCGGATACTACCCATAAAATCCTATCAATTCGGCTTATCGACTTTTATTCTCCAATTAGGTTTTCTAACAAGAAACTCTATTATTTTCGACTCAGAAATTATCCACCCGTATTTTTCACGCTTCCTTATTATTTAACTTAAGATTTTATATGTTCTTATGAATTTACTTAGTTTTTAGTATCTTTTAAGTTTTCCTTCTAGGGTTCTACCTCAACTTAGGAATTTTTATCATCTCTATTAAAGATATAAGTCATATTTTTCATTCCTATCTTTTATCTAAACCCCAATCACATACCCCTACGTGTGTATATACATCACCCCTAAACTTGGAAATTCAAATCAAGCTATTATACTCTTGTCCACCGTCCAAAGTACTTTTCAATAGGTGAATTTTTATATGAAATTTGCTCACACATTCTTCATGCGACCGTTAATACTTCTTGAGGTACCAACGACGGATTACAAAATGCGCTTGCACATTAATGCGTAATTCCTAGTCTTGTAATATCTAAGGCTTATAACAGTGACTCCCAAACCAGTTGGTCTAAGGCACTAGATGATAAAGCACCCTCGCTAAATATTTTTTCTATTAATGCAGCCTTAAGTAATTACAAAAACCAGTGTTCATTTTTTTATCTCTTTATTCACACTTGTATTTTTATTTTATTTTTCTTCGTACTAAGGACTTTAGACAAGAGCATTTCAAGGTCTCTTCTACTATTCCAAGTTTCAAGGTTCGTGTTTGTGCAATTTGTAGGGTATATATTTTCAGAATTTAGACTTAAGCTTAGGAATTATTTTTCAAACTTATACTTTAATAAAAATATCAATACCTTTTCTTTGTTTTAACTTAGCCCAAGAAGTCAACTCGAAATTTGCCTATTTCTAAATAAACTACAAAGACATATACTTTCTACCGTTAAATTTTTAAGAAAGGCTATTTTAGGGTTTTTAATTTACTAAGTCTGAGATCTAGTTGTTCCTAACTAGTTAACCTATTTGTCAAACTCAAGTCAATTAAGGCCAAAATTGAATGTTTTAATTTTTATAATTTTTCAAATTTTTCAGTTTTTATTTGATTTTTATTTTTCTATTTTTTTTTATTTTCAAAATTTTCAATTTTTTTATGATTTTTATATAAGGATGCAATGCAGAATTTAAACATGCAAAAGAAAAGGAAAAAATATATACAAAAGTTTAAAAAAAGTATGCAATGCAAAAGATAACTATATACAACCACCAACTCCCCCAAACTTATCCAAAGCAGTGCCCTCACTGCTCAGCCCCACGCCGCGCTCTCGAGCGTGAACGTGAACGCTCTGCCCTACCCAGCAGGGTTCGAATCCCCTGCTCTACCTCCGTCAACCGCCGGTCATGCGCCCTCGATATCTCCCTCAACTCCTCTATTCCCCTCACAGCTCTCCGCATTAACTGTGCATGTTTTAGAGGGGTCATTTCTCCTTCGCTCGCGGCCGAGCTAGAGCTAGGTGTGCGGGCGGGCACGTGTTCCGCCGGTTCAGTCCTCGACCATACATCTGTCAATCGTGAATAGGACGTAGTAACGCCCTCAATAAGAGTCCTGACAGGTATGCCTCCATGCATGTAAAATTCGAATTCCTCCATGGGGAGGAAATATCGACAGAGTTGTGTAACAAGCATGGGGCAAGGGTAATTTGCGGCTCGTTTGCCCGCACCTATGGAGTTTAGCAAAACTGTGCACATGTCGAAACAGGGGTTTCTTGTCATGAGGGTATGCACAATATGTAATGAGGGTGTAAAAAATGTTGTGTTGTGGGAGCTACCGAAAATATTATTTTGTGCCCATCGGCACACATTTAAGACATTTGCGAAAAAGGTTCCCTTCCGCGACTCCCTTAAGCAATCGTTGCCCATCAAGGGCATATAATCCTCAAATTGAAAAGATTGGTCATGTGCGGGTATGCGAGGGATCAATGTGACCTCGTGTATAATGTCCCTATTGATGGTGATTTCCCGATCACCCCATAGCAATTTAATAAACCCGAATTGGGTGAGACACCCATCTTTCAAACACTCGTAAAAACGAGTGACTAATTATGGTAGTGCATAAGCATTAGGGTGATTGTATATTAAATAATTCCAACCCCTACGCGCTATTTCGTTTGCAAAATAACTACCGTACACCTCGTGTGAAAAAACTTGCGAAAAATTGCGTTCAAGTTGCATGCTGTGTGCCATGAGGTGTTCTACAGATCTAGAAATTTGAAAACAGAGAGGGTTTTGAAAAATCGTACCTCCCCTGAAAAATTCAGGAGGCGAAGAGAGAGACCCGCGGCGGATCAGCGGTCGAATGCTGCTTAGGGCGGCGGTTCCGCGGCGGCGCAGAAGGATCCTGCTGCAGAAATTGCTTGCGGCGGCGCTAGGGTTTTGTAGAGATGAAAATTAGGGTTAAGATCAGAGAGGGGGGTTGGGTCCTTTAAATAGGGGGAAATGATGGATATTTGCAAATAAACCCCTCTAAAAAGAGGAATTTATTTGCAAATAAATATTTTGTTTTATTTATTTAATCTGCAAATTTACAAAAATTCCCAAAATTTTTTTATATTTAAATTTTTTTCTTCAATTTTTATGTTATTTTGTATTTATATATTTACAAATGATACATACCCCCAAACTTGTGTGAAACAAAGTTTTGGCAAGATGATCGAAAATTTGGGGGTAAAATGGAGGAAGACCAGTCAGTGTAAATCGGCTCCTGCAAAAACAGGAGCTCCTCCGACGGGTCCGCAGTGAGGAACGGTTTGAGTCGATGTCCGTTTACTTTAAACAAAGTACAGTCCTCCGGGTTTTCAAGATCTACCGCACCATGCGGATATACGGTGCGTACCAAAAACGGCCATTTCCATCTAGATTTTAGCTTGCCGGGGTGAAGGTGTAACCGGGTATCATAAAGCAAAACCTGTTGGCCGGGTTTGAACGTTTTGCGCATAAGGTGTTTTTCATGGAACACCTTTGTTCGGTTTTTAACAATTACAACATTTTCATAGGCCTCATCCCGCAGCTCATCCAGTTCATTCAATTGCAGCCCTCTATTGCTGCCCGCATCTCCCATCGATAAATTCAACTCCTTAATTGCCCAAAATGCCTTGTGCTCAATTTCAACTGAGAGGCGGCAGGCCTTCCCATAAACAAGCCGGTATGGAGACATACCAAGATCGGTCTTGTATGCAGTATGAAATGCCCATAGTACATCAATTAGTTTGTGTGACCAAACTTTACGGTTTTTAGAAACCGTTTTCTCCAAAATTTGTTTAATTTGCCGATTCGACACCTCGGCTTGCCCACACGTTTGGGAGTGATATGGTGTTGACAATTTGTGAGTAATGGAGTATTTGCGCATTAAGAACTCAAAAGTCCTATTACAGAAGTGAGATCCATTATCACTTATAATCGCTCGAGGGTGTCCAAACCGAGAAAAGATGTTTTCTTTAAGAAATCGAACAACAACCTTGTTGTCATTCTTTCGGCTAGGCACAGCCTCGACTCATTTTGACACATAGTCAACAGCCAAAAGAATATACATGTTCCCAAAGGAATTGGAAAATGGTCCCATGAAGTCTATTCCCCAAATATCAAAAATATCCACAACCAAAATTGGTGGAGCGGCATTTCATTTTTCCGTGATATCCGGCCCAAGTGTTGGCACCGGGAGCATGTCTTGCAGTATTCGTATGCATGTTTTAAAAGTCGTGGCCAGTAGAAGCCACACTGCAAGATCTTTTCTGCTGTCTTCTTGGGGCCAAAATGCCCGCCACACGCTTGATCGTGGCAAAAAGGCAGCACACTCTTAAACTCATTTTCAGGTACACACCGACAATTGATTTGGTCGGAACAGTATTTAAAGAGATACGGCTCATCCCAGTAAAAATGTTTTACTTAGGATAAGATTCAGAGTTTGTCCTGTTTCGACCAATCTTTAGGTATCAGTCCGGTGGCCAAATAGTTTACTATATCAGCGAACCAAGGTTCGCATGACATGGTTAAGAGTTGCTCATCGGGAAAAACGTCTTTAATAGGAATGTCAAGTGTGGGCGAAGAAGGAAGTCGTGAAAGGTGGCCGGCAACTACATTTTCACATCCTCATTTGTCCCTTATGATAAGGTCAAACTCTTGTAGCAAGAGGATCCAACGTATTAGCCGTGATTTAGCATCCTTCTTCGCAAAAAGGTGGCGAAGAGTTGAATGGTCGGTGTAAACAATCACTGGAGAGCCGATTAAATAAGGCCGGAATTTTTCAAGTGCAAACACAACGGCTAAAAATTCTTTTTCTGTTGTTGTGTAATTCAATTGGGCCTCATTTAATGTTCGGCTAGTGTAATAAATTACGTGCGGCATCTTATTAATGTGCTATCCAAGGAAAGCACCAATGAAGAAATCAGATGCGTCGCACATAATTTCAAATGGATGCGTCCAGTCAGGAGATGAAAGAATGGGCGCAGAAATGAGTGAGTGTTTCAATGACTCGAACGCTTTCATGCATGATGAGTCAAAATCAAAAGTTGTGTCCTTGGCCAATAAAAGAGTCAAGGGTCTAGCTATCATGCTAAAATCCTTGATGAACCGTCTATAAAAACCGGCATGGCTAAGGAAGGCTCGGATGTCTTTGACGCATTTAGGAGGAGGAAGATTAGAAATAACTTCAATTTTGGCTTTATCAACCTCTATGCCATTTTGCGAGATGACATGTCCTAGGACAATACCTTCTTGTACCATAAAGTGGCACTTCTCCCAATTTAAAGTAAGGTTCTTATCCCTACATCGGGTAAGAACCGCGTCTAAATGCAGCAAACACTCATCGAAGGAGTCACCAAAAATGGAGAAATCATCCATAAAGATCTCTAAAAATTTATCCACCATGTCAGAAAAGATCCCCATCATACACCGCTGGAAAGTAGCTGGTGCATTGCATAACCCAAAGGGCATGCGACGGTAAGCGAAAGTACCGAAAGGACAAGTAAATGTGGTCTTGTCTTGATCCTTTTCGGTGATGGGGACTTGATTATAGCCGGAATAGCCATCTAAAAATCAGTAAAATTCGTGCCCAGCCAATCGTTCTAGCATTTGGTCAATAAAAGGTAAAAGAAAGTGGTCTTTCCTTGTCGCGGCATTGAGTTTTCTATAGTCGATGCAAACTCGCCACCCCGTTTGGGTGCGAGTAGGTATTAAATCATTTGCCTCATTGGTTATGACCGTTATGCCCGATTTCTTTGGGATAACATGAATGGGGCTAACCCGCTGGCTATCCGAGATAGGGTAAATGATACCACTATCAAGACATTTGACAATCTCCTTCTTGACAGCCTCCTTCATTATGGGGTTAAGGCGTCTTTGTGGATCCCTTACTGGCTTGGCATCATCCATCATATGTATATGATGTTCAACTATGAAGGGACTAATCCCCTTGATGTCCGCCATAGTCCAGCCAAAAGCTTGCCGGTTATTTTGTAAGACCATTAAAAGGGCTTTCTCTTGCTCGAGAGCTAGAGAGGCCGATATTATGACGGGAAGGGTCTCATTCTCACCTAGGTAAGCATATTTAAGCTGAGATGGCAAAAGCTTGAGTTCGAGTTTCGGCGGTGAAACAATTGAAGGTAACACTGGTGAAACTGTCTCGAACTCGAAGGATTCGAACAATGGTTCAAATCGAGTGTAAGCAACCGAGTCGGATGGTTCAACCAACTCATCTGAAAAATCAAAGGACTCAAACTCGGGTGGTGAGTCTTCAAAATCATCTAAAAAAGTGAAACACTCGTAATCGTTTTCCGGTGTGAAAGCTGTGTCAGATTCTAGGAGGAACGCACTAGAGGCGTCAAAACTGCTGTGATCGAACATAAATTTTTCGAGCTCACAGTCCTCCTGTGTGATCTCATGGATCGAGCAAACATCAAGTATACTAACATTAGGCTCGGAGGGCTGATTCCCCAACTTAAAAATGTTGAGTTCAATTGTCATATTTCCAAAAGATAGATTCATTGAACCATTACGACAATTGATCGCCGCATTAGAAGTCGCAAGGAATGGTTGACCAAGTATCACCGGAATTTGACTCCGGGGGTTAGCCGCAGGTTGTGTATCCATAACATTGAAGTCAACAGGGAAAATGAAGTCCCCTACTTTAATTAACACATCCTCTAACTCACTCCTAGGATGGGTGATGGATCGGTCGGCCATTTGGAGAGTACAGTGAGTGGGTTTGAGCTCTCCAACGCCTAACTGTTCGTATACTGAATAGGGTAGCAAATTGACACTAGCACCAAGATCTAATAGTGCTCTATTGATGTTCTTGTCCCCAATTGTTATCGAAATTGTAGGACAACCGGGGTCCTTATGTTTTTGGGGTAAAGATTGGACAAGAGCATCACTAACAGCACTAGCCACGAAAACTTTCTTTGGTACTTGTGACTTCCTCTTCTTGGTGCATAAGTCCTTTAAGATTTTCGCGTAAGAAGGGACTTGTTGGATTGTATCCAAAAGAGGTATGTTTATGCTAACCTGTTTGAACAACTCTATAATCTTCTCCATTTGTGGAGTTGGTTTATTGGATCTCAACCTGTTTGGAAAATGAACATTTTGAAAATTTGTTGAATCCAATGTTTATGGAGTAGATTGCTGAGTTGGAATGGATCCCCGTGTGGGTATGTTCGTGAAGTGAGATGTGGGTCCATTAGAAGTAGAAGAAGTAGAGTCTTGTGAAGAATGAAGAATAGGTTCTAACGAAAAAGAAGAAGATGAAGAAGAAGAAGGAGAACCGGCATGGATGTCATTGCTAATACCCACGTTATTGTGCAACACTTTTCCAGATTTCAACGTGGCCACAGCATTTACATTATGATTCTGTTCATAAGCAACATGTGCGTTGTGTGTGTGACCGGGATTAGGCAATGGTTGAGATGGAAGTTTTCTCTTTTCTCGCTCGCTCAACGAAGCATTTAGTTGTATAATTTGGGCTTCAATTGATTTGATGCTTTGATCATGTGAAGTACTGTTTTGCACCAAAGATTGAATGGAAGTTTCCAACCTTGCTGCGGATTGTGTGGATTGTTTTAAGAATGCATCCAAACTTCTTTCTAGCGAGGTAACCTTATCATTATTCGGTTGAACAAAATTGTTTTGAGGATAAAAGTTATTGGGCACAAAATTGTTCATTTGGTTTGGGTAAGGTTGCTGGTATTGAGTTTATTGTGGTGCTTGTTGTTGGGGAGGAGGAGGCCTTTGAAAGTTGTTGTTTCCTTGGAATTGTTGATTTTGATTCCAAGCAAAATTTGGGTGACTCCTCCAACCAGGATTATAAGTCGAAGAGTATGAATCATTTCTTTGTCTTTGCTGAAAGGCAGCATTGACTTGATCTTGTCCTTGAACATGTGGATTGTAAGGACACTCTTCGGTGAGATGGGATGGATCCGAACAACAAGCACAAGCAGTTCGTGGGGGTAAAGCAGGGGTAGGAGAAGACGATGAGATTTTGGTCTCAATTGCTTCTAGCTTTTTCGTAAGTGTGGCCATTTCGGCCTTTATAACAATCAACATATCTAATTGATGTATGCCTGCCCTAGACTGACCAGTTGAAGAAGATGAGGTGGTCTTAGTGCTCTCCCACCGAAGTGTTTGTTCAGCAAGATCGTCGAGAAACTGCCAAGCTTCCTTGCTAGATTTTGTTAGAAAGTGACATTGACAAATGGTTTTCAACAACTGCTTCGTTGCTGGGTTCAATCCTTCGTATAAAGTTTGGCAAAGTTGCCAATTCTCGATACCGTGGTGAGGGCATTGAACAAGTAGGTCTTTAAATCTTTCAAAACACTTCCAAAAAGGTTCGGAAGGAAGCTGGGTAAATTGAATGATCTCATTGCGAATTCTCGCGGTCTTGTGATGTGGATAAAACTTTTTTAGAAAAGCTTTAACAAACTCTTCCTAATTTTTAATCGAGTGTGATACTGTGCTATATAACCATTTCTCGGCTAAGTCACATAAGGTGAAAGGAATGACACGTAGCCTAATAGTATCATCAGAAAGTTGGGTTGTCTTCATCATTGCGCAAACGTTTTGGAATTTGTTTATGAAGATATAGGCATCTTCGGATTCCAGTCCGTGAAATTTTGGCAACATGTTGATGGAGTGGGGTTTGATCTCAAAGTTGTCCCCATTTGCCGGTGGGAGTGAAAGACAAGTAGGTAAGGCGGTGCGGATAGGGTAGAAAAGATCCTGGAGCGCGATTCGTTAGGGTGCTTCAACAGGTAGGTGTTGTGGGTTATTCACACCTAGTGGAGGTGGAATCAGTCCCGTGGGTAAGGGGTTGTTAGGATTAAATCCCGACGTCTCCTTAGAAGACGAAGAATGTGAGGGTGAAGGTAAGGAAGTGGAAGGAATTTCGACTTCGGAGTCGAAAGCGTCGTCAGTCGGTACAAACGAGATACGGACTAATCGGGCACTAGTGTCCCTAGTCCAACCGGACATACACTAAAGAGGTAGTGTAGTAAAAAAGGTGAAAACAGAAGGTGGGGGTAAGAAAACATCAATGAGAAGAAAGTGGGTGTAAATGGGGTGCACGGATTTCTTAGCGACAAGTTGCAAGTTTTTGTAAAAATTTTCCTTTTTGTGTTTTTTTATAAGGCCTTTTTGCAAAAAGATTTTCAATAAAAGGCTTAAACACACGTTCAATCAATCACAAATGCACAATCAAGCCTAGATCTAGGGTCACCTAGGTCAGCTAGACAGCTCCTAACTGTTCCAAAGGGCAAGATGTAAGGACCTCAAACTGCCTCTTCACCGCCAATTGTGGCCAGATAAGCACAAGTAGAGCAAGGAGGGATCCGCTCACGAATCACCGTGAGACGGGCCTTTTAAAGTTACCTTTCCCGACCTGTCTAGCCTAGGCACCACAAAGTCAGGTTAGGATCAACGGTCGATACCTACAACTATTCCTTTGTCCTATTGAGCGCAAAGTCCTTAGGGCAGAGTCTAATCTTTTTTTAATTAACTTGATGGTCAATGCAATATACTTTATGTGATTTTTGGGGTCCTGGGAAGGGTAATGAAATCCCCACCCAATCTGGATTGGTCTTCAAGCCCCTTAAAGTCAATTTAAAATATGCAAAGCAGTAAACACAATCACTTGCAAACAAAAAATTTTTAGCGTGGCGCAAAGAATCCTGCACAAGATCAAGTTATTGGAGAAGGGGAGAAGTTTTTGCGCAAAGAACCATGCAGGAAAATTTCACAGAGGAGATAATGGGGTTGCAGAGAAGACGAAGAAGAAACTTACAGAGGGGTTTTATTCAACTGCCGACGTCAGCAGACCGCGGTTGCGCGGCCAAAGGGCACGATCTGCGGTGGAACCGCGGTTCTTTAAGTGGTCCAGGCCTCTGAAAATTTTCTGCTCCTCTGTTTTGATTTTCCTCTGTTGTTCAGATCTGTTGTTTTCTGTTTTGCTTTTTGGATATTTCCATATCTGAATCCGTTCGTCGATCCTGCACAATTCAAACAAAACACCCTTCAAAAAATAACAAGATGATAAAAAATTTATATTTTTTCAGTTTTCAGTTTTTTTTTATGAATTTTATGATTTTATATTAACCCGAAATTGCAGAAAGAAAATACTACGCCATCCCCGGCAACGGCGCCATTTGATTTTTGTGGAGTTTTTGTGATCAAAGAATTAATTACCGCAATCAAGAACGGCATCGCTTGGTAGCTAGACGGTAAGTACGGATCGGTCCATAGGGATTTTGTGTATTCTCAATTTGTTCTAACGAGTTAATTCCAAACGGTGTTGGGATGATTATCACTAAAAACTAAGTTGATTTAGACTAGGATTAGAATCTTGCTAAGGTTACGTTTAGGTTAAATTTGGAAATTTAAGATTTCCCACCACTTTCAATGCCCTAATTTAGATCCATTTAGGTGTTATGGTAATAATTAATAAAGGGGATTAGGACGATCGGGAAGAAACGATGTTTCTTCCTCTAGGTCCGTATCCGTCCTTTCTTAATCCTTACCCTAACCTCCATGGAAAACATGCACAACCGGTCTTTTAAACTACGGTATCACCGTTACCTCGTGGGGTAGGGTGCCGTAGGGAGCGGTGTGTGTATGTATGCATGGAGTCCTATGAATTAATATGTGATGGGCAAGAAACGGGTGAGAGATTTTCATCTCTCAAACCTTTCCTATTCCTAACCCTAAAAAGTGAGGAACTACTCACTCATTAGGAGATTGATAAAAGACATGTTTTTTATGAGTTTTCAAATTAAAAAGACTAACTATTTAAAGTAGGGCAGATAATAAAATCTATACTAAGGCAGAAGGAAAATTAAGAACCAGGGCAATGAAAAAAATCTACTTACTTTATTTGATGCTCTCAAAACATTACAATTGATTTCTGAATTTTGATCAATGAAAAGAGGCATACCCCAAAAAGAGGTTTTAGGGTTTCTATTTATAGTGTAAGTCGATGTACAACATCCCACGACTTGCAGGGAGGCGGAAATATGAAAAACGATCTTGTTCTTTGCTTAAACATCGACTAACCGCATGAATCGAAGCTAAACGATAACTAAGAACTATCATAGAAGTTTTAAACTACTATGTGAAGTATTATACCTAAAGAACCGTGTCCTTCGTCTTTACAAACTCCACCTCCTCCTCGGCCTTCTCCAAGTAGTAGACGATCCACCACGAGAGCTTTACTCCAAGCTTTGCCTCTAAACTTGAGGCAATTAGGTTTCTTTAAGTGCTAATCAAAGTACCTAGATGATATAGAGTGAGGGTTATGGATTAAGTAGTCTAACTAATCCTTGTACTCAACACATGAGAGGGGAGGATTAGGGTTTGAAGAGAGGAAGCTTGAGGAGAGAGAAGGTGAGAATGATTATTGAAATGAGAAAATGAGTTATCATAATATATATGAAGCATTAAGATTTATCAATAAAAGAAAATAAAATGATGAATAATCATGCTTCATAAATATCTAATGGTGATTCATCTCCATGAGTCATTAAGCATTTATGATGCATTAATGACATGGATGAATCACTCATATGACTCACTAATCTCATTCAATGTATATGTCACCTTAACCTCCTTAGTCACCATCTTCTAGAAGCTTCTCGCGCAATTACGAGAAAGCCCCTCCTATCCGTGAAAACATGGAAAAACTTTAGACTATATAAATCCAATAACCGGATACTAGTAACTGGCTTAAACCAAAGCCGACTAGTAAAAACTGTCCGGATGTCGTACGTGCGTAAACACACGTATGCGTCCGAACCCTTGTCGTAAAACCATACGACCTCTATATCGTTTCGCCTGGAGTAGGGAAACTCTCTGTGTGGGACTCTAGAGACTCGACTACTATGCTGGCAGTGGGTTTAACCACAGACCGCAAGCGGCACTAGCTGTACGTAACGGTCCCCAGGTAGATGTCGATAAGAAGGCCGATGAGGAAACCCATCCGAACTCCTACTGAGTCTGATGTGACAATCTCCGTACAGTCCGGTCCGTTCGTCTAAGACTATCGCATATCGGGCCTAGGGGGCGGCAAGCGTCAATCCCCTAATAGCGGTATAAGTCGTGTCGGAGCGAGGCCCATTACACCCTGAGAAACTACTGGAACCTACCAGCAAATCTCGCTTGCCCTGGCCAGAGACTTTGCGTAATGGCTCTCTGACACAGCGCGATATCAACCCCCAATACCGGGAGAGACGAATCCTTTCTAACCGCCACTGCCTCCAAGTGCTCGGGACTGCACCCAACTGCTACCTGTTTGCACGACTCCTTTGAGCCGTGGTAGGATAGAAATCTAAGAACAATGGGACACACTCGAGGCGAAGTAGCAGTGTCAAGTCTGCGGACTATGCTGTACTCATGTCACCTGGGAACTGTTTACTAACGACTGGTATAAAACCAACCAACAGTTCCCTGTGAGTCCTGTCCAGTGTACCCATAACCTAACGAGCACCTGCATACTATCTCCAGTACGACGTACTGATGGATGTGGGACAGACCATCTCCCCAACTGGGATGAGAAGCGTACACACTAGTCTACTCCGGAGTATCGATGCCTTGTCTCGATAATCCAACGACTAGGGACCTGAATAAGGATGTGCTTGTAGACTACCCAGCCCCCACTAGTGTGACTGCCATCACAACGCTCATAGTCAAGCAAGATCCTAAGAGCTCTATCAATACGTATACTCACATATTAAGATAGAAAAACCAAGTAGCATACTACCATGTTTAGCAAGACTGTTATATACGTGTGAATATCCTAAGCTTCCATTAAGTAATATACAAACTAGTATGATACAGTAATGGCCTTCTAGGGCATAAACACTAACAATCTCCCACTTGCACTAGGGCCATGTACTGGCGTATCGAAGACCGATGATCTCGAGTAGCCTCTCGAACTGAATCTGAGGTAGGGCCTTAGTGAATGGATCAGCAATGTTATCCTCTGTATTTACTCTCTTTACCTCGATCTCCCGGCGATCTACGATCTCCCTGATCAAGTGATACCGCCTTAAGATGTGTCTGGACTTCTGATGGGACCTGGGTTCTTTCGCTAAAGCTATAGTGTCGTTGTTGTCGCAATACAAAGGTATTGGACCAACACTGGTAGGAACCACCTGAAGTTCTGTGAGGAACTTCTTCATCCAGACAGCTTCTTTTGCGGCATCGCAAGCAGCTATGTACTCCGCTTCCATCGTTGAGTCAGCAACGGTGTCCTGCTTAGAACTCTTCCAACAGACCGCCCCTCCATTGAGGGTAAAGACAGAACCCGACATGGACTTGGAGTCATCCTTGTCACTCTAGAAGCCGGAATCAGCATAGGCCTCCGTCCTGAGGTCTTTTCCACCGTAAACCAAGAACATCTCCTTAGTCCTCCTCAGATACTTGAGAATGTTCTTTACTGCTATCCAGTGATTCTCCCCTGGGTTTGCCTGATACCGGCTTACAACGCTCAATGCGTATGCTACATCTGGTCTGGTACATAACATCGCATACATTATAGAGCCGACCGCAGAAGCGTGGGTATAATCGACATGCGTTCCCTTTCCAAATCAGTCTTGGGAGACATCTCTTTGGAGAGGGTGATTCCGTGACAAGCCGGTAGATTACCGCGCTTAGAATCTTCCATACTGAATCTTTTCAATATGGTGTCTATGTACTTGGACTGTGAAAGTCCCAACATCCTCTTTGATCTATCACGATAGATCTGGATCCCCAGAATGTAGGTGGCATCACCCAGATCCTTCATGGAGAATTTCTATGACAAGAATCTTTTGACTGACTGTAGCATTGGAATATCATTTCCTATTAGGAGAATGTCATCCACGTACAAGACGAGGAATATAACAACTCTCCCTACAATCTTACTGTATATGCATGGTTCATCTGGATTTTTGATAAAGTCGAATTCTTTGACAGTATCAAAAAAACAGATGTTCCAACTCCGCGATGCCTGCTTTAGTCCATAAATGGACTTAAGCAGCTTGCATACTTTACCGCTGCTCCCACTCTGAATGAATCCCTCTGGCTGATCCATATAGACGCTCTCTTCTAAATTTCCATTTAGAAAGGCCGTCTTTACGTCCATCTGCCAGATCTCATAATCGTGGAAGGCAGCAATAGCAAGAAGGACCCGAATGGATTTCAGCATAGCCACTGGAGAAAAGGTTTCGTCATAGTCCAAACCAGGTCTTTGACGGAAACCCTTTGCAACAAGTCTAGCCTTATAGGTTTCAACCTGTCCATCTACACCAATCTTCTTTCTGAAGATCCACTTGCATCCTACGGGTTTTACCCCATCTGGAGCAGTGTCCAAAGTCCATACTTTGTTAGTGTACATGGACTCCATTTCGGTCCGCATTGCATCCAGCCATTTTACCGAGTCGCTGCTCTGAATGGCTTGCGGGAAGCTAGTAGGGTCGTCATTATCAATGACGTAATCTTATCGATCCCCGTCTATGAGAAAACCGTAGTATCTCTTGGGCGGATGAGACTGCCTACTACTTCTGCGGATGGGCGCTAGTATGTCCCTTTCTTCTGAAACTTCTTGTTCTACCAAACTTTCAGTAACAGCTTGTGGTTCGGAATTTCTTCCAGTTCTACTGCGCTCCCACTCTTCTGATTTTCTAAAAATTCAGTTTCTAAGAAGTGGGCATGACGAGAAACAAAAACCTTTTGTCCCATGGAGTTCTTTGGATATCCCACAAACTTACACTCTACTGAGCGTGCCTCGAGCTTGTCCGGATGCTGCTTTTTTACAAAAGCTGGACATCCCCATGTCTTCAGGTACTGAAGATAGGGTTTCTTCCCACTCCACATCTGATATGGTGTGGTAGGCACAGTCTTAGTTGGAACCTTGTTCAAAAGATATGCCGCTGATTCTAGCGTATAACCCCAGAATGATCACGGTAACTCAGCCTTACTCATCATGGAACGAACCATATCCAATAGGGTTCGATTCCTCCTTTCCGATACACCGTTGTGTTGTGGTGTGTATGGAGGAGTAAGCTGAGACAGAATTCCTTTCTCTTTTAAGTAACCCAGGAACTCGGCACTTAAGTATTCACCACCTCGATCAGATCTCAGTGTCTTAATACTTTTGCCTGTTTGGTTTTCCACTTCACTCTTGTATTCCTGGAATTTCTCAAAGGCCTCGGATTTATGCTTCATCAAGAAGATATGTCCATACCTAGAGAAATCATCCGTAAAAGTAATGAAGTAGGAATAACCACCTCGCGCATGTGTAGACATTGGACCGCACACGTCACTGTGTACGAGTCCTAAGAGCTCGCTCGCTCGCTCTTACTCCGTGTCCAGTAAACGGAGTCTTTTTCATCTTTCCCATGAGACAAGATTCACAAGTGGCATAAGATTGATATTCGAACGGATTCAAATATCCTTCTCTATATAACTTCGTTAATCGTGTTTCATTGATGTGACCTAGTCTACAATGCCATAAGAAAGCCTGATTCATTTCTGGAGACTTTCTTTTAAGTGTGTTCTGGACATTGAAACCTGAGCTTGATTCAATACGTATATACCGTCATCTAATGTACCGGACCCAATCAGAACTTGATTTAGGTGGATGTGAACTACATCGCTTACGAATGTAAAGTCATATCCCTCTCTTGAAAGTGAGGACACTGATATGATATTACAAGTCAAACTAGGTACATACAGACAGTTACGTAGAATCAATATCTGCCCACTTGTCAAACCTAGGCGATATTCTCCCACGGATTCAGCGTCCACGCTCATTCCGTTTGCAACTTTGAGAGACAAATCACCTATCCTTATAACTTTACGGTTTCTCAAAGCATGTAACGAATTACAGATATGAGATCCTGCTCCGGTATCTAGTATCCAGGAAGTAGAGTTAATTGACAAACAGTTCTAGGTTTCTTTAAGTGCTAATCAAAGTACCTAGATGATATAGAGTGAGGGTTATGGATTAAGTAGTCTAACTAATCCTTGTACTCAACACATGAGAGGGGAGGATTAGGGTTTGAAGAGAGGAAGCATGAGGAGAGAGAAGGTGAGAATGATTATTGAAATGAGAAAATGAGTTATCATAATATATATGAAGTATTAAGATTTATCAATAAAAGAAAATAAAATGATGAATAATCATGCTTCATAAATATCTAATGGTGATTCATCTCCATGAGTCATTAAGCATTTATGATGCATTAATGACATGGATGAATCACTCATATGACTCACTAATCTCATTCAATGTATATGTCACCTTAATCTCCTTAGTCACCATCTTCTAGAAGCTTCTCGTGCAATTACGAGAAAGCCCCTCCTATCCGTGAAAACATGGAAAAACTTTAGACTGTATAAATCCAATAACCGGATACTAGTAACTGGCTTAAACCAAAGCCGACTAGTAAAAACTGTCCGGATGTCGTACGTGCGTAAACACACGTATGCGTCCGAACCCTTGTCGTAAAACCATACGACCTCTATATCGTTTCGCCTGGAGTAGGAAAACTCTCTGTGTGGGACTCTAGAGACTCGACTACTATGCTGGCAGTGGGTTTAACCACAGACCGCAAGCGGCACTAGCTGTACGTAACGGTCCCCAGGTAGATGTCGATAAGAAGGCCGATGAGGAAACCCATCCGAACTCCTACTAAGTCTGATGTGACAATCTCCGTACAGTCCGGTCCGTTCGTCTAAGACTATCGCATATCGGGCCTAGGGGGCGGCAAGCGTCAATCCCCTAATAGCGGTATAAGTCGTGTCGGAGCGAGGCCCATTACACCCTGAGAAACTACTGGAACCTACCAGCAAATCTCGCTTGCCCTGGCCAGAGACTTTGCGTAATGGCTCTCTGACACAGCGCGATATCAACCCCCAATACCGGGAGAGACGAATCCTTTCTAACCGCCACTGCCTCCAAGTGCTCGGGACTGCACCCAACTGCTACCTGTTTGCACGACTCCTTTGAGCCGTGGTAGGATAGCAATCTAAGAACAATGGGACACACTCGAGGCGAAGTAGCAGTGTCAAGTCTGCGGACTATGCTGTACTCATGTCACCTGGGAACTGTTTACTAACGACTGGTATAAAACCAACCAACAGTTCCCTGTGAGTCCTGTCCAGTGTACCCATAACCTAACGAGCACCTGCATACTATCTCCAGTACGACGTACTGACGGATGTGGGACAGACCATCTCCCCAACTGGGATGAGAAGCGTACACACTAGTCTACTCCGGAGTATCGATGCCTTGTCTCGATAATCCAACGACTAGGGACCTGAATAAGGATGTGCTTGTAGACTACCCAGCCCCCACTAGTGTGACTGCCATCACAACGCTCATAGTCAAGCAAGATCCTAAGAGCTCTATCAATACGTATACTCACATATTAAGATAGAAAAACCAAGTAGCATACTACCATGTTTAGCAAGACTGTTATATACATGTGAATATCCTAAGCTTCCATTAAGTAATATACAAACTAGTATGATACAGTAATGGCCTTCTAGGGCATAGACACTAACAGTCTCCCACTTGCACTAGGGCCATGTACTGGCGTATCGAAGACCGATGATCTCGAGTAGCCTCTCGAACTGAATCTGAGGTAGGACCTTAGTGAATGGATCAGCAATGTTATCCTCTGTATTTACTCTCTTTACCTCGATCTCCCGGCGATCTACGATCTCCCTGATCAGGTGATACCGCCTTAAGATGTGTCTGGACTTCTGATGGGACCTGGGTTCTTTCGCTAAAGCTATAGTGTCGTTGTTGTCGCAATACAAAGGTATTGGACCAACACTGGTAGGAACCACCTGAAGTTCTGTGAGGAACTTCTTCATCCAGACAGCTTCTTTTGCGGCATCGCAAGCAGCTATGTACTCCGCTTCCATCGTTGAGTCAGCAACGGTGTCCTGCTTAGAACTCTTCCAACAGACCGCCCCTCCATTGAGGGTAAAGACAGAACCCGACATGGACTTGGAGTCATCCTTGTCACTCTAGAAGCCGGAATCAGCATAGGCCTCCGTCCTGAGGTCTTTTCCGCCGTAAACCAAGAACATCTCCTTAGTCCTCCTCAGATACTTGAGAATGTTCTTTACTGCTATCCAGTGATTCTCCCCTGGGTTTGCCTGATACCGGCTTACAACGCTCAATGCGTATGCTACATCTGGTCTGGTACATAACATCGCATACATTATAGAGCCGACCGCAGAAGCGTGGGTATAATCGACATGCGTTCCCTTTCCAAATCAGTCTTGGGAGACATCTCTTTGGAGAGGGTGATTCCGTGACAAGCCGGTAGGTTACCGCGCTTAGAATCTTCCATACTGAATCTTTTCAATATGGTGTCTATGTACCTGGACTGTGAAAGTCCCAACATCCTCTTTGATCTATCACGATAGATCTGGATCCCCAGAATGTAGGTGGCATCACCCAGATCCTTCATGGAGAATTTCTATGACAAGAATCTTTTGACTGACTGTAGCATTGGAATATCATTTCCTATTAGGAGAATGTCATCCACGTACAAGACGAGGAATATAACAACTCTCCCTACAATCTTACTGTATATGCATGGTTCATCTGGATTTTTGATAAAGTCGAATTCTTTGACAGTATCATCAAAACAGATGTTCCAACTCCGCGATGCCTGCTTTAGTCCATAAATGGACTTAAGCAGCTTGCATACTTTACCGCTGCTCCCACTCTGAATGAATCCCTCTGGCTGATCCATATAGACGCTCTCTTCTAAATTTCCATTTAGAAAGGCCGTCTTTACGTCCATCTGCCAGATCTCATAATCGTGGAAGGCAGCAATAGCAAGAAGGACCCGAATGGATTTCAGCATAGCCACTGGAGAAAAGGTTTCGTCATAGTCCAAACCAGGTCTTTGACGGAAACCCTTTGCAACAAGTCTAGCCTTATAAGTTTCAACCTGTCCATCTACACCAATCTTCTTTCTGAAGATCCACTTGCATCCTACGGGTTTTACCCCATCTGGAGCAGTGTCCAAAGTCCATACTTTGTTAGTATACATGGACTCCATTTTGGTCCGCATTGCATCCAGCCATTTTACCGAGTCGCTGCTCTGAATGGCTTGCGGGAAGCTAGTAGGGTCGTCATTATCAATGACGTAATCTTCTCGATCCCCGTCTATGAGAAAACCGTAGTATCTCTTGGGCGGATGAGACTGCCTACTACTTCTGCGGATGGGCGCTAGTATGTCCCTTTCTTCTGAAACTTCTTGTTCTACCAAACTTTCAGTAACAGCTTGTGGTTCGGAATTTCTTCCAGTTCTACTGCGCTCCCACTCTTCTGATTTTCTAAAAATTCAGTTTCTAAGAAGTGGGCATGACGAGAAACAAAAACCTTTTGTCCCATGGAGTTCTTTGGATATCCCACAAACTTACACTCTACTGAGCGTGCCTCGAGCTTGTCCGGATGCTGCTTTTTTACAAAAGCTGGACATCCCCATGTCTTCAGGTACTGAAGATAGGGTTTCTTCCCACTCCACATCTGATATGGTGTGGTAGGCACAGTCTTAGTTGGAACCTTGTTCAAAAGATATGCCGCTGATTCTAGCGCATAACCCCAGAATGATCACGGTAACTCAGTCTTACTCATCATGGAACGAACCATATCCAATAGGGTTCGATTCCTCATTTCCGATACACCGTTGTGTTGTGGTGTGTATG
The DNA here is from genome assembly GCA_030015575.1 of Agapanthus africanus. Taxonomy (NCBI): domain Eukaryota; kingdom Viridiplantae; phylum Streptophyta; class Magnoliopsida; order Asparagales; family Amaryllidaceae; genus Agapanthus; species Agapanthus africanus. The sequence continues at coordinate 53,763,997 of CM057342.1, read as the reverse complement.
GAGGAGTAAGCTGAGACAGAATTCCTTTCTCTTTTAAGTAACCCAGGAACTCGGCACTTAAGTATTCACCACCTCGATCAGATCTCAGTGTCTTAATACTTTTGCCTGTTTGGTTTTCCACTTCACTCTTGTATTCCTGGAATTTCTCAAAGGCCTCGGATTTATGCTTCATCAAGAAGATATGTCCATATCTAGAGAAATCATCCGTAAAAGTAATGAAGTAGGAATAACCACCTCGCGCATGTGTAGACATTGGACCGCACACGTCACTGTGTACGAGTCCTAAGAGCTCGCTCGCTCGCTCTTACTCCGTGTCCAGTAAACGGAGTCTTTGTCATCTTTCCCATGAGACAAGATTCACAAGTGGCATAAGATTGATATTCGAACGGATTCAAATATCCTTCTCTATATAACTTCGTTAATCGTGTTTCATTGATGTGACCTAGTCTACAATGCCATAAGAAAGCCTGATTCATTTCTGGAGACTTTCTTTTAAGTGTGTTCTGGACATTGAAAACCTGAGCTTGATTCAATACGTATATACCGTCATCTAATGTACCGGACCCAATCAGAACTTGATTTAGGTGGATGTGAACTACATCGCTTACGAATGTAAAGTCATATCCCTCTCTTGAAAGTGAGGACACTGATATGATATTACAAGTCAAACTAGGTACATACAGACAGTTACGTAGAATCAATATCTGCCCACTTGTCAAACCTAGGCGATATTCTCCTACGGATTCAGCGTCCACGCTCATTCCGTTTGCAACTTTGAGAGACAAATCACCTATCCTTATAACTTTACGGTTTCTCAAAGCATGTAACGAATTACAGATATGAGATCCTGCTCCGGTATCTAGTATCCAGGAAGTAGAGTTAATTGATAAACAGTTCTAGGTTTCTTTAAGTGCTAATCAAAGTACCTAGATGATATAGAGTGAGGGTTATGGATTAAGTAGTCTAACTAATTCTTGTACTCAACACATGAGAGGGGAGGATTAGGGTTTGAAGAGAGGAAGCTTGAGGAGAGAGAAGGTGAGAATGATTATTGAAATGAGAAAATGAGTTATCATAATATATATGAAGCATTAAGATTTATCAATAAAAGAAAATAAAATGATGAATAATCATGCTTCATAAATATCTAATGGTGATTCATCTCCATGAGTCATTAAGCATTTATGATGCATTAATAACATGGATGAATCACTCATATGACTCACTAATCTCATTCAATGTATATGCCACCTTAACCTCCTTAGTCACCATCTTCTAGAAGCTTCTCGCGCAATTACGAGAAAGCCCCTCCTATCCGTGAAAACACGGAAAAACTTTAGACTGTATAAATCCAATAACCGGATACTAGTAACTGGCTTAAACCAAAGCCGACTAGTAAAAACTGTCCGGATGTCGTACGTGCGTAAACACACGTATGCGTCCGAACCCTTGTCGTAAAACCATACGACCTCTATATCGTTTCGCCTGGAGTAGGGAAACTCTCTGTGTGGGACTCTAGAGACTCGACTACTATGCTGGCAGTGGGTTTAACCACAGACCGCAAACGGCACTAGCTGTACGTAACGGTCTCCAAGTAGATGTCGATAAGAAGGCCGATGAGGAAACCCATCCGAACTCCTACTGAGTCTGATATGACAATCTCCGTACAGTCCGGTCCGTTCGTCTAAGACTATCGCATATCGGGCCTAGGGGCGGCAAGCGTCAGTCCCCTAATAGCGGTATAAGTCGTGTCGGAGCAAAGCCCATTACACCCTGAGAAACTACTGGAACCTACCAGCAAATCTCGCTTGCCCTGGCCAGGGACTTTGCGTAATAGCTCTCTGACACAGCGCGATATCAACCCCCAATACCGGGAGAGACGAATCCTTTCTAACCACCACTGCCTCCAAGTGCTCGGGACTGCACCCAACTGCTACCTGTTTGCACGACTCCTTTGAGCCGTGGTAGGGTAGCAATCTAAGAACAATGGGACACACTCGAGGCGAAGTAGCAGTGTCAAGTCTGCGGACTATGCTGTACCCATGTCACCTGAGAACTGTTTACTGACGACTGGTATAAAACCAACCAACAGTTCCCTGTGAGTCCTGTCCGGTGTACCCGTAACCTAACGAGCACCTGCATACTATCTCCAGTACGACGTACTGACGGCTGTGGGACAGACCATCTCCCCAACTGGCATTAGAAGCGTACACACTAGTCTACTCCGGAGTATCGATGCCCTGTCTCGATAATCCAACGACTAGGGACCTGAATAAGGATGTGCTTGTAGACTACCCAGCCCCCACTAGTGTGATTTCCATCACTACGCTGGTAGTCAAGCAAGATCCTAAGAGCTCTATCAATACGTATACTCATATATTAAGATAGAAAAACCAAGTAGCATACTACCATGTTTAGCAAGACTGTTATATACATGTGAATATTCCAAGCTTCCATTAAGTAATATACAAACTAGTATGATACAGTAATGGCCTTCTAGGGCATAAACACTAATATATAGATCATAGAAACCCTAGGGTTACATTCGATACATATCTGCATTTACAAATTTACCCCTAAGAAGCCTAGTCAACCAACCGCCAAACCGTCAAACGACGCACCGACACGGGCTTCATATGGCCGTGGATCCGCGGCCAGAAGGCATGTTTGGCCGCGGTTCCGCGACCATGTTGAGGGATTGTTGGCTGCATTTTTCTGGGTTTCTTCTAGCTGCATTTGGCTTCTTGTTTCTTCTCTTGGTTTCTCAGATTGTCTTCTAGTTTTCTTCCAGATTTCCACAGTGTATAATGTCATGGACTTTTTACCCTTTTCTTTGTGTCAAAGTCTTGAACCTTGCGCTGCCTTTGTACTTTGTGAACTTGTTCATTGATCTTCATTGTCCCTTAAACTGTAGGCATGATCAAGATTCTTCCACTTGTCGGTCGTAGTCTCACTTTTGTATCATCTTTTCATCATTTTCACTGTTTTGTTCCGAGAACCTGTAACCTGCAACTATGTAGCAGACATGGATCAAAAGCACCTGTTTATTTGTAAAATGAATAAGAATGAGGAATATAATAATGCAAAATTATGATATAAACAACAGCCCGGCTATATCACATATAACCGACCGATATCACACATCGCGAGAATAAAATATGGTATAACATACTCGTATTAATCTCGGTCCCGCACATATCACATATGTAAATCCTACTTCGTTTCGCATGAACCAGGAAACCTCTGTGTAAGACTCTAAAGACTCGTCAATACGCCGGCAGTAGGTGGTGATCATATCAGTCACCCACAAGCCGCAAGCGGTCTGCTAAACATAGCGTCCACCCGGGTATTGAGAGATCAGAAGATCAACAAGCAAGCCTGCTCATACTCCTGCGAATCCAATCAAGTAACACTACCGTACAGTCCGGTCTCTTCGTCAGATATGTCGCATATCTCAGCCTGGGGGTGGTAAATGTCAGACCCCAATAGCCCTGATAAGTCATGCCGATGTGAGGTCCATAACAGTTCGAGAAACTACTGATAACACTTACCAGTAAATCTCAGCAACCCTGACCAGGGATTTCCTGTTATGGCCAATCGAGCACAGCACAACATCAACCCCCAATACCGGGAGAGACGAAATCCCCTCCTATCGCTCATTGCCTCCATGTGACTCGGGACTGTACCTAAAAACCACCATTTTGCACGATCTCTTGAACGTGATAAGGTGGAAATCAAAGTACAGTGGGAATCCCATAAGACTCTATGACGATCTCGGGTCGACAGACTAACCTGTACCAGTGTCACCAGTGAACTGCTATCTGACGATAGGTATAATACCATCTAGGAGTTCTCGGCGAGTCCGTTCAGTGTACCCAGTCTCCACTGAGCACCCGTATACCTTCTCTGATGTCAAACACCAATGGATATGGGATCATCCATCGCCCATCATATGGGTCAAGAAGCGCATATGCCAGTCTACTCTGGAGTATCGATGCCCTGTCTCGATACTCCCACGACTAGGAAAAATTGAAGGATGTACTTACCGACTACCTCAGCCCCACTAGTATGATCTGCATCATAATCCTGGTAGTCAAGTACTCATCCTAAGAGCTTTATCAACATGCAATAGAGAGACAATAAGTGTACATGTTAAGATAAAGAGCAACCAGATATCATACTATCATGTCGAGAAAGAAAGTACTCCCTATATATGTCCAAGCATCCACTACAATATACATTATATGTACAGTAATGCCTCTAAGGCATACATATAACTAACAATCTCCCACTTGCACTAAGGCCATTTGTTGCAGTATCTCATACTTAACGTCCTATAGAAGTCTCTCTAGGGAAATGCCTTTATGAGTGGATCCGCCGTGTTATCCTTCACGTCAACCCTCCTGACCTCGATCCCTTGGAGATCAACCATCGACCTGATCAGGTGATACTTGCCTCAGAATATGTCTGGAACGCCGATGAGACCGGTGTTCCTAGGCCAAAGCCACAACTCCATTGTTGTCACAATAACAGTTATTGGACGCTCAATGGTAGGAACCATGTTCATCTCATGAACAAGAAATGCCCAAACAACCATTTTGGCAGTATCGTTGGTAGCGATGTATTCAACCTTTATCGTCTAGTATGCCACAGTATCTATCTTGGAACTCTTCCAACATACCGTCCCTCCACTGAGGGTAAAGACAAAGCCTGTGACTGACTTTCAGTCGAACTTATCACTCTGGAAGCTCGAATTGGTAAAGGACTCCTACTGGAGTTCACTGTTCCAAACCCCAAGAACATTTCTTTAATGTTTCTCAAGTACTTAAGAATGTCCTACACAGCTGTCCAGTGATTCTCCCAAGATCCGATTGATTTCTGATCACTACACCTAGTGATTCAGCTACATCTGGTCTGGTACATAATATCACATACATGATTGAGCCTGCTGCCGAAGCATAGGGTATCCCTTGCACGCGAGCTCTCTCCAAATCAGTCTCGAAAGATATCTTTTTGGAAAGAGTGATTCATGAGTAAGTGGGCGAACCACCACGCTGAGAATCTTCCATGCTAAACTCCTTTAGTACGGTGTTAATGTACCTGGATTTGGGACACTCCCAACATCCACTTAGATCTATCACCATAGATTATAATCCACAAGATGTAGTAGGTATCATCTAGATCTTCCATGGAGAATCCTCGTGATAAGAGGAGCTTGACCGGGTGTAGCATAGGAAATCATTTCCTATCAAGAGTATGTCATCTACGTACAATACGTGTAAGACAACCTCACTCTCTATAACCTTCTTGTATATACAAGGTTCATCTACCATTTTGATGAAGTCAAACTCTTTGACTGCCACATCAAAACAGATGTTCCAACTCCGCGATGCTTGCTTTAATCCTGATGGACTTAAGCATGGCTTTGAAAGTCTCAACTTTTCCATCTACACCAAGAATCTTCTCAAGATCCATTTGCTCCCAATGGGTTTTACCCCTTCAAGTGCAACATTCAAAGTCACACTTTGTTGGTGTACATGGGTTCCATCTTTGATTGCATAGCATCCAGCCATTTCACAAAGTCCCCACTCGTGATGGCCTGCCTGAACCTAGTTGGGCCATTATCTACCATGATGCAATCCTCGCTCCTACTGTCACCGAGAAGACCGTAGTATCTCTCAAGTGGATGAGGAACCCTACCTGATTCACGGAGAGGCTGAGGTTCGTTGGAGACTATTGAATTCTTTGGTTTCACCAAATCATCAGCTGCTAGTTTGCCTAGATGGAACTCCTTCCAGTTCTACCTTATGACCACAAATTTCTTCACAAGAAATTTCTTTTCTAAAAAGGTGGCATGCTGAGAAACAAAACACATTTTTCTCCTCAGTGTGGTAGAAGATATTCCCTTGCAAATATTTGGGATATCTAACAAACTTATACAGAACTGACATTGCCTCGAGTTTGTCCGGATTTTGCTTTTCAACATAGGATGGACAACCCCATATTTTAACTCGTTTAATACATGATCTATTCCCATTCCATATCTCATATGGAGTGGTAGGCCCTGATTTGGATGGAATCCCATTCAATAGGTATGCAGCTTCTCAAGTGCATAACACCAAAAGGAAATAGGTAACTCAGTAGTACTCATCATAGAGCGCACCATATCTCATAGGGTGCGATACATCCGCCCCGATACACTGTTGTGCTGTGGTGTACTCGAAGGAGTAAGCTGAAAGAGAATCCCATTCTCCTTTTAGAAAATCCAGGAACTCCATGCCCAAGTATTCTCCTCCTCGATCACATTGTAGGACTTTAATACTTCTACCCGTTTGGTTCTCAACTTCAAGCTTATATTCCTTGAATTTCTCAAAAGTTTTAGACTTGTGTTTCAACAGGAACATATGTCCGAATCTCGAGAGATGATCAGTGAATATAATGAAGTACAAAGAACCAACCTCGGCATTTGTAGACATAGGACCATATACATCATCATGCATCCATCCCAAGAGTTCAGTAACTCTTTCTCTGTTTCCAGTAAACGGAGTATTGATCATTTTACCTTTGAGACAAGACTGGCAAGTATCATAAAATGAAAATTCGAACAGATTCTCATATTCATCCTTATGTAACTTAGCTGGTCATGTCGCATTGATATGACCTAGTCTACAATACTACAAGAAGGATTCGTTCATTTCTGAACTATTCTTCTTGTGTGTGTTCTACATACTTTGAACTGTGCTTTGATTTAGAACTTATATGCATATAACGTGCCTGATCCAATCAACTCTTGATTCAGGAAAATGTTCACAACATTATCCTCCAATACATAATTATATCTTTCTTTAACTTAATAAAGAATCTGATGTAATGTTGTATATCAGGTTCGGTATGTAATAATATTTGTTCAGAATCAATGTATTTACCATTTGGTAATACAGGGTAATATTTGCCAACAGATTTGGCTGCAACAATTGCACCATTCTCTAATACTTAGAGACATATCATCCTATCTCAGTTCTCTACTTTTCAGTAGCCCATGTAACAGATTACATATGTGGGATCCTAATCCGGTATCTCATACCTAGGACGTAGAGGACACTGGGAAACAGTTCTTGGTAATGAACACACCCGAAGAATATGCATCAACATGCTTATTCCTCAATTGGGTTGCGTGGAAATCCAGATAATCCCCTATTTCCTGCTCGGAATTATAACGATTATAAGATAGAGTGGAACCAACATTCCCCAGCTCAATATTGTTTCCCCAATCAGAGCAAAGCTCTATTCAAATTTTGAAATTTGAAATAAAGCAGCGCTTCATAAAAGCGCCAGCGCCACGAGCGCCCACGCTAAGAGTCAAAGATTCTGAGGCAGCGCCTCACGTGCAAAGCACGAGAGCGCCAGCGCTAAGAGTCAAAGACTCTGAGGCAGCGCCTCACGTGCAAAGCACGAGCGCGCTGGCGCCAGAACTAAAAGTTCTTTACCGTTGGATCAAAGATCCAACGGAAATGATTAAAAGTCACCAAAGTAAAGAATTAAATTCTGTTGAGGGAATACTCCTCAAAATCTTTCCAAACAGGAAAGATTGTGCTCTGTAAATCAGAGCACCGTTGGATCAAAGATCCAATGGTGATTAAAAATCACCAAGATATAGAATATATTCTGTATGGGAACATATTTTCCCAATCTTGTTAAAAACAAGAGGATTGTCTTCTGTAAAACAGAAGCCTCGGGATTAAAGATCTAACGGTGGGAAACATCCCCATATCAATTAGAGAAAAAATCTCCTTAACCGATTCAACAAATCAACCTCCATTATATAAAGGCCCCAAGACTTCAAGTCTTGGATGGAAGAAACTCCCCATAAGTTTCATACAGAAGAAAACTCCCCCCCAAAAAACTTTGAGAAATTTCAAAGAGAAGAGCAAGCTCTCGGAAGAAGAAATTTTCTTCAAGGTAAAGAGGAGAGATCATAACATCTCCTGAATTTTTGAGAGTTTAACTCTCACATCATAAGAACTCAGTTCTTTATATAGATCACAGATCCATAAGACAAAGTCTTTCACAAAAAACAGAAGAGATTGTAACATCTCCTATTAAAATAAGAACTTATTTCTTAGATCCACGAGACAAGTCTCTTATAAACGAGAACTTAATTCTCAGAGCACAGGATTGATCAAGAGCGCTCTGCACTCATTGTCCAGCGTTCGACGCCAAGCACGCCACGTGCTCCTCATGTGCACGCTATTTCATAAGTAACGCCTTAGCGCTCCAAGTCTGGCGCTCAGCGCCAAACGCCTTAGCGCTCCAAGTCTGGCGCTTAGCACCAAGCGCGCCACGTGCTCCTCACGTGTGCGCTATTTCATAAGAAGCGCCTGATTGATGTGAAAAAGTGTTTTTGTAGAATAACCGCAATCAATAATGGTGTCGCGTGTAGCTAGACCGAGATGAGTACGGGTCGTCCTCAGGGAAACGTTGAATCTTTTACTCTTACTTTAGACGTGTTGAAAAAGAGAAGAGGAATAAAGAATTTTATGAATGGTTTCTAGATCTACGTTAAGCAAGAATGCAAAATATATAGATCTAGATTATTTTAGGGATGTAGTTAATATAATAAGAGGGCTTGTAGGGTTCGTTAGGATTTAGTAGTTATGGATGATTAATTAAAAGTTACCATTTTTATCCTTTAATAGATTTAAAACTAGAACGACGATGATGCGTGTAGATTAGGGTTTCTGGAGGGAAAATGAATCCGACTCTTAACCCTTATCTCGACACGGAACTCCGTTCATATCTAGCCTTTACCAAAACAATCATTAATCTAATCTCTAATCGCGGTCGGAACTAACAAAGAATTGTTAGCGCGCCCGATTAGGATGTTAATGATTCTTTTGATAAAGTTCATAAGCTTTATAGGACTTAAAAAGGGTTTAGGGATGTTCATCATCCATTAGCCTACCCTAATCCTACGAATCCTAACAAACGGAGAATTACTCGCGCATGTTGGGAAAAGAAGATGAAAAGACAGAGAGGGAAAACATAATATAAATGCAAAAGAATTAAATAAAACAACTACCTTTATTAATCAACTTGAACAATCTACACTTTATTCCTTGGAAAATGATTACAAAAACTTGGTTTGATTCTCGAACTCTTCCGAAGGAGGTAGATGAACAGTTGATGATCAGCCTGGATGCGTGAGCCGTCTTGGACTTCGTGATCTCTTCGGCTTGATAATTTTTCCAAGAGGCTCTCGGTCTTTAGTTATAGTCCCAAAGCCAGAAACTTAGCTTCTAAATTTGGAAGCTAACAGAAAAGATTCACCCCAAAAAATCTCAGCTTCCAACCTCTCTGTATTGCGGCGGATCCGTGGCCCAATGGGGGGGTATGGCCGCGGATCCGCGGCCATTATATCTCAGCCGTTCATCATTTTTCTGGGGCTGGCTCGTTGTGACATTTGGCAATCCTTGGAACCTTCAGAATTTGGAAATCTTTTATTTTCTTCTGCCAGAATTGATTTCTTAATTTTGATTTCTTAATTAGGCAGGTTAGCTTTAATAACTTGATTTCCTTGATTTTAGACCTGCAAATTCTGCACAACTTAACAAATAATATTTAGTAGACTTTGTTCTACTAGGATTTGGTCAATGATATTATTTGCATACATTTTCCCACAAAATGCTAATTATAATATATCAACACATGGAAAATAGTATTTTTACACATAAACCCCCATATGTATGATATATTACAATAAAGACCTTTTTAATATGGAAATGGTAGAAAAAATGTAATAACAAATGTGCAGTTTTATCAACTGAACAGCGCCTTAGCGCTCCAAGTCTGGCGCTCAGCGCCGAGCGCACTACGTGCTCCTCACGTGTGCACTATTTCGTAAGAAGCGCCTCAGCGCTCCAAGTCTAACGCTCAGCACCAAGTGCTCTGTACATAAAGGCTCTGTACATAAAGCGCTCTGCGCCACAAAGAATATTCAACACTCAATAAAAGACAAAAGAAAAGGTGTGTCAGAACCCAAATTAATGTTCAGCATTATTGAACAAAAGAGCCTAAGCCTAAACAAATGTTTAACGCCCAAACAAATGTTCAACAGTTTAACCAGAACTGAATATGCTGAGCCTAAGTTGGCCACAAGTCCCTAGCTCAGACCAGCTGAGCCCATGTACTCACAATTGGTCTTGGTCCCAAGTCTGACTACAGATCTTCTAACCAACCTTGGTTCAAGGGTACATCTCTTCATTCCCCTGATATGTGTCGTTGTAATTCTTCAACGTCTTCAGAGAGGTGACGGGTCCCGACAACCAGACACTTTATGGACTATGATGTCCTAAAACTCATGGACTATGATGTCCTTAAACTTTACGGACTATGATGTCCTTAAACTCACGGACTATGATGTCCTTAAACTTTATGGACTATGAGGTCCTTAAACTCATAGACTATGATGTCTTTAAACTTTACAAGCTATGATTCCTCTAAACCCATGGACTATGATGTCCTTAAACCTAATGGACCGCAACGTCCCTAAACTAAGACGATAGAGCCCAAATGCTCTTTCGTTGGATCTAAATGATCCCAAAACCCTGTTGAGTAGATCTTAGTCTAAAATTAGACCAACGTGTCCTCAATAAACACTTAAGTTGATCTTAATATCAAATGAGGTTAACGATCCTTAAACCAACCCAAACCCAAATCTAACAAAATACGGATTTGGACTAATTTACGCCCTACGGGCGACAACATAAATTAGTCTCCGTATACAATCCACGGGCAACCAAAAATAAAACAAACACACACGATATGAAGTGACCTTCTGGAGCAGGAGAAAGTGGTTACCGCGATGCGGTAACGTAATTAACTGCATGGGCTTGCGCCTGCAGGGAAGAGTGTCTCCACAATCAAAAACCCCTCACAATGAGGGGGAATCTGACGAAGCCTGCTACAACGGCCGTATCTGTCTAAACCTTCGATACACGGTGCCATAAATCAATTTGGCATCTTCGGAGAGGTGGACGGATAAAACCCAATAGCATATGCCCCCAAAATTCAGGCCAAACGTCCCAACGTCCCGGTCGTGTCTTTCGGCGGAGAACAGATTCTGTCACCCCCGGTGGGGCCTTTTTCTCTTTCCACTCCACACTTCATGTGTCATGTTCGCGAACGAATCGCGGTTTAAGGTGGTTGCCCCTGGATTCGAGGTACTAAGATTTGGTGTCTTGCTCCCGTGCAGATAAAATGGCTTCCAACTGCACCAGCTGCAACAACAACTCCCACTCCGTCCTCGCTGGAGGAGTGACCTACGGGCCCCAAGCGGCCTCCATCTTCGCCATGCTAGTGGAACAGGTGACTCAGACCACCACTGGACTGTTCTTTAGGACCATGCTCCCACCAATGAGCTTCAACACCCCACTGCCGTCGCAAGAAGCTCCGAAAAAGTTGGTCTTTGATCGGCTTACAACCACCGCGGCCCCTCTTAACGGGTCGTCCGAATCCAGCGCCTCAGTTTTCAACAGACTAAGCCAAACCTCAGGTGGGCCCGTGAAAAATCCTACAATACCTGAAGGGGTTATCCCGAAGCGGATAGCCATTCCGGCTCCAATAAACGAAATCATCATAGCGGTTGTTCCCTCATGGGAACTGAATAAAACATATGAATAAAGCAACAAGGAAAGCCCCCAAGTGGAGCATCACGTGCCCACACATGATAGGCGCTGTGCTTGGCAAAACTGAACTAAAAATCGGGTCTCACGTGTAGACACGTGACCTTTATAGGCAGAGTCTGTAGGCGCCTGAATGAAATAAACAGTTGGAGATGCTTAATTGGTGACGTCACGTGCCAACACGTGATGGGCTCCTGAGCCCTCTGAACTAGTAAAATTAAATTCTAATTAGAAGTTTTATGCTTAATTGGTGAGGTCACGTGCCAACACGTGATGGGCTCTTGAGCCCTTTGAACTAATTGAATTAAATTCTAATTAGAAGCTTTATGCTTAATTGGTGAGGTCACGTGCCAACACGTGATGGGCTCCTGAGCCCTCTGAACTAATAGAATTAAATTCTAATTATAAGCTTTATGCTTAATTGGTAAGGTCACGTGCCAACACGTGATGGGCTCCTTAGCCCTCTGAACTAATAGAGTTAAATTCTAATTAAAAGGAATAAAAAACCCTAATTGGAAAAATATTTCCCTAGATCTTTCCAAACAAGAAAGATTGCGCTCTGTAAAACAGAACGCCGTTGGATTAACAATCCAAAGGGGATTAAAGATCACCAATTTACAGAAAGATTCTGTATAGGGAAATATCTTCTTAATCTTGTTAAGAATAACAAAAGGGAGATCTTCTGCAAAACAGAAGTCTTTGGATTAAAAATCCAACGGTGAATTAAATTCGCTGATTGATCTAAAAGATCTCTTTGGTTGATTATAAAATCAATCAAAATCTCTCAATGAGAAATTTCTGTTTTAAAATAAAACAAATTGATTCTTTTCTTGCTCCTATAAATAGGAGCTAAGAAGAAGAAAATGAAAAGAGGAGGGAGAGAGGAAAAAAAACCTCGTAAGCAAAAGAAAAGAGAATTTAATTCTCCAGAGAAAAGGTGATCTCCTCAAAGAGAAGAAGGAACCCTAGGTAGGAGAAGAAAAATAAAAAGAGAATTTAATTCTCAAGCTAAAAGTTTAACTCTTCTAATAAGAACTTAGTTCTTCCTCTGGTTAAGATCTGCAGAAGCAGATCTCCCCACAAGTTGAGAATTTAATTCTCATTGGGAAGATTCTGCCATATAGATCCAAAACCTAGGAGAAGATCTAAGTTCAGAGAATTTAATTCTCCCAAAAGGTATACAGGAATTTAATTCCTCTGATAAAATAAGGGTTTAACCCTTCATATAAGAACTCGGTTCTTCTTTATGATGAAAGATCTGCAGAAGTAGATCTCCTCACAAGTTGAGAATTTAATTCTCATCGAGGAGATTCTACCATGCAGATCCCAAACCTGAGAGAAAAACTAAGTCCTGAGAATTTAATTCTTATTAAAAAAGGGATTTGAAAGTCTCAAAACTCAAGATTTCCATGCACGTAAAGAAAAAGAGCTTAACCTCGTCAACATGATAAATGGAAAATCACGTGAGCCCACGTGAGCACACTAGCTGAACGAAAGAAAACAAATGAGTTTAGGTCGCGTGCTCCCACGTGGCCCTTGAACAAGCCTCTCAAAAGAAAAAGGGAATAAACCCAAGGCAGTTTCTATTTTAAGGGCGCCTCACGTGATATCACGTGACCCCTTAATAGTGCTTAGCACTTTCAAAAGAAAAAGAGAATAAAACAAAGGCAGTTTTTGTTCTTTGGAGGCTCCTCACGTGATCTCATATGACCCAATAGTGCTTAGCACTCAGAAAAGAATAAGTGAACAAATCCAAAAGAGTTGCGCCAACTTTCGAACGCCTCACGTGAGAGCACGTGAGCGCTAAGCATACTCTAGTGTCTAACATTATCATGAAGCCAACCTTAGCCCAAATTGAGCTAAGTCTTCCAAAGCCAAAACCCCTTTCAATTGAACCCCAATTATACTCTGGTCTTCCAAAATTGATCATCTCACATGACATTTAAAGTAATGTCCATCCCAGAGCCTTTTAATCTGACATTTGGTTCAAGGGTACATCTATTCATACCTCTGATATATGTCGTTATAATTTTTCAACGTCTTCAGAGAGGTGATGGGTCCCGACGACCAATAATTATCTGGTGTATTTCCCAACCCATGATCATATCCAAAACTCTAGACCGTAATGTCCTTAAACTAACTTTTAACCGCAACGTCCCTAAACTAAACCCTATGGGCTGCAACGTCTCTAAACTAAACCCCCCACAGACTATGACGTCTTTAAACTATGGACTATGAGATCCTTAAACTCACGGACTATAATGTCCTTAAATTTTATGGACTATGAGGTCCTTAAACTCATAAACTATGATGTCTTTAAACTTTACAGACTATGATGTCTCTAAACTGCCACGAACTATGATGTCCTTAAACCATGGACTGCAATGTCCCCAAACTAAAATAATAGAGCCCAAATGCTCTTTTATCGGATCTAAATAATCCCAAAACCCTGTTAAATAGATCTTAGTCTAAAATTAGACTAATGTATCCTTAACAAACGTTTAAGTTGATCTTAATCTCAATGAGATTAACGATCCTTAAACCCAACCCAAACCCAAATCTAAGAAAATACGGATTTGGACTAATCCACGTCCCACGGGCGACAACATAAATTAGTCTCCGTATACAATCCACGGGCAACCAAAACTAAAACAAACACACACGATACGAAGTGACCTTCTGGAGCAGGAGAAAGTGGTTACCGCGATACGGTAACGTAATTAACTGCAGGGACTTGCACCTACAGGGAAGAGCGTCCCCACAATAAAAAAACCCTCACAATGAGGGGGAATCTGACGAAGTCTGCTATAACGGCCGCATCCGTCTAAACCTCCGATGCACAGCGTCATAAATTAACTTGTCATCTTCGGAGAGGTGGACGGGTAAAACCAAATAACATCTGCCCCCAAAATTCAGGCCGGACGTCCTAACGTCCCGGTCGCGTCTTTCCGCGGTAAACAGTTTCTGGCACGCCCGGTGGGACCTTTTCCTCTTTCCACTCCACACTTCGTGTGTCGTATTTCGTGAACGAATTGCGGTTTGCTATGGTTGCCCCTGGCTTCGAGGTACTAAGATTTAGTGTCTTGCTCCGTGCAGAAAAAGAAGATCATTGGCTTTCAACTGCAACAATTCCCACTCTGTCCTTGCTGGAGGAGTGACTTATGGGCCTCAAGCGGCCTCCGTTTTCAAGATGCCAGTGGAACAGGTGACGCAAGCCGCCGCTGAGATGTTCTTTGAGACCATGCTCCCACCCATGAGCTTCAACGCCCCACTGCCGTCGCAAGAAGTTTCGAAAAAGTCGGTCTTTGATCGGCTTACGACTACCGCGACCCCTCTCAACGGGTCGCCCAAATCCAACGCCTCGGTCTTTAACAGACTGGGCCAAAACTCCAATGGAACCGTGAAGAAGCCCGTGATACCTGAGGGGGTTATCCCGAAACGGATAGCCATCCCTGCTCCAGTGAACGAAATCATCAAAACGGCTTCTCTTGCTAAGGGGTCGGTATTCACAAGACTGGCCGTTCCAGCTCCCACTCCAGGTGAAGTAACCAAGGCTGCTTCCCCTGCCAAAAAGTCGGTCTTTTCAAGGTTGGCCATCCCCTCTCAGCGGGCGTCGGTCTTCGACAGGCTAACGACGACAACAGCCCCTTATCAGAGCGGGGAGCATGAAGAAGCTCATCCAACAGCAGAGGCGGTCCTGTCCGCTCGACACGCTCGACGTCGCCACTGGCAACGGGTGAGAAATGTTGGGGGTAATTCCCCTTCTGGATTTTGTCACGCCCCGCTTCCTAAAAATACGGAAAACGAGGGATGACTAGGCCAGCCATGCTCCTACGGTCAAAGAATCATCCCGCCGTAGTCACACTTCGGCTTCTAGCATTACATGGTAATCAGTAAATAAAGCGCAGTGGTAAAGGAATCACATCACTAATTTATTACATTAATATTCCATTGTTCACAAATTTCAGATAACAAGAACAAATACTAACCAAAGTCAAACTTACGATCACTTTTATGGAAAGCAGAAAAAGAAGGTACACCAGTCTAAATCTCCGTGAACTTGAAGGGTAGATCCGTCTCCTGTGCTGGTCCTCCCGCGGGATCTGAGCATGCATACTCAGGTCGTCAGAGCGACACAATAACAATATTATTGTAATGAGACGAAACAGGTATATGAAGTAATACTGGTGTAAGAACAATGCAAGTAATCACTATGTCGTTATATGGTGCAGAATATGTTATGTGTCCCTATCGGTCTCTAGGTCAAGTTTGAAATCACATAGTGGAAGAAGGATCATGTTTAACAGGAGTCTCGTACATACCCGAGACAACGGCCCACATGCTCGGGACATAACCCTGTCAGCCGGATCGCTAGATCCTATCCTACATGTATCAGTATCTCTGTTCGAATGATCATCCTCTAAACACGGTCCCGCTAAATACGATACTCTTTCCACTTTGATTTTCCCTTTTTCCCCAGGTTCTCACTAGTTATGATCTTGATCTAGTTGTGTATAAGTATACCAATGGCACGATTTTATCACGGTTCACTTTATCAATCACTGTCACGAATATTCACTTTCCATTGGTGTACTCGTCACAACTAAACCAACATCTATCGCGTACGATAATGCAATGTCCACACGTACTAACACTGAGTATATGACAAGGGTATGATATATGTAGGTACGCTACCAATGAGTTCTGTATATCATGAATCAACATGCATGTCATGAACTAAAATAATTTGCATAAATTATTATGTTAAGAATTCAGCAAAATGATGTAAGTAAGATAAAGAGAATACTTAGTCAGTGATTCATCAAAATTTATTTCAGTTCAATCGGGATTCCGGTTTTCAAGATATAGCAGTTTCATTTTAAGTGCGCGCGGCTGGAAATTCAGTTTCAGAACTGAACTTACGTTTCGCGACACGAATTGCACCCGATTGGGTTCAGAATTTAGCGACGCTACAGTTACATGAAATCTAGGGTTTCCAATAGAGTATTCAACGCAATAGATGGATCCTCAATCGCATCTGTACGTTGAAAGTTGTGCACAGTTTAATCTCAATATGTCATTTCTGAACCTGTTCTGGACAGATATACGTTCTGCCCTTTTAAATACATTTTAAAATAGCAAACGGCGATGAAATGGAATGGAACCACTTGGTTTGTTAAACTAACAGAAATATCTTCAATTTACTGTAGGATTCCGTAACATACGACTTCAAGAAACACAGTGGTGCAGGTCTTTGAACAGAATACAATAATCAGAAACGCTCTGGACTGCAGTCCAGAGTCGTGTTCCGACCCAGTTATCATCATGATTACAGAACATAAATCATTAGGATTTTCCATAGGGTTAAAGTTTGTCGAGCTGGCTTCGATTTAAGCCCTGGAACGCAGCATTCCAGTTTGAACATAATTTATGGTGATTTTATTCGTTTTCGGGTACGAGGAAATTCTAGTTTAAACGGCATATTTGGGGGTATCAATTTTTGTTACAAACAATCGTATTTTCCAGCGAGATTCCTACACTATATTTATCACTATATGGGCCAACAGAAAGTATCGGTTTCCGTCAAATTAAACAGTTATTTCCATGAGAAACGAGCATCGAACACCTAGGTCGTGATACATATCGGTAATCGTTAAGTTCGTAAACTACGTGATCTAGGTTTGTAACACAACTATAATAGCATGAAGCAAGTAAACACTTGCCTGGTGACGTCTCGAGGTCTCAAGGCAGCAACGATGTCGTGAACGCGTGCTGTACGCCGCGAAACAAGTTCGCGCGAGTTTCGATCGAAACACGGGTTTTTGCGTCGGAGTTGCCAAGTGCTCGCTGGAGGTATAGAGTGTGCTCTGAGGGTCTCCCGGGTGCGCTGGGGTCGACGATGGTCGGCAGTGGTCGCTCCAGCGACGTGTACGGTGAAGGCGCAGAGAGTGGGGTTCTTTGGAGAGAGAGAGAGGGGGAGAGAGAGTGTGCAGTGGGGGGTCGGGTTTGAAGTGATAAGGGTGGTGCTGAGGATGTAGAGGGTCGCAGAGGTGATTCAGGCGAAGTGGGGCTCGCCGGCGTTGAGTGCCAGGGGTGGCCGAGAGGATGTGCAGGGGGTTGGAGGTAGAGTGAGGTGGCTGAGTTGTTGGGGTGAGGGCGAGGGATTTGGGAGGAGGTTAGGGTGAGGTGATGCAGAAGGGGGTCGGAGGAAGGTTCGTCGTCGTCGTCGAGGGTCGGAAGTTTTGCAGTGGGTTCGTGGGGGAAAACTTGAGGGGTCAGAGAGTTTTGAGGAGTTTGGAGGTGAGAGGGAGGTGAGGAGTTGGAGAGCATGAGTTAGAGGGAGTCGTGGTCGGGGTCGTGGGCGACGGCGAGGGTGACGTGGGGAGCTCGGCGCGACGTGGGGGCGACGTGGGAAAGAAAACGAGCGGGAAAGGAGTGGGGAAGAAGGAAAATAAGGGAGCGGGTCGGGTTGGTTAGATGAAGGCAGGCCGGGGAAGACGGGCCGGGCTCGAGAAAAACTCCTTTCCTTTCTTTTTTTTTTTAAAAATCGTGGTGGGCTGAGAATTGAAAGTATGGGCCGAGAATTTTTTTTTTATTTGTTAATAAAAGGATTTTGGGCTGAGGGTTTAATAGTATGTATAGATTTATTTTATATTAGGTTTTAGTTTAGGTTTTAGTTTAATTGGCTTTGGTTTTAACTCTTGGGTTCTAACTTTTAGGTTTTGGGAAAAATATAAACATTAAGCTTAACAACCAATTCAGAATATGAAGGAAAGGAAAAGAAAATCACTAGTATTTCAGAAAAAGGAAACTTTTATTGAATTGGAAACGGGGATTTACATCATACCCCCCTTAACAAAAATTTCGTCCTCGAAATTTAACAAGGATACAAGAATACAATGTACTAAACAAAGAGATGTGGATAACGATCACGGATGTCTTCCTCCCGCTCCCAGGTGGATTCTCCTGAGGAACGACCGCCCCAAGACACTCGGACTGACGGAATGACCTTATTCTTCAACACCTTCTCTCTGCGGTCGAGAATGGTAGTAGGCTGCTCTTCGTACGATAAATCGGTACCCAGAACTAGCTCCGAATGGTCCAGGACATGGCTCTCATCCCGAACATAACGCCGCAACTGTGACACGTGGAAGGTATTGTGTACACCAGCTAGCGATGGAGGCAAGGCGAGTCGATAGGCCACCTCTCCTACTCGCTCTAGCACCTCAAAAGGTCCGATAAAACGGGGACTAAGCTTTCCCCGACCTCCGAACCTGATAACTCCACGAGTAGGGGAAATCTTCAAGAACACGTGATCTCCTACTTCGAACTCAAGTGCCCTTCTGCTGGTATCTGCCCAACTCTTCTGTCGATCCTGAGCCGCCTTGATACGCTGTCTGATCATTTGGACTTTGTCGACTGTCTAAACGATGAGTTCGGGGCCCAGTAGTCTTCGCTCTCCCACATCATCCCAACATACTGGTGATCGACATTTCCGCCCGTATAGTGCTTCAAAAAGAGCCATCTGAATGCTAGCCTGATAACTATTGTTATAAGAGAACTCAACTAGATGCAGATGGTCCTCCCAGGAACCTTGAAAGTCCAACATACAGGCTCTCAACATGTCCTCGAGCGTCTGAATCGTACGCTCGGATTGTCCATCCGTCTGTGGGTGATAAGCTGTGCTGAAATTTAGGCGGGTACCCAAGCTCTCCTGTAAGCTCTTCCAAAAGTGCGACAAGAATCTCGTGTCCCGGTCTGACACAATGCTGACTGGAACACCGTGAAGTCATACAATCTCCTGCATATATCTTTCTGCCAATGATTCTGTCGACTGTCCTACTCGGAAAGGTAGAAAGTGTGCAGCTTTTGTGAGGCGATCGACGATAACCCAAATGGCGTTATTGCCCCTAGGGTTCCGTGGTAAGGCCGTCACGAAATCCATAGTAATGTGCTCCCACTTCCATTCCGGTATCGGCAGGGGTTGTAACAGTCCTGCTGTCCTCTGATGCTCCGCCTTCACCTGCTGACATACCAAGCACCTGGATACGAACCTCGCAATTTCCCGCTTCATTCCGTTCCACCAAAAGTGCTGCTTTAGGTCCTGATACATTTTTGTACTTCCCGGATGCACAGAATAAGCTGAACTGTGTGCTTCAGCCAAAACTTCTTCTCGAACACCTCCTTTAGGTACGCAGAGTCTGCCACCGAATCTCAGTGAGCCATCTTCATGTATAATCAAATCCGTTCTTAGTCCAGCTTTCACTTCCTCTCTAAACTTTTGCAATCGAGGATCGTCCGCTTGCGCAGTCTTGATGCGGTCCACCAGAGAAGATTGCACCTGTAGCTGCCAAAGTTGACTGAGTGCGTTCGGCGTAACGACCTCAAGTTCAAGCCTCTGAAAGTCCTCAATAATGCTCCTCTGATCGGTCAACATCATGACCGCTGGCTTGCGACTGAGCGCGTCAGGTACAACATTCACCTTTCCCGGGTGATACTGAAGGTCCAAGTCGTAATCTGCCATCAGCTCTAGCCATCGGCGCTGCCTCATATTCAATTCCTTCTGGGTAAAAACATACTTCAAACTTTTGTGATCTGTGTACACTTCCACTTTCTCACCCAATAGATAGTGCCTCCAAATCTTCAATGCAAAGACTACCGCAGCTAACTCCAAGTCATGTGTGGGGTAGTTCTTCTCGTGATTTCTCAGTTGTCGAGAGGCGTAAGCAACCACACGTCCGTGCTGCATCAAAACACAGCCTAAACCCTTCCCTGAGGCATTACTGTGTATCACCAAACCACCTGAATCATCTGGTACAGTAAGAATAGGCGCCGTGGTTAACTTCTGCTTTAGTGTGTCGAATGCCTGAGTGCACTCCTCTGTCCATGTAAACGGCACGTCTTTCCGTGTCAGCCTCGTCAATGGTTCCGCAAATTCTGGAGAAATCTTGGACGAATCTCCGATAATAGCCTGCCAATCCCAGAAAACTCCTGATCTCAGCCACTGACTTCGGCGTCGGCCAATCTCTGACAGATTCTATCTTTGCCGGGTCCACCGAAATGCCTTCGCCCGAAACAATATGTCCCAAAAACTGTACCTTGTCGAGCCAGAACTCACACTTGCTTAGCTTCGCATACAGCTTCTCCTCCCGAAGAATTTATAAGACCGTGCGCAAATGTTCAGCGTGCTCCTCCTGAGTCTTCGAGTAGACAAGTATGTCGTCGATAAACACAACGACAAACGTGTCCAAGTATTTTGCGAACACCCTGTTCATCAAGTCCATGAATATTGCTGGGGCGTTGGTAACGCCGAACGGCATCACAAGAAACTCGTAATGTCCGTATCGGGTCCTGAAAGCCGTCTTGCACACATCCTCGGCTGCTACCCTGATTTGATGATACCCGGAACGGAGGTCCAACTTCGAGAAAACCTTGGCTCCACTTAGCTGATCAAAAAGGTCGTCAATGCGCGGTATTGGGTACTTGTTCTTTATTGTGACCTTGTTCAGCTCCCGGTAATCTATACACATTCGCAACGATCCATCCTTCTTCTTTACCAATAGAACTGGTGCACCCCACGGTGAAGCGCTTGGCCGAATGAATCCTTTCTCCAATAGTTCTTCAACCTGCTTCTTCAATTCTGCCAGTTCAACCGGTGCGATTCTGTATGGGGCCCTGGATACTGGGGCTGTACCTGGAGTTAAGTCGATTGAGAACTCCAAAATTCGAGGAGGTGGTAGACCTGGTAAATCCTCGGGAAAAACGTCCAGAAAGTCCCGAACAATTTCTGGGTCTGGGCTCCTATCAATCTCCATAGCTGTCAGCTCCTTAGGCTTTGCTCTGTATTTAGCTGGCTCCAAAGATTCGCTTCCGCCCTCAAAAATAAACTCCGGGTGATTGGGAATGCGGAAGATCACATTCCTTGCACGACAATCGATAACGGCATGAAAAGTGCTCATCCAATCCATCCCAAGAATTGCGCCGTAACTGCCTGTCCCAATTAGGAAGAAATTCGCATAGAATTCCCTGCCACACACTACAACCGGGCATAATCTACATTCTCGACTAGATATTGTAATGCCATTACCCGTATGAATTTCCCATCCCTTAGTTAGTGTTTCATGTGGTATTGAGTGTGTAGTAGTGAAATGCTCAGACAAGAAACAATGCGATGCTCCCGAATCAAATAGTACTCTAGCTGGCAAGGAATGTACGAGTAGAGTACCTGTAACTACGTCTCCTGACGTCTCTGCCAGCTCTGCGGTCAAGGTGAAAGCCCGTCCCTGACCGCGACCTGTAAATGGTTGTCTCTGCTCCTGCGGCCTCTGCTGTGGCGGTCCAGAACTTCCATGTATCTCTGCTCGTTCAGGGCAACTGCCAATCTTGTGCTGACTGGAACCGCAAATCAAACACTGTCCCTTGGCACGGCGACAGTCCTTCTGGGTATGTCCTCCTCTACCGCAATAGCCGCAAGTTACGCCCTGTCTCTGGGGGCGATGCTGTGGTACGAACGGGCGCTTCATTTGTGTCGTTCCTGCTCTGTGAACCGGTATGGCTCCTCGAGATGGCGTGTGGGTACATGCTGGAACGACTGGGGGTCTTCTGAACTTGTTAATCAATTGCTCCTGAACTCTCGCCGCGTTGAGCACCTGTGCGAAAGTCTGTAAATCCAACGATGCAATCAACTGCTGCAACTCAAAATCTAACCCTTGAAGGAAACGCCTGGCCCTGGTGACCTCTGAGGCGACCATGTACGGAGCAAAATGACTCAAGCGGTTGAACTCTGCCGCATAAACATCCACTGGGCGTCCATTCTGCTTCAAAAGAATAAACCTCTCCTCCATTTCTTCCTTGGCTGTGGAAGGAAAGTAATGATCTAGGAAGCACTCCTTAAACTTGCTCCATTCGATCGGCCTGTCAAGTCTGCTCTCTTCCACCGACCACCATGTGCGGGCCTCGTCTTCTAATTGTATCTTTATCACGTCCACTCTGTCTTCCTCTGGAACCCTGGCAGCTGTCAATAAATTCTCCATGTTCACCAGCCATTGTTCAGCCTCAAGGGTTCAGCTAGCCCTGTGAACGCAGCTGGGTGTAACCGTCGGAAGTCTGCTACTGTACCAGCCCTAGCATGATAAGCTGGTGGAACAACGCCCTCGGGGGCGGTAATAAGTGCGGAGGGTCCTCCTGCGACGGTAATCGCCCTGAGTCCCTCAGTGAGCAAGTCGGTCTTCCTCTCCTGAGTTTCCGCGAGAGTGGTCAGTGCACTGAGTATCCTTTCCGTGCGGTCCTGAGAGCTGGAGTCCGAGGAGGGGTCGTTCGGGGACGTCATATCACTGGAAGATTCAAAAGGATAGGATCAGATTCAAGGATGGAAATCAAGAGTAGTGAAATAAGAATAACGTAATACTGCATAGTTGATGTTATCCCTTGATACTAAACACAGGCTCTGATACCAACTAAACCATGTCACGTCCCGCTTCCCAAAAATACGGAAAACGAGGGATGACTAGGCCAGCCATGCTCCTACGGTCAAGGAATCATCCCGCCGTAGTCACACTTCGGCTTCTAGCATTACATGGTAATCAGTAAATAAAGCGCAGTGGTAAAGGAATCACATCACTAATTTATTACATTAATATTCCATTGTTCACAAATTTCAGATAACAAGAACAAATACTAACCAAAGTCAAACTTACGATCACTTTTATGGAAAGCAGAAAAAGAAGGTACACCAGTCTAAATCTCCGTGAACTCGAAGGGTAGATCCGTCTCCTGTGCTGGTCCTCCCGCGGGATCTGAGCATGCATACTCAGGTCGTCAGAGCGACACAATAACAATATTATTGTAATGAGACGAAACAGGTATATGAAGTAATACTGGTGTAAGAACAATGCAAGTAATCACTATGTCGTTATATGGTGCAGAATATGTTATGTGTCCATATCGGTCTCTAGGTCAAGTTTGAAATCACATAGTGGAAGAAGGATCATGTTTAACAGGAGTCTCGTACATACCCGAGACAACGGCCCACATGCTCGGGACATAACCCTGTCAGCCGGATCGCTAGATCCTATCCTACATGTATCAGTATCTCTGTTCGAATGATCATCCTCTAAACACGGTCCCGCTAAATACGATACTCTTTCCACTTTGATTTCCCCTTTTTCCCCAGGTTCTCACTAGTTATGATCTTGATCTAGTTGTGTATAAGTATACCAATGGCACGATTTTATCACGGTTCACTTTATCAATCACTGTCACGAATATTCACTTTCCATTGGTGTACTCGTCACAACTAAACCAACATCTATCGCGTACGATAATGCAATGTCCACACGTACTAACACTGAGTATATGACAAGGGTATGATATATGTAGGTACGCTACCAATGAGTTCTGTATATCATGAATCAACATGCATGTCATGAACTAAAATAATTTGCATAAATTATTATGTTAAGAATTCAGCAAAATGATGTAAGTAAGATAAAGAGAATACTTAGTCAGTGATTCATCAAAATTTATTTCAGTTCAATCGGGATTCCGGTTTTCAAGATATAGCAGTTTCATTTTAAGTGCGCGCGGCTGGAAATTCAGTTTCAGAACTGAACTTACGTTTCGCGACACGAATTGCACCCGATTGGGTTCAGAATTTAGCGACGCTACAGTTACATGAAATCTAGGGTTTCCAATATAGTATTCAACGCAACAGACGGATCCTCAATCGCATCTGTACGTTGAAAGTTGTGCACAGTTTAATCTCAATATGTCATTTCTGAACCTGTTCTGGACAGATATACGTTCTGCCCTTTTAAATACATTTTAAAATAGCAAACGGCGATGAAATGGAATGGAACCACTTGGTTTGTTAAACTAACAGAAATATCTTCAATTTACTGTAGGATTCCGTAACATACGACTTCAAGAAACACAGTGGTGCAGGTCTTTGAACAGAATACAATAATCAGAAACGCTCTGGACTGCAGTCCAGAGTCGTGTTCCGACCCAGTTATCATCATGATTACAGAACAGAAATCATTAGGATTTTCCATAGGGTTAAAGTTTGTCGAGCCGGCTTCGATTTAAGCCCTCGAACGCAGCATTCCAGTTTGAACATAATTTATGGTGATTTTATTCGTTTTCGGGTACGAGGAAATTCTAGTTTAAACGGCATATTTGGGGGTATCAATTTTTGTTACAAACAATCGTATTTTCCAGCGAGATTCCTACACTATATTTATCACTATATGGGCCAACAGAAAGTATCGGTTTCCGTCAAATTAAACAGTTATTTCCATGAGAAACGAGCATCGAACACCTAGGACGTGATACATATCGGTAATCGTTAAGTTCGTAAACTACGTGATCTAGGTTTGTAACACAACTATAATAGCATGAAGCAAGTAAACACTTGCCTGGTGACGTCTCGAGGTCTCAAGGCAGTAACGATGTCGCGAACGCGCGCTGTACGCCGCGAAACAAGTTCGCGCGAGTTTCGATCGAAACACGGGTTTTTGCGTCGGAGTTGCCAAGTGCTCGCTGGAGGTATAGAGTGTGCTCTGTGGGTCTCCCGGGTGCGCTGGGGTCGACGACGGTCGGCAGTGGTCGCTCCAACGACGTGTACGGTGAAGGCGCAGAGAGTGGGGTTCTTTGGAGAGAGAGAGAGGGAGAGAGAGAGTGCAGTGGGGGGTCGGGTTTGAAGTGATAAGGGTGGTGCTGAGGATGTAGAGGGTCGCAGAGGTGGTTCAGGCGAAGTGGGGCTCGCCGGCGTTGAGTGCCAGGGGTGGCCGAGAGGATGTGCAGGGGGTTGGAGGTAGAGTGAGGTGGCTGAGTTGTTGGGGTGAGGGCGAGGGATTTGGGAGGTTAGGGTGAGGTGATGCAGAAGGGGGTCGGAGGAAGGTTCGTCGTCGTCGTCGAGGGTCGGAAGTTTTGCAGTGGGTTCGTGGGGGAAAACTTGAGGGGTCAGAGAGTTTTGAGGAGTTTGGAGGTGAGAGGGAGGTGAGGAGTTGGAGAGCGTGAGTTAGAGGGAGTCGTGGTCGGGGTCGTGGGCGACGGCGAGGGTGACGTGGGGAGCTCGGCGCGACGTGGGGGCGACGTGGGAAAGAAAACGAGCGGGAAAGGAGTGGAGATGAAGGAAAATAAGGGAGCGGGTCAGGTTGGTTAGATGAAGGCAGGCCGGGGAAGACGGGCCGGGCTCGAGAAAAACTCCTTTCCTTTCTTTTTTTTTTTAAAAATCGTGGTGGGCTGAGAATTGAAAGTATGGGCCGAGAATTTTTTTTTTATTTGTTAATAAAAGGATTTTGGGCTGAGGGTTTAATAGTATGTATAGATTTATTTTATATTAGGTTTTAGTTTAGGTTTTAGTTTAATTGGCTTTGGTTTTAACTCTTGGGTTCTAACTTTTAGGTTTTAGGAAAAATATAAACATTAAGCTTAACAACCAATTCAGAATATGAAGGAAAGGAAAAGAAAATCACTAGTATTTCAGAAAAAGGAAACTTTTGTTGAATTGGAAACGGGGATTTACAGATTTACTTCTTTTTTCCCCAGATTTCAGCAAAGGTTATTTTTGTTTTGGGCAAGTTCGGGAAACTTTTCGGTTGAAACTAATGCATCGTTTATAATCCGTATTTTTTTTGTGTGTTGTTAAACGTCGTCTAATTGGTATATGTTCGATTAGACGAGGTTGCACTGGTTACTTGTTATATTGGTGTTTATATATATATATTTATATATATATATATATAGAGAGAGAGAGAGAGAGAGAATAATGGAGGAAAGAGGCCCTAGAAGGCTTTTTGCGTTAGGCGGTGCCACAAATCACGTCCTCCACCATTTTATTCGACGATCGGCATCGACCATCTTGATCTTCATTATGTAATATGTCAATACACCGAATTTCATGTGATTCCAACATCTTTTCACCGTCGATTTAGTGGGTGCAAAATTAGCGGTTTACCGACAATAGAACTTTTTACATTGCTAAATCAACGGTGAAATGGTGTTGGAATCACATGAAATTTGGTGTATTGACATATTACATAATGACGATCAAGATGGCCGGTGCCGATCGTCGAATAAAATGGTGGAGGACGTGATTTGTGGCGCCGCCTGACGCAAAAAGCCTCATAGGGCCTCTTTCCTCCATTATTCTCTCTCTCTCTCTCTCTCTCTCTATATATATATATATATATATATATATATATATATAAACACCAATATAACAAGTAACCAGCGTGCAACCTCGTCTAATCGAACATATACCAATTAGACGACGTTTAACAACACACAAACAAAAATACGGATTATAAAAATGCATTAGTTTTGACCGAAAAGTTTCCCGAACTTGCCCAAAACAAAAATAACCTTTGCTGAAATCTGGGGCAAAAAGAAGTATACCAAAAATCAAGTTTCCCAATTTCCAAGCCACCACAAAAACCCAAGGACCTAATCAAATTTCGAGGCTTAAATTGCGACCAAAAGGAATAAATAAGCGGCCAAATTTTAGACTTAGGTCCTTGGGTTTCGTGCCATGTTTTCTTGCTCAAATACAAGCCCTCTGCAATATGCTAAATTTTTTCCGACTTTGAAATTTTCAGAACAGAAACTTGGTTTTAGAAAACGAATATGGTTAAAATTTTGGTTTCGAAACGTGAGCATCGTTTACAACTAGTTAAAGTGACTGGCATGACTCTGATACTACTGTAAGGACTTTAGTGCTCACGCCGCAAGACTCGTGTCGAAGGCGGAAGTGAAAACAAAAAAATTAAAGCAAGCACTAGTGACCAATACCCTTGAATTGATTCCAAACACCAAACTAAATAACTAAACATGCAAGATTAGGGGCTAGCTACCTTTGTAGCGTGTTCGTGCAATTGCGGAAGACCCCTACACCGCTCCAAGAAATCTGGCATGGCTCTGAAGTCACCGGAAACTAGTTTGCACGCTGATCTTCCTCGTCGAAAATGATCTACCCGAGAGAGTTCGATTCAAGCTCTAGCTTTACATTTAGCAAATCAAGTGAAGCAACTCACAATCAAAACTTGCTAAGAATTGATTGTGAGATTGATATTGTGGTGGTTATCTCATGGTATCTCTCTTTACAAATTTTTCTCTCAAAAATGGAAACTCAAAAGAGAAAGAAGAAAAGAGAGGAGAGGACAATGACGTAGGAAAAACCCTTAGCCAAAAAAATGCTCTCTTTACCTTTAACCTTTTGTGTGGGTGTGGGTGGAATTGTGACTCACATTAGTGAGTCAGAAGCCCAAATACATCTCACACCTTCCAAACTTGAAAAGAAAAATGTGTATAAAAAACATGCACACACACGTATACACACACACACATATAATCAAGTATGTATCAAAATACATATACCCGTATTCGTATCAAAATACGAATACCCATATTCGTATTGAGATAAAAATAGCCGTATCCGTATTAAGATACAAATACTCGTATTTATACAAATACTCGTATTCGTATAAAAACCGTATTCGTGTCAAAATACAAATACCGTATTTGTATAAAAATACGAATACCAAAAGAGAGATAATGAGAGAGAGATATACTAACTCACAATGATCCGGCTATCTTTCAAACCTGCTAGTATTATCAAAACACCCGATTAAATTACGTACACTAAATACACGTATTTAATCGAATCTGAGTGCGTATCAAAATACGCACATACTATATCGTTTCGTCCGAACCGGAAAACCCTCTGTGTGAGACTCTAAAAACTTGAAAATACACTGGCAGTGGACATAACCACAAGCACGTCAGTAACACTAGTTGTACGTAACGGCTACTCAGGTATTGAACGAAAGAAAGTTCGACGAGCAAACTTATCCGTATCTTTACAGAGCCTGTAAGTGACAATTTCCGTACAGTCTGGTCTCTTCGTCTAAGAGTATCACATACCAAGTCTAGGAGGTGGATGACGTCAGACCCCTAATAGCCCGATAAGTCGTGTCGGTGTCAAGCTCATCACCAACCGAAAAACTACTAATCTACAATCAGTAAATCTCATCCACTCTGGTCAGGGATTTATGGTGACAGCCAACCGAACACAGCGCGACATCGATTCCTTATACCAGGAAAGACGGATCTCTGACGA
This sequence comes from Agapanthus africanus, assembly GCA_030015575.1. Classification (NCBI taxonomy): domain Eukaryota; kingdom Viridiplantae; phylum Streptophyta; class Magnoliopsida; order Asparagales; family Amaryllidaceae; genus Agapanthus; species Agapanthus africanus. Next base: position 53,735,197 of record CM057342.1, on the reverse strand, counting down.
TCGCTCACTGCTGTCATGTGGCTCGGGACTGTACTCAACTAAAACCTGTTTGCACGACTCAGTAGAGTCGTGGTAGGGTAGCAATCTAAGTACAGTGGGAACTCACATGAGACAAATGGTGATCTCAGGTCAACAGACTATCTGTACTCATGTCATTTGAGAACTGCTATCTGACGATAGGTATAGTGTTATCTAGAAGTTCTCAACGAGTTTGTTCGGTGTACTCACCTCCGGTGAGCAGCTGTATACAATTTTAGGTGCAACACACCAATGGCTATAAGACCTGCCACTGCCTCTCATCAGGGTCTAGAAACGTATGCATTAGTCTATTCTGGAATATCGATGTCCAGTCTCGATACTCCTATGACTTGAGACATTTAAGGATGTGCTTATGGACTGCCATGCTCTCACTAGTATGATTGTCATCATAACTCTCGTAGTCAAACAAAGATCTTACGGGCTTTATCATTATGTATTAACGACACGTAATAACCAGTAAAACATATACGCATCAATGATAAAGACAAACCGGATAACATATTATCATCTCGAGTAAGACTGTTTTACCTGTATATGTCCTCCTTCAATTATCATAATCCCCTACTTTCGATTACAATAATTAACTTGAGCGCACTATAGCCAACAGGACAACCAATCAACTATATGTTGTGGATTCTCTTTACCGTAGTAATCATTTGGCTCAACTATCCGTCTAACTCTATCTCTAGCACATGTATCTTGCCTAGGGAGAAAATCATATTCAGAATAATTATTATAATCATAGTCATGAGAATAATTGTTATAAGAATCTCTATGATCATAAAAATAACACTCACGGTCAAAATCATACTCTCTATTATCATTATCTATCATGCTTCGAGCACACGCCCAAAAATTCTCGCTGCGTTAATACATCCCTTAAACCTAAGCTTTGATACCATATCGACGCATAACGGGAATAGAAGGGCGGCTATATATACTCGTGTGGATGCAAAATGACAAATAAACACACACGATGCAAATGCAACCTAAACAAACTCTAAATGATGCAATACTGCATACGACATCCAACATTTAATAATTGCAAAAAAATAATTAATATAAAACCAACAAGCTAAATACCTATGTTTGAACTTCCGATTTAAATATTTGATTTGCGTTGATATCGGGTTATATGCCGAGTATAAATCAACCAACTCCTCTTGCAGTGATCCGAATATTATATTTCAAGAAATTGGAAACAAGTATTTAAGCAACATGTATCCGGAAGTACTCAGTTATTATAATCTTTGTTCCCATATCACTAACTGATTAAAGATCTCTACTAATACTCCAAAAGAAGATAATTAAACCTTTACCTCAAATTATTGATGCTGTGATTATCCCCTCTCATGAAACTTTGCATTAGCGGCTCCTCACATGTGAATGGATCTCATATCAAAGTAAAAATAAAATCCACACACCGGGCTTTGAATGACTCAACTTGAGTTTTAAGTAAAGGATCTCCGAGATTATCTCAGCAGCGATGCAAGATCTTGATTGTAGTTTTTGGCGACGTCGCGATGGTCGGCGTGAAAACAGTTGACTTAAATTTCCAAGAACTTGTTGTGTCTTGATCCGATAATGATTTCTTTGAAGTTGATGAAGAAAATATGTTGACTTGATGGTGTTGATGGAGATGAAACAACAAAACGATATTGACCGCAGCCGAAGAATAGAGATCGACCGCAGTCGATATCAAATTTCTCCGCGGACAACAATTCACAAAGACCACAAATTAAAAGAATAACAAAAGGCAAATAAACTCTAACAAATAAGATATCTGCTTGTTGGTCCCCCATCACATATCCTATAAATATCTTGTAAATTACTTCTGCTTCTGACCAAAATATATTTTTGCTAGAGTAGTCATATGTGGTCTTATACATCCATTGCAATTCATGTAATATTAGTTGAATATCAATAAAGTTTTATAGTTGTACTTAATGATTTATTATGTGGGTATTCTTATTTATTTATAATTGTTATAATATCATTGGAAATTATATTGTTAACTCATGCACTGTGATATGTCACTTGCATGGAGATATGATCTAATTTAGTAATTTCTTAAATTGAATACTTAACCTACATCTAGCATATGATAGCTAGAGTTGTGACATGTTATCATGCATGAGACTGACATATGAGATGTGGTGGTGTGTTTCAATCATTGAGAATGGAGATTCTAAATGTGTATGTCATGAGCGTATACATTGATATATGTAATACAAGACCTTGTTTGAATTCTCCAGGATATGTCATCTATAGAGATGAAGAATTCAAACTGTTATATAATCCTTTTGACTTGATGATACTGTAGTTTTCGATTTGTTGACAAGTAAGGTTTGATATGATGGTCAATTTTGTCGTTTAGATCTGTCTTTTAGATATGAACAAGAAACCTGAAATAATGGGCTGCTTGAATGCATTTAAGAAAACTATGGATGTCTAGATAGAATTCGACATTCTCATACTGATGAGAATAAGTTTACTGTTCAATCCCATGAAAGCGTCAAATCCTGTGCATGTATTTTGGATTTTTTTTCCAAATTATATTATTATATTTATTTTTGAAATGAATTTATTGTGTTCATGGGTAATTGAAGATTTGAGTTTGAGCGATTAGGTGATTTTATCCTGCTCAGTTAAAAGACCTAAAGAAAAATAACTTGATGTTGGAAGGGTTGCATGTAAATTAATGTTAATTATTATCTCGCATTAGGAAGAACTTTTATGAATAATTGACGTAATAGGAGTTTGATTGTTAAATTAAAATTGTCAATTGATTAATTGCGAATTAATTGAGATTGAGACCCAATTTGTTCTCGATGTGAGACCCAATTGGTTCCACCGCCAAGCCTAAAGGTAAAAGAGCAAACAAAAACAAAGAAGAGAAGTAATATAACAAAATATGTTGTGTTAGGGGTTTAGTCCTATATTGGAAAAATGGGGAAAATGTATTGTTCCGCAACCCTATAAAAGGATGACTATAGTAAACCATAAAAGATAAGAAAGAAAGAAAAAAATAAATGAGAATTATTTAAAACTTCTCCTCTTAAAATAAAAGTGTCACGCCCCGCTTCCCAGAGTACGCAAGATTGGGCACGTGACATAGCCAACCATGCTACCTGTGGGTAGGACGCATCCGTCCACAGTCACATTACGGTTGTAGAGATATCAAGAACAGTAAAATAAACTAAACTAATATATGTCCAAATCCATAATAACAAGAATCAATAAACAATAAGTGCGGAAGCTAATGATCTAATACAATGAATAAACAGTACGTCCCATAATGCGGGCTCACATCTGGAAATGAAATGAAATTAAAGAACTAAATCCTAAGGAACTCACAGTACAGCCTGCTGGCTGAAGTACTCCTGCTCGGTCGTAGACAGTGGTACGGAATCTGGGCCATGCAAAACCCAGACGTCAGCGCGTCATGATATCAAGTATATAGTATAAACATGGTAATTAACAATGCAAGCATGAACATGAATAAAGCAGTAATGAGAAATAACAAGCAGGGTAATGTGCAATGGTGACTAAACTGTTCTATCAGGTTTTCTACTCTATAGTCTTTGAAACCAATTGATGAATCGTCGATGTAACCCAATAGTATCCCGTACATACCCGGGACCACGGCCACAATATTCTCGGCGGCAGCCGAGACATGCCGTAAGGCACAGAATAGAAAAGTATTAGTATCCCGTACATACCCGGGACCACGGCCACAATATTCTCGGCGGCAGCCGAGACATGCCGTTAGGCACAGAATAGGAAGGTGTACACTCGGTATTACCCCGTACATACCCGGGATCACGGCCACAATATTCTCGGCTGAGACCGAGACATGCCGTTAGGCACAGAAAGGAATGTGTACACTCGAACGGTAGTGAACTGTCGAGTTACAAGTCAGGTTCATCTTTGATTTCCCCATACCCCCAAGCTATGTATGTCAGGTCAGGTATTCAGTAGTCAAGGACTCATGCCAACACAAAGTCAAGTAAAAGTAGGTCTGTCTGGATCGACAGCAGGAATGGTTAGGTTGTCGGCATTAGGCATGAAATCATGAAACAGGTCATGTCATGGTACAGCAGGATGAGTCGGTATGTATGTGTATGTCAGGCGTAGCAGGGTCAGGCCAATATGTCGTGCAATCGAGTAAGTGCTCACAACAGGTATACAATCAATAATGAACAGCAGCAGGAAACAGTAATTAACCACAATATTCCATATAACCACAGTGATGTTTGTATTCTCTTATTAACAGGTTCAATCATCTTTAGGATGCAATAGCCACAAGGTAAAGCAATATCCACAATTATAAATTAAGGAACTACATGAAATTATACTAAATATAATAATTGTCTCATGAATGGTTTAACAGTTTAAGCAGATATGATTTAGTCGTTTTATTTAGTTAAAGCATGGATTGATGTGGGTTAATTAATTACGAGGGACTGTTGTAACGGTTCCATTATAAGGATACGCAATAATATGATATCAATTGCCCACATGAGGTTGTAGTATTAAATAGTAAGAATTCAATTGCGTGGCGAGACTAGATCTCGCACGCAAGCATGTTAGAGCAAGTATTCAGATACTTGCCTCGACGGTTTCGTAAACCGGAACGCACGGATGCAAAGTCGGCAGAAAACGCGATATGAAAGCACGGGCCACGGATCGAGTCCCAACAGAGATCAACGAGATCACACGGACCAGGGGACTTCGCTGGAGCGTCGGGTTCGCCAAGACGGCACGGTCGGATTCCGGCAACGACAAAAGAAGCGAAGTTAGCAATACGATGGGATACAAGCGAATAACGACCAGCAAGGGGGATGACTTGCACAAAGGAAGGAAGAGGAAACTTACAGAGAGGTATACCAGGTGACCCCGGCGAGCTCGACGGCGCTGGAACGCCGGCGAAGCAACGGCAGCGGCTGCAAGGGCTGAAAGGCCTCGGGGGTGCGCGGGATAGGGTGCTGCGGCGAGCTGGAGGAAAGGTTGGTCGGCTCTGGTGGTCGAGGGGAGAAGGAGGTGGCCCTGGTGACGACAGCGAGGTCGCCGGCGCGTTCTCCGGTGAACAGCGGGGTAGGCGATGGGTGAAGGCTCGGGTTGGTGGTCCGGCGAGGAGAGGAAGGGAGGTGATGACGAGGTCGTGACGAGGAGGATGAGAGGGTGTTGCGGGGGTCGTCGGCGACGAGAGGTGGTGTCGACGGCGAGGTCTGCGAGGTTGGAGGCGACGTCGGGTTGGGTGCAGGTGCGGGGATCGGCGGGAGAACGAGGGGAGGAAGGTGCGGTGAGTCTCGTGGTGGCGAGGGCGGCGACGGCGAGGTCGCGGGGGAACCGGCGGTGAGGTTGCGGGAAGCTAGGGTTAGGGTTTGAGGCGATTTCTCGTGGTGAAGATGGGTTCGGGGAGGCGGCTGCTGCATGGGGTTAAATATAAGAAGAGAGAGAGAGAGATTGGAGAGAGAAAGAGATTGAGAGAAAGATTGAGGGAAGAGAGAGAGAGATGGGGAAAGGAAGGCGGGGCCCACGAGCTCAATGGGAGTTCGTGATTGGCTGATCACGAATTAAAAAGGGATTTTAAGAGGATTTGAAAGATTTTGGCAGGGATTAAGTGGTTAAGAATATATATCGTAATTTATATAGTTTTAAAGATATTAAGTTAAATGAGCCCTTTTTGGCGCGAAATGAAACATTTCCAAATCGCGCCCGGGTTGCGCCCAAATATTCCAAATTCAAATTATAGGATTTTAAGCGGGTTCCAAATTTTGAAAAGAGATGTTTAATGATTAAAATGTATGCCCCCAAGTCGGACACTTGCACGCGCACGTAGTCGTCCGAACTTGCCCGTTTAGCTGAACGGGACGGAATCTCGACACGCGGACGCTACCACGCGACTAGTGGCGACGAGTAGGCCAAGATGGACATCTTAAATTTCATTTTAGGAGTTAAAATTTGTTATGCGCCAAAATGACTTAACCGGTTAAAATTTAGCAATAAACCCCAGAAAATCAGGAAAATTGGAATGAGCAATATATATAACCCTCAACTAGTAATATAAATAGTATTATTGGGCTCGGGTGTTACAAAAAGGGTTCCTATCGACCTAGTTTTTGTTTGCCTCATACGCAAAGTGGTAGACTTGATTGGAGACTTCTGCAATTGTGGTAGCTTCAAAAGATTATTATTTTGCTAACAGATATTTAGAGCACAAATTTTATCAATGGAAAATTCTCAATAATCATTCCTCCACCCATAAAAAAGTTCCAAGGTTTCTTTTATAGGGAAACCCTAATACAATTAAGAGAATAATGAAGGAAAGAGGCAATAGGAGGGGATTTCCTCCTATGGCGTCGAAAAAATACAACCTCTATTAATTTTTCCGACGATCGGCATCTATCATCATCATCATCGTTATCATCTAATATGTGCATACACCAAATTTCATGTGATTCCACCACTTTTTCACCGTTGAATTAGAAATATAAAAAGTTCTATTGTCGGTAAACCATTAATTTTGCACCAACTAAATCAACAGTGCAAAAATGGTATAATCATATGAAATTTGGTATATCCACATCTTAGATGATAAAGATGAAGGTGATGTATGAAGGTGATGTATGCCGATCGTCGAAAAAAATCATGGAGGATGCATTTATCTGATGCCATAGAAGGAAATTCCCTCCTATGGCACCTTTCCTCCATTAACCTCTACAGTTAATATAACACCACATAAAATTTCTAATTTTGCAAAATAACATAAATTAAAAGAATAACAAAAAGCAAATAAACCCTGACAAATAAGATATTGGCTTGTTGCACCTCATCACATATCCTATAAATATCATGTAAATTACTTCTTCTGACCAAAATATATTTTATGCCTGCTTGAATTTTTAATTCCATTTTTAATGTATCAACTATGCATCATGGCAATTCAAAACTGACCGTAGTTATATGTATTAAACAAAATAGAATCATATATTTTATAAAAGTAGGGAGTTTGATGGTACCAATCCGAATCATGAAAAATGCACGGGATCCGGCTCAAATCTCTTGCAGTTGATATAACAACAACAACAACAACAACAATATGTATTTTGCATCCATTGACGTACATTGTAAAACTCTTATTTCTGATACGTGCCAAACACTAGTTATGATCTATATAATTGTTAGCTGGTTATTCTTTTTTGATCTTAAAAAGTAAGGGTAGGTTGTTATGATCACGGGCAAAGAAAATAAGGAGTAAAAGTAAGGTGATTGATTAAAAAAGAGAAAGTTGCATCACTCTTTTTCCCCCAAAGAAAATGACTGGCTTCTATAAGAAGCTAACCCAATAAACATTTCATTGAAATTATGAAATGAGATGAGTTACATGCTACAACTTTCAGAGCTAAATCTTTAAGAATTTCAGCCCTCAAGAAAAAAAAGAAAAAGAAGAAGAAGAAGAAGAAATTAGCTACATATCAGAAAAGCAATCAATTTCAGTATTTATCATGATGACTCAATCTTTTTTCTCTTGAAAGCTGTTGCCTAAAAATCCAGCAAAATATTAGATGAATAAGATTCTCTTTTTTTTATTTTATTATGATAGACTTTGTTCTTTCATTCCAGATACACCAATATATAATATGTCATAACAAACATATCCAAAGCATTAATCAAATATTAGTTGTACTTTTACATGATCATGTTGAGATTTGTTACCTTCTTAACACATTTTATCTGTTGTTTTTTTTTTGGATCGCAAGCATGCCCCAAGTTGCAATTTTTCCTAAATTGCTTTTGTCGGTTTATTCTTTGAAATCACATATTTATAAAAGTTATATTGTTAAAACATCATCAGGAGGAAGAGGAGAAAGCAAGAGAATTGGCTAAGAAAGTTGGCGATCGTCATGCTGAGCATTGGTGACAAGCGGTTCTTGGTTGCCCTATCGAATTGCATTGCTGATGGGATCCCAGGCTTGGCTAGGTCGTGTGTTGCCACAGTTGCATGGATGAGATGCTCACTTTCCACTCTGCAGATAGATAAGAGCAGTCCCCAGGCTTTGGCTTGCTCCATTCTTACACCTAGGTTGTTAGAGAGCTTGACTTGTGATAAAGCATTGGAAGAGAGAGTGTTGGCTTCACTATCATTGCTTAATTTTGCTAGGCATAGAGGTATTGTCTTTTTTAACTATTTTGCGTCCCCCCCCCCCCTCTCTTATGCAGACTCACTGACAAAATCCAAGGCCCAAAATACGCGTGCGAGCATTAGACCATTTCCTAGTCCACTATAATTCACAAAAAAAAAACCAATTTCTTTATCCCAAAAATCTTTGCTTGCCTACTCTGAATTTCATGTGTATATATGTGCTCTATAATGTAATCATTTCTTAATCATGGATTGACTGTAAGAAACACGACGGTGTACAAACTTGGCATACATAATGACAAACTTTCATCGCTTGATATATTGATGCCATTACTAGCGAAAAAAGAAGAAGAGTTAATTGCTTTGCGAAAACCCCCACCGTTGTTTCATCCATATAGTTCTTTGTACGGTTATACTCCTTCAAGTGGTTTATTAACCCAAACACACCTTTTAACACTTATACCGTAACACTCCTAATACATTAATGCAAACAGCCCTCTGCTGAACGACCAAAACCCTTAAAACACTCAGACTTATTAACTCTAAGAAAATCATAATTTTCTAACTTAACTGCAGAGCCTGCTTTATTTATTAGGTAGAATTCGAGTGTGTGTGATGGTTTTGGTCGCTATATAAGTGCTGTACGGTGTAAACTATATGTGGTTTTGTGCAATAAGGAAGGTGAAAAAAAAGGGAAATAGTAATAAAGAAACCTGCAGAAATTTGTATCAGCTACATAAATTCCTTCTCTTCATTCAGTTTGGTCAAAGTCGTGGCCGCTCATATAAGAACTGTATATGACTAAACTGTTATATTCTTATGATGCCGATGATTCCCAACTCTGGCTCTGATGATGTTTTATTTTCCATCATTGCAGAATGCCTTCAGATGCGTTTCCCAGTAACCTGGACTGCGGAAGAGCTTCTGTTAATGAAGCTCCAAAAGTAGTATTTGATAAGGATGCAGATTGAAAACTCTTGTAAATACTTTTGATTGCCGCTAATTTGAACAACTTGGATTTTATTTTATTTTATTTTATTTGTAGCACTTTTCTGGTTTGAACTGTATGGAGATTGTTAATTGTTCAGAATGGTCCCACGAGAATAGGGATGTAATCGTATATGATAATCCTTAGTGTCCTAGTTGATTCCATATCCATATCTAATTTTTATCAACTAGACGAAGATATTTATTTTCCATTAATATGACTATCTATGTCTGCATCCATCCATAGCCGTATCTGATACCAAAAATAGTAAATTTTGATTTTTATTAGGTATGTTTTTTTTAGTATTCATTTCCTTATCCGTATCTGATTTTTACAGACAGGTACAGCCATTTTCAATAACTATCTATCTGTATTCGAAGCATGGGAGAGACTATATCCGAACCGTGTTGGATCTATTTACATCTCTAGATTAGCAGAAAACCCTTTGTTCAATTTGCCATATTACCTATAAAAGAAAAACGAATTTTTACCCCCCTCTGTAGAAACCCTTTCTTCTTCATTCTTCGTTTCGTCATTGCCCGAGCCCTAGCTCGAGGGGGGAGAGAGAGAGAGAGAGAGAGAGAGAGAGAGGCGATATGCAGGGACACTTCAATCCCCATCACAATCATCAGCACAATCACAATCACATCTACCAGCAGCAGCAGCAGCAGCTAGCGGCGCTCCTCTCCGCCGCCGCCGACGACAGCGGCGGCGGATCCATCGCCGCATCGTCGCCGGCGGGGTCAGAACCCAGCAGCGGCAGCAATGGTAGCAATAGCGAAGCGTCCCGTGTCGGAGCCCTTGAGTCTCTTCGTCGAAGCATCTTGAGCCTGTATCCTATCAATTCACTCGTTGTTACAAATTCCGCCCCTTTTCTCTCTCATGGATTGTTCCAGCTCCTCTCAGATAAGTAAGCGATTTTCATAAGATTGTACTATTTTTTGAATGATTTTGCTCAATTTTTTTCTTCAAGATTTTTGTTTTATTTTTCTAATTCTGCTCAAAGTTGGAAATGCAATTTAAAGTACACAGAAAGGCAGTTTTAGGTATTTTATGAAGTAAACTGCAGAAGCTAGCACACTAAACAGGTTACATTAGGAAAGATTTTGTTTTTTAAGAACAAATTTTTGAATATTTGCAGTCACTTGGTGCTGGCATAAGTATCAAAAATTTCTGGAAGAACTATATATACTACCGCAATGTAAATTACACAAAAAAGGATGAAAAATGTGCTCTTTCTTGAAAGATTTTGTTCCAGTATTATGAATACTACTGAATTCTGCTCAAGAGTGGATCTTTTGCCAGTGTATTTTTTACTTGCAGTTATGCTCAGATTATGTTAGGCAAATAAACTATATGAAGTGGAAACAAGGAGGAAAATCTCAAGTCTAATGCTGGTGAAGGAATTTGGGTTTTTTGTACACTTTGCTCTGCCCAGAAAAATTTGCTTTTGCCGATTTTGATAAGCTTTTCTCGGAGTCTTTCAAATTGTCATTTGCTATTACTTAAGTCTACTGAACTTTAACTTGCATGCCAGTTCAAATAGCATTTTGGCAAGACTTGTTGAACTGCTAAGTAAATTACAGTAATAGAAAATAAATCAACGTAATTTTTTGGTACGATAAGATAGTTTTCGTACTTGTACATTTTTCGATAAAGATTACCGAATTACTCTAAAGCTTAAATTGCCTGCTAGAGTAAAATATTTAAAATTGCTCAATGTTGTTGCAAGCACCAAAAATTTCAACACAAACTATATGAAATGCAAAGGAAATTACAGAAACTTATAAGGACAAGTTAGGTAAAATTCTATGTTGATATTGAAAATTTGGGCAATTTCTATATTCCTCCATTGGCCTGGAATTTTATCAATTTTTTTGGTTCTCAGGAGCCTGATTGTAAGTCTTAGATGACAATGAATATGATGCTTGTCAATACTTTATTGCCTACACTCATCTGATCGTCCCTAGGACACTGACCTACACATCCTTGGTTAAATAACTTACGAAATAGGCTACTGGAACTTTATATTCTTCCTCAGATGCAAATATCACTCAAGAGTACTGTGATTGACTTTGGTGTCTTAGCAATGATTGGCAGTGCTCATTTATAACTTTCTTGCTAGTATTATAATTACCCAAACATTAGCACAAAAATATTTAGTACAAAATATCCAAACTAAAAACTCAACTAACAGGGAAAAAAATTCACTGAAAAGGATAAGAACTAAAGCAATCTGGAAACTTACTTAATTCTTTATATTGCTAGTGCCTGAAATGCTTTATTTTAGATGACTCAAAATGCTCTTCTTGAGTGTTTTTCATGACCATGATCAATATCATTATCATCTCCACCTTCTCCCATCAAAACGAGGTTCGTTTTGGAGCACAACTCTACCATGACAAGGATGACTATTCAAAGGACATCCGATGCTTATGCCAAGTTCTCTACTTGATGCCATTCCTCTGGCTTAGTTATAGACTTCTGCCAAGTTATTCATGAACAGGAGGGGTTTACCATGAACTTAAATCAAGAGAAGCCTGCTTCTGTAGTCTTGCAGTTTAAGCTCACGAACCATCAGAATTCTTAGGCTTAGGAGAATTCTATTTAAAGGGAAGTGGAATGTTGGTTATATGAGATGCGTTCATCTTTAAGGCACTATGAGCCAAAGAGCTAATCCAAAAAATAAAAATAAAATAAAATTAATTCACATTAGCAACCGTGTGGCAGTGTTTGACTGATTTCTCTCCATCGATTTCACTAACTTGTGCTTTGTATCAAATAGAGAAGAAAACATGCATATCTTGTAGTTGCCTTTTTTATTAATGAAAACATATGTTACAGTTACTAAGGTTATTTCTTACAGATCCTATGCCGTGAGGCGAGCAGCTGCAATTACCTATGGATGCCTCAGTGCGGTCTTGGCTTCCACTCCCTTGGCATCAAATGGACTTCAGAATCATGTTTGGACCGGTGGGCTTGTTGAGCGGTTCATTGATTGGGCTTTGCCCCTGCTCAGTGATATTGGTGCGAAGAATTGTTCAACAGAAATGGCCCTTCAGAGCCTCCAGGAGTTTCTTAACAGTGGAGATCCAAGCAGCATAACGCAATATGTACCCTCAATTCTCAAAGCATGCCAAGAGCTTCTTGAGGATGAAAGAACATCCCTAAGCTTGCTTCACCAGCTTTTGGGTCTGTTGACTTTGATCTCAGTGAAATTTGAGAATTGCTTCCAGCCCCATTTTGTAGATATTGTGGATGTGCTTCTTGGTTGGGCGTTTATGCCTGAACTCTCTGAAACTGATAGATGTGTGATAACAGATAGTTTCTTGCAGTTCCGAAAGCAGTGGCTGAACAATTTGCACTTCTCAATGGGGCTGCTCTCTAAATTTTTGGGGGACATGGAAATTCTCATTCAGGATGCAACCCTTGAGGTGAACCAGCAGCTCGGGAGATTAATTGCTCTTTTCTCTTGTTTCTCTACAGTTCTGCAGGTTACAGCTTTTGGCATTCGGGAAATGAATGTACTTGAACATATCAGCCATCCCATCGAAAATATAGCTCCTCGACTATTGAGATTTGTCTTGTTGTTTGGGAGTAAATTTGGCTGGTCAAAGTGGATAGGAGAATCTTGGAAATGCTTGATTTTTCTGGCTGAGATACTGCAGGAGAAGTTCTCCGATTTTTATTCAATGACTATCAGTATATTGTTTCAAAGCATGAGGGACGTTCCATCTTCACAGGTGCTTGGACTGATGAAAACCAATATGCAACTTTTATCCCTACAGAAGTTGGCGCTCTTGCCTTCATCGGTCCAAACTCTACTACAATTTGATTCCCCCATGTCTCAGCTGCGTCTGCACCCAAATCATCTTGTTGTTGCAAGCTCAGCTACTACTTACCTTTTCTTTTTTCAACATGGTTGTGATATAGTTGTATCTCAAGCTATCAGGTCGTTAGTAAAAGAATTGGAAATGTTGAAAGGTATGCTGGGAAAAATTGAATTAGATGGAGAGCTTCATCCTGATTTGACCTCGGGCAATTACTATTCTGAATCCGAGTTGATCTCGCTAATTAAGGTTGATTTGAAAGTGTTACTATGTTCTGTTTCTGTTGGTTCTGCGAAAAGCCGTTTGGATAATACTGCTGCTAGTGAGAGAATGACAACTATATCGTCATTCTTGCTTGAAAAGTTGGACCCTTTTGAACAGCCCATCCAAAAATGTTTTGAATTGCAAGTCCATGTTGTCAGGGCATTGCACAAACTTAGTGAAATCGAGTTCTCGACAATGCTCAATAACTCTAGAAAACTTATTAACAGTATTTCTAGTATCTCAGAAAGTGAAAATCAAAGTAATGTTGAAATAAAATATGGAAAATCAGTTCCCAGTGCTGAATATATGAAGAAGTACGGAAACTTTTTAGTTAGAGCCCTTGATGGTTCTTCACCTTTCGGAGTTAAACTGGAAGCCCTCTATTGGATCTGCACTTTTGGCAAGATGGTTTATAATATGAATAAGGATGCAGATTTTCTTGAGCCTTTTCGTGAACCTTCTAGAGACGCGAGTATTCGCAGCGATTTACTCTTTTCAATTTTGAATGCAGCATTTGATAGGGAAATATATTTGCGATCTCAGGTTGCATCAGTCTTGGAGGTGCTTCTGCAAGCGAGGCTTATTAATGCTGGAGATTTTTCCCGTGTCTCAATAGCAGCCCTTGACAAACTTGGTGACCCAGATCCGCGCATAAAAAATTTATATGTAAGGGTGCTTTCTATCATATTACCTCTTACAATATATACAGGTGGTTTTGTTGATGATAGAGGTGACTTCTACAAGCTTGGAGCTGCTACTACAGAAAATGGAAACTACCAAGAATGGAAGCAAGTCCTAGCCTTAAAACAGTTGCCTCGCAAACTTCATTCACAGCAACTTGTTTCCATATTGAGTTACATCTCACAGAGATGGAAGGTACCTCTATCTTCTTGGATCCAGAGATTAGTCTTCAGCTGCCGGGGGAAAAGGGAAATCAATCCTAGTCCTCATGAAGTAGCTGGAGAGCATGATGGAGATGGTCTACAAAAGGATGCTTTGACAGCGGGAGATATTCTGGACAAAATGTGCCCGGTTAGCAATCTCGCTGCAGTTTGGTGGTCCATACATGAAGCCGCTAGATATTGCATCAGTCTCCGTCTTCGAACCAACCTTGGGGGTCCTACCCAAACTTTTGCAGCTTTGGAGCACATGCTTTTGGACATACCGAATGTGCTGCTCCAAGATACCGAACAGAGCGAAGGCAAATACATAGGCTCATACAATTATCACTTGTTACCAATGCGCTTACTGCTTGAATTTGTTGAAGCCTTAAAGAAAAATGTATATAATGCTTATGAAGGGTCATGCATTTTACCTTCTGCACCTCGGCAGAGTTCCTTGTTTTTCAGGGCTAACAAGAAAGTTTGTGAGGAATGGTTTTCTCGTATATGTGAGCCAATGATGAATGCTGGAGTAGCACTGTATTGCCATGATGCAACCCTTCATTACTGTGCATTGCGACTGCAGGATCTTAGAAATCTGGCTGCATCATCCTTAAAGGAGAAACCCCGTGGAACACAAGATAATATCCATAATCTCAGACCCAGATTAGAAGCAGATGTCTTGAAAGTTCTTCGCCGCGCATCTCTGTCTTTGTGCAGGAAGCATGAATCTGATGCTTTGGTTGGGCTCCAGAAGTGGGCCACAATGGCATTTTCATTTTTTTTTGTGGATGACGACCAAGTTATCGAAGGTGGGAATCTTTCATGGATGAAAGGTCTTGTCTATCAAGCTCAGGGACAGTATGAAAAGGCTGCTGCTCATTTTTCACATTTGCTGCAATCTGACGAGGCGTTAAGTTCTTTGGGTTCTGATGGCATCCAGTTTGTCATTGCACGTGTCATCGAGAGTTATACATCACTTTCAGATTGGAAATCATTAGAGATCTGGCTTGCGGAACTTCAAGCTCTTCGTGCCATGCATACTGGCAAGACATATTCTGGTGCTCTCACTGCAGCTGGAAATGAATTAAATGCAGTTCATGCCCTAGCATGTTTTGATGAAGGTGATATTCATGGGGCATGGGGCTACCTTGATTTGACACCTAAGAGCAGCAGTGAACTTACTCTTGATCCTAAATTAGCATTAGAGAGGAGCGAGCAGATGCTTCTACGATCTATGCTCCATAGGAATGATAATACAGAGAAAATGTCGGAGGATGTAAAGAAGGCTAAACTGATGTTGGATGAAGCCTTGTCTATTCTTCCACTGGATGGACTGACTGAGGGTGCTGCTTGTGCTGTGCAGCTTCACTGCATCAATGCTTTTGAAGAAGGCATGAAGTCTAATGGCTTAGAGGAACCTAACCAGACACTAGGTTCTTTGCATCAAGTTCTGCATTCTCCAATTAATAGAATTCATCAAGACTGTAATTTGTGGATAAAAGTTCTTCGTGTTTATCGCACTGTAACGCCAACATCTCCTGTGACTCCTCTTCTTTGTGAGGAACTTCTCAGTTTAGCTCGCAAGCAGAAGAATTTCGCATTAGCTGACCGCATGAACAATTACCTTCAAGATCACCTTCGAAGATATTCTTACAATGATCATATAGAATTTCTTTCTATGAACTTGCAGTATGAAGGTATCCTACTGAAGTATGCAGAAGGGAAGCATGAGGAGGCTCTAATAGATCTCTGGTCGTTGGTGTGCTCTGCTGTTCTGTCATCAGGTAGTTTTGCTTCTGACATAAGTAAGGTTGTGAAGGCCAAGGCATGCTTAAAATTCTCTTCTTGGTTGAGAAAAGAGGATTCAAATATTAATTTGAGAAAGGTTGTTTCCAAGATTCGTGAAGATTTTAATGTACGCAATGAATTTGATGTTACTTTAACTAGCCCCAAGCTCTCGTTGAGTGAAAATAACTCAATCTCGGATGCAAACTGGAATGGATTCCTTGAGGAGATAGTAGGTATAACCACAAAAGCGTCCTGTAATCTTTGCCCCAGTATGGGTAAGGCATGGCTTTCTTATTCTTCTTGGTGTTTTGAACAAGCCAAAGGCTCTCTTCCTCTTGGAGGAACTGTTCTTCAGTCATGTTCGCTCTCCCCTGTACTGAATTTAGATGTATCACCAGACAGGTTCCAGTTGACAGAAGAAGAAATGTCCAAGGTAAAAGCTGTAGTTACCAAGATTTTCCATAAGAACAGCTACGTGTCGATTGAAAACGCTGTAGATGAGGAGCTACCAGGATCCACTTTGCACCCTCAAAGGGAGGTTCTTGTGAATTCAGTACTGCATCAGACAGTATATATAATGCAAGCTGCAGCTGGAGCACCTGGGCTCGAAATCTCCAATGGTGAGTGTCCTGCTGCTGCGGTTACTTCTCAATTACAGTTTATTTTCCTTAGGGTGGATACTGACATGGAGAAGAGTGATATCACGTCTTCTGTTAATGAATTGGTAGACGTTTGGTGGTCATTGAGGAGGAGAAGAGTGGATTTATTTGGGCATGCTGCTCATGGTTATTTCCAGTTCCTTTCACATTCATCATCCATAATTCATGAACATAACTCTTCTACCTTCCAGCCCGATGTTAAAGGGAAAGGTCCAAGCAATACTCTACGAGCAATGTTGTATCTCCTACATATTCTGTTGAACTATGGTGTCGAGCTAAAGGAAACACTTGAACTTGGTTTTGCAACTGTTCCTCTATTGCCATGGCAGGTGAGGTTATTCAGTATTTTTTTGCCTAAACTTTTTACTTGTGATAATAGATTCAAGTCTTACTTGTCATTTTTCTTTCTAGGAAATTACACCCCAACTGTTTGCTCGATTAAGTTCTCATCCTAAAGAAGCTGTCAGAAAACAGTTAGAGGGACTATTGATGATGCTGGCCAAGTTATCTCCCTGGTCCATTGTGTATCCCTTGCTGGTTGATAGCAATGCTTATGAAGGAGAATCCTCGGAGGAGCTTCGGCGTATATTGGACCGTTTGGTAATAGAACTATCTAGACGTTTGTTTATCAATTTTGATTTTTCCTAGGGTTGTATGGTTTTGTAAGCCTGCAACCAGATTTTCTGCTTCTGTATGATTGTAGCTTGGTATGTTGCGTAACCTACTTTGGTAGATCATTGATTTCTAGCGTTCTGCTGTGCAGGCCAAGCTTTATCCTAAGTTGATTCAGGATGTTCAGCTGGTGACTAATGGTTTAGGGACAATTACTGTTCTTTGGGAGGAACAGTGGTTGAACACACTTCAGGATCTTCATTCGGGTAAGCGAGTTTTGTTTTTAGGAAATATATTGGTTTCTCCTAAGAAATTTTATCAGTAAAATTTAATGCATGTCTTGTAGCATTCTTCTTGTTTTCATTTGTTATCTTTGAGCTTTTGTCCTAACACATCAGTGAGCCAAAATTTATGGAAATTTAGTTTTGCACCTATCCGCTTGATCAAAGTCCAGTTGTTCACTAGGAGTCTAGAACATCTTTTTCTTTTGCCCCCCCCCCCTCCCCCCTCAGTCAATGAATTAATATTTCTAACTCTGAGAAAGCTTTTTCAGTTATAAAACAGTAGGAATGGGGGCTTCGGAGACGGGTCTGCCCAACCTCAATCTATAGTGGCAGACTGGCAGTAAAGCATATGTATGGAGGATGAACAGTTGAGCACAGAATGAATGATAAACTTCTTTACCAGTGTCTCCCTCTGTCTATTAGATTCTCGTTCTTCAGCCGGCATTATGGGAATATAATAACTTAAATGTGAGGGTTAGAAAAGCTGAAGTGGTGAGCTGCCGGATGCTTTAAATAACTAAATTTAAAGTAAAATGACAAGAAACCAACTGCAAGAAATTGAATATATAATGTATTCAAGGTGCTTAAGATTTGGGAACAAACTAAGTGACAGAAAATAGCAGCTAAAGATCGTTAAATGTGGCAGAAGTTTGGATGAAACAACTGCCCAGCTCTAGATATGCTAACTTGAATTAGCCACTAGATATAATTAGTGCATAATTGTGTCCATTTTGTTTGGTAATTAATTACAATGTTTGTCCTTTATGCCATCCCATCTTGATAGTTGGATAATGTTCTAGATCTTCTTTTTAAGTGAACAATAACATTGTTCATGGTATCCCAAGCTAAGCTGCATGAATATGGATGATAAGGTGTGATGTCAAACTATAAAGAAATAATAATATGAACAGAACAGCAAAAAAAGGTATGATAGGATAAGGTTAGGTCCGTTAGGATGGAGAACAGCTCCTATCCCGAATCTGTGGTTGCTTTTTCATGATGCAACTTGTCTGTATGAATAATTCTCTTCCATTTATACAGTCAACCAATTATTAAGCTTCAAAATCAATTTTGTGGCCTGCTTTGCCAGTTAAACCACATGGAATTGTTGGGAAGGCCTTCCTCTTCCTTCTCTTGAAATGTATTATTAAGCCTCACTTCTTCATTGAATTGTTGCAAATTATATTATCCTGATACACATCATACACTAGAGACTACTTTCCAGGATTAAGTCCTTCCTTATGAGTCTGAAGTAACAGCTGTATTTAAAATTTTGATAACCTGGTTTGGATTGAATTTTCTTTTTGATTAGGACTTTGACCACATTTGTAAGTGATTTTTTTTTAATTTGCATTGCTGAATAGTGAATATTGTTTTGATAGACACTCTCTCTACGTTTATTATTTGTCTACAGAAGATCACTAAAGTTTATGCTTATTGGATTCAGATGTCACAAGGCGCATACATACACTGAAAGAAGAATCTGCACGAATTGCTGAAAATTTCACCTTAAGCAATACTGAAAAGATTAAGATCAATGCAGCAAAATATTCTGCTATGATGGCTCCAGTTATTGTGGCATTGGAACGTCGTTGGGCCTCAACTTCCCGTGAACTAGAGACTGCTCATGAGGCATGGTTCCGCAAGGAGTATGGCGAACAGCTGAAATCTGCCATCTTAGCCTTTAAAACTCCTCCAGGATCTGCATCGGAGCTTGGTGATGTGTGGCGACCATTTGATGTTATTGCAGCATCTTTAGCTACATATCAGAGGAAGCCATTTATTAAGTTGAGTGAGGTGGCTCCACAATTGGCATCACTTTCATGTTCAGATGCTCCAATGCCTGGCCTTGAGAAGCAGATTCTAATGCTCGAATCTTCAGGAACTCCTGCTGATCTTCAAGGCATCATCACAATTTCATCGTTCTGCGAACAGGTAACAATCTTATCCACGAAGACAAAGCCTAAGAAACTTGTTTTGCTTGGATCAGATGGCCAGAAGTATACTTATCTTCTTAAAGGTCGAGAAGATTTGCGTCTTGATGCCCGAATTATGCAGTTGTTACAAGCAGTTAACAGTTTTCTTAATTCATGCACTGATACTCTTAGTAAATCCCTTGCGATTCGTTACTACTCTGTGACCCCAATCAGTGGCCGGGCTGGACTTATCCAGTGGGTTGACAATGTGACCAGTATGTATAGCATTTACAAGTCATGGCAGATCCGTGCGCAGCTGGCTGCAGGTGGTGCTGGAAATACCAATAACCCAGTCCCACCTGTTCCCGGCCCAAGCGATATGTTCTATGGAAAAATTATTCCAGCGCTTAAAGAAAAAGGCATTCGAAGAGTGATCTCAAGAAGGGATTGGCCTCATGAAGTCAAAAGAAAGGTTCTCTTGGATCTTATGAAAGATACACCAAGACAGTTACTTTGGCATGAGATGTGGTGTGTCGGTGAAGGATTTAGAGGTTTTAGTTCAAAAAGTAAAAGGTAATCTCTCCATATATTTTATCGCTTGGTAATGCAACATAATTTATGGTTCTCTATAAGGACACTAGATTTGTATTATACTTCT
The DNA here is from genome assembly GCA_030015575.1 of Agapanthus africanus. NCBI lineage: Eukaryota > Viridiplantae > Streptophyta > Magnoliopsida > Asparagales > Amaryllidaceae > Agapanthus > Agapanthus africanus. The sequence goes on along the minus strand of CM057342.1, from coordinate 53,715,126 downwards.
TGCTGTTGATTAATTTTTCAAGATCTATAGGAAGCAATAGCGAAATTGTAGAAACTGAAAGAAAACTGTGGGACATTGGGCTCATATTTTATTTCCTTATTATTAGAAAGATAAGCTTAAGTGCGATATGCGTAGCTAATTGTGTTCATCTAAGGTGATAAAGGGATAAAATTATGGAGAAATCTCAAGCATTTCGGCATGCAATAATCACTCAACCAATCTGCTTTAACATCATTTGGTTTTCTGGATATGGTGTCTTTCATTGCTTCATTATCTCCATCTTCTCAGGTTATGAGCATTGGATAATAAACCCTTTCCTGTTTGCTGTGGATGTTATATTGCTTGTTAACAATTTCAGTAATTTTACTGCTTTTAGAATCTTCATTAATATTTATAGGTTGTTAATAAATTAATATGCAGAATCCTCCTCTTATGCCGGGTCTATACTCTATTTTAAAGGAAAATAAAAGTGGTCGGCATGGTTCTCTGATGTATATCCCTATGTTTTTGGATGAAACCCCTTAAAAAGATCATCTTTGTCATTGGGAGTCTCTAGTATATATATAAAAAAATGGTGGGGGAGTATCTTGCCTTCTGCATTCTCTGCCTTCAGTTTTGATATTTGATTTTTAGTTCTGTTTAGTGCTGAGGCATTCATTTTATTATCATGCGATGAGTAAGTTGGGTTCTACTACAGATCATGTTTAACCATCAACATAGTTAACTTGGTAATCAATATGTTTAAAAATTGATGTAACCACGGGTTGCAAGATTACAAGAATAAGGATTTGAGACTTGCTGTGCAGTGTTGTTTGACGAAGAAGACTAGCAGGTGCTGTCCAGATGTTTACAATAGAAAATTTGGGAAAGAAGAGGAGAAAAGACATGCAAGAAGACCATAGTGTTTCAACCAAAATACACTTCATTCATCATCAATTTTCTGTTCTTTATCAGATTAAGCCGTTTACACAGACTATTATGTGACACGCTGCAAACCTCTCAGAACAATATAATTTACTCCTAATAAAAAGTAAAACCATGATTTCTGGGATATTGTTATTGAATTTAGTTTCCTGGTTAATTAATCCAATTATACCTCTAATAAGTACTAAAATAACTCTCATTTCATTTAACATTCATTGATACGACTAACCTCCCAGTAATTGGAAAGAACTGTGATAATTGGTTTTTAATCTGTTTGGTACTTGAAGTCAACAAGTTATCAAATATTGTATTTGTTTATGAATTTTTGTATTGACTATATATTTGCCAGACATATAGACAGGATCAAGATTGCTAGTTATGACTATACTTAAGTAACACGCATAGAGGCACATAAACTTCTGAGGTATTGATGCACAATATCTATCAAAGTATGGTTATTTTTCACCTTTAACTTCCCTATGCCTGACCCTTAGCGTCAAATTATTTCTGCATTGTTTTCATTAATTTTTTCCTTTCAATTTTAACGAGGTAAGTTTTGTTATATCTCGGTATAATGTTAATATATTTGTAGAGTACAGTCCAAAATACTGGCTTGGCTGTCATAGAATACCTGGTTGATTGACTTATGGAATTGCGTATGTTATGTTTTAAGTAGAGGAGTAATGGTCACATGTACTTATTAGGTAACTGTGTATCCTAATGCGTTTTTTCAGCCGTTCATCGAATAAGATGATTGATAAATTTTTTTAATAAAAAAACAGGTTTTCTGGTAGCGTAGCAGTCATGAGCATGGTGGGCCACATTCTGGGTCTAGGAGATAGACATTTGGATAACATTCTTATGGATTTCTGCAGTGGTGATGTAATTCATATAGATTACAACGTATGCTTTGATAAAGGGAAGAGATTAAAGATTCCTGAAATCGTCCCTTTTCGTCTTACTCAGACGATTGAAACTGCACTAGGATTGACAGGAATTGAAGGTACTTTCAGGGCCAACTGTGAGGCAGTTATTAATATTCTCCGCAAGAACAAAGATATCCTTTTAATGTTGTTGGAGGTATTCGTCTGGGACCCCTTGGTCGAGTGGACACGAGGTGATAACCATGATGAAGCGGCAATAGGTGGTGAGGAGAAAAAGGGAATGGAGCTTGCTGTCAGTCTTAGCTTGTTTGCCTCAAGATTTCAGGAAATTCGTATTCCTTTACAGGTATTCTTTCATTAAATCATATGTGATGGTGCAAGACTTTCTGAAAATGTGAGAATGGATGTGGCAAGGAGTCTAAGCTGTAATTGCATCAACACAATTTATTTGTTAAAATAACTATGAATATCTTTTGCGGGAAACTTGGTCTTGGAGGTTGTCAACCTCTCATGGACTTTCTCTCCACCATGTGGTCCATATTAGCTTGCCATCTTGGTGCATCATAATGCATCTGCAGTATAGCTAGCATCAGCAAGTACTAAGCATGTGTATCTGTGTGTGCATGGGTGAGTGACTGCGTATGTGTGTTGAATGAGTCGGACAAAATTTACCCTATGTCCAAGACAAAGCTGTTCTAGATGCTTTTTATAAATTTAGCATCTGCCTGCTAGGAAAAAGTGCTGCCAAACTTTTTTTCCACTACAGTCTGGTTATGGCCAAGTGACCTAAAGCAAGTAACATGCATGCATTTACGCGGGTATATCTGCAATCAGACTCACTTATCCACAACCTAAATCCCCTGCCAACCTATTGATAACTTAACCTAACCCAATCAAATCGTTTATTCAGCTGATTGCATGCATACTGTTTTATTTATCATAGTTTACTTATTTCATCACAAATCTCATGCCCAGACGGCTGGCTATGCTCAAAATATCCAAACAATGATACTTATCCTAGCCCATTCAAAATGCAGGTTTGGATGAGTAGACCATGTTTGTATCAAATTAGTGCAGGCCCCAGATTAGAGTATGTTATATGCTCGTTTAAATAGTATTTAAGCGCTATCTTGTTAATGGTAAACAAGCCATTAGATTATTTACTGTGTAAAATTTCTTTTCTCTCATATGTTCTAAAGCACTATATCGATCTCATCATCATCAAAAAAGTACTGTGCTGTCAAGTTGATCTGCAATGAAGCAAGGCTCTATGAATTTTTTTTATGACCAACTGACATCAACACTTTCTTAATTAGTGGAAAAGTTGCTGGTCGAGAATGCCATGGGCAAGGAAGATGCTTATTATTAGCCAAAATGACCCGCTGACGTCCTTTAAATTCTCCTAGACTTTGGGAAAGGTCTAGGAGGGAAAAAATGATGGAATTGCTCTAGGGAATCATGTTACACACAGATTGATAAACCAGCTTCTTTGATGAATAAGACATGCTATGGTGGTCTTTTCATTAATAAATTTCCTCGTCACTTTTATACCTGCTAAGTTAGTTGGAAGATGAGCAGATTATAGATGCATTTGGTGCCTTCCCCCGTCAGAATTCTCCTCATGCCCTTTGACTTGTGCATGTGATATGAACCTTTATTCTTGATAGAAACCTAATTATATCACATTTTAGAATTCATAAATACAACCTGCTTAAGAAATATCCATGTACATAAGACTGTAGATACATATGTATATCCATTATGACGATTATTTTCTTGTGTTCCAGGAGCATCATGATCTTTTGGTATCAACCTTACCAGCTGCTGAATCTGCTCTGGCAGTATGTCTCAAAATTTGACCTTCAATCTTTCCCATATTATGTCAGTAAATTTGAAAATTCAAATTGGTTAACTTCGTCTTTTTGTTTCACATTTGTAACTTCACATTTGGCAGAGATTTTTGGATGTCCTTAATCAATACGATGTAATATCTACCATTTTCTATCACGCGGACAAAGAGCGATCAACCCTTATGCAGCATGAGACGTTGGCAAAATCAATTGTTGCTGATGCAACTTCTGCCTCTGAAAAATCTCAGGCTGCGTTTGAAGCACAGGCTCATGAGTTTGGACAAGCAAAAGCTGCGGCAGCTGAGAAAGCACAGGAAGCAGCTATATGGGTGGATCGACATGGAAGGGTCCTTGATGCATTAAGGAGTGGTTCAGTTCCAGAGGCCCAGTCAATCACGAGATTGGGTGGCATGGAAGAGGTTTTGTCTCTTACATCTGCTGTTCTTGTGTCAGGAGTTCCATTGACAATTGTTCCAGAGCCAACACAAGCACAGTGCCTTGATTTGGATAGGGAAGTTCGTCATGTCATTGTTGAGTTGGATGATGCACTTTCTCGTGCAATTGAAGCACTTAATGAATATGCTTTTGCATTGCGAAGTGTCCTGCCTCTGAATTACATTACAACTAGCCCAGTGAACAGTTGGGCTCAGGTTTTGCAACTATCAGTCAATAACCTTTCCGGGGATATCCTTTCCATTGCCAAAATACAGGCTGCTGACCTCATTTCTAAGTCCCAAGGAAATGATCTTGGTTCTGTTCAACAAAGGCATCATGACCTGTTCCTTGGAATGGAGAGATATGCTAAGGACATACAAAAGGTTGAGGATGAATGCTCTGAAATGATGGCATGTGTTGGATCAGATATCGAGTCGAAATCTAAAGAGAACTTGCTATCTGGTTTCACAAAATATTTCAAGTCTGCAGAGTATTCAAATAAAGGAGATGATCAGTCCAGTCGTTCAGGACAACCAAAATATGATGCTACTAAAGATTCAATAACACAGGACAATTTGGACATGAAGAAAACAAGGGTGTCACTTATTCTACACATGGCTGCAAATGAGTTATACAAAGAGGTTAAAAATAAGGTGCTTATCATGTCCAATACTCCCACTGAAAGAATTGGTTTACATCCTGTTTCGGGTTACTCTTTTCATGACTTTGAAGAGCAAATTGAAAAGTGTGTGCTAGTAGCAGGATTTGTGAATGAAGTCCAAGAACTGATCGGCATAGATTTAGCTAGTATCAGTGCTTTTGCAGATAATGAAAAGCAAATATCTGGGATCTGGGCCTCCCTTTTTCAGACTTGTTTGCGTTCCTGTAAGCATTTGATTGAACAAATGACCGATGTTGTTCTTCCAGAGATAATTAGATCAGTTCTCTATTACAATTCTGAAGTAATGGATGCTTTTGGGATCCTTTCACAGATACGTGGTTCCATCGATACCGCCATTGAACAACTTGTTGAGGTGGAGCTAGAGAGAGGATCCTTGGTGGAGCTAGAGAAAACTTATTTTGTGAAGGTTGGACTCATTACAGAGCAGCAACTAGCTCTTGAAGAAGCTTCTTTGAAGGGCAGGGATCATTTATCTTGGGAAGAAGCTGAAGAGATAGCAACCCAAGAAGAGGCTTGTAGATCCCAATTGGACCAACTCAACCAAACTTGGAACCAGAAAGATGTGCAGATTACTTCTCTAGCAAAGATAGAATCTAAAATAAGAAATTCACTAATTTCTTCTGAACAGTATTTTTCATCTTTAATAAAAATCGAAAAAGAGGATGAATCACACGTCAAGAGAAGCAGGACCCTTCTTGCTGCTTTGGTAAAGCCCTTTACTGACTTGGAATCGATTGATCAGATGTTATCGTCCGATCCTAATCATTCTCCCTACTTAAATGAGCCCTTATCCACTCTATCAGATTCCACAGCATCTGGTTCTTTACTCTCTGGATCCATTGGGGGGTTTGCCAAATTATTGAACAACCATTCTTATTTTATTTGGAAAATTGGTATTCTGGACTCCATTTTAGACTCTTGCATACATGATGTTTCATCTTCGGTGGACCATAACTTTGGTTTTGACCAACTATATAGTGCTATTAAGAAGAAGCTTGAGATTCATCTACAAGAATTCGTTGGCCAGTACTTGAAGAAAAGAGTTGCTCCTGCTCTCATATCACAATTGGAGATGGAGAATGAGAATTTGCAGCAAATACTCGAAACAAGGAAGGACTTTGTTTCTGATCAGGTAAAAATGGAGAAGGGAGCAATGAGAAGAGTTCAACTTATGCTTGAAGAATACTGCAATGCGCATGAGACTGCTAGGGCTGCTAGGTCAGCAATTTCGGTTATGAAAAGGCAGGTAAGTGAGCTTACTGAGGCTCTATGCAAGACAGTCTTAGAAATTGTTCAGATGGAGTGGCTGCATGATGCTTCCTTGCCTCGTCTTCTAGAGGCTAAACTATTGCCTCAGAATATTCTTGAGAAATCTAAACTTTCTCCACTAGTTCTAAATCTTAGCAGGCCACAATTATTGGAAAATATACAGTCATCAATGTCATCTGTTGGAAAATCATTAGAGTACCTGCAAGCAAGTGAAAGGACTTCTGTATCAGCAGAAGGACAACTTGAAAGAGCCATGGGATGGGCCTGTGGTGGCCCAAATACTTTTGGACAAGGCAATTCTTCAGCTAAGAGTTCAGGAATTCCTTTAGAATTCCATGATCATCTATTTAGAAGGAAGCAGTTTTTGCAGGCAGCTCGAGAACAAGCATGCGGTGTTATTAAAATATGCACATCTGTAATGGAGTTTGAAGCATCAAGGGATGGTTTATTCTGGATGCCGGGGGAGAAATCTTCTGGTAGGCCTATTAATGATGGCAGATCGTGGCAACAAGCTTACCTCTCTGCTCTCACAAGATTAGATGCTGCCTATCATTCTTTTACACGTATATTTCTTACCTTGATTCATCTCTGCTTTTCTCTACAATGTTGTAGTTGTCAATTTTCTTAAAAAGTAAATGGGGAAAATTGCTTTTAGGCCCCTAGGCCCCAAAAGCAATAGGTTTTACTTTTTAGTCTTTGGGTCCAAAAAAGTTGTTAAAACTCCCTAATACTTAGGTTTCAAGTCTAAAGGCCCCTACAATATTTAATACTCATACTTTGTACGTGTATTTCGGAAAATACTCATACTACCCCACTCTCTTATCTATTCATACTAGTAATAATCCCTAACCCCTCAATCTCCTCCCCACTTGTTGTTTTTGAAGATCTCTTTTCATGGCCTCTTTTTTAAAACTCCATCAATATCAAAACCCGTCAAATGGGTTTGGGATTGATGGAGCTTTGGAGAAGGTGATGAGGGAAATGAGTATGGATTTGATTGGTTTTGACTTTTCAAGAAGAATATGAGAAAAGAGGAAGGGGTGATGAGAAAAAATAAATGTTGGGTTTCATGGGAAGATAAGGATGTAATAGGAAATGAGTTTTTGGGTTTGAAAGGTTTCCAAGGAGAGACTTCGGAAAAGAGAGAAAAAGGTGTTTTGTGGTGATGGCAAAAATGGGTTTTGGATTTGATAAGGTTTGAAGAAGAATGGGATGGAGGGGAGAGGGGTGGGGAAAGCAAAACAAAGAAGACGAGATAAATGTAGCAGCTTTACTAATAGATGTAGCAAATTTAGTTTAGATGTAGTATTTTAACATAAATATAGTAGTTTCAACATAAATGTAGTACTTTATAAGATAATTACAGTACTTTAAAAAGATAAAATGTGGTACTTTATCTAAAGGGAAGTATTGGCATAAAAAGTTACACATCGATTAATGTGAAAAAAAAAGGACCGAAACAAAGGAACCTTCTAGTCTAGGGAGTTTTTGACAATTTGTTTTGACCCAGGGACTAAACCCTATTGCTTTTGGGCCCTAAGGACCTAAACCATTTTTTCCCAAAATAAGTTAAACCATTTTAGCCTTCAATTTTGACTTGGGATTTTGTCTCATTTCTTGTAATTAGGTGCTGAACAAGAGTGGAAGCTGGCACAAAATAAAATGGAAGCTGCTGCGAATGGATTGTTTTCTGCAACCAATGATCTCTACATCGTCTCAGTAAAGGCCAAATCAGCTTCAGGTTTAGCTTCTGGCTTCTAAATTTTGTTTATGCAGCAAAAGACATACTTGTAAATAAAAAATATGTAAAATTAGCATGACCAAATATATCTAATTATATTCATGCTGCATGCATGAAGCCCTCATCATATGTCTGTGTCTTTATACAAATAGTTAATCAGCCGAAATATCTTTGAATATTTATACAGGTGATTTACAAGAAATCCTCGCAGCAATGTGCGACTGTGCTTCTGAAGCTAGTTTAGCTTTATCTGCTTTTAGCCGTGTATCGAAAGGTCACACAGCTTTGACTTCTGAATGTGGCTTCATGCTAGAGGAGGTATTAGAGAAGCTAAACATTGCTTCATTGCCCCCTTCATTTCATGATGAATCATTTTCTTGTTTGTGCATATCTAATAATTGATTTTAGCAATCTCATTTTAAATTATTTTACTTAGTTTAGATTATCTGCATTCTTAGACACTTATGTAAATATACTTTTCTTAATGTCTTAAAATCCGAAGAATCTAGTATCTGGAATCACACCTTCATAGTTGTGCTGCATATAAAATTTAGCATTCTTGATATTTAATCTTGGATACAAGTGGGCTTCCATTGATGGTTTTTGTCCACATATTGTTCTTCTTTTTTCCTAAAATAACTAGGAAGCAACCCAAAGAGTCACACATGGATCCTAAGTGAGATCAACCTAGATACGGAAAAAAAACTTGAGGTGCAAATTTGTGCCTAAAAGACAATGAAACTTGTAGATGGTCATTTGTACTGTAGACAATTTGAAGTAAGACAAATTTCTTCACTCTATCAAATTTGGGAGAAGTAGAAGCAGTTCAGCTAGCCTGGGTCTATACGACAATTTTGTGTGCTGTTTGGGAGGTAGAAAAAGAGATGGAAGAAGGGAACATTTTGGAGGGTGTGGGTGGGTGGGTCAGAGAGAGAGAGAGAGAGAGAGAGAGAGTCTTCAAGGGAAATTGGATAAATGCTTTACTTGTTCTCTTGCACCCCTCTTGCACCCCGCTTTATGCTAGATATATAATAGATAGTTGTGATGGATAAGGTAAAATGATAGCTAGAGAGGCACTTGATGACAGTAAATTTTGAAAATGAATCCAGAAGTTCTTATTCGCTTGTTGGTATTTTCTGTTCTAGAGGTCTTATTACTTGCTTCTTTGCATCTTACATGTTACCCCATGCATTATTAGAATTGCTATTTCTGTTCTTATCTTCTTTACCTTTTCAAAAATTCTGCAGCTCCTGGCTATATCAGAGGGCTTACATGATGTTTATAGTTTGGGGAAGGAAGCTGCTGCTGCGCATAGTTCTCTTATGGAAGATCTTTCCAAGGTTTTGTCATCTTTCATTGAAGATAATTCTTGACTTCATCTTTTGAACTTTAAATATAATTACTAAAATGAACTTTATTTCTTCATTTTTCTTCTGATTTTTCAATTGGTATTAACATACACAACTTTTTAACCATATATGCAAATACTCTCAGGCAAACAAGGTCCTTCTTCCACTTGAAGCTTCGCTATCCTCCGATGCAGCTGCAATTGCTGTAGCAATATCAAAGGAAAAAGATAACAATGCAGATATTCCTCCTCTTCATGGACAAGCACTTCACAAATCCTATTGCATGAGGCTTAGGGAGGCTTGTCAATCTTTGACATTGTTGGTGCCTTCTGCCATGAACTCTGTGAAGGAACTGCACACCATGTTGACCAAGCTTGCACGCACATCAAGTATTCATGCAGGAAATCTCCATAAGGTGATTTCCCCCCTTATGATAATACAACTGGTCTAGCACTAGGTTTTTGAAAGTACCTTGTGTTTGAACAAAGAAACAACAATACCAACAAAGCATTAACCCAGGGCGCTGGTTTAAAATGAAAAATATGCGGAAAAAAGAAAGGATTAATTCTTTTAGGAGACTAGAAGTTTACATTGCCCGGTAGTTGATTCAGATATACGTGCACACACACACTCACACACATACGCATACATACATACATACACATACACATGTACATATATACCTGCATGGACATATATACATACACGCACGCACGCATGTGCGCACAAACATTCTTACAGACACAATAACAACAATTGAGCCTTTTATCCCAAGAATATGGGGTAGGCTACATGATTCATGAACCAACATGAGAATCATGCCGGGTCGAGCACATGAATCCTCCGCCTCCACTCACTCCTATCGAACAATATACTTTCATCAAGGTCTTTGGCATCCATATCTTTTCGTATCGTCTCAATTCATGTTTTCTTTGGTCTCCCTTTCGTCCTTTTGACTTGGCCTAAATCGAGATTATCCATTCGAACCGATGCTTTCATGGGTTTGCGTCATACGATCAAACCATCTTAGACAGCTTTCCCGCATCTTCTCCTCCACGGATGATACACAACCTTTGCACGAATATTCTCATTTCTCATCTTATTTTTTCTAGTGTTACCACACATCCAACGAAGTATGCACATCTCCACCACATGCGTCTTCTATGCATGATATTTCTTAGAAACCCAGCATTTCGTACCTTATAATAAGGCATACCGGATAGCGTTTCGATAAAACTTTCCTTCCAACTATGCTCCAACAGATAGGATTAGAAACATCCTTGCAATTTTTTAGCCGTTAGATTCACTTTGGGATTTGTGCATTCAATTATGAGGAAAAGCTCTCATTTATTTCAATAATGATATCATTGTTTGCACAATACATATATATGTGTATATGTATATATATGTTTGTGTATATATTGTATATTCATGTATATATATTATATGTATATGTACATATGTATGTAGGGGAGTGCTCCATTGCAAACCGGTCTGCGTTTTTAAAAAATGGAAACTCCCGATCTACGGCATATTTTAACAATCCGATCCATTCAAGTTGATCACCCTACCGTCAAATATTTGTGTATGAAAAATCAAGAGATTTAAAGACCTTTAGTCTATGCATCGGATGACGTTTATATTGCATTATCGAAAGACGTTCACTTTTGCACCCATCGATGCATAGGCCAGAGGTCTTTAAATCCCTTGATTTTTCATACACATATATTTGAGGGTAGGGTGATCAATTTGAATAGATCGGATCGTTAAAATATGTCGTAGATCGGAAGTTCCCGTTTTTAAAAAATGCAGACCGGTTTGTAATAGATCACTCCCCTATGTATGTATATACATGTGTATATGTGTGTGTTTGGATCAGTAAAATTGCAAGCAGTAGTCAACATGATGCGAACCTCCTGTAAGTCGGTGCAGTTTCTTTGATGATACAATGGAACTATTGGGAAGAAAGCATCTATATTACGTCAGAGTATTTATAATAAAGCCCAGATAGACAAGGTGGCAGACACAGACGGAAAGGGAAATAAGCATGTTAATCATGCAAACAACAACAACTGAGCCTTTTATCCCAAGCATATGGGGTAGGCTATATGAACCAACATGAGAATCACGTCGGGTCCAGCACATGAATCCTCCGCCTCCACTCACTCCTATCGAACAATATACTTTCATTGAGGCCTTTGGCAACCATATCGTTTCGTATCACCTCCATCCATGTTTTCTTCGGTCTCCCTTTTGCCCTTTTGCCATTGCCCATATCAAGAGTATCTATTCGTCGAACCGGTGCTTCCATAGGTCCGCGTCGCACATGACCAAACCATCTTAGTCGGTTTTCCCGCATCTTCTCCTCCAAAGGTGCTACACCAACTTTTGCACGAATATCCTCATTTTGCACCTTATCTTTTCTAGTGTTACCGCACATCCAACGAAGCATGCGCATCTCCGCTACGTGCATCTTCTGTGTATGATGCTTCTTAGGAGCCCAGCATTCTGTACCATATAATAAGGCATGCCGAATAGCGCTCCGATAAAACTTCCCTTTCAATTTTAACGGAAAGTTACGATCACACAAAATCCCTGTTGCACTCCTCCATTTCAACCAACCAGCTTGGATCCTTTGATTAACATCACTATCGATCTCCCCATGTTAATCATGCAGTTTAAGCAAAAGAAACACCCTCCATTATTTGAATGCAACATTATTGCTCCTTGAATTTGTCAATATATGCTGGTGTAGTGACAAATAAGCAAGGGTCGTTGTCCAGAGACGGCGCGCTACATCGGATCCCGGGTGTAGTGACAAATAAGCAAGGGTTTCATAGGATCCGTCTAGCTTCCTGGAACATAGGTTCCCTTACGGGTAGACTAATAGAATTAGTGGAGGTGATGATTAGAAGGAGAGTTGGTATTATGTGTTTGCAAGAAACTAAGTGGGTAGGTGAAAAGAGTAGAGTCATGGAGCCTTGGGGTTATAAGCTTTGGTATACGGGTAGAGATAAAAATCGTAATGGGGTAGGTATAATCATAGATAGACGGTTGCTTGAGGATGTAGTTGAGATTAGGAGAAAAGGTGATAGAATTTTACTGGTTAAGCTTATTCTAGGGGGAGAGATCTTTAATGTTATTAGTGCTTATGCACCACAGATAGGTCTTGATGACGCTAGTAAGCGTCTATTCTGGGAGGATTTAGACGAGGTGGTGCAAAGTATACCTAATGGAGAGAAGTTATTTATTGGTGGTGATCTTAATGGACAAGTAGGTACTAGTCGTAGTGGGTTTGATACTATCCATGGAGATTTTGGTTTCGGACAAAGGAATGAAGTAGGTGACTCGATTCTAGATTTTGCTTTATCTTATGACCTGATCTTAGCAAACACCTGGTTTAGGAAAAGAGAGTCCCAACTTATCACTTTTAGGAGCGGATCAAATGCTAGTCAAATAGACTTTTTTCTGACTAGAAGAATAGATAGAGGTTGTTGTATCGACTGTAAGGTAGTGCCAGGTGAGAGTGTAACTACTCAACATAGACTTTTAGTTCTAGATTTTCGATTTAGAAAAGAACCTAGAAAGATTAGACGTAAGGTAGAGCCTAAAATTAAATGGTGGCGATTGAAAGAAGGTAATCAAAAGGCTTTTATAGATCGTGTAGTACAAGAAGCGGATTGGCAGTCGGAAGATGATCCAGACAAAATATGGAACAAAATGGCTAGTTGTATCAAGAAAGTAGCTAGAGATCTACTTGGTGAGTCGAGAGGTTGTGCTCCACCATCTAAGGACATATCATGGTGGAATGAAGATGTAAAGGCTGCTATTAAAATTAAAAGAGATTCTTATAAAGATTTGAAGAAAAGTAGAGATGTAGAGAGATTTGAGAAGTACAAAATGGCTAAAAAGGAAGTTAAGAAAGCTGTTCGGGAAGCTAAATCTAAGGTCTACAAGGAGGTGTACGAGAAATTAGACACTAAAGAGGCTGCAAATGATATATACCGGATTGCTCGAATGCGGGAAAGGAAGACTAGAGACTTATGTGCGGTGAAGTGTGTCAAAAATGAAAATCAGAAGGTTTTAGTTCGAGATGAGGATATCAAGGAAAGATGGAGAGATTATTTTGACAAATTGTTCAATGAGAGCTTTACTAAGAATTTGGATGGACTTGTCATTCAATCTCAAGATATAAATCGTGATTTCATGCGTAAAATAAGACTTGCTGAGGTTAAAGAAGCTTTGAACAGAATGGGTTTAAGAAAAGCGGTTGGTCCTGACGGGATTCCTATCGAGATTTGGAGATGCTTAGGAGAAATAGGCGTTAAATGGCTGACAGATCTGTTTAATAAGATTTGGCAGACAAAAAAGATGCCAAATGAATGGAGGAAAAGTATCCTTGTACCTATCTACAAGAATAAGGGTGACATTCAAAGTTGCTCAAACTACCGTGGAATAAAACTAATGTGTCACACCATGAAACTTTGGGAGAGAGTGATTGAACACAGGCTAAGGAAGGATATTAAGATAACAGAGAACCAATTTGGGTTTATGCCTGGACGATCGACGACAGAGGCGATTCATTTGCTTCGTCAACTTGTCGAGCGCTTTCGAGAGAGGAGAAGAGATTTGCATATGATATTTATTGATTTAGAAAAAGCGTACGACAAGGTACCTAGAGAGGTATTATGGGGGACAATGATGAAAAAGGGGGTCCCCGTCAAGTATATTGACATAATCAAGGATATGTACGACGGAGTAGTGGCAAATGTCAGAACTTGCGGTGGCTTAACAAGTGATTTTCCGATTACTATTGGTTTACATCAAGGATCTGCATTAAGTCCTTTCCTGTTTACCATCGTGATGGATGAGCTTATTAGAACTATCCAAGATGAGGTCCCTTGGTGTATGCTATTCGCTGATGATATTGTTCTAGTAAATGAGACGAAAGCAGGGGTTAATGCCAAATTGGAATTATGGAGACAAACATTGGAATCTCGGGGATTTAGATTGAGCAGGTCCAAGACAGCATATATGCACTGCAAATTTAGTAGCCAGAGAAGTCAAAACCATATTGGTATAACATTGGAAGGGCAAGAGATATCACCGAGCGACCAGTTTAGATATCTAGGTTCCATCATCCAAAGGAATGGGGAGATCGATAGTGATGTTAATCAAAGGATCCAAGCTGGTTGGTTGAAATGGAGGAGTGCAACAGGGATTTTGTGTGATCGTAACTTTCCGTTAAAATTGAAAGGGAAGTTTTATCGGAGCGCTATTCGGCCTGCCTTATTATATGGTACAGAATGCTGGGCTCCTAAGAAGCATCATACACAGAAGATGCACGTAGCGGAGATGCGCATGCTTCGTTGGATGTGCGGTAACACTAGAAAAGACAAGGTGCGAAATGAGGATATTCGTGCAAAAGTTGGTGTAGCACCCGTGGAGAAGAAGATGCGGGAAAACCGGCTTAGATGGTTTGGTCATGTGCGACGCAGACCTATGGAAGCACCGGTTCGACGAATAGATACTCTCGATATGGGTAATGGCAAAAGGGCAAAAGGGAGACCGAAGAAAACATGGATGGAGGTGATACGAAACGATATGGTTGCCAAAGGACTCAATGAAAGTATATTGTTCGATAGAAGTGAGTGGAGACAGAGGATTCATGTGCTGGACCCGGCGTGATTCTCATGTTGGTTCATGTAGCCTACCCCATATGCTTGGGATAAAAGGCTCAGTTGTTGTTGTTGTTGTTGTATGCTGCTTTCTTAAATGACATTTGAATAAAAACAACAATACTCAAAAGGAATTTTCTCTCTTCAAGATATGAATATTAATGGCACTTCCACTCGCATTTGCGACCATTTAGTTTTTTTCCCTTGCAAACAAGTATTTCCTCGTTTATCAATATGCATTAAATGGCCAACATACGAAGCACGCTTGATGCACTAAGTTAACAGTTATATTCTACGGATTCCTGAAACCTCTCTTTCATCCAAAGATAAAAACAAAAATATATTGCATTTTATTTTCTGCAGGCACTTGAAGGTCTAGGAGAAAGTCAGGGACTACAGTCTCAGGACCTTGCTCTTTCAGGAACTGGAATTCCAGATCGTGCAGTGCTATTTGAAAACAAGGATAAGAGGTTCCATGGTAGCAATGGAGGTAGAATTGAGGAAGCGACCACCCCTGAAAAAAATTCGCTTCAAGATGAGGAATGGATTTCTCCTCCAGAGTACACATTTACTAGCAGCTTGGATTCTGATGTCACTTCAATTGACGAAAGTTTCTCTGAGAACCTACAGCATAGTGTTGATTCAAGTGGTAGTGATAAATCTGATGGACTAGAAAATGCAATTGTAAGCTCTGAATCCAAATTTGTGAAAGATGAAATTCATGCCAATAGTTCTGCAACCTCGGTGCCAGTGGATGATAGTGGAAGCATTCAAGCCTTGTTATTACCACATGAAGTTTTAATGGCCCATGGTGGTCAGATAGGTAGCGTGGAAAAGGAGATGTCTGAAGAAGTAAAGCTGTCGAGTACAAGTAAGAATGACTTAGGCTCGTCAAATGCAGTCAAGGATCATGGCCGTTTTCTTGATGAACCTTCTTCAATTTTTTATCCTGCTAGCCGAAATACGAAGGGTAAGAAATCAATCTATTTTAGTTTGCTACCTAATAAACATCATGTAATTTTTAATATTTTATTGCTTCTTGATGCTGCTCTGTTTATTCATATGTTCAATCGTATCTAAGATTTGATAAGTCTTTAAGGAAGTTTCTATACAAGGTTTTGCTTGCATAGTCATTATGGATGCTTTTAGTATCTACTAGATGAATATTTTTTGTAGCAAACCTCGCATCTTCACCCCTTCTACACTGATGCTTAGTCTGGAAGATTATTGGAGGCTGGCTCCTATGGATTACATGTTACATATATGTTTGGCTTTCTTACCTGAAAACTAGCCTATTATGTTTGCCACCTTTTCCTACAATTAGATATGACTTTGGATTGTGTGGCTTATTCACTAGATCCATAATATTTGATCAAAGGCTTAATTCCAAAAAAAACTACCAAATTATTTGCCTCGGTTACAAGAAACTACCATGCTTTGAAAGTTGTGGCAGTTTCTTACAATTATTGCTGACGTGGCACCTTATTTATGGTAGTTTTTAAAAGTTTTGTGGTAGTTCCATGTAGTTTTTGAAAGTTTTGTGGTAGTTTCTAGTGTATTTAACGAGAATTTAGTAGTTTTTAGTAGTTTCTTGTAAATAGGCCAAAGCATTTGGTAGATTTTTGGAACTAAGCCTTGATCAAAATGTTCAACCTGAAGTTTCCCTTAAAAATGGATTTGATTGTAATGAATTGCAAAGGCTTTAGTTATATCTAGTTTTGTTTATTTGTTATGCTAATGATGGTCTGTTGATAGGTAAGAACCCTTATGCTTTATCTGTCTTGAGGCAACTTGAGCTGAAACTTGATGGGAGAGACATTGAAAACACCAGGTACTAAAGCAGTTGTATGACTTGATTTCTATGTTTAAATGCATGAGTTTTGATACTAATTGGGACGTCACTTATTATATTTATTTTGCAGTTCCATGGAAATTGCAAAGCAAGTGGATTATCTACTCAAACAGGCTACAAGCATAGATAACTTGTGCAACATGTATGAAGGGTGGACACCATGGATATAATTTCATTTGTGGAGATTTGCTCCTGCAATTTTACATTCATCAGGTACTACATCATTTTGTTATTGTGTTTCACCATCCTATAGATGCATTATATCATATTCCTGGTTACCTATATTACATTTCTGTTGGTGTATTGCTTGACACCCACTTTACATTGCTGTTCTGCTCTTTTGGGAAAATGGATCTCAATGAGGGTGCTGGTGTGGAAATTTTAGTCTGTATATCATATGCATACTACGTAATGTTGCTCTGGATTAACCTCCTACTTCAAGTTTATGAAGAAATATTTTCTAATTTAGTGGACCAGCATTTATTCTTGTATCTAAGCATATGCTTATTTGGGTTTGGTTACAACAGATCTATGCAATCCTATCTATTTTTGAATGATAATAGAGAAAGTGGCATTTTTTCACATTTTTAAATTTCATATTGTTTTACTGTGTTATTGTACCTAAAATTTCAATTCGTTAGCTAGATAATACTGAACCTGTAAGGAATCTAATCGAAATCTAAATGAAGCTTCAGATGTACATATTCGGTATTGTTTTCAAGCTCCGACCTTTGGATGGTAACTGCCTCAGACGATGCACCATGTTCTGGATATCATCACAACTGCCATGTGAAACGATGATAGATGCCCAAGGATAGGACGATAATGATAATGATGCTTAATACATTTGTTGGGAGGGTACTGATATCGCTCTCAGCCCTTGCCCTCGAAGATTCATGCAAAATGACAGAAACGCCACAATCTATCCGCTCCATTACGACCATTCTCAACTTGTCGGTTGCATTTTACCCTTCGGGTATTGCTTCTAGTTTAAGGTTGGCTGGCTCGGCTCGACTTTCCTTTTCGATATGATATACTCGACTTATTTGAGACATCATTTTCATTATCTTCAGTGTCTGCAGCTGCTGGTTACTCGTGATGACGACAGTGGTTCTCAGGCAATGCAATGCTTGATTAGGGGTTGAGGAGCCTTCAGCATGGAGATGCCCATGATATATGGTTTCAAGGGAGCATGTATGTTTAGCTATAGCTAGTCTTATAGACAACAATGAAAGCATATTGTTTGAAAGGAGTGAGTGGAGGCAGGGTATTCATGTAGCCTCCCAAGTTAAGGGGTCTTGCAAATTTAATGACAGCTTTCAGCAAGTTTCCTGTTGTGTTGTGCTTTGTTCTTTTGAGGTGTTTTAATATCGAGCGTGTTGTCAAATACGACTCCTTTTTTATCTTTGGAAATAATACGCTGTAACTTGTTGTAAAGCAGGATTTGAACCCCAAATCTCGTGCTAAGCTGCAAGGAGGCACTCGTGGAGTTCGAAATCAGATCAAGTATATTCTGAGGAATAAAAACATCTTCAGCTCACTTTTTATAATTTAGCCTTGGTACATATTTAGCACAACACTTTTTGGTAATGATAGCATAATTTTCTTCATAATTTACTCTGAAACAAGGCATAAGATGCTCTCAATCTGCACATCCCATCTCATCTTCTAAGCACAAACAACCCTGATCAAAATGTGCAAAAACATACAAATTTAGAAACAAGATGCAACAGTAAATTTGAATGGCAGGACCACGGCATTTAAACACCTTATTTAATAAAAACACAATTGATAACACCAATAAATGTTTTCCTCTCTTTTATTGGATGTACTCCTCATGATAGCTATCACTAATGACCGAAACAAACCTCTCGAGCCAAGGGAGCTGGTTAAGATCTTTAATTGTATCAAGGTACGACTCCGAGCACCGTGGGGGAGATTGAACACCAATGTTGAGGTTTTCGTCGCTAAACCCTAAACCACCGGTGAGGAACGTTTGGATCAAAGCCAGTTGGGCTCGTTCTTGATCGGAGTAGCCGTCGGTATTGATGGCTTGCAAAGGATTGAATTGCTCCCATCTCCATTGATCGGAATCGAAGTTTGAAGGTGAGGGGGGCTCAGAGTTGTAATCATCGCCTCTATCGTTTATGAATACGCATTGGCAAGTTTGAGCACCGTTGTGATATTCTGTGCCACAGGAGTAACAGAACTCGTGGCCGCACCTGAATGCAAATGGAGAGAACAAGTTATAGCCTTAAGTAGTGTAAAAAAGTGTTTCTAAAATTTATATGATATCAATAGTTAATTCCTTCTCCCTCGTGATATGCAGATCAAAGTTTTTATTCTCCCTCCCCCCCCCCCCCCCCCCACCCTCTTTTTCCTCTCATGATGTTTACCACTTTTCATGCCATGTCATATGTTATTACTCTAATTTCAACACAGATTTTCAAGGTTGATGCACAGTTGTTCAAATTTTTACCCCTGAGAGTCGGTTTGCTAAAACAGTACCATGAAAATTAAAAGGATTAATTGCACAAGATCCTTTTAGTTTACCACATATAGCACTTATACCCACTCAAATAATCTATTAGCACAACCATCGGCTATGTTCATCAGTGAAAACCCTCCAAAAACACTAAAATTCTGTTGTGCACAACACAGACAATTTCTACAGTGAAATTAGGAAATCATCCGAAATTTAGAGTTGAATATTAATGTTTTTAAGGGTTTTGGTCGCTGTGTAGAGGGCTGTTTGCGGTAATAAATCACTCAAGGAAGAGCGAAATCATGGAAGAAACTTCATTACGATAATCGCCTTAAGAGTTAAAATGCTATCATGAAATCAGCAATAGTATCTAGAAATCATATATGTATCCACTAATCAATATCGATATCCCAAGCATAAGAACATGACCATATTTGCCAAGATGGAAAAAAGGTCCCTTGACAGCAGGTAGCAGGTAATAGGGCACAACATGAATGAAAGTTAAGGGAAGTGTATGAGCATTATTTTCCCTCTATTATATGTTGATGTAATAATATTTTTTTTTATTTTTTTTGGGCCAAAGGTGTTGACGTAATGATGACAAATGCCATTAGACATGAGTGTGAAACCCACTCTCTTTTCATACATTTGTAATCTTTTTACCATAATAACTCAGCCAGAACAAGGCGGCTATGGTTGTGATAACTACAAAGGCAGCACAATGAATCATACTTCATTCGCATGATCAATTGAGTTCTCGAAACGGATAGAAAAACAAAAAAATGTCCTATCAAAGTAAAATGTCCCAGTTTTCTATCAAATTCAAATGCAATATGCCAGCAGATCTTTGCAGCATATGACAATACATTTAGATAATTAGATGCATGCATTGGGATTTGCTTGATGCCACTAATCCAAGAAAATGTAGCATGTATAACTACTTAAATGCATTAAGGCCATCCACCTAAAAGAAGAAAACACCTATTCCTAAAAAGAATAGGGAGATGTACTAGGCAATATACAACCCCGCTCCTAACATAAGCATGTTAACACCTTAATAAACTATAGCAACTCTGTATCAACTTCTTCCCAAGTCACAAAGAATTTGGAGGATGCCACCAAGTTATTTGAGATTATGGCAAGCCTCTCCTGTCCAACAGTATTTGTCAAATCTTCATGAACCCTCGCTTCGTACAATTTTTATGGTAAAAGGCTTAGATGATCGTCAAGAATGACAAAAATCATATATAAGGGGAAAAAAGATAGTGCAGCTGCCAATGCAAGATCTAAATGCTAAGGACCAAAGAAGGAATAAATTGATTCAATCAGGAATATTGAAGTCGGCATGATGCAAACTTGGTTATTTCTACTGATGTCGCAATCATCATCACAATGTAAGCCTTTCCCATAAAGAAATGGATCGGTTGCAAAGCAAAACTCCTTGAAAGATATGCTCAATTTTAATAGCGGCCTAATATCAACCATCTGTTAATTAGTACCTAATCCTTGGTTGAGAAATTAGTGATGGAAGAGGGGCTTGTCATAATTTTAGATGACAACTTGACATCCTCCAAGTTGTTCTACTGGCGTCCTAATACTATCTCGTAAAGCCTTGCTCCAAAATTTCAAAGTTGTGGTGAACGTTGAATGATGCATTTTCACTTTCTAAATCTCCCCCTATTAGTTGATCATCATTTTTTTTTCTCCATTTTTGAACATTGTGGTGAAGGTTTTAGTACCTAAATCTATATTCAAACAATATTAAATGATAACCAAAGTGCGAAAAACTAAAGCAACAAATTACAAATCAAATTTCAAAACAACAGTTGTACAGATAAAATAGTTATAAAAGTAGATTCTTGGGACATACCAGCATGTCAAATGGAAGCAACCTTGCGTGAGCTCAATCATCCTCGTACACCGCACACAACGCCTCCAATTGTTATTAAGCAAGGTGGCATCTTGAGCATCTCTTTCCTCGTCAGATAGACTTTGATACTCCTCACAGCTCATAGAAGCATGCCATGGCACACCACAACTAGTGCACACAAGCCTACGACATTCTTGGCACTCAACACAATTGACATCAAACCGAAAAGACGAACTTGTGCTCGAAGATGAACATTCGCCGGGGCTAAGAAGAGCTGAACAATTAGGGAATGGACAATATTTTCTCGCCTCACAGAGGCAGATAAGGCGATCATCTAAGATACCAACAGCTTCTTTGGCTAATTTTAATGGTCTCTCAAGCTCATATTTACATACCAGCTTCAAAACAAAGGCTTCAAAATTATCGGCAAGTTCAAGTATTCTGTATCCTAATGCTACCAATAGCTGGTCTTTGTGTGGTTCTGCTTCAGCAATCTGTCAATTTTATATATATCATCAATGTCATAATCTAGACAAGAATAGGAAATTAACCCTGCAAATTTAGAAGCAGTTATGAAGTATAAAATAAAATAAAAACAATCATTGATTAACAATAAAATCGTTGAACAAATTTGGAAGTTTCAAAAATATAATCTAGTTGCACTGGCATACATCAAATATAAGAGGAGAAAAACTTCACCTCATGGATCAATGACTCTAAACTGTTGGATGGTGGATTTCATGGTTCTACTTTCACGTGGTGCAATAATCAGACGGGATCGAGCTGTGTTTGGGAACGTCTAGACAGAATTTTATATTCTGCAGAATGGGTTGATAAATTTGAAAAAACTAGCATTTCTCATCTCGGTAGATTTAATTCTAACCATACTCCATTATTGATAGAAGTGGAGAAAAAGAGAGAATCCGGGTCTTAGCCATTCAGGTTCCAAAATATGTGGCTTGCGGAAGCTTGGGATATAGAAGTGGTTGATTCAAAGTTTGATATCTTCATTGGTAAACTAAAGAATTTAAAATTGATGCTCTCTAAGTGGAACAGAGAGGTGTTTGGCAATATTACATCTAAAGTTGCAAAGGCGGAGGATGAAGTATTGCGTGCACAATTTCATTTTGATAATAATCCCACAGTTGAGAACAAGCAGAAATTTCATGCAACTCTTTTATCATTAAATAGACTTGAGGCAATGGAAGAAAATTTTTTGAGACAAAAGGCCAGGGTTCGATGGATGGTTCAGGGGGAAAGAAATACAAAATATATTCATTCGTTGGTGAAATCGCAGAAAAGAAAATACAGCTTGCCTAAATTAGTTGATGCGACTGGAAACATCATTGAGAAGAATAGGAGATTGAGTCAACCATTGTTGATTATTTCAAAAATCAACTCTCATCCAATACTGTTCATGCTATCGATAATAATTTATGCTATCGATAATAATTTATTTGTTGGTGTTCCACAATTAATAGGAGAAGCAGATAATCTTTATTTGAGTTCTATCCCAGCGGAAGATGAGATTTTTTATGCTGTGAAGACTCTTTCCTCAGAAGCTTCGTCGAGCCCTGATGGTTTCACTAGTGCATTCTATGTTCATTGTTGGAGGATAATCAAGAACGATATTATCGATGCAGTTCGAGAGTACTTTTGCACTGGAATTTTACCTAAACAAGCAGCATCCACTTTTATTGCTCTTATTCCAAAAGTGAATAATCCAAAGTCATTATCTGATTTGAGACCTATAAGTTTATGCAAATTTTCAAGTAAAATAATATCTAAGATATTGAATGATCGGCTAGCAACTTTCCCGCCTCACCTAATTTCTCCCCAACAAAGTGCTTTGGTCAAAGGTCGTAATATTTTTGAAAACATTTCCCTTGCACAGAAGTTGTCTTTGGAATTAAGGAGAAAAGTTTATGGTTCTAATGTTATTTTCAAGCTTGATATCTTGAAAGCATATGATCGGATCGACTGGAGCTTTATTCAGTACGTTTTGTGCAGGTTTGGATTTAACCAAAGAAGTATTAGTATCCTTACGGGAATTGTTGTCAACTGTTGGTTCTCAGTACTCGTTGAAGACCATGCAACAGACTATTTCAAATCGTCAAGGGGATTGTACCAGGGTGATCCTCTATGAAGCACGGACACGGGTGCGGGTGCGGACACGGATACGGAAAACGGTAAATTTGTAAAAAAAAGTGAACACGGGGACATGACTATATTATTTTATATATTTAATTATATATGTATATATATAACAAAATATAAATAAACTATGAAAAGAAACACAAGAAAAATAATTCTAGGCTATATTTTTCATTATACATATAAGTTTCTTAAGCACAAACAAATATATATATATATATATATATATAAATTTAAGGTATAACAAACAAAATATTATGCATTTTAATTGGAGCTGACTTTCAGAGACCCAACATGTGCATCAATTTAAATATTTACTCTTAGATCTAGTCTGACATGAAATATATTGAAAAAATTTATATTATTGTATCTAAGGTATCAAATTAGTCCACACATGTTTTGATTTTTTCAATTCTTTACACTATGTAGAAGTGTCGAACACGTCTAATTTGGGTGAACATGGCGTAAGCTTGTCGGACACAGCGTATAACGGAGTGTCTGAGTGTCCAATATGTGTCGGACACAGACACGGCGAACAAATAGAAGTGTCCGTGCTTCCTAGGTGATCCTTAATCCCCAAGCTTATCTATTTTGGCTCAAGATGCATTCAGCAGAAGTTTTCCATTATGGCTTGCATCGAAGAAGGCAACGTTATTTTCGGTGCCCGGCGGTCGTCCAACGGTGAGTCATTTACTGTTTGTGGATGATTGCATCATCTTCTCTAACGGCGCCAAAAAACTGTACGATGTATGATGGAATTTCTTGAATTATATGAAAATTGCTCAGATATGAAGGTTAATAAGACGAAGAGCGGCTTTATAGCGGGCAAACATAGCAGTGGTTATACAATGGATGCTATTCGTAGTATTACAGGCTTCTCGAAAATTAAACTACCATGTCGGTATCTCGATGTACCACTGAATGTTGGTCGATGTCCAAGAAATTCTTTTTCCTCGATTATGGATAAAATATGTAACACGGTTCAAGGTTGGAACAAGCACCTTTTGAGTATGGGAGGCATGCTATCTCTTATTAACTCAGCGCTTATGAGCATGCCTATTTACTTATTATCAGCCATCAATATTCCTAAATCAGTTATCCATCAATATTCCTAAATCAGTTATCCGTAGAATTGTGACGATGCTCGCTGACTTTATATGGGAAGAGACCGAATAGGGACAGGTTTCATTGGATAGGATGGAAAAGCATATGTAAGCCTTGTGGGAGGGAGGATTTAGGGTTAGGCGGATTCATGACCTTATCGATAGTTTTTCTTGCAAATTAGCATGGAATGTGTTGTGTAGAGAGGGTTTATGGGCCGAGTTTATGAGTAAGAAATATCTCTCCACTGGAAGCTTTGAAGATACTACCGCTCGATTGGATTCATCTACTTGCTGGCATCGTATTCTAAATGTCAAAAACATGTTTCTTTAGGATATAAAATCAGGCAATACATGGCAAAAGGGGACAGCAACTAAATCAGGAGAGCTTAGCATTGGTTCGGCATTGAGCATCGTGAGGGTGAAGTCAGCAAGGGTGGAGTTGTATAATCGGTCTTGGAGTTCGTTCCTGCAGCCTAAGATTAGTACTTTTGGTGTTTGATTGCTTCAGGATCGTTTTCCTGTGAACTACTCAGTGCAAAATAAAGGTGTTCAGCTTGTTTTGCGTTGCGTTTGTTGTTTGGTGGAGTAGAGAATTCTCAACATTTGTTTGTGGCAAGCGAGTTTGTACAGGAAATTTGGCAAAAGTTTTCTCAAGATTTCTCAGTTCATATATCAGTGACTGATTCGATAGAGCAACGATTTCGCAAGTTTTTACATCTCACAGATCTATCCATTGTGTTGAGGAATATTTGTCCAATTATTGTGACATGGGAGATCTGGAGAGCTCGGTGTGCGTATCGTTTTGATAATATACCACTTAATGTTAACTCGACAATTAGTAAAGTGGAGTTTCTTATGAGATGGGTTCTTCAAAATCATAGCTCACTGATGGGGTTAGAGGTCAAAAATATGAGAAAAGTGGCATTGATTAAATGGTTGTCTCTTGTTGTAGATTGGGTAAAGCAGAATACAGACGGTGCGTCCAAGGGAAATCTAGGAAGATTAGATGCATGGGGTATATTTCAAAATCATCATTCGTTGTTCTTACTGGCCTTTGCACATAGACATCAAGAGGGAACAAATAATTTAGCTGGAGGCAAAGCATTATTATTTTCATTAAGGTATGCCGTGTTGTTGGGATATAGAAAATTGGAAATTGATTTGGATAGCAAGATTTTGGTTGATGTTCTAAATTAAAAAAATCATGTGTCCGTGAAGGCTAAAGGAGCTGGTGGAGATTATTAATTTACTTTCGATGTTCGAGGTGTGGATCTCTCATGTCTTTCGAGAAGCAAATAAGGCGGCATATTATCTAGCTAATATTGGTTGCGACAATAATAATGATGTTTTGTTTCATGATTTTCAGTCTAGACCTAGAGAGTTGAAAGGTATTTGTAATTTAGATAGATGGGGAATTCCTTATATCTTCGGACGTAAAAGGTTTGATGATATGAAATAAAACTTTCTTTAAAAAATACATCAAATATAAGAGGCAACAATGAATTAAAACTAATTTGCGAGAAAATATGAGGGTGAAACAAAGATTCCAATTACCAAGATATAATCATACACATCACCAAATATTAATATTTGAGAAACAGTAAACTATAAGCATTACCGCTGGTCGAAGCTAGAGAACAACATTACCAAGGCGATCTACAATAAGTTTCGTCGTAAACAAGATAAGAGAACCTAATCATAGCTGGATCATGCTAAAATTACCAATCTGCAGCGAACTTCCAATATGAAGAAACATTCTACATGCAAGCATATATTTGGACAGCACATATTGGAAAAATCGAAACTTCATTAAAATCACTAGTAGCTCACCTGATGATAAACCTCTACACTATCAGTAAACGCGACAATTCGCTGAGCACCATTACGTCGAGCCTCGATTAGACCATCCAAAAGAGCTAAATGCTCGGCTACTAAATCCTCGACAAAGAAATCTAACTTCTTCTGCACTTGAACAATAGAAACCCCAGCAGATGTCTCCATAATAACTCCGATTCCACTAGCCTTAGATCCTAAACCTTCATTCTCCAAAACAGACACCCCTTTGAAAAACATCCTCAATGAGGATTCATCAACATCTTCATTAGATGACACATCATCTTCATCCACATCTTCATCCTCATCTTCTTCACATGAGAATTCAGCTAAGCACTCCTCTGAATCTTGCCAGTCCTCGTTATCACAACAGCTTCTGAAATCTTCCTCAAATTCATTAGTATTCTCAAAAAGCCCATCACCAAAGCTTTCAAGCCCCTCCATTATTTTAAGATTGGCAATGATTATTGGAACTAAACACAATCTTTCATCTCAAAATCCACCTAATACCCATTAACCTAAATTACTCAAACTCCAATGTTGTTCTTGCTCAAATAGAAGGATCTTTCAATTCCTACACCAAGATGAGAACTTTCCAAAAACCCATTACTCAAAATGGATCAAAATCTATATCTTTCTATCAGCAGGATTTAGATCTTGCAACCAACTGCACCAAATCAAAATCTACACAAAACCCAGAAAACAAATTGATGGAAAACCATTTCCTTTGATCAAATTCCTTTGCAAAGAAACCATTTTGAATGGCAAGAGCAAATGGGTTGAAAGGAAAAGGGGGAAAAGATGAGACTTTTGAGACTTCATTGATGAAAAGAGGCAAGAGAGAGGCGAATTGAAGCCTCCATGACTGGACTAAGATGGATTTGAGAGTTTTTAGGGATTGAAAAGAGATCAAAGATGGAATCATTTTATAATTTCCATGGAATAATTTATTTGGGTGGGGAGTGAAGTCAGAAAGAAGGGAAGAACTATTTGAAGTGCTACCTCAAAGCTAAGATAGAAAAGGTTATTTATTTTTTCAATATACCCCTTTCATATTTTTGCTTTTATTTTTTTTAGCAAATGATACATGTTCAAATCTGAATTGTCCTTATCTTCCTTCTTTTTTCCCCCTATTTTGTTTTTTGATCTTTTTTTTCTTTATTGAAAGGACTTTTTTTTTTTGAAGATTGATTTAACTTCCGGACGTCATTATGTCATTTGGCTTCTCCAGATGATATGTTACTTTATAAAAAATTTAGATAAAATTATCTACTACATTACGAATAACGCCACGGTGAATGAAAAGGTCATGTGTTGCTGCATAACTTTCTGTTTGTTCTGAAAAGAAATAATAATGGAACTCACTTACGTAAATGAGTTGTAATTTAGCTCACGGCCGTCTAAACTGTTTGGCATGTATTGCATGTGTCCGAAATTATACTTAAAATAAAAGGTGTTTTTTTTCCATCCAAGATGGAGAGAGATTAGGATATTCAGAGGTTCTTTCTTGATACCTTTCTTTGTCTTTTCCTCTTTTTTTAATGATTGGAAAAATCAAATAGCTGATAGACAGGGGAGGAAACTGTTTATGCTGTAGATGATTTACGTGGTAGAAAAAAATTATAAAATGTTATACCTAATCAAATCGGCCGAGTTCATCAAAATCTATTACGAATTCTGCATTTCATCACATGATAGTTGCAAAAAATTAGATATTGTGTTGGCCATTTGTTCTCATTGTACACACACAAGGGGAAAAAGAATGAAAGAAACATGCATTTATCGGATTCACAGCTTTGCTCAATGACCGTCCAACCATTTCTCTTTATTAGATGCATTGCATAAAAAAAGATGAATAATTTTTCAAGGGCAGGGTCACCAAACTTTTTCAAAACAATGTTAGATTAGAAAGAGCATATGCATGCTATATGCATTTTTTATGTTTGGTATGCTTAACATATTAAAGAGTAATACACTAATTCTAGATTAATTAATAGCCAAACATGCAATCTTAATCCTACCTAACATGTTAGGTGTAACCAATATGGCTCCTAATATCTGGTACAGCTCGAAAACTTAATTCAATGGGTCAAATAATGGTGTCTATCATTCCATTTATTATATGGTTGTGATCAAATTGTGTCAAAATATTACAGGAGCAAACAATGTTTAAGCTATATATAAGAACCATCTCATCAATTACAAAATTGTGTGGTAAATGAACTATCATAATTATTTCTTTCTAATATTGTGCTTTGGTTGAGTTATATGAAAATGTTTCCCCAAGACCTTAAAGTTTTTCTGAAAATAATTTGTACTAAATCTTGTACTCGAACACAAGAGACTTTACCCCATATCTCACAATAACGCATATTAGAAACCTATAATTATA
This sequence comes from Agapanthus africanus, assembly GCA_030015575.1. Classification (NCBI taxonomy): domain Eukaryota; kingdom Viridiplantae; phylum Streptophyta; class Magnoliopsida; order Asparagales; family Amaryllidaceae; genus Agapanthus; species Agapanthus africanus. Next base: position 53,686,625 of record CM057342.1, on the reverse strand, counting down.
TTTAATAATTTCTTATTACAAAGTGTAAACTTTGATTACATTTTATTTTATAGTATATACATGCCTCTTAAAAATATATTTTGCATGTGCACATTTGTTGAAAAGGAATACAAAACATGAAGTTTGTGTTAGTTATAAATAAGTTTATTATAATTAAGCAAAATGGTATATGATTGTATCCTGCCATACTTTCTAGGATTTTTCACATGTTTGTTTTTAATTGTCTTTTCAAGATAATCTTTTTCCTGAATTGGAAAATTCTACAATGCAATCTTAGGTCGTGGCTCTAAATTAAATAAGCTCGTCGTCCTCATCATCTAAGCATTTTCCCCATCTAACGGATCAGCTATATATGAAGTAAAGCTGCGGTAAAGATTTGGTAAAGTTTTACGATTAACTGACCTAACTATATATAAACTCGTATCTAATTTATTTTTTCCCCGATTTCTAGATTAGTTTAGGGTGGAGAAAGATGTAGGATAAAGCCAAATGTAAAGCAAAAGAGGGGTGTTAGGAGGGAAAGAAGTTCTAGTCACAATACAGGCAAGGGGTGCAGGTTCTAATTTCTCAATTAGTTTATCCTAAAAGCTATGACAAAGACATGATTAGTTTCTTTGCTCTTTTGGCATCTTTTAATTTTCTTTTTTGGTGCTCCACTACTTGCTCGACTTTACCTTTTTCTATTTAAGATGATATCCTAGGGCCTTTATTTTTCAATATAATACAGAGTATAAATAGTACCATAGTCCATAATTCACGAATAATTCGGCAAATTCGTGAATTATTTCTGAAGTTTTGATCGGCCGATTAATTCTCCGATTTAATCGCCACTGGCGAACGTTTCGAATAATTCAAATAAACAGCGAATAATTCACAAAAACAGCGAACATTTCGCAATATCAAAACCCAGTGCCTTGTATGTTAATTTCTTGCTCGAAATACTTCCCGAATACTTGCCGAATCTTTCCCGAATACCTACCGATTTTTTTCCGCATAGCTCCCCGAATCCAAATTTTCGATCTCGTCAAATAATTCCCGAACGGCGAATTTGTGACTATGCACAGTACAAAGTAGCACAATAAGAAATTTTCACTCCCGCGGTTTAAAATGTCATCCATCTAGTACATTTTTCGATCGATCGGCGCCGATCATATTACTCGCCATGTCCTAAGTTATGGGTATACAAATTTTAATATCTTTTAGATACTTTTTGTCCATTCATTTGGTATCGTAAAATATTCTATTGTCGAAAAACCATTAATTTTGCAATCATCCGATACAATGGCGAACGGTAGTAATGAAGCTCACAAGTGGTATCTCCTCAAATTACGACACGTGGCGGATGACGTGTTCCGAAGGCTACGGAGGTGGAATAAATGAGTTGCATTAAGAGGATTCCTAGGGACTTTGTCCCGAAGAACGTATCCAACCTTTTAGGAGACCTCTCTGAATACATTCCACCTTCACCTAGGAAACTACCAACAGCTCGTCTTCGAGCTTTCTCAGTCTCCTTGCTCGTCTCCAAGCCGTCTAACGTGCCGAGCTTTCTCGGCCTCTCGGCTCGTCTCCGAGCCCCTGACGCGCCGAGCCTCCTCTGCCTCCCGGCTCGTCTCCGAGCCCCTAACGTGCCGAGCTTCATCGGCCTCCCCCAATCAACCAAGAGCGCGGATCCCATGCGGCCCATAACGGCTCCGCGTATATCGCCAGGCGCGAGATATACGTCTCCCCACGATCTGCGTCCCACGCTAGCGCATCCCCCCATTAATGGGCGCATCCCGCCATTCAAGGCGAGAATAACGCTGGGTGTGACTGACGGCGATGATCTCGCTCCCGCTCACTCCACGCGACCTCTATATAAACCTCTCTCTCAGACGACTCAGGTAACGCGAATTTATTTCAATACACCGCTACTCTACACCTATACCTCGGCTCTAACTTGATCGTCGGAGGGTCCCACGATGGTCACCCATCCCGGGATTTCTTTACAGGTAGCTCAGCATCCAACACCAACCCATTGAGATCTACGCTAACAACTCTCAAAAACAAATCTCAGCCGTCAAAGACCGCCATCATAGAATCGACAAAAGACAACATCTGAAAAAGATCCGAAGCTCCATTAGTGAGCGCCGTCTGTGGGAACAAAAGACTTGTTTTTTTGTTCCGCCATAAAAGTTGATTTTCCGCCCTCGACCCGATGGCGATCGACAAACGCGACGGTCCAAATTCGAGCCGCCACAACGGAGGCGGGAGCGGCTCGTCTCCTCCTCTCGATGCCATCCACGCCTTGTCCGCCTGGATAGACATGCTCACATCGCTGGTGGATGCCCTCGTCCGCGTTCAAGTGGCGGGCCCTACCCACCAGACCGTGGCTCCCCCTTCCTGGTATAATGACGTCCGCCGAAGGAAGGATGGGCACACTCGAGCCATCGATCTCCCTCACCCTCATCACAGCACCACCGAGCGCCGGCGGGCCGACTCTGGCCACCTTAACCCACACACGGCGATTGATTCCATGACCAGCTGGACGCCGGATAGCTCTATGCCACGGTCCTAGGGTAGACTAGGCCGTCGTGCATTCTCTCCTCCTGAGGAGGTGTCGGTCAGCTCGTCTGCTTCCAGGCATGACCGACGCCCCCACTCTTGCCGGGACCGCGCGAACGACGAGCACAGAAACTACCCGAAAAGGGGCCTGCCCGAGGATTTGAGGCACTTGATAGAGCGAAATCGAAGCCGCACTATCGCACAGATCTGGAGCGGGGGTAGCCACCACTCCGACTGTGCAAAATCCTCGAGGTACCACCACCGGCTTGAAGCCCTCGAGATGAAGATCGAAGGCATACGAAGAGATAGACACATGTCCGGCGAAGGGGCTAGGTACTCCGCCAACTCACTAACGAAGCCCTTCACAGAGGAGTTGCTAGCCGAGCACGTATCATCCAGGAACAAGCCGCCAAAAGCGGCATTTTTCGACGGGAAATCCGACCCGAATGACCATCTAAACGCATTTACGGCGGGCATGAGCTTCCAGGATAACTCTGACGCGGCTCAATGCCGAGCTTTTCCTACTACTCTCATCCAGGCTGGCCGGGACTGGTTCCGAGGACTTACGCCACGCTCCATCTTGACCTTCGACGAGTTGGCCATCCAATTTCTCGATCACTTCGTCGGGAATCGACGACAGAAAAGGACGGTCGACTACCTGTTCACCATCAAGAGCGGAGACAAAGAATCCTTCAAAGGGTATGTCACTCGTTTCTACAACGCTCTCCTGGATGTCCCCGAGCACCGTGATGAAAAAGTCATCACCGCGCTGAGGTCGGGTCTTAGACACAAAGAGTGGCTCTGCTCTTTTGCATTAGCGCAACCTAAGACCATGGCCGAAGTAAAAGCTGTTGGAGATAGTGCCCTCAGAGTCAATTATTGGATCACAGGCACGTGATTGCAATGATTGAGAGAGGACCTATACCGGTAGGACAGTCTTACTCAAGATAATAGTATGCTATCTGGTTTATCTTTATCATCGTGTACTGCTTTAGGTGACATTACTGATCACTATTGCACGTTGATAGAGCCCCTAGGATTCTTGCTTGACTGCCAGCAGTATGAGGGCGATCATATACGTGGGAGCTGGGGTCTATAAGCACATCCTTAAAAGGTCCCTAGTCGTGGGAGTTTCGAGACAGGACATCGATACTCCAGAGTAGACTAGTGTATACAGTCGAGACCCCGACGAGAGGCGGTGGCCGGTCTCACAAGCCACTGGTGTCAGTTGGATCACCTAAGATGTATACAGGTGCTCATTAGGTTATGAGTACACCGGAAAGGACTCGCCGGGAACATGCTAGTTAGTATTATACCTGATGTCAGATAGCAGTTCCCTGGTGACATGTGTACAGGTTAATTCATCGACCTGAGATCGTCATTTGTCTCGTGTGGGTTCCCACTGTACTTAGATTACTACCCTACCACGCTCAAAGGAGACATGCAAACAGGTTTTAGTTGGGTACAGTCCCGAACCACATGGAGGCAGTGAGCGGATCTGCAGGGGTTCGTCTCTCCCGGTATTGGGGGTGAGGTCGCGCTGTGTCTAGGAGAGCCAGTACATGAAAGTCCTTGGCCAAGACAGGAGATTTACTGGTAGGTATTCCAGTAGTATCTCAGGGTGTTCTGGGCTACACTCCGACATGACTTGTACCGTTTTTGGGGGTCTGACTTTTACCAACCCCCTAGGCCTTCCATGCGATGCTCATAGACGAACGGACCAGACTGTACGGATATTGTCACTGACAGGCTCAGTAGGGTGTCAGGATGAGTTCGCTCATCGACGTCCCTTTTGGTCAATACATGGTAGCCCGTTACGTATAGGCTAATACCTCTGACGTGCTAGTGGTTAAATCCACAACCAAAATATTGATGAGTCTTTAGAGTCCCCCACAGACCGTTTTCTCAAATTTCGGGCGAAACGCTGTAGAGGCTGTATGGAAATATGGCAGGGTTCGATCTTATACGTGCGGTATTGCACGGATTATGATCGGACGGATAATACTAGCGGGCTTTGGTTTAAGCCGGATCCTAGTATTGTACAGTGTAGATTTTGTCTCTTTGCATTTTGTATTCAGTGGGAATACAAATGCGGGTATGTATATACAGTCGCGGGGTTTTCCTGTAATTTATTACGGGATCAGTTTTCTGAAGTTGCCAGTTTGTATTCCGTTTCGGCCAGTTTTCCTTTGTTCCTTCACGGCCGGATTTTTCCGATGGAGGGGGTTATTTGCAAGTGTGCAAATCATCTTTTGTAGAGGGGTTTCTTGTAATTGTGTGGCTTCATGATATGACTAGCATCATTTGATTCTTTTTGAATCAACTCTTTTTCATTTATGAGATTAGAAATGGATGGGATTTATTTTGGCTTGAGTGTGATTCTTTTTTTCTCATTATCATTCATTTTCTCCACTTGCAAAATGGCTCCACCATTTTTTTAGAGAGGGGCCGGCCACTTTTGAGAGAGAGAGGGAGATTGATTTTGTGGTGGTGGGAAATTCATTCATCTCATTTTTGCTTGCTTGCTCCATTTCAAAACCTTCCTAAAAGTTCATTATTTTCCTCCATCACCATGGCAACTTCATTACCCCATGAGACAAAGCTACTACATTTAGCCTACAGCATTTCTTGGGCACGTCGACTTGCCAACTTCGTGCGCGAGTTGCCTCGGTTCAGAGGTGGGAGCCCATAAAAGAACCCGGCGTTGTGGTGCCCGTTCCGACGAGGAGATGAAGACCGGAGATTCCGCGAAGAGATCGGAGTGGAGGCCGAAGACCGAAGGACACGGATCGCTCGATATAGCTTTCTTCCCATCTTCAAGTTTGCTAGAGTTAGGTTAATGGCCCGATCCGGGACTTTAGTGCGCGGTGGTGCCGGTTTCTAGTTTTTAGAAAAGTTTCGTTTCCGCATTCCGATATCGGATTGACGGCCGGGGTGCCACCGTGCACTTACAAAAGCCTGGATCAAGTGGGAGATCCAACTCGAGTCGGAGGTGAACTCAAATCTGCCGAGAGGCGACCAAACTGACCAAAAGAAGCGGGGCAGAGAAGAGAAAAAGAGAGTCGACCGATCAAAACCTTACTTCCCGAAGTTCCAGGAGTACACTCCTCTTAACATCTCCCAGAACGAGCTGCTGGAGGGAGACTAAGGGCGAGAGGTTTTTCAAGCTCCCGCCAGTTACCTAAAGGGCGGGCACGCATCTCCGAGGCCCGTATTGCGCCTTCCACGGGTCGCAGGGCCACCCAACCGAAAACTGCAAACAACTTCGTGACTATATCGAGAAGTTGATCCGCTCCGGCCACCTGGCGAAGTACTTGCGGGACAAGCGGCAGGCAGAATGGGAGCAAGAGAACCAGCCCCCTCCCGGGGAGTTAACGATCGGGCAAATCATGGTCGTTACCTCGGATCCTGCTCGGGAAGCTAGCAGAAACCACCGCCTCCTCCCGGTCGAGGGTGTAGGCGATCCATCCCAGAAGAAGTGCAGGAAGGATGAGCCCATCATCTTCACCGATGAAGACTGTAGGGTGTTTTTCGTTACCCCATTGAGATGGGAATACGCGCGCGCTTGTCAGGCATACTACAGATCCCCCTGCCTAGGGTAAGCGCGAGTTTATTGATTGTAGGGCTCCGAATCTCCGGTAGCCGCGGACTAAGTTGTCGTTAATTACCCTTCGCATTTGGAGCGAGAGAACCTCCAATTGACGGGTCAAACAGGTCATGCGAACTCAATGTGCAGTGTTGTGTTTTGAAGGGGTTTTGGATATATCGGGGGCCCCGCAGAGTTTTTACGGGGGTCCCACCATCCGGATAGCGGGCTGGAGGTCAAGGGGGCTAGAAGCTCCCTTGCGGGATGCGGGGCAGCACCCTGTTAGAAATTTTTTCTAACGGGGGAAGTATATTTAGTGTGGAGTGCATATAAAAATTGGGGGAGCGTCTTAAAGACGCGCCTACGGGTCACGTGCCTGGCGTGTGGGCGATGGGTGCCCACGGGTCACGTGCCTGGCGCGTGGGCACGGACGCCCGCGGGTCACGTGCCTGACGCGTGAGCGTTTGGCGCCCACGGGTCACATGCCTGGCATGTGGGCACTGGGCGCCAGCGGGTCACGTATGCTGCACGCGACCGCTGGGCGCTGAGCGCCCGCGGGTCGCATGAGGCGCACGTGGGCGCATAGCGCCCGCGGGCCACGTGCCTTGCACGCGCCCGCGGGGCACGTGTATTGCACATTGCCGCTGGGCGCCGAGCGCCCTCGAGTCGCGTGAGGCGCACGTGGGCGCTTTATCGCTCGTGGGTCACGTGCCATGCATGCAACAGCTGGCCGTCCCCGGGTCACGTGCCCTGCACGCAACCGCTGGGCGCCCGCGGGTCACGTGTGTGGCACGCGACTGCTGGGAACACCAGCGGAAATGGGGCTTAGCCCCTGGGTTAGGAGTTAAACTCCCAAGGGAGGCTTTGGAGTTGAACTCCTAACAGAGATTATGTATAGAATTGGAGTTAAACTCCTAAAAAGGGGTTTGATTTATGGAGTTAAACTCCAACAGATCTTGAATGGAGTTAAACTTTTAAAGATCTTTGGATTTTTTTTTTAGCCTTGGATCCTCCCGGAACGGGATTTTTAGAGATGGGTCTCCTTCTTCCTCCTCTTCGTTAGCTGGATCTTGAAGAAAGGGGAGGCGAGATTCAAAATCCCCCCTTTAGAGATCTGATGGGAGATCCGAGCTCCCTTTTGTGGGTTTTATGGTGAAAAACTATTTTTTTCTGAAAAAGGAAGGGTTAAACTCTTGATTTAATTCAAAGAGGGGAAGAAGGTTTAGAACTTTGAGGAAGGAGAAGGAGGCATAAACCCTGGTTTTTAGAGAATGGAAAAGTTCTCCTAAGTTCTCCTTTATTTCATTATCATGTTGCCTTATATAGGCTTACGAATTGACATATAACCCCTTAGACTTTACAAAATGGCATTTTGCCCATCCCATGCCTCATGTACTCTTTTCTTTTGCACATAAACCACGGGCTTTACAGAAATTTGGCTTTATGCCCATCTTCTTACATTCATGGATAAAAAAATTACATCAAAATTATTTATTACATGATTTTTTATTTCGGCATGGGGGAGGCCGGCCGCGGGGCTCGACTTGGGCATGGGCCTACTTGATCTGGGCTTGAGTCCGCTTATTTGGGATTGATTTTGACTTTGACTTGGTCACCGGGATGTAATTTTCGACCCCAACAAAGACCTCCACGGTATATCCCTGCCTCACAACGACCCTCTCGTGATAGCGGCCCGGGTCCACCGTTATGAGGTACAGAGAATATTGGTCGATTCCGGGAGCTCGGCAGACATCCTCTTCTACGACTGTTTCCAGCATATGGGGCTAGGACCATCCGACCTTCAGCCGACCTCCTACGTCCGCTTTGGGTTTATCGACCACTCCATCCCGGCTGAAGGAGTGGTCACCCTCCTCCTCAACATTAGAGAAGCAGGCCATACGAGGACCATACCGGTGAAATTCATCATCGCTAAGGTCCCTTCATCCTACAACATCCTCCTGGGTCGTCCAACCTTAAACGCCCTCCGAGCTCAAATCTCGGCTTATCACCTCGCGATCAAATTCCTTTTGGATCAAGGGGGATAGGTCGAGCCTACGGGAACCAGCAAATCGCTAAGATTTGTCTGGCCTCCACGTCACCTGCCGGAGAGACGGGCGACGATTTTGAAGATGTGTGTTTTCCAAGGGTTTTTGGATACGCGCGACGACCAAAAGGAAGTCCGAGGATCCCCGATAGAAGCATTGATGGGAGATTTGGTCTTACGAAGAAACGAGTTTGTGGACCAAGGGAGACTACATAAATTCTCGCCGAAGTGGAACGGACCATTCCTCATCACAGAGGTTTTGCCCGGTGGGGCGTACCGCTTGCAAGACGCCAGGGGGCATAACTTTTCCCGGCCTTACAACGTTGAAAAGCTCAAGTTGTAAAAGTAAAAAAAATTCTATCCTCTTTTGAAATAATATAATTCTTGTTGGCGTTTAGTTAAGTCCATAGAATGCACGAAGAAAAAAGAAAAAAAGAGACAACACACTACTGCCAAAAATATGATTTATTTATGAAAAGGTATTATGGGCTCCCAACCTTACAATAATTACAACAGAGGGGGGCGAGGATCAAGGAAGCACTTGTTGGGGTAAAAATTTACACCCCGGTTGACCGAGTCAAAGTCAAGGTCAACCCCCAAGCTAGGTGGGCCTAAGCCCAGGTCAAGCGGACCCATGCCCAAGTCAAGCCCACGGACAGCCTCCCCATGGCAACGACAAAATCATGTAATAAATAATTATTATGTAATTTTTTATATATGAATGTATGTAAAATGGGCATAAAGCCAATATTTTGTAAGCCCATGGCTTATGTGCAAAAATGTAATGGCACATGAGCCATGGAATAGGCAAAATGCCATTTTGTAAAGCCCAAGGGGCTATATGCAAATATGTAAGCCTATAAAAGGCAACATGATGATGAATAAAGTAACACTTTTCATTCCCCAAAAAACTAGGGTTCTTTGTGCCTCCTGCTCCTTCTCCAAGGTTCCAAAAACATTTCTCTTTCTTTTGAATTAAATCAAGAGTTTTACTCTTCCTTTTTTCAAAACTAAATAGTTTTCCACCACAAAACCCACAAAGGGGAACTTGGATCTGTCATCAGATCTTAAAAAGGAGAGATTTTGAGATTTCACATCTCTTGATCTTCAAGATCCAGCAAGCAACAGGAGGAAGAAGAAGAACCACTCCCATTAAACCCAGAACACATTCAGGAGCCCGACTCCTCTCTGATTTCTCTTTGAGAAATCTTTTTTCAGGCTAAAAGCCTCTTGTCCTCTCCAGCGCGCAGCGCAAGTGCGCAAAGCGCCCACGTGACGACACGTGGCGCGCGCGCTTGCGCACCTGCGCGCTTGCGCAAGTGCGCAAAGCGCCCGCGTGCCGACATGTGGCGCGCTCGCGCGTTTGCGCACCTGCGCGCTTGCGTAAGTGCGCAAAGCGCCCGCGTGCCGACACGTGGCGCGCGCTTGCGCACCTGCGCGCTTGCGCAAGTGCGCAAAGCGCCCGCGTGCCGACACGTGGCGAGCGCGCTTGCTTGCGCACCTGCGCAAGTGCGCAAAGCGCCCGCGTGCCGACACGTGGCGCGCGCGCTTGCGCACCTGCGCGCTTGCGCAAGTGCTCAAAGCGCCCGCGTGCCGACACGTGGCGCGCGCGCTTGCGCACCTGCACGCAGCGCTCATGCGCAAAGCGCCCGCGTGCCGACACGTGGCGCGTTTGCGCTTGAGCGCACAGCGCCCAAGGTGCTGCCCCACGCATCCTTTGGATGCCTTTTCCCCTTTATTTATATATATATGTATATATATACATTTATATACAAATGTACACATACACATACTCCGCAACATTCTCCCCCTCCAAAAAAATTTTTGGGCCGGGGCGCTGCCCTGCACCCCGCAAGGGGGCTGCTAGCCCCCTTGACCCCCATCCCGCTATCCGGGTAGCGGGACCTCCGTAAAAACTCTGCGTGGCTCCCGATATATCCAAAACCCCCCCTTTTCAAAACAGAACACACGTACACTGCACATTGAGTTCGCATGACCAGTTTAACCCGTTAATCGGAGGTTCCCTCGCCCCAAAGGCGAAGGGTAATTAACGGCAGCTTAGTCCGCGGCTGCCGGAGATTCGGATCCCCACAATCATTAAACCCCAGCCTACCCTAGGCAGGGGGAATCTGTAGTACGCCTGACAAGCGTGCGCGTATTCCCATCTCAATGGGGTGACAAAAAACACCCTACAGCACTGTTGATGGTACTCCTAGGATATCTCTTCCAGTCGAGCCCGAGCTTCCTCAACCCGCTCTCTCTGAAGGTGCCCGCGGACCCTAGAGGCCACGGAAGCACCGGGGACCCCATCCGCCGGACAAGAGGCAACGATCAGCCTTTTCTAGAAACACTCCAGAAGAAGACCCACTGATCGTTCCCGCCTACTCTTCGAGATCAGGCCAAGATGGTAGAGCATGTGCACCTTGTCAAGCGCCTCGTTCCTCAGCTGCGGAGACAGGACGTTGTACCAACCTGGGGACATCCTCCAGATCGCGTAAATGAGCACTTGGAGGAGAGCAGATCGCCGGGGAAGTAGGCGTCCAAAGTGTCCCTCCACACGGTCTATCACCGCCTCATACGTCTGCTTGGAGCGATCGTGACTATAAAGGTACACGTCGTCTTGAGAGATGATCTCCCCGATAGTAAAAATGCACCCGGCCACCTTCAGAGACACAATGCTAGAAAGAAACCAACATGCCTTCGCTTTTTATAGCCTCAACAAAAATCTTCCAACGGCCAAAATTTACTCACGCAGCGACGCGAATCATAGGATGTCTCAATTTCCCGATATAGAACTGCCACGTGTCGGCCATATCGGTCTTCACGAGTGGCTATGCGGCCCACGGAAGGTTGAACAACGCCCTCACTCCCGCCAATGCGAACCACGGAAGGTTGAAAGACACCCCACGAAGGCGTAAGGGAGTCTAGAAAATTCTCCCCGCGAGGCGGCCGAGTAGCTTCCTGCTCGGTCCATCCTCAGCGGGCAGCTTCCTGCCCAACTACACTGTGGATAGAAAGCCTTCTTCATGAGGCCACCGAGCAACTTCCTGCTCGATCCATCCTCAGCGGGTAGCTTCTTGCCCAACAACGCTGTGGATCGAAAGCCCTCCTCACGAGGCCACTGAGCAGTTGTAGCGTCTTGAAAAATCATTTTGGTGTTTTCCTGAAAATCGGTGAAAATTCGGTATTTTTCCGAAAACCGTCTTTCTCGTTATTTTGCAGTTTAGGACTAATTATACCTAAAATGGATAGGTAATTGCTTGTTTTTAGTAGCTAATGAGTTACTTATGAAATTTTGGTCATTTAAAATTTTTTCCCTATTTTTCAATTTATTAATATTATTTTAGGCCGGTAAGAAAATACATTAAATTAGCGATAAATACAAATTTAAATGGGCTAAAATTAAGCTTTAAAATCATGTAAATTAAAATCAAGTTGTAACATAAATTTTTAGTAATTTATTTTATGTTTTAACTAATTTTTATTATGGAAAACGAAATTTATTGAGTTTAAGCTTAAACTTGCAATTTTGGACTTGTAGGGGGTCTTTTTGCAAAAAAATTTTTGTGCACTCTCACACACACATCCTCACATCACCTTGGCTGTCCCAAACTGCAGAAATTCCCCCTCTCTCTTTTGTTTTAAAATTCTTTTGTTAGGGATGATTTGAGTTGAATGTGTATGTTTAAAATATTGTATGTTGAAGGTATGGTGCTTTGACTTTGAGGGGGGTTGACCATGACTTTTTCCATACACCCACACCACTCCCCTCTCCCTCCTCTGGCTGAAATCTGCAGCCCCTCCCCTCTTCATCATTTTTCTTTTCATCTTGTTCAAAAATTCATCAAGTTGCTCCAAAATTCAAGCTAAAACTCACAAATTAAAACCCCATTCTTCATCCTTTTTTCCTTCACCTCTATTGCTTGGAATCATGGTGTTAGGAGGCCATCATTGAGGCAAATTTCTTCTTGCTAGATCCATAGGTTTGAGGTATAATTTCTACTCTTTTAATTTCTTATGGTTAGAATACTTTAATCTAGTTGCTTAGTGTTAATTTTAGTGTTAATCCTAATCTAGTTTTTTTTAGTTAATGATTGAAAATTAAACTAGGGTTTCTTGAAACCATGTTTTAGTCAATTAAGTCTTTTTAATTAACCTAGTTGTTTACTTAACCAATTTATATGGTTACTTTGCTTAAGTGGCTTCTTATTAGGCTAATCTATGTTAAAGTTGTGTGAAATTTTCATTAAGGTTGCTAATTATCAAAATCAAGAAAAGGTTTGTGTATGGAATATGGGTTTTGATGCATGGTAAAGGGGTTAATTTAATTGTAGTGGCTTTCTAATGGTTTAATTTGGATATTTGTGTGATAATGTGTGCACTTTGTCGCAAATTGTCGATGTTTGCACCAAATTTGCAAACTTCTAGCTTACTAGGTTTTTATTATATTATTGTGGCGAATTAATTGCGATATCTAGATTATATTGTTGGCTTATCCTATGACATTTAGGATGCATGAGTGCGGATTTTTGAGTAGTCGGGTTTTAGTTTTGCCGGGCGACCAAATCGGCGATTTTTGCAGTTTTTGCGATTTTCGCGTGTGTTCCGCGCACTTTGTGCACGTTGTACCTAGCTTGTGAACGTTAGTATCTTCTTTTGGATTTTGCGTCGTTCCTGATATGTAACCTTATGTTGGTATTGATGTAATTCCAGGTTCGGTCGCGGAGACGTCAGACGCGGCACGAAAGGGGAAAGCGGTGATTGGACGTGACTAGCTAGGGATTCCGGTGAGTAGATGTAACATCTACGGGGGACTATCGTTGGATGGCGCAAGCCGCCCGATAGTTTTAGTAACTTAAAAGATTCTTAGTGATGTTAGTAATTAGGGGTGTAATACTTATATGATTATTTGCTGCATCCATGCCTTATATTGACATACATATGCGAACCCATTTTATAGGACACCTGCACCATTGCCAGGGTTTTTATATGCAGCACGAGCACTATTCATGCTTACACACACGCCCTGGTAATTGCCATGCCACCACACTAGATAACCTATAATTTGAAACCTTTTACTAATTGATGCTTAACCCTGTGCTATTGCCTTTAATTCCTTAAAATGAAATCGTAGGATTGCTATTCATGTGCATGTACCTCATCATATTATTTGTTCATGCCTAGTCTATTAATCATACATCGTAGCTTAATTATTGATACCATATGCATTCATTATCATTGACATATGCACTTATGAGGATTTCTTGAGATTTTATGATATTTCTGGATTTCGGGGGAAAGCCGCAAAATTTCTAAACTTATTATGTTTTTAAAATATGTAATTGCGGTTTTCTAGTGATGTAAAGTGTCGTCCACCATGAGTTTGCTATGGTTTTCGAGATCCGTGTCGAGGAGTGGAGGAGCCGTCACGGGTACATGGTGGGCCCGGTATGGTACCCCGGGGCAAGATGAATGTGGTGTTGACGTTGAGCCTGGCAGGGGACGGATTACCTACCGGTGACTGTTTGGCACGGCGGATATCCAGAGGATACCGACCGTGGCCGTGAGATGATGAGATTTTGATATTGAGCTGGGTCAGCCGGATGGCTGAGGCCAGAGATACTATGACATGGATATATGAGATTTGTGATAGTTTTGAGGTGTCGTTGCTGGACACAGGTTCTTGTTGATTCTATTGGTATTGTGCTGGTATTTCAAAAGAGATTCTTAAAGGGAAAAACATGATTTCTTATACTTACACATTCAGATCACGAGTTGACTCGCATTGCATTCATACCTTCTAGTATATTCATATTGCATACATACTTGCCATTATGCCCTGCCTTACCTGTATTTAGATGCTAGGATGCTTGTGTGCATGCATACGATAGCCTGTGTAGATGTTATTTATTACTCACGAGTTGGCAACTCACCCCCGTTGTGCCATAGCCTTTTGCAGGTCCGCTCCGTCAGTGCAGTAGCGGCGGGCGCTCTTGTTTCTTTTGCCTGGACTCGAGGTTTTGCTCTTAGGTGGGTTATATCATTATTTTTGTACCACCTTGTATATTCTTTGTATCTAGTGTACTCCATCTACTGTTTCTATCAGTATTGTTGTATATTGACCTAGAGATGAGACTGTGAGATTTGTGGACTTTTTATGCTGTATTTTGGGGTCGAGCTCACTTGAGTCGACGTGCTGTTTTCTCATGCTCCTTTATTATTATTTTGCATGTTGTTGTTTTAAATTGCGTGGGATTTGTGACCGCCTTGTGGCGAAGAGCTAGCTCCCGCTTGGGGATGCCTTATTTGTTGGATTCATATATATTCTTGTTGTACCCATTTTGGGGGCCAGTATTTACAAAGGAGACTCTGCCGAAATTTTCGGAAAAATTTGCATTGTTTTTAAAAAAGGTTTTTATGTGACTTATTGATAAACTCGTTTTCAATTGATTGGGTTCTCTTCACTCTTTTGCTTATTTGGTTTTGGTTTCTGGGCTTTGGCTTACTTATTTTACGGACACCTTGAGACGTTTCGTAAACTTAAGTGCCAGTCACGTTCCGTACCCTGCGGGTTGTGACAAAGTTGGTATCAGAGCGATAGGTTTTACCCTTTTGAGTGTAGGATGACCCTTGGTAGATGGAGTAAGTGACTTAAGCAGGGTAACGTAGCGTGCGTATGTCCGCGGCATACTTGCGATACGGTACTCCGCCTAAGTGACTTTAGGATATACTTGCTTGAAAATTCCTTCTTCAATTCCGTGTATCCTATGATCCTATTGCACTGTTCTTACTATCCGTTTTCCTGTAACAGCCACTATGCCACCGAAGGCTACGAGGGCACAGAGGGCTGCCGCCCGAGACGAGATTCGAGCTGGCTCTTCCGAGACTAGGACTGAGCAGGGTGGTATGCCTACGCCGCAGGGACAAACCGATCCACCTTCCCCAGGCCGTATGGATAGGCTCGAGACTAGTATGGAGGAGTTGCGACAGATGATGGGGAGTATGCAGGAGCTACGTCAGATGGTAGGATCCTTAGTTGCAGCCAGTCGTACACCGAGGCCGGATGACGTACCTACTACATCACAGACGACCATGATACCTGCTCCTACTACTACCACCGTGACCATCCCGGTTTCACTACAGGATTTCATGAGGCTGAGACCTCCAGTATTCACCGGCACCGAGGCAGCGGAGGACCCCCAGACGTTCCTTGACAGTTTAGCCAGGATCTGCCGTTCGCTGAGATGTTTGGATGATCGATGGGTAGAGCTTGCGAGTTTCCGACTAGAGGGTCTCGCGCAGACATGGTGGGAGTCAGTCTTGAGAGGTCGAGCTGCAGGTCTACCGCCTATGACTTGGGCCGAGTTTACAGTGGTCTTTCTAGCTCGTTTCCTCCCAGAGAGCGTTCGTGACGCCAGAGCTCGTAGCTTCGAGGCCTTAGTCAAGCCACCTGGGATGACGGTGTCTGAGTATGACATCCAGTTTACGCAGTTATCCCGATATGCTCCGTATTTGGTGGATATCGAAGAGAAGATGGTGAAGAGGTTCGTACAGGGACTTGATGCCCAGCTATATCTTGCCATTGGCGCCCAGCACTACGACACTTATTCAGCTGCTATGGATACGGCATTGCGGATGGAGGCACGCATATCACAGACTTCGGCTGTTTCTGGGCCGAAGAGGATTCGCACCGATGTACCGTCTCAGAGGCAGCGCGCCAGATTCTTTCCGAGAGATAGGCCTGGCAGAGGATTTGGACGGGGACAGTTATATGGTTCTTATCCCCAGGGACAGCAGCCGTCGCCAGGGTGTTTTGGGTGCGGGAGTCCACACCATCTTGTCAGAGATTGTCCGGCGAGACGACAGGGAGCAGCGACAGTTCCGCATGTGACCCTACCACTATCACCACCCCCTCCTCAGAGAGCCCTACTTCCTATCACTGACGATGCTCCACGCCAGTTAGGTGCACCCAGAGGCCGTGGACGCGGCGGTCCTGTTCAGAGAGGACGAGGAGGCAGAGGCCGAGGTCGAGGTCAGCCCGCTATCGGTGGAGGACAGGCCCGAGTATTTGCTTTGACACCGCAGGATGCGCAGGCATCCAATGCCGTTGTGACAGGTACCTTGCCAGTTTGCTCTTTCGACGCCCGGGTATTATTTGACCCAGGTTCCACACATTCGTACGTCTCTGCACACTTTGCACCGATGTTGGGCCGTGAGTCGTCGTCGTTAGATCATCCGCTTGTTGTTATTACCCCGGTAGGCGAGTCGTTTGTCGCTCGTTTTGTATTTCGATTGTGTTCTGTTCGTATCGGGGAGAGGGAGTCATCGGTTGATTTGATTCTCCTCGATATGTTGGATTTTGATGTGCTTCTGGACATGGATTGGCTAGCCACTTGTTATGCTTCGGTGGACTGCCGTGAGAAGGCAGTCAGATTTAGCTTTCCGGGAGAGCCAGTCCTTGTTATTCAGAGAGACCGCAGCGTCACCCTTCCCAGCTTGATTTCGTCTCTTCGCGCTGGTCAGCTCTTGCGGAAGGGATGTCAGGGATTCTTAGCGTATATTTGTGATACTCGAGCTGCAGAGGTTCCGTTGGACCGGGTCCCGGTTGTTTGTGAGTTCCCTGATGTTTTCCCTGATGAGCTACCTGGGCTACCACCTGAGCGCGACGTTGAGTTCTGCATTGATTTGATTCCCGGCTCGGGGCCTATTTCTATACCGCCTTATCGGATGGCCCCGGCAGAGCTTCGAGAGCTGAAGGATCAGTTGCAGGATTTGTTAGATAAGGGGCTTATTCGACCTAGTGTTTCTCCGTGGGGTGCTCCGGTCCTGTTTGTCAAGAAGAAGGATGGAAGTTTGCGCTTATGTATCGACTACCGCCAGCTGAACAAGGTTACCGTGAGGAACAGATATCCGTTGCTACGCATTGATGATTTGTTCGACCAGCTTCAGGGTGCGGGGTATTTTTCGAGGATCGACTTGCGATCAGGATACCATCAGCTGCGAGTTCGACAGGAGGATATACCGAGGACAGCTTTCCGCACGCGCTACGGCCACTACGAGTTTTTGGTGATGTCGTTCGGACTCACCAACGCCCCAGCAGCATTCATGGATTTGATGAACCGTACATTCAGGCCGTATCTTGACTTGTTCATCATCGTGTTTATCGACGATATCTTGGTGTACTCCCGGAGCAGAGAGGAGCACGAGCAGCACTTGCAGATTACGTTACAGACTCTGAGGGAGCACCAGCTGTTCGCAAAGTTCTCCAAGTGTGCATTCTGGCTGGACAGCGTCGGATTCTTGGGTCACGTGGTTACGAGAGACGGCATATGTGTGGACCCGAAGAAGATTGAGGCTGTTCAGCAGTGGCCCCGACCTACATCGGTTACTGAGATCCGTAGTTTTCTAGGCCTGGCAGGCTACTACAGGCGTTTTGTTCAGGACTTCTCCCGTATAGCTGCACCTTTGACCGGTTTGACCCGGAAGGGAGTTCCTTTCGTTTGGACAGAGGAGTGCGAGCGCAGTTTTCAGCAGCTACGGACTTGTTTGACTACGGCGCCGGTATTATCTTTGCCTTCGGGATCAGGCGGATTTATGGTCTACTGTGATGCTTCGCGGGTGGGATTAGGGTGCGTACTGATGCAGCATGGCCGGGTGATCGCTTATGCTTCTCGGCAGTTGAAGAAGCACGAACAGAACTACCCTACTCATGATTTGGAGATGGCTGCAGTGGTCTTTGCACTGAAGATTTGGCGACATTACCTATACGGTGAGTCGTGTCAGATATTCACTGATCATAAGAGCTTAAAGTACATATTTCAGCAGCGAGACCTGAACCTCAGACAGCGTCGTTGGATGGAGTTGGTGAAAGACTACGACTGCGAGATCTTATATCACCCAGGCAAGACGAATGTGGTGGCAGATGCGTTGAGTAGGAGGCCCGGGGGTAGTCTATCCTTTTTGCGCGCAGTGCAGAGGCAGTCGTCAGCAGATTGGCAGATTTTATGCGACAGCCGAGTTGAGTTCGAGTTCACTCAGACAGGGGGACAGCTCGCGCATGTTCGTGCCCGCCCACAGTTGCTTGACCGTATATATGAGGCACAGCGCAGTGACGACCGTTGCTCAGAGATCATGGCACAGATGGGACAGGGCAGATTTTCCGAGTTCGTGATTGACGATCAGGGGATTTTACGCTATGGATCTAGACTGTGCGTACCAGATGCTGATGGATTACGGCACGACATTCTTGAGGAGGCACACCGATCAGTGTATAGTGTCCACCCTGGTTCCACTAAGATGTACCATGATATGAGAGAGACCTACTGGTGGGACGGGATGAAGAGGGACATTGCGGAGTTTGTATCGAGATGCCTGACTTGTCAGCAAGTCAAGGCCGAGCACCAGAGGCCCGCAGGAGAGCTGCAGCCGTTACCCATTCCGGAGTGGAAATGGGAGCAGATTTCGATGGATTTCGTTGTGGGTCTACCCAGGACCAGTCGAGGGTATGACTCCATCTGGGTGATCGTGGATAGATTGACGAAAGCGGCTCACTTCCTACCAGTGAATATCACTTTCAGCTTCGCTCAGTATGCTCAGCTCTACATTGACGAGATCGTGCGACTACATGGCGTACCGACTTGTATCGTGTCAGATCGAGGCACTCAGTTTACCAGCCGACTATGGCAGAGACTCCTGGAGGCTTTGGGCACTCATTTGAGCTTCAGCACAGTATTTCATCCGCAGACCGACGGACAGTCAGAGCGGACCATTCAGACTCTCGAGGACATGCTCAGAGCGTGCGTTTTAGACTTCGGCGGTAGCTGGGATCGTTATTTACCTCTAGTGGAGTTCTCCTATAACAACAGCTTTCATGATACTATTCAGATGGCACCTTTCGAGGCATTGTATGGGAGGAGATGCAGATCGCCCGTCTGTTGGAAAGAGCTCAGCGAGAGCAGTATTTTGGGGCCGCAGCTTGTTGAGGAGACGACAGCGAAGATTCAGTTAATTCGAGACCGGATGAGGGCAGCTCAGAGCAGACAGAAATCGTATGCAGACAGGCGCCGTCGCAGGTTAGAGTTCGCAGTTGGCGATCATGTTTTTCTGAGGGTCTCTCCGATGAAGAGCGTGATGCGTTTTGGGCGAAAGGGGAAGCTTAGCCCTAGATTCGTAGGTCCCTTCGAGATCCTCGAGCGTGTCGGCGCTGTTGCATATCGTTTGGCTCTTCCACCCAGCTTTCCCGATGTTCACCCCGTCTTCCATGTTTCGATGCTCCGCAAGTACCTTCACGACCCTTCGCATGCGATTCAGCACCCGACAGTCCAGCTAGAGCGCGACCTTTCTTTTGCAGAGCAGCCGGTGGCCATCCTGGATCGGCAGGTGAAGAAGTTGAGATCGAAGATTATGCCAACCGTCAAGGTCCTTTGGCGTAGCCCGAGCAGCGAGGAGGTTACCTGGGAGACCGAGGGCAAGATGAGGAAGAAATATCCCCATCTCTTTGAAGGTACGCGTAGTTATATTTTTAAATTCGGGGACCGAATTTCTTTAAGGGGGGGAGATTGTAGCGTCTTGAAAAGTCGTTTTGGTGTTTTCCTGAAAATCGGTGAAAATTCGGTATTTTTCTGAAAACCGTCTTTCTCGTTATTTTGCAGTTTAGGACTAATTATACCTAAAATGGATAGGTAATTGCTTGTTTTTAGTAGCTAATGAGTTACTTATGAAATTTTGGTCATTTAAAAAAATTTCCCTATTTTTCAATTTTTTAATATTATTTTAGGCCGGTAAGAAAATACATTAAATTAGCGATAAATATAAATTTAAATGGGCTAAAATTAAGCTTTAAAATCATGTTAATTAAAATCTAGTTGTAACATAAATTTTTAGTAATTTATTTTATGTTTTAACTAATTTTTATTATGGAAAACGAAATTTATTGAGTTTAAGCTTAAACTTGCAATTTTGGACTTGTAGGGGGTCTTTTTGCAAAAAAAAATTTGTGCACTCTCACACACACATCCTCACATCACCTTGGCTGTCCCAAACTGCAGAAAATTCCCCCTCTCTCTTTTGTTTTAAAATTCTTTTGTTAGGGATGATTTGAGTTGAATGTGTATGTTTAAAATATTGTATGTTGAAGGTATGGTGCTTTGACTTTGAGGGGGGTTGACCATGACTTTTTCCATACACCCACACCACTCCCCTCTCCCTCCTCTGGCCGAAATCTACAGCCCCTCCCCTCTTCATCATTTTTCTTTTCATCTTGTTCAAAAATTCATCAAGTTGCTCCAAAATTCAAGCTAAAACTCACAAATTAAAACCCCATTCTTCATCCTTTTTTCCTTCACCTCTCTTGCTTGGAATCATGGTGCTAGGAGGCCATCATTGAGGCAAATTTCTTCTTGCTAGATCCATAGGTTTGAGGTATAATTTCTACTCTTTTAATTTCTTATGGTTAGAATACTTTAATCTAGTTGCTTAGTGTTAATTTTAGTGTTAATCCTAATCTAGTTTTTTTTAGTTAATGATTGAAAATTAAACTAGGGTTTCTTGAAACCATGTTTTAGTCAATTAAGTCTTTTTAATTAACCTAGTTGTTTACTTAACCAATTTATATGGTTACTTTGCTTAAGTGGCTTCTTATTAGGCTAATCTATGTTAAAGTTGTGTGAAATTTTCATTAAGGTTGCTAATTATCAAAATCAAGAAAAGGTTTGTGTATGGAATGTGGGTTTTGATGCATGGTAAAGGGGTTAATTTAATTGTAGTGGCTTTCTAATGGTTTAATTTGGATATTTGTGTGATAATGTGTGCACTTTGTCGCAAATTGTCGATGTTTGCACCAAATTTGCAAACTTCTAGCTTACTAGGTTTTTATTATATTATTGTGGCGAATTAATTGCGATATCTAGATTATATTGTTGGCTTATCCTATGACATTTAGGATGCGTGAGTGCGGATTTTTGAGTAGTCGGGTTTTAGTTTTGCCGGGCGACCAAATCGGCGATTTTTGCAGTTTTTGCGATTTTCGCGTGTGTTCCGCGCACTTTGTGGACGTTGTACCTAGCTTGTGAACGTTAGTATCTTCTTTTGGGTTTTGCGTCGTTCCTGATATGTAACCTTATGTTGGTATTGATGTAATTCCAGGTTCGGTCGCGGAGACGTCAGACGCGGCACGAAAGGGGAAAGCGGTGATTGGACGTGAATAGCTAGGGATTCCGGTGAGTAGATGTAACATCTACGGGGGACTATCGTTGGATGGCGCAAGCCGCCCGATAGTTTTAGTAACTTAAAAGATTCTTAGTGATATTAGTAATTAGGGGTGTAATACTTATATGATTATTTGTTGCATCCATGCCTTATATTGACATACATATGCGAACCCATTTTATAGGACACCTGCACCATTGCCAGGGTTTTTATATGCAGCACGAGCACTATTCATGCTTACACACACGTCCTGGTAATTGCCATGCCACCACACTAGATAACCTATAATTTGAAACCTTTTACTAATTGATGCTTAACCCTGTGCTATTGCCTTTAATTCCTTAAAATGAAATCGTAGGATTGCTATTCATGTGCATGTACCTCATCATATTATTTGTTCATGCCTAGTCTATTAATCATACATCGTAGCTTAATTATTGATACCATATGCATTCATTATCATTGACATATGCACTTATGAGAATTTCTTGAGATTTTATGATATTTCTGGATTTCAGGGGAAAGCCGCAAAATTTCTAAACTTATTATGTTTTTAAAATATGTAATTGCGGTTTTCTAGTGATGTAAAGTGTCGTCCACCATGAGTTTGCTATGGTTTTCGAGATCCGTGTCGAGGAGTGGAGGAACCGTCACGGGTACATGGTGGGCCCGGTATGGTACCCCGGGGCAAGATGAATGTGGTGTTGACGTTGAGCCTGGCAGGGGACGGATTACCTACCGGTGACTGTTTGGCACGGCGGATATCCAGAGGATACCGACCGTGGCCGCGAGATGATGAGATTTTGATATTGAGCTGGGTCAGCCGGATGGCTGAGGCCAGAGATACTATGACATGGATATATGAAATTTGTGATAGTTTTGAGGTGTCGTTGCTGGACACAGGTTCTTGTTGATTCTATTGGTATTGTGCTGGTATTTCAAAAGAGATTCTTAAAGGGAAAAACATGATTTCTTATACTTACACATTCAGATCACGAGTTGACTCGCATTGCATTCATACCTTCTAGTATATTCATATTGCATACATACTTGCCATTATGCCCTGCCTTACCTGTATTTAGATGCTAGGATGCTTATGTGCATGCATACGATAGCCTGTGTAGATGTTATTTATTACTCACGAGTTGGCAACTCACCCCCGTTGTGCCATAGCCTTTTGCAGGTCCGCTCCGTCAGTGCAGTAGCGGCGGGCGCTCTTGTTTCTTTTGCCTGGACTCGAGGTTTTGCTCTTAGGTGGGTTATATCATTATTTTTGTACCACCTTGTATATTCTTTGTATCTAGTGTACTCCATCTACTGTTTCTATCAGTATTGTTGTATATTGACCTAGAGATGAGACTGTGAGATTTGTGGACTTTTTATGCTGTATTTTGGGGTCGAGCTCACTTGAGTCGACGTGCTGTTTTCTCATGCTCCTTTATTATTATTTTGCATGTTGTTGTTTTAAATTGCGTGGGATTTGTGACCGCCTTGTGGCGAAGAGCTAGCTCCCGCTTGGGGATGCCTTATTTGTTGGATTCATATATATTCTTGTTGTACCCATTTTGGGGGCCAGTATTTACAAAGGAGACTCTGCCGAAATTTTTGGAAAAATTTGCATTGTTTTTAAAAAAGGTTTTTATGTGACTTATTGATAAACTCGTTTTCAATTGATTGGGTTCTCTTCACTCTTTTGCTTATTTGGTTTTGGTTTCTGGGTTTTGGCTTACTTATTTTACGGACACCTTGAGACGTTTCGTAAACTTAAGTGCCAGTCACGTTCCGTACCCTGCGGGTCGTGACAAGTTTCATGCTCGGTCCATCCGCAGCGGGTAGCTTCCTGCCCAACTTATGCTGTGGATCAAAAGCCCTCCTCACGAGGCCACCGAGCAGCTTTCTGCTCGGTCCATCCACAGCGGGCAACTTCCTGCCCAACTTACGCTGTGGATCGAAAGCCCTCTTCACGAGGCCACCGAGTAGCTTCCTGCTCGGTCCATCCTCAGCGGGTAGCTTTCTGCCCAACTTACGTTGTGGATTGAAAGCCCTCCTCACGAGACCACCGAGCAGCTTCCTGCTCGGTCATCCGCAACGGGTAGCTTCCTACCCAACTTACACTGTGGATCGAAAGCCCTCTTCACGAGGCCACCGAGTATCTTCCTGCTCGGTCCATCCTCAGCGGGCAGCTTCCTGTCTAATTTACGCTGTAGATCGAAAGCCTTTTTCACGAGGCCACCGAGTAGCTTCCTGCTCGGTCCATCCTCAGCGGGTAGCTTCCTGCCCAACTTACACTGTAGATCGAAAGCTCTCCTCACGAGGCGGCCGAGCAGCTTCCTTCTCAGTCCGTCCGCAGCGGGTAGCTTCCTGCCCAACAACGCCGTGGATCAAAGCCCTCACCACGAGACAACTGAGTAGAAAGGAAGATACCGGCCTTCCTACGCTTGGCCATCGATGCGCTACAGCCACCTCAACTCTGAGGAAATGGAGGATACCGACCTTCCAACACTTGGAAATCGTTCGACTCTACTCGATGAACAGTCGACAAGTGCGGGAAGGGTAGACCTATGAGCTAATAAGTATTTGCGAGTGTAGGATGTTTTTTCGTCACCCCATTGAGATGGGAATACGCGCGCGCTTGTCAGGCGTACTACAGATACCCCTGCCTAAGGTAGGCCAGGGTTTATTGATTGTGGGGATCCGAATCTCCGGCAGCCGTGGACTAAGTTGCCGTTAATTACCCCCCGCCTTTAAAGCAAGAGAACCTCCGATTGACAGGTTAAACAGGTCAAGCGAACTCAATGTGCAGTGTTGTGTTTTGAAGGGGTTTTGGATATATCGGGGGCCTCGCAGAGTTTTTACAGGGGTCCCGCTACCCGGATAGTGAGCTGGGGGTCAAGGGGGCTAGCAGCCCCCTTACGGGATGTGGGGTAGCGTCCCGTTAGAAATTTTTTTCCAACAGCGACAATGTCGTGGAGTGTGTGTGTGTGTAAGAAAGGGAAAAAGCGTCCAAAGGATGTGTGGGGGCCAGCGCCTCACGTGCGTAGCACGCAGGCGCTGGGAGCTGGCGCCCCACGTGCATGGCAGGCGGGCGCTGGGCGCTGGCGCCCCACGTGCATGGCAGGCGGGCGCTGGTCGCCGGCGCCTCACGTGCCTGGCGTTGGGCACTCCACGTGCTTGGCACGCGGGCGCCGACGCCCCACGTGCTTGGCACGCGGGCGCTAGGCGTCAGTAGGAAAGGGACTTGGTCCCTGCACTGGGAGTTATGCTCCCGATTTGACTTATGGAGTTGAACTCCTAAGATATTTTTGGAGCTGATGAAAGGGGCTTCTCCCTTGAGCCCTGGATCTTCCCCTAAGTGAGATTTTTGGAGATGGTCTCCTTCCTCCTCTTCTGTCGGCCGGAACTTGGAGAACAAGAGGGGGTGAGATTTAAAAATATCCCCATTTTGAGATCTAATGGAAGATCTGAGCTCCCCTTTGTGGATTTTGTGGTGAAAAGCTATTTATTTTTGGAAAAAGAAGAGTGAAACTCTTGATTTAATTGAAAAGGGGAAGAAGGTTTAGAACCTTGAAGAAGAAGGAGGCACAAAAAACCCTAGAGTTTGAGAGAATAAAAATTCTATCCTTTATTCATTATCATGTTGCCTTATATAGGCTTACACATTTACATATAGCCCCTTGGGCTTTACAAAATGGCATTTTGCTCATCTCATGCCTCATGTGCTCATTTCTTTTGCACATAAGTCATGGGCTTTTACAAAAATTCGGCTTTATGCCCATTCATGCATAAAAAATTACATTAAAATTATTTTTACATGATTTTTATGTTGGCATGGGGAGGCTGGCCGCGGGCTCGACTTGAGCATGGGCCCACTTAGCCTGGGCTTGGGCCCACCTGGTTTGGTGTTGACTTTGACTTTGATTTGGTCAACTGGGATGCAAATTTTGACCCCAACAGCGAGATGTAAAGACTTATGAGCTAAAAGTACTTGCAGAATGAAGGTTCGAACAAAAGTATACGAGCTATAGGTACTTGCACAGTGAGCAGACATTTGGACAAAGAAGAAAAAGGTGAACTTTATTCATGATCCAAAATAAATACAAGGTATTCTGGGCTCCTCGGCCTTACAAAAATACCCGGAGGCTTACAAAATTCTGGAAAAGAAAAATCCCAAGGGAGGAAAGCTCAGGCCGTCCGCTCGGGAAGGATCTCGCCCTGCTCAACGCCAGCGTCGGGGACCAAAACTGTGACCTCTGGATCGGCGCTTCCACCGGCAACGTCACCCCTGAGGGCCGCCCCGACAACTTCTCCCTGCGGCACCTCCTCGGCCACGGGGCATTTAGCGCGGAGCTCGCTGATATCGAACTCCGGCGCAGACTCCTTGACGGCGTCGAGGGCGCTATGCTACACGACGGTCGCTGATTAGGCAAGATCGACGTATAACTGGTCCGACGCCTTGTACGCCTCTACGGCCTTCGCCGCCCGGCACTCGGCGAGCTTCACCGCATCCAAAGTCACCCGGACATCCCTCTTGAGGGCGTCCTTCGACTTCTTCATCGAGTGATAGAAGCCGTTTACCTCCTCCAACTTGGTTTGAATAGCCCGATTGGACTCATCCAGAAGCCGATGAGACTCCTTCAGCTTGGAGTTCGTCAGCTCCTTGGCGACCAGATGAGTGTCGAGGAGAGTAGCCTTCTCCTCGTTTGTCGCAGTTGGAGGCGGAGTTCCTCCTCCAGCTTGGAGGAATCATCCGCCTTTTTCAGGGTCGGGGCTACCTCCTCGGACTCCATGGAGACGAGGAGTGCGCAGTGGTGGAGGACCTGAGCAAAGCAATAAACAGGTTAGAAAACTCAAACCGAGAAAATAAAACTTAAAATAATTTCTGAGAAAAGTCGAGAACCCATCTTAACCGCCTCCTGGGCTATGGCGGCCACCTGGGCTTCCTGGTCCCCCGAAGTATTTTAACCCCGGCCGCCCGCTCCATGTCAGAAATCAGGCTGTCGGCAACTGAGAGCCCCGAGGGCACCTTAATCCAGAAGTAGCCCTCCTGCACTGTGGTCCCGAAAGAAGGTGGCCGGGAGACCGTCCGCTTCTGCCTCTTGAGGGGGACCTCAGCGGGCTCAGCCTCTCCCTCCTCCTCCTCTCGTGCCCGGGGCGCCGGGTCCCGTGAGTGCTTATGGCTCCCCCTGCGGCATTCTTTTTGAGCTCGGGGAGCGGCGGAGGGCTTAGATGGTGGAGTTGGCCTCGAGGCCTAACTCGGACCAGGTCGGGACGAGCTTGCGCCCCCGGCCTTCTTTCCCTGGGTCTTGGAGGCCAAGACGGCTCGGATTTTCGCTCGGTCCATGGGCTCTGCAAAAAGGGAATACACAAATAAAGGGGGTTAGCAACACAAAAACAACAAAGGAAATTTGAAAAAGTCTAAACAGATCGTCAAAAACCCTAACTTACTCAAGAAACGCGTAGGACTGATCCCAGCCCAGCTCAGTGCCTGCTCGGATAGCAGGACATCCGCCCGTTGGATCGGCTCCCACTGAGACACCACCCTCGCTTCAGGGGAAGTCGACTGCTTTGCCCTCGGGCAGTCGGCCCTGTGCTACTGTGTAGGCACAGGCCAATCCTCGCACTTAGGCGGCCCGACGAATATAAACTTCTCCTTCCATTCATGGATGGAAGAAGGGACGGCTACTACCCCCGACCCGACCATTCCGCCCTTACGTTTTTGAACGAGAAATACACCCAGCTCGTCTCATCCTACTGGTACCGGGGTGATTCTTATAACAAAGGAAAGAGACAAGGAGAGTCAAGCTGAAGGGGATATTTTCAAGTTTTAACCGGACCAGAAACCCTAGGAGAATTCTCCATGAGTTCACAGCTAGCTGGCCCGGGGCGAGATGAAAGCAACGAAGCACCCCATAGACCCCAGTTGGGAAAGGCAGACGCATTCCTGCCCAAAACGCTTCCAAATACAGGGCAATCTTCTTACCCTGCACCTGGTTTGCCTGCTCTCCCTCTCTAGCTAAACGGAGGGAATAGTTAGAGGGGATGTGGAATTGAGCCCGAATTTCGGAAAGCTCGTCCAGACTTTTCAAAACGGAGGGCGCATCGCGGGTGTTCCCGATGCGCACCTTGGAGGCCCGTGTCACTGCCCGACGGCGAATGACAGGAGCGGCCCTGACTCTAGGGGGCGAACCTGACACAGAGGACGAAAAAGAAGAAGAACTCTTTTGGCTATCTGAAGCCGAATAGGAGGAAGACCCATTGGACTCGGCTACAATAATGGGTGCTTCATCGTCCGACTCTACCTTACTATCTCTACGGACTCCTCAGATGAAGATATCAAACCTGATTCAAAGGAAGGGACTCACCGAGGAGAAATCAACAGAGGAACTGATCTAAAGAAAGGAGCGCCAGGCAATCTTCAACAATGAAAGAGAATTTGAGTAAAGTGTCAGCCCTAGGATGGTCCCCTCCTATTTATACATCCCAAAGGAGAATATCCTACGGCCCCGATCGATTCCCAACAAAACGAAACGTCGCGCCCAGCGACCGGCGGGGCTCCACGTGGCGATCAACCATTGGGGACGTCTTTTCGACTGCAGGAGTCAGAGACGGCCTGTTACTTCCGCCAACCGACGACCGACACGTTGTCCGTATCCCAACTGATGATCGGCTGAAACGGCGCCCCCTCTTTAAAGCACGATCATTTCATTGATCCGCTACGCCATCAGGGATACGCGTGAAGATTCAGGTGCACGACGAGGCAACACGTGGGCCCAAAGATCGAAACAGCGCAACCCCCAAACGCCTTGACGTTTCCGGGCGATCCACATTATGAGTCTTGGCGCCAACATGAGCAAAAGAAAAACCGAGTAGGCCACTCTCGACCCGACCCATGAATAGGTCGGAACGAGAGTGGGAAGATAATGATGATGCTCACAAGTGGTATTCCTCAGATTACGACGCGTGACGAATGACGTGTCTCGAAGGCTATGGAGGTGAAATAAATGAGTTGCATTAGGAGGATTCCTCGGGACTTTGTCCCGAGGAACGTATCCGACCTTTCAGGAGACCTCCTTGAATACATTCCACTTTCACCTAGGAACTATCAATAGCTCGTCTCCGAGCTTCCTCAGTCTCCTTGCTCGTCTCCGAACCGTCTGATGTGCCGAGCTTCCTCGGCCTTCCGGCCGTCTCTGAGCCCCTGACGCGCCGAGCCTCCTTGGTCTCCCGGCTTGCCTCCGAGCCCCTGACGTGCCGTGCTTCATCGGCCTCCCCCGATCAACCAAGAGCGCGGATCCCATGCGCCCCGTAACGGCTCCGTGTATATCGCCAGGGCGAGATATCCGCCTCCCCACGATCCGCGTCCCACGCTAGCACATCCCCCCATTAATGGGCACATCCCTCCATTCAAGGCGAGAATAACGCTGCGACGTGACTGACGGCGATGATCTCGAGCCCGCTCGCTCTACGCGACCCCTATATAAACCCCTCTCTCAGACGAATCAGGTAACACGAATTTATTTCAATACGCCGCTCCTCTGCTCCTATACCTCGGCTCTAACTTGATCGTCGGAGGGTCCCATGGTGGTCATCCATCCCGGAACTTCTTTACAGGTAGCTCGGCGTCCAATGCCAACCCATTGAAATCCACACTCAACAACTCTCAAAAACAAATCTCAGCCGTCAAAGACCGCCATTACAGGATCGACGGAGGACAACATCTGAAGGAGATCCGAAGCTCCATCAGGTAGTAATTCACATTAAAATTGATGTATATATATTTAAGGACATGGTAAACAAGTTGGCCGGTGTCGATTGTCAAAAAAGTCGATAGATGGTTGATTTTTTGAGCCACCAATCTAGAAATTTTCTGCCATGTCACTTTATACTCCATGATATACTAACAAATAATTAAGACTAGTGAAAATGAATTCTACTAATTTGCAAATTAGCTTCATAATTTACCCATATTACACGCCACATATTAACTTCGCCTCATATAAAACATGGTGTTGATAATTTGATGCAAAAAAAACTAATCAACATCCCTCATATTAAGAAATGATGTATCATGAACAACCCATAAGCAAAATATAAAATAAAAATTTGTGTAGGGGTATTTGCAATAAGTGAGACAGAGCCCTTGTCATTGCAGTACGATTATATTCCGCAAATTTCAAAGTTCAGTTGAATGGGAGTCCCCACACCAACTTTTTTTTGGCTGAATCGGTGAACAACCTCATGCCAATTATTCCTAAAACTATGAATCAAAAAATGAGATGGCATAATGTTGGTGTTAAATGTTCAGTTGTTATCGTCCATTATAAACCGTTACTATGTTCTATAAGCTTTTCCAATTAAAATATGACTGGCTTTAAATCAAAAATTTATAGACAATCTAACAAAATAATATAATCCGTGTTCGATCAATGTATTTCTAGCATATTTTTTAAAGAAAAGGTTATAATCCACATTGGTAGTTAAGAATAACCATGGCAGGAAATACATTACTATAATTTAGTTAAAGAAAATGAAACTCAAGGACCCCAGCAAGCCATGAAATTTATTTACTTGCTATTCTTAGTACACGACTTTTTATAATGGTGTAAAATGAATAAAAAGAAAGATATGATCTTATATCCGCTCTAGCTACCGAGTAATTCTCATCCCGGGTGACCGAGATAAATCCACTCTGGCCAATCTTTGAATCAAATTTAGAATAGCAAACACAGGGTATGTGCAGCTGAACTTGGAATCTTGAGTTTATTGCAATTCTCATCCTAGCAAGTTGCTATAATTATAAATAGCACAGTTAAAAAAATTCAAAGATATAAGTCAAGAAGGAAAAAGAAAATTTTGTCAAAAAAATTATGGGCAGGTACAAATAGAATCAAGAGTGAAACGAAACAAAGCCATGAGGCTAAATTTTAAAATCAATAATGTTAACTGTACATACATAGTTTAAAATTGAAGAGTTGGACCTCTTCACATTTTTATTTGAATCTTTGATAAATTTGGACTTACGAAGCTTGGAGCACATGGATTTGCTGATTGGAAACCGAGAGGCTTAGCATCTAACGAAGACAATTTTGTCACCTTGCACCCTATTAAAATAATTGGCTACAAAGTTTCAAAGGGAATCATTGCACATGCAACTTTTGATGAGGACTCGAGGAATTTTTCCTTTCAAAGTTTAAAATTTATAATAGGTTGTCGATAAGTTATTTTAATTAGTTTTTTTCCTTTATTATTTTAATAATTAAAACGGTTGGGAAATCCCTTCATGACCTTCATCGACACAAAAGAAGTAACCGAATTATAAGATAACACAGAAGAACTACACATTCTAAAGTTCAAAGACCCGACAAGCCCGGGGTCGAGAGAAAAACCACAAACAATATACATTAATGTAGTTTGCAGTTAGCATAGCATAAGAACAGTGGGGTAAGTATAATTTGATTTGCCTACCAGATTCGGTACCAAAATTACATGATTAGATCAATAACCAAAAGGTATGGGATTGAATCCGGCGGCACTTAATCATGATTTCCAGACCTGGCTTCATGGAAGTCTCAGGCTGACGAGTTCGATGTCGAAGATGAGAGTACCAAGAGTTGAGCCTTCTCCGTTTGCTAGACGAGTTGGATTAAATATGGTGGTGAACAATCTCTGGCGATCAAAGAACTGTAAATAATAGAGAGCTGTCAACTAAAGATTAAATTAACTCATTGAAGCAGGATGAATGTAAACAAAACGAATATTGAAAGGGACGACTCTCTTTATCTTTGACTATATTATAGTTTTACAGATCCGATCTATCGAAATCAGAAACATCAGAGAAATTACAAAAATCCACTCGACCAAAAGCTTTGTGTACCCATGATTCTTCCTTTCTTTATCAGCCAATTCACCAATCAAGGGCAGCATTTATCTTTATATTCACTGCTATATAGCAAACCCCTTCAAATGAGCGTACTTTGTTTAATTGTATCTAAGAAAAATGAAGTGAAATCCTTCCCTTTAATCTATCACCTTATTCGAAGCTCAAATCTACATCTTATCTGTATCTTTATTCAATAAGAAGAAGAAGAAGAAAACCCTCAAAAATAGTAAATATGCAGTGAAACTTTCACAATAGAAAAGGTTGTATTGTCTTTTTACAAAATGGATTAAATATTTGTTGGATGGCATAGCTTTGGCTGAAAAGCTAGTGTATTTAATTAGTATATTAGACAACATTATTATAAAGCTGATATTTGATGTCCACTATATAAACAAAAACCTTTATGAAAAAATTATGTTTTATATTAGCCTGATCGCATTTATTATCCTATTTTATGGATCCTCCCAAAGTATTTTACTTCGTTTAAGTTGGAAGGAACTGTTTAAAACAAGTATGGATGAGTAAACAAACTACTCTTGCAAGAACTACCTCCAAAACTAACCTATCAAGAAAATTATGGAAGAAAAAGTAAACAAAGAAGAAATGCATACATTAGGAGGTATAGGCTCTTGAGATGTGTTCTGATATCCTTGTGATGGCGGAATGATGACACGGCGAATTCCTCCAACTTTCATTGACTTAACTGCAGCCTCAATGCCTGGAATAACCTACAAATTTTTGTGACAATTCGACATATCAAGATCGGCACTTAACTCAAAACCTCATAAAACTAATTTCAGCAGTAAATTCTGCAATCTGTCGATATTATCTAGGAATACTAAAATGCAGAAAGACAGAATGGCCGTGGCATGTATAAAATTCATTGATTGCAAATGATCCTGTTGTTTCAAAGACATATGAGAAGTCCATACATGTTTTGAGATTAGTGTTCATTTTAATATGCCTAAAGTATAATTTAAATATGTAGAATAATTCTGTTGTGATAGCACACAAGACATTCCAATTACTATTTGCAACATTTCCACTATCCCTTATGTCTATGAGGCATACACATCATGATATAATATATAGTGATGGACTTGCGAGCTTATTAAAGACATAGAAATCACTAAAAACATGAGGGGGGAAATTTGCATATATGTATTACGCTGAGAGTAAATCCACCTGGCATATCAGATATGTTGCTAAGTATTCAGAATCAATGCATGATGCATCCATGCTTATCAATACACAAATATTACGATTAATCCAATAAATTTGAATTGGCTATAGAGACCCTACACCGTCTTATGTGATACGATTTATATAATTTCATGATGCAAATCTCTTATGGTCTCACCTCCCCTGACCTAATCAAAGGACCTGAACACTACACTTTAACACACCAAACTTTGTGAGATATTCGGTGTTAAATATTCTCATATGCTTTAAAGATAGCTATCGAATAAATCATAATCAAACTCAACTGCAAGGGAATAAACATCAAGAACGATATCTTGGAGATGGTAGATTCCTGCTAGTCTCTTGATTTTCCCAAGTGACAAACAAAGAAGAGTAATGTTTTATAGCCCTTTCACATAAAAAGCATTCCCCAGTCACATAAACTGAGAATCACAAGTGCTACAGTTGCAGGCTAGCGCGCACTCATCACAACAGCAACTTTACAGCCAAATTTAGGTTAATGATGTGAAAAGTGGGTATTAAATAAACTTAGAATTTGTATCTGCAAATTCATTGCAAATCTATATAACAAGTTAGTTTCAATTTACCTTTCCAGATCCAAGGACAAATACGAAAGGAATAGGATCGCCTGTGTCATCCTTGTGATCGTAAGTTGAGTCAAACCGCCACCCTTGTTTGGCCGCCAACCTTCCATAGTAATGAATTGCAACCTTCACCAACAAAAAGAACCAGATTTTAGTTATAAAGCTAAGATTCTCTTAAGCAAATTATCCTAAAGGTAATATATATGAATTAACAGGATATCTTAATGACAACCATCAAAAACTTTCTACACTGGTCTCATTAAAATAGAAGTGTTGGCATCAATGATGTTGTCTTAGAGTTCAATATTTCATACACGACTAGAGTAGTATGCTAGAAATGTATTGTGGTTGGGACTTTTAGGGTAAGGAACCAAAAAATTTCTACAATGGATTAATTCATCAATAGAAAACAAAGACGGATAATCATCCAAAAACTTTTAGGCAAGGCATTTAATGGTATAAGTATAACGTCTTTGACAACGACATAAGCTGTTGTCCTGCATTTTCAACATTTGAATCCCCAATATCAAGTCAGATAATGTAAAACCATGTTAAGAAAAAAGTTGAACATTGAAATACTATCATTCTCAGAGGATAAGGATGCTCTATGTAGCTCACTTCAACAATGAGGTTTTGCTGGATCCCTAGTCCGTCAAGAAGACAGCAGCATTGAGGCGCTGACATATACACATTTGTTAAGTACTCAATCCATTGTCCTGTTTCTTAGATCCGAGGTAGCATACAGTATACAAATAGGAATTTCAATGTTTTGACAGGTTAGCTCAGCAAATTTTGGGAGTCCACTAACATCGACAAGTTTGTCAACCCTTGCAATGTTTCATAAATCTCTGGTGTTCTCGAATGCCTTGTGTCTGAAGAGCGAAAGTCCACAACCTGAGACTGAGATCGGGAGTCCAATTGGACCCAACTCCATCCTGGGAGTTTACTCTGAAAATTGCACATTCTGTTGACAACCCTCTTCAACCTCGCAACATCTGCCCATCTTTTACATGCCCCATATACATTTGCAAGCATCACATAGTGGGTGACATCCTCTGGCTCGAGCCTCACCAACCGACTCATCGCCAGCTCAGCAATGATCATTATTTTATCCTCGTGTGCATGATTGTGATCATATACGTGTGCATCGAGTTTTTGTTGGCAAGCCCCTAGAAGAGTGCTCCATATAACACAATCAGGCTTCACTGGCATAGACATCCTTCTCACTAAACCAAGAGCTTCATCAATCATTCTAGCACGCCCAAGGAGGTCAACCATGCATCCATAGTGCTCGACCCATGGATCAATCAAGTATTCATCAAACATGGATTTGAAGTATGCAATCCCTCTCTCAACAAGACCAATAGAATGCACACAAGCACTTAGCACCCCAACAAAGGTGATGCCATCAGGCCTACACTCACCTAGATCCTTCATATTCTCAAATAATTCCAATGCCTCTATCCCATTGCCATGTGCCGCCAAACCTCCGATCATCGAATTCCAAGTAATCACATCTCTAGTACCTTCATCCATGCTGTAGAACACACTGATTGCATCTTCTATGCAACCACATTTTGCATACATATCGATGAGCCCATTTCCTACACATGAAGACATTAATAATTTATAGCATCTTTTGGTAGCATAGGAATGAATACTTCTTCCTATAAAGAGAGACCCAAGCTTGGAGCATGCAGAAAGTACAGTGGCTAGAGTGGCATCATTAGGCTCAATGATACGAAGCATCTGACCGAATGCATTTAAGACATGGGTGAATCGTCCATGGCGAGAATACACTCCAATCAGCACATTCCAAGAGAAGATATTCTTCTTCTCATTAGGCATCTCTTCATAGAAGAATCTCTCGCATTCTTCCACAAGATTTTCATTGGCATTGGTGTACGCATGTAAGATTGTGTTCCAACACATTGTGTCCCGGTCACAATGGGGCATTTGAGAAAACAGCTCACGTGCTTCCGCCACATGTCCACTCTCCACATAACCAGCAATCATTGTGTTCCACAAGATAACATCACGATCTGCCATTTGGTCAAAGATGCAACGTGCAAATTTCATGTCTGCATAGGCAATGTAAGCTCTAATCATGGCAGTCCATGACACCACATTCCTCAAGGGCATATCTTCAAACACCTTGTAAGCTTTTTCAATCGATGAGGAGTACACATCAATGAGCATGGTTCCCACAAAATGATTACAATGAAACCACCCTGTTTTGACAGTGAAACAATGAACTTGCTCGCTGTCCCTCAAAGACATTGAGAATGCCGAGGACTTAAGTACAAATGTGAATGTGTACGCGTTGGGAATGACTAACAAGCTATCATCTCTCCTCGTCGTCATCATCTGGTTGAATAAGAGGAGAGTCTCCTTGTGAAGACCCGCCTCCGTATAACCTTTAAACATGACATTCCAAAAAACAACATTTGGGTAGTGCATTTGGTCGAAAACTCGGCGGGCAAACACAACCGACTCTCTCTTCTTGCATCGGAAGAATTTGGCGGTAATTTTGGGGGAAAGATAGGAACTTTGATGAAGGCCATGGGTAAAAACCTGGCCTTGAATCTGTTGGGTTTGGCAACAACTGCAACATCTCGATAGTAAAGATATCAGAGCTTCTTCTATTTGCCTATAGCTACAGCTCACAGGCAACTTAATCTTCCCCATTTCTTTCCT
The DNA here is from genome assembly GCA_030015575.1 of Agapanthus africanus. Classification (NCBI taxonomy): domain Eukaryota; kingdom Viridiplantae; phylum Streptophyta; class Magnoliopsida; order Asparagales; family Amaryllidaceae; genus Agapanthus; species Agapanthus africanus. The sequence goes on along the minus strand of CM057342.1, from coordinate 53,650,884 downwards.
TTATTATCTAAATGAAAGGGAAATAATGAAGAGAAAGGAGAGACCTGATCACCGTCGTTAGGGGATTGGCCGTCGCCGACGCGGAGGTCGAGGGCTTTGACGCCGCCGGAGCCGTCAAGATCGGCGAAATCGGCGGTCGTGGCCGCGGGAGAGGATGCAACGAGAGAGGAGAAAGAGATCGGGAGTAGAGAGATTGTAGAAGAGATGATAGCGATTCTTCGTGTTGGTCTAAATTTGGGAATTAGGGTTAGGGTTTTGGGGGGAAGAAAAGGGAGGACAGTGGAGGAGGAGGAGGAGGAGACGAGGAGCATGGTGAAGCGACGAATGGTTATGAAGGAATGGCCTTGTTGTTTCCTGATAATTACGCTTTATACCTTTTGCCAAAAATATTAATATTATTTAATGCCGCACAATATCCGTCGAAAATCGCCGTCTGTGGGAATCGAACCCAGGACCACACGGTTAAAAGCCGTGCGCTCTACCGGCTGAGCTAAGACGGCTTGATAAATAACTTAACCATGGGAGAATATTATTATTGGAGAAATCTGTAAAAAGAATTAATTCACTATTTCTATTCAGATGATAGTTTATAATTAATTCTTGATAAATAAATATAAGAAACTCATTATGACCCAATGGTTAAGAAACGTCATTATATATATATATATATAACCCAAGCCCCGAGCACAAAGCTCAAGGCAGGGCTGACCAGGGGCCGCCTGGATGGACCCAATTGGATCCATCTCGGGCATGTGCGCGATCCTTGGCCTCCCTTATGCTGTTTTTCATACACCAAAACTCATGCGTTTAATCATAGAACAACAATCTTTTCATTTCTCCATTTAACCTCTTTTTAAATGCAATTTAATCAAATTCTTTATACCACCCTTCAATCCTCATCCATATATAAACGACAAATTGTCTCAACACCCATCTCCTCTGAAAACACTCTAAAAAGGAAGTAAAAACCATCTTTGAAAACCATCTGAACTGAAATGCCACATGACTAATTGATCATAATTTTGAAAAGGAAGTAAAAACCATCAAAGAGTAACACAGTGATAAATGATTAATGTAGTTCAAATTATGACTAATGGGCGAAGTTCTGAAAAGGCTTATTGTTGTAGACAATTTTTTTAAATATTTTTAGTCAGAACTTGTGTATCCAAAAACCTACTTTGATTTTTTTTTAAATATGCTCTTTTGCATATGTTTGTGCCAGAGATTGAAAAACATTGCGGTTTTCAAACCATGCTATCATGCTATGCCAAGCACCATACAACAAAGACACACAATGGTATGCCAAAATCAACTTGCGTCCCATATAAATGGCAACAATTGCAATTGAGTGAACATAAATTACAAATCATACCAAAAACTAAGCAATAACAAAAATCTTGATATCCAGCAAGACATGCATACTAAACAATCTAGTATTGAGCAATACTTACATCCAAATGCAGAAATCTTTAATTAACGGGGAATGTTAATTAGAGGTAGAATTTCTAATGTTTTCAGAATTTTTTTTTTCAGAAAAGGGTTTTCAGGCGACGAAGAAGAAGGGACAGGGGGACTTACGAGGAGAGGGGACATCGGCTTGGTGAAGTCATAACAGAGGCAAGAAGGGAGAGAGACGGGGGAAGGAGGGTCTTACTCGCATTTAGAACGTGAGAATGACTGAAATTCCCATTGCGGCAATTCATCGGATACCTCCGGGCGCAAAATTTGAACATCGACGGAATTGACTACGGCGGTGGCAGTGGAGTGCTTGGCTGCGTTTGAAAGGGAGCTTGCGTTGGGTTGCAGGCGAGGTGGTCGGCTGTGGGCTCGGAGGTTAGCTCGGGAAGAGAGAGGGAGAGTCTGAACATGAAAGAGAGAGGGGGTGATATACATGTATATAAGAGATGAGAAAGAGAGAGGGAATTGATGAGAGAGAGAGTGGGAAGAGGAGAGGTCTGAAAGATTAATATAGATATATGATTATATGATTTAGTTAGGAAAGGAGAAGAGGTAGAGATGGGAGAGGAAAGGGTTTTTTTTTAAATAATATTATTTTAAAAATATATTATTAAAATAGGACGGTTGAAATTAAAATTATGAAAATGGGATGGTTTGCTAACCCACTCCCTATCCCCAGAATAGGGGGCGGGTTCTGGGAACCCGCCCCATTTTTTTTTTATTTTTTTTAATTATTTTTAAATTATTAATTATTAATTATATAAAAATAATTATAAATATAATTTTAATTCTGATTTTAATTATAATTATAATTATATAATGATAATTATAATTATTTTAAAAATTGTTTAAAATAAATAAACGAAAATAAATTTGGAAAAAATATTAAAATTTCATTATATCAATGTTTTTTACAGAATGAATCCGTCAAATTTACAATGTAAAAAAATCCTATCTGTTTATAAAATGTAAATACTATATCGACGGTCAAATTTATAATAACAAAATGAATCCGTTAAATTTATAATACAAAAAAATCTGAGTGCACTTGTCACGATCCTGAAGGTCCCGCCCCTGATGCATGTCCTGGACATCTGGTCCTATAATGGCCTGGTTGTTTGCATAGGCTACATCTGGCTTGCTTTTGCTGAGAATTAGCATCCATTGCCATTCGATCTCGACGCACCTTAGGTCTTCCGGACCTTATATTTTTTTCCGGCGGTAATACAGTCGGTGTTTGTCTGTTGGCATATAATAGTGCCAATAGCGACTGTCCGGTATAGGATGAAATTTTGGATCGTATGCGCCTTGGTAATTGGAAACTGTATAGTAATGGGAAGCAAAATTGTAATGTGAGGTACGCATGCTGCTCGCAGCAGCAATTGCGTGGGCACAAGCTAAATGTTGTTGCTGGAAAAGACCGCATGTACACGAAGAGAGCCCTTCATCTCTAAAGTTCACGGTATATTGATTCCCATTACCTGAAATTCCGCCGTGTCAAACCTTTGGGATCTGTAGTATTGTGCTCTGCGCACTCTTTTCCGAAAGATATCTTCGTAATACGCGGTGAGCGGAGTGTCCATCGCCAAGGACTTTTCTCTTCTGTGCACAAAATAAGTATTCATCCGGAAAAAAGGTTCGAACAATCAACCTCTGTATCGGTAAACGTCTAACCCTTTAAGGACCCCGTTGAAGCTTTCAGACATATTAGTCGTCATTAGGAGATATCTGCACCAATCATCATGTGCTTGTGACCACATGCGTACTGGATACTCATCTAACTACGCTTTCGCGGCTTGACTCATCTCCCCAATTTTCGTCATGTATATGTCGTGAACATTAGGGTCAGGCATTTCACCGGCTCTGTACATAAGTTTATGTAGATCCGAGTTTTTAAATTTTCGATCAAAATTTTGCCTGAAGTGTCGTAGGCAAAACCTATGTGGGGTCGTCGGAAATATAGATCTCATTGCAACTAGTATTCCCGGATGTCTATCAGATATGATGCATAAATCCGTTCTATGAAGAACAGATGGGATATTTTTGAGGTGACGGAAAAACCATGACCAGGATGATATATTTTCACCCTCGACAATAGAAAATCCCAACGGAAATACACCGTTATTAGCATCAACACCTGTAGCAATTAACATGCAGCCTCTGTACTTACCGTATAGATACGTACCATCAACGCACAATACCGGTCGACAATGTGTGAAACCAGCCGCACATGGACCAAAGCACCAGAAAATTCTTTGAAACCTGACAGAGCCCTTGACGTCTGTTTCTGTGGTTTTTAACCGGTATACGATCCCCGGATTTGATGCTTTCATGGCTTCCATAAAAGGGACTAGTGAGTTGTACGAGCTTTCCCAGTCCCCGAATATCTTGCACAAAGCCTTTCTACGAGTATCCTATGCCTTCACATACGAAATCTGAATTTTATGCTCTCCGCTAACCAAGAGCCGTATCTCTCGGGGAGTCATCGCCATATCTATACGGATCAGTGGCATGATTAGCGAGCAAATGTAAGATGAAGTGCAATTCCGATGATCCTGTAACATAATAGAATTGATGCAAGTGTGTTCTTGGTTGTATTTCGTAACCTTCCAAGCCTTGGCTCTTTTGGAACAACATGCATGCAATCTCAACTGACATTCAGGAGCTTTCGTACATACCACAGTATAGTACGTCTTATTTGACTCTTCGGTTTTAAATGTAACGTTTTGCTGAATGGACCGCAACTTCAGCTTACAAATAAGATCTCCTTTTTCCTGAAACAAATCCCCGACGCTGATGCAATCTTCGCTTGCTGATGTCGCGTCCAAATAGGGTGTCGTATTTACTTCTGCCACGGCTAAGTCTACCTAACCATCATCTTCTAGCGGATCGAGGCCGGGATCTTCTAGTTGGACAAAATCGTTATTCGCAACCATACCATCAAAGAATGCTACCTCATTCAATCCAGCAGCATATTCCACGTTATCCTCCCCCTGATGACCTTCACCGATTTCATCATCATCACTGCCACACATATCAATATCACCCGTAGCAACATAAGGCTCGGGTGCAATATATGATGGTTGTGGTTGGTGTAGTGTGGATGGTTCGGGGTGAGAAGACCGGAAAGATGTGGACGGACATACTTGGAATGCGCTACTTGGATCGTATTGGAATGATGCGGAGGTGTGGGGAAATCTGTGTTTAGTATATAAATTGTTATTATAATATTATTCCTTAATATTTTCGTAACTAAATCATCACTTGTTTCAGATTTATTTACCTGTGGAAGGCTGTGTATGGTAATCCTTGCTGTTCTTCTGGGGTGCATGTAACTGCAGCAGTCGACTGGGAGAACCTGGATTTATGAATTTTATTAAATGTTTGAATATTAGTATATAGGTATTACTAAAATGTTTAAATATGGGTTTATAAAATGTTTACCCATGAGTTTGAAGGTTTGAATAATGTTGTGTATAGTCATATCCACCGGCACTGACGGTATCATCGTTGACCATGTGACCGTACCCCCAGGAACTATCTCCAGCATTACCATCAAAATTACCCGTTGGAGGGGCATCTGATACTTCCAATTGCTCCTTCTGAACCAAAAGTTCAAAAGAATGCTGGGTGCTTGAGAGACCGAAATCTATCATCGAAGATATTGATGCATCGTCTATAATTTCAACCAATGCATTTCCACTGAACATAGGCCATATACAACTTAACTTAACCCTACTTTCACGGGGATCGTATTTCGTAATTTTGAACACTTTAGTCTCTAGTTCATCATAAGTCGTTGATACTTCCAATCGCATGATTCGTGCGGACCCGCCCATATACTCGGCACCTTGTGCACTTGTGATAACCTGGCCATCGTATTTACATACAACAAATATACTTGGGAAGGCCATAATCCTGCACAAAAAACAGTTATAATCTCGCACAAAAAACAAATATACTTGGGGAGGCCATAATCCTGTATAATTTTTTTTAAATTATTTTTCCTACACTTAACAGTTTGATATTCTTGGATCTCCTTTTTTTTAAGTTTTTTTATTAATAATGTTCCGTCTAGAAAAGATTGCTTACTTCCAATACTTTATGAACTGTTCCGTCTTGATCCTATCCAGCAGCTCCTACTCGCAGACTATAGTACTGAACTTGACCTTCTTCTAAAACTCCACACTTACACAAAATTGATAGCGGAGAAAAATTGATCGAAGTAAATGGATAGTGACCGGTATAGGATGAAAATTTGACAGAGATGAAATGGGTAGTGAAATGTATAGCGGCTATTTATAGGATAAGACGGCCGACAAGATATTGAAGAGGGCGGGTTCTAACAACCCGCCCTCTTAATTGACCTGACATAACACGCAGTGTACGACACGAATAATTATTGAAGAGGGCGGGTTCCCAGAACCCGCCCTCTTCAATATGATGTACTTCTGACACTTAACAGTTTAAAAACTGATGTGACACTTACAACTCATGTTTTAATAAATTAATATATTAAAAGTAAGTGATTTGACAAGACAACTTTAAAAAATATATAAAAAACAAAATTATTGAAGAGGGCGGGTTCTAACAACCCGCCCTCTTAATTGAGACACTGGCATAACGCAGTGTACACAGTGTACGACACGAATAATTATTGAAGAGGGTGGGTTTTAATAACCCGCCCTCTTCAATATGATGTTCTGACACTTAACAGTTTAAAAACTGATGTGACACTTACAACTCACGTTTTAATAAATTAATATATTAAATAAATTAATATATTAAAAGTAAGTGATTTGACAAGACAACTTTAAAAAATATATAAAAAACAAAATTATTGAAGAGGGCGGGTTGAACCCGCCCTCTTAATTGAGACACTGGCATAATACAGTGTACACAGTGGCATAACACAGTGTACGACACGAATAATAATTGAAGAGGGCGGGTTTTAATAACCTGCCCTCTTCAATATGATGTCCTTGTTTAAAAACTGATGTGACACTTACCAGTGAAGATTTGGCACCAATCACTCTTCAACTGATTTTACCGATACTGTAGCGGGTTGAACCCGCCCACCCTCTATAAAACCCTCGGCAGATTGTATTGAGAATCAACCACTCATCTAATCTATACTTGATAAAACCCTCGACAAATCTCTGCTCCAGTGCATTTCAATGGAGAATCAACCACTCGACAAATCTCTGCTTGTGCATCAAAACGAACACAGATCGTTCAATATATTACACGGGGAGAAAATATTCTAAACTTAGTTAATTTTTTTTAATTACACCTTTCATTTAATTCTAATAGTTGAAAATAACATTATTTAATTTTGCAGGATGGAGATAATCTCACCGTCGTCACCCATGGCTCAGACAAATGGATAGTTAGCGACCAACGAATAAACCATCAGCTTAGACGGGCCGGATTTTATGAAGCGTCGTTGATTCGTCATATCCAAATCGACCATGCCCTCATCACCTCTATGGTTGAGCGCTGGAGAAAAGAGACCCACACCTTTCATCTAAGATGGGGTGAGGCCACAATTACACTCCAGGATATTAGCCTCTCACTCGGTTTACGGGTCAATGGGCTTGGGTTGGTCGGAGGAAAAATTGTTGGTCCAGGTACCGACCACCCATACCGGGATACATATGCCGAGTTTGTTCTCGGACAGGTAAACAATTTCATTCTGATTCCCCTCTTTAGTGTACCTATTTTATGTTGTACATTATTTCTAGTTTTAATATTTACAAAAAAATGCTAATATCAGGCACCAGGAGGCCACAGTAAGGGGTATAAAATCAGTTTAAACTGGCTAAGAGATATATTTAGTAATATCCCTGATGAAGCCACCGATGAAGTTTTGGATAGACATGCGCGTGCCTACATTCTGTACATGATCGGTTCTTGGTTGATACCGGACCAATCAGCAACGCATGTCCATCCGTTATACCTTGGCTTCCTAACGGATTTTGATGTCTGTGGCCAATATGCTTGGAGAGCAGGGGTCCTGGCCTTTCTTTATAAGGAACTCGATAAGGCATGCGCTCCTACGAAGAATAAAATTTGTGGATGCATTACATTACTTCAGGTAAAAAAATTTATTTTTCACAGCTAGAATTTTTCAAAATTGCAATATTGGTTTTCTCTCTTATAATCTGAAACTTTATTTATAGATCTGGTCATGGGAGCATATGTATATAGGAAGACCAGAGAATGTTAAAATAACTGGCTTGGATATCCCCGGAAAGCCGCTCGGCTGTTGGTGGAATGGGAAGAAAGCGTATAAGGCTCATCGTCGAGTACTTAAGTACTATAGAGATGAGTTAGATCGCATGGAGGCGGCTCAGGTAACCATAATTTAGGTAATTAAATTTGTTTTACAATTTTGAAATACCTTAATCACAATTTTTTTACTATGTTATTTGCGCAGTTCCTGTGGACGCCTTATACAGCAGATCGTCTACAACGCTTACCCGGCATCTGTCTCGAAGGAGAGCCGGTTTGGCTAGCTCGATGCCCACTCCTCTGCATTAATGTCGTTGTTAGGCACCTCCCGGATAGGGTGTTGCGACAGTTTGACAGATTACAACATATTCCTGTCCCGCCGCCTTCGCCTATGACAATAGAGGGAGACATGCGAGGAGGAAAGACGGAGCGTGATTGGAGGGAGCATCATCATCAATATTTGCTGAGATGGGAGGATAGGCAGCGTAGTATTGCCTTACAGTAAATAGGTGACCACACAGCCACCGACGCTACCAAACCATATCTACAGTGGTATAAGCGTGTCACCATAAGATATCTTTCTGCTCCCCCCAACAACTTCCCAAACATCTCGCGGTACAAGCCTAGAGGCCACATGGAACGAGATTTGGTAAGTTGAATTCTTTATATCATATTACTTTTTAACATCCGGCGGTATGAGTCAATACTTATTTCTTATTTCTAATATAACGACAGGCTCGTGGGTTGCATCCCGTACAAACAATGGTGCAGGAACCATACCCGACTGATGCTGGTCCGGCATCTCAGGCTCGATTTTCAAATGTCGACCAATTAATTGGTGATGTATTCGGTTCATATGGTATTTCTCAACATTTATCGCCGGCACCGGAGCCGCAGTATCAGCCGGCACCGGAGCCGCAGTATGAATCGGCACCGCAGCCGCAGTATGACCCGGCACCAAAGCCGCAGCATCAGGGAGATCCAGCGCAGCAGGATCAGTGGTTTGGATCACCATACCGTCAGCAGCAACCCTGGCATACCGGACAGGCGCAACAACACCAGTCTTGGGGGTTAGGTTTTGCAGAACAGCCGTTTTGGGGGTCAGGTTTTGCGCAACAACAGCACCCTTGGGGGTCAGGATTTGCGCGGCCATGGGACCAAGGTTTTGTGCAATATCAGCCGCATGAAACCGGGATAGGTTCTTCGCTACAACTGCCCAGTTGGAACACGGATTTAGCGTCCTACGCAAATTTGTTGGGAGGCAGCACATATCCGACACCTGTCCCATGTTGGAGATAGTGCCCTCAGAGTCAATTATTGGATCGCAGGTACGTGATTGCAATGATTGCGGAGGTCCTATACCGGTAGGACAGTCTTACTCGAGATGATAGTATGCTATCTGGTTTGTCTTTATCAGTCGTGTACATATTCAGGTGACTGATTACATGTTACACTTTGATAGAGCCCTTAGGATCTTGCTTTACCACCAACTGTATGATGGCGATCATATACGTGAGAGTTGGGTGGTTTATACGCATATCCTTAATTGTGGTCTCTAGTCGTGGGAGTTTCGAGACAGGGCATCGATACTTCGGAGTAGACTAGTGTATACAGTCGAGACCCCGACGAGGGGCGGTGGCCGGTCTCACAAGCCACTGGTGTCAGTTGGATCACCTAAGATGTATACAGGTGCTCATTGGGTTATGAGTACACCGGACAGGACTTGCCGGGAACCTGCTAGTTGGTATTATACATATCGCCATATAGCAGTTCCCTGGTGACATGTGTACAGGTTAGTTCATCGACCTGAGGTCGTCATTTGTCTCGTGTGAGTTCCCACTGTGCTTTGATTTCTACCCTACCACGGATCAAAAGAGTCGTGCAAACAGGTAGTTTTTGGGTACAGTCCCGAGCCATATGGAGGCACGTGAGCGGATCGGCAGGGGAATCGTCTCTTCCGGTATTGGGGGCGAGATCGTGCTGTGTCTAGGAGAGCCATTACATAAAGCCCACGGCCGTGGCAGGAGATTTACTGGTAGGTACTCCAGTAGTATCTCAGGGTATTATTGGGCTACACTCCGACACGACTTATACTGCTATTGGGGGTCTGACGTTACGAGCCCCTAGGCAGATATGCGATACTCATAGACGAACGGACCGGACTGTATATACATTGTCACTGTTAGGCTCAGTAGGGTTTCCGGATGAGTTCGCTCATCGGCCTCCCTTGAGGTCAGTCCATGGACAGCCGTTACGCATAGCTAGTGCCGCTGACGGTTTGTGGTTAAACACACTGCCAGGGTACTGACGAGTCATTAGAGTCCCCCACAGACAGTTTCCCAAGTTCGGGTGAAACGTTGTAGAGGCCGTATGGTTTTATGGCAGGGTTCGGAAAATGCACGTGCGTTTACACACGTGTCGGATTTCGGGCAGATGATACTGGTCGGCTTTGGTTTAAGCCGGATCCGAGTATTATATTGAGTAGGTATAATATCTTTGTCTCAGTTGCATTTGTATTCGGTCGTAATACAAATGCGGGTATATTTATACAGTTACGGGGTTATCCTGAAATTCGTTTCGGGGTCACTTTTGGAAGTTGCCAGTTTCCAGTTTTCTATCAGCCGTCTTTTAACATTCGGTTAAAGACGGATTTATCTTTTCTTGAGATGAGTGTAGAAGGTTCTAGAAGTTTCTAGAAGAGGTGACTAGCTTAGAATGGTGTTGATGTTTCATTGGTTGCTTTCTTTGTGTTCACACTATGTGTTCACACTTTGTGTTCACACATGATATTTGTTCTTATGGTCACCTTCCTCCTCCTACACTCACCCCCCCATTGCTATATATGGCCGGCCCCCTCCTCACTCTCACTCTCTCTCACTTGATGGTTGTAAAAGATTATGATAGATTTTGGGGTGTATGGAAATTTCATTCCATCACCCGAATTATTGGCAACTTCATTAACCGATCGTCCACGGTTTTGGACGAAGTGAGACAAAGTAATCTACTCATTCTCTACATCAATCTTGGTCGTCTCTTTTAGCAAACTTGACGATCGAGTTGCCTCGAGTCAGAGGCGGGAGCCCGTTTAAAGAATCGTTGACGTGGTGCCACCTGGACGAGCAGATCGGAGATCGACGAGATCGGAGCAGCCGCAACGGAGCGTGGGATGATGGTTAAAGAACGAAGGACTCGGATCGTTCGGTATAACCCTTCTACTCTCTTTACAGTTTGTTAGTTTAGCAATAATGGCAGATCCGGGTTAAAGTATACGATAGCGCCAGTTAAAAAGTTTTTTGTTCCGCATTTGGCGTCTGTAGATTGCCGGGGCGCTACCGTAGACTTACAGTGGTATCAGAGCCTCACCATTTTGCTTTACTAACTTGTGCTAACGCGTTTAAAACATCGATCGAACCGGATATCGAAAACCACAAAATTCATTTTCACAGTTTCTGTTGATTTTAAATGATGTCCTAAAATTTTTCTACATATCTCAGAAATCTGTGCAGGGTTTTATAAGAACACCGTACAAATTTGGGCTCATGAATCGACAAGACTGCCGCGGAATCGCGGCCAAACCCATGGTTTGGCCGCGCATCCGCGGCCATTCTGTGTGATCATGCCCCCAAACTTGCACAGTGTATTCTTCTCTGGAAATTGGGGTTTTTGGTATATATCTTTTGGGCCCAGATTTTGTTACTGTACACCAGTTGTTCGTGGGGCCCACTTCGTGATATTTAGTCTATCGAAATTTAAACATGTTAGTTTACAGTGCTTACATTACATCTCCGACCGGGAATGTCATTTGATCGGTAAACCGCGTCTGATTGCTATAGTTCTTTTAGACGGGTTTGCGAACGTGACATTCGCGTTGATGTTCTGTGTTGTGCTGTGATGTTGCGGATTTGTCGTGGTGGATAGCAGTGTGCAATGGTAGTGCAGTTTGAGTTTATTTGTACATTTGATATTGCGGGGCGAGCGTCCAACTTGTGGACTGCCGTCACTGCCTGTTGTATAATATTCTTTTGGGGCACGACCAGGTTGCGGTCGATGTACCTGTTGTACTATTTTTCATTTCTGTACTAGTTTTACCCCGTGACGGAGTGCACGGATAGCCGGGTTCGGGAGGGCAACGGGTCCGCATCTCATGGCTTTGAGAAGCAGAGGGGCCTCACTCTAAAATTGGCAGACTATTCGCCTCACTCGTAGGGGGTACAGGTTGACCCAAGGAGGGGTGCTCAAGTTACCGGATTCCGTGAAGTGCAGGATGGTCCATTCACTTTGCTGTAGGGGGCTGCCTCGCTTCAGGTTTTGGCGGGTAACTTGCCGCACCCGTAGGGGTCTATGTTTTATTGCACAGGCTATCCACACGACCAGGGGAACGTCGGGTTTCAGCAGCGGCTCTGTGAAACCCAGGGATCCCAGATTATCTGTATTGTTCTGTGATACTTATTACTTTTCTGTAATGTTGCATATTATCACGCCTGGAGCGATTATTGTATATTGGTTTATATACTATTAGACGTTGTATATGTTTTACACCCGCGCTGGTCCAGTCCCCGCTCTGTCGTTAGTTAAGTAACCTAACGGGTGATGACGGGACCCAGTGACGAATGCGGATGTCATATACGTAAATTTTATTTTCGTTCTTTTCTGGGTGATTGATTGATGGGACTGCGTTGATTCTGATCAATGCAAAGTAAAACAAACCTATTTGGCAGTTGTTGGAACAAATTTAAAAAGTGTTATTGCAAAGACGTTTCCTTTTGTTTTGCATAGCGGTATTCAGTGGAATATCCCGCACCTCATTCGACGGGACAAGGGCCGATATCCCTTCACCGGGACTGACCCCTTGGGCAGAAATTTGCGTCAGGGTAATAACTTCACTATAGTCGATTACATGTTGCTTTGCATTGCGGTATTCAGTGGAATATCCTGCACCTCATTCCACGAGGAAAGAGTCGAGATCCCTTTACCGGGAGTGACCTCTTTAGCAAAAGGTTTTCGCCACTATATTTTAAAAAGCTATCAGGTTCCTTCAGCGATATCAAGTTCACTACATTAAAGGTTTTTCGCCAAAAACCAGCCGTAGCCCTCCGTCACTTCTTTTGGGTATTCAGTAGTATTGAAGCTATGTATTTTGACCTAACGCCAAGGCATAGTGTTTGGTAGCTGCTGGGTATTCAATTGTTGCATAGATAGATGAGTTGGTTTGGGACAGCCGTTCTGCCATTTGACCTAACGCCAAGGGCATGTGCGGGTGGGTTCAAATTAACAAGATAGTGATGGGTAGAACTTGGCATGTGACTTATGACATTTTGACCTAACGCCAAGGTTATAAGAGCATGGGACAAAAATCATATCGGGAGTTTCTAAAGAAACTGAAACTTGCCAAGTATGCGCATACCTTCTGGAGTATGAGTAACGTGGATGCATTCCATCACGTTATCATGCGATGAGAGTTGAATCCCGATTCCCACTGATGAGTTGGTTTACTCTTCGAGTGATCCCGATTGATTCTTCTTTCAAGTTTGGAGGAGAATTTGACAGGACAGTGGGAGGTTTCCGGATTAGATAAAGTGATAACCATTCTGATCTAGGTTAGAGTGCACGCGGAGTGTTTCTTTTCTCTCTCTCTTTGGCAGCGACCTTTGACCGACCCTAGACTATGACTCAGTGACCAAGTTGACCGAACCTTCTTAAAATACTGGCTTTTGGATTGTCTGAGTTGCATAAGTCATTGCCGCTCCTTCTTTTACCCTTTGGATTTCTCAGAACACCCGTATTACTACGGACATCCACTTCCATTGGATAGATCCATCGTATGGTTATATACGAACTCGAAGGGACTTCTTCGAGGATGGATCCAGGTTCAAAAGAAATAGAATTGGTTTATTCAATTGTCTTTTATTATCACCTTCTCTCAGGTTGCGAGAGCTCCTTGGTTTAGGAGAGTACACCTATTACGCTTTTTGGATAGTCTTCTTCCAAACCATAGGCAGGTGCCGAAAGGTAGGGAATGAAGAAAACCAATTAGCCTAAGTAGGGTGTGCAGAAGGTAATATGTAAAGACAAATAAAGGGATTAGAAAGAGGGCAAAGTAAATTGCGACTGTAATCATTCACGACCAAACCGCGTACTTCATCGCCACTCCTATTTCACTTTTAAAAGAATAAGGTATTATTCAGTTGTCTTTTATCATCACCTTCTCTCAAGTTGCGAGTACTCCTTGGTTTAGGAGGGTACACCTATTATGCTTACTGGATAGTCTTCTTCCAAACCATAGGCTGGTGCCGAACGGTAGGGATGGAAGAAAACCATTTAGCCTAACGATGGTGTACAGAAGGTAACGACTAAAGACAAATAAAGGAATTTGGAAAGATGGCAAAGAAATATACGGTTAAAGTCGTGAATTGGATTATGGAAGATGCATTACTATGAATACCAGGATACCCCTAGGAAACATTTTCATATTTCAGTGCATTGTTAAAGAAAACTGTTTTCCCGATTAGATACTCACTCCAAGGGTATGTATTTACCAGGTTTCATTCTCATATCTGTATGGTTTTACAGATGATGAGTAGGAGTAATTTATTGGGAATCAGATAATTATCCTCATTATATCGGAATTCGTTGTAATTGGTGATATTTGAGAAAATCGCCAGGGTACAGTTTTCAACCTACGACGCACAGGTTATGAGTTGCTTAACTCAGCGGACTTATACAGAGTATTGTATGTTGTCCAGTGTCCATCAGGACAAAGGGGTAGGTCCTCGTACTATGTTCTATTTACTTATGACTTCTCTAGTTTTTAGACAAGTGTTTCGTAGAAATACAAGGTCTAAGTTTTGAGAAGTTGTGGGTATAAGAATAAAGTAGAGAACCAGGTGCCACAAGTATCGGGATTCTTCAAAGAGATCGAAGATGTAGATTCTTGTGATTGGTATTCAGATGATAGTAACGGGTTTGAGAAACTTGTTTCTCTTTCAGGTTACTCATAATTGGATGGATTTCTAAGTTGAGTAATGCTGATTAGGCTCTTTTCATTAAGTTGATATGCACTGGAGACGGTTGGATGATTTGAATATGGTTCCAATTAAATAAGTGCCAAAGTTTCTATATTGGATATGGAATGGTTCATACCTTAACGATGTTAAGGTATGGGGAGTTGTCCAGCTTATGCTTAAAACCAGACTCTGGATAACTCTGTCACGCCCCGCTTCCCAAAATACGGAAAACGAGGGATGACTAGCCCAGCCATGCTTCTACGGTCAAGGAATCATCCCGTCGTAGTCACACTTCGGCTTCTAGCACTACATGGTGTTCCCCTCCGAACGGCGGCCTGGGCGTTAGGACGTCCGTGCCTGAGGTTCGGGGCAGATGCTATTTGGTTTTATCCGTTTATCTCTCCGAAGATGCCAAGTTGATTTATGGCACCATGTATCGGAGGTTTAGACGGATGCGGCCGATATAGCAGACTTCGTCAGATTCCCCCTCAAGGTGAGGGGTTTTTGATTGTGGGGACGCTCTTCCCTGCAGGCGCAAGCCCCTGCAGTTAATTACGCTACCGCATCGCGGTAACAACTTTCTCCTTCTTCAGAATTTCATTTCATGTCGTGTGTGTTTGTTTTGTTTGTGGTTGCCCGTGGATTGTATACGGAGACTGAGTAATGCCGTCGCCCGTAGGACGTGGATTAGTCCAAATCCGTATTTACTTAGATTTGGGTTTGGTGTTTTCAGTTTAAGGATGCATTAGTCGCGTTGCGGCTAAGATCAACTTAAACGTTCGTTAAGGATACGTTAGCCCTGTTTTAGACTAAGATCAACTTAACGTAGTGATTAATTTAATGTATGGCCATCGAGACTCGTCACCTCTCTGACGTCGTTGAAGGATTACAACGACATGTATCAGAGGAGCTCGGAGATGTACCCTCAAACCAGAGTTGATTGGGAATTTTATAATCCATTTGAATGTTTAAGGATACGTTAGCCGTGTTTGGGGCTAAGATCAACTTAAACGGGACCGTTTAGATCCGGCAAAAGAGCGTTTGGAGGCTCTATTGTTCCAGTTTAGGGACGTAGTGGTCCGTTTTCCAGTTTAGGGACGTAGTGGTCCGTTTTCCAGTTTAGGGACGTGGTGGTCCAATATTAGTTTAGGGACGTCTCGGTCCGATATTAGTTTAGGGACGTCTCGGTCCGATATTAGTTTAGGGACGTTTCGGTCCACGAGTTTAAGGACCCCGCAGTCCATATGGGTGTGTGGTAGTTGGGACCCGTCACCTCTTTGACGTCGTTGAGGAATTACAACGATGGATATCAAAGGAATTCGGAGATGTACCCTCGAACCGGATGTGGATTGGTTTAGGAGAGCCATTCTGCTCATTTAATTTAATTTAAGGACTTATGGCCAAAATTGGGTTAAGTCCAGTTGAGGATATTCAACATTTTTCTTGATCTTTGGCCTATTAGGCCTGTGCTAGGGCTTTGCCCAAATTTAATAATGCACTGCATTTTATTCTGGCCTGCTAGGCTTTTGATTTGGGCTCTGTCCCTTTATTTATGATGCAGAGCGTCTATTTTAGTTTGGGCTCTGTCCTTTTTTTTTAAAACAATGCATTGCATTTTATTAGACCTGTTAGGCCTTCTTTAATTGGGCTTGGCCCCTTTTGTAACCAAGGCAGTGCATTTGTCTGGCGCTTTGCGCCGAGTAATGAGCGCAAGTTCATATGGTGATGACACGTGTCATGCTCTGGTGAGCGCAAGCGCAATAGCGCAATGCGTTGCGCTGTTGCGCTGCTGACACGTGGCGCGCTCTCAGCGAGCTGCGCCAATTTCAGAGAGCAAAGCTCTATCTTAAGAGCGCGTAGCGCAGGTTGTTCTGCAGCTGACACATGGCGCTCTCTCAAGAACGCAACAACGCAGTTTGGAAGTGCAAAGCACTAAGAATCTTTTAGATTCAAAACAGAAGTGCAGAGCACTATTTTAGGTTAAAGAAATAAATTTCTTTCTTTACTTTTCATTTACAGAACCAGAGGTTCACAAGAGTGCAAAGCACTATTCTAGATTAAAAAAAGAAATTTCTTTCTTTTCTTTTCATTTACAGAACCAGAGGTTCACAAGAGTGCAAAGCACTATTTTTTTTTATTTATATTTTTTTTTGTTTTAAAGAACCAGTGGTTCATAAGAAGTGCAAAGCACTATTTATTATATTAAGATCATTGATCTTGTTTTTAGATCAATGATCTATTAGAGAAAATTTCTTTTTCCTTATAAAGGTTTTTTTACCTCTTCTTGAAATTTTTCTCAGAGTTCTCTCTGTTTGAAGCTCTTGATTTTTTTCAAAAAAAAATGTTCCTCCTGAATTGAGGCTTAGGGTCCTTTTTATAGTGCTCACAAATTAGTTAAATTTGTTAAAGAGATCATTCTCTAAGTGATCTGGGGAATTTTTCCCATCGTTGGATCTTTAATCCAAGGGCTTCTGCTTTGCAGAAGAAAATCTTCTTGTTTTAACAAGAACAGAAAAGATTTCTTAAAATTTTAATTTAGTTTGGCGCAGATGCCCCAGCGCGTGACACGTGTCGCGCAGCGCACAGCGCAGCGCAACTGCGCACAGCGCATCTGCGCTGACACGTGTCGCGCAGCGCAGAGCGCAGCGCAACTGAAGCGTTGCTTCAGACAAATAGAGCTCTGCTCTGATTGGGCGCGCCTTCTTGGGCGTTGCGCTGACGTATTAGCGCCTGACGCGTGGCGCGTCGCGCCCAAGACTTGAAGCGTTGCTTCAAAATTTTGAATTTTTGAAATTGAACAGAGCTTTGCTCTGATTGGGCGAAACAAATGCCCCCCCACCGTTGCGCTCACGTGGCGCACACGTGAGCGCGGCGGTGGCAACCCTCCTGACCGTTAGATCAAGAGGGTGAGCTCAAGAGGCGCAAGCGCCTTATAAATAGGGCCTCTGGCCCTTAGAAAACTCTCCACATTTTTCTAGATTTAGATTTTCAGAGCTCTGCTCTTGCTTAAGAATTTCAGAGCTTTGCTCTTGCTTTCAGAACTCTAGAGCTTTGCTCTCATTTCCCAAAGTTTTTAGAAAACTTTAGGTAATAATTAATTTAAAATTAAGTTAAATTAATTTAAATCAATTTTAACTAACAGAGCTTTGCTCTCATAGATCTTTTGATCTAAAGAAATTCCCTTTGGGGTTTCATCAGCAGAGCTTTGCTCTCACAAATCCATAGATCTACAGAGATCTTGTTCATGGGTTCTAATCCATGAACAGAGCTTTGCTCTTGAATCAAATGTAGATCTTTTAGATTTGAAAAATAAAGAAAAAAAATTTTTTTTATAAGTTTTCATGGATTTTTCGGGATTCCAGAAATTTTAATTTTAAATTTCTTTTCAAAAATTTTCTCTTTGATGGGAAATTACAGAGCTAAGTTCTCTTTATAGAATTTTATTCTTTTGAGACCAGAATTTGACAAGTGTCATTCTGTGACAGAGCTTTGCTCTGAAAGAGGAGATTTTCTCCTTGTCTCTAGGGATTCTTCCCCCTTTTCAAAATGGGAATGTCTCCCCGGGGGCCAACTGACAATCTCATCCAATGATGAGTTTGTCTTATTAATTGACGTATTGTCATTTAGATTTTGTGGGTCCCTCTTTGGTCTCCTACTCACTGCACTGTGGTGCGGTATAATTAATTAATTTTGATTTAATTAATGCATTTTATTTTATTTTATTTTTTTTGGGATGCCAAATGTTGGGATTACAACACTAACGGCTACATTGTTCTTTTGCAGCGATCATGTCTGAAGATACTTCATTCCCGTTCGTCCGCTCGGAGGAGGGATTTCCCGAGGCGCCCTTGGACCGTGAAGCCCTAACCATGATTAGAGAGTACGACCCTGAGTACAAGAAACTCCACCTTTGGGGGTCTTGGTATAACCAGATTATTATGGGTCGACGCAGCTTCACTTGCGCGGTGCCGTCAGAACCTATCACGGCAATTCATTACGCTAACCCACCTCCAGTGCAGTATGCCGTGGAGATGATACACTGGACTGCGAACAGCTTTCTTCATCCCGCTATGGATGCGGTTCCGGTTCAACGTCCTATGGTTTTAGATATCCTAGGACGCCGTATCTGTCAGGGAGAAGCACGACCCTGGGGGCAATCATATAACCTTGGTTTGATTCCCCGCCACCCAATTGGCTATCTGCCGTGGGCCCGGTACATCCTGTCGACGAGGAAGTCGCAGTTGATAAGACTAGGACTGTACACCGCGGTCTACGTCTCTCTTTTCCAATATCCTACGCTCCCCACTTGGTGGTTCAAGGCTTTCTTGGAGCAATGGAATATTCCCACCCACACTTTCCTTGCCATGGATCGGGAAGTGTCCATTTCTTTGGAGGAATTCGCGGAGGTATCCGGCCTACCAGTCATGGGGGAACACTATGAAGAGCTGCTCCCGACAGATGAGTACGTCTTTGGTGCTAAGCCGATGGTAAGGGGGATTACGTCGGAAAATGCCGTTCAACACCAATTCCCAAGCCTGATCAAGGTGTTGAACATCTACGAGTCCCTTTTCATTGAACACGGGAGCCGAGGAGTTAATTTTGAGGACTTCATTGCTTGCTTCCTCCGTCCGAGCATCATTTCGCCAGGAGCCATCAAATCTGCTATTCTGGATGATCCTTTTGGTCTAGGTTTGGCTAACCTGCCGACGAAGGAGATAGACCAAAAGGCTTTCTTCCTCCCAGACTTCCCTACCATATCTTTCGCGGAAATTGCAGTCCCTGAGATGGATGAGGAGGCCTTTTTCTTAGGATTTCTCGGGCTGTGGCTGAGTTGGTTCGCGATCCCAATGCATTCTCATCACATGCGGCCCTCTGTCTTTTACCCAGCCCACCGCATGGTCATTGGGGTAAAGGTGGCCGTGGGGATTGCCGGCCTGGCGCACCTATATCATGGCCTCAGCCGAGCAGCGGACGCCAACGAGCCTGGGGTACTGCACGTGGTCTTCCCGATGCACTACTTTGCATCGTGGCTCGAGCTACACACGGCGGGTGTCTTTGGTATGCATAAAAGGCCTTCATTCTTTGACAAGTGCGGTTTCCCCCGCATTTTACATCTGATTGGCTCATCAATCGTGACCCCTTCACCACGGGACGCCAGGGGTTTACTGCTTCGCCCTTACACCGTTGGAGTCGGGATGTCCTTTATTGATAAGGTATTAACCATTAGGAAGGCGTCCACCACTGCGGTGCGACCATTACAGGACTCCTTCAAGGATGGAGCTTCAGTGTTGACGGCCCGGGAGATCCTCCATTTGTATTCTATTAGACCGGGTTTTCTAGTCTTCAGGCAGGGCGGTGCAGCAGTCTTTATGAGATATAACCCGCATCGTTTTGCCCGACAACTGGGTTACGATCAAGGGGTACCCTTAGAGGCTTTCTTACTGGAACCTGCTGTAAATGAAGAAGGGATGGAGAACGCGTTACACCACTTCATGCGCCTGAACACGGGTTCTCGTTTTTTCATTAGCACGCCGGTCTGTGCCCCACGACTCCTTAATATATATAAAGACTGGTACAATCATGCGACGGGGGCTGTTATAAAGGAAGAGAGGCGAGTGTTGATCGACCATAAAGAAGTACCCCCCGGTACCAATCGTAACGCTCCCTTGGCGCCAAGGATCCTGGTGGTCCCTCCTCTAAAAGATGCTGGGGGCAGACCATCACGTGCGCAAAGTCCTCCACGTGAGCTGCCGCTCCCTGATATCACAGACGCACCCCCCGCACCCTGTGCTCCAGTGGAGGCAGTGGTTGTACCCTCGCCAGAGTCTGGCGTGGGTGCGGACATCGGGACTCGTCGTCCCAAAGCGGCTGCTAAGCGGAGGTCGATCCCCCGCAAGCCTAAGGTCGGGGGTCAAAAGAAAAAGAAGAAGTCGCTCTTCGCTGCGGATGTCGTGTTCGGCCAGGAACCCCATGCCCCTCATGCTGAAGGTCTGCTCGAATATGGGACTAACGCAGGGTTGGTGATGCCGCCGCCGGACGATACAGACTTGGAGGCTGCTCTTAGAGCTTCGGCATGGTTGGTGAGGCGTGACGCGTGGCTGGCTAAGCTTGCGCAATCAGGTAACTACTAGTCGCCTTTTCTTTATTGCAACATATCCTCTTCATTATTTTTGACTAACGCTTTTCTTTCTTTTCTTTCAACAGGCATCACTGATGAAGAAGCCATTGCTGCTTCTCTGAGGACTTTTCAGGAGGAGGAACGTCTCAGGGCATCTATGGGCCTTAGTAGGTTTCAACTCATCAAGTTTTTCATTTTCCTTGTGTTATGGTCGATCTAACCCTTCCCTTTTAATTACAGGAACCCCAATGCCGTTCCCTCCAAGTGACGCAGATGTTCTACCAGCGGCCGACGTTCCTGCTTCCTCTGGGCCACCGCAGGAGGCTCATCTTGAAGAGCCGATGAGAGATGCCTTAAAGGCTCTGGAGGCATCCCTAAATGAAGATGATGATGCCTTGAAGGAGGCGTCACAGAGGTCCCTCATAACCGCTCGGGAGGAGAGAAAGCGGTTGAGGCGTGAGGCGAAGGCGCGCAGGGCTGCCTTGGCTATGGGAGCGGGCCCCAGCACTGCCTCTCGAGCTGATACTCCCTCCGAAGAGGCCCCTGTCGCCCTATCCACTGCCCGCAGGGAGATGGCGCGAGCAGTTCGGAGCGCAAACGGTAAATCCGCTTCAGGTAATATTTCTCTCAGAGTTCCTATTATAAGGGTTTTTAATGTCACTGGTCCTTATATTCCTCATCTTGCAGGGCCGAGTCCGATCAAGGGGGATGCGGAAACCGTTGATCCCAAAGAAATAGAGGAAGCGGTACTTGCTGAACTCGAGCCGACGGTGGGCAACGTCGTTATGGCTTTGGAGCCTGAGGTGGAGGTTGAGGGGCCTGCCGCCGAGAAGGTCATTGATGCCGAACCTGAAGCGGTGGCAGATGATATGATCATTATAACTGAGTCCAGGGTGGTGGCGGCTGAGGCGCTTGAGGTTGGCGGTCCCTTGATGACGATAGACGATACAACCACAGCTACTGAACCTGAGAGAGTAGTGGGTGAGGTGGCCATGATTCCCGAGGACGAGCCAACCGCTCCCTCTCTGGAATCTGGCAATACTCCAATCATAGCCCTTCCCGTCTATGGCCCTCCGCCGTCCCCAGGTCTTGCTAGCACGACGACGGTCCCCATCGAGTCGGGTGACGAGGCCACGGGCGGTGGTCTCATGTCGGTAGAGGAGGGAGTCGCCTCCGTTTCAGCCGGGAGCTCCTCAGGTAAACCCTAAGTGGCTGCTTTTCTTTACTTTACAACCTTTTCTGACAAGTTCACCTTTTCGTAATGCAGGTGCAGCTAGTGCCGATGCCCCACCGCTCGAGGGAGT
Source organism: Agapanthus africanus (assembly GCA_030015575.1). NCBI lineage: Eukaryota > Viridiplantae > Streptophyta > Magnoliopsida > Asparagales > Amaryllidaceae > Agapanthus > Agapanthus africanus. Next base: position 53,628,766 of record CM057342.1, on the reverse strand, counting down.
GCCTTCAACGACTGCTCTGGCGGTGGTCACCTCTCAGCCTTCTCTCATACCCTCGAAGATGTTGGAAGGTATGCGTTTGCGATTTGTTAATCTTATCTTCTAGATGTATAATTTATGTACTAAAGTCACATTGTTGTATCTTCCAGGAGTGCTTTTTGATCATCTCTATCAAGTGTTGCTCCCACACTTCTCTTTCCCTTCTGAATTCGCCTCTTCCTCTGGTGGCGCTGGTGAGTACCGTTCCCGATTGGTAGTTTTTTTTTTTTTTTTTTAGTGGTAGAATTATTTCTAACTCTCTCTTGTTCTGACTGCAGTGCTGCAAATCGAAAGGGGAGCAGAAAGATCGGCTGCGCCACCAGCCCTTCCGGTCTTGCCACCTGTCTCCACCGGTATAGTAAACTATCTTATCAATGATTTCCTTCATATCTATTGAATCATCATCTAATCGCCTTTCGTCTTTTTCCAGCTGTCGTTCCAGTCTCGGTATCTTTTGAGTCTCGCATTACAATATCGGGCGGCCCTTCCCAGCGACGCCCGTCCTCAAAAGGTGCCGCAAATAGTTTGCGCATGTTGAGCGACTACATCGAGGAGCTCGACATCGAGGCTCCAGTATCTGCTGAGGATTTTGCCACAACGGTTAACCCGATGTTGGCGATATTTGCTACCTTCCATGATGAGGGTACTGTCACCTCTTGGGTTAACTATTGTCGGGAGATCGAGGCTCGCCTTCATCAGCTAGAGTCAATGCGCCTGTCCCCTGAGACTTTGGCCTCGAGCACTCAACAGGGAGCATGGCTCGAGCGAAGCGCTTCTCATTTCCGTCATCTGGAACAAGAAGTGGTTTTGAGGCTGAAGGAGTGCCAAGAATCTTCAAGCAACACCGCTCGCCTGCGTGCTGAAGTTGAGACGAACGCCGCTGAGGTAAAGGCCGTCTTCGAGGGTCTTCTGGAGCGCATCTCAAATCGGCTGAGACTGAAGCAGGCACTCGATATTGCCGAGCGTGACATTGCAGGCCGTGAGGCTGCTCATCAGGCCGTCAGGGATCAGCTAGCATCCGTCGCACAGCAACGGGCCCAAGTGGAGGCGGAGTTGGCAGTGGTGGCCAATCGGGAAAAAGCATGGAAGGAAGTGTGCGAGCAATTGCTGGATCTGTGCAAGACGCTTCCTTCTCAGTAATTTTCCTTGTATCGTTGGTATTTGTAACATATATGTATATCTTGTATTCTTTAGTACGATGTACCCTAAACTCAATCAATATTTATGAATGAAAGATGCATATTTTTGTAATGTCTTGTGTCATTTCTCCGTCTTTTCTTTCTTTTATTATCAGTATGCCACCTTAGTAACCATGATTGACGGATGATCAGGACGAGTATCCCTGACCTTCTAAGGAAATAGCGATGGCTTAGGCCGCAGGCTCAGGTTTACCGCCTAAGACTTTTCAATTCTATGAGCCGTGAGGGTCTCATAGAGGCTTTTCTCCCTACGGATCGAGAGGATCTCATAGGTGGATTTTCTCCTTAGGAATCGTGAGGATTCCTAAGTGTGGTTTTCCCTTATAAGTCGTAGGGATCTTATAAGAGAATTTTCCCTCTTACGAGCCGATAGAATTCGTAAGCGGTTGTTTCCCTCCTCGTCGAAATTCGACTTCGGAGAGTGAGACCCGTGAATAGTATGCAAGAGACCATTTTGGATTGACTTGCAGGGCCCCATTGCTCAAGAAGCAAGCTTTTCAATCCTTGCTGTCTGAGACTTCTTCTTACAAATTGAGACGAATCGGGAATTTGCTCGCGGAGAGGGTGATGGCTCTGCGAGTTGACATGAGTTTAAGAGGCTCTCATCACGGAGTGTTTGTAACCGTGAGTCGAGGAGTTTGCTAGGGATTATTTGTTTCCCGAGCACCAAGGATTATTTGTTTCCTTGGGGTTTGAAATGAGTCGAGGATTCCTACGGAGGCACTGGTGGCTCTGCGGGTCGACGCGGATCAGGAGGCTCTCGTCAAGGAGTGTTTGTATCCGTGAGTCGAGGAGTTTGCTAGGGATTATTTGTTTCCCAAGCGCCAAGGATTATTTGTTTCCTTGGGGTTTGAAACGAGTCGAGGATTCCTACGGAGGCACTGGTGGCTCTGCGAGTCGACGCGGATCAGGAGGCTCTCGTCAAGGAGTGTTTGTATCCGTGAGTCGAGGAATTTTGCTAGGGATTATTTGTTTCCCAAGCGCCAAGGATTATTTGTTTCCTTGGGGTTTGAAACGAGTCGAGGGTTCCCATAGAGGCTCTGGTGGCTCTGCAGGTCGACGCGGATCAGGAAGGCTCTCGTCAAGGAGTGTTTGTATCCGTGAGTCGAGAAATTTTGCTGGGATTATTTGTTTCCCAAGCGCCAAGGATTATTTGTTTCCTTGGGGTTTGAAACGAGTCGAGGGTTCCCATAGAGGCTCTGGTGGCTCTGCGGGTCGACGCGGATCAGAAGGCTCTCGTCAAGGAGTGTTTGTATCCGTGAGTCGAGGAATTTGATGAAGATATTGATTTCTTCGGAGTTGGACTGAACTGTCGAGATTTGGCTTCGTCTTCTGGCGGAGCCTGTTGGGAAAGTATGGTTCCCTCTTTGTTTACGCCCTTGGATTGTATACAGGGATCGATGTGATCTTAACCGTAGGGCCAAAGTTTTATCATCATTTTTTTTTATTTTATTTCCGCGATGCTCTATCATTTCAGCTTTTATATCGCGAAGGTCGCGATTGCCCAATCATTTCGGCTATTTCTCGCGGTGCCCAATCATTTCGGCTATTTATTTCATTTTTACTCGCTGCTTCTTATTGCGAGTCGCCCAATCATTTCGGCTATTTTACATGCATACATTTTACTTGCTGCTTTTTATTGCAAGTTGCCCTATTATTTCGGCTATTTCGTATGCATGAGCGGCCTACTGGCTTTCGCCGTAAACCTGAAATTGGACACCGATTTCGGCATCAGCACCGCTGCAACTGGGATATTACCAGGAGCGAATCATCATTTGCCTCTGTCGTTGTCGAACAAAGGAGGCTTAGCGACCAGGGTTAGGGTCCTGTCGGCTAAGGCTTTTGACTTCATGAGCCGTAAGGGTCTCGTGAAGGTATTTCTCCCTACAAGTCGTGGGGATCTTGTAGGTGTATTTTCTCCTTAGGAGTCGTGAGGATCCCTAAGTGTTTGTTTCTCTGTAAGTCATAAGGATCCTACGGGAGGGCTTTCTCCTTGTAAGTCGAGAGGATTTACAAGGGTTGTTTACCATGCGAACGTATTCCCAGTTACGGATGAAATTTGGCTAGGGAAATTTTTATTCACGCCCGTGGATTGTATACAAGGGTCAATATTGAACCACTTGTAGGGCAATATTGGAAGTTTGTGGGGGTTTGCTTAAGCACAGGTTTAGGTCTCTGTGACTTAAGACTTTCAAATCCTATGAGCCGTGAGGGTCCCATAAGAGAGTTCTCCTTACGAGTCGTGAGGATCTCGCAAGTGTATTTTGTCCTTAGGAATCGTGAGGATCCCTAAGTGTGTTGCTCCTTTGTGAGTCGTAAGGATCTCACGCAGGTGGTTTCTCCTTACAAGGTCGAGAGGACTCTATAAGGGTTCTTTAACGAAGTTGCGCCCTTTCGGGTTTTCACAAACATTCACCGGTAGTCCTGCTGCTTTTACTCACGGAGCCCTTTCGGGTTTTCATCCGTGCCCATTCTGCTCATGGACATACTTTTTTTTTTTTATACATATTTTTTCCCCTTTTTTTTTTACGAGGTCGCGCCTTTTCGGGTTTTCACGAACACTCGCCGGTAGCCCTGCTGTTTTTACTCACGGAGCCCTTTCGGGTTTTCATCCGTGCTCTTTTTGCTTATGGACATACCATTTTTTTTTATCTCGTCAGCTTAAAGATGCTGCGGTAGTAGTTTAAAGACGTTTCGGTCCGCTGTTAGTTTAAGGACATTTCGGTCCGCTGTTGAGAAGCTGGCTACTGCTTATAAAGTTTGAGCTTATGAAGATAGCGAGCAGACATAGCCGTCGTCATCTATCGTTGACCTAGGCTGTGGCTCATTAAACGTAGTATTTCTTTAGGAAGCGACCGTTTATCGGCCTGAAAGGCCTTTCACCATGCATGTCCATGAGTAGATAGGCCCCACCCTGATAAACTTTATCTATGATGTACGGGCCTTCATAGTTCGGCTCGAATTTTCCCCGCTTGGCGCGATTGGGGATCATAGGCCTTTTGACCACTAGCACGAGTTCGCCTTGGTGGAATGTCCTCGGTCGGGTCAATCTTTCGTATGAGCGCATCATCTTTGCTTTATAAGCTTCCAGATTTTGTTGCGCTATGAGCCTAGTTTCATCAAGGGCGTCAAGCTCCTCAAGCCAAAGATGAGCATTTTCTTCGTCTGTTAGCTCGTGGTGAACTGCCACTCGTAGGGAGGGTAACTCTATCTCGAGAGGGAGTACTGCTTCCGTGCCGAACACCAACGCGTATGTCGTTGTGTTTGTGGCTGTCTTGAACGTGGTTCGATACGCCCAAAGAGCTTCTTGCGGTCTCTCATGCCAGTCTTTCTTATTTCGGGACACTGTTTTCTTTATAATTTTCGTCAAGGTCTTGTTGAAGGCCTCGGCGAGACCGTTAGCTCGTGGATTATAGACTGAGGAATATCTCCAGTCTATGTTATGCTGCTGTGCGAAGCGGCTGATTTTATGACTTCGGTAAGCTGGCCCGTTATCGGAGATGATCCGCCTCGGAGTTCCGAACCGATATATGACGTGCGTTTTGAAGAAATGGAGGATATTCTCCGTCTTCACTTCTCTCAATGGTACTGCTTCTGCCCACTTGGAGAAGTAATCAGTCGTCGCCAAGATGAAACGATGTCCCTTGGACGATGCTGGTTCGATGGGGCCGACTATATCAGTCCCCCACACTTCGAATGGCCAGCTAGCTACCGTTGGATGCAGCGGATTTGGGTGCTGGTGGATGAAGTCCCCATGAATCTGGCATGAGTGACATTGCCTCGCGTATTCCAGGCAATCCTGCATCATCGTGGGCCAGTAGTAGCCCATCCGTTTTATCTTCAACTTCATCTTAGGGCCTGCTTGGTGGGAACCGCAGAGTCCGTCGTGAACCTCTTGGACGACCCTTCTCGCTTCGTCAGGTCCTAGGCATCTCAGCCACAGAGAATCGAATGTCCTCTTGTATAGAGTATCGTTGACGAAGGCGAAAGACAGAGCTCGTTTCACGAGCTGATGTCTTATGGATGCTTCTTCAGGCATTCGGTGGAACTTGAAGTAATCTATGAAGACTTGTCTCCAGTCTTCGGTCTTCTCATGGTCTTTTATTTGTAGGGTCGCCTGCTCAGTTGCTCCCTTTTCTTTATATGATTCTGGATGTATTTCTGCTGGGGCGAGCACTCGACGGCTTTGTATCACGATTCTAACGTCATCGAGGTTCTCGTCAGCCAATTCTTTAGCAAGTTTGGCCAGTGCGTCCGCTTTGCTGTTTTCCGCGCGCGGTATACTTTCCAACGTGTAGGAGGGAATTTGGGTTAGCAGTTGCTGCACTTTTTCACCGTATTTTACCAATTCCGGTTTGCATGTTTGGTAATCGCCGTTCACTTGACTGACGACCAGTTGGGAGTCCCCATATATGAGGAGGCTTTCAATTCCCATATCAATGGCGATCTCGAAGCCTGCTATCAGAGCTTCGTATTCGGCTTCATTATTCGTTCTCGGCTCTGTTAAAGAGAAGGCGAAGCGCATTATCCCTCCTTGTGGAGTTATAAAGATGAGTCCTACCCCCGATTTGATTATAGGGGTACTTTGTTTGCGCTTCTTCACGGAAGATGCTCCATCAAAATAAAGCTCCCATCGGGTATTATCACCATCGATCGCATCAAACGCATGTTCGTCCGGAAGATCGCAGTTTAAAGGAGAGTCGGCTGGTATCGGGTGCTCAGCAAGGAAGTCGGCGATGGCCTGGCCTTTTACTGCTTTGAGTGGTCGATATGCTATCGAGAACTCCATTAAGAGTAGGGCCCATTTAGCAAGTCGTCCTGTCAATATGGCCTTTGACATTAGATATTTGAGAGGGTCCACCTTTGAAATGAGATGGACTTCATGCGCCAACGCATAGTGCCTGAGCTTCGTTATCGCGAAGATCAACGCTAGGCAGTGTTTTTCAATGGGGGAGTAGTTGCTTTCTGCCCCCAGCAGAACCCGACTTAAGTAGTAGAGTGCTCTTTCTTTCCCCTGGTCATTCTCTTGTGCCCATAATGCGCCTAAAGAACCCTCAAGGGCGGTTGTATAAAGAATGAGAGGCTTCCCCTTAACCGGAGCAGCCAACACCGGCGGGTTCTGCAGGTATTGCTTGATCTCATCCAGTGCGCCTTGGCATTTTTGATCCCAAACGAATAGGGTTCCCTTCTTCATCAGGTGACTATAAGGACGGCACTTTCCTGAAAGGTTGGCTATAAATCGCCGTATGTATGCGAGTTTCCCTTGGAGAGACCGCAGCTGTTTGAGAGTCCTCGGCGGAGGCATTTCCATGATCGCTTTAATCTTTGACGGATCTATTTCAATACCTCGGTGTCGAACAACGAATCCCAGGAATTTGCCCGAGGAAACCCCGAACGCACATTTAAGAGGATTCATCTTCAAGTTGTATTGCCGAAGGCGTTGAAATACAGTCTTCAGATGCTCGAGATGTTCCTCGTATGATTTGCTTTTAACCACGAGATCGTCGATATAGCATTCAACGATTTCGTGTATAAGGTCATCGAAGATCTTTGTCATGGCCCTCTGATAAGTAGCACCGGCGTTCTTCAAACCGAAGGGCATCACTTTATAACAAAATATACCAAGAGGAGTCCTGAAGGCTGTGTGCTTCTGGTCTTCTGGATGCATTTTTATCTGGTTATACCCCGATGAGCCGTCCATGAAGGAGAAAACTTCATGAGTGGATGTATTGTCTATCATCAGTTCAGTGACTGGCACCGGGAAATCATCCTTCGGGCAAGCTTTATTAAGATCCCGGAAGTCTACGCATATGCGCACTGTCCCATTTTTCTTCATCACTGGGACGATGTTGGCGATCCATTCAGGGTATTGAACCTCTTGGATAAAGCCGGAGTCTATCAGCTTTTTGACTTCCGCGTTGATGCTCATTTCGAGCTTAAGCCGCATTCTTCTCGGCGCCTGTTTGACTGGCTTGACGTCTGGGGATATCGCCAATTTGTGCACAGCAACTTCTGGATCTAGTCCCGGCATCTCGGAATAGTTCCATGCGAAGCAATCTTTATGCTGTACAAGGACGTCTTTTAATGCAGCCACCCTTTCTTCAAATAGTAGCTCGCTGACAAATATCGGTCGCGGGTCATTCACCGTTCCCAACTCAATTTTCTTGAGGTTATCTGCAGTGGTATGTATTCCATCCTCTAGCTCTTTTGGAGCTGGGGGAAATTCTGAGATTACCTCATCGCTGCTGTTTTCAAAGCACCGAGGAAGGCTGTTCATGTCCTCGGACTCTTCTTTTAATATTGTTATCACGTGGCAAGTGCGAATTTTCTGCCAATCCCAATGCGGAGTTGGTTCTATCCTGGTGTTTTCGGGTTCGTGCTTTTGCGGCGACGCTACCCTCCAGTTGTCAGACAACGCGAATTTGCCAAGCTGATATTGGTCCTCAACCCAATTCTTAAAGGTGAAACAATCTTCAAGCGGATGCCCTATTACTCGATGGTAAGAGCAATAATTTGGGTTGGAGACTTCGCCTGCTTGCTCAGGGTGTTTAGACTCTGGCAGTGTAAGCATTTGATGTTTTAGAGCAAGATCAAGTATTTTCCTTGTTTTGCTCCGAGGAAACGAGTATGCTCGACCCATTTTCTTCATGAGGGCTAGGTCAATAATGTTCGACCCTCGGATGCGTGGCTTCTTAGCTCTGCTTTGTGGTTGTTGAGCGCCTTTCTTGCCTTTCGACTTGTTTTTGCCTCCGCGTCGAGCCCTTTTTGTATTAGGTTGGTACGGGGTAGCATCTTCATTCTTTACTGCCTGTTGAAGGAGGCGCTATGTCTTGGCTTTCTCATAGATTGCCATTTCACGATTGTGATCATCTCGGGCTTTTTGACTCGCATCCCTTATAAGTTTGCTCACCTGGTCTTCAAATGATGGACTGGGCGGTTTTGTATCAGGAACTTTTGCTGGTTCAGGATTAGCATCCTCCCATTGAGCGTCCGCTTCTTCATCGAAGTCATACATGGCATAACAGCTGTCTACTGGCTCCCTTTTCTTTGACCGGATGTACCCTAGCCCTTTTGTTTCTATTCTCCCGTTAGGCAATTTGCATTGAGTCCCGGGAACGTTCCATACTTTGTCATAGAATTTGGCCTTTCTAACGGTTTGTTCGAAAGGTATTCCCTGGCGTTTCAGCAGTTTCCTCAAACCTTTGGTATAATATCTGGGAAGACGGATGGGCTGAAGCCTGTCGAGCGTGGGATCCGCGCCATGCCAAATTTCTTTTTCCACCTTGTTTTCTTCAGAACGGTAGAATAGGATTGCCCTCTCGCCTTTTCGTCCGGGAGGAATATAGAATGTGTGCAATTCTTCTACGCTGTTGGCATTGAGTGCATCCAGTTCTTTGTAATGTTCAAGCGGCACCATGGTTATCTGCAGACTCCGCTCTTCATCAGCAGAAGCTCGTATTGACAGCCGAGCAGGGAATACAGCGTGAACTTCATCCTCTGAATCACTGCCGAAGATTAATGAAGGAACGGATGGTCCTGGCCTGGTGGACTGGGATGGACCTGAATAAATTATATCCTCCTCCTCCTCGGTGTCACTGCCGAACACAGGGACGGAGGCGTTAGTTTTGTTCTCCGGTTTGTGACACCTTTCCGTGTCTTCGAAACTCGGCAAGAAGTACTTGGCATCTTCATACTTGCGAACTTCGTTTACGGAAAACGGATTCAACTCTCCCGCCACAGTGTACTCAAGGCCATCCCTAGAATACTTCATGCACTGATGCTGTGTAGAAGGGATGATATTGTACTCGTGTAGCCATGGTCGGCCGAGCAGAGCGTTGTAGCACGTCTTGGCGTCTATAACATGGAATTTGATGTCTGTGACAAGCAACCCGAAGCGTAGCGTCAATATCACAGATCTAAGTGTTTTTGATGATTGAGAGTCGAATCCGGAGATAGTGATTTTGTCTCGGGCGAGGTGTTGGACACTCATGCAAATCTCCTTTAACACCCGCACATTGAGTAAATTGACAGACGATCCGTTATCGACCAAGATTTTGCCTATCTTTATGTCATGGCAGTATCCTGAGACATAAAGGGGGCGATTGTGTTCACACGTCCCGAGGAGAAGGTCTTCATCACCAAAAGCAACGTCGGCTGTGTGCACTTCCTCTAATTCGTCTTTCATCTTTTCTTCGGCTAGGAAGGCTTGGAACTGGTCCGGCTCTTGTAGGGCCTTAATTAAAGAATCCCTCGCCTCTTTTGATAGTAATAGGGCATCGAGAATGCTGAGTTGTGAGGGTCGCTTCCTCGGATGCGCTAAGACATTGTAATCTACTCTATTCCTTTTTGGGGGATTCTTTGCGGTTAGCTCTTCCGCGACTCGGTCATCCAAGGAGATATCTTCAGAGACCTTCTCTTTCCCTTTGTCTTTTCTGTTCAAGGGTCCGAGGTTCTTTTCGGGTAATGTTCGATTGCGCAGCTGTATATTCTCGCAGGCCTTCGGTTCTTCTTCTTTTCCCGAAGTGGATTCTTTGAAGAGGGGGCCGAGTTCTAGTTCCTCATCAGAGTCGCTCCCAAATGTAGGCACTTGTGACCCGGCAGTGTTAACCATGTGACAATTGCCGGCAGTTCTTTCAAGTTCTTCAGTCGTATTTCTTTGCTCTCGGCGAATTTTACGTTTTTCCCGTTTAAAGCGTTGTCGATTAGCGACGTATCCTTGCCACCATCCATTGAAAGCCTTGCACTCTTGGGTAGGATGCGAGACCTTCTGATGATATAAGCAATAAGAGGGGTGCATTTCTACCACACCAGTAATTTTTCCTTCAGAGGATGGTAGCTTCATGCCCATTGATATGGCCTTAGCAAACCTCTTTTTTATCTTGAATTGGCTTTTGTCAGCGGTGGAGGCATCTTGCTCCAGCGGGATCGTCTCAGCTCTTTTATCAAGTCGCTGGCGCTTGGCCCTTTCGAATATAGCCGTCTCGCGTTCTCGATCAGCTTTACTTTTCAATCGAGCTTCATTAAGAAACGCGCCAATCATCTCAACTGATAACCCTGGAGCTCTTGATTCGGCATTTGCCCCCAGCGTTTCAGTGCCAGAGGTCTCTTCATCATTTGTGACCGAATGAGAGATCATATGACAGCTCGCCACATACTCCTCGGATTCGTCCGATGAACTTTCTCCCTCATCTTCCTTTTGAAAGACGTGATCAAGGAAATCTTGGAGCGTAATGGGAGTCCGCGCCTTTTGGTTATATTCATCCAGCGCGTCGATCTGCTTTTGAAGGTCCGTGCGCTTGTCGCCAGGCTTCACGGGCTTCTTAGATTTCTTCTTCTTCTTTTTCGAAGATTTTGACGGCCGGCTATGAACGCTTGAACTACTACCATCGGTCTTCGGAGTCGGTCGTGGCTTCAACATCCCCTCAATAACCTGCGGTTCCAAGGGGTTCTTCCACTTGACCGCTGGACAGGTCTAAAGATCGTTTAGCATCTTCTTTGTCTTGGCTGACAATACGACCTCCCAAGGGGCTTCCTCAATGACGGAGCATGTTACCCCCGGCGTGTTCGTCCCTTTAGAGGTGTGGGGCTGCGGGGGATTCACCTTCCATTTGTCAGATAGCGCAAATTTGCCCTGACGGTATTGGTTCTCAAGCCAATTCTTGAAAACGTAGCAATCCTCGATGGGATGGCCCAGCTCTCGATGGTAAGGGCAGTAGTTGGGCTCGTTGACGTCGTTCGGTTGCAACGGACGTTTTGGATCTGGCAAACTTATGAGTCTGTTGCGCAACGCCAGCTCGAATAGCCTCCTTATTTTATCGCGGGGGAAGGAGTAAGGACGTCCCATCCTGTCCTCAAGGGGTACGTATGGGCGCGTATTGTTTGGACGAGCAACCGGCTTCGAGTCGCTCGGTTGTTGTTGGGCATTAGCGACAATGATCGCTTTTCCCTTTCCTTTGTCGTTTCGGGAGTCCGGCTTCGGGAGAGGAGGTTTATGGCTCATCTGGTCCATCTGCGCTAGTTTGTCGATCAAAGCCTGGAAGGTAGTCGGCTTGAAGAACATCATGAACTGCGAGATGGTTGCCTGTGGATCAAGGGTTCCAACAAACATCCCCACCGCTGGAGCTTCTTCTATGCGCTGTTCGCACTTCGACCATAGATTTCGCCACCGTATAGCGTACTGAACCCATGTCTCACCGGGTTTTACCCTGGCATTGATCAGTGCCGTCATCGGGGTACGCTCACTGGCACTTGCAAAACGTTGGGTGAAGAGCAGCTCCATCTCCGCAAAGGTTTTAATAGAGTCGTTGGGAAGCTCAGAATACCATTCAAACGCCGTGTCTGATAAGCTTCCAACAAACTGGCGAAGCAACAACTTGTCGTCGCCGCCGGTATTACCGCAAAGCGCCCTGAACTGGGCAACATGTTGATGGGGATTGCCGGTCCCTTTGTAAACATGAAACTTGGGAATCGTGTAACCCGGCGGGTACTTGATTTGGTCATACCAGCCTGGATACGGTCGCCCCGTTTTTACGACGTGGCCGGCTGCTTCGGCCGCGTGATGAACCTTTATTTGCTGGGCTATATATTCGTCCAGATCAGTCTTAGAGATTGTATCCTCTTTAGCCGTTGATAGAACGGGCTGAGGGTTTGATGTCTCTCCCCTATCATCCCCAAGGACAATCGGGGGTTCTTCAGTCGGGGGATCTTGTTGTATCATCATCCCTATCATGTCCTGGAAGAGGAGGCCCATACGCTGTATATTGGCTGCTTGTTCAGCAGCCTCTTTGTTTCTCTTTTCCAGTACTCGGCGGAAGAACTCGGCGTCGGTCTCTTCCTCTTGGCGTTCATCTAAGGACATCTCAGGATTCTCTTTTGGCTCCGTGAGTGCAGCCATTGTAGTCATCATCTCCTGGAGCTTTTGTTGCTGCTCCTGAGCCTTAGTCACTGATCGGGTAAGTGGTCGGTGACCCGTAGAAGTACGACTTTCTTCCTTTCCAGAAGCCATATAAACCGTATGAACTGTTATGCCCCCTGACTTGGGGCGTTTAGGTTCACCGCTTTTAAACTTTGTCAGTGTCACAGGAGCTTTCTCTGGCCTTTTTCTTTTGTGGACCATTGAGGTTGAAGGAGCCGTTGAAGTGGGCATCCTAGCATTTGTTGCCCCCTGCTGTTTAATGGGGCGGTTTTTGTCCTTTTCCACCTTTGCCTTTTTCTGGCGACGAAAGTGGTCTGAGTCAATCACGGAGTCTTGAACCCTCCGCCAAACTTTATAAATTTTTGACGACAGCCGTTGAGAGGGCTGTTCCTGCTTTGTCTCCGGAGCCTTTTCCATAGGCGGAGGAGATCTTTTCAATGTAGCAATTGGAGAGTTCTTTCTCACCTTCCTCAGCAATTCAAAGCTGTTCCCAGTTGGAACAGCAGCGTTGACCTCCACCACTGGAGCAGGTGGGGTTAGCCCTGAGGGGGAGTTGCCCCCTGCTTTCCTTATTCGTTGCCAATGGCGACGTCGCGCACGACGAGCCGTTGGGACTGGCTCGGAAATCGAGATGGTTTCTTGTTGCCCCCTGTTTGAGTGTGAGGTAACTGCCGATGTCAGGCTATCGAAGACTGATACCTTTTGACCAGCTGGGGGAGGAGTGGGAACCGTCAATCTCGTGAAGACCGACTCTCTGATGGGAGAAGCTGCTTTAACGACTTCCAAAGCAGCGGCCGTTGCCCTCTTTGGGACGGCCACTTTATAGTTCTGACCTAGCCTGGTGAAAACGGAGGCTGTCGGTTTAGTAGCGGGCGACCCGTTGACAGGGGTCGTGGTAGCAGTGAGCCGGTCGAACACCGACTTCTTGTTCGCTTCCGGTGCAGGTATTGGTGCAGAAAAGCTTGCAGGTGGGATCATAGTCTCGAAGAACAAACCGGTGGTGGCTTGGGTCACCTGGTCTACCGGCAGAGTAAGGAAGGAAGCCGCTTGGGGCCCATATGCTACACCTCCTGGTGAGGTGGAGCGTCCGTTGCAGCGGTGCTTCGCGCATTTGGTGCAGTTAGAATCCATGGATGCTTGAGTTCTCTGCCAGACAAAAAACCAAATCTTAGCAACTTGAAATCCGAAGGCAACCATTTCACAAACCGCGATGGGTTCGCGAAGACGACACACGAAGTGTGGAGTGGAAAGAGGAAAAGGTCCCACCGGGCGTGCCAGAATCTGTTCCCCTCCGAACGGCGGCCTGGGCGTGAGGACGTCCGTGCCTGAGGTTCGGGGCAGATGCTATTTGGTTTTATCAGTTTATCTCTCCGAAGATGCCAAGTTGATTTATGGCACCGTGTATCGGAGGTTTAGACGGATGCGGCCGATGTAGCAGACTTCGTCAGATTCCCCCTCAAGGTGAGGGTTTTTTGATTGTGGGGACGCTCTTCCCTGCAGGCGCAAGCCCCTGCAGTCAATTACGCTACCGCATCGCGGTAACAACTTTCTCCTTCTCCAGAATTTCACTTCGTGTCGTGTGTGTTTGTTTTGTTTGTGGTTGCCCGTGGATTGTATACGGAGACTGAGTAATGCTGTCGCCCGTAGGACGTGGATTAGTCCAAATCCGTATTTACTTAGATTTGGGTTTGGTGTTTTCAGTTTAAGGATGCATTAGTCGCGTTGCGGCTAAGATCAACTTAAACGTTCGTTAAGGATACGTTAGCCCTGTTTTAGACTAAGATCAACTTAACGTAGTGATTAATTTAATGTATGGCCATCGGGACTCGTCACCTCTCTGACGTCGTTGAAGGATTACAACGACATGTATCAGAGGAGCTCGGAGATGTACCCTCAAACCAGAGTTGATTGGGAATTTTATAATCCATTTGAATGTTTAAGAATACGTTAGCCGTGTTTGGGGCTAAGATCAACTTAAACGGGACCGTTTAGATCCGGCAAAAGAGCGTTTGGAGGCTCTATTGTTCCAGTTTAGGGACGTAGTGGTCCGTTTTCCAGTTTAGGGACGTGGTGGTCCAATATTAGTTTAGGGACGTCTCAGTCCGATATTAGTTTAGGGACGTCTCGGTCCGATATTAGTTTAGGGACGTTTCGGTCCGATATTAGTTTAGGGACGTCTCGGTCCGATATTAGTTTAGGGACGTTTCGGTCCACGAGTTTAAGGACCCCGCAGTCTATATGGGTGTGTGGTCGTTGGGACCCGTCACCTCTTTGACGTCGTTGAGGAATTACAACGATGGATATCAAAGGAGTTCGGAGATGTACCCTCGAACCGGATGTGGATTGGTTTAGGAGAGCCATTCTGCTCATTTAATTTAATTTAAGGACTTATGGCCAAAATTGGGTTAAGTCCAGTTGAGGATATTCAATATTTTTCTTGATCTTTGGCCTATTAGGCCTGTGCTAGGGCTTTGCCCAAATTTAATAATGCACTGTATTTTATTCTGGCCTGCTAGGCTTTTGATTTGGGCTCTGTCCCTTTATTTATGATGCAGAGCATCTATTTTAGTTTGGGCTCTGTCCTTTTTTTTTAAAACAATGCATTGCATTTTATTAGACCTGTTAGGCCTTCTTTAATTGGGCTTGGCCCCTTTTGTAACCAAGGCAGTGCATTTGTCTGGCGCTTTGCGCCGAGTAATGAGCGCAAGTTCATATGGTGATGACACGTGTCATGCTCTGGTGAGCGCAAGCGCAATAGCGCAATGCGTTGCGCTGTTGCGCTGCTGACACGTGGCGCGCTCTCACCGAGCTGCGCCAATTTCAGAGAGCAAAACTCTATCTTAAGAGCGCGTAGCGCAGGTTGTTCTGCAGCTGACACGTGGCGCTCTCTCAAGAGCGCAACAGCGCAGTTTGGAAGTGCAAAGCACTAAGAATCTTTTAGATTCAAAACAGAAGTGCAGAGCACTATTTTAGGTTAAAGAAATAAATTTCTTTCTTTTCTTTTCATTTACAGAACCAGAGGTTCACAAGAGTGCAAAGCACTATTTTAGATTAAAAAAAGAAATTTCTTTCTTTTCTTTTCATTTACAGAACCAGAGGTTCACAAGAGTGCAAAGCACTATTTTTTTTTATTTATATTTTTTTTTGTTTTAAAGAATCAGTGGTTCATAAGAAGTGCAAAGCACTATTTATTATATGAAGATCATTGATCTTGTTTTTAGATCAATGATCTATTAGAGGAAATTTCTTTTTCCTTATAAAGGTTTTTTTACCTCTTCTTGAAATTTTTCTCAGAGTTCTCTCTGTTTGAAGCTCTTGATTTTTTTCAAAAAAAAATGTTCCTCCTGAATTGAGGCTTAGGGTCCTTTTTATAGTGCTCACAAATTAGTTAAATTTGTTAAAGAGATCATTCTCTAAGTGATCTGGGGAATTTTCCCCATCGTTGGATCTTTAATCCAAGAGCTTCTGCTTTGCAGAAGAAAATCTTCTTGTTTTAAAAAGAACAGAAAAGATTTCTTAAAATCTTAATTTAGTTTGGCGCAGATGCCCCAGCGCGTGACACGTGTCGCGCAGCGCACAGCGCAGCGCAACTGCGCTGACACGTGTCGCGCAGCGCAGAGCGCAGCGCAACTGCGCTAGCGCATCTGTGCTGACACGTGTCGCGCAGCGCAGAGCGCAGCGCAACTGAAGCGTTGCTTCAGACAAATAGAGCTCTGCTCTGATTGGGCGCGCCTTCTTGGGCGTTGCGCTGACGTATTAGCGCCTGACGCGTGGCGCGTCACGTCCAAGACTTGAAGCGTTGCTTCAAAATTTTGAATTTTTGAAATTGAACAGAGCTTTGCTCTGATTGGGCGAAACACATGGTAATCAGTAAATAAAGCACAGTATTAAAGGAATCACATCACTAAATTTATTACATTAAAATTCCATTGTTCACAAATTACAGATAATAAGAACAATAACTAACCAAGTTCAATCTCACGATCACTCTAAGGAAAGCAGTAAAGAAAGGGAGTACACCCGACTATATCTCTGTGAACTCGAATGGTAGATCCGTCTCCTGTGCTGGTCCTCCCGCGGAATCTGAGCATGCATACTCAGGTCGTCAGAGCGACACAATAATAATATTATTATAATCAGATGAAATAGGTAAATGAGGTAATACTGGTATGAGAATAATGCAAGTAATCACTATGTCACAATATGATGCAGAAGATGTTATGTGTCCCTATCGGTCTCTATGTCATGTTTGAAATCACATAGTGGAAGGAGGATCATGTTTAACAGGAGTCTCGTACATACCCGAGACAACGGCCCACATGCCCGGGACATAACCCTGTCAGCCGGATCGCTAGATCCTGTCCTACACGTATAAGTATCACGGTTCGAATGATCATCCTCTAAACACGGTCCCGCTAAATACGATACTCTTTCCATTTTGATTTTCCCTTTTTCCCCAGGTTACACTATTTATGATATTGATCTAGTTGTGTACAAGTATACCAATGGCACGGTTTCATCACTGTCCACTGTATCAATCACTGTCACGAATATTCACTTTCCATTGGTGTACTCGTCACTCCTAAACCAACATCTATCACGCACGATAATGCAATGTCCACACGCACTAACACTGTGTATATAACAAGGGTATGATATATGTATTGTATGCTACCAATAAGCTCTGTATGTTATGAATTAACATGCATGACATGAACTAAAATAATTTGCACAAATTAATATGTTACGAATTCAGCAAAAATGATGTAAGTAAGATATATAGAACAATCTGTCAGTAATTCATCAAAATTTGTTTCAGTTCAATCGGAGTTTCGGTTTTCAAGATATAACTGTTTCAGTTTAAGTGCTCGAATGGAGTTTCAATTTCACAACTGAACGTCCGTTTCGCGCAACGAATTTCACCCAGTTGGGCTCAGAATCTAGTGATGTTGCAGTTGAATGAAATCTAGGGTTTTCAATAAAGTATTCAACGCAATAGACGGATCCTCAATCGCATCTGTACGTTGAAAGTTATACACAGTTTAATCTCAATATGTCATTTCAGAATCTGTTCTGAACAGTTATACGTTCTGCCATTTTAAATACAGTTTAAAATAGTAAACGGCGATGAATCGGGATGGAACCACTTGTTTTGTTTATATAACAGAAATATCCTATAACTACTGTAAAGTTCCGTATCATACTATTTCAGGAAACACGGGGACGCGGGTCTTTGGACAGAACACAATAATCAGGAACACTCTGGACTGCAGTCCAGAGTCGCGTTCCGATCTAATTATCTTCATGGTTACATACTAGAAATCATCAGAATTTTATATAGGGTTAAAGTTCATCGAGTCGGCTTCGATTTAAGCCCTCGAACGCATCTTTCCAATATGTATATGATTTATGGTGATTTTATTCGTTTTCAGGTACGAGAGAATCCTAGTTTTAACAACATATATGGGGGTATCACTTGTTGTCATGAACAATCGTATTTTCCAGCGAATTTCACACACGATATTCATCATTATAAGGGCCAACATAAAATATCGATTTCCGTCAAATTAGACAATTATTTCCATTGGGATCATACATCGAACACATACGTCACAATATATATCGTTATTCGATAAGTTTATAATTATATGATTTTAAGGTTGTACCACTAATAATTTAGCATGAAGCAAGTAAACACTTGCCTGGTAAACGTTTCGGGGTCGTACGGCAGCAGTGTCGTCACGAACGCGCGATATACGCCACGTACCGGATTCTCGCGAGCTTAGTGCGAAACACGAGTTTCACGTCGGAGTCTCCCGGAGTCGTCTTGTGCGTGCTGAAGCTGTAGTCGAGGCTCTGTGGGTCTTCCGGGTGCGCTGGGGTCGATGTTGTCGGCGGCGGTCGCTCCGGCGAGGTGCAACAGTGAAAAGTTTGGAAATGGGTTTTGGAGTTTTGGAGAGGGGATAGGTTAAGAAGTGGGGCTGGGGAATTGTGGTGAGGGTGATGATGCTGAGGAGGTGGAGATTGACGACGTGGTTCAGGTGCAGTGGGGGCTCGTCGGCGTCGAGGGGGTAAGGTGGCCGAGCTTGGTTGAAGTGGGTTTGTGTGCAGGTGAGGATTGGTGGGGGCTCGGTTGATGAAGGGAGGAGTCGTGGAGGGAGAAGGAGGGTGAATGAGGGTCGCCGAGGGGTTGTCGAGGTGTTGTCGCCGTCGATGGGGGACGAGTGATCGGGCAAAATGATTTCGTAAGTTTCGAGAGGGAGAGAGAGATGCGGAAATTGGAAAAGTGAGGGGGTGAGCGAGGTGGAAAGAGTTAAGGGAGATGAGAGGAGCGCGTCGTGGGGGTGAGGCAACGGTACTGCGTGGACGTGGGCGACGGCGGAGGAGGCGGGCCGCGCGCGTATGTTTGGGATGTAGCCGTTGGGGATTTTGAAGAAGAGGAACAGTGTGGCGTCGGGTGAGTTGAGGAGAAAGGAAAGGGAGTTGGGCTGCTGAGCTGGGCCGGGCCCAAAAAGAAATTCCCTTTTAAAAATAACAAACTCGTGGGCTGCAGGGAATTAAAGGGGATGGGCCGAGGGAAATAAAAGGGAATGGGCTGAGGCTAAATGATTTAGAGAATTTATTGGGGAAAAATTTGTGTGGGCTGAGATGAAACGGGCTGGGGAATTTAGTAAGGATTTTTCTTTTGATTAGGCTAAGGAAATTTATGAATTGGTTAATAAAAATGAATGTGTGTGTTAGGGTTTTGGTTGTTAGAATTTTGGTTTTAGTTTTGGTTTTAACTCTTAGGGTTTGGAAAGTATAAATATTGGGCTTGAACAACCACTTCAAAATATGAAAGAAAGGAAAGAAAAGAAAAGACCTACTGGAAATCAGAGAATCGGAAACTTTTATTAGAATGGAAACGTGGATTTACATCATACCCCCCCTTAACAGAAATTTCGTTCTCGAAATTTGACAAGGATACAAAGAAACAATGTACTAAACAAAGAGATGTGGATAACGATCACGGATGTATTCCTCCCGCTCCCAGGTGGATTCTCCTGGGGAACGACCGCCCCAAGACACTCGGACTAACGGAATAACCTTATTCTTCAGCACTTTCTCTCTGCGGTCGAGAATGGTAGTAGGCTGCTCCTCGTACGATAAGTCAGTACCCAAGACTAGCTCTGAATGGTCCAGGACATGACTCTCATCCCGGACATAATGCCGCAACTGTGACACGTGGAAGGTATTGTGCACACCAGCTAGCGATGGAGGCAAGGCCAGTCGATAGGCCACCTCTCCTACTCGCTCTAGCACCTCAAAAGGTCCGATAAAACAGGGACTAAGATTTCCCCGACTTCCGAATCTGATCACTCCACGAGTAGGGGAAATCTTCAAGAACACATGATCTCCGACTTCGAACTCAAGTGCCCTTCTATTGGTATCTGCCCAACTCTTTTGTCGATCCTGAGCCGTCTTAATATGCTGCCTGATCATCTGGACCTTGTCGACTGTCTGAACGATGAGTTCGGGGCCCAGTAATCTTCGTTCTCCCACATCATCCCAACATACTGGGGATCGACACTTCCGCCCATATAGCGCTTCAAAAGGAGCAATCTGAATACTAGCCTGATAACTATTGTTGTAAGAGAACTCGACTAGGTGTAGATGGTCATCCCAGGAACCCTGAAAGTCCAACATACAAGCTCTCAACATATCCTCGAGCGTCTGAATCGTACGCTCGGATTGTCCATCCGTCTGTGGGTGATAAGCTGTGCTGAATTTAAGGCGGGTACCCAAGCTCTCCTGTAAGCTCTTCCAAAAGTGCGACAAGAATCTCGTGTCCCGGTCTGATACAATGCTGACTGGAACACCGTGAAGTCGTACAATCTCCTGCATATATCTTTCTGCCAATGATTCTGTCGACTGTCCTACTCGGAAAGGTAGAAAGTGTGCAGCTTTTGTGAGGCGATCGACGATAACCCAAATGGCGTTATTGCCCCTAGGGCTCCGTGGTAAGGCCGTCAAGAAATCCATAGTAATGTGCTCCCACTTCCATTCCGGTATCGGTAGGGGTTGTAACAGTCCTGCTGCCCTCTGATGCTCCGCCTTCACTTGCTGACATACCAAGCACCTGGATACGAACCTCGCAATTTCCCGCTTCATTCCGTTCCACCAGAAGTGCTGCTTTAGGTCCTTATACATTTTTGTACTTCCCGGATGCACAGAATAAGCTGAACTGTGTGCTTCAGCCAAAACTTCTTCTCGAACACCTCCCTTAGGTACGCAGAGTCTGCTACCGAATCTCAGAGAGCCATCTTCATGTATAATCAAATCCATTCTCAGTCCAGCTTCCACTTCCTCTCTGAACTTTTGCAATCGGGGATCGTCTGCTTGTGCAGTCTTGATGCGATCCACCAGGGAAGATTGCACCTGTAGTTGCCAAAATTGACTGAGTGCGTTCGGCGTAACGACCTCAAGTGCAAGTCTATGGAAATCCTCAATAATGTTCCTCTCATTGGTCAACATCATGACCGCTGGTTTGCGACTGAGCGCATCTGGTACAACATTGACCTTCCCTGGGTGATACTGAAGGTCCAAATCATAATCTGCCATCAGTTCTAGCCATCGGCGCTGCCTCATATTCAATTCCTTCTGGGTGAAAACATACTTCAAACTTTTGTGATCTGTGTACACCTCCACCTTCTCACCCAATAGATAGTGCCTCCAAATCTTCAATGCAAAGACTACCGCAGCTAACTCCAAGTCATGTGTGGGGTAGTTCTTCTCGTGATTTCTCAGTTGTCGAGAGGCGTAAGCAACCACACGGCCGTGCTGCATCAAAACACAGCCTAAACCCTTTCCCGAGGCATCACTGTGTATCACCAAACTACCCGAATCATCTGGTACGGTAAGAATAGGCGCCGTGGTTAGTTTCTGTTTTAGTGTGTCGAATGCTTGAGTGCACTCCTCTGTCCATGTAAACGGCACGTCCTTCCATGTCAGCCGCGTCAATGGTTCCGCGATTCTTGAGAAATCTTGGATGAATCTCCGATAATAGCCTGCCAATCCCAGAAAGCTCCTGATCTCGGCTACTGACTTCGGCGTTGGCCAATCTCTGACAGATTCTATCTTCGCCGGATCCACCGAGATACCTTCTCCCGAAACAATATGTCCCAAAAACTGAACCTTGTCGATCCAGAATTCACACTTGCTCAGCTTCGCATACAGTTTCTCTTCCCGAAGAATTTGTAGCACCGTGCGCAAATGTTCAACATGCTCTTCCCGGGTCTTCGAGTAGACAAGTATGTCGTCGATAAACACAACAACAAACGTGTCCAAGTACTTTGCGAACACTCTGTTCATCAAGTCCATGAATATTGCTGGGGCATTGGTAACACCGAACGGCATCACAAGAAACTCATAGTGTCCGTATCGGGTCCTGAAAGCCGTCTTGCATACATCCTCGGCTGCTACTCTGATTTGATGATATCCAGAGCGAAGGTCCAACTTCGAGAATACCTTAGCTCCACTTAGCTGATCAAATAAGTCGTCAATGCGCGGTATTGGGTACTTGTTCTTTATCGTGACCTTATTCAGCTCCCGATAATCTATACACATTCGCAGCGATCCATCCTTCTTCTTTACTAATAGAACTGGTGCACCCCACGGTGAAGCGCTTGGCCGAATAAATCCCTTCTCCAATAATTCTTCAACCTGCTTCTTCAATTCCGCCAATTCAACTGGTGCCATTCTGTATGGGGCCCTAGATACTGGGGCTGTACCTGGAATCAAATCGATTGAGAACTCCAAAATTCGAGGAGATGGTAGACCTGGTAGATCTTCGGGAAAAACATCCAGAAAGTCCCGAACAATTTCTGGAACTGGGCTCTTATCAATCTCCATAGCTGTCAGTTCCTTAGGCTTTGCTCTGTACTTAGCTGGCTCCAAAGATTCGCTTCCGCCCTCGAAAATAAACTCCGGGTGATTGGGGATGCAGAAGATCACCTTCCTTGCACGACAATCGATAACTGCATGGAAAGTGCTCATCCAATCCATCCCGAGAATTGCGTCGTAACTGCCTGTCCCGATCAGAAGGAAATTCGCATAGAATTCCCTGCCACACACTACAACTGGGCATAATCTACATTCTCGACTAGATATAATAATGCCATTACCCGTATGAATTTCCCATCCCTTGGTTAGTGGTTCATGTGGTATTGAGGTGTATTTGTGAAATGCTCAGACAAGAAACAATGCGATGCTCTTGAATCAAATAGTACTCTAGCTGGCAAGGAGTGTACGAGTAGAGTACCTGTAACTACATCTCCTGACGCTTCTGCCTGCTCGGCGGTCAAGGTGAAAGCCCGTCCCTGACCGTGACCTGTAAATGGTTGTCTCTGCTCTTGTGGCCTCTGCTGTGACGGTCCAGAACCTCCCTGTATTTCTGCTCGCTCAGGGCAACTGTTAATCCTGTGCTGACTGGAACCACAAATCAAGCACTGTCCCTTGGCACGGCGACAGTCCTTCTGAGTATGTCCTCCTCTACCACAATAGCCGCAAGTTACGCCCTGTCTCTGGGGGCGATGCTGTGGTACAAACGGGCGCTTCATTTGCATCGTTCCTGCTCTGTGAACCGGTATGGCTCCTCGAGAAGACGCGTGGGTACGTGCTGGAACGACTGGGGGTCTTCTGAACTTGTTAATCAATTGCTCTTGAACTCTCGCCGCGTTGAGTACCTGTGCGAAAGTCTGCAAATCCAACGATGCAATCAACTGCTGCAACTCGAAATCTAACCCCTGAAGGAAGCGTCTGGCCCTGGTGACTTCTGATTTGACCATGTATGGAGCAAAGCGGCTCAGACGATTGAACTCTGCCGCATAAACGTCCACTGGGCGTCCATTTTGCTTCAAAAGAATAAACATTTCCTCCATTTCTGCCTTGGCTGTGGGAGGAAAATAATGATCTAGGAAGCACTCCTTAAACTTGCCCCATTCGATCGGCCCTTCAAGTCTGCTTTCTTCCACCGACCACCATGTACGAGCCTCGTCTTCTAATTGTATCTTTATCACATCCACTCTGTCTTCCTCTGGAACCCTGGCGGCTGTCAATAAATTCTCCATGTTTACCAGCCATTGTTCAGCCTCAAGGAGTTCAGCTAGCCCTGTGAACGCAGCTGGGTGTAACCGTCGGAAGTCTGACACAGTACCAGCCCTAGCCTGATAAGCTGGTGGAGTAGCGCCCTCGGGGGCGGTAATAAGTGCGGAGGGTCCTCCTGCAGCGGTAATCTCCCTGAGTCCCTCAGTAAGCAAATCTGTCTTCCTCTCCTGAGCTTCCGCGAGAGTGGTCAGTGCACTGAGTATTCTTTCCGTGCGGTCCTGAGAGCTGGAGTCCGAGGAGGGGTCGTTCGGAGACGTCATATCACTGGAAGATTCAAAAGGATGGGATTAGATTCAAGGATAAAATTGAGAGTAGTGAAACAAGGATAACGTAATACAGCATAGTTAATGTTATTCCTTGATACTAATCCTAGTCTCTGATACCAACTAAACCATGTCACGCCCCGCTTCCCAAAATACGGAAAACGAGGGATGACTAGGCCAGTCATGCTTCTACGGTCAAGGAATCATCCCGCCGTAGTCACACTTCGGCTTTTAGCACTACATGGTAATCAGTAAATAAAGCACAGTATTAAAGGAATCACATCACTAAATTTATTACATTAAAATTCCATTGTTCACAAATTACAGATAATAAGAACAATAACTAACCAAGTTCAATCTCACGATCACTCTAAGGAAAGCAGTAAAGATAGGGAGTACACCCGACTATATCTCTGTGAACTCGAATGGTAGATCCGTCTCCTGTGCTGGTCCTCCCGCGGAATCTGAGCATGCATACTCAGGTCGTCAGAGTGACACAATAATAATATTATTATAATCAGATGAAACAGGTAAATGAGGTAATACTGGTATGAGAATAATGCAAGTAATCACTATGTCACAATATGATGCAGAAGATGTTATGTGTCCCTATCGGTCTCTATGTCATGTTTGAAATCACATAGTGGAAGGAGGATCATGTTTAACAGGAGTCTCGTACATACCCGAGACAACGACCCACATGCCCGGGATATAACCCTGTCAGCCGGATCGCTAGATCCTGTCCTACACGTATAAGTATCACGGTTCGAATGATCATCCTCTAAACACGGTCCCGCTAAATACGATACTCTTTCCACTTTGATTTCCCCTTTTTCCCCAGGTTACACTATTTATGATATTGATCTAGTTGTGTACAAGTATACCAATGGCACGGTTTCATCACTGTCCACTGTATCAATCACTGTCACGAATATTCACTTTCCATTGGTGTACTCGTCACTCCTAAACCAACATCTATCACGCACGATAATGCAATATCCACACGCACTAACACTGTGTATATAACAAGGGTATGATATATGTATTGTATGCTACCAATAAGCTCTGTATGTTATGAATTAACATGCATGTCATAAACTAAAATAATTTGCACAAATTAATATGTTACGAATTCAGCAAAAATGATGTAAGTAAGATATATAGAACAATCTGTCAGTAATTCATCAAAATTTGTTTCAGTTCAATCGGAGTTTCGGTTTTCAAGATATAACTGTTTCAGTTTAAGTGCTCGCGGCTGGAGTTTCAATTTCAGAACTGAACGTCTGTTTCGCGCAACGAATTTCACCCAGTTGGGCTCAGAATCTAGTGATGTTGCAGTTGAATGAAATCTAGGGTTTTCAATAAAGTATTCAACGCAACAGAAGGATCCTCAATCGTATCTGTACGTTGAAAGTTATACACAGTTTAATCTCAATATGTCATTTCAGAATCTGTTCTGAACAGTTATACGTTCTGCCATTTTAAATACAGTTTAAAATAGTAAACGGCGATGAATCGGGATGGAACCACTTGTTTTGTTTAGCTAACAGAAATATCCTATAACTACTGTAAAGTTCCGTATCATACTATTTCAGGAAACACGGGGACGCAGGTCTTTGGACAGAACACAATAATCAGGAACACTCTGGACTGCAGTCCAGAGTCGCGTTCCGATCTAATTATCTTCATGGTTACATAATAGAAATCATCATAATTTTACATAGGGTTAAAGTTCATCGAGTCGGATTCGATTTAAGCCCTTGAACGCATCTTTCCAATATGTATATGATTTATGGTGATTTTATTCGTTTTCAGGTATGAGAGAATCCTAGTTTTAACAACATATATGGGGGTATCACTTGTTGTCATGAACAATCGTATTTTCCAGCGAATTTCACACACGATATTCATCATTATAAGGGCCAACATAAAATATCGATTTCCGTCAAATTAGACAATTATTTCCATTGGGATCATACATCGAACACATACGTCACAATATATATCGTTATTCGATAAGTTTATAATTATATGATTTTAAGGTTGTACCACTAATAATTTAGCATGAAGCAAGTAAACACTTGCCTGGTAAACGTTTCGGGGTCGTACGGCAGCAGTGTCGTCACGAACGCGCGATATACGCCACGTACCGGATTCTCGTGAGCCTAGTTCGAAACACGAGTTTCACGTCGGAGTCTCCCGGAGTCGTCTTGTGCGTGCTGAAGCTGTAGTCGAGGCTCTGTGGGTCTTCCGGGTGCGCTGGGGTCGATGTTGTCGGCGGCGGTCGCTCCGGCGAGGTGCAACAGTGAAAAGTTTGGAAATGGGTTTTGGAGTTTTGGAGAGGGGATAGGTTAAGAAGTGGGGCTGGGGAATTGTGGTGAGGGTGATGATGCTGAGGAGGTGGAGATTGACGATGTGGTTCAGGTGCAGTTGGGGCTCATCGGCGTCGAGGGGGTAAGGTGGCCGAGCTTGGTTGAAGTGGGTTTGTGTGCAGGTGAGGATTGGTGGGGGCTCGGTTGATGAAGGGAGGAGTCGTGGAGGGAGAAGGAGGGTGAATGAGGGTCGCCGAGGGGTTGTCGAGGTGTTGTCGCCGTCGATGGGGGCGACGAGTGATCGGGAAAAATGATTTCGTAAGTTTCGAGAGGGAGAGAGAGATGAGGAAACTGGAAAAGTGAGGGGGTGAGCGAGGTGGAAAGAGTTAAGGGAGATGAGAGGAGCGCGTCATGGGGGCGAGGCAACGGTACTGCGTGGGCGTGGGCGACGGCGGAGGAGGCGGGTCGCGCGCGTACGTTTGGGATGTAGCCGTTGGGGATTTTGAAGAAGAGGAACAGTGTGGCGTCGGGTGAGTTGAGGAGAAAGGAAAGGGAGTTGGGCTGCTGAGCTGGGCCGGGCCCAAAAAGAAATTCCCTTTTAAAAATAACAACCTCGTGGGCTGCAGGGAATTAAAGGGGATGGGCCGAGGGAAATAAAAGGGAATGGGCTGAGGCTAAATGATTTAGAGAATTTATTGGGGAAAAATTTGTGTGGGCTGAGATGAAACGGGCTGGGGAATTTAGTAAGGATTTTTCTTTTGATTGGGCTAAGGAAATTTATGAATTGGTTAATAAAAATGAATGTGTGGGTTAGGGTTTTGGTTGTTAGAATTTTGGTTTTAGTTTTGGTTTTAACTCTTAGGGTTTGGAAAGTATAAATATTGGGCTTGAACAACCATTTCAAAATATGAAAGAAAGGAAAGAAAAGAAAAGACCTACTGGAAATCAGAGAATCGGAAACTTTTATTAGAATGGAAACGGGGATTTACAAACTCATGGCATGTTTCTGTAATGGCTGTTTGTGGGTTGACCCTGGCTATGACGAGGGTTGATATTCTACCATTTAGAAGATCAATAGTGATATTTTTTTTGACTCGCCACAGTTTTAGTAAAATGGACTTTTTCAGAAAACAGTAGTGGGAGTATGGTAGAACTGGAAGTGATTCCAGAACCGCAAACGATTACGAAAAATTTAATAGGACCTATATATTCAATCAGGCTTGACATTCCGTTAGCCACTCCGCAGATATGGTGGGTAACCTCAGACACCCGAGTGGTACTCCGGTAGCCTCAAGGACGGTGACAGGGAGGTTCTTATCTATCCAGACTTGACACTACTGTTGTTCCAGGCTATGAGACCCGGCAGGAGGTTAAGTATAGCGTCGTTCTAAACTAGCTTTAAAAGTGCACGTATATATTATTCTGCCAGAAGGTTGTCGTAGCCAGTGGGAGCAGCGGAAGCATAGTGGGCAAGTAGCTTATGTCTATTTATAGACTAGAGCAGATATAGCGGAGATTGATCATCTAATTTTGATGTGACAGTCATGGGTTTGACTTCAATCAGAATAGGGGATGGATCTGTTAAGAAGGTAGTAGGGTGTGATGTCATGGTATCTGGATGACATACACAGAGTAGGAAGTAAAATTCCTATACTACAATCGGTTGTACTGTGGTTGTCACACAGTTGTTTCTCCAGACAGGATATGGATATAATATTTGACATTCTGGTTTCTAGATCTATGGTTTTAGATCTGGATTTGGGTAGTTTCCCAATGTGGGTACTTGGACAGTATTCTAATGGTATTTGGAATACATGACTCCTGGCATGGTGGTGTACCTACAGGTGATGGAGTCACCCTCTCTAAAGGTGTCTTACAGACTAAAGGGGAGAGGGATGTGCATGATTGGCAGATCACTTGCTTAGGCAATTGAGTCAATCGTGAGATGTCAAGTACCACACCAGATGTTGTTTTTGCACTAGATGCGATAAGCTTGTATTAATCCAATCCTGGAGAAACATAAGGAAGCGGTTTTTAGAACATAAGTGCATGTTCTACGGATTTGATGACGGCAGCCTCCTTCGGGAGACGATTATCATTCCAGGCTTCAAAGGTGACATGGTTGACAAAGAGATTGTCAGAGTTATAGTTTTCCCTCTGACGAGGGACAGTATTATGGACAGGTGGTCTAAGAGGATACTGTGGGAGGCTTGGTGCAGGATACTGATTAGGTTCAGTGATCGATACAGTCTAAGAAGTTTGGATTTGGAGTTCATTTATGAACTAGGTCCCATCAGATATCCAGACATATTCTAAGACATGTATTACTCAATTCGGGAGATGGCTTTCTCATCGAACTTGAGATTAAGAGAGATATAGAAAGAAACATCTAGGCAGATCCACTCACTGAGGCTATTTCTCGAACACAATAGTTTTACAAACGAGCTTTGTGAAACTGATTAGTAGAGGAGTTGGATGTTCGGTTTCACACGGGCTGTGAGTAGTCAACATCGCAATAATTAGCCTTAAGTGCAAGTGGGAGATTGTTGGAGATAGTGCCCTCAGAGTCAATTATTGGATCGCAGGTACGTGATTGCAATGATTGCGGAGGACCTATACCGGTAGGACAGTCTTACTCGAGATGATAGTATGCTATCTGGTTTGTCTTTATCAGTCGTGTACATGTTCAGGTGACTGATTATATGTTACACTTTGATAGAGCCCTTAGGATCTTACTTTACCACCAACTGTATGATGGCGATCATATACTTGAGAGTTGGGTGGTTTATACGCATATCCTTAATTGTGGTCCCTAGTCGTGGGAGTTTCGAGACAGGGCATCGATACTCCGGAGTAGACTAGTGTATACAGTCGAGACCCCGACGAGGGGCGGTGGCCGGTCTCACAAGCCACTGGTGTCAGTTGGATCACCTAAGATGTATACAGGTGCTCATTGGGTTATGAGTACACCGGACAGGACTCGCCGGGAACCTGCTAGTTGGTATTATACATATCATCAGATAGCAGTTCCCTGGTGACATGTGTACATGTTAGTTCATCGACCTGAGGTCGTCATTTGTCTCGTGTGAGTTCCCACTGTGCTTTGATTTCTACCCTACCACGGCTCAAAGGAGTCGTGCAAACAGGTAGTTTTTGGGTACAGTCCCGAGCCATATGGAGGCACGTGAGCGGATCGGCAGGGGATTCATCTCTCCCGGTATTGGGGGCGAGATCGTGCTGTGTCTAGGAGAGCCATTACACAAAGCCCACGGCCGTGGCAGGAGATTTACTGGTAGGTACTCCAGTAGTATCTCAGGGTGTTATTGGGCTACACTCCGACACGACTTATACTGCTATTGGGGGTCTGACGTTACTAGCCCCCTAGGCAGATATGCGATACTCATAGATGAATGGACCGGACTGTATATACATTGTCACTGTTAGGCTCAGTAGGGTTTCCGGATGAGTTCGCTCATCGGCCTCCCTTGAGGTCAGTCCATGGGCAGCCGTTACGCATAGCTAGTGCCGCTGACGGTTTGTGGTTAAACCCACTGCCAGGGTACTGACGAGTCATTAGAGTCCTCCACAGACAGTTTCCCAAGTTCGGGCGAAACGTTGTTGAGGCCGTATGGTTTTATGGCAGGGTTCGGAAAATGCACGTGCGTTTACACACGTGTCAGATTTCGGGCAGATGATACTGGTCGGCTTTGGTTTAAGCCGGATCCGAGTATTATATTGAGTAGGTATAATATCTTTGTCTCAGTTGCATTTGTATTCGGTCGTAATACAAATGCGGGTATATTTATACAGTTACAGGGTTATCCTGAAATTCGTTTCGGGATCACTTTTGGAAGTTGCCAGTTTCCAGTTTTCTATCAGCCGTCTTTTAACATTCGGTTAAAGACGGATTTATCTTTTCTTGAGATGAGTGTGGAAGGTTCTAGAAGTTTCTAGAAGAGGTGACTAGGTTAGAATGGTGTTGATGTTTCATTGGTTGTTTTCTTTGTGTTCACACTTTGTGTTCACACATGATATTTGTTCTTATGGTCACCTCCCTCCTCCTACACTCACCCCCCCATTGCTATATATGGCCGGCCCCCTCCTCACTCTCACTCTCTCTCACCTGATGGTTGTAAAAGATTATGATAGATTTTGGGGTGTATGGAAATTTCATTGCTCATTTCATTCCATCACCCGAATTATTGGCAACTTTATTAACCGATCGTCCACGGCTTTTATCACGCCCCACCTCCAATACAGAGAGTATTGTCCGCTCTGGCCGAAGCCGCACGGTTTTGTCCTTCGGAGCGAACCGGACCCGACCAGGGGCACTTCCCAGGAGGTCACCCATCCCAAGACTTCCCTGGCCCGAGCATGCTTAACTACGGAGTTCTCAAGCTTCTGTAGTTCCGATTCACTTAAAAGGCGCCTCTGTATTGAAGAGTGGTATCATTCCATTTATAGTACAGATCTGCCCCCTTTCGAAATGTATTCCGAAGAGTCCCATTGTTCTACAGTGGGTCCCACGGACTCAAGAGGTGGCCCCCACGGACTCAAGAGGTGGCCCCCGCCCACTTAACACGACACTTGGCGTGGCACTTTGTTCCGGGTCCCGACATTCTCCCTACCTTTGAACAATGGTTCGTCCTCGAACCACAAACCTACTATTGAGGGACCAGCTCTGATACCATTCTGTCACGCCCCACCTCCAATACAGAGAGTATTGTCCGCTCTGGGCGAAGCCGCACGGTTTTTTCCTTCGGAGCGAACCGGACCCGACCAGGGGCCACTTCCCAGGAGGTCACCCATCCCAAGACTTCCCTGGCCCGGGCACGCTTAACTACGGAGTTCTCAAGCTCCTGTAGTTCCGATTCACTTAAAAGGCACCTCTGTATTGAAAAGTGGTATCATTCCATTTATAGTACAGATCTGCCCCCTTTCGGAATGTATTCCGAAGAGTCCCATTGTTCTACAGTGGGTCCCACGGACTCAAGAGGTGGCCCCCACGGACTCAAGAGGTGGCCCCCGCCCACTTAACACGACACTTGGCGTGGCACTTTGTTCCGTGTGGCACTTTGCTCCGTGAGCAAGAACCGGGTCCCGACAGCTTTGGACGAAGTGAGACAAAGTAATCTACTCATTCTCTACATCAATCTTGGTCGTCTCTTTTAGCAAACTTGATGATCGAGTTGCCTCGAGTCAGAGGCGGGAGCCCGTTTAAAGAATCGTTGACGTGGTGCCACCTGGACGAGCAGATCGGAGATCGACGAGATCGGAGCAGCCGCAACGGAGCGTGGGATGATGGTTAAAGAACGAAGGACTCGGATCGTTCGGTATAACCCTTCTACTCTCTTTACAGTTTGTTAGTTTAGCAATAATGGCAGATCCGGGTTAAAGTATACGATAGCGCCAGTTAAAAAGTTTTTTGTTCCGCATTTGGCATCTCTAGATTGTCGGGGCGCTATCATAGACTTACATCCCACATTCAGGTTCAGGATTTGCGGATCAACAGCCTGTCCAAGACGCTGCTGAAGACGAAGCTGAAGCAGAACCCGAACCCGAAGCAGAAGAGCAGACGCCGCCGCCGCCGCCGCCATCTATCCAAGAAACAGGTGGTTCCTCCAGTCATCCCAGGAGGCATAGGCTTATGTCAAGCCTTCTCGGATTTCATAAGGGAAAAGGAAAAGGAAAAAAATAGTATTTAAATTTTACAAACAGATAGGATTTTTTCACATTGGAAATTTGACGGATTCATTTTGATATTATAAATTTGACTGTCGAGATAGAAATCGGATAGGATTTTTGGTATTATAAATTTTGACGGATTCATTCTGTAAAAAAGATTGATATAGTGAAATTTTATTATTTAATTTAAATATATTTTTCGTTTATTTACTTTTATTTTATTTTTAAGAATTATAATTATAATTATAATTATAATAATAATAATATTATTATTATAATTAAAATTATATTTATAATTATATAATTATAATTAAATTTATATTAAAAATAATTAAAAAAATAAAAAAAAAAATAGGGCGGGTTCGGGTTCTGGGAACCCGCCCCCTATTCTAGGGGTGGGGTAGGGGGTGGGGTAGCAAACCACCCCATTTTCATAATTTTAATTTCAACCGCCCTATTTTAATAGTATATTTTTAAAATAATATTATTTTAAAAAAAAAAACGGAGAGGAAACGTTGCACTTTGTGGGAATTTAAGAAAGAAATGAGGAGAGATTTAGGCCAGTTCGGCTTGGTCTTGGATGAGTTTGAACTTTTGGATTTTTTTATTAGTTTTAGTTATTAAAAAATATATATATAAATGGGCTTAATGAGAATTGTTTATTAGGGAAAATATAAATAAGAGAATAAATAGCTAAGTAATTGAATAATATAAACGGAATTTTGGGCTAAAGGAAAATAATAGGAAAAGTAGATGGAGGGCTTAAATAGAAATAATAAAATATTAGGAAACAAAAATATGTGGTAAATATTTAAAACAATTAAATACAGTATTTTATTGAAAGAAGATAATACGGAGATATAGGGATTTTGGGGTCGTTACATATAGTCGTTACAATTTACTAAAAATATCATAACTCCATTTTTTCTTTAAATAATAGATAACGTTCATACAATAAAATGTGTAACCACGACTCTCTCTTACCTGAAATTGTTCGATATTCTTAATAGAATTTTATGACATGTTGATAAAACATATTCAATCGATATATACCAATTAACGTTTTAATACCATATTCTTTATACCAGTTTAATACTGTTTTATGATATGCTATATTGATATAGATCGTGCACAGGGTAATGACCTACCCCACACGCACACTTGGAATCATAACATGATCTCATATGTTTATGTATCGATTAAATATGTTTTGTTAACATGTCATAAAATTCTATTAAAAATATTGAACACTTGGAGTCATAACACGATCTCATATGTATAGCGTTTTTCTAAATAATCGAATTTCATTAAAATACTCTCAAGTTCAAAAGACGGAAATTTATCGATACTTTTTTCCTTTGACAATTTCGCCCCTCACAACTCTCGTTAGGGGAGCCCTGTTAAAAGACGGCGGGGATTATCGCACGTCTTGGATCAAGGGGGTGGGATCGGAGCTCTTCAAGAAGCACGTTCTCGAAGGAAAAGAAAATATGGTTCTAAACGAAATAAAACAATTTCAATCACATTTAAAATACTGCATTATTAATCATATATATGTAACTTAAAAGAAAGCGTTTTCGCAAATTTAATTTCAATAAAATACTCTAAATCAAAAGATTATTTTTTTATATTAAAATAGCTCGAATTTTCCAAAAGTTAGATTTTCATTAATATACCACAAACTCTTAAAAGCTAAATTTTGTCACTAAAATACCACAAAATTTAAAATATAATTTTAATAAAAACTCTGGACATTTTAATTAATATATTTTACCGTAAATATTCTCGAGGTTTTGAAATAAAGTATTTTACATAAAAATAAAAAACCTCGAGCTTTCATATGGATCATTTTAAATAAATACTTTAAATTTCAATATGTTATATTTTCACATAAATACCTAGGATTATAAAACCAATAGCTTGCAAGTATTTTGGGTAACGGGTGAGTTTAAGTGGCATTTTTTCTCTTGAGCCTCGGAGAGCCGGAGACAATAAGTGCTACCACTTGCTTATCTCTCGAAATCATATCTTCACGGAAATTAATTTACACGAATATTGAATCAAACATAACCCAACACTTGGTAATCGACATGTACTCAAACCATTGCATGCTAGACTTGACTTAACTTGAACCATAAATGCTACATGACATGAATACTCTTGACTCGATCAAACCTATTGCATGCTTGACTAGATTTGACCCGAATCATGAATACGTAACGACTTTACATGAATACTTGAACCCGACATGAATACATGAACTCGAATTGAATCTTGAAATGATACACCTTTTATGTGTTCATCGATTCAGGCAAGACTTATGACTATAATTGTAACATTAGATTACGTGGGGTGTTGTGGTAGTTTGCGTATGAATCCAACGGAATATCAGGAATCCCATTTACGTCGCTGTGGTGCCGAACTGAAACGGTACAATTAACGTCGCTGTAATTCCGGGATGAAACGGTACATCATGAACTCACCGCTTGGACTCGTGTTTCCTTACTCCTGGGGCCCTACCCTTAAATTTGAGAATACTCTTGAAATTGGTTGATATTCACACTTAAACTTATATTAGTTAGATTACCTTGTAGAGACCTCTAAGATACTTTACTATTTATTTCATGTTCAACACTTTCTCTTATTACATTCTCTTATTATATGCTCACGTTGATCAACACATGCTCATCTTCTATGCTTGAAATACACCTTTATCGTGCCATACTTGTTCACATGTTTACTATTTTCTATTCATATCATACTACATGCCACTTTATTATATAATTCTCATTCTTTCTTAGGGACTTATCGCGCGCAAATTCGTTTACGGGCATTCCATCTATTTTTGTTCTTTTGAAACATTCGTCGGAAAATTTAGAGACTGAGAAGGTGGAACGAACTCTAAAGGACTACAGCAAGTTCGCAACACAAATCAAATATTTAGTTTCTTTCAGTTTTCATTTCAGTAAGCCGCATGTTTAGGCTTTTATGTTTTTGTTTATCATTCAGACCTTTGTAATCTGTTTGAAATTTGAATGTAAATAAAATTGGTGTTGGAAATTTCAGTTTCATGTTTATCCTCGTGTCATTTTATATTACTTATATACGCTTAGTGTATTTGTTTCAAGAAAGGAATTTTTCAGAATAAATACATCACGGGCATCGTCACGTGCCATTACCATTCTTTTGGAAAGCGGGACGTGACAATTACCATTATGATCTTCACATCGTTACTAAAGCCTCATGCTACCAACCACATCAAACCCTTCAAACCATTTGGCATGGCATTAGTTACCACCACCGCATAGTTTTAAACAACGATTTTATCCTTATTGGAGGCTTCTATTTTTAACCTGGCGATTTTGATGCCACTGAGACCGGGAATAGGGAGCTTCCTTCACTAATTAATCGGCTAACCCTTTTGTGTTTAAAAAGGTTTTTATCATCATCATATAAGAAACACATTATATTTTATTTTTGAGGCTTTATAACTATGAATATCCCAGCTATCATAACCCAAATCTAATAGGGCTGATGTGTTCTCTACTTCTTCTTTATTTTAGAGAACAATTTTTAAAAAATAAAAAAAGAGAATTTTTTGCAGGCTCAAAAGTTTGGCGCCACTTCACTACACAACCAGTCTTTGCATTGCACTTGTTTTTTATGCTTTAATCCCACTATGTATATGCGTGCATCAGTCATGAGAAAAAACAACGCTATTAAATTAGAGTTCCAACGAATTTGTTGCCATCTTAACACCCAAAAAATGCAAAACATGAGTCGAACCATATGCGTCGGCCACATAAATTACTAGGTTGAGCGCAGCCGCATTAAATCCATTAGATCATACCCTCAATGAATACTTTGGGCATTGATTTCAAGAAAAATATTGAGTAAAAAAGGTTGGGGGAGGGGGTTGTCAGGGGGATAGTGTGATTGGTCGGTTCCATGACATTATCTGCTTATCCTCTAACAACCTCCTACAAAAACCTATAACCCTTTTGCCCCCCAATTCAGCGAACGAGGGCTCTATCAATCTCAGCCACCCTCAAATCCCTTTCCCTCTCTTCTTCTTCCTCGTTTTCTTCTTTCAATGGCGAATCCAATTCTCACAATGAGATCCACTGCCCAGCATCCACCAATGTCTGCTCAATCAAACTCCAAATCCGTTCCTTCTTCCTTCAACAGACGATTGAGTAGGAGATCCATGGCCATTAGAGCGACGTTGACTGTGGAGCAGGAGGAGAAGACCAAGGTCTCTCTCTTGAGAATCGGCACAAGGGGAAGGTGAGCTTTTGAATGAAACCCATTGGGTTTGGATGTAGTTCTGATTTGCCCATTTCATAAACGTCGCTTTTTGTTGGGAATTTGGTGTCAATTTCCTTAGATTTCTGTTTGGTATGTAAGTTTTCAATCATGGCTTGATTGAGGAGAACAAATTTATGGTATTTGATCTCCCCATCTCAAAAAGCTGATTTTTTGCAGGGAATTTGGTGTTAATTTTAATGGTTTCCTGTTTGTTATGCTTATTTGCCACAATATTTCTCCCTAATTGGGAACCATCTCAGTTAATTGCAACAAATTTCGATTACTTGAAAATTTCAGTAAATTTTTTTACAGTATTTCTATATATTTTCTGAATGTATCTATTGATTGCATCAAACCTGAAACAATAGAGCAAATGGGGCATCTCAAATAGTTTTCAGATTACAAGATTTATAACTGCAAGATATTTCTTAGATGCGTCTTTATGTTAAAATCTGAGCAAATAAGGTGCTGTGTTAATGTCGTTATACATTCTTTCTCATGCTACTTTCACTTGTCGTAGTGAACGAAATGATTAGTAGGTTTTTGCTTATATTAATGTTTAAATTATATAACATTTTTGGATAATATTCTTTCTAATATGCATGTAGGACAGTCCACTAGCCCTCGCACAAGCCCATGAGACACGAGCTAAACTCATCGCAACACATTCCGAATTAGCTGAAGAAGGAGCAATTGAAATCATAATAATTAAAACTACCGGAGATAAAATACTTAACCAACCATTGGCTGATATAGGCGGCAAAGGATTATTTACGAAAGAGATAGACGAGGCTCTGTTGGATGGTAGAATTGATATAGCGGTACATTCAATGAAGGATGTTCCTACTTATTTTCCCGATGGCATGATTTTGCCTTGCAATCTCCCTCGAGAGGATGTGCGCGATGCGTTTATATCTTTGAGTGCAAAGTCGCTTGCAGAGCTGCCAGCTGGTAGTGTTGTGGGTAGCGCTTCGTTGAGGAGACAGTCTCAGATACTGTATAGATATCCATCTCTTACAGTGAGTTGTTAATCGAGCTAGCAGATTTTTGTGCTGCCTAGTAACTAAGACCAAATGTGGCTCACTATATTATCAGAAATGCCTATTTTTATTTACTATCTGCAATATAATTTGAAGTTATCTTTAGCTTTTGATAATTATAAGCATCTTTACAGGGCCCGTGGGCTGTGCTTTGTAGTATTCTTGTATCTTTCTCTACAGTGTCAGATAGCCTGAAACGCAAGGAAGTGAGATTGAAGAGGCATGTATTTGTCTCGGTTGTATGCTTATACAATATCTAAATCTTGACCTTCTATTTGGAGGAAAGTCGCTTATTCTCATTTAAAGGCTTGGTATCATGCCTATTTTCAAATTATAGCGACGTCATATTAAGCGGAGCCTTGCCCAGCATAAAGTTGAGTGCATAATGGGTATAATACCATCATCATTTTTAGTCTGTAGAATGAAATTGTGTCATCATCATTTTTAGTCTGTAGAATGAAATTGTGTCTTACTCTACACTTTTATGTTTCATTCAACATTATAATATTGAACAATTACATTTCCATCAGTACATCTTCTATCGATGTCTGAAAATAAAGTGATTTTTTAGTCAAAATGGACTCATCAGATGTTCAACCTACTCGGATTCCACTTTAGGCTTCATGTGCAGTTTTCAAGCAGCATTATACTAAATTCTACTTTTGTGCACATTGCCAGCTCTAGCCTATGATCTCTCAATAGCTGTATGCATTGTCTTTTGGTGCTCTATTTTCATTTGTTTTATCTGCAGGCTTATTACATTGGCATTTCACATGTGATTCATTTTTCTTTTTCTTTTTATAAATTTCACGAAACCTTAGGAAATGTAGAATATTCTTAAAATTTTAATGAGACTAGAGTTATTCCTTTTATCCTTTCTAAATGAAATTGATTTTTTCCATTTTCTGTAGTTATTTTAAAACAATCTTTGTAATATCCAGTATTTGATGTGTTTCAACTTTCAAAGTTTGCTTCTCGCTTCGATCTTTCATATGCACCAGAAAAAGGGGAGTGCCCTTTCAAAACCTTGCCTCACCAGACATGTTATACTACAAACAGTAGCTATTACAATTATTCTATGATATTAGATCTCGCAATTACTAATTACATATTGCAGGTTGTTAACTTCAGGGGCAATGTTCAAACTCGATTAAAGAAACTTAACGAAGGGGAGGTCCAAGCAACGCTGTTGGCTTTAGCTGGGCTTAAGCGGCTGAATATGACTGAAACCGTGACAGATATACTATCTATAGAAGAAATGCTCCCTGCAATCGCCCAAGGTGCCATCGGCATAGCTTGTAGAAGCAACGATGATAAGATGGTAAGCCCGCATATGATTTTCATTTTGTTATGATAATTCCATGCTCATGTTCTCGTTGCCAGAAAGATTCAACTATTGGGAAAGCATATGCTTAAATTGTCTTGAGCTCTTCCCATATTCCAGGATCGTTTATACATAGCTCTGGAAAGCTTTCGTGTATGTGTACCATCCAGACATATCATATTATTATACAAACCCTATACTCTTTTAAGTTGATAACCCTTTTCTTAAGTTGAGTTGATGTATAAGTTGAAATTATGGAGAAACTTCATGCAGATGTCTGAACGTGTACATAAGCCATATCGGATTTTACCAAAACCACAATTTATTAATTAAGTAGCGTCTTATGCCAGTTTCATAATTATGGCAGTTTCTTAATTAAGGAGTGTCTTATGTCAATTTCTTAATTATGGTAGTTTCTTAATTAAGGAATTAGTTTGTGTATAAATAGAGACCTCTTATATGTTTTATGTACGGTCAAATAGAAAAGAGATCGTTATATCAGACGATGATGGCTGATTTTGAGAGATTTGAAAGAAATCTCCTAGGGTTTGTTCGTGGTGTATTTGATTCAAGATTATAGTAGACATTGCAGATTCCGTTCTGCCGGGAACTAGCCATACGGTTGGTGAAACCGGTCAACAAATCCCTCTCTTATTTGGTTTGTGATTCTTATTTACTTATTCTTGCATCGTTATTAATTTGTCTTTTCGTTGTTAATTGCATGGTTGTTTATTGCGTCATTAGTTTGTCGCGGGTATTGTTCCGTGGATCGACTTCTCCATCCCTAACAGTATATACCGGGAATATTAAAATCTAGTTCTAACATGTTTACTTTCTATTCTCTTGCTTAACATTGCTTCGTTTTAAACTTTGTTTCTTTTTTATATATAAAGATTTTGCTTTTAGCTAACATTAACTCACAATTTCTTTCATCAAAGTTTCATAATATTAGATTAAAAGAAAAATGAATAATTAGTGGAGTGTACGAAAAAGAGGAGAAACTAAAAACAAAGAAGGTTAAAAATTAGAGAAAAAGATTCAGTACACTAGTAAATGATTGAGGAGAGGTTGGGAAAGGGATTTATCTTCCTTTTGTATTTATATTTCAATCTAACCATGAAACCCATGATTTACCTTACCTACTGTTGTTTGGTTCATATTTTGCTGAAAAGGAGAAAAATTTCGTGAACAGGCTAATTACATAGCTTCATTGAATTACGAAGAGACGAGATTAGCTGTTGCCTGTGAAAGAGCATTCCTCGAGAAATTGGATGGTTCTTGCCGCACTCCAATTGCTGGCTATGCACACAAAGATTCCGATGGAAACTGTGTTTTTCGAGGATTAGTAGCTTCCCCTGATGGCACTCGAGGTAACGATACACGATATATCTCATTAAAAGACACTAGACTACCGAGCATGAGAGTATACCTTAAGATATATATATTTAAATTCACTGTAAGCTCCCCTAAAGTTCTGCGTATAAGGGTAATTTAGTGAAAAATACTCCCTTATAACCAAGTGTTAACGGAGCTCACTGTTAAACAAAAAAAATTTAACTAATTTAGGGGAAATAGAAGTAATTAATGGTATTTTAGTGTAATTTAGCCTTAGATAAGTTTTAGTCGTTTTCTCATTTAATCTATTATTAAAAGAGCTATGTATTCTTTATTTCTATATTCGCTAGTGCTGGAGACGTCAAGAAAAGGGCCTTACGCTTATGACGATATGGTTTCGATGGGTAAAGACGCGGGAAAAGAATTGATTTCAAGGGCAGGTCCTGGTTTCTTTAATTGGTAATTGAAGTGAATAGGAGTGGAGTTGGAAATTTTCCTGCATTGTTGTAGCATCTTTTTGTGAGTTTTAGTTTTAATTATGGAAGAACTCTAAAATTTTGGGATAAAGGCTCGCTGGTGCTGTATTGTATTTATCAAAGCACTGTTATTTGAATTGAGCTGTAACATTACCATTGATTCATGTATAATTACGTAGTAAATAAGAACGTTGATTGGTTCGCTTTTCTTATATATTCTGATTCATTTTGTTCTCTCTTGCACTTTATATATTTCTTTTCTCTTTTTCTTTTTTCAGTATTTAATATCGAGACATTGTCCTTTGAGTTTAGCTTTTTCATAAATTACGGAATCGGCCGCTATAGGGTCCTTGGACAGTAAAAAAACCAACAGCTTCACGATTATTATTTCGATGACCAACAACATAATATGAAAATTCATGTAATTTTAAAGTTTTTATTGAGGAAATTCCTTGTATGACGGTTGTGATTCAGTTTTTCTCACATTATTATTATTAATTAATGCAATATTGCGCAGTTAACTCCTATGTTAAATTCTCCTTTTGTTGACTACAAATTGAACATTTCACATTATGTGTATTCGAAGAAGAAAAAAACCAGCTGGCAACATGTTAAAGCATACCAATTGATATAGCTCATGCGGTAAAACTTTTTCACCAATGTGAGAAGTTTCGATTCCGAAAGGAATTGTATCCGGAAAGAAAGAAACTATCAAAGTATTAATAAAAGCCGGCAAGAAAATAAATAATTATCGACTTTATACGAAGTATGACCAGCCAAAAGCTTTACTAATTACTATGAACAAATTACAAAATTGCAGGTAAGATTTGTAAATTAGAAAAATTAGATGGTCCTCATCTGATTAATCGCCACTACAAGGCAAAATTTCATCGAGACCCAATTCTGCGGTGAAAGTTAGGGTTAGGGTTTCTGAGATCCCATCAATGGACGAAGAGGCGACGATGCCCACAGGCATCACGGGGACCATCGATCCCAAGATTCGATATCCACCGTCCGTTTCAGATCTGACGGATCGCATCCATCTCCTCCCCTGCTCGATCAAGCTCGATGGTTCAAACGAAATCTCGCACTACTGCAAGCCTAAAGACACCGGTTCGTTCTAGGGTTTTCTCTTCTACTTCCTCAAAATCCCTCTTTCTTCAAACCCTAATTTTTTTCTTTTGTTTGATTTCGAGATAGATGTTGTTGATGGATTGAGCGTAAAAGAAGCCTTTTTTAGGGGGAGGAAGCTGCAAGGTGCCACCGTTCCGATTCCTGAAGGCTATAGAGGTGAGTTTTCATAATCTTTTCATGTAATTATCTCTTGTTTGTTTGGTTTGGGGAAAAAAGATCACGTCTTTGACCAAATTAAGCGATGGGAAGTGAATTAGGTGGAATCCATGATTATTTACCTTTTTAACTGCAGGATTTGTGTTGGATAAGAGGAAATTGAAGAAATGGAGGAAGAGGGTAGACAGATTGGAAGGAGATTTCAGTCATTGGGAATCTCGAGCGGAGTTTCGGAACTTGACATATTGGAACCATGATACTTTCCCTTTTGGCCGATGATTATCTCATGCGATGTTTTCATTGGTTTCCTATTGCTGATGCTGTGAGTTTTTTATCTGTGCTATTTTCTATATTATAACACAAACTCCGGTATAGCTAAGATCCTTAATTGACGTCCCTCTCTTTTATATTTTAATAAAAAAATGAAAAATGATAAAATTCTTCCAATGTACTCTTCATTTGAAGCTATCCACATCATCAGCCTATTATAATATTTTAATCGACTCAACGAAATTCAAATTTCAAACATCCTTCTTCTCCCTTTTCTCTCTCTCCACATATATCTAGGCATCACCATCCAAGCAATGTCTATTGACTTTATTATCATATCTTAATAATTATATCACATAATATGTGTGCAAAGTTTCAAACCATAAAATATACTACACATCAATGCAATAACACATGCAAAATTCTAATTTGTTAACTTAGTGTTTTTTGACGAAAAGAGCAGGGCACCGAAAAGTCAGCCCGCCCCATGAAATTTTATTAAAAAGCAAACTGAAAAGAACAAAGTATTACACTGTAACATTTCAGAAAACAAAGAATATTATTTTTGGAATTTAAATAATAAATTTCATGGATATTAGACGAAAATAGATTTGATTTTTTCGTAAATTAGTATACTTATATAAAATAATTGGGATTTTAAAATGAATTATCATTTATGAAAGTATTTATTTGATTTCGGCTTTTTATTAATTAATATATAATTATTTACATCCAAGTTTAACATTAAACTTGATTAGTATTTCACTAATTATGCATTTAACCTAGCTTTACTTTGTTAACCTTATTTAAGTGTCATGGTATGCAACATTTCATTTTTTTTGTGACATTTGGTTTTGTATTTCAAAATAAAAGATAAAAGAAAAGAGAAAGAAAAGAATGAGGATGAGGGGGGACAAGGTGGAGACATTGAGGTATGGTTGGAAAGGGAGAGAGAGATATGGTTGCCTCTAGCCATTCATGCCTTCTCATTACTTTCTTCTCCCTCTTCTTCATCGTCTTCATCTCCTCCACAACCCTCCCACTACCACCATGCACTACCCTCAGAACCATCTCAAAACCACATCAAACCTTCGCAAAAAATGTTTCTAACCTCATCATAAACCTCATGGCATGATCAAGTTTGGGTTTTGAGCATCTTTGGCCATCTCAGAATTTTCTTGAGTGC
Organism: Agapanthus africanus; assembly: GCA_030015575.1. Classification (NCBI taxonomy): domain Eukaryota; kingdom Viridiplantae; phylum Streptophyta; class Magnoliopsida; order Asparagales; family Amaryllidaceae; genus Agapanthus; species Agapanthus africanus. The sequence goes on along the minus strand of CM057342.1, from coordinate 53,585,982 downwards.
TCCATTAGGTAAAACATCCACCATTGATCAAGTCTTTTAAGTTTCCTAATCTCATATATTAGTTTAGAGTTAAAAGTGCTTGTTTTGTGAACTTGGAAAATTCTAGGGTGGGTTTTTGTGGATTAAATGAGTAGTGGAGATGTAGTTGAGATTTAGATAGTGACCACAACTCTATTAGTGATAGAATTCTTGATCTAAATGAGTTTAGAAAATTCAAAGATTAGAGTAGAATTTTCTGATGTCGGTTTTCTTGATGATATTGATGTTCAAATGAAATCTGGAGCTACTCAGGGACACTGGAATTTTTTAAAGAACACAGAGATGTTTAGACCTCTAGGAAGTCACCCTAGAAGTTCTGGCCCTAACCCCCAAGTTCTGGCCGCAATTTTATTCATTCCGAACGTCGATTTCGGGTCAATATTGGAGTTAGGGTGTGGTTTTTATTCTGTAGTTCACTTTTTAAATAACTAAGACTACCCTATACGCTATAATTTCTCAGATCATCTTAAGAAAAATCTGGAGTTGTTTTACTAAGTTTCTGTTAATGTTTTGCGGTATTTGAAAACTTGATTTTTGGTATTTGTGTTTTGACTCGGTTGTTTGATGTTCGTACGTCAACGTCGGGGGTTATTTTGTTGTTTTAGCACGCGTTGGCCATAGGTTCTAACCTATGTGTGCTTCGCTCGCGATTTCAATTTTGATTGGGATTTTCATGCGATACGATATTGTTTGATTTGTAGGTATGATCGTGTGGGCTTCCAGGACGACGAAGGAAGGCAAGACATTCGTCGGAACCGGCTGGGGCGAGGCGTTTGTAGGTGAGTAGATGTATATCTACGGGGGAAGTCGGGTGGATGTCGTATAGCACCTCCGCAACCGTAGAATTATGATATACACACACACACACATACATACACACACCTAGCCAATATGATTTCTAGAATACCATATGCGAGGGTAGTATGCTTAATAGATGGATACATTCTTAAATCACCATTCCTTAGCCTTTGAGCTATATTTACTTATGAAAGTATATAAATACATATATTTACAATATGATACGATAAGATGAGGATATGATCCGATATGATGATACAGATCGATATGATTGGATATGATGATACGAGTCGATGTGATATGATATATGATGACATGAGATGATATATGATGATATGAGATTAGATGTACGTGACTATAGATTCGTACTATTGATTTGATAATATCGTACGATAAATATTCCGTACGTGATATGATGCGGATGGATTGCCGACATTATTTCGACTCGAGAAATATTGTTTTAAAATTCACAAAGTAGATATTATGATATGTTTAGAGCCATATCTATTTTCAAAACTAACGAATCGTTACGCACTTTTAAATGATAATTGTAAGGAGACGCTACGACTTTTCAAATAGTATCATTTTCAAAAATATCGTAGCCTCCTATTTTCTAAAACAACGATTCGTACTATTTTAAACTATAATTTTATGGCTCATACGTAGTTGCGTATTTTATACTGTTCGCGTTTACGATTTCTTTATTCTGTTTACGCCCGCGTTACGATTTCTTATTTCTGTAAACGTTCGCATTTCTTCCGTTTACGATATATATACTACGTTTCATACCCTTATCTTTACATGACTTCGTTTGCTAGGACACACATACCATTATCGATGATGCATATATTGCATGTATGCTTTCTCGCATGCTCACACATACATTATCGATAATTGCCATGCCACGTACACATTAGAACTCGCTATATTACCGTATCACCTTATAACCTGTTAACATTTCTAGTTACTGTTTAGTATTCAGTACCGCATATTATTTCAGATATTGCACTTTCTTTATCTTGTTATACGACACGCTCATATAAATGCACTTGCTATGCACTACAGTATTGTTCTGTGCATGTACATATTATTTCATTATTGCCATATTCTTATGAGATTCTGTTTTCATGAGATTTCTGGATTTGAGAAACCGCTGATATTATTTAAGAACTCGTGAATGTTTTAAAAACACGGCTTTCTCTTGATATGATATTTCGACGTCCACCGTGAGATTTCTCGGTGCTGAGCTATGATGATTATCCGAATCAAGGCAGGGGGAGAAACCGATTTCGGATACATGATGGACCCGGTACGGTACCTTGGGGCAAGAAAATTGTATAGAAAGGCGTTGAGCCTGGCTGGAGAACACTACCTACCGGTGACAGTATTGGACTCAGCGGATATCCGGAGGATACCGACCGAAGTGATATAAGGCATATTGATATGAGGACCGATTTGATGAGACGGTGCTGAGATATGAGGGCCGGTCCGATAAGACGGGGCCTGAGATATGAGGATTTACGTGTCGATGCTGGACACATGTTTTATGATGATTTCTAGTGTCAATGCTGAACACTCAGGATTTTATGATGATTTTGTGTTTTGTTGATGAACACTCATTGGTTAATATATGTATATATACACGATATGGACGGTACCACATATGGACACAGGCACGATATTATATATTTATATGTATATATATACACGATCAACTTGATACCACACGGTTTGATATTTTTATATTACAGTACGACCTAGGAGATTGTTATACATTCGGTTTCTACTTGATGATGTCTTCTACGTACGAGTTGGCAATTCACCCCCGTTGTGGCATAGTTTTCTTGCAGGATCGATCGCTTGGATTTACTAGCGGCTTGCTGGCATACTGCTTCTTTTGGGTGATTTGTATTGGTAGGTGGATTACAGTACAGAGCGTAATCACCATTGTATACTTTTATATTCATTTGTATCTAGTTAAAAGCTCTATGAACCAGACTATGTATATTGTGGACTTAGAGACCAGATGTATATTGTTTCAGACTAGAGTCGCGGCTTGTATATATTTTAATATTGGAGTTTGATGATATTTGGTTTTCTTTACTTTTTTCTGTGATTGATCTTCGTCTTGGGTGTCGTATACTTATTTGTGTGGTTATGTTTCCGTCGATTGGTGGAGAGCTAGCTCCTGCTTGGGATACCAATATTATTATTGTATATGTATTGGTTTTGAATAAAATTTACAAAAATGATGCTGTCCAAATTTCAAATGGCGAAAATGTTTTCAAATTTTAGTATACTATGTACTTGTGTTTTCGCAAATCTTATTTATACTTTAAAAAAAAGAACTTGATTTCATTTATACCTTTTTTCAAAACTTTAACTCCACTTTTTTCCTAAAATGCTTTAGATTTCCGGTTTTCGACTTACCAGAGTTACGGTGGGGTCCTATAGACTTCACGTGATCTAAGTGCTGGTCACGTGCCATTTCCAGGTAGTGACATACACATAGCCTGTCTAGTACATCTAGGCCTATACGAACGATAAGGAGGAATATAGAAAAAGTAGAAAGTGGGTAGAAGGACATAACCTAACCTAAATACAAACCAGAATAAACCTCTCAGCGAGAAATGAAGAAATAGAAGAGAAGATTAGAGTATGAGTGTGAGTTAAGACAACTGTGGCATTCTTTTAGCTGCTGCTTCATGTACTGCAAAAGGCATTTTTTGTTGTTGTATCATTGTGCTCATCAACCCCAACTTATAGTGCATCCTGCAATAAAAATTTGAGACCAACAACAGCATCAAATCTAGTAGAAATGGAAAGCTATGTAAAAGGAATATAATGGCCATACTTTTCAAGAGAGATTATACAAGGGCAATTGCTTCCTCAGTTTTTGTTTGTAATGCCAGAAACATAGATAAATAACTTCAGTAACCTTTTTAGAATCTCCAGATATCATAGCTATCCCTCCTTAATATTCTCATCAAAACTAAATTAGTCATGAGAAAAATTAACCTCAGTGAAAACATACTATAACTGGCAGAGAGAACATGAATTTTAAGCAGAATTCCTGCTCTAGCATCTCAAAATGAAGATTCTGCACTTTCTCAATAAGAAGGAAAATGAAGTTTTTCTAAGCCAATGTAACAGACAACATAATTAGTTTACCGATTCCATGATTTTGAAAGGAAAAGGAGGATAGCATCAAAGTATCTAGGCAAAATTTTAGCCACATCATTAGTATATGTTTCTGGCACTAAAAACCAAACTGGAGAGATTAGAGAATCAAGAAAGGACCATAGTTTCTATGAATAAGATCTTGCACCTCTCTTGTATATAAATCTTGAAGACTTTTGAACCCAAGAGAGCTAAAAGTAAAGGATTTTCTTTTATCAGGCATACTCCCTACCTAACTGAAAAAATGATACAATATGGTGTTGAGAGTATGTTGACAGATTTCCATCCATCCACGGCTTCAGAAAAAGAATCGGGGGAGGCGGATATACCTTAATTGCTTTCAAAATATCCTTCCATACAAGCCTGGCAATTTTGCACTCAAAGAACATATATGATTAGTGGTTTCAATCATACATGAATCTTAAAACACAAGCTGCATTATCAAACCCATCTCTTTTGATTAAATTTTCCTCAGTTAATTAGAATTCTATCTTGGGCAACCAACCACACAAAGATCTTAACTTTAATTGGAGCTGGATTGTCCCATATAAGGGAAGATTTGATTAGTGCAATTAGTGCAATTGATAGCTTTGTATGCAGAACTAATAGTAAAACACCCAGATTTTGACATAGGCCTATATATATATATATATATATATATATATATATATATATATATATAATCTAATTGTTAACTTGTTAATGGAAGTATGTCCGTGGCAGACATTGTTGAGAAGTATTTATTATGATATCATCTTTAGGTCTTGTTTTCTTTATTATTGAGATAGAGATAGTTACAGAGACGGTATTTAAGATTGTTTCCTTCAGGAGAAAAGCCGATCGGATTACAATATATTCTTTGAATAAGCGGATACAAGTAGAGTTCGTAAAGCGTGTTCTACTCACAAGTTCAAGGAACAACTTCAACAAATATTGAGAGGAATCTCCTCTAACATAGAGGAAAGGGTAGCTAAGGCCATCTTACATTAAAATACGGATCTCCTCTAAACTTTGATTACTAAGTTATTTCCGTGCTTTGATGAGCTACAACTAGTAGTATCATTTTCATCCTTTGTCATGCTAGACCAATAAGTTATCTTCAAGCATGCTTTATTTGATCCTCTTTGTTAACTTTCTCAATTGCCTCTCTTTGTTATTTGGTAGCATTTTTATTAACTTTCTCAATTGCGTCTCATTTGATACCTTTCCCCCCTTGAGTTTATTATTAGCTTCTTTTTCTCATTGTTCAATGATAAAGTCATGCATATCCTTTTGAACCCCTTTTACGAACGCTAGCTAATTCGAGAAAGGTAAATGACAAGCTAGAAATTTATATATGGTCAAAAAGTTTTAGTATAATCTTAATTGAATTGTTTGGAGATGAATCTCAATGATAAAGTCAAGCACTGACCTAACCACATACTTGTTTCACTTCTAAACTTACCCTCTTTGTTGCATGTTCTAATGAGGGAACGAAGTGAGAGGTCCAAAACCAAATATGTCCTAGAATGAGTGTGTACATATCGTGATTGTGGAAATGTTGCTTATGATCCACTTAAATGAAGACGAATCACTAAAATTATGCTTTTTATTGTCGTATCTCCTATTAATCTTTCATAACAAATGTCTAGTCATGCTGGTAAAATACAAGTTTATATGCTATCAAACAAATGCTCCTTAAGTAAAGAGCATTACATTAAGTTTATTTACTTATTTGCATCATTAGAATTATGATTACAAATATCTCATGCAGCTACACAAACCTGTTACTGCCGAGGAGTTGGCGCCCGCTTTTGTAACACCATAGTTTTGGATACAGTATTTTTAGATTTATTAGAATATTTTTTACATTAATAAAACTATTCCTATTATTTTTTAGAATTGATTTTGTGTCATGAAATGGTGGTCCCTAACATGTTCTTTTGGTGCACATAATAATTGATATGATGATCTTCATTTTAAGTAAAATATGTTAATTTAAAATATGTTAATTTATTTACATCTTAATTAGTATCCTCTATATATATATATATATATATATATATATATACCCGAATCCCTCCATCTCTCCATATATTATAATATATACATATATACCCAATTCCCATATCAAATCAAATCTCTCTCCCCCTACTTTAATTGGCCGGCCCCTATCTCTCTCTTTTCTCCCATATATCTCCTTATAACAATTCTAAATTAAGCCTTAAAAAACCCTAAACTATATATAGAACCGACCTCCCCTCGCTTCATCTTCACCATCATATCTCTCTCAACAAAACCCAAACCCATATCTCCTCTGCCTCCATCGACCATTGATGATCCTCATAAGTGGGAATTTCTCAGATCACGACACGTAGTGAATGACGTGTCATCTACGTAAGTCTACTAGATTTCTGAGGAATTCGGAGCTGGAATAAGTATGATGCAATTGGGACGTTCCTCGGGAAACCTCGTCTCCGAGGTCGCGTCCGACCTCCCGGAGACCTCCCCGGAGTACCTTCTTATAACCGAGCTTCCACAGCCTCCTTACTCGTCTCTGAGCCGTTACAGGGCTGAGCTTCCTCGGGCTTATAACACAGAAAATCTTAAGTTGTATAAATAAGTATGTACCTTCTTTTAAATAATGTAATTCCTTTTCGGCTTCATCATTAGCTAAAAGAAGAGAAGTTCAGTATTAACCAAGTCTTCCAAACTAGGTCCTTTCACGGAAGAGCTTCTTGGGCCCACCGTGGGGATCCAAAGCCCTCATCACGAGGCCACCGAGCAGATTCCTGTTCGGTCCATCCACAACGGGTAGCTTCCTGCCCTACAAAGAAGTGGATCCAAAGCCGTTTTCATGAGACCACCGAGCAGATTCCTGCTCGGTCCATCCACAACGGATAGCTTCCTGTCCTACAAAGAAGTGGATCTAAAGCCCTCATCGCGAGGCCATCGAGCAGATTCCTGCTCGGTCCATCCACAACGGGTAGCTTCCTGCCCTATAAAGAAGTGGATCTAAATCCCTCATCATGAGGCCACCGAGAAAATTCCTGCTCGGTCCATCCACAATGGGTAGCTTCCCGCCCTACAAAAAAGTGGATCCAAAGCCCTCGTCGTGAGGCCACCAAGCAGATTTCTGCTTGGTCCATCCACAACCGGTAGCTTCCTGCCCTACAAAGAAGTGGATCCAGAGCCCTCAATACGAGGCCACAGAGCAGATTCCTGCTTGGTCCATCCACAACGGGTAGCTTCCTGCCCTAAAAAGATGGGGATCCAAAGCCCTCGTCGTGAGGCCACCTCCTGCCCGGTCCATCCACAATGGGTAGCTTCCTGCCCTACAAAGATGGGGATCCAAAGCCCTCGTCGCGAGGCCACCAAGAAGATTCCTGCTCTGTCCATCCACAACGAGTAGCTTCCTGCCTTATAAAGATATGGATCCAGAGCCCTCGCCACGAGGCCACCGAGCAGATTTCTGCTCGGTCCATCCACAACGGGTAGCTTCCTGCCCTACAAAGATGGGGATCCAAATCCCTCGTTACGAGACCACCAAGCAGATTCCTGCTCAGCCCATCCACAACGGGTAGCTTCCTGCCCTACGAAGATGTGGATCCAAAGCTCTCATCGCGAGGCCACCGAGCAGATTCCTGCCCTACGAAGACACGGATCCAAGACCCGCACCAAGGAGTCGAAGGACGCCGGCCTATTCAAACTTGACTAACGCTCGATTCATACTCGATTCCAGGGAAAGGGAGGATATCGGCCTTCATACACTTGGCAATCGCTCGATTCATGCTCGATGCGTGGTCGCCTTCTCGACTCCGGGGAAAGGGAGGGCTCCGGCCTACAGGAAGATTGCATCACGCCCACTTGATAACCTTTGCACTTGCGAGCTAAAATTACTTGCAAGATAAAAAGACTTGTACTTGCAAGATAAAAGAAGAGAAGTTTTGCGAGCTAAAAGAAGAGAAGTTTTGCGAGCTAAAAAAACTTGAGCAAATATATGTATTTTATTTACGATCAAAACTATATACAAGGTATTGTAGGCTCCTCAGCCTTACAAAAATGCCCGGAGGCTTACAAAATTCTAAAAGAAAAAAAGGGAATAGCTCAGGCTGCCCGCTGGGCCGCCGCCTCTCCTTGTTCTGCGCCTCCGTTGGGGACTACAACGGCGACCTTAGCCTTGGTGCTTCCGTCGGCCACCACGCCTTCTACGGCTAGCTCGACGCCCCCCTGCGGCGCTTCTTCGGTGAGCAGATACCTTGCGCGGAGCACGCGGTCGACGAACTTGGGCATGGCCTCTTTGACGGCATTTAGGACGTTGTGCCACCCAACGGCCGCGGAGTCGGCGAGATCGATATAAAACCGATCAGCGCCTTGTACTCCTCCACGGCCCTCTCCGCCCGCTCTCCGCGAGCTTCGCCGCATTGCAAGCCGTCCGGGCATCCTTTTTGATGGCGTCCCTCGACCTTTTCATGGCGTTGAAAAGTCTGTTCGTCTCCTCCATCTGGGACTGGATAGCCCGGTTGGATTCAGTTAGGAGCCGATGGGACTCCTTCAGCTTGGAGACCGTCAGGCCCTTGGCGACCAATCGTGAGTCAAGAAGGGCCGCCTTCTCCTCCACCTGCTGCAGCTGAAGGAGAAGCTCTTCTTCTCACGAGGAAGATTCGCCCGCCTTCTTTAACGCCGGGGCAACCTCCTCGGACTCCATAGCGGCAAGGAGAGCGCAGTGCTGGAGGACCTGAAGAAACCAATAACTGTGTTAAGAAGCTGAAACCGAGGAAATAACCCTTGAAAAAAAATCTTTTGGAAAAAGCTACCGACCTGAATTGCCTCTTGAGCTATAGCGGCAACTTGGGCCTTCATGGTGCCCAGGGGAAACTTGGCCCCATCAACCTTCTCCTTGTTCGCCAACAAGCTGTCGGCCACAGATAACCCTGAGGGCACCTCGATGCAGGAGTCACCCTCCTCCACTTGGATCCCGGCTGAGGGTAGCCGAGAAACCACCCGCTTCTGTCTCTTGAGGGGGGATTCGGCAGAGGGAGTCACCTCTGCCCTAGCATAAGGCGCCGGGTCACGCACATGCTTCTGTCTTCCCCCTCGGCGTTCCTTCGAGACGGGGGGCACTACGGAAGCCCTGGCTGGAGGAGTTTGCCCAGGAGCCGCGCTCGGACCGGGTCGGGACGAGCTTGCGCCACCGGTCTTTCTTCCCTAGGACTTGGCAGCCATCGATGCTAAAATTTTCGATCGATCCATGAGCTCTGCAAAAAACGCATAAGAAAAAGGTCAGCAACACAAAAACGACAAAAGAATGTTGGTGAAGTCTAAACAGATCGTCAAAAGCCCTAACTTGCCCAAAAAACACGCGGGACTGAGCCCGGCCCAGCTCAGCACCTGCTCGGAGAGCAGGACATCAGCCCGCTAGATCAGTTCCCAGTGGGACACTACCTTCGCCTCGGGAGCGTTCATCTGCCTTACCCTCGGGCAGTCATCCCTGTGCCACTGGGTGGGCATAGGCCAATCCTCGCCCTCCGGTGGCCCGACGAAGACGAACTTCTCCTTCCATTCATGGATGGAAGAAGAGACGACCACTACCCCTGTTCCCTTATGAAAAATAACTAATAAATAAAAAAGCTATGGGAAAATTCCCCAAAAGGAGCATCACGTGCCCACACGTGATGCGCCTTAGAGCCAAAATTACAAGCATTACACTTAACAAATGGGACTGAAGTTGGGGCTCACGTGCCACACGTGAGCACCTATATACAAAATATATAGGCGCCTTCATAAAACAACTAGCAGGCCAGAAGGCGCATTACGTGCCAACACGTGATACTCTTCTCTGGGACTGCTGCATATAGGCAATCCGGTCTAGTGCCATTGGGTCACGTGCTACACATGAGGATTCCTAATATCTTCTGACCCGATAGAATTAAATTCTATACAAAAGGGATCAAGAACCCTATTTTGGAAATATTTTTCCCAATCTTTCTAAACAAGAAAGATTGTGCTCTGTAAATCAGAGCACCGTTGGATCAAAGATCCAATGGTGATTAAAAATCACCAAAATATAGAATAAGTTCTATGTGGGAAAATATTTTCCCAATTTTGTTAAAAAAACAAGAAAAATGTCTTCTGTAAAACAGAAGTTCTTGGATCAAAAATCCAACGGTGGATAAAAATCTCCAAATCAATTAAGAAATCTCTCAATGAGAGATTTCCTTAACTGAATCAACAGATCAGTCTTCATTATATAAAGCACCCAAGACTTCAAGTCTTAAAAAAAGAAGAAGAAGAAGAAGAAGAACCCCCCATAAACTGCAAGTTCAAAAGAAAAGAAGAAACCCTAGGTAAGAATGAACAAAACACATAGAATATCTTACTTCTTCGTCTCCACAAGAGTTTAACTCTTCCAAAGAACTTAGTTCTTTCTTCTGGCAAAGGATCTGCAGAAGCAGATCTCCCCATAAGTTGATAATTTAATTCTTATCGGGAAGATTCTACCATGCAGATCTAAAACCCAGGGGAAGATCTAAGTTCATAGAATTTAATTCTCCCAAAAAATATACAGGAATTTAATTCCTCTGATAAAACAAGGGTTTAACCCTTCATATAAGAACTTAGTTCTTCCTTATGGTGAAAGATCTGCAGAAGCAGATCTCCCCACAAGTTGAGAATTTAATTCTCATCGGGAAGATTCTGCCATGCAGATCCAAAACCTAAGAGAAAAACTAAATCCAAAGAATCAAATTTTTATAAAAACAAGAGACCTGAAATTCTCAAACCTAGAACTCCATGCATATTAGGGATCATGTGTTCACACGTGACCACCTTTGATGAACATAAAAGAAAGATTGAAATAGATCACGTGTTCACACGTGACCCGCCCTCAGATAGTGCTTAGCACTTATAAAAAGGAAAAGGGAATAAACCCAAGAAGGCAATGTCTAATTCTGAGGCGCCTCACGTGCTCACACGTGATGGCCACAAGAATATAGTGTTTAACACTTATAAAAAGAAAAAGGGAATAAACCCAAGGAGACAATGTCTAATTCCGAGGCGCCTCACGTGCTCACACGTGATGGCCACAAGAATAAAGTGTTTAACACTTATAAAAAGAAAATGGAATAAACCAAGGAGGCAATGTCTAATTCTGAGGCGCCTCATATGCTCACACGTGATGGCCACAAGAATAAAGTGTTTAACACTCATAAAAAGAAAAGGGAATAAAACCAAGCGAACAACACCAACCTTTAAGAAGTGTTTAACACTGCTTTAGAGCCTCACGTGCCATACGTGAGCGCCCTCAACTTTCAGTGTTTAACACTGCCTTAAAGTATCACGTAGGAACACGTGAGTGCTGAAGATACATCAGTGTTTAACACTATAAGGAACCAACTTCAACCCCAAATTGGTTAAGTCCTTCCTGATATTAAATCTCCAAGCAAACTGAGCCTCTATGCTCAGAATTGATAACTCCTCAATCTGGATTCTGGTTTAAGGGTATATCTCTCCACACCTCTGATACATGTCATTGTAATCCTTCAACGTCTTCAGAGAGGTGGAGGGTCCCAATAACCAATAACTCTTGGCACACCCCCAAACCAATGAGACTAGACTTCATGGACCGTAATGTCCTTAAACTAACTATGGACCGTAATGTCCTTAAACTAATCTTTATGGACTATGATGTCCTTAAACCCAATGGAAATCCAATGGACCGCAACGTCCTTAAACTAATAATGGACCGCAACGTCCCTAAACTAAACTCTATGGACTATGATGTTCTTACGGACTATGATGTCCTTAAACCCAATGGACCGTAACGTCCCTAAACTAAAACGATAGAGCCCAAATGCTCTTCCGTTGGATCTAAATGATCCTCAAACCTTGTTAAGTGGATCTTAGTCTAAAAACATAGACTAATGTATCCTTAACAAACATTTAAGTTGATCTTAATCTCAAACGAGGTTAACGATCCTTAAATCAAGCAAATAAAAATCTAAGAAAATACGGATTTGGACTGATCCATGCCCTACGAGCAACAACATAAATTTGTCTCCGTATACGATCTACGGGAAACCTAAAACAAAACAAACATACAAGACACGAAGTGAACATCTGGAGAAGGAGAAAGTGGTTATCGCTACGCGGTAACGTAATTAACTGCAGGGGCTTGCGCCTGCAGGGAAGAGCGTCCCCACAATCAAAAACCCCTCGCAAAAGAGGGGGAATCTGGCGAAGTCTGCTACAACGGCCGTATCTGTCCAAACCTCCGATACACGGTGCCATAAATCAACTTGGCATCTTCAGAGAGGTGGACAGATAAAATCAAATAGCATCTGCCCTCAAAATTCAGGCCAGACGTCCCAACGTCCCGGTCGCGTCTTTCAGCGGTGAACATATTCTGGTACGCCCGGTGGGACTTTTTCCTCTTTCCACTCCACACTTCGTGTGTCGTGTTTCGCGAACAAATCACGACTTGCTTTGGTTTCCCCCGAAGTCAAGGTACTGAGATTTGGTGTTTTGCTCTTGTGCAGAGAAAAGAAGATCAGTGGCTTCCAACTGCACCAACTGCAACAACAACTCCCGCTCCGCCCCGTCTAGAAGAGTGACTTATGGGCCTTAAGCGGCCTCCATCTTTGCAATGCCGGTGGAACAGGTGACACATGCCACCATTGGATTGTTCTTCGGGACCATGCTCCCGCCAATGAGCTTCAACGTTCCAGTGCCGTCACAGGAAGCTCTAAAGAAGTCGGTCTTTGATCGGCTTACCACTACCACGACCCCTCTTAACGGGTCGTCCAAGTCCAACGCCTCGGTCTTTAACAGACTAGGCCAAAGCTCAAATGGACCCGCGAAGAGGCTCGCAATACCGGAGAAGTCCATCCCAACTCCTGCTACAGATGAAGGCGTCCAAACTACTTCCCCTACTCGAAAGTCGGCCTTCGATAGATTGACCATTCCTTCCCAGCGGATGTCGGTCTTTGACCGGCTGGCGCCAATAACAGCCTCTCCTCAAAGCAGGGGTTATGGCAAAGCTACTTCGACTATGGAGGTGATCCCAGCTACACGACATGCTCGATGTCTCCACTGACGCCGAGTAAGGAAAGCTGGGGGTAGTTCCCCTTCTGGACTTACACCACCAGCTCCAATGGTAGAAGTTGATGCTGCCGTTCCAACTGGGAACATCATTGAGCCGCTCAGGAGGGTGCGCAAGAACTCTCCAACTGTCGTGTTGAAAAGGTCTCCTCCACTTGTGGAAAATGTTACTAAGGCGAAGCCAGAACAGCCCTCTCAGCGGCTATCCTTTAAAATCCATAGGGTTTGGCAAAGAGTCCAAGACTCTGTAATCGACAAAGACTACTCCCGCCGATTGAAGAAAATGAAGGTCCGGTAAGAGGAGAATCATCCCGCCATCGTACCACGGAAAATATCGTCTGCAACAGCCCCCTCAACTTCGACCGCCCATAAAAGGAGAAGGCCGGAGAAGATCCCTGTGCCTACGACAAATCTCAAGGGCACTGAACCTAAACGCCTCAAGTCTGGGGGCATGGTAGTGCACACCGTCTACATGGGTTATGGAAAGGAGGAAAGCCGTGCTTCTGGGGGTCATCGACCACTTACGCGGTTCGTAACAAAGGCTCAGGAGCAACAACAGAACTCCAAGAGATGC